>OY728137.1:1218241869-1228241869 GCA_963277665.1 Viscum album
GTAAATCAATAAATAACACTATATCTCATGTTGGTAGTTGAACAATGAAATCAGAATGATATACAGTGAGAAATTGATAATGATTGTAGGGAGATCATCACTCCAATATTCTCACTACATGTCAAAATAAGAAACCAATATCTTCATAAAAGATACAATAAAAGATGATCTTCATATAATTAAACTTAGGTATCATTATCCCAGTAAGGCATGACAAACCCCAACTACTTATGTAAAGGAGACATGTCGAAGATAACAGTAAATTCATGCCTTATTATAAATCTTTCAATCCCTCTTCTGGAAGAAGTCAGGAGGTTTGATGTTTTGAAACAAAAAACAATGGGTAATTTCTAAACTGATAATGAGAAAACACAAGAATGATTTCAAAAAACAATCTCCCTCTTCATTATTAGGGGTGGAGTAATATTCATCACATATGATAAAAGTGGCATAAATAGATTTAGCATGTTCACAACATTAGACGACATAAATGAGTAATATGAATCGGTGTTAAATAAAGTAGTCAATGATGATGAAGGTATAGTAATGGTACCTATCACCGTCACTGGTCCTGCATACACTTTCATTCAATTCGCTTAAAATATTTGGAGATTCTTCATTTTGGATGACTATATATTGAACCCCTTAGATTGAAAATAGTCTTATTTAACTACAATATTTTTTTCTCTGATGAGCCTGTTTCACCTTTCATAGAAAAAAATATATGGAAGAAAATTTAAAATTGTCCTAAGTGAATTCAAAAAATATAGTTATTGTTCACCTTAGTGAATAAAATTTTTAAATTCCCAAACATTCAACACTTCAATCCAGCACATAGCCTATCTCAGTCACTATAAGAGGTCTAAAAAATACCTCTTATCCAGATCCACTGTAGGCCCATCCCCCTTTATCTTTCCCCTAAATAAACAAATTGTACTTCCACTGGGAGAAAAAGGTACTCACATCATCCCTAACATATTATATAGATCAATTACATCTGTCAATGATCTATAATAAATATAATAATAATAAGTAATCATCGACATGAATACATGATACATGATTGTAGAATGGAGAACCATCTATATTCTTTAATCTTTATATATTTCATTTATCAAATTGTTTGGAGAAAACTATATGAGCTTATAAAATTGATTCACTTGCTAATTCATATCCTTTTCACCGTTCTAGAGGTAGATAAACTCCATAGCATGTACGAAGACCATAAACTTTTGAGAACATTTGTATGTGATAATGAATTTAATGAATTTTTATTCAAAGCCCTCAAACATATTCAATGTACACATTAAATTATATTATCTCATGTTAGATACTCCCATATTGAAGATAGAATAATTTAACTTAATCAAATAAGGTATTTATATGAACTCAAAATGACACACAATATTTTCAATGAATCATATAATTGTTGAGGATCATTAGTTCCTTGAAAAACATTTTTCTTAGAGAAAAGACTCTTTTGAGAATTATTCTACTATATCTCTCTCTAAGGATCAAAAACTGGAGCCCGGACAAGAATAGGTTGTAGTGCTTGTACCAAATATTTGATATCACACACCTTGATCTCAACATGATTCGAGTACAATCTAAGATTTTATTTCAATGGTTCACCAACAACATCCCACTATAGCTAATTAAAATTTCTTCATAGATGAATGTTTCTACATAACATTAGCTAAAAACACTGAATAAATCAACAAGATTACACAAATCATGGAAAAATAGATCAAATATACATTAATATCAATTACATTAAACAAAATAAAAAATTTCTATTTCAACCATCTCAACTCAATGTTATGGAAATGAATAGAATCAAATCAAAAAAATTTATAAAGATGATTTTACAAAACACTAATGGTGACATAAAGATCATTATGATGATATCTATTTAGTTACTCACTCTCAACTACCTCTTATATCCCAAAAAACTACCTCTTTTTTTCTTGTATGTCCCAACTACGTAATAACATAAATAAAATATGTAAAAGTATTCCCTCTAATACAAATTTTTCGCATACCATTCTATAAATCTTGGCACATTGATACCTGAAACAGATCTAACATGGCAAAAAGGGCCATCTCAAGCACCATGAGTTATTGATTGGCACCTGGAGTCATATAATAAGTTTAAGGGAATAATTTTTAACCAAAAAATATTAATATAATAGATAAAATTCAATATGATAAACAATCCTCAATGAGAATGTCATAGAAACAAAGAAGCAAAACAACCCCAAAATAGGAAATCATTTAAGTGCTCAATATGTTCCAATATAAAATCTAAAAAAACACATGAAACATGTGGATAACATCTCCACTTATCACCTCTATCACTTTAGGTCCCACAGATCAATAATATACAGTACCTCCAAGTGGTGATTGTTTATTGCACAGAACTGGAAAAAGATAATTTACAAACTTTTAAACTAAATGGTATGGTGTGAGCTAAATATCCCAATAGGGTCTCACTGAGTGTTTCCATAATAATACCACAATAATAAATTTATAATTAAATAAATTTAATTAAATAATGAAATATAAAAGAAATTTAATATTAAAAAACATTCTTTGAGGAAAATTATAAGTGATATCTCAAAACTAGATAAAATAACTAATTTATGTAAAATAGTTTATATAAAACAATTGGTATGAAAAAAAACACTATATATTCTAAGATCATGACTCAAAATTTATATTTCTTTATATTCATATCAACACCCCATTTTTTGATCTTTTTTCAGATAATTAAACTAAACCCAAATAGGGGAACCCATATCATGCATTCCATATACAACACATTATGGGTGCCCATTATTGAAAAATGAAACTATAACCCATTTGGGGATTCAATGTCAAGAAATATAACTGCTCCCAGTTAGGGTATCCCATAAAGGGAAACCAAAATACTAATCAATAATACGAAAATCAAAAAAACAAAATGAATCATTTCAAAATATAATTTCACAATTTTAGTTTTCAACATTCCTTTTTCATATCAAAACCAAATCACAGTATTCTTCATATCCACTCCCTATCAAATCCTATTTCTATTTAGTCCATTTTCTCCAAGTATTAACATCATATAAATTATTTATAATTAGTTTACACATCATGACATCAATTTTTCTCAAATTCTCCCATTAATTTTGATTTCATTGATATTGGTGTTTTTTCAAAAGTTTATAAAAATATCAAAAGAAAATGAAATTATATATAATATGAATTTTTAAAATTTTAAAATAACTCATTTAAATTAAATCATGAAATTTAAGGTCTTAATTAATGGGTAAATCTTTATTGATCCACCTACCATTTATCAAACTGTCAAATACAATACCTTCAATGAGATCTTTAATGAAGAACGAGGAAAATGATATCAAGAAACACAACCTAGATTCAATATCATTCAATAATGGATTTTATCCATCAATATGACAGATATTTATGAATATCTAGGGAGAAAAAGATAATAGATCGGAGGAAACCTCATTAGTGGAGTACTACTTACCTAAATAAGTAAAATTGTGATCAAAATTGTTTTGATATATCAAGATAAGGTTATAGAGGAGTCAAAACCACTTCCTGATATCATTCAAGGAAATGGAAATAAATTTATGGTCAATAGTGTTCAATTTTAGGTTAAATTGATTGTCTTGACATTGGAAAATTAGTTTTTTGGGGATTAAAATGACATGCCCCAGATTCACAAATAGGGTTGCATGGTTAATAGTAACTATGTGCCCTAAATGTGCACTCTCCAGTGGTTTCTGTTTGGGGTGCACTTTTTGTGGTAGTGCTCTCACATTTTGGAAAACCGGTGCACCCCCTTCAAGTATTCCATATTTTCCCACATGTTTTCCTAGGATAAACTACATAGTTATCCCTAACTATGCACCAACCATGTACAAACCCTTAATTCTCCCTAATTTATTAAATTCCCCTTAAAACTACATGAATCGAACCCTAAATAGGGTACAATGAAAAATGTTCAATAAATACATATATAAAGGCAATGATATTTTATAATTATTATTTAAAATTATATTTTTATTATTTATTTTATAAAAATTATAGAAATTTATTATTTATATATGTATAAATTGAATGATCATTAATATATATTTATTGTCTCGTTTTCATAAATTATCTAAAATAATTTTATGCTAAAATTAGATATTATTCAATGGACTATTATATATACATGAAAGGTATTACATATTAATAACATTATTTAATCACAATTGATAACAGATTTTAATTAAATTATTTAGTAATATATTTATTAAATTAAATTAAAATCTATTCAATTTTTGTTAATATGACAATAATTAGAATAAAATCATTTGAAATCATAATGATTTAATTTTTCTTCATTGGTTTTTACGTGTTTTATGCACGAATATTATATATAATTTCACGCACCATTATAAACTATATCTAAAAATGGATATTGAATTTTTATTCATCATATCCCAAAAATTATAAGTCCAATTTTATTTTTTGTCACATAAATATGTTAAAATTATTGAAAAGATATATTAGTATGGTAAAGGTAAAATAGGTTGAAAATGGTTAGATTAAAGGATAAATCTTCTAATGTTATTAAAACTTTATCCTTATTTGACCATTATCGTAAAATAAAACATTCCCTTACATTATATTATTTATTTTTATAATTTTATTGATTTTTTTGAATGTAGAGTTATATTATTTTAAACTTAAGGGTATTTTAATATGTTCCACTCCCCTCACTTATAAAAAGATGTATCTACTCCGAACTTCTTCACATAATTGGAAAACCATAGTTCAACCTGTATTTCCCAAATAAATTCATAAATATCCTGACCACATATTATATGATATTCTACCATCAAAATATTTACCAAATAATTATTAATGTGCATGGTAAAGGAGTATACCAAAAAAGAGGTAATTGTCATAATTGAGTTCTTTTAACATTAGTTATTCTTAAAAATCGTTTGAATCTATTATATCCATCATAAAACAAATAAATAAGTTTCACTTATATACTAAAACTCTATTACATTTATATAATAATTATTTTTACTTCTCATCCGTCCCATATAAAATTGAATCATTTTTATGCGTATGTGCATACTACTACTCCATGAAGTTCTGTATTTAATTTATTATCACCACATCTAATGGAGTGTAATATAGAAAAATTAAATTAATATATATGATATTTATTATATAAATATTATTATAAAAGATTAAATTATTATTTATCATTCATTATTTCCATCTATTGAATAATGAAACAATTGCATGTGAGTATGTGTGGACTACCACCAAAATGAAGTGATGCAATACATTTTTCATCACTGGATTTCATGGGTGGTTATAAAACTGTATATAATGAATAAATATTATAATTATAAAATAATTAATATTTTTTACATTATGAAACAATGAACATGGTGGAAGGAACAAATCACCTAACTGAAATAAACGATGAAAATAGAATAGTTTGAACAATAATATTAATTTGAATGAATAATTATTACTAAATTGATACATTTAAATTATAAAGGAATTATATATAGTAATAAAGTTATGAATAAGGATATTTTTTTATAACAAATATAAATTCATTATACATGTAGTTAGACCTGGTATGAAGCATATTTGTACTTCAGGCAATGATTTATTTTACAATCTTCCATTTTATTGGGATTGTTTTATGTGTTCAAATTTAAATGAGATAATATTATGATATTTATCATAAAATCCCATTTATTTGATTATAAATTATTTATATTTGGGTTTTCATGTATTATTTTCATTTTCATTTCCTTCATTCTCAAAGGGACCAAAAAAACATTTTTAATAAAATCCAACCTTATTTTTTATTTTTGGATTGGAATATTTCTCCTCCATATACATATTATTATAAATTATTTTCTGTAAGTTTATATCTATATTTAAAATAATTTAAAATTTATTTCCTTTCCCATAGGTTAATTAATTTTTTTGAAATGATGAATATTTTTATGATCTTATGGAATACATATGTATGCTTTATCATTTTGTGATGTATGGGTCCATTATATTCATCCAATGTATTGGGTAATGTTATATATCTCATGAGATATGTGTTTTTATAAGATATTTCCACAATCCTAATATTGTTCACATATAGTTATCCAAATCCCAATATGGCACACATATAGTTATCCTATTCTTAAGAAGGAACTTTGGTGGTTAACGAAAGCCTGCCATGTGATGAATGACTTTGTATCTATTCATGAAAAATGATTTCTTTGCTAAAAGGAATGTTAAAAACATATGACTTATTATTATGAAAATAAATAATTTATTATGATTTATTAATGAAAAATCCTTACTCCATGACTCGTGATTTATAGTATATGAATAATTAATTATGTTTTAATAAGTTGTGATTTATTTTCATAACATTATACCTTTCTTATTATCAATTTTGATACTCAATTTATATATCCCATTTTAATATTTTCTAATCATCTAAGATCACCCTTTCATCTGTTTTAATCTCCAGAGGTTATATATAAATGTTTTAATAAGTATATTTTTATTAAGGGTTCTATATGAGAATATCATTTTGGATATATTGATGACATTTCATGAAATAATTTTATTATGTATCTATTCACCAAATACATTAAAACTTTATGGTTCCTAGAGATTTATTATTTTTATATTAATTTAATATTCATCTAAAATGTTGTTATATTTATTATAGTGATGCCTTACTTACCTTACTAAATGTGAATTGACATTTACATAGTGATAATATCTATAAATGTTGCAGATTTTATGAAAAAATTTGTTGTGTAGTAAAAAGGTAAATCATATGATATTAGAAAAGGTGATTTTCAAAATATCATCCCAAAAGTGTTTTACAAATTATACTAGATTACATTTGACTAAAAGTTTACTAATTATAATATATGATACGATATAAGTTGAAATTGAATAAATTATATTATATTATAGTTCAAGTTGGTGATTGAAGGAAATATGTAAAACATAATAACTTCAAGTGATTGTTTATAGGGTACATCCCGTTATATGACATAGATAATCTTAAGCACATGATATATGTTTCTTCATGAATAATTCCCATGAATATCCTATTATATGAATGGATATTTCATACATCAATTTATATAATGTTTGGCCACTATCTAGGATTGATTGGATAGAAAAAACTTAGTGTAAACATTTGAGATATATACCTTATCGGCTATCATTTATCAATTTTTTCATTAGATTGAACACATCATAGATTAAGATATGGTTGTAGGTCTCAAAGGGTTGTTACCATTATTTCTTACTTGTGAAATTTTTAATGAATGTGTAAATTTTATATAGAGATAAAGGTAATCTCATGGATTATATAAAAAATTATTAAAATTTTGATATTTATATATGTTTTTTCTCTTATTAAATTTTATCCTTACCCAAATATCTAATCACCCTCTTCCATTTCACTAGGATGAAATAACACGTTACGCTATGAAGAATAATCCCACTAGAATTTAATTTTATTGTTTAAAACCATTGATATACCATGGATGAATTATGTCAATCATATAACATTTTGGAATATAATCTTGAACACTGAATTTATATGTTTACAATAGTTCTACGGTGAATGTTCTATAAAAATATCACTTTATTTTATGGTATATTTGATTTCATGAACTCATGAATACCAGATCTTGGGTTGGGTTTCTTTATCAGTTCCTTCATTTAGTTTAAACATTAAAATAAATATTAAACCTAATAAATTAGACTGTAATAAATTTCTTATTTCTAGAATGGGTTAATCATATATTGAAGTTATTCTATTTCATAATTATTTTTCACCAGTTAGGTATGATCCCAGAATTTTTTAGACAACCCTCATGTGTTTTTTAAAGTAAATTTTGTTGTTTAATAACTACATTTGGGATGGGGTATGACTTGGGCTCTGTTTGGGTGATATTTCTATTGAATTGGGAAGGCAGAGGGTTGTGCATGGTTTGTGCATGGTATAGCCAAATTGTATGCAAGATAACCATGCAGATAGTGGAATTCATCAGAGTTGGAGCATAATTTTCCTAACTGTGATCCATGCGTAGTGGAATATGGTATGTTTGGTGCATGTTTTGGCCTAACCATGCGGCCTCCCAAGTGAAACTGTGTGCACGTCCCAATTTATTTCCAAAAATGGTTTTAAAACCACCAGAACCCCTGAAAAATCTCTTATTCAACTGAGGATCGAGCACGAAAATTTCGAGGTGTAATTAAAGCCTTTAGGATTGATTCCAAGATGATTCGATCCCCATTCATTGATATTGAATGCCCAAATTATTTATTGTCTCTCCCCCTGATAAGTTGATTTCATCCTGATGCTTCTCTTGTTGTTTCTCTTATATTTTCTAGTTATTTTCATAGAATATCATCCCCTTCTTCTTTTTTATAAACCTATGAGTCGAGATATAGATCTAATATTGTGTAACTAGATCTATATTTTCATGATATTAATGCATTTGATCTTAATTTTGGATTTAGGGATTTAGATCTAGAGCTTGATCTACGATGTTGTGCCTCTTGGATTTTGGGTATTTCTGTTGGGAAATAATCCGTCAATAAACTATGGTATTTGTAATAAATAAAACTCATAGAGTCATGATTTATGATATGTTAATTTCAGTTTATGATTTTCTAGGTTACCTTGATAAATGATTTCTTAAATTGGAGTAATTAAAAAGGTGAATTGATTTGAATTGCTTCGGTGGTTAATTGATAATTGAATCATAAAACAAATGAATGGGGTTTACCAAATATATATTTTAGGGAATTTTAATTGGTTGAGATTTGTAATTGATATATTTATTTTATTTGGAAAATATAATTAATTAAGGGAATTAAATATTAAATGATGCTCGATTAATTAAGGTAAATAATTATGAGAATTAATTATATAAAATGATGTTAAACAAAGATAATTAATTGTGAGATTTAATTATGTGACATGAGTTTTATCTAAGATAATTAATCATGATTATTAATTATTACAAGAGATAGTTGATATGTATAATTAATTGTGAAGAATTAATTATGGGAAGATAATTGTGTTGATTAATTACATAATTGACTAATTAATTATTGGTTTATGTGAATATTTAATTGTTGAATTAACTAATGGATTTTAAAATGTTAAATAATTATTGGTTATTTAATGAAAAATGTGTAATATTCTTGTGAATTAAATAATGATTTAATGGATGAGATTTTTTCGGTGCTAGAAATGGCATTCATGACATATTATAAGTAGGGACATGGACATGGAATTCCTCCCCAACTTTTATCCAAGATTGAGATTATGGGGTGTTAGGAAAGACAACCTACACTAAATGTAAAATGTAGTGCTAGTAATAACGACTTAAACTCAACGAGATTTTTGTTCATGGCATGACTGCCTACATCAAATGAATAATGATAATGAATGGAGATTCAATGAGATTGAAGTACTGAGAATTACAACCAACACCAAATGAAAAATGATATTTAAAGATGATTAAATGAGATTGTGGTTCTATTGATGATGACCTACACCAAAATAATAATGATAGTTAATGATGGTTACAATGGGATTTGGGGTGCTAAGAATGATGATTAAAATGTGAAATATGGGTTGAACATGGCATAATGTGATGATTAATGAATAAATTAAAATGTTATAATTGATTAGAATATTCATTGTATTTATTGCTTCATAAAACAACATGCACTATATTTTTACTTGAATCTTTTTAGAGACCTCTGTTGGTGACCTATTGAGTTGTACTAACACCCTATTCAGACATCTCGATCGGTACTTGAGTAGTATTTGTAATGGAAGACAATTACAAGGAAAATGTCATGGGATATGTTTATATTTGTTATTGGAGCATGGGAGAGATAACCAAACAGGGTTCAGGACCCGCTTGTGATTTTTTGCGTCTATAATTTTAGTCTCACTATAGACACATGTCATTTTCAATGTTATAACATGTTTAACAATTCAGTTGAGTATTTTATTTTCATGTATTTATCATATGACATGGATTTTTTCTACGTATTTATATTCCTCTACCCTTTCTTATTTCTATTTCCTTCCTTTGTTGTTTTTTTCTTTAAAAAGTTGGTTTAGTCTCCCTAAGAATCATTTACCAGACTGTCACTACTAGTCGGCACCCTCTCGCGTATGGGGAGGCTTTCTTGAGGGAATGTGGCCAACCGGCCCGAGGCCAGTTCAATGAATATCTGGTTGGGATGTTACAATGTGGTATCATAGGTGTTTTATATTCTTTCTTATTCTTTTGTCTAAATATTTTGGTAAATGTATACATGTGACTTGGAAGAGTTTAGGCTTATTAATGAGCTTGTTCATGGGAGTATCAAACCCATGTACGGGGGGAATCCGTGTACTAAGGGTGAGATTTTTGTGACTGCTGTTTTTTGTTACTGTTGAATATTATTTCACCTTCGGAGTCAAACTTTTGCTGTGATGAGATATTTGTTTTGAAAATTGTTGACTTTTTATTTGTGGCCTAAGGAGGCATGATACTTGAGTCTGCATGCAACATTCTTGTCACTCAGGTTTGTTGTGACATGCATCATTATAAGCACTCATGGGAACATGGTTTATGGGTATGTTGATGAACTTGAACAATTTTCCTTGATTATAGATTGAAATAATGATTCAAAATAACAATAAATGGGTTTCTTAATGAGAACCTTGATTGATTAAATGAGTATGTCAAATTAATTAATTTTGGAATTAATCAATTTGATATAATGTGATTAACTAATGGTTAGATTAATTAATGAGAATGTACGTACCCTTGTTAACCAAGACCTAGAAGTATGATACTTAAGGGTACTAAAAAGGCAACGATATTGAACGTGTTGAGAAAAAAAGTGAAGTACATGTTGAAACATCTTATGTTAGATTGTCCTCTTAAGTAAATGATATAAGGTTTTGTAATGGGACCAAAGATGTGTGTTTTTATTTGTAGTGATATGCCCCCATGATGCTTGAAAATGGAGAGATCAAGGGGTACAACCCGGAATGAACTTCTAGACAAAAAACATGAGGCACTATTGGTGAAAGGTGAGGAAGAAAGAGAACATTTATGAGAGAGTTTTTCTTGATTTACAAAATTCATGTATAGAGGCCCAAGATGGGATCAGAAAATCATGTCAGAGTTGACAATAGAGTTTCAGTTGAGAACCCTCATACTTTTATTAGAGAGAGTGGACCTGAGGGAGATGAAATTTGGATTGAATCCATTGATATTATCATTGTACATTTGGAGACACCAGTTGAGAGGAGGGCTATGTTGGAAGCTTATTTGATGTGGGGTTCAATAAAGCGCTAGTGGTGAATTCAGGTACTATCTTGGTAGACTGAAGGGATTTTATCGAATGACATTCTATAGATATTCATAGACCACTTCTACCCAGACACACTGAGGAAAGATAATTCTTGATAGTTTACGCATCTGATCCAACAAAGTATGTCCATAATGGATTATGTAGAATGTTTCAATGATTTATAGGGTTTTTCTCTAGCATTTTAGGCAGATGAAGCTTCTTCAGAAAAACGATTTCTGGACAGACTTAAAAGTGAAATTAAGTCCCATGTGAATATCTTTATATAGATAAATATCTTAGAAGAGGTTAATTGGGATCACACTTAAAACGATAACCTAAAAAAAGAATTCTAGTATTAGATATGTCGCTATCAATCTATGATCAGGGAGTGTGCTTTCAGAGGGTACGAAGCACCATCACGATAACCTTAGTCAGGATAGTGGAACGAAAGGTGGACACCTAGGAGAAACAGTCACACCAGATATTTATCATGTGCTCCCCACACATGTGGTATGCAGGGAAACTATATTACACATTATACTTGACCACCAATGGAGTGCTGATTTTGTGGCAAGATGGGACACCTAATGAAGCTCTGTAGGAAGCAGTAGTATGCTGGTACTGAGGGTGCAGCTGGTCAGAGTAAGAGTATGGGAACAGGGTCTACTACACCATATGGGCCTAGACCAGGATGTTCTACTGGAATTGTTGGAAAAGTACGTGGATGTGGTGCTTCAAAGAATAAGTGCCCATATCCACAAATTGGTGCTGCTCAGGAGAGTCAGACGACACCACATGGAAAAGGGGGAGATAAATACTTGAAGTGTAGTCTACACTTGTAGAGAGAGAGACTAGTCAATCGACATTGAGATGTACTATTCTAGTTCCTCCTACATTAGTTATTTCAATGTTTGATACTGTTGCCTCTCATTCCATTACATTGAAAAAAATTGTTAATGGCTTGTGTCTTGATACAGGATGTGGATTCCATATGTGGGGTAATGAACATCGACACACCATTGGGAACACGATCTAAGGATATGTGATTATGCAAGGGATGTGCTCTAGATATCGAAGAGTACAATTTTCTTTGGAATATCTATGTCTGAGATATAATGGTATTAGACCAGATTATGGGTATAGATGGTATAGTCACATACTGAGCACACATAGATTGTTACCATAGGAGAGTAACCATTGTATATCCTGAGGGTGACCAATATGTTCATCGTGGATAATGGAATTTTGATACTAGCCAAGCTTGTCCAATTACGTGGTAACAAGGACAGCTCACAACAAATGTTTCTAGTGTTTTTATGGATGGTGGTAGTGGCAGGAAAGAATTCCTTCTAACAGTAGTAGAACTGTTTTAGGATGTATTTCCTGATGACTTTCTGTAACACCCCAGGTAAATAAAGAATATGACATTTCATATTTATCCATATTTGTGAATAAAATATTTAAATGACTTTAAAGGGGACGCTTTGCTCGATGGCATACACAACACGCAACAACGAGTTTCTTGGGAATCTTACGTTGCACTCTAATAATAAAATAATATTATTTTAAATGGTAGTTAACATGTAGCCGTTGTAATGGCGGGAATAAATATAAATAACTAAAATATGATTATATATGTTTTTTAATGTTTTTACATTTATCCAATAAAAGCTAAAGGCTTAAAATACGGAAAGAATTAAATTTTAGGTATATATGCCCTAGTTTTCACTAAAGGTTCACTTATCGCCTTTTAATGGAGAACTGTCATTAAATATAGTTTTGATCACTCTTATACATTATTTTGGACCAAATAAAACTCTTATTAATAATCGGGACATCAAATTTTACTTTGGGTAATTTTTTGGTATTTTTCCGATAAAGTTCATTTTTTAATGAATAGTGTTGAATGTTGTGTTTTAATTCAAAACCTCTTTTTAATCTAATTTATTTATATGATTAGATAATATTTTTAATTGGTTTTAAAGTTAAATTAGAAAATATTTTTACCATTAAATCCAATAGTGGTAATTGGAATTAATTTCACTTTGAAATCAGGCTTAAACTAGTGTCAATCTTTTGATACTTATTGTTTTATAAAAACACGCCATTTGCTCTGACCGCGGGAATTAATTATTAAATTAATTAATGTGACTAATATGTTTTGAATTTTTTAAAATAGACTTCATTTTTGAATTCGGAATATCAAATATATCTTAGGGTGAATTTTTTGTAATTTTCTGAAAAACATCAATTTTTGATGAATAGTGAAACCACTAAGTGGTACTTATAAAAACTGATTTTTCATTTAAATGAAATTTTGCCATAATTGTGTTTTGATTTTCAAAAATCCGACATACATGGTTGTCATTAAGAAGTAAAATGTTGTTCAATGAGATTAAAATAATTTTTTGGTGAATAGTAACTTATTAAGTTTTTAATCGCGATTAGTGGTAATTAGTGTAGTTTAAGGTAAAAATGATATTATAAGAATGTGAAAACACCATGAAACTTGTCCTACACCTATTGGGTGAGTCATGGCCGACCAAGACAAGCCATGGGCCAACTTGGGGACCCCATGGAGCCACTTTAGTTGGAAAATGACATTAATATATTTTTATTTAATGTTAAAGTGAAAATGACACTAACATAAATTGTTTTACTAAAATAATTTTTAAGTGGGGTTATACAAGTCCACATTTTGATTATAAATAGTAATTGGAAAGATAAAAAGATTTCCTACATCATAGTAATTTTTTTATAATTTTTAGACATTAAATAAATTAAATTATTTATGACATCATAATGATGCAGTGATGACATCATTATTTAACGATTAAAATAAAATGGAAAGATAATGTAAAATCTATAAACTACACATGTACAAAACTTATTGTATGGGTGGATTTCTAACCTTTATAACCTTATCCACGAATTATATCAATGTGGGACCTTTTAAAACCGAAACACATTTTCAAATACAGTAATATTTCCTTACTTTCCAAAAGTGCCCCTCCTCTCCTCTTATAAAAGGCCCCCACCTCTACCTCATTTAACACACTCCACAAGCCTTTGGCTCGGCCAACCCCTTCCATTTTACTCTCTCCACATCCCTCTCCTCATCCTAGAGTATTCCCTTTCGGTAGAATCCTTTCAAAGGAAGCCTTTAGGCTCAAATCAAAAGGAGTTACACTTTTAAAGGTAATTCATTCTCTCATGTTCATTTGTTTTATTTTGCTTCTCAAACCCCCTAAACTCTTTTTATTTACTTCTTTTGTAAAAACACCAGTATCATTAATATACTAGGATGTTTTTATAAGATTTATTCGAGCTACACTCTCACACAACTACATAAAATGGTTAAAGAACATACGGTTTCCGTGGATGGTGAAATTCTGCCTCCCGAAACGATGATTGTTCAATACTCATTTAACACCTTCAAAGGTGGCCATTATGATGTCAATATTTTTATATATGATATATAATATGTTTATGTTTTATTTATTCTTCTGTATTTTTCATTTTTTTCTTACCTTTATGGCTTCCATTATGGGTATACGCGATATCATCATTTAAGGAAGTGCGGACTACCGCCCCCTCAAAGTGATTTGATTCGTTAAATACCATATGTGGGATGTATAAAGGATGGAAATATGATATTATATATGATATTATACTGTAATTATAATATAACTTTATATCATTATTATTCCATTCTATAAAATACGAAATAGAAATGAAAGTAGCGTTCATGCGTACGTACAGCTTACCGTCTCCATGAACGGTGCATTTCATTTCTTACCTCTAAATGATTATGTAATGTTATAAATGCATGCATGTACTTGATATATATTACATATATGATATCTACATAATGAATACAATTCTGGATATAATAAACATTTGGCCACACGAACAACATGTAATTGTAAGAAGTCCACTTTCGACTTAAGAACCAAATATCGGCAAAACAAATATTATTAACTTAAATGATTACATAATGTTTATGACATGGTAATAAGTGGTATAAAAGTAATAATGAACTTGAAAAAGGTTCTTAAGGAATTAGAAATTAACTCAAGTTTATTATTCAGGAGATTAAAGAACGATCGAGTCAAGTCGGACCCTAGGTAAGGGATCCTACACCTCTCTTTCTTTTTAAGTACACTCTTTTATGTCATTCCTTTTAAAGCTCATATTTCTTGTTATTGGGATGATCATTTATATTACATTTACTGAAATTTTTATTTTCATGAGATGAGAGACCCTATTCTCTCTCATCAATCCATTTTGGATGTTTTGAGTGGCGCTGTTAGGCTGCCGAACTTTCGTAAGAGATCTAACCTCTCTCTTTCTTTTTAAGTACTCTCCTTTATGTCACTTCTTTTAAACTCCTCCTTAAAATGTTGGGGGATTTTTATATTATATTACACTTGCTGTAAATTCTTTTGTAATATTATGGGATACTCTATTTGATCTCATCAATCCATATTCAGAAGTTTTATGTGGCGCTGTTAGGCTGCCGAGTTTTCGTAAGGGATTTTTCATCTCACTTTTATTCCCGTGAGATTTATGCTACATTCTCCAAAAATTCCAATTATTGGTGTATTTACTTCCCATTATTCTACTCTTTGTGTAATATACTTTCGTTTATGAGTATTTACATCAATGACCTATTGTCTTTCTTTCACGGGGTGTATGTTTTGAAAGATACCCAAGTCAGTAAGGGAACCTTTCACCCTCCTCTTTTTTAAAAGACTTCCTTTATTGGGTCTTTTAATTTACATATTTTTATGTTGGGATATGTTCTCATACTTCCTTATTGACGTAAATTTTATGTCCAAGTGATGAGATACACTTTTTATCTCTCATCAACTCATTTTGATGTGATGCCGTTAGGCTGTCAAGGGAACTTTTTAACCCAATTTCGATTTCTTTGGGTTCAACTTGTAGTCATTGAATATGTCATCCATTGAATATGTGTGATTGACCTTTTATTGTTTTACACTTAATATCCACTTATATTGGGTGTATATATATATTTTTCACACATATTTTTGAGATTTATTTGTCTTTAATTTAAGGATACATTCTTTATAAGGGATTTCATCACATTTGACATTTCTATTGAGGGTTCATTGTTTTTATGAACCAATTCACTCTTATATGGTGTATATACTGTCCTTTGGAGTATTATATCATGAATCCTTTTATTCTCATGATATTATAAAGTTCTGACTAAATGTTATTCCTCGATTATTGTATTTCAAGTGTCTCTAATTTTGGTAAAACCCCTTTAACCAAAATATCGTTTTAAATGTTTTAATTATTTTTTCTTATTAATATCCATGTTTTCAAAATGGTTTTAAGGATTTATTTATATGGATATTAATTGTTTAAAATGTTAAAAGCTTCAAGGTGGTATGGGACACTTTGATTCAAAAATCTCTTTATTAAATGTTTTAGATGGTTTTGGAAATGGTTTCTTTTTGAATGGATTCATTATTTCAATATCCTAAAATGTTATATTGTGATTGAAATGTGGAAATGTTATGTTTCCTTTATTCATGTTTATGTGATACGATTATGTTATGGTTCTTGGGCATTGTTATGAAGAACGGGTGGTTCCGTGATAAACTAAGGGCGGGTGAGCCCGATATAGCTCTCCAATGCATTGGGTAACACGAAGGAGTGAAACGTTAAGGTTTCTCCGAAGAGATTTAGGGAATATACTTTGATAGGTATTCCAAACGAAACCAAGAGGTTTACTCCCTACGTAAGAATGTTATGAATGCCTCAAGTTACCTTTATGTCTTATGTTTTCTATGATTTATTCATGATTTGATATGCCTATGTTTTATGGGTAAAGTATGATTTCATTCTTATGTATATATGAACTCATGTTTCCTTTCCATATTTTTATAACCCTTACTAAGCTTTTTATGCTCATCCCAAGTTTTTGAAATTCTGTTCACAGGTCAAGGGAAAGGTACATGATGTGACGATAGTGTCAAGGATGTGTCAAGAAAGAATCCGTGTTTTATTTTAAATAGGTTTCCATTGAATGGAAGAATGAATATTGACTTTTATGTAACCACCTTGTTTATATGTGGAATGTAATGAAAGTTTCATGATCTAATTCTCTAAAACTCTAAACCTGAAAAGATCATCAATGTGTAATCTTGTAATAACTCAAGTTTAAGTAAGGTTTAAGGCTGGGGCCTTATAGTTGGTATCAAAGGTCGGTTTAGATAACTTTAGAGGTTAGGGTATTCTTTAAGCATAAGTGACATTACCATAATGGTTAGGATTTCAGAAAGAGTCCTAGTTTTAGATAAAGTGAATGAGTAAGTGTATCTTAGTGTTTAACTTCCTCATTAGTACATGATGGTTTTGTTGATATACTCACACTGACCTTTTTGGTTTTAGTAAATGGCTAGATGTAGCAGGCACCAAAGTGACAATGGGTTTCAAGGAAACTGTGGTGGTTCTCTGATTAAGATACTGGATGAGATGGGGGATTCAATGAGGAATCTCATAGTTGTTCTAAACAAACTATAAAGGAGTCATGATCAACCACTTCAACCTTGGTGAGTTCTCTAATGCGTCATGTACGAGATGACCAACTCGATGTGGAAATTCAGGTAATAATTATTAAGGTAACCATTAGGGTTTATATGATCCTTACTTTTTAGGTAATTGTGGGTTACTCTATGATATGATGGAAAATGAAAGGCATGAGATAAAATTGAGGTTAAAATATGTTATGAATATTTTTGAAGATTTTATCTCGTTTTGGGGAATGTTTTGAGAATTATATATTTTTGGAAAAAGGACAACACACAGACCGTGTGACATCCCGTCGCATCGGACAAAGCTGTGGGAATCGAACCCACAACAAAAGTGAGACTGGTATTTATCACCTACCACTGGACTACGTGAAGTCCCTGGTTAGTTTGAATGATTCTTTCTGGTTATATGATTTAATGAATTAGTAGTAAGATGATTTTGGGTTATTTATGAAAATGATTAACCTATCACGGAGGATATGTGATTAGGTTAATTACTTTTCAATACGAGACTTTAGGGGAAACTGATGTTGTTCGGAGATAAATGTTACGATTTAACTTGGAAGACTATGTGACTAAATCCTTCAAATATTTGGGTTTCAATCTTATATTGGTTTACTTTGAATAATTTTATGGACAAATTGTTTATCGGATGGTCCTCGTTGAACTTTGGGTTTTGTTGGACAAATTTTGGAGATTAAGCATAGATTTTCTTTTTAAAGGGTTATCCTTTTCTGGATTATCTGACCTTGTACTAAACTTTTTGGTTTTGGGTCTGGTTAAAGCCTAAATACATGGGAAGTATATAGTTCTCTTTTGTGGATTAGGTGATTCTCTAGAAGTTGATTATAGTACTCTTAATTTGAATAAGTCTTCCTAAATACTCGCATTTTGGAGAAAATATGAGTTTGTGTAAGGAATCTAATAAAAGTTGAGAGTCAACATGATAAGTGATTATGTTTCCTTATGAATAAATTCCTCAATAAAAAGTAACTTAAAACAAAAATGTTGTCTATTAACTTTTCCTACTGGGGAATCAAATACCGTTTAACCCATCACAAGTTTGTGATTTTCTCATGGTTAACTTTCTCCTAAACATGTTTTCTATCACTCTACATAAGAACATGACCCTTTTTTTTTTCCTCCATGTCCATATTTTCATACTTGGAATCCTAGTATGGGTTAACTCGGGTGACCTCTGTACTTATATTTATTTATATTAAAGTGATTGTTTTACCAACTCTTGTTTCGATGTGGGACTTTCAAGGGTGTTTCCAAGCGCAATTTTAAAATTGCGAGGATGCAATTCCCAAAAGGGGGGAAAGATGTAACACCCCAGGTAAATAAAGAATATTACATTTCATATTTATCCATATTTGAGAATAAAATATTTAAATGACTTTAAAGGGGACGTTATGCTCGATGGCGTACCCAACACGCAACAACGAGTTTCTTGGGAATCTTACGTTGCACTATAATAATAAAATAATATTATTTTAAATGGTAGTTAACATGTAGCCGTTGTAATGGAGGGAATGGATATAAATAACTAAAATATGATTATATATGTTTTTTAATGTTTTTACATTTATCCAATAAAAGCTAAAGGCTTAAAATACGGAAAGAATTAAATTTTAGGTGTATATGCCCTAGTTTTCACTAAAGGTTCACTTATCGCCTTTTAATGGAGAACTGTCATTAAATATAGTTTTTATCACTCTTATACATTCTTTTGGACCAAATAAAACTCTTATTAAGAATCAGGACATCAAATTTTACTTTGTGTAATTTTTTGGTATTTTTCCGATAAAGTTCATTTTTTAATGAATAGTGTAGAATGTTGTGTTTTAATTCAAAACCTCTTTTTAATATAATTTATTTATATGATTAGATAATATTTTGAATTGGTTTTAAAGTTAAATTAGAAAATATTTTTACCATTAAATCCAATAGTGGTCATTGAAATTAATTTCACTTTGAAATCAGACTTAAACTAGTGTCAATCTTTTGATACTTATTGTTTTATAAAAACACGCTATTTGCTCTGACAGCGGGAATTAATTATTAAATTAATTAATGTGACTAATATGTTTTGAATTTTGTAAAATAGACTTAATTTTTGAATTCGGAATATCAAATATAGCTTAGGGTGAATTTTTGGTAATTTTCTGAAAAACTTCAATTTTTGATGAATAGTGAAACCACTAAGTGGTACTTATAAAAACTGATTTTTCATTTAAATGAAATTTTGCCATAATTGTGTTTTGATTTTCAAAAATCCGACATACATGGTTGTCATTAAGAAGTAAAATGTGGTTCAATGATATTAAAATAATTTTTTGGTGAATAGTAACTTATTATGTTTTTAATCACGATTAGTGGTAATTAGTGTAGTTTAAGGTAAAAATGATATTATAAGAATGTGAAAACACCATGACACTTGTCCTACACCTATTGGGTGAGTCATGGACGACCAAGAAAAGCCATGGTCCAACTTGGGGACCCCATGGAGCCACTTCAGTTGGAAAATGACATTAATATATTTTTATTTAATGTTAAAGTGAAAATGACACTAACATAAATTATTTTACTAAAATAATTTTTAAGTGGGGTTATACAAGTCAAAATTTTGATTATAAATAATCATTGGAAAGCTAAAACGATTTCCTACATTATAGTAATTTTTGTATAATATTTAGACATTAAATAAAGTAAATTATTTATGACATCATAATGATGCAGTGATGACATCATTATTTAACGATTAAAATAAAATGGAAAGATAATGTAAAATCTATGAACTAAACATGTCCAAAAATTATTGGATGGGTGGATTTAGAACCTTTATAACCTTATCCACTAATTACATCAATGAGGGACCTTTTAAAACCGAATCACATTTTCAAATAAAGTAATATTTCCTTACTTTCCAAAAGTGCCTCTCCTCTCCTCTTATAAAAGGCCCCCACCTCTACCTCATTTAACACACTCCTCAAGCCTTTTTCTCGGCCAAACCCTGCCCATTTACTCTCTCCACATCCCTCTCCTAATCCTAGTGGATTCCCTTTGGGCAGAATCCTTTCAAAGGAAGCCTTTAGGCTCAAATGAAAAGGAGTTACACTTTTAAAGGTAATTCATTCTCTCATGTTCATTTGTTTTATTTTGCTTCTCCAACCCCCTAAACTCTTTTTATTTACTTATTTTGTAACAACACCAGTATCTTCAATATACTAGGATGTTGTTATAATATTTATTAGAGCTACACTCTCACAAAACTACATCAAATGGTTAAAGAACAAACGGTTTCCGTGGATGGTGAAATTCTGCCTCCCGAAACAATGATTGTTCAATACTCATTTAACACCTTCAAAGTGGCCATTATGATGTAACTATTTTTATATATGATATATAATATGTTTATGTTTTATTTATGCTTCTGTATTTTTCATTTTTGTCTTACCTTTATGGCTTCCATTATGGGTATACGCGATATCTTCATTTAAGGAAGTGCGGACTACCGCCCCCTCAAAGTGATTTGATTCGTTAAATACCATATGTGGGATGTATAAAGGATGGAAATATGATATTATATATGATATTATACTGTAATTATAATATACCTTTATATCATTATTATTCCATTCTATAAAATATGAAATAGAAATGAAAGTAGCGTTCATGCGTACGTACAGCTTACCGTCTCCATGAATGGTGCATTTCATTTCTTACCTCTAAATGATTATGTAATGTTATAAATGCGTGCATGTACTGGATATATATGACATATATGATATCTACATAATGAATACAATTCTGGATATAATAAAAATTTGGCCACACGAACAACATGTAATTGTAAGAAGTCCACTTTCGACTTAAGAACCAAATATCGGCAAAACAAATATTATTAACTTAAATGATTACATAATGTTTATGACATGGTAATAAGTGGTATAAAAGTAATAATGAACTTTAAAAAGGTTCTTAAGGAATTAGAAATTAACTCATGTATATTATTCAGGAGATTAAAGAACGATCGAGTCATGTCGGACCCGAGGTAAGGGATCCTACACCTCTCTTTCTTTTTAAGTACACTCTTTTATGTCATTCCTTTTAAAGCTCATCTTTCTTGTTATTGGGATGATCATTTATATTAAATTTACTGAAATTTTTATGTTCATGAGATGAGAGACCCTATTCTCTCTCATCAATCCATTTTGGAAGTTTTGAGTGGCGCTGTTAGGCTGTCGAACTTTCGTAAGAGATCTAACCTCTCTCTTTCTTTTTAAGTACTCTCCTTTATGTCACTTCTTTTAAACTCCTCCTTGCAATGTTGGGGATTTTTCTTTTATATTCCACTTGCTGTAAATTCTATTGTAATATGATGGGATACTCTATTTGATCTCATCAATCCATATTCGGAAGTTTTATGTGGCGCTGTTAGGCTGCCGAGTTTTCATAAGGGATTTTTCATCTCACTTTTATTCCCGTGAGATTTATGCTACATTCTCCACAAATTCCATTGAGTGGTGTATTTTCTTCCCATTATTCTACTCTTTGTGTAATATACTTTCGTTTATGAGTATTTACATCAATGACCTATTGTCTTTCTTTCATGGGGTGTATGTATTGAAAGATACCCAAGTCGGTAAGGGAACCTTTCACTCTCCTCTTTTTTAAAAGACTTCTTTTATTGGGTCTTTTAATTTACATATTTTTATGTTGGGATATGTTCTCATACTTTCTTATTGATGTAAATTTTATGTCCAAGTGATGAGATACACTTTTTATCTCTCATCAACTCATTTTGATGTGATGCCGTTAGGCTGTCAAGGGAACTTTTTAACCCAATTTCGATTTCTTTGGGTTCAACTTGTAGTCATTGAATATGTCATCCATTTAATATGTGTGATTGACCTTTTATTGTTTTACACATAATATCCACTTATATTGGGTGTATATATATATTTTTCACACATATTTTTGAGATTTATTTGTCCTTAATTTAAGGATACCTTCTTTATAAGGGATTTCATCACATTTGACATTTCTATTGAAGGTTCATTGTTATTACGCACCAATTCACTCTTATATGGTGTATATACTGTCCTTTGGAGTATTATATCATCAATCCTTTTATTCTCATAATATTATAAAGTTCTGACTAAATGTTATTCCTCGATTATTGTATTTCAAGTGTCTCTAATTTTGGTAAAACCCCTTTAACCAAAATATCGTTTTAAATGTTTTAATTATTTGTTCTTATTAATATCAATGTTTTCAAAATGGATTTAAGGATTTATTTATATGGATATTAATGGTTTAAAATGTTAAAAGCTTCAAGGTGGTATGGGACACTGTGATTCAAAAATCTCTTTATTAAATGTTTTAAATGGTTTTGGAAATGGTTTATTTTTGAATGGATTCATTATTTCAATATCATAAAATGTAATATTGTGATTGAAATGTGGAAATGTTATGTTTCCTTTATTCATGTTTATGTGATACGATTATGTTATGGTTCTTGGGCATTGTTATGAAGAACGGGTGGTTCCGTGATAAACTAAGGGCGGGTGAGCCCGATATAGCTCTCCAATGCATTGGGTAACGCGAAGGAGTGAAACGTTAAGGTTTCTCCGAAGAGATTTAGGGAATATACTGTGATGGGTATTCCAAACGTAACCAAGAGGGTTACTCCCTACGTAAGAATGTTATGAATGCCTCAAGTTACCTTTATGTCTTATGTTTTCTATGATTTATTCATGATTTGATATGCCTATGTTTTATGGGTAAAGTATGATTTCATTCTTATGTATATATGAACTCATGTTTCCTTTCCATATTTTTATAACCCTTACTGAGATTTTTATGCTCATCCCATGTTTTTGAAATGCTTTTCACAGGTCAAGGGAAAGGTACATGATGTGACGATAGTGTCAAGGATGTGTCAAGAAAGAATCCATGTTTTATTTTAAACAGGTTTCCTTTGATGGGAAGAATTAATATTGTCTTTTATGTAACCACCTTGTTTAAATGTGGAATGTAAGGCAAGTTTCATGATCTAATTCTCTATAACTTTAAACCTGAAAAGATCCTCAATGCGTAATCTTGTAATAACTCACGTTTAAGTAAGGTTTAAGGCTGGGGCCTTATACTTTCCATTGCTTCCACCTGAGAGAGATGTATAATTCACTATTGATATCATGTCAGGCACTGAGCAGTTGTCTATTCAACGGTATATAATGGCACCAATAGAGTTTCAAAAGCTCAAAACATAGTTAAAGGATTTAAAGGATAAAGGGATTGTCCATCCATGTATGTCGCCTTGGAGATCATTTGTTTTTTTAAAATAAGGTCGATTGGGAGTTTATGGTTGTGTGTCGATTAACGGAAGTGGAATAAGATAACTATAATGAAATGATATCCCCATCCAATTATCAATGATCTATATGACCAGATGATATGTTCTTTTGTATTTACAAAGATAGATATGAGATCAAGGTATCATAAGGTGAGAGTTTGGACTTTAGATATACAGATAACTACTTTCAGAAGCTGTTATTGCCTTAATGAGTTTAACTTAATGCATTTTTGGTTGGAAAATGTTCTAGAAATTTTCATGGACTTCATTAATAGGATCTTTTATCCATTATTAGATTAGTTTGTGTTGGTTTTTTAGGTATACATCATGGTGTACTCTAAGACACATGATGATCATGCCCAACATCTTGACATAGTCTTGGGTAAACTGAGAGATAATTGATTGTTTGATAAGAAATATAAATGTCTTTTTTGGATTGATAGAGTACACTTTTTGGGGGATATCATCTCAAAAGAAGGTGTGGTAGTGGAACCAAAAAAGTTCATGTAGTGGTTACATGGGAGAATCCCATGTTTTTTTGATATCTGAATATTTTTGGTATTATCTGGATATAACTGGAAGATTATCCCGAACATTCCCTGATTGGAAGCACTGCTTATAGGTTTGAAAATGAAAGGAATCATGATTTTATGGATAGAGGAATGAAAAAATTAATTCTGGTAGTTAAAGACGTATTTGACTTCAGCAACAATTTTGATCGTACATTAGTCAGGTGAGGCGTACATGGTGTATTTTGAGGCTTCTGGGGTCAAACATGGGGCTTTGTTAATGCAAGGGGATAGAGTAATTCCTTATGTGTCTCCGAAGATGAGGCCCCATGAACATAATTACAATACACATGACCTCAAGTTAGAATTAGTGGTTTAATCTCTTAATTTTTGGTGAAACTATATTTTGGGTGAAATGTTTATAGTTTTTAAAAACCAACAATGATTGAAGTATGTGTTTTTATAGCGCGACATGAATCTTAGGCAGGGAAAATTGTTGGAGTATATGTTGTATGTTGATTTTGAACTGGCATATAAACCTGGGAAGGTGAATAGTGTGGCTGAGACCTTGAACAAGGAAACTCAGACTTAGTTGGTACATGATTCGAGTGCAGAATGGAAGATGATGAATTAGATAGCGTAAATTCATTTGGTAGTTTAGGAGGCTCTCGAATGGAGGACTCTTATTTTTTTAGTAACGGAGTCTACACTCTTGACATGGATCGGGGATAGGCAGTACGAGGATCCAGAGTATTTATCATTTTGGAAAATCCTTAAATGTGGCGATATACCATTAGACTAGATGGTGGATTAGGATGATATCATCCATGTGAAAAATAATGTTGTTTTATCTGTGAGTATGTGAGAGAAATTCATGTTATAATATCATGTATCATGATGGGTTGTACATTCTATGGTTAAAAAATGTATTGTGACCTACTATGAAAATTTTGGTGGCCAGGCATGAAAATGGAGATATCGAGGATTGTAACAAAATTCTTCCCCTATCAGTAGGTGAAAGAAAAACATCAATGACATAGAGGCATATCGCAGCTTTTACCTATTATGCAATGAAAATGGGTTGAAATGAATTGGGATTTCATAGTAGGACATAAGAAACTCTTAGGAAGAATGATTTTTTTTTGTCATTGTGGATTGACTAATGGAGGCAACACCCCTCATTATTATCAAGGAAACCTTTATAGTCAAGCATTTGTAAGAGAATTGGTGAGAGTGATAGTTCATTTGCTGGGGTGCCAAATACTATAGTTTCATATCGAGATTTTTCTTTACATTTCACTTATTTAATGGATTAAAAAAGGCGCATGGTACACTTATTCTATTAAATATGGCCTTCCACCCAGAGACCGATGGGAAGTCAGAGCATACCATACATCTGTTAGAAGATATGATGTGAGCATGTGTGATTTAATTTGATGGTTATTGGGAGAAGCAATTGTCTTTAGTGGGGTTTTCCTATAAGAATAGTTATTAAGAATCTATACAGATGTCACCATATGAGGTAGTTTATGGAAGACCTTGTAGATCACATCAATATTGGTTAGTGGTTTGTGAGTCAGAGTTGTTGGGACCGAGTCTGGTTCAGTAGATATCAGAGCAGGTGTAGTTGATTTGGAAACATATGGCTATGGAATAGAGTAGATAGATGTCATATTCTGATAGACATAGATTACCCATGCATTTTACAGAGGGTAATCGTGTATTCCTTCAGGTGTTGCCTCAATTGGGTCACCATAGGATATAGAGGCATGGAAAGCTGGAACCTTGGTTTGTAGGACCGTTTGAGGTGTTGTAGAGAATCAGGATGGTGGAATACCAATTTTTGCTTCCACAGAAATTCATAGAAAAGCACGATGCTTTTGAAGTGTCACAACTAAAGATGTATTACTCATGTCCTTCTCATGTGATTAATGTAGAGTAGGTTGACCTCGAGTAAGATGCTTCCATTGAGGAGAATCTGATTAGAGTGTTGGGTCACGATGAGAAAGTGTTTTGAGGGATGACTGTGCCATTAATTCATCTGTAATGGAAACATGGATGTGTTCAGGAGGAAAATTGGGAATGGGATGGAGACATGAGGGTTCCTTGGCCTAATATTATTGGCCTGAAATCTTAGAGAAGATCGAGAGTGCATCTCGAGGATGATCTGTTATACTGTTGGGTGATTGTAAGATCTTATCCATTTCTGGAGAAATGTCGGGTGTGTTTTCAATTATATTTATTATGAAGTACCATTGGGATGGGGTATGATCTATGGTGTATTTTGTTGAATTTTATAAGGAATTCAGAAGACCAGGTTTGTGCACAGTTTGTGTATGGTTTGGACCAACCAAGCGCAAGATGACTGTGTAGACAGTGGAAGTCGGTACAGTTGGTGCATGGTTTTCCTAACCATGAACCATCAATCCTTGCAAGAAGTGGAATACTACATGGTTGGTGCACATCATGGACTAACAGTGCAGCCTTCCTGGTAAAACCGTGCGCGCAGTCGAGTTTATTTCAAAACTTTGGTTTCAAACCACCAGAACTCCCTAAACCTTTCTAATTTGACCTTGTATCAGGCTTCACATAGTATTTGTGTTCCTAAAGCCTTCTGTAGGGATTCAAATGCTATCCAAACACCATTCATCAAGATCAAAATCTCGGATAGAAGATCTGCACTCCACCCGGTAAGTGGATTTCATCCCGATGCTTCTCTAATTATTTCTCTTATATTCTCTATATCATTTCATTGAATTTCTCTCATGTTTTCATAGATCTAACCATATTAGTTGAGATCTCGATCATGGATTCTGGATCTGGATCTAGATTTTTATGATCTTTATTCCTTTGATCATAATTTTGTATTTAGAGTATTAGATCTTATGATTGAACGATGACTTTGTTCCTCCCGGATTAAGGAGATTTCTGTTGGGATAACATCCATCAATAAACTGATGTGGGTAGTCTAAATCAATATCCAATAGACACTATTTATTATATGTGAATTTGATTTAATGATTTGAAATATTCCCTTGATAAATGATTTTCTTAATTAGGTTAATTATGAATGGGGAATTGAATTGTTTTTCCTCAGGGGTTAATTGAAAATTGAATCATGGATCAAATGAATGGGGTTTCCCAAATAGATATTTTAGAGATTTGTTATGGGTTGAGATTTGGTAATTGGGATAATTAATTTATTGTGAAAAGATAATTAATTGGGGTGAATTAATTATGGCTTGATGTTTAAATATGCAAGATAATTAATTTTAAAAATTCATTATGTGCCCTGATGTTTTCCAAAGGTAATTAATTGTGAGACTTAATTATGTGATATTATTTTTATCTATGATTACTAATTGTTAGAATTAATTATGACAAGTGAGATTTGATATAGATAACTAATGGTGAATAATTAATAATAGGGAGTGAATTCTATTTATTGACTAATTAATTTATGAATTAATTATTGGGTTGTGTACTTAGTTATTTGTGGAATTAACTAAGGGACATTGAAATCATAACTAATAGTTGGACTATTAAATGAATAACGTGTAATATTACTATGAATTTAAGAATTATTTAATTTTTGAGATTTATGGTGTGCTATAAATAGTGTTCTAGATCAATTAGAAGTTAGGGAATGGACATAGAGTTCCTCCCAAATAGTTATCCATGCTTGAGATTATGGGGTGCTAGGCATGAAAGCCTATATTTAATGAGAAAAAGAGTGCTAGGAATGAGAACCTACACTAAATGAGATTTTTGTTCTAGGCATGACGACATACACCAAATGAATAGTGATAATGAATGATGATTCAACGATATTGTGATGTTTGGAATGATGACCTACACCAAATGAATAATGATAATGAATGATGAGTCAACGATATTGTGGTTCTTGGCATGATGACCTACACCAAATGAATATTGATATTGAATAATGATTCAAACAAGATTTATTGTGCTAGGCATGATGGCCTTTAACAAATTATTAATGAAAATGGATGATGATCCAAATGGGAAATATTGGTTAAACATGGAATTATGTGATGATTAAAGAATAAATTACGATGTGATAACTGTTTAGATTCTGCATTGAATTTATTTCTTCATAAAACTATTTTCACTATATTTTGAATGGAATCGTTTAGACACCATTGGTGGTGGCCTACCAAGTTGTACTCACACCCTATTAGGGCCACCTAATCGGAACCCGATTATACTTTTTTATAAGACATAATAAGGGCAAGGAACTATGAAATGATGTTGTTTTGGATTGGAGCATGGGAGAGGGAACCTGACGTGGTTCGAGAGTTTCTTTGGAGTCATTGAGACATTAAATTGAGTAGGACTGTAGACACTTTCCATCTTCATTTTCATATAATGATTAACAGTTGCATTGATTATTGTATTTTCATGTTTTGGTAACCATATTACACGGATTTGTTCTGGTTATTTATACACTTTCTCACTTGGTAATTTCTATTTTCATTTTTTGGTGTTTTATTTTCATAAAAGAGGCTATAGTGTCCCCAATACTGATTTACCAGACCCTTGTGACTAGTCAAAACCATCTGGAATATGTGGAGGCACACTTGAGGGCATGTGACTGACGGACTTGGAGTATCGTTCAGTGGAACATGGGTTGAGATGTCACAAAGTTGTATCATTGGCATCTTTTTTTTTATTTCTTCTTTTTTTTTGTCTTAATATTTTGTGAAAGGTAGATATGAGAGTAGGAAGAGTCGAGGCTTGGTAATGAGCTCTTGAATGGGAGTTGCAAACCCATGTATGGGGGAAAATTCGAGTACTCAGGGTTGGATTGTTGTGATTGGTTTTTGTTTTTAAATTTTCATTTTATTTCAACTTGGGTGATTCCGTTGTAGAGTGATGTGATATTTGTTTTGATATTTGTTTTCAAAATTTTTTAATTTTTGATTCATGGCCTAAAAAGGCATGATACTTGAGTCTACATGCATCATTCTAGGTTATCAGGGTTTTCATGACATGCACAATACTAGGCACTCATAACAAATTGGGTTATGGGTATGTTGCCTTACAAGAACTATTTTCCTTGTTGAGAGATTGAAATAATAATGGATAATGAGAATAAATTGGTGTCTAATGAGAACCTTGATTTATGAAATGTGTATGAGAAATTAATTAATTGTTTAATTACTTAATTTGCGATAAATTTATTAATTAATGGTTGGATTAATTGATAAGTATGTGAATACCCTTATTAACCTTGACCTATGAGTAGGATGGTTAAGATAGTGAAAAGGCCACAGTGTTGACAGTGAGGAGAAAAAAAGGTGATTGACAAGTTGATGCTTCTTGTGTTAGTTTATCCACTTATGTAAATGTTATCAAGTTGTGTTTTGGGACCTAAGATCTGTGTTTGGTTTTGTAGAGATATGCCTCCACGACACTTGATATTGGAGAAACCTAGGGGTATGACCCAGAATGAACTTCATGATAAGGAACTTGCAGAACTATTGGTGAAAGATGAGGAAGAAAGAGAACCATCAAGAGAGGGTTCTGTTCATTTCACGCAATTCATAGATAGAGACCCATGGCCTGTTTAGGAAATCATGTTAGAGTTGACAAGGGAGTATCAACTGCAACACCCTTCTACTTTTACCAAGGAGAGTGGAACTGAGGGATATGAATTCTTTATTTATTCCATAGAGATGATACATGACCATTTGGAGATTCCGGAATAGGGGATGGTCAATTTGGATGCTTATATGTTATGGGGTTCAACGAAGCACTGGTGAGACATTCAAGTACGATCTAGAATGACAGGAAAGATGTTATGGAAGGATTTTCTGTATAAGCTCATAGATCAAGTATATCAAAACAATCTGAAACCATATAATGCATTAGATTTTATACTTCATATCCAAGGAAGACTTCCCATATTGGATTCTGCCGAACAATTCACATATTTTCTATGTTTGGCACCAACTTTGGCTATTGATGAGGCTTCATTATAAAAACAATTTCAGGACGAACGTAAGTTTTAAATTAAGACCCATGTAAATTTATTTAGGCTAAAGAAATTATCATAAGTGTTTAATAGGCTCTCAATTCAATGGGTAACATAGAGGAGGATTCCATTACTGTACATGTAGTAGTCACTAGATTATTGGGGAGTGTACCTTATAAGGGCAGGAAGCACCGCCGCGAGAACCTTTGATAGGATAGTGCAAAGCAAGGTGGAAAATCATGAGGAATAGTCACACTCAATCTTTATCATGTTCTTTTCCACCATTGTGGTTGGTAGGGTCACTATCGTACATATTTTCCATGAACACTAGTGTAACTCCCCGGGATTTTATGAGAAATATTCTCTTTAAATTCATTGATGTCTTGTGTTGTACCTTACACCAAAAGGAGCTTGCAATACACACATTCAGGACTTGCCTTGTATCACACTCAATCGATACCTTCCACGATAGCATGTGTTGTACGCAATATCGAGTTTCACTAAACAACGATATGTTATATAAACTAGCCGTTATGAATAGTAATACCCACTTTTTGAAATTTTATAAATTTTATCTTTTGAAATGGACTTCATTTTTGTATTCAGAATATCGTAATTAGCTTTGGGTGAATTTTTTGTATTTTTCTGAAAACATTCAATTTTTGATGATTAGTGAAAACACTGGGTTACTATTTAAAAATAGAATTTTTATTTAAATAGTTATTTATTTTATTTAAATTTATTTTAGTTCAAAATTGATACATAATACCTATATAAGTTCTATTTAATTAATTGGAGTCATTTTATAAAAATTTTAGATATATAAAATTTTTATTGAACTTTTTGACCGTCTTTAACTCACCTCCTAGGAGCATTTGTAATTGTATAAAAACTTAATTTTACCACTTTTGTGAGTGGAATTTCAAAAATACAAGAGACATGGTTGATATCAGTACGTAAAATGTGGTTTGATAAGATAATAAATTTTTTTGGTGAATAGTTAGTTTTTTACTTTTATTTACCACAGTTAAAGGTAAATAAGGTAATCAAGGGTAAAAATGATATTATTATTACTCTAACACATGTCCTAATTCTATTAGATAATTTTAAATCGAAAAAAACAACCTTAGAAATATAATATTACCATATATGTCCACTTGGATTAGATTAGATCATTTATTATTATTTTATTTAAAGAATAGTTAAAATAGTTAAAATCAATGTTTAATAAATGAATCATTTTTAATATAGGGATATACATAAGATAAATTCGACAATATATATTCATTAGAGATACAAAAATATTTCCTATATTTTGGTATTTTATTTATAATTTTTAGACATTAAATAATTTAATTTATTTATGACTCAATAATGATGCAGTAATTACCTTATTAAAAAAATATTAACATAATTGATGTTATAAATTACCAAATAAATGTAATTTGAGACTTTTAATGAATTAAAATAATTCTCTAGGTTAATATTACATGTTAGTATTGATTCAAATAACATTATTCAAATTAATCATGTTGTTATGAGTTTCACAAATATCAATTACCCAATAGTGTCAAAATTGACATAATATTGTTTTTAAAACAAATATTATATTACTAATTGTAATTTTATTCATAAAAATCTATGGTTCGGTAAAATGACTTATACAAGGATATATATATATTAATAATTAACCACTTGGGGTTCGTTTGGCTAGTTATTGTATGTTTACAAACCATATAGTGTAAGAAAACAAAAATACACGGTAAAAGTTAAATTATTTAACCTAAAGTTAAATCTTAATAATTAGGATAAAATAGTAACCTAAACATGACTAAAACCTATTGTTTGAAGGGATTTCTACTCATACCCACCTTATATTTGAAATAAATCAATTTGAAGCTATTAAAAACTAAAAAAGACTTTATTATAAAATAATATTTTATGTTTTCCCTAAGATGCCCCTCTCCTCCCTTATAAAAAGGGCACATCGCCCCACTTCTCTTCACACCATTTTGAGCCTTGAATCACAGAAAAACCCTCCCAATTACTCTTATAAACCTCTCTATTTATATCATAGAGGTTATTTTATTCTTAAAAGACCAAATGAAATTCTCTAAGAAGAATTTTAAAGGAGGTGCGTCGAGGAAGAGATAATCTCTTCTACCGATTATTTCATGTTTTATTTCTTCTTCAACTTATTCTTCTTTAGTTTTTTCATTATAAAGTAATACCATCAGTATCAATAATATACTGATATGTTATTATATATATTAAACAACCTCATTTCACCATCTATCCATCCTACGGAAAATGACATCATTGTGCGTGTGTACATACGGAATACTGTCTCCACGCCGTGGTGTAATCTATTTTTCCACCACCACCTTACATGGATGGGTATAATGGTGTAAAGAATATCTATATATAGTTGTTATAACATCATACTGATTCCATGATATTATATCATCCACTTAAAATTCAATTCAATAATTGTGGTATGATATCATCGCTCGTGCGTGTGTACGGATTATCGTCTCCACGACGCGGTGAGCTTCATTTTCATTGCTAACCATTTAACAATGATTATAAAGTACATATAATGAATAATAAGTAAATATATGACATGTTAAAGCTACTAGATTTATATATATATATTTCATCTACTTACTTCATTTTAAGTCAATAGAGAAAGTAAAACAGTGTTCATGCGTACGTACGGCCTACCATCTCCTTGAACGGTGTATTTATTTCATTTATATATCTATTATATTAATATATTATGAATATATATATGATATATAAATCATGATTTAAATTCATGAATTAAGTAAGTCAAGATATTAGTAATAATAATATCAAGAACAACAAGTCCAAACATGTACGATAAATGAAACGATTTTACCCAAAACGATGCTTTAACATGGAATTTACAAAAGAACTGGTATTATAAAGTCATAATCGAACCATATACAATATCATAACAATGAATATTATTCTGTAATAAGTCAATGAAATTATTTAAATCATTATACCAGAGGTTCGGATACATCTGAATCATATCAGACCTAAGGTAAGGGATAATTCTGCAATCTCATTTTTATCCGAGATTTCTTATACGTAAGTATTTACTGGGGTTATATTTTTCATCCATGCCCATAAAATATTTATTCCTAAAGTGTTTAATATTATTCCATGTATTTTTAATTTCATGTTTACCCCACTTTTTTTTACTTTGTGTTATGGAAGGAAAATTTCTTTTGTTTACCATATGAGGAAATTTTTGACTATTCCGACAAAAGTTCGAGGAGAATGTTTTTTAACTTATATGGAATTAATGGATTTTTATGCTGTCATAAAAAATTATATCAATGATGTTTCCTCTACAAAATTTCCTGATTATTTTCAACAAAATTCTTTTCTTTTAAAATTTTATGGCATTTTGTGAAAATAAAATGATTCTATAGAAGAAAATATATTTTCATCAAGAATTCATTTCAAATGTTTTATCAAAATTATTTTCCATCTAATATGAGATTATTTATCATGATTATGATTCGGGTATAATGTACTTATTATTTACATGGTGTGATTTTTCATATGATGAAATTATATCCATTTGTTTTATATGGATTATGTGATAATGGGATGATGTTTATGAAACCCATTTTATTATTTGGGTTATGATGAATGATTTATGTTTATTTTGTGGTACAAGAAGGAATGATTTCATTAGGAGATGGGTGGGACCTATATCTCCCTCCAATGCATTGGGTAAACATTTATAACTCATGAGATAGACATGTCTGGAATGGAAAGATAATCTGGATCAGTAATACAGGACTGGAACGAGGAGTGAACTCGGTTCAGTAATAATCATTGTCCACTAAGAAGGTCTTGGCAGCAATGCCTTAGATACTATGGAAATCATATCATGTACTTAATGCTTTTCCAAAATTACATGTTTCTTCCCATTCTATTTTATCATGATTGATGTTACATTGTGATATATTCATTATGTACTTCCACGATTTATGTCTTTGCTCAAGATTTTGGTGTTTATATTTTATGTTCACGTTTTTGCATTCAAATTTTTATTGATTGTTTTTTGTTCTCTATGTTTACCCTTACTGATCATTTGATATTACCCTTTATGTGTTTTCTTTTCCCCAGGAAATAAATAAAGGTTTTACGGAAGAAAACAAAAGGGGAAGATCTTTATGTGAGATTTTGAAGAAATTTCACCATGATTAGAACATTATGTTCTATGTTTCCAAACACATTAAACTATTACGGTCCTTTGGTGTCTGTTTTTGTTATTTATTAGATATTCCGCAAAAGTAATGTAATGTCTATGTACGTCAAGTTGTGGGTCTCTACAACCAGTGGAGTGCCAGTTTTGTGGCATGATGGGACACCTATAGAAGTTCGGCAGGAATCAGCCGCAGGCTGGTGCTGAGGGAGCAGCTGCTCAGAGTCAGAGTGTGAGAAGGGGTCTTCTACACCATATAGGTATTGAATATGGTGTTAAAATACTTGAGGTGGTAAAGGAAATGGATGTGGTTATTCATGGAATGAGCGCCTGTGTGAGAAAAGTGGTACTGCTCAGGGGAGTCCGATGACACCACATGGAATAAGGGTTGGAAAATTACATGCAGGGTAGACTACATATAAAGATAGAGGGGCTGGACCATCGATAGTGAGTGATACTATTCTAGTTGCTTCTACTTTAGCTAGTTCCATGTTTAATACTAGGGCCACTCATTTTTTTGAATCTGCAAACCTAGTTAATGTCATGACATTGTAGGTGTAATCTATAAGCAGGGTTATGAAGATCGATACACCACTAGAAACATGATCTATGGATATCTGTATATAAAAGGGATATTATTTACATATTGGAGAGTATCATTTTCTTTGGGATATCTATGGAATTGATATAATGGGCTTCGACCTGATTATGAGTATGTACAAGCAAGTCGATACTGATCCCACATTGATTGTTACTGTAGGAGAGTTACCTTTCAATCTCTTATGGGTAACCAATATGTTCTTTGTAAAGAATTGTATATCTATACGGGCCGAGCGAGGCCAATTAATTGGAAACTAAGAGATCTCACATCCCATGTTGCTTGTCTTTTTCTGGATGATGGGAGTGGTAATCAATAATTCCTTCCACCAGTTGCACAACATTTTTAGGATTTATTTCTTGAATACATTTAATGTTTTCCACTAGAGAGATATTTTGAATTCACTATTGATCTCAGGTTTGACACTATACCGATATCTATTCCACCTTACAGAAAGAAAACAACTGAGCTTTATGAGACCAAAACCTAGTTGGAGGAGTTGTAGAATAAAGGGTTTATCCATCCCAATATGTCAGATTGGGGATCACCTAATTTTTTTGAAAATAATGCCTATATGAGTTTATGATTCTGCGTCGATAACCAAAAGATGATTAAATTGAATATGAATAAAATATATCACTTTCTCCATCTCGAAGATATATGTGAATAGATGAAGAGGGATAATTTATTTTCATTGATCGATCAGATATCAGGGTATAATTAGGTGAGAGTTCAGACTTTTGATATACCGAGAACTAATTTCAGATGAAGGTCTAGAATTTATGAGTTTTTTGTAATGCTGTTAGGGTGAAAAAAATCTCTAGTAGTGTTCATGGTCTTATTAATATGATCAGTCATTTTTACATAGATCAGTTTTTGGTGGTTTTTGTAGACAATATATTGGTCTACTCTAAGACACCTGATGATCATTCCCATCTTGTTGACATCATCCTGGGTACATTCTGAGAACATTGACTATAAGACAAGCTATCAAATGGTCAGATTTGGATTGATAGTGTACAATTTTTGGGGAAAATCATCTCTGAAGAAGGTGTGGCAGTAGACCCAAAAAAAGTACAGCTATTTGTATCCTGTGAGTATGTCAAATGTTTTTTGATATATGAAGCTTAATGGGACTATCTAGTTATTTGATTAGGTTCATCGAGGACTTTTCATGATTGGAAGCTCTACTTATAAGTTTGAAAAATAAAGTAATAAAGTTTTTTTTGACAGAAGCATGTTAAAATGCATTCAAAGAGAAGAAGAAGTTCATGACATCAGCACAACTTTCTTATCTTACTAGAGTTGGGTGTGGAATACATGGTGTATTGTGATGCTTCTCGGTTGAGACTTGGAACTACGTTGATGTGTGGTGATAGATTCATTTCTTACAGGTCTCTTTAGTAGAGGCCACATGAAAAGAATTTCCCTACACATGACCTCGAGTTATCAGAAGTGGTTTACAAACTTATGTGTTGGTGAAACTCTTTTTTCCGTGAAAATTTTACAGTTTTTATGGATCACAAATTCTTGACGTATATCTTATCAAAACATGACCTGAATCATCAGTAGTAAATATTGGTAGGGTATATGTAACCTTTTTATTTTGAATTGGAATATACACCCGGGAAGGGGAATATTATTGTTGATCCCTTGAATAAGAAAACTGAGACCCTTTTGGTACATGAGTCAAGTGAAAAATAGAAGACGATGACATTACTGGAAGAAATGCAGGTGGAAGTTTAGGAGAGTCATGAGAGGTATAATTTGGTTCTTTTAGCTGTGGTGTGTAATCTCTTGAGACAGATCTGGGATATAAAGTACGATGATCTGGAGGGTTTATCCTTGAGGGAAATCCATGAAGGTACAAAGAGACCTTCAGACTAGGTAATAGATGATAATTTTATCATCTATATGAAAAAACAGGTTGTTTTGCCTTCGAGTATGCGAGAGGAACTCTTGCTAGAATTTCATTTCATAAGATGGGAAGTACATCTTGAGGTGATAAAAATGTACAGTGACATACGATGAATGTTTTCGTGTCCAGGAACATAAAAAGGAGATAGTGGGGTTTGTAACAAGATGTTTCACCTGTCAGCATGTGAATATAGAACATGAAAAACCTAGAGGCCTATTGCTACTATTACCAATTATGGAATGGAACTGAGATGACATGAAAATTGATTTTGTGGTATTAATTCTTAAGAATATTTGGATGAATGATTCTATTTGGGTCATTTTGGATCGACTAATGAAGGTATCACACTACACTACTATCAAGGAATTCTTTAGGGAATGGCATTTTGGTTAACTGTACTTTAGAGAGATAGTTCATTTTCATGGGGTGAAAAAGACAATAGCTTTAGATCATGATTTAAACTTTACATTGTGTTTTGGGTGGGGATTATATAAGACACATGGTATGCCGATTCTATTAAGTAAAACCATCCTCCCATAGATAGATGGGTAGTCAGAGCGTACCATACAAGTGTTAGAAGATATGATGAGAGCATATGTTTTTGACATTGGTTGTTCTTGGGAGAATCACATGGCTTTAGTTGAGTTTTATTACAAAACAAAGTTATCATGAAACTATAAAGATGGAACCCTATGAGATACTTTATGGAAGTCCTAGTAGATCACTGATATTTTGGTTATAGTTTGGTGAGTCATATATATTTAGACCGAGTCTCGATAAGGAGAAATGTGAGCTGGTTCAGTTGATTTGGAAACCTATGGCTACAGCTCAGAGTAGACAGAAATCTTACGGTGATTGAAGAAGAATAACACTAGTTTTTACAGAGGTTGATTGTGTATTCTTTCAGGTTTCACCTCGATTGGGTCAACACAAGATATAGAGGTAGGGAAAGTTGGCACCTAGGTTTGTAGTAATGTTTGATATGTTAGAGAGAATCGGGTCTGTGGCATACCGATTAACACTTCTACAAAAATTTAGTGCAATACATGATGTTTTCCATGTGTCACAACAACAGCAGTATCACTGAGATCCCTCTTTTGTGATTGATGTAGAGGAATCTGACCTTGAGATAGATGCATCCTTTGAAGAGAATTTGTTACATGTTCTGGGTCATAGTGAGAAAGTGTTATGAGGGATGACTATGTCGTTAATTCTTCTATTATGGAAACATGGAATTTTCCAAGAGGAAACATCAGAACGAGAAGTATAAATGAAGTCTCATTGGCCCATTCTATTTTCAAAGAATAATAGAGATGTTCACTAGTGTAGATAGAGGATATGTTGTTATAAGGTGGGTAGATTTTATGATCCCAACCTTTTATGGAGAAATATATGGTGTAGTTTCAGGTACTTATTATTGTTTATTATGTACCTTTGGGATGTGGTATGAAATGGGGTGTGTTTGGGTAATGTTTTTAAGGATTTGGGAAGATAGGGGTTGTGCACGGTATGCACACGGTTTGGAAAATCATTGTGAAATTGAACCATGAGGACATTGGAAGTCCGCATGATTGGCACATATTTTTCCTAAACATTCACCATCAAGTCGTGTGGGCAGTGGAAGAGCACATGGTCGGTGCACGACTTGCCCTAACCATATGAGCTCCTAGATTAAATTGTACACACGACCCTGTTTATTCTGAAAATTGAATTTTAGAACCACCAAAACTTCCAAAACCCAAAAATCACTCTAATTGGTCCTCGAATTAGGCATGTCAATGTTAATGTGCTCTAAAATCCTTCCGAAAAGATTAAAAGTTTATCTGAACACCGATCTTTGATATTGAAATCCCATATTGAAGATCCTCTCTCCTCCCAGTAAGTAGATTACATCCCAATTATTCTCCCATTCATTCTCTTCCCTTTTCTAGATATTATAATGGAATATCTCCCCTAATTTTTTGGATTTAAAGGTATGAGTTGAGATCAAGATATGAGATTTTGGATATATATATATATATATTTTCAAGATCTTTACTCATTTGATCATAATTTTTTATATAGTAATTTTTATCTAGATCAGGATTGACAATGTTGTGCTGCTCAAATTTTGTGGATTTCCTTTGTGAAAACATCTATTAATAAAATGAGGTATATTTTCTAAATTTAACACCCCCAGTCATAATATATGATATGTGAATGCTATTTTATTTGTTTTTATATTCCATTTATAAATTATTTCAAAAGATTTATTAATTAGGAATGGGGAATTTAATTGAGTTTCCTCAATGGATAATTGATTATTGAATCATGGAACAAATAACAGCAGTTTCCCAAATAGATATTTTGAAGATTTGTTATGGGTTGATATTTGAAATTGAGATATTTATTTGATTATAAAAATATAATTAATTGTGGGAATTAATTATGATATTATGATTGTATATGTAAGATAATTAATTATGAGAATTAATTTTGTTCCATGATGATGACCAAAGATAATTAATTGTGATAATTAATTATGTGACATGATGTTCATCTATGATAATTAATTGTGGGAATTAATTATCACAATGTATATTTGATTTGGATATTTAACTATGAATAAATAATTATGGAAACAGAATTTTGTATATTGATTAATTATTTTATGAAATAATAAATGGGTTTTTTGATTTGTTTATTTTTGAATTAACTAATGGACTTTAAAATGTTAAATAATTGTTGTATTAGGAAATTAATAATGTGTAAAATTATTGTGAATTAAAGAATGATTAAATGGATGAGATTTTTGTACTTCTAAACATAGAATTCTAGACTAATTTGATGTTGGGTCTTGGAATTTGCGTTCCTCCCTGATAGTTATCCAAATAGAGATTATGGGGTGTTATGCCTGACAACCTACATTGAATGTGAAATAAAGAGTTTATAATGATGACATACAATCAACGAGATTGTGGTGCTAAGAATGGTGTTCAACACCGAACGAATAACAATATTAAAAGATGATTCAATGAAATTGTTGTGTTTGGAATAAGGAATTACACCAATTATATGATTATTCAATGAGATTTTGGTTCTTCATAAAATGAACTACACCAAATGAAAATTGATAATGAATGATGATTCAAACGAGATTTGGGGTGTTAGGCCTGATGACCTATAAAAAATGAATGAATATTCAAATTGGAAGTATGAGTTGATCTTAAAATAATATGATTATTAAAGAATAAATTACAATGCGATAACTGTTTAGATTATGAATTGTATTTGTCGCTTCATAAAATTGCATGAACTGTATTTTGATTGGACTCATTTAAATTTTTTTTTGTGGTGGCCAACTGAGTTTTACTCACATCCTATTCGGGACTCCTGATCGACACCCAGGTAAACTATGTTGTTGTACGACATGATAATGGAAAGGACCTGATATAGGTTTCTATTTGGGATTATATCATTGGAGAAGGATTCAGATATGTTTCGTGACCCTCTTTTGAGTCATTTTGTAATTACATTGAGTTTCAGTATAGACACTTGAAATTTTCATTTTCATAGCATGTTTGACTTTTCAGTGGAGTGTTGTATTTTTTTGGTTATCATATGACATGGATTTGTTCTCTTTATTTATACAATTATATAAATGGTTATTTCTATTTTCAACTATTGGTTTTTTCTTTTCATAAAATAGGGTATTGTATTCTCCAGACTGATTTACCAGAACCTCGATACTATTCAGCACCCTTTGGAATACACAGAGGCATGAATGAGGTCAGGTGGAAAACCATCTCAGGGCACCATTCAGTTTCTCCCCATTCAGGATGTCACAAGTTACACGTTTTAAAATAAAAATGACTTTTCTTGTGTCATGTGATCAAATGAATCATATGAATTTTAAAATTGATGTAAAGTCATCATTATTAAATAAATAACAAGTATTATAAGTTTATATTAGATAATTCAGGAGATTTATTCTTGATTAGGATATTTATCATGTGTGAAATGTGAAGAAACTAATTTATGGCCTAAAAAAGATCACAAGGATGTGTTTTCCATGTTTTTAAATAACATTAATTGTTTGGAGTTAAATATAGTAAATTTTATTAACAATTGATATGAAAAAAAACAAAAACACACCACTAATTCAAATAAGGTATGTTGAAAAGATCATTTAAATTTGTAATGAAATTGAATATTTTATGCCATTGCAACCAAAATACAGAATTAATTTGAAATGGAAATGAGAAATGAGAAAAAAAATCATTCTTAAATGTAGTGAATAAAATAAATTTGTTATATCTTTTATAATAGAAATATTTTTTTATTAGTTGAAATGATTTTGGATTAATGAATTAGTAGAATATACTATTATTTTCACTAGGAATTGATTATATAAGCATTAATAAGTATTAATTTTGGCTAAAAATGACATTATAAGGATAATTATTAGATTAATATGGTCAAAAGTGTAAATACATGACATATTTTAGTTGTATTACTTGGTGATATTATCCAATCTACCCAAATTAGTCATAAAATATTGAATTGAATAAGATACTTATCTATGTTTAAAAAAATTATTATGTATAGATTAAGTCATTATAATGAAACATCATTGATGATTTAAAATTTTATGATACTATTTGATAAGGTTATATTTAATATTGTAAATCAGTTGGTATAATAGAATTATTTATTAGAAGAATTTGGGATTCTTGGTATATTGAATATGATAAATTAGTCACTCTTAGCACAATGTAAGATAATTATTTTACAACATCACAATATATTATTAAATCATTTCTGTGAAGTAATATATTAAATCTATGATAGTAGAACTAATATATACACTGATGTGTAGGTATTGAATTTTTTTTAATAAACTTGTAAAAGAATCTAATAAAACATTCAATGATGAAACATACAAGTATCAAATATAACATTATCATGTTTAATGTGGAATATAGTGTGATTTAGTGAAAATATTTTTCAACAAAGTAATATGTAATGGATATCATAATGAATACCTTGATGAAGAATGAATTCATTTTCATAATATTGTTTTTTATAGTATATTCTCTCTTAAAATCCTTGTGAATTTGTGATTTTATATTCCCTTATTCATTAAATTGTAATTTTAAACATTGAATGGATATAATGTCATGTTTTCTAAAAAATGGGGATAATTTTTAATCTATATGGAGTTAATGTCAATGGATAAATAGTTTAGGGGAAGTTTCCTTTTATATAGGAATATTACGATTGGATGGAAGAAAAATTTTAATTATATCTCAACAAATGTAGCAAACAAATTTAAATGGGTATATTTAAGATCCCCTATGATTAAAGTTTAAAAAAATGGGGTTTTAATCCCCCAATGTGACTTGATCAACCTATTATATTTCACTAAATTATGTGATAGAGTACCCTTAAAAATTTACATTCTCTTGTAATGAGGTTTTCTCATTGTTATTTTATATTTTAAATCATGAGAATTGAATTTTTTATGATTTTTTAATAATTTTAACAATTATAATATATTTAAGAGATATAAAGTAAATATGTAGGGCCTGTAAATATGTTTATTAATTTTTATTAACCATAATTCATCTCATGGAATTTAGTAATGCATGATAAAGATTGTGTATCATAAAAAAATATAGTAACAAATTTTTATTAAAAATTAATATAATTATATAAATAAATTATAGAGGATAGATGTAGGACTCTATATAAACCTTGATAAATTAAACGTCTTCATAGTTATATCCATTAAATCATTATTCTTAAATAAAATTATTTGAGCACATGTTGTGGCTCTCAATGAAGAGTGGTTGAATACTAGTCCAACAATATAGAGAGAAAAATTGTATTGCTTCCATTACTATTTTATAGTTTCCAAATAATGGAATTATTTACGATTTTTTTTGTTGATTTTCTTACAAGAATCGCTATATTTATTGGACTCTTTGCTTATAAAAACCACTTTATGGATTTTCTGACACTCCGATGGTTAAAATGAAAATGATTTTGGATTACGGATCATAAAAATTTGTGGATGTATTGGCTGACATCCATATCATGGTGAAATAAACTAGATCATAGTTCTATTCAAATGATTATTTTTTGAAAAATTATATATATTATTAAATTTTTGTGAGTTATAGATTGTGTCCAATATTTTTAGATCTACTAATATAAAGATGAAATATAATTATTTTTCATAGATATGTAACATATTCAGATCAGTTTTTTGTCATTGGTTTTTTATTTGAGAAATGGGGTTGAGACATTCAGATAGCTATATAAATATTTTTATGATAATTATGTAGAGCTAATGGTTGGTTTTGAGGTGAAGAGAATAGTTTCCAATAGATTTATTCAATAATGGCCCATAAAGAGGATTAGAAATGATAACTTATGGTTGTTGGAACTTATCATTATCTTTATTCCTATGTAATGTTATTTTAATACTAAAAGTGTTTTGTAAAATATTCAGATATCATCATTAGTTATTTATTGATAATAATGAATGTATGTGTGAAGTGAGATCACAACTGATAAGTACTAAGGATTTATCTGCTAAATAAAAATATTTTGTTAAAAATTTATAAATACATTGTGTGTTTGTTATTTTATTTATCTCCCACTATCACATCGGCATTGTTGTTCTAGATCTTCTAGTGATCATTTTAATTAACTAATAGGGGAATATTGTGTGATTTTTAAGAAGTTTTTTTCATGATATTATTCACTCCAGACTCAATAATTCATAAATTTCTTCCCTAGGAACAATATTTTATACTTTTTGAATATTTATATTTTATGGGGATTCATTTGATTGAATTATAATGTGAGACTTTTTAATTTTGTGTCTCTCTATCGAATCATGTGGTGGAATTTGAAATTTCACATGTTAGAGTTCATGAGGTTTTAAGGATGTGGGTGTGAATTTGGGGGATTATTTTTTTGAAACTATATATATTGTAAAGATAAAAAATTCAATTCAGGATTTTTTTAAATTTATGTGGGCACTATGGTAATTTTTTGTAGGGGGGGAGATGGTAATTCTTTCCAAATAGAGGTAAAAAATTGGTTTTTATGATTTCATATTTCTAGTAATAGGGGATTTAACTTATGTTTGATATTATCCAGATGTCTTATGATTTTGGTAATTTTTATGCTTTAATTATTTATTTATTTATTTATTTATACTTCTGCACACATTATTTGTAGTTTTGGGGGAAATGATCATTTTTACCTAGAATATTCCCAATTATATTTTTTGATGATACCTTTGACTTAGGAATGTAATGTATACCATAGTATGTCTATTTTTTTGATAAATTGGAGCATGAATATTTTAGATTTTTAAAATTTAATTAGTTAATGTGTTAATTAAAAAATAAATATAGGACTTGTTTATATAAAATTATAATAAATCAAATCTAAGATTAATGATTCATTACTTTCCAGATAATAAAAAAATCTTTATTTAGAAATATTATATGGAATAAATCTCTATGACATGAAAATATTTAAATATAAAATTTTTTATTATAATTTAACTTTCTATATTATGATTAGAGAGAATACATCTAAGGAATCTAAATATTTACATGCTATATTCCCCCTTTAGAATGATACCTACATACATGGTTAGTTATGGATGAGTCTCTAATAATACAGTCATTTTACACCAATAGATATAATTTTTTTCATATAAAGTTTGAGAAATAATATTTAAAGATTATATATTATTGAATTAGTGAATTAATTTTTTATAAAATTCAACATTTTTCATCATGTATGAATAGTTCAATGGTTGGCCCTTGTTTTTTGAAGGTTTATGATCATCTATCATGGATTCATGTAATATTTTGTAACCCATAACCTCTTTTCTATGACCTAATTGAGTGATTTAAATGGATAGAGTACCATTAATCCATCCTTTTAGGATATTTAAATAGAGTGATGAATAATGGTTCATGGATTAATGATAAAAGGAAGGGTCATCTTGGTATTCAAATGGGAAAACACATCAAAAAATGGTATATAAGGTGGAATAATAGTCTATATAATTGCAATGAGAACCAAAAATTAAATGTTAAAGGGGATAAAATTTTATATTTTCTATTTCATGGGGTTTCTATTGAATTTTAATGGTGTGATAATGTTAGTGAAGATAAGGGGTGCGGATGTGTGCCCAAGTAGAAGGGTTTTAAAGAGAAATTGTGACTTTTAAAATAGTAGGAGCACAATTTGGAAATGATGATGAAATTGACACTAGGGTGTGTTAGTGAGATGTTGGATTAGTTTTGTGGTGGGTTATTCATGAATTTTTATCTTATGGAGTGATGTTATATTGGTGAAGGGGTGGACTAATGGTGGGTGGAAAAATGGCCAGAACTAAACCAAACAAAAAACCAAATCAAAATAAACTAAAATAGTGGTTTCTTTCTTATGTTTCGTTTGTAGTGAGGATAGAATAAATATTAATGGTTTTTTTGGTTTAGGTTCCAAATTTATACAAACCAACTAAACTAAACCACATGTGTTACAAAACAAAATTTTGTAGATTTATATTAGCACATCATACACATCCATTAGCTAATGCATACCCTATTTCAATTTTTATTTCTTTGAACCATTAATTGGAAAATTGTATATATTAATATAATCTTAATGATGATATCATGTCACTGTTTTATTTATTATATATAAATGTTGTACAATTTTTTACCAAATAATTCTCAAATATCTTGGATATCTATCTATCATGTTCGCATTAAAAATAATTTAATCTTTAATATGAACCGTGCCATACCATAAATTAATGGTGTATTAATTTTATAATCCAAATTTATCCAATATTAAATTGTTATGTTTTTATGTATAAAAACTGAATAAAAAATATGGTTTGATTTTAATTTTTAGGGAAAACAAACCAATACAATACATTCTCACCCCTTTGGAGGACTCTGTTAAGCTACTCTTGTGGAAATCAGAGGAAGATAGAACAAAAGAAAAGTAAATAAAAATAGAATAAATAATATAATATAGTTATCATATAAATACAAATTATAATAATAATCAATATTCATATATATTTGTTTCTATATATAAAATTTATCTAGTGTTTGATTTAGAAAAATTTATTTTCCAAATCACAGATTTCTTTATCTGGATCATGATTCTGATATCACTATGGGTGTTTTGGTTGATTTGAGTTGTTTTTTAGTAAATTAAAAATATTTTTGGCTATATTTATAGTAAAACTACCAAGAAAATATTTTATGTTACTTCCTATACCATTTTCATGAGTAAAAAATTGATACCTCATTTTATATATATATATATATAATTTATTATATAGGTCATTCTTTGATGATTATTAAATTTTTGTGAAATTACATTAAGTTTTAATGTTAGAAACCCAATATTAGAGAAGGTTCATGGTATTTTTTAATGCTAGTGGCTCTAAAAAATTAGATGCATTGACTTTTCAACCATGTATACTTAAAATTACTCGCTTTAATAATACCTAAAGCGTCATTTTTTTTACTATAATTTTGGAGACAACACATAATGGTTTTATGGATTATTATAATTATTTAATTAAATAATTTATGTGATCATGGGACTTAGGAAATATATTTTAAAAATTTAGTTTATATTACAATAAAATATATATGTATATGATGATTTATTAGAAAATATGTTTTTTTAAAATTGATTCATTATATTTTTATTAAAAAAAATAATGTGTAAGGATTTTAGAAATTTTATCAAAAAAACATTCAAAAATGGGCTGTTTCATTTGGATTTTTTTGTTTCATCGAAATAATTGATAATGTGTGGACATTTATTAGAACTACAAACATGGATTAAAGAAAGGTAAACTTTTATAATCTCTTTTTATTAGTGATCGTAAAAGGATCCTAAAAAAATCAATTTCATAATACTATTAAAATATATCATTACCAGTTATAAAACACTTTTTAGCACTACAAAAAGGTATAAATCATAAAAAAAAAATTTATATAATAATAAATATAATATTTTAATAAATGAAAAAAATTTATGTTGACATAAATTAATTTTTTTTTCTTAAATATGATTTATATAATTCTAAATATATATTTCAAAAAAATATATACGGTGTTTAATTAAATATTATTAATAAAATAACTAAAATTTAAAATTAATCAAAACATTGGATATTCTTATTGAGTAATATGTATTTAATAAAATTTGGAACTATAATTAATTAATTAATTACAGTCCCATGGGATTTTCAAAATTGACCATAAACTACAAACAATCATAACTTTTGATATATATTTCTGTTGAGATCCCTGAGGTATCACATCAATTATTTTGAAACGATATATCTGATTTATTATTATATAAACCCCTAATCTATTTTTTATTGGCCATGATAAGAATTTAAGTCCTCTAGAAGTAATTATTTAGATTGTTTATATTCATTTTGGAATATTTTATGGAATTATATATTTTTTTAAAAGGATCCACCTACACATTTTTTTTATCTAAGTATAATGTTTTTTTTAATTACATTCATAAAAATATTAGGTTGATGAATGTTTACCATATTTTGAATAGCATTATTTTTTATAAATTAATATTTAACTATATTTTTTAATATTTGATTTTAAAATTGTAATTATATAAATAAATATATTAACATTTTTTCCATTAAAATGAATTTATATTTTCTTAATCAATTTTTTTTAAAAAAAATTCCTTATTCATTTTATATGACACAATACAGTTTATAAATATATATGTGAAAATTAAAATAAATATATAATTTTTATATATAAATATGCATGTGTTTGTTTATATACACAGATAAATATGTTAATAATTGTATATGTATTTATGTATATATTACAATATATTTTAACTCATAACAATATATACATATTAAAATATGTATTGGTTACAAAATATATATTAATATATAAAATAATTAAAAAACATTAAAATAAAACCATTTCTTTTAATGGAAAGAAAGGTTTTTGAGAATGTGTTGGATGGCAATGAAAATCCCACCGAATTGAAATTAATTATTGATTTAATGAGTGGTTATCATGTGTGTTGGACCGGATGTGGTGGGGTTGTGTGTGAATGGGGTCCTTTTATTTCATCTATGGTGGGTCCATGTGTGTTGGCTAATATGTTTTGTGGTTTCAAAGAATTTTTTCAGCTAATTTATTTTAAAAAATATAACAATAGATTTTTTTTCAACTCTTTAAAAAGTTATGATAAATGATTTCTATTATCATCATTAAAGAATTGTTATTAAATACATTATATTATAATCTTTTTTAGTTATAATAACATATTTTGTTTATTAGTTCTCAATTTTAGAATACATAAAATAACTCTATCCTTTATCGATGTTGAAATTATTTTTACCTTCTCTATTAGGGATGAAAGTCATTTTTATCATTAACAATTGTTTATTTCAAATTATAGTATCATGTATTTTTTTAATTATTATTATATGATATAATTATAAATAATTTTTTATCAAAAAAAATTAGTGGGGGTTTATATATGTGGTGGTTTGTTATTATTTTTATTTTTAGGTTCATCTAGATTGATGTTTTGGTATTGATATTAATATTAATATCAATGGTAATATTAATAATTATGATAATATTATTCCCATTATCATTATTAGTGTTGTAATATGAGATAAAGTATTGAGGGATCAGTTCTCCAATTTTTTGTTGAAGTCAATATTATAGAAGGGGTGGGGGAGACTTATCCCCTTTATTGTTACTCTTCTCTTCAATAATCATGGAGGATTCATCATGGATAGAGGTTGGTAGATATTTTATTCTATATTTTTATAATACCTTCCTTCTTCATTTTCCACCTACTATAATATCTAATCTAGGGTCCATGAGATATTTGGGGTTTTCCATGACATGAAACCCCATGAAATTTGTAGTCCTTCTGATGAGTTGAGGATGCTAACACATTTTAAAACCCCAATATATCCGCATTTGATGATATAAATATGGTTTCATGAAAACTAGATATAATATTATATCCCTTTTATTTTTAATTGATAGTGAAATGGGTTATTAATAATTTGCATTTACATTAACAAACTGAAAATTATTCTATGAATTAACTATGATGATTTTCATTATTTACATTCTAATATTATGTTATGTCAAAATATTTTTCATAGAATCTTTGTTTAAATTTATATTCATTCTCATTTTTTCATTATATATATTCAATTAAATTAAAAATATTTTTTATCTAGAGATGTCTGATGTCATTTTGATGAAATGATTTATTAATATTATAAAATAAATAATATTTTATTTTAATTGATTTTAAAAGAAAATTTTCATGTTTATAAAAGAATAATATGTTTATTATTTTTCACACCAAATGATTATTCAAATTTTGGGGATTATATTATTATTAAATATATCATTGGGGTATGATGTTATTTTTAAGGTGATATGTTGAATCATGTGTTGTATTTTTTGTAAAAAATGAATGCTACATGGAAGATAATTTTTTTCAATATGTGTATTGAAATGTTCAACAGATATCAAGGTGATATAATTATACATAGAAAGGAAATATTTATAGGTGGATACGTGAAAAAAGTGGTTGGACTAGTTCACAGATAATCCCTTAATGGGATTATTGATGAGTTAATTTTCAAGGAAACTAAAAGAAAGTGTTAGTGGATGTAGATGATTTTTCTATAACATTTTGAAATGTTTTTAAGGAGAGTTGAATAAAAATAATTTTTGGTTGAGTAATCATGAATTATTGAGTTTAATATCCATCAAATAAGTATGCATAAACATGAATCTGTGCTATATGAGCATTATCTATGTACTACATAAACATCCTAAAATTACAATGTAAGAATCATACACTCATTTGTAAACCTGAGTATATTACTGTGTAAATATAATTCTCCACATAATAATTAATGTGTTATTTAAAATTTATTCTAGAAGTCATTGTCCTCTAAAAGGGTAAAAAATGTCTATTACTTGGAACTATTTTTCTGAATAAATAGAGAATGGTTTGGTACAATGAATGAGACACTTATTATGTTTTTTTACACATTCAAGAATCATGATTTATTAAATGGATCGGGACCTTATCTATTGAGAAACAAAGAATAAAACTAACGGTGATTTTTTGATATTAGGGAAGATAAATTTTGAGACACATCTTGTCCAATATATAGAGACCAAGTGAAATGGTTTGTGAAATGAAGAAAATCCACATTATAATGAAATTCCAATGGGAATTTTGGTCATTTGGGAAATTTATAAAAGGAGAAGAAATATATATTTTTCTATAATAAATAAATGGTGAACGAAATAATTCAATATCATAAACTAATCTATGGTTATACATGAATTAATAAAGACATGGAAGCTAGGAGATTTATAGAGAAGGTGTGCCCATGAATACTCAAATAACATATTGGAATTAATATCCCAATTATTATATATATTTAAGTAGAAATCTCTATAATTATTTAAATAAGGTCTAATTTGTTCAAAGAAGATAATATATCCCTACTTATAATCATGGTGTTTTCATAAATATTATGGAAATAATATTCAAGTTAATATTATATATATATATGATAAAAATTAAGAGGAGAAGAGATAAATTAACAATACAGTAACCCAAGAGGTCGCCTATAATTTATTGAATAATTTAAACCCAGTGGAATTTAGGGGATCATTGACATTGAACATAATGGATAAGAAGTCCTAAAAGATTGTTAGAGTGTAGGAGTTTTGGAGAACAGTGAGATGTGGGAATTTATTCCCACTTCCAATGATATTACTATATCATTAGGAGTTCTTCTTGGCAAGGTGGAATGATCCTCAAGAAAAGAATAAATGAAGTGTAACAATCCCGACACAAACTATATTCATATAAAATGTGACTAATGAATCATCAAAGAATAATATTCAGAGGACCCTTGATGTTAATTTAAAAGGAAGTATAAACATCCCAATGAACGATAATAAATAGATTTTTAGGAGTTGTATTTAAATTTTATGATGCTAGTATAAAGAACCCATTTTGAGGTGTATATTATGGAAACTAGAATATGAAATATTTTAAATGATTATCTGCATGGTATATTGGGAGATTCATCATTATTTTTTTTTTAATTTATATTTATATTCTATTGAAGGGATTCATAATGAATATAACATGATTCAAAATGTCTATCGAACCTAGAGATGAGTAGTATTTCTAGTTCAATCCCTATAAATACACCAATCATATGAATTTTACATTTATCATACATTACTAATGCTAATAAAAAACAAATGGAGTACATTGAATCATTAAACAACAACAATGGATGAATTAAATGTAATGAATATTCATAAAAGATAAAGGGTTCATTGATTCATCCCTTCCTTGTTGTAGTTATATCACAGGACATAGGGAAAAAATGTAGCATCATAGATCCAAGATCCCTTTGAATGGATCCATAATTTTTTGAATGTAGATAATAGAGATATTAAATTCAATAAATAGTAAATGAGTTATTTTATTTGATGAAATGAAATTTTATATTTTGAAGAACCAAATGATTTCATATCTTCTTTCACTAAACCTAGAGTTAAAAATTATTGTTACAGAGGGATTTTCTCACTAATAAATATATTGTCCCATGAATCATAAATATAAGATAAATCTAGATTTTTTTGGTAATGTTTGAAATTTTATCCTATCATCCCTATCTTAAACGGAATATACCATAGTAATGTGACTTCTAACGTCCAATGGCATGAGAAAAATGCATAAATGTTTTATGAATGTGATTCGAATATGAAATTAGTTAATATTGACACATAGAGATTAATATTTGGAGATATTCAGATGATGGGTGGTCAGGATATTTATTATTACAACACCTGAGTCAATGATATAGTGAATAATATCAGAAGATATAATGATAAGTTGGATGATTATACTATGTTAAATATTTTATTGGTAAATTTTCACTATATATCTGATCCAAAGATTTCTAAATTGGAAGATATTATTAATATATCTCTAGATTCTTTATATAATATAATTCACAATTATGAATGAGTAATTCCCTAGTTTTTATCAAGAATATAAAATAAAACGTTCCTTTAAATCTATGAATGGTCTCATATTGAAATATGTACCACTCTCAAAATTAGAAGATAAATTGAATCAATAATGTATGAGAAGTGTGTATCTTTTTTCCAAAAAATATGAGAAGAGTAACAGGTAAGAATATGTGCATCCTCACTAGTATGTGATTCAATTATGTAGGTGTTAGGAATATACCATATAATTTCCCAAACAATGAAATATGATAAAACTGAGATTCATATGGATGTTAAATACTATTATAATAGGAAGTCAGGAAAATTTAAAAATACTAACCATATGAAGATGATGCCTTCTAGAAAATTATGATGGAATATAATGAGTAAAAAAGACTATTGATATTCATCATAATAATTCCATCCATAATTTAATCCATCTAAAAATAAATTGGTTGTCATTGTCATGGTTATAAAAAATAATGATAGATCATGTAGTGAAGAAGAAAAATAATAACGTAAAAATGTGTAAATGATAAGGTCATAACCAGAGGATTTGTTAAATTTTTTAAAAGGTAAAAAATATTTATTGATAAAAATGGGGGGGGGGGGTTACAGAAGTCTAAAGTATGGAATTTTGCTGACATCCCTAGAATAATAAGGCATTAATTCTGAAAGGAGGTAATCCATCCAATGTAAGTCATGAGAAATACTAAGGTTGGAAAGCCCGTCAGCAATCCTATTGGCTTCACGGTAGGCATGAGTGGTGATGAAGTTTAGCCCAACGAGAGAATTTAGACAGTCCATCCAGCGGTCAGTAACAAGCCAAGTGTGGTGAATGGTACCATTCAAGATGGCCTGCATGATTTTAGTAGAGTCACTTTCAATCCAGATGTTGTTCCAGTTGTGTGATCTGGAAATGGAGATGGTTTGAATGAAACCCATAATCTCGGCTTCCAAATTTGTGGAGGAACCACAAGAGCCATAGAAGCATCCAAGAATCTAGTCCAGGTGATTTCTGAAGACTGCACCACAACCCGCTGGGCCCGGGTTGCCTTTGGAGGCTCTATCTATATGGATTTTAATCCAACCCGGAGGGGGGGAAGCCAAAACACATCAAGAGTAGAGTGGGGACGAGGATAGATCCCCTCCACCCCAACACGTCTAAGGATCCCAAAGTCACAGAAAGAGTTGTTGTAGTGAGATTTTTTTGATATAGGACGCTTCTCGAATAGCCATGAGAATTATCATTTTTCGTGCATTAATATTAAAGGAATTATTGCAGAAAATTAATACATTTCTACCATAATAGATAATATAAAGAAGTTCTGCAACTGCCACCACATAAATGTTTTTGATTTGCTGAGACGTAGACAACTCCAAGAAATTCTGGATAAGCATGTTTATGGTATCAAAAAGTAGTCATCAGCACTCAAAAATGTCATGAATATAATTCCAGAGAGCGAAAGCTGTATTACAGGAGAGAAAGAGGTTATTTATATCCTCTCTATGCTAATTGCACATATGACATTTATAACAAAGAGTAATTACGAATGTTTGTAAGCAGTTTTCAGTAGGAATTCATTGATGGGAAATCAACCAGATTAAAGTGAATCTAGAGGGTTTTATATAGGGTTTGTTGAATTTATCTAGCCAGGGGTGATTATTGTCATCATTGTTGAAGAGAAATTTATAGTAGCCTTTTGAGTTGAGAATTCCATTATGCGTAGGTTCCCAAATATGTAAATCATTAGTATTAGCGAAATGATAATGTTTAAAATTTGAGAGATATTCTCTAGGAGATCAATGTTATGCATATGAATAATCGAGTCAATTGAATCCTAGAGGTGGGGAGGGGGTTGGTTGTTATCCGTTAAGGAGATCAGGGGAACACTAGTCCAATTATCAAACCATGATTTCAAGTTGGAATCCTTAGTGGCAATCCATCTAGAATTAGACATAATTGACATGTAGGTACTTTTGATGGAGGGCCAAAGGGAGGACTGAATAGGGTAGAGATAATTGTTTCTTAGCATGTCAAGGAAGCGAGCTCGGAGAAAATTCATGGAGGATGAGGTGTTGGGAATAATGTTCAACGTATGTCTAGCTTTAAGGGCCTCATTGAACTTAGAGAGATTTTTTTATTACAATCCCCCATTTATCAACACGATTGCAGCAAGAGGTCCAGGGGATAGTAACTAGTTTCTTCTCTATAATTATACCAGTTCAAAAAAATTAATAGTAGTGTTAATTCGATTTAAAAGAGTTTTTGGCCATTTATATATCATCATAGAATATAAAAGTTTAGAAACAATTTTATATTTAACCATGAAAATTCTCCCAGCCATTGACAGGGACTTACCCTTCCAGGAGGAATTATGTCGATGCGTGTGATCTGCAAAATGAGAGAAATAGTCCGCTTTAGGCCTACCCCAAAAAATAGGCACCCCAAGGTATGAAAAGGGAAGAGAGCCTTCCCTGATTCCCAATATGTTAGAAATGGAAAGTTTTTGTCCCGAAGTAAAGTCTTTACTAAAATGGATATAATATTTTTTCGAATGTATTTGTTGACCAAAGAAATTATCATAGTGTAGCACGATATCACTATGTTTGAGAATGATTCTCTTGTCCCCCTGGGTAGAGAGAATAATGACATCAGCGTAATGAAGATGTGAGGGAACTTGTATCTTCCTGGAGGCAGAGATAGGATTAATGATTCCTTTATCAATCTTCTGGGAGATCAACCTACTTAGGTAGTCTTCGGCAATGGGGAAAATAATGGAAGATAGAGGGTCACCCTGTTTCACTCTTTTATTACATTTGAAATAACCTCTCGGAGATCCATTGATGAGAATGGAGATTTGGGCATAGTTTAATAATGATATGATATGAGTAATTAAAATTTCATTGAAGCCGAAATGTGAAAGAAATTTATATATAAAGTTTCAATCAATTGTATCAAAGGCCTTAGCAATATCAAGTTTAATAGAAACACTTCTACCTCTACTATTTTTGTTAAAATGATTGATGGACTCAGAGGCCAGACAGATGCAGTCTTGAATAGACCTACCTTTTATGAAACCAAATTGGATAAAAGAGACTATCTTGCAACAGATGGAAGTCATTCAATTGGTAATTATTTTTGTGATGATTTAGAATAAAAATTGATGAGGGCAGTGGGTTTGATGTTCTGAACCACATCATCGTTCTCCATTTTGGGAATGAGAACAAGAAATTTGGAGTTAAGGCAATGAGGAATAATAACCTTGGAGAATAAGACTTTAACAAGGCCACAATAATTGTCTTGGAGAATATCACAATTCTTTTGGTAGAAGCCATTATTAAAACCATCCGGACCGGGAACACTGCCAGGATTAAGGTAGAAAACAGTTTCTCTAATTTCGTGATTAGAAGGGATTTTATTCAGAGGACAGTTATCTTCCTCATAGACAAGTGCATGACTGATGTCAGGTTTAAGATCATTATCAATATTATCACTATTCAAGACATTTTCAAAATAAGAGACTAAGTGATTGGAAATTCCTTCATCACTGTCATGAATTTGGCCCCCATTTCTAAGAAAGGATAATGGTATATAGGCATTCCTAACCCTAGGATGAGAGTTATAGAATTTAGTATTTCTATCAACATAATTAAGACACTTGGATTTAATGATTTGTTTTTTAAGATTATCTTTAAGGTTGAGTAAGGAAATAAGCATAGAAGAGATGGTGATTTTTTGTTGAGAATCCTGAGAAAAGTTTAAAGAAGAATGTGTATTCTGATGTTGGGAAAGTTCAGCTTCCAGAAAGTTGATGTTATTGTCCATTTCAGAAACCTTACCTTTGAACCAAATTTTAAGAGTTTGTTTTAATATTTTTAACATCATTGTACAAGAAAAAGGGTAAAAATGGCCATGCATTTTATTCCATGTGTTCTTTAGGATTCTAATACATTCAGTGTCAGAAGACCAAGAAGTATTATATCTGAATGGAGATCTTAATTTACTTTTTTATAGGGGAAGGAATGAAGGATTGGATAATGATCAGAGCCGACTCTCGCAAGAGTAAGGCTAGAGATATTATCCCAACTATCAAGGGAGTGGGAATTAGTAACCTCCCTATCTAATTTACCGGAAGCATTTCTATTATAGTGTTTCCTATACCAGGTAAAGTTAGCACCCATGAGGTTGACCTCTTTGAGGTTGTTCATTTCAATATGGGTATTAAATTCCCTTGTGGAAATAGGAGCAGAAGGAGGACACATTTTATCACTCGAAACATGGATGGAATTAAAGTCACCAATAATAAAACAAGGATGACAAATAGTGGTATTAAGACTAGAGATATCATTCCAAATATCTCTCATATCCTGATACCTGTTATAAGCATAAACAAAGGTTGAGAAAATGAGTGTGTTCTCAAAGATGTAATCACAAGTAATGGATTGATTCGAACATCTCTATAGGTTAACCTTTTTCAAAGAAGAGTCTTCAAAGAGCCATAAAAATTCATTAGGGCTTCCATTGTTATAAGATCCAACGAAATTGTATCCGGGTGGGGCTTGATATGGATGTGATGAAAAATTAATTTTAGGTTCAGCAATGGAAATAAGGTTTGGTGTGTGAGTATTAGGGAATATTTTATGGATGTTGAAGGTGTCAAGGATAGAAATTACATGACAATTCCAAAACAAGATATTCATTTTGACTGTTTCATGGTGGGGTTGTCCCCCTTTCTTTAGAAGTTGCGGTCCTAGTCCTGGTGGCAATGCTAGATGAGTGATATTTCAGAGAATTCTCATGATGGACCTGTAGAGTTGAAATCATGGGCAAGGAAGTATTAGTTGTATCACTTCCCTGTTTGATAGAAACAGGTTGTAAAGGAAGAGTAGGATTTCCCTGGACATGAACTGGAGCCGAATCAGATGGTCATGCCGCTCCAAAAAACAGGTGAATCTGTTGTGTGGGGTGTGCTACATCGATGGTAGAATAGGGAGAGGGATTGGAAGAGGGATGCATGAAAGAAGGATCCCTATAGATAGTAGGAGGAGGAAAATGGGTCTGTACTAAGAGAGAATTAGAGAAAGCAGGTCCTTGGAGTTCAGAAATATTGGAATCAGACTGTGCAGTGTGTGGAATAGTAGAAGACTGCTTCTTGGTAACCGCAGATTGGGGTCCCTAGACCTGTACATGATCAATGATGAGGACAGGAGCATTAGCATCCCCAAAGAGCAGTTGATTCTGTTGTGTGGAGTGATCATCATTAGAATCTGTGTGCAGAGGAGGAGTAGAGGTGGTCTGCATGTGAGCAGTATCCTTGAAGACATAAGGATGAGATGTCTGGACCTGTACAAAGACAGAATTGAGGATAGCAGGTCCAGGTGCTTTAGAGAGTCTGGATTCAAATTGTGCAGTGAGTGACCTAGAAGAAGCTTGCTTATTGTCCTTAGAAATATGATAGGAGAGGAGAGAATCCATGTATCTGGACTCAGTAGTGTTATTTTTTTCAGCGTTAACCAATGAGGAATGAATTTTAGAGGTAAAAAAAGGGATTGGAGGGTTCAAGAGTGTTTTTACAAATGAATGAATGTGTGTGACAGTGTTGTCATTGCCCTATTAATTAGTGGCACAGGGATTGTGAATATGGGTGAAGCTGTTTGGGGCATCTTTATAAGCATTGTTGGAGGAAGAGTGAATGAGAATTCATGATTCCAAAGTTGGACAATTAAGGGGAGGGCAGACATGATCCATGTCTTCTAAGGGATTGGAGAGGATGTTGATAACATGCTCTTTCATATCCCTCTTAATGTTTTGAGTCAGTATTTCAAGATCTTGTTCTTCAGCTAAATCAGACTAAGAATTTCCTTTATCAGAATCAAGTATTCCAAATGAATTGGCTTTAACAACCCATTTTTCTCCCCTCTTCTTGGATGTTTCTTGTTTTTCAGCAGGACCCTCTTTCTCTCATCTATTTATCCTAACCTCTGTCCATCCGGATTTTTTGGATGGTGGAGGTTGATTATGTACTTTTCTACACTGGAGAATTGAATGTCCAACCGGTTTAGAATGTTCACAAAAAGGAGGAAGTATTTAATATTCAAACATCACCACTATTTTATAATATTGGGCAGTAAAAAAGATTGATTTTTGGGGCTTTGATATGAGGTTAATTACAATTAGCACCCTAGAATAGAGGCCTAAATCCCCCTTCAAGGTTCTCTGATCTATCTTAAGGGGAGTGCCTATACAAACAGAGATATCATTTAGGATTTTAGTGTGACCGAAAAACCAATTGAGGTCAATGAACCTAACCCAAACATGTGATATGTTCTTTCTATGAGTGTTGGGGTTAAAGGCAAAGTCCCATTCAGAGATTCTCAAGAGACCCATCATCAAATTAATGCTTCCCATCTTCCAGACACAATAAATCTCAGCTTGTGAAGAGAACAATATATGAAAATAACCCTTTCAAAGTGGAACGTGTTTCCATCTAACTAAACCCTAGCAAGCAGATAATCTTGCTTTAAGATCAGCGTAGGACCAAGGAGTATCACCTTTTAGGTAATCAACGCGGACCATAACTAAAAACCAACAGAGTTGTGAATGTTTTTGAAGAACAATTGGATCTGATTCCACATAGAAGCCGCCATCATCCTTTTTCTTAATTCTGGTTGACTTCAACTTGAGAGATTTTGTAGAATCAGTACCTGTAAGGGCTTCAAAGAATGATATTCCCTTGCCCCTCGTATTTGAAGGTTGAGAAGATTCTTCCATTTGTGGAGAAACCAATTCCTTTGAGTGAATCACCCCAACAATTTTTGAGGCCTCCATAGCTAGAAGAAGGGGATAAGAAGAGCATAATCACAATGAAGATTGAGATTCTAGGGTTTGCGATGCATACTTTCGAACTGTTGGGGGAGCCACTGGTCGAGAGCCATTTTTCTCATATGATCATTTTTATTTGGATTCTCCTCACTAGAGGCTTTGTTAAATAAAAATACCATTCTTAAAAAAATATTGTTCATTGAGACATTTAATAAAATTAATTTTTTGAAAATATGTGATCATATAAAAGAGGATAAAATTTCTATATTGAGGATTATAAGAAAAGAAAATATATTTGAAAATATTATTGAATATATGGTAGTTAACATTAAAGAATTTAATCAAGATCAAACATGATTTATAAAATTTGAAATTTTATCAAGACCATGAGAGATGATTATTTTAGGGAATTAAATATTTCGACATAATCATCCCATGTTGTAAGGAAATCCAACCCCAAACAAATGGTACAAAAGTAATCTAATTTTTTTTTATTTTCACTAAATAAATTTCTTAGAGTTTTATAGATTATAAAGCTCAACATGAAGTTTTTAGGTGGGATATTCTTTAAAATGTTCTTCAATAGAAAAGAGAAGTGAAGATAAATTGATAATGGAAAAAACAATTAAATATGATCAATAAGGATAGAATACACCTTAAAAAAACAACAATATACTCATTATCATATTGGAATAGAAAATACAGTGTGACACTACTGGTGTTAAATAATATATTGTTACAAAGCTTATGACTACTAGTACAAAATTTCATTTCCAAAAAAATGCTACGAATTAATTGAGAGAAGACCTGAGAAGAAAAGAAAGAGTTTCATAAAAAGAACAAATAATCCTAGAATACAAAATTTTGAGTAAAAAATTATAATAGATAGATCACATATACTCATAATGTTTAGATTAAGTGAAAAAAAATTGTAAATCAAGGCAAAAATCTCACCTGGAAAAGTTCAGAGTTGGTGGAAGATAAAAATTATACTTAAGAGGAGGAAATATTGATGTTCAAAAGATGTTTTTTGGGGATTCCATTCTACTAGTCATTTTATAGAAACTTCTATAAGATTTCTTCGAGGATGAAAATAAAATATGGAGAAAAATATGCACACATTTTAGGATTAATATACTATTATTATTCATAAAATTAAGGAGGTCCCACATAAGAAACATATAGAAGAGAAAAATACCACCATGATAACTATAAATATAATTGATAATATAATTATGAAAATATGTTTTTTGGGTTTTCCAAAAAATGAAGTTTGAAATAATTGATGATCATAGTTGTGAGACATTTCTTAACCTTTATTCTCTCATTTAAGTGAATGTTTTCCCTTTTATTCTATTTTAATTTATGAATACAAATATATAAAGATTTAATGGAAATAAAACAAAATGGGTTCGAAATTGTTTTTTTAATGTCAGATAGCTAGATAAATTTCATGTCTAAGAGTGATCTAATTGAAACTATTATAATGTGAGTGTATTCCCCAAATGGTAGAAAATAATTAATAGAATTTTACCATAATGTCAAACTATATTGAATTTTTAAATTCAGATAGCCCAATAAAAATATAATGTTGACATTTTCCAATTACTCTTTTCATCCACATATCCATTGTGAAAGATATGTTTACAAAAGGGGGTGTTTTATGGTGATGTTGTTGTATAATGTAGGAGTACATTATCTGTCACATGATATATAATAATTCATTTGTTGAGTTTACTATAGGGTATGTTGTTCATTATAAATCTATTAGATAACACCTATATATAGATTATTGTTAATGGTATTACATTATGAAATATTAATTTCTTGCCTTATTTTACTGGTGATGTCTCTGTTGTTTTATACATAATGTTCACATATGTAGGCATAGATTATATTAACTAAAAGTATCATGGATAATTTTTCTGTGTGGTTCCATCCTTCTCTCCTAATATAACTAAATTTTGATTTAGATTTAAATAGGAAGAATAAGTTTCTAAGATAGATCTTTTTTAAATGGATAATATGGTTGAAAATAATGAGGTATAATCCCAACATAGGATTTTTATTTTATTTTTAATAAGGGGGTAATGAAAGTAGAAAATTTATTGACATTTTAAATGTGTGGTGGTGTATAAAAAATTACCAATAGGAAAGGTGTTATGCCCAGTAATATATTTTATTAATTTTCAATGTGGATGGATACAAGGAAGATATAATAATCTCTTAATATTTGTATGGATATTTTCTATATATGTTGAAGTGCTACCATTATTCATGGAAACATTATATGTAAGTGACTAGTCAGAATAATTTTTTCACTAAGAGGGGGAGGGGGTGAATCATTAATACAATTTTATATGATTCCTTGAAATTTAAAAAAACCTTTGTCTCATATTAAATAATTTATTCCCTACTGAAAAAATTCAAACAAAAATCCACATGAATATAATTATTTACAAGGTTTACTATTAAATATGATTATCTATGTCAATGGTATGGTTTGGATAAAATATAATACCTCACAATCCATAGATTACTATCCGTGTATTATAATGTGTTTTATATGTAATTTCACTCCTGTATGACTTCTATAAAAACCCAATTCTTCAAGTGCATCCTATTAGCACAAATATTGTAAAACAATGTTAATGTAACAACATATGATACCTATAATTCTATTCAATTCCAATAAAATTAATCTTTTGAAAACAATTCTCAAATTTCTTACTCAAAATTGGATAATAAATTCTTAGACTTCGTTAATAATAACTCAGTCTCTTTCTTCCCATCGTGATTCTACTCAATAAGATTCTCTCAATCCAATTCATCCATATATGACTCTCCCAGTCTGATTTTTCCTAGTTTTAAAAAATATATAACTTTCTCAAAATACTGTAGAGATAAATCGACACCACTTCAATTTGAGACAATTCAATACTCCTTCAAACTCGGTCCAGAAATACCAATATAGAAAACCTAATCTGATATTCCTACCCAATAAAATGATCATATGAATTCAATTAAAGAGAAAAATATGGTATCTAGTTTAATATGATAATAACTGAGTATAATAATTAGATGAAAATAACTTTTTTATCTTGTCTCTTCTCCTTTTACTTCTCCATCAAAAATTCTTCAATAAAAATAAATATGTATGCTTCTTTTTCTATCTAAAAAATTTTAGAGTTACTACCATAAATAATAGAATATTATATTTGTTAGAAAAATTTCAATTTACACTCACCATATATAGGTTATCCGTTGGTGGTTTTGGAGGGAATCCCAACATTGTTCCTGCTAGGTCAAATTCCATGAAATATTAATTTCAAATAAATTTCTTGAGTGTTTATGACTAAGTCAACTCTTTTAAAAACATCCCAATTCCTCTAAAATCTTCTTCACTTAATGATAATTTTATTCAATCTAATGTTCAATTTCAATTCCTGAAAACAATTTTTTCAAAACAATTCTATGGACCAAATGGAGAAAGGAATACTCTTTTAATTTCATATCCCCTTGAAATCAAATCCATCACTATTCTTTCCAAATTCACATGACTTATTGGAATATAGAACAGAGTAATTCAACCCATTTTAAATAGGTGACTTTAGTGTTGATTGATATCTATCCTTGCTTATTTATTGGATTCAACTCAATACTTTTTCATCAGCCTTTATTGAAAAAAATTCTACATATGTATGATGGAATGCCAAATATGATGGATCTGGTCAAAAACATCACCTTCAAAAAATTGTTTCCTAAACATGTGTGTATTCCATGACTGCCTTAATGAAATTAAAAAAAATTTAGAAAAAAATAAAAATTGTCAGACTTTATGAATGGAATCATCGTAACTTTATATTCTTTCATACTTACTTCATTCCATCATAGCATGAGTATGCTTTTCTAGTGTACAATCTTTCTTAATACAATATCGCAAAATACGATCATAATGAGTATGATTTTTTGGATATAATAATTCTTGAGAATGAAGAGACTTGATAAATTTTGTAGCAACCTATTTCTTTTCATCTAGATCGGATTAATATGAATACAATCGACATCATCGATGTCATCTCTTCCACTCAGATACGATTAGTCTAGGGACGATCTGGAACACCTCTTTCCCCCATTCTTAGATCATGAATGCATCATAGGTTCTCTAATAAACATATGATTTATGTTAAAAACAAATATGAAATGAATCATCACATTTTTATAAAATCCCTTTTAATTCTAACTACAATGAATACCCCATTTCTATCTTCTCTGATGTCATACCCAAGGTGAGTCTGATCAAAACCTTTTCTTCCAAACAACTTATTCTTGATATGATGGATTTTATTAAACAAATCTTGATATATTTTTTCTAAAAATACATTCCATGTCATATTATTAACTAAATATATTGTGATGTGATTTTTTTCTTCAAACAAGCATTCTTTACAACCAAAGGAAACACTCGAAAACAGTAACCTTCATCATCAGCATAGTCCTAACAATATCTCCTTTTAATTTTTTTTTGTTATCATAGTTTTATAATTCCCTGAACATTTTATCCTCAATAAATTGATCACTTTCCACAAATTATAATCCTACATAAGCTAACTAAATATAGGAAATAAAACATATTGATACCAAAACCATGCTATCCAAAAGTAGTGATTATGAAATCCTTCTTCATTTTTTATCCTCATCTTCTCTTCCTCATCTCTTTTTCTTTCATGGAAAATTGTATAATTTTTCCTGCAACCACTCCATTAATAGATATAATAGTTCTGTCATAATATAATTCTATATTCATATATTACCCACACCACATTCTTTTCATATGAAATACCATAGTAATTATTTTTGCAACAATTATTCCTTCTATGAATGCAATCCAAATATAAAATGAGAGAGGAGATAGAAACCCTTAACTCAACATTGATGCGAATGAGGTTGGACCACCCATGATAAACATCAATTTATAGAATTATTCCTTGGATGAAGGTTTTATGAAAATGTCAGCAACTTGTTCCATTGTTGTAAAATATTAAATCTTTAATTCATTCTTATCCACCTAATCTATAATGAAATGAAATTTTTATATCAATATTTTTTGAATGAGAATGTTTAATTCAATTCATGGGGATATTGATTATAAATTGATTATCACAACACAATATCAAGGGTAACTTCACATCAACAAGTAAATCTTCCAAATATGTTTTCTTCTTCCTGAGTTTAGTACTGTCTTGAGTGGTAGAAACATACTAAGCATCATCCATACTAAGAGTTATTGAATTCTATTTCTTTGAATGTAAACTAGCACATTGTTTTTTGAGAAAGAATACTTCACTATATTTGGACATTCTATCATCATCTTTTCCAACCTAATTAGCATCCAAATAACCAAACAAATCAATATTATCTGAGTTTCTATATTTTATTCTGAATTCTGTTGGGCCTTTGATGTATCTGTGAATTATTTTTAATGTAATTAAATATGATTCTTTGAAATAAATTTGAAATATTTAACATACAGTACGAAAAAAAAAATTACTGGTTCTTCAGGTAGTCAAAAAAACAATAAACACCCAATTAACTTTCTAAATTCCCTCTGACCAACTACTTTTCATTATATATCTTTAGAATACTTTGTTCTCACTAATATTGGTGTGTGAATAGGTTTTCAGTTTTCTATGCCAAACCAATAAGATATTCCTTCGCATAATTTTCTTGAGAATGAAAAATCTATTCCTTAAATTATTATATTTTTAACCCAAGAACGTATTTAATTTCCCCCAGTATCGACATTTCAAATAATTTTTTCATTTAATCAGAAAAAATTTCACAATTTATTTTGTAATTACCAGCAATGATAATGTGATCAACACAAACAATTATAATGAGGGAATACACGTGATTTTCTATGATATAAAGATATCTATCCAATATTCCATCCCCAAAACACATATTCATTAAGCATATATCCAATTTGGAATACCATTCCCTCATATCATGTTTTATTAAATAAAATTACTTTTTCAATCGACACACATAACTTTTATCTTTAAAAATAATAAATCCACCTGGTTGTTCAATATATACTTTTTCATCATGATCACCATTCAATGATAAAGATTCGATATCTACTTGAAAGACAATATAATCTCATTAGGATAAAATAGAAAAAGTGATTATGATCGTTTCTAAACATTCCATCATAGAAAATACTTCATAAAAATCAATGTCTTCAATATTTCAATACCATTTACAATCCAATATTGTATTTTTCTTCTTATTTCACCTTCTTCATTCAATTTGTTCTGGAAAACCTATTTTTTCCAATGTTGTTTTTTTGACATAGGTATGATTCTCCATGTACCATTATTTTCAATTTTAGCCAACTCTTCATTCATTTCTTAAACCCATTATGAGTGCTGAAATGATTATTCTACATCAATCGACTCGACTTTTGAATAAAATAATGTACGTGTAATTTAAGTGGATATTCTTATGGTTTGATCCATATGATGATGATCACCGATAATTTTTTGAGATTCCACATGATTCCTCATCCTAGGATGAAACTTTAGATTATCTTCCTCATCACTTGAAATTGTTAAGTCTGATTCTTATTCTTATTTAAGATTAAAATTGTTTGAATCCTTATTAGAATAGTTTTCAAAACAATCATTCTCAACCTTCTCATATAACCTAGTATGTTTATCATGTTCTAACATTACAATTACATTAGTATCATTTGAATCACAAATTATTCTAATTTCTTTGTTGAAACATCTAAATCATATTTGTTCCGAAGCATAGATAAGAAATATTAAATATTTACCTTTCTGCTCAAACATTAGATAGTTTCCTCCTTTCTTCTTTATAATACATGGAATCCTGAAAATATAAATGGGTTTCAAACATGGGTTTTTTTCACGAAAAAATTCATATGGATTCATATCTAAATGATTTCTTTAGAAACAGCGGGTTTTAATATAAACAACGATACTGACGGCTTGTGTCCAAAAGTATACGAAATGTCATGTTCATGTAACATGGTTCTCCCAATTTCTACTAATCTTCTATTCCTTCATTCAGTTACTCCATTTCATTAAAGAGGTTGTATATAACTATAGTCATGCTGAAATCAATTCTTCTATTGATAACTTTTAAATTCGTCACTTATGTATTCACCACCATTGTATTCTTTGAACCTTTTCCCTGAATACTCACATTCTTTCTCATCTTTAATTCTGAAAATTATAAAAATATCCAAATAATATGACTTATTCTTCATATACATAACACACATAATTAGTGTAAAATCATAATTAAATGTTACTAAAAACATACCTCCATTTATTTATTTCTCTCATTGTCCGATAGTTGATCGAATAAATCATCTCCAGGGGTTTTCTTGACCAAATACTATCTTTATTATAAACTAATTTTGAAATCATTATTTTCTAAAAAATAGTGAAACGAAAATATATTCATTTTGGAATCTCGTAAATGTCTTAGACACGTTTTATTTTAAAAAACATACTCATGTTTCTTTGATCCATATGTCCCACCGTTTTATGCCACAATTGATGATCTTTCACCATAATCATGTAACATGTGTTTTTTATTTCACCAACCTGAAACATGTTTCCTTTTGTACATTGGACTCTTGATAAAATCTTTACATTTTCCCACTTTTTACAAAAAATATCCAATAATATAATAAGAAAACTTTTTCAACCATATCACCACATTGTGAGACAATTTGAAAATTTTGTTTCATCACTTTAGAATACAATTTTTTCTTAAATTTAATCATTTCTTTCTCAATGATGGCAGATACAACACCATTAATTTTCAAGTTTTATTCACTTCAAAATGTTACGATTAATTCAGTAAAGTATTTATAATTTTTCAACTATATCAAATATCCATCCATTTGAGAAAAACACCCACTATCATGAATACAATTTCATTCCCCTTTTTTATTTTCAATGTTGTTTTAACAAAAAAAGCTTTTTCTTATTTCTATTCTTAATACACATCCCGATTTTGAGAGTTGTTAAAGAAATTTTATTATTTTAGTAAAAATAAAAGGAATAAATTATAAATGCATGTAGTTTGATCATATCATTCAAAAATAGTTTCTAAAGGTGGAAAAATATTTTCTATCTTTACTCCAACCTTTTGAGGTTTTATCAAAACAATATTCTCCAAATTATTTCATTTTTGAGATTGACTTGCCCTCAAAATATTCCTTTCATAACCTATGGAATAATAGTAATATTTTCCATTAAACCATAAAATATATTTTTTATTCCTATATCCCACAAAATACTAGCAATATATATAAAATGAATATTTACCTCTAAAACATCTGTAATGACCCTAATTGTGAATATGTTTATCAGTCACATTTTTCTCTTACTTTTCTGATCCACCAACCATTATTTTGTAAATTAGAGTCTTCATTTAGTTTTTTTATTTATCAAAACCATTCATATTTGAATTTTTTCTGATTCCTTTTTTCAAAATAATTTATTATTCAGTTTTCTTTGTGACTTTTGAATTCCTAAAATTGTTGGTCTTGTACATTTAAGTGACATTCCAATCAGTATTATTTTCATAAAAAACTACAATTTTCGTTTCCACCATTAATGGTATCTTTTTTTAGCCTTCCCAAATTTCTCAATCTAATAAATTTTTCAAACATCAATGATAGAGGTTTTGAAACATGTTTTTCCCATCCTAGATCGAGATATATTTTGTTGGTCAAGTCTCAATTATTCTTCTTTTTCTTTCAACATTCCATCCAAATGATCATTATAACTCTTTTCTTCTCCAAGATTTTTTAAATCATCAATTTGTTTTACCGACATCACCTTCTCATTAGAAAAAAATTCTTTATTTCTTATTGGGAAACAATCATCTTTTAGTTTTTTTCTTTTCAATAATTTTAATCTTCCTTGAACATTCTTTAAATTATTATATCAAATAAAAAAAATTTGTTTCAACTTCCTCATAAATGCTTCTTCTAAATTATTCATCATCCATTATTGGTATTATATTACTCTTAATAACATAATTAACATATCATTGGGATTTAACATCGCGGCCTTCTTCTATATAATCTTCATATTTGAAACATCTTCTTTCAGTTTTCAAGAATTTTCAATATTTCCCTATAGAATAGTATTTTCTTTCATCAACATGCTTCTTCAATGATATTCATGTATTTCTATCATCTATATCACTAATTATTTATTTATTTCTTTAAGTATAATTAATCCCAAAGTGAAAAATGACTCCATGTTCAAAACATTTCAGGGGAAGTATCCCATTGTATTTTTTTATACCTCTACTAACATTTTTAGTAAAAAAGGATAAAATTTCATTAATATATTTACATACATCATTTAGATATTATTATTCAACAACATACAATTCAATAAGTTGTTTTTTGTATCATTGAATGAAATATCTATATCAACCATTATTTTTCTACTCACAGTTTTCTCCCTTATCATTTAATAATTGATTAGAGTGATATATAAATCCTCAACAGATAATATTTCAAGATATTTATCTTCTAATGAAGAAAAACTTTTATCCAACTTATCAGAAATCATTCTCAAAATCATTTCAACAACTCTAGAATGTTGTAAGTTTTCATCAAGACATCTAATAGTACTGACAATGTCATTTACCCAGGTAATGAAGTCCCCAATAGATTCTTTATGCATATTCATGTTTTCATTATTTAATCAATAGATTTGATGTTTTTTATTTATTTATTTTTTATTAACTTCATATTTTTTAAATTTTATCCCATATAAATTTGGCCATGGAAAACCATTCACCCATAGGAATTCACATTAAAATAGTGATGACAATATATCTTTCTTAGAACTTCCATCATTCACTAGAATCTTCTTATCAATAGATGTAATAGGTTCATTAAAATCAATATGAGGAAACCAATCTATTGCAGCTTCAAGAACATCATATCCAATTGATTTAAGACAATGAAACATTCTCTTTTTCCCGATATCATAATTAATTCCGTAGAAGACTGAAATTCTATTACTATCCACACAATTCAAATTCTATATCGGCAAAGAATAAGAGGAGGAATCCATTGGCTATAATACCACTTCTAAGTGCCCAGTCAGGATAATTGACACTCTATGAGAAATTGGGGTGATATAGTTATACAATTGTTTTTGTTTCCTTTCAATTGAAATAACCTTCAACTCTTTCTAAATATTCTATTCCCTGCTAGAAAATTTCAATCACACATCTTTAAGAATAAAAGTAATTTCAAGGGTATCTATTCAATATGAATATTTGTATTTTTGTTATGGTTTGGGGAAAAAACAATACCACAAATTTCAATGAAAGATAATTCTTGGATTACAATGAGTAGGATATTTTATTTCACTCATGTATAACTTTGAAAACTATCCAATAGTATGTCTACACCCTCTTAACACATATATTGTAACCCAATGTTTATGTAACAAATAATTTTACCTGTCCTTCTTTTCATATACATGAAATATATTCATTGGAAAAAAATTCTTCAATTTCTAACCTAAAAGATGATACAAGAATCATGGAATTTATTAATAAAAAATTAGTCTAATTCTTCCCAATACGATTCTCCTAGATCGATTCTTCCTAGTACAATTCTCCTTTCCTTATTTATCCAGATATGAAAAAAAATATATCTTTCTGAGAATATAGTAGTGATAAATCTGCACCACTTCAATTGTTGAGACGATTCAATACTCTTTCATCTTTAGTTTGGATATACCAATATGGAAAACCAAATTCGATTATCCATCCTGATACATTGATCATCCAAATACAATTTAACAGTAGAATATGGTAATCAACTAAATACGATAATATTGGAGTATGATAATTATCTAAACACAATATATTGATCTTGTCTCTTCTCCTTCTACTTCTACATAAAAATAATTTCAACAAACGTGAATATACAAACTCATTCTTCTCTCTAAAAAATATAGATTCTCTCTATTCTACAGTGAATAATACATTGGATAAAAAAATTTAAAAGTACACTTTCTTTATAAAGGTGACACACGGACGGTTTTGGGGGGAATCCCAAAATCATCCTACTAATTCAAATTCCAGTAAATCATAATTTCACTTATGTTTTGGGTGGATTTTTGACTTAGTCAACTATATTAAAATATTCTCGATTCTTATACAATCTTCATATATTCTTTAAACTATATGTTCAATTGATAGTTTAATTTCAATTCATGAAACTGATTTTCTCAAAACAATGCTCTGTACTAAACAGAGAAAAAAATTATTTTTAACTACATTTCTATCTGAGTAGGATCGAATGAAAAATATGATGGATTTGTATCAATAAATTCAACTTCGAAACCATCTTTCATAAACATGTGAGTGTACCATGACTTCCTTCATGAAATTAAAACCAATTGAGAGTAGTTTTAGCATCATCATACTTTACAATGGAAAGTATAAAAACTTCCCATTCTTTCTATCATATTTCTTTCCTTCACAACCTTAGTTTGATTTTAAAACGTATGATCTCTCTATGTATGATTTCCTTAAATATGATCTGGATGAGTATAATTTTATTAGGTATGATCATTCATGCTAATTATAAGCTTGTAAGTGATTTTCATCCTCTTTTTTCATTACATCCAACTATGATTAGTATGAATACAATTGGAAACATCTATTTCTTCTATTCCTCTTATATATAATAAACATTTTAGGATCAGGAACACATTTTTTTCCTTTTATTTTATCATTCATAAATCATATGTTCACCTATAAACATATTATTTATGTGAAATAAAAAATCGCAAAGCTTCGTCGCATTTTTATGGTATCAATTATTATTCTAATGAAGATCAATACCTCATTACAATCATGTATTATTTGGGATAAAAAGTGTGTGTAATCAAACCTTTTTGTCTAACAACTTCTTTTTGATATGATGGAATTTCCTAAACAAAATGAATTTTATTTTTATGAAAACAAAATCACAAGGCTGATATTGAACTAAATAAAATGTGAGGTGATTTTCATTCATCAAAAAAACTTTCTTGGCAAAAAATACAACACTTGAATATATAAACCTTCATCACCAACATGGTATTAACTTAATATTTTTATCTTTCTACTCAGAATAACTCATTGAAATATTTCTTGGACAATCCCTTAAATAAGATAATCGATGTGGTGATCATGTAGGAAACTAATTTCATGTATTAGAGGATGTATAACCATTATCGAAATAATGTTTAATAGCTTTTTTGTCGATCTACATAAACAAGAATTTTGATTGTGTATGAATGAATAACTATGTTTTGAAACCATCAGTTGACTTTCTATAGACAAAAGAATTTTGATTTCTATGTAGAAATCATACATGAATTAGGTTAGAATAAAAAATTCATAAGTAAATAATAATTTATCACTTTTTAAACATAATTCAATGCATAATCATTAATGTGGTAGAAAAAGGTCCTTATAGAGGAAATTGACCTATGTTAAGGTAAATATTTATTGAGAGACATAGAATTATTATTCTTAATAGATAGACAATATTAGGATAGAAATTATATTTTTCATGTTTATGTTATTTATAAATTAAAATATACTTATGTACAAAATGGATCATGATACAATCTTCTAAGGATAATGTAATTAATTTATGATTGATTCTTTGAGGATAAAGAAGACGAACACTAAAATACTCTATACTAAAAAGATTAAGACCACACCATAGTGTTCTATGAAATGATGAATCTACCATAACCTAGTGAAATTAACATGGTCATATTGAACATTATGGAATGGTTATAAATTAAAAATAATTATGATGTATCTTTAATAACTAAATTATGAGAGAATGTTTTCCAAGTAATAGTCTAAGCACCTGTTTTGTATGAATTCTTGCCAATTTTTAATCTATAAGACTTTTGGAGAATGTGAGTCTCTAGATATTCAAATTTAATGTGGTAATTATGTTCCCAATTATTATTGATATTTTTTTAAATTTATGAATTGATTAAAATATGGTTGAATGGGTTAAAATTGGATAACATCACACTTTCTTCAATAATTGGTTTTCTCATTTGAATTATATAAATAATAATCTTGATATTATTATATGAATAAAAACATGTGTGTATATTTGTATGTAATGGATAATATATAATACTAGGAGATATACACTAATTCTATAGAAACCCTATAGTTAATCTAATATTTATTGATGAAAAATAACCCAATATCATTATAGAGATCCTATAAATCAAATGGGTAGGAGAAGAAGGAAACACAAGTTCTATTGTGTTTAAGTTGGAGAGTAATGTGAGAATTAGGAACATATTCAAATTTAATATGATATTTTTATATTGTTAGTATATCTTGTTATTTAGGTAATCTTAACTTATGTTATAGAGTATATGTGTACATTAAGGGGAATAAGGCCGACACACACTGAATTGGGAGGCAGTGTGATTGAAGGATTTTTCTAGAAGGTGATAAAGAGAACCCATAATGAAATGTCCATAAGTAATATAAATATTCCATGGAGAGTAGGGAAATATATTATATGAATATGGACTATAATTAAGTGATTATAGAATAAATAAATAATTAGGAAGTTAATATAGTAAATAGTTAAAGAATAGATAATTCAAATGATTATCTATTGGGTACTTTAGGAAATTATTCATCAGACATTATAGGAGGTAAAATCAATTTCTTATTCAAGTGATTCATAGTGGAGAAAAAACACATCAAAACATCCCTATAACATTTAAAAGAGTTGTATTTCATTGAAAAACCAAATATGTCATTATGTCCTTTGGATTTTATATTCTGTATACTTGAGTAAGGATGAGATATAACAAGAGGAGTGGATTGAAGCATTAATATGATGTTACAACCCTGATTCTAACAACCCAAATTATATGTATACTTTATTAAATTATCATAATATACAAGGTATCAAATCACAATGGATAGATCAATTTAGGTGTCTTAAATAAATATATAATATCATTCTTCCCTTTTTTACATTGCAAATAAAATATGAAAACACAGTGAAATAAAATATTCTAAAACCAAAAACTCACTCAAATATACCTTCATCATATACAAGGAAAATTAACATAAAAAAGGGTGAGAAAAAATTCATATTTAGGGTTACGTATGGAGGAATATATTAGTATTTAATAACTCAAAATTAATATAGCATTGTATATAACATAAAAAACATTCCATTTAATCAATTACTTGATAATGAAATGAATCCATAAATAATATCCATTTAGTAATATCATGGATAATTAAAAAATATCAATAAAGTAAATGAATATTAATGGCCATTATGATCTCATATATTATGATATATTTACAATTATTTCCTTTTTCAAGATTTATAAAACTATTGGTTGGTATACATTTAAACCCCATCTAATAAGATTGGTTGACTGGTTTTTCTCCTAAGGACTATATATTCATTTAGTGTATATATAAATGTGGGCACCAAAAATCACTAGTTTTATCATAAATTAATAATATATTTAATTTAAAATTTATTTGAATATAATATTCTTTATTAAAAAAGGATAATATTTGTTAAGGGATGCGTAATATCAGTATTTCCCCAGTTAATAAAATAAATGTCATAATAAGACATCATATGAAGAAATTGTACATAGTTTAGGAATTAATCACATCCATGATAAACATAATTTGAATATTTAATATAAAATTAATGTTCAATGAAAAAATCTCACAATAAAGTGAATTTTTTAAGAGAAATATAATGAACATAAAATTAATAATAGATAAAAGATTACCATCTAGTCATAAAAATATAACGGTTTTAGTAATTTTTTTGAGAATAAAATAAGTTAGAATAAAAATATTAAAATAAGTTTCCATTAAATATATTTATTTTTAAATCCAAAAAAAATTATAATAATAAAAATAACATAAAAAATTAATGTTGGTAGGAATTTATGTTTACATCGTATTCATTAAATGAAAATCATTTTGACTATTTTGTAAAACTAATTAAAAAAGTCCTATAAAATAAAAAAAAATTATATCCCCATAAAACCATATAAAAATTTAAAGAATAAGATAAAATTTCATTCATAGTAAATTAGAGTAAATAAATAATGCATTTTTATTTTTCTTTATTGAAAAAAATAGACACTGAAAAAAAAAATATTCGATTTAGAAGATAAATAATATCATTTCTTATTTGAGAAATTTTGTTTCCTGATTTAGTTCAGAAAGAGAAAACAGTTATATGAAAACAATTAAGATAAATAATTATATATATGAAATAAAATAGATGATGTTAATGAAGGATATATTATATTATTCCTCCAATGAAAATAAAGACTATCCCAAAAATGAGATTGTTAAACTTAAAGATTATATATTTGGTAATTTGTTAATTGAAACCCCTTAAAACTGTAAACATAAATTGAAACATTATTATTATATAATAAATATATATTCATGTTATGTATGAAAATGTGTTAGTAGATAAACAAAATAAACGATATGATTTATATAATACAAAATATGTCCCAATGTAGTAGTAATAGGGGAGTAATTTATTACCTCATGCTTCCATTTAGTTGAATGTCAATTAAAATCTTGTATAAATAATAGGTTATTAATTTTTAAATTGACAATATTTATATTTATAATATAATATATTATTTAATTATAAAATATTATCACTCGTTCATTAAAAATACTTCATTATTACCATTTTTCGGGTGTTAAATGCTTTTTTATTGCATGCATGATTTTCATAGAAGTTCTATTTATTTTGAATATTATATAGTTTCATCATATAAATAATATTATTATTTTTATAAATATCATATTTATTCATTAGATACTTTTTGATCATCATTATTTAATTTTTTTACATGTAAAATTAATCGCATCGCTTTAGGGAGATGATAGACCGCACACGTCCATGAATGATAATAATAATTTTTTAATAGGTGAAAGGGTAAGAATGTAGATGATATATTAAATTTATATATATATATCATTAAATCATAAGTATAATGTATATATTCATTATTTTAAACATTTTTTTCTTCCATGTGAGTCAGTGATGGATAATATATTATGTCGGTTCGCAAGTTGTTAGTATATCGAACACACACGGGATTGTTTTATTCCATTTGATTGTGAAGATGGAATATAAAAATATGACATAAAAATAATAATATATTATTATATATTATATAAAATTATTTTTATATTGTAATTATTATGACATAAATTTATGTGGTTAAATAATTATGTAAAATGAAAGATCATGATGGAGGTGACTACCTTCACTTAGAGAAACCTCTTTCATCTTACACCTTAAGACATGAAAGGATAATATTTTTCAAATAACATAAGTGATAAGGAATGGGGAAGAAACAATGATGGTGTTATGGAAATATTAGATGAGTTATAGGGATCATTATTGGTGGATAAGATAGGTGGTGTGGTATCCTTTTAGAGTGGAAAGAAAGGACACACATATAATTAGTTAAAAAATTTAATAATATATATATATATATAAATATCATAATCATATAAATTAGTACAATGAAACCAAAAATTAGAATATAAGATTTTATAGGGTTTAATTAGACACAAAAAACCTCATTTGTTCATGATATGGATATATTTTATGTCGTACGTTCTAGTTAAACCACTTAAAACACATTTTAACCATTACCATGATAATTATAATTTTTATGATAAAAATGTAATTGTAAGACTAGAAATTAAAGGACATATCTAAACAATTGTGTTTATGGTGATTAAATTTTTTTAATCCATATTGTCATATTTTATTTCTATAGGTGGTAGAAATTAATTTTTATATAATAACACATAATGTATGAAAATTATTGTTTAAGAAAATACCCAATTGTAGAGTAAAATGAATTTTACACTAAAAAAATTTATTAAGTTATTTTAAAAAAATCATCAAAGAAAAAAATAATTTTTTGAGTATTTTTCATTTATGAAAAATTTAATAGAATCATTCAAACATAACATTAAATGAAAATAAAAAAATAAAAATTTTAAACTGAATAAAATATTGCATATCTTTCACAAAACTCGTGTATTGTTTTCCAAATTCATAATAATAAATTAAAATAAGTTATTAAACTCTATAATATTACATTTAGACGAAAAATAATCATATAATAGGATAAATTCTTGTGTTAGAGATATTTTAAAATATTAAACCCCAATTTTAACCTAGTTTTACAAAAAATTTACTTTCCATGGTGACAAATATTTTCTATGGTTATTGTTGATAAGAAAATAAACTATGTTTAAATTATTGCCTAATACTTATTATGATTATTCTAAATATGAAATATATATTGTAAAATTAGATTAAAAATGTGGCATAATTTAAATTTAAATAAACCATAAAAATATGAAAAATTGGTTTATCAAGAAATAGACATTTTAATAATAAGATGAACATACAATATACTTAACATTGGTAGTATGCATTATATTGATTGAAATTCATGAAATATAATATATAATATATATATTTCATTTTAATAAATCATTATTATTTATTATTTTATTTAATAATAATGTAATGACGTTATACATTTAGAAATAATTTTATAAAAAATATTTTCTCTTACCTCAAAATGATCTCCTTTGTATTTATATTAAATTTTTCATCTATATATGGATAAATATAAATATTATAATATATTATAATAATTAAATTCAAGAATATTTAAACAAAATATTATTAATAACTAATAAAAGGTTATTTCTAAGGAAAAATTTTAATCACACATTCTAAGAGTATTTTTTCCAGGCAGGTTCAAAATAAATATTCATCCAAAAAATAGGATTTTTTTCCCATTATATATTTATATATTGAATGTATTTTAAATTTATTAAAATATTATTTTTACTTACTATAATTGAATCTTTGGTGTCAATTTCTTCACTAGTTTATAAATTTTATCTTGAAATTTTTCCACGATTTTATATTTTGAACAAATGATAGTGGTTCTACTTCATGACAACATTACTTTCAAACATAACATCTTCCATTTTTTTTCTATTAGGAATCTTCTATAGTAGTTTCGTTCAAATTCACAACACTTTTTCTCTAGTATCATGAATCGTGATAAGATATTCATAGTAATATAGATCATTCTCCAATTATATATCTCCACTGGTTATCACATGCATTGGGATTGGAATATACATCATTAACAATGAAATATAGAACCTATCATGTTCATAATAGAGGCACAGTGGAATTTATAAATGGTTACATATAGATCCAATTATTTCCATAATGTGAAAATATTTGATACACCAATGGATCAATCGTCTTTTATTACTGATCATTACAACACCCACTAAAATAAAAACCTAAATGAAAAGGTGATATCCCACTAGAAATTACTAATTATACCTTCAGTTAATGGTTTAAATCAATTTTATAAATAAAAATATTTAATTAATTTCTGAATAGTTTTTACCATTTTTGTTGTCTCCTAAAATTTTCTAGGACAAAAATGTTATTTTTACTAACTTTATCCCAATAAGTTGAAGTATGATACCTCTTTCCAAAAAATTCATGATATTATTTCATTTGAATACTTGAATAGAAGCTATTATTATATGAAAAATCATCCAAAGGTAAATATGGATCCCACATACATTCAAATTTATTTGAGAATGATCTCAACACATTATATAATGTTTGAATAGAATTTGTAAATAGTCCATAGAATTATGGATGATAGGTGCTACTCAAATAATTATTAGTATCAAGACACCTCTAAAAAAAGACAAAAAGAAAACAGTGTTTTAGCGGCAGTTTTTTGGCGGTGGTTTTCAAAATTGCTTCTAAATGAATCGTTAAAATAATTTAGTGGCGGTTTTGAAAACCACTGCTAAATGTTTTTAAAATATTTTTTATAAACATTACGAAAAATCATCCCGAAAAACTAAAATTTTTTGAGGTGGTTTTTTCAAAACCACTGCAAATTTTAAAAAAAATAATTTTAAAAAGAATTTATTTATTTATTAATTATAAAATAATTTATTATTTACAACCAAATATATTTGATTATTTATAATTCATAATATTTAAAATGTTTCAATTAGTAAATATTTTTAATTATTAGTTAATAATAATTTTAAACCGAAAAAAATCATCAATATGTTTAAAAACTGTCTTCAGTATCAAATGACTGTATCTTCTGATATTGGATTCCATTTTCAAACCACAACCAATCAAATTGATTCCTATAAAATGATATAAAATCAAGTGATATTTAAATCATGTGATAATGAATTGAAAAAATATATTCAAATTCTAAAAGTTCAAAATCATACTCGTACATCAAATGACCAGAACTTTTAATTCTGGTGTCTGGATGGGATCTACCACATATCACATCAAAGACAGTGATGAGCTATATGTCATTTGGGTATCTTACAACCTCATTGTGTGTTTTACGACTTTTTATTCTTTTAAAAGCCTCATAAGGCCTCCGAAACAGAGGTTTTAGTTGCATAACCCGATTTCATAAAATTAAAATAGTTAAAACATTCATTCCAAAATCTGTTCCTCCAGTACCACATATCATATTGAATTTCATTTCATGATCTTCTATTTTACTCGTTGTGGCATCGAAAAGGGATCCCCAAATCAGGTTTTATGGTCATTTCAATTTTATTATTGTTTGAAGAGGATCGTAATGTTTTATGATTTATATAAATAATTAATAATTTGTTTATTTATTTATTTATTGTTTATTTATTTATTGACATATTTTATATTAATTAATTTATTTATTTATTAATCATCAATTAATAAATTAGTTATTTCTTATTTATTTATCGATTATCTATTATTCATTATTTCCAATATATTTACCAATTTATTTATTTATCAATTTATCAATTTATTTGTTTATTAATATTTTAATATGTATTTATTTAATTATTATTATTTCATTTATTATGTACACATTTATTATTAATTTTCTAAAATTGTAATTATTAAATATTAATTAATTAATTTTAAATTTATTAATTTATTAATAATTAATAAATTTTTATTAGTTTATTATTATTAGTTTATTATTCTTTTATTATTATTTTATTTATTTATTTATTTATTATTTATTTATTTATTTTTTATTTATTAATTATTAATTAGTAATTATTAATTAATTATTAATTAATTATTAAAATTTATATTTTAAATTTTAAATGCTAATTATTAAATTTTAATTATTAATTAATAATTGTTAATTGATAATTATCAATAATTATTTATTAGATATTGTTAATTATTATTTATTATTTATTTATTTATTATTTATCAATTGATTAATTAATTATTTTTTTAATTAATTATTATTTATTCATTATTATAAATTATAAATTATAAATTCAATTTTCTTTATTTTTTATTTATTATTTATTTAGTCAATATTTATTACTTATTAATTATATATTATTAAATTATTAATATTTTCTTAATAGTAAAATTAATTATTTATAAATTTATAAATTTTAATTATGAATTATGAATTGCTAATTTATAATGATCAATTATGAAGTATGTGTTATTATTACTTATTTATTATTAAATAATATTTATTTCTTATTTACTGTTTATTAGTTATTAGTTATTAGTTATTATTTATTATTTTATATTTACTATTTAATACTTATGTACTTATCTATCAATAATTTTTCAATTTTTTATGTATTATTTTTATTTATCATTAATTATATTATTTTTTAAGTAATTTATTATTTATACATTAAATATATATTATATATTATATACTACATACTATATACTATATAATATATATTATTTTTTATTTTATTATTTATTGTATATTATATATTATATATTATATATTCTATATTATATATTATATATTATATATTATATATTATATATTATATATTATATATTATATATTATATATTATATATTATATATTATATATTATATATTATATATTATATATTATATATTATATATTATATATTATATATTATATATTATAGATTATAGATTATATATTATATATTATATATTATATATTATATATTTTTTAGTATCTAGTATTTAGTATATAATATTTACAAGTTATTATTTACTATTTATTATTTAATATTTATTATTTACCATTTATTTTGATATTATATATTTCTTTATTTGTTATTAACTTATATTCTATTTAATAATTAGTATTTAGTAATTATTAATAATTAATTATTAATGATTAATTACTGATTATTTATTATTGATCATTGAATAATCATTATTGATTAACAATTGTTGATTAATAATTATTCAGTGTGAATATATTTGGCATAGCTTTTTGTTTTTCCAATATATATGTGTGTTTGTGTGTGTCTTTGTGTCTGTGGTTGTGTCTGTGTCTATATGTATATTAAAATTGATTTATTGACCACATGAAGAGCCTTCTATAATGGTAATGTCTTTATAGAATAAGCACGGGGTATGGGGATCATATCTTATCGAAAGTAAAATTTCTAAATATTGCAAGGGCATGTGTATAGACATGGACTTACGCATAGAGATGGGATTTATCATGGAAATGATAAATAATAAATAATAAATAATAAATAATAAAAACTAAATAATAAATATTAAATAAATTATGAAAATAAATGAATAAATAAATAAATTCTGATAATAAATAAATGAATAAAAAAATAACTAATTAACTAAAGAAATAAAAATAATAATAACAAAGATTAAAAAATAAAAAAATAATAAAAAATAAAAAATGAAAAATTTTAAATAAAAACAATTTAGCGACTGTTTAAACCGCCGCTAAAAAACCGCTACTAAATCATTCTCTGCTGGTTTTAAAAAATTGCTGCTAATTATTTTGCAACACATGATTTATTGATTGTTTTCTCAAACTAGCACAAAATGATTTAGCAGCGGTTTAAACTGCCATTAAACAAAAAAAAGAACCACTAAATAAATTTTTTTGGCATAGGGACGTTTCTATATTTTGTAGGAAAATTGTGGATCGTGATCAGGTACAATTGATATTGGTTATGCATTTTGTCTAAAAAATTCAATAATATAGAGTCATATAAGGATATAAAGAGATAAATCTGCTATGATATCAAGGAAATATGCATATTTCATAAGAAAATGGAAAATATATCATATTTCATTATTCTTTCTTTGGGTATGTATTAATCTTGCGATAATATCAATAGTAATATTATCCCATTTCAATATAGGATTTGGTTGGGGTTACATAATTCTTGAAAGATGGTGTCTCTTAGACATCCCTTACAGTGAGACCAATCTTCATGATATATACTAGGCAATTTCCTAACTTATAATTATACACTAAAATGTTCCTTGAATTCCCTATACATCATGGTTTTACAAAAGATTATAGTGAAATATATGATATGAGAATCATGTAATAGTTATGTTTTTAGATTAAGAATAAATGAAACTGGCGTACTCTTTCCAAATATCATAATTCCATATTCACATATGTAGCCTTCCAATTTCCATTCATCGATAGAAGTTTTTTATTTTGTAAAATTCTATGGTCCAAGCTAATAATTTTTTTTTCATTTTCAATAAATATTTGTTTATCAATCATTTTAAAAAAATATATAGGTTCCCCTTTTTTATAAAGTCATACACACACACACACACACACACACACACATATATATATTTAATACATTAACATAGGATCACCTTCAATCCCCATTTTTCCCAGAACACCATTATCATTCCAGTATAATGCACCTGCTAAAATAGTTTCATTCCATGTGGGATGGCATACTAGGAAAGAATAATACATTAGTATCGAATCCATATCCTTTGCCTCATTTTGAACTCATTCAATGAAAATAAAAAAATCATTCTCCTATTATAATTGTATATCACAAATATTTAACTATTTGGATAATGACTCCATATCATCATTGAAATGATTACGGATTCCTACCCAAGATCATGGGTTTTATTGTTCAATTCATAAATATTTACCTACCTTTATTCACATATAAAAATCCAAGTGATTTTCATAAGGAAAAAACTACATAACTTGTTTGATGAATCATTATATAATATAAATCCACCATTTCCTCATTGTAGAGAAAAACTCTGGGAACCGACCAATCATGGATTAAATTATTAAATAAATTCTTTACATTTAATTACCAATACTAATATATCCCCTTAAAGTGTAATATTGGTTAACAGGTTAGTCAATTATATATTTTTTTAAAAAATCAATGGTAGTAACCAACAAAACTAATGAAACTACATAACATTATTATGTTCATTGGTGTATTCTAATATTTGATTACATTTTTCTTCATATGATAAACTGATATTCCATTCTTGGGGACTATATGGCGAAGAAAAGAAACATTCTATATTCAGAATTCACACTTGAAAAATTTCCAATATAACCCTTTTTTCTAATAGTCTCAATATTGAGATGCAAGTGATTCTCATGGTCCTTATATTTTTTTGAATATAAAAGTATTACATCAATAAATATCAAAATAATTTTACAAGGTATTCCATTAATATCATATTCATTATGTTCATAAAATATAGGGAATATTAGTCAAACCCAAATATATCACTATAATATTTTAGGGACTATATATCAGATGAATTTTCTTATTTAGAATATCTTTCTTATTTAAATGAAATTGATGATACCTATAATGGAGGTCAATATTTGGAAAATATTGGGCTATATGGAGTTGATTGAACAATCCATCAATTTGAGACTAAATATACTTGTTCATTAAAGTAATATCATTTATTTCACTATAATCAATGAAAAACCTCATATAATCATCTTTTATCATAAAAAAATGTAATGCACCCCTTGGTGAAAAAATAATCAATATAAATTGAATTTATTACAAATTTATAGTTTCCAATTCAATTACAATATTTAAACAGTGTCAATTCTATATGGTTTCTTTGAAATTGGTATTTCAGTAGGAATTAAATCAATATAAAACTAGACGTAACATTTTGGAAAATGTCCATGAAATTCAATAGGAAATACCTTAATGTATTTGTGTATAATAGTAACATATTAAGATTAAATATTAACTATTTCATCCATATATTTTGTATTATCTTATTTCATAATATTCTCATAGTGTAGGGCTACAAAAGGTGGATCTAGACATGAAAAAGATAATTAATTCAACCCTCTAAATATATGGAATTCTATGTAATTCTCAAAAATCATAATTTCTTCCTTTAGAAATAATATTTAGTCATTATATTTTTAAAGAATATCAATATCAAAGATTATATCAATGTGAATTATAAGTATAATAACAATGTATAAAAATAGGGTATCTTTATGAGTTATATGGAACTATCTTACATAGCCTTATTATGGTGAGACATCCCATTAGAGTCTTGACTGAAAAATACCTTCTTAAAGTGCTATGGAAATATCTAATTTTTTGTAAGCATTGAATATAAGATTGTGTTTTAATAAGTCGAATCAAATATAAAATTATCAATATTTGATTCTATGATGAAATTATCTCCCACTACATATTTATAGAAATAAATGTTAGTTGTAGTGATCACATAATTATGGAATTCTTCCCTAGATCTACTCTATGTAAGGTTCCCTCTACATGTGGAAAATTGGAGTGAATATTGGCCCATTTTATATAGTTACAGAAATTGATTGAAATTGTTTCTTTATTCCACATACATTCATTATCCATATTATAATTATATCAACACTTGTAAAAAACTGCATTGTTTTTTAATAATTTTCTTTTATTTTTCATGCATAATTTTTAAAAAATAGAAATTTCTTTTTTCTCTTTATATTTGACTCTTTTTTTATCTTTGTGTTCACATAGCTTCTTTTTCTACATATTTCTATAGAATATATTTGATCAATAAAATTCCTTCTCATTTTTGATGGACCATAATCCTATATCACTATAAAATTAAATTTTTTGATAAACCAATTCCCTTATGAGGTATAGAATAATCCCTCTAAATAAATTGAATATCCTTCCCTACATATTATATATATATTCCGTAGTATACCTATGTTTTTATTAAAGGATGACTCACAATCCATAACACTTTCATCTATGATTTTCATTAAGATAATTAACTTTCTCTTCATTTTAGTTCATTTCCTTTGAGGGAAATATTCATCAAATAATGTTTCGTTAAAATTTATCCATTCAATTTTTTCCATAGGTATTCTAGACCAATGAAGACCATTGATCAGTATCACCTAAATAAAAATATACTTCTAGTATAACTTTTCACCTTACATCACATCATAAGGCCATAAATATCTTTTCAATGGATTTAATCCATTACATTGATACTAGTGTATTAGTAACTACTCTAAAATAAAGAGTATTTTGCAATATTAAATGATCCAATATCTATGTATCATGAAGTTAAAAATCATTTAATCTACATTTAAAAGGCTACTTTTCATAAATTCAGACATATTCAATAATATGGACATTATATTCATGGCATTAGTACCAGTTGTATTGGATTTCTAATACGGGAAATTTATATATTGGACACAAATATTTATTCCATTTGTTCTACCTTGATCCATTTATAAAAAGTGGAATATTGTATATTAGCTCATAAAATTAATAATAATAATTTATGATATATTGGTATAAAAATTATGTAAAACCAAATATAAATTTAAAAGTTAGGCATTATTATTCTCAAACTCATAAAAAATGATTATTAGTCAGTGTATATAAATCATAAAAAGATTTTGAAATCTTTCATAAGGGTTTTTATTGAAAATTTTAATTAACACAATAATACCCCCTATGAGTGTCATAATAGGCTTTCAGTACTGAACCATTCACCAACATTTATAATGACGATCAGGATATACATGACTAACCCTTTTGAATGTTATTTTACTAATATTCATCAATTCCAACCCCATAAATAATCAAATTAGTAATGTATTTCAAGGAAACCCATATAATCTATACTATATCTAAACATTTAGAAAAAATTTCAATAACTAATCATATCCTCAAAGCCTATTATTGTAACACCCCGACCCCGGTTACCCAGAGTCGGTGCATTATTACATAACATTGGCATGATCATAAGAAAGATCAAATCTTGAAAGACCGATTGGTTTAGTAGTCTTGGAAACACTAGATATATTCATAAAGTTTTACATTACATCATAAAGTGAAAAACTACTACAACAACATATTGTCTCCATTCTCCACAATATTATCCCCTCATAATATCCCTGCTGGTCATTCATAATTTACTTCTTCACATCCTGGAAAAAATAAAACATAAAAAAGGGGTGAGCTCAAATGCCCAGTAAGGATAACAATATAGCAGAAAATTTCATAAATAAGAATAAACATTTATGCCAATGTATAACTAAAACAAAAGCCTTTTAAACTTGAACTTCAACATAGTATGGAAAAAATAAAATGAAATAATGCCATTTACTTATTCACATGGATATTCTACTAATCGAATAATCACATGCAATATCAATAACCACTTTCATAATGATGGAATGCATAATGTCATACTATAATAACCACATAGCCAAGGCCTCGTGCCAAGAATACAAATAATATTTTTCCAAGGCCTTGTGCCAAGACACTAGTTTGTCTAATGAGACCTACCGATGCATCGAGGAGCTATAGCGGGCTCCACCGGTAACATATTAAGTCAAATGTATTACCATATGAAAAGGTTTAAACATACCATAAACATTCGTATTAAAACTAGAATAAGAAATTTAAATACTTCATCAATAAACTATGAATGGTATAAAAATATCACATCCATAGTCAAACATATCACAAAACATTCAATACAATACAGAAGTTTTGTACCATAATAAATCAACTTCAAATAAGCGTAAAATCCATCAAAGGATGTTGACATAGATGAAATCAAAACTGTTTTTAGAGAAATATATCTTTATATTTTGAAATCATTTAAGATTCATATATTTATAAAATAGAACATTTACTTTGGAAATATTCTTAGAATCATGTAAGGGAAGCTTCGACGATTTTATAACAGCGGAAAATAGTCGCACCTGCCGTATAAGTTAAAAAAACATTCTTACCTTAATTCTGTCGAAAAGGTTAAAAAGGACCTTGTTTGGAAAACAACGGAAATATTCATTTATAAACCACTTATAAAATTCAACATGGGTATAAATGTCTTTAACCCATATTCAAGTAAATAGTAAAAAATGTTTTGAAATACATTTTTAAGAAACATGGATGTGGATGATAAAGAAATCCCAGTAGATTATTACGTATAAACAACCTCAGATAATGCAGAGATTTTGAAATAAACCTTAACTTGTATATTTCCTTGGTTGGAGGTAATTTAACCTCATGTATAATGGTGAAATAATTGTTATTATATTATTCAAGAATCATATACATCAATATGATATCATATATGTTCTTTTAACATTGCTTTGTTAATAATATCGTAGAATTATCGTCGTTTCGGGTGTTAACTTACTCGTTTTCTTTAATATGTTTTGTTACATAAGCCGTGTTTGTTACGTATAGGTTGTATATTATTCATATAGAGAATGATATCAAGTCCTTAAATACTATTATTAATCATCAAATGATAATTATAGTTGAATGGATATGATGGAGAATGAATCTCATCACGTTCGTGGAGACTGTAGTCCGTACATACGCACGAGCGACAATATCATTATTTTGATATTAAAATAATATATAATTTGATGGTATTTCTTATATAATGAATCATTATCATGTTATATTTATTATTTACATGAATTACACATCATTATTATACCCATCCAAATAATAATTTATTGAATAACAATTACACCACGACGTAGAGACGGTAAGCTGTACGTACGCATGTATGGTGACATGTCATTAAAAGGATGGATATAATACTGAATATGGTTGTACCATATTTATAATATTATTATAGTATATATGAGATACTGGATTCATTATTTTAGAATTGGAATAACAAATAAATAATATGTGGAAGAATAAGGAACCTGAAAAAGGGTGGTGAAATCATTACCTCTTCTTCGGGTTCTTCCTTTTGATTTGATCAAATGGGATCCTTAAGTTGGATTTCTGACTAAAGGAAGGCCTCTAGGATGAAGTAAGGGAAGTTTATAGAGTATTTTGGCAGAGGTTGGCCGAACCAAATGGCTTTGAAGGTGTGTGTTAATGAGAAAGGAGAGTTCCCTTTTATAAGAGGGGTGAGGGGCACCATTGGAAAAGAAAAAAATATTATTTCAAAATAAATTCATATTCGGATTCTAATGGCTCAAAACTAGATTATTTATATTTTAAGGTGTGGACAGGTCTAGAACCACTCAACCAATAGAATTTAGACAGGTTTGGGTCATTATATTAACCTTACCTTTAAGTATTATCTCTTAGTTAATTAGTTTCACTTTTACAATGTCTTTTCATATTTTTATATTATATGGTTAATGAAATTACTATATACCTCCAAGAGACCCCCATGTGGTCCATTAATGATACACCTATCATCATATAAGTCTCTTGGGCGAACCTTATATTTTTATCAATTTAATATCAATTAATAATATAATATTTGTTTTAAAAACTATTTTATGTCAATTTGGACACTATTTGGAAAATTGATTTTTGTTAAAATCATAACAGAATGATTAGTTCGAACAAAGTAAATAAAATCAATCCTAATATGTCATGATATCCTAGAAAATTATTTTAATTCATTAAAAGTTCCAAATTATATTTATTTGGATATTTATAATATCAATTCTTTTATTTTTTCACTATTATGGTAATTACTGCATCATCATTGTGTCATAAATAAATTAAATTATATAATTTCTAAAAATTATAAATAAAATATAATTATGTAGGAAATCATTTTATCTTTCTAATTAATATTAAAAATTGAATTTATCTTATGTATAACCCTATATTAAAAATGTTTTAGTAAATAAATTTTCATTTTAACTCTTTTAACTTTTCTTTGAATTAAATAATAATAAATGTCCTAATCTAATCCAAGTGGACCTAAATGATAATATTTTTTTCCTGAGGTTGTTTTTGGTCGAGATACACTTGTATGATAGAATTATAAAATTTTTTAGTATAATATTAATATCATTTTTACCCTTAATTACCCTATTTACTTTTAACCGTGGTAAATAAAAGTAAAATGTTACTATTCACAAAAAATTATTTTCATCTCTTTGAACAACATTTTACTACTTGATATTAACCATGACTCTCATATTATCGAAATTTCATTCACAGAAGCGGTAAAATTAAGTTTCATGAAAAATTCAGTTTTTTTAACTACCACATAGTGGTTTCACTATTAATCAAAAATTGAAGTTTTTCTAAACAATGCCAAAATTTCACCCTAAGATATAATTGATATTCCAAATTCAAAAATTATTCCTATTTTACAAAATTCAAAAAAAAAATTTCATTTATTAATTTTATAATTAATTCCCGCTGTCACAACAAATAGCGTGTTTTTAAGAAACAATATATATCAAAAGATTGACAATTGTTTATGTCCAATTTCAAAGTGAAATTAATTATAATGGACACCATTGGATAAAATGGTAAAAATATATTCTAATTATACTTTAAAACCAATAATTAATATAATTTATAACTATAAATTATTTTGATTAAAAAAAGTTGTTTTTAAGTATTTTTCACTATTCATAAAAATTGGACGTTCTTAGAAAAATACTAAAAATTCAACTTAGGATAATTTCGATATTCTAAATCCAAAAATGAAGTACATTTTGAAATATAAAAAATATATATAATTTCAAAAAGTAGGTATTACTATTCATAATGGCTAGTTTGATCAGTTGTGGTGTGTGTTAGAACTCGATGTTGTGTGCAACACATGCTATTAAATTATTCAAAGGGAAACGTACCGTATAAGCTTGTGGTGTTACATTCTCCCCTCCTTAAAATAATTTCTTCCTCGAAATTTCTAGAAGACTACCGCATGAAAAGACTTGGGTGGTTCTTCATCATAGGTTCTTTGGGTTCCCATGTTGCCTCTTCCATCTTATGGTTTCCCCACAAGACTTTTACCAGACACATCGTCTGGTTTCTCAGTACATGTTCTCTCGTATCAAGAATCTTGACAGGCTCTTTGCAATAAGACAGATCAGGTTCTATTTCTAATTCCTCGTAGGTGTGTACATGCATTGGGTCAGGCATGTATTTCCTCAATATAGATACGTGGAAGACATCGTGAACTTTGGAGAGACTTGGCAACATTTCCAATCGGTAAGCTACAACACCAATTCGTTCTAGAATTTCAAAAGATCCGATGTACCTAGGACTCAATTTACCTTTCTTACCAAAACGTATGACTCCCTTCCATGGAGATACCTTCAGGAAAACATGATCACCGACTTGAAATTCCAAATCCTTCCTTCGATTATTGGCATAGCTCTTCTACCTACTTTGAGATGATTTGATGTGATTTTAGATTACCTTCACCTTTTCCATTGTTTCCTCTACCAGTTCTAGACCTACAAGTTTTCTTTCACCAACTTCATCCCAAGAGGTTAGTGTGCGACATCTCTTTCCATATAACGCTTCATATGGTACCATCTGAATACATGAATTGAAGCTATTTTTATAAGGAAATTCTACCAATGGTAAATATCTATCCCATATACCCTGAATGTCAAGTGAGCAGGATCTCAAAATGTCTTATATGGTTTGAATAGTCCGTTCTGATTGTCCGTCTGTCTGAGGGTGGTAGGCAGTGCTCAAATGAAGTTCAGTATCCAGATATTTCTGAAGAATCTTCCAGAATCTTGATGTAAAATGGGGATCACGATCAGAAAAAATCAATAGGGGTACTCCATGAAGTCTCAAAACATCATTAATATATAGTCTTTCTAGACGTTCTAGTGGTAGATCTTCTCTTATAGAAAGAAAATGTGCTGACTTGGTAAGACGATCAATAATAACCCATATTGCATCGTTCCTTCTAGGAGTGTTTGGTAGTCCCATGACAAAGTCCATCGTAATATTGTCCCATTTCCACTCTAGTATGGGAAGAGGTTGCATGACTCCTCCAGGATGTTTCCATCCAGCTTTCACTTGTTGACAAACCATACATTTTGACACGAAATCAGCAATCTCCCTCTTCATGTTGTCCCACCAAAAATGTTCCTTCAAATATCTATACATTTTGGTGCTCCCAGGGTGTATAGAGAAATTGGAACTATGAGCATCATCCAGCAATTCACTTTTTAGATCAGGTATATCAGGAACACAAGGTCTCTTCCCAAATTTCAAAATTCCATCTTCATGCAAAAAGTCTCACAATCTCCCATCATTCACAGCTTTAATCTTCTTTTTAAATTCTTCATCATCGGTCTGAGAACTCTTAATCCTTTCAAGTAAATATGGTTTGGAAACCATTTGAAAAAGAATTGATGTTTCTCCTTCCCTGGTTATTCCCATGTACATCTTCACTAGATCCATGAAAATTGGATCCCTTTCAATTCACATATTATTCAAAATTCCATGATCTTTTCTACTCAAAGCATCTGCCACATTGTTTGCTTTCCCTAGGTGGTAGTGTATCGTGCAATCATAATCCTTGATTAATTCAAGCCATATCTTTTCCCTCATCTTGAGTTCTTTTTGTGAGAAAATATACATCAAACTCTTGTGATCAGTATAAATTTCACATTTTTCACCATAGAGGTAGTGCCTCCATATCTTGAAAGCAAAGATCACAGCTGAAAACTTGAGATCATGAGTAGGATAGTTTTTATCATGAATTTTCAACTGTTGTGATTCATAGGCAGCAACTCCATCATTCTGTATAAGGACACAACCAAGTCCTTTCTTTGATGCATCACTATAAATAACGAACCCATCATTCCCCGATGGTAGAGTCAATATAGGAGCATTGACTAATATTCTATTCAGTTCTTTGAAACCTTATTCACACTCTTTTGTCCAAAAAAATTTAACCCCTATACATGTGAGCTTCATTAATGGGTTTGCTAATCAGGAAAAATTCTGGATGAAACGTCGATAATAACCTACCAAAACAGTAAAACTTCCTACCTCAGTTATACTCATAGGTGCTGGCCATTCATAGATTGCCTTGGTCTTAGAAGGATTAACATGGATTCCATCTTCAGAGACAATATGGCCAAGAAAAGAAATCTTATGAAGCCAGAATTCACACTTGCTAAACTTCCCATATAATTCATGTCTTCTCAGAGTCATCAGGATAATGCGCAAGTGAATTTCATGATCCTCGTAGCTTTTAGAGTATACCAAGATATCATCAATAAATACCACCACAAATTCACTGAGATATTCCTTGAAAACTCTATTCATTAAATCCATGAATACAGAGGGTGAATTAGTCAATCCAAAATGCATTACTGTAAACTCGTAATTCCCGTACCCGGTTTGAAATGTTGTCTTCAGAATGTCTTCCTTATTTACACACAACTGATGGTATCCAGATCAAAGGCCAATCTTTCAAAATTATTGAGCTCCATGCAGCTGGTCAAATAAATCATCAATACGATGTAGGGGATACTTGTTCTTTATTGTTTTAGCATTGATCTCCCTATAGTCGATACATAACCTCATAGATCCATCTTTCTTATTAACAAAAAGAACAGGGGCTCCCCATGGAGAAACACTAGGGTGAATAAATCCCTTATTACTCAATTCCTCTAGTTGTTTCTTTAGTTCAACTAATTCTATAGTAGCCATTCTATAAGGGGTCTTCGATATAGGCCTTGATCCAGGAATTAAATCAATAGAAAACTCAACTTCTCGTTCTAGAGGATGTCCAGGTAAATCATCCGGAAACACATCTACATATTTTCTAACAATAGGTACATCCTCTATTTGAACATTCCTTTACTCACCCACTATCATTTCATCCTCTTCCTCCCCAATAATTGAATTTAGTTGAGCTACTGGGGGTGTATCTAGATAAGAATTAGGTGATGATGATTCTGCTCTAAAGATAAGGTGTTCGTTATCATCATCATCAAAAATCGTAATCTACTTCTTCTTAGAATAAATCATCAGATCATTGTCCGAAAGCCAATCCATATTGAGGATTATATCAAACTCAATCATAGGTATGACGAAGAGATCAGCAGATAATGAACATTTATGTGCTCTAATGGGGACTGATTCACAAAACTTTGTTGCAATGATACTTCCCTTAGGAGTTTTAACTAAAAACTCCCTTGTTAAATAAAATTGTAAATATCTAATTTCTTTAGAAAACTAGGAATATATGAAACAATGCGATGATCCAGAATCAAATAATGCTTTTTCTAAACTTGAGGAAACCATTAAATTACCCGCCACCACGTCTTTCGGAGCTTCTACCTCAGCAGTAGTGATATCATAAGCATGGCCTTAAACCCTTGGCCTTTTCTGAGGTATGTTACCCTGACACTTAGGACAATCATTTTCATAATGTTCCATCTCCCTAAAATTGTTGCATTGAACATTGGTATCTTCCTTCTTCACTTTTCATTCATGAGCATGGTGGCATTTTTCACCCCACTTGTAACAGACACAGTTTCCCTTTAAGAAAGTACCAGGGTGTTTCTTCCCACATTTACCACAGGATAGATATTCAACCATTCTGTTCTTCCCCTTATTTCCATTCCCAGGTTGATCAGCAGATCTCTTCTTCTCTTTCTTTTCTTCAAAGTAATAAGACTTAGAGAATTCCTTTTCTATCTTGATAGCACATGAGACAATGTCTTCGTACGACGAGATGGATTGTGAGACAAATTCTCGACGGAGAAATGGTTTTAACCTATCAAAGAAATGATCAATCTTACTTCTTGGGTAAAATATATAATCTCCAGCATACCTTGATAACCTTGTAAAGTTAGCCTCATACTTTGCGACATTCTCATCCTCCTTTTGTCTCAGACTCAAGAATTGCCTTTCCATATCTACTCGATGGTCAAAAGAAAATTATTTTTCTAGAAACAGATCTTTGAACTCCCTCAATTCCATATTTGATACATCATCATCTTTCTTCGTGTTTTTTATCTATGACCACCATTGATCAGCATCTCCAGTGAGGCGGTAAACTGCCATTGTAACGTTTTCCCTTTCACTACTCCCCAAAGCCTGAAATATTTTTTCTAGGGAATTTATCCATTTCTCAACTACTAAGGTATTTGTACTCCCATTGAATGTTGGCGGTTGTTGCCTCATGAATCGATCTAACAATGATCCTCTACATTGCGGGTCAGGGTGCTCCATATGGGTAAGGTTATTATTAATAACCTGAGTGAGTTGTCCCAGTATGGTAATTAGCAAATCTGCCCCAGTTGCATCACCAGCTCCACTATAATTATCTTGAGCAGGAGGTAAATCCCTACATGGAGTGCGTGCATTGATACAGTTTCCATTTCTTCTACTAGGTTCCATTTCTAAACAATGGCATAAACTAGACCAGTTTATGAATCAAAGTACATAATTCCATAATTATAAAACACTTAACATTAATTGAACTATTTATGGATATAATCCATAATCATAAAAATGTTTTCTTTAAGGAAGTATATACTCATAAACCCTTCATAATGATTTGTAAAGAAAATGAGAGTTATCCTAAGCATATCCCCTGGGAGTGTCGTTACCAAGAGTACAGCAAGGCATGTTGTCGTGCACCAGTTCCCGTTCGAGTCCTGATCAAAGCGGTGTTTTCGGGTTTTACCCCTAGGTACATCTATTCCAGAGCCGCCTTTACCTGGTCGTATCCAGACAGGGATGTATTTCTCGGAATACTCAGAAAATCTCTAAAATACCAAAATTCTAGAAAGTTCTTCTATATTAATCCTAAAAGTTCATCTTAGGTCTACGTGCTCTAATCAGAGTTTATCTAAATCTAGCTTCCAAGGTTTGTACTAAACATTCTCTGATACCAACTGTAACGCCCCAACCCCAGTTACCCAGAGTTGGTGCATTATTACATAACAATGGGATGATCATATGAAAGATCAAATCTCGAAAGACCGATGGGTTTAGTAGCATTGGAAACACTAGATATATTCATAAAGTTTTACATTACATCATAAAGTGAAAAACTACTACAACAACATATTGTCTCCATAGTCTACACTATTATCCCCTAATAATATCCCTAAAGGTCATTCATAATTTCCATCTTCACATCCTGGGAAAAATAAAACATAGAAAAGGGGTGAGCTCAAATGCCTAGTAAGGATAAAAATATATCAGAAACATTCAAAAATAAGAATAAACATTTAAGGCAATGTATAACTAAAACAAAATCCTTTTAAACATGAACTTCAACATAGTATGGAAAAAATAAAATGAAATAATTCCATTTACTTATTCACATGGATATTCTACTAATCAAATAATCACATGCAATATCAATAACCACTTTCATAATGATGGAATTCATAATGCCAAACTATCATAACCACATAGCGAAGGCCTCGTGCCAAGACTACAAATAAGATTTTACCAAGGCCTTTTTCCAAGACACTAGTTTGTCTCATGAGACCTACCGATGCATCGAGGAGCTATAGCGGGCTCCACTCGTCACATATTAAGTCCAATGCATTCCCATATAAAAAGGTTTAAACATAACATAAACATTCATATTAAAAATAGCATACGAAATGTAAATACTTCATCCATAAACTATGAATGGTATAAAAATATCACATCCACAATCAAACATATCACAAAACCTTCAATACAATACAAAATTTTTGTATCATAATAAATTTACTTCAAATAAGCGTAAAATCCATCAAATTATGTTGACATTGATGAAATCAGAACTCTTTTAAAAGAAATATCTCTTTCTATTTTGAAATCATTTAAGAGTCATATATTTATAAAATAAAACATTTTCTTTGAAAATATTATTATATGATTGTATGGGAAGCTTCTAAGATTTTATAACGGTGTAAAATAGTCACACCCGCCATATAAGTTAAAAAAACATTCTTACCTTAATTATGTAGAACAGGTTAAAAAGGACCTTGTTTGGAAAATGGCAGAAAGATTCTTTTATAAACCACTTATAAAAGTCAACAAGGGTATAAATGACTTTAACCCATATTCTAGTAAATAGAAAATAATGTTTTCAAATACATTTTTAAGAAACATAGATGTGGATGATAAATAAATCTCAGTAGATTATTACGTATAAACAACCTCGCATAATGAAGAGATTGTGAAATAACCCTTACCTTGTACTTTTACATAGTTGGGGGTAGGTTAAACTCCTGTATAATGGTGTAATAATTGTTATTAAATTATTCAAGAATCATATACATTAATATTATATCATATATGATCTTTTAACATTGCTTTGTTAATAATATCTTAGAATTATCGTCGTTTCAGGTGTTAACTTTCTCGTTTTCTTTTATATGTTTTGTTACATAAGCCGTGTTTGTTTATGGATAGGTTGTATCTTATTCATATACAGAATGATACCAAGCCCTTAAATAATATTATTAATCATCAAATGATAATTATACTTGAATGGATACGATGGAGAATGAATCACATCGCGTTTTTGGAGACCGTAGTCCGTACGTACGCACGAGCGACAATATCATTATTTTGATATTAAAATAATATATAATTGGATGGTATATCTTATATACAGAATCATTATCATTTTATATTTACTATTTACATGAATTACACATCATTATTATACCCATTAAAATAACAACTTATTGAATAACAATTACACCACGACGTGGAGACGGTAAGCCTTACGTACGCACGTATGGTGACATGTCATTCAAAGGATGGATATAATACTGAATATGGTTGTACCATATTTATAATAATATTAAAGTATATAGGGGATACTGGATTTATTATTTTAGAATGTTAATAACAAAGAAAGATGAAATGGAAGAAGAAAGGAACTTGAAAAAGAGTGGTGAAATCATTACCTCTTCTTCGGGTTCTTCCTTTTGATTTGATCAAAAGGGCTTCTTAAGTTGGATGTCTGACTAAAGGAAGGCCTCTAGGATTAGGTGATAGAATTTTATAGAGTATTTGGGCAGAGGTTGGCCGATCAAAAAGGCTTTGAAGGTGTGAGTTAATGAGAAGGGAGAGTTCCCTTTTATAAGATGGGTGAGGGGCACCTTTGGAAAATCTAAAAATATTATTTTATAATAAATTCATATTCGGTTTTTAATGTCTCCAAAGTATATTATTTAAAGGTTAAGGTGTGGATGGGTCTAAAACCACTCAACAAATAGAATTTAGACAGGTTTGGGTCATTATATTAACCTTATCTTTAAGTATTAACTCTTAGTTAATTAGATTAACTTTTACAATGTCTCTTCGTATTGTTTATATTATATGGCCAATAAACTTACTATATACCTCCAAGAGACCCCCAAGTGGTCCATTAATGATACAACTATGATGATATAAGTCTCTTGGACAATACTTAAATTTTTAGGAATTTAATATCAATTAATAATATAATATTTTTTTTAAAAATTATTTTTTGTCAATTTTGAGACTATTTGGAAAATTTATTTTTTGGAAAATCATAACAGAAATAATAGTTCCCAAAAAGTAATTTAAATCATTCCTAATATTTCATATTATCCTAGAAAATTACTATAATTCATTAAAAGTCTCAACTCCTATTTATTTGGGTATTTATAATATCAATTATTTAAAATTTTCACTATTATGGTAATTACTGCATCATCATTGTGTCATAAATAAATTAAATTATTTAATATATAAAAATTAAAAATAAAATATCATTATGTAGGAAATATTTTTATATTTCTAATGAATATTTAAAATTTAATTTATCTTATGTATAACCCTATATTAAATATGTTTTACTAAATAAACTTTGATTTTAACTCTTTTAACTCTTCTTTGAATTAAATAATAATAAATGTCCTAATCTAATCCAAGTGGACCTAAGTGATAATATTTTATTCCTAATGTTGTTTTTGGTCAAGATACACTTCTCCAATAGAATTTGGACATGTGTTAGGGTAATATTAATATCATTTTTACCCTTAATTACCCTATTTACTTTTAACCGTGGTAAATAAAATTAAAAAGTTACTATTCATCAACAATTATTTTCATCTCATTGAACCACATTTAACTACTTGATATTAACCGTGTCTGTCAGATTTTCGAAATTCCATTCACAGAAGCGATAAAATTATGTTTTATGAAAAATTCAGTTTTTTTAACTACTACTTAGTGGTTTCACTATTCATCAAAAATTGATATTTTTCAGAATAATGCCAAAATTTCACCCTAAGCTATAATTGATATTCCAAATTCAAAAATGATGTCTATTTTACAAAATTCCATAAATATAAGTTTCATTAATTAATTTTATAATTAATTCCTGATGTCACAACAAATAGGGTGTTTTAAGAAACAATATATATCAAAAGATTGACAATTGTTTATGTCCAATTTCAAAGTGAAATTAATTCTAATGAACACCATTGGATAAAATGGTAAAAATATATTCTAATTATAATTTAAAACCACTCAATAATATATTTTATCACTATAAATTATTTTTATTAAAAAAGTTGTTTTTATGTTTTTTTCACTATTCATAAAAATTGGAAGTTCTCAGAAAAATACCAAAAATTCAACTTAGGATAATTTCGATACTCAAAATCCAAAAATGAAGTCCATTTTGAAATATAAAATATATATAATTTCATAATGTAGGTATTACTATTCATAACGGCTAGTTTGATCGGTTGTGGTGTGTGTTATAACTCGATGTTGCGTGCAACACACGCTATTACATTATTCAAAGGGAAGCGTACCATAGAAGCTTGGGGTGTTACAATTATAGGGTTATAATCAGTAATATATTTTTCCTTATATTTGGTTCCCAGTGTTTCTTTTATACTAACACTAATTTAAACATTTACAACCCTAACTCTAGTATCCTAGAGTTTATTCCTACTTTATTAAGTTTGCATAAGATATTTGGGATCACATCACCCATGACTGATAAGTTTAATAGTCTTGAAGAACTAAATACAATCATTGTTCCCATTTTACATTTTAGAAAAAAATGAAAAAAGAGTGAATTTAAATAATCTATATCCATGAACTCATTGAATGATTATTTCATCATATCACTAGGAAAGGAAACAAAATAAGGGTGATCAAATATTCATTACAAGGGTTGTGTAATAGGGGTGTTATCAATAGTAGATAATACAAAATAAATATGGAAAGGTAGATAACTAAAAATATATTCCATTAAATCAATATATTATACATCACAATCATCCATGGATTATATCAATAATGTAATATTATGAATAATAATATCTAAATTATCAGTAAACTGAAAAAATAATGTATTTTATAATTTCGGACTTTATTATATCTTTTACAATAAGGCATTATTCAATGAATGTTTAAAATAAGATTAGTTATACACTAGAAATAAACTTAATAATATTGGACAACTAGTTTTTTCATAAGACCTTTCAGTGAATCGAATGCATATATTACTATGGAACTCACCCATCACTACATGTCCAATAAATTTCTCATATATGTACATATCACACTTTTGCATAAATAACATTTGTTGTCAAAAATATATCTATATTGCGTGATGGATAAAAGAATACTATGCTTTCTCCAGTCAATCAAATAACATTCACAATTAAACATTCACTGTAGGAATAGTATATAGTTTAGGAATTCATCATATAAATGACACAAAGAATATGAAAAACGAAATGAAATTTAATTTAAAGTTAAAAATTATCACCATAAAGTTAATGTCTTATGAAACATTTTGATACCAAAAAATTAATAAGTGATATAATATTACCACAATTCATCAGAAATGTATGTTTTCAGGAAATTCATTTCTACTAGAGAATAAAAATAAAATGCAAGTTAAAAATTAAACTTATTTTTCATTATAACTTTTTACATTTAAAACCAGTTAAACAAGTTTCTAATGATACATATCATAAAATGGTTATCTAATTTTAAACTCTGTAAAAACATTTTTTTTATATTAGTAAATGAATTTAAAAAATAAACCATTCTGAATAAATTAAAAACATTTCTTAAAAATATTTTAAAAAACTATAGAATATAAAAAAATTACATAATCATTAATTTGAGTAAATAAAATGTACTTTTTTAATAATATTTAAATAAATAAGTATGTATATATGAAAAATATAACCGATAAAAAAGAGAAATAAGATGAGATTTTATTTTAACGATTTATTTTCTTATTTAATTATGAAATATGCAAAAAATAAATGAAAGAAAAAAAACTATAAAAATATCTAGTGGATAATGAAATAAATTAATTATTTGAAGGGTATTTTATACGATCCATTTAGTGAATATAAAGGCAATACAAAAAAGAGATTGTTAAAATTAATCATTACATCTTTAGAAATCGTTAAATCAAAGCCCCTTGATTATAAAAACATCAATTGATAAATTAATAATACTGTAAATTAATAATTCATATTAGTTACATAGTGTTTTCAATATATACACCACATATATTAAAATATGTTCATAATACAAAATATTTCTCAATGGAGTGTAAATTATGAAGAAATTCCTTAGCTCATGCTTCCCCCTAAGTTGAACATGCTTTAATAGGACAACTCTTATCAATATTAAACATTAATTCATGATTTCTTCCATAATAATACACCTAATAAAACCCATAATATTTATAAGTATAGCATATTTGGGAGTTACGTGAATTACATATCAAATTCAAATATGTGGTACATTGACATTATTTAAAACATCCTTAACATGCTCATACTATTCTATTATTCTTAAAGAAGGAAGGGATAACCTAGGGACATTCATAATAAAATGTGAGATATGACACCTTGTAATGGAGTAAACATGGAATAATAAGAATATTATATTACATGTTTGACAATGGGAATATCAGTGGGACATAAAAGGGGTGAGAATCATAATCATGAACAATGGGGAATGATATAACATGATATTATAAAGACGACATGGGAATGTGTAAAAAACAAATATGAAATAAAAAAGCAAGTAAAGAATAATGAAAACACAACATAAAATAATTTTCCTAATATACCCTCATATGAAAAATACATGGAATCTTACTACCGAAAAACATTACCTAATGAAATGGAACACTGTCATAGAAGACCCATTATCATTATATAACGTATTTGCACAACTGTGTGACATATATCAAATAAACATATAACAGATTTAATCGTATTTAATTCTATGATAGTGGAGTGTGTATTATTTAAATTTCATTCTCTAATAAAATTATCATAAGTGAAAAATGGTGAACATTGTTGCCCGAAAATGGTTACGGGTAATCACTAATCAATATTTTGGGATGAAAAATAGCAGTGAAATTTTTATATAATAGTAGGGGTATAAAAATGTTCATGGGAGGGATTATTGAGATTAAATGGGGTATTTAAAAATTTATAAATAATTAGTTATGTAATTTATATATGGAATATCATAACCCAACATTAGTAATTGGAGATTAAATGTATAAGATAATTAAGATGCTTCAATAAGGAGTAGAAATAGTGGATCCCTTACTTTGAGAGTATGATTCCAAAAGATTTGGTGGGGATTATTTAGAGATTATTGGAATTTTTGGAGGATCATAAAGATATATAGAAATATTAATTATGTGATACATGATATTTAGTGAAGATTAAGGGGATCTTTGGTAGTTTTATATAGGAAAATATAGTGGAGTTATATATTATTTCTCAATCACAGGTTTGGGACTCTATATAATAATGTAATCAAACCCAAATATGATCCCCATGTTTTTTAAAATATTATAACCAAATAGAATTGGTTTTAATTATTTTATAAGGACATGGTCCAAAAATATTAAAATATTATCCTTGATGATGTGTAAGTGAGTCATGTTCTGAAAGAAATGTTTTTAAAACATTAGAATATAAAATATGTCTTGGAGGATTAATAAAGGATTGATAAAATTAATCAAATAACCTGAAAAATAAAATTATTTAAAATGAGGAACATATATTTGGTCCAATATTCATTTTATAGAATATATTACATAACTTTTTTTTCATTTTGATGACTTAATACACACCATATATTTATAAATTATATTAATTTTAACATGAAAATTCGACTCTCTCGAAAAATTATAAAAAATTAGCCATTAGAAAATTTTTTATTTATGATTCCATAAATAATTTTTAATTGATTAAAATAATTTAATCAATATAATATTTTTTAATTTTAAAATAAAAAATTTTATTTACTTTGAAATGATGGGTATTTTGATAATAACTATTTTGGAACCCTAATAATTTTATTTAATTCGTAAAATTATATTATTAACTATACTAAATTATTATTATTTAATAATATTATTTTATTAAAATATAATTTATATGAAAAATTTAATAATTTATCAAAAGTAATTTTGTATTTTAATTTCTATATTACCCAAAAATACAATTTTTGTTTCATCAAATCAAAATCATAATTGTTTGTAATGAAAAATAATAATAAATAACGATAATTACTATCATATTAAAAATATAATATAAATATTCATATTATTAGGGTCTTAATACATTTTCCATTAATATAAAATAATATTCTCATAGGTTGGCATGCACAATGGTGATATTTTCATAGGCTGGTTCGACATACATGGTTTAGGCTGTGATTTTGATTAGCTTGAATGTATCCCTGAAATGGATTTGATCATGATTTAGATGATGGATATTGTATTTGAATTTTTTAAGAGAAAATATGTGGGATATTATCTCCCTAAAAACCTCTGATAAATGGGATTTATAGTGTATGATCCTACATGTCATAGTTTTACATTCTTTGTTTGTGTCAATTGGATTCATCAAAACCCAATATTTATAACAGGTAAAGAGCACCTAGATTTTATTTGTTGGGTAGTTGTTTTTGTGAATATTAAATTTCATTAAGGCATAGTCTATCACTTTTTCATTCCACATTAACACATAAAATAAACACTCCTTTGAATCATCTATGTATTAAATGAAAATTTCCTTAATTTTGTGTACTGTAAGTACATCTGTAATGATACGAACCCTTTTTAAATAATTGAATAAATATTAAATTTAATTATTCAAAACATTATATTCCCTTGTGAGTTATTGTGGTTTTAGTATTTAAAAATCATAATAAATATCTCCAAAATCAATTATTTTACCCATACAATCCAAGGAAACTACATATTTATATCATGGTGGTTGGTCTTTTCCATCCTTAAATTTCCTCTATCTTTGAAGGGTCAACATATATCAAGATGATTATGATAATATTCCCCAACAAAGATACATCCTTCAACCATAACTCACATTTTCTTTACATTTCAATAAAGCTTATCCTTTTGTATAGTTTTTAGCATAGTGTTCAAATGATCCTCATTCTCATCCTTACATTTAATTTATATCATAATATAGTCTATAAAATCTACCAAAACATTGTTGATGAAATATTTAATGACTCTATTTAGAATATCAATGAATATTTTTTGAGCATTAGAGAGTTTGAATGAAATTATTTTGAACTCATAATTCCCATATCTTGTAGGGTTTGAAGTAATAGAGATATAAACCTTCCTAAAAATACTTAATAATCACCTGATCAAAGATCCACCACAGAGAAGTATTAGGATCCACATTGCTAATATAACAATCCATCAATCCATTGAAGATTATACTAGTTATTCATAATGATCATTTTGATCTCATGATAATCAATGAAATGTTTCATTGACCCATCCTTTTTCTTAATGAGGAGAACGGTTGCACCCCATGGTGAAACATGTTGGATTATGAACCCTTTACCGTGATGCTTTTGTAATTGTTTCATCATATCCACAAGTTCCATAATATCCATTTTAAATGGGTTCATAAATAATGGAAATTCCCTAGTTATGAGGTCGATTAGTTATTCAACCTATCATCTAGGAGGAAGACTAACAAATTCATTGGGAAACAAATCATTGTATTGAATCCCAAAGGGAATGTCTTCACTAATGAGCTTTTTATTAGACTCAATCATTTTATCAAGAAATATTTTTCATAGGGAAGTAATATTCATGCTTGTTATGTTGGTTCTAAATAATATTTTTCCTCCTCCTTTCATTTTTAAATAATTAGAGGATGATTCGAGATACAGATAAGGTTTTCTTTATCACATAATTTTGGGTCAGTTTTATATAAGTAAATCCAATTGATACCTAGAGCTGCATCGAATTCCATTAAATAGAGTATCATAAGGTCTTCTATGATTTTCAGCACACAAATTTTGATGGGGTAAGGGTTATTTAATTGGTATGCAATAATTTACCCATTTTAAATTTTCAACATAAATATTAATTCAATTATTTGTGGTGGCAATTCAATAGATCTACTAATCTTGTGTGATATCTTGGTATGTGAGGTATAAGAATCAAAAAATATGTTCAATATTATTGAATGAATAACTAGAATACCTATTACCGCTTCATTTTTTGGATCCACATTAGTATTTTTAATGGAATATGATCAACCTTTCTATCTTGGAGGTTATTGGGGTTTGATTTCCCAGAAAACCCTTGGCATATGGGAGTGGTTAAAATAGTGACCTTGTTTATTAGCATCGAAACATTGTAAAATATAATGATGGTAGACTAGGGAATTCACATCATACATTAAATTAGAGGGTTTCTCCCATTGTTAATTACTAGCTAATTTCTATTCCTTTCTTCACCACAATAATTTCCTTTTCCCATATTAGGAAATTTTCCATGTGCTTATTTACATCATTTTGAAATGTATGATTTTAAAATTTATTACTCACTTTATATTTCATCAACACACTACTATAATTAAACTCTACTTTCTACGTATTATACTCATGAGGACGTTTAGATTTTATGATCTCTATTTGAAAGTTAAGAGAACAACAGACAATTTATTCAAATATATTAATGTCTCAGATTACTAAGATGATTCATAAACACAGTTTTATCCTTCCAAATTTGTGAGAAATTTTGTATTTATGGGTAATGAAAAATATAAAGTAATATTGATAAAGTATTGTAAACTTTTACTCATACACCCCGATGTCTTTTTCATATTTTTTATTTGGGTAAAGGAAATCCCTTCCCATTTTATATCAGATAATTTGGGGAAAATATTTTTCTAAAAACATTTTTATTGAATTAATTTCATCCCATATGTTCAATATATTCCTATGGATTCATATTTTTTATCAATATCCACCACTGATCATCTTCTCAATCCATATGATAATTATCTAGTATAAACTTCAATTTATCAGAACATTTTAAGATTTAGAAGATATTATCAATCGAAATTATCTGTTGTTATGAAATTAATCGATCAAATGATCAATTGAACGTCAATTTCCTTTGGCACATAGTGGTCTCAATTAGAACATATGTTTTATTTGGAGAATTTTGGTTATTCCTCATGATATAGATTTTTATTCAGAAGATGATTCTACTAAATTATTATCATCATATATTTTGTGATTCTTTCTCATATCCTGTCGGACATCTCATTTGGGAAGTTGTCACACTGACCATCACATTGGTTATTTACTCAGTTCCTCCTATTTCCTTCCATTGGATAGAATAAATGGATATTTTGGTATTTTTTTTTTGTAATTTTAAACACATTAATTAGGACCTAATAGAATTAAAGGGGAAATTTAAAATAACCTTTATTCCTTAATTTATTAATTTATCATCTCCAATATTTATTATCAATTATATATTTTCTCGATCAGGTCTTACTCAATGTGGTGTTTTGGGTGTTACACATAGGAAAATCTTTTCTAGAGCCATAATGACTTATATTATATTAATATTGATGTATTTATATGAAAATAATTTCCTCAATAATTCACTAAAATTTAGGGATGTTTTCTTATGTTTATTATAACCCATAAGAATTTTTATGTATTTTTTTAATCATAATCCCAAAAAATAAACAAACATTCCTTGTATACAAACTATGAAAACCCTTTTGTTTATTATAAATTAATCTATATTCATTATATAAAAATACACAAATTACATCCTAGAATCTTGGAAAGTTTACTATATTTTTGAATTAGGTTTATTAAATTACACCTAAAAAAGTTACCACATTGACATTATTGATAACTTCCTTAACATTCAGATATTATTCAATAATTCTTAAAACTACATAGGATATCACGGGGCTCTAAATAAGAAATGTTTCAGCTATAAAAACCAATAAGGGAATAAACATGGAATAACATGAAGAAATTATTACATGTATTACTATAGGAATATAAAAGGTACATAAAAGAGGTGGGAATCATAAACATGAACAATGTGGCATGATATATCATGGTAACATAATGGAAACATGGGAATATGGAAAAAACATAAAAACCTGAAATCATATGCATATGTAATGATTGAAAACCAAGTGAAGGTAACATAATTTTCCTTCAATAAACTCCCTTGCACAATACACGGTGTCTTAGGAGAATAAAATAATACCAAATTTAGTGGAGTCCTATCTGGGCCCACCCCTCATAATCATATCATGTATATAAATAATTGTTCCACATAGATCATAGAACATAATAACATTTTTAATCACATTTAATCCCATGAAAGTTTATTTACGAATAAATATAGTTAATTAATCTGTAATTTAATTATAATTTCATAAAGTTGAACACCCTTGGTAGGGAATGGGAAAAAGTATTTACTACACAATTGTTTGGCATGGGAAATTCCAGTGAAATTCATGCAGAAAAACAGGGGAACATAAATGTTCATGGGAGGGATTAATGGGAGTTAAAGAGGTATGTAATAATTTATACGTCATAAGGGATGTAATGGGGATATGGGTGAACATACCCCAACAATTATAATTTGATATAAAATACATAAGATAATTATGTTGTTTGGATAAATGGTAGACAACCTTCACAGGGAGACTCCCCAAGCATGGAATGGGATTATTGAGAGATTGGGGTATCCTTGAGATGAATATATATTGGGGAGGGAAGATTAAGGACATGACACAAGGTATTTGGGTCATGATAAATGGGAGATTTGGGGGTTTCTATAGGAAAATAAAGGCGGTTCTTTATTATCAACTCAACATGGGTTTTAGACTTTTTATAATAATATAATCAAAACACCAAACTATCACATTGGGTTTTCTAATGGTTTCTACCAAATAGTGGTGTCCTTCATTATTTTATAATTACAAGGGATGAATGTATTAAAATAATACAATTGGTGATGTGGAAGTGAGTAATGCTCTAACAGAAATGATTTTAAAAAATTAAAATATAATTTTTGTTTTTGGGGATTCATAATGGATAAATATATGTATTAAAATAACCTCAAAATGAAATTATTTAAAATTGGAAACATATTTTTGTCTATTATACCGTTGATATAATTTATTACATGACTTTTGTGTCATTATGATGTCATAATACACACTGTATATTTGTACCATATTTAATTTTTACGTGAAGATACAAATGTCTAAAAAAATATGAAAAATTATCCATTTGATAATTTCAAAAATACATTTAAAAAAATAAATATTTTCTTTAGAAAAATAATTTTTAAAATATATATTTTTTTAACATATATAATTAGAGTCAACATTTATTGATAAATGTTTGTTTATATTTCAATAACATTTTTCAAACACTTATAAATATTATTATTGACTCAATAAAAATATAAAATCAGCTATATTTAATAAATATTATTTAATAATAATAATTTATTAAAATACGAATTATTTCATACATTTATTAATTAATCAAAAGGAATATATTACATAAAATTGCATATTACCCAAAAATACAATTGGTGTTTTATAATATCAAAATAAAAATCATTCATAATTTAAAAACAATAAAAAATAAATAAAAAATTATTATATTAAATATTAAATATAAATACTATAATTATTATGGTATTTATAAAAATCCATTTATTACAACGGATAACAACTTGAGGGTGTAGTGGGAAATAGTGAAATCTTTTTGGGGTGGTTAGGTGTACATGGTTTGGTATTTCATCTAGATGAGCTTGAAATTATTCCATAAATGGTTTCCCTTGAGATTTAGTAGTTTGATATCATCATGGGTTTGGTTATGTGTAAATACCAAGGACTATATCTCCCTCATAAGCTCTGATTAATTGGCTTCATAGGGTCTGATCCTTCTGCTCAAGTCCATTACATTGTCTGTGTCAATGTGATTTTTCAAAACACTATACTTATTCCAATCATATGATCACTATTAAATGGATACAGTACTAGTTTTTATGATTCTTATTTTTCTATTAAATACTACGGGCATTTCATTCAATCAGAAAGAGAATTTTATTTATAATCATTTGGGTTATTACCATTAAGATCATCTATAATAGTTATAAAAAATTTATTAATATACAAAAGAAATATAATAATACTTATAAAAAAATTATATTTTCCTATTATAACATCTATTCAATTAATCATTAACAATATTTCATTGTTACTATTGTTTCGGGAGTTAACTACTTCATTTTAACATGTATGTTTTTTCATGAATGTTCTTGTTCATATTAATAGGATATAGTTCCATGTTATACATAATAATATCCATATTATAAATATTGTATTTATTAATTGGAAATATTTTTAGAATCATCCTTGAAATTTAGATATGAAAAATGAATCACATATCGTTGAAGAGAGGGTAGGTTGTACGTACAAATGAGAGATATTATCATTACATAATGGGTTTTCTGGTAAGAATATATGTGATATATTAAATTCAAATAATAAATGTTATTTTAGAAATTTTTAGGAATTTATTAATAATTTTTTTATGACCACCCATGTGAGTTTGAGATGGAAAAAAATTAAAATAATTCATGAGTCCGAAGTCTTTTGTATATATGAGTGATGGTTTTGTTTCCCATTTATTGAATAAGGATATTAATAAATATTTTCCATCAACATAATCATATTTCATTATATTTTAGATTTTTTTAGTTATTATATTGTATTTTTTAGGTCATAATTTTATTTGTAAGAAGAAATTAGTAGAAAATAAAGTGTTTGGTGAATACGATTACCTTATCTTAGAGAATTTTTTTTTCTACACCTTAATCATTTTAATAATACTTTTTTAAAAAGGAGGAAATAACAATGGAATGTGTAAGGAATATAGTCACGAATTAAGGTTGGTGTTATCTAAGATATAAGGATTCTTAAGAGAGAAAAATAGAGAAGGGTTTGTATCCTTTTCTAGACAAGGGAAAGGATACAGTTAGATTACTTAATGGATTAAATTTTATATGTAGCATAATCATGTAATGTGAAAAAAGAGCCACAAATAAGACCAAAAATGAAAGGTCAATTATAAAATACATTAAATGATGATTCCAAATTTAGAATATATATTTTAGAACCTAATTTTTTAAGGATGTATAAATTACTTTTAATATAAGGACAAAAAGGAATGAATAAAACAGTTTTTAAGAAAATACAGGATTGAAGAGTAAATTTAATTTTATAATTAACTAAATTAAAAAATTGCATGAAATTAATTTTTTGGTTAAATAATTAAAATAAAATGGGTTTTAAACTTCTAGATCAATCCAGAAACAAATTAATGCTTCCAACCATTCCATTATATTCAAAGGCTGAGAAATAATTTTTAATTGAATTAAATATGACATATATTTCACAAAAGTAATGATTACTTTCCCAAATTCAAAATAATGATTTAAAATATACTATTTAAATCATTGATAATACGTTTTTTATAAAATGATCATTAAAATTAGATTAAAAATGTGTTAGTGATATTTTAATTCCTTAACACTTGATTTGGTCTTATTTTTCCAAGATTTACACATAACCTGGTGAGAAATATTTACCACAATTGTGATTCATAATAAAAAATTGAATTTACGATTTTAAATATTTTAAATTATATTTATTCACATCATGTATTCAATTTTATCAAATTTAATTCATAGAAATATTATTATTTAATAAGAAATAACCCCATAAACATGATGAAAAACAATTTTTCAAGAACTAAATTTTTAAAGAATAAGATGATCATATATTAACTATAAAACTAATAAAAAAATATACGTATTTAAATTCAATTATATATATATAATATAAATTCCATTTAATTAATTAAATATTTTATATTTTCCTAATTTTTTAAAATGGAGTGACATTATGTATTTAAATATAGTTTTTTGATAATAACATTGTTACCTACAAAATATCTTTTCCTTATTTATAACAAATTTTCATTAAATCCCAAGTTAATTATACATGTTATATAATTTTATTGAATATAAAATTATTATCATTAAAAAAAATATTATAAAACTTATAGAAATATATTCTAAGGAATGAATTTAAAAACTCATTCTACGCATATTTTAACCTAGTAAGTTAAGAATTGATATCAATCCTATCAAATTCAAATAATTTTTTAATGAGATATTAAAATTTTAACTACATTATATTTATATTAAAATGTAATTTTCACTAACTATATTTGAATATTTGGTGCCACATTATATATAGAGTTTTAATTAAAATGAAGTAAAATTATAAGAAGAAAAAGGGATCACTAATTCACCTCCTCCCTCTTGGAGTGATCTCACCAGACATGAGAATATAATATATGAACATTTGTTTTATATAAATTTTAATGGGCGGTGAGATTTTATTTTTTATACTTTTTTGGTGGATTTTTTGTTTGGATTTATAAAACATCATGGGACTCTATGGGTAATTAAATGGTAACTGAAGCGATGAGTAAAATACTAGCTTATATTATATACTAGAATTTGTCCCCTAGTTTATATTATTGTACTTTTGGTTCTTATATTGATAAGTATCCGGAGATAATTTCAATTGTATTTTCCATATGATCATATCTAATGCATGTTGCTGGTTCTTCCAAGACATGTCCTATATTTTCTCTTTTACACATAAGTAGTTATTCCATGATTCATGATGAGTGATTCTTGATACTTAACGGTTATTAAGTATTACGAATAACTATTATTCCATGATATTTTAAATATTTACTTATTATATTGATTTATTTATATATTTTTTAAATGTTTTATTTTTTTAATATTTATCATTTTCATTATAAATTTAAAAAATCATATTCAATAGAATGAAAAATTAAAATTAGATTTTTAATTGGGATGAAACATTGGAATTAATTTATTTAAAAAGAAATGTTTTAAAATCATCACACAGGTCTTTACATATTCTTATGTAATAAAAATTCATTAAATAAATAAATTCAATCTAGAATTTATTATTTTTTCTTTTAAAAGGAAATGGAATGAATCTTGTATCTATTGTATTAGTCTTTATGCTCTCTCTAATCATATATACCTTTGATATGAAAATAGATTATCATCTTTTGTATAATCTTGTATCTAAATATAATGATCATCTTCCTTAGGAGTGAACCATGGGATCATATGTATACCTGTTGATGTTGTGACATATGACAGTGAATATGTGTCATATTCAAATAGTTGGGTTCTTTGTTCCATTTATGTTTAGTTTGGTGTATTTGGACATGTTGTTCTTGATTTATATATTTTTCATTTTAATGTTTCGCATATTATGGAAAATTAGATTCTTTTATTTTTTAATTTTTAATATGATTAAATTATTCCCATTATTCACATGTCACACCATTATAACATGTTTCAGCTAATGAATATCAATAATTCCTATTACGTTTTTGGAATTTCGGTTCAACTGTGATGGTTATATATTCTTATCTCTATGTTACTAAAATATCGTTGAAATATTATATTTTGAATTTAGAGGTATAAGGAAGACAAAAGAATATTTACTACAATTTTGAAATTAAGGCATGCATATGAAGCTCGATAGTGGTTTAAACAACCATGAAACTATATGATCTACATATGAGACCTAAAAATGAGGAAATTATTTTATGAAAATTAATGATTAAAAGTATGGTTTATTATATCATTATGATTATTTTTTGGTGTAGAAAAATCATTATGGTTAATTACTAAATTTTATCAATGTAATTGAGTTTGAAATAATTTCAATGAGGATTGTGATAGATAATCTATGGCTCATTCCATAACCATTTGAAAATGATGTATTTTTTAATGATATGATTTGACATATAATAGATCAGAGTATGAAACTAATGAATTGAAGAAACATTCTATAAAATCTAAGGTATTTATATTGATGTTGAAAATAATGATGACATGGGCATGTGGATTATGTATAGATGATGATGAAGAATAAATAATTATTTTAAATACGTTTAAAAATATTTTTCAGATGGTATATATGTTATAATGTTCATAAAAATTATTACATGAATGATCTAATAATGTGGTTGATATGGAGGTTAATGAAACATAAAAATTTCTCTAATAAAATGTGCTGGTCAAATTGAAATATGCATATAGATAGTTATGTCTTTGATATTTTGAATATATATCATCTTCCTAGAGTGTTATAAAAGGTGTAGAAATGTTTATAAGCAATATATTTTTTAGGAATCAAATTATGTGACTATTTTTATACAACAATTCCCTGGAATCCAGGATGGGTATTCAATTTGTGATGTTGGAGTAAAACATTTTATTTTAGTGGGAGTACCAGGAATGGTTTTCTCATACCATTTTTTTAGTTCTTATCCAAAGTATTTGATGTGCAAGTACTACCCATGAGACTTGTGAAAGTAACATGGATGTGTGAGGTTCATTATTAATTAAAATTTATTTTTTTAACATCACTTTTGATGTTGTTGTAGCTTTTTGTTATTATATTATAATAATAAATATAGGTAGAAATGTTTATTTTGATAAATTAAGAATAATATTCACATAATGGTCATTGATGGTAAAAATTCATTGTTTTGGGACATTTTTAGTGTATAAACTTCAAGATGATTTCTTTTTATGATCAATTGTATGGGTTTTTATATAATTATGAAGGGAGAAGTGGTAGTGAGGGATTTGGTTAAATATAATTAGGATGATGAATATCATATTCAATTACAAGTGGATTCCACATATTGTGACTAGTAAAGGTAGAATTACAGTGACTATGATAGTAATACAATATCATTATGCTAATCCATAAGTATGTGTGATTCATATAGGCTAGATTTTGTGACATTTATATGTAATTTCTATGATTCAAGTCCTAGAAAAATTCATAGATCATTCATTTTCTATTTTAGAATTGATACTTTCAACATAAAAATGCTTTAATGTATGATTAGATCACCAATTGTGGAAAGTTAATTTTAATGGAAGAAAAATTGGATTTATGATATATTGAAGTAAAATAATTAATGGTGTTTAAGGATGTATTTTTTACCAACTATTTCATTCTTAATTACAATGAAATTTCAAGAAATATATATATGATGATAAATCATTAGGAGAATAAGAACATTGCCACATAAAACTCTCTGATATATATATATATATATAATTATTAAATTAAAATAACTAATATATTTGGGTTAATTAATATGTGAGTAATAATATTATGTAATGTTTAAGGTAGTCTTAATAGGTATTAAAATAAATACCATTATTTCTAATTGGTTTTTACATTCAATGAATGGAATATTAAATTTAAAACAAGATTTTTTCCAAATTTGATGAGTAAAAAGTGGTATTTAATCCTTAATTAAAATCCTATATTATCATTCCACTGGGATGATACTAATATGTACATATATATCATCATATTTTATACTATAAAAAGAAAAAAACAATAATTATTTCTATATAATCCTATTACGATATTTATGCATACAAAAAATTACTTTTCAACTTCATTAAATATCCCCACTATTGATTATAGTGATCTAAAAACATTTTAGAAGGTTTAAAATTGATAATCTAGAAAGAGGTCTTGAATCTTATTTGATTTTATCCATTTATTTATCAATGATTGTGTGTGGAAATCATGAATGGTGTGAACCTTCTACTATGTATTGTTAAACTAATTTCAGAAATACACAAATGATAAAAATAAATAGATCTTGATCTAAAGGTCCAAAAATATAGACCCAAAATCTTGGGTATTAAAGACACTTTCCATCAAAAGGGGATGTGATTGGAGATATATGAGTAAATAATAACACATTGAATGATCCAAGATACATTTTATATGTTTACTAACTACATTGATAGATAAAGATTATATTCTAAGGAAAAATCTATAAAGGAGGAGGTCAAAAATTTTGAATTGTTAATTAATGATAAATATAGATACATGTAAAATAGATATAGGAAAACCAACATAGTAATAAACTATGTGATCACCATTGAAAAATAAATTTTTCATATTATCTTCATTTATTTACAATTATGAGAATGCTAGTCTATGTAATTTCTCGGGATAGTTACTACATATGTGTTAACTGCATGATATCTCTATCTCTGATTCTTAATTACTTATTTGCTTCATCACACTGTAAATTTTCCGTGGTTGTGGGTGATGAAGTTAATGTTTAAGCTAATATTTTTGTAAAAATAGAGGATTTATTCCTTGATCCTGATAGACACAGAGAGATTCATTAAATAGTTATATTTTATACTATTTAAAAATTAAATTCCCTTAGTGAAACTTCAAAGACAACCTTTTAAAGATGTATGGTTGTATTGAGGGGTCTAAGAGTATAATAATAGAGTACTAATATGGTATGGTTATTATGATTGTAATGGACTATTATTTAATGTAATAATTTGTGATATATAAAAATAATGTGTAAGAGTAAATATCCTCCTAAAAAATTTCTTTTTTCATTTCTAGGTGTTTGTTGAGAATTGGGTTGTTTCATAGTAGTTTTATATGTTCTGGAAAGTGTAAATAGCTTAAAACATGATATATTAATTTAATTTTATAATTCAGAGTTAATATGATGTCTATGATTTTTAATCAACATATTTGGTTTTATATTTGAGTGTATACTATGTTCAATTTATTACATATGAACAAAGAATCGTACATTATATGGAAAACCACATACATATTTCTTTTTATTATTTTCACCCTCAAAATATATGTTACATATGAATTTTTTTAATGGATGATATTATTCATATTAAAAATATATCACACATCATCAATTTGTATATCATGTATGGAATATTTTTAATGTGAAATATATTACATAATAAGTAATGTATTGTCTATACCCTAAACATATTATTTATTTTATTATTAAATAATATATCATACACTATATTTTCTCACACACAAAAATATATCACACATTGGAATAATATATTTATTTATATTTTTCAATTGCATTATCTAAAAAATTAAATATATAGATTATATATCATAGGTAAGGCTAATTCATTGTGGGTTTCCCATTATAAAGAATATATTATGTATTGATTTAATGGGATAAAAAATATTTAATAACTTAATCAGAAATTAAAACTACCTTTGACCTTAAATATTTAATTCAGTGGAATTATAAATGAAAAATTTAAAAATTTGAATTTAATATTTATTTTAGAATAAATATTTCCTTCTCCCTATCTCAATGTATTCCAATATTTCAAACATATTGAATAAAATTCTTTGACATAAATTTTTAAATCAATTTTAATATGACTTAAGGGTGAAGGGGTTGAACTATATTTTAAAATGGAATCCCAATGATGATCTCCACATGATTTATTTTGTATTATTTTAAATTTAGAAATTATGTTCAATAAAATTATTTTTTTCTTGATCGTAGATAATTAAAACACCACCATTTGAGTTCAACTAACTACATTATGATCATCTTTCATTCCTACCTCAAATGTTTCAGGCCAACATATATCTCTATTCTATCCCTATACATATATAATAGTTTTATTAAGCATATTTTAAGGATTAAGATTTATGAAATATTTTTTTATATCATGGTATTATCACATTAGTTATTTAAAATAGCTAACAATTTATTTTAACCTATAAAAATATAGAACTCAGATATAAAAATTAAAGTGGGAAACAATATTACATAAGCATTATTTTATTGCATTTTATTATTTTGTATGGCCCTTGGTATTGATACTATTTTATTAAATTTTATTCTAATTTATAAGCCTACTATTTAATTTGAATTGTATGAACCCCCTAATATAATTTTATAACTATGTAAATATGGTAAAAAAATATTATAGTTTCAATATCTGGAAAATGTTATTTTATCTGATTTGAAATGAGTTTTTAATCATGGAAATAATAATAAAAAAGATTTTTATTTTATGTGATATTTTTTGGTTTTAGTTGTTTTATACAATGGATGATTGGGCTGGTTTTTGTGATGGAATGACATGGACATGAATTGATGTGATGTTGGAGGAGGTAAGGCTGGTTCTATAGGGATGGATTGGTAATTCCAAAATTAGAAACTATAGATGGTACATTCTCATACACAAACTTTTAATCTTTTAAATTAATGTTAAATGCACTCAATAAATACATTATTGATGGTTGTATAGGATTAATTCCTTTAAACAAGTGATACAGAATATTATAATTTCAAGAGTGATCTTAATTGTCTCCCACAAAAACATCCTATTTAATAATCTTCATAAACATACCCTATATAAAATCATTCTTCATAACCCATGGAATGAAATCATAGGAAATGGTGATATAAAATTCATAGTAATGGTAAACATGGATGATATAAAAATATGGTCATATGCAATAATAAAAAATCATATGTGTATAGGAGAGTGAATATATATTAAAATGTTAATACCCAATTATATCAAGGATAAAAAACATGAGTCATGGAATAAATCATGGATATTTATAAAACATAAATAATAATGGAATTAAAATTAGATAATAAATTAGAGAATAACATTGGCACAAGACATATATTTTAGGAATTCAAATAAGATTATGACAAAGTAAACATTTTTAAATAGAAATTGGTTCACTTAATAAGTTATATACATGAAATAAGGCCCTCGTATAAAAATATAGACATGAAACCAAGTCCAATAATAACCTTATGGACATTAAATAATGGACCATACATAAAACTATGAATGTTTTTATGAATATCTGGAAGAACATTGCTAAAATGTCACCAAGTTCACACATAGAATTGTGAACATTTAATCTATTTTACACATAACATTTATAACATGTAATCAAGTTCATACATAACATATTTATTAATGAGTAATAGAACATTTAAAATAAATTATAGGGAGATATATTCCCTTCATATAACATAATCTATACATCTATGTCCCATAGAACCAAAAACAATCATCACATCATAACTTACAAAAAGAAGACATATTTCATAAACATGAAAATATAATATATCTTCTAGAAAGAAACTATTTTACAAATAGATTTTCATCATTATAATATGTCACCCAGAGATATAATAAAGATGGTATCATTGATTCATATCCCCAATATATATTATGTGATGTCAAGGGGATAAATTATATATGGATAATGAGTTTTGAAGAAAAATCACAAGAGACATTTCTTGATGAAAATAAAACATCATTGAAAATAAATTTCGTAAGTGTAAAAATTCATAAAATATTGAATAAATACTTTTAATTTAATAATCCATTGATATTTTATAGTTGATTCTTTAAAATTCAATCAAAACATTCCATGAAAGTTATATATTTTCCACATTGTTTATTTCATAAAAAATTTAAAAATATTTTTTAAAAAAAACCATTGAAACTTAATATGGAATCATTAAATCATTGAGTTGATAAGATGTTGGGAAATTTCATGAACGTTAAAAATTTTCATTCCCTTCACATATTCAGAAAATATGAAATCTACCTTTTTTTTAAAACGGCATGAATATTAATTTTTTTTTCAAAAAAGTTTCCAATTAATATAATTATCCTTATGAAATCAGTTTCCATAATTTTAAAATATTTTCAAAAAACACAGTTATGTTCAAAAAAGGTTTTTTTCCATAAAAAGAAATAAGGATAGTTTTCTTAAAAAAACATTATTTTGAAATATTGAGTGAATAAAGAGAGGAAAATAATGGGAAATTTTATTCTAAAAAATAAACATTGGATAATAAAATTCATTAATTTATTGGTAAATATATCATATGATTTTATAAAAAAATCATGATCATTCAAAATCTAATAATCAATAAAACTGTAACATCAAACCCATACTATATTGGTTACTTTGGAATCATATGAACCATTAATGAATAACATCAAAATAAATATTAACTATCATTAATATATGGTGATTAATGATATAAAATGTCAAACGGGTAGTACATATACCAAATAAATTAATATATGTGTAAAAAAACATATTTCTCAATGAAGAATAGTTTTGATAAAATTCCCTTAACGCACCGGTAAAATTGATTCTATATATCCAATGAAAGATATATCCTAAAATGGATGTTTTAATATGAATAATTTCTAGGGTAGTAGTAATGATATACATTAATGGTAAATGTATATATCATATAAAATAAACACATGGTGAATATGAAATTTCTCTTGATGAAAATAAAAGTGACAAAGAAATCTCTTACCATAACACTTCAGTTTTTTCATACATGACCAAATATCCATTATAATAAATATATTATTATTATACATATATTTAAAAAACCCTAATTATATATATCATGTTATATAATATTTACTTATGTATTTTTATTAGACATTTATTAACAATTCCATGTAGAAATCACCTTTTGGGAAAACACGTCTTTCTTTTTCTTGTAAGTTTTGAATCGTTATTTTCCAGTCCTCTTACATTGATCATGCTTCCATAATATAAATTTTTTTAGCCATAATATAAAATCTTATATATTCATTATTTTTTTATTTATTTTAACCAATAAAATATATAGATATTAAATAAAATACATAGTTCATGTTGATGATAGGTCATACAGATGAAAGAATTTTGTTTCTATTTTCTTGATGGAATGAATCAAATTAGGGTAAATAGTATATTACCATTGAATAATAATTTTTATTTCATATATATCACTTATTTTTTATATAATACTATCATTTTTTCCTTCTATATAATGAGTTCATAAAGAATGAATCATTTCTCTTCTTGAGGAAAAGTCCCCATAAAAACAAGTGACATAATCGAATTTGAAAGAAATGAAATATAATATGGTATTTTAGGTAAAATAATTTAATGATTTTAATTATTTTAAAAATATAATTTATACACATTTAATATATCCTTATTACCATCCATATAAAATTAAAATGAAAATCACAACACATTAATTAGCAAGGTATTAGTCTGTTGTACACATGAGAGACGTTATTGTTTTCCAATATATTTGGTGGGTATAAGGTTTTGTGTTGTATTATAATTAGAGAGGTATGATATTATAATATATATCATATATAAACATTAATTATATAATTATATCCATCTATGAGAGGTGGTGATGGAAATAAAATAACACAAGTTTGCAATGAGGTTTTCCTCTGTTAACATGAATGGTGATTTCAGATCCCATTTAATAGAAGTGGATATGGATATATCTTATTACATTAATATATTATAATTTAATTATATATAATATACTGGTGTTATTATTTTAGCATCATATGATAATATTTTTAAGGATATAGAAGTGTAGGTAATATATAAATGCATTGATAAAAAATATAACCTATTCTTCAGTGAGCCTCTTTAGGTTTTACTAAAATCCTTCTTAGATTTAAATTATGATAAATAAAATTAATATAAGATGTGAGGAGTAAATTAAGGCACAAATTTGGAAGGTCTTGGTCTATAAAAAAGGTTTTTTATGTGTTGAGATTATAGCATAGTGGGTGTCTTTTTATATGTGAGGTTAGTGACTAACTTGTTATTTTTTAAAAGAAAAAGGAGTATCTATGTTTTCTACATGAAAAAAAGAATCTAGAACATGAAATTATCAAAAAAAATAAATGTTTTAAGGTATAATAATGTCATTAAAATAGGTGTTTTATTATTTATTAGGAATTTTATAAACCCTTTTAAACCTATTTTAATATTAACTATAACAATGAATTTTTACTGTTTGTACTATTTATTATGGTAGAGAATTAATTATATAATATATTATATTATAAATTATTATTACCAAAAACATGGAATAAATTTTTTCAAATTATACAATCATAATTATAAAGTTTTTATTTAAATTTAATCCCATTAACGTGAAAAAATAATTATTTTCCAAAGAGAAAATTTTGAAAAAATTAAATAGTTTTTTCTATAAAAATTCAATATGAAATTAATCATAGTTACAATAATTAGATTAATATATTTCTAATTGGACTGATTTAAATTTAAAACAATATTAATAGAAAATTTATCGTTTTTATTCCAGGAATTAAATGACAACTCTTCAATAAAAACCATTAATCATCACTATTCAATAGAAAATTTTCATTTTAAAAAAATTTCAAAAAATGATTCCAATATAATTTTGAAAATATGATTTAAAAAATGAAGATAATTTTTTAAAAAATTATTCCTAAAATTGGATGAAATCAATATTATAATAAGTGTGTAAATGATAAAATTATTAATTTTAGAAAAATACAATTTTAAGTGTAAAATTGGATTTATTCTAATCACATGCCAATAAAGCAGATAAGAAGAATGTTAAATATTTAATTTAATATATATTATATAATTTTTTTTAAAATCATTCCTGAAAAGTAATTTTTTAATTCAACTAGGTAAAACATGTGTGTGTGCATAAAAATTATTTTTCAGAAAAAAGATTTTCATTATTTTTAAATGGTTCTTATTTAAATTTCCAATTAATTAACCACAACAAAATTAATTTTATATATAATAGTAAACCACATATTTTCAAATTATATCTTACCCTTTTCAAATCCACTGTTCTAATGAAAAGGAGATAAATATCAAAATAAATAATAATATTTCAATTGTATGTCATGTTTTGTTAAAACATAATGTTGCATGTAGTTTAATATATCAAATAAATTAAAATTATTTGAAAATATATATTTCATACAAATATGAGGGTGTAAAATTATTCACCCCTTAAATAAATTTATCCCTCACAACTTTATAATTTTTAATGTAAATAATTGTTTAATATTTTAAGATAACATTAGGGGGAAACCATATCATAAAATGGGGTAGTATAAAATCCTCTTCAAAAGAGAGAAATTGTTGTGTGATGGTCAAATAAAATAACATATTACATGGTTTTAATATATGTAAAAATTCATTGTAATTGAAAATAAATAAATACATGATAAAAATAACCCTTATATAATATAAGAGAGTGATAAAGAACATGTCTTAGAGAATTCTAAAAACCACTAATCCATAAGTATGTAATTTGAGAAAATACCATTCATTAATGAGAAAATGAGGTTAATTTATATAATTTTATTTCAATGACATTTTTTTAATTTGAATAATTTTCACGATATGATATACTAACATGATTGAATTCCATTTCATAATTACAATATCATCAATTGTTTGTTCATTGATTAATCTCACAACATATTGTAGTTTAAGAGATGATTTTTTCATGTATAGAACACAAATTGTTAATAATATCTTTAAAATAATGATCATTTATTCCTTCAATATCTAGTTATTATCAAAAACAAAATGGCCAGTACATTTTATACATAAATATTCATATTTTGAAATAATAAATTTGTTTCTAAAATCTCATAAAATGTTCAACATAGACCATTCCATAAATACATAACTTTATAACCCTTCATAAATTCAAAATTTATAAATATGTTTATTAATTTCAAAAAATAAAATTAATATGAATCCCCAAAATATCAGAAAGAATATTTTAATTATCACATAAAGAATATGAAATTTCCTTGGTTATATATTTTATTAAATTATAGTAATAACCATAATTAAATTAAATTGTTAAGGAAAACATACATACTTATTAATTAAAAGAATAAAAAATAGATTATTTATTATATTCTATAAATCAAATATGGATTTCAACTATATCAATGCTAAAATGAACCACATTGCACAAAAATAATTAATTGGTTCTAAGTTTATCAATTATATAAAATTTACATTATTCATATCCTATATCAATTTATCCCAACATATATATCTCAAAATCTGAAACATATTAAATTTTGTATTACCTTAGACATGTAAATTTGTGTAAAATATCACATTTTCATTAAATAAAATTTCTATTACATCAGTACCCTTAAATATTTTCCTGAAAATCTATAACGAGAAACATATATTTAAAAATCATTATATATTTTAAAATTATTGAATTCCAATAAATAAAAATATGTATCATTCTACATTATTATTGAACCATTCAAAAGGATTCACCATATTATTCTTCAATAACATACTCCATTAATATTTTATTTGAAGTCTCTTCATCACCATCCAAAAAAACATAGTTTTTACCAATATTCTAACTCACTTCATTAAAATTATCTTAGGACATCAATTTCTATGATGCCCATATATGAAAAATTTATAGAAATAATCTATTAATGATCCTTCATGCAACCATTATTTTCATCTGTTTCATTTCCTAGAATTTTCGTTTTTCCTTAGCAATATCATATTTGGTTTCCTTATTCTCCACACAAAAACATCTTCACACAACATTGATACAATCTGTCGATTTATTCTTCCTACATTCTCACGATATAGAAATCAAAGTATTCTCTCTGCCATAGTCTCCACCACATGAACTCTCAACAAATTCTATCCTTCACTACATTGGTGATTCCTAAAGAAAGTTGAGGTTCACATTTGTAATCATATATCCGGATAACAGATTAGGTATAATACCAATATCCTTAAATTCATTCATCCTCTTATTTGGTTTTTCATCAACGTATTTTCTTTCACATTCAATTTAAATCCAATTCCTTTGGGATTATTTCATTGACTAAAACCAAAAAACATTTGTTTAAGAAACAATTCTCATATATGGGTACCTCATAATCATAATAAATCACTTATTATTAATCTAAATCATGACTCATTATTTTTATTCAAGGAAAATGTTTCCTTAACCTAGGTCAACCATGGTCAATATTTAAATTTATCATGGTTTTTTGTGAATATTTTATAAATTTCTAAAGCATATCCCCTGCAAGTGTTAAATCTAGTGTGTTGAAAGGACCATTATAATGCACTAAGTGATGATCAATTCCAACACAATGAGCCCTTTTGAGAGTAATAACCCCTAGGTAGCTCTATTCTCAAGCCCCAAACATTTTTAGTATCTCTAATGGAATGTGATTTCAATGAAACCACTTGGTATATCCATTATCAAAATTCCAGGACATTTTTTCATTATTTTTACTCTTTAATAAACATATCCTTAGGGATATTAATAAATATTTATCATCCTAGTTTCAATTGGTTAAATAAACAATTCTATAATACTAATTACAGAGTATTTAACTTCTCATATATAAATATTCAATATTTTTATATGAATATTCATTAAATTTCATAAATACGCATCCAAGACCATTTATGTTAAGTGTCTCTATAGACTAGATAGACAATATTATTACTTACTGATTGATATTTAGTTTATCCACAACGATCACCACACTTTGTAAAACGTATAGGCATACCCTACTAATAACCATTGTTCATAACCATGGTAAAGAAACCATAACAAATGGTGAGCTCATATGATTGGTACTTATAAAAAAGGGAGATTTCAGTTGATGATCCTATAAGTGAATAAAAATATAATAAGGGAATGAGACAATGAATAAAACATACAAAAATAATACAAAATTCATTCAAAGATCATAAAAATTATTCATGTAACTATGTATAATACTTCATAAAACATGAATCATAATGTAAATCACAGTACAAAATCCCTGAGAGAATTATATTGGCATAATTCATAAATTGTTAGCGTATAAAAATGCTTACAACACTACGAACATCTATAAATAGAATCATTTTCACTCATTAAGTTAATGATATGAAATAACTCCCACAGATAAACATATGGAAATGAAACAAGTTCAATGTATAATATTAAAGAAATGAAATATATTTCCACCCATATAAAGGTGAAAATATAATCTGGTTCATGAATAACATTGTGAATCTGTTAAAAGGTCCACGCATAAAATTGTAAACATGAAATCACGATCATGAATAACATTGTGAACTTTTAATTTGGTTTACCCAGGAAATTTTTATTCATGAGTTTTCTATCATTATCCAATTCATTAGAGAGAGATATAAGTCCAACCAGTAACATAATCCATTCATCGGTGTAACATAATATCATATAAAAGTCATCATATCATAACCCATTTAAATGGTATCAGTTTCATAAATATTTCATTATAGTATTATACTCATAAACCATCTAGGGAATGAATATTTATTGTATCATTGGATCATATCCCTTGTACAAATTAACTAACAAAAAATTATGACATCACGGATAAATAATGATTTTTAAAGAGTAATAAACTGAATCATTTCCTGAGAAAAGTAAGATTTATTTTCAAATAACATTTTTAAAAATATAAATTCGTAAAATGTTTTAAAAATAATATTATTTGAAAATATCCTTGATAACATATAAAGGAATATTTAAAAATCATTTGAATCATTTATTGAGGTAAATATCTTTCCCACTTTGAAAAACAATTTGTTATAACATAATTCATTTTCATAATATTTGAAATTGAAAATAACCTTGAAAAATATTAGGTAATCCCTAATAAATTATGTGTTCATGATGGATAGAAATTATTTTATAATTAAAACATTAATTCTTTTCAATTTTTCTATAAAATCTAAATAGAAGCTCTTTCTTAAAAATGAGAAAAATATTTCTTCCAATTTTTTAAGTCCCAAATCTGTTAAAATGCCTTTAATAAATCATTTTAATAAGGTTTAATCATTTAGTAAAACAACTTATGAATATATCGATATGAGTGAAATATTTTTCAATAAAATAGTGAAATATGATATATTTTGGAATCTTGGGTGAATTAGTATATGAAAATGTAAAAGAATTATTTTCTTAAGAAAAAATTATAAGATATGAAAATTAATAAATTTATTTACAAACTGATCATTATATTTCTCATCAAAACTATAATCCTAACTTGATATAATAACCAAATATATTGTAACATAAAAAACATACAACTTTTTTAAGTATTGCATTATAATCTCCATTAAATAATATATTAAATAGAAACTATAAATATAATTTATATAAAGATATAGATGATATAATATTCCAAATTTTTACTATATAAACCTCATTAAATAAGATAAGTCCATCACACAACATAAGTCTCAAAAGAATTCATGTTGAGGCAAAAATCTCTTACCGCATTGGAAACTTTGAAACTATAATCCACATAATAGAGAGATCCTAAAATTGATGTGTAAATTCCAATAATTTTAATAATAATTATCATAAAATATATTCATGTCATGTATATACACCACATAAAAGAAACATTTGGTGATTATTAAATTGGTCCCATATATAATAAAAGTGAGACAAAAATCCATTTCATTATGCTTCAAAATACATCAAACAAGTTTGATACTTCTATATTATAATAATAAGTGTATTATTAATTTATTAATGAATCATGATTACATATATCATAACATATATGATTTAAATATGATTTTTTATCATCTTTTTATTAAGTATTCAATGTGGAAATCACCTTTGTGTTATAAATACTTTATTTTTTGTGTATGTTTTTAGTTTGTATTTTTCTATCATTTTAATTTGATCATGTTTAAATAAACTATATAATCTTACAAATGATATAAAAATCAAATATTTTTAATATATAGTTATTTATCATAATCCATATACTTAATGTATAGAAAACGAAATACATTGTTTATATAGATGGTAGGTCATACGTATATATGAACGATGTTTCCATTTTCCTGAAAAATTGATGAAATATTTGTAAATAATATATTTTCATTACATTATCATATTTATATCAACCATATAATTAAATTTATATTTAATATTTTCTTTATTAACTACCATTTAATGGTATTTTATTAATTAATCACTTCACTTAGCCAGGTGGTTCTCTTTCGTACACACGAGCGACGTTATTGTATTCTCACATACTAGAATGTTATGTGGTATATGAGATAAAATAATTCCAAAATTATAATCATGTACCAAATATAATTCATATACATTTAATATATCCTTATTGACATCCATTTAAAATGGAAATGAAAACACATCACATCATTTGGATGGCGGTAGTCTACCGTACACACGAGCAATGTTATTATCTCTAACAAAATTTAAAGTAAGATAGTATATTTGTTATTATAATTACAGAGGTAATATAATATTATAAATATAATATATAAACATTAATATCATCATTACATCTATTTATGAGATGTGATTATGGAAAATGAATAATGTTGATTTGTGAGGTAGTGGTCTACTGTAAACAATAATGATGATTTTGTATCCCATTTAATGGAAGTTACGATTGATATAGGTTATTAAATTAAAATAATTTCCATTAAAAAAAATTAGATATTTTTTACCTTAGTTTAATAATATTTCAAGGAGTTATAAAATTATTTATAGCAAAAAAATAGTTAAAAAACTATAGATCTTCTTTGAACAAACTCTTGTTTCTTAACCTAAAGACATCTTAGATTATGTTTTCATTATCACGAAAGAATAAATCATGTTGGGATGGAATTAATGAATACATTTATGAATATATTATTCAAACCGAATGGTTGTTGTGGTTTTATGTTGATAGGACAACGATTGTCCCTTTATATCTGAGGTGAATTACACACTTGTAATATTTAAAAAGAAAATATGTACCCACAATTTTCAAATTAAAATAGAATCCAAATATGAAAATTGAAAAAAAATTATTTATTATATGGCATAAATATTTATATAATATGGTTTTTAAAATTTTTAGGTTTTTTACTCCTTATAATTTTAGATTACCCCTAGTAAACCCACTTTAACTACAACCATAATTATTAATTTTTACAATTTCTATTATTAGTTATGCTGAAAATTTATATAAAACTAATTAGATAATTTAAATTATCAGTATTCCAAAAATAGATTCCATTTTTCCAAATTCCATTCATTGAATTGAAAAATGTTAATTTAAAATTATTCCCATAAATGGAAGGAAAATGTGTTATTCCAAGGAGTAACGTTTTAAAATTATAAATTTTTTTATATAAAAATTAAATATGCAACTGATTAAAACTATATAAATTTTTCTAATATATATATATATATACATAACTGAAATAATTTTATATTCAAACACATATTTAAATAAAATATATCTTGAAAATTACTTGAATGAAATGGTAACATTTTAAATAAAACCTATATGTTTCACTATTCATTGCTAATTCTCATTTTTAGAAAATTATAAAAAAATACATCAATGTTTATTTTGACATTATTATTCTAAAAATTTTGATTAATTTTTAGAACATGTTTTCAAAAATTTGGAACATTTTATTTTAAAAGAATTACCCATGTTGTGATAAAACTTCTTTTTATAAAAATATAGTTTTTAAGAGTAAATATGATTTCTTCTTACCACATTTCTAGAAAACAATTAAGATGAAGAATTAATATTTTATTGGATATATAAGATATAAATTTAATTCAAATAATTCAAAAATAATTTCTTTTAATTTTATTAAGGTAGAACATATTTTTTCACCTAAAAATATTTTTTCTGAAAATATTTTTATTTATTTTTCAATAGTTATTTTTTTCATTTCTAATTAATTAGTCACCAAAAATATTATTATATATTTATGTGTAAAACATATATGTTCATAATTAATTGAATCATATTAATTCCCTCGATTCTAATGGGTAGGTGATAAATATCGTATTAAGTAAGAATATTTTAATAGTATGTCATGTTGTGTTAAAATTGTGTCTCGTGTATAGCGCAAGCTCTCAAAAAAATTAAATTATTTGAAATAAATATATTTTTTAAAATATAAATGTGTCATAGTTATTTTTATTTATATATGTATTACTATTATTGATGCCTAATGATACGGTCTTTGGTTGGTAATAATGAATTCGTTAATGAATATGTCTAGGGTATAATATGTTATGTCTATTAATAAATAGAATATGTCAAACTAGTAGATTAACAGATAGAATAGATATCCATGGTATCTAATGAAACATTTTTCATTAAATATAATCAATGAATGGAATAATTAATGTAATCACTAATAGAAATATTGGATTCAATGTTAAGGTTTTAGTACATGTTTCTTAGAAACAGATGTTAAAAGTCATATAACAAACAAATAACATTGCTTTTATAAAAAAAGACGATAAAATTAAAACAAATTAAAACCACTTTTTTAAAACAAATAATTTTGAAATTGTATTAGACCTATTTTGGGACCTAAAAACCTCTTTCTTTCCCTTCGATAACCTCTTCCTCCTGAATTATGATGACACCGATGGATCGCAATGGCATTCAATAGTGATTAGTATTATCTTTCAGTAAATTTTAATCAATATTTCACAATTGTCTTCTTAACTTATCCATACTCTATCCTTGATTCAAAATCTGAAATGTTATTCAGTTATTAGAACCATATTTTGATTGATCTAATAAGTGGTTCATGTTTTACGTTATTTTTTTACATTATTTTTGGAATAATAATTCATCAACCTTACATCATCCATCCTATTGTAGCTGACATTGACTAGGTTTATCAGAATTTATGACATATATTACTTTATCTATCACTAAATTTTATTCCATATTTATTTATTTTTGATGATAAATAAATTTTCTATTTTTTTATTTATATTCCTCAATTCATTTATTTTTATGAATTTTAATGTTATTTATATATTTTGATAAAAAAAATTAATTGTATAAATTTTTATGATTATAAATTGTAGGCCTCTATTTCTTTTAGGAATTTTGTGTTTTTATAATAGTTTATATTTTTTTATTTTCAGAAATAAATTTTTACTAAATTTTTTTCATTAGTTAATTGTTTTTTTCTATATAATGAATTTTGAAATTTTTTATTTTTTAAATTTTTTTAACAAAAATTATTTATTAACAATTTTTTCATGTTTAAACTATTTGTGTTCATATATTATTATTCACTTGAATTTAAAATTTTCAATGACATTTTTTTATAATTATATATAATTATTTGTTATGAAAAATTAATTTATATAATTTGTTTGTTTAATATATGTTTTTGTGTTTGAAATTTATCTGTTTATATATATATTTATATATATATTTAAATGTTTATATGATTTATAATATTCACCTTTAATATTTTGATCTTTGGAAATTAATGGATGATAATTTTATTAATTTAAGATGAACCACTAATGATTTTGTCAAAGAAGTTCATCATTAATGTGAATTTTCTGAATTAAATAATCAAAACCAAGATTTGTTTTTTGTTGATGCATGGAGTGTTTAAATATGAGAAAGAAAAATTTTCGAGAAATCAAGTGTCAAATAATTTTCTATAGTGTTATCTGCATTTATACACATTAGAGATATCATGGTGAAATAAATAAATATTAACCATATAATGATAAAGAAAATAATTAGCATGTGATACAGGTTCATATTAAATAATTAATTCATGATATAGGCATTGATTCATCAAAAAATAGAAATTATTGAATGACTGTATAGAAATTCTATGAAACAACTATTCACAAAATAGAATGAATTTAGAGTGAAATAATATGATATGAGATTATTTAACATGAAATATATAAATGGGGTGAGTGATACAAGTTTATATGAATTTCAAGAATGTATAAAAGTGATTCTTCCCAAATATAGTGTACTTCCAGATTCAAATTTTGAAAAAATAATATTATGACCAATGGGACAAGGGTATACAATGATAAATGATTTCCCTAATGATTGTGGATTGTATAGGAAGGAATCTGAATAATTACTAAAATTTACTAAATGTGTGACATCACTATATAATATTGATGTAAAATTCACCTATAATTAATTCCCATGTACCAACATGAAACCTCCTACATATGAATTTTTGTAAATTCCTATAATTCCTCAATTTAAGAGTCTACTATCATAATAAAATGATTAAAACAGTTTAATATGGAATATAGATGAACACATAACTCATGGAAACATACTTCAAATTGATGATTTTTAGATAAAAACATCTATGAAATGATATTGATGTCTATAATTCACACTTGGTTAATTATTTATAACATCAATACGTGATAAGTGTTATAATTTTTTATTCTTATTATAAAGAGTATTTTTTATTACGTTTTATGACTATTTTAACCATAAGAAAAATTCCTATATATGGAAACTATATTCACCACCAATATTTAATTATTATAATTTATGTTTATTATATTTATAATAAGATTAATGTTTTTTTATCTTTCATAATTTTTTGAAGAAATGGGGATACATATAGTTTCAGACGTTAGAATCTTCTCTCTTAGTTGCATTAAGTGTGGTTTTGGGTATGACATTTGTGTCCACTACCTCAGTTGTAGTTATAGCATAGATTCGTAATCCACAATTACATATATGTGTCCCATGTCGAAGACCTAGTAGTATAGTGGAGGCCCTTTTTTGATAACCCTTTTGTTGGAGGATCCTATAGAGTAGATAACTGATCAAATGTTTTTACTGATGCATTCACCTTACACTATGTGGAGAGATAGCATAACATGAAATTTTCCAAAGTGATTGTGATACCCTATGATATTTATTATAATGGGATGGTCGTTTACCATCCATGATTAGAAGATTATTATCGGTAGGTATGGTAGTGACTTCAGGCTTTCGAATGAGCTTTTTATCTTTTAAAAAGGAGTGATCCTCAGAAAAGGGAGGATAATCTCATTCATTTAAGGTTACAACCAAATTATTATTTGACTAGTATTAACCTTGGAGTTTTCAATTCTATGAAATTTTAGTTTACTGAAATGGTGAAGGTGTGTGGGGCGTCCATCTTCAGGAAGTCTCAGGTTTACCATACCATTGACTGTTTTATTTCTACATAAGCTTGCACTTGAGAAAACCTAATATTTTTTCAAGAATATTTCATGACCCTGTGTATCAGTGAGATCTGGGGGTGTGGTTGGAGGATTTGGTAGAGCAGGTGGTCTGTATGACCCAATGTGTCTATCCTGAAAAAGAACGTGTTGTTCACCTAAGTGGTGGAGGAGTGTAAAAAATCAAGACTTAATAAATGGATTATTAATTTAAATAAAAATATAATATTCGAATGAATAATTAAAAACATAAAATAATATTAAATTATAAATTAGTAGTGTAAATAAATTAATGAAAAAATTAAAATAAAAATCTTAAAAACATTATTAATATATATTTAAATTTATTTTGTTAACTTTTTTTGTATAATTAATAATTTTGTCACGATTGTGTCATGAATTATGTAACTGGTCATTGGCTCAAAATCACATTCACTAATGACTATATTTGGTCACATGAATTTTTTATTTATCTTATCCTATGAAAAATAATAAAATATTGAATAATATAATGAGAAAACACCCATCTTTTCCACTATAAATACCAGCCCCCACTACTACTTCTCCTCACACCCCTCATACATTGATCCTTGTCCAAATTCTTCACAAATCTTATCCCAATACCCTCCTCCACATCCAAGAGCCATTGTTCTCAACAATGTCCAAAACCAATCCCACTATGAATTTATCTTTAGGAATAACAATGGGTTTAATAGAATTTCCCATGGGCTATACAAATGGTTTTAATAAAAATGGTTTGTATAGTTCTATAACAATATCCTAACACCAAAAATTACATATAACAATTGTTATATATTATACCAGGGGTCATATATCCAATTCCAATGATTTAAGACTATAGTTATATGTTATTTTTCTAGAAATATTCATTATATAGGTCTGGATTATTATTCAAAAGTGGTGTTCATCTCAGATTATTGGGGTGAAAAACATCAAATACATGCCTATAATATATGATTTGGTTGATGTTTTTCCATAAGATTTTTTTATTATACCACCACATCATGATGTTGAGGTTTTCATAAAATCTATTCTTGATTCTCTATTTATTTTAATTAATCCATATAGAATTTCCTAGATTGAGATAAATGAAATAAAGAAGAAACCCCATCAGAATACTAAAATATGAATTATTCTTCAAAGTGTGTCTCCTTGGGGTTAACCAGTTCATTTTGTTAAGAAAAATATGGATTTTTTTGAATCTTCATCGACTATGAGGTACCGAACAAGATCAAAATCAAGAAAAAGTTCCCACAACCACTTATTGATGACCAGTTTGATCAACTTCTTGGAGCCCAATAATTTTCCAAGATGGACCTTAATTCTATATATCATAATTTTAGGTTCAAGAAAGATTAGACACCCAATAAATCATTCCATATAAGGTATCAACACTATGAATATATAGAGACACCATTTTGTATTACTAATTTCATCTCTATATTCATGGAATTAATGAATAATCTTCAGAGATTACCATGACCAATTTGCATTAGTCATTATAAATGACATTGAGATCTAATAAAAGAGTAAAAGTGAGTATGAATATCACCTATATATTGTTTCACATACCCTAGGGAAATAGAATATATATGAAAAAATTAACAAGTGTGAATTTTAGCAAGATATAGTTTCATTTTGTGGTCATATAAACTCTATAAATGGTATATAGGTGGATCCATTAATGATTAAGGATGATAAATATTAGCTTTGACAAAAAAATATTACTAAGATCTAATATTTTGTTTTTTTAAATGGATATTTTATGTTGTTATGGGATAATTTATTATAAATTTAGAATCCCCTCACCATGTTATCTCATAATTGAGTCAAGTTACATAAGGAAAATGAATGTGAAGAAACATTCAAGGAACTAAAGAGATCATTAGTCAATGATCATATTCATACATTACCTAGTAGTAAATAATGGTTTAAAATTTATATTTCTCAATAAAAGAATGTATTGGGGTGTGTTATCAAGAAGAATGACATTGTTATATCTTATGTTGCATAAAAATTGTAGGTTCATGAGAAAAATTTCCGAACTCAGGATTTAGAGTTAGCTATAGTAGTTTTTCGAGTAAGGATATGGAAAAATTATCATTATGGAGAGATATGTAATATATATACTAATCATAATTCATTAAAGTATATATTCACGTAATAGGATTTGAATATGAGAAAAAAAATATGGTTGGAAGTGATTAAAAATTTTAACTGCTCAATACATTACCACCTTGGGACAATGAAAAATGTGGATAATTCATGGAGTCGAAAGGATAATTTTAGCTTATCTAGAATGAGTATCATAAAAGATATTATATTTCTTTTATTTTCAATGGGTTTATATGGAATTCTTGATGAAAGGTGATAAATTTTATCTTTCTCAAATGAGTGTTTATCCTTCGATCCAAGTGATGATTAAAGAGGATCATAAAAATAATTAGGGCTACAGAAGAAGGTAAAAAATGTTCTAGATTTTAACCTTTATTATGATATACTGATATTGTTTAGGAACCATTTATGTGTTTCATCCATACCATATTTGGAAAAGTATATGTCATAGGAATCATAGAGTTCTTTGTTATCTTTTTGTCCTGGAAGTACATGGATATATACCGATATGAAAGATTCTTTCTAGTGGGAATATGAGAATAGAGGTATTTTTTATTATGTATTTTGGAGCTTGGTATGTGAGAATTTAAAGGCTAAAGAAAAAAATATGTGGATGTTACAACCATTACTCATGCTTGAATAGAAATGTTAAAACATCGCCATAGATTATTTTCATTGGACTCTCCAAAATGTATAAAGGCCATAATATTGTATGTGGTGAATTTGATCACTTTAAAATGTTAGAACACATTATTTTAATCAAATATAATATATCCCTTGATTATAATTTCATAACATAAATTATGTAAGTTGTAAGGTTACATGGAAGAATGCATTCTATTATATAAAATTGAGATATAAGGTTTTACATGATGTTTTAGTAATGTATTCAGTAATGACTATATACAATACTCTATTTGAGAACTATATATCATCCTTAGAGAAATATTACTACAGATAGAACAATTTTAACACTAGAGGATATGTTCATATCTTATTATATGGATTTCAAAGGTGGTGGGGATAAACTTCTTATTCTGGTCGAGTTTTCTTATAGCAATAGTTTTCACTTGAGAAGTCAGATTGATCCTTATGAAACACACTATAAAAAGATACGTATTAATCCAATATAATAGGATTATATTTGATAGTTAAATCTATTAGGACCATTGATATATTAGAAAATGGATGATAATGTTAGAGTCATTCTGTATCACATCAAGGTAGTTTAGAGTTGAGATAAATTTATGTTTATAATCATCAATGTGATAAAAAAATTTGATGCTAGTGAGTAGGTATTTCTATGAATTTATCTTTAGAAAAATATTATTAAATTTATGATGAAATAAAAGATAATCCATAGGTTTACTGGCCACTTTTATATTCTTGATAGAGCTAGAATGACAACCTCTTTTTTTGGTTCTTCCACGGAACATATCTAAAGTTCATGATGTGTTCCATATATCTCTCCCAAAGAATTACATACCTAAACCTTAAAATTCACTAAACTCATATGAAATACAATTTTAGTATAAATTTTATTCTGGGCAACATCCAGTGGATATTCTAGATTATTTATAGAAACAATACTACTCACCTAGAATTTTTTTTAGTGAAACCACCAATTTGGGGAAGCTACATGGGAACCTATGTATATTATAATACAATAATATATACAATTGAATATATTAGAGTGATAAAATTACAAGGGTGAAATTAATTTTAATGGAGTTAGAGTGTAATACCCTGAGTCATTATGAAATATTTTTTACAAATTAATTTAATTTATTTCATATCTTATGTTACACGGAACACTGAGTTTTAATGAACGAAATTATACAACTAATATTAAGATTTAAAAATGAATATTATATCATAGTTTTTAAAATTGGTTCTATTAATAGTAAGAACCAAAATTTTAAAAATAAGTATAATGGTTTTATTTAATAAAAATATTTTAATAAATTTGTACTTACTTTTTGAAAAAGACTTTATAAACATAAAAAATATAATTTCCATTAGAAATACTTTTTATTGTCTTTTTTGAACAACTAATAATTTATTTTCCAATTTTAGAAAATTATTTTTTTAAAAAGGAACATTATTTTTTAAAACAAAAATTTCAAAATTAAATTAGAATTAGCGATTCAAAAGTTTCTAAATAGATAATTTTTCGATGAATAGTGAAAAATACTAATTGTAATTTCATTTAAAGAATTTACAAATCCCATTTTATTTAAATATAGTTTTTAATATAAAATTAGTCTAATAATATTTTTTTAATCATATTTATCTCATTAAAACAAATTTATGTTTAATTTATGATATAAAAACTTCTTATACTTATGGAATCATTGACTTTGTTAACCATGTTTTTCATCACGCCTATGGGTTTTTTTAAATTAAATTATATCACTTCCATTATTTTAAATTGTTAAATGGAGTCGATATTTTGAATCATCATAATTAAAATTATTTAATAATTTAAACATTATTTCTTTTATAATTAATAGTAAATATAGAAAAATAATAATTTTAATGGTATGGTCAAAATGGGAATGTCGAGGGATTAAACAATCATAATGGTTAAAATGTAAAAAAATTACCGAATTTATTTTTTTTATCCATAAATCAAACATATATCATCTAATTTTTTGTAATGAAACATTTTTTTTTTCTTTTTGGTGTGTGTAAATTGTATTTATTCTTTATTAATTCCAAAAAATTTATTTGTGTCCTCTCCACCACTTATAAAAGATAACTCCATCTCTAATCCAATTATCACTTTTAATATCTTTCAGATTAGTAAATTATTACTCAAAAATATTATTTAATTCTCTTAACATGTATTATAGTCCATAATTTGATTATTAATCCATCCTATGAAAGAGTGTTGGAAAACATAATGATGTTTTCCAAAAAGAGAAAATTGTTATTAACTGAGTGTTATTTATTTGTTTATTCATCCACTTTCTCAAAATATTATAATACATTGATGAGAATATAAAAATATATATTTCATATACAAATATTTTATTATATATATATAATATCCTATATCTATCTCATATTCAATAAAATGGGAAACATAATCATCGAGGGAGTGTATATTGGATTACATCCACACGAAACAATGTAATTTATTTTTCATTACTACATCTCTCAAAAATGTGTAATGATGGATTAAATGATTATATATTATATTAATGATGTAATTAGAGTGTTTTAATTGTAATATTGTATCTACCTGGTCACTCCCAAACCCATTGGGACTGGAGTCACAACCACCATTGGCCTGCCTCGATAGGCTTGGGGTAGGCAACCCACACTGCGGGAATAACTAACATGGCAGGGACGTCTCTTAAACAATCATTCAAACACACACCTATCAATTGTAATGAAAATTTGTATAGGAATAAATGTAGTATATTCATAATACTAGCGAAATAACCATTCATGTAAAACCTCTAGACAGTTCAAGAGTGAGGTTGTATAATACATAATAGTAAAAAATAGTGAAATACATGTCAAAAAAAGAGTAATAATGTATTAAAAAACAAGAATGTAAAAATCATAGAATTCCAATCTTTTGATCTCCAAGATGTGACCACTATTTTCTATCTAATGTACTTGGTATCTAAAATCTCATCTGAAGTCACCATAGACATATCTGTCTTCTACAAAAGACACGACATAGGAATGAAAATCCCATATAGGGGTGATTATATACATACCTAGTAGGACATGCTGAATACTAATGTAGGGGTTGTAACGGATAAAATATGCATATTAAGACAGTAGAATAGTACACATAATGCATGATGCAGTTGAATAAAATATCTCAACACAAAACCATGAATGAGAGTACCTCTTTCCATGCATAAGTGTCCCAACACGATGTATAGATGAAAAACATGTCGAGTCTTTGTCACCTATGGCAGGAGAGTAGAATCATCCAACCATGAGAACCAAATCACTGAAAGTACATGGTATACCCCACACATCTTCAAAAACCACCACATAAGAGTAAAAAAATATAACTGTATTGATACATATGAATATATATATATACTCAGTCAACAGAAACTCAAATGGGATTGTAAGGGGGTCATTATCTCACAACCCAGCCCTTGTAATGTGTTTAATCAATTCTAGATGGTCCATCCAGGATGTCAAGCATCTCATGTGTCTCTTTTGAAGTAATCGAGATGTGGACCAACTCCTCTACACTATTTTATGCAGACGAGGGATTACAATTTCTATGTAGAGGACCCATGCCTTTCAAGTGTTCAACACAATCAATGGGGTACCATTACTATGTAGGGGGCCTACACCATATATCGATATGGGGATTCCACTCGGGATTTGGACAACATGTATGGAGTACCTAAACCCTAGTGTGATAAGGGAGTATTGTCTTCATATATAGAGGACCTACACCTTGTTTCTATAGGTGAGTACCTTTTCCATTTTCACATTGAGTATGGAGGGCTCACACCCTAATGCGACAAGGGTATACCATCTCCATGGATAGACTACCAATGCCTTGGTTATATAGGGATGTACTATCTTGATCTACGCAATGAAAATGGAGGACCGATGCCCTGATGTGACATGAAAGTACCATCCGCATAGATTGAGGACCCCCACCTTAGTGCCACCTAGGAGTACCATCTCTTTTTTCAATGTGAGAATGTGGATACCACTCTTTAATGAGAGAGGATATTAATGTCCCCATGGATAGTGGAATTGTGCCTCTGTTTCCCAGGGGAGTACCATCTACATATTTATAATGAGAATGGCGGAACCACACATTGATTCGATAGGGGAGTTCCATTTCCAGGAAAAGCGGACCTGCTAACTGATATGATAGTGGGTATGGTCTTTATCCTAACTCTCTGATGATATTTTTTGATCATAATAATCTTCATCCACCACCTAAAAAATAATCACACTAAAAATATCTCTTAGCATATCCTAAAGACAATAAAAATACAAAATAGTGTTCAATGTAAAAAAAAACTCAGGATACGATACATGTGAGATAAAATCCAAGTCCAAAGTAATGAGATAAAGAGGATGAGGATTCGTAATGGCATACATGACATGTAGGGGACACATATGGAATGTAGTCCTACTCTTCATTCTGGTCAAGAATTTTCCAGAACATGGATTAGTGGAAATGTAGTACTACATGGAATGTCAAGGTACTACATGAAATTTTTCATCCAAAATCCTGACGAATTAATGTGGCTCATCATTCATCTAAAGGGAAAAATATAATTATAATAATATAAATATGAAAATTTCCCCATATGACCAAACTGGTCATATTATTTCAATCCTCATAGAAAATTTCTCATATATGGCTATTCACATTCCCAAATCATACATCCTAAAAAAAAGTCACATTTCCCCACAGAACACTTGAACTATGATTTGTTGGCCTGAGGAATGAACCAAAAATAAATACTTGAATTTTTTTGTTGAAATGTTCGGGTTAGTTTTAGTGTCACAATTCCATAAGCGGTACATCGATCTGAAACTATATAATTATGATACATCGGATACCATATTCCATAATGATAATATTTATACTGTTTTTGGGAATTGAATTCACATGAACCAGGATCCATAATTAAATATTCAACATTGTTTTTAAAATTATAGTCTTAATTATAGGGTTTGGACTCCCATGAAAAATCATCAAACGGATATCGCATGGATAATTTATGATCGATTCATGGTTTCCCCAAAAAATTAATAATAATAATACATTATTATTGTTATTATTTTATCTTTTCATTTAGAATGTATACACATGATGGGGACTCCTCAACGTGCGCAATACTCCCTCATTTAGGTACATCACCCATCTTATTTATCATTTCATTATATTATTTATTATCGACATAAAAATTATATCAAATAAGTTTTCTATTGGATTTTATACCCTCCCAATCACCGCGTATAGGCAGCCACACCCAATATGAATTATTCAATTATCATTGTATGAAAATTTTTACCCATATAATAAATTATTATCATCAAGGTATCCCCAATTATTTATTATTTATTAAAATAATTATATTTTAATTAATTAACACCACAAGCATATTTTTTTAAATGTTATTATTGTTATAAATAATTAATAATAATAATAATATATCATGTTTAACAAATCCTACCATCTTGTCGGAAATCCCATCCCATCCAATATTACATCCTTGACAAACAACCTCCTCTATGAGACTCAATTCTTGTACTATGCGTGAAACTGTTCTTGTTATACCCCACATTATCACCATGAAATAATTGGATAAATAAAGAACATTGATCCATTCTAAAACCACCTTTGATCAAAAACATCTACCCATGGTACCAATCTAATCTTTTCAAAAAAAACATCATAGTTATTATTAACCAATATATACACAAACCATCAATTTTCATGTTGTACATGCCACCATAATGAATTTGGGAATTTGATCGCACTTGAACCCACTTCGGCAATGTCATATCATGACCATGTGGTCATATAGTTATTAAAATGAAAAACCCTAGGTGTAAAATCCCCAAAAAATGTGGGAAAAATCATTTTCCAAGAATTTCAAATAAACAATTTCAATGTAAAGAATCCTAGGTGATAAACTTGGAAAAGACAAGAAATAAATTAAAAGTCTAATTTATTTTGATACACGGCTCATGAGATGGTTTGTTTTAATATAGATCCAGGAAATAAAGATGACCATGATCAATATTTTATTCATTAGGGTCAAAATTACAATTTAAGATTCCTGCCTTTATTATGGATCAATAATTGGTGAAGAATACATACTCTAGAGAGGAAGGTGATCTGCTACGTCTGCTTCTTTTTTATTCACCTCAATTTGATCATCAGTCATTGTCCAATATAAATCTATGAAATGAATAAAGGGAGGGATCTTCTCTTGTATCTAAGATTTTTGTTTCTAACCATGTGAGTTGTCTATAACCATATATTTGTTAAAAAAGTTAGTTTAGGATGTTTAATAAAAAAATAAAAAAAAATTAATTTTTATTAATTATTTCATTTAGGATGGTGCTCAAGCCAAACACCTGATTTCAATCAACATTATGTCATGATGAATATAAATACTACTTTCCAATATCAACAGTGGTATCATATTTCCCATTTGATTCCTAATTTGTGAGTTATATGTGTTATGGTTTTTAAATAAAAATAATAATTTTTTTTATCCAATTCAACTGACAAAGGGGGCCCATCGGAACATCTCATGATGACCACCATTAGGTTATGCCTATGGTAAATTCCCTGATATAGTTTCAATTATGGTCTCATATATCCTATATGATAATCCATTTAAATGATATTCCATATTTCTATGAAAACTTCCAGATTGTGATATAAAATATATATACTATTTTTAAAAAGATAATCCCGAACTCACCAGGCCTTGTAATCGCATGTCACCTTAGCTCCTGACTATGACAATATTCTTAGGAATATTCCAAAGTCTTACATGCAAAAAAACATATTCTATTAATAATCACATTATTCAAGTATTTTGATCCCCAAAATTGCACAATTCGGGAAAAGGTAGGGACATTAAGCATGCACCAATATCTCCCTCTCTCACGATCTCCCCCAATGGTTTCTTGTGACTCTAATAAACATGCACCAAAGTAAATAATTTCCCATAAAGGGCCTGTCACTACCAAATCTCAAATCAAAAAACTCCATGAGAAAGGTAACTCCAATCTTACATCCCATTATACCAATGTAGGTATCGAACAATGATTTGTGCACATCCCTCCTTAGTTGCGGCTTATGGAAAACACTATGCTCCCGATCTAACTACAAATAAGTTGACTACTCTGGCACCTCACTTGAAAACAAATGATGAAAAACCTTGTTATGTGTATCTTCTTCTATGAAGACATCCTCTTTGGCCCCCAATATCTTGTCACTTCATTCTCTGTAGTGCCCACTATCACTCCCATGTTTGAGAAGACATATCCATAGAAGTGGACCTTTGAATCCAGAACTAACTCCATGAGAGCTAGCATATTATTTTCACATCAAATGTTTGTTTAGATCTATCCTATTGTGTATCATGTGATCAAACTATAACTCCAATGAATCTAGGTTACCATTATAGAAGAAAATCATGAACTAATACAATAAAGATTAAGGATTGGGTTCATATGTCATTCGAACTCTGTTGGGTCGTTCAACAGGCCAAAAGGTATCATTAAGTTCTCAAGAAACCATAGCAGCTCTCAAAAACCATGCTCAGTATATCCACCATCTAAAGATGGAACTTGTCATAAAACATCTTGTTGTAAAACTCTGATATACATGTCGCTCCATCCACTCGGAAAATAGGTAATAAATTCTTAGGTGTGGATACTCTTCCTCACGTCACCTGGTTTAATTGACACTAATCCACATCTGTCATTAATCTCCTATTATAATTCCCCAAACTCACACTTCCAAATTTTGTGAAAAAATGTTTTGGGTTTTTTATAAAAGGTAATTGAGAAATACACATATCATTTTACATTAAATGTAACACCCCAGGTAAATAAAGAATATGACATTTTTATATTTATCGATATTTGTGAATAAAATATTAATATTTCTTTAAAGGGTTTCTATGTTCGATAGCGTACCCGATACACAACAAAGAGTTTCACTGAAATCTTACGTTGCACACTAGTAATAAAATACTATTATTTGAAATGGTAGTTAACACATAGCCATTGTAATGGCAGGAAAGGATATAAATAACTACAATATGATTATATATTTTTTTTAAATGTTTTTACTTTTATCTAATAAACGATAAAGGCTTAAAATATGGAAAGAATTAAATTTTAGGCATATATGCCCTAAATTTCACTAAAGGTTCACTTATCGCCTTTTGAAGGCGAACCATCATTAAATATAGTTTTTTTCACTCTTATACATTCTTTTGGACCAAATAAAACTTTTCTTTAGAATTTGGACATCAAAATTTACTTTGTGTAAATTTTTGGTATCTTTCCGATAAAGTTCATTTTTTAATGAATAGTGTAAAATGTTGTATTTTAATTCAAAACCTCTTTTTAATCTAATTTATTTATATGATTAGATTATATTTTGAATTGGTTTTAAAGTTAAATTAGAAAATATTTGTACCATTAAATCCAATAGTGGTCATTGGAATTAATTTCGCTTTGAAATTGGACTTAAACTAGTGTCAATCTTTTGATACTTATTGTTTCATAAAAACACGCTATTTGCTCTAACAGCGGGAATTAATTACTAAATTAATTAATGAAACTTATAAGTTTTGAATTTTGTAAAATGTACTTCATTTTTGAATTCGGAATATCAAATATAGCTTTGGGTGATGTTTTGGTATTTTTCTGATAAACTTCAATTTTTGATGAATAGTGAAACCACTAAGTGGTACTTAAAAAAACTGATTTTTCGTTTAAATGAAATTTTACCACCTATATGTTTTGAATTTCAAAAATAAGACATACATTGTTGTCATTAAGAAGAAAAATGCGGTTCAATGAGATTAAAATAAATTTTTTGGTGAATAGTATCTTATTAAGTTTTTAATCACGATTAGAGGTAATTAGTGTAATTTAAGGTAAAAAAATGTTGTAATAATATGAAATGAACTTTACACATGTCCTACCATTATTTTATGTGTCATGGCCGACCAATAAAACACATGGGACACCTTGGGGACCCCATGGATCTACTGTAGTTGGAAAATGATATTAATACCTTTTTATTTCATGTTAAAATAAAAATGACACAAATATGAGTTGTTTTACTAAAATAATTTTTACATGGGGTTATACTAGTCATATTTTTGACTATAAATAATAATTATAAAGATACAAATATTTTCTACATCATGATATTTTTTTTTATAATTTTTAGACATTAAATAAATTAAATAATGTATGACATCATGATGATGTAGCGATGACCTCATTATTTAACGATTTAAATAAAATGGAATGATAATGTAATATCTAAGACCTAAAAATGTCCAAAACTTATTGGATGAGTTTATTTAGAACCCTAATAACCTTAACCTCGAATTATTTCAATTTTGGACCTCTTAAATCCGAATATAATTTTAAAATAATGTGACTTTTCGTTACTTTCCAAGAGTGCCTCTCCTCTCCTGTTATAAAAGGCCCCCACCTCTACCTCCTTACCCACACTCCCAAAGACTTTGGCTCGGCCAAAACCTGCTCATTTTGTCTCTACACTTCCCTCTCTTACTCATTGAAGCCTCACTTTGGGCAGAGGTCTTCCCAAGGAAGCCTTTGAGCTCAATCCAAAGGGAGTTACCCGATTTTAAGGTAATGTCTTCACTTGAGTCCTTTTGTTTTATTTTTCCTCTCCAACCCCCTAAAATCTTTTTCCTCATTTATTTTGTAACAACTCCAGTATATTCAATATACTAGGATGTTGGTATAGTAATTATTCTATCTACACTTACACACACCTACATCTAATGGTTAAGGAACATACTATTTCCATGGATGGCGAATTTCTGCCTCACGAAACGATGAATGTTCAACACTCATATAACACCTTCAAAGGTGGCCATTAAGATGAAACTATATTTATATATGATATATAATATGTTTATGTTTTACTTAAGCTTATGTATTTTTCATTTGCGGCTTACCTTTATGGCTTCCATTATGGGTATACGCGATATCTTCATTTTAGGAAGTGCGGACTACCGCCCCCTCAAAGTGATGTGATTCGTTAATTCCATATGTGGGAAGTATGAAGGATGGATTTAATGTTATTTTATATGATTTTATACTGGAATTATAATATAACTCTATATCATTATTATTTATTTCCATTAAATTATTAGATAGAAATGAAAGTAGCGTTCATGCGTACGTACGGCTTACCGTCTCCATGAACGGTGCATTTCATTTCTTATCCCCTAATGTAATGTACTATTATAAGTACATGTATATAATGGATATATATGATGAATGATACATCTATATTATTAATATAATTCTGTAATTAAAATATACATACCTCTCATTTAGTATTAATTCCATTAATATGACAAAGATATGAAAGTAGCGTTCATGCGTACGTACGGCTTACCGTCTCCATGAACGGTGCATTTCATTTCTTACCTCTAAATGATTATGTGATATTATAAATACATGTATATTGTAGATATATATGATATATATGATATAAAAATAAGGAATGTCATTCTGGATATAAAGAACCTTTGACCACACGAACAACATGTAATTGTAAGAAGTCCACTTTCGACTTAAGAACCAAATATCGACAAAACAAACATTATTAACATAAATGATTACGTAATGACTATAACATGGAAATAAGTGATATAAATGGAATAATGAAATTGAAAAAGGTTCTTATGAAAATATAAATCAACTCAAGTTTATTATTCAGGACGTTAAAGAACGATCGAGTCATGTCGGACACGAGGTAAGGGATCTTACTCCTCTCTTTCTTTTTATGTACACTCTTTTATGTAATTCCTTCTAAAGCTCATCTTTCTTGTTATTGGGATGTTATTTTATATTAATATTACTGTAATTTTTAATGTTCATATGATGAGAGACCCTATTCTCTCTCATCAATCCATTTTGGAAGTTTTTAGTGGTGCCGTTAGGCTGCCGAATTTTCATAAGAGATCTAACCTCTCTCTTTCTTTTTAAGTACTCTCCTTTATGTAACTTCTTTTAAGCTCCTCTTTGTTATGTTGGGGGATGTTATTTTATATTCCTATTTCTGTAAAATTTATGTTAATACGATGAGAGACACTATTTGATCTCATCAATCTATTTTTGTAAGTTAATGTGGCGTTGTTAGGCTGCCGAGTTTTCGTAAGAGATTTTTCATCTCACTTTTATTCCCATGAGATTTGTGCTACATCTGCCACAATCTCCTTTGAGTGGTGTATCTACTGCCTGTTATTTTTCTCATTGTGTAATATACTTTCATTTATGATTATTTAAATCAATGTTGTATTGTCCTTCATTCGCGGGGTGCATGTCTCGAAAGATACCCATGTCGGTAAGGGAACCTTTCACCCTCATCTTTTTGTAAAAGACTTTCTTTGTTATGCCTTTTAATTCACATAATATTATGTTGGGATATGTTCTTATATATCCTTATTGATCTAAATTTTATGTCCATGTAATGAGATACCCTTTTTATCTCTCATCAACTCTTTTTTCTGAATTTTGAAGTGACGTCCTTAGGCTGTCAAATTTTTGCAAGGGAACTTTTTAACCCAAATTTGATTCTTTTGGATAAACATGTACTCCTTGAATATGTCGTTCTATGAATATGTCTGAATAACCACTAATTGTTTTACACTTAATATCCACTTATATTTGGTGTATTCATTTTTCACACATAATTATGCAATTGATTTATCCTTAAAGCAAGGATACCGTCTTTGTAAGGGTCTTCGTCTCAATCTCCATTCATTGAGACATATTTTGTTTTATACACAACTTTCTTTTATACGGTGTATAAACCCCTTTGACTTTTACGTTTATTCAAAAGGAATCTTTTTCTACGAAGAGTTTTACTAAACGACAAAAAAGAATGTTTTTTTACGTACGCGGTGACAACCACCTTTTCCGCCGCCGCGAGTATTATTTGATCTTTGGATTCCTCAACAAGCCGTAATGTTTTTAAAATAAAATAAATAACATATACTTTTTTGTTTGTATTTTGGTATTGAAAATGGTTTTGATAAAGGATTCTATTATGTCAATATATTTAAATGATATATTGTGATTGAAATGTGGAAATATTATCATTCCTTTACGTTGGTTTTATGTGTTATAATTTTATAATGGTACTTGAACATTTTACATGTTGTTACGTGATAAACCATATGACGGGTGGTGCCATGAATACCAGGATGGGTGGTTACGTTATAACCTCCAATGCATTGGGTATGGAAGTCGGCCGTATGTCTATTCCATTAAGTATGTGTGGAAGTCGGCCGTATGGCTATTCCATTAAGTATGTGTGGAAGTCGACCGTATGGTTATTCCACTTAAGTATGTTTATGTCCCAAGTTACCTTTATATGTTGTGTGATCTTTATATGGGTTTTATGGAAATCTTTTGGTTACAGAATGGTAAGTAATAAACTTTTATTCAGTGAAGATTTTTTACTACTTCGAAAAGGTGAATATTATTACTTTGATAAAGTATACATGGTTTACTTGTTGTTTTGAAAAACTAACAGTTTTCCTTCTTTGTGTATCCTTTACTAATCATTTTATGCTCATCCCAGGTTTTTGAAATGTTTTTCTTAGGACTTAACGTGGAATAGGGTCAAGGATGGGATCAAGGGAAATTCATGCAACCTAAAACATGGAACTGAACATGTTTCTTATTAAGAGTTTTTATTTTATGTAAACTTAGTAAAAGTTTATACTTTGTAATCTTTTGAGATGAAATAGTTATGTCCTAATTCTCTAAAACTCTAAACCTGAAAAGATCCCCAATGTGAATTATTCATTTAATTCAATATTAAGTAAGGTTTAATGTCAGGGCCTTATAGTTGGTATCAAAGGTCGGTTTAGATAACTTTAGAGGTTAGGGTATTCTCTAAGAATAAGTGACATTACCACAATGGTAAGGATTTCAGAAAGAGTCCTAGTTATAGATAAAGTGAATGAGTAAGTATATCTTAGTGTTTACCTTCCTCATTAGTGCATTATGGTTTAGTTGATATACTCACACTGACATTTTCTGTTTTTAGTGAATTGATGGATCTAGTAGGCACCAAAGAGACAACAGGTTTGAAGGAAACTGTGGTGGTTCTCTGATTAAGATACTAGATAAAATGGGGGATTCAATGAGGAAACTTGTGGTTGTTCCAAACCAACTATCAAGGGGTCATGATCAACCACTTGAACCTTGGTATGTTTTTTAATGCATCATGTATGAGATGACCAATCGGTGTGGATGTTCAGGTAATAATTATAAAGGTAACCATTAGAGTTTATATGATCCTTACTTTTGAGGTAATTATGGGTTATTATATGATATGATGTAAAATGAAAGGCATGAGATAAAATTTTGGTTAAATTACGTTATTGTTATTTTTGATGATTTTATCTTTTTTTGGGGAATGATTTGAGAATTATATAGTTTTGGAAAAAGAACAACACGCAGACCGTGTGACTACCCGTCGCGTCGAACAAAGCTGCGGGAATCGAACCCACAACCAAAGTGCGACTGGTATTTATCGCCTACCATTGGACTACGTGAAGTCCCTGGTTAGTTTGACTGATTCTTTTTAGTTAGATGATTTTATGAATTAAGAGTAAGTTGGTTTTGGGTTATCTATGGATATTTATTAAACTATCATGGAGGATATGTGATTAGGTTAATTACTTTTCAATATGAGACATTAGGAGAAACTGATGTTGTTTGGAGATAAATGATACGATTTAACTTGGAAGAATATGTGACTAAATCCCTCAAATATTTGGGTATCAATCTTAGTTTGGTTTACTTTGAAGAATTTTATGGAAAAATTGATTATCGAATGGTCCTCGTTGAAGTTTTGGTTTTGTTGGAAAATTTTTGGAGATTAAGAATAGATTTCATTTTTATAAGGGGTTATCCTTTTCTGGATTATCTGATCTTGTAATAGCCTTTTTGGTTTATGTTTTGGTCTAATGAAATGGTAAGTATATAGTTCTCTTTTGTGGATTAGGTGATTCTCTATAAATTTATTATAGTACTCTTAATGCGAACCAGTCTTCCTAAATACTCGTCTTTTGGAAAAAATTTGAGTTTGATTAAGGAATCTAGTAAAAGTTGAAAGTCAACATGATAAGTGATTATGTTTCCTTATCAATAAATTCCTCAATAAAAAGTAACTTTAAACAAAAATGTTGTCTATTACCTTTTCCTACTGGGGAATCGAATACCATTTAACCCATCACAAGTTTGTGATTTTCTTATGGTTAACTTTCTCCTAGACATGTTTACTATCACTCTCCATCAGAACATGACCCTTTGTTTTTTCCTCCATGTCTAGATTTTCCTACATGGAATCATAGTATGGGTTAACTCAGATGACCTTTTTACTTCTCTCCCTTTATTTCAAAGTGATTGTTTTACCGACTCTTGTTCCGATGTGGGACTTTCAAGGATGTTTCCGAGCCCAATTTTAAAATTGCGAGGACGCAATTCCCAAAAGGGGGGAAGGATCTAATACCCTAGGTAAATAAAGAATATGACATTTTTATATTTATACATATTTTTGAATAAAATATTAATATTACTTTAAAGGGATGCTATGTTTGATAGCGTACCCGATACGCAACAAAGAGTTTCATTGAAATCTTACGTTGCACACTAGTAATAAAATAATATTATTTTAAATGGTAGTTAACACATAGCCATTGTATTGGCAGGAAAGGATAGAAATAACTAAAATATGATTATATATGTTTTTTAAATGTTTTTTACTTTTATCTAATAATAGATAAAGGCTTAAAATACAGAAAGAATTCAATTTTAGGCATATATGCCCTAATTTTCACTAAAGGTTCACTTATCACCTTTTGATGGTGAACCGTCATTAAATATAGTTTTGTTCACTCTTATACATTCTGTTGGACCAAATAAAACTTTTCTTTAGAATTGGGACATCAAAATTTACTTTGTGTAAATTTTTGGTATCTTTCTGATAAAGTTCATTTTTTTTAATGAATAGTGTAAAATGTTGTATTTTAATTCAAAACCTCTTTTTAATATAATTTATTAATATGATTAGATTATATTTTGAATTGTTTTTAAAGTTAAATAAGAAAATATTTTTACTATTAAATCCAATAGTGGTCTTTGGAATTAATTTCTCTTTGAAATCGGACTTAAACTAGTGTCAATCTTTCGATACTTATTATTTCATAAAAACGTGCTATTTGCTCTGACAGTGGGAATTAATTATTAAATTAATTAATGAAACTTATATGTTTTGAATTTTGTAAAATGGACTTCATTTTTTAATTTGGAATATCAAATATATCTTCAGGTGAAGTTTTGGTATTTTTCTGAAAAGCTTCAATTTTTGATGAATAGTGAAACCACTAAGTGGTACTTAAAAAAACTGATTTTTCATTTAAATGAAATTTTACCACCTCTGTGTTCTGAGTTTCAAAAATCCAACATTATTGGTTTTCATTAAGAAGTAAAATGTGGTTCAATGGTATTAAAATAATTTTTTGGTGAATAGTAACTTATTAAGTTTTAATTCGTGATTAGAGGTAATTAGTGTAATTTAAGGTAAAAATAATGTTGTAATAATATAAAACGAACATGAAACATGTCCTACCCTTATTGGATGTGTCATGGCTGACCACGAAAACCCATGGGACAACATGGGGACCCCATGGAGCCACTTTAGTTGGAAAATGTCATTAATACCTTTTTATTTATTGTTAAAATAAAAATGACACAAACATGAGTTGTTTTACTAAAATAATTTTTACATGGGGTTATACTAGTCATAATTTTGACTATAAATATTAATAAAAAAGATAAAAATATTTTCTACATCATTATAGTTTTTTATAATTTTTATACATTAAATAAATTAAATTATTTATGACATCATGATGATGCAATGATGACCTCATTATTTAATGATTTAAATAAAATGGAAAGATGATGTAATATCTAAGACCTATACATGTCCAAAACTTATTGGATGAGTTTATTTCTAACCCTTATCACCTTATCCTAGAATTATATTAATGTGGGACCTCTTAAATTCGAATATCATTTTAAAATAAAGTGACTTTTCTTTACTTTCCAAGAGTGCCCCTCCTCTCCTCTTATAAAAGGCCCACACCTATACCTCCTTACCCACACTCCCAAATCCTTTGGCTCGGCCTACCCCTGCCCATTCTGTCTCTCCACTTCCCTCTATTACTCCTTGAATCCTAAATTTGGGCAGAAGTCTTCCCAAGGAAGCCTTTGAGCTCAAATCAAAGGGAGTTACTCGATTTTAAGGTAATGTTTTCACTTGAGTCCTTTTGTTTTATTTTGCCTCTCCAACCCCTTAAAATATTTTTATTCAGTTATTTTGTAACAACTCCAGTATCTTCAATATACTAGGATGTTGTTATAATATGGACTCGAGCTACACTTACACACACCTACATCTAATGGTTAACGAACATACTATTTCCGTGGATGGCGAATTTCTGCCTCACGAAACGATGATTGTTCAACACTCATATAACACCATCAAAGGTGGACATTAAGATGTCACTATATTTATATATGATATATAATATGTTTATGTTTTACTTAAGCTTCTGTATATTTAATTTGTGGCTTACCTTTATGGCTTCCATTATGGGTATACGCGATATCTTCATTTTAGGAAGTGCGGACTACCGCCCCCTCAAAGTGATGTGATTCGTTAATGTCATACGTGGGACATATAAAGTATGGGTTTAATGTTATTATATATGATGTTATACTGGAATTATAATATACCTCTATATCATTATTATTTCATTCCATTAAAGTATGTGATAGAAATGAAAGTAGCGTTCATGCGTACGTACGGCTTACAGTCTCCATGAACGGTGCATTTCATTTCTTATCCCCAAATGTAATGTACTATTATAAGTACATGTATATAAAGGATATATATGATGAATGATACATCTAAATGATTAATATAATTCTGGAATTAAAATATAAATACCTCTCATTTAGTATTAATTCCATTAATATGACAAAGAAATGAAAGTAGCGTTCATGCGTACGTACGGCTTACCGTCTCCATGAACGGTGCGTTTCATTTCTTACCTCTAAATTATTATGTGATATTATAAATAGATTTATATTCTAGATATATATGATATATATGATATCCAAATGATGAATTTCATTCTGGATATAAAAAACCTTTGACCACACAAACAACATGTAATTGTAAGAAGTCCACTTTCGACTTAAGAACCAAATATCGACAAAACAAACATTATTAACATAAATGATTAAATAATCTTTATACCATGGCAATAAGTTATATAAAAGGAATAATAAAATTGAAAAAATTTATTAATAAAATAGAAATTAACTCAAGTTTATTATTCTGGACGTTAAAGAAAGATCGAGTCATGTCAGACTCGAGGTAAGGGATCTCACTCCACTCTTTCTTTTTATGTAGACTCTTTTATGTAATTCCTTCTAAATCACATCTTTCTTGTTATTGGGATATTCTTTTATATTAATCTTACTATAATTTTAATGTTCATATGACGAGAGACCCTATTCTCTCTCATCAATCCATTTTGGATGTTTTTAGTGGCGTCGTTAGGCTACCGAATTTTCGTAAGAGATCTAACCTCTCTCTTTCTTTTTAAGTGCTCTCCTTTATGTCACTTCTTTTAAGCTCCTCTTTGTTATGTTGGGGGATGTTATTTTATATTCCTCTTTCTGTAAACTTTATGTTAATATGATGAGAGACCCTATTTGATCTCATCAATCAATTTTTATAAGTTAATGTGCTGCCGTTAGGCTGCCGAGTTTTCATAAGGGATTTTTCATCTCACTTTTATTCTCATGGGATTTATGCTACATCTGCCAAAATTTCCTTTGAGTGGTGTATGTACTGCCTATTATTTTTCTCATTGTGTAATATACTTTCATTTATGAGTATTTACATCAATGTTGTATTGTCCTTCATTCGCGGGGTGCATGTCTCGAATGATACCCATGTGGGTAAGGGAACCTTTCACCCTCCTCTTTTTGTAAAAGACTTCTTTTGTTATGTCTTTTAATTCACATAATATTATGTTGGGATATGATCTTCTATATACTTATTGATCTAATTTTTATTTCCATGTAATGAGATACCCTTTTTATCTCTCATCAACTCTTTTTCTGAATTTTGAAGTGACGTTGTTAGGCTGTCAAATTTTTGCAAGGGAACTTTTTAACCCAAATTTGATTCTTTGGGATAAACTTGTACTCCTTGAATATGTCGTTCTATGAATATGTGTGAAAAACCTCTGATTGTTTTACACTTAATATCCACTTATATTTGGTGTATTCGTTTATCACACATAATTATGCAATTAATTTATCCTTAAACCAAGGATACCATCTTTGTAAGGGTCTTCGTCACAATCTCCATCCATTGAGACATATTTTTTTTATACACAACATTCATTTATATGGTGTATAAACCCCTTTGACATTTACGTTTATTCCAAAGGAATATTTTTCTACGAAGAGTTTTAATAAATGACAAAAATGAATGTTTTTTTTACGTACGCGGTGACAACGACCTTTTCTACCGCCGTGAGTATTATTTGATATTTGGCTTCCTCAACAAGCCATAATGTTTTTAAAATAAAATAAATACCATATACTTTTTTGTGTGTTGGTATTGAAAATTGTTTTGATAAAGGATTCTATTATTTAAATATATTTAAATGATATATTGTGATTGAAATTTGGAAATGTTATCATTCCTTTACGTTGGTTTTATGTGTTATAATTTTATAATGGTACTTGGACATTTTATGGGTGGTTACGTGATAAACCATATGATGGGTGGTTTAGTGAATACCAGGACGGGTGGTTACGTTATAACCTCCAATGTGTTGGGTATGGAAGTCGGTCGTATGGCTATTCCATTAAGTATGTGTGGAATTCGGCCATATGGATATTCCATTAAGAATGTGTGGAAGCCGACCATATGGTTATTCCACTTATGTATGTTTTTGTCCCAAGTTACCTTTATATTTTGTGTGATATTTATATGGGTTTTATGGAAATCTTTTGGTTACATAAGGGTAAGTAATGAACTTTTATTCAGTGATGAGTTTTTACTACTTTGAAAAGGTGAAAAGTATTACTTTGATAATGTATACATGGTTTACTTGTTGTTTTGAAAAACTAACAGTTTTCCTTCTTTGTGTATCCTTTACTGAGCTTTTTATGCTCATCCAATGTTTTTGAATTGTTTTTCACAGGACGTAACGTGGAATAGGGTCAAGGATGGGATCAAGGGAAAGTCATGCAACCTAAAACATAGAACTAGACATGTTTCTTTTTAAGAGTTTTTATTTGATGGAAACTTAGTAAAAGTTTCTACATTGTAATCTTTTGAGATGTAATAGTTATGTCCTAATTCTCTAAAACTCTAAACATGGAAAGATCCTCAATGTGAATTATTCATTTAATTCAATATTAAGTAAGGTTTAATGTCGGGGCCTTATAGTTGGTATCAAAGGTCGGTTTAGATAACTTTAGAGGTTAGTGTATTCTCTAAGCATAAGTGACATTACCATAATGGTTAGGATTTCAGAAAGAGTCCTAGTTTTAGATAAAGTGAATGAGTAAGTATATCTTAATGTTTATCTTCCTCATTAGTACATTATGGTTTTGTAGATATACTCACACTGGCATTTTCTGTTTTTAGTGAATGGATGGATCTAGTAGGCACCAAAGAGACAACAGGTTTGAAGGAAACTGTGGTGGTTCTCTGATTAAGATACTAGATAAAATGGGGGATTCAATGAGGAAACTTGTGGTTGTTCCAAACCAACTATGAAGAGGTCATGATCAACCACTTGAACCTTGGTATGTTTTGTAATGCATCATGTATGAGATGACCAATCGGTGTGGAAGTTCAGGTAATAATTATAAAGGTAACCAATAGAGTTTATATGATCCTTACTTTTGAGGTAATTATGGGTTTTTATATGATATGATGTAAAATGAAAGGAATGAGATAAACTTGAGGTTAAATTACGTTATGGTTATTTTTGATGATTTTATCTTTTTTTTTGGAATGATTTGAGAATTATATAGTTTTGGAAAAAGGAAAACACGCAGACCGTGTGACTACCCGTTGCGTCGGACAAAGCTGAGTGAATCGAACCCACATCCAAAGTGCGACTGGTATTTATCGCCTACCACTGGACTACGTGAAGTCCCTGGTTAGTTTGACTGATTGTTTTTAGTTAGGTGATTTTATGAATTAAGAGTAAGTTGATTTTGGGTTATCTATGGATATTTATTAACCTATCATAGAGGATATGTGATTAGGTTAATTACTATTCAATACGAGACATTAAGAGCAACTGATGTTGTTTGGAGATAAATGACACGATTTAACTTGGAAGAATATGTGACTAAATCCCTCAAATATTTGAGTTTCAATCGTAGTTTGGATTACTTTGAATAATTTTATGGACAAATCGATTATAGAATAGTCCTCGTTGTACTTTGGGTTTTGTTGGAAAATTTTTGGAGAGTAAGAATAGATTTCATTTTTATAAGGGGTTATCCTTTTCGGGATTATCTGATCTTGTACTAGCCTTTTTGGTTTTGGTTTTGGTCTAATGACATGGGAAGTATATAGTTCTTTTTTTTAGATTAGGTGATTCTATATAAATTGATTATAGTACTCTTAATGCGAACAAGTCTTCCTAAATACTCGTCTTTTAAAGAAAATATGTGTTTGATTAAAGAATCTAGTAAAAGTTGAAAGTCAACATGATAAGTGATTATGTTTCCTTATCAATAAATTACTAAATAAAAAGTAACTGAAAACAAAAATGTTTTCTATTAACTTTTCCTCCTGGGGAATCGAATACCATTTAACCCATTACAAGTTTTTGATTTTTTTATGGTTAACTTTCTCCTAGACATGTTTTCTATCACTCTCCATCAGAACATGACCCTTTGTTTTTTTCCTCCATGTCCATATTTTCCTACTTGGAATCATAGTATGGGTTAACTCGGATGACCTCTGTACTTCTCTCCCTTTATTTCAAAGTGATTGTTTTACCGACTCTTGTTCCGATGTAGGACTTTCAAGGATGTTTCCGAGCCCAATTTTAAAATTGCGAGGACGCAATTCCCAAAAGGGGGGAAGGATGTAACACCCCAGGTAAATAAAGAATATCACATTTTTATATTTATCAATATTCATGAATAAAATATTAATATTACTTTAAAGGGTTGCTATGTTCGATAGCGTACCCGATACGCAACAAAGAGTTTCATTGAAATTTTACGTTGCACACTAGTAGTAAAATAATATTATTTTAAATGGTAGTTAACATATAGCCGTTGTATTGGAAAGAAAGGATAGAAATTATTATAATATGATTATATATGTTTTTTAAATGTTTTTACTTATATCTAATAAAATATAAAGGCTTAAAATACGGAAAGAATTCAATTTTAGGCATATATGCCCTAATTTTCACTAAAGGTTCACTTATCGCCTTTTGATGGTGAACCGTCATTAAATATAGTTTTTTTCACTCTTATAAATTCTGTTGGACCAAATAAAACTTTTCTTTATAATTGGAAATCAAAATTTACTTTGTGTAAATTTTTGGTATCTTTCTGATAAAGTTCATTTTTTTAATGAATAGTGTAAAATGTTGTATTTTAATTGAAAACCTATTTTTAATATAATTTATTTGTATTATTAGATTATCTTTTGAATTGGTTTTAAAGTGAAATTAGAAAATATTTTTACCATTGAATCCAATATTGGTCATTGGAAATAATTTCTCTTTGAAATCAGACTTAAACTGGTGTCAATCTTTTGATACTTATTGTTTCATAAAAACACGCTATTTGCTCTGACAGTGGGAATTAATTATTAAATTAATTAATGCAACTTATATTTTTTGAATTTTTTAAAATGGACTTCATTTTTGAATTCGTAATATCAAATATAGCTTAGGGTGATGTTTTGGTATTTTTCTGAAAAACATCAATTTTTGATGAATAGTGAAACCACTAAGTGGTACTTAAAAAAACTGATTTTTCATTTAAATGAAATTTTACCACCTCTGTGTTCTGAATTTTAAAAATCCGACATACATGGTTGTCATTAAGAAGAAAAATGTGGTTCAATGAGATTAAAATAATTTTTTGTTGAATAGTAACTTATTAAGTTTTTATTCGCGATTAGAGGTAATAAGTGTAATTTAAGGTAAAAATAATGTTGTAATAATATGAAATGAATTTGACAGATGTCCTACCCTTATTGGATGTGTCATGGCCGACCAATAAAACCCATGGGACAACTTGGGGACCCCATGGAGCCACTTTAGTTGGAAAATGACATTAATACCTTTTTTATTTAATGTTAAAATAAAAATGACACAAACATGAGTTGTTTTACTAAAATAATTTTTACATGGGGTTATACTAGTCAGAATTTTGACTATAAATATTCATTAGAAATCTAAAACGATTTTCTACATCATGATAGTTTTTTTATAATTTTTATACATTAAATAAATTATATTATTTATGACATCATGATGATGCAGCGATGACCTCATTATTTAACGATTTAAGTAAAATGGAATGATAATGTAATATCTAAGACCTAAACATGTCCAAAACTTATTGTATTAGTTGATTTCGAACCCTTATCACCTTATCCTAGAATTATATCAATGTGGGACCTCTTAAATTCGAATAGTATTTTAAAATAAAGTGACTTTTCTTTACATTCCAAGAGTGCCCCTCCTCTCCTCTTATAAAAGGCCCCCACCTCTACCTCCTTAACCACACTCCCAAAGCCTTTGGATCGGCTTACCCCTACCCATTTTGTATCTAAAATTCCCTATATTACTCCTTGAATCCTAACTTTGGGCATAAGTCTTCCCATGGAAGCCTTTGAGCTCAAACCAAAGGGAGTTACTCGATTTTAAGGTAATGTCTTCACTTGAGTCCTTTTGTTTTATTTTGCCTCTCCAACCCCCTAAACTCTTTTTATTAATTTATTTTGTAACAAATCCAGTATCTTCAATATACTAGGATGTTTTAATAAGAATTATTCGATCTACACTTACACACACGTACATATAATGGTTAAAGAACATACTTTTTCCGTGGATGGCAAATTTATGCCTCACGAAACGATGATTGTTCAAAAATCATATAACACCTTCAAAGGTGGCCATTAAGATTTCACTATATTAATATATGATATATAATTTTTTTATGTTTTACTTAAGATTCTGTATATTTAATTTGTGGCTTACCCTTATGGATTACATTATGGGTATACGCGATATCTGCATTTTAGGAAATGCGGACTACCGCCCCCTCAAAATGATGTGATTCGTTAATGCCATACGTGGGATGTATAAAGGATGGATTTAATGTTATTATATATGATGTTATACTGGAATTATAATATACCTCTATATCATTATTATTTATTTCCATTAAAGTATGATATAGAAATGAAAGTAGCGATCATGCGTACGTACGCCTTACCGTCTCCATGAACGGTGCATTTCATTTCTTATCCCCAAATGTAATGTACTATTATAAGTACATGTATATAATCGATATATATGATGAATGATACATCTAAATGATGAATATAATTCTAGAATTAAAATATACATACCTCTCATTTAGTTTTAATTCCATTAATATGACAAAGAAATGGAAGTAGCGTTCATGCATACGTACGGCTTACCATCTCCATGAACGGTGCATTTCATTTCTTACATCTAAATGATTATTTGATATTTTAAATACATGTATATTATAGATATATATGATATATATGATATCCAAAACAGGAATGTCATTCTGGATATAAAGAACCTTTGACCAGACGAACAACATGTAATTGTAAGAAGTCCACTTTCAACTTATGAACCATATATCGACAAAATAAACATTATTAACATAAATGATTACAAAATGATTATAACATGGAAATAAGTGATATAAAAGGAATAATGAAATTGAAAAAGGTTCTTATGAAAACATAAATTAACTCATGTTTATTATTCGGGACGTTAAAGAACAATCAAGTCATGTCGGACCCGAAGTAAGGGATCTTACTCCTCTCTTTCTTTTTAAGTACACTCTTTTATGTCATTCCTTCTAAAGCTCATCTTCCTTGTTATTGGGATGTTATTTTATATTACTCTTACTGTAATTTTATATATTCATATGATGAGGGACTATATTCTCTCTCATCATTCCATTTTGGAAGTTTTGAGTGGCGCTGTTAGGCTGCCGAATTTTCGTAACAGATCTAACCTCTCTCTTTCTTTTTAAGTACTCTCCTTTATGTCACTAATTTTAAGCTCCTCATTGTTATGTTGGGGGATGTTATTTTAAATTCATCTTTCTTTAAACATTATGTTAATATTATTAGAGACCCTATTTTATCTCATCAATCCATTTTTGTAAGTTTATGTGGCGCCGTTAGGCTGCCGAGTTTTCATAAGGGATTTTTCATCTCACTTTTATTCCCGTGAGATTTATGCTACATCTGCCACAATTTCCTTTGAGTTGTGTATGTACTGCCCGTTATTTTTCTCATTGTGAAATATACTTTCATTAATGAGTATTTACATCAATTTTGTATTGTCCTTCTTTCGCGGGGTGCATGTCTCGAAAGATACCCATGTCGGTAAGGGAACCTTTCACCCTCCACTTTTTGTAAAAGACTTCTTTTGTTATGTCTTTTAATTCACATAATATTATGTTGGGATATGCTCTTATATATCCTTATTGATATAAATTGTATGTCCATGTGATGAGATACCCTTTTTATCTCTAATCAACTCTTTTTCTGAATTTTTAAGTGACGTCGTTAGGCTGTCAAATTTTTGCAAGGGAAATTTTTAGCCCAAATTTGATTCTTTGGGATAAACTTGTACTCCTTGAATATGTCGATCTATGAATATGTTTGAATAACCTCTTATTGTTTTACACTTAATATCCACTTATATTTGGTGTATTCATTTGTCACACATAATTATGCAATTGATTTATCCTTAAACCAAGGATATCGTCTTTGTAAGGGTCTTCGTCTCAATCTCCATTCATTGAGACATATTTTTTTTATACACATCTTTATTTTATATGGTGTATAAACCCCTTTGACTTTTATGTTTATTCAAAAGGAATCTTTTTCTACGAAGAGTTTTAAAAAATGACAAAAAGTAATGTTTCTTTTTACGTACGCGGTGACAAAGTCCTTTTCCACCGACGTGAGTATTATTTGATCTTTGGCTTCCTCAACAAGCCATGATGTTTTTAAAATAAATTAAATACCATATACTTTTTTTTTGTATTTTGGTATTGAAAATGGGTTTGATAAAGGATTATATTATGTCATTATATTTAAATGATATATTGTGATTGAAATGTGGGAATTTTATCATTCCATTACATTGGTTTTATGTGTTATAATTTTATAATGGTACTTGGACATTTTATGGGTGGTTACGTGAGAAACCATATGATGGGTGGTGCCGTGAATACTAGGATGGGTGGTTACGTTATAACCTCAAATGCATTGGGTATGGAAGTTGTTCGTATGGCTATTCCATTAAGTATGTATGGATGTCGGCCGTATGGCTATTCCATTAAGTATGTGTGGAAGTTGACCGTATGGTTATTCCACATAAGTATGTTTATGTCCCAAGTTACCTTTATATATTGTGTGATCTTTATATGGGTTTTATGGGAATATTTTGGTTACAGAAGGGTAAGTAATGAACTTTTATTCAGTGAAGAGTTTTTACTACTTCAAAAAGGAGAAACGTATTACTTTGATAAAGTATACATGGTTTACTTATTGTTTTGGAAAACATACAGTTTTCTTTCTTTGTGTATCCTTTACTGAACTTTTTATGCTCATCCCATGGTTTTGAAATGTTTTTCACAGGACTTAACGTGGAATAGGGTCAAAGATGGGATCAAGGGAAAGTCATGCAACCAAAAACATGGAACTGGACATGTTTCTTTTTATGATTTTTTATTTTATGGAAACTTAGTAAAAGTTTCTACTTTGTAATCTTTTGAGATGTAATAGTTATGTCCTAATTCTCTAAAACTCTAAACCTGAAAATATCCTCAATTTGAATTATTCATTTAATTCAATATTAAGTAAGGTTTAAGGCCGAGGCCTTATATTAAATGACCTTTTATAATCTAGATTTCGGAAAATAAGATATTATATACTGCATTTTATCAATTTTGAACAAAATATAAAATTTAAACATCTAAAACAGTTTTGATGCGCTAACTCCATAGGCGATGTGAATTCCATTATATAAATATACTAAACCATTAAAAATAACTCTAAAACATTGGGTGTGAATTAATTTTCATATTAAGAGTTTTTCTAAAAGGCTTGTAAAAAATACCACTGTAAAATACCATTATATTATAACACATTAAAAATAATTATACTATGAAAAAGGTTATATAATAATTAATTGTTTTCTTTTGAAAACATTATAAAAGATTTTGAAAACAAATCCATGAGGATTAATAGTAAATTAAAGGATCTCTGAGTCTACACACTTTTTTTCAGGGACATGTTCACTCTATTCTCACTATGTTTTTTACAATGACCAGGCACCTAATTTTATCAAATCACTTTAATATTTATTTATTTTTATATACATGTTGCACTAGATTTTTTAATTGAAAAACATAACAATGAATTATATACACATACATAATCTTATTTATATATAAATATATATATATATATATATGATCATTAATTGGAAATCATATGCATGTTTTGGTACATCCAAAACTCATGTCATTCAAAACATGAGATTAACATCCAGGTATTCAAAACATTAATTCCCCAATTCATGAAATTATTTTTATATAATGTGATTACTTTTATGATATAAAACACAATCATGAATAATAATATTAAAGAAATAACGGCTTAATATATTTTATGCATAAAATAATGGCATAAATGAATAAACCCTTGACATAAGATAATAGAAAGTATAAATTGTAATTTATATAAAATATTATATATTTTATATTGTTTTCTTAGAATAATGGAGAGAATAATTATATAATACACCTAAAATTCAGATACGTAATATTTTTAAATAAAACATTTCATTTATGTACAATTTGGAAAATATAAAACACAGAATGATCGTAATCCTGAATTTACAGCGAACTGTTAGGCATATGAAATATTACTTATTTCAAGTCATTAAATGATAATTAGATATATATATATATACTCTCACACACAAATGTATGTATTTCCATCAATAATCAATAAATATTTCTTTAAATATGATCATGAATTACATGTATGTTAAATGAAAACATGAAATGATATGGTTCCATTGCATTAGAATAATACAAAAGCATGAAAATATTAATTTTTTTAAAAAGTACCATGTAATAATAATTTGAAATTATAATAATAATATATACTTTTAAATCCGTATAACTCTCGAAATTTATAATCCTTCAAAAAATATATTAACTTGAAAATTATATATAACATGTGCATAAATATTCTCAGATATTCTTATAACATGAAATATTGAAAAATAATATATATAATTATATGTGTTCTACCCTAATTACATTTATTAAAATATAATTTCATTATAAATTTTGAAAATAAATTCATTATTAGGGAACATATAAAACAATATTTTTAGATAACATATATACATATATATTAATTTTGAAAATGATATTTTTTCATTAAAAATAAATTCCAACATAAATAACCAAATATAAACAATTATTTAATTCCTTAATATGGGTATTCTAATAACATAACAATAATAATGATGGATTTATGAACTATAGGATAAAACCCTTACTTGGTTTGAAGAAAAATTAGAAAAACAACTTTTATAGTGCTTCCAAAACAATCACACATCAAAATCTAAGTTGAATTCTTTGCTAAAAACCCAATGAAATGCATTTATTTATTGATAATTATACTATACACACATAAATAAAATATATCATTGTTTGTTTTATGAAGAGTGCCCAAATATAACTTATAAAGAAAGCTCAAACAAGATTGACTAAACATATGATTTTTTTACTCGCACAAAAAACACACATATTTTTTTCTATATTATTATTTATATATATTTGTTAAGAAATCATAAAATTGGGAATTTAAGGTGGGTCTATGATCTCTTTTTTATTAATATTTAAATATATTTTTTTTTCATTTTTCATTATTTTTACTTTTTTCCCATTTTTTCTTTTATTATTATATTTATATAATGCTTTTTAAACAACCTTATCCCATTTATTTTAAATATTTCAACTTTTTTAAATCATGTTTCACCTTTATTTAAATATCACATTTTGACTTTTTTTATCAAGTCAACATTATTAATATATACAATTATTATATTTTATAATATTTTATATTTTTATGTCACCTATCTATTACAGTTTTTAACTATAATATCATAACTTTTTATTATATATTATCATGTTTTTATACTTTTTAACATAAATATATTAAATCCATTTTAATGATAATAATATAATAATATATTTTAATAATTTGAATATTTTATAAAATAATTAAAAAAATTTATAAAAAATATTATATTAAAAAATATATTTTTTACCCTTAATTATTATTATTATTAACATTATTTATATAATATTAATTAATCTATGTTTCAGAACTTTAAATCTATAAATCATTATTTTAATTAAATTTAAATTCTGATAATTTATTTATTAAAAAATAATTTATATAAACAAAAATAATTTAATAATTTATAAAGACCAATTTATTATATGAAAAAATATCATGTACTAATTATCTAATAATATTAACTAATGATAATAAATTATTTATTAATAATGGTATATTTAAGAGTGTCATTTTAATTTCATCATTTATTTATTTAAATTCATAATTGATAATTTAATATTAAATGCAATTTTTTAATTATTAATGTTCATATCAAATTATTGTTTAAATAAATTATCCTTTTATAAAAACTCTAGATGTTACTTTCCTCCACCCCTTAGATGAACAACACGAGGTTGCCCAGGATATACACACTGGGTCTTATGAACCCCCGCTCTGTCGACTCATGCAACTACACCTCCAGCTCTCATGACTACAAGGGGTTATCTGATATTCTAAAATACATACCATTTCACCCCATGAGAAATTACATGGAGAAACAAAACACTCAAGGGTGAGGTAAACTCGGATCCTCTTCAAGATGGATGCCTCGTACACATCCACTATTTTAGGAAAATGAAATCACATCATATTGACTACTCCAATGGAAATAGCATTCAACTAATAAGTCGGTTGTAACCTCTTGAAAATGAGCTCACCCTACCCTATATGGGGACCACAACACACAAAAGGAGGGAAAATATGTCCCAAAAACTAAAAGCACCACCATACTCCCCGACCATATTCATATAAGCATAGATGGTAAACGACCAGACCATTCTGAGGAAAACATCATTGGATCTCACTACCACTGTGGAAAGATTTAATATGAGTCTCTCTCTTCAGAGATTAAGGTCACCTCATTGGAAAAAACATGTTACCACTAATCCTCTATATAGGATCCTTTAACATAAGGGTTAAGGAAAATGGGCCTCCACCGGTACCTCTAGGTATTGAATATAGACTACATATAGGGAAATGTGGTTTGTGACTCTGTGCTTTATCTAAAGCTTAAGTAGTGGAGACAGATGTCATTTCTATAACCACACATGAATCCTCTACAACACAATCTTCTATCACCTTATGTGATATGCTCATAGTTATGATTTCTTTCATATTTCCTTGGAAGACATATATATGGTTCCCATTATATGGTGGGTGGTACATGATTTAAATATACTTATAATTAATTGATTAATGTATGATATCTCAAGATATAATAATCATGAAAAATATTGTTATTATTGATGCACTATGTTATGGATGTAAGAAATATGATTCTGGACACACTATTTCATAGTAAGAGGAACTGTTATTCCTAATGCACTATTATATTATAGATAGAAATTCAATTGAGGACGCACAAAGTTTTAAATGGTTTGTCAATGATTTATAATGGATTATTTTATTGATCATGTGAACATGATTCTTGAGGCACACTGTTATGGGATGTATAAATGTGACTCCAGTAGGATATTCTATAGAAAAATATATGTGATTCCTAATGAACTATTTTATGTAAAGTACTAACATGATTATTTATGCACAATGTTTTTACATATTGAAATGTTATTCCAAATGCACCATGGTTCTACAATAAGTAAGGTGACTTTTTATTCAGTATGGTATGGCTGGGAAAATGAGATTATGGATAAATTATGTTTTGATTATTATTATTGTGTTGTGACACAATCATATGTTTTACAATATCCTCATGTTGTGATATCTATTGACTTATGTTATACTTTATCACTTATTTCATGATTTATTATTTGTAATAAAACTATATGTGGGTATATTTCCTAATGCTATATACATAATTTTTTATATTCTGTTAAACTTGTATTCAATTCCTATGCTCACTTTTAATCATCAATTTATTACTTTTAGGAAAAAAATTTCATAGTATCTAATATAACCCTTTTTCTTTTGTTTATATTACCCATATTATGAATACAATTATAAATTATTAGATGTCTAATTTGGTAGTCTTGTGAGGTTTTATTGTAGAGAAATTTCCATAAGTATTATAAAATAAGTTTCTTATGGGGTTAGTCCTTAAAGAATATAAAACAATAATTCTTGGAATTGAGATATTATTGCTAATATGTACTATATAATATATAGATAATATTTAAAATATCTATATTTATATCATGGTTCACCTCAGTTTTAATCAAATATTGTGTTTAAATTAAGTGTTTTATCCCTATATTCGGGTGTCTGTGAATTCAGAAAATCCCCTAATAAATTAATTTTTGTGTTTTGAGTTGGTTGGGTTTACAGAAAAATATAGTTGTGAACTTTAGTTTTGAATTACCTACAAGTTTTTTTTAAATTATATTGAAATATATTTCGGTCGGTTTTAAATTATATGATCGTAAAGTATATTTACTGGGAGACAAGAAGAATCTTTCCAATAATGTTTCACATTAGGGTCTAGAATCTCTATAATGTATTTTATAATGTGTAATATTAAAAACGTATATTTTTACCCAAAATAGGGGGTGAATTATAGTATATAATATAATAAAACTAATTTTTACAACCTCCTAATATAGATTAAGCATACATGAAATTTATTAGATTATAATAGTTTATATATTAGATAGGCCAATCCTCTGATTATCAGTGTTTATAAAAGTTTATGTGAAGTAAATGTTTAATATAAAATTTCACAGTGGAATAATGAAAAATTAATAATAAAGATATAAAAAATCATATAAAAATGTCAAATAAATAAAAAAAATTTATAAAAGATTTCAACACATTAACCTTATATATAATTGAACTCACAATACTTGAATTTTGGTATTCACACTCTTCACCTAACCACAATTTAATTTATTCTTAAAATAATAAATATATTGATTCAAAGATCAGATATAGCTCTGTCTTACTATTCTTCTTATCCCTTGATTTCTAGGATCAGACACATTTTTATCTTCCCATACTAGAAAACCCATAATTAGACCCAATAAAAAATAATAAAAAATAAAATATGATCATAATGAATTTAAAAAATCCTCTAACTAGTTCATTAATAATAATACTCTCCAAAATTCTTTGTTATGTTATCCAAAAGTAACAAGATGTTAGAAACGTTTTACAGCAAGTCTTGATAGTTGATTATACAAAGCATTTCTAATCCTTTGATGATTCTCATGTTTATAAGCAAAGTCCCAAATACTATATAAATAAATTTTGGAGGATCTTGTAATGGATATAGAAAAAAAATCACTCTTAATATGAAGAGATTATGATCATTATATTCATTTGATGCTTGTAATTTTATACACCATAAAATAACATTATGATTTTATCTCTAGGAATAAAAATTGTATGTCCAGTAAAATTGAATTTCTTAATCAGATGGATATAATGAATGTTTGTTTTAATATCATGTTTGTCTCCATCAATTTTTCTGGAGGAATTATCTATACGTAAAATTTCATATTTGTAAAAGTCTACATCTGATGAAAAATTTAATCATCTATTTGTTGTAAAATTTACATGTCTATCATATTTAAAAAGTTGTATTTAATTAAAGTCTTTCTACATCTAGTAAAATAACCTCTATAGAAAATCATTCGTAAATATTTTGAAGAGTAAATTAGCAAAATACGTTATTTAAGAAGGTGTTTTGTAATTTTGAAAAAAATTATAATGTTTTGAATGTAAAACATTCAGATCAAAATATCCCCCTTTTAACAAAAATCACAAAACCCAAATCATTAAAATAATAACTAATGTAAATTTTTTTTGTAAAAACATTTCTCCCCTTTAACTGAAATTTTTTAATACTACATCTTTTATATATTTTTAAAATTTCTCCCCTTTGTTACATTTTTTGTCCACTATTTGTTTCTCCCCCCTTTCTTAAACAACAAAATCCTAATTTTTTCAAGAATTAATTTGTTTGTTTACTTTTCTCAATTTTTATCATTTTCATCCCCTCTGTGAATTTCAAAATTAATGGAGGAAGATAGTGGTCATAATATGTTTGAGAATTAAATTTTTATATGGGAAACTTCTATATAAAATGAATATTCATTCAAAAATTATAAAATTGATTTTATGAAATTATAATTGGAAAGAAAATCAATTCATAAATATATATATATATATATATAGAATCATTCAATCCAAACATCCATCTAAATAAGTTTTATTATTATAAAAGTTTTCAAAAATTTTGATAAATAGTAATTCTTTCCACTAAAAAATATTTATGATCATTATAATCTATTTGAAATAATCTAGGAATTTCAGTTACCTGGAAGTATTTGCTTTTATATTTTCAAACTAATATTCAATAAATAAGACATTATATTTTCTTACATTAACATCAATGATTATTATTATATGAACTGATCCTTACTATTATCAATCTTAACCATCGAAACTTCTTTTCTAAAGTTATAATTATCTTCATATATTCAGGAATTTATTCCTATTATACCCTAATAAGATGTTCATTTTTATCAATTCCCCTTTTAATTTCACAAATTTTCAATGAAATGCCTCTTACTATCTTTAAAATGTATAATGTTAGATTTTTATCCTATTAATTAGTCATCAAAGAACATAATATCAGCCTCATTTTATTATTCATCTAAAATTATATATCAACCATCATGTTTATTTTTTTTATTTTCCATTAAATTTTTTAATATAAATTTTATTTTTAATAATGGTTTCACAAGTTGTTTCATATGATACAAATTTTTCAAAAGAAAATATTCCACATCGAATATATTTTGAATGTTTTTGAATATTTATAAAATGAGTGTGATTAACATAAAATTAGTTGTTTGCATATTCTATTTTATTTTTCACTAAATTTAAATAATTAACCCTCATTTATAAGAATTTATCATTAGAATCGTAGGAATAGTGAGTTCAATATCATGATACATTATAAATGGCCAGAGTAGGTTGTAATGATTTTCAACGTTATTCCATTCTATCTATCTATTTAATAAATCTTCCACCACATCATATTTTTCAATGGACTTTGGTTTTTCAATAATAATGGTTATTAAAATTTTGATATTACAATTTTTATGAACATTTATCTCTATCTGAGGCATCAAAAACATAGTCCTTGTGTTAATGAATATATATGAATGTGGAAGAATAACCTATAATATATTCAACTTAAAAATATTTTTATAGATAATTTTCTAGTTTTCTATAACCTCTTTAAATTCCTTTTTCTCTTTTCTTTTTAACTTCTAAAACATCTAATTTGACATTTTTTGATTGACATTTTTCATTGACTAAATATTAATCCTTATATTTATCAATGGAAATTGAAATATGTGAAGATTGAGTTTTTTCCTAATGAAGGAATAGATTGCTGCACATATGGTTTAAAAATAGATAAAGGTTTAATGGATAATGGTTCTACTGGGTTTTTTTAATTAAATATTCTCATGTGATTGTTTTGTGCCTTTAGAAAGAATTTAAACTTTTTTTTCTTCTTTATTCCTTTGTTTTTTCTTATATTTTTTACTTTTTATTTAATATATTTATTACACTTTTCATTTAATTCCAATACATTAGACTTATCTAACAAAAATCATTGATATCTAGGCTTCATCTATAATTTATGCATCAAAAGATCAACGAAAGCCTCTGTGGACATAGTTTTAGCATTATTACTTGGATATGTTTGGGAATGTTTTTTGACTTTCAGTTGTTCATTTTGATTTTTTGTTTTCACATTATACACTATTTTTTTGACATATTAATGGACTCATTATACAGAGGAGCAAAAAATAGACTCATTTTTTATATTATCTCCTCACAACTTAAAGAAATACTTTCTATCATTAGATTTAATTTATTTTGATCTTCTAAAAATTCTAGAAATTAAGAAACATTTTTAATGAAAAAAATGAAAATGTTAAATTTCAAACATTATAGATTCATTCATAACAACAACACCATATGGTAATAGAAAAATTATCCTGTTGAACATTCTTAGGTCAAAAAAATGCATAACATAAATGACATCCAACCTGAATGTATCCCTATAACCATTTATCATATTAAGAATATTGTGCATCTAGATTAAACAATCATTATATCTATTGAACAATGATCTATTTTTCTTACTTTCTCATTGGATGCAGAAAACAATATATCATCGATCTATCTTTCAAAAAATTCAGTATTCTCAAGAATATTGTGGGAAAAAATATTTTCTGCTCTATATAATGTATGTCGTACTATAATATTTACATATTTATTATTGAGTTTATAATAAAATTCAGTCAAATTAAAATTATAATTTTTGTTATTTCTTCATCACTAAACTCCTTTGATGAATAAAACTCTTTTAGTATCACTTTGTAATGGAGATCAAAACCATACTTCTCTATACATATATATTGAAATAATTGAATTATAATAATATTATTTAGTGTATAATCATACATATCAAACTAGAGTTTTCAATAAGACATTCCCTTATAATTTCCATGTTAAAAAAATACTCATATGAAGTCATTTTTCTAAAATAGATTGAATAATTTGATTAAAAAACATCAAAAAAGTGGACAAAACAAAAATTTGGTGGAAAGAGTATGTAGTAGATATAATTACTGATATGAAGAGTGGGTGACATAATTCCTTTATATAGGGGTTATAAGAAAGAATATTCTACTTCTGTAGATATTATGGCTAAAAAACAAACCCATTCGTAATTTGAATGTTAAGATATTTTTTCAACGATGGAAAGAAATAAATCAAGAAATATTTTTTTAATAACATTAATTTGATGACATGTTTGTTCAAAAAGAATTTAAAAAAAAATTACAATTTTATAAAACAATAAAATTTTTATACAACATAAAAAAAATGAAACAATCAATAATAATAAATTTATAATAATAAATTACATCAAAGATAATAAATTTTAAAATTTCTTATGAATATTTTCGTGATAATTATGACTTATTGGTTTTCTTAAAGTCATTTTCAAAAAAGTTAATATGTTTTATAGATAAATTTTTAAACAAATATGCCAAATAATATTTTATGAAATGTTTGTCTTAATTTTTTTAATTTTTTTTTGGAAAACCAAAATAATTAATAATTTTAAGTATTGATAATCTATAAAGTTATTACAATTCAACATAAATGAGGAAAGAATTGTAAATAAAAAGAAAACATAATATTTTAAAATAAAATGTGTTTCTGATATTTCTATGATTTTTTAAGTAGATGCCTAAACAAAAAATAGATATGGTGGATCATTTTTTATTCACCATTCCTACTTTATTTTTTATACATATACATATATATCATAATTTAATGCTCTTGAAAAAATATCATCAAGTTGTTCTTGAATTTTGATTAATTGTAAAATTATATATCCTTTTATGTCTGATCTTGAAGGAAAATATGTCTTATATATAAATTATTACATCATGAGAGATGCTATGGGTATTTAATTACGTATTTAAAACTTTTTTTATCACACAAAATTTAATATTTACTGAATCTCAATAAAAAATCCACGTGTATTTGTTGCATCTACAATACTTGAGCACAAAAACCTCCACTAGCCACATATTATTCTTTAAATGTAGAAGTTAATACATAATTTTTTCCCTTACAATACTATGAAATTAAACATTCTCTTAAAAAATAAGAAGTGGCATATTTACTCTCTCTATCCATTCAAAAAACTAAAAAATTAGTATCTATAAAACATTTTATATGAAAATAATTCTTATAAGAATAAAATAAACCAAGATCCATATATCCCTCTAGATAATAAATAATTTGATTTGTATACATACGATATGTCTTTTATGGATTTTAATTATATATTTCACATAATCATACCGATAACATTAGTCTTGGATGATTATTTTTTAGGTATAGTAAAATAATAATCATTCTACTAAAAATATTTTTATCAACTAGTTTCCAATATTCATTTATATCTATTGTGTTTTAGGTAATGATAAGAGTACTAAAACCTTTATTATTTTATTGTCCTAAAATATTATGTAAATATTTTATAAAATTATATAGGGATAAAAAAGATACCTCTGGGTTTTGTGAAATATGGAAACCAAGGAAAATAGTTAAATCACCCATCCTGATCATTTCAAACTCATATATGAAATGATATACAAAAAAAATTCAAGATATATTTGAGTCGAAGATAATACCATTAAAATAAATTTTAACAAAGATGATATCTTTAAAAAAATGATAAATAAAGATAGATCCACTATAACATTAAAAAAGTTATAAAAATATGCTTAATCAATCATACAATGATCTAGGGGCTTGTTTATGTCTGTAAAGTACCTTAAAATGTCAAAAAAAATTGATTCATAATTTTTATGCTTTCTAAACCTAGTTGTTGTTCTATATAAACTTCTTCTAGTACATATCCTTTAATGATATCACACATTAAATCAATTTTATTATTTTGAAATTTAAATTTTTTTCCTATTCTTGAAGTATACAAATAACATCATGTCTAGTTTTTTTGAGAAACAAGTTTTTTTATAATATATGACTTCTTTTTTATTATAACCGTTTGGGACAAGTCTTCCTTTTTTCAAATGATTATTCCATTTTCATCACATTTGTTATAGAATTCCAATTTTACATCAATTATAAAAATATTTATCGGACATTCAGCCAACGACAATACTTAATTCTTCTCAAACTCATTGTGTACATCTGACATTTGTTTTTATCAAATCATCATATCCAAAAGCCTTATTGTGATTATTTTTTTGAAATTTTCATAGAAATTCATAATATATGCATTCATTTCAAAAGATAATAGTTTTAACTAGTTGATCCAAATCACTAATGAAATTATAACTTGGATGATTCATATGTATTGTATGATTCCATAGTTATATAATATATTTTTCTCTAATAATCGGATGGATTTATTATTTTGGTACTACTTCAGAAGTTGATTCCTTGTTAATAATTTCTTAAGTATTATTTTACAATATGGCATGGAAAAATATAGTTTTTAATATAATATAAAGATTTTGTTTCATGTAGTTTGAAAATAAAAGTATCAGTTCCATAAAATTTAACATGCAATGTTTTAGAAAATAAACACGTATTTTTATTAAAAAATCTATAAGACAAATTTTTTTTGAATATCCAATAAAAATTCAATCATTTTATAGAGAAATTTGATTTAAGTTACCATTAGTATTCAAAATGAATAATTTGTATCCAAAAACTCATAAAATTTTAATTTTTTTATTTATTACTATCCACAACTATTAAGAAGAATTATTAATAAAAGTTAGATATAAAACACTATTTATAGTATAGTGTTTAGTGTTGAATAATTTAGCCCAAAAATGATTAGTAGTTGAGTATTCACTCAACACAGTTCTAGTAATATCCTAAATAACTCTATTTTTTATTTAGACTACACTGCTTTACATAGGTGGTTTGGGAGGTGAGAAGTTCTGTATACATATTTTTTACCACAAAAATTTTCATATTCTGAGTTACAAATTTCTCCACAATTATCACTATGAACAGTTACAAAAGGTATATTATCCCATTTTTAATGCTAGATACAAAACCATTCAAAGTAGAAAAATCCATTTGAATTTATAGATATAATCAAAAGCCATGCATATATAGTGTATACATAAACTAGAAAATATAAATAGTATTTTCCAAAATTTAATCTAAATTCTCTAGGACCAAAAAATCTTTGTCCCCAAACTGTAAAGAATTACGACTTTAAAGTTCATGAATATATTTAAAATGTGTCTTATGTTTCTATCCAAATTGATAAGGATCAAAAACATTAGAATAGTCAATCCTCAATTCTATCTCTAAATAGATCGTTCATGTATTTTTTTCTGATGATATAACATTACAGTGTCCTCCCCTTCTCGGACACAACCAAGATTTATTCCCCAATTCTTTAAGGTAGTGTAAATCAGGGCTCCTATTTTCTTTTAGGTAATGTTTGTAACCATTATTATGCCTATCCAGAAAAAATGATTATTTTTCCTTATGAAATTTTTATAATAAATTTATCAGTCATTAATCTCACAAGGTAACCATCATCAACCAATTTTTATATAAAATTGAGGTAAAAATATGTCCTAGTACTAAAAATTCATTTGAAATCATTTTTTTTCTCAGAGAACAACATTATATATTATGTAAGTTTGTCATTTAAAATTGTCAACAAAATTTAAAATGTCATATTTTAAATTTATAATTATATATAGAATAAATATATTTCTTATAATATAATTGTAATGACCAATATCTATGTACTAAATACTATTATTATGGGGACAATTTTTATTTAAAATAGAGATTTAGGATTTAAGATCCAAAACATGATTTAGACTTGCATTTTGAGAAAATATAATTTATTAAATCCACATTTGTCAAAAATTTCATTGTTATATATTTGTTAATTCTTTAAAAAAATATGTTTTATTAAATCATAAATATTATACATTCTTTAAACCAGACATGTTTTTCATAATCCAAACACATTGAAATTTAATAAAATAGTATCACTTTTTATAACAAAATTTTATTTTCCAAATGGGGTTTTGGATTTATAAAACCATTACTAGTCATACTTCTATAATGTATAATTTTCTTCTACATGTTTTCAAACTAATCAATTCTAGAAGTAAATGTTTATTGTAATTTTTTAGAAATAAAAATTTCATAATTTAGTAATACCACTAAACTTTTTTCCACATGTTTTTTTTCCGAATTTTAGGTTTTAACATCTATGATTGATAAGAAATTTATTTTGAATGTATATAAATTCATTAATATTCACATTATCTCATATAATAGAATCATCATGTTTTTCTGAATCGTTATAAATTTTTTTTTCAATAATCATAGAAAATTGAGAAACATCATCAATGATTGGAAAATTTTCTTCATATTTAGAAAAATTATCATTTTATTCTTCTGTTGAAGTAAAGTTTTCATCTTGAGATTCATGATATGTTTCACTTAATGATAAATTTGTAACGGTTTATGTAGTTATATTTTCCATGAATCATTCATTTGTCTTTGTAGTGTTATCAATGAAACAAATATTATTTATATAATCACTACTACCATCATAATAATTACCATAATAACTATTTCCATCACATATGATACAATTATATGAGGATTTAAAACATTCATTTAAATTATGTCTATATAACATTTTAGAATTTCTTCCTTCTATTCCATTCTCTTAAACCTATGAAACTCTGGTCCAAAATTACATTTTTTCTTACATTAATTGTAGGTCACCTCAAAAGAATATTTATTATCCATCCATTCTATAATATTTTTGATAAAACTATAACAAAAATATTTATTTTCATCTGCATTATTCATTCTATTTTCTAAGTTAGAATTTTCATTATCCCAAAGATATGATGAATTTGTTTTAGTCAAAGAAATTTATTTTCACCTTTTATGATGATTTATAAACTTTCTATATAAGTATATTTTCATAAAAGTTTTTCAAGTTTAGGACAAAGAAACTACATTTTTTATTCACACCCTCTAGTCATATCTTCTCATCCTTCCATCATATTTCATAAGTGATCCAGTAAAATCATATTGAATAAGTTTTTTTATATCTTATTATCATAAAGTGATTTCTTCTTTGATTAACATACACTAGGAATAGTTTTAACATTAATATTATCTATCAAATATTTGTCTCTAAAATATTTTAAGCGGCTTAATATTTTCATAAATCTAAAATGAATCTTTAGAGAAGTTCTTCCTAGTAGTCAAAAATGACTGGTAATTTTATCTAGGAATTTCTTATTTTGTTTCATGGCTTTGGTAGTCCCAAATTGAGTTACATACTATATTCTATAACTAATATTGATAGATTTATATGATGAAATCTCGCTATATATGTTTCATTTCATTAAGCATTACAAATCAAAATTGTTCTTAAGTAATTTAGAAATAATCCTATCATGTATGGGATAAGAATAAGACTCCAAAAATGTTATAGAAAAGAAAAAACATTGTAATAAGATATATAAAATCTTTATAGAAACTCTCAATATTTTATGATGCAAAAGATTCTCGCCCATAAAATCTTGCTTCTACCTATAATAAAATCCCCAACAGTCATTTTACCAAATCATAGAGGTAGTTGAAAAGCCATAAAAATATCCATCATCTCTTAAAAGGATTTAACTCAGCATAATCATCTAATTACATTATTTTTTTACACTATTATTGCACAATAAGATTTCATCCATTGGAATAAAATTGAATGTTTGAAAAAAATAGAAATTTTCCTTAGATATATTCAATGAATGTTCATTTGGTGATCTATTCTAACTCCATCAGATGAACATTATCTGAATTTATTTATATATATTTTTCTTTTGGAATTAATTATACTTAAGTTGTTAAACTTATATAAATCCTCAAATAATAAAATAATAAATTATTATCTAAACATACCAATCACATTTCTATATTATTTAGAATATTATATAAAATTATAAATTTACCAAATCTGGTAAAATAATATTTCTATTGAAACATACAAAAAAAATTATAAGAGAAAATTTATAAAACTATGAAGCTTATGAAACTATGTTGTTATTTTCAAAACAATGGATATAAATTATTAAAAGTACAAAATTTTACACGAAAAAAGTTGTGCTGAAAAATAGAGAAAAGAAGATATTTTGTGTAAGTGTGAATGTTACATGAACATATTGAATGTTTCACAAAGATGGGGATGTGAGTATTCCTCGTCAAATTATGAAAATGTCACAGGTTTTTGTATGTTTTTATGTTATGTAAATTTATTTTTTTCTAAAATAAATTGGATTTTTTGGAGGAAGTGAGTTACATGTAGAAAGATAAATACTTGGTGACATATTTTTTGGAAGTTTACAAGAAATTAATATTCTATAGAATATTTTCTGAAGGAGGAGTTATGTGAATACATGAATTTGAGTTGAAAAAAATGTTGTAGAAAATTGTGGATGTTCTATGTAGGGTGCATAGTTCGTATAAAAGAGGGTTGTATCCTCCTAATTCATGAAAACAATTACATAATGATGAAGGAAAGGTTCTGATATCATAAATAAGTTTTGTAAAAGAGTTTATCACATGAATCCTTACCAAAACATCAGTTCCATGTTGAAAATTAGGATTGTAAATAAGTCCATGGTAGTTTTAGTAAATTTAAATGAGATTCATAAATTTTGAGGGTTTAGTAGATCTAAAAAATTTATTAAATTTTGAGAAGTTTCTTAAATGTAAATAGTTTAATGAAATATGGAAAAGTATTTTAAAATTATAGAATGTTTTGTGAAATGTTATTAGATGTTTTTTTAATGGAAATGTTCCATGAGAAAGTGATGAATTTATGAATTTTATTTTGGTAAAATGGAATTCATAAGTTATATCAAAGAAGAGATTCATTAGAAATTACTATAGTGTAAAAACAATTATTCAAAATATCATAGGTTATAAAGTAAAGGAATAGTAAATATAGTTTTGCAAGGAGACTAGGGATCCTTCTGTAACATCCCATGTAAATAAACAATAAAGCACATTTCATATTTATTAAAATTTGTGAATCAAATATTAATTTTTTTTAAAGGGTTTCTATGTTTGATAGCGTACTCGATACACAATAATGGATTTCTTTTAAATCATACGTTGCACACTAATAATATAATATTATTATTTTAAATGATAGTTAACTCCTAGCCATTTTATTAGAGGGAATGAACAAAAATAACTCCAATATGATTATACATGATTGTCATATGTATTAACATTTATCTAATAAAAATTTAAATGCTTAAAATATGAATAAATATATTTTTAAGCATAATTTACATTAAAAGTTCTATTTACCACCTTTTAATGGAGAAACCTCTTTATATAAAGTTTTTTTCACTTTAATACATTATATCTGAACAAATAAAACCCTTCTTTTTTATTGGGACATCAAAATTTACATTGGGTTAATTTTTTGAATTTTTCCGATAAAGTTCATTTTTTAATGAATAGTGAAAAATATTGTATTTAAATTCAAAATTGCATTATAATCTGATTTTTTATAAGGTTATATTATATTTTTAATTGGTTTTAATGTGTAATGATAATATATTTACTCCATTTAATCCAGTGTTTGTCATTGGAATTAATTTCACCTTGAAATTGGAAAAAAAGTGTCAAACTTTTGATAGTTATTGTTTCATAAAAACACACTATTTGTTTAAACAACAAGAATTATTTTTAAATTTATTAATGCAACTTAGATGTTTATAATTTGGTAAAATATACATTATTTTTGAATTTTGAATATCAAATATATCTTAGGTTGATATTTTGGTATTTTTCTGAATAACTTAAATTTTTTGTGAATAGTGAAACCACTAAGTAATAGTTAAATAAACTAAATTTTTAATTTAAATGAAATTTTACCATTTCTGTGGGTTAAATTTATAAAATACAACATACATTGTTTTTATTAGTTAGTAAAATGTTGTTCAATAACATGAAAATAATTTTTCATGAATATTAACTTTAGAATTTTATTTAATGTGGTTAAAGGTAAATAAGGTAATTCAAGGTAAAATGAATATTATAATAATTCAACATTACCATTAAACTTGTTCAAACCTTATTTTATGAGTCTTTTATGACCATGGGAATATTTGGGTTGATTTTGGGACCCCATTTATCCACTTATGAATAATAATGACTCATTAGATTATTTAATTTAAATGCAAAAATGGCATGAACCAAAATCTTTTAGTAAATTAATTTTTATATTTTATCATATAAGTCATATTTTTGAATAAAAATATTCATTAAAAATATAAAAAGATTTCCTAAATCATGATATTTTTTTATAATTTTTAGACATCGAATAAATGAAATTACTTATGACACAACAATGAAGTATTTTTTATCTCATTGATAAATGATTTAAATAAATAAGATTATAATGATTAAAATATTATCGAAAACCTATCCAATTCATATTGGATGGTTTTATTTCGACCATGATTAATCGTATCTTTGACTATAATTATTTTTTGACCTTTTGAAACTGAATATCATTTTATAATAAAATAATATTTTCACACTTTCCAAAAAAGCCCCTCCTCACCCTTATAAAACGATACCACTTCTAACCAATTACTCACACCCCTCAAGAAAATAGTCTCATCCAAAATATGCCCAATTAATCTCCCTACATCCCTATCTTCCTCCTAGAATCTTTAACTTTGGTAGAAGGCACTTCAAGAATTCCTTTTGGATCAATCCAAAGGAAGTTACCCAAATTAAAGGTAACAGTTTCTCTGGACTTATTTTCATTTATTCTACTTATCCAACCCCTAAAATCTTATTATTCCTTTATTTTATAATAAACAAAGTATACTAAATATACTATGATGTTGTTATAATATGTATTCTGACTACACTTACACACACCTCCATCTAATGGGTGAATAAAATACTATTTCTGCGGTGGGAAAACTAATGCCTCACGAGATGATGATTGTTCGATTACCTCCTACCGCCTCTCACGGTGGCCACTATGATGGAAATGTATTTATATATGGTATATATTATGTTTATTTTCTCTTTTTTATTCTTTATTTTCCATTTATATCCTACCTTTATGATTTCCATTATTCGTAAACATGATAATATCATTTGAGGAAGTGCAGACTACCACCTCCTCAATGTGATATGACTCGTTAATGCCATATCTGGGATGTATGAAGGATACATTTAAGGATATTATATATGATATTATTCTGGAATTATAATATAACTATGTATCATTATGTTTTAATTTCATTAAAATTTAAAATATAAATGAATGTAGCGTTCATGCGTACGTACAGCTTACCGTCTCCATGAACGGTGCATTTCATTTCTTACTTAATAATTTTATGTACTATTGTAAATACATGTATATACCGGATATATATGATATATATAATATCTAAATCACAAATTTCATTCTAGATATAATGGACTATTTACCACATGGACTACTTATAAATATAAGGAGTTCATTTTTGACACAAGTACCAAATATCGACAAAACATCCATTATTAACTTGAAATGATTACATAATGTTTATAACAAGATAATAAGTGATATAAATGGAATAATTCACTTTTAAAATGTTCTTATGAAAGTTTAAATAAATTTTAGTTTATTATTCAAGAGATTAAAGAACAATCGAGTCAAGTCAGACACGAGGTAAGGGACTTTGTCTCAATCTCCTTTCATTGAGGCATATTTTGTTGTAATACACAAATTTGTTTAAGTTATATAAACACCTTTGAATTTTTATGTCATTGAAAGGGAATCATTTTATACGAAGAATTTTACTAAACGACAAAAATGAATGTTTTTTAACGTAAGTGGTGACAACATCCTTTCTACCGCCGTGAGTATTATTTGTTCTTTGGCTTCCTTAACAAGTAAGAATGTTTTTAAAAGAAAAAATAAATACCATATAATATTTTTGCGTATTATTTATTGACAATGATTTTGATAATCAATTTATAATTTCAATATCTTGAAATGATACTTTTTTATTTCAATGTGGAAATGTTATCTTTCTTTTATGCATACATTATAAGTTATGATCATGTTATGGTTCGAGGGAATTATTTGCATATACGAGTGGTTACGTGATAAACCTAGGGTGGGTGATCCTGAGATAGCTCTCCAATGCATTAGGTAATGTGACAGAGGTAAATGTGCATATTTCTCCTATGAGATTCTAGGAATATATTGTGATGGGTATTCCAAAGTAACTCTCTATGTAGCTTTGATAGCTACAATGTAAGTATGTTATGGATTCTAGAAGTTACCTTTACGATATATTATTTCTATGTATCTTTCAAAAATCTTATGATTTCATAAAGTAAATAAAAGAGTTCATGTTTTTTATGTATTTATAAACAAATGTTTTTTTTCTTTGTTTTATAACCCTTACTGAGCTATTTAAGCTCATACCAAGTTTTAAAATGTTTTCACAGGACTTCATGATGAATAGGTTCAAGGATTATATCAAGGAAAGGTCATGTTGTCTAAAACCTGGAACTAGACACGACTCTTTTTTCAAGAGTTATTATTTTATGAAAAAAATAAAAACTATTTAGAAGTTTCTAATTTGTAATCTTTTAATATGTAATAGTTAAGTCCTAATTATCTAAACCTATAAACCTTAAAATATCCTCAATGTGAATTGATCGTTTAATTCAATATTATTTATGTTTTAAGGCCTGATCCATATAGTTGGTTTCAGATGCCAGTTTAGATAACTTTAGGAGTTAGGGTATTGATAAATTAATATCCATAAAGTAATTGATGTTAATATTTAAATCAAATAGCATTTAAATATAACCATGTTGCTTGGCCTAAGATATTAATGTGTTCAGAATGGTTTTCTATAGAGGAAAATGTGAAGCTAGGTTGGGATGAATTTAGGAGGAAGACAACCTTCAAAATCAGCAACCTGAGATGGTCGGTATCATAACTGAATAGTTTGTTGTAGTGATGGAATAGTTGAATCTGGCTATAAATAGTGGTGGTATCCATGTATGAGATCAGCCAGATCAACCACAGAGGAACATGTCAGTAGTGGAGAATTTCAGGAGGCAACATCCCCCCATCATTCAGAGGATCATCTGATCTGGTGCTAGAATAAGGGTGTATTGATGAACTGGAAAAGATTTTCGATGTCATGGGATGTTCATAACATAAAAAGGTTAGTCTATTTTTTTACAATTTTGAAGGTGAAGCTGATCAGTGGTGGTATATGGTGAGAAATATCACGGATAGTGAGAATATTGATGCTCTTGATTGGGATGAATTCAAAGGTATGTTTCTTGAGAAAAATATTTTCCTAGGTGGTTATTCATAGGATGGAAAAACAATTCCTTTAGTTGAGGCAAAAAGATGAATCAGTTTCTACTTATGGAGAAAAATTCACTAGAATGGCAAGGTATGCTCCAAATTTCATACGAGATCTTTATAGTAGAATCAACCATTTTTACTCAAAATTAAAGACAAATTATCAAAGGGATTTATCTTCTCGTGAGTTCAAAAGTTATGAATTTTTTTATTTTTGTGGAGAAGGTGGAAATGGAGTTTATTGATGATCAGGTTTTCATTGAAAAACAACAAAATAAGAGGTCGAGGTGGCAGGGGAAAGGGATGAACTCCTCAAAAAATTCTGATTGTAAGAAACATATGTTTACAATTTGTGAAAATTGTTGTAAAAAGTGTGCAGGGGAATGCATTTTGAATTCGGGAAAGTGCTACCAATGTGGTAAAATGGGACGTACGTCTCGTAATTGCACTGAAAAAGATCAGGGTAATGGTAAGACAAAATCTGATTTACAGTCATTAAAATGTTTTAAGTGTAATAAAATGGGTCATAATGAAAATGAGTGTAATGTCATGTAAATTTCAAGGAATTTTATTTCTTAATTTTCTTTGGAATTTTAGAAGAGCGCAGTTTCTGACGGAACCTGATTCTGAGGCCCGGTGTGCCCGGAATCATTTTCCGAAGTTTGGCTCGGGTACGTTCCGTGAACGGACGAGCGGGTTTTTCTAACTTTTGAACCGGTGCCTGGAATCGAAATATGAGGGCACCGATGAAATCACGGCACCGGTATTTTCATAGAAACGCCTCTTCCAGAGTTGCGTTTTCTCGGGTGTGGTTTTTTAATTTTCAGGCATAAAGTTAAGAAATAAAATAATTGTTCGACAAACTTTATTTATTTCACTTAAGCCACTTGAAGCCACTTGAAAGCCACTTAAACTGATTTGAAATGGATAGGGTACTATTCAAAAATATCCTACCCTCTTGGTGGGATATTTGCGAGGTGGGGCCCGCACGAGCCCCGCCGTTTCTTTTCCGCTAAGTAACGCACCCGCGAAAACCCGTCATTATGAAAGTCAACTGATGTGTTTTCATAAATTCATAATGCACCATTTAATTGGGCGGTTTATTTTGTTAATTAAATGGGCAGTTTCTTTCGTTGAATTAATTCTACAAATTAATGGGTCGTTACTTACCTCTTTTTCGTTTGTTGGCGTAATAATAAAATAAGACCAACACGACATTTGGAGGATTACTCGTTGAGAGGTACTTGACATAGGTTCTTGTGCCTTCACCCTTCTTCACGAAGAATGCGAAGAACACGAAGAACGCAAAGAATGAGAAGAACGCCGTCCTCCGATGAAGAACGCCGAACCCGCGGAAACCAACGACGCGACGTCGTGTGCCGTGACGCTGACATTTCCCCTCCCGCGACGTTCTTCTGCGACGTTCCTTCCTCGGAGACAAAAACCTTCGATCATCCGTTGAGGTGAGGGTTTCATATTTCTTTTAAATTTTCCTTTGTGGTTTTTAATTCAGAGAGATTTTATTATTATTAATTAAATATTTTTCTTCTTGAACCTCTGAGTTCGTCGACGCGACACCCTTCGGCGAAGACGCGACGCCAGATACTGCGATAATGCGACGATCCCCAATTCCGCGAAGAACCCGCGAGCGATGACATGACGAGGTAGGGGTTGTTGTGAATATTTTATATTCCCGTGAATGTTTCCATAAAAATAAAGAACCAGATTCATATGAACAATTTTATTTATTAAAATTATTGGTTCATGTGTTGAATAATTTCTCCCATTTTTTTATCTAACGCGGAGGGTGCGGGCCAAATGAACACGGCCCGACAACCCTCCACCGTTCTTCGTGGTTGTGCGGATTTGGCGGGTGACAGAAAAACGTGGCGCAATGGCATTTTGATGATCTCGCAGTGAAGAATGGAACCCGGGAGGAACAATGGCGCAGACGGGAAGGAAAACGGACCACCGGAGCAACTCCAGTGGCCCGCGGATGCGGCCGGTAGTGTGGGTCGTCGGCACCCCGGGGCACCGCCGGACGGGGCCACTGCGGCCAAAGCGGTGGTGGCGGCAGACAACGAATCCGTGGCCGTGCGGGTTCAGCTCGCCCGCACGGGACGCGGCTGAAGTCGCGGTCGTTTTTCCACCTCGGCCACTTCGAGGGCCGCGACACCTCCAAGCTGCGGGGGCGGCGCCCCGCGGCATCCAGCTGCTCAGCCGCGCGGCCGAGCCGAGCCGGGCCGGTTCGACCGGCCGGGCCGTGCCCTGGCCGGGCCGTGCCCTGGCCGGGCCAGACCGGGTCAGACCGGGTCGGGTCGAACCAGTTCGGCCGACCCAGGGGGGGGGGGGGGGGTCGGGCCGGTTCGGCCCAGGCCCGGACCCCCCGTCTTCGGACTGTTTTTGGTCTTTTGCTCATAACATGAGCTATGGGCCTCCGAACGACGCGCCATCAGTGGCAACACAATCCTTGGATCGAGATAGTCATTTTGGTATATCACACTCAAGGTTTCGGAATAATTTGTATTCGGCCGGGTTGGTTCGTACACAAAACCAACCAGGCCCTTGGGGCGGAAACGCTCATATCTTGAGCTTCGGACGTCCGATCCATGTTCCATCGACTTCATTGAATTCCTCTTAGTGAGACGGATCTTTTGGCATACTCCGCCCGAGGTTTGGACGCAGGTGGAGTACGGTCAGGTAGGATTTTCCTTAAAAACCAACTGGGCCCCTGGAACGAAAAAGCCAATAACTCTCAGACCGGGCGTCCGATTGACACGCCGTCTGCGACGTTGAGTTCCTGTTGAAGATACGGAACTTTTGGATACATCAACCTCGGACTTTGTGTCAGTTGATGTATCAGCCTCTCTGATCATGGAGTGGACCCTCCCGAACGAGCTTGCTATGTGCGGGAACCCTAGAGCTGGCTGTGACTGCTACTTCGACAGCGACGACCGTGCAGAGTTCCTCAGTGGACTGCGACGACGACTGTGCGGAGATCCTCAGTGGAGTGCGACGACGAATGTTCCAAGATCCTCAGTGGACTGCGAAGACTAATGCACTCAGAGATCCTACGTGGATCAGTGCTACAGGTCCTATGTGGGCCCAATCCTATGTGGGTCCGATCCTGTGTGGGTCAGCGCTCAGCGGTTCTGTGTGAGCCAGCGCCTACAGGTCCTGTGTGGGCCCGATCTTGTGTGGGTCTTTGCGGGGGTTAGTTACATATCGATCCTTTGTGGGTCTGACGACTTAGATGGATCAGTGATCATTTTTATCATCATTCGAAAAAGTATACCTGTGTGAGCTGAATCCTGTGTTACTCTCCTTTGTGGATTCTGTTGAGCTATCCTATGTGGATTTACTGTTTACTCTCCTTTGTGGATTGTGTTGTGCTATCCTGTGTGGGTATACGTTTTTCATTCCTGTGTGTACTGGGTTGTGCTTGGACTCGGATGTTGGAGCCGGACCAGAATTGATGACTTAGGTATATGTATGGGCATATACCTAAGCCGTGTTGGATGTTACTTCGTGATTGTATCTTTCCTTTGAGGATTATGCTTTGTGGATTCTGGGAGACCTTCAGGGGTCTCGGGGTCCCTACTGAGTAGCTTATACTCACCCCTGCACGGGTTATTCCCACACTTCGTTGTGTTGGTTGCAGACGACGGACATCGCTGATCGTGATGGAGGCGTGCGGAGCAGGACGGTACCTGGAGGTGGACCACTGGGCGGGACGTACTCGGAGCAGACGGCTGGACCGAGGAGCTGTGGAGGCTATCTGTACCCACCATTCAGGTGCGACCTTCAGAGGATGGCTCGACGCTGTGGCTTGTCTTTTTAGTTGCTGTTTTTCCCTTTCAGTTGTACTTTACAGTTGGGCTTGTATTTCCGGCCCCTTTTACTTTCAGCACAGATTGTTACAGTTTTTACATAGTGTTATTTTGCCTCTTGCTTACTCTGTGGTTCTTGTTTACTTTTCAAAGGCTATTCCTTCCCTTTTTCTGGGATTTAGGCCTTGGTGCTAGTCGCCATCCCCTGGCCTATGGAAGGCGGGCTTGGGGTAGTCACGGCACGGGCCCCGATGACGGTTCATAACAAATTGGTATCATAGGTGGTCGGTTCTACCACAGACTCTGAACTTTCTTCTATGTGAAGCAATAGTGTTTAGCGTATTGGGTGTGGTTATCATTCTAGGGAGTCCAGTTTTGGTGCGGCGGCCGACGTATCCGTACACAAGGACCCTGACTTCTGATTTCTGACTTAATGCACGAAAACATTGATTGCATGTGTGTTCCATGTTTTCTCTGTGATTACTTATGTCAACTCACAAGGTATACTGTTCTGAACATGGTTCACTTGTTTCTTTTTCAGGATGGCCCCACGACGGCAGCCATCTAGGGTTCCGAGAGTAGAGCGCGAAGACAGCCCTCTGAGTGACGAGGCCTCGGTACAGGGCCCGTTAACAGCAGAGGCACCGGTGGTACCTTTACCCGCCGAGCCCCCGATTCTTCCAGCGCCGACCGCTGACGATGCACGTCGTCTCGGAGCTCTGAACGAGTTCCAGCTCCAGCGACCACCCAGGTTTCGTGGGGAGATGGACCCCCAGGCAGCTGAGGACTGGCTGGAGGCGGTCGTTCGAGTTTTCAGGCTAGTGAGGACACCAGCAGACCTCATGGTAATCCTCGCGGCGAGCCTACTGCACGCAGCAGCAAGACGATGGTGGAGCTTGATGCTCTAGGTATACGATGAGGCCTCTCTTCTCTGGATGGACTTCGAGATCCTCTTCCGCTCAGAGTTCGTCCCAGCCACCCTCCGTGCGGTGCGCATCCAGGAGCTTCTTCAGCTGCGGTAGGGCAGCTTGACGGTCGCCCAGTACGCGGCGAGGTTCGCCAATCTTTCTCGCTACTCGACCGACATGGTATAGGACACCTTCTTCCAGGCCCAGACCTTTTAGCAGGGTTTGAGACACGAGATCTCGGCATCACTGATCTCCCTCAGCATCCTGACCCAGGTAGGAGCGCTGGAGCGAGCCCTTCTGATCGAGAGATTTCTGGCTGAGTCCATAGCAAGACCTACCGCAGGGCGGCAGGTAGCGGAGTCTTCGGTAGCAGGTAGCCGACGGATGACTCAGGGTTCCAGGCAGACCAGACCTTCCGGCAGATGACCTCGGGACACTGGATCAGCAGTGTGGGGCACACAGCGTGGAGCCAGTCTTCCGAGAGGCAGGCAGTGCTACGCGTGCGGCGGGCAAGGCCACATGGGTCGTGACTGCCCGACCCGCCGTACTGAGGAGCAGCAGACGGTGGAGGGGCCACCCAGGTAGAGGAAGAGGGTAGACCGTGGCAGTCCTCAGGGAGGAGGCGGATGAGGCAGAGGAGCTGGCCGAGCAGCAGGTGGTGGGCGACGCTTTGAGGCTCTCCCACAACCACCACCAGGAGGTCCGCCCCGACCACAGGGAGTTGGCGGGCAGAGACAGGCACAACTCCAAGCAGTGGAGGCCTACGACCACGGTGCGCCAGAGATGATTCGAGGTACGATCTGTGTCTATTCCACCCTTGATGCAGTTCTTATTGACACAGGAGCGAGTCACTCTTTCATAGTCGCTGCCCTTGTTCGGAGCTCGGAGATTCCGACAGAGACGTTGGCAAGATCCTTACGGCTAGAGACTCCTACGGAAGCAGACTCGACGATTACGCACTGGTGCCGGCAGTGTGAGCTTACTCTAGGAGGTGAGATCTTCAGCTGGGATCTTCTTGTAGCGGCATCGAGGCCTTACGACGTCATCTTGGGCATGGATTTTTTATCTACAGTCCGTGCTCAGATTGACTGTTTTAGGCCCAAGGTGTGATGTGTGCGCACCGACGGGAGAAGGTTCATCTTCACCGGCGAGAAGGGAGCCTTTGCAGCACAGGATGGACTCTCACAGAGGAGGGGTCATCCCATCACTAATCAATTGGCTAGCCTCATCCGTGGAGCAGTTGACGTGCGAAGTCCTAGTTTTCCTACAGTGGTGGATCAGTATGCAGACGTCTTCCCCGACGACATTCCAGGACTACCTCCTCGCAGAGAGGTAGACTTTTATATTGATCTGTACCCCGGGACAGCCCCGATATCCTCTCTCCAGCATATAGGATGGCCCCCACTGAGCTTCGAGAGCTGCAGGTAAAGTTGGAGGACATTGCAGGGATAGGGGTTCATCCGACCCAGCATTTCACCCTGGGCTTCCCCGATATTGTTCGCCAAGAAGGCGGAAGGGAGCTTCCGACTATGTGTCGATTATACCCTCCTGAACCAGGAGATAATGAGGAACAAGTATACGCTACCGAGGATTGATGACCTCTTCGATCAGCTCAAGGGAGCACAGTGGTTCTCGAAGATAGACCTCAGGTCAGGCTATCATCAGCTCAGAGTTCGAGACGAGGACGTGCAGAAGACGGCCTTCAGCTGTCTGTATGGCCACTATGAGTTCTTGGTTATTCCATTCGGTGTATCCAATGCTCCAGCAATGTTCATGAGCCTCATGAACATGATCTTCCAGCCATACCTCGATCGATTTGTCGTGGTCTTCATCGATGATATTTTGGTGTACTCGACCACAGAGGAGGAGCACGCCTACCACTTGCGGGTTGTACTAGACACACTCCGAGAGCACCAGATTTATGGAAAGCTCTCAAAGTGCCAGTTCTGGTTACGTGAGGTCCACTTCTTGGGGAACATCATTTCTGAGGCGGGAGTCGCTGTGGATCCCGTGAATATCGAGGAAGTGCTATCTTGGGAGCCACCCAGGAGCGTGACGGAGGTGCGGAGTTTCTTGGGATTAGCTGGATACAATCGGAGGTTTGTGCCAGACTTCTCCAGAGTTGCGGCACCACTCTCAACTTTGACCAAGAAGGGTAAAACCTTTTTGTGGTCAGACAGATGTCATCAGAACTTCCAGGAGTTGAGACAGAGATTGATCAGCACACCTATCTTGAGGTTGCCTAAGGAGGGAGTAGGGTACGTAGTCTACTGCGATGCATTAGGGACCGGACTCGGATGTGTCCTGATGTAGGAGCGGGCAGTGATCGCCTATGGATCACATCAGTTGAAGCCGCATGAGTAGAACTACGCTAACCATGACCTGGAGTTAGCATCAGTTGTCTTCGATCTGAAAACATTGTGGCACAATCTGATGGGCGAGCGCTTTACAATCTTTTCTGACCACCAGAGTCTCAGATACATCTTCTCTCAGAAGGACCTGAACCTGAGACAACGACGATGGCTCGAGTTCCTCCAGGACTATGACTTTGAGATAGTCTATAGTCCTGGGAAGGGGAATATAGTAGGTGATGCCCTCAGCAGGAGGACGGGCATTCAGCTACTTGAGGAGGCGACAGAGAAGCTATCCACCTTGCAGATATCCTTCGTGGATAGGGACGGAGCAGCCTTCCTTCAGTCTCTCACAGTCTCTCATCCACTTCTGCAACGGGTCAGAGAGGAACAGGGTGGGGACGCTGACTGTGAGATGCGGCGTGCACAGATATCCTCGGGGTAGGCACCTGATGGTTTCTCCCTTGGTGTAGAGCACGACGTCCTTTTCAGAGGACATACCTTGGTACCAGTCGCTTTACGAGAGGAGGTGTTGAGAGAGTTTCACACTTCTCCATTGGCGGTACATCTTGGAGTGGAGAAGATGTACCAGGAACTCAGACGACATCACTGGTGGCCGAACATGAAGAAGGTTGTGGCAGAGTTCGTTTCACGGTGCCTCACCTGCTAGCAGGTGAAGGCAGAGCATCAGGTTCTAGCAGGCTTGGTACGACCCTTGGAGATCCCGGAGTGGATGTGGGACAGGATATCTATGGACTTCGTGACTGGACTTCCACGCACTTCCAGAGGTCACGACTCCATCTGGGTGATTGTCGACCGACTCACCATGTCATCTCACTTTTTACCCATCAGAGAGCAGGGCTCAGTGGAGATCTTGGGGCGTCTCTACGTTCAAAAGATTGTACGGTTTCACTGTGTGCCATCGACTATCATCTCTGATCGGGACGCTCATTTTACTTCCCGGCTTTGGAAGGGGTTGCAGGAGGCCTTCGGGACGCGGCTACATCTGAGCACCGCCTTTCACCCTCAGACGGATGGTCAGACGGAGAGGACCATTCAGACTCTCGAGGACATGCTCTGCGCATGTGTCCTCGACTTTGGTCGCAACTGGGAGGACCACCTACCCTTGGTGGAGTCCGTGTACAACAACAGCTACCACTCCACCATTGGGATATCACCATACGAGGCATTGTACGGCAGGCCTTGCAGATCTCCTTTGTGCTAGAAAGACCCTGGGGAGTCAGCACTTGTGGGACCAGAGATGGTCCGAGCCATGACAGAGAAGGTCCAGGTCATCCAGGAGCGGATGTGGATAGCTCAAAGCCGGCAGAAGTCATATGCTGACAGGAGGTGGAGGCCACTAGAGTTCGAGGATGGCGACCACGTCTTCTTTCATGTCTCACCTCGACGTGGTTTGTGGAGATTTGGCCGAGGCGGCCAGTTGTCTCCACGCTTCATTGGACCATTCCAGGTCTTCAGCAGGATTGGCAAGGTGGCTTATAGCCTGGCTCTACCACCTCAGTTGCACTGGGTGCACAACCTCTTCCACTTATCTTAGCTGAGGAGATACGTGCACGACCCGACACACATCATTGACTATGGGGAGGTAGATGTGGATGATGGGGTAACTTTTGCGAAGGTCCAGGTGGAGATCGAGGATCGACAGGAGCGTGTCCTGCGTGGACGGTCGATCCCTCTAGTGCGCATCAGATGGCAGCACGAGAACCTCTAAGAGAGAACTTGGGAGAGGGAGGCTCAGATACGTGCTCAGTACCCACATTTGTTTCCCTAATTTATGATGTATCATTACGGGGACGAAAAGCCCTGAGGTGGTAGTAATGGAAAGACTCGTAAATTTCAAGAAAATTTTTTGTTTAATTTTATTTGGAATTTAACAAGAGCGCAGTTTCTGACGACACCCGATTCCGAGGCCCGGTGTGCCCGGAATCATTTTTCGAAGTTTGGCTCGGGTACGTTCAATGAATGGACAAGTGAGTTTTTCTAACTTTTGAACCGGTGACCGGAATCGAATTCTGAGGGCACCGATGAAATCGCAGCGCTGGTATTTTCTTAGAAACGCCTCTTCCGGAGTGGCATCTGCTCGGGTGTGGTTTTTAATTTTCAGGCTTAAAGTTAAGAAATAAAATAATTGTTCGACAATATTTATTTTATTTCACTTAAGCCACATGAAGCCACTTGAAAGCCACTTAAACTGAGTTGAAACGGATAGGGTACTATCCAAAAATATACTACCCTCTTGGTAGGATATTTGTGAGGTGGGGCCCGCACAAGCCCCACCGTTTCTTTTCCACTAAGTAACGCACCCGCGAAAATCCGTCATTATGAAAGTCAACTGACGCATTTTCTTAAATTCTTAACTCACCATTTAATTGGGAAGTTTATTTCGTGAATTAAATGGGAAGTTTCTTTCGTTGAATTAATTCTACGAATTAATGGGTCGTTACTTACCTCTTTTTCGTTTGTTGGCGTAATAAAAAAATAAGACCAAAACGACATTTGGAGGATTACTCGTTGAGAGGTTTTTGACAGAGGTTCTTGTGCCTTCACCCTTCTTCACGAAGAACGTGAAGAACATGAAGAACGTGAAGAACGCCGGCCTCCGATGAAGAACGTCGAACCCGTGGAAATCGACGACAAGACGCCGTGTGCCGCGACGCCGACTTTTCCTCTCCTGCGACGTTCTTCTGCGACGTTCCTTCCTCCGCGACAAAAACCTTCGATCATCCGTTGAGGTGAGGGTTTCATATTTCTTTTAAATTTGCCTTTGTGGTTTTTAATTCAAGAGGATTTAATTATTATTAATTAAATCTTTTTGTTCTTCAACTTCGGAGTTCGTCGATGTGACACCCTTCCGCGGCAACGCGACGCCGGATACCGCGACAACGCGACGATCCCCAATTCCGCGAAGAACCCGCGAGCGACGACTTGAGGAGGTAGGGGTTGTTGTGAATATTTTATATTCCCGTGAACGTTTCTTTAAAATTAAAGAACCGGATTCATATGAACAATTTTATTTATTAAAATTTTTGGGTCATGTGTTGAATAATTTCTCCCTTTGTTTTTATCTAACGCAGAGGGTGCGGTCCAAACGAACACGGCCCGACAACCCTCCGCCGTTCTTCGTGGTTGTGCAGATTTGGCGGACGATGGAAAAACGTGGCGCAAGGGCATTTTGATGATCCCGCAGTGAATAACGGAACTCAGGAGGAACAATGGAGCAGACGGGAAGGAAAACGGACCACCGGAGCAACTCCGGGGGCCCGTGGAAGCGGCCGGCGGCACGGGTCGCCGGCGCGGTGGCGCCGGCGTCCGGAGGCAGCAGCCAGCGGACCCGCGGCCACGTGGGTCCAGCTCGCCCGCACGGGATGCGGCTGAAGCCACGACTGTTTGTCCAGCGTGACCCCTTCGATGGCCGCGACACCTCCAAGCCGCGGGGGTGGCGCCCCGCGGCGTCCAGCTGCTCGGCCGCTCGGCCGAGCTGAGCCAGGCCGGTCCGAACGGCCGCGCCGCGCCCTGGTCGGGTCGGACCGGGTCCGGCCGGGTCGGACCGGGTTGGGTCGACCCGGTTCGGGTCAACCGGGTTCGGCCGACCCAGGGGGGGTCGGGCCGGGTCGGCCCGGGCCCGGACCCCCCGTCTTCGGACTGTTTTCGGTCTTTCGCCCGTAACTTGAGCTACGGGCCTCCGAACGATGCACCGTCAGTGGAAACGTGATACTTGGATCGAGACGGTCGTTTCGGTATATCACACTCAAGGTTTCGGAATACCTTGAGTTCGGACGGGTTGGTTCGTACACGAAACCAACCGGGCCCTCGGAGCGGAAACACTCATATCTTGAGCTTCGGACGTCCGATCGACGTGCCGTCGACTTCGTTGAATTCCTCTAAGTGAGACGGTTCTTTTGGCATACTCCGCCCGAGGGTTGGACGTAAGTGGAGTACGGTCGGGTTGGTTTTGCCTTAAAAACCAACTGAGCCCCTACGACGAAAAAGTCAATAACTCTCAGACCGGGCGTCCGATTGACGCGCCGTCTGCGACGTTGAGTTCCTATTGATGATACGGAACTTTTGGATACATCAGCCTCAGACTTTGTGTCATTTGATGTATCATCCTCTCGGCTCGTGGAGCGGACCCTCCCGAATGAGCTTGCTGTGTGAGGGAACCATAGAGCTGGCTGCGACTGCTACTTCGACAGCGACGACCGTGCAGATATCCTCAGTGGACTGCGACGACGACTGTGCAGAGATCCTCAGTGGACTGCGACGATGACTGTTCAGAGATCCTCAGTGGACTGCGACGACTACTACACTCAGTGATCCTACATTGATCAGTGTTACAGGTCCTGTGTGGGCCCGATCCTGTGTGGGTCCGACCCTATGTGAGTCAGCGCTCAGCGGTTCTGTGTGAGCCAGCACCTACAGGTCCTGTATGGGCCTGATCCTGTGTGGGTCTTTACGGGGGTTAGTTACCTATCGATCATTTGTGGGTCCGATGACTTAGATTGTAACACCCCGAGATTTTATGAAAAATATTCTTTTAATTTCATTAATTTCTTGTGTTGTATTCTACACCAAGATTACCTTGCGCTATACGCAACACCGTATTAGCTTGCAGTATACGCAACACTATTCTTGGACCGTGTTACACAAAATTTTGATAATAGTTATTCTACGCAACATTGAGTATATATATATATATATATATTAAATGTATAAATGAAATATGGTTGGATTCTGTTATACGAAACAGCGAAGGATTCTTTCACAACACGCAACCCTGACTTGGCTTGCATTACACGCAATCGCGACCGTCCTCGATAGCGTGTGTTGTACGCAATACCGGGTTTTAATAAACAATGTTATATTATTATAATATTGTCATGAACTAGCCGTAATGAATAGTATTAACTAAATTTTGAATTTTATAACATTATTATTCATCTTACACATTTCTAGAACATGGTATAAGAACAAAATAAATTTTTCGGGTAAAATAAGTATTTTTCAAAAAATGCAGTTTTGCCGCCTTTGGATGGCACACCCACTTTAAATCTGGGTTTTGACAAGTTTATAAGTTCAATTTGACAAAATAAATTTCTTCTTTGGAATCAAGAAATAAAAATTTACTTTGGATAAAATTTTCATATTATTCTGGTAACTTTCACATTTTAATGAATAGTAAAAACACGCTATATTTTAATTAAAAACAACTTTTTTCATCGTAATATATTATGTGGTTAAATTATAATATTGAATGGTTTTAAAGTATAAATAGAATATATTTTTACCATTTAATATAATGTATGTCATTATAATTGATTTTACCTTGAATTCGTAAGTTAAATCAATTCAATCTTTTGCAATGTTTTAAACAAAAACCCGTTTTTATTCGACAATGGGATTAATTTTAATTTAATTTCTGAAACTTATGTGTTTTGAATTTTAAAAAATTGATTCCATATTTGGAATCAGTGGGTCCAAATTATGTTAATAGGATACTTTTTAATTTTGGGAATTATGAATAGTAACTACGGTAAATTTTATTTACCATAGTTAAAGATAAATCGGGTAATTAAGGGTAAATATAATATTATAAAATTACCCTAACACATGCCAAAAATCTATTTGATGGATAAAAGTAAACCCATATTAACTAAGGGTCGGATTAGATTCATTTTATGGACTTTTGACCATGAAAATAATTTAATTATTATTAAAACCAAAGAAAGTGACAACATGTCACTCTCTTAAATCTTATAAGTATAATAATTTTAAATTAGTGATAAACATCATAAAATTTCCAACATGAATAGTCTCCAGAAAGATAACAAAATTATCTACATCATGAGAATTTATTTAGAATTTTTTGGGATGAAATAATTATCATTAATTGTGACACAATAGTGATGCAGAAATTATTTATCTTGTGAAAAATCATGAATATAGTTTTTATTAAACTAATAGTGACATTAAAATGCACAAAACCCTGACCAAAACTTATTGGTCGTGTAAATTTAAACTATAATAATCCAATGGTCGAATATTTGACCATTTGGAGTCTTATACAATCAATTTTGACACTTATATTATTTTATTTTAAATGATGCCAAAGTTGTCACCTTCATAATTTAATAAATATAACAATTTTAATATCGTGATTTTAAGATTATAAATTCTAGTAAAAGTATTATTGTGAAAGGTAATATATTTATCTTAATCATATAATTTTATTTTAAATTTTTATGAAACAAATAAGTATATTAAATAATTATACAAAAATGATGTAGTAATTATTTTATTAAGAGATAAACCAAATAAATGGTTTTTAAAATAATAAAATAAATATTATATCAACTATTTAATGTGATAAACTAATTTTATAGATACATATGACCTTTTATTAATATATTAACGCTTTTAGTTCGAACATATCTTCTGTATATATTTTATTTAAATTCAAATAAATGAATAGTGTCAAAATTGACACTATTGTTATTTCATAAAAATAACATATTATAAAATAGTTTAAAAATCACAAAAATATTTAAAAATTATAAATTTATATTTATATGGTCTATAATGTTATAGAGTAAACAATTATGGAAAATTCACAACAAATAAGTAATTATTTGTTATAATTTAAAATTTAGAATTTTATTACCACAAATAAACTTAAATAGATTAAATAAGGATAAATGAAAATGATAAGGTATAAAATAAGATCCAAACATGTCTAAATTTGATTGGTTGATGAGATTACATCCCTATATAATCTAATATTCGAATATTAGTCATTTTTGGAGGTTTTTAAGTGGGGTTAGATTTATTATAAATTAATATTTTTAAGAATTCCAAAGGTGCCACTCTCCTCCCTTATAAAGGGACACCTCCTCCCCCTCATCCTCACACCAATTTGAGCACTCAAGCTCGGCCAACCCCTGCCAAAATCTCTTCTCCACTTCCCTAGAAACATCCTAAAGGTTCTGGTCTTCCTCAAATACCAATTTTAGTGCCCTAAGAGGAGGTCTCAAAGAGGCGCTTCAAAGAAGAGGTAATTACCGTTACCAATTCTTTCATCTTTATTTCTTCTTACACTTCTTCTTCTTAGGTTGTTTCATTATGAAGTAATAACATCAGTATCACTCATATACTGATATGTTATTATAAGTATGAAATAACCCTTATTAACTTTCTATCCATCCTATGGAAAAATGAAATCACCACGCGTGCGTACGTACAGAATATCGTCTCCACGCCGTGGTGTAATCTATTTTCCACCACCACCTTACATGGATGGGTATAATGGTGTAAAGAATGACTATAAATAGTTATTAAAACATCATATTGATTCTTATATATTGTATAATCCACTCCAATTCAATTCAATATTTATGGAAATGATATCATCGCTCGTGCGTACGTACGGACTACCGTCTCCACGACGCGATGAGATTCATTCTCCATGTTAACCATTTAAGAATGATTATAAAGTATATATAAGAAATAATAATGAAATATATGACATTATAAAGCTACTGGATTTATGTATATATATATGTATGTCATCTACTTACTTCCATTCAAGACAATAAGGAAAGGAAAACAGCGTTCATGCGTACGTACGGACTACCGTCTCCATAAACGGTGTTTTTCATTTAATTTATCTATCTATTATATATATATATATACTGAACATATATGATATTAAATTCATATTTTATATTCTGGAAGTAAGTAAATCATGATATAAGTAATAATAATGTCAAGAACAACAAGTCAAAACACCTACTATAAATGAAACGATTTTACCCAAAACGCTTCTTTAACATGGAATTTACAAAAGAACGGGTAATATAATGTCATAAGTGAACCATATATGATATCATAACAATGAATATGATTCTTTAATAAGTCAATGACATTATTTAAATCATTATACAGGAGGTTCGGACACATACGAAGCAAATCGGACCTAAGGTAAGGGAAATATCACAATCTCATTTTTATCCGAGATTGTTTATTCGTAAGTATTTACTGGGGTTTATTTTATCATACACATCCATGTTTCATCAATATGTAATATTATTTCCATCCACCTACAATTGTTTAAATCCATTTTTACCCTTCGGTGAGTTTTTAGTAATATGTAATAAAGGAATCTTTTGTCGTTTTTCATACGAGGTACTTTTTGACTTTTCCGACAAAATTACGAAGAATGTTTTTTTAACTTATACGGCATGAATGGATTTTTAAAAAATTATTTCCAAGAAGCTTCCTTTACAAGTTTTCATGTTTATTTTTAATCAACTTCTTTTATTTTAAAGTTGTATGACATGTTATGAAAGGAAAAATGTTTTTGAAGAAGAAAGGATATTTTTCTCAAGAATGGAGTTCAAGTGTTTTATCAAAATTATTTTCCATATAAGATAATAAAGGGTTCTGTTTTTATCCCTATTATTACATTGATTTTATTATATTGTGATGGAATTATTTTTATGAATTCCTTTATCATATATGAATTGTTTTATGATGTCATGATGTTTAAGATTCCCATTTTTTACATGGGTTATGCAATGATGTATGGTTTATGATTTTGTGGCACACATAAGAATGGTATCATTATGAGATGGGTGGGACCGATATCTCCCTCCAATGCATTAGGTAAAGATTTTATATCTCATGAGATAGACAGGGCTGGAACGGTAGGTTATACCGGTTCAGTGAAACAGGACTGAAACGAGGGTTAATCGATTCAGAAAGGGACTTTGTCCACTAAGATGGTCTTGGCAATGAGTCTTGACTAACAAGAAATGATTATCTATGATTATGTGTGAATGACACAAAGTTTCATGTTTTAAGTTATGATTATTGTGATTACATTTCACTTCCATGATTTACCCCATGTTATGAAATTATGATCTCTTTTGCAGGTTAAGATTTCCAAAAGTTATGTGCTTATGTATAGGATGTGATTGATATTTCTTTTGTTTACCCTTACTGAGCATTTGAGCTCACCCTTTTATGTTTTCTTTTCCCCAGGATATAAAGAAAGGTTTTAGGTAAAATAAAAAGGAATATCTTTATGGGAGATGTTGAAGATCTTTCACCACGATTATAAGATTACGTTCTGAGTTTCCTAAGACACTAAAATATTACGATCCTTTAGTGTTTGTTTTTGTTATGTACTAAGTATTCCGCAAATTTAATGTAATTTCCATGTAAGTCAGGCTTCGGGTCTCTACATAGATGGATCAGTGATCATCTTTATCATCATTCGAAGAAGTATACCTGTGTGAGCTGAATCATGTGTTACTCTCCTTTGTGGATTGTGTTGATCTAACCTGTGTGGATTTACTATTTACTCTCCTTTGTGGATTATGTTGTGCTATCCTGTGTGGGTATACGTTTTGCTTTCCTGTGTGGAATGGGTTGTTCTTGGACTCAGATGTTGGAGCTGAACGGGAATGGATGACCTAGGTATATGTATGGGCATATACCTAAGCCGTGTCGGATGTTACTTCGTGATTGTATCTTTCCGTTGAGGATTATTCTTTTTGGATTCTGGGAGACCTTCGGGGGTCTCGAGGTACCTACTGAGTAGCTTATACTCACCCCTGCATGGGCTATGCCTGCACTTCGTTGTGTTGGTTGCAGACAACGGACATCGCTGATCGTGGTGGAGGCGTGTGGAGCAGGACGATACCTTGAGGTGGACCTCTAGGCGGGATGTACTCAGAGCGGACGGCTGGACCAAAGATTTGTGGAGGCTATCTGTACCCACCCTTCAGGTGGGACCTTTAGAGGACGGCTCGACGCTGTGGCTTTTCTTTTCAGTTTCTATTTTTCCCTTTCAGTTGTACTTTACAGTTGGGCTTGTATTTCTAGCCCCTTTTACTTTCAACACAGCTTGTTACAGTTTTTACTTAGTGTTTACTTTTCCGCATGCTTACTCCGTGGTGCTTGTTTACTTTTCAAATGAAATGCCTTCCCTTTTTCCGGGATTTACGCCTTGGTGCTAGTCGCCATCCCCTGGCCTATGGAAGGCGGGCTTTGGGTAGTCACGGAACGGGCCCCGAGGATGGGTCGTGACAATGAGTGTCCAAAAAATAACTCAACTGAAGGAAAGTATCTAGTCTACAAGAATAAAGGGGTGGTGAAATCCTTTACAACTACTTCATCAGATGTTGGTCCATCAAATGATGTTGTATCAGGTACACTGGTTGTTTGTTCAGATTATGCCAATGTGTTGTTTGATATAGGGTCTACACACTCTTTCAATTATGAAATGTTTTCTAGTAAATTGGGAATTATATCTCAAGATATGAATATAGATCTTACGGTAAAAAAAACTGGAGGAAATGTTGTGAAAAAAAACATAAGAACATTCATGTCCTTTTGTGAGGAAAGAATCTACCTGCAAACCTTATTATTTTTCCTCAAGCATAGTTTTATATTATTTTTGGAATGGATTGGATTTCTATTTATCATGCTAAGATTGAATACTGACCTAATGAGGTTTCTTTTTAGAATTATTTTCAGTTTGTATACAAAAAATGAACCCTTCCTTTTGTTAACATATCAGGAAGCTGAGAAACTAGTAAAACATGGAAGTGAATGTTGCCTTGCAAATATTATTGAAAACAAAAGAACTATTCAGATTAATGATGTTTATGTGGTAAATGAGTACCTTGATATTTTTCCTGATGAGTTGTATGGTATTATACATGATCGAAAAGTTGAATTTATTGTTGACTTAGTTCCTGATGCTAAGACAATTTCAAACCCCCCTTATCGAATGGCTCAAATTGAACTTTTAGAGTTGAAGAAGAAATTGCAGGAGTTATTAGATAAAGGTTTCATTCGACCTAGAACATCACTATGGGGTGCTCCTGTATTGTTTGTTAAAAATAAATATGGTTCAAAGAGACTTTTCATAGATTATAGAGCATTTAATAACATCAATGTTAATAATAAGTATCCTTTGCCTCATATTGATGATTTGTCTGATCAGATCCATGGAGCTCAGTATTTTTCGAAGAGTGATTTGAGGTCGTGGAACCATCAGTTGAATGTAAAGGAAGCATACATTTCGAAAACTACATTTCATACAAGATATGTCCATTTTGAATTTGTAGTTATGACTTTTGGTTTAACCACTGAACTTTCTATATTCAGGGATCTTATGAATATAATTTTCAGGGATTTCTTTGATAAGTTTGTGGTAGTTTTCATTGATGATATTTTGGTTTATTCCAAAATTAATGAGGAACATGAAATTCATTTATGGGTTGTCTTGCAATCATTAAAAGAAAAGAAACTTTAGCGTAAATTCAGAATGTGTGAGTTTTGGTTACAAAAAAATTCTTTCCTCGGTCACATTGTTTAAAAAAATGGCATAACTATTGATCCTGCTAAAACAAAATTTGTTGATGAATGGACAAGACCCACAAATATAACCGATATTTGTCAATTTATTGGTTTGTATGGTTATTACCAGATTTTTTTTGGAAAAGTTTTCATGGTTATCTAATACAATGACTAAGTTAACTCGAAAATGTGTTTAGTTCATCTAGACAAAAGAATGTGATGATTGTGTTCAGGAATTGAATAGAATATTGGTGAATGTGCCAGTTTTGGTACTTCCATATAGAAATGGTGAGTTTGTTATCTATAGTGATGATTCATTGAAAGGACATCGATGTGTCCTTATGGAGAATGATCGGGTAATTGCTTATGCTTCATGTCAGTTGAAACCTTTTGATTTAAATTTCCACACACATGATTTGGAATTATCAACTGTTTTTTTTCATTAAAAATTTTGAGGAATCATTTGTATGGAGTAAAATGCGAAATATATACTGACCAAAAAAGTTTAAAGTATATATTCACTCAGAAATAATTCAAGATAAGACAGATTTGATGGCTAGAATTAATCAAGGATTATGATTTCATGATCCATTACTATATGGGACAAGAAAAATAGTGGTTGATGATTTGAGTAAAAAATGTAATGCTTCATTAACCATGTTATGTTTGGAACAAGATCCTTTGGTTATTTATTTAATAAAACTTGGCATAGAAGTTGTTGGTAAAGAAAATTATTCTGTTTTGTAGTAGGTGTCAGTGAGATCATCTCTATCAGACAGAATTAAGTAAGCATAGAAGGAAGACATTGAGTTACAGAAAAAGGTAGAGTTGGTTTAAAAGGGTAAGTTTCCAGGATTTTACATTGATAATGACTGGGTTTTGAGATTTTGAAAGAGATTATGTTTGCCTTGTGATTCACAGTTTAAGAATTAGTTGTTATGTGAAGCTCATAGAGTCTTGTTTTCAGTTCATGATGGAAGTAATAAGATTTACATAGATCTTTGGGAGTATTACTGGTGGGATGTAATGAAAATAGATATTGCTGATTTTACTGTGATGTTTTTGACTTTTCAGCAAGTTAAAGGATACCAGTAGTTAACGAAAGGGATTCTTCATCCTCTACCGGTTCCATAGTGAAAATGGGAAAATATATCATTAGACTTCATTGTGGGGTTACCAAATAAATCTCGAGATAATAATGCAATCTGGGTTATTGTTGATCGATTGACTAAATCTGCTAATTTTCATCCTATTCAAGATAAATTGTCTCTAGATCAACTTTCTCGGTTTTATGTTAAAGAGATAGTCAGGTTGCATGGAGTTCCCCTCCCCATTATATCTGATCGTGATCACAGGTTTACTTATATCTTTTGGAAGGGCCTTCAAAATCCATTGGGAACTGAATAAAATTTTAGAGCATCTTTTCGCCCTCAATCAGAAGGGAAAAAAATGAAAAATTCAGACATTGGTGGATATGTTATGTTCTTTATAAATAGATTATCAGGGAAGTGTTGGACTAACATCTTTCTTTGGTTGAATTTTTATATAATAACAGTTTTCATTCTGGTATACAGATTTCTCCATTTGAGGCATTATATGGAAAGCATTATCGAACTCCATCTTTTTGGGATGGAGTAGGTGAAAGGATGTTGATGGGACCAAAATTGGTAGAAGAGGTGGCAGAGAAAGTTCATTTTATTCAGAAGCACATGAGAACAGCTCAGAGAAGGTAGAAAAGTAATGCAGATAACCGGAGGAAGGATCTTTCTTTTGAGGTAGGTGATCATGTCTTTCTCAAAATTTCTCCCTGGAAAAGTGTGATGCATTTTGGTAAAAAGGGAAAGTTGAGTCCAAGTTTCATTGGACCTTATGAAATTCTGGAGAAAGTTGGATCAGTTGCATACAGAGTGTCTTAACCTCCATGTTTATCCCAAGTACAAAATGTTTTTCATGTTTCGATGTTGTGAAAGTTTATACAAGATCAATCTCATGTTTTGAGCCCAGAGGTAGTTCAGTTGGAAGATAATCTCTCTTATGAAGAACAACTTGTCTACATTCTTGACTGTAGAGAGCATGTGTTATTGAATAAGGTAATTAACCATGTAATGTTTTTGCGGAAAAACCATATACTGAAGAGGTAATGTGGGAATCTGAAAATATTATGAGGGAAAAATACCCCCACTTATTTTGATATGTAAAATTGTGAGGGCGCAATTCCCAAAGGGGTGGAAGGATATAATATCCCAGGTAAATAAATAATGAGAAATATTACATAATTATTAGAATTTTTGAATTAAATATTAATTTCACTTTAAAGGGATTTCTATGTTTGATAGCTTATCTGATACGCAACAACGAGTTTCGAAGAAATATTACGTTGCACACTAATAATATAATATTATTATTTTAAATGGTATTTAACTCCTAGCGATTGTATTTGAGGTAATGAAAAAAATAACTAAAATATTATTATATATGATTTTTAAATCTATTTACATTTATCCAATGAAACGTTAGAGGCTTAAAATGTGAATGATTCTATTTTTAAGCATAATTTACAATAAAAGGCTGATTTACCGCCTTTTAATGGAGAACCCTCTTTAAATATTGTTTTGGTCACATTAATATATTTTATATTACCAAATTAAATCTTTATTTATAATGGAGACATCAAAATTTACATTGTGTAATTTTTTGGAATTTTTCCAATAAAGTTTATTTTTTAGTGAATAGTGAAAAATATTGTATTTTAATTCCAAACTGCGTTATAATCTAATTTATTTATATTATTATATTATCTATTAAATTGGATTAAATGTTTAAGTAGAATATATTTTTAATATTTAAGCCAATGTTGGTCATTGGAATTAATTTCACTTTGAAATTGGACACAAACAAGTGTCAATCTTTTGATAGTTATTGTTTCTTAAAAACACGCTATTTGTTTTAACAATGTGAATTTATTTTAAATTAATTAATGTAACTAATAAGTTTAGAATTTGATAAAATAGTAATCAATTTTGAAATTGGAATATCAAATATTTCTTAGGCTGAATTTTTGGTATTTTTCGAAGAAACATCAATTTTTGATGAATAGTGAAACAACTTAGTAGTACTTCAAAAACTGAATTTTTAATTCAAATGAAATTTTACCACTTCTATTAGTTTAATTTCGAAAATCCTACTTCCATGGTTGTTTTTAGTTAGTAAAATGTTGTTCAATAAGATGAAAATAATTTTTGCTGAATAGTAACATTGGACTTTTATTTACCACCGTTAGAGGTAAATAAGATAATTCAAGGTAAAAAAATATTATAATAATTAAAAATTACAATAACACTTGATCAAAAATTATTGGCTGAGTCTTTAATGACCATGGGAATATTTGGGTCGATTTTGGGACCCCATAGAGCCACTTCTGAATGATAATGAAACTTTAGATTAATTATTTTAATGTAAAGGCAAAAATAGAATAAACAAAAATATTTTTGTAAATAAAATTTTATATAGTGTCATATAAGTCATATTTCCAAAAATAAATATTCTATTAAATATAAATTTATTTCCTATATCATGGTATTTTTTATATAATTTTTATACATCTAATAAATTAAATTACTTATGACACAATAATGATGTAGTATTTATCTCATTAATAAATGATTTAAATAAAAAACATTATAATGATTAAAATATTATCCAAAACCTGTAAAATTCCTATTTGATGATTATATTTCGACCATGAGTCATCTTATCTTCGACTATAATTATTTCCTGACCTTTATAAACCGAATATCATCATATTATAAAATAATATTTTCACACTTTCTTAAAGAGCCCCTCCTCACCCTTATTAAAGGAGAACAATTGTATCCAATTACTCACACCTTTGAATCCATTAGGCTCGTCCAAAATCTACCCAATTAATCAACTTACATCCCTATCTTTCACATAGAAGCCTTACCATAGGAAAAATGCAATTCAAGAAGTCCTTTTGGTTTGAACCAAAGGAAGTTACCCAAATTAAAGGTAACAATTTCTCTTAAATTCTTTTAATTTGTTTTAATTCTCCAACCCCTAAACAATTTTTATTCCTTTATTTATTAAAAAAAACAGTATCATAAATATTCGATGATGTTTTTATAAGGAGTATTATAACTACACATACACACACCACCATCTAATGGGTGAAGATTATATTGTTTCTATGGATGGAAAACTAACGCCTCAGGAGACGATTATTGTTCGATTACCTCATACCGCCTCTCATGGTGGCAATTATGATGGAATTATATTTATATATGTTATATATTATTTTTATTTTTTCTTTATGCTTTTGTATTTTCAATTTATATGATAACATTATGGTTTACAATATGTTTAAAGGTGATAATTTCATTTGAGGAAGTGCGGACTACTGCCCCTCAAAGTGATATGACTCGTTAATTCCATATGTGCGATGTATAAAGGATGAAGTTAATGAAATTATATATGATATAATACTGGAATTATAATATTCCTATGTATCATTTTGTTTTAATTCAATTAAAATAATAAATATAAATGAAAGTAGCATTATGCGTACATACAACTTACCGTCTCCACGAATGGTGCATTTCATTTCTTACCTCCAAATGTTATGTACTATTTTAAATACAAGTATATACTAGATATATATGCTATATATGATATATAATTCATGAATATAATTATGGATATAATGGATTATTGACCACATGTACAACTTGTATAAATATGGTGCTCTTTTTTACTCAAGTACCAAATATAGACAAAAGGACCATTATTAACTTGAAATGATTACATAATATTTATAACAATGTAATAAGTGATATAAAAGGAATAATAATCGTGAAAAAAATTCTTATTCTAGAAGAAATAAACTTTAGTTTTAGGAGATTAAAGAATGATCGAGTGAAGTCGGACACGAGGTAAGGGACCTCGTCTCAATCTCATTTCATTGAGGCATATTTTGTTTTAATACACGGTTTTTTATACGCTTTATAAACACCATTGAATTTTCATTTCTTTCAAAGAGAATCTATTTATATGAATCGTTTTACTAAACAACAAAAAGGAACTTATTTTTAACATAAGCACTGACAGGTACCTTTCCATCGTCGCGAGTATTATTTGATCTTTTGCTTCCTTAACAAGCCAGAATGTTTTTAAAAGGAAAAACAAATAACATTTACTCATTTTTCATATTTTGGTATTGAAAATTATTTTATGAATAGATTTATTATTTCAATATCTTGATATGATATTTTTTTATTGCAATGTGGAAATATTATCTTTCCATTATTCTTATGTTAGGTGTTATGATCATGTTATGGTTCTTAGGTATTATTTACGTATATGGGTGGTTCAAGGATAAACCTATAGTGGGTGAGCCCGATATATCTCTCTAATTCATTGGGTAAATTGATAGAGGTAAACATGGATGTTTATCCTAAGAGATTTGGGGAATATACTGCGATGGGTATTCCAAATTAACCCCCTATGTAGCTGTGATAGCTACAATGTAAGTCTGTTATGGATGCCCCAAGTAACCATTATAATATATGATTTTTATGTGTCTTTCATAAATATTATTATTTCATGAGGAAATTAAATGAGTTTAGGTTTTTTTGTATTTATAAACAAATATTTTCATTCTTTTTTTATAACCCTTACTGAGCTATTTATGCTCATCCCAAGTTTTGAAATGTTTTCATAGAACATAATGATGAATAGGGTCAAGGATGTGATCAAAGAAAAGTCATGTTGTCTAAAACCTGGAACATGACAAGACTCTTTTTGTCAAGTGTTTTTATTTTATGAATAAAAAATTGAAACTATGTAGATGTTTTTACTTTGTAATCTTTTGAGATGTAATAGTTATGTCCTAATTCTCTAAAACTATAAACCTGAAAAGATCCTCAATGTGAATTATTTGTTTAATTCAAGATTATTTAATGTTATAAGGTCGGGTCCTTGTTCATTCAAACCCATATTGGCGGAGAACAATGTCAGATAGTGAGTGTTCTCGGAACAATGTAATTTCAACATGTATTATTGTATTTGTTATGTTGACACATCACATTTGTATAACCCTTGGAATAGATGATTTAAGAGAGATAAAAGTTAAATTGACGTGACTCACACATGATTTCATTTAATATTATTCATTTCTATATTAAGGATAGAGACAATAGTTCCATTTAAATGTGAAACAATATCTAATGAGTGATTTGTTCTAATATATCATACCCTAATTCACCCCACCCCATCAGGGATCAAAATTGAGTGGTGAAAACAATAAGTAATATGAGAGAATTGTTAAAGAGAGTAATTCTATTTTAATAGAATCTATGACAGTTCTCAATCACAATGGGTTTTTTTCATTGAGGGAAACATTTCAAACAATTGTAGAATCAGATGCTTAATTTCTTTTGATCTCATTGAATGGAAGTGTATAAATTTTTAACACATGGGATCTCATTTATTATGGATAGTGAGGCCTTATCTAATGCCGGATAAGGAAAAATAGATGTGGATTCTAGATGAATCAATTCATTAAGGTGGTATATAGTGAATATAATCTGTTCGAATATAATGTCAGGTAAATAATCCCATTCTATGTTGGAAATTTTTTACAACATCAATGTATGTTATTCAAAATTTGAAAAATAAAAGTTTTAAATTATATTTAATAAATACGAGGAACTAAATATACATGTTGGTGAATATATTTATTCACTATTTTATCCGGTGAACATGATTGGTGAAGATATAAATATTCTTGGAGAAATCCTCGATGATATAAAGAACATAAAATAATATGTGTGAATATATTATCCTCGATAAAATATAAATGTATATGTTATTTAGGATAAATATATAAATGAGATCAAACATGATTTATTTTATATTACTATTATAACATATATTATTCTCAATGATGATAACTAGGCTACGGAATAGGGGAATTCAATAGAAGTGAAATTTATGGCCATCAATATTTACACCTTATGGTATGTCCATGAAGTTGATGAATTTGAGTGATGTTATGTCACTATAATTCTTCAATTTTAAAAGCGAAAAATTAATTTTTTATGGGGAAAATCAAATCATGTGTTTTTGAAGTGGAATAGTTGAAGTCAAGGAAACAACTTATCATATAAAACTTTATAAAGACTGTGAGGATGATGAAAATCTCTTGAATAAGTCTTTAATTAATGAGAATGATAATAAGGACACTAAGAAATATTAAATCAATAAGAATAACTTACTCTTTTAAGAAAATGTAACATTATAAGAGACTAATGTTTAATAAATTTAATACTACAAACACTACAAATAATATTTTTGGAGGTTATTGTTTTAAATTACAAGATAAGGGAAGAGAGAGATAATGATGGATAATAGCAAGAGGAAATAGTTTATCTATAAGTTGAATTAGGGAAAAAATGATTATAATGATGTTTAGACAGAAAAAATGAAAAAATTCAATATAGTATTTCATCATTAAAAGCATTATATATAGTAGTAAAAAATTATTAATCTAACTTATATTTAGAAGTAAAAAAAGAATAAATCTATTAAGAAAGAAAAATCATAGAAGTTCACTGAGTATATATTCATGATTTTAGAAAAAAAAACATGCTTCATATATGGTTTAATACAAATAATGAATTATCCAGTGAAAATTATTTGATAACATGGATAGGAAATAATCAAACTGTAAGGAAAAATAAAGAACTAGGGAGACATTTGGATAATGATATTACATTAGAAAATTTGGTCATGTATTTAACAAAAAGATTTAAAATGGATTACATAGTTCTAGAAAATAAATAAAACGAAATCAATAGAATAAAATGCTATATTACAATGCCATGTATATAATAAGGATTGATTAAAAACAAAAAATAGTGATTGATGACGCTAGAAAAATTCCCCACTCTAAAGTTTATGATTTATTTATGTACGGAATAAATTTAGAGAACCCAATGTAAAAATGGTAATAATGTAATGATACAATAGAAATCACCTCACATTAGATGATTTTATAGTGGAATGATTATACTTTACCCAAAATTATTATTCAATAGGAACAATATAGAAAAGGGAATAGTGTTAATAATTGCAGTCAAGAAGAGTTCAATATTACTGGAATACATATGATGGTAATTGTTTATGGTTTCTTGTATTTTGACAAGTGGATAGATATTTCTCATTAAAATTAAAATGGAAATTACAAAATAATAACTAATGTTGTAATTTATAAAAACTAATGGAAAATTAAAGAATGTTGAGAATAAAAGATCGATCAAAATCTTTTCAAGAGGAATTTATTCCATCTTACATTAAATAGTATCAAGAATGTCAATAAACACCATGTTTGAAACCAAACACAAATATCCATCAGTAAAAAAGAATATATTGTGGTTCATTCACATAATTGCATTAAGTAATTCTATTTTACTGGTGGATGGATCATTGAATGTTGATTAACCTACAACATAATAAGAAAAAATTATTTTTTCACAACCATCAAGAATGAAATGGAAGGTATATAAATTTTTTGTAATAATAATAGTTTAAGTATTATTGGAATTGGGAAATAAAATTTATAAGGAAAGGATACATGATGTATAAATGTCTTTGTTATTGAGGTTCTTTGTTACAACATGCTTAGTGAAACTCAATAGTGCAACACAAGAAATCAAATAAGATTTATAATGAATTTATATATTACCGAGGGAAACAATTATAAAATATGGATTCAAGGGAAACACAAGAATCAAAATCTATACAGTGTGATAAAAGAAAAATATATGTTTCTTCTTCAAAAAGAATAAGATAATGGTTTGTGAAATAAAATTATTATATATTTTATCCAATAATGCTTGGAATATATCTTGAAAAGTGATTGAGATTGAGAATTCCATAAGTTGTCATGTGATAAAAAAACAACAATGATGCCTTTAGATTAGGGATGATTTCCTAAAAGATATAAAATAAAAGAGAATAAAATTCCACATGATCATTAGAATTGTTCTATATCAATGTGTATACAATTGCATCACTAATATCCATTGATGTAAAGAGATAACATGTTATATTCATTGATGATGAAATCATAATTCCATTCATATTCATCATTAAACACATGTCCAGGGCATTCATTTTTCCTACACAATATCAGAGGGAGTCTAAAAGGTTTATTATATAGATAATTTAAATATTTTGAAGTTATAGTGGGGTGTTGATTACAAACATCCAAAGATAGGATTATCTCAAGACGTATTTGATAGGGGACCATGTCTCAATGGTGACAACAATATCGAAAAATGGTACATAATATAGTGGAATGTGGATCATAAACGACACGAATAAAATAATTATCATTGAAAAGTAGAAACCAAAAATATTTTAAAATGAGGATGTATTAGCATTATTCTATATTTTTAAAATATATTAAGTGTGTTTGAGGGTTGAGAACACTCTACATATCTTTTTTCATGTTAATAAACCAATGTTTATTTACATTTGTGTCTTTATTTTAGTGGTTCGTTATCAATATAGAAAAAAAACTAATGTTTTATGACCATAGAGATGAAAGTACATCCCTTTTATACTAAGGAAAAATAATTGAATACAAATTATATAAAAAATTATAGGAATAGATATAGTGAGCAATAATTTGGTTTTTATAGATAATGTGAACAGTCTTTCAAAGGAATCAAATAAATTTAGTATGATAGTAATAAATATGAGAGGAGATCAAAATTGGTTAAAGTATAAAAAATCAACTAAAAAATAATATATAGATGATAAGAAAAAAATTCATATATTCTTTTATATATGAGTTAAATAGGTGATCTAAAATCAATAAGTATAATATCATCACTGATTAGGCCATGTCTGTGTAGACTATGAGAAATAAATTTCTAATGAAAACATATATCCTGTAACAATTTGATCCAAAATCATTTATAGAATATTTAAAATATGATAACTGGGTTGAAGTGATGTATGGATATGTTTACTAGATCAACAAGATTCAGAAGAGTGAGATGTTTTTGATTTTGGTAGATAAGAAAATCATTAAGAACAAATGGTTATTTTTTAATAAAATGAATTAAGATAATAAAAATAATTAAAAAACAAATATGAATGGGATACTCCTATAACTAGTTAATCGATGTAGATGATAAATATTTACTGTAAAAAAGGTTAGATTAAATTTGATTATTCAACTTCTTTATCAAAAATATAAAATTAAAATTTTGTCAGATGTTTGTAAAATAATTATTTCAAAATGGGTATTTATATGAAGTGGTGAAAATTTAATACCTAGATGGTTTCTAATTCCTGAATTTGAAAAAAACTATTTCAGAATGAAGAAGGAATTGTATAGGTTAATGAAGGAACCCAGAACATGGTATTCATGATTTCCATTATGGTGGAGTTTATTGTAATATTAATATCAATAACCAGACTAATCAAAAATATTTTGTAATAGTTTATGTTAATTTCAAAATCATTGATTAATATTATGACATGAAATGTGATTTTGTTTCTTTATTCATAAAATGAGAGTTTGTAATGTCAATTATTGGAAGGATTAAAATTTTTCAGGGTCTAAACATGATATAAGGATGGTGGGGTAATATTATTTATCAATGAAAATATAAAAAGTAAGCTCTGAGATGATTTGGAATGGAGGGTTTTAAGGAAATTATAAATCTGAGTGTTACACGGATAAAATTTTCAAATAAGGAAAACGGTAAAATATTTTGTGTCTCTGAATATAGAAATAATGTTAGAAGATTATTAAACATAATAGAAATCATGACCTATATTTTATTACCACATGTTTTGAAACAAATAATCAAATTAATATCAAATATATTCTGATTATTTTAGTGAAGCAAATACTATTATAAATCAAAGGATAAATGGTTTCTTTCTCACTTGATAATGATATATCATAGCATTTGTTTTTGGGATATAAATATGATGATTTGGCTAGTTCAGTATATGGTAGGAATACAATTTAATTTGGTGCATTTTTTTATAGTAGATTTTTTATTTCATGGATCAGATAGAAATAATAATACATTTCATTAAGAATAATAAACAATAAATATATTATTGAATATCAAGTATAAAGGTAGTTATTAGGAAATATTAATAATCATAAATACGTATGATTTGAGGTGAAATATCCAATTAGAATGAATTGATAAAATAAAATAGTTATAAATCCTGGAAATAATATAGTCCATCATTTGAGGGTGATGAAAATTGAAATCAGATATCACATTGTCAAGGAGAATGTTGAATATTGGACAACAAATTTTGAGTATTTTCTTATAGAACTATATGTTATAGGCATCCTAAAAAGGCCTTTCCCAAAGAAGAAATTTAATTAAATCGACTGGATCTTTGTGTCTAACTGAATAACCACACTTGATTAGTGTGGATGTGTTATCCCCAATTCTCTAATATATTGCATATTTCTATATATGAACTAATCAACTTTAATACCCAATTTCCAAATATAAAGAGTGATCATTGAGTTCATTGAAAATTTTTGGATAAAAGTTGTTTATAAAAGGAGGAAAAAGTCATCAATTAGGGGGATTAAGGTTACAGTAGGAGTTTTATATCTTCTAATAATGATATTAAACATTCAATGAAGATATATGACAAAAAAATAACTTATGGGATCATGATGAGAGTACATACCTAGTTGGGGTCACTAATTTGTCTTCATAAGGTCTACTATTTTGGTGATAATTTTCAAACCATTAGTAATTCATCAATTATCAATGAATAAAGCATATTTTTCAAACCCCATGTATTTCTATTATTATTGATTTAAAATACATTTTGGTATTGAAATTAAATATTCAATAGTTTTCATGGGAATGATGTACTTAATTGATGGGCTCTTTCTGCTGCTAATATTTGTCACACTAAAATTGTATCATGTGTTCTTAGATTTTATTTTTAGTAAATATATTTTTGATATATGGGGATACTTGATGTGAATATAGGTTGATTAAGGATTGTCACAATGTACTATCAATGAACAGAACTAAAAATGGAAAAGGTGGAATCAAAGGGTGAATAGTAGCCAACAAACCCAATATGAAATATTTTGGAACAAACCCCTCAAAGAATCATTTTAATGCCTTTTGGTTTGTTTTTTTTACAAATATAGTTAAAAAATTCATTTATAAAGTTCCAATGTGGTTTTTCATAATGTATGTTGATTGATCTCTAAGATTTCAATGAAGGGTGTGAGCCTAACATATTTTTACTGAGAGACTGGATGAAGCTATCAAATAAAGAGGATTACATTTTTCTATAATCTTTTTAAGGCACTCAAAAAGTTTTTTTATTAATGGCGAAAAGTAAAGGTTTTCATGGAATTGTGAAAGTCAATTGATCATGATGGAAAATTAATGAATATTAATATTAAATAATTCCTCATTAAAAATTGTAAAATGAATGTGCTTCATGAAAGTTTTTTAGTTTCCTGAAAATGGATTTTTCATGATATAGGAAGAGTTTCATGTAGGTGGTCAGTTCCATGAAAAAAAAGTGTTGATTGAGGTGGGAAGATTTGTGGATGATATTGTGAATGGAAGATACTGCCACATCTTTTATGAATAAGGATTTATGTAAACAGGAGATGCTGATTTCAGAGAAATACCACTGGATATCATTTAAGTTCACTAAATGGTTGAAAATCCAACTATATAGGGTCTTACCCCCTCATTTAATATATGAAAAAATTAAAAAAGATTCATATTCTCTCAATATTGGAAGGGGTTAAGGAAAAGAGTTTATCACATGAAGACGTAATAATCTATAATTTATTATTTATTATTTTCTACTTATTTATTTATTTATCTATTATTGATTAATTTCTTAATTATAAAATAATTATATATTATATATTATATATTATGTATTATATATTATGTATTATATATTATATATTATATATTATATATTATATATTATATATTATACATTATATATTTACATTTTATATTATATATTATATATTATATATTATCTATTATCTATGATCTATGATCTATTATATATTATGTATTATTTATTATTTATTATACATTATATATTATTTATTATATATTATATATTACATATTATGAATTATCTATTTTATATTGTATATTATCTATTTTATATTTTATATTTTGTATTATATATTATATATTATATATTATATATTATATATTATATATTATGTTTTATGTTTTATACATTATGTACTAAACATTATGTATTTTACATTATATATTATATATTATATATTATTTAGTATTTAGTATTTAGTATTTATAAGTTACTATTTACTATTTACTATTTATTGTTTAATATTTACCATTTACTTCCATATTATATATTTTGTTATTTATTATTTATTTGTATTCAATTTAATAACTAGTATACAGTAATTGGTATCTATTAGTTATAAATTATAAATTATAAATTAATCATTATTGATTAATAATTATTATTTAATAATTATTGATTAATAATTATTTAGTTTTTATATATTGGGTATGTTTAATTTGGTAGTCCAATATATATATATATATATATATATATATATAAGTACATTAAATTCGACTTACTGGCCTCATGAAGAGAACACTGTAGTGGTAAAGTCCTTGTATAATTAACAAGAGGTAAGGGGTTCAAATCTCATAAAATGAAAAATTTCTATATATTTCATTAGCATGCGCATGGACATGGACTTGTGTGTGGAGATGGGGATGAGCATGGTAATAGTAAATAATAAATAACAAATAAAAAATGAATTAAGAAAATATATAAATAAAAAAATAATTTAATTAGTTAAATAATTAATTAAGAGAACTTATATATATATATATAAATTAAAAAATAAATATCTAAATACAGAAATTATGAAAATAAAAAAAATTAAAAAATTTAAAATTTAAAAAAAAATCAAAAAATTAAATAAAAAACTAAATAAAATCTAAATATGAACTAGTGACTATTTAAACCCACTACTAAACTATTCTACGACTGTTTAAAAAACACCACTAATTATTCCCCAACACATGATTTTAGAACGATTTTCTAAAACCACTACAGAATGATTTAGCTGGGGTTTAAAGCACCGCTAAAAGAAAAAAACCCACTAAAAACAAATTTTAGCATATTGAAATTTCTAGATTTTTTGGAAAAATGTGGATCAAGATTAGATACAATTGAAGTTGGTTATCCATTATGTCTAAAAAATAAATAATATAGAGTCATAGAATTATATTAAGAGGTAAGTCTTCTCTGATATCATGGAAATGTGAATATTTCATAAGAAACTAGAGAATATATCATATTTCTTCATTATTTCATAGAGAATGTATAAATATAGTGATAATATCAATATTATTTTTATCCCTTTTCTATATTGGAATTGGTTGAGGTTACAAAAATCCTCTAGGATGTTGTCTCTTATACTTCCCTTACTATGAAACCAAGTATCTTGATACATACTGATCAATTTCCTTCCTCATAACTATCCCCAAAAAAGTTCCCTAAAATCCCTATAAATCTTTTTTCTAAAATGTAATATAGAGAAATTTAAACTATGAGAATTATCAAATAGTTATGTTTTTAGGTTAGGAATAAATGAAACTCATATCCTCTATCCAAATATCAAAATCTGATATTCATATATGAAGTCTTCCAATTTCCATTCATTCAGGGAATTAATTTTATGTATATAAATTATCTTCAATAGGATAATAAATTTTTATTATTTTCAATATTTATTGTTTAGAAATCATTTAAATTTATTGATGTTTCCCCTTCATTATTAACTCCCACATATATATATATACTAAATCCATTAACATTGGATCTCTTTCAATTCCCATTTTGGCCACAACTCCATTATCTTTCAGGAATAATGCACCTACTACCATATTTTCCTTCCATTTGTGATAGTGTAATATGAAATCATAATACATTAGTATCTAGAGCTATATACTTTTCTTCATTTTTATAAGTTTCCATGAATAGATAAATTTCAAACTCTTATGATCTTTATTTGTCACACAACATTAACTATAGAGATAACATCTCCATATCTTTAATGAAATTATTATGTATACCAACCCAATATCATGGGTTAAATTGTTAAATTCCTAAATATTTAACTACCTTTATTCATATACAATAAACCAATCAATATTAATAAGGAATCAACTAAGTTACATCTTTGATGAAACACTGTATATTATAAACCCACTATTACCTGATGGTAGAAAAAAACTCAGGGAACTGACCAATATTTGATTCAATTATCAAAAAATTCTTTACATTCATTTATCAATACAATCATATCCCCTTAATGTGTAATATTTGTTAGCATGTTATTCAATTAGGAATTTAATTAAAAATGAATGGTAATAACCAACCAAACTAATTAAACTACCAACCTTGATTATGTTCATTAGTGTATTCCATTGTTTGACTCCTTTATTCATTATACGATCAACTGATATTCCATCATTGGAGACAGTATGGCAAAAAATGAAACATTATATATCCATAATTCACACTTAATAAATTTACCATAAAACTACATCCTCTAAGAGTCTCAATAACTATCTGCAATTGATTATGATGGTCCTTATATCTGTTTGAGAATAAAAATATTACATCAATAAATAAAAAAAAATCAACTATTACTTGAATATTATATTTTTTATAAACATAAAATAAGGGGAACATTAGTAAATCCAAAAATAATTACTATCTAATTATAGAAAATATATCTTCTATGAATTTTCTTATTCAGAATATCATCCTTATTTACATGAAATTGATGATACCTCAAATGAATTTCAATATATTAAAAATATTTGGCTCCAGGGAGCAGATTGAACAAGCAATCAATTTGAGACAAGTTATCCTTTTTCCTTATAGTAATATCATCTATTTCACTGTATTCAATGAAAAACCTCATATATTAAGCTTTTTTTCTAAACAAATTACATATGCCCCATTTTGAAAAAAGGTAATATAAATCACATTAATTACAACTCGTATAATTTTTTATTCAATGACACTATTTAAATAGTTTCCATTATATAACGTTTCATAGAAATTTTTATTTCACCAGGAATTAAATCAATAGGAAACTCAATATAACCTTTTTGTTGATTTCCAGGAAATACCTTAATGTATTCGTGTACAATAAGTATATTCTCACTTTAAAGATTAACATTCTCATCCCTAGAGTGTGTATTCTCTTCATCCCCAAGTGTCTCATTTAGTAGAGTTTCAGGAGGTGGATGTAGAAATAGAAAATATAATGAACTAACCCCTCTAAATATAAGGAATTTTATGTATTCCTCAAACATTGTAATTTCCTTCCCTTGGAAATAATTTTTTCATTATATTATGAATGAAAATACATATCAATGATTATATCAAATTTAAACAAAGGTATAATAATAATGTATGAAAATTGGTTATCTTTATGGGTCAAAATGGGAGTTAACTTACACATCCTTATTATGGTGAGATATCCAATTGGATTCATGGTTGAAAAATACATTTTTAAAGTGATAGAGAAATATATAATATCTTTGTAAAAATTGTATATTTAAAAGAGTTTTAATTTATATAATCAAATAAATGATTATATAAATTTGAGTCTATTATTTAAGTACCTCCCACCACATACTTATGACAATAAATGTTATTTGAAGTGATCAAATAATTATGGAATTCCCCCTAAACCTACTCTATATTAGGATCACATTACACATGGAACACTATTGTGAATATTCAACCATTTTATATAGTTACATAAATTGACAGAAATTGTTTATTTCTTCCTCAAATATTCATTATTTATATTATAATTATCTATAAACTTGTAAAAAACTCTTTTTCCCTTTAATAATTTTCTTGGATTTTTTATCCATAATTATTAAAATATGGTAATAACTTTGTTCTCTTAATATTAGACTCTTTTTTTTATCTTGGTGTTTATATAACCGCATCTTCAACGGATTTCTATTGAATATATATGATCTATAAAATTCATTCTCTTTTTTGATGAGCCATAATACTATTTCATCAAACAATGAAATTTTTGGAGAAACCAATGCCCATGGGAGGAATAGAATAATCCCTCTAATGAAATAGTATATCTATAAATATATATTACACATGTAATCCATAGTATACCTATGTTTTCTTGTAAAGGAATAATCATAATCCAGAACACTTTATTCTATGTTTTTCTTTAATATAATTAACTTTCTCTTCATTTTATACTAGTTATCTTGAGGGAATTATTTTTCAAATAATGTTTCCTTTAAAGTTCTTCATTCAATATATATTTCTTCTTCTTCTTTACTGGTATTCTAGATCATTGAAGTCCATTGATCAGTATCACTTTAATAAAAATATACTTCATGTATATCTTTTTCCCTTTCATAACATTATATGTCTTGAAATATCTTTTCAATGGATTTAATCCATTTCTTAGATGCCAGTGGATCAGTAATTCCACTAAAAGTTGTATGGTTTTACAACATTAAATTATCCAATATCGATGTATCGTGATGTTAAACATCATATAATATATTTTTAAAAGGCTATATTTTATATCCTCAAGCATATTTGTCTATAAATTATGTAACACATGATGTAAATTATAAATTTAGGCATTATTATTCTAAGACACATAAACAATTTAAATTTTGTAATGTCTTTAAATCATAATAATATATTGAAATATTTAAAAATGTTTTGTAATGAAAATTATAATTATCCAAATAATATAATTTGATATTTTCATGCTAGGTTTTCAGTAAAAGACCATTAAACAAAATTCATAATGATCGCCTGGATATACTCGACCAAACCTTTTTAGAGTTATTTCCCTAAGATTCCTATTTCCCAAACCCACATAGAATCAAAAGAGTGATTAATTTCAAATAAAATTATATAATCTCTAATATATACAGACATTCAATTTTTTTTAAAAAATTATACTTATCCCCAACGCCACTTATAAGTTTATGATCACTAATATATTGTTTTATTTATCTATTTCATAATTGTTTTACTAAAATTTCACTGATTGAAACTTTTATAACCCTAACTCTAGTAAACTAGAGTACATGCCTTCTTTATTATGTTGAATAATATATTTGGGATCACATCACCGGTGATAGATTAGTTTATTAGTCTAGAAGACCCAAATAAAATCGTTATTCCTATTTTACATTTCAATAAAATATGAAAATAGAGTAAATTTAAAAAATCTATATCCATAAACACATTAAAAGAAAATTTGTTCATATCATTTGGAAAAAATAAGGGTGATCAAATATTCATAAAAACGTTTATGTACAAGGGATGTTATCAATAGGTGGTAATGCGAAAAAATATACAAAAGTAAATAACTAAAAATAGATTCCATTTAATCAATAATTAAAAATCTCAATCATCCATGGATAATATCAATAATTTAATATCATTGATTATAATATATATGTAATTAATGAAGTATATAAATAGTATTGGATTTCAAAATTTCAGACATCATTATATCTTTACCATGGACTTATTCAAACAATGTTTAAACTATGGTTAGTTATACACTAGAAACCAATATAATAAGTTATTCTAACTTGTTTGTCTCGTAAGACCTTACAATGAATCAAATGCATATATAACTATGAGGCCCACCCATATCTGCATATCCAATAAATTTCTTGCATATTTAATTATCACACTTATTCATAAACAATATTCATTATCAAAAATATATAAATATTTCATAAAGGATACAAAATAAAATATTTTCCCCAGTCAATCAAATAAATTTCACAATTAAACATTTAATGTATAAATAGTATAAAGACTATGAAATCATTATATCAATAATAGGAATAATATCTATAACTAAGAGAATTTTAATTTTAAAATAAAAATAATCACAATAAATATAACGTTTCATTAAAAAGTTAGATTCCAAAAAATTAATAAGTGATATTATATTTCAAAATTTCATTAAAAATATCAGTTATTTGATAAATTCATTTCTACTAGAGAATAAAAATAAAATGGTAGTTAAAAATTAAAAAAAATTCCTTTTAAATTTTTATATTTAATAAAATATAAAACAAGTGGATGAAGATAATTATCTAAAAATGTTTATGTAATCTTTGAACCTCACAAACATTTTATTTGTTAAAAAGAAAAAAATTTGTTTGGATTTTTCGTAATTAAATTAAAAAATGAATAATTCATAAAAAAATTAGAAAAATTTCCTAAAATATTGTAACACTATATAGTATTTAAAAACAATTCCGAAATAATTAATTTGAGTAAATAAAAATGGCTTTATTAAAAAATATTTTAAAAATATAGATATAGAAAAAAAATATAACCGATAAAAAAGAAAAATAATATGAGATTTTAATTTAAACATTTATTTTCTAGACTCATTTGTAAAATAGATAAAAAATTAGATGAAAACAAGGAAACTCCTAAAATATCAAGTAGATAATGAAATATATTAATTATTATAAATATATTTTAAAATATCCATTCAATGAAAATAAAGGCAATCTAAAAAATGGGATTGTTAAAAATAATCATTACCTCTTTGGAAACCATTAAATCGAATTCCTGTGAACGTAAAAGCTTCAATTGATACATTAATAATTTTTCAAAATAAATTTTCTTATTAGTCATGATGATTATTCAATATATACACCACATAATATTAAATATGTTCATAATACCAAATATTTTTAAATGGTGTGGAATTTAAGATGAAATTCCTTTGGTCATGCTTCCCCCTTATTTGAACATGCTTTAATAGTACTACTCTTATATTTATTAAACATTAATTATTGATTTATTACATAATAATAAAACTAATAAAACCCATAATATTGAAATGTGTAGTATATTTTGGAATTAAAGGCATTATATAGTAATTTAAAATAGGGGTATATCGACATTATTTAAAACATCCTTAACATGCTCATATTATTCGACAAATCTTAAGGATTCTAGAGATAACCGAGGGACATACATAATAACTAGAGAGATATAAATACTAGTAAGAGAGTAGATATGGAATAAAATGATTAATGTATTACATGATAGAAAATAGGAATCTCGGTGGCATATAAAAGGGGTGAGAATCATATAATAAATAATGAGGCATTATATAACTCGATATTAAAGGCGACATGGGAATGTGTAAAAAAATAAAAAGAATTAAATAATAATCAAATAAATAATAAAAGAAACACAACATAAATACTTTTCTTAGGATAACCTCATTCACACAATACATTTAATCTCATGGGAGAAAAACATTACACAATGCATTGGAAAACTATCATGGAAGACCCAACATAATAATATCATGTATATGCATAACTGTGTGCTATATATAAAATAAAATAACATATTTAATCATATATTATTCAATGATAGCGGAGTTTGGATTATATAAATCTTATTCCCCAACCAAATTATTATATGTTCATAATTGTGAACACTATTGATAGGAAATTGGTACAAGTAATCACTAATCAATATTATAGGATGAAAAATAGCAATGAAATTTCTGCATCATAATATGGGATACATGTTCATTTTAGGGATTATTGATATTAAATGGGGAATATACTAATTTATAAATAATTATTTATGTATTTTCAATATGGAAGTAAATACCCCATCATTCCAAATTAGAGATAAAATTCAGAAGATGATTATGATGAATGGAGAAGGGGGGAAGGAGAGGATCCCTTATGATGAAATGGTTATTCCGGATGATTTGGATTGGATTATTGATAGATTATAGAAATAGAGGAAGATAAATTATGTGATCCAAGGTATTTATTGATGAGTAAGGGGATATTTGGTGGTTTTATATATGAAAATATAATGGAGTTATTTATTATTTCTCAGACACAGGTTTGGGAATCTATATAACAATTTCATAAAAACCAGATACAATATCCTGGTTTTTAACTAATTTTTGAAATAAATGATATTTTATTAATTATTTTATAAGTACATGGTCCGAACTTACTAAATTATTTCTCTTGATGATGTGTAAGTGACTCATGTTTTAAAAAAAGTTAGTTTGAAACAATAAAATATAATATAGGATTTGGAGGATTAGTAAACGCATAAGAAAATTAATAAAATAACTTTCAAATCAAATTATTTAAAAGTAAGAACATATATTTGGTCCATGATACCTTTTATAGAATATATTACATCAATTTTTGGTCATTATGATGTCATAATACACACCAAATATTTAAATATTATTTTGATTTTTACACAAAATTATGCTGTCTAAAAAATATGAAAAATTCACCATTAGATATTTTTTAATTTATGATTCCAAAAATAATATTTATTTGATTAAAATAATTTTATAAATATAATAATTTTTACTTTTATAATAAAAATTTATATTTATTGATAAATTTGGTGTTTTTTTGGCAATAACAGTTTTCGAACCCTTATAATTTTTTTGTCATTATTAAATTATATTATCTACTATAATTAATAAACTTTATGTTATAATAATATTTTATTAAAATATAATTTACTTGAATAATTTAAATCTTTATCAAAAGTAATATATTATTTTAATTAATAAATTACCCAAAAATAAATTTTATGTTTTTTCAAATCAAAATCAAAATCATTTATAATGAAAAAACAATAAGAATTAAATATAATTAATATTATATTAAAAAATATAAATATTCATATTTTTAGGGTGTTGACACAATTTACTTTAATATATAAGAAAATTCCCTTAGGGTAACATGTACAATGGTGATATATTCTTAGGGCGGTTCAACATACTTGGTTTGGGATGTCATTTTGATTATCTTCAATGTGGCCCATAAATGGTTTTGAAAATGATTTAGTAGTTGTATATTATATTGATATTTGTCAAGAGAAAATACCCAAGATACTATCTCTTTCAAAAGTTCTGATAAATTGGCTTTATAAGGTATTATCTTACAGTTCAATATCATCACTTCCTTTGATTGTGTCAATTGGATTGATCAAAACATTGTATTTATAATAGTAATATTATCACTAGAAAAAGACTATTTTAACAACATTTACAATGATTAACAATATTCTAATTCTAATAGTGTATAATTAATGAAAATATGTTCTTGTGTTTGATATAACTATAATTCATTATAGAGAATTTAATTTAATCATTAATGGAATTTTATTTATAAACATTTATGGATTTATAATATTCCCCCTTAAAAAAGCTCACCCTTGAAATTTTTATTTCAAACACTATAAAAGATGAGGGTAATACTATTTTATCGCATCCAATGGTTCCCATACCCAATATTCAAACATTTGGTTTCTCTATAACACATTGACCCGATGTATTTTCTTATTTCATAGAACTCTATCTCTATGATCTAATAACATCACTGACTACTCCTCATATAAAAGAACATTCTCAATAGGTACCACCCCGTTATATTGTACATTTAGGTGGTATGTTATGTACATACTCATAAGTGATATATATAAAAAAATATTTTACATGATATTGGTTATTTGGGAGTGCTAGTAAGTAGGCGATCACTCTTATGTGATCAAATATCTCAAAGGGACAGATATATATTAAAATAATATTTCCCTTATTCCTAAATCACATGACATTATTTAGTGTATATATATGTATTATTACATTATCTCTATCCTCAAACCCTAGGTCTCATCAATTGCTGTTATCATAGCCCTTTGGTCAACTCTATGTTGCCCTAGAGTGCTATTGGATGATCTTGAACCTTCCGACCATTTCATCGACCATTTTAGGACCCAACATTTTGTACTAACCAACATAATTTGAGCATGTATATGTTACTACACTCTTTATATAAATGTATTCATAGGTAGATATTTGGATACTTTGTGGAAACTATTATTTTAGGATAACTCGACCAAAGGAAGATATTGATTCCATCCTCCTTTGAAATCCATTGAGCACACTCTCAGCATATCCTTAAGTGTTTGGATATTCCTCTGAGATTGGCCATTTGTTTGAGAGTCATAATCCATGATGATTGGTAACTCAGTATTTAGAGAATGTTGGAGTCTCTTCAAAAACATGATGGTAAATCTTAGGTAATGATCATATATAATCAATAGTGATGTTTGATGAAGCTTAATCACTTCTCTAATGTATATCCATGAAAGTTGAACAATTGATAATTACTCTCTAATTTTAATGAAATGAGATGAAATTTAATGATTATCCACCACAACCCATAGATATTTATTTCCTATTAATGTTTATATAAGACCAATGACAAAGTCTATTATTATGTTCCCCTATTTTAATGTGGGTATGGGTAATGGTTTCATAATCCCTTTTTATTATTTCCATTAATCATTCACTTGCTGGCATACAAGAAACCATGATGTATATTCAATTTCCTTCTTCTCTAAATTTTCCTAGCAATAGTTATCTGGGGGATCTCAATACATCTTGGTGATTTCAGGAAGGATAGAGAAGGTCAACCTCTGTGCATCATCAAATAGCTCATTATTCAAAAAAAAATATTATTGTATATATAGTCATGACCCAAATCATAAAACTAGTTATTCATTAACTAGGAACTATGAAAATTTACTTTTTCTTATATATTATACTTTCTTCTGAATTTCCACATCATCTCTTTGAGAATCCATTATCTTATCCAGAAGGGTTCGTCGAGTAATCATTTTTGAAATGATTAATGACACTCCTTCATTTATGATTATAGTTTACATTCTATTAAATTGTAATATGAAAAAATACATATGAATTATAATCAATGATAATATATTTGGATCATTTCTACTAATAGATACTACCACTTAATTTTCTTTTCCATGATTATAGTGGATTGAGAATTCATAGTCCTATATTATTTCAAATCATATACGTTGGTGCATATTCAATTATTTATTTGTGAATATATACGTGAGGATATTATGATCATTATATATTGAACACATATCCCTAAAGACATAATTATTCCATATTTTCAATGAGATTATATTTACAAGAAACTGTAGATCATGTGTTGTGTAGTTTAGTTTGTGAATATTCAATTTCAATGAGGTATAGGCTCTCAATTTTTCATTATACATTAACACATAGCACAAACCCTATTTTGTGGTATCTATGTGAAAAATTATATGTTCCCCACTTTTGGTCACCATATGTACAAGTGCAGTGATAAGGCCATTTTTTAACTCCACAAAGAAATATTTGCATTAATTATTCCAAAAAAATTATTCCCTTTTGAGTTATAATGGTTTGAGTATTTGAAAATCATAAAAAATGTCACAAAAATCAATTATAGTATCCATATATACAATTGAAAATGCATATTTTTATAATGGTGGTTTCTTTGTTCCATCCTTAAATTTTCTCTATCTTTTAAAGGTCCATATGTATCCCATTGGTTGTGATAATATCCTCCCTGAATGATACTTCCTTCAACCAGAACTCCCATTTTGTGTACTTTTCATAAAGATTCTCTTTTTTTAAGGTATTTAGCATAGTGTTAAAATGATCCTCATTATTATCCTTAAATTTAGATTATATAATAATATATTATTTACTAACTACAATATATTTGTTGAGATAATCTTTAAAGACTCTATTTATCAAGTCGATGAATAGTATTTTATAAATAGTGACACTGAATGGAATTATTCTTGAATTCTTAATTACCATATCTTGTATGGTTTGAAGTTATAGAGATATAATATTTCTTCAAACTAACCTAATAGTAGCCTGACCAATGATCCACCTCAAATATGTATTGGTATCCACAAAGATAATAGAAAAATCCATCAATCCATGGAAGAGGATACATGTTCTTTATAGGGATATTGTTGATCTCATGATAATCAACAAGAAGTATCATAGACCCACCCATCATCTTTATAAAGAGGAATAGTTCACCCGAGGTGAAACACTTGGGTGTATGAACCCTTTACCATTAATCTTATGTAATTGGTTCTTTATATACCCATGTTCTATGATATCCATTCTGTATGGATTCATAGACAATGGAAATTCCTTATTTATTATATCGATTTAAAAAACAATCTCTTTTTAAAGAGGATAATAAGGAAATTCGTTGGGATAAAAATCAGTGTATTGTATCACAATGGGAATGTCTTCAATGATGAATTTTTATTGGATAAATAATTTTTTATAGATAATATTTCTCATATGGAAATAATATCCATGATTGATATGTCGGTTCTAAATAAGATTCATCCACCCCATTTCTTTTTTTAAATAATTATAGGATAATTCATGATACAAAGAATATTTTTCTCCTCCTCTAAATTTGGGTTGGCATTATATAAATAAGTCCAATCCATACATAGAATTTCATCAAATTACCTTAAATAGAGTATCGCATGGTTCGCTGGGAAGTTTATCCCAAAATGATTTATGGGTTAGGAGTTATATAATTGGGATGCCATAATTTACCCATTTTCTATTTTCAGCATATACATTAATTCCATTATTAGTGGTTTCATTTGAATAGGTCTACTAAAATTTTGTGACATAAATGAATGCATAGTATAAGAATCATAAAATATGATCACTATTCCTAAATGAACAACTAGAATACCTATCACCACTTCATTATTGGGATCCACAATATTAGTTGTAATGGAATATGTCCACCCTTTCTATCTTGGAGGTTATTGGGGTCTGTTTTCTCTAAAAAACATTGTATTATGGGAGTGGTTCACATAGTTCCCTTATTCTATACCTTTGAAACATTGCAAAATAGGATGATGGTAGATTGGAGAATTCCCATATTCCATTAAATTAATGGGTTTCTACCATTGTTAATCACTAGATATTTGCCCTTACTTTCTACACATAAATCATTTCTTTTCTCACATTAGGAAATTTATCAGGTTCTTATTTACTTGATTTTAATAAGTAGGATGTTGAAATTTATTACACCCATTATCTTTCCACAATGCACTAATGTAATAAAACTCTATTTTCAATATATTATCCTCGTGAGGCCCTTTATATTTGAGGATATCTATTTGATCATTGAGAGAATGAGATAAAATTTCCTCAAATATATCAAATTCTAGAATCACTAAGACTTTCATAACCTCTGTTTCATCCATCCAAAGTTGTGGATAATTTTTTAGTTAGGGGTAATGAAAAATCTGAAGGAATATTGAACAAGTATTGTAAAATTTTATTCATACGGCTTGATGAATTCTTTGTATTATTCGTTTAGGGAAAGGAAATATTTTTCCAATTTATGTGAGATAACGTAAGGAATTTTGTTTAAAACTTTTTTTTCTAGAATTAATTTTATCCTATATCCTCAATATATTCATATGGCTTCATATTCATGATCAATTTCTACCACTAAACATCTTATCCTTCTATATAATAATTAACCAGTATAAACTTCTATTTATCCTAATATTTTAGGATAAAGAAGATAGTATTAATGGAGAGGATCCATTGAAATTCACAGGCCTTTGTCACATAATGGTCTCAATTGAAACTTTTTATTTATTCAGGGATTTTTTCCCTCATGATTCATGTTTCTATTCAGAAAATGATTCTATTGAGATATTATCATCATAATGTTTTTGATTCTTTCTCATATTGGGTTTCACATATCATTTGGGAAGTTATCACAATGACCTTCGCATGGGGTTTTTACTTAATTCCTTAAATATTCTTCCATTGGATAGAGTAAAGGGAAAATTTATGATGTTTTTTTAAAATTTTAAACACAGTAATGGGAACCTAATATAATTAAAGGGGAAATTCGTGAAAGACATTTATTCCTTATCATATTAATTTATCATCTTCATTCTATATTATCAATAATATCTTTTCTAACTCATAATTTTATTGATATTTTTTATTACCCTTATAATTGATCATAATGATATTGTGAATTTCACAATAATAGACTCCTAGAGTGCCATACTAGGTTTGCAGCCTAGACCATTTTCAAGCACTAGTTCTCAATCGACTCTAGATCAATGTAGTGTTTTTGGGTGTCACACATAGGTACATCTTTTCTAGATCCACAACCACTTATATTATCATAATAGTGATTTAATTCTATGGAAAAAATTTCCTTTATAATTAACTAAAATTTAGGGTAGTTTTCTTATGTTTATTCTTACAAAAAAGGCTTTTTATATAATTTTTTCATCACAATCCCAAAAAATAAATAATCCTTTTTTGATACCAATTATGAAAACACTTTAATTTATTATAAATTAATTTATGATTTTTTACATAAAAATACACTTACTATAACCTATAATATTTAAAACTGTACTATATTTTGGAATTAACTATATTAAATAACACCAAAAATTAGTGACTACGTCGACATTATTTATAACTTCCTTGAAATTATCATATTATTCCTTAATTCACAAAAATACATGGTATATCCTAGGTCTCTATATAAGAATGAGTGAGCTATAATTTCATGTTAGAGAATAAACATGTAATAACATGAAGAAATTATTATATGTATTATAATAGGCATTTTAATGGTACATAATAGAAGTGAGATTCATAAACATGAACAATAAAGCATGATATAACATGGAATCCTAAAGGAAATAAGGGAATATGAAAAAAAACATAAAAACCTGAAATAATAGGCATATGTAATGATTAAAAAATCAATGAAAAAACATAATTTCCATGGGATAACCTCATATACACCATACATAGTGTTTCATGAGACTAGAATAATACCCAATTCAGTAGAGCCCTATCTGGGCCCACCCATCATAATCAGTTCATGTATATGCATAAGTGTTCCACATAGATCATATAACATAAGAACATATTTAATCACATTTAATCCCACTATAGAGAAATTTAGACTAAATATAGTTAATTAATCTATAACATAATTATAATTTCATAAGGTTAACACCCCTAATTTGGGATGGGAACAAGTATTCACTACACAGTTGTTTGGAATGGGAAATACCAGTGAAATTATAGCAGTATTACGGGGGATTATAAATGTTAATGGGAGTGGTTAATCAGATATAAAGAGGTCTCTAATCATTTGTACATCATAAGTGATGTAATAGGTATATGGAAAATCAAACCCCAACAATTGGAAAATGATATAAAAGTCATAATATAAAGATCATCCTTGAATAAAGTGGAGAAGTAGAGGATCACATACCTTGATAGGGAGTCTCCAAAAGCAAGAAATAATATTATTGAGAGATTGGGGGGTCCTTGGGATCAATATATATAGGGAAGTGAAGAGTTAGGACATGATACATGGTTTTTGGGTGAATATCACTAGGATCATTGGGGGATTATTTAAGAAAATATAGGGCGTTCTTTATATTTCCCAAACATTGGTTTTGGAATTTTTATAATAAATTAATCAAAACCAAAAACTATCCCATGGGGATTTCATAAGTTTTATTCCAAATATTAGTTTATTTCACTATTTTATACTTTCAAGGGATGAACATATTAAAATATTACCCTTGGTGATGTGGAAGTGAGTCATTCTCTTAATGAAATAATTTTAAAATATTAAAATATAATATTGTTTTTCAGGTATTCAAAATTGATTAATAAAATTATTAAAATAACCTCAAAATAAAATTATTTTAAATTTCAATCATATTTTTGTTCTATTATACCTTTGATATCATTTATTACATCACATTTGGGTAATTATGATGTAATAATATACACTATATATTTATACCATATTTAATTTTTACCCAAAGATTCAAATGTCTCAAAAAAATATGAAAAATTTCTCATTGGATAATTTCAAGAATCCATTTAACAAAATAATATTTTTTTCAAAATAATTTTTTAATTTTATTTTCAATTTTAAAATAAAAATCAATATTTATTTACCAATGTTTTTTTATTTCAATAATAGTTTTTTAACCATTATATATATTATTTTTTAATTAATAAAATTATATCATCAACAGTAATTAATAAATATTGCATAATAAAAATATATTATTAAATTATAAATTCTTTCAAACATTTATTAATTCCTTAAAAATAATGTCTTATTTAAAATTATCTAATACCAAAAAAATACAATTGGTGTTTTATTGTATCAATATAAAAAGTATTCATAACAAAAAAACAATAAGAAATAAATATAAATATTATTTTATTAAAAACTAAATATAAATATTAAAATTATCAATGTCTTAATACAAATCCCTTCATTGCACTGTAAAAATTCATGAGGGAAAGGTGAGAAATGGTGAGAATTTCTAGGGGTGGTTCGGTGTACATGGTTTATGATGTGATCATTATGAGCTTAAAATTATTCTATAAATGGTTTCTATAATAATTTAGTTATTGGATATCATCATGGGTTTGGTTAATTGTAAATACAAATGATTATATCTCCCATGTATGCTCTGATTAATTGGATTTATAGGGTATGATCCTACTAGAATGGGCCATTACATTGTCTCTGTCAATTGGATTTATCAAAACACTATATTTATACAAATAATATGATCACTATTCAATGGATATACTACCAAAGGTTATGATTCATAATAATCTATTAAATCTTATAGTATGTAATAAAACCAAATATTTTCATGTTTTTTATATAACCATAATACACTATAGGGCATTTAATTCAATCACAATGGGAGTTTTATTTATAAACATTCAGGTTATTACATTTAAACTCATCTATATCGGTTTTAAAAATGTTTTTAATATACAAAAAATACATATTCATATTTATAATGAAATATATTTTCCTATTATAAAATCTTATCACTTTTTCATTAACTATATTTCATTTTTACCATTGTTTCGGGAGTTAACGACTTCATTTTATCATGCACATTTTGTCATGAATGTTCTTGTTCAAATGAGTAAAATATAGTTCCATGTTATCCATAATAATATTAATATTGGAAATATCATATTTATTCATTGGAAATATTTTTCAAATCACACTTGAAAGTTTGATATAAACAATGAATCACTTCTCTTTGTGGAGACGGTATGTCATACGTAAACACAATTGATGTTTTCATTACTTAATGGTTTAAATGGTACAAAATTATATGATATATTAAATTCAAATAATAAATATTATTTTATAATTTTTGTATAAATTTAATTTTAACTTTACTGATGACCATCCATGTGAGTTTAAAATGGGAAAAAATTACAAAAATTCAATAGTTGGAAGTCTTTTGTATATATGAGGGATGGTTTTGTTTCCTATTTGATAGAGAAGTATATTAATAGTTATTTCCCTTCAACATAATAACATCTCATTATATTTTAGATTTTATTGTTCTTTTATTGTAATTTTTAGGACATAATTTTATTTCTAAGAAGAAATAAGTTGAAAATAAAGAGTGTGGTGAATATGATTACCTTCTCTTAGAGAATACGCTTTTGTATTATAATTAAATCATTGAAACAATAATTTTTAGAAAGATTAAAATTAAAACGAAATAAAAAACTATATGAACACAAATAAAAGGGTCCTTCTAGAAAAACATTAAATGATGATTAAAAATTTAAAATACATATTTTAGATCCTAATTATTTTTGGATTGTATAAATTAAATTTAATATAAGAACACAAAATACAAGAATAATAGTTTTTAATAAAATACATGATTTAAGAGTAAATATTGTTTTATCATTAATTAAAGTAATAAATTGTTTTACTTGAATTTGTTGGTTAAATAATAAAAAATATATTGTTTTTAGACTTTTGGATCAATCCAGAAACAAATTATATCATCCAACCGTTCCATTATATGGAAAGGATGATAAATAATTTTTAATTGAATTAATTATGACATATCATTCACAAAATTCATGAATGGGTTCCCATATTAGAAATAAAGACTTAAAATATATTATTTGAGTCATTAATAATACTTTTTGTCTAATACCAGTAATAATAGTAGGTAAAATAATTTGTTAGTGATATTTTAAATCCTTAACCCCTGATTTTGACCTATTTTTTAAAGATTTTTAATTACCAAATATACAAATACTTACCACAATTACGATTCATAATGAAAAAAATAAAATTTATTTTATTAACTATTAGGAATTATTTTGATTCAAAATATGAAGTGAATTTTATCAAATTTAATTAATATAAATGTAATTATTTAATTATAAATAACCCCAAAAACATGATGAAAACTTGTTTTTCATGAATTTTATTTTTGAAGAATAAGATGATCTTTCATTAACTATATAACTAATAAAAGATATACATATTTAAATTTCATTATATATATATAACATATAAATTCCATTAATATCATTAATTATTATAAATATTTCTAATTATTTATAATTGAGAGACATGATGCATTTAAAAATAGTTTTTGACAATAATATTTTACCTCCAAAAGATCTTATCATTATTTAAATCATATTGTTATTAATTCCATGTTCAATTATACATATTATAATATTTTATTGTAAATAAAATGATTTTGATTTGAATAATAAATATTATAATATTCATAGAAATTCATTTCTAACGGATTAATTTAAAAATTCATTCTATGAATACTTTGTCCTTGTATGTTAAAAATTGATATCCATCCTATAAAATTAGATTAATTTTGTAATAAAATTTTAAAATTTTCATTACATTATAGTTTTATTAAAAATTTATTTTCAAAAACTAGAGTAGAAACTTCGGTGTCACACTGTATATAGTGTTTGAATTAAAATGAAGAAAATTTATAAAAACCAAAATGGATCATTAATTCACCTCCTTCCTCTAGGAGTAATTTTTCATTCTTTTTTTGTGGATTTTATGTTCGGATTTATAATAAATCATGGGACTATATGGGTAAATAAGTTGAAATATAAGTGATAAGTAAAATAATAGATTATATAATATAGATGAATGTATCCCCTGGTTTATATTATTATACTTCTTGGGTTAGGATATTGATTAGAATCATGAGATAATTTCTATTTTATTTTCCATAAGATCACATCTTATGCAATTTCATGGTTTATTGAATACATGTCCTATATCTTCTCTATAACCCTTAAGTATGTATTCTATGATGATTGATCAGTGATTCTTGATACTTGATGGTTAATCATTTGTATTGTAGACTATTAATACATGATATTTTATATATTTACTTATTATATATATTTATTACATACTTTTTATTATTTTGGATTTTTTTATGTTTATCATTTCCATTATAAATTGAAACAATAATTTCTATTAAAAAGGAAAAAAGAAAAATAGTTTTTTGATGAGGTTGAACTATTTTTAATAATTTATTTCAAAATAACATTTAAATTCATTACATTTAACTCTATTGAATTTTATGAAATAAATTTTTTTTAAATAATTACATTAAAACTAGATTGTATTTTTTTCCTTTTAAAAGGAAATGGAATGAATCTTATAGTTATTTAATTCATTTTTTCGCACTCTCCCGACATGTACACCTTTGGTATGAATATAGATAAACTTATATTTTGTAATACTGTATCTACATATGATGATCATGTTAATTAGGACTGAACCATGGGATCGTAGGTAGATCTATGGAGGTTGTTACATATGATAGTGAGTGCATGTTACATTCAAATAATTGTGTTCTTTGTTCCATTTATGTTAAGGATGGTGTATTTGGCCATGCAGTTCCTGATTTATATATTTTTCATTTTAATTCTATATAAGTTATGGGAAATATATTCATTCTTATTTGTGTTTTATTATGTTTACATTATTCCCATTATTCACATGTCACACCTTGAGAACATGTGTCAGCTAAGGAATATCAAAAATTCCCTTTAGGTTTTTAGAATATCAGTTATAGTGTGATGGTTATATATTCTTATATCTATTTTACATGAATATCATGTAAATAATATCATTCCAATTTTGGCGTCTAAAGCTGAAAAACATATTGACTACAATTTAGACATTAAGACATGTATAAGAATCTCGATAGTGGTTTCAAAAACCATGACATTGTATGATCTACCTATGGGACCAAAATATATGGGATTGATTTTATGCATATTAATGATTAAATGTATGGTTTATTATATCATGAGGATTGTTTTTTTAGTATAAAAATCAATATTATTTCATAAACTATTTTACCAATGGATTTGAGTATGAAATTATTTCAATGTGGAGTGTGAAGGATAATTTATTGTTCATTCCATAACCTATGAAAATGATGTATTCGGGAATGATAAGAGGTGACATGAAATTGAAAAGAGTATGAAAATAAAAAATTGATGTAACATTCTATAAAATATATCTTCTTTATATTGATGTTAAATATGATGATAATTTGATGATGTGTAAGTTGAATTAATGATTATGATGAATTAATGATTATTTTGAAGACAATCAAAAAGATAATGTAGATGGTATAGATGATATTATGTTAATAAAAATTAATACTAAAGTGATATAATAATGTGGTTGATATGATGTTAAATGAAATATTCAAATTTCATTAATAAAATGTGGTGGTAAAATTTAACTAAGTATATAGATGTGTATTTATTTGATATGTTGATTTTATATCATCTTCCTAGAGTGTAATCAATGGTGTAGTAATTTTTATAATCATTATATTTTTTATTAATAAAATTATGTGAGTATTTTCATACACTAAGTCCAAGGAATCTTGGATGGGTATTCAATTTTTAATGTTGGCGTAAAGATTTTTATATCAGTGGGAGTACTAGAAATGGTTTACTTGTACAATTTTCATAGTTCTTATCTAAATTTTATGATGTGTAACTATTACAGATGACACTTGCGGATGTAACATGCATGTGTGAGGTTCATGATTAATTTAAAATATTTTTTTTAATATAAATTTTGATGTTGTAGTTTTTTATTCTATTATATTAATAAATGTTGTTATAAATATTTATTTTGATAAATTTTGAATAAAATTCAAATTATGATCATTCATGGTGTAAATTCATTGTTTTGGGACATTTTGAGTGTATAAATTTCAAGAAGATATTTATGTATGCTCAATTTTGTGGTTTTTTATAGAATTATGAAGGAATGATGAGGCAGTAAGATATGTGGTTGAAAATAATTAGGATGATAAATAATATATTCCATGATAAGAGGATTCCACCAATTGTGACTAGTGAAGGAGGAATTATACTAACATTGATAGTAATTAAATATCATTATTCTAATATATAATTATATAGAATTGATGTATTCATGATTGTGTGACACTTATATATAATTACTATAATTGGGTTTAATGAAAAATTCACAGATCGTTCATTTCTAGTTTTAGATTTGATATTTTCAACATAAAAAATATTCATTGAATGATTGGATCACCACATGTTGTAGGACAATTTTAATGGATGATACATTTTATTTATGATGTATTGAGGTTAAATAATTAAAGATGAAAAAAGATGTATTTTCCACCAATTATTTCATTCTAAATTACAAAGCAATTTCATGAATGATCTTTGAGGATCAGTCTTTGGGAGATAAGAACATTGCCACATAAAACAATATGAAATATATATCTATAACAAATGAATAAATTAAAATAAAAAATATATTTGTGTTAATTAGTATGTGAGTAAGAATTTTCTATAATTTTTATGGGAATATTGATGGGAATAAATATTATTATCTTTCAATATGATTGGGGTTCACATTCAATCAATGTAAAATTGAATGTAAATATTGTTTTTTGTTTCAAAATTGATGAATAAAAAGTGTTATTTGATCCTCAAGTAAAATATTATATTATCATTCCACTGGGATGTTACTAAGATGTAAATAGATATTATCATATAATTTTCTTTAAGAATAAAAAACAATCTTTATTACTATATAATTCTATTAGGTGATTCATGGGTACTAAAAATTACTTTTCAACTTAATTTAATTTCCCAACTAATGAATTTGGTGATCTAAAAACATTTTAGAAGGTTGTGTATAGATAATATAGAAAGATGTGGTTAATCTGATAGCTTGATTTCCATTGATGGATTAACAAGGATGTGTGGAAAGAATACATGAGGTGATCCTTCTAGTAAGTATTATAAAACTAAATTCGGAAACATTCTAATGATAAACATAAATGGAAAATTATCTAATTGTGAAAAAAACATTGACACAAAATCATTGGTATTAGAGACAATTACCAACAAAATGTGAAGTGAATGGAGCTATATGGGATAATAAAAACATATTGAATGATCCAAGATACATTTAATATGTTTATTAACAACATTGAGGGATATATATTAGATTATTTGGAAAAAAATTAAAGGATGTGGTCCCAAATTTTGAATGGGGAATTAATGATACATATAGATACATTTTAAATAGTTATATACAAAACAAAATAGGAATACGATTTCTCATCACCATTGGAAAATCAAATTTTCTTATTATCTTCATTTATTTATTATTACGATATTCCTAGTCAATATAATTTTTAGGGTTACTTAATACATATGTGGTGAATGCATTCTATCTCTATTCTTAATTTATAATTGTTTATTCTATTTTACATGTTTTAATTTTTCCTTGGGAGTGGGTCATGATATGAATTTAGAAGTTTATATTTCGTAAAAATAGAGTCTTGAATCCTTGTCCATGATAGACACAATGATATTCATGGAATAATTTTATTTTATGCTATTTGAAAATTAAATTCCCTTAGTGATACTTCAAAGACACACTTTTGAAGATATATGGTTTTATTAAGGGGTTATGGAATATATTGATAGAGCATTCAAAGGGTATGGTTGTTAAGCTCGTAATGGTTTTTTATGTAAATTAATAAGTTGTGTAAATAAAAAAGATTTTATATCGGTACATATCCTATGAAACCATTAATATATTCATTACCTTCTGTTTTGGGAGAATTGGGTTGTTTCGTAGTATATTTAGAGGCTTGGGAAAGTATAAATTGTTTAAAAGATGATATTTTAATATAATTTTACTGCTCATAGTTAATATAAAATCTCCAATTTTTAATATTTATATTGTATTTTAGATTTTAGTTTATACTATGTGTAAATTATTACATATGAACATGTAAACATACATTACGAGTAAAACCTCATGCTTATTTCTGTTTCTAATTTTCCCCATCTAAATAAATTTTACATATGGGAATTTTTTTTATTGGAAGATATTATTCATATTAAATATATACCACATAACATAAAAGTCAATATCATGTATGGAATATTTTTAATGTGGAATATATTACAAAATAAGTAATTTATTTTCTAGACCCTAAACTTATTATATATTTTTTAATAAGGAATACATCTTATAAAATAATATTTTTATGCAGGAAAATATACTAAAAATTTAAATAACATATTTATTGATATTTCTCAATGGAATTAACATAAAAATTTAACATATATATTAAATATCACATGTAAGGTGAAAACTTTGTCAGTTTCTCATTATAGGGAATACCTTACGTATTTATTTAATGGGATACATAATATTTAACCCTGAATCATAAATTAAACCTACTTTTGACCTGGAATATGTAATTTTGTTAAATTTTAAATTAAAATATAAAAAAGGAATTAAATATATATTTTAAAATAAATATTTTATTTTCCCATTCTAGATCTATGCCAAGATCCTAAAATGATTAAATGTTATGCTTTGAGATAAATTTATAATGGAATTTTGTAATTACTTAAGGGTGGTGTGGTTGATTGATATTTTAAAAGGGAATCCTCGTAATGATCTCCACATGATATATTTTTTATTATTTTGAATTTATAAATTCCCTTCAATAATATTATTCTTTCTGGAACTTAGATAATCAAAACACTATATTTTGAGTTCAACTGGAACCTTTATGATCATCTTGAGTTCCTCCCTCACAAGTTGTAGGTCTACATATTTCTATATTCTGTCCCTAAACATATATAATAGGTTTATTAAGGATATTATGAGGTAGGATATTAATGAAATTTTTGTTAAAATCATGGTATTATCACACTAGTGATTTAATATAGATAATATTTTAAATTAACATATAAAAAATTAAAACCAGGATCCTAAAATGAAAGTATGAAAGAGTATCACTTGAACATTATTTTATTTAATTTTCTTATGTTGTATTACCCTTGTTATTGATATTAGTTTTTTTAAAAAAAATTATTCTGATTTATAAACATACAATTTTATTTGAACAGTTATAACAACCTCATATAATTGTAAAACTATGTAAATATGGTCAAAAATTTGATTGTTTTCAAAATCAAGAAAACCATATTTTTTCTAAATACCAATGAATTTTTATTCATGAAAATAATAATAAAATAGATTTCCTTTTTATGTGTTATTTATTTTGTTTACTTGTGTTATACAATGAATGGTTGGTTTGATTGTAGTGAGGGTATTACATGGATGGGAATTGATGTGATTTTGGTGGAGGTAAGACCAGTACCATATGGATGGATTGGTAGTTTAGAAATTGGATCATACAAACCCTAAATTCTTATACACAAACATTGTATCTTTTAAAGGAATATTAAATGCACCCAATAATTTATTTACTGAGGGTTTTATATGTTTAATGTATTTAAAAGCATGATACACAATATTCTTTTTTTAGTAACGATCTTAAATGTCCCCCAGAATGACTTCCCATTTAATAATCTTCATAGACATACCCTATATAAAATCATTCTTCATAACCTCTATAATGGAAAAATAAGAAAGGGGTTTATAAAATTCTTCTATATGGGTAAATAAGGATGATATAAATAGATGGTCGTATGGAAAAATAAATAACCATATGGGTATGAGAGTGTGAATAGATCTTAAAATATGAGTACCCAATTATAGAAATAATCATAAAATTGAGTCAAGGAGTAAATCATTGACGTTTATAAGACGTGAATAATATTGAAATTAAAATTTCATAATACATTAGAGAATAAATTTGGCACAAGACATCGATTTGTGGAAGACACATAATCCTATAAAATTGAGAACATTTTAGAATAGAAATTGGTTCACTAATTATGTTAAGGACATGAAATAATGACCTCTAATAAACATATAGACATGAAACCAAGTCAAAAAATAACCTTAAGAACAATATATATTAGTCCATTCATAACACTATAAAAATTTTATCATGTTCTGGTATAACATTGTGAACATGTCACCATGTTCACACATAACACTGTGAACATTAAATCAGGTACACAAATAACATTTTAATCATGTAATCAAGTTCACACATAACACATTTACTAATGAGTTATCCATCATTTCAAATTATTAGAGGGAGTTATATTCTCTTCATGTCACATAATCTGTACATTTATGCACCCAAATATCCTAAATCATTCATCACATTATAACCTCTGAAAAGAAGAAATATTTCATAAACATTTCATTATGTTATAACCTAATGAAATAAGTTAGTTCATAAATATATTTTCATCCTAAATATAAATCAACCAAATATATAACAAATATAGTTTCATTGAATTATATCCCCAATACAAATTATGTAACATCACGGAGATACATTTTAAATATATAATGAGTTTGAAAGAAAAATCACAAGGAAAATATTTTAGGAAAATACAACATCAATGAAAATAAACTTTATAAATATAAAAATTCATAAAATATAGAAGAAATAAAATTGATTTAATATAACATTGAAAATTCATATTGGATTCTTTAAAAATTAATAAAAACATTTCATGAGGAAAATAGCCATTCCACATAGTTTTTTGACATAAAAATTTTAAAAATCATTTTCTTTGAAAAAATTTTTAACTTATAATAGAATAATTAAAACATTGATTTGATATGATGTTTGGAAATTTCATACACATTAATATAATTTTTTCTTTCAAATATTCAGAAAATTGAAAATATTCCTTCTTTTTGAAAACAACATGAATATTTCATATAATTATTTTTCAAAAAATTAACCCATTGGTATAATTATCATTAATAAATCCTTTTCAAAAATTTTAAAATATTTTTTGAAAACACAGTTATGTAATAAAAATGGATTTTGACCAAAAAGAGAAATATGGTCAGTTTTCATTAAAAAAAATCTTTTTGAATACTGATTTAATAAAGAGAGGAAAATAAAAGGAAATTTTATTTTAAAAAATAACCATAAGATAATAACATTTATGAATTTATTTTGAAATATATCACAATATTTTATAATCAAAATCATGATCATAAACAAATATATTAATCAATGAGACTGTAACATAAAACCCTTACCATATTGGTATCTTTGGAATCATATGACCCACTAAAAATAAAATCAAAATAAGCATTAAATATCAATAATATATGTCGATTCAGAATATAACATGTCAAAAGGGTAGTATATATACCTCATAAAATAATAAAGGTGTATCATAGAACATATGTCTCAATGAAGAATAATTTTGATAAAAATACCTTAACCCACTGGTAACATGGAACCATAAATCCAATGAAAGATATATTCTCAAATTCATGTATTAATATGCATAATTTCCATGGTAGTAATAATGATATACATTCATGGGCATTGCATACACCATATAAAAGAATCATATGGTGAATATGACATTTTTTTGTTTAAAATAATGTGATAAAAAAATCTTTCCTTAAATCTTCAGTTATTTCATACATGCTCAAATATCCTTTATAATAAATATATTTTTATTATACATATATATTTAATAAACGTATTTATATATATCAAGTCATATAAGACTTTCATATGTGATTTCATTACACATTTATTAATAATTCTATGTAAATTCACCTTTTGGGAAACAACTAATTTCTTTCTCATCTATGTTTTGAATTGTTATTTTTCCGTCCTCTTACATTAATCATAATTTTATAATCTAAAATTTTTAAGCCATAATATAAAATATTATATATTCATTATATATTTATTTGTTTTAATGAATAAAATATATAGATATAAAATGAAATACATCATTCATGTTGATATTAGGTCGTACAGATGGAAGAATGTTGTTTTATTTTCTTGATGGAATTAAATAAATGATGGTAAATAAAATATGACCATTCACAAATAATTTTTATTTAAAATATATCAAATATTTTTAATTTAATAATGTCTATATTATCTTACATGTAATGAGTACATGATGAATGAATCAATTCACATCTCGAGGTGAAAGTCCCTATACACACGTGTGACGTTATCAAAATTGAAGGAAAGGGAATATACGATGGTATTTGTGATTAAATAATAATAAAAAAATTAATTATGTTAAAAATATAATTTATACACATTTAATATATCCATGTTACCATCCATGTAAAATTGAAATGAAAAACAAAACACATCAATTCACAATTCAATAGTTTGTTGTACACACGAGTGACATTATTTTTTTCAAAGTGGTTGGGAGGTATTAAGTTATATGTTGTATTATAATTCCATAGGTATTATAAGATAATAATTATCAAATATAATCATTAAATAAATAATTATATCCAGCTATGAGAGGTGGTTATGGAAAACATATAATAGAAGTTCACAACAAGGTTTTCGTCCATTTCCATGAACGGGGACTTTATATCCCATTTTATAGAAGTGAATATGGATATATGTCATTAAATAATATATTAAAATTAAATTATATATTATATGTTTTTGTTATTATTTTAGCATTTCATGATAATATTTCAAATATTTAGAAGTAGAGGTAATATATAACCGCATTGTTAAAAAAATCCACTTATTCAGTTAACCTCTTTAGGTTTTGCCGAAATCCTTCATAGATTGGGTTTATGATCCAGAAAATTTCTAAAATATTTGGGTAGGAAATTAAGGCATAAATTTGAAGGTATTGGTCTATAAAATTTTTTTAAGTTTCGATATGAGAGTTGAGTGGGTGGCCTTTTATAAGTGAGGTCGGTGACACAATTATAATTTATAAAAAGAAAAAGGTGTATCTATGTTTTCTACTTGAAACAAGGATCCTAAATGATAAATTCTAAAAAAAATATTTTGAGGTCTAAAAATATCACTAAATAGTTGTTTTATTATTTTTTAAGATATTTTAGTTTAACCCCTAGTAAACCTTGTGTAACATTAAGTATAACAACGAATGTTTACTATTTTAAATATTTATTATCTTAAAAAATAAAGTATAAATTATTATATAATATAAATTATTTTGACTGAAAAAATGAAAGAAAATTTTTCAAATTATATTCACATAATTAAAAAAAATTTATTTCAATTAAATCACATAGATCTGGGAAAAAAAAAATTTATAAAGAGAAAAGATTACAAACAAATTAAAAAGTTTTTCTATATAAATTCTTTATGGAATTGATTCCACTTACCTGAATTAGAATAATAAACTTCTAATTGTACAGATTTTAATTTTAAGACTATATTAAAATAATATTTATCTTGCATATTCCATGAATGGAATGAAAACGTTTCAATAAAACCATTAATATTTATTATTCTCTAAAATTTTATTTTAAAACATTTATCAAAAAATGATTCAAATATAATTTTAAAAATATACTTTCCAAAATGAAGATAATTTTATAAAAAAAATTATAATATTAGAATAAATTAATTTTTAAATAAGTGTGAAGATGGGAAAATATTAATTTTAGAAAATTGAAATTTTAACCGTATAATTGAATTTATTCTTTTGACATGCCTATAAAGAAGATTAAAAAATTGTTAAATCTTTAATTTAATATATTATATATAAATTTTTTAAAAATCATTCACCAAAATTAATTTTTTTAATTTATTGTGGTAAAACATGTGTCTGTGAATAAATATATTTTTTCATAAAAAGATTTTCATTATTTTGACATGGTTCTTATTTTTCATTCCAATTATTTGGCCACCAGAGAATAAATTTTATATATAACTGTAAACCATATATTTTCATAATCTATCTCATCCTATTCAAATCCACCATTATAATGAAAAGGTGAAAACTATCATATTAAATAATAATATTTCAATAGTAGGTCATGTTTTGTTAAAACTCGATGTTGAAAGTAGTGAAATATATCAATGAAACTAAAATTATTTAAAAAAAATATTTCATAAAATATGATGGTGTAAAATTATTCAACCCTTAAATTAGTTTATCTCGTGAAATTTTATATTTTTCAATTTAAATAATGGTTTAAATTTTGATGATACCATGAGGGGATACCCATATTATAAAATGGGTTTGAAAATTATCATCTTGAAAAGAGGGAAATGGATGTGTAATGGTCAAATGGAATAACATATTACATGGTTTTAATATAGGGAAACATTAATTGTAATTGATATCATGGAAATACATGAGAAACATAACACTCATACACTGTAGAATAGTGATAATGAACATGGTCAGGAGAATGTTAAATCCCTCTAATCCATAAATATGTTATTTGTGAAAGGGCCATTCAATAATGAGAAATTAAGGTCAATGTATTACATTTTATAAAAAGATAATTTTTTAAAATATAAATATTTTTCAATATATGATATACTTACTTGATTGAATTCAATTTCATAACAAAAATATCATCAATTGTTTGTACATTGATTAATTACACATAATCTCATTGTTTAATAGACGAATTTTTCATATTCGGATCACTAATGGATAATAATATCTGCAAAATAATGATAATTCATTCCTTCTACATCTACTTATTATGAAAAAAATGGCTAGTACATGTTATATATAAATATTAATATTGTGAAATAATACATTATTATCTATAACCTTATCAAATGTTCAACATAAATCATTCCATAAATACATAACTTTATAAACCTTTTTAAAATCAAAATTTTTAATGAATTTCACAAGATTTCAAAAAATAAATATAATATTAATCCCCAATATATCATAAAGTAGCTCTTAATTATAACATAAAAATATATCAATAACTTGGTTATATATTTTATTAAAATATGATAACAACCAAAAATAGAATATAACTGTAATGAAGACACAAGTAATTCCTCATTTCATGAATATAACCATAGATTATCTATTATATTCCCTAAGTCAGATATGTGTTTCAACTACATCAATGATAAAAATAACCACATTGTAGGAAAAGTTTTTGTTTTTACCAAGGTCATAAATTATTTAAAATTTACATTATTCATATCCATTATAAATTTATTCCAAAATTAATATATTAAAATTGAAAACATATTAAATTTTATATTCCCTTAATCAGGCGTTTTTGTGTAAAATATCACACTTCTATTAAATAAGATTTCAATTTAATCAGTACCATTCAAAATATTCTTTAAAATCCTCAATGACAAAATTATATTGAAAAAACATTATATATTTTATGATTATTTACTTACAATAAATAAAAAAATGAATCATTACACTTCATTATTAAACCATTTAGTATGACTCATCATTATATTATATAACACCACATTCATTTCATATTTCTATTGAATTCTCTTCATCGGCATCGACAAAACCATTACTTGTACCACCAGTCTAACCCCTTTCTTGATAATTTTTCAAGGAAATCAATTTTTATGATTCCCATATATTCAAAATTTATAGAAAATATACATTTATGAAGACTTTGTGAATCCATTATTTTCATCCATTTCATTAACAGAAATTTTCATTTTTCAGTAGTAATATCATATTATGTGTCATTCTTCTCTGCATAATAAAAACTAATCTCCTCCGTTTGAGACATTCCATAGAGTGATTATTTCTCCACTCTCAGCATATAAGAAAAGTAAATATCTATTATTACATGGTCCCCACCACATGAACTCTCAACAAATCCTATCTTTCACTACATTGGTGATTCCTAAATTAAGTTAAGGTGCCTGTTTTTAATCATATATCATGGTAAAAAATTAAAAATAATCCCAATATACTTCAATCTATTCATCACCCTATTTGGTTTATTATACACATATTTTACATAACATTCAATTTTAATCCAGTTCCTTTGGGTTTCTATCATTGACTAAAACCAAAAAACATTGTGTAAAAACCATTATCATATAGGGGAACCTCTTAATCATAAAAAATCACTTATAGTAAGTCTAAATCATGGAACATTAATTTTAATCTAGGAAAATGAAGCCTTACCCTAGGTTATACATGTTAATTACTAAAATCCTTCATGGTGATTTATGAATATTTAAAAAATTTATAAAACATATCTCCAACAAGTGTTAAATCAGGTGTGTAGGAAGGACCATTATAATACACCACATGGTGATCGATTCTAACACAATGATCCATTAAGAGAGTTATAACCCCTAGGTAACTCTCTTCCCAAGCCATGTACACTTGATGTATGTTGACTATAATGTAATTTCATAGAAACCACTCTCTCTATCATTTACCAAAATTTAAGGATTTTTTTTATATTTTTACTCTTCTTTAAACATAACTATATGGATATTAAAAAATATTTATCATCATAGTTTCTATAGGTTTAATAAACCATTCTATGATACTAACCATAGTGTCCCTAACTTCTTATACATTAATATTTAATAAATTTAGATTAATATTCAATAAATTTCACAAATACAACTCCAAGACCATTTATTTTTAGTGTCTCTAGATACAAGATACACAATATTTGTATTTAATGAATTATCTTTATTTTCTCCCACAATGATATCACCACATAGTAAACCTCATAGACATGACTTACTATGAACTATTATTCATAAACTGGGGAAAAGAACTATAATATATGGTGATATCATATGATTATCATTAATAAAAATGGGAGATTTCTATTGATGATCATATAAAAGAATAAAATTAGAATAAGGGTGTGAGACAACAAATAAAACTTATAAACATCATTCCAAATTCATTCAAAGATCCTAAAAATTACTCCCAGAACTAAACTTGGTAGTTTATAAGACAATAATCATAAAAGAAATCACAGCACATAATCCATGAGATCATAACATCGTCCTAACTAATAAATTTATTGCATACAAATAATCTTATATTAATTTGAACATATATAAATATAAATATGTTCACTCAACAAGTAAATGACATGAAATAAATACCTAGGATAAAAATAAGGAAATGAAACTAGTTCCATGAATAATCTTAAGGAGATGAAATATAGGTCCACTCATAACAATGTAAAAATATAATCATGTTCATGCATAACATTGTGAAGATATTAGAAGGTTCACGTATAAAATTGTGAATTTGAATTATGGTTCATGAATAACATTGTGAACTATTAATTAGGTTTACACATGACATATTTACTAATGAGTTTTATATCATTAACCAATTCATTAGAGAGAGTTTTAAGTCCAATGAGTCACATAATCTATACACCTGTGTAACACAAAATCATAAAACATTCATCATATCATAACCCATTAAAATGGTATTGATTTCCTAAAAATTTCATTATAGTATAATAAATGGAATGAAATAGGATTAAATAATATATTTTTATCATAATCATAAACCATCTACAGAGTGAATAAAGATCATATCATTGGATCATATCCCTAGTACAGATAATCTAACAATAAAAGATGACATCTTGTATAGATAATTATTTTAAAGAGAAATCACCTAAAACATTTCTTCAGAAATGATAAATTTCTTTTCAAATAGTATTTATATAAATATAAATTTCTAAAATATTTCAAAAATAATTTTTTTCGAAAATAACTTTTATAACATATAAATAAATGTTTAAAAATAATTTGAATCATTTCTTAAAAAAAATATCCTTTCCACATTGATTTTTTTTTAAAAAACTAAATTATTTTCGGAATATTTTTCTTTAAAAATAACCTTAAAAATTTATTAATTAATCCCTAATACATTATGTATTCATAATGTATGGAAATTTCATAAAAATTAAAACAATAACTCTTTTCACTTTTTCTGTAAAATATAAATAGATGTTTTCTATTAAAAATGAAAAAAAATATTTCTGTAACAAATGGGTTAAAAATCCTTTAGAAAATCCTTTTAATAATGTAAAATAATTTAGTAAAACTTTTTATGAAAATATCTATTAGAGGAAAAGGGTTTTTGACTAAATAGTGAAATATGGTAGGTTTTTGTATGAAAAACTTATTTTGGAATCTTATGTGAAGTAGTATAAGAAAATAGAGTGAAAATTTTCTTCCTAAAAAAGAACACTCAGATAATAAATTTAATGATTTTCTAGAGAAACTTATCTTAATAATATCATTAAAACAATAATCATAAACAGATATAATAAACAATGATATTGTAACATTAAACCCTTACAACATTATTAAGTATCGCATTATAATACCCATTATATAATAACCTTAAAAGAAACTATAAATAATATTAATATAAAGATATAAATGATATAATATTTCAAATATTCTGTATATAATCATCATTAAATAAGATCAGTTCATCTTACAAGATATGTCTCAAAAAAGGAATATTGAGACATAAATTTCATACAGAATTGGTAACATCGAAACTACATACCCCATGAAATTGAGATAAAAAAATAGATGTATAAATCCCTATAATTTTAATGATAATTAACTTAAAATATATTCATGTCTAGAATGTATACCACATAAAAGAAACATGTGGTGAATATGAAATTTTTCTAATTTAAAATAATGGTGGGAGAAAAATCCCTTTCCTTAAGCCCCAAAATACTTCATACATGTTTGAACATCCTATATTATAACAATATGTTTATTATTAATATATTAATCACTCATAATTATATATATCATACCATATATTATTTAACTATTTAACATCCCAAATAATAAAGAATATGACATTTTCATATTTATTAATATTTGTGAATTAAATATTGATTTTACTTTAATGTGGATGTTATGTTTGATGATGTACCTGATACACAACAATGGGTTCCTTTTAAATCATATGTTGCACAAAATGTTGAGTTATATTGAAAAATAATAAAATAATATTATTTTAAATGGATGTTAACGCCTAGAAATTGTATTGGGGGGAATGAATAGAACTAAATACAATATGACTATACATATTTGTTTACTTTTTTGACGTTTATCTAATAAAATTTTGGTGGCTTAAAATGTGAATGAATTCAATTTTAATCATAAAAACTCTAATGTTCTTTAAAAGGTCAATTCACTACCTTTTGATGGCGAACCGTTTTTAAATATAATGTTTTCAATTTTATAGGATTTATTTGAAAAAAAAATTAGAATCCGGTCATTAAATTTTTCATTGTATGAAATTTTTGTTTTTTTATGATAAAGTTAATATTTTATCAATATGGAAAAATAATTCATTTTAATTAACAAAATCCAGTTATTTTAATTTATTCATATGATTAGATTATAATTATTAATGGTTTTAAAGTGTAATTGGATTCAATTTTTACCATTTAATCCAATGTTGTTCATTGGAGGTAATTTCACTTTGAAATTGAACATAAACACACGTCAATATTTTAGTACTTATTATTTCTTAAAAACACGATTTTTGGTTTTGACAACGGAAATTAATTTTAAAATATTGAATGAAACATATATGTTTTGAATTTTGTAAAATAGAAAACTTTTTTGAAGTTGTAATGTCTAAATTACCTTTGGGTGATTTCTTGGTATTTTTTTTAGAAAACGTTCAATTTTTTATGAATAGTGAAAACCCAACCTAGTAGTTAAAATTTGAATTTTTCATTAAAATCTAATTTTACTACATCTGTGAATATAATTTAAAAAATCTAACATATATAGTTTTAATCAGTTAGTAAAATGTGGTTTAATAAGATAAAAATAATTTTTTTGTGAATAAAATCTTTTGATTTTTATTTATCGCGGTTAAAGATAAATATGGCAATTCAAGGTAAATATTATATTTTAATAATATAAAATTACCATAGCACTTGTCCTAAATTTTTTGGAAGTGTCATTTGTGTCCAGTAAATTCCCTGGGTGATATATAGGGCCTTTGAAATCCATTTGGGTAAGATAATGACATTAATAACTTTTTATTTAAATTCAAAATAAAAATATCATAAACATGTATTTTTTTATAAAATTTTTTTAATGTTTGGTTATATAGTTGAATTTTTTTACTATGAATAGTCATTGGAAATATGAAAAAAATCATACATCATTATAGTTTATTTATAATTTTTCAGCATCATATAAAAAATTAATTATGACATAATGATGATGTAATTATTCCCTCATTAATGAATGTTTAAAATAAATGAGATTATAAATGTTAAAATAAATTTATTTTGAAACTTTTTATGCTATAAATGAATTTGATAGATCATTATGACTTTTTATCATATAAATAATCAAGGTTTGGAGAAATAATCATGTTGGTTTTGTTTTTTTAAAATCCATTATATTAATAGTATTAAAATTAGCAAATTAGATTTTCCAAATCAATCAATGTTTTATTAAATGATAAAATAGTCCATAAATTTTAATATTCGGAAAAATGGCATATATAATGTTACAAATGTCATTAATGATCGATTTTGGGAATCTTGGAATTTTATAGTAAATATATTAACCATAATTAGGAATATATAACACAATATGGTAAAAGTTAAATAAGTTAACATAGGTTTAAATAAAAATGGTAATGATTAAAAAATATCCAAAACATGTCCAATTATTATTAAATGATTTTATTTAGACTTATATTGACCTTATCTTAGAATTAAATGATTTTTGGACCTTTTGAAACCGAAAATAATTTTATAATAAAATAATACTTTCAAACGTTCCTAAAGAGTCCCTCCTCTCTCTTTTAAAAGGACACCACATCAATCACATTCGTCACACCTCTGAAACACCTTTGATCATCTAACCTCAACCCAATTAATCTTTGAACATCCCTATCTTCCTCTTAGATTCCATAACATTGGAATAAGGCAGTTTAAGAAAGCCTTTTTGATCAAACTTAAGAGAGTTGCTAGATTTAAAGGTAATGGCTTCCCTCAAGTTCTTTTCTTTTCTTTTACTTCCTCACTCCCTATTCTCTTTTTATTATTAGATCACATAACAACACTGATATCCTGAACATTATAGATTTTTTTTATTAAATGGATTCAAACTACTCTTACACACACCTCCATATAATGGGTAACTAATATATTGTTTTCGTGGATGCCGAACAACTGCCTCATTAAATGATGATTTTTAAATCTTCTTCTACCACATCTTATGGTGTACATTAAGAAGGAAATTTATTTATATGTGAAATATATTATATTTATATTTTCTCTATACTTATTTATTTTTAATTTATAACATACAATTATTGTTTCAATAAAGGGTAAATACGATAATTTAATTTGTGGAAGTGCGGACTACCTCCCCCTCAAGGTGATATGACTCGTTCATTCCAGACATGGGATGTATAATGTATGAAGTTAATGAGATTATATATGATATTATTATGGAATTATAATATACCTATGTATCATTATGTTTTTATTCCATTAAAATATGAAATACAAATGAATGTAGCATTCTTGTGTACATACGACTTACCGTCTCCATGAATGGTTCATTTCATTTATTATATACAAATGTTATATAATATTATAAATAAAAATATTTAATGGATATATATGATATATATGATTTCTATGTCATGAATATAATTCTAGATATAATGGAATTTTGACCACATGGACAGCTAGTAATTATAAGATGTTCATTTTTGACTCGAGTACCAAATATCGACAAAATGACCTTTATTAACTTAAAAGATTATATAATGTTTATAACCTGGTAATATGTGGTATAAAAGAGATAATAAAACTAAAAAAGTTTCTAAAGTAAGAATAAATTAACTTTAGTTTATTATTTTTTAGATTAAAGATCGAACATGTCAAGTTGGACTTGGGGTAAGAAACATCGTCTCAATCTCATTTCATTGAGGCATATTTTGATATGTACACAACATTTTATTATATAGTGTATAAAAATATTTGACTTTTAATTTAAATCAAAGAGAGTATTTATTAATGAATTGTTTTACTAAATGACAAAAAGTAATGTTTCTTTTTCATGTATGTGGTGATAGAGACCTTTCCGCAACTGCAAGTATTATTTGATCTTTGGATTTCTTAAGTAGTCGTAGTGTTTTTTTAAAGAAAATTAAATACCATTTACCATTTTTTTGAATTTTTTCTTGTAAAATGGTTTTGAGAAAGAATTCATTTGTTTATTATCTTTAAATGAAATATTTTGATTGAAATGTGTGAATTTTATCATTCATTTGTGTTTGTTTTTTGTGTCATTAATATGTTATGGTTTAGGGTAATTTCTAACTTATATTGTTGGTTACATGATAAGCCTAGGGAGTGTGATCCCGAGATATATTTCCAATGCATTCGGTAATGTGGCGGCGGTAAACAATAATATTACTCCTAAGAGATTTAAGGAATATAATGTGATGGGTATTCCAAACATAACTATCTATGTAGACATGAATGCTACCACAAAAGTATTCTATGGATTCCACAAGTAAAAATTATGATTTATGATTTCTATTTGTTATTCATAAATCTTAATATTTTATTAGGTATGTTAAAGAGATTATTCATTGTATGTATATATGGACTAATGGTTTTTTCTTTATTTTTAATCCTTAATGATCTTTTTATGATCACCCCATATTTTTTAAAAATTTTTAGATGAATTAAAGATGAAAAGGGTCAACAATGGGATCAGGGAAAGGACATGTTATCTAAAAGAAGGAACTAAGCATGAATAATTTTTTCAAATGTTTTCATTTTAAGAAAAAATATGAATAAAGTATAATTGTATACTTTGTAATTCTTGATATTTAATGTAATAGTTATGGAATAATTATAAAAAAAATATAAAACTAAAAATATCCTCAGTGTGAATTTTTAAATAAATTCAAAATCATGTATTGATTAAGGTTAGGGCCTTATAGTTGGAATCAGAGGCTGATTTAGATAAATTTTGATGTTAGGATTTTCATAAATTAATATCCATAAATTAATTTATGTTATGATTGATATGATATATCATTTATAGATTACTATGTTGCTTTGGCAAAGATATTTCTATTTTCTGAGTGGTTTTCTGCCGTGGAAACGTGGCAGCTATGAGGGGACTACATCAAGAGGAAAATAACTTTCCAAATCAGAAACTTGAGATGGTCAGAATAGAAATTGAGCTATTTTTTATGGTGATGTAACAAGTTACTTAGGCTCTAAATGGTGTTGGTATCCATGCAAGACATTAGCTGGATCAACCACAATAAAAAACATGTTAGTGTTGGATCATTTCATGAGGCAGCATCCCACGTCATTTAGAGGATCACCATACCTAGTTCAAGATGAAGGGAGGATTACATAACTGGAGATGATTTTTGGTGTCATGGGGTGTTTTGAACTTCAAAAAGTTAGTCTTGTTGTTTATCGTTTTAAAGGTAAAGGTGATCATTAGTGGTCGATGGTGAAAAATTATTAGGGATAGTGAGGAGATTAATTCTCTGGATTGGGATGAATTCAAAGGTATGATTCTTAAGGAATATTTTCCTATGGTAGTTTATCTTAGCATGGAAAAAAATCATTAAATTGAGGTCGTATGATGACTCAGTGGATGCTTATGAAGAAAAATTCACTCGACTATCAAGGTATCCACCAAATTTCAATAGAGATCTTGATAGTAAAACTAATTGTTTTTACTCTAGATTAAGTAAAATGTATCAAAGGACTTTAGATTCTCGTGAGTTCTAATGTTATGAAAAATCTATTCTATGTGCGAAGACTATGGAAATGGAGATTGTCGATGATCAGGTGTTCTTTAGAAAAAAATAAACTAAGATGTCATTGTTCCAGACAAAATGTAAGAACTCTTCAAAAATGTCTGATGGTATGAAAATTATGTTTACAGTTTTTGAGAATTTTGTTAAAAATAATGTGGGAGAATAACTTTTGAATTCATGTAAGTGCTACCGATGTGGTAAAATGGGGCATTAAGATCATAATTTCACTGAAAAAGATCAGGGTAATTGTAAGAAAAAATATGATTTACAATTAGTAAAATATTTTAAGTACAATGAAATGGTTAATTATGAAAATGAGTGTCCAAAAAATAACTCAACTAAGGGAAAGAAGACATATGTCAAGAAAAAAGGTGTGGAGAAATCCTTTGAAACTACCTCAGCAAATGTTTGTCCATCGAATGAAGTATTATCAGGTCCACTATTTGTTTATTTATATTATTCTAATGTGTTCTATGATTCAGGGTCTACACATTCATTAATTTCCGATAAGGATTCTATTAAATTGAGAATTACATCCCATGATATGAATCTCGAACTTTTTGTAAACACACTAGGAGGAAATATTAAGACAAAAATAAATTATGAGAACCTTCATGTCATTGGGTGAGGAAAAAATCTACCTAAAAACATTATTGTTTTACTCTAGTAATGTTTTATTTTATTTGGTGTATGAAAGGATTTCAATTAATCATGAAAAAAATTGTAGATATATATAGTTTTCTTTTCAAAAATAATTTTAGTTTTTATGAAAACATGAAACATTATTTTTGGTAACATTTCAGAAAGCTGAGAAACTAGTAAAATATAGAAATGAATGTTACCTTGAACATATTACTGAAAACAATGGAACTATTCAGATTAATGATGATCCAGTGGTAAATGAGTATCTTGATGTTTTTCTTTATGAGTTTCCCTGTATTATTCTTGATCGGAAGTTGAATTTAATGTTGACTTAGTTCCTGTTGATAAGCCAGTTTCAAAACCCCATTATCAAATGGCTCAAATTGAACATGTAGTGTTAAAGAATCAATTAAATGAGTTATCAGATTAAGGATTAAATAGACCTATCACATCACTATGGGGTGATCATATCTTGTTTTCTAAAAAGAAATATGGTTAAATTAGAGTTTTCATTGATTATAATGAATTTAATAACATCACTATTAAAAACAAGTATCCATTGCCTCATATCTGAGATTTTTTTTATCATCTCCAGAGAGCTCAGTATTTTTCAATGATTGACTAGATATTGGGGTACCATCAGTTGAAATTAAAGGAAACAAACATTTCTAAGACCACTTTTCATAGTAGATATGGGCATTTAAAAAAATTAGTTCTGCCTTTTGGGATAACCAATTCACATATATGGTATTCATGGATCTTATGAATAGAATGTTCGGTATGTTCTTGGGTATATTTGTGTTTGTGTTTATTGATGATATTTAGGTATATTCCAAAAGTAAACAGGGACACAAATGTCATTTAAGGGTTTCATTTCAAACATTAAATGAAACAAACTGTAGGGGAATTTTAGAATGTTTTTTATTTTGGTTATAAAAAATTTCATTCCATGGTAATATTGTTTCAAAAATTTGCATAACTATTGATCCAACTAAAACAAAATTTGTCAAAGAATGGCCATGACCCACAAATATAACCGTGATTCTTAGTTTTCTTGGATTAGCAGGTTATTACCAGATATTGTTGAAACTTTTTCATGGTTATCTTTCCCAATAACTACGTTAACTCGAAAATGTGTCATGTTAATCATGGAAAAATAATTCGATGATTGTTTTCAAGAATTTAAAAAAAGATTGGTGAATGCACCACATTTGGAACTTCCTTCCAGAAATGGTGAGTTTTTTATCCACATTGATTCTTCATTGAAAGGACTTGTCTCTATCCTTATGCAGAATGATTAGGTAATTTCTCATGCTTCACATCAGTATAAACTTCATGAGTTAAATTACCCTACATGTGATTTGGAATTGGCTGGTGTTTTTTTCTTTAAATATTTGGAGGCATCATTTGTTTTGATTAAAATGTGAAATATATACTAACCAGAAATTACTTAAGTACATATGCACTATGAAAAAACTAAACATGAGAAATATGATATGGTTGGAATTAAACAAGGATTATGATTTCACAATTCATTACAATCCATGAAAAGAAAATAAAGTGCTAATTCTTTGATCAAAAGGGTCATGCTACATTATCCATGTTACGTTTAGAACAAGATATATTGATAAATGATTTGTTAATATTTAGCATGGATGTTGTTTGAGCTGGAAATTCCACTTTTTTGTTTCAGGTGTCCATGTAATCATCTCTATTATATGTAATTAAAAATGTGCAAACAGAAGACAGTGAGTTGGACAAAATGGTAGAGTTGGTTTCAAAGGGTAAGTTGCTTATTTTAATATTGAAAATGATTGTGTTTTGAGGTTAGGGAAAAGATTATGTGTGCCTTGTGATTCACATTTAATGAAAAATTTATTATGTGAAGCTCATAGTTATCCATTTTTAGTTCATCCTAGCAGTACTAAGATGTGAATGTATCATCCGAAATATTACTGGAGGATCGAATACAATCATATATTGATGACTTTACTATGAATGTTTGACTTGTCAACATGTTAAAGAAGTGCAACAATTTTTGAAAGGGATGCTTCAATCATTACTAGAACAAGAGTGAAAATGGGAAAATATATCCATATAATATTTTGTGGGATTACCATACATATTGAGAAAATAATGAAATTTGGGTTATTGTTGATCGGTTGACAAAAATCTACTCATTTCATTCTTATTTGAGGTACTTTATTTTTATATCTACTTCCTCAATTATATGTTAAATAGACAGTCAGATTACATGGAGTTCCCCTATCCATTGAATCTGATAATGATCCTAGGTTTACTTCTAACATTTGGAGAGGCCTTTAGAAGTTATAAGATACTGAATTAAAGTTTAGTACATATTTTCATCCCCGATTAGATAGGTTGTCAGAACAAGCAATTCAAACAATGGGAGATATTTTATGTTCTTGCTTAATGGATTACCGGGGAAAATTGGACCAACATCTCTCTTTGGATGAATTTTTATATAATAACACTTTTTATTCAATTATACATATGGCTCAATTAAAGGAATTATATGAAAAACGGTGGAGAACTCAAGATTTTTGGAATGAATTGTGTGAAAGGAAACTGATGGAACCATAATTAGTTGAATATATGGCCAAAAAAGTTCAATTGATTCAGAAGCACATGAGAACAACTAAGAGAAGGCCGAAAAGTTATGTGGATAACTGTAGGAAGGATATTTCTTTTATGGTTGGTTATTATTTCTTTCTCAAAGTTTCTCTATAGAAAAGTATGATGTGTTTTGGAATGATGGGAAACTTGAGTCCGAGGTTCATTGTACCCTATAAAATTCTAGAGAAAGATGGATTAGTTTTATATAGAGTAGATTTACATCCAATTATATCACGAGTACACAATGTTTTTCATGTTTCAATGTTGAGAAATTATTTGTCACATACATCTCATGTTTTCATTCTATAGGTATTTTAGTTGGAAGACAATCATTCATATGAGGAACAACCAGTCCTAATTCTTGACTGACGAGAGAAATCATTGCGGAATATGGTAATCCATAAGGTTAAAGTTTTGTGAAAAAACTATATGGTTGAGGATGAAACAATGGAATCATAAAAATACTATGAGAGATAAGTACCTCCACTAATTTGATATGTGAAAAGAATTGCAGGGACACAATTCTCCAAGGGGGGTAAGGATGTAACATTCCAAGTAAATAAAGAATATAACATTTACAAATTTATTAATATTTTTGAATTAAATATTAATTTTACTTTATAGGGGATAATATGTTTGACAGTGTACCTGATACACAAAAACAGGTTTCTTGAAAATCTTATGTTGCACACAACATTCAGTTATACAGAAAATTAATAATATAATATTATTTTAAATAGTTGTTAATGCCTAGTCATTTTATTGGCGGGAATGAATAGAACAAACTAAAATATAATTAAACATGTTTGTCAAATGTTTGTACATATATCATATAAATGATAGAGGCTTAAAATGAGAATGAATCCAATTTTAAGCATAAATACTCTAATATTATTTAAAAGGTCGATTTACCAAATTTTGACGGGGAATCCTTTTGAAATATATATTTCATCACTTTTATATGTTATATTTGAAAATATAAAATTATTATTGAGAATCGAGACATCAATATTTAACTTGGATGAAATTTTTTAATTTTTCTAATAGTGTTCATTATTTATGAATAGTGAAAAATACTGCATTTTAATTCAAAACTGACTTTTAATATAATCCATTTATATGATTATATTATCTTTTTAAATGGTTTTAAAGTTTAATTGGGTTATGGTTTTACCATTTAATCCAATTTTGGTCATTGGATGTAATTTTAATTTGAAATGAGACATAAACACATGTCAAACTTTTGTTAATTAATATTTAATAAAAACACGCCTTTTGGTTTTAAAAACATAAATAAATTTTAAATTAATTAATGAAACATACATGTTTTTAATTTGGTAAAATATAAATAATTTTTAAATTCAATATATCAAAATTATCTTGTAGTGATTTTTTTTTATTTTTATGAAAATGATCAATTTTTTATGAATAGTGAAAACACTACATAGTAGTTAAAAACATACATTTTCATTTAAATGAAATTTTATGGCTTATGTGAATTGGATTTCAAAATTATAATAGAAATTATTATAATCAGTATGTAAAATGTGGTTCAATAAGATGAAAAGAATTTTTGGCGAATAGTAACTTTGGACTTTTATTTATCGCGGTTAAAGGTAAATAGAGTAATTCATGCAAAATATTATATTATAATAATATAAAATAACCTTAACACTTATCTTAACATTAATGTATGAGTCATGGATGACCAATAAAATCTTTGGGTGGGATTTTTGGCCTTTGATAGCCATTTGGGCAAGATAATGCCATTAATAACTTTTTATTTAATGTAAAAATAAAAATATCATAAACACATATTTTTTTTCTAAAAAAAATTAATGATGAGTCATATAATTGATATTTTTTACTATAAATAGTAATTGGGATGCTTAAAAGATTTCCTGCATCCTAGTAGTTTATTTATAATTTTTAGACATCATATAAATAAAATTATTTATGAAACAATTATGATGTAATGATTTACTCGTTAATGAATGTCTAAAATAAATGAGATTGTAAATATTAAAATAAATTTAGTTTGAAGCTTCTTATGCCATCTACAAATTTTATTGATTAATATGACTTGTTATATGAGATTTAATGATGGTTTTTCAAATGAATCAAGTTGTTTTGAATTTTTTTTAAAAAAAATTTCATGATATTAATAGTATTAAAATTGACATAAAATAGTATTTTAGTCTATAAATATATTATTAAATGATTAAATAGTCCAAAATATCAATGATTCATCTAAATGTCATATAAGATGTTAAAAATGTCATTAATGATCCATTTTGGGTATCATGTCATTTTATAGTAAATATATTAACCATATATTATGAATATATAAGAGAAGGTGGTAAAAGATAAATAAGTTACCATAGGGTTAAATAAAAATTATAAGGATTAAGATATGTCCAAAACCTATTCAATTATTATTTTATGATTTTATTTAGACTTATATGAACATTATCTTATAATTAAATATGTTTTGGACCTATTGAAACCAAAAGTAATTTTATAATAAAAATAATACTTTCAAACCTTCATAAAGAGCCCCTCCTCCTTCTTATAAAAGGACACCACTTACAACCCATTAATCACGCATATAAAACTCATTGGATCATCCAAAATCCGCCCCATTAAGATCCCAACATCCTAATATTCTTCCTAGACTACATACATTAGGCATAAGTCATTTCAAGAAATCCTTTTGGTTCAAAACAAAGGGTGTTACCTGATATAAAGGTAATGTCTTCCCTCAAGTTCCCTTATTTTATTTTACTTCATCAATCGATACTATTTTCTTATTATTATTTTACATAACCAAACTAGTATCCTAAATAGAAGTGATTTTTGTTATAATAAGGATTCTAAATACACTTAAAAACACTTCCATCTAATGAGTAAATAACATACTATTTCTGTAGACAGTGAACTGCTGCTACACGAAATGATGATTGTTCAATCATATCCTACCACAACTTATTGCAGAAAATAAAATTGAACTATATTTATATGTGATATATATTATATTCATATTGTATTTATATTTATTTATTTTTCATTTATATCATACCTTTATGGTTTCTATAATGGGTAAATACTATAATTTCATTTAGGGAAGTGTGGACTACCGCCCCCCAAAAGTGATATGACTCATTCATGCCATATGTAAGACATATAAAAGATAGAGTTAATGAAATTATATATTAAATTTTTATAGAATTATAATATACATATGTATAATTAAATTTTCATTCCTTTAAAATATGAAATAGAAATTAAAGTAATGTTCATGCATACGTATGACATACCATCTCCATGAACGGTGAATCTCATTTATTATTTATATATGTTGTGTACTATAATAAATATATATTTATACTAGATATATATGATATATATGATATCTAAATCATGAATATAATTCTTGTGTTAATGTATTTTTGACCACATGGGAAACATGCACTTATAAGAAGTTCATTATTTACTCAACTTCCAAATATCAATATAATGACCATTATAAACATAAATGATTATATAATGTATATAACATGTTAATAAGTGGTATTAAAGGAATGATAAACCTTAAAAAGTTTCGGAAACAATTACAAATTAACTTTGGTTTTTTATTCTGGAGATTAAATAACATATGGGTCAAGTCGGACACGAGGCAAAGAACTTCATCTAAATCATCATTCACAGAGTAATGTTTTTATTTATACACGACATTCTATTATATGGTGTAAAAACACCTTTTAAATTTAATTTCATTCAATGGGAATATTTTTCTATGAAGAGATTTACTAAAAGAATGAAAATAATGTTTCTTTCTAACGTACGTGGTGACAACGACCTTTCCTCCACCACGAGTATTATTTGATCTTTGGATTCCTTAACAAGTTGTAGTGTTTTTTTAATGTAAACTATATATCATATACCCTTATTACGTATTTTGTAATTGAAAATGGTTTTGAGGAAAAATTTATTATTTCAATATCTTTAAATGATATATTGTGATTGAAATGTGGAAATGTTACCTTTCCTTCATGTTTTTTAGGTGATATGAATATGTTATAGTTCTTGGGAATTGTTTACATATATGGGTGGTTTCATGATAAACCTAGGTCAGGTGAGCCTGCGATAGATCTCCAATTCATTGGGTAATGTGATAGAGGTAATAAATAATGCTTATCCTAATAGATTTTAGGAATATACCGTGATGGGTTTTCAAAATGTTACTCCCTACGTAGATATGAAATCTACAACGTAAGAATGTTATGGATTCCACAAGATACATTTATGATTTACGATTTTTATGTGTTATTTATAAATCTTATTATTTCATGAGTTATTTTAAAGATCTTATGATTGGTATGTATTTATGGAAAATTGTTTTTTTGATTATTTTATAATCCTTACAGATCATTTTATGCGGAACCAAAGTTTTTTTGAAATGTTTTTCATAGGACATACAGATGAATATGGTCATAGATGGGATCATGGAAATGTCCTGTTGTCTAAAATTTGGAACTAGACATCACTTTTTTTTCAAGATTTATTATTTTATGAATAAAATGGATACTGAGTAGAAGTGTCTACATTGTAATATATGAGATATAAAGTAATAGTTATGGACTAATTCTCTAAAAATATAAATTGAAATAGATCCTCAATGTGAATTATTAACTTAATTCAAGATTATCTAATTTTTATGGCTGGGGCCTTATAAAATATGACTTTTTTATAATCTTTTTATTAATAATTCCATGTTTATATCACCTTTGGGTAATAAATACTTTATTTTTCCTTTATGTTTTTATGTTTTTATTTTTAGTAATCTTAATTTATCCAGGATTAAGAAAACAATATAATATTAAAAATGATATAAATGACATATATTTTTAATATATATGTATTCATCATAATCCATAAATGTAAGGGATATAAAAATGACATGCATCGTTTATAGAGATGGTAGGTCGTGCATTTGAATGAAAGAAGATTAATTCTTTAAAAAATGGGTGAAATAATAGTTAATAATATATTTTCATTACATATTATTAATTATATTATATATATCAGTAATTTTTTTAATATTTTCTTTATTAACAACTATTTAATAATATGTTATGACGGAATCACATCACTTAGTCTGGTGGTTGTTTGTCAAACACATGAGAGACATTATTGAATTCTCACATAGTCGATTGTTATATGGTATATGTGATATAAAAATTAGAAAAATATAATTATGTAACAAATATAATTCATATATATTGAATATATATTTATCACCATCAATGTAAAATAGAAATTAAAACACATCACATCATTTTGGGTCGCCGTAGTCAACTGTACACCGAAGCAACGTTATTGTCTCCAATGGAATTGGAAGTAATAATGTATTATTGTTATTACAATTAAAGAGGTATCATGTAATTATAAATCTAATATATAGTAATTAAATGAATCATTATACCTATATATTAGAGGTGGTGGTGGAAAATGAATAACCTCGATTCATGAGGTGGTAGTCCACTATACCCAATAATGTTGATTTTGTATCCCATTTGATGAAAGTGATGATTGATATAAGTTATTAAACTATATAAATTCCATTTATAAATATATTAAATTTTTATTACTTTACCATAGTTGAAAAATATTACAAGGAGAACAAAAATGAAGTAATGTGAAAAAACAAGTGGTTAAAAAACTATACCTCTTCTTGGGAAAACATCTTCATGTTTAACCTAATTACATCCTAGATTATCATTCAATTATCACCATGGAATAATGAATGTTATGAGGGAATTAAGTAATACATTTTGGTATGTCTTGGTAAAACCAATGGTTTTTTATAGTTCTATGAGGAGTGGACAATGAGTGTCCTTTTATAATTGAGGTGACTGACACACTTGTAATTTTTGAAAATAAAAATGATTACCCATATTTTTCACTATCAAATAGACTCCAAATTAGAAAACTGTAAAATTTATTTATTATATGGCTTAAATATTTTCGTAAAATGGGTTTTAATTTTTTTTGGTTATTTTACTCCATATCATTTTAGATTACCCCCCACCTGTGAACACACTTTAACCATATCCATGATAACTATTTTTTAAAATTTCTACTATTATTTGTGGAAAAAAATTACGTTAGACTAATTAGATATATAAATTAGTATAATTACAAATATGGAATCCATTTTTCAAAATTATATTCATATTACTGACAAAATTTAATTTAAAACCAATCCCACAAAAGCAATGAGAAAGTGTTTTTCCAAGGAGAAATGTTATAAAAGTGTAAAAAAATTATATAAAAATTAAACTTGTAATTTACGAAAACTATATAAATTTGTCTAATATATATATATAATTGATCTAATTTTAGTTTTAAAACCATATTGAAAAAACATTATCTTGCAAATTACATGAATAAAATGGAAACATTTGAATTTAAATTGTATTTTTTTGTATTCATTGAAAAATTTCATTTTTATTAAATTATAAAACAATAAATAAAAAGAAATTTTGACATTATTATTCTAAAAATTATGTTTATTTTTTAAAATCAATGATCTAAAATTTGGAAAACTTTATTTTAGAAGAACTACACAAATTTTGATAAAACATCTCTTTATAAAAATATACTTTTTTATGAGTAAAATTGGATTTATTATTACCCCATTCCATGAAAACAAATAAGTTGAAGGTTAAATATTTTATTGGATATCTAATTTATATATCATTAAAATCAATCATTAAATTTTTTATTTTTTTATTAAGGGTAAACATATTTTTTAAATTAAAATAGTTTTTCTGAAAATGAATTTATTTGTTTTCAAATTGTTATTTTTTTCGTTTCAAATTATTTATTCACATAAAAATTAATTATATATATATGTTTAAAACATATATTTTCATAATTCATGTAATCATATTGATACCCTCTGTTCTAATGGGAAGGTGATAAATATCATATTAAGTAATAATATTTAAATAATTGTCGTGTTCTGTTAAAATTGTTTGTCTTGTGTAGGACAAGATTTCAACAAAATATAAATAATTTGAAATAAATAAAATTTCTAAAATATAAAGGTGTTATAGTAATGGTTATTTATATCTGTTGAGCTATTATTTATGCCTAATAGTAGGGTTTTTGGTTGTTAATAATGAATACAGTAATAAATATGTCTTGGAAAAAATATGTAATGACTTTCTATAAATAGATAACTTTGAACTAATATATTAATGGCTGGAAAATATTTCAATGGTATCTAATGAATCATTTTTCATTAAATATGATTAGTGACTGCAATAATTAATTTAATCCCTAATAGAAATTTTGGCTTCATTTTCAAGGTTTTATTATTCATTTCTTATAAAAAATGGTAAAAGTTATATTGAAAACATTTAACATTGGTTTTACAAAAAACCGATGATAAAATTAAAATACATAACACAAAATTTTAAAAAAAAATCATTTTAAAGTGTTTGAAACATATTTTGGGATCTAAAACCCTAATTTTTTTTTCTTTTGATGCCATCTTCTTTCTGACTTATGACTACCCCAATGGAACCCGATGACATTCAATGTTGATCGATATTATCTTTCAATTAATATAAATCAATATTTCATAAATAAATTCTTAAATTATACTTCCTCAATAATTTTTTCAAAATTTAAAATGATATTCAGTTATTGGAACCCTATTTTGATCGATCAACAGAAGTGGTTCCTTGTTCATGTTGGTTTTTTACTTCGTTTTGAGATTAAATATTCATCAACCTTACATCATCTACCCTGTTTCCCTTGACATTGACTGGGATTACCAAAATTTACGATATATTTTCTTATTATCTATATTTGAATTTTTTTAAATAAATTATTTCTTTCTTAAGATAAATTAATTTTCTATTAGTTTTACATAATATTCATTAATTTAATTTTTTATTAATTTTTTATTTATTTATAATTTTCTGTTAAAATTTGTTTATTTGTATTATTTCTTATGATTATAAATTATATGCCTCTATTTTACAATAACATATTTTATAATTTTTTATATTTATAATTTCTCTAAAATAAATTTTTATTAAATTTTCTTCATTAAATAAAAAAAATTTAATATAATTTATTTTGACTATTTTTATTTTTTGATATTTTTTTCTATTTTTAAATTACTATTAACAAAAATTATTTATTAATTTTTTTTCATGTTTAAACGATTTTTTTCAGATATTGTTGTTCACTTGTATTTAAATTTATCAATGATATTTTTTGATCATTATTTATAACTATTTTTTATGATCAAATAGTTTATATAACTGATTTTTTTGATACACGTTTCTATGTTTTATATTTATCAATTTATATACATATATATTTAAATAATAATATGATTTTTAATATTCAACATCAATATTTCTATCTTAGGTAATTAATGGATGGTTATTGTATTAATTTATTAAGAAACAGAAATAAATTTTTCAAAGTATATTATAATTAATGTGAATTTTCTAAACGAAATAATCAAAACAATGATTTGTTTTTTTATTGTTTCCTGAATTATTTAAATATGAGAAAAAAATTCTAGAGAGATCAAGTGTGAAATAATTTTCTATTGTGTTATCAACAATTATACACATTATAACTATCATGGATATATAAATGAAAATTAAATATCTAATGTTGAAAAAAATATTTTGCATGTGATAGTGGACCGTATTGAATAATTTATTCATGATGTTGGTTTTGATTCATAAAAAAATAGAAATTGTTGAATGATTGTATGGAGATTTAGAGAAACCACTATTCATGGGATGGACTAAATCTATTGTTCTATTATATGTTTTGAGATTATTTTACATGAAATAAATAAATTAGTGGAGTGATACTTGTTTCTCTGAATTTCTTGACTGTTTAAAAGTGATTACTCTAATATACGATGTACATCCAGATCCCAATTACAATGCAAATAAAATATTATGACCAATGGTACTGTGGTAAACAACGATACATGATTTCCCTAATGAATGTGGCTTGTAAAGGAAGGAACAACAATTTTTATCGATATTTATTAAATGTTAAACATCACAATATAATATGGATATAAAATTCAACTCTAATTCCTTACCAGGTACCAACATTACCCCTCCTGCTAACGAAATTTGGTAAATCTAAATAATTATTCAATTTAAGAGTCTATTTCAATAAAAAACGATGAAAAAAATTTAATATGGAATACATATGAGAAATTATCTTTGAGAAACATACATCAGCATGATGATTTTTTTATAAAAAGTTCCATGAAAAGATATTGATGTTTAAAATTCACTATTAATAAATTATTTAAATGGTCTATGAGATATAGGTGTTATAATTTTTTAATTATTATTAGAATGAATATTTCCATTTGTTCTCTATGATAATGTTAAACATAAGAAAATTTCCTATGTATGGAAACTAGTATAACTACATTATTTTAATTAACTGAAATAATGGTTATAGTATTTATAATAATATTACTGTTTTATGATAGATCATATTTTTTGTAAGAAATGTGGATAAGTATATATAAATTCAGACATTAGATACTTTTTTCATAGTGACTTTAAGTGTGGTTTTGGGTATGACATGTTTTTCTACTGCTTCAGTTATAGTTATAGAATAGATTTTTAATCCAAATTTACTTATATGTATTCAATGTTCGAGACCTAGTGGTATAGTGGAGGCCCTTTTTTATCAACCCTTGTGTTGGAGGCTTCTGTTGAGTGGATATATATAAGGCACCGACCTTAAAAATTACTTAATATTGAATTAAATGAATAATTCCCATTGAGGGTCTTTTCAGGATTAGAGTTTTATAGAATTTGATCATAACTATTACATCTCAAAAGATTACACAGAAGAAACTTCTACAGAGTTTCCTTTTTTACAAAACATGACCTCTTAAAAAAAGAGTCATTTCTAGTTCCATGTTTAATAATGCATGACTTTTCCTTGATCCCATCCTTGACCATATTCCACATTATGTCCTGGGAAAAACATTTAAAAAAAACTTGGGATGAGCATAAAAAGCTCAGTAAGGGATACACAAAGAAGGAAAACTGTTAGTTTCTAAAAACAATAAGTAAACCACGAATACTTTATCAAAGTAATACTTTTCATCTTTATAAAGTAGTAAATAATCTTCACTTAATAAAAGATCATTACTTACCCTTTTGTAACCAAAATATTACCATAAACCCATATGAAGAACACATAACATATAAAGGTAACATGGAACATAAACATAGTTAAATGGAATAACCATACAGTCGACTTCCACACATATCACTTAATGGAAAAGCCATACAGCCGACATCCATACCCAATTCTTTGGATGTTATAATGTAACCACCCATCTTGGTATTCACAGAACCACCCGTTATATGGTTTATCACGTAACCACTCGTCAAATTTCCATGTACCATTATAGAATCATAACACATAAAACAATTTTAAAGGAAACAAAACATTTCCAAATTTCAATCAAAATATATCACTAAAATATATTGACATAAAAAATACAATATCAAAACCATTTTCAATACCAAAATACATAAAAGAGTATCTGGTATTTATTTACTTTTAAAAACATTACGTCTTGGTGAGGAATCCAAAGACCAAATAATACTCAAAGCGGTGGAAAAGGGTCGTTGTCACCTCGTACGTTAAAATAAACATTACTTTTTTTAGTAAAATGATTCGTAGAAAAACATTCTATTTGAAGGAAATGAAAAGTCAAATGTGTTTTATATAGCGTATAAAAAATGTCTTCTATTAGAACAAAATATGCCTCAATGAAAGGAGATTGAGACGAAGTCCATTACCTCGTGTCCGACTTGACTCGGTCGCTCTTTAATCTCCTGAATAATAAACTAGTGTTAATTTATACTTTATTAAGAACCTTTTCAAGCTTATTATTCCTATTATATCACTTATTTCCATGTTATAAGCATTTTTTAATCATTTAAGTTAATAATGTTCGTTTTGTCGATATTTGGTTCTTAAGTCAAAAATGGACTTCTTACAATTACATTTTGTTCATGTAGTCAAAGGTTCATTGTATCCAGAGTGATATACGTGATTTGGATATCATATACATCATTTATATTTATCATATACATGTATTTATAATAGTACATAACATTTATAGATAATAAATGAATTGCACCGTTCATGGAGATGGTAAGCCATACATACTCATTAACGCTACTTTCATTTATATTTCATATTTAATGGAGTTAAATCATAATGATATAAAGGTATATTATAATTCCATTATAATATCATATATAATATCATTAACTCCATCCTTTATACATCCCACATATGGCATTAATGAATCAAATCACTTTGATGGGGTGGTAGTCCGCAGTTCCTAAAATAAATTTATCATGTTTACCCAAAATGGAAACCATAAAGGTATACCATAAATGAAAAATATAGAAGAATAAGTAAAAAATAAACATAATATATATCATATATAAAAAGTTTGACATCTTAATGGACATCATGAAATGTGTTAAAAGACGATTGAATAGTCATCGTTTCATGAGGCAGAAATTCGCCAACCACAGAAACAATATGTTCTTTAACCATTCGATGGAGGTGTGTTTAAGTGTAAATCAAATACATCACATAAAAACATGATCTTATATTTAAGATACTGGTGCTGTTACAAAAGTAAGGAATAAAAGGAGTTTAGGGGGATGGAGAAGCAAAATAAAACAAAAGAACACAAGTGAATACATTATCTTTAGATTGGGTAACTCCTCTTGGTTTTAACAAAAGGGGTTTCTTGAAGAGAATTATGCTTAAGGAAAGGATTCTAGGATGAGGAGAGTGATGTGGAGAGATAAAATGAGTAGATATTGGCCGAGCCAAAGGCTTGAGAGGTGTGGGTAAGGTTGTAGAGGTGGGGGCCTTTTATAAGTGGGGGGAGGGGCACTCTTGGAAACATATAAAATGTTACTTTATTATATAATGAGTTTCGGATTTTAAAGGCCCCACAATTATATATTTAGAGGATAAGGTTATAATAGTTCTAAATCCACCCATCCAAAAGGTTTTTGACAAGTGTAGGTCTTAGATTTTACATTATCTTTTCATTTTATTTAAATCGTTAAATAATGAGGTAATCGCTGCATCATCATGGTGTCATAAATAATTTAATTTATTTAACGTCTAAAAATAATAAAAAATTATCATGATTTAGTAAATATTTTTACCTTTATAATGAATTTTTATATTCAAAAATTTGACATGTATAACCCCATGTATATTTTTTTTAGTAAAACAATAAATGTTTGTGAAATTTTTATATTAAGATTAAATAAAAAGTTATTAATGTCATTTTCTTACCCAAGGGGCTCCATGGGGTCCCCAAGTTGACCCATGGATTTTTTCGGTTGGCCATGACACAGAAAATAATGTTATAACATGTGTGAAGGTAATTTGATATTATTATGACATTATTTCCACCTTAAATTACACTAATTACCTCTAATCGCGATTAATAAAACTTAAAAGTTACTATTCACCAAAAAAATTATTTTCTTCCCATTGTACCTCATTTTACACACTAATGAAAACCATTTATGTCGTATTTTTGAAATTCAATTCACAAAAGTTGTAAAGTTTCATTTAAACGAAAATTTTGTTTTTTAACTACCACTTAGTGGTTTCACTATTCATGAAAACTTGGAATTTTTCAGAAAAATTACAAAAAATCACCCTAATATACATTTGATATTCCAGATTTAAAAATAATGTCTATTTTAAAAAAAATTAAAACATATATGTTTCAGTAATTAATTTAATAATTAATTCCAGTTTTCAAAACAAATAGCTTGTTTTTATGAAACAATATATATCAAAAAATTGACACTAGTTTAAGTCCAATTTCAATGTGAAATTAATTCCAATGACCACCATTGGATTAAATTGAAAAATTATATTCTAATTTCACCTTAAAACCAATTCAAAAGATAATCTAATCATATAAATAAATTATATTAATAATTGGTTTTGAATTAAAATACAACATTTTTCATTATTCATTAAAAAGTGAACTTTATTGGAAAAATAGCAATAATTTACACAAAGTAAATAGTGATGTCCCGATTATAAATAAGAATTTTATTTGGTCCAATATAATGTATAAGAGTGACTAAAACTATATTTAAAGAGGTTTTTCCATCAAAAGGCTATAAATCGACCTTTTAGTGAATATTAGAGTATTTTTACTTAAAATTGAATTGTTTTCTTATTTTAAGCCTTTATTGTTTATTTGATAAATGTAAAAAACATTTAACAAACATATATAACCATATTTTAGTTATTTCTATTCGTTCCCACCAATACAATAGATACGTGTTAACTACTATTTAAAATAATATTATTATATTACTATTGTGCAACATAAGATTTTAGAGAAACTCGTTGTTGCGTATCGGGTACACTATCAAACATAGAAACCCCTTTAAAGTAAAAGTAAAATTTAATTTGAATATATTAATAAATATGAAAATTTATTATTCTTTATTTACCTAGGATGTTACATCCTTCCCCCTTTTAGGAATTGTGTCTTCGCAATTTTATTCTTTTATAAAAATAAGTGGTGGTATTTATCCCTCGTAAAATTTTCAGATTCCCACATTCCACTTCAACCATATGGTTTTTCCACAAAACCTTCACCTGGTGAATTACCTTATTCCGCAATAGTTGCTCTCTTCTATCAAGAATCTGGACTTGTTGTTCTTTTATAAGAAATATTCTCTTCCAACTGAACAACCCTTGGGCTCAAAACATGAGGTGGATCTGGAATATACTTTCTCAACATCAAAACATGAAAAACATTGTGTACCTGAGATAAACATAGTGATGAAGCCACTCGGTAAGCAAGTAATCCAACTCTCTCCCGAATTTCATATGGTTCAATGATCCTTGGACTCAGGTTTCTTTTCTTAACAAATCACATCACACTTTTCCATGGTGAAACATTGAGAAAAACATGATCACCAACCTCGAAAGATAGATCCTTCCTCCGGTTATTCGCATAACTTTTCTGCCTACTCTGAGTTGTTCTCATGTGTTCTGAATCAACTGAACTTTTTCTTCCATATCTTCTAGAAATTTTGGTCCCATAAACATCCTTTCACCTACATCATCCCAAAAGTTGGATTTTGACACCGCTTCCCATATAATGCTTCAAACAGAGACATCTGTATACTGGAATGAAAACTTCTAAAGGCCTTTCCAAAAGTTAGAAGTAAACCTGGGATCATGATCTGATACAATAGAGAGGGGAACTCCATACAATCTGATTATCACTTTAGCATACAACCGGGAAAATTGATCTAGAGGCAAGGTATCTCGAACAGAATGGAAATGATCAGATTTCTTCAATTGATCAACAATAACATAGATTTCATTATTACCTTGATATGTCTTTGGTAATCCCCCAACAGAGTCCATGGATATATTTTCCCATTTCCACTCTGTTATCGGTAAAGGATAGAGAATCACTTTTGGTAATGGCAGCTCTACTTTAACCTGTTGACAAGTAAAACACTTCACAGTAAAATCTGCAATATCTCTTTTCATTCCATCCCACTAGTAATACTTCCACAGATCTCTGAACATCTTAGTACTGCCAGGATGAACTGAAAACGGGGAACTATGAGCCTCACATAACAACTCATTCTTCAACTATGAATCACAAGGCACACATAATGTCTTCCCAAACCTGAAAACATAGTCATTATCAATATTAAATTCAGGCAACATACCCTTCTGAACCAGCTTTACCTTTTTCTGCAACCCACTTTCTTTCTTCTGCGCTTGCTTAATTATGTCTGATAGAGATGATCTCAATGACACCTGAAACAAAACAGAAGAACTTCCTGCATTAACAACTTCTATTCCAAAGTTCATCAAATCAAAAACCAAAGGATCTTGATCCAAATGTATCATGGTTAATGAAGCATTGCTTTTTCTACTCAAAGCATAAGCTACTTTATTTGCTTTTCCCGGATGGTAATGAATTGTACAATCATAATCCTTGATTAATTCCAGCAATCTCCTCTCTCTCATGTTCAATTATCTCTGAGTGAATATATACATTAATCTTTTGTGATCAGTATATATTTCACACTTTACTCCATACAAACGATGCCTCCAAATTTTTAGAGAAAAAACAACAGCAGCTACTTCCAAATCATGTGTAGGGTTATTTACCTCATTAGTTTTCAACTAACATGAAGCATAACAATTACCTGATCATTCTGCATAAGGACACAACCATGTCCATTCAATGAAACATCACTGTAGATAACAAACTCACCATTCCTGGAAGGAAGTTCCAAAACTAGATCATTCACTAATCTTCTTTTCAACTATTTAATACAATCATCACATTATTTTTTCTAAATAAACTTAACACCCTTCCGAGTTAGCTTAGTGATTGGACTAGATAACCATGAAAAATATTCAACAAACCTTCTGTAGTAACCTACCAAACAAAGAAAAATATGGATCTCCATTACATTTTTGGGTCTTGGCCATTCTTCAATAACATTTGTTTTAGCTGGGTCAACAGTTCTTCCATTTTTTTTAAAAATGTGACCAAGGAAAGAAATGTTTTGTAACCAAAACTCACACTTGCTGAATTTTCCATACAGTTTCTTTTCTTCTATTGTTTAAAAGATAACCCTTAAATGACCTTCATGCTCCTCTTTACTTTTAGAAAACACCAAAATATCATCAATGAAAACTACCAAAAACTTATCCAAGAACTCATGGAAAATTCTATTCATAAGGTCCATAAATACAGAAGGTGCATTGGTTAACCCAAAAGGAATAACTACAAATTCATAATGACCATATCTAGTACGAAACACAGTCTTCAGAATTTCAGATTCTTTTACTTTCAACTTATGGTACCCCGACCTCAAGTCAATATTCAAAAAATATAGATCTCCCTAGAGCTAATCAGACAAATCATCGATATGAGGCAATGTATACTTGTTCTTAATAGTGATGTTATTCAAGGCTCTATAATCAATGAAAAGTCTCATTGAACCATCTTTCTTTTTAACAAACAAGACAGAAGCAACCCATGGTGATGTGGTAGGATGAATTAAACCTTTATCTGATAACTCCTGTAGTTTCTTCTTTATCTCTAAAAGATTAACTTGAGCCATTCGATAAGGGGGTTTTGAAATTTTCTTAGAATCAGTAACTATGTTAACTGTAAATTAAACTTCCCGATCAAGAATAATACTAGGAAGCTCATCAGAAAAAACATCAAGATACTCATTTACAACTGGCACATAATTAATATGAACAATTCCATTATTTTCAATAATATGTGCAAGGTATCATTCATTTCAATATTTTACTAGTTTCTCAAATTCCGGATATGTTATCAAAAGAAAAGGATCATTCTTGTACACAAACTAAAAATCATTCTGAAAAGAAACCATTTTATCTCTTCAGTCAATCTTAGAATGATAAAAAGAAGTACAATCCATGCACAAAATAACATCAAACTCTACTAGAGGCAAAAAAAAAGTTTTCAGGTATATTCTTTCTGCACACAAGGATAGGAAGGTTCTTATAATTTATTTTTTTCTCAACGTTTCCTCCAGGTGTTTTTACCATAAGTTTAGGATTCATATCATGATATGGAATTCCCAATTTATTAGAAAACTTCTCAGAAAAGGTAAAATGTGTATACCCTGAATCAAACAACACCTTGACATAATCTAAACAAACAAACAGTGTACCTGACCCTACTTCATTCGATGGCCCAACATCTACTGAAGTAGTTACAAAATATTTCACCACCCCATTCTTCTTTGTAGTATGGCTGCTTTCCCCTAGTTGAGTTCTTGGTTAGAAACTCTTTTGCATAATGATCTATTTCATTACACAGAAAACATCTTACCGCTGGATTTTCATTACCTTATTGATCATCTTCCTTACAGTTACGAGCAATATAACCAGACATACCACACCAAAATCACTTTCCAGGCTTGGATAAATATTTTCCACGATTCATTTTTCCACACTTCTCACAGGATGGATATTTTGTTTTCTTACCTCCTAGCTTCTTTGATTAATTCTTCCCCTTTTCCTGCCTACTAGACCTCTTATTATGTTGTTTTTCAAAGAACACATGATCATCAGAAAACTCCATTTCCACCTTCTTCGCACATCGAACAAGTTTTTCATAAATTTTGAACTCGCGAGAAGATAAAGTCCTTCGATACATTGGATATAACCCTGAGTAAAAATTGATTATTTTACTAACAAGATCTCGTATGAAATTTGGAGCATACCTTGCCAATCGAGTGAACTTTTCTTCATAAACAGCCACTGAATCATCCTCCTACCTCAATTCCAGGAATTGTTTTTCCATCATAAGACGAATCACATTAGGAAAATATTCCTCAAGAAACATACCTTTGAATTCATCCCAGTGAATTTCATCAATCTCATCACTATCCCTGATATTTTTTACCATCGACCACCACTGATCACCTTCACCTTCAAAACGGTAAATATCAAGACTAGCCTTTTGAGGTTCTGAACACACCATGACATCAAAAAACTTCTCCAGTGCTTTAATCCACCCTTCAGCTAGCACAAGGTCATATGATCCTATGAATGATGGGGGATGTTGCCTCATGAAATGTTCCACCACAGAAATGTTCCTCTACAGTTGATCTGGCTGATATCGAGCATGGATACCACCACAATTATTGGTCGGAGTCAACTATGCCATCACTGCAAAAAATTGATTAGTTCCAATTCCAACCATCTCAGGTTGCTGATTTGGAAGGTTTTCTTCCTCCTGATGTCGTGCCAACATAGTATCCTTGTTTTCTCTATGGATTAATCGAAGCAACATGGTTATCTTTAAATGCTATATAATTTCAATCATACCATAAATTTATTAATAAATTTAACAATTTTCTATTTCCTAATGTTGTCTAAATCTACCTCTGATACCATGTATAAGGCCCCAGCCTTAACCATTAATTAATTTTGAATTAAATGAAAAATTATAATTGAGGATCTTTTCAGGTTTATAGTTTTATAGAATTATATCATAAATATTACATCCCAAATATTACACAGAAGACACTTCTACAGAGTTTCCCTTTTTTACTAAACATGAACTCTTAAAAGGATAGTCATTTCTAGTTCCATGTTTAAGACAACATGAATTTTCCTTGATCCCATCCTTGACCCTATTCCACATTATGTCCTGTGAAAAACATTTCAAAAAAACTTGGGATGATCCTAAAAAGCACAGTAAGGGATACACAAAGAAGGAAAACAGTTAGTTTTTCAAAACAACAAATAATCCATGAAATCATTATCAAAGTAATACATTTCACCTTTATGAAGTAGTAAATACTCTTCACTAAATAAAAGATCATTAATTACCCTTTTTTAACCAAAATATTACCATAAAACCCATATAAATATCACATAACATATAAAGGTAACATGGGACATAAACATACTTAATTGGAATATCCATATGGTCGACTTCCACACATATCACTTAATGGAATATCCATACGGCTGACTTCCATACCCAATGCATTGGATGTTATAACATACCCACCCTTCATAGTATTCACGGCACCACCTTTCATATGGTCTCTCACGTAACCACCCGTCAAATTTCTAAGTACCATTATAGAATCATAACACATAAAACAATTTTAAAGGAAAGAAAGCATTTCAACATTTCAATCACAATATATCACATAAATATATTGACATAAAAATCCATTATCAAAACCATTTTCAATACCAAAATACATAAAATAGTATATGGTATTTATTTACTTTTAAAAACATTACGTATTGTTGAGGAATCCAAAGACCAAATAATACTCGCAGTGGTGGAAAAGGGTTGTTATCACCACGTACGTTGAAATAAAAATTCCTTTTTTCATTTAGTAAAATGATTCATAGAAAAAGATTCCCTTTGAATGAAATTTGATGTCAAAGGTGTTTTATACAGCATATAAAATAATGTCTTTTATTATAACAAAATATGCCTCGATGAAAGAAGATTGAGACAAAGTCCCTTACCTCGTGTTCGACTTGACTCGATCACTCATTACATTCCTGAATAATAAAATAGTGTTAATTTATACTTTATTAAGAAACATTTTCAATATTTTTATTACTTTAATATCACTTATTTCCATGTAATAAACATTATTTAAACATTTTTGTTAATAATGTTCGTTTTGTCGATATTTGGACTTAAGTCAAAAATGGACTTCTTACAATTACATGTTGTTCATGTGGTCAAAGGTTCATTATATCGAGAGTGATAATCCTGATTTAGATTTCATATATATCATATATATCAAGAATATATATGTATTTATAATAGTACATTACATTTAGAGATAAGAAATGAATTTTACCATTCATGGAGACGGTAAGCCATACATACGCATGAATGCTACTTTCATTTCTATTTTGTATTTAATGGAGTGAAATCCTAATGATATAAAGTTATATTATAATTCCAGTATAATATCATATATAATATCATTAACTCCATCCTTTATAAATCCCACATATGGCATTAACGAATCAAATCAAATTGAGGGGACGGTAGTCCGCACTACCTAAAATGAAATTATCATGTTTACCCATAATGGAAAACATAAAAGTATGCCATAAATGAAAAATATATAAGTATAGGGAAATCAAAAAAATAATATATATCATATATAAAAGGAGTTACATCTTAATGTCCACCATTAATGGGGATAAAATATGATTGAACAATCATCATTTCATGAGGCAGAAATTCACCAACCACAGAAACAGTATGTTCTTTAACAATTAGACGGAGGTGTTTGTAAGTCTAAATCAAATAATTCTCATAAAAAATTCATAGTATATTTATGATAAAAGTTTTTTTACAGAAGGAAGGAATAAAACGAGTTTATGGGGATGGATATGCAAAATAAAACAAAAGAACACAAGTGAAGACATTACCTTTAAATCGGGTAACTCCTCTTGGTTTGAACAAAAGGGGTTTCTTGAATAGATTTCTGCTTAAGGAAAGGATTCTAGGATGAGGAGAGGGATATGGAGAGATAAAATGAGTAGAGCCTGGACAAGCCAAAGTCTTGAGAGGTGTGGGTACGGTGGTAGAGGTGGGGGCCTTTTATAAGAGGGAGGAGGGGCACTCTTGGAAAGTTATAAAATGTTACTTTATTATATAGTGAGTTTCAGATTTTAAAGGTCCCAAAATTATATATATCTAGGATAAAGTGATAAGAGTTATAAATACAGCCATCCAATAGGTTTTTGAAAAGTGTAGGTCTTAGGTTTTACATTATATTTTCATTTTATTTAAATCGTTAAATAATGAGGTAATCACTGCATCATCATGGTGTCATAAATAATATAGTTTATTTAATGTCTAAAAATTATAAAAAAAATATCATGATGTCGGAAATATTTTTACCTTTGTTATGAATATTTATAGTCAAAAATATAACTTGTATAATCCCATGTAAAAATTGTTTTTTTAAAACAATACAAGTTTGTGACATTTATATTTTCACTTTAAATAAAAAGTTATTAATGTCATTTTCATACCCAAGGGGCTCCATGGGGTCCCAAAGTTGACCCATGGACTGTTTTGGTAGTCCATGACACATACAATAAGGGTAGGACATGTTTCAAGGTAATTTCATATTATTATAACATTATTTCTACCTTAAATTACACTAATTACCTCTAATCACGATTAATAAAACTCAAAAGTTACTATTCACCAAAAAAATATTTCCATCCCATTGAACCACATTTTACACACTAATGACAACCATGGATGTAGGATTTTTGAAATTCAATTCAGAAAAGTGGTAAAGTTTCATTTAAATGAAAAATCAGTTTTTTAACTACCACTTAGTGGTTTCATTATTCATCAAACATTGATATTTTTCGGAAAAATAACAAAAATTCACCCTAAGCTATATTTGATATTCCAAATTCAAAAATGATGTATATTTTAAAATATTCAAAACATATAAGTTGAATTAATTAATTTAATAATTAATTCTTGTTGTCAAAACAAATAGCGTGCTTTTATGAAACAATATATATCAAATGATTGACAGTTGTTTGAGTCCAATTTCAAACTGAAATTAATTCCAATGACCACCATTGGATTAAATGGTAAATTGTATTCTAATTTAACCTTAAAAACAATAAAAAAGATAATATAATCATATAAATAAATTAGATTAAAAAGATATTTTGAATTAAAATACAACATTTTTCACTATTCATTAAAAATTGATCTTTATCGGAAAAATACCAAAAATTTAGACAAAGTAAATTTTGATGTCCTGATTAAAAAGGAGAATTTTATTTGATCTAATATATTGTATAAGAGTGACAATAACTATATTTAAAGAGGGTTCTCCATCAAAAGGTGATAAATCCACCTTTTAGTGAATATTATATTATTTATGCTTAAAATTGAATTCTTTTCTTATTTTAAGCCTTCATCTTTTATTGGATAAATGTTAAAACATTTAACAAACATATATAAATTTTTTTTAGTTATTTCTATTCATTACCGCCAATACAACGACTACGTGTTAACTACTATTTAAAATATTACTATTACGTTACTAGTGTGCAACATAAGATTTCAGAGACACTCGTTGTTGCGTATCAGGTATGCTATCAAACATAGAAAAACATTTCAATTAAAAGTAATATTTAATTTTAAATTATTAATAAATATGAAAATGTATTATTATTTATTTACTTGGGATGTTACAATATATGATCAATGTTTTTTCTGATGCAGTTACCATGCTCTATGAGGAGAGAGATCCTCACATGTAATATTTCTTTAGTGACTCTAAGACCCTATGAGGTTTTCCTTTTAATCGGATAGTCGTTTATAATCCATGATCAGAGGATTAATATTTGTAATTATGGTATTGATTTTAGGTTATGGGACAAAGTGTACATCTTTTAAAAAGGAGTGGTCCATATACATGTAAGGATGAACTCATTCACTGGAGGTTATAACCGAATTATCATTTGACTAGTATTAATCATGGAGGAGTGAATGCTATGAAATTATATTTTCCTAAAATGGTGGAGTTATATAAGGTGTTCATATTAATGATTTGTCAAGCTTACCTCACCATCGAGAGTTTTATTTCAATGTGGGTTGGCACTAGGGACAAACTAATATCTATTATACCATATCACATGACCCTGTGTAGTAGTGAGAGCTGGAGGTTTAGTTGGCGGATTCTGCCGAGTATGTAGATTGTATGACCCAATGTGTCTTTCCTGAAAAAACAAGTGTTGTTCACCTACTTGGTGGAAGAGTGTAGCATCTCAAGTTTTAATGAATATTTTATTTTTTAAAATAAAAATGTGATATTTGAAAGAATAATTACAAGAAAATAATATTAAATATTCAATTATTAGTGTAAATAAAGAAATGTCAAAATTAAAATGACAGTCTTAAATAAAACATTGTTAATAGATGGACGCCCTCACATTACATCAATAACTCTTAGGAAAAGGTTATGATCCATGGGAAATTGAGTATTTAATTAGAAGGTGTAGATATATTTTAGGCAATCACATTGATATCATCCACACATGGCAGGATGGGAATAGGGTTGTAGATTTCCTGGAATCCTTGGCTTCACCGGATCAAGGTTTTTCGTCTATAATTACATTAGGGACCTTCCCAAGGTAGTGGCTTCATCATGTGGTTAATGACGCCCTTATATTTCATTTTTTCAGACCTCCCTGACTGTTGTACATGTGTCTTTTCATTCAAAAGTCAATAAAAATGGTTATTTTTAGTCAAATGATACATTAATAATAAATAATTGATTTCATTTTGTTAATATTGTCATATAATTAATACTTGAGTAATGATTGAGTCATGAATGATGTAACTAGCCATTGGTTCTAACTCACAAGAACTAATGTCTATATTTAGCCACAATAATCCTTTTTTTTTTCTTATCCTGAAAAAAATAAGAAACTATTGAATAAAATAATTAAAAAACACGCATCTCTTCCACTATAAATACAACCCCTCACCACTTATTCTCCTCACACCGCTTATGCATAGATCCTTGATCAATGTTTTCTCAAATATCATCCTATGCCCCTCCTCCACAAACAAGAGCCATTGTTCTCAACAAAAGATGAAAACTAATCACTCTAAGAATTTTTCATTGGAAATACCAAAGGTTTTTATAGAATTTCCCATGCGATATAGAAATGGATTCAATAAAAATGGTTGGTATATCCCTATACCAATGTCCTACCACCCCACAGTTCAAATAAAACTTTGAATATGTTATACTATTGGTCATATATCTTATACCAATGGTTTAAAACTGTAGTTATATGATTGTTTTCCAGCAATTTTCTTTATAAGGGTCCTGATTATTATTAAAAAGTGGTTCTCCTCTCATATTATTGGGGAGAAAAAATATAAAAGTCATTATTTTAATATAATATTTCATATAAGGTTTTGAAACTATTAATATATAGTTACGCCCATTGGTCATACTAATTACATCTCAATATTCATAGAATTAATTAATAGTATTTAGATATTACAATGACCAATTTGGGTAGTCTTTATAAATTACATTCTAATATAATAAAAGAGTTAAAATTTCAGGAATATCACCTGAAGATTGTTTTATATACCCAAAGAAAGTAGAATATATTTGAGAATTTTAAAAACTGTAAATTTTAGCAACAAAAAGTTTCATTTTGTGGTCATATAATCTCATGAAATTTCATATAGGTGGATCCATTAATGATTATGGATAAAAAATATTTTATAAGACTAAAAAATATTACTATGATTGAATATTATATTTGTTTAGATGGATAATACATGTAGTTAGTGGATAATTTATCACAAAATTAGAATCCACTTAGTTAGTTATCACAGAATGGAGTCATGTTCTTTCGAAAAAATGAATGTGAAGAAACATTCAAGGAACTAAATAAATGTTTAGTCAATGAACATATTCATACATTAACCTATAGTAAATAAACGTTTATAATTTATTGTTATCCTTCAAATATTTTATTAGGATGTGTTCTCATGAATAATGAAATTGTTATATCTTATGTGTTATAAAAATTGTAGGTTCATGAGAGAAATTACACAACTCATGAAATGGAGTTAGATATTGGATTTTATAAATGTAAAGGTATGGAGAAATTATCTTTATCGAGAGATATGTAAAATATATCAAAATAATACAATATTAATGTATATATTCCCGTAGAAGGATTTGAACATGAGGAAGAAATGATGATTGGAACTGATTAAATATTTCAACTACTCAATATATAACCACCTTGGAACAAGGAAAAATATGGATGATTCTTTTAGTATAAAGGATAATGATAGATTATCTATAATTAAGATAAAAAAGATCGAATATTTATGGTTTCTCAAAGGATTGATGTGGAATTCTTGAAGGATGGTAGACATTTTATCAATCTCAAATGAGTGTTCAACAATCTAACCAAGTGATGATTAAAGTGGATCCAATGGAATATGTAGAGATGAAGAAGAAGGTAATAAATGTTTTAGATTTGAGCCTTTATTAGGATATAATTATACGGCTCATGAACCATTTATATGTTTCATCAATACCAAATTTTGAAAAGGATATGTTATAGGAATCTCATAGTTTTTCATTATCTTTTCATCCTGGATGTACAAGGATATATATAGATCTGAAAGATTATTTCTAGTGGGATATGGAGAAGAGATTTATTTTTGGGAATGTATTGTGTGGCATGGTATGTTAGAAATTAAATTCCAATAGAAAATATCAATATGGATGTAACAACCATTACCCATTCCAGAATAGAAATGTCAAAACATCTCCATGGATTATTTTTATTTGACTCACCAAAAAGTATAAAGGAAATAATGTTATATGAGTTTTAGTTGACCACATTAAAATGTTATAACACTTTATTTCTATAAAATATAATTTATCACTTGATTATAATTTCATAATATACATTAAGGAAGTTGTAATGTGAAATGGATGAACACATTCTATTGTATATAATTGAGATATGAGGTTTTCCTTGATGTTCTAGTAATGTATTCAGTACGGAATTTATACAATATTCAATTTTGGATATATATATCATCCTTATATAGATGTGAATACTAATTAAATAATTAAATCCATAGAGTAAATGTTGATATCTTATTTTATGGATTTCAAAGATGGTTGGGAAAAACAACATCCTCCAGTAGAGTTTTCTTACAACAATTGTTTTCACTCCAGTAGTCATATAAATCCTTTAAAAACCGACTATAAAAATTGTGTATAAATTTAATATGGTTGGATTATATTATATAATGAAATTTTTTTGACCTGGGATATATTAGAAAATGGGAGGTAATTTTATAGTCTTTCAGTAGCACATCAAGGTAGGTTAGAGTTGATAAAATAGTTATGCTTACAATTTTTAATGTGATCTAGAACATGAAACTAGTGAGAAGGTATTTTTGTGAATTTCTCTAGGGAATAATTTTATTATATTAATGATGAAGTTGAATACATTCCACAGGTTCACTGGACAGTTTGATATTCTTGATCATGCAGGAATGATAGCTTCTTTTTTGTTTCTTCTACCGAACATATCTAATGTTTATAATGTCTTCCATGTATCTCTCCTAAAGATGTACATACCTGAAACATCACTTTTACTAAACTTATATATAATACCATTTTAGTGATAAATTTTTTTTGGGGAACATCCCACGGATGTTATAGACTGTATATAAAAAAAGAACAGTCACATGGTAAATGTTTTTTTAGTGAAACCACCAATTTTAGGAAGCAACATGACAACCTAATGATATTATTATACAGAAGTATCCATAGTTTGTTATATTAGAGTGATGAAATTTCAAGGGTGAAATTAAATTTAATATAGTTAGAATATAATACCCAGAGTTAATATGAATTTTTTTTAGAAATAAATTTAATTTCATTGATAGCTTATGTTACATGAAACCCTGAGTTTTAATAAACCCAAATATACTATTAATATTATTATTTTAACATGACTATTATATCGTAGTTTTTAAAATTGGTGTTATGAACACTAATAGCCAAAATTTTAAAATAAGTATAATGGTTTTATATAATTAATATATATTAATATAAAAGCACTTTCTTTTTGGTAAAAAATTTAAATACTTCAAAAATACATTTTCCCTAAAAAATATATTTTATTTCCTTTTTCGAATAACTATTTATTATATTAAAATTTTAAAAAAATTATTTTCAAAAAATTAACATCATTTTTTAAATAACAATTTTAAAATTTTATTAGGGTGAAATTTTTATAATTTTCTAAAAAGATTAATTTTTTGTTTAATTTTTAAAAATACTAATTTCTATTTCCTTTAAAGAATTTACAAGTCCCATTTTATTTTAATATGGTTTTAAATATAAAATTAATATATTAATAGTTGTATTAATCCAATTTATCTCATTAAAAACAATTTTAGATTTATTCCTAATATAAAAACTTCTTATACATATGGAAACCTTTTCTCTGTTAAATGACTTTTTTATCACACATATAGGATTATTTTTAAATTAAATTATATCACTTATTTGATTTAAATTTCATAAAATGTATTCCATATTTTTAATAATCACAATTATCATTATTTAATAATTTGAAATTAATTTATTCTCATAATTAACGATAAATAAACAAAAACGTTTTTGATGGTATGGTTAAAATGGGTTTATCAGGGGATTACACAAAAAAATAATGGTTAAAATGATAAAAATATATATCTAATTTATATTTTATATCCATATATCAACTATATATTAAATAATATTTTTCAATAGACCATTTTTGTTTCTTTGGGGTGTATAAATTGTCGGTATACATTATTAATTCCAAAAAAATTATGTGTGACCTCTCCACTACTGATAAAATGAAACTACAAATCATATCCACTTCACACATCTAAAGAATTATAGTTTAGTAAATTCCTACTAAAGAATATACCTTAATTCTATTAACATGTAGCTGAGTCCATAGTTTTATTATTAAACCATTCAAGGTAGGAGTGTTTGAAATCATTAAGAGGTTTTCCAAAATACAAAAAAAAATTCTTAAACAGTGTTTTTGTATTATTTCTTCTTCCACATTCATAAAATATTATTTAATATTAATGAGAAAATAAAAAATTATATTTGATAAACTTATATGTTATTATATAAATGTAATATCTTATATCAGTCTCATATTCCATAAAATGGGAAACAAAATCATTGATTGTGTGTATAGCGGACTACCACCTCGTGAATCAATGTAATTCATTTTCCATCACTACCTCTCACGACAAGATATAATGATGGATTTAATGTTTATATATTATATTAATGATTTAATTATACATGTTAATTATAATATCATATCTACCATGTCACTACCGGACCTAGGGGGAACCAATTGCAACTACAACAAGCTTGAATCCATAGGCTAGGGGTGGTGACCCACACCGAAGGCATAACTAACATGGAATGGACTTTTCCAAAATACCTATGCACACACACACATCCATCATAATGAAAAATTTTATAGGATTAAAATTTGTAGATTCATAGTACTAGGTAAATAACCATTCACGTAAAACCTCTAGATAGTACAAGAGTGCGGTAGTATAATACTGAATGTAAAAAATTAGGAAGTACACGAAAAACATGAAAGATGTATGAATTAAAAAAACTAGATAGTAAAAAACACCGAATTCATATCTCATAATCTCAAATCATTGATCACTATATGTGGTCCAATGTACTAGGTATCCATAATCTCCTCTGATGTCACCATAGACCTATCTGTCTTCTGCACAAGACACGACACGTGCAAGAAAATCCCATGTAGTGGTGAGTGTATACATACCTAGTAAGACACCCTAAATACTGTATGAGGAGCCGTAAGGGATATAATAGGAATAGAAAGACAACATAATAGTACACATTATGCATGATAGAGTGATAGAAAACAACCAAACTCAAAACCTTGAGAGAGAGAGTAACCCTGTCCATCCACAAGGGTCTCAACATGGTGTGTATATGAACTACATGTCGAGTATTTGTCACCAATGGTAAGTGAGTTGAATCATCCAACCATGTGATGAAAAACACAAAAATAACATGGCCCACCCCACACATCTTCACAAACCATGGCATGAGAGTAGAAAAATCCATGGTTATTGATACATATGAATATATATAAATATATATGATTAGTCCAAAGAAACTCAAATGAGTGTAAGGGGATCAATATATCACAAACCATCTCAGGTAACGAGTTTAATCAATTCTATAATGTCTATCCAGGATGTCGATCATCTCATGTGTCTACCAAGAAGTAACCAAGAACTGGACCCACTCCTCTACACCATTCCACACAGACAAGGGAGTAATATTTCTATGTAGAGGACCCATGCCTCAGAACTATTCTAATAAATCGAGGGGATATAATTCCCATGTAGAGGACCTAAATAATATACTGATTGTGGGATTCCACTCTACATTTGTACAACAAGTAAGGAGGTCCAACACCCTGGTGCGAAAACAGTGTATTGTCTCCATATGTAAAAAACTCGTACCCCGGTTCCATATGGGAATACCAAGTCTATTTTCTCAATTTGTATAGAGGGATCACACCCTAATGCGACAAGGGTGTACCATATCCAGGGATAGACTACATATTCCCTAGTTACATACGTAAGTACCATCTCTATATACACAATGCGAATGGAGGACCCACGCCCTATTGCGACATGGGAGTACCATCTCCATGGATAGAGGATCCCCACCCTAGTGCCACATGGGAGTATAATCTCTATATGCAATGTGAGAATGTGGATCCCACTCCTGGATAAGATAGAGGAGTAATGTATCCATGTATAGTGGACCTATACCTTAGTTCCACATGGGAGTACCATCTCCATCTGCATAATGAGAATGGGGGAACCACACCATGATGCGATAAAGGAATACAATCTCCATTGAAATATGACATGCACACTAATACGATAGTGGGGTAAAATATCTATCTAAACTCTTTAATGATATTATCTCAACCCTATCATCTTCATGCACCACCTTATGAATAATCACACTGGAAATATCTCTCAAGATATCTCAAAGTCCCATAAAATTACATAGTAGAGTTTTATGGGAAAAAACACTCAGGATAATCTAATCATGATCCAAAATCCATTTCCAAACGAAAGAGATACAAGAGGGTGGTGATTTGTAAAATGGTACGTGACATGTAAGGGACACACATGGCCTGTGGTCCCACTCTTATTCCTGGTCATGTCTTTTCTAGAACTTGTATTGATGGAAATTTAGTACTACATGGCGTGAAAGGTTACTACAGGACAAGTCTCTGACAAAATCTGAATCAACACATGAGGCTCATCATTGATCAAAAGGAAAAACGTAATTATAATAATATACATATGAAAATGTCTGCATATGACTAAACTGATCACACTGTTGCAATGCTAATAGATAAATTCCCATGTGAGTCTATTCACATGCCCAAATCAAGAATTTGGAAAAAAAAGTCACATTTCACAATATAACACATGAACTGTGATTTGTGGGCCCGAGATATGAACTGAAATTAAATACCCGATATTAGTCTTGAAATTTTGTCCTTAGTATTAGTGACATAATTCCATAAAAGGTTCATTAATCTGACACAATATAAAGATGATATTTTGGATACCATATTATATAATGATAATAATATTATCATTATTAGCCATTCCAAGAACATGAAAAATGATCCAGAATTAAATATTCAACATCAGTCATAAAAATATTTTCTTAATTAATGGGTTAGGACTCCACTAAAAATTCATCAAACGTATACCGCACATAAAATTTATGATTGATTCATGTTTTCCCCAAAAAATAACAATAATAATAAAATAATATTTTCATTATTTTAACATTTCTTTTTAAAATATAGACCCATGTTGGAGACTCCTCAATATGTTAAATCCTCTCTTATTGATGCTCATGACCTCTCTTATTAGTAGTTTTCATATAATTTTTATTATTGATATAAAAAATATATCAAATAAATTCTACATTGGATTTTCCCACCTCCAAATCACCGCATATAAGAAGCCAAAGCCAATATGAATTATTCACTTATCATTTTATGAAAATCATTACTCATATAATAAATTATTTTCATCAATGTAGACCCAATTATTTATTATTTATAAAACTAAAATCATTTCAATTAATTAACCCCCACACATATTTTTTTAAATGTTATTATTATTATTGAAAATTAATAATAATAATAATAATAAATCTTGTTTACCACATCTGACCACATTATCAGAGATCCAATACCAACCACCATTACATCATTGCCGAAAAACCTCCGCAATGAGACTCAATGGATGTCCAATGCATGGAAATGTTCCTGTCATACCACATGTTATCTCCATGCATGAATATGATAAACGACGATCATTAATCCATTCTAGAACCACATATAATCACAAACATGCTTCGGTGGTACCAATCATATATGCTCACAAAACATCTTACTGCTTGTCAATCAATCTATCCACAATCTATCAATTTCCATGTCATTCATGCCACCAAAATAAATTTAAGAGGTTTGATCGCACCTGAACCCACACCGGCAATGTCAAATCGTGACCTTATGGTCTAATAATGAATAAAATAAAAAAATGAGCGGGTAAATCACTAAAAAATGTTATAAAAATTATTTTAAATTCATTCCTATCAAATTATTTTATTGTGGGGAATTCAAGTATAGAAACCTATAATGAATAAGAAATGAATTGGAAGAATAATTTATTTTGATACATAGCTCATTAGAAGGTTCATATCAATGTAGATCAATGAATCATAGACGATCATGATCAATATTGTAATCATAAGGTTCAAAAATAATAAATTTAGTGTCCAACCTTGATTATGGATCAGTCATTGGTGAAGAATACATCCTATAGCACCGAAGGTGATCGGTTGTGTCTGCTACATTTTGATTATCATCAATCTGATCACTAATTGTTGTCTGATATCAATATCCCAATGAATAATTGGAGGAAAATCCTCTCAAATAGTAGAGTTTTATTTCGAACTACGTGATTTGTATATAAACATATATTTATTGAAAAAAAATTAGTATAGGATATTTAATAAGATATTAATTAAATAATTCAATTTATTTAATTATTTGTACCATAGTGGAGATCAAGCCAAACACCTAATTTTGATAATGGTTATGTAATTCCTGAAGTAAATACTACATTCCAAACTCAAAGGTGGTCTCATATTTCACATATGAGTATTAGTTTTGGAGTTATTTGTATTAGAGTTATTAAATAAATAAATTAAAAAATTAGTTTATCAAATTCACTTGACAATGATGACCCCATCAAAACATCTCAAGATCACCACCTTTAGGTTGTGCCTATGGTTAACACCATGATATGGTTTCAATTATGGTCTAAGATATCCTATATGAGAATCCATTTAATATAAATTCATTATTTTCTGGAAAACTACATGATTGTGATATAAAATATATATAATATTTTTATAAAATTAATTATGGACTCACTGAGCCTCGTAATCACATTTATCCTTAGCTCTTGACTCTGATAATATACCTAGGAATAATCCAAAGTCCTACATGGAAAAACAATAGTCTCTTCATCATCTCCTTATTCAAATATTTTGATCTTTAGAAAATGTGCAATTTGGGAAATGGTTGGGACATTAAGCCGGCATCAAGATCACCCTCTCCCATGAGCTCCCCCAATGGATTTTTGTGATTCCAATAAACATGAACCCAAAAAAATATAATCCCATAGAGGGAATTTCACTACTAGAAATCAACGTAACTGACTCCATGAAAAAGGTAACTCGAAACTTATATCCCATCATACCATGTTCAGTATGATACAATGATTCAGGCACCTACCACATTAGCAGCAGCATATTTAGATCACCAAGCTCCCGATATAACTAAAAATAGTTTGACTACTTTGGAAACTCACATGAAGACAATAGATGAAAAACCTCATGATGGGCATCTTCTTCCATGACCATGTCTAGGGTGGCCCTCATGATCAAGCAACCTTAACCTCTGTAGGGCCGACATTCACTCTAATATCTGAGAAGACAAATCTTATGAGGTTGATCTTTGAATATAGAACATACTCCATGACAGATATCATATGACAATCACCCTCGGAGATTGTCTAGCACTATCCTCTTGTGTCTCATGTGGTCCTACTCTAACTCCAAGGGAAATAGATTACCATTATAGAAAAAAATCATGATCTGATATAATAATGGTTAAGGATTGGGTTCGTAAGTCTTTAAAACCATATTGGGGAATTAAATAGGCTAATGGGTATAATTAAGTTCTCATGAAACCTTAGCGGCTCTCAGAATCCATGCTTGGTACATCCACCTCTCGAACATGGACCTTGTGATAACCCATCATGTGGTCAAACATTGGGATCTACATCACTCCATCCACATTTAAAAAATATAATTGATTCTCAGGGGTGGATATTCTTCCTCACGTCACCTGGATCAAGTGACGCTAATCCACAATAAATTATTCTCCCATTATAATACCACAAATTCATTCATCCTAATTCGAAAAAAATATACTTTTTCTATAAATTTTAATTGATAAATATAGATATCATTTTACATTACATGACCTTTTCCAGTCTAGATTTTGGATAATTAGATATTATATACTACATTATATTAATTTTGAACAAATTTTTTTCTTAAAACAACCAAAATTATTTGGGTGAACTAACATTATAATTGAAGTGAATTATTGTAGATAATTCTATGAATCCCTTAAAAAATAAATTTAAAACATTGAGTGATATTTAATTAATATAGTAAGGGGTTTTCTAAATGGATAGTGAAAAAAACATTTGTAAAATACCATTATATTATAACACATTGAAAATAAATGTACATTAAAAAGGATTTAAAAATAATACAGTGATCTTTTGAAAACATTATACAAGATTTTGAAAACAAATCCATGAGGAAATGTGGAACATTGAAGTCTCTCTTGGCCTACACATTTTCTTGAGGAACGGGTTCACTCTGTGCTCCCTATCAAGTTTACAATTTCCAAGCACCTAATTTTATTAAATAACTTTAATATTTCCTTATATATATACATGTTTCACAATATTTCTTATAGAAAAACATAAAAAGGAATTAGATATACATAAAGAAATTTATTCATATATGATTATATATATATGATCTTTCATTGTAAATCATTTTCAAGTTTTGGTACATCAAAAACTATTGACCTTTACCTTTGCATGGGCTGCTAATAATAATGACCTTCTGTGTATTCAAAAATTCATTCCTCAATTACTAAATTCAAGTTTATATAAACTGATTACTTTTATGATATAAATATCAATCTTTAATAATAATATTAATGAAAAAATGGATTCATTGATTTTCTACATAAAATAATGGCATAAATGAATAAACCCTACACATAAAATAATAGAAACTATAAATTGCAATTCACATAAAATAATATATATTTTATCTTGTTTCCATAGAATAATGCAACGCATAATTAGATAATACCCCGAAAATTCTTATATGTAATATTTTTATATAAAAAATTTCATTTATGTACAAATTAAAAATTATAAAACTATGAAAGATCGTAATCTTGAATTTATGGTGAATTTTCAGGCATATGAAATATAACTTATATCAAGTCATGAAATGATAATTAATGGTAGACACACACACACACACAAATGTATGGACTACCAAACTAATAAATAAATATTTCCCTAAATATGATCATGAATTATATGTTTGTAAAATGATAACATGAAATGATATGGATCCATTTCCTGAGAAAAATACAAAAGCCAAAAAATATTGATTTCTTTAAATAATAACATGTAATAAAATTTGGAAATTAGCATAGTATGAAAATTTCTAAATCATTATAATTCTCTCTTGAAATTTACAAGTCTTAAAAATATAAATTAAATTGATTATTAAATATAACATGTGCATCACTATACTGGGATATTATTATTTCTTGAAATATTGAAGAATAATATATATGATTATATGTTTAAACCCATACTTAATTTTATTGAAACATAATTTCATTAAGAAAATTTGAAAATAAATTCCTTATTAGGGAACTTGTAAAACAAAATTATTAGAAAACATATATACATATATATTAATTTTGAAACTAATATTGTTTACCTTTAGAAAAAATTACAACATAAAAAAGAAAATATAAATAATTATTTCATTCCTTATTAAGGGTATTATAATAATATGACTATAATTAACAAGAATTTATGAACTATAATATAAAACCCTTGGTTTTCCAAAAAAATTAGAAAACCAACTTTTGCAGAACTTCAAACACTATAACACATCAAAATCTATGTAGAATTATTTGTTGAACACCCAATGAAATTCCATTATTTAATGATAATTATACGATACACACATAAATAAAATATATCATTGTTCGTTCTGTAAACATTTCACAAATATTTCTTATTAAGCATGCTCAAACAGGTTTAACTAAACATATAAATTTTTGACTCAAAAAGAAAACAAACATATTTTATTTCTATATTATTACTTCTATATCGATGTGTAATGAGATCATTAAATTGGGGATTTTAGGTAAGTGTCATTTCTCTTTTTTATTTTTTTATTACACATTCTTACCATTTTTTCGTTTTGATATTATTTTCCTTTTGTTCCTTTATTATTCATTATATTTAATTTTTTAAACAACATTATCCTATTTATATTAAATATTTTATCTTTTTTAACTCATGTTTTCATTGTTTTTAAATTCTCATGTTTTTTCTTTTTTTTTATCAAGTAAACATTATTAATAAAACTCATTATTTTATTTTATAAAATTATATCTTTTTTGTCACCATTCTATTAAAGTTTATTAATATATTATAATAATGTATTATTATATATTATCATGTACTTATCCTTTTTTAACATAAATATATGAAATTAATTTTATAAATAATAATATAATTATATTTATTTATAATTTCAAAATTTTATAAAAAAAATTCTTATATTTATAAAAAAATTATATTAAAAAACATACCCTTAATTGTGGTTATTATTATTATTATTGTAATTATTACTATAATTTCAATCAATTTTATAAAATTAATTTATCCATGAATCAATCATTTAAAATTACTAATCATTCTTTTATTTGAATTTAAATCCCTAAAATTTATTTATTAAAACATAATTTATATAAACAAAAAAATTAATAATTTATAAAAACGAATTTATTATATTAAATAATATCGTGTATTAATTGCTTAAAAAAAATTAACTAATATTAATAAATTATTTATTAATAAAGGATAATTTAACAGTGTCATTTTAATTTCTTCATTTATTTATTTACATTCATAATTTATAATTTTATATTAATTACAATTTGATTAATTATTATTGTTAATATCAAATTATTTTTATATAAATATTCCTTTTATAAACACTCTAGATTTTACACTCTTCCACTCCTTAGGTTTACAAGATGAGGTTGTCCAGGAAATACACACTAGATCTTATGAAACCCCATCTTTGTAGACATCTCTAACCATACCTCCATCTCTCATGGCTACATCGGGTTATCTGATATTCTAGAACATATATTGGGTCATGCTAGGTTCAATTACAAGAATAAAGAAAACTATTGATGGTTAAGTAAACCCAAAACATTCTCAAGATGAACGCCTTGAACACATACACTATTTCAAGAAACTAAAATCTGATATTATTTACTACCCAAATGGAAATACCATTCAACTGATAAGATAGTTTTAACCTCATCAGAATTAGCTTATCCCACACTATATGGGTATATCTCTTTATAAGAGCAGTATAACTCTATTTGAAAAACTAAATGCACTACCATACTCACCCACTGTATTCATATGTGCATTGATGGTAAACGACCAAACTATACTAAGGAAAACATCAAAGGATCTCAGTTCCACAATAAAAGGATTTCATTTGAGGATCTCTCTCCTCATAGAATACAGTCACCACATTGTAATAGAATAATGACCACTGATCCTCTAAAAAGGAGAGTCTAACACGGGGGTTATGAAAAAAGGGCCTCTACTGGTACCACAAGGCCTCGAATAGGGGATACGTATAGGTAAATTTGGATGATGACTCTATACTATAAATAAAACTAATGTATTTGAGACACATATCATGTACCTTAACTAACATGAATCCACTAGGCCAAAATCTTCCACCACCTGAAGTGATATGTTCACCATTATGTTTTCTTTCATGTTTCCATAGAAAATATATATATGTGTCCCATTATATGGTGGGTGGTACATTATTTAAATATCCCTATAATTTACTGACAAATGTATGATATCACATGATATAATAATGGGGAACAATAAGGTGATTGTCGATGCAAAATGTTATAGAATTAGAAAATATGCTTCTAGACACACTATGTTATTCTAAGAGGAAATGTGATTCTTAATGCACTATTTTATTATAGGTAGAAATTCAATTCATGATGTACCATGTTATAAAAGGGATGTTGATGATTCCAAATGCATTATTGTATGGAACACAAGAACATGATTCACGATGCCCATTGTTATGGGTTGCATCAATGTGACCCTAGAAGCAATATGATATAGAAAAAAGATGTGATTCCTTATGGAATTTTTTATGGAATGTACTTACTTGATTCTTAATGAACATGAATTTTACAGATATAAATTTTACTCCCAATAATCCATGTTTCTATAAAAAGAAATGTGTCTTTTGATTCAATATGATATAACAGAAAAAATGTGATTTTGGATGAACTATGTTTTGATTTCCATTATTATGTTGTCACACAATCACATGTTTTACAATATCCTCATTTTTTTATACCTAATCACTTATGTTTTAATTGATTACATATTCCTTGATTTGTGATTTATGATCCAACTATATGTGTGTATATTTTCCTATTGTTATATCAATAAACCTTCTTATTCCGTTAAACACGTACGATTTTCTTGTACTCACTTTTAATAATCAATTTATAAATTTAATGAATAAAATTTCATAGCATCTATGATAACCCCTTTTATTATGTTTCTATTACCCATATTATGAATACAATGATAACTTATTAGATGTCAAGATGGTTGTTTAGTGAGGTTCTATTATAAAGAAATGTCCACTAGTATTGTAAAATATTTTTTTTATGTGGTAAGTCCTTAAAGAATCTAAAACATTATTTCTTGGGATTGAGATATTATTTTAAAGATTAATATAATATATATATATATATATGATATAAAATATTTATGTGTATATCTTTTTTCACCTCAGTTTTTATCAAATATAGTTTTTAAATTAAGTGTTATTAGCACTATATTCGGGTGCGTGTTTATTTGGTAAAACCCCTAATAGATTAATTTTTGTGTTTTTATTTTTTTGGGAATACTAAAAAATCTAGTTGATAATTTCAGTTATGAATTACCCATGTGTTTCTTTCCAAATTATGTTAAAATATATCCTGGACGGTATAGAATCATATGAACGCATAATATAATTACTGAGAGATGGGTCGAAGCTTTTCAATAAAGTTTCACAACATGGACTATAATCTGAATAAGGTGTTTGATAATGTGTAATATTGAATGTTTATATTTTTTTTACCTAAAATAGGGGTGAATTATATTTTATAAAATAATAATACTAATTTTTATAACCACTTTATAAAGATTAATCATACAGGAACATAATCTGATTCTCATAGTTTATTTATAAGATAGGAAATTCGTTTGATTCTTAGAGTTTAGAAATGTTTCAAATAAGTAAATATTTTATATACAATTACACAATGGATTAAATAAAAATATCATGTTACAAAAAATCATATAAATAATTTCAAATAACATTACAAAAAATTATAAAATATTTCCACAAATTAACCATATCTCTAATGGAAATCATATTCCTTGAATTTTGGTATTCACATTTTCACCTAACAACAATGTCCTCTATTATTAATATAATAAATCAATTTATACAATGATAATACATTACTATGTCTTCTTATTCTTTTTTTCTCAATTTTCCAAGTCTGAAAAACTTATATCTTCGCATTTCAAAAATCTCTCGATTATACCCAATAAAACAATCATTTAAAAATACCAAATGATATGAATGAATTTAAAAAAATCATCTCACTGATTCCTTGAGAATAATAATAACCAGAATTGATTATTTTTTTATTTAAAATTAACAATATGTTAGAAACTCTTTACAGTAACTCTTGATAGTCGGTGATACAAAATATTTCTACTACTTGAATTTTTCTCTTATTTATAGGCGAAGTCCCAAAAATCATATAAATATATTTATGAGGATCTTGAAATGGATTTAGATAAAATAACTCTTAACTTGAATGGATTCTAATAATTATGTTCAGATGATGCTTGTATGTTTATACACCATTAAATTATATTATTTTTTTCCTCCTGGAATAAAAATTACATGTCAAGTAAAAAGTAAATTCTTCATCAGAATTTTTTAATGAATGTTTTTCTGAATATCATGTTAGACACCATGAATTTATTTAGGATGAATTCTTTATACATAAAAATTTGTACACGTATAAGTCTGTATTTGATGATTTATGTAATCATCTATTTTACATAAAATTTATATGTCCATCCTATTTCAAATGTTTTATCTAATTGTAATGTTTCTACATCTGGTAAAATGAACTTTCTATTAAATAATTCTAAATTATTTTTAAGGGTAATGTTAGTAAAATAAATTATTTAGGAATATGTGTTGAAATTCTAAAAAGAAGTTTATAATGTCTTTAAAGTTAAACATTCAACTCAAAAATTTCCCCCTTAAAAAAAACAAAAAAAAACAAGTCATTAAAATAATAAATCATGTCAAAACAATTTTTGAAAAAATTACTCCCCTTTAACTAAAAATATTAATACTACATTTTTTATATTTTAATCCAAATTTCTCTCCCTTTTTTCATTTTTTGTCTAATATTTTTTTCTCCCCCGTTTAATAAGAAAAAAATTATTCTGATTTTATTTGTAGAATTACTGTTTTTCATTACATTTATTAATTTTTATACTTTTCTTACCCTCTGTAATTTTTAAAAATAATAGAGGACGATTTTGGTCCAGATATGATTGAGAATTAAATATTTCTATGGAAAAATTATATATAAAATAATTTTTCATTCATAAAGTTTAAAATTATTTTTATGAAATTATCATTGGAAATAAAATCCAATCAGAAATATATTTATATAATCATTCAGTCCAATCATCCATCTAAATGAGTTTGATTATTATAATAGTTCTATAGAATTGTGAGAATATATATTCTTTCCTCAAAAAATTATTTATGATCACTTTAACTTATTTTAAATACTCTAGGAATTTCTGTTACATGGAAGTAACTATTTTTAGATTTTCAAACTCATATTTGATAACATTAAACATGCTATTTTATTACTTAAACATCAATACTAATTATTATAATAACTGATCCGTACTACTATAAATTTTAAGTATCGATACTACTTTTTCTAGAGTTGAAATTATCCTCATATATTCATAAATTTATTCCTCTCATACTATAATAAGATGTTCGTTATTATCAATTCCCCTTTTACTTTCATGAATTTTTTATGAAATGTATCATACATTCTTTATAATGGATATGTTTGATTTTTTATCCCGTCAGTTAGTCATCATAGAACATAATATTAGATTAATTTTTTATTCATCTGAAAATATATTTCAACCATTGTGTTTCATATTTTTATTTTCCTTTAAAAGGTTTAATCTCAATTTAATTTTGAACAACGGTTTCAAAATTTGTTTCAAGAGATTTATTTTTTTGAAACCAAATATTCTTCATGGAATATATTTAGAATGAGTATGAATATATTTTCAACAAGTTTGAATATAACTAATGTAGTTATGTGCATCTTCTATTTTATTTTTCACATCATTTAAACAATTAATCCCCATTTATAAGCATTTATAATAAGAATCATATGAATAGTGAGTATACTATGATGAGGCATTATAAATGGTCAATGTTTGTGGTCTTTATGTTCAATGTTATTCCATTCTATTCTCTATCCTTTATAAACTTACATCACATCAACTTTTTCAAATGACTAAGGCTTTTTCAAAATCATGGTTTTTAAAATATAGATATTCTATTTTTTATGAACATTTCTCTCTATCTGATGAATCAAAACCATAATCCTTGTGATACAGAGTAGATATGGATATTGAAGAATCGCCCATAATATCTTCCTCTTATAAATGTTTTTAAAAATATTTTTTATAGTTTTTTATCACATCTCTAAATTCTGTTTCATATATTCTTTTTAACATCCATAATATCTTCATTAACATATTTGACTGATATTTTTCATCAACAAAATTTTATACATTATATGTCATTTGTGGAAACAAGAACATGTGACGATTGAATTTTTTGTCCACATAATGGAATAGATTAATGAACATATAGTTGAGAAATAGATAATTTTTTTAAAGACTTTGTTTTAACGTGATTTTCTACTTCAATATGCTCATGGGATTATTTTTTTCCTTATCATTGAATTTTCACTTCTTTTTCTTCTTCATACCTTTGTTTTTTTCTTCTCTATTTCACATCATCTTTAATAATTATATCACATATTTCTTTTAATGCCAACACATTTGACTTATCTAAAAAATATCTTGGATATCTTGGCTTCATCAATTATTTATGCTTCATAAAATCAATGAAATCCTCAGTGGACATAGTTTTAACCTTCATACATGGATATGTTTGAGAATTTACTTTCTTCGTATTATCATTAACATGTTTTTTCTAATATTTTTTTTTCACATCAGCCACTTTTTTTTGACTTATATATGAACTTTTTCATTAGTGGTTTAAAAATAGCCTCATTCTACATATTATCTTCTCACAACTAAAAGACACATCTTTTTCATTGGATTTACCTTATTTTTTATCTTCTAAAAAAATGATATAAATTTCTTTTTAAGAAAATGAAAAGGTAAAATTACCAACATTATGGTTCCTTTCATAACATCTTTAACATGAAGAAAGAAAAAAATTATAATTTTAAACCTTCTCATGTCACAAAAAAATGAAAAACATAAATGACTTCCAACATCAATGTATCCCTATAACCATTTATGATAATAAGATTTTTTTTGCATCTATATTGTAACAATCATTACATTTGTTAAATGGTGGTCTAATTTTATTACTTTTTAATAGGATGAAAATAGTGTTTTATCATCGTTCTACATTTCAAGACATTCATTATTCTCAAAAATAATGTGGCTAATAATATTTCTTTCTTCAAATAAAGTATGTCTTACTAAAATATTTACATATTGATTATTGAGTTTATAATATTATTCAATGAAATTAAATTTATAATTTGGTTGTTTTTTATCACTAAACTCAATTAAAAAAATTTACTCTTTTGGTATCTCTTTGAAATAAAGATCTATACCATCCTTCTCGATACATAAATATTCTAATACCTGATTTATAATAATAATATTTAAAAGATAAAAATACTTACCAATCTTGGTTTTTTACCAAGCCCTTATTTTACAACATCCCTATTAAAAAATTATTCCTAAGAAGTCATTTTTCTAAAATACACCGAAGAATTTGATTCTAAAAGCATCCAAAAAAATGGAAATAAAATAAATTTGTGGGAAAGAGTAGATAGTAGAGGGAATAACAGATATATAGAGTAGAAATTGTAACTCCTTTATATATGAGTTATATTAAAGACTATTAAATTTCTATAAGTATTATGGATCAAAAAGAAACACATTCATAATATGACAGTTAATATATTTTTTGAAATATATAATGAAAGAAAAATCATGAACTTTTCTTTTTAAAAAAAGTTATGGGATTTAATTTTTTTTCAAAAAATATAATTTAATAAAATTTAATTTTATAAAACAAGAATCGTATAAACAACATATAAAATGAAACAATAAATAATAATAAATTTACAATAAATATTACATCTAAGAGAATAAATAGTAAATTTTTTATGATGTTTCATTTGATAGTAGAAAATTCTTGGTTTTCGTTAAATCATTTTCAAAAAAAATGAAATGGTATGTATAAATAATTTTTATAATAAAATTGCCGAATAAAATTTTAAGAAATATTTTTCAATTATTTATTTAATTTTTTTAGAAATTCCATAATCATGAATAATAAAGATTTTGATGATAATTATATTTATTACAAATTAAAATAAAAGATGAAAAATTTTAGAATCAAAAGAAAATATAATATATTAAATAAACAATTTATACCGATTTTTCTATGATAATTTTTTTAGAAGTATATGCCTAAAAAATAAATAAATATGGTGGATAATTTTTTATTGACAATTCCTAATAAATATTTATTATATATAAATATATCATAATTTAATAATATTGAAAAAAATATCATCATGTTGTTCTTGAATTTTGATAAATTGTAAAATTATTTATCCTTTCTGTGTGTGATATTGAAGAAAATGATTTCCTAAATCTTTATTATTGGCTCTTGAGAGATGCTCTAGGTTTTTAATTACTTCTTTGGAACATTTTTTTCAAAAAAATTGAATTCTTAATGAATCTCAATCCAAAATTATGGAGTGTGTGTTACTTATATAATACATGAATACAAAAACATACACCTTCCACATATTCTTCATTAAAATTTGAATGTACTACATAATGTTGTTTCTTAAAATACCAAAAAAATTAAATATCCTCCTATAAAATGAAAAGTTTCATAAATACTCTATCTATAAATTCCAAAAAACATAAAAAAAGTATCTATAAAACTTTATATTTCAAATACATTCATAAAAGAATAAAATAAACCAAGATACATATGTTACTCAAGATAATAAAAAATTTGTTTTATATACATAGGATGATTCACTTCTGGATATTCATTATATATGTCACATAATCATATATATAACATTATTCCAAATGATTATTTAATAGGTATAGTAAAATATTAATTATTCTCCTATAAATATTTTGATCAACTAGTTTCCCATACTCATTAATATCTAATGTGTTTTACATGATGATAATAGGACTAAAACATTTAGTAATTTATTATCCAATAATATTATATAAATACTTTATAAACATATGTTAAGATAAAAAGACACCTCTGGGTTTGGTGAAATCTGTAAACCAAGGAAAACAGTTCAATAACCCATCACACTCATTTCAAACTCATATATCATGTGATCTAAAAATTAATTTGCAAGATATTATTGAGTTGAACATAATACCATCAACCTAAATCTGAAAAATTATGATATCATTAAAAAATGTATTGATATAGAGTTGGATACACTACACCATTAAAAAAATTATAAAAAATTGTTTAATCAATCATACCAGTATCTAAGGGATTTTTTGTATCCATTATGTTTCATAGTAAGTAGAAAAATGATTCAAAAATATCAGGATTTTTAAACTAGGTTGTTGTTCTATAAAAACATCTTCTAGTACATGTCCATTAATGAAATCACACTTTATATCCATTTAACGATGTTAAAATTTAAAAATATTTCATATTCCAGAAGTATACAAATAACATCATGTCTAGTTTATTGAGAATATGTTTCTTTATAATATATGGCTTTATTTTTATTATAACCATTTGCAACAAGTTTTCATTTTTTTCTAATGACTAATCCATTTTATTCACATTTTATGTGGATTACCCATTTTACACTTATTATAAAAATATTTTCAAGACATTCAAAGAATGTCGATACTTAATTCATCCCAAACTCATTGAGTAAATATGACATTGTTTTTATCAAATCATCATCTCCCAAATCCATTTGTGATTATTTTTTAAATATTGTAATTGAAATAAAATATATTCATTCATTTCAAAAACTAATAGTTTTAACTAGATGATACACATCACGATTGACATTATAACCAGGATGACTCATATGTATTGTTTGATTCCTTGGGTAGATAAAATATCTTCTTCCAGTAATAGGTTGGATTTATTATTTTGGTAAATCATTAGAATTAGTTTCTTTAGTTATAATTTTATAAGTATTATTTAACAATATGTTTTTGGAGAATATTTTTTGCAATATAATATAAAAATTTTGTTTCATGTTGTCTGAAAATAAATGTGTTAGTTCCATGAATTTTAATATGCAGTGTTTCTAAAAACATATATTTATTTTTATTGAAATATCTATAAGCCACACTAGCAGAATAATGTCGAAGAAAAATTAATCCATTTAATAGAGAATAATTATTTTACATACCATTAGTTTTCAGAATGAATATATATCCTCCAAAACAATAAATTTGAAATCTTTTTCTTTATTCCTATAAATGACACTTAAGATATTTTTTAAATAAAATATAGTTATAAATCGTATTGATTGTATTTTTTGCATTACTAACTACATTATCCAAAAAATGATTAGTGGTTGTGTATTCACTCCACATGGTTCTAATAATATCTTGAAGACCTCTATTTATTCATTATACTATACCATTTGACTGAGGTGGTTTTAGAGGTGAGAAGTTATTTATTACACATTTTTTACCAAAAAAAGTTTCAAATTCAAAATTTAAAATTTCCCCACCCTTATCACTATTTATTGTCATAAAAGGCATATTTTCCGATTTTGAACTCCGAATAACCCACTTTTAAAAAATAAAAACTCATTTGAATTAATTTCTTGAAAACAAACCCATGCATATCTAGTGTAGTAATAAACTGAAATACAAAATAGTATTTTCCAACATTACATCCATATTTTCTATGACCAAGTAAATCAATGTTCCCAAACAATAGAGAATAAATAGTTTGATGTTCACTAATATATTTAAAATGTGACATATGTTTCTTTCCATATTGATAATGATCATAAAAATTAGAATAATTAAACATAAGATCAAATATATATCTAACTAGACCATTCTTGTATTATTTAGCTAAATATACAACATTAAAATGTCCTTTACTTCTATGAAACAACAAATATTGATCCCCAATTTCACTATGGTAGGGTAAATCATGGATTCTATGGTCCTCTTGGTAATATGTCTAAACATTCTCATGCCTATCAGGAAAAAATATTAAATTTACCTTTTGAACATTGAATAATAAATTTATCAATCATTAAGCTCACTAGGTAATCTTTATCACAAAATTGACATAAAAATTATGGTCAAAAAAATTTCATAGAACAAACAAATTATTTGAAATAATTTTTTTCACAAAAGAACCATATTATATTTTTTGTAAAGTTTTCCTTTAGAATTGTCACCAAGAGTTATTATGTCATATTTAAACATTATAATCAAATTTTTTTTAAAAAAAATTCCTATCATATTATGGGAATTACCAATATCTATTTACTAAATTTTTTTATTATTGAGAATATTTTTCATAAAAATAGAGGTTTAGGATTTCAAAACCCAAACATTATTTGGTCTTGTATTTTTAGAAATTAGAATTTTAAGAATCCACATTTGTCCAAAAATCCATTTTTGTATAGTTTTTAATTATTTAGAAAAACGTCCTTAATTAAATCAAAAATATTATACATTGTTTAAACAAGAATGATTTTTCTTAATCCAAACACATCATCATTTAATAAGAAATGATCACTTTTTAAGAAAAATATTTTTTTTCGAAATGGATTTTTATATTTATAAAACCATTACTAGTCATATATGTAAAAGGTATAATTTTTCTATACATTTTATCAAAATATTTATTTTTAGAAGTAAATCTTGGATGTAATTTTTTCAAAATCAAATTTTAAAATATAGTTTAACAACTAAATCATTACCCCTAAATTTTTTTGGAATTAAATGTTTTAACACCAAACTGAGATAAGAAATTTATTTTCAATGTATATAAATTCTTATATTTTCTTAAAATGTTATACAATAGCCTCGTCATGTGTTTTATATTCATTAAAAAAATTCATGAATTGTAGAAAAATGAGATACATCTTCAATTTTAGGAAAAATGTCCTTGTCTTTAGATAATTTATCCTTTTATTCTTCTATTAAAGTAAAATTTTCATCTTCAGACCCATTATAATTTTCAGCTAATATTAAAACTGTAAGGGCTTTTATAGTTATATTTTCTAGGAATAACTTATTTGTCTTTGTAATATTATCAATGAAACAAATATTCATTATATAATTACTACTACTTTCATAAAAAATTCCTGATGAATGTTTTCAAAAAATTATACTACAAGTTTCTGAGGATTTCATAGTTTCATTTACATGATGTATGTATAACATTTTATAATTTCATCCTTCTTATCCTTTATCATCAACTTCAGAATGGCTGGTCTATAATGACTTGGTTTCTTACTTTAATTTTAGATCATTTAAATAGAATATTTACTGTCCATCCCTTCTTTAATATTTTTGACAAATATATAACTAAAATATTTCATTCAATCTACATTATTTATTCTATTTTCAAGGATTGAAAGTTTGTTATCACAAAAATATGTTGAACTAATATCACAAAAAAACTATAACTGTTTTATTTTGTGATGATTTATGAACATTCTAAATAGGTCTATTTTTCTTAAAGTGGATTATGTAGATAGAAAAGTTACTACATTTTTTATTTACACCATCTAGTCATCCCTTGTCATCCGTCCATCATATTTCAAAAGTGTTCTATTCAAATCATCTTGAATACCATTTTTTATTTCTTAGTATCATCAAGAGCATTCCACATCGATTCACATAAACTAGGAATATTCTCAAAGATAATTTCATCTATTAGATATTTCAGTCTCAATTATTTTATTCTACTTATCATTTTCGTAAATCTCTAAAAAAAATTGTTACAAAAGGTTTTCCTAGTAAAAATAAAATCTTGATAATCATCAATAATAAGTTCTAATTTTGTTTTAATGACATTGGTTATCCCTAAGTCAGTTACTTACTAATTTTTCTAACAACTATTCAATGATATATAAGATGAAATCATGCTATATATGTTTCATTTCATTAAGCATTACAAATCACAAAATCTCTTAAGTGATTTACAAATAATCTTATCATATATGAGTTCAGAATAAGAATCCAAAAAGGATACAGAATATAACTAATAATGATAAAAGATATTATAAAGTCTTTATAGTAACACTCTATAGTTGATGATGCAAAATATATCCAACCATAAAATCCTTCTCCTATATTTAAGAAATGTCTTAATAGTTATATTAGAAAATTTTAGGGGTAGTTGAAAAGACAAAAAAAATCCATCTTCTCTTGAAAATATTCAACTTAGCATGATCATGTGAATATCATAAGTTTCTACACTATTATAGTGTGATAAGATATCATCAACTAGAATAAAATTTTATGTCTGGAAAAATAGAATTTCTTCCTCATATAGATTTAATGACTGTTCAAATTGTGATCTTGTCTGACTATAGCTAATGAACATTATCTGAATTTATTTATATAGATTTTTCTATTGGAATTAATTATACTTCACCTTTTAGAATTATATAAATCCTCATCTAATGAAATAACCAATAATCCTCCAAATATAAAAAGTACACAAATGACATATTTAGAATATTAGAAAGAAATTATAAATTTACAAAATTCGGTAAAATAATATTTCTATAGAAATATGACAAAATTATTTAAAAGGGAAAATTTAGTAAATAACATATTTTATGAAACAATGATGTGTTTTTCAAAATAATGAATATAAACTATTAAAATTACAAAATTTGACACACAAAAATTGTTATAAAAAATAGAGTAAAGGAAGGTATTTTGTGTAAGTGTTATTCTTACATGAACATATCGAATGTTTCACAAAAATGGATATTCATATATTCCTCATAAAAATATGAAAAATTCATATTTTTGTTGTAAGAATTTCTGTTATGTAAAAATATTTGTTTCTTAAAAAAATTGGATTTTTTGAATTCAGTGAGTTCCTTGTGGAAAAATACATCCTTGGTGTCATGAATTTTGGATGGTTACACCAAAAATAAGATTCAATAGAATATTTTATGAAAGAGTATTTATGAGAATATGGGATTCTGAGTTTCCCAAAATGATTTAAAAAATGATGGATGTTATACGAATGGTTTATAGTTCCTATAAATAGGGATGTATCCTCCTAATTAAAGTAAACCTTCCATAGTGAAGAGGGTAAGGTTATGATATCATAAATAAGTTGTGTAAAAAATTTATTACATGAATCCTTATAACAAACGTCAGTTCTATTGTAAAAAGTAGCAATGTAAATCTGACCATGGAAGTTTTAGTAAATTTTAATGAGATTCATCAATTTTGGGATTTTAATAGATGTGAAAATTTTGATTAACTTTTCGAAAGTTTCCAAAATATAAATAGATTAATGGAAGATGGAATAGTATTATGAAATTCTAGAATGTTGTGTGAAATATTTTCTGAGGTTGTGTCAAAGCATAAGTTTCATGAAAAAATTATAAATTTATGATTTTTTTGTTAAATAGGAATTCATCAGTTATATAAAATAAAAGATTCCTGCAAAATTACAATAGTTTAATAAAATATTCAAGAAATAAAAGCATAAAAATTAATGGAATAAAAGTACTATTTTTTTGAGAGACTAGGGATCTTTCAAACTGAGATTAGTATTGAACCATGTCAGAGAGTGAGTCTTCTTTGAAAAATTTAATTCCAATGATTAATAATGTATTTCTTATGTTGGCACATAACATTTGAATTACCCTTGGAAGAAATGAGCTATGTTAGAAAAATTTGAAATTGATATGTGTCACCAATGATTTAATTTATATTTATTTATTTATATTGGAAGGATATAGTCTATAGTTATTTTTAAATATAAATCAATATCTTATGTGTGATGTGTCCTAATATTAATTACCCTTATTTACCCCCACCCACCAGGGTACAATATTGAGTGCTGAAAAAAATAGGTAATATAGAGGAAGGTAAAAAAGATTAATTCCCTTTCAATTGAATCCATGACTGTTATCAATCACAATGGTTTTTTGGTCATTGGGGGAAACACTTCAAACCGTGGAATAATCAAATGTTGCATTTCATTTGATCTTATGGAATTAAAGTGTATAAAGGTGTTACACATGGGATATAATTTAGTATGGATAGTGAGGCCTTATTAGATGATGGATGAAGAAAATTGGATGTGGATTCTAAACGAATTAATTAATTAATGGGGTACATATAAAATAAAATCTATATGAATATAATGTCATAATCAGATAGGGCAATACAGTGCATGTCTCAGCTTCGGATGGAGCGATTTTTCAATGGTTAGAGCTTTTCAAGAATTCTTTTCTCTTTAGAATATCGTTATCTAAATTTATGCAACCTTGGAAAATTTCTGATCTTTTTGCTCATTTAGCTTCTATTTGGGGATTTAATGAATTCAAGTGTGTTTCTCTTGGGAGAGGCTTTTCCACTTGCTATTTCCCTCTGCTGACTTGAAGGGAAGAGATTGGAGTTTTGGGTCTGTCATTCTTAAGCCTGGAACTCTTAGGAATTATGAATGGAATCCGAATTTTAGTCTATATGATTTTAATGATACCATTTCCCAAGTATGGATTATGATTTGTGGCTTAAATTGGGTATTGTAGAATTCTGAAATCTTATATGACATTGCTTCTTCAATAGGAATTCCAATCCGAATTGATTTGGGTACTAAAAAAACTAGTTATTGACACTTTTCTAGAATCTTAGTTGAAATTGATCTAGGTTTTTCTCTGATTGACAAGGTGGTACTATCCACCTCTCAAGATGAAATCAAAATAAGAATTGTGTATGAATAAATGCCTCTATATTGTGATGTGTGTTGTATTATTAGACATTATAGGTCCAACTGTCATTCAAAAATTATTTGTACTAGATGCATGATGAAAGGGAATGAGGAGACTCACTGCAGAAGGAAGGAGAGTAGAAAACCTTCCCAACAGACTGATGTGAAATATACGAAGAAAGATAGGAATGAGATTCCTCAGAAGTCTTTGAGCAGATTATTAACATATGAAAACGTTCAGGCTGAAATGATTCAGTCTGAGCAGCAATTCAGGAGTGGTGGTAAAAACCCTGGACATGTTTCTTCTCAGATTGGCTGGAGCAATGTCATTTTGGATGATTTAGATGATGAAAATGACCCAACTAAAGTGGGTCTCTATTTCAAAGATGCACTTTTCAAGGACATGGATGAAGTCAAAAATGAATCAGACTCAGATGATAGCCAATTAGAGAGATATATATCAGCGCAAGAAATGGATGATGCTTAAATTAGACAAGAGCTTCATTCTTTAAAATGCATAAATGGGAAGATTGATCTAGATACCGCATCTTTAATGATGGTCAAGAACAAAAGTGTTTACATAAGTAAGGATCAAGGAAAGGACTCTCCTAGACATGCAAAGGTCTCCTCCTACCACTCTAAAGGCAACAAAGATATCAAAAGTCCCGATTCTCCTGACCCTTCCGCTGGGTTGGAACCCCCTGTCACCTGCACAATAGATAATTATTTGATGGATAATTCCTATGCTAGGATTAGTCCCACCAATAATGGTCTAGAAAATGTGATGCATGCACCTAAAGCAACACAATTTTTTAGTGTGAATGATCCACATATGCATCCCTCTAGAAGTTAGGATGTTGCATAGCCTTTTCCATGGCAGGAATCCTCCAACCAGAGCTCATGTGTCTCTAAAAATATAGAGGATACTGTACAGATCACTGCTGAACAGATGCTGGATATGGCTGGAAAATCTATTACAGCTCAGAGCACTACTGAAGAGGTGTTGTACATGATTGGAAAATCCAATTCTAATGTGGGAAGGAATCCCACCTCTACCGCTAAGCCTGTGATGGTGACCTGCACACAGGATTCAGATGTCCTGCTCTATGGAGCCTCTAAAGTTCACAACAGGACTTCCCAGCCTCTTGGTGAGGTTTCCATTCAAATGCAGAATGATGCAAAGACTAATATCAAGCCGACATCGACTGACCAAAAGAAATAAAATGCTGCACAGGACTCTGTTGAACAGGATATGAAGTGAAATGAGAAAAAAATGCAATAGTAGGACATGTTTCATTTTGAAGTCCTCCCTCTCATCCTGGAAAGGTAAAAAGTAATGTTTGTATCTCTAACCCGTTTGATATTCTCACTACCAGCCGCAGTGATGATTATTTATCTATGAAAAGTGATGTCTTTGGGCCTAAAATCATGATGATTGATGCTGAGGAGGTGTCTTGGGATGACGGAAATAGTGCATGGATGCTAGAAAAGACTGGGAGGAGGGGAAGACATACTCGTGGTAGGGGTGGAAGACATCCTCATTATAGTATGATTACCCACTCTAGAAAGGGTTAAGGACCTTTGTCCTTGTTTTTTATGTTGTTTCCTCTGCTGGATTTTTTCGATATTTAATAAATAACCCTTTGAGCCTCACTTTTTAAAAACAAATGTGAATATGAATGTGGAAGATATAAATTGTCTCATAGAAGTACATGATGATGTGAAGAACATAAAATCCCTCTTATGAATATATACACCAATATTAAATCCAAATTTATATTTTATTTAGGATTAATATATAAATGAGATGAAACTGGATTATTTTATTGGTAATATTTTAACATATAAGATTTGAAATGATGATAACTAGTGTATATAAAAGGGTAATTATAAGGAAGTGGAATTTATAACAATAAATAATCCCTCTTTATAGTATTTACATGAATTTTATGAATTTGAGGAAGTTATCTTACTACAAATTTCCAATTTTAAAAGGGTACAAATATTTTTTTAAGGAAAAAATCAAATCATGTGTTTTTGAAGTGGAATGGTTAGAGAAATGTAAAAATGTGTCATGATATGCTCTATGAATAATATAGGGATTCGAAAATTCCCATGAAGAATTATTCTATTAAGGTGGATGTTAAAAAGAACACTAATACTAATAAAATAATTTAGAATAACCTATGGTTTCAATAAAATGTCACTTTAGAGGAGACTAATGTATAAGAAATTTATTACTACAAATACTGCAAATAATATTTGTTGTGGTTGTTAAGGGAACCTCCAAGATAAGGGAAGAGAAAAATAATGATGGGTGATAATAAGAAGAAATTTTTGATCTCTAATTTGAATAAGAGAAAAAATTTAAAGAGAATTATGTTTAGAGAAAAAATAAAAAAAATTCAATATATTATTTCATGATTCAATACGTTATATATAGTAATAACAAATATAAATCCGAGTTAAATGTAGATATAAAGAACATCAAATTTACTAGGAAAGAAACCCCATAGAAGTTCACCCTGTGTATAGTCATGATTTTTGAAATAAACATGTTTTATAGATGGTTTAATACAAATAATAAATTATCCAGTTAAAAGTATCAAATAACATGGGTAGGATGTTATTAAACAGTGATGAAAAGATGGAGAACAAGAAAGACATATGGATCGAGATATGACATCAAAAAATCAAGTCATGTATTTGACAAAAATTAGTTAAAATGGATTACATAGTTCCAAAAAAGAAATAAAAGGATATCAATAGAATAAAATGTTATATCACAATGCCATGGATAGTATAGTGAATGATTAAAAGAAAATACAGTGATTGTTGATACCATAATATAGTCCCCCACTCTAAATATGAAGATTAATTTACGTATAGATCAAAATTAGTGAACTCATGGTAAAAAATGGTACAAAAGTAACGATACACTAGAAATCACCTCACATTGGATGTTTTTATAGTGGAATGATTGTATATTACCAAAAATGATTATTCCGTAGCCAAAATATTGGAAAGGGATTAACAGTAATAATGGTAGCTGAGAAGAGTTCAATATTACTAGTATACTTTTGATTGTAATTATTTCTGGTTTGATATATTCTGACATGTGACCAGATATTTCTATTTAATAATACAATTGATTTTTACAAAGAGTAAATAATGTGGTCATTAATGAAAACTAAGTAATATTCATGAAATATGAGAAAGAAACATAAATCAACATCTATTCAAGATGAATTTATTCCTTCTTACATTAAATAATGTCAATAATGTCAAACAATACCATGTGTGAAACAAAACACAAGGATCCATATGTAAATAGAATAACATGTGTTTATTTAAGATATTTAGACAAAATAATCATATTGTGCTGGTGGACTAATGATTCAATGTATATGAACCTCCAATATAATAGGAAACACGCATTTTTTCACTATCATCATGAATAAAATGAAAGGAATCTAATTTTTTTAATTATAATGGTGGACGGATTATTGGAATTGGGAAATCCAAATTATAAGGAATGGATATGTGTTGTTTAAATTTCTTTTTTATTGAGGTTCTTGGTTACAACATTCTTAGTGGCATTCAAAATTGAAACACAAGAAATAAAATTAGTTTTATAAGGATGTTGTATGTTATAAAGGAAACAATTCTAAAATATCTATTCAAGAGAAACACAAGAATCCATATCTATTCCTTATGAGTAAAGAAGAAAATATGAGTCCTCTTCACAAGTAATAAGATAATGGGTTGTGAAATAAATTTATTATTGATTTTATTTAATAATACATTTAATATATATTTAAAAGTGATGAATATTTAGAAGTCCATAAGTTATCGTTTCATTATTAACACACCTGTGATGCATATAAACTAGGTAATATTTCATGAATGATATTAAATAAAAAAGAATAAAATTCATCAAGTGTACTGAAATTTTTGAAATTCAAAGTGTATATAATTTTCTCGCTAAGATAAATTTATTTGAATAGATAAAATGTCATATTCATTGATGGTGAAATCAGAATTTCATGGATATTGATCATTAACCATGAGTCCAAGGCATTCATTTTCCAAACATAATATCAGAGGGAGTCTAGAATGATTATTATATAGATAATTTAAATCATTTGAAATAATAATGGGGTGTTGTTCACAAATATCCAAATGTAGTATTATCTAATGAAGAATTGGATAAGGGACTGAGTCTCAATGGTGAGTACTACAAAGAAAAATGTTATTGAAAATAGAGGAATGGGGATCACAAACAACCTGGATAAACAGCAGTTATTTAAAAGGAACAACCAAAAATGTTCTAAAATGATGATTTTTTATCATCACTTTATATTTTCAATAGATATTTGGCGTGATAGAGGTATTAGATCAGTCCATGTGTCATCATCTATGGCAATAAACCGATGTTTATTTACATTTGTGAATTTATTTTAGTGTTTCATTATTAATAAAGACAGAAAGTGAATGATTGAAGCCCATGGAGATTAAAGGATATCCATTTTCTACTAATGAAAAATAAATGAATACAAATTCTAAAATAAAATGAAAAAAAATATTGTGGTGAATAATAATTTTGTTTCTTTAGAGAATGTGAATAATCTTACAAAAATAATGAAATAATTTTAGTTTGATAGTTATAAATATGTGAGTATATCAATGTGAGTGAAAGTATAAGAAGTCAACTCAGCATAAAATACATATGATTTTTAAAATGAATTCATATATGATCTTATATATGAGTAAAATAGGTGATCTAATGTAGATAAGTATCATATCATCATTGATTAGGTTGTATTTTTCTTGACTAGGAGAGTGATGTTTCTAATGAAAACATGTATCTTATTACAATTTAATCCAAAATAATTTATATAATATTCAAAATATTAGAATTGGTTTGAAGTAATGTATGAATATGTTTACTAGATCAATAATATTCGGACATGGAAGATGTTTTTTAGTGTTGTAGATAAGAAAATTATTATGAACAAATGGTTCTTTGATAATAAACTAAATTATGATAATAAATTCAATTACAAAAATTGTATCAATGTGATAATAATAGATCATGTTAATCAATGTAGATGATACATTTTTACCCATAAAAAATGATATATACAATACAATTATTCATCTTCATCATAATACTGAGGAAATTAAATTTTTTTAGATGTTTGTAAAACCTGCATTTCCAATTGGGGATTTATATGAAGAGATAAAATTTTAATAGCATGATGGTTTAATCATACATGAATATGAAAAACTATTTTCTAATTAAAGAAGGAATTATATAGATTAAATAAGGCACTAAGAGCTTGGTATTCATGATTTCCATTGGGGTGGAGTTTATTGTAGAATTAATTTCATTAATCAGAGTACTAAAAAATATTTGGTCATGGTGTATGTTAATGATGTAATCATTCGGTAATAAAATTAAGCGAAATTTAATTTTTTTCATAATTCATGAAATGATATTTTTACATGTTAATGATTGGTTGGAAAACATTTTTTCATGGTCTTCAAGTGAAATAAGTAATGCGTGGTAATATTATTACTCAATGAAAATATAAAAAGTAGGTTCTAAAATGATTTAGAATAGAGGGTTTCATGTAAATTTTTTTAAAGGGTGGGGTCGAGGCCTCATTTATTATTAAAGAAAGTCAATGACTTCTTTATCTAGGTAGAGGGTGACCCCTTATATAACCTAAAGGCCCAGTGGGCATTTAGCCCATTACATGGCCCGTAGGCCCATTTTTTTGGCCAAAATCCCATTCTGTGAAAAGTACTACTACATTACCCGTGATGCTACAGTACTGCACAGTACCCACCACGGCTTTAGTACTATTCCACCGCTACAGTGCCTTGCCACAGCTATAGTGCCCGCCGTTGCTACAGTGCCTTCGCTGCTGTAGTACATCTACAGTAACCTGCGCCCAATGGGTATCATGTAAATGATAAATCTACGTGCTACATAGATATAATTATCATGTGATGAAAAAGGTAAACTGTTTTGTGTCACATAATATAAGAGTAAAATTAGAAGATTATTTATACATAATAACAATAAGGCCCAATATTTTTTATCAGATGTTACAAAACAAATTATCAACATTATACCAAATATATTCACATGATTATAATGAAGTTAATAATATCATATGTTAAAGGAGAAATTTATGTTTTCACACTTGATAATGAAATATCATAACATATGTTGTTGGGATATAATGATTTTGATTTGGAAAATTCAACATATGGTATGAATACAATGTCAATTGGTGCATTTTATAATGGTGGATTTTTTATTTTTTTTCTTAGCTAGAAAAATGAATACATTTCCTTGATAACAATAAACTATTTATATATTATGGAAACTCAAACATAAGGGAAATTATTATGAATGAATAATCATCATCAATACATAGGATTTAAGGTTTAATATCCTATTATAATCAAATAAAAAATTAAATTTATATAAATCTTAAAAATAATAAAGTTCATCATTTGAGGAGGAAGAATATTGAAATACAATATCACTTTGTCAAGGATTCTTTTGAATATTGGACAGAGAAGTTAGACTATTTTTCTGCATAACGATATGTTATAGGAATCCTAAAAAAGGCCTTACCCAAAGAAGGAATTTAATGAAATCGACCTGATCTTTGAGTCCATATGACAACCCAAAATTGATTAGTGAGGATGTGTGACCCCCTACTCTCTAATGTATGGTGTGATTCTCTATATGATCTAATATATTTTATTTTCATTTTACAATATATAAATGTTCAATCATTGAGTTTATTAAAAAAATGGGGATAACTATTATTTATAAAAGGTGAAAAAAGTCATCCATTAAGGGGATTAAGGTTATAGCACGAGTATTATATCATCAAATGATGAAATTGTTCATTCAATGAAGATATATCACAAGAAAATATAACTTATGGGATCTTGATGAATGTACATACTTATTGGGGTTGAATAAGTTGTCTTCTTCAGGTCTACTCTATGTTAGACAATTTTCAAAACATTGCAAATTCAACAATTATCAATGACTAATAGATATCATTCAATCCACATATACTGCCATTATTATTAACTTCTAATAGTATTTGGTATTGATATTAAATATTAAATAGTTTTCAATGACAACGATGTGATTAATTGAAGGTCTCATCATGCTACTATTATTTATCACACTAATAAAGGATCATGTGTTCTTAGAGAATGTTTTTAGTAATTATTTTATTGATATATGGGGACACATGATGTGAAATGAGGTTGAAAGAGGATGTGAAAAATGTTATATCAATGATCAAAAAAATAATTTATAATGTTGAATCAAAGGGTGAACATCTATCCACCAACCCTATAGGAAATATTTGTACGATCCCCTCAAATATTCATTTTAGTGCTTTTTAGATTACTGTGTTTTTTTACAAATATAGTTACAAAATTTATTTATAAAGTACCAGGGCAGTTATTGATAATGTATGTTGACAGAGATATATTATTTCACTTATGGCTGTGAGCCTAAAGTATCTTTACTAAGAGATAAGATGAAGATATCAAATAAAGAGGATTACATTCTTCTACAATCTCATGAAGTTGTTCAATAATATTCTTTTTATTAACGTAGAAAAGTAAGGGTTTTCATGGAATTTTGAACGTCATGTTATCATGATGAAAAATTGATGAATAAGAATATTCAATAATTCCTTATTAAAATTATGGAAAATGAATGTAAATCATGAATTTTTTTATGTTTCATGAAAATTTATTTTTCATGATATAATTGGAGTATCATGCAGGTGGTCAGTTCTATGAAACAAAGTATTAATAGAGGTGGAATTATTTTTGTATGATTATTTGAATGTAAGATTCTAACGTATGTTTTGTGTGTGAGGATTTATTTTAACATGATATGGGGATTTGAGTGAAAAACCACTAGATATCGTGGATATTCGGTGAAGGTTTTAAATTTATTATATATATAGTCTTACCCTCTAATTTAATGTAATGAAGAATTATCAAAGAATTAAATTCCCTCAATTTGGGAAATGGATATGTGAAAGAGTTTATCACATGTAGACATAATTAATACATAATTTCATTAACAAAAGAAAAATTGTTTATCAAAAAAATGGTTTTTTAACATTTTATTTGAGTTTCCTGAATTTTGTAAGTTAAGAAAATGTGAATTGTTTGACGAGATGTTAGAACGTTTTATGAAAAAACATAGATTCATGAAATACTAAAAAATTCCTTATATGGTGGAATATTGGATTAATGAAGAGCTTCATGACACACCTATTATGATGTAAACAACATAAAGCCGTGAAATAAAAGGTGATCTAATAAAGGAAGAATGAGTACACATTAATAGAGAGAGAAAAGAGTTTTCATCATGTGATTTGATGTGAAAATGGATAGTAAGTGGGCCCTCTTGAAATAATGTAATAGAAATGTGAAATATTGGATTTTAAAAATTTGAACAATAAATTTTTATGCCCTTGGGGAAAATGTAGTTAAAGGAGAACCATATAAAATTGTTATGAATTATAATGATTTTCATTTCAGTTTATACATTTATATATAAAGGATATAAAAGATAGTTTCCTTTAATGAAGAAACAGGATCTAAAGTGGGAAGAATTTTAATATATCATTCTCTAAGATACCCCCTTTCTCCCAAGGAACTCTACCTAGTGTGTAAAATAAAGGTTCAGGAGTACCACCCTTTTTTGCAAACATCCTTCACTCCCGACTATACTGTGAAAAATTAATTTAGGACATAGTACAATTATCAAAAAATAACTCTCCATGGTAATTTTTCATCTCACATAAATGATCATATTAGGGGGTCCTGATATAAGTAATTTACACAGGAAGAATATGATAATCATGATATCATAATTCTTTCTTTCTAACCACTTAATACTTCATGATCAATATTTTTCTACCACCATATGACTGCATAAATACCACATAGATCGAAAATCCTCTTTTATAAATTACTATCCTCAATCTCCATTAATGGTTAAAAAATAAACATAAAATTATCTTGAAGGTCAAGTAACATTATGTTCTACCTCGGTGATCTCATAAAAATCCTAGGCAATGACCCCTACTTGGAATTACTTGAATGATAAATCTTGGCAGAATCAGGTAGCGCTTGATTCCTCTATGATCATGTACCTATTGATAAGTCTCATTAATGACTTCTATCCTCCTACATATCTTCACACACCTACGACATACTCTTACATGCTGCTATGTCAATATATTCCCTTTTCAATTTTTATTTCATCTAAAATAATACAAAAAATTCAAGAAGACACTACAAAGAAATTTCCTTTTAAACACTTGCATGATGAAAAAACTATATTGATTTTTTTCAACCACCATTTTCAAAAAAAATATCAACCCAAAAACATTAAAATTTACCTTGATGGATATTTTATCAACAATATTCATGACTTTTGATATAAAATTATTTATAAATTTTTCACATTGTTTTTTAATGAGGTAGTTAATCATCCAATTTATCTCCCCAGATATTGTCAAATCAGGTTTTAATTTAGACTCACTTGTAGTGTTCCAAGTGATGTTTCAATTCATATTCAACCTACATTTATCAGGGTTATTAACCCAAGGTTCATTATTTCAAAAACCTAAATACAATTGATTATATCGAAATCAGTATTTCATTTCCCAAAAACCAGATTGTTATTAATTTACTAATATATTTGGATGTTTTCCTATTTTTAGATTTATACCTAGAAAATCCACTAACGTATTCTATTTTTTTATTCAATATAATAATGAAATATATATTTTTCTCAATATATTATAATATAATAATTCATGGAATCCAATGCTAATATATATTGACTCAAAATTTTTCTGAAAATAAAATTGATCACAAAAAAATAATTATTTATCCTAATCGTATATAAAAGATATTATGATATTCTAAAAAAACCTAAATTTCCATGATGTAAAATTACATACCAACCCTAAGGGCTACCTATAATTCGATCATGTATTCCTCCAAAAAATATCCATAAAAATAACAAAAATATCATTAATCACTTTAGAATACCACAATTTAAGTCCAAAAGGGGGCTTCATTCCATTAAATTGTCCTCAAACTATAACATCCTACCTCCATAGAAAAACATATGATTTCCACATTATAATAAAAATATCAAATATTATGTCACTTATACAACCATGGAAAATTTGTTTTACTATTTTAGAGTGTTAGGAAAAAACATTACCCAAAAATCTATGTCATTCCCATCCACTGGGTATTTTTCTCTTTAAACTGAGAATTCTATATTTTATAATAAGTATACAACATCTCCCACAAAATTCTATTAACATTATACACATATAATCATATTAAACATAATAATCATCCTCATAGCCTGAGGAATGGAATAAAATAATAAGGGTGATCTAAAATGATCAATAACATGTATAATAAAATTCAATCATTCATGGAATAAATAAGTCACGGATAGTAAAATAGGAATAAATAATAATAAAGAAATGGAACACAGCTTATAACATGAGAATTGATTATATATATGTATACCATAATAATATAAATAATCACGTTGACATTAATAATTTTTTTAATAGTTGGGACACATAATGGGAGAAATTATAAACATATCATCAAGGCCTCGTACTATGTCATCATACTTTAATGGGTATGTTTAAAAAAATACATGCACTAGTTTATTTGTTGATAACCATAAATATATTGAGGGAATATATATTTCTAGGCCCCACATATCAGTAGTTACATACAATGAATTTATCAAAATACAAAATGAGTTTATAATACAATATATAACCAACATGGCTTAGAAATCAATATATACTTGTATTAAAATGATGAGTATACAGAATTTCAATTACTCTGTCGTCATTAAAATTAATAACATTCCTAGTAATACCCATTGAAACTAAAATGATATATATATATATATATATATATATGGGATTTTGGGTAATTCAATACAACAGATAAATATAAATAGTTGACTTTATATAGAATATAATCATAAAATTAAGGAATATGGACATAAAAGAGAGAAATGATGTCAATATTGCTGAAGGGGGGAGAGAACATAATATTTATGTAGAAGGTGAGGTATGAAATTTTAATTCATATGATATTTTAGAGGATAATTCATGAAATATAAAAGTAGTAAAAATGTATCACTACTCCAAAACAGATCTTTAACTACATTGACCCTTATTAGTGCTCATAAAGGTCACCTTTATCAGCACTAAAAAATCACGGAGAAAGGATAGTTTTTAACACTGCTAAATGAGTTCTGATAAAAGGTACCCTTTATCAGCATAATGTTTTAGCACTGATAAAGGGTTTCCCAAATTAGTGTGTTTATATAGTGCTAATAATGATCACCAATTATCACAACTTAAAAAAAAGTACGGATAAAGGGTACCCTTTACTAGTACTAAAAATGAATTATTGATAAAGAGTAAACTTTTTCAACATTGTTTTGCACTGATTATGGCTTCCCCTTCATGGATTGTGATGTGGAAAACTCGCGGAGGATTATCAAAAAAGGGCACATCGCACACGTCTCTGCGAATCATGCTGATGTTGAGGATCGAGTCAGGTTATGTAAATTCTCTATTATTGCCCGGGTGATTATCCCAAAATGTGTCAGACTATGGAAATTCCAGGAGGTTACCAACGGGATTGCGGAGATATGGAGATCTAGTGATTGGAAGATGACAGGCATGGGGATGGGGTTCTATCGTATTGTCTTCCCCTCTGATGAATGCAAGCGGCGTGCATGGAGCGTGGGGTCTTTCTCTCTTTATCTTGGATTCCTTCAGAATCATGAGTGGGATCAGAACATTTATCCTAGCTTGGTCAAGAACTCATTTGCACAGGTATGGATACATACCTATTAACTGAGCTGGTTATATTGGCATCCTCAAATTCTATAGGATATTGCCTCTTTTGTAGGGAATCCTATTAGACTGGATAAGCAGACTGACAATCCCATTTTTCTGCATTATGCTAGAATACTGGTGGAGGTTGACATGTCTAATACTTTAGTTGGGGAAGTTGTCTTCACCATTAGAGACGATAGCATCATCCTTGAGATTGGTTATGAGAGTAAACCTAAATTTATTTGCAATTGCCACATTTTTGGGCATATCCTCACTGAATGTAATAGGAACAGATTCTTCTCAATATGTAATAACAAGGGTCATGATGACTTACACTGCCAAAGTTAACAAAATGATCAGGGAATTAACCCTAGGGCTTTAATGAAGCAGGCTGTGAATGGAAAGTCGGAGGTTCAGGAGAATCCACTTAAAGTCATTGATGATGGTGTCAATGGTCATGATGATCACAATGGTTTGGACCCCTCCAATGATAGGAAGTATGAGGATGATCATGGAAAGGCTGATATGGAGAATGCACAAAATACTGAACAAGACTCTGGAATAGCCAATAAGGATGTCGCTTTTATACAGGGCTCAACACATGATAATCTGGTATAGGGAACTTCACAATGGCCTCTAGAAGGTCAGGTTGATATTGAGATATCTGGTGTTAATGAGGGGTCTCCTAGTTCTCAAGAGCTTGTAAAAGAGGCTCAGGAAAACCCTAGAAATACTGTACTGCACATTGATATGTCAGCATAGGAGGATGATGAGATGGTTGGGGATTTCTCACAAGTACAAGCTTCAAAGGTTTCAAGGAGGATTCTTCCATCCACCTTGATAGGACCAATTAATTCAGATAATAGGTTCACATTCTTATCCTCTGGTGATGATGTTCACGAATCTTATGGAGGATCTTCTATTGATTCAAAAGAGGAGAACCTAGTAGAATTAGAGAAATTCATAACAACAGGCTATGCTGGCCCCTGTACTAGGTAGTGGCACTCTCATCAATAAAAGTTTTATTTTGGAATTTCCAGGGTATTGGGAACTCTCCCACAGTCAAAACTCTGAAGCACATCATTTTTACCAATAAACCAATGTTACTTGGAATTGTCGAACCCAGAATGAAATTCTCTAGGTGGATGGATTATAATTGGTCTGCTTGGGGGTACTCTTTAATTAATCCCAATCAACTGGGTATTGAACTGGAGTCCTTATGGGTTCTAAAGCACAGTACTGTGACGGTTGAGTCCTTCCAACGCGATCAGCTGTCTGTCTCCCATATCTATTGCTTTCATTCAAATACTTTGTGTGTTACCTTTGTTTATGATTTTAATCAGTATTTAAGAAGAAGAATCTTGTGGATGAATCTCTTGGAAGGAGGTGATAACAATGACATTAGATGGATGGTACTTGGTGATTCTAACACGGTTCTAAGACTAGAAGAAAAAACTAGAAGCTACTTTTGTAGAGCATCAGCCAGAGAATTTTACTCATGTATTGATCAATGCAGAAGGACTGATGTGCCTATATCAGGTGTTGATTTTACCTGGAGTAGATGCACCGTTAATGGAAGGAAAGTGTGTAAACTTGACCGGTTCCTGGTGCAGATGGATGGGAAAAGTGAGTAAATAGAAGTGTCTGGAATGACCCTTTCTAGATTTCACTCTGATCATCATCCCATATTAATTGATAAATGTTTTAGTAGTCTGAGATCAGCTCCACCACCCATTAAATTTAACAATGCATGGCTGGATGTTCCAGGGTGTAGAGAGACTATTACAGAAGCCTGAAAAGAGGTTGTTCAAGGCAGTTATTTGCATATCCTCACTAGTAAAGTGAAAATTTTAAAAGCCAGAATAAGGGTGTGGAGTAAAAATCCCTTCTCCATCCGTGATCATGACATTAAAGAGGCTGACTCACTTTTTTCCGAGTGCCAGAAAATTAATATCCTTCAATACCTTCTATCTCAAGAGGAGATACAGGAAGCCTCAAGGATTGATAATTTATTGTCTCTTAAAGAAAATGGTGCTTGAAGTCAGTTCAATGTGAGATTGCTAAAGGAAGGGGATAGGAATTCCAGGTTCTTCCATTGCATGCACCAGGAGAGGAAAGTAAGAAGGGGTCTCAAGGATATAAAATTTGTTGAAATCATGTTTACCTTTGAGAATGAAATTTTCAACTATGTGACATGCTATTTTGAAAAGCTTTACTCTGATTCTTGGGTGGAAAACTCAGATAAAATTATCAGATTAATTGAGCCTATCTTGGATGATGCACAGAACAAAAGACTTACTGACATCCCCACCATTAAGGAAATTCATGATGCTCTTTTCTCTTTAAACATGGACAATGTTGCTGGGCCAGATGGATTTTCCAACAAGTTCATTATGTTTTATTGGGACATCCTACATATGGAAGTGACTAAAGCAGTAAAGAAAATTCTTTTATCACTCCTACATGCCATTTGGGATGAACTAAAACATCATTGCCATGATTTCCAAGGAGGAAAATACTTTGTATATTAAGGATTTCAGGCCTGTTTCTTTTGGGAAAACTATTCTAAAATTCATTAGTAAAATCATGGAAATTCTGCTAGGTGAGATTGCAAGGTCTCTTATTTCTTTTAATCAGTTTGGGTTTGTTCCTGGAAGGAGCATACAAAATTTTCTTTTCACTGCTTCAGAGTGTGTCAATATTATGAGAACCAATGTCAGGGATGGGAATATGGCCCTAAAGGTTAAAATATCAAAATTCTATGACACCATCATATTGGATTTCATATTCAAAGTCTTTAGCATGCATGAATTCTCAGATAAATTTATTGGTATGGTGCACTGTATTCTGGAAAGTGTTAGATTATCTATTTTTCTCAATCGATCACCCAGAAGATTTTTTCAATGCTCTCGGGGTGTTATGAAAGGTGATCCTTTATCTGGGTTGCAGTTATCTTTGGCTGAAGACTACATGAGCACATGCCTTCATGATCTTGTCAATTCTGGGATCTATCAGAGGATGACATATGGGCGGAACTGTTTCACTCCTTCTCACTTATTCTATGACGATGATATTCTTCTCTTCTCCAAAGCTGAGAGGAAAATCATCTCTTGTATAAATGCTATTTTCAATCATTATGAGGAAGTGGCATGCCAGGTCATAAGCTGGACAAAATCATTTGTTGTCTTCGGGGAAGGAATTCGAATAGTGAAGAAAAATAGAATAGCTAGAAGGCTTTGTGTTAAGTGAGGTGCACTTCCCTTTAATTACCTTGGGCTACCTTTGTTTTGGGGAAGAGTGAAAAGAGTCTACCTGGAGGGTATTGCACTTAAAATCATAAATCATTTAGCCAGTTATAAAGGGAATACCATGTCTAATTCTGGTAGGTTATTTCTTGTGAATTCTGTTATCACTTCAATGTTTGTTTTCTCGTTTTCACTCTATAAATGGCCAGCTTCTCTACTCAGGGAACATAGTTGTATGATAAGAAAGTACATTTGTATTGGTTTGATACAACAGAGGAAGCTAATAACTGTGGCATGGAATGTCTGTATAAAGCTTCTGGCAATGGGAGGAATGGGGGTTAAGGATGTCAGGATATTCAATGATGTATTGATTCAAAACTTCATCTGGAGACTATTATCTGGTACTGACTTTACTCTGGAATTTTTGTCTAGAAAATTTGTTGGCTAGTTACAGAAGAATTATATTGTGTATTTGAAATCCTCTATTTGTCCATCATTCAGAAATGAATGCTCCTACATTATGACACATGCCAAATGGCTGGTTTATGCGAATTCTCAACTTAATTGCTGGAGCACTCAGTGGCTGTCGTCCCCAATTAATCAACCTACTATCATTCCTTTGTCTTTAAGGATTATTTATATTTTTGAGCTGTAGGGGAATTCAGAGGCTCATGTCATTATACCTATTCATCTTCAGACATATATTTCTAAATATGAAAATGTCGACTATGAAATACTCATATGGAAACCGGCGCCTAGTGGATGCTTATCTAGCTGTGACTCCTATAATATTAAATGTGTCAATGCCCCTAGAGTACCTTCTTGGGTGGAGGGAGTGAGGAGGCCTTACATCTTACCTTCAGATGCACTTCTAATATGGCGTACATGGTAGCAGCGGCTGCCGACCTAATCTGAACTGCAGTTAACTGGAATGAGGGTTGCACCGGTATTCTTCCTTTGATTGGTTGCGGATGAAACATTTACTCATGTTTTTATTCACTGCCCTTTTACTTCTCGATTATGGAGATATTTGAATGGAATTTTCCACTACCAATTAGCCTTTAATTCGGTTAATGCACTACTAACCTCGGCCCAGCAAGTTGATCGTCATGAGATGGTCAAATCCATGCTCATTGCTGCTACTATTTCTCTTATATCATACATCTGGAAGGACCACAACAAAATTATTTTCAACAATGGAAGGCCCTCCTTCAAGGATGGTATTATGATGATGCACCGATACATTAATTCTGCTTCGGTGAATCAATCTGGTTCAATGAATAATGAAATTTATGATTTTCTTCTTTTGAGATCTCTCTATGTAAGTGGCAGGGAGAGGAGCCCCAAAATGGGGAAATATATCAGGTGGATTCCGCCAATAATTGTTTGGATAAAGGTGAATGTGGATGGGGCAGTCGCCGGTGCGCCTGGACATGCTGGATATGGTGGTGTGTTCCAGACGTATCGAGGATTTGTCAAAGGATGCTTTTTTCACTATATTGGAAATGGAAATGCAATCGAGAATGAATTATGGGCAATGATAAAGGCGATTTGATATGCGGCTCGTTATGGTTGGCGGAAGCTCTGGCTTGAATCAGACTCTTCTTTTGCAACACATATTCTGATGGAATGGTCCAAGAATGTGCAATGGAAGATGCTTTCTATCTGGGTAAAATCATTTCACCTTGATGAGTTAATTTCTTTACATGTGTCTCATTTGTATAGAGTGGCAAATCGGGCGGCGACCGCTCTCTCAAAAAGAGCAATTATAGAGGCTAGCTCAATTTGGTCATTTGTACTACCTGAATACTGCAACGATCGTGTCCACAATGACAGGATTGGCACTGTGTACACAAGGCTATCTAAGTCCCCCCTTTTCTAAGTTGTCTTGTACTGTTTACTCTTTTTATATATAATTTTTTGGGAGCAGGTCCCCACCTAGCTCTCAGACTTTTTGGCTAATAATTGATAAAAATGAAAAAATATAATATACATAACTGTAAATTATAAAAATTAATAAATAATATTTATTGAATATATAGATATGTAAAACTAATAAAGTGAACTAAAAAATTAAAAATTAAATAAGATTAAATTATGAAAATATTAATCATTTTTTAATTAAAATGTTATTGAAAAAATTGGATAAATAAAATATACATATATTTTTATTATTAATATTAATAAATAGATTATTTTAAATGTTGTTATATTAAATGAATAAATTGTAATAATTAAAGAAAAAAATAAAATTGAATAAATTTAACATTTATATAAATAAATATTAATGAAACAATTATTAATAAAAATTAATAAGTATAATATATATATATATATATATATATTATAGATAGTAATAAAGAATTTATAGAATATATAAATATATATATAATGAATAAAATCTAATAATAAAAACATATTAATGTCTTATTCATTTTTAATGTTTCAATTTTCAATTTAACATTTATCAAACGTGTGTTATATTTATTTCACATATACATAATTAATGAATTTATATATACAATAATCACCCACAAATATTTAAGCAATTAATGGAATCTTATATAGAAACACATGCACCTAATATTTAATTAATATAATGAATATTTTTATATTTTAGAATTTCATTATAACAAGATACATTTAATACATTGTAAAGACTCCAAATTTTTCATGTAAATGTTTTAATTTATATGGTAATATTACCAGTCCGCAAAAATTGACGGCATGTGATTTTGAGGCCCGGTGTGCCCTGAATTAATTTCTAAACATTTGTTTAGGTATATTGAGTAAATGAGCGAGGGGGATTTTGAATCTTTTAAACTTGTTTTTGGAATTAAAATCTGAGGACATTGTTGAACTCATAGCGCTGATATTCGCTTAAGGAGACCTTAACCTCGATCGCAGTAGGTCGAGGGTAGAAGTTAGTTTTTCAGATTTTCGTGGGAGGATTAAAAAACTAATTAAATAAAATATTTAACTTTTAATTATTTATTTTGAAACCTCCCATTCGAATTCATGGTGGTGGGGACCACCCGAACTCCTCCATTAATGGAAGGTAACTCTTGGAACATCCCCATTGATAATAAAACGTGATTTTATGAATTAAAAATTCTTTATTGTAATAATATTTTCTCCTCACCTAATGTAGAGAGAATTGGGGTCGGCAACTAGTTGCAGTGGAGAAATTTTGAAGGAAGATCCTCCAACAAAGGAGATCCTCAAAAAACAAACAACCCCTAACTAATAATGAGGATTACACATGCGCACATATTAGAAACATGTTGCCGGAGCGACGAACACCATCGTTCCCTTCATCGACTTCATCCCCTTCCTCATGCCATCTCCAACGAGCTAACAAGGTAGGCGTGTGTTTATATTTGTTCTTATGGTTTTATGTTGAAACATTCTTCTCAAAGACATAAGCTATCGGTCTAACACGGAGGGTGCATGCCAAACATATGTGGCCCAATCCATCTGCATCTTTATTATTGACAACTTCTTCGCGGGCTGCGATGACGGCAGTGACACAACCGTGCCGCTAAAGGAGACCACATCCCGTCAGTCGAGGCGGAGGAAGGTGGTGGCCATCACCTATCCAGCCATGGGGATCTAGGGCAGTGTGCGTCCATAATGCTGGTAGCGAAGGAAGCTGCGACAGTGGGAGGATAGCGGTGGGCACACTGGACGGATGCGTGCGGCAGGGTGGCATGAGTACACGCCACAGGTTGAGCAGGAAGCCGCAAATTCTTAACAGAGATGGTTCTCCAGAGGGCGGCCGACACCTAGCCGGCCACGGGAGGATAGCAGCGCCATTGTGCCGTTGGGAAGAGAGCTGGCTGGAGAACTGGCCTATAATAACGGATTAGCAAGACCCACTCGGGTCCTACAGGTGACTTGGTAGTGCCTAATGTGGCTGTCACATGGTGTTCCGAACAGAAGGGGGGGTGCTCCCCTTTGGTGCCAGTTGGGGCAGACCGTGCTACCCAGTGGGTTTCCCACCGGTGGCTGAGCCACCTTCGCACCACAGGATGGGCCTCCCAATCATGGTTCAGGCCCCCTAATCGTGTGTCGGGCCCCCATCACAGGTCGGTCCATCGCATCACGGGCTTGGCCACCCCATCATAGGTCGGGATTCCCTCCCATGGGCCTGGAAACCCCCTTGTGCGCCGGGACACCCCCTTGAAGCCATTTCGGACCTTGACCTAGCCCATCAAGGTCGGACCCATATTGGGTCAAGGAAGGTCTGTGAGACTGGGTCGGACCTGACCCGGGCCCGTAAACACTTAAAGAGCCTCTTCTTGAGAGTCGGACACCCATTTGATGAACCATCTATAGCACTGGAATCCTTGAATTGAGATGGTCCTTTTTGTATAATCCACATGAGTTTTGGAAAAGTTGGAGTACGGCTGGGTTCGATCGAACCTGAATCCCATCGGGCCCTCGGAACGGAAACATTAATAACTTAGAAACTAGGCGTCTGATTGGTGTGCTTTTAGATTTATTGGGTCTTTGAAGACATGATGGAAATTTGAGACACTTCTTCATGTGACTTATAAGCAATTAATGTTTTTAATGGTGGCATGAGAAGCGGAACCTCTTGGAATCAAGTATTCTTACTGTGGGAACCCAGTGGCTGGCTGTACTTGAAGAATCATTAGATCATGTGTGGGTCAGTGCTCGACGATCCTATTTAGGTCAGCGCATACAGATCCTGTGTGGGTTAGTGCTCAGCGATCCTATGTGGGTCAGCATATAAAAATCATATGTGGTTCATCTTCCGATATTGTGCGGGTCATCTTCAAATCCTATTTGGGTCATGTTTAATCCTGTGTGGGTCAACATTAGAGATTCTCAAAGTTGTAAGATTATCTAGCTTACGACTAATAATCTACAATTTCGTACATAAGTTATACCTTGTGTGAGCTGAGTCGTTACCTTTGTGGTATTATTCTATGTGGCCTACAATTTTGGTACTTACCTTTGTAGTGATACCTTATTGGTATTTGTCTGTATGGCATACCATTGTGGTACATACCTTCATGGTGTTACCTTAGTGGTATTCTTCTGTGTGGCGTACCTTTGTGGTACTTACCTTAGGGGTGATACCGTTGTGGTATTCTTTTGTGTGGTGTTACATTTGTGGTACATAACTTTGTGGTGTTACCTTCATGGTATTCATTCTTTCATGGAAAAATTGTGCTTTTGGATATAAAGTTGGGCCTTGTGTTTCCTCTTGAATGAGATGGGTATACTTGATAAATTAGATATATGTATTGGAATATTCCTAAGTAGGGATGACAGTTGTTTTCATGATTTTTGGTTTATCCTTTGTGGATTCTGAAATACATTAGAGGGTGTCAGGGTCCCTACTGAATTGCGATATACTCAACCCTGCATGGGCTATGCCTTTACCATGTTGTGTCTTGTGAAGACGATAGACAACGTTCACTGAGGATGATGATACCGAGACTAGAGGCTGCTCGGAGGTGGACATGAGACGAGATGATCTTCATAGATTACCATAAGAGAGATGTACCTACCATTCATGTAGGATCCTTGGTGGGTGTTCAGTAGAGTTTTTTTCAAATTTACTTGTTCTTTCCAGGTGGGCTTGTATTCTAGCCACCTATACTTACTGTACACATTCTTTCTACTATACATTTTACATTGAGCTCGTATCTTTTTCTATGCTTTGTTGTGTGATTTTACATATTATAAAGGCAATTTCATCCATGTTTTAGGTATAATGATTCCTAGTGCTAGTCACCAGCCCTTGGAATATAGATGGCGGTCTTGGTCTAGTCACGTCACGGGCCCTAGGGGACGGGTCGTGACAAGTTGCTATCAGAAATGTTCGGTTCTACCAAAGAACGTGGACTCTGATATTTTCTATGTGGAAATATTATTTACTGTGATGAGTATGGTTTTCAATTGGGGAACCCAGTGTTGCTGTGGCGGCAGACGTATCCATACACCAGGACCCTGACTTCTGGTTTCTGACTCAGTGCATTGAAACACTGAATGAATGTGTGTTTCTGAAAAATTTTCCTTGTGATCTCTTTCAGTCAGCTCACCAGGTATAACTTATTGTTCGTGGTGCACCTCTTCCTTCAGGATTCTTCTACGTAGATAGTTATCTTGTGTTTTAGGTAGAGTATGCGATGACATCCCACCAAGTGATGATGCTTCATTTTTGGCCCCCTTAAGGTAGTTGTACCACCAGGTGGTTTACCATCATCACCACTACCTATTGGAAAACTGATGGCACCATCCCCAGTAGTAGAGATTGAACGCTTCTTGAGTGCGCTACATGAGTTTCTGCACCAAAGTCCACTGAGAATTTAGGAGAGACTGATCCACATGCGGGTGATGACAAGCTGGAGGTTGTGGTTAGAGTTTTTTTCCTAGTAGGGACACCAGCTATTCTTATGGTGATCCTTGCTACTACTCTTCTTCAAGAAGCGGCATGCAGATGGAGGAGCTTGTTGCTCTAGGTTCATGACGTGGTCACACTCATCTGGGTGGACATAGAGAGCCTTTTTAGGGAATATTTGGTCCCAGTGGCTTTATGCTCAATGAGAATAATGGATCTTCTCAACTTACAACAGGGTAGCATGACTATGGATTAATATTCATCGAGGTTCCCCAACCTCTCGCGCTACTCCACTGACATGTTGTGAGACCATTTCTTCAGGGATCAAAACATTGAGCACTGTCTCAGATGGAAGATTAGAGCTTCTGTGATTTATTTTAGCTTCCCGACGTAGGCGGGGGTGTTAGATCTAGCACTCTTTGTGAAGATCTTCCTTGTGGATCATTCATCGGCAACGAGACCCACCATCGAACGTTATATAGAGGAGTCATCTATAGCTAGAAGCAGGAAGATGACACAGAGGTCCAAGAAGACCTGACCTATGGGTGAACGACCGCATGATTCATGGTCGGTTGTGTGGGGAACTAGAGATAGTTTAGGGAAGGGGAGGAGCAAGAAGTGTTACTCATGCGGTGGACGGGGTCACATGGCTCACAACTACCTGACCTGCCATACGAACAACCAACAGATTGTTGAGGGACCTCCTGGGAAGAAGTGAAGATTCGATCGAGGAGGTCCGCAGGAATTAGGAAGATGCGGGAAGGGATCATGTCGTGCAGTAGGTGGTGTGCAGCGATTTGAGGTTCTACTACCACTACATCAAAGTTGTCCACCCGACCAGAGGGAGCAGGTGGACTCGGACGAGCTCAGCTATGGGAAGCTGAGGCCTATGACCACGACATTCCAAAGATAATAGGAGGTAATATCTGTGTCTACTCCTCCCAAGATGCAATACTTATAGACATAGGTGCCAGTTAGTATGTTATTTCCATGTCCCTCGTTGGGAACTCAGAGATACTTGTGGAGTCATTGGCTCGATCCCTATGACTAGATACTCCTATGAGAGAGTATTTGATGATTACACACTTGTGAATGTATTGTGAGCTTACTCTAGAAGTTGAGAGCTGTAGATCGGATCATCTAGTAGTCGTGTCGAGGCCTTATGACAGAATCTTGGGTATGGACTAGTTATCTATAGTCTAGGCTCAGATTGCCTGTATTTGGCGCAATGTGAAGTGTGTCCATGAGGATGGAAATAGGTTTTCCTTCACTGGATAGAAGGGAACCTTTGCATCACATGATGGAATTACCCATAGGACACTGTATCCAATCAAGCATCAGTTGGATATCCTTACCCTTGGAGCGGTTGATGTTGAGAGTCTGAGCTATCATGTAGTGGTGGAGCAGTACGCTGTTGCTTTCCCTGATGATGTTCTTGGTCTACCTCCTCATAGAGAGGTGGAATTTTATATCAACTTGTACCCTATGAAAACACAGATATCTACACCATCATGTCGGATGGATCCTGAAGAGCTTCAAGAGCTACAAGTATAGCTGGAGGACTTAAAGAGAAAGGGTTTCATTGGGCCCCGTGTTTCTCCTTGGGCAACACAGATTTTGTTCTCTAAGAAGGTGGATGGGAGTTTGAGACTTTCTATGCACTATCGGCACCTAAACCAGGTGGCCTTGAAAAACAAGTACCCATCCCGAGGATTTATGATCATTTTGATTAACTGATGGGAGCATGATGATTTTCAATGATAGACCTTGGATCAAGAAAACACTTGCTCAGGGTATGGGATGTCGATGTGTTGCAGACAAACATTAGATGTCGGTATCGCCATTATGAGTTCTTGGATATGTCGTTCATCATGACTAATGCCCCAAAAGTGTTCATGGAACTCATGAACATGATAATCCAGCCCTTACTTGATATTTTTATAGTAGTCTTCATCGATAAAATCCTGATATACTCAGCGAAGGATGAGGACCATGCCTATCATATGCATATATTTCTGGTCACAATCCCAGAGCACCCGCATTATGGTAATCTATCGAAGTTCCAGTTATGGATCTGAGAGGTTTGCTTCTTGGGACATGTTATCTTAGAGTCTGGAGTTGTTGTGGATCCAATAAAGATGAGGCTGTTCTTTCAAGGGAGCCACCCAGGTGTTTGGCGGATCTGGGAGTTTCATGGGTTTGGCTAGTTACTACTAGAGGTTTGTGCATGACTTTTCTGGAGTTGCAGCACCCTTATCAGCATTGATGAAGAAGGGTAAACCCTTAATTTTCACGGAAAATTACCAGCTGAGTTTCCAATAGTTGAATAAGAAAATGAAATGTGCCCCCATCTTTAGACTACAAGAAGAGGGAGTTGAGTACGTCGTCTGCTACGACACATCAGGGAACGAACATGGATGCGTTCTAATGCAGGACCGAGTAGTGATCACTTATAGTTCTCAATAGCTGATAAAAAATGAGAATAAGTACACTACCCATGACTTGGAGTTACCAGAAGTGGTCTTCACCTTCAATATGTGGAGACATTACTTAATGGGAGAACATTTTACAGTCTACTATGATCACAAGAGTCTCAGGTGTATCTTCTCCTTGGAGGACCTGATCCTGAGATAGCAACATTGCATTGAGTTCCTCTAGGACTATGACTTCAAGATAGTATATACTCATGGGAAGGGGAATGTAGTAGCAGATTCACTTAGCAAGAGATCTAGTATACAATTGTTGAGTGAGGCGATAGAGCAACTAGTCGCATTACAGATATCCAATATGGATCCAAATGAATAATCTTATCTTCAGTCTCTGAAATTCACTCCCGGACTCCTTCAGGGAGTCAGGGAGGCGCATCTTGGGGACACTAACTGTGAGGCTTGACATGCTTCGATATCCACATGACAGGAAGACGATGGATTTTCTGAAGGTGGGGAGCATGCCATCCTCTTTAGAGGGAATACTATGGTACCGATGGAACTTATGGAGGATGTGTTGAGGGAGTTCCATACTTCCGCTCTAGAGTTACATCCAATAATGGATAATATTTAATAGGACCTTCAGCGTCAGCACTGGTGGTCGGGAATTAAGAGAGCAGTTGCAGAGTTTGTCTCTCGTTGCCTCACATTTTAGAAAGTGAAGGCAAAGCATCGTGTTCGAGCTGGCATAGTTAAACCCCTATAGGATCAAGTGTGGAAGTGGGATGGAATATCCATTGGCATCATGATAGTACATCCACACATGTCCAAGGGACTTTATTCTATTTGGGTGATCATTGACCGACTCACCAAGTCAGCTCACTTCCTACCTATCAGAGAGTAGGGACCAGTAGACGGCTTGGGATGCCACAATGTGTAATAGACTATGTGGCTTCATGGGGTTCCATCTATGATTGTCTTTGATCATGATGTACATTTTACTTCCTAGATATGGAAGGGGTTGCAGGAGGCATTTGGGACTCAACATCGATTAGGAATCTCCTTCCATTCACAGAAAGATGGTTAGACAGAGCAGACCATTCAGACCCTGAAAGACAGGCTATGTGCTTGCGTCCCTGATTTCGGCCACAGCTGGAAGGATCACGTTCCATTATTGGAGCTCTCATACAACAATAAATAACAATAAAACTTTGGTATGGCCCCATTTGAGGTGTTGTACAATCGACCTTGCAGATCATCTCTGTACAGAATTGACCCAGGGGAGTCAGCACTAATGGGACCAGAGATGGTACGAGTTACCATGGAGAAAGTGTAGAACATCCAGGAGTGGAAAAAGACTGCAGAGAGTAGACAGATGTCTTATGTAGATAGGATACGGAGACCTCTAGAGTTCTAAGATGGTGACCATGTATTTCTAGAGGTCTCACCCTGATGAGGTTTTCGAAGATATGGTTGGGGGGCATGTTATCTCTAAGGTTCATCAGGCCCTTTCTGGTTCTCAAAAGAGAATGATACATGGCTTACAGCTTAGGTCTTCCACCTCAGTTGCACCGGGTTCTTGTCATTTTTCATGAATCCCAAACGAGAAGATACATACATGATCCTTCACATATCATTGACTGGGGCGAGCTGGACATCTATGATGGGGAAATGGTTTCGGACGTTCCATAAGAGATTGAGGATCGACAAGAGCGGGTCCTTCGTGGGTTATCGACACCTCTGGTGCACATTCGTTTGCAGTACGGGAACCTTCCAGAGAGAACCTAGGAGCGGGAGGCTCAGATTCATGCTCAATACCTCCATTTTTTTCCATACTGTGTGTTTTAGATTTGAGGGACCCAAATCCTTGAGGTGGGGAAAATCTAAATTCCTATATTTTTCCGTGTAATTTAATTTATTTATATGGAAATATTTCTAGTACACGAAAATTGATGGACCATTACTATGATGCCCTGTGTGACCAAAATGAATTTCTAAACTTATTTTATGTACATTCAGTAAATGTGAGAGAGACATTTTATTAACTTTTAACCGGTTTTTGAAATTGAAATCCACATACACCGTTGAACTCGTAGCACCGATATTCACTTAAGGAGACCTTCACCACGACCATAGAAGTTCGTGGGTAGAGGTTAGTTTTTCATATTTTCAAGGGAGGTTTAAACAAAAATTAAAATAAAATATTTCACTTTTATTTATTTATTTTGAAACCTACCGTTTAAATTCATGGTGGTGGGGACCACCCGAACTTCTCCTTGAATGGAAGGTAACAATTGAAACCTCCACATTGATATGCCAACTTGATTTTATTAATTAATAATACATAATATTAATAATGTTTTAACTTCAACTCAGGTAGAGAGAATTGTATTTGGAAACTAGTTGAGGTGGAGAATTTTTTAAGGAAGATCCTCCAACAATGAAGATCATCGAGTTAAGAACCACCCCTAATGAAGAACGAGCATGACTCACAAGCCCAGATCAGAAACATGTTCTGGGAGAGATGAAAGATGGTGTTCCCTTCATCAAATTTATCCCCTTCCTCACGCCATCTCTAATGAGAAAACATGGTAAGGGTGTGATTATGTTTGATCATAGTTGTTTCATGAGGAGTATTTCTTCTCGAAAGTGCATTCTATTGGTATAACACAGACGGTGTGGACCAAAAAACATGTCATGATCCCTCCACATCTTTATTATTGACGTGTTCTTCATGCGATATGATGATGACGACTGTAAAACCATGCCATTGAAGGAGACAGTGGCACGTCGGCCGTGGTGGAGGAATGTGGTGTCTGGCACCCGGTCAGCTACGTCGAACTGGGGCATTACGCTTCCATACCATCGGCAGCGATGGAGGTCGCGGCCCGTCAGACACAGTGATGGTAGGACAATGGCAAGCACACCGGTCGACCACGTGAGGTAGTGTGGCACGTGTCCACATCACTGGTTGAGTAGGAAGTCATGGATTCTTAGTAGAGACGGTGCACCGAAGGGCGACCGACACCCTTCCAGCCGCAGGAGGACAGAAGTGACATCATTCCTTTGGGAGGAGAGCCGACAAGAGCACCAACTAGCCGTAACAGATCGGTGGGACCCGCTCAGGTCTTGTGGGTGACCTGGAATCCCCTAATAGTGCTGCCACATGGTGTTATGAATGAAATGGGGGGGATTCCCTATGGTGACATCTCGGGTGGACCGCACTGCATAGTGGGTTACCCATTGCGGGTCGGGCCGCCCATCGCGGGTCGGGAAACATAACGTGGGTCGGGCCGCCCCATCATGGGTCGGGACGCTGTGTCGCAATCTAGGCTACCGCATCGAGGGTTGGGCCCCCCTCGCGGTATAGGATGGACCTCAGCCCAACCCTTCCTGTTTGGACCCATATTAGGTCAGGCCAGGTCGGACCAGTCATGTGCCTAGAAACACATAAATAACCTTTTCTTGAGAACCATACATCCGTTTGATGAACCATCTATGGGGCCAGAGTACTTAGATCGATATGGATATTTTGGTAAACTCCACTTGAGTTTTGTATTATGTTAGAGTATAGCCAGTTTTTATTGAACCTGAATCCGACTGGACCATCGAAACAGAAAAGATAAAAATTATATACTAGGCATCCAATTGACGCGTAGTTAGTTGCGTTGGGTCCCTTATGACATGGCGGCCCTCCGGGATACTTATTTGTAGGACATAATTGTAGTTAATGTTTTGAATTATGTCTTGAGAATTAGAACCTCCTCTAATAAAGAATGCTTAGTGTGAGAACCTAGTGGCAGGTTGTACTTGAATAATCATCAGATCTTGTGTGGGTTAGTGCTCAACTATCCAGTGTAAGTCAACGCATACTAATCATATATGGGTCTCCGCTTAGTGAACCTGTTTGGGTCAGCGCAAACCGATTTTGTGTGTGTCATCTCCATATCTTGCGAGGTTCGTCTTCAGATCCTGTGTGGGTCATCTTTGATCCTATGTTGGTCAATAGCCGAGCTTCTTGACAGTGTATAATGATCTAGCATTCGACTAATCATATATATTTTCTTACATAAGTATAACATGGTTTGAGTTGAGTCATTAACTTTATGATATTCTTCTTTGTGGCATAAATTTGTGGTACTTACCTTCGTGATGATACATTAGTTGTATTCTTCTATGTGGCCTACCATTGTGGTACTTACCTTTTTTGTGATACCGTAGTGGTATTCATCTGTGTGGCATACCAGTGTGGTACTTAACTTCAAGGTGAGAACTTTATTGTATTCTTCTGTGTGTGGTTACCTTTGTGGTACATAACATTGTGGTGTTACCTTCATGGTGTTCTTTCCTTCATGGAATAGTTGTGCATTTTGGCTAAAGAGTTGGGCGTTGTGTTTCCTCATGAATGAGATGGGTATACTGGATAACTGAGGTATATATATGGGAATATACCTATGTAGGATTGACTATTGTTTTTGTGCTTTGTGGTTTATACTTTGTGTATTATGAGAGACCTTATAGGGTATCAGGGTCTTTATTGAGTATCGATATACTCACCCCTACAAAGGTTATGCCCGTACCTTACTATGTCTTGTGCAGACGACGGGAATCCTTTACTAGGTACGAGGGTACCAGGACTAGACGCAGCTTGGAGGTTGACATTAGATAAGATGATCCACAGAGATGACTGGACAAGAGTTGTACCTACCCTTCAGCTAGGATCCTTGGAATGTGTTCAAAAGAGTTGTTTTTAGATTTACTTGTACTTTCAAGTTGGTCATGTATTCTGGCCCCCTTTACTTTCTGTACACGCTCTTTTTACTATATAGTTTACTTTGTGCTCGAATCTTGTTGTCTGCTTGGTTGTGTGAGTTTACAGGTTATAAAGGAAGTGCCTTCCTAGTTGTAGGGATATGTTTTTTTGATGCTAGTCGTCAGCCCCTGGCCTATGGAGGGTGGGCTTGGGGTTGTCCCAGCACGGGCCCCAGTGGACGGGTCATGACATATATTATTTTTTAATTAGTCATTTATATATATTTGATTTTAATATCACAATAGTTTTTTATTAATTATTCTTTTTAATTTTTTTATTTATTAATTATTAAAAATTAATTTTTATTAATTTTTATTTCAAAATTATTCATTCTCAATTTTTTATTTTAATATATTTATTTTCTATGATTTTGTATTTTCAATATGCATTCATCATTACTTAAATATATATATCCAAACTTTTTTTAATATATATTTATTGAATTAAACATATCCATTTTTCGATATTATTAATGTGTAGTTGTTTTAAATTATTCAATTTTACACATTTTTCAAAATGATTGTTTTTAAGATTATATTTTCATTAATAATGTGAAAATATATTTTTAAATAATAAATTATAAAGAAATATATTTATACATCTATGTTTACCATATTTATAATTATTATATAAAAATCATTTTTAAAAAAGGTAGATATAAAATTATAAATAAATAACTCTATATATTTAAATAGTTATAAAATTATAATAAATATATTCAAATAATTAATATAATATATTTATATTTACAATATATATATATATTTATTTATTTTCAAGTATTATTCATATATATATAAATATATAAATATATATTTAAATAATTATATAATTATAATATTTATATTTAAATAAATAATATAATTATATTTATATATATTTATTAAATGTATATAACTAATTAAATAAATATATGAATATTAAAATATTAATAATTATTATATTGTAAAAAATATATTTAAATAACGATTATATTTATATTTATATAATAATTTATTATATATATATATAATTATATAAATTCGTATAATGATATAAAAGATATATATTTTTAAAATTGTAATAAATAACTTTATATATTGAATATGTTATATTTATATAATATATATATATATAATTTCTTAAAGTATTATTTATGTTTTTACCAATAAATAATTATATATTAAAATAATTATAAAATTATAATAAATATATATAAATAATGAATAAATATATATATTAAATAAATAAATATTTACAATTATATAATTATTTATAATTATATAAATATATTTTTAATTATTATATTATAAAAAATATATTTATAAATATTAAATTATAATAAATTTATTAAATCATTTTAGAAATGATAAATATCGAGATTTATTAGTCGTTATCAATTTAGCAATGATAAAAGGCTTCTTTATGAGTGATTTTTGGAAAGCACTAAAAAAGTATCCCTGATCTATTTAAAAGAACCCTATCCGTGACTCATTCACTCACGATTCTCAATCTCTTGTGGAACACCCGTTCTGGTGGAGCTACTCCTTTATGGTCTCTTTTCTAAATCATTGATATAATCTAAGGTTTGTGATTTTTTCCTTGTCCTCTCTCGTTGTTTGATTTTTCGGGTTCCATAGTTTTCATTTTTTTGATATTATTATCCATGAAAACCCCTACATATCATATATATATATATATTTGACTTTTCTATACCTATACAACACGACCCCTACTCAATAAACTCACTCAAACTTCACACAAGACCACTGAAAACTGCATCTTCGTCCACTGTTGCAACTGATGGTGATTTTCTTGATGTTTTTGTTATATTATTTCTTATTACCATTTATATAGGGTGTATTTTCATTGTTTTAATCTATTTTCAATAGTATGACATGCACAAGAAGATAAAAAAATGTTTCATACAATAAAGAAGAATCATGAATATATGTGTCTCTTTTGAGGTACTAATCTTTATAAAATATTATAGAATGATAGGTTAATATTTTTTCATAATTAATATTGGTTGATTAGTGTCTCATAGGTGATGTAGTATAATGAATAAATGATTTTTGTGCTTATTTCATAAAATTATAGAATTATATGGAGGTTTCTGTATATTTTTTTTATTTGACTATCTTTTGTTGTTCATACATGTAACGCCACAAACCTAGATGTCACTCAACAGTATGTTATTCGTGGAGGGTCACAAGGCCTCAAGAATATCTCCCCAAATTCTTGAGGTAGCCGACTAGAAGCAACAACCCTGGGTGTTTCCGTGGGATGACTATTCCCTCATCACTAGAGTATAACATAGTGGAAAACTCAAAATCCTACAATTAGCAGAAGTTGTGTAATAAACATTAATGGAGTATGCAGCGAAATACTGATACAATAACAATGTCAATTCCATTTAATATAAAAAATTATGATAAATTTTGTGTTTATATGATAGCATCCAAAATAGGTCCTTTTTAGTATAAGACAACACATGTATCCCATAATACCAAGTAGATAGGAAGTGAAACATCTAAATTGCATCACAAGCCTCAGCTTGATCCTATGCTTTCATACTCTTAAAAATGGCACATATTCTACTCTCAAACCATGGGTGATTTTCTCTATCCATACCTACAAACAATTTGTAGGATTGGGTACCCAAGGGTAGCCTAAATAAGGTGTGAGACATAATCTTAGTAGGAAACCATCTAAATAACTATACAATTCTGGAAATAAAATATAACAAGCTATGCTTGTATATAGTGAAGGAGTGTGAAATATAATGTTCTCATGGAATAACTACTAGAAATAGTGTAATACTGAAATAGCCTCTCTAGGATCCCTGCAAAAAATGTTCAAGATCTTATAAAAGGTTACAAAAAGTAAACAAAGTAATTTTTAAAGCCTCACTGTATAACCATAGACCCCTTTAAACCATGGATTTTTCATACAACCTAAAGTCTTAAAGATCCTGGATGAATCAATTCAACCAAACATCTCACAATTCCCATAGTTTTTTCATATAACAAGATTAAACCCACGAAGGGATGTATATAAGGTTTCAAAGACAGTGGAATCCTCATTGAGTCCTAAGAGCATCTCGATGGAAACATGGTCAGGAACGGGTTGGTGTCCTAGTAGCATGTCACACAAAACATGTTCTATGTGAGTCTGGGCAATGTGAATCTAAGGGGTAGCAAAGCCCAAGGCATCCCATAGAATCAACACAAAAGGATAAAACTACATTGATGGAATACAATACAACATTACATATCCAAGTAACATGTCTAAATAATATATTCATACCTTCACCATTCTAACCATTTATCATTTCAAACAATATGAATATACAGACTCACATAACCATTTCACATTCAATTCATCTAATTAGTATACAAACTCATATTTCACATTTTCCAATTAAACCATTCAATCAATTATAATCAACCAAATGATTATCCCCACTCATTATACCAATACATTTAATCCATTTAACTAATTCAATCATGGTAAATAAAAATAGCACAAGGAATGGAGACTGTACATCTCCTAATAAACAATTCAATTCCATTTAATTGTAATTGGGATTCCTACACCGAAGAATGCATGATAACTAACCCCATTAGTTGTTTGAACCATGTAATAATAAATTAATACCATTAGGGACACCCTATGGGTGACCATGGTTCAAAGGAGGCCACAAGCACATCACAACGGAACATAAGGGCACCCCAAATAGGTCTAGTTTAATTTAAATTAATTTTCCAGTTCAATTTTGTGGTCACTCTGGAATGTACAGTGGGATCACAAATGAATGTTGGTCTAATAATTAACCAAAACTCAAGGATGTTAAATAGAGAACATAACATATCTTGGTAGTGATGTGCTTATTGTATATCGACTCCTTATTCAACTCAGATAGGAATATATATAAAGGACGGTTGAAGAACCTGAAATTAGGGGAAATTTCCTTGAACTTAAATAGTGAAAACAATATATAGGAGAATGGATAAATACTATAATTGAACTAAGTACTCACCATTACAAATCAAATGATAATCACATCAATTGAATCACTGATTGGATGACGGAATGGAATGAAATACAGGATTAGTCGTTATTGATGCTCTTAAAAGGGGTACGCTGGGGGTCTATTGAAGAAAGAATAATTAGGGTTATAAAATGTTTTAATTTTATTAATAATTAAAAAATTTCCTAAAATTTAATAGGCAACATTGTTTAGGTACACAGTAAGATGTTGGCTAATGGAACCCGCACAGGTTCCTCACACAATTTGACTAACCATGTGGAAACTGTGCGAAATTCCAACGTAAAATTGCATACTTGGTCGCATGGATGAGTGGCCCATTTCACACGGTTTGTCCTAAAAATGTTGCCTACCCCTAATCACATTCCACAACTCTCATGGTTTGTTTAATCATTTGTCCTTTCCCATATGGCTTACATTAACTGTGTGCCATGCTTAAATCACCCCAAAATGTGGGTTCTGGGCTGCAAATAAGCCCCAAACACCCCCAACACTTCCATGCACTCCAATGAAATTATTATTAGGCCATACATAAACATTAGAAATGAAAAAAATTGGATATTTACATCATATTAATACTCGTTTTATTACAATATCCTCCCCTTAAAGTTATTTTTCCCCAAATTTTTCTCTTAAGGGTGGTTAAGATTTATCTGAGAACAACACTGGATATGGAGCATGTATGTTGGCATCCTGATCCCAAGTCACATCCTATAAACGGTTGTGATTTCATACCATCCATTCTATAAGAACTTCCCATCCTTATATAACCATCATACTCATGTCAAAAATATAAATTATATTCTCCTCAAAGGATGTATCATCATGTTTCTCAACCTCCTCAAGATAAAAAGAATGATATGGGACTGAATCATAATATAGAAGTTGAGATACATGGAAGATGTTTTTCATGATGTGGAACTTATAATGTAACTAAAAATGATAGTATCTAGACCCAAATGTCTACACAATCCCAAATGGCCTAATATAATTTCGTTATTTCTTACCCTATCTCCTGAACCATCTATGTCCCTACCTCAGTGAAACGTGTAGAAAGACCAGATCCCCAACCTCAAAATCATGAGGTTTTATGTAGATATTTGTGTAAGAATTCTATCGAGACTATATAGGAGACATATTCTTATGAATCAACTCAATATTCTCATAGGTATCCTACAAGAGACATGGTCACAGTAATGTTTCCTCACTAGCCTCTAACCATCATAGGTGTTATCGGCATTTCATACCATATAAAGAATCATAAGGTTCCATATGAGTAGTCTTATGATAGTTATTATAGTAGGTGATCTAAAAAAGAATATAATCTTCTCCCTAAATCCCCCAAAACTGAGGAAACTTGCTTGAATCTTTTCCTCCAGCACCTGTGTCGTACACTCTGACCATTCATCAGTCTAGTTGTAGTATGTTGTGCTTAGAATCACCTATGTACCCAGTGCCCTCTAAAAACACTTCCAGAAACGAATGTTTATCCAAGAATACCTACATGAAATGATAGTGTAAAACTCTTAGTGGAATTATACTATCTCATTGATATACAAACTCCCAATCTCAATCACGTGGAAGGTATCCTTGAACAACAAGAAATGATCAACATTCATGATCCTGTCAACCGCATCCCAAATATCATTGTTACCTTGACTAACCTCAATAAAATTATCACAACATCCATTGTGATGGTTTCCCATTTCCACATAGAAATAGGTAAATACAATATTTTTTTGGTTTTCACCGGTGCTCCACCTTCACCTACTAATACATATAACACCTTGTAACAAAACAACCTACCACTAGCTTCATGCTCGACCACCAGTACTAATGGTGTACGTCACGATTCATCTTCATGAATCTGGGGTGAACATCCCAAGATGAGGCATGGAACTATTAGATCGTCTCCTCACTTATGTCTAATGGAACCCATATCCGACCATAGATATGCAGGATCTCATCATCTCCTATAATGAAATAAAGATGTGGATCCACATCCTTCACATTCTCTTAAAGAACTATGACCTTTGAATCCGTTAGCTACCACAACTGCGGTCTGTCCAATATGGTCAAGGTCACAACTAAATATTATAGATAAATATATTTGTATATGTCATGAACATAAAAATGCTTCTCAGATAACAACTCCATGAGTATCATCTTGCTATAGGCCTACTAAACTTCCTATATCTGAGTCATAATGCTTAGTGCATCAGCCATTTCCTTAGTTGTACCATGAGTATAGGCTTGCTCGATGTCGAAGGACAACAGCTTCTCCACCAACCTTAACTGCCTCTGATTCATATAAAACTATTTAAATTTTTATTTGAGTCTTTTTTGATTTATGTACCCCAAAAAATTCTTTTCCAGTAAGTGATGTCTTCAACAACTCAAAACATGAATGACTACAACCAACTCAATATCATGTTTCGGGTAGTTCCCCTAATGTGACCATAGCTACTGAGACCTATATTCCATGACTTTATCCCCCTACATCATCACTTCACCATGATAGACACTTGATGCATCACAATATATTATGTATCTCTTTCATTGTGCTGGTAGTATCAGGACTGGTGTTGATGTCAATCTCCCTTTCAGTATCTATAAGGATTTTTATAAGGTATATAACTATAAAAAAATCACACCATTTATATTCAAGACTATTAATGATATTTCAAAGAATAATAAGTATTTTATAAAATGCTGGTAATATCCATAAATCCTTCAAGAAGCTCTAAATGTTCAAAATATTCATGCGATGGTCCCAGGAAACTAAAGATCTCCCCTTATCTTGGTCTAATGATACTTCTATATCTGAGATTATGTGACTATGGACGTGAATATAATCCATCACAAAGTGCAAAATTTTTATATTAGCATATAAATAAATCTATATTAGTTTATCAAATATGATCTCAGTGTGATTTTCATGGTCATGTCGATTATGAGAAAATATCATGTAATTTTTCCATGAAACCCACCAAAAACGGATCCTAATAAAGATGTAAGACTCATTTCCTCATATCCTTGAAAACCACTTGCATATTCGTGAGACCGAATGACATGACCGGATACTTGCATAGACCATACATACTATGAAATTTTATATGAGGTATTTATATATATAAAACACATACAAAGTGATATCCTAAACTCAAATAAATTTTCAAGAACACCTAAACTCATCCAAGCTAACCAAATAGGTCATCTATACGTGGAAAATGATATAAGATCATAAAAATGAATTGTTTCATCTTATGATAATCCACGCACAACCTAAGGGTTCCATCCACCTTTTCCACCAAAGGGCTGGAAAACCCATAGATAAGTATTATTCCAAATAAACCCCTTTGCCAATAAATTTTATAGTTGTTTCTTGAGATCTTGAAACTACATTGTAGCTATCCTATAAGTAGGAATATATACTAGTCCAGTGCTTAGAAGTAGCTCAATAGAGAACATAACCTATCTCTCAAGAGGTAATCTAGAAAAGTCATCTTGAAGCACATCCCTAAAATGATAAACCACTTGAGTAAAGTGCATAAAATGTGTTCTCTAGCCATCCAGATGAAAAATAGTGATTTGGGTTATCATTATTCCTAGGTCATGATGTTTTGGTCTAGATCAACTTTCGTAGACATACCATTCACCCTTTTGAGTATGAATTGCATCCTCTGGTGACGTGAAAGTCACCCTCTGGTGATAATAGTAAATGTATTCTCAATAAGCCACCATTTAGTCTATCTGTAGTATAATTTCAATCCATGATATCTCGAGGATATAAAGATCCCATATGAAGAGAAACCTACCATTCTCAAGGGAGGACTCCATTCACTCTAATACATATTCTTTTTAGATTCCCAATTATGTTTCTTGTATCATAATTCCCTCATAAGATAGTATAACATACCTGATGTTTTTCACCACCATTGAAGATATGAAACTATGTGATGCACCTATATCAAAAACTAAATATGGAATATAAGAGGTTACTAAAATCGTACATGTCACCACAGAAAACCTGACACTATGATCCTAAGGGGTAGGCTGTACAGAATAGATCTAACCTAGAACACGACCTTGTAACACAACCTCACTACCCAGAGTAAACACAATATTATGTCTCGGTGTAACTGGTGTATTTATACAATGTCCATGGCCACCCTACCTCATACTGATCAACCTACACTACTCCAAATCCTTTTCTAACATAGTTATAAGAATCCCACTCCAGAACCTATTATCAGAGCTGACCCCTTACCACTCAACACTAGAGTAGAAGTCCTAAAATAACGTTGTACATGTCCTATCCTACCTCTATGTCATCACTCAACTGGGTTATGTGCACACTAATTATTCATGAGGACTCACCTCTCATAGAAATGACATAAAACTGAGCAACCAGTACTCAACTCCTAACAGGTACTCATTCCATAGGAAGCCTAAAAATGACACTCCCTTCCTAAACATGCTAAACATCTAGTTCGAGAAATAGAACCCCCACTTCTCTATCCCAACATATTCCCTCAGGTTATTCTCTATAATAAATTCTTTATTCACAATTTCAATGATAGAGTTAAATATAAACACATTGACCTGATATCTGATATCATGTTGGAGTCCTTCCTCGAAGTGTATCGCCCTCGACATTTCATCAGTAATGTGTGTCAACACAAAATGATGAAACTCTATTATTCATGTCGAGTACTCTATATCTATAATTGTGACCTACTCTAGACCCATGAATTCACTATCCCACACTGCGAGTAGAGTCTCTAGTTAAACATTGTTGAAGAACAATGTTTGGAAGTCAGCTCATACAATATCCCATTGTCTGTCATCCTTGTTCAGAACCCCCCACCAATGTTATTCAAACTCACAAATCATATAAGAATATAGATTTTACCTACTCTCAGTAGGTGTATCATAATTCTTGAATATCCAGAGTACAATCACTAGCCACATCTTTATAGCCTATGGACCTCTATCTCCCAAAACATGGGATGATGATGCTACTCGAACCCACCCGTCATTTTATCCATAGAAAAGTCAGGTGATGGCAGTCCCTAACAATTCGTCCTATTGTCGAAAAATCCTTCATGGAACTGTGTCTCAGCACCTATTTCTAGAATAGTATATGGTGTCACAATTATCACTAAAGGAATATTTGTGGGTAGCCCTGGTCCCACCGCCTTGGATGTGTCATCTCTCCCTCCCTCCAAGAGTATACCTGTACTTTGTCATGTTTTCATGCCCCTACAATCCCAAACATTTTCTTGAAATATAATGAAATCAATATTTACAAGTCAAAATCATTTGGAAGGACAAAACTCTCATTAGAAAAGGTCACACAACTCATCCAAATCCTACATCTATGATTATAAACTGAAAAGGACACAACACCATATGAAACCCTCCATATTTTTGACTCAGAAGTCAAGTCTAGATCAAGTCTCTATTTATCATTTCATGTTTCCATTTCAATCCATATTTCATTTAATTTTCTCATTTATTTAAATGTTTTACCAGTGGTTCACCATGTTCCGGTCCATGAGTTCCCAGAACACCTCATTAACAAAAATTTAGTGCCCCAATAATCCAAACCATATCAAATTCACCTTAAATATCATAATAAAAGAGTGTATATATATCTATTCTATAATGTAACATAATCCTTATAATTTGAAAGATGTTGTCACATTTTCTTTTGATAAAAAATTGATCACAATAGTAGGTACAACTATCAAAAAATTGATCACCACAGCATGCAACAAGTAATGAATCTTAATGGGAATGACATAATACTTCGAATGTGATTTCTAATTAGTTTCTAGGATGACGCATGATATGGAATACCCTCATCTTTTTTTGTTGTAAAGAAATAACACACATGGTTATATCTATAATAAAATCACAATCTATATACATCACACAATCGTGAAATCAAATAAACATTAACAACCAAAATCCTGAAAATATAATTTTCCTTTGAGGTAATTTGGCCTTTCCATGTTGATGGGGAAGCTACATCCAAGAATGGATCATTAAAAAACTCATATTTCTTCCTATCCCTTTCTTTTGTCAGAAAATAGTAAAACAACCAAAAAATATTCCTATGACACCACATTGTAATGTCCTAGACTCGGATAGCACTAAACAGTTCCCCAAGCCTAGAGGATCACAAGGCCTCATGCACATCAGGTCAAATTCAAGAGGCTTAAGACTAGTAATGATGTCTATGGGTGTGTAATTAGGGATTCTATTCCCTCATAACCAGAGTATACCATAATAGAAAAATCAAAATCCATCATGTAGGAGAATTAATGTACAAACATACAATGAGTAAGAAACAAAATACTAATATAATAACAATTTAAGAATTCATTACATATTCAAAATGATGATACATGTTATATGTCTAAGAAAACATCAAAAATAAGTCCTTAGTAGTAAAATACAATACATGTATCCTTAAATTCCAAAAAACAGGGACATATTTGAATATATTAATGATCCTTTCTCTATCTTATTCTCTAATGCTCCTAACAATGGAAGAAAATCAACTCTTGAAATATGGGTGCTTTCCCCAACCCATACCTACATCCAAATAGTCTTTTTGGTTACCCAAGGGTAGACCAAACATGGTGTGAGAAAAAATCCCAGTATGAAACCTCCCATAGTTCTATACAATCCAGGTTGTACGATATAAGAATATTATTTGGTAAATAGAAAAGTAATGAGAATTGAAAATTTCCCATTTCATAACTAATAGAAAAAATTTAATATGAACATAGACTCTCAAGGTTCCCTAAATATATGTTCAAGATACTATACAAGTAATCTTAAGGTAAAAGATATTAAAAGAAAATGGATTCCATGGCCTCATTGTATAACCATAGACCCCTTTGAAACACAACCTTTCCATAAAATGTAAAGAGTCAAACATCCATGAATGATCTATTTAGCCATGCATGTCAAAAATCTCATAGTGGTGTTGTACATCAGGAGTCATGACAAGATGGGTTGGATCCATGGTTTTAAACACCATGTAATCCTTGTTGATTCATATGAGAATCATGATGTAAACTCGATTAGGCCCTGGAAGAAGTCCTATGACCATGTCATATTGGGCATGTCCTACATGAGTCCAAGAAAGTCAGATACACAGGTTAGAGAATACTAAGGAATCACATTGAATCATAAACCGGGGATCATACTCTATCAAATGAATCCAATACTACATTCCAGATCCAAGTAATATTTCTAATGAATCTAGTAATACATTCACCATTCATACCATTTATCATTTCAAACAATATGACTACACCCACACACATAACCATTTCATATACAATTCAACTCGTGAGTATACCAAATGGTATAGTAAATTTTCCAATTAAACAATTACATTAATTAAGATAGGATAAATGAGTATCCCCACTCAGTAGACCAAACCATTTTATCCATATAAAAAATTCAAGCACGGTATATCAAAATAGCATAATGCAAGGAGGATGAACATCTCATAATAAGAATTTCAATTCCAATAATTATAATTGTTCTTCATAGACCTATGAAAGCATGCGAACTCATCCATTTGGATGGTTTAAGAAATTCATAATAAGGTAATACCATTATGCACACACCATGGTAGGCCATGGTTCATGAAAAGCACAAAAAAATCACTTCAAAACATGCATTCACCCATACCATGTCATTTTTAATTTAAATGAATTGTATGATTCAATATTGGAGCTATATAGGAATGTCTAGCAAGAATCCTAATGACATGTAGCCTGATAATGCCCCAAAATTCAAGGAAGTTATATAGACCACCTACATTTGATTGGTAGTGGAGTTTTCATCCAATATTGACTACTGATTTGAATCAGATTGGAATCAATCTAAAAAAGCACCACACACCCACAAAACCACTATGAAGACAAAGGGTATTCATATTATTCCATACATAAAAAAATTAAAAGTAAAAAAGAAGGGATCCACAACTCATACAAAAACACAAGTTATTACAAAGAACTATTTGAATATAAATATGAATATATTAATTATGAGGAATATATTATTTTATAACGAGATAATGATATATCACATGAAAGAACTATTAATGGTTTAAGATAAAAATGTGTGAAATTTTATAAAATATAGTGATATATGGAATTATTTTATTATATTTATGGTTCCATTAATATTTTCCATAAATTTATTTTTAAATTCCATCTGGTTAATTGGAAAAGTTATTGGTTGGATAATATTGGGGTTAGAAGTGTTTTTTATGGAAATTGAATTATATATATGATGGAGATCATAAAACCTTTGCATTTTGAGTAACAATGATGTGTTGTTTGATATTGTATTATGATTATTATTATTGATTAAGAATCCACAATCATTTTTAATGCTATAAAAGACCATGGGTTTCGAAAAAAAAGTTTTGTAAATAAGGACTAATTTTGGTAAGCTAGTCATATAGTAGAATACATTCGATGCATAAAAGTCCACATTTTCATTTATCTGTCATGAAAATAGTAACTTTATTTTACAAAGATATAACAATTAAAAACATTAATACAACATAACTTCACTAACTAATTTAATCCATCCTCGAATTCTTAATTTCCTTCCATTCCTTAATGATTGATTCAACTCTCTCTTTCAAAATATCCATCCCCCCATCATGGTGGTTCCAAAGTTCCTTGATGAACTACCTTTTTCTAGAATTGTATTCATTAATCTTCATCAAACCTTCTACAGTGAAATTGAATACAAAATCTCCCAAAACATTCTTCATCTCAATTATCCTTTCATCCTCCTGATATACTAAATCCTAAGAAATCCAAAAAAGAAAATCCCAAAAATAATCAAAACATAAAGAATGAATTTATTTTATTCCTTGACATGCATTCTCATATGCAACTCACCTAGTAAATTTTAAGAATGTTTTATGAATTTATTCATTTAAATTAGTGTATTGGAGAAAAAGGAAGCTAAATATATTTTCATAATCATAATATTTCTCAAAAGATACCAATTTCGATGAATGTGGTTTCGGGAAAGGGTAATAGAATCTATAATTTAGGCTATGTTTGGGGGTAATAAAAGAGCTTTTGAAAAATGAATAGATTAGGAAATAAAAAAATTTATATATTAAGGGAATTATAATTTATTTCAATTTGGGTTTGAATTTTCATTCCTTCATTTTTTGAAATGTAATATGTTATAATCCAAAATTCAAGTTTCATTTAGTTTGTTTTTGAATATGAGTCGGTTTAGAGAATACATGGGACAAAAATATTAAAAAAAATTAATAGGTGAAAGGTTTTAGGAGAGGGATAGCTATGGTATGATAGAATATGAGTTTCTATAGACAAGTTACAGACTTATCGAGGAATAGGGTGAGGGTGATGCGAAATTTGTGATGTTGTTTTCTCTTATTTACGGTTTTTTCAAAATTTAGGTTTAACTAATATACTGTAGAACTCATTGAGTGGTTATTTTCTAATGGAACCAATTATATTAAGAGTTAACCATATTTATAATTAACTACCAAATCAAAATTGATATTTTATACCCATTTCATGATTTGAATGTAATAAGTACATGTGATGGTTATCCCTGAGGGATAATCATGGATACTTTGGGTATTAGGTAGAATCTCATTGTACCTGTGATGTGGTTATTTATAGAGTGAGATAAATAATTTTTTTTCCTCATATTATTCGTTTCTAATCATCATATTAGTTAAATGATTTGAATGTTAGGGAACAAACATGTTATAGAATTATGGTATGATTAGTATAATTCAATAGTATGAAATGAAGTCAGTACATTTGATTATCATGGTGTTCTGGGTAGTATACAATGACTTGAATTACATTTATATTTTTAGTTTTAATATTTTGAACATATATCGAAATATATGGGTTGTATATTTTAGTTTTCATGTTAGTATTTACTTGTTTATTTTTATACTTAAACCCAACACATGAACCACCGCAGATATTGAGATCCTTTTTTTGAGATATAGGTGTGGAAAAATGACATATAACATATATAAGAGTCATTGTAGCTCTTTAGGGATTATGTTATGTTCTCATGGTTGTTTTGGGGACCTTTTAGAATTTTGACATGTGATTTGAAATTATAAAAAAATATTTGGAAATTTAAAATGATTTAACAAGAAAACATTCATCCACACCAGCTTCATCGTTTGTATAAGAACTATTGAATTTTGTTCGTTCATACTCTTCCACCATATCTTCATTTTTTCATAAAGCACTATAAGCAGTAGTCATCCAAAATTATTACCATTACAAGGTATGGGATGGATTTTTGTCAGTGTAGTTCTAACATCATAGGTGTATGTCAACAAGAGATGAGGGATTACAATCAAGAAATAGAATAAAATAATAACTATTTGAGAGATGAAAATGACAAGGAATAAATTTTTCCATAACTTTCATCTCTATATGAATTCATAAGACAACTACCATAGTGGGTTAATTCTTTTCTAAAATCAATTTACCCATTTTCTTCAAAATTGATGCACACTAATCATTTAGAAAAAGTTTATGAATATGGAGGAAAATAGTTCACCAATTTTTCAATAGAGATTGCATGATACCCTTTTCAAAACATTTCTATATGTTTACAATTTTGTTATTCAAGAAGATGTAAATGTTTCACTACTCAGGTAGAAAATGTATTCTACCTATTATGATGTTATCGGTCCTATTAAAAAACAGACTATTGATGAAGAAATTGAAGAATTATTAGGGGATCACCAACATGTTAATGAAAAAATAACATTGAAGTAAAAATATAATATTGAACAAAATTATCAAGGCAATAAGTCCGAGTATAAAATTTGGGGTTGGTTGGAATCAATGTGTCTGACCTATTGACCCCAACAAGTCAATGTTCATTAGTTATCCTGGGATCACAATGATGATGAATGTGTTGATTGATATTGATTCATGGTTCCACATACATATTATAATGATGGAAATCCATTTGAAAAATATAACAGTAATGTTAGGATATATATCTATTATTTTATTAAATAATAATATAAAGAAACATTGATTTAATTTTCATTATTCATTACAGATTTAGTTTATTTTAGAATATATCAGAAATAAATTTTTCTTAATTGCTACATGGAAATACCATAGAGGATTTAGGACTCTTCTTATGAAGTTTGATGTTAGGGATACCTAGGGGATACTAACACCCCACCCACTAGTTAGTTATGTACACATTAAAATGATGGAAATATGGAAAACATTGATCAATTTTCAAAATGATAAATAATTTCATATGAATTGCAGTTAATAATATTTTATTTGACATAATATATTTTATCCAAATTGATTCAAAAATATTATATTGTGAGAAATAGAGTGCCAAAAATAATTTTTGTGCATCGAAACCAATGTAACCTTATTTCAATTTATGTATGGGTTATGCTTTATTTGAGAATAAATTGGTATGTATTTTAGATCAAAATTAAAAGATTAATTGTGTGATATCAAACAACATATGTTACATGGTTTATATTTATATTGATGAATCGAAATCTAAAGCCACTTCTTTTCCATGTCATGTGAGATGGATGGATGCTCGCTAAAATAATGATGGAAAAGCAGTTAATGAAAACCCAAAATATAGTATGGGAAGCATGTGTAAGTATGATATAATTTTAATTTTTTTTATTTATAATAGTATTACCGAAATAATATATTTATGGTCATATTTTTTTATTTAGTTAATATGTGTGATTAAATAATTATCACACTAGAAGATAATCAACTTTTAATATCTTTAAAGCATCTAGAATAATATTGCCTCATTAAAGATTTAGATTTTGGAGTATCTCATTGAACATATTCAAGAAGATAAAACCACATGAAAATACCAATAATATGCTGAGATGAATACATGGAAAAACAGACTCGCTATACAACATTAATTTTTGTCCGGGTTTGGTAGACTAATGTATGAGAAAAGGTCAATGAAAACTAGTTGTGGATGAAAGATCAAAAGATGAGAAAAATTATCCCATTGTATTGAGGATAGTCATTTCCCCCCCAAAAATGGATAACCTAGCTGAGTTAATTCATTTTTTCACTACACTTTCCCCTAAATGTGAATCACAATACTTATGATAACATTATATTACTAAACATCTGTAGGGTTTTGTTGAATCTAACTTGTATCAATCCACACACATTCCCCACCATGTTGTGATTGGTACATTGTATAATATCTTTGGATAAAAGATACAAAATAATATCTAAAAAATTATCAAATGTGACTGGGGATTGAGGTAGTTAATGATCTGACTACTAAGTTTCCTATTCCATTAGTTTTCAAGATGTTAAAATGGTCAATGATTCTATTGATGCTTTCATTGAACGACCGTCCAATTTTATAATGATACATGAGATATGTCTTTTACAAAAAATTTCATTTGAAAAACATGTAATGGATGATGATAAAATATATTAAGTGTGGTATTATACTATAAATGCATAATGTGGTTGGGAAATGTATGGTCAAGGTAATAAAATCTTGGGAATCAACCAATAAATCAAAATTACTTTTTGAGAGTACCATCTCCCCTATAGTTCAATAGAAAGTTAAATTATCAATAGAAATTAATCCAGATTCCACATATAAAGATGAAAAAATTTCATACATTCCATATGAAAAATAAATATGTGGATCTTAATGGATAAATTCAATTTGTCTTGATACTATATATGAGATTCTCAATAATTAATGGTTGGGAACCTCAGTTGTGAATTCATACATAAGGGACATTTTCATAATACATATGTCGATATAGTGAGATAATTTTTTTATTAAATTTAATGACTATTTATATTGTATATAGAAATTTAAAATACTACTAATTAAAGATAAAATCATAGGGAGAACTATTGGGATTTATTAATCCCAATATACTTTCTACATCATTCCTTACATTGGATGGCACAGAAATTCAGAAGAAAAAATTGGACTTACTCAAAGCGTTTGAGGAATAATAATCATTAGACAAAAGATGTGTTATTTATATCATGAATGAATAAAAAAACACTACACTCAAATAAAATAATATATATTTTAAATTTTTGTAATACTAGTTTTTTTAAGAAAATGCCAGATTCTGATCACATTTAATCGGTATACCCCAAATATTTGTTTTTTTGAATCCACTTAATGGATATCCATCTAACCAACCACACATTATGGGTATTGTGGATATATAATACACTAAAATTTGTATTTTAGATATACACTTTGAATTTAATGTTTCTGTGTGTTTTTAAATATAATTTTATTACAATAGGGTGTTCACTATATATAGAAAAAATCATGGGATGACGTTAGTGTCTAAAGGTATAAAGCCTATGGATTACTAAAAATGAAATAAAATGAAGGTATTGATATAGTGACTTAAAATAAATAATCATTTTAAAATAGTCTAATAATTATTTTCATGTTTTTTGGAGCGTCTGAAACAATATATTGACATCGATTGTGGTTATTATATTTTAAAATTTATGAGAACGATCATGATTCTTTAAAAGACAATAATCTCCTAAAAATTAATTTCTAAGGGTAATTATAATTTTATTGAATATATTACTTAATCATTTGTTTTTATATATTTTCTTATTACAATCATGATTTCTCTTAAACATTGTACTCAAAATATGAAAAAAATATGTTTAGATATGAGTTATAAATGTAATAATATAAAAATTTATTCCAACATAGAATTTAAGTGATTACCTACTATGATTTGATTTAGTTATAGTTTTGACCTTATAAATAAATTCATGGTGTGAACATATAGTTTCAGAATTCTTATATATTATTTTTTATCTATTTATCATGGATAATTATAATGGAAGAAATAAATTTAATTAGGGGTATTGACATGAAAAAAATATATTCCTAGTAAATTGAGGAGGTAGAGGTAGAGGTAGAGTTGGTGTCACATTTAGATACCAATGTAGAGGAATATGTAGAGGCGGAGACTAAGGGGGAGACTGAGGTGGAGACTAAGGGGAATTAGAAGACAACGTGGTGGCATGAAAACAATAAAATTTGTGGGAAATTGGGTTGAATGGATATCATACCTTTTTTTAAAAACTTTGTTCAAAAGAGAAAAAAAAACTTATCACATAAGATAAGATCCATTTTTCAAGTGTTTGAGGTGGATTATTAAAAGAAATTTCACCACTTTCTAATTGATTTTATATAGGAATTTCAGTATGGGGTTTTTTTAAAGAAAATAAAACACAATAATATTTTCCAAACTAACTATCACTGACTAAAATTTATATGAGCGCATTACATTTATTATAAAATATTCCTAAAGTGTCAAAGACACCCCTCCCCAATAAAAAAATAAACAGAAATATCAAAAAAGTTGCAGTTTCTTGCCATTAATTCTCTACGCTACAAACAAAGGGTCTTATAGTATATCCAACTGTCATTTGAGAGCCATTCTACACCAATCCAATCCTGAAATAGGTATATAATCCAACATAAATTCTCAAATAAATATGTGTATAATAAACCACCAAATCCAGTAGGGGTAAGAGATAACTATTGGGGGACAACCGGTGTTAATATATCATGGTCATTGGAGAGGGCTTATATTGAAGTAAACTTGACATCAAATGGAACGAAACCTCATTATGAATAAATCCATGAAAATTAAAATTTTTCGTGAAATGAAATCATAACCAATTTTAGTTGGGAATTTTTTGATTCATTAGGACATGTATGAATTAGGAGCACCTCAATCCAATGCATGGTATGATTAGTAAGACTCCAAGTGCATAATTTTTATAAAAATTGACATCAATTTTAGTAAATAAGACATGTCACCGACTGAAAATGAGAAAACGAAATCGTATTGTTTTTATACATTATGAAAATTATCCATAAGTAATTTGTGATGTTTTGGAATCAACATCACCACAATCAATACATTATGTTCCTGGTATGACACTAAGTGTGTGTTATCAGTTTAAAATTGACATGTTGGTTCAAAAATTGTCACACACTAAATGATGATAAAACACCCTTGAATTGTCTTGATAATTTATGTAAATTATTCATAAATAATTTGTGACATATAATAAACAGTCTGAAATCAAATTGATACACAATGTGATCAATATGAGTCAATGTTCGTGTTTCATGTTTAAAAAGAAATTTTTGTTAAAATGATAAATTATGTAATCAAACCCAAGAAAATTAAATACGATTTTTATGATAACATATGTAAATGATTTCTAGTTCCTTTGATTTTTGTAAGAATTTTCCTATCCTAAATCTGATGTGTAGTGTGATCAATATGACTGCATTTTCATGTATTTTTTTATAAAATTGAAAAAAATTTCAGTAAAATTAAAAATTGGCCTACTAAAAATAAAAAAATGAATTTGGTAAAATGATATATAAGTCATTTTAATGATTAGTAATTATACTCACATCAATACAATAGATGAGGTTCCCTATCTGACCCAAATTGTTGGTAATTAGTTAAAAATTTACAATTTTGTTCAAAAAGTGTCACTTAATAAAAACTGAGAAAATTTACTCTAATTTTATGCTAATTTAGTAAAATAAATCTAAAAATCATTTTTAACATTTAAAAATTTATCTCACAACAAACTGACAAACGATATGAATGAAATGAGTCAAAGTGAACACTTCTAGTTTAAACTAACATTTTATAAAAAAAAAAGTGACATACTCAAAAACAATAAAATGCATTAAGATAGTATTTATAATTTAGGATATAGATCCATAATTAATTTAAGATGTGTTGAAATTATTTTCACCTCAATATGATGCACAGTGTGACATGTATGACTCCAAGTGCACCTGTATATATATAATTATCATCAATTTTAGAAAAAACAACAATTGACCAACTTAAAATTAGGAAATCGAAATTGGATTATTTTTATAATTTAATAAATATATCCATAAGTAATTTATTATATTTAGGAATTATCTACTCCTCAATTTGGTACATGATATCCACAACATGACTTAATGTTTCCATCATCAGTTTAAGATTGATATTTTAGTTTAAAAAGTGTCACCCATTGAAAACTATGAAAATAATCTCATATTGTCTTGATTATTCAAGGAAACGATTCATAAATAATTTTTAAAATTTATTAATTTTTATCACTTTAATTTGATATATGTTGTGATTTGTATGATTCAATGTTAGTGTTTCTAGTTTCAACTGAAATTTTAATAAAAAAACAAAAATGATGTACAAAAATCTAATTAACAATATAATTGTTTTGAGAATTTATTAAAATGATCCATAAGTTATTTAAGACATGTAAGAACTAGTATATCCTCTATCTAACAACAATTGTCCCTAGTATGACTCTATTTATGTTTTTTTATTTACAATTAAAATCAATTTTTATAAAAAAGGAAACTATCCTACATAAAACTGAGAAAAATAATTTTTTTTTGATACATTGGGAAAATGATCCCTATGTCCTTTGTGACATGAATGAATCAGTAACACCTCAATTAAAAACAAAATTTACATAGTATGACTTATAGTTATTGTTATCATTGTAAATTATATATTTTAGCTCAAAAAGTGTCACTCATTAAAACTGATAAAAACACTCATATTGTCTTCAAAATTTAGTAAAATGATTCATAAATTATTTTTTATGTGTATAAATCACTCTCACACCTAACTTATACATTATGTGACCAATATGAGTGAATTTTTTTGTTTCTAGTTTAAAATGATGTTTTAGTATAGAATGAAAACTGACATACTCAAAACATAGAAAAAAAATTAATATTATTTTGAAACATTATTATAATTATCTATATTTAATTTGAGATGTGTAAGAATCAACCACATATCAATCTGATGCATGTTGTGACTAGTATGACTCCCAGTACTTATTTTTATTTTAAATTGGCATTAATTTTAGTAAAAAAGACAATTGTCTTACAAAAAAAATGTTATAACACAATAATATTGTTTTAATAATTTATTATAATAATACAGATGTCATTTTTGATGTGTAGGAATCATCTAAAACTCAATATGATACATGTTGTTACCTGTATGACTCAAAGTGTCTGTTATCACTTTAAATTTAGAATTTTTGATCAAAAATATTCACTCACTAAAACCTTAGAAAGCACACTCATATTTCCCTAATTATTTAGGAAAACGTTTCATAAATCATTTTCGATGTGTAGGAATTAGCCTCACATCAAACTGATACTTGATATGACCGGTATGAGTCAAATAGATTGTTTCCAATTTTAAATAAGATTTTATAAGAAAATAAAAGTTTCATACTTAAAACCAATAAAATTCATTCATATTTTTTCTATACATTATTAAAACGATACATATATCATTTGAGAAGTTCAATAATTAGTCAAACCTCAATCTGATGCACGTTGTGGTCGATATGACTCCATGTGTGTCTATTGGTTGAAAATTGTCATCAATTTTAATAAAAAAGACAACTAACGTACTCAAAACATAGATATTTTTTGATAATTCAATAATATAATACATAGGTAATTCTAGGAATTTAGGAATCATTCATACCTCAATCGGATACACGATGTTTCAGTATGACTGAATGTGTCTGTTATCAATTCAAAATCAACATTTTAGTTCAAAATGATACAATCACTAAAAACCAAGAAAATGTGCTCAGGTTATATGGATAATTTTTTAAAAATATTCATAATTCATTTTTTAATTTGTATGAATTAGTATCACTAATGACTAATAGACTATGTGGTTAGTATGAGTCAATGTCAATGTTTTCTTTTTAAAATGACATTTTAGTAAAAAAGAGATGTTATATAAAAAACTGAGAAAATACATTAGAATTATTTTTATACTTTTATAAAATGATCAATATGAAATTTGATATTTATTTCAATCATCCACACATAAATCAGATGCATGGTGTGACTGATATGACTCCAAAATTCATCTTTTTATTTAAAATTGACCTAAATTTTAATAAAAACGACAACTAACCTACTCAAATTAGTGTAAACATTTTCATATTGTAATTATAATTTAGAAAATATATTAAAAAAGAATTTATGGTTTGTATAAATTATCCACACCTAAATCCAAGTCATTATTCTCCATGTATGACTCAAAGTGACCATTAGGAGTATAAAATCTACATTTTAGGTCAAAAGTGTCACTCAATGAAAACCAAGAAAACATGATCGAATTTTTTTGATAATTTAGAAAATAATATTCACAAATAATTTGTGACATCTATTAATAAATCTCACATCAAAAGGTCAGATGATTGGATCAGTATGAGTCAAAGTGATACATTATGTGATCGATATGAGTCAATGTTTGTTATTTTTCTTGAGCATGGGTTGTTTTTTTGGAAATAGAATTAGTTGGGGTCAAGAACAAAAGATAAAGGAACAATTATATTTTTTTTTGTATATAATAATTTTTACTTATGTAATTATATAAAAAAATGATTGAAATGTCCAAAATATTTTTATTTTTATAGTATTTTGGTTTTAAATTTTATTATATTTATATTCTATATTGTTATATGATTTTTTTTGATATTTTTTGGTCTTTCTGGTGTTGTCGTGTTCTTTTACAAAACATTGCATCGGTGTTGTTGTGTGCCGTGACTACACACTACAATATGCCCCAATATTATCTCTTTAATTTAGCACTAATATAGGGTACCATTATGGTATCTTTTTTAATTTGTTGATAATGGGGAGATTTACCAGCACCTTTATTTAGAACTGATAATGGGATCATTTATTAGCATTTTTAAAAGTGTTGACATTAAAAAATTCAACAACATTAGATAAAATCATTAACCAAATGATAGGTATTTTATTCTCACTCTGGTATTCATGAATTCTCTAACGATGATAAAGGAAATTTGTAGCGATGTTAAAGTCATATTCTATGCTAGTGTATCTTTTAGAGAATGTGAGGAAAATGGGAATGGAATTATAAAAACAACTTTCATATGGATTTTTTCTATGGATATAATATCAAAAATCTTATGTCTCATTAAGAAATACATTTTACAAGGTGAAAATAGGACATTGAAAACATTGATTAATATAGATTTCTGAATATTTAAACCTTCAAAACAAATTAGGTTGAAAATAGAAAATACAAAATTGATGATAAAAGAATTCAATGTGGAATCAAATCCATTTATTTATTATTCTGAAATATTAATCATTATTTTTAAAAATAAAAATTGTTTTAAAAAATTGGAAATATTTTTTATTTGAAAAACATGAAATATTGGAAATGAATATTGGTAATGATGACTAGACATAAAATTGGGTTAAAGGTGATCACGTTTACAACATTTAACTATGGACTCGTTTTATACTTTCTTTATGAAATTTGAAAATTTTCCTATGTATAAAATGTTAAAAATATTCTTTTTAAACCATTTTAAAAATTCAATGATAATGAAAAATGAAGTCTAAAAATCATTTATGTATAAATACAATGTTTCTTGAAGCAATACAAATAATACATCCATAGAATATTAATATTTTTGTTCATAAATAATAGATAAGGTCAATACCATTTTCAAGAAACTGTTTGGTTTAATTGAGAACTAAAGGGATGTGAAATTCCAATAAGGCCTCGAAATCCCATAAAATAAATAGGAAATATAATATAAAAAATAGTGGGGTTGAGAAAACTAACCTTATATGGATGATGTTCTAGAATATATGATATAACTTAATAAAAATATATTTTATTTACATCAACTAATATGTCTTTGGTAATGTTTAATCAAAGATAGAGAATATGTAGATCATAAATAAAACTGAAATACCTATGAATGAAAAGTTATTTACATATATAGTAAATCAATGTGGTAATAATTACACCATTCAAAATTATGTTGTTGTATGGTAAGAAACATGTCCCAATGAAATGAAATCATGAAAAAGAACCCATACGTTGTAATTATTATTTGTAAAACATGTTATAAAATGATGAGTTATTAAATAATACTCATTAATCACTTATTTTATAACATGATTAGTATTGTAACTTTTTTACATTAATCTTTTATTTTCATATTTTACAAAATTATTACCCATTTTTAGTTAATATTAACTATTTTCATTTTTTATTTTAATCTTTTAATGATTGTTTAGGTATAATGATTTTGGAATGGAAACAATTTATAATTATTTCTGTTATCGTCACATGGTCATGAGTTCTGTAATGATCCTACCCAGATCGACCTGACATGTAACCTGATCTGGACCACCATAAGGACTCAAGAATGCCTCCCTAAACACTTTAGGCTACTAACTATCGGATAGGGCCTACAAGATTATATGAGAAAACTATAACATCTTCCAAGAGATCAATAGCAATAGAAAATATAAAAACCTATAAAAGGGTAAATATCATAGTAGACATGTAATGACCCTGAATTTTATACATGAAAATTTACCTCCATTTAAATATTCTATGTAGTATAAAGAACACGCATTGAATAGAGAACCCAATAAAAAAATTATTCCTATAAATTAATAATGATACATTACACAAAAAACAAACCAATAAGATCGAAATATAATATAGAGGGATAATAAAGTGTAAATAATGTAATAATAATGGGAAATTTTGGATCTTCTCGGTCAAGTGAAACCATCTCACTCACAAAAAATCTACAAAAATGAACATTATTTTAATAATAAAGTATTAATTTGGGAGAAAATATAAGTGATTGATGAATAAAATAAAATTTATTTATAAGAATTAGAAAACCATTTGGGCCATTCGAAATTTGACTCTTTGAAAAGTAACCTATGCATTAAAATAGTAATATGACTGTTATGAATACTAACAGGAACATTAGAAGTTTAATATCACCTATGAAATTATAAATAAGATTTATGTATATTATAAATGAAAATGTGATACATTTATATCATGGTATAAGTAAATAAATATTTTGAAAATGATAAATTAAGTGTTCGTATTTTTGGGAAATGTAAATACTTTTTAAAAAGTTTATAAATAATGTAAATATTAAAAAGAAAAATTATTTTCATAATATATATTTATATATTAATATTTTTCTATATTATAATTATAATATAATTATATTAGACCTAAATAAAATTTACAAAGTGTCATAAAAAGGATATATTATTAAATTCGGTATGCTTCAAATAATTGATGATTTTGAATTAAATAAAAAATTTCATATATAATAAATTATTTTCATAAAATGTAGTCCAGTTTTAAAAGATACATGTCGAAAAATAGTTAGGGTAAATTTTGGTATTTTTATAAAATAGTTGAATCATATGTGAATAGTTAATTATGATAATTTTTAGTGTTTGACAATATAGTCCAAATATATGAGTTTATGAATCACGAGTGATGTAATAAACCATTAATTGGAACTCATTTTAACTAATTACTATACTTATTCACAATAATCAACACTATTGAAAGTCTTGAACTAACATAATAAATAAATTACTCAAATAAAAAAACACCCATCTCCTGCCATTATATATACCACCCCTCACCACCTCTTCTCCTAAGAGATTCTATGATTTGAAGCATACTAATACTCATCCCAATTACTCTCTAATGACTCATCCACACATTATCTACTTTTTTGTCTCACCAAAAGATAAATCCTATCTGCCTTAAGAACGTTCTCAGGGATACTATAGTCAAGTGGTAAATGCCTCATTCTTTATCTTTTAAATTATTTTATTTTCTTATCCACTCCTCACCGACCATATTAAAAGATAAATGTTAACTCCAATAGAATACATATATTAGAATTTAACTCTTTTAATAGAATATCCATCATAAAATCTCTTATCCCCCCAATTTATTCTAAAAATGAATACACTATACTTGAGGGGTCGATTCACCATCTACGTGAATGATGAGTTCTAAATTTTCATTACATATTTCAAATATGATCATAAAACCATTAATATGGATAAAATAAATTATAATATGTGTATTAAGACTTATTTACTGTACTGAAACTAGTATATATAAAAAATATTAAATAAAAGGATAAGTGTTCGTGATTTTCAAAAAAAATTCACATTAAACAAATCATTTTTCATTGACATTTTATCTAGTGAATCGTTATAATATCTGAAAAAATTGTGACCATTTAAAATTTTGGAATTATATTAATACCATATCATTAAAATTCTTTATTTTTATGTCATTTTATAAGAACCTCCATAATTATACACAATTTAACAGACCATTAAATCTCTGAAACGAATGTTCCCAGAACAACAAATTTATACATTATAACACATTGAAATGGTCATAAATGAACATAATAAATTTATAATGAATAAAATATATGTTTAATAGGTTTTTAACTAATTAATTAATTAATCATATTTGATTATCTAGGACATTATGTTAAATTTTATTACACTTTTGGACATAAGGTTTGGGATCTCTTTGAACCTCCATTTTCCATCAGGTTCTGATAATTATCACTTTTAAACAATATATTTCATCATTATAATGATATAATTTTTATAAATTATTTTTATAAGTTCTATGATTTTGTATCCATATCAATTCATCCTTTCTTTATGGGGAAATACATATTTTTTAGGGTTCCCTTTTCAATTTCTCAATATAATCAATCCCGATTAAAGAGAAATTTCCAATTTCTTACCCATTTTCATGTACACCCCAAAAAATATCATCAGACAGAAAATTATTATATAAAATTAAACTTTTTATAATGAAATGTTATTTTTGTAAATTTTTTGATTTATACAAAAAATATTCCTTTAGCCTCGATAAATTATCATTAATATTTCCGTCAAACATTACTAAGGTGGCTCACTTATAATGATTTCTAAACACTATTTTTTCATGTTTTCACATCAGTTGTACATCATTTATCATGATATATACATATTTTTCTATATTAAATTCTATTCATAATTCAAATCAATTCATTTTTTACACCATTATGATACACCACTTGGTTATGCTTGGTAACATGAATATGGTACACAATTCTTTCCGTTGGTTACCCTTATGTATATTCCTTATGATTGATTTATCATATTTCACACATATAAAAATAACATATTAAGATGGTTGATCATAGATATATCTCTAATTCATTGGGTATTCTTTAGTCTCATAAGACTTAATGTATGTGATTAGAGTGAAAAAAATTTCCATTTTAATAAAATTTTCCACTATGTTATATTCTCTTAGTATTTATACCTGACTCATGTTTATTCCATGTTTTAAATAACATCCACATTTCTTTTTCTTCCATGATTATATGATCCCATTTTATAAATGAAATGATTACATACGATTATTCTTATTCCATGACTTTTTATCGCATCATTTCATGCCTTCTAATTCATGTTCTGTTCTTTGTTCCTATATTTATTCCACTACTCAGATATTTAGCTCATCCCATTATTCATTTATTCCCTGGGGTATTGTACTCATATGTAATAGATCAATGAGATTTTGGGGGTTTTTGGGTTTTAAATAAATTATTTCTTTTTTTAGTTTCATTATTTTAAATTATATTCCAAATCATTCAAATACACTATACATTATCATCTTTTTCATGTATTAAATGGTTAATTATTCATAAAATCATGTAATAATTTGTGTAAAAGTCTAGTGTAACTATTTTTAGTATGATAGGATGCTCAGGTGATTCCTAGAGATTAGGAATTTAAATCATTAATTAATACCGTTGGGATAATTCTATCACCATGGATAACATATATTGAAACATATAGAATCACAAGATAGAATATACTGCTTATTTAAATGTTTGTCCTTATATGTTCAATGATTTTTTATACCGTTGTTAGAAGTATATTCAATCCCAACTTCTGTTATATTCGTTTTATTAGTTAATGAAAGGAAATATAAGAACATGTTACAACATTCATTGTGATAAAAAATGTGGTGATATTCCTAATGAAATTCTGAAAATGATTGGAACAAGAGTTGAAAACATTGGGACAGTAATAAAACAACTATCCCAATTTATGAATAATAACAAAAACTATGTGGTACACCCACATTCCACAATGATAAATAAATTTCATATCATATTATTTATGTGAAAAAGTCCCTCTATTATTACAATATATTTCAATCCCGTCATTAGAGAACAATGAATTAACTCAATAGATAAGATATTATTTTTAATCTGGTGCTCAAATGAATAGAAAGTTGTGCAGGAAGTCTATAATTATGATGGGGAAGAAAATCAATGGTGGAAAATAATTAGGAAAATTATTTCTATGTAGGAAATTGATTCTATGGGATGGTAAGAATATAATAAGATATTTTTCCATAAATAGTATTCTTGAACTCTCTGTCTTAATATGTAGCAGGAGTTCCTCATACAAAATAAAAAGGAATATGATTCTACAAAGGAACATGAAGAAAACTTAACAAGACTTTCAGGATACACCTTCATATTTTTTTTTGTGTAAACTGAAATCAAAGTAGAATTCATCTTTATAAGACTAAATCCATTTATAAAAAAATACATTGTGATTTAAGACATTCAGAGCTATGAGGAGATTGGCTATTTTTACATTAATGGTTAAATGGAGAATATAGACAATCAGTGGCCTTATGCGATCAAAGATAAATAGTGAAAAATTGAGTTTGATATGGTGTATCAACAAATAATTCCCATTAAATAAAGAAAACCCAACATCCCACATGTCAAAATTATGGGAAGAAGAATTTTAGAAACTACCTAATAGTAACCATGGGATAATGAAAATGTTTATTTGAGGTTCATCATGATATTTTTGGCTGAAGGTATTTTAATTATCCCACTAATTTTAAAGAATAATTGAAGGTTTAGATCAACACTCAACATGTTATTACATGTTTCAACTATAATGAACCTGTGAAATGTGTGATCCAAATCCCTATTCCAATGGTTTTTAGAGGTAATAAAAAATAATAACCTACAAGGAATAAAAGAATTAAATATTCTATCAAGGTTTCTTAGGAGGATCCTAAAAATGATTTGACGATACGTACGTTGGATATTTATTCAAGGATAGAAAATGTACCATTTGATTTAGGATCTAACCAGTCTTTCAAATCATGCATTTTCAGTAGAACTATTCAAACACCGCCCAAAAAATATGAAGGATGAGTAATCTGTGAGAACAAAAAATAGGGAAATTAATACATCTAAATTATTTAACTCCTCCAAAAAAATTGTTATAAACCTCCCTGAAAATATTTGCATACATCCTTTATTATATTTTTATTATTTATTGGGAGTGGATTGATATCTTTATATACAACCAACATCAATTGTCTAGAAATGGAGATCCCACTTTACATCCTGAGGCATCCTCTAATTGTATACATGTACAATGATGATGATTAATCTCTTTTCGATTCATCATCTAAATTATATATATTATTTCTTTATGAAAAATAATATATATCTAAAAATATTGAGACAAAGGAGGGGATCATACAAGAAGACATTACCATTGTGAGGGACTACACTAGTGTGTTCCTTAAATAATTCAATGGCCTTCCTCTTGACTGATAGGTCGAGTTCTTATTCGATATTATTCCTGGATCTATTCTTATATCAAACACTCAATATATAATGGACCCCATTGAGTTATAATAACTAAAGAAAAATTATAAGAGAATATTTTAAAGGGTTTTGATAGGACTGAGTGCTTCACTATGGGGTTTTCTTGTCCTCTTATTCAAGAAGAATAATGGATCAGTTCATATCATCTTTGACTATTACTATATCCATAATATCATGATAAGAACATGAATCCACTACAATTGATAGATGACTTGTTTGATGGACTCTATGGAGCCAATTATTTCTCCATGGTGGACCTTTGGTTGGGAAATCACCAATTAAAGTAGAAGAAGGAATATATTTCAAAGACTACATTTCTAATGAGGCATAGACACTACGAGTTCATATTGATGCCCTTCATTCTCACTAATTCTTTAAAAATTTCATGGAATTAATTAATAAAGTATTTATATATTACCCCGAAACATTATTGGTACACTTTGTCGATGATATGTTGAAATACTCGAAATGCATGGAGTAGGATTAGAAGAATTTGATTAATATGATAAAGAAATTGTGAAGGGAAAAAATATATGAAATCTAAAGTAAATTTGAGTTTTGGATTGAGGAAGTATCATTTCTGGATAATGTTATCACCATTAAAATAATTTACATGACCCTTTTTAAAACAGAGTCAATTAACGAGTGGCTTATACCAATATCTATAAAAAATCATAATTTAATTGGTCTAGATAGGTATTACCAACTATTTGTGAAGGAATTATCACAATTTTAAAACACACTAACCAAACTAACATGGAAGGGAGTAAATTATTTCGAGAGTAGTGAATGTGAAAACTACTTTAGAGAGTTGAAATGGTGTCTTACAATTTCACTAGTACTCAAAAAACTGATAAGTGGAGAAATATTTGTGGTATATAACAATTATTTCAATAAGGGATTAGACTTTTCATTGATGAAAATGATAAATTTATAGAATATACCTCATGGTAGTTGTTTTTACAGGGTGAAAACTATCCCACAAGTGATCTAGAGTTGGTGAATGTGATCTCCATATTTAAATTATTATGGAATTATCACTTTGGAGAAAATTATGGTATTTATATAGATCAAAATATCCTAAAATATAAATTCACAGAGAAGAATCTTAATATAATCAAACGAAGTTAGTTAGATCTCATTATGGATTATGAATGCTTAATCCACTACTACCCTGGTAAGGAAAATAATGTGATAGATTCTCAGATTATAAATGAACAAGAAACATAATCAAGGATGGTAATTGAGAAGGATACACTCTTCTTAGACATGTGAAGGATAGGAATGGGAATCATTAAGGAATGAGATTCATCAATCCTTTCCCAAATTATTTCTCATATATCTATTATGTATAAAATAATGGATGTTCATAGAAAGAATGTGAAAATTTAAAAAAGGGTAGAAGATATTTGAAAATGGAAATACTCAGAGTTCAAAATTGATGACTAAGGATTGGTAAGATTAGGATATTGAATATGTATACCATCCAATCCTCAGATAAGGAAATAGATTTTGAATGATTCAAAAAGATAAAACTTCTATATACACTTAGGGTGTACAAGTAAGTGTCAATATCATTGATGGAATTATTTGGGAGATAATATGAAGAATGAGATCCCTAGATAGACATTAAAGTACCCAGTCTGCTAAAAAGTGATTGATAAATGTAAAAAGTACGATGGGATGATGAAAACATTTCCCATACCAACATGGAAGTAGGGAAACATCACCATATACTTTGTCACTTGAAATCCGAAAACATCTAGAAGAAATTAGGATATATGGGATATTGTTGATCATCTTATAATGAAATATAACCTTTTCAAAATATGAGTGGACTTATGACTCGATCAACTTCAACAAATATACATCATAGAATTAGTGATGCTACATGAAGTACCAAAATCATTTGTGTCAGATTGAGATTTTAGATGGACAACCATGTTTTAAAAAATTCACCTATATGATCTAAACACTAATATGTACGTCATTATTTATTATCATCCTCAAAAAATGGCCAATTTTATGAGACATTTCAGACACTTGAAGTCATGTTGAGAGCATGTTCTATAGACTTCAAAGTGGTATGTGACTAAAATATACCTCTATTCAATTTATCATTCAACAAAATTTCCCACTCCAGAAAAAAAATGTATCCCTATGAATCCCTTTATGTAAAAGATACATTACACCAACTTGCTAGGATGAAGTTAGTTAATTAAAGCTTCTAGGACCTGTAATAATTGATGAAATGATAAAAAACCGAATATTATTCTATAGAACATCAAGGTAGCCAAAATTTGATAGAATAGTTACAGAGATATTCATTAATGAGAGTTGTATTTTGAAGTTGGATACATGGTATTACTCTACATATCATTATGGATGAGATTCAGGTGATTGGGGAAGAACATATAGTTATGTCCGAGGAACATCGGCCCCTTCGAGATTCTTGATCATTACAGAGTTGTGTCCTATCAACTAACACTTTCACTAACCATGTCTCAAGTAAATTATGTATTCCATGTACCCCAATTGAGGATGAACACAACTTATCCATCACATGTACTAAATTCAAAGGTGGTATAACTATAGTCTGATATCTCTTATTTGGATCAACTAGTGAAGATCTTTGACTATTGATATAATGTTCTACACAACAATAAAATTCACCTGGTAAATGTACTATGGAGGAACCACAAATACAATGAGTTGGATTTATAATTAAATGAAGATATGATGTATAAGTACCCTCACATGTTTTCAACAAAGCTATACAATGAAATTTCATAAGGGGGTATAATTTAACACCCTATAATTTTATTAATGAAAACTTTCTTTATTATTATGTCATGTTGTATAAAGAACACAGATCACATAGAGAAACTAATAAAAAGCATATTCTCATAAATAAAGGATGATTCCTTATTAAAAAAATAAACCAATTATAATATTAAAAATATTAATTTGCGAAAATAGATATAAAATAAGATAATAAAAATCCAAAAAATTGGATCTGCATGATCCAAAATAATGATTTTACTCTGGATCAAATAATTAGAAATAAACATTATTTTTAACAATAAAAAATTCATTTCAAATAAAATAGAATCAATTGATGAATGGAATAAAAGGTATTTTATAGGAAGTAAAAAACATTTCTCCATTAGTAATATGATCATTGTAATAGTAACCAAACTATAAGAATAGTAATACCACCATTAAGAATAGAAATCTCGCCTATGAAAGTTTAAATAAAATTTATTTATCTTATTAATGAAAATATTATATAATTATATCATGGAATTTGTAAAAAAAGGTTTTTAAAAATGATGTATTATGTGTTAACATTTTTTTGAAATGTAAAAGTATATTTTCAATTTTATAAATAACAAAAATATTTAAAATATTTGTTTCATAAAATATATTCATATTTTGATATTCTGTGGTATAATAGTTATAGTATAATTTTATTAAACCTTAATTAAATTTTCAATGGTTCATAAAACTAGTTATAATATTAAAATCATTATTTTTTTGAATAAATGATGCTTGATGCTTTTAATTTAAAGTAAAATTTTTCATATTTATAAATTTATTTTCATTAAATGGATTGCATTTTTAAAATCTTTACATTTAAAAATGGTTTTAGTTAATTTTTTAGATTTTTCTAAAATAATGGAATATTTTGTGTCTATGAAATATGTGAATTTAAGGTATGTAACATTATAATACAACTACCTAAATATGTTGACAACGAATGATATAAAAAACCATTATTTAGAACTCACATTAACTAATTACTATACTTAGTAAAAATAATGAACAATATTTATAGTCTTGATCCAAAATAATAAACTAATTTATAAAATAATAACCCCCCTCACCCCCTAATAAATACCACCCCTATCCACCTCTTCTCATCACACATTTTATTTGTTCTATCGTGAAAATATTACACCTAATTACACTACCAATAAATTTCCCATTTCTTGGACTTTATGTAACACCCTGAGATTTTATGAAAAATTTTTTTTTTAATTGCATTGATTTCTTCTGTTGTATTCTACAAGAAAAGGACCTTGAACTACAGGAATCCCTGACTTGTCTTTCATTACACGCAATCACAACCTTCCACAATAGAGTGTGTTGTGCATAATACAATGTTTCACTAATCAATGATATGTTATATATAAACTAGCCGTTATGAATAGTAATACCCACTTTTTGAGATGTTATAAATATTTTCTTTTGAAATGGACATCATTTTTGGATTCAGAATATTGAAATTATCCTAGGGTGAATTTTTGGTGTTTTTATGAACACTTTCAATTTTTGATAAATAGTGAAAACACTTGGTTACTATTTAAAAACTGACTTTTTATTTAAATAATTATTTATTTTATTTTTTTAATTTTAGGTAAAAATAGATACATAATACCTATATAAGTTAAATGTAATTCATTGGAGTAATTTTATAATAATTTTAGATATATAAAAATTTTAGTGAACTTTTCGCCGTCTTTTACCCACCTCCTAAGAGAATTTGAAAATTTACATAAAACATAATTTTACCACTTATGTGAGTGTAATTTCAAAAATCCGAGAGACATGGTTGATATCAATAATTTAAATGTGGTTCAATAAGATAAACATATTTTTTGTTGAATAGTAACGTTTTACTTTTATTTACCATTGTTAAAAGTAAATAGGGTAATTAAGGGTAAAAATGATATTACAATTACCCTAAAACATGTCATAATTCTATCGGATAATTTTAATTCGACCAAAAACAACCATAAGAATAAAATATTACCCATTACGTCTACTTGGATTATATTAGTACATTTGTTATTATTTTATTTAAAGAAGAGTTAAAATAGTTAAAATCAAAGTTTAATAACTCAAACATTTTTAATATATGGTTATACATAAGATAAATTAGACTATAAATATTCATTAGAAATATAAAAATATTTCATAAATAATGGTATTTTATTTGTAATTTTTAGACATTAAATAATTTAATTTATTTTTGACACAATGATGAAGCAGTAATTGCCTTATTAATGGAATATTAACATAATTGAGATTATAAGTACCCAAATAAATGTAATATTAAACTTTTTATGTATTCCAATAACTTTCAAGGTTCATATGAAATGTTAGTATTGATTTAATTAATTTTTTTCGAACTAATCATGCTGATATGATTTTCACAAAAATCATGTTCCAAATAGTGTCAAAATTGACATAAAATAGTTTTTAAAACAAATATTATATTATTAATTGTTATTTAATTCCTAAAAATCTAATGTTTGTACAAATGACTTAATAAGGATATATATATATAAAAATAATGAACCACTTGGGGTACTTTTGGCTTTTTATAGTATGTTTATTAACCATATAGTGTAAGAAAAACAAAAAGACACGGTAAAAGTTAAATTATTTAACTTACAGTTAAATCTAAATGATATGGTTAAAATAGTAACCTAAACTTGTCTAAAACCTATTGGATGAGAGTATTTAGACCCATACCCACTTCATCTTCGAAATAAATCAATTTGGAGCTATTATAAACCGAATATGACTTTATTATAAAATAATATTTTACGTTTTTTCAAAGGTGCCCCTCTCATACCTTATAAAAAGTGCACCACTTCCCTCTTCTATTCACACCCTTTTGAGACTTGAATCTCAGAAAAACCCTACCAATTCCTCTTCTAAACCTCTATTTTTTTATCATAGAGGTTCTGGTCTTCTCAAAAGTCCAACTCTAGTGCCCTAAGAAGAAGTTTAAAATAGGTGCGTCGAAGAAGAGGTAATCTCTTCTACCGATTCATTCATGTTTTCTTTCTTCTTCAACTTCTTATTATTTAAATGTCACATTATAAAGTAATAACATCAGTAATAATTATATACTGATATATTATTATAAATATTAAACAATCCTATTTCACCTTCTATCCGTCCTACAGAAAATGAAATCACCACGCGTGCGTACATACGGAATACCGTCTCCACGCTGTGGTGTAATCAGCTTTTCCACCACCACCTTACTTGGATGGGTATAATGGTGTAAATAATAACTATATAATATTATTATAATATCATACTGATTATTATATACTATATTAACCACTCCAATTTCATTCAATAAATATGGGAATGAAAAAATCGCTCGTGCGTACATACTGATTACCGTCTCCGTGACGCGATGAGATTCATTTTCAATGTTAAAAATTCAAGAATGATTATAAAGTATATATTTTAAGTAATCATGGAATATATGACATAATAATGCTACTGTATTTTTGTATATATATGTATGTATTTCATCTACTTAATTCCATTCAAGTCAATAAGGAAAGGAAAATAGTGTTCAAGCGTACGTACGGCCTACCATCTCCATGAATGGGGTATTTCATATCATTCATATATCTATTATATATATGTATATTCTGAATATATATTATATATAAATCATGTTTTATATTCTGGAATTAAGTAATCATGATCTAATTAATCATACTAATAATTACAAGTCAAAAAACGGACGATAAATGAAACTATTTTACCCAAAATAATGCTTTGAAATGAAATTGACAAATCAACGGATAATATAACGTCGTAAGCGAATCATATATGATATCATAAATATTATTATGGTTCTTTTAAAAGTTAATAATATGTTTAAACCCACTAAACAAGAAACTTGGACACATATGGAAGAAGTTGGACATAATGTAAGGGATAATTATTCCAATCTCGTTCTTCTCCGAGATTGTTTTTTCGTAAGTATTTACTCGGGTTATATTTTTCATCCATGACCCAAATTACATTTTTGTAAAGTTGGTAATATTCTTCCATGCATTATTAAAGTTGTGTTTACCCATCTTGACATTTACTTTGTGTTATGGAAGGAATCTTGCTTTTGTTTTCAATATGTGATACTTTTTGACTTTTCTTTTAAAAGTACGGGGAGAATGTTTTTTTAACTTATACGACATGAATGGAATTTTACAGTTTTATAACGCCTTATTTTCATGAAGATTACTCTATAATATTTCATGATTATTTTGAAAAAAATTCTTTTCTTTAAAAATTTCATGGAATTTTGTGAAAAGAATATGATTTTGTAAAAGAAAGGATATTTTCTTCAAGAATTCATTTCAAGTGTTTTAACAAAACCATTTTCCATACAAGATGACATTATTTAATATGTGCATGTTTCAAGTATAATGCCTCTATGATTTACATGGTTTCAATTTTATTATGACAAAATGTTATCCATTTGTTTTATATGGATTATGTTATTATGGGATGATGTTTATGAAACCCATTTTATTCTTTGGGTTATCATGAATGATTTATGGTTATGTTGTGGCACAAGTAAGAATGATCTCAGTATGAGATGGGTGGGGCCTATATCTCCTTCCAATGTATTGGGTAAAGATTTATATCTAATGATATAGACATGGATGGAACAACAAGTTAATCCAGTTCAGTAATACAGGACTGGAACGATGAGTTAACTCGGTTCAGTAATGGAATTTGTCCACTAAGATAGTCTAGGCCGCAATGCATGGGCTACTATGAAAATCATATCATGTGCTTAATGTATTTCCACAATTACATGTTTTCTTCACATACTATTTTATCATGATTTATGTTCCATTATGATATATCCCTTACGTATTTCCATGATTTATGACTTTGTTCAAGATTTTGATGTTTAGATTTTATGTTTATGTTTTTGCATTCAAATGTTTATTGATTGTTTTATATTCTCTATGATTACCCTTACTGGGCATTTGAGCTCACAATTTTTTTGATTTTTTCCCCAGGATATAACGAAAGGTTTTAGGTAAGAAAACCAAAGGGGGAGATATTTATGGGATATGTTGAATATATTTCACCATTATTAGAAGATTATGTTCCATGATTCCAAAGACACTAATCTATTACGGTCCTTTGGTTTCATTTTTTGTTATGTATTAAGTATTCTGAAAAAATAATGTAATGTCTATGTACATCAATCTTTGGGTCTCTACAGTTGGTATCAAAGGTCCTTTTAGTCAACTTTTAGAAACTAGGATGCGAGAACTTTAGTGAAATCCCTAGAGATATCTCTAAGGTATGTTTAGGGATGTACCTAATGTTAAGTATATGTATGGGTAATAGTCCTAGAATTAAGGTAACAATATTATAATTAAACCTAAGATGTTAGATATTGAATTTAGTCCCCATTGATTATAATTTTTGCCTCTCATACTATTATTTTTGGGTTTTAGATGATGGATGGAACCCAAAGGAACCATGTTGATCAATGTAATAGACAATGGAATGATTTTCCTCCTGAAAAACCAAATGAGATTGGAGATGGAGTGAAAAATCCTATTGCTATACTTACACAAGCTATGATTAATTATGGATTTCCAAATGATCAGAGAAGGGAACAATATTCTATTGAGTCCTTCATGAGGCAACGCCCACCTTGTTTCAACGGGTCTTCAGATCCACTTGTTGCTGAATAGTGGATCATTACCATTGAGAAGCTATTTTCCATACATCGCTATTCAGAACAAGAAAAAGTCATTATAGCTATTTACCATTTATAAGGTGAAGAAAACTAGTGGTAGACACTAATTAAGATAACAAGGCCCCAAGATGAAATTTAATCCATGGAATGGGACGAGTTCAAGAACTTTTTTTCTAGTAAGTACTTCCCTCATATTATTCGAACAAATATGGAAAAGGAGTTCCTTGAGCATAAGCAGAAAGAAGATGAATCTGTTGGTATATACGAAGAGAATTTTACAGGACAATCAAGGTATCCATCTGACTTTATCCTCCAACCTGAATTTAATGTTGAACAATTATTAAGTGTCTTAAAACCAAGACTTCGAAGGGAATTAGCTATAAGATACATAAGTAGCTATGATGAAATTGTGTGTTGTGCAATCAAGGTAGAACTAGAAGTTGGTGTTACATATCCATCTCATGGTTTTGACAAGAAACAAAAGATGGAGTTCAAGGAGAAATCTCCAAAAAATGGTGAAAAGAAGAAGAATGTATCTTTATGCTCAATGTGTTGAAAGAAGCATGGTGAAGATTGTCTAAAAGGTACTATAAAATGTTATAAGTGTGGAAAAGAAGTTCATAAAGCTGTTGAGTGTCAATGTAATGGGAAAATGTAGCTAATGATTTGAATAGATAAAAGATTAAAGAGAACACACCACCAACACTTCAATGATACAATTGAAGAAAAATGGAATATTATGCTAAAAAATTCCCTAATCCAAGGGTTAATGATTATCGAAATCAACAACCTCTTAAGGAAAAGGAAAAAAAGGGATGTCACAGGGTTTCAGTATTTGTGATGATGAGAATTCTAATGATTTGGTGGAATTATTAATTGTTTATGTAATGGGATTTCAAAATAGTGTTTTGAAATCTCATTTATAGTATCGTGGAATATTGGAAAATCTATGAATTCGTTTACTATTGTTTTCAATAATTATATGGTACCGGTAACCATGAAAAGTGATTGAAATACTTTTGGAAAATAGATAATATGCACATAATGAATGGATAAGGTGAAAATAATATGTTTGATAGTATTCATTAGCTCATTATTTATGTAAGGACTAAGTGATATCATGGTTTTAGTATATAGAATTTTTGGGATTTTGGTACCTGGGAAGAGTTAAATATTGACAGTACTCATGTTTTCACTAAGGTTCTATGGTAATACATGATTAAGGTATTCACATGTTGGTAATGTGACCAACAAGATATATCTTATGATATATGGGGGATAAATCATGGTATTCACGTGCTTGTTATTTGACCTTTCAAATAATAATTTTCTTTATACTATGAGATTGGACAGATGTATTTTGGATAACTCTAATGATTGGAATTCATTAGGTTGGACATCAGATAGTATTGTTTAAGGCTATAAATTTTTCAATATTATTTATGGAATTTTATAATAATGTAGTTTTAGAAAAATGACAACCTATAGGATGGGTGACAACCCGTCGCGTCGTACAATGCTGTGGGAATCTAACCCACAGCCGAAGTGTGACATTCCTTTATTTCCTACCACTGGCCTACAGGAAGTCCCTAGTTAGTATAAACTAGTTTTATTAAGCGTTAAGATAGATTAAGTATAAGTATATTTTTAGAATCATATATGATTAGCCTCACAATATATGGACTTATGTATAATTGATAACTTTTCCTAACCATTTTTTGGAGACATATGGAATGACCCATCATTCTACCACATGATCATCTACCACTTCACGAATGAAAAATTCAACTTCATTTCTTTAAGAAATGATGTGGAAATTGTTCAAGGAATTAACAATGGCGACCGAAATAATGTAAGTATTTATTCTAATTCAAATTCTCAACTTTAGGGAAATGCTCTTGAAAACCAAAAATGTAGTCCTAGTGCCCTTATATATGATGAAACAGATGGTACCTTATATCATCACAAATTTATGGCTTTATGATTGTTGTCTTTTTCATAGCCATGTTCTCTACCACTCTCTATCAGAACATGATGGTAGATTTCTCTCCCATATCCATATTTTCACCTATAAACTCATATGTGGAAACCCAGTGATTACTTAATTTCAGTAACCATTATGTTTAATACATTATTTTTTAAGGATAATTTTTGGTATTCCTTATTATGATGTGGGTTTCTATTAGAGAAACTTTCGATTAGTAAACCATTTATAAACCTGACGAATGTCAAGGGAGAAATTCATTTAAGGGGGTAGAATGTAACACCCCCGAGATTTTATGAAAAATATTCTTCTTAAATTCAATGATTTCTTGTGTTGTATGCTACACCAAAAGGATCTTTCACTACATTCATCCTTGAAATGGTTTGCATTACACGCAATCGCGACCTTCCACAGTAGCATGTGTTGTACGTAATACCGAGTTTCCTTAAACAACGATATGTTATATATAAACTAGCCATTATGAATAGTGATACCCACTTTTTTATTTTTTATAAATATTATCTATCAAAATGGACTTCATTTATGGATTTAGAATATCAAAATTTGCCTAGGGATAATTTTTGGTATTTTTCTGAAAACATTCAATTTTTGGTGAATGGTGAAAACACTATGTTACAATTTAAAAACCGACATTTAATTTAAATATTTATTTATTTATTTTTAATTTATTTGAGGTCGAAATGATACATATAACCTATATAAGTTCATTGTAATTCATTGGAGTCATTTTATAATAATTGTAGGTATATAATAATTTTATTGATCTTTTTTACTGTCTTTTACCCACCTCCTAGGAGAATTTTCAAATTTACATAAAACATAAATTTACCTCTTCTGGGAGTGGAATTTCAAAAATCAGAGAGACACAGTTGATATCAATAAGTAAAATGTGGTTAAATAATATAAAAATATTTTTTGGTGAATAGTAAATTTTTTCTTTTATTTACAATGGTTAAAAGTAAATAGGTAATTAAGGGTAAAAATGATATTACTATTACTATAAAACATGTCCTAATTCAACTGAATAAGTTTAATTTGACCAAAAACAACCTTAGGAATATAATATTACCCTTTACATCAACTTGGATTATATTAGGACATTTATTATTATTTTATTTAAAGAAGATGTAATATAGTTAAAATCAACATTTAATAACTAAAATATTTTTAATATAGGGTTATACATAAGATAAATTCGACAATAAATATTCATTATAAATTTAAAATATTTCTTACGTAATGGTATTTTATTTATAATTATTAGACATTAAATAATTTAATTTATTTTTGACACTATGATGATGCAGTAATTACCTTATTAATGAAATATTAACATAATTTATGTTATAAATACCCATATAAATGTAATATTATAATTTTTATGAATTACACTAATTCTATAGGTTAATATGACATGTTATTATTGATTTAATTAACTTTTTTTGAAATAGTCATGCAGAAATGATTTTCACAAAACTCAACTAACAAATAGTGTCAAAATTGACATAAAATAGTTTTTAAAAAATATATTATATTATTAATTGTTATTTTATTCATAAAAATCTATGTTTTGGAAAAATGCCTTAGATAAGGTTATATATATTAATAATGAACCACTTGGGGTTTGTTTGGCTTGTTATAGTATGTTTATTAACCATATAGTGTATGAACAAAAAAAGACACGGTAAATGTTAAATTATTTAACTTAGAGTTAAATATAAATGATAAGGTTCAAATAGTAACCTAAACTTGTCTAAAACCTATTGGTTGAGATTAGTTCGACCCATTACCACTTTATCTTTGAAATAAATAAATTTGGAGCTATTATAAACTCAATATGTCTTTATTATAAAATAATATTTTATGTCTTTCCAAAGGTGCCCCTCTCCTCCCTTATAAAAAGGTCACCCCTTCCCTCTTCTCTTCACACCCTTTTGAGAAATGAAGCTCAGATGACCCCTAAAATTTCCACTTCTAAACCTCTCTAGTTATATTATAGTGGTTACGGTCTTTTCAAAAGCCCAACTCTAGTGCCCTATGATGAAGTTTAAAAGAGATGTGTTGAAGAAGAGGTAATCACTTCTACAGATTCTTTCAAGTTATATTTCTTCTTCAACTTATTCTTATTTAGTTATTTTATTATAAAGTAATAACATCAGTATTAATTATTTAATTATATGTTATTATAAATATTAAACAACCCTTTTTCACCTTCTATCCTCCTACAGAAAATGAAATCACCGTGCGTACATACGTACAAAATACAGTCTCCACGCTGTGTTGTAATATGTTTTTCCACCACCACCTTACATGGATGGGTATAATGGTTTAAAGAATAACTATATATGATTATTATGAAATAATACTGATTCTATGATATTATATCGTCCACTCCAATTTCATTCAATAAATCTAGGAATGATATAATCGCTCGTGCGTACGTACGGATTACCATCTCCACGACGCGATTAGATTCATTTTCCATGTTAATAATTCAAGAATGATTATAAAGTATGTATAATAAGTAATAATGTAATATATGACATAATAATGATACTGTATTTATGTATATATATATATTTATGTCATCTACTTAATTCCATTCAAGTCAATAAGGAATGGAAAACAGAGTTCATGCGTACGTACGACCTACCGTCTCCATGAACGGTGTATTTCATTTCATTCATCTATATATTATATATATGTATATTCTGAATATATATTATATATAAATCATGTTTTATACACTGGAATTATGTAATAATGTTCTATGTAATCATACTAAAAATTACAAGTCAAAATACAGACGATAAATGAAACAATTTTACCCAAAACACTACTTTAACATGGAATTGACAAATGAATGGATGATATAAAGTCATAAGTGAATCATATATGATATAATAAATATTATTATGGTTCTGTTACAAGTTAATAATATTTTTAAACCCACTATACATGAGTCTCAGACACATATGGAAGAAATTGGACATAAGGTAAGGGATAAATATTATAATCTCATTCTTATCTGAGATTGTTTATTCGTAAGTATTTACTGGGGTTATATTTTTCATCCATGTCCAAAAAAACGTTTTTATAAAGTGGTTAATATTATTACATGTATGATTAAAGTCATGTTTACCCCTCTTGACTTTTACTTTGTGTAATTGAAGGAATCATTCTTTTGTTTACCATACGTTGTACTTTTTGACTTTTCCATTAAAAGTATGAGTAGAATGTTTTTTTAACTTATACAGCATGAATATATTTTTTCGGTTTTATAATTCCTTAATTTCATGAAACTTACACTATGAGATTTCATGATTATTTTGAACAAAATCATTTTATTTTAAAATTTCATGTCATTTTGTGAAAAGAAAATCATTTTAAAAAAGAAAGGATATTTTTCTCAAGAATTCATTTCAAGTCTTTTAACAGAACCATTTTCATTACAAGATGACATTATTTAATATGTGTATGTGTCATGTATAATGTCTCTATGATTTACATGGTTTAAATTTACTTATGATTAAATTATATCCATTTTTTTATATAGATTATTTTATGATGGGATGATGTTTATGAAACCAATTTTATTCTTTCGATTATGATGAATTATTTATGGTTATGTTTTGGCACATGTAAGAATGATTTCATTATGAGATGGGTGGGATCTATATATCCCTCAAATTAATTGGGTAATGATTTATATCTCATGAGATAGACATGGATGTAATGTAAAGTTAATCTGGTTCAGTAATACAAGACTGTAATGAGGGGTGAACTCAGTTCAGTAATGGACTTTTTCCACTAAGATGGTCTTGGAAGCAATGCCTTGGCTACTATGGAAATCATATCATGTGATTAATGGTTTGCCATAATTAAATGTTTTCTTCCCATGCTATTATATCATGATTTATTTTCAATTATGATATATTCCTTACGTACTTCCAAGATTTAAATCTATGCTCATGATTTTGATGTTTACATTTTATGTTCAAGTTTTTGCATTCAAATGTTTATGGATTATTTTATGTTATCTATGTTTACCCTTACCGGGAATTTGAGATCACCCTTTTTATGTTTTCTTTTACCCAGGATATAAAGAATGTTTTTAGGTAAGAAAAAAAAATGGGAATATCTTTATGGGAGATGTTGAAAATCATTCACCATGATTAGAAGATTAGGTTCCAAGTTTCCAAAGACACTAAACTATTACGGTCCTTTGGTGTATGTTTTTTTATGTATTAAGTATTCCAAAAAAGTAATTTAATGTCTTTACACATCAAGATTTGGGTCTCTACACTTTCTTTTCCCACAATAAGACCGATTATTAGAGCCTTATGATGTTCTCAAGGAGACTATTTTCAAGTGATAAATTAAACCTTCATTCACTTTTAATTTATATTCTTTTCTTATCCCCCCTTCATCTCCCCAATACCAAGTGAAATGATAACTCCAATATCATACACAGACAACAATTTTATTGGTTTAATTTAATATCATTCTTCCATCCTATTTCCCACAACTTTTTCACCAAATATTAAAACATCATCTATGTGGTGTCAATTCATCGCTTTCATAGGCGACAAGTTTTCACTTTTTATTACTTCCTTCAGTGCTGGACATAAAACCATTTTCATGGTTAATACATATTATTGTATGTGTATTATAATGTCATACATATTATGTAATTTTATTGTTTTAATGGAATATACATTATTAAACCACATCCCATCTCCTTTTCTTCCAAAAATTAAAACATCATTCGTAAGGTATAGATTCACCACCTTTATAGACGATGAGCTTTCATTCTTAATTACATTCATTAGGGATGGTCATAAAAAGACTTTCATAGCTAATAGATATTATTATATTTGTATTTAAACATAATTGATGTTTAAAAACCAGTATATTAATATAATATTAAATAAATTTACACTAGTTCACGATGGTCTTAAAAATAGCCAAAATAAACTAATCATTTTTCATTAACATTTTATCTAATAAATGATTATCAAATATGGAAAATTGATATATTGGACCAGTTGAAATTGTGTAATTATATTAATACCATATCATTACACTTATAGAGTTTTTTATTCATTTTACAAGAATACCCCTAAATATACATAATTAAACAGACCATGAAATCTGTGAAACATATGCTCCTAGAACGGAAAAATTAAACATTATAACTCATTGAATTGGTCATAAATGAAAATAATAAAATTATAATAAATGAAATATTTTGTAGGATGTTATGAATTAATTAATGGATACAATTTGATTATCGATGACATTATTTGAATGTGCATAACATATTCATACATAAGTTAAAGGATAACATTGATAAAACCTTTTTTCTCTAGGTGATGTTATCACTCCCTATCTACACCTATGTATTTCTTAATTATTCTTATATAATTATTATATATTTTTTGTATAAGTCGGAATGTTTTTATCCATGTAAATTTATCCTTCCATAATGGGGAAATATATGTTTTATATTTTTTCATTTTCAATTCATCCTGATATGCAAGACCAATTAAAATGAACTACCTAATTTCTTACCGAATTTTAAGTACATTATAAAATCAGTTTTAATCCACCATTTTTTAATACTACTGTTTTATATCTATAGAATATATCTTATATCATTTCATGTTTTATTCTAGAATTATGATTTATCCTTTTTGAAGGTGCTTTAATATATTCACTTAAACCACACTAAAGTGGATTATTTCTAATTTTTTGTAAACAAACTTTTTATAATTTTTCACTTTATTTGGACATAATTTACAATGTTATATAATTTTTTTCCTTTATTGATTTCCAATAATTATTTAAATTTAATCATTATTTTTCATCGTTATGAAATATCACATGGTTATGCATTATGATATGATTAAGATAACAATTTCTTTCCAGGGGTAACCCTTACTTTACCCTTATGATTGATTCTCCATGTGCTAAACATATGCATAAACATGTTATGATGGGTGAACTCTGATCGTGCCCCAATTAATTGGGAAATGTTTAGTCTCATGATACTTCTTGTATGAGATTAGAGAGCAGCACTGATCTAATATGGGACTTTGTCCACCATGTGATATAGTATTGTACACGAACCATTACTCATGTTTATGTCATATTTAATGTTGCAACCACATACCAATGTTTCCATGATTACATGATACCATATTCTATATTCTATTCTTATATATGAGTATCCATGTTTCATTACTTTATATTTCATCTTGTTAAGCCTTCCAATCCATGTCTTATGCTTTATTCTTATTTTTATTTACTTTCTTGGATTTTCATCATATCCCTTTGTTCATGTATCCCCTAGGTTATCCTATATGGATGTATGAGATAATAATAACATAGGATATCATTATGGTGTTTAGATAAAATATTTCTTTATTTTTCTTTCATGAATAATAATTATAGACCTATTTTTTAAAGACATTATACTTCATGATCCTTTTCTTTTATTTTATGGTAAATTATGATTAAAATCATGTAATAATATTTTTAAAAGGATAGAGTTTCTATAACACATAATAAATAAATGATATATATAATCATATAATAAATAAAATTCAATATAAAATCATTCATTGTCTCAATCATTAAAAAAATATAAATTTTGTAAAACACTGGGCCGAACACATATTGATACTAAGAAAAATGAAAATAAAAAAAATATGCTCCACTACCAACACATAGACTAACTACATACCCAATATCCACAATATTATATATTATTTTGACCAATCATAATACTAACCATGAGTGGATATTTTTTATCAATAATAATTGAGACACCTTTACATTCATCATGAAACTTATCCTCCATCTCGATGTAGACAACATGTTTTCATACACACTGAGGTGAAAGTAATGGTATTGTAAATAAATCACAGTACTCCACAAATTTTTTTTATCATAAAATAAACATTAATTAAAAGTTCATTTACATTTCTTATTCCAGTCCTTTATAAAATCTAATAATATTTGGAATAAAAAGGAATAACTAAACAAATAAACAGGTAGGAATAAAGCTAGTGGTGGTTTCAAGACTAAATCTCTAGGTAAATATAACCCATCTATGGCCCACTCTAGATTATTTATAGGATATGTGTCACCCAACCATATGATAACCAGTGTTCTAAGCATATATAAACAGGATATCCAAGACATCTAAATGAAAAATAAAAAAGTATAGACCCTGGGGTATATGTATAAGTGTCCATATGATAATGCCAATCTACTAAGAACTAATAATCTAATTGAATGTTTGGATGTAATGATAATAATATCTAGGTTGACTTGAACATAGATACTATCAGTTTAGAAGGTCATATAGAATAGATCATTCCCCAGTTATGGACCCATCAATAGGTGGTATCAATTTATAAATCTACTAGAAAACAAATTCTATGGGTCTGGGAGTGCCACAACAACCACAATGGACGAAAACCACTCCTTGAGTTCCTCGGCACCACCCGACCCTGAAACCACTATTTTAAAGATACACACTATACTAGAGGGGTGTTTAACTCTTCTAAGTAACACTTTATCTCCCAATTCCTATCTAATAATAATCAGACATGGAGGAAACAACCAGATAAACCCTCTAGTCCAATGATTAATAAGAGATAACCCAAGGTTCTCCTCATCAAACCCACGTCCTTAGAATAAAATAAATGAAACATCATTCCCAATGGTCAATAAAATGTGGGATGATCCTACTATCAAACCCACTATCCGAAAAAATAATCTAGTATCATTGATCTACTATTAGAAAACAAATAAATATGTGTATCATTATCCCATGGATCTCCTCATCCAGTAAACGACCACCAAAGGTTATCCATAGCCAACATTAGGTCCAAACCAATCTCAGGGCTCGCATTGTCTCATGGGATAAATCATTAAGAAACATCCAACTAGGGACTCCCCTACTACACCAAAGATCTCATTACAGACCCATCAAAAAAATCCATGAATGGAAAAAAAATATACATCAAGAGAAGAAACCACTAGAAGGGGATCCTCTAGCTCATCCATAATAATAGGACTCACCCATACAAAATATAACAAAAAAAACCCTCAGTGGAGTTCAAATGAACCTCAATCAACAGAATGCTCAATTAGTTGAATCCAAAAGCAATGCATGACTACATGGACATTTAAAAAAAGGTCCTGATGACAAACTCAAAGGTAAGAAAATATAAGGTCTCATCATCATTGAAAAAAACTAATCCAAAATTCCCCATAAAAAACCCATCTGTAGGTACTATATTACCTTCATGGGAATCTTTAAGTGTCCATATGGATAATCTCTAGAGAAAAATAGAACTCCACTATACCTTTTATCCCACGATGTCCACCCAGCCCAAAGGCTCCAAAAAATATAGTCCTCAAACCTAAGAGCTATAACCCAACCAGTCTAACCTTAAGAAACCATTCCCAACTTACAGGAATTAACCATGATCTCTCCAAATATACATCATTATCATTCATTCCATTATTAATCTAAATATCTAAAAACCAATCCCCATATAAAACATTATATAGGTTGATTTATAATATCACAACCCTCACCAAGGTCTCTCAACTCCCGAACTAACCTTCATGATGATTCCTTATATAATACAAGGATAAATAAACTTGTTTAACACTCTCAGTCTAAAAAAGATTCATTACGGCCTCTATGATGTAAAATGATTCATCAATCATTATATATGATTAGAATTACTCATAATGGAAATGAAGAAAAAACAGGTGAAGGGAGGAATCAATACATGGCATGTAATTAGGGTACATGACATGTAACCCCAAAGTCTTCCTTGGTCATGCTTCATAGGTCACTCGTCATGTACATTTAGAAATAATTTTTCATGTGCCACTCATAATATTTATTGGAACCCTACATGGGTTCCTCCCCATGTACATCAACCACATTAGGCTTGTACACTGCCAAACTATATGGTGTGTATATCCCCATACATGACATGTACCCCACAAGGGGTCCCTATCCATATACACCCAAACAGGGCTTAGATAAGCATAGAACATTGCCACTATAATTGTACCTCATAAGAGTTATTTTCATTGATGATTCATAGACATGTCTCCTCGACACCCCATGAGTATACAACATACTCTGGGTACTCCTAGTACATGGAATTTAGTCTCGAACACTATTATATAACCAAATAGTAAGACCACGGGATATGTGTTCCCTGAACTACACACCATGGGTAATGTTTTTCCTAAATGAAAATCCATAAAATGGCCTAAAACATCATATTTCTCACTAAATGATGTAGATCACCCCCCACCCCCACACACACATACACACACATAGTGTCCCCATCAAACCAAAAATGTTTAAAAAATTTACAAGCATCTACAATAAAGGGATTTATGGTGAATAAATATAAATGATCCATCAAAAAGGTGGAATCCACCTATGTATCACACAAAATTTCGACAATGCACCTATCTAGCTTCAAACGTCGCCTAGATGAGATCCCATGGTACCACCAACTCAACCATTTCCTTCTTATCTCCATCTCCCTCTCTATTAGATGAATAACCTAAAGGGGAAATCCCAAGGGGGAATACTTTACAACATAAGTGGGAAGATAAACAATAAATATTAAAAATAGAAAAAAGAAAGAAATAAAAAAAATAATGGAAATGTGGCCCTAGGAATTCCCCCTCTCCTACAATAGGCTTATACATCACCTAGGAAGAACTACTCATTCCGACTTCAACACTAGATACGAGATATCTATTTTATGATGCATTAAAAATATACCAATGTACAAACTTGCATAAATAAATTAATTTTTAATAATTAAAATATTCTTTATTCCATGATATTTCAAATGGGATAGATTTACACTAACATACTATCTTGTGGTAAACACCATATTCTAAGACAAATAATGTGGTCCAAAATATTATATGAGTTAATATTATAGAATAATTTTTTGATTTTCCACTTAAAATAATCATTGAAAAAAATGTTCAAATTTCACAAGGTTTCCCAAATCTATGATGATATGAGGTGTCACAAAATCCCCACCACAAGTGCTTCTCACCACTCAAGAATCCTAAGTGGTCATATAACTACGATGCTACCACCCAATAGCTAGTGGAACAGATTCTTTTTTAACCATACAATGATATTAATTACCATATCCATTAATCACCAGCATCATGATAGATATTTAACCAAGAATGATCTGATTCCCCACACCTTAAGAGTATCCATATAATCACTCTACTACCCAAACTACATGACACTCATATCACTCTTTGTCTTTCACAAAATTAAATGGATATACATTTCCAAACTGCTCACACCTAGGTGTCGTCCCATAAACTGAAACAAACCATGATAAAAAGAACATGTACAATGATCCCCATGAACATTAATATCCTACTGTGTGATCCTTACCATATGGATTTCCACAATACTCTATCAAGTGTTGAACTAGACTCATCCTCTCATATTCCATGTTCATGAAAAAATAGACCAATGTGCCTAAAATCGTTGACCATGTTCCTCATATAGGACAATTCCAATAAACTGGAGCAACATTAGCACTCCTCTTTAAAAATGTGGCATCTTCCTTATTCCTTAAAAACCACATGACAAACCTACACTTAGGTGTCAATCTAAAGCTACATGTATCCATCCACACTCACCCTCTGCTACTCGAGTATAAAAAATTAATAGTTCTAGGAAACCAACCAAACATTCCATATTATAACATCTTTGAGACAAGGATAACTTCAAATGATCCAACTCTCAATTACTATTCATCATTATGCCCAAAAAATACTAGTTATAGTAACATCAATGACCACACTACGAAAGAATAGTCATGCCCACCTAAGACATTGATGATAATAAGAAAACATAACCTACTATAGGAACCAAAGAAAAACACATTCCAAGAATAGCTCCCCCCCCCACGGAACATGAACTTGGTACATCATTAGAACCACCACCACAAGGAAACATGATCCAAAACCAAAAATCCCTTAGGAATATTTTCCCTCATCAAGTGACTAACAATGCACTCTTATTCCATTACCAACTCACTGGGGTCTCCATGCATCCCTTGAAAAAGGGAGTGCATCTCTATCACCTATGAACATCCCAATACAAAATCTTCAAAGAATATTTTTAGAAGAAAATATATACATTTGGTTCTGGTTAGTAGATTTACACTAAGTAATTATACAAGAAGACACCATTTGATATGTTGCGGGCACATTGAATAACTAATCCTCCATTATCAGTGAAATCACTAGAGACATGCATATTTCATCTGAATATTATGTTCCAAGAATGATGAATGTGCACTAGTCTATTTCCCATGATCCATGAGACAAAACCAGAATAAATCATAAATCTAAATTCCAAAGTGAAACAAAATAACTGAAATATCACTGTGGTAAAAATGAAACCTATGAACAACATTACCATTCCCTAGAAACTAGGAATTTCTATTAGAAAATTTTTCATGAAAAATAGTCTGATATCCATCATAACTTATAACACATTCTTAGACCACCACTCTTATAGCTCATCAATTCCTAAAAAATAGTTGTAATATAATTTTTTAAAGAACCAGCCTCGGTGAACCTAACTCATCACCTAATATATCCCCCCATATGGCCATATGAATGCCTACCAAAATTCCAAGGTTTTATGAATACAATTTTGGGTATAACATATACTCTGGGGATACTATAACCTCTAGTTAGAGTGTAATAATTGAAGGGAAAAGACACAAGCATAGGGTTATGCATCTATGTATTCATGATAAAAAGATAAAATAAAGGATGTAATAAAATATAAAATACAACATATAGTCATAAACGATCAAAAGAATTTATATAATATAATATTTGATCACCCACATTGTTCACAACATATTCAAAATAGAAAATTAAAATTAAAACAATAGGCTCAACTACAAACACTGAGACAAATCACATACTCGGCCTCTATGATACTTGGTTTGTACCAGCCTAATCCTGAGACTCTTCATTAGTATCTCAATAAGTTCGATCCACAATATCATTTATTCAAATCCTTTACAAAAACTATGTTACCTATTTAATGAAGACAATCAACATTCATGAACAGTGAGGTGCATATATCGATGGTGAGAAAAAAATCATTAGGTTACCCCAAATAGTGGACCTATAATATATTATCAATAAATATTCAGGAATGTGTGATATGAACAAACTAATCAAAAAAAACTAACAATATCATGAATAGAAAGAATAACTACATATAAGAAATGTGGTGGAAAACAAAAACAAGTAAATCAGAATCAATGGGTTCAATCATAACACCCAATGATAATCTACCCTTTTTTTAGCACACACCATAGGATTTATAGCATATAGAACATCCAGCCACTAGAAAACCAGTGCATCCACCATATCTATATAGAATCTCTAAAATTATTGAACGTATAGGAATTAATGCTAGAACCTAGAGAAAACCATAGGCATCCACATGATAAAGTGTATCTACCAAGACCTAGGACTCTAATACCATGATCAACATTAGAGGCAGATTTATTTTAGAAGACAAAACTAGAGAACTTGTTAGACATAATGGTTACAAAAAAAATTAGGCACCAGTTGTTGACCCAAAAAAATTTTGTATCTAGATATAAAACCTAGAGTACACAAAATATTTGGGGCGAGGAGACCCATATATTGAAAAATGTAAAAAACTAAATCTATTAGTTCCTCAGCACCACAAGAGCATGAAGCCACAATAGCCAGGGTCCAAACTCATAAAAAGGGGGGTTTCACTCATTTAGATCACTCAATTGAACCCAGATCTCATATAAACATATCTACTAATATATAAGAGAACATGATCAACACTCATATCAAATTATAATCATAGGATATTATATGGGAATCATAATCAAAAAATGTACTAAGTAGAAACAGCCTTAGATATTATGGACAAAGGACAACCAAATGTGGGATGATCTAACTCTGAAACTAACCATTCAAATTGAAAAACTAGTTTCATTAATTTACTATTTTCCAATAAATCATAGGGCCTCTAATGATCCCATAGATCATCTCATTTAAAAAATATCCACCATAGGCTCTTCTCAAACCACCTCAATGAGAAACCAAACTAAGGGTTCTCACCGTCCCCAAGGTCATATCATAAAATGACATCAATCTGGGAACTCCCTTTCTACACCCATGGAAAGGGCCACTCTCATTAAAAAATCATCAAATGAACTATAGGCCACAAAATGGGTTAGAAACCCTATGTGGAGTTTCTCTAGAATATTCAATGGCATGAGATACTCCTTATGTGGAAACATCTCAAATTATAATAAGTGGTTTCTTTATAATCCTCAATCAATAAAAATCTCAAATTGGCGAATACAAAATAAATTCACACTAACATGGTTTGTTCCAATTTTCCTCATGACAACCTTAAAATTCAAACCTAAACAAATCTCTTTAGTTTCATGGAATGCTGAGTAGAAAGACTGTGAAAGAAAAACCTCCGTTTTCCTTCCCAAAAAATTTCCCATCCTTGGGTATCAACACACAACAATAGAATCTTAAAGTGTCCCATTGGCTAATCTCAAACACAAAATTATACCTAATCCTAACTACTATCCCATGATGTCAATCAATCTCAATGGTTTCAAAGGATTTGGTCATAAATCCCAAGAGATAACCCACAAATACTCTAACGTTGAGTAATTTCACCCAACATGCAGGTACAAACAATGATCTCCCAGGGGACACACCTCAATCCCACCATCTTAGACACTTCTAAAGATCCAAAAAATGATCACCATGGTGCACTCGATCTAGGAAAATCACAAATCTCACAATTCTCACACGGGCCTAGTATTTTCCAACCCAACCCAAAGGTGGATTCTATATACAATACTCAATGAAACACTCATACTAGAATATATATATCCAAAACACTATCAATATTTCCTATAATAAAAAAATTATTCAACTATCATAATCTTCATGAAAAAAATTCTCCAAATAGACTACTCTGAATTTTATTTTTGGTTTCAGGGAAAAATAAGGAAAATGTGAATGAGAAGAAAAATTATATGATGTGTACATTAGGTTCCCAACCTATAATCCCAATGTTTGTCTATGGACCTATTTCTTAGGCCAATGGGTGTGTACGTTCTCAAACTGCATGGTGTGTTCATTTTTTACATAATTTGTATCCCTAATTGTGTACTTTACTACATACCCCATCCCCACATAGCATGTACAATATATAACTACATGGAATGTACCACCTGTATGTGGAATGTACCCCATAGGGGGTCCTCATCCATATAGCTAGCCGTGTACCCCCATAGTGTCTGGACAAGAACAATACATGACCTCTAGATTTGTACCGTTTAAGGGTTGTAGTAGTGTAACCTAAATAAACATGTTCCCCTAGAACACCTTGAGATACACTAGAATATGTTTAACCATATTATATGGTGTGTAGTACTGGGAACTCGTATTCCCAAAAAAAAAGGAAAACAAAGTAAGTTATCTTTGAACCAAATTTTGTTTACAAGAGTTTTCCCAAAACTATAACCCCAAAAATTTCCCAAAACATGTGATTTTCACCCAAAATTCATTGATCCCAATGGTGTCCCAAAACCCCAAAAAAGCCCTCAAAAACATAAAATAGACTACACTACAGGGATTTAAAATTAAAAAGGGCATACTTATGAGTGGAAATCCTAATGATCCATAATGGATCCATGTCCTACACCCACCGGGACTCTATATACCTCCAATAGAGCTCCATGTGTAGCACCAAAACCTCCATACCCCTCTTATCTTCCTGTCACAATCCCACATATTATAAATTCAAAGGGACATATATTGAAATTCTTGGGGAAAATTATGGTATAAAAATTATAAAAAGGAATAAAATTTAAAAAAAATGAAAGGAAATGAAGCTCTACCCCATCCCCAAAGCCTATGAAGGGTTTATGCCTAACTTAAGAAAACCACCACATATAAATATCAACTATAGAGACAGAGCATGAATCCAATTATCTGTTTAAATGTTATCACAGAAAAAATAGACATAATTAAAATAATATTTAGTAAATTAAATATTAAATATTCTATGAAAATCGAAACGACTCATATTTCCCCCAAATTCCAATCTGAGGGGAAACCCCTACTACAAAACAGACATTGTGGTCTTAAAAATTATCTAATATCATATTATGAGATAATTTAATATTTTCCCCTAAAATAATTTTTTCAATAAAAAGATCCAATTTAAATTGATTTTTATAAATCATGTCGATGTGAGGCATCATGAGTTCCTTATCTCAATAATTATGTTTTTTAGTTGATCTGTGATATATATTTTTGAAGATCCAGGTTCATTCCATAGGTTTTTTATGAATAATTATTAAATATTAAAACACATAACACCCATGTTTTTGTAAATTTTAATGAAATTAAGGCGATATATTAATTTATAGTGAAATATTAATATTACCATTAAAGCACCGAAAAAAATATTTATATATTAATATCATATCTTCTGTCAAAAAAATTATAGATTTCAATAGGTTTCCCAAAATAGAATCAAATTAAAAAATATCATTAATCTAATTTTAGGAGATTAAATTTTATGTTGATAATTTATTATTTATATACTCAATAAAATGACTATATTATCTTTATAGAATATTAATAATATTATAAATACAAATCTTATTCAATTATTTTTTTAACCAACTATGTACAGAGGTGATAAAAATAAAATTGGTAATTCATGGAGGAGGCAGTCCGACTAGAACATGAGTGACATTTAATGTTACTAATGAATGATATGAAAGTAGATTATAGTTATTACATCAACATTATGACATCTATGTAAATTAATTTTACATTTTTAAATTACTTTGGGATGGTTATATAATATCATCATGGGGTATGCATTGAAAGAGACTATCAATAACTCATTTAAAACAATTACTTCTTTCTTATATATCTTCTTCAGGACCACTACATTTGGCTTTAGATATTAAATTTTGGTGATACCAGAACCTATATATAATGTAAAATTGGGATTAGGGAGTGGTAATGGTAGATTTTGTTTGATCGAGGAAGATGTAGGTGTGAGGATAAGTGTGGTGGTGAGGAGGTTCTATTATAGGTCTGAAGGGTGGAACCATTTTAAACATTAATATCCTAATTTAAATAGAGATTACTTTTAATGGAAAGTTGTTAAAATTGATAATTAACCAGAACAATATTTTTAAAACTAATTATATTCATCATACACAAATTTAATGTATATTTTTTTGGATTTTACGACTTCACCTCTTGATTAATCTTAATTACCTCATTTTAATCATTAAAATGGTCATTGATTTTGATATTAGTAAACAATTTTTATGACCAAAAATGTTATTCGAATTATTAAATAATTAAAGGATTTTATTTAAAAATATGAAGTAAATTTTTATCAAATAAATTTATAAAATAGTTAAAAATTTATTATTATATAATAACACAAAATTCATAAAATCAGTTTTCAGAAAAATGAAAATTTAAAGATAAGGTGAGATTATTATTATTATTTTCATGTGTAAAAAAATTACATTTCTATTAATATATATATATATATAATTAATAAATTTCATCAATTTAATTATTCAGAAGTGAATAATTTAATTTATTTTCAAAAAATAAATAGTATATTTAAAAAACAAATATTCAAAAAAAATTCTTATCACACATAATGTTTTAATAACATTTTTTTATTAATATATATTTTTTATCATTAAAATAAATCAAATAATTTATATTACAAAAAAAATATATAATAAATTATGTAAAATAAATAATGTTTTCTATCTTTTAATTTATATAAGTTTTTAAATTTTTTAGAATTTTCTTAATGATATATTAAATTTTCTATACATAAATCATTAATGTTTATCATATATTGAAAAAAAATTGTTCTTTGTTTTCATTCAACATTAAATATGATACAAGATATTAAATCTATTAAATTAAAATACAATCTACAATCTTGTGGTGTAACATTCTATCCATCATAAATAAACTGCTTCCTCACAATTTTAGTATCTCTCCCTGGTTAAAATAGAGAAGGGGTTTTTAATATACTCTGAAATTTTAAAATAAAAAATATTTTAAAATCATTTATAATGATTTAAAAATGATTATGAATATAAAAAACTTATCCCTCATCAGTTCCAAACTAATTTTTCAGTTAGGGCCTCTTGTTGTGAATCGAATGAAGATCACGTTAGTACTCAACTAATATTTTTTAGGGTTCTTAACACTCAATGTATTTTAATGAGTGACTGCATTCAATTATCCAAATCCATACAAGGATACCGTTTCTAGAAAACCCCAAACTCATTTTTTACTAAATGTTTTGGATTTTTATCTTTATTTTGATCAATATTCAAGGTTTCCACTAATGTATTAGGCATATATTTCCTAAAAATAATAATATTAAGATTTATCCTATTTTATCCTAGATCCAAAATTCATTGAAAAAAATACTCCCAAAAACTAATATAACCATTATCCCCATTAAAAATTAATCACATTAAAATCTATATATACATTAATCATATATAAAAATATTCATATTTTCAAAAAAATACATAAATTTTTTTGATTAAAAATTAAACACCAACCATATGGTCTACTAATTCCTCGATCATAGGTCATTAAAAAAATTAAAAAAATTCCTAAATATCATTATTTACCTTAGAATACAATCATTTTAGATATAAATATTGGGTTAAAAGCCTTAAATTCTCCTCAATTAGTAGGATCCTAATATCTAATGTTTTATAATACCTTTTACTATTCTAACTAAGATTCTCTAGACCCACACTCTATGATCTGGTGCTAAATACATAATCTTTATATACTTACATTTAATCCACACAAAGAAACCCAAACAAAATAAATTATAATTATAATACTGAAATATATACCAAGTCACTTATACACCCAATACCTATTAGGTTTTCAGTTTTAGAGAGTTTGCAATAAACTTTAAATAACAAAAACCATATATTTTCAATGTATGGGGCATTTTTCCCACTAAACCTATGATTTATTTTTTATATTTATTCTTGAAAATATCCTACAATGTTTTTAACATATAATACCCAGATTTACATATCATACACAATACTCTTCTTCATAACCAATGGAAGTGAAAAAAACATAATAATGGTTAGATGAAATGAATCATATGAAATAACATACAATATAATCTATCAATGATTAAACAACTTATGAATAATGTGGAAGAAATAAATAATAATCAAATAATGTTATATAAAAAAACTTGAGAAATTAATATATCCATGGATTGCATAAAAAAGTAAATCATCACATGGATTGAATTAATTTATTTCATTGTGATGGAATTCATAATATCGAACATCAAACATCATATTGACAAGGCATCGTTCAAAGAAAACATATATAAATGGTTATGGATTACACAAAATATTCAGGAATGGTTTTTTGGATATTCCTACTGATACATCAAGGGATTTATAATTTTGGGTCCCACCCATCGCTAATTATGTCCAATTCCCTAAAAATATAATGATATTAGTAAATAATAAAATTAATAAGAAAATTTATTAATAATAAATAATATTCCAATTAAAATAAGAAGTATACAGAATGTAAATATATTCCCAGTCAAAATATAGAATAATTGTCCTAGTTCGAACACTTAGAACTAAAATCATATTGAGTAATGGTTATACACTATATTCAATACTAAAAAACAAAATATATAAATAGTACAAATGATATAGTTTATATCCATGAAATTAATTAATATAGAAAAAAATAGAAAAATGGATCCATGAGATTTGAAAGGGAGAGGGAGAAAATATCTATTCCTAAAAAGGAAATATATAGATTATAATTCCATAATGTAATTTAAAAGGTAAAAAATTAAATCGTACTCCAAATAAAATATTTCCTTTATGATTTTAGGGTAAAATTAAAACATAATTATAATTATAATTTTTAATATGATTTTGTACATGGTTTCAAAAAAAATTGTAAGATTCATGATAAAATATATTTTCTTGGGTGGAAATAGTAGTCTAATAGTTTTCTTTTATAAATAATTAAAAATTTTATAATCACGGTAATAAATGTTGTTAAAAATAGTGAATATGAAGTGGAATATAAAAAACACAAAGTGGAATGAATTCCCATTATTTATAAATCAAAACCAATATACTATTTTATTTAAAATAAAAATTCAATGAAAAATGGGATGAATATTTTAAATCAAAAAAATGTAAACATGGAAAGGATTCATGATAATAAAGAATAGATTAAAAAGTGAGAAAACGTGCTAAGGTTTAAAACATTAAATGTAAAATTAGTTTCAAATATTTCTAAAATAATGTAAAAATGACCTATGAAGAAAATGTTAAAAAAAATTAAGAATTTTATTGGAAAAAACTTAATTTAAAATTTAAATAAGAAATAATTGAATTATATAAAATATCATACAGTAAAAAATATAAAAAATATAGATAAATAATAGAGAGATTATTTTTCATGAAAAAGATATATGTTTGAGTTCACATTAAAGTAACCATTTTGTTGAATTTTGAACCAATGGATGGAGAAATTTCAAGAATACATGTAAAACCAATAATATAAAGAGATAATAAAATATAATATAATCATGGTGTGTAATAAGATTAAATTATAAATATAATGTTTGAAAATGAATGTTATAACATATTGAATGGAAATTATATTGGCAACACCCATTATAACTCTAGTAATCTATGAATCGAATGATAATTAATTTGGAGACAATAAAATAAAGTAAGAATACCATGAATAAAAAATATTTTATGATATAGTAATTATATATGATTTAAGTTACATATTAAAAAACTAACTTGTTTTATAATAAAAAACATATCTCAAGTAATATATATTAATAAAGAACCCTTACCTTGCATCATCACTTAGTTAGAAAGGCTCTAACCTCATGAATTATAAACTAAAAAACATTAATTATTAGTTTTAGAACCTAATTCAGACATATAACTTTGTACATTTATATTATTTATTTATTTCTTACATTATTACTATATATTGTTAGTTATTATTGATCACTGTTGTTATTTGTTTGAAATATTCAATGTCTATTTTTGTATAAGTGTTTAGGTTATAATTCAATGATATTGATTTAATCATATACATAATGTTATCTATATTTTAATTTAGGTTATAATATTATTTATGATATTCTATGTTCAATATATTATATTTCTAAGTATGATTATTAAGATAAAAATATGTAATGGGCTTGTTTTGGTAATTTTTTAGATACCAAAGGTGGCATCTTAAAAATTAGTTAAATAATAATAATACCATTCCTGAACCAAAAAAAATATTATTTAAATATAAATATCATATCATACTAGATTCATAAAATTTATACACAACAATATTTTTCCAAAATATATTCAAATGAAAAATAATATCTTGCTAATCTTGTTTTTGTTAGTTTAATTTTACGATGAAATTTTAGTGTTAATTTTGTTTGTAGAATGATAAAGTTATACTTGTAAAATAATATTAATAAAATTAATATGATTATTATTCAATTATTTTATTTTTTGAGCTACCTGTTAATGTGGGTGATGAAAAATGAAAAATGTTGTTCTTGGAGGTAGTTTTAGAGACATAAAATATGATATGTTTTTAATTTATAATAAATAATAGGACGGTAAATATTGTTTATTATATATAAATAATAATATTTATTAAAAAATATATACTAGAGTCTTTTGATAGGATGGTTTGAGAGTATATAGAAGGAATTTGAAGAAATTTACTTGATACCAATCGGATAAAGTAATTAAAACTTCCTTGGATGTTCTCCTTTATAAAACATTATAAGGATACATAGATTAGACATTTAGTAAGAACAGTACAAATTGAATATATGATAAAATTTTGGGAAGGCTTTTTTGTTAAATTTTATTCAACCTAAGAAATTTTATGAATATAGATATGTGGGGCAGGGAAAGTGACCCTTTATAGTGGAGAGGGCTGGAACTTTTGTAAATAATAACTTTTCAACATAAAAAGAGATTCCATTTTGAAGGAAAGATGATATAAAATTAAAATTTAATGTGTTAAATATTTTTTAAGGTCATTATATCCCTCATCCACCCATTCAATGATGAGTTTTTGTGATATTTTTTCACATTACCAATCACAAAACAACAATAAATGGGCTATTATCCTTGTTATCTAACCCCATGGGTCTCTAGTAATACCTTGGTTTTGTTACCAACACACTATAAGATATTAAAAATATGTGACACTGATTTGACTACTCACTGTCCTCAATGTCCAAAACCTATTCTTTTAGGGTTCCTTTTCCTCACTCACAAACACCCTATGATACTTCCCAAGAGGTCACCAATCCTAACTACTACACCAAGCCGTAAAAGCATAAAAATATAGTTCTAATCAGGTGGAACTAGAGAAGAAATATTCTCCCTGCTTACATGGGTAGTATTATTTGGTCTTTTAAATCTCACTTTTACAGGGGGTTTTAACTCCCACTCCTTTATAGAACAACTCACTTGTAGACCCTAAACATAAAACACTTTAAGGGAAAGGAACATTATGTAGGGTATTACCTTAAACCATTTTCACAACTCGACCATCCACATTATATATACATGGTTATATAACCCCTTAGGTATCCTATAATACCTTGGATAAATTTCCATCGCACCATATTCTATTAACCACCATAGTAACTTATCTGATTAACTATTTTCCCTAGAGTCCAATACGTGTTCTATTATTGTACTTTTTTACTCTGTCACAGAAACGTTGAGAAACATCCCAAGAGGCAACCCATCATAACTAGTACTCAAACCCAAGAATAGATAACATTGGAATTTTAATATTGTAGGCTTATAAAGATAAAGGTTCACCATGTTAACAAGGGTAATATCATTTGTTATGTTAATTATCACTTTTATATGTACATTAAATTTCCACATGATTAATCATTTTAACCTAATTTTATCATTTTCCATGGTATCTATTATTTTCTATGATAACTTATATTTAAGGATAAAATTAATATTTATATTATTACCTAAATTTTAATTTTTGATTTCTAATTTTTAATCCACTTTAATTAATTTAGTTTATAAAGAAGATAAAAAAATTAATATAATAACTCATAATATGGGAAATCATTAAAAAATATATTTTCTAATCATGAAGTGGAATTATTCTTTAACAATGAAAAGTAAAAATAATTATATATATGTTATTTTATTTAAATATATATTATCAATATTGTAATACAACAAGATTTTATTGTATGTCACTTTTCAAATTTAATATATTTGATAGTTTATACTTCATGTAACACCACACATAAACATATAATAAAATATGAATTAATACCATCAGAATACTAATATGACCAATCTAATATCAACTTAAATAGTAAAATTATAAATAAATTAATTTTATATTATAAATGAAAATATTTTATATTTATTTCATGGAATTAGTAAATAAATGTTTTAAAAATGATAAATTAAGTATTGATATTTTTGTGAAACATAAATGTTTAATCAAAATTTTTTAGTTAACAATTAAATTTTTTCTTTTTGAAAGAATATTTTACATAAAAAGAAATCTATTTTTTAATTCCAAAAATCAATAAAAGGTTATGGTAAATTTTTAAGATTATTTTAAAATAGTTGAATTTTTGGGGAATAGTGAAATACCGTGATTTACACTATATAATATTATAAGTTAAATACACCATTTATTTATTCATTCCATTTTAAATCGCCATAATATATAAATATCCTTCTCCAGTTCATTTATTTTTTTTCATTGTAATAAAAACTATTCATTGTCTTGAGCCAAAATTGTAAACTATAGAATGAAAAAATCACATAACACCCCCCTCATCTCTTATTAATACCACATATTCTTCTTGCAACTCCTAATCCTTGAAGCTGGTACAATTTCGTACCAATAACTCTACAAAAACATCTCCCCACATTCTTATCCTATAGTTATCACCAAATATACCTTTTCAATGTTCCTTAAGGAGGTTCTCAAGAAGAGGAATTCAAGATGCTCAATCCCCATTCCTTATTTTAATATTCATTCAATTTCTATTATTTCCTGATCATTGCATTAAAACCTCTGTCAAAACATGAATGATAACTACATTATCCAATATACTCTCTAAATTTTTTATGTTAATGGAATATTCATCATCAAACTCATTCTCGTCTATATTTTATTCTAAAAATTGAATTATCATTTGCAATGTGTCACTTTCCCTCCATCATGGATGATACCTTTTCTTTATGGCCTTCATGGTTTGTCATAAAACCATTTTTATTGTCAAAAAAATTATAATATGTGTATTTAATATTATATAGTGTTATGAAGCCCATATATATACATATTATTAATTAATTAGACAAAAGTAGTTTATCCCAATCGAAAAAATTCCAAAATAATCTATAGAGTTATCATTAATTATTTATCTAGTGAATCATTCTGGTATCTACAAAAAATATATATAAGAAAATTAAATCTTTTATATGATCTTCAGTAACATATAATTTCGATTGGTTTTAACTTTTATCATTTTATATGATACTTCGTATATGTGTACAACAGAATCAAACATGAAAACTAAGAAAATTTACACTTCTGAATGAAGGAATTAAATATTATTACCCATCCAAATGCCCATAAATGAATTTAATAATATCCAAAAAAATTAAATAAATCCATAATAATTTAATAATTATATTATTAGTGAGTCTAATTTCATTATCCATTAAATTATGTATATGTTAATAACACTTTCATACATAAGGTAAGTGATTCACCCAGAATATCCATTTTCCATCAGGTAACACATGCAATCCAATTACCCCAATTTAATTATTTGTTTTCCTTTTGTAATCATTATCCATTATAAGTCTATATTACAAATAAAATTACCTATATAAATTCTTCTTTATTTTATAGTTAAATAAATGTTTTATAAGGTTTACTTCTCAATTCTTCTCGATATGCAACCATGACTAAATGGGACTTCCCAATTTCCTTACCATTTAGATGTATAATCCATTCTCTATTTAAAGAAACCATGATTTTTAGCGAATCAATCATTTGATCCTGAAAATTTTCCTTTTTAAAATTCTTGGATTTATGTAAACAATTATTCATTTGTCCTCTTTATAGTAACTTTAATATTTTCCATCAAACTGCACTAAAGTAACACATTTCTATAGATTCATAGAAATATTGTTAACTGTTATCACTTCAGTTGGGAAACGTTTACGCCTCAAATAAAAATTTTCCTATATTTTTTTTATTTATAAATGTTGACAATCTAATTTTCAAAAATAACAATTATTTCTAAAGTAAAAATGGAGTATTTCACTGAAGAATTCCTCAATGATTTTAACAGGATATTTTCATCTATTTAATTACCCCTTATTTAATCCTATGGAGTGTGAATTAAATTTTTTTATGTGAAAATATGGGCCTTTTATATCATTTTAATTCATTTTTAGGTCTCATGAGACAAACTATTCTCGGTTTTATCCATTTGTGTATGGTTTCCTAGAGTATGCTTTGATGGTATATTTATTATGTCCCACATTATGCATCCCCTCATTCAGATATTAGTAATTTATAATCCATGTGATTATTCAACTTTTATAATATACATGGTTACATCTCATTCTCATGTGGGTATTAATATGACATAATTTATTCATATTTTATTCTCATAATATTATTATCTAGAATAGGTTTTAATAGAATGTGTTTTTAGTTATTCACATTTCTTTATAGTTTATGTTTATGATAGCTTCTTTTGTTTTTCATACACTTACTGAGCATTTGAGACAACCCCCATATTTTGTTTTATTTTTTCCCATGATGAAAATATGTATATTAAAAGTCACTTTTATGATTAATATAGGTATTTAAGGATGTTTCCAATGGATTTGATATATTTTTTTCAATTTATGTTATAATGTAACAATTAAATTTGTATATTTTTTTATAAACATACTATATAAATCATTCATATGGGACTAAATTTTTTTATCCATGATAATGTAATATGAATGGAATTAACTCTAGGATAATGGGTTATAGGTATTCATAGTTGGTTTTAAAAGATGATTAGTAGAATCTTTGGAAACTATATAGATAACTAAACCTTATAAAATAATTTTGAAATATTATAAAAAAAAGTTTATATTTTAGAAAAAAATTTTCTCAAAAATTTCAATTTAGGATTATGTGATTCAATAGTGCTGATATTACCCATTATGATTCATAATTTTATGATATAATATATTTTATTCATTTTTTATAAATGGTTTATTGTGGTTGGAATGGTAACAATATCAATACACGTATTCTAGGTAGGGATTTCCCTCCTATGAAATATAATGATGTTAGAGAAGGAATTGAAACTGGAGTTTAAAAACATATAACTATAATTGAAAAAATAGCTCAGCTAATGAGAAATTAACTTATTAACATGTATAATATTGATCCACAATGTGGAGTAACAATGTTAGACTGCCTTATATGATAAAAACCTCCATCATCAAATCGGAATGAAAGACCATTTATAGCTTAGAAATGGATATGTTCCATTGAGAAGATATTTATCACATTTGGAAGTAATGAAATAGAGAAGGTTATCATAACATTTTTTCATCTATTAGCATATGAATATTTATATTGGTCAATAATTCAAAATAAAAATGATGAGAAAGAAATTAAAAATATGGAATGGAACTTTTTTAAGAATATTTTAGAAGAAAAATATTTCCCTCATTAATAGAGAGTGTATATGGAGATGAAATTATTATGTTTGAGATGGAAATAATATGAAACCATTTTCATATATGAAGACAAATTTACAAGGATATAAAAGGATTTTTCATAATATGAACATAATCTAAATATTTAGATTGACCATTTCTTTAATGATCTTAAGCTAATTCTGCATATAGAACATGTCCTCCAAATAGAATCAATGTATGAGGATATATTATTTTGTGCCATAAAATGGTGAAATAATTTTCCATGACATATTTATTCCAAAGGAGGCCAGATATTAATAGTATTTCTGAGTATTGTGGAAAAGTAAATAAATTTAAATAGAATAATAGAAGGATACAATCTCCATCATTTAGTAAACATGGAAGTAAACACCATGAAACATTCTATTTTGGAATGGGGGTTTGTTATTATTGTAAAGAAAAAGGACACTAGGACAATGATTGTAGAGGTATGAAAAAAACAAGAAATATGAAATTCTACATATTTAAGGAATTGGGACACTATGAAATTCATTTTTCTATACAACAACAAAATTTAGTAGAAAAGGTAAAGTCAAAAAGGCTATGCTAATGTAGTAAAAGTAGTCGAGGCTGAAGTTCATAATGATGTGGTGATAGGTACATTAATCTGATCATTAAATTTATCTAATTATATATTTGATTATGGGTCATCACAGTCTTTTATATCTACCCATTTTTTCATGTAAGTTATACATTTAGCGTCTAAATTAATATGGGAATTTTTAGTCAAAACTCTTATGGATAGTCTCATTGCTACAAAAAAGCGTCATTCATCCCCCTTCATGACACGTAAACATGATTTATTTTCTAACCATATCATCAAACATATGGTTGAATTTGATATAACCCTCAGTTTGTTCTGTCATTCAAAATATGATATGAAATTTTATTACAAGAATAAAGAAACTATGATATGTGAGGAATATATAGAATACCTTATCTTTAATTAAGTATCCTTGTCATTTGATTCATAGATTGATTGACCCCCAACAGCTCAACTGAATGAAATTATTGGGGAGGAATAGAAAAAATCTCTTTTGGAAGAGGAAATTAAACATCAAAATCACGATTTACCTAATATACTAGAATACATTGATTTATTTATTGATAAATTACCCAAACACCCCCGGAAGTGTGATTTTGAGTTTATAATTGATTTAATCTATGATGAAAGGATAATATTAATAAATACATATTTAGTTTCCATTGTGGAATTAATAGATCTAAATAAAAAACAAAAATATTTGAATAATAACAGATTTATCCTACATAGTGTTTCTCTATGTGGCGCCCATGTTCTTTTTGATAAGAAGAAATATGGTCAATGAGGATGTTCTTTGACTATTGAGAAATAAATGTTATTACAATAAATAAAAAGTATCCTTCGACTCCCATTCATTATTTATTTTATCAACTTCATGGATATAAAATTTTTTAAAATATTATTATTCATTCTAGATATCATCAATTGTGAGTAATGAGGGAATAAATTCCAACATAGCATTTAGAACTACATATGGACATTATGAGATTACAGAAGTTCCATTTGGAAAAAATAATCCACCCATAGTTTTAATGGATCTATTGAATAGATTATTCAGGGAATATCATGATTATTTGGAGTGGCATTAATTTATTATATCTTGATAAAATCCAAAATCTATGAGGACGATGAGATACAATTTAAGAATTGTTCTGAATAATCTTATAAGAAAAGAGTTATATACTAATTTTTCCAAGTGTGTCTTTTGGGTTCAAATGGTTTCTTTCCTTGTCCATATTATCAACAAAGATACATTATATTATGATCTCTTGAAGAAAAAGGTAGTCCATGAATGGACTACAGCAATGAACATAACTTTTTCTATATATTTTCATTGGTTTAGATGGTTACTTTCGGTGTTTCGTTTATAATTTTTCACTATTAGCTTGTCATTACCTCAGATTGATAGTAAATGGTTATTATTTGTATGGAAAAATTAATTTAAAGAATGATTTGAAAAACTAAACCAGAGATTAGTGAATTCTCTAATCATGACTTTTCCATCGAGAAATAGTGGTCTTTTATTTATAGTGATTTTAAAAATAATGGACCTCACTATATTTTTATATATAATAATAGAGTAACATTTTATGCATAAATGTATTTAAAAAACATGAAAATAAATATGAAACATGGGATCATGAGTTTTTAGCTGTAATATTTTCTATGAAGTTATGTAGAAACCATCTCTATAGTGAAAATGGGAGATATATATAGATCATAATATTTCTAAATATATCTTATCATAGATATAAATAAACATGAGGAAAAGGTGATTTATCTAGCTACTCAGGTATTATGAGTTTTCAATGAACGACCACCTTGGGGATGGAAAATAAGGTAGAAGCAACATTGAGATGGAATGATCAATGTGTTCTAAAAAAATAGGAATATCCTAGATCTTGTGTACATGGATATAGTAAAGATCAATATGGGGATTATAAAGGACGTTGAAAAATACTGATTTTTCAAATGGGTTTCAAACCATTAAAATTGTAAAGGATAAATATTATTTAGACTAATGATTATATTTTTCAGAATGAAATTATAGTTTTGAAAGATGGGATGTTGAATGTCTTTGTATATGAGGATGGAATTTTAAAATTTAGGAAAATGATTTGTGTTACCTCTATACATGATTTTAGAAAATAATTATTAGATGATTCTAAAAAATCTAATTTCTATGTACACCCTCATATCAATAAAAATTTTATAGATTTGAAGGAAAATTCATTGTTGGATAGTATGAAGAAGTAAATTAATAAATATGTATCAAAAATGTATTTCAATAGGTGATGGTTAGAATAAAACATCCAGGAGGAGTCATGCATCATTTTCCTATTCAAATAAGGAAATGGGATGACATTAATGAGGATTTTGTCACTAGATTAAGAAAGACTGCAAGATATTATGAAACAATATTGTTAATTTATTTTCATGTTACTAAATCATCATATTTCCTCACTATATGGAAGGATTTTCACATGCATCTTTTAGTATGAATTTATAATAATGAAGTTATAAGAAATCATGGTTCTCCATTATCACTTGGTTTTTAAACAGGATCTCTATTTTAAATCAAAATTATATAAATTTATTCATATGGATCTTAACAATGATCTTAATTTATGCATTTCATATCACCTTCAAAATGATAGGTAGTCTGGAAGGACTATTCAAACATTAGAAGATATGTTGAGGTCATGCTCACATGACTTTCACGGTTTGTGGGAACAATATTTACATTTGGTAAAATTTTCCTACAATAATAATTTCCATTATATTATTAAAATGGAATTGAAAGAAGTATTATATCAAAATATATTTCATGCACCAACTATTTGAGAAAATATTGGTGAATGGAAGCCTATTGTCCTAGAATTTGTGGATGAAAAAAACAAAAATGGAAAGGATATTCAATCCCATATCAATTTATCTGAATGTATGAAAAATATTTATGCTAGAAATCAGAGGAATTATTTGGAGTTTCAAGTAGAGGATCATGAATTTTTTTTGGAATTCCATGGAAGGGTGTTATAATATTTTGAATGAAAGGGACAATATGCCATAGGTACATTAGACCTTTTGAAATCTAGGAGAGAATTAGAGTTATGGATTATTATTTGGAGATACCACGTAGTATTTCTAAGTAACACAATGTGATAAATATCTCATTGTTATGGATGTATATACTAGAACCAATGCATATTCTCACTTCTGAATGAATATATTTCGAACCTGATTTGACTTACTGTGAAGAGCATGTCTAGATTTTGGACACTAGAGAAGATCTGTTAAAGAATCGGTTGACTCAATTGGTAATGGTACTTTGTATAAAACATAGAAACTGAAGAGGTGACTTGAGAACAAGATAAATTTATGATGATTAAAAACCAAAAAAATTTATAAGGTGAAATTTTGAAAATTTTGAGGATTAAATTTTTTGGATGGGAGAATGTAACACCACAATATTTATGGTGTGTCAGTTTTAACATTTAACATTATTGATATTTTATATTTCACATAACACCGAGTTTAAAACCATAGTATAATATTAAATATTGACATTGGAATATTAATATGACCAATAGTATAACAACATTAGCTGTGAAACCATAAATAAATTTTTTGTATCTTGTAAATTAATATATGATATATTTATATCATGGAGTAAGTAAATAAATGTTTTAAAATGATAAATTAAATGTTGGTATTATTGTTTAACATAAATGATTATTTATAATTTTATAATAATTATAATAATTTAAAATAATATTTATTTTCATAAAATAAATTCATAAATTTATATAAATTTTTATTATGAATATAAGATAATACTTTGAGCCATTAATTAATTTTTCAAACTGTCATAAATCACATTTAATTTTAAAAATGTTTTTTCACGAATAAAAGATGATTTTAATTAAAAATTAAATGTAAATGTTAATAAACATATTTTTATAAAATGGAGACCATTTTTGAATTCAGTATTTCAACTAATGGTTATTGTGAATATTTGAGAATTTATTTTAATAATATAATATTATGTGGCTACTGAAATACATTAATTTATAGTATATAACACTATAAGTTAAATACACTATCTCTTGAGTCATTGATGACGTAATAACCATAATATGGAAATATCATTCTATCATACTATATTTATTCAGGTAAATAATAACTATTCATAGTCTTGAGAAAAAATAATAAACTAATGAATAAAATAATCAAAAAAAACCCTTCTTCTCCCCAATAAATACCACCCTCATCACATCTTCTTATCAAAACCCAAAAGGCTTGAACGTTGTCCAATTTCATCCCAATACCTATCTTAAACCACTACCCAACGTTATGGACTTTTTGGTATTACCCAAAATAATGTTTCACTATTCCTTAAAGAGGCTCTCAAGGTGAGGAATTCAAGAGGTAAAATCCACTTTCATTATTTTTATTTTCTTCCAATTTAGATTCATTTCTTATACATTACATACTCATCAATATATAAATTAATTATAACTCAATTATATTGTATAAATATATATATAAATTTTATTATGTTAATGGAATATTCATCATAAAACCCATTATCCTATTCCATTCATTATAAAAATGAAAATATCACCTGTGATGTGTCAGTTTTCTACCATCGTGGATGGTGCATTTTAATTACTACCTTCAAATATGGTCATAAACCCATTTTTATGGTTAAAAACGATTTTAATATGTTTATTACAGAATATTTAGTGTTCTAGAACTAGTATATATACATAATATTAGTCAATAAGACAAAACTAGTTTGTGATGATCGAAAAATTCCAACATAATCTAAACAGTTATCATAAACGTATTATCTAATAAACAATAATAATATATAAAAAAGAATCATATATAATAACATTAAATTTTATTTAATTTTACTAATAACAAATAATTTCAATTCGTTATAACTTTTTTAATTTTATATTATCATTTATACATGTATACAAGTGAATCATTCATGAAATTCAATGAAACGAACAATTCTTATTGATGAAATTGAATATTATAACTCAAAAAAAACACCAAAAATGAATGTAATAAATTTATAATATTTCGAAAAAATGTTTAAAAGGTTATTAATAAAATAATTTACTAATATATGATCATTATCCTTGACATTATCTTCAAGTGAAAAAAGCATTCATATGTAATGTAAATGAATGTCCCCAAAATCACCATTTTTCTTCTGGTTACACTTTATATCCCTTTACCCAGATTTATTAATTAATTAATTTTATTTAATTCCATTAATTTTTTTTATATTTCAAATATTTGTATCTTCTACAATTATTATTTCTTTTAAGGGTCAATACAAGTTTTATAAGGTACCCTTCACAATACCTCCAGATAATCAAGCTCGATTAAAAGGAACTTCCCAATTTCTTAACCATTTTCATGTTCACTACATAATCTACTTTAAGAAACTTGTATATTTCTAAAATTTTTATTTTCATCAAAAAATACTACCTTAGTTAATTTCTTGTTTTATACAAAAAATTATTCCTTTTTCCATTTAAAAGACACATTTATATTTTCCCTCAAACCATACTAAGGTGGACCATTTCTAGAGATTATTGAGATCTATTTTAACATGTTTTCACATTATTTGGAAATAATTTATACCTAAATTATTTTTTTTCACTTTTCTTTTGTGAGATATACATTTTTAAAGTATAGAATTCCAATTCATCACTCCAATGTAAAAAAGGGTTTTTCTCTTATGAATTCATCATTGATTTTATTACAATATTTTCATCTATTTCAACACCCTATACTAAATCCTATTATATATTGAGATTGATCTATTATTTTACCATATACCCTTTTTTATTGAATGTTTTATGATTATTTCTATGTATTTACTATCTTTATACCATTCTATATATTACTCTACATTGTTTATTGTTATGTTTTTGATTTGGGGAATGTTAATAATATTTCATATGATATGTTACATATTAATGTATATATTGATTACGTTCCAACAATTTTATATGAGAAATGACTTAGAATTAGTAATTGATAGGAATGGTCCATTATAGCCACTCAATACATCATTAGATATCATAGGACGAACTAGACCACGTTTTTTCCCATTTATGTATGCTGTCAGGGGTGAAGATTTGACAATATGTTTATGGTTCCCAACATTGTGCATGTCTTCATTATGATATTAGTAATTTATAATGCATGTTATTATTAATATACCATAATATCTAAGGTTATGATTCATTATTTAGTGGTTATTTATATAGATTTATTTATTTATCTTCTATTAATGTGATATTATACATCAGATTATGTTTTAATTTCATTTGTTTTTTGTTATGCACTTTTCATTATTATTTTTGTGTATGATTTCTTTCGCAGTATTGCATACCCATAATGGGAATCAGACCTCAACCTATTATTATGTTTTATTTTTTCATAGTATGTAATAATATTTATTATTAATTGATTATAGGGATAATCTAGGTGTTTATGGTCGTTCTCAATGGTGTTTATGTACTGTTTTTTTATTCATGTTATAATGTAACAATTATTTTATTATATGGCTTTCCAATGCTAAAAATATATTCAGTCCATTGGGATATGAATTTTGTATCTAGGATAATGTAATAAGGCACCAGCTCTATGAAACTAGGGTCTTTGTCTAAAAAAATACATTTAATTAATGTAATTATTAAAAAATGTTGAATTTATTTTATTAGGCTAAAACTACATAATATATAAAAACATATAGTTCTTTTAATATAAAAAATTATAAAAAGCCATTTTTAATCACTTTATAATTTTTTTAAAATTCTTTAACCATAAATTTAATAAATTCATCCATATTTTAACTAATAAAAATATATAACTGCAATATGTAAAATAGAATATTTCTAGTATTTTGTTATTAACATGACATTTTACTTTAACTATAATTTTATTAATGATATTTCAACATTTATTGTCTAAATGATTTAATGTTTATCTGGTATTATATAACATATCACATTTCATTTTAGTTAACGGTTGTCTATGGTACAATATACTCACCATATTATTTAATTAATGGATAACACAAATAAAAATAATGGTGTGTTACAATTAAATATACTAATTATCTTTTATGATTCTCATTTAGAAAACTATAATAAATTTATAGAATATCATTGATGCTTCCTTGGATAATATTACCCAGAACTCCTTCTCTAATGAGTTGTAGTATCATTGTGATCCTATATGTGTATTTTTTATAGCACAACAATTATCCATGTTTGACACCATTATCGAAAATAATTTATTTTAATTAAATTTGTTGAAATTTTTTATTGAAAATATATAAATATTATAATAAATTCCATATAAATACTTAAAAATCTAGGAAAATATACATTTATACATTTATTGATAATTTATAAACTAGTTTTATAGGTTTATATACAATAAAAGACATTTCAATATAGATTTAATTTATTTTTTTATAATCAATAGGGACATTCTACAAAGTGTACAAATAAGTATAAAATACATTTATAATAATAATCCCATAATAATATATTAAAATATTGTAGTTTTGTTGTTTCTAATTTCAATAGAAAAAATGATGATGTTTTACCTATGTTGAGATCTTGGAATGTGCCATAGGTGTTTGGGAATTAATATTATATCATATTAAGACACAATTTAGGAAACTATGAATAAAACATAGACATATTTAATAATTTTAATTATTCAATTTAATTTAATTTTAGGATGCAGTGGATTTTGTCAATCATTTCATAATAATTATTCTATATGTTCCACTACCTGTAGTTATAGAGGATAATGTATGATTAATGTCTTTGCATGTTTTTTGAAGAGGAACGATTGAAGATTATATTTATTGAATTCAAAAAACTTAATTTTTTCGGAATTTATATAAATTGATTTTTTTGAATTTAATTTTTCCCAATAAAAGAAAATTTGATTTGAGAAGAAGGGTTTTTATATTTTTATATAAGGACCATGAAATTTTTCATAAATTGTGGGAATTATTTCGATAGTTGTATAAGTAATTTCAATATAGAATGTTTCCACAAATATTTAGTACATTACTTGTATAAATTATTGTATTCTTTTAGAATAACATTGGTTGATTTAGAAGATGTTTGGAGTTATAAAGATAATTCTATTGAGGAATTTAATCTATTCTCAAAATTATTGATATAAATTCATAGATGTAGTTTTTTAGAACAATAATACCTATAGTAAATAGAGTTTCTATAATAATTTATATAAACTCATATATTTAAAATCATTATAAGAAATTGAAAAAGATAGGTTCAATATAACCTGGAAAAAGGATAAATGTAGTAATTATGGAATGTTTGGTTATAATGAAATTCATTGTTCTAATAATGATATCAAACCACCAATTCACTATATATAGTGTATAAAATCAATTACAAGGTTAATTATGGAGGAATGGAACATAAAAAAATGGATCTATTTTCTAACATATATAATCTAAGTTAAAAGAATCATCCTTATATGTCATTGAAGTGCACTGTGTTGCATTTGTTGTCAATGAGGTATGTTGTTGTCAAGGAATGAATGTATGGATGTCAAGGAGGTTCAATATGTGAATGACAAAGGATGTGATGGTGTTGGTGATGAAGGGAGAATGTCCATGGTACTAAGATGCATGTCACTTAGGAGATTCACTAAGTGACATAGGATGTTGTGGTTGAAACATTCTCTATGGATATCAGACGATTGTAGAACTGGTCTTAATGTTTCAATACTTGTATCAATATGATACTAAGTGACAACACTCGAAGAATGGATGATGATGGAGCATCATCATAAAATCAGACGATTGTTGAGCTGTTCTTAAAGTTCCAAGAACTTGTATCAACTTGATACAATGTCACAACAATGTTTGAAGACCATGCATTGTACTGACAATGCATGAGGAGATGAAGAGAGCCATCCACAACTTCTAAGTCGATGAAGTGAGCTGAAGAATACCATGTACTAATTCTTAGTGCATGACAATGTGAATGTGATCCAACTTGACCTCTAATTGGATCATTGAAGAATATTGAAGATTTAATTGATTCAGGAGCTCGGTTGAAGAAGGAACCTTCCTAAGTAATGAATACATGTTGAGGAGGATTGAAGAATTCAAGTGAAGAAGAAATGTAGAAGAAGGATGTCTTAGAGAAGTGGCATGTGTCATATTATACATAGGCACGTTGTTTTTAACAATGTCCTCATTCATGCCTTTGCCAAAAAATTGGCCAGCCAAGGCACCTTGAGGGTTCAACCCCAAGGCATGGGCGCTAGGGCACCACGACCATGGGGGAACCCGTGGGGCGAGCCATGGCGGCAGGGCGCACCCAATACACCGCATGGGCGCCTGGGACACGCCCGAAGGAGCGCAGTAGGGGCGTAGGGAGCGAGCCCCCAAGAGTGTCAGCGTGCATAGTGGGCGCCAGTGGCACGCCCGCAGGGAGCAGAGTGGGCGCAGAGCGCGCCCGCAGGGAGAACACGGTGCGGGGCGGCACCGTGGAGGGAGAAGATGCAACTGAGGTGAGGATGGGAGAACTTGGGTGATAAACCGCGGAAAAACAGCGCGCCGTTTCGATGTGGGACGCGCAATTTTTCCACGGAGCAAATCATGGCCATCCATCTGATCTCGCGGACGATCTGATCCGCTCATCTAATCGCGCCATTCGTGATCTGATCCTGGCTGTCCGAAGACTATTTGATCGCCTGATCCGACGGCTCTGAGGCATCTCTTTCCTCGAGCTCGGCCGAGGCACCTCCCGCGACGCCGTCTGAACCAGTGGCCCTCCGAGCACCGATTTTGAGCTCCGGGCCACCATTTTCGAAGCCGAAGGCTCCATTGAGTTCGTCTGGACCTACTAAACAGATCCATGCTATAAAATGAGCATGCATGCAGCAAATGAGGATTTCGAAGTTCGGCCGAGGCAAGCAACGCTGCCGAGGCCGTGAAGGGTTTATACCATTGCATGGATTGGAAGAGAAGAGGCCGTGCATGTGTTCTAAGTCGCATGCACGTAGAGAAAAATGAAATGAGAAGAACCCGCGGAGAACCGAGGAGAAAGTTCAAGATTTGAAAAAATCTTGAAGATCCGAATACTTCGGGGATTTGAATTTATAACCACGTGGATGTTTTGAGGAATCCTTCTGCCTATATAAGATGAGCTTGAGGCTCTCATTGATTTTGCTGATCTGTTGAAAACTCGATGTCTCGTGAGTTCCCTATGTTCCTCGCGAAGTTTTGAAGCCACCACGCAAATACCACTTGCGTGGCTGATGTTCCTTGCACAACCTCTTTGCGCGACAAGAAGAGAGGGTTGGGCAGCGCGAACTTGGGCGCTCCCTCTGTGCACCGCGGCCCCCTGCGCGGTAAGCACTTGCGCGGCAGTGGCCACCCGTGGCCTTGCGTGCCTTGCACCGGTTGCACTCGAGACTTGCGCGGCTGCAGTGGGTGTGCACCAAAGAAGACCCGAGGCCTTAGTGTATTTGTGTGTGCATTCTTGAAGAGTGAAGACCACCACACTTTGTGTGTGTGTACATTTGAAAAGAAGGCCGATGATATCTTGGGTGTGCAAAAATAGTGAAGGCCACCACATTTGTGTGTGTGCAAAACAAGAGGAAGACCAGAGGCCATGTGTGTGCACAAAGAACAACACCAAGTGGTGTGTGCCAAGTGAAGTGGAAGACCACACTTTGAGTGTGTTTAATACGGGCAGTAGCTTGTGCAAATAGGGAGAACCCAAGGCTTAGTGCCTTTGTGTGCAAATTGAACAAGTGAAGGCCGTAGCCTTGTGGTTGTTCACACTTGAAGATTAAAAGAGAAAAACAAAGTGGGTGTGCAAAGTGGAAGAGTACAAGAAGGGAAGAAGGCCATAGGCATTTGTGTGTGCAAAAGAACTAAAAGGCTGAACCTTAGTGTGTGTGCAAACTAAAGTATACACACTAAGAAGAAAGAGAAGAGGACACTCACACTATTGCAGAACACACAATCTAAGTGTGTAGACAAATTGAATAAAGTGTGTGAAGTTTGAGAAGTTGGTGTGTGCTTAAAGTGTTACACCCTTTGTGGGTCTACTGCACCAAGAAGAGGAAAGGGGAAGTGCATGCATGCATGCATGAACATGCGCATGTAATCAAAGTTCAAATCAGTGAGTGTGCATCTGAGTTTTCCAAGACTTGAAGATCTTGAAGAGATTTGAGAAGTCATGCAATCAGTGCATGAGAATCAGAGTTTCCATGCACTTAGTGCATGAAGTTGAATTGTTGTGAGACTGGACCAGACTGAAGTTAAAGATATCATTTGTCTGAGTATTCAGTAGTTGGAGAGAGGCCAGGTCATCCTTAGAAGAAGGAGATAAATCATGAGCAAGACGTGAAGACCTGATCAACTCAAGTGATCATAGGTACAGAGCAAGGCCAGCAGCCTTTATCCCAGGCTACTGAAGATACTTGAAGAACTAAAAGAGAAGAAGAGCTACTCGTGTGACTCGAGGATCCAGGAGAAGCCCCCTATGAGACTCAGGGTGGATGAAGTCTTCAGTGGGATTCTGGAGCAGGCCAGTGGGACTCTGGTAACACTGTGGGACGCAGTATAAAGACCCTCCCGTGGGACTTAGGAGAGATACAGTGGGACTCTGTATCGACCATTGTAATTATAACAAGTTATAATGGAGAAACCATGTAGGGGCGTATAACCAACATGGCAAGGACGTAGGCCTTTGTTGCCGAACCTTGTAAATCCTTGTGTCCAGTGCCTTTACATTTACTGCATCATTCGTGGAAAGGTGAGAGATACAAGAAGAGTGGATCGAGGCTTTAACCAGCCATAGAGGTTTAATTGATAAGGAATCAATTAGTAAAAAGTTTTAAGGGATCACTGATTCACCCCCTCCCCCTCTCAGTGATTCACACTGATCCGGGCACTTCAATTGGTATCAGAGCGAAGGTTACCTCTAAAAGATCCAAGGGAGTCTTTATGAAGTGCAGATTTGAGGAAATGAGCAACCAGCCTCATATGGAGATATCTGCCAAGACTCAGAAAAATAGAAAGAAGAAACAGGCCAAGAAGATGAAGAAAGCCTGTCCTAGCTGTGAAGAAGTTGGAATAATGAATGATCTTCAAAATGCAATCGAATATCTTCAGAAGACAGTCCCCAAGGAAGTGGAAATGTGTATAGCTACAGGCATCCTTGGTCTTCAAGAAGAAAAATCACAGTTAGAAGAAGAAGCCAATGCAATGGAAGATCAATTGGCTAAAAGGGTTTGCATAACCAACACTCTCAGAAAGCTGGTGAAGGCTAAAGATGAAACTGTTTCCCTTTGCAATGAAAGATATGAAGACACTACTGAAGAATAGAAAAGAAGCCTTTCTGAGAAAGAATTCTTTAAGGCAATGGTCAAAGAAGTTTTCCGTGCACTTGAAAAATTACACAGAGTATCAATGGTTGTTAAAGATGCTCAACTTGAAGACAAAGTAAAAAGGGTGAAGGAGCTTGATAACTCATTGCTTGAAATGAATAAGGTTCATGAAGACTAGATAAAGCAGCTGGAAGAGAAATGGAAGGAAGGCTAAGAACTATTGAGGATGAAAAGAACTCCCTCAATATGAAATGCTTAGAACTGGAGGTGATATTGAACAATCAGCAATCACCCAAAGCCAAAGCCTCCCAGTCAGCTGAAAGGAGAAATGTTGCTACTCAAGTATGCATTGAGCAGGATGATTCTAAAATAAAGACATCCTCTAATATAAGGGCAACAAATTCTAAAAAGAAGGTACCATCCATCCCATCTTGTACTCATGTTTCTAAATGTGTTTCCACAAAAAGTACAGGATGGAAGAATAACACTGATCAAGTATGGATGAAGAAGATGAAGAAAGAGAACTCTCCTGAAACAGCACAACAAGTCAAGAAAAGTACCCTACAATCAGAAGGAATCAAAAAGTCAAGATTTGTGGGTCAATGTTGGTGTTGTAACAAGTATGGGCATTGTGAAAAGGATTGTTGGTACAATCCACTAAATGCCAAAGCACAGAGGAAGCCCATGCCTAGGGGAGCAAGCCAGAAGAAAAGAAGCAGCATCCACAGGTCTAGAGATATCTGTTTACTGCAAATAGATTTGGATTACATGACAACATCTGGGATGGTTGCAAAAGTGGTCAACAATTTGATACATTTCAATCTCCGAATGTATCCAAAGCTGGAAAGAAGAGAAGATCACAGAACCTGGCTAAGAGAGATTCCTTGGGAAGCAAGAATAAAGTAGAAAATGCTCCCAAGAAGTGTTTTAGAAATGAAGAGAAGACCTTGGAGTCTAAATCCAAGAAGGGTGATGCATCTAGAAGGACCACCAAGAAGAAAACATGCTTCTACTGTGGAATGAAAGGACATATCATGGATCTTTGTAAACAAGCCATGAAATTCAATAGAGGCAGACTGGACTCAAACAGACAATCAATCCAGAAGAAGCAGAAGGGATTGATTGAAAACAAGTTTCCTAAGAAAGGTAGCTTGAAAGTATCAAAATAACCATGTGGAATTTTCAAAACTGAGGCCTCACTTTCAAATGACTTGTTAGTCATATGGCCTAATCAGTTGCAACTTGGCAAAGATCTACAAAGAGCTGAAGATGAAGTTCTGGAAATTGCTAAGGAAAAAGGGAAGAAGAATATTTCACATGAAGATGTATTGAGATCCACACCAGCACAAACATCATTGAAGATCAAATGTGCAAGTGTGAAGAATGGTGAAAATGGGACATCTCGGTTGAGAGAATCTTCTCAACCTTGTTGTTCACATTGATGAACTAAGGAGGTTCCATCTTATTTCCTAATCACTTGTATTTACATGTGCTAACATTGCAGGGAATTGAAGATGATGATCATTCTCATCTGGAGAGTGGTTTGGACAGAATGGAGTGCACCCCTTGAGGGGGAGCTAATCAGAAGAAGATGGGATTCTAAGATTTAATAACATCTTGAGAAAAGTGAAGGTATTCCAATCATACTTTCATCCCTTGTTTCTTAATTGTATTCATCATGACAATTAAGGGGGAGTATTGATTGAATACAAATGGTTGAAAGGGGGAGCTTTATCTTTGCACCTGAACTTTCTAATGAGTTTTGTGATGTATGTGCAGGATTTAGCAATTCATTGTTATATCTGAAAAATTTCAAACTCCTAAAGCATGATTTCACATGTACAGTGAATGTTGGACAACATTGAGTTCCTTGGTTACATCACTCTTGTTTTCTACACCGGGTTATCCCAAGTAGACTTAGAGTTGATCTACTAAAGGTTCCTTGCTCAAGAGAACATGTGACATCATCCCTCTCTTAGTGATTTTGAAGAAAATTATTTTATAAGGGAGGAAGAGATTTTTGAAAGAGAACCACACCACACCTTTGCATTTGGTTGCCAATAAGGGAGAGAAATATTGGCACACATATTGACCCATTCATATGTGCTCTAGTGTATTGCCAACAAATACAAAGGGGGAGATTGAAGTGCACTGTGTTGCATTTGTTGTCAATGAGGTATGTTGTTGTCAAGGAATGAATGGATGGATGTCAAGGAGGTTCAATATGTGAATGACAAAGGATGTGATGGTGTTGGTGATGAATGGAGAATGGCCATGGTACTAAGATGCATGTCACTTAGGAGATTCACTAAGTGACATAGGATGTTGTGGTTGAAACATTCTCTATGGATATCAGACGATTGTAGAAATGATCTTAATGTTTCAATACTTGTATCAATATGATACTAAGTGACAACACTCGAAGAATGGATGATGATGGAGCATCATCATAAAATCAGACGATTGTTGAGCTGTTCTTAAAGTTCCAAGAACTTGTATCAACTGGATACAATGTCACAACAATGTTTGAAGACCATGCATTGTACTGACAATGCATGAGGATATGAAGAGATCCATCCACAACTTCTAAGTGGATGAAGTGAGCTGAAGAATACCATATACTAATTCTTAGTGCATGACAATGTGAATGTGATCCAACTTGACCTCTAATTGGATCATTGAAGAATATTGAAGAATTAATTGATTCAGGAGCTCGGTTGAAGAAGGAACCTTACTAAGTAATGAATACATGTTGAGGAGGATTGAAGAATTCAAGTGAAGAAGAAATGTAGAAGAAGGATGTCTTAGATAAGTGGCATGTGGCATATTATACATAGGCACATTGTTTTTAACAATGTCCTCATTCATGCCTTTGCCAAAAAATTGGCCAGCCAAGGCACCTTGAGGGTTCAACCCCAAGGCATGGGCGCTAGGGCACCACGCCCATGGGGGAACCCGTGGGGCGAGCCAGGGCGGCAGGGTGCACCCAAGACACCACATGGGCGCCTGGGGCACGCCCGAAGGAGCGCGTCAGGGGCGTAGGGAGCGATCCCCCAAGAGTTTCAGCGTGCATAGTGGGCGCCAGTGGCGCGCCCGCAGGGAGCAGTGTGGGCGCAGAGCGCGCCCGCAGGGAGAACACGGTGCGGGGCGGCACCGTGGAGGGAGAAGATGCAACTGAGGTGAGGATGGGATCCCTTGGGTGATAAACCTCGGAAAAACAGCGCACTATTTCGATGTGGGACGCGCAATTTTTCCGCGGAGAAAATCGTGGCCATCCATCTGATCTCACGGACGATCCGAGCCGCTCATCTAATCGCGCCATTCGCGATCTGATCCAGGCCGTCCGAAGACTATTTGATCGCCTGATCTGACGGCTCTGAGGCATCTCTTTCCTCGAGCTCGGCCGAGGCACCTCCCACGACGCCTCCTAAACCAGAGGCCCTCCGAGCACCGATTTCGAGCTCCGGGCCACCATTTTCGAAGCCGAAGGCTCCATTGAGTTCGTCTGGACCTACTAAACAGATCCATGCTATAAAATGAGCATGCATGCAGCAAATGAGGATTTCGAAGTTCGGCCGAGGCAAGCAACGCTGCCGAGGCCGTGAAGGGTTTATACCTTTGCATGGATGCGAAGAGAAGAGGTCGTGCATGCATTCTAAGTCGCATGCACGTAGAGAAAAATGAAATGAGAAGAATCCGCAGAGAACTGAGGAGAAAGTTCAAGATTTGAAAAAATCTTGAAGATCCGAATACTTCGGGGATTTGAATTTATAACCACGCGGATGTTTTGAGGAATCCATCTTCCTATATAAGGAGAGCTCGAGGCTCTCATTGATTTTGCTGATCTGTTGAAAACTCGAAGTCCCGTGAGTGCCGTATGTGCCTCGCGAAGTTTTGAAGCCACCGCGCAAATACCACTTGCGTGGCTGAAGTTCCTTGCGCGCAACCTCTTTGCGCGACAAGAAGAGAGGGTTGGGCAGTGCGAACTTGGGCGCTCCCTATGTGCACCGCGGCCCCCTGCGCGGTAAGCACTTGTGCGGCAGTGGCCACCTGAGGCCTTGCGTGCCTTGCACCGGTTGCACCCGAGACTTGCGCGGCTGCAGTGGGTGTGCACCAAAGAATACCTGAGGCCTCAGTGCATTTGTGTGTGCATTCTTGAAGAGTGAAGACCACCACACTTTGTGTGTGTGTACATTTGAAAAGAAGGCCGAGGATTGCTTGGGTGTGCAAAAATAGTGAAGGCCACCACATTTGTGTGTGTGCAAAACAAGAGGAAGACCTGAGGCCATTTGTGTCTACAAAGAACAACACCAAGTGGTGTGTGCCAAGTGAAGTGGAAGACCACACTTTGAGTGTGTTTAATACGGGCAGTAGCTTGTGCAAAGAGGGAGAACCCAAGGCTTAGTGCCTTTGTGTGAAAATTGAACAAGTGAAGCCCGTAGCCTTGTGTTTGTGCACACTTAAAGATTAAAAGAGAAAAACGAAGTGGGTGTGCAAAGTGGAAGAGTACAAGAAGGGAAGAAGGCCATAGGCATTTGTGTGTGCAAAAGAACTAAAAGGCCGAACCTTAGTGTGTGTGCAAACTAAAGTATACACACTAAGAAGAAAGAGAAGAGGACACTCACACTATTGTAGAACACACAATCTAAGTGTGTAGACAAATTGAATAAAGTGTGTGAAGTTTGAGAAGTTGGTGTGTGCTTAAAGTGTTACACCCTTTGTGGGTCTACTGCACCAAGAAGAGGAAAGGGGAAGTGCATGCATGCATGCATGCACATGCGCACGTAACCAAAGTTCAAATCAGTGAGTGTGCATCTGAGTTGTCCAAGACTTGAAGATCTTGAAGAGATTTGAGAAGTCATGCAATCAGTGCATGAGAATCAGAGTTTCCATGCACTTAGTGCATGAAGTTGAATTGCTGTGAGACTGGACCAGACTGAAGTTAAAGATATCAGTTGTCTGAGTATTCAGCAGTTGGAGAGAGGCCAGGTCATCCTTAGAAGAAGGAGATAAATCCTGAGCAAGACGAGAAGACCTGATCAACTCAAGTGATCAGAGGTACAGAGCAAGGCCATCAGCCTTTATCCCAGGCTGCTGAAGATACTTGAAGAACATAAAGAGAAGAAGAGCTACTCGTGTGACTCGAGGAGCCACGAGAAGCCCCCTGTGAGACTCAGGGTGGAAGAAGTCTTCAGTGGGATTCTGGAGCAGGCCAGTGGGACTCTGGTAACACTGTGGGACGCAGTATAAAGACCCTCCTGTGGGACTCAGGAGAGATATAGTGGGACTCTGTATCGACCATTGTAATTCTAACAAGTTATAATGGAGAAACCATGTTGGGGCGTATAACCAACAAGGCAAGGACGTAGGCCTTTGGTGCCGAACCTTGTAAATCCTTGTGTCCAGTGCCTTTACATTTACTGCATCATTCGTGGAAAGGTGAGAGATACAAGAAGAGTGGATCGAGGCTTTAACCAGCCATAGAGGTTTAATTGATAAGGAATCAATTAGTAAAAAGTTTTAAGGGATCACTGATTCACCCCCTCCCCCTCTCAGTGATTCACACTGATCCGGGCACTTCAATTGGTATCATAGCGAAGGTTGCCTCTAAAAGATCCAAGGGAGTCTTTATAAAGTGCAGATTTGAGGAAATGAGCAACCAGCCTCAAATGGAGATATCTGCCATGACTCAGAAAAATAGAAAGAAGAAACAGGCCAAGAAGATGAAGAAAGCCTGTCCTAGCTGTGAAGAAGTTGGAATAATGAATGATCTTCAAAATGCAATCGAATATCTTCAGAAGACAGTCCCCAAAGAAGTGGCAATGTGTATAGCTACATGCATCCTTGATCTTCAAGAAGAAAAATCACAGTTAGAAGAAGAAGCCAATGCAATGGAAGATCAATTGGCTAAAAGGGTTAGCATAACCAACACTCTCAGAAAGCTGGTGAAGGCTAAAGATGAAACCGTTTCCCTTTGCAATGAAAGATATGAAGACACTACTGAAGAATTGCAAAGAAGCCTTTCTGAGAAAGAATTCTTTAAGACAATGGTCAAATAAGTTTTCCGTGCACTTGAAAAATTTCACAGAGTATCAATGGTTGTTAAAGATGCTCAACTTGAAGACAAAGTAAAAAGGGTGAAGGAGCTTGACAACTCATTTCTTGAAATGAATAAGGTGCATGAAGACCAGATAAAGCAGCTGGAAGAGAAATGGGAAGGAAGGCTAAGAACTATTGAGGATGAGAAGAACTCCCTCAATATGAAATGCTTAGAACTGGAGGTGATATTGAACAATCAGCAATCACCCAAAGCCAATGCCTCCCAGTCAGCTGAAAGGAGAAATGTTGCTACTGAAGTATGCATTGAGCAGGATGATTCTAAAAGAAAGACATCCTCTAATATAAGGGAAACAACTTCTAAAAAGAAGGTACCATCCATCCCATCTTGTACTCATGTTTCTAAATGTGTTTCCACAAAAAGTACAGGATGGAAGAATAACACTGATCAAGTATGGATGAAGAAGATGAGGAAAGAGAACTCTCCTGAAACAGCACAACAAGTCAAGAAAAGTACCCTACAATCAGAAGGAATCAAAAAGTCAAGATTTGTGGGTCAATGTTGGTGTTGTAACAAGTATGGGCATTGTGCAAAGGATTGTTGGTACAATCCACTGAATGCCAAAGCACAGAGGAAGCCCATGCCTAGGGGGAGTAAGCCAGAAGAAAAGAAGCAGCATCCACAGGTCCAGAGATATCTGTTTACTACAAATAGATTTGGATTACTTGACAACATCTGGGATGGTTTCAAAAGTTGTCAACAATTTGATACATTTCAATCTCCGAATGTATCCAAAGCTGGAAAGAAGAGAAGATCACAGAACCTGGCTAAGAGAGATTCCTTGGGAAGCAAGAAAAAAGTAGAAAATGCTCCCAAGAAGTGTTTGAGAAATGAAGATAAGACCTTGGAGTCTAAATCCAAGAAGGGTGATGCATCCAGAAGGACCACCAAGAAGAAAACATGCTTCTACTGTGGAAAGAAAGGACATATCATGGATCTTTGTAAACAAGCCATGAAATTCAATAGAGGCAGACTGGACTCAAACAGACAATCAATCCAGAAGAAGCAGAAGGGATTGATTGAAAACAAGTTGCCTAAGAAAGGTAGCTTGAAATTATTAAAAGAACCATGTGGAATTTTCAAAACTGAGGCCTCACTTTCAAATGACTTGTTAGTCATATGGCCTAATCAGTTGCAACTTTCCAAGGATCTACAAAGAGCTGAAGATGAAGTTCTGGAAATTGCTAAGGCAAAAGGGAAGAAGAAGATTTCACATGAAGATGTATTGAGATCCACACCAGCACAAACATCATTGAAGATCAAATGTGCAAGTGTGAAGAATGGTGAAAATGGGACATCTCGGTTGAGAGAATCTTCTCAACTTTGTTGTTCACATTGATGAACCAAGGAGGTTCCATCTTATTCCCTAATCACTTGTATTTACATGTGCTAAAATTGCAGGGAATTGAAGATGATGACCATTCTCATCTGGAGAGTGGTTTGGAAAGAATGGAGTGCACCCCTTGAGGGGGAGCCAATCAGAAGAAGATGGGATTCTAAGATTTAATACCATCTTGAGAAAAGTGAAGGTATTCAAATCATACTTTCATCCCTTGTTTCTTAATTGTATTCATCATGACAATTAAGGGGGAGTATTGATTGAACACAAATGGTTGAAAGGGGGAGCTTTATATTTGCACCTGAACTTTCTAATGAGTTTTGTGAAGTATGTGCAGGATTTAGCAATTCATTGTTATATCTGAAAAATTTCAAACCCCTGAAGCATGATTTCACATGTACAGTGAATGTTGGACAACATTGAGTTCCTTGGTTACATCACTCTTGTTTTCTACACCGGGTTAGCCCAAGTAGACTTAGAGTTGATCTACTAAAGGTTCCTTGCTCAAGAGAACATGTGACATCATCCCTCTCTTAGTGATTTTGAAGAAAATGCTTTTATTAGGGAGGAAAAGATTTTTGAAAGAGAACCACACCACACCTTTGCATTTGGTTGCCAATAAGGGGGAGAAATATTGGCACACATATTGACCCATTCATATGTGCTCTAGTGTATTGCCAACAAATACAAAGGGGGAGATTGAAGTGCACTGTGTTGCATTTGTTGTCAATGAGGTATGTTGTTGTCAAGGAATGAATGGATAGATGTCAAGGAGGTTCAATATGTGAATGACAAAGGATGTGATGGTGTTGGTGATGAATGGAGAATGGCCATGGTACTAAGATGCATGTCACTTAGGAGATTCACTAAGTGACATAGTATGTTGTTGTTGAAACATTCTATATGGATATCAGACGATTGTAGAACTGATCTTAATGTTTCAATACTTGTATCAATATGATACTAAGTGACAACACTCGAAGAATGGATGATGATGGAGCATCATCATAAAATCAGACGATTGTTGAGCTGTTCTTAAAGTTCCAAGAACTTGTATCAACTGGATACAATGTCACAACAATGTTTGAAGACCATGCATTGTACTGACAATGCATGAGGATATGAAGAGAGCCATCCACAACTTCTAAGTGGATGAAGTGAGCTGAAGAAGCCCATGTACTAATTCTTAGTGCATGACAATGTGAATGTGATCCAACTTGACCTCTAATTGGATCATTGAAGAATATTGAAGATTTAATTGATTCAGGAGCTCGGTTGAAGAAGGAACCTTCCTAAGTAATGAATACATGTTGAGGAGGATTGAAGAATTCATGTGAAGAAGAAATGTAGAAGAAGGATGTCTTAGAGAAGTGGCATGTGGCATATTATACATAGGCACGTTGTTTTTAACAATGTCCTCATTCATGCCTTTGCCAAAAAATTGGCCATCCAAGGCACCTTGAGGGTTCAACCCCAAGGCATGGGTGCTAGGGCACCACTCCCAAGGGGGAACCCGTGGGGCGAGCCAGGGTGGCAGGGCGCACCCAAGACACCGCATGGGCGCCTGGGGAACGCCCGAAGGAGCACGGCAAGGGCGTAGGGAGCGAGCCCCCAAGAGTGTCAGTGTGCATAGTGGGCGCCAGTGGCGCGCCCGCAGGGAGCAGAGTGGGCGCAGAGCGCGCCCGCAGGGAGAACACGGTGCGGGGCGGCACCGTGGAGGGAGAAGGTGCAACTGAGGTGAGGATGGGAGCGCTTGGGTGATAAACCGCGGAAAAACAGCGCGCCGTTTCGATATGGGACGCACAATTTTTCCGCGGAGCAAATCGTGGCCATCCATCTGATCTCGCGGACGATCCGAGCCGCTCATCTAATCGCGCCATTCGCTATCTGATCCAGTCCGTCCGAAGACTATTTGATCTCCTGATCCGACGGCTCTGAGGCATCTCTTTCCTCGAGCTCGGCCGAGTTACCTCCCGCGACGCCGCCAGAACCAGTGGCCCTCCAAGCACCGATTTCGAGCTCTGGGCCACCATTTTTGAAGCCGAAGGCTCTATTGAGTTCGTCTGGACCTACTAAACAGATCCATGCTATAAAATGAGCATGCATGCAGCAAATGAGGATTTCGATGTTCGGCCGAGGAAAGAAACGCTGCCGAGGCCATGAAGGGTTTATACCTTTGCATGGATTGGAAGAGAAGAGGTCGTGCATGCGTTCTAAGTCGCATGCACGTAGAGAAAAATGAAATGAGAAGTACCCGCGGAGAACCGAGGAGAAAGTTCAAGATTTGAAAAAATCTTGAAGATCCGAATACTTCGGGGATTTGAATTTATAACCACGCGGATGTTTTTAGGAATCCCTCTGCCTATATAAGGAGAGCTCGAGGATCTCATTGATTTTGCTGATCTGTTGAAAACTCGAAGTCCCGTGAGTGTCGTATGTGCCTCGCGAAGTTTTGAAGCCACCGCGAAAAGACCACTTGTGTGGCTGAAGTTCCTTGCGCGCAACCACTTTGCGCGACAAGAAGAGAGGGTTGGGCAGCGCGAACTTGGGAGCTCCCTCTGTGCACCGCGGCCCCCTACGCGGTAAGCACTTGCGTGGCAGTGGCCACCAGAGGCCTTGCGTGCCTTGCACCGGTTGCACCCGAGACTTGCGCGGCTGCAGTGGGTGTGCACCAAAGAAGACCCGAGGCCTTAGTGCATTTGTGTGTGCATTCTTGAAGAGTTAAGACCACCACACTTTGTGTGTGTGTACATTTGAAAAGAAGGCAGGGGATAGCTTGGGTGTGCAAAAATAGTGAAGGCCACCACATTTGTGTGTCTGGAAAACAAGAGGAAGACCCGAGGCCATGTGTGTGCACAAAGAACAACACCAAGTGGTGTGTGCCAAGTGAAGTGGAAGACCACACTTTGAGTGTGTTTAATACGGGCAGTAGCTTGTGCAAAGAGGGAGAACCCAAGGCTTAGTGCCTTTGTGTGCAAATTGAACAAGTGAAGCCCGTAGCCTTGTGGTTGTGCACACTTGAAGATTAAAAGAGAAAAACAAAGTGGGTGTGCAAAGTGGAAGAGTACAAGAAGGGAAGAAGGCCATAGGCATTTGGGTGTGCAAAATAACTAAAAGGCCGAACCTTAGTGTGTGTGCAAACTAAAGTATACACACTAAGATGAAAGAGAAGAGGACACTCACACTATTGTATAACACACAATCTAAGTGTGTAGACAAATTGAATAAAGTGTGTGAAGTTTGAGAAGTTGGTGTGTTCTTAAAGTGTTACACCCTTTGTGGGTCTACTACACCAAGAAGAGGAAAGGGGAAGTGCATGCATGCATGCATGCACATGCGCACGTAATCAAAGTTCAAATCAGTGAGTGTGCATCTGAGTTGTCCAAGACTTGAAGATCTTGAAGAGATTTGAGATGTCATGCAATCAGTGCATGAGAATCAGAGTTTCCATGCACTTAGTGCATGAAGTTGAATTGCTGTGAGACTGGACCAGACTGAAGTTAAAGATATCAGTTGTCTGAGTATTCAGTAGTTGGAGAGAGGCCAGGTCATCCTTAGAAGAAGGAGATAAATCCTGAGCAAGACGAGAAGACCTCATCAACTCAAGTGATCAGAGGTACAGAGAAAGGCCAGCAGCCTTTATCCCTACCTGCTAAAAATACTTGAAGAACGTAAAGAGAAGAAGAGCTACTCGTGTGACTCGAGGAGCCAGGAGAAGCCCCCTGTGAGACTCAGGGTGGAAGAAGTCTTCAGTGGGATTCTGGAGCAGGCCAGTGGGACTCTGGTAACACTGTGGGACGCAGTATAAAGACCCTCCTGTGGGACTCAGGAGAGATACAGTGGGACTCTGTATCGACCATTGTAATTCTAACGAGTTATAATGGAGAAACCTTGTTGGGGCGTATAACCAACATGGCAAGGACGTAGGCCTTTGGTGCCGAACCTTGTAAATCCTTGTGTCCAGTGCCTTTACATTTACTGCATCATTCGTGGAAAGGTGAGATATACAAGAAGAGTGGATCGAGGCTTTAACCAGCCATAGAGGTTTAATTGATAAGGAATCAATTAGTAAAAAGTTTTAAGGGATCACTGATTCACCCCCTCTCCCTCTCAGTGATTCACACTGATCCGGGCACTTCAGTCATGAAGGGAGAAATAAAACATCAATTATGTCAACCCACCAAAATTTATTATGAAATATCAACATATGTATCAAGATATAAGTCAATAAGGAATATACTTATAATAAGATAAATGTTTAACATAACTTGATAATGGATTTAAAATCATTTCATAGAGGTTATAGATGATTGAGAATAAATAATGATGGATGGGGGATTTAGTCCAAAAAACAATATCAAATTTGTCTTGGATATATTCATGGATAAATTAATATTCATAGAGTTTCTATAAAATTAATCACAACCCTAATGTTTATGAGAAATAATATGTACTGTAGAATTACATTAGGGATATTTAAGATATTCCATGTGTAAAATAAATCAATATTAACAAATTATTACTAGAAATCTCCACTCAATGCAATGAAATAGTTATATTAAAGGATAATGAAAATCTGGAAAATTTGAGGAGTATTAAATTTGAAAATATCAATAATGAAATTCAATAAGTAAAAGAATTTTGGAAATTATCTGTTGAAACATTACTATAAATACAAGTATGAATAAAATGAATCATTGAATGTTGATGATAAAAATACCAAATTTATTATTGAACACTTATAACCCTATGGTACCTTAATAATTGAGATATAAAGTGTTAGATAAGTATAGGGATAAACACTTTAAAAGGATTATAGATGTTTTCGTAAGATCAGAATCAATATTCCATTTTAAAAATTATAATCCAAGATTCCATTATACACAATGTTATTGAAGAACATAATATCAAATTAAGGGAAGATTGAAGAATTATCCATTGTTCCATAAATAAGTTAATGTAGTGATATTATTATGAGAAATATTTTAATAAAAATAAAGTGGTATAGGGAGATTCAAATTTCATTAGGAATTTTTCAAGAGGAAAATATATAATTTTTGTGGATTTTGGTATTAATATCATCCACATTGTTTTAAATATTTTTTAGGAGCATTATATGCGAGTGACTGAACCAAAAAATAGGTTTAAAAAATAAAAATTAATCCATAACATACACAAAAATTTTGTTAAAATTCTCAATGGTGGGGAATTAAATCTTAATACTACCTATATAATTTATAGATTTGGACATATATATTGACAATTACATTTCAGTGGTACCTGGATGACCATGCTTCACAAGTGAAGGTTCTCTCTTTGATGTTACATAATGAAATATGATATTAAAAATTAGAGAACAAATATGAGATTAATGTTTTCCAATGAATATAATAAGTAAATATCATGGAATATTATATAAACATTTAATGAATTAACCGATGTACAATTTGGGATGAAGGTACAACACCCCTTAAAATCTTTTTATTCAAGTAAATATAATGAAGTAAAAAAAAATTATAGGATTAGAAGAAAAGTTTTATATTTTTTTTTGAAACTTACCAAACATAATTGTAAGGAATGATTTGGATAAAATGTTAAGAATGAGATTCCCAATTAATTAATTAGATAATTAATAATCACCTATAATTTATTTAAGGAAATTTCATCTTCCAATATACAATGGATAAATTTATTTGTCAATTTCTAGATCCAGATAATAAATCCATTTCTCATGAAAGGAAAACCAAGATTAATATTTTTCATGTATTATTTAGTTTTTTTAGTAAATATATATTCATTACATGATGTATATGAATTTTGTATACATAATGTTTTAAAAAATTAAATCCAATGATAATTATGTAGAGACACATAAACTACATCGACATAATTCAAGTGATGGGGGGAATTATTCCACACCATTTATTACAATTTTTATCATCCATAAATTAATTATTAAATATTATATTGTATCTTCCAAATGTTGTACATAATAACCATATCAAATAATGAGTGTGTGGGGGGTTATGAATGTGTAATTTTTTGTATGTGTGAGTAAAATCACATCAAATAATTTTTCCCATGAAATATCTTGATTTAAACTCAGATTAAAGAAATTGAGTCCTCTATTTTAATTAGTTATAAATTTTATCAATTAAATGGTTTTTAAGTGAATCAAATATTTAAATCAATATACCACATCAACCAATTCGTCCTTGAGTAACATGTTTATTATGTAAATGAAACACTTTAATGGTTCACCTAATAAAATTAATAGATAAGGTCATTTGAATAATAGTAATTTTATTTATTTAAATTAAATTAAGAATCAAAATTTATATGAGGGAATATCATGTGTGTATAAGAAATATCTAAAAATAATAGTAATAAATTTATTAAGAAACACATATCAATTACTTCTTACATTACTTGGTGATTATAATTAACTTAAGTGATGTTTTGTGAAAGGAATAGTTTAGTTTCGATGTTTTTATACTTAATATTGATTATCTGTAATGTAAAATAAATATCATTTAAAAAATATATGTGTAGTTTATATGTTGTTATCAAAGGCTATATAAGTAATGTTATTCGTCAAATCTAATTAATGAGGTATAAATTTTCGGATGAAATATGTTTCATAGGGTTTAATTAATGATGATAAATATTGGAACATTGAATCAGGAAAATGGGTAAAAGGTACTAAAAAAATTATGCTGAAATTTAATGTCTAATAATTTTTTAATCATTTTTAATTTCATTAACCTATGAATCATCTTTATAATGAAATATTTTTTTGTGAATTATTGTTTAAACAATTACGTAAGAAAAATAAATCACACATGTGTTGGGGAGAGCGATTAGCTAAAAATGAGTGCATTTTCATATATAAATTTAGGTGTTATATGTTTTATTTATTATTGTTTCCATATATAATTGCTATTATTTATTTTTATATCATATGAACACAACGTTTATAATGATTTTTCATAAAATAATTCATTATTTTAAAACATTTTCACTATATAAAATTAAATATATTTATTATAGATACTCAATTGTATTGTTTTGTTTATAGACATATGAAGAAGAGATGAGGATACATGGGACGTAATTAAAAATAATATTTATGTTTGAAATTGTATTAAATTATAAAAACTTGTAACCAAATATAACTAGTTATTAGGACCATGTATTAAACATTGCATAATCTGGTGATATTAGAACTGAATTCATTTTTTTCATTCCATATTATATTTTAGGTTTAGAGTTTTAGATAGTTTTCCCATAACTATTATATAACAAAACCATACCTTAAATATTGTATGCTTTTACTCAGTAACCATTTTCCCACAATATAATACATTTAAAATGAAACACATTTTCTATTCATGGATAATATATATGACATTAAAATTTAATTCTTATTTGTTCATACTCATATTTAAATCAGGTCCAAAACATTTAAAAACAAGTAATAATCACCAAAATCATAGTAGGGGAACAATAGAATGATATTCATCAGTCCAATAAAGAACAAGGAAAATGTTAATATTATTAAATTTAATACAATATTCATTAATTTCATGAAATAAATATAATCAACATGAAAATCACACAATTATTTCTTAAATAAAACCCTTAAAACTCATAAAATTAATAGAAAACACTTTTAGTGAACAAATAGAATTATATACATTAAGTATGTCAAAAGTTACTGGATACTAGTTAAATCCATAGTAGAAACGTCCATGTTAAATACCTCTTCCTTTAATACCATTGTAAGGTAAATTATCTAATGCATTGAAGAGGTATATCAGGCTCACCTATTATATATGTTGTATCAGTCTCACCCATAATATAAGTTGAATCAGGCTAATCCAAAATATAAGTTGTATCAGTATCACACATTGTTTAAGACCTATTTTTATCACCCTTCTTCATCTAAAATACTCACGTTTCATATCATGAATAAAATGTTTTGAGATTTCACATTTGTATCATAAAGACCTTAAAAATAATTTTGAACCCATATGTAAAACATATTAAAATATCAAAATACAATTCACTTTTTTAAATGTATTTAATAAAATAAAATACCCAAAACATGGGAATATGGATTTTTAAGAAAAAATGATAACATATAAAGAAATAAAAACATAAAACAACATTTGTGGTGGAGGTAGAAGCTGTTGATTCAATATAAAATAACATAAAACATTATTTTTTTATTTTAAAAAATGTTGACACATTTCAAATAAAATACTTTACAAAATTTCTTTTGAAAAACATAGAATGAGATAAATGAGAATAGACCCAAAATTTCCTTTGTAATTTTCTATGGCCATCTCAGTACATCCATAAAGTAATTTTTTGAATAAATTCATTAAAGGATAATTTATTGAAAATAAATCATTAAATCATTTTAAAATGTTATTTTATGTTAAAGTGTTTATTACCTTGAGTCTGACTCATCATTTATATTCTTTATCTTCATAAATAATAAAATTGTGTTAATTATGTATTTTCTTAATAAACTTTTTCATGTTTATTTTATTTTTAATTTTGTTACTACCTATGAAAAGTGACCAATAAATTCACCATCATTGATTTTTTAACTAATATCTCACTCAATTGGAAAACTATATGAATTTATGTAATTTCAAATAATTTAATAAAATATTGTTTGTTATAAAATATCATTAATTTCATTTATGGAACTATCCAATTATTTTTCCATGCACTAAAATTTTAAAACAACAAAATATAAATATAATTAATTAAAAATTCTTAATATGTTAATTTTATCCATATAAATTTTTGGACTATATAACTCACGCAAATAATATTACATTTGGTGTTATTAAATTCGTGCACCCGATTTTTCTATTTCATGAGAAAACAGTAAGCCAACATTTTATAAGTGTTTATGTTTATTAGTTCATAATTAAAAATAGAAATAAATTAACATGATAAATAAAATTCAAAAATATTTCCAATAACTATTTATAACGAAACATAAGTTATTTTTGTCCTTATTAAAAATTTTGATAGATATTAAAAGAAAAAGAGAAACAGTTATGACTATCTTTTAGTAAAACAATATAATGGTAAAAATCCATGAAAAATGGCCAAAAGGTCATATTTTATAATTTTTTATTATTGTAGTTGAAATAGACTCATGAAATAAAATTAATTCATGTGTCTTAATGAATTTAAATCCTTCTCACATTAGATTTAATCAAAATTAATCAACTTTTTCTTTAACACGATAAAACAATTTTTATGATAACAATTCATAATGACAATAAAAGTGTTCATTTTTCCCAATTTGATCTTCCTGATTCAAAATATTTTTCATGATTCAATTTCTCTGAGTTTTATTATATAATTTAAAATGAATCATGAAAAATGTGATGAAAAACTTCTTTTCAAAAAATTCCATTTAAGTATTATTTTTTTTTAAATAATTATAAAATTTATTATAAAGACTAGAATTTTATTATGGATAATAATAAAAGAAACATTTAAAATATAAAAATAAATTCAAATTTTAATTTAACTATGTAAATACTTGAAAACAATAAACAAATTCTAATGAAACCGGTATTTTTTCAATTCATTTAAAAATCAATTATTTCCGATTATTCTCATAAATTTATCCTATGTTAATTTTTATATGTCAATTTAAAAAATTAAATTCATTTTTTAAAATTAATATTCTATAATTTTAAAATAAAACCATAAAAATCATATAATATATCAAAAAAATATTAAATAAGAATAATACTATGTCCTTTTTGACTGGAAAATTTCATAATATACTTATAGAGAACACAACTCTATGAAATCTTAATAATGGATTTAAATAAGAAATTAAAATAATTTATTCTAAAATTATATGGGTTTTTATATTCTTCCCCCTTTATAAATTGTATCCTGAAAATTTTATTCATTATTTAAAAAAGTTTCAATATTTTTCCTTTATAGCAATTTTTGATTTCCATGTCACTTATTCAACAACATTTTTTTATAAAACCATAACATAATGAATTACATTTTTAGATCTCATCATCTCTATATGTTTACGAATTTGAATAAGAAATTATTTATATGAATGGTAATCTTCCAACTAAACTACTTCGGGAATCCAAACCTGAGAATCCTATGAAATATATTTTCAAAACAACAAAACATGAAATACATCATATCACTACAATAAACTCATAAGATAGTCCACATGAAAGGAAAATGATCCAAATTTATCTAAGATTTTATATGGACCAATGAAACATGTACTAAACATACCCCTTTTTGACAAAATTCACAAAACATTTACGTGTTGGTACATTAAGAAAATCAAGATCACCTACGTCGAATGAAAAATATTTTCTCCAGTTATCTATATAAATATTCTTCTTAGTCTAACAAAATATCATATAATATTGATTCATCATTAATTTATCAATCATCTCATTAAAAATATATTACCCATAAATATCCACTCAATAACTTTATCTCTACCAACTAGAGTTTGACATAGATTTCCAAATAATACCTCAAAAGATACCACATATATTCTCAAATGAAAACACATTTTAAAATTAAGCTAAACTAATGAAATAGGTTAATACCAACTTCTTTTGTAATCCATTTTATATGAATAATTCGCATATTCCATGGTATGAATCATTCATTATGGCATTCAATTAGATTAAAGAAGAAAAAATGTGCTGAAATATAATTTAGTACATAATTACATCTAAAGGCCGTTCAAGAAATTGGATGTAAATTTATTTTCATGATCTTATACAATGGATATGGAACTCCATGTAATATAAAAATCTATTTCAGAAATATTTTATAATGATTTTATAAAATACTATTTTCTTGAATGGGATGGAAACAAGTATATTTTGTTTGGTCATCAATAATAACTGAAATTATGTTATCACCTAGAGAGGTATATGGAAATCCCATCATGATTTCTATGAAAACATTTTCCAATTTAAACTATAAAACTAGTATAGGGTAAATTATACAATTCATAAATTTTCCATCATCTTTCACCTATTTTGAAGTAAAATATTTTTTGGTAAACTAATCAAATATATATCCATTCCATACAATGAGTATTATTATGATGGTTACCATATATCTTAGTGATTCTAGGATGGATATAATATATCTAAATATAGACTTTACTAGAAAACATTTAGTATTCATTTGATAATCATATGGAACTCATAATCTATTTCAAAATCTCAAATAACCTTTCATGTCAATGTTATATTCTTGTAACATGCCTTTCTATACCAGTTACACCATTGATTAAAAATCCTAGCCTCTTTTATAATATTTTTTAATTCTATGTATCAATGTCATGGGTAGTGAAACTTGAAACAAAATAAAGGATATTCATGTATCCACAATTTCAAGGAAATCATTTACGTATGGATAATATTCTAAATGTATAATTCTTAGAGAGGCATTATCTTTTAAAACCAAAGAATCCAATGCTTTTTTTCTATTCAATGATGGTAATCAATCATCCCATAATTATTCTTAATCAATTTTAACAATATCCTCTACCTTATTTTAAAATTTTTATGAGTGAATATACATTTCAATGTTTTATGGTTATTCTATATTTCACACTTTTCTACATACAAATGTTTCCTTCATGTTTTTTGTAGAAAAACATTACTAGTTAGTTCCAAATCATGATTAGAGTTATATAACTCATGATAATTCAATTAACATAAAGCATAAGCAATTTATATATCGTTATTTATCAAAACATAATTAATTCCATTCAATAAAGCATACTTCTTGTTGAAATATTTTTCATTTCTATAATGTGGGAAAAAATGGTTCATTAACAAATATTCTCTTCAGTTCCTATATAAAATCTTCATATTATTTAATCTATTTGAATTTAAATATTTTTATGAGTTAGAATATTTATTGGGATTGATACCAAAGAAAAATTTCCATTAAATTGAGAGTAGTAACCCGAAAATACAAGAAAACTTTGAATCTCTATAATATTTATAGTTGTATTATATTATTTTAAAACAATAGTTTTATCATGGGTGAAAATTATTCCATTTTTTTAAACAATATTCTATTGTAAAAAAATAGTTTTAACAAAAATTCAAATATTCTAAATATTCCATATAACTTTTGTTAATTTAACATTTAAAAAAATTCCTTACGTGTCTTCCATGATAGTCATGAATATTAGAATATAATAATATATCAGAAATATAAATAAATAAAAACATATCTAAATAGAAATGGAAAAATATATTCATATAATCTATGATTAAAATTGGTGAATTAATAAACCCAATGGGCATAACTACAAACTTTTAATTCGTGTATCTTTTTTAAATGGAAATCTTAAGAATATGTCCCACCTTAACCTTCAACTGATGATACATTGACCTTAGATAAGTCAATGAAAAATAATTTTCCCCTTAGAGATTACCAAAAAAATCATCTATATGAAGAAAATGATACTTGTTCCTAAAAGTGTTGTTACTCATTCCTATACAAAAAAAGTTATTTATTTTTAAAATAATGGTGAAGATACCCATAAATACCATCTGTAAGCAACTTCTATGACTCTTGATTTCTTATCAAAGGTATAAAATCATTTAATATAACGTTCTTAGCTATTAAATCTATCGTAGCATAAAAAACTGAAATCTATTCTACATAAAGAATAACATTAAACTCCAATATGGGTAGTTAAAAAAGTGATATTGGGAATATTATCCCACTCATAACAATAGAAATATTCCTATAAATCTTGATTACATTAATATTTTCTCAGTATGTTTTTACCAAAATAGTTATATTCCTTTTAGGATATCATATTCCCATTATACAAGAAAATTTATCATAAATAAAGGAATGTGAAGATCGATAGTCAAAAAGGGCATTGAAATACTTTGAATAAATAGGTATCATACATTGCACCAAGTTATTTGATATCCCAATATCAATTGTTGTGTAAAAAAGGATTTTTACAGACATTTTTTCTATTTATTTTGATGATTTTCAATGTTGGTTACATGATTTAGAAAAACAATATAATAAATCCTTAAATTATTATAATTATAGAATCTCACCATTAGCTAGATATTTCTTACCCCATTCATGACTTGTTCATGACTATGTTTTCTTAGTCACCCTTCATATGACCAAACATACTATACTAGTAACACATTCCACATATTCTTATACTTTCCCAAAAAAATTATCACACTTAGAATATAATGGGGCTTTACCACCAAATTTATTACATGACTGCTTCTACATTTCTGGCCACATTGATGGATTCTTACTCAGATCATCATAATAAATTTAGGATTAAATAAAATCATACTCTAATTTCATAGCACATTGAGAAACATGCTCGTATATTTTAAATTCACTTGTGTCTTAAACTTTATATAAAAATTTTATCAGTCCTGATTTAAAATTATTTATTTTACTATAAAGTACATGAAGAAAATTCTTTTTATACCAATTAAATATGGAAAAATTTTAATTATACTCTTCTACTGAATCATTATTTTTTAATGATTTCCAAGAATTTCTTCTCAATCCTAAGTCAATGAAACATTATGAAATATTTTTCTGAAAAAATAGTTTAAAATATATCCCATTACATGGAATAAAACATATTTGACATTAGTATTTTTTCATATCTTATTTAAAGAACCTGATAGGGGGTATGAGTGAATCATGGTATGATATATTAAAACAATTATCCCTTCAGACCATCTTTATCATTAAAAACACTTTTTTCCTTTTCCTATATAAATGTATGATAAGAAATGAAACAATACCTAAGACGTAACTATTTTTCCTTATTAACCTTTACTGTTATATAAAAAACGATCTTACACATGCAATGTGTCTTTACAATAAATCTACTAATGTAAACTTTGGTTACAATGTTTCGATCAGTCTCAGTAGCCCTCCATGTTTACAACCAATAACAATTTTAAAGCTCGCATATCTATATAAAAAAGTGTCATAACTACTAATTTAGAATATTATTCATTTGGTAACATGAATCAATATATTTTATTGACCATTTAGAAGGAAATGAATCTCTAATTTCATCCACATTCTGAAAATATCTTTACCATATAAATTATGGGATAATCTGCCATAAACCAACCCGGGTCGACGCAGAACCGATCACCTGAGCCAGTACATGACATGGCCTGAGAAGTGTTCTTGATCCTCCCAGGCGGACGAGAAGTTCCAAGGAATCGATAGAGACGATGGGAATGATTTCTCCCAAGGTAAATAAATAAAATAAGAAGAAATAATAAAGAGAAACACATGATTAATAAACAAAACAAACCACTAAACAAGAAATTGAAGAAGATGAAAACTAAACAAACTCAATGACCGAACTAACGCTGTGTTACCCCATGGGTCACTCTAAGACTCAATAATCAAACATCTCTCAAGGAGAGAACACCAAAATTGGATCCTTCACAAACAATAAAAATAGAAAAGAACTATAGGTGTGAGAATTAAAACTTAGTGGGGAAGCCTAATATCTATTCCCAATGCACTACCATTAAAATTAAAAAACATCAATTCTATGTTTGAACTACAATATATTAAAGTATGCATTTCTAAATTTTTTACTTGAAAACAAATTACAAACCATATCCCATAGTCATTTGAAAAACCAGAAAAAAAATAATTTGAAATATATTTTCTTTTGAAAACGTTGTCATAGGAGTTAGGAAAACAAAAATGCCACTTTTCATGAAAAAAATTCTCACAAGGGTACCAAGGCAGATATACCAAGGTAAATGTAAATAGGAATGAAAATATCTCCGCAATAGTTAATTAGCTTAAAAACAATAGACATAGGTGAACCTCAGAGATCGAGAATAATCCAGAAGACACTAATACATGTGACCCCATCTATAGTAGCATACCACGTACGATGAAATATAACGCTCCAAAACACACGACCATCCATTCTTAGGAAAGTCGATGGAAAATACCATAGTAATAAACCCAAACATATTCGCCTACAATGTGCCACTGGTCAGTAATATAACATACCCATGCAGAACTTGTATTAGATAATTCTCTCAATATGTCATGTTCATATGTCACATGTATAAAAGGAGGTGAGAAAACATATGTTGTTGAGAATCAAATAACAATATATATTTATAATAATATTTCACAGCAAGTCTCGCCCCGAGTCTCCCAAATAACGACTCTCATGCGTTCAAGTAAATATATTACAATGGTTCCCAACTGAGGAACCTACATAATGGAACCCATGGATCACATACCGAGGAAATCCTTACCATTCCATATTGGAAAGGAATGAGGAGAAAACAATGTAGGTTTTCATAAAAAGAACTACAACTTATTTTCACAAAGTGGCCAAATGGGCCCTTAAACATTCTATAAAAACATTCCTAATAATGACGCTAACCAATATCTGAAGAGGTGCAAGACACCATTTACCAAATTAAATCATCTTTAAACCCCTTCAATACATTTCTGAAAAAATTCATACAAAACCATATTTTATGTAAAAAACCCAACCGAGCTATAATTCATAGTCACAAAACAAACTAAAATTAGAAAGAACTATCTTCACGTTTCACTTTTTGTAAAAAAATTGAGACCTTTTCAAGAACCCCAAAATCCATTATTTCATAAGAAAAAAATTATTATCAAAGCCAAAACACATTCGAAATCCATAAGAATACCCCAAAACATAAGTTCGCATGCATCCAACAATTTAACAAAAACAAACAAAGCATTTTATATCACTGTTGACCCCTAACAACCAACTAGGAACCATTCTTAAAAAATATATGAAATCCATAGTAAACAATTTTAGTAGACACTCACAAAGTCATAAAACGCCCATCTTTCCTTTCATGAACTTATTTAAAATGATAATTCATGTTATAAAAAAAAATCAGGTGTGGAAGAAATGAAAAATTTAGTTAATGAAAACAATGTGGAAAACTATAACTAGACGATACCATTTCCTTGACCCAAGGCCAGAACTAATGATATTAAAACAAACTATGTCAACCAATTGTTAAAAAATGGGAAATTAACACATAGGCAATAGGAGAACAAGAATATATAGACAAATTTAAAATTTTAAATTCAAGCGCAACGGGAACGTACATTCTGTGTGCGTCAATTAAAAAAAACAATGGAAAAACCCATGAAACAGGCTTAAAACAACACTTGTAAACAAAATTAATTTGAACCAAATCTTGAAAGTAGCACATATTAATCATATACAGTGAGGAAATCATAAAATTTATGATTATTAATTTAAAAAACAAGTGCAAGGGGATCCAACCTCAAGATCAAAGAATAAAGAAAATGCAACCTCAGAACTACTGTGAGATCTTGTTTGAACCTCAACCACACGCTCTAGAAGCTGAAACCAACCTCATGATTCCAAAAACAATCCCAAAATATTTATTAACCCGACCAATTGAAAACCCCAAATGAATTGAAATTAAAATAAAGGATAAAGAAGACTATATAGGAGAGGCTGCCACAGGAGAAGGAGGAGAATACAAGGGACGAGCTGGAAGGTATGCTCTGAAATGGGTGGTCACTAGAAAAATACATAAATTGAAGAGGCCGAGTTCATTGAGGGGTGGTAGGCTAGAGGTGGATTTTTGATGTTGTGCACACTGGCTAGAGGAGGTCTTTCCGACCAAAAGAGTGTTAGTGAGGGCTTCGGCTTGCTGGGAGATTTTTCGATGGAGAAGGTCACACCAGGAGGAGATTACACTGTTGGGTGCATCATATAGGAGGGGGAAGTCACCAGTGGTGCTCAGTGGCCGACCAAGAAGTGGTGGCACCCGAGGCTAGTCGGTACTGGTGAACTGAGGCAGTATAAGATGGGGTCCTGGTGCCTGCGATAGGGAAGAGGCGAAGACCATGGGGGGGTCGACACTGGAATAGGTGGGAGAAGTTTTGTCGATGGAGAGGAGGACTAAGCATCTAGGGTTAGCATACTAGATAAAAGAGGTGCACATGGATGGGTGTAGGGTCGGGTCGCGTTGTTCTTGGAGGGGGGTAGAATTTGGTTTTTGTTTCATTTTTCTTTTATTTAAAAAAACACCCGAAACCAAAACGATAAAAAAATTAACCAATAATAATAATACAGGAGTAAAATAGTTTCTAACAATTACATTAATTAATATAATAACATTAATAACAATACATATTAATAAAATTAGCAATTTTAGTTTTCACGTAAATAAAATATTAACATTCTTAATAATAATTAAAAAAATTTCAATGACACAATATATTAATGCACATTTTAAATAAAAAAAATGTTTTATTTCAATTTTATGAAGACAACGGGATGTGCAGTTACCTGGGCAGAGCCATGTAGGGTTTTCAAAATGCATTCCGATCGCACGCCCAACGACGTCGCGTAAAAAAGTGCACTTTTTATCATAAGCTCAAAAAATTGTCTAGGACTCACCCCGAACCGTAGAAAAAGGATTCAAAGGCCAAAAAATAATTAAAATAAAATATTATTATAGGTAACGATGTAACAATTCTCCCCAACATAACACTTTATTCACCTGGAAACCCACGACACCATCCAACTGATCGATCAACACCTGTGTATTCCATATAAACATGATCCAACCAATTATCCCAAGAACATTTCATAGACCAACTGCGAGACTCAGACCTATTACCCAATACAGATCACCAACAAACAGGAGGACGAAATGGGCTCCCCACCGTATGAACTCAACTAGTACCCAATAAAAACAAAAGAGAAAACCCAATGTGACAGTGGCTCTCCCCACCATAATGAACCAACAATTACACAGATAACCAGAAAAACAACTTAATCTTGAACCAGGCATTAATCATGCTAAATGAAGTGCCACAATAACATTTACACCCTTCACTTTTGTCCGAAAGAAATAAGAGGATAAAATAATCCAATGAAAGAACTCAATAAACCAAACCCCACAAGTGGGGAAGGAGGGTCCCCAAGGATTTAAACAATGAAACTATGACATAAAATTACTCTTGGCTCACCACTTTGTGATGGACACAATCTAAAGCCACAACTGTTTCACATGGGTGGTCCAAAAAAAGTCACTTATGAGTAACTTCCTTCCCAAAATGCACCATTACTGACATTTTGCGAGGGATAAGTTTATCACAACCATTTGTGATGACATATAATTTACAATGATAGAGAAACGACAACATAAATGATAAAACTCTCTCACTGTGACAATAGAGGTAGAACATTTGCCAGGATTCTTAAAAATTACCATGGGTTCCTGACTACGTGGTGGATTCTCTCCAAGGCATTTTAGCTGGAGCTTTTATGTATGAATTGTCTCCTAAATCGCGTTCAGGTTCTTATATTCCCATTAAGAAAAATAAACCATTTGATTTGACAAATGAAAAGACACAATTTTAAAATAAAAATAATACTGGCATTGAAAACCGGAGTTCATCAAAGACCCAATACAATCTCATAAATTTCAATGCCCAAAACAACATCAATACACTGCATTAATAAGAGACCCCCTACACTGGAAAGAAACATACACAATAATCTTTAATCAAAACCACAAAAACACATCACTTCTGATAACTTCCTCCAGGTTGTTTTGTAGAATAGCCCTGACAGAATCTTTGTAAGTGACCCAAATGTCTGCAAGCATGACAAGAATTAGGGGTACTTATGCATGAATGATTATTATGACCCATCTTTCCACACTGGTAACACAGGATGATCTCTAACTCCTAATAGGTTAATGAAATATCCTGAGGCCATTTGATTCTATGACCTACTTCATTTACTCTCAATTACTTACTCGTCTTCTTTCTAGAATCGTCACCATTGTCCAGAGGGATCGAAGGAGGTAGGACTGTTTTGAGCACTCCTACCATCAAGACTTCGACATGAAAAGCTTGTCTCACCACATCGACAAAAGAAGATAGGATGGACTCTGACACATTCCACTATAAATCGGGGTGGATACCTACCTCAAAACATCGAGCCTTCGTGGGGTCATCTATGGAATACTCTGAATCATAATGGCCTAGCTCCAAAAAGTGATAGAAATATTCCAAAAAATATCTGTCACCCGACTGCAAACAACACATCTCCATCCCCTTTTTCAACCTTTATTCCTCAAGGAAATACTGACAAATGAACTAAGAGTTGATGAACACACATGAAATATCTTGACCGGGCTTGTTCCGAGACACTGACATCCACCACATCCACAGTGAACTCTCATGCAAGAATGTAGCTACCATGACCTTCAATGAACCAGGAAGCTCGTAGAGGTTAAATTCCCTTTCAATCATCCACATCCACACCTCTGATATGGAAGGTTTTTCTGACCTTAAAATAGAGGTGGATCTAACCTTCTAAACTCAAGCATAAAATCCTTAGGTTGATCAACCACACTTTGATCACCAATCAAAACTTCAAGGGGATAACCGATACCTAAGAAAAGTCAAGTACCCAATAAAGGCCAATTCAATAAAAAAATCATCAAAATCAAACACCACATAGGTGACAAGATCTAATCAAAAAAAGAACAAGCTGCCATAATATCAAAACTTTTCTCTTTTAAAACATATTTAATTTAAAAAAATCTTAGTGGGTTACACCCCCATTGTTGGTATTCATTAGAGTCCCACTCACATGCATATATATGTGCCTCCCTGGGGATCCAACAATCATACCATAAATCCGTTCATATTCCAAATTACCATTATTCATGTGATCACCCATCGGGATATCGTCGCGAAAACAATGTATTTTCATTTAAAAAAACAATTAATTCATACCACTTCTTTTAAAAAAATCCTCAAATTAAATATGTCAATTAAAACAACCATTTTTTTCAAAACCAATTTTTCTAATTTAAACCACATTCATAATTGAGAGAAAACTCAGAACAACTCAACAAGGAACTAGTATCAGTTATTGAATTGACCATATGGTTGGCGGCCATATTCCAAGCATGTCACCGATAAAGAGAGCCTTTTAGGACACATCCCCTAGCTCTAAATGTCTTTCCAGGTCTTGCTTCTTAAGAGGACCTTTATCCCCACTCCATTTGTCATATACCAATAATAAAACGTTCCATAAAAACCCAATGAAAAAAATTAAACTGGACATCCCACGGAAAACCAAGGATCAGAATGAGGAAGAGTTCGCGACGCTCTCCATGCACCTACCCATCAAGTCCTGACAGTCCTACTACATTTACCCTGACTTCCTATATAACAATGGCCGCTCTGAAAATCGAGGTCTTCTAGGAGCCAACATGCCTCTAATAACATTTTTTTCCTGAACCAACCTAGGTTGACCTTTAACTGATCACCTAAGACGGTCCTTAATAAGGCTCGATAGGCGTTCCTGATCCTCCTGGGTTGGTGACAAGTCCCAGGGTATCGACAGAGAAGATGGAAAAAATTTCCCCCAAGGTAAATAAATAAAATAATAATAAATAATAATGAGTAGAATAGGATTAATAAACCAAACAAACAACTAAACAATAAACTAATGAAGATTAAAAAAATCGAACTCAATGACAGAACTAACTCCGTGTGAACCCATGGGTCACTCTACGACTGAACAATCAAAAATAGACCAAGGGGAGCGCAACCAAATTAGAGCTTACACAAACACTACAATAAAAAAAGAACTATATAAATTAGTATTAAAACTCAGTATGTTAGCCCAATATCTATTCCCAATTCACTACCATTTAAATAAAGAAACATCAATTCTAAGTTTGAAATAATATATATTAAAGGTTCCATTTCTATAATTTTTACTTGAAAAAAAAGTACAGACCATTCCCCTTAGTCATTTTAATAACCATAACAAATGATTTTGAAACACATTTTCTTTTGAAAACATTATCATTGGAGTCAGAAAATCCAAAATGTGAATTTTCATGAAAAAAACCACACAAGGGTACCAAGGCGGATATATCATGGGCAATGTAAATAGGTATGAAAATATCTCAGGAAAAGTTCATTGGCTAAAAAACACTAGACATAGACAAACCTAAGAGATCAAGAATAATCTAGATGAAACTAATATCCGTGAACCCATCTACAATAGCATTCTATATACGCTGAAATCTAACGCTCCAAAATGCTCAGTCATCCTTTCTTAGGAAGGCCATGGGAAAACCACATAGCAATAAACCCAAACATATCTCCATACTTTGGGCCACTGGTCAATACTATAACCTACCAGTGTAGTACTTGTCTCAAACAATTCTCTTAATACGGTTGGATCATATGTCAGATGTATAATAGGAGGTGAGACAACAGATGTCGCTGAGCATCAAATCCCAATCTATATTTATAATAATTTTTCACATCAAGTCTCAACCCATGTATCCCCACGAATGACTCTTGTTCCTTTATGTAAATAGATTACAATGGGTCCCATCTGGGGAACCTGCATAATGGAACATAGGGATCCAATACTGAGGGAATCCCTACCATTCGATGTCGGCAAGGATTGAGGATAAACCAATGGAGGTTTTCATAATAAGCACTTCCTCTAATTTTCAAAAAGTGTCCAAATGGTCCATTTAACATTCCATAAAAATATTCATACAAAATATCCAAAAAAATATTCGAAGATGTGGAAGACAGACCATTTACCCCAAAAAATCATCTGTAAAAACCCATCAAATCATTTCTAAAAACATTCAAACAGAACCAAGTTTTTTGAAATAAAACCCCAACCGAGCTACAATTCCTAGTCACAAAACAATCCAATATTAAAAATAACTAACTTCATTCTTCACATAGCATAAAACATTTTATACCTTTAAAATAACTCAAAAATACATTATTTTACAAGAAACACATTTATTATGAAATCCAAACCACATTGGATATCCTTAAAAATACCCCAAAACATAATTTTTCATGCAGCCACAAATTTAACAAAAACAAACACAACATTTTATATCACTTTTGAACCCAAAAACAAAACTGGGAACCATTATGAAAACCAAACATGAAATGCTTAGAAAACAATTTCAGTAGACATACACAAAGTCATAAAACATCCATTTTCCTATCAGGAACTTTTTTAAAATTCTAAGTCATGTTCTAAAACTAAATAATCATTTGTGGCACAAAAAACATTTAATTAAAGAAAACTGCGTGGACAACTATAACTGGTTGATACCATTTATAGGACACAAGTCCAGAACAACCCATTCTTCAAACAAACCGAGTCAACCAAATGTTGAAAAATGAAAAATTAACACCTAGACAAATGGATATCAAGAATAAATAGTCGAATCTAAAATTATAAATTCAAGCGCAATGGTACCTTACATTCAGTGTGCGTCATTTCACAAAAACAAATGTAAAACCCATGAAACAAGCTTAAAACAATGCTTATGCACAAAATAAATTTTAACGATAGCATGACATTAGAACATATTAATCATATAAGGTTTAGAAATCATAAAATTGGTGATTATTAATTTTAAAAACTAGTGCATGGGAATCCTACCTTGAGATCAATGTGTGATGACAACACAACCTCAAAACTATTATGAGATCTTGTTTGCACCTCAACCACATGCTCCAAAAGCTGAAACCAACCTGACACTACCAAAACAAAACAAAAAAAAATATTAACACCCAAAAATTAAAAACCTCAAACTGGCATAAATTAAAATGGAGGATGTATAGTATTATAATGGTGAGGCTACCACCAGAGAATGAGGAGAACTCAAGGGACGACCAGGATTGTATTCTATGACAAGGGCAGTTGCTAGAAAATTTTAGGAATTGAAGGGGCTGAGTACATTTAAGGGTTTCAGGCTGGAGGTGGCTAGCTGATGTTGTTCATTCCAATCGGAGGAGGTCTATCCGACTAGAATATGATGGGTCATGTCTTCATCTAACTAGGAGTGTTTTAAAAGGTGCATGTCTCACCAGGAGGAGGTCACACTATTGGGTGCGTCAGACATGAGGGGGGAGTCACTAGAGGTACTCAGGGGCTAGCTGAGAGGAGGTGTCAGCCGAGGCTAGTCAGCACCAGCGAACTGAGGAAGAAGAAGATGGGGTCCATGGGCTTGTGATATGGAATTGGAAGAGACAGAGGGGGTCGAATCCAGAAGATATTTTACCGATTGAGAGGAGAACTACGCAACTATGGTTAGCATACAGGAAATGAGAGGCACAGATGGATGGGTTGGGGTCAGGTCACGCTGTGTGTGGAAGGGGGTAGAAATTGTTTTTTGTTTCATTTTTCTTTTATTTTAAAAAAACACCCCAAAAAAACCAATAAAAAAATAAAAAACAATAATAATACAACTATAAAATAATTTCTAAAAATTTCTTTAATTAATATAATAAAATTAATAACAATAAATAATAATAAAATTAGCAATTTAAGTTTTCCACAGAATAAAAATATTATCATTCCTAATATCTATGATAGAAAATTTAAATGACATAATAAATTAACACGTGTTTTAAATACAAAAAACGTTATATTTCAATTTTCTGATGAAAACGGGATGTGCAGTTACCCGTGTGGGAGTCGTGTGGGGTTTTCAAAATGAATTCTGATCATGTGCCCAACGACGTTTCCTCAAAAAGAAAAATGCTTATCCTATGCTCAAAATCGTTGTTTGGGACTCACCCAAGACTACATCAAAAGGATTCAAAGGAAAAAATAGTGAAAATAAAATAGTCTTATAGGTCGGGGTGTTACAATTATCCCCACTATAATGCTTTCCACCCCCGGAATGCCATGACACCATCTGGCCGATCGATCAATACCTAAATATTCTATATAAATATGATCCAACCGCTTAACCCAAGAATATTCCACCGACCAACTAAGGGACTCAACCCTATTTCCCAAAACAGATCACCATCAAAGGGGAGTCATGAACAGGCTCCCCACCAAAAGAACACAACTAGCACCCACTAACAACATAAGAGAAAACCCAATGAGTTGGTGGGTCTCCCCACCATAAAGTACCAACCATTACATGACATATAAAAAACAACTTAATCCTAAACCAGACCATACTCAAGCTAAATGAAGTTCCACATGAATATTCAACCCATTCACTCCCATCAGAATTGGATAAGAGATTAAATAAAACCACTACACGAACTAAAAACTGTAACCCCATGGGCGGGGAGGGAGGGTCCCCAAGGACTTCATCAATGAAACTATGAGAGACAAATACTCATGGATCACCACTTTAGGATGGCCACAATATAATGTGTCAACTGTTTCACATGGTTGGTCCACACAAGGTCACTAATAAGAAACATGCATCCCAAAATGCACCATTACTGACATTGTGGGGGTGTGGATAAGTCTATCACACACTTTTTTAATGATAAAGAATTTACAATGACAGAGAAACCACAATCGAATTTCTAAAACGGTCTCACATCAATGATAGAGGAACAACATTATACAATCTCCTTAAAAATTACCCAGGGTTCCTGATTACACGTTTTCTTCACTCCGAGGCCTTTTGGCTAGAGCCTTGATGGACGATGTGTCTCCAAACATGTAGTCATATTATTATAATCCCAATAAAAGACATACACCTTTATATTTGAAAAATGAAATGATGAGATTTTAAAATAATAATCATTCTAGCATTGAAATCCAGAGTTCATCAAAAACCCAATACAATCTAATACATTTCAAAACCAAAAACACCATCAGTACACTGCAATGATAAGAGACCCCCTACACTAGAAAGAAACATACACATGAATCGTTAAACAAAAAACCAACAACACATCACTTCTGAGCACATAATTTGTATCATTTTCTAGCTAGGCCCTGACAGAATCATTATAAGGGTCCCAAACATCTGTATCCATGATAGGGATTAGGGGTACGGGGGCATGACTGCTTCTTATGACCCATCATGCCACACTGGTAACACAGGAAGATCTCTCACTCTGAAGAGGTTGATGAATTATCCTAAGGAATTTTGATTACACAACCTACTCCATCCAATCTCAATTACTTACTCATATCTTTTCTAGAATATTGACCATTATCCATAGGGATCGAATGAGGGAGGACTTTTTTGGTAATTCCTGCCATCACGACTTCGACATTAAAATCTTGTCTTGACACATCAACAATAGAATTTAGGTTGGACTCTGAATCCTTCAACTGTAAATCGGGGTGGAGACCTGCCTCAAAAAATCGAGCCTTCATGGGGTCATCTATGGCATACCCTAAATCATAAGGGACTTGCTCGACAAAGCACTAGAAATATTCCAACATGGATCTGTCGACCTGCTACAAAAACACAAATCCATACCCTTTCTCACCCATTCTTCCTAAGAGAAATACTGATGAATGAGCAATCCATAAAAGAACCCCCATGTAAGATCTTGATGAGGCTTTTTCTAAGACACTGACTTCCACCACATCCATGGTAAACCCTAAAACACGAGGGTTGCAAACTTGACCGTCAATGACTCGGGAAGCTCAAGGATGTTATAGTCTCTTTTAATCATCCACATCCACTCCTCTAATACGGATGGTTCTGCTTGACCATAAAATAGAGGTGGATCTAGATTATGAAACTCAAGCTTTAAATACTTAGGATTATCAACCATACTATGATCACCTATCGTAGCTTCAAGGGGACAACTTCTAGGCAAGAAAATTCATGAAACCAATCTAGGGCAACTCAATATAAAAATCCACAATATCAAACACCATGTAGGTGACAAGCTCTAAACAAAAAAAGAACAATCTTTCATAATATCAAACATTTTTTCTTTAAAAAAATCTTGAATTTAAAACATTTTTGGTGGGATAAACTCTCATTATTGGTATTCCTTAGAGTCCCACTCACAAGAATGTATCTGTTCTTCCCCGGGAATCCATACACCATACCATAAATCCATTCATATTCCAACATACCACTATGAATGTGAGCACCCATCGGAACACAAAGGCCAAATCAAAGTAACTCCATTTAAAAAAAACAAATCATTCATATGACTTATTTAAAAACAATCATCAAATTAAATATGTCATCTAAAACAAAAAAATTCAAAACCAATTTTTCTGATTGAAACCACCTTTAGAAGTCAGATTAAACCCAAAAATACTGAACAAGGAACTAGTACAGGTGAGTGACTTGACCATATGGATGGCGTCCAAACACCAAAAACATCACTGACACATAGAGCCTTTTATGACCATGCCCCTATCTCCACGTGGATTTTCAGGCTGTGTGTCTTAGGAGGACCATTAACATAACTCCCTTTTTTGTATCCCATTAATAAAATGTTCCATAAAAACTGAAAAAACAAATTAAACTGTACTTTTCATGGAAATATGAGGATCAGAATGAGTAGGAGTTTGTGATGCTATTCCCAGACCTACCCCTTGAGTCCCGACAGTACAAATCCATCTAACTTAACATCCCAAATAAAAAAGGGATCTTTGAAAATCTAGTTCCACTGAGAGCAAACATGCATCTGATACCATTTTTTCATTAACTAACCTTGGTCGACCCTAAAATGGTCACCCAATCTGGTCCGCGACATGGCCTGAGAGCTGTTCCTGATCCTCCCAGGATAGCGACAAGAATGAGGGCATCGACAAAGATGATATGATTAATTTTTACCAAGGTAAATAAATAAAATAAGAAGAAATAATAAAGAGTAGTGTGGGAATAATAAACCAAACTAACATCTAAACAAGAAACTGAAGAATATGAAAACTAACTGAACTCAACGACCGACCTAACTTCGTGTGACCCCATGGGTCACTCTCTGACTCAACGATCAAACATAGCCCAAGGAGGTTGCACCCAAACTCGAGCCTACACAACACTAAAAACAAAAAAGAACTATAGGCATGAGTATTAAAACTCAATAGTCTAGCCCGATATCTATTCACAATGCACTACCATTAAAATTAGTATACATCAATTCTATGTTTGTACTACAATATATTTATGTTTTCATTTCTACAATTTTTACATGAAATAAAAGTACAAAAAATTTCCGTTAGTAATTTGAAAGACCAAATCAAAAGAGATTGAAACACATTTTCTTTTGTAAACATTATCACAGGAGTTAGGAAAACCAAAATGTCACTTTTCATGAAAAACACCACACAAGGGTACCAAGGTGGATATAACCAGGGAAGTGTGAACATGTATTCAAATATTTCACAAAAAGTTCATTTTCTAAAAATCTCTTGACACAGGCGAACCCGAGAGATCCAGAATAATCTAAACAACACTAATACCAATGACCCCATCTGTTGTAGAATGTCACATACGATGGAATCTAGTTCTCCAAGATATCATCCTTCAATTATTATGAAGGGCGACAGAAAATACCATAGAAATAAACCCAAACATATCCGCCTACTATTGGAAACTGGTTAATTCCAAACCTACTAGTGTAGTACTCTTCTCAGACAATTTCCTCAATATTTCAAGTTCATATGTCGCATATATAAAAAGAGGCGAGCCAACAGATTTCATTGACCATAAAATAACAATAAGTATTTATAATAATATTTCACAGCTTGTATCACCTCATGTCTCCCCAAGAATGACTCTCATGCCTTTATGTAAATAGATTAAAATGGTTCCCAACTGAGGAACCTGCATAATGGAACCTGGGGATCCCATACCAAGGACATCCCTACCATTCCATGTCGGCATGGCATGTGGAGAAACCAATGGAGGTTTTAATAATAAGAACATCCTCAAATTATCACAAAGTGGCCAAATGGGCCCTTAAACATTCCATAAAAATACTCATACCAAATTTTAAAACTAATATCTGAAGAGGTGAAAGACACACCGTTTACCAAATGAAAACTTTTGTAAAAAAAATTCTAAACATTTCCAAAAACTTTCAAACAAAACCATCATGTATGAAATAAAATGACAACTGAGATACATTTTATAGTCACAAAACAAACCAAAATAAAAAAAAACTAAATTCACACTTCACTTAGCTTAATACATTTGAGACCTTTTCAATAACCCGAAAATCAATTATTTCATAAGAAAAAAATTTATTATCAAATAAAAAACACATTGGAAATCCACAAAAAACACAAAACATAATTTCTCATGCATACAACAATATAAATAAAACAAACATGACAATTTATATCACTTTTGACCCCTAAAAGACAACCGGGAACCATTATGAAAACAAAACATGAAACAATTAGAAAACAATTTCAGTAGACACTCAAAAAGTTATAAAACATATAATTTTCATGTGATGAACATATTTAAAATGCAACGTCATGTTCTAAAACTCAAAATTTAGGTTCATAACAAATGGAAAATTTAATTAAAAGAAATAGCATGGAAAACTATAACTAGAATACATCATTACCATGACACAAGTCCAGAACTACCCATTCTTTAAAAAAATTGAGTCAAGAAAATGTTTCACGATGAAAAACTAACACCTAGAAAAACGGAGAACAAGAATAAATAGGCTAACCAAAAATTATAAAGTCAAGCGCAATGGGACCATACATTTAGTGTGCGTAATTTCAAAAAAACCAATGCAAAACCCATGAAAATAGGCTTAAATCAATGCTTGTTCACATAATCAATTTGAACCAGATCTTGAAATTAGCACATATTAATCAAATAAGGTGTGGAAATCATAAAATTGATGATTATTAATTTTAAAAAACTAGTGCACGATAATACTACCTAGGGATCACAGCATGATGACAGCGCAACCTCAAATCTGTTCTGAGATATTGTTCGCACCTCAACCACTCACTCCAGAAGCTGAAAGTTACCCGACGCTACCAAAACGAATCCAAAAAAATTATTATCCTCCATTAATTAAAAACCCCCCAAGTGAATGAAATTAAAACGAAGGATGACGATGATTATAAAGGAGAGGCTACCACGAAATAAAGTGGAAATTGCAAGGGACTAGTAGGAAGGTATGATCTGACAAGGGAAGTCGCTGGAAATTTGCAGAAATTGAATGGGTGAAGTGTGTTGAAGGCTTGCAGGCCAGAGGTGGCTTACAGATGATGTGTGCACCTACCGGACGAGGTCTGTCCGACTAGAAGAGTGTCTGTCGGGGCTCTGGCTAGCTGGGAGAGTTGTCAAAGGTTCACATCACACTAGGAAGAGGTTTCACCGTTGGGTGCATCGCACATGATGGGGAGTCTCTAGAGGTGATCAGGGGTTGGACAAGAGGAGGTGGTGGCTGAGGATTGTCGTCGCTATCGAACCGGGGCAGTAGAGATTGGGGTCCTGGGGCCTGCTATAGGGAATAGGCAGAGATAAAGGGGGTTCGATGACGGAATAGGCTGGAGAAGTTTTTTAAATGGAGATGATGACTAAGAAGTTTGGGTTAGCATGTAGGATGACAGAGGCGCTCATGGATGGGTGCGGGGTCAGGTCGCACTGTGCGTGGATGGGCTGGGGGTAAAACTTGGTTTTTCTTTTATTTTTATTTTCTTTAAAAAAACACCCCAAACAGAAACATATAAATAAAATAAACAATATTAATAATAATAATAAAATAGTAATATAATTTCAAATAATTTATTTATTTAATATAATAACCTTAATAATAATACATAATAAAAAATTTAACAATTTAATTTTTCACCTAAATAAAATATTAACATTCTTAATAACCATGAAAAAAAATTTTAAATGCCACAACAAATTAACATGAATTTTAAATACAAAAAAAATTATTTCAATTTTTCGAAGGCAATAGGATGTGTAGTTACCTGGCCGGTGCCGCATAGGGTTTTCAAAATAAATTCTTCTCGCGCGCCCAACGATGTCGCCTAAAAAAGAACACTTTTTATCCTAAGCACAAAAACATTGTATGGGACTCACCTTGGACCGGAGGAAAATGATTAAATGGTAGATAAATAATTAAAATAAAATAGTCTTATAGGTCGGGGTGTGAAAATTCTCCCCACCATAATGCTTTCTGCCCCTAGAAAGCCACAACACTATCCAACCGATCGATCAACACCAAAGGATTCTACATAAACAAGATCCAACCTCTTAACACAATGAAATTACATCGACCAACTACGGGAATCAACCCTATTACCCGAAATAGTTCACCAGCAATGGGGAGGCCTGAATGGGCTCCCCACTATAAGAACTCAACTAGAACCCAATAACAACTTAAGAGAAAACCCAACGAGATAGTGGGTTTCCCCAACATAAATTAATAACCATTACATGTCAAAGTAGAAAAACAACTTAAACCTAAACTAGGACATACTCAAGATTAAATAAGTTCCACAAGAACATTCAACCCATTCACTCCCGTCCGAAAGGGATAAGAGATTAAAATAAACCACCGCACGAACTCAAAAACCTTACCCCACGGGTGGGGAGTGAGGTCCACCATGGATTTGATCAATGAAACTACAACAGACAACTAATCATGGCTCACCACTTCAGGATGGAAACAATCTAAAGCCAGAACTGTTTAACATGGGTGGTCCATGAAAGGTCACTAATTATCATTTTTCACCCCAAAATGCAGCATTACTGATTTTGTGGGAGGGATAAGTCTATCACACTCTTTTTTGATGAGAGAGAATTAACAAAGATATATAAACCAAAAGAGAAAATCTAAAAATTTCTCACCTCAATTATAGAGGAACAACCATATCCATGCTTCTTAAAAATTTCCCAGGGTTCCTGACTACGTGTAGGCTTCACTCCATGACCTTTTTGGATAGAGCTCTGAGGGAAGAAGTTTCTCCTACATAGTAGTCGGGTTCTTATAATCCTAATAAGAAACATAAACCTTTTGATTTGAAAAATGAAAAGACAAGATTTTAAAATAGAAATCATACTGGCATTGAAAACTGAATTTAATCTATGACCAAAGACAATCCCATAAATTTGAAAACCCAAAACACCATTGGTAAACTGCAATGATAAGATGCCCCCTACAATGGAAGAAAACATAAACATGAAAATTTAAATAAAATCCCAACAACACATCACTTCTGAGAACTTCCCCATTGTTGTGTTTGAGCAATGCCATGACAAAATGGTTGTATGTGACCCAAACGTCTGCAAGCATGACAAGGCTTAGGGGTACTTGGGCACGACAGCATCTTATGACCCAGTTTTCCTGACTGGTTACACAGGAAGATCTCTCGCTCCGAAGAGGTTGATGAAAGATCCTAATGCCTTTTGATTCATGACCTACTCCATCTACTCTCAAATTATTACACATCTCTTCTCCAGAATATTCACCATTGTCCATATGGATTGAAGGAGGGGGGACAACTTTGAGCACTCCTACCATCACATATTCAACATGAAAACCTTATCTCACCACATCGACATAAGAAGTAAGGTTGGACTCTGACACCTTCGATTGTAAATCAGGGTAGAGACCTGCCTCAAAATGTCGAGCCTTCATGTGGACATCTGCGGAAAACCCTGAGTCATAAGGGTCTATCTACACAAACCACTGGAAATATTCCAACATGGATCTGTGGCCCTGCTGAAAAAAACACATCTTCATCCCCTTTTTCACCATTTATTCCTCATAGAAGTACTGACGAACGAACAAAGACTTGAAGAACATCCATGTAAGATCTTTAAGGGGCTTTTTCTGAGACACTTACTTCCACAACATCCACGGTGAACCATCATGCATGAAGTTTGCAAACATGACCTTCAACGATTTGGGATGCTCAACGAGGTTAAAGTTCCTTTCTATAATCCACATCCACTCATCTGATATTGAAGGTTCTACTTGACCATAAAAGACAGGTGGATCTATCTTCGAAAACTCAACCATAAAATCCTTAGGTTGATCAACCACACTATGATCACCCATTGAAGCATCAAGGGGATAACCGCTTGATAAGAAAAGTGAAGAACCCAATCAAGGCCACCTCAATAAAAAAATCATCATAATTAAAAACCACATAGGTGAAAAGCTTTAAACAAAAAAATGAACAAGCTATCATAACATCAATCTTTTCTCTCTGAAACCATCTTTAATTTAAAAAAATCTTGGTGGGTTTAACCCTCGTTATTGGTATTGTTTGGTTTCCCACTCAAATGAATGTATTTGTGCCTCCCCGGGAATTCCATCCACAATACCATCAATCCTTTCATATTCCAACATACCACTATGCATGTGAGCTCCCATTATAACACCAAGTCAAAAAAAAGTAACTCCATTATCAAAAAACAAATCATTCATACCACTTCTTTTAAAACAATCCTCAAATTAAAAATGTCAATTCAAACAACAATTTTTTTCAAAACCAATTATTCTGATTCAAACCAACTTAAGAAGTTATAGAAACCCCAAAACAACTCAATAAGGAACTAGTATGAGTTAGTGACTTGACTATATGATTGGCGGCCATATGACAAACACGTCACCAACAGAGAGAACCTTTTAGGACCAAGCCCCTTCGTCCCCATGGCTCGCCAGGCCATGCGGCATAGGAGGACCATTATCCCAACTCCCTTTTTCATATCCAAATAATAAAACGTTCCATAAAAAACCCAATGAAACAAATTAAACCATACTTCCCACGAAAATATGAGGATTACAATGAGAAAGAATTTATAATTCTCTTCCCGCACCTACCCCTCAAGTCCCAAAATTCCTACTCTATATACCTTGAAATCCCATATAATAAAGGGTGCTCTTAATATTAATGTCTACTAAAAACCAACCTTCCTTTGATATAATTTTTTCACGAACCAACCCGGGTCAAACCTAAACCGATCAACCGATCTGGTCCGCGACATGGCTTAAGACGTGTTCTCGATCTTCCTAGGCTGGCGACAAGCGCCAGGGCATCGACAGAGACGATGGGAACGATTTTACCCAAGGTAAGTAATTAAAATGGGAAGAAATAATAAATAACAGTGTATGATTAATAAAACAAATGAACAACTAAATAAGAGACTAAAGAAAATGAAAACTAACCAAAGTCAATGACCGAACTAACTCCGTGTGACCCGGTGCGTCACTCTCTGACTCAACGATCAATCATCGCCCAAGGAGAGCGCACCAAAACTGAAGCCTGCACAAACACTAAAAACAAAATAGAAATATAGGCAAGATTATTAAAATGAAGAAGGCTAGCCCGATATCTATTCTCAATTCACTACCATTACAATTAAGAAACATAAATTCTATGTTTGAACTACAATATATTAATGTTTTTATTTCTACAATTTTTACATAAAAACCAAGAATAAACAATTACCCTTAGTCATTTTAAAAACCATAAAAAAAGTTTTTGAGATATATTTTCTTTTGAAAACATTATCATAGGAGTTAGGAAAACAAAAATTTAACTTTTCATGAAAAAAACCACATAAGGGTACCAAGGAAGATAGTTCAAGGGAAATGTAAATCAGTATGAAAATATATCATCAATAGTTCATTAACTACAAATCACTAGACATAGGCAAACCCGAGAGATCGATAATAATCCAGATGACATTAATACCTGTGAACCCATCTACTGTAGCATTCCACATACGATGAAATATAACACTCCAAAATGCTTGGACGTCCTTTCTCATAAAGGCCGAGAAAAATTCCATAGCAATACACCTAAACATATCCACCTATTATAGGATACTGGTTGGTACCATAACCTACCAGTGCAGTACTCGTCTCTACCAATTCTATCAATATTTCAGGTTAATATGTCGCAAGTATAAAAGGAGGTGATCCAACAAATGTCATCGAAAATCAAATCACAATCTATATTTATAATAATATTTCACAACAAGTCTCTCCCCAAGTCTCCCCAAGATCTAATCTCATGCCTTTATTTAAATAGATTACAATTTTTTCAAACCAATGAACCTGTATAATGGAACACGTGGATCCCATACCGATGGTATCTCTACAATTCCATATTGGAAATGCATGAGGAGAATCCAATGGATGTTTTCATAATAATCGCTTCCTCTTATTTTCAAAAAGTGTCCAAATGGGTCCTTAAACATTCCATTGATATATTCCTAACAAAGATGAAAACCAATATCTGTCGAGGTGAAACACACACCATTTACCAAATAAAAGAATTTGTAAAACCCCTTCCAAAAATTTCCAAAATTTTTTAAAGAAATTCATATTTTATGAAATAAAACCCCAACCGACTACAGTTTTTCATCACAAAACAGAAAAAAATTAAAAAAACTAAATTCACGCTTCACATAGATTAACACATTTGAGACCTTTTCATGAACCCCAATATCCATTCATTCATAAGAAACACATTTATTATCAAAGACATACCCCTCAAGAAATCCATAAAAAGGCCCCAAAACATAATTTTGCAAGCATCCAACACATTCAAAAAAACAACAAAACATTTTATGTCACTTTTGACCCCTAAAATCCAATAGAGAACCATTCTGAAAACCAAACATGAAATGGAAAAAAAAATATTCAGTAGAAACTCACAAAGTCATAAAACAACCATTTTCCATGTCATGAACTTATTTAAAATGCTAATACATGTTATGAAACTCAGAAATCATATTCGAACAAACGAAACATTTAATTAAAGAAAACAGTGTGGAAAACATTAACTAAATGATACCAATTCCATGACAGAAGGCCAGAACTACCCGTTCTTTAAACAAAGTGACTCAACCAAATGTTTCACAATGAAAAATTAACACATAGAAAATCAGAGAACAAGAATAAATAGGTGATCCTAAAATTAAAAAGTCAAGATCAATGGGACCATACATTCAGTGTGCGTTATTTCCCAAAAATAGAGGTAAAACCCCTGAAACAAGATTAAAAAAATCTTGCACACAAAATCAATTTGAACTAGAGCCTCAAATTAGCGCTTGTTAACTATATAAGGTGTGGATATCATAAAATTGATCATTCATAATTTTTTTTAAAAAAACTAGTGCATGGGAATCCTACCTCCAGATCAAAGAACGACGACAACACAACCTTTAAACTGTTGTGAGATCTCGTTTGCACCACAGCCATGTGCTTAAGAAGTTGTAACCAACCCGATGCTACCCAAACAAACCCAACAAAATCATTAACCTCCATCATTTAAAAACCCGAAACTGACTGAAATTAAAATGAAGGATGAGGAAGATTTCACCGGAGAGTCCACCACCCGAGAAGGAGGATAATACAAAGTATGAGCCAAACTGTATGCTCTAAAAAGGGCAGTCACTAGAAAAACGCAAAAATTGAAGGGGCTTAGTGCGCTTAAGGATAGAATGTGGGAGGTGGCTTGATAATGTTTTATTCCCCGGTAGGAGGAGGTTTTTCCAACTAGATGAGGGTCATTCGGGGCTTAGGATATCTTGGAGTGTTTTCTAAGGTGCATGCGGCACCAGGAAGAGGTCGTGTTGTTGGGTGCATCAAATAGGATGGGGGAGTCACCGGTGGTTCTCAATGGCCGGTCGAGAGGAGGTTGCTGCCATGGATTGTTGGCACCGATGAACCAGTGTAGCAAAAAATGGGGTCTGGGGGCCTGTAATATGGAAGATGTGGAGACCGAGGGGGGTCGACAGTAGAATAGGAAGTATATGTTTTGTAGATGGAGAGGAGGACTAAGTCGCTAGGGTTAGCGTGCATGAAAGGAGAGGTGCACATATTTGGGTGGGGGGTCGGGTCAGCTTGTGCGTGGAGGGGGGGGGGGGGGTATAAAACTATGTTTTTGTGTCATTTTTTTCTTTAAAAAACACCCCAATCAAAAACTAATAAAAATAAACAATAATAAAAATAACACAACATTAGAATAATTTCTTAAAATTTCTTTAATTAATATAATTACAGTAATAATAATACATAATAATACATTTATAAATTTATGTTTTCACCTAAATAAAAATATTAACATTCTTAATAACAATGGAAAAAAAATTAAATGACACAATAAATTAATGTGCGTTATAAATACAAAAAACTTTTTATTTTAATTTTTGGAAGACAACGAGATGCGCAGTTATTCGAGCGGAGCCACACGGGGTTTTCAAAATGCATTCCACTCGCACACCCAATAATGTCACCTAAAAAAACACAATTTTTATCGTAAGGACAATAATATTGTCTGGGACTCACCCAAAAACACATCAAAAGGATTCAAATCCATAAAAAGAATTAAAATAAAATTATCTTACAGTTTGGGGTGTGACACAATCTTTATTATTTCATACAATATTTGGATTTCTGTAACTTTTTCATGACTTTCATGAATTTTTAAAAAAATTTGTCAAAAAATTATGTTTTATCAATAATATTTATATTTTTTTAAACTATTCTTTTCATTTTGAAAATCTCATCTTTCAGAAAACCTTTGGAGTTTAACAGAACATGGTTTGTCCCCTAGAAACAATCCATATTTTCTATATGCAACTTCATGTTGAGTTATTTCTTTACCCAAGAAATAGAATCACATAAATCTTAATTATTTCAAGCACTAATATTCATTAATTGTTGGAATGATCAAAGGAGGGGGTTTCCAACTATATATAGATGTGGCTTCCCCTTCATGCAACTACCTTGATTATCTTCTTCTATTTTCCCAACATTGTTTATGTGTTGAGCTTCAATGATTTGAGGTCAACATTATCATAGAACTCACTACCTTGGTGGAAATGCATCTCTATTTTGTGGTATCCAGAAACTCTCTCTATTTCATGAAACTCTTCCACTGAAGATGTTTCAGAAATTAGGATAAACACACGAATTTAGTAAATTTCAATACGATTTCTTGAATCTTTACATGAAAACTATTTTTTGAAAAAAATATCACCATTTTATGAAATTTTTACATTTATAAAAAAACATACCTATGAAAAAAACCTTTTTCCTTCCACCATATATTAGGCCATTAATTTTGGAAAACATGGGAAAACACCTAAACCTAGTATGTCGAAAATTAGGTACCACATTCAGTGCTTCCAAACTCTATATTGAATAATGGTAAACATACCTATTCAATAATATGATTTAACTCAAAAAAATCCATTTAAATAAAATTTTCTAATAAACACTATCATCTCAAAACACAATAAATATATCTTGAGGATTTTTTTCCCAACAATATACCCCTTTGGGTTTATTGAAAACTCTAAACCTTTTGATACTCTTTTAATTCTTTTGATTTCGATGTGTTGAAAAAACATTTAACTATTCCATATTCTACCAAAATTCACATCTTGAGATCCCAAATATGGATCAAATATTTACTCAAATAACATTATAATCCCATAAAATCAATGAAAATCATGAGAAACAAGAGTAACATTAAAAGTTCGTCAATGAATCACTCCATTTTCATCACCACATGATGTCCCTTTCATGATAAATATTAGAACACAAAATAGGACACACAAGAATACACCATTGTTTATCAATGTATATTAAAATAATATCATCATAATATTATCTTGTGATTTATCTTCCTTAATATACTAGCTTCTACATTTTTATATCTAAAACATTCCACTAGTTTATCTTCTCCCCCTGTCTTGATGATGAAAATTTATATACCATTATTATTGAACCCAAATATCTCTCATTTGTGGGTTGAAACACGGTTAAGAACACATATCAACACAAAAGGAAAAAACATTCCACACCATGAGTAGAGAGTGTCCCAAATCCACATTTTTACATGTCAAGGTTGTTGACTGAAATCCAAGAGGGAGTCAATGATGTTCAAATGCATATTTTGGTAAGGCCTACATTATAATTTCTGATACATTTAGTTATACAGGAACATGCTCCAACTTCACATGCCAATAATCCACCATCTCTCTTATAAAATGGTACTTTATTTCAATGTTAATCATACTTAAGTGATGTATTTAATTTTTCTATAGTTTATAAAAATTGATATATCACAATGGATCCCAATTAAGGATTTCACTTAAACATTCATATCAACAACCTGTTAAATCATCCACAACATAAGTGTTAAATTTTGAGTATCCATAATATATTTTGCAACTTAAATGCTTAATTAAAGGAAATATTAATTAATTCATATGAAATATATACACAATACTCTAAGATAGAATGAATTAACTGATGTTTATTTTCTATCCATTATTAAACAGACCAAATATGCATCTGTATAACCAAATTCTAGTAACACCCTGATATTTTATGAGAATTATTATTTTTAATTTATTTGATGTCTTGTGTTGTATGCTACACCAAGATTATCTTGTGCTATACACAATACCGTATTAGCTTGCAGTATACACAACACTATTCTTGGATCGTGTTACACAGAATTTCAAGTTTGTTTGATAGAAGTTATTCTTCACAATATTGAGTGTATATATATATATATATATATTCAATGTATAAATGAAATATGGTTGGATTATATTATACGCAAAAATGAAGGAATCTTTCATTACACGCAACCCTGACATGGATTACATTACACACAATCACGACCTTCCTCAACAGTGTGGGTTGTACGCAATATCGAGTTTCACTAAACAATGATATGTTATTAAAATATTATATAAACTAGCCGTTATGAATAGTAATACCCACTTTTTGAAGTTTTATAAATCTTATCTTTCAAAATATACTTCATTTTTGGATTCTGAATATCGAAATTAGCCTAGGGTGAATTTTTGGTATTTCTATGAAAACTTTCAATTTTTGATGAATAGTGAAAACACTAAGTTATTCGTTAAAACCGACTTTTTATTTAAATAATAATTAATTTTATTTAAATTTATTTTAGGTAAAAATAGATACATAATACCTATATAAATTCATTGTAATTCATTAGAGTCATTTTATAATAATTTTAGATATATAAACATTTTATTGAACTTTTTACCGTCTTTTACCCAACTCCTATGAGAATTTGGAAATTTACATAAAACATAATTTTACCGCTTATGTGAGTGGAATTTCAAAAATCTGAGAGACATGGTTGATATCAATAAGTAAAATTTGATTCAATAAGATAAAAATATTTTTTTATGAATAGTTACTTTTTACTTTTATTTACCACGATTAAAAATAAATAGGGTAATTTAGAGGAAAAATGATATTATCAATACCAATAAACCTGTACTAATTCTATTGGATAAGTTTAATTCGACCAAAAAAAATATTAAGAATAAAATATGACCTTTTATGTCCACTTGGATTAGATTAGGACACATATTATTATTGTATTTAATGAAGAGTTAAAAGAGTAAAAATCAAAGATTAATAACTAGAACATTTTTAATATAGGTTTATACATAAGATAAATTAAACTATAAATATTCATTAAAAATATAAAAATATTTCCTAAATAATGGTATTTTATTTATATTTTTTAGACATTAAATAATTTAATTTATTTATGACACAATGATGATGCAGTAATTTCCTTATTAATGAAATATTACTATAATTTGTATTATAATTACCCAAATAAATGTAATATGAAGCCTTTTATGGATTACAATAACTTTCTAGCTTAATATAACATATAAGGGTTTGTTAGATGAATTTTGTTCAAAGTAATAATGTTGTTTTGAATTTAGAGAAAACAAAATACCAAATAGTGTCAATATTGACATAAAAGTGTTTTAAAAAAATATTATATAACTAATTGATATAATGGTCCTCAAAATCTAAGGATCATCAAAAATACTTATAAAATAATATATATGACATGAATGAACCAATTGGGGTTCTATTGGTAGTTTATAGTAAGTTTATTAACCATATAGTGTAAGAATACAAGAAGACACAGTAAATGTTAAATTATTTAACTTAGAGTTAAATCTAAAAGATAATGTTAAAATGGTAACCTAAACATCTCTAAAACCTATTGGTTGAGATGATTTCTAACCATCCCCACCCTATCCTCGAAATAAGTCACATTGGATACATTATAAACAGAATATGAATTTATTATAAAATAATATTGTACGTTTTTCTTAAGGTGCCTCTCTCCTCCCATATAAGAGGCCACCTCCACCCTCTCCTATTTAACCAATTTTGAGCCTTAAAGCACGGCCACAACCTAAAAATTTCTCTTCTAAACCTCTCTAGTTATATCATAGAGTTTCTGGTCTTCTCAAAAGACCAACTCTAGTTCCCTAAGAGGAAGTTTAAAAGAGGCACGTCAAAGAAGAGGTATTCTCTTCTACCGATTATTTCATGTTTCCTTCTTATTCTACTTCTCCTTTAGTTCTTTAAATATAAATTAATAAAGTAAGTGTTAAGTATATACTTATATTTTTTATAAATATTAAACAACCCTATTTTACCTTTTATCCGTCCTACAAAAAACAAAATCACCATGCGTGCGTACGTACGAAATACCGTCTCTACGCCGTGGTGTAATATGTTTTTATACCACCACCTTACTTGGATTGGTATAATGGGGTAAAGAATAATTATATATGATTATTATAACATGATAAAATCTCTGATGTATTATATCATTCACTCCAATTCCATTCAATAATTATGGAAACGATATCATCGCTCGTGCGTACGCACAGATTACCGTCTCCACGACGCGATGAGATTCATTGACCATGTTAACCATTCAAGAATTATTATAAAGTATATATAATGAATATTAATGAAATATATTAAATAATAAATCTAATTTATTTATGTATATATATATATGTCATCTACTTACTTCCATTCAAGTCAATAAAGAAAGGAAAACAACGTTCATGCGTACGTACGGCCTACCGTCTCCATTAACGGTGTATTTCATTTCATTTATCTATCTATTATATATTTATATAATGAATATATATGATATATAAATCATGATTTAATTTCTAGAGGAATGTAAATGATGATATAAGTAATAATAATATCAATAAGAAACATGTCCAAACATGAACGATAAATGAAATGATTTTACCCAAAACACTACTTTAACATGGAATTGACAAACGAACGGTTAATATAAAGTCATAAGTGAATCATATATGATATCATAAATATTATTAGGATTCTTTTACAAGATAATAATATGTTTAAACCCACTATAAAGGAGTCTTGGACACATATGGAAGAAATTGGACATAAGGTAAGGGATAATTATTCCAGTCTCCTTCTTATCCGAGATTGTTTATTCGTATGTATTTACTCGGGCTATATTTTTCATCCATGCCCATAATTTTTTTTTCATTAAGTGTTTCATATTCTTCCATTTATGTTTAAAGTAATTTTTACCCCTATTTTACTTTTACATTGTGTTATGGAAGGAATAATTCTTGTGTTTTCCATAGGAGGAACTTTTTGACTTTTCCAGCAATAGTACAAGAAGAATGTTTTTTAACATATACGGAATGAATGGATTTTTATGGTTTTATAACGACAATTTAAATTAATATTTCTCTACAAAATTTCATGATTATTTTCAACCAAATCATTTTCTTTTAAAATTTCATGAAATTTTGAGAAAATAAAATGATTGTGAAGAAAAAAGTATATTTTCCGCAAGAATTCATTTGAAGTGTTTTATCAAAACTATTTTCCATCTGAGATGAAATTATTTAGTATGTTTATGTTTCAAGTATAATTTCTATATTATTTACATTGGTTGATTTTTCATATGATGAAATGATTTTCATTTCTTTTATATGGATTATGTTATGATGGGATAATTTTTATGAAACCCATTTTATTCGTTGGTTTATTATGAATGATGTATGTTTATTTTGTGGGACAAGGAAGAATGATTTCATTATGAGATGGGTGGGACCTATATCTCACTCCAATGCATTGGGTAATGATTTATATCTCATGATATAGGCATGGATGGAACGAAAAGTTAATTTGGTTCAGTGATACTAGACTGGAACGAGGAGTGAACTCAATTCAGTAAGGGACATTGTCCACTACAGTGGTCTTGGAAGCAATCTCTTGGGTACTATGGAAATAATTACATTTTCTTAATGGTTTCCACAAATACATGTTTTATTCCAATGATATTTTATCATCGTTAATTTTCCTTTATGATCTGTTCCTTATGCATTGTCAATATTTATGTCATTACTCATGATTATTATATTTTATGTTCATGTTCTTACGTTCAAATGTTTAGGGATTGTTTTATGATTCCATGATTACCCTTACTGAGCATTAAATCTCAGCCTTTTTATGTTTTATTTTCCCCAAGATTTAAAGAATGGTTTTAGGTAAGAAAACAAATAGGGAAGACCTTTATGGGAGATGTTTAATATCGTTCACCATGACTAGAAGAGGATGTTCTGAGTTTCCAAAGACACTAAACTATTACGGTCCTTGGGTGTCTGTTTTTGTTATGTATTAAGTATTATAAAAAAGTAATTTAATTTCTATGTACTTCAAGCATTGGGTCTCTATAGTTGGTATCATAGAAAAGTTTTAGTTAACCTTCGGAAACTATGATTCGAAAAATTTAGTGAAATCCCTAGAGATATTTCTAAGGAATGTCTAGGCATGCCTCTAAGGTTAAGTATAAGTATATTTTATAGTCCTAGAATTATTGTAACTATATTATAATTTAATCTAAGATGTTTTATATTAAAGGTACTCCCCCTTGATTGTGTTGTTTTCCTAGTATGATTTTTCCTCTCAAACTATTCTTTTTCAGTTTTAGAAAATGGATTCAAACAGGAATATTAACGATAATGGAGGATATGATAGACAATGGAATGATATTCTTCATCAGCAACCAAACGAAATGGGATTTGGAAGTCAAAAAATCGTTATTATTCCTAATCATAAATCTCATAATGAGATTAATAAACTCAACTTTGGTAAGTTTCTTGACTCAACAAATATGAGAAAGATGGAGTTTCATGATGATCATAGAGGAAAGAATGTTCAATTTTCCTCATGTAAATCATGTGGGAAAATGAATTAGGGAGAATTCTTCAAAGGAACTAGAAGATACATTGGGTGTGGAAATGAAGGACACAAATCCAGTAATTGCAAAAGAAAAGGTTCAGTTAACACCATGGTCAATGATAATGGTATTGCTAAGACATCAACAATGGTTAAATGTTTTAAAAGTTTAATGTACAGCCATTATGAAAACCAATTCCCTAAGGGAAAGTCTTGTGAAGAGAATCATCATGATATTATGGGTAGTATTTATGTTGGTGATGATGAAGAGACTACAAATGATATGTGAGATGAAAGAATTGTTGAAGCTCGGTCAGTGGTTTAAGAAGGATGTGTAATGATTGCATGTATATCAAGAATAATATGTGGTATTATGGAATAAAGAATATATAAGGATTGTTACACTATTTTATTCCTAATTTATTTGAAATTATATGTTTAAGGGTACTGATAACTAAGAAAAGTGATTTTTAAAGTAGATGATATAAGCATAATGAAGGGATAAGGAGGAAATGAAATGTTTTCTAGTATTCATGAGCTCATGACTGATATAAGAACAAATTGATATCATGGTTTGAGTATATATATATTTTGGGATTTTGGTATGTGGAATGTGTTAACTTTTGATAGTATTCATGTTTTCACTATGGTTCTATAGAAATCAATTTTTCAAAACAATCCATGATTAATGTATTCACATGTTTTTAATGTGACCAACAAGATATATCTTTTGACATATGGGGATAAATGATGGTATTCGCGTGCTTGTTATGTGACCTTTCAAGTAATTGTTTTCTTTATACATTGAGCTTGGACCATAGTATTTTGGATAAGACTAAAGATTTGAATGAATTATGTTATACATACGATATTATTATTTAAGGATAGAATTTTTTTCGATATTATTGTAGAAATGTTATAATAATGTAGTTTTAGAAAAATAGATAACCTGCAGGATGGGTGACAACACGTCGCGTCGGACAAGGTTGCGAGAATCAAACCCCCAACCGAAGTGCGATAGGCCTTTATCTCCAACCTCTAACCTACAAGAAGTCACTGGTTAGTGAAAACTAGTTTTATTTTATTAAGTGGTATGATATATGAAGTATAAGTCCATTTTTTGAATCATATACGATTAACCTCCCCATATATGGACTTATGTATATTTGATAACTTTTGATAACCTTTTGTTTGAAACAGATGGAATGACCCATCATTCTATCACATGATCTTCTAACACTTCACGAATGACAAATTCAACTTCATTTCATTAAGATATGAAGTTGAAATTTTTCATGGAACGTCCAACGACGAGATTGTACCAAAATCAAGTATGTATTTCTTCTAATTCAAAATTTTCAACATTAGGGAAATGATATTGAAAACCAAAAATGTTGTTCTAGTACCCTCATATCTGATGAATTAGATGGTACCTTAGATCATCACAAATTTATGGATTTTTGATTGTTGGATTTTTCATAGCCATGTTCTCTACCACTCTCTATCAGAACTTGATGGTCAGATTTCTCTTCAATATCAATATTTTCACCTATATTATCTTATGAGGAAACCCATAGATGATTTACTTTGGGAATTTGTTATGTTTCTAATTTTACTTTTTAAAATTTTTATTTAGTATTCTTTTTTACAATGTGGGTTTCTATGAAAGAAACTGTCATGTAGTAAACAATTTATAACCCCGACCAATTTCAACGGCGAAATTCATTTTAGGGGGGGTAGAATGTAACACCCAGAGATTTTATGAGAAGTATTCTATTTAATTTATTTGATGTCTTGTGTTTTATGCTACACTAAGATTATCTTACCCTGTATACAACACCATATTAGCTTGCAGTATACGCCACACTATTCTTGGATCGTGTTACCCAAAATTTCAAGTTCGTTTGATAGATGTTATTATACGCAACATTGAGTGTGTATATATATATATATTTAATGTATAAATGAAATATGGTTGGATTCTATTATATGCAACAACAATGTAATATTTCACTACACACAACCCTGACTTGGCTTACATTACACACAATCACGACCTTCCACGATAGCGTGTGTTGTACGCAATAACGAGTATCACTAAACAATGATATATTATTAAAATATTATATAAACTAAACATTATGAATATTAATACCCACTTTTTGAAATTTTATAATTTTTATCGTTAAAAATGGGCTTCATTTTTGGATTTGGAATATCGAAATTACCCTAGGGTGAATTTTTGGTATTTTCCTGAAAACATTCAATTTTTGATGAATAGTGAAAACACTGGGTTATTGGCTAAAACCAACTTTTTATTTAAATAATAATTCATTTTATTTAAATTTATTTTAGGTCAAAAGAGATACAAAATACCTACATACATTCAATGTAATTCATTGGATTAATTTTATTATAATTTTAGATATATAAAAATTTTCGTGATCATTTTACCGTCTTTTACCCACCTCCTAGGAGAATTTTGAGATTTACATAAAACATAATTTTACCACTTATGTGAGTGAAATTTCAAAAATCTGAGAGACACAGTTGATATAAGTATGTAAAATGTGGTCCAATAAGATAAAAATAATTTTTGGTGAGTAGTAACTTTTTACTTTTATTTAACACGGTTAAGAGTAAATAGGGAAATTTAGGGTAAAAATTATATTATTATTACCCTAAAACATGTTGTAATTTTAATGGATAAGTTTAATTCGACCAGAAAAATCCTTAGGAATAATATATGACCCTTTAGGTCCACTTGGATTAGATTAGGACTCGTATTATTATTTTATTTAAAGAAGAGTTAAATGAATAAAATCAAAGTTTAATAACTAAAACATTTTTAATATCGGGTTATACATAAGAAATATTGGACTATAAATATTCATTAGAATATAAAAAGACTAACTACATAATGGTATTTTATTTATATTTTTTAGACATTAAATAATTTAATATATTTCTGACACAATGATGATGCAGTAATTACCTTATTAATGAAATATTAACATAATTGATATTATAAATACAAAAATAAATGTAATTTAAAACTATTTATTAATTAAACTAATTTTACAGATTAATATAACATATTAGGGTTAGTTAGATGAATTTTCTTTGAATTAATAATTCTTTTATGAATTTATAGAAAACAAAATACGAAGTAGTGTCAAAATTGAAATAAAAGAGTTTTTAAAAAAAAATTATATTATCAATTGATATAATGGTATTAAAAAATATGGTTTGGAAAATAGATATATATAATAATATATATGACATTAATGAACCAATTTTGGTTCTATTGGATGTTTATAGTAAGTTTATTAACCATATAGTGTAATAATACAAGAAGAGACGGTAAATGATAAATTATTTAACTTAGAGTTAAATCTAAAATATAAGGTTAAAATGGTAACCTAAACATGTCTAAAACCTATTGGTTGAGAGTATTTAGACCCATCCCCATTCTAGCCTCGAAATAAGTCACTTTGTAGCCATTATAAACTGAATATGAATTTATTATAAAATAATATTTTATGTTTTTTCCTAAGGTGCCTCTCTCCTCCCTTATAAAAGGGCACCTCCTCCCTCATCTCTTTACACAATTTTGAGCCTTCAAGCTTTGAAAACCCCTGAACATTTCTCTTCTCATACTCTCTAGTTATATAATATAGGTTTTGGTCTTCTCAATATACCATCTCTAGTTACCTACGAAGAATTTTAAAAGAGGCACGTCGAAGAAGAGGTAATCTCTTCCACCGAATCATTCAAGTTTCTTTCTTCTTCTACTTCTTCTTCTTTAATTGTTTCATTATAATGTAATAAAATATGTATTATGTATATACTTATATGTTATTATAAATATTAAACCGCCCAATTTCACCTTCTATCAATCCTAAAAAAACAAAATCATTGTACGTGCGTACGTACGGAATACCGTCTCCATACAGTGGTCTAATATGTTTTTCTACCACCAGCTTACTAGGATTGATATAATGGTGTAAAGAATAACTATATATTCTTATTATAACATGATACAAGTTCTGATATATTATATCATCCACTCCAATTCCATTCAATAATTATGGAAATGATATCATCGCTCGTGCGTACGCACAGATTACCCGCTCTACGATGCGATGAGATTCATTCTCCATGTTAACCATTCAAGAATTATTATAAGCTATATATTGAATAATAATGAAATATATGACATAATAAAGCTACTAGATATATTTATATATATATATATTCCATCTACTTACTTCCATTCAAGTCTAAAAGGAAAGGAAAACAACGTTCATGCGTACGTACGGCCTACCGTCTCCATGAACGGTGTATTTAATTTCATTTATCTGTCAATTATATATATATATATATATAAAGAATATATATGATATATAAATCATTATTTATATTATGGAATTAATTAAATCATGATATAAGTAATAATAATATCAAGAAACAACAAGTCGAAATAGGTATGATAAATGAAACAATTTTACCCAAAACACCACTTTTACATGGAATTGACAAACAAAAGGTCAATAAAATGTAATTAGTGAATCATATATGATATCATAAATATTATTATGATTCTGTTACAAGATAATAATACGATTATACCCACTATACAAGAGTCTTGGACACATATGGATGAAATTGGACATAGGGTAAGAGATAATTATTCCAATCTCATACTTATCTGAGATTGTTTATTCGTAAGTACTTACTGGGGTTATATTCTTCATCCATGTCCATAAAAATGTATTTCATAAAGTGTTTAATATTATTCCACATATTTTTATAGTCATCTTTACCCCTTTTTGACTTTTACATTGTGTTATGGAAGGAATCATTCGTATGTTTACCATACGATGAACTTTTTGACTTTTCCAACAATAGTACGAGGAGAATATTTTTTCAACTTATATGGCATGAATAGATTATTACGGTTTAATAATGACTATTTAAATGAAGCTTTATCTACAAAAATTCATGATTATTTTCAATAAAATCATTTTCTTTTAAAATTTGATGTCATTTTGAGAAATGAAAATGATTTTGAAGAAGAAAGGATATTTTCGTCAAGAATTCATTTCAAGTGTTTTATCAAAGCTATTTTCCATCTAAGATGACATTATTTAGTATGTTTATGTTTAAAGTATAATGTATCTATTATTTATGTGGTTTTACTTTTCTAATGATGAAATGATATCTATTTCTTTTATATGGATTATGTTATGATGGGATAATGTTTTTGAAACCCATTTTATTCGTTGTGTTATTATGATTGATGTATGTATATTTTGTGGCACAAGAAAGAATGATTTCATTATGAGAAGGGTGAGACCTATATCTCCCTCCAATGCATTGGGTAATGATTTATATATCATGAGATAGACATGGCCGGAATATAAAGTTAATCTAGTTCAGTGATATAGGACTAGAACGAGGAGTGAACTCGATTTAGTAAGGGACATTGTCCACTAAGATGGTCTTGGAAGCAATGCCTTGGATACTATGGAAATCATAACATGTGATTAATGGTTTCCATAATTACATGTTTTATAACCATGCTATTTTATCATTTTTAATGTTCCATTATGATCTATGCCTTATGCATTGTCAAGATTTATGTCATTACTCATGATTTTTATGTTTTATGTTCATGTACTTACATTAAAATGTTTAGGGATTGTTTTATGTTTCCATGTTTACCCTTAATGAGCATTTGAGCTCACCATTTTTATGTTTTCCCCGTGATTTAAAGAAAGGTTTTAGGTAAGAAAAAAATAGGGAAGTCTTTTATGGGAGATGTTGAAGATCTTTCACCATGATTAGAGGATGATGTTCCGAGTTTCGCAAGACACTAAACTATTACGGTCCTTGGGTGTCTATTTTTGTTATGTATTAAGTATTCCACAAAATTAATGTAATGTTTATGTACGTCAAGCATTGGGTCTCTAAAATTCCTATTTTTGGGATTCATCACTATAAAATGAACCAAAATCCATCATTCACATAATATACTAATGTATTATTTTTAATGAATGTATGTGGATTTTTTGGATTACACTGATACCACTCCTTGTGGGATGTTGGAAAAAATGATGGTTCATGTGGTTGTTATATACAAAAAGCATCAAACGGTCTTCTGTTATTATGTTATATTATAAAATTTTTCATATTAATCCAATGGAAGAATCATCTATGTATCTAGAAAATTCATTTTACCCTTGGAATTGTTAATTTAAAATCTTCTACGAACCTCCATATATCTTTTTCATTAACAAATTAATGTTTCATTAATTCCTTTCTCACCTCTAATCCAAGATAAAATATCTATTCACCAATAATTAACAATTAAAAATCAATTTTCAGGAATAATTTTAATTTTTTGAAATAAAATTCATCTCATGTTACAATAATTATTTCATCAACATACAATAAACCCATCATTACTTGATCACTATAATTATTTACATTGAGATTGTCATTAACTCCAATACACTGAAAACCAAGATTCTTCAAAAACTGACCAGGTCTTGAATACCATGCTCTAGATGCCTACATCAATCCATATAACTCATTCTTGGGCTGAAAAATTTTATTATCAACTTCATGGAAAAGAAAAACATATTGGTATTTGATTTTCAATTATTCTTATAGAATCCTATTTAGATATTGTAACATGACACCTATCGAAAAAATTGAATTGTATTTACACTATTATGGACAATACTAATTTGGTTGTATCTAGCCTTAATGTTGGTTAAAATGTTTCATAAAAATTGATTCTCTTAATATTCGAGTATCCCTTGCATGTAATGCATGATTTTTTTAATCACCATTTCATCTTCATTTAGTTTGGTGTAGAACACTCATTTGGCCCCAATGAAATTCTTATCTTCTAGCATTTAAATGAAATCCCATGTTTGATACTTCATAATTTTTTCATGCTCTTCATTCATAGTCTGAACAATGTTCTCATATACATGTTATTATTTAAAACGTTTAGGATCCATCTGAGATAGAAACGATGTATATTATAAACACACCATTCTACACTTTTGAACAATTGGTGTTTGATCCCATGGGATGTTTTCACTATCAATTTAAACTTGAATCATTAGATTCCATAAATATAAATTTATTTATCCATCCTTACTCAGCATCATAATCTTTTTCTGAATTATAATTTTCCAATACTTATCCTCCTGAGTTTTTTCATCCTCATCACTATCATCGAGGGAATATTTATTTTTTATTAAAGATTATATTCATTTTTTACTACAATTACATCCTAGAATTCAACTAAATTTTATATCCTCATGTGGAATCATTTATATTATTTTGTTTTCCCTGAGTATACAAAAAATATATTACCAAATATCCATGAGATTCATAAATTTTATATTTATAAATTTTTAGAAAAAAACACTTACTGTCAAAGATTAAAAAGTGTTTTCATTTTATATACTTTCCATACCACATCAGGTATATAGTATTTTCTTCTATTGAACAAAAAAATATACCTATTGAATATGTATAATGTTTTTAAAACTATTTTCTTCTAGAATTTCTCTGGTGGTTCCTTTTCAATTAGAATTTTTCTAGACATATTTTTTATTCTGTAATTTCTTCTCTCCAAAACACTATTTTACTAATGAGTTTTCACTACTAAAGCATGGTGTCTTATCCAATGTTTCTTAAGATAAACCTCTACATGTGTATTTGTAAATTATATAGAATTATCAGTTTAAAACTTTAATATACTTATTCCAATCATACATTTGTCTTCCCTCCTATTTTTTATGAAACTGAACCTATATAGATTGTGGGAAATAAGAAAAGTCCATGAAATACTATAAAAATCATCAATTAAAAGAACATAATATCTCTTCCCATAAATTTATCTTGGTGATATAGGTCTACAAACATCTTCATACACCAATTAAAAAATTTGATTAATTTTTGTTCTTTTACCTTGTATGCCTTAATGATAATATTTTCTTATTGAAAAGCATCACATCTGTGATTACAATAACATAATAGAAAGGGAATATCATGATTTGAATCACCATTTAATAAATATTTCAGGATTGGTTGGAATATATGGGTCATCCATCAATGGATCAAATTGTCTTCTACAACTGTGAACAGAAATCACACATCTTCTACCCCACTCACAAGTCTGATATTCCCCTTCATGAAATTTCCCTATTAAAACCCATACTTTATTTTGCACATTATAATTCAAGACTTCTTGTTAAATATTATATCATTTTCATATTCACATAATTGACTAAAATATAGTATATTTTTAAAGATTCCTTTAACAACCAAGAAGCCATCACGTCTCATATCACCCCCCCCCCATTTTGGTTTTCCTTAGTAAATTAGCTTCAGGCCTTCATCATTTCCAAATTTGACAACACCTTAGTTATCATATTTGATGCATGTAATAATATCATTATTTTAAATCACATGTTATATGAATCAACTATTAAGTATCCATATACCAATATGATCTAATTATTTAAGGTATGTAACTAAAACCACATCGTATTTATCTTATTTATTTTTAATCCATGTCATTGACTTCATACATAATATAGACTTATATTCTTAGACTTCATCATAGTATGATGGAACACCTTCATCATTTTATGAGTAAAATATATTTTACATTTTCCTATTATATATTATTCTTTGATATTATACTTACGACCACATTGGGTATACATTAGGACATTCCTCTACATTGATTATGGGAAATTTATAGACATGTGTTCGAATCATCCAAATAAGAAATTGTAACCACAATAATTATTTTAGAATATAAAAATATATGTGTCCACCATTTCAACACTTTTTGTATTCAATGAGATTTTTATATGGAACATTATTTTTGAGAATAGCCCATATTTATACATCAATATCACCTAATACAAGTTGATTTCAAGTGATTTATTATTGTAGGAGTGGTTCTTCCTTGGATTCTCAAATCCTTATAATTTTTATTTGTAGCCAAATAAATGGTCATTCTCAATGTGGGAACTTGTGTTCTAACATAAATAACCATATAATTATATTTTTGATCAAGCTCCACCAATCCTCAAATTTTTTTTAGGATTTGTTCTTATGTTTACTAGACCTCTATGCTTCAAATCCAATTTTTCGTCACATTAGAAATATTTTTTTCCCAATGTCATACCAAGAGTAAAAAGTCTCTCATAATATTATAATTTTTAACATATGAAGGGATCATCCTCATCATGTTTATAGATACATTTTATTTTACCTTTTTTTTTCAAACCATCTACCATCACTTTATATTCTATACTGATAAGCTTGTACAAAATATACTTTTATATGTACTCTTGTACTAAAATCATTAGAATTTAAAATTCATTCTTTAACTCAGATTTATCTTCTCCCAACGAATTTATACAGAGTTTGGAATCATGGAACCCTATATTTGATTTCTTTTTTTGTCTCTCTAAATATATCCTCCTCAATATTTGATTTTAATTCATCTTGGAGATAAACCATTCCTTTGACTTCTAATTAATAATTTTTGTTGTCTTCCCTTGTACGAGAGTTTCATAAAACTGGAACCATAGAGTTTTCTCTATGATGTTTACAATTATCCATCATTTTTTCCATTTATTATTTATTAAAAACATTTTCTTATGAATGTAGGATATTCTTATTCAATAAATTTTACATTACATTTTTCTTACTTTTCACATAGTCTAATTACATATTCATTGGAATTTTAACTTCATCCCTATCATCTACTTGAAATTTATTATGGAATATTACTAAAATATTTCTTTCCATTCCACATCTAATGAATACTATAGGAAGTTTCCCCTTGAACATTTATTTTTAAAATAATATATATTTGGAAATCAATTAGATGACCTCAACCATATATTCTTCTTGTTTTCCATCATCAATAGTGAGATTTTTTATGTCCTTGAATGCCACATCTTTGAACATCCATTTTTTCATAGACACATTATCCTCATTTCTCATATTATATAAGACAATAGTATAATTCTAACATTATAATGGAAAAACCTTAATATAATTATATTCTAGTATCGAGACATTCATATTAAACTGATGTGGATGTCTTATTCAGATTCACTTAATGATGTATTTATCATTATGAATTTCTCAAATACCACACATGTCATCCACAACAACATTAACCTAATAAAATAATGCATCTAAAAACATATTGGGGTGTATAATTATTTTCTTATATTTTTTCTTTATAACCATTAGGTTTTTTCTCTAACTATTGAATTGACTTCAAAGATATTTAACATCTTTTACCACATGGATTTTTATAACAAAATTGAAATTACCATTATATAGATTTTCAATGATAAGTCTCCTCATAAGGAATTTATTCTTTGGTTTCAACATTTATTTCCCTTATGTTTGCTTCTAATGAAACTATACTATCCACATTATAAAAAATACCATACATCACAGCTTTTAATACATCCATACCTAATGATCGGATATAGTGATACGTATGATTTTTCAATATATGAAATTTTTTCAATAAAAGATCGAAATTCTGTTATTATTAACAGCCACCATTGAATCTCGTGAGAGGGAAACACTAATTATAACATTTTTCTTTGATATCGATTTTCATCCGGACAACGTTAAATACCATATGGGTAGGTAAATTAGGGTATGAAAATTTTAAAAAAACAACCCCATAGAATAATTTTTTATCATTCTAAAACACTCTTATATCTCCGTCCAATATCAATTTATGAGAAGAAATTAAAGAATGAATGAGAAATAATAATATTAATTGGTTAACCAACACTGGAAACCGTACAAAAATAAAATATAGTAATTTTTTATAAATAAATTAAACTATATAAAACTACTTTTAAAATGTATGGATCAGATACACAATACCTCCTAGTTTAAAACCAATCATAATTTTAAATGTTTCTACTATCTCAACTAAATTGTGATCACTACTCCTTCAAAATATACTTTTTTTGATAGCACAAATCAATATCATTTACACATTATTTGTTTCATCATGGTTATTATATTTTATCCATTTGATTAATACCTCTTTACCATAGAAACAGTTGTAAAATCCATATAGGTTCAAAAAAATATGGATTTCACATAATAATTGCATGACATGCATGCTGCTCAACCAACATTTACGATACTATTTTATTTTTCGATGATGGATGATCATTTTCAAAACTATCCAGTTTTTTTGTGAAACTCTCAAAATTCATACTATATTTTGAGTGTCATGAAACTTTTTTTTATTTTATACATAAGTTGTTTTATGAAAAAAATTTATGGTTGATTTTTTTCCCAAATGAATTAGATCTATGAAAACATTAAGTGATCCAAAGCGATGATGTACTACATGTGTTGAGATTCTCAAATGAGGGAAGTAGAAAACGTTTTATAGTTGAGGATGACCATTTTTTCAACTACCTTTGTCAATATTTACAACAGACATAACATTATTTATATACTGAACATCAACAATTTGATGTCAACATTAGTTTGAATCTCACTACCTTCTCAAAATTTCATATCTAATTCTTTCCCCATGAAATTATGCATATTTCATACAACTATTACTTTAATAATGTTTTATAAATAGAAAGAAGCACTACCCTTTTCGATATATTGATAAAAAATCCTTGAATATTCATATTCACTTAAATTTTTGAAACACCTTCATCCTTTCACACAACTTTAACATGTATTTTAAAATCATTATTTTTAAATAAACACCTCTTTTCATCCACCAAATTTTGGGTCCAAATATTTAGAAACACCTGGGAAATGATGACACCATATACTTGCAACATGATGTACCATTTTCATTTCATCCATACAAATATCGTGATGCTTTGTTAATATACATTGTGAATTATCTTTTCGTAACTCCACATTTGACCTTATCAACCTTCTTTTTTAAAAAACACAATCAACCTAAAAACACTACAACATCACCATTAGGGATTTTTCACCACAGTATTCTTAAGCAATTACCAGCATCCTATAACTTCACCTTCAAAATTATAAATCAAAATAGATACCACATGATATTTTTAACAACACATAACTTCATATATCATTATATATAATGGATCTATCCTTCAAATAACATTGGATCTAAAGGTTCACTGAATTTTAGAGGGTGATGTTTTATGAAATTATAAACTATCAACATGTTATTTTATGGTAAATACAGTTTATATATAACATGTTTTCCAAAAAGAATTATAGTATATTTCAACAGATCTATCACTATAACCATTTGTTTTATTCCAATTATAATCATTCAAGGAGATTGATTTGGAACAGATTTATCCTCTTGATACCTTCCTACATCAAGTTTGTAGTTTCCTTAGTTGAAAACCTTTATGAAATTAAATATATTATATAGAAAAAAATAAATAATCATATTCTATATAATTTCATCTTAACCAAAAAGTAAAATCTTGTGAGGGCATTCTATTAACATTATCCTAACCTCTTGAGTTATATAAATTCTTTATATATAAAAAATTAGGAACCCTCCTTAAAAATTACGTTATTAAGTGTTTCTAGACTATAATTCACATTTTTTCATTCATAAATATCATTTAGATTTATAGTGACATTTAATTAAGTCATAAATTGTATATAACAAACCCATATATTACAAATTGAACACTTATAATCAGTATTTATTTTTTCTAAAATATATAACTTTTAAAATGAAATAGATTTTATTTTCAAAAAAAATCATCATAAATCTCCAAATGAATTATTATTTATAATTATTCATCCTTAAATCATTTGAAAATATTTAAAAATTTTGGATCTGCATAGAAATCTCATTAACCTAAATAAAAAGAAGAAATTAGTTAGTTTAGTGTAAAAAATGAGAACCCAATTTTTTTTTCCTTTAACGTAATTTTCTTTTATAATATGAAATAAATAATATTAACATGAATAAAATTAGTATCTTCATAAACCAATTACATTAATACCCATATTAAAACAATATAATACCTTTTAAAAACTTAATGAATTATATTTATAACCTATGTAGAAATAACTAGTGCCCAATTAAATCCATAGGATAACCCTCCTGGTTAACCCCCTCCTTATTTCCTATGGAGATAAAAAAACATTAACAAATTAATTAGAGATATATATTGGGATCACCCATCATATAAATCATATTAGGATCATCCATTATAAAAGATGTATCTGGCTCACCCATCATATAAGCAATATATGAATAACATGATGGGTAAACTATATCATGACCACTCGTCATATTAGTTGTATAATGCTCACCAATTGTATATGATATAGTAATCTAAGACATAATTAAATATAATGATCATGTTCCAAATCATGAATAAATCATATTTATTTTTCACCATTTTTTCATAAAACCCCTGAAAAACTGTTTTGACCCATATAGAAAAAAATGGATATCAAAACACACATTTATTTTTAAAAATAAAACCTAAAATATACATAATAAGGGAAGAAGTGTTTTTCATTGAATGAAAAATTAAATATTATAAATGAAGAAAAATATCGATCAATTGTTATGGTTATGGGAAAAGAATTTGGTGTTGTATGGGTTAAAATAGAACATTTTATCATTTTTTTAAAAAATTTAAAACGTTACGTATAAAATATGAAAAAAAATACTTTTTGAAAACATCCAACAAAAGAAGAAAGAGACATAAAATTTCTTATCATTCTTTTATTTCTAGATAAATACATCTATAAAATAATTTTATGATTATTTATATTGAAAAAAATTATTTAAAAATAAAATTATTTAATCATTTTAAATGATGTTTTAAGTTATAATTTCCATTTCCATGAGTCTGTATCATCACATACATTATTTATATTCCTGAATAATTAAATTAAGTTAATTATTTCATTTATTAAAAAACTATTTCATGTTTATAATTTCATTTATTTTTTATTACCCTGTTAAATAAAATTACTTAATTTGTTAATTTCACATCATATGTTTTGACGATATTCTATTCATATATACTAAATTATATAGCTGGTTAAATATGGTCAAATAGGACAGTATCCCATTATATCTTTAATAGTAATCATTAAATAGTTATCATTTTCATACATCAATTATAAATTATAAAATTAATCATGAAAAATGGTTATGAAAAATTAACTATATGACAATCATAAAGTTGGTAGTTCGTATGTTCACATGAGTACCATTTCCATTTTTCAATGACCATTATGGAAATTATATAAGTATTATTTAATATTTCTAGACATATTATGTAATGTACCGACTTTGGATATAATCACAATCTAGTACATGACCCAATCCTTAATATAGTCGAAGGGAATTCCTGATCCTCACTGGGTGGTGACAATCACATAGGAATCAACAATAACTAGAGGGAATTATTTCTCCAATCCTAAAGAAGAAAATATTCAATATTCATATATAGCACAAAAAATGTATAATAGAAAAAAAGAATAACTATATTCTGTAACCGTATGAAAATTGTGTTAGCGATATAACTCAATAACCTTGTAAAACCAAATATATGTGTCCAAATAATAACAAAAGGACAACCAAACCAATAATCATTAGTCAATTTGATATGTTTTAAATTCCCCAACATCTCACAACCACTAATCCAACACATATGATAGAAAAAATTTCATCCTCACTATGGAGCATTTTGTTTCCTTGCATCAAAAGGCATACCTAGGTCTATAGACTACCGACGGGGTGTGTAGGGTTTTTTCTAAACAGGATCTATAGGACCCCACAATAGATTCCATAACATGTATCTATAGAGAAATCATAACATGATAAACATTAAAGAAAACAAATCATGATAATTAGTTAAACAATTTTTTATATCAAAAGCATTGAAAAAAATTCTACTTTTTGTTCAATTATAAATAATCTGGGTAAAACAGTTTCAAAATATATCTTATATATCATAGAAGGTAAACTAAGAGAAATATTACGAACCTACGCATAAGAAAAATAATGATAATATTCAATATAAGTCATGATAGCTAGAAAACGCTTACCCATTAATAGATAAACGAGGGCATCAAGCCCCTATATATATGCATCGAATCTGGGGAGCATGTTATCACCTATGAAAGTGAAAATCACATTAGTTTCTATTATGTCTCTAGGTCACTTCGCTCTGGGAGAAGAGGAACACACCTTTATTAAACCTTCTGAATGTAACAATGGTTTCAGAATATTATAAAAACATCCACCAAATTTTTCAATTCTTCTATTATAACACGTCTTCCGAATCATTTCATAATACTTGTTTGTAGAATAATTTTTCATAAATCTATTTCAAAATACTGTGAAAATAATTTTTCTTTTACCAATACAAAGGGAAAACACATTTTATCAAATAACCCATTTTCACACACAAAAACAAATCAAAAAATTAAACAAAATCATTTGTACCATAATTTATTTATCCAGGGAATTAAAGGTGGAACAAATATAAAAATGAAATGAAACGACCTATCTCAAACTCAGTTTCGTACTCTTGGATTGGGATTCACCATGATTATAAAGAATTCATATAAAAATATTCATAGACAAGAACTAAACTCAATTTATTAAAATAAAATTATATAAACCAAATATACATTGTAGAGGATAGAATAGAACATGCCTAAAATTACACACACCTGTCACACCACAACCAACAAAGGACTGCCCCCAAAAGATGAAAACACAACAAATCATGAAAAATAACATGAGAATAAATAAGTGCATAATGGATTATATAAATGTGGTTATATGTCTAATGAAAATTTAAAATTATAAAGGTCACTAACAGAGATAGACATTACAAATCAACCATAGAGTTAAACCACCAATAAATGTGTTCCGGAAGGGGAGAAACTCCCCAAAAAAATCTAGCATAACACTAGGCTACATGGAGGTGGCATATGAATCAAAATACTTAATATAGGTTATGCTTGAAGTGATTAAAGAATTTTGATCATACATGATTCATGAAATGAATTTAGGTTTCATTTCATGCATAATTTGACTTTCATATATGTAGAAAAAACAGTCCCTTGTGGAGAAATTAATCCTGAACAAATTTTTCATGATATCAATAATTTTCAAAGCATGTAAATTATTCAATATATAATACAATCTCATGACATATTCCTTAAAAAAATTCACATCATGTAACTAGTTACAAACATGAATGCGTACATCACACCATACACAATCTAGGTTCAATAGAAAATTCCCAAAAAAACTCCAAAGCCATTATAACATGAAAACACACTCTTAATCAATAAAATTAGCATACATTTTAAATTTTTAGGTTACAAGCTCCCCACCATAAGACATTCAATCCCTAAATAGTTCATGTGGATGAAGGGTGATCTTGAAAGAGGTGAGGTCACTACTCCCTCACTGACATTTTATACTGACTTGTATCATGAGAAATTATTTTTTGTTTCAATAACACTATGAGAAATAGTATAGAATTTCCATATTATAATTTAATCATATACTCATAAATCTCTATAGGGTTCTTCAAAACTAAATCATTTGGCTCTAAATTGATCTCCTCCAATCTCATAACCTAAGAGGGATTAGGATGGAACTTCTTGAGCTAAGATATGTCAAAAACACAATGAATACTAGTCAAATAAGCTGGTAATTCCAAAAACAATACTATCTTCTTATCCTACACTTTGACCTCAAATATTCCAACGTATCTTGGATTAGTCTTTCCCTATTTCACAAGATGATGATAACATAACAAAGGATAAACCACCAAGAAAACTCGTTCATTAAAGGAACACTAAAAAGGAAACTGTTGATGATATTCATAGGATTTATGCTGAATTTGAGTTATAACTAGACACTCATGTGTATCTAGGATCCTCTATAATGAATCCTAAATAATAATTCGCCCCACACGATTGCCCTCACCCACATATTCCAAAAAAAAATACGTCACCATCATGGGTGATGATAAAAATCCATGAAGGGAGAAATTTTGTTTTTATAAATGATAAATATTTTTATACAAAACTCAACCAGTACTAGTTGTAATTCCACATTCCAAAAAAACCCATGATGCAGGGATGGATCATATCGTCTAAGATTTGAATGGAATGATTTGTCTAATTGTATTTCTTTGGGTGGTAAGTCGTACTTAACCTAAACTGAGTCCCCATAACCTCCTCTATAATTTTTTCAAAAATATATATTGATCCTTGGATCCTTTTCCATGATTACAGTATATGGATCTCCCATTATCCTCATGTTCTCTTATAGATACATCTTACTTAGATAATTAATGTTAGTGGGGTCCAAAATCAGATAATATGAGAATATCTAATCAATAGATTAACCACCGCCCATATAACATTATTCCCTAAGGGGGTCCATGATAATATAAAAATAATGTCAATAGAAACCACATCCAGTTTCCAAAATTGAATATTATGATTCCAGAGTGAACTAGAACGTTTTTGATTCTATACCATTATATATTGGATGGTGTAATAGTGTGGAAAATCCCAGAAATATCATGTTTCATTCTCAAAACACTAGATCACTGTCTCATTTTACAATACATATTCATATTTCTGAAATTAAAATTTTTTGGAGAAATATGATAGTAAAAATACTGAGATCCGAAAAGATATTGGGATTTCCATAGACAAGCATGGGAACCATAGTATCCCCATAATTGAGATGGTTCTAACATGGACTGAAGGGTGTTCTCGATCCCCGTGGGTTGATGTATGTCACCTAGAATCATACAATATGAAATAGGGATGAAATTTTCCATGAACAATATATTTGAAAGATTACAAATCAATATTCATACCATAGATGGTCCACTAGGAGTACTGTACCAAAATTTAAATTGGTATAAACAACAATAAAGTACAGAAACAATGTACCAAAAAACAAAAAGATAAATAGACAATGTCCAAATAGATTCCACTATTCAGTTCCACATATCTATATCTAGAACCCCCACAAATTGGTGAGTTTCCCCAGCTAGAACCTAGAAGTATATAATCAATCAACACCTGAAGGAATAGGTAGGGTGTGAGCCAAAATCTTAATAGTATATCCATATGGATTCTATTATAAGATTCTAATATCAGATTTACCAAATAGAGTGTTTTCAATTTTTCCAATAAAAAAGTTTGGAATTTAAATAAATTATTTATAAAAATAATTTTTTAACATTAAAATTATGGAAAAACATTTTAAAATCATTCTTAACATTTAAAAATGCTCAAAATAGATTCACAAATAGTTCATTAAATAAACAGATCAAATAAACACTTGTATATAAATTATTTTATATAAATTCATAGGGAATGTAAAATAGTTTTTAGAAATGGAAAACATTCATATCTCATATAAAAAAAGTCAGCAACATGGTAATCTTCCAAGAGGTGTGGTGGTTTCATGTAATGGGATCCTCACCATATCATGTGATAGCCATCAATGTGTATGCATGCCCCTCGACAATGGTAAGAGAGGACTCATCTATATCCCAATGGGGAAGAAATATGTGATAACAAATATTTTTTATTGTTGTAAAGCATGAAACCATTGTTTGGGGAATTCCATCCTAGCATATTGGTCCCAATAACATACTAAATAATAAGTCATGAATGTGCTCTAGTATAACTCAATTATGAAAAATTCATTTCCTAAAATCTTAAAAAACAAAATGAAACATCATTCCCCCATTTCAATATTCTAATTTCCATTTTAAATTCCAAAATCCTTCTTAATGAAAAACATGCCTATTACCCATGATATATCCCTAAGGTTCCTATGAAAATCATTTTATGCCATATTTCACAAATATAAATTTAAAATCAATTCATTATTCACTTTCACAAATTAGATTCACAATTAAATTGAATATTTTTATTTCAAACAATTTCTATAAATTAAACAAAAAAACCCCAATTCAATTAAATTGAGTTTTTTTTCTGAATTTTTCCATCAAAACATTTTCACAATTTCAATTAAACCAATTTATATTTCACCAATTTCCTGAAATGAATCCCAATTCTTTAGAATTGGTGTATTTTCGATCTCATACCCAATTCTTTTAAAAAAAACCAATACAACGGAATTGGGGTTTTCCAAAAAAACAATTGAAATAGATTAAATCAAAATCAATATATTACATTTATTTCAAACAATTTAAATTTAATAAACTGTTATAGGATTGACAACAATCGGGAATCATGATGGAATCACATACCCTAGGATCAATGGGTATCATAATGCCTACCCCTAGCCAGTATTTTTGAATGATGAAAAAATATCATGGAATCTTGGAAGAAAATATAAAACATTGATTTAAGATCCCAAAAAAGGCGAAATTTGATCTACATAATAACATGAGTATCCATGAAACCCTAGGGAGGATAAGATAGATAGTGGTTGTTAGATATGAGGTTGAGGTAACTAATATGGAGAAGATAAAAGGGAATTCATCAAGCATTGAATCACTTCTGGGAGCGTTCGGAGGGGCCAAAAGCTCTTCATTGATGTTCTTGAGGAAGAATGAATTGTATAGGGTCATTTGTGGTTTGTTCTAAGTCATCTGATGGGGGGATTTTTAAATTGTGTTTTGTATTAATGAAAACATGTCCAAGGTTATCTTGATAGATTCGTACTATTTTAAAAACTATGTGTAATGACCATGTTCTTATTTTAAATGGGATTCATTGTTTATCCTAAGGGGGGAAGACTTACCTAATAGTGGGAGAAGTATGAAAATCCCACTACCATGGGTGGTATGGATTTTTTAGAGGGTGCACGGTTTGGTCAAAACATGTTCCATCTCTACAATAACCCAAAATTTTCAAAACACATAAAATTTCAACCCAAAAAACACCCCAAACAAACCCAAAAAAATATTTTTATTAATTTGGGGTTTATGAATACTCAAATAGAGTAATATAATGTTAAAAACTCCCCTCTATAAAAATTTTTTGTCCGTAAAAATCGTACTCAGAGGATTCCACACCAAAATGATGTGACCACTGCTCTATCATGAGTGCCTCCCTCTCCCTCATCTAAATATTACCAGAACCTTGTTTCCAAAAAATATGAACCAAAGGGATCTTCCTCCCAAGAAGTACCTCAGTTTTAGAATAAACTATCATTAATGAACATTTACTCACAGATAAATCAAGTTTAACTTCAAGATGACATCGGACCAAAACATGAGATATACCTGATAGAAGCTTTTATAGCTATGATACATGGAATGTGGTATGTATCGATGTTAGTTGTGGTTGAATATATATATGGTAACTGCCTTTTCCCACATTCTCAAAAACCTCAAAAGGTCCCACAAAACAAAGAGCTTGTATCTCCTTCATCCAATGTCATTGACGACCCAACTAGGGAGAAACTTTTAAGAACACTTGGTCGCCAATTGATAAATCCAATGACCTACAATGATGATCAACATAATACATATACCAGGATTGTTGGATAAAAATTATATAATGAATCTACTGAATCTTTGATGTTGTTTCTTGTACCAAACTTGCTCCAACTAAGGAATATTCACTAATCTCCGACAAACACAACTAAGTTCAAAAAGGCCACTCATAAAAGGCCTCAAAATAATTCATTCTCAGCACTGATTTGTAACTATTTTTATAAAAAAAATAATCTTTCCCCAATTGATTGTCCCATTATCTACCAATATTGAAAACAAAAGTGCAAATCATGTACTAAAAAATCATTATAGCTTATTCTTCCTAGACATATGATTGCATATCGTGTGAAATACTGAAACAAATGTCTGATTCCAATACCTCCAAAAGGCCTATCCGAAAACACGCAACGAACTGAGGATCCCAATAAGAGACTATATTATATGGTACCCCTTAGGATAAATCTCTTTCACATAGATATTTCCCAACTCCTCAACATTGTATATATCACAAATGGGTATAATGTGAGTCAATTTTTTAAGATGTTCGATCATAATCCAAATCAAATTCTTCTTTCTACGGGTATGCAGCAACCCAACCACAAATTCCACAAATATATCATTCAACTTATGAGTAGTAACTTGATGTAGTTAAAGAAAAACCCAATGGTTTTTGTAATCCAACTTAACCTATTATAACATATAACAGTGATAGACAAAATCAATAATGTCATGTCTCATTCCTGGACAAAAGATTTTTCACCGCATGTTATAAAACATCTTAGTGGTTCTTAGGTGCACAACCCACTTTAAAATATGGAAATCACACATAATAGATTTATTTTCCACTAAAAGCGCAATGAAATGATAATTACATAATATAATTCCCTCTTTTGAGAATAACCACTCAATAACGGTCACCCCTCTATAAAGAGAGTCTCTACATATATAAAACTCATCATCAAGGTATTGTTCCCGAAGAATCATCTTGAGATGAATGGGGTTTAACTAATCAGTAGCCAATTAAACATATAACCATAATTCTATAACTCCAATATGAAATTGTACAAAAAGAGCTATTGTGTTCTACACTTTGAATGATTCATTCATATCATGGGTCAGAGAATTATTACTCAAATCATATGTAGACAAATTCCTATAATTGGGTTATAATAGATCTCAATGTTAAAATATTTTAAGTATTCCAAAAAAAAACTATGGTGGAGAGTCAAATTTTTTGGAGTGAAGATATAACTCCATAACATGGCATCTATAACCACAGTAAACCATTCTCCATAAATGTAATTATACCAACTCTTAAGCATATTCATCACAACTGTGAGTTAAATGAATTATTTCAGATAATTATTTTCATGCAGCCTAAGCTGGCTAGACCTTAAAGAAACAACATGATCACCTTTCATAAGAAAATAGCCCAAACTAGAACCCAATGCACTATAAAAGACCACACACCCCTTCTCATCCACTGGAATATTCAACAGTAGTGTATTAGTAAATACAAACATCAACTGATATAAAACCTTCTATCATTTTTCATCCATAAGAAACATTACTTGCTTATGAGTCATATGAGTCATTAGAGAAGAAAAATTTGAAGTCTCATTAACGAACAAGTGATAATACCCAGATAGACCCAAGAATCTATAAATGTTGGAAACATTTCGGGATTGTTCCCATGTCATAACATCGTTAATATTTTTAAGATTAACCAATTTCTCATGTTCTAAAAACCTATTTCCCATGAATTTTCCTTCATGAATGTAAAAATAAAATTTCAAAAGCATGGGATAATGTAATTGATTTCATAGAAACATTATAAATTTTCTTAGTTTATGCTCCTGTTCCTCCTCGAATATAGAGTAAACAAGGATTTTATCCCAAAATACTACCTAAAAGGTATCCAGATTCTCGTGGAAATCATGTTCATCAAATCCACAATGACTGGAAGATAATTGGTAGGACCAATGGCCATAATAAGGTAGTTATAATGATTATATTAGCTTAATAGTAAGGTTCTTGAATGTTAGATTATTTTATCCTCATCTGATGTTATCTAGATCAAAGTATAACTATTGGCAACCACTTCTCTCCTTTCAACTGATCGCATAGATCATTGTTATTTTTATGTACATATTTATTCTTTACTATTGCATGATTGATCTTTCGGTATTCAACACATAAGCATGTTAAACCAACAACCTTCTTAGAATATGTAACCAGTACAACCCAGGGTAACACACTCGGTTATAAAAAGAATTTTTATAAAAGGACATCCATGTTAGTCTTCAACACTTTAATTTTAGTTTTTTCCATGCTGTAAGAGGGAATACAAGTTGGTTGACTACCAGGAACTATGTCAATAAAAAATCCCACATCCATTATCAGTGGAAAAAATAACATGATAGAAGGAAAAACATTCTGAAACTCAATGATAATTGGAGGGATATCACCACTCAATGATTCCCACTATAGTTCAAAATAAAACAGTAATATTACTTTCACCAACTCTTGAAAATAAGGCACTTCCAACCGCGAACTTAGGTCCCATTCTCCTTGAAATACATGTATGACATTATTATCTACATGGAAGGATTTCTGTCAAAGAAAAAAATCAATATGTGATTATTGAAAATGATCCAATAAATTTTGAATATGATGTTACATAGTTTCATGCCGAGGTCCAAAAAACTCCAAGGAAGTTCAACATCTGATATAAAGAAGACCTAGGTGGGACTATAAGGACACCACTCTTTTTTCATACTATGGGTTATAGTAATATCTATGATATAAGAAAAAATATACATATTATGATTTAGAATATTATAAATATGACTTGAAAAAAATGTATGAGACGCACCATTATCAAATTATAATGTCACTAATGAAAATGCTATTATGATGTCACATCTCATAGTCAATAGCTCATATCTGATTCTTCTAAAGAATCTTCCACATCATAAAGAAGCATAATTCTATATTCATGTAAAAAATACCCTTTTATACATGAATCTATTGAGTTAATAATGATTCTTTATGACTTTTCCATTCCGCTTTGTTTTGAAAATCACAAACACTATATTTTCAGGCAAATTATTGTTCCTATGATTTATCATTATAAGAAAAAATTTCCTTCTCCCATTAAATTTTACCCTTACCTATGCCTTCATTATTCCTTTTATAGTTTCTCAAAATCAAAATCTTCTTATTCTTACGTGTAAAATTAAGATTCACATGTAAAACATCAGAATATTACAAATCCTTGGTTATAGTGTATTCTTTTTTAAGACTCTTAATTCATTGAAATTCAGACTGCAAATTCCCTGAAATTCAGACTCCGGATTATCTAAAATTCCGACTCTGAATTCTAAAAAATTCAGACTCCGAATTCCATAAAATTTAGTCTCTAAATTCTATAAAATTTAAGCTCTAATTCCTTAGAACTCAGACTGTAAATTCCTTAGAATTATAGACATTGAATTCTTCATAATACAGATTCTGAATTCATTGGAATTAAGACTCCAAAATCTTTAGAATTTATTTTCGAAATTCATTGAAAAGAAAAATATGAATATCTATGAGTTATAGTTTTCTAATGTTTGTTGGTTTAGACTCTGAACACTGTTTTTCCTTATACTCTAAAAAATATATTTGGTTAGGAAACTTTTTTTTACAGTTGTTATTGTTATGAAACGATGTTGTAAAATCTGTTTCTGACTAATAGTTGTTTGTGTGACATGTGAAATGGTCCCTCTAAGATTCATGAAAAATATGACCACTAGAGGAGGGAGAACACCATTAGAGAAGTGCCTATAAATAGGATCTCATTTGAACGAGCTCAGCAATGAGAATTACTTGTTGATCAATCTATATATTTCATGCTATTGAAGTGATTTCTAGAGAGAGAGACTTTCATGTATTGTGCATACTAAACATCTAGTTCAGATTACTTCACGCAACTATGATTGTTGTTATGATCAATCGAGGGCTTTCAGTAATAGGAAGAAAGAGGTACCGAATACCTTAATGTTCGAGGACTTCCATGGATTGGAAGATAGAGTTGTCTACTACATTAAAGTTTTGTGGTCTTGCATGGATAGTAAGACATATTCAAATATTACTATCGAGGGCTTAACCAGGTGAGGGTAAGACAGATTTTATTGAATGTGTAAATCAAAGCACATTTTTTCAAGGTTGTTGAATACCCTAGTATTTGGGTTAAAAGATCTCATACATGTTACTTGTTTTGTTTCCAGTTTATTTCAGCAGTATTTTGATAAGAGATGAAAGTATAACCTTCATATAATTTTTGTACTTTAGTATACTCTGATAAGAATGATTCTATACACTGTAAGGTAGAATCTTTTCAATGTGAAATTTCTTTATGTTTCATTTCTGGCATAATATTTTAAGAACCTATCATGTTTTTAGAACTAAAAGAGGTCTTGTGACTGTATCTTGTTTAACATTTTTATGCATAGTTTTCCATAAGGATTAAAAGGATGTTTTAAATATACAATTGACCCCCCAACCTCTTGTAATTTGGCTCTACGTCATTATATGAATCCTACAATTGGTATTATAGAAGGTATCTGAAATACTTAATTTCACCTATATGTTTTCTTCCTCAAGTATTCATCGTTATAAATTTTTTTTACCAATGAATTTTTATCTTGTTTTTCAATATTTTACTATTTTAATGTTTTTTGTTTTAAGATATTTTATAGAATGAAAGGAATTAATGTTGTATCAATTGAAAATATTAATCCTACTAGACCACCTATATTTTATTGAAATGATTATGAGTATTAGAGAGATCGTATGAAGAAATTTTTTATTAATACTTGAGTGGACAAAATTTTTATGCTTACTAGATAATACAAGATTCACGATAAGGAATTCAGAACATTTACCAATAATAAAAAGTCAAGATGTCAACTAAACTACATGCTACACAATCCTTTGTTGTGTTCCATGTCCAGGAATATATATAGTCAAGTTTCTTCTTGTGATGTTGCTAAATGTATCTGAAGGAAATTGGAGGTTACAAATTTTGGTACATCCAAATTGATAGAGACAAGAAGAGTTATTCTTAGTTAAGAATATCATGGATTTCTATTTCCATATGGAGAACTAGTATGAAAGGTGAAACAAAGGTTTTTTAATATTGTTATTAGCCTATAATTAATGGGAGAGAGAGGACTTGACAATGATGCTATTGTGGAAAAGATATTTGATATCATGCCAAATGAGAGGGAATAAAAAAGGACAGATATTTCTGAAAACAGGAAAGGTTCCAATATTAATCTTGATGAACATTTTGGAACAATTCTTCAACATGAGAAAATAATGAAAATAGATTCTTATATGAATTAGAAGAAAAATGGAAATGGATGTATAGCCTTTAATACTACTAAATCCAAGACTCTTGATAGGGTTACAAGATCCAAGTCTAAGAATGTCACTATTCAATATGAACGATGTGAAACTGAATGTTCTGGGAATGACATAGCTAATATTGCTAAAATGATGAACGTGATAGTTGGAAAGAATCTCTTTCAGTACAGATATTAGAATAATGAACTTAAATACAAGGTTGATTCGGATGTTACTTGCAATTAATTAATAAGAGCATGGTATATCAGGCCATATTTCCCTATTCTTAAGAAAAATGATAAAAAGGAAAATCATTCTAAGAGGAACAGAATGAATTACTACAATGCTAAATATAATAATGTTTTGAATGACAATGACACATGGAGTTCTAATGGTGGAGACTCTTGTGATGAATCCTTGGAGTATGAATCTTCTAGTCTCAATAATCTTGGCCTACTAGCCAGACTACCCATCAAAACTCATTGTCTAATGGATATGGTACACAATGCTGAATCTATTACCAATGTATCTATTAATGAAAATTATATTTAAGATAAGTAATATGTGTCTTTAGATAAAGAATATTCTTCTAATGAAGATAATACATTTCCTTTTTTTGAAGAAATGTCTAGGATTTCTAAACTTATTGAGAATGAAAATTCCAAACTCAAGAAAATGCATGATAAAGAAAATTCTAGAATTTCTATTATTACTAAAGAAGTTTTAGATCATTCTAAAGATCTTGATAATAAGACATTTTATTTTCGATGTATTTCCAAAAAGCATGAAAATATTAATTCGGATAAGGATAAACAATCTAAGGATCATGAAATGGTAATTTCTTATATAAATATTTTTGTGACTAACTATAGTTCTAAAACTAATGTTTTTAAGAGAAAAAATGGGTTATAAAACTAAAGTCAGAAATATATTCATGGATGTAGTTTCTGTCAAAATTTACCACTAGTAAGGAAAATTTTGACAAGATTTTTTCCCATATATGACATTTTAGGAATAGTTCTGGATTTGGTTATACCCATTCTAAACTAGTTTTTAGTAATAACAATTGTTTCCCTCAATGTGCTCCATTCTGCACTAAATATTAATATGGTGTTCATAGGGAAATATTGTTATTTAAATAAAACACTGTCTTTAGGTTTTCAGTAATCGTACTTTTCTATGACAATGTGTATTCCTAAAATATTACTTTCTGGAGTTTTTGGATCCAAGAACGTTTGGATTTCAAAAGTATAACACTCTTATTTTTAAGAAAATAATGGTAGTACCAACATCAATACATGGTACATGGATAGTTGATGTTCTCAGAATATGAATGGAAACAAAAACTTCATTGAAAAGATTTTCCAGGCAAAAGGTTGAAAAGTAACATTCAGAGGTAATGCTCATAGGGAAATTGTTGGTATATGTAACATTATACTTATTGGAAAAACAATTATTTCAAATGTTTTATTTGTTAGAGGTCTTAAGAACAACTTCATTAGTATAAGTTATTTATGCTATGAAGGTTACATTGTGAATTATAGGAATGATAAGTGATTTGTACAAAATTCCATGGAAGACTTTATTCTTTTTTCCCACAGGCATGAGAATGTATACACACTAAACAAAATATACCTCAAGAGTCCATATCTACCTTTCCTTAGTGAAATGAAATATCAATATTAGTTATGGAATAAATTTGTAGGACAACATAACCAGAAGAACCTATTTAAACTCTCTAACAAAAGACATGTTAATGATCTACGAGAGCTTAAATTTGATTCTTCTAAAGTTTTTGATCCTTGTTAATATATAAAGAAACATAAATCACTTTTTAAATCAATCTGTGAAGTTTCCAAAACTGATGCATTACAGTTCATGCATATGGATCTTTTTGGTCTAACACAAACTGGATGCATTAGAGAAAAATATTTTGTATTTTTCATAGTTGATGATTACACCATATTTACATGGTTTTATTTTATAATAATGAAATTGGACGCTTTTTATTATTTCAAATTATTTAGAGACCAAGTTAAAAATGCTAAAAATCTTCCATTGATAACTATTCCTAGTGATCGAGGAAGAAAATTTCAAAACTATGATTTTGAATCATTTTTTTAGTAAAAAAGGAATTACTCATAACTTCTTAACCCCAATAACCCTTCAATAGAATGGTGTTGTTGAAAGAAGAAATCAAATTCTTCAAGATATAACTAGAACCATTTTGATTGAATATTTAATAGCTAAATATTTTTGGTATGAAGTTGTAAGTACTTCTTGTTATACGATAAATTGAGTTTTAATTAGACCTTTTCTTAATGAAACCCCTTAAAAATTATGGAATCATAGAAAACCTAGACTTTCTTAATTCTTGTATTTGGTTGAGAAGTATTCATTCTTAATACTAATGACAATTTACATAAATTCGTACCCAAATCGGATGAAGGAATTTTCCAAGGCTACTCCCCAACTTCTAAGGCTTATAAAGTTATTAATAAAGATACTTGTAGTATTGAAGAAACAAAACAAGTAAAATTTAATGAAACTAGTTAATTTGTTTTTAAACAACCACAACCTAAATCATTGGATGTGTTTTCAAAAAATTGATTAGCATCCCTTGATAGAAGATCCTATTGATAAGGAAACTGTTCAAGAAAATATTTCTAAAACAGTTACCCCAAGTGATTTCCTACCATATGTTGATAAAAAGTGATTAAAAACCCAAATTACTTGATTCTTAAGAATCCTCCTAGTGATAGTATCATTGATGATGTAAATCAACCTATAAAGACTAGTAGTTCCTTAAAAAATGAAGTATAACATCTATAATTCCTTTCCAAATTAGAACAAAAAAGAACTGATGAAGCATTAGGTAATGATGATTTGATTAAATCCTTTCATGATGATCTAAATGAATTAGAAAGGAATAGAGTCTGGACCTAGGTTGAAATATGTAAGGAAAATACTATTATTGGAGTAAAATGGGTATTCAAAAACAAGTGTGATGGAAACAGAATCATTGTAAGAAATAAAGATAGGTTAGTTGTCATAGGCTATAATCAATAAGATGTAATAGACTATAAAGAAACGTATGTTCTAGTAGCTAGACATGATTCTATCCTTATTTTGCTTTCCTTTGCAGCATTCTTCAACTTTAGATTTTTTCAAATGGATGTTAAAACTGTTTTCTTTAATGGATATGTTCATGAAGAAGTTTTTTTGAACAACCTATTGGTTTTGAAGACACAAAACACCCTAAACATGCTTTCATACATACCAATTATTTTTATGGAATTAAATAGGCCCCTATTTCCTGGTATGATAGACATAAATGATTTTTATTACAAAATAATTATGTTAAAGGAAATTCTGATCCAACCCATTTTATAAAGAAATATAAGAAAAATGTTTTGATTGTACAAATTTATGTTGATGACAATATATTTTGTTCAACTCAGCAATATTTAACCAATTCGTTTGTGAATATAATTAAATATGAGTTTGAAATGAGTATGATGGGTGAGTTAATATTTTTCAATGATTTTAAAATTTCTCAAAAACCTGAATAAACTTATATATCTCAACAAATTTATATTAATTAACTTTTTAAAAAGTATGGATATGACAACACTTAGAGTATAATTTCTCCCAATGGTACCTCAAATTAACATGATCTTGATGAAGCTAAGAATCTATTAGATCAAACATCATTTATAAGTATTATAGAAAGGTTACTATACCTAAGAGCTAGTAATATAGACATAGAGTGTTTAGTATGCTTATGTGATAGATATCAATCCAATCCTAAGGAATCTCATGTAATGGTAGTGAAAAATAATTCCTTATTTAAATGAAACCATGGATTTATGACTCTTTTATAATTATGGAAATGATTTTGTTTTTAAAAATATTTCAGATGCTGATTTTAGTGTATGTAGAATGTATAGGTATAGTACAGCCAGGAAAACTCATTTCATAGAATATTCATTAGTTTCATGATCATGAAAAAAGAAATACTCAGTAGAACTTTCCACTACTGAAGCTGAATATGTAGCAGTTGGAAGTTGTTGTTCCCAATTTTTGGGGATGCAACACACATTGACATACTATTGTATGAGTTTTACAAAAACACAAATATTGTGTAATAACACTAGTGTCATTTCACTAAGAAAAAAACTATGTACATCACTCTCGTTCAAAACACATAGATATTAGGCATCACTTTCTTAGGGATCACACATTAAAAAGAGATATCATTCATTAATTTATTGGAATGCATGATCAACTTGCTTATATCTACAAAAAATCCTTACCCTTCGATAGATTTGAATACATTAAACAAAAGATTGGAATGTTAACTGTAAGGTAATCTTCCATATTAACTTATTGTTCAAACCAATCTTCTTATAATAAGAAACTCCTTTTTATAGCGGTGTACATTTTCTTATTATGGAAATGTTTTTTATCAAAAATTATTGTATTCAATTTTTTAGTAGTCAAACCTTTTTTTATAATCCAAATTTTTCATATTCAATATTTTGGTAGTCAATTTTTTTTTGTAATAAAAATATTACGTAGTCAAATATTTTAGTAGCCAAACTTTTTCATAATCAAAATTTTATTAATCAAAATTTTTTCAATTAAAATTATCTTAATAAAAATTAACATAATAAAAAAAATTTGAAACAAATTTTTTGTAAACAAAATTGTCTTAATCAATTTTTTTTGTAATAAAACTTTTTGTAGTGAATTTATTTTTCCCGTAGTCTAAAAAAAATCAATTTTAAAAAAATTCTTACTTTAGATACTTTTTGGGAATCTAATGTCCTTCAAGAATAATATTCCTTATTTCTGATTATTTTTTTAGTATTCTGGATGGTATGTTTCCTTTAAAAAAATTTCATAATAAATTTTTTACAAGTTTTATTTATCATATTGTTTCAGGAAAATATTTTGGAATCAATTTTCCTAAATTTTTTTTTAAAACCTCAAAAGAACGAAACCTACCAAATTCCTTCTTCGGCTATCATCTCAACCGTTAGATTTGGTCAAAAGTTTTTCCACTATTAGATCTCTTTGGGAAGATGAACCATCACCTCAAACACCTATATAATTCCTCCCTGATGGTTTCCCCACATCTATTTTTAAAACCATGGAAAGATGAAGTTCAGCATCTCTTCTTAAATATCATTCCAAATTTCTAAGTTTTCCTCAATTCCAAATGTTTTTGGATGCTTGTCCTCATAATAAAATTTCACTAGTAAAGGAAATATTTAAATGGAAGATATATAGAGATAGGTTTATAGATCTGAAATTCTTTGATAAGTATGATTCTATTGTATCAAAAATATAATTTCGTATGGCTGGGAGTGATTATGTGTATAAAAAAATGAAGGAACATGATCTGGTTTTTCTAGAGTTGTTTGTAGAATTCTATGAATCTGAAAGATTCTACAATGAAGGAAGGAAAGACATGTTTTTGTTTATGAGATATAGAAAAACCTATTCTCTTTCCTACTATAAAGATTTTAGTCTAATTAGAATTCTATATGTAGGTGAAGTTTAATTCTGTACCCAAATGCTACCAGATGTATCAGGATCGTTTGATAAGGATAAGGATGTGGAATTCATTGGTTTGAAAGAAGTAAAGAATCTGATGATTATCCATCTCTCCAAAAATCTCCGGATTCTTGAGTTATGGGTTCAAGTATTTCTCATTCCGAGAAGAGGTGACAAGGATACCCTGAAGAAGATTGATATTACTGTTTTTTATTTTCTGGTGAGTCTCAGAAAGATTAATTTAGTTAATTATATCTTACATACAATCATTAATATCAACAATGGGAGTCTAAAATCTCAAATCATTATGTATTTAGTTATACTCTCATAGATTATTTTCCTCTGTCTAGAATCATTTAAAATCCCTTTTAGTTCTATGCCACGCAATTTCATTGTCTTGTTTCTTAGTGATGACACCCTCATAAGGATTAAGGTCGGCTTCCATAATGAATCCAGGGATTTTCATGATTTATCTGAAGCTGAAATAGAAGCCTTATCAAAGAAACCGGAAGTGGTTATAACATCCAAGAATGGTGGTAAGAAGTGGAAGATGAATGAACTGGAAAAGAAATAAAAATATATTTCTATTAAGGAAATGAAATCATCACAACCTATTAGGGAGAAGAAAAAGTCTTATCCCGATGATATGGTTGTCTAGTAGGGAGAAGACAATAATAATATGAAGGAATATGAGCCTATTTTTGGATTGGACCCTGCTAAGGAAAAAGAATAATCGTTGATGGCTGATGAAGATCATGATAAGAAAGAAAAAGAAATGAATCAAAAGAAGAAAATGTATGATTCTAGAGTAGTTCAATCCCTTTTCCAAGCTGTTGTGAAATCCTTTGAACAAATCTAGGTTCATGAATAATTTTTTCAAAAATCACTCCCAGTGACTCTAGGAAGGAAGATATTCATTCCATAAATATAAGAAGGATAAATAATTCATGAGGAATAAGTAAAAGAGGATGAACAATAATGATGATGGGGTGATATATAAGTCATGATAAAACAGGTGGATGAATATCTTGGGAATGAGAGTCCTTCTGAAAAGATGTCAATTCGATCCTCTGAGGCTCAATCCACAAAAATATTATCACATGTAAAATAAGATAAGGAGTAGGAAGAAGTGAATAAACCATCCTATGATAAAATTAGAAACCATGAAATTGATTATCCAGAAGATCTTATGGCAGATTCTGAGAAAGAAAATATTTGGAAAGATAAAATAGATCAACTATCAGATAGTGAGAATAAACACCCAAAAGAAGGAGAAAGAATTCTAAAAGCTGATAAGGAAAAACAAGTGTTGGTTGATACACCTAGGAAATACATTGTGACAAAGTAAGATGTTGGTGGTTTTTTGATTAGAAAAAACCAAAGAGATAGAGAAAGAATCATCACCAACCAAACAATCTGATTCAGAATAATACTCTCATGGACATTACGTTATAGTCCAATCTTTGAAGAAGCTGGTTGATATCATTCCCTTGTTTTTGAGTACAGAATCGATGTTCCAAATGTTTTAGCACTCATTTATTCTGAAAAATTATTTAGTTACCATGATTATGGATATTATTATCAGGCTTGAGGCCAATTTCAAATCCTTTTTCATTGGATATGATGCTCACAAATGATCATTTAAGGAAATAATATATTTGTAAAAGAAAACACTCGAAGATATGAGAATCCTTGATGATTTTCTTGAATGTGTGAAAGATTATTTTGACACTGAAGATGGAATGCTCTAATATCTTACTAAAAGTTTTGAGTAAATGTAATGTCTTAGACAGACAACACGAAAGTAAGAAGTCAAAGATCTAAATGGGAAGATTAATTCAATTTCATTGAATTTGAAAAGTGAAAGAGGTCATAGAATTGAGTTCGATGAAAAACTCAATAAGTATGAAGATTGTTTGAAGTTTGAATAAGAAATTCTTAAGGCTCAAGAAGAAAAGATCAAATCCTTGGAGAAGAAAAGTGAATATAAGGATTATCTTCTCAAATATTTTGAATAGGATCATAAGGATCTTAAGAAGATAAAACCCATCGTAAAGAAGTTAATGCCGAAATAAAACGAGGGATAATTTTTTCCCAATATAATCTTTTGTTTTATTTCTTTTTGGGTAAAATTTTTTCTCCTCATAATGAAATGTTGGTTGTTCGTCATGTGTTTTTTTGTTTAGTACTAATATTTCAGGTATAATATTTTTTTCACGACCTATCCTAGGGACCCGTGCTGTGACTACCCCAAGCCCACCTTCCGTATGCCAGGGGCTAGCGACTAGCACCAAGGCATAAATCCTAACAAAATGGGGAAGGAATTGTATTTATAAAGTAAACAAACACAACAGAGTAAGCTAGAAGAAGTAAACACTAAGTAAACTGAGTACAATAGTAAGTGTGGAAAAGTAACGGGCCAGAATACAAACCCAAACTAAAAGTAAAGTACAGCTGGAAAGAAAGTATAGAAACTGAAAAGTAAAGAAGCAATGTCGATCCGTCCATTGGAAATCCCACCTGATGGGTGGGTACAGATAGTTTCCTCAGCTCCTCGGGTCCAGTCGTCCACTCCGTGTACGTCCCGCCCAGTGGTCCACCTCCAGGTACCAACATTATCCACAAGCCTCAACCATGATTAGTGCTTTCCGTCGTCTGCATCCAACAAAACGTAGTGCGGGCATAGCTCGTGCAGGGGTGAGAATACGCTACTTAGTAGGGACCCCGAGACTACAGAAGGTCTCCAAGAATCCATCAAGGATAAAACAAAAAGGAAAGATTGAATCACAAAATAACAACCGACTCTACTTAGGTATATGCCCATACATATACCTAAGTCGTCAATTCCAGTTCGGCTCCAACATCTGAGCCCAAGTTCGATCACGTCCACACAGGTTAGTACAACCCAATCCACATAGGAAATCACAACCCAATCCACATAGGAAAGAAAGTCTATCATATTGAAGATATTGATTGAAACTCAAGGCTCAGCTCACACATGTATACTTCTTCGAAAAGTGATAGAGATGATTAGATGAATCCACTGATTCATATAAGCTAGGACCCACATAGGATACAAGACAAGCTAAGTTATCAGATCCACAAATGATACATGACTAGCCACTCTATCAAACCCACATAGGATACAACTACAGAGTCAAATACTTCCAGACCCACGTGGGATACAAGAACAGTAGTCACGAACTGCCAGACCCACATTGGATACAAGAATATTAGACATCCCCGTCTAACCCACAGATGATTTCAGTACGGTCGTCGTCACTACCGAGCCCACGGAGGATCCCTGTATAGTCATCATCATCGTCGTAGTCGTAGCCAGCTCTAGGGTTCCTGCACACACCATGATCGTTCCGGGTGGGTCCGCTCCATGAGCCAAGGGGGTTGATACATCAACTGACATGTAGTCCATAGTTGATGTATCCCAAAGTTCTGTCTCGACAAAAGGAACTCAATGAAATAGACGGCGCGTCAATCAGACGCCCAGTCTGAGAGTTATTGGCTTTTCCGTCCCAAGGGCCCGGTGGGTTTTTAAGTCAAACCAACCGGACTGCACTCCAACTACGTCCAAACCTCGACTGGAGTAAGCCAAAAGTTCTGTCTCACTATGAGAAAACCAATGAAGTCAACAGCACGTCAATCGGACTTTCGGAGCTCAAGTTATAAGCGTTTTCACTTCGAGGACCCGGTTGGTTTCATGTTCAAACCAACCCAGCCATACCCAATGTTCTCCGAAACCTTGAGTGTAATATACTAAAACCACCTTCTGGATCCAATGATCGCATCATAATATACGGTGCGTCGATCAGAGGTCAGTAGCCTATGTTATGGTCATTTGAACGAACCAGCCCGATTTTAGGGGGGTTCCGGCCCGGGCCGACCCGGCCCCGAACCCCCTGGGTCGGACGGAACCGGGGCGACCCGACCCGGGTCCGGGTTCGGACCATTAGAGCATAGCCTGGGCCGGCTGGCATGGCGCGGCCCAGCTCGGTGCGGGCGGCCCGTCCCGGCGCGGGCGGCCCGGCCCGACCCGGTGCATCCGGTCTGGCCTGGGCGGCTCGACGCTGGCCGAGTGGGGTGGCTCGGTGCTGGCCGAGCGGATGCGCCAAAACGGGGGGTGTGATACCCCCTTGATTTAAGAAACTTCCCCCCCCCCCATGGTGGGCCCGCCTGTTTTCCAGTTGGGGGTTATGACCCCCTGATTTCTGAAACGGCCGGACGAGTTGGCTAGCCAGTGTGCTGTCGCGGGACCCCCCGCGGCTCCCGCCTTCCATGCACCGGCGGCCGGCGGTTCCGGCCGCCGCTCCCTGCATTGCCGCCGGCTTCAGTCGCGGCCTTGTCTGACCGACACGGCGCGACGACGTCCCGCCCCTCCGCCGCGGCACGACTCCAGCCGCGGCTTCTTTCCGCCTCAACAGTGTTGCGCGACGGCACCGCGCTCCTTCACTGCGTTCCTCCTTGTTCATGCTCGGTGCCATTACACCATGTCGTCTTCGTTCGAGCCACAACGATACTTCAACAAAGGGGGAGGTGGTTCGACTGTGTTCATACGGTCCGTCCCCCTCCCGTTAATTTGATATCAAGCAGCTAAAGAATTTGACGTTGGAAGGAAAAGAATATTCACGAACAAAATCAAACCCCTACCTCGATGAAGTCGTTGAACGAGGATCATCGCGGGAAAAAGGACGTCGCGAAAGACGATGTCGTGGAATGAGGCTTCGTAAGTGTCGTCGGTGTTCGCCCGATGAAGGATGCGGTGCGTCATCGTTCTCTGAATAAAGAGTCTCTCACCGGCTTTAGAGAGGAGAGGAGATGGTATGACGATCTCCGCTTGCGGTGATGGAGTTCTTCATCGTAGACTCGGCGTTCTTCGCGAAGAATATGAAGTTCTTCAAGACCGCGAGAGTTCTCTCCTCTATTCCACACAACAAATCAACCCACAATAAAATAAGACATTGTCTTATTTTATTCACACACACACATACCAACATTAATTTGAAATTCAAAATATCTCATTCAATTAATTAAATTAATTTAAGAGCCTTTATTAGTCCAATTAATTGCGAGAGTTGACATGTCTGTTAAAGGGGGTGTGGGTGTGTTACACAATAAATGCATGAGGGAGGTTTAAGGGATTTGAAGGGGTGGGGCTCATGTGGGCCCCAACTCACTAATATCCTACCATGAGGAGTTAGGATTTAGTGGGTCCCACCTCAACTTCAACACTTAGGTTATAATTACATAGACTAGAAATAAAATTTCATCACATATTTTATTTCACTCTTTAATTAAACCACTCCATTTATTTAACATCACCTCCCGAAAAAACGCAACTCTAGTGAAAGTTTCCTTAAGAAAAAATGGGCATTGCGGTTTCATTGGTGCCCTGGGATTTCGATTCCGAGAATCGGTTTAAAAGTTAGAAAAATCCGATCGTTCGTTCATTGAACGTACCCAAGATAAACTTCGGAAATTGATTCCAGGCACACCGGGCCTCGGAATCTGGTGCCATCAGAAACTGCGTACTTGTAAAATCCCAAAGAAAATTAAGAAAAAATTTCCCTTGAAATATACAGGTCTTTATATTACTCCCTCCTCAGGGCTTTACATCCCTGTAAAGATACATCACAAACTAAGGGAACAAATGAGGATACCAAGCACGCATCTGGGCCTCCCGCTCCCAAGTGCTCTCCTAGAAGTTCTCGTGCTGCCATCTGATGCGCACTAGAGGAATCGATTGCCCATGTAGGACTCGATCCTGTCAACCCTCGATCTCCACCGGGACCTCCGCAAAAGTCGCCCCATCATCAATGTCCAACTCCCCCTGGTCGATGATATGCATCGGGTCATGTATGTATCTCCTCAGCTGAGATACGTGGAAGACGTCATGCACCCGGTGCATCTATGGTGGTAGAGCGAGGCGATAAGCCACCAAACCTATCCTGATGAGAACCTGGAATGGTCTGATGAAGTGCGGAGATAACTTGTCACCCCGACCAAATCTCTGTAATCCGCGTCCAGGTGAGACCCGCAAGAAAACGTGGTCACCATCATCAAACTCAAGTGGTCTCCACCTCCTATCAGCGTAAGACATCTATCGGATCTGAGCTATCCTCATCCTCTCTTGGATGACCTGGACCTTCTCTGTCATGGCCTAGACCATCTCAGGTCCCACAAGTGCCGACTCATCACGGTCTGTCCATCATAGTGGTGATCTGCAAGTTCATCCGTACAATACCTCGTATGGTGCCATCCCGATGGTGAAGTGGTATCTGTTGTTGTACACAAACTCCACCAAGGGTATGTGATCCTCCCAGCTATGACCAAAGTCTAGGACACATGCACGGAGCATGTCCTCGAGAGTCTGAATGGTCCTCTCTGTCAGACCATCCATCTGAGGGTGAAAGGAGGTTCTCAGACGTAGCTGCATCCCAAATGACTCCTACAACCCCTTCCAAAGCCATGATGTAAAGAGAGAATCTCGATCGGAGATGTTAGATGATTTCACACCATGAAGCCATACAATCTCCTGAATTTAGAGGCGTCCCAAGATTTCCACTGAGTCCTGCTCTCTGATGGGTAAGAAGTGGGCCAACTTGGTGAGTCAGTCGACAACCACCCAAATGGACTCATGACCTCTGGAAGAAAGTGGTAGTCCATTCACGAAATCCATATATATCCCATCCCACTTCCACTCCGGGATCTCCAAGAGATGTACCAAGCCCGCTGGTACCTGGTGCTCCGCCTTCACCTGTTAACAAGTAAGGCATCGAGAAACAAACTATGCCAAAACCTTCTTCATACCCAGCTACAAGTGCTATCGTCTGAGATCTTGGTACATCTACGCCACTTCTGGATGTACCTCTAAAGGGGAAGTGTGAAACTCTCTTAGCACCTCCTCCTGTAAAGCAGCTGGTACCATGGTACGTCCTCTAAAAATAACAACGTGCTCTGCTCCCAAAAAAAACCATCAGGTGCATGTCCTTTGGAAATCTGTCCACATCGCGTCTCACAGTCAGCGTCCCCACGTTGTGCCTCATTGACATGTTGTAGTAGTGGAGGAGTGACTGTGAGTGACTGAAGAAAGGCGGTTCCATCTCTATCAATGAAGGATATCTGCAAAGAGGCTAGCTGTTCTGTCTCCTCCCCAAGTAGCTGAATTCTCGTCCTCCTGCTGAGAGCATCAACTACTACGTTCCCCTTTCCATGATTATAGACAATCTCAAAGTCATAGTCCTGGAGGAACTCGAGCCATTGTCGTTGTCTCAGGTTCAGGTCCTTCTGTGAGAAAATGTTCCGGAGACTCTAGTGGTCAGAATAGACTGTAAAGCGCTCTCCCATCAGATAGTGTCACCACATCTTCAGAGAGAAGACCACTGCTGCTAACTCCAGGTCATGGGTAGCGTAGTTCTTCTCATGATGCCTCAACTGTGATGATCCATAGGTGATCATTTCCTGCTCCTGCATTAGGACACACCTGAGTCTGGTCCCGGATGCATCGCAGTAGTATACGTACCCTAATCCCTCCTCCGGTAGCCTCAAGATAGGTGCGCTTGTCAATCTTTGTCTTAGCTCTTGAAATCTCTGCTGACATCTATCTGACCACATGTAGGGTTTCCCCTTTTTCGTCAAAGTTGAAAGCAGTGCTGCAACTCTGGAGAAGTTTGGCACGAATCTCCAGTAGTACCCAGCCAAACCTCGGAAACTCCGCACATCCCTCATGCTCCTGGGTGGCTCCCCAGCTAGCACTTCCTCGATCATCACAGGATCCACTGCAACTCCCGCCTTAGAGATGAAGTGTCCCCAGAATTGGACCTCACGTATCCAGATCAGACACTTCGAGAGTTTACCATATATCTGGTGCTCTCGGAGTGTGCCTAGTACAACCCATATGTGGTAGTCGTGCTCCTTCTCAAAAGTCGAGTATATCAATATGTCATCGATGAAGACCAAAACAAATAGATCGAGGTAAGAATGGAATATCCTATTCATGAGGCTCATGAACATTTCTGGAGCATTGGATACGCCGAAAGGAATAACCAAGATATCATAGTGGCCATACCGACATCTGAAGGTTGTCTTCTGCACATCCTCATCCCGAACTCTGAGGTGATGATAGATTGACCCGAGGTCTATCTTCGAGAACCACCATGATCCCTTGAGATGATTGAAGAGTTCGTAAATCCTCGATAGCGGGTACTTGTTTCTCACAGTCACTTGGTTCAGGTGACTGTAATCGACACACAGTTGCATGTTCCCGTCCGCCTTCTTGGAGAACAAAAGCGATGAAGCCCTGTGTGAAACACTGGGTCAGATGAATCACATGCCCTGTAAGTCCTCCAGTTGTACTTGTAGCTCTCGATGCTCAACGGGAGCCGTCCAATATGTTGGGGTGGATATCGGGGCTGTCCCGGGGTACAGTTCAATATAAATTTCTACTTCTCTACTGGGAGGAAGTCCTGGAACGTCTTCAGGAAAAATGTCTGCATACTGATCCCCCACTACTGGAAAACTCGGACTTTTCACATCCACTACTTCTAGGATGAGGCTAGACAACTGATGAGTGATCGGTTGTCCTCTCCTCTGCGTGAGTCCATCCTGTTCTCCTTAGTCTCCCTTCTTGCCGGTGAAAGTGAACCTGCCCCCATCGGTGCGAACACACCGCACCTTGCGCCTAATACAGTCAATTTAAGCATGGACTTTAGATAACCAATACATGCCAATGATGACATCGTAAGGCCTCGAAGCCTCTACAAGATGATCCCAGCCAAATCTCTCACCTCCTAGTGTAAGCTCACACTACCGACACTAGTGCATATTCACCGAGTCTGCTCCCGTAGGAGTCTCTAGCCATAAGGATCGTGCCAACGGCTCTGTTGGAATCTCCATGATCCAAACAAGGGAAGCATCAATGAAATAATGACTCACTCTTTTGTCTATAAGAACTGAATAAAGGGTGGAGTAGACACAGATAGTACCTTGAATCATCTCTGGTGCACCGTGGTCGTAGGCCTCCGCTTCCTGAAGCTGAGCCTACCTCTGTCTACGAGCTCCCTCTGGTTGGGGTGGACCTCCTCGTGGTGGTGGTGGTAAAGCCTCAAAGAGTCACCCACCAGCTGCTGCTCGGCCAGCTCCTTTGCCTCGTCCGCCTACTCCCTGCGGACCACCACGGTCGACCCTATGCCTCTGCCTGGGTGGTCCCTCAACCGTCTGCTGCTCCTCCGCACGGTGGGTTGGGAAGTCACAGGTCATGTGGCCTTTCCCGCCGCATGCATAGCACTGTCTGGTTCTCGTAAGATTGGCTTTACGCCATGTGCCCCAAACCTTTGATCCAGTGTCCTAAGGTCATCCACCTGCTGGTCTGGTCATCCTAGACCCCTATGACGTCCGTCGATTGCCAACTGTAGAAGACTCTGCTACGTGCCGACATGCGGTAGGTCTCGCTCCTGGTGTAGGATCAGCAAGAAAGCTCTCTACGAGAAGGGATCGCTCTAGTACTCATGCCTGCATCGGAATGTTGAGGTAGATAATCGATGCCCTGATCTCATGCCTCAGTCCCTACTCAATGGTCCAGGCCCAGAAGAAGGGGTCCCGTAACATGTCTGTGGAATAGCACGAGAGATCAGTAAATCTCGCTGAGTACTAGGCTACCGTCATGCTTCCCTTCCGCAGCTGTAGTAGCTCTTGAATGCGCACCGTACGAAGGGTGGCTGGGACGAACTCTGAGCGGAAGAGGCTGTCAAAGTCCTTCCAGAGGATAGATGCCTCATCGTGCACCTGGAGCATCAAGCCCCACCATCTGCCTGCTGCTGCGTGCAGGAGGCTCGCTGCAAGGATCGTCATGAGGTCAGCTGGTTTCCCCACTAGCCTGAAAAGTCGAACTTCAGCATCCAAACAATCCTCGGCTGGCTGAGGGTCCTTCTCCCTATGGAACATGGGTGGCCCCTAACACTGAAACTCGTGCAGTGCACTATGGTGAGGCACACTCTCAGTGGCCGGGGCTGGTGGCATCGGTGGCTCGGGGGGTAAAGGTACCGCCGGTGCCTCTGTTGTAAAAGGGCCCTGCACCGAGGCCTCATCGCTCGGTGGGTTGTCGTCTCGCATAAAGCTCAGAACCCTAGCTAGCTGTCATCATGGGGCCATACTGAAAAGAAACAGGTGCTCCACGGTCAATAAAGTATACCCGGTGAGCTGACACAAAGTAATCACAAAGAAAATTTTTGAAACACAGATGCAATAAATGTTTTCGTGCACTGAGTCATAAATCAGAAGTCAGGGTCCTGGTGTATGGATACGTCGACCGCCACACCAACACTGGACTCCCTGGACTAATAACCACACTCAATACCCTTAACATTATTGCTTCACATAGAATAATGACCAGAGTTCTAAGTTCTGCGGTAGTACCGAACTCCTCTGATACCAATTTGTCACGACCCGTCCTCGGGACCTGTGCTGTGACTACCCCAAGCCCGCCGTCCATATGCCAGGGGCTGTCGAATAGCACCAAGGCATAAATCCCGACCAAAAGGGGAAGGTATTTCCTTTATAAAGTAAACAGACACCACAGAGTAAGCCAGTAGAAGTAAATACTAAGTAAACCGAGTACAATAGTATGTGCGGAAAAGTAATGGGCCAGAAAAAAACTCACACTGAAAGTAAAGTTCAACTAGAATGAAAGTACAAAAACTGAAAAGTAAAGAAGAAACTTCGAGCCGTCCACTAGAAATCCCACCTGAAGGGTGGGTACAGATAGTCTCCTCAGATCCTCGGGTACATTCGTCTGCTCCTTGTATGTCCCGCCCACTGGTCCACCTCCAGGTACTGACTTGCTCTACAAGCCTCAACCACGATCAGTGATGTCCGTCGTCTGCATCCAACACAATGTAGTGTAGGAATAGCCCGTGCAGGGGTGAGTATACGCTACTCAGTAGGGACCCCGAGACCCCCGAAGGTCTCCCAGAATCCACGAAGGATATACCACAAGGGAAAGATACAATCAAGAAATAACAACCAACTCTACTTAGGTATATGCCCATAGATATACCTAAGTCATAAATTCTTGTTTGGCTCCAACATCCAAGCCCAAGTTCGATCACGTCTGCACAGGATAGTACAACCCAATCCACACATCAAAAGCACAACCCAATCCATATAGGAAATCATGTCAATCATATCAAAGATATTGATTGAAAGTCAAGACTCATCTCACACAGGTATAATTCATTGTAAGGTGATAGAGATGATCAGATATAGCCACTGATTCATCTAAGATGGGTCCCACGTAGGATACATGACCCGCTAAGCTGTCAGACCCACAAAGGATACAAGACCAGCCACTCTGTTAGACCCATGTAGGATACAAGTACAGAGTCAAATACTGTCGGACCCACGTAGGATACAAGAACAATAGTCATGAACTTTCAGACCCACATAGGATACAAAAAAATTAATCATCTCCGTTGAACCCATGGAGGATTTCAGTACAATCTTCATCGCTGCCGAACCCACGGAGGATCCCTGTATAGTCATCATCATCGTCATAGTCGCAGCCAGCTCTAGGGTTCTCACACACAGCATGCTCGTTCCGGGATGGTCTTCTCCACGAGACAAGGGGTTCGATACATCAACTGACATGTAGTCTGGATTTGATGAATACTAATGTTCTGTCTCGACAAAAGGAACTCAACGCGACAGACGGCGCGTCAATCAGGCGCCCGGTCTGAGATTTATTGGCTTTTCCGTCCCAGGGGCCCGGTTGGTTTTTAATTCAAACCAACCCAACTGTACTCCAAATTCTTCCAAACCACTAGTGGAGTAATCCAAAAGTCCCATATCACTCTGAGGAAACCATCAAAGTCGATGGCACGTCAATCAGACGTTCAGAGCTCAAGTTATAGGCGTTTCTGCTCTGAGGGCCCAGTTGGTTTCATGTTTGAACCAACTCGGCCGTACACAAATTTCTCCAAAACCTCGAGTGTAATATACCTAAAAAGCCGTATCGATCCAAGGATTTCATCTCAATTTACGATGTGTCTATCAGAGGTCCGTAGCCCATGTTATGGGCATTTGAACGAACAAATCCGATTTTATGGGCGTTCGGGCCTAGACCGACCCGACCCAGAACCCCAGGGGTCGGCACGAACCAGGTCAACCCTACCCGGGTCCGGGTCTGGCCCATTAGGGCGTGTCCCAGCATGGCTGGTGCGGCCCAGCCCAGCCGGTGCGGTGTGGCCCGGCGCGGGCGGCCCGGCCCGACATGGGGGTCCCAGCTCGGTGCGGCCGATGCGGCCTGGGCGGCTCGGCACTGGCCGAGCGGGGTGGCTTCGGGGATGGCCGAGCGGACGCAAAAAGGGGGGGGGGTTCTTCCCCCGTTGATTGAATAAATGTCCCCCCATGGGAGGCCCACCTCTTTGCTAGCCGGGCGTTACGATCCCCAGATTTTTGAAACGGACGACCATGTTGGTCGACCAGTGTGTCGCCACGAGACCCCCCGCGGGTCCCTACTTCCATGCACCGGCGGCCGGTGGTTCGGATCGTCTCTCCCTACACCGCTACGGCCTTAAGTCACAGCCTTTTCCGACCGGCATGGCGCGACGGCGTCGCGCCCCTCCGCCGCAGCCCCGCTCCGGCTACGGCCTCTTCGTGCTTCTCCAGTGCGGCGCGACGGGGACTCACCCCTCCGCTGCGGCCCGACTCCGGCCGCAACTTATTTCAGCCTCAACAGCATGGCACAATGGTGAAGTGCTCATTCACAGCATTCCTCCTCGTTCCTGCGCGGTGTCGTTGCACCGCGCCGCCTTCGTTCGAGCTGCAACGAGTACATCAACAAATGGGGAGGAGGGTCGGCCGTTTTTATGCAGTCTGGCCCCCTCCCGTAAATTCGATGTCAAGCATATAATGTATTTGACGTTGGAAGGAAAAAAATATTCACGAACAAAATCAAACCCCTACCTTGACGAAGTTGTCGAACGAGGATCGTCGCGGGAAAAATGACGTCACAGAAGACGGCGTCGCGGAACGAGGCTCTATAAGCATAGTCGGTGTTCACCGGATAAAGGATGCAGTGCGTCATCGTTCTTTGAAAAAGGAGTCTTTCGCTGGCTATGGAGGGGAGAAGAGACGGCACGATGATCTCCCCTTGCGGTGACGGAGTTCTTCGTCGTAGACTCGGCGTTCTTCACGAAGAAGATGACGTTCTTCAAGACCGCGAGAGTTCTCTCCTCTATTCCACACGACGAATCAACCCACAATTAAATAATACATTGTCTTATTTTATTCACACACACATGCCAACATTAATTTGAAATTCAAAAGATCTCATTCAATTAATTAAATTAATTGAAGAGCCTTTAACAGTCCAATTAATTTCAAGAGTCGACGTGTCTTTAAAAAGGGGTGTGGGTGTGTTACACAATAAAAGCATGAGGGAGGTTTAACGTATTTGAAGGGGTGGGGATAGTGTGGGACCCACCTCACTAATATCCTACCAAGAGGAGTTTGGATTTAGTGGTTCCCACCTCAACTTCCACAGGTAGGTAATAATTGCAGAGTAGAAATAAAATTTCAGCACGTATTTTATTTCTCTCTTTAATTAAACCACTCCATTTATTTAACATCACCTCCTGAGCAAATGAAACTCCAGTGAAAGTCTCATTAAGAAAAAATCGGCGTTGTGGTTTCATCGGTGTCCTAAAATATCGATTCCGAGCACCGGTTCAAAAGTTATAAAAACCTGCTCGTTCGTTCCCTGAACGTACCCGAGCTAAACTTTGGAAATTGATTCTGGGCACATCAGGCTTCGAAATCAGGTCCCGTTAGAAACTTAGTACTCGTAAAATACCAAATAAATTTATGAAAAAAGTTCCCGTGAAATTTACGAGTCATTAGAATTTTTTTCATTCTTTTTATAGCTTTTTGAAAATACCAATTGGGGAGGAAGGAATGACAAAAATAATTCTATGTAAAGAAGATAATTCCCTACGTAAGAAGGAGTCTATCAAAGGAAGTGTTTAATCAAAGAATATTTCCTTATGAAAGTAGAATCCAAATCAATCTTAAGGAAGTTAAGAATACGATCCTTATGGATTTCAAAACCTAAGGGGGGTTAGTCATATTCACCATTATCCATAAGTAAAGGGAGATAAGTATTTATTTTATGTTCATAAATCAAATATCAATGTCTTTATATTCTTCTTCATAAGGTATTTTGTGCTTTACAAAAGGGGAAGATTGTTGAGTCAATATATTTTCCTTCTGACTTTTCCATTCCTCACTGTTTTTAAAAATTACAAACACTCTATTTTAAGGTAAATGATTTTCCCTAAGAATAATCTTAATAAAAAAAATTTTCTTCAAGGAAAATTTATCCATACCTATTTTTTTATTGTTTATATTATAGTTTCTCTAAATATATGTTTATTATTCCTAAGTGTGAAGTTTTTTTCACATCTAAAACCTAAAAATCAGATAAATCCATGGTTATAGAGTATTCTATTTTCAAACACCAAATTCTCTGAAATTCAAACTCTGAATTCTCCGAAATTCAGACTCTGAATTCTATGAAATTCATTCCAAAAATTCCTCTGAATTCAGACTCTGAATTTTTTAGAAATCAGATTCCAAATTCCATTAAATTCATACTCCGAATTCCATAGGATTTAGACACACAATTATTTAGAATTTAGATACTGAGTTCATTAATATTCAAACTCTGAAATATATAGAATTTAGGTTGTGAATTCATTGAAAACAGAATCCAAATATCTATGAGTTATATTCTATGAATGTTTATTTGGTTAGACTCCTAACATTATTTTTCCTTAGACTCCAAAAAAATAGATTTGGTTAAGAACCCTTATTTTAATTAAACTTTTTATTGTAATGAAACAATATCGTATAATCTGTTTCTAACTAATAGTTGTTTGAGAGACACGTTTATAGGTCTCTCTGAGATTCAAGGAAAAATATTACAGTTGTAGGAGGGAACCGACCAATGGAGAAGTTCCTATAAATAGGATCTCATTTGAATAAGCTCGATACTGAGAATTACCTATTGATCACTCTATAGATTGCGTGCTACTGAATTAATTTCTAGAGAGAGATATGGTCATGCCTTGTGTGTCCTGAACATCTTGTTTAGATTTCTTCATGCGACTCTGATTATTGATGTGAAAAATCAAGGGATTCCTGGGATAGGAAAAAATAGGTACCAAATAACGTAATGTTCGAGGAATTATGTGGATATGAAGAAATAAGTTCCAACTAACATAAATATCTAGGTCTTGTAGGGATAGAAAGACAAGTGCTGATATTCTTATCAAGGGCTTAGGTTGTTGTGGATAAGATAGACTTTCTTGAAAGTATAAATCAAGGGACCTTTATACACGGTTGTTAGATACCCTACTCTTTATGTTTAAATATTTCATACTTGTTACTTGTTTTGTTTCAATTTTATTTATATAGTATTTTGATAAAAGAGTAAATTATAACCTTCTTATACATTCTTTAACTATAATATACTCTCAACAGCAAGATTCTATACGTTTTAAGGAAGAATATTTTCCTTGTAAAAATTCCTTCAATTTTATTTCTGGAACAAAATATCTATAACATAGAATGTTTGTAGAACTAAATGAGGTCTTTTGAATTTATATAGTTTAAATTTTTTAAACATAGGTTTCCTTATGGTTAAAAATGATGGTTTTTAAACATACAATTCACCCTCCCCCGACGTCTTCTAATTGAGCATCTACATCATTATTTGGATCCTACAGAATCATCTGATTTGCTTATAATTTTAGGATTAGTTGATATTATCATTACACTATGATCAGTGGAATAACCATGGAAGATTTAAGGTAAGTCTCTTCAGTATCTACAAGAACAACATACCTTGTGTGCCTCAGTGAAAACCCTATTATAATTCCTAATATTTCTTCACAAAAATTAAATCAATTGTACACTTACACATAGAATAGGAGGTCTAGATTGACCATATTGTCAAGAAAATCCATGAGAATCATCATGATTCCTATTTTGTTTAGAAGAACCCATGCTACCATTAGGAGAAAAATAAAATCGCAATAACCCAATCATTCCAACCAAGTCCTCCTTGACCATCAAAGATCCATCCAGAAAATCAGCATAAGAAGGATGATTTAATAAGAAAAAAAAATGAATATCCTATCAATGCCCAAAGATGAACCTTCAAGACTTAATATTATAACTTCAAATAATCTCAGGTACAAAAACATGAAACCAATAAAATAGTTTTCATATTCTTTCATGGTCATTTTAGCCAGCTCAAGTTTGAAAAAACTCAATAACCATTGAAAACATCATTAGATATGGATAGAACAGGTCACTGAAAATAAAATTTACGTCTTTCAACAATAATCCCTCCTGCTCCTTCACCATCACTATAGTGACCAACTATCTCCTACTCGGTTATTCTAGCATGATGTTGGAACACTTCACCTATATTTTGTTAGGTGTCTGTAGGAACACCAAAAAACCTCTTTCATGATCAACCATTAATTATCCTCTTGAGTACCATTTAATCCTTTTAATGGTATTGTATTCTATTGAATAAATTCTTAAGAAATCTCTTTAATAACATCACTTTAAGGTTTACAGGTGGAGCTAGAATGAGAACTAGTGGTGGTGAATTTCCTAGAGCATCAATAGTACACACAATCACCTCAACCGGATTCAGGTCTCTGAGAGGATTGGATTACTGAGGTTTTTTAGAATCATCTTTTTTGAACTTATTTTATCGTCTTCATAGAGTCATGATTCTACACAACATAAAAAAATAAGAAAGACATCAGAAGAATAATTAAATAGAGTCATTAGGGAAATTAATCTTATGAGATAGACAAACAAATTGGATTTCAGTACCATCCAAATAAAATGTAGGGAAAATACTAGATCTAAACCTCAAGACATATTTCCCTTATCACCCATGGGGACATAAGGTACATTATCATGGGAGGTGGCTATGAACTTAGTCACAACTACCTTCTATGTCCTGAAAAGAAGACACACATACATACTAACATCAAGGAAGCATAAAAAACCTTAATATTGTGTACAACATTGTCACGAACCATCCACGGTACCCTTGTAACATGATAACATAGAAATTCCTAACATAATCTAAAGGGAATTCTTGATCCCCATGGGTTGCTAACTATAACTTGAAATTATAAATAACAAAATTGGGAATTAATTTTCCACTAATAATGTGGAACCACGTTAAAAAAAGTTTTCATAACCTAGAAACTCCCCTTAGATAATAGTAATAGAAAGAAAACATGTATAAAAAACCCAAATTTCTAAAATAAATCATTAAAAACATGAATATTAGTAGGGAAAGTCCCAATGGATGCAACTTTCCAAGTCTATAGATCAATATCTAGAGCCTCTTCCAAGTGGTGCTTTATCCATGCTTGAACATGGAATGAGATAATCTAAAAACACCTAATGTAATTTCTAGTGTGTGATCTAAAATCTCATTATGGTCTCATCATGAATTACATAACAATATTACAATATCAAATTAACCAAATATAGTAACTTAAATTTTTCCAAAAAATAGGTTTGGAATATAAAGATAATATTTCAACAACCAAGATTTATATTTCAAAATATTAAAATTTGTTTTCAAATCATTCTTAAAATTTCAAAATGATGAAAATATTTTCACAAATGGTACTTTAACCTGTTGGATCAAATAAATAAATTAATATAAAATAGTTTATATAAATTTAAAAGGAATTTAATATAGTTTAAACCAATTGAATATGTTTATTTCTCATATATAAACAAGCACGAGATATGTTCATCTTCCAAATAGTACGATAGTTCTATGATACAAGATCCTCACACACACAGGCGATAAACGACAATGTGTATGTACATCCATCATCAATGGAAGTGTAGGACTCATCTATGCCCCAATGGGGAAGAAAGATGTGTTGACCAATATTTTTTTAGTGTTGTAAAGTGCCAATCAATTGCTAGGGAAATTACAACCTAGTGTGTCTCTCGCAATAACTCACATACAATCCTGGAATTCATGTGCTCCAGAATAATTCAATTATGGGAAATTTATATTAATTAACCTTAAAATATAATTAAATCTCATTCCACCATTTCAAAATGAAAATTAATATTTAAATTATAAAAATGGGGTTTCAATTAAAAAACATGACTTTTCACAAATATATTACCCTAAGGGGTCTATCAAATCCATTTTTACCCATTTTTTCACAAATTGAAATTTTAAATCAATTTATAACTCAATTTCATAATTTTATTTGACAATTACATTCAAAAATTAAATTTAAAATAATTTCCATCAATTTTATAAAAAACCACCAATTTAATGGAATTGTGGGTTTTCACAATTTTTTCATCAACCCCATTACATAATTTAAATTTATGAAATTTAAATTTCATATATTTATAGATACTCACTACAATTAGATGAAATTGGGGGTTTTATAATATCATTCAAAAACCCAATTTTTAAAACCTCATATCAATGGAATTTGGGTTATCCAAAAAAATTGAAATGAATTAATTAAAAATCAAGATATTGAATTTAATTTAAACAATTTGAATTAAATAAAGAAATATAAGGTTAATAATCCTGGAATCATGATGAACCACCTACCTTAGGATCAATAGATTTTGTGAAGCCAAAACCTAATTAGGACTTATCAATGAAGAATGATTATCACAAAATCGGGTAAACAAAGATCAACCCTAGGTTTAAGATTCCAAAACAGAGGTTAGTATAACAAAAAACACAGGGATCCACATAACCCTAGGGGGAATAATAGAGATAGGGGTAGATAGATATCAGGGTAAGGAGACTAACTGGGAGATTATTGGTGGGAGTTAATCAGGCTTTGAATTTATTTAGGAAGTGTTTTGAGGGGCCTAGAACTTCTCTTGGAATCTAACTAAGGAAGAATAAATTATATGGTGTCGTGCTAGGTTTTTCTTGAACCGAATGTGTGGGGTCATGATTTATATATTGGTTTTTTAGTTTAAATAATATTCATACATGGTTATCTAGGAAATTCCACTTATTTTATTAATATTTTCATGACTTAATATATACTCCCTTTACTAATTTTACATGAAATGTGCATTATTTGTGAGAAATATTAATGGTTTTATACTATGTATAATATTTGAGCATTTTTAGAAGTAGTCCAATTGAGTCAGTTTACTATTTTGTTTATAAATCTCACCCAAATAATTAAAATTGTTTGGGTTAAATTTTTTTGTATTCTTTATACAATTTCCCACATGTCATTATAAGGAACCATTGGCAAATTATTTCATTGGAAGGGTAATATGTACCACACAATAAGGCCCAAAAAATCTATGATGAAATTGTCCCATCCCTGAAGAATGAATTACTGGGATAAATCCTGAAGTGAAAGTTAATTTATTCTTTTCAATGGTTTTGGGGAAAATGTAATGTGTCTTGGAAAAAAATTTCAAGGCCCAAATCCAAAGGCATGGGGCCCAACAGATTCATTAAAACTCATCCCCCCATTCTGTCTTGAAAAAAAAATCAGTTCATTAATAAAAAAAATATCAAGATTTAATCATCATATCAAGATGATATTCTACAGTATGAAAAAGGTGATATTTTCGGTTTACTTTTTTGAAGAATGTGTTTGTATTTGAAGTAATATTAATATTGATAAACCCATTCGCATTTTAAACTTTTGAAAATTATGGATTGAAATGGACAGTTTAACTTTGTTTAATAAAACTTCCATAAATATGGATATATAAGTCCAAATTACACAACTGTTTAGAGAATTCAGCCTACATTATTTTCTACATCTTTGAAGAATATGTTATCTCGAGATTCGGTTATTGTAACAACCAACTTTGTGATGAAATTGGAGGGACAGATTGGGAATGAAAACAGTCCACTTCCTTGGACTATAAACACATCTCCCTCCTCTCTTTCGAAGGGGTTGGAATTTCAGAGCAAATTAGGATAGTTTTCCATGTCCAACAATCTACTATACTCATGTTTTTAATTTAAAAACCATTCCTCCTTTCTTCCTTTCATTTACTTTTGTGTTGTTATTTGTTTGTAATAGTGTAAGTGTTTGTGTTTTGTAATTCTGTTTTAATGAATGTTACTTCTTCAATATCTCTTATAATAAACTAGCTTCTGTAGTTTAATATTAATGTTCTTAAAATATTGTAAATCATGTTAAAACACTTTACCTTAATTATTTCCTCATTCAATTAAAAGTATTTTTTAACTCTCTTCATAGATCGTGTGTGTTCGGCGCACTACTCTTTTATTATCCATTTCTTTTTCTTATCTAGTTAATATATAATCATAATAATTATAACAAGATTACTAATCATTTCAATGGATTAGTAAATATATTATTGGTTTGAGTCATTATTTTGAGATGTTAAGTGATTGATGACTTTTTCTCATTGAGTATTCATTAATTTAACATTTTGTATGTTGGACTAAACATGTCATGGATTAATGAATAGTTCTGTTTAACATGTGGTTTCCATGGATTATTATAACCATAAATACCCTATGCTCAATAAGATATAATTGATTTTATAACCCTAAGTTATGTTCAGGCTTGTATTAAATCCTTAACACATAGGAATTCCAATCAACGTTATCTTGTGAAGTGGGTGTTAAATTAAATTAAATATAAAGAAAATATCAAGGATATCACAACCTGAACTCTCTAAAAATGAACTCACCCCAATATTTATCAAATTTTTAAATCAAGCACCAATCATTAATTTCTTCATTTAAGCTCTGGAAACAACCCCCAATCAAAATACAATCAACTAAAAACATTCGATTATTAAAAAAGTATCATCACCGAGGATTAGACCCAAGTGATGCTATACACATTAGCAGAGAATCATAATGTTAAACATGCTGGGTCGGAACAAAAGCGGGAATGATGGCAAGAGGGGGGTGAATTGCCTTTTAAAAAAAAGATTAACAAATTAAAAACAAAGTAAAAAATGCAGCGGAAATAAAGAGGCAAGACACACAAAATTGATAACGGAGTTCGGCCAACAACTCGGCCTACGTCTCCGCTCCCAACTCAACCGTTGAGAGATTCCTACCGCTTGCTTTTCAATGGTTTTAGCAAGAAACCCACTAGGCTTTGAGGTAGCACTAGGACCTATTACAGCTTGCTTTTTGTGGTTTAGCAAGAACCCACTTGCTTTCAATGGAATAGCAAGAACCCACTAGCCTTTTTAACGGGTGAAGGCTAGCTCACCGAAAACTCAAGCCTTTTAAAAGGAAAGGCTTGACTAACCTCTTCACACCTTAATGGTGGTGTGAAACCCAAAAGAAAGGGGGATGAAAAAAGGGTTTGGGGTTTGTAGGCACAAACCCAATTTTAAGCTCAAAATAAAATAAACAATAAAACCGTATTGTAGGAAGACTTGGGCGCCAATTGGATGATGGAGTTTATGTAGCGTGCTCTCCCAAGCTTCTTGAGGTGCTCCTTGGATTGGAAATTGGTTGGAGCACTTGAGGATCCTTGAAGGTGGAGCGCCGGAGGTTCGCCAAATGTGCAACAATATGTCCGAGCGCTTGGTATATGATCCAGTTGGGTTCTGGGGCTTCCTCAGCCTTTATTTATAGGCATGGAACCCATTGGGGGCCTTCGGAGCCGTTGGAGAAGTCCTCGGAGCCGTTGGAGGCCAAAAGAGGGTTGACTGGTCAAACCCAACGGCTAGTTTGACTGGGCTACCGGCTGGCCGGTACAGGGCCACCGGCTGGCCGGTGCCTTGGCAGAGGAGAAGAAAAATGGTCCAGGCTCCACCGGCTGACCGGTGGAGAAGCCACCGGCTGGCCGGTGGTGAGGCAGTAGCCATCACTGTTGGGGCTGGATGCCACCGGCTGGCCGGTGGTCAAGCCACCGGCTGACCGGTGGAGCCTGGCAGTGGGCAATGCCTCTGCCAGGTCCACCGGCTGGCCGGTGCTATCACACCGGTTGTCCGGTGGACTGAAATTCAGTCCACTTCATGTGCTTCATGGCCAATTTCCTTGGCAAACTTGTGCCTATAAAACAACAACACTTAAAACAATGTTAAACACAAATGAAAATGATTGTGATCATGAAAATCAAAGAGTGAGGGGTACAACAATCTCCCCCTATTTTGATGATCACAATCACTTATCTAACCAATGTAAAAACTTAAATGAAAGGCATGCTTTAAATGATTTTTCCCCCAATCAATCAAGAATTTCTCCCCCTTTGTGATTATCAAAATAGAATGGGGCATAAAACTTGATTGAGGGAAAACTTTGAAAAACAAGATAGAGATTTTTAAACCAAATGAAATTTAGAGAATTTTGAATTGAAAAATTTGAAACCAAGAGTTGGAATTGAAAGTTGGAATCGAAAATTTTGAAATTACAAAAAAGCTTAAAAGATCCTAACTCCCCCTAAATAAAAACAAAAAGTCACCGGGAGAGGGATTTTGAAAAGAGACAATTTTAGGCCCGGAGAGACTCGCTAAGAGGGATTTTTCAATCCACACTTGCCTTGTAGCGGGTCTTCTCCTATAGAATTCATCCGAATAAAAAATCGATTTGGGCCTTCCATACCGAGCGTTTTTGCAATTACATTCATATATCATGTGCCCGGGTTTTTTACAATAGTTACAAAATTTAAAACTAGAGCTCCCCCTTACAAAAACAGTGGGTGCATGGGAGGAGGAAGCTTGGTTGGTATAGCCAAGTCCTTGAGTGGTCCTAGAAATTCGTTGGGAACCTAGGAGATTGTTCAAAGTTTGTTCCCCTTGGGTGAACTTAGCAAGGGTCTCCCTTAAGTCTTTGATGGTTGATTCCATGGAATCAACATTTGGAAAATTTTGGATTTTAAGGGACAACTCCTCCTTCTCTTTGAGAAGTTGTTCTTTTTCGGAGGACAGTTTTTTGAAATTCTTTTTTAAAGCAACAAATTTTGACGATAAAGCATGAAAACCATTTTCAAGTTGGTCTCTAGCATGTTGGAGTTCCTCATATGATAGATGATTAAAAGAATTTGAAGAACTAGAAGACGAGGAAGAAGAGTCGGAAGATGATACCTCATGTTTTTCCATTAGGAATTTTTTACCTTGGTCGCTCGAGGAGAAGGAGGAGAATGAAGAGGTGGAGCTATCACTCCATGTTGCCTTTGAAGCCTTCTTCTTCTCCTTTTTCTTGGCCCTTTTCTTGAGGAGTGGGCAATTGGGCACGGATTTTTCATCGGGTTCTTGCTTGTTGTCGGGTTCTTGATTTTGAGCCTTCTTAGTGCCTTCATGGGTAAGTTCTAAAAGCTTCCAAATATCATGAGAAGATGAGCAAGAAGAAATTCAATCGAAAACATTACGGTCAAGACCACAATGAAGAGCGTTCATGGCTTTGCCATCAAGCTCAAAATTTGCAATGTCATTGGGGGTCCATTTTGACTCATCGGGAGAGGAGAGCGTAAAACCATGCATAACAATTCTATAAATTGGATAGCCAATACTTTTAAGAAAAGTTGACATGCGGGTTTTCCAAAAAGTATAATCGGATCAATCAAAGAATGGAGCACGATCCAAAGAATGTCCTTCGGGGGATTGAGAGGAAGAAGCGGTAGAAGCCATAAAAAAAAATAGGATCTTTAATTTGAAACCGGTTAGGGAATTATTCAAAACCTTCCTTTGATACCAATTGTTGGGTCGGAACAAAAGCGGGAATGATGGCAAGAGGGGGGGTGAATTGCCTTTTAAAAAAAGATTAACAAATTAAAAACAAAGTAAAAAATGCAGCGGAAATAAAGAGGCAAGACACACAAAATTGATAACGGAGTTCGGCCAACAACCCGGCCTACGTCTCCGCTCCCAACTCAACCGTTGAGAGATTCCTACCGCTTGCTTTTCAATGGTTTTATCAAGAAACCCACTAGGCTTTGAGGTAGCACTAGGACCTATTACAGCTTGCTTTTTGTGGTTTAGCAAGAACCCACTTGCTTTCAATGGAATAGCAAGAACCCACTAGCCTTTTTAACGGGTGAAGGCTAGCTCACAGAAAACTGAAGCCTTTTAAAAGGAAAGGCTTGACTAACCTCTTCACACCTTAATGGTGGTGTGAAACCCAAAAGAAAGGGGGATGAAAAAAGGGTTTGGGGTTTGTAGGCACAAACCCAATTTTTAGCTCAAAATAAAATAAACAATAAAACCGTATTGGAGGAAGACTTGGGCGCCAATTGGATGATGGAGTTGATGTAGCGTGCTCTCCCAAGCTTCTTGAGGTGCTCCTTGGATTGGAAATTGGTTGGAGCACTTGAGGATCCTTGAAGGTGGAGCGCCGGAGGTTCGCCAAATGTGCAACAATATGTCCGAGCGCTTGGTATATGATCTGGTTGGGTTCCGGGGCTTCCTCAGCCTTTATTTATAGGCATGGAACCCATTGGGGGCCTTCGGAGCCGTTGGAGAAGTCCTCGGAGCCGTTGGAGGCCAAAAGAGGGTTGACTGGTCAAACCCAATGGCTAGTTTGACTGGGCTACCGGCTGGCCGGTACAGGGCCACCGGCTGGCCGGTGCCTTGGAAGAGGAGAAGAAAAATGGTCCAGGCTCCACCGGACGACCGGTGGAGAAGCCACCGGCTGGCCGGTGGTGAGGTAGTAGCCATCACTGTTGGGGCTGGATGCCACCGGCTGGCCGGTGGTCAAGCCACCGGCTGACCGGTGGAGCCAGGCAGTGGGCAATGCCTCTGCCATGTCCACCGGCTGGCCGGTGCTATCACACCGGTTGGCCGGTGGACTGAAATTCAGTCCACTTCATGTGCTTCATGACCCATTTCCTTGGCAAACTTGTGCCTATAAAACAACAACACTTAAAACAATGTTAAACACAAATGAAAGTGATTGTGATCATGAAAATCAAAGAGTGTGGGGTACAACAAAACAGTTGATAGGCGACAGTTGACCATGCTTTAAAATGGTTCCATTTCCATGGACGGTGCAATTAAATAGTATTTAGGTTATGGTTATTGTAAAAAAAACACACAATGAAAAACCTACCTTCTCATAAAAACCATAACGTGAAAAAAACACAATGAAAAACAAATCTTCCTCTTTCTTCCAAAATCCCTCTGAATACCCTGAAGCCTCCCAAAATATCCCCTGGATTTGGTTGACCCCGAAATTGAGTGATAACTTTTCCAAATTATGAGTAACATAAGAGATAATAAAATAATTCAAGAACCAGTCCTTGTCGAACTAGTTCAATTATAAATGTCCAATCGTAGGGAACAAACAAATAAATAACTTGATGTCCCAGATATGAATTACCAACTTCTTGGTATTCAATATCCATTCATAGAGGATGAATTTGAACAAAAAAGACGTTGGATTCATCTTTTTCCTCATTTCCATGGGATAACCGGTGAGGAACTGCATCTCCACCTTTAAGAGTTCCAAGTGGTGTTCTCTACCATGAAGCCTCAAGGGGTTTCTAATGAACAAATAAAAAATCGAGCATTCCCTTTATCCCAAGCTTAATCTACCAAGTCATGGCTATACTAACTTCTTCCAGGTTCCATAACCACATGGAATGATGTGCAGTGACTCTTCTTAGAATAATTCTTTCCTGCTTCTCGTACAACTTCTATCTGAAATGAAATAAGTGGTATCCATTAGTTCCCTAGTGAATCACTCCATGAATACTAGAAGAGGTTCAAAAATATTGTTTCAACGTACCAACACCACAAAATCCATAACCAAATCATGACCCCATACTTCTATTAGGGTTTATTGGTTATTGAGAGAACTCTCATTGATGCCTCATGTGGCAGTGATCTTGTTGATAAAACTCTTATAACTACAAGAGATCTCATAAGTAACATGGAATCAAACAAAGAACAATTCTATACTCTAACACATGGTTAATTAATCAAGTCCAATACAATCAATCCATATATATAAACAATATGATTGAGTGGAAGAGTGAACTTATAGGTCTTGTGCGATAACTAGTTGTGGCATCCAAATCACCAACCTCATCTTCTACATAATCTCTATTCCAGGGACCTATTAAGAACTGTGGAATCAGTAGCTCCCCATCTCATCCAACTGGAACATGTTTTCAACATCACAATGATCAATCTGATTCATCTGGACCACTGGAACTCAATGCAGCATATGCTCAGCGGAACCCCAACCCACAACAATCAGTCCAGTTTGTTAAAAACTTCAACCAAACCCATTATAATCAATTCTCATCTACATATAACACTAACTTCAGATATGGGAATCCCATTTCTCATCCCCCTCAATACCCTCATCAAAACCCAAACCAATTCCAATAGGATCAAGGTGTTGGTAACTTCCAACAATCTTAACCTTTTTATCCTCAACCTCAAAGGATAAATCCTCCTCTTCCTCCTCCAGGCTTCCACTATGCCGGTGAGCCTTCCCAATTCCCAAACCAATAAAATCACATTCCCAAGAACCAAAATCAAGGAAATCCCAACTTGGTAAAGGCTTCTTCTTCAAGGAAACCATGGGAATGTGCAGTTGAATATCATTCCACCATCACACGTTCTATCTGCAAAAACAATGAAACACAAATTGGTTATCTTGAATCCCACCTGAGCCATCAACAAAATTAAAATTATTCCCAACTCCAAGATCAACCATTACCCAACCCCAGGGGCAATGTAAGTGCAATTTCACTTAGATAGAGAACGAAAATTTCTATGCCTCAAGATAAGTCCTCCAACCCTCATTTAAATGAAGATCTAGAAAATGAAAAGAAAGAGAAACATGGAAAGGAACTTTAAATCATTCCCTAACATCCGTCTAGTCCACTTAGGTACCCAATTCATTTTCTTCAAGCCATTGATAAGCCAAATATGTTCATCGAACCCGATCCTGAAATACTCGACATGTTTAGATGTGTTGATGTGAACATTACCCTCTTACATGCCATTAAACAAATTCCTAAGTATGATAAGTTCCTCAAGGAGTTTCTACTAGTAAAATGAAACTTAGGACCATTGAACAGTTTTTAAACCTAAGATTCCATACCCATTAAGTGAAAAGTTCATAGGTCCTTTATAGTTCTATGCCAAATAAAAAATTCCAACTGCGATGATTTACTCATAGACCTATGAGCCTCAATTAATGTCATGCCCAAATCCATCTTCTCCAACATTGTTCTAGGACCCTTTCACCCAATCAGTGTTTTCATTCAATTGGCCAATCTAAGCACTGCTAGTCCTAATGGTATAATCAAGGATGTCCTTGTTCGTGTCAATGATCTTATCTTCCCGGCTGATTTCTATGTCCTTGACATAGAAGGTGAGACGAACTATTCTCCATCTCTCCTATTTTATAGAAGACCATTCGTAATGATACCGTGAACCAATATTGATGTCCATTCAGGAATCTTATTCATGGAATTTGGTGACTAACTGGTCAAGTTAAACATTTTCCAAGCCATGCGATACCCATCTGAGGATCACTCTGTATTCACAATCCATGCATATAAGGACACTTCTGAGAGTCAATTGAACCCCATTCCATCATGTTCATCATGTTCTAACGAGTGAAGATCTTGTGAAATCTTCACCATGATTAACAATGTTATAAATTGTGTATATGATTTTGACCTCTCATTCATAGACTCTCTCTATCTAGAGGAACTTGAAAACACACTTGAATCCCATATCAATTGTGATCTCTATTACTCCACCTTATACAATATTAAGTAAAATGAATATGAAGCTACTGATTTCCCTTCCTTAATTCCTGAGTTGTCTAACCCACAAATAAAAGATGAGACTGAACTGAAACCTCTTCCTAAACACCTAAAATATGCATTCCTTTTCCATGATCACTTTTATCCTTACATTATTTCTGCTTCTCATACTGAAACTGAGGAGTACAAACTTTTTCAAGTGTTAGAGGAAAACAAAAAGGCCTTAGTTTGGACCCTAGATGACATACAAAGAATCAACCCTTCACTTTGCATGCAACACATCCATCTCGTGGAATCATCCAAAACAATTATACAAACCCAAATAAGACTCAATAAACTCATCATTGATATAGTTTGGGAAGATATTACCATGATTCTTCGAGCTGGTATTATCTACCCACATTTTTATATTGAATGGGAAAGTCCAATTCAAGTTGTACCTATGAAGGGTGGGATAACTGTTGTCAAAAATGAACATGGTGATGTAGTCACCACTCGACTAAAGAACAAATTATGTGGGTGCATTAACTATAAGAAATTGAATGTTGAATCATGAAAAGATCTCTACCCTCTTCTATTCCTTGGTCAAATACTAGGACGATTATCTGGAAAGTCACACTATTTCTTTCTTAATAGATACAATGTATATTTCCAAATCCCAATCGAACCTCTAGACCAAGAAAAGACTACATTCACATGCACCTTTGGTATTTATGCATATATGGGAATGCCTTTTGGGATTTTCAATGCTTTGCAACATATTATAGGTGTATGATGAGTATCTTTTTTGAATTCATTGAACACAACATGGAAGTATTCATGGATGACTTTACCATTTAGAGGGATTAATTTGAATCCTGCATAACTTCACTCTCACTGGTCTTTAAAAAGTGTGTCATGTGTAACCTTGGGTTAAAATATGAAAAATGACACTTCATGGTTTGAAATGGGATTGTTCAAAGGCACATAGTTTCAAAAAAGGGTATTCAAGTTGATTCGACCAAAATTGATGTGATCCAATCACTTCCTGAACCCACTTCTGTTTGAGGCATCCATTCATTTCTCAGTCATGCTGGTTTCTATCGTAGATTCATCAATAACCATAGTAGAATTGTCCTCCAACTCACTCATTTGCTCTAAAATGTTTTCACTTTTCATTTAGATGAGGTTTTCATGATAACCTTTGTTGAACTCAAGATTTCTCTTACATATGCCCTGATAATCCAACCCCAAGATTGGTCCTTACCCTTTCAGTTGATGTGTGTTTCTTTTGATAGGGCCATTGGCGCCATTATTGATCATAGAAGACAAAAATTTATTTATGCCATCTATTATGCCTCAAAAACATTGGATGAAACTCAATCTCGCTGCACTGTCACTAAAAAAACATTTAGTAGTGTTTTTTTCCATAGAAAAATTCTATCCCTATTTCTTAGGTTCCAAAATCAACTTCTTCATAGACTATTCTGCTACAAAGTTCATACTCAAGAAAAGTGATTCAAAACTGAGGCTAGTAATATGGATCATAATGATCCATGAGTTTGACCATAAAATCAAAGATATACAAGGATATGAAAACGAGGTGTCTGATCACCTGAGTAGAATTTGTAATTCTTCTCATTCTAAAATAATTGATACAGAATATCCAACTGAGCACCTTGCATCTCTCACTCCAAAAATACCATGGTATGACCCAATTGTAAATTACTTGGTTTCTGGTGTTTTTCCTAAAGATCATTCAAAATAAAAAAAAATTAAGTTCAAAAGTCAATCAAAATACTATTATTGGGAAGAAATTAAAAATTGGAAAACTGGGGTAGACATGGTAATTATGATATTTGATGATGAAAATGAACATTCTTCCATCTTATAATTATGTCACATAATGCCTAGTGGTGGCAATTGTGGACCACAAAGGTCCTCCCGAAGGGTTCTAGACTCTGCATTTTTCGGGTGTTCGCTCTTCAAGGACTGACATGAGTTCACTCAATCATGTCTCACATGCAACAAGATTGGGACAATTACCAAATGAAATGAAATGACACAAAAGCATTTAATATTCTGTGATATCATCGATGGTTGGGGCATTGATTTCATTGGACCATTACCCCTTACAATAGATTATCATAAATTATTCTTGCAGTTGATTATTTTTCTAGGTGGTGGAGGCCAAACCCCCTTGAAGGGATGATTCACATACTGTTAGTGAGTTTCTAAAGACACACATCATCCACCGATTTGGCACACCACGTGCCTTGATAAGTGACTTAGGAAACCATTTTTGTAATAAAACCATGGAATCACTTTTGAAAAAGAATGGTGTCATGCATAAAACATCAATTTCATATTACCCCTAAACAAATGGCATGGATTAAATTTCTTTTAGTGAAGTGAAAAGAGTGCTTGAGAGAATTGTAAAACCCACCAGATAATACTGGCCTAAAAGACTTAAGTAAACACTTTGGGCTTGTCAAACTACATATAAAATACCCATTAGGATGTCTCTTTTTAGGCTAGTTTTTGTTAAAGCATGTCATTTACGAGTTGAAATCCAACATAAGTCATTTTGGGATGTGAAAACCTAAAATTTTGATTGTGAAAAATCTGGTGAAGAAAGATTGTTGTAATTGGTTGAACTAAAGGAGCTTCGACTTGATTAATATTAAAATTATAATCTGTACAAAAAAAGGTTAAGGTACTCCATGATAAACACATCATGAAAATGGTATTCCATGAAGGTAAAATGGTGTTACTTTTCAATTCTCAATTTTGACTTCACCAAGGTTAGCTTAATTCTCATTGGGAAGGTCCTTTTGTTATTACTAATGTTTACGCATTTTGTGTAGTGGAAGTCTAAGACCCCAATTAAAAAAGTACATTCATAGTTAATGGACATCAGTTAATGCATCACCATGAGGGGACACACAATCCTGGAACCACATCGACTTGCATCGAATCCCAAACTTCTGTAGTTGAGCCACCTCTGGATGAAGATGGAAACCCACCAAATCCAAACCAGGGGCACCTCATTCCCTTTAAATTTTCTTCTATATTTCTCTCTCTATATCTCTCTATTTCACTTCTCCATCCCTCCTTCTCATTTTTTACCACTTTCCTCATCACATTATTTTATTTACACTTCCTATATTCTATGGGTGTGTACATATAAAAAACTAAAAAACATAAAAAAACAAAAAAAAAATAACAATAATATGAAAAATCAAGATTCATGATTACTCTCTATTCAGTATTCAAATTTTGTACAACCATTTTAAGGAGTCAAAAGAAATGGTTTAATCTAAAAAATCTTGTGTTTTCATCATATATTTGTAAAAAGAATATTGTGTCAAAACCAATACATTATTAATTCTCACTTTTTGATTTGAAAAAGTTTTTCCCCAACGTTTAGGAACAACAATAGATTTCATGACTAGGATATCTATTGATATCATTTAAAATGTGTGTTTTTCATCACCATTTGTGAGTCTTGAGTTTGTGGACCTTCGAGATGAATTTCTTACTTTAGTGTTCATTAATATGATAGAGGCATTTTTTGAAACGCATTAGAATCACAAAACCAAATAGCCTCCCATTTCCCTTACATTAATTATCCTTTTGAAATCCCCTTCAAGCCCATGAAAACCTTTACTTTGATACCCACATTCCAATACCAATACCTTATCCCACCCAATATCAACATCGATTTTCATTGCATAATTTTTTGAAATTTAAGTGTGGTGGGGAAGGGATTTTATTTTGGGTACCCTTTTTTGATTTCATCATGTTATCATATTCTTAAGGTCAAAAGTCCATTTCATTGTGGGGGATAGGTTTTCATTCAGTGGGTTTTGGGGAATATAATTTACTTCCTTTTATGTAATATTGTAAATGTTATTGACAAGTTTTCAGAAAAATCAAAAAAAAATAACAAAAAAATAACAAAAAATATGTTCTATCTTGGGTAGGTAAAAATAACTCTTCCTCAACCATTGATCTTGTAATTACTATTACAATTAGTGTCTTTAGGAGATAAATCATGGTTTGGTGGATGAGTGTGAGATCTATTTCAGGTTCACCTTTCGAAAAAAATACAGAAAGAAAAAAAGAAAAATGATGAACACTTATGTCATTAGAAGAAGTTTTGTGTTTTTTAAATATTTCATCTTATCATCCCCTTACAATTTTCTTCCCCAATTGTGTATTTCTTGACACAATCATTCCGTTTTAAATTTGTGTTTTCATTTCATTCCAAGATTCATTTCAAATAAAAAATGTTCATCACTTTTTCTATGTTGTTGTTTTACCCCCGTTTTCCTATATTTTGGATATCATCATCCTTCCGTCCCATAGCCTCAAAAAAACCCCTAAAAGACCTATTGATATTTTAGCTCTTTAGGATAGGTAGTGGAAGCTTAGATCTCTTACAAACTCCATGATTTTCACTTTGGGTTGGTGAATGTGTGAAGCTCTATAAATTAATTTTATCATCATGAGAGATGTATGTTTTGTGTGCCGCCATTTTCCATATCACAATTGTTTTGCACGAAAAAATGAATTCTTTTTGGAAACTTGTTTCTGTAAAAACTAGTGGTGTAATTCAATGTGGATTAGTTATATTTTCTAAACCTCCCCTGATTGGGGAAAACAAAATTTTAATATTTTTTGGTGAGTGAAAATTATTTTTTCATGTTTTTATATTTTTTGCAAATGAGGACATGAACAAGTCTAAGTGTGGGGGAGTTGATGTTATTAATATTTTCATGACTTATTATATACTCCCATTACTAATATTATATGAAATTAGAATAATTTATGTGAAAATTTAATATCTTAATACTAAGTATATTTTTTGAGCATTTTTTGAAGTAGTCCAATTGAATCATTTTACTATTTTATTTATAACTATATCCCTATTGATTAAAATTTGGTGGTTCTTCTTTTTTAAGATTCTTTATTTAATTTCCCACAAATCATTAGATGGAATTGACGACCTATTCTACCATTTGAAAGGTCATAAGGACCATACAATAAGGCCCACATAATATTTTAAGAAACTGACCCATCTATGAAGATTGAATTACTCGGATCAATCCCAATGTGAAAATTATTTTATTTTCCTCAAAAGTTAGGGGGAAAATATAATCGGTCACTTATAAAAATTTCAAGTCCCAAATATAAACACAAGGGTCCCAACTGATTTATTAATACTCAGCCCACCATTCTGGCTGGGAAATTAAATCAGTACAGTATTTAGGACATTTCTCATGTTGTATTCATCAAATAAGACTCAGATTTTTCAGTAAAAAAATGGAGATATTGGCAGCCTACTTGGTTGAAGAATGTGATTGTATTTTAAGGAATCTTTTTATTTATAAACCCATTCACATTTCGGTATTTGAAAAACTATTTATTCAAATGATCATTTTATCTTTGTCTAATCAAACTGCCTTAACATTGGATCCATAAGTCCAAATGACTCACAATTTATAAAAAAGTCATCCAAAATTATGTTCTACAACTTTGAATAATAGTATATCTTGATATTTGGTGGTTTTAATATCCAAATTTGAGATTCCAGTGGATGGACAGATAGGGAATGCAATGAGTCCACTTCCATGGGCAATAAACACACCCCCTCCTCTTTTTCGAAGGGGATTGCATTTCAGGGAAAATGTTGGTAGGTTAGCATGACCAAAGCACTTATAAAGGCTTGGTATTATCATCCATACTAATACTTTTACTTGAGAAACCATTCCTCCTTGATTCCATTCAATTACTTTTGTGTTGTTCTTCATTTGTAATTGTGTATATGTTTGTGTTTTGTAATTCTATTTTAATGCAAGTTTCTTCTTCAATATATCTTATTCTAATCCACCATCTTCATGTTTAATATTAATTTTCTTAAAATATTTTAAATCAAGTTAAAACCATTTCCCTTCTTTTTCTTCCTCATTCAATCGAATGTTTTTTTAACTCTCTTCAATGATCGTGTGTGTTTGACAAACTACTCTATTATTATCCCTTTATTTTTCTTATCACATTAATTTATTATCATAATAATTATAAACAGATTACTATTCATTTCAATTGATGAGTAAATCTCCCATTGGGGTGATTCATTATTTAGACATGTTAAGAGATTGAGAGATTTTTCTCGATGAGTATTATTTCATTTTATATTGTGTATTAAAATTTCATGGATTAATGACATGTTTAGATTAACGTGTGGTTTGATAGAGTTGGTGTCATGAGAACTAACTGTTTGAACTTTGATTACATTAATTTACACTTATTATATATTTTTCATTATTCTGCATGACTATAATATAATAATGTCCTAGAATATTTGTTGCATTAATAAGGACAGGCAGATCCCCTCTATGATGAGAAACTTGAAATACTGTAACAATATTATTAAATAAAGTTCTACGGTTGGATGATTTAATATTATATGACACATAATATACAGACCATCATGTGCAAGTACTCGAAAGAAGACGAGACTCTCTCTCATGAAGTTCACACTTGTAATCTCAATGATGGGAGATTATGAGAACAGACCCGCTAGTAGTAATTCTGCATGTCTTGGTGTCATCAGATATTTCTATCTTCGAACATGTGTAATGGTCCTTAGAGTGGAATATTTTCATTAACTCATGTCATGACTCGCACACTTAGATTTCCTGACGAAAACAGTCATATAGACAGTTGGCGTGAAGTATGGTACGTTTGGTGCATCATGAATGACATGTTGTTAATGGATAAGTTGAGGAATGATTAGTCCCTTCCTTATTTATGAAAGTAGATATCTTGGTCCCTTTGATTGAAATAGAACTATCGCCCAAATTCCATGGCCATGGTGTAACGATGAGTTTATTTCTGGAAGTTAATGAATAGAAGATCAAGTATATAGGATTATGACACTTCCATGAAACCTTCTTGATGAGATATTGAGACAACAGGATTAACATACACAGCAAGCATTCGTATGAGGTGACACGTCACTGTGGCATCAACTTGTTTCTCATGGGTTTGATGACCCGTTGCTAGACAGTAATCTTGGACTTTTGGTAAGCCTGCCTAATGCCAACGAAAAATATTACTAGAGGGTAACACACTAAGTGTATCCAAGTATATCAAGTAGAATAAATATTATTTCCATACGTGGTTTAATAATTATTCTAGGAACCCTAAATCGTTTTATCGTTGGAGGAAGAATAAAATGAAAACAAGTACATGTCGTGTATTAATGATTACATGCCGTGTAGTTTTTATTTTGAAAACATTTACATTCCATGTATTAATGATTACACGCCGTGTAGTTTTTATTTTGGAAAGGAAATGTAATATAAGTACATGTCATGTATTAATGATCGCACACTATGTAGTTTTATTGGAAAAAAAACAAGTACACACCGTGTATTAATAAGTACACGCCGTATAGTTTTTCCATTTGGGATTTTGAGTATATGATATTGTTTTATTAAATGATATTTATTATAATCAGTATGGGATCATGTCAAAGAATTAATAATTCGACATGGGGGTTTTCAATAAGAGTTAGTTAAATAAATAAAACGTGTAAAATGTTTATTTATTGTTATAACTCTATAGGTTCAATCTTGATTAAAAATATCCTCACAACCCCAACAATTTTCCCTAATCATTGTTCACAACATTTTTGGAGAATTTTTTCAAGGCCAAAAGAACCTCTTCCTCCAAGAATGCTCTCAAAACTGAGAGATATCCTCTTTAATCGGATCAAGACGATCTAAGGAGGACAACGCATGTAGAGGTTTCTTTATGGTAGCACTCGGAGAATCCATTGGAAATGTCCAGAGATATGAGTTGCATGTGTCGATCACCACTAGAGGAAGTCTACACTTGGCTTTAGTGACGCAATGACGAATCAAATCAGAACGTGATCAAGAATATCAATGAAGAAAGAACACCCAAAAGGTAATTCGTGTCAATTAAATAAATTAATTATAATCAATCTGTGACGATCCACTTTTGTGGTTCCAGGACCTTTCTTCTTCTTTGCCTATTTCTGTGAATCGATCCATGGAGACTGGCGTTTATCATCCTATTGATCCTAGATTGATCATTTATAATGACAAAAATCCAAGTGGGCACATACACCCATGAGCTTCCACTGCATCCGAGACCATCCTGGTTTCCATGGATTATTGGAAATATAAATACACTACCATCAACAAGATCTGATTAAGATTAGAACCCTAATTTAAGTTAAGGCATTGATTAAAGCCTTAACACTTACTAATTCCAATAAATTTAATCTTGTGATGTGGGTTTTAATTTTAATGAAATATATAGAAATGATCAAGGATATCACAAGCTTAACTCTCTAAAAATGAACTCACCTCAATCTTTATAAATTTTTTAAATCAAGCACCAATCATTAATCACTTCAATTAATCTCAGAAAACGCCCCCACCACCAATCAAAATAAAATAAACTTAAAAAATTATACTATTAAAAATTATCATCGACGATGACTTGACTTGTGTGATGCGATACACATTAGTAGAGCATCAGAACTATGAACGGTCAACATGCAACTATCGACTGCACTTTCAGCCACATAGTTTGAAAAACAGTGTGGAAAAACTATGTTTCTATGGTAAATGGGTTTCACGATTTTCACCTTGGAGGGAACATAAATTAAATAACCATGTTAAAACCATTCAAAAACCCAAAAAATTTGGTTTCAACATTTTCTCTAAGGGGGAACACAGTTTGGGATAACCATGCGTCAACCATGCACTAGCCCAAAAATTTCAAAACTCCTAAAATTTTAACCTCACTCAACCCAAAACAAATACCAACCCAACCTCCATAAAAATAGGGGGTTTATAAATACCTAAAAATAATAAAAGAATGTTACATGGATGTCAAATTGATCCCTAAAAAGGATAATACCATCTGAACAGAAAGACTGGGTACACAAAGTCACCCCACCATATACGGTTTCTCGAATTCCCCTGAATTCATCATCACGCTACAAAACATAAAGAATAGATTCAAAATGAGATGATGAAAAATAATTATTTTTCAGAAAAATAAATAAAACATTTTTCTGATTATATATTTTGAACTAAGTGAAGTTACCCATAAGGTTCCACTTTTCCTTCAATTCTAAAGTGTATTGTGATGGAAAATTTCTTTTGAGATAATATGAAATGGCATTATCTTTCCTTGGTTAGTAGGTGATGTCAATGTGGAACATATAAATGTATTCCACCCACATCATATATAAATAATTAAATTTAGTTTTTGAAAAGTAATATCTTAGACTCTTATGGTCATAAAATACTATGAACCTCTTCCCAAATAGATTTTTCCATCATTATTTATCATGTGAATAACAATAGAAAGAGTTAAATAATTAGTGGTGTAACTATTATCATATAGATAAAGGTAATGATATCCATAATACCTGACATTATCATGACTAATTAGAACATAACCCAAAAAAAATTGGAATCATCACGTTATACTACAAAGACCTGATGTTTCTAAGGTAATATCAAAATTGGATTTGAAGGCAGATTTTGTTTTAGTTCATCAAATGATGAATAACATTTAACATCCCATGGGATCAACAATAAAATATTTCTAAGACTTTTTAATGTTGATTACAACATTGATAAATCATTGAAAACCACTTATTGTATCCAATATGACTGAGGAATCTTGGAATCTTAAAGTCATTCCATGGATCCTCCCATGGAAAGACAAATTCACATTCTCGTGATTAACTGATAATCCATTCTCAAAAACAAATTTTTCCATGGAATTCACTTATTATGTCCAAAAAATTAATTTCTATATAATTCTATAAATACGGAGATTCATTCAGATTTTAGAAATTATATTTTAATGGTTTTCATTTTAACAATCAATCAAAAAATAAACCAAAATTACTTGAGTAATATCTACCAAAATATTTTCAAGATATAGATAGAATATCCCATTCATTAGAGCTAAAAAATCTGAAATAGTGTTAGTAAGACCTAAAGTAATAAGAAGATACTCATAATGTCCATAACTACTCATAAAAATCATTATCAGTATATCAGAATCTCGAACTCTAAGCTGATCATAACCACACTTATGATCGATATTTGAAATTCACTTCAACCACTGTAAATAATAATGAAATCATCTACACATGGAAAATGATACTTATAAAAAACTATTTATATGATCAACTTTTGATAGTCCATGTTCAATAAAAGTGAACCATTATATTTCTTATAAAATAGAATTAGGTCCTCCCAATGTGAACAACTACTCTAAAAAACCATTCCCCATCAACGAATCCAATGGAATCGTGATCTCTTTAAAAATTAGTGTAATACGATAAGAGGGTATAGATATTATCCATGTTTCTAACAATAGAACAATATTAATCTCTTCCTACCCCTCTAGATGAATACTAGATAATTAATCATAGAATACATCACACAAAATTCCTAAAACCGGGGAAGATAAAAAATAGAAGATATTAAATTGGGCTATACAATAACAGTAGAAAAAAAATATTTATCTCTGGTTGGAATGGTCCTGCATGACTAGATATCAAATACCAATCTCCTTGATACTCTCAATATCTCCATAAATAACAAGGAATTTAATAAACTAATGATAATAATCATACCTTTCAGGTTGATCAAAAATTAAATTCATCTCATTGATTACATAAAATTGATCCATATCTAGAATGAGGAAATCCCATAAAACTCCACATTATATATCAATTGAGAAAAAGGAAATTGAAACCCCTTATATATCCTTTTATAAGAGAATTTCTAAAACAACAATAATAGACATAAACTCAATTGTAGGTTTTATAATATCAATAAAATGTGTAGATATAAATTAGTTGTAGAAATGAGTATCAAATAAATTATTTTCTATCGAATTTAAAACAAATACAGTACCTCTCACTATAACAAGAGCTGCATCAACCTCCATCAAAAACAAATCCACTGCATGAAGGTTCATAAATCCAAATGCCTTTGGATATATTTCTATAGATATTGAAGCATTTGAATACAATGTAGTTTCCTATGTTATAGATGGTCCCTAATGATAATGGGTCATAGAAGTAGTCATATATATTCATTGAAAATAATCATTAAATCCAAAACCATTATATATCATTGATGGAAGGGAACTAAAAAACTATGTGTGAAAATATTTTTCTCACTAATAGAAAGTTAGGGGCATATTACTAGCTGTAATTTATGGTGGAGAGGAGCCCCACTACTGAGAAACAACTCCAACACTCATGTGATGATCATGACACATACAATTATTTCTATACACAACGCTGAAGATTCCATTGGGTGGTGAGAATGGGAAAATGTCCAATCTCACATGTTGTATTCATTTATTCCATTATATCCACGTCTATAGTCCCTTTATATGTAGAAATATTCAACATAAATTCATATGATCTGATATACACTGAAAAATACTTTATGTACTTTTGTGCCTTTAGCTAATTACATTTTACTACCTCCAAATAAAAAAACAAACTTCTTGAATTGATTGGTGTATGCCAGCATTGAAATCTCACCATTCTACAAAGAGTGGAACTCTAGATAATTTTCCATAATCATTAAATCTTGGAATAACATCTAGAAGAAGAGGTTCTTGAAACCCTTAGAGTGAAGCATTTCTTATTTATCTCTATATACCATGGAATCCCACCATCTCTTATGGGACCCTTTGTCTAAACACTATGGGATTCACCTTGATATTCTAAAGTGTATCTGAGAATTTTAATGACTGATAAATATTTTTCCTCCAATCCTATGCTTCTTGGAGATCATTTGTACCCTTAAATGATGGGGTATTCTCTTGTTAGAACTCTCAATATCATTAAATTTCCCCTCCAACCACTAATTATTACTCAATAATGGATTTCAAGAATATTAGTACCTTTTTGGTCTATATCTTGAACTACTCACATGATAAGATCTATAATATTCTTATACAAAGGATGATTCCCCTATGTATCATTTATTATAACCTCTTATGGAACCCACATAAGACATCATAGAGGCATATCACTACACACTAAAAATTGATGAAATGACTTGGGAATTGAATAATCTCAGTTCAAACAAGAAAACACTATGAAAAATTGATATTAAGATCAAATATTAGTATAATAGACACACATATGAACATCACGTGGTGTCTTGTTTTTCATCATGGAATGTGTTGGCCAAAAACTCACCCAAACATACCTCTCAAGACCAAAAATTCATATCTTCCATTTAAATGTTTCCCAAAAGTGATCATAACCATTCTCAAAAAAATATTTTCCAAAACTGTTCTATGATACCCTTACAATATGGTACTTGACGCAATCCTCCATGTATTGGAAGTGCATTTTTGATCCCCATGGGATGGAAACTAGCACAAGACATAAATAATACAGGAGAGAACTATTTCAGCCAATATACATGATAAAATAACACATATACATATATTATATAAATAAAAAACTATATAGAAAAAGTAGGAATAAATATATTCTTATCAAAAAGGAAATTATATTAGCGATAAAATTGGAAAACCAGGTAAAATCAAATATACATGTCTACAAAACATGAAAGGATAATCAACACACAATATGTTACACCATATTATATGTGGAAAACAACCCAACATCTAACGACCATCAACCTATCCCAAATGATAGAAAACCACACTACCACACTAAGATATCTTGCATTATCTTGCATCATCAGTAATATCTAAATCTACATAAAACCAAAGGGGAATACATGGTGTTATATAAAGATGATTATTATTATCCCACCCATGTGTTCCATAAAAAGACATTATATAACATTCTGAACATGCTCTAATTTAAATAAAATAGGTTATGCTAATACGTTAAACATCTTTTATAAAAAAACATTGTAAATATTCCCCTTTTTCCAAATTCTAAATAATCTAGGTAAAAAAGATTCAATGAATATCCCATATATCAAAGCAGCTACTCAAAGATGAATTGTAAAAATAAAATAATAAGTAAATTCATGATAAGTATTACTACAGATTAGAACATCTATAATAACCATACCTAAAAAAATTAAATCACAAGCATCAATTAATGAAATATATTAATAGAATCATGGGTGTTAAAGAACAACCAAGAAAGTGAACCACCCAACAGTGTCTTACAAGTCCCTATGACACTTGGTCTTGGGAGAAGAGTTACAACCCATGAGTTAACCCCTCGATACTGACAATAGATGAGGATATATCAACACATCCACATATATATGCAAGGATTCCCATTGCTACATTTTCCAAATCATTTAATCAATACCATACTTTGAACACCGTTAATTAAATCCATTTTAAAGTTCTCTAAAAATATCATTTATTTTATTAAATCATGGGAATAACATACTTTTCTCAAAAACTCAATTAAAAACACATGAATAAATAAATAATTCCAATTCATTTATAAAAAATATATAAAACTAGAAAATTCAAAGCTTATCCAATATTGTCAAGATACAGAACCACCTACACCTATATCAGGTCGCACATGCTCGTAGTTAGATCCCCCAACACACAAAGGATAAAAAGAACAAAAATGAGTCCCTAAAACCAATTCCCAAGTAATAAAATAAAATAATATAAACAAAATAGAAGGTTCAGATGATATGTCATAATATACCATAAAGTACATAATCCTACTACACTGAAACCAACAAATGACTGGTCCTTAAAAGATGTATGCATAATAGATATAGAAGAATCACATGAAAATTGATATGTGATAATCTGATTCTATAAAATTGATTTGATAATATTACATTAACCAATGTAAATGAAGATGTAAAAAAAATTCTTTAACTATAGGGACATTGCATAACTACCATGTAGTCATGTGTCGAACGATGCAATATGAAAAGAGCAGAGACACCCAAAATAAACAGTGGTAAACCTAGGGTTAGAGGATGAGGCTTTCATATCTAAATATTAAATATAGTTTATTCATATAGAGTATAAAACATACATACCAACCATGATTCATGACATTAATTTAGGTTTGACCTCATCAATACATCGACTCACGTATAAAATGAAAAAGGTATTGTCTTGGGTTAAATTAATCCTTATCGACCTTTTCACGACCTGAATTCTTTTTAGGGTTTATATAATTTGCATACACTGATCCAAACTCATGGTATATTCCAAAAATTTGGTTCATTAATTTCAATTAGTATACAATAGGATTTTTCTAGCAGGTAGTTCTGAATATATTTTCTGAAAAAAAAATTTCTTAAATAAACTCCAATGACCTTAGAATCAAAAAAAATTCCTAATCCTTAAAAGAGTCATAAATGTTTAATTTTTTTAAAGTATAATATATATTAAATATCATTTTATACTATTAAATAAACTTATTTATATCATCGAAGAGATGGGGTGATGAAAACAAATCACATTACTTTGTGGAGTTGGTAGTTCACTTGTACACAGGAAAGATGTTATCACCTTTTAATGGATGAAATGATAAGAAATTAGATGATATATTATCTTTACATAATGTTAATAGTTTCATGACTATAATATATGTAATAATTAAATCCATCATAATAAATAGAAATGAGAGATAGTTTTGGAAAAATAAACACATTGCTTTGTAAGGGTGGTAATCCACATGTATGAATGAGTAATGTTTTCACTTCTCATTGGAAGGAAAATGAGTTGAAAAATGGTTCTACCATAATAAAAATAACATCGATGAATTTTGAATATGATTAATTTGTAAATTCATAATGGTTCATTAATATTTTACAGGGGTTTGAGAATAAAAAAAAATTTAAATAGGTTTGTTTGGGCTTATACCTTATTCTAGATCAACCTCTTTAGCTTCAACCATAAGCCTCCATGGGTTGTTATTTGGGTTAGAAAATACCTATATGATGTTTTAGTGAAGTTAGGATGAAACTAGGGTATGAAATGGCATAACTATTATTCTCAAATTATGTGAGGAAGAGGGACTATGATTCTATTTTATAAGTGAGTTTAAGGGGAATTCATAGAATTTCATGAAGTACTAATTAATATAAATATAATTTTTTGGAAACATGCAGCCAAAGTAAAATATTTAATATTTAAGATTATTATGAGTCTATATTCACTCATTAAATAAAATTTATACAAGTATAAGTGTTGTTTTAACCCTTATCTCATTGTTTTAACCCCTCTTTAACCCTTGTTGACAATTATAATAATATCAACTTTTTTTGTTTAATGGTAAGGAATGTTACAATAGAGGGAAATGTAACCAATAAATGGAGGAATATTCTCTTTTCTACCTTCTAGCATTAACAAAACTGATGATATTATTTTTTGGAATTTTAAATCATATAATAAAATATTGTTTGTTATCAATATCATTATTGTCAATTTTGGAACTATTCAATTACTTTTGAATTGAAAATAATGCGAAAAAATTGGATTCGAATATAATCAATTAAAAAATAAATAATATATTTTTTATATCTATAAAATTCATCGTAAAATATAACCCACCTAAAAAATATTACTTTTAAAATTTTTTAAATCATTTACATTTTTTTTATACTGCTTGTACAAAAATTAAGTCATCATTTTGTAAGTTCATGAGGTTATTATTTCCTAACTAATACTTATCAATAGTTTAACATGATAAGAAATAATTCATATTTTAAATACAAATATATAAAATAAACTAAATTATTTGTATACCTTCCACAAAAAATAATAGATACTAAAAGAAAGAGAGTGAAAATTTTTCCTGAACCCTATACATAAATATTATAAGATAATAAACAATGAAAAAAGGAAATATATTATCATAATTTCAAATTGTGGATGATTATATATGAAATATACAAATACAATGAAATAAAGGAAAGTGTTTCGTATAATTTGAATCCTAATAACGATAGTTTAAACCATAACTAACACATTCTACCTTTACCATGGTAATAAAAAATTTCAATGGTTTCTATTCATAATGACCGAAAATAAAAGGAAATTATTTACCCAATTTATACCTCTTAATTCAAAATATGTAATAAATTTTTAATGAGTCAATTTCACAAAATGGTATAATGTATAAAAAAATTACTTCCTGAACACCCTATTGAAAAAAATTTATATAAACTTGACATTTAATTAAACAAAATGTTTTTATATGAAGTTAAAAAATAAAATTTATTATAAAAATGAACTATTGATATATTAAAACTAATATAAAATAGAATTTTACACTATAAGTACTTTAAACAAAAATACAGTTTCTAATAAAATATATAAATATCAGTATTCATTAAAAATAAAACATTTCATAAAATTATCCAAAATTTATCCTAAGATAATTATGATATAATGATTTCAAAAATTATATCCCTTTTTCAAATTTAAAATTATAAAATCTTTAATAAACCTTTTTAAAAATACTACAAAATATATGTAAACAAATTAAATACGAGTAATACCATTTATTTTTATACTAAAAAATTAATATATATTATTATTGGGTTAATATAAAAATAAAATATATTTAAGGAATATTAATATGTTTTAAAAATTATATTCTTTCATTACCTGGGGTGTTACATTAATTCCCCCTTTTAGGGAATTATTTTCCTACAATTTTATTCATCAATTAAACAAATGGGGAAATGTTTTGTTCATATAAATTTTTTATTCTCATGTTTCTTATTCAACCATATGATTTTTCAATAACATAGAAAGATGATTAATTACCTTATTTGGAAACTTAAACTATATATGATCAATAATATGAATTGGTTTTTCTTCATATGAAATGTTTTCATTCACCAGAATAACTTCCAGAATCAAAAAATGAGATGTATCTGATAGATGTTTTATTAACAATAGAAACATGAAAATTTTCAGGTACCTAAAATAACCATGGGAGAAAAGATAATCAATAAGAAAATAATCCAACTTTATTCTGAACATCATACAGTACAATTAAATGTGTGCTAATATTCCCCTTTTTAACAAAACTTATAAAAAATTTCAATGGGATACATTAAAAAAAATTAACCTTCCTCAAATGAAAGAATCTTCGTACAATCATATATATGAGTTTTATACCTTTTAAAAGTTTCATTCATGTGTTTCTATATGATCTTTACCTTATTAACCATTTCATCTACTAACTATCATTCCATTAATATCATTCACCCAATTCATTTCTACATGCTAGAGATTGATACCACTTTCTATATAGTGCCTCAAAAGGGGGAATCTGTATAACATAATGAAAAATATTATTATATGGAAAATGAATATAATGAATGTTTTTTATCCTGAAATCCCTATTAATCCATTTGATATGTAAAAATCATTTCATCCATGGTCTGAATCATTCTCTTAGACTATCCATCCAATTGGTGATAAAAGTTTTCCCAAAATTTAATTATTTACTCAATGGATATTAAAGGATTATCAATATATAATAAATAAAGCTATGATCATGGTTAGGTACAATGGAGAGAATAATTCTATGTAACAAGGATATTATTCTTATGGTATAGTTAATAAAGATTCCCTAAATACATAATATCTCATATGAGAACGAAATGAGAATATTTTGTGGGTTAAACAATAATAAAACAACTTGTGTTATTACCTGATGATTTATTTTTCAATACCACCATAAAATTATGGGATTTATTTTAATAATTTAAACTCTATAACCAATAAAGGATGAAAAATTTCGTTTAGTAATTGTCAATCATCTATATCTAATCAAAAAGTCAAATAATTTGTATAAAACATTACAGTATATTAATTCATTTCATATCACGAGTAATACACCCTAACGTCTCTAAACACCATAGTTATTCTAGGATTAATGAAGAATGAGGGACATAAATCTTTACTCAATAATTATATCTTCTGATGGGGATTATAAGGCATCCATAATATCATTCGAAATAAAAAACCTTCCTTTTCAAAGTTAAATTTTTGTAACTTACCTTCTCATACATGTTCAACATTTCCTTGTAAACCATGGTCTCCCTTTTATGAATGGTTAATTATATATAAAAATTTCCTCAACATTAGATCTTAAAAAAACAGAGGATGTTATATAATTAGAAATTTATATGTCATTATTCCTAAAATCATTTACAAATGAATTATGTTCAAAATATATCCTTGTTACGAATGCATTATATTTTCAAATCAAAGAGTAAATTTTTTTTTCCATGATCATAATAAATAATGTAATTATAATCGATAATAATTTTCATCCATCTTCACCCCATCATGATCAACTCCTTCTGATTGAATATAAACATAAAAAATTAATGACCAATATATTTTTCAAACCATACATAATAAAAATGAAACCTCAAAACATTGAATGTAAAATACCACAATAGAGAATTATAAATCATATTTAGGATAATTTAACTCATGAGGATTTAATTGAATATAATCATAATCAATTATCACATTATTTTATATTATAACACATCCGAGGCTCATTAATGAAGCATCACTATAAATAAAAAAGACACCATTTTTATAAGGGAGTTCTAAAAATAGATAATTTAGCAATCTTATAATTAAATTCATTAATAGATAATGACACTCATTTATATATAATATTTAAATCTATTTTAATTATCTGAATAAGTGGGTTTGAAAATCAATCAATGTTTTCAATATATCAATTATAGTAACCTAATAATCCTAGAAATATTTGAATCTATAAAACATATTTAGGACATGTAAATTCCTCAGAAAAATTCATTTTAATATGTTCAGACGTTTTTCCAAATTAATAAAAATTATATCTCATGAAAGAATATTTTTGTAACTAATATTCACATTTATTTGTTTTTCAAATACATTATTTTATTTAAAGGATAACAAAAAAGTCATTAATTTCCTTTCACAATACTCATGAATTTCATTATATACCAATATATCATTAACAGAAACAACAACCATTTTATCATAATGGTCAACATAAACTCTATTCATAGGATAGATGAATAAAATTGCTGAAAAAGACATCCAAAATGGCATAACATCTTACTCATAATGGATGTATCTGGTTCAAAATGACGTCTTCAAAATATCATCCTTATTCACCATGAACTGATGATACCCTAACCTAAGATAAATCGTTGAACAATACTACGCTCCTTGGATATGATACAAACTCAATAAAATTCAATGGATACATGTTCTTGATTTTTATATTTTTTTTCATTCAAATAATTATTCTTGTAATAATTTTAATTAATTTCTTTTGTTATTAGAAATATATTAGTATTTAATAGGATGTGAAATAAAATAAATAAAAAACAATGGTTTGTAAAATAATAATTTGGTTTATATATATATGAATATGATTTATATTATTAATGAAAATTTATGTTAAATATAAAATATATATTGATATTAGTAAAAGTAAATAATTCCTTTGTTAAAAGTTCTATTAAATGCGATTGAGACTTAGACACATAAAATGTAATTATATTTTTCGGGTAGAATATAATTGATTAAATGTAGAATATTTAGAATTATTAATTATATTTTATTTTAAATTATTTTGGACCACTTATTTTTTGGGTTCTCGAGAAATTAAAATATATATCATTGTTTGTATAAAACATTACATCTTTTAACTATAATTTTTCTTATTTTATGAAAATAATTTTATATTAATTATAAAATTAGTTTCCAACTTAATATGAATTAAATGGAATAAGTTTATAATAGAATATTTATACTTTGAAATATATATATTTAATAGCTACACTAAAATCAATGTTAATATTAAACATATATTTTGTGAAAATTGAATGACATGTTATTATAATAATATTAGAAATAATTTTTTATAATACTTTAATATTTATAATGATTATAATTAGAGGAAATATATTATTATAAAATATGTTATATTTTTAATATTGTAAAAATTTTATTGAAAAAAAAGATATTTTTATTTTATTTATAGGTAAAAAATTTTGTTTATTACTATAATTAATTTTTTTAATTTTTTTTAATTTAAAATTTCTAATAACATATTTATATAGTAGAAAATATTATTATATAACTAGTTTATGTTAGTATAACATAAATAAAGATATCATTATTTTACATGATGTTTTTATAAGATATTAATTGTCAAATTAAATTTTGTGTATATACATATATTCTAGTAATAATTGTAATAAATTGTGAAAAAAAACTATATGTAACTCATAATCCTTGTATATGAAAGAGTATATGTAATTTTATTTGATTGAATAAAAAGGATAAACACTGAAATTATGTAATTTTTTATTTAATGTTTATATTGTTAGATAATACACACACACATATTTTCACATACATATATATATATGTAAAATAATAATAATGTTATATATATAACTTTGATAATAATAATAATAAATTATAAAAATTATAATGGAATATAAAAAATAAAATAGAATGTGTAATTAAATTCAAAAAAAACCAACACCCCCACCCATCGTTGTCTTCCACAATATGCATTGGATGAAATATTCATGTAACTCTTTATGCCATCATGTCCGTCTGAGGATCGATATGTACATTTACGGTGACTAATATGACTGAAAATACCATAAAGTGAGGCGGAATGGGATCTCATGAATACATGTTGAACAAGATGGTTATATATATATATATATATATATATATATATATTGCGATACCTATATTGGATTCTCAAGGTGGTCTCATGATGTTTCCATCCCAAGGGGTAGATTAGATCAGCTTTGTGTGGCATATTCTAATATTAGGTAAGATGTTGAATTATATTTTTAGGAGGAGATCACATATTATAAATTTATTACTCCAAATATAAAGCTATTTTTATTAAAACAATTCTTTGATGTTCCAAATAGATATTTCCATAAAGATTTATATGAAAAGTTTATTCTTTCCAATTAAATTTATAAAAGTATAAAAAATTTATGAAAATAATTAATTATTCCTCTCAAAAAGAATAATAATGTATTACATTTTAAAGTGTTTTATAAGGTAGAAAAGTGGTTAACTTTTAAATAAGCTATCTATATGTACATATAAAAAATTATATATATCATCTCATTAAAATACCTTATTATTAATATGTCTATATATATTTATATCTATATATGTATATTTCATTTCATGATGGAATGTTTTGATTATGATATATATATTAATATAAGTACATATATATCATTAAATGCGATCCTTATTTTATTATAACACACACAGAGATATATATATGTATTAGTATATATATTTATATCTCATTTCCTCAAAAACTATTTTATTTCAATATCTATCATTTTGAATGATTGAAAAAGTATATAGTTATTTCACGATTTATTCTTCACTTCGAAAACCATTATTATATATCATATTTCAATGAAATTTTAATTTCCTAGAAAAATAGTTTTATTTTCAAATGGGTATATATGTATATATATAATATAATGAAAACAATATTATTTATGACATCTCTAATTTTAATTCCTAACAATACATATGCATATTTAAAATAATTATTCTTCTTTTCAAGAACTATATTTATTAGTTATAAACTTTTGTATGTATAATTACCTTTCTAAAATTATCACCATGTGGTTTCAAATTACCATACATAGTATTATGCAACACAATAATGTTTTTTTTGAAAATAAAATTATTAAAGATTATTTTTAGGCTCACAAATGTATTTATTTTTAAACCCTATTTATTTATTTTTTATATTATTATATCCATCATATTCACCCTCTTCAGAAGTTTTTCAAAAATAAATATATATATATCTAAATGTAATTCCACTTTTTGATATCTATTTTCATGGTTTAAAATGATATTTTATGGTTATTATGATTCATTAGCAAAATTTTATATGTTTTAATTCCAAATATTACCATATAATCATATAAATTAAGGAGGTGGACATAGAGTGGTGCTAATCCTTTTATGGGAAATTTTCCAACTACATGTCGGGTGTTATTGGAATTATATGTCCCTCTAATGAATTGGGTAATATTTTTACCTCATGAAAAACAATTTATGGTGCATGATAGGTTATCCTCTGAACACTATGGGATTATGTGGTCAAAATAATCAATTATGGGACTATTACAACCATGATTATTTTGACTCACATAATATGCATGATTTTTTTTATGATCCATAGGGCCTATAATAATTATTTATGATTTATAATGATATTCTAAAATTTTAATTTATATTTTTTTGAAAGAATAAAATGTACAGTACAAGGAATCCATGAATTAAAATTTTTTATATTAAATGTTTATTTATCCTAGACATGAACTGATGATAATTATATAAAGTTTTCACTTTCAAATTATATTTCATTTTTTACAGTTTTAAAAATTAGAAAACACAATTTGGTTTCCTCATGTTTTGAAACCAATTATTGAATATTTTATCTCTCACCCTATGATTTAAATACCTCTCTTCATAAGCCATGCTGATGAATAGTAGAGGGTTAGTGGTCAAGGTCTTTTTATGGAGAATAAATCATTATAATTTGATGAAAATTTAATATTCAATTCTTTTTTAGTGTTGTAATTTCACTTTTCCATTAAGAAAAATAAATTAAAATGCTATCGTGTATCCAAACTCCTTAAAATTATAAACCATATCAATCCCAGGTTTTTTTATAAATGAAAGTTATAATAATGATAATGTTATTAAATATAAAAAACATGGAATAGATTTTGGGTCATCTCAGTTGGTGTCATTTGAAGGATTAGAAAAATTAGAGGGTAGGATATGGATAAACCCTTTATTCTTTAGTTGCCTTTTGTAAATTTTCTTGGGTTTTAGCATTTGTAATGAACTTCTAATCGTAGTTTTCAAAATTATTAATAGTGAAATTCAATTTTTTTTCTATGTACAGTGAATTAGTTTTAAGGACACAGTTCCTTTAATGGGGAAGAATTTAATATCATGAATTTTAGTAAATATAATGATTTCACTTTGAAATAAGTATTTTTTTTATAATGCAACATAATTACTTTTCTTCTTGGTGTAATATATTTTTTTAATAATATGTGAAATAATATATATATATATATATATATATATATTCTATGGTTTGTAAAATACTAATTTGGTGTGTGTGTGTGTGTGTCTACTAACCAAATTTTTTTTATTAATGAACAATTATGTTAAATATAAAGCTCAATATTGATATTAATACATGTAAATAATGTATCTTTATAATGTAATATTAACTTTCATTGAGTTTCATTAATTTATCATGTAATTTTATTTTTTTAAAATATGATAGAAAATCTTTTAAAAAATTTCATTTATTAAGAGAATATTTTTCTAAAACATATCATTTTTATTTTGAATACTAATTTGATTTGTTTCTGTGGATATGAAAAATTATATATAATTTTATAAAAAATATAAATTTTTTTAACATTAATAGTATTTATTCTATATCAAAAATGTAATATTAATTGTTAAATTATTTTCTAAATTATAAATAATTATATTAAATATGTTTAAAATAGAATATAAATCCTTAAAAATATGTACATTAGGTAGCTAACATGAAATCATGTGTATTATATGAAATATATTTTTTGAAAAATTAAAAAAGAGATTATTATATGAATGTTATAAAACATTTTTCATAATATTAGAATTTTCATAATGATGAATATTTGGGGCGTATATTATTATAAAATATATGAGATTATGAATATTATTAAAATGCTATGATTTTTTAATTCTATAATTAGATAATTATAAGTCTTCTTTATTAATAATTTTTTTCATAGAATATTTTTATTTTAAAATTTCGATGAACATATTTATATATAGATATTAATTATGTATGAATTTCATGATGTTCGTAATATTTAAATTGAACTCAAAATTATGTTTTATGTAATTAATGTACAATTTTAATTGTGTGTGTCTCTATATATATAAAATTTAATTTTAGTTGTAATAAATTGGAAGAAATGAATTATACTCAAATCATAATTGAAGCATATGAAATGGAATATTTTTTTATCAATTAACTAGGATAAATATTAACATATGATCATTTTTATAAGTTATGTGTATATTTTTATATAACATATATTTATATGTAGATTTAAAATAATATATATATAATAGATAAAAATAATAAATTATATTCATTATAAAGTAATATTAAAAAAATGAAGGGGTATCATATTCAAATGAAGTTGATTCCCCCATCCTCGTCTTATTTATTATCTGTTGGCACAATGATACCTATAACTCCAAATGCCAACGCATCCAACTAAGGACATATATGCATTATTTGTGTAGAATGATGCCCTTGTGAATCTTTTGATGCGACGATGAAATGGTTCACACATATAAGGTTCTACGTGTATATATAATGAGATACCCCTATTGGTTTCTCATAGTTTCCTCCAGAGGTTTCCAACTAAAGGATATATTTGATTGACTTTTCGTGGCATAGGCTCATATTATCAGAAAAGTCAGAAGATATTGGGAGGGGGTCACATGTTTACATAGTATGTTTATATATATATATATATTCTACAAATTCATCAGAATATATATATATATATATAAATTTCAAATGTTGAAACTTTTTGGATGAATGTGATTGTTTCTAAAAAAAGCTTTAACCCATATTCTGCTCTATTGTGGATTGGTCGAGATTTCCAGCTTCAAATATATAGGTCCTCTTGTTTTATATTTCTTTCTTATTGTGAGGGAGTGGTCTTGAGAAATTTTTTTCTTTGTGAATCATTTTCTAAGGGTGATTTTTAATGTAGGTGAATATTTATTTTTTAAAAAGATTACATTAAAAATTAAAAACGGTATATTGATGTTTTAAATGTAATTTTTTTGTATCTACATATTTTTTTATAAAAATATTTTTCGTCTATAATTAATTTTAATTAATACAATATGAATATAAGGGAGTGTTTTATTTTTATTTATGTTTTAAAATTACTATTTCATATATTACACAAAAATATGAAAACTCCAAATATAATTACTTTTTTTTGATATTCTATACACTATATGTTTTTATAGCTTACTTGTTATATAATTTTGAATTATAAAAATATTTAGGTTGTATTTTTTAAACCTATAATTTAATGTTCCAAATATTTTTTTCATTAATTTTTAAAATTCAATAATAATTATTTCTTGTGAAATTTATAAAATCATTTAGAATGTCAGAAAAATGTCAATTATGTCTTTAGTATGGTAGATGAATTTATAGCTTCTAAGAATTATTTCATAATGTATAAAAGTGTTTAAATTTAAATTAACTACATATGTATATATTTATTATAAATATATATATAATCTCATGAAAAACTATTTCATTTTTGACATATCTTTTTTTGAAATCCTGAAAAAACATAAGGATATTCCCAAGAAGTATTCTTCATTTCAAAAAACATTCTTATATGTTCTAAATTAAAGGATGATTTATTTCCATTATAAAATTATCAAAATATGGTTATAAATTACCCAAAATTATGTTACTCCACTGTATCCATCATTTGTTTTGAAAATGAAGTCATTAAATCATATTTTTAGACTCTCAGTTCTGATTATCATACATCCTCGGTTTTTTTTAAAATATGTTATCCCTTCTATTCATCCTCCCCAACAGGTTTTCTCAATTAATTGTGTATATATAACAATAAATCCTATTTTTGATATTGAATATCATTGTTTAAAAGGATATTTTATGGTATTTATGATTCAAAAACATACTTTTCTATGTTTTAATTCCAAATAGTAACAGATAATGTAAAGAACAAAGGAATGGCATAGGGAGTCAAACCAAACCTATTATGTTTCTTTTTAAATCGATGTTATGGGTTATAAATAAATTATATATCCCTCCAATGAATTGGTTAATGTTTTTGTCTCATAATATTCCATGTATGGTGCATGGTAGGTTATCATAAGTACATGGTGGGATAAAGAAGTTAAGATAATCTTTTATAGGAATAGGTCCACCATGATAATGTAGATTATAAATAATTCATGACAATATTTGATGATCCAAATATCATTAAAAAAATTATTTATCATTGTTTTATATTTTAAAATATTTGTTTATGATTTTATGAAATAATAACACAAATTTTCCAAAGAATCTTTATATTATTAATTTATCGGGAAAAAGTATATTACATTTATATAATAACTCATGATGTATATATATGTTTTTATAGGTGGTGTAATTTAAATTTTAATTTCAAATATATTACAGAGTTCTAGTGTATACAATCTATTTAAAATTATAATCCTTTTTGATATCAGGTAGTTTTGAATAAATAATATTCATCATAATGATAATGATAATGAATATAAAAAATATGGAAGAGTTTTTGGATAATATCAAGGTAAAATTCACTTCCATCTATAGTAAATTTCCTAGATTCTTAATTTTTTATCATAGGTCTGAAATCATTGAATTTAACTTTCTTAATTCAATAATCTGTCATAACATTTTAATATCAATACTAATGCATACCAAGTATAATATAACACTCCATTGTTGGATGTTCAGAAAAATTTATTGGAATGATCACCCCACTAATTATAATAAAAATATTATAAAAACTCATGGTTTCACTAATATCCCCTCATATAGATTTTAGAAAAATTTCTATATTTTAGGAGGTTTTATTCCCATTTTACCTAAAATATATTAGTAATGAAATAATGTGAAGATAGAGAGTAAAATAATGCATCTAAATAATTTGACTAAATGAGGAAAATAATAATCACCACTTCACTATATGGACCAATATCAACTGTGTTATAATAAAATTATTTTCCCCACCTTTTTGATTTTGATCATAATGATTACAACCCAATATAACGATTCTAAAATAAAATTTATCATAATTCTAGAAAAACTTTCAATTAAAACATGTCACCAATAGATTGATATATATTACCTCATTCTTGGATTGATCATGAATCTTTTTTTCTGTCTCCAACCATATATCCAAACTAAAAATAATGATAACACTTTCTATATCCTATCAAAAATACCATGAAATATTTTTTTACCATAATTGGAACGTTTTTTAAGTAATATCACCATATTTATAAGATTAATTTTCCTACGTTTATTTCCACCTTGACCGTGTATTAGTCTCGAAATCATGATATACATAAGTTCCAAAAAACACCTTCTCAACATTCTCATCACAATGAACAACATTATCAGGAATTTAAAATTCTAATGAGGTTAAGGATCTTTGTAAAATTGGTTTTAATCCCATGAAATATATTAATTTGAATATCGTGTTCCTGAATAAAATTTATGGTGTACATGAAAAATATTATAAATTTTTCTACATATAAGTCTACAAAACACATATCTTATTTCATCATTTTTGTTAACTATTTCTCTATACTAAGTAAAAACCCCATAATGAAATAATTTATGAAAAAATTATTATTGAATGTTTCTGATTCGTTAAAATCAATATCATTCCACTATATTTATTCATTACCATGGACCACCATCAATCAACCTTATCTTAAAATTTTTTAAAGTTAATTGTTACCAATGGATATTAAAAACATCCATTTACTTAAGATATCATTTCAAGGGGGCTGATTTATCATATAGATACTATTTGATTTGATGCTTCAAAAAAATATAGAGGGTTTCATTTTATAAATCAGTCAACTATCAATATGTTCCTCAATGTTTAATTATGTTTATATCTAATATAGATTCCACCTAAATTTATAACTTCTATCAACGGAGTGATCTCTACAAAAAAAATGTTCTATTTAATTTCCAAACAATTCCAATGTGCTGATTTTAATGGAAATTATCCTCATGAGGCCTTCCTATTTGAGCTTTAAATTTTCATATAAGGGAAACCATTATGAACATTAATAGATAGAAAAATGAAACATGGTAATATTATAATTATTTATCACATCAATATTACATTAAAGTATAACATTTCATTGTTATTCTATGAACATTATCCCAACATCTTTGTTTATCTAAACATTTTATTTTATACTAACTATAATTTCCCCACCTAAAACATTATGTAATATAGTTTTTTCATACTAAAAATATTATTTTTTCATTCCCAAATGTTTTTATGTTTTGAGTTTTAGATAATTTGGTCATAACTCGTACATGACAGACCCTCGTATTAAAAAGTTTGCGCATCAACAAAGTATCAATTTTCTTATAATATAAGTCATTTAAAATCAATATTTTTTTTATCAAAAATATTTTCAAAATTACACTTGAATATCTTTATGCATATTTTAACACTATGAAAAAAATAAAAATTGGGATGATCACAATATAAATATTAAGGGAAATAGTAGAAATAATTTATTTATTCTATTGAAAAAAGTGAAATAACATAAAATTTTTACTCATTTTTCAATATTCATTGACTATATGAAATAAATCATATCCACAATAAACATACATGTTTTATTTTCAAAGTAAATTTTCAGAAACCATGGTCATAAATTTTAAACCCATTTAGAAATCATAAAGCATAATATTCATAACCCTTGTCAAAAATAACTAGATCCTAGTTATATCCATAGGATAAAACTTCTGGTTAATCCTCCATTTCATACTAATTAATATAAAGAAAATTACCCAATGAATTGGAGAGTTATATCAGTGTCACCCATCTTATAAGTTGTATTGGTCTCACACGTCATTTAAGTTATGTCGAGGTCATCCATCATATAAAAAATTTCTTAATCACCTTTTGTATAGTAAACATATATCTCAACCAAATCAATACCATTCTCATATACAATATCATGAATAAAACATTTTTCATCTTACACCCTATCATCTTAAAACCCGTGATAAACTCTTTTTTAAAAATATGAAAAACATATTTTGAAATTAAAATACCCTTTCATTTATTAAAACCATTTTTCAAAACTAAAGTATCCTAAAAATTGAATAATGGTTTTTATTTCAAGGAAACATAGAATATTATAATGATAATAAAATACCAAATAATATTTACAGTTGCTAGAAATGATTTTGATTTAATTTATGTAAAAATATAACATTGTTTTCTCATTCTGTAAATAAAGTCAAATCATTTCATGTGAAATATGTGAAAAAAATAATATTTTTGAAAACAATTGGATGAAAAAAATAATAATATTCACATAAATATTATTTAATTTCCATATAAATACATCCATAACATTATTTTCATAATATTGACATGAAATAAAATGATTTATCAAAAAATATTTAAATCATTTTAGAATGTTCTTTTAAGTTTAATGTGTCTCTTCACTCTAGTAAGACTTGTCACATACATTCATTACATTACTCAATAATAAAATTTTCTAGTTATATACTCTCCTGTAAAGCATTTTTTTATTAATTTTTTTATTTTATTCAATACCATGATATAAAAAATTAATTATAAAATTAGGTTCATATCCTATTTTTGATGATATTCAGATCATATATCCAAAATGAATTTAGTAAGGTGAAATTCGTTAATGTAGTCAATATTACATCATCTACATAATAATAATAACAAACTAATTATCATTTTATACCAAAATTATACTCTTTAAATATAAATATGTATTGTGGTTATGAAAAATGAACTCTCTTACAATCATATAGATAGTTCTTCGTACCTACACATGAGTAACATTTCAATTTTTCAATGATCATAATGAAAAAATAGTATGTATTATTTTTTCTATCCATAATTATGATTATATAAAAAATACAATTTTAACAATTTAAATAATTGTATATATGTATATACATACCATCTATGTGATGTGGTAATGTAAAATGAATAACATCACTTTGTAGATGTTGTAGTAGACATGTACACATGAATGAAATTATCAATTTTTAAATGATGGAAATTTATATACTTTAGATAATATATTATCTATAAATAATTTTAATTATATAATAAATATAAGATATATTAATTTAATCCATCATTATAAACTACCGTGAGTTGAGGTGATGGAAAAATAAACGCACCCAATTGTGGAGGTGGTAGTTTACACATATATTAGAGAGATATCTTCATTTATCATATGATGCAAAATATGGTGAAAAATGTTTTAAACATAATCATAATGAAAACAATTTATATGTAAGATATTTAAGTTATTATTGAATCAATTTTATTGATTTTTTTAAAAAGGTGTAAGAAGAAATAAAAATAAAATATGGAGATTATCACATAAACCTTCTCCTCAGACATCCTCTTTGGATAATACCTTTAACACCAAATTAATGGTATTTTGTTGAGGTTTTCATAAGGCCCCTTACATAAAAATATCACAATCTTGAATTTTAGTCAAAAAATAATTTTTATCACATTGAGGATCTTTTCATGTTTAGTGTTTTTGAGAATTTGTCCATAACTAATAAAAAATGGAACATTAAATTAAAAATGGACACTTTGATCAAAATCAATTATTTCCACCAAAAAAACAATTAAAACTAAAGGATTATGTCATATATTTAAAGTCCTCCTGAAATGAAACATGAACTCTTCCAATAACTAACTCATCGTTAAATCCTATGAAATTTTTTCAAAAATTGGGATGAGAAAAAAAATCTCAGTAAGGGATAGAAAAAGAAGGAAACTCCTAGTACATTTATTACAATTAAAACTCATGAAAAATAAAATCATTAAAATTAATAATTTTACCCCAAAATGGAAATATAATTTTTTTACTAAATATCATTTTTACCTTTTAAAAACAAATGACTTTCCAAAAAACTCATTAAAAATCATGAAAATTCATATAGGTAACTTTGGATATAATTGCATTAAACCCCTACCAAACCCATTAATAACCCATAAAATTTTTAAAATTGATAAAATTAACTTATAATAGAATTATTTGGAGATTGTAATCATTACCCAATGTATTGGAGCAATGTCTAGGCGCACCCATTGTTTTAGCTATAATAGGATCACCCGATTCTATCTAGGTACACCCATCATTTATAAATTCCAAGAACCAAAACATGAAATAAAACATTTAATTGTTTAAAAAAACTTCTAAGATCATATAACATTACATCAAAATATTAAATTACCATTTTCCATCAAAATTACCATTTTAATACAAAATACACCTTTATTTGGAAAACCTATTTTAAATAAAAAAATACCCAAAAAATAAAGATGGTTTTTCATTTAATATGACATGAAATCTTTGTAATGATGAAAACATAAAATAATTTCCATGGTGTTTGAAATATCATTGTCTCCTTGTACGTTATGAATAGAACATTCATTTTTTCATTTGTCAAAACATTCCGTATAAAACACATTGAAATATTATTTTTTGAAAAAAATATTAATTGAATTCAAAATAGACATAAAAATTACATTACAATGCTTTTATATAAATCTAAATAAAACTTTTACATAAATTCATGAATATTGACATGAATAAATTATTTTTATATTAAATCATCAAAAATTAAAAGTATTATATATTACTTTGAACATCTAAATCATAAGCACCGTAAAATAAAAACATTTAACAAAACATTAAACAAAAATAGTATAGATTAAATATAGATATTTAATGTCATAGTTAATGTTAACACACCCTACAAAATAATATAATATCATATCATCAACAAATGCCTCAATGAAAGTGGATTGAGACCTAATCCCTTACCTTGAGTCTCAATTGTCATGTTGGAATTTATATTCCTGAATAATTAATATTGCATAATTATTTAATTTCTTAACATCATTTTTCATGTTTTCATTACTTTTATATTTCCGATTGACATTTCCAAAACCCAACAAAATTAATTATGATCGCATTGACTGTTTGGACAATATTTTGTTTATATGTCAAAAAAAAACTTTTGTTGGTAAGCAATGAAAATGGGTCATTATAGAAAAATATAAAGAATAAAAATCATGAAATAATTATCATTTTTATACATAAATTAAAATTTTAAAACGAATCATGATATATATTTATGATAAATTAATCAATATAGGAATCATGGAGACAGTAGATCACAAGTATGTGTGAGTAACATTCCCATTTTTCAATGAATGTTATGGTATAAAGGTATATAAATTTTATCTTTCATGAATGGATATTATTTAATATATAAAAAATTATTTAATCATGTATACTTAAATAAATAATTATTTTGATGTAAATGGAATCACGTCACCTCAAGAAGGAGGTATTCTGCATATCCAAGAATGATGTTGTAACTTTTTCATTATGTGAAGAGTTGTTAAATAAAATGATATACTGTATTTAGGAAAATTGAATTCTTCCATTAATATAATGGGAATGTTATTTATGTCACATATTTTTTAATAAAACCATCCTTAATACTTTCTATGTCGTGGTTGAATGTATCACATTGCTTTGAGGAGGTGGTAGTCCACACGTCCTCAAATGACGTTACTATTTTAAAAAAAATGGAAAACATAATTGTATATAAATGAAAATTTTAGAAGAATAATGATATCATAAATATCTTATAATTCATAGGAAAACATAGTTTCTATCATAATTCCCATCCATGAGAGGTGGTAATACAAAACTGAAAAACATCATTTTGTGTGGCGGTTGTTCACTGTAAATAAGAACGGTATGTTCGTAACCCATAAAATGGATGTTTGTGTAAGTGTATTTCAAAAAATATAGAATGAAAAACCTCATTATATTTATGATACTAAGGTATTTTTATAATAGTGTAATAAGAATAATTTTTTAGGTTGGTAAGGAAAATACAAAAAATGAATATTGTGGAAGTAAGTTACCTCTTGTTCAGGTCACTCATTTTCGATTGCACCATAGGAATCATTGGTTCGATTTATTCCCATGGTGAGGCTTCTTGGTTTAGGGGATGTATTATGTGATATTTTTTAGTATATTTTTTGTGGGAAAATGGCATGAGAGGAGTGAGGAAATGGGAAGGGTGGGTTCCTTTTTATAGTGGAGGAGGAGTGGCATTCTTGTATCTTTTTGAAAATGGAATTTCACCAACGTTTTTCATTTCAGGTACAATGTAGGATGTAGAATCCCTTTTAAGGTAAAATTTTTATGCAATTAATATATATTAATAAATATGGAAAATTATTATTCTATAATTTCATGGGATGTTACATCCTTCGCCCATTTATTAAATTGTGTCCTTGTAATTTTATTCAATTATCTAATAAGTAGGGGTGTTGTTTCCTCAAAGAATTTTTATATTTCCATATTTTCTCTTCAATATTTTTTTTCATAAAACCTTAACCTAATGAATCAATTTATTCCACAACACATTCACTTTTTAGTCAAGATAATAAATTAATGTTCCTCATAGGAATGACTCTATTCTAGCTGAATTACTTTAGGGCTCAAAACATAAAATCAATATAGTACATACGTCTATAACATTGAAATATGAGATACATATTTACATGGGAAAAACTTGGGGGTAAGGCCACTTGATATTAAAATGATCCATATTTTTTAAGGATTTATTATAGTCAAATTAATTTTGGACTCCACGACATTTCTTACAAAAACACACCACACTTTTTTAATGGTGATTACTTGGTCGAAAGGCCAATGAAAAAAATTAATGATATTAAAAGTTAAAAAACACCAAAAGTGGAAAAAAATACAATATTTTTCAAAAAAATGAGTAAGATCCATTCAAATGTTATACAAACACATTCCACTATTGTTGACTCCTTCGTTGGGATGACTATCTACCACAACATTTACATAATGATAATATTGAGTAATTATTTTATTGAACTATGAGAGGGTTTGGAGATAATCCATCCATTTAGAATTGAGAGGAAAGGGAAGGTGATTTACACCATTTTAGATGGATTTTATAATGCTTCTAAAGTATCTTTCTATACATATATTATTCCAACCTGGTGTTTCATAAAATAAAATGCCATAATGATTCTATACATATCAGCTTCTAAAGAGGATGTATATCCACACACACTATAATAGCATCCAAATACCTGAACATTTTGATCTCTACACACCAATATGCCACTCAAAGGGTCATTTTTTCCTTTGACACATTGCCTACATTAAACATGATCCAACTAGGTATGGGAGATTTCTAGAAAACATCTATCAAGACCTTAGATTGATTGTATCTTCATTTAAATCCATGTTAGTGAAGAACCATTAGATCTTTAAAAGAGTTGTGGAAGTTACCAATTTGGATCATACCATCATATAAGATTAATGTAAAAATATTCACCTTGGAAGCATGAAAATTGAATATATTATTATAATGATCAATCATGTTTTTATAATACCATATGACAAGCATCAGTTCGAATACAATATCTATGAATAGTTTTCTAATTTATTGAGAAGCATCAAGATCAGTGTATCACTAAAGATGCAGCCGAATGGTGTCCAACCATATACTTTTGTGACAAAAAAATGTCAAATTTGTATTTCAAAGAGTAGAATTAGTAGCACAAGATAAAAATTAGTTGTAATCATTCTCTGTATATTGGTTATAGAGACTACATTTGGAGAAGATTTTTATACCAATAATTGAAGAAAATAATTATTGGGAACATGATTTTACGGTATTCCATAGTTAATGGTTAACATGGAGGGTCTAACCCAAGGGTTATAAAAGTTAATTAACCTACAAAAATCTTGGATTTCATCAATATAAATATAATCTTAGAAACTTTCGGAGTCTAAGAAAACATATTTTTAAACTCCCCAAACCAAGAAATCATTATTTTTAACAAAAGGATAATACTTAATAATTATTCTAATATTGTTTGGTAAAGCAATGTACGTAGTGAAAAAAAAATTATTATGATACTAGTTGTAGAACAATAAAATCATAGGGACATCCATTTAAATGAAAGGAAAACCATTACAATTTTGCACCCAAAAAATTAGAGATTATTATCGATAAACTACCCATATAAAGTGAGACATAATTTTAATAAAAAAATTAAGGCTTAATAGATGGATAGATAAGAGAGTCCGTGTATTAGATGTTTCCTTATTTTAACATGTTTAGAAAGCTATGTCTATGTAAATTGAAAGATGTTGTGTTGTTTTATTGAAGGTTCCATGTATGAATTTTCTAAAGGGAATCATAAAATAGATTAATGTTTTTAACCCAGACTATCGCGATCTAGTGTATTACAAATGTTAGTCTATGGAAAATATGACAAGATTTATTTCAAGAGTTCTACCGCTCCATGCAGGGTTTATTATAATTACATTAATATTATTAATCAAAACAATAGTCCATTTATAAACTATTATGGAGTACATAATTTTATAATTTATAGTTTATTTATCGTGAAAAAATATTATAGTCATAGAGAGGGATTTTATTTTCCAATCAGAGATATAATTTGTTGTTTGATTAGTGATGTTGGAGAAGTAGCTAATATTTGGTTTTCCCCAGAATATGGGTACTCTATGGTATGTGAAGTGGAAGGATACGTATTTAATTACAAGTTCGTTCATATTGATAAATTTTCTACCCATAGGGAATCATTTTTTAGCCACACTTTTCCATGCATAATCTTTGGAAAAATATTCACCTACCTCGAACAAAATATCTATCCTCTGATTATCCTCATAAATATTTTATCTCCTTTAATATTACTCTATGTGTTGCTGAATAAAATGAAATTCAACTTCCATTTACTCTATCATATTTGTTCCCAACACCTTCCTTTTCTCTACATCATCCATGAAGCTGAGGTCTAATGCCACATTTCTAAAATTGCTCAAATGGTGCCATCTGTTGACTAGATTGAAATATTTTTTATAAGAAAACATAACTAAAGAAATATGTTGATCCCAACATCCCTTGTAATCCATTTAACATTAATGAATATTATCTTCCATTGACTAAATAATCCACTCAGACTATCTATCATATTAAGGATGAAAATTTTACTAAAATATTATTCAGTGCCTAAAAACATTAAAATTACTTTCCCAAATTGGATGGTAACGTAGTATCATGTTATGATATAATAAATATAGGTACTCCATCAACCTGATTATATAATTTATATATATTCTAAAAGTTCTCTAAAGATATTATATATTTAATGGGAAGAAAATGAATATATTTAGTTAACTGATCAAAAATAACCCAAATCAAGTTATTACCTTTAGAATCCTTTGAAAATGCTACAACAAAATCCACTGATATATTCCCTCATTTCCACTCTGGTACTGGAAACAGTATAAGTATCCCCTTTAGTAATAGTATATCTTCATTAACCTTCTAACAAGTCAAAAACTTTTTTGTAAATTTAGAAATATTTTTTTTTCATTCCATCCCACTAATTATACTCTCAAATATCTATTTACATCTTAGTGGTACCCGGATGAATGGAAAATAGAGAACTATGAGCTTCAGTCAACAACAACTTCTTTAATTGTGAATCAAAAGGCACACGTAATCTTTTTCAGAATCAAAAAACACATTCTTCATAAAAATTAAAATCTGGAAACCAACCATTATTAAAAGATTATACCTTTTCTTATAAATATGGGTCTACCATTTGATCCCACATAATTTTTTATGGCAATGTATACTACACTAAAACATAAAACAAAACATAGAATGTCTTTAAATATATAACTTCTATACAAAAATTCATCGAATAAATAACAAAAGGTTCATGTTCTAAAAAACATTGTTACTGTATAATTACTTTTTCTACTGAAAGCATCAGAAACATTATTTTCATTGATATTTTGAAAATGAATCGAGCAATAATACTCCTTGATTAGTTATAACTATCTTATCAATCTCATGTTCAATTATTTATATGTGAATATAAACCTTAAAATTTTGATACGTATATATTTCAAAATTTACTAAATAAAAATCATACCACCTTATTTTTAAATAAAAAACAATTGTAGATAATTTTAAATCATGTGTATGGTAATTTAACTCATGAGTATTCAATTGATATGAAGAATGATAAATTACCTTTATATTATTCATTAAGATGAAGTCAAGTATTTTTAATAAAGAATCATTGTAGATTATAAAATAACTATTTCTGAAAGGAAATCCAAAATAGGATCATTGACCAGTTCTTATTTCATTTCCAAAAAAAACCGAACAATCTCTTGTCCAAATGAATGTAACTATTTTTTGATTTAGTATATTAAATTTTCTCTATAATGGACTAAAATTTTTAATAAAAATATTTTTTAATAACCCACAAATCCATGAATAAACGAATCTCATTAGCATTGGTAGGACTTGGACACTCTTAAAAATCTTTCGATTTATCATGGTCAATATTTATTCCACCATTAGAAACAATATATTCAAGGAATTAATTTTTTTGAAACCACATTTCACTCTTATTAATTATTCCTTATATTTTATTTTCATTTAATTTCTAGAAAAAATACATAAGATACCTTCATGTTTCTCATGTATTTTAAAATATACCAAAATATTATCACTGGAATCAACCAAAAACATATTAGAAATTGATTTATTTCTATCCTAATTCATCCAACCATATATAAATATTATTAAATTCATCCTATTTTTATGGATAAATATTTTCAAACTCTAAAATATTCTAAAACATTGGCCAACACTAATCATTTTCACCTGAAAAATGATTATTAGAATGTGTTACATTATGTTGATCTTAGAAACCTATAGCATAAAATACATTATCTAGGGATTTAATCCATCCATCAGTTTTAATGGGGTCCGATGATGTAATGAATGATGGTTCATGTTGTCACATAAAATTATCCACTTTCATCGTATCACACTATCGTATATCTTTTTGATCTTTTTCATGGACACCACCACCATTTATAGCATGGGTTAATTGCGGCATTTCTATAAAAAAAACTATTCTATTTCATGTCCAACAATATCAAGATACTGATTCAGAAGGATATTTTTTTCTTAGTTCCATTCCAATATAAATTTTTTATTTCCTTTTTGGAAAACCATTCTAAACAGACAGACATTAGATGAATCAATACTGTAATCATTAAATGATAAAACATTTTACCTTTTCCATAAGGTAAAATCATCTAAAGCAATGCTCTTAACAATACCCAAACCTCTATATTTATCAAAACTTCCCTCTCATACAAACTATATGTCCATGGCTATAAACATTACATAATATTGAGTTTTATTCATAAAATTACATAATTTAACATTGAGGATATTTTCAGGTTTACAGTCTGAGAAAATTAAGCCACAACGCATACATAACAAAAACATAGAATACAAATTTGAACCATCTGATTAGTATCAATTTCATCCACCATATAACACTTTTAAAAGAAAATAATTATACCTTTTATATAAACTCTTCATGAAATTAAACATAAATACTTTATATCCTTTACTCATCCACAAATCTTATGAAAATAATTTAAAAAAATGGGATAAGAAAAAAATATCAATCAGAGATATATAAATATTAAAATTTTTATTCCATTGATAGCCAATAAAACTCATGAAAATCATTTTTTACAATTACCGCAATATCATTTTTTTAATATACATGGGTCACGATATATAATGTAAAAGGTAAAGTAACTAATAAATTGAAGATTTTAGATATTTTATTGCAAATACTAATTTATTTTAAAAATATTTTACTTTTAGTAATTTTATATAATTAAATATAATATTTTATATTAAAAAATATAATAAATTTAATTTCTAAAAATATTCTATTAATTTGACCTTCAAATAAAATTAAAATATTGGAATTTTCATATAATCTATTAACACATCTATAAAATGTTATTTTTACCTATAATATTCATGTGTTACTATAAATCACCAAAATATATTTCTTTTAGAGTTTTCAAAATCATTTACATTTTTTGTACGACTTGCACAAGCACTGTGTTATCATTTTACATGCACTTAGGGTGATTATTTCATAACTAAAAGGTATAAATAAATTATCATTATATAAAAATTAATTCATAAATAAAATAAGAATTAATAAAATATTATTTTTATTTATCCCAATCAAAAAATATTATATATATATAAATAGAGTGACACTTTTGACATTATCCTTCACTCAATTATTATGATGGTTTAAAGAAAGGGTTTATTGAAGAAGTTTATATTTTAAAAGTATTCATGATTATGGGAGAAATAGAATCCTAAAAATGATTTTGAATAATTTTTAATCCATATCATATTAATTTTAACGTTAATTAACCAATTTTACCTTTACCATGGTTAAATATTATTATGGTTACAATTCAAAATTGTAACACCCTGACCCCAGAAAACCAGAGTCGGTGCATCATTACGTATCATTAGCATGATCACAAAAGATCAAGTCTGAAAAGACCGATTAGATTTTTATCCTAGGAAGTACTGGATACAATCATACGGATTAAATTAAATCATAAAATAGAAAACTACAACAACATTGTTTCCATAGACAACAGTGAGATCCATTAGACTATCCCTGCAAGCCAGTCATAACATACTTCTTCACATCCTAGGAAAAATAAAACATAGAAAGGGGTTAGATCAGATGCTCAGTAAGGAAAACAATATAGCGGAAATTTCTTAAATAAGTATAAACATTTAAAGAAATTTATAGGACTAAAAAAACCTATTAAACTTGATCTTCAGCATAATATGGTAAAGATAAAATCAAATAATTCTATTTACTTATTAACATGGATATTATACTAGTCTAATAATCACATGCAATATCAATATCCACTTTCATAATGATGGAATTCATAATACCAGACTTCATAACCACATAGTCAAGGCCTTGTGTTAAGACTACAAAAAATATTTTGTCAAGGCATTGTGCAAAGACAAAAGTTTTTCTCATGATATTTACCGATGCATCGAGGCGCTATAGCGGGCTCCAACCATAACATACTATGTTCAATTCATTCCTCATATGAAAAGGTTTAAACAGAACCTAAACATTCGTATTAAAACTAAAATACGAAATGTCAATACTGTATCCATAAATCGTGAATGGTATAAAAATAAGACATCCACATTCAAACATATCACAAAAAATTCAACACAAAATTAATGATTTGTTCCATAATAAATAAACTTCAAACAAGATTAAAATCCATTAAATGATGTTGACATATATGAAATCAAAATAGTTTGAGATAACTATCTCTTTTTTTTTTAAATCATTTAATGTTACATAATTATAAAAGAAAACATTAATTTTTAACTTTTTTTACAATATTTTAAGGGAAGATTCAACAGTGTTATAATGGTCATAAATAGCCACACCCACTGTATAGGTTAAAAAACATTCTTACCTTAATTTTGTCAAAAAGGTTATAATGTACCTTGTTTGGAAAATGACCGAAAAATTCAATTCAAACCCTTTTATAAAAAGTAAAATAAGGGAATAAATGTATTTTACCAATCGTTTATTAAATAGATAAAATGTTTTGAAATTCATTTTTATGAAATATGGATGTGGATGATATTGAGGTCCCAGTAGATTCGTACATAAAAACAACTTTGGATAATAATGAGATTGTGAAATTAACCCTTACCTTGTACTTTTCCTCGGTAAGGGTAGGTTAACCTCCTGTATAATGGTGAAATATTTTTTATTAAATTATACAGGAATCATATACATTAATATGATATCATATTTGATCATTTAATATTTCTTTGTTAATAATATTTTATAATTATCGTCCTTTTGGGTGATAACTGATTCATTTTCCTTTATATGATTTGTTACGTAAGTAATGTTTGTTATGGATAGTATGTATCTTATTCATATTAATAATGATATTATCTCTTTAAATATTATTTTTAATCATCTAATGAATGTTATTCTCGAATGGATTATGATGGGGAATGAATCCAATCGCGTTCGTGGAGACGGTAATCCGGACGTATGCACGAACGACAATATCATTCTTTTGATATTAAAATAATATATAATCAGATGGTATATCATTAATACAGAATCATTATCATGTTATATTTATTATTTACATTAATTACACATCATTATTATACCAATCCAAATAATAATGTATTGAATAACTTTTACACCACGACGTGCAGACGGTAAGCCGTACGTACGTACTTATGGTGATATGTAATTCAAAGGATGGATATAATAATTAATATAGTCGTACCATATTTAAAATAACATCACAGTATATATGATATAATAGAATTATTAATTCAGTGTGGAAACAACAAATAATGAGGAAGTGGAAGAAGAAAAGAACTTGAAAGAGGTGATGAAATATTTAACTTTTTTTCAGGTTCTTCCTTTTGATTTGAGTAGAAGGGCTCCATAGGGTGGCTTCCTGAGAAAAGGATTCCCTATAGGATTAAGATAGGACATTCTAGAGTGTATTTGGGCAGGGGTTTTTCATGAAAAATGTCTTTGATGGTGTATATTATAGAGAAGGTGAGTGCCCTTTTATAAGAGGGGTGAGGGGCACCATAGGAAATGCTATGAAATATTAATTTACAATAAAATCAGTTTCTATTTCTAATGGCCCAAAATTTAATTATTTAAAATATAAGGTGGTTATGGGTTGAAAACAACTCAACCAATAGGTTTTAGAGAGGTTTGGACACTATATTAACTTTATCTTTTTTGATTTAACTCTTAGTTAAATAGTATGACATTTAACATGTCTCTTTGTATTTTTATATTATACGGTTAATAAACTAACTATATTCTTCCAAGAGAACCTCAAGTGGTTCATTAATAATACACCTATAAATATTGAAGTTATTTTCCCGACCCTTATATTTTTATGAAAATAATATCAATTAATAATATTATATTTTTTTTAAAAACTCTTTTATGTCAATTTTGACACTATTTGGTATTTTGTTTTTGATAAATTTATAACAATATTATTACTTATAAAAATTAATATAACCAACCCTAACATGTCATATTAACCTAGAAAATTAGTGGAATTCATAAAAAGTCTCAAATTACATTTATTTGGATATTTATAATATCAATTATTTTAACATTTCATTAATTAGTTAATTACTACGTCATCATTGTGTCATAGATAAATTTATTTATCTAATGTCTAAAAATTATAAATAAAATTTCATTATGTAGGAAATAATTTTATCTTTATAATAATTATTTATAGTCAAATTTATATTATGTATAACACTATATTAAAAATTGTTTATCTATTAAACATTGATTTTAACACTTTTAACTCTTCTTTGAATTAAATAATAATAAATGTCGTAATCTAATCCAAGTGGATCAAAAGGATCATATATTATTCCTATGGTTTTATTTGATCGAATTGAACTTATCCAATAGAATTATAACTTGTGTTAGGGTAATAATAATATCATTTTTACCTTTAATTACATTATTTACTTTTAACCCTGGTAAATAAAAGTCAAAAGTCACTATTCACCAAAATTATTTTTATCATATTGAACCACATTTTAATTACTGATATCAACCATTCTCTCACATTTTTTAAATTCAATTCATAGGAGCAGTAAAATTATATTTTCATCAAATTTGCAAAATCTCATAGGAGGTTGTTAAAAGACGGTAAATAGTTCGATAAAATTTTATATATCTAAACATATTATAAAATGACTCCAATGAATTATGATGAACATAAATAAGTACAATGTTTCTATTTTTACCGAAAATAAATTAAAATAAAATGACTATTTATTTAAATAAAAAGTCAGTTTTAACCAATAACATAGTGTTTTTCACTATTCGTCAAAAATTGAATGTTTTCAGAAACATACCAAAAATTCACCCTAAGATTATTTTTATATTCCAATTTCAAAAATTTATTCGATTTTAAAAAATTTAAAAAAATATAAATTTCATTTATTAATTTAATATTAATGCATATTGTCAAAACAAAAAAAGTGTATTTTTACGAAATAATAACTACTAAAATATTGACACCTGTTTATATCTAATTTCTTAGTGAAATTACATACAATGACCAAAATTTTATTAAATGGTAAAAATATAATTTAATTATACGTCCAAAACATTAAAATTTATCATTAGACACTATAAATTATTTTAAATAAAAAAGTTATTTTCAGTTAAAATTTAGTATTTTTCACTATTCACCCAAATGTGATAGTTATCAGAAAAACACCAAAATTTTATCAAAACTAAAATATTATGTATCGATTCTAAATAAGAAGTTTATTTTTTCAAATTTAATATATAAAAGATTCAAATATTGGATTTAAAAAAGGTTTTCCATTAAAAGGTTGTAAAAGTACATTTAAAAAACATCTTTTATCTGGGAAAATGAATTGGTTCATATATTATGTCTAAGAAACTCATAATATAGATTCCAAAATTAAGAGGATTATATAACATTCACAATTCAGTTAATACTCTTCATAACTGCTTTTGAATAGCTAGTTTGGTAAGTCGTGGTGTGCATGAACTTAGTGTTGCATGTAGTGTAATTTATTGAATTACATTGAAGAAATAACGTACTATGAAATCATGGGGTGTTTCATTCTCCCCACCGTTAATAAATTGAATCCTTGTAATTTGAAATTGTTCTTTGAAAATAAAAGGTTAAATATAAAAAAAATACATCTGTGGAGAACCCACATGAGAAATTGGGTTAATAAAATACAGTCTTAATAAGAGGGAAAGGGAAATGAAAAAGCCACCACCAAATTACGATCTCAATTAAGAGAATATTGGTGTAAATTAGAGACACATAATTGGAGGAAAACATAAATATTTATTGGGAGTGATTGAGGTCATCAATCACAAACAAGTGTAAAATTGTGGGCATCAAAGCCATTAATCTATGATGATTTAAAATATTATCGGTTCAACAAAACATAAGGTATTAGGATAACACAATTTTGGTTTTAAGATCCCTTAACTAATGTTTAAGATTTAATTTCTTTAAAGAATAAGTGAAAAATATTATTCTTAACAAGTATAGTTCCATCCTTTAACTAATTTCAACCACAAACTCATCTTTCACTATAAAAGATAATAGAACATAAAAATATACTATTTATCCTAATCATATATGGATCTAAAGAATTTAATTCATAATTCATCTATCAGACCTTTTAAAAAACTACATTATACAATCCAAGAAATCATGTAGGCCAGTGTTAGGTGATGCAACCTTGTCAACCTTCAGTTGTGGGTTCAAGTCTTGAAACCTTGTCGGACGCAACTAGTTGTCGCCCGACCTACGGGTTGTCCTTTTATAAAAATTATAAAAAACAATCTTAAGAAATTATTTTACCTTAACAATAGATTCCAATGTTAAACATAATCCATTCTAACCTTTTTAATTATCCAAAATACATCTTTCGAAACTCATAGTCCAAAATTAATAATGATTTAGAACACAATAAAGAACATTTTTTCCACATAATAACATGTGAATACCATCATCATGTTTTCTTTTAAAAGACGATAAAAACCTTAATTATGATTAAACCTTGTTGATTACATTTATTCTCCCCTATTCCATATAGAATACATGATATATTCCTTATATCCAAAAATTTTGAATACTCAAACAATGATGAAATAAAAAAAACATTAATCAGTTCTAAGGTATTCAATAATATCCAATAGAATTTATCCACATAAATCATCTCTTATTCCAAAATCAATACCCCAGTATCAAGACCATATTATTGTTTTGTCTTTCGTTCAACCATGTATTTTCCAAGAAGTATAAATTTCCATTGAGTCACTTTTCTTGGATCTACTGATCTCAAGTCAATAATGAAATAGTACTGTAGTAAAATCCTTGTATACTCTATAATTATTATAACATGTAAATCATTAATACAATACTCAAATGACAAAATATTTTAATAACAACATAAGAACTATTAATCATTCCTCTTCATCTTCGGTTGTATCATAACATGATTATTATCCCATAGCAGCATTTGGGGTATACTCTGATGATTTGGACATTGATTCTCTTTGTGTCCCAAATCCATGTAGGTGAAGCATTGTACAATTAAAACATTTTCCACACCATTTAAATCACGTACTTGGTGTCCTTTTCCTCCACACTAATAACAAACTCCCATTCTCTTCAAGAATTTACCAAGGTGATTCTTTCCACAATTGTCACATATGGGAAAATCCTTCATTCCCTTATTCCCTTTATCCATATTTCTCTCTACCATATTTTTCTTCTCTCGCTTCCCTTCAAATCCACAGGACTCATAAAATTATTTTCTTATCTTATTAACACATGATACTATTTATTCATATGATGATAATAGGTGGGAGACTATTTCCTTTCTAAATGATGTCTTAAATCCATGAAAGATATGGTCCATCTTACTCTTTGCATCAACCGAATTGCTGTAGGTCTCATTCCATCTACTAGGTGCCATTTCTAAACAATGCAATAAAATTGATTAGTTTATGAATTAAAATACATAATTCTAAACTTTTAAAATACTTAACATAAATTGATCATTTTATGGATATAATCCATAATTATAAAAAATGTTTTCTAGGAAGTTCTTCTATAATAATCCTCAAAGTCTATCACAGGGCTATGCGCTCTAATTAGAGTTTACCTAAATCTAGTATCCACAGTTTTTACTAAACTTCCTCTGATACCAACTATAACGCCCCAACCCAAGAATCCTAGTTTTGGTGAATTATTACGTATCATTATCCTGATCACAAAATATCATGTCTTGAAATACCGATTAGTTTAGTAGCCTTGGAAGTACTAGATACATTCATAAGGATTACATTACATCGTAAAATGGAAAACTACAACAAAATTATTTCCATAGACAACACTAATATCCCATATAGTATCCCTATAGGTCAGTCAAAATATACTTCTTGACATCCTGGAAAAATTAAACATAGAAAGGGGTGCTCTCAGATACTCTGTAAAGATAACAATATAGCGGAATCTTTCATAAATAAGAATAAATATTTGTGGAAAAGTATATAACTAAAATAAAAGCCTTTTAAACTTGAAATTCAGAATAATATTGAAAAGATAAAGTCAAATAATGACATTTACTTATTCACATGTATAATATACTAGTCAAATAATCACATGAAATATTCAATATCCACTTTCATAATGATGGAATGCCTAATGCCATACTTCATAATCACATAGTCAAGGCCTTGTGCCAAGACTAAAAATAATATTTTGTCAAGGGCTTTTGCCATGAAACTACTTTGTCTCATGAGACCTACCGATGCATCAAGGAGATAAAGTAGGCTTTACCCATCACTTACTAAGTCCAATCCATTTCTCACAGAAAAGGTTTAAACATAACATAAACATTCGTATTAAAACTAGATACGAAATGTCAATACTTTATCCCTAAACCATGAATGGTAGAAAAATATAACATCCACATTCAAACATATAAAAAAACCTTCAATAAAAAATCAATGATTTTTTTCATAAAAAATATACATCAATCAAATTAAAATCCATTAAAGGATGCTAACATAGATGAAATCAAAACTATTTGAGAGAAATATCTCATTATTTTTTTTAAATCATTTAAAGTTACTTAATTATAAAATAAAAAATTTATACTTAAAATATTCTTATCAGATATTAAGGGAATCTTCAACGTTATTATAATGGTGTAAAATTGCCGCACCCACCGTATAAGTTAAAAAACATTCTTACCTTAATTTTGTCCAAAATGTCATAAAGTACCTTGTTTGGAAAATGACTAAATGATTCCATGCAAACCATTTAATAAAAAGTAAAATAAGGGTATAAATTAAATTAACTCATAGTCTAGTAAATATTAAAAAAAATTGGAATAATTTTTTAAGAAACATATATGTTGATGATAAAGAGGTCCCAGAAGATGCTTACAAAAAAACATCCTTGGATAATAAAGAGATTGTGAAATTAACCCTTACCTTGTACTTTTACTTGGACGAGGGTAGGTTAACCTCCAGTATACTGTTGAAATAATTTTTATGAAAATATATAATAATAATATACATTAATATTATTTCATTCATGATCTTTTAATATTACATTGTTAATAATAATTTAGTATTATCGTCATTTCCTCTGTTAACTGATTCATTTTCCTTTATATGATTTGTTATGTAAGTAATTATTTTTATGGATAGGGTGTATCTTGTTCATATTCATAATTATATTATGTCCTTAAATATTATTTTTAGTCATCTATTTAAAATTATTCTTGAATGTATTACGATGGGGAATGAATCTCACCGCGTTCGTGGAGACGGTAATCCGTACGTATGCACGAGCTACAATATCATTATATTGATATTAAAATAATATATATTTGGATGTTATATCATATATATTGAATCATTATCATGTTATATTTATTATTTACATCAATTACCCATCATTATTATACTCATCCAAATAATAATGTATTAAATAACAATTACCCCACGACATGGAGATGGTAAGTCATACGTACGCACGTATGGTGACATGTCATTAGAAGGATGGATAGAATAATGATTTTGGTTGTACCGTATTTATAATAACATAATTTTATATAGAAGATACTATAGTTTTAGTTTTATAATAAATACAACAAAGAAAGAGGAAGTGGAAGAAGAAATGAACTTGAAAGAGGTTATGAAATATTTACCTCTTTTCGGGTTCTTCCTTTTGATTTGATCAAAATGGTTCCATAGGTTGGCTTTATGACTAAAATAATGCCTCTAGGATGAAGGGAGTATAGATGAGAGGGTATTTGGGTAGGGTTAGGCTGATCTAAATTTTTTTGAAAGAGGTAATTAGGGAGAAGGGGGAGTTCCCTTTTATAAGAGGAGTGGGGGGCACCTTAGGAAAAGCTAGAAATATTATTTTATAATAAAATCATTTTCGGTTTCTAATGGCTCCAAAATAAATTATTTAATTTCCAATGTGTGTATGGTTCTAAAAACACTCAACCAATATGTTTTAGACATGTTTGTGTCACTATGTAAACCTTATCCTTAAGATTTACCTCTTAGTTAAATAGATTGACATTTAACAAGTCTCTGTATTTTTATATTATATCATTAATAAACATACTATATACTTCAAAGAGAACCCAAAGTGGTTAATTAATGATACACCAATAATTATATAATATTTTTGGCCGAAACATATATTTTTACTAATATAATATCAATTAATAATATAATATTTTTTTAAACTCTTTTATGTCAATTTTGACCCTATTTGGTATTTTGTTTTGGATAATTTAATAACAACATTATTACTCGATAAAAATTCATCTAACCAACCCTAACATGTCATATTAACCTATAAAATTAGCAGGATTCATAAAAAGTCTCAAAATACATTTATTTGGATATTTATAACGTCATGTATTTTAATTTTTCACTAATTATGTAATTACTGAATCATCATTGTGTCATAGATAAATTTTATTATTTAATGTCTAAAATTTATAAATAAAATACCATTATGTAGGAAATATTTTTATCTTTCTAATTAATATTTATAGTCGAATTTATCTTATGTATGACCCTATATTAAAACTGTTTTAGTTATTAAACATTGGTATTGACCCTTTTAACTCTTCTTTAAATTAAATATTAATAAATGTCCTAATCGAATCCATGTGGACCTAAAGGATCATATATTATTTCTAATGTTGTTTTTGGTTGAGTTATACTTATCCAATAGAATTAAGACATGTATTAGGGTAATAATGATATCATTTTTACCTTTAATTACCATATTACTTTTAACCTTGGTAAATAAAAGTCAAAAACTACAATTCACCAAAAATTATTTTTATCCTATTGAACCACATTTTACATACAGATATCAATCATGTATCTCGGATTTTCGAAATTCAATTCACAAAAGCGGTAAAATTATGTTTTATTCAAATTTGTGAATGCTCCTAGGAGGTGGGTAAAAGGCGATAAATAGTTCAATTAAATTTTGTATATCTAAACATATTATAAAATGACTCTAATGAATTGCGTTGAACATATATTTGTATTATGTATATATTTTGACCTAAATAATTTAACATAAAATAACTAAATATTTGAATTAAAATTTTGCTTTAACCAATAACGTAGTGTTTTTCACTGTTAATAAAAAATTTAATGTTTTCAGAAACATATAAAAAATTCACCAAATGCTTATTTTGATTTTCTGAATTCAAAAATTAAGCCTATTTTACCAAAATAAGAACATATATATTTCATTTATTAATTTAAAATTAATTTCCCTTGTCAAAACCAAAAAGTATATTTTTATGAAATAATTACTACTAAAAGACTGACACTTGTTTGTGTCAAATTTCATTGTGAATTTACTTCCAATAACCAAAATTGTATTAAATGGTAAAAATATAATTTAATTACACTTCCAAACCATTCAAACGTATAGTATAAAAGTATAAATTATTTTTATTAAAAATGTTTTTTTCAGTTAAAATTTAGTATTTTTCACTATTCAACCAAATATGAAAGTTATCATAAAAACACAAAAAATTTATCAAAACTAACTTTTTATATCCTAATTCTAAATAAGAAGTTTATTTTGTCAAATTTAATATATAAGACTTTAAAATATAGGATTTAAAAATTCTTTTCCATTTAAAGGCGGTAAAATTGTAGTTAAAAAATAGTTCTTTTATCTGAAAAAATGATTTTTTTTTCTTATATTATGTCTAAGAAACTCATAATATGGATTCTAAAATTATGCATATTATATAAAATTAAAAATTTAGTTAATACTATTCATAACTGTTTTTGAACGGCCAGTTTGGTAAGTCGTGGTGCGCTTGAAATCGGTGTTGTGGGTAGTGTATGTTATTGAATTATAGTGAAGAAATAACATACTATGAAATCTTGTGGTGTTACATTCTCCCCTCCTTCAATAAATTGTGTCCTCGCAATTTGAAATTGTTCTTCGAAAATGAAAGGTTAAAATATAAAAATACCTTTGTGGAGAACCCACATCAAAAACCGTGTTAATAAAATATAGTCTTAATAAGTGGGAAAGGGAAATGAAAAAGTCACTGCCAAATTATGATCTCGAATAAGTGAAAATTGTTGACAATTAGAGACTCATAATTGGAAAAAAGACATAAATATTTATTGGGAGTTATTAAGGATATAAATCACAAAAAAAGTGTAAAATTTAGGGCTTCAACTCCATCAATCTATGATTATTTAAAATATCATCGGTTCAACAAATCAAATGGTATTAGGTTAAAACATTTTTGTTTTAAGATCCCTTAAATACAGTTTAACAATTAATTTCATCATAGAATAAGAGAAAAAAAATATATTTGACAAGTAGAGTTCCATCCTTTAACTAAATTCTACAACAGAATCATCTTTCACTATAAAGATAATATATTATAAAAATAATCTATTTATACTAATCATATATGGTTACAAAAAAATGAATTTTTAATTCATCTATCAGACCTTTAAAAAAACATTATACAATCCAGGAAATCCCGTAGGCCAGTGGTAGGTGATGCACCCTTGTCGACCTTCGGTTGTGGGTTCAAGTCTCATGGCCTTTCTGGACGTGACTGGTTGCACCCGACCTTCGGGTTCTCCTTTTATGAAAAATCCAAAAACCAATCTTATGAAATGATTTAAACTTAATAATAGAATAAAATTTCAAACATAATCTATTCAAAACATTAGAATTATCCAAAATACTTCTTTCCAAACTCACAGTACAAAATTAATAATGATGTAAAACACAATAAAGATCCTTTTTACCATGTAATAACATGTGAATACCATCATCTTGCATTCTTTTGAAATACGAAAACAGTATTAATTACCATAAAACTGTATTGATTACATTCATTCTCCATTATTCCTTATATAATACTAGATATATTCCTTATATCCAAAAATTTTGAATACTCCAACAATGATGAAATAAAAAAACCATTATTTAGTTCCAAGGTAGTCAATAATATCCAATAGAATTAAACCAAATCAATCATCTCATATTATAAATTCAATACCTCGGTATAATTACCATATTAAAGTTTTTTCCTTCCTTCAACCATGTATTTTCCATGAATTTTAACATTCCATTGAGTCACTTTTCGTGGTTCTACTAATGTCATGTCATTAATGAAATAGTACTGCAGTACATCCTTATATACTCTATAATTCTTATAACATTTAAATCATTAATACAATACTCAATTGAAACAATAATTTAATAATAACATATGATCCCTTAATCATTCCTCTTCGTCTTTGGTAGTATCATAACATGATTATTATCCAATGGCAGCATTTGGGGTATACTCTGTTGATTTGGACATTGATTCACGTAGTGTCCCAACTCCTTGTAGGTGAAGCATTGTACATTTTAAACATTTTTCTCACCCTTGAAATCATGTACTTCGTGTCCTTTTCCTCTATAATAATAACAAACTCGCATTCCCTTCATGCATTTACCATAGTGATTATTTTCAGAGTTGTAACATATGGAAAAATCCTTCTTTCCCTTATTTCCTTTATCAATATTTCTCCCTACCAACTTTTTCATCTCTGTCTTACCTTCAAATCCCTAGGACTCAGAAAATTATTTACTTATCTTATTAGCACATGATATTATTTCTTTATATGGTGATAATACGTGGGAGACTATTTCCTTTCTAAATGTTGGCTTAACACCATGAAAGATATGATCTTTCTTACTCTTTAGATCATTTCTATTGTTGGAGGTCTAATTCCTTCTACGGGTGCCATTTCAAAACAAATTCATAAACTATACTAGTTTATGAATCAAAATACATAATTCCAAACGTGTAAAATACATAACATAAATTGAGATATTTATAGACATAATGCATAATCATAGAAAAAGTTTTCTTAGTAGATGTATATACTCATAAACCATTTATAATGGTTTTTAAAAACGAGAATTATCCTAAGAATATCCCCCGAGAGGGTTGTAACGAAGAGTGCTGCAAAACACATTGTTTTTCACCAGTTCTCGTTTGAGTCTAGCTCATAGTGGTGTTTTTCGGTTTTACCCCTAGGTACATCTGTGTCAAAGCCACCTCTACCTGCTCGTATCCATACTGGTATGTATTGTTTAGAAAAATCACAAAATCTCTATAATACCAAAATTCTAGGATGTTCTTCTATACTAATCCTCAACTTATATCTTAGGGCTATGTGATCTAAACAGAGTTGACCTAAATCTAGTTTCCATGGTTTGTACTAAAATTTCTCCGATACCAACTGTAACACCTCGAAACCAGAAGCCTAGAGTCGGTGCATTATTACGTATCATTGTCATGATCACAAAAGATCAAGTCTCGAAAGACCGATTAGTTTAGAAGCCTTAGATGTACTAGATACATTCATAAGGTTTACATTACATCATAAAATGGAAAACTACAACAACATTGTTACCATAGACAACACTAAGATCCCATAGACTATACCTGTTGTTCAGTCATAATATAATTCTTCGCATCTTGGGATAAATAAAACATAGAAAGGGGTGATCTCAAATGCTCAGTATGGATAAGAATATAGCGGAAACATTCATAAATTAGCATAAACATTTTATTAAATGCACAAGACTAAAATAAAATCTTTTTAACCTTGAAATTCTGCATAATATGGAAAAGATAAAATCATATAATTCATTTACTTATTCACATGGATATTCTACTAGTCAAATAATCGCTTGAAATATCAATATCCACTTTCATAATGATCGAATGCATAATTTCAGACTTCATAGCCTCATAGTCAAGGCCATGTGCCAAGACTACAAATAATATTTTGTAAAGGGATTATGCCAAGACACTAGTTTGTCTCATGAGACCTACTGATGCATCGAGGGGTTATAGCTGGCTCCACCCGTCACTTACTAAGTCCAATTCATTCATCATATGAAAAGGTTTAAACATAACATAAACATTCGTATTAAAACTAGCATACAAAATGTCAATACATTATCCAAAAACTGTGGATGGGAGAATAATAAAACATCCATAGTCAAATGCATCACAACACCTTCAATACAAAATGGAATATTTGTATCATAACAAATTAACATTAAATAAGATTAAAATCCATTAAATGATGTTGACATAGATGAAATCAAAACTGTTTGAGAAAAATATCATATTCTTTTTTTTGAAATAAATTAAAGTTAAATAATTATAAAAGAAAACATTTATTTTGAAAATATTCTTATAATATTTTATTGAAAGATTTGACATTTTTTTAATGGTGGAAATAGCCTCACCCACCGTATAAGTTAAAAAAACATTCTAACCATAATTTTTTCGAAACAGTCATAAAGTACCTTGTTTGGAAAATCACAGAAATATTTTTTCATAACATTTTATTAAAAAATCAAATAACAGTATAAATGAATTTAACCCATAGTCTAGTAAATAGTAAATTTTTTTTGATATACATTTTTAAGAATCATGGATGTGGATGATACATTGGTCCCAGTTGATACTTAAGTAAAAACAACCTTGGATAATTAAGAGATTGTGAAATTAATCATTACCTTGTACTTTTCCTTGGTCGAGGGTAGCTTAACCTCATGTACAATGGTGAAATAATTTTTATTAAATTATAAAATAATCATATACATTAATATTATATCATATATGATCTTTTAATATTGCTCTGTTAATAATATTTTTTTTTTCTCGTCGTTTCGGGTGTTAACTGATTCATTTTCCTTTATATGCTTTGTTTTGTAAGTAATATTTTTTATTGATAAGATGTATCTAACTCATACTCATAATGATATTAGGTAATTTAATTTTATTTTTAATCATCTAATGAAAATTATTCTTGAATGGATTATGATGGGGAATGAATCTCATCGCATTCGTGGGGACAATAATCTGTACGTACGCACGAGCGACAATATCATTTTTTTGATATTAAAATAATATATAATTGGATAATATATCATATATACAGATTTATTATCATGTTATATTTATTATTTAAATCAATTACACATCATTGTTATAGTCATCCAAATAATAATGTATTGAATAACAATTACACCACGACGTGGAGACTGTAAGTCGTACGTACGCACGTATGGTAACATGTCATTCAAGGGATGGATAGAATAATGAATATATTTGTATCATATTTATAATAACATTATTATATGTAGAATATACAAGATTTATTATTTTATAATGGAAACAACAATGAAAGAGGAAGTGGTAGAAGAAAATAACTTGAAAGTGGTGATTAAATATTTACCTCTTATTCGGGTTCTTCCTTTTGATTTGATCAAAAGAGATCCTTAGGTTGGCTTACTGACTAAAGTAAGGCCTCTAAGACTAAGTGATAAAATTTTATAGGGTATTTGGGAAGTTTTTGTCTAAATTTTTTTTTAACGTGTGAATTAGAGAGAAGAGAAGTTCCCTTTTATAATAGGGTTGAGTGGCACCTTGGGAAAATCTAGAAATATTATTCTATAATAAAAAAATTTTTGGTTTCTAATGGCTCCAAAATAAATTATTTAATGTCTAAGGTGGGGATGGGTCAAAAAAAACACAACCAATAGGTTTTAGATAGGTTTGGTCACTATATTAACCTTATCTTTTAGATTTAACTCTTAGTTAAATAATTTTACATTTAACATGTCTTTTTGTATTTTTATATTATATCGTTAATAAACATACTATATACTTCCAAGAGAACCCCAAGTTGTTCATTAATAATACACCATTAATTATATTAGTCTTGTGGATGAACCTTATATTTTCATGAATATAATATCAATTAATAATATAATATTTATTTTTAATACTCTTGTATGTCAATTTTGACACTATTTGGTATTTGTTTTTGCTAAATTCATAAAAGAATTATTACATCGAAAAAAATTCATCTAACCAACCCTAAAATTTAATTTTAACCTGTAAAATTTGTTTAATTCATAAAAATTCTCAAATTACATTTATTTGTATATTTATAATATCCATTATTTTAATATTTTATTAATTAGGTAATTATTGAATCATCATTGTGTAATAGATAAATTTAACTATTTAATGTCTAAAAATTTTATATAATGATCCATAATTTAGGGAATCATTTTATATTAATAATTTATATTTATAGTATAATTTATCTTATTTATAACCCTATATTAAAAATTATTTAGTTATTAATCTTTGATTTTAACACTTTTAACTCTTCTTTAAATTAAATAATAATAAATGTCCTATTCTAATCCATGTGGACCTAAAGGATCATAGATTTTTTCTAATTTTTTTTGTATAATTTCACATATCCAATAGAATTAAGAAATGTTTTAGGGTAATAATAATATCATTTTTACGTTTAATTACCCTATATACTTTTAACCGTGGAAAATAAATCAAAAGTTACTATTCACCAAAATATATTTTCATTTTATTGAATTATATTTTAATTAATTATATCAACCATGTCTCTTGTATTTTTGAAATTAAATTCACATATGTGGTAAAATTACGTTTTATTCAAATTTGCAAATGCCCCAAGGAGATGGGAAAAAGACGGTAAATAGTTCGGTAAAATTTTCTATATCTAAAAATATTATAAAATTACTCCAACAAATTATGTTGAAAATATATATGTATTATGTATCTATTTTGAACTAAAATAAAATAAAATAAATTAACTAATTATTTAAATAAAAATTCATTTTTAACCAATAACGAAGGGTTTTTCACTATTCAACAAAAATTGAATGTTTTCAGAAACATACCAAAAATTCACCCTATGCTTATTTTGATATTACGAATTCAAAAATGAAGTATATTTTACCAAATTCAAAACAAATTAATTTAATTTATTAATTTAAAATTAATTCGCGTTGTCAAAACCAAAAATCGTATTTTTTAGAAATAATAACTACTATAAGATTGACACTTGTTTATGCCCAATTTCAAAGATAAATTACTTCCAATGAACTAAATTAGATTAAATTGTAAAAATATAATTTAATTATACTTCATATCCATTAAATTTTATATTTGAGAACTATAAATTATTTTTATTGAAAATGTTGTTTTTAGTTAAAATTTAGTATTTTTCGCTACTCACCCAAATATGAATGTTATCAGAAAAACACCAAAATTTGAACAAAACTAAATTTTTATGTCCCAATTATAAAAAAGATGTTTATTTTGTAATATTTAATATATAAAAGTTTCAAATATTGGATTTAATAAGGGTTTTCCATTAAAAGACCGTAAAATTGCATTTAAAAAATACTTGTTTTATATGAAAAAATGGATTTCTTATTATATTTTGTCTATGAAACTCATAATATGGATTCTAAAATTATAAGGATTATATAAAATTGAAAATTTAGTTAATACTATTAATATCGGCTTTTAATCAGCTAGTTTGGTAAGTCGTGGTGTGCTTGAACTCAGTGTTCCGTGTAGTGCAAGTTATTGAATTACATTAAAGAAATAATGTACTATAAAATATTGGGGAGTTACCAAAAAGATAAAAAAGTTAAGATATTTAATTTTAAAATGTAGACCCATGATTAAAGGTATGTAATCGAGTTATCAATATGCAATCTATTGAGGAGATAAAATTTAATTTATAATTAAACCTACAAAACCTTATTAAAAACAGTTTTTTAAAAAATTCCTTTTATGTCTAAATTTTTTTTGTAACCAATTTAATTATAAAATTATTTTTAAAGACTATAGTTAGATTATGTTTCATAAAAAGGAACTAATTAAAATTTAAAACTAATCCGAAATATAATTTTACTTTTTAAATGCATGAAAATAATATATATTTTCCTATGAATCAATATTATTCATAATTTCATGAATAATCAAACATTTTCATAATTTTTTTGAAAATTACCCCTTTGATAATTTTGAATTGATGATATCAAAAAATGAAATTAATTTTTTTAAATTCAAATACTGAAATTTAGTAATCTACCAACTAAATAAACCAATATAATATCACTACAAAAATTTAGTAAGAATAAAATTGTTTCTTTTTGGACTACTGAATCACATTATAATTTTATAGTGAATATATAATTATAAAATCTAATAAATTTATATTAATATGAAAAAAATAACTTATTTAAGCATTAACTTTGTGTTTACTATAGTAATGTAGGGCATAAACCAAATATGATAGGACCATTCCACCATTACACTAAGGATAATGTACATGGAGGCCATGATAGTCATATAATATGTCAATTCAATTTTTAAATATATGTAATCTAAATATTGAAAGAATAGACCAGTTATTTTTATGTTGTAGGATTCATATCACTATTTCTAGATCATAGGATTGACATAAACTTTCCCTCCTTCACTCAACCATAATTTAAAATTATTAAGAGATCAATAAATTTAAGTATTATTAAATAGAAACAAATAGATACTAAATTCAAAAAATGAGTAGTCATTATAATCTTCAACTCAATATCACTCTATCAAAATTGATTACTTATCCTAAAATTCTGATAATGTAAAAAAGGTTAAATGGTGACTGGTAAAGATTCTATATTGATGATGGCTTATCTTCCTCTTCTTACATTATGTCTATTTCTCTTTAAAATGTTTTTTATAAATCCATGACTCCCCCATTTAAATGTTTAGACCACTATATTAAATTTACTTCCTCAATTACATGACTTTTTTTCTTATATTATCAACCAATGTAAAAAATGGCCTCTTAAATCATCCAATGTGTTTATGAAATACACATGTAGATCTAATTTCTTATTATTTATTTGGTAACACTAACTCTAACTCTATAATTCTTCCCCATTTTCTTATCATTACCATTTCAGAATAGAATTCCTCAAGCATGCTACCAGTTGTACCTTGATTTTTTTCATATATTTATTTCAATTTCATGCAACACATTAGAAAAATTGTATTTAAAATTTATTATTTATTTAATAATGATAGATATAGTTATTCACTATATTGTAATGTACTATGATGGGAAATGTAACTCCTAGTTAAAAGTTTTTTAGTGTCCCAATTAACATTCATGAGTGTTTTCAACATAACTCGCAATCAAATAAGATATATATGATTTGGGTTATGATAGTAATTAATTATGTTTTTTATTTCATATCATAAAAGTGTTTATTTCTACACAACAACCAAATAATGATGGTTTTCATAAGTATGAATCAAAAAACACTATGTGAGTGGGATTTTTTGTTGGAAAACCCGTCAACATAATACCCTTCTAATTGTTTTACTAATGTGATAGAACTAAACTTGATTCCAATAGGATTACCATTTACTTCAGTGGTTGAAATCCATTAGGATGAGTGTATGTAGTCATGAGAAGGACCTAATGATGATGATATTCTTCATGTTGTGAGGCATTGGGACTACAATGACTTGTTTGGTGAAAGTAGTTTTTGGCTACCATTCTTATAATTTTAGTGTGACTATGATGTTTTCTTATATATGTAATTACAATGTTTATAATGTATGTGACTTATAGTGATATGGGTACTATTATATAATTATATCATTTTTACGGTTATGTAATGACGTCTATAATTACACAACTGACCCCTGATTTGAGTAAATATTGAGATGAGATCAAATGACATCCTTATTATTACAATTATTTCATTGATATGAATTCTTGTATAGTCTTTATTTATTTATATTTTTTAGGATGACCTAATGACTACGAGAAGATATTCATCCATAAATTTATTTATGGGTTTATAAAAGAATATTGGTGGTGGAATTTTGTAGTAGCATCTCATTGTTCATGGGTTAGATAAAAATTTGGATTGGTACTATATCATTTGAGATGTGTGAGATTTATAATCTTTCCATTATGAGGGACACTAGAATTATTTTTTTGTTATGATATTTAAATGTTTAACTGGTATTGTTTCATGAAACTCATTCATTCCTTATTAAGTTGTTTTAAATGGATTTTTATTTTTATTTTTTCAATTTAGTGTTTTTTATTTAATGTGTTGTATTATATTATGTTCCTTGAAGATAATTTATCTAGTAGTATATGAATATATACCATTGACTAAATTCATCCTCTAGGGTCCTATTTATGGTTATATTTGGTGATTAAAAATCATTTCATTACAAACCTAATAAGAGTTCTATTGGGATCGTGTTACAAGAAATGTGTCCCAAGTTGGTCGTGTTCCTCACACGCAATAGATAACATGAATATTATGGATCATTCCGATAGAGTGTGTATTTTTGTAGCACCTGACCATGATATTTGGTAGAAAAATCAGAAACATGAATGAACCAATTGCGATATCTTCTCTTTTAAAGGTTCTGACACATTATAAATAGGGTAAACATTCCCTATAAAAGGGACAAAATCAATGATTAGACTACTGTTTAATAGTTTTACCTTATAAAAAACATCCACACAAACACATTGAATATGAACTCCACTTTTTTAAAAAAAATACACCAATGGGGATATATATTGTGATGATGTATTTCAAAAACATCTCAGGCCCCTACAGTGTCCCTCAAATCAATAATCATCACCACTACCTAAGGGTTCCAAACTATTCATCATAGGCTAATGAAGATAATTTTGTGGAGATTGATGTTGGCATAGGTAGGAGTTACACCATTTTATACTTTAGAAAGGGTTTCAACCACTTAATTTTAGATTTATTTCTTGAATTTAAATTATTAATTAAAATAAAAATTATATAATATAATAAATTGTTATTTATTATTTTGTAAAAATTTATAAAAAAGGATAGAATTAATAATTCGATAATATTACATAGAGGGGAACTTGATCTACTTTATATATTTACCTAGAATTTTAGAAATAGGAAAACCATTTCAATCAAAATTATTAGAGTGGGGATAATTATTAATAGAAAAAGGTGTTGGTTAAGGATCTAAAAATTATTAACTCAAAACATAACTCAAAAATGAAACATGTTAGACTATATAATATTATACTAATTTCTGGTCGATCTATGCTCTATTTTGAGTTAATTATTTATTTTTTCCATGGGGAACCTTTTAGATGAAAAATAATAAATGATTATTTTTATTTTATTTTCTCCTGATTGCAACTTCAAATTTTTTTAATGTTTTTATGGACTAAATATCAAAGCATACCACTAAAGTGGTAAAAATTTAACCTTAACTACAATAAAAAACAAATTTATTAATTAAAAACTAGTATCACCATATAAAATAATAATTATAACATGGTAAAACAAAAAAATATTATCAATATAAAATATTTTTATATACTTATCATTTATCATGATGTCAAAAATATAAATATATACTTTAAAATAATAATGAAAACCGATATAATAATAATAAATAAATAATAGAATATGAAAAATATTTACAATGTAAAAACAACAGAAATAATGTATTAGAAAATGTATATTAATATGAAAAACTTGTATTATGTCTCTCACTATATAGAATCAATTATAAATTTTGAAAATATATAATATGAACATGTTATATAAAACCAAAAAAATTTAATAGAAAAACGAAATTAGAAAAAAACTATAACAAATAATTAAATTAATTTTAAAATCTACTTTATTTTTTTAAATAGATTTTCTAATATATGCTTTTTAAAAAAAAATATATAAATAAAATAAAATTAATCTATAATAAAATATAAATTATATAATTTCAAAACAAATATAAATTTAACAAAATTAATTTTAAAAAATTAAAATAATAAAATTATAAAATATAAATAAGAAATTTAAAACATTTAAGATTATCACATAAAAATCCCTATAATGGGATAAATTTTCTTACATAAAACATAGAAATCATATCATATATTATTAAAATATAAACAAGTATATATTCATAAATAATAAGCATTTAGAAATTATAAAACTATATAGGTAACCATTAAAATTTATAAAACAACAATCATTCAAAATTAAGGAACAAGAAAACAAAACATATTTCCCACAATATTGAAATGAAATACAAATAATTAACTGTGAATATATGTAAACAATAATTTTATAACAAATAGTAAAAATACACATATATCTGAAATAATTAAAAAACATGTTTTATCAGTATAAAAATTTCTAAAAACATTAGTTCCTCTTTATGAAATAGAAATTATGCATTAAATATTAAAAGTGTAAAAACAAATCAATAATAAAAATTTAAAAAACATAAAAAAAACTATATAATATATGTAAAACAAATCGATTAGAGTAATTATTAATTAAGTTTCTATAAATAAGTTTATAAAAATATAGTGAGGGAAAAACATTTAATTATGTCAAATTTTATTTCAATTGAAATATCCAATTAACTCCAAATGGTTTATGTAAAAAATTTCAATGATACTCAATAATTATTTTAGAAAACACAATAAATATTAATTGAATGATTGAAGTATTTATCATCTATAAATAAATTTATAAATTGGAAAAAATTTTAATGCGAAAATTATCTTATTATTCCAAAAATAATTTAAATATTATGTTCAAAGTACAAATTTTTTTAATATTTTAGATAATGTATTTCTCATAAATTTATATAGTCAAGAAATATATATATATAAATATAATATATCAAATCATTAAACAAAATTATGAATCAAACTTTTATACAGAGAGAAAAATACATAACTAAAAATTATTATTTTTCATTACAACATACATTTGGTATGTTATTATTATTAATGAGCATTGAACGTTTTTTGGATAATAATCAATTTCTTAAGGGATTTTTTGATCAAGAACAAATAATGAAAAAAATTTTAAACTCATAAAATGTTTTCAATGTGTAATATATGATGGTAGTAAATTTTTATGGTTTTCAATCTCTACAAAAAAACCTTGCCATCTTCAAAAAATTAGAAAATATCCCTGCATAGTTTATGAAAATGATTAATAAACCATTTTATTGAATATGATTTGTATAAAAAAACCTCAACATTTTTGTTTTACCGCTATCCATCCCTCTATGAAACCAATTAATTGCATTCAAATATGTTCAATATCCTATAATATCTTTTTAGAGTGACATTGAAGGATTTTAAACTACCAAAAAACAAAAACTCTCTTATTATTTATGTATATATCTTTTTTTGAAGGTAAGGAAATTTTAATATATTTTATTTCTGTATCACTATTTTTTTATATATTTTTACTAATGTCTCTTCAAAATTATATCAAAATATTATATCATGAATAATTAGATCTTACGGATTGAATCATTTAATATAAAAATTAAACAATCAAATCGGGAGGAAAATAATAAAATTTTTATATGTAAATTTAGGAATTATAATCTATGTTATGTGGATCCTTTCATTTATAATTTTGATTTTGACCCATTTTTTTGTAATTTATTTCTTTTTAATTAAATGGTTGGGAGGATTCTTATAATTAATATATGATATAATTATTGGTTCAAATTATTTTTAAAAATTTTATGTTTTAGAAAAATCATGAATTTGATTTTGAAAATTATTGAATTTTTTTTAATAAATTATAGAATTGGTAAATTATGAATTTTAGAAAAATAAAGGAAGTTGGATTCAAATATAGGGGTTTTTGAAATACTATTAAAAAAAATTTATAGGATTAAATGGGTTTTTTGTATGATTATCAGTATGTGATTCAAAAAAGTATGTTGTGATGAATCATGTTTTTTTGATTATAAATTCAAATGAGGATATAGGAAACAGAAGAAACGGTTATATTATAATGTAAAAGTGCTAAATAAATTCATGGATTTTCTAGAATTGATATAGGAAATAATGACAATGAATAAACCATAAGAACCAAGAAGGTAAATGTATAGATGTATAATGATCTATTTTTAATGAAACTAAAAGAGTTGGTAAAATATAGACTTATTAACAATATTTCTTATAATGCTTTTAAATTTCATGTTATACTATGATCTAGAGTTAATTTATATAATTTATGAAGTTTACATTGGTTCTTAATTGTTTTATATGTGAACTTGTTAATCCCACTACACTCTTTTTAACCTCCACATTACGTCCAATTATTTTCAAATTGGATAAAAGTTATTATTACTTATTTAGAATAAGGGTGTTGATGATAATGATGTTTTTTTAAAATATTTTCTGTATAGATTATATTAATTTATGAATGTATATGTAGATCATTAATGGTAATGAATGAGACTTGTATATATAAAATCTACTAGTTATTTTGTTTCTTACCCCTACTGACATATGTAGATGTTCAAGTAAATGTTTTATTTCATGAATTATGAAAAGGGAGAGGTTTATATTTCATTTATGATTAAGAAGATTTTATTTTAATGATGAGTGAATTTTTTAATTTTGGTGACACATTAAATGCATTATTTTAGACTATCTATGGGGTATAATAATCAATAATACTTTATTTTAATTTTTTGGTCTAGATACATAGTTTTTGCATCTATATTTCATTCGGGGGTAAAATTAAAAAAAAAATTATTATATTTAGTATTTTATGAAACCTGTAATTTATATAGATTATACATGTTAATTTATAAGGGAAAATCATTCTTGATAAACGTTATTTTAAACTATGAAACTATTTTTTTAACATACACATGTTTAGGAGTGCTTTTGAGGTCATGTTATAACCCTAGGTCATGTATCGTGATATGGGTATCCATATTCTATTATTAAATATTATTATTATATATATTTTAATAATAAAACATTGGAATTATATGGTATGTATGAATATATGATGTTCGAGACTCAAGTATTACAAAAAAATTAATAACTAAACAATTTATAGTAAATATAAAAAATCCATCGAGTTTGTGTATAAAAAATAAGATAAATAATCTCTTATATGATATTTATTATATTATATAAATTATTTATATAGAAAAATTATTGTTTGGGAAATATATTTTTTTCAACTATCATTTTTGAGTTGTCTGATGACTATGATACATAAAAATTTAATTTTAAATGATTACAAGAAATTTATATGATTTTGAAGATGTTTTCCTGGTATATTAATTTTTAAAATGGTCTTAGAATGATTTATAGAAGTATTTTTTTTAAATTTTTTGATATATTTTTTTCAAAAAACTGAATATGGGAATGGAAACCCAAAAAAATATAACAAAGAAACCAATATATATATAAATTACATATAATCTGAGATATCTAGAACATTTTTGATTTATACTAATATATATCTCAATTAATATATATATTATATTTCCTTGAAAATAATTTTCCTATGGTACAGTATAAATTTCATCACAAGGATAAATTAATCATCAACTAAGGGCTTAAAACATGGGGTTACTCTATGGATTTTGAAATTATCAGTTTTTTCTCAACACAAAATTTTAATAAATTTGAACCAATAGATCCTAAGAGTATAGGATTATGTATTTCTATTTCAGAGGAAAATCCACCAGAGTTTGGAGAAAATTATAGAATCCATGATGGTGAGTTTTGTCAATATAAGTTAAAAAAATAAAATTACATTGTATACAAGAGTCATTAAAGGATAATTTTAATGACTATATTCTAGAGGGGTTGACTAAAAATTTATGGGAAATAGATACATATGAGAAACTAAATAAATATCACTCATAGTGAGGGTTGTAAAATAATTTTCGTCGCTTCTTCTATCTTGAAATTTTAAATTTTAATAAATAAATTATATTTAGTGATTAAATATTGGGGACCATAAAAATTTTAAAGTATGAAAATAATTTTTCTATATTCAATAAATATCATTAAATTTGATCAATAATAACAAAATAATTTCTTATAGATTCAATATAATGGTTCAACTTACTATTTAATAGAATATAATTCTATTTTATTTGTATAATTATACATTTTCTGTGAAAAAAGTAGTTATTACATAAGAAAATTTGATGGAGGCTTGGAGTGTGAGAACATTTCAACCAAATATAGATAGAGGTATTAATTCTTCATGAATATATAAGTGGAATCATAATAACTTATAACAAGTATGTGGTGAAAATAAATATATGAGTTTGTGTTCATTTTAATGAATGAACCAATTTGGATTCTATCACTGCGAAATCATGGTTTACTTGATGTGATAATACATTAACAACCCTAGGGCACATAACATATGTAAAAACATATATTATAACTATTAATTCAAGATAGGATATAATTATATTATATTCTAGGACATGGTAACCCTCATTGGTGTTAGGGTCAAAAAAATTAATAATAGTAATTCTTTGAAGAGGAAACACCAATGGAATTCGAGTATTGACATATGAATGTTTGAGGTACCCTCATTATTGTATCAAATTTGTTCTTGAAATTATTGTGAACCTAAATAATTATTTTCTATGTGAATGGGATCGGTTTTGTTATAATGTTTATTTGAACCCATATTCAATAAATCTTGATACACATTTGGAGTAAAGGGTATAATGAGGATTAAATTAACCATATTGTTACATTATGATATGTGGTGTGGTTTTCCCTTGGGGATTTCTTATTCCAAGTATAAAAATATATGAACACAACATTGAAATTAGTTGGTTCGTGAATTTGTTGTATGTATTGACTACTATAGTTTTAGAGGTTCCTTTATTCCACAAGATTATATCCCCCACATTTTTTGAGGAGAATAAAATACTAATTCAATAATAGAAAACCACATTGTTTATGACCTTAAGGATTTTTCTATCTAGTTCAATATACTGGTTAATGGCAAAAAATAATCAAATGATCATGAAAAATTATCAACAGTGGTGCTTCAGTATCATGATATATTCTCTAAAGACTGTTATTCACTAAATATGAAAATATATAATGAAATTTTTATGAAATTTTTTTCCATTAATGAGTCCAATATAATTATATTCTTCTTTATGACTACAGAGTTATGAGATCTAAAATTCCAACTTGTTGTCTTGTAAAGGATTTGATTTATTTAAATGTTTTCTTTCCAAGTATGCTACAGTAATTCAATTTGATTAAAAATATAGTGGTAGTTCTAATTTATTAATGAATATAAAAAATGTGTCAAGAGATTGTGAATAAAAATTACACTCTGCCTCACATCCATGAGATATTCAATTATTTTATGTGTGAAAAATTATTTTACAAGAATTAATTAAGTTCAATTTATCACTAGTTGAGGTTGAAAGATAAGTACATTACTGAGAAAATATTTTAATGTAAGATGAATCATTATGAAATCATTTTATTTTCATTTTCGATCCATAAATCACTAATTTTATTCATGGAATTAATGAGTGGTATATACTTTTAATTTATTATATCATCTATTTTATTGATTTTTATTGATATCATTATTTATTCTAGAATTCAATTAAGCATGTGAATATTTCTAAAATTTCTTTTGAATCATTTTAAAACAATAATTTAAAAAAGATTTATAAATTATATATATTTTTTAATAATTTTTTATTAATGGGAAATTTTTTTAGGAAAAAGAAATCTATAATGACCATAATAATATTATTCCCATGGTGTACATATAATGGGACCTAAATTATATTTAAATTTAGTTATTTCTTGGGTAGGTCATGTATTACTAATATTATATTTAATATTTCATGAAGTTGGATTAATGTGGGACAAGGAAATGAAAGGGAATAATGTTTTAGTGGATTGATAAGTCCTAGGAAGAATAAAATGAACTAAATTGAATAATAAATGTTGTTATAGTGTTGATATTTACTTGAATTTTGTGGTGGATTTGTGTCGCACTATTTTAACACTCAAGACTCTACTATAGCAGGTAAACATAGTCTCTTGAACTATCTTTCAATCCACCCGTTAAAGGTCATTTATTCGTTAAATTCATTAACTTATTAATTTATATTAATTAAATTATCCAATCTTATTTCATTTTTTAATTCAATATATCGAAATTAACATTATATGAATTTATGATATTTTTATGAAAATGAATATTTTGAAATGAAAAATATTTTTGTCCTAAAAAAATTTATTGTGTATGAATTAAAAATTATATAAGAACATTATAGAAGTTTATAAAATGTTTAAGTAAAATATTAATTATTGAACCATGCCCCTCGAGGCCAGTTCAGGCTATTTTCGCTACATTTACAGAGTGATACTTTGGACATTATACTTAGGTAACCTTGGACTAAGTCATTGGAATGGGTTATGAAATGACCCTCTGAGAGATACTTGGAAAGACCATCTAAATTTCTATAAATGGGATCTGGGTGTCTTTCTATATTTTTAAAGTTTTTTTATATTGAGTTGAAATAAAGTTAAATGAATGATTTCAAAATAATAAATATTACTCTATTGTTGGGAATGTAGGGACATGCCCTCCAATCCAAATCACAAGATTGGGGACAGTCCAACTGATCACGTATTATCTCACCCATTTCACTATTGCACGATCCTTTGGTTTAGACCCATTAAATTAGGATGAATTAGGTATATTGGGTGGGTATCTAGGTAGAACCCAATCTATTGTTGTTAATTATTTATTTCTATTTGAATTTATAATTTTAAGTCACATAGCTTATTTTATTTTGGATGAGATGGAATAGACTAGACACATTGGGTGTTGGCCTACTAAGATTTAATCTCACACACATCTTTGGTGTTATTTGGTACATGGGTAGACTTTATGGTTGTAAGTTTATAACAAATAAATCATCCATCCTCCCGCACTTGATCAATTTATAGTTCTAGGATTGATTTTATGGAGTATAGGACTGAGTTGATGCTAAAGATTCTAGCCATATCGATTTTTTCCATTTTTTATATTTTTTCAGTATGTAGTATGTTCTTATATCTATTCTCATTGCATGATTTTGAATACCCATTAAATTAACAAATTTTCATCTTTTTTAGCTATTATTATTATTTATATACCGCATATTATGTACTACTCTTGCATGATTAAGTTTTCTCTTTTTACTTTTTTTAGGTTATATTTGATTTTACAGTTTATTTCATTTTTATATATCTTTGTGATCCACTCTGATCAATTATTGAATAGGCTCCCCATAAACATATGAAAGTCACTCACTACTAGTTTGAAGCATCTGGTGTTCTTGGCGGCACACATGAGGTATTCTGAACACCGTCTCAGGGAACATTTAAGTGGAATTAGTGGACAGTTTCCAAATATTTCATATTTCTAATTATATAAATATCAATGATTTATTCAGTAATAAGTTCTATAAGGAATGGTGAGAATATTATTATTCAGTCTTATGGGGAATGAATTATATTAAATCATGTGATGCGTCAAGCCCAATACTATATATCCCCTTGATGCCTTAAAGGGTCTCATGAGATAATACTTGTTGGGTTTTGGTGTTTACCTCTTTAAATGTTAATAATGTGTCTTGCTACAAGGCTACAAACACATGTTATGTTTTCTTATATTATCAATTCCATCAGTATGAGATCAATTATTATTAATATATATTTGTTTTCCTTTATTATCAGGGATTTCAAATTCCCTTGGTTTGAGCTAATTATATCTTTATATTTTTTGTTATATTGATGTCACTTGTTATGTGTTTATTTTATATAATCTTACATTGTATTCTACTCTTTACTAGGCATTTGTGATCACCCTTAATTTTTTCCATTTACCCAAGAAACCTCTAGGGGCACTATGTCAAATTTAACGAGATTTTATGGATTTGATAATAATATTATCACAGTGTTTTCATGTTATAGCTTATCTTTTCAAGTGTAAGGTATGTATGTATCCAATACTAAATGACTATTAAACTATTTCATCCTTCCGTAACACATCTAATTTATACCAACAATGTAATAAAACATTTGGATATGGGTTTCTAGAGTTCGTGATGTCATAGTTTGTTTCAATGAATGTTTAGTATCATCCATGAGGACTAGATCTATATCATCCTGGTAAGAAAATAAAAGTACTATGAATATACATCACATTTTATATGGAATCATCTATAAGACATAGTATGATTTTTATTTTAAAATTATATATCTTGATATAATTATGTGTTATCCATTATAGAATGATAATGTCTAGTCAACGAAATGGGTACCATATCAAAACATATTGTTGATAAATGGATATTCTGAATAATCAATATTATGAAGCTATAGTTAAGGATGATCATATAATATCTATTTTGGGATAGTAGACCCAGTCTTTGAAAAAAAACTTGGCTACATAGAGTTTCCTACAGAATCATATAACTGTCTAATTATGTTGTATTTTCTCCTGAAATAACATCCTGCAGTATTAATTGGAACAATTAATCCACTAGGATATGAATAATAGATCATGTATAGAAAACATAGATTTTCATTCATAGATATTACATATATTTAGATGAATATTAAATATATTAAATAAAAATGCCTGACTAACATAAATATTTATTATATTTGGAGACTAGGAACACAATCATATAATTTTGCGATTGATCTTGAACATTCCTTATATATATCTTCTCATTTCTTACTCTCCTATAAAATAACCAACTTAAAAACATTATTCATAACCTCAAGAATGAAAACATAATAAATGGTGAGATTAGATTATTAGTAAAGGAAAACAAGGGAGGTACATAAGCATAACATGAACATAAATTTTTGAGATCATGACCATTAAATATGAAACCCATACCTAACATCGAAAAGATCGGAATCCGGAGTCATAAAATAAATTTAAGAATTTTATAATAGATAAATCATAAGTAAATCGAATAACATGATCCATTATATAATAACATAAGTATAGGACATGGAATTTCTACATACATATATACACAGAAAATCATTACCATATTAGTCTATGATCAAGTCAAGGATTTCGTTGTATAATGGTTTCACTCCATAAACAAACATAGAAGTCAAGGTTCACTCCCAATGACATTACAATATATAGTTCCCCTTACTAAACCACACTCACTCCCCATTCGCATCTTGTATATATCATTAGATATAAATAAATAAACAATGTATTAGAGGCAGATATAGGTCCAACACAACACATAATGAACATAATACACATTTTCACCACAATTTCATAAAATCTAAATCATGTCATAACCATGAAATGAAATGTTTCTCTTTAATATTTCATCATATCATAACCTATGAAAAATACACATGTTATCTAATCATTTCGTCATAGCATAACTATTGAAAAGAATCGGGTTTTATAATATTTATATCATGATATAACCAATATAAGAGAAACAAGTTTCATATAAATCATGTCATTATAAACATTAACAAATCCTAAATATAATAAAAATGGTATACTTTCATCATATTCCCTATAAAGGATATGTAAACCAACAGGATGTTATCATAGATGGAGAACGATTTTTGAAAAAAAATAAAATGGAATGTTTCTTATGGAAAATATCCTTTATTTTAAAATTAATGTTTAAATCTAACCATTATAAAATATTTTTGAAATCCATTTCCTTAAAAATATTCCTTAACACTTATAATGGATTCTTTAAATATCATTAAAAGATTTTTTAAATGAAAATATCCTTTCATAAACGAGAAAAAATTAATAACATAAAACATTTTTAAAAACCCTTTCTTTGGTAATGAACTAAAAAAACATACAATGTAATCATCAAGGAACAAAATTTTCATGTGGGTGGGAAATTTCGTTTAGGACATACACATTAAAATAATTATTCCATTACAATTTTCAGTAAGAGACAACCATGAATATTTTATTCAAATACACGAATATTCTATTAAAAAAACATTAAAAAAATTGAAACATGGATAAAAATTTCTTTAATAAATAATTTTTATACTTTTAAAACATTTTTGAATATATTATTTTGGAAAACATAGATTTGGAAGAAAAAGGGGTTTGATATAATAGATGATTTATCATAGATGATTTATTTCAATATCTTTGTACATAAAGAGATAAAAATTAATGGAAAAAATGTATTCTCATTACATATTTAGAGGAGAATAAAAATAATTATTCAATTTATGAGTTAGATAATAATATCACATCATTATAATAATAATCATAAACAATCTCGATAAATGATGAGATTGTAACATAAAACTATTACCACTTTCGTATCATTGAATCATAATCCCCATGAAATAATTATAGTAAATGAAACTTATTATATCATGAAAAGTATATTACTCATGATATAACTTGTCAAAGGTGTTGTATATATACCTCATAAAAGAAGATAGGTGAATGACATAACTTCTTTTCTATAGAAGTTAATTCATGTCAAACAATATCTTACTACATTGGTAACTATTAAACCATAGACACCATGAAAGATATATCCTATAATGGATATGTAAGTACATACAAATTTAAGGATAGCCATAAAAAAATAGATTCATGGGTACTATTGTAACCAAATAAAATAAACACATGGTGATTATGGCTTGTGTCTCACATAAAAATAAAAGTGAGATGGAAATACCAAAGTGTAAGTCTCCATTTCAATCAAACACATTAAAAACTCATATATACTAAAATTGTATATTTTTTAAATCTAAAACAGAAGCATAATTATAAATATGACACCCTATATGATTTACTATATTTCTTTCATTATCGGTGTGTTAACAATTCTATTCTACATTCACATTTCAGGTGATAACTATTTTGTTTTTCATATATGTTTTAATTTTATATTTTTTTCCTCTTATATTTACCATTCTTAAATCACCTCCAGAATAAAAATCATTAAATATTTATCATATTTATAAATAAATTATACATTCAAAACCAATAATGAAATATGGTTTTGATAAATTAAGTATGTTATGATCATAGTGACAGTAGGTCTTACTTATGGATAAAGAAAATTTCCATTTTTCAATGATCATATTGAAAAGAGTTAATTAATATACGAGGTTTAGATAATGATAATAATATAATAAATATAGTTTTATTTATTTAAGTGTAATTATATAATAACGACCCAATGTTTTATCAATGGAAATTCCTTACTTATATTTATTTTATATGGTATTAACACATAACCCAACACAATACAAAAATTATAAATGATGAGTAAATAGGAAAAATTTGTTTATTAAAATGAGTTTTTCATGATCGAAACTCTCTAAAATAATCCAAAACAATTATCATTAAATATTTTTCTAATGAATCATAATCAATTCTAAAAAATGGAATTTTAAAATTCTATAAGATTGTTAATAACATATAAGTTCATTTATAGACAGCTATCCTTATTATACATTATTTTTTATATACATATACAAGTAAAGTGATCAGGATATCCAGGGAAATCAATGCTCCCAAATGATGAAATTCACTCTCTTAACCCCTAAAAAACGCCATAAAGTAATTTAATAAAGTTAAAATAAAGAAAATAAAATTATTAATGGTTATGGAGTTATTAATTAATAAATATAATATGATTATTCCGGACAGTAATATCACGTGAAGAATCATTTCAGAAATAGGAATGGGATTTTACCTGAACCTCTATTATTATTTTGAGTTATTATTTCTCTATTTTTACCTAAATGAAATTATCATTTAGTTTTAAATAAATATTAATAATTAGTCTTATATGTTCCAAATTCATGTGTAAAGATCAATTCATACTTATTTTCAAGGATATAATTTTTTATAAAAGGTTCCTTACTCAATTCTTCTCTATAAATTGGCCCAATTTAAGGGATGTTCCTCAATTCATAACGAAATTCAATTATGATCCATAATCTATTTCAAGAATCCATTATTTTTATAGAATCAATTATTTTATGATGATAAAATTCTACGTTCACGTCTTGTATTATATAAAATATTATGCCATTTTTCAACATCAATCTATTTAATATTATCCTTAAACCACACTAAAATGTTCTTGTTTATAATGTTTCTTAAATTCCATTTTAACATGTATTCGCTTAAGTTTAACATAAATTTTCATTATATTTTCCTATTATCACATATGAATGTCCATGTATGATTTAAATACAATATTTCAAGGACATAATAATGATTTCCCATTATGTTGTGTCGTTTAAATGGATTATGATACCCAATTCTTACCATGGGTAAACCTTATGTTTATGTTTCACTACCTATGTATTATTCTTAATGCAGAAAAATTATTCATGAACATGTTAATATGGTTGTGTCCAAAAAGCTCTCTAATACATTGGGTAATGTTTAGTCTCATGGGATGTTATGTACAACAGTTATGATGGATAGCCTTATCTCATTCTCCACTATGGGAAATGAGCCCTGACTCATGATCCTATATTTGAAATGTGCCTTGTCTCATGATCCTATTTGTGAAACGATCCTTGAAATAAGATCTTTTATATGGAATGACCCTTGAATAATACTCTTCTATGTGCAATGATCCTTAACTCATGATAAATTCATGTTTTTTTTGTAGTTTTAAATTACAATGAATCCATGATTATATGATCCCATCTTATTTTTGAAATGTTTAATTTTTATTTAGGGGTATGAAACAAAATTTTATGGTGGATGGAAATGGTGGACATCAAGGGAATCTACCATAACATAATTATTACACTCCATAGGAAAGAAACCCAAATAAGAATAGACAGTGATAGACTCCCCTAGATCGCCTCTTCTTTCTAAGGGTTCCATAGCAATGTTTCCTTCACGCCACGTATACACCACCACGATGCCTGGATCACGTAACTTCCCACCCTTTCAAATTTAGTACATCAACTCCAAAGGAGGATTTCTCTCCCCTTCAATTAACCCATCCAAAATATTGGAGTCTGATTCTACCTTTGATATCATGATATTGTACAATTGAAATAATTACATAGCACCCAACTAGAATTTTTAGAGTCTGATTTTTCATGTTTAACCATGTTCTGTGCCTTTTTATATCATTATTTTAGGCCTTCAAACCCATATTCTGAGCTTTATTTTAATTTTAATTCCATTACTTGGATTTTTATCTCGTCACCTTGTTCATGTAATCCCCATGTTATCCTATGAAAATTTAAGGTCATAAAATATTTTATGATCTCATCATGGATGATAAATAATGAAATTATTTATTTAGTCCCATGTTTTTAGTTGTATTTTTCTTGTCTTCTAAGACACTAGAATTTACGATAATTGGCCTGTAATTTGATGTTTAATTATGCTTAAAATCATTTATTGATATGTTTAAAAGACTATGTTTTCTATTAGGGTATCATAGGAAATGTTTAGTAATTTTTAGAGACTAGTAATAAAGAACATTAGTAATAACCCTGGGGATAAGACTAAGTATGAGATAACATACCTATATTTTTGTAAGTATAGATTTTTTGGCATATCAAGAAAATACCTCCATGTCTATGTATTACAAGTGGATGGGGTTCTTTAATATATGTACCTAGGAGTAACAACTCAAAAAGGAAGTTTCATTCCTGACTTAGGGTAGCCTAGTACATGAAAATGGGATTTACTAGGCACCTTGGATGACTCTCTGAAGGGATATTCTTTGGTAAATTTATATGCTTAGTATAAACCATTATTATGGGAATAAAAAAACCTTAGAAAATATATTTTAGGAAACTATTCATGGATAATTGTTGATGCTCCCATCCGTCACAGAGTCTAAACGAATGAAAAGTGAAATACCTTAAAAGAAAAATGATTCATTCTTTGAAGAAACATAAAAAATTGACAAAGGCATGAACAAAGATTCATTTTCACTTGGGTCATGCAAGTTCCACCAAGGTCGCGCAAGTATACTTGCACGCCACCCAATGTCGTGTGGGTGACTTGCGCGACCTCTTTGATTTTTTACCCAGGTTCTTCCCTAGCCTATAAATACCCTCTGTGGGCCCCCCATTTCAGGATGAAAAAATTCCAAAACTCATATTCGAGCTATGGTCACCCAAGTATCTTCTAGAAGTCTTCTGAACAATTATAAGGTAATTTCTTACCTATAATGGAAGGTCTAAACAGGGGAAACAAGGCCTAAGTGTTGAAACTCATTAACACTTGCGCGCCTAAGTGTCCAACCCTTAAGGGAAATGGCCACACTTGCGCGCCGCCTTACCCCTTCAACTGAACTTTTGCACCACTCTTCTGGATGCCTCTAGGGATATTACTAAAGGCTTGAGCCAAGTCTTACCCAAGTATTACGCTACGGGTTGACCATTGCGCAAGTACCCATGTGTCACTCAAGTATACTTGCGCGACAAGGACTTACGCGCCCACGTAGGACCTGCGCACCCTGTTCTTTTTGGGTGCCTCTCCTACCTGTTTCACCTCTATTCTGCCTATTCCCCTCTCCTATTCAAGATCTGTCCTTCAAAACCTTCTTTAAAGCCATTTCTTTTGGCATGGCGTCCTTGTTGGCTTCTTTATCTAAAAGTAATTCTGTGGAACATCTCTCAAAACCTAGTGATTTACATATATTTATATCACTAAGGTTAGAGATTTCATTTACTCAACCTTATCATTTAAAGATGAGAGGTTCCCTAACCTGGGCCTCCTTTTCAGGAGTAATCCCCAGTCATAATTTCTCTAAATTGGGAATCTTCCAAAGGAGTAATCCTCACTCATAAATTCCATTAACTTAGGCCTCCTTATCAGGAATAAGTCCTATGTCTGAAATCTATTGTATAAATGGGCCTCCTTTTCAAGAGTAAGACCCAATCATAATTATCATTAACATGGGAATCCTCCTTTGGAGTAAGCCCCAAATCTCTTAACCTGGGCCTCCTTTTCAAGAGTAATCCCCAGTATTCATGTTCCCTTAATTTTGGGAATCCTCCATAGGAGTAAGCCCCATGTTCCCAAAATCCAAATTCCCTTAACCTAGGCTTCTTTTTCAGGAGTAATCCCCAGTCATAATTTCTCTTAACCAGTCTTAATTTACTTATTATTTAGGATTCTTTCTCAAGAGTAATACACAATCACAATTCCCCTCATAATTTGGGCATCTTCCTCTGGAGTTAGTCCCAAGTTAGAGTATCCAAATCTCCATAAAGCAGATATAACTTTATAGACCTTGTTCTCGGGTTTCTTCCGTGAAGTAAATCCCAATATTCAACTATCTTGGAATTTATACATATATAATCCCCACATAATTTCTTATAATTGAATCGTTCATGACACAATTTTCTCGTTTTACAAATATCTCTTGTTTATCACACTGAGCATGACTCATGTGAGCTTAGAGTGTAAAATTAATTATTACATCTTTCTTTGAACCATCAATCATGCATAAACTCAATACTTCATTACTAGAACTATGTGGGTTTCTGATTCATTTTCTAAAATAAAGGATACGTAGGTAGCCCATCTGCGGGTACGATCCCAACTCTGAAATAATCTATGTCCCTTTGAATGACAATAAATTCAAGTGCCCCGGTAAGTGGATTTAAATCCAGTATGGTTAACATTATTCCCAAGAGATTTCTATATAATGTATCGAAGGATACCATTGAATAATAATCTCTAACAAATACAGATGATTATCTATTGATTAAGAACCTCGAATTTATATAAAATATTCTCTAAATCTCATACATATTATACATTGACTGTCAGATCTAAAGGAAATCTCATTTTTCATACTTGGTATTGTAATAAGGAATCATGAACATAACTTAAATCTATAAAGAGAGTCTCGGTTTAGACAATAATTCCCCTAAAAAGGTGTGATGAGTCCGACCTCCCATCATCTCGGCCAATGAAATTTTTTAAGCCTCATTGGTTCATAACCAATGAGAACCTACCTTTGGAATGTTTGTCCAAATGGATATATAATCATTGGATGTTTCTGGTTCTATGAACAAACCTGTTAGAAACCTCTTGGAATTTTTGAACTCTAAATCAACGAGATCATTCCCATTTCCAGAGGGAAAAAAATAGTGAACCTGATGTGAATCCTTATCCAAGTTAAAATGATGTTTTATCTATTTTTTAGGCCCCTATTTAAACTCTATGAGAGGGCCAACAAAACAATCAATAACATATGTGCTCATACAAAAGATGTAGCGGACGAATTTATCTTGATTATGTTTGGTATATCAAATAGGTACTCTTTTCCAAGATCTTATGCATTATATAAATGGATTCTCTTAAGTTCAATCATGTGAATACCTCTGTTGTGAATACCTCTGCTAATACTCCTATTGGATCCTCGTCTGCTCTGAGGGAGACAACACCTACTCATCATCTTAAACGCTGGGCATCGAATACACTAGTTAAGGAGTACTGTCAACACTGTACCATTCCAACTCTGGAGGCTGCTCAAAAAGCCCTCCAAGTGAACAATTCAACCTAGTCGTTCGGATAGTGACGATCTGCAATCAAGAAGTAGGAGGTGGTAACTATTATCCCCAATAGTTTTGGGTTGTTATCCCCGTAACACAACAACCATTCCATCCCATATTATGATGAGGTTAATGAGAAGGTCACAATAGGCCTTAACTCAAGGAAACATGAGTCCATCCTGACGGCTCCCACCAATAAGTGTTTCCAAACTCCTGCGGCAGTGTGCCCTCAACATGATGAGGGTATCGCCTTCAAGGGTTCAGCTTAGGTCCCTCAGACCCCAGCATGCAAGGAGAACCACCAGAGGTAAAATCCGGTCAACAGTGAGCAGGTTCTTATCTCTGCCATCTCCGGAGAAGTCCACCAACCTAACTTGGTGGAAATCAATGAGCGGGCACACACAACCATCCGTTTTAATTCCGCTGTCCAGCAGACTCGTCTGGTAGCAACACGCCAATCCCGACAGGCAATTCCTGTACAGTACTATAGATAGGAACACACATATGTTTACAAGTCATAAGCTATTCAGCAGGCTCGTCTGACTACATATGATGAAGCCCGCCAACCCAATGTATTCACAACTGGTAAACATGAACATAAACATGCTTACACTAATCAATCCTTCCAGCATCGTCATTTGTCAGCATTGAAGGAAGTACATCAACCACATTCGGAGGAGTGCAATCAGCAGGCACATACACCTGGTAGTATTGATCATGCCTACCAACAGTCTCATTTGGTATCACCTGGAGAAGTCATTTGGAAAGCCACAATGACAAACAGAAGGCAGACTCAACTCTCTACCGCCATTCATGAGTACTGTCAGAATTCACTGGCCGGAAAAGGAGGACAAGAGCAGGAACACACACCTACTCCAAGCACAGAATGGATGTATATCCATGTTCCAGTAGTTGAAGTCACCAATCATATTCTATCAACGGTGAAAGAGAAGAGGCAAATACCTGCTCATATACTGGATGCTTGCCAGGATATTATAACAGCTTTAGTATCATCACAGGGAAAGTAATGAAAATCTATCCCGATTAGTGGAGTGACACATCAGCAGTTCACTCCGGAACAAACACACCCATATGTTCCAGTCCAAGAGGGTTGTGGTGTGTACTCCCCCATATCATACGGACAACCAAGTCAGGCACACAAACCTGATCTGAGTGGAGATAGTCATCCTAACCGGATCATTTCTCCTGGGAAGGCACATAAACCTGCCCATAATGACCACTTTCTTCAACAAGAGGTTCCTAAAGTGATTAAGAAGGTGTCTAAGAATAAGACCCACCCAGCACAGTCTTGAAATCAAGGGCCAATTTGTCACAAGGCCTTACTCGATGCTGGAGTCCTTGATGCACTCAGACAGTTATCTATTGCAACTCAAGATTTTACTCTCTCAGTTACCAATAGTGGGAACATTAATTCCGAAGGTCTGCATCAGACACTTCCTCATGAAGGCATGCTTCATGACAATTTGGAAGATCTCGATATTTCATCTTCAGATGAGAGCCACAAGAACCCTCTGTGTGGATATAAGATCAAGGAGCAAAAAGATTCATCTTTTGATGTAACCCACCATGGTGGTCCTCCCCATGATGATGAATTTTTCTGTGAAAGTCCTCTCTATAGTAATAATGCACATTTCCTAGAAACTTCGCCAACAGAAAATGTAGTGACGAGAAATCCTTCTTATCTTGAGGAAATTGCAAATGTGAAGCTACTCATGTTTGATGCTTTACCACTCTCAGGTGAAACAATTATTCAATAAGAAGATAGCCTGGGGTGTAGGTCATTCTCTAAACCACACCTGGGTCATTCATCTTCAAGTTTGATCAGTGAATTATCTACCAATATTATTGAATCTGATGAATCAGCAAGGAAGCACTAGCTCTGGTCTAATTAGGTAGAAGAATCTACATTGAATTATAAAGATGATGTACTGAATATGAGAAAACATGTAAAGACCCGTAAAATTCAAGGGAAATTTTTTCTTAATAATATTTGGGATTTTACAAGTATGCAATTTCTGACGGTGCCTGATTCCGGGGCCCGATGTGCCCAGAATCAATTTACGAAGTTAGGCTTGGGTACGTTCAGTGAACGAACGAGCAGGTTTTTCTAACATTTGAACCGGTGCTCGGAATTGAAATATGAGGGCATCGATGAACTCGCAGCGCCAGTAATTTCTTACGAATACCCTTATTGGAGTTGCGTTTACTCGGGAGGAGTTGTTAAAAAAATTGAGGAATAAAAATATAATTGTTTTACAATTTTATTTTTATTTCTTTCTAAGTGGTTAAGTGTTGAGTCACAACACCCTTCCCCTCTCTTATGTGGTTATATCCTAAGTAAGAGAGTTAGGGGTGGCACCCACTTGTTGTTAACTACCTTTGAGAGGATTATGGTTGGGTGGCGCCCACAAAAGCCCAACCCCTCACCTTCCCCTAACGTTAATAAAAGTTCCCCTCTTAAATTTGTAACTTTCAAAAAGAAAACCCCCTCTCTCAACTCCTGACAACATACACTAATTAATTAATTGAACCTACAAAATTATTTAATTCTTGGATTCATTTTGAATTTCCAATGAATTATTGTCTTGTGTGTTGATTAAATAATACTAAGTCTTATTTTTTGAGAGGTTAGTTTGTTGTGCGAGAGGATTTGGAGAGGAAAGCTCTAAATTCTAAACAATGTTCTTCCTCCTTGAAGAACGCAAAGAACGCACCGTCGCTGACGATGAACACCGACCTCTAACGAAGGACAACGGTGAGAGACGCCTTCCACGAAGTGCGACAACGTGACGTCGTGTACCGCGACGTCAACGACCCTCATTTTCTACGATGTCCGATCATCGCGACGCTTGCCTCTTTCCACGACTTGACGATGTGCGACGTCTTTGTAAGGTAAAGAATAAATTTGAGAATGATATCTTTTCCCATGGATGTTTCCTTCTAATACAAGGAACGCGGATCAACTTAATAATAAGTTGATCCGTGAAAAATTATGTTTGCGGGTTGGGATTACTTGATTGCGGGGAAAAAGTAGGGGTTTAGGTTTAATTTTTTTTGTGGATTATATCATCGGCCTTTGATTAAGTTGTTGATAGTCATTTGGGCCGCCTGTTATCGTAATAATGGGAGGAGGTCGGACCGTACGAACCTGGCCGACCCTCCTCCCCATTTTTTTGGTTGTACTTGTTGCAGCATGAGAAAAGGTGGTGCGGTGCAACGGCACCGCGTGAAAACAACGAAGAACAGGCAAAGAAGCGTGGCTCCTCCGCGCCACACCTTTACGGCGATTCGAAGGCTGCACGGATTGTTTAATCGATGGGCACTGATGGAACGGTCCGCCAAGGCAGTTTGATGATTCTGCAGTAAGGTGCGAGACCCGAGGAGAATGTTGGCATAGACGGAATCGATAACGGACCACCAGAGCAACTCCGGTGGCCCGCGGAATTCTCCGGCGGCGCCTGGCGCACTGCCGGGAGGGACCGTCGTAGCTGCAGCCGCGGCTGCGGGTGTCCGGTCCCGCGTCCACATGGGACCGAGGAAGGGACGTGGCGTCGGGCCGTGTCCGCTGGAAAGGAGCGGCCCCCACGTTGGGGCCATGACTCCAATCAAGGGGGCAGCGCCCCCTTTGCGCGGCCGCTCGGCCGGTGCCGAGCCGACCCCACTCGGCCGGTGCCGAGCCGACCCCACTCGGCCAGCGCCGAGCCGCCCCGGGCCGGACCGGCCGCGCCGGGCCGGGCCGCCCAGGCCGGGCTGGACCGCACCCACCGGGCCAGGCCGCGCCCTAATGGGCTGGACCGGGACCCGGTTCGGGCCGACCAGGGGGGTTGGGTCGGGTCGGACCGGGCCCAAACCCTCCATTTTCAGACCACTTCCGGTCTTTTGCCCGTATCCTGGGCTACGGACCTACGATCGACGCAATGTCAGTTGTGTAGAGATCCTTGGATCGAGGAAGTTGTTTTGGTATTTACACTCATGGTTTCAGAGAAAATTGAGTACAGCCGGGTTGGTTCGGATACGAAACCAACCGGGCCCTCGGAGCGAAAATGCTTAAATCTTGAGCTCTGGACGTCTGATTGATGTGTCGTCGACTTTGTTGGATTCATCTTGATTAGAATGAAATTTTGGCATACTTTGACTAAGGTTTGGACGTTGGTGGATAGAGTCCAGGTTGTATTGAACCCAAAATCCAATCAGGCCCCTGGAACGGAAAAGTTGATAACTTTCAGATCAGACGTCCGTTTGATGAACCATCAGCGGCGTTGGTAATAACGTTGAGAAACGGTACCTATGAGTATACCCTATGAGTGTTGGGGTATATTTGTGATATGTATGGGTTGGTTCGCACACGAAACCAACCGGGCCCCTAGGACGAAAAGGCTAATAACTGACAGATCGGGTGCCCGATTGACACGTCGTCTGTTACATTGAGACCCCTATGACGAGGCGGTCCTTTGAGAAACTTCTTCGTGGGACTTGTGATAAATGAAATTTCAACTTGTAGCTAATGGAGCGGACCCTCCTGGAGGCAAGCATATGGAGTATGGATACCGTGTAGCTGGCTGAGACCTGACGACTGCTTGACCGACTCGACGTGGAGTGAGTCGACTAGCCCAGTGGACAGAGCACTACTATTTTTGGGTGCAGACCCATGGCGGATGGAGCACTACTGTGTTTGGGTGCAGACCCGTGGTACTCAATAGTTGGAGTACCTCTACAGGCTATTAGGGGGGGTGTGCACTACAATGTTTGGGTGGAAGACCCCGGCGGGAAGCACTACTGTGTTTGGGTGGCTGACCCGCGGTACTCGACAGGAGGAGTATGTCAGCAGTCTTAGGTTAGTGAGCAGTACCTCGGAGTCGTGACAGGATCACAATACTCTCTAGAGACGAGCCTCTTCAGTAGTTATGGTTTCGATAATGAAAATCCTTGTTTGAGCTGATTCTATGACCTTTGTGTTTACCTCGTGATTGATATGGGTCACTAGATAACATAGGTATATGTATGGGCATATACCTAGGTAGTGGTTATCCGTTGATTTCATAACCTTTGCATTTCTTCATGATTGAGATGGGTTACATGATAACTTAGGTATATGTATGGGCTTATACCTATGTAAGGGTTATCTGTTGTGTTTATTCTATTGGGGTTATCCTTGTTGGATTTAGAGAGACATTGAGTGTCTTGGGGTCCCTAATGAGTATTGTTATACTCACCCCTATACGGGCTATGCCCGCACCTCGTTGTGTTGGTTGTAGATGACGGGCAGTGCTGACGGAGGCTGAGTGTTTGAGGATTGGATGATACCCGGAGGTGGACCTCACGACGAGTCAGTATCCGGAGGTGGACATCATGACGAGACGATACTCGAAGGAGGTTGACGGGCAAGAGCATTGTGGAGGATATCTGTAACTACCCTTTAGGTAGGATCCGTGGCAGATGATCCAGGATCTGCACTATCTGTACCTACTCTTCAAGTAGGATCCGAGTTTGACGACCCAGGAGCTGCTTCTTTCCTTCCACCTGTTTTTCTTTTCTGTTGTATTTTCATTCAGTTGTATCTGTACCTTCAGTTGGGTTTGTATTCGTTCCCACTTAATTTTCAGCACTTTCTTTTGTACTTAGTGTATTACTTCCGCTTGTACTCTATGGTGTTTTGTTTACTTTTATAAAGGCAATGCCTTCCCAGTTATCGGGATTTACACCTTTGGTGCTAGTCGCTAGCCCCTGGACTATGGAAGGCGGGCTTGGGGTAGTCATGTCATGGGCCTCGTGTACGGGTCATGACAAAACAATTGGCATAAGGTGAATTTCCAGTTATGTTTTGGCCTTTGGCTGATTCTCAGTATGACATTTCAGAGATGTTGACAGAAGATGGAATTAATGATATTCGTCTCAACATATGGAAAAATATTTTTCAGTTTAAAAAGAAAATATTATCATATGATGAATTTGAAAATCATGTCAAGATAATAGAAGTGTTACAATACCAAATTGACTTGGAATCCTTCTCAGTTTCTCGATATACGAAGCCTGAAAAGCAGCAGAGAGCCCTTCAGCGTTCATGCCTTGGCGCACTAAGAAGATTGCGCCAGTTAAATGCCAATGCCCAATCTGGTATTCTTATCAGGTGATGGGGTGTCCATGGAGAATTTCATTTCACAGTACTCTTTAGTCAGTAAAGCCCACCGAATGTGGTCTCATGCAATGTAATTTCCCACGGCTGGCCACATCCATTTGGTTTTGTTTGTAATCAAAGGCTAGCTCAAGAACAGGCCTCAAATAGTTCTTCTCAAGATCGGGAATACAGAGAACAAGTATTTGAATTAATTTTGCATCATCCAAATGAGAACATCGAACAGGCTTCCCATTTAGAGCGGTCACATCATCAAGTGATAGAATTGTCAGAAATCATCCAACGGTCTTTTGAGCTGGGTGATAAAAGCGGATGCAGGTTAATTTATCCAGCCGATTTCTAGAATAAATTCCACATGATTAGGAGATCCTTTAAGAAGGTCTCATATATAGAAACTCAAGAACCACCCCAGCTTTCCAGACTGAGTAATATTTTAACCCAACCCTAAGAATCAATAAATAGGATTCGAGGAGTTAAGAAAAAATAGCAGCAATAGCCCCAGTCCACATGACTGGGGACTTTTTCAAATCCTCAATATTTCCCTCAGAGAAAGTCAGTCTTATCTCGATCAGGGAAGAATCCTCAAGAGGAACGAAGAGCCGAATTATCAGGATATTCCCTCCATAATATTGTTCGTCAAGAATATCCTGAAGGATCGAATCAACAAAAGGCAATGTCTCATCATGGACATGGAAGAAGACAATGTTGCAAAAGTTCTGATAGAAGGGATGCAATGAGTTATGCATAAATCAATTTCATCAATGAAGTTGTTGCTAATCCCCCCAAGTGAGTCTCACTCAGAGGTATCAGATGAGGAAACTCTTGCTCAAGAGGTTGTACACACAGACACAAATGAAGATGGTGTGCGTACACGAAATCAAAGGATTACCCAGAATCTAGGTAATCCTTCAAGTAACCCACTTCCCCCTCTCCGAATGGTGTCCAATAAGGGGAAAGGAAAGAATAAGGTCACATAACCTTCCTCTGGAGAAGGAAAATCGCTCTCATTATGTCAAAGATTCGCACAACCAGAGGAAGAGATGAAGGAATTAAGGAGGTTGAATACAGAACTACTTCAAAGTAGTCTTCCTCCTAAGCATACAAGAGCCAGTCAACCAAGGGAATTTTTTGCAGCTATTGAGATGGATCAAGAATATCTTATATAATCAGTACAACCACACAGGTCTAATCCTATGGGTCAGGTACAACAAAAACTGGTGGTGTTATCATCAGTTGCAGTACCAGCCACCACATCAGTCCATGCTCTAATTATTGCATCTGCATAGGTCCAAGCTCAACTGGATGTTTCTCAGAATTTAATGACTACCATTGTGTCATTAACAGCTCGGTTGGAAGCTATGTAAGGAAAGCGTGCACTGGTTCAACCAAAAAATGGAGCTTATCCTGAATGGGTAGATTCAATTCTTCCCCCATCAAATTTTTCAAGTACCACATTCCTAATATTTAATGGTTCGGGAGACCCATATCAACACTTAACACATTTTGTTTCTCGTTGTGATCCTATGATGGGAACTACTCAGCAAAAAGAAGTAGTTAAGCTCAGTTGTTTTCTACAATCATTACAGGGGCATGCTGTTGTCTCATATACAAGCTTGCAATCCCGGTTAATTACTGTGTGGGAGGATCTCCGTCAACGATTCCTTCTTCAATTCAGCTCAAAATTTCCCAAGACAATAGTTTTTGATCTTAAAAATTGTAAGCAAAGGGATAATGAAAGGGTGTCATATTTCATTTCTTTTTGTAAATGATTGACGTATTCTCTTAGCTTAGCACTCCCTCAAGAAGATTCATTGAAAAATTGTGTGGAAAATTTGCGTGATGAGTTGCAGACACCGTATATCCCTGTGGAATACATAGGATGGTTTCGAGACCTTACTTCAATCACTCCGCAGATTGATGACTCTCTTATAAAGAATAGGGATAATCCTCATGTAATTACATCAAGTCCAGGAAGGAGAATGGTTAAATAAGAGATTGTTATAGTTATTCTTAAACAAGCACATATACCTGCTTCTACTTCAAAACCTTTATCTTCCTAAAGGGCTCCACCTCTTGAGAATCAAAAACCGAGGTTGTTTCGTCAAGATTCTCAAAGAGATCAAAGAAAGAAACAATGTGAGGCTTTAAAGATAAAAAGTTACACTTTCCGAAATGAACAGGTTCCTGGATACTTCATTTTGGATCTGGAAAATAATTTGGTTCAATTGACATGGCCCAAAAGGCTGAACAGGGAAGGAGATGAAGACTGTACCAACTATTTCCATTTTCATTAGATGTTGGGGAATCCCATTTAAGAGTGTTCTGACTTCAAATAACTCTTGAAAAAAATGGTGGACCCAGGACAAGTCAAGTTGAAAGGTTCTTCAGCTCAGGTAGCAAGTGTATTGCTACAAATCTAGAGGAATAAGGTGACTGGAAATAATTCAAGAACCAAAATTTACAAATATATAATGATTGGATGGTCAGAAAAATGATCAACTGAACTCATTCCATTTTGAGAACGCAATTAATGAAACCAATTGTGTATTCTACTATGAATGCCATGGAAAAACCCTCTTCGTCAGAGAGAAAATCCACAAAGAAACGGCATAATTCAATGAAAGAGGAAAAACCAGAAGAAGATGAGATCGTGTCAAAGCCCAAATTATCTATGAATTTGTTAGATTTTATGCCTTCTACTTCAAAGCTTAAACGGGCATCGCCCCACCATACGGAACAACCTAAATGGGCTAATCAGGTAGATTATTCATCTGATGAAGAGTTTATCTTTGGTTCTGTTAATATGATTCATTTACAGATCCTTATGCCAGTCACAGTTTCGATTTTGAGGAGCCTAAATTCCTTGTATCAAACAGAGGAATTAGAGGGAGTTCCAAAGGTCTAGGTTACAGAGAAAGATGTGGATATTCAAGAATCCACTATTCCAATTCTACCCCTTCTAGAACTGTGTATGCGGCAGAAAATCATGGCAGAGCCCTTCAACGGGCTCAGAAAGAACAAGAAAATTCTCCACCAATAGCAGACTCAGTTCTGGCACAGTTATTCTGGAGGATCGGTTGTTGATTCCACCTTATTCCACTCAGCTAGAAAATAGACCTATTCGGTCTAATCATCAAAATCCATGAGTATTTCCAACTCTTACCTTGATACAAGATGCATATACTTCCAAAGAATCAACTTCTAAGGTACCTGTGAAACCACATGTTCCTGTTGGAAAATGCAGACCTTTGGGTCAAAAGTATGATGTATTGAATCACATGGCCCATGTACCATCCAAGTTATCAGTTTTAGATTCCTTAAATTTATCAAAGGATCTACAGGAGGCACTCATCGAGGCCTTTTCAAGTCCTCGGGAATTTGAACTCGAAATTGTTGTAGGTAAACTCTACCATGTAGAGAATAATCCTGCAGAATGTCATTCAGTGATATGTTTCACAGATGAAGATGAAGATGATGTCATGATTGGACATATTAGACCTTTATACTTATCTGGTAAGGTCCATTGTGTAGACGTCCGAAGAGCATTCATTGATAATGGTTCGAGAGTCAACCTCATCCCTATTCATACACTTCGTCGATTGGGCCTCACAGTATCTAATTTATCTATTTATACTCTGATTTTGTAAGGATATGATAAAAATGAACAAGAACCACTGGGAGAGATGACACTCAGAACTTAGTTTGGAGATCTTGTATCCAAATCAGATTTCATGGTTGTTGATCATGACACAACCTTCAACATATTTCTTGGATGACCCTGGCTACATCAACATGCCGATATCCCTTCATCATACCATCGATCTCTCAAATAGTGTTTCGATGGTCAAATTGGGACACTGTATGGTGATAAAACCCCTTCGAAAACATGTGAGTCTCAATACATTGAGGAGTAATTCCATCACATGAAGGGTTAGGAGAAATCCACAACAGGGGAGGTCACCAAAATTAATGCTCCATATGGGTTGGAAAAGATTCTAGTAATTCTATTTACACATGTGAGTGCAGATTATGTGTTCTCTATCAGTAAAATTTACATGATTGACCCAAATCAAAATAATGTTATGGAAACTTATATAATGTCAGTTACGACAATTAATCCAGACAACAGGGGAGAAATTGATGATTCACTAAGGAATGATGAAAGATCAAATAGGGATGTCTTCATTTCATCTTCTGAAATCTAGAAAGTATATACTTCTCCAACCAGGACAGAAGAAGTTATAGCAATATCAGAGGTGAACGATGATGTCGATTCTAAATCAGTCATCTCCTCTTTATTACCAAAGTAATACCCTTCATCATTAATCTGGTCGGAAATGGAAGGTTCGTCTTCAAGTTGTTCAAATTTTAACATCTCTTCTAATAATGGAAATTATACTTAATCATATACTATGCAAGTAGAAACAGATGAAATAACACATGTTTAAGAAGAAGAGGAAGATATCAGGGATGCTCTGCCAGCATTGGAAGAGGGTATCTCTACCACTGTGGATGAACTCAGAGAAATAAATCTGTGTACAAAAGAAGATCAATTCCCCACTTTAATTAGTGCGTCCATGAATCTTGAAGAGCATGAAATGTATATTTATTTTTTAAAACCAAATCGAGTAATATTTTCTTAGAACTATACAGAGATTACTTGGCTTGATCCCGATTTTTCTACTCATCGTTTGGGTTTGCGAGAAGAGCATCGAGGATTACGCGACCTGCTAGAAGAACACACCCAAACTATGCTTCCAAAATTGAAGCTGAAGTGGATAATATTATCAAAGAACACTTCATTAGATAATTTCAATATACCAAGTGGTTGGATAATATTTTCCCTGTGAAAAAGAAGAACAGACAAATTAGAGTTTTCATTGATTTCAGATATCTTAATCGGCATTGTCCAAACAATGATTTTCCAATCCAAATTATAGAACTCCTAATTGATGCAACAGATGGCTATGAAGCACTTTTATTCATGGATGGATATTCAGGATATAATAAAAACAGAATTGCTCCAGAAGATGAGTAATCTACAGCTTTCAGATCCAATCAGGGTGTATTTTACTATCGGGTAATTCCCTTTGTCCTGAAGAATGCAGGCGCAACATATCAGTGTTCCATGCATCGTATCATCAAACCCTTTTTAGGGAAATTTGTTGAATGTTATGTGAACGATTTTGTGGTTAAAAATGGCAACGTTCTAATCACTTGGCTGATTTGGAAGTCATATTCCACAAACATCGGCAACATAATTTGAAGATGAACCCCTTAAAATGTGCTTTTGGGGTAACCTCAGGAAAATTTCTCGGCTTTGTTGTACGCCATCGTGGATTTGAAGTCGATCCTGAGATGACCAAATTAATCATTGGTATGTCACCTCCTCAGAATTCAAAATAATTGAGATTAATTCAAGAAAACATAGCCTATATTCAGCGTTTCAACGCCAATTTGGCAGGCACAAGCTTACCCTTCACAAAATTGATGAAGAAGGGAGTCACTTACCAGTGGATGAAAGAATTTAAAGAAGCATTCGATATTCTCAAGAAATATCTCTTGATTCCACGGGTGTCAATGCCACCTATTGAAGGAATACCATTGATTCTCTATGTGACAGCCTTAGAGAGATCATTGGGTGCCTTTCTTGCTCAGAAGAATGATGTTGGGAATGAAAACAGCCTTTACTATCTCAGTCAGACTATGCTTGAAGCATAAAACCAATATTCAAATATTTAGAAGTTCGGACGAGCGCTAATATTTTCAGTTCAGAAGATGAGACACTATCTGCAACATCACGAGGTCCAATTGGTATCTCGCAATAACCCGCTCAAATTCTTCCTTAGTCGTCCAATGCTTACAGGACGTCTGGAAAGGTGGGAAGTTATTTTGTAGAAATTTGATATCCAATATGTTTCTCAAAAGGAAACAAAGTGCCAAGCTCTGGCTGATTTCATTATTGAACACCATTTAGTAGAAGATGCATCTTCAGATATTGAGCTTCCCGATGAGGAAGTCATTTTTATTAATGATAGTCTTCAAACATTGGAAATGTACTTTGATGGTGCTTCCAAAAGTTTAAGAGGGATGAAAATGGAAGATTCTAAATTCAATAATGTTGGGATAGTAATTGTACTCATTTCCCCGGAAAAAGTAGTGCTACCTTATTCCTTCTCATTTTTGGGAGTCGATACAAATAATGAAGCAGAATGCCAAGCTCTTATTGTATGATTGGAGTTGGCGCTTCATGCACAAGTGAATCAATTAAAGATGAAAGGTGATTCAGACCTGGTAATCAAACAAGTAAATGGGGATTATGAAATCATAAAAATATAGTTAATCCATTTGTATGATTACGACAGAGTTTTAGGGGACAATTTCCTTCGGAACCGACATTTTCTTATGTCCCGAGATCACAAAATGCCCAAGAAAATGCACTAGATAATATAGCCATAGCTCTGGAAGATCCAAATTAGGACAAGACAAGCATTAGTATTGCCCACCATCATACAATTTCACCTTATGTTCAAATCATAATAGATGAAATCAATGAAATTAGTCCTATTCCTAAACCATATGGTCATACAACAGGATGGATGAAACCTATTAGGGAATACCTTCAAAATTGAACACTTTCTCCTAATAAAGCCAAGAAAGAGCAAATCCAGCAACGTGTGGTCAATTTCACTCTTTATGATATCCCAGATCACATAGAGAAAATTATCTACAAAATATTTTTTGATTTAATTCTCCTCAGATGCATTGATGGTGAAGAGACAATGGCTGTCATGAAAGAAGTGCATGTAGGAGTTGGTGGTGACCATCAGTCTAGACATAGACTATCTGATCAAATTCGAAGGCTTGGATACTATTGTCCTTCATTGATACAAGATTGTGTTGATTTCACAATGAAGTGTCATTCTTTCCAACTACATGCCAACTTCATTCATCAACACCCAGAGTTGCTTCATACAGTTAAATACTCGTGTCCATTAGCCACGTTGGGGATGGATGTAGTAGGACCTTATCCTTTAGCTACATCTAAGTAGTTTAAGTACATTCTTACTACTACTGAATTCTTTTCCAAATGGGAAGCGGCAATACCCCTCAAAGAAGTCAGTTTTAAATGAATTATTAGCTTCATCAAGTCTAACATCATTTCCAGATTTGGTGTCCCTCAGACAATATTGATGGACAATGGAACAAACTTTTGTTCATCTTAGGTAAGGAAGTAGTATCAAGAATACAACATCTAATCGAATCATTCATCTTGGTATCATGCAGCGTCCAATGGCCAGATAGAAGCCTTCAAAAAAATCGTTCAAACATACTAAAAATGATGGTAGATAAAGATAAAAGGTCATGGACTGATAAACTCGTTCATGCTTTATGGGCTTATCAGACCACCACCCGCACTGCAACGCGGTCAACTCCGTATTCATTGGTATATGGAATGGAAGCAGTATTTCCCCTTGAGGTTCAATTACCCTCGCTCAGAGTAGACATTTTTGATCAGTCATCTACAAATGAACAATATCAAAAGTGATTGGATGAATTGGAATGGTTAGATGAGAAACGATTGGGCACCCCGCACCACTAGGAAGTCTATCAGAATCAAATAGCAGGAGCTTTCAATAAAAAAGTTCGCCATCGTTCATTCATTCAGGGAAAATTGGTATTGGTTCTCAGAACTCCAATGACACCAGGAAAGAAACCACTCGAGCTGGAGCCAAAATGGGAAGGACCTTATTCAATATATAAGGTCTACTCCAATGGAGCTTATTCTTTAATCTCAATGGATGGATAACTTATCACTACTCCAACCAATGATAGATTTTTGAAGAATTATTTTGTGTAACAAAATTACTTTGTTTTCTAACATGATGGTAAACTATTCCATCGTCCAGCAAGATGTTAAACTACACCATCCACGGTCCATGAATATGACTTTATACTATTTTCACTTATTTCCAAAATGATGTTAAACTGTGTCGTCCTAACTACATGACGCTAAACTATACAGAAGTCACTTACGTCCAGAAAGACGTTAAACTGCATAATCTCCGGTCCATTCATATGACTTTTAACTACCTGTACCATCATTTAACATGACGTTAAACTGTGAAAAATTCCCTAATACGTCTAAAATGAGATTAAAATGTGTCCTCTTTTGTTCTAACTGCCTGACATTAAACTGAAGAGTCCTCATTTCGTCCTACATGATGCTAAACTATAGTGTCCACATCGTCTTAGCTACATGATGCTAAATTGTACAGCACCCTTAGGTCCAACATGACGTTAAATAGTTCCCTATATTTGTCCTACATGACGTTAAACTATACTTCCCATTCATCATACATGGTGTAAAACTGATAAAAGTACATTAATATGTCTTACATGACATTAAACTGTATTTTTTCCCTGCTACGTGACACTAAACTGTGCAGTACCAATAGTCCTCACTGGAAGACTTTAAACTGTATAGTCCCTTCATACGTCCCACATGAACTTAAACTGTGGATCGTTACGGTTGTTATTACCTCTTGTTTCTCACACTGAGTATGACTCACGTGAGCTTAGAGTAAACGTCAACCATAACACCTTGTCTAGGCTGCTAACCATGTGTAAGTCCCGACACCATTTTTTATGTCGTTGTCCTCAAAAACAACTTGATCACTAATTTATTCTTTGATTGAACTATGTCGACATTGATCCTTTCCTTTTAGGCTGGGTACATAGGCAACCTCATGAGGATTAAGCCCAAAACCAATATCTTCACATCGGTTCACCTCTATATCATATGATGGTGATATGTGAAGCAGCCCCAGAACCAATATCTTCACATTGGTTCACCTTTTCCCTTTCTACATGACGTTAAACTGTATAGCACTTTTGTCATGTACGAAAATAAACTACAACATTCTTTGATACCCTAACCTAAGAGAGAATCATTATTTACATTTATCTCCAATCACGTTATTTTCTACAGACTATGTGCATACATGGCAATACCTGAACCTTTTATCTTGGGTCAAACCATCATTGCACTAAAGTCCCCTTCACCCTTCACTTGTACGAACCAAATCTGTACAGAGGGGTTTTTCTAGAATTATGTGCGGCTTAATTCCCATCCTTATGGGATACGTAAGAACGTTCGAGCATCCCTAAAATCTAGCCCCAAGTATTTAGGCCTTACCCCAAAGATTACTTTTAGTCCCCTGGATGAAAAGTCCCTGTAAAAACACACATTGTGTATTCGTTATTATGGTCCGAGTTCTATGACCCTAAAACTAATATTTCCTATACTTTAGTCCCACATGACGTTAAAATATATTTCAAGTACTACATATGGATTGATTCCCATCCTTATGGGATACGTAGTGGAGTCAAACATTTCAATTTAGGAACCGGCCACAAAATGATTATGGTTAGCATTGATCTATGTATCTCTTTCATGCATTGAAAAATACCCATTTTCATGTGTCATACTCATAACCGTAAATAATTCTAGATCTCCATAACACTTTTCATGACTTCTGGTCACAAAACATCCAATTTCTGAGAGTTCTTTTTCCTGACCATGAAGTATGTTCCCTTAGGTGGCCTTGCATAAATAGTCTTCCTAATAGACTTGTCAGCCAAAAGATGCTATTAATTGACTATTCAACCAATTCCCTTAGGCGGCCCTGCATAATTTAACCCCCTAATGGGTTTTTCCAATATTAGTAACTTCATTCTTGGGATGAATATCTATTTTTCCTTAGTTTCCTTAATGAAAATATGTAGGGATCCACAAAAAAATGGTCATCCTTAACATATCTGTCCATTACTATTTTTCATGATCTAAAAGTATTCAAGTCTATGGTTTATATTTCCCTTCCTTATGGTTGGGTCAGACCATCATAAGAGTGACATTCATCCAGTTCTTAGACAATATTGTTTGAAAATATCTTCTCCATATTCAAGTACCTCTCTCCATACAACAAACTCTATGCTTTGGAAAATTGGAATCCCCATAAACTTCCACTGGCCTTTTTGTAGTAGAAAAGTAAATTTTTGAGAGTTAATTTTCCTTAATATGAAGCATTTTCCCTTAGGTGGCATTGCATAAGTAGTCTACATAACAGAACTATCATCCAAAAGATGTTATTATTTGACTGTGAAGAAAATCCCTTATGTGGCCCTGCATAATTCAATCCCTAACGGGTTTTGTTAAATAGTGGTAACTTAATTCTTTGGAACAACATCTTCTAATTCCTTTTTTATCCATTTTCATGTCATTCCTAAGATTCAGAATTTCTTAAGTCATTGTTTATGTATTTTCCCTCATACTTGAATATGGTAATATGTTTTCAGATAAATTATCAAGTAATTGAGTCAATTTTAATCCATACGGTCAAAGCTATTTCCACCTTAAACATTAGACTTTTTATGTCCGATGTGCATGACATTAAACTTCCCACAAAAGAAAAGGGAACACTGAACAAATGTCAAGTCCCAGTTCACTAAACTTACATTTCGTATGATTAAAGTAATATTGTAAAATAAAAATATTCAAAGTTTGTATGGTTATTTATAATAATCCTAGTAAAAATCAAAACGTTTGTGCCACCCTTCATTAGGTTTCTTCTTCACATCAGAGTCACATCTTCTTTCTTTCGGATCCAAATTTTTGGGGGACTTTTTTTTATGCTCTTCTCCATCACAGAGTCTAAACTAATGAAAATGGAAACACCTTAAATCCAAAATGATTCATTATTTGAAGAAACATCAAAAATTACAAAGGCATGAACAAAGATTCATTTACACTTGGGTCACGCAAGTTTCACCAAGGACGTGCAAGTATAGTTGCGCTCCACCCAATGGTCGCACATGTGACTTGCGTGACCTATTTGATTTTTCATCCAAGGTCTTCCATATCATATAAATACCTCTAGTGGGACCCCCATTTCATGACGGAAAAATTCCAAAACTCATAATCGAGCTATGGTCTCCCACTTCTCTTCTGGAACCCTTCCGAACACTTATAAGGTAATTTATTACCTAGAATAGAAGGTCAAAATAGGTGAAACAAGGCCTAAATGCAGAAACTCATCAACACTTGCACGCCTAAGTGGCCATCCCTTAAGGTAAATGGACACACTTGTGCGCCGCCTTACCCCTTTAATAGAACTTGCCCGCCACTCTTTTGAAAGCCTCTAGGGATAGTACTAAGGGCTTGAGACAAGTCTCACCCAAGTATTACCCTACAGTTTGACCGTCGCACAAGTACCCCTAAGTCGTGCAACTATACTTGTGCGACCCGGACTTGTGCGCCCACGCAGGACCAGCGAGCCCACTTCTTTTTGGGTGCCTCTCCTACCTATTTCACCTCTCTTATTCCTATCTGGCTCTCATATTCAAGATCCATCCTTCGAAACCTTCGTTATGCCATTTAAGTTGGCATGTCTTCCTTTTTGGCTTCCTTATCTGAAAGGAATTCTGTGGAACACCTCTCAAAACCTAGTGATTTACATATCCTTATATCACTAAGGTTAGAGATTTCATTCATTCAAAATTATCCTTCAAAGATGAGAGGTTCCCAATCCTGGGCCTCATTTTTAGGAGTAATCCCCAGTAATAATTTCTCTAAGTTGGGAATCTTCCTTAGGAGTAATCCCCACTCATATATTCCATTAACTTAGGCCTTCTTCTCAGTAATAAGTCATATGTCTCAAATATTTTTTATAAATGGGCATCCTTTTCAGGAGTAAGCCCCAATCATAAATTTCATTAACTTGGGAATCCTCCTTAGGAGTAATCCCCAAATAATCTAATCTGGGACTCCTTTTCAAAATTATGCCCCATTCTTCAAGTTTCCTTAATTTTGGGATCCTCCTTATGAGTAAGCCCAAAGTTCCCAAAATCCAAATTCCCTTATCCTGGGCTTCCTTTTCAGGAGTAATCCCCAGTCATAATTTCTCTTAACCAGACTTAATTTAATTATTATTTGTCCTTCCTTCTAAGGAGTAAAACCCAATCAAAAGTCCCCTCCTAATTTGGGCATCGTCCACAGGAGTTAGCCCCAAGTTAAAGTATCCAAATCTCAATAAAGCACATATAACTTTATGGACCTTGTTCCCGGGTTTCATCCCTGAAGTAAATCCCAATATTCATCTATCTTGGCATTCATACATACATAATCCCCACATCATTTATTATAATTGCATCTTTCATGGAAGAATTTTCATTTTTTACCAATACCTCTTGTTTCTCACACCGAGCATAACTCACGTGATATTAGAGTGTAAAAGTAATTATGAAATCTTTATTTGATCCATCAATCATGCATAAACTCTATACTTCTTTACTTGAACTACACGGGTTCTAATTCCTTTTCTAAAATAAAGTATATGAATGTAGCCCATCTACAGGTATGAACCCAACTCTAAAATAATCTATGTCCTTTTGAATGACAATAAACATCAACTACCCCGCTGAGTGTATTTAAAACCAGTATGGTTATCATAATGACCAATATCCTTCTACATAATGTGTTGAAGGATACCATTGACTAAGAATCTCTAACAAATACAGATGATTCTCTATTGATGAAGAACCACGAATACATATAAAATATTCTCTAAATCTCAAACATATTAATCATTTATTGTCAGATCTAAAGGAAGGATCATTTTTTCATACTTGGTAGTTTGATAAGGATTCACAAACATAACATAAATCTATAATGAGAGTCCCAGAGTAGACAATAATTCCCTCAAAAAGGTGTGATGAGTCTGACCTCCCATCCTGTCGACCAATGAAAATTCTTAAGCCTCATTGGTTCACAACCAATGAGCACCTACCTTTGGAAAGTAGGTCCAAATGGATATAGAATTATTGGATGTTTCCGGTTCTATGAACAAACCCGTTAAAAACCTCTTGGAATGTTTGAACCTTAAATCAATGAGGTCAATCCCATTTCCAGAGGAAAAAATAACCAAGATTAAAACCTTGGGAATCAGAAATTTAGGTTATACATTTTTTCAACATGTAAATTTCGTTATGTATTCAAACCCCCTAATTTCACAGTATTTTCCATAGTCAGATGTGGGAAATATAAGAATACATTCCAACAATAAATTTTATAATAAATGTGACTATTTACCAAATGATATTCCAAATATACTAGAATCAGGTGATCAAACCATGATGACAATACTTTCGCTACTAGCATAAGTTATGAATGATAACATCAATTGTGGGGAATTCCCTCCTTCTCCAAGGAAAGAGAATGTTTCCATAAAATACTTTAGAAAAAAATGCCTCCCATGTTTAGTGGATCTTCTGATCCCCTCCTTATAGAATAATGAATTAAGTTTGATAAAAATATATTCTCTATCCCACAGTGCTTATAAGAAGATAAAATTGGGTGGAGGTCTATCATTTTGATGGGAAAGATGATTACTGTTGGACACTGATTAAAAATATAAAGTCAAAGGAGGAAATGATTCCAATGGATTGGGAGGAATTCACAAAATTGTTTTTCAATAAAAATTTTCTTCAAACCATCCATTTCAATATGTAAATAGAGTTCCTCATACATTAACATAAGGTAGATGATTATATTGGGGATTATGATGAAAAAATTAACAGTGTTGAAAGATAGACCATTGATTTTGTCCAGAACACCAAAAGTAAGGTGGATAAATTATTTAGAAGAATAGAGTTGAGTCTATGAAAATCATTATCAATTCAAGACATTGATAGTTATGAGGAGATGGTAAATTATTCCCTCAAGGTAGAAATGGAGATCGAAGACTCTCAATGGTCTTGTGTTAAGGTGACCAAAAGAGGAAAATAGAGACTAATATGTGTGTATCAGCAAATAAACCCCTTAATGGAAAAAAGAATGAATATAACACATGTCAAAATTGTGTTAAGAAGCATCCTAGGAACTATCAAAAGGGAACAAGGAAATTATTAAAATGTGGCAGATTGGGTCATTTGGCTATGAACATCAGAATGGATATGAAGAATCCCACTATTGTGGAAGATGAATGGAATGTTTAAATCAACTCTCTTCCAGTAGCATAGTGTTTCAACTGCAAGGAACATGGGAATTATATGATCCATTTCCCTGAGAAGAGGTTTGTAGAATGCAATCAATGACAACCACAAAGGCAATAAGGAAGGGATTATTCTATCATTACTACTGATGTGGATACATACAATGATGTGGTGATAGGTACACTAGTTATTCATTCAAGAATAACGAACATCCTACTTGAATCTCATTCTATATATTACTTCATATAATGCATGTTTAGTAGAAATATTAAAACATCACATAAAAATTTGGACATTGAGTTATCTATGAGAACAACTAATGTGGTAATTATTTTATGCAATGTATATAACTCCTCCCCAGTTAATTTTTTTTGAATGAACATCCATCGAAATCTTGTCATACATCCTTTGTTATAGTTTGATTATATATTGTCCATGTATTTGTTATTTTTATAAAAATCATGAATCAACTATTGATAAAAGGAGATCACTCTTCACATCCCAAAGCATCCTCCAATTCTATACATGTGTAGGAAGAAAGACAAATCTCATTCAGAATCATCATCTCATGTGTGGATATTGTTGGAGTTGGTTACCTAGAACAAAATTCATTGTGCTTTATGATAAACTTGTATTCATGGTTTTGAATATTAATAAACTCATTATAAAATCATGATTTTTCTTCTATCTATCATAGTATATGATAATTTCCTAATAGTAGCAGTCGCACTAAAAGGTCATAGTAGATCGTCACAATGATAAGAACCCTAAAGTGTTACGACACTATTCTTGAATAAATGTTTAGTATACATATGATATCATTTGAGGGTTAAAAATAATATAGGATATCAGGTGTGAAGACTCATATGAGTTTGAAGAAATTTCTCATGGTTTATGCCCTTGGTATCATTCAGTTTGGATATTATGAGAATGAGACCCACTTGTAGGAAATCCACATTTCATTATGTCATTGGATGTTAATATCTGTGATCGTGTGTATTGGTATGTACAATTTCTTATTTCTATTAGTTAGTATTATCATTATCTCACTTATATGTATTGAAAAAATCCATGATAAAATATGTTCATAGTGAGGTATGATATTTTGGGTGCATCACGAGTAATATTTCATTAATGAAAAATGCATGAAAGGATTTATTCCTTTTTTTCTTTAATAGAAGTTAATATCCCGGTCAATTTGATGGAAATGGTAAAACCTATATAAATCCATGGACATTGTTATATATAAAAAATTTTATTCCTGTAATGTCAATGAAAGAGATTTAGAGAATTTATATTGATTTCATTACCATGTAACCTGCTCATTTTCGGATATTGTGATAAGGGATTATATAACATGGTACGCATCTGTCTGAGGTTACATGTCTTTTCATCATTATCTACATTCTCTATGGGTTCCTTGACTTTTTTATAGATGATAACCTTAGACTTTAGGCTTCTCCACCTAATTACATTGAGAAAGTGTTCAAGAATTCACACACAAAGTGTATCCAGAATCTCACTTTAATAATATATTATTATTTATTATTTAATAGGTTGAATAAAAATTATTCAAATAGATGGTTTGAAAACTATTCTAATATGATTGATTGCATTTACTTAATCACTAGTTATTTAATAAAATATATTGTGAGGGGAATATTAAATATATATTTATTTTCTATTAAGTGAATATAATATTTATTTATTTACTGGTGAATAATGTAGTGATATTTAATTAATAAATAAATAGATATCATTCAGCCCGATAAATCTTTTGGAGGACTAGCGGACCGAGTATAATGGTCCAGTGAGAAATAATAAATATTGAATATTATTTAATTTAATAATATTTAATTATAATTCAAAATTTAAGTGTATTTCAAGGAATAATATTATTACTATTATTTGACATTGGGTTATTCTAGGATTAAATAAATAAATGAGGGCAATTTTGTAGTAATTATATTTTGACCCTATGAATATAAATACCAATTTATATTATCTATTCAATAATATATTTTAGTAGTTAACAATGAATCATGGGAAAACCTTTCAAGCCTATAAAGCCCTATTCTCCAAGAGCACTCTCAATAATGGAGATCAATCCTCCTCTACAAAATCAAGGAGAATACTTTGGAAGTTGTTCATGAGGTGATCAATGTTGGACGACATAAGTGTAAGGATATCTCCTAATTGCATGAGGAGACTCCTTCAGCGATGTCTGAATATTCATTGAACCCATGTGGATCACCACGTGGGGAAATAAATTCGTGGTTTCAAAAATGAAAAGACAGATCACTGAAGATCTTTTTAAAAAAAAAATCAATTAAGAAATAATTCCTCAGAGGAAATTCTTTATCTATATAAATTAATTATAAAAAATATATCATGATCTCCTCTCTCTTGGTTCCAGTGAAATATTTATTATCTATTTCATTGAATCATCTTAGTGTATCATATTGGTCATCATCTTATAGATCATGGATTGATCATCGATTATGGAAAAAAATTAATGATGTTCAATTACCATCACATGCTTTTACAATTCCTAGATCCTTCAAGTTGTATTATAGTGGGAACATTATTGTTTATAATTGTTTAAAATTTTTCAGTTAGTTTCACATTTTAATTTTCTTTTTCAATTTATGTTCAATAATTATGTTAATCTAAATTTATTGATCTATTTCTTGATACTTCATTTCTTTTTTATCTAATAAGTTTTATCAATTTTAGGGTTAATTTTTTTGAGAAACTCATCTAGAAGTGGCAAGAATTCTGGTTAGAAAAAACAAGAGTACAAGTCGTGTACTCATGGTCAATGCACCGTGTGTTATTTTTGAAATCAATCAAACTATTTGAATTGATGAAACATGGGGAAGTTAATTATTACATCCCATGTTGACTATAACGAACTAGTGCATGGTCAATCAAAGTACACACAGTGTAGCCCATGTACATGGAGTGCAGTACCTTTGGGTGGGTGATGATCTGTGTATTCCATACATGACCGACCAGACTGGTGATCCTGTAACATAGAGTCAACATGGAATGTGGACCATTGGACATTCCACCCACAATAAATTTGTTTATGTGGGTTTTACATGCTAATACATAGGCTTGTGTCACGAATAGATGGTGGGAGGTGTATATTCCATGTAGTTCAGATTTACCCACCAAGTACTTATACAAAGTTACACAGATTTAAAATTAATTTATTTTACAATGTAGACCTTGAGACATGTACATGATTGTAGTAATAAATATAATACATTCCATGTAATATGATTTCATATATATAAATATTTAAATTTTTAATTAATATATGTGTAATGATTATATATGCGTATCATTTATGAGTTGTATTACAAGTTGTTACTCAATGTGCATTTGACTGTAATATGTGATCTAAAGATAATATAATTCTTTTAGTCATATATGAAGTAAACTTTGTGAATATACATGGTATATCGTGTGTTACATATGTTAAAAGAATAAAATTGTATATGAGTATAATACATATTTGTTATTTTTGGATAGTTATTCACCATGTTGCCTCCAATGTACATTTATTTACATGGTTAATTTTAAATTTATTTATTTAATTTATTTAAATTTATAAAGGATGATAATCATAGGGATATTTGGATAATAATTTAGGTAAAAGGAATGGATAATTAAAGATAACAAATAATCACATCAAGCATGATTTATCTTAAATAAGAACGATTAAGAATTGAATTTCAGTTTTATTGAAGACTTAATTCTTTGCAGGTGTATTGATGATCACGAGATAGAACAAACATTTTTATGAGATTGGTTTAATTCATTTATTATTATATTAAATTGTTTTCCTTCATAGATTCTTTCCATCAAGTATGTAGGTCATGGGTTCCAATAGATTCATTTATGTAAAAACTTGTTTCAAATCACATTTTTGTGTGTAAAAGGCCTATGCAATGGATGGAGATCCCAGGAGTGTAGAGGTGGATCAAGTATGGATTCAAGGAGAAACTAATCCAAGGAGATACAAAGGTGGATAGGTGAAAACCTATAACAACATCCCTCAATTAGTTGAAGGTGTTTCTCCACTGGGCCAATCTTTAGTTTATTAATCGCATGAAAAACTAACCATTAGTATAATCTCATGAACATAGTCGTCATTTTATTTTTATCAAGTTACATGGTTATTTAATTTTGTAATTTTACTAGTGATCACATAATTAATGAATTAATAAGAATGTATAATGATAATAAAATGAATTAGCTTATGTATAAATATTATATATGATATGGTTATTCCCTTTACTAAATCAACGTAATGTTTACAATAATATGATAAATATATTAATTATAAATGTATTCATAAAAGGATAATATACCTCAATAAAATATTAAGTCGGTATAGCAATCCAATAATTTTCTTACAATAAAACAATAGCTCATAGTTCTTGTCCATCCAAAGTTGGGGTGCTTTCACTTATTGAGGAGTTATTACATGAGTTTTTGGGTTGACATAATGTGGTTTACATCAAGGAATGAATTCAAGATAAGGAAATGATGTAAATAAGAGACAAAGTATGAGGAATTTTAATTTAATTATTTCATGTTTGGGAGTCCAATTAGTAAATCATGGAACTAAGAGTTAAAGCAACCAGAATTTGGAAGGACTACCTAAACCATTCAAATTTCTTGACCAACCAATTTTGGGGTAATGATAAGGGGAATATGAATCCTTCCCACTTTAATAACCATGAAATATGATATTTTGATGTTGATTATGAGGGCCATTGTGAATTGATAAACTATAAGGTGACTAGTAAGTATAATATTTACTTATTTGTCAAAATTTTAACCAATAATGTAATAAATTCTACTAAAATTATTTTATAGAAACAAGAAAAAAAAAAGAAATCAAACATATCATTGTGATCCATACATTAGAAGGAAAACCTTCTCACTCTCACAACAATCCAGTCATGGAAAATTCACCTAGGGGTCATCGCTCACCATGAAATGAAATTGTATGTGCTGGAAGAACCTTTACTATTTTTACCTAGAAATGAGGTAGGTAATAATGAAATATCTATTTATCAGAAACATTTGAATGATGATATATATGGTATCTGCGTTATGAAATAATCCATTGCCAATGATATTTTGAAGAAACATGAGGATATGGATTCCCATATAAAGATGTCTCACCTTCGTGATCTCTATCAAGAGAAGGTGAGACAATAGAGGTATGAGATCTCCAATGCATTTTTCACATCTAAACATGGAGAGCCTAAACCAACTATCCACATGTAGTCAATCTTATTAGCTACATTATAATACTGGACACCATGGGGATTAAATTCCCAGTTTATTTTCATATAGATCTCATACATTCATCATTTCTCAAGTCCTTCACTAGCTTTATTATAAATTATAAAATGAGAAGTGTCTTTCAGAACTTCTGACCATGACTCTCCATGTCTATAAGGGCATGGGGCATGATAAACCTATTTTCCTAATGGAAACCAATATAATAAATAATAAGGAAAATGAGGCCAATACTTATAAATAATCTAAATCTCCCAATAACCATCCTTCCAATTAGAATAAGATCCATAGAAAATAAAAGGAACATGAATTAATATGTTTTTCATATTGAATCCCATGCCATTGGAAGAGTAACTACAACCATAATCCAGCTGATGCTAAATGTGTGTTCATTATCAAGCACAATCTTTCCATTTCTACACATTGTGTATTAGATATAGATTTTGGTGCTTAAATCTATATACAAATGTGGAACCATGTAGATTAAGAAAAATTTCCAAGGAGAGGTGGATCTTTGAGCTAACAATGGTGCGAGGCTGGCTGCTTTGGCTATTGGTGACTACCTCCTTTCATTTCCCATAAGAATTATTTTTTAGTATATTTTTACTATGTACCTATAGTTACACATAACATAATTTTGGTATCATTCAAATATAAAAATGGGTTTATTTAAAATTTGTAAACTGAATTTGTTTCTTTTATAAGGAAAACATATGATATGTTATGGAACATTTAAATTATAGTCCTTATGTACATAATTATTAAATATAAGTGTTGGAAATTGATAAAACATCAAGTTCACATGGATAATATAACTCCAAAATATGAAATAACCATCTTTTCCATGAAAATGACAAGAATTTAACAAAGATATATCAATATTTCTATTTAGTGGTTTCTAAGATCAAACAACATGATATATTTATTTCATGTTTACAAGGAAAAATGAACAAACCAACATTTTATGGATAGGGTGAAAGGGCCACATAGCTTCTAGGATTGGAACACACTAATATGTGTGGACCATTTCCAATTGAATCTAGAGGTGGATATTAATTCTTCATAACTTTTATCGATGACTTGAGTATATATGGATATATTTACATAATGAGTTATAAGTCATATTCCCTTGATAAATTCATGTAATTCAATAATGAAGAAGATAATTTTCAAGGTAAATAGATAAAGTGTCTTTGATTGGATTGGGGTGTTTAATATCTTAACCAAGCGTTGATCTAATTCATATGGGAGTATTGGATTATATCTTAACTCACTCCACCTGATACACCATAGTGTAATGGTGTTAGTGAAAGAAATAATCATGCATTTTTAGACATGTTAAGGGAAATGGTGATTCATGAAGATCATCCATTATCCATTTGGGGATATGCATTAAAAAATGTGGCATTCAACTAAAACTATGTACCAACTAAAGAACAAAATGATATTTTGTTTGATCTATGGAGTGTAAAGAAACCCATTTTATCTCTTACACATGCATGGGGTTGAGAGGTGTTTTTAAGGACATCTTAGGAAAAGAACTAGCATCTCAGGGCATGAATTGTATATTTATAGGATATCCTATGGAAATAAAGGGATAATACCCATAGAAATCCTTAGAAATGAAATTTATTATCGCCAAACAAGACGTCTTTCATGAGATGTAACATATCCTTAAAAAGAATAGTGGGAAAAATATTGACATCGATGAAGATGATACTCAATATACACAAGAGTTGGTACAACAAAAATTTACATGATTCCCCATGGAATATGTTGTTCCTATAACCCATGTATTATGTAGAAGCATAGGATCGGAAAGAGAACTTGGGAGATAAGGTTCCTTTTTCACTATAGACAGTGACTCGTTATTAGTTTAAAATGATGATCCTCTTTTTTTAAAAGATGTATTAGATGAATCATAAGAATCATGTTATTTAGAACCTATGAATTATTAGATGGATTTCATGTATTAGAACCATGTTTGGATTCTGTTCGATGGGAAAGTTGATTTAAATCATGTCAGTTGCAAATAGGTATTCAAGAGTTAACAATATGAGAAAGGTAAATTTAATTCCAACAATGATAGTTTATATTCTGAAGGGTTTAAAAAGTTTCATATAATTGAATATGATGAAACCTTTTCACAATTTTCCATGTTTAAATCCATCATATTCAAACTTTCTATACCATCTTACCATGACTAGACGATTTGGTAGATAAATGTCAAAAGGGAATTATTTAATGGGAATGTTTAATAATCTTTCTATATGATAAAACCATATGTTATTATGACTATAGGTGATTCAAAAAAAATTATCATGTTTCAGATATCCTTTCATGTCTTGAATCAAGCATACATCTCATGGAACATTCTATTCTATTAATCCAAAAATGTTTTTTCTTTCATTAAGAATGAATGTGAGCCATGTGTTTACAAATGTATTAACGGGAATGTTGTCATTATCCTAGTAGTATGTGTTGATGACATATTACTTTTTGTAAATTATATAATAGTATTATTATATGTTAAGAAATGGTTAAATAAGTATTTCTTCAAGACAAAATTAGGTGAAGTAGCCTATATTCATGGGATCAAGACCACTTGAGATACATCTAAAATGATAATCGGACAAAGTCAATGTATATATAATGACCACATACTAAAGCGATTCAGTATGGAACAATCCAAAAGGGGATTCGTTCCAGTGTACCATGGCTTACATAATTCTATGAAAATGTGTCCTTAGAAACAAGAGGAGAAATAGAGAGTGAGTAAGATCGCATATACTTCATTGATAGGATCAATCATGTACTCCGTGTTAAGAGTTAGACCTAATGATGCTTATACACTAATCATGGTTGGCAGATATCAATAAAATCCCTAAGAACTACATTGGACTATATTTAAGGCTATCCTTTAGTATATGAGAATAACTAAGGATATGATCCTACTATATGGTGGAGATGAGTAGTTGGTCATCATAGGTTATACTAATTTTAGTTTTCAGACAGATCAAAATGTTCTAAAGTCACAATTAGGATTTCTTTTCTATCTCAATGGAGGAGTTGTGAGCATTAAGAGTTCAAAGTATCCAGTTGTTGATGATATACAGTGGAGTCCGAGTATATAGAATCTTTTGATGCCACTAAAGAAGTCATTTGGATTCCAAAAATTGTCACGGATCATGATGTGGCACCTAGCAGTAAACACCCTATCACATTGTATTGTGATAATATTACATTAGTGGTTCTTGAGAAATATCTATGTTTACATTAACAGACAAAAAATATACATTGGAAGCATCACCTCTTTGGGAATTTCTTTCATAGGGGTGGAATTTCATTAAGAAGTGTACCCATGAAAGATAACACTGTGGACCCCTTGGCTAAAGGCCTATCTTAGTAGAAGCATGAGTATCAGGTGAGAGCTAGCAAACTAAAGGTTGTTAGAGGTTGGATCTAGTTCAAGTGGGAGTCTGTAAGAGTCGGTTCCCTAGAACCATCTTTATTTGACATTATGATAAACATCTATTCATGGGTTTGAATATTAATGAACTCTTTATCACATCATGATTGTTCTTCTGTGTAACATAGTATGTGATAACATTTGAGAGTAGTTGTGTCACTAAAAGGTCATAGTAGATCCATGTTATTATGAGAACATATAAGTACTATGATAATATTCTTGAATAAATTTTATATATCCTAAAAAATAAATTAAAGGACACAAATGATACAAGATATTAGGGATGGAGACACCTAGGACTTTGAGAAACCTTCTCATAGTGTACCTGTTTGGTAATATCCCTTATGGATATGATGAGAATAAGACACAAATGTTATAAATCCACATTTATATATGTTATTGGATTATCCTATTTGTAGATTTGTGTATTTGTCCTTAGAATTTTATATTATTGTAAATGTGTATTATGAGTTCTCTACTTAGATATATTCATGGAAACCATGATGACAGATGTTCTTAGTGGGGTAGGATATGTTGAGTGTGTCATAAGTAATATTAAATTAATGAATAATGTGAGAAAGGATTTATCCCTCCAATTATTTAATGGTAGATAATATCTCAATCCCTTTGATGAAAATGATATTGCCTAAATAAATCCATAGCCATGGTGATCAATAGGAATGTTCTATTTCTATAATTTCAGAGAATGTGATATAAACTATATAGGTTAATGGAACTCGTAAGCATCCCACTCGATTTGAGATGGCGTGATAAAGGGACTATATTACATGGTAAGAATTCTAATGAGTTGACATGTTATTGTAGATTTATCTTCGTTCTATATGGGATCCTTTGCCTATTTATATATTCTATCCTTGGATTTTATACAGCTTCACCTAACGCCATTGCGAAAGAGGGACACACACTATGTGTGTCCGGAATCTCAGCAATATAATATATTATTATATATTATTTAACAGGTTGAATAAATAATATTCTTGTATGTGGTTTAAAAATTATTCATGTATTCTTGATCACATTTATTCATTCACTAGTTATTAGATAAAATATATTTTTAGTGTAATATTTAACAAAACGTTATTTTCTATTTAGTAAATATAATATTTATTTATTTATCGGCGAATAATTTAGTAATATTTATTTATTAAAAAATAGATATTATTCGAGGCCCGAAAGAATATTATGGTGGAATTAAGGACTAATTTTAATGGTATGGTGAGAAATAATAAATATTGAATATTATTTAATTTAATAATATTCAGTTATAATTATAATTTTAAGCAGATGTTGAGAAATGATAACATTATTATTAATTGAAATGGGTTTTTTCTGGGATTAAATAAATAAATTAGGTAACTTTTGAAATTATTTTAATTTTATCATAGAAATATAAATTCCCAATAATATTATTTTCCCATTAAGCAAATGCATTGGGAACAACTAATCTTGGGAAAAACTATTAATCATAGAGAGCTCTATTCACCAATATCTATCTCAAGAATGGAGATAAATCATCTTCCACTGGATTAAGGAGAATAATTTGGAAGCAGTTCTCGAGGAGATCAAATGTGGATGAATCAACCATAAGGATATTCCATTCTATCACCTAGAGAAAACTTCAGTTACATTTGGAGATTCTTGGAATATGTGAGGATCATGGCTAAAGGAAATCTATACTATGTTTCTACAACACCACGATCATGAAGATTAGATCTATCGATGGACGAATCAAGGAAGAAAGGAATCCATAATGAAAATTATTTATCTAATTAAATTTTTTATAAATAATATGTCTTGATCTCCTCTCTCTTCGTTCGGACGTAATAGTTTATTGTCTATTTATTTGACTTTGTTCCTTAGATCACATGGTTCATAATCATATAGATCTTGGATTGATCACTGATTATTGAGAAAAATAATGTTGGGAACCACACATGACATGATTCCACAATTCAGGTAATCTTCACATATTTCATCCTTATGAGCACAAATATCTAGCTCAAATTTTTGAGACAAAGTATATGATCATGCTTGAAGACAAGACCACCATGATAGATTACAATGATGTATTCATTAAAGAAATGAATGGCCTTCACCCTAATTAAGATATTAAGTTATTGATTCAAATTATTCCTAGATGTCTTCTTGTATTTAAGAAAGATTATAGAATTTCCACCATTGGGATATATTAATTGAATAATAAGTTACAGAAAAATCTGGACAAGGGTTTTATACACCTGATTGCTTCATCAACAGGTTATCCAATCCTCTTTTTCAAAAATAAGGATGGATCAATGTTCCTCTATATCAATTATCATGAGCTCAATAAAATCCTGATAAACAAAAAGTTTCTAATTTCATAGATATGTGACTTGTTCGATCAACTATGCGGGGCCAGTTATATCTCTAAGGTGGACCTTTGTTCGGGATATTACCATTTGAAGGTGAGAAGGGAAGATATTCCCAAGACCTCTATTCAAATTAGGTATGGACAATATTATTTCAGAGTGATTCCCTTTGGACTCATTAATTCTTTAAAAATATTCATTAATTTAATTAATAGAAACATTGATATATTACTTCAAAAAAATTGGTAGCCTTTATTGATGATATTATGATATACTCTAATAGTGAGGCGGAACACGACGAGCCTTTGAATACTATATTAAAGACTTTGTGAGAGGTAAAAATATATAAAAATTACTATAAATGTGACTTCTGTATTGGGGAAGTATCATTCGTAGGTAATGTTATCACCGATAATGAAATATCTATGGCCCCTTCCAAGGAAATTGAAAATTTAGATTTTTCTAAGAAAACATCTATAATGGAGATACAAAGCATTGTTGGTCTAGCTGGGTTTTACTAATGATTTTTGAAGAACTTTTGATGACTTTTAAACTCAATTTCCAATTGTAAATAGAATATAGTGATATTTTTATGGACTCAATAAAGTGATGAAATCATTAAGGATCTCAAAAATAGGTTTATCACTACACCAGTACTCACTCTACCAACATGTTGAGAACACTTTGTGGTATATATAAATGCTTCAAAGAATGTTTTAGGTTGTGTGTTAATTTATAATGATAATTTGATAGTCTATGCCTCATGTAATATAAAAATTCATGAGAAATAAAATCCTACACATGATCTGGAGTTCACAGATATGGATTTGTGTTGAATATATGTTGACATTATCTCTATAGGAGAAGTGTGAGACATATACTGATCACAAGATTCTAAAATATATATTCACATTGAATGATATTAATATACACTAGTGAATATGGTTAGGGCGGATAAAGGATTGATATTGGTCAATGTACTACCATCCCGGTAAGGCAAATAAGGTTATGGATTCCCGAAGTAGAATGGATTGTACATATTTGTCAATTATGAGAATTGAGAAGAATTTTATATTCATAGACATACAGTGTATAGAAATGATAATAATTAAAGGAAGAACATCATCAATCCTTTCTCAAATGATTTTTCAAGTGTTACATGTGAATAAAATAAAGGATTGACCATTAAATGTTGTGTAAATTCCAAAAAGGGTGGAATATATCCAAAATGGGGAATTCTCCGAGTTCAAGATCATTGAGGATAGAGTTGTAAGATTTGGGCTATAACTATGTATATAATCAAATTAAATGATAAAGAAAGATCATTTCAATGAATCATATAGCTTAAACATCCATATTCACCCAGTGACTATATATATGTATTGATATCTTTAGGATAAATATTGTTGAGACAATATGAAAATTTAGTTTGTTGAATATAAATTATAGTGCTTAGTAAATCTAAAAGTGAGGGAAGAAATAAAAATGTTTAAATGGATAATGCAACCATTACCCACAAAAACATAGAAATGGAAAAATGTCACCATGTATATTACCACTGTACATGAAAATACATCCAAGGGAAACAATTATGTATGGATTATTGTGGATCATTTTACTAAGAAAAAGAAATTTATCAAAATTAAAGAGGGCATATCACTAGATCAATTTTCACGGATATACATCAAACAAGTGGTATATTAGTATGGAGTTTCACTATGTATTATATCTGACTAAGATATGAGATTCACCTATATGTTCTGGAAAAGTCTCAAACATGCCCTAAGAACTAAGCTGAACTTTATTACGACCTATCATCCTCAAATTGTGGGCCGATATGAGCAGACTAGTCAGAAAATAGAAGAAAAGTTGAGAGCATGTTCTATAGACTTCAATGTAAGGAATGGTCTAATGTCTACCACTAGTATAATGTTTCTACAATAACATTATCCAATCAAGCATCAAAATGGCTCAGTATGAATACCTTTATGGGAAAAGGTATAGAACACAAGAATGATATGATAAAGTCAGTGAATGTAAGATGATAGGACTTGAAATGATCAATGAAGTAGTGGAGAAGGTGAAAACCATTCAACAACACATCATGGCATCCCAATATTGGAAAAAGATCTATGTAGACAATCTTTGATGGTTCTTGGAGTTTATTTTTGGAGACATGGTATTCATCCACATATCTCCATGGAAGAGGATCATGATATTCAAGAAGAAAGGAAATCGATGTCCCTAGTACATCAGACCCTTCAAGATCGATGATTATGTCAGAGCTACGACTTATCATCTAACACTTCCACAAACCATTTTTCAAGTACACAATCTATTCAATTTATCCCTATTAAAGATTTAAATATCAAATACTTAACTTGTACTTACATCAGAGGTGGTACAGGTGGAGAATGATCTTTCATATGAGGAGCATTAAGTTAAGATATTTTGTCACAGAGATAAAGTTCCACACAACTAGACTACTCACCCAGTCAAATTACTATAGAGGAACCATCACTATTAAGAGTCAACATGGGATCTTTAGGAATCGATAAAAGAAAATTACGCACACCTGTTTTCACCATAGAATATAAAAAAAATTATAGGGATTAAATTCATAAGGGGGGAAGAATGTAACTACCCAATGAGTTATCAATAGAAATTTCCTTCATATAATTATGTATTATGGTATAAACATATTAGAGAACACAATAAAACCTTTAAAAATGATTAATGAACTAAATAAGAAATTTTTCTAGAAGTTAAGAAACCTGTACTGATGAAATTATAAAATGACCATTGGAATAGTAATGTAACCATTATGATTAGTAAATCAGGCAACTGAATAGTAATAATGCAATAAATATTATAAATAAAATTTATCCATATCATAATTCAGGATTTCATATAATTATATCATACTATAAGTAATTAAATATTTTTAAAATTATTATTTAATAGTTGGTATTTTTATAGGTCGTAAATATATAACTACATTTTATGATTAATATATTAAATTGAAATAAAATTTATTTACATAAAATGTATACATAAATTAATATTTTGATGTTTTACTGTTATAATATAATTTTATTAGAGATTAATTAATTATTCAAAGTGATAGAAAATAAGTCTTAATTATAAAATTGGTAATTTCCATGTAAATGATGATTTTAATTAGAATTTATATTTACCATATATGGAAAAATATTTTCATAAATTGAGATAATTTATTAATTATACACATCAAAAAATGATGTGAGAGGATTTTTAGTATTTTTCTGAAATAATGGAATTTTTTGTTAATAGTAAAATATAGTAAATTACGATATATAGACATTATAAGATAAAACATTATTCCATGATTCAGGTAAAATTTATTCATAATTAGTTAAAAATCACATTTTCTATTTATTGTATGCAGTCTCTTGAGTGTACAAGATATATTGTGTTCAGAAAAATAATAAAATATTTAGTAAAATAATGGGAAAACACACCTCTCCTCCACTATAAATACCACCCCTCACCACCTCTTCTCCTCACACCACTCAAGCCATGAGACATTTACAAATTATTTCGACTAATATTCCCAAGAATCTACTTAATTTCTAGGATCTTTTATTCCTAATAAAAGAACAAAACAAATTCTTATGGAGGTTCTCAAGAATAAGGATTAAACGGGTAAACCCCTCTTTCGTTTTCTTTCAATTGCATTTTTTTATTCTTTTCTCCTAATCACCCTTTATACAAATAGAATTAACAATAAATTAAAGAACATATAATCTAATTTGATCATGTTTATGGAATAATTATTCATCAAATATACTTTTCTCTCTCTTTAACATTATGGTTTAAAACATCATCCACGAGGTGCTGATTTACCATGTTTGTGGACTACGTGATTTCATCTCTCAATTTTTTCTTTATGGTTGGACATGAAACTAATTTGATTGTTGAAACACATTATAATATATGTATTATATCATTTTTAATTATCTGGAAACATTTTCTAGGCATTATATGAATTTATAAAACAAAGTAAGTTGGTTGTGATAAAAAACTATCAAAATAAACCCTAAATATTATCATTACTTATATATCTAATGATTTATCGTCAATTATAAAAAAATTATTTTAATATTATATATGTTTATTAGTAACATATAAGTTCATTTCTAGATAACTATCATCATTAAACATGTATTTTTATAAACTTTTACAAGAAAATAGATTATGAAAACCAAGGAAATCAACGCTCTGAAATGATGAAATTGAATATCTTAAGCCATCAAAAACGCAAAAAAATGAACTTAATAAAGTTTTAATAAATAAAAAAACATGTATAAATGGTCCATTAATTTTTAATTTTATAATATAATCAAATTTTTCAGTATAGTAATATCAAGTTCAGAATCATTTTAGACCCAAAGAAGGGTATTCCACCCAAACCTCCATTATTCATTCAGGTTATTCCTTATCTATTTTTAACCAAATGAAATTCTATTTTTTTTAAAAAAATATGTTTATATGTTCTACAATATTTTATCAAGATCCATTCATCCTTTTTCTCTGAGATATACTGGTTTTTTAAATGTTCTCTACACATTTCTTCCTGATAAGCAATCTTGATTTAAGTGAACATCACAAATTTATACCCAATTTCAAGTGTTCTCCATAATCTTTTTTCAGACACCATTATTTTTATAAAATCACTTATATTTTTATGAAAAAATTCTTGGTTCATATTTTGTATTTTATATAATACTATTCCATTTTATGCTTCTAATTCTCTTTAATATGTTCCATATACCACAAAAAAGTAATTATTTATAATTTTTATTAAACTCCATTATCAAATGTATGCACTTATCTTTGACATTAATTATCATGATATATGCATATTTTACCTTATTAATTTCCATGTATTATTTAAATAGATTATTTTATGGACACTATTATGATATCCCTTTTTATTATGCCTTTGGACTTGCTTATGATACCCAATTCATAACTTGGGAAAAGATTATTTTTATGTTTTATTACTTATTTATTATTCTTCGTGTGGAATGAATATTCATAAACATGTTATGATGGGTGAACCTTGATAGCACTCTGATTTTTTGGGAAATGTATACTCTCATGAGAAATTATGAACAACAGTCTTGGAGGTTAGCCATGATTCATGATTTCCTTTGATCAATGATCCTTGAATCGTGATCCTATACGTGCAAGGAGCCTTGATTCATTCTCCTCTATGTGAAAAGATACATGAATAGTGATCCTCTATGCACAAAGTGCCCTAAATCATGATCCTCTCTGTGTAATAATCATTGTCTCATGATAAAATCAAGTTTTATGCTTTTATTTAATTACTCTATACCAATGATTATATGATCCCATGTAATGATTCCTTATGTTTAATCATGTTCCATTCCTCTTTATATAATTATGAAATTACTTATTACCCATGTGGTAAGCCTTATTTTAATGTGTATACCCTTACTAGGTTTTTTGAATCGTCCCTTTTTTATGTTATAACCATGTAATTATATATAGATTTAAGTTCTCAAATGATGTCTGGATCTTATAATGGATTATAAATAATGAAATGTTTTATTTAGTCTCATGTTTTTAGTTTTATGCACTTAGTCTTCCAAGATACTAGATTTTATGATCCTTGGCTTGTAATTTGATGTGAAATTATGCTTAAAAACATGTAATGGTATGTGTAAAATTACAGGGCCACTATATATATATATATATCAACCATTTTTTCTGGTGATGAAAATAGAGAGTGGCATCATTTTTGAAAGGCGGTAGTCCCCACATACATGGACGATGTTACTATATTTTAGTATATGAAAAGGTAATAATGAAAATGATATATTATCTTTTAAAAATAATAAATATGTCATGAACACCGTAATTTTATCAGTTATATCAGATATATTTATCCTTATTCTTCTATATAAAGTGTCAGTCAAAAATGAATCAATCACTTCATGAGTCAGTATTCTATTGTACGCATGAGTGATACCATTGTATCCCATATGAAATGGAAAATAAAAAAGGTATATGTGATATAATAAATATATATATATCATTTTTTCATATATGACATATATACTTTATATCCATCATCAAAACCAACCGTGAGAGGTTGTAATGTAAAAATTGATTTCATCTATTCGTGACATGGTAGCCTACCATACACATGAATAATGATTTCATTATCCATTTGATGGAAGTGGAGAAAAATTTAGGCAATAAAGATAACAAAAAAGCATATCATTATATGTAATATACATATTTTATAATATAATAATTTTATAATAAGATATTGAGGAGGTGGTGGAAGAAATAAAATAAAAACTCTCGTCAATGAACATTACATCTTCTTCGGGTAACTTCCTCAAGTTAGTACAAAAAAGCCTTCCTATGATGAATATATGCCAAAAATAAGTATTAGAGGATGAAAGGAAGAAAAATGGAATGTTTTTTGGGATGGTTTTGGATAAACAAAGATCATTTGAATGTGTGAAGAAGTGATGAGAGGGGTGGCCTTTTATAAGTGAGGTGAGTGTAACACTTGTATTTGCATGAAAAGAAAAAAGATTACCCATGTTTTTCTCATGACAGAAGGATCCTAAATGGTTTATTCAAGAGCCTTGTAAAATTTGGGGTCTAAATTTGTCTATAAAATATATTTTATAAATTTTTTTTATTTTAACTCTTATCTTTTTAGCATAACCCTCCTATAAACATATTTTTAACATTAACACTATAATTAGTTTTTATTATTTTCACTATTCATTTTTGTAAAAAAAAATTACCTTACTATATAATATAAATTAGGATGATTCAAATTCTTTAATCCACTTTCCAAAGTCAATTAATATAAGAGGATTAATATTATATAAAATTAATCAAACAAATAAGATGAAAAACAAGTTTTTTAAAGGGAATTGATCAAAGGTTAAAAAAATATATCAAAATTAAATATGAAAATTATTTCAATGAAGAAAGTTGAATTAATATATATCTATGAACTAATAATTGTTTAAAAAAAATATAAAATATAATTTAACTTTAAAAATAATTTATACGAAAATCCTATTTTCAGATAAAAATTGGTATTTTTCATTAATCATCACAAAATTATTCTTTTCATTAAATTATCCAAAATTCCCACTAAGATAATTTTTAAATTTTTATTTAAAAATAAATAGTATTTTTTAAATTTAATCTTATAAAATTATCAAAAATTAATTCTAACATTATTCTACAAAAGGAAACAAATCAATTTTTTTGTAAAACAATTACGTGTAAAATTTGATTCATTCTTACCAAGTATCATGCAACTACATAAAATAAATTTTATAGTGTTAATTTAATATATAATGTATACATAACAATAAAATAATTCCCCATTTTTTTCTGAATTATTTGATGTAAAATGTGTATGTTTACATAAAAAAATATTTCAGTAAAATATTTTCTTTATTTTAAAATTTTTTTATTATAATTTTTAATTAATTGTTCACCACATGGGTAAATTGTATATTTTTCATAACATAGTTAATACTATTTATACACGCCCCTCAAAAGGCCAGATGAAAAATATCATTTTAAATAATAATATTTTATTATTATATCACATTTTATATACACTAAGTGTTTCATGAAACACAAGATAATCATAGTGTTTCATGTAAATAAAAATTTTATAAAAGATTATTTTTATTTGAAAAAATATTTTACAAAATCTCAGGGTGATACATTCTTCCCCTAAAAAAATTTCTTCTCCTATGAAATTTGTGTCTGTTGTACCATAAAATGATGGGACTTCTAACACTTCACATCCTTAGTTTCCCATATAACATCACAAAAAAAATTATTTTTTCATACAAAGTTGACTATGTATGTGGTTTTATTTTGTAGAACCTTCCCTAATCAGTTTATAATCTCTATTTGTTGTTCCTACCAAGTAATATAATGCTCTAGAATTTTGATCTATGAACATAGAATATGTTATGGTCTAGGTATATACTTCTTCACGAGAGGAACATGGATCTCATAATATACCATATTTTGTTTTTGTGGAAGATGAAAATGATAATATAATGTACTGATATGATCAAGGATTTCAAAGGTACATGTATACCTATGAATTAGTTTTCCCTTCATTATTCCATAAATAAATTCATAGAAATAACTTCTCACAAACGTAAAATTATAGATCACATCGATGATTCTATACACACCATTTCGATCCATTTTATTGTATTTAAGTGTTATTTAATGGATTTAGCATTTTCTACCATTTCATCATCTTTCTCAGGTCCCATTATCATATTTTATGAAATTTTAACACAATACATTGAATTTATACCTGTAATTATATAAAGATATTCATAAGATGGACATTTTAATTCATTATTGAAATCTATTGTTTCAATAAAACAAAAAATGGGGATGGTGTAGAACTCGACCACATTTTTAATCCACAGTACAAGATCATAAAAAATCCTATAGTGTTTGAATTTTTTCCGAAGACAGATCATCTATCTGAGAATGATATAAAGTGATAAAACTCAACTCATTATCATTATTTTTTTAGTACATCAGCAAAACATGAAGGTAAAATTCATTTATTGATTAGATAAAATTGTATTTGGTTACCCATGAATCTTTACAACTTTATTAAAGTATATTCTGGAAATAATATCTTGAGGGAAATATTATTGGGAAGAAAATAAGACTTATGACTTTAGAAAGTGATCAACTACAACCCATAGTTACCTCAACATCATGGATAAGAGAACCCCTAAAGGTTACCAGTACCTTTAATCATGTGCCCAAAAACTATAAAGGTATTCATCCTCAAATTATATTTTTACAAAAACAAATACAAAACATATGGGTTGTATAATTGTAAATATCTGGTAAAATATTCTTAATTCTTGATAAAATCCCATCACATAAAACTAAAAAATGGGTTTCAATGACATATAACTTATTAGAAAAATTAAATTCATAAATAGATGATGATATCCATAACTTATATGACATGAATACATATACGATTCCCAAATTAACACAATCCAAAGATGTTTCCTAATTCACATAACCAAAATACCATTTCTAAAATATTTTGACAAACATAATTAATGTGTACATATACATACACACTTAAATACTTTCTCTTAATCAGTTGGAATAGCATATTTATTTTAATGGTATAAAGGTTAAATCATATTTTAGAGCATTGAGTCATATAATTAACAAATTCCCCAAAAATAATATGATGAACTCATCGAATTATTTTCACTTTATGTATGACCTTCTATTCCAAACAGACAAAATATTCCCCTCCATAAGAGATATTATTATAGGATATTCATCCTACCTTCTTGAAATATTGGAAGATAAATCATCTTTCCTCTATGTTCATTACCACATAATCCTTTATAAAATTTAATATTCCTTTTATTTTATGATTTAGGAGTATTACTAATATTTACATTGTTAATAGTATCACTACTCGAATTATACCCTTTACCAATGGTTCTGAACCATTGGTAAAGGCCTGAAAACCCTTGGTATATTATATACCAACGGTTTCCCAAATTGTGGCCAAGTAAGCCATGGCTAAAGGCTTATACCAACATTTCTATGTAAACCATTGGTATATGTGTTAAAGTAAGAGATATTCCAACGGTTTCACAAACCGTTGATATATGTTAAACCATTGGTATATAGTGTACAATATATAACCAAATCATATACTAATGGTTTTTAAAACCATTGGTACAAGTTTATACCAACATTTATAACAAAACCATTGGTAAAATATACATCAAATGGCCATACCAACAGTTTTGAAAATCGTTGGTATACAGATGTTGCATCTCCACAGCAGACATCAACCCCCTCCAACCTGCAACTCTCCATGACCTGCAAGAACACATACACATCTATAATCCAAATGACTACATGGGACATTTAAAATTCATCCAGAATACAGAAATTTAGAAATTTAAAATTCATTACTCACTCAAACCACAAGACCAGAGAAAAATCCAGAATCCAATACATCCACAATCCAATACATCCCGAATTGAAATGAAATAACACCAATAACACCAATACAAAATTAAAATCCAATTCATATAGAATCCAATACACATAACAATATTAAAAATTTAGAATTCATTACCAATACATCCAGAATTCAAAAACATAGAATTGAAAAGAAATAACACCCATAATAGTATTCTAAATTTATAAATCACTCCTCACTCAAACCACAACACCAATACACACAAGATAAAAATTCTACATGTTATTGGAAGCACATGGGATGTTTACTCATGGTCTTGTGTTGACTATCCTAAAACCAATAGAAAAACTTTGGTAGAGTGAACAAGGATCGTGATACCCATAAGATAGAAAATGGTAGTGGTTATGTGTTAGACCTACGATGAGTTATAGGAAGCACATGGGATGTTTATATTCCTCTAATTACTATGTATCCATGTATAAGTGGTTCTTGATGTGTTAGTGGGAAACATTGGCCAGTCTCGACAAATGAGATAGGTTACCAGAATGACCTACATATTTTTCATTGTGTTTTCAATTGGAATAAGGGGTATGTGGCTAATTGTAATTTGGTCTCCTAGGTATGATGTGAGATTAATCCTCATTTAGGTTAGTGGGTATGAATATTCAATAATGTATTTGGTATTGGGTTCCCAGAGGGACTTTGGTTTGCTCCGAGAACCCACTTTTTAAGGATGGGATTGGCGTATTAAATGTCATGTGTTTTAGAATAGGGGTAGGAGTTCCTCACATGAGAACTGGATTGTGTGAGGCTAGACCATGGATCCTTGTGCAAAATTATCAACACAATCTGAATACGTTTGGTCAGTTTTCTGTATGCATGTTATTTTTTCACTTAAAATCCTATACATTTCAAATAAAAGTGAGACTGTTTGAGTGGTACTAGCCACAATGTGCCTCGGATTGAGGCATAGTTGACTCAGACACATCACAAATGACCCATTGATTATTTTCCTACAGTATCAACAGAATATGAATGCGTTTGGTTGGTTTTCAGTATGAAAGTTGTTGTTTTCACTTAAAATGTTGTCCATTTCAAATAAAATTGAGACACATTGAGTGGTACGGGACACATCATCCCTCAGATTGAGACAGGGTCAACTCATACACATCTCAAATGACATATGTATCTTTTTACTAAAGTATCAACAGAATCAAAATACGTTTGGTCGGTTTTCCAAATGTCTGTTTTTTTACTTAAAATAGTGTCCATTTTAAACAAAAGAGAGACCCTTTGAGTGATACAGGACACACAGTGCCTCAGATTAAGGCAGCATTGACTTTTACACGTTAAAAATAATCCATGGATTGTTTTTCTGATGAATGAATATAATCCGAAAGCGTTTGGTTGGTTTTCTGTATGCAAGTTGTTGTTTTCACTAAAAATTATGTCCATTTCAAATAAAAGAGTGATAGTTTGAGTGGTACCAGACATACCGTGCCTCAGATTGAGGCAGTGTTGACACATACAAGTCAAAAATGACTAATGGGTCTTTTTTATAATGTATCAATAGAATATGAATGCATATGGGTGGTTTTTAGTAGGAAAGTTTTTCTTTTCACTTAAAATGTTGTCCATTTCAACTAACTCTGAGACACTTTGAGTGGTAACGGACACACCATCCCTTGGATTGAGATGAGGTTGACTCATACGCATCAAAAATGACCCATGGATCCTTGTTCTTACGTATCAACACAATAAGAATATGTTTGGTCAATTTTCCGAATGTCTGTTGTTTTTACATAAAACAATGTCCATTTTAAAAAAAAGAGAGACACTTTCAGTTATACAGGCCACACTATGCCTCGTATTGAGGCAGGTTTGACCTGAACATGTCAAAAATGACCTATGTAGTGTTCTCCTAAATTATCAATACAATCAGAATGCGTTTGCCGGCTTTACTTATTCAAGTTGTAGTTTTCCCTTAACATACTATCCATTTCTAATAAAAGTGAGACAGTTTGAGTGGTACCGGCCACACCATGCCTCTAATTGAGGAGAGGTTGACACATACACATAAAAAATGACCCATGGATTGTTTTCTTAACGTATCTCCATAATTCAATTCCGTTTGGTTGGTTTTCCGTATGCATGTTTTCATTTTCACTTAAAATGATGTCTATTTCAAATAAATGTTTGACAGTTTGAGTGGTACACACCACATTGTGCCTCAGATTGAGGCGAAGTTGACTCTTACATGTCAAAAATAACCCATGGATCATTTTCCTAATGTATCAATAGAATCTAAATTCATTTTTTTGGTTTTCCATATGCCAGTTGTTGTTTTCACTTAAAATGTTGTCCAATTAAAATAAAAGTGATACACTTTGAGTGGTACCGGCCACATCGTGCCCCGAATTGAAGGCGCGGTAGACTCATACACGTCAAAAATGACCCATGGATCATTGTCCTGAAGTATCAATACAATCAAAAAGCATTTGGTTAGTTTTCCGTATGAAAGTTATTGTTTTCACTTAAAATATTTCCCATTTCAAATAAAATTGAGACATTTTGAGTGGAACCAGCCACATCTTGCCTCTTATTGAAGCAGAGTTGACTTATACACATCAAAAATTACCCATTGATCGTTTTTATAAAGTATAAACAGAATATGAATGTGTTTGGTCGGTTTTTAGTATGCAAGTTGTAGTTTTCACTTAAAATGTTGTCCATTTCAAATAAAAGTGAGACACTTTGAGTTGTAACGACCACACCATCCCTCATATTAAGATGTGTTTTATTCATACATGTCAAAAAATGAACCATGGTTCCTTATGCTAAAGTATCAACACAATCAGAATAAGTTTGAATAGTTTTCTGAATGTTTGTTATTTTTACTTAAAATAGTGTCCATTTTAAACAAAATAGAGAGACTTTGAGTGACACCGGCCACATCGTGCCTCAGATTGAGGCGAGGATGACTCTACAAATCAAAAATTACCCTTTCATTGTTTTCCTGAAGTATCAATACAATCAAAAAGCATTTGGTTGGTTTTCTATATGCTAGTTGTTCTTTTCACTAAAAATCCAGTCCATTTCAAATAAAAGTGAGACAGTTTTAGTGGTACTGGCCACACCATGCCTCTGATTGATGCGGGGTTGACTCGTACACATCAATAATGACCCGTGGATTGTTTTCCTAAATTATCAATAGAATAAGAATGCGTTTGGTCAGTTTTCCGAATGCAAGTTGTTGTTTTCACTTAAAATCTTGTCCATTTCAAATAAATGTGAGACAATTTGAGTGGTACAGGCCACATTAAGCCTCATATTGAGGTTGGGTTGACTTGTACATTGCACAAATGACCCAAGGATCATTGTCCTAAATTATCAACAGAATTTGAATGCGTTTGATCATTTTTTTCTATGAAAGTTGTTGTTTTCACTTAAAATGTTGTCCAATTAAAATAAAAGTGAGACACTTTGAGTGGTACCGGCCACCCCATGCCTCATATTGAGATGGGGTTGACTCGTACATGTCACATATGGCCCATGGATTTGTGTTCTAAAGTATCAATACAATAAAAAAGTGTTTCATCTGTTTTTTTAATGTTCATTGTTTTTACTTAAAATCCTCTCCTTGATTCCTCTTTTTGATTAGGGTTTTCACACTTCTCTTATCTTCTTCTGAAGCACTAAAACACTCTTTTACATTGGGATTTAGGGTGAATCTTTAAGAGTTATTAGATTTGGATTGGAGACTCTAAATTAGGAGAGTGATTGTCTCCATAATTAAGGTAGGTGGTTGGTGCTTGGTACTAAAGTAACAGTAATGTAATGTTAATTAGATTGGGATTTAGGTCGAATCATGAAGAGATCATAGATTGGGCTCAGTGAAATTATGATGTAGTGATTGGTGTGATGATGTCAGTGATACAAAGTTGTGTGAGGTACCCATTGGAGGATGAGGATATATGTGGCGGGGGTTATGCATGGTAGGAGGAGGGTGGGGGGAGGCTTTCCAGGGTCCAGGAAGGAGGGGGGTTGTCCAGGGTCTAGGAAGGAGGGTGGGGGTTCTCTGGGGTGATGTACGGGGGGCTGTTCGGGGGGCTGTTCGGGGTCCAGGGAAGAGGGTGGGGGGCTCTCTGGGGGGTTGTCTGGGTGTCTGTCTGGGGTCCAGGGAGGAGTGTGGGGGGCTATATGGGGGGATATATGGGGTCCAGGGAGGAGGGTGGGGGGCTATTCGGGATCCAGGAAGTAGGGGGGCTATTTGGGGGTTGTATGTGGTCCAGGGAGGAGGGTGGGGGGGGGGGTTGTCCGAGGGGCTGTCTCGGGTTCATGGGATGGTATTTACATGTTTTCTAAACAAATTATTTCAAGGTTAAAAAATCATTTCATTATATCAACTTCTAATCAGACCCACAATTTTCTAGATTCCACTAAAAATTACTACTTCATTAAAATAGGGGGATTTCACAGCAAATTATCAAATCATGTTTTCTTATTTATAGATAAAAAACAAAGATAATTTGACCTACCTAATCAGACATATATTAAGGAACAAAAAATCAATAAACATCAAAGTTCTGTAATATCAGACAAAAATTTAACGGATCAATATACCCCTCATCACCATAACTATCATCACCATCATATTCACCCTCACCCTCGTTCTCATTATAATCCCCATAATTGTCCCCGCCCTCCCCATCACCCTCCTCCTCCGCCTCAGCTTCCTCCTTGTCCTCCTCTGCCTCGGCCTCCTCCTCTCCCTCCTCCTCCTACGCCTCAGCCTCCCCCTCTCCATTGTCTTGACCACCACTGGAACTACCACATGCTGCACCATATATAGAACTTATTGATGAAATATATTCCTCACAAGAAGTTCTAGCCTCTGGTGGAAGTGTTGGACATAAAGCTTCCATTAGTTTCATAAATGCAATGTTTTCTATATAAGACTATGTTTCCATCTTTGTGGCCCTTTTTCAGCATTTTCTACCTCTTCCTTGACATGATGAAACTCAGTGGCACTACAACTCATGCCTGGGGAGGGCCAGTACCTCATCAAAAATATACTCTTCCTAGGATGGCAACGTACTCTACTAGGGTGCTCATCTCCCAACACTTGATGTAAGTGATCTTTTGGCCCAAAATTGATAGGTTCCTGGGCATCGAGGGCCTCTAAAGCAGGCTGTTATAAATATAGATATATTATTAAGATAAAAATAGAGATACAAAATTTAAATCTACAAAGTAAAACATACAATCTTCCCCTGAGCCGGTTCATTAACCGCCCTTATATCATTCTTATTTCTACTCGAGCAAAGCATTTTTGCTCTATGAACATGTCCTTATATATTAAATTTATTCCTCTACAATGACATTGAATGTAGGAAGCCATATTGAAAAATAGGATACCAAAAAAAGAGTAATTTTATAACTAAAATTATCTAACAAATTTAGCAATAGAATAAATTACAGAGGAACAAATAGAAAGTGAAAGTTGTAAAGAAAACTATAAATTGTCATACCAACAGTCTATCATGAACTGGCATCATAGTACATCCCAATTTGTGGATATATTTCTTAAAATAAATGTTTTCTTTGTTTCTTCCAGATGAATCATAAATAAAATTAAATAACTAGTATTCAAAAAAAACATGAAAATTTTCATTTAAATACTTCTAATTCGATTAATACAGTATATTGGCTTGTCACCCAATGAGTAATCATCTATCAGTATTGTTTTAATGGGTAATAATCCATGATAGGGACCACCACTAATTCTGTGCCCACTCTATCATGCCATCCAATTCACAACTCATGCTTATATGCTCCCCAAAGCCCTCCTAAATCCATTAGATGTGCTGGTCATGGACCCTCACCATCGGGGAAACTAAACCGTAGTTGAATCCAATATATTAATTCATATAAATAAAAAAATTAATATATTTCATTAAATACAACATATTTTTTACATATATCTCTACCCAGGAATTATCCCTATCTTCATTTGTTAGCTGTCTCTATGAAAGCGGGATAATATTAATGATGTTGGAGTATTTGGAATGCATTTCCAAAAATCTCCATCATTGCTACCCTGATGTTTCAATCATCTGACTATCTTCATTATATTCTACCATCAACTGCGTTCGGCAGTTCCACACTAGACACATGTGTGTAATCCCCCTCCCCCGCCTACTATCAATAGATGTATCTATTATGAAAGAAAAACAAATATTTTATTAATACATGTTATAATGAAAATTAATAATGGAGTAACAATTTGTTAGTGATATAAAAGTATAACTACGATAGTATGATCAATGGGCACTACTGGTTCTACAGAAACTGAAGGAACACTGTTTAAAGATGGAGTGGGTCCCAATGTATGCTCCGCAGGGACAAACTCTAATGGGGCAGTAGTCGAAGAATATGGAATATAAAAGCCCATAGATATGGAAGCAGATGTGAAAGAAGATGAAAAGGATGGCTGACCAAATTCTTGATGGTAATTGGAAATCATTATTGGATATGGTTTAGATGCGTGAGGAGGCTCAAATGTAAATGGTGTTGAAAACATGGGAGGTCTAAATATCTCATGTGTCCATAATGGCACACCAGGGTCATAATGTGGTATGGATGGTATGTCTGTGGTAGGGGAAGGGTCTAATCGAGTACACCGACCAGACCATCTAGCTCACATACCACCCCCCTTGTACAAACACCCCTAGTACTAGGACCACTACTAGGATACTCATCGAATAACTGTCACCTAATAGATGGATCCTGAAAAAATGTTTAAAATAAATTAATCACTTGAAATTATATATTATTTAGAAAATATATTTGAAATAAATTACTCACTGAAGGCACTAGTGGTGGAATTCCCAGCTCTGCCATGCGATGACTGTTGTCCATAATCTGTTTTCGTCACCTCTCTTTAATTGGTTTCACTTTCCTACATTTGAAAACAAATATGAAAGCAAATAGAAAAGTATAACTAATATGTAACCCAAAAAACAAAATAAATGACATGGAAAATTTAAATTTTTAGTAGGATGATTATTTAGTATATAAGGTCCCAGCCTTAAAACATTACATAATCATTAATTAAATTAATAACTCATATAGTGGATCTTTTTAGGTTTAGAGTTTTAGAGAATTAGGACATAACTATTACACCTCAAAAGATCACAAAGTAGACACTTCTACTAAGTTTCCATAAAATAAAAACTCTTGAAAAGAATCATGACTAGTTCCATGTTTTAGATAGGATGTCTTTCCTTGATCCCATCATTGACCCTATTCATATTTAAGTCCTATGGAAAACATATCAAAAACATGGGATGAGAATAAAAAACCCAGTAAAGGATACATAAATATGGAAAACTATTAGTTTTTCAAAACAACCTGTAAACCATGAATACTTTATCAAAGTAATATTTTTCACCTTTATGAAGTATAAAATACTCTCCACTGAATAAAAGATCACCACTTGTCCTTTGTGACCAAAAGATTACCATAATACCAAATGAAGAACACATAACATACAAAGATAACTTGGGACATAAACTTACTTAAATGGAATAACCATATGGTTGACTTCCACACATATCACTACATGGAATATCCATATGACCGACTTCCATACCCAATGCATTGGATGTTATAACGTAACCACCCATCCAAGTATTCACGGCACCACCCGTCATATGGTTTATCACGTAACCACCCATCAAATGTCCAAGTACCATTACAAAATCATAATATATAAAACAATTAAAAAGGAAAGAAAACATTTACACATTTAAATCACAAGATATGACATCATGATACTATCATAAATAAAAACATCTAATAAAATAATTAAAACTTTATGAGATAAAAATCCCTTTATACTTTGAAAATATTAAAAGACATTTAAAAGATATTTTAGAATCAATGTGTCTCATACCACTTAGAATCTTTTGAAAGGGTTTTAATAAATTTATGTCATTATAAATAAATTCTTAAAACCATTTTTAAAACATGGACATGGATGATAAATTTTTAAAAGAATAAATCATTAAAACCATTTAAAACAATGTTTTAAGAAAAGAGTCTTTTTCCATTTTGAACATTTAATTATATACCACATGAAAGTAGAACATTTAAATGAAATTTTTATAGACATAATATGGATATGGAATTTCAAAGGGGCTGTATATAAACTTTATAAAAGAATAAAAGTGCATATCATTAAGAAATGTCTCAATGAGAAAAAATTGAGATGTAATCTCAATCAAAGATCATTCCATTAGAGCAAGGATAAAGAAATGACAAAATTATGTGTGAAAAATATAAATACACAAAATATAATTGTATACTAAGTTTAAAACAATCATATATCATCCACACATATTTATAGAACGACATAATAAAGAAGTATAGGTTTAACCCAAAGAATTGAAATTGGGTTGAGAAGTTCCCCTATAGAAATTCGACAGCTTAACGGCATCACTTTAAAATTCTGAAAAAGAGATGATGAGAGAGAAGAAGGTTATATCATAACTTGTACATAAAATTAAAAGCAATAAGGATATATAATATAATATCCCTACATAATAAGATGTAATTTAAAATACAAAACAAAAAGAAGTCTTTTAAAAATAGGAGGGTGAAAGGTTCCCTTACCGACTTGGGTAACTTTCGAAACGTACACCCCATAAAAGGAAGACTATACAAAATTGATGTAAATAATCATAAATGAAAGTATATTATATAAATAGTATAATAATGGGATGTACATACACCACTCAAAGGAAATGGTGGCAAATGTAGCATAAATATCATGGGAATAAAGGTGAGATGAAAAATCACTTACAAAAACTCGGCAGCCTAACGTCACCACTTAAAACTTCCCAAAATGGATTTATGAGATAAAATAGGGTCTCTAATAATATTAACATAAAAATTACAGAAAAAGTAAAATAAAAGAACATCCCCAAACATAAAAAAGATGAGCATAAAATAAATTACATAAAAGAGAGTACATAAAAAGAAAGAGAGATGTAGGATCCCTTACCTCAAGTCCGACTTGTCTTGTTCATTTATTTATATTCCTAAATAATAAAATAGAGTTAATTTCTACTTTCTTAAGAAAATTTTAAAGTTCATTATTCCTTTTATATCACTTATTACCTTGTTATGAAAATTATGCAATTATTTATGTTAATAACGGTCGTTTTGTCGATAAATGGTAATTGAATCAAAAATAAACTTGTTATAATTACAAGTTGTTCATGTGGTAAAATATCCATTATATCCAGAATTATATTCATGATTTAGATATCATATATATCATATATATCCGTTATATACTTTGATTTATATTATTACATATAATTTAAAGGTAAGAAATGAAATGCACCGTTCATGGAGACGGTAAGCCGTACGTACGCATGAACGCTACATTCATTTGAACTTCGCATTTAATGGAATTAAAACTAAACGAGAGATATATATATATATATATCCACTATAATATATATGTTATATACGTCACATATGTTCATTAATTTCATTTTTTATACATTCCATTTATTGCATGAACGAGTCACATCATTTGAGGGGGCGGTAGTCCACACTTCCTCAAATGAAATTATCGCATTTGCACAACATGAAAAGCATAAAGGTATGTTTTAAATGTAAAATAAAAAATAATAGAGAGGAAATAATTACAATATATATCATAAATAAACATAATTCTATCATAATGTCCACCATGAGAGGTGGTAGAAGTAGATAGAACAATCATGGTTTCATGAGCCAGTAGTTCGCCATCCACGGAAACAGTATATTCTTTAACCATTAGACGGAGGTGTGTGTATATGTAGCTACAATCCTTATTATAAAAACATAATAGTATATTGAAGATATTGGTTTTGTTACAAGAGAAATGAATAAAAAGATTTAATGGGGTTGGAGAAGAAAAATAAAACAAAAGAACATTAGGGAATACTTTACCTTTAAATCAGGTAAATCCTATTGGTTTGAACCAAAAGGTTTTATTGTAGAGATTTATGCCTATGTTAAGGCTTCTAGGATGAATAGATGGATGTGGAAAGATAAAATGAGAAGATCTGGGCCCAGATAATGTCTTGAGAGGTGTGGTTAAGGTGGTATAGGTGGGGGCCTTTTAAAAGAGGGAGGAGGGGCACTCTTGGAATGTCATGAAAATATACTTTATTATTAAAATGATTTTCATATATTAAAGGTCCCATAATTATATATTTCGAGGATATGGTGATAAGGGTTCGAAATAAACCCATCCAATACGTTTTTTACAGGTTTATGTCTTAGATTTTACATTATCTTTTCATTTTATTTAAATGGTTGATTAATGAGGTAATCGTTGTATCATCATGGTGTCATAAATAAATTAATTTATTTAATGTCAAAAAATTATAAAAAAATATTATGATGTAGGAAATATTTTTATCATTCCAATTAATATTTATAGTCAATGATATGACTTGTATAACCTCACGTAAAAATTGTTTTAGTACAACCATACATGTTTGTGACATTTTTATTTTATCTTTAAATAAAATGTTATTAATGTCATTTTCTTACCCAATTGGATTCATGGGGTCCCCATGTTGACCCATGGATTGTCATGGTCTTCCATGACTCAACCAATAAGGTTAGGACATGTTTCAAGGTAATTTCATATTATTATAACATTATCTTTACCTTAAATTTTTCTAATTACCTTTAATGACAATTAATAAAACTTAAAAGTTACTATTCACCAAAAAATTATTTTTATCTCATTGAACCAAATTTTACATCCTAATGAAAACCATGTATGTCAGATTTTTGAAATTCAATTAACATAAGTGGTATGTTTCATTTAAACGAAGAATCAGTTTTTAAACTACCACTTAGTGGTTTCACTATTCATCAAAAATTGAAGTTTGTCAGAAAAATAACAAAAATTCACCCTAAGCTATATTTGATATTCCAAATTCAAAAATGAGGTTTGTTTTAAAAAAATTCAAAACATATAAGTTCCATTAATTAATTTAATAATTAATTCTCGATGTCAAAATAAATAGCGTGTTTTTGAGAAACAATATCTATTAAAATGTTGACACTAGTTTAAGTCCAATTTCAAAGTGAAATTAATTCCAATGACCACCATTGGATTAAATGGTAAAAATATATTCTAATTCAACTTTAAAACCAATTCAAAATATTATCTAATAATATAAATATATTAGATTAAAAATAGGTTTTGAATTAAAATACACCATTTTTCACTTATTCATTAAAAATGGACTTTATCATAAAAAATAAAAAAACCTACACAAAGTAAATTTTCATATCCCGATTCTAAGGAAGTATTTTAGTTGGTCCATTATAACATATAAATTTTTCAATACGTATATTTAAAGAGGGTTCTCCATCAAAAGGCGGTTAATCGACTTTTTAAAGAATATTAGAATATTTACGCTTAAAATTGGATTCATTCACATTTTAAGCCTCTATTATTTATTGGATAAAAGTAAAAATATTTGACAAACTTATATAATCTATTTTTTAGTTAGTTATATTCATTCTCTCCATTACAATGGCTTGGTGTTAACTACCATTTAAAATTATATTATTTTATTATAAGAGTGCAACGTAATATTTCCAAGAAACTCGTTGTTGCGTATTGGGTACGCCATCGAGCATAGCGTTCCCATTAAATTAATATTAACATTTTATTCAAAAATGTGGATAAATATGAAAATTTTATATTCTTTATTTACATTGGGTGTTACATCCTTCCCCTCTTTTGGGAATTGCGTCCTCGCAATTTTAAAATTGGGGTTAGAAACTTCATTGAAAGTCCCACATCGGAACAAGAGTCGGTAAAACTATCACTTTAAAAGAAAGAAAGGGAAGTACAGAGGTCACCTATGTTAACCCATACTAGGATTCCATGTAGGAAAACATGGATATGGAAGAAAAAACAAATGGTCATGTTCTGATGGAGAGTGATAGAAAACATGTTTAGGAGAAAGTTAACCAGCAGAAAAGCACAAACTTGTGATGGGTTAAACAGTATTTTATTCCATATTAAGAAAAGTTAACAGAAAACATTTTTTTTTTAAGATACATTTCATTGAGGAATTTATTTATGAGATTAACTAAATCATAAGGAAACATACTTACTTTTCATGTTGACTTCCAACTTTTACTAGATTTCTTACACAAACTTATATTCTCTCCAAAAGAACAGTATTTTGGAAGACTTTTTCACATTAAGAAAGCTATAATAAAATTATATAGAATCACCTAATCCACAAAAGAGAACTATATATTTCCCATGTCTTTAGACCGTAACCAAAACCAAAATTGTATGAGCAAGATCAGATAATCCACAAAAGGATAATCCTTTATAAAATAGAAAATCTATTCTTAATCTCCAAAATTTGTCCAACAAAACACAAAGTTCAACGAAAACCATTTGATAAACAATTTGTCCATAAAATTCGTCAAAGTAAACCAAACGAAAATTGAAACCCAAATATTTGAAGGATTTAATCACATATTCTTCCAAGGTACAAATTAACATTTATTCCCAAATAACATCAATTGCTATTAAAGTCTCATATTGAAAAGTAATTAACCTAATCATATATCCTCCATGATAGATCCATATTTTCCAAGATAAACCAAAATAAACTTATTCTTGATTCATAAAATCATCTAAATAAAAATAATAAGTCATAATAACCAGGGAATTGACGTAGTCCAGTGGTAGGCGATGCGCCCTTGTCGCCCTTCAATTGGGGGTTTGATTCCTACGGCCTTACCAGATGTGGCGGGTTGTCACCCATCATACGAGTTGTTCTTTTTATAAAACTCTAAAAATATTTCTAACATGATTTAACCTCAATGGTTTCCTTATAACTCTCATTTTCATCAAAATTAATTACGATATCAACATTTTCATTCTTTAAGTCTTATTTCACCACCATAAGATAAAATAAAATGATTCCCAAAATTAATAACATCATACCTTGATCATGTCGTCGACTCAGTTTCATCATCATCTTGTTCATGTAGGTATAAGTTCCATGCATTAAAACAATGATTTATAGATCCTTAAAATCATTTGATTCCTCCATCCAAAAACACCTTGTACAACATGGGGCATATGGTTGTTCATAGAAAAACAGTTTTGGAAAATAATCATGTATGACATATAATTGCAAAACATCTTATAAAACATGATTTCTATAAAATAGTCAGACAGTATTTGAGTGGAATCATTCCATTATTGGTCCCTTTAAAATACCATAAGTATGTATTGAGAGACTATATTTTAAAATCAAATATAAATAGTTTGCGCAAGGGTCTCCTTCTTCAGCACCATTTTTAAAATCATAATATTCTTCAAAATCTTATGATAAGGTTAAATATTTTAAAATACCTTGATAATATTTACCTTTATTGAAAATATGAGAATACTTTGAAAATAGTATTTTTCTAAATATAACCCATGATCCATGATGATAATGAGGTATAGTGTAGGTGTTTGATATCTCAAACAACGGCTTTCAAGTGATTTGTATTCTAGTAAAAGTTTCACAATCATCCGAACATGACATTGCAATAATTATTGTAAGCATGTCATCAAGAAGAGATAGGAATGTTGTTTGAGATCCTCCTACTTCAATTCATAACTGACTTTACATGACCTTGAAAAAGTTATAATATAAGGATTTATCTGAAATAATAGATATAGGGACTAACCATGTGTCTAACGAAAACTCCTAATCCCTAAAGTTGTGTAAACCGGCCTCTGATACCAACTATAAGGACCCGGCTTTAAAACATTACATAATCATGAATTAAATGAATTATTCACATAATGTATCTTTTCAGGTTTAGGGTTTTAGGGAATTAGAACATAACTATTACATCTCCAAAGATCACAAAGTAGACACTTCTACTAAGATTCCATAAAATAAAAACTCTTAAAAAGAAACATGTCTATTTCCATGTTTTAGATAGGATATCTATCCTTGATCCCATCCTTGACCCTATTCATCTTTATGTCCTCTGGGAAACATTTCAAAGACTTGGGAGGAGCATAAAAAGCCTAGTAAAAGATACACAAAGAAGGAAAACTGTTATTTTTTCAAAACAACAAGAAAACCATGAATACTTTATCAAAGTAATTTTTTTCACCTTTATTAAGTAGAAAATACTCTTCACTGAATAAAAGATCACCACTTATCCTTTGTAACCAATATATTACCATAAACCCATATAAAGAACACATAACATATAAAGGTAAATTGGGACATAAACATACATAAATGGAATAAACTTACGGTCGACTTCCACACATATCACTACATGGAATATCCATACAGCCGACTTCCATACCCAATACATTGGAGGTTATAACGTAACCACCCATCCTGGTATTCACGTCACCACCCGTCATATGGTTTATCACGTAACCACCCGTCAAATGTCCAAGTACAATTACAAAATCATCATACATAATACAATTATAAAGAAAAGAAAACATTTCCACATTTCAATCACAAGATATCACATCATGATACTATCATAAATAAAAACATATAATAAAACCATTCAAACTCTATGAGAGAAAAATCCTTTTATACTTTGAAAATATTAAAAGAAGACATTTAGAAGAGATTTTAGAATAAAAGTGTTCCATACCACTTTGAAACATTTTAAAGGGTTTTAAAACATTCATTTCCATATAAATAAATACTTAAAACCATTATTAAAACATGGACATGAATGATAAATAATTAAAATAAAAAATCTTTAAACCCATTTAAAACAATGTTTTAATAAATTAGTCCTTTTCCATTTTGAACGAATAAATTATAAGCCACATGAAAGTATAACATTTTCAAAACATTTAAATCACTTTAGTATAGACATTATATGGATATCTAATGTCAAAGGGGCTTTATATAAACTTTATAAAAGAATAAAAGTTCATATCATTAAGAAATGTCTCAATGAGAAGAAATTGATACGTAATCTCAATCAAGGATCATTCCATTAGAGAAAGGATAAAGAAATTACATTGTTATGTGTGCTAAATATAAATACACAAAATATAAGTGTATAATCAATGTAAAACAATCATATGTCATCCACACATATTTATAGAACGAAATAATTAAGAATTAGAGGTTTAACCTAATTAATTGATTTTGGGTTGAGAAGTTCCCCTATAGAAATTCGACAGCTTAACGGCGTCACTTTAAAATTCTGAAAAAGAGATGATGAGAGATAAGAAGGTTATATCATAACTTGTACATAAAATTAAAAGAAATAAGGATATATAAGAGCATATCCCAACATAAGAAGATGTAATTTAAAATACAAAACAAAAAGAAGTCTTTTAAAAATAGGAGGGTGAAAGGTTCCCTTACCGACTTGGGTAACTTTCGAAACGTACACCCCAGAAAATAAGGACTATAAAAAATTGATGTAAATACTCAAAAATGAAATTATATTACAGAAAGAGTAGAATAATGGGAAGTACATACACCTCTCAAAGGAAATGGTGTCAAATTTATCATAAATCTCACGGGAATAAAAGTGAGATGAAAAATCCCTTACAAAAACTCAACAGCCTAACGACGCCACATAAAACGTACAAAAATGGATTTATGAGATCAAATAGGGTCTCTCATAATATGAACATAAACCTTAAAGAATGAGGAATATAAAATAAAATCCCAAAACATAAGAAATATGAGTTTAAAATAAATGACATAAAAGAGAGTACTTAAAAATAAAGAGAGAGGTAGGATCCCTTACCTCAAGTTCGACATGTCTTGTTCATTTCTCTATATTCCTAAATAATAAACTAGAGTTAATTTATACTTTATTAAGAACCTTTTTTCATGTTAATTGTTTATTTTATATCACTTATTACCATGTTATGAACATTATGTAATTATTTATGTTAATAATGGTTGTTTTGTCGATCATTGGTACATGAATAAAAAATAAACTTGTTATAATTACATGTTGTTCATGTGGTAAAATATCCATTATATCCAGAATTATATTAATGATTTAGATATAATATTTATCATATATATCTAGTATATACATTAATTTATAATATTTCATAACATTTAATGGTAATAAATGAAATGCACCGTTAATGGAGACGGTAATCCATACGTACGCATGAACGCTACTTTCATTGCTATTTCGTATTTAATTGAATTAAAACTAAATGAGAGATATATATATATATTATAATTACATTATAATATATGTGTTATATAGGTCACATGTTTTCATTAATTTAATTCTTTATACATTCCATGTATAGCATGAACGAGTCACATCACTTGAAGGGGTGGTAGTCCACACTTCCTCAAATGAAATCATCGCATTTTCACAACATGAAAAGCATAAATGTATGTTTTAAATGTAAAATAAATAAGAATATAGTGGAAATAAATATAATATATATAAAAAATAAATATATTTCCATCATAATGGCCACAATGAGAGGTGGTAGGAGAAGATAGAACAATCATCGTTTCATGAGGCAGCAATTCTCCATCCACCGAAACAATATGTTCTTTAACCATTTGATGGAGGTGTGTGTAAGTGTAGATCTAATAATTATCATAAAAACATCCTAGTATAATTAATATACTGGTGTTTTTATAAAAGAAATTAATAAAAAGAGTTTAGGGGGTTGGAGAAGCAAAATAAAACAAAAGAACATTAGGGAAGACTTTACCTTGAAATCGGGTAACTCCTCTTGGTTTGAATCAAAAGGGTTTCTTGAAGTGCTTTCTGTCTAATTTAAGGATTGTAGGATGAATAGAGAGATATGGAGAGATAAAATGAGTAGTGCTTGGCCGAGAAAATGGCTTGAGAGGTGTGGGTAAGTTGGTAGTGGTGGGGGCCTTTTATAAGAGGGAGGAGGGGCACTGTTGGAATGTCATGAAAAGTTACATTATTAAAAAATAATAATTTTTGGATATTAAAGGTCCCATAATTATATATTTATAGGAAAAGGTGATAGGGGTTATAAATAAATCCATCCAATAGGTTTTTGAAAAGTTTATGTCTTAGATTTTACATTATCTTTTCTTTTTATAAAAATGGTTGATTAATGAGGTAATCGCTGCATCATCATGGTTTCATAAATAAATTAATTCATTTAATGTCTAAAAATTATAAAAAAACAACAATGATGTTAGAAATATTCATAGATTTCCAATGAATACTTATAGTCAAAAATATGACTTTTATAACCCCATGTAAAATTTTTTTTAGTAAAACAATACATGGTTGTGACATTTTTATTTTATCTTTAAATAAAAAGTTTTTAATGTCATTTTCTTACCCAAGTGGCTCCATGGGGTCTCCAAGATGACCCATGGATTTTCGTTTTCGGCCATGAGTCAACCAATATGGGTAGGATATGTGTTAGGGTAATTTCATATTATTATAACATTATCTTTACCTTAAACTACGCTAATTACATTTAATCGCGATTAATAAAACTTAAAAGTTACTATTCACAAAAAAATTATTTTAATCCCATTGAACCACATTTTACATTCTAATGAAAACTATGTATATTGGATTTTTGAAATTCAAATAATAGAAATGGTAAAGTTTCATTTAAACGAAAAATTAGTTTTTTAACTACCACTTAGTGGTTTCACTATTCATCAAAAATTGAAGTTTTTCAGAAAAATACCAAAAATTCACCCTAGGATATATTTGATATTCCGAATTCAAAAATGAATCATATTTTAAAAAATTAAAAACATATAAGTTGAATTAATTAATTTAATAATTAATTCCCACTGTCAAAACAAATAGAGTGTTTTTAAGAAACAATATTTATTTAAAGATTGACACTAGTTTAAGTCCAATTTCAATGTGAAATTAATTCCAAAGACCACCATTGGATTAAATGGTAAAAATATATTCTAATTTCACTTTAAAAAAAATTCAAAAGATGATCTAATAATATAAATAAATTTGATTTAAAAGAGGTTTTGAATTAAAATACTACATTTTTCACTTATTCATTAAAAATGAACTTTATCAAAAAATAACAAAAACCCGCACAAAGTAAATTTTGATATCCCGATTCTAAAAAAGGATTCTATTTGGTCCAATATAACATATAAAATTGTCAACAAGTAAATTTAAAAAGGGTTCTCCATCAAAGGGCAGTTAGTCGACCTTTTAAAGAATATTAGAATATTTATGCTTAAAATTGGATTCATTCACATTTTATGCCTCTAACATTTATTGGATAAAAGTAAAAAATATTTGACAAAAATATATAATCATTTTGTTATTTAGTTCTTTTCATTCCCACCATTACAATGACTAGGAGTTAACTACCATTTAAAATAATATTAATTTATTATTAGAGTGAAATGTAATATTTCTATGAAACACGTTGTTGCGTATTGGGTATGACATCAAGAATAGAGTTCCATTTATATTAATATTAACATTTTATTCACAAATATGGATAAATATGAAAACATCATATTCTTTATTTACCTGGGGTGTTACATACTAGTGTCATCAGTCTATTAAAATCATGTAATATTGATTCTACCAGATTCATAAGTGGTGAAATAATTGTAAAAATTAAAGAACAATTTTAATTTCATTAGCTCAAGTAGATGATGTATGTTTCAATACATGTTTTGCAGAAGAATACCATCCATCATGTTCATTACCTGTTAAAATGTTATAGATAGGTCTTAGATTCATAGTAATTTTATACAAATCATAGTTGAAGCATTGAAATGTTCACCAAGTTAGAAATTTTGGTTTCATAGGTTCAATTGTAGTTCAATTCCAAATTACAAAATGGAATTCAAATATAAAATCTATCCAATAAACATTGAAAATGCCCATAATGGTTAAATCAGATACAACATATTTGTAATCAATATTAAATCAATTTGATTATTACCAACCTTAACAACCCACCCAAATGTAAACCAAAATAATTGAGAACATTGATGGGTGATTCTATATATTTCCCACCACAACATTAGCTTTAAAATAAACTCTCATAGTTGAGCTATTTGAGTAATCAAATGAAATAAATGGATTAGTTCCAATGGCAGTGGGGATAGTGTCAATTTCATCATAACCATCATAAAACATTTTCTTGAAATTACTTCAATTATGACAAAAAAATCAGGTCATTGTTTTTCTTTGACATAATAAACATGATTAGCCATTGATGAAAATACATATGGTTCTTCGATAGAAATAGTTAGAGTCATATTAATTACTCTAAATCCACAATCATCAATAAATGTGCCATTTCTCATCATCGAATCAAACCAATGGCATTTCATCATCGTGACTCGTCTATGAGAGTAATAATCCAATATTACTATTTTTCAACGACTCTGTAATAACCCAAATTTTCAAATTGTGGTCTACTATCAGATTCACTATCATAACAATATATTGTGGTAGTAACCATAACACCATCATTTTTGTGTTCTCATGTTCTTTTCTTGTTCAGTGACAATAAATTTGTACCCATTGATAACAATTGATTTACAATCACGAACCACGTTATTATGACCAAAATCTAATGCTCTTATATCCATAGAGATAGAGTCGGCAAGAAAACACAATAACTACAATATAAATGAATATTAACATAATTAAATATTGATTTAATTATTTTAAATAGTAATATATTTACCTTACATTTTAACCAAGTAGAAAAATATTTTCTATGCAAAGACTCTGTCCTTCTCAAAGATAACGAACGATGCTTACTATTTATCATTGTTTTATGTTCTCTGTAGATAAAAAATAAGAATAGATTAATAGATATATATGTAAGATATACATATTAAATTTAGTTACCTGATGTAGTTATCAAACAAATCAGAGTTGAACAAAACTTTGTGATGTACCATCTCTTACTCTTCAAGGCATAATGTATTCAATGTATTTGATCCAAAAATTCATCCTATTTGAGGAAGTGATGGAAAACTATGTTCAATTTTCTCATATTATTCTTCTTAATTTCTCATTGGTCTATTAATTTTTGTAGTAATATTACACAAATACATTGATCATAAATCCATACATTCTTGAGCCATGTAATTGTTCACGATAGAACCTTCAAGATGATTCCTGTTTCTAACATAAGACTTTAATGTGTACATATTTATTTCAGTTGGATACATCCAATGAAAAGAAACAAGTCCTCCAAGAAGTATTTTAGTGGCAATATGGACAGTCAGAAGCAGCATGCATGTGAAAAATGATGGAGGAAATATTTTCTCCAACTCACACAAAATTAATGGAGAGTATGTGAACATTTTTTAATGAAATACATGGACAACTTATTAGCACAAATACCACTATAAAAATTTTACAACTAAATAACAGTCACATATACATTATTGTACATAAGATTATGGATTAATATTGGAATCAACTCATGAATAAGAATGTGATAATCATGAATCTTTAAAGATTTTATCTTCAAATATCTTTTGTTGACCCGTTTAGATATGTTGCATGAATAGTCATCAAGAAATCTAATAGTCCATAATACTTCAAGATTTTTTTTTCTTAAGTGTTATAAAATGAGAAGAATATGAAACTTTCTATTTATTTTCACTGATATGAACATGATACAGTTCTGGTCTGATTCCCCAATCCACCAAGTCACGTTGAGACCGTAAATCATATTTTGTATGTCCCTTAAAATTTAGAATTATTGAAAGCAACATTTCACATATATTATTTTCAATATGCATTACATATATTAAATGATGTAAAAAATTGGTTGACCAATAAAAAAACAAAAAATATACTCCTCTTCCTCCAATTGTAATAGGTTTTAGTGGAAATATTCTTTCTCTTTCTAGATTTCATTTGACCATTCCCGAATAAAAAACTAAAATATTTCAATCCATTGGGCACATCAGTTCCAGACATACGTGGAGGTGGATCTTCAGTCTCTATGGTATTATCATATATTCGACGATTATTTCTATATGGATGGTCCATTGGAAAGAATCGACGATGTCCCATTAAAATGAATCTACAGTGATGTTTTAGTCTTCTGGATTGTGTATTATTCATACAAACATAACATGACAGTTTTCCCTTCTTGCACCATGTAGACATCATTTCATAATCTAGAAAATCATTGATCGTTCACATAAGCACAACTTGAATCTTAAATATTTCATTCAAATATGCATCATATGTGCACACACCCACATCCCAAAGAAGTTTCAACTCCTTTATTAAAGGTTTCATGATTACGTCAATATCAATGTTAGGATTAAAAGGGCCATATATTAGTATACTTATGAAAGCGAAAGGTTTTTTCACACACAACCATGGGGTAAGATTATAAATGTGTATAAAAATTGGCCATGTGTTCTACAAACTAATCATATTCCATAATGGATTAAAAAAATCTCATGAAAGACCCAGCCTCACATTACGCATGTTAGCTACAAAATCAAGATATAGGGCATCAAACATATACCATGAAAATCCATCTTTAGGTTGAACCGAATCATCATTAGTCTTCCTTCTCTCAGTATCATGCTATATCATTTTTATTGATATTTTATAAGACATAAAAATATTCTGGAGTCTGGGCATCAATGGAAAGTGCCACATTACTTTCTGTGGCAGGTGGGATGGTGTTCCATCAGATTTTGACTTCCAGCGGGATGTGCCACATTTTATACAATCATTTCATTTAGTGGTTTCATCCTAGAATAAACTGCAATCTTTTGGGAAAGCATGAATTTTGATTCTTGAAAATCCAACTTCCTCAACTAACTTCCACACCATATAGTGGTTTGAGGGAATATCTACATCATCTGAAATTAAATCCTTTAAGAAGGTAAGAATGTAATCAATTTCTATATTAGAAATCCCTTACATAGTTATCCCATGAAACAATTAGACTAAAAATTCCAACATTTAATTTTATTGCATTGTCGATATACTGGAGTCATGAAGGCATCATTCAATTTTTTCACCCACACATCATCATCGGTTCTATTGGACACATCATGTGTGCTCATATAAAATCCATCTTCGATCGGAATAATTTATTTTTCATGATGATGAATAAATTGAAACCAGTCATATAACAAATTCTCCACTCTAATCCTCTTATTTGGATCATCAGTAATTTGAGATTTGATTTTCACCCCATTGTGATACCACACTGAGTATTTTTCTAGAAAACCATATTTGGTTATGTGGTAGCTGAATTCTTCACAGCGCAACTAAGGTTTTCAAACATATATGGAACATGTAAAGTCCAAGAGAACACTATCTGAAGCTTTGTGAAATGTAATATCTAAAAATATCTCTAATTTTTTTTGAAAATAGATTGAGATCCGATCGGTTTAATAAATCCAACTTATATCCATTCTATAAAAAAATATTTTTTATAAGTAATTTCGTCAAAAAATAAATAAATAAGATTGAAGTTTCATCAAAAATATATTTATGTAAATGAGAATTTTTCACTTTATATAAAACCTTAACTGAAACACTACTCTGTATGAGAATCATAACATAAAAGAAAAAAAAATACTATATTTAAAAAAAATATCTTTGGAGAACTATACATTAGTGTATGTGATCATGTAAACTTGTGGAGGAAAATTATTCAAGAGTTGACTAAATTTTAGATCGAAGAGATTTTTTATTTTAGTAGATAATTTGAGTGATTACATACATTTCCCTAGGGGGAGGGAGTGTCCAGGCGGTGTGGGGTGTTCAGGGGGGTGGTGGGGCCGTCTAGGGGGTCAGATGTGTTCAGGGGGTGGGGGTGGGGGTTGTCTAGGGGGGTTGGGGTGTCCAGGTGGACGAGCTATCCATGAGGGTGGTCAGGCTGTCCAGGGGGGTAGGGGGTGTCTAGGGGGGTGGGAGGGTTGTCCAAGGGGGTGAGCGGGGTGTCCAGGGGGTGGGTGGGGCTCTCCAAGGGGTACGAGTTGTCTGGGGGGTTGCCCATGGGGGTGGTGGGGCTATCGAGGGGGGTACGGGGTGTCTAGGGGGTGGGAGGACTGTCTAGGGGTGTTGGGTGGGCTATCCATGGGGGTGGTCGGGCTGTCCACCGGGCTGGTGTGGCTATCCAGTGGGGTTGGGGGAGTCAAAGGGGTGGGGGTGGTGGCTTTCTAAGGGTGGGGCATCCGGGGGGATGGGGTCTGTCTGTGAGGTGGTGGGCGGGTGTCTGAGGGGGGGTTTTCCACAAGGGTGGGGGCTGTCAAGGGGGGTCCATGCTGTTCAGGGGGGTGGGCGGGTAGTCCATGGCGGTGGAGTGGTTGTCCAGGGGGTCGGGGTGTCTACGGGGTGGGGGATTTCTAGGGTGGGGGGGGGGGGGGGTTATCCAGGGGGTATGAGGTGTCCAGAGTGTGGGCGGGCTGTTCAGGTGGGTGGAGGGGCTGTCCAGGGGATATGAGGTGTCCAGGGGGTGGGTGGACTATCGACAAGGGTATGAGCTATCCACGGGGGGGGGGGGGGGTGTCAAGGGGGTGGGCGCGTTTGTTAAGGGGGGGTACAGGGTGGGTGGGTGGGCTGTCCACGGGGGTGGAAGGGTTTTCCATGGGGTAAGGGGTGTCCAGGGGGAGTGGGAGGGTTATACATGAAGGTGGTGGATATCCAGGGGTATGGGTTGTCCAAGGGGGTGGGAGGGTTGTCCACGGGGGTAGTAGGGCTGTCCAGGGGGGTCTGGGGGTCCAGGGGATGGGGGATTTCCAGGGCATATGAGGTGTCTATGATAGCCCACCCCCACCCCCTTGGACCGCACACCCCCCTTCCCCCCACCTGGACAACCCACCACCCACTAAACAGATAACATAAAATAAACCCTTTACCCCCTACACTAAACAAACACCACTAAACATACCATTTATAATGTATGAAGTGTAGAACAAAAAACATAAAACGAACAAAGGGTTTGGTACTCCAATAGAAATAACTCTAATTTAACCAAAATCAAAACATAAAACATAAAATAAAAAATGAAAGAACACTAAAACTAAGATAACACATACTATTATCAATTGTAGAAATAAAATTTTGTTTGATTGAAGAATGATCATTGGCTGGAAGGTGTTTCTAATCCGAGAATACATCGAGGGGAGGTCTGAATTAGGTCTGCAATCGGACCTACTAGAAGATAGGGCACTTGGTATTTGGGGGGAAACATTCCCAAGTGAATCGCACCCCATGATGGATAAATTATAGGCTTCTACAATAATAGGTTGTTCATAAATCCTAAAGATATTTAATTTCATAATGTATAGACAGAAAAATTTATTTTTTAATTTGAGATTAACAATAAAGTATGTCAACGATACTATACACATCATAATGATCACCAAACAGTAATAATTTTTAGGGATAGTTTATAAACCATCTTATATATACTCCCATACATCTACCAATCATGTATTAGTCATTAATTAAATATCAAATAGTGTGAATCATAAAATTTTATGAAATCCCTAGAAATACGGAATAATAACGGGATCTTTCTAGATATTGAAATAAATGGAGAAATCGGGGGAAGTGGGATTCTATGTTTGTATTTAGGAAGAGGATTAAAGAGTCTAACCTGGAAGGGGGAGTTTCAGCTATCGGATGGAAGACCTTAGGTTATGTTTCACCTACACGGGGGCTTCTAGAAATCGGGGGAAATTAGTTATGTGCTTCTGTGTAATCCGGTTTTCTATATCTGGGGGGACTATTCCCAACGGTTTTTAAAAAATATTGGGAAAATAAAGGCCTTTACCAATGGTTTGTACAAACCGTTTGTAAAGGGTGAAAATGTTGTATATTTCTCAACGGTTTCACTAAACCATTGGGAAATCCGTCACTAAACCAACCTTTACCAATGGTCTGAATAAACTGTTGGTAAAGGACCCATATACCTACAGTTCTGCAAAAACGTTAGTATAAAAGAGTTGGGAAAACCAAACTTCTTATTATATTATATCACTATAGCTGATTAAGAATAAGAAAAATATATATCTCTCCCATAAACATCAAATTTGGTTTCCCATAGTCACTAAATTCTTCATTCATATTTACTTTCAACATGACTCTATCTGGTTCTGGCCATTGACACTAACAGAAATTCATACTACAAGAAATACTAATCATAGTAGGAAACAACATTACCATATAAAATCACATAATATATGTCTAAATCACAAAACCATATTTTAAATATGTGACACATTACGCATAACCAGGGTCATTCATGGACATTATTCAATTCCTTTATGATAGTTCATAAATAGTTTTTGTATTTTCAAACCTTATCCCCCATGAGTATCAAACAAAGTGTGCCATAAGGCTTAGTGTTGTGCACTATGTGATGATTGCATCTATCTCAATGTGGCATTTTCAGATTCGTTTCCCCTATATACCATTTTCTATATACAAATCCACTTATAGTATATAGAAATGGATGTAATTACTTTTTTATTAGATCCTCTATTCTTTACCCAAATTCAAGGATATGTTCCCATAATTTTACTCATACATAGACTTATCCTATGATACATCCCTATAAATATCATTATAAGTACTCTAGGGTATATTAAAAAAAATTCACACCCTAGTTTATAATGTTTAACTAAGAATTTCACATATTGACAACTATAGTGACCTGGGATTTTCATAAATGGATATTACATCTTTCTGGAAGAAGATCCAATACATTACACCAAAACACACTTGAGGACCATAATATTTTTTTCATTTAAGAATAGTTAGACAATTATCTAATTTTTTGAATGATCATCAACATCTCCCATAATGATATTATCCTTCTTTAATATTCACAAACATAACCAACATAAAACCATTCTTCATAAAATAGGGAAATGAAAAAATTAGAATGGGTGATTTCATATGCCCATTAGGGGAAAAAATTGGAGATACAAAAACATAATATCTAAAAAGGGTGTGAGAAAATGAGAATAACATATGAAAACATAACATACATACCAAAGAATAAATTATTGAGTTATTACATAATAACTTGAAGTTCATAAGACAAGAATCATAAGGAAATCAAATAAATTGATCTATAATAGTATAACATTGGTATAATACATGGAATATTAGAATAAACCTAATCCTATAAAATAATTTACATAGTAGTAAAGGATCTCATCCATGTATATCATTGTTGAATAGATTAATTCTCCACACTAGTATAGTAGTCAAGGTTCACACACAATACTATCATAGAAAAAAGTTCCATTACTGGGCTGGGTTCTCTCTCTATTTCATTCATGTCTATCTCACGTGATATAAATCTTTAACCAACAAATTTTAAGAAGATATTGGAAAAACCAATAAAATAATTAAAATCATACATTTTTGTTCTATAATATCATAAAACATTCAATATATCATAACCCATGATATTAAATGGATCTCATAATCATTTCGTCATATCATAACGTATGGAAAAGAGAGAGGTTTTGTAATCATTTTATCATTTAATCATATCATAACCCATAAAAATAAGAGGGTATCAGAAGACTTCAATCATGATATAAACTATGGAAGATAAATAAGTTTTTTAGACATCACATCATCATAAACATAAACCATTCAAAGAAAGGATAATAATTTTTTATTTTGATCATATTCCCAAGGATGTATATGTAACCTAAAATGATTTCATCTTATATATATAATTCTTTTGAAGAAAAAACAACTTGGGAAATTTATTAAAAAAAATAAGATGTCTTTGAAAATAAATTTTTCAAACTATCAATTATAATTTTTTTGAAATCATTTTCTTTAAAAAAACATGATAACTTATAGGGGAATATTTAAAAAACATTTAAAACATTTCTACCTAAACATATATTTTTTCACTTTGGATTGTTCTTAAACATAAAACATTTGGAAAATAATATTATTTAATAATTACCATGATAAATTATAATGGAAGAATAAAATAAAATAACAATCATGATGTTTGAAAATTCCATTCATGTCATACATTTTAAAATAATGATTCCTTTCACAATTTCAGGAACATACAAATGAGAATTGTTTGGAAGAATTTGTGAACATTACATTGATTTTTTTTAAAGTTCATACATGGTAAAATGAATTTAATAAAATTGTTTTACAATTTTGATGAAAAATTAAAAACATTTTTAGAAAACATTATTTTACAATAGAAGTAGTTTTTGACTGATAAGATATTTTTTCTAAAAATGCTCTTCTGAACTCTTCAGTACATAAAGAGAGAAAAATTAAGGGAAAACACATATTTTCATTAAATAACTATATTATAATATAATTCATTTTTTTATTTAGACAAATATCATAATATTTCAGAAATGGATGCATAATCATAATCAATCCTAAAAATGATGGGATTGTAATGTAAAACTCTTACCCATTTGGTAACAATGAATCCAAATACCCATGAAATTATAAGAGAAAAAGATACTTTTACTACCATTAAAATATTTTGTTCATGATATTACATGTTTAATTGGTAGTATATACACCTCATAAAAAGGATAGGTGCTTAATATAAATTTTTCCCTAAAGAAGGCAATTCGAGACAAAAAATCTTTTATTAATTTGGTAACTTTTCAATCGTAAACCCCATGAAAAATATAACCTGAAATGGATATTTAAATGCCTAAAAATTTATGTATAATAATAAAAAAATTATTGGATTTATATATACCACATAAAATAATCACATAGTGAATATAGAAGGTGTCCCATAGAGAAATAAAATTGAGGTGAAAATCCATTACTGTAAGTCTCGAATTCATTAATAATCATTAGAAGCTCATGTATATTAAATAAATTATTATATACATATAATACATAATAATAAATATATGTATTATATTCTATATTATTTACAAAATTTTTTTAAACATTTCTTAACAATTTCATGTTATGTCTCATTCCGGGTAATAGCCTCTTTGTTATTCGTATGTTTTTTGATTTTTTATTTTTGGTCCACTTAATTTGAACATGGTTTCACAACCTCAATAATAATAATAATAATATATTTATAGAATTTATAAATACATTATACATTAATACCAATCTTGAAAAATTGTTTTGTGAAATTAATTATGTTATAATCATAGAGATGGCAGATCATATGTATTCATGAGTAGCAGTTTGAATAATAAATGATAATAGGGAAAGGAGTAAAGTGATATATTGTATTTATATATTATTATTATTATTATTAATAAAATATTATTTTATTAAATATACTTATACATACGAAATGAGAGGTGTGGTGGTGAAATGAGGGAGTCAAATTGTTTCATGAAGGCTGTAGTCCACCCGAACATGAATGATGTTATCATCATTAAATGAGTGAAAACATAAGAAATAAAATGATAAATTATCTTTTCATAATCGAAAAAATTTCCAAGAAATATTAATTATTTTATTTATATAACATATAATTTTTTATTGTCATCCATGTAGAGATTTTGGGAAAAATAAATTGTATCGTTTCGTGAGGTTGTAGTCTGTCATACGAAAATGAAACATTATCGTATCACCTATGGAATAGAAAGTAAAAAAATGAATAACAAATATAGGGAATAAATAGGTATAATTATGTTATAAATATATTTCATAATATTTATATCCATAAAAATACACTACTGTGAGAGGTGGAAATGGGAATACAAATGGCATTGGTTCGTGAGGCTATAGTCTGCTGTGCACATAAATGATGATTTTTAAACACATTTTATGGATTTTTATATGTTTGTAATTAATTTACATAACATAAAACAACAAAATATTAATAATATACTGAGTATATTATATTTTTATTGTTTAATAATAATTTACGATGGTGGAGGATGAAATAAAATTAAAAGACTCATTGAAGAAGGTTTCCTCCTCTCTAGGTAACATACATATGATTGTGCCAACATAATTATGATGATGTATTTATGACCAATATTATTCTTCTAGTTTGAGAGTATAATATTTATAAAGTCATTCGGTCTGGTATTTTTTTGATAAAAAGTCGTTTTAAAATGTAAATAACTAAGGAGATAAGGTATCCTTTTACAAGTGGTGTGAGGGGAACACTTGTAATTTTTTTAAAAGAAAATGGTGTCATCACATTATTCACAATATATACAAATTTAAAAAAATGTATCCTGGAGAATTATAAATTACAGGATTAAATGTTTTTATATAATATATTTTATACAATATTTAGGTCATTTTAACCAATTATATTTATTAGATTAACCCCCATTAAAACCATTTTTACCATTACCATGGTAATTAGTTTTTAATGATCTCGTTATTCATTTTAGTATAAAATTATGTTGACCATGATAGATAATATAATTATTCTCCATCATATTATTAAATACATTTTTATAAATTCAATTCTTTGATTTGGAAAATTTTATAACACACTGATAATCAATGATTTTCAAAGAGAAAATGAATAATATTTTACAACATTTTTATACTAAAATACAATATAAATAATGCTAAAATAACCTAAATTGTATTAATTGATATATAATTTAGATAATTATAATTTTAAAAAATTAAATTCTATAAACAAATTTAATCGAAGATTCATTTTTAAATTTAAATTTAGTATTTTTCACGATTCTTCAAAAAAATATTTTCTCAAGATGTTAATAACATAACCATAAGACAATTTTTAAATATATATTTTTAAATAAAGAATTATTTTTTAAAATTAATGTTATAAAATTTTAAAAAATTATTTTTAAAATACTTTCACAAAAGACAATAAAACTACTTTTAAGAAAAATATCAATTTTAAGCATAAACATTATTTTTTCTTATATATTGTCTAGATAAAACATAAGATAAATGTTACATAGATTATTGAATATAAACTATATAAATTTCACAAAACTAAATGAAAAAATGTTTTTGTTTAATTTTTAGTGGAAAACCCGTTTTTTTCATAAAAATATTTTTTCAGAAAAGGATTTACTTTTTTTTTTCAAAGAGTTTTTTGTCTCGATTTATAATTAAATGGTCAGAAAAGAAATGATTTTGTATAATTGTATAAACCAAATACTTTCATAGTTTAGTTAATCATATTTATAACCACCATTCCAAAGCCTTTGATAAAACTATAGTTTTATGTAAAAAAAATTTAATATTTTTCCACATTTCGTTTAAACATAGAGTTGTGTGAAATGAAAGGTAAGCTCTTTGTTGAGTGTAATGAAAAATATAAAAAATATTAAATTTATTTGAAAAAAAAACTTCATAAAATATCTAGGTGTTAAATAATGTCCTTGGAGAAGATATTTCTTTCTTTGGGAAATATTGAATAATATAAATTCATTACGGAAGACTATCATCTAAAGGGAGATATAGACTAAAAGTGGCCGCTAATTCAAAAATATAAACAGGAATGATATATAAATCTGATGGAATAAGGAATTTTCATGTTATTATTATCTGAAAAATAATTTACTCTTGTGAAAAGATTAGAAATTGAAATTATGTTCATCAATTTGAGACAAATGATAGAGGAAAATGTCACTGAATATGTGGAAAAGTTTATAATGATAAATATAAATGAAACAAACTTTTTATATAGAATGTAAATTAATACTATTCATTTATTTAATGGGTTAAAACCATTATTTTGAAGGAAATAAGTTTCATAAACCTTTTCATCATATGATTATATAATCTCATGTTTTATAAAGATTGAAACAGTGTTTTATAGGTTTTATATATTTATGATAAATCAATAGAAGGAGATGTTTTCTTAGAATAATAGATAAAAACAATGAAGATATAGAGATGAAATGATGGATGGAATTTCCCACAGGTGATTCCTATTGTAAAAAATACCTTTGGTCTCACTAGATAGTAACCAGAGTTTCCTATAAGTATATAGAAAATTTCATCAATCGGAAAATAACAAGGTAAAGGAAGATATATTGAAGTTTAGTACTTTAAATTTAGGTATAAATGAAATTATTCAAAACAATGCCTCAAACATCATGGGAATTAACCATTGAAAAAGAGAAGGGAGTAAGGACAATCTTATATAGTTATCAAAGATCAATTCAATGTTCCTAATTACATAGTGGTAAGTACTTTGATTATTTCATCAATGTTAGACAATTTTGTATTTGAATATGTATCTAAAAATTTGTTTATATATTCCTTATTTTCCATAAAAATTAGATATTACCCTACAACCCTGGTAATGGTGTTATCATTTAAGACACACATTTCGGGACTTATAGAAACCAATATATGTCAAATAGTTCCAATTGTAATTGATGGGTGTACACTATTTTCAAACATAGTTATTATAGATATGGTTATCATTGATATGATCCTTGTAATGGATCAGATATTAAATTATATTTAAAAAGTTATTTCCAATTGAAGGAAATGATGATTCATGAAGATGAGGTAGAATATCATAGTATTTGAGGAGAAAATTTATCTTCTATATCATGTCTGGACCCTCCCATGGTATCTCTCAATAATGAAATTCTAGATAAAGAGTAAGGTCAAACATGATCTTTTTATTAGTAAGGTTCTAAAATAATAGAGGATATCTCCATGTTATAAAATCTTGTAGATATTTTTCTGAAGAATATCGTTTTCATTCACTAGAGAATGAGTTTCAGTTATCAATTAAACTCGTTATATATATAATATCTACATCAAAAACTAATTATAGAAGGGAACCAGTGTACTGGTGGATCTAATAAAACAACTACAAAAGTTGGGAGATAGGATATTTCTAATTCCTTGTGATTCACCTTAGAGATACTCTATTTTATAAAGGAAAAGTAAGGATAATTCCCTGAGATTGTGCATCATTTATAGGCAGATCAATGATATAACTATAATGAATAGGCATACATTTCCATGAATTGTTGACTTATTTAATCAACGTCAAGGACCCCAATACTATTCAAAGATTGATCTTTACTCTTCTTATTATAATTTAAGGGTAAATAATGTTGATATAATGAAGAAGGTCATTCCAAAAAGGTATGAACATTATGAGTTTACAGTAATGAAATTTGGAATTACTAATGAACCTTATATCTATATAAATATATGCCCTCAATGATAAAGGTATGAAAATAATGACTTATATCTGTAAACACAATCAATATAAAATTTTCCATGGCTTAGTTGGTCATCATTTTGTTCATGATTTTTCTATGTTGGTCTACCCATTAACCATGTTAATAATTAAAGGGGATAAATTAACATAGTTATGGTATTGTGTGTAAGGTTTTTATGTTATTTTGTTGTAACAGATCAATGAAGTTGTATTAAAATTTCCACTAGCTAAATAATGATTTTTAATTTATAGTGAGGTATCAATGAAAAGACTAGGAGTGTCCTTATACAGAATGATATTGTTACATCCCATGGTTCAAGGAATTTGAAAATCAATGAAACTAGATATACAACTCATGAACATGAGTTGGAATCCAAAATATTTTCTTTGAAAATATGAAGACACTACCTCAATGGTGAATGATTCCAAATATATTTGGACCACAAGATATTATAGTATATCTTCACATAAAAGATGCTCAAATGTGGAAAATTAGATGGTTGGAACAACTCTTGAACTATGATTTCTCATTACACAGCCTCACTATGAAGGAAAAAAAGGTTTTAGATCCATTTTTTATGAGATACCAGAGATTTAGGGAAATTATTATTAATAATAAAGTTATAAGGATCTTGTAAAAATGCATATCGACATTTCTAGGAAAGAGAATCCCTTATTCCTTTTCTAATAAATTTCAAAACTATTCATAACAGAAGATAATGAGATGTCACATTATGATGATGAAAAATTTAAATGGAAGATTAATATATTGAATGATGTGAAATTTATATAATGCATCTATATAGATGTAATATTGAGTTTTGGAAAGAGGTTATGTGCTCTATCCAAACCAGAGTTAAAGATAAAAATTCTAGATGAATCACATATATCATATTTCTCTATACGCCATTGTAGATGAATTATGTATTGGAATTTAAGTGATATATTTTTTGTTTTGATTGACAAAAAAGAAAAATTGTCAAATACATATTCAGATTCAAAGTATTCTCATAGGGAAATAATAAAAGACAACATCCTAAGGTATTTAGAAAAAATATTTCTATACTGATATGGTAGTGAGAAATAATTACAACAGAAAATTTCACTACACATTCAATGACTCCATGGAATAATGATTCTTTATTAGACATCATTGATCATCTTACTAAGATAACACATTTTATATAAATAAGTGATGATCTTCCAATTGGCCACTTTTGGTGACTCCATATCAATGAAATCAAAATGCATTATGGAGAACCTCTGTTGAGTGAATCTGATAATGGACCTAGGTTCACATTGAAATTGATAAGGATTACTCGAATTGATCTGACAATAAATATACATTTATAAACGTACTATCATCCCTATAATGATGGTATGTCTAAAAAAACTATATAAACCTAGTAAGTCATGATAAGATCATGTTATCCTTATATACAAGGTATGTGGGATGAGTATATAACATTGGTGGTGTTTATATAAAAATATTAATTCCATTTATACATCCATATGAAACCTTACAAATCATTATATAGGCTGAGTATTCATACCATAGACTTTTGGGAATAAGTTTGTGAGTAAAAGCTTTATGGCCCATATCGTGTGGATGATTTTATTGTAACTGTATGAAATATTCTGTAAAATATTAACGTAGCCCAGAGCATACAAAAAAGTTATGATAATAATTTAAATAAATACATGGAATTTAAATTTGGGGATAATGTATTCATGGTGGTTTAACCGTGGACTAGACTAATAAGATATTGTAAAAGAGGTGAAGTTTTGAAAAGTTACATATGTTCTTTTCAGATATTAGAATGAATTTGGGTTGTATTTAATTGATTACCTATACTACACAACCATTCTTAAGTACACACTTTCTTTCATTATTCATCACAATGAAAATATATTCTATATAAAAAGAATGTTCTCACATATAATGGAACAGAGTTGGAGCCCAACATTTCATATAATGAGGTTCTAATCCAGATTCTTGACATTTGAGGGGATGTGTTATGAAATTAGAAACATGTTTTCTAAATGTTTTTTAAAAAAATAAAAAAACTAGAAGAGGCAATCTAGGATCCTAAAGAATTTATAAGGAAGAAGAATCCAATTTTTTTTAATATTTTATATATATTTATCAATTTTTTGGATGAAATTATTTTTAGGGGTGGGGATAATGTAACACTGAATACTCTATTGTAGTATGTAACCACCATATCAAAAAATATCATTCCACGAACCTTTTAGTGAGCCCTTATTCATAACATTATTTAAGAAATTAATTTAATAATTATTAATTAAAAACTATAACTTCATTTTTAAGATCATAATATCAAAATTATTTTAGTATAACGTTTTGAGCTTTATCTAAAAATGTCAGGTTTAGTCAAAAATTTAATTTTCATAAAGATTGAAATTTGTATGACTGTATCATTATATAAGAATTCAATAGACGTCTCGGAAAAAAATTATGTAATAAAATATTAATTTAAGGAATAAAATTATACATTTTACAATATTCACTGAGCTTAGAATACTCGAGTAAAACATTTTTAGAACTAATTAAATTTTTACGTTAATAGAAATACTATTTTTATTGATATATTTATAGAATAAAGTATTTTAAGGGATATTATGTTTTAAATTTCTTTTAGGACATCATGTACATTATTTTATCTAAAATAAATCAATTTAAGTCATTAATAATAGTATGAAAAATAATTTTTCATTATATATATATAAGTTTAAGATTGAAAATGTAATTTCTCTAAAAATGGTTTTATTACGATTTAGCTTATTTATTATAAAATTAATTATTCCCACATTTAGTAAATTTATTTGATAATCATTTTTTCAAATTTATAATTATAGGTATCAAATTATATAAAATATTAATATAAATCTTTTTCATTGAAATTAATAGCTATGGATAGAACCTAAATACCAATATAATAGTAAATGACTACAAAATATGAAAGATAAAATAAAAAACTCTTAATTGCTCAAATATTTCTAAAAAAGGAATGTATGCGGTGATTTTAGACCCAAAATCATTTTAATATCATATTTTAACTATTTTTCATAATTTAAAACTATAATAATAACCGTATATTGCTGAAAATGTAATGGTTACTTCAAATAATAACTTTCCATTCTAAGGGTAACACCTTTACCCCTTCCAAAAGCACTTATATTTAAAATTTAAAATTGAATATTTCCCATTTCTCTCTCCTTATAACCCTATTCTATGAACATAATCCATTGTTCACTCATAGTTAGACTATTCCATTAAAATTCAATTATACTTCCATGAAAAATTAAAGTCCCCGACCTGATTATTATCAACTATGTAGTTTTCTTCTTAACCATATTCGTTGAAATTTATTCTAGACACACTAATATAAAGATATTACTTTCATTTATATATTCAAATTATAATATATTATGGTTATTGCCATTACTTATTAATATACCCCATCCATTATGAATAACCAAACCATTGTTCGTGTGTTGTGAAAACTATTGCCTCAACAATATAATGTGTTTTATTCATTAAAAACCTTAAATGGATGGATATGATGAATATAATAACTAATAAATAAAATTTTCCTAATATCATTATGGTTTGTGTATGAATAATTAGATATTATCTTAATGAATTGATCACTGAATGATCATCTTTAATTTACTCATATATATTAAGTGTACTAATATGATAACAGTATTTTCAAATTTTGTAATATTTTAATATCTATTGATTATTATTATAATTACTTATAATTATTATCTATCACCATGATAAAAAATAAAAAATATCATTATTTTTTTATAATGATATTACAATAAAACCAAATCATAATCATTTAATAGATCAACGTTTCTTTATGTTTTGATCGGTTTGACTTCCTACTTGTACAATACTAGGAATCTAAATCATGAATAAATATGGAAACATAATTAATTAATTAATAGGTTAAAAAATTAAAAAAGATTATTTTTTGTAAATTTCGAATCAATATTTAATACATTAATTGAGAAAACACACTCAAATCATCAAGAAGCATTGAAGCATGTAATTATCCATTTCATATTCAACGATAAAGACTAAAACACTGATGAAATGGATTTCAAACATAATAATTATTATAATCCATAACAACGTAACCTTAGTGACCCAGAAATGAAGAAATTTTTTAGATTAAGAATACAAACCCCATTATTATGAAACTAATACACCCATTGAAAACCATAATCACCCTATGTTGAAAATATGGATATTTTTTTAGAGAAAAACTATTTATGAAGAGTATTAATGAAAATGGTTTTAAATATGGTTCTTAATTAAATTATTGACATATTTATTTTTATGATACAAGAATATAATGTATGATAATTTATTTCAACATAAGTGGTAAGGGTGTTACATCACAAAATTTTCATTTTGAGACAAATTTTACATTATGCACCTAATTTATTTGATGAGGTGAATATAATTACAATTTGATATGTTGTATCATTAAATAAAATTATTAATGGTTATTGAAGATAAAATTTGTTCCTTATATTTCAAGAGGCTATGTTTAAATTTCTTCATATACCATATGTGAGGTTTTTTTTCCATAATTTCTTTTTTTTGGACTCATGTTATAATCACAACCGATTTTATTTTATGTGGTGAACACATTACCATGGATTCAATTGTTATATTGTTACTCCCTAAACCCAAACTTCCAAATTAAGTAATAAACATGTAATTTTATTTTATAAATGATATTAGAAAAATACATAGTAAATTATACATTCAATGATTATTTTCAATCTAGGTTCCGGGGATTTAGAAAAAAAATTACATATATTGAATCCGAGTTTATAAAAATAATTGCAAATTAATTAAATGGATTCATATGCAATAGCACCTTAATTATCGTTTCAAATTCTAAGGGATCCTGTTAAAGTCATATTCAAAACATGGTATGGGAATAAAAATCTCATAAGGGATATAAAAAGAAGGAAAGAAACCATTAGTCCATGAATTGTTATTAACATATGAAATATTTTTCACAATGACATACTTTTCATCTATAAATACATACATGGTGACACATGTTATTTTCATAAAACATTAATGATAATAAATAGAACAATAAATGTATCTTGGGGAATTACATACTTATGTTGTAACCCTCGCGACTACCTTATGATGTGTAACTATCACAACAATGTTATAATGTAACCCTCACGGCTACCGTATGGTGTAACCATAAAAGTTACATTTGGAGTATCCATACATCTGACCTCTAATTTACAAATACCCAATTAATTTAAGGGATATATATGTCCCACCCTTCATCATAATCAATTAGCAGGATCAAAAATGTAATCATACAACCTGGATAGTTTTCATAAAACAATGATTTCGAATTATGAAAAACCTAATTTTAAAAAAGGATTTAAAATAAAATACCCATAAAATATCATATAATTGAATTGAGACATAATAGAGTTCATTAAATTTGTATATAAAATGTAAATATACATAATAAAACATAATATGAAAAATTCATCAAACAACCAATTTTAATACGACATAATTATTAAAGTATAAGGTTAACCCAATGAATGGAAATCGGGTTAATAATTCCCTTACCTCAAGTTTTTCTTAATTAAAAAATGTTTAAAAATTTTGTATAATAGTTTAAAGATTGTTATTAATATTTTACAAAAAAACATTCATGTTTATAACGCCTTATATGATTATTTCATAACATTATTTCACCTTTTAACTATTAGTATTTTGATCATTCCATTGTTTCGAGTGTATTTATTACATGATTTCCATGAATGGATTGTTTTTTGAATTATTATCGTATGGAAAGAAAATTACCTAAGTGGAATGAAGTTTTTTTCATCTGTTTTCATAATATTAAATGATTCCATAAATTATTTTGGATATATTCTATGAGTTTAAATCATAAGATAAATATTTAGTGATATCCATGAAGATTATTTTGGATGTTCTTTGATAATCATAGACTAGTTTAATCATATACCATTAATATAATGCATATAATTTTATTATAGAACATAATATTGGTTATATAATAAAAATATAAATCTTATTACACTATTAAAATGGTTTTAAAAATATCTTTTTTGGAAGTAAAGTAAATTGAAAACACATCGTCCATGATTATGGTAAATCGGAACATCACAGACGATGTTCTTATTTTTAAAATAAGTCGGGGGAATGAGAAGAAGTAAATTGATGAATTTTTCATAAAAATTATAATATCCAAACTATAGCTTCCATTCCTCTTGGATAAGGGGTGGGGGAAGTAAGTATGTGAAGTTAAAATAAATTGAAATGAAAACATAAGAAAATGAAAGAGGATTCTTACATCTTGATATCTTCTCATTGAGATCCTCCTTACATAATTTTATATAGTACTTTTTGTGATACTAGAATGTCTTGGAAGTGGGGAAAATCCTTGGGAGAATTGTTGATCAGAATTTCGACAATGAAAAATGTTTTAGAGGTGTTAGAGGAAAAGGAGGGTAAGGGTGGTATTTATAGTGGATGAGAGGAGAGGTTTTGTATTATTTTATTCATTAGTTTAATATTTTTTCTGAACACAATAAATAGTCTTGATTTATGTGACCAAAATAGTAATTAGTGCATGTGAGTTCAAAAAAACTATGCTTATATCATCCTATCATCATTTATGATGTAGTAAAACAAGTATTTAACATTTATCATAATTTAACATATTTTAATATTCATAAATAAATCAATAATTTTTTAAAAATCCCCAAAAAATAACCATTACCACATTTAGACCTGTAGAACTCAAAAACAAACTCCATTTTGTAAAAATAATTATATGCATGATTAATTTAATTTTTAAATAAAATAATAATTTACATGAAAAATTCAATTTTGAAATTAAAACTGCATTTCTAACAGTTCAAAAAAATTACATAATGTATCTTAAACTTATTTTCTAATCATAAGTTATAAAAATACATATTTATGAAAATATTTTATAAAAATAAATTTTCATTTAAATGTTTAAATTAATCAGAAATTTTTAATTAAATATATATGATTTTCAAATATACCAAATTATAATAAATAATTTTTAAAATATTAATGTACATATATTATGACATAATTATATCATATTGATACTTATATGATGGATAAATTTGATTTATAATTTCACTGGTGAATTTAGTATTCATAAGCGTACATCACTATTCATAAGGTTCAAGTTTCTACTCATAAGGGTACATTACTATTCATTAAGGGAAAGTTTCTATTTATAAGGGTATATTGCTATTCATAAGAGAAATTTACTATTCATAAGGGTACATTACTATTCATAATGTTCATGTTACTATTCATAAGGGTATGTTTCTATTCAAAAGAGTAGGTTACTATTCAGTAAAAATTAAGTTTGTTCTCTCAAACTCTAAAAAACATACTGATTGCAAAAGTGTATATCCATTTCTCAAAAATCAGAACATAGAAGTGGAATAATTATGTATAATATTTTTTTTATAATGGTCACATAGTATTTAGTAGTTTATTTAAGTACATATTGTTTCGTTTCAATATCTCATGATGTTACATTATCCCCCCTAAAATGAATTGCGCCCTCGTAATTTCTTTATTATACTTATAATTCTGAATATACAAATTGAAAATTATGAAAAACTATTTTATTATGTGTAGTTAATTAAATATAATTTAAAAATAAAGTATTTTTGCAAAAAAAAATATAAAAATTTACAACGTCTAATCTCCTATGTTTCCTAAACTGTTACTCTGATACCAAATGTAAAGACCTAAACTTTCACATCCAGATTCATTACTAAAAAATGAGGTGTATTTTTTTATAAAGTACAATAGAGAAATACATTATACATTATACATTTTAGGACCTTTTCTGGATTAGGATTTGTGGGATTAGACAACAACTTATATATATTGAATAAGAGTTTACAAAATTAATTACAAAATAACTAATTTGATTCATTTGCAATAGCAGCCTAACTATTAATTGATCTTTTAAAGAATCAAGTTTTAAAAATTTCAAAACATGGGATGAGAATATATTAAAAGAATTAAAGAAACCATTAGTCCTTGAATACATATTAATATATGAAATCATTTCCACAAAGACAAACTTCTCACCCATAAATCCTTACTTGGTGAAACATGATATTTCTATAAAACAATTATGAACATAAATAATACCATAAAATTATATTGGGACATTACTAACTTATATTGTAACCATCTCGACTACCTTATAATGTGTAACCCTCCCAGCTACCTTAAAATGTAACCCTCATGGCTATCTTATGGTGCAACCATCATAGTTACACTTAGAGAAACCATATGGTCAAACTCCAACATACACATACCCAGTGAATTCGTGTAAAATATAGGTCCCACCCTTAATCATAAAAAATACCCATGAACCATAACATAATCGTACAAAATTAATAATTACATAAAAACATTGCTTTTGAATTTTGAAAAATAGAATTTTAAAAGACGATTAAAATAAAACCCCTTATAAATATCAAATAATTTAATTGAGACATAATAAGTGTGTGTAATATGTTTATATGCTATAAATACACATAATAAAACATAATATAAACCAAAATCACCACACACAAAATATTTAATACCACATAATTAATGATGTAGACTTTTAACCCAAAGAATAGAAATCAGGTTTAGAATTACCTTTCATTGGTTTTGTCTTTCATAAAATGTAATTAAACCTTTTATATAATGGTTTAAATAGTTATATTAATATTTTATAGAGACATATTAATTTTTTAACACCTTATATAATCATTTCATAACATCATTTCACCATTTAATTATTAATATTTTGTTCTTTTCATTGTTTCAGGTGCGTTCTTTACGTGATTTCCATGGTCGACTTGTATTTTATTTTTTATCATATGGAAATGAAATTACATAAGTGGAATAAAATGGAATCAATATGATTCTATAAAATTAAATGATTCCATAAAAATTTTTTGTTATATGTAATGAGGATAAATCTTTAGATAAAATTTTTTTGATATCTGTTTAGATCATTATGGTGGTTCTTTGATATTCACGAACTTGTTTATCGTATACCATTAATATTATGCATATATGTTAATTACAGAACATAATATTGGTCATATAATACACTTTCAAATTTTAATCAATGACTAAAATGTTTTTACAAATATCTTTGAAGGATGTAAAGGAAATAGAAAACACATCATCCATGATTTTGGTAAATTGTCACATTGTGGAGGGTGTTCATATTTTTAAAATAAGAGGGTGAATAAGAAGAAGTAAATTGATGATTTTTCCATAAAATTGAAAAAAAAAAGAATATGTATGATTGTGTACATTTGTTGACTCATGGATAAATGGAATGAAAGGTAGTATATGAAACGAAAATGAATAGAAAAGAAAAAAAATAAGAAAATGATATATTATTCTTACCACATGATCTCTTTTCCTTGTGATCCTACTAAAGGATTTTTGATATTTGCATTTTTGTGAGAGAAAAACATCTTGGATGTTCGTAAGAGACTTGGTTATATAGTTGAGCATAATTTGTACAATGAACCATGCTTTAGAGGTGTGAGAGGAAGAGGATGGTGACAGTTGTATTTATAGTTGAGGAGAGAAGGGTTTTACACTACTTTATAAAGTAGATTATTATTATTTTTAAATACTATGAATTATTTTGATTTATGTGACCAAAAACAATAATAAGTGAATGTGAGTATGAAAAATGTTTTCTGAAATCATCTTTTCATCACCAATGATGCAGTAAAACATGTATTTAGTATTGTTCGTAAGTTATTGTATTTTACTATTCATAAAAATCAAGATGTTTTAAAAAATACCAAAAAATCACCCTAACCAAATTTTGAAATTTATAGTTCTAAAATAAACACAAATTTTTGAAGATAATTTTCTATACATGATTAATTTAAATTTTATATAAAATCATAATTTACTTGAAAAATACAATTTTAAAATTAAAATAATTATTCTAACACTTCGAAAAAAATTAATTAGGGTCTCTTAATATTATCGTATAATAATAAGTAACAAAAATAAATATTTATGAATATATTTTAGGAAAATATATTTTCATTTATATTATTAAATTAATCATAAATTTCTAATTAAATATATATTAATTACAAAAACTCCAAAACCTAATCAATAATTTTTAAAAGATATATTTACCTATATTGTGACATAATTATATCATATTGACAAATATAATATGGTTAAATTTTATTTATAATTTTATTGGCGAATATACTATTCATAAATGTATATTACTAATTATAAGGATCATTTACTATTCATAAGGGTACATGACAATTCATTAGGGTCAATATACTATTCATAATGGTACATTGCTATTCATTAGGGTCAAGTTAATATTCATGATGTAAATTACTATTATTAATGGTCATGTTACAATTCATAAAGGTACATTACTACCCATAAAGGTTGGTTACTATTCACCAAAATGTAAATATGTTCTATCAGACTCTAAAAAACATACTGATTGCAACCTTGTGTGACCATTTTTCAAAATTCCAAACACAGAAGCAGAAAAATAAGGTGTAATGTCTAGATTATAGAGGTCAAATAGTATTTAGTAGTTTGTTTAAGCACAAATTGTTTAATTTCAAAATATCAGGCTATTATATTCTCCCCCCCCCTAAATGAATTGCCCCTCACAATCCCTTCGTTGTACTTATAATTCTGATATACAAATTCATAATTAAGAAAAATTATTTTCTTATGTTAACTTAATTAAATATAAGCTAAAAAGTTAATACAATTGCTAAAATTTTTATAAAAAATGACAACGACGAATCTCGAAATTTTTCTAGACTGTTCCCATGATATCAACAATAAAGACCGGAACCCACACTTTTAGATTACACACTAAAAGAAGTTGAATATTTTTTTAAAAAAGGATAATAGAAAAATACACAATACCTTATACAATTGAGGACCTTTTCCTTTCTAGGTTCTGGAAAATTAGACAACAACATACATATATTGAATCATAGTTTATAGAAATAATTACAAAATAACTAATTGAATTCATAATGAAATAGTACCATAACTATCCTTTGAACTTATATAGAATAGTGTGAAAAACATTTTCAAAAATATGGTATGATCATAAAAACCTCAATAAGGGATATAAAAATAAGGAAGGGAACCATTAGTCCATGAATACCAATTAATTGATGAAATTATTTTCACAAAGACATACTTCACAACTATAAATATTTACTTGGTGAAACATGATATTTCCATATAAATTTAAAGAAAAGTAATAAAACCATAATGGTATATTATGAAATTACCTAATTATATTATAACCCATGTGGATATATTAAGATGTATAACCCCCATGGCTACCATAAAATGTAGCCCTCACAACAACCTTATGGTGTAACCATCACACTAACACCTGAGTAAACATACGGTGGACCTCCAACCTACACATACTCGATAAATTAGAATGAGATATAGGTCTGACACTTCATCATAAAAAAATTCCAAGAACAAGAACATAATCATACAACATGAATAATTTCCAAAAAAAGTTCATTTGAATTTTGAGAAATAGAATTTTAGTAGTGAAATTAAAAGAAACCCCCTTAAAAATATCATATAATTTAAGTGAGACATAATAGATTGGATAGAATATGTATACATAATGAAAATAAACATAATGAACTATAATATAATCAAAATTATTTCCACAAACAATTTAAATAAAACAAAATTATTGATGTAGAAGTTTTTCCCAAATAATGGTAGATGGGTTAAGAATTCCTTTACCTCAGGTTTGTCTTACATAAAACGGGTTTAAACCTCTTATATAATAGTTAAAAAAGTTTTATAAATATTTTAATAAAACATATTCATTTTCATAACACCTTATATGATCATTTCATAACATCATTTCAACCACTAATTATAAGTATTTATTTTCTTCCATTGTTTTGGGTGCGTTCTTTATGTGATTTCAATTGTCGGCTTGTATTTGATTTTCTTATCTTATAGATATGAAATTACATAAGTGGAATGAATTGGTATTCATATATTTATATCGTATTTAATGATTCCATAAAACATTTTGGTTATATGGTATGAGGATTACTCATTAGATAAATATTTAGTGATATCTGTTTAGATCATTTTGGAAGTTCTTTGATAATCACACCCTTGTTTCATCATATAACATTAATATTATGCATATAAATTAATTCCAGAATTTAAGATAGGTCAAATAATAAATATTATCTCTAATTAAACCATTAAAATGTTTTTACAAATATATTTGAAGGATGTAATGTAAATTGAAAACACATCGTCCATGTATTTGGTAAATCGACACATCGCGGATGGTGTTCTTATTTTTAATATAAGAGGAGGGAAAGAGAAGAAGTAAATTGATGATTTTTTTCATAAAAATGATAAAATATGGACTATATATGATTTTGGAGATTAAATTCCTCGTAGATAAGGTGAGGGAAGGTATTATGTGGAATGAAAATTAATTGAAATGAAAACATAAGAAAATGAAAGAGGATTCGTACCTCTTGATCTCTTCTCCTCGAGATCCTCATTAAGGCTTTTTATATTGTCTGTTTGGTGATAATAGTAGTTCTTGGACATGGGGAAGAGCCTTTTAAATACAGTTGATCATAATTTTGACAATGAAAAATTCATTAGCGGTGTCAAAGGAAGAAGAGGGTGAGGGTGGTATTTATAATGGAGGAGAGGAGGGGTTTTACATTATATTATTCATTAGTTTAATATTTTTTATCAAGACTATGAATATATTTGATTAATATGGCCAAAATTAATAATAAGTTTATTAGAGTTCAATACATGAGTTCTTACATCATACTTGCATCACCTTTGATGCAGTAAAACCAGTATTTACCTTTAATGTAATTTATCATATTTTACTATTCATAAAAAATTCAACATTTTTAAAAAAATCCAAAAAAATCACCTTAACCATTTTTTGACGAGTAGAAGCCAAAAAAAAATAGATTTTCAATAGGTAATTTTTTAAACATGAATAATTTAATTTTTAAATAAAATAATAATTTATTGGAAAAATACAATTTCAAGATTTCAACTACTTTTCTAACACATTGAAAAAATTACATAAGGTCTCTTAAATTTTTTTGTAATAATATTTTATAAAAATAATTATTTATGAATATATTTTATGAATGTAAATATTCATTTAAATTATTAAATTAATCAGAAATTTTTAATTTAATATATATGACTTAAAAAATACTAATGCTTAACCAAAATTTATTAATATATTTCTTTATTTATATTATCAAATAATTCTATCATATTGACACTTATATGATGGATAAATTTTATTTATAATTTCATTGGTAAATTTACTATTCATAAAAGTACATTACTATTCATAATGTTCAATTAACTATTCATAAGTTTACATTACTATTCATTAGGTTTAAGTAACTATTCATATGGGTACATTATTATTAATAAGGTTCATGATACTATTCTTAAGGGTCGTGTTAATATTTATAAGTGTATGTTACTTATCATAAGGGTAAGTTACTATTCACTGAAAATTATGTTTGTTCAATCAAAATACAACAAAACACACTGAATGTAACTGTGTGTGTCCAATTTTTGAAATTCAGAACAAAGAATCAGAAAAATTATGTTCAATGATTAGTTTTTAATGGTCACGTAGTTTTCATTAGTTCATTTAAGCACACATTTTTTCCATTCAAAATCTCAAGATGTTACATTCACCTTCTCTTAAATGAATTGGGCCCTTACAATTCGTTCATATTACTTATAATTTAGTATATACAAATTGATAATTATAAAAAAACTATTTTCTTATGTCTAATTAATTAAATAGAAGTTCAAAATATAATATTATCGCTAAAATTTATATAAAAAATGACAACCTATAACCTCCAATATTTCCTAGACTGTTTCCCTAATACCAAGTTTAAAGCCCTAAACCTGCACTTCCAGATTTAGTACTAAAACATGATTTATATTTTTTAATAAATGATAAGATAAAAATAAATAGTACATTATTCATTCGAGGACCTTTTCCTGTCCAGGTTTTGGAGAAGCAGACAATAACATAAATATATTGAATCAGAGTTTTCAAAAATAAGTACAAAATAACTAATTAGATTCATCTCCAATAGAAATATTACTATACTTTGAACATCCATTAAATCCTATGATTTTTCTTAAAACATAGGATGATATTAAAAAACATAATAAGGAATATGAAAATAAGGAAAGAAATTGTTAGTCTGTGAATACTTCTTATCATATGAAATCATTTTCACAAAGACATACTTCTCACCCATAAATACTTACTTGGTGAAATATAATATTTCCATAAAAAACAATTGACCATAAATAAAACCATAAAAGTATCTTGGGGGAATTAATTACTTATATTTCAACACTCATGGCTACCTTATGATGTGTAACCCTCACGACTACCTTACAATGTAACCATCATGACTACATTATAATATAACTATCGCAGTTACACTTGGACTAACCATATAGCCGACCTAAAACATACAAACTCCCAATGCATTGGAGGGAGTTATAGGTCCCAAAATTTATCAAAAATAATTCCAAATAACCAAAACATAATCATAAAACATGAATCATTTCATAAAAATGTTGATTTTGAATATAGAAAAACAGAATTTTAAAAGAGGGTTTAAAAGATAATCCCCATAAAAATATCAAAATATTTAATTCAGTAAAAAAATAGTGGATGTAATATGTATATAATCATTAAATTCAAATAATAAAAATTAATATAAATATAATTCATCACACGAAAAATTTTAATACCACATAATAAATTAAGTAGAAAGTTAACCAAAAGAATACTAATAGGGTTAAGATTTCCCTTACCTAAGGATTTTTATCTTAAATTGTGATTAATGCTCTTGTATAATAGTTAAAAGAGTGTAATTAAGATTTTAAAGAAACATATTAATTTTTATAACACCTTTTATGATCATTTCATAACATCATTTCACCCTTTAATTATTAGTATTTTGTGTCATCCATTGTTTCGGGTGCCTTCTTTACATGATTTCCATGGTCAGCTTTTAATTGATTTTTTTATCATATTAAAATGAAATTAAATAATTTAAATGAAATGAAATCCATATGATTTGATACTATAATATTATTCAGTAAATAATTTTAGATATATGGTATGGGGGTGAATCCTTAGATAAATCGTTAGTGATATTGGTTTAGATCATCCTGTCAGTTCTTTAAAAATCACGAACATGTTTCATCATATACAACTAATATTATGCATATAAGTTTATTCCACAACATATTATAGTTTGTATAATACAATTTAAAATTTTATTTTACCATTAAAATGGTTTTACAAATAGATTTGAAGGAAGTAAAGGAAATTGACAACACATTGTCCACGATTTTGTTTAATCGACACATTAGAGATGGTATTCTTATATTTAAAATAATTTTGGGGAAGGAGAATTAGTTTATTGATTGTTTTTTCCTTATACATGATAAAATCAAAAACAATATATTATTTTATAGCTTTAATTACTCTTGGAAATGGGGAGGGGATGGAATTATGTGAAAATTTAAGGAATTGAAAAGAAAACACAAGAAAATGAAAGAGGATTCTTACCTATTGATCTCTTCTCCTTGAGATCCTCTATTAGGCTTTTGATATTGGAATTTTGATGAGACAAGTAGGTAATTAACTCGAGGAAGATCCTTGGGAGTATTGTTTTGAGGAATTTGGGAAATTTAGAATGCTTGAGAGTTTTGAGAGGAATAACAGGGTGAGAGTGGTATTTACAGTGGAGGTGAGGAGGGGTTTTATATTATTTTATTCATTAGTTCAATATTTTTTCTCAAGACTATGAATATTATTGATTAATTTGACCAAAAATAGTAATAAGTGCATGTTAGTTTGATCAAAGAGTTCTCACATAATCTTTTCATCACCTATGATGCAGTAAAACAAGTATTTAGCATTTTTTGTAATTTATCATATTTTACTATTCATCAAAATTTAAGAATTTCGGAAAAATATAAAAAATTTACACTTAAATTTTTTTGTCCAGTAGATTTTAAAAATGAACACCATTTTGGAAGATAATTTTATAAACATGATTAATTTAATTTTTTTATAAAATCATAATTTATAAGAAAAATACAAATTTAAAAATCAAAACTGCTTTTCTTACACTCTAATATAAATTACATAAGGTATCATAAAATTATATTATAATAAGTAATAAAAATAATTATTTATGAATATATTTTATGAAAGAAATTTATATTTAAATTTTTATAATAATCATAAAATTGTAATTAAATATATATCACATACCAAAATACCAACACATATTCAGTAATTTTAAAAATATTTATTTACTTACATTATGACATAATTATATCATATTGACACTTATACAATGGATAAATTTTGTTTATAATTTTTTTGGTGAATATACTATTCATGAATGTACATTACTATTCATATAGTTCATGTACTATTTATAAGGGTACATTTCTATTTATTAGGGTCAAGTTAATATTCATAATGGTAAATTAATATTCATAACATCCATGATATTATACATACAAGTATGTTTCTATTCAAAAGGGTAGGTTGTTATTCACCAAAAATTCTATTTATTCTATGCGACTCCAAAAAACATACTTATAGAAACTATGTATGTCCCTTTGTAATAATTCAGACACAATAGTGGAAAAATTATGTTTAATGTTCTGTTTTTATAGGTCACATTTTATTTAGTAGTTCATTTAAGCAAATATTCTATCACAAACCACCCCGGGTGGACCCTGAACCGATCACCCGAGCAGGTCCGTGACATGGCCCGAGAGGCATTCTCGATCCTCCCGATCTGGAAATTAATGCCAGGGCATCAACAGAGGCTGTGGGAACGATTTCTCCCAATAAAAACAAATAAAGCATCAGAAATAATATAGTTTAGTGAAGAATAATTAAACTAAATAAAATGACTAAATAGGAACAAAAGAAAATAAAACTAACCAAAATAAATATCTGAACTAACTCATTGTGACCCCTCGGGACACTCGCTGACTCAATGATCAAGTATCTCCCATGGTGAGCACACTCAAGATGTAGCATTCACAAACCCTGAAAATATATAAGAACAATAGGAGTGAGTATTAAAACTTAGTAGGCTTGCCCGATATCTATTCCCAATGCACTACATTTAAAATAAAAGAAGCCTCATTTCATGTTTGAACTATAATTTTTACAAGTGTATTTTTTTATAATTATTTTACTTAAAATAAATGTATGAACCTTTTCCCTTAACCATTTTCAATTTTTAGTTCATTTCATTAGTGTCAATGGCTTTTTTAGAAAGGGAAAGTGATGTTTATTTTTTCAATTTTTTACAAGGAGGATTAAATTATTCCATTTGAAACCCGTTTTTAGAAACCTAATCCAAACCAGTTCATCACATTCGAAGGAAAATAATATAAACAATGACCATAATAAATCACACAGAAAGGGACATTTAGGTTTACATATAAGAACCATAATCACTACTGCAATCAACAAAAGCCGAATAGACATGGGTGAACCTATGAGATCAAGAATAAACCAGAAGACACCAATACATGAGACCTCATCCCCCTTGACAAGTCACATTTGTGAAATAAAAACACCCAATATTCTTAATCATCCTTTCTAGGGAAGTCCGAGGGAAAATCCCATAGTAATAAACCCAATATATCCACAAACTAAGGGCCACTGGTCAATACCAAAACCTACCAGTGCTGCACTCATTCTTAGAATATTCTCTCAATATGATACATTCCCATGTCTAAAGTATTTGGAATGGGGGTGATCCAACTGATTCCTATAGATCATCCAATCACACACACACATATATATATATGTGTGTGAATCACAATAGGCATCGCCCCAAGCCACTCCATGGGACAACCTCTTTCCTTTAAACTACTCGATCACGTTGGAGCCACTATGCGTGGGACACCCAAACAATCACTCACAACCATCGCATGAGAGTAATCCTATGAGGGTTTTCATCAAAATAGTTTCATAATTTTCCATATAGTTCCAAACAGGCCTTAAACACATTTCATAATCACGACTAAAAAATGGTCCAGCTTCTTTATAAGACCAAAACCAGTTTGAAACAATTTAAGGAGCCCCAAAATACTACATCACAAGTTTCCAAAAAAATTTAGAGACCAAAACACACATTCAATGCCAAAGATACATTTCTTTTAAACATAAAACTACTTGAATCACATTCAAGAAACCTACGTTCACTATTTCCTAAGAAACATATTTACTAAAAATTCCAAACCAACCTTTCATGTTAAAAAATAAAACCAAGAATTATAATTTAATATTTAAAAATTAAATAGGTTGCGGAAAGCATAACATATATGAATCTTGTATTCAAGAGGGGGTGAAAAGGAGAATCCTATGTTAGTATCAGAGCATGATGACAACGCATCCTCGGAACCAATGTGTGGCGACAAGGCAACTTCAGAAATAGGGCGCGACAACGACGCTCACTCGGAAATGCCCTGCGCAGGTCCTAAAAGTCAAACCGAACCAAAACAATATTTTATTAATAAAATCTCTAATCAAACCAAGGTAATATATATCAATACATGCACACACACACACACACACAGATATATATATATATATATAAAATAGAAATATCAAAGGTGCATAAAACAAAAGGGGTTTACTAATGTTAAGAAAACCTATCGGTAGAGGTGGGTTGGATAGGACAACGCCGGCAGGTGTGGGTGTCGAAACGGGACCACGCCGGCAAGGAAGTTGATGCGCACATGGGTAGGATGCAAGGGATTTTCATGCTCCGAACTGGAGGTCCCCACGATGTAAGGAGGTGGGTCGATGATGACTAGACTCAACAAAAGGCATCGGGTGCGCCGTAAGGGAGAGCTGAGGGTTCAGCGATGGTGATCCATAGGGGTGCCCTGCTATGCGCGGAAGCCGAATAGGAGCCCTGGGTTAGTACTAACTGGGAGAAATAAGAGTGGCCAGAGGGGGGTTCAGATGGTGAGTGCACAATGGGGCAACACTGTGTGGGTGCTGAGCGGGTGAGCCGGATGGGGGGGGGACCTGCTGCGATTGAGGAGGCATACATTCCAAGATGGAGGCGATGGAGGGAGCTTCAATGGAATTTGGCCGGGCTGAAGAGGTGTAATTTTGGTGTTGGGAGAATTAGGAGATTTAAGGGTGGCTAGCCAAGTGGTGGGCGGCCGGGCAGGAGGAGGCGGAGCCGAGGTGCTGGTGGAGTGCGCCGGTCAGAGGCGACAAGAAGCAGGAAAGCAGGAGGCCAGGCGGGGGTCTGGCTAGGGGTTTCTAAGTAGGCTTCTACAAAGTGGAAATGGATCGAGGTTCCAGGTTTCTACGCTGAAGGAGGACGCCTTGCGGGAGAAGAATAAGAGGGGAAGGGGTCGTTGTGCAGTGCTAGGAGAAAGGGATAAGGAGGGAGCAAGGGGAGAGGTGAGGCGCTAGTGTGAAGGGGGAAGGGAAGACAAGGGAAATGAAAGCTGCATCCAGGAAACCTGGGTCGTGCCGGGGAGTAGAGCCACGCCAGCCTATTCATGCACAACAAGGGTGGAAGCAACGAGGTTATGAGTAGAAAGATGCAGCAAGAGAGGAGGCGGGGCCGCTTTGTAGAGAGGATAGGGGGAGAGAGAGTGTCTGAAACCATAAAAAAGGGTAAAACCCATCTAAAAAACTAATTAAAATTAATAATAATAATAATAGTAATAATAATAAAAGGAACAATAAAAATAATAGTAATAAGAGTAATAATAAAAGTAGTATCATGATCGTAAAATTAAAAATAATAAATGTATTTATTTCATTTTAATGATAATTTTATTTACAAATTATTGTTTTCATCTAAAACAAAAAAATTTAATTCTAAATAAACATAGATATTTTAAATGAAATTATATATTAATATTTATTTATTCATTTTATTTCTTTAAAGGTTAAAAGGCAATGCCATTGCATGGGTGAAGCCACGCTGCGTCACGCTCTGCCCATGCATCCAACAACTTCGATCCCAAAACGCACGCTTTTTATCAAAAATATGAGTCCCAATCTAGGACTCACCCCGGATCCGATAAAAAATTTTTAATGGGAGAAAAATAATTAAAATAAAATTATAACATGGGTTGGGGTGTGACAATTCTCCCCACTATAACACTTTCCATCCCCAGAAATCCAGGATACCATCCAGCCGGTGATCAACACTTAAGGATTCTACACAACAAGATCCAACCTATAAACACATGGTCATTCCATCGACCACCAAAGAGACTTAACCCTATCTCCCGAATCAAGTTACCACCAGAGGGGATGCCTGAACTTACTCCCCACCATAAGATTTCAACCACTATCTGAACCGGGACTTATTGAAGCTAGAAAGAACATAGCAAGAAGACTTAAACCACTCAGTGACATCCGAAAAGAAAATGAGGTGAACTAAAAACTTCATACGAATGAAAAACCCCCACCCCAAGGATGGGGAGGGATGTCCCAAGGATTATATCAATGAAACTAATGAAAAAAACTACTCACGGCTCACCACTTTAAGATGGACACAAACCAAATCCTCAACTGATTCACATGTGTGGTCCATGTAAGGCTACTGATCGGCAACTCGAATCCAAAAGACATAACTATTGACATTGCGCAAGGGATAATTCCATCATGCTGTTGTGACAAGAGGAGAATTAGAAAGGCCAATAAGGACCAAAAGACATGCTAAAACTATCACAGAAAAACGATATAGGCCCCATCTTAGCCATGGTTCATAAATTTCCTCAGGGTTCCTGACTATGCACTAGCCTAACTCCTAGGCCTTTTTCCTGGAGCTGTAATGAATAAAGAATCACCTGCCTCCCAGTCAGGTTCTGATAATTCAAATAATAAAGACACATCTTTTAATTTGATAAAGGAAAAGACTATGTTTTTAAAGGAAACCCACATTGGCATTGAAAATAGGAGTTCATCAAAAATCCATGACATTCCCATACATTTCAAACCCAAAACAAAACTCATACAAAAACCATGATAAGATATCACTTAAACTAGAAGAAAACATACATAAGAATATTTAAAAAACCCAATAGTACATCACTTTTGAGAACTTCCCTCATGATGATTTTTAGCGATGCCTCAACAGAATCGTTTTAAGTTACCCAAACGTGTGCAAATATGACATGGATTAGAAGTATTTGGGCACAAAGGCTTCCTGTGACCCATCTTGCTACACTGATAACACACGAGGATCTCCTACTCCGAAGAGGTTAATGAAAGATCCTAAGGACATTTGATTCCATGACCTGATCCATCGACATTCAGTTGCTTACTCATATTCTTGTTTGAAGTCTCCCCACTACTCCTATGTATTAAAGGAGGGAGGACCACTTTGAGAACTACCACTATCATGGATTCAACATGAAAATATTTTCTCACCACATCGTCAAATTATGTTAAGTTGGATGTCAATACCTTCGACTGTAGATTAGGGTGGATACCCGCCTCAAAGCGTCGAGCCTTCATGGAGTTGTCAACGGTATACCATGAATCATAAGGAGCTAGATCCACAAAGAGCTGGAAATATTCCAACATGGATCTATCGCCCTGCTGCAAAAAACACATCTCCATCCTCTTTTCACCCTTTCTTCTTCATAGAAATACTGACTAATGAATAATGCCTTGAAAAACTCCCATTTAGGCTCTTGACGGGGCTTGCTCCGAGACACTAACTTCCACCACATCCATGCTGAACCTTCATGTATGAATGTCACAAACGTGACCTTCAAAAACATAGAATACTCAATGAGGTTAATGTCCCTTTCAATCATCCGAATCCACTCCTCTACTACGGAAGGATATGCTTGACCATAAAATATATTTGGATCAAGCTTCTGAAACTCAAGCATAAAATCCTTAGATAGATAAATTGTACTACGATCACCCATCGAAGCTTCAAAGGGATAAACGCTGGAAAATATAATTCAAGAACTCAATCAAGGCCAACTTAATAAATAAAAATCCACCAAATAAATCACCGCATAGAGGAAAAACTATAAACACGTGGAAAAAGATATCATAACATCAAAATATTCCTTTTGAAAACTTTTTTAATTTAAAACAAGTATGGTGGGTTAAAACCTCTCCAATGGTATTCCTTAGAGTCTCACTCACATTCATGTCTCCATGCCACCTCGAGCATCCATCCACCATACCAGACATCCGTCCACATATCCACATATCACTTTGCATGTGAGCATCCCTAGCAACACCAAGACTAAAACAAAAAAAAATCTATCTTTTCAAAAAAAAAAAATCTATTAAAAACCATATTTTTCTGATTCAAACAACTTTCAGAATTCAGAAGAAACCCAAAACAATTCAAACAAGGAACTAGTGCTCGTGGGTGACTTGACCATATGGTTGGCGTCTATATTCCAAAAATGACACCAACACAGAGAGTCTATTTTCACCATGCCCCTAGATCCACATGACTCTTGAGGCCATGAGTCTTAGGAGGACTATTCACCCAAGTACCTTTGTCATATCTCAATTAGAAAATGTTCCATAAAAAACAAAGAATCTAATTAAACAAGTCTTCCCATGAAAACCCAAGGATCAGAATGAGCAAGAGTTCACAACGCTCTTCCCGCACCTACCCCTCGAGTCCCGAAAATTCTACTCGATCTACCTTGACACCTCAAATAATAATGGATGTTATGAAAAGAGAGGTTCTCTAAGAGATGACCTCCTATGATACCATTTTGTTCTGAACTATCCTAGGTCAACCGTGACCTGATCACCTTATCTGGTCCGTGACATGGCCAGAGAGGCGTTTCTGATCATCCCGGGCTGGCAACAAGTGCCAGAGCATCAACAGAGGTTGTGGGAACAATTTATCCCAATAAAAATAAATAATGTAGGAGAAATAATATTGAGCAGAGCAGAGTAAATAAAATAAATAAAATGACTAAATATGAACAAAAGAAAATTAAAATAACCAAACTCGACGTCCGAACTAACTCTGTGTGACCCCACGGGTCACTCTCCGAATCAATGATCAAGCATCACCCAAGGTGAGCCGAGTCAAGTTGTAACCTGCACAAACCCTAAAAACAGAAAAGAACTATAGGAAAGATTATTAAAATTCAGTAGGCTAGCCCAATATATATTCCCAATGAATTTCCTTTAAAATAAAAGAAGAATCATTTCATGTTTGAACTAAAATTTATAAAAGTATATTACTGTCAAATTATTTCACTTAAAAGCAAAGTACGAACCATTTCCCTTAACCGTTTTCGAATATTGGTTCATTTCATATGTGTCAATGGATTTTTTTAGAACGGGAATGTGATGTTTATATTTTCAAATCTGTATAAAGAGTTATACATGCTTCCTTTCGAAAACCATTTTTATAAACCTAATTCAAACAACTTTATCACTTTCCATGGAAAATAATATACCAAAATGAACAAAATAAATCACACATCAAGGGAAATGTAGGTATACATATAAGCACCATAATCACTAATGCAATCAATAAAAGTTGAATAGACCTGGGTGAACCTAGGAGATCAAGAATAAACCAAAAGACACCAATACATGAGACCTCATCCCCGTTGAGATGTCACACACGATGAAATAAAAATTCCCAATACGCTCAATCATCCTTTCTCTGGAAGTCTGAGGGAAAATCCCATAGTAATAAACACAATATATCCACCTACTATGGGCCATAGGTCAATACCATAACCTACCTGTGCGGAACCCATTCATAGAATATTCTCTTAATATTCCAGATTCCCATGTCTCAAATATTTGGAAAGGGGGTGATCCAACTAATGCCAATAGAGAATCCAATCACACACACACACACACAGACACACACACACACACACACACACACACACATATATATATATATATATAAAGTAGAATAGGCATCCCCCTGATCAACTCCATGGGATAACCTCTTGCCTTTAAAATAATCGACCACCCTGGAGGTCCCCATGATGGGAAGAGGTGGGTAGACGATAGATGGCCTCAATCAAAGGAACTGGGTGCGCCGCAAGGGAGAGTTGAGTGTCCGGCGATGGTGAGCCGGAGGGGTGCGCTGCTACATGGGGAATACGAACAGGTGCCAAGGGTCGGTGCTGGTGGGGAGAAATTAGAGCAGCCTGAGGGGGGTTTAGCTGGTGAGTGCATGATGGGGCAGCACTGTGTGGGTGCTGACTGGGTGAGCCGGATTAGGGGGGGCACCTACGATAACGGAGGAGGCTTACACGCCATGTTGGAGGTAGAAGAGGGAGCTTCAAGGGGAGTTGGTTAGGCTGAAGTGGAGGATGTCGGGTTTAGGGAGAAGTAGGAGAGGTTAGTGGGGCATGTCGAGAGGTCAGCATCCAGGTAGGAGGAGGCGGAGCTGAGGTGTTGGTGTAGTGCACCGGCAGGAGGTGACAGGTAGCGGGCGAGGATGAGGCTGGGCGGGGGTCCGGCTAGGGGCTGCTGCACGGGCTGCAGCAAAGGGAAGTGGAATGAAGGTTTCAGGTTGCTGCACTGGAAAAGGGCATTGTTCTGGAAAAGAACACGAGTGGAGGGGGGGTCACTGCATAGCACAAGGAGCAAGAGAGAGACAGAGAGTAGGGGGAGAGTCAGGGTGCTTGTGTGAAGAAGGAAGGGCCGCTACAAGGGAAAGAGAGACCGCGTCGGGAAAACCTGGGTTGCGCAGCGGAGTAGAGTCACGTCGGACTGTTCATGCTCAACAAGGGGGAAGAAACGAGTTTGTGAGTAAGAAAATGTTGCAATGGAGGAGGCATGTTGGCAAGGTAGAGAAGATAGGGGGAGAGTTTCCAAAACCTTAAAAAGTGTAGAAACCATCTAAAAAATAAACTAAAATTAATAATAATAATAATAATAAAAGGAACAAAAACAATAATAGTAATAAGAGTAATAAGAATAATAGTATCGTGATCATAAAATTAAATATAATAAAAGTATTTACTTAATTTTACTGATAATAAAATTAAAAAAATTAGTTTTCATCTAAAATAAAAATGTTAAAATTCTTAATAACCACAGATATTTTAAATGATATTATAAATTAAAATTTATTTATTTATTTTAATTCATTATATGTGAAAAAGCCACACTATTGCATTGGAAGAGCCGTGCGGCATTGCGCTCCACCGGTGCGTCCAACGACATCGAACCCACAACATGGGCTTTCTATCGAAACTCGGAAGCCTCGTCTGGGACTCACCTCGGACCCAAGAAAAAATATTTAAATGCTAAAATAATTAAAATAAAATGCTAACATGGGTCAGGGTGTGACATGTTGTTTCCTTTCAAAATCTCAAGATGTTACATTTTCTGCCCCCCCCCCCAAATGAATTGCGCCCTGGAAAATCATTACTTGTACTTAAAATTATAAATATACAAATTCATAATTAAAAAAAATTCTAATGTAAAATTTAAGTAAATATAAGTTAAAAAGCTAATAATATCACTAAATTTTTTATAAAAATGAAAACATCTAATCTTCAAACTTTTCTAGATCGTTACTCTTATAGAAACATTAAATCTCTAAACCATACCTTCCAGATTTTGTACTAAAACATGCTGTGTATTTTTTATATAGGATAAAAAAATACATTGTAAATTATATATTTGAGGAACTTTTCCATTCTAGTTTTTGGGGAATTAGAAAACAACTTACATATATTGAATCAATGTTTACAAAAAAATTAAAAATAACTAATTGGATTCATCTGCAATAGAACCTTAACAATCATTTGAACATCTAAGGAAACCTATGGAAAACAATTTAAAAACATGTGATGAGCATAAAAATCTAAGTAAGGTATATAAAAATACGGAAATAAATCATCAGTCCACGAATACTTATTAATGTATGAAATCATTTTCACAAATACATACTTCTCTCCATAAATAATTACTGGGTGAAACATGATATTTAGATGAAATTTAAAAGAACACAAATATATCCATAAAGGTAACACATGAACTATTTACATATATTGTATCCCTTATGGCTGCCTTATTATGCCTAACCCTCAAGACTTCAATACAATTTAACATGCAGGACTACCTTATGGTGTAACCATCGCAGTTACACTTTGAGTAACCATACGGCTGACCACCAACATGCACATTTCCAATGCATTTTAGGGATATAAAGGTCCCACCATTTATCATTATCAATCCCCAAGAACCAGAACATAATCATAAAACATCAATAATTTCATAAAAACATTTCTTTTGAATTTTTGAAAAATATAATTATAAATGGGGATTTAAAAGAAAATCCCCTTACAAATATTATATAATTGAGGTGATACATAATCGAGTGGATGGAATATGTATATATGCTGTAAATACACATAATAAAACATAATATAAAAAAATTGTGACACAAAGTTTTTTAATACCACATAATTAATGAAGTATAATGTTAACCTAATGAATAGAAATCAGTTTAATAATTCCCTTACCTCGGGATTACCATACATAAAATGTGTTTAAACCTATTGTATACTATATAAAAGAGGGATATTAATATTTTAACAAAACATTTTCATTTTTATCACATGTAATATTATCATTTCAAAACATCATTTTCCCTTTATTTATTATTATTTTGTTCCATCCATTGTTTCGGGAGAATTCTATACATGATTTCCATGGTCGACTTGTATTTGATTTTTATATCATATGGAAATGAAATTTTATAAGTGGAATAAAATGGTATTTATATGTTTCCATGATATAAAATGATTCTACATGCAATTCTGGTTATATGGTATGAGTATTAATCATTAGATGAATCATTAGTGATATCTGTTTAGATCAGTTTGGAAGTTCTTTGATAATCATGAACTTGTTTCATCATATACCATTAATATTATGAATATAATTTAATTCCATCACATAATAGAGGACATATAATACAGATTAAAATTTTATTAAACTATTAAAATGGTTTTACATTTATCTTTGTTGTAATCAAAGGAAATTGAAAACACATCATCCATTTTTTGTGTAAATCGGTACATTGTGGATGGTGTTCTTTTTTTTAAAATAAGAGTGGGGAAGGAGAAGAAGTAAATTTATGATTTTTCCCCTAAAAAAGATTACATCAAGACTATATAACATTCTGTAGTTTTCATGACTCCTGGATAAGGGGATGGGAAGGTAGTATATGAAAATAAAAAGAATTGAAAACATAATATAAGAAAATGAAAGAGGACTCTTACCTCCTGATCACTTCTCCTTGAGATCCTCTTTAAGGATTATGATATTGGCCTTTTAGAGATCCAGTAGGTCTTGGATGTGGGAATGTGCCTTGGGAAGAGTTTTTTACATAATTTAGACAATGCACAATGCTTTATATGTTTGAGAGGAAGAGGAGGGTGAGGGTGGTATTTATAATGGAGGAGAGGAGGGGTTTTGCATAATTTTATTCATTAATTTAATATATTTTTTCTCAAGACTATGATTAGTCTTGATTTAGGGGACCAAAAATAGTAATAAGTGCATGGTAGTTTTAAATAAGTGTGCTTACATCATTCATTCATAACCTATGATGCAATAAAACAAGTATTTAGGATTTTTTTAATTTATCATATTTTACTATTCATAAAAAATTCCCGAATTTCAGAAAAATAAAAAAAATCCCCTTAACCATTATTTGACCTATATAAATGAATAAAGAGATCCATTTTTTATTGATAAATATTTAAAAATAATTAATTTAATTTTTAAATAAAATTATAATTTACATACAAAATACAATTTTAAAATTAAAACTGCTTTTCTAACACTATGAAAAAAAATACGTAAGGTATCTAATAATTATATTATAATAATTAGTAATAAAAATACTTATTTATAAATATATTTTATGAAAATAAATTTTCATTTAAACTATTAAATTAATCATAAATTAGTAATTAAATATATATGATTAACAAATATAAAAACAATTAATCATTAATTTTTAAATTATTTATTTTCTTATATTATGGCATAAATATATCATATCGACCCTTATAAGATTAATAAATTTTATTTATAATTTCATTGGTGAATTTATTATTCATAAGTGTACATTAAAATTCATTATGTTCAAGTTAATATTCATAATGGTACATTATTATTCATTAGGGTCATGTTACTATTCATAAGGGTACATTACTATTCATAAGGGTCAAGTTACTAATGATAAGGTAACATTATAATTCCTAAGGTTCGGGTTACTATTCATAAGGGTATGTCACTATTCATAAGGGAAGGTTAATATTCAATAAAAATTTGGTTTCTTCTATTAGACTCCAAGAAATATACTGATTTCAACAGTGTATGTCCATTTTTTTAAATTTAGAACACATAAACTGAAAAATTATATCTATTATTTAGATTATAAAGGTCACATAGTATTTATTAGGTAATTTAAGCACATGTTGATTATTTTCAAAATCAAAGGATGCTATATTATTCCCCATTAAATTAATTACACCCTCACAATTTGTTCATTGTACATAAAATTCTGAATATACAAATCGATCATTTAGAAAAAAAATTTACCTGTAATTAATTAAATATACGTTCAAAAGATAATACTATGGCTACTATTTTTCTCAAAAATGAAAACGTCTAATCTCCAAAGTTTCCTAGACCGTTTCTGTGATTCCAATTGTAATATCCAAAACGTGCACTTTTGAATTCATTACTAAAACTTGTTGTTTATTTTTTTATAAAGGATAAGGAAAATTACATAGTACATTATAAATTCGGGGACCTTTTCTGGTCTAGGTTCCGGATAATTAGACAACAACATACATATACTGAATCATATTTTACAAAAATGAATACAAAATAACTAATTAGATTCATTTGCAATAGAACATTAAATATAATTTGAAATTCTAATGAATCATGTGAAAAACATATTCAAAACATGTTATGAGCATAAGAAGATAATTAATGGATATAAAAATAAGGAAATAAACGGTTAGACCATAAAGACTTATTAACATATCAAATCATTTTCACAAAGACACACTTCTCACCCATAAAAAATTACTTGGAGAAACATTATTTTTCCATCAAACATTAATGAACATAAATAGAACAATAAAAGAATAGTAGGGAATTAATTATTAATATTTTAACCCTCTCATATACCATATGATGTGTAACACTCATAGCTACCTTACAATGTAACCCTCATGGCTATATTCTGATGTAACAATTGTAGTTACACTTGGATTAACCATATGGATGACCGAAGACTTACACATAACCAAAGCATTTCAGAGAGATATAGGCCCCACACATTATCAAAATTTTTTTTCAAGAACCATAATATAATCATACAACATGAATGATTTCATAAAAACATTGCTTTTGAATTTTAAAAAACCGAATTTTAAAAAATGATTTAAAAGAAAGTCTATTTACAAATACCATATAATTGAAGTGAGACATAATTGGGTGGATGGAATGTGTATATACACTGTAAATACACACAATAAAACATAATAAAAATAAAATTAATCACCCAAAATTTTTTAACACCACATAATTAATGAAGTAGTTTGTTATCCCAATGAATGGAAATCGATTTAATAATTCCCTTTACCAATGTTTATTCTTATTTAAACCATGTTCAAACGTCATTTATAATGGTTAAAAGTGTGTTATTAATATTCTGCAGAAACATATTCATGTTTATGACACCTTTTATAACCATTTTATAACATCATTTCACCCTTTAATTAGTAGTATTTTGTTTCTTCCAATGTTGAATGTGCATTCTTTTAATGATTTCCTTGGTCGTCTTGTATTTGATTTTCTTATGATATGGAAATTATATTCCATAAGTGGAATGCAATGGTATTCATATGTTTCCAAAATATTAAATGATTCCCTAAATCATTTTGGTTATAAGGTATAATGATGAATCATTAGATAAATCATTAGTGATTCTGTTTATATCATTTCGGAGGTTCTTTGATAATAAAGAACATGTTTCATCATATACAATTAATATTATGCATGTAAGTAAATTCCAAAACATAATATAGGTGATATGATACAATTTAAAATCTGATTTTATGATTAACTTTTTTTTAAAAAAACCATTGAAGGAATTAAAGGAAATTGAAAACATGTCGTCCATGATTTCATAAATCAGCACATTACGGACGATGTTCTTATTTTATAATTATGAGTGTGGAAGGAGAAGATGTAAATTGATTACTTTTTCCATAAAAATAGTTACATCTAGACTATATGAGATTTTGGATCTCTCATGCCTCTTATTTAAGTGAGGGGAAGGTATTATATGAAAATAAAAGGAATTGAAAATAAAATAGAAAAATGAAAGTGGATTCTTACCTCTTGATCTCATTTCCTTGAGAACCTCCTTAAGACCTTTAATATTGGCCATTTAGAGTGACCCGTAGGTCATGCATGTGGGATAGAGCCGTGGGAAGAAATTTGAGGACAATTTGGAAAATTCAAAATGCTTGAGAGGTGTGAGAGGAAGAGGTCGGTGAGGGTGGTATTTATAGTGGAGGGTAGGAGGGGTTTTACATTATTTTATTCATTATTCAAATATTTTTCACAAGACTATTAAGAGTATTGATTCATGTAATAACAAATTGTAATAAGTGAATGTGAGTTTGAACTGATTTTGCTCATATCATCCTTTCATCACCTATGATGCAACAAAATAAATATTTACTATTTTTTTTAATTTATCTTATTTCACTATTCTTCAAAAATTCAGTAATTTCAGAAATATCCAAAAAAATCACCAAAACCATTTTTTAAGTTGTACAATTCAAAAATGAACTCCTTTTTTAGGAAAATTTTCAAAACATGATTAATTTTATTCCTAAATAAACTCATAATTTACTTGAAAAATACAATTTTAAAATTGAAACTGGTTTTCTAACACTTTGATTATAATAACATAAGGTCTCTTAAAATTTTATTATAATTATAAGTAATAAAAATACTTATTTGTGAATATGTTTTTGAAAATAAATTTTCATTTAAATTAATAAATTAATCATAAATTTGTAATTAAATATATATGACTTACAAAAATACCGACACTTAATTGATAAATTTTAAAATATTTATTTTCTTATATTATGACATAATTATATAATATTGTCAATTATAAGATTGATTTTTTTTTAATTTAATTGGTGAGTTGACTATTCATAAGCATATATTACTATTCCTAAGGTTCAAGTTACTATTTATAAGGGTACATTACTATTCATTAGTGTCAAGTTATTGTTAATAATGGTACTAGACAATTCATAAGGGTCATGTTACTATTCATAAGGGTATATTACTAATCTTAAGGTTCATGTTACTATTCAAAAGGGTATGTTATTTTTCATAAGGGAAGATTACTATTCACAAAAAAATTATGTTTTTTCTATCAAACTCCAAAAAACATACTAATTGCAATCGTGTATGTCTATTTTTTGAAATTCAGAACACAAAAGAGGAAAATTATGTTTAATGTTCAGTTTATAAAGGTCACAGAGTATTTAGTATTTCATTTAAGCACATAATTTTTCCTTTCAAAATATGTGGATGTTACATATATATTACTCATTTAATTTCATTATTTTACAAGTCTGTTTTTTAACCTCTATCATATTCTTTTGATTCAAGTGTTACAATATCCATGGTGGAAAACATATCCAAATATTTGAAAAGTAATTTTATTTGATCTTCCTAGAAAATTTAGTCCTCTCCATATACTATAATGTGAATATGGTTCATGAATAGATGCACCTAGGGGTAATCACACCAAAAAACGGTCAGTTGGGGATTGAATCAGTCATCACTCTGATGAATGATGAGTGGTCCTGTGAGTACCCCCATCGTTAGACACTCCCCTGGGGATATGCTTTTGAATATACACAAGCTTATAATGAACCCATACCATGGATTTTCCTACAATTTTATTGGTTTCCTGTAAATAAAAACTATTGAAAAAAACTAATATATTCTTTAAATAAATCGTCATGTTTTATGTTTCCTTGTCACTATAATTCATTAACAATGGTAATTCATGTAATATTGTTGATCCCAAACAAATTCTTTGTTTCATAAGTGATATTACCCTAAATATACAGTTTATTCTATTAAATGTGGAAGTATTTTTATATGTATTTCACATTACATATATTTACAATTTTTATTTACTTTGGGGTTCCATATATAATTGTACGAAAGACCTTGATGACTCTAATGGGGAAATAATTTTATATATTCAGGCATTGGATGGGGCCCATAATTATATATCCCATGATGAATTGATATGTATATTGACATAAAATAAGTTGATTTTTTTTGTGCCTCTTCCCAATATATGAAAGTGTATTTTTATATGTCCTTGAATGAAATTTTTTATTCTAAAATTACATCAATATGAGAACATTGATATTTTTTATCCATATCTTGATTTATTTCATTATATATATTATTTCATCATTTTTAGTTTATTTTGGATTTATATTGGTCCATTATTCTTGATATATAAATTATTATATATTTATTTTATGTAAGCTTTCGATGTAATCCACTTTTTATAGAGAATATAATCTCACCCTAATTTGTTTTTAATTAATTTGGAAAACTAGATCAGAATTATGAGAAATTTTTAGTGATATAATTTAATTACTAATAACGTTCTCACAATATTTCCATGTTCTGTATTAAGTTATCATGTGTAATTTTTATATGTATCTCATCTTCCGGTGCAACTAAACTGTTCAATAATCTAGAAACTCATATACATTGTACTTATATTGTAATATAACTACCTTATCTGGGTTTCTATATTACGTTATTTTACACATTAATGGATTTGGAATTGTTTTGGGAAGCATACTCAAGAATGGATATGACTTGGTTGGGTAATAATCAAGAAAAAACACATTTACATAAGTTCACTTCACATAATTTCTAATTTTATTGGTTTGTTTGTTCTCTGAATGGATAGATACACTATATTTTTCTGATAATACCATGGTATATAAAGAACATGAATGTTTTAATTAAATTTTTTATAGGGATACAAAAAATCCAAGGAAATAATGGTTGGTTTAATAGCATATATTTTTTATTTTTTATCTTACACACCCACTAGGGGAAGTTTTATAATTGATTTTTTGAGTAAAAATATTGAAATTTAAATGGTGAATGAAGTATATTATTAATGCATGTTGATTATAATTTTGGTATATTTCTATATAGTGGTTTAAAAGATGAATTAACACATAATGTTAACTCATATTAATGCCACCATTATGATTTCTGTGCTGGTGATGGAGGGAAAATATCTAATTTTGATTATAAAAAGTGATGTGGATTAAATTTGAGTATATATTTCCACATCAATATTGTTGATTAATATAATTATTTAATTTCAAGATATTATTTATTAATGAAATTACTGAAACGTATGTCTATCTATAAAAAAATGAAATATTTTTAGTATCTAGTGAATTATTTTGATGGTTTAATTGATCTATTGATCCAGATTTAATTTTCAAACAATTTGTGAATAAATTATTCGATAGTTTTTTTGTGAATTATGTTTAATTGTATTTTACAGATAGAATAAAAGTTTTTCCTATGTAAGAATTAAATCTTTCCAAATTTCCATTCATACATAATTAAATATTATTTTAGAGATTTTTTTTATTTTTGATTGAATATTTTTTTAAATGTAATTTTTTGGTCCTTGGTTTTAATACTTATATTATTCAATGACTAAATTTTCATAATAACCAATTCATGGAATATTATATAATTACGAATTATTTAATTAATCTTAATTTGAATTGATGTTTTATATAGAGAATCGGGTTTTCGCCCTGTCAAACTTTGGAATATTCCAACGAATGTATCCAGAGCTAGTTGCGAAGACGGCTTGCGATTCCGAGGCCCGATGTTCCCGAACTTAATGTTATAAAAATATTAAGTATTTTTATACTATGCACATGGTGGGGGTGTGTTTTCACCCAAATGGTAGCCAAGTAATGGAATATGAGGGCACTGTTGCATCCAAAGCATATCGTTTACCTTAGGCGGGGTATAAACTTTGCGGGCGCGGGCCTACGATGAGAAAATCCATCAGGGGAATTTTCATAAATAAATGGAAAATTTTATTTGTGAGCGTCAGCATGAATAAATTCTAAACAGAGTCTCGGATCAAAAATATGAGTCCGCAGTTGTGTTCAGAATGACACATTTACCCAAGGGGCGACCACATTTTCTCTCCGCTGGGAGGTTTTGTCTGAGGCGGGGTCGTGTGTGTGAGTTGATTGTTTTAAAAAAAATTAAAAAAACAAAAAAAACCTCATCCCCCCACCCAACCACTTGTACGCACACCCCCCCCCCCTTATCCTCTTCGCCGATGAAGGAACGACCCATGAAGGTGCTGAAGTAAGCTGTTTTCGACGCAGATTGTCGGTATATTGAGATCCAGCACGTCGCAGGCGTCATTCGGCACCCGAAGCTTCGACGTTTCGCATGCGAGGTAGGAGGATTGAGTTTTAACCCTCATTCCCGTTTCTTCTACATTTTTTATTCATTCTGAATTCATAGAAGTGTAGAAGTGGTCCCAAGGGTCGTACAGGCACCTCCGGATCGAAAAATGGACCATCGGGGTGAACCATGCGGTCTGTAGAAGTCTTGCAGGCGCGACCTCGGCACGGCGGCGCCGACACCTGCAAGAGGCGGCCACCCCGGCGGGTCGACGCGACATGGTGGTGACGGCTGCCTGAGGTGCAGAAGCACACCGTCCACCGCGGTGGAGGGTCGCTGGCCGGGGCGGGCAGGTTCGGGCCAATGCGGGCAGCTTCCGGACCAGTCTTCGTCCGGGGGTTTCAAAAACCCCCACAGTTTTCTAACCGGGTGTTCGAATTACACGCTGTCTACAGAGACGTGATCCAGGCGATGAGGCAAACCCTTTGGTGTAGGTTTGAGAGTTTGATGTTTTGGGAACGTGGTCCGGGAGCTTGAAACGTCGAATAAAAAAATAATATTTTATTATTATTTGACTTTGGGCCGTTGTATCTTCTACCCAGAGCGTCTGATTAATGTGACGTCAGAGGCATTGAGGCCCTGAGGGTACGGTTGAATTTTCTTGTTGGTTTTCGGGTGTTGGGGCCGAGTTTGGGTTGCGGGCCCCATGAGGCTGGGTTTGGGTGTTTACGAAGAAATGAAGCTTTCTCACTAGGAGTCCTATTTTAGCAGATGAATAGTCAATCTTGTGTGTTTTTTCGAGAGGATCACAATGGTGCGATCTGTTTGATTAGTTTTTAGATCGGGGCATGGGCCCCACCTGGGATGGCTTCCGTGAATAGTGCCTTTTTCTCCGGGTGTATATTTGGGATGATGGAGTAGTCGATCCCACGTGTTATTTCAAGGGGATCATAGTGGTATGATTTTCTTAATGAGTTTCGAGATCGTAGTGTGGGCCCCACATGGGCTAGCTACAGGGAATGGTGCTTTTTTCACCGATTGTCCATTTTGGGCAAGTAAACAGCCTATCCTGCGTGTTTTTCCGCATGGATCACGATGGTGGATTTGTTATCAGCCTTAGAGGTGTGCGGGGTGGCGTTGTGGTGGGTTTCCCAGGTTAGCGATGTTTGGACCAGTAGTGGTTGAGGGTACTCCCTTGGTTCATTTCTACGAGGGTTCACATGGAATCACAACCCTAGTATATGTTTGTGATCCTCACAATGGGATGTTTAATCTATTCGAGTTGTGGCATCCCTCCGGTGGTCCTGGAGCGGGATCCTCTAGAATTGTTTCCCAATATCGGGTTCTTGGTATCGTTGTGACTGCTTATCCACGGGCAGCGATCCCTTATCTAGCAGGTTAACCTATTAGGGTTTCTGGCATCATCGAGAATATGATGCCCTACAAAGTGGGCCGTGCTATGTAAGGTTGTGGAATAATCGGGTATACGATCCTCTACTCATCATGAAAATTATAGTAGGGTTGCATTATCGTTGGTTATATGATCCCCTACTTAGTGCGTAGTTTCTGTTTGGTTACGACATCGTCATTTCGGTCCCCTACAACGTGAGATGTACCAGATAGGGTTTCGCTATTGTCATGACCTTTGTCACATGGGTGATATCCTCTATCTGAGTGACATGTTTCTATAATAATTCCAGATCGGGTTGTGGTATCCCCCAGTGGATCCTGGGGGTGATCCACAATCTGTGAGATCTACGAATGACAGATCGGGTTGCGTTATCCCCCATCAGACCCTGGGAGTGATCCCCTATCTATGAGATCATTGTATAACAGTGTGGGTTCTGGTATCCCCTAGGGGACCTTAGTAGAGATCCCATATCTAAGGAGTTTGGTGTTTATGTTGTTTCAGTGAGGATTCCTCAATAATGGTATTTGACGAGCGTGATCTCTCGGGTGAGCTTCTGAGATGTTTGTGTGGGACCTGATGTAGTGTATCTCTCGGACGAGTGTCATCTGGGATGACAGTGATTGTGGATTTTGATCTCCTGGTTGTGAATTATTGTTGGTGATGAGGTCGGTACATCATGTGGGTTGGTGTGTGAGCTGAGTATATCTTGATGTTCAAGGTGTATGTATGGTCATTCACGTGGATTGAGCTGTCTAGTTGTGTTTAGCTGAGGATGGTCATGAGATGGAGTTTCTATCTCATCTGGGTTCTCTCTGGCTGGGATGAGCGGACTGTTTCCTTTCAATTCCTCTCTCTTGTTTTCGGTTTTTGGGGTGCCAACTGAGTACTTTTTTACTCTCCCATGCACGGGCTTTGCCTGCACATGTTTGTGTCTTGTGCAGACCAAATGCCTTTCGACGGAGTCCCAGGAGGACCCAAAGTAGGCAGAGTTGAGTGATCGGGACTGACCGTGGAGTCGTACCGGAGTTATACTGATGAGATTTCCAGCGGTGCTTTTTGTTGCGTACCCCTTCTTCCGAGAAGGTTGGTCACATTTATAGTCTTCTTTTGGTGGGCCTTGTTCTTCCCTTATTTCTGATGTTGCACTCTAGTTTGGGATATATGTATTCTTGATTTTTCTTTTTTAGTTCTATATATCTCTGCGTTGTTTCATGGAGGTGTTTGTGGGTGCGTGTGTATAGGTACCTTAGGTTAATGCCTCCCTTGTCTGTGCTAGCCTACTCGGCACTAGACTCTTGCCCCATGCCTATTGGAGGCGGGCTTGGGGAGTCGCGCCTTGGGCCCCATTATTTCAGGTCATGACAGAGTGGTATTAGAGCATGCTCTACTTTTGGGATCTCAAAGTGTAGCTCGTCTAGCTGTGAGTTTGTTTTGGGTTGCATAGTAGTAGTGTTAGGATGTTTTGAGTTCGTCTTTCAGGCTAGGGACTCCAGTGTTGGTGCGGAAGCTAACATATCCATACACCAGGACTCTGATAACCTGCCTTTTGACTCGGGATGTTTGGAAACTAGTCTTAGGGACATAATGGTATATGCATCATATAGGACTGGGTTTTGGGATTCCCCTGTTCTTCTTGATTCATCTATACAGATATAATCTTTGACTATGGAGTGTCTTGTTGAATTATAGGATTACTCCACAATGCCAGCCAATGAGGGTTCTACAGTGAGATTGTGGTGACGATCCGCCCCTTGTAGAGGTTGTATACCAGCGTTCAGGTTCTGAGGATGCACCTCCATGTGGTCTTCCAGTTGAGCCACCGCCTTTTGAGCATCAGGTTGTTTTGAGAGTGTAGGATGAGGTTGTGTGCTAGCTGAGTCCGCTGCAAGGGTTTCAGAGGCAGCGACCTCTGAGGTTCCGGGGTGATCCAGACCCTGAGGCAGTTGATGAATGGATCAACGAAGTCACCCGATATTTCTGCCTGGTGAGGACAGCCCCATATCAGATCGTGGTCCTAACGGCAAGCCCTCAGCATGGTTCGACCGATCGATGGTGGTGTTTCTTGATGCAGTCCCATGATGAGGAGACGCTCATGTGGATAGAGTTTGAGTGGATCTTCACGGAAGAGTTTTATCTAGTGAGCCTAAGGTTAGTATAGATTCAGGAGCTTCTGCAGCTTCGATAAGATGACATGACCATGTACGAGTACTCAATGAGGTTTACAGACCTATCACACTACTTCCTGGATATGGTTCGAGAATCGTTCTTTAGGGCTCGAACCTTCGAGCATGGCCTACACAGAGACATCTAGGCAGGTGTGGTTTCCTTATGTCTGCCCACTTTTGCTGGAGTGCTGGAGTGGGCCCTAGTGATAGAGAGATTTCTAGCCAAGCAGACCACACATGTTAGTGTAGGGAACATGAGAGTTCAGACCTCATCAGTTGGATCAATATCGGGTAGCTGATGACAGACTCAGGGGTCCTAACATGGGCGACGTTTCAGGAGGTGACCCCAGGATGGAAGATCTGAGGATCTGGGATCACAGGACTTGCATGCCAGTTTTGGTTAGCCGTAGGAGATGTGGTTTTATAATTTCGATGGTCGGGGACATCTTTATAGTGATTTTCTGACCTGTCGTGATTATGAGAGGGAGCCAGTCGATAGACCGCCTTGGCAGAGGCAGCGTCTCGAGCAAGGAGATCCGTAGGGCGGCATACATGGAGATGGAGCTGGTGCAGTAGAATGAGGTGGTAGGTGGTATCAGTTTCCACCACCCCCACCCCCAGGTGGTCCACGCTGAGCTCAGGAAGCTTGGGAAGGAGGGAGAGGACAGCTGCATGCCCTAGAGGCTATTGAACCAGAGGCTCCATGAATGGATAGAGGTACGGCTTTTGTCATTTCTACTTTCTATGGTAGTTTTGATAGACAGTGTTTAGCGGTACTCTTTCCTTTCCATTTCTTGCTCGAGGATTGTTCAGGGCATTGGTAAAACCCTGTGTGGGTGTTGTTCGACGTGCTTCAAATGCATGAAGAAGAGGGATCCTTCTTCCACCAAGACACATATTTTGTGATTTGAGGAAAACCATGCGGGCAAGTCAGTGCCACCAAAAGTAGATAATGTTGAGGTGTAGTGGATTAGTCCCTCTGACTTATGTGTTCAGGCATGGGTGTTTGTTGGCGAACTCACAGGGGTGGGAGACCTAGTTGAGAGTCCAGTCACTTTCCATGTGCTTATGGGTTTTCAATGATGAAATGTTCTAAGGTGGGGAGGATAGAGCGAATTGGGTTTTGGCCCTGTCAGACTTTGGAATATTCCCATTAATGATTCTAGAGTTAGGCACGAAGACGGCGTGCGATTCCGAGTCCAGGTGTGGTCAGAATTAATTTTATAAAAATATTAAGTATTTTTATATTATGCACATGGAGGGGGTGTGTTTTCTATTAAATGATAGATCAGAATTGGAATATGAGGGCATAGTTGCGTCCGGAGCGTGTTGTTTACCCTAGGGGGTATAAACATTGCAGGGCGCAGGCCTGCTGTGAGAAAATCCAACATGGGAGTTTTTGTAAGTAAATTGAAAAGTTTATTTGTGAGCATCGGCTCGAATAACATATGAACGACATCTCGTATCGAAAATCTGAGTCCTCCATTGCTTTAAAATGGAACTTTTACCCTAGGGGACCTAATTTTCTCTGTGTAGGGAGGTTTGGTCTGAGGTGGGGTCGTGTGTGTGAGTTGATTGTTCAAAAAAAATTAATTAAAAAAACCGCATCTCCCCCCAACCCCTTGTATGCACAGACCATCTCCCCCCCTCCTCATTTTCACAGACGAACGAATGACCCATGAAGGAGCTGACGTCAGCCGTTTATGAAAATGATCATCGTCAGATCGACCTCCAGCGTGTTGCAGGCATTGTGCTTCTCCCGAAGCTTTGGAGTTTCACCCACGAGGTAAGCAGTTTGAGTTTTAACCCCCGATATAATTTATACTGCATTTTTCTCTGTTTTCAATCTGTATTAGTGTAGAAGAGGTCCCAAGGGTCGCGCAAGAACCTTCAGATAAAAAAACAGACCACCAAGGTGGTCCCAGCAGTTCCCGGAAGCTTAATCGGCACGGGCGCCAGGGAGGGGCGGCGGCGCGCCGCCAAGTGAGGCGAAGGGCCGCGGTCCCCCGACAGGGGGCCGTTGCGCCGCGGAGGGCCGACAGTTAGGGCTGGCCGATCGCGGAGGCAGCCGGGCCAGCCAGGGTGGGTCGGTTCGAGCCTCTGCGGGCTGGTTGGGGCCACTGCAGGATGGTTCAGGCCGGCTGGACCGACCAGGGTGGGCCGGTACAGCCTAGTCTTCGTCCGGGGGTTCTTTAAATCCCTGTAGTTTGCTATCCAACTGTCCAAATCACGCACCATCAGTTGCGACGTGACCCTAGCGAGGATACAAACCCATCGGTCTGGGTTCGAGAGTTTTTTGTTTCGGGATCATGGCAGTAGAGCTTGAAACGTCGAATAAAATAATAATATTTTATTATTATTCGATTTCGGGTTGTTTTTTCTTCTACCCGTAGCGTTCGATTGATGTGTTGTAAAAGGCGTTGAGGCCCTAATGGTATGGAGGAATATTCTTGTTTGTTTTCAGGTGATGGGGCCAAATATGGGGTGCGGGACCCACAGGGCTGGGTTTGGACATTTATGGAGAAATGAAACATTCTCACTAGGAGTCCGATTTTGGTGGATGAATAGTCAATCCTGTGTGTTTTTTTGAGATGATCACAATGGTGCAATCCATTCTATGAGTTTTGGGATCGAGGCATGGGGCCCACCCGGGCTAGCTTTGGTGAATAATACCTTTTTCACCGGGTGTCTGTTTGAGACGATCAAGTAGTCGATCCCTCGTGTTTTTTCAAGAGGATCATAGTGGTACGATCTGTTTCATGAGTTTTGGGATCGTATTGTGTGCCTCACATGGGCTAGCTACCAGTGAATAGTTCCATTTTCACCGGTTATCCGTTTCGGATGTTTTAACAGCCTATCCTACATGTTTTTCCGCGTGGATCACGATGGTGGAATCAGTATCGGCCTTGGAGTTGCACGGGGTGGCGTTGTGGTGTGTCACTCGGGTTAGCGACGTTTGGACTAGTAGTGGATGAGGCTACTCCCTTGATTTGTTGCTACAAGGTTTCAAAGGACATCACAACCCTAGTATAGGTTTTTGATCCTCTCGATGGGATCTTTAATCTGTTAGAGTTGTGGAATCCCTCTGGTGGGACCGGAGTGGGATCCTCTTGCATCATTTCTTGAAATTGGGTTCTTGGTATCGTTGTGACTACTTATCCACGGGCGGTGAACCCCTATATAGCTGGTTAACCCAGTAGGGTTAATGGCATCACTGGGAATATGATCCCCTATGCAATTGGAAATTCTTAGTAGGGTTGTGGAATCATTGGGTATAAGATCCCATACACATCTTGAGGATTATAGTAGGGTTGTGGTATCATTGGTTATATGATCCCCTACTTAGAGTGTGGTTTTTGTAGGGGTGTAACATCATCAGTTCGATCCCCTACAGCGTGAGATGTACAAGAAAGGGTTTCAGAATCGTCATTACCATCATGACACGGGTGACGATCCTCTGTCTAAGGGATGTGTTTTGTATGAATTCCAGATCAGGTTGTGGTATCCCCCAACAGATCCTTGGAGTGATCCCCTATCTATGAGATCTATGAATGCCAGATCGGTTTGAGGTATCCCCCAGTGGACCTTGGGAGTGATCCCCTATCTATGAGATCTTTGTATACTGGTTTGGGTTCTGGTATCCCCTGGAAGACCTTAGGATTGATCCCCTATCAAAGTAGTTCGATGTTTATGCGTTTTCAGCGAGGATTCCTCAGTGGCAGTATCCGACGAGCGTGATCTCTCTGGTGAGAGTCTGAGATGTTTGTTTGGGACCCAATGAAGTGTATCTCTCAGACAGGTATCATCTGGGATGACAGTGATCGTGGAGTGTTCTTGTCATGTTGTGAACTGTTTCTGGTGATGAGGTTGGTACCTCATGTTGCTTGATGAGTGAGATAAGTATATCTGGATGATTAGGGTGTATGTATGGGCATTCACCCAGAGTAAGTTCACTAGTTGTGTTTAACCGAGGATGGTCACGTAATGGAGTTTCTCTCTCATCTGGGATCCCTCTGGCTGGGATGAGCAGACTATTCCCTTTCATTTTCTCTCTTTTGTTTAGGGTTTTTGGGGTGCCTACTGTGTATTTTTATACTCACCCCTGCACAGGCTTTGACCACACATGTTTGTGTCTTGTGCATACCATAGTCCTTTCAATGGAGTCCCAGGAGGACCCGGAGTAGGTGGAGCTGAGTGAGCAGGACAGACCGTGGAGTCTTACCAGAGTAGTGCTGAGGAGCTTTTCGGTGGTGCATTTGGCAGCGTACCCCTTATTCTGAGCAGGTTGGTCACCTTTGTATTCTTCTTTTGGTGGGCCATGTTTTTTCCTTAGTTCTACTACTGCACTATGGTTTGGGATATATGTATGAATGCATTTTATTTTTCAATTTTATATATCTCTTCACTATTTCATGGCGGTGTATGTGGGTGTGTGTGTACAGGTACCTAGGCTAATGCCTCCCTTATGTGTGCTAGCCTACTCGGTGCTAGACGCCAACCCCTAGCATATTGGAGGCAGGCTTGGGGAGTCACATCTTGAGCACTGTTGGGTTGGGTCATGACATTTTACCTTAATGTTAAATTGATTTTGTTCATCAAAATGTTTGAAAATGTTTCAAGCTATTGTGAAAAATATGTTCACGTGGTTGGTGCAATGACATTGTACACAAAAACTACCTATGTACTGAAGCTACCATATGGGAACATAAACCTACCATAAGAAGACCTCAACTGACTCCATAATGTATTTCAACATACAACCTATAGGTGTGATAACTTACTATGAAAATCCATGGTCACTGAACTAGATATTCAATATGAAATCAACCTACAATGCCTATTGAAATTAAAATGATTGTATGATGAGAATAATTTTTTGTGAGAACAAATTTTCAGTGACCACGGTCGTATTCAACCATATACACCAAACTGGATATATTCTTGGTCTAAACCAACTAGGGATGGTGAAATTGAATGGGGCCTTAAGAGATTGATGAAATAGTGATCAAATTAAACTAAAAATGAATTAATAATACACCATGAATATAAACATAGAGTAAATCCATGCTCAATCACAAACCAATGTAAGTATTATTTAGGGAATTTGGGAGATTATTAGAAGAAAGAAAATGATCCTGAATTTCATTGTAATCATTATAGTATAACATGATTAGACCAAATATATCCAAAGGTAAATGATTCATAATAGGAGTATTTCTAATCAACATGCATAAATAATTCATTATGAGTCATGCTAATACCGAACTAAAGAAGAAGACAAATACTGACCAAACCCATCTGGTGGTTGGTGTTTGAATTTTCTCAATGCCATTACAACGTATGATGTACACTTGAACATTACCCTACATAATGAACAAGCCATGGATGAACCACACTACTAATTCATATTCAATAAGATGATTCTAATTTGAATAGAATATTTATAAATTTTCCTTTGTGGTTTCAGTTTTCTTTTTTTTTTGGTTTTAATGATTCAATGAATGAAGGGACCTTCATTTCCTCAAATATTGTGTCTTCAGTATGAACGATTGATACAATCAACCTTTTCAAAATTATTCCTCTATAGGTGAGATCAATATAGGTTGAATCAAAGTGACACTGAGTTCAATAATGGTTGTCAGATGTTCTACTGATAGTTCATGAATAATATGATTCAATGATTAAAAATTCTTGTGGATGTATCATTATCGCATATTTGATTATGATGATGTTTGAATAGTAAATGTATTTGGTTTTATGATTTGTTATTTAATATGATATTTGACTGAATAACATCTGAGGCTACTCAAATAGGGCCATGTGAAGTTCACATAGCCAAATTTTACACACAATATAGAATCGATATATCCAAATATCAACAGAGTGGAAAATTAATATGTATAAGATTTTATAAAGTTTATTGGGTCATTTTTTACAAGGAAAAAAATCATAGTCCCGAAGATAATTTTAAATATTTAATAGTTAATTCAAACACTCACCTTCCCTAATGTTTTTATATTCACAAACATGGGATGTGGGGATCCACACTCAAATATACAAAATTTTACATAAAACTTTTGAATATTATTATAGATTGATTATGGGATATTATTGTGATTATGATTCGTATGTGTTTGTTAAATAGAAACAAATTATGTTTCACATTCCATGAACATTTCTGAAGTGATACAATTAGAATATACATAGTAAATACATATCTTTTGGAGGACATTCATAAAAATGTAGTGGTTTTTACTAGTGATAATGCATGTAATGAAGTTAATTGGAACAAAATTTAATATAGGAGTTTTAAGAGATAAAATATGATAAAATGAAATGGAGTACCTAAAATATAAATAAAAAATATTCCATTCCTCTAATCCACTAAACATCAATCTACCATTCAACTCATGACTAAGAGGATATAGATCATAGTCCAGGGATACACAATGATGTTAGGGGAGTTTGAGCTAAAGGTGGGAAGAGATATCTTTAGGTAATTTGTTTATTCTCTTCCACCTTAATTTATGTTCTTTTGTATCAATAATCTTTAAATGATATAAAATTTTATTTCTTCTATGACACATATCTATGTAGATTAAGTGGATCAGACAGAATGGATTGAAATATATTCATACTTGTTCATGTATCAGTTTTAATCAATGATGGATGATTAATTTTATCTAGGTTTCTCATATTAATTTAATTGTGATAATTATTTCACTCTATACTATGTTGTGATATGTGGAGAGTATAGTTAAATTTTCATTGGTGACTAAAACAAATGTACTTTCATTGAAAAGGGGATGCATTACTCGTCTCCAGGAGGAAGCATCTTCATCTTGATAGATTTTGGAAGTAACTGTTCTCCAAAAATATCTCTAGTGAGTTTGTTTTATCTAATGAAAACCGTGTTCCACATTACTCTTCACTAATCATCGTCACTTGTCTTATTGATTTTTGGTTTTAAAATTATCATTTTTATCAATTTTCTCCATCCCAATACCCCTTAATAAATTGTCTCTAATCCATTTTTATTGCTTCTTGTATACCACTATTTCTACACATTCTTCCATCATAATATATTCCCCCACCACTTCATCATTATTATTTTCCCGTAATTTATTTTAATTATTTTTCATTAATTTTGTCTAAAAACATCACCATCCCTACAGTTCAAAACATATTACAATAATAATTGTAGTTTGGTTTTATAAATATTAAATTTCGGATCACATAAATGATCATAAGAAAGTCCAATTTTATCACCGTTGTTAGGGAAGACCTGTGTGAAAATGATAAAAAAATATACATAAAAATTTATAAAAATCACAAACCAAAAAAAAAATAATTTTGTTCACAATAAAAACACATTAAAATAATCTGACATTTTACATAAAATGTACAATATGTATTTTGATAGAGATATAAATATAATTTAAGATCACAATCCAATATAGCCCCAAAATCAAGGAATGTAGATTCATATACGTATTGAGTTCTAGTTACATCCATTTCTAGTAATCCATATTATATTAGTCTCTCTCCCAAATCATGGAAGTATGTAATTAAAAGGTCAAACCTCACTAGTTATCCATCCATTATAGGTCATCCTAATAAGGATTCCAAAGAATTCATTATGCTTCTTCACTATTCTATGGAATATTTACTTCTCCATGGGTTCAGTGAGGATAAAATTGGATAAAGGGGTTCCCATTCTACATATAATGATAGGAAATGACATGGTTCCAATAGCTAGATGATTACATATATGAAAAAATGGATTTAATATTAAAACCAATTATTTCAAAATTTAATATTATGAAAAAAAATATTGAAATTTGGTATAATAGCACATGAATTTTTAGAGAAGAGGGATGTTTTCTTTATGTGTCATGGGTTAGGATTAGAACATTACATAGGAAATTTCACAACCAAAAAATGGATCATGAAATCCTAAGAGTTACTTTTTACAAAATCGATAAAACTTATATTAAATTTCCCATCGATCAATTTTCTAGTGGAGATTATTTAGATAAGATTGTTATAGATATTAAATAATGTTTTAATATATATGGATAAAAATCCTAGAAAAATCTACTATGAACACAGTCATTCATAGGGACAAAACTAACACTCAACCTATTCTAGTTTACAATGAAAACACACTCATAAAGAAATTCACTTTCTATGGTATATATGGAAATTTTCAGAACTGTTATCCAAACATTAACATATATATTCATCCTAATGAGAATGCACAATTTATAGATTTTAAGGAAATAAAAAATGGATATAGTAACACTTTTTCAAGTCACTATATTACTAGAATCAAAAACTACTTGGATCAATCTTATAGAGACCAATGGGTCATTAACAAAACTCTTGTTTCCCACATTTTCTATAACCCACCATAAAATATCTACTAAAATTTTGTCAGAGCATCAAATCAAAAAACTATTTTTGAGGGTAATGTTATGAAAATGATAATAATTATATAACAAAAATATTCTAGAATTGAAAATATTCAAAATCATATGTGATAAATGTCTATGGACATAAGTATTATGGATAATGGTAAGATTGCACATTAAATTGTTTATAACCCCATGGAGAATCTAATTTCTGTCACACTACAAGTGTTTTGAATAATCGATAACAAAATTTGGGTGTATTGAAGAAAATACGAGATTAATGATTTAATTGATCCTGAGTGTCATATCTCGTCCCCAGGGGCTCGTGTCGTGACTACCCAAAGCCCGCCTTCCATAGGCCAGGGGCTAGAGACTAGCACCAAAGGAATAATTCCCTAAAAATGTTAAGGCATTGCCTTTATAACATGTAAAAGAGCACAAAAGAGCACACAGTAGTATACAAAACACTAATTAAACTATATAACAAAAGAGTGCTGAAAAGTAAAAGGGGATGGAAATACAAGCCCAACTGTAAAGTACCAGGAACTAGAAGTACAAGTACATCTGAAGAAATAAAGAAAAAACAGGTGTTGGGTCATCTTATGGGATTCCTGCCTGAAGGGTACGTACAGATATCCACTTCAGCACTCCATTTCCATCAGTCTCCTCTATGTACCATCTCATCGTAAGTTCCACCTCTGGGTGTCGTCCAGTCCTAGTAATCTCAGACTTAGTCAGTGTTGTTTGTCGTCTTCATTTAATACAACAAGGTACGGGCATAGCCTATGTAGGGATGAGTATAACGATACTTAATAGGGACCCTTAGACCCTCAAGGTCACATAAAATCCAACAAGGATAAACCCTAAATAAAGAAATTAACCGATAACCATACATAGTTATGTGACCATACATATATCTAAGTTATCAAGTAATCCATCTCAATCATGATGAATACATAGATGTACTGACTCAACTCAACCATAATTTTGTTCACATTATCGAAACCATTGATGCTAGAGAACTCCTACTCAAACGAGTACAGTGGGCCAGCAGCGTCACATAGAGGAGCTTCCCACTATCCATGGAATGTTGAGGTACTCCTCCTATCGAGTATCTGGGGTCTGCTGCGTCACACAGAGGCGCTCCCGACTGTGGGTCTATCGCCACACCCAGCCGCTCCCCATCATATCATACAGTGGTACTCCTATTGTCATGTACTTTGGGTCTTCCACATCACCAAAAGCACTCCTCCAACATGGGTACGCCGCCACAAGCAGGCGGTTCCCTCTAGGCCAATCAAGTCACTCTGAGTCAAACGGTCCGCAGTCATCAAGTCTTAGACAGCTACTAGGTTTCCGCACAAAAGATCGCTTGTCTCCAGATGATCCTCTTCACAAGCTTCTGGTTGATGCTTCAACTGTTTTGAAGTCCCATGAAGAAGTATCTCAAAGTTCTCCCATGTCATTGGGGTCTCAGCGCAATGGACAGTGTGTCAACCAGATGCCCGATCTATGAGTTATTAGCCTTTTTTTTCAGGGGCCCGGGTGGATTTGTGCACTATCCAACTTGAATGTACCTCAACTATACTCTAAACTCTAGTGGGGTATACTCAAAAGGACCATCATGATCCAAGATTACCAGCGCCACTGACGGTTCGTCAAACGGATGTCGGGTGACAAAGATATGGCCAGAACATAAGTAAAGGGTCGTAGTGGGCCCGGGTTCGGCATGACCAGGTCGGATTGACCCAACCCAACCCTTTCTAGGATGACATGGTTCGGTTCCACCCGACTTGTTGGGCGGGCCATCCTTTTGGGTTCGGCCCGGCCTGCTGGGCCCCGCCCAGTAGGCCGCAAGGGGCCACGTTGAGGTGAGAGGTTGCAGATCGGTTGCGGGTCTGCGTGAGGGTGGTTCGGCCTAGAGGGAACATCGTCGGTGATTCGGCCCAGAGGGCACCATGAGGGAGGCTTAGCTCGGAGGGCACCTTGAGGGTGGTTTGTCCCGAAGGGCTCCTCGTGGGGCCGGTTTGGCTGGGGCGCCGTGAGGGTGCGGGAGGCCGAAAGCCGGTATGTCCGGGAGGCCGGGGTGGCTCCGGAGGGCACCGCAAGGCTGGTTCGGGTGGGAGGATAGGGGAAGCTGGGAGCCAGTTCGTCCAGGATGCCAGGGTGTTTGGGGCCCATTCGGCTAGCAGACGGTGCGTCCATGGCGGCTCTGCCCGACCCAGGGTGCTGAAAGGGGGCGCGGCCAGTTCGGTCGGGGTGCCGCGAGGGCGCACAACCAGTTCGGCCGTCAGTGGCGCGGAACACCGTGGGGGCTGCATTGGTCATGGAGGATGAAGGTGGCGTGGTCCTTTAATTTTTATCCTTCGTCCCCATTATCGCCTTCCTCCATTTCGAAGACTACCACAATAGATAATGGTAGAGGGGTCAGGACATGTTCGTTTGGTCCGCACCCTCCATGTTTAGGGTGGCAGCTTTTGGCTGACAAGAAGGAAGCACAACCAACCCTCCCACAATGATCAATCCCAAAACCCAAAAAATTAAAAACATATGCAGATCAACTGGTTAGAAGTTGATCAACATTCATTGTTTTAGAAGGAAATAATAAGGGGAACATAGAATCATTCACAAAAAAATCCCACACCTTGTTGGTTCCTTGTCGACGTTGGTGTGAGAAGGCAGACTTCGATTCATTGTAGACGAACACGTCCTACATCGAAGGAGGTTACAAAGAAGAAAGTCGAAGTCGAGGTCATTCTTCATCGGTGGAGCGTTCTTCATCGTCAGATGAAGTTCTTCGTTGGAGAACTTTATTTGTCCCAAGCTCTCTCCACTCCCAATTCCACCCAATTGCCAAGTGAGCCCCAAAATAATAGATTAAGAAAACTATTATTTTTTTTTCAAAAAAAATTAAAAAAGTATAATTAATCACATTGTTGGCTCAGTAAATGTCATGTAAATTTTCACAATAATGGTGGAGGAGGTCAAGAGTCTCTCCCTAATTTATGAGGGAGTTGAGATGTTTTTCACTACCACCATTATTAGGGGGACTGAGTGGTCCCTGCTCCCAAATTCAAATTGGGAGGTTTTGAATACACGGGTGGTCACCACCACAATTAAACATGAAGAGGAGTTTTAGGCCTCAGGTGGTCCCCACCACCATAACCTCTCTTGAGAGGTTAAGGTGTGGTTGTTCGAACCCCCAACTTCCACATGGGTGGTTATAATAGATAAAATAAAATAAAAAATGTGTTTATTTTATTTTATTATTTCCACAAAAAACCCAAACACTAACATTCACCCTTGACCAACTGTCATTGAGGTGAGAGTATCCTTAAGAAAAAATCGGCACTTCAAGTTCAACGGTGCCCTCAGATTTGAATTCTGAGCACTGGTTCAAAAGTTATAAAAATCGCTCGAACAATCACTGAACATACCTGAACAAAACATCATAAATTGATTTCGGGCACATAGGGACTCATAATCATGCGCCGTCAATTTTCGCGGACTTGTAAAATTCCCATTTAATTAAAAAAATTACATGAAAATTCTCAGTCATTACATTATCCCAATCTCAGGGCTCTACATCCATGTAATCAAAAACTCAACTATGGGAACATGTCGGGGTACTGAGCATGCATCTAAGCTACCCGCTCCCATTGCTTTCTTGGAGGTTCTCGTGCTGCCAGCGAACGTGCACCAGAGGTATCAACCATCCATGAAGGACCCACTCCTTTCCATCCTCAATCTATACTTGAACCTTCGAAAAACTTTCCCCATCATCGATGTCCAGCTCGCCATGGTCGATGATGTGAGAAGGGTCATGCACGTTTCTCCTCATCTGGGATACATGGAAGACGTCGTGCACCCAGCGCAACTAAGGTGGATGAACTAAGAAGTATGCCACCTCACCTGCTCTGTTGAGAACCTCAAAAGGTCCAATGCATCTCAAGGATTACTTGTCGCCTCACCCAAATCTCTGTAGACCACATCAGGGTGAGACCTTTAGAAAGACTTAGTCACCATTCTCGAACTCCAGAGGACTCCATCTCCTATCGGAAGATTACTTCTGCCTGCTCTGTGCAGTCTTAATCCACTCCTGAATGATCTTCACCTTCTATGTGGTAACCCATACCATCTCTGGTCCCACTAGTGTTGACTCCCCAGGGTAAAGTCCACCACAAAGGTTATCTACAAGGTCACACATATAACGCCGCAAAAGGTTCCATCACAATGGTGGAGTGATAGCTGTTATTGTTTGAAAACTCCTCCAAAGTTAAGTGATCCTCCGAGATGCGACCGAAGTCGATGACACATGCATGGAACTTGTCCTCAAAGGCCTGAATGGTCCGCTCAGTCTGGCCCTCCATATTAGGGTGGAAGGTGATGATCAAACAAAGCTATATCATGAAATCCTCCTAAAATTCCTTCCATAGCTAGGAAGTAAAACTTGTGTAACAATCAGAGACAATAGTTGAAGGTACTCTATGTAGAAACACAATATCCTGCACACAGAGGAGTCCCAAGCTCTCTACTGAACCCTCCTCTCTAATCGGTAGGAAGTGGGCCGACTTGGTGAGTCGGTCGATGATCACACAGATCAAGTCATGTCCCCTAGATTTACATGGAATAACCATCACCAAGTCAATGGATATCTCATCGAAATTCCAATCTAGAACCCCTAATGGCTGAACCATGCCTTCTGGTACATGATGCTCCGCCTTCATTTGCTAACAAGTGAAGAATCGAGAGACAAACTCCATAACTTCCTTATTTATTCTTGGCCACCAGTTCTGTCATTGGAGATTCGGATACATCTTTTCCACTCTTGGATATACCACTAGATGGTATGTGAGGAACTTCATCAGCACTTCTTCCATATGTGACCCTGGTACCAAGGTACATCTTCTGAAGAGGATTACGTGTTCCCCACCTTCAGAAAATCTATCAGGTGCCTGCCCTTTGGATATATGAGCATGTCGTGTCTTGCAGTCAGTGTCCCCATGCTACGCCTCCCTTACTTGATGAAGAAGTGGATTATTGACTCTAAGAGACTAAAGTAAGTATGATTTATATATATTCACAAAGGATATCTGTAAATCAGCCAGCTGTTATGTCACCTCACCGAGCAGTTGTATACCAGATCTCATGTTGAGTGCATCTACAACAATGTTCCCGTTTCTAAGAGTATAGACTATCTCGAATTCATAGTCCTGTAGGGACTCAATACATCATCACTATCATAGTTTTAGGTCCTTTGGGAGAATATATACCTGAGACTCTTGTGATCAGAGTACATTGTAAAAAAACACCAATCAGTTAGTGTCGCCACATCATCATGGAGAAGACCACAGATGCTAACTCTAGGTCATGGATAGTGTAGTTATGCTCATTTTGTCTCAACTATTGTGAACCATAAGTTATCACTGCTCTCTCCTGCATCAAGACACATTCAATTCCGGTCCCTGATGCGTCGCAGTAGACTATGTACCCTATGCGTTCCTCTGGAAGCCTCAAGATGGGGACACTAGTCAGCCTCTACCTTGGATCCTAAAATCTCTACTGGAATCTCTCTAACCACATAAAGGGTTGCCCCTTCTTCATCAAGGCTAATATTGGTGATGCAACTCTGGGGAAAGCTAGCACAAATATCTAGTAGTATCCAGCCAAAACCAGGAAACCACATTCTTCTATCACACTCCTTGGTGGATCCCATGCAAGTACCACCTCAATCTTCACTGGATCTACTGCAACTACAGCATCAGAGATGGAATTTCCTAGAAAGAGAACCTCTCATATCCAGAACTGGAACATTGAGAGCTTACCATAAATATGGGGATCTCAGATTGTGTCTAGTACTACCTAAAAATGGTAGGCATGCTCCTATATAGTAGTCGAGGAGATCATATTGTCATTGACGAATACTACAAAAAATTGATCAAGGTACGACTGAAAGATCCTATTCATGACTCCCATGAACACTTCAGGAGCATTTCTTACACCGAAAGGCATAAATAAGAACTCATAGTGGCCATATCGACACCTAAAGTTTGTCATATGCACATCCTAGTCCTGTACGCTGAGCTGGTGATAGCATGATCTGAGGACTATCTTTGAGAACCATCGTGCCCCCTTCTGCTGATAAAAGAGGTCTTCAATCCTCGGGAGTGGTTACATTTTCTTCACGGTCACCTGGTTCAGGTGACGTTAGTCAATAAAAATCCTCATGTTCCCACACACCTTCTTGGAAAATAGAATTGGGGATGCCCAGGGAGAAGCACTGGGCCAGATGAATCCCTTCCCCTGCAAGTCCTCTAGTTGTACCCATAGCTCTCAAAGCTCCACGGGAGCCATCTGATACACTGGTATAGATATTGGTGTCATACCATTGTAAAATTCAATGTAAAAGTCTACCTCTCTGTGAGGGGGTATACATGGGACATCATCAAGGAAAACATCTGCGTATGGTTCCACCACTACAGGATAGATCAGACTCTCCACATCAATATTTCTGAGGGTAAGGCTAGCCAACTCATGTGTGATCCACTGCACTCCCATCCGAGAAAGTCTGTCCTGTGCTTCAAAGGCTCCATTCTCGCTGGTGAAGGTAATCCAGGTCCCATCCATGCAGACACACCGCACTTTTCACCTAATAATGTCGATATGAGAATGGAATGTAGATAACCATTCCATTCCCAAGATGATGTCGTAAGGCCTCGACATCTCTACTAGGAGATCCCAGATGAAGCTCTCTCATTATATAGTATGCTCTCACTACTGACACCAGTGCGTAATTGTTGAATTTTCTCCCATTAGAGTCTATAGCCATAAGGATTGAGCCAATGGCTTCGTCAGAATCTCTGAGATCCGAACGATGGTAGTGGAAATAAAAGAGTGACTGGAACCTGTGTCTATAAATACTTTCTCTATGGTGGAGTAGACACAGATCGTACCTCAAATCATATTTGGAGCACCATGATCATATGCCTCAGATTCCTGGAGCCGAGGTCTCCCATTTCCACCTGCTCCCTGCGGTCAGGGTGGACCTCATGGTGGTGGTCGTGGTAACACCTGGAAATGTTGCCCTCCGCCAGCTACATGACCAACTCCTCTTCCACTTCCACCTATGCCCAGCAGACCACCTCGATCGAATCTTTGTCTCTTCCTAGGCGGTCCTTTGACCGTCTTCTAATCATCCATATGATGGGTCAGACCGTCACGTTCCATGTGAACGTACCATTCACATGAGTAACACTGCATACTCCTGGCATGTATATCACTACTTCGGGTTCCCCGCACAACCGATCCTGAGTTATGCGATCGTCCACCTATAGGTCTGGTTCTCTTAGACCTCTGTGACATCTGTCTGCTACCTTCTATAGAAGACACTACTATGTGTCAACTTGTGGTGGATCTCACTGCTAGAGACTTCTCGGTAAGAAAACTCTCCACCAAGAGGTCTCCCTCTAACACCCCTGCCTACATCGGGATATTGAGTGAGACCATCGAAGCTCTAATATCTTATTTGAGCCCCTGCTCAAAGGTCCATGCCTTGAAGAATGGGTCCTTCACCATATCAGTGGAGTGGGGTGAGAGGTCAGTGAACCTTGCTGAGTACTGAGCTACAGTCATGCTGCCCTACTGCAGATGAATTAAATCCTTTTTGCGCATTACAAAAAGAGTCGTTGGGACAAACTCTACCCAAACAGGCTCTCGAAGTCTTCCTAGAGAAGCACCATATCATCATGAACCTAGAGCATCAAGCTCTACCATTTGTCTACTGCTTCCTGTAACAGGATAGCGAGAAGGATCAATATGAAATTGGCTGGTGTCTTTACCAGTCAGAAAACTCTCACCATAGCCTCCATCCAAAACTCAGTCGCTTGTGGGTCCATCTCTCCAATGATCCTAGGTGGACTCTGGTGCGGGAACTCATGAATCACGCTCATGCGGCATGCATCGTCTCCTACTGGGGCTGGTAGCATTAGTGGCCCAATGGGGAGTGATACCGCTGGTGCCATTGCTATAAAAGTGCCCTGTACCGAGGCCTCCTCACTCCGTGGGATATCAGTGCGTATAACTCTCAGAAATCTAGTGGGTTGTTTTCATGGAGGTATCATAAAAAGAAATAGGTGTGCTATAGTTAAAAAGTTATACATGGTGAGCTGACCTAGATGAGATGGCTTAAAGAAAACTTTTTAAAACAGTCACACAATCAGTGTTTTAATGATCTTAGTCGGACATCAGAAGTCATGGTCCTGCTGTTTGGATAAGTCATCCGTCGCACCAACATAAGACTCCCTGAAATGAAACCCACACTCAGTATGGTTAAAACTATTGCTTCACATAAAAGATCAAAGTACAAATTTATACTTCATAACCAAATCTTTTGATACTAATTTTTCATGAACCGTCCCCCAGGCCTCGTGTCATGATTACACCCAGCCCTTCTTCCATAGGCCAGGGGCTAGCGACTAGCAGCAAAGGCATAGTTCCCTAAAACTGGGAAGGAATTTACATTATAACCTGTAACCGCACACAATAGAGAACACAAATGGATACAAAATACTAAGTAAACTTTATAACAAACGAGTGATGAAAAGTAAAAGGGGCCGGAAATAGAAGCCCAGCTGTAAAGTACAAGGTACTGGAAGTGTATGTACAACTGAAGAAAGAAAGAAAAACAGTTGATGGGTCATCCTCTGAGATTGCTACCTGAAGGGTAGGTATAAATAGACTCCTCAGCCCTCCACATCCATTATTCTCCTCTATGTATGAACTCATTACAAGGTCCACCTCCCGCTGTCATCCAGTCTTGGTACTCTCAGCCTCAGTCAGTGTTGTCCATCGTTTGCATCCAACACAACAAGGTGCGGGCATAGCTCGTGTAGGGGTGAGTATAACGATACACAGGAGGGACCCTGATACCTTCAAGGTCTCACAAAATCCAACAAGGATAAACCTCAAAGAATGAAATTAACATATAAAAATACTTAGGTATATTCATATACATATACCTAAGTTATCATGTAATCAATCTCAGTCATGAGGAAAAAAAAGTATTGACTCTGCTCAAGGAGTATTTTATTCACATTATCGACACTTTGTATTCTTGAGAAATCCTACGCAATTGAGTATAGTGGGAATGCCACATCACACAAGGGCTATCCTCACTAATCTTGGACTACTGAGGTACTCCTCCAGTCGAGAATCGTGGGTCTCCTATGTCACAATGACGCACTCCCCTTCGTGGGTCTACCACCAGACCCAGGTGCTCGCCCTCACAGCCTCAAGAGGTATTCCACCAGTTGAGTACCGTGGGTCTTCTGCATCGCCAAGCATGCTCCACCATAGTGGTTCTGCCGCCAGAACTAGGCGCTCCCCACTAGGCCAGTCAAGTCACCAAAATTCAAATGGTTAGTAGTCATCAAGTCTCATCCGGTTACTAGGTTCCCGCACAAAAGATCACCTGTCTCCAGAAGATCTGCTCCACAAGCTACTGGTTTATGCTCTAATTGTCCCTAAGTCCCTATAAGATGTATCTCAAAGGTCTACCAAGTCATAGGGGTCTCAACGCAACAGACGGTGCATCCATCGGACACCCGATGTGTGAGTTATTAGCCTTTTAGTTCTGAGGTCCAGATTGGATTCGTGCACTATCCAACATGACCGTAACTCAAATATACCCCAAAATCTAGTGGGATATAATCAAAGGGACCATCATGCTCCAAGATTACCAGTTCCACTAACAGTTCATCAAACGAACATCCGGTGCTAAAGATATGGACAAACGAATGTAAAGGATCGTAGTGGACCCAGGTCCGGTCCGACCCGGTCGGACCGACCTGTTGGATTGGTCCCCACCCATTGGGATCATCCCGGCTCGCTTTTCCCATCCCAGAAGGCTGCGAGGGGCTGTAGAGAGCCAAGAGGGTGCAGACTGGCTATGAGGGAGCAAACCGGCCGTGGGTCGGTGTGAGGGCGGTTAGGCCCAGAGGGCATCGCGTAGGCGATTTGACCCAGGGGCATCGCGAGGATGGCTCTGCTCGGAGGGCGTTGTGAGGGTGGGTTGGCCTGGAGGGAACCACGAGGGGTAGGTTTGGTGTGGGTGATGAGAGTGCATGAACGGCCTAGATCTGGTTCAATCGAGAGGCCAGGGCGACTCGGGAGGCCGCCGTGAGGCTGGTTCGGCCGGGAGGCCAGGGGCGGCCGAGATCCGGTTTGGCCAGGAGGCCGGTGTGGCCGGGGCCGGTTCGGCCAGCGGAAGACATGGCTAGGGTAGCTCTACTTGACCTGGGGCACTGCGAGAGGGCGCGGCCAGTTCAACCGGGGTGACGCGAAGGCACGGGGCAGGTTCATCTGGCGGCGGCGCGGAATGCCGCAGGGGCGGCGTGAGTCACCGGGGCCGCGGGAGGCGCAGCTGTTTCCTTTGTCACTTTTCTCACTGTTGTTGCATTTATCCGTTTGGAACAACACCAAAAAATATACTGGTGGAGGGAATATGCCATGTTGGTTTGGTCCACACCCTTCACATTTGGGGTTGTTGATTTGGCTCACAAGAATTAAGCACAACAAACCCTCCCACAATGATCAATACCAAAACCCACAAAAAGGAAAACATATGCATATCAACTTGTTAAAAGTTGAACTGCGTTCTTTTTTCCAGATGTAAATAATCACCGGAATATAAAATCATTCACAAAAAATCCCCAGCTTGGTTGTTGTTCATCGAAATTGGCGTGAGAAGGCGGACGTCGGTTCGTTGTAGACGAACAAGTCTTACGTCGAAGGGGGTTCCAAGGAAGAAAGTTGAAGTCGAGTTTGTTCTTCGTCAGTGGAGCATTGTTCATTAGGAGATGAAGTTCTTCATTGGAGAACCTTATTTCTCCCAAGCTCTCTCCACTCCCAATACCACCTAATTTCCAAGTGAGCCCCAAAATAATTGATTAAGAAAAATATTATTTTGTTGGAAAAAAATCAAAAAGGATAATTTATCACTTTGTTGGAACATTAAATGGCATGTGCATTGGCACAATAAAGGTGGAGGAGGTCAAGAGGCCCTCCCTCATTTATGAGGGAGTTTATGGGTTTTCCTCTCCCACCATTATTATGGGGGTTGGGTGGTCCCCATTCCCAAATTCACATTGGGAGGTTTTGAATACATGTGTGGTCCCCAACACAATTAAACATGAAGAGGAGGTTTAGGCCTCAGGTGGTCCCCACCACCATAACCTTTCATGTGATGTTAAGGTGTGGTGGTCCCCACCTCTAACTTCCACATGGGTGGTTATTACATATAAAACAAAATAAAACATGTCTATTTTATTTTATTATTTCTACGAAAAACCCAAAAACTATCTTTCACCCTCGACTAACTACCATCGAGGTGAGAGTCTCCTTAAGCGAAAACTGGCACTACGAGTTCAACGATGCCCTCAAATTTCAAATTCGACACCGGTTCAAAATTTCTAAAAACCCGCTCGAGCTTTCACTAAACGTACCCGAAAAAAACTTTAGAGATTGATTCTAGGAACATCAAGCCTCAGAATCATGCGCCGTCAAAATTCACAGACTCGTAAAATTCCCAATTAATTAAAATAAATTTACATGTAAATTTAAGTTCTTTACATTAAGAATCAAATCCTATAAAGTGAAAACATCATAAATCTAGGCTGTAGGTTACAAATTGAACAATTTGATGAACACACACATGAAAAATCATAAAACTCCAAGGAAAAACGTTTGGTGGTTGATTAAATAATTTAATAAGAAGGTGGTATTTGATGAGAAGAAGAATTATCATTTGGTTTTAAAATATTATTCCCCACTTATTGTAATCCACAATTTTCTTATGTAGATATTATATCATTTTATATAAATAATCAATAAATTACATAGACAAACACATAAGGGCCACAATTTTTTATTGTATTTGGAGAATTGGTAAAAAAATATTTTCATTTTTTGAATGATATTCAACATCATAAATACCCCCTTATTATACTTCACAAACATACCCCAATTAATGCCTTTCTACATAACTTTGGGAAATGAAAAATAGGAAAGGGTGAACTCAAAATCTTGGTAAAGATATTAACGTGAGATATCAATGATCACATAATCATGGCATGATCATAAGGGTATGAGAAAACGAATGTAGAAATTGAAAACCATATCCTTTATATTAAAGATAAATTTTTAGAGTCATGGAATAATGATTGGAAATTTGTAGGACAAGAATCATAAGGAAATCGAATAAGATGACCCCTTAGAGCATAAAAATTGAATAAGAAATTTAAATATAGAATACACAGAAGAATAAAAATCATTTCCCTATTATTGGAGTATTACTACCAAGGCTTTCATAGTGGAATGTGATCACTCCCCCTATCATCATGGTCTTCGGGGTTTACTACCCAAAAAATGATATAAGACAAAGACCCTTACTCATCTAAGTTCACTGAATATTCTATTCCTATATATCTCATGAGATATAAACCATTACCAAGTTTATTAGATGTAGATATTCATCCCACCCATCTTTGGTTATATTGTAATAACTACCACATAATGGAAATTAAACATTTCGCTTCTATAAGATCATAAAACATCCATCATATCATAAAACCAAAAATGAAATGGGCTACATAAACATTTCATTATATAAAAAGAAATGGAAAAGTGAAAAGTATTATAATCATTTCATCATTTAATAATTACATAACCCATGGATAAAGAAGAGGATTAAATAATAATTATACCATTGTATGACTTGTTGAAGAAAAAAAGTATTCATAAATATATTTTCATCCTAAAACATTCATATTAATAATATGAATGTTGTCCTTGGTTTATATCCAATGTAAATAATATATAACATCTACATATGTCATCTTAGATGTAGAATTATTTGGAAGGATAAATCACTTAGAACATTTCATGAGAAATAAAAAATTTCTTCAATTTTTTTTAAAACTAAAAAATTCATCAAATATTTTTTAAATCCTTTTCTTTGAAAATAAACCTGAAAAAATATTATCAGTGCTTTAAAATTTATTTAAAACTTTTCATGAGGAAAATAAATGTTTCACTTTGAAAAAAACATGTTCTAAAACCTAGATAATTTTGGAAATACTTTAGTTTGAAAATAACATAAAAAATATATAAATTAATCTTCAATGAAAATAATGGTCGTTATGGTGGGAAGTTTTATTAATGTTATACACCATAAAATTAATAATCCATTTAATTCTTTGGAAAAATTAAAATAGGAATATTTTGGAGAATGACATAAATGTTCATTTCAAAACCTTTTTTAAAAAGTATAACATTGGTAATTTTGGTTACTATATCATTTTGAGAATGTTATAAAATAAAACATTTCTATGAAACATGGTTTATATAGACAATCGGGTTTAAATCGAATGGAAAAATAAAGACACTTTTTCTAAAAAACATTATTTTAAACACTATAGTATATAAATAGAGGTAAAAGGGTAAACACGTTTTTTCATGTCATAAACAATGTATAATAAATTTCATGTCTTTTGATATATGTATCAAAATATTTCATCATCATAAAAATAATTAAAACTAATGATGATAAATGATGAGATAGTACCATAAAACCCTTACCACTTTGGCACAATTGAATAATAAGCCCCATTAAGTAATAAAAGTAAATTATACATATAATATAATGATAATAAATAAATTCATGATATAAAATTTCAAAGTGTATATAAATACATCCCATAAAAGAAGATAGGTTTATAACATAATATATATCTCAAAGAAAGAAAATTAAGACAAAACTATTGTACCACTTTTGTAAATTTTGATATATAAAACCAATGAAAGAGATATACTAAAATTTATATGAAATCATCATTTTTTTAGGAGATGAATCATAAAATATATTCATTAGTAGTATATACACCACAGAAATGAAATATTTTGTGAATATGGCATGAGTTTCATAGAAGTTAAAAAATGATATGGGAATATTATTAAAGAATAACATCAATTAAGATATTAAATATCAAGAAAAAAAGTTATTCATGTTATAAAATGTCAAATAGGTAGTATATACACCATCTAAAATAAAAAAATAGTTACTTTAAATATGTCTCGCAAAATTAAAATACAGAATACAAATCCCTTACCTTAAGTATCAAACTTCTTCAGACACATTATAACCTCATTGATAATAAATATATGTTTATTATTATCCTATTATATAATAATAATAATAAATATTATTCCATATATTAATTTTTATGAACATTCATTACCTTGTTATTACCAATTCCTTGTTAAAATCATGTTCCGGGTAATAACCGCTTTGTTTAATGTAATTTTTTTTATTTTTTTTATTTTAATCCTTTTACTATGATCATGGTTCTATAATATTAAAAATAATAATAACGAAATAGATATCATAGTTATATATATATTAGTTTTAAGACCAATCGTGATGTATTTTTTGACAAATAAAGTACATTAGGATCATGGAGATGGTATGGAATACATATGCATGAGTAAGATATCAATTTTTCAACGATCATTATATAAAAGCGGTAAGTTATGTTTTATGTTCCAAGAGTTATATTAATAATATAAATACCATATAATTATTTTTTAAAAATATGTATAAATAAAATCCATGTGGTTTAATGATGAAAAAGGTGAGCCACATTTCTTCGTGAAGGTGGTAGATGACTAGTGCATAAACAACAACATCATCTTTTAGTGATAAAAAAGGTAAAAATGAAATTGAGATATTATATTTTTAGAATTATATATAATCCAAGAATATGATTATTATTTAATTTATATAATTTATATTCATTTATTGTATTCTTATCATGTTCCATGTATAGGGTTTGTGAAAAACATATCACGACGCTTTGTGAGGCGGTACTTGTCCATAGACACGAAGGACGTCATAGTGTCCCCTATAGAATTGAAAAAAGTTATACATTATATAATAATTCTAGAAGTATAATTATCTTATCAATATTATATATATATATATATATAATATTACCATCATCATACCCATCCATGAGATATGGTAATGGAAAAATTGAATGACAGCAGTTCATGAGGCGATAGTCTTCCATACACACAAATGACAATTTTGTAACCCATTTGGTGAATGTGGGGATGATTGCTATTAATTACCTAAAAATATAAAATTATATATTATTAAATAATATATGGATAATGTATCATTATTTTTTAATGATAAATTAAGGAGGTGGATGAATAAATAATAATAAACACTCGTTGAGGATATTACCTCTTCTTCAAGTAACGTCCATAGGATAGCACCAAAACCCTTCCAAGATTAGATAAATTCCCAAAAAATTGATTATAAGATTATATAAGGAAATTAATAAATTTATTTGGGTATTAATTTTCTATAATCAATTTTTTTATGGTTTGAATAATGATATTAGAGGGGTCGCATTTTAAATTTTAGGTGAGTGGAAAACTTTTAATTTTAAGAATAAATATTAACCGTATTTTTCTCATTCCAAACTAGAATAAAAATGGATTATTAACTCTTCTAAGACTTGATAGTTTATAAATATATCTTTAATGTAGATTTTACATAAAATGTTATGCCATTTAACACTTATCAGTTTATTTTAACCCCAAGTAAAACCATTTTTACTTTATCTATTATAAATAATGTTTAATTTTCACTACTCTTATTGGTAAAAAATTATGTTGAATTCAATATATTAAGTAAACTATTCTATTTATAAATATTGAATACATTTTAAAAAATTCAATTCTCATAATTGGAAAAATTAAATTTAAAATTAATCTTGCAGATGCACTGAGAAAGATAGTTTTCAAAGTGAAATTATTAAGAGGATTACATAGTTTTTTATATAAAAATAAAATATTATAATGATTTAAATGACGTAAATTTGATTAATAGTTAATTAGTTAAACAAATTTCAATATAAAATATCTTTAATGTACATTTTTACTTTATAAAGAATTTTAATTAAAAGATATTTTTCAAATAAAATTTAGTATTTTCACTATTCATAATAAAATTACCTTTTTAATAAAACTCTCAAAAAACAACCCTAAGATATTTTTAACATGATGGTTAGGAAAATGATATTTATTTTTTCAAATTATCTTTATAAGAGTATAAAAATTTATTTTTAAGATAAGTGTGTAAAAAGGGGATTAAACTACTTTTTAGAAAAATACAGTTTTAAGAATATAATCATATTTATTCTTATTTATTATATATAAAACACATAATATTAATATTAAATTGTTGATTGAATATATAATATATAAATTTGGTTATAATAAATCACAAAAAATTCATTAATTTATTAAGGTAATACATGTTTATTTTCATAAATATTTTTTCTTAGAAAATGATTTCTTTATTTTCAAATATTTTTTAATTTTAATTTTTAATGAATTGGTCACCAAATAATTCATTTTATTTACTATTTTATAACATATATTTTAATAATTTTTTCAATCCTATTCATAACCACCATTCCAATGGTTATGTGATAACTGCCATATAATAATATTTTTATAATATGAAAATTTTCTTCTAAACTCGTGGTTGCTTATAATGTAAGAGAAAATCAGTTTTACAATCAATTCACGCTAACCACAATGTGGAGTTTAATTAAAAATATCAAAAAAATTAAATTTAATTGAGAAAAATGATAGATTCTTCTTGACATTATCATCTACCCCCCAATGAATTTATCCCTCAAAATTCATCACATTGGTTCCACAAAAATAAGATACTTGTATCCTCATTATATCCTCACATTCCAACATATATTCATCAAAATGGTGGTTTCAATACAAAACATTCACCAGGTAAGCAGTAATTTTTGTAGAACCTTCATTATTCAATCAATAATATCAAATGGTTGTTCCTCATAAATAATATCATGCTCCAATAGTATAACCTGTAAGTTCAGAACATGTAATGGATTAGGTATATACTTCATTAGGATATATACATGGAAGACAATGTTAACTAAAAATATTTTTAGTAGAATCCCCAATATATTATCTATTGACCTAATAAGATTATGAATTTCAAAATAAATGATAAACATAGGTCTCAGTTTTCCCTTATTTATTCCATAGAGAAATTCATCTGAATACGTTCTCACCATTTTCAAATTATATATCATTTTTATCAATATCTATATAAAATTTATAAAATATTTTTTTTCCTTATGTGTTACTAAATGGATCAAACCTTATGTTCCATATCATCAACTTGAAAAGGTAACAATATATTTATTTTGGAAACATCATTCCACTACATTGGATTTCTAATCTTATTTTGGAAAAGGAATTCACAAGGATCCATATGAATTCTTGAGTGAATGATATTTTAAAAAAAACATAACTTGATTAAATATGTTTCCCCCAACCACCGCTGGTATCCATAGAACCATATCATACCATATCCATAGGGATCATAATTGTTCTCTCAGACTAACCATATATCTATGGATGATATATAGTGTTGAGACTCAACATTGCTTCAATATTATACAGAATACTCCAAGAAAAAATCAAAGTAAACATCCAATTTAGATTAGATACAATTAAACAAGGTACGCCAAGAAAAAATACCACTTCCATAATGTATATTTTAGTAAGAGGATCTAGAGAAAAATCATATCTTATGACAACCAAGTGTGGTTCCTTCATAAGGTTATCAACTAAAACCCATAATTACCAACAACATAAAAAATAATATAAAACATAAAGGTGATTAATACCAATAATCATATGTCCACAATGATTATACGCATTCCACCTTACATAAAATTTTCACTAAAACATATACAAAACAAATGGTTTTATCTCCATAATTATCTCCCAAAATAACACTAATCATGATATAATTGTAAGGACCCGACCCCCAAGTGCCTGGAGCTGGTGCCCATAAGACATGTTTTACCACAATTATTACATTAAATTTACATTCATTACATCATGTCTCATGATATAAAGGATCCTGAGGTCCAGGTCCTGGGAAAACCAGCTGCATTCTGAAAACATCAGTGAAGACATGACTGATTCCTGAGAATTTTCATTTAAAACATTGGGTGAGAATTGAAATACTTAGTAAGGGGTTTTGAAAATACTTATTAGAGATTTTGAAAACATACATTGAAAACACTTTCACATACATAAAAATTATTCCTTTTAATAAAACATCATGACATTTCAAAGGTCGCTATAAAACAATTAAATCATTTCATACACAAATATTTGAATATTTAACTAAAATATAGTAATCATGTTTGTATAAAAATTCATAAATACTAACTAGTAAATTTGGCATAGCATGCATGGTATGCAATTAATTCTAAACATGAACATTATCAGAGTTGCGCGTAAACAATACATCCTATAAAAATGGACATTATGGAATGATTAATGTAATTTTAACATTTGATTTAAAATTATGGAAAGGTATATTGATCATGCATCATCACTATCTCATCATATTCCAAGTGCACTTTAATCTCATACTCATAGATAATGGTTCTAAAACCAAGTATATTTCTCTAGTCGAAATAATCACTTTGTTGGTCATATACTAAATCATAATGAGGAAACGTATAATGATGGACTCATATCTGAATGTGAAGGCCTTGTGCCATGACCTAAGGGTAAAAACCCAATCTGACTGTCTTGAGAACTATTGATGCATCGAGGAGAATACTTTAACTAGTCTCTAACCCAGAGGGATAACTTTTCACTGGACCCCAACACCGTAGTCCAGGGAATTACTCATATATCAATACGGTATGATATTTAAAGTCTCTCATACCACTTTGAATATTTAATTTTCAATTGATGTTACCTGAATATACTCCAGATTTTTTCTGATAACATTTGGCAAGATTTTCAAACAAAAATAACTAATTCTGAGACTACTCGACTGAGTATAGGCCTTGATGGAGCCACGCCCAATCCCTTCCTATCTACTACACTCAAGAGTTAGTTTTTCAGATAATGTTTTGAAGCTTGCATTAAATATGTATACCGTTGCACATGGTTTTCATATATTAAAACACGTAAACAACATTTGATACATAAGTAATGCATATAAATATTCGTACGTATATAAATATACTTTTATATAAGATAACACATAAAATGATGGATGATTAGGATTTGCCATATTAAATGATAGTTTCTTAATTAAATAACCTTATCCATGGAAATGAATTATTACTAAAAATACATGTCATTTATTATGATGATAAAAGTGTCAATGAACATGAAATTAGATTCAAACATAACATGATTTATTAACCACATTCATTGCTTATAGTAAAGGACCATATGGACATGTTACTTTAAATCACTATTAACCTAATCTCATGAATTCAAAGCATATAAAGTTAATATAATTAAAAAATTTAAAATTAGTGTATTTTGGACACAAATACATTTTAATTTTTCAAACTCCAAAATTATCATTTATTAAATACCCTTTAAATATTAATTTCATTAAAGACACCTATTATATTTTTATGATCATCATATTGAAATTAGGGTCTGAAAATTATACAAATATTTATATATATACAAATATCGGAAAATACGCAAGGTGTATACATTTATGTTTTTCATAACGAAATAATTTATTATATGTAATAAATACCTCAAAACATAATAAATCATTAATAATTCTTGATTGAAACCCAAACCATGTATGATATATAACTTATGTGACCGAACGCATATTCATATATAAAAATATGGGTTTCACATGCTAAATATAAATCCAATTGAATTCAAAATATATTTCACAGCCAACCCATTATGTAAATATTGGTATCCACCCTTTTCAAAATAATAAACAGATTAATTACCCATGTATATTTGAATATAAGTGTATATGAATATATAAAAATTGGGGTCTTGTATAATAATTATAAATCCAATCGAACCCAAAACATAATTCGCATTAAAGAAATTATTTGAGGGTTTGAAATTATCTTTTAAAATCCATAAATCAGGTCTGTATTGAGTCTTAGGTATACATGTACATGCCCAAATATGCGCATAAGTATATATTGGATTTTTCATAAGAATTACAAATTCAATTTAACTGAAAACTTAATTCACATCTAAAGATTTTTTATAAAAGAGTATTCATCTCTTAAAAACCACAAACACATAATCATATAAAAACTATGGTTTTAAAATAGTATCTTAATTACACTTAGACCGAAAGCCTAATTTTCCTGTAAAATATTATTTAATTGTTAGAATTCACGTCTTTAAAATCATAATAAATTTCATTTGAAAAAATATATATATTTATTTAATTACACATATATAATTATATAATGATAAAAAAAATAATCATTCATATTAGAAGTGAATTTAGAACACACTTTGAAAATATGTAACCCTCGGTAAAACATACTGGTTTATTGGAAAACCATTAAAATAGATTTGGGTTGGGAAAGATATATATATATATAATGAATGTATACAAGAATACATACATATATATATATATGTACATATTTTATAACTGATTGCATGTTTGGTTTAGAAACATTAAAAGGGAGGAAATATCCCCTTACAAAAACGGAGGAGGGTTTTGTCCTCGCAGAAGCATCCTGGAGGTCTTGGGAAACATGAGAGTATGGGGGAAGAATTTGAGGAGATGAACCCGTAGGGTTCATTTGCATGGAAGGAGGGTTTAAAAGGCCAATAAGACTCAACTCAAACACCACGAGGACCCTACTACTTTACTACTGAGAGTGAAGACAAGCATTTGAGTTAGAGAAACTTGAATGATACAATAATGAAGAGTTATATTTATATATATATATATATACAGCTTATATGAGACGGTGATCTTCGGGTGGAAATAAAATGATTAAAGAAAGGCATTGGGGTAAAATCGTGGAAAGGTTAGGACAAGGGATCCTTAGGGGTCACGAGCATCGGGTGTAGTAGAGAGGGAGCGAGGTGAGGGCGACGACTTACTGGTTTGGGTCACGACGCGAAGAAGAAGACTGTGTGGGAGGCAGGGTAAAAGGATGGACAACCATGATCTCTTTTGCGACTCAACCTCAGCCCACAACGCACGGTCACTGCCCGGCAGGCTCCCGGCGGCTCGTCCCTCTCCCTCCTTGAACCCCCCGATATCACAGATTCCTCGACATCGATCGACACAACACCTCACAGAACCACAACCCGTGGTTTCCTATATTAATATTATATTTTATCTTTATTATTTATTCTTTACTATTATTGTTTTATAATATTATATTATTATACCTTTAATATATTTTATAAAAGAAACAAGTTATAAAATTATTTTAACATTACATTAATTTTAAAATAAAAAGGTTTAATACTTTTTCTATTAAACTCATTTATAAACATATCAACTTATATTAATAAATCAAAATGATAAACAAATTATAATTTAACTAATTTGAAACAAATAAAATGTACTTATTATTATTTATAAAACCTTTACATGTCATTATTATGAATTATATTATTTAAGATGATTTATCTATTATGTATTTATGTACCATATAATTAAATTTTATATAAAATAATATTAATAATTTTACTAAAACATTAATCTAAAAAAATATCATTTTTTTCGAAAAATGTCCGAAACTCATATAATTATCCATTCGTTTGCATAAATAATGTATTTCACTAGATAATGTCTTATAATAATTTCAAATTGACATGTATAATAAAATTATAATAAGATTAGTTTTATTAAAAAAATTATAAAAAATTAATCTAATCATAATTTTATGATGATAATAATCTATATATATATATATATATTACATATATAAAATACATTGCTTATTATTATTAATAAATATATTAAATTAATTTTAACACATCTTTGAGGTCATAATTGTTATTTGGATAAATCCTTAAGGACTAACGACTATAATTATAGCCGTCGAGTTTCCAATGGCTACATAGGGTAATGGTCGTATTGGTGCCCTATAAGACCAAGACTTGGAGTGTCTTAGTTTCTTAGGAAGGGGAATGGTTTTCATCATCCCACTGGTACCCTGCACGGCCACAGTGGCACTAGCTATTTTGATGCTCATGATGGGTTCTAATGAACTATATTATGATTTTGGGATTGTTTTTATCTTTGGTAGCCTTCCAGTGATATTACTAGGGTTTTTATTAAGCATTTCTTGTTAGTGAGCTTTCCTTGTAAACTCAGAATTTTGTAAGACACTTCAGTGTTAGGTTCTCAAATAAGAATTTCTATGTTTTATATTTTATATTTTTTTAGTTAAATGGTGAAAGAATTAATTGAATTAAACACACAATTTCTATTTATAAGGTTTTGAAATATTCAGGGTGTTACATTATCCCCCTCGTCAAATAATTGTGTCCTCTCAATTGTATTCATAAACTGAAAATCAAAAACCCCCAGACAAACATCTTCACCAAAATGGTAGATTTGGCTTGGTCAACAGAATTCCGAGGTTGGTACTCAGCTCCTCTACTTCACTGTCCTAGATACACCTTGAGAAGTATTTTTTGAACTCCTTCTCATGCGTTCTACACAATAGCTTCCATATGGAGGCTCGAGCGGTAACAAAATCGGGGATGCCTGAATGGACATATTCTATAGTGCTCCGCCAGACTACATCACATTCAATATATTACATTGAAACCATGCGATTGAAAAAACTGAGGTTTAGAGTCTAGAACATGAAGGCTTCTATGAGGTTCCCATCTTGGGCAGCCACTAGGAAACATGCTCTGGCAGAAAAATTTTGTGCGAGAGTAAAACATCGAAAAAGACCTTCAGAGTATCTCCACCTCCGCCTATAACTAGGGAGTTAGGTAATAGCGATGAGGTGGAAGACATGGTCGATCCCTTGACAGGAACAAATAACTTCTTGGCTATTAGAAAAATCAAACATGCATTTCCATGACCTCATAGATGGAGGAATGAATGATAGTCCACAATGCATGTCTAACTTAAGATTTCATCCAAAATTTCATCAGGTAAGGACGAGATGTTTGTTTGTCCTGCCATCTAAAAATACATTCATGAGAGTTCACTTAATAGTATAGATAAGGTTTATACAAGAAAGGAAAACATGTAATATTTCAATAACACATATGTTTATACAATAGTGCCTATGTCTTTCACACGAACTCCACATAGAGAGGCAAAACTTCATATAACTTCAAACCATACACATGCTGAGCATTCAGGGTTAAACCCATGGAGACAACTATGACGTCTCCCGAGTGTAGCAAGGGGGGTATGATGTTGAGAAAAATCAACATACACTTGTTGCCTATAAGACATTCGGTTGGACTCATCTTCTAAAATTTCGAAGTCTAACAATTGGCCCCAGAAGCCATAGTTCAAGATTTGGAAAAGATAGGACACTCGGAGGTCTCCGGTAGCAGCAGCTTCTTGAAAAGCATCAAGGGACCTTATGCTATCATTCTAACCCACCATGAACACACGAAAAAGTCCCTCATTGTACATCTCCCGACGTACATTGGAGGAAAATTGGGCCATCATCATAGTAAGGTAATCAAATCCTAATCCTCGGTGTAGCTGAAGCACCCGTGGTGAGTTTGACACATCATACAGGTGCTTCCATGACATTGGGATATGGCCATAATAAAGAAATTTGTCTCAAATAGCTAGAGAAATAATGGTCTCTAGGGTTTCAGTGGGAAGTGACAGAAGATTTGTAGGTACATTTCAATCTTCCATCTGAAAGTTATAATATTCTTACTTAGTAATGCTCAGTCATATATTTATACTACTTGGTTTTCCAGAGTTATCTGAACATTTCCTCTAATACCTACTGTAAGGACCCAGCCCCCCCCCCCCCCCCCCGAGTTCCCGGAGCCGGTGCCAATGAGACACGATGTACCGCAATTATTAAATTTTATTTACATTCATTACATAATGTCTCATGCTACAGAGGATCGTGATGTCCAGCTCCTGGGAAAACCAGCTGCATTCTGAAAACTTCAGGGAAGACATGATTGTTACCTGAAACTTTTCATTTAAAACGTAGGGTGTGCATTGAAATACTCAGTAAGGGGTTTTGAAAATACTTAATATATCTTTTGAAAACTTCCTTTGAAAATACATTCACATACATAAAAATAATTCCTTTAAAGAAAACATCATGACATTTTAAAGGTCTCTATAAAACAATTAAAGCATTTCATACAAAAGTATTTGAACATTTAACTGAAATCTTGTAAGCATATTTGTATAAAATTGCATAAATAATAAAAATTAATGTAGGCATAGCATGAAAGGTATGAAATTACTACTAATCATGAACATTATCAGAGTTTCACATAAACAATACAACTTATAAAAATGCACATTATGACATGATTAATGTAATGATAACATTTTCTTTAATATTATGGAAAGGTATACTGATCATGCATCATCACTGTCTCATCATATGCCATGTGCACTATAATCTCATACTCATAGTTTATGGTTCTGAAACCAAGGATATTTCTCAAGTGAAAATAATAACATGGTTGGTCATATAAAAAAACATAATGAGGAAACATATAATGTTGGACTCATGTCTGAATGACAAGGCCTCGTGCCATGACCTAAGGGTAAAAACCTAATCTGACTGTCTCGAGAACTATCGATGCATTGAGGAGCATACTTTTACCGGTCTAAACCCAGAGGGTTTACTTTTAACCAGACCCCAACCCAGCAGTCCTGGACATTTCTCATATATCAATAAGTTCTTATATTCAACGTTTCCCATACCACTTTGAATATTTAATTTTCAATTGATATTACCCGAATATATTCCAGTGTATTTCTGAAAACATTTTGAAATGTTTTGAAACCAAAATAACTAATTCTGATACTTCTTGACTATGTACATTCCATGATGGATCCACGCCCAATCCCTTCCTATCTACCACACTCAAGAGTCAGGTTTTCAGAAAACCTTTTTAAGCTTGCATTAAAAATGTATACAGTTTCACTGGGTTTTCATATATTAAAACTTGTAAACAACATTGGATACATAAGTAATGCACATACATATTCGCACACATATATATATATACTTTTCACATAAGATAACACATAAAATGAAGGATGATTAGGGTTGGCCACATGAAATGATACATTCTTAATTAAAGAACATTATCTAATGAAATTAATTCTTACTAGAAATAAATGTCATTTATTATAAAGATAATAGTGTCAATGAACATGAAATTAGATTCAAACATAACTTGATTTATCAATAACATTTACTGGTTCTAGTAAAGGACCATATGGAAATGTTACTTTAAATCATTTTTAACGTAATCCAACGAATTCAAAACTTATAAAGTTAATATAATTAAAACTTCTAAAATTAATGTATATTTGACACAAATAATTTTTAATTTTGAAATCACCAAAATTAACATTTATTAAATACCCTTTAAATACTAATTATATTAAAATCACCAATTATATTTTGATGATCATCATATTGAAATTAGGATTTGGGAATTATACGAATATTTATATATATACATATATATGAAAATATGAAAGGTGTATACATTTATGTTTTTTAGAACCAAATAATTTCTTATATGTAATAAATACTTCAAAATATAATAAATCATTAATACTTCTCGATTGAAACCAAAACCATGTAAGATATATAACTTGTGTGACCGAACATATATTCATATGTAAAAATTAGGGTTTCTCATACTACATATAAATCCGATTGAATTCAAAATATATTTCTCATCCAAACCATTATGTAATGATTGGTATCCATCCTTTTTAAAAGAATAAATAGATTAATTACACATGTATATTCAAATATAAGTGTATAAATATATATAGAAATTAGGTTCTTGTATAATAATTATAAATCCAATCAAACACAAAACATAATTCCCATTAGGGACATTATTCGAGGGTTAGAAATTATCTTTTAAAATCCATAAATCAGGTCTAGATTGAGTCTTAGTTATAGATGTACAGTCCCAAATACATGCATCAGTATATATTGTATTTTTCATAAGAATTACAAATTCAATTGAACCCAAAACATAATTCGAATCTAAAGATTATTTATAAATGAGTATTCATCTCTTAAAACCAAAAACACATAATCATATAAAAAATATGGTTTTAAAACTGTATCTTAATTACACTTAGACCAAAAGCCTAATTCGCATGTAAAATATTATTTATGGGTTAGAATTCACGACTTGAAAATCATAATCAATTTCATTTGAAAACATATATATATAATTATTTAATTACAAATATATAATTATATAAGGTTTACAAAAAGATCTTTCATTTTTGAAGTAAATTTAAAACACCCTTTAAAAATATCTAACCCTTAGTAAAACATACTAGTTTATTTGAAAACATTTAAAATATATTTGTGTTGGGAATGATATATATATACTAAAAATATACATATATATATATATGTACATATTGGATAACCGATTGCATGTTTGGTTTAGAAACATAAAAAGGGAGGAAATATCACCGTATATAAATGGAGGAGGAGGGTTTTGGCCTAGTAGAAGCTTGCTGGAGGAGATTGGGAAGGCGTTGGAGGCCTTGGGAAGCTTGAGAGTCCGGGGGAAGAATTTGAGGAGATAAACCCGTAGGGTTTATTTGCATGGAAGGAGGGTTTAAAAGGCCAATAAGCCTCAGCTCAATCCCCATGAGGACCCTACTGCTTGACTACCAAGAGTGAAGATAGGCATTTGACTTGGATAAACTAAAATGATACAATATTGAAGATATATACATATATACATCTTATCCAAGATGGTGATCTTTGGGTGGAAATAAAATTAATAAATAGAGCTAGTGGGGTGAGCTCGTGGAGAGGTGAGGACAAGGGATCCTTAGGGGTCACGGGCGTCAGGTGTAGTGGAGAGGGAGTGAGGTGAGGGTGATGACCTACTAGTTCAGGTCACGCCGCGAAGAAGAAGACTGCATGGGAGGCATGGGAAAAAGGACGAATGGCTAGGATCTCCTTCGCCACTCAACCTCAGCCCACGACGCACGGTCACTGCCCAGAAGGGTCTTGTTGGCTCGTACCTCTCCCTGCTCGAATCCACGGCATCACAACTTCCTCATCTTTGATCAGCGCAACACCTCACAGAACCAAAACCCATGGTTTCCTATATTAATATTATATTTTATCTTTATTATTTATTATTTACAATTATTGTTTTATAATATTATATTATTATACCTTTAATACATTTTATAAAAGTCAAAGGTTATAAAATTATTTTAACAATACTTTTTTTTAAAAGCATAAGTTTTAATACTTTTATTATTAAACTCATTTATAAACATATAAATTTATATTTATAAATCAAAAAAATAATGAAATTCTAATTAAACTAATTTGAAACAAATAAAATGTACTTATTATTATTTATAAAACATTTACATATCATTATTATTAATTATATTATTTAAAATAATTTATCTATTATGTATTTATGTACCATATCATTAAATATTATAGAACATAATTTTAATAATTTTAGTAAAACATTAATCTAGAAAATATATATATAATTTTTGTTAAAATGTACTAAACCCATATAATTATCCATTCATTTTCCTAAATAATTTATTTTACTAGATAATGTTGTATAATAATTTCATATTGACATGTATAATAAAATTATAATATGATTAGTTTTATTAATAATTTTATAAAAAATTAATCTAATCATAATTTTATAATGATAATAATCCAAAACTATATTTATATAAAACGATTACATATATAAAATACATCACTTATTATTATTACTAAATATATTTAATTAATTTTAACACATCTTTGAGTTCTTAATTGTTCTTTGGATAAATCCTTAAGGACTAACGACTATAATTATAGACATCTAGTTTCCAATGGCTACTTAGGGTAATGGTCAAATTGGTGCCATATAAGACCAAGACTTGGAGTGTCTTAGTTTCTTAGTAAGGAGAATGGTTTTCATAATCCCACTGGTACTCTGCACGGCCATGGTGTCACTAGCTATTCTGTTGCCCATGATGGGTTCTAATGATCCATATTATGATGTGGGGATTGTTTTTATCTTGGGTAGTATTCTAGTGATCTTACTAGGGTTTTTATTAATCATTTTTGGTTAGTGATCTTTCTTCATAAACTCAGAATGTTGTAAGACACATCAGTGTTATGTTCTTAAATAAAAAGTTATCTGTTTTATCATTTTTATTTTGATTAGTTAGAAGGTGAAAAAATTAATGGCATAAACACACAATTTCTATTTATAAGGTTTTGAAATATTTGGGGTGTTACAATACTCCCATCATGTAATACCTGAAGAAGTATGGATAATACTTTTACATTATGATCAAACATAAAATTATTAACCCATGATGGAATCCATAAATATTATGTTAATCTTAGATTTCAAAATATATGTTTCCAAAATTAATAAAATCCATTGATGTTTCATGATTTATATAACCTAAATATGATTCCTAAAACAATTATAAAATATAATTCATGAATCAAAATACATAAATACTTCATATTCAATGATTGGTATTGAATATTTACATAATTGGACTAGATGATAATTCTTTAGTCGGGGAATTGAGTTAGATATTATTTATGTTCCCCACACTTAATACATTGAATTATATGAAACATTTTCACTGTATAAACCTCTCTCCCATATAGATAACATCTTCCCCTCATTTTGAGGTATTCCTATAGGTTTTTCCTATAACATTATTGACATTTGGAAATCCAATCATCATTCCTATATGTTCATTAACACATGAACAATTATAAAAGATCATCTTCCTTTTATTTAATGAGTCAATAATCTCACTAATGTTCATGTAGTTAGTCATATATTGAAATAGATTATTAATAATAATTAAAATATATTTCTCTGAAGTAATCAATCAATTTGGTTTCTGATAGTCATTGAATTTTCCACTAGATTCAATTTTTTCATGATTCCTTTTGGTTCCATCCATTGACTAAAACCAAAAAACAAAGTGTGAGAAAAACACTAAACATAGTGGAAAACCACATAATCACAAAAAATAAATTATTGGATGTCAAAATCATGAAACCTTTTCTTTAACCTAAGAAAATTTTGGATTATACAATTTTATTAATAGTAGTCATCTATTTTAACACATCATGATTGTTCATAAACATTTTGGGAGTGTCCAAATAATATACCCCGAGAGTGTCAAACTAGGCTCACAGTAAGGCCTGTTATTATGCACCATGTGATAATCTAGTCCTAGTTAATGTTTATTTTCAGATTTATTACCCATAAGTACCTCTTTTCTAGATAAATATCCATTATTGGTATCCAAATAGGTATTTGATAGTTTAGAAACCCCTCACTCTATCCATTACCAAAATTATTGGACATTTTCTTATACTTTTACTCATAATTATAATTATCCTTAGAGAAATATGTAGACATGTTTGAAGAAATGTCTCTAGGGGTCTCACTAATATGTTCTCATCCATGTTTGTAATGGTTTACTAAACATTTCATTGGATTCCAATTATAGAAACCCATTACTTTCATAAATGGATATTACATCTTTTTATATTAATATTAAATACATTACACAAACACATGGCTGAGTATTGTATTAGTTTAGTGCATTTGGAGACTATGTACATGATCTTATAAAATTTTGAAAGCTACAAAACATAATAAAGGTCATCCCCTTTAGTGCCCTTCACAATCATACCCTTCTAAAAACCTTTCTTCAAAACCTGGATAAATGATACTTAAGAAAGGGTTGCCTTAGATACTTAGTAAGGGAAAGAAAGGGAGATTACAATGATAAAATAAGTATTTAAAGGGAATAAGGGTATGATAACATGTATATAGAATAAAAAAACCATACACTTTATATCAAAAATCAAAATCCAATGTTATGGAATAAATATTATCATTTAATAAGAATTATTATACAGAAAAAACATAGTAAATAATTTATATAGTAGCCAATAATTACTTCCAATTGTATAATAGTGGATTGGGTTCACTCCCCAAACCATCATAGTAGTTATGTTTCACTCTCAGTACTATCGTAGATGAAAATTTTCCTTATTAAGGAAACATCACTACCCATTATAGTCTTGTATATTTCATGTCATATAAATCTTTACCCAATTCATTTGAGGGATATATAGTCCCCAACTTTATTTGGTTATAAATTTACCACATTCAAGTAATGAAAATCATATATATGTGTTCCATAAGATCAAAAAAATTTCATCAAACCATAACTCATGAAATAAAATGTCCTTCATAAACCATTCATCATATAATAACTGGTGGACAAGAGACATGTTTCATAATAATTTTATCATTTCATGATTTCATCTTTACAAAACCCATGAAAAAATAATAGGGTTTCATAATAATTTTTTATTGGTATAACCCATGGAAGAGAAATGAGTTTCAAAGACATATTATCATCATAAAAAATTTATGGAAATAAAAAGAATTGTATCCTAGGTTTATATAACCATACTATCATAAATAACGTCATGGATTGTCCTCTTAAATAGATAATGATTTTGAATGAAAAATCACATGGAATATATCTTAGGGAAGATAAATTTTCATTGAAATTATTATCTAAAAAATAAAACAATCATAAAATATTTTGGAATTCCTTTTCATAATAAACATGAAAACATTTAACCAACCATTAAAATCATTTAATACATTTATTAACATAAATAACTTTTTCACTTTGAATTTTTTTGAGAAATTTTTTTAAAGCTAAACTTAGTGAAAATAACATTGAATTATTATAAATAAATCATTAAATAAAATAATGTTCTTGATGGTGGGAAATTTGATCTATTCCATATAAATTAAAATAAATATTCATTTCTCAGTTTTTATAAAATACAAATGTCAATTTTTTGGATAATAAAATGCAGTTTCCTTTAAAAAATTTAAAATGTAAAAAGTTGTTAAAATGTATATTATAAATCTTTTTTTATAGTGTTAAAAACAAATTTTAAAACAAATTTAGAAAACATGGTTTTGGAGGAAAAAGGGTTTTTAATCTAAGAGGGAAATAAAGAATATTTTTTATTAAAAATATTATTTTGACCTCTTGAGTTCATAATGAGAGGAAATTAAAGGAAAGCAAATATTATACTGAAATAAATAGTTGAAAACAAAATTCACGAGTTTCTTTAGATATAGATCTTAATTTCATCTTCGAAAACATAATCGTAAATAATACCAATAAACGATGAAATTGTGCAAGAAAACTTGTACCACTTTGATCAAATTTAATAATAATCCCTAAGAAGGAATAAAATTAAACATGACATATAATGTTTTTAGAATAAATAAATTCATGATATTACATGTAAATTGTTTGGTATATATAATTTATAAAAAAAATAGAGGTTTATAACATAACAAATGTCTTGAAGAAGGAAAAATGAGGCAACATCCATTATAATTTTGGTAACATTTTAACCATAAACCCCATGAAAAATATACACTAAAATGGATATCTAAATAAAAATAATTTTCTAGAGAATAATCATAAAATATATTCTTGGGAATAATTTATTCCACATTAAATAGATATGTTTTGAATAAGTCATGTGTCTCATGGAAGTAAAAAGTGGGACTAGAATTCATTAATGCCTTAGTAATATATTGAATAATACGACCAAATAAATAATTACATATCATAAAAAGGATAATATTAATCATATGACATGTCAAATAGAAAGTATATAAACCTCAAGAAAGAATAAATTTGTTACTATTAAAATGTATCCAAGAAATAAAAGAGAAAATATAAATCTATTACAATAATTCTCATATTTCTTCATAGATATTCAGACCTCTTATATAATAAATATATGTTTATTATAAAAATATTTTAATATCATAGTAAAATATATTATACACTATATGAATTACCTAGACACATTTATTACTTATTTATTAATAATTGTTTATTAAAATCATGTTTTATGTAATAACTTATTTGTTTATGAAATGTGTTTTAATTTTTTATATTTATTAAGCTTACTTTTATCATGGTTTCATAATAAATAATGTAATAATAATTACATAATTATCTTACATATACATCAATTATAGTCTTATTATCAATCATAAAATATGATTTTCAGAAATGAAGTATGTTTCAATCATTGAGATGGTATGTTGTACATACACGTGGGTAATATTTTCATTTTTCAATTACCATTATAGAAAAGTGGTAACTATAATTTTATCTTTCAATAATGATCATAATGTCATAGTTAAAATTTATTTATTTATATATACTTATACATATCATTCTTATGATATGGTGATGAAAATGGATAGTCCCAACGAATCGTGAAGGCAGTGGACCACATATACAGGAACAACATTATCATCATTTAATTATTGATAAGGTAGGAATGAAAATGATATATTAACTTTTTTGAGTGATAAATATTTAATTAATATATTAATTATTTCATTTATATCACATATATTCTTTAAAATTACCCTTACAATCTTCCATGTAAAGAGTTAGTGACAAGAGAATTACATTGCATTGTGGGGTTGTAGTTCAGTATACAAAAGAGATACATTATCGTATATCCTACAGAATGGAAGTAAAAAAATATATCAAATAATGAATAAAGCGGCATTTTTTAAGTCATTAATATCATATATATATATACGAATTATTTTCATAATAATACCCAATTTTTAGAGGTGGTAATGGAATGATGAATGACATCGGTTCGCGAGGTGGCATTCCCCCATACACACAAATAATTATTTCCTGACCCATTTAAAGGGTGTGGATATGGTTTTAGGTAATTAACATAGTATGAAAATATATCATAATATTTAATAAATTTATTTATTTATAAAATCATATTTTAATAATAAATTAATTATGTGGGGGAAGAAGTAAAATAAAAACCCTCGTTGAAGAACATTGCCTCTTCTTCAGGTAACCTCATTTATTTTTCTCTAAAATTATTCCTACCTTATATTTATATCAAAATTAAATATTATAGGCTTATAAATGTTCTATTTTATAATGTATTTGGTTAGGTATTTTCCAAAAAATATTGATTAATGGTGTGAAAAAGAGAGTAGAGGGGGTGTCCTTTTATAAATGAAGTGAGTGACACACTTCTAATGTTTCGAAATGAAAATGGTGTAACCACGTTTTTCTCAAATTACAATGATAAAAATTTGATTATTCTTTATCCTTTAACATTATAGGGAATAAATATGAACACAAAATTAATTAAATACATGTTTTTATTGTCATTTTAACACTTATCATGTTTTACTTTAATCACTCATAGGTTAATCCATTTTCTTCCAAAAAATGAGGTAATTAATTTTTACATTTTAGGACTGAAATTAAGTTGAAATTATTAAGTAATATAAATTATTCTGATTAAAAATATGTAATAAATGTTTAAAAATTCAATTCACATGTAGAAAAATATTATTTAAAATTAATTTGACCGATGCAATGAAAAAACAGATTTTCAAAGAGAAAATGTTCTATAGTTTAAAATGTTTTTATATAAAAATTAAATATTAAAATGATTTCAATGACCTAAAATGGATTAATCGATATATAATTGAACTTATTTTATTTTAAAAATAATTTAATATATTTTTTTACATTAAAACATATTTAATTCAAAAGGAATTTTTTCAATTATAATTTAGTATGTTTCACTATTTAAGAAAAAATTAATATTTTTTTAAATTTATAAATAAATTCACCCAAGTATAATTTATACATGGTGATTTCAAAAATTATATTTATGTTTTTAGGTAATGTTTCTAAAATTTTTAAAAATTATTTTTAATGTATGTGCACATAAGGGCGGTAAAACTATTTTTAGAATAATATAGTTTTAAGGGTAAAATTGGTTTTATTCATATATTTAGTCTTGAAAAAATATAATTTAAAAGAAGAATTATTGATTAATTATATTCTATATACATTTCAAATAAATCAGCCATGAATACTATTTTTTAAAATTTATTTAGATAAAACTATATGGTTGAAAAAAATATATTTTTGAATAAAAATATTTACGTTATTTTAAAATTGTTTTTATAAGTTCATTTTTAATTAATTGGTCACTACAAATTAATATTATATACAACTGTAAAACATACATTTTTAAAATTTATTTAATCTTGTTCATATCATTCATTAAAATTAATAGATGATAACCATCATATAATAATATTACAATAATATGACAAATCTTTTCTATGAATAATATTTCTTATAATGCTAGATAAACATGTTGTTACATGTAACATTAGAAAAAATTAGTGTATCGTTAATTAAATATTTAAAAATGATTAAATTTTATTGAAAAAATTATTTAACAAAATCATCAGGTGTTACGCCTCTCATTACCTTTTCTTAAAGATTCTAATTTTTTTCTCAAAATGAATACATGAGATTTGTGAAAATGATTAGAAACTTTGGAATCAATATTCAATTTACAATAGCTATTTATACGTTTACTTTATCAATAAAATAACTAAATTGTTTTTATCTAAATAAATTATTTCAATAAATTGGACACAATCAATCTTACTAAGGATTCTATTACTCTTCTTTTGTGAAAGCTTCCCCCAAAGATGAAGGAAATAAGAAGCTCTATTATTCAGTGTATAATTAGGGGAGTGTGGAATAATTAAATTTTTGTGTAATTTGGTTTCTAGTATAAACTTCATTACATAATATTTATTTAAAAAAATTGTTCTTAAAGACTTTAATCAAACTAATGTGTCTCTAAAACTAGCTGATTGGTTAGTCACTCTTCCCCATAGAGGGTTGGATATCCTATTAGTGGGAGGAAGATCCTATTTCCCACTTATTATCTAGTTCTTAACATGCAGTGTGATTAAAATGATAAATCATTCTAGATATACCATAAATTAACATTGATTTTTCTATAATTGATGACTATAAAGAAAAGTAATACCCTTCAATCAATGGATGATTTATATGTGATTGTGGTTTCTAAAAATATGTATCTTGAGGTTAGATATAAAATGATTAATATTGATAAGAATTCTACTTATAAATTGAAGTTAGATATAAATATAGTTACATCCGTCATATGTTTATAGAATTTAAAATCCCTTAAAATTTTGATAATATACCTCAGTATGTTGTTCGGAAACCCCATCCACCTATTGAAAAAGAAATGTATCCTATTAATATGAATTTGAAGTTAAACTCACCAAAACATTTTTATAATTTTTTAAATCAATTTTTGAGAGTATTATATAGATTATTTAGGGTTATGAAGTCTCAATGTTGGATAATATTCTATTTTAAAATCATCCCAGAATCCTGAATGTTTTAAAATTGATAAATATGATTTCAAGTGTTAAAAACCCTTTTATTATAAATAATAATGGGATTATTGATCTTCAACCAATTTAAAAAAAATTCACATGTTTTAAATCATTTATGGAGTTTAAAATATATATTATGAGTGTTTAATTTCATTTATTCAAATTAATGTCTTTCTAGATTTTTTTCATTAAAAATAGTTGAAAACATAATGTATTAGTTGTGGAAATTCATACACTTGAATCTGTTCTATTGAATCCCTTAATTGTCGGGGAACTATTAATGAATGATTCTAGTAAGCATGGTGAATTTATTTAGTATTTTTTCCATCTTTGGTGACTTTAGAGATATTTTAGGTATGTAATTAATCATGCATAACAATATCACATATAAAGTGTTAGAGTTTTTTTGAGCACATTGAAGGAATATATAGTTATTATGATCTTGATATAAACAAATAAGAATTCAATTTAAAAAGATAAAATCATAATCATCAATAAAAAAACCCACTTTATGAAAATGGATACAATTTCTAGACTATATGTATATCTGAATACCTCAAAGTCAACACTTCATGGGAGGATTCCCATGATTTTATTTATTTATTTAACTTATTTTTTAAATCAAATAATTCCCCTAATTTTTTCCATTCTGTCTACATATATTCCATTCTGATAAAAATGTATAAAATATTAGACTTACCACATTTGGGATAGATTGACCATAGGTATTTAATTTGCGTGGTTAATTAACCTACCTGAAGAGTAATCAATCTACCATAAGAATGAAATATGTGAATATAAAATTCATGTGATTATGGAATCCAACAATGAAAATGTAATTTATTAATATTTTCAAGAACATAATTAGTTTAAATCTTGGTTAATAGGATCAAAACATCCATCACTCAAACCTTTTATTATTTTCACTATGATCGTAATTTTAGGAATGATAGTGTTGATCAATTTCTATATTATTGGGACTTAATGGATAAATTAAGTTATTTTATTAATTAAAATAATAGAGGATTAATTTTGATATACTAAATTTAAAAGATTCTTCCCAAGGGGTGTGTTATTTTTAATATATATAATTTTATTACTTTTACCTTGTTTTAATATTTTGTTGAAGGTTGTAATAAATTTTAATGTTTAAAATTGTTTTGAAATTGATGAAATACTTGTTAAAACCTTAGAGAAGTTTCCAGGTTGTAGTTACATCAACTATTTTTGTGTACTATTAAAATACAATTTCATGTTATTCATTGTGCATTTTAATGGAAAATCAAGTTTCTGTTTTTATATTTGAGTATACTACTTTTTAAAAATTTTGTTTTTTATAAAATTCTTCAACTAGTGGCCAATGCGAATTCATGTATATTATATAAACACATTTTTTTCCAAAATGATTAAGAATGATTTTTGAACTTTGCTGAACATCCCTTAAAACAGTAAATCTATTTGTATCAAATGGTATAAATTTTTTCTCCCAACCTTTGATTCAAAATTGGGGATACTTATATATTTTATGTGTGGGGAGAGGGATCTAAAAATTAATCTTATTTATTCTTTATTGTTAAACACATCATGAACACCCAAATTTTTTGAATAAAATTTCCAAAAAATTTCCCATTTTAGAATCATTTTAAGATCAAATCCATTTCAGTATATATGTTTTTTTTCTGTTTTTTGATTTGAAGAAATGAGACTCAATTTGTTTATACATGGGTGATAATTGAATACTAGGTTTTTTATTTCAATAATTCGTAAATTGTTATACTTTTAGGATTTTGAAGATATTTTTTCTACTGATTTTATGGAAAGAGTATTTATGAACTATGGAAAAGACTATGATCAGATATATCATTATAGAACATAAATTGCATTATTAGGTAATTTGAGGACTGAATATATACCTAATAAAATGGCCTTTGTGATGTATAAAACCTCATGGGGATGACTAAAAAGATAATTATATATGTTATTTGAAAATGGTTTAAAATGGGAAATTCAGATCCTATGATGAATCTCGAAGGCATTAGTAAGTAAATAAATAAATTAATAAATAGAATCAATTTTTAATTCCAAAATTTCTAGGAATATGCAAGGAAAATAATTTAATAAACTTTTTAATTATAAAAATTTAATTCATTTTGTTTAGGGGAATGTTGAACCTAGATAAAAATGTTTAAATTGGATTATAATAAAATATTCTTACTTTTATTAATGAAGTCAATAATTAATCATTGATTTAAGGAACTTGGGGAATAGTAAAAACTCGAGATGGTTATTTTTGTTGTTTGAATTTCAATTAAATCTAAATTTCATTCTCTCTAATAATTGGAACATGAATTTGAATTGAAATTTGAAAGAGAGTGATAATCATATAGGATGAATGATAATTTGTATCAAATGAGGAATATGTAGATTTCATTTATTCTTGTATATATTTGAACATTGGAAGGATAATCAATTTGATTTAGGAATAATTATAAATAAATAAAACAAAATTTATTTTCTAGGAGTGAAATATTATAAGTGTGGTGGAATTTTATCTGGATTTATTATTACATTTTTTTCAGAACAATTTTGGGGATTTGTTGCGCCAATTAATATCAAACATTATTTTTATTAAATTACTCAATATTTTATCATTCTATGTGAAATATGAAATTAATTGAATATATTATAAAAAAGGTTTTTTTATTTACTTTAACTATTATTCATGAATTAATTGTCATTTTTATTTTCAAAAAAATCGTAACTAAAATATTTTAATTGAATTGAAATTTATTTTTGGATATATTAAAAGTATTTTAGATGTGAAAAATAAATATTCTAATAGTTCCATGTATTATTAATTAAAAATTATTTAATTTAATGACAATTTTTGTGATATTTGTTATAACATCCATTATAAATAAAATGTTCATGTCATTGGTTTTAATTCATTCACTATTCATTGATTTCATTTTCTTAATATCTAATTGATGGAATATTCATTAATATAGATTTTTGTTTTTAATTATCAATTGAAATTGATATGTAAACACAATGCCACATTATCTATGTTCTCTATTGTGGTGGGTAAATTTCCAAGATAGCATGATGAAGATAGTCGTACAGTCAGTGCACTGACCGTGATAAAAAATCTGGAAAATCCATGAAGGAAATATTTTTTAAGAAGAACCTACCACAAGATTTCATTATGTGAAACTGTGAGGAATTGAATCCTATCAAATACCTTAGTACTAATTTTCTATGAGAATCCATGGTTACCTAATTATTTATTGAATTATATATCAACCTACCATTCTAATGGGAAGAAAATTGGTAGTATCATGAGAACAAGTTGTTGCAAGAAAAGCATTCAAGAAACCATGGAAGTCGTTATGCTGCAACCAACCGATATCAAGACTGATCTGATCAAACTAGTCCTGGTGAATATGGATGAGGCCTTAAAATATTTTTGGAAACTTCAATCAATTAATATAAACAAATAAAAATACTCCTTGAAGATGATCAGATTTGGACGATGATATTTGGTTCAAACTATGATCAAAATAATTAAGATATATAGGTGATGTGCCGAGAAAGACATTAGACTCCAAATGTGATGTTGTCGATCAAAGAATAAGATGAAAAAACAAGTCTCACTAAATATTAAAGAATCATAATAGGAATCAGTAAATCATATTTGAAGAATATTTCAATATGAAGTGGGGACAGATTAAACATCTTATGAATATATATATAGGGACTGAATGTATGAGGATATTAGAGTTTGAAAAATATAAAATCCATCAATAAATATGATTCCTTCTTAAGAATTACCAATAACTATGAATATGATTCATGAACCTTACTACACACACAAGTGGTAAAGGATTATTATAACAAAAAATTTATACGGTTAAATTATCATTGATGGATGTAGTTTCTTCTTACAAATCTAAATAATTTAATGAATTAAATGGAATATATAGAAATAATAGTTAAATACTTAATAATGAGGATCGATTCACTCCACCTTCTTGATGGTTTTACTCAAATAATGATATCAATTTAGGTTTAAGTTACATGGACCCTAATTCATTCAAACTTTTCCAAAATTCGACATAGATATTATGAAAAAGATTATTCAAATACTAAAATTTGTAACAGAATCATCATCTTCAATTGAAAACATAGATCATGATGAAGTAAAAATCTTCATTTAATTTTTACAGGTTACCCATACTTTAATATGTTATTCGAGTCAAGAATTTATGAGGCTCTCAATGTGAGGATCAGTGATGTTAAAATAAGATTTTTTATGTACTCGAAGCAAGTGAGATATCTAAACATCCTTGGTGAAAAATATTACTATGTAGGTGATTTAAAAATTTAATCTAGGTAACACAACATAGGGAATGGAAAAATTGACAAAGGACCAAATCTATGTTCGATACTATAAAATTAATTCAAATGCACATCTTTTGTAATTTTCACAGATAGATGTACTCAAAGATGGGTAAACTCACTAGAACCTTCGAGAGATTAATAGAGTTATTCATGGAGTTTGTATTGATATATTTAATCTCGCATACTATTCTTATAAAGATGAAGTGTGTTTATAATTATAGGTGTCAAATTTATTATGGAGCTCTACTCAAGTGATATAATGGGAAGATTCATAGTGAAGTCATTCAATGTGTAGATCAATAGGGAAAATAACATGGATGGTACTTGTGTTATTTTATATAAGGAATGTAACTAGTCCATGTTTTATTTAAAAAATCCTAAATATGCATGGGGATTAAAAAACATAGTGGGAAACCCCCACTATCCAAAAATCAATTCAACACGTTCAATCCTTTCATTGCTAATCACTCATTCGAAAAATTACTGAGATGAGTTAAACTGGTGACTAGGGACCTCAATAAAAAATATATTGGAGTTTGAGATGGAAGAGGAAGTCAATATATATATGTAATTTACTTATCCTAATATTTTCCCAATTAAATATTTCAAAACTCATATTATTTAATTGAAATTTATTTTTATTACTTCTATAATGCACAACTATGTAGATTAGGGGCATCTAGTTGGATGGATATATATATTTTCATGGTTTTTCATTAATCGATATTTATCATGGAATGTTGATGTATTTCATATAGAATTCTCCAATTTTGTTCCTCGTAATCATTATTTCACTCTACTCCAAGTACTAATGGGTGAAGTGTAGAGTTCTTTTTTTCTTGGTAAACATAATTTTTGTACTAACTTAAAAGTGTTTTTAGTCTCCTCTTATCCGTGAGGACTAACCATCTACCTTAGAACTGTTAAAATTGGTATTTATTAAGAGAGAACTCTGATAATATTGATTTGTGTAATGAAAATTTTCTATCCCATTCTTATACTATCCATATCAGTACTTTTATAATTGATTCCATGCAATATCATTTTCATTTTAATCAATTCTGTTTGGAACATTTCCCTTTTATCTATCAGTATTTTGGAATTTATTTCAACTTCTTCCATGTCACCCCCATTCCCATAAATTCCACCTTCAAATCATATCCCACTACTATTTCACCGTTCTTATTATCCCTACATTTTTTTGTTAATCATGTTTTCTGATTATTTTTATTCTATATATATTCTCATTCCCTATGGTTCCACTTTTCTTACCATAGTGCTAATAAAATTTAGGTCTTCAAAATAATCAATTTTGTGACTAAAATAAATAACTTTAGTAGTGGAAAAAAGATAGATGATACCATAAATGGTGGGCAGACAATTGTTGTGAAGACATTAGTTGTTGAATTGACATTGTATGTTTGGAAAAGTGTAGTGGATCCCTTGAGTTTAATTGGAAAAGTTTTAATAGATTTTAATAATTAGAATTTGGTTTTTTATCCTGGTGATACCATTACACATCATGGGATTATGTTGTGAGTATATAGGTCTATACTAATAAAGGAGATCACATTACTTTTACATTATAAATTATTAGTTGGTGAATGGTGTGCATCACTAACATATGGGGTTACTTAAACATGTTTTCATTTTGATAGGATGTGAAATAACATCTCAATGAACATTTTAATTTGAATTTTAATGTTAAAATAAAATAATAATGTTATATTGGTAGTGTAAGATCAAAATTTTAAGTCGGCTCATTTTTTACTCATTCAATAAATGCATTTGGTCGAATATTTTATTTATATATATATGAAATATGTTTTTTACTTCAAGGAATTTATACCTATGTCATTCCAAAATTTAGTTCATGTTTTAATTCAATGTTCCAGATGAAAATTTGGAATACAATGGGAAATTTAATAATGATAATTATGTTCTTTTATCCAAAAAATTATATACAACTATATTAGTCTATTCATATTCTGAAAGATATGTTATAAGATTATACTCTAAACAATATGAGATTATGAGTTGATTATATTTATTTGATGGATATACATTATAACAAAAGGTATCATTCTCTTATTCCGATGAATCCTATTAAATTATTGAATGCTAGATTAGGAAGATAACTATTTTTTTATTAATTGAGGAGATGGACCATCTAGGTTTTAGTATCACCTAAAATTCATTTGATCCAGAAGTTTTCAATTCAAATTTTTGATTAGATGAAATTTTATTTATATTATAATAAAAGAGCCTTATAGTTTATGGTTGGAGACCAATTATTTTTATTATTAACACTTAATTTGATATATTAATGACTTTGGATGTAGGGAATGTAATCTCTTCTACATGTGAGATCTATGGTGATCGTGGAATGGATTGATTAAATAGTCAATCAATTGACATTTAAAATATTCTACAATGAAATTTAAGACACATTTCATATTTATCAAGTGATAATGTATCATAAATATCATTATCTTAATTTTTATTGGGACATTATTTATTTTTGATTATATTTTTTTGTCATTGAGAAGATATTATAGGTAATTGATATGTAAGATAAAATATATATGAGAGAGATTTATTAATTATTTCATGTGTTATAGTTTCATGTAGGTTTAAATGAATAATCAGGGGTTGATAAAATCTTATATAATAATATAGTGGAATGATGTTTCTATGACATATATATCTCATTTACTTTTTATAGGTCATAGTTCCTATGGTTTGAAAAATTATGACACCTTAAATCTAGTATATGATTGATTTTTTGGGTTTTGGGAGTTATTCAGTTAAAAAGGAATATAGTATGGTTTTTGGAAAAAAAAACTAGTATACATGAATATTTTATAAAATATGATAATTATAGTTTATGAGTTGGAAAAGTTTATGGAAATTTTAATAGTTTATTTTAAGGTTTATAAATCATGATAAAAAATATGTTTTTTAAAATTCGCTACTATTGTTCAATAGATTCTGATAATGGATTATAAACTAATTCACAAACCATGATGGTAAAATTGAAGCCTCCAAATTTTATTCTTCCCTCCATTCTCTCCATCAAAAACACCCATTACTTTACCTAAAACTTATAGACTATCCCCATGGATCATGTTAGCATAATTTTGAATAAATAACAATGTAATCATAAATTTATCTCATGTAATGGATGTCTTGATCTCATATTGAATGAATGAAATTTATTATCTATTCCAGAATTTGATACTACAATTTATCTATATCATACATCTTTATAGTGGAAATTAATTCATGATAGTGGATCATGATGGTTGGATCTTGAAGATGTAATCATAAATGATAAAAATTGAAGGGTTATACTTAGAAAAAGATCATGAAAATAAAATATAGAAAAATAAATAATTATATTTTATAGTTGGTTCCTCTTATCATTTCATATAATCATCAGATCAATGGATTTATTATTAAAGTTCACTTGATTAAATAATATGTGTAATTATTGGAGATTATTTATAAAATAATATAGATATAAATGGATTTCATAAATTAGGGGTTTCTTGTAATATAAAAATTAATTTTTATAATCATGGGAGTTGTCTTTGTAAATTAAGGGTCTAAAAATGGCAGTTCATTAAAAAACGAATAATTTATGAAAAAATGGATTTTTAATTAAAAAAAATTTAAACCATTTGAACATTAGAATTTTGGTTAAAAATAGTTTTTTAGATATTATTTCTATATATATTTACCAATTATTTTCATTATAGTTTTTTTTGTTGAAAATAAAAAAATAAAATTTCATCATTAATGAAAAATGATTCACAATACAAAAATTGATATAGTGTGAAACATAAGTAATTTTTAGGATTTCCACTTGAAGAATGTACATGACACTGATAATAAGAATCAGCATGGTAAACTTCTAGATATATTATCAGCCATTGTGTATGAGACTATGATCATAGGTGGAATGTTGAAATAAATGTAATACTTATCATGATTATTATAAATTTTAGGTTATTGAGTGATCTGTAATTGATGTATATAATTGATGATATTCTCTATGGTTATTGATTGTTGATCGATCTGAATCTATAGATTATACACAAGAGGGGGGGCGAATTGTGTCTTTTGCAATTTTTCGATAACTCTTTTCTTGAAAATGTTATGTCCTTTATACTTTATCAGATTAGATCATGAAGGGGAATAAGTAAAATCAAGAACATAAAGATGTATAGTGGCTCGGGGAACAGAAGGCCCCTAGTCCACTCCACCAATGCTCAACTCCACGAGCTTAGTGATTTTCACTATTTGGTCCTCTTCTCCACAGATCGATTCACAACTGAGTACATGCAGTTGATACCTTTACAATCCAAGGAAAAACAAAGACTTCTGGTTCAAACACGAACCTACACAGCTTAGAACGAGAAGCTGGTTACTCAAGAGTAAAAATAATTTCAGAAAGAAATTTCCAGTTGATCTTCACAATTGCAACAGAATGCAATTGACAGCAAATGGATCAAAGTCTCTAGAAATATTGATCTTCAAAAAGAAGCAATTTTGATTTGATCTAGTTGTAGTAAATAGAGAGATATAGTTCACAACTTTAGCAGTAGTAGATCCACAGTAGATATTTGATGTAGAACAGGTGAATCTTCTATCAAGCTCCTTCTTCTTGAACAAACAGAGCTTTGACGCTCCTTTTGAATCATCAGATCAACGTCAATAGTGGAAATCTCAATTTTCCACCTTTTTTAATAATAGATCGATCACATACTCATGTACCTGGTGTTTCAGAGAGAACATATATAATAAATCATATCTCCTGCACATTTAGATCCATAAAAGTTGCCTTCTGATTCACGATATTCCAAAATTTGAATTACAGAGAAGTAGTAAATTCCATTAAGACTCGGCATAAAAATCTCCTTTTAATTCGATCTTCAATCCATTAATAAAACGGCTTTGAATCAGTCAAAGTCGTACTTTAAAAACGACTTTAAATCCAGCTTGAAATCTGCTCAAAAATCTTCTTACTGATCGTTGCACATAAATATCGTATATCAAAATTTCTGACGCCAAACGTAAGGTTGATGACGTGGCCTCCAAACGTAGGGTTAATAACATAGTCTTTAAACGTAAGGTTAACAACGAATGTTTGAACACAAATGTAGGGTTGACAACGTAAGGTTGAATACAAACATAGGGTTGATCATCCATACTTTTTCTTCAACAGTCAAATGTACGGTAAAAGATCCATACTTTTACTTGATCCATACTTTTCCAAGAACGTATGGTCGTTTAAAAATGTAAGGTTGATGAACCATAATTTTTAGAAACAAACATATCACTTAGAATTTACATACGGTTCTCCTTCCATACATTGTTGATAACCAAAAGGCAAGGTTTCTTCCTAACGTAAGGTTCTCCTTCCATACTTTGATGAAAAAATATGGTTGATTAACCATACTTTTCTCTTATCTCAAAAAGTATACACGCTTTTCATCCTTTCGCTATGTTTATCCACGTAGGATATGAACAGTGATTCCAGAACGCGCTAAAGCATATTCCGCGCTATATTTATCTACGTAAGGTATGAACAGTGATTCCAGAATGCGCTAAAGCATATTCCGAATAAGTAATAGATTTTCATTATTTCATGAGTAAAAAAAATTAATAAATTCGTGAAAAATACTAAATAAAATCATTAGAAAATAACTAAGTGTATTTGTGAGCATCAAATTTATCATAAAGAGATAGAGTATTATTTTCAATAATATCCCCCTTTAAATAAAATTAACATGTATTATTGAAAACAATACTTTTATCCACAATCTCCCCCTTTTTGATGATCACAAAACCCATAAAATTATTAAAATTATTTAAACAAAAATTAACTTTCAAAATTAGTTATAAAGTTTTAAATAAAAATTCTCCACCAAAAAGATAATTACATATCCAAATTTCTCATTTAATTTTCTCCCTCAATAAAATGAATTCTCCCTCTAAATAAAATGACGAGGTTTTAATGTTGTGTTTATCCAAATTCTCCCCTTTTTTGTGGTATCAAAAAGAATGAAAAATCATGGATTTTTACACATTTTATATTGCATTGAACTATTAGTAAATGCTATTATGAACTGTTTATCAATAATTAAAACTTGGTGTACTGACATATCAAAAATAATGTCTGTAAAACAAATAAGGAAAGAAAAAAATAAACAATGAAGAAAATTTTCATTCAAAAATAGTAGTATATAAATGACAATGATATACATAGGAATCAAAGTTTAGGTAAGATAGGCAACAGGGTCTATCTCCTTTGGATTGCAGACTGGTTTTCTGTAAACTGGTCCCAAAGTCTCTTCATCATACCATCTCCAATCTTGATAATGAGATCTATTTTCTCTTGAGTCATATGAATATATTCAATTAAATTGTCTCTGAAAAACACATGCATCCGTTCCTCTTTTTCAAAAAATAATGATAGCTTATCTGATAACTGATTTAACATAATTCTGATCAATGGATCACTAGATTCTAGTTGATCCACTAAGAACTTCTGATTGTCCAGCAACACTGACAATGGAACACTGTTACATTGACAATCTTGTATCATGTCATTCATGTTGCTCATCACATCTGTGATAGCCTGAAACCATCTGATTAAATCTGGTGAAGTTCCTGATCCACTAACAGCATTATTTTCAACTGATGCAAATTGATTCTCCATAAACAACTTCAGATCTGATAAATATGACTTCATACCCATTTTAGATTTTAAATGTGTCACAACAGTCAGCATATCTTCTTTAAACATTTCAACTTCTTTCCTTGAAACTGTAAACTCCTTCAGCTTTTGAAACTTTAAATTCTCTAAATATAAGGCATTTCTCAGAGAAACTTTCATAGATTCAAACTAAGATACTTTTCTATACAGTTCTTCAACTTCTTCTTTCCTTGAATTAGATGCACGATGTTCTTGATTCACAATCTCAGTTTGATGCATCAGTACCAAAGGCAATGATTCAGCATCAGATTTTTCTTTTTCTCTGTCATGAGAAGGTTTGTCCACAGATTTTTCCTTAGATTTTTAAAACTCCTCCACAAAAATATCCTCTTGATGTACCTCTGTGTGAGATTTAGAAGCATGATCACCACAAAAATCAACATCTATGCCTTCAATTGGGTTCTCAAGAACAATATCTTCAGTAGTTTCCTGAGGTCTGTCCACTTCTTCAACAGGCACTGCCTCCATCTCTTGTTCCTGTTGAAGTGAAACTTCAACATTAACTACAATATGTTCCTGATTTTCTATTTGAGTTTCTTCTTGAGCTCTTTATTCCTCTACTGGAGTTATTCTCTCAGTAACTTCTTCCATGGTCTTATCAATAATAGATTCTCTCACAAAATAATAAGAAAATAAACCTTCTGTTGTAGTTTCCAAAGTAGTGGAAGTGACTTCCTCATTTACTAGTCTTTTTCTTTTTGATTGATGTCCTTCTTGACTTCTGTCTTCCTCAAAATCTTCCACTTCAAAGAGAATCCTTCTTACTACATTGCTGACTCTGGATTAAGCTTGTCCCTCCTTGGAATTATAAGGTTGAGCCTGAGCACTCTCTGAGTCTTCCTCATCTCCTACTGGAAAATGTTTTCCTTAATTGTGCTCCAGAAATATCCAACTTTCCTCAAAGATCTAGCATTAAACATATTACTGTGATGACAGTTAACTCTAGCATCCACTAATCTCACCATGTCATTCTTAAACAACAGTTTATAAATAAATCTACCAAAAGGGTAGAAATTCATCATGGCCTCACTTTGACAGTAGTAACTAGGATACTTTATCATGTATCATGAAATTTTTAACTTAATATCGCTTAACAAAAGAAACATTATATACATATCTCGATACAAAATCTTTTCCATTTCTGCCATCCGTGGTGCTATTCCAGTCTAAATAAATTTGACAAAAATCTTCTGATCAGGCTCCAAATCCTTGAAAAACATTTTCTTTATTGTCTTGGTACCAAAAAGAAAAGACATGATGTCTTTTAATTTATGCACAGAATCTCCTATATTCTTAATTTCGAAATGAAAAACTCCCTCATGAGGGAAGTTAAGAATCTGACTAATCTCTACTGAAGATATTGAGAAATCCCTATCCACTATCTTAGCCATCATAATGTCCTCTATATCTCCCAAACTAAATTGTATAGATTTGAAGAAGTATCTAAGTTCTAATTAATACAGAAATTCTGTATTTTCAGTGTTGATCATATGTTCAAGATTTTGAAAAGATAGTGCTTGCATCATTAACAAATTTGTCTAAAATAACCAGTCGAGATCGATTACCTTACCCTGTAATATTTTTCTTCCCTCGGTGCGTTGTCTCTTAGAATTTCTTATCTCGGACTCACTGGCCCTTTTAGTCCTTATCATTTGTGCAAGAGTCTCTAAAGGTTTGAAGGTTAGGGTTTTAGAATTTCGAAGGATAGGGTTTATAAGGGGAAGTGTGATTTTAAGATTTGGAAAGGGTTTCGATATAAGTGAAAGGGTTTAGAAGTCAAAAAGGCTCTGACAGCCTTGATTCATGTGTAATCACTAATCATTGCATATATTTAATGTCAAATAAATTTTTCATATGACGAAATAAAGAAATAATTAAACAGTATTCAACAAAATTTACATAAATAAATAAAGTAAATAAAGATTTAAAAATTATTTAAAATTAAATAAACCTAGCTCCCCCTTAATAAAATCAAACCTTGTAGTAGGAAGTGGTTGAGCAAAAATATCTGCGAATTGAATTTCAGTACTTATAAATTCTAAAAATATATATTTTTTAATAACATGATCTCTTAAAAATTGATGCTTTATATCAATGTGCATAGTTCTAGAATGACTAATATGATTTTTTGAAATATTAATTTCACTTGTATTATCACATAAAATAGGTGTATTATTAAAATTCAATCCAAATTTCATAATTGTGTTTTTCATCCACAACACTTTTGCACAGCAACTGCCAGCAGAAACATATTCTGCCTCAGCTGTTGACAGGTCTACTGAAGTTTGTTTCTTACTAGACCATGATACTAAGGACATTCCTAAAAAGTGACATGTACATGATGTGATTTTTCAATCTAACCTACAACATCCAAAGTCAGCATTTGAATATGAAATCAAACTAAAATCAGAAGTTTTAGGATAAATAAGAGATTGAAAAATAGTTTCTTTTAAATATCTATAAATTCTCTTAACATCAGTTAGATGAGATTCTTTAGGATTTGATTTAAATCTAGCATAAACACATACTGAATATATTATATCTAGCCTACTAGCAGTAAGATAAAAAAACTACCAATCATACCTCTATATAACTTGTTGTCAACTAATTTTCCAGTTTCATCCAAATCAAATTTATATTAGTACACATAAGAGTTGTAATTGACTTGTTGTTTTCAAGTCCAAATTTCTTAAGTAAATCAGTAATGTATTTTCTTTGATTTAAAACTTTTCCAAAATCTGTTGGAAAAATTTGAAGACCCAAAATGAAATTTAATTCTCCCATCATACTCACATCAAATTCTTCTTGCATTAATTATAAAAATTTATGACAAATATTTTTATTAGTCGATATAAATATTACATCATCAACATAAATTTGAACCAATAAAACATTATTTTTCATAGTTTTCTTAAATAGTTTTAGATCTTCCATACCAACAGTAAAATCAATTTTCAAAAGAAAAGAACTTAATCTTTCATACCAAGCTCTAGGTGGTTTTTTAAGGCCATAAAGATCTTTAGTATGTTTAAAAACAGAATCATGTTTTTGAGAGTTTTCAAAACCAGGAGGTTGCTCAACATAAACTTCCTCTATTAAATAACCATTTAAAAAGGTAGATTTAACATCCATATGAAATAATTTAAAATTCATATAAGATTTATAGGAAAAAAGGATTCTAATGGCTTCTAACCTAGCTACATGTGAAAAAGTCTCATCATAAACTATTCCTTCTTTTTGATTATATCCTTTAGCTACTAATCTTGCTTTATTTCTATTTATTGTGCCCTAATCATCCTATTTATTTCTAAAGACCCATTTGGTTCCTATTACAGGATAATTATTAGGTCTTTCCACTGATTTCGAAACTTCATTTCTTTTAAACTGGTTTAATTCATCTTGCATTTCTATTACCCAGCTTTCATCATCTAAAGCGTCTTCTATAGTCTTGGGTTCTTGTTGGGATAGGAAGGCAAAGAATTCCACTAGGTGTCCTATGTTTCTTCTTATAACGACCCATACTTTTCATACATTGTTATTACTTCATAATTGAAGCACACTTATTACAACATATAATAAAACCAGGAAAGGACCGTATAGGTATAATGTCTTTAGAAATAGGGAAACATAATCAACTGGTTCACAAAGCGTCTACACTGTCTCCCATTTATTATATCATATATATAGTACCTTTTGGCATATCTTACTTAATAACCTTCTTCCTGACCTGGGGAAAGAAAACAGACAAAGGGTGAGCTCAAATGCTCAGTAAGGGTAAACAAAAGAAATATCAATCACATCATATTCATAAGAACATAACATTTTTTAAATCATAACCTGAAAAAGAGATCATAATATCATAACATGGGATAAATCATAGTAGTGAAATGTAATCCCAATAATCATAACATAAAACACGAATCTTTGTGGCATACACACATAATCATAGAGAATCATTTGTTATTACTCAAGACTCATTTCCAAGACTATCTTAGTGGACAAAGTCCATTTCTGAACTGAGTTCAATCCTCATTTCAGTCCTGTTTCACTAAACCAGTTTAACCTTCCGTTCCATCCATGTCAATCTCATGAGATATAAAATCTTTACCCAATGCATTGGAGGGAGATATAGGTCTCACCCATCTCATAATTATACCATTCTTATGTGTGCCACAAAATCATAAACCATACATCATAGCATAACCTGTGTAATAAAAATGGGAATCTTAATCATCGTGACATCATAAAAAAATTCATATAAGATAAAGTAATTAATAAAAATATTTCCATCACAACATAATCAAATCCATGTAATAATAGGGATAGAAATAGAACCCTATTTTATCTTAGATGGAAAATAATTTTGATAAAACTCTTAAACTCCATTCTTGAGGAAAATATCCTTTCTACTTCAAAAACATTTTTCCTTTCTTAACATGTCATACAATTTTAAACTAAAAGAAGTTGATTAAAAATAAACTTGAATAATTGTAAAGGAAGATTATTTCTAATATTGTTTTTAAAAATCCATTCATGCCGTATAAGTTAAAAACACATTCTTCTCGTACTTTTGTCGGAAAAGTCAAAAAGTGCCTCGTACGAAAAACGACAAAAGATTCCTTTCATATCTTTTACTAAAAACTCAGAGAAGGGTAAAATTGGATTTAAAAAATTGTAGGTGGATGGGAATAATATTACATATTGAGGGAACATGGATGTGGATGATAAAATACACCCCTAGTAAATTCCAAAGTATAAACAATCTCAGATAAAAATGAGATTGTGATATTTCCCTTACCTTAGGTCTGATTTGCTTCGTAAGTGTCCGAACCTCATGTATAATGATTTAAATAATGTCATTGACTTATTCCAGAATCATAATAATTATTATTATATCATATATGGTCATATTATTTACTTATTATTAGTAATATTTCATTGCTTCTTGTTATTGGGGTGTTTATTACTTTTTGTTCTTATGCGTGTTTTGTGGAATAAATTCTTATTCTTCTTTTTTGGTTATAGATACCTCATTTTCAGAATGGTATTAGTGTAATATATATCATATTAATTAATTCAATTCATTTATATAATCATTATTCAATGAAGATCATGTAGAACGAGTCGCATCACATCATGGAGACGGTATTCCGTACGTACGCATGAGCAACAATATTGTTCCCATGATCGTGGAATTGTATTGGAATGTATGTATACTATTTCAGAATCAATATCGCATTAAAATAATCATATATAGTTATTATTTACACCATTATACCAATCCAAGTAATGTGGTGGGGGAAAATAGATTACACCACGACCTGGAGACGGTATTCCGTACGTACGCACAGGCGGTGATTTATTTTTCCGTAGGATGGATAGATGGTGAAATAGGGTTGTTTCATACATATAATAACATATAATTATATGAGTTATACTGATATTATTACTTCATAATTAAACAACTAAAGAAGAAGAAGTGGAAGAAGAAATAAAGTTGAAAGAATTGGTAATCAGACATTACCTCTTCTTTGAAGAGCCTCTTTGAGACCTCCTTTTAGGGCACTAAAATTCTTCTATGAAGAAGACCATAACTTCTAGGTTGTCTCTAGGGAAGTGGAGAGGAGAAATTGGCAGGGGTTGGCCGAGTATGAAGGCTCAAAGTGGTGTGAGGAAGAGGGGAAGGAGGTGCCCTTTTATAAGGGAGTAGATGGGCTCCTTTGGAAAACTAAAAATATTATTTTATTATAAAGTCAAGTACAGTTTTAAATAGCTCCAAATTGATTTATTTCGAAGATAAGGTGGGGATGGGTCAAAAGACTCTCATCCAATAGAATTTAGACAGGTTTAGGTTCCAATTTTAACCTTATCATTTAGATTTAACATTAAGTAAAATAATTTTACTTTTACCGTATCTTCTTGTGTTCTTATACTATAAGGTTAATAAACTTACTATAACAAGCCAAAATAACCCCAAGTTGTCTATTATTAATATATATAACCTTATCTAAGTCATTTGGCCGAACATTAGATTTTTAGGAATAAAATAACAATTAATAATATAATATTTGTTTTAAAAACTATTTTATGTCAATTTTGACACTATTTAGTAATTGATTTTTGTGAAAATCATAACAGAATGATTAGTTCAAAAAAAAGTTAATTAAATCAATACTAACATGTCATATTAACCTATAAAATTAGAGGAATTCATAAAAAGTCTCAAATTGCATTTATTTGGGTATTTATAACATCAATTATGTCAATATTTCATTAATAAGATAATTACTGAATCATCTTTGTGTCATAAATAAATTAACTTATTTAAATTATAAAAATTACAAATAAAATATCATTATGTAGGAAATATTTTTATCTTTCTAATAAATATTTATAGTCGAATTTATATTATGTATAACCCAATATTAAAAATTATTATCTTATTAAACATTGATTTTAACTATTTTAACCCTTCTTTAAATAAATTAATAATAAATGTCCTAATCTAATCCAAGTGGGCCTAAATGGTCATATTTTATTCCTAAGGTTGTTTTTGGTAGAATTACACTTATCAAGTAGAATTATTTCATGTGTTAGGGTAATAATATTATCATTTTTACCCTTAATTACCCTATTTACTTTTAATCGTGGTAATAAAAGTAAAATGTTACTATTCACCAAAAATTATTTTCATCTCATTGAACAACATTTTACTTATTGTAATCATCCATGTCTCTCGTATTTTTGAGATTCCATTAACAGAAGTGGTAAAATTAAGTTTTATGAAGAATTCAGTTTTTTTTAACTACCACTGAGTGGTTTCACTATTCATCAAAAAATGAAAGTTTTCAAAAAAATACCAAAATTTTACCCTAAGATAATTTCGATATTCCGAATCCAAAAATGAAGTCCATCTTGAACAATAAAATTTATAAAATTTCAAAAAGTGGTTATTACTATTCATAACGACTAGTTTTAATAATATTTTAATAGCATATCGTTGTTTAGTGAAACTCGGTATTGCGTAGGACATATGCTATCGAGGAAGGTCGTAATTTCTTGTAAATAAAGCCAAGAAAGTGATGTGTGTAGTGAAAGATTCCTTTGATGATTTATATAAAAATAAAATATTTCTCATAAAAGTCTCGAGTGTTACACTTCTAGTTTGAACACCAGTTTCTAGGTCACCTTTTAGACCTTCTAAAGGGTGATTCTTTATGGTTCTAGACTGTCTAGTTAATATATTTAATGGTTCTTCAGTTTCATGTTCCTCTAAACTGGATTGAATTTATTTTATATCATTTTTAAAATCATTCTTTAAATTTTCAAGTATCATGTTATCATTAGAGTCAAGTTCATCCATTTGTTCTGTCCTTTTATCAAAAGGATCAGATTCATCAAATTTCACATGATCTGATTCTTCAACATTCCTTAACTTATTATTATAAACTCTATATACTTTGAAGGTATATAATATCCTAAGAAAATACCTTCATTAGATTTTGGATTGAACTTACCGAGATTATTCTTGGTGTTTAAGATATAAAGCTTGCATCCAAAAACTATAAAGTAATTTACTTTAGGTTTTCTGTTATTCCACAGTTCATAGGGTGTATTTTCAAAATAAGTATAATTAAAACTCTATTAATTACATAACAAGCTGTATTCGCAGCTTCTGCCCAGAAATATATAGGTAGGCTATATTCATTTAACATAGTTCTAGCCATTTCTTGAATTGTTCTATTTTTTCTTTCTACAATCCCATTCAGTTGAGGGGTTCTAGGTGTAGAAAAGGTATGTTTAATACCCATATTTGAGCAAAAGGAATTAAATTCCAGATTCTCAAATTCTACACCATGATCGCTTCTCAATGAGAAAATATTGAAACCTTTTTCATTTTGAACAGATTTTCCAAAACTTTCAAATAAAGTAAAAGCTTCATTTTTAAATTTCAATAAGAAAATCCATGTAAATATTGAATAGTCATCAACTAAAACATATACATATAATTTACAAGCTAATATTTCTACACTTGAAGGTACAAAAAAATCCATATGTATAAGTTCTATAGGTTTAGATGTTGCAACCTTATTAACAGATTTGAAGGATGATTTGTGTTTCTTGCCAAGTTGACATGCATCACAGAATCTGTCGCTTCCAAATTTGAGACAAGGTAAATCAGAAACTAAATGTTTCTTAGATAACTTATGTAAAAAATATACATTGAAATGACCAAGTCTCCTATTTCATATCTAGGATTCAATTACTTTAGCAGTCAAGCAGTTTACATGTAGTTTACACAAGGAATTTAAATCCAAAGTATAGACATTTTTAGTTCTTTGTGCTTTAAATTTAAACATTTTATTTTTAAAAACAATACATCAATTGTTAGTAAAATCAACAGTATATCCATCATCCCAAAGTTGAGAGATACTTATCATATTTTTTTTAGTCCTTGTAAATAATGTACTTTGTTGATTGAGACTGTTTTTAGATATCCAACAGTTCCAATGCCAATTATTTTTCCTTTGGAATTGTCACCAAATGTGACAAGTCCTCCTTCCTTTGGAGTGAGTGAAGAAAAATTCAACGAGTTCCCACTCATTTGTCTTGATCAGCCACTGTCCCTGTACCATATATCTTTTCTTCTCTGGTGTCCTACTACCTGCAAAGACATTCAAATAAATTTCTTTGGTACCCATATTTTGTTGGGTCTAGGAGTGTTAGCTAGCAATGATCTAGGGATCCAGATTTTCTTTTTTCATTTAAAATTAGATGAATCATATAAGTCTTTTGAAACATAGGCCTTCTTAATACCATAAATTTGATGTTTTCTTAAGAAAATTGTTTAGCTATATGTCCCTTTGTCCCACAAAAATTACAATTAACCTTTTTAGAGCTAGGAACAAAATAATTTTTATATAGATTTGGTTTTTCTCCTTTACTGCCAATTCCAAATCTCTCCTTTTTAATGACTGTTTTTCCAAGAATTCCATTTAATGAATTCTCTCCTTTTATAAAAACCAATACAGCCTGTTTGTAAGATTCTACTTCATCCTACAATGTTTTTATTCTTGATTCAAAATTAATATAGTTAGTGTTAATCGAATTGTATTTATCAGTTAATTCGTTATTTTGTTTCAGCATTGTATCTCTTTCATATGAAATGGATTTATGTTTATTTTTTAGTGACTTGTGTTTCTTAAATAGTGAGTCATATCTTTCTTCATGCATATTGAAGTAGGATCCAAGTTTTTCATTTGAGTAGCTTGATTCAGAATTTGATTCAGAGGAGTAATATGAGTGTACCACATCAGTTTCTGCCATGAAACGCATGTTTTCTTTTAGATTTACTTCTTCATTCTCTAATAATGATTCAGAAGAGCTACTAGAGTCTTCAGATACACTCCAAGTGGCTTTCCTAGCTTTCTTGTCTTTCTGTTCAAATTCATTTCGTTTGAAGAATTTATTCTTCTTTTCATCCTACAATTGTGTGAAATCTGGCCTGATATTCCCCATATTTTATCATTCATAACATCTTACATCCTTATTATCTCCCTTAATGGATTTTTTGAAGCCTCTTTTCTTTCTGTAGAACTTTCTAAATTTTCCGGCTAGTTGAGCCAGATCTTCATCTGAGTTGGATAACTCAGAGATTTCTGATTTAGCTTTGACTTCTTTTCTCTTCATCTTTCTATTCATTTCATGTGAAGTTATCGTCAAGGCAGTATCTTCACTTTTGATCAGCACTTTATGTTCATTATACTCGTCTTGCATTTCAGTTTCATACATCATCAGTGTACCAATCAGCTCTCTCATAGTTAGATCCTTGACAGGTGTTGATTGTCTTATTGCAGAAGAAATACCATTCCATCGAGTAGGAAGTACTCTTAGTACTTTTAATGCTTCATTAGCCTGCTTTATAGGTTCTCCTAGAGCAGTTATGTTATTGAAAATTTATGTCAATCTCCCATTCATTTGGGTAATGCTCTCACCTTCAACCATTATGAAAGTATCAAATTTCAGTTTTCCATTTTCATATCTCATTTACCTCACATTTTATGTTTCTTCATATGACACAGCTATTGTTTGCTACATCTTATATGCTGCCGGGAACAGAGATACTCTGTTAAATTCATCTGGTCCTAGACCGCAGATAATTTCATTCATAGCCTTTGAGTTCATATCATACTATGCCTCTATAAAAGCACTCCATGTCTCAGTATTTCCAGGAATTTTATAAGGATTTAGAATCATTTAATAGACTCTATATCTGAGGTGTTTAAGATATATTATCATTTGCGATTTCCAGCAACCATAGTTGTCTCCATTAAAATATGGTGCTCTGACCATCAGCATCCCTTCTCTTATATCAGTCATGATGCTCTATTGTATAATCTTTAAATTGCTTCTATCTTGCTAGGGATCTATCCGAAGCTCCTCCTCTGCTACCAATTGTTGGATCTGAATCTACAGATTATACACAAGAGGGGTTATGAATTGTGTCATTTGCAATTTTTCGATAACTCTTTTTCTTGAACGAGTTCTTTCCTTTATACATTATCAGATTTGATCATGCAGCGGAATAAGTAAAATCAAGAACACAATGATGTATAGTGGTTCGGGGAACAAATGGACCCTAGTCCACTCCACCAACTCTCAACTCCATGAGCATAGTGATTTTCACTATCTGGTCCACTTTTTCACAGACTGATTCACAACTGAGAATAGGCAGTTGATACCTTTACAATCCAAGGAAAAACAAAGCCTTCTGGTTCAAACATGATCCTACACAGCTTAGAACGAGAAGCTGGTTTCTCAAGAATAAAAATAATTTCAAAAAGAAATTTCCAGTTGATCTTCACAATTGCAACAGAATGCAATTGACAGCAGTTGGATCAAAGTCTCTAGAAATATTGATCTTCAAGATGAAGCAGTTCTGAGTTGATCCAGTTGCATTAAATATAGAGATATAGTTCACAACTTCAGCAGTATTAGATCCACAGTAGATATTCGATGTAGAACAGGTGAATCTTCTATGGAGTTCCTTCTTCTTGAACAAAGAGAGGTTTGACGCTCCTATTGAATCAACAGATCAATGTGAAGAGTTGCAGTCTCTATTTTCCATCTTTGTCAATAATAGATCGATCACATGCTCATGTACCTGGTGTTTCAGAGAGAAAATATATAATAAAGCATATCTTCTGCACATTTAGATCCATAACAGTCACCTTCTGATTCGCGATATTCAAAAATTAGAATTTACAGAGAAGTTGTAACTTCCCTTAAGATTCGGCATAAAAGGATCCTTTTAATTCGATCTTAAATCCATTAATAAAATGTCTTTGAATCAGTAAAAGTATTACTTTAAAAACGACTTTAAATCTGTCTTGAAATCCACCCAAAAATTAGCTTACTGATCGTTGCACATAAATATCGTCTGTCAAAATTTCCAACGCCAAACGTAAGGTTGATGATGTTTCCTCCAAACGTAGGGTTAATAACATAGTCTTCAAATGTAAGGTTAACAACGTATGGTGAACACAAATGTAGGGTTGACAACGTAAGGTTGAATACAAACGTAGGGTTGATCATCCATACTTTTTCTTCAACACTCAAACATACGGTAAAAGATCCATACTTTTACTTGATCAATACTTTTCAATGAACGTATGGTGTTTTAAAAAAGCAAGGTTGATGAAACATACTTTTGAGAAACAAACGTATCACTTAGTGATTCCAGAATGCGCTAAAGAAGATTCCGAATAAGTAATAGATTCTCATTATTTCAGGAGTAAAATAAATTAATAAATTCCTACAAAATACTAAATAAAATCATTAGAAAATAACTAAGGGTACTTGTGAGCATCAAAATTATCATTAAGAGACAAGGTATAATTTCCAATAATCTCCCCCTTTAAAGAACATTAACATGTATTGTTGAAAATAATACTTTGATCAACAATTGTGTTATAGTTAAACCGGTTCAGATTGATCACAATCGTCTAAAATACCTCTTGATTTGAAATATTCTCTTATTTATGAAAGATAATTTTTCTAGGTGAAAATAGATTTTTTATAAAAAAATGATATATTCGAAAAAATTTCATGTTTTCAAAAATAACATTAACTTATTCCATTTTTATAGATCATTCATGGAATGAAATAAGAGTTTTTTTGGAATTCCATACCAGGTAGAGTTTTATTTAAAATTACATACAAACTATAGTGATTATGTAATCATTCTATGTCATGGTGGAGGAAATGTAAAAAATCTAAAGTTCATTATCAATCAACTACACGACCTGTACTATAACACCATATATATTCTTTTTATGAAACTCACGTTAATAAACTTTATTTTCAAAATAACTTATTCTATATTAAAAAATAAGATAAAAAGAATGATAAATTTATTATTAAGTTAAAATATTCTAATATTAAATGATATATTTAATATAATCAATATTATTCGTAGTTAGAAGAATTACAGTTTGATTAAAACCACAAAAAGTAAAAATATTACAATCCATAATTATTCATACCCATGGTCATCCATAATAAGTATTCACCAAAATATAAATTTGGAAATAATGAAAACATGAGAAATATGGTAGTGATGTTGTGAAGGGAAATCATATCAATAAATTTATATAATATTGTAAGGATACACATATGAATAAAAGGGTTATATGACTCTTTTATTGTATTTGGTTTTATAGTATTTTTATATATAGTCGTGACATATATGGTCATTGCCTATACATGTAACCAATATGTAAATTGAAGAATTTATAATTGGAATAAATAATTTACTAATATTTTAATAAGATTATATGTAACTAACCAAAACAAATAAAATTTCCTTAAAATGAAAACATGTTAATTCATTTGTGAAATTATCATCTATTTTAATGAATTTTTTTTATTAGCAAGATATTTTTTAAAATATATTAATTTTAATATAATGAATTGTTTATATTCAAGGCCTTATTATTAAAATAAATAAATAACATTAAAAATATATATATTTGTTTATAATAAATACAAAATTAATTATTCATGTTTAAGAATGATGTTTTATTTAAAAATATTATTATTATTATATATTATATGTTATTATTCAAAAGTAATGGTTTTCATAATTGAATTGAAAATTTTAATTATATTAATTTTTTATAGATATAGGTAATTTAATACTCATCTAGTGATTATTAATTGATTTTAAATAAAAATAAAAAAATTTAATGTTTATAAGTTATATTACAAAAATAAATTTTTATATATTTAATGATTTAATTTTTCAATTAATTTTTATAAATTTATTAAAATAAATTTAATATAATTGTTTTTATATTTTAAAATAACATGTTTAAATTATGTAATTGATTAATTTAATGTTTCCTAAAAAATTACAATGATGTAAAAATTGAGTTATGACGGTAAAGGGTAAAATGAGGTAAAAAGATAAAATAATGATAAATGTTATAAAATAACACTAATTTGTCTTTTAGAAAATGTTTTTGATTGAATATATAACCTATCAGCATCATTTCTTTTCATTTTTATCAACTTTCCATTTATAATTAGAGTCTTTATCTATTATGCAATGTGATTTATTGTGTATGTCACCAAAATCACTTATAAAAGTACATGTCCAATACAAACTCCAACACATACTTACCAGTAGATTTCCTAAAAAATATATACTCACTTTATCTCCTTATTATTATTCTACCATGTTTGATAGATTTTTCCTATATGAAGAAGTACATCATTTAAATAAAATTTCTTTAAGAAAGATTCCATTTTTCAACTTAAGAAACATATTTTAATTTACAATTTCCATCATGTTTCCTATATATATTTTATTAAATATTTTTAATAAATATAATAACATGTAATTTATATAATTATGATTCCAGAAAAGTCATATTTCAATGATGAATCCACATATTATTACACATCATTTTGTTATTACTAGTTCTTATTTTACTTGGTTTAACAACTTACAAGAATGATATTATTACAACATCTTCATAAATTATTAATAAATAATTAATATTGGTATATTATTATATTAATAAGTAAGATCATATATATTATAATTATTTAATTAAAATGTATGAATTTATATTCATTAATATAAATAATTGTTTTTATTTAGTAAAAGTTCCCAATAAAAGAGAATATCTAAATGTTATTTACAAACCATTACAATAGCATCCATTAACTAATACTGAAACCAAATCAATAAATAAAAAATTTGAAAACCATTCCATTAAAATTTTAGAGGTTAGTAAAATTTTCCAATGGATCAGAACAAAAAATCACTATTCCCATAGTATCTTGGAATAAATGGAACAATTATTATTCAATGATTAATATTAACTATGAATGATTAATAAATATGAAATAAAAATATAAATATTGGTTTTCATGTAAAAAAATATAAATAATGTTATTATATACATTAATTATAATCATATATTAATTATATTGGGATTTAGAGAGAGTTGAAGTTTTTTTGGATAAAAATATGGGGTTTCTATTGAATCAATCTCCATTTAATTGATTCATAAACATCCATATTTATATTTTTTCATCATCGATTGGTTTATTATACACTGTACTTCTCTTAGTTTATATGTTATGGTATTTTTCAACAAATATACATTTTTATAGAAAGAAATTATTGTTAATTGATTCATACACTAAAAAATACATCATTGAAAGGGATAATTTTCAATCATTATTTTGAATGTCGATATTCCATATCCATGTTATTTCTTACCAAAATAATTATCTAAATTATTTTGAAATTTCTGTATTTATTATCTTATAACCACTCATATTTATCTTTAATTATATTCAAAATGAAACATTACATCATTTCATTAACGTGGGTTAATTGAAACTGATAAAAATTTTCAAAAAAATAATTCATATAAATTCCACCTTATTTTATATCTTTCAATAATTTTTTTCATCAACATTAACTTATATTTCTTTTCAAGGTTTCATTATTGGTATGTTTTTTGTTACTTTTTTTTAAAAATATTTTCTTCAACATTTAAAAATGATTTTGAAATTGGATTTTATCTTTATTTTGAGGATAAAATTACCAATACTTTATGACTCAATTGTCATGATTTGACTTCTATTTCCCTTCATTATCCCGAAAATACATAATCAATATCTATTAGTTTTGATTTTTAAATATCCACATTACTTAATGATATGTCCCTCATTTTTTATTTAGTTTTGGGTATTATTTAATCTTTTTTATATTTACTTATTATGTGATTCCACATGTTATAAAACCCATTTTACATTAATGTGTGAATTAATTTATGATATATATTGATTTTTTCTAAAACCACTAACATTTTAACCCCACCTGGGACAACATTTAAGACAACCATGACCATAGAGTCCCGCCTACCATAGGGCAGAGGTTATAAATAGGACTATAGGGTATAAAACACACAAATATGGGAGTAATTTCCATCATAATTCCTAGAAATATAAAAGATCATCCAAAACATTAAATAATATAATAAAACAAACAATTCAACAATGAATTAAATTTTATAACTAAGTAAAACACTATTATAGAATATAACTATTATAGATTTATGTGTGAATAACTAATAAATCAAAGAAAAAGTAAAAAAACCTCTGTGTGCTATGAATATCCAACCCATTTCCGATCCCATTATGTAAATATGAAATATATATTCACATGAAGATTCTTACATATATTTGAGTTTCATCACTATAATCCTCTCCAAAACCTCTCATGAAAATTTGAAAAAAAATGAAACCAACTAGTTACCAAAACTAAGTCATCTTTGTTTCATCCTCACAATGGTTTGCTCACTAAATATTACATTGAACTAATTGTAACATAGTATCAAAAGTTTGTATAAAACTAGGGTACCCATCTTCAAAATTACCACATAATATTTCTCACTGAACTATTTTGTCACACATCACAATGCTTCTATCCACTCCATAATGTATATCACCTCATATTGTGTCATAACCACAACTACATAACTGTTAACATTTACATATAACCATAGCCACATCTCCATAACGCACATATCATTAAGAAACATAGCATTGATTCATTATTTCTAGTATATAAATATTTCACACAATTGGAAACTATTTCACATGAATATATACACACATATCATAATATCATTCCGGTAATGCCCCGACCCCAGTTACATAGAATCAGTACATTATTACATAACATTGGCATGATACAGGAAATCAAGTCCCTAAAGACCAAATAGTTTAGTATCCTTGGAAGTACTAGATACATACATATGTTTAACATTATATCATGAAATAAAAGAAACAACATTGTTTCCCCTTTTAACACTCTTATATCCCTTAGCCAATTTCTGTAGGTTAATCATAATATACTTCTTTGCATCCTGGGAAAAATAAAAAAGAAGAAAGGGGTGATATCAGATGCTCAGTAAGGATAACAATATAGCAGAAACTATCATAAAAAAGAACAAACATTTAAGGCAATGCATAAGACTAGAACACGAGTGTTTTAAACTTAAAATTCAACATAATATGGAAAAAATAAATCAAATTATTTCATTTACTTATTCACATGGATATTATTCTAGTTGAATAATCACATGTAATATAAAAAACCAATTTCATAATGTTGGAATGCATAATTTCAGTCTTCATAACCACATATTCAAGTCCTTGTTCCATGACTAAAATAAGATTTTTCCAAGGCCTTGAGCCAAGACACTAGTTTTTCTCATCAGACATATTGATGCATCGAGGAACAATAGCGGGCTCCACCCGTCAGTTACTAAGTTCAATTCATTCCTCATATGAAAGATTGAAACATAATATAAATATTCATATTTAAACTAGCATACAAAATGTTAATACTTTAACCATTAACCATGAATGGAATAAAAATAACACTTCCATAGTCAAACATTTCACAAAACCTAATAAAATATGGAATATAGTATCATAATAAATGAACAACAAGAAAGTGTATAATCCCTTAGAGTATGTTGACATAGATGAAATAAAAACTATTTGAGAGAAATATTTATTTCCTTTTTGAAATCACATAAAAGTCACATAATTGTCAAGAAGCTGCTAAAAACGATTTTTCAGTCAATGGGTCCAATAAAAATTTAACACTTTTAAAATTAATTTTAATTTCAAAACATTCATTTCCATATAAAAAAATCTTTAAACCATTTTTAAAACATGGACATTAATGAGAAAGATATAGTAAAATAAGTCATTAAAACATTTTAAATGATATTTTATTAAGAGGTCCAAACCAAAAGAGAGACATTTGAATACAAATAATTGAGGTAATATAAAATTTATAATATCATGAGAATAAAGGAATTCATGATATACTATGTCAAAGTAGAGTTTATACTCCATATAAAAGTGAATTGGTTCATAACAACAATGAAGACTCAATAGAATGTAAATTGAGATGATATCCCTTATAATGATAGTATCCTTAGGTTAAGGATAAATCAATTACATAATTATTTGTGACAAATATATATAAACTAAATATTATTGGATATTAATTGTAAAACAATTAGTGGAAATTCACACATTTTCGTGTAACAACAACACCAATGACTTGGATGTTTATCTCATTGAATGAAAATTGAGTTTAGATTACTCTTATCATGTTCATATAGATGAATTGAGAATTTATCAATGGAGTGATTATGGGTATAAAAATCATATCCACACAAAGGGGAGTGGAAATAACAACATAAATAAATAAATAGTGATTTCACACATAATCATGGAGTAAAATAATCATTGAATTTTGCGTAAAACCTAGTTAGTGGAAAACGAAATTAGAAATTCCTTTACCGGTTAAGTGACTTACGAAACATTCCCCCCATGATAGAAATATCAGAAAATGAAGATGTATATATCCATAAATTCAAGTATATTACACAAGGGATACAATCATGGTTCATACATTCACCACACAAAAGGAAATAGTGGCAACCTGTCATTAATCTCACAGAAATAAGAAGTGAGGAGAAAATATCTTACCACGTTGTAATCAATCGAGTAATATGACCAAAATTTAATACCCATCAAATGAATCACAATATACCATAAATATAAATAGAATTATTATAATATATATCAAATGGCAGTAAACAATACACTACATGCAATAAATAAGTGGTAAACAATGGAAATCTAACGGAATTAAAAGTGAGATAATAAACACTTACCTTGTACTTTTTCTTAGTATAGGGTAAGTTAAACTCTATTATAATGGTGTAATCATTGTTATTAAATTATAAAAGAACAAAATACAAAAATATGATATCATATATGATCATCAAATATATCTTTATTAATAATATTTCAGTAGTACCATCATTTCAGGTGTTAACTGATTCTTTTTCATTGGTTACGTAAGCCATGTTTGTTATGTATATGATGTATTTGATTTATATACATAATTATATTATGTTCATAAATGATATCTTTAGTCATAAAATAAAAAATTTCCATGAATGATTACGATGGGGAATGAATCTCATCATGTTCATGGAGACCGTAATCAGTATGTACGCATGAGCGACAATATCATTATATTAATGGTAAAATAGTATGTAATTTGATGTTATATAATATATAAAGAATCATTATCATGTTATATTTATTATTTAAATTAGTTATACTCATTATTATACCCATCCAAATAATGATATTTTTGAATAACAAACTACACCACGACGTGGAGATGGTAAGTCGTAGGTACACATGTGTTGTGACTTTGTCATTTATAGGATGGATAGAATAATGAAATTGGTTGTATGATATTTATAATAACATACCAGTATGTATAAGGTACTGGATTTTTTATTTTGTTATGGAAACAAAAAATAAAGAGTAACTGTAAGAAGAAAGGAACTTGAAAGAGGGTGGTGAAATTATTACCTCATCCTTGGGTGTTTTATTTTGAGTTGATCAAATGGGATTTTTAGGTTGTATTTATGATAAAAGTAAGGACTCTAGGATGATATGATAGAATTAGGGAAGATATATAGTCTGGGTTTGGACGAGCCAAATGGCTTTGGGGTGTGAAATTAAGGGAACATGAAGTACACTTTTATAAGAGAGGTGAGGCTTACTTTATGAAAACCTTGAAATATTATTTTATAATAAAGTAATTTTCGGTTTATAATGGTTTCAAAATGATGTATTAGTAATCTAAGGTGGGTATGGGTCTAAAAAATCTGAAGAAATAGGTTTTATACAAATTTAGATCTCCATTTTAACCTTATCATTTAGATTTAACTCTTAGTTAAATAAATAAACTTTTGTCGTGTCTTCTTGTATCCCTACACTATATGGTTAATAAACATACTTAAAACTTCCAAGATAACATCAAGTGGTTCATTAATGATGTATATAATACTATTTAATCCCTTTGGACGAACATTATATTTTTAGAAATATTATATCAACTAATAATATAGTATTTTCTTTTAAAAACTCAATTATGTCAATTTTGACATTATTTAGTATTTGGTTTTTTGGAAAATTATAACAGCATGATTACTTCGTAAAAAATTATTTAATCAACTCTAAAACTTCTTATTAACCTATTAAATTAGTTTAATAAATCAAAAGTCTCAAATTACATTTATTTGGATATTTATAATATCTATTATTTTAATATATCATTAATAAGGTAATTAATGCATAATCATTTTGTCATAAATAAATTTAATTATTTAGTGACAAAAAATTATAAATTAAATACCTTTATGTATAAATTTTATTTATATTTTTAATGAATACTTATAGTCTAATTTTTCTTTTGTATAACCATATATCAAAAATGGGTTAGTTATTAATCTTTTAATTTAACCCTTTAAACTCTTCTTTAAATAAAATAATAATAAATATCCTAATCTCATCCAAGTGGCCAAAATATGATCATATTATATTTCAAAGGTTTTTTTTTGTCGAATTTAAATTATACAATAGAATTAAGACATTTGTTAGGGTAATTATAATATCATTTTTACCCTTAATTACCCTAATTACTTTTAAGAGTGGTAAATAAAAGTCAAAACTTACTATTCACAAAAAAAATCATCTTATTAAACCACGTTTTACTTACTAATTTCAATATATTATCCTTGAATATTAAAATTCAACTCACAGAAGTGGTAAAATTATGTCTTATACAAATTTTCAAATGCTCCTAGAAGGTGTGTAAAATACGGTAAAAATTTCAACAAAATTTTATACATATAATATTATTATAAATTAACTCTAATGAATTACATTAAAATTATATATTTTTAATATATATATTTTCACTTAAAATAAATTTAAATAAAATAAGTAATTATTTAAATAAAACGCCAGTTTTAAACTATAACGCAGTGTTTTTCACTATTCAACAAAAAATGAATGTTTTTAAAAAAATTCCCAAAATTCTCCCTCAGATAATTTTGATATTCTGAATTCAAAAATGAATTCTATTTTAACAAATTAAAAACATATATGTCCCATTAAATAATTTAAAATTAATTCCTGTTGTTGAAATTGAAAAGTAGGTTTTTAAAAAGTAAAAACTATCAAAAAATTGACATGTGTTTATGTCAAATTTAAATGTGAAATTACATACAATGACCTAAATTTTATTAAATTATACTAATATAATCTAATTATACTGCAAAACCATTCAAAGTTATAATTTAACTCTATAAATTATTTTTATTGAAAATGTTTTTTTCAATTAAAATTATGTATTTTTCAGTATTCATCAAAATATGAATGTTATCAAAAAAGTACCAAAAATTTATTCGAAACAACTTTATATGTCCCAATTATAAAGAAGAATTTAATTTAATTAAATTTAATATATTAAAGTGTCAAATATTGGTTTTAAAAAGTATGTTCCATTTGATGGTGATAAAATTTCATTTTATTGAAAAAATACTTCTTTTATCTAAAAAATTGAATTCGTTCTTATATTATGTCATGGAAACACATAATATAGATTATTAAATTATATAGAGTATATAAAATAAAAAATTCAGTTAATACTATTCATAACCACTTTTGAACGACTAGTTTGGTATGTTATGGTGCGCTCAACTCGGTGCTGAGTGTAGTGAAATATATTGAATTATTTGAAAGAAAATAACTTACTATGAAATCACGGGGTGTTACATTTTTCCTCAATTTTGGAAATTGTGTCCTTGCAATTTTAAAATTGGGCTTGTGAACATCATTTAAATTCCTAATTAAAAAAATCAATAAAACTATCACTTTAAAAAATGAAAGAGAAGTAAAAATTCCACCTGAGATAACCCATTCTAGGTTTCCATGTAGGAAAGCATGGATATAGAAGATAAAATAAGTTTCATGTTCTGATAAAGAGTGTTAGAAAACATGATCAGACGAAAATTAAAAACAAAAAACCACAAACTAGTGATGTGGTAAACAATCATTAGTTTCCCAGTAGGAAATGTAAATGGACCACATTTTTTTAAGTTCCATTTCATAAAGTTGAGGAATTTATTTATGAGATTTAATAAAAACATAACGGGATATACTTACTTTTTATGTAGAGTTTCATCAATTAATAAAATTCTTACAACTAACTCATCTTTTTTTTTCAAACGATGAAAATTCAAGATGACTTGGTCACACCAAAAGCACTAGAATAAACTTCTATAAAACTATATAATAAAAAATGGATAAACTATATATTTACACTCTCTTAAGAGATTAAACAAAACCAAAATGGTTAGTACAAGATCAGATGACCCCCAAAAGGATAATCCTTTAGAGAAAGAAATTCTATTCTAAATTTCTAAAATTATTCCAACAATACCCAAAGTTCAATATGTACTATTCAATAAAAAATTGTCCTTAAAATTTGTCAATATAATAAAAACTAATATTGAAACCAAAAACATATAATAATTTCACTACATAGTTCTCCATATTCAATTGTATCTTTAAATAACACCGACTACTATTAAAGTCACATACCTAAATTAATTAACCTAATCACATATTCTTTATGATAGGTTAATCATATTCATAAATAACCCAAATTTCTATAAATAAACAATAAAAATATAGATAAAAATACACCATTATGCCTCAAATGAAATCTCATTTTATTCTATTTTCCTTAGGAATATAGTGTTCCCAACAGAGAGAACGTCTTCCAAAATAACAGTTACCACTTAATCACCAAATCTTTTTCCTATACTAAGTATATCCATTTGATAAGATAGAATATCCAAAATTAACTTATTATTGATCAATAAAATCATTTAACTAAAAATAATTAGTCACACTAACCAGGAACTTCACGTAGTCTAGTGGTAGGTGATAAATCCGAATCACACTCTAGTTGTGGGTTCGATTCTCGCAGCTTTGTCCGACGTGACAGGTTGTCAAACGGTCTGTGGGTTGTCATTTTTCAAAAAATATAATTTATAACATTTCCAAAATGAGAAAAAATATTCAAAATACCCATAACATAATTTCAGAACTAATGTTATATCATACCTTGTAATTTCATCCCAAAATTTAATAACATGTAATTTCCTCAAATTCAAGGAATATATAAACCCAAATAGTTATTTATATATATAATAGAAAAGATAATTCATCCAAAAATATCATTTTCAAAAAACAAACTGTAGGGTTACACAAACTAGAGAAAAGTCATCCAAACTAATCCCATCAATAAAGAGCACTAATACATTTAAACATTTCATCGTCAACTTATTTCCACATAGGTTCTTCCTTGACCAAGAAGGTATCCTAATGAATAGGGCATTCCCTTGGGTAATTCCCGAGGTCCCCTACATTTATGGAAAATTACTGTAAATGGATTCTTGAGATCATTTTTATTTTCTTCCGTAGTACTCTTAATTTTTCCTAAAAAATTCCTTAATTCTTGTCCTTCATTCGCACACATAAACCATTTCTTTATTCCATTGAGAGACTATCCTATTTATCTTATTCCACATTTCCTACATGATGGAAATTGACCTTTCTTTTCTCCATGGTCTCCACTGCTAGATCTCTTATCATTCATGTCCATTCTCTTCTTTATTGAGTCTATGAGTTGGTTAATATATATGTTTTTTATTATATTATTGAAAACTGATTGGGAATGAACACAATGTATTTTACACCTATCAACAATCCATTTGTTTGATCATTTCCACCACCGTGACCACCTTGTAAATCATGTTCAATTTCACTATGACTTCGTTGGAATCCAGCCATTAACTTACATAAGAAAGCATAATGTGAGTCATAAAATAATATAGAGAATATCAGAACACATTATTTTTAATCTAAAACAACTTAGGATTAACCAAGATTATTTATTCTCATCTTATATTAAAATCCTTCAAATCAGTTTGTAGTGAAAATGTTAATTATCCTAAAAATATACCCCAGGAGTGTCGTAACCAAGAACGAAGCAAGGATCATTGTTGTGTACCTAGATAACCCGGGTCAAGCCTGAAACTTCTTGTCATAGTTTTCACTCCTTGGTACATCTGCACCATAGCCACATCTACCTTCTCATATACAGACATGGATTTATTTCTTGGAAAACCCACATAATATTTATATTACCAAAATTGTTGGATGTTCTTCTATACTAATCCTCAATTTCTATCTTAGGTAGTTGTTTCTTAATCTCAGTTTTTTTCTAAATCCTGCTTCTTTTGTTTCAACTAAACTTCCTCTGATACCAACTGTAACACACCAACCCCAGTTACCCAGAATCGGTGCATTATTACATAACACTGTAAATATACAAGGAATTATTTCCCAAAAGACCGATCAGTTTAGTATACTTGGAAGTACTAGATACATAAACAAGTTTTACATTACATCATAAAATAAAAAACAGCATTATGTCCCCTTTTAACACTCTTATATCCCATATCCTATTCTTACAGGTTAATCTTAATATAATTTTTTTCATCCTGGGAAAAATAAAAAATAATAAAGGGGTGAGCACAGATGCTCAGTAAGGATAACAATATAGAAGAATCTATCACAAATAATGACAAACATTTAAGGTTCATCTCGGAATTCTAAGAGAAATAGAGGGGTAGTCTCACGGATTGGTGTGAAGGTGCACCTATTGGCACTTGTGGATGAACTCCAACCTCTCAAGGAAGGGTGGGGGAACTCGGTTATGATGTTCCAGCTACTCCAGGATTTGGGTAGGGGCTCTTCAAGTGTCATCCTCTAGCGGTCGGTCTCTTGGATACAGTGGAAGGCCCCGAGGATGGGTCTGAAGTTGAATGTGGATGGCTCGTGTGCGCATGGTATTTTGAAAGAAGGTGGGTTGGTTCGAGATAGCAGCGGAATGGTCCATCTCAGTTTCAGAATGTATCTCGGACTGGGAAATGTGGCTAGTGTGGAAGCATGAACCCTTCAATGCGGTATCATGTTGTGCGATCTCTACAGCCTTAAGCTAAACTCAGTAGACACTGATTCGGAGGTTCTTCGAGGTCTTTTTGGCAACAAAAAGGCCCCTCCTTGGGAAATTGCGTATATCCCCAGGGAATGCAGTGGGTGGATAGGAGAAAACATGGAGGTCAGTTGTACTATCAGAAAAGGATCCCAAGCGGAAGATGCTTTGACCTCATGTGAGAAGGAGGACGAAGTCCTAACACTGTTCCATTTTTTTCATTTCCTTACCCCCTCATGTAAGGGTCCGGTTTGTGGCGATGTTCTGGTTCTTTACCACTTATAGCCCCCATAATTACTCATGAGGCCTTTTCATTATTTAAAATAAAAAAGGGTAATTCGAGGAGGAGGATACTTCATAACTATATAGTCAACGACTTGTTCCAATACTAAAAATAAGATTTTTTCAAGGCCTTGTTCCAAGACTCTAGTGTGTCTCATGAGACCTATCGATGCATCGAGGATTAATAGCAGGCTCCACCCATCACTTAATAAGTCCAATGCATTCTTGATATGAAAATATTGAAACATAACACAATCATTCGTATTAAAACTAGCATACGAAATGTTAATACATTAACCATGTACCATGAATGGTATAAAAATAACACATCCACAGTCAAAAATATCACAAAACCATTATTATAATATGGAATATTGTATCATAATAAATCAACTTCAAACAAGAGTAAAATCCATCAAAGGATGTTGACATAGATGAAATCAAAACTATTTGAGAGAAATATCTCTTTCATTTTTGAAATAATTTAAAAGTCACTTAATTACCAAGAAGCTGTTAAAAATAGATTTTTAAATCAAAGTGTCCCATACCACATTGATGCTTTTAAAAGTAAAATTAATTTTAAAACATTCATGTCCATATAAATAAATCCTTAAAACCATTTTTAAAATACTAACAATTAATTATAATGATTTTGAAAAATTAATCTTTAAAATATTTAAAATGATATTTTAGTAAGGGTTCCTAACCAAAAGAGAGATGGTTTAATACAAATATTTGAGGTATTCTAAAATTTATAATATCATGAGAATAAAATAATTCATGATATACACTGTCAAAGAACAGTATATCCACTATGTAAAAGTGAATTGGTTCAAAACAACAATGTCTCAATAGAAATTAAAACGAGATAAAATCCCTTATAAAGAAAGTATCCTTAGGTTAAGGATAAATAAATGAAATATTTATGTGTGACAAATATAGATACACTAAATATGAATGGATATTCAGTGTAAAACAATCAGAGGACATTCACACATATTCTTGTAACAACAACACCAATGACTTGGATGTTTAACTCAATGAATGGAAATTGAGTTATGATTACTCTTATAAAGTTCATATCGATGACTTGAGAATTCTCAATGGAGTGATTTTGTGTATCAAAAGAATATCCACACAAAGAGGATTGTAAATTTCTACATAGTTAAATATATAGTGATATCACACATAATCTTGGAGTAAAATTATCAATTAGGTTTGCATAAAACCAAATGAGTGGAAATAGAAATTAGAAATTTCTTTACCGGTTTGGTGACATACGAAACATACACCCCATGAAAGAATGATCATATAATAAAGATGTAAATACAAATAAATTATATTATATTACACAATGAATACAGTAATTGGCAGTACATACACCACACAAAATGAAATAGTGTCAGTCTATATTGAATATCACAAAAATAAGAAGTGAGATGAAAATTCCTTACCACGTTGTAATGAATCGAGTAGTATGGAAAAAAGTTAATAAAAACCAAATGAATAAAAAAATACCAGGAATATAAATAGAATAATCATTGTATATATCAAATGGAAGTACACAATACACAACATGCAATAAATAAGTGGCGAATAATGGAAATCTCACAGAATTAAAAGCAAGATAATAAACCCCTTACTTTGTAATTTTCCTTAGTGTAGGGTATGTTAACCTCCAGTATAATGGTGAAATAATTTTTTAAAAATTCTATCATAACCAGATAAAGAAATATGATATCATATATGATCTTCTTATATTGCTTTGTTAATAATATTTCAGTAGTATCATCATTTCGAGTTTGAACTGATTCGTTTTCCTTTATATTCTTGGTTACGTAATCCATGATTGTAATGGATATGATGTATTTAATTCATATAAAGAATGATATTATGTTAATAAACATTATTTTTAATCATTAAATGAAAATTATTCTTGAATGATTACGATGGGGAATAAATCTCATCGCATTTGTGGAGACGGTAATCCATATGTACGCACGAGCAACAATATCATTATATTGATGGTGAAATCATATGTAATTGGTTGGTATATCATATATAAAGGATCATTATCATGTTATATTTATTGTTTAAATTATTTATACTCATTATTATACCCATCCAACTAATGATGTGTTGGAATAACAAACTTCACCACGATGTGGAGAAGGTAAGCCGTACGCACACATGTATAGTGACTTTGTCATTTATAGGATGGATAGAAAAATGAATATTCTTATAACATATTTATAATAACATCACAGTATGTAAAAGTTACTAGATATTTTATTTTGGTATGGAGACTAAGAATAATGACGATGTGGAAGAAGAAATGATCTTGAAAGACGGTGGTGAAATTATTACCTCTTCCACTGGTGTTTCCTTTTGAGTTGATCAAAACCGCTCCTTAGGATGGATTTCTGATAAAAGTAAGGACTCTAGGTTTATGTGAGAGAAGTTGGAAAGATACTTGGGTAGTGTTTGATAGATCCATATGGCTTTGGGGTGTGAAATTAAGAGAATGGAATGTACCCTTTTATATGATAGGTGAGGGTCACTATAAAAAACAATGAAATGTTATTTTATAATAAAACCATTTTCAGTGTATAATGGATAAAAAATTAATTATTTCTATGATAAGGTGGGGATGGGTCCAAACACCCTCAAACAATAGGTTTTAGTGAAGTTTAGGTTACCATTTTAACCTTATCTATTAGATTTAAATCTTAGTTAAATTGTTCAACTTTTATCGTGTCTTCTTATATTCTTACAAAATATGGTTTATAAAAATTCTCTAATATTCGAAGAGAATCTCACGTGGTTCAATAATGAAATATATATAATATTATTTAATCCCTTTGTCAAAACCATAGATTTTTAAAAATATTATATCAACCAATAATATTGTATTTGTTTTAAAAACCCATTTATGTCAATTTTGACATTATTTAGTATTGGTTTTTGTGAAATTCATAACAGCATGATTACTTCGAAATAAATTTAATTAATAAACACTAACATGTCATATTAACCTATAAAATTAGTTTAATTCATAAAAAGTCGCAAATTACATTTATTTGGATATTTATAATATCAATTATTTTAATCTTTCATTAAGAAGGAAATTAGTGTATCATCATTGTGTCATAAATAAATTTAATTATTTAAAATCTAAAATTTATAAATAAATTACTATTATGTATAAAATATTATTATATTTTCAATGAATATTTATAGTCGAATTTATCTTCATATAACCCTATATTAATAATGTCTTAGTTATTAAACATTGAATTTAACTCTTTTAAATCTTCTTTAAATACATTAATAATAAATGTCCAAATCTAATCCATGTGAACCAAATATGATCATATTTTATTCCAAAGGATTTTCTGGTCTAATTAGATTTATCCAATAGAATTAAGAAATGTGTTAGGGTAATTATAATATCATTTTTTATCTTAATCACCTACTATAGACCACATTGAATAAAACCACTATAACATAATTAACTGAAAACCCCTATCCATATTATTTATAGGAACTATACTTCAATTTGAAACACAAAAAAGTAATTAAATATTCAAAACTATAGAAGTCAATAAAACAACTCTATCAAAAATTAAAAATTATAAATATCAATCACAACCTCAACCAATACAATGACTATTTGGGAAATATTACCTCGAATAAAAATGGACACAAATATTATTTACAATACTCAATATATTATTTTACTATATTTTATATACTATACCAATATGAACAAGTTTAAATAGTAATTAAAACTAATATTTCCACCTATAACAGTTGCGTTCATCCTAAAATAAATATTCCCAACTCAAGGATCAATCATATTAAATAATTATATGAATGAATATTAACAACTATCAATTCCTAATACAATATACTTTTCAATATATTTTTGATAAATTTATTAATAATTTCTTCTATAATAAAGAAAAAAATGATGATTATATAACCAAAAAAATAAATTACCAATCAATTTAAGAAATATCATATAGTCAAAATCATGAAAAATAGCATAAACACACATTCATAAAAACTATACCCTTCTAATAACTTTAATTACTATGTATAATCCTCTTATATCAATTTCATCTCTCTACCCAAAAAATAAAATCATTTTTTATTATTTTCTCAAAATTTATGATAAATGATATGTTGTGAATCACTTTTTGGGAAAATAAACATCAATGATCATAATGTAATTATGAAAGGATAAATAATTGAATGGAATCCACATATCAAAAAAAATGATCACAAAACAACCTATAAACATCATGCAATCATAAAAAACCAAACCTAAAACTCTTGAAAATAATAACAAATAGTCTAACATATTATGTTGGTAAGTTAAAAAATATGATGATATAATAAAGAGTGAATAAAGATACCTTAATTGACATGAGATCGTCACATCCAATGTTAATATTATGATCGACTATAGGTTCCTAGGATCACTGTGGTAGCTCTTAAAACCACCTATGGTTTGATAGAATATATAGTTAACCAAATAAAATTTATTAGGGCCAAAAAATAATTGATAAAACCTAGAAAAAAATATATGCTAGAATGGTAATATGTCATCATGTCATGATCATTACCAATGTTCAGGGAATGATTTTCCCATATACTTCCTATTATTTCTATCACTCAATGACCATTTCATTAAAGATAAAATTGTGTATCGTGATGTATCCATGGGTTCCATCCCACAATGATCAAATTCACAAGATCTATAATAAAACCCTCATCTTTATCCCCTAAACCTGACCAACACTAAAATATAAAAATGGTGGAATGTTAATCATCATCGTGTTTCAATCCACCAAAAGGAATAATCATAAAATTTGTCCATCTATGATTTCATTACATAATGACTAACTTCATACTGTATTGGTCCATAAATATTTTTGAAATAAAAACATTATATTACCCATATTTGAATGAAAAAACCCCCAAATTTTATTCCAATATTCAAAGAAAAACATAAAATTGTATATAGTTGTATATTAAAACAAGAAAATATCTCCCCATATACCAAAAAATGGTGTGTGAATTATGTTCAAGTAATGACGTATTATTAAAATTAAAAAATGGTCCAAAACCAATTTTTTTCAATCAATAATTTTGGGCTCACCTATTTTGATAATCCCAAATCATGTTTCATTTATGTGATAATGATATTTCTTCTATATAATAATCATGTTTCATTTATATGTATAATTTATATCCCAGGATATAAATGTATCTTAAATCTCACTATTCTATTGTTTAAGCTTACAGTACAAAATTTACCGATGAAAATGGTTCCTATTAAATGGTCAGTGATGAAAAGGTCAATGATGCAAAGGTTACCGATGTAAAGGTCACCGATGCAAAGGTTACCGATGCAAAGGTTACCAGTGAAAAGTATACCAATGTATGGTTACCGCTGAATTCTACCGTTGAGAAGGTCACCTATGCAAGGATACCACTGAAATCCACTAATACAAGGCTATCGATGAAGGCTATCGATGCACCTACTATTGAAGCCTACCATTGTGAAGGCTACCATTACCAATATACTAATCCTTACTATTCCATACATTGTCATATTCTTAAAATTTTTATAACGGTCATATTTGGTAAATTTAATGCGTTCGACAATAATTAATGCTGATTGTAGAGATATCAAGAAACCATATCTAGGGACAGTACGTTGTACGAGGAGGATCGCATGTGGTTTTCTTATTCCTATTTTCGGACGTCAAATATAAAAGGGATGTCTGATGAAGAAACTATAAGTATAGAGATAACATAATAAGTGAGAAACAGTAGAGTAATGCATGAGAAAGAGCTTACTCACTAGATCATAGAGAACAAAGAAGAAACCATCGATGTATATACTGTGAAGCTAAGAATCTCAAGAATATCATTTTGGGAGACCAGTTTCAAGGCTACCTTCTATGATTCATCAACTATAAATCAATACAATAATTAGAATACTTAATTCATGGAAGCTAGAATATGGATTTACGACACTCGGTTTTAAGGACAACATCCAGAGAGAGACTCAAACTAAAAATTCTTCATTCTAAGAAGTCAAGAGATGAACATCAAAAACATTGAGCTTTATAAACTCAATCTCATAATATTAGCTCTATTGTGTTCCTTAATTTTACATTTTTGAGAAGTGTGTGTGTCTTTCTATTACACACACTATCTCTTGTGATTGAACTGGATGATACAAAAAATCCTCACATCAAAATTAACCTACATTTTGTTTTCCATGTATAACTATGGAAGAGACCGTGTGTGTTCTGTATTGTTTGTTTTTTTCATGAAGGACTATGGTAGAGGGTGTGAAAACTGGACAGTTTTTGAAAACTATTGTAAAGACCGATACATGCTGTGTATCATGTTTATTTTTAAAATAAACTACTTGATGGCAAGTGATCACCAAGTGGAGAGGATTAAGTTTCGTCTTGAGACTGAACCTCTGGTTTTACTGTAATATGTATTATATTTTTTTAATACTCTATTTTATCTATTCTAAACTACTCATTAATTTCTAAATCATAAAATTGTTTTTCATTGACTTTGATAGTTAGTTCTGGTTAGGGTTTCTATGATTTTAATTCAGTAAACTTGATTCAAAATTTGAAGAAATTTTTTACACTTATTCAAGTGTGTACTAATCAACAATTGAGAAACCCCTTGACCAACTAATCATTTATATATCTACTGACTTAATTTTCTGGGCTATTTTCATATTTGGTAGATATTTATAAGAATGTTTTTAACAAAAAATTTATGTATGAACTCAATTCACCCCTTCTTGAGATTCCACATCGACCAACATTTGGTATCAATGGTTCTATTTTTATTGATACTATTTGAACTATTGTGAAAGTTGTAAAATTCTTTTCAACTGTGATTTTAATTGTATCTTAATGATCATAAAATTTAAGTCATATCTATATTTTTAGTTCTTTAAAATTCCAAATAACTATGGATAACAGATTTGATGGTGCTGCTACTTATATGACACCTTTCTTTAATGGAAATAAAAATGATCAGTGGAAATTAAAAATGAAAATGATTCTAGAGAGAATGGGTCCTGAAATATGGGACACAATTAAAGAACAACATGTACTACCTATTACTGCTAGGGACACATGGTTTTAGTTGACTAAAGCTACATATAATAATAATAGTAAAGAAAAACATGCATTGTACTGTTCTCTAGGTGATGAATAATTCCATAGAATATCTTCCTATAAAACTACTTTTGAATGTTGGGACACTTTGGTTGTTTCTCATGATGTAAAACCAATCTAACAGAAATGAAATTAAATACCTATACTATTAAATATGATAATTTTAAAATTAATCCCGGTGAACTTATATATGAAATGTATCTCATTTTCAATGAAATAGTAAATACCATGAGTATGTTTGGGAAACTAGTGGACAACAAGGATCAGATTATGATATTTCTTCGATGCTTACCTGACACATGTTGAAGAACTTATATTCCTATCCTAGAATCATGTGACATAGGCAAGCTACTAGTAAAGGAACTATTTGTAAAACTTGTGATGTACAAAGAATTGATTAAGTTAAATCACAACGGAGATGAAGAACCAAGAATTAAATATGTTTCATTCAATACTACTACCTCAAAATGAAAAGAAAAAGAAAAGGTTAGAGCTCCTATAGACACTTCCACCAGTGAAGACTCAACATCTGACAGTGATGATGAGATGTATCATCTTTCCAAAAGACTCAAAAAGTTATATCATAAGAAGAAGTTCTTTAGAAAGTAAAACAATAAAGGAAATTTTTATAGTAAAGGATATTGGAAAAAAGAAAAGAAAACGGAATGATAACACAAATGAGATAGTCTACTATGAGTGTAAATGAAAATTCCATGTGAAGCAAGAGTTCCCCAATCTGAAATTTAAGAAGAAATATGAAGACAAGGGGAAGGGATATAAAAAGGCTATGAAATCAGCTTGGAGATCTTCAGAAGATAGCTCCAGGGGATCTGACACTTCTAACATTAAAAAGAACAGACATGCAAATCTGTGTTTCATGACAGAAACATCTGAGGTTACACCCAATTCCCCTATACCTAATTCTTATTATAATGGGAATGAAATTGAATCAAATAATGATGAGAATAAGAATAAGGTTAATCTATTAGAATATTGTGGAATGCTTGAGGATACTGTTAATGAACTCAAGGATAAAAAAAATTATTGAAAATACAACAAGCTTTAAATGCTAATTATAAGTTTGATCTGGATATAGAGAAAGAACAACATGCTCGGTTGTTAAAAGAAAATACTGAACATAAATTATCAAATGAAGAATTAAAAAAAGATCTTGAGAAATTTACTGAAGGTAGGGACACCAAGACTGAGTTTCTAGGAAAATAGATTACTCCAAAATACACAACTGGTATAATATATCAACCAAGACAGAGAAGAATTATTAAAAATAAATTTGTTCCAAAATATGGACCGTTCACTACTAGTTCGAGTTCTAGACCATCTTTTGAAAAAAAATCTCTAAAGGACCTAACAATGTATTCATGTCCCGAAACATATCTGCAGATTATAGGAATCCTGTGAGACAAGTATGGGTTCTCAAATTTTTACTTGATAACCTCTCTAGACAAAAGAAGATATGGGTACCATAGATACCAAATAATTAATCTGTTTTGTAGGAAAATTGTCTTAAGAGATCCTCTAAAACACGATATTTCTTGTAAAGTGGATGTTCAAGACATATTATATAAGAATACTCATTCTTCAAGAGCTTAATTAATTTGGATGGTGGACATGTCACATTTGGTGATAATGCTAATAGGAATACCATCAGCTTAGGAAAAATTGGTAACCCTGATACTGTATTAATTTCAAAAGTACTTTTTGTTGATGGGTTAAAGTACAATTTATTGAGTATCTCAAAGTTGTGTGAAGATGGTTTTAATTTTATGTTTGAAAATGATACATGCACTGTTTTTAATTATATAAATGATTTAATATTAACTGATATTTGAAATGAAAATGTATATGTTGTTGATCTAAATTCTTTAGCTGATAAAAATGTTACTTGTTTAAATTATTTTCATAAGAAATATATGTTATGGCATAGAAGATTTGGACAATGAAATGTGCACTCACTTGGGAAAATAACTAGGAAAGGATTTGTTAGAGACTTACCTAAACTAGAATTCCCACTTTTCGACATTTTTAATTCCTATCAAAAGGTAAAACAACACAAAGTATCGTTCAAACCTATGAAAGAAGATTCTTCTTCTCAACCGGCTGAGTTGGTTCATATGGATTAGTTTAGACCATATAGAGTTTCATGTTTAAATGGGAAGTACTATGTTTATGTTCTTGAAGTTGACTTTTCTAGATATATTTGGTTATACTTTCTAGATAAAAACATTGAAGCATGTTCATACTTCATTAAATATTCCAAGTCTGTAGAAAATCGTAGTTGACATAGAATTAAGGCCTTATGAAGTGATCATGGTCATGAGTTTGAAAATCAAGAATTTGAATCTTTTTTATCCCAAATGGATAAAATCACAATTTTTATAATCCTATAACACCTAAACAAAATGGAGTAGTAGAGATAATAAACAGGTCACTTAAAGAAATTTCTTGAACTATGATAAATGATTATAATCTACATATCTATTTTTGGTCCGAAGTAGTTAATACAGCTTGCTACATTATCAATAGTGTCTTAATTAGACCTGTTCTTCATAAGACCACTTATGAACTCTGAAAAAATAGGAAGCCTAAGGTGAATTACTTTAGATTTTTTGGTTGAAATGTCTTTACCCATAATACTAAGGATAATCTTGATAAGTTTTCTTCTAGGAATGATGAAGGAGATTTTCTAGGTTACTCAATCTATAGTAATGATTATAGAGTATTCAATAAGACAACTAAATGTGTAAAAGTATCAATTCATGTGAAATTTGATGAGATTGATCCACATGAACCAAAAACCTCCATTGAACATATTGAGTAAGATATTTCAATATTAGACTATAATGATAAAGACAATGAACCCCTAGTAAAACAACTAGTTCTGGAAATTTTCTATAATATGTTAATAGTGATTCTGAACCCATAGACAGCCATGAGAATTCTAGTTCAACTCTTTATAGAGGTATTATAACTCTCAAGAATCATCCTTTAGATGATTTATTAGGTTATATAAATAGAGGTTCACAAACCAGAGCTTCTTTGAGAAACCAGGTTGAAAATCAAGATTTCTTTCACAGCATAAACCTAAAAATATTGATGATGAAATCAATTATGAATTTTGGGTGATATCTATGCACGAATAATTAAATTAGTTTGAAAGAAGAAATTTTTTGGAATTATTAGAATGGCTTAAAGACACTTTGACTATAAGAAATAAATGGATGTTTAGAAATAATGTTAATGAATTAAGAAACATAGTTAGAAACAAGTATAGACTAGTTTCATAAGGATATAGTCAAGAAGAAGGAATTCAATATAAGGAAACCTTTTCTCCTTTATCAAGACTATAAGACATTAGGATACTACTTGCTTATAATGCTCATCGAAATTTCAAAATTTATCCAATGGATATCAAAAGTGCATTTCTAAATGGGTATCTAGTTGAGGATGTATTTTTTTAACAACCCCTAGTTTTACAAATCCCCATTTTTTAGAATATGTATTCAAACTATCTAAAGCTTTATATGGTCTAAAACAACCTCCACGAACTTGGTTTGATAGACTTAGTTTTGTTCTTATTTCAAAAGGTTTTGCTAAAGGAACAGAAGATCCTACTCTCTTTATTATATGGTTTTCCAAAAATGTTTTAAAAGTACAAATTTATGTATATGACCTTATTTTTTGATCCTATATAAACTCGTTATATACTAATTTTTCAAAAATGAACCAAGATGAATTTGAAATGAGTTTAATGATGGAACTTAAATGTTTCTTTGGATTTCAAATTTTTTTTAAAAAAATTGTATTATTATAAATCAAAGTAAATATACTAAATACCTTTTGAAACGTTTTAGTTGGACAATTATAAAAGTACTGATACACCAATGAGTACCACATGTACATTGGATGCTGATGAAACTAGTAAATTAGTGGATCAAACCAATTACTAATGTATTATTGGGAGTTTACTCTATCTTACTACTAGAAGAACTGATATTATGTTCAGTGTATGCATGTGTGCTCGTTTTCAAGAAAATTCCAAAGAGTCTCATTTAACATCTCTTAAAATAATTTTTAAATATCTCAAGTATAACACAAACATAAGACTATTTAATCCATGAGTACTATCATTTGATTTAATAAGTAATTCGGATGATGAATTTTCTGGTTTCAATTTAGATAGAAAGAGCACCTTTGGAACATGTCACATTTTGGGCAAGTCACTAGTATCATGGTGTAGTAAGAAACAAAATTTTGTTTTATTATCTAATACAGAAACTGAATATATAGCTTCTCGTAGTTTTTATGCTACAATTTTGTGGATAAAACACACTTTACTAGTATATGGATTTCAATTTAAACATGTATATATAAAGTGTGATAATACAAGTGCTATTAACATCTCTAAAAATCCATCATCTCATTCTAGGACAAAGAAAATTGATGTGAGACATCACTTCTTGAGAGAATATTATCAAAGCGATGATTTCACTCTTGAATTCAATAGTACTGAACATCGATTGGATGATATATTCAAAAATCCTTTGAATTCTTAGAGGTTAAATTACATCAAACACAAGTTAGGTATGACAAAATGTTAGGAACCTCACCATTGGACCTCACCGTTAGAACCTCACCGATAGACCTCACCATTATAACCTCACCGATATACCTCATCGTTAGAACCTCACCGATAGACCTCACAGTTAGAACCTCGCCAATAGACCTCACTGTTAGAACCTCACCAATAGACATCGCTATTAGAACATCACTGATAGTCCTCACAATTATAACCTCACTGATAGACCTCTTCGTTTGAACCTCACCGATAGACCTCACCATTAGAGCCTCAAAGATAGACATCGACATTAGAAACTCACAGATAGAACTCACTATTGGAACCTCATTGATATACCTCAGCATTGTTACCTTACCGAGAGACGATGTTTTCGGGAATTTTCTCTACCAGAATGTGAAACGTTTTCTATATTACTTAATTCATTTACTTGATTTTTTTTCAATCTATAATTGATAAAAATAAAGAACAAATCATATTTTTATCCACATCTACTCTCTCCTGAACCTTTTTCTCATTAACCAAAGAACCTCACCTTCTTATGAAATCCTTGAACCACTCCAGATTGAAATAGCATGGTCGAAGTGACCATTGGTCAGTGATGAAGAAGATTCCCCAAATCCTTAGAGACCTTGAGCTGAGTCGAGTAGTGGAATCTAAGAAGTGGAAATCTTGATAAATCCATATCTGTATGAGAGCGAAATTGTGGTTGAGAAGGAACTATTATTGGAATGGATGATGTCGAGCAGGTCTTTAGTGCTGATGGCACATAAAGATGATGTTTGGGTCGAATGCATTGAAAAAAACAATGGAACCTATTATTGGAATCAAGTGAAGAAGTTTTATGACTTTATGAGATTCTATTAGTCTGAGGATGAGAATTGAATTTCATCAACAGTAAATGTAGTAAGAGTAATAATTTCCTTTCTTGAATGGGCTGAGTGTTTTAGAGTACCACGTGATGGAATTTTTGATTACTACTCGGGAGTGGTTCCTCCCACTACTGAGTTCATCTATTAGGATGAAGCTCTAGGAGAACTGACAGGAAATGGGATCCAAAGAAAAGTAATTACTGTATAAATAGAACTATAATATAGGTTTTGGTTTAAATTTTTTCAGTATGTTTTGAGTCATAGGAAAGGGGACTTTGCCACCTTAATATATCAGGATGTATTTATTGTTTATCTATTGAAGAATGGAGTGAAAATAAGTTTGAGTATGATTCTAGTGATTCAATTAGAAGATATGACAAAGCCCAGTTCCATTTCCAATGAAATGATTAATTTTAAATTGATATACATGATGATGAAAGAAAAATGAGTTCCTCTAAATAAAGAAAAAACAATTTTTATGAGATAAAATTTCTTCATCACCAAGATAATTTGAATGTTTATGAAGAACGACAGGAACCCTTGGCAAAGAAGGTGGGTAAATTATGAGGCTATGCTATATGAGGAATTCAACCCAGTTACTCATCATAATAGGCCTAAGGATAAGAGATATCTTGGTCTGAAGCCTAATGAAGGGATGCCTTCATACTCCGATGAAGAAGAAGAGGCTGTTGTTATGCATGTAAGAGAGGACTCTCTTATAGATGACAGAACTGATCTTGACCTTCCTTAGACCCATATTGTATTTTTTTTGAGACTATCCCACCAAAAAGGATACCTAAAAGGGAGACTGTTCTAATGGATAATGTTGATGAGGAAATCAGTGAAGAATAAGAAGATCGAAATGTCCTAAGAGACATTAGAGGGACCTAAGAGGAAGAAGATTACACTAAATCTCGTCATGATGACTTTGAGACATCTTCTGGTGACAGTGAAGAAGAATGTCTAAGCCTAAGTCCTCTGATAGGACATACAAAAATGGTAGAAAATTTGTTTGAAGAAGTTTCTGATTTAGTTGAAGGTGAAATTTCAATGGTAGTAATTTAAGATTATAAGGAGGAAGTGGAAGTAGACTCTATTATTTATGCAGTTGCTCAAAGAGGTAAAACAGAGATGAATATGGTTGATCAGAAGAATGCTCCAAGAGAGGGGGAGGAACCTGTTGCAACAGTTTTGGTTGTTCCTCTCATGGGATATAATATTGGTCAGAAGACCCTGAATTTGTGGTATTAGGCTTAGATTATGAAGATTCTAATGATGAACAGCTAATCGGAAGTCCTCCAATTTCTCCATTTACAGATACTACTATTGTGTAGCTAGTAGTAATTTTACCATGAGACTATGTGGAGAAGGAAGATTTGGAATCAATTAGGTCATATTTTAAAAGGCATTTTGATAAGAAATCTGTTGAGATAGAAAGATTTGTGGACCTAAATCATGATGTGGCAGCATCTGCCTTAGAGAGAGTTATTTCTGCCTCTTACTAAAATCTACTACATGAAGTAAAGGAGTTCCCGAATAAGGTCAGAACCTTGGCAGAATCTATGGAATCAGTGAAACATTCAATTTCTAATTTAGACTATTATATGGCCTTAAGGGTGTATGTTTAAAGAGATCATAGATATGTTAAATGTTTTGTTCATCAGATGGTTAATGTGTTTGAGGACATTAAAAAGTAAATGGAGACACATGTGAGTGGGAAAGATGATGATGTAAAATGCTTGATCAGTGGGTTGAAAAAATATTTTAAGGAGAAAATGACTTTCACTATGGAACCTCTGTGTGAATCTACTTCCTCTTTAGCCTAACCTCCTACTGATCTAGAGGCTTTTATATTGGTTGTTAGAGAATATGTGGAGAAGTTCTCTAGTACCAGTACCTTAGACCCACAGTCTTTGACTCAGGTTATTTCCACTTCCATGGAAAATGTAACACCTTGGGCCCCAATTAACCAGAGTCGGTGTATTATTTTAATACATTGTCATGAATACAAGGAATCAAGTACCAAAAGACCGATCAGTTTAGTATTCATGGAAAATACATTACATACAAGAACGTTACATTACATTATAAAATGAAATAAAAAACAAAATTGTCTCTATTGACTACATACATATCCATTATATTGTCCCTATAAGTCAATTATAATATACCTTATCACATCCTGGGAATAATAAAACATAGAAATGGGTGAGCTCAGATGCTTAGTAAGGATAAAAATATAGTGGAATCATTCATAAACAAGCACAAACATTTAAGGCAATGTATAAAACTAAAGAAAAATACTTTTAAACATAATCTTCAACATAATTTGGAAAATATAAATAAAATAATTCCATTTACATATTCACATGGATATTCCACTAGTCGAAGAATCATATGTAATATAAATATCTTATTTCATAATGATGGAATGCTTAATTAGAGACTTCATAACCACATTTTCATGGACTTGTGCCAAGACTACAAATATGATTTTGTAAACGCCTTGTTACAGGACACTAGATTGTCTCATGAGACCTATAGATGCATTGAGAAGCTATAGTGGTCTCCACCGATCACTTACTAAGTCCAATGCATTCCTCTTATTAAAAGGATTAAACAAAACATAGATATTGGAATTAAAACTAGCATACAAAATGTAAATACTTCATTGATAAACCATGAATGGAATAAAAATAACACATCCACATTCAAACATATCACCAAACCATCAATACAATATGGAAGATTTGTATCATAATAAATCATCCTCAATCAAGAGTAATATCTTATAAAGGATGTTGACTTGGTTGAAAATTAATAGAAAAAATCAATTAGAGAAATATACATTTTTCATAACATTGTTTAAAAGTCACATAATTTATAAAGGAATTCATTTAAAAGATTGGTTTGAATCAAGGGCTCTCATTAAACTTTGAATCTTTTTAAAGGAATCAACATTTTAAAACATTCATGTCCATATAAATAAATACTTAAAACCATTCTGAAAACATGGACATTAATGAGAACAGTTTAGAAGAAGAATTATTTAAAATATTTAAAATAGTGTTTTAGTAAAAGAATCACTTAAAAATTATACCTTTGAGAAAACTTTTATTAAAAATTTATATTTATAATAAATATGTACCAGTAGATACTCACGTTAAAACAACCTCGAATAATAAAGAGATTGTGAAATTGACCCTTGCCTTGCACCTTCCTTTGGTCGAGGGTACATTTAAACTGTTGTATAATGACCATAGTATGTTATTAAATTATACCAGAACCATATTAATATTTATTATATCATACATGATTCATTTATGAAATTATACTACCAATTTAATAATGATTTCCCTGTTAAATTAAAATGTTGTGTAATAATTGCTTTATTTATCGTATGAGTTTTAACTTATTATTCTTGATCGTATCATTTAGATAATTATTTAAATACTTATAGAATATAATACTTGATTTATATAAAATATATATTTAGAATAGAAATATTAAAAATAGATATATATATATATATATATATGGAGTGGAAGGCACCATTTATGGAGATGGTAGGTCGTACGTACGGATAAACGATATTTCTGTTTTCATATTGTATAGAACGGAAGTAAGTGAATAAGTTATATTTAAGTACGTACATATATATATATATATATATAGTAGAATTATTATGTCATATATTACATACATATTAACAATATATATTTTTATAATCATCATTGAATGGTGATCATGGGAATGAATCTAAAAGCTTCGTGGAAACAGTCAGCTGTACGTATGCACGAGCGACAATATCATTATATTGATTGTTAAATATTATGTAATTAGATGGTATATAATATATAAATAATCATTAACATGTTATATTTATTATTTACATCATTTATACTCATTATTATACCCTTGTAAACAATGAAGTGTTTGAATAACAAACTACACCACGACATAGAGACAGTAAGCCGTATGTACGCACGTATGGTGACTTTTTCATTTATAGGATTAATAGAATAATGGATATGGTTGTAACATATTTAAAATAACATCCCAGTATGTAGAAGGTATAATAGTTATTATTTTGTTATGTAAACACAATGAAACATGACGTAGAAGAATAAAAGAACTTAAAAGAGGGTGGTGAAATTATTACCTCTTCATCGGGTGTTTCTTTTTGAGTTGATCAAAATGTATCTTTAGGTTCGATTTATGATCAATGTATGGACTCTAGGTTGATGTTAGTAAATTTTGGAGGATATTTGGGTAGGTTTTTTCTGAGTCAAAAGGCTTTGGAGTTGTGAAATTAAGAGAAGGGGATGTTCCCTTTTATAAGAGGGGTGAGGTCACTTTAGGAAAAAATTAAAATATTAATTTATTATACAATCTTATTCGTTTTATAATTTCTCTAAATAAATATATTTCAAGACTCAGGTGTTTATGGGTCAACATAATTTCATCCAATAGGTTTTAGAAAATTTTAGGTTATCATTTTAACCTTATATTTTAGATTTACCTCTTAGTTAAATAGTTTTACTTTTTATAGTGTCTTCTTGTATTCTCACACTATATGGTTAATAAAAATACTCTAAACTTACAAGAGAAATTAAAGTGGTTAATTAATGAAATATATAAACTTATTTAAGAAATTTTTATGATCCATATATTTTTGGGAATATAATATCAACCAATAATATAGTATTTGTTTTAAAAATAAATTTTCGTCAATTTTGAAACTATTTGGTATTTTTTTAAAGTCATAACAACCTTATCACTTCGTAATAAATTTATCTAATCAACCCTAACATGTCATAATGACCTATAGAATTTTTTTATGGCATAAAAACCTTAAAATTATATTTATTTTAATATTTATAATATAATCTATTTTAATAATTTATTAAGAAGGTAATTACTGCATCATCCTTGTGTCATTAATAAAAATTATTATTTAATCCCTAAAAATTATGAATAAAATACCATTATGTAGGAAATAATTTTTTATTTAAAATGGATATTTATAGTCTAATTTATATTATTTATAACCCTATATTAAAATGGTTCAGTTGATGAACATTGAATTTAACACTTTTAACTCTTCTTTAAATAAAATAATAATATATATCCTAATCTTATACAAGTGGACCTAATGGATCATATTTTTTTTCCTAGGGTTGTTTTTAATCGAATTACACTTATCCAAGAGAATTATGAAATGTTTTAGGGTAATTATAATATCATTTTTACCTTTAATTACCATATTTACATTTAATTGTGGTAAATAAAAGTTAAAAGTTAAATTTCACCAAAAATTATTTTTATCATATTGAATTAAATTTTACTTAATAATTTAAAATATTCCTCTTTTATTTTTTCAATTCAACTCATAGAAGTGGTAAAATTATGTTTTATGCAAATTTTCTTACAAGCCTAGAAGGTGTGTAAAAGCGGTAAAACGGTTCAATAAAATTTTATACATCTTATTTAATTATAAAATGACTCAAATTAATTATAATTAACTAATATAGGTATTATATATCTATTTTGACTTAAATTATCTTTAAATAAAATAAATAATTATTTAAATAAAAAGATGGTTTTAAATAATAACGCAGTGTTGTTCACTATTCATCAAGAATTGAAAGTGTTTAGAAAAATACTAAATATTAAACATAAACTAATTTTTATATTAAAATTTTAAAAAATTATTCTATTTTACAAAATTAAAAATATGTAAGTTGCATTTATTAATTTAAAATTAATTCCTGTTGTCAAAACCAAAAAACAGGTTTTTTAAAAAGTAAAAACTATCAAAAGAATGACATGTGTTTAAGCCAAATTTAAATGTGAAATTAATTATAATGACCTACATTGTATTAAATGATAGAAATATAATCATTTTATACATTAAAACTATTCCAATGCATAATTTAACACTATAAATTATTTTGATTAAAAAAGTTGTTTTCAATTAAAACATAGTATTTTTCACTCTGTCAAAATATGAAAGTTATCAGAAAAGTACCATACATTTATCCAAACTTAATTCTTATGTCCTGATTCTAAATAGGAATTTAATTTCATTTAATTGAATATATACAAGTGTAAAGTATTGGTTTTAAATAAAGTTCTCCATTAAAAGGCGGTAAAATTGTATTTTTTTAAAAATACTTCTTTTATCTAAAAAAATGAATTTGTTCTTATATTAGGTCTAAGAAACACATATTATGGATATTAAAAATATTTAGAGTATATAATATTCAAAATTCACTTAATACTATTTAGAATTTCTTTTTGAACTACTAGTCTGATAAATTGTGGGGTGCTTAAACTCAGTGGTGCGTGTAGCACAAGGTGTTGAATTTCTTTGAAGAGATAACTTACTATGAAATCATGGAATGTTACTTTCTAACCTAATTAAATACATTTCTTCTTCACGATTATAAATTTTTCTTCTAAAATAAAAGGATAAAAATAGAAAAAAGACATTGAGGGAAAACCCATATCAGAATTTGGGTTAATAAAATTTTGTCTCAATAAGAGGGGAAGAGAAATGAAAAAGTCTCCACCAATTTATGATCTCAATTCAGAGAACATTGGTGGATATTGGAGAAATAAATGGAGAAAAAACTTAAATTTTTATAGGTAGTGGTTGAGGCCATCAATCACAAATAAGTCTAAAATTTAGGCCCTTAAAGCCATCAATCTATGATGATTTAAAATATTGTTAGTTCAACAAATTATATGATACTAGGATAAAAAATTTTCGGTTTTAATATACCTTCCCTAATTTTTAAGGATTAATTTATTCATTGAATAAGAGGAAAAATATATATTGACAAGTATTGTTTCATCCTTCAACTAAATCATACCACAAACTCATCTTTCACTCCAAAACATAATAGAATTCAAAAATATTATATTTAACCTAATTGTATAGGGTTACAAAAGTAATGATTTTATAATTCATTTGTCATAATATTTATATAAAAATAAATTATAGAAACTAGGACATCATATATGCTAGTGGTAAGTGATGCACCATTGTCACCCTTAGGTTGCGGGTTCATGTCTCCCGACATAACCGGACGCGACTGGTTGTCACCCGACCTCCGGGATTTCGATTTAATAACAATCCAAAAATATTATTAAGAAATTATTTATCCTTAAATATAGTATCCAATGTCAAACTTGATCCATTCCTACCTTTAGTCTTATCCAAAATACATTGGTCCAAACTCACAGTCTAAAATTTAAAAGAAAGGTAAACAAAATGATGATCTTTTTGCCACGTAATAACATGTTAATATATTCATATTGTATTCTTTTAAAACATGGTAACACCAAGAATTACCATAAATCTTTATTGATTGCATTCATGCTCCCATATTCCTTATAGAATATTAGATATATTACTTATATCAAAAAAAATTGAACATTCCAATAATGATTGAATAAACAAACTATTAATCCCTTCCAAGGTAGGCAAGAATATCCAATATAATTTATCCAAATCAACAATATCTTATTCCAAAATCACTACCTTAGTATCGGACCATAGATAGTTTTATCATTCCTTCATCCATGTATTTTCAAAAAAAAAATAATTTCTATTGAGTCACTTTTCTTATTACCATGTAATATCAAATCCTCAATAAAATAGTACTACAGAACAATACTTATTAATTTCTATAATTCATATAACCAGTAAAACGTTGATATAACACTCAAATGACATAATAATTTAATAACAATATAAAAACATTAATCGTTCTTATTCATCTTCGGTAGTATCATAACTTGATTATTATCCAATAATAGTATTTAGGGTATACTATAATGTTTTGGACATTGATTCTCATAGTATCCCAACTCTTTGCAAATGAATCATTGTACATTTGAAACCTTTTTCTTACCCTTCCAATCAAATATTTTGTGTCCTTTTTCTCCACCATTAACAAAATCCCATTCCTTTCATTAATTTACTTAGGTGATTCTATCCACAGTTATCACATATGGGAAAAATCCTTTTTTCCCTCTTCCCTTTATCCTTATTTCTCTCTTATATCCTTTTCTTCTCTTGATTCCCTTCGAAGCCGTAGGACTCGGAGAAATCTTTACATATCTTATTAAGACATGATACTACATTTCCATATGATGAGAATAGGTGGGAGACTATTTACCTTTTAAATTTTGGCTTAATACCATGAAAGATATGATACTTCTTAATTTTTTGATCATAAGTATTACTAGATTTATCATTCCTTCTTGTAGGCGCCATTTCTAAACAATGGAAAACAAAAGAATAGTTTATGAATTTCAATGAAAAATTCCAAACATGTAAAATACCTAACATAAATTGAAATGATTATTCATATAATCAATAATAATAATAAAATTTCTTTAAGTAAGTATTTACTCTTAAATCCTTCATAATGGATTTTAATGAAAATGTTAATTATCCTAAGAATATCCCTTAGGGGTGTCATAACCAAGAGTGCATCATGGCCCATTGTCATATACCAGGATACCCCAGGTCAAGCCCGAAACTCCTTGTCAGAATTTTCACTCCTAGGTACATCTATGCTAGAGATGCCTCTACATGCTCGTATCCAGATAGGGATGTATTGCTTGGAAAACTCAAAAACTCTTTACAGAAACAAAATTTTTTGAAGCTCATCTATATTAATCCTCAAATTATATCTTAGGGTTATGTTATCTAATCATATTTTTTTCTAAATCTAGTTTCCATGGTATGTACAAAACTTTCGCTGATACCAATTGTAACGCCCCAACGCCAGTTACCTAGAGTCTGTGTATTTTTTTAATACATTCGCATGATTACAAGGAATTAACTCACGAAAGACTGATTAGTTTAGGAGTATTGTAAAATATATTACATTCATAAATGTTACATAAAATTATAAAATGAAAAACTACAAAACAATTGTCTCCATTAATCACATTCATATCCCTTAGACCATCCCAGCAGGTCAGTCATAATATACTTCTTCGCATCCTTGAAAAAATAAAACATAGATTGGGGTGAGCTTAGATACTCAGTAAGGAAAACAATACAGCAGAAACATTCATAAATAAGCATAAACATTTATAGAAATGTATAAAACTAGAAAAAAATCCTTTTAATCTTAAAATTTAGCATAATATGGCAATGATAAATCAAGTAATTCCATTTAATTATTCACATGGATATTATACTATTCAAATAATCATATTTAATATCAATAGCTAATTTTATAAGGATGGAATGTATAATGCCAGACTTCATAACAACATAGTCAAGGCCTTATTCCAAGACTACAAATAAGATTTTGTCAAGGCCTTGTGCCAAGACACTAGTTTGTTTCATGAGACCTACAGATGCTTCGAAATGCTATAGCGGGCTCCACCCGTCACATATTAAGTCCAATGCATTCATCTTATGAAAGGGTTTAAATGTAACATAAAAATTCGTATTAAAACTAGTATACAAAATTTCAATACTTTATCCATAAACCATGAATGGTATAAAAATAACACATATACAGTAAAACATATCACAAAACCTTCAATAAAATATTTAATATTTGTATCATAATAAATCAACCTCGATCAAGAATAATATATCATAAAGGATATTTACATAGTTGAAAATGATTAGTAAAAATCATTGAGAGCAATATCCCTTTTTCATGAAATCGTTTAAAATACACATAATTTATAAACGATTTCATTTAAAATATAGTTTTAAATCAATGTGTCCCATTTCATTATGAAACTTTTTAAAGGAATTAACTTTTTAAAACATTCATGACCATATAAATAAATACTTAAAATCATTATGAAAACATAAACATTATTGAGAAATGTATAAAAGAATAAATATTTAAAACATTTAAAATAATGCTTTAGTAAAAGAGTCCCTCAAAAATAATACATTTTAAAACTACGTTATGAATCATGTACATGGATAATAAATATGTCCCTGTAGATACTCACGTTAAAACAACCACGAATAATAAAGCGATTGTGAAATTAACCCTTACCTTGCACTTTACTTTGGTAGAGGGTGTGTTTGACCTCTTGTATAATGACCATAGTATGTTATTAAATTATACCAGAACCATATTCATATTTTTTATATCATACATGATTCATTTATGAATTTATACTTCCCATTTAATAATTATTTCCAAATTAAATTAACATTTTTGTTAATAACCACTTTATTTATCATACGTGTTTTTAACTTGATATTCTTGATCTTATCCATTAGATCATGATTTAAATACTTACAAAATATAAACCTTGATTTATATATCATATATATTTATAATATAAATATTTATAATAGATATATATATGAAATGGAAGGAACTGTTTATGGAGAAGGGAGGTCGTACGTACGCATAAACGCTATATCCGTTTTCATATCGTATTGAATGGAATTAAGTGAATAATATACATTTAAGTACATACATATACATACATACATATATATATATATATCACCAGTAGCATTATAATTTCATATAATAAATACTTTTTAATAATATATATTTTTATAATCATCGTTGAATGGTGAACGTGAGAATGAATCTCATCGTGTCGTGGAGACGATAATCCGTAGGTATGTACGAGCGAAAATATCATTATATTGATGGTGAAATAATATGTAATAGGATTTTATATCATATATAAAGATTTATTAACATTTTATATTTATTATTCATGTCATTTATACTCATTATTATACCCATCCAAATAATTAAGTGTTTGAATAACAAACTACGCCACGATGTGGAGACGGTAAGTCGTACGTACACACGTATGGTGACTATGTCATTTATAGGATGGATAGAATAATGAATATGTTTGTAAAATATATATAATAACATCACAGTATATAGGATGTACTTGATTTATTATTTTGGTATGGTAACAACAATGAAAGAGGAAGTGGAAGAATAGAAGAACTTGAAAGAGGGTGGTGAAATTATTACTTCTTCTTCGGGTGATTCCCTTTGAGTTGATCAAAAGGGATACTTAGTTTGTATTTATGATCAACGTAAGGACTCTAGGTTGATGTGTGAGATGTCGGTATGATATTTGGGTATGGGTTGGTCGAGCCAAAATGCATTGTAGGAGTGAAATTAGGAGAAGGGGAAGTGCTCTTTTATAAGAGGGATAAGGGTCACTTTAGGAAAAAATTAAATAATTAATTTATTATACAATAATATTCTATTTAAAATGGCTCAAAATGAATTAATTTCTAGAATTAGGAGGTTATGGGTTGAAATTATCTCAATCAATAGGCTTTAGACACTTTTTGGTTACCATTTTAACCTTAGCTTTTAGATTTAACTTTTAGTTAAATAGTTTAACTTTTACGGTGTCTTCTTGTATTCTTACACTATATGGTTATTAAACATACTCTAAAATTACAATAGAACCTCAAGTAGCTAATTAATGACATATATAATATTATTTTAACCCTTTTTCTGAACCTTATATTTTTGGGAATATTATATCAACCAATAATATAATATTGTTTTTTAAAATAAATTTATGCCAATTTTGACACTATTTGGTATTTTGTTTTTGTGAAAGTCATAACAACCTTATCACTTCAAAATATATATATCTAATAAACCCTAACATATTAAAATGACCTATATAATTCTTGTATGGAATCAATACATTTAAATTATATTTATTTTAATATCTATAATATAAAATATTTTAATATTTCATTAAGAAGGTAATTATCGCATTATCATTGTGTCATAAATAAATTTAATTATTTAATTTATAAAAATTATAAAAAAATACCATTACATAAGAAATCATTTTATATTTCCAATTAATATTGATATTCGAATTTATCTTATGTATAACCCTATATTAAAATGATTTAGTTTATGAACATTGAATTTAACACTTTTAACTCTTCTTTAAATAAAATAATAATAAATGTCTTAATCTAATCCATGTGGACCTAAAGGATCATATTTTATTCATAATATTGTTTTTGGTCGAATTACACTCTTCCAATTGAATTAAGACATGTGTTATGGTATTTATAGTATCATTTTTGCCATTAAGTACCCTATTAACTTGTAACCGTGGTAAAAAAAAGTCAAAAGGTACTATCCACCAAAAATTATTTTCATTATATTGAATCAAATTTTACTTACTGATGTCAATCAAGATTCTCAAAATTTTGAAATTCAACTCACATAAGTTGTAAAATTAAGATTTATGCAAATTTGCTAACCTGCCAAGAAGGTGGGTAAAAGATGTTAAAAAGTTCAATAAAATTTTATACATAATATTTTACTATAAAATGACTCCAATGAATTAAACAGAACTTATATAGGTATTATATATCTATTTTCACTTAAAAAAATTAAAATAAAACAAATTATTAAAATAAAAAGTCGGTTTTAAATTTTAATGAAGTGTTTTTCAATATTCATCAAGAATTGAATGTTTTTAGAAATATACAAAAAATACACCATAAGATAATTTTGATTTCAAAAATTCAAAAATTAAGTCTATTTTACCAAATTATAAACATAATAGTTAAATTTAGTAATTTAATATTAATTCTCGTTGTCTTAACCAAAAAGCGAGTTTTTATAAAAGTAAAAACTCTCAAAAGGTTGACACGCGTTTATGTCAAATTTAAATTTGAAATTACTTTTAATGACCTAAATATTATTAAATTGTAAAAATATAATATAATTATTCTTCAAAACTATTCAAATGAATAATTTTACACTATAAATTATTATGATTAAAAAGGTTTTTTTCAATTAAAATGTTTTATTTTTCACTATTCGTGAAAATATGAAATTTATCAGAAAATTTCCAAATATTTATCCAAACTAAATTTTTATGAAAAGATTCTAAAAAAGAATTGAATTTGAAAGAATTGAATATATAAAATTGTCAAATATTGGTTTAAGAAATGTTCGCCATTAAAATGCGGTAAAGTTGCATTTTTTAAAAAATACTTCTTTTATCTGAAAAATGATTTTGTTCTTATAGTATGTCTAAGAAACACATATTATGGATTTTAAAATTATATAGAGTATATAAGATTCAAAATGAAATTAATAATATTCATAACCACATTTTCAACGGCTTGTTTTGTATGTTGTGGTGCCCTCAAACTCGGGGGGTGCGTGTAATGCAAGCTATTGAATTTCATTGAATAGATAACGTACTATGAAATATTGGGGTGTTACCGAAAATCATAATATTTTGAGAGATTATATAAGGGATGATTCTCAAGATTAAAAATTCATTAAAGATAAAGTTGGTTTCGATTACAAAAGGGTGTACACAAAGCATCAGATAGATGTCCACAGTAAGCTACTGTTGGAGAACATGAGGATCCCACTTGTCACTCGGGCATTTAAGGATCAATTTAGCAAGATTAGAGATCTTAAAATTTCATTATATAAATTCATAGTGAATAAAGATGATTTTATCTCAGCTATGAAAAGAGGATGAATCATTATTATGGATTTCAGAACTATTCTTTTGGCTTTCCTCCATGTGGACTACACACCCATCGTTGTTCCTCCAACATTGACTTATTCCTCAGATGCTTCAAGATATACCAGTGATGCACCAGTGATGACTAATGAACAGACAATTAGAAGCTTAACCCCTATGATTCTTCAGAGATCCACTCACTAAAGGTCTACTAATGCCTTTGTAGCTTCTCTTCTAACCCTACTACTTTCCATTCCTAGGCCTATCCCTCATTCTTCAGACCTTGACTCAGCTTCAAAAGACAAATCTCCTTTGGACGTTTCTGATGTGGATTGATTGTGTGATGTCATAGTTGGTATAGATCTTTTGTATACTTTTTTTTCTCTTGTATTATTTCTTCATTCATAATAAAATCCTCTTTTGTCACTTTTAATCTTATATTATTTTTGTAAACCACAATGGGGGATAAGTTTTATGTGTCCTAAATATTTGCATGTATATGCTATCTATTTTGGGGAGAATTCTTAAGTTCTCCAAAGATACCAAATGGGTATAAGATTTTATTTGACATAGAATTTTTTCATATATACAATATTAGTATTTTCTACCATAATCATGGTTCAATTTTAGTTATACACATCTCTAAAGATATTAGCAAATGTGCTTAACCCTGATTGAGAAAATACTGAAATATTTTGTGAATATCAAAAAGGGGGATATGATGGACTCAACTATTTTGATAATCCCAAATCATCTTTCATTTATGTGATAATAATATATATACTATATAATAATCATGTTTCATTAATATTTATAATCTCTATCATGTGATACCGATGTATCTTAAATCAAACTATTTTATTGTTTAAGCATCCAATTCCAAATTTACCGATGCAAAGGTTATTGACGTAATAGTAAATGACTCAAAGGTTACCAATGGAAAGGTTACCGATGAAAAGTTCACTGATGCATATGTTTTCGATAAAATGGTTATCAATGTCACGGTTACCGATGCAATGGTTACAGATGAAAAGGTTACCAATGAAATGGTCACCAATGCAAGGTTACCACTGAATGATACGATTGATAAGGTCACCGATGAAGGTCACCAATAAAATGATACCTCTGAAAGCCACCAATGCAATGCAACTAATGAAGGCTATTGATGAACCTACTGTTAAAGCCAACCATTGGGAAGGCTACTGTTACCAGTCTATCAATGCTTACCCTTCCATACACGGTCAAATTCTTAAAATTATTATAATGATCATATTTGGTAAATTTAATGCATCTAACATTAATTCATGCTGATTTTAGACATGTCAAGAAATCGTATCTGGGGATAGTACGAGGTACAAGGAGGATTGCATGTCATTTAATTATTCCTACTATTGGACATCAAATATAAATGATAAGACTGAGGAAGAAACTAGAAGTATTGAGATAATATAAGAATTAAGAAACAACAAAGGAAAGCATGAGAAAGATCTTACTCGCTAGATCAAAGAGAACTTGGAATAACCACTCGACGCATATATTGTGAACCCATTAATCTCAAAACGAGATTTTCAGGAGACCAATAACAAGACTTTATTCTATTCTTCATCAAATATCAATCAATTCAAGATGCAGAATACTCAATTCTTGGAAGCTAAAACCTGGAGTTACGACACACTGTTTTGAGGACAACTTCAAGAGAGAGACTCAAACTGAAAATTATTCATTACAAGTAGTCAAGAGATGAACTTCCAACACACAGAGCTTTCTAAACTCAATCTCATAATATTATCTCTATTGTGTTCCTTCGTATTACATTTCTGAGAAGTGTCTGTGTCTATCTATTACACACACTCTCTTTTGTGATTGAACTAGAGGATACTGAAAATCCCACATCAAGCTTCGCCTACATAGTTTTGCCACATATAACTGTAGAAGATACCGTTTTTGGTATGTATTGATTGTTTTTTTCCATGAAGAGCTATGGTAGAGGCTGTGAACCCGAGACAGTTTTTGAAAACTATTATAAATCCCGATATAGGCTATGTATCAATTTTATTGTTAATATAAATTTCTTGGTGGTAAGTGTTCACAAAGTGAAGAGGATTAAGTCTCAACTTGAGACTAAACCTATTATTTTACTATACTGTGTATTATATATTTTGATACTCTATTTTATCTATTTTTCTATGCTCATTAATTGATAAAACATAAAATTGTTTTTGGATTGACTTTGATAGTTAGTTCTGGTTAGTGTGTGTAGGTGTTTTATTTATTAAACTTGTTTCAAAAGTTGAAGAAGTGTTTTACACTGATTCAGCTAAGGATTAATCACCATTTGTGAAACATTTTTACTAACTATTTGTTTATATATTTATTGCCTTATTTAACTAGGATGTTTTCATATCTGGGGGATCTTTATAAGAAATTGTTTAGCATAAATTTTAAGTTGGAACTCAATTCACCCCCTCTAAAGATTCCACTCCGAACAACAAATAATCATCATCTAAACACCACGAAACATCTATAACACTTATAAAATGACAATATATGGGTATATAATAATCAACACCCCAACATTATATACAACTATAATTAATATAATCCATTATATTTGAAACAAAACCTATAATGAATGTATAAATAATGAAAAAATTCATCACCGTATAAGATGGCTCTCAAATAGGTATTTAACTATCGCAATAGAACAAAAATATAACTTAATGGAATAAAAAATAAACATGATAAAAACATATCAACATATTGATCATGCATCAGATTCTATCATTCCAAAGTGCACTATTCTAAACCACCAAATCACTAAAAATCATGATCAAAAGGGATAATACACCCACACAACAACTTCTCTTGATGGTTTTGAATATCAATTGGCCACTCCATGAGATTCTCATCATCATCAACATAAAAATTCCTGCAATCAACGAAATAATGATAATTATAAAGATAAAAATGAAAATAGAGTTGGTACAAAACATCATGCATCTAATCTATGTACGGAGAAATATATAACCATTATAAAACCTCAACAATGTACTCTAACACCAATAATGTTTAAATGAAATGAGAAAAAATATTTTTCCCATCATTTGAACATTACTTCATATGGTAAAGTGTAACCTTAAAGAACAAATGATCTTCTACACCAAACATTAAATAGATCATATTGCATGTATCATGATACTTTTTTACATTCCTTGTCTCTTTTAAATTATATTTAAATTACATGGACCATCTCAATCATAATATACACAAGTTTCAATCTATGAATTTTTGACACTATAACATTGTTCCAACAAAATTAAGATCTAAATTTTTTTACATAGAAAGCATTTAATAGAGCCATGTTAATGGATGATTGATAATCGTTACTAATGTAAAACTCAAACAGCCAATATGTTTCACCCCCGAACCATTAAAATCTTGAATGAATGTGAATGACATAACCTATATATTCGATATAGCTCACTCTATCCTAATAACTATTTATGGATAAAAATCTGTGTTAAGGCATAGATGAGAGAAACAACTACATTGAAACCCCTTCCTCACAAGTGAGTAGAAATTATGATAATTACCATGGATAGTTATCCTCAGACCCCAATAAATCTATAAATCCAATTCTAGATATTATGTCAATAAAAAATCCACTACACTCAATTCCCTAATCACCTATAAGTGATATGAATTTGTTACGAATTCCTTATTCAACTAAATGGTATCAAATTCACCCATAAACCAAGGAAATATGATAATAAAATAAAACAATATTTCCTCATAATTATATTGATGAACTTTCAAATTCTGTAGAAAAAAACAAGGAACATGACATTTAGTTGCCACTTTTTGGTAGACAAATAACTAATACATGAATTCCAACATAGACCTTTTTATTTATTGACACCAAAACCGACACCTTGTGGATGAACATCCAAATGAAGGATAAGGACCAAAAAAATAACCTCCAAATTCACTTCCAAAATAATGAAGAGCCTCTACACACATAACCACTAATGGAAATAATCCTTAACTAGTATATCAAGGGAATTAGCATTAACAACATGATCACGCTAAATTTCCACATCAAAAATCCCCAAAATTTGATTCCTCTACCAACATTATTAGGGATAAATACATTATCATCTAATTAATACACATACTTACAACTTCATCCATATGAGGATAAAATAATATAATCTCATCTATCACTCTCCACACTTCACTATACTCAAAAACAACATCACTGAACAACATTTTTCTTGCCTCATCAGCTAATACATTCAAATTTTCTGGTGTTTATGCAACTTCTATGTCATAATCCTTCAAATAATCCATCTAAAATATATAATTTGAATCTAAATAATTCTAATAGAATATATCTTTAAAAATCTTGTAAGCTATGAAGATAAAAAAGTGATCACTAATTATATTGAGTATCCACAACTTCAAGACAAACACAATAATGAAAATATTGCAGTCATGGGTAGTGTAGTTATTTTTTTGAGATCAAACTATCAAGACTCATATTATATGGTTGAATAATAATATAGAAATTAAAAATTCAAGAATATATGTCAAATATTTTAGAAAATATAAAATATATATCTTTTCTTTGGTAGATGAAGAATAATACTAGTCAACATTTTCTATATATGGTACTCAAAATAAGTTTTACATTACTAGATATAAATAACTGAATAATAATTCAAATTTAAATTAATCAAATAACTAAAAAAACAAAAAAAAATTGGGGCACAAATATTTTATAATATATTATAATACCAAGGATACTATAAAACATTGAAACATCCTGGGGGATACCCATGAAACAACCACATTAATTATTTAAGGATCCACAACTACTCCAAGATAAGACATGACACACCCTATAAAATTCACCTCTCTAACACAAAACTGAAATATAAACAACTTTATAAAGAGACGGTGATGCCAAATAACCTCTAAAATATCTTTAAAATTTATTGAAACTCCTCTTTTTAAATAAAATATATACATAATTTTTAACAAACACTACCTAAAACAATTTTCAAAACTCATGAAACACAATTTTAATTAGTCCCATGATTATAGAAGGAACTATTTGATATTAAATGGAAAAATCATGAACATAATGTTCCCATAATGAAATATAATAGTGGTTTTCATGAAATCAATATCCCTAAACTTTGGATGACGATATTCAAATTGTTAGAAAATCATTGTGAACCAGTTATCTCTTATAAAATAATATAATATACCATCAGTACATTTGTTTATTATGGTTCTTCACCATAATTGAATTCAACAAAAATTAATAAGTACTTTGTAAAAAACATTCCTCAACATTATCTATTAAAAACATCGGAGCACCCATAGGAGACACACTAGGATATAATATAGGATCGAAATAACAATGTATATTCTCAAAATACAAGAGGGGTGAATTTTATTCTTTAAAAATGCCTTTGGAACCTTTAAAGTTGGTTACGGATAACTATGTTTTCCTTAGACAAGGAAAATCTAGGTTTAACAAAGATAAACTAAGAAAATTCACAACACCTCTAATCACCAACTGGAGAATTGGAACCAAGGTTTACAATATTAGATTCTACCTTAAACCGTATAGAATATAAACTAATCAGAGTACAAGTGTAAGGAAATACAAGAAGGTTATACTTTCCTTATAATACAATATGCAACAAAAACAAACAAGTAGTAACTACAAGTAACAAACAATTACTCTTTTAACCCAAAGAGAAGGGTATCCAACAACCTTGGATAAAGGTCTCTTGATTTATACTTTCAAGAAAGTCTATCTTACCCACACCAGGGAAATCCCTTGATATGAAGATCAGAATCTCAATCTTGCTATCCCTTCAATCCCTCAACATCAAGGTAGTTGGAACCTCTGTCTTCCTAATCAAGGAATCCCTCGAACTTCAAGGTAGTCGTCACCTCGGTCTTCCTATCCCCGGAAGTCCTCAAATGTAATCACCAACATTCGGAGTCGCACGAACCAATCTGAACAAGAAGTTCAGTGTGCACAAGGAATGAAAAAGCTTCTCTCTCTAGAAATAACCTTAACAGCGTGTGGTCTCTAGATCGATCAAATTATTCATTTTGAGCTCTTTCAAATGAGATCATATTTATAGGAAAACTTCCAACAGTAGGCTCCCTCTTCCAACAGTCATATTTTCCTTGAAATTCAGAGGGACTTGTACACATTTAACTCAACCAACGGTAAATTAGAAACAGAATAGATGACATCATTTTATAACAAACCATGTATAACTAAATGCAAGACATCATTTTAAAATTAAGCATTTGTAGGTAAAAGCTATACAAGATTTCAGAGTGTAAGAAAATTAAAAGTTTGGAGTCTAACAAAAATGAAATTCAGAGTCTATTTAAATAAATGTTCAGATTCTGTTTTATAGGAATTTGGGGTCTGGTTTCACCATAGATCAGAATCTGAACTTGTAGAGTTTGGAGTCGAATTACTTAAGAGTTCGGAGTCAAACGAATTAAAAGTTCAGAGTCCAACTACTTAAGAGTTCAGAGTCTAACTTCATTAGAGTTCTAAGTTGAACTATTTAAGAGTTCAGAGTCAAAATGCTTAAATGTTCGGAGTCAAACTTCTTAAGAGTTCAGAGTCGAACTGCTTAAGAGTACGGAGTCGAACTGCTTAAGAGTTCGGAGTCGAACTGCTTAAGAGTTCAGAGTCGAACTCCTTAAGAGTTCGGAGTCTAGAATTCGGATTGTAAAAACAGAATGCTCCAAATCATTACATTATATGGATCTGGGATTTTGGGTATGAATCTGTTTTTTTTACTTAAGGAAAAAATTTCTATGTGTAAGAAAATTCAGGTTAAGGTAAATTTCCTTAAAGAAGTAAATATTCCTAATGGGGGTAAAAATAATATTTTCTTAAGTATAAGGTGTTTGTTATTTTCAAAACAATAAGGAATAGAAAATTCATAAGGAAAACCTTATTGACTCAACAATATCCCCCTTTTTGGAAAGCACAAACAACCATTAGAAAAAGCATATAAGGATTTTGAAAATTTTCATTAGACTTTGGAATTAAAAACTTATCTCCCTTTGTTCATGGATGAAAGTGAATACAACTAACTCCCCCTTAGGCATTGAAACTCCAAGGATTGTATTCTGAGTTTCCATAGTGGAGTTTTCATTATTGTAAGAATGAAAAAAAACTTTGTAGGGGGAAACGCCCCCTTTCATTAAGGATATTTCTTTTAGAAATTTTTCCTTTCTCCTCCTTAAGAGTAGTTCTTTTTCCTTCTCCCCTTTGTGATTTTTAAAAAGAATTTAAGGGAATGGAAAAAAAATTATGATACCTGAAACATTAGTATATAACAAGATACATCCAGCTAAATAATATTTCATTAGAGTTGGGAATATTTTACAAAGAAAGACAAAATACAACAAAAGATCAGAGTGGGTCATTTGTCTACCTTCTCCTTCGGGATGAGCTTCTTTAACAAGGTTTTGAGTTTCTTCAAGTCTCTTTGATCTTCCTCACCTTGCTTCTCCAAGGCTTTTACCTTTTTTTCTTGGTCTTTTAAAGCTTCTTCCTGATCCTCCAAGGCTTCTTTATGAAAATTTATTATCTCATCTTGATTTTCCATCTTTCGCTGAAACTCAATCCAGAAATATCTTTCGGTTTTCCAATTTTGAGATACTGAGTTAAGCTTCCCATTCAGGTCGCTGACCTATTGATTCCTAGAATTTTTCTCTTGGGTCATCTTTTCATAAATTTCATTAACCTTTTTATCCTCCATTTCAAAAGCATTTTGAACTTCAGCCTGAAAAATCTCCAACTGAACTGAATCTTCATCAACTCTCTTAGACCACTTGGTTACCTTACTGCATGACTTTCTATACATATCATAATCAATAAGAAAACTTTTCTGTTCAGCTTCCAACTTCACAATCTTATCCATGACCATGGATAAAGAATCCAATTTCTGATTCATAGTTTGTTGCAGCATATGGCATCTGGAATCTATTTTTGGAAGAATAGGAATTGTGTCCACCAACTTCCTCAGAGATGAACAAAAAAATATTGCCCATGAGATGATGATTCCGAATCCGAAACTTTTATTGGAAACTGATATTCTTCAGCTTGCACCAACTTTATTATAGAGGTTCCACCCACCTCTTTCTTCTTGATGACATCTTCTATAGGTGTCTCCATGAGATTTTGCTTCCACTTATCAGCTCTCGGAGTAGGTTCTTTATTAAGGGATACTTCCTCGGATTCAGACACTTGGATAATCTGGTCTTCATATCGTTTCTATTTTTCTTGACCTACCTCAAAAAAATTCCTCTCATAGGATTCTTCCTCATCATACAGAACATTCTCTTCTTCTTCTTCTTACTATTGCTTGATAGCTTCCTCATCTCCCTTTCCTAGAGTAACTAACTTTGCAGATTCATCCTTATCTTTCTAGTCCTGTACTTGCTTGATCAAGGTATCTAGATATTCACTCTCCTCCTCATCCTCTTCTTCGTCTTCAAATTTTTCAGCAACTTCTTTCTTAGCTTCATCAACTATTTATTTTCCCTTGGATCTATCAAGAGTGACAAAATTCTTGCCTGGAGTTTCTGGTAACGGAGGTTCCAGATCGAACGCTTCCAGAACGGGAAGCATTTCAGAAGCTAACTCTGAATATTTCAGCAAAGATTGCACCACATCAGCTTCATACATTGTCTTTTTCATTTTCTTCTCCTCTGTTTGTTTCTCTAGCTCCTCAGCGGCTTTTTGTTTTAAGGCTTTACCCTCTGCAGGGTCCAGTCTGAATTGAGGATCCCCTTCCTTCCTCATTTCTTTATCTTTCCTCCACTTGGCTGCTAATTCATCCGTATATGTTTTCTGCTTCTTCGTCTTGGGGGGATCAGATTTAGTTTCCTTAGCCTGAGGATTTTCTTCATTAGCAACGAATTCCTTAACCATTCTCTTCCTCCTTTTATTTTTGGATGGTTCCAGAGAGTGTGTTTCTTTTTGAGCTACATGAAATTATTCACTAGATAGAGGGTAAAATTTTCCGGATTCACTGGAAAAACCCATATACATCCTCTTGAGAGTATCATCACTGACTAGCATGAGCTTGCAATTCCGGATCATTGATTTGCAGGAAACCTTGAAAGATTCTAAGCACCGAACTATCAGCTTAGATAGTAAGGCATGAAACATGATAATCTGAGCTCTCAAATTTCCTTCATTGATATTCTTGAACGTAACCAAGACATGCCTCATCATATTTATCTTTCTTAGATAAACCAAAAAATCTAAGACATATATATCGATTTTCTTCAGATTTTCTTTATCACCTCTTCTTGTAACCAGAAATCCTTGCACCCACAACTGAAGAATTCTATCGTTCGGAGTGATACGAGCAGTCTTTATAGTTGAATCATCCTTAATCCCAAGACACTTCAGTGTCATTTATTTGTTGAAACTTCCTTGCACATCGGGAATTTTGTGTGAGAAGAACTCAACTTCTCCTTCATATGAAAACCCAACCAAGATCGCTGCCTTGGTGTTGGAAAGATTATAAGTCTTCCCATAGGACATGAATAAAAACCACTCTCTGTCATCTTCCATCAGGAAGGAAACAGACTCGTAGAACTCAGTCAGCAGATCAGTATAAACCAGATCTTCTTTATCTGACTTTGCTACGCAGACATCTTCTCATCCATTCAGCTTTATGTTTTTTTGAAATAAGGGAATCAATCTTATATAAATCCGGAGGAACTAACCTTTCCCTATAGACTAACCACTTAGAGATTGGTTTCCCTGTCGACATTTCTTGAGATGTTGCTTCAAAAGACATTCAGAGTGAAGAAATTTGAAAGATTCGGATCGGCTTTGCAAAGATTAGAACCGGCCTTAAGAATAGCAGCAGGGCTTCGAGACTCAAAATCTTGAAAAACTGATGTGGGACAAGTCTCAATGTCCCCTTTATATAGGAAATGGTTGTGACCATTGGTATTCCAAAAACCATCTGACGGTTGAAACAGTTTTGACCTGATCTGACGGTTGAAAATAATCTCGCATGAAGAACTTGACTCCGATCTTTTGAGGTTTTTAAAGAAAACATTTGGATTTGAGGAAATATAGAATCCTATCTTATAAAAAATTAGGAAAATACCAGCATGCAAAATATTATTACGAAACTATAAGTAAGGAAATTAAAACTATTCGGATTGGCTAGAAACATTGTTCGTAATTGGTAATATTATTTTTGAAGAAATGAATTTAAAAACAAACTCATTACAAAAAGTTCCATTATGAAAATCTCAATACGAAAACATCAGTACGAAAATCTCCATTTCAGAAGTTCGATTACAAAAATCTCCATTCTAGAAAATTTCATTACGAAAATCTCCATTCCAGAAATTCTAATTTCGAGAATTTCAATCCTTAAATTTTCAGTTCCAGAAATTCTCATTCTGGAAATTTTAGTTTCAGAAATTTCCATTCCAAAAACTTTAGTTCCAAAAGTTTTGAAAAACATACTACAATAAAAAAATTATTCATACTAATTTTGAAAAACAGATTCCGAAAAATTTTAGATACACTAACAATCAAATGTACTCCCCCTATGAGAAGGAGTTTGTTACTGTTAAGAGAATTTTTCAACAAGAAGTTAATGAAGAATGAATACCTTACAGTTATCATTCCTTACTTATGTTTAATGTATTCAAATCTATATGAGGGTAAATATTTTGTGAATATATCAGCAAGTTGATCTTGCGTTCCGATAAACTAAAGAATGATATCTCCTTTAAGTGTGTGATATCTAAGTATGTGATTCCTAATATCTATGTGTTTTGTATGAGGGTGATGTGCAGGGTTCTTTCTTAGGGAAATGGAACTTGTGTTTTCACACAAAATTTGTGTCTTAGTAAAACTCAGGCCATAATCTGTGAGTGTGTGTTGCATACACTACACTTGAGCACAACAACTTCCAACTGCTACATATTCAGCTTCAGTAGTGGAAAGTGCTACAGAATGTTGCTTTTTGCAGGACCAAGAAACTAACGAATCTCCTAAGAAATGACAAGTTCTGGATGTACTCCTTCTATCCATCCTACATCCTCTAAAGTCAGCATCAGAAAAGATTTTTAGAACAAAATCATTTCCAGAAGTATAAAATAACCCTAGATCCATGGTTCCCTTTAGGTAGCGAAAAATTATTTTTACTGCCTTTAAGTGAGATTCCTTTGGATTGGATTGATATCTTTCACATAAGAATACTGAGAACATTAATTCTGGTCGACTAGTTGTTAAGTAAAGTAGACTTCTTATCATACCTCTAAAAGATGTTTGATCTACTGGTTTCCCATCTTCATCATGATCTAAAGAGTTTGAGGTACCAATGGGAGTACATATACTTTTAGTATTGTCATAACCATACTTTTTGAAAAGATCTTTAATATACTTATGTTGAGATATATAGGTTCCTTCTGGTTTTTGAGAAATTTGAAAACCAATGAAAAGAGTTAACTCACCCATCATACTCATTTCAAACTCAGATTTCATTAGACTAGCAAAAGAATTAGTTAAATATTGCTGAGTTGAATCAAATATGATGTCATCAACAAAAATTTGTACAATTAAAACATTTTTCTTATCTTTATTTTTAAAAATGGTTGGATATGAATTTCCCTTAACATAGTTATTTTGAAGCAAAAATCTTGTGAGTCAATCATACCAGGCTTGTGGAGATTACTTTAGACCATAAAAATATTTGGTAAGTCAAAAATCATGATCAGGATGTTTTGTATCTTCAAAGCCAGGAGGTTGTTCAACAAACATTTCCTCTTGAACATAACCGTAATGAAATGACCATTTCACATCCATTTGAAAAAGTTTAAAATTGAAGAATTCTGCAAAGGCAAGAATAATACGAATAGATTCAAGTCTAGCTACGGGAGTATAGGTTTCTTCATACTTTATTCCCTCTTGCTGATTATAGCCTTTAGCAACGAGTCTAGCATTATTTCTTACTATGACTCCATTTTCATCACACTTGTTTCTGAAGACACATTTAACTCCAATAACATAAGTTTCCTTAGGTCTTTCAACCAAGGTCCATACTTTGTTCCTTTCAAATTAATTTAGTTCATCTTGCATAGCATTGATCCAATCATCATCACCAAAAGCTTCATCAGTACTTTTTTGTTCTAATTCGGAATGAAATTCTAGATGTTCTACTTCATTTCTTAAACAACTTCTAGTCCTTACAGGTTGATTTAATCCCCAATGATGCTATCCCTGGGATGATTCTCGAGAAACACCTTATTTGGGTTTTGTAAAACCTGTTCATCAATATAGGGTAGAAAGTCTTCTGGTGTAAATGTTTAAGAAGTATCTTCTCAAACATTTTCTTTATCAGAAGGATCTTCTATCAAGGATTGACAATCAGTTTTTGAAAACACATCCGAGGATGTAGATTGGGATGGTTTGAAAACAAAAGTATCTATCTCCTCAAATTTTACATGCACTGTTTCTTCAACAGTACAAGTATTTTTATTGAAAACTCTATATGCCTTAGAAGTTATGGAGTAGCCTAAGAAAATTCCTTCATCAGGTTTTGGTGCGATTTATGTATATTATCATTAGTATTCGGAATGAATACTTTGTAACCAAAAACCTTATAGTAGGAAAGTCTTGGTTTTCTAACATTCCATAATTCATAAGGAGTTTTATTAAGAAAAGGTCTAATTAAAACTCAATTTATAGTATAACAAGTAGTACATACAGCTTCCGCCCAGAAATTTCTAGCTATAGAATATTTACTCAACATGGTTGTAGTTATCTCTTGAAGAATTCTATTTCTTTTTTCAACTACACCATTCTGTTGAGGAGTTCTAGGTGCTGAAAAATTGTGAGTAATACCTTTCCTACTACAAAAATTTTCAAAATCAGAATTTTGAAATTCTCCTCCATGATCACTATGAATAGTTTTAAGTGGAATATTTTTCTCATTTTTAACTTGTTCTAAAAAACTTTTGGAATAAGAAAAGGCTTCAGACTATTTTTCTAGAAAATAAACCCAAGTAAATCTGGTGTAATCATCAACTAGAACAAACACATAGTATTAGCCTCCAATACTTCCAGTTTGTGTTGGATCAAAAAGATCCATGTGCACTAATTGTAATGCATCAGTTTTTGAGACTTCACCAATTGATTTAAAACTAGATTTATGTTTCTTTCTATATTGAAAAGTATCACAAACTTTAGAAGTATCAAATCTATGCTCCGGTAGATCCTTAACTAGTTTCTTCTTAGAGATTTTATGTAAGTTTCTAAGGTTACAGTGACCTAGTCTTTTATGTCGTAACCAAGAATGATCTTCAATTTCACTTATTCAAGGTAAATCATGACTCATGAGTTCTTCTAAGTTCAATGTGTAAATGATCTCTTTTCTATTGGATGAGAGTATAAATTCTTCCTTGGAATTATGTACTAAGCACTTATCAATCCTAAAATTCATAAGGTACCCCTCATCACATAACTGACTTATGCTAATGAGGTTATGCTTAAGACCTTTAACAAATAAAACATTTGAAATCAAAGTTTTACCTAGAAGAACAATATTACCAATACCAGCAATTTCTCCCTATGAATTATCTCCGAAAGTTACCTTTCCTCCTTTCGTTTTGATAATATTTTCAAAATAGCTTTTGTTACCAGTCATGTTTCGGGATCATCCACTATCCATGTACCACACATTGTTGTTAGTACTTCCTCTATATTCCTGAAAACAAGAAAAGAATTAGACTTTTGGAATCCAAACATGCTTGGATCAGAGATTTCCAGACAACAAAATTTTCGGAACCCAGACTTTCTTAGAGAAATAGGATTTATGGAAACCTAAAGATTGGGTTTTATTTAAAGAACAATTCATCACCCAGTGAACACATTGACACTTGGTACAAAATCGGGAACTTTGTGGAACAAAGTAGTTGTTACTAAAAATTGGTTTTTCATGGGTATAACCAAATCTGGATTTGTTTCTCAAATGTCGTACTTGAGAATACATTTTATCAAAATTTTCTTTATTATGGGTAAAGTTTGATAAACACTTCTTTAAGGAAAAAATTTCAGACTTGAGTTTTATAACCATGTTTTTATCTTCAAAATCATTAGGTTTTGAACTAGAGCTATGCTTGAAGATACTTTTCATAGAAATTATTTTTTCTATCTCTTTAGAGAGTTTGTTTCTCTAAGAACATACTTACTCAAGATTGTTTGAAATATTTATAAAATCAGAATTATTCTTATCAAGATCATTGGTAAGATCTGATATTTCTTTTGTAAGAATAGAATTCCTAGAGTTTTCTTTATCATGTTTTTTATTGAGTTTAGAATTCTCAATTTCAAGAAGTTCAGCAAACCTAGAAATTTCTTCATTGGTAGGTGAATTAGTTTCTTCATCAAGAGATAATTATTCATCTAAAGAGTTAAAATACTTTCTATCAATATAATTCAAAGAAACATTGGTCAACGATTCGGCATTTCTTACCTTATCCATAAAGAAATGATTGTCAATAGGTAAACTGGCTATAAGACCAAGATTCTTCTGTCCTGAAGATTCATAATCATAAAATTCATCTGAAGAGTCACCACCAATGGCACTCCAGGTGTCATTTTCATTCATAACTTTCTTAGCATTGGTTTTGTAATACTTCTTTCTATTCCTCTCAGAATGCCTTTCTTTCCTTTCTTTCTTTTTGAGAAAAGAGCAATCTGGTCTAATATGTCCTGCTCTCTGAATTCATAACAAGTAACTTCTCCATCTTTTCTATCTTTCCTTTCCTTTTTTTTATACTTGGATTTGAAATTTCTCTGGCCATCTGTCTTGTTCATTCTTTGAGAAACATTTTCTAACTCATTCTCAGAGACTTCACTCTCACTAGATTCGGATTGGATTATAACTTTCTTAGACTTGGATCTAGTTACTCTCTCAGCATTCTTAGCTTTCATATGATATGATGTTGTTGTAAAAGCAACAGTACCATTCCCTTTCTTCATTTTGATGTTGTCAGCATCTCTCTTCATTCTTGTTTCATGTGGGATAAGAGTTCCAAATAGCTCATCAAGAGAAATTTGAGTGACCTTCCTGTTCTCATCTATAGCTATTCTCTTTGATTCCCACTCATTGGGCATAATATCAATTATCTTATCTACAAGGGCTTCATCATCTAACCCTTTTTCTCCCATAGACTGTAAGTTGTTCACTGTAGTCATAAATCTCTGTTGAACTTTTTGTAAATTGGTTGTCCATATGGAAAATTGAATTCATAGTATTCATCTCTAAGCATAGCTCTTCTAGTCTCAATTACTTTAGAAGTGCCAAAGTGTGTAACTTATAACTTCTTCCAGATACAATTAGCTGCTTCACAAGAAGATATTTGGCTATATATATTTATAGTCTTTGAACAAAGTGAAGTATTGCATACATTATAATTGAGTTCATACTCATTATTTTCCTGGTTAGTAAAAGTTCTAACTTCTTTATTAGGAATTTTATAATCACCAGTAAGCATAACGAAGTTATCCACTCCAGTATTGATAACAAAAGTCTTCATTCGATCTCTCCAGTACTCATAGTCATTACCATCAATGATTGGTGGTCATGTTGGATTTATATTATCAATAGAACAAACATTGATTCCTTCCATTCTAAAACATCTTGGGGAACCAAATGAGTTAGTAGAAAAATATCGGAACGAAAAAGTTCGGAATGAAAAAGTTCTAAAAGACAAAGTTCAGAACGATAAAGAAAAAAGAAAAGGATAAAGAAAAACTTATACGTGAGTACGAGTATTTCTGAGACCTACTCGAATAACAATTGTAGGATCAAAATAACAACATAGATGCTCAAAATACAAGAGGGGGGGGGGTGAATTTTATTCTTTAAAAATTCCTTTGGAACCATTAAAGTAGATTACGGATAACAATGTTTTCCTTAGACAAGGAAAATATAGGTTTAACAAAGTTAAAATAAGCAAATTCACAACACCTCTAATCAGAAACTAGAGAATTGGAACCAAGGTTTATAATATAAGATTCTACCTTAAGGTGTATAGAATCAAAACTAATCAGAGTACAACTGTAAGGAAATACAAGAAGGTTATACGTTCCTTACAATACAATATGCAGCGAAAACAAACAAGTAGTAACTAAAAGTAACAAACAATAACTCTTTTAACCCAAAGCGAAGGGTATCCAACAACCTTGGATAAAGGTCTCTTGATTTATACTTTCAAGCAAGTCTGTCTTACCCACACCAGGGTAAGACCTTGATATGAAGATGGGAATCTCTGTCTTGCTATCCTTGAAAGACCTCAACTTCAAGGTAGTTGGAACCTCTGTCTTCATCAGAAAGGAAGCCCTCGAACTTCAAGGTAGTAATCACCTTTGCCTTTCTATCCCTGGAAGTCCTTGAATGTAATCACCATTATTAGGAGTCGCACGAAGCAATCTGAACAAGCAGTTCAGTACGCACAAGGCATGATAATTCTTTTCTCTCTAAAAATCACCTTAACAATGTGTGGTCTCTAGATCGATCAACATATTTCTTTTTACCTCTTTCAAATGAGCTTCTATTTATAGGAAAACTTCCAACGGTCGGATCCCTCTTCCAATGGTCATATTTTCCTTGAAATTCGGAGGGACTTGTATACGTGTAACTCAACCAATAGTTAATTAGAAACAGAATAGACGACATCGTTTTATAACAAACCATGTATAAATAAATGCACGACATCTTTTTGAAATGAAACATATGTAGGTAAAATTTATACAAGAGTTCGGAGTGTAAGAAAATTAAATGTTCGGAGTCTAACAAAAATGAAATTCGGAGTCTATGTAAAGAAATGTTCGGATTCTATTTTATAGGAATTCAGAGTCTGGATTCACCAGAGATCGGAATCTGAACTTGTAGTGTTCGGAGTCGAACTACATAAGAGTTTGTAGTCTAACTACTTAAGAGTTCAGAGTTGAACTTCATAAGAGTTCGGAGTCGAACTTCATAAGAGTTTTGAGTCGATCTATTTAAGATTTCATAGTCGAACTGCTTAAAAGCTCGGAGTCGAACTGCTTAAGATTTCGGAGTCGAACTACTTAAGAGTTCGGAGTCGAACTGCTTTAGAGTTTGGAGTCGAACTACTTTAGAGTTCGGAGTCCAGAATTCTGATTGTAAAAACAGAATGCTCCAAATCTTTACATTATATTGCTCTGCGATTTTGGGTATGAATCCGTTTTTTGGTACTTAAGGAAAAAATTGATATGTGTAAGAAAATTCAGGTTAAGGTAAATTTCCTTAAAGAAGTAAATTTTCCTAATGGGGGTAAAAATAATATTTGCTTAAGTATATGGTGTTTGTGATTTTCAAAACAAGAATGAATGGAAAATTCATAAGGAAAACTTTATTGACTCAACATATAAGTAACCATTATGCAAGAGGTATCAATCTTAATATATAACTCCAACAACTCATATGTCACCATATGTGATGATATCTATTATTCTAAGCCGAAAACTATAAAAGGACATACCATGTACACCAAAACCCCTAGAATATAGTTGTCACAAGGTGACTAACTATATGGGCCAATATATATCATGTGGAAGTTATTGTCTCTTACTTTTTTGGGTTTTTTCACCTTATCCACTACATAAAAACATAGCCACAATAATAACAACCAATCATGAAACATAATTAGTATCTCTAGACAATTTAAAATTATTACATTTAAATGTGCATTTTGTGTACTAATTTTTTGTAAGATGAACCTAAATCATGGAAGGGAAGGTCAGGCCCACTAATTTCCCAAGATGATATTAGGCCATTATCCCACTCCCCTGAGGCCATGTAGATAGAACATGGAAGGATATTTTCCCAACCCAAAGTGTTTTTTAATATATAATCCATCAAAACTCAGAACTATATCCTTAGGGTTGAAACCCATATAGAGGATGAGTCAATTGGGTTCAGAGAGACATATATCTACTAGGGGTTTCATTGGGATTGTATAGTTTTTTAATGGTTTGGGGTTACACTTCCATGGATTTTTATGTGTAAAGATCACAAATTCAAAGAGATATAATTTTTAAAAACTAAGAACGTTCATATAAACCCTTAGAAGATATCAGGGCCCCACGCCCCCACTATTAGACCAAACATATAGAACATGGAAACAATTATCCCTTCACAAGTGTTTTTTTTTAATTTCACCTTTCTGATAACTTTAAACCATGATTCTAGGATAATATCAAATGGAAAGAACTATTTCACACCCTATGTGGGTTTTCATATCACCTACCCTATATCTTGAACCAGTGACATTAGGGATATTAATGAATCAAGAAGAATTATGAGTGACACTATGATATTTCCTAGTGGTACTTATAACATATTTCAATTGGTTATTATAACTGAGTTCACTATTTTATGTTGCGAGAGAGGAGAAATTAAAATCCTCACTTTGGAGGAAACATTTTTGTGTCATGTGCAATTTTATAGGCCTTATGGTGGTGGCCTGAGGGCCTACTGTCTACTAATGTTTTTAGTAAGCATGTATAATTCGTTCATTTTTAGGGATGACCCTTACAAGGATCATTAAGTGCATTTATAATGACCCCTAGTGGGATAAGACCAAAATAGAGCAAATGAGATCCCTTCTAGAATATGGACCGGTACATCCACCATTTCCCAGATGAGGTTCCATGTATTTTTTCCATGATTAGTGGAACTCATAATGATACTTGATTGGATATAAAAAATGACATCATGGTTTTGAGTAGGTATGGAGAGGGGTTAAATCCCAAGAAGGGAGGAGAACATACCCACCCCTTGGGTTGGGATATGGTGGGTGTAAAATTCAACATGCTATAATGGTGGATTGTGTAACACCCCATGATTTCATAGTATGTTATTTCTTCAAAGTAATCCAATAACTTGCACAACATGCAACACGGAGTTCTAGCGCACCACAAATTACCAAACTAGCTGTTGAAAAGAGGTTATGAATAGTATTAACTGAATTTTTAACTTTATATAATCCTTATAATTTTAGAATCCATATTATGAGTTTCATAGACATAATGTAAGAAGAAATTCATTCTTTGCAGATAAAAAAGTATTTTTAAAAAATTGCAATTTTACAGACATTTAATGGAGAACCCTTTTTAAATCCACTATTTGAAACTTTTTTATATTAAATTTGAAAAAATAAACTACTTTATTATAATAGGGACAAAATTTTTTAGTTTCAATAAATTTTCGGTGTTTTTCTGATAACTTTTATATTTGGGTGAATAGTGAAAAATAATATATTTTAACTAAAAACAACTGTTTTAATCAAAATAATTTATACTGTAAAATTATACATTTTAATTGTTTTTAATTATAAAAAGATTATATTTTTACCATTTAATCAAATTCTGGTCATTTTAAGTAATTTCACTTTGAAATTAGACATAAATAACTGTCATTCTTTTGATAGTTATTATTTATTAAAAATATGTTTTTAGGTTTTGACAATGGGAATTAATTTTAAATGAATAATTTTAATTTATATGTTTTGAATTTAGAAAAATCTACATTATTTTCGAATTTTAAATGTCAAAAATAGCTTAGGGTGAATTTTTGGTATGTTTCTGAAAACTTTTAATTTTAGATGAACAGTGAAAAACAATGCGTTATTGGTTAAAACCGACTTCTCATTGAAATAATTATTTATTTCATTTAAATTTATTTTAGGAAAAATTAAATACATAATACCTATAAAAGTTAAATGTAATTCATTGAAGTCATTTTATAATAAGTTTAGATATATAAAAGTTTTATTAAAATTTTACCGTCCTTTACCCACATCCTAGGAACATTTGCAAATTTACATAAAACATAATTTTACCGCTTCTGTGAGTTGAATTTCAAAAATCTATGAGACACATTTGATATTAGTAAGTAAAATGTGGTTCAATAAGATGAAAATTATTTTTCGTGAATAGTAACTTTTTACTGTTATTTACCACGGTTAAAAATAAATAAGGTAATTAAGGGTAAAAATGATATTATCATTATCCTAACACATGTCTTAATTCTATTAGATATGTTTAATTCGACCCAAAATAACTTATAAATAAAATATGATCCTTTAGGTCTACATGGATTAGATTAGGACATTTATTATTGTTTAATTCAAAGAAGAGTTAAAAGTGATAAAGTCAAAGTTTAATAACTAAATCATTTTTAATATAGGGTTACACATAATAGAAATTCAACTATAAATATTCATTATAATGATAAAAGGATTTCCTATATAATGGTATTTTATTTAATATTTTTAAAAATTAAATAATTAAATTTATTTATGACACAATTATGACGGAGTAATTACATAATTAATGAAATATTAAAACAATTGATATTATAAATATACAAATTAATGTAATTTGAGACTTTTTATGAATTACACTAATTATCTAGGTTAACATTACATGTTAAGTTTGGTTAGATAATTTTTTTTCTAAGTAATAATTCTGTTATTAATTTAGCAAAAACCAAATAGAAAATAGTGTCAAAATTGACATTAAAGAGTTTTTAAAACAAATATTATATTATTAATTGATATTCTATTCTTAAAAATCTATAGTTCAGAAAAAAGACTTTTATAATGATAGGTGTATCATTAATTAACTACTTGGGGTTTTCTAGAATGTTTATAGTATGTTTATTAACCATATAATATAAAAATACAAAAAGAAATCGTAAATGTCAAACTATTTAACGAAGAGTTAAATCTAAAAGATAAAGTTAATATAGTGACCCAGACCTATCTAAAACCTATTGTTTGATTGGTTTTCGACCCATACCCACCTTAGATTTTAAATAATTTATTTTTGAAAAATTATAAAACGAAAATGATTTTTTTATAAAATAATATTTCTAGATTTTCATATCGTGCCGCTCACCCCTCTTATGAAAGGGTACTCCCCCTTCTCTCTCTAATTCACAACTTCTAAGCCATTTTTCATAGCCACCCCTGCCCAAATACCTTCTAAGCTATCCTACCTTCATTCTAGAGGTCTTAATTTAGTCATAAGGCCATCTCAAGGATCCATTTTGATCAAATAAAAAGTAAGAACCTGAAGAAGAGGTAAATATTTCATCACCTCTTTCAAGTTCCTTTCTTCTTACACTTCCTCTTTCTTTGTTGTTTCTAGTCTAAAATAATAACTCCAGTAACCTATATATATTGTGATTTTATTATTAATATGGTACAACCATATTCATTATTCAATCCATCTTTGAATGACATGTCACCATACGTGCGTACGTACGGCTTATCGTCTCCACGTCATGGTGTAATTGTTATTCAATACATTATTATCTGCATGGGTATAATAATGATGTTAAATTGATGTAAATAATAAATATAACATTACAATTATTCTTTATATATAATATATCATACAATTATATGTTATTTTAATATCAAAAGAATGATATTGTCGCTCGTGCGTACGTACGAATTACCCTCTCCACGAGCACGATGAGATTCATTCCCCATCGTATCCATTCAAGACTAATTTTCATTAGACGATTAAAAATAATGTTTAAATACTTAATATCATTCTGAGTATGAATAATATGAATCCTATACATAACAAACATTACTTACGTAACAAAGCATATAAAGAAAAATGAATCAGTTAACACCCAAAATGACGATAATAATAAGATATTATTAACAAAGAAAAGGTAAAAGGTCATATATGATATCATATTAATGTATATGATTCTTTTATAATTTAATTAACAATTATTTTACCATTATACAGGTTTTTAACCTACCTTCGACCAAGGAAAAGTACAAGGTAAGGGTTAATTTCACAATATCTTTATTATCCGAGGTTTTTTTTACATACGTATCTACTGGGACATATTTATTATCCATGTCCATGTTTACTAAAATAGTTTTCATAGGGATTATTTTTTAGGGAATTGTTTACTAAAAAATCATTCTAAATGTTTTAAATATTTATTCCTCTAAATCATTTTCAATAATTTCCATGTTTTCAAATTGTTTTTTAAGAATTTATTTATATGAACATGAATATTATTCAAATATTAATTCCTTTAAAAAGTTTCAAAGTGGTATGGGACACTTTTATTAAAAAAAATCTTTAAATATCTTCCTTTATAAATTGTGTGACTTTTAAATGTTTTCATGAAAAAGTGATATTTCTCTCATAATTTTTACAAATCATTTTCATCTATGTCAATATCCTTTGATGGATTTTAAACTAGTTTGAAGTTGATTTATTATGATAAAAATAATCCATATTGTATTGAAGGTTTTGTGATATGATTGATTGTGGATGTGTTATTTTTATACTATTCATGTTTTATGGATAAGGTATTGACATTTTGTATGTTAGTTTTAATACGAATGTTTATGTTATGTTTAATCCTTTTTATATAAGGAATGCATTGGACTTTGTAAGTGATGGGAGAAGCATGATATAGCTCCTCGATGCATCAGTAGGTATCATGAGACAAACTAGTTTCTTGTCACAAGGCCTTAACAATATCTTATTTGTAGTCTTGGAACAAGGCCTTGACTATATGATTATGAAAGTCTGGCATTTTGAATTCCATAATTATGAATGTGGTTGTTGATATTGCATGTGATTATTCGACTAGTAAATATCCATGTGAATAAGTAAATGGAGTTATTTTGATTTATATTTTCCATATTATGATTAAGTTTATGTTTAAAAGTATTTTTTTTAGTCTTATACATTTCCTTAAATATTTATGGTTATTTATGAAAGTTTCCGCTATATTTTTATCCTTAATGAGCATCTGAACTCATCCTGTTCTATGTTTTTTTTATTATGATGTGAAAAATTATATTATGACTGACCTATAGGGACAGTCTATGGGATCTCAGTGTTGTTTGTGGAAACAATGTTGTTGTAGTTTTCCATTTTATGATATAATGTAAACCTTATGAATGTATCTATTACTTCCAAGCCTACTAATCTTATCGTTCATTCGATACTTGATCTATTGTGATCATTCAAATGATATGTAATAATTCACCGACTCTAGGCTTCTGGGGTCGGGTTGTTGTAGTTGGTTTGAGAGGTTGTTTATCAAAAACCTTCGAAACAAGATTTAGATACACTCTTATAAGAGAACATAGCCCTATGATAGTCTTTAAGGATTTGTAGAGAAGAACTTCCTGGAATTTCTGTATTGTAGATATTTTGTGAGTTATCCAAGAAATACATCCCTGTCTGGATACAAGTAGGTAGAGCCGGCTCTTGAACAAATGTACCTAGGGGTAAAACCCAAAAACTCCAGTTTGATCTAGAATCAAATGGGAACAGGTGCATGACAATGGGCCTTGCTGGACTCTTGGTTACGACACTTCGGGGGGATAGTCTTAGGATAATTCTCATTTTTTTACAAACCATTATGTAGGGGTTATGAGTATATACTTACTCAGTGAAAACATTTTTATGATTGTGGATTATATCTATGAACTGTTCAATTTATGTTATGTGTTTTACAAGATTTGAATCAAGAATTGTGATTGATAAACTCAGATAGTTTATGCTATTGTTTAGAAATGATGCCCAGTAGAAGGAATGGGAACTCCAAAAATATGTATGATCCAAAGAGCAAGAAGGATCATATATTTCTTAGTATTAATCCGAAATGTAGAAGGGAAATAGAATCCCATGTATTTTAAACAAATGAAGAAATAGTATCATGTGTTAATAAGATAAGTAAAGAGTTCTATGAGTCCTATGGATTGGAAGGGAATGCAGAGAAGAAAATGATGGTAGAGAGAAAGATGGATAAAGGGAAGAAGGGAAAGAAAGATTTTCTCATATGTGATAAGTTTGGAAAGAATCACCTTCGTAAATTCATGAAGGGAATGAGAGTTTGTTATGATTTTGGAGAAAAAGTACACCAAGTATGTGATTGTAAGGATAAGAAAAAGGTTTCATGTGTATAATGCTTCATCTGCAATGAGTTGGGTCACTATGTGAATCAATGTCCAAATCAACTGAGTATACCTCAAATGATGCTATTGGATAATAATGAAGTTATGATATTACCACATATGAAGAGAAAAGACTAGTGTTCTTATGTTGCTGTTAAAATATTATGTTATTTCAGTGTTGTGTCAATGATATAACAGTTATATGAATTATGGAAATATATAAGGATTGTACTACTATAAAATTTCATTGAGGATTTGAGATTATGTGGTTTTATGAAGAGTAACTCAATGAAAAGTTAAACTTTTTAAAAAATACATGGTTTTAGGAAATATAAACCTTAATATGGTCCTCATACTGAGGTAGTAATTTTGGAATAATATATTGTTGATTTGGATAAATTATATTGGATATTCTTGACTATCATGGAATTGATTAATGGTTTTCTTATTTCATCATTATTTGAATATTAAAAAAAATTGATATAAGGAATATATTTAGTATTATATAAATGATACGGGAGAATGAATGTAATCAATACAATTTTATGGTAATTCAAGGTGTTACCATGTTTTAAAATAATCTATGATGAAGGTGTTCACATGTTATTACATGGAAAAAAGATCATCATTGTGTTTAAATTCCTTATAAATTTTGGACTGTGAGTTTGGATAGAAGCATTTTGAATAATCCTAAAGTTTGGAATGTATTTAGTTTCAAACTGGATATTATTGTTATAGTTGTTTTTGGATTTTTATATAAAGGACAACATGCAGACTATATAACAATTCGTCACGTCGGTCAAAGCTGTGGGAATCGAACCCATGACCATAGTGCGATTCGGATTTATCGCCTACCACTGGACTACATGAAGTCTTTGTATTGTATAATCTATTGTTTTTAGGGACTAATAGGTGAATTTTAAATTCAATATTTTTGGCACCCTATACGATTAGGAAAAATAGAATATATATTTTTTGAAATATTTTGGAGTGAAAGATAGTTTGTGGTAGAAATTAGTTGAAGGATTAAAACTCAACTTGTCAAGTATATATATATATATATATATATAATTTCGTTACCTCTAATTATATGGGTAAATGTGTTCTTAAACATTAGGGAAGGGATCTTAAAACCAAATATGTGTTATCCTATTACCATATGTTTTGTTGAACCGATGGTATTTCAAATCATCATAGACTGATTGATTTGAGGCCCTCAATTTTACACTTGTTTGTCATTGATGACCTCAATCACTCCCTATAAATATTTAAATTTTCTTATAATTATGTGTCTCTAATTTCCACCAAGTTTCTACTAATCGAGATCATAATTTGGTTGCGACCCTTTTATTTCCCTTATCCTTTTTTAAGACTAAATTTCATTAAACCAATTTCCGATGTCGGTTTTCCCTAAAATGTATTTTCTATTTTCAAACTTTTATTTTCAAAAAATAATTTCAAAATGGGAGGAAGAAATTTATTGAAGAAGGGAAGAATATAACACCCCAAGATTTCATAGTACGCTATTTCTTCAAAGTAATTCAATGACTTGCACTACACGCAACATTGAGTTCTAGCACACCCGATTTACGAAACTAGTTGTTAAAAAGCGGTAATGAATATTATTAATTGAATTTTTAACTTTATATAATTCATATAATTTTATAATTATTATTATGAGTTACTTAGACATAATTGAGAACAAATTCATTTTTTTCAGAAAAAAAATATTTTTAATAAAACTGCAATTTTACCAGTTTTTAATGGTGAGTCCTTTTTAAATCTAATATTTGAAACTTTTATATATTCAATTTGACAGAATTAACTTCTTCATTAGAATCGGGATATATTATTTTAGTTTCAATAATTTTTTGGTGTTTTTCTGATAACTTTCATATTTTGGTGAATAGTGAAAAATACTATATTTTAACTGAAAACAATTTTTTCAGTAAAAATTTATAGTGTTAAATTATACATTTTAATGGTTTGGAATTATAAATGGATTATATTTTTACCATTTAATCTAATTATGGTCATTGTAAGTAATTTCACATTTAAATTGGATATAATTACGTGTCAATCTTTTGATAGTTATTATTTTTTAAAAATACGCTGTTTGGTTTTGACAAATAGAATTAATTATAAATTATTAAATGAAATTTAAATGTATTGAATTTGTTAAAATACACTTCATTTTTTAATTCATAATAACAAAATTATCTTCGGGTGAATGTTTGGTTTGTTTCTGAAAACATTCAATTTTTTATGAATACTGAAAAACACTCTGTTATTAGTTAAAACTGACTTTTCATTTTAATAATTTTTTATTTAATTTAAATTTATTTTACACTCAAATAGATACGTAATACTTATATAATTTCAATGTTATTCATTGGATTCATTTTATAATAAGTTTAGATATATAAAAATTTTATTGAAATTTTACCATCTTTTACCCACCTCCAAGGGGCATTTGAAAATTTACATAAAACATAATTTCACTGGTTCTATGTGTTGAATATCAAAAATTTGAGAGAAATGGTTTATATCATTAAGTAAAATTTGGTTCAATAAGATGAATATTATTTTTGGTGAATAGTAACGTTTGTACATTTATTTACCACGGTTAAAATTAAATAGGGTAATTAAGGGTAAAAATGATATTATTATTACACTAACACATGTCCTAATTCTATTGGAAAATTTTAATTTGACCAAAAACAACCATAGAAATAAAATATGATCATTTATGTTAACATGGATTAGATTAGGTCATTTATTATTATTTCATTCAAAGAAGAGTTAAAAGTGTTAAATTCAATGTTTAATAACTAAAACTTTTTTAATATAGAGTTTCACATAAGATAAATTCGGCTATAAATATTAATTAGAAATATAAAAATATTTCCTACATAATGGTGTTTTATTTATAATTTTTAGACATTAAATAATTAAATTTATTTTTGACACAACGATGATGTAGTAACTACCTAATAAATGAAATATTAACATAATTGATATTATAAATATCCAAATAAATGTAATATGAGAATTATTATGAATTTCACTAATTTGATAGTTTAATATGTCATGTTATAGTTGGTTAGATTAATTTTTTTGATGTAATAATGCTGTTATGAATTAAAAAAACAAAATACAAAATAGTGTCCAAATTGACATAAAAGAGTTTTTTAAAAAAATATTATATTATTAATTTATATTCTATTCCTAAAAATCTATGGTTCAGCTAAAAGACTTATACAATGATAAGTGTATCATTAATAAACCACATGGGGTTATCTTGGATGTTTATTGTATGTTTATTAACCATATAATAAAAAAATACAAAGAGACATGGTAAATGTCAAACTATTTAACTAAGAGTTATATCTAAGAGATAAAGTTTATATAGTGACCCAAACCTGTATAAAACCTATTGTATGAGTGGTTTTCAACCCATCACCACCTTATACTTTAAATAATTTATTTTTGAGCCATTAAAACCGAAAATTATTCTATTGTAAAATAATATTTCTAGCTTTTCCTATGGTGCCCCTCACCCCTCTTACAAAAGGGCACTCTCCCTTCTCTCTAATTCACACCTTCAAAGACATTTGGCTTGGCCAACCCCTACCCAAATACCCTATCAATTGTCCTCCTTTTTTCCTATAGGCCATACTTTAGTTAGAAATCCAGCCTATGGAGCCCTTTTGATCAAATCAAAAGGTAAAACCCGAAGAAGCGGTAAATATTTCATCACCTCATTCAGGTTTCTTTCTTCTTCCACTTCCTCTTTATTTGTTGTTTCCATCCTAAAAAAATAAATCCATTATCTTCTATATACAGAGATATTATTATAAATATGGTAAATCCATATTCATTATTCTATCCATCCTTTGAATGACATGTCACTATACGTGCATACATACGGCTTATGTCTCCACGTCGTGGTGTAATTGTTATTCAATACATTATTATTTGGATGGGTATAATAATGATGTGTAATTGATGTAAATAATAAATATAAAATGATAATTATTCATAATATATAATATACCAACAAATTATATATTATTTTAATGTCAAAAAAACGATATTGTCCCTCGTGCGTGCGTACGGATTACTGTGTCGAGGAACGTGATTAGATTCATTCCCCATCATATCCATTCAAGACAAATTTTCGTTATATGATTAAAAATAATTTTTAATGACTGAATATCATTAGGAATATTAATAAGATAAATCCTATCAATAACAAACATTACTTACTTAAAAAGTCATATAAAGGAAAATGAATCATTTAACACCCGAAACGACGATAATACTAAGATATTATTAACAAAGCAATGTTAAAAGGTCATTTATGATATCAAATTAATCTATATGATTATTGTATAATTTAATAAAAATTATTTCACCATTATATAGGAGGTTAACCTACCCTAGACCAAGGAAAAGTACAAGGTAAGGGTCAATTTCACAATCTTTTTTTATCCGAGGTTGTTTTTACATAAGTATCTACTAGGACATATTTGTTATCCATGTCAATGTTTCATAAAAGAGTTTTCAAAGGGATTATTTTTGAGGAAATTTTTTAGAAAAACATCATTTGAAATGTTTTAAATATTTATTCTTTTAAATCATTTTCATTAATTTCTATGTTTTCAAAATGGTTTTTAAGGATTTATTTATATGGACATGAATGTTTTCAAAATGTTAGTTTCATTCAAAAGTTATAAAGTGGTATGGGACATTTTGATTCAAAAATTTCTTTAAATGTATTCCTTTCTAAATTGTGTGACTTGTAAATGTTTTAATAAAAATGCGATACTTCTCTCAAAGATTTTTACAAATCATTTTAATCTATGTCAACATCATTTAATGGATTTTAAACTTATTTTAAGTTGATTTTTTATGATACAAATATTCTATATTGTATTGAAGGTTTTTTGATACGTTTGACTATGGATGTGTTGTTTTTATACCATTCGTGGTTTATGGATAAAGTATTGACATTTCATATTCTAGTTTTAATATGAATGTCTATATTATGTTTAAACCTTTTCATTTGAGGAATGAATTGGACTTAGTAAGTGATTCGGTGGAGCCTGTTATAGCTCCTCGATGAATCGGTGGGTCTGATGAGACAAACTAGTGTCATGGAACAAAGCCTTGACTGAATCTTATTTGTAGTCTTAGCACAAGGCCTTGAATATGTGGTTATGAAAGTCTTGCAATATGCATTCCATTATTATGAATGTGGATATTGATATTGCATGTGATTATTAGACTAGTATAATCTCCATGTGAATAAGTAAATGGAATTATTTTGATTTATATATTCCTTATTATGGTGAATTTTATGTTTGAAAGGATTTTTTTATTCTTATACATTTCATTAAATGTTCATGCCTATTTATGAATGTTTTTTCTTTATTGTTATCCTTACTGAGCATTTGAGCTCACCCCTTTATATGTTTTATTTTTTCCAGGATGTGAAGAAGCATATTATGACTAACCTATAGGGATAGTCTGTGAGATCTTAGTGTTTTCTATGGAAACAATGTTGTTTTAGTTTTTCATATTATAATGTAATGTAAACCTTATGAATGTATCTAGTACTTCCAAGGCTACTAAACTAATCAGTCTTTCAAGACTTGATATTTTTTGATAATGATAGTGATACATATTAATGCACCGACTATAGGCTTCTAGGGTCAGGGTGTTATAGATTGTCTCATGTTTTGGGATTGGATCACTATTAATCATTACATAAAAAGGTATCCTTATTTATTTAAAGACCCTATGTGGGATGATACCAAATCACAAGACCATTCACAACCACAAAACATGGGTCATTACATTCACCATGGCCTATTCCAAGTGGCAAGTATCATCCCCTCTATTTACAATGTTTTACTCACCTCCCCATTAACTCAAATACCTAACATACGGATAAATGGAAAACTAAGAAGTGTTAAGAGTACCATTGAGAAGTTTTAGTGGTAATTTTAAACCATCTTAGTTGGTTTTTTTAAGGTCCCATGTTTGAGTAACATGGGAGGATAAATTAAATACCCAATATGGTAATAGATAGTTCATTACATTATTTACCTACTGGGACTTGTGTTTGAGACTCATGGGCTTCTTATCATCCTAGGGTTTTATTGTGCATGGAATATTCTTTCATAGTTTAGGATCAGACCATCATGGATTGTTTCATCAGAAGGTTATTTTTAAAGAAAATATCCCCAAAAGCATGATCAAACACTGTGAATGAAATATGAATGAACACTAAATCCATTGGTATATATGAAGACCTCTGGGCCCCTCCACAAGGATAGTAGATAGAAAATGGATATATTTTTCCCCTATCGTAGGTGGTGTTTAATTATGACTCCCGCATAACTAAATCCCATGACCATTGTCATAAATGAAAAATAGGATGTGTTATGAATAAAAATGAGATATGGAACTATCATACATACAATGCTTCCTGGTTAAATAATATGACAAAGGACACAATTTTATGTTATGTTGGAGGCACAATTAAAACCAATCATGATATGGGATAGTTCATTCCATGTGTTATATATTAGGACATTATGTGGATTCCCAAGGGCCTACTTTTTCCCTTGGGTTTTTGTGGGCATGGGCAGTCCATTCACAATTTAGACTTGGTCCATCGAGGATATTAACATAAATTATATAAATAAATTAAAACCCGAGAGACACATGGGTACTACTCTATCTGAAAATTTATATCATAATGGGGGTAGTATCACAACATCATCTGTAGAAATATTAGGGAAATATTCCATGTCCTTTAGGTACACAACCTTTTGATCCTATATTAAAGATTAACCAACTCTACTAACATAGATGATTCAGGGTCCACATTGTTTTGGTTCATCATTTGCTTAAACTCATTTATAAACACAACAAACTCACAATCATCACCAATGAATATAAATCTACTTTGGAAGTATTGAGAAATGGCCTACATCTAATATAAATATTCCTTTCTAAAGATAAAGCCATATAAATATATTCATATACATTTTAATTATTTTAATTATCAATACTACCCTTACATGAGCATTCAATTTTGAAACACATCATGCAAGATAACATGATTCTCAACTATCGCAATCATCTCCAATAGTGCAGGAAATCTTTATAATTTTTATCATAGTTCCCAGTCTATGGTAGGTTCAATAAAAAAGTGTATAGTTCCTAAAAAACAAATAATATTCCAATATAAATGAAATGTTCGTGGTCCCTCACTTGAGATCATTACATCCTATAATAAGAATATTTATTACATGCATATGATGATTCAATACTCCTTTATTTCATTAAAATATCTGAAATCCACCTCTATTAGCATGTTTATCCTTATTCCCCTAAGGATAAGGGAAATCATAGAACTAGAATCAACCCATCCCAACATCTCTTTGTTTTCTGAATCCCTTGGATGACTAATACAATTTTTTCGGCCTCAATGTAAATTAATTTAATGGATGTACTTATGGAGGGCCATTATCTCCTCACTGTCATTGAATTAAGGCTAAGAACTCAAATTATAGATGTCGGTGACCTATTTAAGAAAATAATCCAATGATTTGTTTCTATGTAGAGGCATGTGAACTAATACCTTTGATGAATTGTGTTTAAGGAATCTGAGGTATACCCTATGATGGATGATACATAGGATGTCTAGATATATTAGAATTTTTTTCATAGATCTAACTCTCATTAAATCCGAATGACCCGATTATTTTTATAATCCATCGCAATCCTAAATATTCCATATAACACCGGTATTTGATATCACCTCTATAAAAGCTATCAATATCAATTGAGTGACCTTAAAATAGTTCATTATATGCTATAAATACATTAAATTATTAACAATTCTCTTTATATAGTTGAATTTATAGATAGTAATTAAATTTTTTCTCAAAATAAATCAAAATATCGCCCATGTTATAATTCTCATATCTAAGAGAATACATTTCCCACCAACATCTCACCATCATAGTTGTATTAAGGAAATCTTCCTAAAATAGATTGCAGAACATCTAATGATCACCCATATATAAAACCCAACAATGAGCAATAGTTATATATAAAAATATGATAACCATTACTCCTTCATAGCATAGATAAAACTAAAGGAAATTATAAGATCCTCAAACCGTATCACATCCATTTTATGAGAAATATACCCTTTATAATTTTGTTGCCTTTTACATTGTAACACACATAGAATCATCCTAAAAATATCATCCAAATCATCCTTAACACTTTGATATTTTGTTGGGTCAACTCGATAAACGTTTTCAACCTCATCCTCACAAGGACACCAACTAGGATCTATCCATGTATAATAATAAAATGTTATAGGCTCCAAAATCCAAAATTTAAAATTCCAAATAATATTTTATCAATTTTATTATGATTGTATCATTTTATACTAAAATAAATCATAATAATAAAGAAATACAATTCGTGAATAGATCACACCTCTCTTAGAGAAATGAAGAATCATTTTTCTACTAAGATAAATTGATGTATTGTGGTAAACCTAGGCTTTCTCAAGAGATAATTATCTAACATTATCTTTTTTCAATTATAATTCGATAAAATAGGGGGTATATTTTTTTCAACCTAAAAACTAATAAAATAAATAAAAAATGATTAGAAACATATTAAATGTTCAAGTGATGTTCTTATGATTGGATTAACCTTTTCAATGACATTATTTCCTTTAAATTAATTTTACATCACTTTTTGTGGAATGATAAATAGAAAACTCTTTTATTGGGTTTTTAATCACCCATGGTTGAATGAAACAATGGAAGTAACTATTTTGTGCCTGAAATTTAGTAAAATATTCCTAAAATACCATGGAAAACAAAAAATCTATAATTGTATATCCATAGGATTCTAGAAACAACTCACTGCTTCAACACATGTTCTAGTGATTCCTAGAAAATCACCATCCAACATATTTTTCTCAATTGACACGATATTCACTAGGTGGGTGATGTTTTTAGAATTTAAAACAATTATATTAATAATAAAGAACACCAAAATCTTAAATTAAATTAAATTAAGATAATTGTTCATCAATATATATGTATAACCCATTCAATATAAATATTAAATTTAAAGTAATGTAAAAGACTCATGCATTATTAAAAGGGTTCTGGATCCATCCCCGATCACTCAAAAATTAACCCTCATTCAAGGGGTTGGGAAGGATAAAGGGGAACTATGTGTTTTTGAAAACAAAGAAGAAAATTAAATCATCACTTCATCATGTGAATCCTCTAGCGTAACCCTTTTTATAACACTCTAACTCTTGAAATAGAAGTGGAGACTCAAATTTATAGTGTAAGGGTGAGGTAGATTTCACTCTATTTCCTATCATTAAATAGATTGAGAATATTTTTTCAACTAGAAAATATATTCAATATAATTTTTCATCAATAATGTTTTGAATTTTATATTTTATTATCTCCAAAAAATTTAGATTCCTATGATTTTTTTACAAAACACTATGTGTGAATTACTAATGAATTATTTTTTGATGATTTGACTCTCTATGTCCCAACAAATTGATGCATGATTAAAATATCACAATGACTTAATTTATTCTTGATGTTTAGTTTTCAGGAACATATATTTTTATTATTTTAGTGAAATAAAAAATAACATAATTTTAATTACCATAACAAGATATTTGCCTCATTTTTTGATTGTTTTTAAATATATCGTCCCAGAAAGGATCCCATATTACTTTACATATTATAGTATCTTAGGGTTAAAATCATCACTTCATCTAGTTAAAGAAAATGAATAGGATATCACCGCAAAAAAAGAATTTCACAATTTAAATTAGTTTTGAATAAGTTATGGAAGAAATATTAGATAGGGAAAAAATTAAAATACCATAATTAAATAACATTCAAAATTTATCTCAAAATTCACCAAAAAAACAAATATTATGAAATTATGCTAAAAAGAATTTTTTTAATTAAATTATTACAAATGGATATAAAAATAATATCTATATCAATGAAGATTGATTATATATCTACTGCACAAAAAACATAATATAACATTATATGTTTAGTAAAATTAAGGTCCTAACCACAGATCATAGGGGTACCAAAATACCATTGTCATACCAACTATCCCTTTCTGTCAACACATAATAGGTTCATTAAATAAAATTACATTATGAAAAACTATAAAATCATAAATTATTTCCTAACATTGAAATTTTACTTATCTTTTAGTCTCAATATCTGATGTAACATTGTTATAATTGATCCCCAGTGGAACCCCACCAAGGGAAATAGTGAATAAACTATGACCCCCAAATCTCATACCCTATAAACTAAATATTGAGACTAGAATAGATGTTATAAAATAGAAAAATATGGTCGGAGTTACCCTCATAATTTTAGGGAATATAAAACAATCACCTATAAACTCCATAATGTAAAAATATATCATTCCCAACATGCATGAAATTCATTATATAACTAAAACTCTAATGTTGAAATTTAAAAGAAATAATCCTACATTAGAAACTACTCGATCATTAAAAAACTCAAAAACCATCTATGAGCTTGAAAATTATAGTCCATTGACCAATTCACTCCCATGGAATTGAAAATAATAATTACATACATACATATATATATATATATATATTTGTGTGTGAATATTCATGTATACTCTGTTTAAACCTCCCAAAAACCTCTCATTCAATTATATAAGTTCCATGATAAAGAATAAAAAATAAAAAATGAAACCAAATAACTATCTAAACTATGTCTACTAAGTCCTTCTATAAGGAACCACATGAAAAATATCGTATATAAGTACATGTAACATATTACCAATATTATATATAATAATAAGGTGAAGAAATTATAAGTTCTTTAAATACTATTATTACTAAACCCCAATGTCACACATCCTAATACTTCCACACCATCCATAAAACATATCACTATAACAATTGAGTATTTTCATATCCATTCCAGTTTAAAAATAATTTTTGTTTGATATGTTTTGATACATTAAACACCAAACAAAAATGACTAATAACTTGTGTCATTGTGTTAGAATGTTATAATATAAAAAATAATAAATTACAATCTAAATAAATGAATCAAATTAAGTAAAAATTATTAAAAGGATTCAGTAGTACATAAACAAATAAAAACCAAGGTTAAAATTTTCTTTAAGAAGATATGTCATAATGATCATACCTTCAATGATAACATAAAAATAATACATTATGGAATAAATTTGATGAAAATAATAGAGAATAGGAAGAATACTAATAGATAAGAATGATATGGCCATTGAAAATATGTTCATTAGATATATGGTAAGTAGATATATATACATTATATGTATGGTCATTGGATATACATAAATCCAATAAGTACATTAATGCATTTTAATTTTCATAGATATTAAAAAGTAAAAAAAATATAATTCATATATAATTAGTATATATATAATAAAATAGTAAGATATTATCTAATCAAAATATTTCATTTGAAAAATCAAGAATTTTATTTTATACATATTATTATTATTATTATTAAAGAATGATTTTATTTTCCTAAAATATTTAAATATGGATTTCAACACTAATGGATTGATAAAATTAAAGGGTTAAAGGAAAAAAAATAGATTCTAATGAGATGAGATTAATATCATTTAATGTTACAAGGGATGTTTTTTAAGGATTCTTTTCAAACACTTATTTAGTTTAATCATAATAAATAATGTCGACCAATTTTAAATAATTGATGAAATAAAATTAAATGTTTCTGTATAATAAAAAATATATAAACACTCATTTAATTATTAATTAATATGAAATTAGATTAGGTACAAATAATGTTTCAAAACTCATTTTTCTATAATAGTACTTAGTTTCTAAATATATATATTTTTTAATTAAAATTTAAATTTAAAATATTTATAAATTGAATTATATTAAATTATCTTTAAATATGGAATTTTTACATAAAAATTCAAAAAGAGGGGTAATATTATATGTTTTTCTAAAATGTAATTATCAAAAAAATAATTAGTCAATTTAAAAAGAAATATCTTATCATATTTATAATTATTCATAATTAAAATTATATTTAAAAATTATGGAATTACTTTTTAGGTATAGGAGTTAATTTTATATTTATAACCAAAATTTTCTTACCTACCACATGTAACTCCCATGTTATTCCACCTTTAACATTTACCTAACTCTAGTTTCCAATGTACTGTCCCTCATTTTAACATATAAAAGGATCTATCCACCACCCCTTCCAAACAACTCATATAATTAAATTAACTCTTCAATACCTTTCCATTTTTTCTCTCCAATAGTTTTCTGTGATGTTTTGAAGATTTGGGTCCCAATTAAGAGACTTAATGATTAATTTTTATGGAACCCAATACAAAGTGTGAATCCATCTATGTAGGTACCTAGTTCTTCACCATCTTATTCAATTAAATTCTCATCTACAACCTCTATAAATATAAATCACCACTATATTGATTTTATATTAAAATCATTATAATTACATAAATATTGTAATAATAAAATATAGCTCTATTCTCTTACTCATTCCTCAATATATCAAGTTATCGATTGGGTTGGTTCAAACACATAGATGAACCCTGATACACTATCTTCACCATTTCCTAAATTAATGGGTATTACGACATTAATATTGCTAATCTATGATATTTTTAATTAATTTTTTAGGTATTTTTTTTATGTGTGATACATAAAATAATATTTATTCTAATGTAACATGTTTTTATCAATATTAATTGAAACAATCCCTTAGTTGATTCCATTATACTGACCTATACATATACCATCAATAAGAAGAACATGAAACATCATAAATCATTAAAACACATACATTACATTCACTTAAATAATTTTCGTAGTGGTGAATCTTTTTATCAAGGAATGACGATTTAAATTTCTACTAAAAACCAGTATGAAACAATCAAAATTACTAGAATCCAATGATGAAAATAAAGAATGATGAAATAATATATTTGTAATAAATGATTATAACTAAATATTGTAAAAGGTAATATATACATTAATAATGATATAATATAAATTTATTTAATGGTTTTATTTATTATACTGGATGTAAAATCACTATTTTAGAATTTGAGAGCAATGGTAAGAGTTTATCATCTCAATTTAATGTCATTGAAATATATTACACGTTTACCCCATATGTTTATTTATGAGATATATACAACCCTATTAATATAAACTATTATATATTTTCTCTAATTTATTATATTTCCAAATTTATTTAATTTTCCCTATTTAAATGGTCTTTATTACAATCATGAACAAGTCCATAAGTTGTTCTTTTCCAATCTTAATTAAAAATAGAGATTGTCTATATAAATTAAAAATCAGGTAAATTGTGTTTTATTTCTTATAAACCCCCTGATATTATCTTATCTTACATTTATTTCTTGGGGTTAGATATTTTATAAACACATCTCATATCATTAGTTTATAATTCACCCAAAATTTTTATTCTACGTGGAACTGACCACATACCTTCATTTCGGTTTGGAATATTTTTATTCCATTTAATTTTTCATATTATTTTTAGTATTTTATTATTCCAACATCTAGGATTTTTTAAATCCATTTCCTATTAACATAATTTTGTTTTAAAAAAGGTGTTAATGGATTCATTTTATTATTTTTTACACGGTCTCTTTAACCAACCGTTCTTTTTGGATTTCATTATGTAACATCGATAGAAACTTATCAGTGTTGTTTAATGTATTTTTTTCACCATTTAAATAATTATTACTCCATTGATTTATAAATTTTTTTAAAACAGTTTCTGAAATGTTAGTTTTATTAATATTTATTTACTAATCATTTTTCATATAGCCTTATATGTTTTTTTCATCTTTTTAATGATCAAATAATGTTTCATATGTTTCATCAAGGAAATGTTTCAATAGAATCATACCCATATTGTGGATGATTCAATTTCTTTTAGAATATTATTATGAAAAAAATTCCATTATCTGAGGTTTACTTTGATATGATGGAATTATGAATAATTTCATGGAACAATATTGTTGTATTTTCATAATATGACATGTGGGACTACAATTATATTTCTATTTAATGAATCAGGTAATGTTTTAAATATAAAAAGATGAAATTTAAAGTAATTGGGATTAAAACCAATCTAATATGTTCTATGAAACTGTCTACTATGTGATGATGGTTTTGGCTATGAGCCATGGAATAAGAAAAGATTTTCTATGATTATGTTTCTACCATATTTCTATTTTATGCTATATTCTTTTATTATAACTCATGGTTCATGATTATAAATTCATGTTTCAGTACACATATACCTTATTTCATATGTTATTAAAAAATCCTTATATCATGATTTATGATTTTTTTCCATGTTTTATTAGGGATTATTTGTATCCATTATGATCATGTTCCAAGATTGTGTTATCAAGACCACATGTTTATATTATTCTCAGTTAATATTTTCGATTGATGTATCTTTTTTTCATGTCATAAAAATAATAATAACACCCCATTTCATTTTTTCCTTTCCTCACATTATGAAGAAGATAATATAATATTATATCTTTTGATGGCGGATAAGTATGGTGAAAATAAAGAAATGTTTTCCTAAAGATATGAAATTATAGTTTTATGTATATCACCCATGAATACATTAAAAATATATTTTATTTTATGTTATTTGATAATAAATATAATTTAAATTTATGAAAAATAGTGTATTATTTATTTATTTTATGTTTATATCATCTTAGTCCATACTAGATTGAGAATTAGTTATTTTTTATAGATTATTTTATGATGAATAAAGTAATAAAATCAAAAAAAAAATCTTGTTTACATTAAGAGTGTTATACCACAAGTAGGTTTAAATAAAAGTGTTATGGGGTGAACGATGATTAAGTATTATATTTTATACCAAAATTATTATAGGTTTAACCATAAATTTAAAAGGTTGAATAAAGATGTAATAATTTATGATATTATATGATTGATTTCCCAATATAATATGATTGAATATTTGGTCATTATAGTATATTTCTCACAATAACATTTTAGGTTTTATTAAACAATTATTACCAAAATTGAATGGGGGATATGTACTCTTATTATCCACTAATGAATTTAAAATGTTTTACTTTGTTATAGTTCAATATACTCTTTTGTGCCTAAAATGTTTTTCAAAAGAATTAGTTCACCCCCCAAATGACTGTAAATTTAATTATCAGTGAAAACTCCTTCTAGTGTGATCATTTCATCCCGTGTCTACAAATCATCACTTATTGAGGTTTGTGGGAATATACTTTATGAATTTTTTTTTCATTTGGTCTAATTTTATGTGATTTTTCTTGTGGATTGTATCTCTCTGTATAGAGATTATATAAATTCATTGGATAGAGGAATAATGTTTTTTATCACAAATCAAACTATATTTATTTACAGGTTCAAGGATAACTATGAATACCACATGGAAAATTGATTCTCTTATATTATTCCTAATACACAACCATGAGGGGTATTTAGATCAATTGGTTGGGGGGAAACACAATATTGAATAAATCTAAATTGTGAATTAATTGATTTAGGATTACCCTAAAAAAATTTCTCGAATTACCCTATATCATGAGGTTGATCATTCCTTTAAAATCATAATTCTGGTAAATCCATTAACAAATACAATTTATGAATGTCCCTAATTTATTTGGACGAATTGAAGTAGAAACTCCAAGAGAATCCATTTAATATTTCTTTCACCAAAGTCTTTCAACAAGGGGTACACCCATCATGTTTTAAAGACAAATGATAGATAAATTCATATCTAATTGATTATCATGAACAAAACAATGTCAAAAATCAGGATCATGTAACATTTAGAAAGTATTAATGACATGATTTATAAACTATAAGGAGATCAATTTTTATAAATTCTATACATTTTATAAAAATATCATCAACTAGGGGTGGAAATATAGGATATATCCATGACAACATTTTATTCAATATATGGACACAATAAATTCATGGGGATATATTTTGGACATAAAAATTCCCCTTCTATCTTCATGGATATGATTAATATAGTATTTATATATTAATTTGATCAATTTATGGTAGTATTTATGTATGATATTCTCATATATAATAAAATCATAGTAATGAAAAGAGAACATGCTAGGATTGTGTTGAAGACATTATAAAAGGAGAAACTATATCTCAAATTTAGCATGTGTGAATTATGGATATTGAATATATAATTTTTTATCATATATCCATAAGTGAGTTTATATATCTGCATCCTTAAAAAAAGGTGATTGATGAATATACCATAAAAACCACTGTAATAGAGACCCAGAGTTTTATTATTGGCTTCATACCATTGATTCTTTTTTAGAAAACTCTAATGACTATTACATACACTAACAAAGTTATCTAAGAATGGATTCAATTTTGTTCTGAAATAGAAACATGATGATAATATTAAATTGATTAATAGAATTATTTTAACTACACTTATAATCCCACTAAAATATAGTAGATAAATATTATCAACATATAGAGATGCTTTAAAGTACAAATTAGGATATTTTCTCAAGACAAATGATATATTTGTGGCTTATGTCTCAATCCAAATAATGGTTCAAGATAAAAAAATACCTAATACATTATTTGGATCTAGAAAATTTAATATTAAAAATGAAGATATGGATTAATTAAATATATTTTTAAAGGTGTGAAATATATATTGATCAAAAGTCATTGTTGTATATATTCACATAAATAGAGTTGACCATGAACCAAAGGAGATGGTTGTAGTTGATTAAGTACTTTGATTTCCCAATACATTTCCACCCTGGGAAGAAGAAAAGGGTTGTTGATCCTCTAATTAGGAATTATAATTCTCCCACTACAAAGATTAGTATTTAATGTGACCCAAAGCTCATGTATTTTAAAGGGATGGACCATAAAATCATAATAGGAGGGTTGAAATATTATATTTATCATAAGACTCCTCAACCATACATTCATGTGAGGATCAATGTGTCATAGAAGGAATACATGAAGCTACATTAGATGATAATAAATATTAAAGAGTTCAGCCATTATAATGATGTAATTTTATGATTTCTAAAATCAATATGTATTTCTTAAATACAAAAATTGATGAAGGATATGTTTGATAATAACAAAATCTCATCACTGTCTGTATATCTTGGAAGAACCATGATATATGGAGATCTCAATGTTCAATTTTGGAATTCCAATATTAAGAGGGGTTATTTGGTGTATATATCATGATCCTTGGTGTTCTCAAAGGTAAAGGATGAATGATAGAAGCATAAGTGTAGCCCCCCCAGTTTCAAGTCAGTAAACCTTTTTTATGATTTTATGTATAAAAAGTGTTTGGACGATGTTTGGGAGGGTTTGGAATTCCTTTGGAATGTTTTTAGGACTTTTAAAAAGGTTTATGGTTCGATAATTGTTAAGGTAAACCATAAAACATCTATAGGAAACCATGAAAGGTGGAACATGCACTTCTTGGTAGGCTTATAGTTTGGCCAGACTATACTGCCACCCAGGTGAACCTGTGAAATGTGGGATAGTTGTATTTTTCATGGTTGTTACATGGTTTTCCTGACCATGTTATCCAAACACACAATGTTCTCCTTGGGGTAGATGTTGTTGCATTGTCAATGCACAATTTTCTTAGCTAGGAACATAACTATGAACAGTTTAAAAGTGAGATCCTAACAAATGGTTCTCATTTAATTTCACTTCTAATCCTCTAATTTTTAATTAGTTTCAAACCTAATACTATTTTTCTTACTCTCAATGTGTTTGGAGTCTCTCTCATTCAATCCAGAAGTGATTGAGGGTGTTTTAATGGTGTATTGAATCCAAATTCAGTTGGAAAGTCTTGGTTTTTGGTACTTTTCATTAGATATACTTATATGTCCTCTCTTTGATTCCAATATCTAGTATTTTTTAGATATATTTATATATATATATGGTTTTTTGATGAAATAGGGATGATATATGGCTATATTTATATTAGTTAAATATATCTATGCTGTGTTTTTTGGAGTATCACCCTAGTTTCGTAGAAGATTTTGGGTTGTTCTTCATTTTCATCATAATTCCCAAGTTATATGGATCCAATATTTACTTCTCTTATTATAACATGAAGTATTGGTTTTAAATATTGTTAATTTATTGAAATTGATTAAAAAAATGATGTTTAAATTATGGTTGATACATTTTTTAGGGATGGTTTTGGATGTTTGAATTTATGGAAATTTATTGTCCAACGTGCTTTGTTTTCATGGTTTTAAAATATTGATATCAAAATATGACTTTTCATTATTTATGTAAATGGTTTTTTGGATTTTTTTTAATAAATGAAATATTTCATTGAAATGTCTTAAAATAGATTATTTGAAATGGTTTTTGAATAAATGGGTTTGAGTGAGTTTAAATATTTTATGTGACCTGGAATTAGAGGTTCATACCATTAGAGTGAAATAAGACATGACCCTGGACAAGGGGAATGTGTTATTGGGGCCCAATGAGATTTTCCACTTAGTGAAGACTTACTGTATAGATGATAGAGTACTCCTGAAGATGGAAATAAAAGGAATGCATTCATCTGTGGGTATGTGTGTGGAAATCAGGGAATGGGTATAACAAAAAAAATGTGAAATTGTTTAAATAATTTTTAGTTATATTTATTTGAAAACTATCTTGGTACTAAATTATTTTTATTTTTTATATATTTTTGAACAGTTTAAAATTTTTAATATAATTTTTTTATAAATGTGTTATCTTGTTGAGTTGTAGTGGAGTGAGTAGGAAAGTCATTTTGAGAAAGCCCAATGAGTTTCATTACTCACCTCTACTTTGGAACTTTGATGATTTTTTACATATTATTTTTTAGGTAATGTGTAAGGGTAACTAATCACTATTCTTTAGTAGTTCTTCATAATACATGAACAATGAGTTGTAGTTAAAGCTTGGTGTTATGTTTGGATTCATTGATTTTTATTGGTTTTTTCCGTCCCTCTGTACTATGATATTAGTATTATTCTACTATGGTATTCTATTGTAGTTTGGTTTTTATATCAATTTAATTACATTGATTTGTCTTATATTGTTATCATCTATCATATAGCGGTTTGGTTAGGTATGTATGTTTGTTGTTTATTTAGTTTTAAAGGGAAAACTGTCCCCCCAATTTTTATGAATCCCTCAAAAAAAATTTCTCCCCTTTTTTCTGATGTTTCTTAAGGCCAAGTAGAAATTACTTAACATCTCAAGCCAATGTGGAAGGGTGGGGTGTTAAAAATGGTATCAATCATGACCACTACATATATCCTTTTGAAAATTGGAATCAGTCTTGGTTCCTCCTAATATCTTTTGGTACAAATGGTGTGAGTTTTTTAATTCATGGAGTTGAAATTAATTTTTTTTTATTCCTTAAGCTGTGATGATGGAAACGAGTTGGATTGTCAAGACATTAAATCTATAGCATAAAAAAGCCATATCTTACCTTTCTATTATGAATATAATGATACCAGAAAGTTGGGTACATAAATGTTTTGGAGAAACATATAGGATCTAGAATCTCATTCTCATAGGTTTATCAAATAATAATATAATGATATTAATTATATAAATAACTTCCAAGTAGAAATGAATATTTCAATTTGAGTAATTATTTTAAATTTTGTAAAAATGTATCGATTTTTGAAAAATGTTGATATTGTTCTCAAATGTTATATTTTTCAAAGTTAATGCATGTGATATTTTGAAAATATTTTTATTTTCAAAAGAATGATAGAATATTAAAAAATGGTTTAAAAGGAAAAAAATTGAACATTGGGAAATCCTTTTTCTGATAGTTGTGATGTTGTATAATTTGATATTTTTAAGGCTTCTGTTTCACAAGAGTGAGACTTATAGGGTTTTTTGTGCTTATAGAAAACAAAACCTAGTAGGTGTACAAGAAACCAATGGTAATAGGCTACTACTGAGCCATATATGAACTAGAAACTTGTTCATAGTACAGTACAATATTTTCATGTTGTGTACAAGTGGAACCGAAGGAATGAACAAAGGAAACTGGATCATCCTCTTAAGTTCCCGAAGTAGAATCCACCCATCATTAAAGGTGATTCTGAACCAAAGAAGTCATAGGATTAGATTAACTAGATTAATCATAGCTTTTAATTCCATATAAAATATAGTAGAAATGAAAGTCAAGTTGTTGATGTATGTGCTTGAATATCTTGTGTTTCGATGTTGGGTTATATATTTTCAATCTAAATTATACTAATAAATTTCTTTATATTATTTAGAATAATTGATCAATATAAAATTTAGTACTCATACATTCAAAATTTCAAAAATTATATACATCATCAGCATGAAGTAGAATATTATATTAATGATGGAATATATGGCTAAATTCATTAATTTATTCCTTTTTCACCTGAATATTATTTTGGTGCATCCTTGAAGGCATGTATTTTTTTATTAGGGATGGGTTATGAGATACACTTGATGAATTTTGTGCTTTGTATAATGGATTATACAAATATGTTCAATTGAGAAATAGTGGTAGAAATTTACATCTCCTATAATATGGGTTTAAGATGCTTATTATATCCTATGTGAAATTTTGGGAACTATAATGCTAGGAGAAAGTGGAAGAGGGACATATATTTCCATGGTAGTGGGGTGACTAAAAATAAAACAAATGGATCAGAAAATATGCCTCTAAAACCAAAGTAAAAAATATGGATGTTTACAATGTGTTTCATTCATCCACATGATGTGAGAGTGTACATAAAAACCAATATAATGTCACAATTGCAATCATATGGGGATTCATCAGTGCTATTGTCATAGTTCTCTAAGGTGAGGTGTATGGGACACTTCTTATGTGTCACAGATGTCATATTCATTGATGGGACAAGAGCAGTGGAGTACCTTTGGTTAAAGGAACTAATCTATCCATTATTATTGTATTAATAACATGAATCCTCAATAAGGGATATCTCTATAGGGAAATAAGTAATAATGTACACTGAGTAAGTTCTTTTATGGAGGTAAGAAATTTATTGTGGATGATCAATCTGGACCATCAAGAGTGTGATGTATGATTATTTTTGAATTATATGATTATGAATGATTTTTTTATGGGTGCATCCCCATAATTTATTACTTCTCATGTTGTTTATTTTTTAGGTTTAAATGGTGACATGATGTCTTATTTTAAAACATCAAACTCCTATTGGACAAAGAGAATGTTGAACACTTATGTGTCATGAAAGTTCGATAACTATTCTTAAAGGTGAGTTGATATGGGATTTCTCATGGCTTGAGATGGATTTCTTTGAAAAAATCTTTGGTATATATTGGTTGAAAATTTTCATGGATCACATTGAGTATTATACTTTATAGGTTAGTTCTACGACTGATTATATCATCAACCATCTCTTTATATGGGATCGAAATTTAGAATATGGTGTAGTGGGGTTATTGGAACTAGTAGATTGAAGGTTCTCAGTACATTTGGTAGTGTAGACATTATCATTTATGGAGGATATAGATAATAATAGTTTTCAATTTTTTATGATCCATTTACCTTAATCCTTACTATAAATTTCACAGGGTTTCCACCCTAAAAAGACCTGGAGTTTACAATTGATCTCATCTCGGGGACCCGTATTATTTCACTTCTCTCTTATCAAATGTAACCAATAGAATTAATGGAATTGAAAGTGAAATAATTGGAGTTTGAATGAAAATTGTTTATTCGGCCTAGCACCTCTCTATAGGTAGCATTAGTCTTGTTCATAAAAAATTCCCATAGAACTGTAAAGTTGAGTATGGATTATCATAAGCTCAACAAAGATACGATAAAAAATATGTATCAACTTCTATGCATTGATTATTATTTTGATCAATTTATTGGATTAAATTGGTTCTCTAATATTGAGTTGGGAATAGGATATCATCATTTGTGAATTTGGAAAGAGAATATTAGAAATACATATTTGGGAAGTATATATGCCCATTATGAGTTTGTGGTTATGCATTTTGTTCTTAAGAATACACCATCAGTCATTATGGATATAATTATTCATATATTTTAGAGAAATAATGATTATTTTATGTGGTGTTCATGGATTACATATATGGTGTATTCAACGACTTGGTGTGGTCATGAGAAACACATTGAGATAGTGTTGAGAATCATGAGGGATCATCTTCTGTATGTAAAATTATCAAAGTGTGGATTTTTGAAATAATAGGTATGTTTCCTTGTCCATGTTGCATCTAAAAAAGGTTTTCTTATAGATCCAAATATGATATAAGTTGTTATATATTAGAAACCACCAAAGACTATCTTTTAGAAACATTGCTTCCCTGTATTGGATGGTTACTAGCGATGTTTTCATCATGATTTCTCATGAATATATTCATGAAAGACATATTAGATAAAAATTATTTCATTCCAATGGAATGATCAATTTCAGGAGTCTTTTCAAAAGCATAATGTTCACCTTACAAAAGCACCAATCTTGATATTTTGGGGATCAGGATAGAGGTATGTGGTGGATTCTATGGCTTCGAGAGCTGGGTTGGGATGTGTTATCTTATATGAAGATCATGTAGTTTCTTATTTATAATTATAGTTATGGTTATTTGAGAAGAACTACCCTACTCATGATTTAGAGTTAGTTGTCACAATCCATGATTTGAATACATGGCATTTGTAGCCCTTTGTTGAGAAATTTATAGTGTTTATTGATCTCAAAATCTGAAAACATATTTTCTCAAAATGGGACATGAATCTATGACTAAAAAGATGGATGGAGTATCTCAAATTTTTTGACATTGACTATATGTATAAAAATTTTAAAGGAAATTTAGTGTAAGATTCAGTAAGCATAATTTCATTTTCTCCATTGGAAAAAGAGGCTTTAGATCAGTGGAAGTTGATGTCACAGATGGTAGACATGAACGTTGAATGTAAATAACAAGGTGATGTTGTTTTTTCATTAAAGTTTTTTTGTTCCTAATTTGGTTGTCATAATAAAAGCGGCACAAAAATTATATTTGGAATGAGTTTTTTTATGGTCAGAACTAAATGGCGGGGATACCATTGAGGGATGGAGTATGGATGGGATTTCATCTTTGTGGTTTTCAAATTAGATGGGCGTACCTATGGATTGTAATGAAATAATTCTTAATTATTATCACCATTCTAGATTATTTTTTTATTCTAGAATACATATGATGTATAAAATAATGAGATAAATGTTTTCGTGGGTCATTATGAAAAGGAAGGTTGATAAAAAAATAAAGATGCTTAACTTTTCTTTAGGTTATGGCAGAAAAAGAGTGACCATCATGTGTGTTTCATCATTACCTATTCCAGTTTTGAAATGGGTGCAGCTAGACTTGGATTTTGTAATAGGTATCCCACGAACAATTCAGAAATAAGATTTTCTATGAGTGATAGTGGATCGATTCTAAAATTCATCTCATTTCATCCTTATTTGTGAATCTTATACGGTGGATGAATTGTTAAAAATCTATATATGAGAAGTGGTAAAGAGGAATGGAATACTAGTTTTGACAGTGTCAGATCAAGATTCTAGTTTGACATCTCATTTCTAGAAATCCTTATAGGAAACCCTTTGGATACAGTTGACTATGAGTATGGTTTATTATCCTTATGTGGATGGGAAATCCGAAAGGATGATACAAACATCGTAAGACATGTTACATGATTTGGTAAATTATTTTTGTGGATTTTGGGATGAAAACATACCATTATTGGAGTTCTCATATAACGATATTTACCAATACTCGATACATATTTCTCATTTTGAAGATTCGTATGGGTATCCTTGTCATTATTCACTTTATTTGGTGGAAACAGGTGGCACATTATAGGTTAGTCCAAGACTTGTCCAAGAGACAAGAGAGAATATTCTTTTGGTTAAGAAATGGATGAAAATGGTTTTTAATCATTAATAATTCTAATTAATATCATCTTTTATGACTATTTTTTTTGAGTTGAGCGATCATGGTTTCTTGAAAATATATCCAAGGTATGAGAATCATTGTTTTTAAGGGGTTGAAAATTTATCTCTTCGATACAAAATACATTTTTAGTTATATGAATGGGTTGGTATAGTGGAATATCGATTGGACTTAACCCCATTGTCAAGTACATTCCATAATATGTTTCATCTATATTAGTTGAAAATGTATCAACCTGATTCGGACAATGTGATTCGTTGGGATCACTTTGACCTAGAGCCTTATTAAATTTTTAGTACATGTTCTTGTAAATATTATAAATAAGAATGATAAAGTATTTTATGGAAGAACCATTGGTCTAGTGAGGGTTTTGTGGCCACATGTTCATATTGAAGAAGAAACATGGGAACAATTTAAAGAAATTATTGATCAATGGTCATAGCTCTTTGAGAGAAATGGTGGATTTTGAAATCTTGGGGATGGAAATGCCAATGGTGGGGAGAATTTATATCCATAAGGTTCAATTTTGTCACTATTTAATTATTTCTTTTTAGTATCTAATGTGTTTGTATTATTTTCATGGGGATTTGGAAGACTATTATAATTTTTTTCTGACTTTTCAAAAGGTGAAATGTTTGATCATATTTAGTGGAAACTATGAAGCACCTATAAGAAACTATGAAAGGTGAAACATGGTCTTGTGGGTAGGCACATGATTAGGCAAAATTTGGTCTAGTACATGCATCAACCTAGTAAATACTATTCAATGTGGGATATATGTCTTTTTCATAGTTATAGAATTCTTTTTCTAATAGTGTGATCCAACCACGTGAGATGCTTCTTGAGGTAGAGGTTGGCACATAGTCAGTCCATGGTTTTCTTAACTCTTTAAAAAACCATGAATGGTTTTAATGTGAGATCCTAAAAAATAGATCTCACATCTTTTCACCTCTAATACTCTAATATTTACCCAATTAAGACCCTATGTTTGGTTTTATACCTCCCAAAGGCTGTGGAGTCTCTCCCATTCGAACTGGAAGCAATCTAAAGGTTTTTCATGGGGTGTTGAATCCTGATTCCCTAAGTATGTCATTAATATTGGTAGTTTTACTTTTATCTACATCAATTTATTCTCATGTATTCTTAAATCTAGTCTTCTTTTGGTATATCTATAGTTTTTCAAGTCAATTATAATGGTATATAGCTATATTGATGTTATGGAAAGATATCTAAGGTGGTTTTGGAGTTTTAACTTAGTTTTGAGGTATTTTTTTTAAAGTTCTTCATTTTCACCAAAAATTATAGAGGTTGGTGGCTCACTCTAAACTCTTATAAGTACATGAAGGATTAGTTTCTAATTGTTTATATCTATTGAAATTGATTATTAAAAAGTTGTGAAAATAATGGTAGAAACTATCTTTATTTATGGTATTTGGATTTTTAAATTTTTGAAAATTGGTTGGGAAAATTTCATGGTTTTAATGATTTTAAAATTTGGATTTTAAATATCGCCTTTTTTGATTTATAGAAATGGACTGTTTTAAAGTTTTTTTAAAAAATTACATTTTTATATAAATTCCTAGAATTGATTGATTTGATATGGTTTCTATATAAAGGGTATTGTGTGAGTTCATGATTTTAACATGATCTCGAATAAGGGGAGTATACCATTGGTGTACAAATTGATTTGACCCCAGAAAAGGGCCATGTGTCATTGGTGAATAAATAGATTGTCCACTTAGTGAAGACTTAGTGGATGGAAGAGAAACTGCTCATGATTATGGAACTGTCGGTGGAACAAGAATGTGTGGGTGTGGGTGTGTGAATCATTGAATTTGTATGAAAAAATGGAATGTCAAATGTTTTAAATAATTTTTGGTTTTACATCCTTGAAAAATGTTTTTGTATGACACTATTTGGATTTATTAGAAATAGTTGATCTATTCAAAATAGTTTTATTTAAATGGTTTTATATAAATGTGAAAAATTTTCCATCCTAGTGACATGAGTATTGAATTATTTTGGATAATTCCTTTTGAGTTTCATTACTCACCCCTATTATGGAACATTGGTGGATTTGAAGATATTCTTTTTTAGGACATGGTTAAGGCTAAAGAATCACACTTCTTTATTTTTGATCTTTGATACTTGAGAATGTACTTGGATTTGGATATTGGAGTTATGTTTGGAGTATTTTAATTTTGTGGGTTTTTTCTTCCGCATTGTACTATAATGTAAGTAGTCTTTCGATGTGGTACTCTATTATAGTTTGTTTTATATATAAATAGTGCTACATTGAGTCTTATTATATTTTAATCATGCATCATATAGTGTTTTTGGTTATATTATGTTTGGTTGTGGTTGTTTTTAGTTTCCAAGGTAAAATCATCCCCCAACTATTATGAATCCCTCAACATTTATTTCCATCCTTTGGTATCTTGGGGATGTCGCTTAAAGATAAGTAGAAATTTATCCTCAACATTAGCCAATGAGGAGGGGAGGGATGTTACACTAAGGGTATGATGCAACTATTTCTCATACCTATAGAGAAATGGGAGTACATTATCAAGGATTTCATCATTGAAATTCTTAGTGCATCTAAAGGATATTATATCATTTTAGTTTTGGTTGATCAACGAATGAAATCATAACATTTCATTATTTTTTGGGAGATTTTATAAGTCAATTTATTTTAAAATAGTAATATATATGAATTGATATGGTAACATAGAGTATAAGATTAAATAGAATCTGATCAAAATTTTATATTCATTAAATGTTATGGACTAATATTAAATTATAATTTGATTTAGATATGTGTTTTAGTCAACTTATCATCCCCAAACTAATGGTCAATCTTAATGAACCATTTATAATATGAATGATATGATAAGATATTTGACATTGTATTTCAATGGAGGTTTGGATTAACATCATCCTTTGGTTGTGTTTCCATATATCTACATCCTCAAATTTATCATCCAAATAACACCATATCTGGATATATATATAGGAATATGTGTAGAACTCCAACATGATGCGATGAATCTAGAGAATGGATGTGATTGGGACCCATTCATGATCATTACATATTAGAGATTGTTGAAACTATTCAATGATATATTAAATTATCACAAATTCAACAAGAGATATATACAAAAAGTAATTAGTGATATTTAAATATTGATGTTATAGACAAGGTATTACTTTGAATAACATCATGTAATACGGTTAAAATTTTTTGAAATAAGGGAATGTTTATCCACAACACATTATACCCTCTGAGATCCATGATCTCATGGGGATTGTGACATATCTCTTCTCTCCTCTACCCGACCTCTCTCAAGTGCATGATGTATTCAATGATTCACTTGTTATGAAATACATTCATGCTCCTTTATAAATACTGAAGTCAGAGGTTGTCAAAATAGTGAAATGTCTCTCTTATGAGGAAAAACTAGTTGAAATGTTTCATTATAATGATAATGTTCTATGAAATAATACAATTTACCCGGATTTAGTTCTATAGATAAATCATATTTTCAAAATTCCATGTTGGAAAATGAAAATTTAATAATGAAAATGTATCCCTAATTTTTTATTTCACTAATGAAATTTTATGGGTAAAATTATTTTAAGGGGGTATAATGTAATGTCTAATGATTTTGGTTTTAATTTCCATCTAAATATATCATGTTTTCTCGATAACATTAAATTCATATAGCAAAGAAGTAATTTTTTTAAAAAAAAATTCACTATTATAGAATATTAAAATTCAAAATGGAAGACATTTCATGATAAGTAAATAAAAAATACTAAGTAAATATACTTATGTAATGAAACAAAAATTAAATAAAAAATATGTTATGGATGAAATGTAACTCTACTGACCCCAGTATCATTCAGCCCAATATTACTTCAGTACATTGTAAAAATATACATGGAATGTAATGACCCGCCAATTCTCATTGGCTTGCGAGTACAACGGGTCATTACTAGGCCTTAAGAGACATCCTCAAGACGCAAAAGGCTGGTGATAAATGCCGAATGGTTTCAATTCATGTGGGGGATGATTTAACCTTTAAGAAATAACCCAGTAAAATAACCAACCATACCAAAATATTCACTATATGACGAATGAACAATATAAAGAAAACTAAAAAACTTTATTTATGTCAAACCACATCAAATTACACAACAGTAGAAGACCAAACCAATCATCAAAGTGCACAATAGATAAACAACTCAAGACTCTCAAATACACTAATACATCATGATTCAAAATCTCCAAGCTCCACAACATCTCCCAAGCATCACCACGAGCCACTAGCAATAAGATGATTTACCTTTACCTGTGTCCCGGAATACGACATCTACAAAAGCACCAATGTGCCAAAGTAGGGGTGGGTGAGTATAAAACTCAGTAGGTTTCCCCCAATGACTTCCCTACACATGACACTAGGATATAATATCTAGAAACATTTATATAAAAAGATTTTATATAAATTGTTTTTCTCAAAAGCAGTTTATAGATCAATATAAAAAGTTTCCAAAACCATACATAACCAAAGGAATCCGAGAGCAATTGAAACCAATTATTCCAACAAGTTATTTTTCTAGAAAAACATCCAAACAAGTTTAAGAACCATTTCACAAACATTAATTTTTGGCATACCCAACCATTTGCACAAACCATGCAACCAACCATGCATGCTACCTGGAAGAAGGGAGAATCACTAACCCTTATCCATACCAACCATGATGGGGGAGACTTCATACCCATTTCCAACCCAAATGCACATGAATGCTTGAAGGGGGAGAGCCCTAACCCTTATCCATCCCAAAACTGACGGGGGATACTCTTAACCCTTATCCGTCATGAATGCAGTATGAATGTTTGATGGGGTAGAGCCCCAACCATTATCCATCCCAACACTGATGGGGGGGGGGGATCCTAACCCTTATCTATCCCGAATGCGATATGAATGTTTGAAGAGGGAGAGCCCTAACCCTTATCCATCACAACACTGATGGGGGAGACTCCTAACCCTTATCCGTCCCGAATGCAAAATGAACACACAAAACAATATGTTGTTACATATTTGGCACTGATCACAGGGTCATATTTCAACCAATACTCATATATGCAATGCAAACACACACCGCATCTTCCCATCAATCATTCCAAAACACCCTTTTAAAAAAACTTTTTATTGAAAACCATCTCCATCAAAACCTTTTCAATATCAGTCAATTTCAATAAACCTCCCTTTTTATTGAAAACCAATTCCATCAAAACCATTTCAATAAAACACACTTCTTATTGAAACCCATTTATCATCAACCCACTTCCAATTTAATCAAATCAATAATTTAAAATCAACCTTTTAAATTCATGAGGCCACATAACATTGCACAAAAATTCACCCAGATTTCCCAATCTCATGAAAACCATTAATCATCACTAGAGAATATTTATTCTATGATTTTAAAAATCAAATCCATTAAAATAAACCAATTTTAATATATGACTATCAATTCTAGCAATATGAGTCAAGAGTGAAGCCTCCTACCTTTAGGTTTTCTGAGAAATCGACCCACAATTAACCGCGCCTCAAAACCGGAAAACACACCACTGAAACCTCTCTAGATCCCCTTCCCTAAAATCCACAAGCCTTAATATTAACATCTTTGGAAACCAGAACCATCGATCTACACACAATAGGTGTAGATCTAGAAATAAGAGTGATATGGAGATGTATATCTAGAGATAACCACAAACAACCATGACAGAAGACATAATCAAGAAGAGCTGTCATCAAACCACCATGAAACACCTTCAAATCGCTTCCAAAACGAGTGGGAGAGCCCCTCCATCCTTTGAGAACCGAGAATCCTAAGTGAGGCTCAAGTGGGAGAGGATTTGGAGAGGAATGTGGCAAGCCCATGTGAACCTAGGTTTTAAAACCCTATTTTTATGTGGCCGCACGGTTAGCCCACATGGTTTGGAAAACCGTGTGCAAACTGTGAGGACGCTGCTGCCCCATGATCAAGGGTATTCATGGTTTCCTCACAATGTTTGGAAAAATGTGCGGAGGCCGTGAAAAGCCTACTGTCTCCCTTGCACGGTTTCCTGGATAATCCACATGGTTTCCACTAACCATGCTCAAACTGTGAACCCATATAAATGCTTCCAGACTCAATCAAAACAATTCCAAACACTCCCAAACTCTTCCCAACTCATCCCATGAACTTTGAGCACATAAAAAAGCATAAATAAGGGCCACATACCTCAAACCAGAGGTACTAAATTCTCCCCACCATTGGTCTTTCCGTCCTCGGAAAGTAGTAAACATAACATTTGCCAAAGAGCTCAGAAAATTTCTCGACCATCTCATTCTACCGATCACAAGTCTCCTCTTGAATCTGACCATGTTGCAACAAAACACAAACTAAACCAATGCTTTTTCCTTGCAATACTTTCTCTTGCCTGTCCATAACCTGTACTGGCACATGCAACAATGAAGCATCCAGTTCTAGCTCAACATGATCCCATAGAATCACACGATCATGATCCCACTGATACTTTTTCAACTATGACACATGAAACACTTTGTGCACCACACTGAACCTAGGAGGCAAAGCAAAATGATAAGCCACCTCACCAACCCACTGAATAATCTCAAAAGTTCCAATAAACCTCAGAGATAACTTTCTCTAATTCCCATACTAATGATGTCCCAAACTAGGAGATATCCTCAAAAAACATGACCACTCACCTTGAAACACAACGGCCCTCGTAGATGATCCACAGACGATTTCTGATGACTCTAAGCCATCTCCATTATTTTCCTAATTATCTTGATCTTCACCGTAGTCTCTTGGACAGGGCTCGGTCTAACCATCAAGGAACCACCTGTTTCCACCCAATATAGTGGATAATGACACAGATTCCTATACAATGCTTCATACAGATCCATATGTATAGATTCCTGATAACTTTTATTGTACGAAACCTCAACCAATGAGAAGTGATCCTACCATGAGCCACCAAAATCCATGACATAAGCCCGAATCATATCCTCTAGGGTTTGTATTATCCCCTCGAATTGACCATCCGTTGAGGGTGATATGTCGTGCTCACAGTCAACTATGTCCCTAGGGATTGCTGCAAGGATTTCTAGAAATGAGATGTAAACCTTGGAAATCTATCTGATACAATTGTAATTGAAACACCAAGCCTCTTTACCACCTCCTGAATATAGATTATGGATAGATCCTCCACCGTATGAGGATCACAAATTAGAATGAAATGGGCCAATTTCATTAGTTGATCCACTATCACCCAAATGGCATCGTTCTTTCTGACCATTCTTGGGATACCTTTAACAAAATCGATCCCTATCAACTACCACTTCCAAATAGGGATTGGTAAAGACTGCATTATTCCTTTTGGCCTCTGATGCTCTGCCTTGACCTTCTGAAAAGTCAATCATCTCAAAACAAACTCAACCAGACATTTTTTATACCAACCCATTAGAACTTCTCTTTCAGTGTTTTATACATTTTCTGAATTCCAGGAAGAACAACCCACCTGGAATGATGATACACCCTAAAAAGATCCTCCTGACAAGAAAATAGCACAACCATCCATTTCTGAAATCACAAAACTAAATCTTCATTTAGTTGTCAACCCTCAATTGTCTCCCCACCATTGAGTCTCGACCTCATGGTCACACACTCAAGATCAGAAACGACCACAAATGAATACAGATATCATTAAATATTGTATTCATCAATACCATGAACACCACTGGAACATTCATTATACCAAGGGCATAAGAACATATTCATAATGGTCATATCTACTTCTGAAAGCTTTTTTTGGAATATCGTCCTTCCTCACTTGCAATTGATGATAGCCTGACCTCAGGTCGATCTTGGAGAAGCACTGGGCTCCCCTTAACTGGTCGAACAAATCATCAATTTATGGAAGTTGATATCTGTTCTTTTTCGTAACTTGTTTAAGTCTACAATAATCAACCTATAGCCTCAAAGTACCATTCTCCTTTTTCACAAACAACACCAGCGCAACCCACATATATGTGCTAGGCTGGATAAACCTTTCGTTTTCTAACACTTCCAATGGGACTTTCAATTTCTGAAATTCATTTGGTGTCATCCGGTAAGATGGGTGTGATATAGGAGTAGTCCCCAGAAATAGATCAATCATAATCTCCACTTCTCTTATAAGAGGTAACCTTGAGAATTCTTCAAGAAAAACATCCCTGAACTAATCCACCATTGCCAGAAGAACACTCTGTTCAACACCCTCTACTAATTCCAATGACAACACAGCCAACTGATATGATGAAGTGCCCACTTCTAGTTCCAACAAACTTGTTGCACCCTGAATTTCATGCCTCCCTCCTCTAAAGAGAACTCTAACACCATTGTGTATCATAAAAGCCACTGCCCACGCATTACAGTCGAGGTGGGCCTTAAACACCTCCAGCAAATCCATTCCCAGGATTACATCATACCCATCCATATCAAGAACTAAGAAATCCAAAGTTATCTCAACCGTGCCCACAACAATACTACATTCCCTATGAAAGAAGGCTGGACACTCTCTTAGAACCAGAGGAGTTTGTAGTTTCAAAACCGAAGACATCATTTCTACCCTTAAACCCCGCAACTCAACAATGTGTGCAGCAATAGAAGAGTGTGAGGAAAATTTATTAAACAACACATGCATCAAGGTAGAATTTAAAATAATAGTACCCTACACCGTGGGTGGCTGCAACTGATCATCCACCACAAACTGCTCAGCTCCTAACAACACTTTACTTTCCACACTGTTCTCTTTATTTCTTTGTTGAGGCATAGTGGTATTCCAAGAATCATGATGACCCAAATTACTCTGATGAAGAGGGGTGTGTTGTTGTCCCCATCCCGTCGAAGCATATGACGTCTACGATCCATGAGGAGTGTCACGCACACCCGACCTTGGAGCATTCTGACAAAATTCTGCAGATTCCCCATCTACTTATAATTATGAAATGCTCGAGGTTTTTTTGTACAATCCCGCTTGATGTGGTTCTTAGAACCTCAATGAAAAAATTCTGGCTTGCTCTGGGGCTTTGGAGGAAGATTTACCGATCCTTCCATATGAATATATGCCATATCCCCACCCTGTGAATAAGTTTCCATACTTCGCTTGATCCCAGTGTTAGAGTTCCCACTATTACCCATGGGAACCACCATGCTTCCTCTGCCCGGAGCACCCATGAAATCCCGCTCAGCCACTGCGGCTCTCTTCACCATCTCTGTGTAATAACCAATACACATCACTGTTATTCTGACTGGATCACTAAAAATAACCCCGCTTTAATGATCATTGACATCAACGACATGCTACCGACCACCTTGGGTGAAAACCGCACTAAGATCATAAACTTAGTTTGATACTCGATCACCGACATATGCTCTTGATTCATACTGAAGAAATCTGTTTTGTACATAATTCTGAACGTATGTGTATAGAATTGTTTATTAAACAATTCTTCAAAGACCTTCCCACATCATACCCTGGTTTGTTCCCGCTTGGACTACCAACTCCTACCACTGAAGGGCATGATCCTCTAGCTTACGCGTTTCGAGCTTTACTTTCAACTCTACCGGTGTCACCAAGAATTCGTAAATTCTATTCATTTTGGGCATCCACGACTCTACCCTTTCCAGGTCTGAATCACCCCTAAAGATGGGTGGATCTTACTTTTGGATCTGAGCCGCATAATCAACATGCTTAGGCTATTCCTCTCTATTCACACATCCCACAGCTTAGAAATCATACACTAAGTTCTAGACTAACTACTCGTTCACCTGGGGCATGGTGCAACCACGTTTTCATCGGCCACTTCCTATTGGTATCTACGAAACCTACCTAGTATCATTATACAGAACAACCAACCTTGATACTCACTTCCGTAGACATCACAAAATCCCATTTCAAGTCTCTCTAGACAACACTATCACAATGAGGCTTTCCACCTTTCCACATTTGCAGTTTTCTAAATGGGTAACGAACTCCATCAATCTCACTCTCTAGCAACTAGTGTATTAGAATTTCAAATTCTATCACATCAACAATCACATCATTGTTTTTCCGAAAAAAACCTTTTTCCATGTTCAACCATTTTTGAAAACATTCAACATACTTTTTGAAAATCATCCCATTTTCAAAATACTCCAAATACCCTGTTTTCAAAATCATTCACTTGAAGACAATTTCTACATTTTTAAAAAATTCGCACCTTACACAAAATCCTTAATTATTCCTCACAATGAGATATGAAATCCTAGTGGGAAGTTATTCTTCTATAATTCACGTGATTCTCTTCTCATTGGCTAAAACCAATACAATGATATTTCTAACATTTTAGAAGTGTATCCAAAACACTTATGTACCCCACACCCTGGTAACTTGAAGTTTAGCATAAACAGGTTAGCTATATCCTTTTATGCTATATGTTTCAACTTCCAAAAATCCTACTCCTCTATAAGATTTACCAAGTAATATACCAAAATTAATTTCAAATCCATGACCAAGAACATCGATGACCGATTGTTAGGAAAGGACTGAACAAGCTAATACCATTTGTAATGACCCTCCAATTCTCATTGGCTTGAGAGTACATCGAGTCCTTACTAGGCCTTAAGAGACATCCCCAAGACACCAATGGTTGGAAATAAATGATTAAGGGTTTCAATGCAAGAGGGGGATGATTTAACCTTCAAGAAATAACCTAATAAACCAACCAACCATACCAAACATTTACTATATGATGCATGAACAGCAAAAATACAACTAAACAACTTCATTTATGTCAAACCACATCAGAGTACACTACAACAGAGGACCAAACCATGTATCAAAGTGCACAATAGATAAAAAACTCAATAATCTAAAAGACACTAAGACTCTATTCTCCAAAATCTCTATGCTCCACAACAATTCCCATGCATCCCCACGAGCCACTATCATTAAGATGCTGTAACTTTACCTGTGTCCAGAAATGCGACATCTGCAAAAGCACCAACGTTCCAAATCAGGGGTGAGTATAAAACATAGTTGGTTTCTCCCAATGACTTCATTACTCATTCCACTAGGATAGAAGATTTAGTTACATTTATATAAAAATAGTATATATAAAATTTTTTCCTAAATTAGTTTATAGCTAAATATAACATGTTTCCAAAACCACACATAACCAAAGGCATCCGAGAAAAATCGAAACCAATTTTTTCAACATGTTATTTTTTCAGAAAAATAACCAAACAAGCTTAAGAACTATTTTACAGACATGCCTTTTTGGCATACCCAACAATTTTCACAAACCCATGCCACCAACCATGCATGCTACCTAGAAGAAGGGAGAATCCCCAACCCTTATCCATCCAAACCATGATGGGGGATACCGCATTCCCTTTTCCAACCCAAATTCATATGAATTCTTGAAGGGGGGGGGGGAGCCCAAACCCTTTTCCATACCAACAATGATGGGTGGGAATCCTAACCCTTATCCATCCCGAATGCAATACGAATGTTTGACAGGGGAGAGCCTTAAACCTTACCCATCCCAACATAGATGGGAGACACTCCTTACCTATTATCCGTCGCGAATGCGATATAAATGTTTGATGGGGGAGAGCCTTAACCCTTATCTATCCCAACACTGATGGGGGACACTCCTAACCCTTATCCGCCCCGAATGCAATATGAACACACACAACAATTTTCCGTTACACCTTTGGCACCGAGTACAGGGTCATATTTCAATGAAGCCTCGTATATTCAATACAAACACATATCCCATCTACCCATCATTCATGCCAAAACACCCTTTCAATAAAAACACCTTTTTATTGGAAACCATCTCCATCAAAACAATTTCAATCTCAACCCATTTCAATAAAACATCCTTTTTTATTAAAAAATAATTCCATAAAAACCATTTCAATAAAATACCCTTTTAATTGAAACCCATTTTTCATCAAGCCACTTCCAATTTTAGCAAATCAATAATTTAAAATCAAAATTTTAAATTCAAGAAGCCACATACCTTTTCACAACAATTCACCAAGATTTCACAATCTCATCAAAACCATAAATCATCACTAAAGAAGATTTATTCTATGATTTTACAATAAAATCCATTCAAATAAACCAATTTCAATCAAGGCTAATCAATTCTAGAAAGAGGAGTTGTGGGTGAGGCCTCCTACCATTAGGGTTTCCGAGAAATCAACCCACAAGCAACCACGCCTCAAAACCGGCGAACGCACCCCCGACACCGCTATAGATCCCCTTCCTTGACACCCACAAGCCTTAAAATTAACAACCAAGGAAACCACAACCCAAGATCTACACACAACAGGGGTAGATCTAGAAAAATGATAGATAGGGAGATGTAGATCTAGAGAAAACCACAAACAACCATGAGAGAAGACTTACCCGAGAATAACCACCTTCAAACCACCACGAAACCCCTTCAAATCTCTTCCAAAACGATTGGGAGAGTCCCTCCAACCATTGAGAATGGACAATCTCGAGTGAGGCTTGAGTGGGAGTGGATTCAGAGAGGAATGAGGCAAGCCCGAGTGAACCCAGTTTTTAAAGCACTATTTTTAAGGGGAAGCACGGTTAGCCCACATGGTTTGGAAATCCTTGTGCTAACCATGTGCACGCTACTGCCCCAAGAGAAATGGTTCGCACGGTTGCCTCACACGGTTTGGAAAACCGTACGTAGGCCGTGTGAAGCCTACTGTCTCCCTTGCACAGTTTTCTAGAGAATCCGCACAGTTTCCACTAACCGTGCTCAAACCATGCACCCATAGAAAAGACTCCAAACTCAATCAAAACCATTCAAAACTCTCCCAACCTCTCCCCAACTCATCCCATTCACATTAAGCACATATAAATGCATAAAAAAGACCACATACCTCAAACCGGGGGTACTACATGGAATATCATCTAGACTGACTGGATATTTTAGTAGTCTTGGTAAACTAGAAACATACATGAAATTCAAAATACAATTGAAAATATACAAAAAAAGTTTTTTATTTCAGTATTCTATTATTCATCATGGAGTATCAATATATATCAAACACAAAACACTTCTTGGAATCCAGGGGGAAATAAAATATAATAAATGGGTAGTATCAAATGAATAGTACGGTCAAGAATATAGTCAAATGTGTCACTAATAAAAAATAATAATCTATATGGAATCATTGAAATAGAAATAAAATACATTTGATCATCAAACAGAACATAATATGGTAGAAATAAATGATGGTCAAATAAAGCCATATAAAAAATAATATTATCATGAAACTTATCCCTTGAAATTATACCAAATCAAATAATCCCCTGGAAATCAACAAATGATATCACACTGGGGGAATGGATAAGGTAGGACATTTGAATCATACTATCCATGACTTTCATAAGATAATTTTTTTGGTAGAATCACATATATATTGGCCAAATGATTTGTCTAATTATACCCATCAACACATCAAGGTATTATTTTTAATCGGACCCCACCTATCACTTACGCAGTCCAATGAAATCTTCATATGAAAGAAAAGAATCATAATCAACGTAAACATTCGTATTGAAAAACTAACATAAGAACTATTAGTACATATCAAAGTCAAATAAACATAATCATAGAACATCTAAAGTGATATGGTGAGTTTTAATAAAATTTTACATAATTGGTCAAACTGAATATAAACCATTAAAATAAATAATAATTATGATATAAATACAAAATATCATGAGTGAATCATAATTAAAATAAAGTGTTAAAGTAATTTATGAATATAAATAACATAAAATTTTCTTTATTAACATTTTTTAGGAAGAAAACCATTTCACATTGAAAATAATTTTGAAACAAAAAGATAAAAAAATATTTTGAAAAAAACATTCATTGAAAATAACAATGAAATTTTTTGTAAAATAATATATAAAAAATATAGTGGTCATGACTCTGTGATATTTTATTCATGTATTAAACATTAAAATAATGATCACTTCATGTTTCCATAAAATCCAAACAAGCCTTGTTTTTAGAAAGACAAATATATTACATTCAAATAATGATGTAAAAATAAAAATTGAAGAAAATTCTTTAATAAATCATTTTTAATGGGTGGAAATCATTTTTAAACCATTTAAAAAAGTATTTTAATGAAAACGTATTTTCGACTAAAGAGAAAAATATATTCGAATTTAATTAAAATCATTTTCTCAATAATTTTAATTACCAAAGAGTGTAAAATGGTATTATTAATTGAAAAATATCATGAATAAGTAGAGGATAATAAAATATAATTGTTTTCATATAGAAATATCTAATAATTTCCCCAATTGATAGATACAAAAGACTATCCCGAATAATGATGAGATTGTGAAATAAACCCTTACCACATTGTTATGTTTTTTATCCTAATCCCCATATTTTAAATATCATCAAATGAAAGTTTAAAGACCATAAATAGAAATATATTCAAGATATAACATATCAATAGTGGAAGTATGTACACAACATAAAGGCGGAAGTGGTAAAATTGTTTATGTATCGGGGATGTAAATGTAACACAAGAAACACATAAAGCATCAGTTTGACAACAATTGTATGTGGAATAACCTCTTGGATAATAAATATATGTTTATTAAACAAATATTATGGATCCATAATCAGCTATCTTAGACAATACGTGATTTAGTATGGTAATTTTCATCCTTTTAATTTAATAATTCTTATATCATCACCAAATTTTAAAAAATGATATAAATATCATATAAATTATTCATATATATACTTATTTAAATCTTTTAATGTTATAGATATAAAATTTATTTCACCATTCATGGACATGGTTGGCCATACATATGGATGAACAATGTTTCGATTTTTATCGATGGATGGAATGAAGGGAAAAATAAATATTAATCCAGTTTCAAAAATCATTACATATATATAATATTAATAAAATACTTCTTTATTACCATCCAAGTAAAAATAAAATTAAGATCATTTTAAATTTCTCTGTAGATGTTGTAGTCCACACATACACACGAGTGATGTTACCATTTTCCAAGAGACTTGAAGATAAGAAGCTATATGTGATATTATATTTACATATTAAATTTGGTTATAAATATCACATAAATTCATTAATTATTACCATACTACCTTCCATTTAATGTATATGTGAAAAAAATCACATAGTTTCATGTAATGGTATTCCACCATGCACATGATTAATGAAATCACATCCCCCATGAAATTGAAAGTGTGATTTTATATATGATATAATAAATCAAAAAAATAATAATTTCATAAATATTATAAAAACTTTTTAAATATTCCTTTTTATCCATCCTTTAATTGTGGTGATGTAAGATGAATTACATTAATTCATGAGGTGGTAGTCTCTCGTAGACACGATCGAGTTTTTTGTTTCCCATTTGATAAAAGTGAAAATGAATCTTGTTTCTACCATTAATATTATAATATCTCTGTATATATGATATAATATTTTATTATATTATTTTAGATAAATCGTTATTTAAGGATGAGTATGAAAAAACTGTACAAATAAACAAGTTTAAAATTTTTTCCTCTTTTTTAGAGAGGCTATTAGGATTCATACCTCAAGCATTAATTAAAGTGATTCCTAGTGACAATAAAGCCTCTAGGATGAAATTATGAAATAAAGAAGATATTTTCTTAGGTATTGGATATACCAACGTATTTTGGTTGTGTCAATAGGTAATGAAATGGTGTGGCCTTTCAAAATTGGGTGAGAGGACACACATTGAATTGTGGAAAATATAAAGTTATACCAACATTTTTTTTCACATTCCTTAAAACTAAAAAAATAGGTTTTTCTAAAAACAAGAGTTTATAATGATCAATATGTTTGTAAAACAGGTTTTGGAGATGTTTTAGATCATTTTTAACAATTATCATTTTAATATAATTCTCTTGGTAAACCAATTTTCACCTAGATTATGGTAATTATTTTTTATTATTTTCATTATACAATATTTTAAAAAAAATTTGTTGAAATTATTAGATAATATAAATTATTATAATTAAAAATACAGAATCCATTTTTTCAAATAAAATTCACATATATGGAAGAATTAAATTTAAAATTAAATCGTAGACATGCTGAAAGAGTGGTTTTTCAATGAGAAATTATCATATGTATATATAGTTTTAATAAAAAAAATATGAAATTGATTACAATGAACTATATTAGTTAAATTTTAAAATAATTTAATTATTTTTAATTTAAATACATTTTAAAATATAAATAAAATTTTCATTTATTTAAATGAAAAGTAAATTTTCAATAAAAATCACAAATTTTTACTATTTATAGAATAATTTATATTTTTTGGAAATTTTTTATAATTCAACCAAATATAATTTTAAAATTTATATTTAAAAATTTTAGTTTAATTTTTAAATTTTATTATATAATTAATAAAAATTAATTACAATTTATGTGCATAAAGCATGACTAATCCAACTTTTAGAAAAATATTGTTTTTCAGAAAAAAAAATTTCATTCTATTTAAAAGGGTTATAATTTTATTCCAAATAAATAGTTAACCATTGAGATTATTTTACACATGTTTAGACCATATTATTTTAATAAATTATATATTATTATTCATATTTCCATTTGAATTGCTAGGTTATAATGGACATGTTTAAATAATAACATTTTCATGGAGTTTCACATTTGGTTTAAAGCTAGTGTTGCATAAGATCATAATGTATTAATGTGATTGAATTTACTAAAATATATGAAAAAGTATTGGGTTGTTATATTATATTCTAATATTATTTTTGTGTCCTATAAATTATCTAACATGATGATAACCTTTTAAAATATTTTGGTGTCATATTTTACCCCCTTTAAATAAATTTTATGCTCACAATTTAATTTATATCCCTCTAATCATGGGTTTGAAATTTTAAAATACCATTGTTGGAAACCCACATAAAAATTATGTCAATAAAAATTCCAGTTGATAAGAGATGAAGTTATGTACAATGGTCGTCTATAATAAAATGATACTAGATATCCTTATAAAAGAACATTAGTGGGGAATTAAAACATTGTCCTGGAAGAGAATACCATTTCCAAAGGATTAATGTTGATTGATTTAAAACATTGTAATGAGAATGTAAACCACCACATAACCCTAAATATATGATTATTTAAAAGATCATTGATTAAATATTAGAAAAAGAAATATGAAAAACATTTTCTCTCAGAAATTATTTTTTAATGTTTAGGGATTATGTTACCATCATTATAGATAACACCCTCAAATATATATACAATTTCATCCTTCGGTTTTTCTTTATAAATTATATCATCATATCTCAATCCAAAAAATGAATATGCAATATTAATTTTTTATTCCATAAAGACTAAAAGTAATATTTAACAAACCTTTATCAAAATATAATAATGAATAATCATTACTCCTATGTATAAATTTTTTTAAAGGCCAAAATTGATAGTAAATGTTTTCCAATAAATCCCAAAGAAACATGTTATCCATTCCATATATATTTAACCCTAAAAATCATCCCAATCATGTATAACCAAATTGAAAGTCCAATAATATATAGGTTAGGTCACCCAATCCACATTTTATTCCAAAAACAATATAAGGATTCTCTTAATGTCATATTCTAAATATGTGAATACATTTACTTCTAAAAAACCTTAAATAAAAAATACAAGTTTCAAAAAATAAAATATCTGTCATTCAACTATATTTCTTAAAACTGAACATTGATAAACTTTAATAAATATAACATAAATCACTAAAAAATTTCAAGAATACTAATATTATCCCATAAACATATCATTATCATTATTATCTCAAAAAAAATATATTAATGGTTATTTTTCCTTCAATCGGGTGTTTTTTAAAAAGTTCAACAATCCATAGAATCAATTTTCATATTTTTTTGTACTATTCAACATATTTTCTAGATCCTTAATGAAAATGTATTAAAATATATTCCTTATACATTTTCTCATTCATATAAGGGGAGTATCATATATAAAATAATTCTAGAATATATCTATATAATCCAAATGCAATAATTATAATGAATCTATTTTGGTTGTATCAGTAGCATAGACCTGACATTGACCCATTACCTTTTATAGTATATTCCCTTGAAATTTTGGATATTATTTTGTGTGGTTACCAATCTACTTTTAATTGAAACATTGAATATCGGGACCTTCTTTATTTCCCTTGAACTCGTGATCAGGAAATATTTTCTCTAAACAATTTTAGAAAACTCACATTCCCTTCAAAAGTACTACTATGTTTCTTTCAAATGTAATCCAATGTGGGAAAATAATTTTTTTCCTTCTTCCCTTTATCATAATTTTTAACTTACATCCTCTTGTTCTCTTTATTCAGTTTTTTTAATAGGCCTTCGATAATTCTATCTTTATCCTGATTGCACATGATATTATGTCCTTGTATTATGGGAATGTTTTGGAGAATAATTCCATTTTAATGATTGGATTTAGCACATCAAATAAATATTCAATATTATACATTAGATTATGTATATAATCTATAGAATTAATTTATACATTGTTAATGTTGAAATAATACTATTCTACATTTTCAACATCTTTTTTCCTATCTTTAGGAATTATCTTTATATATCTGTTCATATCTTACGACGAAAATACTTTTCCAATAATTATAACAACCCCAACTCCAGTAGCCTAGATTCTATGGTTACGTTATTATGTTATCATAAGACAAAATGAATCACAGCCCATTGAAACAAACTTTTTATTAGTCTTGGTAAACTATACATAAACATGAAATTCATAATACATTTTAAAACATTAATTTCATTATGAATTTTCTTTTGAGATAATATTTACTTCCACTAGAATGTTTATGAATATTAATGATAAAACATTTCCTAGAATCCTATGGTAAAATAAAACATAATAAATAGGTTATAACAAATTATCAGTAAGTATATACATACACAAATATTTTCTTGAATCAATAATTCATAATCAATATGTAAACCTAAATAACAGAATACAAATTCCATTTGATCGAATAATTACGAATTATGATACGATAAGAAATAATTATTATAGAAATGTATATAATTGAAAAAAAAATAATTTAATAAATAACATTTTCAAAATATGAATCCAAGGAAAATATCATAGTGAATATATCATAGAAAATAATTTTGTAATTCCTAATGAATGAAATGCTGAATTATTGGACTCTATGGCCATAAGAGTCAATATAATTCTACATACATGACCTTTCACAAGACAATTTTATAATTATGGGTAAATAAAAAACCAGTTAAATATGGCCAAAATATTTGTCTCATAATACATACCGTTGCATCTAGGGAATATCTATAAGTGAGCCCCACCCATGTATTTTAGGTACAATACATTCCTTATATATAAAAATGATTGATTTGATTCATGAATCAATATTCCTTAAAAATTATTCAGGCATAATAAAAGATTCAAATTTATCAATATTTCATAGTTGATAAAGTAACATTCAATGTAACACCTTATGAAAAAATGGAATATGGTTTAGGAAATAGAAATATCCAAAATAGAATAATATGAATATTTAAGATAAATTAAATATCCAATAATCAAAAGTGGGAGTATGATTCAGAGGATTGTTTCATTTCACCATATACCTAGTGGTGAATAACTAATATAAAGGATTTTTTTGTCAATGAATAAAACCACCATAAAAAATAATATTAAAACATTTGTTACTATTATATACTTTTTACCCTGAAATTCACTTTTAGAAAGAAATTGTGCAAAAATGAAGGAAATTTTTTAATTTAATATAACATAGAAAACATTTAAAGGAAGCATCTAATCAATAATGTTTCATTATGGATATAAAATCGAATCATTTCCTATAAGTTAGAAATCATGAATTTAGTATTTTTTTTAGGAATAGCACAAATTACCTCGTTATGAGAAGGAAAATATGATTCTTTTAAAAAAAATTAAAAAATATTCATTGGTAAAAATTATTAGAAGCAATACTGTAGAATATTAGTAAAATTTATAAAAAATATATGGAAAACATGGACATGTAAGACATATATTGCCCATTTAGTACTTAAATATAAACATTCCTGAATAATGAAGAGATTGTTAAATAAAACCTTACCAATTGGGCATGTTTTGATTCATACGATCCATGAAATGAATAAATTTAGAATATATGTTAGAAACAATGAACAAAAATATATTCATCATAAAATATAACAAATATTTATTAGGTACATCACATAATAGATATAAGTAGTGAATATGTCATATGAATCACTAAAGTAAAAGTGAGATGAGAAACCATTAACACTATGAAATTAGTTGAATTGTATTCCCCATGAATGAATAAAATTTATCGAAACATTATATATCATTATTATAAATAAATTAATGATATAACATTTTAAATGGGTGTTATATAATGCTCATAAAACAATATATGTGCATAAAATCAAAATATTCCTCAATGAATGAAAATTCAGACGAAGTCACTTAAAAAGATCAAAAAAAATGAAGTGATAATTAATAAAATTAATTGATTGTGTGCATAAAATGTAAATCTAAAAGAAATTAATTAAAAAATATGATAATCAAAATCCATTGCATTCATAATATAAGCTTGACATAATCAATGAAATTGATGTTTAACCTAATGAGTTGAAATTGAGATATGAAATATCTTACATCATGCTTCCATTTAGATGTGTGTGCATTAACCTCCTATATAACATTTTAATGAATTGTATTTATTAAATATAGAGAAAAATTAATTTTATAATATCAAATATGATCATTTTATAATATTTTACCACCCATTACTTATTAATATTTCATTTTTTTCCAATTTTTAGGTATCAATTTCCTATTTTCTCATGCAGGGTTTTTCATGAATATACTAGTTGTTTTTTATAGGATATAGATCCACCGTATAGAAAATTATATTTGTTTTATAAATATCATATATAATCATTATGAACATTTTTTAATGAATCACTGATGTTAAATATGGAAAATTAATTTCATTGCCTCATAAATATGGTAAGTCAGACGTACGCTAAAGTGATGATATTATTCTCTTAATGTTGAATGGGTATGGAAATAATTGATATATTAGTTTTAAATAATAAATATCATGTCAGAAGTGTCATATAAATCCATTATTTCCATCATATTAACTATCTAAGTAAAGTGGTGATGAAAAATTAATTATACCACTATGTGGAGATGGTAAGTCCTGCGTACACATGTGTAGTGTTTTTTTTATTTCATAGCATGGATAAAACATGGAATATTGTTGTATCATAATAATAATATCGTATTATTATATATATGAGGCTTTATTTATTAATTTAGGACTAAAAAAACGTGTGAAGAGAATGTATAATAAGAAATCAGCCAGAATGAGTTTCTAATGATGATTACCACTTCTTCGAAAAACATACTGTAGATCTATTATTAATGGATTAATGGTTGGTATTTTTAATGAAAATAATCTATAAATATTGTAAAATTTACTTGGTAAGATAAATTTGTTGAGTATTTTTTAGATATATGGCTTAATTGGGTCAAAAAAAGGTAAGGTAGGGGTACCCTTTTATAATTATGGTGTTGGGAAATTTTAGAATTTCAAAAAATATTAAAATATAATAAAACTAATCTATATAAAAATTCATCCTAATGGACTATAAATGTATATTTGAGGACATTTAGACTATATATTATTTCCTTTTTTAAATATTTCTTTTTATATTTAAATAATTTTATAAAATATTATATTCATGAAATATCATTGTTGTCAATTTCGACACTATTATAACATTGACTTCATTAATATTAAATAAAATATAACTTAAAAAATTAATACATCCCTATTATGTAATATTATTCTATAATATTCTTGGATCACCTTTAATATCTCCCATTAGATTACTTTTAATATTTTTAATATCATTTATTGGATTTTTTTCATTAATTGAATAATTACTGAATCAGTGTCCTATAAGAATTTAAGGGAATTATTTATCCACTAAAAATTCAAAATAAAATATCAACATTTAGGTAAATATTTTATACTTAAAGTAGTATTTATATTCAAACATATCCTATGTAAAACCCAATAATAAAAATGTTGTAGTTATTAAAAACATGGATGTGACATCTTAGACTTTTCGTTAAATAAGATGATATGATGGTCATACCCTCATCAAAATGGACATAAATAGTCATATAACTGAACCATGAATGTTTATAAACTACCATTACAAATAAAATAAAATATGGAAATATTTTATGGTCATTTTTCGTCTTTATCAGGTTTCTTTTACGATGGATTATCCGATTTACTCTTCATCGTGGTAATACAAATTATTATGGTTACTAATAATTGTGACCAAAATAAAGAAAAAAGATTTAATGAATTTTTACATAATGATTCAAAATGTGGAATAAATGTTTCAAAATTAAAAAAAAAAGAGATTCATAATTTAATTTAAAATTACACTGGAAAAAATACATGAAAAATTCTTTTCATAAAAATGGGTTTTTACACCAAAAAAATGCACAAATAATGACATTATTTATAAGTAAGAATAATATATAATTAATTATATTATATCTAAATAAATATTAACAACGTTAATTTGAGATAAAATTATAATAATTATGGTATTTCTTAATATAATGAAAATTATAGTTTTATAAAAAACGTAATTTTTTACTATGCATTTAAAAATATTTCATTTAATAAAACATATAAAAAATTCACCCTGTGTTAATTTTAATATTATTATTTCAGTGAATGAATTTAATTTATTAAAATAAATTTTCATGAAAAATTAAAATTTAATTATATTTTTTTTCTCATAGAATGCAACAAAAATGTCTTTTGAAAGAAACTTATTTTTGAGGAATTAAATTTATTTACTATAAATTATGTGTTTATTTATTAATAATTAATCTGTAAAATTTTATTGACTAAGAAAATTATGTATATTTTATAATATGGTAATCCTTTTCGAACTCGTGAATTTAAAATCAATGTTATAGAGTCATATTTAAAAAAAAATTGGGTTCATTTAGGATTGGTTTTGTGTACAATGTACGAAATTAAAGAAGGTAAAATTATTTAAAAAGATACAAAACATACAATTTGGGGGTGCTATATTCTCTCTCTATTAACTAAATTTTATCCTTTAAATTTAAACATAGACTCGGTAACAAGGGTGTGTCTATTCAATATGATTTTTTTGAAATCTCATGATGCTAAAAGGGTCAATAAAATAATCACTTGAGAAACGAGAAAGGGATGTATAATTGTCATCACATAATAGGTTTCTATACAGAAGAACATATTTGGGATGTGATCACTTAGATATGAAAAACAAAAACTAAATTAAAATGGCTGATGGAGAGTGATAGAGAACATGGTCATTCGAATGTTAACCATTATAAAATAATATTTGTTTCATTCATTAAATTGCTATTGATTTCTTAGTTAGAAAAGTAAAAATTATAAATTTTATGTTCCTAACTCTTTTTCCTAGAGTTTTGTAATTTTCTTACTACCTTGAGTAATATGATAAGGAAATACACATACATGAACATTAGTGTTTCATAATTTAATTAATTTCCACCACAAACACATCTTCCTCTCCAAATAATGAGTATTATTTTTTTCATTCTTAACAAAAGAGAATAAACAACTATAGATCACAAAATAAAAATAAAAATCATAACTTGTTAACCAAAACCAATAATTTTTGGATAATATAATAAAATTCCCAAGAACAATATACCATCATGTGAAGAAAAATACTTTAATATCCCAATATTCAATAGTAACATAAAACATTCTACATTGATCAATAAATAAATAAATTATACCCTAAAGTAATTAAAAATATTCTTACTAATGATTGAAAAAAATCAAAAGGATTTTATCACATAGTTATCCGTTATAAATATAATATTTATCTCTAAAAATAGCGATCCTCTAAATAAATAACCTCTAAGATACACTGACTATTTCCATAAATAATAGAATCCTATATTACCCATAAAATAAAATTCATCATTTATTCCCCAAATATAATTCCACAATATTCATTTTAACTTAATCCGATAGGGTTCTGAAAATAGTGAGCATTTTTTTAAATAACATATATCACAGAACACCAAAATAATTTCCAATACCATAGTTACCTATATGATAAAAAAATTCTCCAAAAATTAACTTATCATTTTTATTTCGTATAATTTAAATAATAAAAAAAATTTCATACAAATGAAGACATCTCATAGGTTAGTGGTATTCCATTCAACCTTGTATCCCTTCGGTTGTATGTTCAATCCTCAGGGCCTTACCAGATGGTTCTGACATTCACTTGACCTATGTTTTTTTATTTTTCTAAAATTATATTAATATAATTTTTATAACACTACTAAAACTGTGATAAAAATCATAATTATAACCTTAATACATTCAATATTAATGAAATGTTTTAACATCAATGGTTATATCATATTTTTCATTTTGTATTCCAATAAATATAATAACCCATAATTATCTTCATATCAAAGATCATACTAACCCTAAATGTTATCCTTAACTTTAAAATTATATACATAAAATGTAGTGTAATTGTTCCTTAAATAACCATTTTTCACATACTAAGCTTAAGGGTAATATGTACCTCAAAGATTAATCAAAAATCAATAAATGTATCGTAAAAATTATCACCTTTTCACTATACCACATTTCAAAGATATTGATTCCATATAGCTTATGATTCAAAATTTTGAGAACAAAAAACAATATTGAATATCCATAAGCAATTTCATGATTCCCATGATATTAATACTATATCATAATATTAGTGATGAAAACATCTTTCTATCAAGAAACAATCTAAAACATTAACCATGATTTGTTATTTTATTCCTTAATAATTTACTTCTATAAATAAAATACCTAAAATATATCCTTATGATTCATCTAACCAAAATGTTTTATAATTAGATCATAATAAAATAATTCATTCCTTAATTCTAGAAATTGGGATCTTCTTTAATGATGTTGATATCTTTTTAAAATTCCAACTTTATTTCCATAAATCCATAAAATAAATGGTCAATTAATTTTTGGTATTTACTTTGTCTAGTAATATGGATGAATTGAGATTTTTAAATCAAATAAAAGAGAATCCATGATCAATTTATTTTTTATAGAAATGAAAATTTACTGGATTGATCAAATAGTTTATTGAAAGTGATTTCAACGTTAAAAAATCATTTTAAACTCAGTTGAACAAGATGTTTCTATGACGTTGATGATTATATCATATTTTAGGGATTAAATGGGTTTTGGGATCCTTTCCCATTAATCTTGATGAAATATAATTAATCTCTAGAAAAAAAACTTTATTAAAACTTGAAATACATGTTAGAATGAAGATGGCCAATTTAAAGATAATACCCTTATAAACTCTATAATAATTTTCCCTTAAAATCCATTATACCTAAGTCAATTATGCTTCTAAATACAATCTCAAAAAATATCAATAATATCCTCAAACATCATCACTTAAAAAATGGGTGTCTAAGACATTACGATTATTGTTAGCCTTATACGTATTAAGAAATTATAGTAACAAAAAGTCATAAAAAATCCCCATCTGAATCAAAATACTATTATCTGTAGGAAAATCTCGACGTTGGTAATAAGGTCATTTTTTCAGAATACATGTTTGTATAAATAATGTTTCCATGGTTTCCACTATAAATCCCCCAATAACAACTGTATCAACCAGAACTCGAGTAAACCGAAGTTCGTTGTTACTTTATAATATTGCCATATGAATTAGGATTCTCATCCCAAAGGACTGAATAGTTTAATAGTCAGGGTAGAATAGATAAATACATGAAATTCACCTTAAATTTTAAAACATAAAAAAAATTATTTTATTTTTTTATCATATTTCTTCCCTCTAACAAGTACTTGTGTATTAAAAAATTTATTTTTGGAATCCTAGTAAAAAAACATATGAAAGGCTTGATCTAAAATGATATGTTATGATTCGTGTACATCACAATTATTATTCAATCAATAATTTATATTCAATATAGAAGGGTAAATAACTAATCATAAATTCCATTTAATCTATTACTTGTCTATCATGAGAAGATAATGAATAATCCTTATATAAATGAAAATATTTGAAAACAAAATATAGTTAATAAACAACTTGTGGAATATCTAAATCCATGGATAATATCATAGTCAAAATTTCATGGATTATAATAACTGAATTCTTAAGAAAATGAATAATTATTAGAGACCATGATATCAGGAATCATGACACCACTACCTTTAATACCTTTTACAGTATATTTTAATAATTATGAGTAAAGAGAAACACAATTAATTTGGAAAAATTATTTGTCGAATGAGACCTACTTATGTGTCCAGGGGCTATCTATAACTCGGCCGAACACATGTTGTTCATGTCAAACACATTCCTCATATATCTAAATAATCGATTTAATTAATAAATTAATGTTTCTTATTAAAAAATAAACTTTTTTCATAATGGATTAATATTTATCACAATTTCCCACATAATCAAATAAAATTCAAAGTAAAAACCATATGTAAAAATGGCATGTAGTTTAAGATATAATCTTATCCTTTATAAATGAATATACACATTTAAGAGAAATGTAATATCCACTTGTAACACCCTTGATCCTAGTGTCCTATAGCTTATATATTACTTTATTAAAATTTAATAAGATACATAAAATCACATCCCAAAGGATTGAATTGTTTAGTAGTATTTGTAAAATAAATATATATTTAAAATTTAAATTATAATTTGGAAATAAAAATTAGAAAATTATTTTATTTGAGAACACCATTATTCCCCTTAGTAAAACCATCTGTATAAATCATTAATAACATCTTGGAAACTTAGGGAAAATAAAATATAGTAAATGGGTGAGCTCAAATGCTGAGTACGGGATAAGTAACTTGGAAGCAGTAATGAATCTGTGGGCATAATCAACATGGAATAGTATATAAAATAACAATACTTCCATTTAAAAAAATAATAATAATGAAATACATCATTAGAAAACATAAACAAAAAACCCCATGGATAATATTAATAATTACAGAATTATCAATAGAGGAGATGTTGAATTACTAGATGACATGTTTCCTAGGTACATGGTACCTTTACTATCAAGACCATTCACAAAACGGTTCAGCGTATCATGTACAAACCCATCTAATTTGGATAAATGGTTTATATCATGAGGCTAATGATGAATTGAGGGGATTATATTCAGTGTTACCCAAACCATTTTGTATCGTTGCAAAGCATTCTTCATATATCATATAATATATATAAATTTATTTTCAAATCATTGTGCCCCATACTACTTTGATACATTTTAATTAAAGCTCCTTGAAGAAAACAAATTTATGAAAACATGAAATACCATGATGAAATAATAAATCATGATGTTATATATTAATGGGATACTATATACACCACATTGAAGTGAGTTTTCTTATAATAAAAAATAACTCTAAGTGGAATATATATTTAGGAAGAATCCCTTACCACTTGTAATCAGTCGAATCATATTCACCATAAAAATAAAAATCATAAAGTGAAACACATAATAACATGAATAAAATGATATTAATGATATGATATATCAAATAGTAATATAAATAGACTACACATAAGAAATATGTTGTCAATATGTCATATATATCACAAAAGAAAAGTGAGATGACAAAAGCATAACTTGGAGACTACCTTTACTATAGCATTCATTAAACTCAATTATAATGGTTTAAATAATGTTATTAACTCATTCCAGAACTATATAAATATTTACAATACCTTATATGATCATTTTATAACATCTTATTACCCATTCATTAATAATATTTCATTATTGTAATTATTTCACGTGTGTTCATTTCTGGGATTCGTCATAGGTTCATTTGTATATAATTATGGATTATCATATAAAATATGAATTGTAGGATAAAAATATGAGTTCTGTTGATATTAGGATTGAATAATATATTCCAGATACCTCAAATACAATAGGGGTGAATTTTCTATTTAAAAATGTTTGTTTAATAATAATTATACTAAACAATTCACAAGCCACTTTAATAAAACTATTAGATTCAAACATAGACCACAGTCCAATTACATAAGAATATCAAAATCAATTCGATTATGATATGTTACAAATCATTATTTGTAATAGAGGACGATCAAATATAGAAAGTGTAATATCCTAATCATATCTGTTATGATTATATCATATTATATAGAAAACTTTAATTATTTACGATTCTATCTTAAATGCGTAATGAAATGTAATTAGAGTAATATAATATTCAAGGATAAATTTATTTAAATAGAGTACTAAAATATCATCATACTTAAATCTATTATGATAATGAAATGCAATAAGATATACTAATATAAATGAATCACTTACTATTACATGTAGTGGAAATAAAAGACCCATAAAAAAAGTCATACAAAATAATACACTTATTTTAACCCAAGTAGTAGGGTATCCAATATCCTAGGATAACAGTTCCCTTATTTTATTATTACAAGAATTATTGTATTCTCTTGAGAAAGGAAATCTCTCGATATAATGATTATCTTCTCTTTTAACCTATCCCCAAAAACCCTCAATCCAACATATTATATTTTTTCATGCTATCCCCATGTTCCTTTGATCAATACAATGATAGGATTTCCGCCTTCATATCCCTAAAATCCCTATATTTTAAAAACACAATCAGATGAGAAAATAAATTAAAAATACATTATTAAGAAGAAAACGTGGGAAGGTTTTCTTAATAAGGACTCTCACTATAGAAATATAAAGGACTAATAACAAGATATTGATATTTTGAAGACTATAGAAAAAATTGAGAGGAAAATTTAATAAACTAGTTGTTTCAAACACTTAAAATGACTGGGTATTTATAGAAAAATATACTACAGTCATATTTCTCCCCAACGGTTATATTTCTCCATGTTTGTTGGAATGAAATGGAAAACCAACAATCCAAGTGATATCTTATAAAATAATGATTGGTGTCTAAATTATTTACACCTTATTAGTGAAAAAGATATTCCATTATGATGAAATTAGTTTTCCATATTCAGAATTTTGAATTTGTCTAATCTAATATATTTCCATGTAGTATTTCATAATGATATTATTTATAAGTGTGAATCCAATTTTTATTAGTTCCAACAATAATCTCATTCTGAATAGAGGTTTAGTATGATGATAGGACATAAAGTCTTATATCTGATTTGATAATCGTGAATTTTATGTTTCTCTAATACATACTCATTATTATAATCATAATGATGAATGATATTTTAATTTAATTAATTCATTAATACTAATTTTAAATAAAGTTCAATATATTTTTTCAAAAACATTAAAAATAATTTTGAAATGAATGTTAGTTGTCAAGTATTTACAAATGATTTTTTGAGTCCCAAAAAAGTGGAATAGAAAATTTATAATTTTAACTTTTGACTCAATTATATAACCATTTTTCTTAATCATAAACCACGATACATAAATAATAATAACATTGAAAAATTAAGAGTCTTTTTTTATGAACATCATATTTAGAATTAAAAAATTATCTTTATCTCCCGTGGAGTTTATAACCAATCTTAATATGATGATCAATATGACTAACTCCCCCTTAGGATAAAATCTCCACCTAAGGATCATATTCTCCTCCTTAATAGTATTTATCTCCATTTGTATAAATCTTACTTATGAAAAAAATTCCACTATAATTGAAACATCCCCCCTTTCTATAAAATTTTTCCCCTTAGTGATTTTAAAAAATTAATAGTAAAAATCCTTGAGGTATATGAAAAGGGTAGGGAAAAAATAATGAAACAGTGTGATGAATTAACTAATCATCATAAATAAGGTGAAAGAATATTAATCCAATTAAATTTGGGAAAACCTTCAAAAAATTGTATTTGGATGAAGAAGTTTTTTATTTAAAATGAGTTCTTTATAATTTAATTAAAACAAGAGATCAAAAGATAAAATAGTTCAATATTTCATTATCATGGATCTCCCAATATTCATTAATTTCATGAAATACATTCTATCTACCTCCATCTTTTTAGTTATTTCATCTTTAACAGTATTTCTATATTCTAGAATCCCAATTCATTCATCTGGAATCTAATTTTTCACTTCAGGCAATTATAGTCTCTCAGCTAACACTTCGTTATCCATTTTCAAGGAATCAAATTCATCATTACAAAATGTTTGTCTTGAAACCTATTTTGGGTTTCATTTCATCTTCACATGAAACACTATGACATCCTTAGTCCGGTCATTAGTTGTATTCTTCAACTATTCAATAAAATTCACCATATATGAGATTACATTAGATAAATTTTTAAAAGTTTCTACAAACTCATCTATATTCTTTTTCATATATTAAATATTATTGTCATATGTCTTGACATAATCATCAATATTTCGAGGCCACATCACAATTTTATAGAATATAATATTAGGGATTTCGGAGATATCTTGATGGCCTATTTAATCAGCTTTATTCTATGTTAATCTATCTGTCCAAAAAATAATTGTCTCTAATTTTTCAATTTTTTTTCATGAATCGAATAATATTTTACTTATAATCATGGAAAGTAAGTAATAGTTCCTTCATTTAATTATAATTACTGAAAAATATAATGAACTCATTAAATTATCCTCATATCCACTAATTAGTCTAATTTAATCTTCGGTTGGTGAGGATGAGAGGTTCCAACTTCCACTTGATTTCTCTTTTATTTATGAAAATTCATTGACAGATATTTATTGAACTCTTTCTCCAACCCATTTTCCATTATAAATTAACATGATATTATCATTATCATCAACATATTTATCACCTTCTTCTTTTGAGTTTTGATCTATCTCATTTTTCATGGATGAGGATTGAGCATTTTTTCCTTTATGAATGTTTTTCATTCTCTAAATTATTGGATTTTTTTGTTAAAAATTGACGGTAGTTTCAGTGAATGTGCTTTTGATGTTCTTAATGAATGATTACCATATAGAAGAACATTTTTATCATCATTTTGAATTTCTTATTCATCCTCATCATATTTATTATTATTATCTTACTTTATTTAATTCCTTACCTCTTCTTCATCTTGTTCTTCCTCATCTTCACCTTCATTATCTTCATCCCCATGCACTTCTTATTTTACTTAATATTATTCATATTCAATTTCACCTTCTTCTTGAAAACCATCTTCATCGTTTTTATAAAAAATTAACCCCAACAGTTTAATCCTACATTTTTCTTGAAAGAACTCCTTGAGTTGATATCTTTTTCTTGAAATTGGACATACCATCTCACTCTAATTCCATATATTTTTCTTAATCATGAGGAGGTACTGATTCATCAGCCACTATTGACTTTACAATATCTGTTGTTGAAGTAACATCAGCGAGAGGAACATTGGTATCTTGGAAATACAACCCGACATATGGAATAGGTTGATCATGTTGAGGATTTGGAAAACCAGGTTTTTCTTATGCTTCCTCTACTCATTTCAAAAGTTTATCACATAAACAAGTTTTTGATAACTTATTATTTATATTATTTTCATTTACATATTTATCATGAGTTTTGGCATCTTGAAATATCATATTAAGGGGTTTAGAAATATGGATTCTAAAATAATAATCTCATTCTTTCCTCTCTAAATTTTTCTTTCTCTATACTACACTTATTTCATTATGATCTTTTTTATATTTCTCTTTACTTTTTTGGAGAGGAAGTTTTAGTTTATATATTGTGAATCAAACTACTCTGCTCATCTTCTTTATTATTTATTATCACTAAATTACTCAAATTTCTTATACTTCTTCTCAACTTTTTGTTCATATTTCTTAAAATACATGGCTCTCGATGAATCAACAAACAACTTTAATTAAAATTCAAAATCAAATTTCATCCTTTTCAATGTATCATCACTAATAAAGAATATTTTTATCTTGTTCAGTTCATATTTATTTGAAATATTGAAGTATTTCAAGGATTTAAATATTAACATACTCAAAAAATCTATGAACATAAAAACTTTTGACTTAATAACTCCAATATTGATATTGTTTGTGGTATGAATGATGAAACTAGTTAGGTTTATTTTTCTCAAATTTACAAGGTAATCAAAAATGAATACATCAGTAACATTCAAGGTGTTATAATCTTATTTTCTAGGAATTTGAAATCCTTGAATCCATAAACCAATAGTCCTATTATTTTTTGTTTGGTGATAGACCTTTCAATGTTTTTTGTAAGGATCAAAAAATGAATCTTCAGTCTTCTTCTTTTTGAATGGATAATTATCTTATGGTAAATTGTGGGAATGACAAAAACTATATCCATCCATTGGAATATTAAGAAAACATACATCTTTTTATAATTTATTTATTATTATTTTATATTTCATGGTAAGGGATTTTTATTTTCTATCTTCCATAAAAAAATATATCTGAATTATAAAAAACATGATTATGATCTAGATAAACATATTAAAAATATGCTTTAGTTTCACAAAGATATTTTCATAATTTTAATTCTATTGTTTTTTTTAAAAAAATAATCATATTTTTCATAGAAGGTTTTATCAGCTAACATTTCTAGGAAAATGAACCACTCATCGTAATCTTTTGTTGTAAGAAAAATTTTAGGGGAAGAAGTTGATGACTGTGACCTGAAGAGGAAAAAACTAATCGGGATAGAAAACATCAGACTGTAGGATTTTTAAGGAGATAAAATTCTACTCAATGTGGTTGAAAATTCTAATATAGTTCATGGGGGTCCCCCTTTTTACAAAAGATCTGAGCAATTTTTCACCTTTCTAACACAATACAATGGTTTATATATGATATTATTTGATGTAATAGTTTTTACTGATCTGAGAAATATTTAAGGGTAAAAATTAATCTTTATTTTTTAAAAACTTGTTATAATATTAGAATAAAATAAAGGAAAAATTTAAAATATGACACTTTTATGAAATCTAAAACATATTGTAAAAATAAAAATATAATTATTGTAATGCAATAATACAAAAATTAGTAAATAAGATGAATAATTTCAAGAGTTGAAATGTATTATCATTATGGTAATGATTAACTTATGGAATTTAGTAAACTACATAGAGAAAAATTAAGAAAAAAATGTATTGAAATCCTTAAAATTTTAAAAACAAAAATCCCATATTTTTTCCCTATGAAAACGAGTAACCTAATGTAAAGAGATTGGTAAGAAAAAAGTATATATGAATGATTAATTTACACCGATCATTCCTATACTCTATTTAGTATATTAAATTCTATCAAAAGGTAATGGTTTGTGAAAATATCTATATGTTTTTATTACATTATGATGAATTGTAAAATGATATCTCTTATAAGTGTGTGATATCTAAAAAAGTTATGCCTAAAATCTTTGTCTTCTTCATAATATTGATCTAAATGGTTTTTAATTATTAAAATAAAACTAGTATTGTCACATATTATTTGAGTTTTAGTAAAATCGTTCCAAAATTAGTGAGTGTGTGTTGTATCTACAACACATTAGCATAAAAACTTCATGTTGCTACATATGGATTTAGTATTCGAAAGTGACACTGAGTGTTTTTATTAGAATACTATTAAACTAATGAATCTCCAAAAAAATGGAATGTTCTGTATGTAATTTTTTCATATCCATTCTATAACCACTAATGTCTTCATCTGATAAACTATTTAATTCAAAATCAATTCCATTTAAATATAATAGTGCTAAGTCAATGGTTTTATTTTGCTAAAAAATCATTTTACTAATTTTAAATAGGATTCATTAGGATTATCATGATTTCCTTAAAGAATAATATAGAAAAAAATTGTTCAGGTTGACTAGTATTTAGGTATAGTATGATTCTTATCAAAACTATAAAAGTTTTTTAAGCAAATAGATTCCATGCCTCATCAAGATCATGTTTGTTTGAGGTTCTTATGGGAGTAATGATATATTTATTTCCATCATATCCAAACTTTTTTGGAAGATATTTTATATACTTATGTTGGGATATATATAAATATATGTACGTTATGGTTTTTTAGAAATTAGAATAACATGAAATAATGTTAACTCATCCATCATACTCATCTCAAACTCAAACTTCATAAGATATGAAAATGAATCTATTAATGTATTTTGAAGTTGATCCAAATATAATTTCATCAACATAGATTTAAACAATTATAGTATTTTTATTACCTTCTTTTATAAAAGGAGCGAGATCTATTGCTCCCATAACAAAATTGTTTTGTAACAAAAACCATGATAACCTATCATACCAAGCTACATGGAATTATTTTAGGCTACAAAAGTATTTGGTATGTTTATAAATGTATTCTGGATGTTTTGAATTTTCAAAACTAGGGGGTTGTTCATTATAAGATTCCTCTTAAATATATCCTTTATGAAAACTGTACTTCTCATCAATTTGAAAAAAAATTAATTAAATAATACTACAAAAGATATTAGAATACAGACAGCTTCTATTCTAGCTATCAATTCATATGTTTCTTTATTGTCTATTCCTACTTTTTGGATGTAAATATTTTCTGATGAAATTCTTTATTTCTCATGATTATTCCATTTTGATCACAATTATTTTTTTCTAAAAACCCATTTTCCTTGAATTATAGATGTTTATTTTGGTCTTTCACCTAATTTCCATAATTTATTCCTCTCAGATTCATTTATCTCATTATTCATAGCCTTAATCTAATCATTATAACCTAAAGCCTTATTACTATTGTTATGCTAATATTTTTGAATGAAAATTTCGATGTTCTGTTTTATTCTATATGGAACTTCTAGTCCAAACTCATTGATCAACATCACCAATGATACTATCACTAAGATGTTTCCTAACAAACAACTAACTTCGGTTTTGTAAAACTTGTTCATCAACATAATTTAGAAAATATTCATATGTAAATACTTCCAAATCTTCCAACATATGTTGAGAATCTATATTTGAAAACACATCTGAGGATATTGGTAGGGAATTTTTAAAATTAAAATGGATGGTTTCATTAACCATAAAATTAACTGTTTCCTAAGGAGTAATAGATTTTGTGTTAAAAATTCTATTTGTCTTAGAATTAGTGGTATAACCTAAAAATTTCCATTATCAGATTTGTGTGAACTTTTGTTTAATATTCCTTTCATATTCATGATGAATAATTTTCATGCAAATAATTTGCTGTAAGAAAATTTTGGTATTTTGATTACTCTATAAGTCATAAACTGATTTATAAAGAAAATGATTTATCAAAACTTGACTTATAGTATAATAGGAATTACTATCTACTTCAAACAAAAACAATTTGGAAATTGTTTATTTCTTCAATGTAGTCCTTATTATTTATTATAGAATATGATTTCTTCTCTCAACATTACTATTTTTATAAGGTTTTCATAGAGATGACATGTTATATGTAATTATATTTATACTAAAAAAATCAAGATTATAATTTAAATGTTATCCACCATGATCACTATAAATAATTATCCGTGGAAGGTTTTTCTCTTTTTTATCTTTGGCTATAAATGTTTTCAAAATAAAAACGTATTTAGATTTTGTTTCTATAAAATAAACCCATCTCTATCTAGTTTAATTGAAATATATAGAAAATATAAATTATTTTCCATTAATACTCGTAGTTTTTGTCAGACTGGATAAATCCATGTGCACTAACTATAATGAATAATAATTTGATTCTTTACAAATAGATTTATAGTCTGACTTATGTTTCTTAACATATTGGAAATGTTCTTGAAATTTTGAATAATTAAATATAAGCTTTAATAGATCCTTAAAAATTATTTTCTTTGTTACCTTACATATGATTATAAGATTAAAGTGCTGTAACCATCTATTCCATAACCAATATTTATCTTCCATTTCACTATGGAACTGTAATTCTTTCCATATAAGATCTTCAATTTTTAGTGTATATACTTTCTCAAGATTATGGTATGAAAGAATTAATTCATCCTTGTAATTGTGTATAATTCATTTATCATTCCTAAAATTAACAAGGTAACCATCATCACATAACTTACATATTCTTATAAGATTATGCTAACGAAATATGACAACAAAAACTTTTTTAATTAAAGCTCCACCAATAATAACTATGTTACCTATTCTAATAATACTTTATTGATAATTATCTCTAAAGGTAAATTTCCACCTTTTATCTTCATGAACCTCTCAAAAATTTAATCATTACAAGTTATATGGTGAGAGAATACACTATCTATATACCATGTATTATTATTGATGGTACTATCTATATTTTCCTAAAAACAAAATCATTAGGCTTTGGGAACCAAAACCTTCCTGGGTCCCAAAATGTTATTAAGATTTATTTTTTGAACGTAATTTTTTTCGGAAATATAATTTTGTGGAATCCTAAGTATAAATGTTTATTAATAGAACATTTCTTTTTTCAATGAACTCTACTTTGGCACTTTTTTCAAAAGGGGGGAATTTTTAGAAACAATGAACATGGTACTAAAAACTAGTTTTCTATGAGTGTAACCAATTTTAGAACAAGTATAATGAGTAAGGAGTTGATTATAAATTTTATAAAACCCTTCTTTACCAAAGAATTGTTTGAAAATAATATTTAACAAAAAAAATTAATATTTTTTGTTTTACAACTAAATTATTATCCCCTTGAGTAGTGGTTTCAGAATTTATTTTTTCCAAACTAGTTTCTAAAAATTTCCTTTCAGAAATAATTTTTTCTATTTATGTTCAAATAATATATATTTATAAAATATAAATATCAAGATCTTTAGAAATATATTATAAATGTTATTTTTAAAATATTTATCCTCAACTTTTCCACATAATGTTTTTTACTAACTTTTCTATTTTCTTTTTTATGAAGTTTAGAAATTTAAGAAAATTCATTATATAATGGAATTTTATTATCCCTTAATGAGGAAAATTCATAATATAAAGATTTATAATTTTTATTAATATGAGATTCAGAGAAATTTTCATTTAATGGTTGGTTGGTATGGTTCTTAGCAGTGTGTATCCTAGCCATAAAATAAAAAATATATTTAGGTATTTCCAAAATAAGGCCAATGTTTCTTTTCCTGAATTTTTTTTTATCAGAAGTGTTATCTAATAAATTTCCTTTATTTTCACTCTAAGAGTCATTTTATTTTATGAAATTATTTCCATTCTTTACAATAAAACATTTTCTGCTTTCTTTCATTATTGTTATTATTCCTTTATTTCCTTTTCAACTTTTGATAATTTGTTCTGATATGTACAGCTCTCTTATAAGCATAACAAGTATCTTTAGAATCATTCAATTTTTTTATCATTGTTACCTTTCTAATATATATACTAGAATTCTTTCTCACCTACTATCTTTTTCATACTCTAAGAAAGATTGCCTGATTCACTTTCAGATTGTTCATTAGTATCTAGTTTTGATTGAATTACCACATTCTTATTTCTTAGTGATCTAACAACATTTTCTACATATTGATATTTAGACGTGAAGTTGGAGGTTGAATCATGAAAAATACAACCATTATTTTTATTTTCATTCTATGCATCTATTTTGATTCTACTTTCATATCTCATCATGGTTTCAATAAGATCCTCTATATTGAGATTACTAACCATTATTGTTTCATCAATACATTTTATTTTAGATTTAAATTCATTGGGAATGATATCTATGATTTTCTCAATAGGATTCTCATCTTCTAAGCATTTATAACCATAAGGTTGAAGACTATTAATGATTTTCATGAAAATTTGATGCATGAAAGAAACTAACTCACCTGTAAGAAATTAACATCTTTACAAACAACAATTATAATTTTTCTCCTAGTTTCAACAACCTTTTAATTCTTAAAATGTGATACTTTTATATTTTTTAAAATAAACATCTTTCTTTCACATGGTAAAATATGACTGTATATGCTTTTATTCATTGAGCATGAAAAATTTTTACTTACTTTTTACTTTTCTTGATTTGTAACGGCTTTAACATCCATTTATGGTATTATTCAATCTATAGGAAGAATTATAAAATGATCATTAACATTATTGATAATTAAGGTAGTAATTTTATCTATATAATATTAATAGTAAGCTCCATCAAAAAGAGGAGGTTAATTTGGATTCAAATTATCTATCAATCTGTCATTTTTTCCTTCCATCATTTAAAATAGATACAGAAGTTATTTTTCCACAATACATGTTAGTGAAAAGATAATTTATAATCAAAAAAAATTATAAAAATATTTAACTATATTTTATTAGTATTGATAAAAAAACTTTTATTAACTATTTAAGTAGTGGAAACATCCCTAATACTAACTGCTGTATATAAACATGAGTTATATTGATGTTAGGATCAAATAATATATTCAAGATGCCTCCAATACAATAGGGGGATGAATTATAGATTAAAAACCATTAGTTTAATACTAATTAAACAGAACAATTCAAAAATATCTCTAATAATAAATAGAATTTGGACATGACCCTTAGTTTAATTTATTGAGAATATCGTAATAAGGTTGATTCTAATATGTTATCTACCTCTAGACATAATCACATATGATTAAATATAAATAGTGTAAAATCTTAATCCTAGAAGAAATGATTATATAAAGGTACACAGAAAAAGCTTAATTAGTTATGATCATATCATGAAAAAATATATAATCATAATGAGAGTAAAATTGTATTAAAAAATAATCACTTTTTTAGACTAACACAATTTTATCATAATAAAATATGTTAAGATAAAAAATATAAAAATATTAAAAGAAATATAAAAGTATCACTTTCTATTACATGTAGTAGGAATAAATTACATGTATGAAAACAAGTAATGTAAAAAGAATACACTTTATTATAACCAAAAAGTAGGGTATCCTATAACCATGGATTAAGGATCCATTTTTTATACATAAACACAAGTCTATATTTTCATCAGAAAAGGAATCCCACAATATGATGATTGGATTATCTATTTTCAAATCCTTATCATGCCTCAATCTAATGGATCAAATCCAATCAAACTATCCCCACATGCCATAAATCAATACAGTGATTGGATTCTCTGTCTTTTTAGCCTAGGAATACCTCGATCAAAATCACACAATTTGATACTGAAATAAATTAGAATGAAATTCTTAATAAGGAAGCCTGATTATATTTTCTTAATAAGGAGTCTCTCGAAATGAATACAAAGGACTAAGAACAAGATGTTCACACTTTGTAGAATTTGTGAATATCAAGATTGAAAAGTAATCAACAAGAATCTTTAACCTTCTCAAATGGTTGGGTATTTATAAAAAAATACACAATGGAAATATTTCCCCCCAACTATCATATTTCACTGATTTTTTCACAATTACTGAGGAAACTATCACTTCAGTGGTTACATTATAATATAAAGTCTAACGTCATGTGAATTTACACCTTTTCAATGAAAACTATTTTTCATTATTATAGAAATTATTTTTCATTATAATGAATTTGATATTTGGTAAATATTATAGATTTACTTATAGAATATCATTATGACATTATTTATAAGGTTAAATCTGATGTTTATTGCTTTTGACATCAATCTGGATATAAATTCATTTTCAGTATGATGACAGGTCATAATGTCTTAAATATGATTTCAGAAAGCTGAATATGATGTTTCTAAAATCCAGAATCATTATGACAATCATATATAATAATGTTATTTTTATTTCATGAATACATTAAATTAAATTTTAACTAATATATAATATATTTTTTCTAAAAAAATTAAAAATACATTGACATAAAATGTTAGTAATCATGTATTTAAGAATGAGTTTGTGATATCCAAAAAAAAGGAATGGTAAAGTCATTAGTGGAACTTATCCTTTAATGGGAATAAACCTATTAAAGTTTTATGAAATTATTTTAATTATATTACATGATTATAAATGGTTTCGTATTTCATTATGGTTTCTAACATTAGTATTTTTCATTTGATAATATTTTAATGATAAATTTTATTTAATTTTGGAGGTTTTTCCTAACACCATCAACTAGTTTCATTTTATTAACTATTATGAGTATATATTAGGTCAAGAATAATAAATATGATACAATATACATTTTGAAATATTTTTTACCATAATAATAGTTTTAGGAACTACCAAGAAACCATTAATGGAAAATGAACAAAAACATTTTTTCAGGGAGGTGATTAACAGACATTACATGGAAAATGGTTTCATTTGTTTGAATAAGAGGAGGTATTAAAACAGATAAAAATGAGATATTCGATTAAAAAAATAAAATTATAGTATTTAAATTGTTATTTAATTATTATTCCTTTATTGATTAAAAACATTTCTAAAAATTATAATAAAAAATGAAAATAAGAAAGGTGTTTTGAAAAAATTACCACTTGAATATCACCTCCTTGAGAGACCCCTTAATCCCCATAGATTTGTTATTTTGGGGATACTAGAAGCACTTGGGCATGGGGAAGGTTATTAGGATATTTTTTGGCAATGATTTTAGTATATAAAAGTCTTCTGGATCGATTTGGGGTGGTGAGGGTGGTATATATACTTGATGAGATGTGACATAAAGTGATTAAATTAATTATAATTTTATATTTAAGGCCAACAAAATTAAGGTGGCATTAATTTCCATTTAATAAATAAAATAATATTATAGAGTCATTTTAGTCTCTATACATACCTCAAAAAATCATTAAACATTGTTGTTTTGAGGAATGATAATCTTTTATGGTTTAACTTTAACCCTTGTCACCATTCTACCTATATTGTTGTAAATAATTTTTTTACCGTGGTAACATTTTTATAACAGAAATGATATTTACATTAAAAAATAATTTGTACCATATAATTAAAAATATTTTCTCCATTTTATCATATTAAATTCATAGAATGGGAACATTCTGATTTAATATCAATTCTACAACATAATGAAATTGTCAGGTTTTAAATTGAAAAATTCAAAGGTATGAATTTTTTTTCCGTCCAATTTCAATTTGAAATTTATTTAAATGAACTAAATTGTTTTTAATGATGTTTAATTTAGAAAATTATAATGTGAAGTAAATATAAATTTTAATTTAACTAATTAAATAAATTATATGAAAACTTTTTTTAATTAAAATTCAATTTTTTTACTATTCCTCAAAAAAATGAAACATAGTGAAAAAATACAAAAAAAATTTACCATAATATAATTTTGAGAATCTTGATTTATAAAATTGAGTTTAATTTTAAAATATAACCTACAAATTTATCAAAATTTTGATATAAAATAGGTTCACCATCAAAATACGACAACACTGTCTTCATAAATATATATATATATATATATACTACTTAAACATGAATTTATACATATAATAAGAAAAATAAATGTTAGATGAATTTAAAAAACATTTTATTATATATATTTAAAATATAAATTTTATTTATATATTTCACTACTGGGGATGAATACAATTTATTAAGATAAAATTCAGTTTGGGCATAAATTAATTTTACAATAACACATCCTTTATGATCAATTTGATTTTATTTTCATTTATAATTAATTAGAATCTAATGAATTAATTTTATGAACTTTTTTAAACTATATATTAATAATTTAGTTAATCTAATTCATTCCATCTATTCAAACGGCTAGGTAATTACTATCAAAATTAAATAATAATATTTAATCTTTTTTTTATGTTTAGTTTTCTATGTAATGTAAGATATCAAAGAGATTATATTGAAAAATATTAATTACATAACATATTGGGGTGATAAATTATTCATGACTTCAATAAATTGTTTCCTATAAATCTGAAATTTCACGTTGGAAAAAATATTGATACTTGAAAATTCATTTGTGTGAAACCTCAATTGTAAATATGGTTAATAAAATATCCACTTGATTAAAGGTAATGTGAAATGAGAATGTCCCCTAAAAATTTAGATTTTGAATGGGATATCATTAGTGAAATTTGAAAACTATAACATGGAATAGAAATAAAACTATCATGTGTTTTGATTACGAGTGATAGAGAACATGGTTATAAGAAATTATAATTTCATAAAACTGTATATTTGGGATAGGTTAAAGAGGAAATTGATTTCTCATTTTGAAAATTAAATGAATGGTTTTTTCATTCAAATTTACATTACTAACGTTGAGGGATTATTTTATTATTCAGATAATATCTTTATACAATATAATTACTTGATTTATTTCGATGTCATAATCATAGTATTATACTTTGGTTGGGTTTTGATCTATTTTATCTTCATCTCTTCTTCCAGGAAATAGATATTCAAGTTGAATTTTTCATACCTAAATCAATTTAATGAATCATATGATCTGGAAGTCATTCCATTATCTTTTAAATATATATTGAAATCAAAATGTTTATAATATGATAAGTTATTTCCCAAAAAGAAAAAACATTTACATAAAGATATCTAATTTAATGTCCAAAAATTCAACATTAATAACCATCATTGAACATCTACAATTTAATATATTAGTATCCTTAAATGTTCACAAATATATTCCTACCTATGATTGAAACCATTAAATCAAATTGATTAGATCACATAGTATTCAAAAATAAGTTTAAAATTTATCTTTAAAAATTACAATTCCCTAAACATATAATCATTAAGATATAGATAATATTTCCATAAACAAATCCAATCTCCATAAATCTATAATAAAATCATATATTCATCAACATACCATTAAACCTTTATTCCACAAAAGAAATTCTAATTTTTTTTACCTTAATCATAGAGGGTTCCCAAAATTAATTTATACTTTATTCATGAAATAATTTAACAAAAAAGAAAATGTTATACTTATCAGGACATCAGGTGTGTTAGTGGAATGTGATACACTATTATCTCCCTTCAGTTGTGCGTTCAAAACATGCAGACTTTCTAGATTCCAGGGGTTATCACCTGACTTGTGGAATTTACATTTTATAAAATAATATTAATATAATCCATACACAATTTTGAAATATGTGATAACAAATTTTTCAAAAAATAACATTAGTGTAACAAAAATTAATGAATTTTTTCCTCAATGGTTGTATAATATGTTTCATTTTTCATTCCAAAAATATAATAACTCATAATTACTATAAAATATAGGATCATATAAACCCTAAAGGGTATCCATACTATTGAAATTATGTTTAAATAATGTAAATTCATTCTTCCTCATATAAACTTTTTACACTTGTTAAAATAAGGGTTACATGTACCTCGATCATATTTCAAAACTCAATAAATTTCTCCCACATATTATCACCATTCCACTACACCACTACTCAATGTTATTGAATTTATCTAACATAGGTTTCTAAATTTTGATAACAAAACCTTCTATATAAAATCTTATATTGGATTCATGATTCTCATGATATTTAGGATATATCATAATATCTATGATAAAATGTACTTCACTTGACATCCTTCTTAAACATATAACCAACATTTATAGTTTTATCCTTACATAAATCAATGATATGAAATATTTAATTATGATTCACCATATAAAAAAATCATACTTATTCCATAATAAAATAATTCATACCCTAAATCTAGACATCACCGTATTCCTTTATGCTATTACGGTATCCATTATCTTCAATATTGAAGAGCATATCAACAGAAATGAAATTGTCAATTTCTTGGTGGTGTTTACCTTATTTAATTATATAGTAACTTGATATTTTGAAATAAGATAAAAGAGACACCATAATTTATTTAAATTTTGATGGAGTGAAATTATATTGGATTGGTCAAATAGTTTCATTCATGTGATTTGGATGTTCATAAATCTTGAAAAATCATTTTAAAAATCTTATTATATGATAATTATGATTAAATGGTATTGTGGGATATGAAATTCAAGTGAGATAATTTCCCTTTCATCTTGGTGAACTGTATTTTATCATTATAAAAGAAAATAATGAAAATATAATTTTAATTATATGGTATATCAGTGGTCGATATAAATTCACCGCACACATGGAATAAGTGGTAAATAAGTATTATATCTCATAGATGGAAATTGAGATGAGAAAATCCATACTTCATACTCCCTTTTAGTGTAGTGTTATTTAATTTCCTGTATAATGTTTTAATGAATTTTATTAACTCATTACAGTACAATATTAATATCTATAATACCTTATATGATCCATTTATAAGATCTAACAACCCATTCATTTATAATATTTCATTATTTTCATTATTTCTGGTGTGTTGGTTTCGTGGTTTCAGGATTAGTTCATTTGTATAAAATTATGAATTATCATGTCAATTGAGAATACAACTCTAGAATTATAATGAAATTATATTAATAAAATTACATGATTATAAATTATCTCTTATAACATTTTTTCTACTATCAGGATGATTTATTATATAGTGTGTTATTGATAAATGTTTTTTTATTTTGGGGTTTTTTCTCAACACCGTAAACTACTTTAATTTTATTTACTATTTTGAGTATATATTATTTCCAAAACATGAAATGGTATATAATATACATATTAATTTTTTTTAAACTAGACTAATATCAATGTGACCAGCTATTAAGGGAGTAATGGAAAATTAAGAAATATATTATTCATAGAGGTTATTAACTCGCAATTCTATAATAATAGTTTCATTACATTGAATAATAAGATATAATTGAAGGGGTGTATATAAGATATTACATTAGAAACAGAAAAATAAATTATCTATATTATTATTTTATTATTATTCCTTTATGTAATAAATCTATGAGGATAATGTAGAAGAAGAAATGAAAATAAGAGAGGTGTTTCGGGAAAATTGCCTTTAGAATATCACCTCCTTGAGAGACATTTATGGACCATGTATTTTGTATTTTGGTGATACTAGTAGAACGTAGGCATGTATAAAGTGATGAGGAGAATATTGGGTAGTGATTTGAGGTGCTAAAATGCATGTGGTTCTAAATGGGATGGTGAGGGGTGGTATTTATATTTCATGAAAGGTGGGTTTAAGTGATTAAAATATGGATTGTTTTGTATCTAAATCCATACACATTGAGGTGGAATAAATTTCCCAAAATTTTGATGGAGATTAATATTTTTTTTTCTAATCTTTTTTGATAAATACCTCAACCAACCATTAATTTTTTTAGGTATGTTAATCATTTACCTTTTAATATTATCCCATGTCACAATATTACGTATATTATAGTAAATAATTTTTTTACCATGGTAATTTTTTAATAAAGTTACCTTAAACATAATTTGGACAATAATATTAAATATTTTCTGTCTATTTTACAATATTAATTTCACATAATTGGAAAAATTATATTTATTATTAATTATGAAAACACAATGGAAGAGAGGGTTTTCAAAGTGAAGTGTTTAAAAATATGAAATGTTTTTGTATGTGATTTCAATGATAAATTTATTACAATGACCAAACCTTATTTCAATGATATATAATTGATCTAATTTTAATAATAAAAAATTTGAAATAAAATTTAACTATTTAAATAAATTAGTTGAAAATTATGTTTTTAATTAAAATTATATATTTTTCACTTTAAAAAAAAATCTTTTCACAAAAATAAAAAAATCACCCTAAGATTATTTTTATATCACAATTTTGAAAATAGAGTTTAATTTTTCAAATAAAACATATAATCTCTAAAAAAATTTATTTAAAATAGGTTCGTCGTCCATTGGCTGAAAACTGCATTATGAAACTTAACACTTTAATCCTTAAAATTTGGTTATTTCTTTTCCTAATCCTATAAAACAAGTTGTATGAATTTAAAAAAAATTATTGAATATATATAATATAAATTGAATTAATAAATTTCAATAATAGAGATTATTTATATTTATTAAGATAAAATAACATTTAAGGCATAATTTTTTTTAATAAAAACACATCATTTATGTTCAATTTGAATTTACTTTCATTTCAAATTAATTGTTAATTGATTAATTTAATTTAAAAAACATGAGTAAACTGTATTTTAATAATTTAGTTAATATCATTAATTTCTAAAATTATAATGTATATGTAATAAATATCATTATTAAATAATAATGTTTAATCTGTTTTAAGCTCAATGTTGTGCATTATGTAAGATATTAAATAGATCGAATTGAAAAAGAGGAATACCATAAAATATTGGGGTGTTACATCTATAATAAAAAGTAAGTGAATTATTTAAATGATATTATCATTTAAACATATTCCCAAGGGTGATTAATTCGTATAAAGGGTTGTTTATTTTGTTGAATAAAAGTACTATAAAATATCATTAAGATATTTTTCAGAAAAAATTTATTTTCACCTAGATATTCACATTTAAAAGGAAAATACATAAATACGATGGAAAAATTTTTTCACGAAAAATAACTTTGTAGTCATATAAAGGAAGCATAAAATAAAAAAATCGTCATGATTATGGAAAAATATAATCATGTAATATAAGTTAAAAAGAACCTTCCATTTCTAATTGTTTCATAAAAGAAAAAAGTTCCTCATTCAAGACACAATTGAAAGATTCCTTTTTAAAAAAATTTAATCAAATTAAAAATGGGTAAAAAATATATAATAAAATTATACTACTAGTAACCTTTTTAAAACATTTTAAAATATAATTAACATGTATGTGAAATATTTCCCACTAGAGACTCAAATATAAATAATCCTCAATAATTAAGTTATTGTGAAATAAACACTTACATAATGGGTATGTTTTAGTTTGTAATACAAATGATATAAATAACATAAAATGAAACATAATGTACCATTAATATAAATGGGATCATAATAAAATATATCACATAGGTAGTATATAACTTATAATAGAAATAAGTGGTGAATATAGAATATGTCTCACAAAAGTAAAAGTGACATGAGAAACACTTACCACTATGAAATCAGTTGAATCTTATGCCCCATGAATGATTATCATCTAAAAACATTAAATTAAATTATAATAATTAAATTAATTATATATAATTCAAAATGTGTGTTATTTACACCTCATTAAGCAACATAGGATCATAATGTCAAAATATGTCTCAATGAATGAAAAGTGAGACGAAGTTCCTTACAGTGATCAAATCAAAGAAGTGAGATTAAATAAAATGAATTGACTACGTGTATCAACTATAAATAATAATAAAAATTATAAATAAACATAATAAAGTCAAATTTAATTTCAAACATAATCTTAAAAGTACATAAATAATTAAGTACATGTTTAACTCAATGACTGGAAATTGATTTAAGAAATCTCTTACGTCCCGATTCCCTTTAGTTGTGCATATGTTAAACTCAGGTATAATGGTATAAATAATATTATTAACTTATTATAGAAACCAATTAATATTTATCATATCCTATATTACCCATTTATGACATTTTGACACCCACTCAGGAATAATGATTCTTTATTTTCATTGTTTTGGGTGACAATTTCCCTATATTCTCAAGCGTGTTTAGACAGGAATATCCCAGTTCCTTTGAATAAGATGTAGATCAATAATATCTAGAAAAATATTAGTGTTAAAAATATAATATTTAATCATTAAAAAAATTTTATTTCCATTCTTGAATGTTCAACATAGACAATTAATCACATCATGTTGTGGATACAGTTACCCATTCATACTCACAGGCAACGATATCATCCCATTAATGTAGAATGGGTATAGAAGTAGATGATATATTAATTTTAAAAAATAAACATAATTTAATGATTATCATATATATATATCTATATTTTCCACATATCAAAAAATTTTATATATATTGTTTCCATGATTAAAAATATCCATGTTAAGTGGCGATGAAAAATGAATGACACTGCTTCGTGGAGATGGTAATATGTACGTATGAACTCTCGGTGCTTTCATATTTCATAGTATGGATAACAGGTGGCATATGGTCATATCATAAACATAATAAAACATTATTATATAAATGGTACAAAAAAATTAATCAATTTATTATGATAAAAACATATTTAGTGGATTTTGAGGAAGAAATAGACTCGAAAGAGTCGTTAGATACGATTACCTCTCCTTCGGCAGACATCCTATAGATCTCCAATTAAGGGAATCTATGGTTGGTATTTATGAAGAAACTAAATCTTTAAAACTATTATAATAATGTTATAAAGAAAAATTAGAAAATTTTCATTATTATATATTCCTCAATATACTGTAAATAAGTAAAGGACGAGGTTTCATTTTATAATTCATTTGAAGTAGAAACTTGGAATTTCTCAATGTATTAAAATATAAAAAAACTATTCCACATCCAAATGCTTTTGAATGGAATATAAATGCATAGGGAGTTAATTTTTAGATCATATATTATCCCTTTTGTTATTATTTAATATTTTTTGAGTTTTAAATAATTTAAAAAATTATTATATTACTAAAGTATCATTATTTTGAATTATGACAATGTTCAATAATTTTACTCCAAAAATGTTAATAAAACAACATAAAATCCAAAGAAAACATTTTATAGATCACATATATGTCATATTAATATATAAATTTTTTGGGAAACCTTAAATATCTCAAATTTTATTACTTTTAATAGTTTAAATGAAATTTATTTAATTTTTCCATTAATTGAATATTTACAACACCAGTATTGATTAAGAATTAAAGGTGATTATTTGTTCACTTAAAAATTAAAACATAATAAATTTATATAGATACACAATTTATATTTAAAATCAATATTTATAGCCAAACATATACATTTCATTACCCTATTTTAAAAATGTTATTGTTATTAAAAATAGGAATGTGACATCTTAGTCTTTTTTTAGAATAAATGAATTCAAATGTCACAACATCATCAAAATGGCCAAAAATCGTCTTATAACGAAATATAATATTTTTATGGATTAAAATTACTCATAAAATAAAAAAAATTCAATTGTTATGGTCATTTTATAGTCCTCGTTATATTAGATTTACCATTAATTAACTGATTTACCCATTATCTTGGTAATAAAAATTAGTATGTTTACTATTCATTATATCCAATCATAAAGTAAAATATTTACTAAATTAGCACCTAATAATTATAAATAGAGAATATATTTTAAAAAATTCAGAACACATAAGTTTAATAATTGAATTTAAAATAAAATTGAAAAAAAACAATGAAAAATAATTTTCCTAAAAATGTTATTTTAAGACCAAAAATGCCCTAATACATAAATTAGACAAAAGGATGATAAAATATAATAAATTACATTAAATATAACTAAATATTACCTATATTATCTATATATCAAATTTTAATGAATAAGTGAATTTTTAATAGAAATAAATTGGCATTTTTGTTAAAAAATTATTTTTCACTATTCACTAGAAAATAAATATTTTTTAAAAAAATTAAACAAATACACCCTAATATAATTTTTATATGATTATTTTCAAAAATTATTTTCATTTTATCAAATAAATTTTCAAAATGTTTCAAAAATTATTTATTTTTATTTTTCTCAATGAAATAAATAAAAATCAATTTTTGAGGAAGGCATATATTTGAATAAAAAATGACATTACTATAAATTATGTTTTTATTTACTAAGAATTAATAAGTAAATTTATATTTATTAACTCCTTTATGAATATTTTCTAATTTTGTTTATCATATTCAATCCCACAAATTTAACATGTAGGATATAGCTGTTATATTTAAGTGATTTTTTGGGGTATATTTATTCTCGATGATTCATGAAACATACGCTGTAAAAGAAGATAATTTTATTTTAAAGAGACATGCCATTAAATATTTGGGTTTTATAATACAGTTACAGTTAAAACATTCCATTCCAAGTTTTATATTTTATCATTATCATTAGTGTTGGAATTAGTGACCAACATTGATCCACATATCTTTATAAATGATAAATTTCATTTAAAATATTCTCCTTTTCATTACATCCCAATGCGTTAAATATATTATGTAGGCAACACTTCCATTTTTGTAATAAAATTGAATTTTTTAGTCCCATTTATTGGTGTACATTTTTTATGAATAAAGATGTATAACATTATTACATTATATGGTGGATCATCATCATACTCTATAATGTAAATTCCATTGATCATAAACTAAGTTAGTTTCCCTAATATGGTAAGAATCTCATCACTTCCAGCTATAGGTGATGGTTCAGCTTCATTATCTTTCCCATAAGGGAAATTCCTATATGGGGTATGTGTGTTGGTACATTTCCCATTCCATATATTGTGAAACATTTCTAAAAAATGGGATATACTATATTAGATCATACAATTATAAAAAATATATATAATCCTAATACTAGTGAAAAAATTATCATGAATTGAAAAAATTAGTTATGGATAATATCATTATCATAATTTTTTTCATTTGAGAAATTTTTGAAATCACTACAATATTTTCAAATCCATTATAGTATTTTATTGAGTAAATAGGAATTATCCTATGACTACCCCTCAAGAGTGTCAAACTAGGTGTGAAGTATGACCCGTTTTCATGTACAAGGTTACACTCAAGTCAAGAATGATGCACCTTATTTAGAGTTTATACCCCTAGCTATATCTATTTGAGAACTACCAAAACTTTTAGTATCTAAAAATGATGGCATTTCTAGTAAAAACAGCATAATATAAAACTCACAAAATGTTATAAAGTTCTTATATATATATATCCTCAATGTTTATCATAGTTTTATATTCCATAATCTATGATTTACTAATCTAGTTTTCAATGGCTTTAACTAAACTTCATTTGATGCCCAATTTAAATAATCTGACCACGGTGGCCCAGAGCTGATGGTTATAAAGTTACATTTCCATAAGATATAACGTAAAACATACTAATAGACAGAAATATTTAGTAGCATTTGTTAAATATATAAATACATGATATATAAATTATTATTTTAAACATTAATAAAAAAATTGTTTTCATTTAGAAAAACATTATTCCTCATAGTATATGCTTTCATATTATTCATTAACTAATTTCTGGTATCTTGGGGGAAAATAAAAGATAATAAATGTGTGAACATAGATACTCAATAAGGGTAATGAATATAATGTAATTTATCATGATTAAATTACCATAATTTATATATCATGTTAAAAAACTATAAAATATAAAATTTAATCAATAAATTGATCATAATATGGATGGAATAATTATTGATCAAATAAATCTATAAAAATAATCATATAATCTTGAAACAAGTCCATATATATTTTAACTAATTTAATAATCACATTGATATAAAAAACTAATCACATTATGTGGTAATTCATAGTTAGAGACATCTAAAACATTTTATCAATACCATTCAAAAAAAAATTTAAATAGGTTAGTAGAAACCCATGTAATTTGGCCCATTGATTTGTCCCATGACACCTATGGATACCACAGTAGACTATCTATAAATGGGACACTTCTCTCAAAAAAAGTAAAATTCATTACTCATATAAATTATCTGAAAAATAATCAATATCAACATTAATTTATAAAAAATTACATATGAAATGTCAGTACATACCCCAATCAAATAAAAATAATCACCAATTTTTTTGAGTAATATGGTGAATTGTAATTAAATTTTCCATCCTCACTCGAATTGATCATAAAATATCCAATGAAATAGTAAGGTTTATATCAATAAAATATAACACCATTGGATCAAAATTATAATAATGTTCTTATTCCATTAATTAATATAAATACCCAAAAATTTAATTAACAACATTTCTTAGGAATATAACATTTTATCATTGAAAATAATTTGAAAAAAAATTAAAAATATTTTGAAGAAATTTTTTAATGATAATGACCTTCTCAACTTGTAAAATAATGTTTAAAACATTTTTTGGCTATGATTTTGGTAAATTACATTCTTGTTAAACTTATTTAAACAAATATTCCTTCGTCATTTTCATTAAAATCCAAACGATCCTCGTTTTGAAACTGACATGAAGATTCAAAAAAAATTAAAATTACAAAAATGAGTAAAAATTATCTTTAAAAAATAATTTGAAAGTTTTAAAAAAGTTTTTATAATACCTTTTTATTCAAAATGGATTTTTATAAAAAATATTTTCAACCGAAGAGAGAAATATTATTAGATTTTCTTAAAAAGATTTTCTCAATCATTTAAACTACAAAAGAATAGTGAAATAGTATAATTTCTCTTAAATGATAAAGAATAACTATATGAGAATAAAATATATTTACTTTATGATATAAATATAAAACAATTCCCTCAATGGAGACTAAATAAAAAACAATCTTGAATAATAATGACATTCTTAAACATACCATGACCACTTTGGTAACTTTTGATTCATAAATATGATTAATGAAATAATAGAAAATGTAATATTATGTTCCATGAATTGAAAAATATTAGTGATATAAAATATCATAATTGGGAATATATTCACCAATAAAAGGAATAAGAGGTGAATATGGTGTTTGACTCACATAAGTGAGATAAGAAACCCTTACCACTTTGGAACAATTTCCTTTAATAGTGTCTGATCCTCCTATATAATAAGTATATGCTTATTATAATTATATTAAAGAACAAGAATAATATATATCATACCATATATGACATAATTATTTTCTTTAATCAAAACATTATTAATAATTCTTTGTTAGAATCAATAATCCCAGTGAAAATTGTTCTGCTTTTCATGTATGATTTAGCTCTGTAATTTTGTTAATTTTAATTTAATTATAGTTTTATAATCACTATAATTTTAGCCCTGATATAAATATCTTATATATTCATTATACATTTATTTATATTAATCTATTAATTTTTTATATAGAAAATGGATTACAATGTTCATAAATACTATTGGTCGTACAAATACATTAACGCTATTTCCATTTTCTTAATGGATAGAATGAAATGAAAATAAATAACAATTCATAATTATATAATAATAATTACTATTTATATATAATTTATTTTAATAAAATGCATCCTTATTTCCATCCATTTAATAATAAAATTAAAAACATATCACATCTCTATGTGGATGAGCCAGTTCACCATTACGTACGAGCGGTGTTATTATTTTCAAATGGACTGAAGGTATGATGTTATATTTGATATTATATTTAAAAAAGTATATTTATGTCATAAATATAAAATATATATTAATTAATTTTAACTTTGATACCACCAATGTAAATATTATGCTAAAAATGAATCACATTGCATCGTGAGGCGCTAGTCCACCATATAAATGAGAAACATTATTGTGTCACCCACAGAATGGAATGTAAGAATGTTTATGTGATATAATGAAAAAATACTTATTATAATTTCATAAGATTTATATTTATGTCATGTCCATAATAATATCCATCCTTACATGGTGGTTATAGAAGATGAATGACAACGGTTAATGAGGAGGTAGTCCGCCGAACAAATGGTGGAAGATTTTCTTTCCCATTTGGTTGAAGTAGAGATGGATCGCCGATATTACATTAAAATGATAACATATAATTATATATGAGTTAATAATAATATTATTATCTCATGTTTTAATGAGGTTTTAATTATTTTTATTAGGAAGTAAAATAAAAATACATTTTAAGTAGTTTACCTCTCCTTGAGAGAGAATCTTTATGTTTATATCTAATGACTTCTTATAAGGTATTAAAAATACAAATAAGGACTATAGAATGTTTGGATTGAAGAAGATAAGTTTTTTTCATGTTTTGTGAAAACCAAATGGTTTGGGATGTGAAAAGTGGGGAGCAGTGTGAGTGAGCTTTTAAAAGTGGTTGACATGATAGAAATAGAATTTTCGAAAAGATAGTGATAAACATGTTAATCTCATCCCAAAGGACAATAAATGGGACAATATAGAACCTTATAAAAGTTAATGTTTATAAATGTAAATAACATTTTTTTTGGAAATAATTTATCATTTTAACTCTTATCTTCTTAGTTTTACCCTCCTCCCCCAGTGAACCCATTTTTATATTAACTGTGATAATAATTTTTTAATGTTTTCACTATTCATTATGTTTAAAATATTATTTTTTCATTACTAGATAATATACATTATTATAATTCAAAATATGGAATCCATTTTTAAGAATTAAATTCACTTAATTGGAATGATTAAATTTTAAATTAATTTGTAGATGAGATAATAGAGCGATTTCCCAATGAAAAAATTCTCACAAGTAAAGAATTTTCGAATATCAGAATTCAAAATTAAATTGATTATAATGAAATAAAATAATTAAATTGTAATATAATTGAACTAATTCTACTTTTAAAATTTTCATAATATATAATTTACCTTTGTAAATATTTCAATTTATTATGAAGATTTTAATAAAAATAAGAATTTTTCAGTATTCATCAAAAAATAATATTTCTTGAAAATTCTTAAACAATTACCTAACGATAATTTTGACATACATATTTCCAAAGTAATGTTTTTTTCATGTTCATTTTATAATAGTGTTAAAAATTATATTTTAAATTATGTGAACATAGCGCGACTAATCCACCTTTTAGAACAATACAGATTTTCTGAAAACATTTCCTTCTCTATCAAATAGTTATTATTTTATTTATAATCAGTAGATAACCATTTAGATTATTTTAAACATGTTTCAACAATATATTTTGCATAATTTTGTTATTACTATTCACTCCAACTATATTAATGACTATGTTATAATGGTCATGTTTAAGTAACAATGTTCTAAAGAGTTCAAAATTTTAGTTAAACCTGGAGTTAAGTGAACAATAAGATATTGAAGAGACTAAATTTAATAAAATATATTATTAATTATCATGTTGTTACATTCTCATTTAATATTGATGTGACATTTCATACACAACGTCGTGCATGATGCTCCTCTTTTAAAATCGTGATTTGATACATGAAATGCTCTCAATCATAAAATTTTATAAAGATCAAGCCAACTATGATAACTATAAAAATAATACAGGACATTAAAATATAAAAAAAATAATAAAATAATATAAATGATTTTAGAGAATAATATATTATTTTTATATATTAATGTTATTTGGTTGTTATGTATATGGTCATTAGATTTGTGGTAATTATACATATTATCATTATATATATGAAAATTTTATATATAGTTATGGAATATACTTTTTCCCAATAAGAACAATGAATCTATTTAATTTTTATAGATAATTATAAATTAGTTGTTAAATATTTCACATTTAATCCATTATTTTGGAATAAAATTTAAATATAAAAATTAATTAAAATATTCTATTATATATATATATTCATTTCATATTCAAATTGTTATAATTAATGAATTATTATTTTGTGTGTTTATAAAATTTAAATACATATTCTCATAAAAATGTATTACAAAAAATTAATGGTTAACAGATAAATAATTTTTTTACTGAGATGTGATTAATATCATTTAATGTTAAGAAGTATATTTTTAATGAATTATTTTCAATTTTTGAATTATCAACTAATATAAGGGGGGGTTTTATTAGGATCCACCATTTTAGATATCTTTATGGATCACTCAATCTATAATATTTTTTAAAAATTTGAATGAATAAAATAAATATTTTTATTTGCTTTATATATATTTATAATAATAATTTAGAATAATTTCATTAATGGATGAATCTAATAGAACTCAATTTTTATATATATGTACTAAAATATTCACTCTCATTGAATAAATAATTAAAATTAATTAAGATTAAGTGTAGCTAATGTAAAAAAAGTAATTTTTTGTACACATATTTTTTTCTATAAATTTTATATTTTCAATTCCAATTTAAATTTCTTGTATCTAAAAATTGAATTATATTAAATTTATTATGGATTTGTAATCATAACATTATAATTTGGATACAAGTGTTATCTTATATTTTAATTAAGAAAAATTATCAAAGTAAATAGTTAAAAATGTAAAATAGAGGTAAATATAGGTAGTTTGAAATTTGTATAATTAGCCTATTATTTAGACATTTTAGAAGCCTTTTTATAGGTATGGGATGTACGTGCTTCACAACATGGTGAATTTTCAATTTTTTATAACCAATAGTCTACTATAAAAGTGACGTGTGGGGTTAAACCATAGAGATCACAAGATCATGTTCACTAAAATTAGCTCTTCTGATGGTGTTCTAGAAAGAGATATGATGATGAAATTTTTTTTTTTTAATAAAACTCAAAATTGAGATGGAAAAAAACATAAAAAAATTATGAAAAAAATGATGATGAGTATTAAATCAGTAAAATGGATTTGGGATGCTAATGTCGTAATTAAACTACTATGAATCCTTGAAAAATAATATATTTTTTTATTAAATATTTATTCTACAAAATTATCGCCAGTTCCAAAAATATAATTATATCTAATATTCCCATTTTATATCTCCTAAATAACTTAATTTCTTATTTTATGGTGTTAAAAATAAATTTTGATACGTGTTCGATTACTGATGAAAATTGTGAAATGACATAGCCTGTTTATCGTAAAGTTGTTCCACCTATTTATAGTAATGTGGGTTGAAATGGATAACCTTATTGGTAATGAAAAATCATCTATGAATATAAATGACCAATTTTAATTTTTACAAATTATTTTAGTGGAAATATAATTTAGTGGGATAAAAATCGAAATGGAAAATAAATTCAATTTAAAAATTATGACATAATAAAAACATCACACGGAATGCGCAATATATTAATTATTCAGTCCAACATTTCGACACATGAAAATTTCCCCAACATCATGACAAAAATATTCCTGGAAATAAAATTATAAATCATTAAAATTATACATGTGCTATCTAAAAAAGTATCGTATCGTTCTGTACTCTCTCTGTATAGACTCCTCACCACCCGTTGATAGCAAATAGAAAGTAGAACCCCAATGCACGTTGATGCCAGGTGTAAAAAATGGATCTTATCCAATATTACACCCACTTGGATCCAATTAGTAGGATGAGTCCGTAGCTGGTTTACTGCACCAGAGATGTTATGTAGATCTACTGCTGAATTATGGGTAGCACGACCTGGTGTTGGGTAGATTTCTACTGGTCCTAGAGGATGAGAGGTTTTTGGTGTGTGGGATGTCTCATCTGATTGACCAGTAGAGAGGGGGAAGGGGAAAATGTGTGGGAGAGAGAGGGGGAAAGGGGAGTGTTGAGATAGAGAGAGAGGGAAAGGGGGAAGGGGAAGGATGACACTGATAAAGTAGAAAGGGAAAGGGGTGTGCAGGAGCCTGTTGGAGATAGTAGTCTTCTAGTGGTGTGCTTACAACATAAGGGAGGATGGGTGGAAATTTGGGATTTCTTCTAGCCAGTAGCGAAGGAATATTTTAAGAGAATAATGAACCAGAAAATTAATAAGGTAATAGAAATTATTAATAAATAAAATATAGGAAAACCAATTAATGAGAGTTAAAAATATCCTTCATTTTATTAATATAAAAACAAAACAGCAATGAAATAAAGTTAAAAATTTTAATATTAATAAATTCTATATTAAAATATTAATTAAATTTTTAAAAAATAGATTTATGTAAATAATTACTCAACTAAAATATATTAAATAGGAAAAATAAATTTTTTTACATAAAATAAAATAAAAATAACAGTAAGATAAAAATATAATCTATAAACATAATAATTCAAATACTAATATTTAATATTAATCTAATAAAAATAATAATCTTATTAAATTAATACTACTATTTTAAAGGATATAAAATGTATATATATATATATATATTCAATACTAAAAGAATTTCTTTTAAAATATACTAATAGAAATTCATATACGAAAAAATTAATATTAAATAAATTTATAAAAAAAATAATAATTAAATGTTAATAAATTAAATAATCAATAAAGTCTAATAATAAAAAATAAAATGGTAAATATTAAAGAGTTATAATTAAATAAACTAAAGTAACTTGTTACATTAAATTAATAATTACACACATAATAAAAAACATCATACAACATTAAATTAAATTAAACTAATAAAATACTATATTATGAATATTATTAATATATTAAATTTAAATTATCAAAATATCTAAAATTTTAAAAACCTATAAAAACCCTAAAATGATAAAATTAGTTAGAAAAAAAATTAAAAAATTAAAAAATTATTATAAATGCTTGTGAAATTTATGTGAATCAAATCCCCAACACAAATTATTTTCATTCCTAGGAAAAAAAAATGAGTGAATACTAAATTGAACCCATGGATACATCAAAAAATAAAATATAAAATTTCAAAAAAATTCAATCCCTTTTACCCATAAAATATCATGCCTCATTTAAAATTCCAATTTTCAAAATGTTTCCCCTTCCACTCGCATTCTTTGCAAAGCCAAATCTACACTCATGTGTAATGTGACCTACCACTCCATCACTCTCATCATTAAAACAATTTGATAACATTTGTGAAAAATTTCCATACACATACATTCTTACAATAGGCTTGACATGAATATCACATCTTCAATGGAGGAAATTCTAAAATCCAAAAATATTGAGGACTTCAAATTAGGTTCATATTTTTCTAAGGTTGTGGGACCATGGGTTATAAAAATAAGTGACATTGTTTTTCCAAAAATTAAGTTTGATTCATGATATAAATGAATAATTAATTTCAATACAAATGTATTTCGCAAATACTCACTCCACCACACAGAAATAATTTTTTATCCCCAAGCATATGATAATGTAGTGTTTTTGATTCTTTTTTAGGACACAATTCAGTCAAATATTATGGGAAGGAAAAAATGGTGATTATTAACTCTAAAACCACTGGAAATAAATGTCAGTCAAAATCCTAAATAAATGTACAAAGTGGTGTATATGTTATAGTTTCTCAGTAAATATAGGTCATATAGAAAACTCCCTAGATCCTATAGTAATGAGTAATCAACTTTATTGGTATCCCTAAAGGTGAGGGTTACCTCGTAATGAATACATGTGTAATCATTATTAGAATTGAAAAGGTTTTATAATCCCATATAAAAATACATGTATTGAATGTAGCTACTATGAATAATGAAAATATAAAGTCAATTAATGTGCATCAAATGAATTTATATCCATTTAACAACCCTCTCCATAGATAAATATCTCCTGATATTTAGATTAAAAATCATAATTCAAATATTATTGAAAAAGGTACGGAGAGGTATTGGTTTTGGGATCATAAAAAAGAGGATTCTTCATGTATTCTAAGGAATAAACTATGGAAAAAATTTATGGGTGGTTTAGTGGGTCAATGGGGCTAAAAATATCAAACAAATTCGATTTCCATTTAAGTGAAGCATTCAAAATTTCTATCACTTTGATGAAAAAATATGGCATGTTCTAGAATACATAACATGGTTGAGATTCTCTAAAGATAAATATAAACTAGATATGCTAAAAAATAATCAATAATACTCATGTGTTTGGAAATATAATGTTTAACAACATATATGAGCATAATTGAAAATTTTTTCTAAAAAAATGATCTTCAGGATAACATATTCAATGAATTTAGTGATATCAACTATCATTTAAATAAGGGTATCCAAAATAAAATATTGCCAAATAAAAATCATATCCTCTAACATATTAAGGAGACAACTGACATGACTCTGACCGTGTTACAAAAAATACAATAACATTCATGTGGGTTAGATTAATGATTGGAATTTTATATTATTATTTTTCAATTTTCTTCAATGTTTATATGTTTTTTTAGTTAGTGGTTTTAAATGGTATTTTGGGAGAATAAAATAAAACAAAAAAATACTTTCATGAGTAATATAAGATACAGATTTTAAGGATTCATGTATCCAATGAATGATCATAATTTATGTAACTATAAAATCTTCAAATGGATAACACATACCCAGATAATAGAATAAAGATAGCCCAAAAATTATATATGTGAATGCAGATATGTGAGAGAGTAACATGTTCACAAAAATTGATGAGTATAAAAAATGATCTATAATTGTCAGATTTAGTTTTTAAAACAAACCATAGAAAATAAAAGAAAATGAAGAGAAAGATAAAAACATGCATTCCCCCCCAAGGAAGAACTAAGTTTAATGACATCAGTTATAAAGATAACCTCTCATTGTATTTGTAATTATTTGATGATGTATATTGTGTCAAAAGTGTTATAAAGTTTGAGGCGTTGACCATTAACCTTAAATGGAGGCATCTTTCTATCAAATATTTCAATGGATCCTTGTATATAAACAATTTTAATAGTGTAAGGACCCAAGCACATTGTTTTAGGAAATACTTCCATGATCTAAAGTCTTGAGTTGAAAATAAAACATTTTCACGTAGTGCAAAATTTATTTGTTTGATCTATTTATCTGGATAGGATTGAGTTTTCTCTTTTTAGATCGATGTTTTTCATAGGGTTCTCTCCTCATCTCATCTAATTCATTCATATAGAAAAAAATATTTCTCTTAGGTTGTTTTGAAATAATTGTTTTTTTCATATAACAATAAGATTCGTATTCTAGTTCTATAGGGAAGTGGAATGTTATTATAAAGGCCATGTGATTTGGGTACATTCCAATAGGTGTTTTGTATGCTGTCTGATAATCTCTAAGTGCATTGTCAAGTTTGGTTGGCTATCTTTATTGAGGCATACTCATAGTTTTCTCTAAAATTCCCTTAATCCCTCTATTTGAAACCTCATCGTGTCCACTGGTCTGTAGATATTATGGGGTGATCATATAGTGGTAACATCCATGGTGAGTCATTATCTTTCAAGAGATTGAATTATTGAAGTGGGTACCATAGTCTTTGATAATGGCACTTTGATTTCTAAGCTTGGTAAACATGTGTTTCATTATAAATTTAATGAAAACCCAACCCATTTTTTCCACAAACAAATTGGCATCCTCTAACATTAAAACATAGTCTACATAGGAATGGATGTATGATTTTCCAAATGATTTAGAAAAATGACACATGAATTCAATTCCTCATATGTAAAAATTTTCAATGCCCATGATTGAATGTTTTTGCATCTCATGATTCCATATTATGCCCCCCATTCATTGGAATTTATCACAATTCATTACCAACTTAGGAATATCATAATTCATGGAAGTATATTACAAAAAAATTGTAACATATTTTTGAATGTTTGATTGTTTCCATGGTGTCATATAGCTTATATATCATGGAATAAGTTCAAAACAATGTCATATTTTTCTTCTTTGATGTATCTTTCGATCAATCCCTCTGCACAGTCCATTAAAAATAATGGATCGTCCCATTCTTAATGGTGTGCGTCATTCAAAAATATTTTTCTCTTCTCCTTTGATAAATTTTAGTGTACCATAGATTTAGAAATTTGTTTGTTGAAATTGTCATACTAATGCTTGATTTTCTCAGAACCATAGATTCATTCATCAAGAAATGTTTCTTTGATTAATTCCACACTAATTTCACTTGTTTCATGGTCTATGTGTGACAATGGGATAGAAATGACATGCCAAGTTCCCTTTTATCCTTTACTTCAATGTAAAATTCCTTAAAGAATAATTTACAACAAATGTGTCTAACCTTTACATATTTATTTGTCATCAGATATAATAGGGGATAGTGGTCGATATAGATAATGACATTGGTGAACAATGGTTTGATCATAATTTATAAAATGCTAATAAAACTACTGATAGCTATTTTTTAGTCATTTTTTAATTGAGTTGATCCTCGTTCAAAGTGAGACTAGAATACTTAATTCCTCCCAATATAATTTCCTTTCATTGGATAAATAAAGACTCAACTTCCTTTTCGAATGAATTCAAAATTAACTCAAATGAATGCGCCAAGTATAGTGAAATCATTATTGGGGCCTCAACCAAGTGTATCCTTAACAATTTAAATGCTTCTTGACATTCTAGCCCAAAGTGTAATGTGAAATATTTTCCCAACAAGTTGAAACGTAGTAGGAAATAATAGATAGATTCTTAATTACATGTCAATAGAATCCAAAATTTCTATGAAAACCTTGAATTGAATAAACCGAAGTAGGCATTGGTATCTCTAATATTTTACTAATCTTGGCAGCATTAACTACAATTCCATTTTTAGAAGTCTGAAGACATAAAAATAACCCAATTTGTATTAGGAAGTGTGATTCATTTTAATTGAGAAAAAAATTCTATTCATCTCCTCCATCTAAAACCATTCCAAAGTATTTCACACATTCATAAAAACAATACATATATTCATAGAATTAAACAAAGAAAATTTCCAAAAACTCTTCAATCATGTCCTGGAATATTTTTATCATGCAACATTGTAATTTGGAAAGAGAATTTAACATTCCAAAAGGCATTCACTGATATGTTAATGTACCATATGTACAAGTGAATGTGATTGTCTCTTGATCTTCTAGTCTCACAACTGTTTGATTGTAGCCTGAGTATCCATAAAAAAATAGTAATCTATTCCTTCTAATCATTCGAGGATTCAATCAATAAAGTGTAATAAAAAGTTCTCTATTCTTGCAAACTCATTAAATTATTGATAATCGATGCAAACTCGCCATAGAGGAAATGTTCTTCTGGTTATCAATTCTCATTTATCTTCCACAAATAATTTGGTCCCATCCTTTTTATGTACAAAATGAAATGGGATGACCCGCTGACTATCAGAGATATGAAATATTAAAATAGAATCAATAATTTTAATGAATTTTTTCTTGAATAATTCATTAAATTGATGTGTTAACATACCATTTTGTTTCCTAAAATGTAATAAATTATCTTACATATGTATTTTGTGAGTGAAGATTGTAGGGATTATAGCTTTTAAATCAATAATCATATATCATATTATTAGTTTCCTTGATGAGATAACATTGAGTGATTTGATTTCATTTTAATTAGAAATAGTTTCATTTATGATGATTGGAATAGTTTCTAAATATCACATGTATCTTTATCTATGGTTTGGTGGAAGAGGTTTAAGCTCAATTGTTAGATCATTTTCAATTGATGGAGTCATTAAGGTTAAATGCTTTCTATCCAAAGTCTCAATGATGTTTCTGATTAATTATAATTACTCTATTGATTTAGATAAATTCTCAATATAATTATGAAATAATTTGAGATTAAACTCATCCCTTGCAAGATTATCACATTCAACAATCATATCCTATAAATTACAGTCAACTATAGAGGGGTTTCCCGTAGCTTTCGAGACATAAAAAGTTATGTTTTCTTCTTCAACTCTAAAAATTAATTTCCCATTTTGCACCTCATATACCAATATTAATGTTTCTATGAAATGTATTCAAATAATTAGTGGTAGATCCTTATCTTATTCAATATCAAATAAAATTAAATCAACAGGAAAGAAATATTTTTTATCCATGATGCGGGCATCCTCTATAATTAATTAGGGATGCTTCACTGATTTGTCTTCCATTTGTAACATGACCCTATTTGGATTCAATTATATGATTTTCATTTCCTATTAAAATCTATATTTCTTGTGGATTACACTTGCTATGAGGTCTCAAAAATCTCTTACAAATTATATTCCTCCAATATAGAAATTGAATAGTGAAACTGTTAGGGTATCATAGTTTATGAGGTATGGATCTGTGTTTGATTTCTAAACAATCCTCTTTCCTTTGTGCTTCTCCCACATAATTTGATTTCCTTTGTTGGATATAAGGTTATTGAGAATTGTTTTATAGTGGGGTATTTTTGAGATTACTTCCATAAAAGATATATTTATGTAATGGTTTATGAAAATCTCACTAAATTTCAAAAAAATTAGTGTCCAACTTCTTTTAATTTAGTCTTTAGGGAAATAGAGGAGGTTTTATATAATCTTTGAATATTTCATTGAGTGCCTAATTTTAATTTTTCTTTTCTTTTATGTTCAATTATTTCAAGTTTTTTTGTCTTTATTGTCGTTATATTCAACATGGATTAAATAATTTTTTTTATCACCATTTTTAGTGTACAGTGTAGGCATATCATATATTGTTTAATCATCACATATTTGGTGCTCTAGAAAATTTATACCATTAAATACTACGATATCTTTTAAATATTCTCTTTGGTTAACTCTTGTGTTACTTACTAGAGTTTGATGTAGTTGTTTATTATTTCTATGGCTAACTAATCCACTTAATTGTTAATGTTTTTCATGGATTATTCTATGTTTTTTGTTTTCTTCTCTTGCGATTCAAACACTGATTGATTAGACATCATCAATTTTTCTATATTTTCTCCCCAATATTTTTAGTATACATTTCAATAAGGAAAAGGTCAATTGTTTTCTATTTTATCTATATCTTATTTTTATGGATGAAATCATAGTCAATATATCTGTTGAGATCCTTTCTATTTAAATTTCATGGTGGGTCTAAAATAATTTTGTTTAAGAAACCTAGTTGGACCCATGTTATAGTTTATTTCCAAAGTATCCATCGGTTTCATCCGACCTTGAGTTTGGTTATTTCTTTTTCAATTTGTGTTGTAAATGTTTCTATTATTTCTTATGTTGAAACTAAAATGGTTATCATCATAAATATTTTCCTCGTATGTGTTATATTCGCACATGGGATAATAATGAGGACCACCACACTGTAGTAAGTGTTCAACATGAACTACTTTGATGGAATTAGGAAGTATTGATGAAAAATTTTCAATCCTCATATTTAGTGATTCAAATTGTGTTACTATAAATGTGTGAAAATAAACTATATTACCTCCACCTTTCCTTCTTGAAAAATATTCTAGCCACTAGAAAATATGATCTTTTTTTAATTAATGTGAAAATATCTTGAGTATACATTTATATGAATGCATTTATGGTAGCTCTGTTGATTAAAAACATACTCTCAGGTTGAAGTCCACAATTGAATGCATGAAACTAGATCTCCAACGTCACCCCATGATGAGGATAACATCTTAACATGGACTTAAATATTTCTCAGGATTCTCTTAGTGATTCTTAATCATTCTGGAAAAATGATTCTAGTTATCTATTATTTTTAAAATATTGCGAAATTGTGTAATATCAATCCATAAGTGTTCTTCCCAGCACTTCCTAGGTGAAGACCGTATCTATGTCATGTCATTACAAAAAATCATTCTCTTTCACTTTTTGGGAGAACAAAAACCGTCGTAGGATAAGTTCATCATCTCTAAGCCCATTATTTTTAAATGTGTCACTATCTTTGTGAAATATGTTTCCAAGCATATAAGGTTATTCTCTTCTCAATCCAATAAATTACGCATGTTTTTGGATCAGTTTGTACATCAACGACATTAGTTTAAAATGTGTCACGTGAATATCAGGTCTTTTATGCTTGATATGAATCTTAATTTTGTAGGTTGAAACTCTTGTCTCAGTGTAGCCCAATATATTTTAGTATAGAGATAGTTTTTGAAAACTGGGTGGACATTTCAACAAATAAATTTGTGTCTCAATGCTTCCTTCCTATTAGATAATTCGGTTTTCAGAATAAATATCAATATGTTCTTTTCTTTTTCACTGGTGTTCATGTTCTTGATCAAGAGGTGGATCATTATTTATTGAACTTAATTACGAGTGATCATCATCTAGGTGAAAAATTCTTAAATAAGGGTCTACATGTTAATTTTTTTAATATTACATGTGCATATTCTTCCTGGAAAAGGCTCTAAAAATTTTGAATGTGTGTTGCAGCGTGTCCAATTTCCAATTTTTTTTAACAAACTAGCTTCTGTGTAAGTGGAGATAATGTTCTAACCATATAGATCATGAGATCTAGTTGATCAAATTTATCTCTTTTTATGGTGTTTAAGAATGAAATTAAAAATGGAATTTCTATTTTTTATTGTTTTAATACAACTAAAAATTGAGAAAGAAAATGAATTAAAATAAAATTCAATAAAAAATGACGTTGAACGTTAAATCAGAAAAATGTGTCTTGGGTGTTGACATCATAATTAATATACAACGCAACCATCAAAAATATTTTTTTCTATGATTAAATATTTATTATGAAAATTATTTCCAATTCCAAAAATATAATCATTCTTCAGATAGTCATTTTATATCTTTTAATATATTTAAATTCCATTTCTTTGATGTTATAGATAAATCTGGATACGTGTTACAGTGTCGAACCAAACGGTGACATAACACAGCTCTTTTCGCAAAAAGATAAGCCAACTTTTTGAATTATAGTTGGATAAAATGTTTAACCTTATCGATTTCATCAATTATTCTATGAATCAAAATAGACAGTTTCAGTTTTCAAAAATAAATTTGGTGCAAATATAATTGAATCTGATAACAAATCTAAAGAAAATTTTAAACTATAAATTAACCGAAAAAATATCACATGACATGTGAAGTATATAGATTATTCAATCTAACATCCCAATACATAGATATTCTATAAAAATCGTCACAAAAAAGACATGTGGAAATAAAATGATAAATTAATAAAATTATACCCATGTTATCCAAAAAATGATTGTATTGGTCCGTGTTCTCGCCGTGTAGACCTCTCACCCCCTATAGATCTCCAAATGAAAGGAAAACCTTAATGAACATTTATGTCATGATCAAACAATATATCTCAACCAATATAAATCCCACCCATATTTATTGAGAATGAGTAGTATGTGGCTGATTTTCTGCACTTATGAAGTTGTTCAGATCTATTGCGGAAGTCAAAGGAGGTGTGCTTGGTGTGAGGTAAGTGTGTGTCTTAGTAGTGGGTTGATGTATGCACGTCCTAGAGGAAGATAAAAATCTTGTGCATGGGGTGTCACTCTTAGATGGGGGAGAGAGAAGGGAGGGGGGTGACAAAGATAAGGGAATGGGGAGGGAGTGATGAGGATATGAGGGGGAATTGGAGGCATGCAGAGGGAATGGGAAGGGGGTAGGGGTGGTGTGAAGATATGGGGTAGGGGGAGGGGGAGTGGGGAGATATGTAATGGGTCATGGGAGGTGAAGAGATAGGTTGAGAAGGGGCGGTGGGGTGAGAAGAAAGAAGGGGTGGGGAGAAAGTGGAAGGGGGGATGGGTTATAGGCCCTTGGGAGAGACGAAGGTCGTCTGGTGGTGCACCTGTAGCATGAGGGAGAAGAAGGGGAAGCACTATGTGATTCTTTCTTTCCATAGGAGGAACTTTGAAATAGGAGGAGACACGTACTATTATTAATAAATTATCAATTTAAAATAAATTAACTGAAAAAAAATAGATTTAAAAATGACCTCAATTTATGTAAAATAAATATATAAAATCATTTAAAGAATGTTAAAAATGATAAAAATGTTAATATTAATATATGTTAGATTAAAATAACAATTAGAAAAAATATATATTTATGTAAATAATTAATAATATAATATAAATTAAATAATATATATGTGTGTGTGTACATATAAGAAATAAAATTAATAGTTGGATGAAAAATAAACTATATACATAATAATAAAATTATTATTAAATATAAATATAATTAAAATGATAAATTATTAAAGTTAACACTATTTTTTAAAAAATATACTATATATAAATATATTTCTAAAACAAAAAATTAAAATAATTACTAATAAAAATTAACAAACTAAAAAGCACTAATATAAATTAAATTGATAAACCTAAAAAGTGTTACATATTAAATGTTAACAAAGAAAAAAATTCTATTAATAATAAATAATAACGAGATAAAAATTAAAGATATAAAATTACATATATATAAATAAATAATCAAGTGTTTCATGTTATTTTAAAATAATACTTATAGAAGTAATAAAAATAATAATATAATATAAAATTAAAATAAACTAATAAAATATTAAATTACTAGTATTAGTATAAAAACTTCGTAAAAAATATCCAAATATCTAAAATTCCACAAAACTACAAAGACAAAATAAAAAATCTAATAGATGTTAGAAAAAAATTGGAAATTATTATAAATTCATGTAAAATTAATGTGTATCAATGGGAATTAATCCCATATTCCTTAAAAACATTTCCTTGCCCAACTGACCTATCTACAATGTGATTTTCTCATTACCACTTACCCAACTCATGTTTCCAAAAGAATGTCTCTCAATTTCAATTGTAAATTCAGTTCTCCACCACCCCTTTAAAACCACTCATATCCGTTGGTTAGAATAGGAATAACTGAAATGTTTTATTCTCCAAATACCTTCTTTTGAAATTGGTATATTCTTATCTCAAGAAGGATGCCTAAATCCTATATTCTAAGGGAATGCGTTCAAAGAATGAGTGATTACATATAAGTAAGTATCTAGTTCCTTACTATATTTCTTAATTAACATGTCTTATCCACTATTTCTGAATATAATTAACCATTTAAATGATTTTATATTAACATAATTATGTGTATATTTATATAAAATTCCTATAATATCACTCTATAATCATAATCATTCCTTAATACATCATGTTCTTATCTACATAAGATCAAAAACATACATAAATGGTGTTATATTATCTTCAACAGTTACAAAAAAATGAATGTGTATAAAGATGATAATATAAGTATTATAAAATATTAAAGAGAAATTTATGTTATTAAAATTCATTTTGAAATGTGATATAAAAATGAGTGGTAATTATTGAATCCCTCAAAATGATAAAGGGAAAAATAACTAAATTATATGAATCAGGATAAAAAGGTGAAAATTTATTTGAAAGAGCCTACAACTCCACCATTAAGAACAATTAGGCTAGAGTAGTTATCATGATTAGTGATATCTTGGTAATTTTCTCATGGCATTTTTTCAGTGAGGAAAAGGTACACTAGAAGAATACATTTTGGCATATGGGGACAATCATTAGACTGATGATCCATTAGAGAATGTGGGTGGGCCCTAAGAAGGGGAACACATGTCTATAAGGAAACTGGCACTTCTCAAAAACTGACCTTTAACAACACTAGAAATCTCTTTTATCAATGCAAGAAAAGCACTGACTCCATGATCGAGGTTAAAATCCCTTGTCTTTTATCTGTGCAGAAACGGAACTGATAAATGGTTCTTATATTAGTTCTGAAAAAAGTGATGATAAAAGGGGCCTAAATCATCCCTTTTAAAAGGGATGATAAATCATGTTTTTTTTCAATTCTTATAATAGAACTGATAAATGGCTATACTGCAGTGTGTTGTTATGTCACACTGGAGCACCAATACAATGTACTATAATAGCACATTGTATCACCAAAAAAACACCAAATATCACCATAAATATGTACTAATATAGGATTTAAATGAAATGAAATTTAGAACACAAACACAAGAAAATAATCAATATTACAGTTATTTCAAACATTGGTTTATATAATTAAATAATCACAAATTATTACATATATTAGAAAAAATCAATGTAAAAATATCTTTTAATCCTCCTGTGACTCATTAAATTTTTGAACAAACCACCCATGATCAAGTAAAATAATTCACCTTTATAAGAAATAAATTATTATGTGAGTGATAATATAGAGAAATAAATTAATATAAATTAGTTATTTTACAAAATCTAATGTCAATTTTAAATTAAAAGATGCACTTGGAGTCATAACTGCAATACAATGCATCAGACTGAGGTCTGGCTGATACCAAAAAATCTAAAATAAATTTTGGAAAATTTTCTTAAATTACTAAAACAATCTGAATCTGTTTTCTCAGTTTTTAGTACGTCTGTTTCCCTTTTTAATAAAATGTCATTTTAAACTTGAGACATACACTTTTGACTCATTCTAATCAAATCGTGTGTTAGTTTAATGTGAAACAGATTACTACAGCTCAAAAATGAATTATGAATCATTGTTCTATGTTATCAACATAATCCAAGCATGTCTGATTGGTTTTTAGTGAGTGATAATTATTGAACTAAAATGTCCATTTTAAACTGATAACAGACATATTGAGTTATACTAGGTACATCATGTATCAGATTGATGTGTGTATAATTCCTACACCTAGAAAATTACTTACATATCTTTTTTTAAAATTATCAATACAATCCAAATGTGTTATTTGGTTTTGAGTTGGATAGTTGTCCATTTTACTAAAATTGAGGAAAATTTTAAATAAAAAGACTCACATTGATTCATACCTTTCACATTGTACATCGGTTTGAGGTGAGGATGATATCTAAATTTCACAAATAAAATTTGGATCATTTTCCTAATGTTTCAAAACAATTTTTAAATCTTTTCTTTATATAGATTATGTCACTTTTATTTTTAACTAAAATGTAATTTTAAACATGAAACATCCACTTTGACTGATACCAATCCCATTGTGTATTAGATTGAGGTTTAGTTGATTCTTACACATAAAAAATGGATTGAAGATTATTTTACTAATCTATATTAACAATGTGATTTTTTTTGAGTAGGTCTAATGCCTATTTTACTAACATTTATAACTATTATAAATTAAAAGACTCACTTTGAGTCATATGGGTCACACTGTGCATCAGATTGAGGTGATACTAATTCATACATGTCCCAAATTAATTAAATATCATTTTCCTAATGTTTCTAGACAATTTGAATATGTTCTCTTGGTTTCTAGTATGTCACATGTCCTTTTTACTAAAATTCCATTAAAGAAATATAACAGGTAGTTTGACTCATATCAATAACATTTTGTATCATATTGAGGTGTGGAATATTATTATACATAAAAATGGCTTATGTATCATTTTTCAAAAGTATTTATTCAATTTGAATGCGTTTTCTCAGTTTTGAGTAGGTCAGTTAGCCTTTTTACTTAAATTTATGTCATCTTTAAATAAAAACACACACATGGAGTCATACAGGTCACACAGTGCATCGAATTATTGTGTTGCTAATTCATGAATATATCAAATAACATATGGATCATTTTCCTAAAGTATCATTCCAATATTAATTTTTTTTCTAGATTTTGAATACATTACATGTCCTTTTTACTAAAACATCATTTTAACATGAAACACAAACTTTGTCATAGACAGATAATATCATGTATGAATTTTGTGTCAAGTCAATTCCTACATGTAAAAAATTATTTATGGATTTTTTATATAATTTTTTTTTAAAAAAATACGATCACATTATCACATTTATTATTGAGGGAAACTTTTTAAATTCAAATTTCATTTTTAAACAAATAACGAACACATTGAGTCATATCGGGCACATCATGTATCAGATTGAGCTGTGACTATTTATTATAAGTCAAAAATGAGTTATGGATCATTACCTCAATGTATCAAAACAATCTAAATATGTTACATTTGTCACGACCCGTCCTCGGGGCCCGTGCCGTGACTACCCCAAGCCCGCCTTCCATAGGCCAGGGGCTGGCGACTAGCACCAAGGCGTAAAATCCCAGTAAACAGGGAAGGCATTGCCTTTATAAGTAACAACCACACAGAGCCAGCAAGCGGAAAGTAACTACAGAGTGCAGAAAAGTAAAGGGGGACGGAAATACAAGCCCAACTGTAAAGTACAACTGAAAAGTAAAGTACAGCAACTGAAGAAAAGACGGCGGCCTCGTATCGTCCACTGGCAATCCCACCTGAAGGGTGGGTACAGATAGCCTCCAGGCTCCTCGGGTCTCACGTCCGCTCCGAGCACGTCCCGCCCAGTGGTCCACCTCCAGGTACCGTCCTGCTCCACGCCCCAACCGCGATCAGCGCTGTCCGTCGTCTGCAACCAACACCACGAAGTGCGGGCATAGCCCGTGCAGGGGTGAGTATAAGCTACTCAGTAAGGACCCCGAGACCCCCGAAGGTCTCCCGAAATCCACAAAGGATATAGCACAAAGAAAGATGCAATCACGAAGTAACATCTGACTCGACTTAGGTATATGCCCATACATATACCTAAGTCCCCAATTCTAGCTCTGCTCACGAGCTCAAAAACAACTCAATCCACAAAGGAAAGCAAGACTCAAATCCACAAGGAGAGTAAACAGTAAATCCACAAAGGATAGTTCAACACAATCCACAAAGGAGAGTAACATAAGATTCAGCTCAACCAGGTATACTTTTTCAGATGACGTCAAAGATGATCACTGATCCATCTAAGTCGTCGGACCCACGAAGGATCGATAGGTACTAACCCCTGCAAAAGACCCACGTAGGATCGGGCTCACACAGAACCTGTAGGCAGTGGCTCACACAGAACCGGTAGTAAGGACCCACATAGGATCGGGCTCACACAGAACCTGTAGCACTGATCCACGTAGGATCGCTGAGTGCAGTAGTCGATGCAGTCCACTGAGGATCTCTGCACGGTCGTCGCCGCAGTCCACGAAGGATCTCTGCTCTGCCGTCGTCGCAGTCCACGGAGGATCTCTGCTCTGCCGTCGTCGCAGTCCACGGAGGATCTCTGCTCTGTCGTCGAAGTCACAGCCAGCGCTAGGGTTCCCGCACTTAGCGAGCTCGTTTAGGAGGGTCCGCTCCACGAGCCGAGAGGCTGATACATCAACTGACACGTAGTCCGAAGTTGATGTATCCAAAAGTTCCGTATCGACAATAGGATCTCAACGCAACAGACGGCGCGTCAATCGGACGCCCGGTCTGAGAGTTATTGGCATTTTCGTCCCAGGGGCCCGGTTGGTTTTTAGGGCAAAACCAACCCGACCGTACTCCGCCTGTGTTCGATCCTCGGGCGGAGTATGCCAAAAGTTCCGTCTCACTTAGAGGAAACTACCACAGCTGACGGTACGTCGATCGGACGTCCGTAGCTCAAGTTATGAGCGTTTCCGCTCCGAGGGCCCGGTTGGTTTCGTGTACGAACCAACCCGGCCGAACCCAAAGTCTTCCGAAACCTTGAGTGTAATATACCGAAACGACCGTCTCGATCCGAGGATCGCGTAGCCGCTGACGGTTCGTCAATCGGAGGTCCCAGGCCCAAGATATGGAAGAAAGACCGAAGAGGGCCCGAAACGGGGGTTCTGGGCCCGGGGCGACCCGGCCCGAACCCCCCCCCCCCCCCCTGGGTCGGCCGAACCGGGTCGGCCCGACCCGGCCCGACCCGGCTAGGCTGGGTTCGGTCCGGCCTGGGCGCGGCCCGGCCGACCGGACCGGCCGGCTCGGCTTCGGCCGAGCGGCCGAGTGAGCCGCCGCGGGTTTGACCCGCGGCTTTGGAGAAACGCGGCCCGCGCGGGCCGCGTGCTGGGTGGCCGGACCGCGGACGCGGTCCGGCGGTTCGCCGCCGCCGCGGCTCGGCCGCGGCGGACTCCTCCGGCGGCGCGCCGCGCCCCCTTCCGCGGGCCGCCAGAGTTGCTCCGGTGGCCCGTTTTGCCTCCCGTCTGCGCCGTTGCTCCTCCCGGGGGCCGATCTTCACTGCGGGATCAACGGATCGCCCTTGCCGCACGGTTCGTCGTCGTCCGCCAAATCAGCACAAAAAAGGGAAGATCGGCGGAGGGTTGTCGGGTCTTGTTTGTTAGATCCGCACCCTCCGCGTTAGTCATAAACATCATCGGGAGGAAAAGAACAACCAATCAACAATTTTAAAATAATTAAAATTGTTCGAAGATCAGGTTCTTTACTTTAAAAGAAATAAAATCACGGGAAAGGAAAAATATTCCAATCAACCCTTACCTTGTCGTCGTCGTCGGACGAGAGGTCGTCGCGGAATTGCTCGTCGCGGAAGAAGGAGATCGTCGCGTCGTCGCGGTATCCGGCGTCGCGTCGCCAATCTCCGGATCAAGAACAAACGGATTTAATTAATTAAATCCGTTGTCATGAAATTTAAAAAGGGAGAATTTAAACGATCTGATTCTCACCTTAGTTGCCGAACGGGGATCGGTCGCGGAAGAAGAGGCGTCGCCGAAGAACGTCGCGTGTAGAGTTCGTCGACGTCGCAGATCTCGGTGTGCGTCGTCGAATTCCGGTCGCCGGCGTTCTTCGCGTTCTTCGCGTTCTTCGCGTTCTTCGCGTTCTTCGCGGGGAGATGAAGAAACAAAGATCCTCTCAAATCCTTTCAAAGGATTTTTAAGTTGGTCTTATTTTATAAACATGCCAACAAACGCAAAAGCGTAAGTAACGACCCATCAGTTCGTTGAATTAATTCAACGAGCGAAACAGCCCATTTAATTCACGAAAGAAACGTCCCATTTAATTCACGAAATAAACCGCCCAATTAAATGGTCTGTTAAGAATTAAAGAAAACGCGTCGGTTGACTTTTCAGTTACTTTGACGGGTTTTCGCGGGTGCGTTACTTAGCGAAAGAAACGGCGGGGCTCGTGCGGGCCCCACCTCACAAATATCCTACCAAGGGGGTAGGATATTTCTGGATAGCATCCTATCCAGTTCAACACAGTTCAAGACGTCTTTAAGTGGCTTCAAGTGGCTTCCAAGCAGCATAAGTGAAATAAAATAAAGTTGTCGCACAAACTTTATTTTATTTCTGACTTAAAGCCCCAAAATTTAAAAACCACGTCTGAGCAAACGCAACTCCGGAAGAGGCGTTTCTAAGCAAATACCGGCGCTGAGATTTCATCGGTGCCCTCAGAATTCGATTCCGGGCACCGGTTCAAAAGATAGAAAAACCCGCTCGTCCGTTCACTGAACGTACCCGAGCCAAACTTCGGAAATTGATTCCGGGCACACCGGGCCTCGGAATCAGGTGTCGTCTGAAGCTGCGCTCTTGTAAAATTCCAAAGAAAATTAAGAAAAAAATTTCCTTGAAATTTGCGGGTCTTTACATTACTCCCACCTCAGGGCTTTACGTCCCCGTAAAGATACATCAAAAACTAGGGGAACAAATGGGGGTACTGAGCACGCATCTGAGCCTCCCGCTCCCAAGTGCTCTCCTGGAGGTTCCCGTGCTGCCATCTGACGCGCACAAGAGGAATCGACCGCCCACGTAGGACCCGCTCCTGTCGATCCTCGTTCTCCACTGGGACCTCCGCAAAAGTCGCCCCATCGTCCACGTCCAGCTCCCCAAAGTCGATGATGTGCGTCGGGTCGTGCACGTATCTCCTCAGCTGAGACACGTGGAAGACGTCGTGCACCCGGTGCAACTGAGGTGGTAGAGCCAGGCGATAAGCCACCTCTCCTATCCTGCTGAGGACCTGGAAAGGTCCGATGAAGCGTGGAGACAACTTGCCACCTCGGCCAAATCTCCGTAAACCACGTCGAGGTGAGACACGCAAAAAGACGTGGTCGCCATCCTCGAACTCCAGTGGCCTCCGCCTCCTGTCAGCATATGACTTTTGCCGGCTCTGAGCTGTCCTCATCCTCTCCTGGATGATCTGGACCTTCTCTGTCGTGGCTCGGACCATCTCTGGTCCCACGAGTGCTGACTCCCCAGGGTCTGTCCAGCACAACGGTGATCTGCAGGGTCTGCCGTACAACGCCTCGTATGGTGCCATCCCGATGGTGGAGTGGTAGCTGTTGTTGTACGCGAACTCCACCAAGGGTAGGTGGTCCTCCCAACTGCGACCAAAGTCGAGAACACATGCACGGAGCATATCCTCGAGTGTCTGTATGGTCCTCTCCGTCTGACCATCCGTCTGAGGGTGGAAGGCTGTGCTCAGATGGAGCCGCGTCCCGAACGCCTCCTGCAACCCCTTCCAAAGCCGGTACGTGAAACGAGCATCTCGATCGGAGACGATAGACGATGGCACACCGTGAAGCCGTACGATCTCCTGGACGTAAAGACGTCCCAAGCTCTCCACTGAGCCCTGCTATCTGATGGGTAAGAAGTGTGCCGACTTGGTGGGTCGGTCGACAATCACCCAAATGGAGTCGTGACCTCTGGAAGTGCGTGGAAGTCCAGTCACGAAGTCCATAGATATGCCGTCCCACTTCCACTCCGGGACCACCAAGGGCTGTACCAAGCCTGCTGGTACCTGATGCTCTGCCTTCACCTGCTGACAGGTGAGGCATCGTGAAACGAACTCTGCCACAGCTTTCTTCATGCCCGGCCACCAGTGCTGTCGTCTGAGATCCTGGTACATCTTCGCCACTCCGGGATGCACCGCCAAGGGAGAAGTGTGAAACTATCTCAGCACCTCCTCTCGTAAAGCGACTGGTACGAAGGTACGTCCTCTGAAAAGGATGTCGTGCTCTGCTCCAAGGGTGAAGCCATCAGGCGCCTGACCTGAGGATATCAGTGCACGCCGGGTCTCATAGTCAGCGTCCTCACGCTGAGCCTCTCTAACCCGCTGTAGAAGTGGAGGAGAGACTGTGAGAGACTGAAGAAAGGCTGCTCCGTCTCTATCCACGAAGGATATCTGTAAGGAGGCTAGCTGCTTCGTCGCCTCCTCAAGTAGCTGAATGCCCGTCCTCCTGCTGAGGGCATCGGCTACCGCGTTCCCCTTCCCAGGAGTATAGACTATCTCAAAGTCATAGTCCTGGAGGAACTCAAGCCATCTCCACTGTCTCAGGTTCAGGTCCTTCTGAGAGAAGATATACCTGAGACTCTGGTGGTCAGAAAAGACTGTGAAGCGCTCGCCCATCAGATAGTGCCGCCAAGTCTTCAGAGCGAAGACCACTGCTGCTAAATCCAGGTCATGAGTGGCGTAGTTCTGCTCATGCGGCCTCAACTGACGTGATCCGTAGGCGATCACGGCCCGCTCCTGCATCAGGACGCACCCGAGTCCAGTCCCTGATGCATCACAGTAAACTAAGTATCCAACTCCCTCCTCAGGAAACCTCAAGATAGGTGCGCTGGTCAATCTCTGTCTCAGCTCTTGGAAGCTCTGCTGACATCTGTCTGACCACACAAAGGGTTTCCCCTTCTTCGTCAAGGCTGAGAGTGGTGCCGCAACTTTGGAGAAGTTCGGCACAAATCTCCGATAGTATCCGGCTAGGCCCAAGAAGCTCCGCACCTCTGTCACGCTCCTGGGTGGCTCCCAAGCTAGCACTGCCTCGATCTTCGCGGGATCCACTGCAACTCCCGCCTCAGAGATGACGTGCCCCAAAGAAGTGGACCTCACGTAACCAGAACTGGCATTTTTGAGAGCTTGCCATAAAGCTGGTGCTCTCGGAGTGTGTCTAGCACAACTCGCAGGTGGTAGGCATGCTCCTCCTCAGTCGTCGAGTATACCAAAATGTCGTCAATGAAGACCACGACAAATCGGTCGAGGTATGGCTGGATGATCCTGTTCATGAGGCTCATGAACACTGCTGGAGCATTGGTTACGCCGAACGGCATAACCAAGAACTCATAATGGCCATACCAACACCTGAAGGCCGTCTTCTGCACGTCCTCGTCTCGAACTCTGAGCTGATGATAGCCTGACCGGAGGTCTATCTTCGAGAACCACCGCGCTCCCTTGAGCTGATCGAAGAGGTCATCAATCCGTGGCAGCGGATACTTGTTCCTTACTGTCACCTGGTTCAGGTGACGATAGTCGACACACAGTCGCAAGCTCCAGTCCGCCTTGTTGGCGAACAAAATCGGGGAAGCCCAGGGTGAAACACTGGGTCGGATAAACCCCTTGCTCTGCAAGTCCTCCAACTGTACCCACAGCTCCCGAAGCTCGGCGGGGGCCATCCGATATGCTGGAGTAGATATCGGGGTTGTCCCGGGGTACAAGTCGATGTAAAAGTCTACCTCTCTACGAGGAGGTAGCCCTGGAACGTCGTCGGGAAAGACGTCCACGTACTGGTCCACCACTGCAGGAAAAACTGGACTCCGCACGTCCACTGCTCCTAGGATGAGGCTAGCCAACTGATGAGAGATGGGCTGCACTCTCCTCCGCGGAAGTCCATCCTATGCTGCAAAGGTTCCCTTCTCGCCGGTGAAGGTAAACATGCTCCCGTCGGTGCGAACACATCGCACCTTGCGCCTAAAACAGTCGATCTGGGCATGAACCGTGGATAGCCAATCCATGCCCAAGATGACGTCGTAAGGCCTCGACGCCGCTACAAGGAGATCCCAGCCGAAGCTCTCGCCTCCTAGAGTAAGCTCACACTGCCGGCACCAGTGCGTAATCGTCGAGTCTGCTCCCGTAGGAGTCTCTAGCCGTAAGGATCGAGCCAACGGCTCAGTCGGAATCTCCGAGCTCCGAACAAGGGCAGAGGCTATGAAAGAGTGACTCGCTCCTGTGTCTATAAGTACTGCAGCAAGGGTGGAATAGACACAGATCGTACCTCGAATCATCTCTGGCATGTCGGGGTCGTAGGCCTCCACTGCCTGGAGCTGGGCCTGTCCCTGCCCGCCAGCTCCCTGTGGTCGAGGTGGCCCTCCTGGTGGTGGTGGGGGTAGAGCCTGGAAGCGTCGCCCACCACCCGCTGCTCGGCCAGCTCCTCTGCCTCGTCCGCCTCCTCCCTGCGGACCGCCACGGTCGACCCTCTGCCTCTGCCTGGGTGGCCCCTCCACCGTCTGCTGCTCCTCTGATCGGCGAGTCGGGCAGTCACGAGCCATGTGACCCTGCCCGCCGCAGGAGTAGCACAGCCTGCCTCTCGGAAGGCTGGCACTCCGCTGTGTGCCCCGCACCGCTGAGCCGGCGTCCTGAGGCCGTCTGCGTGGGGGTCTGGTCTGCCTGGACCCGAGAGTCATCCGTCGGCTACCTGCTGCCGAAGACTCAGCTACCTGCCGCCCTGCGCTAGGTCTCGCCGCTGAAGAAGGCTCTGCCAGGAAGCTCTCGATCAGGAGGGCTCGCTCCAGCACTCCCGCCTGGGTCGGAATGCTGAGGGAGATCAGCGACGCCCGAATCTCCTGTCACAAGCCCTGCTCGAAGGTCCGGGCCCGGAAGAAGGGGTCCCGTACCATGTCGGTCGAGTAGCGAGATAGGTCAGTGAACCTCGCCACGTACTGAGCGACCGTCATGTTGCCCTGGCGCAGCTGGAGAAGCTCCTGGATGTGCACCGCTCGGAGGGTGGCTGGGACGAACTCAGAGCGGAATAGGCTCTCGAAGTCCGCCCAGAGCAAGGATGCCTCATCGTGAACCTGGAGCATCAAGCTCCACCATCGTCCTGCTACCGCCTGCAGGAGGCTCGCCGCGAGAATCACCATGAGATCCGCTGGTGTCCTCACTAGCCTAAAGATCCGTACCACCGCCTCTAGCCAGTCCTCGGCGGCCTGGGGGTCCGCCTCACTGCGAAACCTGGGCGGTCGCTGGCTCTGAAACTCATGCAGTGCCCTGAGGTGACATGCATCGTCAGCGTCTGGTTCTGGTAGCATCGGTGGCTCGGCGGGTAAAGCTACCGTCGGTGCCACTGCTGGCAAAGGGCCCTGTACCGAGGCCTTGTCGCTCGGTGGGCTGCCGTCGCGCCCTACACTCGGAACCCTAGCTGGCTGTCGTGGCGGGGCCATCCTGAAAAGGAGAACAAGAGCACCACAGTCAGAATAGTATACCTGGTGAGCTGGCACAAGTAATCACAAGGAAAACTTGAGACTTTCATAAAGCAGATCAGTATACCCGGTGAGCTGACACAAGTAATCACAAAGAAACTTGAAACACACACGCAATCAATGTTTTCATGCATTAAGTCGGAAATCAGGAGTCAGGGTCCTGGTGTACGGATACGTCGGCCGCCGCACCAACACTGGGCTCCCTGAACTGATAACCACACTCAATACACTAAACACTATTGCTTCTCATAGAAAGAAAAGACGATCAGAGTCTGCGGTAGAACCGACCGCCTTTGATACCAATTTGTCACGACCCGTCCTCGGGGCCCGTGCCGTGACTACCCCAAGCCCGCCTTCCATAGGCCAGGGGCTGGCGACTAGCACCAAGGCGTAAAATCCCAGTAAACAGGGAAGGCATTGCCTTTATAAGTAACAACCACACAGAGCCAGCAAGCGGGAAGTAACTACAGAGTGCAGAAAAGTAAAGGGGGATGGAAATACAAGCCCAACTGTAAAGTACAACTGAAAAGTAAAGTACAGCAACTGAAGAAAAGACGGCGGCCTCGTATCGTCCACTGGCAATCCCACCTGAAGGGTGGGTACAGATAGCCTCCAGGCTCCTCGGGTCTCACGTCCGCTCCGAGCACGTCCCGCCCAGTGGTCCACCTCCAGGTACCGTCCTGCTCCACGCCCCAACCGCGATCAGCGCTGTCCGTCGTCTGCAACCAACACCACGAAGTGCGGGCATAGCCCGTGCAGGGGTGAGTATAAGCTACTCAGTAAGGACCCCGAGACCCCCGAAGGTCTCCCGAAATCCACAAAGGATATAGCACAAAGAAAGATGCAATCACGAAGTAACATCTGACTCGACTTAGGTATATGCCCATACATATACCTAAGTCCCCAATTCTAGCTCTGCTCACGAGCTCAAAAACAACTCAATCCACAAAGGAAAGCAAGACTCAAATCCACAAGGAGAGTAAACAGTAAATCCACAAAGGATAGTTCAACACAATCCACAAAGGAGAGTAACATAAGATTCAGCTCAACCAGGTATACTTTTTCAGATGACGTCAAAGATGATCACTGATCCATCTAAGTCGTCGGACCCACGAAGGATCGATAGGTACTAACCCCCGCAAAAGACCCACGTAGGATCGGGCTCACACAGAACCTGTAGGCAGTGGCTCACACAGAACCGGTAGTAAGGACCCACATAGGATCGGGCTCACACAGAACCTGTAGCACTGATCCACGTAGGATCGCTGAGTGCAGTAGTCGATGCAGTCCACTGAGGATCTCTGCATGGTCGTCGCCGCAGTCCACGAAGGATCTCTGCTCTGCCGTCGTCGCAGTCCACGGAGGATCTCTGCTCTGCCGTCGTCGCAGTCCACGGAGGATCTCTGCTCTGTCGTCGAAGTCACAGCCAGCGCTAGGGTTCCCGCACTTAGCGAGCTCGTTTAGGAGGGTCCGCTCCACGAGCCGAGAGGCTGATACATCAACTGACACGTAGTCCGAAGTTGATGTATCCAAAAGTTCCGTATCGACAACAGGATCTCAACGCAACAGACGGCGCGTCAATCGGACGCCCGGTCTGAGAGTTATTGGCATTTTCGTCCCAGGGGCCCGGTTGGTTTTTAGGGAAAAACCAACCCGACCGTACTCCGCCTGTGTCCGATCCTCGGGCGGAGTATGCCAAAAGTTCCGTCTCACTTAGAGGAAACTACCACAGCTGACGGTACGTCGATCGGACGTCCGTAGCTCAAATTATGAGCGTTTCCGCTCCGAGGGCCCGGTTGGTTTCGTGTACGAACCAACCCGGCCGAACCCAAAGTCTTCCGAAACCTTGAGTGTAATATACCGAAACGACCGTCTCGATCCAAGGATCGCGTAGCCGCTGACGGTTCGTCAATCGGAGGTCCCAGGCCCAAGATATGGAAGAAAGACCGAAGAGGGCCCGAAACGGGGGTTCTGGGCCCGGGGCGACCCGGCCCGAACCCCCCCCCCCCCCCCCTGGGTCGGTCGAACCGGGTCGGCCCGACCCGGCTAGGCTGGGTCCGGTCCGGCCTGGGCGCGGCCCGGCCGACCGGACCGGCCGGCTCGGCTTCGGCCGAGCGGCCGAGTGAGCCGCCGCGGGTTTGACCCGCGGCTTTGGAGAAACGCGGCCCGCGCGGGCCGCGTGCTGGGTGGCCGGACCGCGGACGCGGTCCGGCAGTTCGCCGCCGCCGCGGCTCGGCCGTGGCGGACTCCTCCGGCGGCGCGCCGGGCGCCGCCGCCACCTTCCGCGGGCCGCCGGAGTTGCTCCGGTGGCCCGTTTTGCCTCCCGTCTGCGCCGTTGCTCCTCCCGGGGGCCGATCTTCACTGCGGGATCAACGGATCGCCCTTGCCGCACGGTTCGTCGTCGTCCGCCAAATCAGCACAAAAAAGGGAAGATCGGCGGAGGGTTGTCGGGTCTTGTTTGTTAGATCCGCACCCTCCGCGTTAGTCATAAACATCATCGGGAGGAAAAGAACAACCAATCAACAATTTTAAAATAATTAAAATTGTTCGAAGATCAGGTTCTTTACTTTAAAAGAAATAAAATCACGGGAAAGGAAAAATATTCCAATCAACCCTTACCTTGTCGTCGTCGTCGGACGAGAGGTCGTCGCGGAATTGCTCGTCGCGGAAGAAGGAGATCGTCGCGTCGTCGCGGTATCCGGCGTCGCGTCGCCAATCTCCGGATCAAGAACAAACGGATTTAATTAATTAAATCCGTTGTCATGAAATTTAAAAAGGGAGAATTTAAACGATCTGATTCTCACCTTAGTTGCCGAACGAGGATCGGTCGCGGAAGAAGAGGCGTCGCCGAAGAACGTCGCGGGTAGAGTTCGTCGACGTCGCAGATCTCGGTGTGCGTCGTCGAATTCCGGTCGCCGGCGTTCTTCGCGTTCTTCGCGTTCTTCGCGTTCTTCGCGTTCTTCGCGTTCTTCGCGGGGAGATGAAGAAACAAAGATCCTCTCAAATCCTTTCAAAGGATTTTTAAGTTGGTCTTATTTTATAAACATGCCAACAAACGCAAAAGCGTAAGTAACGACCCATCAGTTCGTTGAATTAATTCAACGAGCGAAACAACCCATTTAATTCACGAAAGAAACGGCCCATTTAATTCACGAAATAAACCGCCCAATTAAATGGTCTGTTAAGAATTAAAGAAAACGCGTCGGTTGACTTTTCAGTTACTTTGACGGGTTTTCGCGGGTGCGTTACTTAGCGAAAGAAACGGCGGGGCTCGTGCGGGCCCCACCTCACAAATATCCTACCAAGGGGGTAGGATATTTCTGGATAGCATCCTATCCAGTTCAACAAAGTTCAAGACGTCTTTAAGTGGCTTCAAGTGGCTTCCAAGCAGCTTAAGTGAAATAAAATAAAGTTGTCGCACAAACTTTATTTTATTTCTGACTTAAAGCCCCAAAATTTAAAAACCACGTCTGAGCAAACGCAACTCCGGAAGAGGCGTTTCTAAGCAAATACCGGCGCTGAGATTTCATCGGTGCCCTCAGAATTCGATTCCGGGCACCGGTTCAAAAGATAGAAAAACCCGCTCGTCCGTTCACTGAACGTACCCGAGCCAAACTTCGGAAATTGATTCCGGGCACACCGGGCCTCAGAATCAGGTGTCGTCTGAAGCTGCGCTCTTGTAAAATTCCAAAGAAAATTAAGAAAAAAAATTCCTTGAAATTTGCGGGTCTTTACAACATTGGTTTTGATTTTGTCAGTTTTCTTTTTTACTCTAATTAATGACAATTTGAAATAGAAATATATATTTCAAGTCATACCGGTCATATCATGTATCTAATTGAGGTGTGGTTTATTCATAAACATCTCAATTTCTCAAAACAATCCTAACTATCAATGATACCATGTTTTCAATTGAATTTGTTTTAAACATCCAACACTACATGATAAGCTTCGAACAAACCACATAAACTCAAAAAAAGAATCCACCTATATAGAAATCAATTATTATGAGTGATACTAAAAAGAAATAAATTATACATAAATATGAAATATTACATTCATTTTATTTAAAATGATTTTTATATGAAAATATCAAGATTAACAATTTTATTGAGTAGTAGAGGGAACTTAAAGGAATGTGATAAATTTTAACACTTTAGGGGTGAATGTTTTTGAAGGAGAAGACTTTTATGGATGTTTTGGTGCAGAAAGGGATGAAAGATGGATAGAGCACCAAAAATCAAATAAATAATCCACCTTTATAAGAAAACAATTATTATGTGAGTAATAATAAAAACACATAAATTAAACATAAATACTAATCAATGGTTTTACTATGAAAACTTCACAAATATATTTTTAATTGAGCAGGGGAAGCACTGTTTCTCATCCTGAAATGGTAGTGGAGTGCTCTTGGAATAAAGTGACAAATGCAACACAGTAGGGGTAAAAAGGTTTTAAGGGATAAAAAAACACAAATTATGGACAAAGCATCCTAACTCAATCAATAGAAACAACATGTATAATAAAACAATTATTATGTGAGTTACAATAAACATTAATAATTTTAACATAAATATGAAACAATAAATTAATTCTATGGACAATTATTTTACAATGAAAACATTAGGATTACCTCTTTAATTTATTAAATTTAGATTCAATGGTCTTCTTGAAAATGAAGTGGAGGTAACATGGAAGATAGTGATAAATTCACCACTACAAGGGTGAAAACAAATTTGAGGGAGAAGAAGTATGTGGATGTTTTCATGTAGAGAATCATGAAATATGGACAGACCACCCCAACTCGAACAAAAGAATCTAGATGTATAAGAAATAAATTAATATGATAGAAATACTAACAATAAATAATTTAAAAATAAATATAAAACAATACATTAATTCTATGGATAATGATTTTACTATGCAAACAACAAAATTACCTCTGTCATTGATCAGAGGCAGTGTCATTACATTCACAGCAATGGTAGTGAAGATAAAGTGAAATAAAGAGATTAATGTAAAACTATAGGGGTGAAAAGGTTTTTAGGGATAATAATCCTGAAATTTGGATAGAGCACCCCAACTAGAACAATATAATCCACCTATATAAGAAATAAATTATTATGCGAGTAATACTAAAAATAAATAAACTAAACGTAAATATGAAACGACACATTAATTCTATAGATAATGATTTTACTGTGAAAAAATCAAGATTAGAAAAATGAGTAATTAATCAAAATTATTACATAAAAAATTTATGGGTATATTAAATTTATTTATCAATTTAGATGACATAATATTTAGAGTTCATTGGGGTGAGTGATGAAACTAATTTTCTATATTAATAATAAAAAATGTATATATGTTGATGATTAGTGAGTTGACATTTTCCTTAGTTTATAGTTGGATCATGGAATTTGTGGGATATTTATTTCCCAATCGATGTGTGTGTGGGAAGCGTTTTTTATATTTTAAATGGAAGATTAAAAACACATGTTGACACCCATTGAAAATTGAATAAAAATTTCAAATGTTGTGGATTGAATGTCAATATTTATCATGGAATGTTGGAGATTCATTATATTCTATCTTTTTTTATAGTGAAAATGTTTGATGTACTATTTTTATACATTTCATATAGCTCAGTATCAATGTGATTACATGAAAATACATGTGTTATTTGTTAAATAAATACTCAAAATGGGAATAAATTCTTGAAAATAAACATTTATAAGAAAGAAATTATAATATATTATAGTGGTGTATAGGTCTCAAAAAACGTTTTTTAACTAGAAAGAGGTAATCCCAAAAGGATATTTTTTTTGTAAATTATTGAGACCGTGGGAGTATGATGATGATGAAAAATTATAATCAGGTTGGAACGTAGTACATAACATTTGGTTATAATATTTCATATATTATTATGAAAAGGATATATAATTAATGTTTGATTAATCTAAAGAGGGAGAAAAATAAAATATATTTTTAAGAAATTGTAGAGATACAGAAATTTGGATTATTTAGAAAAGGTAAAACACATTTAACAATATATATAATTGTCAAAAAAATCCCAAGATAACTATATATAAAACACCTGTACTGTCCCATGATAGTGACCATGGGACATTATCGACCCCCTTATCCTAGAAAGAAGCACCAGAACATGAAAAACAACACTGTGGTAATTATTTTTCCCAAAAAATAATAAAAGTGTTTGAAATAAATTTTAAATAAAAACACGTAGGATGAATCCATACATTTTATTCCCACACTAACCTAGATGAGTAGAAAAAATAAGTTATGAATCAGTATAATATAAAAGAAACACCGTAACCTACCTTCAACTCCCTCACACACAAAATCCATAGTTTCAATTACTAAAATTTTCCATGTATGGAATACCATTGATAAAATAATTAATAAAGATTATGTATGATAGATTTGAGTGATCAATTTGGGAAATTTAAACAAAATTAACAACCCACAAAACTCCAAGTGTCACCATCGTGTCCAGAAATAATAGACTCTCCATGAGAGATCATAAGTTGAAACAAAATTGAAAATTAAGAAAATCAGAAATCCAACCTCATGGGTATACAATCATTTGTCCACAAATAACAACATTATCAAAGAATAATTCCAAAATGGAACCAAAATACGCAATGAAAATTGGAAGGCATGCCTCCTTATATTGAAGAGAATCGGAATACCTCTTCAAAAACCCTAACTTCAATCGAACACCAGATATCAGATGAGATGTTTGATATGTAGACGATTGGTGTGATTTGAGGTTTGATTAACCAAGGAGGAGCATCTGCAGTGGGTGGTCCATGTAAAGCATATAATATCGCGATGGGTTTACAAATTGTTAAGGTTTTTTAATTAATCAACACACTTTCATCAGCACATATATATAAGTACTGATAAATGTAGGAATTTATTAATGCTAAAAAAGAGATGAAAAAACCAACATTTTATAGCTCTAAAATTTTATCTCTCATAAATGTTTATTTTCTCAGTGATTTTTTAGTATCGATAATGTCTAATCTTTCTCAATGCAAAAAATTCATAAATAAAGATGCTCTTATAAGTGAATATTACTAAAGCACTGATAAAATATTTTTAATAATAATTATAAATTTTTATATGTACTTAATAAAAATATATAAATATAAATGTCATAAATATATTCCTTTTTAAATATATATATTATAATTTTATAATTACTTATTTATAATTATTTATTTATAATTATAAAAAAAATTATAAAATAGTATTTATATAAATATATATATTTATATAATTATAAATATATATATTTATATAATTATAAATATATATATTAAATATATATATATATATATATCAAAATATATTCATTATTTTAGTAAATTTACTATAAATTTAATAATTAAATAAAAATATTTAATTATTTAATTATAATTATATAAGTAATTTTAAAAAAATATTTTTATTTATCATTATAAATATATAATTATATAAATATAGATAATGTAAATTTATAAATAGTTTTATGTGTAAATATTTTTTTATAAAGATATTTCTAACATTATTAATGAATATCTAATTTTATGTGCATGCATATATGATTAAATTGAGTGAACGTGAATAAATTAATAATAAGTACACTTTAACAATATTGAAAAAATGGATAAGTTTTATGTGTGTACATTGTATTAAAAAATGCATTAATTATGTATATGTGAAATCAATATAACACAGATTTGATCTATTTTAACATTAAAAATCAAATAACGTTCAATTATTTGTCAAGTGTTATGCAATTAGTCAAAAAGTTTAATTCATATTACTTTTTTATTGTAAACTATTATTCAATAAATATATGCCTATTTTATTTAATGCGCATAAATATTTTGTAGTATATAAATCATATTTATATACATTTATATATATATAATATATAATTTAAAAACATTAGTGATCTTAATTATCTAAAAAATAAAATGTTTAATATTTATTAATGTATAATCAACTTATACTTTTTTATCAATAATTATATATTTGAAAAACTTGTAATATTTTTTTAATAAAATTATTTTTTATTTTTTTATTATTTTTATTTTTTAATAGAATCTTTATTAGTGCTAAAAAAGTATTAATAAAAAGTATCATTTATCAGCAAATAAAAAAAACTGATAAAGGATACCCTGTATTAGCACAAAAAATATATCACTAATAAATGTATCCTATATCACTTCGAAAAAAGCACCGATGAAAAATTAAATTTATCAGTGATTTACATAGCACTGAAAAATATTCCATTTATCATCGTTTCTAAGTGCTGATAAATACCAACACTATTAAACGTGGGTTTTTTGGTAGTGTGGTGGTACCTAGTGGGCGGGGACTCGATAACCATGTTAAGGGAGGTTGCAAATGCTCTGAGAAATTCATAGTTATTACATTTGCATCAGAAGTGGAACATGTCAGGAAGTGTAGTGGAATATCCTTGGTTGATGTATGGGGTCAACATTAAGTAATTTTTCTCAATGGGGGGTTAATGTAACACCCCAAAAGATAAAGGATTAAATGACTAAATGATATGAATCATGTCAAAAAGGTGCAAATTTATTTTTAGGATACTGTCTGATTATAACTCAATAGTTACATGTGTCTGGTCAGGTGTAGTGGTTAGGAGGCATAACCACCTTGGAAGCTTCCCAAGGTATGAGTAAGTGAGTAAAAAACACTAAATGAATAAGTGTGGGACTTTGGGGATATTCATTAGTATAATGATCCTTTCAAGAATCTGGGTGGGCCCTAGGTAGGGAGCTATTTTTCTATGAGGCAACTGGTGGCCCATGGCTTCCTAGAACCTGATGAAAATGTTAATGTTTTATGTCTATGTTTTTAGAATATCCGAGTTGTTATAGGTATCAATAAGAAAATATCCATTCAAATTATAATCCAAGAATAGGTGGTATTTGAATTAAGAAAATGGTTATTATGGTCGTTCATTTAATAGAAGCTACAAATTGTAGTGGAATCCATGTTAGAGAGAAACCAATATTACCATAGAAGAACATATTGATAGAGAAAAATTTCATGAAAGAAAACCCTTTAAAATTTAGTTGAACATAAAATAATTGTTTTTCTAATGGGTGGATTAATTTATTAGAGATTATATTTGAATTCAAGGGGTGTTCATGAAATCAATAGGTAACCATTTACATTTATCATTTTGAAGGTGAATCTAATTAGTGGTGGTCTTTGGTTGAGAATACTAAAGAGGAACATGATACCGATTCAATGGAATGAGATGCATTTAAGAATATTTTACTTGTGAAATATTTCCCTAAAATTTTTTATCATAGTATGGAGAACTAATTCCTAGAATTGATGTACAAAGATTATATTTATGTAGAACCATTTGAAAAAAAGTTTATTCTTGTTATGGTTCATGTCAAATTTTATTTGGGTAATTGAATGTAAAATTAATATTTTTTCCTCTATAATGGAACCCATTTTTTGGATATCTTTTTTCCTATGATAAATTTAAATTTATGATAATTATGTTTATTGTGATGATAAATCAGTGATGGGTTTTTTTGTTAATTATGTTTCATAGGATGTAAAAAGTAAAAAAATTTCAAGGAAGAATGAAATAGAGAATAAACAAACTTTAAAGTCTATAGGTAAGCCCAAAAAATTTTATATCTGTAGTAAAATACATTTTAGGGAATGACTGATATGATCTAAAAACTTTTACCAGTGTGCTATGTTTAGTCAAAGGGTTCGTTAATGTATGGAAAAAATTATCCCATAATAAAAGAATGAGATAATATAGCCTTAAATAACACTAAAATAATGATGGTTAAAAGATAATTGTATTGATTATAGAGCCTTGAATAACATTATTATTATGAACAAGTAACTTTTCCCTCATAAAGATTACTTATTTGATCATCACAAGGGAGAATATAAGTTTATGATGATTTATCTCTTTTCATGATATTATCTATTGAATGTGAAGACATATGGTAGTAAAAAGTTTTAATTTTTGAATATATATAGGAATTATGAGTTTTTATTTGTCCCCTTTGGGTTTTTTAATTCATTAATTGTATTTATAGACCTTATTAAAAGAGTTTTACATGAGTTATAGTATCACTATGTTGTTGTATTTATTTATAATGTATTTTTATAGTATAATATTCATGAGGATCATAAACATAAGTATTATTTTGAATCTTTTGAAATAAATGAAAAAATAATGAAAATTTAGTATGTTTGCTTTTTGGTAGCAACAAATTTCATTTTTCGGACATATTGTTTCTAAAGATAGAATACTTTTTGAAACTATTAGAAGAAAAGTATTTAATTAATGTACATGGAAAAAATATCATGGATATTTTTATTTTTCATCTATTAGTGGGTTACTACAATCATTTTGTGAAAAAATATGCTCTGTTTTCTATCCCACTGACTATGTTAGCTCAAAAAGTAGTTAAATTCATTAAGATAAAACAATGTGATGATTGTTTATAAGATCTAAAAATTAGTTTGGTGAATGATGCAGTTTTGGCCCCACCCTCTAGAAATGGTGAATTTATCATCTATAGTTATGATTTCTTTAATGTAATTGGTGGTTTTTTGATGTATAATTACTAGGTAGTTTCATAAACATCATGTTAACTAAAACCTCATGAGTTAATTTAACCAAAACATTATCTGGAATTAGAGCCATAAATTATTCATTAAATATTTATTGGATTCATTTATATTTATATATTTGAAAAATATATAATGATCATTAAATTTTTAAGCATATATCCACTTTTAATGATTTGAACATGTGATAGTGAAGGTGGATTGAACTAAAAAATAATTATTATAACATGATTCATTAACATCATTGAAATGAAAAATTATTAGTTGATGGTTTGAGTATGAAAAATAATTAAACATTAATAGTGTGAGGCCTAGAACATTACCATTTAGTTAATTATTTTAAAAAAATTGGCCTATAGATTGTGTATATAAGATCATTCTGTAAATTACATTAGGTATTAGAACAATAATCTCTTTTAGAAATAATTAAACAATCAAAAATTGAGGATAATGATATATAGGAAAAGTTAGAATTTGTTAAGAAGGGAATGTTTGAAAATATTACTACTAATTAATAAGGTGTTATAATATTTGAAAAAAACATTATGTGTTCCCTGTGTTTCTCAGTTAAGGAAAGAATTAATGAGTGGAGCTCATTGTGTACTATATTTTTCATCATAGAAGCACTATGATGTATAGATACTGATAATGGTATTAATGATTGGATGAAATGAAAATTTATATTGATCAATTTATTATTAAATGTTTGATATTTCAATAAGATAAAGTATAATTTTCATTAATGATGTTTATTCATTATCCTCTTCCAGTAACAAAGTGGAAATGAAAAAATATAACCATGGGTTTCATGGTGGGTTAAAAAAATAAATATCAAGGTAAAAATGAAATAGTGGTTAGTGTAGATTGACTAACTAAATCTACACATTCCCATTCCATTCGAGACAAAATATCATTCGATAAATTATCATGATTATACCTCATTGAGATATTTAGGATATAAGGATTCCATCTCTCCATTGTATCTAACCTTGGTCTGAGATTCACTTCTAATTTTTTAAAGAACATTAAAAGTCATTAGTTATTGAATTAAATTTCATTATAGATCTCCATCCACAAATTAATGGATAGTCAAATGGAATACTTCCTACCATATAAGACATACTAAATTTTATTCATGGATTTTTATATAAGTTGGGATAAACATTGTTGATATCTCTAAAAACAATGGTTTTAATTGTAGTATACAAATGAAACATCTTGAGTCTTTATAGGGAAAGCAGTTTTATACTATAGTTTTTTAGATAATTTGGTTGAACGAAATTTATTCAGACCAAAGTTGGTAGAATAAATAGTTTAAAAGGGGGTTATTATTCAATAACATATGAGGACATGTTTGAGAGGGAAATGAGTCATGTAGTTTACCATGTATAATTTCATTCTTTCAAGGTAGGTAATAATGTATTTTGTAAAGCATATCAATTTAGAATTGTTATGAAATTTGTATAAAAGGGGAGGATATGCCCATGATTCATTAGACAACACGAAATTCGGGATAATGTTGCATCACATTCCTACCTACTTTCCTTTCCTTCAATTTAAACCCTGTTGTATATGTTTTTCATGTTTCTATGAAAATAAAATATATTCCAGATTCATCACATTTATGATCCCCTGAGTAGTTCAGTTAGAAGATAAACTTAATTTTCAAGAATACAACATAGATATTATTTATCATAAAGGAAAATTGTTATGAAATAATATTATTCACCAGGTTATGGTTTTGCAGAAAACTATATGGTTGATAAAATAATACAGGAATCTAAAAATGCTATGTGGGAAATACATCCCCACTTGTTTAATAAGATAATAAAATTGTGGTAATTCAATTTTCAAAAGGGGAAAGTGTGTAAAAAAACTTGAAATATAAAGATAAATCATTACAAAAATTTCATTAACTCTATTATTAGAGTTATATACATTATAAAAATATTAAGAAATTTTACATTCAAAAATAATAAATATTAATATATAACCAAATTTGGTTTTTATATATTATTTTAATTTATTTAAAATAAAAATTTCATAATTATATAATTTTACGTTGAATGAATTAACACAACTTTTTGATTTATCATTTCAAAAAAAAATTAAGATAATTTTTTTATAATTTTCTAAAAGGTTTTATTTTTTAATTAATAGTTTAAAATACAAATTTTTATTGGAAGTAGTATTTTCATTTTCTGTATTTATGTATGTGAGTTATATTTTATTTTAGTTTTTAAATTTTAATGGTAACTACCTATTAATAAAAATATTATTTTCATTTGAATTAATTTTTTACCTGAATTTGGAATAAAAAAATTTTTAGAGATAAAAATGTATTAATCTAAAAAATAGTTTTTTATCGCATTTTCTGAGATTAATTATAAATTGAATTACACCAATTATAGGAATTAAAAATCTAAAAAGGTTTTTTATATTTTTAAAAATCTTATTTACATTTATTAAATATTTCCCTTTTATTTTTAGCCATTATGATTACTAATCCTAGTAATACAATTCCAGGGTAAATGTAATATTGGTTAATTAAGGGTAAAAATAATGCGAAGAGGATTAAAAGTTAAACTTAACATTTGAATTAATATTAATTTATGATTATATTTCATCCATGATCATCCAAAATTCGAATATATGACCTTTTTTTATTTTTCCCATGATTTTTACCTTTATAGTAATTTATTTAAAATAAAACTAAAAAACAACATTCTCATTTTTTTGTTAACATGAAAATTTTTATAGGTATAGACATAAGGTATAATTAGTTCTAAATATTCATTTTAAGTATAATTATTTTATTTATTATGTTAATTTGTTTATAATTTTATGTAATGAAATATGTACCTTAAATTCTCATCCTACATCGGCATAGTATTTAATTGATTAAATAAAAATTAATGTAAATAATTTTTAAGTATTAAAATAGTTATAATTTGAATGAATTATTGTGTTCTAAAAAATTTATAGGTAAATAAAACATGTTAGGGATTTTTTTAAGAATTATATTATAATTCTATTACCGCCATGATATTTTTCAAGCCATATTAAATAAATAATACCAAAGATGACAATAATGATATTTTATAATAAATTATATTTTAATAACTAATTTAAAGTTACTTAAAATCCCATAATTGGAAAATTTATTTGTAAATGGTCATAAAAAACATCAATGGTTCATTGATGTTTAAATAATCCTTTTATTGTAACTATTAGAACCCCTAAGGTATAAAAAACATTGATACACTATAATTGTTAAAAGGGTTAATAGGGGATTAAAACAATAATATCCGGGTAAAAACAGAATCTAAAATTATGATTTTTTTTTGAAGATATTAAATCCTATAATAAAAATATTATACTTTAATTTTATCAATATCAATATAAAAATCAATTTTCATTAATTTAATTATTTAAGAAATTCCCAGAGTCCCTTTACCCTCTCTTCTAAAAGGGAACCTTATCTCCTATTTTATTTACACTTAAATACATATTCAGCCGATACCTACCCAACTATATTCCTTAAATCCATCCCCACATAAAATATTTGTTTATCATAAAACTAACTTGGGAATGTATTTGATGTAAAACTTAATAGATTTTCTGAAGAAGGGGTCCAATTCTTAACCAAGCATGTTTGTTTTATTTATTATTCTACCTCTATAAAAACATATAAATACATTATAAAATTGTAAAAAAAATCTAAAATATATTGATATATTATTATGTTAATTCAAAAACATATATCCTTCTCATATTCTACCAAATGGGGAACAAAACCATTGTTCATCTCTATACCAGACTACTGCCTTGTGAACCGATGTAATTAATTTTATATCACCATCTCTGATGGATATATATCGAGATAAATTTTATGTATATATATATATGATATTAATTCCATACTTATAATTTTTTATAATTAATAGAGAAATTTTTTATATCCCTTCCATTCATTGAAAAATTATAATGCCATTTTCACGTACATGGGGATTCAAACCTCTATGAAGCGACATGAATTTTTTAAAAATTTATTCATCACGTGGATGATATATAACTAAATTTAATGAAATAATATTTTATTTATGATATATTGGTAATTCTGTATAAATAAAATAATACTTACCTTCTTTCCATGTTGATCATTGAAAAATGGAAATGTTACTCATGTGTACGTATATCCTACAGTCTCTTAAATTGTAATGTAATTAATTTATCAAACCATTATATTAGTATTTTTTTTTAAAGTATCATATTTTAATAAAAATGATAATTATTTAGTGAATATAATTCATTAAATGTTGAAATAATAAAAACATTCACCACAGTGAACCTATTGAAGTCACTTTGTACATATGAGTCGAATATCATCAAAACTGGCAATGAAAACATTCATTATTAGGTAATTAATGGATTCATTATATTTTAATGAATTAGTTCTATATTAATTTCTATAACAATATAAGTTATATTTTAATTCCTTATTGTAAAAATTATTCTTATAATCTAGTTTTCAAATGGGTTGGACTGATTTTGGTAATTTCAAAACAAAATGAAGATGTAGTAGATGATGTATGAAAATTTCATCCAGGGGTTTTTAATTAAGTGGGAAATTAGGTCGTGTATATGTCAATTAGATATAATATATATTTATTGTATTTAATGTTCTGAATTTTATTCAATTTATTTTTCATTTTAAATTTAATTGACCCTATTCTTGAACATGGGAGAAGGTAGATCATATGTGGAGTTTTTTGAAACTAATTAAATAAGGAAAATTATTCGATGAACTATAGAGATGTGATTCATGAAAATATTTCTTAATATTTCTTTCATAAAATCATTATTTTAATCTTCACAAATGATTTTCAAGATCTTTATACGATGCAAAACTAATAACAGTTTATTTCCACAGATTTGGTGTTTATTTCTGAAATCAACCAATTTCAAAACATTGGTGATCAAAGATGTTTTAGGAATAAAATGAATGGATGATTTTATATAATCCCTTTATTCATGGATTTTTTGGATGATTTTTAATTTTGGTAATAAATTGAGTTATAAAGAGGTTATATATTTAAATAACGATGATGAATCTATGATATGAAACTCATGTTCTATTGATAAGAAAATGTAGGCCATATCAGGGACTAAAGATATGTTTAGAACACATTATATGCTCATTATTTGATTTGGTGACTATATCCAGTGATACTGTTGTCTAAAATTAAATCTTTAGAATATTCTATATCTATAATATATCACGTTCCAAATTTGCAGCTCTATCTTCATGTCTAAAAAATATAGTGTCCTAACATGAAGCTACTTCACCTTAATGCTGTCTATATCCATTATAACAAAATTTATATTTATCCCAATTTAATTCCACACTTCTATGAAAGGATACAAAATTAGTTTAATGAAATGTGGAATTATTCCATGAGTATACATTGAATGGATAACATGATGAGAATTTTTATCCTATGAATTTTTAGAAGTTTAATAATCATAGATTTCACATTTTGTTAGTTAATAAATTAATTCATTCATCCTTCAGTAAGAATGTCCATACAAATAAACACCATCTATAATTATATACTCTTATTCTATGTTAATCTATTTAATAGTGTGTCAATTTTTTAGGGTTATATGATTCCCCATATTATCTCATTGTCTACTTCCTCGTGATATTTCATCTATGAACTAAAATTTATCCACACGATAAAATCATATTGTCCCTAATAAAATATTAAGAATCTAATACATCATTCAAAAACCATGAAACCTAAAAATAATATTGATCCACTTTTCTGAATAACATTCCATTATAATATCAATCCCAAGTTTCCACACAATGGAATATTAATCTTTAAAATGGAATCTTCCAAGAAACAAATGAAAGATCATATTACAATGAAATATTCACCCACAACCAAATTTATTACCAAAACCTATCATAAGAAGAATTCACTAACCCATTATTTTGGATCTAAATAAGGAAAATGAAGAAATGACAAAAGAAAATAGATCCCTTGGTCATTGAAGTACAGATGTAAATAGATTGAAATGTACATGGGGATTGAAGAAATATTCATTAAAGATATCTAACATGACACAACACCCATCCTAGGTGTATGTATGTGGATAGTTCCATATTAATATGACCTCTAATAGTATAGTGGTTATTGACTAGAACTGAGTAGGAATATCACACATTATGGTAGTTCTTAGAATAATACACCAATGCACAATGAAAAATCCATATAGATAATAGAATGTATAATAAATAAATAAACCAAACTATGATGTATAATTAGTTTATAAAATAATAAAACCCATAAGGAGTACCCTGTGAAAAAAATTAATGAAAATGGTTAAAGATACATAAAGAATAAAACAAAGGATAAATCAAACAAAACAACTAAAATGAAGAGGTATCTATAATAAGCTGTCTCTAGACACGTCTATTGCTCACTACAATCACCTTTTGATTACTCTATGTTCCACCAACTCATTGTCCACCAATGTCATAGTTAAAGCCTCTATCATCTACATACACATAAATGAAAATATTCACATGCATGGGTTATTACATACATTCCCATTATTATTCCAAAAAACCATTGATGAATAATAATAATACTAGTCAGATCAAACCAAAAATGAGAGAATGAAAGTGTAACATAATGAAAACCTATATTTTATTTACATGATAGATCCTAATACATAGAAGAGAGTCCCTTTGATCTTAGACCAACCACATGAGAATTATAATGAAACCCAAAGAAACTTGATCACCCAACCTAGTAACCCATTCCACATCTCAGGAACTATATTGGGTGACTTGTACCTAACTATAGATATATATTATTCAAGGAAGTACCTACCCCAATAGAGGACTTTCACCAAATATTAGATCATAAAAGGTGGTGTACCCAACTCTATTTATATATGTCCTGGGCCCTAAGGATTTCGAATAATACCAAAACCCTTCAGAGGTGTGGGGGACCTACACCCTCATATAAGAATACTTTTTGGGGAGTAATTACAACGTGAATAATTTGATATTCACATATGATAACCATCATTAACCATATATATCGAAGGATACTATGGTTCATGTATCACCTCACATATTTCCTCTTGTTCTAATGAGATTTCTAGCATCCTATTCCTAATAGAAATTAATCTTTCATCACATTAATCCATTAGCATGACACCATCACAGTGTGACTGCGTTACATGTGTTATGATGGTTTAGTCTAAAGTAGAAAAACATAGAATGAAAAATTCCCATTTAAACTATGATCCTTTTTATATATAGATAATTATTTCATGGCACACTCATCAACCCCAAGAATTTTAATAATTAACACATCGTTCTGGTTGTGGCTTCCTCAATCATGTTGTGTCTACATGTTTGGTTAAATGTTCATATAAGATTATAATTGTGTATGAATGTGGTTTATATATTTTATACACATGGGTTTTAAACTCTAAAGAACCCCCCCCCCCCCACACACACACCACTCTATAACCTTTATCCCTTATCTAACATTAATTTCAGGCCATCCTCTTCTATAAAATGGTACAATATTAATAATCCAATTATGTTGTAAAATATATAATCTGAGAATGGTGATCTCTTCATAGAATAATTCTATCAGTCACCTAAATGTTAAATAAATATCTTTAATATGATCCAAATAAATATAAAAATATTATTTATCACTATTTTGTGACAATTGGTTTATTTTCTATCATTCCGTAATGGAAAAATAGTTTTCAAATGATCAAAATGTATCCTTGATGCCTTCAAAAACACTACACTTTGAGAAACATTATACCCATGTGTTCTAGTGATCCAATATAACCATCCCATAATCTCACATACACTATCACTATTTTTCAATTAAAATATTCTGAAAATAGAACCATATTCTAAGTCACTCAATAATCTAGTCATGATTCAAGTAATTGTAATCCATAATGATGGATAGTGGAAAACATAACAAAGGTGGGGAAAATGAATAAAAAACACATAAGGGATAATTTATGGTATATTCTATGATCAAACTATCATTTAGTATGCATGTAATCACCATCAATATAGAATATAATATAAAATCCGAGGATTAGGGGGTTTTGGAATAATTAGTAAATAGATAAATCATAGGGCCAAACAATTAAGACAATATCACAAAAAAAATCTATAAATCCTTAATAATATTGAAATATAAAAATGAAAATTACTTTCCTTGTTCATGGATAAATAAAATTGAAAACTATGGAAATTTACTAGATATGAGGTTGATTCTCTATATATCTCTCATTGTTTTGTCTCATAAATTTTCCAATCCAACCCTATCCTATTATATCTAATTAGGTTTTATGTCTTCCTCAATTATAAGATATAAATATGATTGAAAAATATATGTTTTAGGTTAGTAGATATTAACAATAATTATAAATTATTTCAATTATAAAATCCCATGGAAGGAATGTAATATATAATCAACCCTTGGGGAATCATGTCCAAACAACTATAGATATTTCATTATGGTGACCAAATCTTTTCACCAACCCCCTTCATGTAATGAAACAAAATTCCACGTTGTGATTACCCCTTTCTTCCATTTTTTTATAAATACAATATTTATATTATTTTCTAAGGTTTTTGATACCACATATTAAGAAATGACTATATGTAAAAACATTCCAAAATATTATCAAAATTATTAGGTAGGTTTAAATAGAAAATACTTGGGTCACTACATCCCCCATACCTTCCATAATTTTAACCCTAAAAAGAATCAGCTACCCAAAAAGTGAGGGTACTGAGCCAATGTTAGGTTATTATACACCCATGACCTCTCTTAATGGTTCTCAAGTAGCCAAAGAATATGTACTTGTGGAATAAATCATCCATGAAGTATCCTATCATTTTAGTCATTAATCACCAATGGGTACTCTGAGATGGTAGAACTATACCCAATTCCTAGCTCACCCTAATCAATATCATATGATGGGTCACACAAATATCTCCTCAATTATGATAGGTGTAACATGTCATGAACCTACTCTAACTATAGGGGAAACATTGTCTTGTAATAGTTCTATCTCACGTAACATAAGATTTCAAATAAATAATTAAAAATTGGGGACAACTTTCCTCCCTGGATAAATCACTTTAAAATTTTCCTTGGAAAGACTTTTTGAAATATGTGATCTCCCTCCCTAAAAATCAGATATCTTGGTATTTTATTATTATACGACTTATGATGGTGTTCAGTGGATGTCATCTATTCATATATCACATAAACCATCTCCATCATTACCCACACCATCACTTAATCCATCCATGGTGAATCTTCTATTCCCTTCCAATATATGGGTCACCTACAATGTCTCTCATAAAATCCATCAAAAGGATCCATTCCGGTGGTAGTGTAGATACTATTATTGTATTATAACTCTATTAAATAAATTGATACCTTATTTTCTAATTGAAATAACATATTCAATCCTTCATTGTATCCCTAATAACATGAATTGGTCACCTAGTCTAACCATTAGTATATGGGTGGAATATTGTAATCAACCATAACTTATTATTAAAATCGACTTATAACCCCTCTATAACTGAGATTTAAGTAACTATAATCTATTAGAAATGATCATTATGGATATATCAAATATTTATTAGGACTCCAACATATATAATCATCTTAATCACTCCATCAAAATTTTTTATTGAATATCATTGAAGTGGGTTGAATTGGTCATTTGATCCATGATCACCCAACTAGAATCATGACCTATCAGTGATCAAGGAAGTCTTATCATGAAATTTTAAAATATTCCATGACACATGAACATTGTATCATCGATGGGTTAGGTCAAAGAAACTAGAACCTTATGTTCCAGCTTTACTTTTGGATATATGAGTCATTATATGATAATCTAATAATTGTTATACATTATTCTTTACATCTAATACAACTTTCTGGGATATTGGCACATATTCATAACTCTAGGATTTACTGTTAAGGGTGAAGTATGGAACTCCCTTACCATCTCCCCACACAGTGCAACTAGTGCATATGTATATCTCTTAAAGAATATAACTTTCTCATAACCTACTAAATAGATATCTAGAGCATAACCCTAGAATATTTAGTGGTGAAAATCATCACATTATATTCTACTCAAATAGGCCCCTTTCATAGTAATAAATAAATGGAGGGACCATCCCCATTGATTGAAGATAAACTAATTATCCATTCTTAAACAATGATGGATAAAACAAGTATAATTACCTCTATTCCTTCCACATTAACTAATAATAGGACTTCCTAATAGTGGAATCTCCCACCACATTTCTCTTCCCCAGGGTATAGGTAATCAATTATTCATAGTGCAATAATAACTATAACCAACGCCTCTACAGTATTTTAAGAACTATCTAATAAAATATATACCAATGACTCGAATAGTTTTTATATACAATAAACTACTCCCTAATCTGATATTTTCTATGAGTCTTCAGGTTTAACACTTCCATTGTTAACTCCATACCATCAGTAAAATATGTATTCTCTGGAGGTATCAACTACATAGACCCCGAAAATTTCCCTACCTACCACTACATATGGAAACATATAGTAAAAACTAAAAAATCATATAAAACTATATACTTGTCTGCCTGCTACGTAAATCCTATCATTGGATCACTCATCCTCCACTTTTGATCCAAAAAATATCTATTGTATTTCTTGAATTAATCAAATGGTAGTCTATTTCAGTTAAGGTTTATCGTGGGGGATGCAATCCAAGGAAATAATGTATGAGTCTTCAGTATTACCCTTCCAACCAAAGAAAAATATGTATCTTTAAACTGATCTTGGGTGGATTCCAAAATATAATTTATTCAATATTCAAAAGTCCTGCAACCACTTCTCATTTTATGAATACATTATCAAGGAAGTATACACATCAAATATAGAACTGAAACTTTGAGATGTTATCACACAATAGCTGGTATTGAATCTTATTAAGGACATTCCTAAAATTTGTAGCTTGATCAACCTCTGAAATTAAAAAATGTAGGATGTCATCCCTATAATAAACCATGAAATGTTCAAATAAGGGATAAAATATCTTATTCATAAGGAACATGAACATATATAAATCATTTTTCATGCTAGAGAGAATCATTGGAAACTTATAATTTACATATTCTAATCTAAATTGAATATTTGAAATATCCTCTTCATAAACATAATGCTGATGGTATCCACATATAAGATCAATCATCCAAAACCACATATCTTCATTCATCTATTCAAAGTGATTTTGGGTCCCCGGTATAGTGTAATTTTTCTCAATTGTCACTTGATATAGGTGGTAATAGTCAAAACATAGCCTCACACTCACATCTACAAAATCATATAATAATACATTAACTATCCAAGTAGAAACACTGGGTCTGGTAAAAAAATTCCCCATAAGCTCCGTCAATTTCACATTCAGCTACATGATCTTACCTCGGGCTATCTGATAGGCTACAAAAGATATCATAGTTATCCTAGGGTATAGATAAAGTTCACCTCTTGGTGAGGGGGAAACCCTATAACATCCATGGGAGACACATCCATATACACACCTAATACTATAGTAAAATAATCTGTTATTTTGTTTTTAACATAAAGATATAAACTCACAAAATGATGGGTGATCATCTAAAAAATCACACACTTATTCCCTACTCATTTCAACTGAATATCCCACTCTCTCAAAAAAATAAAATCTTGATCAATCTAATTTGAAGTGAATCATTGAATAATGTTAGTATTCTATCTTGGAAGGAAATGAGGATGGTTTATCTATACTATGGATGACATTATTGGCCATTATAATGACCACTTTGAGGAAACATTAAACAATCCGCGCACTAACAAAATGCTCAAATAATTATAGGATGCAAGTGATAATGTTATCAACTATAATGATATTCTCTAGCCACATTATACGGGATAATGGATCTATCAATGTCTACATATCATCACATAAGGATGAAAAAAATGATCATAGTGGTGTTTATCATTACATGTTCCCGGGGTAGTTGAAACATATCATACCTTAGATCATGCTTATTGCTACATGGTCATTACTTGCCACCACATGCATCTAGTAATGTTCCTAGATTCCAACCCTATATTCATTACATATAACACTTATTGGTGGTGGTGGTGGAAGCAGATCACTCTGATTCATATCCCTATCCCCTCCACCTAGTTCACTTCTGGGTCCTTTTCCCAAAACGCATCCCTATGGACCACCATATCTGCCTCCCAAAGGCCCCTGGTCTCACTGATTCCACTAAAACAATAGACCATCAACTGTTGGAATTCTATCAGATTCATGTTGGGTAAGATAGTAGGGAAACACATGACCTCATTGACTATATCTATATAAATGTTATCCCATGGATGACTAGATCCTTTGTGTGACTCGTGTGTTTTTGTTCCTCAGTTTTGAGATAGAACACGAGAATGCCCCCTATAGTAGGAGCCTTATGCCTATTTAAGGTCATTTATATCACATAGAACTAATCATGGTTGACTACTACTAGCAACTACTATCTATTTTCCCTATTTGATGAAGTTATCTATACACAACTCTCACACTTGAATCCCAATATATGAGGGAATACAAATGGGACTAAAATATTATTAGATTTCTCTAGGGGGTTATACTCTAACTTAAATGATTTGAATACTCTATAATGGCTCATTTTGATGAAAAAACAAATGAGATTAATCGAATCTCAACACATACTCAGTATCAATCATGTTTCCCTATTGATACACTTAAATATCATGGAAGTGGATAGGCCTAAATGTTTTTGAGCGGTAGTATTCATAAAAAAAGGAACTTGAAATTTATCCATTGATGATTTATCTCATCACGAGTATAGGTAATAAATTTACACTAGTGACTTATCATTCCCTGAAAAAAGATGTAATTTCACACTTCCAATGGATTAATAATTATTAAAACAAGGTGGAATACTCAATCCATCATCTCAATCCAGTCCTTAGACACTAGACGGATGGGATTTCCTCAAAGCATGGATGGGCACTATCAATTGAACTAAAATAGTAGACTCATCCTACACATATTATCATCATAACCAAATAGAATAATGAATAATTATATCATCACAATTCCACTGAACTCTGCTATGACCATGTAAAGAAAACATTTCACTATGTTGTTTATCTATTTCAAAAGATATCACACAATTTGTCTATGTTTCCAATTCAAGTTGGACTGTATACATACCCATTAGAACACCCTAAAAACTATAATGGAGTAATAATAATACTAGTAAAATCAAATGAAAATAATAATTAAAAAGAAAATCCAAGATATTCATTAGAGGATGGATCCCATGACACATGACATTGTCTTACTATTCTTAGCCTAGACATAGGTGAATTAGCATGTATCCCTAAGAAACTAGATCACCCAACCTAGAAACCCATTCTATCTCTCTGGGATTTTATTTGGGGACTCACACCTCTCTATGGATAAATATAGGTTAATATAGTACGAACTGTAAGTATGATACCCACACCCCATCTAAAATCATAGACATGAGAATACCTAACTCATTATATAGAGGACCCATTTCCCAAGTATGGTTGAGGGTATCAAATCATATTAAGATATAGGTAACTATGAAATAATATAAACATTATTATATGGGAGTACTTACCCTATGAATTCTCAGATCTCTATATCTGGTCTACATCATTGACGCAATAAAATTAATGGGACTATGCTCCACATATCAAGTCATGACTCATCTCATTTTCAAAAGAGAATTTCAACATCGTGTTCTGTGAGGAAATAAACTACTTTCACGTTGACCAACTGAAAAGACCCCATCATATAGTGGACATGTTATTCCCTTCGTGATGTCCCATCCTAGAGGCGGTTCTCATTGGGAATCCTCTTCTTCAGTAGTTTGTGATCCTAACTCTTACAAGGCCATCAAATCATGGATGCAACAACCAAAAAGTTTTCAATGGAAATTCACTTTTAATAATTATTTCATAAAATCACATGAAATAAAAACATAATTAACAACTAAGTGATAAGTGACCATTAAACATAAGTCTGACACTTCTGTGTTTGCAATTCTAAAAATCTGACATACACGATTGTGTTCAATATGTTTTTTTGGAGTCTAAAAAAACAAAAATGATTTTTTTGAATAGTAACCTACCCTAGTGAATAGTAACATACCCTTATGAATAGTGATATACCCTAATGAATAGTAACATCACCTATGGTGGTATGAAAATAATATTCATGTTGGAAGTATGATATACCTATATTTTAGAATAAGTTAATGAATTTTTTAAAACTGTTTTTTATGAGAAATTATAAAATAATCATATTTAGAAAATTAATTTTGAAAAATGGACATAAATTTTGGATTCTACATGTCAAAAAATGGTTAGCGTGATTTTTTGGGATTCTTCTAAAATACATGAATTTTTTATGAATAATAGAATACGATAATTCACAATAAATGAAAAATAATGGATTAATTGAGTCATCGATGATGTTATGCTGATGTAATCCCACTTGGTTTGAGATCACATGATAAAATCACTATTCATGGTCATGGAATACTTACTATTCATTGTCTTGGGGGGAAAATAATAATTTAATGATTAAAATATTATGAAATCCCTCCTCTCCTCCACTATAACCCCCCCCCCCCCACTCCCTCTTCTCTCCACTCCACTCTAGCCTTGTGCCTTGCCATTATTCTGCCCAAATATCTCCCCAAGTTCCTCCCCCACGTCCAAAATCTCTAAGACTCCTCAAAATACCAAAACCTATTCCTTTAAGAGGTTCTTAAAGGAGGTATTCTCAAGTGGTAAATTCATCTTCCTAATTTATTCTTTTCTTTTAAGTTCTTTTCTTTTTTATTTCATTCCCCACCTCCCTTCACCATAGTAGTATGATAAATCTAGTAACATACATGTAATAGAATGTCCTCATGATAGTTTTATATTTCATTGTCTTCTCTCTTTTCCCCACCCTTTACTTGAATGAAATGAAATCACCGTTTAAGATGTGCTAATTTAACACATTCAAGGACAACAGTTTATCAATTTCTATTATTATCTTTAATCATGGTCATGACACCATTTGGTTATGGATGAACCAGATTATTTATATGTAATACATCTTATTTCTGGTTTTGTAATCCTTTGTTACAAATGGAAATAAGTTATAAAGAAAAACACATTCTTTGTAATCAAATCCACTGATTAACAAAAACGGTTTTCACTATGGTTATATATATAATAATTCGACTTCACTATCAGTAACCTAATTAAAATTAAAACCATGTAATCTCCTGGATATGAACTAAATAATTTAACTTAAATTCTGGACAACCACATTCATCTTTCATATAATCCAAACTTGAATATAAGTGAACCGATCATTTAAAGCCAAATAAACAAATGAGCCCAAACAATGAAATTGATCCATTTAACTAATCAAAAATGCTTTGAATGAACTAAAAAGGGTTATAATAAATAAATTGAATATATAAGAGGTTTTTTAATTATTAATTAATAAGCCTAATATTTTTATTCAGGTTGTTAATAACAAGTGGAGAACACTGATGGATTTAAGGAAAGAGATCCTCCCATTTTTACTCTTAATCAAGATTGTTCTCTATGCTATGCATTTTTTGGTAACACCAAGTGATGGGTACATTTATACACCTTCCCCATACTTCCCTAATGATATATAAGTTATGATAAACCCATTATCTCTCTCATCAAGACCTATTTATTACACCTGATACCATGCCAATAAACCATGATGGATTCTACCCGAACATCCTTTATTCCTTGGGGCTTCCCTATCATTTTTTTAACAAAATGTAGTTGTATTTTATTTTATGTAGAAATTAAACATTCTATTTATATGATCCAAACTCATGTTCCAAGATCCATCTCTCATTATCTTTTAGGTATATACATGCATTTATGTGAATCTCTCTTCAATACAATCCAATAAGAACACTAGTTTTAAAGGACCTTCCTAAACTTTTACCCAATTTCATTTTCACTCTATCTTCTGTTTTAAGACACAAGTATATTTTTAATTTAAAGACACGTAAATTTTAATGAAATGTTTTTCATAATTTCTTTGGGTTTTTACGACTACGTAGTTTCTGACGACACCTGATTCTGAGGCCTGGTGTGCCCGGAATCAATTTCCAAAGTTTAGTTCAGGTACGTTCAGTAAAAGAACGAGTTGGTTTTTCTATCTTTTGAACCAGTTCCTAGAATCAACATCTGAGGGCACCAATGAAACCATATCGGCGGTAATTTCATAAGAGGACCTTTACCAAAGGTGCGTTTTCTCGGGATGAGTTGTTAAATTTCAGGGATTAATAAAGAATTGAATAAAACTTATGGTACAAATTTTAATCCTAACATAAGTATTTTTATCCTAGGAGTGGGAGTTGGGGTGGGACCCACTAGTTACTAACTACCCATGAGAGGATAATGGTTGGGTGGGGCCCACATGAGCCCAACCCTTCACATTCCCTAACTCCTCTAAACCCCCCTCTTATGTTGTGTAAGTCATCTTAACTTGGTTTAACATCCCCATTAATTGGGCGACTTCTCCTCTCCTCACATTAATTTAATGCCAACACCCACTAATTTAATTAATTGAATGATGTGTTCAAATTTTGGAAATTTGAAATACTTGGGAAAATAATAAAATAAGGGGAGGCCTTATTTTATTTTTTTGTATGGTTGTGTGAGGAATTTGGGGAGAGAACTCTAAGTCCCATGAATAACTTCATCAACATTGTTGAAGAACGCCAAGACTCTGACGAAGAATGTTGACTTGGTGGTCCTGATTTTCTTCATCCTCTTCCTCCTTCGTGACAAGGGAGGTGATATTGATGATGACCTGAACAACACCATCATTCGAGGTGCTTGACAACCGCGAACTTCCTTCGAGGTAGGGGTGTGTTTTTATTTGAGCAAAGATCATTCTAATTTCTATGTTTGTTTCTCTAGAACAACTTTCTACCAAACTAACGCGAAAGGACCGGGCCAAACAAACAAGACCCAATCCCTCTGCCGTTTATGTGAATTTTTTCGGTGATCTTTGAGTTCATCATGGGTTATGAACATTGAATCATTGCGAGTTCATTGTGAGACGCAACGATCCTAATATGAAGACCCAATATCACGATGTCCTTGTGGAGGTGCAACAACAATAGCAGGTAACAGATCAAACCGGAATGGGAAGGACCTTCCCTTGACAGTTCTTCGATCGGGTGAATCAAATCTTGTTTCCAGAGCCGATCTGAGGCCTGAAAACACCAGAGACAATTACGGGACATTGGGGAGACCTAGTGTCTGATGTTTCGTGATAAACGGATGGTCAGAACGATGAATGGACATCACCGGAGGCGCACTGGCTGGAGGCATCATTTCTGGAAAATTCCAGAATACACGGCGTGTATCTCTGATGAAGACGCCGTGTAGTGTGGGCATACTGCGACTTGATTTTCAGGTTAAGACATGTAACACATGGCGTGTGACCCTGTTCACACGGCGTGTAATCTCTACGCAGAATGGAAGAAGCAGCTTCACGATACATGGCATGTATTCTGGGAAATACAAGGACACGGGCAACAATACATGGCCAAGAGGCATGTCATGTATTCTCTTCATAGAAAGGCTGAGGTGGCTTTGTGAGGGTTGGAGTATAATTTGGGAGATACACGGACATGGGAAGAACCACACGACCAAAATCCACGGCCTATACTACCTTCACCGTAGCAGAAACGGCCTCGTGATGACTCGGCGTGTATTCCGGAAATACACGGACACTGGGGGGAGTACACGAGCATGTGCTCCACCATACGGCCAGGCATGGCCAACGCACATGGAACCGACCCTAGAGGTTAGGACACGGTGTGTAACCATACTACACGTTGTGTACTTACTTATCTACATGACCTGTCCTACGACACGAGACGTATCACACGGGCAGTACCCGGCTTCAGATGACACGGCGTGTATCGCTTAACTACATACCGTGTACTTTAGGGAAATGGCTTGATTGTCTTGTTCTCCATGACTTGGGCATGTTTTGATTGTTTTTCCCCTATGATGTGGGACATAAATATGGGATACATAAACTATGGTCTTCGTGATAGTTGATGTATCGACCCTCTTGGATCGTGGAGTGGACCCTCCCAGAATCGAGCATAGTGTGTGCGGGAACCCTAGAGATGGCTGCGACTGTGACGACGATAAAAACTGTACTTGGATCCTTCGTGGGTTCGGCAGCAATGACGACTGTACTTGGATCCTACGTGGGTTCAGCAGTGAGGATAACTATACTTGGATCCTCCATGGGTTTAGCAGCGATGGAGAATGTACTTGGATCCTACGTGGGTTCGGCATCGATGGTTACTTTACATGGATCCTACGTGGTTTTGGAAGAAACAACTTCTATACTTGGATCCTACGTGGGTTTGGCAGAGAGGATGATTCAGAGGTTACATCTAATCTTCTCCACCAGTCTTCATGAGTATTATACCTATGTGAGCTGAGTCTTGACATTCAATCAATATCATGGATATGATTGACTCGATTTCTTGTGTGGATTGAGTTGTATTTTCCTGTATGGATTGGGTTGATAATTCGTTTTTATATCCTTCCTTTGTGGTTTATCCTTTGTGGAATCTGGGAGACCTTCAAGGGTCTCGGGGTCCCTACTGAGTATCGTATACTCACCCCTACACGGGCCATGCCCATACTACGTTGTGTTGCCTGCAGATGACGAACATCGTTGATCGTGGTTGAGGCTTGTGGAGCAGGATGGTATCCGGTTGTGGACTATCAGGCAGGACGTACGCAGAACAGATGGTCGGACCTGAGGAGTTGAAGAGAACATATGTACCCAAACTTCATGTGGGTAGCCGGAGGATAGCTCAGTGGTTGTTGATTTACTTTACTATTGTTGTACTTTCATTTCAGTTGTACTGTACTTTTAGTTGGGTTTATATTCTAGCCCATTTACATTCTAGGACATACTTTTGTACTCATTTTACATAGTTTTTACTTCATCTTGCGTACTATGTGGTGTTTTTTTCTTATATAAGGCAATTCCTTCCCATTTATCGGGATTTACGCCTTTGGTGCTAGTCGCCATCCTCTGGCCTATGGAAGACGGGCTTGGGGAAGTCACGGCACTGGCCCTGAGGACTGGTCATGAAAAATTGGTATCAGAGAACTCGGTTCTACTGCAGAACCCAGGACTCTGATAATTTCTTCTAGGTGGAGCAATAGTGTTAAGGGTATTGAGTGTGGTTATCAGTCTAGGGAGTCCAGTGTTGGCGAGACAACCAATGTATCCACACACCAGGACCCTGACTTCTGATTTCTGACTCTGTGCGTGAAAACATTGATTTCATGTGTGTTTCACTGTTTTCTTTGTGATTACATTATGTCAGCTCACTAGGTATACTGTATTAACCGCGGCGCACCTGTTTCTTTTCAGGATGGCCCCATGAAGGCAGCCATCTAGGTTTTTGAGCCTTGTGCGAAATGGAAGCCCACTGAGCGACGAGGCCTCGGTGTAGGGCCCCATTACAGCAGAGGCACCAGTGGTACCTCTACCCGTCGAGCCAACGATGCCACCAGCCCCAGCAGTTGACAGTGCACGTCGCATGAGTGCACTGCACGAGTTTCAGTGTTAGAGACCGCCCAGGTTCCACAGGGAGATGGACCCTCAGGTAGCCGAGGATTGGCTATAGGCTGTTGTTCGAGTTTTCAGATTGGTAGGGACACCAGCTGACCTCATGGTGATCCTTGCAGTGAGTCTCCGACACGCAGCAGCAGGTAGATGGTGGATCCTGAAGCTCTAGGTTCACGATGAGGCATCATTACTTTGGTTGGACTTTGAGAGCCTCATCCACTCGGATTTTGTTCCATCCACCCTCCGGGCGGTGCACATTCAAGAGTTGGTACATCTGCGGCATTGGAGCATGACAGTAGCCCAGTACTTGGCGAGGTTTACCAATCTCTCGCGCTACACCACAGACATGGTATGAGACCTATTCTTCTGGGCCCAGACCTTCAAGTAGGGACTGAGGCATGAGATCAGGGTATCGATGATCTCCCTCAACATTCAGACGCAGGCAGGAGTAATGGAGATATCCCTTCTTGTGGAGAGCTTTCTTGCTGAGCCTACACCAGCAGCGGGACCTACCATAGGACGGCACATAGTGGATTCTTCTGTAGCTGGCAGTAGACAGACGTCGCAGAGGTCCAAGAGGACCTGAACATCATGTGGAAGACCTTAGGATACTGGTTCGGAGGTGCGGGGCACACGCAGTAGAGCCAGTCATTCGAGAGGTAGACAATTCTATGCATGCAGAGGGTAGGGACACATGACTCGTGACTACCCGGCCCTCCATGAAGAGAAGCAGCAAACGGTTGAGGGACCACCCAGGCAGAGGCAGAGGTTCGACCAGGGCAGTCTTCAGGGAGCAGGCAGACGATTCATAGGAGCCGGCCGAGCAGTGGTTTGTGGGCAATGCTTATAGTCTCTACCACCACCCCCACCACTAGGAGGTCCACCCCGACCAAAGGGAGCTGGCGGACAGAAACAGGATCAGCTTCAGGCAGTGGAGGCCTACGACCACGGTGCACATAAGATGATTCGAGGTACTATATGTGTCTACTCCACCCTTTCTGCAGTTCTTATAGACATAGGAGTGAGTCATTCTTTTATTGCAGCTGCTCTGGTTCGGAGCTCGGAGATTCCAAAGGAGCCTTTGGGTCGATCATTATGGCTAGAGTCTCCTACGGGGGCAGACTCGACGATTACGCAATGGTTTCGGCAGTGTGATCTTACTCTAGGAGGTGAGAGCTTCGGCTGGGTTCTTCTTGTAGCGGCATCGAGGCCTTAGGAAATCATCATGGGCATGGATTGGTAATCAACGGTCCATGCTCAGATCGGTTGTATTAGGCTCAAGGTGCGGTGTGTCCGCACCGATGGGAGCAGTTTCATCATCACTGGCAAGAAGGGTGGTTTTTCAGCATATGATAGACTCACATAGAGGAGAGGAAAGTCGATCACCCATCAGTTAGCTAGTCTCATCCTGGGAGTAGTTGATGTGAGGAGTCCGAGTTTTCCTGTTTTGGTGGATCAGTATGTGGACATTTTTCCTGAAGACATTCCAAGACTACCACCTCGCAAAGAGGTATACTTCTATATTGACTTGTACCCCAGTACAACACCAATATATACACAAGAATATCGGATGGCACCCACTGAGCTTCGTGAGCTACTGGTACAGCTGGAGGACATGCAGGGTAAGGAATTCATCTGACCCAGTGTTTCACCCTGGGCTTCCCCGATTTTGTTCGCCAAGAAGGCAGATGGGAGCTTGCGACTATGTGTCGATTACCGTCCCTTGAACCAGGTGACCATGAAGAACAAGTATCCACTTCTGAGGATTTAATACCTCTTCGATCAGCTCAAGGTAGCACGATGGTTCTTGAAGATAGATCCCAGGTCAGGCTATCATCAGCTCAGAGTTCGAGACGAGGATGTGCATAAGACGACCTTCAGATGTTGGAATGGCCACTATGAGATCTTGGTTATGCCTTTCGGCATAACCAACACTCTAGAAGTGTTCATGAGTCTCATGAACAGGATCTTCCCACCTTACCTCGATCGATTTGTCATAGTCTTCATCAAAGACATACTGATTTACTCGACTACAGAGGAGGAGCATGCCTACCACTTGCGGGTTGTACTCTACAAACTCTGAGAGAACCACCTTTATGGTAAGCTCTTGAAGTGTCAGTTCTAGATTCGAGAGGTCCATTTCTTGGGATACTTCATCTCTGAGGCGGGAGTTACGGTGGATCCTATGACGATCGAGGCAGTGCTAGCTTGGGAGCCACCCAGGAGCGTGACAGAGGTGCGGAGTTTCCTAGGTCTGCCTGGGTACTATCAGAGATTTGTGCCAGAAATCTCCAGGGTTGCAGCACCACTTTTAGCTTTTATGAAGAAGGGGAAACCCTTAATGTGGTCATATAGATGTCCTCGGAGCTTCCAGAAGCTGAGACAGAGTTTGACGAGTGCACCCATCTTGAGGCTACCAGAGGAGGGAGTAGGGTACGTAGTTTACTGTGATGCATCAGGGACCAGACTCGGGTGTGTCCTGAAGTAGGAGTGGCTAGTGATTGCCTATGGATCATGATAGTTGAGGCAGTATTAGAAGAACTATGCTACCCATGACCAAGAGTTAGCAGTAGTGGTATTCGCATTGAAGATGTGGCGACACTATCTGATGGGTGAGCACTTTTTAGTCTACTCTAACCACCAGAGTCTCAGGTACATCTTCTCAAAAAAGGACCTGAACCTGAGACAGCAGTGATGGATCGAGTTCTTTTAGGACTATGACTTTGAGATGGTATATAATCCTGGGAAGGGGAACATAGTAGCTGATTCTCTCAGCAGGAGGTCGGGCATTCAACTACTTGGAGAGGTGACGAAGCAGCTAGCTGCGTGCAGATATCCTTCACGGATAGAGATGGAGCAGCCTTTCTTCAGTCACTCATAGTCACTCCTCCACTACTTTAGTGGTTCAGAGAGGCACAATGTGGGGATGTTGACTGTGAGACGCGACATGCACAAATATCCGTAGGACAGTCACTTGGTGGATTTTCTATAGGAGGAGAGCACACAATTTTTTTAGGGGACGTACCATGGTACCAGTTGCATTGCAAGAGGAGGTGCTGATGGAGTTCCACACTACCCCATTGGCGATACATCCCTGAGTATCGAAGATGTGCCAGGATCTCAGACGACAGTATTGGTGGCCAGGTATGAAGAAGGCTATGGCATAGTTCATTTCATGATGCCTCACCAATCAGCAGGTGAAAGTGGAGAACCAGGTATCAGCAGGCTTGGTACAACCCTTATTGGTCCTGATGTGGAAGTGGGACGGGTTATCTATGGACTTCGTGAAAGGGATTCCACGTACTTCTAGAGGTCATGACTCCATCTGGGTGATCGTAGACCGACTCACCCAGTCGGCCCACTTCATACCCATTAGAGAGAGGGGTTAAGTATAGATCATGGGACACCTCTATGTTCAAGAGATCATACAGCTTCATGCTGTGCCATCGTCCATCATCTCCGATCGAGACACTCAATTTAATTCCCGGCTTTGGAAGGGGTTTCAGGAGGCATTTGGGACGTAGCTACACCAGAGCACCGCCTTTCACCCTCAGTCAGATGGCCAGACGGATAGGACCATTCAGACTCTCGAGGACATGCTATGTTCTTGCGTCCTTGACCTTGGTCGTAGCTGGGAGGATCACCTACCCTTGGTGGTGTTTTCATACAACAAAATCTACCACTCCACCATCGGGATGGAACCATAAGAGGCATTGTACGTCCGACCTTGCAGATCACCTATGTGCTGAGCAGACCCTAGGGAGTCAGCACTTGTAGGACAACAGATGGTCCCTGCCACGACAGAGATGGTACAGATCATCCAAGAGCGGATGAGGACTACTCAGCGCCAACAGAAGTCTTATGCTGACAGGTGGTGGAAACCGCTAGAGTTCGAGGATGGAAGTCACGTTTTCTTAAGAGTCTCACCTCGATGTGGATTACGGAGAATAGGCCGGGGAGGAAAGATATCTCCACACTTCATCGGACCATTCCATGTTCTCAGCAGGATAGGTGAAGTAGATTATCACCTGGATCTTCCACCTAAATTGCATCAGATGCATGACGTCTTCCACGTATCTCAGTAGAGGAGATATGTGCACGACCCGACGGATATCGTTGATCTTGGGGAGCTGGACATCGATGACAGGGTGACTTTTGTGGAGGACCCGGTGGAGATTGAGGATCGACAGGAGCAAGTCCTACGTGGACGGCCGATTCCTCTAGTGCCCATCAGGTGGAAGCATAGGAACCTCCAAGGGAGCACATGGGATCGAGAGGCTCAAATGCGTGTACAATACCCCAATTTGTTTCCCTAGTTTATGATGTAGCTTTATGGGGAAGTAAAGACTTGAGGTGGGAGTAATTTAAAGACCCGTAAATTTCAAGGAAAATGTTTTCTTAATGTATTGGGATTTTATGACTACACAGTTTCTGACAGCACTTGATTCCAAGTTCCGGTGTGCCCGGAATCAATTTCCGAAGTCTAGCCCAGGTATGTTCAGTGAACGAACAAGCGAGTATTTCATTCTTTTGAACTAGTGCTCAGAATCAAAATCCGAGGGCACCAATGAAACCACATCGGCAGTAATGGCTTAGGAGGACCTTTACCAAAGGTGCGTTTCTCGGGAGGAGTTGTTAAATTTTTGGGATTAATAATGAATTTAATGAAATTTGTGGAACAAATTTTATTCCTAACATAAGTGGTTTTATCATAGGAGTGAGAGTTGGGGTGGGACCCACTAGTTACTAAATACCCATGAGAGGATAAAGGTGGGTTAGGGCCCACATGATCCCAACCCTTTACATTCCCTAACTCCTCTAAACCCCCTCTTAAGTTGTGTAACTCAACATAACTTGGTTAAACTTCCCCATTAATTAGGTGACTTCTCCTCTCCTCATATTAATTTAATTCCAACACTCACTAATTTAATTAATTGAATGATGTGTTTGAATTTTGGAAATTAGAAATGCTTGGAAAAATAATAAAATAAGGGGAGGACTTATTTTATTTTGTTGGATGGTTGTGTGTGGATTTTGGGGAGAGAACTCTAAGTCCCTTTAAGAACTTCATCACATTTTTTGAAGAACACCAAGACTCTGATGAATAACGTCGACATGGCGGTCCCGATTATCTTCATCCTCTTCCTCCTCTATGACAAGGGAGGAGATACTAATGACGATGGGAACAACGCCATCATCTACGATGCTTGACAACCACGAACATCCATCAAGGTAGGGGTGTGTTTTTATTTGAGCAACGCTGATTCTAATTTCTATGTTTGTTTCTTGAGAACTGCTTGATCCAAAACTAACACGGAAGGACTGGGCCAAAAGAACATGGCCTGATCCCTCTTCCATTTATGTGAATGTTTGGTGTGATCTTTGAGTTATTCATGGGTGATGAACACCAGATTGTTTCGAGTTCGTTGTGCGACGCAACGATCCCAATTTGAATACCCAATATCACGAAATCATAGCGGAGGTGCGATGACGATAGTGGTTGACAGATCAAACCAGAATGGGAAGGACCGTCCCTCGACAGATCTTCAACAGGGTGAATCAAATCTTGTTTTCAGAGCCGATCAGAGGCCTAAAAACACCGGATATGATTAAGGGACATCGGGGTGACCTAATGTTTGAAGTTTCGTGATAAACGGACCATCATAATGATGAATGGACATCACCGGAGGTGCGCTGGCCGAAGGAGTTGTTTCGGGGAAATTCCAGAATACACAGCGTGTATCTCTAATGAACACGCCGTGTAGTGTGGGCGTACTACGGATTGAGTTTCGGGTTATGTAATGTTACACACAGCATGTGATCCTGGTCACACGACGTGTAATCTCTACACAAAATGGTCGAAGTATCTTCACAAGTCATGGAGTGTATTCGGGGAAATATATGGACACGGGCAGCAATACACGGCCAAGAGGAACAACGTGTATTCTCTTCATATAAAGAGAAAGTCGGCTTTGCGAGGATCAGCGTGTAATTTGGGAGATACACAGACATGGGAAGAACCACACGACCAAGAGGCACAGCGTGTACTAATTTCACCATGGAAGAAGCGGCTTCGTGATGACTCGGCGTGTATTCCTGAAATACACATACACGGGGTGGAGTACACAGGTATGTGCTCCACCACATGGCCAGGCATGACCAGTGCACATGAAACTGACCCTAGAGGTTAGGACATGGTGTGTAACCATACTACATGATGTATACATACTTATCTACATGACCAGCCTTGTGACATGGGCCGTATCACACGGGCAGTACCCGGTGTCTGATGACACGGCGTGTATCGCTTACCTACATGCCATGTACTTTAGGGAAATGGTTTGGTAGTCTTGTTCTCCGTGACTTGGGAACATTTTTCTTGGTTTTTCACCTATGAAGTGTAATGGAACTATGGGATACATCAACTCCTTTCTTCGTGATAGTTGATGTTTCGACCCTCTTGTCTTGTGGAGTGGACCCTCCTGGAATCGAGCGTGATGTGTGTGGGAACTATAGAGCTGTCTGTGACTACGATGACAATGATGACTGTACATGGATCCTCGATGGGTTTGGCCGTGATGACGACTGTACTTGGATCCTACGTGGGTTCGGAAGCGAGGAAAACTGTACTTGGATCCTCCGTCGGTTTGGCAGCAATGGCAACTGTACTTGGATCCTACGTGGGTTCGACAGTAAAGGTAACTGTACTTGGATCCTACGTGGGTTCGGCAGTTATGACTTATATACTTGGATCCTACGTGGGTTCGACAAAGAGGATGATTCAGAGGTTACATATAATCTTCTCCACCACTCTGTTTGAGTAGTAAACATGTGTGAGATGAGTCTTGACTTTCAATAAATATCATCAATATGATTGACTTTCTTTCCTATGTAGATTGGGTTGTGTTTTCTTGTGTGGATTGGGTTGTGTTTTCCTGTGTGGATTGGGTTGATACGTCGTTTCTATATCCTTCCTTTGTGATTTATCCTTTGTGGAATCTGGGATACCTTCGGGGGTCTCGAGGTCCCTTCTGATTATCGTATACTCACCCCTTCATGGGCCATGCCCACACTACATTGTGTTGGTTGCAGACGATGGACAGCGCAGATCGTGGTTGAGTCTTGTGGAGTGGGACGGTATCCGGTGGTGGACTATCATTTGGGATGTACGCGGAGTAGACGACCGGACCCAAGGAGCTGAGGAGAACATATGTACCCACCCTTCAAGTGGGATAGCCGAAGGACAACTTAGTGGTTGCTGATTTACTTTACTCCTTTTGTACTTTCTTTTCAGTTCTACAATAATTTCAGTTCGGTTTGTATTCTGGCCCATTTACTTTCTAGTACTTAATTTTTTACTCAGTTTACTTAGTGTTTACTTCATCTTTCATACTCTGTGGTGTTTTTTTCTTATATAAGGCAGTGCCTTCCCTTTTATTGGGATTTACGCCTTTGGTGCTAGTCACCAGCCCCTGCCCTATGGAAGGTAGGCTTGGGGTAGTCACAGCAAGGGCCCATAGGACGGGTCGTGACATATAAATTTTGTATTTTTATTTTGAAAACCTACATGGTTTAATTCTGGTTTTATATAAAATAATGTCTTCTTTACTATTTAAAAAGCTCTATAGTATTTTCTTTTACACCACACAAAAAATGTTTTAATGCTGATGTTTCTAAAATACATTTCTCATATGTTGTCACTTATGATTAACCCCACTTACAATGTTATATGCCTATTTTACCTTATGAACATCTGTGTATTTTTTAATTATTTCCTTACATGGACACATTCGTGATACTCCCATTGGTTATGATTAATGACATGATTGTGGTACCTAATTCATCCCATGGTTACCCTTATGATTGTGTATGGTTGATTATGTATGATTGTATATGTGGTAAGAATATTTTTGTGGCAAGAATATTCATGAAAATGTTGAGATGGGTGTGCCCAGATAGCACTCCCATGCATTGGGTAAGGTTATGTCTCGTGATATGTGATGGGAAACAGGATTGGCGGTTAGCCTTGACCCGTACTGAAGATATGATTTATGCTTTTTCCACATTTATATTATTCCATCTTTATATGATGTCATTCTTATATTAAATGATATTATAAGTTCATGCTTTGGATATCGTTATTTCATGCCTCCTAACTCATGTTCTTAAGATGTATCCTTATGTTCATTTCCTATCTGGGCTTTTTAGCTCATCCCTTTGTTCAAGTGTTCCCCAGGGTACCCTATGCATATGTAAGGGATAATAGGAAGCTAGAAGCTATTTGATGGGATTAAATAAGGAATTTTCCTTTATCCCAAGTTTTATGTTATATGTACCCAGTCTTCCAAGACACTAGACTTAACGATCCTTGGCATGTACTCTGATGATTAATTATGCTTAAAATCATGAAATGTTTTATGTAAAAGAATCAGGTATCTATATTTGTTATCATAGTATGGTCTAGTTTTTTTGGAGATTAGGAATAGTGAACCTTAGTGAGAACCTTAAAGATGAGACTAATTATAAGAACCCAATCATAAATTTTGATGAGTATAGATTAAGAGGTTTATCAAGAAAATACATCCATGTCTGGATATGAGTAGGTAGAGGTGGCTCGGGCACTGATGTATCTAGGGGTATAACCCGAAAACACCACATTGAGCTAGACTTGAACAGGAACTGGTGCATGATAACGGGCCTTGATACACTATTTGTTACAACACTCTTTGGGGATATGCTTTAGTAGATTCATGAGCTTAGTACAAACCATTATTAAGGCACAAAAAGAATCCCATAAGAATATAATTTAAGAAATTGATCAAGGATATCCTAGATATAAACCTAAGGAATCACAAGTCAGGATATACTTCTTCTATATAAGTTCATACTTTTATGTTCAAAGTTTCTTTTTATTCTCAATATCTAAGTATTCAAGACCCCTAATTATATGTTCTTTTTTTAGTTAATGGCGGGAAATAGAAGAAAATGTTCCAACTACCAATGTGATATGAAATGTGGTGATTGCCTTAATGACATGCCTGATGTGATGGAAGTAGGTGCTCAAAACTTCATAGAAGTACTTGCTCAGCTGGATAAAGTTCTTAATAATAACATCAATCAGGTGAAACATCCTCCTCCACTAATTAAAGAGAAATTTGTCATAAAATACTTCATGCGGCAAATGCCTCCCATGTTTAGCAGGTCTTCTGATCCCCTCCTCGTAGAACAATGGATTAACTCCATTGAAATGATTTTCTCTATCCTCCAGTGCTCAGAAGAAGAGAATGTTTTACTATCAGTCTATCATTTTTATGGGGAAGCCAATCAGTGGTGGACACAGATCAAGAATACAAATTACCAAGAGAAAATTGATTCCATAGAATGGGAGGAATTCAAGAGGACGTTTTTCAACAAATATTTTCCTCGAACCCTCCATCTCATGATGGAACGAGAGTTCCATGGACTCAAGCAGAAGGAAGATGAGTCCATCAAGGCGTATGAAGAAAACATTAAAATTCTTGGAAGTTACGCCTCTGTATTTTTCATGAACACCGAAAGCAAGGTGGATCGCTTCTATAGCGGACTGAAGCTGATTCTACGAAAAGTGTTGGTTATTCGAGACTTTGATAGCTATGAGTATATTGTCTGTTGTTCCTTTAACGTTGAAATGGAGATTACCGACTCTCAGTGGTCTCGTGGCCTAGTGACAAGAAGTGGAAAATAGGGAACAATATGGGTGGTTCATCAAAAAAATCCCATAATGGAAAGAAGCCTCACTTTCCCCTTTGCAAAAATTGTGGGATGAAGCATCTTGGTGACTGTCTCACGGGATCCAAGAATTAATTCAAATGTAAAGGTTTGGTCATCTGGCCAAGAACTGCCAAAGGGATATGAAAAATATCGCTAATGTTGAAGAAGAAAGGAGGGTTCATATCAACACTAAGCCTACGAGGAGTCTTATAACTGCAAGGAGCTTGGGCATTATGCGAACAATTGTCCTAAGATGAGCGTTGTCAGAGGCAATCAGCAACAACTTCCAAGGCAACAAAGAAGGGCTTATACTATCACTACTACTGAGTTAGAGCTAGAAAATAATTTTGTGACAGGTATGCTTGTAATTCATTCAAGAATAGGAAACATATTATTTCATTCTTGTTCTACACATTCTTTCATATCTTGAAAGATTAGTAGAACTATTCAAACACCACCTCAAAATTTAGAAGAGAATTTATCTATGAGAAGAGTGAATGTGGAAATTATTTCATTCATGGTTTATAACTCCTCCCCGGTTAATGTTTGTGGACTAAACCTCCCACCAAATCTTGTCATACTTCCTTTAGTGGAGTTTGATGATATCTTGGGCATGGATTGGCTATTTTTTTACAATGTCAATATCAATTTTCAGAAAAGGGAGATCGCTTTTCACATCCCGAAGCATCCTTCGATTCTTTACAAGTGTAAAAAAGAAGATGATTCACCTTTAGAATCATCATCTCATGTTTGGATACTTCTTCCTTGTGAGAAAGTATATCTAGCTCAAATTATTGGGTCAAAGGATAGAATCATTCATGAAGATATGCCCATCGTGATGGATTACACTGATGTATTCCCTGAAGAGTTGCATGGAATTACTCATGACCGAGTGGTTGAGTTCTCAATTGAACTTATCTCTCGATCTCTACTAATCTCAATGACACCTTACAGAATGACCAATGTAGATCTAGAAGAGATGAAGATTTAGTTATAGGAGAATATGGAGAAGGGTTTTATACGCCCGAGTGCTTCACTATGGGGTTCTCTAGTTCTCTTGATCAAGAATAAGGATGGATCAATGCGCCTCTACATTGATTATTGTGAGCTCAATAAAATCACTATAAAGAACAAATATCCCCTTCCACAGATAGATGACTTGTTCAATCAGATTCATGGGGCCAGTTGCTTCTCTAAGTTGGACCATCGGTCAGGATATCACCAACTAAAGGTGAGGAAGGAAGATATTTCCAAGACTACCTTTCGAACGAGGTATAGACACTATGAGTTCATAGTGATTCCCTTTGGAATCACTAAAGCTTTAGAAAGTTTCATGGATTTAATGAATATATTCTCTAGAGATTACCACGACAAATTTATGGCAGTCTATATTGATGATATTATGAAATACTCCAATAGGAAGGAGGAACATGAGGAGAATTTGGAAACTTTGTTAAAGACATTGAAAAGAGAGAAGTTTTATGAAAAGTACATTAAATGTGAGTTCTGGATTGAGGAAGTATCATTCTTGGGGCACGTTATCACTAGGAAAGGGATATCTGTGGACCCTTCCAAGATGAAGGCAATTGAAGAGTGGTCGAGGCCAACTTCTATAACGGAGATCCACACCTTTTAGGTCTAGTTGGGTATTATAGACGATTCGTGAGGAACTTTTCACCATTGTCACACCCAATTAACAAGTTGAAATGGAAGGGAGTAAAGTTATTCTGGACACAATAATGTGATGACTATTTTAAGGAGTTGAAAAGGATTCTTATCACTGCCTCGGTACTCACAATCCCTTCAAGTGGAGAACTCTTTGTGGTGTATAGGGGTCCTTCTAAGAAAGGTTTAAAATGTGTACTAATTCAAAATGATAAAGTGATAGCTTATTCTTCAAGTTAGCTAAAAATACTTGAGAAAAACTATCCCACGCATGATTTGGAGTTGGCGGTTGTGATCTTTGCATTGAAAATCTGGCGGCATTATCTCTATGGGGAAGAAGGTGAGATTTATACTGTCCACAAGAGTCTCAAATATATATTCAAAAAGAAATAGCTTAATATGTGCCAGCGAAGATGGATACAACTCATCAGGGATTATGACTACTCAATCCACTACCATCATGGTACGGAAAACAAGGTGGTAGATGCTCTAAGTAGAAAGGATCATGCATCTTTATCAATGATGAGAATTGAAAAGGATCCAATCTTATTAGATTTGAAAAGGATGGACATTGGAATCATTAAGGGAGGAACATCATCAATTTTTTCTCAAATGATTGCTCAACCATCCCTCTTGGATAAAATAACGAATGCTCAAAGAAAGGATGTGGAAATTCAGAAAAGGGTGGTAGGTGTTAAAATGTGAAATCCTCTTATTTCAAAATTTTTGAGGAAAGAGTTGTAAGATTTGGGACACAATTATGTGTACCATCTGATATAGAGATAAAGAAGGAGCTATTTAATGATGCACATAGCTTGACCTTCTCAATCCATCCTGGGAGTACCAAAATGTACCTTGATCTCCAAGAAAACTTCTGGTGGGATAACATGAATAAGGAGATTGTGGAATATATATCAAAGTTCTTGGTATGTTAGAAAGTTAAATCTGAGCGACAAAAGTCCAAAGGAATGATGCATCCATTTCCTATACATAAGTGGAAATGGGAAAATGTTACTATGGAATTTGTCACGGGTCTCCTGAAGACATCAAAGGGAAAAAATGTGATATGGGTTATGGTTGACCAACTCACCAAGACATTCTATTTCATTGTTATTCGGGAAGATCTCTCCCTTGAATGACTTTCAAGGATATATGTAAAGGAATTGGTGAGACTCTATGGTATTCCACTCTCAATTGCCTCTGATCATGATCCAAGGTCCACATCTAAATTTTGGAGGAGCCTTCTACATTCTTTTAGTACTGAATTAAATTTCAGCATGGCCTATCACCCCCAAACTGATGGCCAGTCTAAAAGAACTATTCAGATGCTTGAAGATACGCTAAAAGCCTGCTCTCTAGAATTCAACGGTGGATGGTATCAGCATATCCCAATGGTTGAGTTCTCATACAATAATAACTTCCACTTTAATATTCAAATGGCTCGATATGAAGCTCTATATGGAAAGAGATGTAGAACTCCAACCTGTTGGGATAAAGTTAGAGAAAGAAAGCTACTAGGACCTGATCTTGTTAAAGAGATGTCAGAGCAGGTTCAAGTCTCCAGAAACACATCAAAGTAGTTCAATGTTGAAAAAAGAGCTATACTGACAACCATCAAAGGGAAATGGAGTTCAACATTAGAGATAAATTCTTCCTTCGAATATCTCCATAGAATAGAGTCATGCAATTCGAGAAGAAAGGGAAGTTATGCCCAAGGTATATATGACCCTTTGAGATCCTTGACCGCATAGGATCTGTGGCCTATCAGATTACACTTCCACTGAATATGGCTCAAGTTCATTATGTTTTTCACGTATCACTCTAGAGGAAGTACATACCTGATCCCACACTGGTACTAAACTCAGTGGTGGTGCAGCTGGAAGATGATCTCTCCTTTGAGGTGCATCCAGTAATGATTCTGGATCGAAGAGATAAGGTTATACGCAACAAGACAACACATATTTTCAAAGTTTTGTAGAAGAACCATAAGTATGTTGAAGAATCTTGAGAACATGAGGAGTAAATGAAGGAAAAGTACCCATGCCTTTTTTTGGCTTAGAATGTAAAATAAAATTTCGAGGGTGAAATTTCCTAAGGGGGAAGAATGTAACGAACCAAAGTTATTCAATGGAAATTACCTTCTAATAATTCTGTCATAAAATCACATGAAAACACAACATATTTAACTACTATGTGATAATTGACCTTTAAACATAATTTTGTCACTTATGTTTTTGCAATTTTGAAAATTTGACATACACGGTTGTGATCAAGATGTTTTTTTTTGGAGTCTAAAAAAGCAAAAATAATTTTTGATGAATAGAAACCTACCCTAAGGAATATTAACATACCCTTATGAATAGTGATATACCCTAATGAATAGTAACCTCACCTATGGTGGTATAAAAATAATATTCATGTTGGAAGTATGATATACCTATATTTTAGAATAAGTTAATGACTGTTTTAAAACTAGTTATGATAATAAATTATAAAATAATAATATTTAGAAATTTATTTTTTAAAAATAGAATTTATTTTTGGATTCTACATTTCATAAAATGCTTAGGGTGAATTTTTTTTCGATTTTTCGGAAACACGTGATTTTTTTATGAATAGTAGAATTGTTAATTCACAATAAATGATAAATAATTGATTAATTGAGTCATCGATGATGTTATGCTGATATAAGACCACTTGGTTCGGGATCACATGATAAATTCACTATTCTTGGTCATGGAATACTTAATATTACTTGTATTGGGAAGAAATAATAAATCATTGTTTATAATATTATGAAATCCCTCCTCTCCTCCACTATAAAAACCCTCCCCCCACTCCCTCTTCTCTCGACTCCTATCAAACCTTGTTCCTTGCCATTATTCTTCCCAAATATATCCCCAAAGTACTATCCCAAGTTCAAAAGCTCTCATCCTCCTCAAAATACCAAAACCCATCCCCTTAAGAGGTTCTCAAAAGAGGAATTCTCAAGAGGTAAATTCCTCTTCCCAATTTCATCTTTTATTTTATGTTCTTTTATTTTTTATTTTTTCCTCACCACCCTTCACTATAGTAGTATGATAAATCTAGTAACATAAATGTATTGAAATTTCTTCATGCTAGTGGTATATTTCATTGTCCTCTCTTCTTTCCCCACCCTTTTATTTGAAAGAAATCAAAGCACCATTTGAGATGTGCTAATTTAACACATTCAAGGGCAACAGTTTATCAATTTCATTTATTTCCTTTAATTCTGATCGTTAAACCATTTGTGTTATGGTTAAACCAGATTATTATATATGTAATATATCCTATTTTTGGTTCTGTAATCCTTTGGTAAAAATGGAATTAAGTTATAAAGAAAACACATTCTTTGTAATCAAATCCACCGATTAACAAAAACGGTAATCACTATGGTTATATATATAATAATTCGACTTCACTATAGGTAAACTAATTAAAATTAAAACCATGTAATCTATAGGATATGAAATAAAGAGTATAACTTCACTTCTGGACAACATTTTTATCTTTCATATAATCCAAACTTGAATATAAGTGAACCGATCTTTTAATGCCAAGTAAACAAACGAGCATGAACAATAAAATTGAACCTTGTAACTATTCAAAAAAAGATTTGAATGAACTAAAACTGGTTATAATAAATAAATTAAATATATAATAGGTTCTGTAATTATTAATTAATAAGACTAATTTGTTTATTTAGGTTGTTAATAACAAGTGGAGAACAACAACAGATTTAAGATAAGGGATCCTCCCCATTTTACTCTTAATCAAGATTGTTCTCTATGCTATGCCTTTTTGTGTAATACCATGTGATGGGGTAAATTTATACACCTTCCCCATTCTTCCATAAGGTTTTAGAAGTGATGATAAACCCCTTTTCTCTCTCATCAAGCCCTCATAGTTACACCCAATACCATGCCAATAAACCGTGATGGATTCTATCCGAACTTCCATTATTCCTTCGAGTTGCTCTATCTTTCTTTTTAAAAAAATGTAGTTGTATTTAATTTTATGTAGAACAAAAAAATTATATTTATATGCTCCAAACTCATGTTCTAAGGTCCATATATCATTCTATTTTGTGGATGTACATGCTTTTATGTGAATCTCTCTTTGATGCTTTCCAATAAGCACACTCGTTTTAAAGGAACTTCCCGAACATTTACCTAATTTCTTGCGCACTCTATGTTATGTTTTAAGAAACCATTATCTTTGTAAATTCTTTATTTTTATTATGGAAACCTTTTTTGTTAAATTCTGTTTTTATATAAAATAATGTCTTTTTTGCTATTTTAAAATCCCCATAGTATTTCCCTTAAAACTGCACAAAAATGATTTAATGCTAATGTTTCTAAAGTAAATTTCTCATATGTTTTCACTTATGTTTCACACCACTTACCATGATAAATGCCTATTTAACCCTATGAACTTCCATGTATAATCTAATTATTTCCTTACATGGACACTTTCATGATACGCCCATTGGTAGTGATTTATGTCATGATTATGGTACCCAATTCTTCCCATGGGTACCCATATGTTTGTGTATGGTTCATTATGTATGATTGTATATGTGGTAAGAATATTTATTTGGAAAAAATATTCATGAAAATGTTGAGATGGGTGTGCCCAGATAGCGCTCCAATGCATTGGGTATGGTTAGGTCTCATGAGATGCGATGTGAAATGGGATTGGTGGTTAGCCTCGACCTGTACTAAAATGGGAAACATGATTGGTGGTTTACCTTGATCAATAATAAATATATGATTTATGATTTTGCCTCATTTATATGATTCCATGATTATATGATCCCATTCTTAAATTAAATGATTTTATATTTTCATGAATTAGATATCATTATGTCATTCCTCCTAACTCATATGCATGAGATGTATCCTTATGTTCATTTCAATATAGGGCTTTTTATCTCATCCCTTTGTTCATGTGTTCCCCACGGTACCCTATAGAGATGTAAGGGGTTAAAGGAAGTTAGAAGCTCTTTAAGGAGATTAAATAAAGAAGGTTTTTTAGCCACATGTTTTATGTTATATGTACCTAGTCTTCTAAGACACTAGAATTAAAAATCCTTGGCTTGTACTCTGATGATTAATTTATCTTAAAATCATGAAATGTTTTATGTAAAAGGCTCAGGTCCTATAATGGAACCCTCCTCCGTGTCCTGGCCTCTCGGCCTTCACCCTAGCCCTTACATCACAGAATTAGCTTCCCAGATATAAACATATTTATTTTTAAATACACATGCACTAAAACACCAAAAAATATAGTTTAAAATACAAATAAACATGATAGCATTTTTAGCACACAACATCGATCATTAAGAAAATTTAGATAGTTTATAAACATATTATTATTTAAATTTGACCATTATAACATTGTCATTGAATTGAATGGAATAAATATGAGTAACTACATTATAAAATATATGTGAAATGTTATTAATCAATTATTATTTTCTGATTAATTCTTAGCAAGTAAAAAAACTCAACTTTTAGAATTTATTCTTCAAAATGGAATTTTAATAAAAAAAATTAATGGTTTTTTAAATGGAAATTATAATTTATTTCTGATACTTTTAGAAATTATATTTTATTACATGAATATCATTTATTGAATCATCATATAAAAATTAACTTCAGATGAAATGTTTGAGTTTATCTAAAATAATTTATTTTTCAATAAATTCTGAAAACCTCGATTTTCCAAGTACTCACATTTATGTATATTAAATAATTTAATTTAAAAGTCCAATAATAAGTTGAATTTTGTCTTAAAGTAAAATATTTTCCACTTGATTTCAAATAATCTGTCTAATTGCATAAAATAGTAATATTAATGTTTTTATATAAATTTATTTTTATTCTTAAAACACATTTTTCTTTAAAACAATTTTTATTTAGGTTTTAAAAATTTATATTAAAATTAATTTATAACACTTATATTGATTTAGAATTGTAAAAATGGATAATATATTTGGAATCATGTGGTTTAAATTTTATTAAAAGATTCCTTTTATTTTTGGCCATTATTAATATTATTTATGGTAAATATTTGTTTCCTTGTTAAGAGTAAAATGGGTAAAACAAGGTTAAGACTATTAGATAAGCTATCTAAGTCAACATAAAACTTGAATTTATTTCATTAAATTAAATTTATTTTTCCAAATCAATCCATGATTCTAATATATGTAATTTTTCTCATGTTTACCTTGTTAATGACATTTATATTTTTTATTGTAATGGAAACGCTAAATTTTAATTCTCTTTCTTCAAATTTATTCTATTAATTGACATATAGAAAGGAATTTGTTATTAATTAATTTAATGTTGTATTTTAAAAATAATTTGTTTTTAATGGAATTTTTATTATTATTAATGTTATAGTTAAATTAAATTCCAAAACAATGTAGAAATAGTATTTATTTATGTAATTTAAAAATAACATAAATAATTTTAATGATATTAAAATTAATAAAAATTTGATGAATTATTTTGTAACATAACTTTTAGAGATTGATATATAAAATTGGGGATGTGTTTAAATATAGTATTCAAATTACATCTATTTCTGGGTTTTGTTAATGTAAAATTAGATAAATACTGTCAAAATAAACTTTATGATATTTTATTAAGATAATATTTTCTAAAATTATTTAGAAATATCAAAAAAATTAAAAATGTACAAGGTGGATAATTTCTTCTATAAAAATTAATATAATTTAGATTTATTATCCAATTGTGGCATTATAAATAAATTTATGAATCCTTCACAATGAAAAAATCATTAACGTTGTTAAAGATAAAAATGATTACCATTGGGGTTGAACCAAAAGATATGTGTTAAAATGACCTAAAAACATTCATAAATCCCATTGGTTGGTTTTAATTTTATTTTATTCTTATAAAATAAAAATATTAGTTATTATGGAGCTTATTATACAACATAGTGAATGATATTTTCAAACTATGAAAAATTATAATTTTTCCACACACCATAATTATAAAAATACAACCTTCACCCATCACATATTCACACCAATTTAGACATTTATATTGACCCAAAACTACCAATATCTATCTCCAAAATCATTATTCATGTTTAATAGTTTTATTTATTCCCAAAATACAGACTCTATTATCCTTATGGAGAGATCTTAAAAATTTTTCTATAAGAGAAGTTAATCTTCTTAATAAATCTATTTCATTTTTACAACCTATTTTAACACCGTCAATTAATTCCTTAAAATTACAATATAATAACACAATTATAGATAATAAAATGGTATTTTATTATGTTTATATAATTATATTTATCCATCTCATTCCCTATCAATTGGCAATCAAACACACCACTTGTGTGTGCGACAAACTACCTCCTCTCGAACTATTGTAATTTGATTTCCATCACTAAATAACATGGATAGTAGTAATGACTAAACTAATGATTATATATAATATTTATTAAATAATATATATCTTTAACATTAATATATCATCCAATTACTTACTATTTTACCCATTAAGGATGTGATAACGTCACTTATGCATACGTACGACCTACCCTCTCCACAATGTGATGCAATTCCTTTTCTATTTCTTACATTCAAGAAATATTCTAAAAATTTATATAATGAATTTATATTGTAACTATATCATTTATATAATTCTTTATATTATCTAACTATATATTATGCACAAAAATCCCAACTTCTCTGATAAAACATGCATTAGAAAACACGCAGTTAACACTCAAAACAATTGTAACAATGAAATATTGTTATTGAACGGGACATAAGATATTATAAGAGGATAGTATATGATATTAAAAATAATTAATATGGTTATTTTGTAAGTTAATAACATCTTTAAAACCATTATAGTTGAGTTTAAATAACATTCATCTACTGGGAATTGTGATATAAGGGGTTTCTAAACTCAATTTTTATGCATTGATTTATATTTCAACATCATTGACTATGTTATTACATGATTTTATGTCAAGTTATCTATGTAATTATTGTGTTTTATTTCAATTTTTTGGGTATTTATATTTATTAGACATAATATATTCAATCATTAATTATCATAACATTGTGTGGGATTTCATCTCAATTTCCACTTTATTCTAACATGTTCTATAACATGACCTAATTCAATTTTATATGTTTTATGTAAATCCCCTATTATGTATTTAACATGAATATATATATTTTTTCATACTTTTTAATATTAAATTTTATGTTTAAACATTTAATTTGTTTTAATTTTAATGTTACCAATGATGTAAATATTTATTTTAACAGACCCATTTTTGGAATTTTTTTATTTTCATTCAAAGAGTCTTAGATTTTATATATCATAAACATCATATATTTTCCTGTCATATGTATATGTAATTTGTTTCCTTTTTTATTATATGTTTTTCTCAATTTTTAAATTTGATCAAGAAATTATGTATTTAAAATAAAACTATATCAAAATTTTCTTTTTGATTGGGAATATTTTTCATTCATGTCCATATTTTAATGATATTATCTTAAAAAAGAATTTTTAATTTACAAAAATGATTTAAACAGAAATTTTATGTTATCTGTTAATTTTTACATGTTTTTAAAGGAATATTTCTATTTTATTCTAAAAGGGTCTTTTTCGACTTTCTAAACAAAATTCCAAAGGAATGTTTGTTTTTAATCGATAAAACTTTAATATATTCTCCCACTTCCATAATCATTTTATACTATTTTTATTTTTTAAATAGTTTTCTATGTTTTTATAAAGAAAATAATTTTATCAAATATTATTTTAATATTTATCTCTGATTATCTTTTATTCTCCAAATGACATCATTTTATTACAAAACCTATATTTCTAAAAAATTAATAGTCATATTTTATCTCTTATTAATTTTGAAGTAATTAGATTTATATTAAAATAATCACATTGTTGTGATACTTTTTTTGTAAAATAGATTTATGTTATATGTCTATAATATTATTTTCATTAGTATTAATATTTTTTAATCCTTATACCATTTCAACATATGTTATTATATTTTAAATGTTATATAAATGATTAGCGAAATATTGATATTTCGAATCCCTTACTCAATAAAAATATATTTTGATAAGTAATATTTTTTATGAATTAAATTGATCATTCAATATGTTAGGAATGTATTAGACTTTTTATGACTGGTGTGTCCCAGAATTTAAGAGCCCCTCAATGGATCAATAGGTCTCATTAGAGAAACTAGTTGGCCAAAATTATTAAATGGTTTTTTTGTCTACCTATAAATATATTAAATTATATTTGAATATGTACTTGATGGTAAATCTCTCAAGATGTATATGATCCTGAAATATAATATTTTGAATTTACTTCATTGAGAATTTATTTATTATTTTCCATGAGATTACTACATTTATATCACCCATAAATGCAGTTCATACACAAGTTATTGATAAAACTGAATGTGTAATCACTTATCTACCTTTCTATGTTGATTATTCGTTATTTACTCATGATAGTTTCTAGTATATGTAACTTTCATTAAGAATTTAAGTTCATCCTAATTTTTTTCCTTTCACAAGGATATGAATTATAAATATTTGAATGTGTTCCAAGGATTCAAAACATTTTCTTCTTCGATGTTATATATTTTCTTTTAAATTTAATATGTGAAGCATGATTGTATCTAAATCTTAAATAATTTTAAAGTAATAAATAATTGGGGATGTTTTCCATTGAATCTTATGTAAATGTAATAAAAGAGAAACATACGTTTTTATATATATAGGGTTGTTAGAGTTTTTATCAGAGGAATTTTATTAGAAATATTGGAAACATGATTTGGGAAAAATATATTAGAGTGCATAAACCAATGATAGAATTTTTGGATAAGTATAATTATATGATAACATCATAATGTATTGGTAAGGTATAGATTACATTTTTTTCCAAGAACCCTATATGGATACTATTAATGGATGTGGTTATGGAACACATTCATCTATGGGTAATAACTCTAAAAGGTTTTTTTCAAGTTTTTCCTGACCATCATTCTAGTTAATAGGTAATTTTCCTTTACTGTATACCCTTATTGACACTCTCAAATGATATTATTTTGTTAAATAATATTTAATTTATGAACTATTATGATTTAGTTGAATATATGATGACAAAAAATGACCTAGTTTAAATCTATGGTGTCTTATAATAAAAATCATTTGTCATGATTTAGATATATTGTATATAATTTTCATGATTATATTATCACCCACTATGGATATTGTTTCTTATTCTATGATTTTTGGTAATATTAAGTCGAATAAACTAGAAGTAACTATGTTAAGGATTAATTTTATGGACAATGGAATAATTTTACTTATGAGTAACCAAACTAATCAAGAATACGAAGTTGAATCCTTGTTATTATGCCTAACTAGAAGTCTCATTTTATGATTAAGATTATCCACCTAGGTTAGTTTCTTGAGACACATAATAAGATAGAAATTTAGTTTCTCAAATACCCTATAGGGAAGAAGATTAATTTTCCTACATGTTAGGAATTTAAGAAGAGGCGCATGGGGAAATGTTACAAAGGAATGAGAAGATGTTTTACATGTCAAAAAATTGGTACAAAGAAATACTTTTTATAAAAAAAATTCTCATCCACTATTTGAATTATATCAGATAATTAGTGGGTTAGATAGTCATGAAACACATGACCTTATAAAAAATATAAATATGTATGTTATCTCCTAGATTACAAGATCATTTGTGTAAATAATGTGTTTTTTATCCTTAGTTTTGAGATAGAACATGAGAATACCCCCAATAGTATGAGCCTTATACCTATTGATGGTTAGTTGTTCCAGATATAACTACTCAATGTTCACTTCCACCAGTAGTTACTTCCTATTTTACCTAATCTAGGAAGATATACATCCCCAAGTCTCACTCTATAATACCAACATATGAGGGAATAAAAAGAGGACTAACATATTACTAGATGTCTCTATGGGGGTTATACTCTGACTTACATGCTTTAAAGACTCCAACATGGCTCATGTCGATGGAGAACCACATGATATCAATGAATATCAACACATACACAACATTAAACATGTTTCCCTATTACAACTCTAAAATATCAAGGAAGTTGATAAACCTAAATATTTTTTAGTAGTAGTTCTCATGAAAAAAGGGACCTGTAATTTTTCGATGGATGATTTATCTCATCAAGAGTCTTGATAGAAAAAATACACTTCTGAATTAGAACTCCCTTGATAAGGATAGAATTTAGAAATTTCATTGAATTAATAATTATTAAAACGAGGTGGAATAATCAATCTATTAATCTAGTCCTTGGGCATTGGAGGGATGGGATTTCCTCAAAACATGGATGGTCTATGTCAAATGAATTAATATAGTAGACTAAACCTATACAAATTCTAATCGTAACCAACTTGAATAATGATTAATTATATCCTCACAATTCCACAAAACTCTATTAACTGCATGTCTAGAAAGATTTTAACTATGTTTTCTTATCTATTTTATAAGATACGACACATTTTGGTGAAGTTTCCAATATAAGTGTGAGTATATACATACCTATTAGAACACCCTAAAAACTATAATGGAGTAATAATAATATTATTCAAATAAAATAAAAATAGTAATAATGAAATTAATAATTCATAAGAAAAACCAAGATATTCATTAAAGGATATAACCCATGACACAAGAGAGATTCTTACTCTTCTAAACCCAGACGTAGGTGAATGTGCATGTATTCCTAAGAAACTAAATAACACAATCTAAATACTCATTCCACCTATCTAAAATTATATTGGGGGTATCACACCACTCTAGGGATAAATATAGGTAAATTGAGTACTATATACAAGGAAGATACCCACACACTATCTAAGATCTTAGACATGGGAATACCCAACTCCATATATGAAGGATCCATCCCCCAAGAATGGTTGGGGTATCAAATCCTATCTATGATTTAGGATAATTCAAAATAAATTAAATATTATTATATGGGAATACCTAACCTATGAATTCTCAGATCTCTATGTGTGGTCTACACCATTGACATAATATAACTAATTAGACTAACCTCCACATATCAAATCATGACACACCTCATATTTCAAAGAGATGTTTTCCATCTTGTTACATGAGTAAAATAAAGCTATTATCATGTTGAACTACTGGAAAGACACAATCATAGAGTGGAAATTTTGGTCCCTTCATGATGGGACAACCTATAGGAGGTTCTCATGGTGAAACCCCTTCTTTAGTTTCTTATGATCCTCCCTCTTACAAGGCCGTTATATCATGTAACCCTCTACCATGTTCGGGACTTTCAGCCTTCACCCTACCCATTACATCATGGAACTATCATCCATGATATGAAAATATGTAAGGTTAAATAAAAATTCACTAAAACACCAAAAATATTCTTTAAAATACTAATAACCTTGATATCATTTTTACCACTCAACACCAATCTTTAAGAAAATTTATATATTTTATAAAAATATGACAATTTAAATTTTACTATTTTAACATAGCCATTTAATTGAAGGTTATGAATATGAGTAACTAAATTATATAATTTATTTCAAATGATACTAATAAATGAAGATTTATTGTTTAATTATTAAGAATTAAAAAACTCAACAATTGGTTAATATATTTTATGCTTCAAAAAGGATTTTTAACCAAAAATAATTTTTATTCAATTTCTAAAATGAAAATTATAATTTTTTTCTTCTAATTTTAAAATTTATTTTTTAAATGAACATAATTTATTAAATCATACTATAAAAATTAACATCATATAAAATTTTAGGGTTTTTCTTAAATGATGGATTTTGTAGTAAATAGTGAAAGCCTCGATATTCCAAGTACTCTCATTTATTTTCATTGAATAAAGTAATTTCAATGTTCCCTAATATGTTGAATCGGGTCTAAAAGTGAAATATGGTCCACTTGATTTCAAATAATCTTACTAATTCCATTAGAATTATAAATATTAATGATTTTAAAATAGATTTATTTTTATAGTTTAAGTCACATTTTTCCTAAAAAAGTTTTTTTTATGTTTTAAAAATTTATATTAAAATTGAGTTATTCAAATTATAGTGATTTAAAATTAAAAAATGGATAATATATTTGGAATCAAGTGTTTTAAATTTGGTATATACGTCCTTTTTATTTTTTTACGCTGTTAATATTATCTATTGTAAATATTTTTCACCTCTTTTTGATTAGAATGGGTAAAATAAGTTTAACACAATTAGATAAGGTCTCCCAGTCAACATAGCACATGAATTAATTTCATTATATTAGAGGAATTTTACCAAATCTATCCAAAATTATAATATATGGAATATGTTTCTGGTTGATCTTGGTAATGACATTAATATTTTCATGATGTAAAGAAAATTCTGAAATGACATTCTCTTTCTTTAAATTTATTTTATTCGTTAACATAGTGAAATGAATATGTCATTAATGAATTTAATGTTTTATTTTTAAAATAATTTATTTATTGTAATGATGGTAGTTTATTTTTAATTATTGTTAATATTAATATTACCTTAAATCCCACCACAATTTTGATATAGTATTTCTTCATGTAAATGAAAAATAACATAAATAATTTTAAATATATTCAATGTAATAAGATTTAAAATATTTAATTTATTACATAAATTTTATATATTGATATATAATATTGGGGATGTGTTAAAATATTATATTTAGATTACATCTTTTTCTTGGGTCCATTAATGTAAAATTAAAAAAATAGTCTCAAAAATGACATTAATGATATTTTATTAAGATGATATTTTTTAAAATTATGTAAATAAAAATACAACAAGTTTGATAATTTATTCTATAAAAATTAATATATTTTAAATTAATTATCAAATGGAGATATTATAAGTAAATTTATAAACACTTCACATTGAAAAAATAATTACTGTCATTAAAGAAAAATATGATTAACATTGGGGTTGAACCAAAAGTTAAGGTTAAAATGACCTATAAACATTCATAAAACTCATTTGTTGGTTTTATTTTGCCTTTACTCCTATAAAATTAAAATATGAGTTATTTTAGAGCTTATTTTACAACAAATTTAATAATATTTTAAAACTATGAAAAATTATAAGTGTGCCACTCACTATAATTTAAAAAGAGAACCTTTTCATGTAACATATTGACACCACTTAATATATTTATATTTACCCAGACCTACCATTATCTATCTCAAATTTGATTATGCATGTTCAAGAGGTTTTTTTATTCCCAAAATAGCAAACCCATTATTCTTATGAAGATATCTAAAAAAGGGTTTAATAAGATAATTTAATCATATTAATGATGTTTTTTAATCTTTACATCCTTTTTTTACAACTTCTATTATGTCTAAAATATTACAATATAACAACCCAATTATCTAAAATATAATTATTCTTCATAATGTTTATATAATAATATTTATCCATCTCTTTCCCCATCAAATGGGAAACAAACCCACCACTTGTGTGTGCGACAAACTACCACCTCTCGAACTGATGTAATTTGATTTCTATAACTAACTAACATAGATATTAATAATGATTAAAACAATTAATGTATATAATAATTATGAAGTAATATTTATCTATAACATTAATATATCATCCAATACCTTTCTATATTAACTATTATGTCTATGAAAATGTTACTTATGCATGCGTATGACATACACTCTCCACCAAGAGATGTGATTCATTTTCAATTTCCAGCTATCAATAAATATTATAGAAATGTATATAATGAATGAATATTATAATTATATAATTTATATAATTAATTATACTAGTTAACTATATATTATGCAGAAGAACTGCATCTTCTCTGACCAAACATGCATTAGAAAACAAGGTAGTTAACACTCGAAACAATTGTAACAATGAAATATTGTTAATAAACAGGTCATAATATATTATAATTGGATAATATATGGTATTAAAAATAATAATATGTTTCTTTTATAAATTAATAACATCTTTAAAACCATTATAAATGAGGTTAAATAACATTCGACTACAAGGAATAGTGGTATAAGGGGTTTCTAACGTCAATTTGTATCCATTGGGTTATACATCAAATTCATTGACTATATTGTTATAAGGTTTTGTGTCAAGTGATCTATGGTATTATTGTGTTTTATTTACACATTTTGTGGATTTACATTTATTAAACATAATCTCTTCATTGATTAATTCTCAACACTTTGTGAGGGATTTCATCTCAATTTCTACTCTATTGTGACATATTCTTTATTATAAACCAATTTAAATTTATGTTTTGTTTGTAAATCCCTTATTATAAATTTTATATGAATATATACTTATTTTCTACATATCAATGTTTCATTTTGTGTTTAAAAATTCTTGTTTTTTTAATTTTAATGTAACCAATGTTGTAAATATTTATTTTACTAGTCATATTTTATATAAATTTTAATTTTCATTGAAGAAGTCTTATAATTTATCCTTCAAAATCATCATATGTTTTCATATGATATTTATATCTAATAATTTTTCTCATTTTATTATAAATTTTTCTCTTTTTTTAAATTTAATCAAGAAAATAAATATTTAAAATAAAATATTGTCAATTTTTTTTATCAGGTATATTTTTCTTCATTTCCATATTTTAAGGAAATCATTCTACGAAAGTCCTTTTTATTTAATATAATAATTTATTAACGAAGTATTTTGATATTCATTGATTTTTATAGGTTTTTAATGAATATTTCTACTTTATTCTAAAAGGGTCATTTTGTCGACATACATTACAAATTCAAAATTATTGTTTGTTTTTAATGTATATAGATTTAATAGTTTCTACCATTTCAATAATCAATTTATACTGATTAGATTTTTCTAAATGTTTTCAATGGTTTAATAAATATTTTATTTAAGATATAAAATTTTAATTTCTCTTTCAATATCTTTTATTCCATAAAATAATTGATTTTATTAAGAAACCTATATTTTCAATTAATTTATAGTCATATTTTATCTCTAATTGATTTTGAAGACATTAAATTTCTATTAAAACAGTCACTTTTTTATGATCACTTTTTGTTGGAAAATAAATTTATATTATATATTTATATTAATTTTATCATCAATATAATTATTTCTTAAACCTTATAAAATTTTACATTTGATATTATATAATAAATTTTATTTGATTTATTGGTGAAATGTTGATATTCTGAATCCTTTAATCATAAAAATATATTTTGTTAATTAATATTTTTTAAGATTTAATTTTATCATTGAATATATTAGAAATTTATTGGACTTTTTCTGATGGGTGTGTCCTTAAATTTTATAGCCCCTCAATGGATCAACATGTCTCATCAGATAAACTAGTTTCCCAAAATCATTAAATAGTAGTTTTTATGTCTATCTATCAATTTAATAACCTATATTGTAATGAGTATTTGTTGTTAAATATATCAATATGTATAAAATTGTGAATATAATATTTTTAAATTACTTTATTGACAATTAAATTATTATTTTCCATGATATTTTTACATTGACATTACCCATGAATGCATTTCATACTCAAGTTATTAATTAAATTGAATGTGTATTCAGTTTTCTTCCTCTATATATTGATTATTCTTTATTTACTCATTATATCTTCAATTTTATGTACCCTTTATCAGGTATTTTAGTTCTTACTAATTTTTTTTCTTTTCACAAGGATATTAATTAGAAATCATTAAATGTGTTTCAAGGATACTTAAAAGTTCCTTTGTCGAAATTTTTATATTTCTATTTTAAATTTAATATGGGAAGCATGTTTGTATCTAAAGATTCAAGACTAATAAATTAGAAAATCATTGGTCATATGTTCACTTTTATCTTGTGTAAATGTAACAAAATAGACACTTACTATTTTTCTATAGTTTGGGTTTTTATAGTTTTTATCAGTAGAATTTCATTAGAATTCATAGAAACTATATTTGTGAAAAAGAGATTTGAGTACATAACCCAATTATAGAATTTGAGGATAAGTATAATTTTATGCTAACATCATTTTATTTTGGTAAGGTATATATTATATGTCTTTCCAAGAATCACATCCCTATATGGATACTAAAAATTTATGTGGTTATAGAACACATTCATCTATGGGTAATAACCCATAAAAGAGTCTATCGAGTTTATCCTGACCAGCATTCTGCTTCATAGGTAATGTTCCCTTTCTATACCCCTTTATTGAAACACTCATATGATATTATTTGGTTTAATCATATTTAATTTATGAAACATAATGATGTATTTGAATATATTATGACCAAAAATGACCTAAGTTAAATATATAGTGACTTTTATGAAAAATAAGTTTTTATGATTTAGATATACTGTATATAATTTTCATGATTATCATATTTCCCACTATGGTTATTGTTTCTCATTCTATTTTTTTGGTTCTACTAAATTGAAAAACCTATAACTATGTTAATTATGAATTTTATAGGAAATGAAATGGTTTTCCTCATGAGAAACCAAACTAATTAGGAACGGGAAAGAAGATCCATGTGATTATACCTAAGTAGCTATCTCATTATATGATTAAAATTTTCCACTTAGGTCAGTTTCTTGAGACACAAAATAAGATTGAAATGGGGTTTCTTGAAGACCATGTATGGAAGAAGATTCAGTGTCCTATATGTCATATATGTGGATACAATGGCATTGGGAAATTTTATTATGGTATAAGATGATGTTTTTTATGTAGAAAAAAGGACATACATATGTATTTTTTTATGAAAAAATAAGTGTTTTGTGGAGGGATATAAATTTAATCCTAACATATAATTTACAATTTAATTTCATTTTTGTGGAGAACATTTGAATTATCTAAGTGAATTACGAAATACAAGTGCTAATTTACTATATAATTTATTTAGCGTTTGTTAGAGGGATATAAATTTTGGATGAGTATTAAGATTAAATAATGATGTGATGGATTAATTAAAACTTTATGGGTTATTTTGGATGTCTTATTTGTTATTTTGTTATATAATATTAATTGTTGTAACAATTGTTTTTCATAAATATATATAGAAGAAGGAATGACAGTTCATTAATTTATGGTTCTTATTATATGTTAAATGTTAATTTTAGTTATTTAATATTGAAAAAATAATCTTTAATATTCATTAATTTGGATAAGTGATGAAATGAAAATTAATCAAACCATAAAAAGAGGATGAAATTATGATTATTAAAAAGAAATAAATCATATAATTATATTTTATAATTTATTTATATTTATAGAAAAGTAATACCTCAACATTATGAAATGTTTATTGAAATGAATAACCTACCCTTTCACATTTATTTTTGAAGAATTTATGATCATTAACCCATTACAAATTTAGGGTTCTGTTCTCATTAACTATCTCATGTACATGATCTTTATCACTATATATATTTTTCCTTGAATATTGGTTTTATCCACCGTGAATAAAATTTAATTTCATACTCATTATCATATTATTTGGGAATGAAATTATATTTTATCTTAGGATACCATTATCTTTCCCATATCCCCTTTTGAAGATAATTATTATTAACACTATATTCGATGTTGGTTTTGAATAAATGTATTTTCAAATATTAATCCTTTGATTAATAAAATAAAAAAAATTGGATGTAAATTGGATAATATAACACCCATAAATTTATTTTAAAAGGAAAATAAGATAAATAACTTTTATAACATCTAACACCAATCTTTATGAAAATTGAGATCTTTTATAAAAATATTTTTATTTATTATAACTATTATAACTTATCCATTGAATAGGTGGATATGAATATGAGAAATCGCATTATAATATTTATTTATAATGGTCCTAATCAATAAAAAATTACTAATGAATTATTGTGAAATACATACTCAATATTTACAAGAAAATATTTTTTTAGAAGTCAAATGGTTTCCAGATTGAAGAGCATAAACAGATACATAGAATGCATGAAACAATAACTAAGATTCATGATAACAGAAGAACCACACCAGATTTGAGCACACCAAACATCCATGCAATTCGATAGAGCTGCGAACATTTAAACTCTCTCCCCACAGATGCTCCTAGTGTGTTGAATTTCCTTAGGCATGATAGTGACTCTCTTACCGTGAATGTTATTTTATTTAAAAAACATTTATATTCCATTTTTTTATAGAAATTCTTATTACCATCTGGAAATTTTCGAAATTTTATTTTATACATTGAACATCATTTAAGAAATAAAAATATCAAAATTAACTTTTGAGGGGATTTTTGGTTTTTTCAGTAAGGATTGATTTTTCAAGGAATAGTAAAATATACCAATTTTTAGATAATCCCATTTATTTACATTAAATAAGGTAATTCAAATGTAAAAATGTATTTTTCATTATTTTCTCATTAATTTAAATATTATCCAATTTATTTTGAATACTATTACTAATTACTTTATAATCCATAATATTCATGATTTTTATATGTGTAAATTTGTATGCTTAAAATGTATTTTTTTTTAAACTTTTCTATGCTTCATTTTATGCATTAATATTAATATTTATTTCCACCACTTATATTTACTTAATTATAAAAAATTTATAAAATATTTTGAATCATGAAGCTTATATTTTAAAATAGGCCCCTTATATTTTTTCACAATATGAATAGTAACTATGGTTAATATTTATCACCTCGATAAAGGTAAAATGGGTAAAATGATCATTAAAATATGATTTATGTTCCCCAAATCAACCAAAAACATAAAATTATTTCAATATATTGAATTTATTAGACTAAATTTATCCAAAATGTTAATATATTTTATTTTGTTCCATTTGAACTTGATAATGATATTTATCTTATTTTATGTATTGAGAATCCCAAAATGTCATTCCTTATATTTTAAATTACTTTATCAAATAGCGATAATAATATTTTATTAATTAATATCAATGTCAATTCTAAAAAAATAAATTATTATTTTATATAATTATTCTAACCCTACCTTCTTATTTTAATATTGTTGGAAAATGAGAAATAAGATGCAACAAGATGATAATATATTATATCATAAAAATGAATATGGTTATATATAAAATTAATAACATGTTTTAAATCATTATACATAAATTAAAATCATGTTAAACTACAGGGAAACATGAGGTAAGGGGTTTCATAACTCAATTTCTATAAAATGGGTTGTAATTAAACTTCATAGAATAATTTATTCAATGATTATATGTTAAATTACATCTGATTATATTTTATTATATTTAATATTATTTAGGAACATTATTTTTCACACATAATATATTCATTATTAAATTCTTGGATTGTTGATGTAATTTTTTATGTATTTCATCTCAATTTCCACTTCATTAAGACATATTTATTATTATGAATGTGTTTTGTATAATGTTGTTTATATACCTCCCCAGAGATGTATTTTACATGAATATATGTTTTTTACTAATGATTTATTTTTCAATTCAAGTTTACATATTCTTGGGTTTAAATTTTAAAATTTATCAAATAGGTAAGTATTTATTTTAAAATCTCATTTTCGGATTTAATTTTTTTTCATTAAAAAAGTTATAATATACCGTTTATAAACATAAAATTTATACTTATCATATATATATATTAGGAGTATCCTTATTTTATTCAAAAATTTCATTTATTTCTAACTTGAATAAAGTTATAAAATTGTTAAAATAAAAACCAATCCTATTTCCCTTTTTGATCTGGAATGATTTTCAACCATGTACATATTTTTCAAATTTTTTTTGAAAACTAAATTAGATTTAAAAATATTTATTAATTAATGAAAATTTAATTTATCCATTCCATTTTTAAATTTTTCAAAAGAATCATTATATTAATTTAATGTTCGTTTTGACTTTATTTACAAAATTCAAGAGGTTAGATTATTTTTAACAAAACACAGAATTAAAAGATTTTCCAATAGCAATAATTCTCTTACACTATTTAAGTTTTCCTATAATTGTTTAGCTTTCTTATTAAGAATTTTTATTAAGAAATATTATTTTAACGTTTATATTACATTCTATTTTATTCTATAATGGATATGATTTCATTACAAAATATATATTTTTGATTAATTAGTAGTCATAATTTTTCTATTATTATTTTTTTGGTCAATAAACTTCTATTGAAACATTCACTTTCTTACAATCATCTTTGAATGGATATTAAATTTCTCTTAAATATCCACATTAGTTATACCATTCATATGATTATTTCCAGAACTATATATCATTTATACATACATTGTTTTATTATGAATGTCGTTCGATTGACTTTTGAAATCATGTTATTTTGTATCCTTTACTCAATACAGATTTATTTTGATAAGGAATAATAATTATGAATTAAATTGATGATTTAATATATGAAGAACAAATTGTACATATAGTGATGGGTGGGGTGTGAAATTATAAAGAACCTTGATGAATTGATAGGTCTTTTAACATAAACTAGTTGGCCAATATTTTTAATCATATTTTTCATGTATATGTACCCATCAATTAAAATGACTCATCACAAGTATTTGATGGAAAATACATCAGGATTTCTAATATCATAATTTCAAATACTATTCACTTTCTTCAATGATAATTCTATTATTATTCTCTATAATAATATATAATTTAAATTATCCATGGAAACATTTAATTCTATTTTTATTGATTAAATGGAATTCGTTCAGTTATCTACCTTTCCATATTGATTATGAATTATTTATATATGATATATAACATTATACATAACTCTTAATAATAATTTGATCCCACCATTATTTTTTTATTCACTAGGATATAAAGAAAAAAATCTATAAATGTGTGTGAAGGATTATAAATATTTCCTTTTTTATGTTTTTTATTTTATTTCCAAACTAATAAAGAAATAATGTTTGTATAGGGTTCTTCCATACAACTAAATTGATTGATCATCGGTGACGTGATAATTTGTATCTTATTTCAATGTAATAAAGTATAAATCAAATCTAGGTAACTGGTGTTGTGTTTGTTACATGCATGATTTCCCTTATATATGAAATGACACTTATCTATTTTCACTATACATTATTGACATGTCCTGTCATGAATTTTCTATGTTGGGGACTCCAACCCTTTTATAACATTCAAAATATTACATCATCTACCCTGGTGTGATCATAAATTTTCCACCCCTTAGTCCATAACCCCCAGAATCATTGAGTGGAAACCTACACACATAATAATTCCATCATTCACCTCACCATCACCATACAATCTCATTTAACGAACTAAAATACTAATAAAATAATATCCATCATTAACACACCATTTGTTGTGTTTTAAGATTGTTCCATGCACAAAACAAATTATAGTTGATTAATGAATAACATGATGTATACCATGCCCCTCCACCTCATAGAACATCATCCTCACACCTTCCAGTGATTTGTTGTCACATGACCTTGATCCTATATAAATTTATCACTAATTTTATATTGAAATGAACTATACACATGACCTAATTGTCAATCTATTTTCGATCTATCCCCAGTTTATCATACTACCAACCCAGATGGTTGTTGGTTTAAGGAACTTGAAGAATAAGAGAATAACAATGGAAAAACTATTAAATGAATCTTTAGTTGTTCATTCTAGGATCATGGTAGCACTTTTTAATAATTAAATAACCATTTATGTATAATATTAAATAAAATGATATAATAAATGGTTTCAGTCATGAATTAGAAGGTTGATAATTCAAAAATATAATCAATTTAGATACTATCTAAAAAAAGAATTTCATTGGGTAAATCATTATTAAGAGAGGAACATTAAATCATAGATCCCTAAATCATTCTTTAATTGTTAATTATTGAATACTATGTCAATTGATTCATAAAAAGTATTAATCATACTCTTAGTTCATGTTCGAAGAATCATGAATCTCTTAATCATCCCCTCTCAAATCAACAATCATTAGGGTTTATCATAAAAACTAATTAGAGTAAAAAATAAGGATTATATAAAATTTGGTTATGGTTAACTTTTAAATCAATGATTAACTAATTCATTCATTCAATCATTAGGGTGAAAAATCTACCCTAGTGGATTCATGTTCCAATAGTTGTGACTACACTGTAACAGAAACCTTCAATTTGTGGCCATCAACCTACACACCACAACACCAAAGGTCATGTCATGTCATTAATGACCAAGATGCCACATATACATTAATTTATTTTTAAAATATTTATTATATCTATATTTTTAATGAACCCCCATGACACTAGAAAAAAAGAAATGGCTCTATGAGAAACCTCAAAAAATATATAATATAAAATTTTCCAACAATATAAACAGAAAAAATGTCAATACAAAACCAAATCAAAAAATTGGAAAATTAATGGGACATATGTAACATGATCCACAAAATAGAAATATGCATTTGATAATGTGTGAGGGTGGCCTTAACCCAAGAATTTAGGGAAGTATCGTACAATCTAGGTCAGAAAATTCAGGTGTATCTTTAAGTCACATGACACGGACTAAGAGTAAGAAGATAGTTAAAAATATATATTATTATTTTTAATTGGTAGCATTAAAATTATTATTTTACTTTTTGTTATTTCAATTTAATATAATATTTCTTTATGTCAATTATTTTCATCATTCACATGGAGGTCCAATTCCCTCCTTTGTGATTGATCCAATAGGGTAGATCTTTATAATTTCTTGAGTATAAATATTTTTAAAATTATTAATTATTAGTAATAACAGTTTCATACTATGACTTTATTAGTTATATGATATCATAATTAGTCTATACTATATTAGTCTGTCCTTATAGAAGCTGTTAATCAATTTTATCCCACCATACAATACTTCTTGTATATAATGGAAAAAATTGATTTAGTGGTGAAGTCTTGTTAGTTAATGGAATGTTGTTGGAATAAGGAATCTAACCCCTAACTACTCAAGTTAAGAATAAACTGATCGGGAGGTACAATAATAATTCATAGTGATTCCACTATTTTAGGCTCTAGAAATTTCCCAAAAGACTACTATACACAATGTAATTTGTTAAAAATAACAATGATTATTGTTAACCTATAACTAACCATTATTAGTAACCAAATGTGATAGATTGTTGATTATGGAATCTCTCACTAATCAACTAATAGTAAAATGGATTCATCGTTATAGGGAAAAGTGATAAGAATAGATTGTATCTTTTATCATAGGATCAATCACTAGTCTATATTATGATAGCTAATCAAGAATATGTATCTAATATTATTTTAATTCCACTCAATCCAGAACCTGTATTCTATATTTATCAATCAATATTTTAAAAAAGGTAAAAAATCCCTTATTTGGAGATAATCTGAGCTCTTAATATACTGAATTTTGAAGGATTATAAATATATGACAAACCATCTTATGATACGGTAATGATGAAGATTCTAATGAATCACATATTCAATGGGTATACTCAAACAACTCTAAAAATAGAGTTATTTTTCTTGTCTTATATAAAGTACTTCATTTTTCAAAATCCCAGTGTGATAAACTTTAGAGAAAGTGATTCAATCATATAGTTCTATCCATTTGTCTATAAAATCAGGACTATCTATTTGGGAGGACCTGATTTAGAAATTTCATTCCCAAGAGATTAGATATTTGGTTCCCTAAAAAAATATCTTCAATCTCCTAATATATCAATGAAAATACTTCTAATTTTTTTATTTCACCACATATGTCAGTGATGTGAATTAAACTATTATAAATTCGTTATCCTTCATATATATATATATATATATATATACATTAAAACAATATTATTATATTGTGAAATAATTTTTTTCAACCCATTTTGATATCATCAGAGATATTGAAATAATGGATTTAAAAAATAAATCTGGACACTTATCTTGAATTTATTCAAAATATTACATGTTTTAAATAATGTTGTTATAGGAGAATTTCGGTCCATTCCATGACCTAGGGGACCACACCATGCAAAAGAGTTTCTAAATGGATCAGTGAAGAGTAACATTGTCGGACTATGACCAACTCCACCACATCATGATGTACTCGATCAATAGTAAAAGACTAAGTTATCAAATTTTATTCCCAAAATATCTATTGTAATGATATTTTGTGGATATTAAAAGTTAAAAAATTGAAATACAAAGTCTTGTAATCAATAGATTAATCACACTATGATATGTTTGAAAATGAAAGATGAAATTGAAGTCATTTTCCAATTCCCAATGTATTCAATTTTTGATAACCATTTTCATGTCATGATGTTTATTTTATTTTAAAAGTAAGTGTGAATATAATTTAAGGGGGTTAAATGTATTTTTATTTTTTTCAATTTCTAAAATGTTATTTAAATCGTTTTTTGTATTTCCCTACATATAAAACATACTTTTTTGAATTTTAATCATTAATTGAAGTAATCCTTTTTGGTTTTCAATTAATAATAGTCTTACCAAAAAAATTCTAATACACGTATTAAGATAAATTAATCATGTATTATATATAAATATTTTATAATTTGTGTCTAGTAACTTCAGATTAAAGGGATAATGATAGATGGTTGTGAGTTTTAATGCACTTTTAATCTCATTTGTAGAAGTTTATGTCAATTAGTATTTGGCTTCTCACTTAATTTTTTATCAGTACATTATAAGAATCTAATAAAGAAGAGGGAAGAGAGAGAGGAAATCCAAATTAATTGAGTGAATTAGCCTTTGGAAAATAGTCTTTATGAATATTTTACCTTAAGAGACGTGTTTAATTCATATATGCTTAGATAATTTTCATAAAACATGGTATTTTTTGTAGTTTATATAGAATTAACTTAATTGAACATAAGAATTTTGTATTCCAAGGATAGATTAAAAAATAATTGGACTAACTAATCAATGAATCAGAATTCTAAAATCATTAAAAACAATCCATTAAAATAGATCTAGATTCCCAATTCTAATTAATTTATTTTAGTCCAAACTAATTTAGTTTTTAATTTTATTAATTAAGAACCAAACCATTTTTTTAATTCAACAAATATATTAACCAACTATAAAGAATCTTAATTCCTTATACTTATAACAGGATCTCAAACTTCAACTCTCTAAAATCATATATTATTAATGGGTCAAACAATATTATAAATGTATATACTCTGACTAGTGACCTATGAAATAATGGCGCATTGGGACACATCAGGTTTTGGAAGCATTGTCAGTAAGGCTGGGTGAATTTTAGAGTGGAATGATTTCATTGATTAACTCATTATCTTTTTATTACCTTTTTGTTTCTATTTATTATTATTTTGATGTGTACAAGTGTGTCATTTTTTTAATTTAAGATAACTAGTGTTTGATAAATACTTACACCACTTTATTATGGATTATATATTCTCAATATCTACATGAGTAATAATACAAATTTAAAAGGTCCATGTTCACATAACATAGAGTAGCTATGGAAGAAAATTATAATATTATTGAACCTGATTAATTTAATACCTAATAATATCATACATATTAATATAATTAATAATTTATTTTCCATTAAAACATATAATCCTAGATTATGAGTTGTCATACATAAATATGGAATCCCTTAAAATCATTCTCCCTCTAATTGAAGTGAATTTTTTTGAGATTAAACCGAGAATAATTCAAAAAATTCAAAAGAAATTTAAATTCATCTTCCTACAAAGTTAATACTTTCATTAAAATCATTATAATTTTCTAAATACACATAACAATCTAAAATAATGGGCTATCTTCCAACAAAAATAAAGCTACGGTAGTTCCCATTTTCTCTACAAGATAGAGATAAAAGTTTTCAAAAAAATAAAATATGATATTAGATTAATCACTACATGGAATAGTCTTGTTAATTAATTTCTAGATTGTTACTTTCCCCCAATATAGACATGAAATCTTATAAGTGTTATCAAAAAACAATTCTCGTTTTAATGAGGTGTATTCGTGGGTTCCATGGGACATTTTTAAATAATTATTAAGGAATTTCCCATATTAGGGACTTAATCTTAGTCTTATAATATTGAAGTTATACTATAGGTAACAGTTTGTAACCTTATCCATTATTTAATGTAATTCCTATAAATGTTATGATATAGTTCTCTTGAAATAAATTTGATTTCTTTGATTTCTTCTATTACATGCAACGGTGAGTTTAAAAAAACTGTGATATACTATTGAAATATTTTGATCACATAGCCATTATATTTTTTTGATTGAATGGGACTAACTAGAATATGTTAATTTGTAGCTTAAACTTGAATAAAATGAATTCATTGATAATGAAATGATTATAAACATAAATAAAATCATCTGAATGTAAAAGAGATGGTTTTTGAAAAACATTTTTAATGCATGAAATTTATTTGTTATATTAATTAAATTAATAAATATTAATAAACAATATTAATTAAAGTTCTTTATTTAATATTCAATATTTTTTTAATATTCATCTAACGGTTTTTATTTGGAGTGGTTTGATAATAAATCTACTTTTATGCTTAAAATATATTTTTCTAAAAAATGTATTTGTTGAGTTCTATATGTTTATTTTTTAATTAATTTCTCCACTTATATAAATTTTATATTCTAAAGTGTATTAAATAAATTTAATTATCATAATTTATATAATGTGATAGGTTCAACTTTATAATTTATCATTATGAATAGTAATTATGGTAAATATTTTTTCAAAAAAATAGGTGTAAAATAGGAAAAAATTTGATAAAACACTGTGATAATATTTAAATTTTCTCTAACACATTCCATCAACCTATTTTATGATTATATGTTGTCCAAGATCATTTTTTATTCTAAAATATATAATCTTGGTATAATTTTTTCTTTATTATGTTTTCTAAATTATTTTAAGAAAATTATAAATAAAAAATGTCACTCCATTGACTTTAATATATATAATATTTTTTCATAAGAAATAGATGATATTAAGTTTAGTTATAAATGTTTATTTTAAATATGAATTCATTTTTCGTCATGGTAATTTATTTTTTATTTTAAATGAATAATAAATACCAGAAATGCTAATGTATTGATAACATAGTATTTGTTAAGAAAGTAGAAAAATAAATTTAATGATTTTAAAAATATTAAGAAGTATTATATTTATGATGAATTTTTTTGTTATATGAATTTTTTAGATAAATATAACATAATATAATTTTCTTAAAAAAAAATTTCATTTTAACCAAGTTGTATTTAAATTCAATCTTTGTGAATATTTTCAAAGACGACTTTAATTGTATCTTATCTTAAATAATATTTTATTAAATTAATTAAGGATAATAAAATTATAATATACATCCAAGTGAATGGGATATGGTCAATAATATAAACCATTTAACACTTATGAGTGAATTTTCCTTTCATAGAAACAATCTTAACCCCTAAAGATTAAAATACACTGATATCATGGTTATTGTTAAAAGGGTTAATGAGGGATTAAAACTAAGAGATAATAGATATAAAATTACCTAACATGTATAAATAATATTTTATAATAGTATTTTTATTAATATTTATCATATATTCTAAATATATCAATTTGGACTCACATAAACCTGAATATATATATATATATATTAATTTAATACTTAATGTAATTCAAAGGGTGCCCCCCCTCGCTTATAAAAGGGAATCTACTATACTCCCTTATTCACAAAGGTTTTTCCTTCTAGATCACACAATTAATTTATTAATATAATAATACCTTCCTTTTCGATATCTTATAGATTATTTTATTTCTAAAATATCATCATTTTAAGGATTAAGTTGTATGTCAAAAAAGGTTTATCAACGAAGATGTACAACTCCTAACCGAGTACATAAATTTTTATTTCCCTTTTTTACGTCTTCTAAATATTTTTTATCCATTATAAAATAAGTAATTTGGTATCTTCAATATAATAAATATTTATTATGATGAGGGAAACCCTGTTATTGACATACTTTACATCAAATGGTAAATGAAACCATTTCTCATGGATCATGTGAACTACCACCTCCACGAAACAATGCATTTTGTTTTTCATCACCACATTTCATTTATATTAATATTTATAGATTTACTAAATATGTATTATATTTATGATATTATTACGTTTATGGAAATTTAATTTATTATTTACACTTCGTTCATAACATTTATCAAAAAATTGGAATATCACTTATGCATATTCATGAACTACCATCTCCACAAATTGATGAAATTTATTTTTCATCAACTTTGTAGATCAATAGTTATAAAAGGGTATATAATTATTACATATGATGCTAAAATAATAAATAAAAGATTTAAATTATGGGACCATGATCATTGTACAAGGACTGTGACTACAAAAATGGATGATTCCTAAGTGAAGCAATATTTATCGCATAGAAATATGATTTTAACAAAAAATTTATAATAATTGGGTGATAATATGTAATAATTAAATCATATATGGTATGATGTATATTAATATGGTTCTAAAATAAATTTATGATAAATATATAGTTATTATATTGGAGGATTAGACATTAATGTTTTAAGATGAGATGTTAGGTAATGGATTTATGTTTCAATCCCATTTTACTATGGATTTTTATTCCTGAATGTCATAAACAATGTCAGGTTTCCATCCAATTATGAATCTCAACCTAGTCTCAGACAAGGATTAGAGGTTTTTCCAAATCCCCATGGACTATAAACTAGTCATAAGCTTCAATATAAACAAATGAGAAATATTTATCCCCAAACAAAATAACATGGATAAACACCCAAACAGAATTATCAATAGAAAAATCAATAAAAAAGATCAATTCATACATTACTATTCCAAATACACTTAATAAAGAACAAAATTTAAGTTCAATACAAAAAAATAAACCATGAAACAATATCTCCATGTGACCTCTTGGTCACAACCCACCACAAGACCAACCTCCTCCAAAGGAAAACTGAACCACAAACCTGAACCTATAAAATAGTTCAGGTCTACTGATGTCAAGTGGCACAAACAAGGTGTCAACTTAAACAGCTTAGTAGGTAATCACTATATATTCCTTGAATTTACCTTCTCTAAATATTCCACAAATAAAATTTTAAATTATATATATAAAATAAATTTTATGAATTTTAATCATACAAACATAGATTTCCACATAATCTATTTTTAAATCTACACAAGAAACATTAATTTTTGAAGAAGGTTCTACTTCCCAAAAGTTAGTTCAAAACCAAAATCTAGTTACAAATCCCTACTAGGTCACCAAATAAAAATTATGATAAAATTATAGGAAAAAAAATTAGATGATATAAAGTTTCATAGATAATATCTACATGAAGAAGAAATAAAGAAAACATACATACAATAAATAATTGGAATTTTTTAAACATCACTTGAAGAAATACTTAGATATACTCAGTTTAGGATCACCTGCCTGAATATTGTAAAGTTCTATAGCCAATAACCAACTGGATGCTCTAAAATATACAATCTAGTGTCACATACCACCTGGACCCTCAAAAAATCTACGAGTAAACCCATCTAAATGTGGTAAAAAAGAAATAGTCACTCAACCCTCTAGATGACACCCAACAATCCCATGATAATAGTACTCATTGAAACATGTTAATGAAACCATAACCCACATCAACCTCATTCAAGAGCCACTATAGAGGAATGAATTCCAAGGACTATTGATTTCCAAAAAATATCCAAAACCCATAGTTTTCATGTGCATGAGGCACTCAAGGTGAACACATCCCAATGTCTGGTGGTTTCCAAACATAAACAAATTCATCACAAAAACACATGAAGATGCATTTCTTTCTGAAGCATGTTTATCCAAAAATTAAATCTCCCATGAAAACCACTATTTTCCATAATCAGAACTATTTCACCAGAAAATCACCAAATGAAAATAGAGCATTTACATCACATAATCATTCAAAACTATTTTTTCTAAAACATTTTATGGTTCCAACAAGGCTTTCACATCATAACACATCAAAACCAACATTCTAAAGAAATAAAAAGTACCAATCGAGCCTTTAACATTTTCAATCCACACAAATTTTCAAATATATTTCCAAATAATTTATAATATCAATATGAAACACCTCTTTCACAAGAACAATGCCAAACAAACCTTTACATTTCAAAACAAAAACCATTTCCCATGAAAATTGAATACTGGAAAAATTGAATGTTCTAAACGTGGCCTTATTCCAATTATTCTCCAAAACATATTTCAAAATTAAAAATGTGCCTCTATATCAATTACTCATAAAAACACATATCAACATTAAAAACAGTCATTTATGCCAATTATTCATCAATACATATCTCAAAATTCTAAATAGAAGAATATTTAAAGGGCATGCTTTAAATCATATTTAATTTCACTTAATTCCCCAACCCACCAATTAAAATTCAAGGAAATATTTTTGTAAAAAGAAAGCGGTAATAGAGGATAAGCCTTTTAAAAACCATGGTTCATAGAAAACATATTTCTCAAGGGATATAATCACATATTTTTTCACTCTGATGTGCACCCTATGAATATACGGATGTGACAACATCATATAAAACTATTCAAGTATCCATTAAATCACAAAAAACGCCTTTTTAAATATACGTTATTTTTTTAACCATCACAACAAGCCACACATAATCATCACATCCTAAATTTCACCAATTTCTACATAAAACACTCAACTCACAAACCTACTATATTTCCAAAACATAAACAAGGGAAAAAACAACCTAAATCACCCAATGTCACATTAAAAGATCAATTGACATTTCATCAAACACCTTATGTGCATTTAAATATAAATATAGTTGAATAAGAAAATTTGAAACCATTTCACAACCATTTCCATCATAAAACTTATAAAAATATTATAGTAACAGATAAAAAAATATTGTGAAATTTTTAAAGCCTTAAATGAAGGCTCAACAATCAAAATAATGTTCTTGAAAGAAATGGACAGAAACACCTACCACAACAACATTATAATGTAATGAAACATTGGGAGAAGGAATAATACACACCAGGAGACAGTCTAAACTACCTCATATCAAATAAATTGAGTCACATTAGCTGAAGCCCATAATATGGTTTTTTCAAGAGACAACCCACAAGGAAAACACCAAGAAACCAATAGAGAAGGAACATGAGAATTGGAAATCAATCAAAAACTCAAAGAAACTTACCTAGGAACCTTAATGGAGCTTAAATGGAGGAATGGGAGATAGGGGAGAGTCTCTTGGATCCCCCTAGTGTTCCTAGGTTAAACAAGGAAATATAAACCCAAAAATAGGTTTAAAACAATCGAGGGTAAAATGTTGAATTTTAATATCAAAATGATATGGGAAGCTCAAATGATAAGGATACACAGTTTGACAAATAGTGTACACCCTAAAATATAATATAGGCAATAGGAATGCTTTGGATGAATGGTTTGCGAAACCGTGTTTCAATAATGAAAAATTCTACTATCCAAACATCAGAACCCCTATCACAATTTCTGTGTGGTTTCCTCTAACTATGTGCAGACTATGTGCCTCACTTGAGACATCATCCCTCAAGAAAAAAAGTTTCACCTAGGCCCTGCACGGTTTGGACTAATCCATTATAAAACTATACAAATTATTCCATGAATGATGAAAATTAATAAAAATCATTCTATACCTCAACAGGTCATATAGTTAACACTTAAATTGTGCTCACAAATTGTGAACATGCCAAAAACTCACCTGAAAATTCAAAAATTCAAATTTTAAATCTGGGATCTTAGCTTGAACATCATCCAAAGTATCCAAATATAACCAAGGAATAAAATAAAAGAAATTTTTTGGTTAAAGGGTGACAATTATACCAACCTAAAACACTTTCTTCCAACAAATAGTCACCCATCCACATGAGGGACAAAGCTCATGGTAAAATGGAGATGATATCGAAAAAACAATGATCCTCAGTGTGACCATTCACTCAAAAAGTCACACCCAACCATTTATAGAGGAACTCACAACATGGATAATTATTAGTGGTCATGAGAAGGTTCTCCCCAATATTGGAACCTGACTAACATTTCCAATATTGAAGCTGCCAACACAATAGTATTAACATAAGAACTTCCAGCATAGACCTAATATTTCTAGAACAAGCTAAACAAAATCACCACTAGTACTGAGAATTCAAAATATAAGACAAAACTCCCACACAAGGGGAAACCCTAGGAAGAAAACCATACCAAACTGAAAAAAACCCAATTCATCAAAACCTCAAGACCCAAAAATCTCGAATGAAAACATAACTAGAAACCAGAACGATTCCACCAAAGGCTAAGCACACAAAATAAATAACTACTAATTAAAGGCTCATATTTAAAAATAAAAACCATTAGAATTAAAAAAATCAAACAAACCGGCATGATTCTTATAAAAATGGGGAACTCACAAAAACAAAAAAAATTACCAAAGTGAAACTTTAACCGTCTTCACTCTAATACTAGAGAAAAAATCTGGGCCAAGGATCCTTAAACACCCAATAATTCATGAAAGAGTGAAATGATCCACTTTATGAACTATGGATTAAACCTTAATGTGTTTAATTATCTAATTCCCCACATCCAAGATCATACATCCCCCAATTTAGACTTCATTTTCTGACCAAAATTCTTTTATAATTTCTTCAAATGACTGAAAAGGCCACATCGACAACCAGACATAGGAGGAATACGATAAGAAGGATTCAAATTCTTAAATAAAACACCCTAAATAATCATAAGTGGCTGATCTAATGACCTATAAGGAATATCTAAGAAAGGATATTTCTTATAATTTAATTCATATAACACACACCTCTCGCTATATGCGGAACCTTCATGAGTGAAAACAACCACCAACCGCACCCCAGGGACTAACTCGTCTTAGAATGACTCACCTAACAATTTATTGAACTAAACATCATTAAATGAGATGAATCTCACATTAATCTATGGATAAATAGCCCCAAATTAATAGAGGTCCTTTCAACTAATTTCATGAGGTTATCTCTTTAGAAAATGAAACTAGATCCATTAAATGAAAAATATAAGATTTCTTTATATATTAACCATGCTGAAAATTTGTGATCTATTCAATGTTCCTCATATTCAACACCTTATGTAAAAACCATTTTATGATATTCATTTTAAGTACTTCCAAAGACATCACGACATGTAGTGATGTTTGGAAGATTAGTTTTCATATTTCCAATGTTGAACCTTTAAGAAACATAGGACGTCTCAGACCCTCACAACATTTGGAGTTCCAAAAAACATAAAAAACCTTACACTTTATCAAGAATATTTGTATACTCTCACATACCATGATCACCATGAATGATAGGAAACAACTGAAAAACAAAGTGACTCTTCCAGCTCACGCAATGTTAGAGTAGAGCCAATAACTAGAATATAATCGCTATAAACATATGGGACCATTCTAGGAGGCATACTATGAATAGATTAAAAACACAAATATTAAATTAACACCACTCAAAACTCAACCAAAATAACTCCTCAATCCAAAAAAATATGCTCATAGGACAAACATTATAAAAAAATCGAAAGTCTATATTCAAAAACCACCATTTTATTTCAATTAGAAATTGCTTCAAAACTCAATCCACTCTTCACAACCCCATAACTCAGTTTAAAATCTAGTTTCAACACTAAATATCACATAGTCACACCTTGAAACCATTTATCCCTTCAAACCCCATTTTTATGAAAACAAATTTCCTTTGGAAAATCCACTCACATGAACAGAAAATAACACAAATGATCAACTCACATCAAATAACCTAGATGAGGAACTAGTTTTCATCGATTCCCTAATGACATGGTTAGTGGGACATAAATCATGTAAGCATCCAAAACTATGGGGAACATAATAAATTAACTCAAAATCAACATGGTTCACTACTCAGTGTGAGATCACAATATCACATCGGCTTTCCTCTACTAACATTCCTTATCTATAAACCAACAACCCAAACATAAGACTCAAATCCTCAACTACAGCAGGATACTAAAGGATTAGAATAGGAAAGGGTTCATTATTTAATTAAAATATCTACCTAGAAAGTCATAATAGTTATAATATTTGATTGACCTGACACCCCAAATAAAAAGGGACTATTTTGATACCATGTTTTTATGAACCAAGTTGGGCTGCCATCCAATTCTGACACTCCACATAGTCTGAGATATTTCCCATAAGTATTTAATCATCACCATGGTCTGTAAATTGGTGTCAGGGAAAAAAATAAACCAATAGAAAGTATTTTTCACAAAAAAACAACAATGATAAATAACCTAACTAGACACGCACCAGAACTATCAATAACTGAACATCAATACATTCATAATGGATCCAAATTCAACAACATCCATAACAAAAGAGAGGAATAAAAAAAACCAAACCACTAACCAAGATCTCCACGTGACCTATTAGTCACCACCAACCACAAGGTCAATCTGCTCCAAAATAATACTGAACCAAAATCCTAAAGCAAAAAAACATGTTGGGTCTACCATTGTGGAGTTCCACATATAGTGTGTGACATTAAATTGCTCAATAGGTAATCAGAAAAGATTCCATGAATCAACTATCCCAAAATAGTACAAAACACTATTAAAAATTGTATATATAAAATAAGCTTCTAATCATTTTAATAAACCAGACACATCATTCATCAAATTCCACTTTTAAACAAAAAAAACACATATTTCCTTTTTAGAATTGGTTCTACATTCCAATACCTAGTTCAAAACCCAAATCCAGTTACAAATCCATACAAAGTCAGCCAAATAAAAATATTCTAAAATAGATGCGAATAAATAAGACGATATAAACTAGAAGGATTGATATCCACATGTGGCAAAAATAAATAGAACATGCGTATAATAAATTATTATAATTTCATAAACATCTCTAAAAGAAATAATTAGAGGTAATTAGTTTGGACTCACCTTTTTATATATGGTATATCATCATTGTAAAATACCAATTGGACACTCTAAACTAACCAATCCTATGGAAGATCCCACTTTCCACTATGTAAATACATGAGGTTGAACCCTTCCAATCAGGGTTAAGAAGAAACTATCACTCGAAACTCTATATGAAGCACATGAATCTCATGATAATAGTACTTGTTGAAACATGGTATAGAAGTAATAATCCATAGTTCCCTCATCTAACAAACATTATATGGGAACACCTTAGAAGGTTTAGTATTTTCCAAACACATTCCAAAACCCAGAGAGATCCAATTCTAAATCCACTTCAGGGGAATGCATCCCATGGTCTAGTAATTTCAAAAAATAATAAAAGTCATCATGAACACAAATGAAAAATAAATTTCTATCACAAACACATTAATCTAACAATAAAACCTCAGATAAAACCATATTTTCTATAATGTAAATAATTTTTCAAAAAAATCACTAAATTCCAACTGGTCATTTCCATCCCATATTCTTTGAAAATGATTCCAAAAAATTCTCTGGTTCCAATCATTATTTCACATGATATCAAATAAAAACGAAAATTATCAAGGAAACATAATGTACTAACTGGTTCTTTAGCAGTACTAATCTAGTGAAATATTCAAAGAAATTTCTAAACCATTTCTATAGTCAATATGAAACACCACATTCATGAGCACAATTTCAAATGGTAACTTACATATCAAATCCCAAAACATTTTCTTAACCCATGTCAAAACATGAAGAAACACTAAAGGTGACAAATGGGATCTTATTCCAATTATTCACCAAAACATATTTCAAAATTTAAAATGGGAATTTATTCAAATTACTCATCAAAACATATGTACAAATTTTAAATAGGACGTTATTTTAATTATTCATCAAAACATATCTCAAAATTTAAAAAGGTGAAATCTTTAATGAATAGGATTTAATTCACATTCAATATCACTTGAATCGACAACATGCCATTTAAAAATCAAAGAACTATTTTAGAGAAAAATAAAGTCGTAAGAGAGTGGAAGAATTTGAAAAACCATAGATCAAGGTAAATATATTTCTTAAGGGACATTATCACTTATCTTCCCATACCTATGTGCACCTTGTGCGCATATGGATGTTTCAACATCGAAATAAAATCATTATGATTCCATGATATCACTGAAAACCCTCTTTTTAAAGAAACATCTCTTTATTTTAAACCAACACAACAATAAAAACATATGTGTCACACTATAAAAGTCACCAAATCCCACATAAAACACCCAAATAATAACCCATCCACATTTCCAAAACATAACCATGGGAAAACACCACTCGAAGAACTCAATTTCATACTAAAAGATGAATATACATTTCACTAAACACCTTGTGTGCATTTAAATATATAAATATTTTGATAAACTCTTTGGAATCCTTTTCACACACAATTTACATCATGAAAACACCAAAATAATTTATAATAACACATCACAAGAAATATTATAACATGTTTAAATAATTACAAGAAATATAAGGCATCATGGGTATGTTTCATAATGTAAATAAATGAAAAAACCTCCCACAATGATGTGGGGGTGAAATGAATCTTTGGGATAATGAATAATACCCTCCCAATACATAATCAACACACCCTAAAATCAAATTAATAAAACCACATAAGCTAACCCTCGTCATAGGGTCTATAAAATAGACAAATCGGCAAAAAACACCATGAATCCAACAGAAAAGGAAGAGGATAAGAGTAAATCAAGTAAAAACTCAAAGAAACATACCAAGGAACAATCAATAAGAATCAATGGGGAAAGTGGAGAAAGGTAGGAGGTTCTCTTGGATCCCCCTGGTGATCCTAGGTCAAACATAAGAGGAGAAACCTGAAATATTTTCAAAAAACTGTGGGAAAATAGTAATGTCATTTTGTTTTATAATCTCAGAAACTCAGATGGTTAGGTTTAACAATTGCACAAACCATGAACCAACAATTAAAACCATATTAGTTAAAAGGTTAACACCACATGGGTTGGCCACGTCGTTTAGGAAATCATATTCCAACTGTGAAAAATGAAACTATCAAAACTGAAGAATCCCTCACATGACTGTCACACAGTTTCCTCGAACCTTGTGTAGGTCGTGCGCCATGCCCTAGACAATGACCCTCATGACACATGGTTTCTCTCAATCCCTCTAGGTAATAGGCTGATCCATGCTCATACAATTAATGTTAAAAAATTTAATATGGAAATCAACTATGAGTATCCTCTTCTCCATTGACCTCATGGTTAACCATTAAAATATGACAAAAAAATCGTACACAGGCCAAGAACTTACCCAGAACATCCTAAATTTAAAAATGTTAACCATGACCTCAACCTAAACATTAACCAATGTATCCAAATCTAATAAAATAATGAAATAAATGAAATTCTGTGGTTAGGGTGTGACACTAAATTAACATTGATGAAATTATATGATCTTTATTTGATAAAACACTTTAGTTTTATTATGTTATGATTATTTTTGGATTTTTTATGTTTTATAAACTTCGTTATCTCTTTTTTAATCAAAATGGATAAAAAAAATTATGAAATGATGAACTTATTTATACTCTGTCTATAAAAAACAATTCTTTCATATCAATGTTCTAAAAATGATTGCAGAAATGTTTTTAAAATTATTCTATGATTTTTTAAAATAAAAATTTATACCTTTTTCAATTTTTATAAAATGGATTAAAAGTTATCATGTTTTAATTTTATTGAATAGGTTAATTTTTTCCCATGGAGGTAATATACTCTTTGTTTTAAGAGTGTAAAATTAATGGAATTTCCCCTATCATGACTAATCAATGATTTAAAGTGTCATTTAAAATTTACAATTTTTCATTTCCAGTATTATTTTCACTAGAATATTTTCGAAATATTTGGATTTTGAATAAGTAATTTTAAGATGAAAATGTTATTTTACACATGAAATACTACAGTGATTTTATAAAGTTATATTTTATCTATGATAAAATTAATTTCATGTTTATTAGGATTGGTTAGGGATATAATCCAATGATACCAAATTTATTATTTATATGAATTTTTATAGTTATGTTCATGAGATGTTAATAAAACTCATTTATTTTCCCCTGACTTTTCTATACTGAATTAATGAGATATTTATGAAATAAATTTCATCCTCATGGGTTATAATGTATTTAAATAATGAATGGTCTATGATCATGTTGAATACAGGTGTATGATTTTACTTATTTGATGGATGTGACAATTAAATCCCTCTAATTCCTTAGTTAAATTTATATATCACATGAGATAATTATGAAAAATTAGTTGATGTTCTCGATCCACTATGGGAAATAGGTATGGATACCTGATCTACTTTGATATGGAAATAAGAGGTGACTCTTAATCTATTAAGAGATGAGAAATCAGTGTTAATACCTGATCCATTAGGATATGATGGTATCGATAGTTAACATTAAAAAATGATTTGGTTTCTATATATATTGTGGAACCACACACTAATGACATTTTTTATGATTATGATTTAAATATAAAGATCATGATACATTTATGATGATTCCTTGCTATTATGATTCATATCTTTTGAAAGGATAATGTTTTATACCACAACTTGTGTTTATGAACTATAAAATATTGGGTATGAAATTTTTAGGTTATGGTCTTGATCTAATTCTATAATGGTTATATTATATTTTCATAATATCATAGATTGATATCTTCCTTTTTTACCCTTACTAAGCATCTAAGAGAAAACTTATTTTGTTTCTTTTCCCTTTTTTATATTAAATTTTTTTAATAGGTTATGTAATGATGGTTAAAATGTGAGAATACATTTATGATTGGTGGAAAAAATAATTAAAATATAAGATATTTAAGTGACTATTATCCAATTACACTTCCAAATTATAGTTCAGTGGAATATCATTTTTTCGATATTTTGAGTATTCATCTAAATGAGTATAATATTTATGTATGAAATTCTTAAGTCTCATTAGTTCGTATCAAAGTAGTTTTTATCTATTTTTTGAGATTAAGAATAGATAACACTAGAGAATACCATGAGGATAAGACTATGTATATAAGAAAACCCACTGTTAGGTTAAAAAATATTATGGTTTCCCTAGAAAATACCTCTCTATATTGATACATGAATGTGGATTTAGCTTTGGAATTTATACAACTATTGGTAATAACTATGAAAGGGGTGACTTGGGTATTAACTCATCATCACTAGTGTATGATGAGTGAGCCTATGACTGGAAACCTATCTGGAAACTCCTCAAGGATATTCTTATGTGAATACACTTTCCCTTTTTGAACCATTTTTAATGATTTAAATAGGTAATGCTCATCGATGACCTAGGTTATTCATAATTTGGCATAGATTAAAAATAATTTTCCATGATCTAGATAACCTATGAATGGTTTTTTATGATTATATGATTGATCACACTAATTATTGTAGCTTAATGATTTCACCATGGATTTTTGTTTTATTAAATTGTTGTAACTAGATGAAATCAGGAAAAAATGATTTTTTATAGACAATTAAATGTTCTCAATATTGAAAAATTTAATGACGTGGGATTTGGAATGATTAATCATCTTATAATGATAACTTAACATTCCCAATCCACTAGTAAGGTGGAAATTATATACAATAAAAGGGTAGAATAATATATTCTTGATCATTTTATGTGAAAACATACACCTTCATTTATTTGGTCCTCTAATCCACTAGTGTCCAAGTGATAGATCTATACCACAATGAAGATATTTTCTATTATTTGGTGCTCAAAATATTAAAACCTATTAATATTAATTTATCATTCGTAATGATAAAAAGATAAATGGTGGAATATTATTAATAATATGATGAAGGGGATGAAATTGTACCCCTTGAATAAGATGAGTTTGAGTATATATTTTTAATTAAATATTTAACACATATGATATATAGAAAATGGTGAAGTAATTGATTTAACATAAAAATAATAATGAAACCATTAATACATATGAGGAATTTTTTACAATAAAATCATGGTATGAATCTAGTTTAACAACCTTCAATTAAGGAAAAATTTATTAATTATTTTGTGGCATAAATCCATGTCTTCAAAAGGAATTTTTTATAAGATAATTTATTAGTTATAAAAACACTGTTTGATGTTCTATCTATATAGATATACAAATTATAAATTCACATTATTTTCATTGTTCTAATAAGAAAAATAACAAATATTCTCATTAAAACACTAATAAATCACATGGTGAAACAAAATTTCAGTCACTTACTAAAAATGTAAGAAAAAATCAATTGAATTTCTTGAATAAAACTAAGAGGTGATTAAAATGTTGAAGGGATATTCATAAAGAACATTAATATCAAAAATAAATGATTATACCTATTGATATAATAGATGAAAGGAAGACACCAACTAATGTTCCACCCACACATCAATTGTTTAAATTAATGTTGTATGGCTGTTATTTCAACTAGTTCATGAATCCAAAGGTTTATGATAATGATTGGAATTAGCATCATATTAAGAAGATAGTAAAAGGTACACATCATTAAATCATAAATATTAAAGTGGGTTTTATGTATGACATGCTGAAAGTTACTCTTAAGATCCAGTCTATAATGGCTCATTACTTTTTTGATTCTTCCTCTACCCACTCTATTATATGTAAATAATTTTATAAGGGTATCACATTAAAACCTCAATAAGTGTGTGTCTAATTATTTTTGAATTCTCCTAATGGATTGATGATTCATCTTGGGTTTTTAGTTTTCCCCTCATGTAAGATATTGGGAATTTTATTCCTACAAATATTTTGATTATCTCTATATTAGAATATAATTTAATTCTAGGAAGGTATCTCATATCATTATATAGATCACATATCAATTTTCAAGGGTGTGAAGTAGCATTCATATTCTAAATAAACATCTAATCATTTATCAATATCGAGATTAAAATAATCTTATAATGAAAATTTCTTCTATTTTATGGTTCTTAATTCCTATCCATGAGGGGTATTTATCTCATATGTTTATGTTGAAACTTAAAATTTATGATATGTCTATTTTAATAATTTTTTTATATTTATTTAAAAGAGTTTCACATTTTTCTCCAAAATCTTGAAGCTTAGGTTTCAATATAACTCATAGGTTGTGCTACACCTATTTCAAATAATCCTTATATAATGTCCATTATTAAGTTTTATGAATTGAATAAGAAACCCTATTGAATCTAGATAAGTTATTCATATTCTTGATTTCATTACCATTGGGTGCACCTATTCTTATTTTAAGAAGAAATATGTTTCGATTCATATTTTTATTGTTTATCAAGAGTTAACCTGATCACTTTTAAAATAATATCCTCTACCACATATCGATCATTTGTTTGATCTATTATAAGGATCTCAATACATTAAAAATATTGAACATTATTATTGATATTATTAATAAACGGTTAAGAAAGAAGATATACCAATGATATAATTCCATACAAGGTATAAAATTATGAATCTATTGTTATTCCATTTTTTCATACTAATTCCCTACTATCATTATGGATTAGGTGAATAGATTATTTATAGGTCACCTTGATATATTTGTAAAAGTATTTATAGATTATATTCTTATATATTTTAAGATAAATTAAGATCATGATGACCATTTGAGGGTTGTTCTAAAGACCCTGATGGAGGATAAGTTGTATGATAAATTTAACATGTGTAAACTTTTGAAATATAAAATAGAATTTTTGGGTTCTATAGTCAAATTTTATGGTATATTAGTAGAACCCTAAAAGATGTATGTTATTAAACAATGTGTAAGATCAACCATAGTAAGTGAGATATATAGTTTTATTTTGTGGGTTGGATACTATATATTCTTTATAAGGGTCTTATTAACTCTATTTAATTTAATTACCAAGTTAAATCAAATGAGATCCAAGTTCCTTTAGACTAATGAATTTGAGGAAAATTTCAAGGATCTAAAAAAGGTTTTTCAATTCACATGTACATTCAGTTACATACAAAGGAGAAGGGTGTATAATATTTAGTGATGTGTTGAATAAGGTACTGGAATGATTCCCCATATATAATGGTATAATGATAATATATTCCTTAATCTAATATAAAATTCCCGACAAAAATTTATTGTCTTGTGATTTAGATATGGAATTGGTAATTATTACATTGAAGATTTGGATTTATTATTATTACGGTGAAAGATGTCATATATATAATGATCATTAAATCTTGAAGTTTATATTCACAAAAAAAAGATTTGAATATCCTCTGAAAAATATGGATTTAGCTAATTAGTTATTATGGATTTTCAAAACATTACCACCCTGGGAAGGTGAACATGGTTTCTAATTCTCTGAGTTATAATTTCCATGCTTGTTTTTCTAGGACGAGGATTGCATGAGGTCCAAAATTTATGGATTTTTGTCATATAGAACGTGAAATATTGAAGAAGTAGCATTGATCCTATCTTTCTTAGAGTATTTTGCAGTCATCAATCCATGTGATTATTAAAGATGAATAGTAATGGGATATGGAACTATAGAAAAATGTGATACTTTTTCCTATGTTCAACCTTTATTATGATGGAATGATAAGGTGTTGGAAAATCACAGGTGTCTTGAAAATACTAGATCTATAGATGGAGTTGTTGTATGATTCTTACAGTTCATCATTCTATATTCATCCTAGAACTATATGAATTTATAGGGAACTAAAATAATATTTCTATTTATAAATCATGAGAAGATATATTGAAAAATATATGTCTTCGTGACTGATATGTCAGAATGTTTAGGATGAGATATATAACTCTAACGTAATGTTACAAGCAATACCTATAACAGAATAGAAATAGAAATATATTTCCAGGGGTTTCATTATTAGACTCCCCAAAACCTAAAAATGAATCAATTTTATATGGGTTGTATTTAGTCACCATATAATGTAATCAAACGTTATTCTAATCATAGAATATTTCTCTCCTAACTTGTTTACCATGATATAAATTTGGGAAGTGGTGATATTTCATAGAGTATCACTCCCAATTGTATCTGATTGATATTTGAGGTTTACCTTATTTTACTATAGAGGTCTTAAGTGGTATAAAGATATATATCTATGGTTTAGTACTAAATATCATCGTCGGAAAAAATATTTAATCTAAGAGGGCCATTAAAACACTATAATATATCATGATAGTATGTTATATATAATTTAAAGTTTGTTTGGATCAATACTTCTATATGGTTGAATTTTTAAATAATAATAGCATTCAATAAATCATTCCAATAAATATTTATGAAGTACTCTAGGTAAAGAAATGAAAAAGTACAATTTATATGAATGAGGTTAGATAATTAAATCTATTAGGATTAAAACTATCCAATGAAATGGTAGATAAGGTTAGATCAATTTAGGAGTACGTAAGGGTAACTCAAAGTTGATTGAAAATACATGCTGACAATCATCGGTGCGATCTACAGTTTGAAGTTGGTGATAAGGTATACTTAAAAATAGCTCCTTAGAATAATGTCATGATATTTAGAATTAGTGAAATTTTGAGCCCTGGATATACAAGTCATTTTTAAGTTCTTGATCGCATCAAGATGGTATCATTTCATATAGAACTTCCACCAAATCACCTTAAAGTTCATGATTTTTTCTATATAATCCTCCTAAGTAAGTACATTCCAGATACATCATGGGTACTAAATTTACATTTTTTACTACTGAAAAAATATATCTCTTATGAGGAACCACTATTTGAGATTCTAGATAATGTAGATAAATTTCTTCAAAATAAGGCCACACACTTGGAAAATATTTTTTGAGGAGACCATAAATTTATAAAAACTATGTGGGAACTTGAGGATATTGTGAGGCATAATTATCCTCGGTTTTTTGAATTTGAGTGATAGAATATTGAAAGAAAAATCATTTAAGGGGTGTATAATGTAACAACCCTTTATTTTTTCCGCATTTGTTTTTAAATAAATTCGACTTCTTAAATTGTGTGCCTTAAATCAAGCACAATGTTTAAACATCCCACAATATACTGTAGAATTATTACTATTACGTAGATGTTGGATTGGAGAGTATTAATAAGAATACATAAATTACTAAAATTAATTGTATAAATATGTTTAAAATTAATTTATTTTTTATCATTTAATTATAAATGAAAATAAAATCATTGGAATGTTAAAGAGAAGTTTTCAGCAAACACTTTTTAGACACATAATGTGTTTTTAAATTAACTAAATTAATAACTTTCATGAATAATTTTAATGAAATTTATTTAATTTTTATTAAATATAATGTTTTAATATTCATCTAATGTCTTTTACTATGCATGGAATACTTATAAATCTATTTTTATGCTTAAAAATGTATTTTACAAAAATTTTTTGATTTGTCATGTTTTTAATGATTATTTTAAAATGAATTTATACCACTAATAGAAATTTTATCTTTTAAAATGGATTTTATATGTTTAATCATCATAATTAATCTAATATAACTGGGTCAATGTAAATTTCGGCCATTATGAATAGTAAACATGGTAAATATTTTTCATCTAGGTAGATTTAAAATGGGTAAGATCAAGTTAAAACATTGTTATAATGCTTCAATATTTTTATAACAATTACCATTACCATATTTTATTTTTTCATTTTTTCATTTTTATCCATGTTATTCAAATACTGCATCTTGGTTCCGTTTTTCATTGATTGTGACCTTATATAATTTTATGAAAAGGATAAATACAAAATATCACTCTCAGGACATTAATATCTATAATATTATTTCATAAATATAATAAAAGGTTAATTTATGGTCTAAATAATTATATAAAAGTTGAATTATTTTTTTATTTTGTTCATTTTTTAAAAATTTTATGTTTTGGAATAATTACTATAAATTCTTACAAAATGTCGACATGGTATTTGTTCATGTAATAGAAAAATTAAAAAATTAATTAAAAAATATAAAAAGTAATATAATATGGAATAATTATCGTGAATATTAATTTTATAGATAAATATAAACTAATAGTGAACTTTTTTAAAAAAATATTCAAATTCTATTTCAACAATGTTGTTATTAAAGTCAAACTCTGATGGTGTATTTTGTTATATAATCTACTAATTGATGAATTAAAATTTATAAAAATATTACCTTAAAAAAATTTAATGGTATATGGTAAAAAATAAAAAAAACTTCGACTTATGTTCCACTTATCCTTTTATAGTATCATTTTATATCCATAATGTGTAAAAAACCAATGATACCACAGTAATTGTCCAAAGGGTTAATGTGGTGTTAAAACTAAGAGATTAGGGTCAACATCACTTAAACATGTCTAAATATAATTATATGAGAGTATTTATACTTATAATCAAACTATTTTCCAATTATATTAATTATTTGCCTCATGAACATGAAAATTAATTTATATTAATCTGATACATTATGTAATTCCAATGGTGCCCCTCCCCTCACCTATTAAAGGGTACACCATTTTCCCCCTCATTCACAAATTTTGTTCCTTATATATCATCCAATGTATACCCTAATATCATTAAATATTATTTATCCACTACTTAGATATTTTTTCATTTTAAAATATTGTCCTTTCAATGATTATGATTTAGGCCAAAGGAGGGTTCTCAATGAAGAGGTATAATTCTTAACCGAGTACATTTAATTTTATTTCATGTTTTTAACATTTAAAAGTCAGTGCTATCCATTATAAAATAATGAAATACATTTATTAAATATAATAAATTTTTATTTAGTTTAAGGAACAAAATATTATTCTACAACTTTCCATCATATGTGAAACGATTTTATTGCTCGTGCATATGGGTGGACTACCAACTCCACAAAGTGATTCGTTTCATTTTTCATCAACACATAAAATTGATGGTCATAGTTATGGATTTAATGAATTTATATGATATTTAAAATATTATTATGGTTCTCTAATGGTGATTTATTGTTTACCTTTATTTCATTACATCTTTCAAAAAATAGATACATAACTTGTGTGTGTGTGTGTATGGATTTCAATCTACATAATGTGATAAAATTAATTTTTCATCACTACATTATATGAGTTGTTTTAAAAGCATATATAATGACTACATATTATAATCATTTAATGATTAATATTCTATGGATTATTGAACCACGATCAACGTATAAGGACTAGAACTTATGATTCTAAACAAGCATGATAAACATAACAGTTATCACCTAGAACAGTGATTTTAATAAAATAAATATTAATAAATAGGTGATAATATGGAATAAGTAAATAATATATGAAATTATATATATTGTTATGGTTCTACAATATATTTATAATAAATCTAAATTTATTATACATGAGTTTTAACGTTAAATAAACATGAAAATACTTGAGGTAATGGATTTAGGATTCAATCACATTTTCATCGGGGTTGTCTATGATTGAATTTAAATTGAGAAAATAATATGTCCATTATTTGGTATTCCCATTTACTCATTATTGATTTTTTTTAATTATTATATTTATTATTAGTTTCCCCTATTTGGTTCTCAGAATGGTTTAGATATTTTTTAAAGATAACGTGGCCTTATTTCTCCACTTTCAGTTGGGAATTTTTTTTTTCTACTATAAACATATTTTCTAAAACGTTTTCAATATTTATTACTATTACTAATTGAGTGTTTTATTTTAAATTTTATTCATATTTGATTTTTTTAAAATGTTGAAAAAGACCCTTCCTTTCATTTTATGAACATGATACTTTTTATCTAACGAATGAACAAAATTAGTGTTTTAATGATTACAACACGAACATCATTTCATTCTATCATAACCAATTAATTATTTAAATATTTTTTACATGTTTCAATGGTTTTTTTAAATAAAACATTTTCTTGAACATATTTGGAAATATTAGGATTTAAAATAAATTATTTCAAAATAAAAATGGGCCTTTACTCATGAAATATTCCAATTATATTTTTAAGGAAATTTTTATCTATAAAAAAATCATTTGATGTTACATATATTTTTATAGGGATTTGAACTAACAAAAACATCAATATTCTTTCTCTATATGATTTATGATTATCATGATGAGATTTTTAGGAAACGTGTTTATTTCGTGTGGGTTATGCTATTTAAAATTGATGAGATCTAAGGGTAAAACATTTATTTCCTATATATTATGATGTTTTGAGATGAATATTGATTTATGATCTTGTGGAAAACATGGGTATTATTTTCTTTATGTGTTGGCTGGTTCCGTTAAATTCCTCTAATGAATTAAGTAAGAATTATATATCATGAAATAATTATAGGAAATAAATCTATTTTCTTAATCCCCTATGGGAAACATGTAGTAATGATTGATTCGCAATGATATGGGAAGCATGTTGTGATTCTTGATACATTATCTAGGAAAGAGTTTTCAATTCTGGAAACACTAATATATGATGGTCTTTGTAGATAACCAAGAAAAATGACATGTTCTCACAGCCTATGATCTTTTATCACTCTTATGAAGTATTTTTAAAACAATGACCTGAAAATATGGTTCACACTTGATTTATGATGATTCTCCTCTCTTAAGATAAATTTAGTTTGAAATAAAAATATTTTGTTAAATGAATAATTTTTATAACTAGTGATAGATTTCATATGAACTTTGTCTATTTTTATCATGATCTCATGAACTTATGATTATTGTATGATACTGTATGATCATTGATATATATCTATAATGTTTTATAATAATAATAATCTGATCTCACACTTTGTTATATTTCCTTACCCATAGTTATGAGGAATGGTTTTAAATAGGTTATGAAAATATGTGTGTAATGTGATAATAAATTTCTAAGATATGATGATGATGGCACCAAAATAATATGTGTATATGCCTAGTCTCAATGTACACTAAGCCATTACAATTTTTTGGAGTGTAATGTCATTAGATTTTTCGAATATTTATCAAAATGAACGTAATATTTTTGTATAAAATGATTGGGTCAGTTAATTGACTCTTAATAAGATCAAGGCATAATTATGAATACCATATAATTTGGTAGAGACCTAGTTAATGAGATATATCACAATGCTAGGATTTTATAAAGAGAGAACCAATGGGGAGGGGAATTCATTTAGCACAAGTGACCACCCATCTGACTTCCTGCTTGGATTCTCTCAATAAGAAGCCTGATACATTTTCAACATTTATCCTATTATTCATCCTCATTTTCACATAGAGTAGAGGTATAGTATTCCATGATGTAAAAAGGTCCACCCAATTACAAAAAATATTTAGGTTGAAAAATAACACAATCAGTCTATTGACTATAACTATGTTAGTAATAATTGAGGTCAATAATACTTTAAAAATAAATACAACTAGTCTACACTTGGAAAAAATTATAAATATCAAAATACATGGTGAAATTTTTCATCGGGTGGATAAAACATTTTTAGAAATAAAGGAAAACATGTGTATCCACATCCACATCCCCATCCATAAAGACCATTTTATCCATTTATAACTCCTCAATCTCATCAATACCCTCCTAAAAACAAAACTTATCCATGGAAAACAATATCGACCATAGCCACAAAATATATCTCTTGAAAATATGATTTAAGAATTCATTCAAAGGAATTGTAATTTGTTTGAAATCCAAGAAACTGAAATAAATAATCCAAAGAAAAAATAATGAAAACTAAAATATTATGTGGGAAATATTTATCAAAAACCTTCAGACTAGATTCAAGGTAAAATTATCAATGAATTGGAAACACATGCTCATTATCATAATAAATTTGGGTTATTAAGGAGTGGTTTGAGTTGTAATAAATACATCCATATGTAGATAATAAAAAATAAGAAAATAATTTTGATGAATTGAATATGGATGGAAAAGAATATAAATAAGTAAAATAATAATAAGGGGGAAAAGGAATAGCAATTAGAAAATTGTATCTCGAGAAGAATGAAGTAAATGAGAAGTAGGAATTAGAAGCTTCTATACATATTGAAAAATAAATAATAGAATCTGAATACAAGAAATTTATAACTCATTTACTCCTTTTTTCCATTTTAGGATAGGATGTGGAACATAAAGTAGAGGCTAAATATAAAAGTTCTTTGATATTCTCAACCAAGTCCTCACTAACATCGCTTTTGTAGAATCCATTTCTAAAATATCAGTGTTTTCAAAATTTATAAAATAAATATGAGAAAGTGAAAAAAATATGGAATATTTTCTAGTTATAACTATAATATAAGAGTGTTATATAGTAATGTACATAAAAATTTTTACCGAACATGGCACAACCAATATGTTTTTCAATTCCATAGATAATAAATCCAAGTAAATTTAGAAATGTGATTTGTGATTTGGGAGCTAGTATCAATTTGAGGTAATGAGTTTTTTAGGTTGGATATAGATTATATAAATATAATAAAAATATAATTATATATTATAGATCAATTAGTGAATTATCCCTGGGGAATCACTAATGACGTGCTTTTAAAATTATGAAATTAATTTTTTCAAAATAATTTTATAATCCTTGAGATGGAGGAAGATGGAGATTTACTGACATCCTTGAGATTCCTACCTTCCCACTAGTAAAATATGGATTGATGTGATCTATGGAATACATATTTTCTATGTTGGTGAGGAGAAACTTATTTTCGTTCTTGTTAAATCTATGAATTAATGGATTGAATTAGTGGATTTTCATCCATTTTCACTAATAATTAAAAGGAAATAAAAGAACCTTAAATTTTGAGTTTTCCAGAAGTGGAGGACGTGGAAAATATGAAAATCTTGTATTAAAAAATAGTAAAAAATGTAGATTAGCCATGGGATAAAGATACTGTCAGTTTTAACATTTTGGAGTTGAAAAAACTATTATCGAGACACATTAACTAAGATACCACCCCATCATCCTTTAAGATATTGATGATAAAGATAAATTTATTACCTCGATTTCTAGTGTACTCATTTTTCGGTAGTAAGAAAACCCTAATAGAAATCATAAATTCAAATTTTACCAATGATAACGTGGAAAAAAATAAGTTCTGAGAAATATGAATCATTTTTTTCATGGTTAATCATTAATATAATATATACATGGCCATGGTGTTCACTCACACGTTTTTTTTATATAATTGGACAAAATAGATTTTTCAACCATAGTGGTGACCCACACCACTCATGAAGAAAGTTTCCATGAAAGAATTGATATAGTTATTGCATATAGAAATTAGTTTTTCCATCTTAGATGGTGAGTGGTCTTGTACTTTATTACTTTTCCAAAATTGAGGTTTTATAGTTTTAAATAATGGGAATAATCATAAGATTTAAAGTCTTTGATGATTAAAGATAACTGAATACAGCTACAAGAAAATTCAATGTTCCAGAAATATTCATGGATAAAATGTTGGATATATTTTTTAGGAATGAATTATAATATTTAATGAATTATTTTTTATGTATAAACAAATACACATGGAATCCTTTGATATGAAATACACATTCACTTTCCCATATAGAAATTTTTTCTAACATCATATTCATTTTGGTATGTGTAATGAACTAACTCCTTTTCATAGATGCATGAAACACATATTTATTGAAATTTTAGAATAATTATAGGTTATATTTGTAGATGATTTATCTATATGTAGGCATTAATTTTAAGTGTGTTAATTTAATCTAGGCATGTTGTTAAATTGGTGTGAAAAAAAATTCATAGTTTTAAATTGCAAAAGTGTCATTTCATATTATAATGATGTGTTCTTTGTGTAACAAGACGTAAAAACCAAGAATATATGTTTATCTTTTGAAAATAAATGTTGTAAAGGATCTTCCTGAACAAAAAAGGGTCATAGAGATTTGAACCATTTAATGAAATTCAGGTTTCAACCATCGCTTCATCAAATATTTTTACCAGATTGATTGAAAACTCACAAATCATTTAGAATTGAATGTATCATTTAATTTTGATGATTATTTTTAAGAATCGTCTTTTTTTGGATGGAAAATATAGTTGTTTCCTTAATAATAGTGGTTCCATATTTGGATGCTAAATTTTACATAATATGCGATGAAAGTTGTTTCAATATGGTAGATTCCATGAAATAGTTGTATGATCTCATTTTTTGGTCCATATTTAATTTTATCCACATTATCAATGATTAATAGATAAATTATACCATAATATATATTTAATTACACTTTTTCATATTCTATTTTGTAAAATTCAGACAATATCTTTTGTTTCAATAAATAATCGAATACAAAGACCATGCAGCCCAGAGATAAATGACAAAAATAAGGATTACAAGACATGAATAATTTGGTGGAGATAAGTCTTACAATAAATTATAATTTTGATCAAGTAAAATAAAATTTTGGAAAAAAAATCATGGTGATCACCAATCAAGACTAAAGATCTTGCACATTGAAGATGAGGAGCGGAATATTATTGATGAGTTCTTAGGTGAGACACTGTTTTATATGGAGTTAAGTGATATATCATCGATTTCATACATTTATAAACAAATTTACAATAATATTATTTCCTCTAATTTAACATATCATAATAAGAAAATATTTATGGACAATACATCAAACTCATTTTCATATGACCAGATTATTTTCAACCAATAAAAAATTCACTTATTCGAATGTGTTTCCCTAAATATATAATTCAATGTATCATGGAATTATAAAATTTATCACCGATTGAAAGAGACCATGGGTATGACAGGATAGTGGAAAAGATATTTTAAATTGCAAGATTATGCACCAAAATTCATTGGGATCCCATAGACTTTCTATAGAGTTGTGATCACTACCAATGAAGTGTGAACATTGGAAGACTAAATGATATTCCACAATATAACTCAATTTTTGAAGTTGAGGTGTTTGATGTGTGGGAAATAGATGTAATGGGTCCCATCAATGATTCCTTTGAAAATAAACACATTTTAGATCATGTGGATTAAATCCCAAAAAAGGTGGGAGTATAAGACACATTAGTCAATATAGATAAGGTGTTTATATAGTTTATAAATAAGATAATATTTTCACAATCTTTAGTTTATCAAATACTCATTTTTGATCAATAAATACAATTAAAAAACCCCTTAATGATGTAATTTCTTTAAAATTATGGAAATAGATAAAAAAATATCACTATATACCATTGAATAACCAATGGGAAAATGGTACCTTACAACTCAAATAAAAAAACATATTCTAGAAAATATATTTAATCCAAGAAGAAAATATTGTAGTATAAAGTTGGATGATTCTTTTTGGGAGTACATAACATCTTGTAAGACATGAGTTTTTGCAATACTATTATTTATTACCCATTGAAATCCTTTTCATCGACAATAGATTGGAAAATTTTATTTTATTAGTATATAGAGAAGCTAAATATAAATTCATGTTAGAAAAATGAGAAGTAATTATAAAAATTGGATAAATTATAGGTTCTCAAATTTCATGTATATAATAATTCAAAGATGTGTAAATATAATACAAAATAATAAAATGAATAATCAAGGAATCAATTAAACAAAAACGTTAAAGACAAGGTTTTTTTAATCACAATTGATGTTTTCTCTATGGAAGTTGAAGTCATAATGGTGGGGAAAATGTTTGTTGATCGAGTAAATATTTCATGGGGCTATAAAAATTAAAATAGTGAATGGTGACTTTTCTATGTATTTTGAAAAATATTGACGTTATTACAAGATAATTTCCATGAAGGATGTTTTTATTACTAAAATGTGTCTAGATAAGTTGATTTTATTTCTATCTATCAAATATAAATGAAGCAATAACTATTAAGAAACCCGTGTAAGTTTTCATTTTATTTTTTGGAAATATCTTACAGTAGGATAGAAGTTTTTAATGTTAGAGACTTTAGTGACCCCATTATTCTCCATTTTTCTCATTGAAGGAAAAAAAATACAATCCAATCCAATATTCCGTGTGGCCAAAATATGTTACGGTATGAATAAGGTCACCACACCATGACACCAATTATGTAAATTCAGTTTTTTGAGCTAAATAGAAATTACAAGCCATTATAAAATAAGATATCTTCCACATTCTGTATCCAAATTTTCAGGGTTTTTCCCCTCATGTTAGGACCTAATTCCATTAAATAATGTGAAAATGTATAACATATAGTCATGAAGTGACAAAAGGAGTCCAATAATTTTTGTCTCTTCATATCCATCACTTTTTAAAGAGCATGTAGGTTCCAGGTAACTATCAATGAAACCTACTATTTTACTTTTGAAATATTTTCATACATCCATTCTTCGTTATTTTCTTTTTCCAAAAAATATTCAATCCATGCCTTTTTACCTTCATATCTATTTCATCTTCCAAAGTTGAATCATCTCACCACTCTATCATACATTTCTATTCTTACAAAAATATCACATTCACTCTTCCTAGTCTCTAAATAATTCTCCATTTCTTGAGTTATATCCTTAGAAAATAAACCAAAAACTATGTTCCCTTTCAAATATCCATAATCCAATCTCACAACTGAGAGTCCATCCAAACCCATCCCCAATTTTGAGTACACTACATCACCCCGACCTACTTCTAAACCATACACGAGCTCATTTCCCTCAACCCTATCTAATTACTTAGTCTATTATACTTCTAACTCTTCCCATGGGGAGGATACCACACCATATCATGTCCATATTTATATGAAATTCAATATGAAAACAAAACCTAGACTATCTAATTAAACTCAAAAGAAACCTATCAAGACAAATAAAATCATATACCTATAGGTTATTCAGAACATCGTAATGGAGTTAATGTTTTTTGAGTTACTTTCGTCCATTCACCATATAACCATTATATATGTCAAGAAAAATAATTTTAGGTAGTTATTTCGTGAATTACTTTTTTTTTAGTTTATTTTTATTTTATTTAAATTTTAGATTGGGAATAAGTTGTGGATCCTCTATTTGAATGGTTTTATGTTTATGGATCGATGAATGAAAAGTAAAATTTTTATACAATAAAAAATACAGGATATTAATGGTAGAGATTAAAAAAGTAAGACCTAGTAGAAGTGGGTTGAGGTAACAAATGATTCTCAAATCCAATTTGATGCCAATATAACAAAGATAACAAACCTATGGGTTCTTATTGTTAGGATTCTTTTTAGTGATCTTTCATATGGTCAGTTATCCATGAGAGATTATTAAGGGCTGATTTACCGAAAATAGGTGTTACTAATTTACTCTATGTGCGGGGGAACAATAATAATTTTCCCCATTTATTCCATTCATAATTTTATATCCATGTGAAGAAGACCAAGGTTACTTTTAAGGGTGGTATCGTTATAAAAAATTGGCAATCAATTTTGGGGTATTTGATTCGCCATTACCCCTATCATCCTTGGAAAACCTATTATTCATCTACTTTCTCATTATTTTAAATATGGGGAATCTTAAGAAAGTTGAGAATACTTATAAAATCATTTATGATTATAAATATATTTTAGAGGATAATTGGGAACCTTGGGATTCGTTTCCTCCTAAATTAGAGTTTAGGGAAACTATTTGATAATAAAGACATAGGAAATTTTCATAGTAGATCAGTCGTCATTACTCCTTTCTATTTTGGTTCTTTGGTTTAATGATATTGATGATTCATTCAATTTAATCATTGAAAACTATAATTTTAAATTTTCAGAGAGTGGAGGGATATTTCAATATATTTTATTTGAGCCCTTTTCCCATAAATAGTATCCATTCCTAGTTCATTAATCACTAATAGGATAAGAAGATTAGAAAATCCCTAACGCTTATTACAAATAAATTCTTCCTTAGGACTGAAAAAATACATTTAAATACCATCACAGATAAAAAATATAGAGGCCTGACAATAACTCCTCATTATGTATCACTATAATGGAAAGGGAGTGGCCACAAAAGAAGAAAAATAAGTTTTTATTCACATATTAGGCTTCTAAAAACATGAACTTAATCTTTATTAGGGGACAACATACCTAAGTGAAGTAATATCATAATTACCCTGATATCCCTACATTCAGAAATGTAAAAAAATAAAAGTAGTGGATAATATGGGCCAAATTTATCCCACTCATAATGAGGATTTCTCTTTGGAGATAGGGGATGGGATATTAGAGACTTTAAGATTTTAACCGTCTTTATTATTTTTTTTATTTTTGAGATGTATTGATTATCTAATTTCTTCATGTATTTTTTTATTTGGAATATCATACTTATCTATGTTACAGTCTTTTCCATATTATATGGAAATAAGGTTTTATATAAACTTCCTATTAAATTTCATTTCTTATATTCATTGAACTCATATATTTTAAACTGTGGAGATTTAATTTTATGAATTAATCACTTTTATATAGTTGAAAGATAGTTCTAGATTCATTATGCGCTATTTTTGAAATTAATACCCCCAAATTTAAGGTATTTTTTTCTTTAAAATATTTTTTTTGTTCCAACAATTTTTTTCCTTATTATCCCTAATCATGATCTCAAATAGTGGGGATACTATTTTATTTCATTTATTGGAAGAGTAAATTTTTAATCATATATGGATTCTGCTAAATTATATTTATAATTATTAACACATGAGTAATTTTTTCATTAGAAATTTTTTAGTTACTTGATATTTCATAAAAACCATGGAATATTTGGGAGAGTGTTATGTGAAATACCATGAAAATAAATTTCTTATGCTCTCATATTTGACAATTTGGTTTGATTTAGGAGTTGAATATGAATTAATGTTTTTTATTTTCTAATGTTTTTTTAAATTGGGTGATTATATAGCATTCATGTCTTGAATGGTTTCCCAATGTTGGAAATTCCATTACCTAGAGGTATTATAATTATATTCATATTATTTTATATACCCCTATACTTAAGAGAACCCAAGACAAGAATCCCTACTAGAACTTTATTTTCTATCTTTTCAAAATATGATTATTTTAAACAATATTTAAATTACTAAATTCATTTAGTAAATGGTTTTTATTACATTTTTTCTTGAGACCTATGATATATTTTATAATTTTTTAACCTATAGAAATAGTGAAATATAATGAAAGGAAGCCACATTATTAGCTTATTAATCCTTCATAACCTTAATTTTTTGTTTCATTGAATGATTATAATATTCAAGCATTAGAAGTGGGGATTGGATGTTTCATGGTGCCGTTATATAATAATTTCATGAATAATTATGGGAGATGTATTTTTTTATTATTTTTGGATAATGATAAATATTAATTTGCTTGTGATACATTAATTCCTCCATAGTTTGAAAAATAATTAAAAATAAAATGAAATGAAAATGAAATACTAAATATTTGAGATATATTTTATTGACTAATAACTAGGAAATCATTTTCCCTATTTATGTTAACTATAAAAAAATAGTTTTGGTAGGAGATTATTAGTGGGGATTCATGTACTATGTTAGTTGTAATTTCATTGTTTTAGGGATTTACATTTCACAAATCTCGTTTGAATATTCAAGGAGATAAAAAAATTGAGAGAAAAAGAGGACCATTTTTAATCTATTTTGATCTCTAATTTTGTATATACATGAGTAAGAAGAAAAGGAAATGGTTTTGGTTCCAATAGAGGTATTTTAAAGGATGAATTAATCTCATTAAGATATATATTTAATATCATTATTTATGATTAATTAATTCAGGAAATATTTTAAAGACTTTAATTTTAATTTTTATATCATAACCCAACTACCTTGAGCCTCATAATTATAAGAACATAATTATCTGGAACTCATGAAAAATGTGTTTTAACTTCTACATAGGGGTGTAGGTTACTTGAAATCACGTATATAGGTTGTGTACAATTTAAATTGATCATAAATCCAATAACATTTATCAATTGTGATGAGTTATAATTTTCTAGAGAGGTAATCACATCATGGCCCTTCATGTTTAAGGAAATGTTTAGAGATAATATTGGATTAAAAAATTAATTGGTGTTATTTTTTAAGGGTGAATCCTAACTTCATACATAGGGATAATGAGTTGATTAAATTTAATGAGTTTTAATTAATCTTTTATTTTATTTATATTCATGGTAGTTATTTTTCTCTACTTGATGTTTGTTTACCTATGTAATCTATTTTGAGATAACTTCTAATTGGGAATAATAACATGTTCATGTAGAGGTGAATTTGATACTTTTGATTCATGTATATATATATTTATCCGTATCAGGGATTTTGACAATAATATTACTTAACATGATAAAATTATATTTAATTACTGATGAATTATTGATATGGAGAGTTGTTGATCCTTGAAGTAATTTTAAAGAAACTACATTAACTTCACATCACTATGAGAGTGTACATGGAGTGCACAAAGTAAAATTGTATTTTTCACTAGGGAAAATCTTATTTATTGTTGAAACCCTGTATTATTTTTTCTACAAAAGAATCCAAAATAGATAGACCATATTAAAACTCTCATAATTGATTTCCATCAAACATGGATCATGGTGCGACCAAAAAACTAATGCAAAATTTTCTAAGTCTATTAAACATTATAAGAGTAATTCCAAGAATTTAGAGGATTTATCTCAACATTGTTATAATGATTCACACAAAGACATAGAAATTAATTTCGTGAGATAAATATCAATAATATTTAGTAAAATAATCTCCTGCATAAAGATATGTGTACATTCTCTCAAAGAATAAGTATTCGCGACCCCCTATAGTAATGGTATTATAAAAATATTTTTGATCTTATAGAAGTTTTGTGACTTCCTTTATCATGGTTAATATCAGTATTATAAATTAGATAGAACTAGTTCAAATTCATGGAATTAATCTTACTCATTTTATAAGACAACCCATTTATATTTCAGTTTCATGATCACATAACAAGCCATATGTAATGATATAAAACAATTTCAACATTAAAATGATCTCTTCATTTAGGATTATTTCATAGCAAAAATATCTAGATTTATAAACTCTACTATTGTGGCATGTGGTCACAATTTTGACTTCACATCAATCACACCAATAACACTACATTCATTATATAACACAACTCCAATTCATTTAAAAAATTGTAATCTTAAACATCTCTTCACATCAATAATCATTCATTAATTTTGAAAATTTTAATCACATTATGAGGTATTAACATCAAAATAACTGATAATTATACAAAAAATTAATAAATCACAAGTAATAATATATGTGTATATATTTCATTCTTCTTCTTCTATCAATAAATACTCTTTATTAACCCATTTTAATATTATTAGAGTTATGGAAAAAAATCTCAATAAAATCAGGATAGATTCCCTTATTCAATTTATTCCATAAATATCACACATTCAAATTTAAAACATTGAAAAAAATATTTCCATTTTATTCCTTTTAACTTATGAATCAATATTTCTAAAATATTCATGATTTTATAATTTTAAATATCATAAAAATTAGACTTCAAAAGAAGCTAAATCATTCTCATGAAATTATTCAAATAATAATTACATTGTTTTCTAGCTTATCATCTTGCCTAAATGAGATTAGAAAAATTATCTTCAATCATATGTAGCACTAATTTTTACTTATGTGAGTAGTTTAAATTTAAAACCAATCATACATATATAGTTTAATTGTTTGTTTAATTTTACATGGATGGTTGAAAAATTAGTTGAATATTATTGGAATTGTAGATAAATTACTTCATTTTAATGTGGAAATTTGAGTCTTCAATTGAATATTACATGACTAATGTCTTCCCAATATCTAAAATATATACCTATTTAAAAATTTATTTCAATATTACATGTCTAATTGAAACATTAATTCAACCATATATCATTATTTTTATCATGGGATCTTACATACAAAATTAGTTAAAAAAATTTTAAACATATTTGTTTATAATTCAATGTTATAAGACTTATTTAATTATAATTTTTTACTTGTATACCTTTAGAATTATTAATAAATATAAACATAACTAATACATAGTACTTTAATCCATCATAAAATACTACCCGTACATCAATTAAATATTAATCAACCAGAGTAAGTATTATCCTCTTTCATATGGCTACTCCACTTTATCACACTTTTTACAATATCTTAATGTTATTATAACAAAGTTATTTTGGCATATAGTTTCATCCCCATAAATATACTCTATAATATTATTTATCTATTATATATATATTTTATTCCATATATTTATTTCACCAAACTGCTTCAAGGTATTAAAAACAATTCTAGTATAAATCATGTTTATAGAGTACAACATATTTAGTAAAACTTCTTCTTTATCCAAAAATATCCCACATTCAAAATCCAATTAAAAAATATATTCCTCTGGCTTAAAAAAACTAATAAAATACATTTATATCAACAATTGAACGAAAAAATTTATATCTAATCAATCTTAATTGAAAAAAATCATTTTTATGACATAATGTAATAAATTTCCTTTTTGAGTTATTTATATCTCCAAATTTGTTAATTAATTGGAAAATAATATATTCAGTGTATTTGTTAAGATGTTAATGATAGTGATTTTAAATATTTATTTTTGTGTGGTTCAAAGGATCTAGGTTTCATTCATTATAATAATTTATAATTGATTACATTGTTTAATGTAGTGATTTGGATAAATGATCCCCACATTCATTATTATAGGAAAACAGTGTTCCCAGAGCATGTATTTCTATTATGTATGATTTAATAGACGTTATTCTTTATTTTAATTAAGTCATATAACTTATTAATGAAACTTGGACCTTGGATAATTTTATTAGAAAATTTAATGAACATAGAAAATTCTGCATGTACATTTACCTCTTATGTGTGTTAAAATTGGAAGAAATTCATTTATGAAAAAATATATGAGTTCTATTAATGTTGTAATATAATTTTAAACCTAGATATAACATTATATATAAGGGGATGATGCATGATTACTAATTGATTTGAGGTTATTTTGTGATACTTCGTCATTTGACCACCACCTTAAGTTCTTCTCAATGAGACTCGAACACCAGTATTTTGTTCCCAATTCTATATAGCATAGAATTTTTTTTCAGGAAGTAAAGAATTTATTTGAATGAAATTCATTCTTAGTTAAGTGTAATCCACAAATGACTAACAATTGTAATTTAGGTGATCCTTCAATAGTTAATTTATTTCAATGTATGTGATCCACTATAATAGAGTTAGAAAAATTCATATATATGATACTTTGATCAGTGGCATGTGATACCTCATATGATCTGTAAATTTATTCAAAGGGATAAGGTTATAGAAATTTGGGCCTTTTCTGTTCATATAATCTCAATGGTGATTATTTGGGGATTGATGCATTTTTTCAATATATGCATATATCACATAGAAAATCTAGAATATTGTAGAATAAATTATGAACACCAATGATAAGTTAGTCTCATAATTCTTGATCTGAAAGAGATAACTCCTTGCTGGTACAATGCAGTGAGGTCATGACTCGATATTATGGTTACATTACTCTGTTATCATACATATTTGAGTATATATTTATTTTTTTCTTCAAAACATGGAGTGTCATACAAAGTATTTTTATAATCACAATAGAATGAGTACTTGTGGTTTAATGTACTCGTGATTTTATAGTCATATAGAATTTCATATGAGATCACGAATGCCACTTGGATGGTAATATCAGTCGATTTAAGTGACTTTAATTGGATGTTGAAGGTGACATTGTTAAGCATCGACGTCTATTGGTTTATATGCTTAAATTGATTTTGTATTTAAGTAATTGCATTATGTATTTTTTGATGTTATATTGTGTTCCCTCCTTGAGTATGATATGAAATTACAATCATGAATGAATTTCATTTTTCATTGTTCAATTTATATTATATTTTAGTTAGATATATTTCTGTTTTTTGGTTCAATGATGTGTTGAATATTTTTTTTATCTGAAAATTTCCCCCATTTTTTATGTTATCCCTCACAGTATTAGTCACAAACTCCTAGCGCATTGGAGGGATTCCATTACTATTACTCGCTACCATGTCACTAGCCAAATAAAGGTGTGAGTTTTTTTAGTCCCTTATAATTAATGTTGATTTTGGTTCATAAAATAATATTTTAATTATAAAATAATATAATGGTGATTTTGGTTCTAAGTTTCAAAATAAGGAAATGTGTTTTATATAAGTGAATGTTTTTTAATTATTTTTTTTAGTTCTCTAGTTTTTATTTTTTTTACTATTTTATGTTTTTTTAGTTTATATTGAACATTTATATGTATATATGTGGTATTTATTAAAAATATATATATTACAATATATTGAACTAATTTTTTACTTGTATAAAACATATTATATATTTAAAATTTTCAAAATTCTAGCATAATTTTAGTTTCTAAAATTTTATTCATTATTTTATTCTAATTTTTTATTATGTTTATATTGTCCTTGTGTGACTATTTTATGTAGTGTAAGAAAAATATTAGAAGATAATTTTTTATAAATATAAAAGTGAGGAATTATTAATATATATGTTTGTGTTGTTATTATTGTCATTATTGTAATGATTCATTGTATTTTAGTGGATTATGTTTATGGGTTAGATATTTTTGGTAATTTATATGTTTTTTATGTGATGGATAATGTGATTTAGGTAATTATTTTATGTTTTTATGAATAAAAGATTGTTTTTATGTTTATATGTTATCATAGGTACGTGGATTTAGTAAACTATGTACTTGGAATATTATATTCTCTTTTAAAATAATATTTTTGTATCATTTATTCTACCATTAGAATGTATCATTGATATTAGTGAATAATAATATTTTAATAATATTTTTTCATATATAAGAGGTGTGAAATTGATTTTTAATGTGAATTTTTTTCAAATGGATGAACCACTTACATATTTAGTTCATGAAACAATGTTTAATTTTGTATAAGAGATGAAATTTTCCCAATGATGATTAAGAATTTGAAAAGTTATTTTATTTTCTTTTACACATAATAATCCAAATTAAATATATAACAATAACATATTTCCAATGTGTAATGGAATATAGTTTTTTAAAAAACTCGAAATGATAAATGTGGTTTTAAAATTTATTTTTATTAAGGGAAATTTCCAAGACCAAACCCATTTGGTTGAAAAATTTATTAATGAAAATTAATATACAATAAAGGGGTGGGATGTCTTGGGGTTTACATAAACGGGAGTAATTAACCCCCCCCCCCCCACATATCTAATTAAACCATATGTTCACAATCTTGAGGGTCCACTTATGACGACATAGTTCTCATCTATATGATTTCCTTTTTTGACAGAACATCTGTAACTTGATTTAATTCCCTATAAACTTTCGATACGATGATATGTATCTGATTTTCCTATTGGAGGAACATAATCCAATATGGAATTAATTTCCAAGGAACCTCTCTTGTCTATTCATTAAGGTACCAATCAAAAATTTCATGATTATAACTCAATCCAGAGTGAATTTCAATTTTTTATGGACATCATGAATGATGGAATATATTATATCCCAAAATGAATGTGAGGATTTAAAAAATATAGATTTTAGAGGCAAGAATCAATCATGGAAAATAAAAAATAGAGAAGTATATAAAATCACATAGAACATATTCTATTCAGAGAGTGCCATATTGCCTTACCCCCTATAAATGAAAATCATTTATGAGGCGAGGTGGGTTTCTAGTTCCCCCAGAAACTAAAATCATTCGTGTGATGTGGCGATCACATCAACACCCCCCATAAATCAAAATATTTTGTTGGATGAGGTGGTTATTTCTTACCACCCACAATATAATATTCATTTGTGGAATGAAGAGGACATCATAGCTTCCATAAATGAAAACTGTTTATAGTGCAAGGCATCACTTATTTCCCATACAATAATGTTAGTTATGAAACTCGGATAACCAATTTGGGAAAGAGGTTATTCCCAATATTATTATAAATATCTGTCGTTTGACCACAAAAATATTGTATAAGAAGTTAGATAAAAACAAATTAGATATTTCAGAATAATTATAATGAAAATTTTAGTTACAAAAGTAATTAATTTACCATGTAGTGTGAATGAATAAAGAAAACCCCATAAAATAATCCTACAAAAGGAATATTTCAAGATAAAGGGAACCCTTAATAAGAGAGTTTACCCACCTAGTTTTCCTTGAATGGAACCCCTATTCACAATGAAAAAATATCTCTAATTAACTTCCATTTTAAATGAAACCCATTGAAATGATTCATCCAATGTATAATGAATAGTATATTGAATAGGGTATCCTTGGGGAGTTTGACGTTTTCCTATCACTACCCTCCATCTATGTGGTTTTCAACTTTATCTTAGGCACTTAATGAACAATCCAAATGGTTCCCTCTTACCAACACTGAAATATGAAAAAGTCCAATGTGAGACATCTTTTAAGACATTCGTATTTACATGATCAAAGTATCATACACGCCTGCATGATTCCCTTTTGATCATGAATTAGCATGGAAAAAGGGATCCCCCAGTTAACCTCCCTTGCATGTAGGTCCCCAAGGTTATTTTTAATCATGAGTAACTAGGGTAATTAGGACCCTAACCCTAGAGGTGACTGTATGAAATGTCTCTATCAAGGAAATGAAATCCATCCCTTTCATTATACCTAAAACGTGAAGAAAATTGACCTATATCCACTCATTTTTTTCAAAAATAAAAACATAATACCTACATTGGGTATTAGAAAATGGTAATAATATGATAACATTTAAATCACATCATTCTTCTTAACTACTCCATATATCCCCATCCTCATCCAGCAGCATATGAGGATTGAATATCTACCATGGGTATCATTCATGTAGTAACACTCTAGTCTTTATTTTAGGATATCAAAATCATCCTACTTTACATATTCATGAACTCATCCAGTAGATTGTGGGAAAGATAGTTCACCTGGGATTATAATTAAGGTGTAAATCCATTCCTAGACATAAATGGTAAATGTGATAATATTCAGTTGTATCTTTTTTCTCACACCGAGCATGGCTCAAAATGGCTTATAGGTGAGTTGTGATCATGACACTATCATGATACAAAATATTTAAAGGGTAGTTAAATCCCCAACTGTGTCACCAACCTCTCAAAAGGCCATTTTCCCTACAAGAAATTTTTTTTATAGGGATATATTCCCCATAAATAAATAATGGTCCTTATATTATGGAAAATACCTAACCATTTTACCATCCTCTCAAATGGAAATATTCCCTTTGAGACAAACCATTAGAGGGATATATTCTATGTGAAAAAACAATGGGCCTTCATTTTCTGTGTAAGCTCTAAAATTATATGAACAGTGTTTTATTTTATTCCCACCACAAGGAGATACATATGAATCCTCCCTCAAGATCAAACCCAAAAACCGCTATTCATCATAATCTTTATTAGGATATATTCCTAAATAAACCAAACCCCGATCTGAAGGGAAGTATTCCTTTCAGGAGATATCATCACATCCCCATCAGTCCATACTCCTAGGTAAATCTATCATTACAAGGCTATAATTCATATTGAATCAGTGTGATCTCATCAGGAAATATTCCATATGTCATCAAATGTAGAGGGTTGGTCATGTATACATCCCATGTCAGCCTTTACTAGGAACCATTCTCCAAGATCTCCACACCATATAAAATTAAACTGCATGGTATGATCCTTATGACAAGACCATAAATTGTATGATATTTTCTATTAAGTGGTTATACACTATGTAGTATCCAATTTTATCCATACGGATTTTTAAAAATATCTTCTCACAATCCTCATCCTAATAGAAAATCCACACATGTCTCCCTGGATGTTTATAAATATCTATAATTCCCCATAAAAAGACTCAAAACCAACATCACATAATAATATAGAGAACCATAATACATATAACTGGTACAATCAATTGAGAACATATGATACATATAGATGGTACCATTAATGGAGAACCACTGATATGTACATAGTTTTTCACCTTAGTACATTCGAAAAATTGATTGCTAACATAAGTGAATCTAGTCCAACACTGGGGATTCTTGAAATATTCTTGAATACATCTTAAATATATAAGCGAGTACTAGAGTATGTGATAATTCCCCCCAAAAGCGTTTTTTTGAGAATCAACTCCAATCATCTTGACTAATGTGATTTCATAAGAATAATTGGTAAAAATACCAAATGATCGCATGCCTATGGAATGTAAGTCTGTGATCCATCACAGATGTGGGAAACATTATAGGATTCTGGTTCCAGGAATAAACCCCAATGGAACCCACCTAAAAATGGGTGTGAAAAAATAGTGAACTTGACGTGAAATTTTTAAATATGTCTCACAAACACAAATATATTTTGTCTTATTTAATTTTAACATGACTACAAAAGATTTCTTTAATGGTTTAAACCTTTATAAGTGGTATAAAAAAGTGCTGATAAATGTTCCTTTTAGCGGTACATTTTTTAGCACCGTTAAAGTTTCCATGTTTTCAGCGCTTTTTTTTAGTGCTGATAAAGGGTCCCTTTATGAGTGCTTTATTCTTAGCACTAATAAGAAATATCATTTATCGTCACTTTATTTTAGAATCCATAAAGGGTATCTTGATCAACGATTTTTAGTTCTGATAATGGTCTGAAATAAATGAAATAATAAAATAAAAAAGCAAAATCATTATTAAAAAAATATTAAAAATATTATTAATTAAATAATTATTGATGAAATGAATAAAGTTATTATACTATATATTAATTATAAATTCTAATAAATAGTATATATTAATCATATAGATATATTTAAAATGAAAATTAATCAAGTAAAATTTTAAAATAAGTAAATTGTGAAAAATATTTAACATTCTAGTAATTAAATAATTATTGATAATGTTAATAAATAGTATATAATATATATATAGATATATATAACTAAATATAAATATGATTTATATAATAAAAATATATGTATTATTTTAAATTAAATAGTAATATATTTAGTGATGAGTGGTTTGTAATTAAAAATTAATATGAATTAAAAATACTGACTAATTGCATCGAGTAATCGACATAACTAAATATCGTTTCATTTTTCAATTTAATATAGATCAAACGTGTGTTATGTTAATTTCACATAAATATATAAATATTTAATTCACTTTTATATACAACACACGCACATTAATATTTACGCAGTTAATGAATTCTTATACAGAAAACCCATATAATATTTCTGTAATTTATTCAAATTTTAGTATCCATTTTATAATTTCATTATAACATAAAACATTTAATATATTATTGTTTGAATAGTTAAATTATATTTCTTAACTTTTAATAATATTAAGGTAATGTATTACTTATTCATTTTTAATATGTTTTATTATTTATTATTTATTATTTTATTATTTTTTTGGGAAATTTAAACAATTTCAATTATTTATTTTTTATTTATTTATTTACTTGGTTTTAATATATTAAATATACATTAATCTATATTTAAATATATATCCTTTATTTTTTAATAATTTATAATGAATTAATAAAACTTATCCATTTTTTCAACACTATTAAAGTGTACTCATTTTTAATTATTGAATTTCACTCATTATTAACATGCATGCACTTAAGATTAAATATTAATTAATAGTGTTAAAAATAAATTTTCAAATAAATATGTATAAATAAATATATTTATAAATGTATATTTTATATATTTATACATTTAAAAGTATAAATAATAAATTATTTTTTCAAAAGCATATATATAATTATAAATAAACTATTATATATTTTTTAAAATTTTAAAATTATAATAAATTTATTTAAAAAATAAATATATTTATAATAAATATATTTTTATTTACTTATTTTAAACATATATAAATATATAATTATATAAATATTATTGTTTTGATAGGCATTTATATAATTATAAATAAATAATTATATATTTTAATAATTTACATTTTATAAAAAATATATTTATATAGAGAATATATTTATAATATTCAAATATATTTATTTGTATTTATTAAATATATATATATATACATCTATTTTAATATTTAATTATTTATAACTATAATTATAAATCTATTATCAATGCTTAAATAATAAGATCTCATAAAAGGAATAATTATTCATTATTTTCTAGTGCTGATAAAGATATATATTTATTAGCACTAAATAGTTTAGATAAATATTCTTTTTATCAATTTTAATTAACAAAACATTTATAAAACTAATATTTATCAGCTCTTTTTTTCTAAGCACTAATAAAACAATCCCAAACAATTTTAAAAACCTTAAACTTCATGAACCAGTTCATGATATCCAGAGATCTATGTAGAATATTTCTTTTGTTGACCCTCCTCATTGTCAAATCCAAGCTCGAATCTAGAGTAGAATCAAGGATCTAGAAATTCTAATGCTCAAATATAATGATCGACAAATTTAAGGGTCAAAAGAATCCATGGAACGAATTATATCAAGGTTTTTCTGTATCTTTACTTTCCCTCGGTTATCCACTAAACCTTATCAACCCACATCCATTTATCCCAACAACCCTAGTTTCATTATCCTATAATAAGAAAGCTTAAAATTCATTTTTTTAGATATATTGAGGTATCATCTTCCCCAATAGCATATGGCTCACATTGGGACAACATTAGTACCATGCAACTTGAAATATATCAAACCCAATGTTGGGCGAGGTTGTTGTGAGGTATAATAAACTAAAAATAACTATATTCAATGACATATACCTCTCTGTAATCATCATCTTGTGAAAAATGCATCCGTATAGTGGCCAATGTTGTCATTGGTTTTGAATATCCCATTAGAAATAAATTCAGAACTTATTTTTCATATTTTCAATGAGATATTAATGTGTTGTGATTTCACATACTCACCTATAAACCAAGGAAAATATTTGAATCACCAATCATAGAAATATTGATATCAGACCTCATATAATCCACACACAAAAAATAATTTTTCTTTGTCTAGGCCTCAAATATTATGTATTTGACACATATGGTAACCAACATCCTTTGATCATTCTCGTTTTTTGATATAGATGATGTCAAAAACTCTCCCTTCCTAAAAATAATGCTTTCTTAGGAATTAATCCAACCTTAAATACCAGGTCCTCCGTGATTTTTATATCTTATAAATATAATTATTTTCCTTTCACACCTTTTTTCTCATTTTCATCCATAATCAACCGATCTGGTTTCTCAATATAAATTGCTACTTTAATAACTCCAATGAGGAACATAGATTTGACATCTTTTTGGGATACTTTTAACAACATTTACACTGAAAATTCTAATAATATTCAAAATGTTTTTCAACAAGGCTATGAGGGTAAATTTTACTTAATTATAAATTCCATTGATCAAAGAATTATTAGGCTATGTTCGTATATTAATTTCCATGGATTTTTCACCATTATTTTAATTATTAATAGTCTCCACAATCAAATTATTAAAAAATATCTACCAAATTTATCTTGTCATCTTGAAAACATATCACCCCACCCATTTTAAGTCGTCATTATATTGTCTCGTTATCTAATATGGTAAATTATTTAGTACCACAAATCAATTTCCTACTTCAAACACAATTGCCATAAATTATATCTGACTTAAAATCAAAAATTGGTTATTTAGTTTTCTATACGTTGTAAAAATACATCCACAATTGAAATGATAATGCACTCATTAATAATTCCTAAAAAATACTTGATTTCTTTCATCAAACATCTAATAAAAACTATGTATTTTTTACTTTAATCTATATAAAAAAATATCAATATTGAACACTGTCTTTTGGTTTCACCCTAAGGAATCTCTGATTACCATCCATGAAATTCTCACATATTTGAGGCATTAACCCTTTCAGGACCAAAAAATGTTTTAAAACTGTCATCCCCAATAGTTTTATCTCTTAAATAGTAATTATTCCAATTTTTTACATGGAAATTGTCCCCCATATATTTTGTGTTACTTGTACTACTCTGAGTAGTATCCACCTATGAATGGCAACTACTTTGAGTATTTTAGGGAACATATGTGCATGTCCACAAAAGATGGATGATGAGTTCCAAAAAACAAAATTAAATGATAACTGCTTAAAACAAGGGATGATTAAGATTATAGTTCTCTATAACATTCACCTTAAGATGATTTCCACTATCACGCAGGGACTAAAACTAATTTCAACAAGATGAAAATTCAATTGAAGATAACTCTTTCATTAAGAGATCACCACTAGTCCATGTCGTCCCTAATGTAGACAATGTCTTGTATATTAGATGGTACCACAAGGAGGGGATTTGAATTATTAATAGAGGAACCAAACTTCTAAAACCATTAAAAATATATAAGGATCAATGATAAGGTAAATATTTTTAATATATTATGTTTTTTTTGACATTATATTATATGTTATATACTACATTAACATAATATATATTAAATATTTGACAACCCATTCAAAAAATGTCTTCTATACATGCTGATGTTTCCAATCCCTAGGAAGAACAAACTATTTCAAAGCAAGGCCTTTGGGAATATGTCAAGGAAATGTTATGATATGCTTTCTCTATTTTATTGAAAAATTATATATTGGAATATTGATTAAATTTTCATTATTACTTGAAGAGTTCATTTATTTTAGAAGAATTTTTTCATATTTAATTCTTTTCTACAATAAAACATCCAAATAATTCTTCTCACTTAAAACCATTTCGTGCCTGTAGAGCTGAATTTATCACTTTCCATCACATTCCCTCCACTTCCTACTTAGGAAGTGAAATGATGTTGCCTCTTTTCAATCACAGAGGTAATCTTGATATTTTCATAGTAAAATAATTGTATATAGAAATAATTTTATTGTTTCATAATTATTTTTTATTTATTTATTTTTAGTATTACTCATATATTAATTTTTTTCTTTTACTACGTGATTCTTTAGTTGAATTCGGGGGGTCTATCTATCTTTCAAAAAGTTCTGCACAAAAATTTCCATTTACTTCTTCTCCCTCAAAACCGTGTCACCCTGTAGTGTTGTAATCTATCACATTCCTTCAAGTTACCACCACTACTCAATCACAAAAGTAATATTGATGTTTTCCTGGTAAAATCATTTCACATAGACTTAATTTATTGTTTCATATTTATGTTTAATTTTCTTATTTTTATTATTACTCACATTAGAATTGTATTCTCATATATTTGGATACATTTATTAAATAATTTAACTATGATAATGAAAAAACATAAATTCATAAAAATGAATATAACCATCTTGAAAAAGGTGAATTCATACTACTTATTTAGTTAATTTTTTCATCATTTTATCTATTATTTGTAAGTTAATATTCTTATAATTTTTGTGTAAAACTTATTTACTTTTTTCATATATCTTTTGGGATGTTATATTTTTCATTTATTTATATAAAACATTCCAAAAAAGAGATAAAATGATCATAAAATCCAATTTTACATCGATTTTTATTGTCCTTCTTTACGGAACTCTGAATAATGCATATTGACTTGATGTTCTTAGCCAAAAAACCATTCACATTGTTGATGAATGACTTTTATAGGAATATAATGTTCTAATTTTGGGAACTTCTTGTCATAAAATGGACATATAAACTTCCTTTATACATTGATATTTCTATAATGAGACTGGTTTTTTAGAAATGAACAATAATTCAATATGTAGTTTTAACATTTCCATAAATAAAGGCAATCGAAATCTTGGTAACACAGGAAGTTTATATTTTTTTGAGACTTTGGGATGTGTAGGAATCAGCCACACCTCAATCTGGCACACGGTGTGACTGGTGTGACTTTATGTTTTTCTTTTCATTTAAAATTGACATTAATTTTTTCCAAAATGACAACAAACATACTCAAAACCAAGAAAAAATATTATGATTGTTTGGATACATTAACAAAATGATCCATATGTCATTATTTAGGTGTAAGAATCATTCACACCTCAATTTGATTCATGATGTGCCCGGTATGACTCAAAGTGTCTATTACGAGTTTAAAATTATCAATTTAGTTCAAAAAGTTTCACTCTCTAAAAATAGAGAAAACATGCTCAAATTTTATTAATAATATATTTCATCAATTATTAAATCATTTTTTATGTGTATGAATCATCCTCACATCAAAATGATACATGATTTTATTGGTATGAGTTAAAGTTCATGTTTCGTGATTTAAATGACATTTTAGTAAAAAAGAAATGTAAAATCCTCAAAAGTGGGAAAATGTTTTCATATTTTTTTGATACATTATAAAAATGATTCCTATTTAATTACTTATTTTAGAAATATTCCACACCTCAATATGGTGCACGGTGTTATGTTCATTACTCCAATTTCATTTTACTTTTAAATTGGCATCAATTTTAGTAAAAAGGAAATATAGCCTACTCAAAACAAAGAAAAAGCATTGATATTGTTTTTATTCTTTTGGATAATAACCCATTGGACATTTGGGACATGTATAAATCAGAGTCACTTTAATCCGATGCATAGTTGGATAGGTATGAATCAATTTTTTTGTTATCAATTTTTAAATGAAATTTTAGGTCAAAAGGTTCCACTCAATGAAAACAAATAAAACACATTCATATTTTATTAATAATTTATGAAATATATTCCTAAAACATTTTTTATGTGTAGTAATTGGTCTCACATCAAACCAGAACATGATGTGATGGATATGAGTCAATGTTAATGTTTCCTATTTAAAATGCAGTTTTAGTAAATAAGAAATGTGACATACTCAAAACCAAAGAAACACATTCATATTGTTTTTGTACTTCATAAAATGATAAATAATTTATTTGAGGTGTGTAAGAATCATCCCCACCTCAATATTATGCATGGAATGGTCAGTATGACTCCAAGTGAATCTTTTTATTTATAATTGACAACAATTTAATTAGAAAAGACAAATCACATACTCAAATTAAGAAAAATAATTCAGATTGTTTTGATTCTTTAGAAAAAATAATATATACGTCTTTTGGGATGTGTATGAATCAGCCACACCTTAATATGATGCATGGTGTGACTGGTATGACTCAAAGTGGATGTTTTTTATTAAAAAAAATTTTAGTTAAAAAATTATCACTCACTAAAAACTAATGAAACGTGCTCATGTTTCTTGATAATTTAGGAACTCGATTCATGAAGAAGTTTGGATGTGCGGGAATTATTCCCACATGAAACCAAAGCATGATGTGATAGATATGATTCAATGAATGTGGTTCCAGTTAAAAATGAAATTTTGGTTAAAAATAAAAGTGACCTACTAAAAACTGAGGAAACACATTTTAATTGTTTTAATACTTTATTAAAACAATCCATAATTCCTTTTGTATTTTTAAGAATCATCTAAAACTTAATCTAATGCATGGTGTGACCGGTATGACTCCAAATGATTATTTTTTTTAGAATTAACATCAATTTTCATAAAAAGGTAAATTGACCGACTCAAAACCAAGAAAAATAATTCAAATTAATTATATAATTTTTGAAAATGATGCATAGGTCATTTGAGATGTGTAGATATCAACCTCAACTCAATATGATGCATCATCTGAATGGTATGACTCAAATTCCTTGTTTTCAGTTTATAAATGTTATTTTAGTTCAAAAATTGTCACACACTAAAAACTAGAAAACCACACTCATATTTTTGAGATAATTTAAGATATTGATTTATAAATAATTCTTGACATATAGGAATTGGACTACATCAAACTGATACAGGATGTGATCAGTATGAGTCAATGTGTGTGTTTGCAATTTAAAATTAAATTTTAGTAAATGAAGACAAGTGATGTAATAAAAACTAATAAAACACATTATAAATGTTTTCATACTTTAATAAAAATATTGATGAGTCATTTAGGACATTTAAGAGTCGTCCTAACATCAATATGAAGCACAGCATGACCAGAATGACTCCATGTGCATCTTTTTATTTAGAATTCACATTAGTTTTATTAAAAAGGATGGATGACCTACTAAAAATAGAGAAAAGTATTAATATTGTCTTGATACATTTGGAAAATTATCAACAAGTCATTTGGGACATGTAGGAATCAATCAAACCTTAATTTGATTCATGGTCCGATTGGGGGACTCAATGTGTCCTTTATCAGTTTAAAATTAAAATTTTAGTTTAAAATTGTTTCTTACTAAAAATGAAGAAAACATGCATAGATTATCTTGTCAATTTAGGAAATTGATTTATAGATAATTTATGACTTTTAGTTATCAATTTCATATTAAACTGACACATGATGTAATCTATATGAATCAATGTGTGTGTTTCTAGTTTAAAATGAAATCATAGTAAAAAGGACATCTGATGTACTCAATACTAGGAAAACACATTTGAATTATTTTTATAATTTAGGAAATTGATCCATATTTCATTTATGAAGTGTAGTAATTATCCTCACCTAAATTTAATTCATGGTGTGACTGATATGACTCCAAGTTTATCATTTCAATATATATATGTCATTTTAGTTTAAAATGATAATCACATCGCTAAAATTGAGAAAACTATCCTAGATTGTTCTATAATTATTTTATCTACTATTACATAATTAAATTCATATCTTTTTAATCTTAAGATTATTTAGTTACTTTTCTATGAGATAATTTTTTAATACAAAAAAGAAATTGTGTGACATGCAAGAATCAACCACATCTCAATTTGATACATAGTGTTCCTAGTATGACTCAAACGTTAGTTTAAAATTAATAGTTCCTATTAATTTGTTTTTTATATTATTTATATCATAATGACTATTTTCTTATATAGGTATTTTTTTTACTTCAAATGGGTTAGGATCAAAATATAATGAAAAACTGCGGTTTTTAAATGTATATAATAATTTTTAATTATGTAATTGTGTAAACCAATGTATGAAATGTCTATAATATTGTGTCTTCTCCTTGAATTATTGTTTTAAATTTTATATAATTTAAATTATGTATTGGTACTTGATTTTTCTTATTTTTTGGTGGTGTGGTGTGTTGTTACATTACACTGCACTTTTGTTTTAGTGTGCTATTACATTACACTACAATATTCCATTTATTATCACTTTTAGAATCCCAAATAAATGATGTCCTTTATTATTTCTTCTAAAAGAACTGATAAATGACACCTTTATTTGAGCTTGTTTTAGTGCTGATAAATGGCCCCTTTAATAGTGCTTTTTTGAGCTAATAAAAGACTAAGTCTTTTAATCTCTCTCTAGTATTCAACATATTTATAGCACAAATAAAAGCCATTTTTAGCATTGTTAAAGGCCTATTTTGTTGTTGTGTATGAATCTATTTTTTCATAATGTGGATCCTTTATAATTCTCAATTTTTCATGTATATTTATTTTGTATACTATATTGATGGTATTTCTTGTTATTTTTTGTTTTATACCTTCAGGAAAATTCATTATAACTTTATTATATCCAAAATAATGTAATATAATCAAGAAAAAACTTATGAATTAACTTTCATACAATATGAATCCTCATCCAGCCAAAGAAATAAATTACCCACCCTACATCTCAAACACTAGGTCTCAAACAAACTGACCTAGTTATATAGTCTCAATTTTTTTGTCCCATCACTAGAGGCCACATGAATAGCTCCCCAAGACATGAATCCTAACTGAACTTACACCCACATATTAGTGGTTATTAAGAAGTAAGTATCACATGTTTCTATTTTGAACCATTTTTCGAGCCTTTCTCCAGAACATGATAGTTAGTTCCTCCCTTATCTTATTGAATTTGTTCTGGGCGATGATAATAGCCTTAACTTAACAACATATAAGTATCCAAAAAATGATACTTCTAGTAGTGACCTCCAACAACACTACATTAAGATAAACCCTAAAATTGTTAGAGATGTCACTCTAAGGGGTTCAAATAAGATAACTCTAGCTCAATCACTATGTATTGTCCTCCACATGTGGAAAAAAATCAATCAAAAATAATTCCATTCCCCCATTAAAAATATGGATGAATACCAACTTATTATGGTGGAAATCCAAGAGTAGGACAATATACCTTCCCAGACCCATCAAATTTTCAAACACAGTTTTACTGAATCCATAGAATTTCATCGATACACCCCAGAGAAAAATAAGGTGGACCCATGTTTTATCCTCCACAAATGATGAATGTTGGTATATAGTAGTTATAAATAAAGCACATGAGTGGGAACATTTATCATATCTAGACAGTGAATGGGAATATGTCTTTATTCCATCAATAGAGGTTAGTCCTCACATTCTGAAAGTAATGGATTGGTAGACATATATCCCTTCCCACATCTTACCATGATGTAAATACATAATGACGGTAACATCTGTAATTGTTAGGGGTTATGCACACAACCCATCTCCCACAAATGGAGTATCCCCATTATATAATGCGAAGTATACTCGAGTGTAGGAAAATATTTGAACTCCCTTTCAGGTGGGACATCAGAATGTTCCCATGAAAAATAGAAATCATGATCATGAACACATACCCATTCTATCAGGAGATCATTGGACCATTTACATGGAAACTACAAGTTAAGCATATGTACATTCAGAAATTAAAAAAACATGTCTAAATATTTTTGAAGAAATTCAGAAGTCACTCAGGTAAGATACCACATATAAAAGCCATTTTCCCTAGAATGAAAATCTAACCTTCCAATAGAGAAACCTTGACAATAAATCTATATAAAGGTGATCGTAAAACCAAATTGAAGTCCATGATGTTTCTTTACTCAATGATGGTGTTTTTAGGCCCTTAAAACCCTATAAATGAATTCCCAAAATCATTTTTACCAAATAAAGATTAGGGAACAATAGTTATAGTTTCAAATTTCATCCTCATAACTCTTCTAAAAACCACACTAGAGGTCATCCCCAAAATATTCACCATAAATTATTATTTAATGGCCATATTAACATTGATCATGAGAACCTATCTCTTGATGAGTTCCACAGAAACCATGCTTGTTTTTAGTCCTGCAATATCTAATGTCCACTATGATGGTCCTCTATGAGTTATATGTTTCAAGAAACCTCTTTGTGGCTTGGAATTAAACCATAATGGTAGTCCACCCCATGATTTTGTTTTCTACAATGGTACTTCATACAATGATGTTTCATTTTAGAAAAAAGGCTCTCCCAGTGTTGTATCAATTATGATAAAACCTTCATATCATGGTATAGTTGGAAATATGAGGCTATTCATACTATATGTCTTGCCATTGACATGTGATATTCTTCTTAACCAAAAGATATCCCTATGAAATTGTAATTCTCTCAATCAAACATGGATAGAATATCTTCTAGCATAAGGGAGGATATTCCTATCGATCCCTCTTTCTATACTAAGGAAGTTAGGAAATATCTTTAGTGCATATATCATATGAAATAATCCCATGAATATGTTTATGAGAACCAATTTCATATGAGGAAACAATTGGATAAAGAAAATATACCAATCATGTTTTGGTCCTTAGAAAATTCCTAGTGTAGCATTCCAAAGATGTTATTATATGAAATAAAAATGAATCAATAGAAGACTCACCACTATTTAAAAATGATTTTTTAACCTTATGAATAATAATTAGATCATGTCATCAAAATATATAAACATCCTAGTTAAATTGACATGGATACAATTTCAGCTGCATGAAACCTCAAATTGGGAAATCAGATGGAGGTTCTTCATTTTCCGTGTCTTAATTATTTTCCCAAGATACAGTAGTTGATCGATGATGAACCATCTGACATAAAAATTAAGGGATGGGGTAAAAAATTAGAATTAAATTTCACCCTTCTTCGTGGTCAATAAATTCCACTAGATATGACATCGTGAAATCTCATTACTTCATGAAATGTCTCAGAATTGATCGTGGTCTTTGGAAGATGGTATGAATAGTATAAATCATCCAAAAAAATATATGATAAGTGTAAAACATGATGAGAGTAATCCATTGAAACATTTATCATGAGTCTTATCAAAATTTCATGCAATATTACTCCTTAAGTAGATCAAATTATCAACAAACAATTATGTATTCTAAATCAATTTTCTCATGTGAAAAACATGCATTCCACCTATCTCATGCTGAAAAAAAATTCACATGACTAATAGAGTATCCAAATAACTGTAGTAGTAATAATATGAGAGTATACCCACTTATAGAGTTTGGGGACTTTTTTTACATATCTAGTTATTTACATGAAACCAAAGATGATCCAAAAAATTGAAATGTTGGAGAAAGGATGAACCCACCCTATATGGATCTAAAAATTCTTACCTCAACCTCCACCCTAATGGTAGTGAGTATTTTCCAATTTACAAGTACCATTATAGAGTGATTCATCAAATTATATCTCATCACATGAATAGGATTCCTCATTGGGAATATATATGATGAATTCTTCTAGAGATTTTATTCAGATCACTCTTCTCCATGTGGCTCTAGGAGAATCATTGAAGGGAACATTGAGACCCTATAGTGGTTTTAATCCAATGAAACCTATCATGGGTATAAGAAACCCCAATATTTTAATCTTCTTTAGTGAATTTATCAAGGAAACCCTTCCCTCGTATCATTCTAATGCTAATAGGACACGTGCAATTCATTATACATTAGGGAATGTAATCAACACTTCCCATGTAAATTCTAAAAAAATGATCTAGTTTAGTGGAATAGAATGAGGATTATAACATTTTAAATACAGTCCAACACAAAATAACCAAAGAGGGTGTTTATACTATGAATCATAGATCATATCAATATTTTGGGACTCCCATAAATTTTTCATTTCCACATCCTTGGAAGATGTTAATCAAACAAATGGGTAAAGGTGTGGATACATCCCACCCATTACCTGAGTAGGTTAAACCTATCACACATGAGGTAATATTTTCTCATCATGTGGAAGATATGAAGGAACATATAAAGATAAACACATAATAAATCATAGAAAATATCCCATCGTGTTATGTTCTTCAAGAAGAGTCTCACCTCACTCTCCCAGAGGATACCCGTCAACATGAACAGCTCATCATGAGTTTTTCCATAATATCTAATCAACATGGATTCTAAGAAATCAATTTATTTGGATGTAATATTGGTGGGATATTGGGAGTCTCATCTATTATGTTAGGAACATGAACCATGTCATAAAAATCATCACATTCCTTCCCATGATGGCCCTCAAATGTAAGTACACACAAAGCTTCCACATCTAGACCTACCCATCACATCCATGTTAAATCTCCCAATAAACTAGTCATCGCATCAGATTATTTCTCTACTATTATTTCATTAAATACTATATTATATGCTATATAAGAAAAAGAAACACTTGTACAACCCTATAATAATCCATTCCCAAATTTTTTTTAAATTAAAAACTTTCCAAGGACAATTTTGGGAAACCAAAAATTCTAACATTCAATGGTTCAATGAATCCAAAACAATATAATATGTAACCATGAAGCTTCAAAAAGTAACTAATTATACCTTAGAGGTACTAGACATCATTTGGTAGACTAGTTTACAAGCCAGTTCAATCAACAAATTAGAATATCTTCACTGGTAGTATCCTTATAAATTTAGATCAATGTTAAAGAATAAAATAATCATTAACCTCTAAAAATAAAAATAGAGATAAAATGAGAGAGTTTCATATTTCATTACTAGGTTGAAGTGTTTAATTTACCCCTAAACCTGCATCTTCCCAATGAAGTGTTTTTTCCTTTGTATATAGATCTTCTTTGATGAGTTGAAAATTCCAATCATCTGAGTGATGTACCAAGGGTTATAATAGAAATCTTATACAGTTTCATAGTGGTTGGAAGATTTAATTTCGTGAAAAAATTCTAGGTATTGAAAAATGCTGATAGTTAAAGAAAATAGAATAATTATAGTGTAAACTATGAATTTTATGCTTATTTCTTCTCCGATTATAGCAGCCTAGGATTTTCATACATAGATGTTTAATATTTTTAAATTAATATTCATTACATTACACAAACACATTCCTAGGGATAATAACTTTATAGTGCATTTGGAAACATGGAATTATAAACAACTTGTTCATAAAAGTTTCTAAATTGTCACTCACATGGTTCCTCAAAAAAATATTCTTTCTTAGAAATGTTACATGAAATACCTATCGTCATAACCAGAGGAATAGAAATATTATAAATGTTGAAATCATATTCAAAGTAAGGTTAAAAAAGATAAATATATTAGAATAACCTGATTATAAGTTTATGAGAACATGATCGTACCATTTTAAAACCAACCCCTACACTTAAACGAACATAATATTGAGTCAAGGAAAAATATTAGTAGTTCATAAGACAAGAATCATAACTAAATAATCAAACATGACCCCAGAGATCATAACATAGTCTGAAGATATATAATAATGGAATACAAATAACTATAAAATGTCATTTCTATAGTAGTCCAGGATCATTTCCATGCATATAATAATGGAATGACTTAAATCTACATACCAAAATAGTTTCCATGGTTCACTCCCATGAATATCATAAGGGGAAAAGTACCTTAATGGATAGGATTAACTCTCTATTCTAGTCCTTTTTAACTCAAGATATATAATTCTTAACACAATGTATTAGAGGGAGATATAGGTCCCACACGTCAGATAATAAAAATCATAGATACATTTTCTAAAAGATCATAGAAAAATCATAATATCGGTACCCATGAAAAGAAATGGTATTCATAAACATCTCATCATAGAATAACATTTGAAAAATAAATTGGTTTAATAATAAATTCATCATTTCATTATAGCATAACCCATGGAAAAGTTAGCAGGATTATTTATCATTTTATCATGGTATAACCAATGGAAGAGAAAAAAATTTCATAAAAATCTTCTCACCATAATCATAAACCATTAATAGAAAGAAAAAATAATTTTATCCTTGGATCATATCATCCAAAAATAATAATTGACAACAAAGGAGTTCATCTTATATGGAAAAAGATTTTGAAAGATCACATTAAACATTTCCGGAAGAAAATTGATTTTCCACTTAAAAACAATTTCATGAAATAAGAAAAATTCAAAATAATTATATATAAAAATGACTATTTAATATTATAAAGGATTTTTAATAATCATTAAAAACATTGAGGATAATATTGTTTCCACTATAAAAAATATTTATTAAAAACATAAAACATTTTAAAAATACTTCTCTATTTAAAGAAACTTTCATACAAATATAGAAAGATTTAAAACATATGGTGGTCATGATGGTGGGAAATTATGATCATTCCATAAATATTTGAACAAATATTCATTTCAGTATATTGGTAAAAATAAAATAATCCTTGTTTTGAAAATGAAAAAAATAGTCTTTTTAAAACACCTTATAAAGATTTAAACATGGATACAAATGTATTTAACAAATATTTTTGAGATTGATAAAAAAAATTGAATACAATTTTAGAAAACGTGTATAACACCCAATTATTATTGGTAATGTATTTTCTTAAATAATTTTATTTCTTCAATAGCTTACATTGTACACAACACTAAGATTAAATGAACCCTAATATACTATTAAAAATTATTATTTAAACATGACCACTATAAACTAACTATTAAATTGGAAAAAATGAATAGTGTTAAAAAAAATTATGAAATTAATATATTATATATTAAAAAAATGCATTCATACAATATATATCAATGGCATAAGATGAGAAAAAAATTTCAATTTTATGCATAAAAAGCATTAATTTTTAAAATGTAGATTTTATGCATTTTAGTGGCGTACCTGTTTTATTTATAGTTTTTATAATGTTTATGTATTATATTTTAAAAAATAAACTTCAATTTAAAAACTGGACTTTCAAAATTATCTTATGATTTATTTCTATTATTTTTCTAAGATGTTTCATTTTTTATGAATATTAAAAAAATACAGTTTTTTTAAAATAATGTATCTTTTATGATATATTTAATACATTCTTCTGATATAAAATTTATTAAACTTATATAATGAATAAATTTTAATATTTAAAAATAAATATATTATAAAAATAATATAGAAAATGTAAATTATAATTTATTTCATTATAAATATAAAAAAACCAATTCAATGCTAATGTAGTGCATGTGCTGTGTCAAAAAAGTAAAATCTGGTTCATTACAGATAATAATTGAGTGATTAAAAGTATTTGAATTTTTTTATTAATTATTACTTATAAATTATTATATTTTCTTATATTTTAGAATTTTAGAGTTATATAACATGAATATTATGAAAATGCTTGGGCAATGCTTGCGTAATGAAAGAAATATCAAATTAAAAATTAAATATGATTTCTTGACATGGATATGATTAAATATACATAATGAAAGAATATATAGGATTATATTAAGAACAATTAATTTATTTTAGGATATTAAATTATTTTTAATTTATATATATAATAATTAAATTTAATGCTTATGCAATTCTAATACAGTGCATGTGCAAGCAAAAGAAAACCGGGGAAATAATTTTAATTGAAATTATTTTAACACTTAAATGACCAAAAAAATTAAATAAATATTATTTTATTAATTATTTTAATCCATAATCATCCTTGGTTTAGATTTGGGACCGTTTGGATGCACTTGAATGTCTTTAAGACCCTTATAATATTTTTTTAATGTATGTCAAGCTACTCACACTATGGTTTTTAATTAGTATAACTTTTTAATATATGACTTTCCAGAAGATATGTTCAACCATAAATATTATTTGAAAATATAAATGAATTATAATCTTAATATGAATTTATTTGTAATTTTTAGGGAAGAATTAAATGCCTTAAATTCTTTCACGATGAAGGTGGAGTAATTATTAAATTAATAGAAAATTAAAATAAATGATATTAATATATTAAAAAATATATAATTTGAGATAATTAAGCTGGCATATGAATTATATAGATAAATATTACCTTTATATGATAAAATTACTTTTTTTGTACTAATTTTAATAATTTTTTTTATGTTTTGAAAGTCACAGTAAGGAATAATATTACTTTTATAATAATGATATTTCAAGAATAAAATATTCTATTAAATTATGAAAAAATAATAAAATTATTTAATAATCCCAAACGAGAGAATATTTAGTCAAAGTTTAATCACTTATGTTTTATAGTCCTTTTGGATTACTTTTCGTCTAGAATATCCTTAATTGTATTTTAATATTCTATGGAATTCTTAAAGTGCCCCTCACCTCAATAATAAAATTTCACCCCATAATTGACTTCATTTCACCACCTTGAGCCTTATAGATCTTCCATCATCTATAAAATTATCTTCTCCAATTAAATATTTACCACGACCTATCCCCCAGGGCACATGCCTTGACTACCCCAAACCCGCCTTCCATAGGCTAGGGGCTGGCGACTAGCACTGATGGTCTATTCCTAAAACTGGGAAATAATTGCCTTTATAACCTATAAGAACACACAACCAAGCACACAGCAAGATACGAACTCAAGTAAACTGAACAGTAAATAGAGTGAGCGCAGAAAGTAAAAGGGGCAAAAATACAAGCCCAACTAGTAAGTACAAGAAACTGAAAGTACAAGTAAACTGGAACAGCTCCTTTGAACACCTACCAGGGATCCTACCTGAAGGGTAGGCACAGCTCTCGGTCGTTCGTCTCTGCGGTACACCTTGTCTAAGGTCAACCTATGTGCTACCTTAAATCCTGGTACTATCTTCCTCAGTCAGCACTGTCCATCTTATGGACCAAACGCAACGAAGAGCAGACATAACCCATACAGGGTTGAGTATAATGATACTCCGTAGGGACCTTGAGACCCTCATGGTCGCGCAAAATTCACAAAGGATAAACCATAAATCACGAAATCAACTGACAACCCTACTTAGTTATATGCCAATACATATACCAAAGTTATCAAGTATACGCATTTCAATCAGGTGGAAACACATAGTCCAACTCAGAAGCCCAAATCTTAATTGTTCCACAAAGGAATAAGTACCATGAAGGTAAATACCACAAAGGGTATGCCACACAGAAGAATACCACCAAGGTATTTCCATGAAGGAAAGCACCACACAGGTAGAGACTCAACATACACTAGGAATTTCAAAGGTATAGTAGTAGATATGTTTAGATATAACTATTGAATCATCTTACTCTATTAAAACTCTCTAATGTGGACCCACAAAGGATCGCTCGGTGCTGACCCACACAGGATCACTCGGTACTAACACACAGTGGATCGATCGGTGCTAAACCACACAAGATCGCTCGGTGCTGACCCACATAGGATCACTAGGTGCTAACTCACACATGATCCCTTGGTGCTGACCGACACAGGATTACAAGGTGATAACCCACACAGGATTTCTCTTCATTCTACATGTCACAGCCTGCTACTGGGTTCCCACACTAGGCTTTCTCGTCTCCAGAAGTGTCCATTCCTCAAGCCACTAGTTGATACTCTAACTACCATTAACTCTTGAGAAAATTATCTCAAAGGACCGCCACGTCATAGGGGTCTCAACGAAATAGATTGTGCATCAATCGGACACCCGGTCTATGAGTTATTAGCCTTTTAGTCCCGAGGTCCCTGTTGGATTCATGCTCGATCCAACCCAACCATTCTCCAACATTATCCAAATCTCTAGTGGTGTACACTCAAAGGGACCGTCTCACACCAAGGATTACAGTGTCGCTGGCAGGTCATCAAATGGACATCTGGTGCCAAAGTTATGGCCAAAATAATGTAAATGGGTCAAAGTGGGTCCGGGTCTTGTCCCACCCGGTTGAACTGACCAAGCCAGACCTGGAATTGGCCGACCTAGTTGGGGTCAACCAGGCCCGTGGTGTAGCCCAGCCTATCGGGTGGCCCAACTGGGAAACTCGGCATGGGAAGCGCGGAGGCCGCGTGGGCCGCGAGGGCGGTGAGGCCGCGAGGTAGGTGAGGCTGCGGGACCATGAGGGGGGCAAGGCCCCGGGCGGCGGTGACGTGGATGGTAGAGGTTGAGGGTAATGTGGCCCTGTGAATATTCATGACCTTTTTCCTTCCCTAGCGGTGCTGCTGATGTCGGAGGTCGCGGGTGCCAGTGTCACAGACGGTTCCGGACGTGGGCGGCGGTGCCGCAGATGGTGGGGGCCACGAGCGGCAGTGGCACAGATAGTGGAGGCCACGGGAAGCGAAGCGTTTTGGGGAGGCTGGGCATAGTGCCTCCGCAGGCAGTGCCACAGACGGCGTAGGCCATGGGAGGCGGAGCGCCATGGGGCGGCAGGGCCACATGTCTGCGATGGCGGTGCCGTGGATGGGAAAGGCTGAATGTGATGGTGCTGCAGACTGTAGAGTCCGCGGGTGGTGGAGCGCCGTGGGGCGGCAGGGTGTCATCTGTTCACCGATGGGTGGCTTGACCGGCCTCCTTTCATTTTTCACCTTCGTCGCGGCCCGCCGTGGTGACGGACGCGTTTCTCATGTTCCACCTCTACCAACCACCGGCACCGATTTCCATCACCATCACGAAGAACACAAAAGAGCCATAATATTTTGCAGAGAGGTCAGGCCTTGTTTTGTTTGGCCTGCACTCTATGCATTAGGGTGGTACCAAGTGGTTAACAAATTTTAAATCCATAATGTCTATGGAAGATTTTTAAAACATCAATCCCCACAACCTCTGTCAATACCTTTTCCCAAACACACAAAAAAAACATTTACGGAACAACTAGTTAGAGAGAGAGTTGATCTAAATTCATTGTTTAGAAGAAAACAACATGGTAAATATTAATCAAATATAATTAAACCCCTACTTCAATTTTTCATTGATGTTGTCTCGAGAAAGAATTTGAAGAAGGCGGAGAGGGTTCCAATGATCGTTTCTTCCGAAACCATGCTTCGATGATGTGCTCATACGTCGTCCTCTTCCTTGATTTCTGTAGAATTTTCTTCGATGGCATTCTCATTGGATAAATTTATCCCTCCATGAAACTTCTTTTCCAACAAAAAATACTCCCAAACAAAGAGGTTCCAATATAATTAAATTATGTAGATAAATTTAGTTGGCACATGGGAATAATTAATTGGCCCAATTATTGAATGGTGCTGGAAAAATTTAAAGTTAGAGGAAGTCCATGGGTTATCTCTCATTAAGAGGGAGTTCAAGGGGTGTTAGTATCAGGTGGTCCACACCACCATAACACACATGGGAGGTTAATTCTGGTGGTCCCCACCTCCAAAACCTTACATGGGAGGTTTAGTTCTGGTGGTCCCCACCTCCAACATCCACATGGGAGTTCCAAAGAAAGTAAAATGTTACACAATTTTATTTATATTATTATTTCACAAAAAATCCAAATTCAATCTTTCACCCTTGAACTACTGTGGTCAAGGTGATGGTACCCTTAAGAGAATATTGGTTCTGCGAGTTCAACGGTGCCCTCAGATTTCAATTCCGAGCACCTGTTCAATAGTTTTAAAAACCCGCTCGTACTTTTACTGAATGTACCATAAAAGAAGTTCAGAAATTCATTCCAGGAACTCTGGGCCTTGGAATTACATGCCATCCATTTTATCAGACTCGTAAGATTCCCATTTATTAAAAAATATACATGGAAATTCTGGGTTTTTACATTCTCCCCACCATAGATATTTACGTCCCCATAAGTCACAACTAAAAACTAGGTAAACAAGTTGGGGTACTGAGCAGATATCTGAGCCTCCCGCACCCATGTGCTCTCTTAGAGGTTCCCGTGCTTCTAGTGAATGCACACTAGAGGTATCGACCACCCACAAAGGACCCACTCCTATCGATCATAAATCACTATTGGAACCTCCATAAAAGTCACCCCATCGTCAAATTCCATCTCACCATGATCGATGATGTGAAAAGGGTCATGCACGTATCTCCTCAGATGGGATACGTGGACGACGTCATGCACCCGGTACAACTGATGTAGAAGAGATAAGTGGTATTTCACCTCGCTAACTCTACTGAGAACCTAAAAAGGTCCGATGAATCTCATAGATAACTAGCCGCCTTGACCAAATCTCGTAAACCATGTTAGGTTCAGACCTGTAGAAAGATGTGCTCACCATCCCCAAACTCTAGAGGTCTCAATCTCCTATCAGTATATGACTTCTGCCTACTCTGTTCAGTCTTCATCCACTCCGGGGTGATTTTCATCTTCTCTGTGGTTGCACGTACCATCTCTGGTCCCAAGAGTGCTGACTTCCCTGGGCCAGTCCAGTAAAAAGGTGATCTGCAAGGTTGCCCGTAAAATTCCTTAAAAGGATTCATCCCAATGGTATAGTGATATCTGTTTTTGTATGCAAACTCCACCAAAGGAATGTGATCCTTCTAGCTATGGATGAAGTCACGGATGTAAGTATGCATCATGTCCTCGAGGGTCTGAATGGTCTGCTCAGTCTGGACATCCGTCTGAGGATGGAAGGTGGTGCTCATATGGAGCTGCATCCCGAAAGACTCCTGCAACCCCTTCCATAGTTTTTTAGTAAAATTTTTATCATGATCAGAGATAATTTTCATGGATACTCCATGTAGACACAAAATTGCTTGCACATAAATGCATCCTAAGCTCTCTACTGAACCCTTCTCTCTTATCGGCAAGAAGTGGTCTGACTTGGTGAGTTGGTCGACGATCACCCAAATCGATTCATGACCCCTAGATGTATATGGTATTCCTATCAAGAAGTCCATGGATAACCCATCCCACTTCCACTCTGGGACCTCCAAAGGTTGAACCAAGCCTTTTGGTACATGATGCTACACCTTCACTTGCTAACAAGTGAGGCACCAAGAGACAAACTATGCTACTTCTTTCTTCATTCCGGGCCACCAGTGCTATAGTCGGAGATCCTGGAACATCTTCACCAGTCATGGATGTACCTCTAGATGGGATGTGTGGAACTCCGTCAACACTTCTTCCCGAAGTGAAACTGATACCATGGTACGTCATCTGAAGAAGATGACATGCTCCCCACCTTCAGAAAATCCATCTGGTGCATGTCCTATAGATATTTGAGCATGTCGAGTCTCGTAGTCAGTTTCCCCACACTGCGCCTCACTGACTTGGTGAAGGAGTGGTGGAGTGACTGTAAGAGACTGAAGGAAATCTTCTCCATCACATTCTGTGAAATATATCTTCAAAGCGGCCATCTACTTCATCGCCTCATCTAACAACTATATACCAAATCTCTGGTTGAGTGCATATACTACAATGTTTCCCTCCCCATAAGTATAGACTATCTCGAATTCATAGTCCTGGAGGAACTGAAGACAACATCACTATCTCAGTTTTAGGTCCTTCTGAGAGAAGATACACCTGAGACTCTTGTGATTATAGTATACTGAAAAATGCTCACCCATCAAGTAATGTCGCCACATCATTAAGGCTAAGACCACTGCTACTAACCCCAGGTCATGGGTAGTAGAGTTCTTCTCATTCTATCTCAGTTTCTGAGAACCATATGTGATCAATGCTCACTCCTACATCAAGACACATCCGAGTCTGATCCCTGATGCGTCGCAATATACTACATACCCTACGCCCTCCTCTGGAAGCCTCATGATGTGGGCACTAGTCAGCCTCTGCTTCTGCTCTTGAAAACTCTTCTGGAATATCTCCGACCACACGAAGGGTTTCACCTTCTTTTTCAACACAGATAGAGGTGTTGCAGCACTGGAGAAATCTAGCACAAACCTTCCATAGTATCCAGCCAAACCCAAAAAACATCGTACCTCCATCACACTCCATGGTGGCTCCCAAGAATGTACCACCTCAATATTCATTGGATCCACAAAAAATCCATCCTCCAATATTACATGTCCCAGAAAGTGAACCTCACATATCCAAAAATGGCACTTTAAGAGCTTACCATAAATCTGGTGCTCTCGGAGTGTGTCCAGTACTACCTACAAATGAAAGGCATGCTCCTCCTCAGTAGTCTAGTAGATCCGATTTTTTTTGATGAATACTACTACAAAGCAAACAAGGTATGGCTGAAAGATCCTGTTCATGAGTCCCATGAACACTTCTTGGGTGATGGTCATGCCGAATGGCATAACCAAGAACTCGTAATGGCCATACCGACATAGGAAAGCAGTCTTCTGCACATCCTTGTCTCGTACTCTGAGCTGGTGATAGCCTGATCTAAGGTCTATCTTCGAGAACCACCGTGCTCCCTCCAACTGATCAAAGAGGTCATCAATACTCAGAAGTGGGTACTTGTTCTTCACAGTCACCTGGTTCAGGTTCTGATAGTCAACACAAAGCCTCAAGCTCCCATTTTCCTCATTGGTGAACAAAATCAGGGCTGCCCAAGGAGATACACTAGGTCGAATGAATCCCTTCCCCTGCAAGTCCTCTACCTATACCCACAGCTCACGAAGCTCTACAAGAGCAATCTGATACATAGGTTTAGATAATGGTGCCATATCGGGGTACAAGTCAATGTAAAAGTCCACATCTCTGCAATGAGGTAGACATGGAACATCATCAGGTAATACATCCTCATACTGTTCCACTACTACTGGATAACTCAGACTCTCCACTTCAATTTCTATGAGGGTAAGGCTAGACAAATAATGAGTGGTTGACTGTACTCTCCTTAGGATAATTCCATCATGTGCTGAAAAGGATCCCTTCTCACTGGTGAAGGTAAACCTAGTCCCATCCATGCAGGCACATTGAACTTTGTGCCTAATATAGTCAATCTGAGCATGGAATGTAGATAACCAATCAATAACCCGGATGATGTCTTAAGGCCTCAACGCTGATAACAGGAGATCTCAGCCGAAGCTCTCGCCTCCTAGAGTAAGATCACACTGCCTGCATCGCTGATTAATCGTCCAATATGCTCACTTAAGAGTCTCTAGCCATAAGTATCGAACCAATGACTCCATCACAATCTTCGATCTCTAAACGATGTAAGTGGAAATAAAAGAATGATTTTCACCTATGTTTATAAGTACTACTGCTAAGGTGTAATAGACACACATTATACCTTGTATCATCTTCAGAGCATCATGATCGTAGGCCTCACCTGCATGGAGCTGAGCTCACCTCTGTCCACTTGATCACTGTGGTCGGGGTGGACCTATTGGTGGTGGTGGTGGTAACACCTCGAACTGTCACCCACCACTAGCTGCACGACCATCTCCTCTGCCACGTCCACCAGCTCCCTGGGGACCTCCTTAGTCGAACCTCTAACTCTTCTAGGGTGGTCTTTTGACCGTCTTCAGATCATCTGTATAGCAGGTTGGACAGTCACGAGCCATGTGAACCTACCCGCCGCATGCCTAACACTTCCCGCTCCTGACATGACTGGCTCTGCCTCGGGTGCCCCGCACAACCAACCCTAAATCCTATGGTCATCCACCTGTAGGTCTGGTCCACTTGGACCTAGGTGACATCTGTCTATTTCCAACAGCAGAAGACTCTTCTATGTGATGTCTAGTGTTGGGTCTTGTTGCTGGTGAGTGCTTAGTAACAAAACACACCACTAATAGGGCTCCCTCTAACACCCCCGCCTGCATCGGGATGCTGAGAAAAATCATCGAAGCCCTGATCTCTTTTCTGATTCCCTAATCAATGGTCTGGGCCCTGAAGAATAGTTCTCACATCGTATCTATGGAGTACGGTGAGAGGTCAGTGAACCTCACTGAGTACTGAGCCATAGTCATGCTACCCTTCTACAAATGAAGAATCTTCTGTATGCACACAGCGCGAAGAGTCGACAGGACAATATCGACTCGAAACATGCTCTCAAAGTATGCCCATAGATGTGTCACCTCTTCGTGATCATGGTGCATCATGCTTTACCATCTACCTACTTCAGCCTATATAAGGCTGGCGGAAAGAATCACCATGAGATCCGCTGGTGTCCCTACCAGTTGTAAAACTCTCACTACGGACTCCAGCCAATCCTCAACTGTCAGTGGGTCCGTCTCTCCCCTGAACCTAGGTGGCCTCTGGTGCTGTAACTCGTGCAACGTTCTCAAGTGGCATGAATGGACTACTTCTGGGGCTGGTGGCATCCGTGTCCCAACGGGTAATGGTACCAATGGTTCCTCGGCTGGTGCCTCTACTGGAGGAGGGAACAGCACCGAGGCCTCGGTGCTTGGTGGGCTATCAATGCGTACTAATCTCTAAACCCTATATGGATGTCTATTTGGAGGCATCCTAAAAACAAACAGGTTCTCCATGGTCAATAATTTATACTTATTTATCTGATTCAAGAGATCACAAATAAAAAAATTGGAAACACACACGTAATCACTTTTTTCATGCACTGAGTCAGAAATCAGAAGTCAAGGTCCCGTTGTATAGATACGTCGGCCGCTACACCAACATTGGATTCCCTAAAATGATAACCACACTCATTAAACTTAACACTATCACCATTAAAAATAAATATCAGAGGCATATGGTCTATAGTAGAACCGACTCCTCTGATACTAATTTCTCACGACCCATCCTCCGAGACCCGTGTTGTGACTCACCCAAGACCGCCTTCCATAGTCTATGTGCTGGCACTAGCACCGAAGGCATATTCCCTAAACCTGGGAAGGAATTGCCTTTAAAACCTATAAGCACACACAAAAAAGCACACAACAATATAAAAACTCAAGTAAACTGAATAGTAAACAGAGTGAGTGCAGTAAGTAAAAGGGTCCAGAATACAAGCCTAACTGAAAAGTACATGAAACTGAAAGTACAAGTAAACTATAATAGCTCCTATGAACACCCGCCAAAAATCATACCTGAAGGGTAGGTACATCTCTTGGTCATTCATTCGAGCAGTACACCTCATCTAAGGTCCACCTCCAAGCTATATTCAGTCCTGGTACTCTCGTCCTCAGTCAGCAATGTCTGTCGTCTGCACCAAACACAATGAAGTGCGGGCATAGCCCGTGTAGGGGTGAGAATAATGATACTTAATAAGGACCCCAAGACCCTCATGTTCATGAAAAATCCACAAAGGATAAACCAAAAACCATGAAATCAACTAAAAACCCAACTTAGTTATATTCCCATACATATAACTATGTTATAAAATATTCCCATCTCAATCATGAGGAAACACAGAGTCCTTCTCAAAAGCCAAAAGCTCAACTATTCTATAAAGGAAGGAGTACCACGAAGTTAATTACCACATAGGTAATACATGTAGAAAAATACCACCAAGGTATTACCATGATATAAAGTACCACACATGTACCAACTCAGCTCACACCATGTATTTTATAGGTACAGTAGTAGAGATCATTAGATGTAATTATCAAATCATCTTACTCTGTTAAGAGGCTCTACTGCTGACCCACACAGGATCGCTCTGTGCTAACCCACATAGGATCGCTCGGTGCTGACCAACACAAGATCGCTCTGTGCTGACCCAAACTAGATCACTAGGTGCTGACCCACACAGGATCGCTCGGTTCTGACCCACATAGGCTCGCTAGGTACTGACCCACACAGTATCTCTCTTCATTCTTCACATCACAGCTAGCTATTGGGTTCCCGGACTAGGCTTCCTCGTCTGTGGGAGTGTGCAGTCCCCAAGCCGCTAGATGATACTCTGACTGCCACTAATTATTTCGAAGAAGTATCTCAATGGACTACCACGTCATATAGGTCTTAATGCAATATACGGTGTGGCAATCCATCGCCAAGTCTGTGAGTTATTACCCTTTTAGTCCCGAGGGTCCAGCTGGATTCATGCTCGATCCAACTCGACAGTACTCCAACATTATCCAAATCTCCAGTGGAGTATACTCAAATGTATCATCTCGCTCCATAGTTTCTAGCGCCACTGATGGTTTGTCAAATGGAAGCCTGGTGCCAAAGTTATGGCCAAATGAGCATAAATGGGTCGAAGTGGGTCTGGGTACAGTCCCACCCGGTCAGACAGACCCGGCCCGACCCAGCCTTGGACAACCTAGTCAGGGTCAACCCGGCCCGCAGTACGGCCAGGCTTGGCTGCTTGGCCCGGTTGGCATGGAGGTCGTGGGGGTCGTGAGGGCGGTGAGACCGTGGGGCCATGATAGCGGCGAGGCTGCGGGGCCGCAGATGTGGTGAGGTTGCGGGCGGTAGAGCTGCGGACTATGGAGGCCACGGGCGGCACAACCGCAGATAGTAGAGGCCGCAGACAGTGGAGGCCGCAGGAGGTGGAGCGTCGTGGGGCGGCGGGGTGTCGTGCCTTCATTGGCGTTGTCGCGGAAGGTGGAAGTCGCGGGCGGGGGAGCCACGTACGGAATAGGATGCGGGCGGCGAAGCCATGGATGGAAGAGGCCATGGGAGAAGATGCCTCCAATGGTAGAGGTGGCGGGCGGCAGGGCACCGTGCTAGAGCCGGCGGTGCAGTGGACGACAGAGACCGCCAGCGGCGGGGTGTCGTGACATCGATGCCGGTGTCGCAGACAGTGGAGGCCAAAGGCGGAAGAGCGTTGTGGGGTGGCAGGGTGTCTTGCTGATGCCGGCAGCTGGCTTGACTGACCCCCTTTCGTTCGTTTCCTTCGTCGGCGACGTCTGTGGTGTTGGCCGCAGTTCTCGAATTCCACTGGTGCCAACCGTCAGCACCAGTCACCGTCACCATCGCGAAGAACAGAAAAGAGCCTTAAGATTTTGCAGAGAGGTCGGGCCATGTTTTTTTGTCCCACATTCTCCACGTTAGGGCACTAGAAAGTGTTTCACAAATTTGGAAACAAGAACGTGTATGAAATATATTTAAAACATCAAACCCCACAACCTCTGTCATTCACTTTTCCCAAACCCGCAAAAGAAAACATCCACAGATCAACTAGTTATAAAGAGAGTTGATTTTCATTCTTTTTTTATAAGGGAAGAACATGGGTAATATTAATCACATATAATTAAACCCCTACCTCAACTGTTTGTTCACATTGAGGTGAGAAAGAAGTTGAAGAACGAGGAGAGGGGGCCAACGATCATTGCTTCAAAAACCATTCTACGATGACGGGCTTGTAATTCATCCTCTTCCATGATTTCAGAAAAATGTTCTTCAATGTCATTCATCGTTGGAGAACTTTATCCCACAATGGAACATATTTTCCAACCAAAAATCCTCCCAAAAAAAGGTTCCAATATAATTAAATTAAGTAGATTATTTAAGTTGGCACGTTGGCATAATTAATTGCCCTAATTAATTAATGGTGTTGGAAAATTTTAATTTTATTAGAAGTCCATTGGTTATCTCTCATTAAGATGGAGTTCATGGGGATTTAGTATTGGGTGGTCCCCACCACCATAACCCAAATGGGAGGTATGTTCTGGTGGTCCCCACCTCCATAACCTCACGTCGGAGGTTTAGTTCTGCTGGTCCCCACCTCTTCCCCTCAAGCAACTATTTGATACTCCAACTACCCTGAAGTCTCACTAAGATGTATCTCAAAGTACCTTCATGTCATAGGGGTCACAACACAACAGACAGTGCGTCAATCGGACGCCCAGTCTATGTGTTATTAGCCTTTTAGTCCCGATGGCCTGGTTGGATTCGTGCTCGATCCAACCTGACTATCCTCCAACTTTATCCAAATCTCCAATGGGGTATACTAAAATGTACATTCTCACTCAAAAAATTCTAGAACTGCTGATGGTAGGTTAAAAATATGTCTGCTGCCAATGATATGGCCAAAAAAGTGTAAATGGGTCGATGTGGGTCTGGGTCCGGTCCGACCTGGTCAGGGTCGACCCGGCCAGACCCGCTGGCTCTGGGCCAGCCCGCTCTGGGCGGCCCGGCCTGGCGGCCAGGCTAGCGCGGCGCGGAGGCCACGAGGGCCGCAAGGTCCGCAAGGGCGGCTAGACCGCATGGACATGAGGGCGGCAATGTTGTGGGTGGCGGGGCCACAGACGAAAGAGGACGTGGGCAGCGGAGCACCGTGGGGCGGCAGTGTCCCCTAACTTCGCTGTCGGGACGGCGGACAATAGAGGGCGCGGGCGGCAGTTCCGCGAAAGGGGTAGGTTGTGGCCGGTAGTTCTGTGGACAGCGAAGGCCATGGACGCAGTGCCGCGGTCGGCTGAGGTTGCGAGTGGCAGGGTCGCGGCCGGTAGAGGTCGCGGGCGGTGGTGCCCTGGATGGTGGAGTGCACGGGTGGAGGGGCCATGGACGGGGGAGGCCGCGGGTGGCGTAGCACCCTAGGGCGGCGGGGCGTCGTGCATGCATAGGTGGTGCCTCAGAATGTGGAGGCCGTAGGTGGAAGAGCACTTTGGGGCAACGAGGCATCGTGCCTTTGCGGGTGGTGCCACGGACGATGAAGGTCGCGGGTGGTGGAGCATTGCTAGGCGGTGGGGCATCGTGCATGCACTGGCGGCCGGCTGGACTAGCCACCTTTCATTCGTCGCCTTCTTCACGGCCATCCATGGTGCCATCTGTGGTTCTTGAGTTCCACTGGTTCCAACTTCTGACACCAGTCATCATCACCATCATGAAGAACACAAAAGAACTATAAGATTTTGTGGAGAGGTCGATCCATGTTTATTTGGCTCGCACTCTCCGCGTTAGGGTGGTATCAATTTGTTTACAAATTTTGAATCAAGAACGTGTATATAATATATTTAAAACATCAAACCCCACAACCTCTGTCAATCAGTTTTCCCAAACCTGCAAAAGAAAACATCCACTGATCAACTATTTAGAGGGAGAGTTGATCCTCCTTCTTTGTTTAGAAGGGAATAACATGGGGAATATTAATCACATAAAATTAAACCCTTACCTCGATTGTTCATTTACGTTGGCACGAGAAAGATGTTGAAGAAGGTGGAGAGGGTTCCAACAATTTTTGATTCTGAAACCACACTTCAATGACATGCTCTTACGTCATCCTCTTCCTTGATTTCCAAAGAACATTCTTCGATAATGTTCTTCATTGGAGAACTTTCTCCCAGTAAGGAAATTCTTTTCCAACAAAAAATCATCCCAAACAAAGAGTTTCCAATATAATTACATTAATTAGATTAATTAATTTGGCACGTTGGCATAATTAATTGGCCCATTTAATGAATGGTGTTGGAATAATTTAAAGTTGGAGGAAGTCCATGGGTTATCTCTCATTAAGAGGGAGTTCAAGGGGTTTTAGTCTCGGGTGGTCCTCACCACCATAACTCACATGGGAGGTAAGTTTTGGTGGTCCCCAACTCCATAACCTCACATGGGAGGTTTAGTTCTGGTGGTCCCCACCTCTAACATCCACATGTTAGTTCAACAGAAAATAAAATGTTACACAATTTTATTTATTTTATTCTTTCACGAAAAACCCAAATTCATTCTTTCACCCTCGACCTACTGTGGTCGAGGTGAAGGTCCCCTTAAGCGAATACCAGTGTTGCGAGTTCAACGGTTCCCTAATATTTCAATTCTGAGCACCAGTTCAAAAGTTATAAAAACCCACTCAAACTTTTACAGAACTTACCCGAAAAAAGGTTCATAAATTCATTTTGGACACTCTGGGCCTCAGAATCACGCGCCATCAATTTTCGCGGACTCATGAAATTCCCATTTAATAAAAAAAATAATGTTGAAATTTTGGGTCTTTACATTATCTATTTTATAGATGTCATATTCTTCCCAAAAGACAAACAATTTATTTTTGTAGAAAATGTATAATGGTAGTCCACTGAAGAAGAGGTAATTATTTTTACCCACTCATTCTATTTCATTTTTTCTTCTACATCCTCTTCATGTGTTGATATTATGATAAAGTAATAACTAAAGTATTACTTATATTATGATATGCAATTATGACTATGGCATGACAATATTTTACATTTTATTCATCTTATGAAAAATAAAAGAATCATGCCTACACACGTATGACTTACCATCTCTAAACCATGGTGTAATTTGTTTTTCATCACCACCATAAATGGATTGGTTTAATGAAAGAAATAATAGACAAATATTATAATTATGAAATGATATTTATTATTTAAAAATTAATATACTACTCACTTTTATACCATTTCACAATTAATGGAACGATATCGTCACTCATGCATACGTACGACATGTCATCTCCACGATTCGACACAGTTTTTTTTTCATGTTAACAATGAAATATTGACTATAAAAATATATATGATGAATAAATATGATATTTGTGACCTTAATATCAATTTTGGGATTACATAATTATATCTTATTCACATGAATTGATACTTACATGATTCAAAATGAAAATAATAGAACATTTAATACCCAATATAAATAAAATGATGAAATATTATAAAAAATATATATGATAAAATGATACAAGAGGATCATATGTGATATCATGAATATTAATATGGGTCTAGTATAAATTAATAACTTGCTTAAATTTTTTAAATAGTATTTGAAAGAATGTTCAGGTAATAGGAAATGTAAGGTAAGTGACTTTAGCTCAATTCCCATTTCACTAAGACTTACAAGGAATTGTGAATCTAAAATATTTTGTGTGGTGTATCTAGTAACCATTTTAGATCATTTTTAATTTTAAATTATGATTCTATTAAATGTCCATATTATTTATTCGATGGATATTAGTACTTCCAAAGACTCATAACATTTTTACATACAGTGTTTACTATAAATTTTATTTGATAAACATGGGAAATAATGTTAAATATGTATATTTTAATCAATAGAGATATATGTTGATAAGGAATATTGATTCATGATTTCAAATATATAAATAATATTTTAGATGTGTAGTGATGGGTGGGGCCTAACATTATATAGCACATCGATGCATCGATATGCCTCATTAGAAAAAATAGTTTGGCCAAATTTAATGGGTTTCTACCTGTAGTTTTAAACCGTCTTATGAAAGGTATTTACGGTGGTGGTATCATGTTCCTGATTCATGATATACAATAATTTATCATTTCATTCATTTAGTATTCAATGATTACTATCACCAATTTTTTAATATTGAAAAATCTATGGATGCATTTTATTATCTAGTTATTGATTAAATTGAATGTGTGTTCAGCTATTTACCATTCCATTTTGATTATTGGTTATTGAATATTGTTAAATTATTATTGATTAATGATTCAACTATATTTAAAACTTACTAATCATTTCATATCTCCATTTTATTTGTTTTTCTTCCCGAGGTTATGAATATAAAATAAACAAATAAGTGTCAAGGATTTAGTTTATTTTGTTTTTTTATGTTCTATATATAATTACCAATATAATAGAGGAACCAGGTATTTATTGAGTACTTCAATAATACTAAACTAATTGACCTTTGCTCATGTTATCTCCATTATCTATTCCATTTTAATTAAATAACCACTGACTCTAGGCTACTGGGGTTAGGGTTTTCATAGTTGTTATCAGATCATGTTTAGTAGAAACGATGGGAACAAATTATTAAATAAAAATAGATAACATGATAATTATTATAAATCATTATAGTTAATTCCTTTTGGGTCAATACTCATGATGATAATGAGATAACTCAGTGTGTTTCATTATTTAGTGATGGTGTCTAATAGAAGTAAGGGAATCAATACCTATAGACAATGTACGGATTTCCCCAATATGTAATCCAAAACATTGGTGTTGGAGTTTAGTAGATCATTACCATATTAGGAAATCATACTAATGTTATGAAGAATAAACTTTCTAAAATAGAACAAAATAATTCTGCATGACATGATACACCTATGCTATATCATTTCGTATGGTATAACCCCTATATTTTACGGGGACAATGATACAGTGGTAGTTGATTAATAAATCAAGTCCCTTTAAAAGATATTTCATGAATTAATATGTGATGAAAGGGAATAGGAAGTGTTAGCAGTATATTTCCTCATGGGAAATGTTAATCAATGTTGGTTGTTGATCCCAAATACAAGGGAGGAAAATCAAATAGAATTCATGCATTGTAGAATATTTCATAAAACATTATTTGAAAAATATTTCCCTCATCAGCAAATATCTGAAATCAAAATAAACTTCTTTAGATTAAATAAAAAATAAGTATAGAGTGTTTTAGATTATGGGTAATCCTTCACAAGACTATCCATGTATTCTATAGATTTTAAAAATTATTAATACAGAAATATTGGTCACTTCTTTGAAGTTATTAATCTTAGTCTTTTTAGGGAAATAGCTTCTCACACACTATTATCAAAAGATGAAATAGAATTATGTGCCATCAAAATGGAGAAGGAGTTTTCTAGAAATTATATGTTCAAAATAAATCAAAATAAAATGAGTTTTATAATATTCCCGAAAAAGATAAATCATCAAAGAAGAATGGGGGAATAGAGAAATTATCATTATGTTAAAACTTTTTAAATAATAAACCTGGAAATTCTTGAAAATAATGGGATATTATTATAAGTGTGGGGATAATGGTCATCGAGAAAATGAATTCAAGGGCAAGGAAAAAATAAATATTCTTCAATTATTCAACTGCAATAAATATAAGGATTTATTCAAATAAATTTCTTAAGAATCAAGGAAATATATAATAGAAGATGATACGGGGAGATGACCAATTTTATGTGATAATTACTGCCAAAGTAGAAGTAAACAAAGATGTGTTTAGAAATTAATTAATCCTATAATCAATTTTATAAAATGATTTATTTGATTCGGTAACATAAAAAACTTTTATATCTATCTATTTTTCTTTCAAAATCATAAATTTACCTTTTGACTTAATAATGGAATCATTAGTCAAAACAATTAATTTAAGTCTCATTGCAATAAAAATGTGTTAATAATTACCTAATATAACAAATAAATATTCTTTAATTGGTGATATTATCATCGTACCTATCGTTTAATTTGATATAATAATAGTTATGGACTGGATTTAAAAATATGATGTGAAAATGTATTACAAGAAACTGTAAATTATGGTTTATAAGGAAGATATAAAATTACTTATCATTAGATAATAAAATTCATCATATGAATCTTGTATAGATCCAACTCCAGTAGCTCTAGCAAATGAAATTATTGGATTGAAAGAGAAAAAAACAAAGAGGGATGAAGAAGGTAATAATCAAATTGGGGATGTTCCATTTTTATATGAATAAATTGATGTATTTTTTAATGAATTACCTTGATACCCCAAGACTGTGAGGTTCATTTTACCTATGATTTATTCCAGGATGGAAAAATAATACCAAAAACTCTCTATGGAATTGGCATTATGGATCTGAAGAAAAAACTAAAGGAGTTGAGTACCTTGGGATTTATTTACCCAATTTTTTCTCTATGGGGATCCCTAGTTCCCCTTTTTAAGAATAAATATGGATCCTTGCGGTTTTTAATTGACTATATAGAAATCAATGATATTATAACAAAGAACATGTATCATTTTCTTCACATTGATGATTAATTCTTCCAAATTCATGGAGCATAATATTTTTCAAAGACTTAACTTGACTCTTGGTATCGTCGATTTCGAGTAAAGAAAGATTACATTTTGAAGATGACTATTCAGACAATTTATGGACATTTTGAGATTATAGTAATGCCATTTTGATTTACTAATTCACCCTCTGTTTTTATGGATCTAGTGAACATCAAATTCACGGAATATCTTGATGATTTTTTAGTATTCATCACTCTTATTCAAATATATTTTAAAATCTATGAATACCATGATAATAATAGGAAGATAATTCTTTATACTCTCATAAAGAAATATTTATATTGTAAATTTTGAATGATTGAATTTTGGATTCATAAATTTTATTTTCTTGGACATATTGTTTCTAAGGATATAATCTCAGTTGATCATGTATATACAAAGTAAATATATGATTTGAATATGCCAATGAAAATAACCAAGGTATGGGGTTTCATTTATTTTGTGTGTTGCTATTAGTATTTTTTTTGGAATTTTTCCATACTGGATAACCCTATAACCAAGATCACACCTAAAGGGGTCAACTTCGTATGGAAAAAAATGAAAATAATGTTTTGGAAAAATGAATATTAGATTAGTCAATGCTATAATTTTGACTCTACCAACATGAAATGATGGGTTTGTGATATATAATAATACATCAAAGAAACAAATTGGTTGTGTACTTATGAAAATGATAATTTTATTCCATATGAATCAAGGAAGATAAAGATTCATGAAAAAAATTATCCAACTCCTGATCTTCAGTTTGTAGTAATATTTTTTTCTATGAGGATGTGGAGAAACTGCCTCAATAGTGAGTGATGTGAGATATATAATTATCAAAAGATTTTAAAATACATCTTTACATAGAAATACCTCGACTTGTGTCAAAGGCGATGACTCGAGTGACTAAAATAATATGATTACTCAATACACTACTACCTAGGAAAACAAAATAAGATTCAATATTAATTAAAAAATAAATATAATGGACTTTTGACACAAATCATGATTATAAAGATCCTATGATCATGGATTTAGTAAATATGGATATGGATGTTGTTAATAAATGGGAAAAATAAGCCTTTTTTCAAATGATTTCTAAACCAAAATTATTAGATAAGGTAAAAAATTCACAATCTAATGATGATAATTTTAAAAAGATTGTTAAATCTGTTAAGGGCATAAAATTGATTGAATTTTTATATGTGGATGGTGTTCTGAAATTTGGAAAGAGTGAATGTTTTCCATCAATAACTGAGCTAAAAATAGAGCTATTGGATGATTCTCACAATTAAATTTCTTTATACGCCATGGTAGTACCAATATGAACAGGGATTTGAAAGAACATTTTTGGTGGGATAATATGATGCCGGAAATTACAGACTATGTTTCATGTTGCCTATTTGTCCAACAAGTGATGGATCAGAGACATCATCCTAGAGGATCCACGAAACCTCTACATATTCTTATTTATAAATGTGATGACATTAAAATTATATTTTTCACTATATTACCATATACACATAGAAAAAAGTACGCAATACATGTTATTATTGAACACTTTACCCAATCGACACATTTTCTTGCTATAAGAGATGATTTATCTCATGAGTTCCTAGAAAAAGTTTATATTAATTTATGTTTAAGACATAATTGTGCACCTTTATGGATATTTTTTATTGAGATACTGTTTTTACATCAACGTTCAAGAATAGTCTTTAGAAGGATTTGGATACTAGGATTCATTTCAGTACTTCTTATCACCCTCAAACTGATGGACAGTCTGAACTAGTTATTAAAACATTAGAAGACATGTTTAGATCTTGATAACAAGAATTTCAAGGTGTGTGGGATAATTATTTACCTTTCATAGAGTTTTCCCAGAATAATAGTTTCTATTCAATTATTCAAATGGCTCCATATGAATCCTTATATGGAAACATAAGTTGTACTTCAAATTTTTGGGATGAATTTGGTGAAAGGAAACATATTGGCCTAGAACTGATTAAATAGAAAAATATAAAGGTAAAAAATATTCATGGTCATATTAAAAAAGCTGAAAGTAGGAAAAAGTGTTATGCTGACAACTGGAGAATGGATTTTGGAATTTCATGAGGGAGATCACATCTTTCCGAAGGTATCTATATGGAAGGGTCTCATAATGTTTAGAAATAATTTGAAAATAAGACCCATGTACATCATACCATTGAAAATTATAGAAATAATTGGGGATTTAGCTCACATATTAGAAATGATTTCATGTCTATCCAATGTTCATGATGTGTTAAACATATCATTGTAAATAAATCACATGCCAGACCCAACATTTCTACTCACCTATGAAAAAATATAACCACAACAAAATCCATCTTACTATAAAGAGCCATTTGATATTCTCAAAACTATTGATTTCGTTTTGAGGAATCAGAAAACATAGTTGGAAAAGGTTCTTCAGAGAAACCCTAAAAGGGAAGAAACAACCTGGGAACTTGAGGATTTTATAAATAAGAACCACCCTCATATGTGTAAAAGGTAATATTCAAAAAAAATTAAGGATGAAATTTTTTGGTGGAGGGAAGAATATAACATGAAATGATCTAATAGTATGTCTTCTCATAAATAAATTTAATTACATTTATAGCTTACATTATATGAAACACCAAGTTTATACAAACCGCAATATACTATTAAATATTATTATTTTAACATGACCATTACAAAATAGTTATTAAATGGGTGGGATTGAATAATATTAACCACATTATGAAATTATTATATTATATATTCAATAAAAATTATTGACATTCAAGCAATATATTTTAAATGCATAAGATAAAATCATATCCAATTTCACGCAGAAAAATATATATTTTTCTAAATGCAGTATTTCCATCTTTTAATGGCGTACTTATTTTAAATATAAATTATAAATATTTTATAAATTATATTTTGAATAATTAGCGTCATTTTTTAGATAATATTGTTAAAAATATCTTAGGATAGTTTTTTTATTTTTCTCTGAAGTTTTAATTTTATGAATAGTAAAACAAATTATTTTTTTTAATAAAATAATTTATCATTTATGATATAATCAAGAAATAATTACAAAATAAAATTAATTATACTGACGGAATTAATAAATTATGATATTATAATATAAATATAGTACAAAAATATTTCATAATAGTTAAATTATCATTTATTTACTGAAAAGTATAAAAAACATTTTTAGTGTTGGCGTAGTGTCTTTACATCATTAGAAATGTGAAATTTATTTAATTGTATATAATAATTTAGTACTAAAATGAATTTTTTTAATATTTATTAATTATTATGAATAATATGATTATTTTTACATATATAATTTAATTATAGAGTTATATAACATAAATCTTATCCATGTTCTTGTTCAATGCTTATGGAGGGTAAGAAAACTAAAATTTACAACTTAATTAAGTTTTATTGAAAAGAATATGATTAAATATATATAATTAACAAATATAAACAATTAAATTAATCCAAATTTATTTATTTTTATGATATAGTTTTTTAATTTTATTTATATACAATTATTAACTTTAATTCTTATGTAATGTTGGTGTAGTGCTTCTCCAAGAAAAATATAAAACAATAATATAATTTTAATTAAAACTATAATAACCATTAATTGAAAAAAACTGGGATAAATCTTATTTTAGGAATAATTTTCGGCCATAAACATCCATTTTTATAATTTGGGACTTTTTGGATTAACTTAAATGACTTTAATCCCCTTGTAATATTTTATTTAAAATAAATTAATTTTGTTCATACTATCATTTCTAATTATTATTATATTTTAATATATGGTATTCTTGAAAATATGTTCAAACATAAATAGTGTTTGGAAATATAAAAAATTGAAACTATTCATGGAAATTTATTTTTATTATGGAAAAAATGAATGCCTTAAATTATTTTATAATTATTATGCAAAAATTATTAAATTAATGGAAAAAATAAAGAATATAAAGAATTTTCAAAAAATAAATTTTGGTATAATTAACAGGATCCATGAATTTCACAGATAATTATGAAATTTCTATGAAATAATAAAATATTTGGTTAAAATTTAAATCTTTTTTTATGTTTTTGAATTCATAGTAATTTATAGTGTCAATTTTGACAGTAATGATATTTTATAGTGATAATATTTTTTTAATATGCATAAAATTCATAAAAATATTTAATAAGGATGAATGCTTTAATATCTGGCAAAAAAAGTAATATACCTGGAATTATAGTACTTTTTTATGTCTTTTACTATTAAATACCTTGGATTATATATTAATATTTTATGGAATTCTTAAGGTGCCCATCACCTCAATTTTAAAATTTAACCTTATCCTTCATGTCATTTCACCAGCTTTTGCCTTCTAGCTCAATCATAATCTATCAAATTCTATTATAAAATTCTTGAGATAGTTTTTTGAGGTCCTAGTTTTCCAACAAGACCATCCTTAGATTCCTTAAGAAGACATCTAATGAAATAATGCCGAAGAAGCGGTAATTTTGTTTATCCACTCATTCATGTCAATTTCTTCTTCTATTTAATCTTCATGTGTTAATTATAAGATAAACTAAAAAGGAAAATATTATATTTATTTTGATATGTTATTATGATTCATGGATGACCATATTCAACCTTTTTATCCATCCTATGAAAAACAAAATCACCGTGCACGTGTACGTGTATGTGTATTTGTATGTGTACGTGTATATATGGCTTACCATCTCCATGTTGTTGTGAAATTTATTTTTCATAGACACCATAATTGGATGAATAAAATGATGTAAATAGTAGATATACATGATAAGTATGACATGATATTGATTCTATACAAATTAATATACTATCCATTACCTTTCCCTCCCACCATTATATGAATTATATCATCATTCGTGCGTATGTATGAACTACCATCACTTCAACATGATGCGATTCATTTTCCATGTTCACCATTAAAGAATGATTATAAAAATATATGTAATGAATAAATACAATGTCTATAAATATAATATAATTTTGGAAATTAAATAACCTTAACCAATACATAGGAACCATGAATTATATTCAAAAACATGCATTTGAAAAAGAAGCAGTTAATACCCAAAATAAGGCCAATGAATAAATATTATTAAAAAATAGGTAAAATGAATATATAAGAGTTTCATATGTGATATCTTGAATATAAATATTCTTTTAGTATAAATTTATAATATACTGTAAATAATTATATATGAGTTGAATGCACATTTAACTAAATGGATGAGTAAGGTAAGGGACTTTGTATCAATTTCAATTTCACTGAGACCTACTTGGTATTGTCCAAAAAAATTATTTCGTGTATCTACTACACATTTCAGATCATTTTTAATTTGACATTATTTTTCTCTTAAATATTCATATTGTTTATATAACGGATATATGTACTTCTTATACTGTATACATTTTTTACATATGGTGTTCACTTTGATTTTTTTAATAACATGGAAAATAATTAAAAATTAATATCTTTTGATCTAATGGATATTGGTTGATAATGTATATTGATTCCTTAATTTCGATATATAAGGTATGATTTAGTCTTTTCATGATGGGTGGGGCTCATCATTATATAGCCCCTTGATGCATCAACTGGTCTTATTAGAAAAAATAGTTATCCAACTTAAATGGGTTTCTACCATTATTATTAAAATGTCTTGGGAATGTTATTGAAGGTAGTGGTATCATTTACCAGATATGTGATATCTAATAATTAAAAATTTGTTTCATTTACTTCTCAATTATCACTATCCATGGGATTTTTGGCATGAGAAAATTCGAAATAAGCATTTCATTATCTAGTTATTGATTAAATAAAAAATGTGATTAGATATATAATTTTTTTATTGATTTGTCCATATTTAATATGTTTCACTTATTATTGATTCATGTTTATACTATATGTAACACTTAATAAGAATTTTAGGTCAACCATTTATTTTCTCTCTTCCCCATGTTCTGAAGTTGAAATAATTGAATAACTATTAAGGATGTAATTTATTTTCCTTTTTAATTTTATATGTTTAAATACCAATGTAATAAATGTATAATGTGTATATATATATATTCAAGACTACTAAACTGGTTGATCCTTGGTTATGTGATCTCGTGTATCTATTCCATTATAATAAAATAACAATTGACTATGGGTTAAAAGGGTCAGGGTTGTCATAACATGGATATAAACAACCTAGGTTTTCTATTGAAGAGAGAAATTAATATGTTTTTTCTTAAAAAAATAATTTGGTATCTTTTATACTTTAAGAGTGGAAAATTAAAGGAAGACATATATTCTCCAGAAATAATAATTGGAAAATAAAATACAAGATTTTATTAAGAGATAGATCATAATATTTCATTATAGGAAGCATAATCATGAAACATTTTGGTAAATGATGAGATTATAACATAAAACCATTTCAATATTTGTAACTTCAATTCCTAAACCCCATTACATAACAAATGCTTGGATAATAATTTGTTTCTTTTTAATGTAAGTTTTGATTTGGTATTTTCAATATTTTTTACCTTGATAATGGTTCCATAATATCTAAAAATTTTACCATAGAATAAATATATTATATATTTAGTATATTTATATTTACAGTAATCCATAAAAGTTAGATATATAAAATGAAATACACCATTCATTGATATGATATATCATATGTGTGCATGAATGTTGTTTCCATTTATTAATGAATATAAAAAATAAATTATAATTATAATTCACTATTCCCAAATAGTTATTATTTCAAATATATCACATATACTTATTATCTTTATCCTTATTTAATTACATGAAAAGTGTTACTGAAATATAAATCACATCTCTTCGTGAGGCGGTTGTTTGTCGTATACAATAGAGAAGTTATCATATCCCCCACAAAATGATATTTAAGAAGGTATATGTGATATGATAATTTTATATGTATAATTTGTTTACAAATATAATATATATAAGTTTAATATATCTATATTACCATACAAGTAAAATAGAAATTAACAATACATCACATCAATTTGTGAGGTAGTTGTCTATTGTACTCACGAGAGACGTTATTGTTTTCTTATAGGTGGAAAGGTAAGATGTTAAGTTTGATAATATAATTATATAATTATAATTATATCATAAAAATATTATATAAACACTAAAAACATTAATGTATCCATCCATGAGAAATTATTATTGAAATTGCATAACATCAGTTTGTGAAGCAGTAGTCCACAACACACTTGTTTGATGGTTTCTTTTACCATTTCATAGAATAAGAGATGGATATAGGTTATTAAATTAAAATAATATCATATAACTACATTTGAGATAATTTTTATATTATATAACTAGATTTTAATTATATTTAAGGTCTTATAGGAAGAAATAAAGTGAAATAGCATGTTTAAGGATTACACCACTTTTTTCAAAGAAACTCATCAGGTATAAACCTAAATCCATATTTGGAGTGATTAATAATAAAAATAATATCTCTATTATTTTTGGAGGTAATTAATTAAAATATTTTCGAAGCGATTTTTTAATCCAAAGTGTTCTGAATTATTGAATAGGATAGAATTGGGGGTGTTCTTTTATAAGTGGGGGAGAGGCCACATACGGAATTTTTCGAAAACAATAACTTGTGGCCATGTTTTTATCATTCCATAATTCTCAAAATTGGGTAATTATCACACATTAGTGGTTATATAGTCTAACTATTTCTGTAACAAGGTGTTTTGACAAGTTTATAGGTCATTTTACCTCTTATATATTTAGTTTAACCCTAGATAAACAAGTTTTAACATTAACTACAGTAATTAGTTTTTCTATTTTTACTACTAAATTTGATAAAAAATTATTTTGAAATTATTATATAAAATAAAATATTATTATTACAAATGTTAAATCCATTTTTTAAAATTTCATTCACAATAATGAAAATTTTTAAATTAATATTTAGCTCGTGGATGTGATGAAAGAAAATCAAAAGAGAATGTTTTCAAAAGTTTAAATAGTTTTTATATAAAATTAAAATATGAAATTGATATCAATGAAATAAGTTGTATTAATAACTATTTAATTTAACAGATTTTACTTTTTCAACCTTATCATAATAAAATTTATCTTCTAAATTCTTTGAATAAAAAAGTAGTTTCAATATAAACCATTATTTTTTACTAGTCACTAAAAAAATTGTCTTTTAAAAAATTATCAAAACATCACTAAAAGATAATTTTTTTATTATGATTTTAAAAATGAGGTTTTTTTCATATTTATTTTATAATATTGGAAAAAAATTCTTAAAAAAAGTGACTAAAATGTGACAAAAATTATTTTTTAGAAAATTCAATTTTTAGCATAAAATTAGATTCATTCGTATATGATGTATAGATAGATCATAAGGTGGTGTTAAAACTTTTAGTGAATATATAATATATAAATTTCATAAAAATTATTTGCCAAAATATTTTTTTAATTTATTAATGGAAGATGCATTTATTAATAGAATAAAAGTTTTTCAAAAAAAACATTCTCCTTATTTTCACATAGTTATTATTTTCATTTATAATTTTTTGGCCACAAACGAATTCATTATATATATATATATAAACCATATATTTTTATAATTTAGTTAATTCTATTCATACACATCATTCCAATGGATATATGCTAACTATCTTATTAAATAATAATATTTTAATTGTATGCCACATTTCTTCAAAACATGGTGTTTTATGAATCAAAAACTATCGAAGACGTTAAATTTAGTCAAAATCATTCATAAAATATTGGGGTGTTACCTTATACTACCATTAATAGTAATTTCTCCCTCTAAATTACACCACATTTATATAAACTACTTAATATAATTTCTCCTTATTACATACTTAATTACCCACGTAGCTATTTCAAGTGAGTGGGTTCACCAAAAAACATTGACTAGGTAAGTAGTCTTGTTTCATAGAACATTCTCTCTAATATATATAATCTTCATTAGTTTTTACTCATAATAAAGACCTCTCTTCATTTTTACAGCCTATGATTTCATTTTATGTGATGGATGAGGTATGTACTTCCTCAGGAAAGATACATGGAAGACATGTGAACCTAAGAGAGGTTTAATGAGAGCGTAAATTGATAAATTATCATCCAAATATGATCAGGAATTCAAATGGGACCAATATTCCTAGGGATTAATATTCCCTTATTTTTCAATATCATTAAATTCTTTCATGGATAAATTATTAGAAATTATTTTATCACAAAAATCAAATTCTAGGTCACGTAAATAATTAGTAACATAAATTTTCTATCAACATTGCAATTATTTTATGTGTCGTTCAATGACTATAACATTACCTTTCAGGTATTGGGATATCATAGGTCCCAATGGATTTCATTCTCTATATTCATTTCAGTACATTGGATCTCTACATGTATCTCCACAAATATATTCATAAGAATCCATATGATTACCTATGTCAAAGATATTGTTATTTAAAACTCAACTTGAGGCACTTGTTGATCCCATCCACCTTTGAAATCTAGAAAAATGATATCAATATATCATCTTGAATTTAAATTTCCCTATTAGACTAACTATATATCTAAGGATGAGAATCTATTATAGAACTCCACTATATGTCAAGAGCTTATTAAATAATTCTCCAGTAAATTGACATAAACCATGTATCCCGATAATACTCCATGGAATGTAGAACTCCATAAAAAAATACAACATCCTTGATGTATATCCTATGAAGCTAATATATAGAAAAATATTTTCTTCTATAGATTAATTCTGTTGACATTGTAAGGTTATCACCAAAAACCCTTGTAAAATAACACCATTTAGATATTTTAGGGAGTTAGATGATAAAATATGCGGTGGTTTCTTCCATTTCAATTTAAGTACGGATAATTTTTAGACCATCCAATTAAACATTTATCTCTCATCCATAACATAATAACATACCAAATGCTAATAAACAGACTCAATAATATCTTATTTTATGTTCTCCCACTAGAATTACTCTTTTATGTAGGAAAGTGTTAGGTGTTATACCCTTGTTGTCCTTTGGTTGTGGGTTCATGCCCCATGATCTTAGCAGAAGTGACATGTTATGACCTAGAATGTGGGTTATAATTTTTTCAATCATATATTAATATATTTCTCAATTTTAAATAACCCATATTTACCTCTATATCAATGATAAGATAATCCCTATAGGTTACCAATACCTTTAATCTTATTCCCAAAATGAAAAATAAATTATTCCTCAAATAACTTTTTCAATAAACCATAAACAAACCCTACTATATCCCTAAATTTCATCCAATATATATATATATATATATACTTAATAAAAAACATTAAATAACCTGAGAATGGGTGTCTAAAAATTTGAATTTATGATTGACCATAAACTCTTAAACCAGTTATGGTATACATAACTCTAAAGTTAATTATACAAAGAGACATATATGCTTCCAAAAATAATAAAATCCCTATAAGTTTCAAAATTATTATAACAAAAATACCATTGGTAAAATAATTATATAGAATATTTCTTGAATACAAATGCATAAATATTTCAACCCTTTATTCCTTAAGTATTCTCTTATCTTATTCAAAAACAGTTCCATCCGAAGATTGGGTTTATCCTTGAAATGATAGAATATCAAATAATATTTTATTATTCCATAATCCATATATAGGTAGATAATAAATTATCATAATTACATAAAATTTTAGTACATGATGAATAATAATATTTTCGTAGGGCTAATTCAAAAAAAATAAAACATGGAATTCTCAACTATGTATTGAAAGAGAAGTCTCCCCTAATAATCATGATTCATATAATCTATTGTTATTTCATTTTATTTTACTTATTCATTTTCCTTTAAATGGTATTGTGGATCATCATCCTCATTGTCCATTATATTAGAGAATTTATTCACATAATTCTTTAATTCCATACACATCAAGAACATGAGTGTCAGTGGTGAATTCTAGGGATTTTTCTCTATTTTTTATTGTTAACTTACATCTTCCAATCATTTTGTCTATGGAATGTCCAATACCTTACATTCCATAAATAAAAAATTTACTAGACACAATAATACAATTCTATCTATGGTTCCTAAAAAAATTTAATCATGATGTAAATATCATATTCTATGTTTCCCTTGAACTCTATATTTATGTTTTTATCAAAACCATGAGATTTATGGGTAACTCCAATCTCTATTTCCTCCATGAGGGTAAATTGAATGATTTATTCATAGATACTGAATTATATTAATGGTTAACACCCATTAGAGAGTTTGTTTCAATCCACTAAATAATACATCAACAGTACTTTTAGTTTGGATGATAATTATACAAGCATATCTCCCATATCTGGTAAAATTTTAGTCATAGGTACCAATAGATTCATCATCATTTTTATTTAGCTCAATTAATTCCTTCATTATTTTAATATTCAAAATATGAGGGAAAACTTATTTAAAAACAAGACCTTAAACTCATCCCACTCCATAGTTTCAATTGCATCATGTCGTTGTGTATTCTTGATGATATTACACCATTAAACTTATTTTTATTCCCATCGATAGAGAACCCGAATGATTTTTTCATTTTCTAAAAATTGGAAAATATAAAATATCTTTTTTGTGGTATTGATCCATTTATCATTAAAACTAGACCAGTTAAACCAAAAAACTATTGTCTGTGTTTCCTCATGAGTGACTCAATAGAATCTTGTTCCCTATTTTACTCAATTAGAAGTTCAATGTCATTCATAATTTGAGAATGTTGTGTGAGAATAACAATTATATTTTTCATTCAGTCTCCCCTAAAATTCACTTTCTTAAGATTTAAATCATTACATTGTATATTGTATTTAGTATCAATATTTTTTCCTTTTAGTTCCATTCATTGGCTAAAACAAAAATCATAGTGCAAGTAACATTACTCAGAGTTGGAAAACACATAATCATGAAGAATAAATTATGGGAAGTATAAATCATGACACCATATTTACAATATATAAAACCTTAGGCTTATAATATTTCATTCGTGTTCATTATTTAAATCCTTCATGGTGATTTTATGAAAAATTCAAATTTCCAAATCGTATCCACCGAGTGTGTGAAACCATGTGTTCAATATGGCCAATTGTCTTGTACGTAGTAATTCATGAGTAATTTCCAAGAAATTTTTTTTGATTTATTACCCCTAGGTACATTGGGGTCATAACCACAACCACATATAATATCTGATAATGATGTATTTCTAAGAAACAACTCACTATATCCATCACTAATAATTTATTGTATTTTCCAATATGTAGGATTATCCTTATACACATACTTAGATATATCCCTAGATATATCACTAATAATTTCTCATCCTATATTCCAATGGTTAAATAAATGTATAATTTAACACCAACTATAGAGTTTTATGATTTTCATACACTAATCTTATACCTTTTTAGATGAATATTCATTACATTACACAAAAAAAACACATCTGGATCGTAAAGGTATAGTGAATTTGGAAACATGGAAACCAAAAAACTAGTTAATAAGGGCTAAAATTGTCTCACACATAGTTCCTCATAACTAACACCATTCTAAAACATATCACACATAATACATATCATCGTAACTTGGGGAAAATAGACATTATAATTGGTGATTTCAGATTCTCAATAAGGGTATACAAGATAAATACATAAACATATAATGAGAATAATGGTATGAAAACTTGTTTATAACATTTGAAAATCATATAAATTATATCAAAGACAATAATTTTGATTCATGGGATAAATATTGGTAGTTCATAATACATGAATCCTAAGGAAATCAAAGAAAATAAGTCATGTAAGAATAATAATGGCTTAAGAAATAAAATTATTTTAATACACATAATCATAGAAATTCATTTCTATAGTAGTCAAGGATCATTTAATTGTCTATAATCGTGTAATGGGTTCAATACCCAAAGGATCATACTATTCAAGGTTCACACTCAAGACTATAATTGTGGGCAAAGTCCATTACTGTACTAGGATAACTGACCATTCCATTCTTATTTATCTCATGAGATGTTAATCCTCAGACAAGGAATTGGAGAGGGATACAGGAACCTACTGTCACAAAATAAATTCATGCATATGTGTGACATAATGTCAAAAAAATTCTAAATTTCATAACCCATGAAGATAAATGGTCTTAATAAACATTTCATCATTGCATAATCTATCGAAAAGAAAAAAAATCATAATCATTTCATCATATTATTTCCCATAGATAATGAAGTGGGATTAGTAAGAATTTAATCATGGTATAACTCATGGAAGAGAAATATGTTTTATTAATATCTTTTCATCACAAAAATAAACCATTTAGATAAATAATAATAATCGTATCCATGGATCATCATCTCTATAAACCATAAGTAACATCATAGGATGTCATCATAGATGGAAAACAATTTCTAAAGATCACATGTAACTATTATATGGGATTATATGATTTAAAGATTAAAAAACATAAAAAACATAAAAAACTTCTAGGATATACTTATTTGAAAATAACATTGTAAACTTACAAATAAATCATTAAGGATTGTTTACAACATTTATTGAGTAAAATATCCTTTCCAAATTGAAAATATTGTAAAAAAACCTTTTAAAAATAATTTTATTTTAAAATAACAACTGAATGACGTAAAGTAAAATTTAAAATATAGTTTGGTCATGATAATGGTAAATCCATTTCATGTCGTACACATTAAAACAACGATTCATTCCACATTTTTGTTGAAATCCCAACCCATTTTGTTTGGTAAATGACATGAATATTACTTTTAAAATACTGTTTAAAATGTTAATAAATGGTAATTTTTTTTTAAATAAATCCTTCGAATAAAGTTAATACATTTTTTAAAACATTTTTTGAAAACATAGATATTGACGAAAAAGTGTATTCAAACAAAGATGGAAATAAAGATGTTATTTCTTAAAAAAATATGTTCATCTCTTTAATACTTAAAGAGTTGAAAAAGAAAAGAAAACATGTATTCTCTATAAAACAAAAATTTAAAATAAAATAAATGATTTTTAGATAGATGTATCATAGGATTTAATTATTTTAAGCATAATCATGAACAATACTGCTAAATGATGTGATTGTAACTTAAAAGCCTTAGTACTTTTGTAACATTGAATGGTAATCCACATGAAAAAATTATGTTATATAAAAATAATAACATAAAGAAAATAAACAAATAAATTATATTAAATTTCAATGGTTCTTTATATAAACCTCATAATAGAAGATATATTCACAACCAAACGTATTTCCCAATGATGAAAAATTAAGTCAAATATCCCTTACCCCTTTTGTACTATTTTTAATTGTAAGACACATTAACTAATAATGTCAAATGAAACATTAAATATAATTAAAATAACTATATTCACGGTATAAAATTTCAAAGGGGTAGTATATACACCACACAAAATAATCTTGGGGTGAATATAGAATATGTCTCCCATCATTAGAAATAGAGACTAGAAATACCTTACCTTAATTCTTGAATTCCTTCACACATGTTCTAACATTATGTATAGTAAATATTTTTTTATTATAATTTGATTATATAACAATAGTTAAATATATAATATCATATATAATTAATTTAACACCTTTTATTACCCCATTATTAACAATTCCATGCTAAATTCATGTTTTGGGTAATAACTACTTTATTTTTCATCTATGTTTAAATTATGTATTTTATATCCTTTTAAACAGATCATGCATCCATGATCTCTAGGATTTTAACTATAATATGAAATTCTTATGTATTAATTATATATTTAATTTTATTAACATATAATAGTTAAAGATATAAAATTAAATACAGTATTCATGGAGATAGTAGGTCATACATACGCCTGAACATTATTTTTCTTTTTTTAACTAATAGAAAAAATGATATGAAAATAATAATTCAAATTTACTAAATCATTATGATTCTGTATATATAAAATATATTAATTAACATTATCTTTAATACCTTCAATGAAAATTTTTATTTAAAAATGCATCTAATCAGATCGAGAGGTGATAGTCCACCACACACACGAGCGATGTTATCATGTCCTCCATAGAATGTAATGTTAGAAGGTATATGTGATATGTTAATAAAAAAATTAATTTTATGTTACCAATATCATATATATTTATTTAATATATTCCTATAACTATCAATGTGATAAAAAACTGAAAAACACATCACATTTGTTAGTGAGGTGGTAAATCGTTGTACACACGAGCCTCGTTATGGTTTGCGAATGGGTTGTAAGGTAAGAATATAGATATGATATTATAATTATATAAGTATAATAATATAATAGATATATTATATAAACATTAAATACATAATTACATACAATCGTGAGAGGTATTGATGGAAATCGAACAGTAAGGGTGTGTGAGACAATAGTCTATCGTACACATGATTTGCGATTTCATTTCCCATTTATTGGTAGAGGATATTGGTATAGGTTGTTAGATAGAAAAAATAAAATATCAATATAAGGTATAAAATTAAATTATTATATCCTCATAAATAATATTTTAAGGATTTAGAGGAAGAAATAAAATTAAAATGCAAGGTTAAGAACTATACCACTTCTAAAGATAACATTTTTAGGTTTATACCTAAATCCTTCTTGTATGATATTCCTAATCAAACTAAGTAATATATGTTTTTGGTATGTAATTAAGAAATAATGTTTTTAGGTATTTTTTATCCAATTCTTATTGGAAGTGTTAATATGAGAGGGGAGGGATTGCCTTTTATAAATGGGGGGAGGAAACACATGGAATTTTTCAATAGAATAATGTGTTGCCAACATTTTCCACAAAAATAAAGGATAATAAATGGATAATTATCAGACCATAGAGGTCATAAGATTGTAATATTTGAATAATATTATTTTTGAAAAAAATTTAGTAAATTTTACCACTTATAGTTTTTTTTAAACACCCTATAAACCCATTTTAACCATTATAATAACAATTGATTTTCATATTTTTTTCTATTCATTTTGACAAAAAAATTATGTTTCCATTATAATGAAATTTAAATTTTTATGATTAAGAATATAGAATACATTTTAACAAAAAAAATTTATATAAGTGGATGAATTTAGTTCAAAATTAAAATTATATATGTGATGAAAAAGCGGTTTTCCAATAAGAAATATTTCAAAATGTTAAAATGTTTATATATCAAAATTCAGTATGAAATTTATTAAAATGAACTAAATTGAAATAATAAATATATAATTTTCCTAATTTAACTTTTAAAACAATATAAGAAAAATTTACCTTGTAAATTATTTGAAAGAAAGAAAGTTTTTAATATAAACTAGTATTTTAACTATTTATTACAAAAATTATCTTTTTAGAAACATATAAATGATTCACTCCATGATAATTGTGAAATTATTATTTGAAAAATTAAATACATTTTATTGATTAAATTTTATAATAGTTTCAAATAATTATTTTAAAATGAGTACGCAAAATATGAAAAATCTATATTTTAGAAAAATAAAACTGTTAAGTGTGACATCGGATTTATTCTTATTTCTTATCTAAAAACCACATAAGATGAATGTTAAAAATTTGAATTAATATAAATATATAAATTTTATTAAAATAATTCACCAAAAGTGGTATTTTAAATATATTGATTTAAAATGGATTTGTGTGGAAAAAATATATTTTCAGAAAAAAAAATTCTTTTATTTTCAAATATTTCTTATTTTCATTTATAATTAATTGGTCACCAATGATTTATTTTTATATACATGTGTAAACTATATATTATCATAATTCATTTTATATTATTCATACTCAACATTCAAATGTATAGGTGATAATATCATATTAAATAATGATATTTTAACAGAATGTCATGTTTTATTAAAACTCAGTGTTGTGTGTAGTACATGAAATTGAATAAAATAAATTTTATTGAAAAAAAATTCATTAAATCTAAAGGTGTTACACATACTACAAATCCAACAATAAAAATTATACCTTATTATGTGTAACCTCCTATTGAATTGAAATTAAAACAACATTATCCCCATTGGTATGATAAAATAAAAAGTAAATATTATTATTTTGAGGACTAAAATAATAAAATTTATTCTTTATAAGATCAAAAAGTTCTCTAACACATCATAGAATCTACAGAAAAAATATTTCTAAAGATTATAGTTCCAATAAGGCGTGACACGTTTGTCCTAAATGATATCTAAAATTCATTCTGCTTTCAATGAATTCTTTTTCACAACATCCCACATTGAGTTATCTTTAATGAAATTCTAAAAAATATGGTTGATTTAAATAAGGAAAAAATAGAAAAGATGATGGTACATGTGGCATGTGTTTCTGTTGGCTCTCCAAAGGAATAAGAAAAATGGTCAATTGTTTCAAACTTAGGTGCATAGAATTTCAGTGATTAGATTAACAGGAAGGCAGTCAATATGAATCCTATTATCCTAAGGGCAGACTTAAACCATAAAATTGTACATCTAGTCTCTTCTACTGTAATATAATCAACCTTAACAGTGTATCAATCCACTAGAATTAAAACATCCATGAAATGGAGTAACTATAAAAATGAATTCCAATAATATGAATATGAACCTATAATAATTCCAAATTTATTCCTAACCCTCTTAGATTTCACACCACTAGTCTTATGTATATGGCCACCATCTCTCCAAATGGTACCATGAGCATCATCCCACCAAACAGAATCCACCTCGGATAATGAATTAATCTTTGGAATCAGTAATATTATTTATTTAATGGACTCCTTCTATGATGAATAGTATGGTTATCTATATTATTTTCATACACATGCTTTGGGAACTAGAGGCCATATCCACATTATACAAGGGTTATTGGGAAGAAATAGTCATTGTCAAACTAAATATGCTAGAAACATCACCACCATTGTTATTTATTCTACCAAACTCAAGTTAAATCCCTTCAATGATTTCAATAGGAGAATGAAAACTCACCCACCTTTTCTAGTAATCTTCCCAAATCGATTGTCTTAAAATACTAGCTAAAGAGGGTTCAACTATCCATTCAACACATATGGGAGTGCAGACCAAGTCATAATAATACACTGGTAAAAGGGGTGACCATATAATCGGTTTAGAGGTCTAACTCGCATACCTCAACCATTTTATCCCCTAAAGTAACTACTAAATAGATGTATCATAATAGGAAGTGTAGACCTTTGGCTAAAAAATGTTACCTTTTGGAAGAATTATTCTAGGTTCTTGATAAGAATTCAATCATTGATGATATCAATTTATAAGATAACTTTCATGGATCACTCATATAATCCATGCTAATCCCTTAGGAGTTTAAATTATAAACAACCTATACTGTGGTTTATCAGGAAAAGGTTGATCCAATGATTAACTATTTTATAGAATAAGACAAAGATGTTGTTATATATAGACAAATCAAAACCTTGTGTTTATATGCTAAGTTAGATTATGTTGAAATCGAAAAATGTAACACCTCAATATTTCATGGTACCTTATCATCAATATCTGGTGTTTTACACAACACCGACTTGGTTTGCGTAACATGAAAGAATAAGTTTCTGTGAAAAAACAATTTAGTGTTAAAATTATTTAAATGATATATTTATAACTTATGCATTAAATATAGAAATAAAAATATTGAGATATAGTTTTTCGATTTTATTTATAATTTAATCTCATAAATAAAACATAATTCTAATGAAATGTATATGATTCATTAAAATAGTTATTTGTTTAGGAAAAACAATATTAATGGAACTAATTTTTATGTCCTTTTGTGAACAATTATAAAATTAATTTTAAACACCCATTGAAGTTGAATTTGGTAAAATTGACTTTATTTTTTAGTCCAGAATATAAATATTATCTTGTAATGAATTTTTTGCACTTTTATGAAAACATTCATTTTTTATAAATAGTGAACAACACTACATTACTATCAAAAACCAACATTTTCAATTAAATAATAATTTTACGATAAATTTATTTTAAAGTCATAATAGATAAATAATAAATATATTAACCAAATTTAGGTCTTTGGAATCAGTTTTATAATATAATTAAATGTAAAAATTCATTGATCATTTTTAACGTCTTTTTACCCACCTTATAGCCACATATAACGATTATCATTAAACATAATTTTACCACTTATATGAATTTAATTTCAAAAAATATACATACAAAATTTTAATTAGAATAATAAAATTGGACAAATATTATAAAAATGATTGTTGGTGAATAGTAACTTTTGAATTTCATTTACCATGGTGAAAAGTGAATATGGTAATTAATGTTAAATATAATATTATTATAAATTACAATTACACTAAAACTTGTCCTGATTTCATAGGATATGTCTTTTTTACCTAATTAAACCCTATGTATGAAATGATGATCTATTTTAACCCACTTGGATTAGATTATGGCATTTATTATATTTTATTTAAAGAATAGTTCAAAATGTCATATTCAAATTTTAATAAATATATTCTTTTTAATAAGCAGTTATATAAGGGATATGGTTGACTATAAAAAGTATTTAAAATTATAAATAATTTATCTACATCATAATAATTCATTTATAATTTTTATACACAAATTCTTAGATTAAATGGTGACACAATGATGATACGGTAATTGTTTAATTAATTGAGATCTCAAATAAATGATATTAAAAATATTAAAAGAAATATAATTTGACTTAATTTATAAATAACATAGACATGTTAGTGACATAATGGAAGTATTGTTTGGCATTTATCATGTTGACTTGATATTTTTAAAAATTCAAATACCAAATAGTATAAACATTGACATAAATGATACTTTAAAATAAATAATATTGCATTAAAAGATATAAAATTCATAAAAATAAAAGTTTTTACCGAATAACATTTATATTTCTAAATATTTCATAAATGATAAACTTGTGTTTTTTTGGCATTTTATAGTAACTATATTACCCCTATAGTGTAAAAATATAAGAAGACAAGGTCAGAGTTAAACTTTTTTACTAAGGGTTAAATTCAATCCATAAGTTTAATTGTATTAACTAAACATGACTAAAATTCATTGGATGAGGGTATTTAGACCGATTATAATATTATACTTGAAATAAATAACTTTTTATCGATTTTAAACAGATAATAAATTTATAATAAATAAATATTTTAAGATTTTCCTAAAGTGCCCCTCTAACCTCTTATAAAAGGGAATTTCTCCTTCTCTTTAATTCACATCTATAGAGCCCTTTGGATCATCCAAACCATACCCATTTTCTCTCCCAAATTCCTTCACTACATCCTAGATTCCATACTTTTGGTATAAATCCATCAAAAGAGTCCTTTTGTTCAAAATAAAAGGAGATGCTTGAAGAAGAGGTAATCGTTTTATTAACTCTTCCAAATTTCTTTTCTTCTTATACTTAAACATCCTATTTTGTTTCCATACTAATGTAATAACTCTAGTATCATATAAATTATGAGATGTTATCATTATAATGGGACAACCATATTCATACTTTTACCCATTCGTTGAAAATCAATATCACCATGTGTGTATACGTATGACTTACCGTCTTCACACCATGGTGTAAACTGTTTTTCATCTATACATTATTTTTATGCGTATAATGATGAATATAAATGATGTAAATAACAAATATAACATGATAATATTTCAATAAAATTAATATTCCATCCAATTACATACCATTTATCCATTAATGAAATGATATTGTCTTTCGTGCGTTTGTAAGGCTTACCGTCTCCACAACATGATAAAATCCATCCTCCAAATTAACCATTAAACAATGATTATAAAAAATATATATTATGAATAAATATGAAATATATGATATAATAATTCAACTATAATAATATATATTTATATATATTCAAATATTTAATTTGCTTTCTTCCATTCTATGTGATGAGAAATGGAAATAGCATTAATGCGGATATACAATATATTGTCTCCATGAACGGTGTATTAAATTATATATATATATATATATATATATATATAATATTTATAATCAGATTATTTATGATATAAAAAACATTTTTTACATTTTAGAAGTAATGAAATCCTGATCTATATAATAAGATCCAAAATAATAAGTCAAGACATATATGATAAACAAAGAGATTATTACCCAGAATGTTTCTTTAACATAGAAAATACTAATAATCGAGTAATATAAAGTCATAAATGAATCATATATGATATCATAAATTTTATTATGAATCTTTTATAATTTAATAATATTTTCAATACCATTATATAGGTGTTTTGAACATGTATGGAGAGTGTCAAACCCAAGGTAATGGAATTTCCATCTCACATTTACATTTCATGTGATAAAAGCCATGATCACCACCTATTTCTTGTGTGTGGTGTATGTATTTCCCCTATTATATTTTATATGATGTGTAAATATATCTTCATGGTATTTGAAGATTAATTTAGATATATTGGGCTTATTATGTAAATCTTCAAAGTGGTATGGGATACTTGGAATGTATAACGAATCAAGCCTTTCTCCATTTTAATATTTTTGATATTATTTTACATACTATTTATATTGATATAAAAGGATTATAACAAATTATGTCTATTTTTAATTTCATTAAAATGTTTTCAAATAGTAATTTTTTCAGGTATTATTTTAGTTTTAATTTCACAATATCATTATTATCCAAGGTTGTTTTTATGTATATATCTACTGGTACTTATTTGTTATCCATGTCCATGTTTAATAAAAAAGTATTTGAAAATACTATAACTATTCCCTGAAAATTGTATAAAGTTTTTTTACCAAATTTTTACTTTTTATAAAACGTTTTTAATGGAATATTTCTTTCTTTTTCCAAATGAGGAACTTTATGAGATTTATAAAAAAATTAAGGAAATAATATTTTTAACATATACGGCATTCGTGGATGTGTTTCTCTATTACGACGCATAATCATTTTGAATATTCCCTTATAATATTGAAAGGTTATTTTTAAGAAAGACATGTTTTCTTATATAATTTTTCATGTTTTAAATGATTTCAAAGTAAAAAAAGGTGTATCTATTTCAATGGTTTTTAATTATTATTATTTTCATTTATGGTAACATCCTAATTGGGTTTTATTCTTAATTGAGATTTATTTATTATGATACAATCTTCCATATTTTATTGAATGGTTTATGATATGTTATACAATGAATGAGGTATTTTTATTCCATTCACGGTTTATGGTTAAAGTATTAACATTTCATATACTAGTTATAATATGAATTTTTATGTTATGTTTTTTCCTTTTCATATGAGTAATGTATTGGACTTAGTTAATAACTGTTGGGGAACGTTATAGCCCCTTTATGCATTGGTAGATCTCATTAGACAAACGAGATGTGGAAATAGCTGGGGCCTTGCATATTTATTTTCAAATATGGATTTGTATGAGGATTTAGCCATTTATTTTTTGATGTGTTGTACAAGGCCTTGACGGTATGTTTTAGATGTCAAGAATTATACATTCTCTCATTATGAGATTAGTTATTGATATTACATGTGATTATTAGACAAGTAGAATATCCATGTTAATGTTTAAATTAAATTTTTTGAATTATTCTTGCCATATTATTTTCAAGATTATGTTTTAATGTCTTGGGTTTTAGTTTTATACTTGCCTTAAAGTTTTGATCTTATTTGTTGAAACATATCATTGTATTGTTTAGCCTTACAGAGCATCTGATCTCACCTCTTATGTTTATTTCATTAGGATGCCAATATGTAAAGTATGATTGATATTCATGGTTAATCTATTCAAATAATGGTATTATCAAAGGATTATATATGTTGTATTTTATGTTTTTAATTATAATTTAAGGATCATGAATGTCATCTACTTCCCAGGATTGTTAAACTAATTAGTCCTTCGAGAATTTATTCCTTATAATCATGCCAATGTATTAAAATTATGCACCAGCTCCGAGAATTTGGGGGCAAGTCATTATAGATAATACTTCATCAATAATGGATCTAAGATCAATCTTATTCCTTTCATAACACTGTGTCGATTGGGTACAATTAATCCAATATATTCTATTCCTCTCAAAAACTACATTGATATAAAAAATTGAGAAAACTCTCTTAGTTGAGTCAATCGTAGAACAAGGTTTGGGGACCTTCTATCTAATTGTTTATTCTTGGCGATTCTCCGTGACAAAAATTTGAATTTTTTATTGGGAGGCATTGGTTTCATCTACATTTGATAGTCCCTTCATCATATCATCGGTGTATCAAATACACTTTTAATAGAAAATTGAGACACCTAATGGTAATAAATCCCTGTCATCAACTGAATAAAACCCAACATCACTAAAGATTCCTATAATCCTAACAATGGTTGTAATGTTTTAGTTTAGATTTCATTATCCCCTCTCCAATGATTTATGAGACCATAATGTAATCAACTAAATCAACAGGAACTCGCGTATCATAGATAAATTATTGGGATTAATCTCATTCACCCAACATATTTCATTATATTGAATTTTAGTCTAACTCTAAAAAATTCACTTCATCACACATCTATCCCAATGATAGTATGGTGGAAGAAAAATAAGAATAAGGGGACCTTAAATGTACCCCTTTAGTGTTCTAGGAATGCATCTCTATGAATATTAATGAACGTCGATAGATAAAACTAGGGAAAACAAGATATGTAACTTACATTGATCAACGCGACTATATCCCCTAATAAACAATGAGTGTATATCAATTTTATAAAGTATCATAATGTTTTTTCACCTATAATTAAATACAAATGTCATGAATATTCCTCAATATATAAACGCAACACTTATGATTGTGAGAAGATTATCATAACTATAATCATGCATCCATAAGAACAGATCCAACTCATGCAACACAATTTGAAGCTAAAGTGGATAAGATCATCAAAGTGAAATTCTTTTGTTAGGTCCAATTTATAAAATTTATTTCCAATTTCAAAACTCTATAATAGGACACTTTCCTTCATTTGTACATGTAGAAATGCAGTCTACTCTAGTACCGAAGTTGTTCCTTGTAGGGCATGGGATAAAATCCCTATAGGCCAACACCTATGGAGAATAGATGTAATCAAAGTAGTTTTCACATATTAAAAAGTGTTCAAGTATAAATAAAAATTCAAGCATGCTAAATAAATAAATATCAGCCTACTCAGGTTCCTAAATGACACCTAGTAGCTCTGCCTACATTGGATCATGGATGGAAAGAGTATCTAATTGGAAGATATACATATAGTAACAGTATATATATATAACATATACATATTTTATCCACCTACATAGACCATGTATGTTTAGACGTAAGTGGCTATATACCTAGAATACTAGTTTTTTCGAGATTAGGGCCTACCTCATATATCTATTACTAGTTAAAATGTTTATATAAGCCCAAGAAAGGGTGAATTATCTAGACCGCATAATTAATAAGAGGCATCATTCTCATCACTTGATATGGTTGATGTTTCATCAAGACAACAAACAAAACAGACCCATGGGGCATCATTCCCACTATCTAGATAGAGTAACCAGCATGAGACATCATTTTCAACACCCAATGTAAGGGAGTGTGAATCTTCATGTCCAATAGAACCCTCACCATCATTCCAAAACCTATATGACAGGTGTAATCATATTAATAATTATATACATGATTCATTACCTCTCATTCAATACAATCATTATACCCAGATATAAACAATGCATTACAATTCAGTAAAGGTTTTTAATAAATCTTACAATAATATTTGAGGACATTCCACTATTTATAAATTGTTTCATTTAAACAATTTTATAATTTAAAGTAATGATAACTATCAAGGACAAGATAATGCATATACTACCTTCCAATGAATCTATCAAAACATGGAAATTCATTTAACAAATGTTTAAATATTCGTTTAAGAGGTTCCACCATTACTTGGGAGACTACCTATACAGTAAATTATAATTATATATTTTTTCCAAGAACATTAAATGTTCATTGGGTTCATTAAACATTTATGAAGGAGCATAAAAATTCATCAAAAACCCCAGAAAAATTCATAGGAGGAATTCTAGAAATCTAAAAAAATCAGTAATTAAGGAATATTTAAGTCAGAATAACCAAGGGGTGTCCATGATTGAGGGTGGAATCCTCAATTTACTAACCAATTATAAATATAAGCATGTCGAGGTTCAAAAATCAATTTCTGATGAAGAAATAAATTTCAAGGTGATGTGCCACAGTGACTTCTATTCAACACAATAGAATAGTTATGAAACACTAAAAATCATGGGGGAAAACAATGATACAACCTACTTTATGTTCATTGATGAATCCTTGTTTGATGGAGGCCTCAGATTAGAAGTAGGTTGGAATAAAATTAAGAAACGATCTAATTCCTGGAAAATAGGGTAAACGATCATGGAACAAAATAGTATAACAAATATAAAGATAAACATAGATTGGAAGAAAGTTGAATGAAGTTCTTCCCCTGATGAATCTAATACTTTTAATAGAACTTGATTCGGAAAATTGATAAGGGAGTTAACAATTTACCTAGGTTAGGAAAAAATGAGATTCATGAGATGAGATGGAGTAAGCTAGAAATTAAGAGGAAAAAATGCTTATGAAAAAAGTCTCATTCATGGAAATTTGGGAATTTATCCCTCAAAGGGGTGCATAGTTTGGACACATAGTTTGGGAAGGCCATGTGAAATTTATGATCACCACACTACTTAATGTGAGACCCTTCATAGTTAAGGCACATGGTTTCCAGAACTGTTTAAAAAACATGTGTAATACCACTATCAAACCTTTGCATTTTTTCACACGGGCATGTTCCTAGGTTTTCATAGTTGTAGACAAACCACCTGGCCCCTATTACTTCTATGTCTCATCCTGCATGGTTAGTAGAGGTTGTGTAGCATGGTATTGATGGTTTCTACTAACCATGAACCAGAATTCATTTTCCAAAATTTCTGGGTTCTAAGTTACAAACAATCCTCAGACACCTTTGTGACCCCCATTTCTCCAAAAGGAAACATTATAAGGTATCTCTAATGGAATTAAAACCATGAATAAATGATTTTTACCTTCATGAAATGAATTTTCATCACACAAGGTATTTCTAATAAGGTGTGTTAGTAAATGTGGATACAATATTGATATATCCTAAAAAAGTTGAAATAGTTATCAATGTTGTGCACTTTAGGATGGTGTTGTCATTTTTTGAGCATGACATGGAAGAGATTAATGATATAAATTCCTTACCTAAACTGGATAATTCTATAAATGGTTTTATGATTCCCATATTAAACTACATCCAAATAGGGTTGCATCTATTAGAAAGATACAATGAATAGAAAATATGATAATGGATAGTAAGCATTAATCATTATGATGGTATTAATCATTATAAGATACTCTATAAAGGAGGAAGTGATGGAATCCTCGATATATGTACTGACGGATAGGATACAATTGTCATTAAAAAATATATCCTCATAGGTGCCTATAGCACCCAGTAGTCAGTTATTATGATTTAACATCAAATCAAATGGATTGGGTATTTCTAACCTTTAATGAAGTAAGATTACAAATATATCCAAATGGTTCCATTCCTATCAAATACATTCCAACATTATCCATCAACCCCCATTTCTATTTCACACTACCAAACACAGATGACTTTTTTCCCTATAGGGAATTTATATCATGGGGTCATACCCTCTCGCTATAGCTATTTGGTTCAAGTATATCCTTATTTTTTTATACTTATTTTTCCATAGGGGCTGATCCAATACCCTAATGTAATTTATGACAAAGGATACCATCAACTTCTACAAGTCCTTTATTATCACTAGATTTAGAATTCCCCACATAATATTGACAGTTAATGATAATTATATCTATTGTATTGAATTTAGTAAGGTTGCACCAATAATATAAAGATTATTGTAACCATCCATGCCACTATTAGGCAGAAATAAAAAAACAAATTTAGGCTTTAAATATAATTTTATCAAACATACATCAAAATATAGTGTAAAAGATTGGAAATCATGGCTTCATATGATTTTTTATACCTTAAGATCCTAGAATACCATAACCTATACTGCCACTTAGGTGACCACGTATTTACTTGGAATTGGAATAGAAGCATTAAAAAACATTGAGTACTAATTATCCTCTCTATTCACCACAATTGTTTATCATATATCTATCGATGATTGATTTCAAAAGTAACAAAATTAATTATAATGACTCTATGAGAATGAATTATCAATCTTATATCATTTAAAGGTTCACAAAAACAAAATATATTTATCTTTTAAGAAGATATATCACCTCTGTTAATTTCTCCAATGAGAACTGGTTTTGTATTTAATGACCCTAATGTTACCTGGTAAGACACCTCTCAAGCTAAAACCAAAATGTAAGGGACCTCTTTTCATCCAAATGGTATTCTCTTAAAGTGGGTATTCACTAATTACAATGGATGGTGAGAATATCACACTACTATCAATGTGATGTTTCTCAGCAAATATTTCTTGTTATAAAAAATTGTCTTTCTCACATGATTGTAAAAGGAACAACTAGTCTTGGATACAATACATTAAAATTCATTCCATCGGTCAGAGATATAGGACCATTAATTTCAATAACCATTATTCCTGGTCACATGAAATTATACTATTGGTGAATATCATATATCTAAAAAATTAAACATCATGTTTTATTTCCCATTCACATGACATAAAACTATGGGTCATTGTGGTCCTCACCTTAGAGGACCTCTGATTCTGGTGCGGGTCTCTTACCACAACATCTCACTTGTTTCCCACATACATGTAATGAGGAAATCCCCCACCCCACCCTATAATTATTTATTTCTCATACTCATAAGGGATTATTTGGGGTTTATAATCTTAGTATAGACCTCACTACATGGTCAAGATTCCCCATGTTATCCATTCAGTCCAAGAATCAGGACCTTAAAATGTGTGAAAATCATTCCCAAAATTCTCATGTGGCATGAGGCCTACTCGGTAAACTTCTCATATCAGGTTTAAAACTCTCTAAAACCATATAATATTCTATAATCTTTCTAATTCACCATTATTCTAACAACGGTTTCATTAAAAGTTGTGTTCTTGGAATCAATGTCCCCCAATCCACACATGATTTGCTTCACCTTTGGTACTTTATTGACTAATTACCCCTTTTGGTGCATCCTTTCTCAATAATAATTCCCTCTTTTGGTTTCTATATTCTATAGAAAAACATTATTAAAGATAAGTGAGGCTGGATACATTCTCTAATGGGATATGTAGTGACAAAAAGATCCTACATACAATATTATATATAATATGATAAAAATTCCACATCCTAACACCACAATTTGATTAGTGTGTGGATCCTTGTTTTCTTATAACTATGTGTGGGTTTATTTTCATTCCAATGAAGTACATAGTGACACCTAGATATCTCATTCAAGGCCCAAACAATAAATAAATAAATCCACCACTCTCCTATATGTGACCCCATTCCATGTAGAATATTCCAACATGGGTTCCCTCATTAATAAACTCATGATTGAAGAGAAATACCAAATTTCATAAATATGAATTAGATATATGTTGGGAATTTCCTAGATTTTAAAAATACCAATCCAAATAATTTAGTCATTCATATACATAGTACTTTAATAAATCACACTATGTGTCTCACGAAACATGAATGCCCACAAGTTTTCCATGGCTATTGGTGGTATGATCATCCAACTCTGAAGGACACAATTGTTTTGAATATGCATACTACACCCAAAATGGCTCTGCAGAATATGTTTCCAAAATTATCAATTAAACTAGAGGAATATTCATCCTCAGTATGAAGCCATTTAAATTGTTATACACTTTTAAAACAGTTAAATAGAATCATTCTTTCAATCAAGTTCTTTAACTATTCCTTACACAGTTGTCCGTGTAATTTATTCAAATCCCAGAACCTGGAGATCGTGGTTTATAATTCCCATACTCATGTTCATAATATATTGAAGCATTATATGCCTATAAACCCTATTTTTCCCCATTTTCCCCATAATTATGTTCTCAATGTTATGTGACCTTAACCTACATCAAGAATTCATCCCGGTCACATGATGTTGAACTACAGTGAAACGTCACCTAGTAATGATAAAATATCATGCACTTCTCACTAGAAATAACTTTGAGTTAGTGTTTTGGTAAAATATAAATAGTCCTCTTGTTTTCTATTATTTCTCTCATGGATCATGAATCTTCTGAGCTAAGAAATTTTTGAAAACTATTCTAATTTGTTTAATCAACACACACCATATACTGGGTATGATAATATATTTTCCATCATGTATAACCTAAAACTACTAATAGTTCCTCCCTCATATTAATTTTTTCCCTTATATATGAGTTGGATCTATGTATGTAATTTTTCTTACAATTACATTTGTCTTGATTCTCACTCCATCAAGATATGTTTGTATGTATGTATAGATCCAAAATCCTAGAACAGTCACAATGCAATGAAAATTCCCCTTCTCCCTTACAAATAATCTATATCTATGTAATGAAATACGAATTAGGGATATAAAAAAATTATGTGAATCCCAATAGTATTTTGAACACCCATTCATACCAGAATCAATACAAAATGCTTCCACTATGCTTTTAGAGAATCCAATTTCCTCAAACCACACTCATTATTTTGAGAAACATGATTCCTCAAAAACCATACTTCGTTATTGGGGAAAAAGGAATCCAAATATAAATGGAACCTATTTCTTTACTATACATAATATTTCCAATATGGATCATCATAACATGTTTCCCAACTGTTTCATGTCAATAAGAAGCATCATCACCCTCAAGAGAAATCCATTTTTCTTCTATATACCTTCACAACATCATAATAGAAATATTTTTTCAATCAATTTATTTGGATATTACTCGTGTACATGTAAAATGTATCCCTCCAAGATCTAAGTGACCCAAGATCCTGAAATACCATAATTCATTCCCCACATTCAGAAGATGTTGGAGCTTTCTTTCCTGTTATGTTCCTCTCATTTTTTCCCAGGGATCAAGTTGTCTAACCATAAAAGGCTGCCTCATATGTCTAACAGGTATAAAAATAAATTTTCAAATTAAAGAGACACAGATCTTATTAGTTTGAAAAAATATTGGGAGGCCTAAGAAAAATTCATTCCCCTTCCAAGAAGGTTTTGCTATAGGAATAATTTAAGAAAGTGAGGGTGATAATGGAAAAAAATTAAAATATTTTGGGGTCCACCCTAAGGCCTTATCATTAATAATTCTACGCTCACTAGGTCCCTTGACCTTGAAAACAATTAGATCACTTCCTATATCCATGGATAACTTTTCTATTCATATATTTAATAATTTTACTTTCAAATGATTGGAATGAGATTATTCTTTCAAATAGCCCAACTATCATATTATGATGATGGTAATGGTACTTATATCATTCCATGAGCCATCCTAAAGAAATAAAGGGAGGATCATTTCAACTAAATAATTCATAATTAAAAGCAATTTCATTGTTCTATGGATGGATAATATAGATCTTATTATTTTTTCCATTCAAAGAAACCCATTTAATTATACTATGATAATCAATTTTTGAAAAAAATGAATAATTTAAAAAGATAATGTTCTCATTCATTTACTAAAATATGAACAAGGAGATTATCCACATCTTAGAGTCTCCCCTACACAAATAAACACTACTATTATATAGCCTAATAAATGGATATGTTGAGTGGATCCATTTCTAGATCTGAATCTTCTACGATATGATGCAGCTCATACAGTGTCACAATTTTTATATTAGCGTTAATTTGAAATTCTAGTGCTCTCTCAGAAAAATATATCCTCAGTTTCCCTACCGATTATACTATATATTTTTCCTCATCAATTATAGCTTCAACACCATCCAGTTCTCAGTCAATCTGATCCATCTTTTTGAAAACATGATCTAACACATGGTGTAGATGTTCCACCATGTATCTTTGTTTTAAAACACAAACATGTCACCTCAAAACCAATCCATATTGAATAAAGGATTTATTTAAGTAGTATATTCATTGTCTTAATTAAATGGATCACCAAGTCCAAATTAAGAAGTTGGGAATGAATTATATTCTCCCTCTCTTTAGTGGAAATAAATTTTTCATTTTTTTGTATATGATGGTAATCAAACCTTATTTATCCATTAAGATAGATCGTGTAGTGAAATATTGGAAAGGTTACTAGGAATGTTTTCTGAGTTTCTATGATATTAGTTTCTATATATCTCTCCATATTTTTTTCAGAAGATGAAATTATTTTTTAGGGTTTTAAGATCAATTTTTCAATATATCATCTAAGTTTGAATATATTTAGTGAAAAGATTAACTACAGAAAATTCTATATCAATATATCCAAATTATATTTGGTACGATGGTCGTTGATTCCCATATAACTTAAACAAGATGATATGTCAGAACCATTTCATGAGTATCAAAAGTTTGTATTATAATTCCAAAAAAAATTTGTGATCAATACAATTAGTACTAGATGAAGAAATAAAATGAGATAGCCAATAAGGTAGAAGAATCACTTTCATCCACTTACGTAGTAGCCTCTAAAGTTAACTAATCCATATTAGTAACTATAATGGGTGATACATATCCCACTAGGTAAATAATTATAGAATACATCTCGTATTTTAGAACACCAAATTTAATACTATAAAAAGATACACAATAAAATTGAAAATGATAAAAAAAAATTATCACATAAAAAACCTAAGAGTACCTAACCCCCTCTCATGGGTGTGTTCATGATTTTATGGTTAATTGTTTCATATTCATATATGTTAGTATCCTATAGGAGATCACTCGCTGAAAAAGATAATGAGAGATTGAAAATCAGAACTGATAATTAATGGACCTAGGTAGTTGATTCTTCCATAGATTTCCCCATTAAGTGAATGAGATTAGTTACCCTATAAAATGTTGTTATCTCTAAATTCATCTCTATATGCATTTAGGTCATTTGAACATTATAAACCAATGCCTTGGGACCCATGATTTTAGTGATATCACATGTTTTACTTGAATCATATTTTGATCCTTATCTTATCAGAATATATCCTATTTACACATGCATATCTGAATAATAAGAATATAAAATATCTCATATTTTTGTACTTTAAGACTTCTATAACCCATGAAAACATCTACTCAAGTCAGTTCATTAATATAAATAAACAGAGTGTCTAAAAACTAGTTGATGATGAATGATACTCACTTATTGTTCCTGATTAAATGTGCATTATCAACTTCTTCTCATGCTTACACAACATGGTTTCCAATGAGGATAATCTCATAAAAAGAATATTTGGTGGGTTGTGGGTGGAAAAACTCTGAGTGGATAATCAATTACATCCAAAATGTTATCATCATTTTGGGAGAGTTTTATTCCATGATCACTTCATAAAGAAGGGATTATACAACAATATTAGTTACCCCTTCATTGTTATCTTGATAAGGGATGTTTATTTGTTTATCTTAGACCCCATAAAAATAGAAATATAAGGTTTGAAAATCATTTAAATAGTGAATGATGTATTTGGCATGAAAACTCTCTTTTCTTCTCCCCAAAAATTAGTCACCTATAATATTGTTGTCAGTATTTCTTACACCCAACCAAAGCTATAAATTCTACCTTTAAAATAATGGATTGAATCATCCATATATTAAAGGTAGTTTTTCACTTCTTTATATTTTTTCTTCATATTAGATATTCTTAGGTGTCGTAATAAGCTAAAATCTAGGAATATCAATGCCTTTTTCAAGCAACACTCCCCTGCCTTCCTCAGTATAAACATAATACATTTTGGTATCTTATTCACCCAAGTATACGGAAATGTGTCCATGATGGAAATATGTAATGTCGTGGATTATTCTCTCAGTAAAGAAAGAGGATATAAATTACTCACTTAATTCATTATAATATCTAGTGCCATGGGTTTTCCTTGGTCAAGACGTTTGTGAGGGCCCAATTGTGGATAATATTGTACATTCCCAAGTTTATTAATAATGGTTTAATTTGCCTCATTATTTGACTGGGAGACACCACCATTTTTTTCATCCTCTTCACTCACACTCAGATAGGATTTTAAAATCTCAAAAAAATGTCTTCAATATATGTTTTTTACATGATGTGAGTGGATTTATGCTTCAATGTCTCAAATTTAGGATACCATTTTATTTGGTTAGTTAGTATAAAAAATCATTGGGGAGAAGATATGAATCCAATCCCAGTCAACATACTTTGTTTATCTAAAAGAAAACACCAAACACTCTTGATGGGAATAGATATTTTCCAAGTATTACACCACATACATGAAATTGGATATGAAATATATATAGGTAAAGAAAATTACACCCCATGTATTTTATGAATTTCTTTCAAATTAATTTAATCTTTTCAAAATAAATATTTTCCACCACACTGAATATAGATTTTTTTATATCAAATAACTAAGTATTCATTGCATTATATGCCATAAAAATTTGATATTTATCGGGAAAAATACTTATATTAGCTTAGAGGACACACAACAATAATTTTGGCTTGTGTTACACGCAAGACCTTGTTTTACCAAACTACAATATACAATTAAAATTGTTGTTCATATATTATCATAATTATCACTTAGTAGTTAGAATGGAAAAAATTAAAGATATATACTAAATTATTAAAATAATATTTATAAATTTATATAAAATTAATACATTGGTTATCAATTCTTTAGAAATATGATTAATAACTATTTGAAAATAAAGAAATTCCATTTCTACGAAAAAAAATTTCTATGTACAAAAACAATTTTATCTCAAATAATTAATAAAATAACGTTTCTGGAATGATTTTAATAAAGGATATATATTAAATATTAAATAAAAAATTTGACCTTCTTCTAGTATATTTTGTAAGCATAAGATACAAATAAATTCAATTTTATGAATAAAGAAGTTGTATTTTTCAAAAGGGTAGTTTTACCACACATTATTAGTGAATCGATTTTAAATCTATATTCTTCCTCTTTTATAGTTTTTATATAAAAATATAAACTTAATTTTTGAATTTGTAATATAAAATTTTATGTTGGGTGATTTGTTAATATTTTTATGAGATGTTTCATATTTTAATTAATATGGAAAAAATAGATAATTTTTATTGAAATTTGATTTTTCATCTATATAATTATATAGTTAAATTAGAGAAATAATTGGATTTAAATTTTAATTAGTAAAAATTTTCATATATTTATCCAATATGGGTAATTTAAATATTTTTATTGAATTAAATATGAATACATAGGAACATTTTGAACTTTTTCACTTTCAAAACTCGTTGTCTCATCTCATTTGCAGGATTAAGTTTAAATTAATTTCATCCATTTATGTGATTTGAATCATTAAAAATGGATTATATATTTGTAATTAAAGTAATATACAATTTATATTAATATCAAATTATTCCTTTATCAATAATATTAGGGAAATTGATCAAACTTAATAATAGTGATTATGTTAAAAACATGATTACCTAAGAATTTAACATAGAATATAAGGTATACAAAGGAACCTACATTTGTCATCAAATTATTGGACTGAAAAATTTTGAAAATTAAAACTAAATTATATTTAATGGTCTATTTTTAACCCTCGGGGGAGAATTAAAACGTAGGTACCACTCAAATATTTTCAAGAATTCATGATGAGTCCTTTTCGTCAATTATAAATGTCCTCCTCTCCTCCTCCTATCATCATACATATAAATCTATTTTGGCTCCACCAACACCTAAAAAAATAAACTCCCAACATACCTAAACTCATTATATAGGCCTAAATTTTGGATTAAATCAAATTAAGGAATCCCTTTGAATAAAAATATAAGGAGTTGCCCAAGGAATTGGTAACACCCTTCAACAATCAGTTTTGTTTTTTTCTTTCTCCACCCTATGAATTCTTCTTATTACATTGTTATGTAACAACATAAATATCCTAAATATATTGATATTTTTCTATTCCATTTCTATGACAACAATTCCCTCACACTTCTATAAAATTATATATAAAATCATCATTCATTGTTATGGTGGACTATCACCACACAAACTGATGTTGTTTTGCTTTGATTTCCACCTTTAATGGTTGGAAATAATAATGTAATTTATGTTATTATATTATATTTATGATTTATATGATGTATTTACAGTTTTTGAATTATTTTATAAAACATTACATCTTGATTTACATTTTTTTGGAATAATATAACTTTATTTGTGGATGTGTAGGTCACCACCTCTTTAAAGCGATGTGATTCGATCAAACTTTACATGGAATGTATTGAGTATGGGTTTAGTAAAAAATATATTATATGTATGAAATAATAATTATATTAGAATTATATGATATATACATGTATTTCATTTAATTTATTTCCATCAATATGATAAAAAATGGAAACACTATTCATGTGTACGTACCTCAAACTATTTCTATGAACAGTGTATTCAATTTAATTTTTATATCTTTTTATCAATTATTATAAATAAATATAAATTGAATGTATATTATATATATATCATGTATTAAATTATTTAAATAAATAAATCATCATATAAGTAATATGATCATGAATAACAAGTCAAAACATATATGAAAATAAAGAAGTTACCATCAGAAACATAACATTAACATGAAATCATTAAAAAATTGGTAATAAAAGGTTAAAAAAATAATATATGCTATGATATATAATAATATGGTTCTATGGTAGATGTATAATAAGATTATATTTGGTTATACATGACGTTTGAACATATACAATGAATGTAAAGACATAAGATAGGGGTTTTCTCTCCTCACTTTTATTTCTACGATATATATTAAATATTCACTACATATTCTAATTATGTGTTGTATATAATGACATATGAAATTTTATATCATGGATTTTATATATTTAATAATATTTAATGTTTTAATTAATGTTATTATTTTACAGATCTCATGATTCAAATTTTACTCAAGTAGTAAGAGGATTTCTAGTCTCACTTTTATTACTGCATGACTTATGCCTTATTCACTACTCAATTATTTTGTGTGGTTTATAAAATAAGAATGAAATTTTTCTATAAAATTTATCTTTAAATTTATTGGTATTTAAATATTCATTTTATAATATCTATTTCCTAGGGTTTTACAGTTCAACAGTTACCAAATCAATAATGTAATTTTGTCTCAATTTCCCTTTTTAGTGACACATGTTTTGTTTTGAACATATATTATTTTACCAAGTGTATATAATTACATTTGACATGTTATATCATGAATCTCATAATTTTTATTATATTTTACAAATAATATACTTTTATTCATTCAATGGGTATTTTTATTCAAATATACAAAAGTGGTAAGTGTTTATTGCTACAATCTCATTGTTTACTAACATTTTTTATGAGTATGCATCCATAGATGAAATAATATTATTTTTATCTCAATAATTATCATTATTTTGATGATACTCTAGTTTTTCATGATATATTCATGTATTGGTAAAAATTTTCCACTATTTTTTAATTAATATAATTAATAGGGTTTTTTGAATATTTGACCATATTTATACCATCCGTCAAAAACGGGTTTCATTCAAAAACCATTTTTTCTAAAAAAAATGATATAAAAATAATTTTAAGTGAAATTTTAAGCTCATTTTAATGGAAAATTATTTCAAAAATGTTTTCTATTTTAAAATGTGTTTAAAATTCTTTTGAAAAAATGTTTACAAGTTTTTATGGTTATTTTCAAAGAAATTTTTTTCAATTTTCATTATGATTTAAAATGTGTTTTTCAAAGTGGAAGAAATATTTTCCATGTTATTTTTTAAAATTATTTTTAAATATTATTTTAAAACTTTTTAGGTAAATTTATTTTTAAGAGGATTTATTCCTTAAAAGGAGAATTCCAAATAATTATTATTTTCCATAAGAAATGATCCAAGTTATCTTTCAAAATTTTGCTCCATATAAGATGACATACTTTGATATAACTTATGATTTATTGTAGATATGATCGAGGAAACCATTATAAATATGTCTATGAATTGTTCATTATTAATATGTAACGTTTCTTATGAAACCTATTTCTCTTGTATGGGTTATACCATGATAAATGCTTATGAAATCCACTTCATTTCATAGGATATTCAAGGATGAAATGAGTATTAAGCCTATATATTTTCCATAGGTTATGATATGATGAAACATTTTATGATAATCAATTAATTTCTGTGGTTATGATATTTTTTTTGAAACCTATATTTTTTATGGGTCATGATATGAATTTGTATTATCTTTTGGTATGCATAAGTATTATTTCATTATGTGATGGTGGGACCTATGTTTCCCACAATATAATTGGATAAGGATTTATATATCATGATATAATTATGGGAAACATGTAGATGAGATTGATCCATGTAGGTAAAAATGTGTCATTTGATCCACAAAGGGAAACAAGTGCATCCTGATCCACTATGTTGAGGGTCTTAGAAGTTAACCATGACACGTGTAATGGTTTATTATATTTATAGTGGTTCTTCACTTATGTGACATGACTTTAAAGTTCCTGATCAATTTATGATGATTTATCACCCTTATTATTCATGGAATATAACTATCCAATATGTATGCCATTACTCTCAGTTATGATCTTTGATATGTATTGTATGATCAGATAATGTTATGCTCTTGTTATCATACCATTATGATCATGTTCGGCTTACATATCCCCCTTTTTTTACTTACTGGGCATCTGAGCTCATGTAAAGACCCGTAAATTTCAAGTGAAATTTTTTTTTTCTTAATTATATTTGGGATTTTAAAAGTACGCAGTTTCTAACGGCACCTGATTCTGAGGCCCGGTGTGCCTGAAATCAATTCCTGAAGTTTAACTCAGGTACATTCAGTGAATGAATGAGAGGGTTTTTTTAACTTTTGAACTGATGCTCAAAATCAAAATCTGATGGCACTGATGAAACCGTAGCACCGGTAATTGCTTAGGAAGACCTTTTCTGGAGTTGCGTTTGCTCGGGTGTTGTTGTTAAAAAAATGGGTTAACTGAAGAGTGAAATAAAAATATGTGCTACAATTTTTATTTCTTTTCTAAGTAGTTATAACCTATGCAAGGAAGTTGGAGTGGGACCCACTAAATCATAACTCCACATGGTAGGATATTAGTGAGGTAGGGCCAAAACGATCCCCACCCCTTTAATTCCATTAAACCTCCATCTCCCAATTTAATTTTGTAACTCACCCACTCCCGCTCTTAAATTGAAAATCCACTCTCAAATTAAATTGATTGTTTTAATTATATTCAATTAAATTAATTTTTGACTTTGAGTTTTAAAATTTTAAAATTGTTGACATATGTGAATAAAATAAGACAAACTATTACTTTATTTTTGGTTGGTTTTTCGTTGTGTGGAGTCTGGGGTGAGATTTCGCAATGCCTTGAATATCTGCATCTTCTACGTTGAAGAACATCAAGAACGTTGATGCCTACCTCGACACTCTTCTTATCGACGCTTGATGAAGCGACGTCGTCATCCCGCGGCAATGACTATGGAACAACAGGACATTCCCCTTCTTCATCAAGCGATCAATCTCCGTGAATCAAGGTAGGGGTTTTTCATCGTTCAAGAATTATCAATTGACGCTCTTCCTTATTTCGTGGACTCTTGTTATCGGATTAACGGGAGGGGGTCGGACTGCACAAACACAGCCGACCCTCCTCCCCTTTGATGTTGTGTATTGTTGCGGATGCGAACGGAGGCAATGAAGTATCGTCGCACCGCACGGGAATGAGGGAAACGTAGTCGGAGCGGGCCGTGATGAAGATGCACAACGTCGTCGCGCTGCGCCGAAGCTGAAGAACCAGTTGCCAAGGTCGGGCCGCGGGGGAGGGGTGCAGAGTCATCGCATCGTGCTGGACGGACAAGGGACGTGTCCTAAGGCCACGACATTCACCAACAGGGGGCGTCCGGACTCCCCGGCTTCCGAAGCATCAAGAGCCGCAGCCCTTTGGCCGCGGCAGAAGTCTTGGAGGCGGCCAGATAAACCGGCTGCCTCCGCTTGGAAGGACGGACCCACGAAGGGGGTCCCGCGGCGGCACACCGGTCGGCCAACCGGGCCGGCCATTCAGAATTCCAGGGGTCAAAACCCCCGGTGGCAGACAGGGAAGTCCCCCATGTGGGGGATGCCATGAAAAATCGAGGGGGCAGCGCCCCCCCTTTGCGTCGCTCAGTCACGGACCGAGCGCCCAGCCGAGCCAGGCCGCTCGCGCTTGGCCGGGGCGCCTAGCCACTATGTTGGGCCGCCCGCTGGGCCGGGCCGCCCACTGGGATGGGCCGCGCTATTGGTCCGGGCTGCGCCCATGTGGGCCGGACCCGGACCTGGGTCGGTTTTACCCGGTTCGGGCCGACCCATGGGGTCTCGGGCGGGGTCGGTCTAGGCCCCAAAACCCCATAAAATCAGACAGCTACGTTCAAAAGCCCATAACATTGGCTACGGGCCTCCGATTGGTGCACCGTCCATTGTAATGTGATCCTTGAATCGAAATGGTCGTTTTGGTATATTACAATCAAGGTTTCAGAAAACATTGGGTTCGGCCGGGTTGGTTCGAACACGAAACCAACCGGGACCTCGGACCGGAAACGCTTATAACATGAGCTCCAGACGTCCGATTGATGTGCCGTCGAATTTGTTGGATTTTTCTTAGTGAGACAGTCATTTTGTCTTACTTTGCTCGAGTTTTGGATGCAGTTGGAGTATTTTCCTGTCAGTTTTGACTTAAAAACCAACCGGCCCCCTGGAACGAAAATGCCAATAACACTCAGATCGGGCGTCTGGTTGACGCTCCGTCTATTGCATTGAGTTCCTATAGATGTGACGGAACATTGTGATACATCAACTCTGGTCTACATGATAGTTGATGTATCGATGCCTTGGCTCATGGAGCGGACCCTCCTGGAATGAGCGTGTTGTGTACGACAACCCTAGAGCTGGCTGCGACTGCGACGAAGATAACTTTCGTACTAGGATCCTCTGTGGGTTCAACGATGACGACAATCGTACTGGGATCGTCGATGGGTTCGACGAGTATGACTACCATACTGGGATCCTCCATGGGTTCGATGAGGATGACTATTGTACTGGGATCCTCTGTGGGTTTGACTACCGTGCTCAGATCCTCTGTGGGTTCGACGATGATGACTACTATAATTGGATCCTCCGTGGGTTCGGCAGCGTGGACTACTAAACTTGGATCCTACGTGGGTTTGGAAGAGGAGATGATTCAGAGGCTACATCTAATCGTCTCCACCCCTCTTCATAAATGGATACCTGTGTGAGCTGAGTTTTGACTTTAAATCATTATCTTTGATGTGATTGACTTGATATCCAGTGTGGATTGGTTTATGCTTTCCTGTGTGGATTGGGTTGTACTTTCCTGTGTGGATTATGTTTTACATTCCTGAGTGTTATGGATTGTACTAGAACTCGTGATTTGGAGGTGAACTAGATTTGATAACTTCGGTATATGAATGGTCATATACCTAAGTAGTGTTGGATGATACTTCGTGATTGTATCTTTCTTTGTGGTTTATCCTTTGTGGATTCAGGGAGACCTTCGGGGGTCTCGGGGTCCCTACTGAGTTTCATATACTCACCCCTACACGGGTTTCCCCCGCACTACGTTGTGTCGGTTGCAGACGACGGACATCACTGATCGTGGTTGAGGGTTGTAGATCTGGACGGTACCCAGAGGAGGATCTCATGACGAGTCGGTTCCCAGAGGTGGATGTCATGTCGAGTCGGTACCTGGAGGAGACGGACGGGTGTGGAATGCTGAGGAGGATATCTGTACCAACCCTTTAGGTAGGAAGCCGGAGGACGATCCAGGAGTGACTTGTTAACTTTCAGATGTTGTCCTTGATTTTTACTTTATTTTCAGTTGTACTGCACATTTAGTTCGGTTTGTATTCAGGCCCATTTACTTTTCAGCAGTTACTTATTTTTTCAGTTTAGTTAGTGTTTACTTCAGTTTGTGTACTCTGTGGTGTTTTTTATTTTATAAAGGAAATGCCTTCCCTTTTTATCGGGATTTACGCCTTGGGTGCTAGTCGCCAACCCCTGGCCTATGGAGGGCGGGCTTGGGGTAGTCATAGCACGGGCCCCGAGGACGGGTCGTGACAGCTCACCCCTTTATTATATTTTCATTCACCATGTTATAAAGAAGGTTTTTATGTTGGAGAACTAAAGGAGATGATCCTTAAAGAATATGTTGAAGATATTTCTCCTAGATATAATATTTTCTTCCATGTTTCCAAAGACACTGAACGGTTATGTTCCTTGGGAATAAATTTTCTAATGTGATTAATATTCATCTAAAATGATTTAATATCCAAGTATGTTAACCCTAGGTTGCTATAGTTTTTTTCAAAGGAAATTTTTAGTCAACCTTAGGAAACTATCATGAGATAAATTTTGTGAATTCCATTGGGATAATTCTAAGGATATGTCTTGGGACATATCTAAGGATAAAACTCTTGTGTTATAGATTTAAAATTATGCTCCATGATTTAGGCATCCGACATGTAAATATTTTTTTTGATTATCATGTTTTCAACTATTATATGTGTTTCGGACACTATTTTGAAAAGTATTAATAAATTGTGGGAACTAGAAGGAACTAGGTTAACATTTAATGTTTCAGATGTGTAATGTATGGGAATTAGTACAATCAATGTCCAATGTGGAAGTCTCGTGAAGAGGATTAGGATGGTGATTCAAGTATTTATTATACTGGTGAAGATAAAGAAACAAAAAATAAAATGTGAAAGGTATAACATGTTCTAATAGTATTGTTTACATTAAACATATGAATCATAATTAAATTGTTATTGAGGAACCTTAACACATGACTAATATTTCAAAATTCTCGGAAATGGGTATTATGGAATAATATGATGAATCCTAAGTAATGGTTTAAGAATAATATAGGATGATTCAACTGTTTCTATATTGGAATTCAAAAATTATGTTGTATGAATCATGAAGTATTTTTTTAAATTAAGGATTTTTTAAAATATAATGAAAGATGCTGATGACCAGAAAAAGTTTTGTAATGTGATATTTATATCTCTACTTAGAGAAGGTTACCCTCAATGGGTTCTTGATATTGAGAAAAATGTGTTTATCAAAGAGATGATTGATATGGATAATGTAAATTGGATAGTATTGATGACCTCATAACTGATAAAGGATTTGGTGAAATGTTTTTTTCTATCATGGATTGAGATTATGGAATTTTTAGATTTGAGGAACATATCCTACGATACTTAGAATAATAAATAATGCATGTTTTCAGTAAGGATGTATAGTAATTCAGGTTATTACGATGTTTCAATATAGTGCATAATAAAGGTATTCACGTGTTTGGTATGTAAAAAAAAGAGATAATTTATTACATGTGGGGGATCAATGCTTACCTATTTTTGAGAAATTTAGTGACCTTATTTATAATTTTTTGTACTTTCTTCTTTTGGAATGGTTATAAGGTTAACCATTTATTGAATGGTTAATGTTAAAAATTAGATGTCATTTTATATATAAATGGATTAACACCCCATATAAGGATTTATGCATATAGGATAACATGGGTTAACATTTTTTTGATGATACAGATAAATGGAATTACCTCTAATTATATTTATGGATCACAAGATCTGCTAACACTTCAGGAATGAAAAATTCACCTTCATTTATTGCAATAAGAGATGGAGTGTAAATTGATAAAAGTACAAAAAAGGGTGAGGTTTTCCTGAAATCATGTAACTATATATTCTCATTCAAATTATTCAATTTTAAGAAAAATTTTATTTAAATAAAACTATATCTTTTTATAATCATTTTGTACGACACCAATGACCTTTTTCAAGCCTCTTTGGGTATTGACTTTATAATAATGTACATTCTCATAAACATGTTCTATACCACTCTCTATCATAACGTAATCGTTATATTTATCTTCTATTTTAATGTTTTTACTTTCCACCTTTTTTATCCTTTTTGGTAACATAGTTACGAGTAACATTGGGTAACCATTAGATTTCTAACTTCCCCTTTTCAAATAAAGGTTTAGTAGTCCTTTTTCCGATATGGGTTTCTTTGATGAAACTTTAATGTAGTAAACCATTAATTTCCCAAAATAATCTATAGGGATAAATTCATTTTAATGGGGGGAAGAACATGACACCCTGATATTAAAAAAACGAATCAATTTAATCTTTTTGATATTTTCTGTTTCACACAATAGTGAACATAATTTTTTATACCAAAGCACAATGTTCAGAGTGAAATATATACACTACAACATTAATATATTACTAAATGAAACACGTATATTATCTAATTATACATAACATACTATGTTTGGATTTTGTTACACAAAATACCGAGTCCCTTTGATAACTTTTGTTACACACAAGACTGAGTTTTACTTAAATATAATATACAATTAAAATTTTATGAAAATGTTATTTTATTTATCTCATAGTTGTTAGAATGGAAGATATGAATGATATAGAATAAATTATGAAACTGTGGTTTACACATGTAAATAACATTAGTCCTTTTTATCAATTAGTTATAATTGGAAGTAAGAACTATTTGAGAATAAATAAATTCATTTTTAAAAAAGACTATTTTTTTATCAACACACACCATTTTATCTAAATAAAATAAATAAACCACTTTTGAATATTATTTTTAAGAGAATTTATATACTGCATTTTTAATAAAAAATTCGACACACATCCAATATATTTTATAGGAATAATGTAATGCCCTAACCACAGTTACCTAGATTCAGTTCATTATTACTTAAAATTGGCATGATCACATGGGGCCAATCCCAAAATACCAATCATTTTAGTAGCCTTGGAAGTACTAGATACATTCATATGTTTTACATTACATCTTGTAATAAAAACATCAATAACATTTTCTCCTCTTTTGAACACCCTTATAACCTTATCCTATACCTACAGGTCAACCATAAAATACTTGTTCACATCGTGGAAAAAATAAAGCATAGAAAGAGGTTATCTGAGATTCTCTATAAGGATAAAAATATAGTGTAAAGTTTCATAAATAAGCATAATCATTTAACGTAATGTATAAGATGAAAAAAATCCTTTTAAAGTTAAAATTCAGAATTATATGGAAAAGATAAAATAAAATAATTCCATTTACTTATTCAGATGATATTCTACTAGTCAAATAATCACATGCAATATCAATATCCACTTTTATAATGATGGAAGGCATAATTCCATAATTCATAACCACATAGTCAAGGCCTTATGACAAGAATAGAAATAATATTTTTTCAAGGCCTTGGGCCGAGATAGTAGTTTGTCTCATGAGACCTACCGATGCATCAAGAAGCTATAGCTTGCTCCACTCATCACTTACTAAGTCCATGCATTTCTCATGTTAAAAGGTTTAAGCATTACATAAACATTCGTATTAAAAAAACATACGAAATGTCAATACATTATCCCTAAACCATGAATGGTGTAAAAATAACACATCCATAGTCAAACATATCACAAAAACCTCATTACATTATGAATGATTTTTTTCATAATAAATCAACTTCAAACATGTTTAAAATCCATCAAAGGATATTGAGACAGATGAATTGAAAACTATTTGTAATAAATACCTCTTTCTATTTTGAAATCATTTAAAAGTCACATAATTATAAAAGAAAAAATTTATTTTCAAAATCTTCTTATAATATTTTATGGTAAGATTAAATGATGATATAATGGTATAAAATAGCCACACCTGTCATATAATTTAAAAAATACAATCTTACCTTAATTTGGTCGAAACGGTTATAAAGTACCTTGTTCGGAAAATGACTGAAATATTCATTTCCATCAATTTTATAAAAAGTAAAACAAGGGTATAATTTACTTTAAACCATAGTTTATTATATATTAATAATGTTCTGTATTACATTTTTAAGAAACATGAAAGTGGATGACAATGAGGTCCGAGTAGATAATTAAGTAAAAATAGCCTCGGATAATAAAGAGATTCTGAAATTAACCCTTACCTTGTACATTTACTTAGTCGATGGTATGTTAACCACTTATATAATAGTAAAAACACTGTTATAAATTTATAAAGGAACTATATACATAAATATGATATCATAAATGATCCTCTAATATTTCTTTGTTAATAATATTTCAGTAGTATCATTGTTTCATTTATTAACAGATCTGTTTTCATTTATATGCTCAGTTACGTAATCCATGCTTGTTATGGATAGGATGTATTTTATTCATATCTAGAATGATATTAAGTTCATAAACATTATTTTTAATTTTAAAATACAAATAATTCTAGAATGATTACGATTGAGAATGAATCTTATCATGTTCGTGGAGACGGTAATCCATAGGTACTCACGAGCAACAATATCATTATATTGATAGTGAAATCATATTTAATTGGATGGTATATCATATATAAAAAATCATTAAAATGTTATATTTATTAATTACATCAGTTATACTCATTATTAAACCCATCCAAATAGTGAAGTGTTTCAATAATAAACTACACCACGTCGTGGAGGCAGTAAGCCACACGTACACATGTATGCTGACTTTTCCATTCATATGATAGATATAATAATGAATATGGCTGTAGTGTTTTATTAATAACATCATAGTATATAGAAGATAATGGATTTATTATTTTAGAATGGGAACAACAAAGAAATATGAAGTGCAATAAGAAAAGAATGTTAAAGAGGGTGGTGAAATTATTACCTCTTCTTCGGGTGTTTCCTTTTGAGATGATCAAAAGGGATGCATAGGATGGATTTCTAATCCAAGTAAGGACTCTAGGATTTTGTGAGGGAAGTTGGGACAATATTTGGGCAGGATATTTCCGAGAAAAATGCCTTTGGAGGTGTGAAATTAAGAGAAGGGGAAGTACCCTTTTATATGAGAGGTGAGAGTCACTTTAGGAAAAGTTTGAAATATTATTTTATAATAAAAATAATTTTAGGTTTCTAATGGCTACAAACTTATTTATTTAGAGGTTGTGGTGGTGATGGGTCAAAAACCTCTCACTAATAGGTTTTATTCAAGTTAAAGTCTTCATATTAACCTTATATTTTAGATTTAAATCTTAATTAAATATTTTTACATTTACCATATCTCTTTGTATTTTTATATTATATGGTTAATAAACTTACTATAATCAGACAAGAAAATCACAAGTGGTTCATTATTAATAAATATAAAATTATCTAATCCCTTTGGTCGAACCTTATATTTTTAGGAATATTATAACAATTAATAATATAGTATTTGTTTTAAAACCCCAATTATGTCAATTTTGACACTATTTAGTATTTGGTTTTTGTGAAAATCATAACATCATGATTACTTTGAAAAAATATTATTTAATCAACCCTAACATGTCATATTGATGTCAAAAATTGGTGGACCAAAGAGGACCAAAGATAATAATAAATGTACTTATATAATCCAAGTGGACCAAAGAGCTTCATGTATTATTCCAATGGTTGTTTTTGGTTGAATTACACTTATCCAATAGAATTAAGAAATGTGCTAGAGTAATTATAATATCATTTTTTCCCTTAATTACCCTATTTACTTTTAACTTTATTAAATAAAAGACAAAATTTTCTATTCACCAAAAATTATTTTCATCTAACTAAACCACATATTACTTACTGATATCAACTATATTTCTCGAATTTTTAAAATTCAACTCACAGAAGTGGTAAAATTAATTTTTATGAAAATTTTTAAATGCTCCTATAATGTGGGTAAAAGACGGTAAAAAGTTCAACAAAATTTTATATATCTAAACTTATTGTAAAATGAATCCAATGAATTAAATTGAACATATATAGGTATCAGGTATCTATTTTGATATAAAATAAATTAAAATAAAATAACTAATTATTTAAATAGATAGTTGGTTTTAAACAATAACGCAGTGTTTTTTAATATTCATCAAAAATTGAATGTTCTCAGAAAAATACAAAAAATTCACCCTATGATAATTTTGATATTTTGAATAAAAAAATGAAGTCTATTTTGAAAATTATAATTTATAAAATTTCAAAATGTGGGTACTACTATTCATAATGGCTAGTTTCATTAGTCATACTGTGTTAAAACTCCAAGTTGCGTACAATAAAAGCTATTGCATTATTCAAAGGAAAATTTACCGTAGATGCTTGGGGTGTTACATTCTTCCCTCCTTAAAGTAATTTCATCCTCAAAATTTCTAGAATATTATTGCATAAAAAGATTTGGGTGGTTCTTCATCATAAGTTCCTCAGGTTCCCACGTTACCTCTTTCTTCTTATAGTTTCTCGATAGAACTTTTACCAGAGGAGCCGTCTGGTTTCTCAGCACTTGTTCCCTGGTGTCAATAATTTTAATAGGCTCTTTACAATAAGATAGATCAGGTTCTAGTTCAATTTCCTCCTACGTGAGTACATGTGTTGGGTTAGGCTTGTATTTTCTCAACAGTGATACATGGAACACATCATGAACTTTAGAGAGACATAGAGGCATTTCCAAACTATAAGTTACAACTTCAATTGGTTATAGAATTTCAAATGGTCTGATATACCTGGGACTCAATTTACCCTTTTTACCGAATCATATAACATTCTTCTATGGCGATACCTTCAAGAAAACATGATCTCAAACTTGAAATTCCAAATCCTTCCTTCAGTTATCAACATAGCTTTTATGCCTACATTGGGGTTCTTTTCTGTGGGTTAGGATAATTTTCACTTTTTCTAGTATTTCCTTAACATGTTCTGGGCCTATGAGTTTTCTTTCACTAACATAAACCCAACAAGTGGGTGTGTGACATCTCTTTCCATATAACACTTCATATGGTGCCATATAAATACTTGAATGGAAGCTATTGTTATAAAAAAATTATACCAGAGGTAAATATTGGTCCCATATACCATGAAGGTCAAGTGAGTAAGATCTCAATATATCTTCTATAGTTTGAATAGTCTGTTCTGATTGCCTACCAATTTGAGAGTGGTAGGAAGTGCTCAAATGAAGTTTAGTATCCATGGCCTTCTTAAAACGATTCTAGAATCATGATGTAAAATAGGGATCATGATCAGTAACAATCAATAGGGGTACAACATGGAGTCTTACAACATCATTAATATATAGTGTTGTCATATGTTCAAGTGGTAAATCTTCTGTTATGGAAAACAAATGTGTTGAATTTGTAAGACAATCAACAATGACCCATGTTGCATCATTACTGCTAGGAGTATTTGGTATCTTCATGAAAAATCCCACCGTAAAATTATTCCATTTACACACAGGTATGGGAAGAGGTTTCATGACACCTCCAGGACATTTCCTTCCAGATTTCACTTGTTGAAAAACCATACATATTGACAAAAAATAAGCAATCTCTCTATTGATCTTGTCCCAACAAAAATGTTCCTTCAAATTGTTATACATCTTAGTGCTCCCAGGGTGTATATAGAAATTAGAAGTGTAAGAATCATCCTATAATTCCCTTTTAAAATTAGGTATTTTAGGAACATAAAGTCTCTTCCCAAATTTCAAAATTCCATATTCATATATGAAGCCACTAAATCTCCCATCATTCACAGAATTAATCTTCTTTTGAAATTCCTCATCATCAGTCTAAGAAATTTTTATCCTTTGTTGTAAAGATGGTTTGGAAACCATTTGAAAAGGAATTGATGTTTCACCTTACATGGTTATTCCCATATCCATGTTTACTAGATTCATATATGTGGGATCCTTTTTTACTCTTATATTGTTCAAAACTCCATGATCATTTCTGATCAAAGCATATTCCACCTTATTTACCTTCCCTGTGTGGTAGTGTATAGTGGAATCGTAATCCTTGAGCAGTTCAATACATCACCATTGCCTTATGTTGAGTTATTTTTGTGAGAAAATATACTCTAAAATCTTCTGCCCAGTATAAATATCATGTTTTTTACCATATAGACAGTGTCTCTATATTTTCATATCAATGATTACAACTGATAACTCTAGATCATGAGTGGGATAGTTTTGTTAATGAATTTTTAGCTTCCATGATGCATAGGTAATAACTCTATCATTCTACATAAGTACATAACCAAGTCCTCTCTTTGAAGCATCACTGTAAATAACAAACCCATCATTCCCTGATAGTAGAGTCAAGATAAGAGCATTAAATAATATTCTCTTTAATTCTTAAAAACATTATTCATACTCTTTTGTCCAAAAAAATTTAACCCATTTACTAGTGAGGTTGATTAAAGGGTTAGCCAATCCGGAAACATTCGGGACAAAATGCAAATAATAACCTACTAAACCAACAAAATTTCATACCACAGTTATACTCGTCGGTGCTATCCATTCATGTATTACCTTGGTCTTTGAAGGATCAATAGAGATTAAATCCTTATAGGCAATATGGCTAAGAAAATAAATCTCCTAATTCCATAATTCACACTTGCTAAATTTCCCATATAATTCATTTCTTCTATGAGTCCTTAGGATAATGCGCAAGTGATATTCATGATCTTCATAGATTTTGAGTACACCGAAATATCATCAATAAATACATCTATAATGTCATCAAGATATTCCTTGAAAACTCTATTCATTATATCCATGAAGACAGAGGGTGAATTAGTCAATCCAAAAGACATTACTATAAACTCGTAATGCATGTACCTAGTCCGAAATGATATTTTCAAAATGTATTCATTCTTCACACACAACTAATGATATCCAGATCGAAGTTCAATCATGGAAAAATATTGAGCTCTATGAATTTAGTCGAATAAATCCTCAATGTGTGGTCAGGGATACTTGTTATTTATTGTTATAGCATTGATCTCTATGTATTAAATGCACAAGCTCATAGATCCTTCTTTTTTTTAACAAAAAGGATAGGGGATCCACATGGAGACACACTAGGGTGAATAAATCCACTGTAACTCAATTCATCTAGTTGTTTCTTTAGTTCCACTAATTCCACAGTGGCCATTCTAGATGGGGTATTCAATATGGGCCTTTAACCATGAATTAAATCAATGGAAAACTCAATTTCTCGTTCTAGAGGATGTACAGGTAAATCCACTAGAAACAAACCAACATATTCTTGCACAATAGGTATGTCCTCTATTTAAACTTTATTTTCATAACCCATAGTTATTTCATTCTCTTCTTCCCCAACAAATGAATTTAGTAGAGCTGCTGGGAGAGGATCTAGATATGAATCATGCAGTGACGTTTCTGCTCTAAAGATAATGTACTCCTTATCATAATCTAAAATTGTATCCTCCTTCTTCGGACAATAAATTTTGGCATCATGGTTCGAAATCCAACACTTTCTGAGGATTATATCAAATTAAATCATGGGTATGACGACGGGATTAGCTGATAAAGAACATTTATATTCCCTAATAAGAACTGATTCATATAACATTGTTGTGATGATACTTCCCTTAGGTGTTTTAACTGACAAATATATTGTTAATTCAAATTGAAAATATCTAATTTTCTTAGAAAACTAGGAAGATATAAAATAATGCAATGATCTAGAATCAAATAATGCATTGGCTATACATGAGGAAACCATTAAATTACCTACCACCATGTCTTTCGGAGCTTCAACATTAGTAGTAGTGATCACATAAGCTTGGACTTTATCCCTTTGCGTATTCTTAGGTATGTTCCCTTGGGTCTTAATACATTAATATTAATAATGCCCCTTTTCTATAAAATTTTAGAATTCAACATTGAAAGCCTCTTTCTTTCCCTTACAATCAAGAGCTTAGTGGAATTTTTCACCACACTTGTAACAGAATCCCATTCCTTTTTGTAAATTACTGGGGTATTTCATCCCACATTTACCACAGGATGAATTTTCAATATTTCCCTTCACCCATTTATTTCCATTTCTATATTTTTTAGAAGATCTCTTTTTCTCTTGCTTTGCATTAAAGCTACAAGACTTAGAGAATTCATTTTCTGTCTTGATAGCACATGAGAATATATCTTCATATAATGAGAAGGATTGTGAGACTAATTGTCAATAAGGAAATGTTTTTAAACCATCAATGACTTGATCAATATTACTCATTGGGTTACATATATAATCTATTTCATGCCTTGATATCCTTGTAATGTTAGCCTCATACTTTGTGACATTCTCGTCATATATTTTCCTTACCCTCAGAAATTGTCTTTCCATGTCTGCTCGATGGTCACAAGAAAAGTATTTTTCTATGAAAATATCTTTAAAATCCCTCCATTCCATGTTTGATACTTCTTTATATTCCTTTGTGTTTTTGATTAATGACCACCATTGATCTGCATCTTCAGTGAGGTGATAAAATTCCATGACAACTTTTTCCCTTTCGCTACTCCCTAAATCATAAAATATTATCTCTAAGAAATCTATATATTGCTCAGATACTAATGGATTTTTAATCTCATTAAATGTTGGTGTTTATTGCCTCATTAATTGGTCTAACATTTATCCTCCGCATTGTGGATCAGGGTGATCCATACGGGTATGGTTTTTATTCACAACATGAGTGAGTTGTCCAAGAATGATGATAAGATGATCAGCACCAGTTGCTTCACCAGCTCCAATATAATAATCTTGAGTAGGAGGGAAATCCCTACATGGATTACGTGCACTGATACAGTTTATGTTCCTTCTACTCGGTGCCATTTATAAACAGTAGAATACACTAGATTAGTTTATGAATCGCAATACATAATTCCAAACTTGTAAAAGAGTTAATATAAATTGAATTGTTTACAGATATAATCCATAATAAAAAAATTATTTCTTTGGGGAAGTATATTCTAATAAACCCTTCATAATGGGTTTTAAAGAAAATGAGAATTACCCTAATCATATCCTCCGGGAGTATCATAACAAAGAGTGTTGTAAGGCTCGTTGTCGTGCACCAGTTCCCGTTCGAGTCTAGCTCAAAGTGGTGTTTTCGGGTTTTAACACTAGGTACATATGTGCCAGAGCCTACTCTACCTACTCGTATCCATATATGGATGTATTTCGTTGAAAACTCACAAAATATTTACAGTACCAAAATTATAGGAAGTTCTTCTGTACTAATCCTCAATGTCTATCTTAGAGTAATGTTTTGTAATCATATTTTTTTTTCTAAATCAATCTTCCATAGGTTATAAAAAACATCCTTTCATACCAATTGTAATGCCCCAACCCCAGTTACCCATATTTGATTCATTATTACATAACATTTTCATTATCACAAGGGTATAAAACCCAAAATACTGATCAGTTTAGTAGCATTGGAAGTACAAGATACATTCATAAGTTTTATATTACATCATATAATAAAAACATCAACACAATTTTGTCCCCTTTTGAATACACTTATATCCTTTGCCTATTCATATAGGTCAACCAAAAAATAATTCATCACATCCTGGGAAAAATAAAACATAGAAAGGGGTGAGCTCGGATTTTCAGTAAGGATAACAATATAGCAGAAAACTTCATAAATAAGTATAAACATTAAAAAATTCTATATGAATAAAAGAAAAACTATTTAAACAAAAACATTAGCATAATATAGAAAATATAAAATCAAATAATTCAATTTACCTATTCACTTAGATATTCTAATAGTCTAATAATCACATTTAATATCAAAAGCCTCCTTCATAATGATGGAATGCATAATGTCAGACTTCATAACCACATTGTCAAGGCCTTATACCAAGACTACAAATAAGATTTTGTCAAGGGATTATGACAATAAATTAATTTTAATAATGAGACCTACCGATGCATCAAGGATCTATAGAGGGCTCCACCCATCACTTACAAAGTTAATGAATTCCTCATATGAAAAGGTTTAAACATAACATAAACATTCATATTAAAACTAGGATACTAAATGCCAATAGTTTATCCATAAAGAATGAATAGTGTAAATATTACACATCCAAATTCATGCATATCCCAAGACCTTCAAAACAATATGGTAGATTTGTATCATAATAAATCAACTTCAAACAATTTTCAAATCCATTAACGGATGTTGAAATAGATGAAATGAAAACTATTTGAAGAAAATACTTTTTTCTATTTTTAAATCATTTAAGAGTCACATAATTATAAAAGAAAAAACTATTTTGAAAATATTTTTATAATCTTGTATGGGAAGCTTCGATGATGATATAATGATGGAAAATAGCCACACCTTCTGTATAAGTTAAAAACACACATTCTTACATTAATTTTGTCGAAAAGGTCATAAAGTACCTTGTTTGGAAAATGAAGGAATGATTACATTCAAACCATTTTATAAAAATTCAAACAAGGTATAAATTTCTTTAACCCATAGTTTAGTAAATAGTAAAAATGTTTTGAAATATATTTTTAGGAAACATCGATGTGGATTATAAAGAGGTCCCAGTAGATACTTATGTAAATCCAACCTTGGATAAAAAAGAGATTGTGAAGTTAACCCTTACCTTGTACTTTTCCTTAGTTGATGGTATGTTAACCTCTAGTATAATAGTTAAAACATTGTTATTAAATTATACAAGAACTATATATATAAGTATTATATCATATATGATCCTCTAATATTGCTTTGTTTATAATATTTTTGTAGTATCATCGTTTCGGGTGTTAACTGATCTGTTTTCCTTTATATGTTTAGTTATGTAAGCCATGCTTGTTATGAATTGAACATATTTTATTTATATAAAAGATGATATTAAGTTCTTAAATTTTTTTATATTCATAAAATGAAAATTATTCTTGAATTATTTTGATAGGGAATGAATCTTATCGCCTTTTTGGAGACGGTAATCCATACGTACGCACGAGCGACAATATCGTTATATTGATAGTGACATCAAATGTAATTCAATATTATATCATATATATAGAATAATTAACAGGTTATATTTATTATTTAAATCAGTTATACTGATTATTATACCCATCCAAATAATGAAGTGTTTGAATAACAAACTACACCACGACGTGGAGATAGTAAGCCGTATGTACGCACGTATGGTGAATTTTTCATTCATAAGACAGATAGAATAATGGATATGGATGTAAAAATTTTGAAATAACATCAAATTATATATAAGATTCTGGAGCCATTAAATTATTATATAAACAACAAATAAAGAAGAAGAGGAAAAAGAAAAGAACATGAAAGAGGATGGTGAAATTATTACCTCTTCTTCGGGTGTTTCTTTTTGAGTTGATCAAAAGAGATCCGTAGCTTGGCATTATGATCCTAGTAAATACTCTAAGTTAATGTTATATAAGTTGTTAGGATATTTGGGTAGGGGTTGGCCAAGCCAAATGGCTTTGGAGGTGTGAAATTAAGGTAAGGGGAAGTACCTTTTTATAAGAGATGTGAGGATCACTTTATGAAAAACATGAAATATGATTATATAATATAAAAAATTCGTTTTATAATGGCTCCATACTGATTTATTTAGAGTAAAAGGTGGGTATGGGTCTACAAACTCTCATCCAATAGGATTTAGGTAGGTTTATGTCACCATATTAACCTTATCTTTTTTATTTAACTCTTAGTTAAATAGTTTTTCAGTTACCATGTCTCTTTGTATTTTTTATATTATATAGTTAATAAACATACTATAACAAGCCAAGATAAACCCAAGTGGTTAATTATTTATATATATAACCTTATATAGGCCCTTTTTTTTAGCCTTAGATTTTTAGAAAGATTATATCAATTAACAATATAGTATTTGTTTTGAAAACTCAATTATGCCAATTGTGACACTATTTATTATTTGGTTTTTGTAAAAATCATAACAGGATGATTATTTCGAAAAAAAATTATTTAATCAACCCTAACATGTCATATTAACCTATAAAATTAGTGGAATTTATCAAAAGTCTTCAATTACATTTATTTAGATATTTATAATATCAATTATTTTAATATTTCATTAATAAGGTAATTACTGCATCATCATTGTGTCATAAATAAATTAAATTATATAATGTAAAAAATATATAAATAAACTACCATTATGTATTAAATCATGTTACCTTTCTAATGAATATTTATATTCGAATTTATCTTATGCATAACCCTATATTAAAAACGGTTTAGTTATTAAACATTGAATTTAAGTCTTTTAACTCTTCTTTAAATAAAATAAATGTAAATGTCCTAATCTAATACAAGTGGAAAAAAGGGGGTCATATTTTATTCTTAAGTTTTTTTGGTCTAATTATACTTATAAAAATTAATTAGGATATGTTTTAGGGTAATTATAATATAATTTATACCCTTAATTATTATATTTATTTTAACCTTGGTAAATAAAAGTCAAAAGTTTCTATTTGCCAAAAATTATTTGCATATTGCTGAAAAACATTTTACTTACTGAAATCAACCGTGTCTCTCATATTTTTGAAATTAAACTAACAGAAGTGGTAAAATTACATTTTATGCAAATTTTTAAATGCTCCTAGAATGTGGGTAAAAGACAGTAAAAACTTCAATAAAATTTTATATATCTAAACTTATTATAAAATTACTACAATGAGTTACATTGAACATTTAAAGGTATTATGTATCTATTTTTACCTAATATAAATTAAAATAAAATAACTAATTATTTAAATAAAATGTCGGTTTTAAACAATAATGTAGTATTTTTTACTATTCATCAAAAATTGAAAGTTCTCAGAAAAATACCAAAAATTAAACCTAAGATAATTTTGATATTATGATTCCAAAAATTAAGTCCATTTTAAAAATTGAAATTTTTAAAATTCCAAAAAGTCGGTATTAATATTCATAACGGCTAGTTTCTTTGGTCGTGGTGTGTTAAAACTCTATTTTGTGTACAACGCAAGCTATTAAATTATTCAAAGGGAAATGTACCATGGAATATTGGGGTGTTGAAAATAATATAATAATAAATCCCATTTTATGAATAAATAAAATGTATTTTTCAATAAATTAATTTTTTAGTATTTTAATGGAGAACCCATTTTTAAGATAAATTTTGAAACTTTTATAACTTTTATATGAAAAAAAACATTATTTTTTAAATATTAATATCAAAATTCAACTAATTTATTTATATAGTTAAATTATTTTTTGAATTTTTTTAATTTATAATTAGATAAATTCTGCATATATTATTCCAATTCATTTCATTAAGATCTTTTTATATTGAATTTATATATAAAAACATTGAAATGTTTTGAGCATTATTGCTTTAAAATTTTATTATCTCATCCCATTTGTGAGATTGATTTTAAATTTATTTCTGCCACTTATTTTATTTGAATTTGGAAAAATGTATTTAATATTTGGAATAAACATAATTTATAATTTAGATTAAGGTAATCCTATTTTTTTACAAATATTATTAGTGAATGTAATTAAAATTATTTTTCATGATTAATGTAAAAACAAGATTACTTAATGATTGAACATAGAATATAAGATGAAAAATGAATCTAAACCTGCATAAAAATTATTGAATGGCTATCTTTTTTCAATTAAACCTCTCATTGTATATAATGTCACATAATCCTTTAGGAAAAAGAAAAACATGAGGAGCCCTCAAATTGTTTAAAGAATAAAAAATTTATCATTTTCCCCACTTATAAAAGGCCTCCTCTCATCCTCCTATAATCACACCTCTGAACCCATTTCTAATCATCCAACCCATGACTCCTATAGGCCTCACAATGGGAATAAATCCCGCCATGTAATCCCTTTGGTGAAACCCAAAAGAAGTTACCCAAAGAATAGGTAACCTCCATTAAAAATAACTTTTTTATTTCTTTATCCTCCCCCTAAAATGATTCTTTAACAATATAATATAATAAAATATTTATAATAAATATAGTAATATTTTATATTCCAAAGTTATGACCTACACTCACACTCAATTCGATCAAATGTGATACACAATCATCGCCCTGTCCACGACGGACTACTGCCTTGCGAACCGATGTCGTTCGTTCATCCATTTCCCCCATTAATGGTTAGAAATAATGATTTAATTTATTTTATATATTATATATATTATTTATATTATGTATTTATTCTTTTTTAATAATTACATAACAGATAACTTCAAATATTTTATTTTTTCAGGGTATAATAACTTTATTTGTGGATGTGTGGACTACAGCCTCCTCAAAGTGATGTTATTTGTTCACAATTTACATGGAATATATTATGTATGATTTTAGAAAAATATATGATATCTATGAAATAATAATTAAAATTTAATGATAATATATATACACACATATATTTCATTTACTTTCATTCTTTCAATATGAAAAGAAAATGGGAACAATATTCATGAGTACTAATGACATACCATCTCCATGAATGGTATATTTCATTTCATATTTATATATTTTATATATTACTTCAAACACTAATAAACTGAATATATATGTTATTTAAATCATGTTTTTCATTATATAAATAAGTAAATCATGATATTATTAAGGGGATCAAGTATGAAAAGTCCTAACATATACAAAAAACAAAGCGGTTATTACTCAAAACATAACATTAATATGGAATTGATAAAAGAAATGTAATAAAATGTCATAAAAAATAATATATGGTAATATATATAATAATATGGGATTTTTATGATTTAAAATAAACATATATTTAGAATACATGAGTTTTTAATGTGTACAAATAAATTCAACAATTAAGGTAATAGTTTTCTTCTCTCACTATTATTTCTATAAAATATATGTTATATTTATCAATTATTCTTATTGGGCGGTGCATATAATAACCTATGAAATGTTATAACATGGATTTAATTTATTTAATTATTTTAAAGATTTAAATTTATTTTTATCATTCACAAATAATCTAATTTAAAATTTTCTCAAGAATTTAAGGGCTTTCTAGTCTCATTTCTATTTCTATGAGACTTATGCCTTATTCAACACTCATTTCTTTTATGTGGTTTATATAATTAAAATAAATTTATTCTCTAGCTATTATAATTATATTAAATTTAATTTACATACAACTTTTATGATCTCTATTTCATGTGGTTTTACAGTTCAAAAGTTACAAATAGGTAAGTTAATTTGGTTCCAATTTTCCTTTTTTTTCAATCACATGTTTTTTTAAGAACTTATATTCATTTATGAGGTGTATATACTACCATTTGGAATGATATATTATTAATATAAATATATTCATTATATTTTAATATTCATATAATTTTATTATTCCATAGAGAATTTTGATTTAATGTAACCAAAGGGGTAAGAGTTTATTCTCATCATTTACCAAGATTGTTAATGATTATGACTCCATAGATAACAATTTATGATCCATTTATCAAAAAACTATCATGAATTTTTTTATAATATGGTTGTTCATGATATATTTATGTATTGGTAACATTTAACAATTATTTGGTAATTAATAAAATTGAGAATTTTCTTATATGAAATTATGATATTATTTCCCTCTTTGGAGAGAAATTTGATTTATTTAAAAACCACGTTTTCTAAAAATGTTTTCAAAAAATGATTTCAATAAATATTTGAATCTCATTTTAATGTAAATTTATTTAAAATTCTCTTTCTATTTTAAAAATTATTGGAAACAGTTCTCAAAATATCTTTTACAATCTTTCATGGTTATTTTAAAAGAAAAAGGTTTTCAAATCGTTTTATGATTTAAAAAGTGTTATTCAAGAAGGAAAATATATTTTCCTCATTAATTGTTTTAAATAAATTTTTAATAAATTTTTAATATTTTTCAATTATTTTTTCAAATAAAATGATTTTAAAGATGTTTTATGCCTTAAAAAGTGATTTTCAAATATATGTTATTTTCTTTAAGAAAGGCTCTATATTATCTTTCAAAATCCTTCTCCAAATAAGATGAAATACTTTGATATAGTTTATCATTAAATAGAGCTACGATCTTGGACAACATTTTATTTTTCTATCTGAATGGTTTGTGATTAATATGTCAATTTTTTTATGAATTCTCTTTCACTTCCTTGGATTATACCATAATTAATGCTTATGAAACACAATTCCTCTCATGTGTTATTATGGGGTGAAAGTAGTATGAAACCTATCTCTTTTCCAAATTTTATAATATGATAAAATGTTTATGATAACCATTTCATTTCATGTTTTATGATATGATTTTTACGAAACCCATCCCTTTATATGCGTCATGATATGATTAATGTTTATTATCTTATGGTAAATATTTATATGATTTCATTTTGTGATGGGTGGGACCTATATTTCCCTCTAATGAATTAGATAATGATTATGATTTCATGATATAATTATGGGAAACATGTTTATGGTCTTCACACGTAATGGGAAAAAGGTGTATCATGATCTACAAAGGGAAATAAGCGTGTCCTTATCTTTGTTGGGAAACAAGAGTGTAACTACTAGAAAAACGAGCTATACCCACTGTTCAAAACCGTGGGTATAGCCCCCAAAACAGTCGGTATAGACTATACCCACGGTTTTGGGAACTGTGGGCTACAACAGCATCAGGATAGGGGTCTTGAACTATACCCACGGTTTACCCAAATCGTGGGTATAGGTGGGCTACTGCGTGTCACCAAGCAGTCCAGCGTGGCTCACACCTTTCCCCACAGTTTGAGAACCATGGGAATCTTTAATTCGGTTTCATTTAAAAAATCTGGCTGCATCACGATTCGAACACGCGACTACCAGCGTGCTGAAGGATTCTCTACGACCAACTCACCCAACGCGCTTATTATTATATGTATATATTTATTTTTCTAATTATATTAATCTAACCGGTTATCTGAAAATCAAAATACCGGAGCCGAAAGGGTGTCGGGGGAGACTCGAACCACTGACCACCTCTTCTTTAAGGAGGAGCTTTACCAACTAAGGCAACTAAACATGTTGTACTACCGCATAAAATTATTTACTTATATTAATAATTATAAATTATCTTAAAAAAATCAGCGGGAATCAAACCATGAAACACTCTATGATTTCAACGGACCTGACCAACTAAGATACATATATTCTGTTTAATTAATCTACTATATTTGTAATAATACTAATAAAAACCATGTTACCGCAATTTTTTATTTTTGCATCCCACGTAATTTTTTTCCCGCCATGAGGCAAGAAGGCTATACCCACGGTTTTAGAGAACCGTGGGTATAGGTCTTAAAAATAAAAACCCCAATACCCACAGTTTTGAGGAACCGTGGGTATAGGTCTTTAGGGACAATACTATACCCCCGGTTTGGCCAAAACCGTGGGTATAGGTCTTGAAAAAAAACTTATACCCACGGTTTTGGGCAAAACCGTGGGTATAGGTGACTTATACCCACGGTTCTCCCAAACCGTGGGTATACGTCCCCATATTTGTCCTATACCCACAGTTCTTGGAAATCGTGGGTACAGGGGTACTCTATACCCACGTTTTTACAATGAACCGTGGGTATAGGTCCATTTTCCAGTAGTGTGTCCTAATACACAATAGGAAATAGGTGTGTCTTAATCCCCAATGAGAAATATGTGAATCTTGATCCACTATGGGAAACATGTGTGTCCTGGTCCACTATGTTGATGGTCTATGTTGTAGACCTTCACTAATGAAATTATTTTCTATATTTATGACGGTTCTTCACTTATATGACATGAGCTAATGATTCATGATTGATTCATGATGATTTATCACCCTTATGATTCATGACATATGAATAACCAATATTAATTCCCTTAATCTTGATTAGGATCATTGACATGTATGGTATGATATTATAATGTTATGATCATGTTATCAAACCCTTATGCTCATGTTATGCTTATAAATCATCATTTCTTACCCTAACTGAGAATATGATCTCACCGCTTTCTTATTTCCACTTTCCTCAGGTTATAAAGAATGGTTTTATGTAGGATCACTAGAGGAGAAGATATTTAAGGTAGGTGTTGAATAACATTCACCAATATATAATATTACATTTCCATGTTTCCAAAGTCACTAAAATACTATGGTCCTTGGGCATATAATTTTGTAATACATTGAATATTCATCTAAAATTACATAAAATCTATGTATGTTAAGCCTGGGTATCTATATATATATTTGGGTAACTTCTTCAATAGGTTTTTTATTGATAATGAGACATGTAGTTTTGGAAATCAACCCCCAAACTCTCAACCACTTCCTAGAAATCTCATAAATAAGGGGTTTCTGTGGCAGAATCCCCCTTCTAGGTATGACTAACTCAACTTTCCAATTATCAACCCCCTTTGTTTTAGACACAAGATGATCATTTATAAAGGTTGCATGTTTGAAAAACAGACCATATGGGTAACAAAATGATTAATATTTTTTGTAAGACATAACAAGTCTAGGATAAGCATTAGAAATTGAATGTTCAATCCAGATTCCCAACTCCACTCTCATAAACATTAGAAAATATTGATAGGAAACTAGAAGTTTTTTCTTTATTCAGGCATTGTTCAAAGATGAAGGATGTCTTTTTGGAATAAAATTGAATTTCCTCTCAAATATAAAAGTTCAATATCCTTTAGAAATTATCTTCCCATAAATACTCATAGATGAAATTCTATCTCTCAAAATAAATATGATACATCTGCCTTTTAGGATCTCTAGATATGTCAATCACTTTGATATTTGTGGGAGGTGCATAAAGGGAAAAAAATTAGTCATTATAGTTGAAACAATATGTTTCATCTATTGGTTCTGAGTTACATAGATTCACCCCACTTATACATTTCAATTACGTACAGAATCAAACCTTTGGAATCGATTGATCATTGATAAATTTGTAACCTCCCATATGAGTTTTTATCCAACCCCATATAATTGAAATGGGCCTAAAAGATTTTGAGGTGGTTTTACCTTACTAATTTACCCCAATATGTGGTATAATTTCACCAATATAAGGATAGGTTGGTTGAAACATCTCCTAGTTTCTTATTTGTATTCCATTATAAAAGTTGTAACTCTTACCCTTGTGCTTGATTCATGCATATATAAAGACCAACAACTTAGAAACATGGCTAGGAATACCGCTAATCATAACAGAGAGTTAGCCCTTGGTGAAACCTTTCAGCCCCACTTATTGAAATGGAACTCTACAAGTGTTTTATAATAATAACCAGCAATCCTCCAAGTCATATCTGTCAAACTTGGACTCTTCGTATGAGGTTCATGAGCTGTTCATATATTGAACAACTAAATCTAGTTAGAAAAGGGAGCATCCATCTTAGTATGAGGATTTAATTCCAAGAGTTCTTAAGACTTGGCAATTTTCTATTTTTAAAATGGCGGAGTACTATCCACTTCATCCCATTCTGAGGAAAGAGGGAGGAATTCATTTTATATGTCACCCAGGATCAGTTCCCTAATGATCATCTGAACATTCCAAAGACTTATATCAACCTCTGCATAAACCAAATGGAATGTGTTGTTATCCCGAATCCATATACCTAGAAAATATTTAATAATTGATATTTTCTAGTGAGGGAATGTCTACATAATCTAGAAGGTCTCATAAATCCCGGTCACCTTCATTTCATCTGTATATTCATCAAAATATTGGTTAACCCATAAGGGTTATCCCCAATCTATGTTTAAAGATCCTTCAAGAAAAATGTACCACATTGAAAACCGTCCTTTCCACTCATCAGTTATTTCTATCCTTTTAATATACTAATAGAAATCAACATATAATTTCTATTCCTACACTTTTTTATTAAACAAATATTGGGGTGTAACCAAATCATTCCAAGAATCATTCCTAAATTAACACACAATTCACAGAGATATTAACCTAGGGTGTGTTAATGTATCTATTTACCCAAGATAGGGGTTTATTTATATGGTTAGGGGTGATAAGGGGAATTTAATATGTCCATTCAAACCCATAAATAGGTAGTAATTCTGATATCAGATAGTCCTAAAATCTAGTATCCATGAGGTATTCCAAAAAGGATGGTCTGGGGTGAAACTTTTTATTTTTCCATCATCAAAACTATTGATTGGTGCATTTATTTTCTCATTATCAATGGTGGTGACCCAAAAGAGATAAAATATAACTTTCTATAATACAACATATTATTAGAATCCAAGAAAATGCCTCTGAATTTCAAAAATTATTAAAATATTCCATTAAATTCTATGTGGACTACATTATATGATATGGAAACTGCATATCATCCACAATTTCTATGTGGAATATGAAATTTCTATGTAGAAATTATTCTAACATGAATAACAATATTCAGTTCATTGGGATACTAGATTGTACACTATAGAGCTTTAGTATGTGGAAGACTTTGATCATAAAGGGTGGTATCTATGTTGAAGGAATTGTCAACCGCAAACTCATGGCTTGCCAAAAACCAACAATATTCACTATCTGACAAATGATATCACCTTAAAACCTTATATATGTTTAATGACTCCATATAGTCCAAATTTCCCCCACGAATTATTCAATTGGTACAAATTATTCTATGGAATTAACACCTTTGTGTGATAATAGACCTCTATTCTTATTAGGGATTTATTTTTTCTCAAATGTTCATAAATAATTCCAATAAAATTTGATAATATTGGACGGAAAAATTAAAATAGGGGAATGAAAAATATAGTAATTTTTTAAAATTATATAAAACATTAGAATTCATACACTCTTTAGAGACTACCGCTTTTCCTCCCCCTTGATAAAAGAAATAATTTTCATGACAAGGTGGTCATATCACTCCCACTATAAATGAAAATAAGTTTTGGTGTGAGGTGGGAATCACCCCCTCCCCCACCGCCACACCCACCAAACAAATGGAAATTTTTTTCAGTGCGAGGAATTACTTCTTACATACAATTTATTTTCAACTATTCTATGTGCCTATCTATTTTAGGAAAGTGGTTATTACAAAAACACTTATAAATATATGATGTTCTCCCTAAAGAAATTGTGTGTGTAATGACCCATGAATTTTGAATGATATTTTTCCCCTAAAAAATCAGTCATATATTATATAATAATATACATATAACAAATATATATAGAATGCAATAAAATTTTCTCTCATTAAAAATGATCATTAAACTAGTCAGCTATGAAACCAATTAAAATTAAAAACATTTCAACATGACAAAACAATTAAATAGAATATATAAAATGGGAAAATATGGATCTCCCTAATCCATTATAATCATTACCCCAAAGAAAAACACAATAGAAATGAGACAAAAATACTAAACCAATAAATACCATTGAAGATGAAAATATAAATCCTTAAGATAAATTTTAGTTGCTATTGATTGAATTAATGAAGTAGTATTTATATGATATATCGGTAAATCTGGTCATTGGGATTCAACTACTACATGATGGTTGGTCAATATAAAACATTGTTATTTTTTCCAGGGGTGATAATTTTATCATTACAATTAGTGTTTATCAATAGTAATGACAAAGGATAATTGATATAGAAAGGATAAATGATGGCCAGAATCAATAGATACCTGTCAACTGAATCTCATTTTCCAGATCTTGGGAGTGAGATAATGTCACTAGGGTTCTCCCTTGACCAATACGAATAAGAGAATCAACAAGTAAATCTTAAATGAAAATTTTTATGGGATAATTTCATGTTATTGGACATTACCACTCATTCAATGTTAATCAATGCACCCCATTAAACAACCACCATCGCCCACCTTACCCTTAGGGCATTCACCTGTACTATGAGGGGTAAAATTTCTATGCCTTAGTTACTTAAATATTAATTCATTTTTATAAATAAAATTTTTGTTCTGTTATTTTATTTTATTAAATATTTTTTCATAAAAAATTTATGTTTAATTGAGATGAATTTGATACATTTATTTTTAGATATAAACAAATCAAAATTTTAATTTTTAGACAAGGTATAGATTTTTATAACAAACTATGGTATTCTCAATAATATTTTATTTAATTGAATAGTATTTTAAAATAATATTATTTATATATAAAGCATAATGTAATTTTATAATGTCCTAGGTAATTTTTATAAGTGTGGGTAATATGATGGTTCATTAAAACTTGTTTCTTTCAATTAATTATGTTTTTTATATTTAAATGTTAAAATTCACATATTTTAAGAATTATTTTTATAAAATAAATATTATTTTGGGAATCATACCTTTGTAATTATGTTAGTTTGAATTTATGATAATTTTATGAAATAATGTATTTTCTAATGAAAATGGAAAATGATGTTTTGAGTTATTGGTATGATTTATGACTTCATATTTATGTAATAATAATGTAATAATTAATTAACCATTACCCATGAACTAAAATATTATATTTTTTTAATATTCAATGTTTTAATAGTTTTTATTCAACTTTGGAACCAATAGAATATATTTTAATTTCTGAAATTTTCAATTTTATTTTAAAATAGTACTTTGTAAAAATATCACTTTTCCAGAACAAAATAAGAATAAAAATGTGGGTTTCGGTTTTAGTATATTAATATTTTATAAAATATAACTCAAATTTAAAAATTTATATGAACAAACAATGCTAAATCCAATGGATTTTCTTTTTACACAACCTATATTTTTGAGACCTACATTTGGAAATTATTAAACAATTCGTCCACATTTACTAGAAATACCCACCCATTTCAACATTACCCTTCTTTCATAATCTATCATCCTTGAATATTTGGTGAATTTTCCTCCCAAAAATTCCCCTCATTTTTCCAGAATCCACATGTTACTAATCCTAAAAATATATAGTAGCAACTCTTCATGGTAAGGTAAATCTCCACTTATCTTTTCCATTCAAGTTCCCTTTTTTTGGTATGTCTTATATTTGAAAAACTAATTCATTTTTTCACATTATTATAATAACCGTATTTTATATCTAGGAAAAAAATTTATGCTCTCATTTTTTTTTCTTCGATCTGTGTTTTATACATGTCAAGTTGTTGAATACATATCTATCTTTTTCTTGAGAAATTTTCATTTATTTTCCTTTTAAGAATATTAACACGTATTCCATTTCTAGGGGTATTCAAATAGATTTGAATTGAATTATATATTTGGTTATTTACATATAAATAACCTATATTCCATTATCATGGATTAATAATTATGTTATGATCATTCCTTTAATCCCTTTTTGATGAAATGATTTTGAAAATAAACATGTTCTATTTTTCATGGGTTATTAATGAAATGATTTTTTATAATCTATACAGATAAAATAATATTAATATATATTAAGGGTGTTCCGTGATAGTTCTCCAGTACATCGGGTAGATGATTTAATTTCAATATATGGAATGTTTTACAATACCTTAGTGAATAACCTTGGTAATTTTAATTTATGGAATCTTATTGTTATGATTATGAATTTATGACTTAATCCTTGTGTCCACATTTCCATGTTATGATTCATGTTATTATTATTATTATTATATTACTGATGTTAATTCCTTATTTATATGCCTCATGTACTCATTGATATGACTCATGATCAGAAGTTATATATCTTTCTTGATTTTTCCCTTGCTAGACTTTGTACTCACCCCTTTCCTTTGAAGTATGTCCCTAGGATATGAGATGAAAAAAAATTAACCTATAGTGAACCGATGAAGATGTGTTTCAAGTGGATTAGAATAATATTTTATGTTTGTGTATATTATATAATTTATTTCTAAGAATCTATCATTAAAATATCTATTTTTTATCTATATAGTAAAAATTTTATATAATATAATTTGGGATGTTACAGTTGGTATCAGAAAACAATTTATTTATTTTTGAAAATTAAGACTTCAAAAATCAGTGATAACCCTAGGGAGAGTTATAAATATATGAAAAAAACTGGAATTTTTTTGATTATTAATTAAGTAGTTCTTAAAAAAAACATCTATACCTAGATACTACTATTTGATGTGGCTTTGGAACCAGTGTACCTAGGGTTATCACCCTAAAACACTGCATTGAGATATACTCAACTAGGAACTTGGGAATAAAAATGGGCCTTGATGCACACCAAGTTTGAAACTCCTGAGAGATATGTTTAGTTAATCCCAAACTTTTAATGAACAATTATAATGGATATATATATAATTTAAGTTTTTTAAGATATTAATAACATATTTAATCATGATGTTTTAAGACGTAAACACGCTTTAGAATTTGAAAATTCTATAAAAGTAACACCTTTCTCAATGTAGTTTTATGATTTATAATAAATGACAAGAAATAAAAGGAACCATGTAAATGATGGGTGAAAAGGGAATACTCTCATAGACTTTTGACGGAAGATTGATTGAAAAAAATCATTAGGTGGATCAATCAAGTATCTTGAGTTATGAATAATAACATGAATCGTGTTGAGAGACTAGATTCAACTTGAATGAAATAAATATTCATTGAGTCCTTTATGTGTAAAAAACACTTTCTTTTAGTGGACCTACTAACCCAAATTCTAGATAATGTATTAGAAATATAGAAAATATATTTTCTGTACTCATTTTATTGAAATAAGAGGAATTCACTCCTTCAGTATACTACTTATGAGGAGTAGATGATCAGTGGTGGACACTGATTAAAAAAAATGCCAATATAGTAGATTTTATTTATGGACTGGGAGGAGATCATGAAAATCTTTTTCAATAGCCATTTTCCAGATACGATGAAAAAAGAAATAGATAAGCAATTATTTGAGTTGAATAAAAATAATAGTTAATCAGTGTGATGTTATGAAATACACTTTATAAGACATGCTCGATACACCTCTAGAATTTTATGGACCCTAAGGGAAAGATTGATAGATTATTCGGTGGTCTAAGACCCTATATGCACAAAAATTTAGACTGTATAGACTATAAATGTTATGATAATATAGTGAAAAGTACTATTAAGGTTTAATTGGGGTTTAGAAAGATGATGTGGTTACATATGTATAATTAATAAATAGAGTAATGGAGTCATACCCATGTAAGAATTTTCATCTTGGAGAGGAGGAAAATATTGTGGAATATCCCATGTGAAGAAAATATTGGAAGGAGAATTCAGGGAACATCTTTTATTGGAGTGTAATGTGCTATACTTACAGAAGATATAAGAATATATCCCAGAACTATCATATTGAGTTGAATCCTCAACTTCTTAACACTAATGAGAAAGGGAAGATGATACAAGCCTAGAAACAATTTCAATTCTTTATGTGTAGACAGCTTGGGATCCTATCCAATCAATTTCCAAATCATAATATAGTGGAGGGAAACCCATATCAACCTTAGTATACACCAATTGAATAATGTAGAGCATTTACTAACATGAAAACTAAATTACAGGCTCCAGATGATGTGGTGGAAGGTACATTCATTGTGCCCCCAAAGATATCAAGCACACTTTTTGATTTTTATTCTATGAGTTTTTTATTTCATCCATGTTTTCAAATAATATATAATCAATCCCATATATTCTATTAGTATGGTTATCGATCAATACTCTTGGAGGTATTATCCTAGTATCAACAGTATATATAAACTCTAGTATTAACATTGACATGTAAAATATCATCACAGATCAAGTAGTCATTCCCATTGTTGAATTCGACATTATTCTTGGTATAAATGATATTTCTAATTATAATGGTAATAAAAAAATATAGAAGTAAGGAATTTTCAATAGTCTTTAACGGATAAAATAAAATTATTTTAAAATAATAGATATCCTAGCCTGATATTTCTAAATATACACCTCTTATATCCTTCATTATGGAGATGATTTGTTAAGAGGGAGATGTAATTGAAAGTTTTAAAGATAAAGAATGTACCAATAATTTTGGAATTTATTAATGTATTTATTGAATAGTTCCCTAGAACTCCCCTATAAAGAGAGGTATATTTCTTTATTAAACTCATACTTATCTCCATGTTTATTTTGAATACCCCTTATATAATGAAAAATGTGGAGTAAGAGTAATTAAATATACAACATTAAGATATTTTGGAGAAGAATGTTATCTGACCAAGTGTGTCTCTTTAGGAAGAACCAATTTTGTATATTAATAAAAAGTATGGGAAATGAAATTATTAATTGATTATAGATAACATAATAGGATCATATTGAAGAACCACTACACACTCCCAAGTATTGATGAATTATTTGACCAACTTAATGGGGATCAATTCTTCTCCATTATTGACCTCTGAACTGGGTATCGTCAATTGAGGGTAAATAATAAAGTCATTAAGAAGAATTACATATGAAAAAGATATGGTCATTATGAGTTTCCACTTATGCCCTATGGATTAACTAATTCTATCACTATATTATTGGTTTTTATGAATATATACTTTAAGGATATTCTTGGTAAATTTTTAGTAGTTTTTAATTATGAAAATATGATGTATTCCAAATTTCTTGATAAGTATTAGGATTATATAGGGGATATATTGAAAATTATGAATAAGTACAACTTACTTGTATGATTCAGTAAATATGAATTTTGGTTATGATAAGTTACATTCATTAGGTGCATTGTAACCAATGAAGGAATCTAAGTTGACCATTTAAAGATAAAGGATCTAGAAGAGTGGCTGCATCCTAAAAAAATAACCATGAATCATAGTTTTCTCTGATTTATTAGTATATTATTAGAGGATTTTAATACAACATTTCACGAATTTCTAATCCACTAACCAAGTTAACTCGAAAGAGAGATCAATTTATCTAAATAAATGAGTCTGAAGAAAGTTTTTCAGAACTGAAGAAGAGATTAGTTACTACACCGGTGAAAAATCTACACTCTTTCGAGGAATGATTTTTTTTATAGTGACTAATATATAAAAGTGATTAGGTGAAACTTCCTTCAAAATAAAAATGTTGTCTCTTAAGTGTATCTAAAATTAAAGCATCTAGAAGAGAATTGTCCTATGCGTGACCTGAAGTTAGATGTTTGTGTTTTTCTTTGAAGATATATATGCACTATATTTATGGGAAGAAATGTGATATATAAAAAACCACCAAATATTGAAATATATGTTCAGTCAAATGGAATTGAAAAAGAGGTAAAATAGATGGTTCGAGCTTCTTAAATACTATCAATTTTCAATTCATTATCCCCCAAAGTATAAAAAAATTATCCCTGATGGATTAAGTAGGAAAGAACCCATTATACTAGAAATGATGAGGATTCAACGAGATCATTTGGTCAATGACATAATAAGTTTGGACTTGGGAATCATAAGGGAAGGGACATCATCAGTCATATACCAAATTATTTTCATCCATAATTATAATATAAGATTAAGAGAGATCAAATAGAATATCCTTTGACAAAAAAGAAGATAGGGGATATGAAAAATGGGATGTTTCATGTGTTCAATATTGATCAAGTAGGAGTATGGGAAAAAATTCAATGATATGTGTGCCATATATCTAGGAAATAAATAAGGAGATGATGGGTGAACCTCAAACAACCATGTTCGCTATACATCCCAAAAAACCTATAATGTATAGGGAACTGTTTGATTAATATTTGTGGGATAATATGAAAATGTTGATTTATAACAAAACTGTAAGGTTCTTGGTTTATCACCTAGTGAAGACTGAGTGAAAACTTCCTAAATTTATATTGTAACCATTACCCATACCACAATGGAAGTGGGAAAATATAATTATGGGAATCATTACAATTCGTCCAAGAATTTCTAAAGTGAATAATGTGATATGGGTTATAGTGGATCGACTCTCAAAGAATACCAATATCATTAATATTTGGGATGATTTGTCTCTTATAAAATTGACAAGATATATATAAATAAATTTGTGAGGATGCATGGAGTGCTAATTTCTACCCTTTATTATCATGATCCAAGGTTCACATCTAAATTATTTAGATTTCTTAAACATGCTTGGAATACTGAAATGAATTTTAGTGTCTCCTATCATCTCCAAACTTATGGCCAATAAAAATGAAAATTTAGACACTTTTTGAAATGCTAAGAACATTCTCAGTATAATTTTAAGTTGGATGAGGTCAATACCTCCCATTAGTAGAGTTATACTAACAATAAAAACATTCACATGATTATTCAATTGATTCCCTGTGAATCTCTATATATAAAGAGATGTAGAAATCCTATATATTGGGATGATGTTGTTGAGAGAAATGTACTTGGGCCCAATCGTGAATAATATATGTCAAAAAAGGTCCATTCCATACAATATTATATATAGGATTCAATGATTTGAACTAATAGGTACTCTAAAAACTCTCCAACGGACTTGGAATTTTCTAGTGGAGAAAAAAATCCATTAGATATCACCATGGAATATAGTCATGTGGTTTTTGAAGAAAGTGATGCTTGGCCGTAGGTACATTGGACCCTTATAAATCCTTGACCGAATATGATTAGTGGCCTATTGGTTATAATATACACCAAATATTTCTCACATCCATGAGGTATTATATAAAACTCTCTTTAATAAGTACATACCTAATCCATAACTTGTACAGAATATATATGTGGTATAACTAGAACATGACATATCTTATGAGGACAAGCCTATGGAGATATTGAACTTTAAAGGAAAAGTTCTACACAACAAGAGAACATACCTTGTCAATGTATTTTAGAGGAACCCTAAATATGATGAAGTGATGTAGGAATAAAAGGATACAATAATAAAGAATAACCCTTAACATTTTTTCAATTGATAGAATGAGTTTATATTTCAGTTAAAAAATTATTAATGGGGGAATAATGTAATGACTCAGGTTTCTTAAATGATTTTTTTCCTAAATAAATGTGGATTATATATTTTATAATATTATACACATACAAGATATATAGAAAACAAAAAAATTATTACATTAATAATGATCATTCACTTAGTCAGCTAAGAAACCATTAAAAATACCCAAAATTACATATAGACATGAAATATAAACTTGAATAGCTACAATGAAAAAATATTGATCACTGCAATACATTAGAGTTATCCCCCCTAGAAAAATCTATAGAAATGAATCAAAATATATATAATCCAATCAAAACCTTATAAAATTGAAATATATTACCCTGAGAGGAATTTTATTGAATATTGAGTGAAAGAATGAAGTTATATTTATAGGGTATAAAGGGAAATTTGACCATTGGTATTCAATAGTTATATAGATGTTGGTCAAATAACATCATTGGTCAAAATAATTTTTGGCCAATTTTTATATTGGAAACTATAACCATGGGTAAAAATTTTAACATTTAATTAGTGTTTATAAGTAGTAATGACAATGTAAAATTTATTCAAAAAGGATAAATGATGTCATAAACTTGTAGATTAATGTTGTTTCAATCCCATTCACCAATGCTTGGTAGGTGGGTAGTTTCACTAGGTTTCTCCCTTTTCTAATACTTTGTAGAGCATCAAAAATTAAGCTTAAAAAAATATAATATGGGAGAAAATAAATTTAGAATAGATTACCACTTGGTCAATTATAGCTGAGCCACCCCATGAAATGACCCCTCTGACACAAATTTCCATTAGGGTGTGTGTGTGTGTTATAAGGGATTACATGTCCATTCATTAGTTATTTAATGTTTTGGTCATTTGAAAAAATAAAATTGTTACTCTAAAAATTCCATTTTTAGAAAAAAAATTAATAAAATATATGTTTAATTAATATGAATTTATTAAATTTATTTTTGGGCACAAATAAAACAAAATTGTATTTGTCAAACATGTATATATTTTTATTGTAATATAAGTTATTATGAATAATATTTTTTAATTAAATACTGTTTTAAACACTCTTATTTAAATATAAATGACAAAATAATTTTATATTTTCTTATGAAGTATTTTTATGTGTAAAAAATTTGTCTGGGCCTTATAAACATCTTTTATTAATAAATAAAGTTTTTCATATAATGAGTTAAAATTTTCATATTTATATAATTATTATATTAAAATAGACATTATATTTGGAATTATCATTTTAAAATTATGTTAGGGTGGATTTATGATAATTTTATTAAATAAACTATATTTTTCATGAATAGTAAATACACAGTTTTGTGTTTTTGGTATTTTCTATGACTTCATATTTTTTTCATTACAAGTAATAATTAATTCAACATAGTTTACAACCTAACATATTCCATTTTATTAACATTAATTATTTTAATTGATTTTAATCAATTTCTAAACCTATAAGTGACTTTCCATAGTTTATATTTTAAATTTTTATTATAAAGGCATTACTTTCTAAAAATTTTACTTTTCAGAGACAAAAGAAGTATAAAAATAGTCTTTGGATTTAGTGGATTAAAATATCACAAAATATGACTCAAATTTTTGAAACATTGATCCAAAACCATGGGTATGCAGATGGATTTTTATTTTCCACAACCTTGATTTAGAAGACCTATATTTAGAAAATATTAATAAAATTAAACCACGTTTCCTATAAATACCCACTAATTTCACTAGTCCCCTTTACTCCCAATCAATCCTCAATTATTTTATTATGATATTTCATCCCAAATAGTCCCCCAGGGTTTCTTTAATCACCTAGGTTCTAATCATCATATATTTATGATCAACTCTTCATGGTAATGGAAATCTACACTTCTCTTTCTCATTAATGTTCTATCTTAGTGATATATATTTTATTTTCCAAATTAATTCCTTTTTTACAATTTAATATAATAAAATTATCTCAATAATAGAATTGTATCAATGGGAGACCATTTTACCCTTTAATTTTCAATTTTCATAATCCATACTTAAATTAATCATGCTGCCAAACTTATGTCTTTCTTTTACTTGAAAAATTATTATTTGTTTTCATTTTGAGAATACACAAACCAATTACTTTTACATGGATATTATTGTAGATATAAACTAAATTATTTATTTATGTATTTATCTATACATAACACATGTTTCATTTTCATAGGTTATGTGTGATTTAATGTTCAAACCATTAATCCCTCTTCATGAAATGATTTATTATTATTTATATGGATCACATGATATTAATTTATATGAATGGTGTGCATTTATATAACTACAATTAATTTAATAAAAATATAATCTATAGATATTACATGTTTTATGATGCCTTGGTAAATAATATTGGTACTTTGATTTATGATACATTGGGAGAATGATTTTGAGTGTCTCGTTTAAATGTTGTTTCCACATTAATGGGTTATGGTTCATGTTTTTATTATTTGTACATTCCTCTTTTTCATTATATAAATTTATGCTTCATGTTCTTATTGATATGGATCATGATCAATTATATGTGTCTCGATTTATTATTTTATTACTAGTATTCATACTCACCCCTTTACTTTGATGTATGTCCACAGGATATGAGTATTTGTAAAAGTGACAAAGGGTAAACCCATGAAAATTTATTTCAAGTGAATTTGAAATTTTTTTAAATTTTGTTTTATTATGAACCTAATTTCATTGAAACTAAACTTCAAAACATCCTTATTTTTGTTCCATGTAATTATATGATTTTGTAATAAAAAGGTGGGATTCAATATTGTGGATAGAGAAAGAGGAAAACCAATGTGAGATAGGATAATACTATGATAGAAACTTCTAGTTTATCAGGTAATTCATTTAAAATAAACTAAAAATAAAAAAGAACCACCCATGCCCCATAATATAATCCTATAAAAATTGGATTTTCCCAAAAAAAAATACACCCTTTGCAAGAAAATAAGACCTACCAGGAAACCCATAAAGGGAACACCTTATTCTTGAAGAAAACATCTCATGAAGGAAACACCTTTATGAAATAACCCCTTTATGATACCCCATCCCACAAAATAAAAAAAGTATATGGAATACATAATACTTTTGGTATTTATGTTTTCATTATCACTCACCTCCTTCTATGTAGCATTTGGATACATATTAACTCCTCCATGAACTGTACAAATTGTTCCCACAGACCAAAAAAAATATCAAGGAAGGACCAAGTAAGATCTCCTCCAAGACCTTTGGATCTACATGATAAAAGTATGAGACACACCTACATTTCTCCCTTTTTATAATGCATTACCATTTTAAAGTTGATCTCCCACTTGACCACCATATTAGGATAGGCCATTAGGATAAATTAACAATGTTTACCCTCAATAGTGAGGAGCCTAACCTTAGAGGTGATGGTGGGAGATGTCTCAGTTTATTTAGTGACATTCATCTACTATATTTAACCTGAATCATGAAGCAAATAGAGATATATCCATTATTTTCTTCAATAAAAGGACATGTAATACCTAGTTTTTGGATCATAAAATGGAATGGATATGAAAACATGTAATTTCTATCTTTTTTCCTGATTAACCCATTTCAACCTATCCCCCATATTCCAGTGAATGAGGATAAAATATCCACCATGTGAATCAATCCTAGTGAAACCCCTATCCTTTCAATAAGGATATAAAACTATTCCTACCATCCCTATCATCACCCCCATCCACCAGTATATGTAAAGAGAGTTAACATGGGCTTCTAATTCATGTGTAGTTCATTTTCTAATCATTATTGGGTGAAGTGATGATCTTCTACATTATCTTATTTATAACATAGATCATGACTTATATGGCCTCATAGGTCTGTGGTGATCATGAAACTACCTTGATCAAAGATATATAAATGGCATTATATTAGGTATAATCCTCATCCATGTCACCATTCTCTCAAAGGGACATATTTCTAATGAGGAAAACCTATAGAGGAAAATATTCCCAATGAAGCAACAACGGGATTCATATTATCCAAAATCCCCAAACATGTTACCATCATTTAAAAGGGACATGTTCTATACGAAACAACCATTCTTAGGTCCATATTCCCAATAAAGAAATAATCGGCATTCAATTTATGTCTATGTCCTAGAATTAAATGAACTATGTGGGCTCTAATTCCTACCTCGATGGTATACGTATCGAGACTCTTTGAGAAAAAAAACCAACACCTTTAACCCACCACCATAATTTTTTGTAATATTCCCAGTAAAACTGAACACCCATCCAGAGGGCAATATTCCTTCTAGGATATAATATCATATCCTCATCAGAACATATTTCTAATTAAATCTATATTCATAGGTCTATGTTCCTTAATAAATAAACCTGATCACATCAAGACATATTCTCTACGAGACTAACCATAAAGGGATTCTCATGCATATGTCCCACACCAAACATTACTAGATATATTTTTCATAGAATCCCTCACCACATGCAGATAAATGAAATTTTTTATTCCTTGTCCCAAGACCATAAAATGTATGGCATAACCCATTAAGTGGAACGAAACTGCATGGATTCTGATTCCTTTTACAATGATGTATAAGAATCCTGCCTCATAGTCCCAATCCCAAAATTAAAACAGCACATATATCCCAAAATGAAGATAATTATATACAGTTCTCCACTATTTGGTTTAAAACTAAAAACACACAATGATAAACATAATAAGGTGGAGATCCTATGATTGTACCATTGATGGAGAACCTCTCATACATACAAATAGTACCACTAATGGAGAGCCTCAAATGTATACATATAGTTTTACATATTCACATGTCAATAATTGATTGTTAAAAAGAGAGAGACAAATCCCAGACTCTATATTAGGTAATTATTCATGAATATGTTTTCAATCTATATGGTCTTCTCGAACTAGGTATTGATTCTACCCAATAGGGTGTCATGAGCCTAAACTCTTATCTTTTCACCAAATGTGGGTTTCTAATAATTATATTTAATAATATACAATAATCACATATATTTGGGAAGTATGTCTATAACCCTTAATAGCTGTTGGAAATGATGAATGTTTTGGGTTTCATGAATAAACCATTTTGGATACACTTGAAAATGTGTGGGAAATGATATATTTAAAAAAATTATGTATTGCAACATTGTCAGAATTTGATTATATTTGAAACACATGAAATATTTTAAGTAAATATTGTATGTATTTAAACACATTATAGGTTTTTAAACATAAATCCTCTTGAATATACATTTTATGAAATATTTTGTGAATTTATATAAATAATTTTTTCATTTTATTATTTAACATTTGAATTTTTATTGAAAAAATATTTTTCAATTAATTGTGATAGTTTTTTACTTTTTAAAATATGAAATTCATTTTCAAAAAATATTTTTAGTCAATATACATAAAATATATATTCAAACTTATATAATATTTAAAACAATATATTTTTGAATATTTTCAACATAAATTTTTTTTTATTAAAATACATAGAATAAATCATTAGTTACTAATAATTAGAATTGAATATGAAACAATGAACATGTTTTCAGTAAATATTGTTAGTTTTAAACATTTGAATATAATTTCAACACATGATATGTTGAATATAATTTGTATGTTATATGTTCTATGAATTTTTGAAAACATAGAAAATGTGTTTTTAAAGGGAAAATATGTGTAACTAAGATTAAATATTAGTAAATGAATAAAATTTATATTTTATTTCAAACAAATAACATAATTTCTATTAAATATTTGATTGTTTATTATCATAGTATACTTCGAAACTAATAGTATATTTAATTCATTTTTACATGTTTTAAAATTTTCTTAAAAAAATAGAACATGTGTTATTGACATATAATACATATATAAATGGAAAAAATGTGTTATATTATAGTATAAATTGCCCATATATATTTACATAACATATTTTACGTTAATTTTTTCAGTTTTAGACACATAACATATTTTTAAACACAAAAAATACAAATTATAATCTATTTATGATATGTTTTGTACATTTTTACAAATAATATGTCAATGAAATATATATTTTATTTCAAACACATATCATGTGTTTTTTAATCACAAGTCTATTTTTTATTTGTAAATAATAATAAATTTTTTGATTGTATTAATATTACATATATATATATATAACATAATTATAAAGACAAAAAATATGAAAAATAGTTTCTATGTGAAACATTGTGACTTTTTTTACAGAAAAATCATATCATAGTAAATGTCATGAATTTATTATAAAATAGAATATGTTTTATTGAATATTTGAAATTTTTAATTAAAACCTTGTTTTTAATAAATTTTATATATATTATTTATATTATACTAAGATTATAACCTCATATTTTTGTGTTTTATGTTTGAAAATATTATATTCCAATTTTTTTACCTAAAAATTTACTAATGTGAAGGAAATAGATAAAATATGAAGAAAAAATAGTATAATTTTAATTGAATTCACCACTTTTATAATTATTAATTCAATATTCTCCAATAATTTTCCCTTTTTTACCATAATATAATTTTGTTAAATATTTAAAAATATTTTTAGAAATTTATTTTCTAGTTTAAACAGCTAATATTATCTAAAATATTCTTATAATATAAGTATTAAATTTTTTGTGAAGAATAATAAGAAAAATAAAAAGTGAAAACATAGATTTACATTAATGTTTTTATTTTTATTTTTTATTTGTTGATTTTTTTCATTATTTTAAGAATGGATTTCTAATGATAGCTTAGGGATTGTATTCAGTCTTTTGTTTTTATGTTTTTAAATTATTTTCATGGATTTTTGAAGAACATAAAAAATGGTTTGTTTCTAATAAATATTAAAATTATTTTTATTGGTTTTTCTACATACTTCATAAAAAATTATATTATATTTTAAATTTATTTGTAGATTTGATTCCAGTAAATTGCATAAGAATCCAACCAAACAAACACCCAACCCTGACTCTAATATTACCCAAAGGGTATTCCCAATCCCCATGGGTTATAAACTAGTTTACGGATGTCGAACAACTATATTGGGAATTTTCTACCCATTATAATAATAAAAATACATATAAATCATTATATCAAACATCCATAATAAAATCCATATCAATGAACCATTCAAAAATTTAAATTTTAAATACATATTCATGTACTCAATTGAAAAATATGGAAAATAACCAAAAAGGTTGTCACAAATATCATCATGGAAAACATACAGGAAACCCCCATTTCAATGCCAATACTATACCAATAATGCTACTAACAAGACTAACATACACCTCTATAAAAAAATTGTTCCTTTTGTTAAGTCAAATAAAACAAGGTCTACACACACCCATTGGGTCTATCTAGGGTTTCAGATCACTCTCCCATTATGATCCCACCTAGTGTTCCATGAATGTACATTATAATAAAAAACGATCGTACTTTTTTAATGAAATAAATTCTCTTGATTTTAAAATATTCCATAACTTTATATACAAATAAAATACAGAAATAACTAGTAAGAAAGTGAGAAACAAAACATAAGAACCATGGAAAATCCCTAATGATCGAGGTTATGTGGGTACCTAAGATCCGTGTACTCTCACGGGTCAAACCATGTATGTGAATATCTATTCTCATGTTTTTTACATATTAAATAAATTTCATCATCAAGTAGTTTTTCTAGTGTTGTGTCATAATCTTTCTAGGGAGGATAGGTTAAATCCCTAAAACCATATTTAAAATTATTCTCCTAGTCTGGAAACCTATGTTCATAGGAATGCCATGTGTCATTCCACCTTCTTTTAATAATATAAAATAATACATTTCAAATATTCTAAACTACTAAACTCTGATTCAAAATATAGGAATATATATTTATAGGGGAAATTCATTTGAAACACCTTACACACCCAAACCCTAAAACCTTTTAAATAGCCAATTTACACCCTCAAAAAAATTTATAAACAATTTCATTTATATTTATGAACATTTAAGTTGTAAAATAATGTAATAACATGAAACCATCTAACATTTCACATTAAATCACTAAGAACAAGTTAGAATCCAGAATCCAAGAGGAAAGTATATCTTATAGAATTATGAAAAAAATCATCAATCCCCAATCCATATGATTTAGAATAGACCAACCCAAGGTCATCACAACCACTGCGTATACATGAACTAAAGAAGGAAGGGAGAATAAATAATTCAAAAGGGAGAAGAGACACTTAATTAGAGTTTACATATATAATAATGGTTAAAACCACCCAAAATTGGATCCAAGATGAGAGTGAAGTAGATGAATGTTCCAACTAGGGTCAAGTGGTTTCAGAATATAACAATTATTGGTTGAAAGTGGTTAAAAACCTTGTGGTAGTTTAGGAATTTCAAACATTTTTAAAACGTGGCAGACCACATTGTTTTCTGAATAGAATACCAACCATGTAGGTACTTCTTACTCTAATATAAATGACTAAATATTTTTGGTTTCTTATTCTTCCAAAACCATGTGGCTATGTATGAAAGTGATATTATTCCACCTTCTTAGCTCACATAGTTGTTTGAGGTTGATTCATAATTTCATTTAACCTTGATCCAACTATGCAGTATCCCCTATATATAAATAAACAAAAAAATTGAAAATAAAAATACTTTTAGAAATATTTATTAAAATTTAATACCAAAAAAGAAATGATAAATACCTAAAAATGAGGCCATGGGTGCGACAGTTCTCCCCACCATGTCACTTTAGACCCTATCTGGTCAATCTATAGTCTGGTCAGAGTGCATGTGAGAGAATTACTCTTACACCTAATACAACTCTTCCCATGTATCATGATCATTATTCCCACATTTCCATTAGACCAAAAATAACTAAATATATTTATTTTTATGTGCCCTCACTTGGGAATAAACATAAAAGATTGGCTACTAGGTCAATGAAAAGTCATGTTTCAGCTTAATATCATCGCAATTACTCACACAAGAAGGATCTAGGTTATACCTTTTCATTTTGGATATATGGGAAACTTTGTTAGTTTATTCCAACTAAGAAGGAAATTCCATGTATATGAAATTTTTCTAATCCTCTTAGTTATTTATAAATGTCTTGAATACCTTATAGTTATCTTCCATTTCTTCCTAAAATGGTCATGTACAAACTATGGTTACACTATTAAAAACACATTGCCACCCAATAAGAATTTAAAAGGTTAGAATGCATTATCAACATAATACATTTAATAGTTATGAGCTATCATCAAACTCTACATAATCAACTTAATATTTTCATTTATTTCATGAAACAATCTTAGTCTCTCTAAGGACTTCTCACCCACATCTATCCAGCATATTGTAGACTATAAAGGATGAAAATAAAAAAGATTAAAAGGGAACTATCATAATTGATAATTAGTAATTTTTATTGAATAAAAATTATTCCAACCTCACCGGGTTATCTCTTTATACTTATAAATTTAACCCATAAGTACAATTCATGTCTAAAAAATTAGTTTTCCCACTCTATTGAGTAATATAATTGGAGATGGAATGTAATGCTAATCTTGAACTATGATCCAATTTCCTTTTAGTTATCTTTCTAGAATCAAGAGGTAAAACCTATGTATTTGTTAAAAATAATAGTATAGGTTACACCAAGTAGCCTCATGTTTTCCTAGAAATAAAACTTACCTATTTTCTCTAAATTCGTGGTGTCTATGTTTGGGAAAAAATGGAATGATTTGGTCAAATGATCAATGGATAGACAAACAAAATTCCTTACATATGGTAAATAGTGTATATCGGTGATAAAATAAATGGATACCTCATTCGACTACCAAGTAGTAATATGAAGGGGCTGTAGAGATATTGAGGGCATTTGATTCCTAGCTTGAACTATTTGACTAGTATAATATTTAGAAATAAAGGAGGTGATGGCACATCTTATACTTAGCCACCATAACCGATTTCACACACTATAAAACATCTTGGTAGTACAAGGATGGATATCCCACTACGATTGATGATGGACTCCATCCCCGCATTTCATAGGGAAAACCATATAACAAAATAGCCGCTAAACTAAGACACTCCCTTGAGAAATGAAGATCATTCACAGGGTAACACCCTATCATTTATAAACAAGCTAGAACAATAACATAAATCATTCGATTGCTTATCTTCTAAGATAATCTACATAAGAGAAAGAATAAACTATATTATAGGCAAAAACTGACCTCTATTCACTTAATTTTCTTCTTGGTGCATCCAGGAAAAAATCAAAATAAGTTTACACTCACTGCTAGACTCCTTAAAAGATTGAGTTGAAATTTTTTTACTCAAGGCATCCGAAATCGAATTAATAATACCCATAATTTAGATGATTTATAATTAAAACCATTGAATATGAATTATCCATCATTTCTAAATTGAGATCAATTGTTTTTGTGAAAAGATATAGCTCTAACTTTTATGGATTAATTGAACTGTATAATTCTCCTCCAAAAGATACTAACGCCAGCAGTTGATGGCATGCATCATAGCCACAATCTTAAAGTCTTGGGTTGAGTAGTTATTATCATTTGGTTATAGTTGGTGAGTGATATATGACACTTAATAGTCACCCTATATAGTCATTTAATCCATAACTATACCTGATGTATCACAATTTACCACAAAACTCTATCCAGCCTCGTTAAAGAGAAATACATGGGTTGATGCCAACCTCTACTTGAGATCATTGAATGATGATTTACATTATGTGTAATCATATAACCTTACCTCTTTTTTAGTGAGAGTCATTATAGTTTCTGTAAGTTGAGAAAATAATTTTATGAACCACTTTTAATACAATTTCTTTACCAATAGGCTTATGAATTTGAAACCATTTCTTTTCTATTCCCTTGAAATCACTCATATGACTTTAAATGGATCAATTATAACACATTATATTGATTTCACATGATCTAGAAACTTGAATTTCCAAAAAAAACTATATTTCAACAATTCAGAATAATGGAAATGGTCCTGTAACGTTCTCAGAATGATCCTCAAATATTTTCCATGGTCTTCTTTTAATTTTGAGAAAACTATAATTTCATCCACAAACGCCATGATGATGGAGTCAATGTATCTATGGAACACCAAATTTCTAAAGAATATTAATACTATGGTATCATTCATTAATCCAAATGTATTTACTGGATATTTTAGGTGGTTATACCTTCTTTTGATATATATCCTAGCAACATCAGATTCAGTTACTCTGACCTGTGGATACCTTAAATGGAGGCCAATCTATGAAAATCATATTTCCCTATTGGGATGGTTAAAAAATCATAAACTTTGGGAAATGTGTGTTTATTATTTTTCATGACTCAATTTTTATTCTGATAGTCGATACATTGATGAAGTTATCCATAAACTTTCCTAGAAAATAATACCATATCTATCCATGGAGACAGTCTCAGATGGAAGAAACCATTAGAATCCAAGTATTATAGCTAAATCATTGACTCACTAAACTCATTATGGATCATAAAATATAAAGGTATATATATTGTCTATGTCCCTTCACCAAGTCAATGGTGAATTCCATGTCTCATTTAGGAGGAAAAATAGATTTATCCTTCGGGAAAACTCCTTAAAATCCACTGACCATAAAAGGAAACCTACTATCTAAAACATATACCATTTTTTCTAATAATAGGGAGGATACATAAAAACCAAATATAATTGACTCTATATTTGGATGTCCTTTTTTTCATAACAGGAATATCAGTCTACCTAGAAGAACCAAATTGTAACGGCCCAAACTTTTATTAATAAAAATTCTATTTATCTAATTAAATGTCTTATTACGTAAAATGGTTATATAACATATGAAATTCCTTGGTTTTATGTTTTTATATTTTAAAATACCATTAAGAATTGTTATCATTTGTAATATATCCATTGAACAGTGATCACAAGATTAATATAAATATAGGGCTTTAACAAGTCCAATTTACTCAGACAAAGGAAGCGATGACCTCATCCATTAGAATTGCTCCATAAAAAGCCCAATCTTTAGAGCTCGTAAAGGAGGTGGCATAACTGGGATTCGATCTTGACCAAGCCCGGGCCCAGCTTTAACACGTTAAAATTGAACAAAACCTCTTAGGAGAGAAGTGGAAGTTGAGAGAGTTTACCACCCGAGCGATTTTATCCGAGCCACCCCAAGAGTCGGTCACCACCACACACCTTACTCTTAGGTCATATGTAGGTGTTATACGGGGTTATGAAACAATATCATAAAACTATGATTAATTTCATTATTTTAGTATATAATAAATAATATACATTTATTTTATTATTATTACTTTGTAAATAGTTTATAAAGAATAAATAGTATGTTTTTCTTAATATTCAATTAAGAAATATATTTTGATGAATTAATAGACTATTTAATTAAAAAATATTTTATCAAAATATTATTAATAAATTAAAATTTATTAAATATAAATGATAGTTTAATTTTTATTAATAAAATTGTACTTTTTATTAAGGTTTGAAAGCCATTTTTTTTAAAACGCATGAATTTTCAATAAATGAAGATTTTTATTTTAAAAGAAAAAATTATTATATATAGACAATTATTTAGATAATATGAATATTATTTTTTGAATTAGAACATCGAAATTATTTATGTTGAATTTTTTATAATTTATAAGATCGTTGAATTTTTGGATAAAAAGTTAATACCATTTAATTATATAATGTGTTTTATGGCATCATAATGACCCAACTGTGATTTAATAAAATACTATGTATGGGATTTTCATAAAAAATATGTTTTACAATTAAAATAATGTGATTTTATGTTTATTTTATTTAATTTATCATGCCTTCATGGACCCTCCAATACATATAAAACATTTTATCTTTTTTAAATGATTTCCTTGAGAGTGTGACTCACCTCCACATAAGAAATCCCAATATTTTAATAATTCAGGCCATTTTCCATATAAAATAATTTTTTCCACTCCCCTTTGAAAAAAAAACATGGGAAAAAACCATGTAATGATTTTTGGTTTTGATTAGTTTAATGTCTAGGGTCCAAAACCTAAATAATAGAGGGATCCCTCTATTTTCCTATATAAACCCACTCAAGCTCCCACTTCCTCTTCACTCAAAGACATTGGATATTGAACAACCTATTCATTCCACTCTCTTGATTCCTCCCAAGGCACCAAAATCCCCCAAGAAGTATCTCTCAAGCCCCTCCCAAGCCATTGGGATCACATATCCATGTATGGGATTTCTTCCATTCTCTTTTTTCTTCAAGTTTCATTTTGTTTTTATACCTTTGTATTTTCAGTTACAAATGGTGGGGTATGATTTTTCACATCCCCTATACATCTCTACTTAGGTTTTAAGTATGGGAAACCCCTTTATCTATCATTAATTCCTACCATGTACACTTGTTTCCTTGCCAAAATTCCAAAAAGGATTTCTCTCACCTCATTTACATTCAAGAAATTATTTTGTATTGTGAATCTAATTTCCATTACATATGTTGGGACATGTATCTATATAACCCCCTTACATTCCATTTCATGAGCATATGATGATATAATCTTTCATCTCTCAACAAATTTTTTTATTAATTCTTACGTCACGTCGTTATGCTGCCGAAATTGCATTGTGATTTTCAAAGACAAAGTCGTTGTGTAGTGAATACCATTCCATTTTCTCTATAAAGGGTATTCACCATTATGAACATTTACTTATTGATTATGGATATTCATGTATGAATTCCACATTATTTTATCATCGAATAAATTATTGTGTTTAATGAATCCATGTTATATGATCTAGGTGGAACACTTATGCATGAAATGAAATGATTAAAAAGGGTACGCCCAAAAAGCTCTCCAATGCATTAGGTAAAGATTAGTATCACGATACGCCAAGTGAAATGAGGGTTTACTCATGATAATTCATCTGAAATAATTTTTTACTCGTGATCCATGTGCAATGATCATTGGATAATGCTAATATCATGTTAAATGTTGTTTCCACATCTCCATGTTATGAAATCCATGCTATATCATGCATTTATGTTCATGTTTCTATTATTCTCCATTGATATTCCCATTGCCTAAAATGTATTTTATTCTTTATTTTTTTCCGTATTTCCTCCCTTACTGGGATTTATTTCTCGTCATTTTCTTATGTGTGTCCTCAGGTTATCCCATTAAATGATAAGTATAAAGGAATGTCATGGTCATGTAAAAGAAGATTTCAATAAAGATGTTGCGTTTAATGATATAAGATATTATATAATGTTCCTAATCCCAAAACACATTATACCTCTCAATCTTCTATATTATATAAAGTTAATGTTTTATGTAATAAAATATGGTTGAATGTGAAATAAAGAGAAGGGTTATTATAGTTGGTATCAGAGGATAATTTTTGTTATTTTTGGGAATATGATTAAAACACCTAGTGAAATTATTAGGGATAATACAAATTATAATAAAAACATCACTAAATTTTGGTGATTATTGAGAAATTGGTTTATCGTGAAAATACATCCCTGTCTGGATACGAGCAGGTAGAGGTGGCACTGGAACATATGTATCTAGGGGTAAAACCTAAATAAACCGCTTTGAGCTAGACTTGAATGGGAACTAGTGAATAATAAGAGGCCTTGATGCACTCTTGGTTATGACACTCCTAGTAGATATGCTTTGGAAAATTCATGAGCTTAGTATTAACCATTATTAAGGGGGAAAATTCCCTCTAATTATATATGTTGGGAATTATATCATGGATACAATAGATTGAAGCATTGGAATTCATAAGTTATGGAAATAAGTGTAATTTGAAAGTTATCGAGTTTTTATTTTGATTACCCTTTATGTGTTACCCCTAACTTTCCTTTTATTCCCGGAAATGGTTTTTAATATGTGGACTCATGTAACAACCGATGCGAAGATCAATGTGATGACTGTTCTAATCAGATGACCAATTTTTTGGGAGCAGGAATTGAAAAGTTTGTCACGATACTATCTCATTTAACTCAAGTTTTGAATAGAAACATCGGTCAAAAAGAATTTTCAATCCACCCAAATAAATAAGAAGTTGCAACCAATAACTTCATGAGACAAAGTCCCCCTATGATTCATGGATCATCTAATCCCTCAATCGTAAAAAAATGGATCAACTCCACTGATAATATCTTCTCTGTCCTTCAATGTTTGGAAAATGAGACAGTTCTTCTAGCTACTTATTGTATTGATGGCTAACCTAATCAATGGTGGACAATGATAAAATATACAAGGCCTGAGGAGGATAATGAGGGGTTGGAATTGAAGGATTTCCGTAAAATGTTTTTCGATAAATATTTTCTACACACCCTCTGACTTAAGATGGGAAGGGACGTCCTTTCACTCAAGAAAAAAGATGAAAAATCCATCAGAGCATACAAGGAAAACATCACAAGGCCTGCATGATATGTCTCCAGATTATTCGTTACCCCATAATGCAAGGTTAACCACTTCCTTGGTGGGCTAAAACCTATCCTACAAGAATGCCCTGGCGATCCATGACTTCAAGAGCTATGAGAAAATTGTCTGATGTGCCCTCATAATCTAAATGGAGATCAGAGAAGCTTAGGGGTATCATGGGGATAAGAAGAATAAGGTGGACTTCAATTCTTGAACTCTGATGGATAAATCAAATGGTGCTAAGAATATCTATCTCCCCATTTTCCAAAGTTGCAGATAGAAGCACCCCAGAAATTGCCTCAAGTGGATGAAAAAATGATTTAGGTGTTGAAGAGAAGGTAACCTAGCCATTAACTTATGAAAAAAAACCTTCGGCTCTGACAGAGGATAGGAAATCTATTTTCGACCTTCAACATGTTATTCATTGCTTCTACTGAAAAGAAACATGGAACTTTGTAAATTAGTTCCGTAAGGCAAGGGTTTTCTGAGGCAACCAACATGCTTCAAGGCAGCAAGGTAGATCTTGTTTCCTCACAACTGCCAAAGTGAACCCCGACAACGAAGTATTGATACGTACACTAGTTCTTTATTCAATAATATTGAATGTAATTTTTTATTCTGGTTCTATGTATTCTTTTATATCCCAAAATTTTAGTATAGCGATCCCAACCCCACCACAAATCATTGATGTAATGATGTCGTTGAAACGAAAAATGGGGAAATCATTGAATCCCCTTAATATAAGTCCTCCCCTATTATAATTTGTAGATTTGACTTCTCGAAAAACATTTTCATACTTTCTTTGGTGTAATTTTATGAAATTATTTTTATGGATTGGCTTTCCATATATAGAGCCAACATAAATTTCTGTGAGAGGGAAATCACTCTTTATATGGCAAATTGACCCCTGATTCGGTACAAGGTAAATGAGGAGGATGAATATTCGTTATAATCATTATCTCAATTCTATATATTACTCCTCTATGAGAACACATATTTTTCTATAATGATTGAGTCTAAGGAAGAAACAATCCTTGAACACATTCCTATTGTGGGGGAATTTGTTGAAGTGTTTCCCGAGGAATTGTTTGGTCTACCTCCTATAAGAGATGTTGAATTCTCAATTAATCTTGTACCAGGGGAATTTAAAATATCCAAGAAACCATATAGAATTGATTTTTTGGAGCTTGAAAAGATGAATAAAAAACTACAGGAGAATCTGGATAAAGGGTTTATATGCCCAAGTGCTTCACTATAGGCTGCACCAGTCCTCTTAGTCAAGAAGAAGGATTGGTTAATGTGCCATTGTGTTAATTATCGTGACCTCCACAAAATCACGATAATGAACAAGTATACTATTCTCTGAATTGATGACTTGTTCAATTAGATACATGTATCACAATACCTCTCTAAGGTGGATTTGCGGTAGGGATATTACCATGTAATGGTGATGAAGGAGGATATCCCCAAGACAGCTTTGTGTACAAGGTACGAGAACTACTAATTCATATTAATGCCTTTAGGACTCACTAATTCTCCTGAAATCATCCGGGAATCGATGAATATAGTCTTTATATATTACCTCAACAAATTTCTGGAAGTCTTTATATAAAATATTCTAATATACTCCAAAAAAGAGGGGGAGCATGAGGAGAATCTAAGCACTGTATTAGAGAAATTTAGAAAAAATAACTTCTATTAAATGTACAGTAAATTTGATATCCAGTTGAAAGAGGTATCATTCTTGGATCATATCATCACAAGCAATGGAATATCTGTGGATCCCTCCAAGATAGCTGCAAGAGAGGGGTGGCCAATTTCAACCTATGTGATGGATATTCGTATCTTCCTGGGGTTAGATTGATATTATCACTGATTTATGAGAAATTTATCACAATTTTCCAACCCTCTTACCATGCTAACTCAGAAGGGGGTAAAGTTTTCTTGGACTAATGAATGCGAATAGAGATTCAAGTAGTTGAAAATGAGGCTTATCATTGTGCTCTTTCTCACATTACCAACAATTAGATAACTTTTTGTGGTTTTTAGTGATTCTTCAAAGAAGGAAATGGGTTGTGTGGTGATGAAAAAAGATAAATTCTTTGCCTATGATTCAAGGAAATTGAAATTTCATGAGAAAAAATGGCTAACACATGATCTAGAGTTGGCTGTAGTAATATTCGCTTTTAAAATTTGGCGAAATTACCACTTTTGGGAGAAGTGTTAAATATAAATGGATCAAAAAAACTTCAAGTATATATTCACACAAAAATAGTTGAATATGCGCCAACAAAGATTGTTAGAGCTGATCAAAGACTATGACTTCTCAATCCATTACCACCATGGGAAAGAGAACATGGTGGCATATTCTCTAAGTTGAAAGGACCCAACTATTATATAATTGATGAGAATTGAAAAAGATACAATCGTCATAGATTTGATAAATAAAGAAATGGGAATAATAAATAATGAAACATCATCAATCCTTTCACAAATGATATATAAACCATCTCTTTTGGAAATATTAATGGATGCTAAAAGGATGATGTGGTAATTCATAAGAAATTTTAAACTATCAGAAAAGGGAAATCCTCAGAGTAAAATTTTAATGGAGAAGGAATTGTGATATTTGGGACAAGGATATGTGTTTCATCAAATCCATATTTAAAGAATAAACTTTTGTATAATGCACATAGTTTGAATTTATCCATTCACCTAGGAAAGAAAATGATGTATCCAGATATCCGAGAGCATTATTGGTGGGAAAACATGAAGTAGTAGATCACTGAGTATACATCAAAGTTCCTGGTGAGTCAGCATGTGAAGGCTGAGAGGCAAAACTCTAAGGGGTTGATGCAACCATTACCCATTAAAACATAGAAATGGGATAATATCACCATGTACATTTTCACCGAATGTCTGAATACATCCAAAGGTAACAAAGCTATCTAGGTTGTTGTGGATCATTTTACATAGATTACACACCTCATTGTAATTCGAGATGATTTCAAATTAGACCAAATTGAAGATATATACATCAGATATGTGGTAAGACTGCATGGAGTACCACTATCTATTGTATCTGATAAAGATCCAAGATTCACCTATATGTTTTGGGAGTGTCTCCCACAAGCTCTAAATACCTAGCTGAATTTTAGTACGGCTTATTATCCTCAAACTGATGGTCAATCTGAGGAGACTATCCAAACACTTGAGGACATGTTGAGAGCATGCTCAATAGAATTCAAACGAGAATGGGATCAAAATCTTCCTCTGCTTGAGTTATCTTACAAAAATAGTTTCCAATCAAGCATCCAAATGGAACCTTATGAATCCTTATATAAGAAGAGGTGAAGAACATCAGCATATTGGGATGATGTTGGGGAGTGACTGTTCCTAGGTCCAGAAATGGTCAAAGAAATTGTGGATAATGTTAACACCATCCAGAAACACATTAAATGTGCTCAGAGTTGAGCTATATTGATAATCATCAACGAGACCTAGAGTTTGATGATAGAGACATGGTATTCCTCTGCATATCACTATGGAAGAGAGTGATGAGATTTGGGAAGAAGGAAAATATTAGTCCAAGGTACATCTTCCCTTTTGAGATCCTTTATCTCATTAGAGCAGTGGCCTATCAACTATTATTCCATTAAAACCTATCTCAAGTACATGATTTATTCCATCTGTCACTCTTGAAGAAGTATATACCTTCTCCATCACAGGTACTCAATCTAGAGGTGGTACCATTGGAGAATGAACTCTCTTATGAAGAGAATATGGTTAAGATCTTCTATCATAGAGAAAATGTTCTACGAAATAAAGAAATGTCCCTCTTCAAGGGGTTGTGGTGAAACCACATATTTGAGGAAAAAACGTGGGAATCAGAGGAAGTGGTGAAGTAAAGTTACCCTCATTAGTTTTAGTGTGGGAAAAGGAAATTTCAATTATGAAATTTCTTAAGGGGGAAAATTGTAACAACCCAAACCTTTATTAATGAAATTTCCTCTTGACCTAATTAAATGTCTTATTATATAAAATGGTTATATAACATATGCACTTCCTTGGTATTATGTTTTTAAATTTTAATATACCATTTTGAATTTTTCACCAATGCTAAAATAGTTTTTGAATAGTGATTACATGATTAGTATAAATATAGTGATTGAACAAATCAAATATACTCAGAAAATTGAACTGATGGCCTCATCCAGTAGAATTTCTCCATATGAATCCCATTTATCCGAGCTCAAAAAGGAAGTGGCGTCAAGGGGCTTATCATTGGACCATGCCCAATCCGAGATTCAACACCTTAAGCTTGTAAGGAACCTCCTATAGGAGAACTAAAAGATTATAGAGATTACCAACCGAGCGATGTTATCCAAGACACCCCAATTGAAATTTTTATTAAGGTTTGAAAGCCTTTTTTGTCATTACACGTGAATTTTTTATAAATGTCAGTTTTTATTTTAAAAGTAAAAATTCACATATTTAAAAATTACTTAGATAAAAGGAATATTATATTGAGATTCAGGACATAGAAATTATCTAATGGTGAATTTTTATAATTTTCTAAGTTAGTCAGATTTTTGTGTAAAAATTAAATATCATTTAATTATATAACATGTTTTAAGATATCATAAGGCCCCAATAGTGATGTAATGAAATACTATAAATGGTATTTTGGGACAATATATGTTTTATAATTAAAATAATGTTATTTGAGGTTTATTTTATTTATTTTAGAAATCCTTAGTGGACCCTCCAAGACTTATAAAACATTTTATCTTTTTAAATTGATTTCTTTGAGAGTGTGACTCACATCCACATAAGAAAGCCTAATATTTTAATAAGTTCGAACATTGGCCTTATAAAATAATTTTTTCTTCTCCTATTTGGAAAAAACCATGGGAAAAACCATGGTATAGTTTGTGGTTTTGATTAGCTTAATGTGTAGGGTCCAAAATCTAAATAATAAATAATTCATCGATTTTCCTATATAAACCCACGCAAGATCCCAATTCCTCTTCACCTGATGTCTTTGGATCTCGACCAAAATATGACATACTCTCTCTAGAATCCTCCCAAGGATCCCCATGTTCCTTATAATCCTCTCTCAGGTCCCTCCTAGGCTATTTAGATCACACTTCCAAGTAAAGGGTTTCCTTCTTTCTCTCATTTTTTTCTAAGTTTCTTTATGTAGTTATACCTTTGTATTTTCAATTAAAATTTTTTGGGTTTGATTTCACACATCTCCTATACTTCACTCCTTATGTGTTAATTATTAGATACCCATTTTTCTCTCATTAATTCTACACATTTACAACTGTTACCATGTCAAAATTCGGAAAGGGATATCTCTCTCCTCATTTACATTCAAGAAATTCTTTTTGTATTATGAATCTAAATTCGATTACATATGTTGGTAAATGTATCTATATAACCCCCATACTATAAATTTAATGTAAATATGATGATATACCCCTTTCTCTCTCATCAACCTTTTTATGAATTCTTATGTCACGCCGTTAGGCTATCAAAATTGCACTGGGACTTTCCAAGCCAAAGTCACTGTATAGTGAATACCATACAGATTTCTCTAGAAAGGGTTTTAAAATTTATACACATTTAATTATTGATTATTTATATTAATATATTAATTATAAATTCTTTTATCGTGGAATAAATCATTATGTTTATTGAATCCATGTTATATGATCCATGTGGCACACTAATGATTGAAATGAAATGACTAAGAAGGGTGAACCCTCATAGCGCTGAAATGCATTGGGTAAAGATTAGTATCCTGATACATCAAGTGAAATGAGTGTTTACTAGTGCTAATTAAATTGAAATGAGGGTTTACTCCTGATCCAAATTAAATGAGCATTGTTTGATGCTAATATCATGTTAAATGTTGTTGCCACATTACCATGTTATGATAATCACACTATATCATGCCTTTATGTTCATATTTCTCTTATCCTCCATTGAATTTAATATTTCCTAACATTTATTTTAATCATTATTTTATGCCTTTTTTACTCCCATGTGAGGATTTATAACTCACCTTTTTTTCATGTCCTCGGGTTATCCCATGCAATGTTAAGTATGAAAAAATGTTGTGGTAATGTAAAATAAATCTTAAATGAAGATGTTTTGTTTCATGTTCTTAGATGTTATGAAATGTTCTTAATTACAAAAGACAATAGACCTTTAAATATTCTATGTTGTATCATGTTAAGGTTTTATGTAATAAAATTTGTTAATGTGTGAAATAAATAGCAGGATTGTTATTCAAACACTCTCATTGGGGGACATGAAGGTCACCCAACGATAGTAGAAATTGATGTGTGACTTAAAAATGTAATCCAATCCAATAATAAGACTATATCAAAGTGTCCCATTTCAATAACATAGATGTCCCACATTTTATTCAATTTTGATAAAGATAACCACATATGATGGGAATTAGAAACCTTTATTCTCTCTCTTCATAAGTTGAATAACTATCTATAAAGATTACAACATATGATCAGTTGGGAGTTTTATTAAATATACATTGTAATAATAAATAAAAGTTTGTGAAGAACCTGTATCGAAAAAAGAAATTACTATAAATGATGCAACAAGAATAGTACCTCTAACTGTCATGAGACTAGAATTAAATTCCACCGTAGAATAATCCATATTATGGAATTTCTAAATATATTTATAAGCCGAAGGTCAACTGTTAACATATAACTTCCATTTATGTCGTCTTAACTTAAGGGAACAAATTTCCATACCACCATGCCAACAAGATTGATTCCCCAAATCTATTGAATCACCCGACTAAGATTTAATTTCTCTAAGAGCTGTAGAGACTACACCACTCTCAGAGGAAGGTTTATTCTTATAAATCTTTTGTAGATAGCCTGTGAATCTATGAATACATAACACCCTATATTAGATGAAAATGTAGAATTCATGTTTCTTTTCCTTACATGTATATAGAATACACCAATCTCTACATCAACAACTGTTTATGAAGACATTCATTATGGATATACCATGTTACTACCACCCTCCTTCCATTACTCCTCCCTCTTCTTCTTCTTCCCAAATAAGCCAACCCCACTTTGGACGAACATTGAAAGAATCCCAGTGAGACCGGAAATGATTTAATGTTCATTATATACCATTGATGCTCAGTTGAACACATCAACATAAGTCATCAATTTAAGGGGGAATACTTGAGATTGGACATCTAGTGGAAACATCATTTTAATCCATCAAGACTTCAACCTATCATTAGTGATTATCTCAGGATTATAGTGAACCATATCTATTAAGTGTTTATCATATTCCATCACAATATGATTCAATTATTTAAGGGATAGGAACTTATGTGACATGGTGAGGGACAAAGACTCGGGGAAGAACTATGTGATCGACCCTTTTCTATCCCTAGTTCCACTTTCCTAGCCTCGACATGACCTAATCCCTCACATTGTCCCATGCCTCAGACATTCTGAACCACAAAATCTATAATTATATGAAAAATGGGAGATATTCCAATTGATAATTCCCTCCTACCTCCTTCCATGGTTATATAAGAGGTCTTAAGGGATGTATGATACTACTGAAGTAAAAAAAATTATCAATAAATAAACAGTGGTGAATAAGTTAAATGATAAGAAACAATAATCACATAAATCATAATTAAATAATATCTACTCAAACTAATCCACCCCATATAGTGCTCAATACCTTTACGCAACCCATGCATTACACTCTATAGGAGAGTCAAACCAAATTATTAGCATCCCATAGTGACCTAAGACCAATCAATGGGTGTGTTGGCCAAACATCCCACTCACAACTAGAATATCAATCCTTAAAATTACTATCTCTAATATATATAGACTATTCCCAAATAAAAATACCCAAAGGAAAAAAGAAAACCCAGATCAATTTTATTTTTTTTCATGAACATTCGTGGACTTCCATCCAAACCAACGTTTGATCCTTCCCATGACCTGGATAGATGGGAATTCTTAATCCCCATGGGTTGGAAACTAGTGCATATGCAATGATGAAATCCTTTTCTAATGATTTCCAATTAAAGTAATCAACATCTATATAAAAATTTAAAAAAACATCCATAAAAATATATAATAAATAAATATACATATATTTAAAGGTTACATAGGAAAAAAAATCAATAAAAAAGGAACAAATATCCTTAGGGAATAATGGAAAATCACCCATAATTTCACCACCATAACCTTCCCAAGAAAGATACTAACAGGATTACTTTCCACCTCTATATGAATTTTTTCCATTACTACAGGTAGAAAAAATAAGGTATACAAACAATATTGTGTGTATATAGAATGTGACCTCACATTCCTAGTAGGATCCGACCAAGTGCTCCATGAATAACCATTCTAAGTCTAATAATGATTCTTATTTTTAAGACCACGAAATTATTTTGATATTAAAACATGTTATACATTTATAGTGAAAGTGACGAAAACAATTAAAACTAGTAAGAAGTTAAAAACAAAATGTAATAATTATGGGAAATCCCAATGTTGATTAGGTAAGTGTGGACCTTGGATTCTCATACTCTTAGGGATTGAATCATGGATGTGAAGATCTCTTCCCATTTTCAATTCCTATCCAATACATTCAATAAAAAAATAGTTCAATTCATGTTGTAGAATAATCTTTCAAGGGGAGATTTTTTGAAACAATGCTAACTCATCTAGAATACTTGCCCTAGTTTACCGACCTATATACCCAAGTTTATCTTGTAACATTAACCCATTTTCAATCCTTTAAAAATCACCATTCATATATTTCAAACCACAATATTCCAAATCACAACATTTTCTACAATTTTCTAGAGGGGAAATACCTTTCAAAAACCTTACACACACAGCATAAAACCATTCAAATCACCCATTTTCACCCAAAACAATTTTAGAAACAAATGGATTTTGAAGAAAGTGAATTTATGTTGTCAATAAATTGCATAAAATGAAACCATCTACCTTTTCTAATTAAATCACAAAAAAATGGGTTATAAAATACATTCCAAGAGGAGAGGAGGTCTCATTGAATTAAGATATTGACATAAACATCAAAACATAAGCCATAAAATTTTTATTACACTAACACTAGGAAGTCACAACAAGAAGGTATAAGGAAATTTAATAAGGAAGTGATGAGAAACCAAGTACTAGGGAGAGGAGACACTTGGAGTTTCCTTAATGAATATTGGTAAAAACGAGTCAAAATTGGATACAAAAAAGGACGGAATGAAAGTTATGGTGTGCTTAGAGCTGAGTAGCTCTAAAATGGGGGAATTAATGGGTGTCTGGGGATTACTCATCAATGGGTAGATTAGGAGTATGATTTTTTTTAACTTGGAAGACTGTATATTTTAGCCACACAGTTTCCCAAATCGAGCGCCGATAGTGGGATTCTTATGGATCTATTGTAAAAGGTTGCACAGTTTGGTTGCATGGTCTTCCCAATGTGTGATCCTAACCATGCATGTGCACTAAAAAAACTCAATTCACATAGTTTTATGATGTTGGTACAAGGTTTCCTCTCATTGTGTTCGAATAATGTGCTAGCCAATTTCTCCCCAAAAAACTACAAATAAAAAATAAATAGATCTTAAAAAAGTTATGGATGAAATGAAAGACTAAAATTTAAATGAAAAATATCTAAAAATGGCACTATGTGTGTGAAATTTCCATTTTAATAATGATATTGGAAATATATAATAATGGTATAATTTATTATACAATATTAATATTTAAATAACTTTTATGTAAATAAAAGTTTTTTTTGGAATAATAATTAATATATAAATCAAATTTTATAATTTATTTAAAATTAAAACTATTTTAGAAAAATATATGATGTGAACTTTATTTTATAAAAAATTTCATAATTCATTTTTTTAATAAATATAAACATTTCTTAAAAAATCTTGTATAAACTCAATATTTTAATAAATAAAAAAAATATATAACACAAAACATGTACTCTATATTTTAATACAAAGAAAATATTTTTATTAAAATAAATATTAAATTTTATAAAAATAAAATAAATGTTTTATGTTTAATAGAAAAAAAACATATATACAAATCATATCACATGTACATAAATCACATTAATTATATATGAATTAGACCAAAATAATATATGTTGAAACTTTTTAGGAATCTACTATGAATTTATGTAGACCTTATGACGTTATTATGTACTCATATGTCTATAATGTGCGTGGAAATGGATATCCATTCGTTACTCTAATATTTGACATATATTCTAAAATGATATGTTAATTCTATCAGAGTGTGTGTTTCAATATCCTAACCCAAGATTATTCTAAAATTTATAAACACATTCAAAAAAAATTAATTTTTTCCCAAGAAGGATTCATAAATTCAAAATACACATGTTTATGCTTCATTAGGGGATTTAGTAAAAGGAATATATCTTGAGAACTGATGGAATATTTTTTGAAAATGAAACAATTAGGAAAAAATATACATTTCCATTCCCAATTCATAAAATGTTTTATAGAAACTAAAACTAGTGTTATAGTGATTCACAGGGATACTACATTTGTGTAATAGGGTACACACAAGGATTTATTTAATTATTATCCCTTTGATGTTAATGTTAGTGGAAAAATAATGTATGAACTTGACTCTAACATATATGATTTTTATGGAATTGTTGTTTTATCTTTTTATCTCGATAATATTATTGAAAATTATTGTTTTTTAAGCCCTCAATTTATAACAAATATAATTTTATTAAATAGTGAAAATCTAGGAAACATTAATGATAATGTTTTTCTTTGGTGGAATGTAAATTTACTAGATAGAAAAAAAAATAAAATATTTAGAAGGAATATGAAATAACTACTATATGTTAAGTAAGAGACAAAATTCAACTTAAATAAATCTATTTCGTATTTTAAAAACATTATAATGAAATTAAATATTACTTTGATGATAAAATTTTAAATACTTATGATTAAAGGGTAGTAATTATCTCTTTAATAATTACCTCTTCCATTTCTATTAACATTTCAATCATTTACCTTCTCTCACTCATAATGGAAAACATGTGGATCTATCAAAAAATCATCCTTGAGGTATTCAAGAATTTTTTTTATTTTAAATTTTTCTTCATTTTTTTGGAGGAGAACCAAGTTGTATGGTATAACATAGCTTAATTGGGTTTTAGTCTTTCTCCCTCTTAGGAGAACTCCTAATAAATTATAAAATATCTTAGGATAAAAATTATGACAGTTTTTTTAATTAAAAACACATGAATTATTTATAACATTGATTATATATATAACTAATGAAATATATAAATCACAAAGCACACACATGAATTCATACATATAAAAAATGAAAAATATAAAACACATGAAAAATAAAATAAATAGCACACACACATTATTGTGTGTGTTTTAAGTGCATATGTTATTCCTATTTATACATATATGGTGTTTGTTAATATATAATCTATGTTTTAATATATATATATATATTTAGGATTAAATATACTTTTTTGTCAAAAATTGAATGATTGGTGTTAATATAGATTTTATATTTATGTTTATGATTGAATATATTATCCATGTATACATATATATATATATATTATTATTAATGTAGCAGTATATATGTATGTTATATATAATATATAAGTGTTTTTGTGTGTTTGTGATAATGTTTTTGTATAATATATTTATTGTATAATAATATATTCATATATATGTTTTATATATCATAAATGCTTTCATATAAACTTGTATGTTGTAACTTTTTTCTACATAAATTAATATTTTTATTTAATATTTTTATAATAAATGAATATATTAAATGTGAGTAATAAATTTTCTATAATCAATTCATCAATATTTTTAATTAACATTTATTTATAGATATATGTATATGTTATGTAAAATATAAATGTGCATATATATTAAATTATGTTGTATAATATATATACATTTTTAAGTATTTTTTACTGAAGAGTTCATATCACAAACAATAATATATAATATATCATTTTCTATAATATTCAATGTGAAGGGTTTTAGAGGGGAAAACCATCATCAAAATAGAATAGAAATTATCAAAAAAAACATTTTTTGTACAAGATTCATCGATATGTTTGAATTGGGTAACAAAAATCAAGAGTTCATATCTTCTCATTTATGATATAGAATATCTAATCTTGTACCCAAAATCATTATTCGAATCATTACCATTAAACTAATGGACCCATTACTCCTAAAATATATGCAGGATATATGAATCACTTAATGCTTAGGGAGGATATCCTTAAATACATGTTCTATATGAACTTTATGATAATGTATTGAAAATAATGAAAAAAATAGATCTTTGGTTTGAGGTTTTTTCTTATAATTAATCTGTTTTTCAAATGAAACAATCTATAAAAGGATTTTATCACCATTTATATCCATCCCATAGAACTCCTTAAAACTCAAAATGTTCAACTTTGCATGGAAAAGTTTTATAAAACATTCAAATATTAAATCTCCTAGTAACTTATGATTAAATAATTCTGTAGACCATTGAATATTTTAAAGAACATGGATTTTAAATACATCAAATCATCATTATATTTTGAACAAGTTAAACATGTCATCTTAAGTGGAAGAATGTATAAAATTCAACAGTCATGTTAAAACTCATGCTTCTCTTCACAAGAAACCATGTTTTAATATCTCTCACTACTATATGGTTTATAATATCTAAAACCATAATTTAGTTTACGCTACCATGTAATGGTTAATACTTTATTATATATTTTTAACAATATCATACTTTCACTAAAGCCTTATAGAAATATAGCACTTGCATCGTATGTCACATCATATGTAACAACTTGAAAAACTATATCCGAAATTTCATTTGGGATATATTTGGAAATATATTTTGGATAAGGTATCATTCATTTTCACTAAATGTTACATCATTTGTATTTACATAGAAATCCATAAAATAAATCTTTTGGTTATCCTTCAAAAACTTTTAACTCAAATTTATTTATGTAAACATATTATAACAAAACATTTTCTTTTTTTACACAACCAAAAAGTGTGATCACACTAGTCTTTATAATATTGAAAACAATTATGACTTCCATAATCTATAATTAAAAGTAAAGAGTAGCATTTATCGTATAATCAATGAAACTCATGATACAAAGGGGTTTGTACATGTATCTTCAAACCCATTTCTATTATTGGTATCATATACATGTGTACCATAATATAATCCCTTTATTCATTGAAATAAATGATTCGAATATATGTATAATTTCAATCCTATATAAATAACTCATATATTCTAAATTATATTATTATAGGGAAAAACTGATTAACACTGCACATATCATTCACCCAAATGGATGAGTACATCACATTCACATCACTCAAAGAGATTTACGAATAAAATTTACCTTATCAAGGTATGGTTATAAACATAGATAGTCTATCTCAATCGAGTGTCAAGATGTCCAACTCATTATATGAGAGGAAAAATCCCATCTTGGTTAAACCTCCACTGGCAACATGACCACCAGAACACCTATGCACCCCTTGATTATCTCATCCTTAGGAAAGGTATCGAAGTATGAATGTTAAAATTATATATATATTTTCATTCAAAATTATAAGAATATAATAAAAACATGTACCCAAAGTATACTGATGGAATAGTGTATAAAACTCTATGTGGTATTTGTAGTGGGTTATAAAGTATAAAAAACTCATTTTTACCTCATGAGTGAATTGACTATGTCAATATGCATCCCAACCCATGATAATATTCACATGTAATAACAACCTGTAATACTCCCTCGTGAAACTTTATTAAGGATAACTCAAAGTTATACATTAAGAGGTTAATTATCATTTCAATTAATGTAATATATTCATCTAATATAAATGAATAATATTGTGATGATTTCCTTTTATACAACTTGGTAAATTTTTTATTTTTAAACTTATTTAAAAATACAAACAAATTAATATATAATTAATCATCTAATTGAATATTATATGATATAATTTAAAGATAGGTTATATGTCTAAAAAACTTTTAGGGTCCTTTGAAACTCATTAGATCACTATATAATTATTACTATTTATCTATGTTACTATTTGACGAATCAACTCTTTAAACATCTTTAATGGGTAACATCTATTTATATTTTTAAAAAAATTAGTGACAAATGAACCATAAAACTAATTTTCAACACTTTGAAAAAAATATATAAACCTATTTGCTTCACTAGATCCAATGTTGTAATGTTAATAACATTGGTTTTCTACTTAGAACTCTTTATAGTTCTATCATCATTATGGAACATTTAAATTTAAACATTTCATTGATATTTTTTGTTTTGAAATACAAATCTAACTCTTTAAAAAATGATCATTATTTACCAATATCTTCTAAACTCTTTTAGGATGTCTATTTTGTTTCACATTTAATTGGACTATTGTAATAATTTATTTGTTAAATTTTTAACTTCCTTAAGTCCATTTATTCTCTCACTCACATCCTAAAAATAATAATTGCAAAAAAATTATTTATGTGATATAAAAGTTTTTGTTCGAAAATAAAATGTATTTTATTTATGGGTATATTTAACTAAAACTACTGACACATTTATCTTATATGTTAATTTTTTTAATTGGATAAATATTCTGAAAAAAATATTTTACTATTTAAAATATGCCATTATGTAGTAGAGTGAACTCCTTCTCTTGTATTTTAAGAAATAGATTAGATAAAACACTATTATCTAAGATGACAATCCTTTTATCCCTTTATTTTAAACAGTGTTATAAAACATGATAAATTATATACTATGTGTATCAAAATTATAACAACCCATATATTTTATATACATTTTTATAAAATTTTCCAATTAAAATAAAGTTGTTAAAACAAAATTTATTTCGTTTTGGATGACATAAACTAAAAATATATATATGTTTATTCCATATATATTTTTAACCATTATTTAAATTTTCATACATATAAAATTTTAATTGATGTATAAAATTATAACATAAATTAATTGTATGAAACACATAATGATACAGTCTATATTTTACTTCTTTAATACAAAACATTATGTCCGAAGAATAAATACAATTCAAAAAATTATTAATAATACAATGGGGAAATACAAACCATTAAATAACATGACGAGAATGTGAAATTATTTTGTCTTGTTGTCCCCCATTAATATCACACCCACAAACAAAACTATAAAAATAAAACAAAACATTACAAATAGGTTTAGAATTTTGTATAGATATCATTGAAAAAAACTAATGAAATTAAACAAAAATTAAATAATAAGTATTTATTTAAATTTCAAATGTGATATGATTGTTAGAATAGTATGCTAGCCATTGCAAAATTAATATGACAATTTGAATAAATTTTTTTTAATATAATATTAAATTTATTGTTTGAATAAATAAATATTATAAAATAATATTTATCGTAAATAAATTAATATATTACAATTTTATAAGATTAATATTAAAATATGGAAACTCAAATATAATATAAGTATATAGTAATAATATGGTATATTTATAACATAAATTAAATAACCTAAATTTTTATATTATTATATAAATATTAAAATTATTTAATATTGATAAATATATTTATAGAATTAAATTAATTTTTATAATCACTGTATTGAAATCTGCCATGATTTTTTTTGGAATTTTTCAAAAAATATGAATTTTTAGGTAAATATTAAAAAGCTAAGTATTTAAAAAAAGTTTTGTAGGACATAATATTTATATAATACTGAAAAAATAAATTATAGAATGGATATATCAACTAAAAATTAGTATTATAAGATAAAAATTTTATTAAAAAAATAATTAATTCAATTTAAAAATCATAAAAAATCAAATTTCAAAGTATAAAGAGATAATTTATAAATTAAAAACTATATTTGATTATTTTCTTCCTTTATTTGATATAATTTGTTATAAAAAACATAAGTGGTGTATATACTTAAAAACAATACAAATTATTATTTATAAACAAATACTATTTATAGTCCCAAATAAGACAAATATCCAAATCATTTGTCATGAAATAGTATTTTATTCATTATTTTAACCCAAAATACCCATTTTCTTCAAGTATAAATATTATTCCCATCCCCTTGGATAATTACCTAAAAAATCCATCCCATTATATAATAATAAATCTATTATATTATTTTAATCTACCTAAAACCATTAAATATGTCCTGGAATCACCCTCCTCCAAACCTCTATGGTGTTTTATCCTTAGTAAAGTTGTAAAATTTAATGATAATGTATCCTCCTTTACACTCTATTTCATTTTTCTTCCTTCTATTCTTCTATTACCATTACAATTAAAAAAAATCCTCAATAAAATTAGTAAATGAGTATATCTAAATTAGTTTTAATTATTTTAGTACTATAAAATTGTTTTCCAATGTCTATAATATGCCTATTATCTCTCTCCCCCTTTTGATGTGTCTCATTGTTGGTTATTTTTTCATCTATGGGTATGTTTTCAATTTTTTATTTCTTAAAACCATAATAGTTTGTTTGTGTGGCTTATATATGTAAATATTAATTTTATTATGATACTCTATTTTTATTATAATTTATTTATACCATATATATTATACTTTTCATTTTTCAACATATCTCATCATTGGTCAGTTGAACCTCCTATGAGTATGACATCTATTATTTGATTTTCATTACTTTCATGGTTTTTCAGACAAGCCTATATTTAATAAATAAATACTTAGTTTTATATATTTTTATAATTTTTGGGGTAATTTAAGAAATATATAGATTAAAATAACTCAAAATAATGAAATCAAAATGAAAACAGAATAACATAATCAAACATATCATTAAACCATTTTTCCTCTAATAAAACATTAATAAATAAATTATAAGGATTATAATCCATCCATCCAATGGCCCGAAGGCCTTATTTTTTTTTGATTTTTGACAATCCACCTTTAGTGGGGTGAGGTGGAACCCTTGAAAGGCCCGTAGGCGTAAGTATTACATGACTTATATGCCTTAGAGGAATTCATTTCCCGTAGGCTTCAATCATTACATACAACCTAGAATAACTACTTGGAACAGCTCCTCCCCAAAATATTTATCATGAAATCACCTCTCCACCTTCACATGGATATTCGACTAGGTGATCCCATGCATGCACAAGATTTTCCCAATGGCAGGTTCCATACCCTCTCATTCTTACAATCCATGTAGCTTTTGTTGTGGTGAAAGATCCTTTCTCGTCCTCCTATAGAGATTGTTCCTTGTAGGTTGTATGGTTTGCATCTACACTTAAAGTGGCCCAAAGGCCTTGAGGTGGCCCGAAGGCCTTACTGGCCTGATGTCTTGGGTGGCCCAATGGCCTTAAAGGACTCATGGACCAAATCGGTGGCCTGAAGGCCCAAATAGTGGAAAATTTTTGGCTACTACAGTGCCAAATAGTGCCCACTATAGTTCTCGCTACAATACCTTCTATAGTACTTCATAGTTCCTACTATAGTACCTACTACATTACTACTATAGTACCCCCGAAAATTATACCTCTTCCAGGATTTGATGTCGATTCGCATGGATGCACATTAGAGTCCTCACCAACTGGGCTGAGGCTCATGAGCATTATAAGGATTATAATCATTAACAAATAATAATAATTAATTTAATACAATTCTATATCATTATTTTAAGAAAGATACAATGGTAATATAATACTTACATTCATGATGAAACAAGACAAGACATAAAGTAAGGGAACTCTCAAGATCATTCATATTCTTTTGGGTTTAAAATATTTATTCACCTCCATTATCTCATTTCTTATACAAATTTTTTATTTCAACCCCTATAATTTTCCTTTATTTCGGAATGTTATTTTACTTATAGGGATAATAATTTTTTTACGTAGAATAAAATATTATCCCCCACCAACGACTTTGATAAAAGATTTATTTTTTATATTTTTCATTTATTATTATAATGTTCCTTGTTTATATCTGCATATCCTTTACCATTTTTAATATTTTATTATACTCTTGAAAATACATTATAATTTTTTTATTTTTCATTTGGGTAACATAAATTTTATTCATCGGCATATTCTTTATGATAATTATTATGAAACATGTTCTTTTTATGGGTTTATTTAATGTTAAGAATTAACATATGACTTTTTCAATTTGAAATGCATGACCATTATAATATTTTGTGTTAAATATGATCTATAAATCCCTCCAATCCAATGAATAAATATTTATAAATCATGATATAGATATGTTTAAGCAAGATTCTTACACAGTAGCCTCTTATTTCATTATAATTGTATTCATTTATTATCTTTTAATCATTCAATTAGATTTTAGGTATAATTTCTATGAAAAAAATTAATTTTATAGTTTTTGGGATGTTTGTGTCTCTATCACATGGTTTGGGTGCATGGTTTAGGGGAACCCATGTGACTATTATTATGAAGGTCTTTTAGTTAATTTTTTATTAATGGATAGTTTATCTATATGGGTAGAATACAGTAGGGAAAAAACCATACAAAACTCTATAGAATCCATTCTGGGGCTTTTGTACGTAAGGGTAATGTGGAATGACTTGAGAACTGTCAATATAAATCATGTAACAAGCATGTGAGACACTATTTTTTTTAAGATACATATTTGATATGGAAATAAAATCATTTACTAAACTATGCTTCCAAACTGTTAGAGTCTCCAAGTGCACTCCTGTGATGGGTGCACTATTTGGAAAAATATACTTCATAACCTAGTAGCATTATTAGACTTTTAAACATTATAAATTCCAAAAATATCCTCCCAAAATTAAATCCTCTAATTGACCTATAATACTCCATTTTTGATGAGATTTATAAATGGGGATCCAAACCCACCACCTCCCTTCCTCCCATTGGGATCTTTGAGGCTCATCTCTTGATTTTTAGTGGTTTCTTCTATGGTTAATCCTTCTTTATCTTCTATTTCTTTATTTTCATTATTATATATACCTTTTCCTCCTTGGTCTCAAGTTTTTTTAACCATTGTGTGGGATTTTTTTAAATATATTAGGTATTTTGGTGTTAGGGTGTGATGTTGGTGCGTCGAGCCTTGATCCTTCTACAATAAAAGGATTCATCACATCCCCACATGGTTGAGGTATGTAATTCCATTATTTTCCTTTCCATAGAACACAACGATATTTTTTAAGTTTTATAAAATAATTTTAGTTGAATTTCCCATGTTTTTTAAATTATAAATTAGTTTATAAAATATTATGGGCTAAATTTTAGATTAAAAATGAATTTATATGTTTTCCAATGCATATATTTTATTATTAAAATTATATATGTTGTGGGTGTTTTCTAAAATTTCTAAGAGTTAATTTTTAATTTATTTGGTGTTTTAAATGATAATTTTTCATTAATATTTTTTGTATGTTGTTTCTTAAAAATGAATTGCAGTTTGTTTGGGTTATTTATATTCTGAGGCTTTAGTGGTGTTACATAGAGGTTCTTATTTTTTGATAAGTGACTTGAATTTTATCTAATTTTTTCCACTTAGGATTTTAAATGATCATTAATATATGTATTCATGATTTTATGTACATATATACATTTATGTGAATAATTATATATGTGTGTGTGTGTGCGTGTGTGTGTGTTTTTGGGTATGTTTATAAAGAAATTTCATAGGAAGCCTTCATTATAGGTTGGGTTCTCAGTTTATTTCGTAGAATAAAAAATTATTTCCAAAAGAAACTTTAGATGGGTGTTTTCTAAAATAATTATTTATAGTCCCGTTTGGAACTTTTATGTAGTGTTTTAGCACTTACATTGGATTTGGAGTGTCTTTAAAAGAATTAAAATTTTATATAAAGAATTATTTATAGCTTTAGATTTTCAGTATTGGTTGGTAACATGAAATGGTTTTCTATAAACTGTTTTCTCCCTCTGTAGAATAAAATATCTTTTCATTGTTTTTAGATTTTATAATTTAATTCTATATAGGGGTTTATATTAGATTATTTTATAGAGATGAGTTTAGAATATGTGTTTTTCATGTGTTCATTATTGATTAGAATATTATATAAAAAATGTCACCCCACATCTCATTACTCTCATCATGGGGATCTTATGAGTCTTAGTCAAGAATAAGATATGGTTACTATCTATTCATGATGAGATTAAATAGTTTCCAAAGGGTATAACATAGTCTTATTCCTTGGAGTACCACTGGTGAGGCTAATTTTGGGTAAGTATGTTGGTTATAGATTTTAGAAGTCATAAGTACGAAACAAATGGTTCAAACCTGACTGTATATATAGTCACACGATGGGATGTTTAGTAATTTACAATAATTGCATATTTTATTTTCCCTAATATTACTTCCACTCTAATCGTCACTTCTATTTTAATATAATTTATCGCATCCCAGTATGAAACTTTTTTATTCTTATATTTTATATTATACTATTCATGTTTATGTATTTATATATTTGGTGTCTTTTTTTGGTTATTTAAAAAACCTTTTCATGATTTAGAAAGAGGATATCAGAAAATGGAAATTTATGTTTAAAGAACCTTTGTTATGGAATTTTAATGAGGGTTTGAAGAAATATTATTTTTTTTCGAAAATGAAATTATATCTACTTTTAATAGTATACATTCAAACTAGTATGTTTGGGTTGTATTCATAAAAAATGCATGGAATTAGTGGTGCTTACTTAGAGAGTTGTTTTATGATCACAACCAATTTATACCACTCAGTATCAGTAGACCCATGTCTATTTTTCAAGTTCAACTCTGGTCTTGTGTCTTTGATGGAGAGAGGTTGTATTAAGATTGTATGGTGACCCTAAAGGACACATGGGGAATATGCCAAATATCATTGGTTTTTTCTATTAAAGATGTACCCTCCATGTTGACCTCCACTATTCTTAATGTTGTATTTATTTCACTATTATTTTATATTTGTTTTGACTTCATTATAGTTATGTATTCTCATTATAATCCATATGATTTTATTTATTTAGTTTCTTTTTAAATTGAGTTTTCCATGGATATCCAATGATCAGAGTGCTAATTCCACACTTCTTGTTAGAATCTCCATGTCTTTTATTATCCATTGGTAGAATTAATTCCCATGAGATATTATTGGATTCTCTAGAACCAGTTTCTAGCATGGAGTCATTAGACACGTACCTAGGGTATGTCATGGGTTGACTCGGGTGCATAGATTAGGAGTGACCGAGAGTTTTTTATGAAAATGACACAGTTATCTATGTCAAAAAGTTATGCATGGACATTATATAGTTGTTTTTTTAATTATGATAGGAAATACTATTAGTAAGATTTAAGTTATACTTTTATCATTTTATTATTATTAATTTTTTCCATTCCAATCCTTTTGAAATTTATTTTCCATTTTTATTTGTTATGTCTCATGTTAATATTATATTGTGACCCAATGATGCACTCAAATATAGAGATTACCCCCAAACCCACCTCAAAAATGCCACGAGTTGGAGACCAGAGCCTTTGGTATAAAATTCATAAAATGGGAGGCATTTCCCACATTTTTAAATTTAAATAGAATAGATATGATGAAATCTACCAACCAACTCCTTCACATAAATAGAATAGAAATTCCAATAAAATAATTTAATGTTATATATAATAATAAACTACGGAATAATTCCAAATGAAATACCTAAGTAGTGACCTAAAAATTAAATGACTCGTGAACAACCACTATGAGATAGTTCACCCAACTTGATCACGAACTAGCTTATTCAGTCTTGAAAAAAATTATATATACATATGATAACAATACAAGTATACTCAGTAAGATACATATTGGAACCAATCATGTTAATGTGAAAGAATAAAACTAAATCCTAGTGAACAATAAAATGAAAACAACTTATTAGCTAAACATGTAAAACTATATACCATCCTCACCAAGGCTCACTCACCATTTGATGAATAGATGTAAGAAAATCCATATCAAAATATATATGTAATAAAGGTACCATGCTTCCACTTCCCCACTGTTTTTCATATCTCAAACACTAACAACAAATGTCTTATTATCCTATCCCTTCGATACGTCATCTTTCGCCCCATAAACACATACCAAAACGCATTATACACCGCATGTACACAAATCACATATCATACATAACCAAGAGTAATCTCAAAAACCAAAAAAATTATGTATCATGTATTATAACTCAAGACACTATGTCTCATGCTTGTTCACCTGTGGGAAAACGTAGTTACCACAACTTGATACAGCTATGTGTTATTACATTAAGTTGCTAAATCTCACACATAAAATTTTAGTACTCTGGTGATCGATCATAGCACATGTAGGGATGTACCATATACCATAACACATTAAATCCCAAATATGATAATACATCATATTATGCAGAAGGTAGAGTGGTAATTTGGGAGAGTTTAGCCATCTTTTTATCTCCCACATAGATATTGGGGAAAACACCCATACCTGAAACCTTTGGGTATCATCTTCCCACCAAATTTGGGCAGTGGAGTGTATTAAATCATACATTATAAGAATAAATATAGCACACGACCATGCTAGTGGAAACTACGTATTCTTCTACTCAATTGTATATAACATATCACATGAAACCCAGCTGTCAATGTTAAGTCCTAGAAACTAAATCTCATATGTGAGTGTAAAAATCATGATTTCACATCTTTAACTATCTTCACTAGAAATTATAAATTACCATTCATTGGATATTAAACCAATTACATGTTTTGGTTTAAAAAATTCATTTAATTACAATCCATTAGGCTTGATACTTATCATTAAAAATTAAAAATTTCTATCCCATACTCCTCAAAAAATTCCATTCAAGAATCTTGTGGTTCATATAATTCTACAATAACAATGAAAATACACATCCCATTAGTTTACCATTGATTTATTTCTCATTCCATAACATGGTCACTCTAGGAATCATGCTAATCTATAATTTGATGATACTCTAACAGTGTGTAAATAAACTGTAAAAAGAAGTTGGAAACCAATAAAAAACCACTCTAAAACAAAACATCAAATAAACTAAAACCAGTAAGAAATATGGGAAATACCATCCCTCAATATGTGCCCAAGAAACCAATCAAAAAATATCAAATAAACAACTCAAAAACAATAAATCTCTACTATCAACATGATCTATCTATTACCATTAATGTTAGATCCCCAACCTTTTCTGGAGATTTATCAGGCCCTTTTATAGGTATTCGTCTTCCTTGTTTTGAGTATAACTTTATTGGCTCTTGATTTGGGTTCGTTTGGGTAAGAAATGGAGAATATAGGATGGAGGAGAGTCTGTGTATGGTTTGCACAAGGTTTGTTCATGGTTAAACAATGTATGATAGGGTTTTCATGGTCTGTGCATGGTTAAAAAAATATGAAATGGGGTCTCGTGGTCTATGCAAGGTTAAACTAATTATGAAACCAAATTGTGATACTAGTATCATGGTTGGTATTAACCATGCAAATTTACCCCAAAAAGTGTTCATGTGATAATAAAAGTTACAAAAATTGTTTTTTGAATCTTATGAACCCCCAAATTAACCCTATATCGACCCTAACCAAAACTTAAACTACTATATTCATTTTTGGAGGCTCAAATTCGAATTATTAAGGTTAAAACCTCTTATTCATAAGGATTGGAAGCATGTTTGGCATATCTGTGCCCCCTTGGGTATGTGGTTTCCTCCCAATCGATTGCCCATCTCTCTCACATTCTTCTCCCATTATTTTGGTGGGTTTTTATCTTCTAGTCTGTTGGATCTAGATCTATATTTGTTAATATATATCTTGGATTGATGGATCTAGATCTTGATTTGAGAGATCCTATATCATTTAATAATGGTTTTAGGATTTAGATTCAGATTGTGTTCATCGTTATGTTCTTGATTGATCTAATTCATGTTGAGATTTTCCATTAGGAAATCGCTTGTCAAAAAATTGAGGTGGGTGGTATGTTTTTAAAATCTCATAGCTGTGATTTCAATTATGTGTATGTAATTTTATAATTTATAGATTTTGTTTAGTAATTTATTTTCTTAATTCAATTAAGTAATGTGTTTAGTTAAATAATTAAGTAATTTTTATCTGGGGATAATTTAGTGTTGTGTTAATTATTGGAATATTTAATTGGGATTTAGGGAGAATTAATGTTTGAGTAAATTATCAGAATATTGAATTCTGAAGTTGAATAATTAATTATTGAATTAATTGTACTATATTGACATTGTGTTGTTGAATAATTAATTACTGAATTAATTATGAGATATTGATATTATTGAAAAGGGATAATTGATTGTTGAAATAATTATATAGTTATTGAATTATTTTAATTTATATAATTAATTGTTGAATTATTTATATAGTTATTGAATTATTTAAATTGAGATGATTAATTATTGGATTAATTATTGAGTTATTGAATTATTTTATTGAGAAAATTAATTGTTGAATTAATTATAGAGATATTGAATTAGATGAATTGAGATAATTAATTCTTGAATTAATTATAGTGATATCTAATTGTTTGAATTGGGATAATTAATTATTGACTTAATTATAAAGATATAAATTTTTTTGATTGAGATAATTAATTGTTGAATCAATTATTATTTTAATGGGATTTTTGGGATTAATTAATTTTTTAATTAATTGATAGTGTTGAGATGATTAATTAATTGTTTTGTTAATTAAGGGGATTGACATTATTAATTAATTTATGAGTTAATTAATGGGATTGTAATGATTAATTAATTGTTGAGTTAATTAATGGGATTAATATAATTAATTAATTGCTGAGTTAGTTAATGGGGTTAAGGAGACTAATTAATTATGTAATTATTAATGTAATTGATGTGAAAAATTAATTACTGGATTAATTAAAGGGATTGAATATCATAGATTAATTTCTTATTTAATTAATGGGATAGATTTAGATAAATTAATTAGTGAATTAATTAATGGATGTACTGTTATGATTTTTGAATTAGATAAATCAATTAATGAGATAATTAATGGGGATTTTATGATGATTCGATTGAAGGAATTGGATTAATTAATTAGGGAATTAATTAATGGTGATTGTTTTGATGATGCAACTGATGAATTGATTAATTAATTGTTGAAATTATTAACAGAGATAATGGTGATTATGGAATTCATTGTTCAAATTAATTAATTTTTGAATTAATTAATGTTACTGATTTGATTAATTAATTGTCTATTTAATAAAAGTTTTTGATGGCATTAATTAATTTCTGAATTAATTAATGTTTCTTTATGTGATTAATTAACTATATAATTAATGAATATTATTGATGTGATTAATTAATTATTGAATTAATTAGTGTTATTGATGTCAATAAGTAATTGTTGAATTAATTAATGTTATTGAAATGATTAATTAATTGTTGAATTAATTAATGTTATTAATGTGATTATTTAATTTATGAATTTACTGATGGAATTGACGGAATTAATTAATTATTGAATTAATTAATGTTAATGATGTGATTAATTAATTATTTAATTAATTGATATTATGGGTGTGATTAGTTAGTTTTTGAATTAACGAATGGAATTTATGTGATTAATTAATTATCAAATTAATTAATGTTATTGATTTGAATAGTTAATTGTTTAATTAACTAATGGAACTGATTTGATTAATTAATTATTGAATTTATTAATATTATTGATTTGATTAGTTGATTTTGAATTAAATAATCGAATTGATGTGATTAGTTAATTGTTTAATTAATTAAGGAAATGAAGACTGGTAATTATTGAATTCATATGTGAATTCAAATGATGAATGCTAACAATAAAATTCACCTATGATTGATTGTGAAATGGGGTGTGGGACATAGACTGGCACTCTAAATACCCAAGGGGTCCTAGAAATGATGTTTTAGGGCCCAAGGCGTGCATAAATATTATATGGGATAGAGGCTAATAATCCAAATACCCATGACGTGTGGGATAAAGTTTGATGCAATAACTACCCACGAGGTCTAAGGTCGATACTAATGCTCTAACTAATCCTTGGGTGTTAGCCGGGATGTTTTATACCTAAAATGTTGGTATTCAACTATGGTACCAATTGGTCATGAAAATGAATTGAAATGAAATTGATAATGAAATCTCATGTTTTTTAATGAAATTTTAATTGAATATTTGACAAGGTTAAGACTCTGGAATGGGCTGAAGTAGGGTTTTCAATTTGGGTGTCCTTAAGAACCTAGTGGTCTACGTGGTTAAATAAAGAATAATTGATAATGTGATAACTGTTTGCTTAAGCATTGTACTTATTTATTTATAAAATTATATACACTGTTTGGATAGAAATTATTTTAGGCACCATTGGTGGTGGCATACTGAGTTATACTCCCACCCTAATCAGGTTTCCAGATGGGTACTCGAAAAGTCTTTTTTTGGATAGGAAAAGAGAAATGGACCTTTGTTATATGGCTGATTTGGGATGAAGAATGGATAAATGAACCAGACTTGATGTCGGGACCCCCATTGAGAAGTTGATTGTGTCTTTATTTATCATTTTAGACCCTTAAAACGTATATTGGCATGAAATATTTTATCCTTTTGTATTGACATTGTATTTCTAGTTTTGGGACACTTGTGATACTGGTTCATTCTTGTTATAATTATATTTTATATAGTTATTATTTCCTATTTTATACTATTTCATTATTCTGATAAAAGAGGGTATAGTCTCCCCATGATCTATATATGGGATAATCACTACTAGTCGGTAGCCTCTGGTGTATGGTAAGGTGTGCCTGAGGTTATGTGGTGGTTTGGCTCGGGACACCAGTGTGTGGAACCAAGGTCAGGATGTTAGAAAGTGCTATTAGGGGCCAGTTTTTTCTGTCTTAATATTTGGGAAAGGTAGAGATGAGTCTAGGAATATTTTGGCCTTGGTTATGAGCTTTTTCATGGTAGTATCTAACCCATATACAAGGGATAACCCAATTACCCAAGGTGGTATTATTGTTATTTTTGTCTGTTGTTAGAGATGAATACTATTTCACCTTCACGGACACTCATGTGGTGTGAGGTGATTTTTTCAATGATTTGTAGAGATTTTACAGTTGTCCTTATAAGGAATGATATTTGACAATAAGTTCGTCATTCTAATAAATCGACTTAATTTTGTTGCATGCATCATTTTAGACACACACAGGAAAATACATTTTCGGTAAGTTGGTGAACATGATTTATTTTCCTTTCTTGGGAAATTGGTATAAATAAAATGTGTCCAATTTGTAATTTTTAAAGTATTTAAAATAATTAAATATGAGAATAAATGGGTTTATATTAATAAAATTTAATAACGAGATTTATTTTAACCTTTTTTGACCATGCCTTAGATGTATGATTATTAAGTGTAGTCATAGCACCTCATTTTTTACAATGTGGTGGGAAAATGGGGAAAAGACATGTTTTGGTTTTGGGTGAATCCATCTTGTTAACTGTGTTAATTTTGAGAAATGAGAATCCTTTTTTAGTTTTATCTTGATGTAGGTGGTTTGGGTAGTGATAAATCCTTAGTTTGAGGACTCGTTTGTAGGTTCTTTGAGGGACTGTCTGGTTTTGGATCAGTGTGGTGAGATGATGGTGGGTTTGTAATCCTGATACATTTCAGCATATTAAGAAATTTCCTAAGTGGGAGGTTAAGTTATTGATGTGGTATTTGTGGTGGTGTTCACTGAAGTCTTATTAGTGTAATCATAATTATTGACAATCATGCCCACTACCTTAAAATCATCACCAGAAAACCGAGAAAGCTCTATCTTTATGACTAGATACCTGAGTGTGTTTTGGTTTCATATTAGGACTCTTATTGGTAGGAATTATAAATAGGTATATATGGATATGGATGTTGGGGGTTACTCCATTGATTGTTTATATATGAGTATCTCAGGATGGACCAGAGGTTGATGAATACCATTATTTTTACACTTGGAAGTCGGGAACAGGTAGTTGTTGATGTTTTTTCCTATGAAAGGATATAAGTCCACATCTAAGTTTTAGGGATTAACTATTGATTTATGTGTGGGCCATGGTGGTTGGGTTTCTTGAAAATATAGTTTTAATGATGCTGAAAAGTTTGGGAGAGATGAGTCAGTAGTAGGTGCATGGAACAAGAGCATGGGTTGGATGTGTTGGCATCAGAATGCTAGTGAAAACCCAATTAGCTGATTCTTAAATTCCTCAAGGAGAGTTTAGTTATACCTTTAATATGGTGTATATTTGTCCTTTATAGGTAGGTTTTTATGGCATAGCTGAGTTCAAATGTTGGTTGGTGTTCTTATTGTTGTTTGGAATAGTGAGTTGGAAAACACATCATGTATTTTTTTGATAGTTTTACTTGAGACTGATGAGTCCCTTGAGGATCATTATATATGTGTGTTTGATCACATTGATAATGTGTTTTAGGGAAATAATATGATATTATCTCATGTATTGTGGCATCATGGACTTGGTAAGAATGAAACATGGAAGAGAAAATAATATAGGAGGGCTCAGTGGCTCGATATTTTTTACTTGTAATCATAGAGTTTCTTGGGAGTACAATTCGAGGATGATCTATTATAAGGTGGGAATATTGTAAGATCTAAACCTTTTCTTGGAGATGTCTCGGTCTCATTTATAGGTTTTAATTTGTCTTGTTTTTAGTATAACATACATGGGTCATTAGTTGAGAGTATTTGGGTACAAATGATGAATTTTGGGAAGGAGGAGAGGATTTCCATGGTTTGTGATTTGTTTGTTCATGATTAAACTGAGTGTGAAAGGGGTTTCATGGTTTTAAAAATGTATGTACAAGGGTTTTTCATGGTTAAAAAATGTTTGAAAGGGGGTAACCTGGGTTTTTTATGGTTAAACTATGTGTGCATCCTAAGTGTGCAACTGGGTGCATGGTTAGGCACATTGTTAGAAAAAATTATGTGACTTCATCCATCAAACCATGCATGTGATAATTGAAGTTACAAAAATTGATTTTAAAATATCTCAAACCCCCAAATAAACACCAAATCAACTCTAACTCAAAAATAACATATTCCAGTCATTTTTTTTTTGCTCTTAGATAAATATTTGAGGCTCTCGACCTCTGTTCTTGGCGATTCAAAGCCCACTTAGTAGATCTTCACCTCCTCGGGTATGTAGTTTCATCCCTATTGATTTCATGTCTCTCTCCAATTATTCCCCCACTATTTTGGTGGGTTCTTAACATCCCTTTTTTAGGATATAGATCTATATTTTTTGCATCTAGATCTTGGAATATTTGATCTATATCTAGATTTAAGAGATTATATTTTGTTTAATCGTGGACTTAGGTTTCGTATCTAGACCATGTTCATCATCATGTTCTTGATTGATTGGCTTCAAATTTGGGCTTTCTGTTGGGTAGTCACTCATCAATGAATTGAGGTTGGTGGTCTATTACATAAATTCTGTAGGCATGATTTCTATTATTTGTAAGTAATTTTATAATTTCAAGAGTTTTTTTAGTAATTAAATTTTCTAATTGAATTAATTAATTGGGTTAATTAAATAATAAATGAATTTTGATTTGGGGATAATTATTTATTGAGTTAATTATTGAAATATTAACTTGGCATTTATGGAGAATTAATTTTTGTTTTAATTATAATAATATCAAATTTGGATTTGGGGATAATTAATTATTGATTAATTATCAAAATATTGAAATTGGATTTGGGGATAATTAATGGTTGATTTAATTATTATAATATTGAATTGTGAATATGAATAATTAATTGTTGAATTAATTATGTGATATTGAGATTGTAATGTTGAATAATTAATTATTTAATTAATTATGATATATTGAAATTTTTTAAATGATAAAATTAATTTTTGAATTAATTATAAAGTTATTGAATAGTTTGGATTGAGATAATTAATTGATGAATTAAGTATAGATTTATTGAATTTTTTGAATTGAGATAATTAATTATTGAATTAATTATCCAGTTATTCAATTATTTGAATAAGATAATTATTTATTGAATTAGTTATAGAAAACTGAATTTTTTTTAATTGAGATATTTAATGGTTGAATTAATTATAGAGATATTAATTTTTTTTAATTTAGATAATTAATTATTGAATTAATTATGGATATATTGAATAGTTTGATTACGATTATTAATTTCTGAATTGATTACTATTGTAATGGAAATATTAGGATTTATTAATTATTGAATTAATTAATGAATAAATTGTTGAATTAATTTATAGGGTTGAGATAATTAACTAATTTTTGTGTTAATTAATGTAATTGAGATTATTAATTAATTTTTTTGTTAACTAATTGGATTGATATGATTATTTAATTGTATAGTTAATTAATAGGATTGAGATGATTAATTAATTATATAGCTAATTAATGGAATTATTATGATGAATTAATTACTGAGTTAGTTAATTGGATTGAGGAGATTAATTAATTAGGTAATTAATTGATGGAATTGACATTAATAATTAATTGGTAAATGAATTGAAGGGAGTGAATGTGATTAATAAATTGTTGACCTAATTTGTGGAATTGATTTGGATTAATTAATTTGTGAATTAATTAATGGATGTAATGATGTTATTGTTGAATTAGATTAATTAATTTTTGAATTAATTAATGCAAATTGTTATGATGATGAAATTGAATAAATAATATAAATTAATTGGGTAAATAATTAATGGGGATTGTTTTGATAAATCATTTGATGAATTAATTAATTAGTTATTGAAATAGTTGATAGAGATTGATGTGATTATGAAATTGATTTTTGGGATTAAAAAATTATTTAATTAACTAATGTTACTGATGTAATTATTTAATTATTGAATTAATTAATGTTATTGACAGGATTAAAAAATGAATTAATTAAAGTTATTGATGTGATTAATTAGTTATTAAAATAACTAATTTATCCATGTGATTAATTAATTGATTAATTGATTAATATTATTGATGTGATTAATTAATTATGTAATTAAATAATTTTATTGATGTGATGAATTAATTTTTAAATTATCTAATTTTATTTAAATGATTAATTAATTTTTCAATTAATTAATATAATTGGTGTGATTAGTTACTTGTTTAATTAACTAATGGAGTGGATTTGATTAATTAATTTTTCAATTAATTAATGTAATTTATGTGATTGGTTATTTGTTTAGTTAAATAATACTATTGACATGATTAGTTAATTGGTGAAATAACTAATGGAATTGATGTGATTAATTAATTTTAAATGTAATTGATGTGATTGATGTGAGTAGTTAATTGGTGAATTAACTAGTGGGGTTGATCTGATCAATTAATTATTGAATTAATTAATATTATTGATGTGATTAGTTTATTGTTTAATTAACAAATGGAATTGATTTTATTGATTAAATGTTGAATTAATTAAAGAATTAATGAATGGTAACTATATAATTTATATGTGAATTGAAATGATGAATGGTAATAATATAATTCACATGTGATTAATTGTCAAACCGGGTGTGGGGACATAGACTAGCACTTAAAATACCCCTGAGGTCTAAGACATGACATTCTAGGGCCCAAGGAATTCATGATAATTATATGGTATATGGAATGATGCTCCAAATACCCATGATGTGTGGGACAAATACTGAGTTTCCAAATACCAATGAGTTGTGAGATATGGACTGATTCTCCAAATACTAATGAGGTTCTATAAATGATGATCTATACCAAAAATGGTGGCATTGTAATATGGTTCCAATTGTCCATGATAATGAATTGAAATGACATTGATAATGAAATCCCATGTGTTATAATGAAATGTGAATTGAATATGTGACATGGTTTTAATTATTCCACAAAATGAAGCAGGTTTGGAGGTTTGTGTGTCCTTGGGAACCCATTTATTTAAGTGATTAAATAAAGAATAATTGATAATGTCATAACTATTTACTTATACATTGTACTTATTTCTTTACAAACACGAATACATTTTTTAATGGATATTGCTTTTGATTTCGTTGTTGGTGGCCTATTTGTAGAGACCCGTATCTTGACGTACATGGACATTACATTACTTTTGCGGAATACTTAGTACATAACAAAAACACACACACAAGGATCGTAATAGTTTAGTGTCTTTGGAAACTCGGAACGTAATCTTCTAAACGTGGTGAAAGATCTTCAATATATCCCATAAAGATCTTCCCCTTTTTTTACCTAAAACCTTTCTTTATATCCTGGGGAAAAGAAAACATAAAAGGGTGAGCTCAAATGCTCAGTAAGGGTAAACAAAAGAAATATCAATCACATCATATACATAAGAACATAGCTTTTGGAAATCTTAACCTGCAAAAGAGCTCATAATATCATAACATGGGATAAATCATAGAAGTGAAAATGAAATCATAACTTAAAACATTACTCATTGTGGCATACACACATAATCATAGAGAATCATTTCTTGTTAGTCAAGACTCATTTCCAAGACTATCTTAGTGGACAAAGTCCCTTTCTGAATCGAGTAATCCTCGTTTCAGTCCTGTTTCACTGAACCGGTATAACCTACCATTCCAGCCATGTCTATCTCATGAGATATAAAATCTTTACCCAATGCATTGGAGGGAGATATAGGTCCCACCCATCTCTTAATGAATCCTTTCTTATGTGTGCCACAAAATCATAAATCATACATCATTGCATAACCCATGTAATAAAAATGGGATTCTTAAACAACATGACATCATAAAACCATTCATATAAGATAAAGGAATTCATAAACATAATTCCATCACAACATAGTCAAATCAATGTAAAAATATGGATAGAAACAGAACCCTTTATTATCTTATATGGAAAATAATTTTGACAAAACACTTGAATTGAATTCTTGAGGAAAATATCCTTTCTTCTTCAAAATCAATTTCTTTTCACAAAACAACATGCAATTTTAAAAGAAAGATATTTTATTGAAAATAGTCATGAAATCTTTTAGAGGAAGCTTCATGAAGATAAGGCTTTATAAAACAGTATAAATCCGTTCGTGCCGTATAAGTTAAAAAAAACATTCTTCTCGTACTTTTGTCGGAAAAGTCAAAAAGTACCTCGTACGAAAAACGAAAAAAGATTCCTTTCATATCCTTTACTAAAAACTCATAGAAGGGTAAAATTGGATTTAAACAATTGTAGGTGGATGGAAATAATATTACATATTGAGGGAACATGGATGTGGATGATAAAATACACCCCAGTAAATACTTGCGAATAAACAATCTCGGATAAAAATGAGATTGTGATATTTCCCTTACCTTAGGTCCGATTTGCTTCGTATGTGTCCGAACCTCCTGTATAATGATTTAAATAATGTCATTGACTTATTACAGAATCATATTAATTGTTATGATATCATATATGGTTCACTTATGACATTATATTACCCGTTCTTTTGTAAATTCCATGTTAAAGAAGCGTTTTGGGTAAAATCGTTTCATTTATCGTAGGTGTTTTGACTTTTTGTTCTTGACATTGTTATTACATATATCATGATTTACTTACATCCAGAATATAAAATATGATTTATATATCATATATATTCAGTATATATATATATAATAGATAGATAAATGAAATGAAAAACACCGTTCATGGAGACGGTAGTCCGTACGTACGCATGAACGCTGTTTTTCTTTCTTTATTGTATTGAATGGAAGTAAGTAGATGACATACATATATATATATATATATACATAAATCCAGTATCATTATTATGTCATATATTTCATTAGTACTTATTATATATACTTTATAATCATTCATGAATGGTTAATCATTAAGAATGAATCTCATCGCGTCGTGGAGACGGTATTCCGTACGTACGCACGAGCGATGATATCATTTCCATAATTATTGAATTGAATTGGAGTGGATTATAAAATATATCAGAATCAATATGATGTTGTAATAACTATGTATAGTTATTCTTTACACCATTATACCCATCCATGTAAGGTGGTGGTAGATTACACCACGGCGTGGAGACGGTATTCCGTACGTACGCACGCGCGGTGATTTCTTTTTCCGTAGGATGGATAGATGGTGAAATAGGGTTGTTTCATACTTATAATAACATATCAGTATATGAGTGATACTGATGTTATTACTTCATAATGAAACAACCTAAGAAGAAGAAGTGGAAGAAGAAATAAAGATGAAAGAATTGGTAACGGTAATTACCTCTTCTTTGAAGCACCTCTTTGAGACCTCCTCTTAGGGCACTAAAATTGGTCTTTGAGGAAGACCAGAACCTCTAGGATGTTTCTAGGGAAGTGGAGAAGGGAAAATGGCACGGGTTGGCCGAGCTTGAGTGCTCAATTTGGTGTGAGGAGGAGGGGGAGGAGGTGTCCTTTTATAGGGGAGGAGAGGGGCACCTTAGGAATTCTTAAAAATATTAATTTATAATAAATCTAACCCCACTTAAAAACCTCCAAAAATGACTCATATTCGAAGCTTAGATGAGATAGGGTTGTAATCTCATCAACCAATCAAATTTAGACATGTTTGGATCTTATTTTAAACCTTATCAATTAGATTTAACTCTAAGTTAAATAATTTAACTTTTACCGTGTCTTTTTGTTTTCTTTCACTATATGGTTAATACACTTACTATAACATGCCAAACGAACCCCAAATTGTTTATTATTAATATATATATCATTATATAAGTCATTTGGCCGAACCTTAGATTTTTAGGAATAAAATAACAATTAATAATATAATATTTGATTTAAAAACTATTTTGTGTCAATTTTGACACTATTTGATATATGATTTTTGTGAAAGTCATAACAGAATTAAATGTTCTAACCAAGTTGATTAAACCAACATTAATATATCATAGTAACCTATAAAATTAGTGGAATTCATAAAAATTCTCAAATTACATTTATTTTGGTGTTTATAACATCAATTATGTCAATAAGATAATTACTGCATCATCTTTGTGTCATAAATTAATTAAATTATTTGACGTCTAAAAATTACAAATAAAATACCATTATGTAGGAAATCTTTTTATCTTTCTAATGAATATTTATAGTCGAATTTATCTTATGTATAACCCCATATTAAAAATGATTTACTTATTAAACTTTGATTTTAACTATTTTAACCCTTCTTTAAATAAATTAATAATAAATGTCCTAATCTAATCCAAGTGGGCCTAAATGGTCATATTTTATTCCTAAGTTTGTTTTTGGTCGAATTTCACTTGTCCAATAGAATTATGACATGTGTTAGGGTAATATTGATATCATATTTACCCTTAGTTACCCTATTTACTATTAACCGTGGTAAAAAAAGTAAAAAGTTACTATTCACCAAAAATTATTTTCATCTCATTGAACCACATTTTAGTCCTTGATATTAACCGTGTCTCTCGGATTTTCGAAATTCCATTCACAGAAGTGGTAAAATTAAGTTTTATGCAAAAATTCAGTTTTTAACCTACCACTTAGTAGTTTCACTATTCATCAAAAATTGATGTTTTTCAGAACAATGCCAAAATTTCATCCCAAGCTATATTTCATATTCCGAATTCAAAAATGAAGTCTATTTTACCAAATTCATAACATAAAAGTTGCATTAATTAATTTTATAATTAAATCCCGCTGTTAAAACAAATAGCGTGTTTTTAAGAAACAATATCTATCAAAAGATTGACACTTGTTTATGTCTAGTTTAAATGTGAAATTACATCCAATGACCAACATTGTATTAAATTGTAAAAATATATTCTAAATATACTTTAAAACCACTCAAATTAATGATTTATCACTATTAATTATTTCGATTAAAAAAGTTTTTTTAAATTATAATTTAGTAATTTTTCACTATTCATCAGAATATGAAAGTTATCCGAAAAGTACCAAAATTTCACCTTAGGCTAAATTCGATACTCCGAATCCAAGAATGAAGTTCATTTTGAAAAATAAGATTTACAGAATTTTAAAAAGTGGTTATTAATATTCATAACGGCTAGTTTTAATAATATTTTAATAGCACATCGTTGTTTAGTGAAACTCGGTATTGCGTATTACACACGCTATCGAGGAAGGTCGCGATTGCGTGTAATGCAAGTCAAGTCATGGATGTGTGTTGTGCAAGCTCTTTTTGGTGTACCGTACAACACAAGACATTAATAAAATTAAAAAGAATATTTTTTTTATAAAATCTTGGGATGTTACATTCTACCCCCCTTAAAATGAATTTCGCCCTCGAAATTCGTCGGGGTTATAAATGGTTTACTATTTGAAAGTTTCTTTAATAGAAACCCACATCGTAAAAGGGAATACCAAAACTTGGCTTTAAAAACTAAAGTATGAAATGTAACGATTACCCAAATAAACTAATCACTGGGTTTCCACATAGGTGAAAATATGGATATGGAAGAGAAATCTAAGCATCATGTTCTGATGGAGAGTGGTAGAGAACATGGCTATGGAAAATCCAGTAATCACAAATCCATAAATTTGTGACGATCTAAGGTACCATCTAATTCATCAGGTATAAGATCACTAGGACAACATTTTTGGTTTTCAAGATCATTTCCCCTAAAGTTGAAAATTTGAATTAGAATAAATACTTACTTTATTTTGGTACAATCTCACTGTTGTTCGTGCTTTGAACAATTTCCACTTCATCTCTTAAATAAATGAAGTTGAATTTGTTATTCGTGAAGTGTTAGCAGATCATGTGATAGAATGACAGGTCATTCCATCTGTCTCAAACAAAAGGTTAGCAAAACTTATATACATAAGTCGATCTATAGTGAGATTAATCATATATGGTTCCTAAAATGGACTTATACTTCATATATCATACTGCTTAATATAATAAAACTAGTTTCTACTAAACAGGGACTTCCTGTAGGTCAGTGGTAGGCGATAAAGGCCAGTCGCACTTCGGTTGTGGGTTTGATTCCCACAGCCTTGTCCGAAGCGATGGGCTGTCGCCCGTCCTGCAGGTTGTCCTTTTTCTAAAACTATATTACTATAACATCCTATCAATAATATCAAAAATCTTCTATCCTTAAACAATACTAACTTATGTTCAACATAATCCAGTCTAATCTTTAGGCTTATACATAATACTGCAGTCCACTCTCATAATATAGTGACAACGATTACCAGAGATTTAATACTGTCGTTGATCCCCACATATCATAAGATATGTCTTGTTGGTCACATTCCAAACACTCAAAGTCCTTATTCGTGTATTCTCTTGAATACCTTAGTGAAAACATGAGTGCAGTTAAAAGTTAACACTTTCCACATACCAAAATCCACAAAATTCTATATTCTCAAACCATGATATCACTTAGTCCTTATATCAATCATGAGCTCATGAATACTATTAAACATTTCATTTTCTCGTCTTCATTATGCGCATATCATCTTATTTCCAAAAAATATCTCAATCACTTTGAATACCACATCAATAAATATTGCAACACTCAATGATACAACATTATTTTGGAATCCCATTACATAAACACTTAATCATTCCACCACATCGTTGTCATATTCAACATTGCCAATAGTGATCGCATGTGATTTCCCTTTGTCCTTTGCCTTCAGTGGTTGCTCATGTTGATCATCACTAACCCTTGGATTAGGGCAATTATTAGCATAATGCCCCATTTCCTTGCACTTGAAACATTGAAGTGTTGGCAGTGCGTTCTCTGCAGTGTTTGCTTTATTCACATCATTAGAAACCCTTTTTCCATTACTTCGACACTCAGCTGCTCGATGACCTTCTTTTCCACACTTAAAACATTTTCTAGTCCCTTTAAGACAATCTCCACCATGCTTCTTTCCACACTTTGTACATAAGGAAACATTCATCTTCTTTTCACCATTATTTTGAGATTTCTCCTTGAACTCCATCTTTCGTTTCTTGTCAAAACCATGAGATGGATATGTAACACCAACTTCCATTTCTACCTTGATAGCACAACGCACAATTTCTTCATAGCTACTGAAGTCTCTTATAGCTAATGCCCTTCGAAGACTTGGTTTTAAGCCACTGAAAAATCGATCAACTTTACTTTCAGGTTGGATGATAATTCCAGAAGCATACCTTGCAAGTCTTGTAAAATTTGCTTCATAGGTACCAACAGATTCATCATCCCTTTGCTTCAGTTCAAGAAACTCTTTCTCCATCTTTTTTCGAAGAATACGAGGGAAGTACTTATTGAAAAATAAGTTCTTGAACTCGTCCCATTCCATAGACTCAATTTCATCACTTTGCCTTGTATTCTTAATAAGATTCCACCATTGATCATCATCTCCTTCCAAACGATACACTGCTAGGATGACTTTATCATGTTCAGAACATTGAAGAACTGAAAATATCTTTTCAGTAGTACTGATCCATTGTTCAGCCACAAGTGGAACAGAAGACCCACTGAAAGAAGGTGGACGTTGCCTCATGAAGGACTCAATAGAATATTGTTCCCTTCTCTGCTCATTTGGAAGTCCAGAATGATTCATAGCTTGTGTAAGTATAGCAATATGATTTTGCACTCCATCTCCCATAACATTTGTTTGTTCAGGAGGGCAATCATTGCATTGTCCATTGCATTGATCAACACGGTTCCTTCGGGTTCCAGCCATCATCTAAAACCCAAAAAGAATAGAGTGAGAGGCAAAAATCATGCTATGGAAAACAACATAATAAAGGGGGAGTACCTTCAATATCCAACATCTTAGGTTTAATTCTATGATCGTTAGCGTAATTCTATTACTATAACCTATACGTATTCTTATCCCTAGGGACATCCCTAGACATACCTTAGAAATATCTCTAGGGATCTCACTAACGTTTTCGCATCCTAGTTTCCAAAGGTTGACTAAACCTTTCCTCTGATACCAACTGTAGAGACCCGAAGCCTAACGTACATGGACATTACATTACTTTTGCGGAATACTTAGTACATAACAAAAACACACACACAAGGATCGTAATAGTTTAGTGTCTTTGGAAACTCGAAACGTAATCTTCTAAACGTGGTGAAAGATCTTCAATATATCCCATAAAGATCTTCCCCTTTTTTTTACCTAAAACCTTTCTTTATATCCTGGGGAAAAGAAAACATAAAAGGGTGAGCTCAAATGCTCAGTAAGGGTAAACAAAAGAAATATCAATCACATCATATACATAAGAACATAGCTTTTGGAAATCTTAACCTGCAAAAGAGCTCATAATATCATAACATGGGATAAATCATATAAGTGAAAATGAAATCATAACTTAAAACATTACTCATTGTGGCATACACACATAATCATAGAGAATCATTTCTTGTTAGTCAAGACTCATTTCCAAGACTATCTTAGTGGACAAAGTCCCTTTCTGAATCGAGTAATCCTCGTTTCAGTCCTGTTTCACTGAACCGGTATAACCTACCATTCCAGCCATGTCTATCTCATGAGATATAAAATCTTTACCCAATGCATTGGAGGGAGATATAGGTCCCACCCATCTCTTAATGAATCCTTTCTTATGTGTGCCACAAAATCATAAATCATACATCATTGCATAACCCATGTAATAAAAATGGGATTCTTAAACAACATGACATCATAAAACCATTCATATAAGATAAAGGAATTCATAAACATAATTCCATCACAACATAGTCAAATCAATGTAAAAATATGGATAGAAACAGAACCCTTTATTATCTTATATGGAAAATAATTTTGATAAAACACTTGAATTGAATTCTTGAGGAAAATATCCTTTCTTCTTCAAAATCAATTTCTTTTCACAAAACAACATACAATTTTAAAAGAAAGAGATTTTATTGAAAATAGTCATGAAATCTTTTAGAGGAAGCTTCATGAAGATAAGGCTTTATAAAACAGTATAAATCCGTTCGTGCCGTATAAGTTAAAAAAAACATTCTTCTCGTACTTTTGTCGGAAAAGTCAGAAAGTACCTCGTACGAAAAACGAAAAAAGATTCCTTTCATATCCTTTACTAAAAACTCATAGAAGGGTAAAATTGGATTTAAACAATTGTAGGTGGATGGAAATAATATTACATATTGAGGGAACATGGATGTGGATGATAAAATACACCCCAGTAAATACTTACGAATAAACAATCTCGGATAAAAATGAGATTGTGATATTTCCCTTACCTTAGGTCCGATTTGCTTCGTATGTGTCCGAACCTCCTGTATAATGATTTAAATAATGTCATTGACTTATTACAGAATCATATTAATTGTTATGATATCATATATGGTTCACTTATGACATTATATTACCCGTTCTTTTGTAAATTCCATGTTAAAGAAGCGTTTTGGGTAAAATCGTTTCATTTATCGTAGGTGTTTTGACTTTTTGTTCTTGACATTATTATTACATATATCATGATTTACTTACATCCAGAATATAAAATATGATTTATATATCATATATATTCAGTATATATATATATAATAGATAGATAAATGAAATGAAAAACACCGTTCATGGAGACGGTAGTCCGTACGTACGCATGAACGCTGTTTTTCTTTCTTTATTGTATTGAATGGAAGTAAGTAGATGACATACATATATATATATATACATAAATCCAGTATCATTATTATGTCATATATTTCATTAGTACTTATTATATATACTTTATAATCATTCATGAATGGTTAATCATTAAGAATGAATCTCATCGCGTCGTGGAGACGGTATTCCGTACGTACGCACGAGCGATGATATCATTTCCATAATTATTGAATTGAATTGGAGTGGATTATAAAATATATCAGAATCAATATGATGTTGTAATAACTATGTATAGTTATTCTTTACACCATTATACCCATCCATGTAAGGTGGTGGTAGATTACACCACGGCGTGGAGACGGTATTCCGTACGTACGCACGCGCGGTGATTTCTTTTTCCGTAGGATGGATAGATGGTGAAATAGGGTTGTTTCATACTTATAATAACATATAAGTATATGAGTGATACTGATGTTATTACTTCATAATGAAACAACCTAATAAGAAGAAGTGGAAGAAGAAATAAAGATGAAAGAATTGGTAACTGTAATTACCTCTTCTTTGAAGCGCCTCTTTGAGACCTCCTCTTAGGGCACTAAAATTGGTCTTTGAGGAAGACCAGAACCTCTAGGATGTTTCTAGGGAAGTGGAGAAGGGAAAATGGCAGGGGTTGGCCGAGCTTGAGTGCTCAATTTGGTGTGAGGAGGAGGGGGAGGAGGTGTCCTTTTATAGGGGAGGAGAGGGGCACCTTAGGAATTCTTAAAAATATTAATTTATAATAAATCTAACCCCACTTAAAAACCTCCAAAAATGACTCATATTCTAATCTTAGATGAGATAGGGTTGTAATCTCATCAACCAATCAAATTTAGACATGTTTGGATCTTATTTTAAACCTTATCAATTAGATTTAACTCTAAGTTAAATAATTTAACTTTTACCGTGTCTTTTTGTTTTCTTTCACTATATGGTTAATACACATACTATAACATGCCAAACGAACCCCAAATTGTTTATTATTAATATATATATCCTTATCTAAGTCATTTGGCCGAACCTTAGATTTTTAGGAATAAAATAACAATTAATAATATAATATTTGATTTAAAAACTATTTTGTGTCAATTTTGACACTATTTGATATATGATTTTTGTGAAAGTCATAACAAAATTAAATGTTCTAACCAAGTTGATTAAATCAACATTAATATATCATAGTAACCTAGAAAATTAGTGGAATTCATAAAAATTCTCAAATTACATTTATTTTGGTGTTTATAACATCAATTATGTCAATAAGATAATTACTGCATCATCTTTGTGTCATAAATTAATTAAATTATTTGACGTCTAAAAATTACAAATAAAATACCATTATGTAGGAAATTTTTTATCTTTCTAATGAATATTTATAGTCGAATTTATCTTATGTATAACCCCATATTAAAAATTATTTACTTATTAAACTTTGATTTTAACTATTTTAACCCTTCTTTAAATAAATTAATAATAAATGTCCTAATCTAATCCAAGTGGGCCTAAATGGTCATATTTTATTCCTAAGTTTGTTTTTGGTCGAATTTCACTTGTCCAATAGAATTAGGACATGTGTTAGGGTAATATTGATATCATATTTACCCTTAGTTACCCTATTTACTATTAACCGTGGTAAAAAAAGTAAACAGTTACTATTCACCAAAAATTATTTTCATCTCATTGAACCACATTTTAGTCCTTGATATTAACCGTGTCTCTCGGATTTTCGAAATTCCATTCACAGAAGTGGTAAAATTAAGTTTTATGCAAAAATTCAGTTTTTAACCTACCACTTAGTAGTTTCACTATTCATCAAAAATTGATGTTTTTCGGAACAATGCCAAAATTTCATCCCAAGCTATATTTCATATTCCGAATTCAAAAATGAAGTCTATTTTACCAAATTCATAACATAAAAGTTGCATTAATTAATTTTATAATTAAATCCCGTTGTTAAAACAAATAGCGTGTTTTTAAGAAACAATATCTATCAAAAGATTGACACTTGTTTATGTCTAGTTTAAATGTGAAATTACATCCAATGACCAACATTGTATTAAATTGTAAAAATATATTCTAAATATACTTTAAAACCACTCAAATTAATGATTTATCACTATTAATTATTTCGATTAAAAAAGTTGTTTTTAATTATAATTTAGTAATTTTTCACTATTCATCAGAATATGAAAGTTATCCGAAAAGTACCAAAATTTCACCTTAGGCTAAATTCGATACTCCGAATCCAAGAATGAAGTTCATTTTGAAAAATAAGATTTACAGAATTTTAAAAAGTGGTTATTACTATTCATAACGGCTAGTTTTAATAATATTTTAATAGCACATCGTTGTTTAGTGAAACTCGGTATTGCGTATTACACACGCTATCGAGGAAGGTCACGATTGCGTGTAATGCAAGTCAAGTCAAGGATGTGTGTTGTGCAAGCTCCTTTTGGTGTAGCGTACAACACAAGACATTAATAAAATTAAAAAGAATATTTTTTTTATAAAATCTTGGGCTGTTACACTATTGAGTTGTAATCACACCCTACTTGGGTTGCTTGATTGGTACCAAAATAGTATTTGTATTTTATGGATATGAAAAGGGAAAAGTCCTTGTGTTATATGGATGATATGCGATGGAGCTTGGATGAGGGAACCAGACTCAGTGTTTAGACCCACTTTGGAAAGTTTATAGTGCATTCATTTTTCATTTTATAAACATGAAACATACATTGGAATGGGATGTTTTATTATTTAGGTTTGACCTTATATTTCTAGTTTTTCCCATCTTTTGATATTGGTTCTTTCATGTTATGATTATATGTTCCTGAGTTATTGTTTTTTATTTTATACTATAGAATTATTCTGATAAAAGATTGTATAGTATCCCATTGATCGATATATAATCCCCTCACTTCTAGTCAGATGCTTTTGGCATATGGGGAGGCATGCCTAAGGTCATGTGGCAGTCTAGATTGGGGAATTGATGTATGCCACACAGGTCAGGATGTTATGATAAACCTAAAATCAATAAAAGGTAATAAGAAAAAAAATGATCTAAAATTATGTCATCCACTTTCTTTTTACAACCAAACCCCACACATCAAACACAACAACGCTACACAATCCTAGAACATGTATTTATGGGGAAAATTTAGCAAAAAAAATAAAAAGAAAACCATGGCCATAACTCAATGGAATTCAAGCCTTTAACAAACAAGAATAGGGTATCTTATCCCTAGGAATTTACCTCGAGAAAACAACCTTTTTATTACCATCATGAATTAATTGGTTCATTATGAGTAGGTTTTAACAGTAATAAACCTATCATCAACAGATAATAAAATATAAAATTTAGGAATAAACATATTTAAATCATATACTTAGATATTCAATTGATTTTAAAAAGTATTGTAATAAAATTAATATATATATATATATATTACTAATCATTTTACCTTAACTAATTTTATATTTTATACCAAATTTCAAGAACATCAACTATGAAAAGAAACAACAACAATTAAAGAAACTATATAGAACACCAACTATAAATTTTTTAGAGGTATCCATAACAAAACATAATCACATATGATCAAAACATACATTTCTTATTAATTCTACATTTGTATTGTAATATTTAATTATATTTATTCTATTATTTACCTATAGAATCTAGATCATGATACTTTCACATCAACCCAAAAAATAAATGCAAAAGTAACAAATACCCCCACAAAATTAGATTATCAACATTCTCAAAGAAGGAATGTATAAACAAAGATAAAAATACCAAACTCAAATCAAACCACCTCAGAACCTATCGATAGAAAACCCACATAAATCAATTCTATAAAATCAAACCGAACTAGAGGAAATCCACAAAAAAAATTAAATGAAATAGAATGAGAAATATGAGGATGTAATTAGTAAAAAATAACTTGATCCAAAATAATCCATTCCCAATGAAACATGATTTTAATATCCCAAAATAAATAATTAGAGAAGGATATAAGCATTTAAGGGTCGGATATGGTTTAAAGGAAGATATTACAAATTGAACATAGTAATATTGAAACCATTATTTATAGAAGAATGTGGAGTGGGCTATATCACTATGTGGTGACCAAAACTATTCCCATGGTTCCCCTTGGTTAAAGTAGATTCAATATTCATGATTTTGAATCCCTAAAAATTTCATTTTTAAAAAACCTAACAAATATTCTTTGACCACTACCATTACATGCACCATAATATAAAGGATTGTGTTTCATACCTCATGGAAGCCTCCATGGCCACCAACCAATAGAACAAGGGAACCCCCCTTATTTTTTTATCACTCAACTCCAAATTATACGGCATCGTGAGGCTTATCTCACCATTTTCTCTCCATCATACAAAATTTAGTATCTCTTCAACTTCCTCCTAGACTCTCCCCCATGTTACACAACCTAGGCATCTCAATGGTTCCATTTTCACACAACGGGACATTTTTAGGCCTCACACCTAGAAAAATTCTCATAGGCCTATTAATGGTGTTCCTCAGAACAAATAAATACCGCACTAGATTCCTTATAGCAGCAGACCCACTTCCTATGACATGGTCCTCCTCCCACATTCTCCCAAAGCAAGACATCGAAGAAAAATGATACAAAAAAGATTCATTCCAGGTGTTCCATTATTCATGGTGCACCATATAACCAAAAAACCAATACACTATACCAAGGAATCAAAAAATCTGAACCCAAATGGATTCACAGCATAATCACTACTATGAAATTATCTTCACCACAACTATCCCCATTCCCAATACCATCTTATGGTGGCCCTTTAAATCGGTTGAAATTATACCCATTCCTCCATAATTCCTCAAAACATACTCTCAACACCACCAATCCATAGTAAAACACAAAATAAGGGATTTAGAAAATAATTCTCTTATATTAGATACCTCTCAAACATTAATTTCATCAAGAATTAAAATAACCAAAGAGGGAATAAATATAGAACTAAACAAAACCCCCTCACGAAAAATCATAAGAAACTCTCTAAAATTGAATAAAATCAAAAAAACATGAGGAAATGGTGAATAAAGATGCAACACCATCCATTATTTCATAAAAATAAGAAAGGACCAAAAAATCACCTGAAAAAAATAAAACATCAACCAAATATGAATATTTATCTTGCATTTGTGACTCTCGTTCCCAAGTAGAATCCTCGAATCCACTATGAATCCACATGAAATGAGAAAAAGGAATTCCACACACACACAAAACCTTTTTCTAATGGACGTAATCTCAAAATTGTTTCTCCTATAATGTTATGTCATCATCATCATCCAAATATCCCCAATTGATGACATGTGAGTCCTCATAAAGTTACTAGAAGGGTATGTAATTATGAAATATTACATGAATCTTTCTCATCTAAATGGGAAGTACTGTCTAATATGAAATATATTTAGTACACACCAATAAATTGAATGGATTGATAAATTATGGAGATATATTACTCCCATGAATTAGACATTTGTTTCTCATAATGAGAAGATACATTCAAGAACACAAGGTCCACGTTTTTAAAATCTATAGGACTCCTCCTAGAATCAACATATGACATATGGATATCCTATTATACCATTATTAATTTAAAGTTCACCTGCACCTTTTCCACCCTGCTCTTCACTAATGCCGGTTTCAGAATATTTCAATCTATATCTTTAGTCTAACAAAATGGATATTGGAAAAGGTTGTGTATATGTAAATTTTTACATATCCATACCAATTATAGTGTGAAAACTATTATTTTACTAAAACTCTAACATGTATAGGTCCCTTGTCTACAAACTAATAAAATTCATAATGCACATGCACAACCTGTCCTCAAGATTATGGGTAATTCACTCTATCTTAAATTCTATCCATGGGTGAAATGTGGTTTTAAGGAATAATTAAGAGACAGAATCATGTTGGAAGCATCTTTAAATGATTTAGGTTTAATGGGTGTCATTATTAAATATTACTGAATCCATAACCCCATGAATCCCCACCACCTCCTCTATGTATTTCCTTGAAAAATCATATTGATATGTCCTCCCACTTCTGCTGGGGAACATCAGGTAATTAAAGCAAACCACAAAAAAGATGACACTCATCCTTCACCCATAGGCACACCAAACATCAAGAGAAAAACTCTACAACATACCATTATATTCTGACCCCCAAAAGATGACCTCAGAAGGTATAATAAATCATTTATACATAGGGATGTACCACTAAGGGTGAACTGTGGAATGAAAAAAATAACCAAGCATTGCTTCTCGGAAGGAACAAAGATTCCCTCACAAAACCACACACTGTGTTATTCATCCTTTGACAGTCCCTCATAACCGTTACCACAAAAAACTCAATCTCACAACCCCCCCCCCCCCCCCTCAGAATCCCATAGTTGGGAATAATATTCTTGATGAAACAAAGATGAATCCTATTTCTTCTGATAGAGTCACCCTTTACGATCAATAGATTCCTTATCATGGTACATCAACGAAAGATCCTCCATCACCATCCAAACATCACTGCACTCATGCACACCATCATTGTGTGACTTTCCACTCACGTAATAAACAACAATATTAAATTTTCCCAATGTGTAGGGGAAATAAATATTATTATCATGTAATAATTACATCAATTGTTGATTCCTTGAATTCATATTATACTATTAAAATAAATAACATTAGTTATTATGATCTTTGAAGACTATAAAGCGATCACCAATGATATAATGTCATGATAAATTTAAAGAAAAAAACCATAGTAAGGTAAATATCATGGGAGGTATATCTACATTTATTAGGGAATATCTTCTAAGAACCATAAGATATAACATCTCTCTACCTAATCATAGAAAACCCCAATAAATGACATGAATCATAATAATAAACATCAAATACAATGTCATCCTCCAACAAGTAGAAAATAAGATCATTGGATATATTCTCCATTAAAAACTCAAAAGTATCCGAGAACGGGTCAATCAACACAAAATACTAATCTTCTCTATTCAAATATATCACAGGATTTACAATCCATCATATTCTAAGAAAGAACCTCCTATAAAAACCAAAAGTACTAAGGAAACTTAACACCTTTGTAATTTTTTTAGGGGAAGCTAGGAAATTACTACAAAAAACATTAAAGCATCCATGGCTACTCCATACCAAGAATCGATATTCACTATGAAATAGACCTCAAATGTCTATAACTCACACTATGATAGATTCCCAAATAGCTATTTATGATAAGGAACTCCCAAAATCGCTTACAAATGCTCTACACACAACTCTATGAATACTAATGCACCATGATTTCATCAAAAAATACCACCATGAATCAATAAATAAACTCATAGAACACCACATTCATTAGTACAATGAACCATGATTGAGCCTTCATAACACTAAACTACATTACCCAAAAATACATACTACCCACAATAAATTATTAAATATATCATTGGAATATCCTTATGCTTCACCCACATCCGATGGCATTCTGACCATAAATAAATCTTCAAGAACCATCTATCTCCATTCACCTAATAAAAAAATCATTAATCTATGGAAGATGGTAGATTTTATTCACCATAATCTGGTTAATTTAATGATAATCGATACAAAAACATAGACTACCATATACCTTATTCTCAAAAAGAACCATAGAACTACAAGGTGACACCCAAGGTTATATAATTCCTCATAGTATAATATCATCAATATGAATCTGTAACTACTTCAACTCAAAAGGGGGAATCATATAAAGAGACATTGATATCATATTGAAACCAGTTTTTAAATATATTACATGCTAAATCTCACATAGATGGGGTATCATCCCTAAATCTTTTAGAAATACATCAGGGTACACTTACACAACCTTAAGAAACACAATTGTATAATCCTCTATGAAAATAAATATTATCTTAATCGTAAAGTAAAACCAAGACATCAAAAACCTATATCCTATAACATCCCACATTTTGGAATGAGTTGAAAATTTCAAGAGGTTTTGAACATTTCATTTAGTGGATGCGATGAATCTTATACTGGTTCTCAGAATGTAATTCCAAGAGCTGGGATATTTAAATGCGATGTCTTTAGATGTTCTATAAATCCTGAGAGGTACATTGGGTGTCCAATTGATTTTTGGGAGCACCATGCCATAGGGAAACAAGCTCAGAAGGAGTTATTTAGGGCGCATGGTTGGTCTAAAACATTGTGTCCCTTATTCAAACCATGTAGCCTAGTCTAATAGAGTAAGAGAGCTTCATGTTTTGATTTAAACATTTGAGAGGAGGGACTACATGGAAAACCAATTTAGCGGTGGTATTTTATGGAGGTTTTATAAACCACCAGAATTTTTTTTTAATTTTTTTAATTCTAATTTTATTTTTTTTAATTGTTGTTTTTTTAAATAAAAATTTATATTTATTTTTAGCAGTGGTTTTTTAAAAACAATAGCAATATAGCAGCGGTTTTTTAAAACTGTTGCTAAATTAAAGGAAAAAAAATTATTTATGATTTGTTTTTTACTATTTACTATCATATATAGTTTATTATTAATAATATAATACATTATAATATATTAATTAATAAATATTCATAATTATTATTAAATAAAAAAATTTAAACTTAAAAGAAATCTTCAATAAGTTGAAAATCATAGTTTAGCATCAAATAACCATAACTTTTAATCCGGTAGTCTGTTTTAGGTTCACAGCCAATAAAATCGAAGCTCACGAAATGAACTAAAACAAAATTAAATTTAAAAATTGTAATAATTAAACGAGAAAAATAATTATACTTTCATGAACAGTTATAAATCGAACATGAACTTCAAACAAACATACCTTTTGATCCGGGTGTCTGTTTGGGCTCTACCACATATCAAATTGATGCTTACAACGATCACCATGCCATGATGACTAGGTGGCTTGGTCACTATTTTTTAGAGGTCAAAAGTGGCCTCAATGCCTTTTAATATTGAGTTATTTTGGGTACAATATTTTTTTAACATTCGATGGAATTACAACCTCATTTAAGGAGGTTTTATTGTCTTTTTTCGATGGGGACTTAATATCTTATCAGGGATTGCATTCATATTGACATTATGATTATGAGTTTTTATCATTTTTCACAATGTAGATTTATTTATAAATAAATATATAAATATTTTTTTATATTTAATTTTATCAAATCACTTCTATAAATCCATATTTATATAGAAATGTATTTCTAAACATATAAACCATATATAAATAATTATTAATTATTGATTTCATTTAAAATAAATTATTATAAAATTTATTTAACTTATAAAATGTATTAATATGTATATATATACCTATATAAATAATGTTTATATATAAACATGTCTGTATATAATAATATATGTAACTATATATATATATTTGTGAGTATAAATTATATATAAATTTATTTCTATAGAAATATATATTTATCATTAAATATAGTATATAAATGAATTTACAGTAAAATAATATGAATATATATATACACATATATAAATAAAGATTACATATATATGTGGGGGGGATTATGGTTTATAATCAGATATATATTTATATTTATATTCTAATATATGTAAATAAATATTAATGTACAATATATTTAAATAAATTTAAGTATATCTATATCATACACATTCTATGAGATCTCATATCCATTAAGAGTGTCTTCTTATGCCTCTTATGTCATTTATGATTTTATTTCAGTCAATTACATCTATATTGACTTGATGGTGTTGCAATTAACATATTATTTTTTACTTATTTATTATATACTCATTATATATTATATATTTATTATTTACTTATTTCTAATCCATAATTTATTATTTATTATTTATTATCTATTATTTATTAATTTATTATTTTATAATCATATATTTATTTAATTTTTAATTAATTTATTATTTATACATTTCTATATAATATTTATTTTTTATTTTTTATTTTATATTTTTTATTTTTATTTTTTATTTATTATTTTTAATCATTATTTTCTATTTAATATTTATTATTTATTATTTATTATTTAAAATTTATTTCCATATTATATATTCATTTATTTATATTCATTTATATTTCATTTTTTAGTTATTATTTTGTACTTTTTAATTATTAAATATTAATAATTACTTATAACTTATTAATTATTAATTATTAATTATTAATTATTAATTATTAATTATTAATTATTAATTATTAATTATTTATTATTGATTAATCATTATTGATTAATAACTACTTATTATTTTATATTTAGTTTATATATTTTTCTTATGTATTTTTTATCCATTAATATATATATATATATATATATTTATATATTAAATTCTATTTATTCGCCACATGAAGTGCCTACTAGAGTGGTAATGTCATTGGAGAATAAGAAAGAGGTAATGGGTCCAAATCTCACCCAATGACTAATTTCTATATATGTAATATCCCTAGTAATATATAGTAAATATTAATTTAATAAATATAACAAATAAAAATACTAAAGAAATAAATAACTACATAACTAAATAAATAAATTACTAAATAACTAAATAGATCGATTAACAAACAAATTATGAAAATAATAAATTATGAAAATAATAAAATAATAAAATATAAAATATAAAATATAAAATATAAATATATAAATATATAAAAATAATAAAATAATAAAATAAATCAAACTAAAAAAATTAAAAACACCACAAAATCGTTGAGTGGTAGATTAAACAGCAACTAAATCATTCTGAAATGGTTTTGAATAACCACTACTAATTGATTGTCAATGCATGATTTAGCAGCGGTTTTCTAAAGCCATTACATAATGATTTAGCAGTGGTTTTAACTTCTACTAAATGCTAATTTTTGCGTAGTGGCACACAGATGTGAAGATGGTCTATAGTTAATTGGAGAGTTGAAATATAGGTCTTGCATGGTTTGAAAAACCATGCACCTAGGCCACACCCTTAGTGTCACTTGAACTATAACTAGGCATGATTGGTACACAATTATATCAAATAGTGCAACATAACAATACATGATGTGGATTCTTGGAATAGTAAGTTTACTGATTGGTGAAAAATTTTCCAAACCATGTGGCTAAACTGTACGGCACTTTAATGATCTCAAAAATAACATTTTCCCCTTCTTATATTTCTTTTCCCTTCCTCTATCATTAATTCCCAATAAGGGGGAAACATGGGAGCTCCCTCTTCCTCCTTACCTAGACGGTGATGAATATTCCTCTTCTAGACTATGTTTTTATCATCATTAGTCTTGTTGGAAATGTATCAGTATGTTCTTAACTCTTCTTGATTCTCTTCATCGTTTACCTCACAATACACGACATTAAATTTGTGTGATCTCTTTTTCCCTATTTTCAAGTCATTTGAAAATTCTTTTGATTTTATTTGTTTTGGCTCAAATCGAATCCTGATATTAGAAGAGTGGACTATCCTAAGCATGAGGCAGGTGGTCTATATTATTTTCCATAAATATCATTTCATTTAAATAATATATTCCTTATTCCATGTTCTAAACTCTCTGGGTGTAACTTCCAAATTATGAAATGCTTTAAATTAAATTTCTAGAACAAATTGTATTTTGTTTTATACCCCACATCATATGGTTATAGATTAATAACTCATCTTGAACCACCACTAAGGGGGGTTTGAAAAGTAAAAAAATAACCATTAATCTCTTTTGAACTAAACCACCCATGGGTTTTTTTAAAATGGTTATACTTGCATTAAACTTCTAATGTTTAACATTCATTATAAATCACCTCATTTTGTTGTATTACATTGTTCCACTTGAGTAACATTATTATATTGAATTAAGTGAATTTTTTGATTAAAGATCATGTTCCATAGTAAAAACACATTAATGGTGTGTGAATTTCTTTTAAATTATTCACAATAGAATTTGTATCTAATCAATGGAAATTGTAGGCCATGTGGATTGGGCCATTATTCATTATGTTATAATTTTGATTATTGGATTTATTTTTCTAGGATAATTTGATTAAAAAAAATTTAAATGTAATGTTAGAAGGATTTATATAACCTTTCTATTAAATCAAGACAAGGGTGATACAAGGGTCCCATGTCATGGATTCCTTGTAGGGGATCATTGTTTTTTATAATAAAAACTATGATTGAGATATTAATACACTGGTATTGATACATGGATTCTTTATGGGATACCTTGTATGGGCTCATTGGGAGGATTACATACCTACACATGTTCAATATTTGTTCCCTATAGGAGTCACCATGGATGGTCTCGGTGGGAAGATGGATATTCCATTCTATGAGTGATACATGGTCCCCTATGTGAGTCACCTGGGATGGACATAGAGGATCATTCATTACACATCACCTAGAGTGGTACTTTGGATTCCATTTATTGATCTCCTTGAAATAATTTTATGGTGTTGGGTACTTATATTTCTCCTTGTGTAATACTGGGAATTCCTTTGTACGGATTGCCTCGGATGGGCCTAGGTATAAATACTATTAAGTTATAGATACTTTTTTCCTAAGACCATTGAATTCAAGTTTATAAAGAAGAAGGACTAATCCTACAAGGAAAAGAACATGATTGGGGGTTGTTCCATGTTTCATACTAGAATACTATGGTTTCCCAAATATATTTCCGGAATGTTTCTAAGATGTTATAAAATCTCTTTATATGCATGTGATATTATTAGTTGGACACCTAGGTACAAATCCATGGATCCAATCCGATACATTTATAATTATATAAAAACATTTCTTGACATATTCATATATATACATGATGTTATGAATTCAGAGATATATCGTCTTAGGGTAACGATGGTATGGTTGGCTAGGTGTCCCTGAGGGTCATGGGTCCAATGCGTTACATTTATAATTTATTGTACTTATTTTACATAAGGTACACCTACACACTATATTATTATATATGAACTGATAGTATTATGATTTATACACCATTTTTGGTGGCCTAAAAATTTTATCTCATACACTATTTTGGCTGCCATTTCACTGTGGTACCCAAATAGATCTCATGGTGGTAAGATCAGGTTCTTTGTTTGTTCTTAATTGTGGATATATTTCAGGACTAGGACGGAGTAAAAGAGTAGAAGACTAATCCTGGGATCCTAATTCTATTGGAGAATAATGCGGATTATTTTATTTATTTATTCAAGTTTTCAGAATTTCCCTTTACTATATTCCTATAGTATGTCCCCTTTTGTGAATTTTTGCATGTTCATGCATTGAAATCATTTTTTATTTGATATTGATTATTATTATCTATTTAAATTAACATATCTTAATAATATATTTATATGCTATATTTATATCTCTTATAGAGGGTATATTTTCCCTATTGTACCACCTTTATCCCCTCACTTCTAGTTGATAGCCTCTAGCGTATGAAGAGGAGTGCTTGTGGCCTAGAGGCCAACTGGATTAGGGCATCGTTCTACGTGGATCCCGATTCATGATGATAAAAATTGTATGATAGAATCTTTTAATCTTTGGTTTTATTATTTTGGAATAGTATAAATGATTTTAAAAAAGTGTTGGAACTTGGTAAATAACTTATGTCTAGGTTCATCCAACCTATGCATGAGGAAAAGATCAAGTTTCTAGGGAATGAGACTATTGTTCAAGGTGTTATTATTGCAGGTGATTATTATTTCACCTTTCTTGATTGTTTTACTTCTACTAGTTATTGATTTATGGGTTTTATGGATATTACCCTTTTACCGGTATGGAATTTAGGTATTGTTACATACATCATTTTTGGAACATATAGATTCAAATGACCTGCATATATCATGCCATGTAGACTACATTGTAGGATACCAAGTACATAATGATTTGTATACCATGATAGGTACTTTATTAGTATACCAGCTATATATTAAAAAATTAAGTGTTTCAAGATTATGTAGTGAATTTCCATGTTTTATGTCATGATTATGTGATTGCGTTACTCAGTTATCGGTACAAAATTTTTAGGATGATTTCTAAAATTATTTCCTATATTTAATTCCTTATGATAGCATCCCTAGTGATAATTTTGATATAAGGTTGATTAAAGAATGTGTCTAAATAATCATTAATTTTATTTTCCCACATATCTTTATGGTGGAATTATATTTAATCAATTAATTATTTTATGTTTTATCCATGTACCATTGGGTGGATGGGCTGAAACAATGATGTTTACAATTGAATGGATTCCAAAATTACAATTTATAAGAATTATGGACCATTATAAATTTGGAATGGTAACATATAAATTCAAACTATAATGAAAGGATTATTATATTTGAGACAAACAGTGCTCATTTAGTTGTAGTTACATGGATACCAATTTTAAATTATAAAGGCATGTACCATGATAATTTTTTATTCGTGATTTATCATACTGGACCATTATATGGAATAAGAAATTTTGAAACTCATGAATTATAACAGAATTCATGATGAGTTAACCTGGTTGGGACCTTCAATTGTAAATAAGATATTTTTTTGAAAAATGTAAACTAGTACTTATTAATGTTTGTTAAACCTATGATAAATTATAGTTTAGGAATGGTTATATCTCTATCTTTGGGGAATGACGACCCATGTGACTAAATTACCAAATTCACAACTAGACACATATAGCTTAGTTGGGGATTCTTTTTATGATGATTTATTTTTTGGGACTGGTAAATCTAACTAAATTATTATGTCCAACTAGACCCATGTTGTTCGGTTTGGCGTACCACATATGAATTGATCCCATTAAGCATGTCTTCAAAATTTAACAATATAAACATTGATGGTTTGAATTTTTATAATCCCAAATTTATATGAAGGGGCCCTCATATGTCACCTTATTATTTATATCCTTCATATTTAACCCCTTGGGGTATACTTATGTTAACGGGATAGTTATTTAATGTTAATGTGTCCACTTATATGGTGTTCTGTATAAAAGTATGGTGGAATCATACTTGACCAATCAATTTACTTAATAAAAGCCTTATTACCTATCTATGAGATTCATTTGTATGAGGTGATAGTTAATTAAAAACTATAATTAAAAAATAATGAATTTTTTCCTCTCTAGATTGTAAATTGACATATTCTTTAACATAACCAGTTGTGAAAACTCTTGAATCAAATAAATCATTAAAAAAGAAACTATAATATAATTTTCTTGAAATGATATAGGATATAATTTAAATAATGTAATTAAAACATTTTTCTAAATTGTTTTTTAAAATCACTTATATGTTAGTTTCTTAAATGTTTAAAATATTATAATCTTTTAAATGCCTTAAAAGTGAAACATGGTATAGGGGTTTATTGTAGGAACCCTCATATGAGGGTCAGTTTTGGATGTTTCCTTGAATAGAGAATGTAGTTGTTTCTAATAGTCCCTAGTTGACCTATTAATAGTATATTTTGGACAAAGAAGTTAGGCATTATTGATTAGAGAATTCCATTTTAGGCATGTCTCTAGTGTCTAGATTGACACCTTGTGTTTTAGTAAAGGGATATCCTGGTAGAGATAGTTCCCTCAAGGAATTTTTTAATTTCAAAATTCTTGTTATAATTTTATGAAAATAGGTATCATTAATGTGTCATTTATCTCAAGTGGGACTCCATGTAATGAAGTGACCCCCTGAATAAATGGGTGATCGATCGGTAGGTTATTCCTATTTAAATGCATGAGTATTATGTAATGCAAAAATTCAGTGGGTTTGACATGAATCATGCATGATTGGTTATTTTATTGGTCATGTGACTTTCTTTCTTTGTTATAGGTTATCATATTCCTAGAAACCTACTGATTTCCAACTCAATGGTAAAATGATCATAACGATCTAACAATTCCTAGGTCACTCTACTCTAGAGATGATGTCTAAAAGTATCCTTTAAGGACCCATGAACCTTTTTTCTAGTGATTTGGTAACCATAAAGTTTATGTTACCATGAAAACTTGTATCTTGAACTACTTGTGATTTATGTATCACATTAACACTTTATTCACTATGTTTAACAAATCATTCCATTGTAAAATAAAAAAACACAACTACTGTTCAGTGGTTCAAAATGATGTTATACAAAGGATCAAGTGTTGGGTCATGGCTGATCTAGATTATTTTTTGGAATAATTTTTTGGATACTAATGAATCATGCATGCATCACTCGATAATACATCCACATGTGTGTAGAAGGGTTTATCTGGCCTATAATTCTTATGAGAGTTTGGTTTCCCTATATTCTTATGTTACAATTTCCAAAGAGATTTGGGTCATTTATAAGAACCTAGTATGGTTTTTATGGAAGATTTTAAATTGGATGTTTCTCTATTCTCACTGGCATGATAAGTAGAACATTCCTAAGGCAAGGAGCATCATGTTGGTCACAATAAATATTACCCTCCAAGTAGATGGGATTAGATTGTAATAGACCATTTGAAAAAATATAGAATGGGATTCGATGCATAATAGCACTTGTGGATGACTATCTTCAAGGTAAGATCCAAGGGATCTCCTTCCTTAGTGAGGGTGACGTGCTAGGTAGCATAGTCAACATGTCCATGATGATGAAAGGCCTATGAGAGTGTAAATCAGGTCTAGAACTGGGTGGTATGGAATTGTGCACTAACTTTTTAAGGCATGTTTAGTGGACACTAGTTTTGTGGGGTATTATTTGAAAAACTAGTAAGTGGGTAGAGGAGTGTGATACAAGGATTGATGGTTCCTCTTGACACCTTTAAGCATACTGACATGAATCTTGTTTAAATTAAAGGTAGTGAATATTATTAATACTACCCTCAAATAAAATTGGGTCCTATTAAGGGGCTGACCCATGTTTGAACCTTGATTGTTGGGAGATGTAAATTTGGGAATTGGATTAGGTTGTTGTATCTTATTTTCAATACAAGTGTCACTCAAATGGAGCAACATGTTCCTAGGGATAAAATCATGTTGTACTATTTTTTTGGGAGCAAGAATGATCCCTATCTTGGCATCATCCTGAGTATGATAAGAGATCATCAGTTATACGCTAATCTTATCTAATCGGTTCCCTTTATGTATTGATGGATGTATTTATTGGATCTACACTCAAGGAATGGTTTAATATAATTCTTATGGTGTGGATGTCTCCATAGGAAGTATTAAAATGACCCTCTAGAGAGAATGGTTGTGATGATATGGGAATAGTTGTGGATGGTTGTTTGGGCACTCATATACTATTTAGTAAAAATAACATAGAATGGGTTGACTTGGATACTCTACCAGAAGTCAATTACAAGCCTTAGTGAATATACTTGATGTGATCTAGAGATTCAGTCTGCTTAATAGAATTGGGATCTATCATTTAAAATACATTATTCATCTAATCTGTTCACCTTTTTAATTACTCGGTCTAAGGTGGTTCACATATAGATTTTTGAAAGGATTTATATAGTCATTATAGAACCATTATGTGAAAACCAAGATTTTATGTGAGTGTCATGGAAATCATGATTTGGGATTATTAATGAAATATAGAGTGACCAATTCTGAATAGGTTCAATTTGAATTGACTATGTTTAATGGTGTGAGGGACATGGGATGTTTCATCTTCTATAGTCAGGTGTATCATTTTGAAAATAATTTAATGATTGTTTCTATAATGATATGAGCATCCTTGGTAGGAAATTTTGATGGTTCAAGTGTTGTGACTCAGAATTGGTCGTTCAAAGGTAAAGACCTACAGTGGGGAGTGACTTAGGCCACTTTACAGTAGAGATGAATAAATTATTGTGTATCTGGTTATATGGCCTTAGGTAACGTCTTTGGGGATGTTTTGGATTTCTTATGGGAATTTCCATGTTTTAACATTTTGATGAATTGTTTTCTTAACGTGACTCGTGGAGGTGTGTTGGGTATTTGGAAATGAAACATGGCCATTTGAGAGAAACCTAATAACCGGATTGGGTTGGGTGTTGTTTTCTTTGTTTCCAAAGTATTACCATGGATGAAAAGTTAAATAATGGGGGGGTTTTAACATCCCATGTTTTGTATTGGATTAAAAATGCAAATATCTTTTGAACTTTTCATTAGGTGGACAGTCTGGATCTTGAACTATGACCTTGAATGTAATTTCAAGAGTTGGGTCACATAAATATAATTTATTTAGATGTGGTTAAAAACTCATGATGTATGTTTTATGTCCTATTGAGTTTCAAGAAAATCGATCCCTAAGGACTCAAGATTAGATGGAGATGGTTATGGAACATGGTTTTTGTTTTGAAACATTATATTCCTTACAGAAACCATGTGACATTTTCCATAAGACCATAAGGTGTCAAAAAGGTTGATTTAATTTTGTGATGGGAGGTCCATGGTCATGCATATAGTTTATAGTCTATTTCATAGGTGGCTCACAGGCCGCACACAGTTTGATAAACCATTCTGAAAGCTTTTACCCTTACTTCCACATAACTTGATGCTACACACAGTTTCTCCGTGGTTAGATCCAACTGTGCGACCAAACCATGTGGGTAAGGATTCTAGAAAATTGATTCTACATGGTTGGATAATGGTTTTCCAAACCATATGTCCAACCCTTGTTTCAATTTAATGAGGTGGATAAATATTTTTTACTCTTCCTCTATTTCTTTTCCTCTCTCTTATTTCCTCTTCATTTGTGCATAGAATGGGAATAGTGTGAGAGCTCCCTCTTCTTCCTCACCTAGGGTTTAAATCCTCTTTCTATTTTAGACTATATTTCTCTTGACATCAGTCTCATTGGAACCATATCACTAAGATCTTGACACCTCATACTTCTCTTCTTCATTTACCTCTCCATATTAAACACTAAATCTATGTGAGGTATTTTTAACTATTTTAAAGGTTTTTTTAGTCTTCTAATTTATTTTATTCTGTCTTGCACCAAATCTAGATACTGGATGAGGGGGCCTTCCTAAGCTTATGGTAGGTGGTATATATTCTTTTTTACATAATTTAATGGAATTTGTATAATTTTTTCATTGTTTCTCATGCCATACTCTATAGGTGTCTCTTCTAAATTATGAAATACATAAAATTAAATGTATAGACCACATTTTATTGTTTTTTAGAACCGCCTCGTAAGGTTTAAGGTTAAAACCTCAACATTAACCACCTCATAGGGTGGGTTCTCAAAATAAAAAAAATTACCATGGATCACTTTATGACTAAACCATTATTGCGGTGTTTTAATTAAAATGTTGATAAATATATTCAACTTTTAGTGTTTAGATTTGATCTATATCACTCATTTATACGGTATTAAATAGGACCACTTGAGTGAGAATCATAGATTGAATTATGATAATTTTTTGATGAAAGATCATGTTATATAATAAAAACACATTTATGGGGTGTGACTTGATTTTAAATCAAATATAATAGAATTTGAATCTTATTAAAGGAGGTGGTATTCCATGTGGATTGGTCTTTGTTCCATATGTAACAATTTGAATTATTTGTATTAAAGGTCCTGGATAAGGTGATTAGAATGGTTTGTTTAATTTAATGAGTTAAGGATGTATATAATCTTTATCTGAAATCAATATGAGGGTGATACATGTGTTTGATATTATAGACTCCTATGATGTGTTAGTCATTCTTCATAATTAAAATTGTGATTGAGATGTGTATATATTAGGATAGATACTTGGATTCTTTATGGGATGCCTTTGATGGGATCACTAGGTAGATTACATACCTACCAAAGAGAGATAAAAGTTTTTTAGGGGATTCACGGTTGATCTTCTTTGTGGAAAGATGGTTATACAATGGTACGTGCGATACTCGGTCCCCTATGTGAGATACCAAGGACAAGCTGAGAGTAGCATGCCTTTCACTATTCCAAGATTGATAAATGGGATTCCATTTATGGATCACATTTAATGGAATATTATGGTATTGGACATTTATAGTGCTCCAAGTATGATATTAGGGATTCCTCTTTATGGTTCACTTTGTATAGGCACCAGATGCCATATGATTAAGTTCAAAATAATTCCTTCTTATGACCTATGAATGAAAGTTTATAAGAACTAAGGATGTTTTTTTCATGTCAATGAACAGGTTTGGTGGTCATTTTTTGTTCCTTAATATATTAATATGTCTTACTAGATATATTGTAACCATGTTTTGAGGATTTTCATGCATCTACATATACGTATACGATATTATTTGTTGGATGCTTGGACACTAAGCCAAAAGTCTACACAAGTGAAAGTATATATTTGAAAAAAATATCTAACATATGATTATACATACATGATGGAAGTTATATAGATATAATCCATCTTAGTCCAAAATAGGTGTGGTTAGTCAGTTTTCCCTTAGGAAATTAGGCTCAATATGTTACATTTACTGTGTATTGTGATGCTTTACTTAAGGTACACCTGCACACTGATTTATTATATATGAACAAACTCGATTATGCATTATATTTTGTTATTGGTAACCTTCTGGGTTTATCTAACACACTTCTTGGGCCACCATTACGCTATGTACCCAAAATAAATATCATGGTTGGAGGATCATGTGCCCTATATGTTCATTCATGTGGTTATCTGTATGGGATGGGATATAGTGCAATAGTAGAGGACTGAGCTTGGGATGGAAATACTATTATAGATAACTATAGATCCTGTTAAATATTTATTATTATTTTAATTACTTCATTATTTTGTGTTCCTACTATATGTATCCTTTTTACATTATAGTATGTTCATGAATTATGATTATTTTTCATTTGAAATTTTTTTTTGGTATTTATTTACCTTAGATACTCATTATCTTTTCTGCTTCCACTACATTTATATATAATTTAGTGTTTATAGTCTCCCCACTATACCACAATTATACCATCTCTACTAGTTGATTTCCTCTGGAATTTGGGGAGGCGCACATGAGGCATAATGGCTAACTAGATCGGTGAACCATTCCAAGTGGCTCCGGGTTTGGGATGCTACATGACCCACCTGAGGGTTTTTCCCCACCAATGAAAAGTTCCCTCTCTCCACCAATGTCATAGAATATGATTTTACTCTTGAATTAATCCACAATATATTCTTTCAAATATATCCAATCCATTCGTGGAATTATTTTACATTTTAGTATCCATAAACATAGTAAATCTCCCCAAGAGTGATTCTTCCCTAGAATTAGCTCATAATCCCTATATATGTCACACAATCTAGGTCAATTTCCATCAATAATATCTCATACCAAAGGAAAAAAAATCATCTCTACCTCGTGTCCCAACAAATTGACAAAGGTGAATGCCAGGAAGGACTACATAGCTCTAAAATAAAACAAGTAATACACCCATGTATAATATAAATATATAGTACCTTGCATAATTTATATATAACTTGGAGATTGAAATTATAAGGAATGCATATTTCCACAACATATTTAATTACTCTTCAACACAGATGAAGAACACCGCTACAACCACACTCTACTAGTTTTCCCAATCAATGAGGGGAATCATCTTATTGTACTTGAATGGTCTCATCCCCTCTATATTGATCATATATTGTTACTCTATAATGTGGCTACTTCCTTAAAAAATACTACTAAAATGGATTAACCCTTAGAGGGCATCTAGAAACATGATGAATATGGATGAATATTATGCACCAAATCTTCTAATGGTCAAGCCCTTCAGATACAAAACACACTATGACAGAATAGTTGATAGGGGTCTATGAACTTTCAACCTCATGGAAATGGGATGCAGAAGGTTGGAAATGACTCCCTCTTATCTAATTCATATATTTCCTATGAAATTGATAACCACATTCCATATAATTTATCTATGAAGTGTATTGGACACTCCCCTCAAATGATAATACACTCATATCTATCACCCTCTTTATAACCTCTTCCCTCAATATACCTTGAGATATGTTGGAAATATGAATGAGGTAACCTGGAACTAGATATTTGTGCCAAAATACTCCTCTAAATTCCTCTTTCTGGACTTGTCATATGACATAATTTTTTCATCATAGAATAATAGTTTCTTATATTAGATACTGAACTCTTTCATGATAGAACTTCATTGGTGGGGAGTCGGAATCTCCTACCAAGAAACTACCACTTTGGTCAAAGAAAGGAACTTAACCTGGAATTTATTTTTGAACTTATCTGATGAAATATTCAACTCCACATGATCCATAAAGAATAAGTACCACCACTTCAAACCAACCTCCCACGGTATCATCAAAATAAATAAATCCCAGTACTCCCTCCAAAAAATTATTGAGCTGAAGGAAATCAATAACTCCTCCAACCAAACATTGATCTCTTGATCTATATTGGATCTCTGATAATTCTAAATAATATAGAACTAAAATGTTGAATTTTTTCTCCTCCATGTGTCTTTTCTCTCAACCTCAAATTTGATGTGGTCTACTAGTACATTATTTTGGACATCATCAGTGATGGCATGATGGAAATGTCAACCTAGACCCATTATTACAAAAGAAATAAAATATCAGACTTATAAACCCGTAATATTTAATATTTATGATTAATTAATTAATTAAAATTATATGTTTATTCTTATTATCAACTCAATTTAAACATATTCATAGAAAATCATAATCCATTATTCTTACATAGGTATCTTCCCGATAAGAAGCATCACTTCTCTTAGAATGTTCTGTAAATTTTAAGGTTTATATGTTACATCATAAGAGGCCCTAAATACATTTTCCCTAGCCAGTATTCCTTATTTACAGAACATACTATGTTTAGTTGATATTGTTTCCCTACTAATACCTCCAGTTTTTATCATATACTACCACCAAAATACATCCAATATCTCAACCATCAGCTTAGATACCACTCTATCATGGACCCCTTCATCGTTGAACCTTATAGACTAGTATTAAAGATGAGGGGAAACCCTTAATACCAATTATAATAATCCACATGTTAGAAACTATAATATATGGAAAAATACGATGGGAGGTATCTATTTATAAAATTTAAGGAAAATTTAAAATATGGGATCCACCAATAAACTCTGTCACATAAATAAATTAGAAATCCCAATAAAAGAATGTAATTTCATAAAAAATAATAACCAACTCAAATAAAACGAAAGAAACACCTAGAATGACAACAAATACTATAAAAAATCCTAAATAACCTCTTTAATCTCGTCACACACAAGTCGATCACCAACCAGAAACTATGGTCCAAAAAATAGTGTATATATATGTAGTGTGATCATAAAAATATACTCAATAAGATCCCCCACGAAACCTCTCATGAAAATATTAAAGAATCATATGAAATCCATGTGGATAAAAAATGAAACCAACTTGTTACCTAAATATGTAGGAATATAACGAATCCTCACCAAGGTTCATGCATCATGTAATGTATGAAAAAATATATGTAAGAAAGGTTCCCTACTTCCACTTCCCCATTGGGTTGTCACTCTTTTCCCCAATGTAAAACTTCTTGTGCTTTCATCCCCTCCATAATTCATCTTGCACCCCATGAAAACATACCACATCTCATCCACAACCAATAGTAACCCTTGAAGCCACAACTTCATGTGAATAATACATTCTACCTCAAGAAACTATATCCCATTCAACTACACCTGTGGGAACCCATAGTTACCACAACTCAATAAAATTATGCATTATAACCTTAATCCTTTACATCACACACATATATGTATTGGAAAACTGAGATCTATCACAAACTGAGTATAAATATACCCTTTACCTTAGTCTATTGTATCACATATATTTCTATACCTTATGCAACACTAAAAGGACAACATCGAAGAGGGGTTTGTCAGTTATCCGTCCCTAACCAACATGAATGTTAGGGAAAACACACATACCCTAAACTTCTTGCTATCAACTACCTACCAAAATCAAGTGATAGAGTTTACGAATTCCCAAAATATATGAAAAATATATATGACACAACTACACTATGGAAAACTACTAAACATTGAAATCAATTACAACTATCATCCTGTATGTAACTTAATTGGCATCGCTAAGGACTAAGAAACTAGATCTCATATGTGAGTATAAGCATCAAGATTCAACATATTCAACCATATTTGTTATAAATTATAAATTACAATTCATTCATTATTAAAACAATCTAAATTCTATTTTAAACAATTCAATTCATTAAAAAAGTCATTATTGATAATTCTCATTAAAGTATTTATACTTCCATTCCACACAGCGTAGAGAATTTCTTTCAACCAACCAATTTTTTCTTATTTTACCAACACCAACACCCATCCCATGAGTTTCTATTTGGAGTTCCAAGGATTGAATGACAACTGAGAAGGAGGGGTTGAATCAGTTTTTTAACTTTTATAAGTTTCATGGCTTTAACAAACAAAGAAACTGCAAATAGTTAAGATTAATTTCCTTATCAACCATTAGAAAGATACTCAAGCAATAAGGAAAGGAAAACCAAGAAAGACACACAAGATTTATAAGGTTCAGTCTCAATAAGAGAACCTTTTTCCTTGCCATAGCCACTCATGTGGGTCTATGGAAATCCACTATAATAAAGAAGTGAATACAACTTGTGTCAACTCTCGTTGGACACCTTCTATCTCCTGATAGAAATATTATACTGACTCTAGTCAGTTTATAATGTTTCCTTAAAGAAAAAATGAACCAAACACAAAAATAAGAAATTTGATAAGATGCTCCACAAATGCTCACTCTGAATGATCACTCTGAATCATCAATCTGGTTTCTTGAATCTGATTTTCTGAAACTAATCTTCTCAGCAAGATAATGATGGTTCCATGCAAATGCTCACTGCGAATTATCAATCCAGTTACCTTGAATCTGATATTCTGAAATCGATCTTCTCAGCAGGATAATGATGGTTCCGCACAAATGCTCACTCTGAATATTCAATCTTAATTCTCTTCTTCTTAAACACTCAAGGAAACTTTTTCAAGATGGTATGAACATTTCACAAATAATTCTCCAGCGCTCCGCCTTTTCTGCGTGTGTAAAAAGTTGAAAATGAGTGAATGATCCGAGCACATATTTATAGGCAACTCATAAAATAAAGGTGGGATTCTTGAAAAACTGTCCCACTTCTTCAAATTTCAAAAAACACTGCAAATCTCATGAATTTAATATTCAATCATTGACTTATTAAATTATCCTTAAATTTCTCCGAGATTTAACCAAAGTTGGAAATCTGGATTTCTTGAACTCAAAATTGTCATTCCATATTTCTCAACATGTTGCTCAGGATTGTCATTCTGAATTTTTGGTTCAGGAAGTCCACATTGAATTTCTGGCGGAGGAAGTACACTCTGAATTTCTGGTTCAAGAAGTACACTACAAATTTCTGGTTCAGGAAGTACACTCTGATTTTCTCGCTCAGGAAGTACACTCTGAATTTCTAGTCTAGCTAGTACAATCCAAATTTATGGTTCAAGAAGTACACTCCAAATTTCTGGTTCAGGATGTACACTCGGAATTTCTGGTTCAGGAACTACACTCTGAATATCTGGTTCAGGAAGTATACTATAAATTTCTAGCTCAAAAGTAGACTCTGAATTTTTGGCTCATGAAATAGATTCCAAATTTTAGGTTCAGGAAATAGGTTCAGGAAAACTTGTTCAGGAAAACTTGTTCAAGAAAACTGGTTCAGGTAAACTGGTTCCGGAAAATTGATTCAGCAAAACTGGTTCAAGAAAACTGGTTCAGAAAACATTGTTTAGGAAAACTAGTTTAGGAAAACTGGTTTAGGAAAACTGGTTCAGGAAAACTAGTATAGGAAAAGTGGTTCTGGAAAATTGGTTCAGAATTGTCATTCTGAATTTCGGGCTCAGGATTGTCATTTCGAATTTCTGGCTCAGGATTTTTATTCTGAATTTCCGGCTGAGGATTGTCATTCTGAATTTCTGGCTCAGGATTTTCATTTTGAATTTCTGTCTTAGGATCTTCATTCCAAATTTCTGGCTGAGGATTGTCATTCCAAATTTACTCAGAATTTTTCTTAGAGAAAAACACCAATATTCTTCACCATTTCTTCAACCAGATTTTATCGTGAAATTTTCCAAATTTGTGAGAACTTTAAGATCATAAAATCATCGTCTGATTTAGTTTAGAAAGTTTGAGACACTTTCTTAACTTCTAACTTCTTATTCTTAAACATAATATTCTTTATGGAAATCCTCAGCAACCAAAAACTTCAAATTTTTTGTAACTCAAAAAAATTCTTCAACAAAAAGATTAGTTGTCAACAAATAATAAAATTTGTTAAACAAAACACCACAATGGTTCTTCAATCTCCCCCTTTGTATTTGTTGGTAACCCTGGGTAACAAGTTTTCACCTCTCAAAAAAATTACATCTCATGTTCTTGAATTTTACCAAAACATAGCCTTTCTCAAAAAGAGTTTCCTAACACCACACTACTGGATAAAGTAATGTTTTTGAAGGATTTCCATCCCTCAAGTACACGAAAATTCTGCGTCCATGTAAATATAAATTTCACCTTACGCAAACTCTCCCTCAACTTTTATCTTTTTCTTTCTTACTTTTCTTTTCTTCTCTCATTTTTATTTCTCTTACATTTTTCTTTCTCTCTCCCATTATATGATAACCACAACTTTAGATTCAAAAAAGAAAACTTACTCTCCCCCTTTAGCAACATAATCCAAAGCACGGTGGGGGACACATCCTTATGAGTTTTAGGATATCATGGGAGGAGGCTGAACATGGAGTTGAAACCTCAGTTCAACAAACCTCTCCATTGACATTGCTTTTGTGAAAATATCGGCAATCTGATACTTAAATTAAATATATTTCCGCAAGATTTCTCCAGCAGCATATTTCTCTTTTAAAAATGATACTTTATATCAATATTATTTTATCTTGAATGTAGAACATGATTCTTGGAAAGATCAATGGCACTTGATTATCACAGAGTATTTCCAATGGTTTAGAAACTTTCACATTCAAATATTCCAGCTGAACATTCATTCTCATCATTTGAGTACAAGCCTGAGTAGCTGAAACATATTTGGATTCAATTGTACTTAATGTTATTGAACTTTGTTTCTTGCTGTTCCAACTCACACATCATTCCCCTAAGAAAAATGTTCCTCTTAATGTTTATTTTCTATCATTACAATCACTTGCCCAATCAGCATCACTATAACCATGAAACTTTATCTCATTGTTTCTATTGTATAACAACCCATTAAAAGTTATTACTCTATCATATCTCATAACTATCTTAACTACCAACATATGTGATTCTTTTGGATTACTTTGATATCGGGAACAGAGAGTCACTGCATAAGCAATATCAGGCCTTAATGTTGTAAGATAAAGAAGACATCCTATTAACTTTCAAAAGTATTTTTGATTCACACTGTTCCCGGACTCATCTTTGCTCAACATTGTGCTCACTGAGATAGGGGTTGAAACATACATTGATTCTTCCATCCCAAACATCTTTAATAATTCTTTGTCATACTTTTCTTGGGATTTGAAAATGTAGTTTTCTTTTTGTTGAACTTGTAAACCAAGGATGAAAGTTAATTCTCCCAAAATTGACATTTCAAAATTTACCATCATCTCTTCAGAGAACTCTTCACAAACCTTTTCTTCATCTCCAGCAAAAATTATATCATCCACATAAATGATTAAAATTAAAGTTCCACAGTCAACATCTTTAACATACAAGTTTCTATCAACATTTCCTTTAGAAAATTTCATCTTTCTCAGAGAATTTTAAGGCTTTGAATACCATGCTCATGGAGCTTGTTTCAACCCATACAAGACCTTCTTCTATTTGCAAACTTTTTTTCAATCCTCGTCAATAAAAACCCACAAGTTTGTTCAATGTAAACTTATTCCTCAATCTCACCATTTAATAAAGATGACTTTACATCCATATGATAAACATTGTAATTCTGATGAGGAGCCACTGCAAGAAACATTCGAATAGTATCCAACCTTGTAATAGGGGAAAAGGTTTCATCAAAATCCACACCTTCCACTTGTGCATACCCTTTACACACAAGACTTTCTTTTTTTCTTGTAACTTCTCCATGATCATTCAATTTATTTCAATAAACCCACTTGGTTCTGATAACATTCTTATTTGCTGGCCTTAGAACAAGTTCCCATGTTTCATTCTTCTCAATCTGATCCAGTTCATCATTCATAGAATCCACCCATTTATTATGTTGAATAGATTTTGAAACTGATTCTAGTTCAACTTGTGAGATATGGGAATTCTGATTTTCTAATCTCAACTTCCTTCTTATCTGAACTAGAGCCTTCTTATCCCCAATAACATTTTCAGGTTCAACATGTTTTTGTAATGTAGTATAACTCACATTTCCTTTCCCAGAATCACTTTCTTCCCCATGTGACTTATTTGAGTCACTCTCACTCTGGTAGGGATTCTATTATTTATCTTCCTCAGTATTCTTAATAAATTTTGTGAAGGAACTTGGATTTTCAATTACCTTCACATCATATGAATCCACCAACTTTTGTAAACGTTTGTTCCAGCATTTTTAACTTCTTCCATTCAGTGAATAACCTATAAATATTCCTTCTTCACTTTCTTATCAAACATTACTAAGTCCTAATCTTTTATTTTGAGAAATCATGGACTTCCAAAAACATTGAAGTAATTAGAAGAAGGTTTTTTGTCATACCACATCTCGTAAGGAGTCATGTACATTTCTGGTCTCAACAAGCTTTTATTTTGAACATGTACAGTAGTGCTAATAGCTACTTTCCAAAAATAATTTTGAAATTTTGTATTCTGATAACATACTCCTTCCCATTTCCACCAAGCTTCTATTTTTCCTTTCTGAAACTCCATTTTGTTGTGGTGTATAGGGAGCACTATACTAATGTTTGATACCATGCTTCCTTAGGTAAGTTTCAAAAGCATTTCTTATGAATTCGGTATCATTGTCTATTCTCAATATCTTTTTGGAAGCCCCCAATTCTTCCTCAACATTTCTTCTGAATAATTTAAACATTTCAATAGATTATGACTTATGCTTCATGAACATGATGCTTGTCATCCGAGTGAAGTCATCAATATAAGTGATAAAGTATAAATCTCCTTTTGTTGATTAATGTCTCATCACCCCACATAGATCGGAATGATTAAGCTCAAGTGGTTTGTTAGATTGAATCTCAACTCTTTTATGTCCTTTGTTAGTCATCTTTCCTTTTTGGAAAGTAATACAAATATCTTCATTTCTTCTTTTCAGTTATGGAAAATTCTGAATAGCATCAAATTTAGAAAGCGTACTCATTTTCTTCTACACAAGGTGACCAAGACTTCGATGCCACAACTTATTTTCATCTTCAGCACTCAAATAACAAGAGTTATTGGATTCTCCAATTCGAAAGAGATTCCCACTGGTTCTTTCTCCTTTTGTAATCACTTTTCCATTTTTCACAGTTTTGATGATACAAGAATCCTTTCTGAATATAACTTCTTTTCCATCATCAAAAAGATGACTTACACTGAGTAAGTTATGTTTTAGCCCATCAATAAGCAAGACTTCCTTAAATTTCAGTTTATCTAATTCAATCTATGTCGTTCTGATTCCCAAAATTTTTAGGTAACTATCATTTCCAAATGTAACTGCTCCTCCATCACAACTTTCAACATGTTCCAACATTTTTATATCACCTATCATGTGTTAAGAACAACCACTATCAAGAATCCATGGTTTCATCCTCTTACTTGCTTTCAATTCTGTCTCAACAACAAAAGCTCTCTAATCAACCTTCTTATTTTCAGCATTCTTTTCTTTCTTATCATAAGAAACTTGTTCTAGAAGGAGTTTCATACATCATTCGGCATGATGACCAAACTGATCACATCTTCCACAAACTTCTTCCAATCATTCAAATTGATTCATTGTTAGAGTGTTTCTAATATCTTGAGAATTCATCTTTTCATGTTTTTGTGAGTACGAAGAGTTACTATTTCTTCCACTTTCCTCAAACCTACTTCTGGGTAGAGATAAATTGTGCCGACATTTATAATTTCTATGCCCATATATTCCACAACACCAACAATATCCCTAAAATATTGATTTTCAATTGATGAATGATCTTTCAATATAGAAACTTTTTTGAGGTTGATAACTTCTTTCAGCTCTAGAACACCCAGTATGTAGGCCATCTCTTATTTTGAGCGAGTCTTCCACTTTTATGGGATTGATAGATTTCTTACATCCTTTCTGCACCAAAGTTTTAATAACACTTCTTTCGAACCCTAAAATGTTTGAAGAATCAGATGAAACATTATTTTTGGTAAGAGAAGATTTTTCCTGATTCTTGTAATGAGCCTTCACAGCATTTTTAGAGGTCTTAGCCTTTACTTCTGTAGCTTTGTTGATGTTTTCATTTATCTTCCTCAGGGTATTTTCGGAATCAAGGAGTTTTGATTTCACATTTTTTCCTTCTTCTTCCTTAGCTTCCAGCTTCTTGCTAAGATCTTCAATCGTCTTTCCTTGTTCAGAAATTATAATTTTATAACTTAAAATTTCTTGAATGTATTCATCTTATCTTCTTGATGACATATTTACTTCCATCATGAACTTCTTCATGATTTTTCTTCATCACACGAATTTCATTCTTGAGATATTTGTTTTTCTCAAGACTTGCAAGGAGTTTGGATCTTACTTGATATTCTCTAGAAGATTCTTCACCACCTTCTTCACTTTCTGAGGAAATATTTGTTTTCTCAACTTGGTCAATGAAGGTTTTGAATCTTTCTTTACTTTCATCTTCTAAGTAATCATTGTTAGATGTTTTTTATTCAACCTTCTTGCTCAACATACTTCTTTTCATTCCTGAAAACTTCTTCTTGAATTCTTTTGAAGTCTTTTCTTCTTTGTCATTCATGTAATACTTCTTCCCTCAAGATTTCTCATTAGAAACATCTAGATATTCTCCAAATTTCATCTTAGGTAAATTCATAGCAAAGTTTCCAATTCCACCACACTCAAAAAATTTGAGAGGAAGTTTCCCTCCATACATTCCTCTTCCTATTTGATAGTTCTTGGATATGAGAGACATTATTTTTTCATTCAACTCTTCATATTCCTTATCAATAGACTCACAAGGGTCTGTCTCTTCATTATCTTGGATTTTCATCTTTCTTATAGCTTCAAAATTCATTTCATCTTTCATCTTCTTATTAAAGATTGGAGATTTCCTCATTTCATAGGCAATAAGAACGTTATGTAGTTCATCAAGAGATAAATCATCCTTATCTTCTAAAGTAGAAATTTTGGAATCAAACATGTCTGGAAAGTTACTCATAAGTTTCTTCACAATTGTGTAATCTTACAAGGTTTCTCCGAATCCACTGATGTTGCATACAATTTCATTAAATCTGGTAAAGTATACATCAATTGTTTCATCTTCTCCCATCCTGATGTCTTCAAACATACAATGCCTGATTTGAAGCTTGGCTCCTTGACTTTTGTGTTTCCTTCAAAAACAATTTCCAGCTTGTCCCACATGCTTTTTGATAATGTGAGACCCATCACCTTCTGATAAACATTTTCTGATAAGGACATGAGAATAGCATTTCTAACCTTTCCATCAACATCTATGTTTCTCTTGTCAGTAAATGTCATAGGAGAATTTTTCTCAATAGGTGGAAAGACAATTGTAGCAGCATATACAACTTCAAGGCCAAGAGATGGGAGATAAGGAATCATCCTATTTTTTTCATCCATAATAATTATTGCCATCGAACGTATGAATTCTTATACTATTAATAGAATTGATATTATCTATGATAAGGATTTTACAAGGTAACCTCCCTCTAATGCCACTTAATGTTCCAAGGATCGAATGACAACTGAGATGGGGGGGTTGAATCATTTGTTTAACTTTTATAAGTTTTAAGACTTTTACAAACTTAACCCTTGCAACATGTTAAGATTAATTTCCTTATCAACCTTTAGTAAGATACTCAATCATGCAAGAAAGGAAAACCTTGAAAGACACACAAGTTTTAAAAGGTTTGGTATCAATAAGAGAACTTATGTCCTTGCCATAGCCACTCTCGTGGGTAAATGAAAATCTACTATAATGAAGAAGTGAATACAACATGTGCCAACTCCTGTTGGACACCTTCTATCTCTCGATAGGAAAGATTATACTAACTCTAATCAGCTTACAATGTTTCCTTAAAGAAAAAATGACCCAAACACATGAATAATAACTTTGATAAGCTGCTCCACAAATGCTCACTCTGAATCTTCAATCCTATTTCTTGAATCTAATTTTCTGAAACTGATCTTCTTAGCATGATAATGATGGTTCTGCACAAATTTTCACTTTGAATTCTCAATCTGGGTTCCTTGAATCCGATATTCTGAAATCATTCTTCTCAATAAGATAATGATTGTTCCACACAAATGCTCACTCTGAATATTCAATCCGGATTCTCCTCTTCTCAATCACTCAAGGAAACTAATTCTAGATGGTAGGAACTTTTCAAAAAAAATTACAGCGCTCCGCCTTTTCCGCGTGTGTAAAAAGTTGTAAATGAGTGAATGATTTGAGCACATATTTATAGGAAACTCGTAAAATAATGGTGGGAATATTTAAAAACATTCCTACTTCTTCAAATTTCAAAAAAATCTTCAAATCTCTCACATTTAATCTTCAATTTTTGACTTCTTCAACTCTCCTTAAATTTCTCCAAGATTTAAGAAATGTTGAAATTCTAGATTTCTTGAACTCGGAATTGTCATTCCGAATTACTCAGCATGTTGCTCAGGATTTTCATTCCGAATTTTTGGTTCCGGAAGTACACACCAAAATTATTGCTCAGGAAGTACACTCCAAATTTCTAGTTCAGGAAGTACATGCCGAATTTCTCGTTCAGGAAATACACTCCGAATTTCTGGCTTAGGAAGTACACTCCGAATTTTTGGTTCAGGAAGTACACTCTGAATTCCTGGTTCTGGAAGTACACTCCAAATTTCTCGTTCATTAATTACCCTCCAAATTTTTGGTTCAGGTAGTACACTCCGAATTTCTGGTTTAGGAAGTAAACTCCGAATTTTTAGTTCAAGATGTACACTCTAAATATATGGTTCAGGAATTAGACTCTGAATTTCTCGCTCAAAAGTAGACTCTGAATTTTGGGTTCATGAAACAGATTCCGAATTTTAGGTTCAGGGAATAGGTTCAGGAAAACTAGTTCAGAAAAACAGGTTCAGGAAAATTGGTTCAAGAAAACTGGTTCAGGAAAACTGGTTTAGCAAAACTGGTTCGGGAAAACTGGTTCAGGAAACCTGGTTCAGAAAAACTGGTTCAAGAAAACTAGTTCAGGAAAACTGGTTCAGGAAAATTGTTTCAGGAAAACTGGTTCAGGAAAACTAGTTCAGAATTGTTATTCCGAATTTCTAACTCAGGTTTGTCAATTTGAATTCCTGGCTCAGGATTGTCATTCCAAATTTCTGGCTAAGGATGGTCATTCCGAGTTTCTGGCTCAGGATTTTCATTCTCAATTTCTGGATCAGGATTTTCATTCTGAATTTCTAGCTGAGGATTGTCATTCTGAATTTCTAGCTCAGGATTGTCATTCTGAATTTTCTCTGAATTTTTCTTAGATAAAGACACAAATCTTCTTCACCATTTCTTCAACCAGATTTTATCATGAAATTTTCATGATTTGTGAAAACATTAAGATCAGAAAAGCATGGTATGATTTAGTTTAGAATGTTTGAGACACTTTCTTAACTTCTTATTTCTTATTCTTCAACATAATCATATTTAAGGAAATCTTCAGCAACCAACAACTTCAACTTTTCTGTAACTCAAAAAAGTTCTTCAATAAATTGATTAGTTGTCAACATATACAAATATTTGTTAAACAGAACACCACAAAGTTTCTTCAATCTCCCCCTTTGGACTTTTTGGGAACCCTTGGTAACATGTTTTCACCTCTCAAAATAAAATTACATCTCATGTTCCTGAATTTTACCAAAAAAATAGCCTTTCCCAATAAGAGTGTCATGACACCACACTACTAGATAAAGTAATATTTTTGAAGGATTTCTATCCCTCGATGATAAAAAAAATCTGCGTTCGTGTAAAGATAAATTTCACCTTACGCAAACTCTCCCTCAAATTTTATCTTTTTCTTTCTCACTTTTCATTTCTTCTCTCATTTTTCTTTCTCTCACATTTTTCTTTCTCTCTCCCCCATTATATGATAACCACATCTTTATATTCATAAAAGAAAACTTACTCTACCCCTTTGTCTACATAATCCAAAGAACAGTGGGGGACACTTCCTTATGAGTTTTAGGAAGTCATGGTAGGAGGCTGAACATGGAGTTGCAACCTTAGTTCAACAAACCTCTCCTTCGACTATTCTTATGTTAAAATATCGGCAATCTGATACTTTGTTGAAATATATTCCAGAAAGACTTCTCTAGGAGAAGCTTTCTCTTTTAAAACATGATACTTTATATCAATATGCTTTGATCTTGAATGTTGAACAGTATTCTTGGAAAGATTAATAGAACTTTGATTATCACCGAGTATTTCCAAATTTTTAGAAACTTTCACTTTCAAATATTCTAGATGAACTTTCATCTAAATCATTTGAGTGCAACCTTGAGTAGCTGCAACATATTTAGATTCAGTTTTACTTAATGTTACTGAACTTTGTTTCTTGTTTTGACAACTCACACAACATTCCCCTAAGAAAAATTTTCCTCTGATTGTTGATTTTCTATCATTAAAATCACCAGCCCAATCAGCATCACTATAACCTTGAAACTTCATCTCATTGTTTCTCTTGTATAACAACCCATGCGAAGTTGTTCCTTTAACATATCTCATAATTCTGTTAACTTCCAACATATGTGATTATTTTGGATTATATTGATATTGGTAACAGAGAGTCACTGCATAATGAATATCAGGCCTTGAAGCTGTAAGATAAAGAATACTTCCTATTAACTTTTGAAAGTCTTTCTGATTCACACTTTTCACTGACTCATCTTTGCTCAACTCTGTGATCACTGAGATAGGGGTTTAAACTTCCTTTGATTCTACCATCCCAAACATCTTTAAAAATTATTTGGCATACTTTTCTTTGGATAGGAAAATGTATTTTTATTGTTGTTGAACTTGTAATCCAAGGAAGAAAGTTAATTCTCCCAACATTGGCATTTCAAAATTTACCTTCATCTCTTCAACGAACTCTTCAAAAACCTTTTCTTCATCTCCAGAAAAAATTATATCATCCACATAAACGATTACAATTAATGTTCCAGAGTCAACATCTTTAACAAACAAGTTGTTATAAACCTTTCCTTTAGAAAAGTTCATCTTTCTCAGAGAATTTTCAATCTTCGAATACCATGCTCGTAGAGCTTGTTTCAACCCATACAAGGCCTTATTCAATTTGAAAACTTTTTCTCCATCATCATCATGCAAAAACCCAAAATGTTGTTCAATGTAAACTTATTCCTCAATCTCACCATTTAAGAAAGATGAATTTACATCCATCTGATAAACCTTGTAATTCCGATGAGAAGCCACTGCAAGAAACAATCGAATAGTATCCAACCCTATAACAGGGGAAAAGGTTTCATCAAAATCCACACCTTACACTTGTGCATACCCTTTACACACAATCCTTTCTTTTTTTCTTGTAACTTCTCCATGATCATTCAATTTATTTCTCTAAACCCACTTAGTTCTGATAAAATTCTTATTTGCTGACCTAGGAACAATTTCCCTTGTTTCATTCTTCTCAATCTGATCTACTTCTTCATTCATAGAATCCACCCATTCTTTATGTTGAATAGCTTCTGAAACTGATTCTGGATCAACTTTTGAGATAAGGGATGTCTGATTTTCTAATATCAACTTCTTTATTATCTGAACTGGAGCCTTCTGATCCCCAATAATATTTTCAGGTTCAACATGTTTTTTTAATGTAGGAAAACTCACATTACAATTCCGACCATCAATTTCTTACCCATGTGACTTATCTGATTGAATCTCACTCTGATGGGGATTCTTTGATTTATCTTCCTCAGTATTCTTAACAAATTTTGTGAAGGAACTAGGATTTTTAATTACATTCACATTATATATATCCACAAACTTCTGTAAATGTTTTTTCTAGCATTTTTAACTTCTTCCATTTGGTGAATAACCCATAAATATTCCTTCTTCAGCTTTATCATCAAACTTTCCAAAGTCCTGATTTTTTATTTTGAGAAATCATGGACTTCTAAAAACATTAAAGTAATTAAAAGAAGGTTTTTTGTTATACCACATCTCTTAAAGAGTCATGTAGGTTTCTGGTCTCAACAAGCTTCTATTTTGAACATGTACGGCAATGTTAATAGCTTCTCTCCAAAAGAATTTTGAAAGATTCTATTCTGATAACATACTTCTTCCCATTTCCACCAAGCTTCTATTTTTCCTTTCTGCAACTCCATTTTTTTGTGGTGTATAGGGAGCACTATACTGATGTTTGATACCATGCTTCCTTAGGTAAGTTTCAAAAGCATTTCTTGTGAATTCGGTACCGTTGTCTATTCTCAATTTTTTTTTGGAAGCCCCCAATTCTTTCTCGACATCTCTTCTGAATAATTTAATCATTTCAATAGCCTCTAACTTATGCTTCATCAACATGATGATTGTAATCCGAGTGAAGTCATCAGTAAAAGTGATAAAGTATAAATATATTTTTGTGGGTTGATGTATCATAACCCCACATAGATCGGAATGAATAAGCTCAAGTGGTTTGTTAGATTGAATATCAACTATTTTATGGCCTTTGTTAGTCATCTTTCCTTTCAGGAAAGCAATACAAACATATTCATCTCTTCTTTTCAGTTTTGGAAAATTCCGCACGACATCAACTTTAGAAAGCTTACTCATTTTCTTCTTCCCAAGGTGGCCAAGTCTTTGATGCCACAACTTATTTTCAGCTTCAGCACTCAAATAACAAGAGTTATTGGATTCTCCGATTTGAAAAATATTCCCACTAGTTCTTTATCCTTTTGTAATCACTTTTCCATTTTTCATAGTTTTGATGATACAAGAATCCTTTCTGAAGATAACTTCTTTTCCATCATCACAAAGTTGACTTACACAGAGTAAGTTATTTTTAGCCCATCAACAAGCAAGAATTCTTTATATTTCAGTTTCTCTACTTCAATATCTATCGTTCTGATTCCCTTAATTTTTAGGGAACTATCATTGCCCAACGTAATCGACCCTCCATCATGACATTCAACATGTTCCATGATTTTTATATCATATGTCATGTGTGAAGAACGACCACTATCAAGAATCCATGGTTTATTCCTCTTACTTTCTTTCAAATCTGTCTCAACAATAAAATCTCTCAAACCAACCTTCTTATTTTCAGCATTCATTTCTTTCTTATCATAAGAAACTTGTTTTGGAAGGAGTGTCATACATCATTCGGCATGATGACCAAACTGATCACATCTTCCTCAAACTTCTTCCAAACATTCAAATTTATTTTTGTTGGAGTGTTTCTAACATCTTGAGAATTCACCTTTTCATGTTTTTGTGAGTACGGAGAGTTACTATTTCTTCTAATTTTCTCAAACCTTCTTCCAGGTAGAGATAAATTGTGCAATAAATTATAAGCTCTATGCCCGTATATTCCACAACACAACAATATCCCTCAAATATTGATTTTCTATTGATGAATAATCTTTCATTATAGAAACTTTGTTCAGGTTGATAACTTATTTCAGCTCTAGAACACCTAGTATGTAGGCCATCTATTCTTTTGAGCGAGTCTTCTACTATTATGGGATTGATAGATTTCTTACATCCTTTCTCCACCAAATATTTACTAACACATCTTTCGAAACCTGAAATGTTATAAGAATCAGATGAAACATTATTTTTGGTAAGAGAAGAGTTTTCATTATTCTTGTAATGAGCCTTCATAGAATTTTTAGAGGTCTCAATTTTTACTTCTATAGCTTTGTTGAAGTTTTGATTCATCTTCTTCTGGGTATTTTCAGAATCATGGACTTTTGATTTTACATTTTTTTTTTCTTCTTCCTTAGCTTCCAGCTTCTAGCTAATATCTTCAATCATTATTCCTTGTTCAGCAATTCTATGTTTATAACATAAAATTTCTTGAATTTATTCATCTTCGTTATTGGTGAAATATTTACTTCCATCATGATCGTCTTCATGATTTTTCTTCATCACACGAATTCCTTTCTTGAGAGATTTGTTTTGCTCAAGACATGAAAGGAGTTTGGATCTTAGTTGATATTCTCTGTAAGATTCTTCACCACCTTCTTCAATTTCTGAGGAAATATTTGTTTTCTCAATTTTTTCAATGAATGTTCTGAATCATTCTTTACTGTCATATTCCGAGGAATCATTTTCAGATGACTCTGATTCAACCTTCTTTCTCAACATACTTCTTTTGTTTCCTGAATATTTCTTCTTGAATTCTTTTGAAGTCTTCTCTTCTTCTTTATTCTTTTTATACTTCTTCCACCGAGAATTATCTTTAGAAACATCTTGATATTATCCAACTTTCTTCTTAGGGAAATTCATAGCAAAGTGTCCAATTCCACCACACTCAAAACATTCGAGAGAATGTTTCCCTCCATACATTCCACTTCCTCTTCGATAGTTCTTGGATATAAGAGACATTAGTTTTTCATTCAACTCTTCATCATCTTTATCAACAGACTCACAAGGGTCACCTTCTTCATCATCTTGGATTTTCATAATTCTCATAGCTTCAAAAGTCATTTCATCTTTCTTCTTCTTCTTTAAGATTGGAGCTTTCCTCATTTCATAGGAAACAAAAATGTTATGCAGTTCATCAAGAGATAAATCATCCTTATCTTCTAAATCTGAAATTTTAGAATCAAACATGTCTGGAAAGTTTCTCATAAGTTTCTTCACAATTGTATAATCTTCCACGGTTTCTCTGAATCCCCTGATGTTGCATACACTTTCATTTACTCTGGTAAAGTATTCATCAATTGATTCATCATCTCTCATCCTGATGTCTTCAAACTTACTATGCCAGATTTGCAGCTTGGCCTCCTTGACTTTTGTGTTTCCTTCAAAAACACTTTCCAGCTTGTTCCACATGCTTTTGGATGTTGTGAGACCCATCACCTTCTGATAAACATTTTCTGATAAGGACATGAGAATAGCATTTCTAGCCTTTCCATCAACATCTATGTTTCTCTGGTAAGAAAATGTTATATGAGAATTTTTCTCAATAGGTGGAAAGCCAATAGTAGCAGCATCTAAAACATCAGGCCCAAGAGATATGAGATAAGGAATCATCCTATTTTTCCATCCATAATAATTCATTCCATCGAACGTAGGAATTACTCTACTATTGACAGAATTGATATTCTCCATGATAAGGATTAAAAAAGGGAACCTCCATCTGATACCACTTAATGTTACAAGGATTGAATGACAACTGAGAAGGTGGGGTTGAATCAGTTGTTCAACTTTTATAAGTTTCAATACTTTAGCAAACTTAACCCTTGCAACCTGTTAAGATTAATTTCATTATAAAACTATAGCAAGATACTAAATCATGCAAGAAAGGAAATCTAAGAAAGACTCACAAGATTTACAAGGTTTGGTATCAATAAGAGAACATATGTCCTTACCAAAGCCACTCCTATGGGTCTATGGAAATCCACTATAATGATAAAGGGAATACAATATGTGCCAACTCCCATTGGACACCTTCTATCTCCCGATAGAGAAGATTATAATGACTCCCATCAGTTTACAATGTTTCCTTAATGAAAAAATGACCCAAACACAAGAATAAGAACTTTGATAACTGCTCCACTAATTCTCACTCTGAATGATCACACTGAATATTCACTCTGATTTCCTGAATCTGATTTTATGAAACTGATCTTCTAAGCAAGTTAATGATGGTTCCGCACAAATGCTCACTCTGAATTCTCAATCCAGTTTCCTTGAATCTAATATTCTAAAATCGTTCTTCTCAGCAAGATAATGATGGTTCCGCACAAATGATCACTCTGAATATTCAATATGGATTCTCTTCTTCTCAAATACTCAAGGAAACTTATTAAAGATGGTAGGAACTATTCAAAAAGAATTCTCCAGCACTCCACCTTTTCCATGTGTGTAAAAAGTTGTAAATGAGCGAATGATCTGAGAATATATTTATAGGAAACTCATAAAGTAAAGGCGAAAATCTTGAAAAACATTCCCGCTTCTACAAATTTCAAAAAACTTCTCAAATCTCTCATATTTAATCTTCAATAATTGACTTCTTCAAATCTCCTTAAATTTCTCCAAGATTTAAGAAAATTTGAAATTATGGATTTCTTGAACATGGAATTGTCATTCCGAATTACTCAGCATGTTGCTCAGGATTTTCATTCTGAATTTTTGGTTCAGGAAGTACACAATGAATTTATGGCCCAGGAAGTACACTCTGAATTTCTGGTTCAGGAAGTACACTCCGAATTTCTGGTTCAGGAAACACACTCTGAATTTCTGGCTCAGGAAGTACACTCCGAATTACTGGTTCAGTAAGTACACTCTGAATTCCTGGTTCTAGAGGTACACTCTGAATTTCTGGTTCAGGAAGTACACTCTGAAGTTTTTGTTCCGGAAGTACACTCCGAATTTCTGGTTCAGGATGTAAACTCTGAATTTAAGGCTCAGAAGTAGACTCTGAATTTTTGGCTCATTAAATAGATTCTGAATTTTAGGTTCATGAAATAGGTTCAGAAAAACTGGTTCAGAAAAACTGGTTCAGGAAAACTGGTTTAGGAAAACAGGTTCAGGAAAATTGGTTCAGCAAAACTGGTTCAGCAAAACTGGTTCAGGAAACCTGGTTCAAGAAAACTGGTTTAGGAAAACTGGTTCAGGAAAACTATTTCAGGAAAACTGGTTCTGGAAAATGGGTTCAGAATTGTCATTCCGAATTTCTGGCTCAGGATTGTCATTTTGAATTTCTGGCTCAGGATTGTCATTCCAAATATCTGGCGGAGGATTTTCATTCTGAGTTTCTGCCTCAAAACTTTCATTTCGAATTTTTGGATCAGTATTTTCATTCCAAATTTCTGGCTGAGGATTGTCATTCAGAATTTATGGCTCAGGATTGTCATTTCGAATTTTCTCATAATTTTTCTTAGAGAAAAACATTATTCTTATTCACCATTTCTTCAACCAGATTTTATCATGAAATTTTCATGATTTGTGAGAATTTTAATATCTGCAAAGCGTGGTATGATTTAGTTTATAATGTTTGAGAGACTTTCTTAACATCTGACTTCTTATTCTTCAACTTAATCTTCTTTAAGGAAATATTTAGCAACCAACAACTTCAACATTTCTGTAACTCAAAAACATTCTTCACCAAAATGATTAGTTGTCAACAAATACAAAACATTGTTAAAAAACCCCCAAAGAGGTTCTTCACTATTTATTCATTATTAATTTCATAATCTGAGCACTCTAGGACTCATATTAAGGTACCATAAGAAGATGCACTTATAGTATGTAAACAAACTTCTGCAGGAAGCTGGTAACCAAAAACAACATCCATATAGAATCCTTACTTCAATGAATTAATAAAAATAAACTAATAATTGTAGGCATGTATCTCATCCAGTACATAAATATCCAATCAAAAAGCCTCACAAAACAACCATAAAAACAGGAAACCTCCCCTATCAACCTAATCCATCAATTCCTATCAACCTCAACTCAAAAAATGAAAAAAAAATACATACGCTCAATATACACTATCCACCATATATTTCAACAAAACCCTACACATAAAACACCACAAGGCTCTGCCATACTATAACTAATATTCTTCTAAACAAAATTATTTTCAGCCCACAAACTCAAGCCTAAATCATGGCCATAACTCTAATGAATTTAAGGATTTAAAAAAATAATGGGATCTCTAAACAATAATAATTTTCCCCCAAAAACAACCTTCTAATTTCCATATTGAAATAACCAATTCAGTATTCATTGTTTTCAATAAAAAAAGAAACGATCATAGATATCTAATAAAATCTTGTATTCAATCAAAGTCATTTTTCAATCCTATACTTCTATATTCAGTATATTTAACGTAAGAGTGATAATAAAATTAACATGAATATTTCATTAATCATTTCCAATTAAAAAAATTATTTTATTTAAATAATTTCAATAATATCAATAATGTTAAGAAACAAAAACAATCATCAAAATGATTTTCAACACTATCATGAAATTATCAAGAGGAATCATTAAAAACATCAACACATGAAAACAGAGTATATGTTTCTAATTAATTCTTCATTATGATTTCTATATTTAGTTAGGTTGATTCCACCATTTACCCAAATTATCTAAATAATTATTCTTTCACATCGATACATTAAATGAAAAAATATGTAAGGATTCTCATACCTTATTTAAATTTAAATTTCCTCTACGAAATAATTGATCAATAAGGTCAGCCACCATCAAAAATTAAAGAAACCACATCAAAACCCATCCACGAGAAATACCCCAAAAAATGCTCAAAACTCAACCCCAATCAGTTAGAATCCTAAAAACCCTAAATAAAAAAATAAAACAAAGATGAAGAGAAGAATATGAGAATATAAATACTTTATCTAAGAGAATTTGATCCAAAAAACCAAGAGAATAATCTATCAAGGGAAAAGTCTAGTGAGGATTATGATGTTTTAAATATCAGATAGGGTTTCAAGGGAGGGATAAAAACAAACCAGGGAATCCAGAATACACTATTTATAAAGGAACTGTTAATGGAATCCTTCATAGTGTGGTGACCTACACAACACCCATGGTTCCCATTGGTTAAAAAATATGATTTTCTAGCATTTGAATCCTTTTATTTCAAGAATTTTAAAAATGAATTAAAAAAGTTTCAACTAGAACCATACCTTTTTCCACATCATTGTAGTCATCATTTCATCACTCCAGGCAGCCACGATATCCACCCACCATGAAATAGGTGGAAATCATTTTTCATTTCAGCTCACCACACCGAATACTATAGTATGGTGAGGCTTACTTGTCATTTCATATCCCTCTCATGAAACATAAATTTTGAATAGAATCACTAAAATTTACCTTATCCTTTGAATTTCATGGGTTCTTTTTTTTGCACAGTGGGGCCTCCCTATGCATTATAACCATTAAAATGCTCATAGGTCTGGGTGTGGTATTCCTCATGCTAATGAAAGACCAAACGAGCTTCCATGAAATACCACTCCTACCTCTTTTAGTAATATTATACTCCACATTTATCATATAATAATTCAATCGAACAAAAGTATATATAAAATGGTCAACCTTGGCATTTAACTCCCTATGGTGAACCCATACACCAAACGACCACACACCATGCCCTAGGCCTCAAGAAGAAAAACCCAAAATGGCTTTCCACCATACTCTAGGCTCCAAAACAAGCTTCACCCCAACAAGATCCTTTATCACTACTATGGAATGGTTCCCCTTTATATTTTCAAAAATCCTCCCTCGCCTACCTAATGACACCAAACTCCCTCTTGGCACCTCTAAGGTCAGGTAAAAAAAAGTTGGGTTTCAAAAAACCAAGACAATGATGCGTCTTTAGGAATATAATTTGGTAGTATAGTTGAGTTTACTTATTTTTTAGGGAATTTATATATTAAAACATTAAGTTGAGAAACATTAAAGAGTAAAAATTCTTTCGAGATATTTATATAGAGTATAACTAGTATGGTTATATAAGGTTAAATTTAATAATGTGTATATGTTTTCTGAAAATAAGAACTTATCATAATTAATTTTTAAGAAAAATTTAGAGGTTATTAATGTTCTTGGATAAAATATTTAACGAAATTAATATGAATTTTTAAAAATCAAAATTAGGAGGACATAATTTCTATAAATGTGAATAATATAAAAACAAAAGTAATTTCTAGGTGTTTCAAGGATTTTTTCCCTTTAGAATAAATGTAAAAATAAATAAATAAATTTATTTTATTTATTGAATTTCTACTATAAAAACTAAAATTAAATATATATTTTTTCCATAAATATTTTTCATATCCTCATTAGATACATGTTTACTTATAAGATATGTATTTTGGTGTAAAATTATACCATAAATAAATTGTATGCAACACATAATGAAACAATATGTAATTTATTTATTATTTATATAATATTATATATGAAGTATAAATAAATTCCCAAAGAATTAAAAATAGTATAATTGGATAATAAACATAATTAAATAACATAATAATATGTTTAAATTATTCTATATTATAGCCCCCATAATTATAAAACATAAAAAAGATACTATAAAAAAAGAATGATAGAAATAAGATTGGAATTTTGAAAAGAGAACCGCTAGAGAAAAATAATTTAATTATGAATGATGTAAATATTAGGTATTTATAGGACGTGAAAAAAAATATAACCATTGTAATAGTAACCTTGAATTTATAAGGGGAACTTGACTATTTGAATAAAGACATGATCGTTAAAAGTTTAAGTTTGTTATTGTAATAGAAAAACGTTTCAAAAATAATACTTCTTATGAAAGAAATAATTCAATATAAATATTATAGTTTCAAAAGTTAAATATTAAAATTAGATAAATTAATGAAAGTAAAAATGTAAATATTTTTAATAAGAAACGTTTTAATTTATTTTTTAAAAACATGGTTTTTTATATTATTATTTATATTTTAAAATCATTTAAGTTTGGAAATTATTTTGATAAAATTAATTTAATTTTTGGAATCAATACTTTGAAAATTATCCAATTTTTTTTGGTTATTTTTCTAAAAAATATGAATTTTCAGAGATTAGACAAAAAATATAGTTTTTTAAAAATATAGATTTTATATATTGTATTAATGTAAAAATTAAATAATAAATAATATAATGGTTAGATAAACATAAAAAAGTATAATAAGATAAGTTTTAATATTTAAAAAAATAAATTCAATTTAAAGACATACAAAATAAGGTCTAATGTCTAAAAAATAATTTCTTCAATAAAAAACTTTATTTCATTATTTTATTATTTTATTTGGTGAAATTTATTATAAAACATAACATTAGGAGTTTTAAGTTCTAAATTTCATAAAAAATTATAATTTTATTTAAAAAATATTCATATACTCAAAAAATACCACAACATAAATTCTTATTTTTGGAATAATATTATTTTAATTATTTTAAGTCTAAATACTTCTCCTTTTCAAAGATAGATACTCCATCTCTCCCCTTTATAAAATTAATTCAAAACATGTATCCCCTTACCCACAAATTACTTTCTTCCCTTATAATCATCCTATTAGAACCCATAGATACATTGTAATATTTTACCACTCTATGACTACATGGAATTATGGCCTTAGAAAAAGAGTAATATTCTAAGATGTGGAAACCTTAGTTACTATACCTTTCAATTTTACATCCTATATAATTTTATTCCAATTCCAAATTCGAAAATTATCCCACCACCAGAAATTAATTAATGACATTATCAATACTAGATAAGTGTTATTATACTGATGGGTAGTTGTTTTAAACAAATTTAATATATACATACAACCTCTTTCTCTCTCTCCTTCTCTGACATATCATTTTAATGGTTGTATTGACGCCTATGAGAACATTTTAAATTAATTATTTTTCATTTCATTTATGGATAGTTGTTATAGATTATATATTTATATATAAATTTTATAATGATACACTATTATTTTGATATGATATTTAAAACTTATATGTTATTCTTATCTCCATTTTGACATGTATCGTTAAATGTCAATTTAACCACCAATAAGAAATATGTAAATTCTTTATTTATGAAAATATTGGTTGATGTTCAGTAAAATAAATACATATTATATAAATACATAATTGTATTTATTTTTATAATAATTGATGTCATTTAAGTAATTGATATAGCAGAATAAATCAAAACTATGAAATGAAAATGAATACAAGATAATTCAATTAAGCATGTCAAAATATCTTTTATCTTTTAGGAAAAGTTAATAAATATGTTATAATGGGTGTAATTAATCATGAATAACATAAGTAAAGTTAAAGAAATTAGTCAATTTATTGAATAAAAATTAGTTGTTTATACATGAGGTGTAAACATGATAAAATAATAAGTACTATGGTTTTGGGACACTAAAACTGTTTCCATTTCTATTAGGTTTGTATTCTCACTTCTCCTTTATTTGCAAATGGATTCTTAAAAATTTTATTGCATCTATTATAAATGTTCTCTAATTCAATATCTTTTTTTAATTGTACATATCTGAATGTTTTTACTTTATTTGGATAAATTATTAGCCACCTCTAATAATTTTGATACATGCTTTATTTTCGACACTTCTCATTAATCATAATGAAACGCATTCTCTATTAATAGTTTTTTCATTTTTATACTTAATTTATTAATTTTTTATTTGTAACACATATGTTTTTCAGAAAATTATGATGTGATGGGTTAGCCTAAAATTTAAAATTCTTATATGTAATTGGAAAAGTAATTATATCTCATGATACTAGTACGCATAGGGATGATTCAATTAACTTTGTATAAAATGTTATTATAGACATAATCAGTTTGACTTTTTCAATTATGATATAATTTATTGATAGTAAGACTGGAATCATATTTATTATTTTTATTTATTATACATGTGATATATTCTTATCATTATCAGATTAAATTTTTTAATTTTTTTTCGCATTCCCTTTTTTACTCACATGTCATAATCTAGTAATGAAATCCTATATCTAAAGGTATTATACACCCCTATGATATCCATATCTATTTCTATGGTTCTAGTGATTTTTTTATGTTCCTTCTAGGTTATGGTCACATGATGTTAATTTTTCTCTCAATGACTCTTCTATGATATAATCTCACTTATTATTTGACTATTTTAGGTTATATGTTATTTATTATGTTCATTACATTTCCATTTAATTTCCCTTGTATGGATTTTTAGATCACCCTTTCCTTGATATATTTCACTAGGTGATTTTATATATTAATAATGGTTCAATAAAATTATAGAAGGAATATAATGAAAAATTTTATTAAATTTGTATGGTATTATATAGTTTATGATGTATTATGTGCCATGTTACCAAGGATACTGAATGTAGGATTCTATGAATGGTTGAATGCAATAAAAAAAATTGTTATTTTTGGAAACTATATGTGTGTTGCACTATATTCTGAGGTGTGGTTATAAGAGTGCTAAAAATCATCATATCACATTGTCCATAAAAACTCTTTGTTTTCAAATAATTTATCTTATCATATAAGATAAATTAATATGAAAATACCCATCCTTTATTTAGATCTATTTATGCTACAATTTTTCTTTTTCATTCTACATTTCAATAGTAGAAAAATATTTCACTTTTTTTAAATGAAAATAAAAATCATAGTTCATAATTTTTCCTTTATTTTTGAACTCTTTTAGATTTATACTAATTTTAAAATATTAATTTTGTATCCTATACATTTAAAAATGTGGAATTAATTTATATAACACTAATACCTGGTGTGGAACCTCCATGGTGTTTATCAAAAAAATTCAGTTATTCTACAAAACTATACCTCCAATGGAAATTTTGTATGTCCTTTTGGACACCAATTTTAGGTTATAATGACCTTGGATGATTATTTTACCTTCTATTATTCATATTTTGGATTAATAAATTACTCATCTATGATTTCAACACAACAACAGATCCTAGAAATCCAAATTCATACTCATCTATACTTTACAGAATAATAATACTGGGAAATATTTTATTTAATTCATTTATATTATCAAAACCTTTTGGGAATAATTACAAAAAAATATAGATAAATCAATCCATAAATTAATTCCAGTCTCTTCAATACACTAATATTCCTGATCACATTGAATACATTAGTGGACACTAAAATTCCCTTGGTTAGTTTTCAATAAAATAATGATTATAAAACTATCTATAAAAATCTATCATATTATTATAATAAGAATATATATCTATTTATTAAAAAATATTAACATTTAGTTCTTTAGGAATATTTTTCTTTTACTCATAGAATTTTTCATTAAACTTAATAATAATTTAATATTTTTTATACCAATATAAGGATTTACTTCCTTTAAGTTTGTATATTTTTGGAATTCATCTCAATTTTATGCATAATTATGATGATTATGTTATTTTGTATATAATATAAGTTTTTATTAGATGAGTATCGTGCTTTACAATAATTTATTAAGGAATTTTATTAAATGTGTTCCAACTGAAATGATAAAAACATTTAATTTTAACATCATATAAATTAGTGCGAAATATTAATACTCTACTGAATCATTGAGTATTATTTTCATTTATCGAATATTTAATCCAATTAAGTAAGATATCGTATTAATCATTTCATATATGACTCTTGTATAGTTGAGTGAAAAAAAATCCTTTTTAAAATTAATCATATGGATTATCTTAACTATTTTCATATGTTATCATAATATTTAGGGGTTCTCTATTAATTGTAACAAAAATATTATACAATATTAGTGCCAAAATATTATGATAATTACCCATAATTTTATTAGATTGCACAAGGTAATCCATGGGTGCATTTCTTTGGTAAAACCTACCTAGTTGAATGATATATTTCATAACAAGTGTTTCCTTTATTCTGAATCTAAAATATATTATTTTTAATGTCGTTTAAAACCTCGGAATTATATCTCATATCATCATTCTATTTATTTATTTTACCAATGATTTTGTTTCAGTATAATATACCTTCAACCAAGTTAATATGTTAAAGACATATTCATGAATAATAATTTATACAACTCATGTTTTTTGTTACATTCCCAATAATAAATGTTATTTATAATTGCACATATCCATATTCATTCCATATATAAGGTACATGAAACCATTTCATGTAACGGAATATAATAATATGAAATGAAGATCCTTATAAGTGCAACCATGGTCTGATAGCTAGTAAACCCCCACTTTTCAAGACTGTGTCTCAACCCCCATATTAGTGTGAATTCTAACCCAAAGCCCTACTATCCATGAATTATTACTAAACAGAGACCTTGATTATAGTATAATATGAACACCTGGTATATATAAAGTATAAAAAATCTTTACTTTAAATTTCATAACCCATAAAAACTTATATTAATGGATTATAGTAACTAAATATTTTTATATACCTTGCATGTAACCCCTTATATGCATGGTATTCCATTTATAAATAGTAGTTTAATAATTAAAAAATAATAATAGATACATTATTAGTATAGAGATTAAAATTCATGAATAATTAAAGAATGGGATAAACTTGATAAATAAATGTTTCAAAAAATTTGACATGAGATATACAATAATTAACATTTAATAAATAAAAAATAATTACCACTTTATTATTTATACAAGATTTATTCTTATTCTCTAATATATAATAACGAACACCTTATATTTATGATACAAATAAAAACACATCGTATTTTATTATATACATGGTATTTAATATGAACTCCAATATATTCCAAATTATATGATATTTAAGGAAAACTAGTATAATAATATAAATATTTCATATTTGATATAAAATTTTACATATTTTAATTATCAAGTAGTTTATATTTTATAATCCATGATCAAATCCACTAAAAACGTCTTTGTGTTTATTTAAATATATTTCAAAAATAAGGGATTTAATAAAAAAATTATTTTCTCATTTAGGAATATTTTATAAATCGATATAATTTTTTTTAATTTACCCTAATTTCATAATTTTTAATAACATTATAAATTAATATACCATGTAAATCCATCATATCCAAGAAAATGATTCTATTTAAAGAAACTCATGGATTCAGTGTAGAAGAGGATTTTATGAATTTTTTAAAAATAATTTTCTCTGAAATATTGGAAACATTGATATTTTTTATAGAAATGAATATGTGGTTTCTCTTGGGTAACAACTATTTACATGACTACCCATATTTTTTTATTTGAGAAACCCCATTTTAGGTAGATCCATTAGAAGTAATGCATCTAATACCATGATGTGGTTTTACCCAGCTTTGTTTTTCTTTTCTTATGGAAATAATATTTTTAAACAAACAATAAACATATTTCTTATAAACTATTTTAGGATAATATTGTTTTTACATAACATCCTATGTTTTATATAAACATTAATTCAATTTTAGAAAAAATGATATTGATAAAATAAAAATGCAATGAATATTAAATTATCAATTTTACCATTTAAATATATGATTTTTTTTGTAAATAAAATTAAATATTTTGTATAATAAAATTTATCCTAATCAAAAGATTATTTAAATTGTAAAAGAATTATAAAATAATTAAAAATAATTATATCAAACATAAAACAACTAAAAATATTTTTAGTGAAATATTGTTCATGAAATAATATATTTTTTATAAATGTTGTTTTGATAAAAATAAAAAAAATTATTGGAATTAAAATTTTGTAAAAAATTTACAACTTCAATTTTAAAACAATATTTAATATAATATTACAGAAAAATGATAAAGTTTTATGTGTACCAAATTTGAAATTGAGGATAATAAATTTAATTATAATTTTATCATTATAAAATATTAATAAAAAAATTTATATTCATAATTATGAGTTTTTAAGTCAATATATTTTATTATGAAATATATGAAATTATGATGAAATTATTAAATTAAGAATATTTTAATGGATGAATATTAGTAAAATTTCATTAAAAATTTATTCATAATTAGGAATACTGCAATTCATATAAATTAATTCACATTTAAAATTTTGGATTGAAGTTAATATATTATAAAATTATAAATATAATAAAACATTGAAATATGAGATATTATTTTATTTTTTATATAAAATCTAAAATTACAAAAACTATATGATATATATTAATATACATTTATTTTTTATTAAAAAATGATAAATCGGGTAAGAGTAGGATGGGGTTAGTGTGGGTCAGTCCTGAGAGGAACCGTAAGCGGAAAAGGGGATCTTAGTAGGGCTTCGACCATGGGCGAGGTATCGAGAAGCAAGAGTAAATCGAACCCAAGGGCGTCAGGTTTTAGAGGCTGATTGAAATGGATATTAGACACTAATGGGGATCAAGTCTAGGTCAATTGTATGAGGCCTCAAACAAGGTCAGTTATAAAAGGTTGTTTGATTTTCTAAAAGCGGCTTTGAATGAGGATGGGATTAAATCAAGCGTGGATATGTCATCATCATCTTCCTATAAGTGGAGTTTTCGATCATCGAAGGTGAGTGCATATATTTATTTTTTAGGTGTTTCCACATTTCATTTCACTACTATAAAACACACCTTTAACAACACTGGCATTTATCAGTGCTAGAAAAATGCACTAATAAAGTCCATCATTATTAGTGCTAAAATAAGCATTGAAAAAGGGAGACCTTTATCATTGATAAAACCCGCTAATAAAGGGAACCCTTTATCATCTCTTTTTTATCTCATAAATAAGGGAACATTTATAAATGCTTTATTTTATCCCTAATAATGGTTCAAAATAAAATGAAATAATTAAAAAATTTAAAATAAAAAAAAATTAACATTTTCATTAATTAAATAATGAATGTTTAAAACCAATAAATTGAATAAAAATATGTATAAATTTTTAAAAAATAGTAAATACTCTATATTAAATATATAGATATTTAAAATGAATAAAATTAAATAATAAAACAATAAAAATAAAATGTGTAAATTAATAAAAATATTAATCATTTTATTATTCAAATAATTATGATAAAATTTAAAAAATATAGTATACATTTATATATAATATAAATATTAATAAACTGTGTATATAAAACAAAATAAATATATAATGAATAGATTGTAATAATTAAACAAAAAAATTGTAAATGAATAAATTACAAAATTGTGTAAAAAATTATTATTGAAACAATTATTAATAAAAATGAATAAGTATTATATATATATATATATTATAAATAATTATAAATATTATATACTAAATATATATACATAAAATGAATAAAATGTTAATTAAAAACATATTAAAGTCTTATTCATTTTTAGTGTTCTTTGATTTTTAAATTTAACATATATCAATAGTTGTGTGCTATATTTATTTCACATACATATATATATATGTATGTAATTAAGTCATTTTTATATACAAATGCACACACAAATATATTTACACAATATATAGAAACACAAACACATAATATTTATATAATTTTTTAAAATTTTATTATATTTTAGAAAATCATTATAACATGATACATTAAATATATTATTTTTTTAATCAGCCAATTTTATTTATTTATTTTTAATATTATTATAGTTATGGTATTCCTTTTTAATATTTTTTTAATTTTTTATTTTATTTTATAATTTATTCATTTTCTATTATTTTTTTATATATATTTATTGACTATGTTTTTGAATTTTAAATTTGTATTCATCTTTACTTCAACATATATATCCATATTTTTTAATAATTTATATTTAATTAATAAAACATATACATTTTTTGATATTTTTAATGTGTAGTTATTTTGAATTATTCAATTTGACTCTTTTTCAAAATACATTTATTTGAGATTATATATCCCCTAGCAATGTTAAAAATATATCCGTAAATATATTTTTTTAAATAAATCTATTTATAAAATTATGTTTACTGTATTTATAAATTTATATATTTATAATTATTATAAATAAATTATTATTTTTTTTAAATAAGTATTTATATAATTATAACTATATAATTATATATATTTAAATAATTATAAAACTATATTAAATTTATCAAAATAATTATAATTATAAATCCTTTATCAGTGCTAAATTTTATTATTGATAAAAGGATTATTTATCAGTTCTTATCAATTTAGAATTGTTAAAAGGGATATTTATGAGTTCTTTTTTTAAATCACTTTTAAAGGTGTCCTCAGTCTATTTAAAAAACTCCTTATTGTGACTCATACACTCATGATTTTCAAGCTCTCTTGGAACTCTTCTACTTCTGGCGTGACTCCACTACATTCCCTTAGAAAAATCAATCCTAGAATACAATGTATGTTATTTTATACTTTTCCTCTATTGTTGTATGATTTTTTAGGTTCCACATTTTGCATTTTTTGTGCTGTTTTTAACCATGAAGAACCCGACATCTCTTCTCCTCACCACTAAAATAAAATGAGTAGTTATATATCATATTTTTCCTCTATGTAAAATGTTTTCGAAGAAAGATAAGTATGTTTTCATATGGTAAGTACAATCAACATATGTCTCTAGGCAGGTATAAATAAATTAAATAGATTTTGCACCACGCGCTACGGCAATGGTAATGCTAGATTTACAGTATGATAAAATTGAGTTTAGTTAAACATTTAAAAGGTTAACCAATTGCTCAAACATTTTATCTATATCCCTTATCATTGACATAAGACTTTAGTGATCAGGAAGTATGTTTGAGGTTCGGTGCTGACCTTAATTGGGAGTAATTTGGGTATACCAGGTCAAAATTGTTACGAAATGGAATCAGAGTAAAACGAGGGATAAGGGTATTCGTTATATATAAAACAAAAATAATTAAAGACGTAATTATTAATCGCTAAATATATCCGGATAGAATAATTATGTTGGATACTTGAGTTACCATATATGTATAGGTTGTTTTTTGTTTATTTTTTCCCTGCCTTGTCTTCTTGAGTCTTGTTCCTTATATTTAGGAGTTGATAAGTAGGAATCGAAAAGAATAAATGAAATTTCATACTCTAATGTGTCCTTGTTTTAATTGTTTCTATAATCTGTTATAAATTTATAGTAATATTAATATTAATAATAAATAAACAGTTTAATCTTATTTACTTATTACAAATTATTAGGTTTATATAATATATAAATTGATAGAGTTCATTTTTTAATCCCCTTTATCGATACTATTAGTTAATTTTTTCATACTAATGTTTAAAACAATTCTTATAACATCTTTAAAATTATATTTAAAGTATGAAAAGACTTATTAAAAATGGAATAAATGAGAGAGAGGGGCATGGGGTTTACATTTAATATCGATTATTTTGTGCCAATTTTTTGAAAGATTATTATTATTTTTTGGAATGGAAAATTATGTGAATCTCTACATTGATATATAATATGTCACTACTATAAAACCTATATCTCCATCGGAAAGATCCAATGAACATATATTATATCCTATAGCTTATATTGATCCTCATGCCTTGGAGGTAATTGTAGATATACTTAATGTTATGTAGTATAATTTTCAGTTAAGGGAACATATTGTATTTATGCTTCCTCTATGATTTTATGGTAATATATGATAATAAAAAATTTACAATTATATTGAATATATTAATTTCATTTATAGGAGTAAAAATTTATAGATCAATACTGAGCATAAGTTGAAAAAACTCACCCTTTAAAGGGATGTATGTTATTGGAGGGATCTTATGGTGGATTAAAAAATATCCAAAATTGGAAGGTGAGGAATCCTTGAGTAAATAGAAATGATGTAGAATGTAGGTGGGGTGAGATTAATTTCTTCAATACCATTAGAGTGGATTTATTCCAATTCCTCTTAAATTGGGGAGACTTTTTTGAGTGATTCCATATGGATAGGTTCCTAGGACACTTTATTCCTTATTGCATCTTTGATGTGAAACATTTCTATCTATGTGTCTAGTTGGCGAACCCCCAATGGTCCTTTTGAGATATTCCTTCTATGAAGGGTATTAAGATATGACTGGTAGATTATTTATGGCTGAGCAGTCCATGGATTTTTCTCGATAGGGTTCTTATATAGTGAATGATACAATATTAGTATATTATACTCTTGTAGAAGGTCTTAGGACATACAATCTACCTGTTATTCTTTTATGAGTATCTTATATTTCATTTAGGATTTAGATTAGATCTTATTAATAATGTTATTAACATATATATTATCTATAAATATACATCTTCCAAAGGAGTAATCTGTGTAAATTTTATTTATTAGTATCCTATCTCTCCCTCTCCCTAAACTATACCTATATAATTCCACCCCTACACTATAAACTCATTCTAGCTTCATACGAGACCACTAAAAACTGCTTCTCCATCCGCTATTGTAAAAGAAGCATACAACACATAATATTCATAAGCAGTATAAAAACATTTTCCTAAAAAAGGACCATGGATTTAAAAAATAAGTTTTTGTAAATAAGGATTAATTTTGGTAAGAAAGATATACAAAATAAAAAACTCTTGCATAAATGTCCACATTTAATCTTGCATGAAAATTGTTATTATCTTGAACAGAGATATATTACTTCATTACTGCATTACAACTAAACTTTAATAACTTTATTTAATCCATCCTAATATTCTTGATTACCATTCATATATTGATGATGTATTGGACTCCTTCTTTCAAACTATCCTTCCTCTCGTCATGGTGGTTCCAATTTTCCTTGATGATATACCTCCCACATAGATTGTATTCATTAATCTTAGTCAAATACACATCCATGGATTTGAATACTGCATCTCCCAATTCATTCTTCATATATTTTAGTATTTCATCCTCCTCATTTACTACTTCCAGGTAACACAAAAAATGAAACTGAAAAATTAGTGCAAACATAATGAATGATTTTTTTGGTTTCTGGTTATGTATTTTATTATATAACTAACTCGGTTACTTTTGACAAAACATAATCAAAAAATAATTTTATTTTGAGTCTAATCACATTATATCCTATTAAAACTTTGTAGTTAAACATACTTGGGTGAAAATACTACTATAATGATTCATCTAATCTAAAACATGAAGTTATTCCACCAACAATTAGATGATCTCTTTGTCGCTATTTTCAGCATCATCTTCAGGAAACATTCTCTTGGAATCATGGAGAAATAACCATTTGTCATGCTCTTTCTACCACCTCACATAAATACCACAATAATATTGTTTCTCCTCTAAGACCTACCAAAAAAATAAGCATTTTATGGGAATTGGAAAACAATAAATGTATGTGGGTGGTGGTAAATGACTTGTTGTGGAAGTCATGTGGATTGGAATGTTCATTGTATAATTTTCATAATGTAATATCTTATAATACATAATTAAAATTTTCATTTAAGTTATTTTTTAACTTCAGTGGAATCTATAATTTCATCTCCCAAATAGTTATTATTTCATTTTATTTTTTGAGGCTCATTCCCCATTTCTTCTATATTACGTGAACTCCTCTAAAAATTATTCATAAAAATGAGCAACAATTCACAGTATGGGAAAAATTTTGGTTATAGTATATCATGAAACATATTTCTATGTCTGCACAATATGGGAGACATATTCTAATAAAAAATATGAAATAATAATTGTTCAGAAGGTATTTCATCTTGGAACATTGGAAACACACTTATGGGATGAGGGATAGTTTGGAAGGGGGAGTCTAATCCATCATCAATATATGGAAGATAATAAACATTTTTGGGTGGATTAAAGAATTTTTTTGAAGGTTATTTGTACTGGAGTATTGAATTATTATATATTTATTTAATAAAATAACAATTTTCAAGCATGATTTATGTAAATGTGGACTTTTATGCATGGAGGGTATTGTATTGTTGTAATTCAAGAAAAATTAATTTTTTTAGTACTCATACATACAATGTCTTCTACACATGATGATGTTACCAATATTGAGGAATAATATACTATTAATGATGAAACTTAATGTATTTTTAGGGGATCAACAATATGATGATAAAAAAACAATAAAATAGCATCGCAATGGTGAATAAAATTATCCTAGTAAAAAAGTAAGGGTATAAAATGTAACACCCCAGGTAAATAAAGAATATGACATTTTTATATTTATCCATATTTGTGAATAAAATATTAATATTACTTTAAAGGGGATGTTGTGCTCGATGGCGTACCCAATACGCAACAACGAGTTTCTTGGGAATCTTACGTTGCACTCTAATAATTAAATAATATTATTTTAAATGGTAGTTAATGCATAGCCGTTGTAATGGCGCGAATGAACAGAACTAACTACAAAATGATTATATATGTTTGTCAAATATTTTTTACTCTTTAAAATAAATTATAGAGGATTAAAAATGCGAATGAATCCAATTTTAAGCGTAGACAGTCTAATATTCTTTAAAAGGTCGATTAATCACCTTTTGATGGCGAACCTCTTTTAAATCCACTTTTTGACAATTTTATGTGTTATATTTGACAAAATAAAATTCTTCTTTATAATTGGGACATAAAAATTTACTTTTTGTAAATTTTTGGTATTTTTCTGAAAAAGTTCAATTTTTAATGAATAGTGAAAAATGTTGTCTTTTAATTCAAAACCTCTTTTTAATCTAATTTATTTATATGATTAGATTATCTTTTTAATTGGTTCTAAAGTGTAAATAGAATATATTTTTACCATTTAATCCAATGTTGGTAATTGTAATTAATATCACTTTAAGATTTGACATAAACGAGTGACAATCTTTTGAAAGATATTGTTTCATAAAAACAGGCTATTTGTTTTAACACCGGGATTTAATTATAAAATTAATTAATGAAACTTCTATGTTATGAATTTGGTAAAATAGACATCATTTTTGAATTTTGAATATCAAATATAGCTTAGGCTGAATTTTTGGAATTTTTCTGAAAAACGTCAATTTTTGATGAATAGTGAAACCACAAAGTGGTGGTTACAAAATTTGATTTTTCGTTTAAATGGGACTTTACCACTTCTGTGATTTGAATTTAAAAAATCCAATTTAAATGATTTTAATTGTTATGTAAAATTTGGTTCAATGGGATGAAAATAATTTTTGATGAAAAGTAACTTTTAAGTTTTATTAATCGCGATTAAAGGTAATTAGTGTAATTTAAGGTAAAAATGATATTATAATAAAATGAAAATATCTTGACACTTATCCTAACCTTATTGGTTGAGTTATGGCCAACCAATACAACCAATGGGTCGATTTTTGGTACCCCATGGAGACACTTGGGTTTGATAATGACATTTATGTCTTTTATTCAAAGTTAAAATAAAAATGTCACAAACATGATTTTCTTTACTAAAACAATTTTTACATGTGGTTATACAGGTCATAATTTTTACTATAAATAATCATTGGAAATATAAAAAGATTTCCTCATCATATTATTTTTCTTATAATTTTTAGACATTAAATAAATTAAATTCATTATGACATCATGATGATGCAGTGATGACCTCATTATTTAACGATTTAAATAAAATGGAAAGATAATGAAAAATCTAGGACCTACACATGTCCAAAACCTATTGTATGGGTGGATTTCGAACCCTTATCACCTTATACTCGAAACAAATCAATGTGGGACCATTAAAATCCGAAATCCATTTGCAAATAAAGTAACATTTTATACATTTCCAAGAGTGCCCCTCCTCTCCTCTTATAAAAGGCCCCCACCTCTACCACTATACCCACACCTCTCAAGCCTTCGGTTCGGCCAAGCTCTGATAATTTTGTCTCTACACATTCCTATACTCATCCTAGAAGCCTTATCATAGGAAGGAAGCTCTTCAAGAAACCCTTTTGGTTCAAACCAAAGGGAGTTACCCAATTTTAAGGTAACGTCTTCACTTGTGCTCTATTGTTTTATTTTGCTTCTCCAACCCCCTGAACTCTTTTTATTCATTTATTTTGTAACAACTACAGTATCATCAATATACTAGGATTTTTTTATAATATGTATTCGAGCTACACTTACACACACCTTCATCTAATGGTTAAAGAACATACTGTTTCTGTGGATGGGGAATTTCTGCCTCACGAAACGATGATTGTTCAACACTCATATAACACCTTCAAAGGTGGCCATTAAGATGTCACTATGTTTATGTATGATATATAATATGTTTATGTTTTACATAAGCTTCTGTATTTTTCATTTGTGAAATACCTTTATGGATTCCATTATGGGTATACGCGATATCTTCATTTTTGGAAGTGCGGACTACAGCCCCCTCAAAGTGATTTGATTCGTTAATGCCATATGTGGGATGTATAAAGGATTTATTTAAAGTTATTTTATATGATGTTATACTGGAATTATAATATTACTTTATATCATTATTTTTTTCTTTCCATTAAAGTATAAGATAGAAATGAAAGTAGCGTTCATGCGTACGTACGGCTTACCGTCTCCATGAATGATGCATTTCATTTCTTATCCTCAAATGTAATGTACTATTATAAGTACATATAATGGATATATATGATTTATGATACATATAAAGGATGAATATAATTATGGAATTAATAATATACACATCAATCATTTAGTTTTAACTCCATTAATATGACATAGAAATGAAAGTAGTGTTCATGCGTACGTACGGCTTACCGTCTCCATGAACGGTGCATTTCATTTATTACCTCTAAATGATTATGTAATATTATAAATACATGTATATTCTGGATATATATTATATATATGATATCCAAATCAGGAATTTCATTCTGGATATAAGGAACCATTGACCACACGAACAACATGTAATTGTAAGAAGTCCACTTTTGACTTAAGAACCGAATATCGACAAAACAAACATTATTAACATAAATGATTACATAATATATATAACATGTCAATAATTGATATAAAAGGAAAAATGAGCTTGAAAAAGGTTCTTAATCAAATATAAATTAACTCAAGTTAATTATTTAGGATGTTAAAGAACGATCGAGTCAAGTCAAACCCGAGGTAAGGGATCCTACTCCTCTCTTTCTTTTTAAGTACACTCTTTTATGTCATTCCTTTTAAAAGCTCATATTTCTTGTTATTGGGATGTTCTTTTATATTACTCTTACTATAATTTTTATGTTCATATGATGAGAGACCCTATTCTATCTCATCAATCCATTTTGGAAGTTTTGAGTGGCGCCGTTAGGCTGCCGAATTTTCGTAAGAGATCTAACCTCTCTCTTTCATTTTAAGTACTCTCCTTTATGTTACTCATTTTAAGATACTCTTTGATATGATGGGGGATGTTCTATTATATCCTCTTTCTATATATTTTATTGTAATATGAGGAGAGACCCTATTTGTTCTCATCAATCCATTTTTGGAAGTTTTAAGTGGCACAGTTAGGCTGCCGAATTTTCGTAAGGGATTTTTCATCTCACTTTTATTCCCGTGAGATTTATGCTACATTTTCCACAATTTCCTTTGAGTGGTGTATGTACTTCCCATTATATTACTCATTGTGTAATATAATTTCATTTATGATTATTTACATCAATGTTGTATTGTCATTCTTTCACGGGGTGTATGTTTCGAAAGATACCCATGTTGGTAAGGGAACCTTTCACCCTCCTCTTTTTAAAAGACTTCTTTTGTTATGTCTTTTAATTCACATAATATTATTTTGGGATATGTTCTTATATATCCTTATTGATTTAAATTTTATTTCCATGTGATGAGATACCCTTTTTATCTGTCATCAACTCATTTTCTGAATTTTGTAGTGACCCCATTAGGCTGTCAAATTTTTGCAAGGGAACTTCTTAACCCAAATTTGATTCTTGGGGATAAACTTATACTCCTTGAATATGTCGTTCTATGAATATGTGTGAATAGCATATGATTGTTTTAAACTTAATATCCACTTATATTTGGTGTATTCGTTTTTCACACGTAATTATGTAATTGATTTATCCTTAAACCAAGGATATCGTCTTTGTAAGGGACTTTGTCTCAATCTCCTTTCATTGTGGCATATTTCGTTTTATACACAACTTTATTTTATACGGTGTATAAACACCTTGGACTTTTACTTTTATACAAAAGGAATCTTTTTCTACGAAGCGTTTTACTAAACGACAAAAAGTAATGTTTCTTTTAACGTACGCGGTGACAACGACCTTTTCCACCTCCATGAGTATTATTTGATCTTTGGCTTCCTCAACAAGCCGTAATGTTTTTAAAATAAAATAAATACCATATAATCTTTTATGTATTTTGGTATGGAAAATGTTTTTGATAAACGATTCTATTATTTCAATATATTTAAATGATATATTTTGATTGAAATGTGGAAATGTCATCATTCCTTTATATTGGTTTTATGTGTTATAATTTTATAATTTTACTTGGACATATTACGGGTGGTTACGTGATAAACCATATGACGGGTGGTGTCATGAATACCAGGACTGGTGGTTATGTTATAACCTCCAATGCATTGGTTATGGAAGTTGGTCGTATGGCTATTCCATTAAGTATGTATGGAAGTTGGCCGAATGGCTATTCCATTAAGTGATATGTGTGGAAGTCGACCTTATGGTTATTCCACTTAATTATGTTTATGTCCCAAGTTACCTTTATATTTTATGTGATCTTTATATGGGTTTTATGGTAATATTTTGGATACAGAAGGGTAAGTAATGAACTTTTATTCAGTGAAGAGTTTTTACTACTTGTAGAAGGTGAAAAGTATTACTTTGATAAAGTAGACATGGTTTACTTGATGTTTTAAAAAACTAACAGTTTTCATTCTTTGTGTATCCCTTACTGAGCTTTTTATGATCATCCCATGTTTTTGAAATGTTTTTCACAGGACTTAACGTGGAATTGGGTCAAGGATGGGATCAAGGGAATGTCATGCAACCTAAAACATGGAACTGGACATGTTTCTTTTTAAGAGTTTTTATTTTATGGAAACTTAGTAAAAGTTTCTACTTTGTAATCTTTTGAGATGTAATAGTTATGTCCTAATGCTCTAAAACTCTATGCCCGAAAAGATCCTCAATGTGAATTATTCATTTAATTCAATATTAAGTAAGGTTTAAGGTCGGGGCCTTATAGTTGGTATCAATGGTCGGTTTAGACAAATTTAGGGATTAAGAGTTTTTGTTAGACACATGATTTGTCCCTATATCTATTATTTTAGTTAAATCCTTGTTTTATAAATTTTTTCAGGACAAGTAAAGTTGGTTACGAATGGAAGGAGAAGGATCTAAAACGAAATTCCTATCTCTTCCTGATGACAAGCTTGCAATAATTATTGCAAAGAAATGTTCGGATGATTGTGAAAACTTTTCTAGCATACAACTCATTTGCAGGCAGTTGTTTGAGATATCAAACACCTCCACTATACCTCGTTATCATCGTGTATCATGGGTTGTTTTTAGACAAATACTATTTTCACAATATTCTCATATTTTCAAGAAAGGTAAATATTATCAGGGTATTTTCAAATATTTTACCTTATCACAATAATTTAAAGCATATTATGATTTTAAAGATGGTGCTGAGGAAGGAGACCCTAGCGCAACCTATTTATATTTGATTTTAAAATATAGTCTCTTAGCACATACTTATGGTATATTATAAGGACCAATAATGGATCGTTTCAACTCAAATTATGTCCGACTATTTTATAGAAATCATATTTTATCAGATGTTTTGGAATTATATGTCATACATGATTATTTTCCAAAACTGTTTTTCTGTGAACACCCATATGACCCATGTTGTACAAGGTGTATTTGGATGGAGGAAGAAAATGATTTTGAAGGATCTCTAAATCATTATTGTAATGCATGGGACTTCTACCTACGTGAGCAACATGACGATAAAACCGAGTGGATGCCCTGATCAAGGTATGATGTTATTCTTTTTGGGAATCGTTTTATTTGACCTTATGGTGGTTAAATAAGACTTCAAGAATTAAGATGTTGAGACTGTAACGAATTTGGATGAAAATGAGAGGTATAAGGAAACTATTAAGGTTAAAACATGTTAGGGTTATTTTTGGAGTTTTATAAAAAGGACAACACGCAGACCGTGTGACAACCCGTCGCGTCTCACAAAGCTGCGGGAAACGAACCCACAACCAAAGTGCAATGGGTATTTATCGCCTACCACTAGACTACGTGAAGTCCCTGGTTAGTATGAGTTATTAATTTTAGTTAGGTGACTTTATGAATTAAGAGTAAGTTTATTTTTGGTTTTTATGGAAATGATTAACATATCATGGAGGATATGTGATTAGGTTAATTACTTTTCAATGTGAGACTTTAGGAGCAACTGATGTTTTTTGGAGATAAATGTTACAACTTAACTTGGAAGACTATGTGACTAAATCCTTCAAATATTTGGTATTCAATATTAGTTTGGTTTACTTTGATGAATTTTATGGACAAATTGTTTATCGAATGGTCCTCGTTGAACTTTGGGTTTTGTTGGGAAAATTTTGGAGATTATGAATAGATTTTCTTTTTATAAAGGGTTATCCTTTTCTGGATTATCTTCTCTTGTACTAACCTTTTTGGTTTTGGTTTTGGTTAGAGTCTAAAGACATGGGAAGTATATAGTTCTCTTTTGTGGATTAGGTGATTCTCTATAAATTGATTATAGTACTCTTAATGAAAACAAGTCTTCCTAAATACTCGTCTTTTGGAGAAAATATGAGTTTGATTAGGGAATCTAGTAAAAGTTGGAAGTATACATGAAAAGTAAGTATGTTTCATTATGATTTAGTTAGGCTCAAAAATAAATTCCTCAATGAAGAGTAACTTAAAACAAAAATGTTGTCTGTTAACTTTTCCTACTAGGGAATCGAATACCGTTTAACCCATCACAAGTTTATGATTTTCTTGTGGTTAACTTTCTCTTAAACATGTTTTCTATAACTCTCCATCAGAACATGACCCTATGTTTTCTTCTCCATGTCCATGTTTTCCTACATGGAATCCTAGTTTGGGTTAACTCGGGTGACCTTTGTACTTATCTTTCTTTATTTTAAAGTAATTGTTTTACTGACTCTTGTTCTGATGTGGGACTTTCACGGATATTTCCAAGCCCAATTTTAAAATTGAGAGGACGTAATTCCCAAAAGGGGGGAAGGATGTAACACCCCATGTAAATAAAGAATATGAAATTTTTATATTTATCCATATTTGTGAATAAAATATTAATATTACTTTAAAGGAGATTCTATGCTCGATGGCGTACCCAATACGCAACAACGATTTTCTTGGGAATCTTACGTTGCACTCTAATAATAAAATAATATTATTTTAAATAGTAGTTAATGCCTTGACGTTGTAATGGCGGGAATGAACATAACTAACTAAAAAATGATTATATATGTTTTTCAAATATTTTTACTCTTTACAATAAATGATAGAGGATTAAAAATACGAATGAATCTAATTTTAAGCGTAGACAGTCTAATATTCTTTAAAAAGTCGATTAACCGCCTTTTGATGGGGATCCACTTTTAAATCCATTTTTTGAAAATTTAATGTGCTATGTTTGACAAAATAAAATTCTTTTTTATAATCGGGACATCAAAATTTACTTTGTGTAAATTTTTGGTATTTTTCCGAAAAAGTTCAATTTTTAATGAATAGTGAAAATGTTGTATTTTAATTCAAAACCTCTTTTTAATATAATTTATTTATATGATTATATTATATTTTTAATTGGTTTTAAAATGTAAATAGAATATATTTTTACCATTTAATCCAATGGTGGTCATTGTAATTAATATCACTTTAAGATTGGACATAAACGAGTGTCAATCTTTTGAAAGATATTGTTTCATAAAAACACACTATTTGTTTTAACACCGGAATTTAATTATAAAATTAATTAATTCAACTTCTATGATATTAATTTTGTAAAATAGACATCATTTTTGAATTTGGAATATCAAATATAGCATAGGGTGAAGTTTTGGTATTTTTCTGAAAAACTTCAATTTTTGATGAATAGTGAAACCAAAAAGTGGTGGTTACAAAATTTGATTTTTCGTTTAAATGGGACATTACCACTTATGTGATTTGAATTTAAAAAATAAAATTTAAATTATTTTAATTGTTATGTATAATTTGGTTCAATGGAATGAAAATAATTTTTGATGAAAAGTAACTTTTAAGTTTTATTAATCGCGATTAAAGGTAATTAGTGTAATTTAAGGTAAAAATGATATTATAATAAAATGAAAATATCTTGAAACTTGTCCTAACCCTATTTTTTTTGTTATGTCCTACCAATACAACCCATATGTCTATTTTTGGTACCCCATGGAGCCACTTGGGGTTGATAATGACATTTATGCCTTTTATTTAAAGTTAAAATAAAAATGTCACAAACATGATTTGTTTTACTAAAACAATTTTTACATGTGGTTATACAAGTCAGAATTTTGACAATAAATAATAATTGGAAAGATAAAAATATTTTCTACATCATAGTATTTTTCTTATAATTTTTGGACATTAAATAAATTAAATTCTTTATGACATCATGATGATGCAGCGATGACCTCATTATTTAACGATTTAAATAAAATGGAAAGATATTGCAAAATCTAGGACCTACACATGTCAAAAACCTATTGGATGGGTGGATTCCGAACACTTATCACCTTATCCTCGAAAAACATCAAGTTGGGACCATTAAAATCAGAAAACCATTTGAAAATAAAGTAACATTTTATACTTTTCCAAGAGTGCCCCTCCTCTCCTCTTATAAAAGGACCCCACCTCTACCACCTTACCCACACCTCTCAAACCGTTGTATCGGACAAGATCTGATAATTTTGTCTCTCCACATCCCTATCCTCATCCTAGAATCCTTATCTTAGGCAAGAAGCTCTTCAAGAAACCCTTTTGGTTCAAACCAAAGAGAGTTACCCAATTTTAAGGTAACGTCTTCACTTGTGCTCTTTTGTTTTATTTTTCTTCTCTAACCCCCTGAACTCTTTTTATTCATTTAATTTGTAACAACTCCAGTATCTTCAATATACTATTATGTTTTTATAATATTTATTCGAGCTACACTTACACACACCTTCATCTAATGGTTAAAGAACATATTGTTTCTGTGGATGGCGAATTTCTGCCTCACGAAACGTTGATTGTTCACCACTCATATAACATCTTAAAAGGTGTCCATTAAGATGCCACTATGTTTATATATTATATATAATATGTATATGGTTTACTTAAGCTTCTGTTTTTTTCATGTGTGGCATACCTTTATGGCTTCCATTATGGGTATACGCAATATCTTCATTTTAGGAAGTGCGGACTACCGCCCCCTCAATGCGATTTGATTCGTTAATTCCATATGTGGGATGTATAAGGGATGGATTTAATGATTTTATATATGATTTTATACTGGAATTATAAGATACCGTTATATCATTATTTTTTTCTTTCCATTAAAGGATGAGATAGAAATGAAAGTAGCGTTCATGCGTACGTACGGCTTACCGTCTCCATGAACGGTGCATTTCATTTCTTATCCTCAAATGTAATATACAACTATAAGTACATATATTGGATATATATGATTTATGATACATATAAATGATGAATATAATTCTGGAATTAAAAATATACACATCTATCATTTAGTTTTAATTCCATTAATATGACATAGAAATGAAAGTAGCGTTCATGCGTACGTACGGCTTACTGTCTCCTTGAACGGTGCATTTCATTTCTTACCTCTAAATGATTATGTAATATTATAAATACATGTATATGCTGTATATCTATGATATATATGATATCCAAAAAATGAATTTCATTCTGTATATAAGGAACCTTTGACCACACGAACAACATGTAATTGTAAGAAGTCCACTTTTGACTTAAGAACCAAATATTTCCAAAACAACCATTATTAACTTAAATGATTACATAATGTTTATAACATGTAAATAATTGATATAAAATGAATAATGAACTTGAAAAAGGTTCTTAATAAAGTAGAAATTAACTCAAGTTTATTATTCAGGACGTTAAAGAACGATCGAGTCAAGTCAGACCCGAGGTAAGGGATCCTACTCCTCTCTTTCTTTTTAAGTACACTCTTTTATGTCATTCCTTTTAAAGATCATATTTCTTGTTATTGGGATATTCTTTTATATTACTCTTAATATAATTTTTATTTTCATATGATGAGATTCCCTATTCTCTCTCATCAATCCATTTTGGATGTTTTGAGTGGCGCTGTTAGGCTGCCGAATTTTCGTAAGAGATCTAACCTCTCTCTTTCATTTTAAGTACTCTCTTTTATGTTACTTCTTTTAATATCCTCTTTGTTATGATTGGGGATGTTATTTTATATTCCTATTTCTTTAAATTTTATTGTAATATGATGAGAGACCATATTTTATCTCATCAATCCATTTTTGGAAGTTTTAAGTGGCGCCGTTAGGCTGCCGAGTTTTCGTAAGGGATTTTTCATCTCACTTTTATTCCCGTGAGATTTATGCTACATTTTCCACAATTTACATTGAGTGGTGTATGTACTGCCCATTATTTTAATCATTGTGAAATATAATTTCATTTATTAGTATTTACATCATTGTTGTATTGTCCTTCTTTCACGGGGTGTATGTTTCGAAAGATACCCATGTCGGTAAGGGAACCTTTCACCCTCCTCTTTTTAAAAGACTTCTTTTGTTATGAATTATAATTCACATACTATTATGTTGGGATATGTTATTATATATCCTTATTGATTTAAATTTTATTTCCATGTGTTGAGATACCCTTTTTATCTCTCATCAACTCATTTTCTGAATTTTGTAGTGACCCCATTAGGATGTCAAATTTTTTCAAGGGAACTTCTTAACCAAAATTTGATTCTTTGGGATAAACTTATACTCTTTGAATATGTCTTTCTATGAATATGTGTGAATATCCTATGATTGTTTCACACTTAATATCCACTTATATTTGGTGTATTAGTTTGTCACACATAATTATGTAATTGATTTATCCTTAAACCAAGGATATCGTCTTTGTATGGGACTTCGTCTCAATCTCCTTTTATTGAGGCATATTTCTTTTTATACACAACTTTCTTTTATACGGTGTATAAACCCCTTGGACTTTTAGTTTTTTACAAATGGAATATTTTTCTACGAAGCGTTTTACTAAACAACAAAAAGGAATGTTTCTTTTAACGTACGCGGTGACAATGACCTTTTCCGCCGCCGCGAGTATTATTTGATCTTTGGCTTCCTCAACAAGCCATAATGATTATAAAATAAAATAAATACCATATACTCTTTTATGTATTTTGGTATGGAAAATGATTTTCATAAAGGATTCTATTATGTCAATATATTTAAATGATATATTGTGATTGAAATGTGGAAATGTTATCATTCCTTTATATTGGTTTTATGAGTTATAATTTTATAATGGTACTTGGACATATTACGGGTGGTTACGTGATAAACCATATGATGTGTGGTGCCGTGAATACCAGGATGGGTGGTTACGTTATAACCTCCAATGCATTGGGTATGGAAGTCGGCCGTATGGCTATTCCATTAAGTATGTGTGGAAGTTAGCCAAATGGCTATTCTATTAAGTGATATGTGTGTAAGTCGACCTTATGGTTATTCCACTTAAGTATTTTTATGTCACAAGTTACCTTTATATGTTATTTGATATTTATATGGGTTTTATGGTAATCTTTTGGTTACAGAATGGTAATTAATGAACTTTTATTCTGTGAATATTTTTTACTACTCCGAAAAGGTGGAAAGTATTACTTTGATAATGTATACTTGGTTTTCTTGTTGTTTTGAAAAACTAACCGTTTTCATTCTTTGTGTATCCCTTACTGATCTTTTTATGCTCATCCCAAGTTTTTGAAATGTTTTTCACAGGACTTAACGTGGAATAGGGTCAAGGATGGGATCAAGGGAAAGTCATGCAACCTAAAACATGGAAGTGGACATGTTTCTTTTTAAGAGTTTTTATTTTATGGAAACTTAGTAAAAGTTTCTACTTTGTAATCTTTTGAGATGTAATAGTTATGTCCTAATTCTCTAAAACTCTAAACCCGAAAAGATCCTCAATGTGAATTATTCATTTAATTCAATATTAAGTAAGGTTTAAGGCCAAGGCCTTATATAAAATTTGGGGTTGGTGGTAATCAATGAGGATAACCTATTGACCCAAAAACGTCAATGTTCATTAGTTATCTTGGTCTCACAATGAGGATGAATGTGATTATTGATATAGGGTCATGGTGCCACATCCAACTTTTTACGAAGGAAATCGTTTTGAATGATGTAATGGTATTGTTAGAATAAACTTTCTCTATTTTAATCAAAAATTATATAATGAAATTTTGATTTAATTTTCATTATTCCTTGATTATTTCATTAATTTTACAATATTTTCATGAGAAATTTATCTTAATGGCTATCGAAAAACCCTTTAGAGTCTTCATGACTCTTCTTAGAAAGATATATCTTAGGGATGTTGATGGAAAAATAAAGTCCACACCACCACCACCACTAAGTCAAAAATGCATCATAAAGTAGGAAACATGGACGGGCTTCATTACTCATCGCAACGAGAAATAATTTTAGGTGAATTGATTTTGGAAATATATTATTTGAAATTATTTATTTTATCCAACCTGATTTAAAAATATTAATTTGTGAAATAATGAAAAAATGCTGAAAATAAATAACATGTATCAAAACCAACGTACCCCTATTGAAATATAAGGATGGGGTATGCTTCATTAGAAAAGTAATTGTTATGTATTTTAAATCAATAATAAAAGATTAATTATGTGATATGAAACAAATTATGTTAAATTATTTATATACAGATTGATGGATCAAAATAGGAATCCACTTCCAACCCACATCATGTGCTATAGAAAAAAAGTCCTGTAAATAATAAGGGTAAATTAGATGGTGAAAACAGATAAATTGTATGGGAAGCATGTGTAATTATGACATAATTTTAATTCTTTGAACGTTGTGATAATTTTACATAAAAATATATATTTATGTTTATATTTTATATATATATATATTATACACAATAATCGGTAATTGTCGTACTAGAAGAAAAGATACTTTTAGTTTCTTTGAAGCAACCTGAATAATATCTATGTGTTATAGGATTTTGTTTTGGAGTACCTCCATGACCATATTCCTAGAAGATAAAGACACATTTAGATACATATAATATGGTGAGATTATTTTAGACAGAAATAGATGCACATTAAGATATTATTTTCTGGTCTTGTTTGGCAGACCAAAGTATAAGAAAGGATCAAATCAAACCAGTGGTGGAGAATAGATCCAAAAATAAACCAAATAATCCCACAAGATTTGAGGCTAGTAATTCCAAAAAACTACATAACTTACATAGGGTAATTAATTTTTTCATTACTCTTTCTCCTAAATGTGAATGAAACAACTTCTGATAACTTTATATTACTAAAATTCTACAGGGTATATTTATATGTGATTTCTATCTATCACCACTCATGTATTGTCATGTTGTGGTGGGTACAATGTACAATACCCCATGAGACCAACTACTAAATAAATACCTCCATAAATATCACATGATAGTTGAGATTGAGGTAGCTTATGATCTGAATACTTTGTTTCATGATCCACTTGATGGTAAAGATATTACAATGGTCGAAGATGTTATTAGAGCTTTCATAGCATGGCCATCTAATTTTATAAAAGTTACATGAGTTATGTATTTAATATAATAATAATAATAACATGAAACATTTTATGATAAATGGAATAAATTTTGGTATGAAATTACATATGGATAAAGAGGTAGATAAATGGAAGGTTGAGTCAAAAAAATATAGTGAATAGACAAGGAAAGAAAAATAACATTTTGAGAGTCCCTTATCCCCGCCAATTTCAGAGAAACAATTGTTATGATTACAACATCATGAAGCCAACATATTTAAAAATAAAACTATTTCTTACATTGAATGTGAATAATAAATATATAGAAATTCTTTGACAACCAGAATTGGTCTTTTGACTCTAAATGAGCTTATCAAGCATTAATGGTTGGGTGTCTTAGTGGTGAATACATACATGAGGTACATTTTCATAACACATCTTTCCAAATAATAAGAAAATATTTTTATTAAATTTAATAAATATTAATATTTTGTAAAGTAATTTATATGAAAACTATATAAATGGAAGTCCATTTGAAACCTAATTTGGATTCATTAATCTTTTTATCATTTCTACACCAGTACTTACTTTAAATGAGTAATTAGTTAAAAAGAAAACAGATGAGTTACTCAAAGAATTTAATAAAAAATAAATATACTATAGACTCTTTTTGATTCCCTCAATTAAAATTTAAAACTCTAAAATCTAATCACATAAAATATATTATCAATTTTTTCATTACTTAATTGTCTTTGTTTTTTATGATGCACTGGATGATGATAGTAGTAAATTTAGACACCCTGAATATTTATTTTACAGATCTAATGTAAGGGTATGAAACCAACTGACCACACATGATGTGTATTTTGAATATATAATTCACTAAAACCAAAATTTTGTAGATAAACATCGAATTTTATTTAAAGTATGTGTTTTAATAAGATTTTTTTATGATCGGGTGGTTTCTCAATAAAGGATAGATCATGGAATGAAGTCGGAGTCTAAAGGGATAAATCCTATGGATTACTAAAATAAGAAAAAAAAAGTATATATATAAATATTTATCAATAAAAAAATTTCAAAACAATTTACGAATTTTGGCTAATGTTTATATAGTGTCTGAAACTAGATAATGACATTGATTAGGGAAATTATGCTTTCAAATTTATGAGAGAAATCATAAATCATGAAAATAACTGCATCCCCCAACAAGTAATTTCAAAATGTAATTATAATTTAATTAAATATATTTCCTAATAATTTTTTTTAAATATTTTTATAGTACTACTAAGATTTAGGATGACCTAGTTTCTCAAAAGAAGAAATAAATTTGTTTAGAGATGAGTGGTTAGTGTACTTTTTGTCAGAATGTATGTTGACATTAAATTTAGATGATTACATGATATGTTCGTGATATAGTATGAGTTATGACCTTTGAAAGATATTTGGGGTCTGAAGAATTAGTGTCAGAATGCTTTTATATTATTTTTTATCTCTTTATCAAGGAGATGTATAATAGAGGAAATCAGTATTTTTAAAAGAACTAGCCTACAAATAATAAAATTTTTGGGAAATCACTGAGGTGTATGTAGAGGAAGAGGCTGAGGAGGAGGTAGAGGTGAAGGGGGAGATAGGGAAGAGTCAAATTCAGAAATCTATGGGGAGGAGGAGGAAGAGGAAAAGATCCTTGTTGATACTGAGGTGAAGGAGGATAAGAATTAATGTCTTGTAAACAATAAAATTGTTTGGTAATTAATTAGAATAATGATTATACTATGATTGTGTTTGAGAAACATTATTTAAAAGTGCACACTAATCTTGTGACTTATGATTAGAGACATTGTGAAAGTGTTTCAGGTGACTTATTGAAGTAATTTTTTCACCACTTGTTTACGTGATTTTATATAGGGTAGTAATCCACCTATTATATCACTCTATATTTGAAGCATTAATTTCTCCACTAGTGTTTTTTATGTAACATTTATACAATTTCGCAATCCTTAATCATGTATATAATCCATATTTAATTTTTGAATAAATATGTGGGTAATCAACCACCAAAGTCATTAGGTGTTTGAAATAACTATTTGAGGAAGACCAACATTGATATATCATAGTCAACAAGGAGGGATGGTGTCAAAGTGTATGTTATCAGATTAAATTTTTCATTTTCATACAAAAAAAGTATCACTGACTAAAAACTGAAAAAATATTATTATATTGTATTGATAATTTAATAAAATGATTCATAATTCATTTATGGAATGTATGAATCATTATCTTTTCAAACCCACACATTATTCCACCTATATAGCTCAATGTGTGTGTTTCTATTTTAAAATAAAATTTTAATAAAAATCACAAGTGGTTTACTCAAAACCGTGTAAATTCATTCCGATTATTCTAATACTTTAGGAAAATTATCCATAAATCATTTGAGACCTATTAAAATTTTATTCTTCTCAATATGACTCACAATGCGATTAGTATGACTCGAAGTGTGTCTTTTTATTCAAAATTGGCATTAATTTTGGTGAAAAAAACCACTGACACACTCATAACTAATCAAACACATTATTATTATTATTTTACTTTATAGATACTATCCTTAAATCATTTATGATGTGTAGGAATCATCCATAGCTCAATACTGTGCATGGTGTGACCGTTATGACTCCAAATTTCTGTTATTAGTTTAAAATTTATATTTTAATACAAAAAAAGTCACTCACCGAAAATGAATAAAACATGATCTTATTGTCTTGATAATTTGGGAAAACCATTAATAATTCATTTATGATGTGTGTGAATTAGTCTCATGTCAAACCAACACATTATTCCACATGTATATCTCAATGTGTGTTTTTCCATTTTAAAATTACATTTTACTAAAAAAAACAAGTGGCATATTCAATTTCGAGGACAAACAATCTATTTATTTTTATACTTAATCAAAATGATCCATGATTTATTTGGTATGTGAAGAAATAATCCTCACCTATTTAAAACCTACCATGTGACCGGTATGACTCCATGTGATTCTTATTATTAAAAATTGACATTAATTTTATTAAATGAGAAACTAAAATAATCAAAATTGAGAAAATTCATTCATATTGTTTTGTTACATTATTAAAATGATCTATATGGAATTGAATATCTATAGGAATCAACAGAATCTCAATCTAATGAACGGTGTGACTGGTATGACTCCATGTGTCTGTTAGTAGTATAAAAATGACATTTTAATAGAGAAAAAATCACTCACTAGAAACTGATAAAACATGAATGGATTGTCTTGATAATTTTTTAAAATGATTTATAATTCATTTGGTGCATGTATGAATTAGTCTCATGTCAATCTAACACATGATTCCACCTATATGGCTCAAAGTGTGTGTTTCTAGTTTTAAATGAAATTTTAGTACAGAACACAAGTGGCATAATAAAAACCAAGGAATCACATTCTGATTATTTTGATACTTTATTAAAACATTACTTGAGTCATTTGGGGTTTTTATGAATCAGTATCACCTCAATCTGATACACGATGTGACTAATATGACACCAAGTGCATCATTTTATTCAAAGTTGACAATAATTTTAGTGGTAAAAATAACTAACATACTCAAAACCAGTAAAACTCATTTTTATTGTTTTTTTAAATTAGAAATAAGATCCATAATAAATTTTTGATGTGTAAGAATCAAATACACCTCAATATAATGTACGATGTGACTGGTATAACTCCAAGTATATGTTATCCATTTAAAATTGACATTTTAATACAAAAACATCACTCAAACAAAACTATGAAAACATGGACGGATTGTCTTCATAATTTTTTATAGTGATTCATAATTAATTTCTAATTTTTATGAATCATTATAATGTCAAACCCACACATGATTCCACCTATATGGCTCAATGTGCAGGTTTCCTTTTTAAAATGACATTTTAGTAAAAACACAAGTTTCATACTCAAAACCAATGAAAAAAATTATGATAGTTATAATACATTAAAAAAACTATACATGTGTAATTTAGGATGTGTAGGAATAATTAACACCTCAATATGATTCATGTTGTGACCGGTATGACTTGAAGTGCATCTTTTTAATCTAAATTGACATTAATTTTAGTGAAAAAATAATGTACATACTCAAAACCTAGAAAATTCATTCAAAATATTTGGGTACTTTACAAAAAAGAGCAATGAATCATTTTTGATGTGTATTAATCATCCACAACTCAATCTGATGCATTATGAGACTGGTATGAAATCAATTCTCCATTATTAGTTTAAAATTGACATTTTCATACAAAAACGTCGCTCACTAAAAACTGAGAAAACACACTCGGATTGTCTTGATAATCTGGAACAATGATTTATAATTCATTTTTTTCATTTAAGAATTAGTCTCATGTCAATCCGATTCATGATTCAACCTATATAGATCAAAGGGAGTGTTTCCAATTTAAAATGACATTTTAATAAAAAATGGAAGTGGCGTACTCAAAACCAAAGAAATAAATTATTATTATTTTAATAATTTAGGAAAAAAATACATGGGTAATTTGGGAGGTGTATGAATCAACTTCAACTAAATCGGATTCACTTTGAAACTGGTATCACTCCAAGTGTGTCATTTTATTCAAAATTGGCATTAATTATAGTAAAAAAATAACAGACATACTCAAAATCGAGAAAAATCATATTTATTTTTTTGGTATTTTAGGATAATGATCTATATGTGATTTATAATGTGTAAAAATTAGACGAACCTCAATCTAATGCATGGTTTTACAGGTATGACACCAAGTGTCCAATATCAGTTTAAAATTTCTTTTTTAATACTAAAAATTCACTCACTAAAAAATAATAAATCACTCTCGAATTGTCATTATAATTTGTGGAAATGATTCATAATTCATTTGTGATGTGTATGAATCAGCCTCATGTCAAACCCACTCACGACTCCACCTATATGGCTCAAATTTCTTGTTTTCAGTTTAAAATGACATTTTATTAAAAAACACAAGTGGCATAATTAAAATTGAGTAAACACATTCATTGTATTTTGATAATTTATTAAAATGATACATGAGTGATATGGGACATGTAAGAATCAGCCTCACCTCAATATGATACATGATGTGATGAATGTAACTCCAAGTGCATCTTTTTATTCATAATTGACATTAATTTTAGTGAAAAAGAAACTAACAAACTCAAAAATAAAAAAATGCATTTGGATTTTTTTTCTACATTAGTAGATCTATCCATACATCACTTTGGATGTATACAAATCAGCCACACCTCAATCTGACGCACGGTGTGACTAGTATGACTCCAAGTGTCTGTTATGAGTTCAAAATTTACATTTTCATACAAAAAAGGTTCACTCCCTAAAAACCGAGAAAAGGTGGTCAAATTTTCCTGATAATTTGGTACAGTGATTCATAATTCATTTATAATATGTATGAATTTTTCTTATGTCAAATTCATACACTATGCCACCTATAATGCTCAAAGTGTGTGTTTCTTGTTTAAAATGACATATTCATAAAAATACAAAAGTAGCATACTCAAAAATGATGAAACACATTATTTTTGTTTTTATACATAATTAAAATGATACATGAGTCATTTGGTATGTATATGAATCATCCTCACCGCAATCTGATGCATGGTGTGATAGACATTACTCCAAGTGTGTATTTTTATTTTTATTTGACATTAATTTTAGTGAAAAAAACAACTAACAAACTCAAAACTAAAAAAAATGGATTGCTTGTTAATTTAGGAAAATTATCTATATTTCATTTTGGAAGTGTAATAATTATCATTACCTCAATCTGATGCACAGTGTGACCGGTATGACTCTAAGTGTCTGTTATTAGTATAAAATTTTCATTTTAATACAAAAAAATGTCACTCACAAAAAAATAAGCAAACATGATTGTATCATCTCTATAATTAGGAAAATTATTAATAATTATTTTTTTGACTAGTATGAATCAGTCTCATTTCCAATAAACACATTATGTCACCAATATGGCTCAAAGTGTGTGTTTCCAATTTAGAATGGAATTTTAGTAAAAAAACAAGTGGCATACCCAAAACTGAGGAAATTCATTCTGATAAATTTGGAACTTTTGGAAAATGATCCATGATTTATTTGGGATGTGTATGAATTAGAATAACCTCAATAAGACATATGGTGTGATTTTTATAACTCCAAGTACGTCTTTTTATTCAAAATTGATAGTAATTTTAGTGAAAAAAAACTACGATACTCAAAAATGAGAAACAAATTCAGATTACTTTGGTACTTTAATAAAATGATCCATAAGTCATTTAGGATATTTAGGAATCATTCACACCTCAATCTGATGCATGGTGTGACCAGTTTGACTCCAAGTGTCTGTTATCAGTTTAAATATAGAATTTTAAAATAAAAAAGTCAAACTCACTAAAAACAACGAAAACACACGCAAATTGTCTTGATAATATGTGAAATAGAGTAATAATTCAGTTTTGAAGTGTATGAATCGTTCACATCTCAAAACCACAAATGATTCCACCTTTATGTCTCAAATTGCATGTTTTTAGTTCTAAATGACATTTTAGTAAAAAAACAAATGGCATACTCAAAACTAAGGAAACACATTCTAAATTTTTTTATACTTTAGTAAAATAATCCATGATTCATTTGGGACTTTTAGGAATCATATAAACCTTCATATGATACAAATTGTGACTTGTATAACTCAAAGTGGTTCCCTTTTTACAAAATAGACATTAATTTTAGTAAAAATACTAATGACATACTCAAAACTAACAAAACGCATTCGAATTGTTTTGTAACATTAGTATAACGATCCATAAGTCATTTTTCACATATAATAATTATACTCACCTCAATTCGACGCATGGTTTTACCACTATGACTCCAAGTTCATCTTTTTATTCAAAATTGACATTAATTTTAATGAAAAAAATAACTCACATACTAAAAACCAAAAAAATGATTTCAGAGTATTTTCTTACTTTAGGAAAAATATCTATAAGTCATTTTTTATGTGAAAGAATCCGTCCCTCCATAAATTGACTCACGGTGTGACCGGTATTACTCCATGTGTGACTTTTTATTCAAAATTTACATTAATTTTATTAAAAAACAACTAACAAACTCCATAATAGTATTTTTTGGTATTTTTATAGAATTTTTATTAAATTTAAAATCCACATTTTTATCATATTTTGGGAATTTTTATTTTTGTTTCTAGTGATGTAGTGTGTTGTTATATCACATTACATCTATTTCTAATGTTTTAGTGTTTTGTAGCATCACACTTTAGTTCTCACCTTTATCAACGGCTATTAAAGTGTTGATAAAAGAATCTTTATCAGTTCTTGTAGAAGTTCCTATAAAGGAATTCTTTATCAGCACTTTTTAAAGTGATGATAATGGAATATTTATTAATTCTTATAAAATTTCTCACAAAGGTTCTCATTATCATCGCTAAATAAAAGCACTGATAAATGGTTTCTTTTATAAATTCTTTTCTTTTATTGAAAAAGATACCATTTATTAGAAAATTTCTAGTACTGAAAAAAGACATGGCCTTTTAACTGTGCTGAGAGAGTCAAGGGTTTTCTAGCACTGATAAAGGCATATTTTAGCATGATTAAAGGCATGTTTTGTAATAGTGTTTTCAGCTTAGCTATTTCCAGTAAATCAACATTATGGTTTTTTCATCCCCTCGTCATCTTTGTGACTATATTCAATACTAGTACTAAATTGAAATTTTTTTTTCACTAATTTTAGTGAGCTCTTTTTTTAGTCAGTAACATGATGAAGAATCATCCAATGAATTGACCAAAACATGATATAATATATATTTTTAATATATATAAATGTATAAACTTTTTTTCTGGATATACTTTTTTATTCATCTTTTTCCCTCCTTAAATTCAACCTGTAAAGATTGATAGAATTTATAAATATATATCAAAACCTCTCCAAATGTTTTTACATATTAAATACGTGTATCGTAGTCTTTATTTTATTTGAGTTTTTTCTATCGATATCTAGTTTAAGAGAGGTATATATATTCTTTTGCAGACTTTTCCCTTATCTGATACACTAGTTGCAGTGGTGAATTAATATGAAATATATATAAATATTATATTTTCTATTGAGATATGATGGATTGAATTTTAAATAGTAATGCAGCTACATTTATTCCAGTAAGTTCAATAGTTTTAAGCACTTATATGAATCTACTATAAATAGAAATTATTTTCACTCTTGAAAACACTATTCTCTTAAACTCTCACATTTTTTCTCTCCATTTATTCATTATTTTTTAAAATAACAAATGCTGCCATAATTTTTCGTTATCTACAAATCAGGTAGGGTATTTATGTAATTATTTTTTTAACGTCTAAATTACTTAGTTTTTAGGGAAAAAATCAAGTTTTATTTAAGAATTCTCTTGAATAATACTTTTATTTTTTTTATAAATATCTAGCATATTTTCTGTCTAAATTATTAAAGGAGTTAATTTTATATAAAATTATTTTATAGTTTTATGTTTTATAAAAAAAATATTTTAAGGTAAGGGATTATTTATTTTAAAATATAAAATATTTTTATGATTTTTTCTATATAAGGGTGTTATATATATATATTTCAAAAATTATGTTTTTAAAAAACCCTTTGTATGGGAGTTATATATTTTCTAAAATTATGTTTTAAGATTCATTAATTTTACTAAGTATTGTTTTTTAAAACAAACTTTAATTTATGCTATTATGTTTATATAAAAGATTTTTATATTCAAATTCCCCTGAAGTAAAATTTTTCTCCCATATATGATTATAAATATAATTTTTTTGTATATTTTAAAGTTTCATGTTATAAAAGAAAAATTAGCTTGATTTTAAAAATAATATCTTATATTTTAAAAGTAATTTTGATGGTGTCTTTTAATTATTAAATTCTCTATTCCATGTGTAAAATTATCATTTGATGTTATGAATGTATTATATGTATATAGATATAGCCATGAATTATGCATATAATTTCATTCCATTCATTTCAATAAAATATTTTTTATAATATTAATTATTATAGTATGTTCAAATTCTTCCATTTAATTTATTAAATTCATGGATTTCTCTGAACTCAAAATAGTTTTATGAAAAAATAGATTTTTAAAAAGTATTGAGGATTTAAAATCACTTTCATATTTAAAAATAATTCAAGTATATTTTTCAATGGTTTTTTATGGGTTATCTATTAGAATTATGAAACTTCAGGAAAAATGTTTTCGTAAATTAAAATTTTAAGCTTGCATATCAAATGTGATAATGAAGAATGGGGAGTGAACCGATGACCTCAACAAGCCTATTTCTAACTAGTGATACAACAAACTGACGATATGTGTTTATAAGTTATTTAAAGTATAATTCTAACCCATAAATGTATTATTATTTTCATTTTATTTTCAAGGAGAAATCCAATTGTTTTTCGAAGTATATTTTTGAAATTGGTTTTCCAAATTATATAGCATTTTTAAAACAATTAAAAAATATTCTATTTATATATAATATATTATTGAAGTAAAATTAAAGAAAATAGTTTTTATTTATGTATATACAAAATTATATTTATCTTGTTTTAAAACCACTTACTATGAAATTGTATTCTCATCCCATGTTTTTTAAATATTTTCATTGGTCATTCAGAAGTTATAAGATGGATGACTTTATTTAAGTTGTTATAACACATGAATCCGATTATATATTTTATATTTTTTTAACTCGGATATTATGTAAGGAATTTTCCTAACTCTCTAGAACCTTGACCATAAAAGACCCTTAGTTGTGTGGTGATCTGTGCATTTTTCAATTAAATTTTAATAAATGAAAAATAAATAGTTTGTTTTTTATAATGAATCTAGATGTGTGTGTTCAGGATGTTACAGTTGGTATCAGAAATATCTTAGTAGAAAAATTGGAAGCTAGATTTATGAAAAAATATATTTCATAACGAAACCCTGGTATGGAATTTTTAAATTCTACCAAAAAACCAAACATTAGATTTAGGGATTAGTTATACCTAAATTTAAATTTATGTTAAGAGGTTTGCAGATTAAAAATTATGTTTCATAATGTTATGACCTAATATAGTGTATAAAATTTTCTATAAATGGCTGCATGTGGACGGAATGGGAATAATATCATTTTATGTAACTCCTATAAGAGTTTACCTCCTATGAAAGAAAATTAAGTTGGGACTAGATCTATGGCTAGAGATGGAGCAGCAGCTAGAGATGTACAAATTAAATCTATATTGGGATATTTGTATTGGGTTATGAGAAATAACATTTATTGTATATATTATCCTTATAATACTAAATGTATTGTAAAAATCTAATCTGATTCATGGGACAACAACCTACATCATTCACTAGAACTATGAATCCATTTGTAGATGAGAAATGCATATATTCTTTATAAATTATTTTTCTCACTTTGGTAATTAATGAAATAGAGAAGGTTTTCATGAATGTTTAACGTCTCTATAGAGATGTGGATCAATATTGGCAACTAATTGAAAACACTAAGGATTATGAAGAAATAGAAAAATGGAATGAAGGGATTTAAAGTAACTCTTTATGGAAAAATATTTTCCTCAAGACCAATGAGCAGATATGGAGTGAAAATTTTTGTATATAATAAAAAAGGAGGATTAGTATGTTTATAATTATGAATTCAATTTCACAAGATAAGAAAGTAATTCTACAGACTATGTAAATAATCCAAAGATTAATTTTATTCATTAATTTTATAGAATTATACTAATCCTTCAAAGGTAACTATTCTCCCAAACATTTTTATCATATGAGAATATAGTATCTTGTTCTATCAAGATAGAAAAATAATTATCCAAGTATTAGAGTTATGAAAGAAAGTAATTTGAGAAGATGAAATAAGAAAAAAAATAGACAATGGGAAGAAAATAAAGCAGTATATTCTAATAGTTGATACTTGTGGTAGAAAATACCTTGGTACATGCATAAAAGGAAAAGGTGTTTGTTTCCAAGTGTGGGGAAAAGGAAACCATTGTCATGATTGTAAAGGAAAGAAATAATTTTCTGATGTGAAATGATTCCACTATAAGGATATGGGGAACTATGCATATTAATTCCCAAAGCATCAAGGGAATATAAATTTGAAGAATCCAAGGGATCAGGGTCAGGTTTATGTTATTGATATATCGAAAACTGATTGATTATTGTGCTTGTGTCTTTAGATCCTAGAAATAAACTTTATTACATTAATGTTATAAGAATTTTGAAATTTATAAGAATTTTTCTACATTAATTATTCATTATGTATTTGATAGAATATTTTAAATGGCATTGATAACTATGAAAATTGATTCAATGACAAGTCTAACCTCTTATAAAACATATTGTTGTGGGAGGATAACACTTAACATGTTCTCAATGTTGAGATAACATGGATAAAGAGATAATTATGGGATAGAATTGGTGACAATAAAATTTTTTAGTGATATGATGGTTTATCATTTCTAGAGTTTACTAAAAGTTTGGATTTAAGGAATATATTTGAAAACCGGATATTTTATCCATGATTCATTATGATTTTATGGTTATTACCATGCTTTATGATAATATGTGATCAAAGTATTTACATGTCTAGATTGTGACTTTACGAACTACATAATGTTTTCTAATGATAAATGTTTGATCAAATTTTTGGATGTGAAATATGGTCACTAATATTTAGGGATATTCTTATGTAAATTTTTTTATATTATTTTTTTAACAAAAATTTAAAGGCTGAAGGAATTACTTGTGGGTATTATGATTCATTATTATTACATCATTTATGAAAAAATTCATCATGAATATCTATTTCTTTGAATAATATATTAAGTGGAAATAAATAAAATCACAACTATAGGATGATATTATGAATATAACATGGAAGGAAATCAAGATGATAAAGTACTCAACACTAAAGGTATGTGTGAGGTAAGGTATTTCTTAACTCAATTTCAATTCATTAGGTTAAACTCATTCTTCGTTGATTATATCATAATAAGATTATGTGTTGAATTAATTTTGATTATATTATTTTGTATTTATAGTTTTTTTATGAGGATTTTTATAATATACACATAATCTATTTATTTGATCAATTCTCACATCAATGATATGGTTTTTGTAAGGTACTTTGTCTCAATTTTCTTTCATAGAGACATATTTTGATGTTATGAACCAGTAATATTATCTATAGTGTATATAACTCCCCTATGACATGTTATATAGTGAGCATATTTATCCTAATGATATTTAATGTTTTTTTATTTTTATATTTTCCAGACGAATATGATTTGATTAATTATAAAGTGACATGTGTTTATTTAACAATCTCATTTTGGATTATTTATCTTTAAGTCTCCATTGGGGTATACTTATATTCTATCTCCATGTTTTCAAAAATTATTTCTAATTTTTATTACTATTATTCTATGTTTTATTAAGTCATTTTTTCTCAGGTTTTACTTTTTAAAAAATTGTTTGAAAGGTATATTTTTTGATTTTCTAAACAAGGTTTTTTGAGACATTTCCAATAAAAAAGGAAGGATTATTTCTTAAATTATACAAAATGAATATTTTTCCCCACCACAATGACACCATAATTATTTTAATTTTAATTTACTTTTTTATATGGTTATTTTAAAAAATATATTTTATAATTGTGCAGCATTTTAAAAATAAGTACTTTTCAAAGTAAAAAAGGGTATTTTCCTCAAGAAATTTTCAATGATCTCATTTAAAGTATTTTCATCTATGTAAGGATTATTTTTGGGATCATATTATTAATTGAGGTTGATATCTGATGATACCATATTCCATATTTTATTAAATGGTTTATGATCAGTTGGACTATGGATATACAATTTTGATACAATTCACCATATAACTTTGGATGGTTTAAGATTATATTTTTTGATTAGAAAAATTATTAACATTTTATATGTGAGTTTCAAAATGAATTTTTATGTCAAATAATATTCACCTCTTTAATATGAGGGATGCATTAAACTATATGAGTATTGGGTGGGGCCCATTATAGTACTTCAATGCAGGGGTAGGTCTCATGAGAAAAACTGGATTGGGTTTTTGCAAAGGCCATACTCATTTATTAGATTATTGGAATGAAGCCTTGATTATGTAAGATTCTTAACATGAAGCCTTAAATGTACTATATTCTGGGAATGAAACTACAATTTTATATTTCAAATGTCTATTATTATTCCTTCTATCATTGTGATTTTTTTTCATATTACTTGTGAGTATTCAATTAGTTAGAATATGCATAGTTAAATTAAAAGAACATGTGGTTATTTATATGTAATTAATTGATTATCATTTAATACTTACATATTATCCCCAAGTTATTGACTAAATGGAATGTGGGTTACATTATTTACCTTTCCATGTTGTTCGTGATTATTTATTCATGATATATTTTGTTATACTAAATCCTTTCTAAGTATTTGTGGTCGCCCCTATCTTATGTTTTATTTTTTCCCAGGTATACAAAAAGTTTATTATGATTTATATATAAGGATAAGATTGGTAAAAATGGATTTATCAAAGTAATTTCTATGTTTTATTTCATATTTGTAGTTGTAATGTAGGATTTAATAATGTATCTTGTTTTCAAAAAATAGTTAAACCATTCGGTCCTTAGGGATGTGATTCCTAGTATATTATGCAAATATAATTATGTAATCACCGAATCCAGCTACTAGGGTTAGGGACCTTATAGTTGAAATCAGTGTGAAGATTGAGAAAACTTTATAAAATAGAAATTATGGTTTTAGGAAAAATCTAAGCGGTATTTTTTTCTTTTGAACTTTTGTGTAATTAAGTACCCTAAAAAATATAGAATTTGTGCCATTATAGTTTATCTTCATTTTAAAGATGGAACTTCATAAATTTATCTGAAATTGAGAAGGAATTGTGAGGGCGTAATTGATTTATGGGGAGGTAACATATTGATTTTTACTTAAAAATTAATTCATTATTAACAATAATAATATTTAATGAAAATTTAATAAATATTAAATTATCAATTATAAAATTTGAATAAATGATTATACTATATATAAAAATTTAATATTTTTATAAAAAAATTATACCCATCAAAATATTATTTGAAATGTAAAAGGATTATAAAATTGTAACAAACAATTATATCAAACTAAAAAAGTAAAAATATCTTTATTGATATATTCTTCATGAAATAATATTTTTTTATTAAATGTTATTTTAGTACCAAAAAATAAATTATTGGAATTATAATTTTAGCATATAATTTGATACAAAATATATAACAAAAATATTTCAATTATCTGATATATAAGATTTGAAAAATATAAATATTTCTGTGTACTGAATTTGAAATTTATGATAATAAATTTAATTAAAATGTTATCACTATAAAATATTTGAAATAAACAAAAAATTATTATTCAAAATTATGAATTTTTAAGTAAATATATTCTATTATAAAATATATAAAATTATTATTATATTATTAAATTAATAATATTTTAAAGGATAAATACTAATAAAATTTATTTTATAAAATGATTTATAATTATGAATACTTATATCATTTAACTAAATTAAATTTAAAATTTTGGGTTAAAGTTATTATATTATAAAATTATAAATATAACAAAATTGTGATATCTGATTCATTATTTTGTATTTTTTATCATTTAAAATTTGTAATTACAAAAACTAGATTATATATATTTTTATTAAAAAAGTGAGAAATCAGATAAGAGGAGGGAGGGATTAGAATAGGCCGGTCTTAAGAAGAACCATAAGTGGAAAAGGAGAGCTCAGTAGTGTGTTGAATGGGGGAGTGGTTTCGAGCACTGAGGGGAAATCAAACCCATGGGCTTCAATTTTGGGAGGCTAAACGAGATAGAGGTCGAGCACCAAAGGGATCGAGTCAATATTTAAAGTATGAGGCCTCAATCATGGTCGGCTGCTGAAGGTGGTTTGATTTGTTGAAAGGTTTTTTGAATGAGGATGGGAAGAAATCAATCATGGATATCTCTTTGTCTTCCTCCTACAACATTTTTTGTGTCTGGATCTGTCATTTTCTTCATAGTTATTTCATGTTCGTCAGCATTCTAGTTTTTTCTTCCTCCTATATTCCATGTGGTTATAATCAATACTGGTATTAAATTTATTTTTTTTCATGTATTTCATTTGGATCAACTTTTAGTCCAAAACATGTTTAATAAATATCCAATGAAATAATCAAAACTGGTTACAGTATATAATTTTAATTGATATAAATGTATAACTTTAATTTTTACTCGAAATTATTTTTTCTTCATCATTTTCCCTCATTTAATTCAACAAATAAACATCAACTAAATATATATATTTATGTCATAAACTCCATAATTTTACAATTTTCATTAAATACATGGATTTTTATCCCTGTTTCATTTTTATTTTTATTTCCTTTTAATATCCCATTTTAGAGGGGTATAAATGATTGTGTGGCCTTTTTGTTTCTCTGATATTCTAGTTGTAGAGGTGAATTAGTAAGAAATGTATATGTATATTATATTTTTCATCACAATTTGATTACATGAATTTGATATAGTAATGCATATACATTTATTCCATTATGTGTAGCTGGTGTATATACATACATGAAACTACTATAAATAAAAATTAATTTCACTTAAATAAACTCTATTATCCAAAACTCTCCTCATTCTCATTTTTTCATTATTTTTTCAAACAATAACTTCTTCTATAATTCATATTTTTCTACAAATCATGTAATGAGTTAATGTTATTATTATTATTTTTAAACCCCTATTTTATATATTATTCAAGGATGAAATCATTTTTATTCAAAAAAATAACTAGAATCAAACATTTATTTTTGTATAAATATGTACTATTTTTTATGCCTAAATTAGTAAGGGAGTTAATTTTATGAAAAATTATTTTATAATTTTATTTTTTATACCCTGTAAATTTTCAGGTAAGAGATTATTTATTTTAAAAAATAATCGACTTTTATGTTTTGTTCTATGTAACGGTGTTATCTATTTTTTCTTAATTTTTTTAAAAACACTTAGTAATGGAGTATATATTTTCTAAAATTTTATTTTATGAAAAATTCCTTTTGTAAGTGATTATTATTTAAAACAAACCTGAATTTATGTTTTTATAGTTATATGATGAAATTTATTTTAAAATTTTATAAAGAAATTTTTATCTTCTAAATATTATTTTAAATATAAATAGATTTGTATATTTCCAGGTTTTATGGTTGTAATGTAAAATTAACCTTATTTTACAAAGAATATATTAAATTTTATATAGAATTTTAAAGGTGTATTTTAATTATTAAAGTCATAATTTCATGTGAAAAGTTATGATTTAAAATTATGGATGTTTCATAATCATATAGATATTTACATTTATTATGTATATCATTAAAATTGAATGTATTTTAATAGAACATTTGTTTTAAATATAATTGTTATGTTATATTCATGTTCTGCCATTAAATTTATTAAGTTCATAGATTTCTACAAACTCTAATTTTTTTTGTAAAAAATAAGATTATAATAAAGTATTAATTATATAATTTTATTTCAACTTTGAAAAAAATTCATGTATATTTTGGAATGGATATTAATAGGTTATTTATGAGAAAGATAGATCTAGAAAAAAATTCCTAAAATGAAATTTTACAATTGCCTATAAAATTAGATAATGAGGAATGGGTAGTGAACCCATGACCACAATAGGATGTTGTCCTTTCAGTGATAATAATAATTGTACACATGGGATTTATAAGATCATTAAAGTATCATTTTAACCCATTAAAGTGTTATTATTTTCAAATGAATTTCAAAGAGAAATCCAATTTTTTTTCAAAGAATATTTTTTGAATTGATTTTCAAAATGATAATAATTTTTTAAAAAAATTAAAAGTGTTTTATATATAATATATATATATATGTTATAAAATAATTTAAATTAGTTTTTAAGTAAGTGTGTATAAAATTCACTGATTTTAAAACCCCTTACTATGAATTTTTTTAACCCATGTATTGAAAATATTTTTCACTATTACCTTAGAAGCTCTATGATGGATGACTTTGTTTAAGGAGTTATCATAGGTGAATCCCATTAGTTATTTCATAATTATTTTTATATACTATGGTATTATGTAAGGAATTTTCCTAATCATATAGAACATATATCATAAAATTTCATCAGTTGTGTAATGCTCTGTTTATTTTTCTACTACTTTAAAAAAAATACACAACATGTTTTTTGTACAGAATCAATAAGTGAAGGTTAGAGCTTTTATATTTTATGAATCTATATTTTCATGAATAAAAAAACTCATATTTCTTTCACAAACAACGATAATGTTATATAAATTTTATAAAACTATTCTTATTTTCAATTAAAATATGTTGTGGTTATGAAAAACATCAATAACTTTGAACGTTTTTGTAAAATACATCATGGTTAAAGAAAATCATATTTTCCTAGATTCTCCATCTATTTTAAATATCAATACACATGTCATTGAAGTTCAATTGATAACATTGAGGGGTTTTTAATGGGGTAAACCATGTCTAAGCATTGTATAAATGATCAACCAAAACCTATTTTTCCACCATATATTTCATTTCATTTAAACTGAATAATATAAATGAAGAATTTTTTCCCTTTCGTTGATAATTTGAACTATCAAGGATTACTCATAATAGATTAATAAAGAATACTAATAAGTATCTATAAAACTTGTTTCTCCTATTTTTATTCATTTATTTTTCTAAAATTAAATCTTCTATATTCATATTTTGATATATCACAATACAAAAAATTCATTTTACTAATTTTCACATTTCTTTATGATATATCATACAAAAAATTGTATCATATATATTAATCTCACTTTAAACACTTTTTCCAAAAACCAATCAATATGTTAAAATAAATTTTGTTACTCAGAAATTTTTAAAGCTATATTAAATTGAAAAAATAGAAAACCAGCCAAAAATCCTTGAAGTTATAATAGATGAATCAAAAAATACAGTAGGTTTAGTCAAAGACCGTATTTATATGAGATTTAAAAAGTGATATTTACAATTTCCAAATTCAAATTTTTTTATAATTAGTGATTTTATCTCCAAATAAAAAAATAACCATGTAAATTTGATTAGTTGATTGATTATTGAGCATGAGAGAAAAATATTCTATTTTTAAATTTTTATTTTATGTCACCGTTCTATGAGAAATAATTATACCGTTATAATATATTATTTTTTGTAATATAATTACTTAATATTGATCATTATTGATAGAATAATTACTAAGGCCAAGATATGGCTTTAATCATTCATGTTGATCATAAAAGATTGTGGGAAGAGCGCTTTCTAGGTCCAATTTTTTATCAAAGAGGTTATTACTTTGAACTTGGTTGTATCATGATTAAGGTATTTATCCTCTAACCAATTTAGATCAAAACTGAAATAGTAATGGGGATAGAAACTTATATATCCTTATTTAATAAAAAATATTACGAGTATTATGCATTGTTTATCTAAAACTCTATTTTATTTTTATTTCATTTTTTATTCATGTTGTAATACTTACTTAACTCCACTTATAAATTTCTATTTTGGATTAAATATCAATTCTGAATTATTATTTTTTTCTACACTTAATTTTTATAAATCCATTGTATTTAAGTACATTCATACTATTTTCAATTATAGGGTTTTATTCTTGAAAAAAAAATTAATTATCCCCCTCCAAAAGGTTGATTATTTGGGATAAAATTTTCTATCATATAAATTCTCTATATTTTTTCTTATACATATGTATATAATATAAAATTTATATATTAAAGATAGTATTCTAGTAGGAACTCTTAATGTTTTAAATAAGAACAAACCACCATTCATTGATGTTATGGAATATGAATGTTGTAGATACTAAATTAAGTCTTACATTATCATCACAAAATATGATAATTAATTATTATTGGTTGGGGAATACATTATTTTCCAAGTATTTCACTTATAAGAGATTCTAAATCAATGCCCAAATTGAAATTTTATTTTTTCCATAAATGAATTTAAACTATTTAGAAGTTACAAACGTACATTATAATATATTATGATAAAAAATAAATGAATAACCATATTTGAAATTATATAATTGGATGTTACAAACACAACAAAGATAAACCAAATTTGATATTCTAAAGATATGAAAAACTTTATATATTTTTATGATAAAATTAATTATGCATTTTTAAAAATATAAGCAATGGAAATAACTCGTTCCTGTTGAGAGAGAAACTTTCTTTTATCCCAAAGTTATAGGAGGATCGATAGCTAGATCTTGGGTATACAAATTCTGAACCATGGAACTTTTCTAATGATTCTCAACAAAAAAATATAATTTTTTTACTCAATAACATCTTTAAAAAATTATTTTTATTAAGTAAATCTATCCATGAGATCCTCCTTTACTAACTGAATTAGCAATAAGGCAAGTATGATGACATTTCCATCAATAGTTAAATATTCATATCCCCAAAATCTCATAAAACTCATAAAATTGGAACCAAAATAATTACAACTAAAAGACATATATATTTTATAATGAATAATCTCACAAATGAAGCTCTATGTATCTAAACAGAAAAAAATACAAGAAAATTATCTCAAAATGATTTTTGTAGTTTAAATCATGAATGTAATGAGTTTATAATAAGTCATTCTTGAAATCCTCATTTTGGTTTTTGTACATTGGTGTAAAATAATCCTTTGAGTTTATAGGACATTTTCATAACAACATCATAAGTTTGAATCTGTTATCTGTTAGAATGGTTCGGTGTTAATTTCATTAAGTTAAATACATTACATAGAGAACATTCATATCACCATAACATAATATTCTACGATCATGTCTAAATATATATAGAACTAACAACTCTTTAATTAAGTCTATGTAGAATAGGTCTGTATTAAAATTTATCAAAATAACATACCCAAAAGAAGTCATTTTATGAAAATGTCTCAACAGTACCCTCCTTTTATATAAAAATAAGAAAAACTCAAATATAATGAACAATGTTGAAAACTACCTCCAATTTCTGATAAACATACTCCCCCATGATATATATAATAGAAATTATTATATTTTCATCCCAAACATATATCCTCACTGATTTTAACTTTATACTTCACGTTTTTATACATCGACCTATACTGCACTATCTAAGAAAGAAATCATATAATTTATCCCCAATTGGCTCTACCCCCTTGGATGAAACTTTATTTTCACCCAACATTATTTTAGAGTTACAAATGCTTCAAAAATTATCCTATATTATGATTTTCAAAAATAAACTAACAAAATTAAAACTATGAAGGAAACCTATTACAATTATTTATAAGTAAAAATAAGATATTATATATTAGTAATCATCTGAAAAACATATCATTAACAATAAAGATATATAAATGTAACTTAATAATACATGAATTTATTCCATTCAAATGAGAATTCATGTATATGGGTAAGTCAAAAAACATAAATAAGAGTAAATTTAAAATCATATCAAAAAAACATGAAAATCATATGTAAGAGTAAATTTAACAAAATATATCAATAAAAAAGTAGATGACATCATGAATGAAAACATAAGATAAAAAACTTGAAGAAAAATATGCCTTTTGGAAGATAAGTACCATTAAGTCCATTTGAAAAAAACAAATTTTTGTAGATATATTTTTAGGAGACGTTTGAAATACATATTATAAAATCCACTAAAAGTTATCATAGAATATATTAAGTGCCTACATAATAAATGATTATAGTTCTATATAACAAGGAATATACTCTTCCTTTATAATTGAATTTTTCAATGTCAATAGAATATAAAACAAAAAGAGAAAATTGATCACTTCACATTGATCAATCTAAGATTCTTTTCAATATATTCAAATATCTAGAAATATAATGGTTTGATAAAGATGTTCGTAGCGTGATCTTCAGTTATGAATAATTTTAGAATAATACATCGTTTTATTGTAAACTAAATATTCACAAAAAAATAACATGGATGAAAAAACATAGAAATATATAACTATAATTTAATCATTCTATAATTTATTCCTTTAATATCACACACCTACACAAAAATAATACAATAACATCTGAGTAAATTATTCCTAAAATAATTTTCAATCTAATCCTTTATGAACTCGATTTTCTTTTACTAGTACATAACATTCCTTCTAAAAATTCATGAATATTCAAGATAAAAAAACAAAATAATATATCAACAGTTATTTTTTGATTAACATGGATTATCTCTTTCTAAATAATATGGTTTCGAAAGATATACTAAAAATAATCACTTATATCCTATGAAAGCTCATTTGAAAATATAAATAGTCTTAAAAAAGTTAAGAAAAACAAAACTATCTCAAGGAGAAAATCATAAAATTTAACTAAAGCTGAGAAATTATGAAATTATACATATAAATGGGTACATATATAAGATTAAGGAATATAATCTCATAAGGCAAAAAGATATAGACAATACTATTCATATGTAAAAATTTAAAGTGCCAAGTAATTATTTTTTTAGAATCTAGAATGCAGTATCTCTCCTTGAAATAAATTTTTAGTGTTATATAACAAGACATACATTGGTCCAGTGATATTTATGGATATATAATTTGGTTCTAATATATGTTCAATATTCATATAATCAGTAGTCACATGTTTCATTATAGATAATTTATCTGTGAATTTTGAATGATTAAAAGTTAATCAAAGAACATGAACTTTTCATATGTTTTCCTCTTTTAAATTTCATACAAAATGGATAACGCTTTGGTATAAGGTAATTATTTTAAAAATGAAACCATATATAATTTTTATCATGAATTATATTTATAATCAAACCCAAAAATGTTTTTTTCATCTTACATTATTTAAAAAAAATCATAATGATTATTTCTAGAAGTAGAATCAGCATGTAGTTACTTTAATATTTAAACCACTGAATTTATTCTAACAGTATTATTCCCATTGGAAGTAGATACTTGAGTATGATGTACTTCGAACATAGATTTAAGTTTACTCATCTCACTTTTTTCCTTATCTAACTAATCTTTAACTTCAGCAAATTTCATAGAAAGTATCTAGTAAAAATCTTCAACTTTTGAAAAATTATTCTTTATATCCTCATTCGGTTGTGACCCATTATCCTCATAATACAATATATAAATATTTCTATCATATAACTTGGATGTAAGTTTTAAAATTTGACCACAATTCTTATAAACATATTCCTTAGTATGGTTATAGTATTTCTTAAAAAATTATACCTCTTCTCCAAAAAAACCATGTATTCACCCATCTCATCAAATTATGGAGTGAAATATTCATCATCCAAAGAAAGAGAGATACTTAAATATAAATGAAAAATTAAAAAAAAATTATTAAATGTTACTTTAGTCATGAACTATGGTACACCTAAAAAATGATGTCATTTTTGTTAAATATAATTTCTAAAAGTTCCCCAAATTAATTTTAATATTCATTCAAAAATAGAAATAAACCCAATTTTTTATGAATTTTATTATGAATGAAATGACCATTCTAAAAATTGAATGATTATTTATTAATAATTTATCAAAAAATTTGAATCTATTAAGAACTCTCTATATATTTATTAATGTGGTTAATCCAATTCATACCCTCCAATTCAACGGTAAGGCTATAAATTTCACATTGAATAATAATATTTCAATATCATAATGTGGTTGGTTTAAACATGATGTTTCATTTAAAAAAATCTAACAATGAAATAAAATTTATTTAAGAGAAATATACCACAAAATATTATGGTTTTATAATCTACCCACTTATATTTATTTTTTTCATCAAAATTACATCACTCTAGTATAAAAAATATAGGATATCTTTATTTCATCACATCCTCAGGTTCCCAAGTAACATCCTCTATTTTAAGTCATCACCAAAATAATTTGATATGGTGAGTGGAAGTTTTTATAGAACATTCTCTATATGATCTATGATCTTCAATATTATTACCCTGAAATATAGATCTTTCTTTAGTGGTATTTCCTCTTAGTTCAATACATTTAAAGGATTGGCTATATATACTACAATGGAATAGGGGACTAGTGATAAATTTTTTTAATTTGGTGGTAGTTTAAACCACTTCCAAATAGTTTTTTTAATGGTTTCTGTAAACCAATTATAAAGTTTTCTTCAATATAAAACATGGTTTTTTTCACCCATTAATTGGTGGTTCATGAGAAGTTCTGTGAAATAATACTTAGTAGTGGTTATTTCAATTTTTTTGATAGTTTTATCTATCAAAATGATTGAGGGTTTAGAATTGGTTTAAACTACTACTAATAATATTTTTACTATATATAACATTGGTTTAAACTTTTATTATATGGTTCTGTTAAAAACCCAACATAAGGTACAACCCTCCCCCCAAATACATTGCAGATTAAAATCCAAGAATATACTAACCCTTTACCGCAACATCATCAATAATCCCCGTGATAATGAATTAATGATATCAACTATAAATAAACGATTAAAAACTGATACAAAATTATCAAACTAAAAAATAAAACTATTTTAATCAAATATAAACCTTAATAAAATCTAAAATAAATGGATTAAAAATATTATAATGTAATATAAAATAACAATTAATCAAATACCTTATCAAAACACCAAAATCCACGACTAAAATCATTAAAAAATAAGTGCCTACAAAATCATCACACAATGACCACGTCAGGTTTCCACTCCATCCATGATTACATATAAACACATTCCACAATTTCCAAATATCTTCACACAACCACATAATCACATACTCCCCATATATATAGAACTCAACACTTAATTTCACAATATCACCACCTATGCATATTCATTGCACATGTTTTTTAAATTTCCACCACACATCCTCATAAATTGTTACCACATCATCCCCAAACAACTTCCAAAACATCACAAATAAAAATAATTACATGAAATCAATTACTATAATAAATTTACCATAGTGAGGATTCAACATAATAATACAATAATTAAATACTCCCCCATAATATCCTCTAATTTGTTTCCATCGATCCCTAAAATCATCCACACTATAATATAAGATAATAAAAATTCCACCATAACACCACTTTAATTAGAGAAACTACACAACACTCACAAGATAATCGATATAATAGTGATTTCATGGGAAACAATGGAAAAAACACAAAACATATACACCCATGACTTACTTCTAACCTCCCCATTATATAGTCTAACATAACTACACATCCTAATATGATCCTTATAAAATCCATGATTTCATCATAATAATCATAATATTCTCATCCCAACTCTAATAAAACATTTAAGAAAATGGTACAGTGATTTAACCTTCTCATAAATCACCAATCACAAAACAAAACTTGTAGACCCTAACAACATCCATATAGTAGGAAGTCAATGACCATATATTTCTCTATTTTACCAAACTCTTCCCCAATATTAGGATATAATAATGTGGCTTAATTTTATTAGTCTCAACAGAATAAATTAAATAAAAAAACTTCTTAACATGAACCCCCAATAAGAGGTACCCATCGTCCATAAACATTTCTACAGCAACTCTTGACTTCCCATGAATATTCCCATCCATTTACTCTGCTAAAAAATTAAATAATTCATCAAACTATAATGCATGACTTTATAAGGAATCATTCAAAAAATAACTAAAAAGGGTCTACGAATGATAAGTATAAGAAACAATTTAGAGTAAAACATATAAAATCAACCAAAAATATAGATTTCATGTAATAAAAGAAAAAGAAAAATATATCCCACCTCAAACCACAACATGGATTCTCAATCACCATTTTTTATATTAGAATATTATTATTTTAGTAATACAAACCCCCCCCCCCCCCACTAAATCAAATTTCTAAACTCGTTGACATAAAAAAATATTAAAATTGTCTCTATCTCCCTACTGGTTCCCATTACATTCTCTTATAACCTAAAGGGAGATTTTCAGGAAAATTAAATACTATTATATATTTAAATTTCATCATAATACAAGAAAAATTTCATTATAAATTATTTTAAATTTTTTTTATTTACCTAATCACTAAAAAAATTCCATCAATGAAATTTCACTGGAGATATATCCAGTCATATTTTTTGAATAATTCAACCAATGATTTTTATAGAGAAATGACCATCACATCCTAGCCTAGAATCTAGCCAAGTATTCTTGCAGAAGCATCTATGAGGTCCCTATAATAATCAAAAAGGAAAATATGTTCATTCCATTTAGATTCCACACATTTGGATTGTTAATGTTTGACTTAGTGGTAACATTACTTCTATATATTAAGATAAAAAGATAATATTAGTATAAAAAGGTGAAATAAATTGATTCACAATAAAAATTTTACTTATAACCATCACCCTCAAATATCTTCATGAAGAAATAGGTATTACAACATTTTCCAAAATTGTAGTGTCATCACATGTCAAACCTTTCAAATCGGGAGGCAGTGTTCCTAGTGGTAATGGTAGGGCGATAAAGGGTGTTCTAGATACAGAATAGTGGGGGTGAAGGGTCTGAAAAATGATGATGGGAGGGGTAGGGAGAGAATCCCAGATTCCATAGGGAGGCGTCCCAAGGGATCATCATGTAATACTGGTGACATCTATATTTTCTTTGGAACATCAACTGTGAGATAATTATGATTAGGGAATAAACTCTTCTTTGTCATTCCAATCATTTTAATAAGTAATAAAAATTCAAAATATATATTTCTAAATATTTATAAAATAAAATATTTTATTAATGATAAAATATTCATAGTACTAGAAAACATAATATACTTTTGTTTGTCAATGAATTACTGCATATATAAAAAAACATATCATTTAATTTTTAAAATTTATAAAAATTATACCTAAAAATTAATTTAAATATTATAACATAACCATAGTACTAGAAATGATTAATTTTTGACATAGGTTTTTTGATAAGTCAGTCAATGATGGAATATGAAATCATTTTTTCCTTCAATCATGGTGTTATCCTACATTATCATTACTTCGTCAACTTCATCCACCATTTCAAGAATAATATTATCAATATCATGATGAAAAAAATACAATTTATGCATTTTTATCGGATTAAATAAAAGAGGACAAATGTCCAACTTCATTAACCATTTCATACAAGTCTCTTTGTTTTATGTGAAAAACAACACACCACCCTACATCCATAGAATCATATACATACTATACCATTTTCTCTTATGATGAGAACATATGCAGATCATGTACTTAATATTCATTGAAATCCATCAAGAAAGATAAGTTCACATAAGTAAGTTTCAAGGAATCATTTTTAATAACCCTAGTAATATAGACCCACTTGGATTTGAAGAAAACAACTCAAAAATGGTTGTGTAAGTTTAATTTAATAATATTTGTCAACATTCCATTAACTCTAAATTTAGAAACTATAATTATGACAATATTATGTTTTTTTAAACCATATTCCTAATCAATTATATGAAATTGGAATCCATTCCCATTATAAGCATCAAACCGTCTACCATGTTTTATAGGACCTTGGGCTAGATACTTCAAATCATATAACAATTGATTCCAAGTATAGTTTTCATGATCTAAAAAAGTAATATATAATAATAAAATTGAAAAATATATGTGTCAACCTAATATTCATGTTCATTACTATATTTGTGAACTTACATGACATGAAAACCATTCTATAATCTATTTATTAATAGCTTATGTTATATATTTCCATTTCATGTTCGAATCCCCATGCATTGCTTTATTTGTATCCCCATCTATTAAATAAATGAATTTATAATTTCACTATTATGTAGAAAATATCAATATTATTATAATAATTCCATTTCAGTCAGTTTAATATCGGTGATCGTCCCAACTAATTTTCCAAAAGTAAGAATTATTTTTTATTTCCCATTTTTTTATATTGAGTTAATATGTTTTCAACACATGCAACTCAATTGAATCTGTATCCCCATTATTCATTGAAATTTTTTTGAAGGATACATTCCATTATCATCTAGAAATAGATCACATTTTATATTCATTTTTTGTAAATATTTCATAGAATTTATATGGTTCTTCTATTTTTCATGCTCATTAGTTAATTTTAAGACCAAATTTGAAAAAATATTCTTCCCAATATTAATAACATAAATATTATCACAAAAAATAAAATGCAGAATACCAATGTTGAATAATATAATTTTTTTATTATATTTTTGTATTCTGATTGCAATTTATGATGTACTTTGATCTTTTTTCACCCTATCATTCAAATGATATACCTTTCCAAATTTTGTTTCAAAAATTACTAGTTGTCAAAATATTTTAGAACTTTTCAAGAACATTGGATGTGGTATATGATCAATAGACCAATTGATTTTTTACTTATTCAATTGAAATTTATGATATTAATAAATAAATTTTTCTACAACATAAGAAGACAAAATTACAATAAGGACGTTGTTTATTCTCAAAATAAAAGTTACAAACAAGACAGGCCAAACCCAAGTAATTTTTCCAACAAGATAAGTTCCCATGTATTGGGAAGTCATTAATGGTTCACATTACAATATCATACATTTTGAACATTGTTTTAGAATATTCATCATATTTCCCATCAACGTTCCCCCATAACTCCAAAAATTATTTAATTGGAGTCTACAAGTATACATTAATGTAATTTCCAAGGATTTGTTTTCTAGGAATAATAATCAAAATAATAAAATATGTTTGTTTCATACACATATTTGGAGGTAGATTGTAAGGTATCCAAACAACTGTACAAATGATATATTGGCACTCATGGTCCCAAATGGGTTAAATCCATTAACAACTAATCTCAATCATATATTATTAATATTTGATGAGAAATATAAACGTAATGAATCAAATTTATTCCATGATTTTTAATCTCTTTGATGTCTTATTAACCAATAATTTTTATTATCCATAAAATTCCACTTCATGTCATTGGTGGTGTATAATGACATGAATAATCATTATAATCACGGTTTTAAAGGTAATTAACAAAAAACCTTTGTAGGTGTACTCTTTTGTTTCTTTTTCTTAGTATTATGTTGATTAGATCTTCCAAAATCACCCATTTACTTCCATATGGAAGATATAATTTTTTTTCAATTCTATTTTCTTGAATACTCACCCCAATAAAGAATACATTCATTCAAATAAACTTGTATTTTTTTAATTCAAACCAATATTGCTAACAACTTTTTTCATATCATAAAAATACTCAGGGATCATAGCTTCAAGAAATGTGTCGTGAAATAATTCCAATTTCATGGTCATTACCTTATTTTTAATTATGTATATGCATTTTATATGGTAAAACATTATTAGAAAATAATGTTTTGAATATTTCATAAATCTTCCATATATATCTTAATTTCCATCATTAACTAAGTCATGAAATGAATTTTTTACATTCAATGATGTTCTCTCTTACATTAGCCTCTAAACCATAATGAAAAGGATCTGATGATATGTTAGAGTCGTGATTTGTTTGTACTATAGTCCAAAAAACATAATTTATAACACCATAGAATGATAAAGTGTAAAATTACTAAATGATATGACTCATGTAAACAAGGTACAATTTTCTTATTGGGAGCCTAAATGGTTAGAACACTAAAGTTAACTGTCTTTCCCCTGAGTAGTAATCATTATGTGTGACCACCTAGTATTTTTTCCAAGGTATGTTTGAGTGAGGATAAATTACACTAGAAATAATATGTTTCGGCCTATGGGTACAGTCATTAGTCTGGTGACATGATTGCGCACATGGGTTCCCACTAGTGAGGGGACCATGTGTCTGCGGGGAAATTGGTGGTACCTGGAGGGCTAGGACCTGATGGACATGTTATGGAAGGGGTGTTGGTACTATCAGTAGTGCCCAATGTTTACATTGGAATCTAAGGAGGAACCCATCCTTACGTGTGGTGGAACTTCCTGTATTAAGATGTACGGTTCACAACGTGAATGTTGTTCTTTAAATGGGGGTGAATGTGACACCCCAATAATGATAAAGGTTTAAATCAATAAATGATATGACTCATGTAAACAAGGTGGTCCTTTAACTCTAGGAGCCTACCTCATTAGAACTCCATAGTTAAGCATGTTTGGCTGGGAGTATTGATCAAGAAGGGTGATACCCTATAAAGTTTCTGATGGTGTGAGTGAGGACATAGAACATTAGAAACAACAGTTGGTGGCCTATGAGGATAGTCACTAGTCCGGTAAACTATTTGGGTATGAGGGTGGGCCTAAGGGATGATACCATGTGTCTATGGGGCAACTGGTGGTACTTGTCTTGCTAGGACCCGATCACCAAGTAAAGGCGGGGTTTTTTGGCTGTCTGTGGGGCCCATTTGTTACATCATTTTTCATATTAGAATTTTTATCACCCTCAAATGGTTGTATGAATGTCTTTACGCAAACAATGTCTCTTTATAGTTCCAAATCCATGTTTTATAAGGATTTTCATTTCATTTCCCACTTTCAAAGAATTTGGGAGATCATTCTATTGAATTCCATCAGTGCTCAAACATTTTCTAATGTATGATTCTCCATACCAAATCCCACATAAATATTGAGTAGGAAATTTCTTCAATATCAAGTATTCATAAACTTCATATTTCATCAGCCATATTCAATAATTATATTTAGGTCATAGACATTTAATTTTCCCATAAATAGATTGATTGGAAATTGAAAATTTTATTAAATCCTCTAAATGCTTACAATACAGAGGTATATCCCTCAGTAATGTGACCCATTTATTATCTATATATCAGAAAGTTCCCATAATTCAACAAATAGAATTAAATCACATAATAAATGTCATATCATTTAAATAATAATTAATTTTTTCCAAAATTAATAATATAAAAAATTATTTATGTGAAATAATTTGACTAAATTTTTGAAAACAATCATTTTTCTTATATTTTAATTTAAATTTATATTATCTATCACAAAATTACATATCTTTTATATGAATTTTTATAGTGTTAAAAATGAAAAATTTGTGTGATATTCTGATTTTAAAATTTTATCAACTAATTTATTAACCATACAAAACACACTCGAGTATAATAATAAAATCAAGTGAGATTTGGATAAAACAAACCTTCATTTTTTTTATAAATTATTCCATAATATTAATAATGATAAGAATTTACCATCATTATTTTTTTTCAAAAAATAATTCAAATCAGATAATAAATAAAAAAACACACCATGAAAAATATATATATATTAAATTTAAATGTATAGATTATGAAAATCACCCATAACATATGAGAAGGGAGATGATGAAGTGATGCGATATTAGGGAACAAGGGATGTAGAGGGGGAAAGGGGGTAAAGTGATACCATGAGGTCAAGAGTGAAAGTGAGGGAGTACCGACAAGGGATCAGTGGCTCAGTGGTGAGGGCTCAAGAATGAGGGCTCAGGGTGGTGAGGACTCAATGGAAGGCGATGGGGGCTCAGAGGGGTGGTGAAAGCTTGACTGTAGGGGATAAGGGCTTGGTAGTGTGGGGTTAGGAGTTGTAACGACCCAATGTTTTTCAATGAAAATTACCTTATTATAATTAAGTCATAAAATCACCTGAAAACACAACAAAATAAACTACTAAGTGCTATGTGACCTCTAAACATAAGTTTTTCACCTATATGTTTTGAATTTCGAAAATCCGACATACATGGTTGTGTTCAAGATGATTTTTGGAGTCTAATAAAACAAAAATAATTTTCGGTGAATAGTGACCTAGCCTTATGAAAATTAACATACCCTTATGAATAGTAATATGACCCTTATGAATATTAAATCATCCAACATAAGAGTAACATTACCTATGAATAATTAAATAAAATTTAGACATCTTGGAAAGTGACAATTTGACCTTGGTAAACGTTTTGGTATTTTGTAAGTCATAAATAATTAATTATAATTAATTAATTAATTTAAAATAATTTATATTTCCCTAAAATTTATTTATAAATTATTGAATCAATTTCTTATAGTTTTTAAATAATTTTATAAGAACCTACATAATTTTTGAAAGCACTATAATATCCGTTTTAATTTTAAAAACTGATTTTTAAGTAAATTTTTATTTTAATTAAATATTAAATTAATAATAATTAGAAAATTATTTTTTAAAAATGGACTTCATTTCTGGATTCTAAACGTCAAAAAATGGTTGGGGTAAAATTTTGGGATTTTTCTGAAATACAAGAATTTTTGGTGAATAGTAAAATACATTAATTTACCGTATGAATACATTATAATTAAAACCCAATATTCCTAACATCACAAAGTGATGTAAGAACCCAAATCTAGAACTCACATGCCTTATTTACTATTCTTGGTCATGGATGACTCGCTATTCCTTGTCTTAGGGGAAATTAATAAACTAATGAATTTTATATTAAGGAAACCCCTCTCCCCTCCACTATAAAAGCCACCCTTCGCACCCACATTTCTTCACACCTCTCAAGCTCCAAGACTTCTCTAAACTCTGACAAAATCTCTTCTATATCCCCTCCCCCACGTCCATGAGCTTATGGTCTTATCAAAAGACTAATCCTGGATTCTTTAAGGAGGATCTCAAGAGGAAGATTTAAGAGGTAATTTCTCTCCCTCTTCTCCTTTAATTTCCTTTCAAGTTCAAGTTCATTTCTTGATCTCTCCCTATCTATCTTCATCTAAATTGTATTTTAACTCCATTATTATACATATAAAATAATTTTATGATTCTAGTGGGATATTATATCATCCAAACCCCTTTCCCTCTTCTGTGTGTTTTATTAAAGAGAACATTGTTCATGAGGTGTTAACTTATCACCTTCAAGAATGACATGTTTTCTTCTTCCATTTATACCTTCAGATCTGGTCATGAAACAATTTTTATGGTTGAAACAGAAGTTTTTTTATGTATTATCATATATTTAATGTTCTGGAACTAACTTATGACCATATTACTCGTGATAAAATAAAACTAGTTCATTATGATCGAAAAATCGCTCAAATTAACCTAAACAATCATCATTCAATTATTATATAATAATTCATCAACATGGATGTAATATGATTCATTATAAGATCATTCATAATTCTGTAATTTCATTAATAACATTTAATATCATTTCTGGATGTTTACTCATGTTATACCCAAACTTCAATTTAAGAATACAAGTGAACCACTCAAGAAAACCATAAAAAACAAGCATTCCCGAATAATGTTTTTTAACTCCATGACTCATCTTAAGGCACATAAAATCATTTAATGAACCCATAATGTGCCATATTAATGTATACAAGGTTCTGTATTTCTAATTAATTAAAATAATTTCATTATACAGGACATTAAAGAGAAAGAAGCATTCAGATACAAGGTAGGGGAAATTCTCGAACCCAACTTTCATCCTTCGGGTTCTCCCTCTTTCACTCCATTATTTTTATATGGTTACTCACTAAAGAAAATTTGTTCAGAATTTTCTTTACATTTATAGTATATACATTTTTTAAACTGGTTTTTATGTCAATCAAAATGTTTTTCAAAAGAACTCTTCTTTTAAGAACACACATTTTACTTCTCCCTCAAAGTGAACGGTTCTTGAAACATGTATGTAATTCCCTCTCTATTTTGGGAACCCAAATTTTAGGAATGTGTTATTTTGTGATGAAACCCATTAATTTCCATGGGTTATTTATGTTTCTTTTTTATATGTGTTTTATGTGACAAGCTTGATAATGATAATTTTATGATGTGACTGGTGCACCCGGAACTATATAGTGCAATATGAATGTTTCAAAGTGACAGGTGCGCCCGAAATTATACAGCACTCCAAAGAATTGGTGAATGTGATGAATCTCATGAGTAAATGTCAAATGATGTGCGAAAAATATTATATCTTGGTTCACAAATATGTGTGGTAGCTAACCACTAAGATATGATGTTTCATTTTTATGCATTTCCACATTTAAAGTATTTTATTTATGCTCTTCTCATGTTCATGATTTTTTGCTTATGTTATGACTATGCTCACCCCATGATATATTGTTCTTATATATCTTCTTACTGGGATTCTAGCTCACCCCTTTTGATTTATATCATCATGGGGATACATCTACTAAGGAGAGGAAAAGTTCCAATAAGAAGCTAGAGAAGAAGAAATTAAATAATTGTTTATGCTAGATGTTGTATTTTGTTATGTGTGGTCCTAGTTCTCCCAATACACTAATCATTTGGATCCTCTATGTGTAATAATATTATGTTTTTTATCTTTGAAATGACTTAATATTAATGTAAGAAAAGGTTGGGTCGCTATAATTGGTATCAGAGGGAGTTTTAGTTAATTTGGGAATTAGGATTAGTGAACCCTAGTGAAAACCTCTAGCATAATACTATGAATAAATATGCACACAAGAATATTTACATAGGGATCCCATATGTTAGGTTTTTGGTATAAATTGTTTAAATGAATAATTTATTCATGACTTTATTACTTATGTTTTGTTCTAACCTTCTCTATTTTAGAAAATTGTGGGAACCAGGAGAAATCAGGCCAACAACTCATTTGAGGGCCAATGCAATGATTGACTGAACAACATCCCCATTGATTTGGGAGGTGGAGTTCAATACTTCATTGAAATTGTAACCCAATTATATCAGGTTAGGAACAATAACCATAACAATGTGGAACATCCTCCTTCACCAAAGAGGGAACAACTGGCTATCGAATGTTTTATGCGGCAACGACCATCGATGATCTGTGGATCTTCCGATCCACTAGTTGCGGGAAACTGGGTCAACTCCATGGAGAAGATATTTTCTATTCTTCACTGTTCTGAGATAGAGAAGGTGACCCTAATTGTTTATCGTCTACATGGAGAAGTCGATCAATGGTGGGATTTGATTAAGAACACCTAGCCAAGGGAGGAAATTGAAGAGATGGAATGGGAAGACTTTAAGATAATGTTTCTTAACAAGTATTTCCCAATAAATCATCACATGAAGATGGAGAGAGAATTCATAGAGCTCAAGAAAAAAGAAGAAGAATCTGTCACAACATAAGAAGATAATTTTACAAGGCTTTCAAGGTACGCTTCAGGTTTTTTTATCAACAATGATAGCAAAATCGAGAGATTCATTAGTGGATTGAAACCACACCTTTGAAATTATCTTTCAATTCGAGACTTTGGGAGTTCTGAAGAAGTTGTTTGATGTACTATAAAATTGGATTTGGAGTTTGGGTAATTTTCCCATGGCTATGGGGATAAGAAACAAAAGATGGAGTTTCAAGCTTGAGGATCTAATGACAATATTGGGAAGAAAACTCAATGACCCACATACCAAAAATGTGGGAAGATGCACCATGGGAACTACCTCAAAGAGACGCTAAAAAGCTTCAAGTGTGTGAAAGAAGGAAATCATGCTCAAGAGTGGTGGAAATACATAAAAAGGAAGGAGAATGTAGCTGATAAAAGGAGATAACAACCCATGGTTTAATGATACAAATGTAGGGAGCTAGGGAACTATGCGCAACAGTGAACTAAACCTCGAGTTCTCGAGGGTAATCAGTGTCAACAGCCACTGAATCCAAATAAAAAAGGAAATATTATGCCATCACTACTTCGAAAGTGGAGCCAGATAATGAAGTCATACAAGGTACACTACCTATTCACTCACGAATGGAAAAATTCTTATTTGATTATGGTTCTACGCATTCCTGTATGTCTTCCATGTTTGATAGAACTATATAATCATAGCCCCAAAACCATGAAGTAGAGATATCTGTAAAAACACCAAGTGGTGCAATCATTGTAACCCAAGTGGTTGATTCTTATACTATTGGTATATGTGGGAATATTCTTCTGGAAAATCACATAATACATCCCTTGGTGGAATTTGATACTATAATGGGAATGGATTGGCTCTCATTATATAGATCCCATATCAACTGTCGGGAAAAGGAAATATATTTTCATATTCTGAACCATCACATGATACTCTACAAATGCAAGGAAGATCATGAATCTCCTTTGAAAAATCCTTCAATGGTGTGGGTGTTGATTCCCTATGAAGAAGAATACCTTTCCCAAATGGTTGAGTCGAAGGAAAGTTCCAACCATAAGTAATTGCCCATCGTAAGGGAATATGGCGATTTATTTCCCCATGAGTTACCCGGAATTCCCTTGGATCGTGAGGTTGGGTTCTCAATTGAACTCATACCAGAGCTACACCTATCTCAAAGTGTCCCTATAGGATTGCTCCTATCTAACTGGAGGAGTTAACAAAGCAGCTGTAAGAGTATCTGGACGAAGGGTTCATACACCCTAGTACATCACCTTGGGGTGTGCCAGTGATCTTTGTGAAGAAGAAGGGTGGAACAATGCGGTTGTGTATAGATTATCGGGAACACAAAAAGATCGCCATAAAGAACAAGTATCCTTTCCCTAGGATTGATGACTTGTTTGATCAGTTAAGAGGAGCTCAATACTTCTAAAAGGTCTACCTTCGTTCTGGATATCATCAGGTAATTGTGAAGAAGGAAGGTATTCAGAAGACTTCCTTCTGTACAATTTATAGGAACTGTGATTATTTGGTGATTCCCTTCAGAATTACTAATACCCCTACAATCTTAATGTATTTGATGCATAGTGTCTTTAGACATTACCTTGAAAATTTTTTGGTAGTGTTTATTGATGATATTCTCATCTACTCCATGAGCAAGGAGGAACATGAAGAATATCTAAGACTTGTGCTAGTGACATTGAGAAAGGAGAATTTGTACGCCAAGTTCAGCAAGTGTGACTTTTGGATGAATAAAGTCATGATCTTGGGACATGTGATCACATGTGAGGGAATTTCTATGGATCCTTCAAAGAAAAAGGTGATTGAGGAATGCACCAGGCCCTCTAGTGTCATAGAAATCCGTAATTTTCTTAGATTAGTTGGTTACTACCAATGTTTTGTGAGAAACTTCTCACGATTTTCAATCCCGCTAACTATGTTAACAAGGAAAGGGGTAAAGTATGTTTGGACAGAAGAATGTGAGGGAAGATTCAAGGAGCTAAAGAGAAGGCTGATCACTGCACTTATACTCACACTACCGAAAAGTGGAGAATGTTTTTTGATATAAAGTGATGCTTCAAAGAAAGTATTGGGTTGTGTACTAATGGAAAATGATAATGTGATAGCCTATGCCTCACGATAGTTTAATATCCATTAGAATAACTACCCAACACATGATATAGAGCTGGCAGCCGTGGTTTTTTCTATGAAAATCTGGAGGCACTACATTTATGGTGAGAATTGTGACATATACACCGACCACAAGAGCCTAAAGTATATATTCACACAAAAGGAGCTCAACATGCTTCAAAGGAGATGGTTAGAGCTAATCAAGGATTATGATTTCTATATTCACTATCATTCTGGAAAGGAAAACAAGGTAGCTGAGGCTCTAAGAAGAGAACCTGCTACTCTATCCATTTTGCGGATTGAGAAAGACCTTATCTTCGTGGATATGCAAAGAATGGATTTGGAAATCATATGGGCAAGGGATACATCCTACCTTTCCCAAATGATTGTGCAACCATCTATCCAAGAGATGATTAAGGAAGCATAAAAGGATGATGTGGACATACAAAAGAGGGTGAATGAAGTAAAGGAAGGAAAGCTTCCAGAGTTCCATATTGATGATGATTGCGTGATTTGGTTTGGAACATGGCTTTGTGTGCCTTCATCAACCGGGATAAAGAAGGAGCTATTGGACGATGCACATAGCTCAAATTTATCAATCCATCCTGGGAGTACCTAGATGTACCGTGATCTTCGAGAACACTTCTGGTGGGATAACATGAAGAAGGAGATTGCGGAATAGATATCAAGGTGCTTGATATGTCAGCAAGTTAAAGATGAGTGACAAAAGTCCAAAGGTATGATGCATCCATTTCCTATACCCATGTTGAAATGTGAAAATGTTACTATGGACTTTTTCATGGGTCTCCCAAAGACGTCAAAGGGAAATAATGCGATATGGGTTGTGGTTGACCGACTCACCAAGACTACCCATTTTATTTCTATTCCGGAAGATCTCTCTCTTCAACAACTCACAAAGATATATGTGAATGAAGTGGTGAGACTGCATGGTGTTCCACTCTCAATTGTCTCTGACCGTGACCCAAGGTTCACATCTAAATTCTGGAGAAGCCTTAAACATTCTTTGAGTATTGAATACAATTCTAGCATGGCCTATCATCCCCAAACAAATGGCTAGTCTAAAATAACTATTGAGACTCTTGAACATATGCTAAGAGCCTTCTCTCTATAATTCAAAGGTGGATGGGATCAGCATCTCCCATTGGTTGAGTTATCATACAACAATAGCTTCCACTTGAGTATTCAGATTACTTCATATGATGCTCTGTATGGAAAGAAATGTAGAACTCCAACCTGTTGGGATGAAGTTGAAGAAAGAAAGCTACTTGGACCTGATCATGTTCAAGAGATGACAGAGAAGGTTCATGTCATCCAGAAACACATCAAATCTGCTCAAAGTCTGAAAAATAGCTATGCTAACAAGCTTCGAAGGGACTTGGATTTTGAAGTTGGAGATAAAGTCTTCCTTCGAATATCTCCATGGAAGTGATTCATGCAATTTGGGAAGAAATGGAAGCTAAGCCCAAGGTATATTGTCCCCTTCGAGATTCTTGACCAAATTGGATCAGTGGCCTACCGTATTGCACTTCCACCAAATATGGCTCATGTTCATGATGTGTCTCATGTATCACTACTGAGGAAGTGCATACCAGACCCCTCACATGTACTAAACTCTGAGTTGGTGCAGCTGGAAGATGATCTCTCCTATGAGGAGTAGCCTATAAAGATTCTGGATTGGAGAGATAAGGTTCTATGCAACAAGACAACTTATCTTGTCAAAGTTTTGTGGAGAAACCATAAGTTTGAGGAAGAAACTTGGGAACCAGAAGAGGCAATGAAGGAGAAGTACCGTCACCTGTTTGTGTAAAGTGAAATTTTCAGGGGCGAAATTTATCAAGGGGGGAAGAATGTAATGACCCAAAGTTTTTCAATGAAAATTCCCTTCTTATAATTAAGTCATAAAATCACATGAAAACACAACATAATAAACTACTAAGCTCTAAGTGACCTCTATACATATTTTTGTCACTTATATGTTTTGAATTTCGAAAATATGACATACATGGTTGTGTTCAAGATGATTTTTTGAGTCTAATAAAACAAAAATAATTTTTGGTGAATAGTGACCTACCCTTATAAATAGTAAAATACCCTTATGAATAGTAATATGACCCTTATTAATATTAAATCATCCAACATAAGAGTAACATTACCTATGAATAATTAAATAAAATTTAGACATCTTAGAAAGTGATAATTTGACTTTAGTAAACGTTTTGGTATTTTGTAAGTCATAAATAATTAATTATAGTTAATTAATTAATTAAAAAGAATATTTATTTCCCTAAAATGTATTCAAAAATTATTGAATCCATGTCTTATAGTTTTTAGATAATTATATAAGACCCTACGTAATTTTTGAAAGCACTATAAAATCAGTTTTAATTTTAAGAACTGTTTTTTAAGTAAATTTTGATTTTAATTAAATATTAAATTAATAATAATTAGAAAATTATTTTTAAAAAATGGACTTCATTTTTTGATTCTACACGTTGATAAATTTTTGGGGTAAAATTTTGGGATTTTTCTGAAATATGTGAATTTTTTGTGAATAGTACAATACATTAATTTACCGTATAAATACATTATAATTAAAACACACTATACCTGACATCACAAGTGATGTACGAATCCAAATCTCAAACTCACATGCCTTTTTTACTATTATTTTTTAATGTATGACTCACTATTCCTTGTCTTAGGGGAAATTAATAAACTAATGAATTTTATATTACGGAAACTCATCTCCCCTCCACTATAAAAGCCACCCGTCACACCCACATTTCTTCACACTTATCAAGATCCAATCCATCACTAAACTCTTCCCCAACCTCTTATCTAGCCCATCCCCCACATCCAAGATCTTATGGTCTCATCAAAATACCAAGACTAGCTTCTTTAAGGAAGATCTCAAGAGGAAGATTTAAGAGGTAATTTCTCTCCCTCTTCTCCTTTAATTTCCTTTCAAGTCTAGGTTCATTTATTGATCTCTCCCCATCTATCTTCATATAAATTGTATTGTAACTCAATTATTATACATATACTATAATTTTATGATTCTAGTGGTATATTATATCATCCAACCCCCTTTTCCTCTTCCTTTTGTTTTATTAAAGCGAACGTTGTTCATGAGGTGTTAACTTATCACCTTCAAGAACGACATGTTTTCTTCTTCCATTTCTACCTTCAGATATGGTCATGAAACCATTTTTATGGTTGAACAAGAAGTTTTTATATGTATTATATTCTATTTAGAGTTCTGTAACTAACTTATGACCATATTACTCGTGATAAAATAAAACAAGTTCATTATGATCGAAAAATCGCTCAAATTAACCCAAACAATCATCATTTAATTCTTATCTAATGATTCATCCACATGGATATAATATGATTCATTATAATATCATTAAAAATTATTTAATATAATTAATAACATATAATATCATTTATGTTTGTATACCCATGTTCTACCCAAACTTCAATTTAATAATACAAGTGAACCACTCAAGAAAACCGTAAATACAAACATTCTCGAATAATGTTTTTAAACACTATAACTCATCCCAAGGAACATAAAATCACTTAATGAACCCATAATGAACCATATTAATGTACACAAGGTTATGGATTTCTAACTAAAGAATATAATGTCATTATACATGATATTAAAGAGAAGGAAGCATTCAGATACAAACTAAGGGGAAATTCTCGAACCCATTGTTCATCCTTCGGGTTCTCCATCATTCACTCCATTCTTTTTTATATGGTTACTCCATAAAGATCATTTTTTCATCATTTTATTTCATTTTATAGGATATAAATGTTTGTCACTCGTTTTTATGTCAAACAAAAGGTTTTTCAATAGAACTCTTCTTTTAAGAACACACCTTTTACTTCTCCCTCAAAGTGAATGGTTCTTGAAACATGTATGTTATTCCCTATTTATTTTGGGAATCCAAAGTTTATGAATGTGTTATTATGATATGAAACCCATTCCTTTACATGGGTTAGTTATGTTCATTTTTTATTTGTGTTTTGTGTGGAAATAATGATAATGATAGTGTTATGATGACACGGGTGCCCCTGGAATTATATTGCCCAATATGAATGTTTCAAAGTGACGGGTGTGCCCAGAATTATACAGCGCTCCAATGCATTGGGTAAAATGATGAATCTCATTAGTAAATGTGAAATTATGTGTTAACAAGATGCTATCTTGGTTCACAAGTATTTTTGTTATTTAACCACTAAGACATGATGTTTCATTTTTATGCATTTCCACATTTCAAGTCTTTTATTTATGCTCCTCTCATGTTCATGATCTTTTGACAATGTTATGATTATGCTAACCCCATGTTATATTTTTCTTATCTATCCTCTTCCTGGGATTCTAGCTCACCCCTTTTGATTTATATCCTCAGGTGTCTACATGTACTAAGGAGAGGACAAGTGCCAATAAGAATCTAGAGAATAAGAAATTAAATAAATGTTTATGCTAGATGTTGTATTTTGTTATTTGTGGTCCTAGTTTGCCCAAGACACTAAAACTTTGGATCCTCTTTGTGTAATACTATTATGTTTTCTATATTTGAAATTATGGAATAGTAATGTAAGAAAAGGCTTGGTCACTATAGGAGTGATAGTGAAACATTTATGGAAGAGGATGGGGGTCACTAATATTGGATCTGGAGGTACAAGAGTTTAGGGATTGGTAGTGAGAGATTGGAAGAGTAGTGTTGGATCGGAGTGGGGTGGGGGATGAAATTAGGGGAGGGTAAAAAAATATGTTTTATTTATTTTCTTCTAAAACTTACTAACTATTTTTTAAATTTACACTAAAAAAACATTAAAATATTTTTATGGTGTATTTGTTCTTTCTCATTATGTATACATAAAACACATTGTGAACATGAGGTAAATTTAGTGGATGTTCCAAAATATAAGAGATAATTCCAATACAATAAATAATTTAAAATGAACAGATATATCTAGGGCTCATCATTCCCTTCTTTCCAAATCTCATAACATTCTTCTATTGAGATATTCATACCAATAGCTTTTCACCAACTTCAAACTCAATAATTCACTGATTATTGTTAGCATAACTTTTATATTGGCTCTGAGCTGTCCTTATATGTTTCTGATTAGCTTTAGCTTTTTCTTCCATCTCTTAAGTTACCTTAAGTTCCAATATATTTCTTTCTCCAACTTCATCCTAGCATGTTTTAGTTCTACATATCTTTCCATAGTGGGTTTTATAACGAGTAATCTGAATTCTCATGTAAATGAAATTATTGAAAGAAAATATGACTATAAGAATGTGTTGATCCCAAATACCTTTTAAATACAGATAACAATATTGCAACATGTCCTCTAGGGTTTGATTGGTTATCTCACAAAAAATCTATTTTAGGATGATAAGAAGTACTGAAACACAACTCAAATTCCATAACATTCAAAATACTTCACCCAGGATTCTGAGGTAAACCTCATATCCTGATTGGATATAATATAATTTCATGATCATTATAATCAAACCCCTTACATAATTTAAAAAAAATAAAATTTGATCAAGATAGTAATCTTCTCTGATTACAATGAAGTGTGATTCCATCATAATGGTATTAACTACAATCCAAATAGAATTATATCCTTTGTATTTTTTAGGTATTCTGGTGATGAAATCTATGGTTATTTTTCCCTATTACTATTCAATTAGGGGTAATAGTGGTATCATCCCCTTAGACTTCTATATCTTAGCCATAACATGTGAACATAGAATGATTAAAAATATTCTTCTAGTTCTCTATAATTAGTTTCAATATGAACATAGAATGATTAACTATGGTTTTATACAAAACTCCTCATCAAGCCTGGTATTTATGGGGCACAAACTCTATCCCTGAATATTATCATTCAATCACTATCATGGTTGAACTCATGATCATTTCTGAAATTTTCCCAAAGTTCCACATCTTTTTCATCACCTCTCTAATCTTCAAACAAATGGATGGTGGATCATTTATCGAAGAAATATGGGATCATTCCATTTTCCTTAAGATTTCAAGTTCTTACTTTTATAAATCTATAATTATAAGATATCTTTCAATCCCCATCACATACAAACTATCATGGTACTTCTCACTCAAAAAACTAGCCACCTTATCCACCTTCCTATGGTGGTAATGTATTAAGTAGTCAAAATATGTAATTAATTATAAATGTATTCTCAGGAAGATATTCAAATATTTCTTTTTGAATATATACTTAATACCTTTATGATACATATATATGTCACACCTTTCACCAAAAATATAATTCCTCTATATATTAAATAAAAAAATTACTAATGTCATATCTAAATCATGAGTAGAGTAATTTAAATCATATATTTTCAATTCGTATAGGAAAATCATATCACCATATCATACCTCATGAGTATGAATCCCAGTACCTTATTTGATGCATCACTTTAGATCATAAACATTTATACACTATAGTGTACGGTGAAAACTTGTGCACCGATCAAACTTCTCTTCAATTCCTTGAAATTATCATCACATTAATATATACATAATAATTTAACACTATTCTAATTCAACTTGGTGATTGGATGATATTTTCATGAGAAATATCTCAAAAAAACATCGGTAATATCCATCCAACCTAAGAAACTTATGGATCTCAGTAACCATGGTTGATATGGGCATTTCTCAATAACTTATTTCTTTAAAGGATCCACACAAATACCTTAAAATTCTTTTATATGACCCATTATTGATACTTTATAAATCCAAAATTCGCACTTAGTAAAACAAATTAGAAATTATCTCATTCTTAAGGGTTTTTAACATAATTCTAAAATGATAATCATGTTCTTCCTTGCTCATTTAATATATAAGAATATCATATATAAAGACTACATCAAACTGATCAAGGTAATATCTAAATACTTTATTCATTAAATCCATGAAAAATTATTGGGAAATAGTATGTCCACATGGAATCACTATAAATTCATAATACCCATACCTCATACAGAAAATTTTATTTAGTATATCCTCATTGTTAACCTTCATTTGAGGATATATATATAATCAAGGTCAATATGGAAAAATTATTGAAAACCTTGTAATTGATCAAAAAATATTTGATATGGGGTACATAATACATTTTTTTATACTGATTTTAAAATCTCGACGCAAGTTCCACACACTGGTGCCTTGGGTCAGTCGGTCACATTACATCAAGTGCACCTCCCTATAAACCAAATATCGTCGACTAAAAGTGATGGTCTAATATCATTCAAGGGTATGATATTCCCTCTTTTTCATTGTATAATGATATTATAAAAAAATAAGAAACAATCATATGATATAACCAATAACAAAACCAAATCAGAATCACATTATGACCAAAACAGTGAATAAAATATCCAAAACTGAATAGTAGATATGTCCTGCAAAATATGTGTCATGTGTCTATATGAAAAACCTAAAATAAATAAATACACTAAAAACTCTCAAGTGGGTATCAAATCAAATTTTTCCTCATCCATGCTCCATCTCATATCAGTCATCTGATATAGAACAAATTCCATTATCTTATCTTGAAAAAATAAAGTCTATTCAGGTAATGATAAGGAAGCCTGAGTAGGGTGTGATTACAAATTAGCTATCCACCACTAATAGATTATAAAAAATTATGTTGTAAATAAATGTATATTAATTATCATAAATAATAATGTAAAATTCATAAGTAAAGAGTTTTCACATTTTTAAATATCCTTTAATTAACCACATAAACCCCCAGGTTCCCAAGGACACTCAAAACAACAATAGCTTATTTTTATCATGCCTGAGTCTGAACCATGAAAAAATACCATGGTTATCATTTCTCATTTCATTTCATTAATATCATGTCCAACTGGAACCATAGTCCAATCCCAACTCATGGGTGTGGAACATCATGTATAACACCCCATGGTATTCGAAGCAGTAATCTATGACCCACAACTCATTATTCAAACAATCACACATGTGGGATTTTGAAGTATTAGTCCATGCACAACACTCATATATCAATTTATCATTATGTTATTTTGAAGCAGTGGTCTGTATCCCACAAACATTTATCAATTTGTAATTATGGTATATTGAAGTAGCAGTCTGTTTCCCAAAAACAATTTATTAATAAATCACACATATATAACATCAAAAAATATTAATTGACATTAATCCCTTTACTAACATTTCACATCAAGGTACCATCACAATTTATCAAAACAAATACATTTCTCCAATTTAATAACATTGAATAATATTACAATTAACTATGAAACCATATTTCATTATTTAACTGTATAACTCATTAACCCACTATTGTTAAACCAACCATCTCATAACCATCCTTATAAATTAATTCATAATCACATTAATTGACCAATTACATAATCCCAATATCCCATAAATTCTATAATCACACATTCCATTAATTAATTCTCAAATTAATTAATCTAATTCCACCAATTTCTTTATCACAATATTTCTTTAAATAATTCAACAAATAATTAATCTAATTCTATGATTCCATAAATTAATTAATTTATTAATTTATTCAATTAATGATTAAATTTCTAAACCAATTTAATTATGACAACACATACTCATTATTATAATTAAGACTATGTTAATAGAATTTAGAAAACCTTCCATAAAATTGATGAAGAAATCTCACCAATGGGAATCCCCAATTTAAAGTAGGACAACCCAGATCATGAAAAAGAATGAGATCATGATATGAAACCTATATCCAAGATCAAAAAATCAAGATCCAAAAAACATATATCTAGATACATCACAACAAAGGAAACCCATCTATTTAATGGTTGAGAGAAAGATGAAGGAGAGGGAGTAAACCAATCAGGATTTGAATATCTAAATGGGAGAGGTGGAGATCATCAATCCAGGCATCAAATAATCAAGAACGAAGGTAAGAATGACTTGGAATCTATTTGGGAGCCTCCAAATTTGAATGAAATCATTTAATCTCGAGCTAGGAGTGATTTAGGATGACTTAAAAGGGTTATCATATTTTTAATATTATTTTTGGAATTTTAAAAACCACGTGCATGGTTTCCTAGGTAGGGGAATATAGATTTCCTAACCATTCCCCCAAAACATGTATCTCTTATGAGATTCCATGATTACTCGTAATACAGTTCACCATTTGAAAAATCATGCCCCATCCATGCAATCCATCCTTTATGGGGGTGCACAGTTTTCTGGGCCCGGGCGAACTGTTTGGGAAAACCCTGCACCAACTATCCACTTCCAAACCCCTCAAAAACTTTCAAATTTCACCCAAACTCACCAAATATAAAACCCACACAAGATATACATAGACAATTCATACTAAAACCTATAATAAATGTCAAGACACCTCTATAAAAGGTCAAGTTATTAAAATCTCTCCATCTTATAATAGCACTACCTCATCTCGTACTCTTAAGAATATCTAATATTCTTAATCAAAATGATTGAAACACTGATCCCACATATGCACTTATCTCTCCCATCTTTCCCCCTACACATATCCATTTTTTCACAATAAAAAAACTATAGGAAAGTTATTTCCCTACAACACTTTCTCAAAATGATGTAACACACGTATTAGATTCTCCTCAAAGGTCGTATAAATATTGAGGTCAACATCATCCACATATATCACATGAGAAGGGTTGGTGTGATACCTGTAAAGTTGTGAAACAACAACGACAACATTCATACTGTTGTATCTACATATAAAAGATAATATGTATTCCATAGAATGGATCCTCTCCATAACCTCAAATGGTCTAATAAACAGCGGTTCCAACTTCCCCAGTATCTGAATCCTATGGTGACCTGATATAGCCAACTCCCAAAGGAATACAAGATCCCCCACTATAAACTCTAGGTTTTATTGACATATATCATCATACGACATCTTACTACTCTGATCTATAGTTATGCACTTCCAAATTAGCTGAACCTAATCTGATGTCTCATGCATAAGACTCGGTCCCAATATCTCCGATTCACCTGCCTCCATCCGATATAGTGGGGATCTGAATGGCCAAAAAAAAGTTCATAATATGGTTGTATATTAATATTCATCTAATAACTATTTTTTTAGATAACTCCATAAAATTTAGTTTCTTCTATAAAGACCCCAAAATGTCTAGAACACATGCCTAAAGCATATCCTCAAGCACCAGTATTGTATATTATGACTGCCCATCTATATGTGGGTGGAATGTCACACTCAGTAAAACATGTGTAACAGGAGCCTTGTCAAGCCATGCCAGAAGTGCAATGTAAAATGAGAGTTACTATCCGAAACAATACTCTATGTCATTCTGTGCAGACGTATTATCTTTTGTATGTGAAAGTATTCCATCTTATCCACAAAATAAGTCTCCCATAAAGGAAACAAATGTGCTACTTTTTTCAATCGGTCCACAACCACCCACATAGCATCATTCTTCTGAGGTATCTTCAAGAGAACCACCACAAAGTCTATATTAATTCCATCCCACATCAATTATTGAATAGTAAATGATTAGAGTAAATATCTAAGTTGTTGATGCTTGGTATTCTCCTATTAAAAGGTATATCATCATGTCACGAACCCAGCTATCTCCCTTTTCATGTCTGGACACCAATAGATTCTATAAAGGTCATAGAACATTTTGAAATAACATAGATGTACCTCCTCCTTTTAGACATAAAATTGATGCATAAACTCTTCTTGCATGCTTGTAGGAACAAAAAAAATGACCTCAACCATTGAAGATATCATCCTCATCTATTTTCTAGTAAGGAGGTGAATCCCTACCCTCAAGGATTTACCTAAAGTACAAACACTCAAGATCTTCATATTTACTATCTTTAATATGGACCAAGAGTGTATAATCCACTGAAATTGATATAAAGTCATCTGTTCATAACTCTTCTAAGCCGCAACATGCATCTCGGCTACAAAAGTCATCATTTTCCATTCATCACAAGACTCATGAACTTCCTGAGTTAGATTTTTCTTTCTTAAAGACTCAAAAAAAGTCTTTCAATTATCGGGCAAATATGTTTTCTCAAAATAAAAAGACCTCATATACTTAACCTATATCCACAAATAGAGATTCAAATCTTTCTATGAAAACATATACGTTAAGATCTTTTGAATACTCTACATAGTAAAAAAATTCCCAATAGATAATGTTTGCTACACTTCAAAGAAAAAACCATTGCAGCTAACTCAAGGTCATGTATAGGGTAATTCCATTCATGTGGCCTAAAATTTCGAGACCCATAATCTACAACTCATTCCCCTTGAATCAATACTACTCTAAGACCAATCCCAGAAGCATAAAAAACTATATACTATTCATTATACTGAGTAAGGATCACGATTGGTGCCTTTTTCAACCACTTCTTCATATCTTGGTATGTGTTCTCACATGCTCTAGGGAATTCAAAATTTATCCCCTTCATGGTCAAGCCTTAATGAGGTGATTCCAATTGGAAAATTTCATGGATGAACCTCCGATAATATCCCAATAATCCTAGAAAACTATAGATATTGAAAAAATTATTAGGTTACCCCAAAGAAATTACTTCCTGAAACTTTTCTTAGTTTATAAATACACCTTCCTACAAGATAATGTAACCCAATAAGTGTACCTGATCAATCCAAATTTGACACTTATATAACTTGGTGTATGTCTGATTCTCTCTTAGTGTACTCTGAATGATTTCAAGATGTTGAGAATGGTATCTATGAGTATTGGAGTACACAAATATTTCATCCACAAACACTACCAAAAACATATCTTGGTACAGGTGGAGGATTTTTTTTCAATAAGGCCATAAACCCTGCCAGTGTGGTTGTTATACAAAATGAAATCATGGTGAACTAATAAAGTACATACCTTCTTATAAAATTATCCCTTCATATAACATAACATCAAACTCTCAAATGATGATTCCCTAATATCAATTCAATGTCTGATAAAACACAAGATCAAATCAACTAGTCAAATAGATCATAAGTAGGTGGAAGAGGGTGAAAGTTCTTCTCCATCTTCGGGTTCAACTTCATGTAATCAACATATAAGCATGAAGTCCTCTCAACCTTCTTAGACAACAAAACTGGTGAAACCCAATGTGACATACTCGGACAGATAAACTCATTTTCCATTAACTCTTCTAGTTGATTCTTGAGATCTTGAAGCTATGTTGGTGTCATTTTATATGATGGAATTGAAATTGGCTCACCCCCCTTCATGAGTTTAGTCATAAAATTAAAATCTCTCTTAGGAGTAATCTCTAATAAGTATTCATGAAAAATATCCTGAAACCTATCCACTATTATTGGAAAGAAAAATTTCTTTAAACCTCATTCATTTATAAATAAACAGTCATCCTAGGAGGTGAGCTCACTTGTTTTCTAATGAAATTTCCTCGCACGACCTACCTAGATATACCATTTTCCATGGTGAATATATCTGTCACCCTCAGGAGACATAAAAGTCACTATACTGTAGTAAAAATCAATGTGGGCTTGGTATTCTACTAACTGATCCATACCCAAAATTATATATAATTGTGACTAGTAGAGGATGTAAAGATCCTATAGAAATTGATGCTCATTATCCATGATAGAACTCCCTTTTCATTGGAATATGTCCATCAACTATACTTCAAATGGTTTATCTATCATCATAACCCCACTCATGAACTCCCCCACAAAACTCAATCCAATAACAATTTATACACTAATAAAATAATGAGTGGCCCTAGAATCAAATAAGGAACTAGTAATCATTAAATCTACAAGAATAATACCTCTAACTATCAATGTTCCAACCTCGATATCCTCCATTTTAAAATGAATGGAATGTAACTATAATACCACACTTCTATGTGATTCATTCTGAGTTCCCTGGGCCCAACCACTCTATATATACATGTTATCTTACCCTAAAGCACCACATCCACTTCCACAACCACCAAGTTTAGTATAAATCATTATTCTAGGTAGATTGTATGTAGAAGATCCCCTTCCCACACCTTAATTCTGATTTACTACTCAATCACTTCTTGTCTATCATTGGTTTCTACAGAACCTATATATATTTATCATTCTCCCACAGGATTGGCACTCTACTATTGGTTGAGGGAATTACCTAAAAAAGTGACCCTACCTACCACACTGGTGATAGATCACCTAAGTATGGTCCAATGTAACTGACACTTCCCACTTCCCAATCTTCTTTCCACTTCCATGGTCAAAATATTCATAACAATGGATCCTGCTCTTAGAATTCATCCTCTTGACCATTTATAATAAACCACCTTTCCTATAATAGATACTTCCTTTAGGTTCCCATAAAAATGAGAGCCTTATTCACCACTTATGAATACTTTTTCGGACTGAAGATATTCACTTGGGACTTAATTTTACATTTAATCTAACCCTAAAATCATTTTCCCACAGTAGCCTCATCCCCCGCCAATGCTAGAATAATGGGTTTCAAGTAAATAAAGCATCTATCATAGTCCATCACAGAAATAATCCCATGATTCTACCTAATAAAATTACTTACTCTCTCCTACCTCTGAATATGTTTGTAAAAGTGCTCCAAAAACTTATCCCAAAAGTCTTTACACGCTATATTCTATATCTATCCATCATGAGTCTAGATGCACCACTAATTCGTTACATGACCACGTAACATATAATATTTTATCTCAACTCTTTTCTTAGTAGAATTTTCAAAGTGATAAATTAATGTATGGATAGAATCAATTAAAAATGCAGCTACCTCAGGTCCAACCTCCCTGGTAAGCATCAGAGAGTGTTTCAACTGAAACTCCAGTGTTGGTTCAGACAAACATTTCACAACCTACCCTGGGTATCTTTTTATAAATTTCATGAAGTAACCAAAGTTCTCCCAGGACTACTTTTAACATCCCCACTCAGAAATATCAGTTCCTCAGGTTCTACTACTGGTAGATCATTTCAATCCATAAACTTCTATAATCATCTCAAAAAGTGTTTTTTTGGAGGAATATATCTATAATTCCAAACACGCATCTTAGGATACATAACAAAACTTTAACATATTTATATAATAGCGATTAAAAATAAGGAAGAATAATTCATTCTGCAAAACCCCATCACACTGTTAGAACAGAGGTGCCATCATTACCTTTTACCATCCAATATCTTGGTAATGTTTAATAAAGGGTAAAAACATTCTCAATTTTCACGCTACTCACTAGACACCCATTCTGTCACATCATGAATCATTTTAAAATTTTCAATTCATAATACGCACCTTTTTAGTTCAAAATAACAAGTAAGGGAAAACATTATAATTTCAATAACTTACTCAAAACCAGTATTCTTGTGCATGCTTAAAATGATGCATGCTAAAAAACAAGCCTAAGTTCTTATAATGATGCATCCATACTCAACCCTCATTCTATTTAGGTCCACGAGTCAAATATAAGAAAAAACTCAGAAACATTAATCACATCACACAAAAATTGCATCACTAAAGGTGAAATAGCGTCCAACTCTAACTACACACATCAATAACATTAATCCCACCCTATGTGCTTGGATTTTACCACTATACATGTGTAATAGACTCCAATAAATGAGCTATTAACCAAGTCCCCACTTATCTTATTCTTTTATATACCATTCCCAAATAGAAATACATATGAAATGAAAAGAAACTCTTTTGATACCACTTTATAACATCCCAACTGGGTTTCAAGCATCGGTGCCCTGGGGCTAGTCGGTCATATGACCTCAGGCTCACCTCCTCATACACCAGAGGCTTCCAACTAATAACGATGTTCTAATATGAGACATGGGGATACCATACCCTTAATATCAAACTAGAGAAATTGAACAAAAACATATAAGAAAAGAGAAGATGATATAACCAAAAACCAAACAAACCCAGTATCACATGATGACCAAAAAAGGAATATAATATCAAAAACAAAATAGTAGATATGTCATCAAAAATATGTTTCAAAATAGTAGATATGTCATCAAAAATATGTTTCAAGTGTTAATATACAAAACAAAAAATAATTGAAGACACTAAAAACTACCAAATGGGTCCTAAATCATGTTTGGTTCTCTCATCCATGCTCAATCCCAAATAAACCATCTAATTTAGGACTCTTTACTTTATCTTGTCCATCAAACATGAAGTCTATTTAGGTACCTATTAGGAAGCCTATGTAAGGTGTGAATATTACTCAGTAGGCCACCACCAATGGAATCTAAAACAACATCCATTCAATAATAGTGTATTTAGTTGTATAAATAATAATTTATAATTCATAAGTAAATATTTATCAAATTTTCAATTATTCTTTAATTAGCCAAATAAACACCTAGGTGCTTGAGGACATCCAAACCATCAACACATTCTTAGTACATTTTCAATGTCTGAAATAAAACAAAATACCATGGTTATCATTTATAATTTCATTTCATTAAAATCATGGACTAATGGAACCATATTTCATTTCAAATTCATGGGTGTATAATGTAATGTCTAACACTCCATGGGTATTTAAAATAGTAGTTCATGACCAAAAAATCATTAAACAAACAATCACAAAAGTCGGATTTTTAAGCATAAGTCTATGTACAATGCTCTTATATCAATTTATCAATAGGGTTTTTGAAGAATCATTCCATGTCCCACATATGTTTATCAATTTATCACTATATACAGTTGAAGTAGCATTCCATGTCCCATTCACAATTTCTCAATCAAACACACATATATCACATAGATCACCTAACCCAAAATTAATCAACATTAATCTATTTACCAACATTTCACATCATGGAACCATCGAAATTTATCATTGGAAACATGGTTCTTCAATTTAATCACATGGAATAATATAATTATTCACTATTAAACTATTTTACATTATTTAACTAGATAACTCATTAACCAGCTGAGGTCAAGCCAAACATCTCATATCCCTCATCATTAATTAATTCATAATCATATTAATTGACTAATTACACAGTCCAAATATTCCATCAACTCCATAATCACACATGCCAATAATTAATTCACTAATTAATTAATAAAATTCTATGATTTTAATACTCACAACATGCCATTAGTTAATTCACCAATTAATTAATCCAATTCAATTTTCTATAAATTAATGAATCAATTAATTTATTCAATTAAATATTTAATTTCCAAATGTTCCAATTGAATTATAATAACACATACATGCAATTGGAATCAATAGTATAGGAATATAATTTAGACTACCTACCTCATAATTGATAACAAATGATCGCTAATGGAAATTCCCAATCCAAAGAGGGATACCAAGATCGTGATTATTAATGATATCTAGATCTCAAACCTAGATCCACAATCAAAATATTCAAGATCTATATCCATCACAAAAAATGTAAACCTACCCTTTAAAGGATGAGAGAAGGATGAGACAGAGGGAGGAAACCAATCTGGATTAGAATATCTTACTGAGAGAGGTACAAGTCTTCAATATGGGATTTGAATCATCAATAATAGAGTTTATAAGGCCTTATAATCCATTTGGGATACTCAAAAATCTATATAAATCATTTAGTGTTGACCAAGGGTCAATTTTGGGTGATTTTCAATGGGTTTAGGTATTTTTAATCTAGTTTTTAATATATTAAAAACCATCAACATGGTTTTCTAGGCAAGGGCACACTATTTTCAAAACCATGTGTTTCTTCTAGGGGAAAAATTTTAATCCTAATATGGTGCACAGTTTGAAAAACTATTTTCCAACCATGAAATCCCTCTCTGCATAAGGATTCATAGTTTTCTGGGCCATGGTCCATGGTTTGGGAAAAATTTCCCCAAACATGCACTGGCCAAAACACGTCCAAAATATTCTAAATTTCACCCAAACATACCCAAGATAAAAACCATACAATATATACACAAAATAAGAAAATAAATAATACCAATAAATGATTTCATGAGACCTCCATAAAAGGAGAGGTTCTTATGGTGATCTGGTTAACTTCCCAATAATTAATACAAAGACGCATTAACCTATCTTTCTTCTTAATAAAAATATCCTTCTCACCCCATGGTGAGTCACTAGGGTGTATAAATATCTTAACAATATTCTCCAAGAGTTTCATCTTCAGTTCCTTCAATTAAATTTGGGATATTATATAAGGAATCTTTGAAATAGGGGTAGCATTGATTATAAGTACTATTGAAAATTGAACTTCCATATTTGGCAGATGACTAGGAAACTACTCTAAAATGATATCAAAAAATCTCATACAATAGGAATCTACTCAATGTTATGTTTATTTACAAACATATAAGATAAATAAATTTTATGGATATTAATAAATACCCATAAGAAAGAAGTAATTTCCATTAGAAGTTGAAATTCATCCTCGCACTTATAAATAATCATAGGTTCATTTGGAATATGAAATGTGACTCCCCTTATTTTACAATTTATATTGTCTCAATATATATAGTGCCAATATATTCTTATAATTAAATAAAATTAAACTAAGTGGGAATCATAAAATCTATAAGAATCATATTCTCATAAACATCAATCAGAGAGGAATTATATATTTGGGATGTGACAATATTACTTTTGGGACCATGTTGGATGAAGAATGATGTAATAAGAGTTTTATTTTTCAAACTGTTGTCTTTTTTCATCAAATAAGACAAATCAATTCACTTTTAAAAGAATTTAAAAATCAGAAAACTCTTTGTTGATTTGTATTTCACCAATATCATTAGTTATGAGAACTTGTGATGAAAGACTTGTGATGGAAATGTGAGTAATGTTTCTCCAAGTCATATTCAATTTTTATTGGATGGAATGCTACTAGTGGGAGACATGGAATTTGTAGCACATTCCATTAAAATTTTAACAGAGCTAAAGGAGCTCGATCAAAGAATATATATCATAGAAAATATGATTCGAGATGAAAGCAATTGTTTGTTGAATAAGGTAGAAGACAATGAAGTAACATTCATGTTCTTGGAAAAGGATGTTGTGCACAAGTTTGAAGATGTCCTGGTATGTTGCGCACAAGTGGAGTTCCAAGATCCAAACATTGAAAAATGAAATAGGCATGAAGTGTATGAAATATTAAATCATTGCGCGAAAGATGAGGTTGGATTGAAAGAGTCTTACACGCCAAATACAACATAGAATGGGGGTTTGTACGAAACGTCAATATCATGTGAGACACATTAGGTTTTTTGTGTGTAGGGGTCGGCGATGCCAATAAATAAGAGGTGACCCTCTCTCATTAGATAAGCTTGACACTTATAGAAACTCGGATCTCTAAAGCATGGAATAATTTTATATAAAGGTAGTTGTGTGAAAGAAAGATAGTTTCACGTAAGAATGAGAATTTTCCCGCACGTATGAAGTTTCATGCAATAGGGTTTTGTGAATAAAGTTAAATCTTGCACGTGAGGCATAAAAGTTGTGCGCAAGACACCTAAAAGGGTGCGAGAAAGATTTGAGTTCAAAACAAGTATTAATTTTTTTACATGGTAGTTCTTATTAGATTCTAAGTATGAAAAAGAATAATTCTTTTAAAAGATCAAATTGTGAAAGCTGACTAAGAGAAGCTAAAACAGTGGTTTTCCTTATTTGTGCTAAGAGGTTGCACACGCACTTTCCGATTGCTTTCCAATTTCAATAAAAGTGTAAAGGAATATCTTACTCACTCTATTCCACACAAAAGGATTTTTTTTCTAGTGGATTGTTTGGTACTATATTGTTTCTGCACCATACCAAAAAGATAGCTACTCTTGTAGAGTAGTGAACCTTGAAAATATTTTGTTCCTATGGATGTGTGTTAATATTGTGTTCAGCAAGGAAATAACTCTTTAATAAGAGGTCAAGGTTGTTTCAATAAGAATGAATCATAAAAGAAAAATATATCACTAATTCACCCCCTCACCCTCTCAGTGATACGTGGATCCTGACTGGGAAACTTCAATTGGTATCAGAGCGACAGGTTCCATTATTTTGTTCTTTGAAGAAGTATATAAGAGAAGTTATGATAGAAATATGAATTGTGTGAAAAGTAAGGTATTCTGATATTTTATGTGAATAATTATCATATCTGGAAGATACAAAGATATCTTATCTTATGTCTCTTGGGTATTAAGTTATTCAACCAACAACAGAAGGATTTCTTCATATTGATGACAAGGTTACTCATACACCTGCTGATAAAAATAATCTTGAGAATGATGTAAGAAATAAAAATTCACTACTCTTATCTCTTTATTATAGTTATTATTAAATAGGGAAATTTGTTTCTACAACTAAAGGAATCTGAGATAAGATGAAGAACATTTATGAAGGAAATAAAAACGTAAAGAAAGAAAAACTAAAAATATAGAGGCTAATGAATGAAGAGTTGAAAATGGGTGAGTCTGAATCTATTGGGGACTTCTTTTCCATGGTTAATGGCATTATCAGTATAATCAGATATCTTGGTTAAATGTTGTAAGATTCTATAATTATTGAAACGATCGTAAAAATTATACCTAAAAAGCTTGATGCATAAGTTTCTTCATTGGAAGACTAAGATCCTGAAATATAATCTCTTGATAATATACACATCACTCTCGTCACATATGAAATGAGAATATTAAAATTTTTTAAAACCAAAACAAAATTTTATAGAGAAATTTCCATCAAGGTTGTGAGGAATGAGAAGTTGAAGAAGATTCTTATTGAAGATGATTCTGGTGAATCCAACTCTGAAGATGAGGTATGTAATAATCTTGTAAATATTTTATCCTTGTTATCTAATAATGTGAAAAGATGAAAATTGAAATAGAAGTGGAAACTACCCTTGAAATGTTTTGAATGCGGAGCTGTTGGCCACTTTTAGGATAATTTCCCTTAAAAATGGAAAGATGAAGATAGTGATGAAGATGATATAAGTTCAAGAAGCTTGTGGAATAAAAATGTCGAAAAAGATAAATATTCCTCAAAGGGGAAGGATAAAAAATTCTTTAAATAAAAAAGAAGAAACTTTTTCTCTAAATATGAAGAAGAAGAAGATAGTGAATCTGAATCTAAAAAATATTTGGATGAGAAATCTAGAGATAATACCTTTATCACAGTAGTGAATAATTATGATTTTGGGAGCAGTAGTTCTGAAGAAGATGAAACTCAACAAGAATACAATCTCAAAGAATAATTTAAAGAATGTTTGAGAACGATCATAAGTCTTGAGAAGGAAAATAGGAGGTTGATAGATAATAATTCATCATTAAACAATTAATAATGATTTTCTTAAGATAAATTGAAGATAAAAGAATATATTGATAATATGAAGAATTATATTGAGATTGAAAAGAATCATAATGATCATCTTGAAGTAAATCTGAAGGAAAAAAGATAAAAAGTTGTAATATATCCAACAGATTCTTTCAAATGATGATAAAAGGAATATCAATTTCAAAAAATCTATCTCTGATGATTGTCAAAGTTCTTGTAAAAATGAACCAATGAAAGATCAACAAAAGATACCTTCAAAGGTCAAGAAGAAATATAGAACTGGTTTTGATATGAACAAATATGGAAAGGCCATGTATATGGTCATAGCTAGCAATGCCGAAAAATCATAAGTACATAAAAATTATGATTCTAGAAATATTTCTACTACCTATGGTTCTGATAAGTCTTCATATAAATCTATGTTGAATAAGAAAGTTATGATTTAAAATAGGAAGGTTGATGGTCAGCAGATTTCTGTAAAGAAGAGTGTTGAGAAACATGTTCACAAATTCGGTCTGTATGGATGTTTCAGAGAAAAATATTCATTCTTTCGATACTTCTGGTATTATAGTGTATTTGAACACATGGTAAATATGTGTTGGTTCAACCATCAACATTACTACTATTACACGTGTTATAGAAGGAAAGTATTAAGGGTGAATCAATCCTCTCAAAAGAATAAGTATTAGATGGTAGTTTTGAATAAATATGAGAAGTCTGGTGTGAAAGTTGAAAATAGGTTCCAACCATTTGAAACTATTTGTGAAATATGTGAACAACCAAGACATATTTATAAGGGATCTCTTGTTGTGTTTCTAGAACAAAAAAGGTTCTTAAAAAATATCATAAGCTGGAGATGATGAATGAAAAGAAATAATAGAAATCTCTTGTTGTTGAAACCGCTTGGAAATCTAAAAAGGATAACCTCCATCGATTCTTTATTGTGGGTGTTCTTCTCCTATGAAAAGATACTTAAATTTGTTGAAGAATGTGAATGACTTCAAATAAGGAACAGTCAGATTTGGTAATGATTAATCTCCGAGGATCAAAGGTGTTATATTAGCCATCATTGGGAAATAAAAATTAAAATCCAAGAAAACATTATATTCTTATGGGTTGAAACATAGTCTACTGAGTGTTTCACAACTCTTTGATGAGGGAAACAAAGTTATCTTTAGAAAAAATGGGGTTGTTTTGAAAAGTGAAAATTATGGAAAAGTAGTTACAAGAGGCCAACATACAAAAGGGAATTTTTTCAAAGTTGGTGAGGTACAAAACTCTTGTTACATTGGTGTGGTGGATGAAAATATGTTATGGCATAAGAGGCTGAGACATATGTTTCATATAAACTTGTACAAGTTATCCACATGAGATAGTGTCCGAGATATTCTTGATTTATCAAGAATAATAGATTGGTGTTGCACTATTTGTGAGAAATGGATGATTATAAAATCTATTAATAAGAGAGTTTAAATTCATTCAAAAATACCCTTGGAACTTATACATTTTCATGTCTGTGGACCAATGAGCAAGAAATAAAAAAATAAAATAATTACTTCATCACTTTCATTGATGACTTTACTCGCATTACTTGTGTTATGTACATGAGACATAAGCCATATGCTCTAAAAATGTTTATGAGTTTCCTGAGGAAATCCAAGAAGAAATGTGAGTATTCATTAATGAAATTTAAAAGTGATAATGGTGGAGATTATTAGAATGATGAGTTTTAAAGTTATCTTGAAAAGAATGGAATTTTTCATGAGTTCAGTTCACCATACACAGCTCAAAAAAATGGGGTTGTTGAAAGAATGAATAGAAGTCTAGTAGAAATGGGGAGAACTATGTTACTTAAACATAGTCTTTCTCATTGTTATTGTATTTAGGCCATGAGAACTATTGTGTATATTCAAAACTGATGTTTCTATTTGCCAAATTCAAATATGACTCTATATGAAATGTTCTATGAAAAAACTCCAATTCTGAAATAGTTAAGAGTTTTTGGGTGTTCATGCATTATAAAGAAGAAAGGTGGAAATCATGATAAGTTTGATCAAAGGAGGATATGGAGGAATTTTCCAGGGTTATGTTCTAGATAGAAATAAATATAGATGTTTCAACTAATATATTGGGAGAATCATTGATTCTACTGATGTGAAAGTTCTTGAAAATTTTGAGAAAGAAAAGTAGTATTATGATGATGTATAAGATGAGAAGGATACAGACAGTTTTCTTAACAATTATGAAAATGATACAAATAGTGGTAATCCTACTCAAGAAGAAGAATCGAGCTCAGCAATTTAAAGTGATGATGATGAAATTAAAATATCTCATCCTAGGTTGAGGAAGAAAGCGGATACTCGGAACATTATTGAAAATCAACATCAGAGAGTTCAAATAAGAACAGCAATTAATTATATTACACACACTTCTTTCTATTCAAAAGTTAATCCGAATAATGTGAATGAATCATTTGAGCATCTATAATGGGTTCAGGGTATGAATGAAGAGCATGATAAGATAAATAAGAATGATATTTGGGAGCTTATACTCAAGAAGGACAATGGGAACATTATTGTTACAAAGTGCGTTTTCATAAACAAGTTCAATGAAGATGGTGAAGTGATAAGAAAGAAAGAAATATTGGTTTGAAAAGCATATTCACAAATTGAAGGCATTTATTTTGGTGAAACCTTTGGTCTAGTGGGAATGTTAGAAACAATTATAATTTTTCTTTCTATTGCATCACAACGAGGTTACAAAATCATTCAAATGGATTTAAAATCCACATTCTTGAATGGTGATCTTGACAAGGAAGTTTACATTGATCGACCTTGTGAATTTGTTATTGGGAAGGATGAAAGTTATGTGTTCAGGTTTAAGAAGGCTTCATATGGGCTAAAATAGGCTTTGAGGGAATGGTATTCTAAATTAGATAATTTCATGAGGAAGATAAATTTCAAGAAAGGTATAGTTGACAATAATCTTTATATCAATAAATTTCAAGAGTTTTATCTCATCATAATTTTTTATGTCGATGACATTATCTTTGCTGGAAATTATGAAATATCATGTAAAATATTTGCTGAGGAGATGAATAAGCCATTTGAGATGTATCTGTTGGGAGAAATGAAATACATTTTTATGATGAAAATTTTATAGAAGAGGATCCAAATTATTATTTTTCAAGAAAAGTATGCTATAGAACTTTTGAAGAAGTTTGGAATGGAAAATTAGAAACTAGTTTCCACCTCAATTTCAGTGGGAACAAATTTTTCTAAACATTGAGAAGGAAAGGAATTTCATCAGAAAGGGTATTGAAAGATGATTGGAAGTTTTTTATATTTGACTACCTCAAGACCCAACATAGTCTATGTTGTTAAATTATGTGTAAGATTTTAGAGAACACTTAATGAATCATATTTTATTACTGGAAAAGGAATTCATAGATATATCAAAGGCACAAAATATTTTTGAAATCAGGTATGATGGCTCAGAAAATATTGATCTATTTGGGTATTCTACTATTGATTGGGTAGGAAGTGTTGATGATATAATATCCAAATCTAGAGGAGTTTTTATTCTGGGGAAAAGTTGTGTTAGTTGGCATAAAATGAAAAAAGATCTTTAACTCTTAGCACAGCTAAAAATGACTATGTTTCTACTACTCAAGATGTTACCCAAATCATGTGCATGAAGACTCAGTTGGAATATCTACTTGTTGAGGTAAGCATAACCTTCCTCTTGGGATGTGATAATTATAGTACAATCAATATTAAAAGGAATCTAGTATAACATTCTAATTCAAAATACATTAACATAATGTACCACTTCATCAAATTATTGGTGGAGAATAATGAATTGATACTAGAGTACATTTCTACATCAAAACAAGATGCTGACATATTCACAAAACCATTACTGATGGAACCATTTCAAAAATTGAGTTTGAACATGGGTATCCAACCTTCTTCTCATCAAGGTTGAGGTATGTGTGTTTGTCCCCTATGTCATATTACCTTTGGATAATATTGTTATAGGGGATAATTATTTCATAAATCAATCCTTATGGTTTCGTTAATAAAGGGGGAGTTATGGGTAAGCTGTGAATCCATCATGAATATGTGTAAACTATTCTAACTATTTGTTGGAGTGGTTGAGGGAAATAAAATTATATTATTGAAGGAATATTGAGATGTGAATAATGATGAGGAAGAAGCTTGGAATATGTTCTGAAGTAGGTTTTGGAGAAATGATGCTGAAAATTTACAATCACTACTTTTGGGCAGCATGGTTTTGGATGCTAATAATTCTTATTTCCTACAATGAGTTAGCTCACATAGGCTTAAAATTGTTGATAAGTAATCTATTTCATGATGTTACAAAGTTCAGTGATTTTTGAATATTTATTGATAAAAAAATACAAAGGGTGAGATTTTTGGGACAAAGATGGATGGAAAAGGAAGTAAGAATAGTTTTATTTTGAAGAGTGTTGTATTTTGTTGACAAATAAGATAAATCAATCCACTTTGTAAAACCCATGAAAAATCAGACGATGATTTACTAGTTTTTATTTCCAAAATATCATATGCCAGGATAAATTATGATGCAACCCTTGTGATATAAAGGTGAGTAAAGGTGCTACCATTCATATTCAGTTTTCATAGGATGTAAAGATACTAGTGGGAGATAGGGAAGTTATTGTACATTCTTTTGAAAATCTGATGATGTTAAAGGTGCTCTATAAAAGACTATATATAATGGAATATATGGTTTGTGATGAAATTAGTTGTTTTTTGAATAATCCAAATGACAGTGGAGAAGAATTGGTGTTCTTGATGATGTTGATTTTTAGGTGTCTTCATTTCCTAGTGTTTTCCAAATTTTTGGGGCTGAAAATCAGAAGATAGAGAAATATGATTTTGGAAAAGGATATTGTAAGAAATTTTGAAGATGGACTGGTATGTTTCATGCAAGTTGAGTTACAAGATCCAAACATCTAAAAATTTAGAAGGAATTAAGTGTGTGAAAGATTAAAAAAATTCTTTAATGATGAGGATGGCACGAAAGAGACTTAAGCGCCAAATACGACGTCAAATGGGGTTTTGCACGATGCCTCGTGATCTTGCACGACACGTCATGGTTTTGCATATGGGGTTAAGAGATGCCTATAAATAAGAGGTAACCCCATCTCATTTGATAATTTTAACACTTAGATAAATCCCAAGAATTGAAGTGCGAATGAATTTTAAGTAAAGGGAGGTGCACAAAAGAAAGAGAGTTCTGCATAAGAAGGAGAAGTTGTGTGCAAGTATGAAGTTGTGCTTAAGAGATATTTCACAAAAAAAGTTAAATCTTGTGTGCAAAGAATAAATGTTCTATTCAAGACAGCTAAAAGGTTGCATGAAATATTTGAGTTCAGAAAAATCAGTAAGTTGAGTGCAAGGTAGTTCTTACTAGCTTCTAGGAAGGAAAAAAGAAGAATTGTTTTGAAAGATCAAATTGTGAAAGATGATTAAGAAGAACTAAAAAATTGGTTTTCCCTATTTGTGCTAAGAGGGATCACACACACATGAGGATTGTTTTCCATGTCATACACTAGTGTAAGGCAATACCCTACTTATTTTATTCCACACCAAAGGATTGTTTTCTAGTGAATTGTGTGGTACTTTATAGTTTCTGTACCATACCAAGAATGTAGCTACTCTCGTTTGGTAGTGAACTGTGTAAATATTATATTCCCATATATGTGTGTTTTGATTGTGTTCAGTAGGGAGAGAACTCTTTAACATAAGGTGAAGGTTGCTTCAAGAAGAAGGAAACATAAAAGAAAAAAATATCACCGATTCACCCCTCCCCCTCTCAGTGATACTTGGATCCTGACTAGGAAACTCTACTGACAATTTGGAGTTGTGATCTCTAACTCAACATATAATTATTGAGGATAGTAAATAACATTCTTAGATACTTTTCCTAATATATGGGAATTCATATAAGTAAAATAAAATATGGTACTAAAATAGTCCAATATCCCTATAACTACCTCATCTTTGTCATTCTATCTTATATCTCCCACTATAACGAAAACAGTTTTCATGACTATCAAAAATCATTCATTAGAGAGGTCAATCCTGATAAATCCTTCATAAGATGACTAAATCAAGACACTTTCTTCTTAATTTCCAAAACCACAGGTTTAACCGAGTTTCTCCATGGTCAATATCTTATTCAAATATTTCATAATTGAACTTAAAGAAAATTTAAATTAACCTAATAATATCCCCATGAGTTTCAAAACAAGTGGGAAGTAAGGAAACACTCACCATGAACCATAATGATGGTGGAGATATATTCAATCAAATCTTATTTTTCTTTTTACCCCTAGCTAAATATATGAAACACCATGTCGAAATATAGTATATAGGAATTAATGTATTACTAGGAAGGCCACACAATCATCTCATTAACAAAACTTTAGGATTTTATCCATTACAAAGACATATCCCAAGGGATTTTACCATTGAGTTTTTAAGACTAATATCCAAAGAATTTATAATCCACTATTCGATATTAACTATTAAGACCCATCCTTTTTATATATAAATATTACATCTTTTTAGATGAATATAAAATACATAACATTTTGATCCCCACAAAAACTATAATTTTTTAGTGTATTTGGTGACTAGATACATAAACATATTATTTAGGTTCATTCCTCACCATCTCTCATGATGTTATTCCAACTTTATTACCTTCTTTATATACCCTACATGAAACCTTTCTTCATATCATAGGGAAATGAAACATAATAAATGTGTGATCTCAAATTCTGAGAAATGGTAAACATGGTATATAAAAATCAATGATCATTTGAAGGCATAAGATGAGTAGTAGGGTATGTGATCATGACCATGATATATAAATATCATACCCAATATTTCATAGATCATAAATGTGAGTCTTGGTATAAAACATTATCACTTAAAAAGATATAAACCATAAGAGTGATGAATCCTCATAAATCAATCATGAATCATAAGTTTAGATCATAAGTATGACAACATATCATAGGATTGTGGCACCATTATAGCTATATTTAGTAACCAATCCTTTTCACTACTATGAACAATGTGGTTTTTCTTTTTTTTCTATCAAACCACACTATGGTTATTTAGGGAGTTTTCAAGGTAAGTGATATTATATTGTCGGATCATTCCGTATTGAAAGTAGAATCATTTCCCAGTATTTCATAAATTCTTTTATCCCAAAATCTAGAGGAATTGGTAATAATTGAGAAATATGGTTTCCTAGAAAAAATATTCAAATATATGTTGAATGGATTGGTTTCATGAAGATTTAAATTTCATATAGATGTAGATATTTTTTAATGAATCTGGTGTCACAAATGTTTGAAATTTTTTTAAAGAGAATTCATGAAAATGAATGAGTTGTGATGGGATGATAGTAATCTACACGACTACAAGAAGCTTCATGAAATGGGATAATTTCACTATCAATTAATAAAGAAATATATCTTTGTGAAATTGAAAGGGGGAGCTTCAAGAAAATATATTGGTGAGATGGAAATTTTCGAGAAAGTCAAATATATAAATAGGTGGTCTCTCGTCTTTAGAAGATACATTGATATTTTGGATAAAGGGTGAAATGATTTAATTTTGTGAAGGCTCTTTGTGAATAAATTCCTTTAGAAAATATGGAACTATTCAAGAACTCATGCTTCAAGAAAATTATGTTTTAGAACTAACTAATATTAATCCAATTTTGAAAAGGGGGTTTTTTAAAAAAGACGTGGAGCTTCATGAAGGCTGGGAGATTCATGAAATAAAGAAGGTTTGTGAAGGATGAAGTATATATGAAATAATAAGGGGGTTTGATGAAGGTTATGAGATTCACAATCAATTTTGTTGAAAATTTGTTTTATTGAATATTGATTTCAAGTGCATCTATTCATGACTATGGTGAAAGCAGAGTCTCTTGATAATTGGGGACAAAAACATAAATTCCCAATCTATTGAAGTGAACTTGAATTCAATAAACTGAATTTGTCTTCACCCGAGGTAGTGAACAAGGTGGATTCGATAGATGTGATCCAATGGAGGCCGTGTTCTATCCCTAAAAGTCTTGTAAAGGTCATGTTACTGTAATAGAGTAACCATTTATGAACAATTTTATTCCACAATACCTAGGGAAGATTTTTGGATTTAGGTTTGAATGACATGCTATCGGTGTATGTTCCTTGGACTATCCCATAGTGTTGAACCAAGTAAAGTTTATGTGTTGGGTTTCTATTTCTACATTTGGATGTTTAAGAACTGAATATTTCCATCAAACAAGTTTAACATGTTCATACCAAAATGGGGAAAAGATAAGACTCATTTAAATAAAATTTTAATACTCTGATTCAACCCTCCCCTCTTACGGTTTTCTAGGGTCCTACAAGTGTTATAAGAGAAAACATGTTTTCGGTGTTAAGTTTTTTCCTTTTTTTATAGAGAATTTTTTGAATTTAAGGGATGTTCTACATTTTGATGCAAGAAACATTCATATTTTGAATAATAGAATGAGATATCATATGTGATATCTTGGAAGGGAAGTTCTCTAGGCTATAGTTCAAGAGATTCAAATTAGTGATGTGATAGGTATTTCTTTCACTGAAACAAACAAGAAAATTATTGATGTAGATTCCAAATATAAAAATTCCCTTACTCTAGCTTTATATGATCAAGTTTATTAGAAGGTAATTAGTTCCAATCTATCCATTTAAATGGGGAAGAAATTGGAAAACATATATGGATATGATACCAAAGTAAAGGAGGTCAAATTTCTTGTTCTTCACAATCAGTTTCATGATATGAAAATTTTTCTAGATGAAAATGCAGATAGCTTCATTAATAACATTATTGAAGTTGTTGGGGATATTTGAGGTCTTATGGAAAAATTAAGGATATTAACATTGTGTAAAAGAACCTAATAAGTCTCCCACCTCAATAAAATACAAAAGTGTCAGTCATTGATGAAATAGATATGTATAACATTTCCCTTGATTATATTCTAATCATTATGATAGCTTATCAAATGTGAGTCAATCCACAATATGTGAAAATTCTAGTAAGCAATAAAATTGAATTAAAATCCATGTAAAAACTTAAAATCTCAAAATTTAGTGAATAATATAATGATGATAAACTTATCTTCATTTTTTCTAAAAATTCAAGAGAGAAAAAGGGAGATTTTAAGGAAATATTCATTTCACTTCTTTTTAGTGTGGTAAAGTATGTTACATTTTTTATTACTAATCTAGGAGATTTAATGATGTAGAAAAAAAGAAGAAATCATGAAATAACCTCAGAAGAGCTTCTTACAAAATGTTGGCTTCAAATTAAAAAAAAATTTATAGAAATAGATTCATATACAATGAGAAACAAGAAAATAATGATAGATTGGACGATGTAGAAATAGAGAATAAAATTTATATTGAAGTTTCCATGATAGATATACTTGAAAAGGTGGTATCTATGAAAGATGGATACAATTAATATAATGTTTTTGTAGATCTTGAGGTGGATCTAGAGAGTTATCTTTATGACATTTACATTAAAAGGAAGACAAATATAATTTAGTGAGATTTTTTAATCGAGTCATCTTAGTATGTGGATCAGCTTGAAGTAGATATTGATCGATTAAAAAGAGACGTCAAAAAATAGTTGACAACTATTGAAATATCTTAAGTGGTTATGGAGTTTAAAATTAACATGAAGGAGGAGGAAAAAGTCATCAATGACATTACATATAGACTGGAGGAAAAGGCTCATATATCTGAGGTCCTTGAAGAAGAAGTCGTAACTTTAAATAATAAACTAGAAACTGAATAAAAATAATGTTTAATTAAGAATAACTTATAGTTTGTAGGTTTTTTAGATGAATGTATTTTCTAAAGAGTTAAATGTGGTTTTAAAGGATTATATAAATCCATAAATAATCAATGATCTAAATTTTGGGAAGAAGCATAATTGGTTGTGTTATTGAATCATTGAATGCTTGAAATGAGATGATACAAAGAAAAGTGATGTAGAAAATTACACATATCACAAAATCTACTAATTTCCTAAAATATATAGCTTCAAATGAAACAATTAATAGAGATAAAAATAATCCTCAATTATCTAGAGAGCATCACCAGTCAAAATCCTGTAAAATAGTAGGGGACATGTTAAAGAATGGAAGTGAAAAAATATTTCCTCTTATGAAATTTCAATAATGTCAATTTCTTGGATATATTATGTCTTACTATGAATAAGAAAGTAGATATATGGATGGGTAAGCACCTATAAGTCAAAAAATAATAATGAGACCATATCCTTCACAATATAAAATAAATAATTTCTAGGGATATTATATTCACTCTACTGACTTGGGCCATAAAGACATTCTTTAGAGGGAGAAGAATGATGTGAAAAACAACTAAAGAACTCGGACACAAGTAAATACTGGTCAACCAAGAAAGATTACCTTTGAAAATAGGTATTATCTTCTAGAATAAGAAAATGAGTATGATTTAACCATGAACATTTAATAGATATTATAGAGTCTATCTATTGCTTCCACCCAATTATGTTTTTCATAGAAAAAACATAAGAAGACTACGAAATACCACCTATAATAAATCAATCTCAATGATATAAAGAATAGTATCACCTAGATTATGGATAGTGGGTAATCATCCCACACGATATGAAATTAAAATTTGCTGAAAAATGTTTAGAAAATGTTTGATGGAACAATGAGCTTAAAAACCCATGGGTCCCCAAAGATTAAAGGAACTGAAAATACAGAATTATCAAATAATAAACTTATGAAAGAAGAGGCTCTCAATGTGCATGGTTTGCATCATAATATCATGAGTGTGAGTCAACTCTATGACTCAGGACTGGTAGTGACCTTTAATCAGAAGGTTCGGACCATCAAATGAAATATAGTTATTTATATTATGTAAGGATATATGTTATATGGTAATTTATACTAGGAAGAGAGTAAATAAAACCCTTTTTTCTTAAAAATTTAAGAGTAAAACAACTTATAGCACTGGAGGATGGGTTACAATAATCAACAGATCATGGAGAATATATCTAGGCTAATGACTATTGTCAACATTTCCAATCTAATCATGATCTATAAAATACATGTGACAATTTCATGCAAGGAAATATAGTTCATATTTCTTGTTGGATGAAGACAAAAAGGTCTTAAAACCTAATAGATCTAGTCCACACAAGATGTGGGTGGTCCAAAAAATGTGGCTATAACATACAGAGATAGTTATTTATTTTTTATGATTATATTAGAATGTAATGTGTGATGTTTATGAAACACAAATGATATATTCTTGAATACATGAAGATTTATCACCAAAGAGTCGAGAATGAAACTGGCCACACAATCAGGATATTATAATCCAATAATAGAACAGAATACACATCCATTGAATTGGAAAATTACCTCAAAAAACATGAGATCAAGTACGAGGTGTCTTCATTAAGAACACCATAAAAAATGGGTTCGTTTAACCCATAAATCAATTTGTGAATAATATAGAAAGAACTATACTGATTAAGAATTTTTTTCTTATCATCACTTGAAAGAGGTTTCTCAAGTTGTGTTATACACTCAAAATCGAGTAGGGCTATTTATAAGATATGATAGGAAACTATATGATATATGGCATGGAATTATTCATTCACAAATGTATTTTTTCAATTTTGAAATTAAATATTTCATCCAAAATAAAGAAGGAAATAAAGGAATGTGTGGTGATTCTATAGTTGAGGGAATGTTCCTTGGATACTCAATGAAGAGTAAAGACTACAAATGCTACAATAATTATCATAGAAATATTTTAGAGAGAAAAAGTTTCCAAATCATTATTGATAAAATAATAAATAACACATGGAACACATATGATGATATGATTAAAGATGAAGAAGAAATTGGAAAGGGTATATATTTAAAAATAGAAATTATGGATGGATTGACAAACATTTAGGGCTCTCAAAATGATGGTGATTTAAAATTTTAAATACAAGAGGAAACCATTACTGAGGAAGCTCTACCATAAATTTACAGAATAAATAGAAGATTAGAATTTTATCAATCCAATATATTTTTGGATTGAATACTCCAACACAAGAGAGGAGACTGAGGAATGACGATAATTTTCCCTCCTATAAGTTGTAGGATCAACCTCATTTGAAGATTAAATGAATGATGAATCATGGTTTAAGGATGTGAATGAAGAATTGGACCAGATTGATAAAAAATAGCCATGGGATCTTGTTAAGAGACCATAAAATCAAAATTTTATTGGAACAAAGTTTATCTTAACAAAAAAATCTATGACTTAGGAATCATGATCATAAACAAAGATCTTCTGGTGTGTAAAGTCTATAAAAATACTAAAGTCCTTTATATTAAAGAAACTTTTTCTCCAATAGCTCGACTAGAGTCAACTAGGCTATTCCTTGCCATAATGATTCAAATAGGGTACAAATTGTATCAGATGAATGTCAAAATGAAATTATTAAATGGTATTCTTAAATAAGAAGTCTACATTGAACAACCAATGATATTTTTGATTAGAAATAATAAAACAAACACTTACCATGAGTATTATTTTCTCAACTGGATGCCTATATAAAGAATCTATAATTTAAATAGTAGTTGTTGACCATAATCTCTATGTGAATAATTTATAGGAAGATAAATTTATGGTGCATGTGTATATGGATGATATAATATTTGGTGGAAGTCGGTATGGGTCAGTTGAAGAATTTTCTAATCAAAAGAAATTAGAATTTGAAATGTCTATGAATGGTGAACTCGCGTAATTTTTGGGGCAGTAAGTGATTAAAAAGAAGGAAAACACATTCATTTCTTGGTAAATATATGTAAGACAAATTCTAATGAAATTAAGCTTTCATGACTCTAAACCAATGTTTACCCCTATTGTTGTTAGGAAAAAACATAGAAATAATGGGGATGGGACATCAATGAATTTCACCTTGCATTGGAGGATCATTGGAATCTTATAATATTTGACTATATCACATCCAAATATCTTTTTTGTAACATGTCTAGTGTCTCACGTTCAAAGTAATCCAAAGGAAGAGTAATTTTTTGTAGTTAAAATAATCTTGAGGTATATTCAGTGTACTCTCAAATTTCATTTATACATTGAAATAGAAAGTGATAATAAATTATTAAAATTTTCTGATGTTGACTAGGTTAGAGATGTGGTGGATCAATGGTCTAGTGGTTGTGGTTCAATATTTATTTGAAATAATGTGTGGGATGGTTCCACAAGAAATTAGAATGAAATTATCTTAGTACTACTTAATAATAATATGTCATTATGACAATTGAATGAACTCAAATATTGTGAATGATGTAAAAAATTATAGATAATGGTGATGAGTTGTAACAACTGATGGTGACGCACTATAACAACAAGAGAATAGTCTATCTTACAAAAAAAATATTTCAACACTCTTGTACCAAACATTTGGATATCATATATCACATAATAAATGAATATTTTCAAAAAAGTGTGATTAAAATGGATAATTCTTGAACTAATGATCAGGTGGCTGACATCATGACTAAGCCTTTGGAATCAAAAATGTTTTAGAAACATTGGTTTAACCCCGTTTTTTAGCCACCTTCTAATGCATTGTGAGGTTACATGTTTTCCCATGTCTCCCTTTGTGTTAAATATTTTAATCTGTTTGTGCATGTGATACAGGTTAATTGGGGATATATAGTCCAGGGGGAGTTTATTGGCCATATAAGTACAAATAATGATTCTTTGGGTTTATTTCTAATGGGGGAGACAAGTGAAATTCAATGATTTCTATGTTTGAAAGATTGGAAAGAGGTCAATCGATGCATGAAACCAACTTTTCCACTCTTGTTTTCTACACCATGATTCTCTCACATAGACTTAGAGTGATGGATGATATTTCTAAGGCCTGTCTAGTTTTTGATCGAGGTTGGTGATTTATTGAATTTATTTATAGATTTTTAACAAACTCAAAGGTTGATATTATTGAAACCAATGACTTCTATAGCTATAAATGGATTTTTTTTTTCAATCCACACTAGATTTATGAGGGAGTTTGCAAGTGAAGTGTTATTCTACTTCTGGAGTCTTTAGTGTTGAAAGTGGCATCATTATCTTGTGTTTTTCAAATTTTATGAGATCAAAATCAATAAGAAGGGGTAAGCATCATTAGATATGGATTTCTAGAAAACAAGTATTAACATATATGGTAAAGGAATGGGTTTAGGAAATATTATAATTTCTTGAATATGTGGAGCTCAGTGAAGTAATTTGGTGACATAATGGTTTGATGGTTCACAAAAGAGAATTTATGAAAATGGATGAGTTATGATGGGATGATAGTAATCAATGAAACTATAAAAAGATTCATGAAATATAATAATTCCATAGTCTCTTCATAATGAAATGGATATTTGAGAACATGAATATATATAATCATGGAATGTATGTGGTGATATGGAAAACTTTATAAAATGTAAAATCTATAAATAAGAGGCTTCTCATCCTCAAAACATATGGAGAGAATTCGTATAAAGGGTGAAACACTCCTATTTCATGATGGATATTCATGAAGAAACTACTTTTGAAAATCTATAAATCTTCATGAACTAATGATTCAGGAAAAGTCTGTTTTAAAACTAATTAACATTAAGCCATTTCAGAAAATGGGGTTTCAAGAAGACTTAGAGATTTGTATTTTTTGTATCATTTTGAAGTATGAGATATTCATGAAGGTTGGGAGATTATTTAAAGGTAGTGAGTTAATAAAGAATGACCTATCATTGAAATATTCATGGATTTTTTCAAGGTCTGGATGATTTCAAATTAGTATTGTTAAACATTTGGTTTTTTTGAATAGTGATTCCAAGTGCATCCATTTAAAAATATTGTGTGAGCAGAGTCTTGTAAAAATCAAAGACAAAGACTTAATTAAATAGTCTATTATTGAAACCTTCAAGATGATAAACTTATTAAGAATTAACCTGAGGTAGTGATCAGGGGGTATTCGATGGAAGTGATCCAATATAGTTAGTGTGATATCCCAAAAAGTATTGTAAAGTTATTGTTCCTGCTACATAGTGACTGTGTCTAAATAATTGTACTCCATAAAACGTAGTGAAGCATAGTGGATTTAGGTATGACTGATGCACCATCGGTGTATTCTCATTGGACTATCTATTAGAGGTGAACGAAGTAAAACTATTGTGTTTTTGTTCTATTTCTTGATCTTTTTGTTTGAAAACTACACATTTCTATCATATAGTTTTAATAGGTTCCTACCAACATGGTAATAAGATCCAACTCATTTGAATAAAAGTTTGACTCCTTAATTCACCCCTCCCCTATCTGGGTGTTGTAGGGTCTTAAATTATTGAAACCATTTGATATATCAAGGTGAAATAAAAACACCATCAAATCATACTGGATTAGAAATCAAAACATCTTTAACATATCATGACATATTAGGAATCATTATCAATTTCTCATAGTAGATCAGTCATCCCTACCAGTTTCCCTAAGTTTATCAAGAAAATATACTTATTTCCCAAAATTTATTTCAGGTTATATAATTCATTAATGAATTAATTGGAAGGATATATAATTCTATACCCACACATCACATAATTATAACCAAAAAAACGTGCTCCTAAAGATCATAAAACATTCATCATATTCGCATAATGTAACATGTCGAAAGTAAATAGGTTTCATAAAAATTTTATCATATCATTATATCATAACTTGTGGGAAATAAATAGGTTTCATATAAATATAATCATAAAAATAATAAACCATTAAATGAAAGAATTGTTATGGTATCATTGGATAATATCCCAAATAAATAGTAATTAACATATAAGTAGGTTATCATATATAGAAATTCCATTCAAATATACCTAAAATATTTCTGAAGGAAAATACTATTTTCATTACATATTTAAAATCCAAATATTTATAAAATATTGTGGAAAATATTTCCTTTGAAATGAACCTTGTAAACTTTTAAACTATATATCAAAGCTTTGATCAGTCCTAAAGGTATGAATTTATGTTCATTCCATTTATGTCAAAAAAGATTACATTCACAATAATTCAAAAGCACCTCATTCAAAAAATGACAAGAAGATTTAGTTGAATAATTTTTTTTAAAATTAAAATATTAGTAAAAATTATTTTTTAAAATTACTATATAATTATAAATATGTTTACTGAAAATATTTTAATTAAAACATGGGAATATAAGAGAATTATTGTCAACTAAATAGTTAAATATAGCTTGTTTTCCTTAAAAACATTCTTCTGGTCACATGAGTACATAAAGTAAAGAAAATGATAGGAAAAAATTCAAACCCAATAAATTAACATTTTAGAAGAAAAATTAAATTTATTTATTAGATAAAAATCATAAAATTTCCATAATGTAAATTCAAGCAGAAACAATCCTGAATAAAATGGGATTGAGGCATAAATCCCTTACCACAAGTATGTTCTTTATTAATACGTATTAGAACCTCCTATATGATAAATATAGATGTGTTATAACTATATTAAAAAAATAATAAATCTCATAACATATAGGATTTTATTATAACATCTTATCACCAATTTATTAACAATTTGTTATTAAAATCATTGTTCCTAGTGATAAATGCTTCATTTTTCATGCATGTTTTGGTTTGGAAACCAAAGTCCTTATACATTGATCATGGTCCCATCATCCCCAAAACGTTAACAATGATATAAATATAATATATATTCATTATATAAATACTTTTATTTATATTCATTGATAAAATATTTAGATTTGAAAATTAATTACATCGTTCATGGAGACGGTAGGTCGTATGTACGCGTGAACATTCTTTTCACTTCTCGATGGATAGAATAAAAGAAAGGTTAATAATAACTGACCTTTATATAGTAATAATAATTAGATCATATATATCATATATAATTATTAAATTTATCATCATTACCATTCCTATAAAACATAATTGAAAAACAATTCACATCGCTTCATGGATGTGGTAGTCTACACGTACGCACAAGCGATGTTATCATTTTACAATGGATTTGGAAAAGATATATGATGTTTATTACTTAATCATAATAACAATTAATTATATTTAATATGATTAATACATTATTTTATAGTGTATACCATATATTTATAAGAGGTTTAATAATAAATAAAATTGAAAACACTAGGTTAATATCTATATCTCTTCATTGAGAAACCTTCTTGGTCTTACACATTATGCCTTGAAAGGATGGTATTTTTGTTAGAACAAATGTAACGCCCCAACCCCAGCTACCCAGAGCCGGTGCATTACTTCGTAACATTGGCATGATCACAAAAGATCAAGTCTCGAAAGACCGATTAGTTTAGTAGCCTTGGAAACACTAGATACATTCATAAATGTTACATTACATCACAAAGTGAAAAACTATAATAACATAGTCTCCATAGTCCACACATCTATCCTCTTCGGACTATCCCTGCAGGTCATTCATAAAATACTTCTTCACATCCTGGAAAATATTAAAACATTGAAAGGGGTGAGCTCGGATGCTCAGTAAGGTTAACAATATAGCGGAAGATTTCATAAATAAACATAAACATTTAAGGAAATGTATAACTAAAACAAAAGCCTTTTAAACATGAATATCAACATAATATGGCAAAAGTAAAATGAGATAATGCCATTTACTTCTTCGCATGGATATTCTACTGGTCGAATAATCACATGCAATATCAATAACCACTTTCATAATGATGGAATGCATAATGCCAGACTATCATAACCACGTAGTCAAGGCCTCGTGCCAAGACCACAAATAAGATTTTGTCAAGGCCTCGTGCCAAGACACTAGTTTGCCTCATGAGACCTGCCGATGCATCGAGGAGCTATAGCGGGCTCCACCCGTCACTTATTAAGTCCAATGCATTCCTCATATGAATATGTTTAAACATATCATAAACCATAACATAATCGTATCACATAAAACATGCATAAAGGAAACATAACATTTCCACATTTCAATCACAATATATCAATACAACACATTAATATAATAAAAACTCTTTCAAAACCATTTTCAATACCAAAATAAAAGAAATTTAAAACATGGTATTTATTTTTCTTTTAAAAAAAAGGTATGGCTTGTAGAGGAAGCTGAAACCCAAATAATGGTCACGGCGGCGGAGAATTCGTTGTCGCCGCATATGTACGACAAAAACATTCCCTTTAGTATTTTAGTAAACGATTTGTATAAAAATATTCCTTTTTAATAAACGTAAAAGTCAAAGGGTTTTATACACTATATAAAAGAAATTTTTGTATAAAACAAAATATGCCTCAATGAATGGAGATTGAGACGAAGTCCTTACAAGATCATTTTTAAAATAACATAGATCTATTATGTGTATTCACTATATTTACACATAAAGGAATTATAAATATAAGATAGGACATAATAATATCATGACATAATTTGAAAGTAGGAGATTATCCCAAAGAATGGAAATTGGGTTAAGAAGTTCCCTTACCTTGCGTCCTGTCCTGACTCGACCGTTCTTTAACCTCCTCAAAATCGGGTAACTCTTTTTGATTTGAGCCAAAGGCTTCCTTGAGAAGAGTTCTGCCCAAAGTGAGGCTTCTAGGAGTAAGAGGGGGAAGTTGGGAGAGTATTTGGGTAGAGGTTGGCCGATCCAAATGGCTTGAAAGTGTAAATGAGGTGGGAGAGGTGGGGGCCTTTTATAAGTGGAGAGGAGGGGCTCTTTTGGAAAGATTGAAATGTTACATTATTATACAATGCTTTTCGGATTCTAAAGGTCCCACACTTATATAATTCGTGTCTAAGGTGATAATGGTTCGAAATATCCTCATCCAATAGGCTTTGGACAAGTGTAAGCCTTGGATTTTACATTATCTTCTCATTTTATTTAAATCGTTAAATAATGAGGTCATCGCTGCATCATAATTATGTCATAAATAATTTAATTAATATAATGTCTAAAAATTATAAAAAAATACTATGAAGTAAGAAATCTTTTTATCTTTCTAATGAATATTTATAGTCAAAATTTGGACTTGTGTAATCCCACTTAAAAATTGTTTTAGTAAAACAACTCATGTTTGTGTCAATTTAATTTTAACATTAAATAAATATATATTAATGTCATTTTCCAACCAAAGTGGCTCCATTGGGTCCCCAAGTTGACCCATCGGTTGTCTTGGACAGCCATGACTCATCCAATAGGAGTAGGACAAGTGTCAAGCTCATATCATATTATTAAAACATCATTTTTACCTTAAACTACACTAATTACCTCTAATCGCGATTAAGAACTTAAAAGTTACTATTCACCAAAAATTTATTTTCATCTCATTGAACCACATTTTACTTCTTAATGACAACCATGTATGTTGGATTTTTGAAAATCAAATCACATAAGTGGTAATATTTCATTTAAACTAAAAATCAGTTATTTAACTACCACTTAGTGGTTTCACTATTCATCAAAAATTGAAGTTTTTCAGAACAAAGCCAAAATTTCACCATAAGCTATAATTGATATTCCGAATTCAAAAATGATGTCTATTTTAAAAAATTCCAAACATATAAGTTGAATTAATTAATTTTATAATTAATTTCCGCTGTTACAAAAAAATGGCGTGTTTCTAAGAAACAATTTATATCAAAAGATTGGCAATTGTTTATGTCCAATTTCAATGTTAAATTAATTCTAATGACCACCATTGGATAAAATGGTAAAAATATATTCTAATTATACTTTAAAACAACTCAATAGTATAATTTATCACTATAAATTATTTTGATTAAAAAAGTTGTTTTTAGTATTTTTCACTATTCATAAAAAATAGAAGTTCTCAGAAAAATACCAAAAATTCAACATAGGCTAATTTCGATATTCCGAATCCAAAAATGAAGTCCATTTTAATAAATAAAATTTATAAAATTTCAAAAAGTAGGTATTACTATTCACAACAGCTAGTTTAATTCGTTGTGGTGTGTGTTAGAGCTCGAGGTTGCGTACAACACATGCTATTGCATTATTCGAAGTGAAACGTACCGTGGAAGCTTGGGGTGTTACATTCTCCCCTCCTTCAATAAATTGAATCCTCGCAATTTGAAATTTTTCTTTGAAAATAAATGGTTGAAAAGAGAAAATACCTTTGAGTAAAACCCACATCGGAAATAAGGTTAATAAATATATAACATTAAAAGAAAGCAAGATAAGTACAAAGGTCACCCGATATAGCCCATTCTAGGATTCTATGAAAATATGGATATGGAGGAGATACAAACCATCAAGGTCTGATGGAGAGTTATAGAAAATAGGATTAGGAGAAAGTTTAACTACAAGAAAATCACAAACTTGTGACTGGTTAAACGGTCATTGAATGCCCAGTTGGAAAAGTTAACCGACAAGATTTTTGTTTTAAGTTACCTTTTATAATGTTGAGGAATTTATTTAGGAGATTTACTAAGAACTTAAGGGAATATACATACTTGTTATGTATACTTTCATTCGTTAATAAATTTTTACCACAAACCCATCTTTTACTCCAAATGGTAACGGAACTCAAAAATATTCTTTTTATCCAAATTGTATAAGGTTCCAAATATTAACACATGCCATTTAGATTAGTAAAACTATTTTGTAATAACCAGGGACTTCTTGTAGTCTAGTGGTAGAAAATAAAGGCTTGTCGCACTATGGTTGTGGGTTCAATCCTGCTGCTTTGTCCGACACGACGGGTTATTCCATACCCTGCAGGTTGTCCTTTTCCTAAAACTATAGTATTATAATATTCCAAAAATAATCTTCAGAAATGATTTAACCTTAAACAATACTATCCAAAGATCATCTTAATCCACTCCAACCTTTATAGTTATCCAAAATACCTCTGTCCAGACTTTCTCTAAAAGGTCTCTTAATACCGAAATCAATTGTAACATCAGATTCCCCAAACAAAGAAAAGTTTCTCTTGTTGTCACATACTAAAAATATGATTACCTTATTCATATTAAAACCTTACTGAAATCAAAAAGTACTGTAGTACAATCCATATATATATATCACATTATTCTTATAACCAGAATATAATTCTTGAGTCCAAAAGCACCAATACATTAATTATTCCGCTTCAACTGTAGTCACAGCATAAGATTGGCCTTGATCCCTTGGCCTTTTCTGTGGTAAGTTTCCTTGACGCTTAGGACATTCATTTTCATAATGCCCCATTTCCCTACAATTGTAGCATTCAACTTTGACAGCCTCTTTCTTTCCCTTGCAATCACGAGCCTGGTGACCCTTTTCTCCATATTTATCACAAACTCCCATTCCTTTTAGGCACGTACCAGGGTGATTCTTCCCAAAATTATCACATAATGGAAAATCCTTCTTTCCCTTTTTCCCTTTATCTATCTCTTGTTCCCCCGTTCTCTTCTTCTCTTGCTTTACTTTGTTGTCATAAGACTTAGAGAATTCCTTTTCTGTCTTGATAGAACATGACACAATATCTTCGTATGATGAGAAGGATTGTGATACTAAAGCTCGACGGAGAAATGGTTTTAACCCATCAAAGAAACGATCAATCTTACTCCTTGGGTTACGTATATAATCGGTAGCATGCCTCGCTAACCTTGTAAAGTTAGCCTCATACTTTGCGACATTCTCATCCTCCTTCTGCCTCAGACTCAGAAATTGCCTTTCCATATCTGCTCGATGGTCACGAGGAAAGTATTTTTCTAAGAAAAGCTCTTTGAACTCCCTCCATTCCATATTCGATATGTCATCATCTTCCTTTTTGTTTTGAATCAGCGACCACCACTGATCGGCATCTCCAGTGAGGCGGTAAACTGCCATGACAACATTATCCCTTTCACTACTCCCTAAGGAATGGAATATTTTCTCTAAGGAATTTATCCATTTCTCAGATACTATAGGATTTGTACTCCCCTTGAAGGTTGGTGGTTGTTGCCTCATGAAACGGTCTAGCATTGATCCTCCACGTTGCGGATCAGGGAGCTCCATACGAGTAAGGTTATTATTCAAAGCCTGAGTGAGTTGTCCCAGTATGGTAATAAGTTGATCAGCACCAGTTGTATCTCCAGATCCACAATAATTATCTTGAGCAGGAGGGAAATCCCTACACGGAGTGTGTGCATTGATACGGTTTCCATTCCTTCCACTAGGCGCCATTTCTAAACAATGGCATAAACTAGATTAGTTTATGAATCAAAATACATAATTCCATACTTGTATGATACTTAACATAAATTGAACCATTAATGGATATAATCCATAAAAATGTTTTCTTTGAGGAAGTATATACTCATAACCCTTCATAGTGGTTTGTAAATAAAATGAGAATTATCCTAAGAATATCCCCCGGGAGTGTCGTAACCAAGAGTGCAGCAAGGCCCGTTGTCGTGCACCAGTTCCCGTTCGAGTCTAGCTCAAAGCGGTGTTTTTGGGTTTTACCCCTAGGTACATCTGGGCCAGAGCCGCCTCTACCTGCTCATATCCAGACAGAGATGTATTGCTCGGAACACTCATAACATCTCTATAATACCAAAATTCTAGGAAGTTCTTCTATACTAATCCTCAAAGTCTATCTTTGGGCTATGTGCTCTAATCAGAATTTATCTAAATCTTGCTTCCAAGGTTAGTACTAAACTGCCTCTGATACCAACTGTAATGCCCCGACCCCAGCTACCCAGAGCCGGTGCATTACTTCGTAACATTGGCATGATCACAAAAGATCAAGTCTTGAAAGACCGATTAGTTTAGTAGCCTTGGAAACACTAGATACATTCATAAATGTTACATTACATCACAAAGTGAAAAACTATAATAACATAGTCTCCATAGTCCACACTTCTATCCTCTTCGGACTATCCCTGCAGGTCATTCATAAAATACTTCTTCACATCCTGAAAAATATTAAAACATTGAAAGGGGTGAGCTCGGATGCTTAGTAAGGTTAACAATATAGCAGAAGCTTTCATAAATAAACATAAACATTTAAGGCAATGTATAACTAAAACAAAAGCCTTTTAAACATGACCATCAACATAATATGGCAAAAGTAAAATGAGATAATGCCATTTACTTCTTCGCATGGATATTCTACTAGTTGAATAATCACATGCAATATCAATAACCACTTTCATAATGATGGAATGCATAATGCCAGACTATCATAACCACGTAGTCAAGGCCTCGTGCCAAGACCACAAATAAGATTTTGTCAAGGCCTCGTGCCAAGACACTAGTTTGTCTCATGAGACCTGCCGATGCATCGAGGAGATATAGCGGGCTCCACCCGTCACTTATTAAGTCCAATGCATTCCTCATATGAATAGGTTTAAACATATCATAAACCATAACATAATCGTATCACATAAAACATGCATAAAGGAAACATAACATTTCCACATTTCAATCACAAGATATCAATACAACACATTGATATAATAAAAACTCTTTCAAAACCATTTTCAATACCAAAATAAAAGAAAGTTAAAACATGGTATTTATTTTTCTTTTAAAAAAAAGGTATGGCTTGTAGAGGAATCTGAAACTCAAATAATGGTCACAGCGGCGGAGAAGTCGTTGTCGCCGCATATGTACGACAAAAACATTCCCTTTTGTATTTTAGTAAACTCTTTGTATAAAAAGATTCCTTTTTAATAAACGTAAAAGTCAAAGGGGTTTATACACTATATAAAAGAAATGTGTGTATATAGCAAAATATGCCTCAATGAATGGAGATTGAGACGAAGTCCTTACAAGATCATTTTTAAAATAACATAGATCTATTATGTGTATTAACTATATGTACACATAAAGGAATTATAAATACAAGATAGGACATAATAATATCATGACATAATTTTAATGTAGGAGATTAACCCAAATAATGGAAATTGGGTTAAAAAGTTCCCTTACCTTGCGTCCTGTCCTGACTCGACCGTTCTGTAACCTCCTCAAAATCGGGTAACTCTTTTTGATTTGAGCCAAAGGCTTCCTTTAGAAGAGTTCTTCCAAAAGTGAGGCTTCTAGGAGTAAGAGGGGGAAGTTGGGAGAGTATTTGGGCAGAGGTTGGCCGAGCCAAATGGCCTGAAAGTGTAAATGAGGTGGGAGAGGTGGGGGCCTTTTATAAGTGGAGAGGAGGGGCTCTTTTGGAAAGATTGAAATGTTACATTATTATACAATGCTTTTCGGATTATAAAGGTCCCAAACTAATATAATTCGTGGCTAAGGTGATAATGGTTCTAAATCTCCTCATCCAATAGGCTTTGTACAAGTGTAAGCCTTGGATTTTTCATTATCGTCTCATTTTATTTAAATCGTTAAATAATGAGGTCATCATTGCATCATAATTATGTCATAAATAATTTAATTTATATAATGTCTAAAAATTATAAAAAAAATACTATGATGTGAGAAATCTTTTTAGATTTATAATGAATATTTATAGTCAAAATTTGGACTTGTGTAACCCCACTTAAAAACTGTTTTAGTAAAACAACTCATGTTTCTGTCAATTTAATTTTAACATTAAATAAATATATATTAATGTCATTTTCCAACCAAAGTGGCTCCATGGGGTCCCCAAGTTTACCCATGGGTTGTCTTGGTCGGCCGTGACTCATCCAATAGGAGTAGGACAAGTTTCAAGCTCATATCATATTATTAAAACATCATTTTTACCTTAAACTACACTAATTACCTCTAATCGCGATTAAGAACATAAAAGTTACTATTCACCAAAAATTTATTTTAATCTCATTGAACCACATTTTACCTCTTAATGACAACCATGTATGTCGGATTTTTGAAAATCAAATCACAAAAGTGGTAATATTTCATTTAAACGAAAAATCAGTTATTTAACTACCACTTAGTGGTTTCACTATTCATCAAAAATTGAAGTTTTTCAGAACAAAGCCAAAATTTCACCCTAAGCTATAATTGATATTCCGAATTCAAAAATGATGTATATTTTACAAAATTCCAAACATATAAGTTGCATTAATTAATTTTATAATTAATTCCCGCTGTTACAAAAAAATGGCGTGTTTCTAAGAAACAATTTATATCAAAAGATTGGCAATTGTTTATGTCCAATTTCAATGTTAAATTAATTCTAATGACAACCATTGGATAAAATGGTAAAAATATATTCTAATTATACTTTAAAACAACTCAATAGTATAATTTATCACTATAAATTATTTTGATTAAAAAAGTTGTTTTAAGTATTTTTCACTATTCATAAAAAATAGAAGTTCTCAGAAAAATACCAAAAATTCAACATAGGCTAATTTCGATATTCAGAATCCAAAAATGAAGTCCATTTTGATAAATAAAATTTATAAAATTTCAAAAAGTAGGTATTACTATTCACAACGTCTAGTTTAATTCTTTGTGGTGTTTGTTAGAGCTCGAGGTTGCGTACAACACACGCTATTGCATTATTCGAAGTGAAACGTACCGTGGAAGCTTGGGGTGTTACAACAAAACCTCTAATATGTTTTGAAATAATTTAGGAAGATATTATCCGATGTATTGGATGATTTATAAGGATCAAAATTTGTGATTATTCATGGTGAAGATGTGCTCTTTTATAAGTGAGTGGAGAGGAACTACTGGAATTACATAAAATATTAAATTAATATAAATTAATTTTCATGAAAAAATATATCCAAATTTATATAACTAGAATATAAGATTATTATGATCTGAAATACTCTCATCTAATAAAATTTGGACAAGTCTTGGTTACGTTTTTACCCTTATCTCTTAGTTTTAACCCCCCCTGTTATCCCTTTTGACAATTAATGAAATGTTAATTATTTCTACTCCTTAAGGGTTAAAAATGTTATCATAAATGAAAAAGTGGCTCAATAATGTACCATTGTCTATAAATTCATTATATATCATTAATATCACTTAATATAAGATTTTTATAAAATTTAAAACATTTAATAAAATATTATTTTTCATAAAATATCATTATGTTATTTTTGGAACTATTCATTTAATTTGACTTTGAAAAAAAATAAAATAAAAGTAACTCAAATATAAACCTTTAACATATATATAATATTTTATATTTATCAATAAAATTTATGTAACATAATAATACATCAAATTTTTTTACCTTTAATAATTTTATAATCATTTATTTTATTTTTTTAATTAATTAAATAAATATTGTATCAGTATTGCATAACCCATTATAGTAGTTATTCAGTCCCTAAATATTAAAAATAAATTACCATGATAAAAGTTTTCATTAATATTTCAAACAAACTTTTATTAATGAACTTATCCTCTTTCTATACTTATGAAAAAACTTAGAGATATTTTAGTTAAGAGAGTGGAATTTTTTATTTACTAGTACCATAAATTAATATAATGATCATAATCAAAGAGGAATAACACCAAGTGGATATATATGTTTTACATGGTTGGAAATTTTTTGAGATACACTCATCCAATAGGATAAAGTCAAGTGTTTGAATAAATTTCAAGTCATATCACATAATTTTTAACAATAATTAATCCATTCAACATTTACTATGGTAACAAAAAATTACTGTGGTTTTTATTCATATTGAACCATAAAATAAATATATTTAAGAAACATGGATGTCCAGATTCCAAATATATAATCCATTTTTCATGATCAAAATTATTTTAGTGGTGGAAATTATGTGAAATTGAGAATACATAACACAATGAAAAACAATTTTTCAAAAAAATTTCTTTTTATGTTTCATCTTTTTTTAAAAAAAAAATTGATTTCAAGGAAAATAATTAGATTATTCATTATTTAGGAGACCTAATTTTAATGGTAGAAATAAAAAATAATATTTTTCACTATTCACAGGAGAATCAATCTTTTCATAAAAATTACAAAAAGTCACCCTAAGATAATATTATTATATTGATTTTAGAGATGATATAAATTTTTTACGTAAAATTTCTAAAAGATGTTAAAATTAATTTTAATATTCCCTAAAAAAAGAAATAAAAATAAATTTTAAAGAAAAAGTGTATTTTGAAGAAAAAAATCACCTTACTAAAAAGGAGTTCTTATTTCTTAAGAATTAATTAGATAATTTTTATTGATTAGGACATTTATATATATTTCATAATGTGGTTAATACTATTCAATTTCAAACCCACCAATTAAATTTCTATTCAATAACGTTCACATTAAATAATAATAATTAAATTGTATTATGTGGTTTGTTTAAAATTCGTGTAACACCCCAAGCTTCCGCGATACGCTTCTCTTTCAATAATGCAATAGCTTGCATTGTACACAAGTTCGAGATTCAAACACACCATGACCAATCAAAGTAGCTGTTATGAATAGTAATAACCACATTCTGAAATTATATAAATTTTACATTTCAAAATGGACTTCATTTTTGGATTCGGAATATTGAAATTAGCCTATGTTGAATTTTTGGTATTTTTCTGAGAACATTCAATTTTCAATGAATAGTGAAAAATACTTAAAAATAAATTTTTTAATAAAAACATTTTGTAGTGATAAATTATACGATTTAGTGGTTTTAAAGTATAATTAGAATATATTTTAACTGTTTTATCAAAGGGTGGTCATTAGAATTAATTTCACTTTGAAGTTGGACATAAACAATTGTCAATCTTTTGATATATATTGTTTCATAAAAACATGCTATTTGTTCGTACAACGGGAATTAATTATTAAATTAATTAATTAAACTTATATGTTTTTAATTTTTTAAAATAGACATCATTTTTTAATTATGAATATCAAATATAGCTTAGGGTTAATTTTTGATATTTTTCTAAAAAACATCAATTTTTGATGAATAGTGAAACCACTAAGTGGTAGTTAAAAAACTAATTTTTCGTTTAAATGAAGCTTTACCACATCAGTGAATTGAATTTCCAAAATCCAACATACATGGTTTTCATTATTAACTGAAATGTGGTTCAATGGTATGAAAATAATTTTTGGTGAATAGTAACTTAAGTTTTATTAATCGCGATTAAAGGTAATTAGTGTAATTTAAGGTAAATATAATGTTATAATAATATGAAATTACCTTTAAACTTGTCCTACCTTTATTATATGAGTCATGGACGACCAATACAATCCATGGGTCAACTTGGGGACCCCATAGAGCCACTTGGGTAAGAAAATGACATTAATAACTTTTTATTTAAAGTAAAAATAAAATTGTCAGAAACATGTGTTGTTTTACTAAAATAATTATTAAATGGGGTTATATAAGTTATATTTTAGACTATAAATATTCATTGGAATGATAAAAAGATTTACTACATTATGGTAATTTTTCTATAATTTTTAGACATTAAATAAATAAATTTATTTATCCCACCATGATGATACAGCGATTACCTCATTAATTAACGATATAAATAAAATGAAAATATAATGTAAAATATAAGACTTACACTTGTCAAAAACCTATAGTATGAGTTTATTTTTAACCGTTACCAACTTATCATCGAAATATATATTTGGGGGACCTTTGAAATTTGAAAAGCATTTCATAATAATGTAACATTTCATTACTTTCCAAGAGTGTCCCTCCTCTCCTCCTATAAAAGGCCCCCACCTCTACCACCTTATTCACACCATCAACCCCATTTTGCTCATCCAAAATCTTCCAAAATACTCTCTCAACTTCCCTCTATTACTCATAGAAGCCTCACTTTGGGCAGAAGTCTTCCCAAGGAAGCCTTTGGCTCAAATAAAAAAGAGTTACCGGATTTTAAGGTAATGTATTCTCTTATGTTATTTTTTTTATTTTTCTTCTCGAACCCCTTAAACTCTTTTTATTCCATTATTTTGTAACAACACCAGTATATTAAATATACTAGGATGTTTTTAGGAGAATTATTTGATTTATACTTACACACACCTTCATCTAATGGTTAAAGAACATACTGTTTCTGTCGGTGGTGAATTACTGCCTCACAAAACGATGATTGTTCAACCTTGTTTTAACACCTCTCATGGTGGCCATTAATATGTCACTATAGTAATATATGATATATATTATTTTTATTTTTTCCTTATGCTTCTATATTTTTCATTTATGGCATACCTTTATGATTTCCATTATGGGTAAACGCTATTATTTTATTTTAGGAAGTGCGGACTACCGCCCCCTCAAAGTGATTTGAATCGTTAATGCCATATGTGGGAAGTATAAAGGATGGATTAAATGATATTATATATGATATTATACTGTAATTATAGTATACCTTTATATAATTATTATTTCATTCCATTAAATACGAAATAGAAATGAAAGTAGCGTTCTTGCGTACGTACGTCTTACCATCTCCAGGAACGGTGCATTTCATTTATTACCTCTAAATGTTATGTAATATTATAAATGAATTTATATACTGGATATATAGGAAATATATGATATCTAAATCATGAGTATAATTCTAGAGATAATGGATATTCTACCACATAAACAAATTTTAATTATAAGAAGTTTATTGTTGACTGAAGTACCAAAGATTGACAAAACGACCATTATTAACTTAAATGAATACATCATATTCATAACATGGTAATAAGTATAGAAAAGGAATAATGAACTTGAAAATGGTTCTTAAGAAATTATAAATTAACTCTAGTTTATTATTCGGGATATTAAAGAACGATCGAGTCAAGTCGGACACGAGGTAAGGGAACTTCTTAACCCAATTTCTGTTCTTTGGGTTAATATCCTACTTTAAAATTATGTCATGATTTTATTATGTCCTATATTGTATTTTTACTTTCATTATGTGTAATTATAGTGAATACACATAATAGATCTATTTTATTTAAAAATGTTCTTTCTATGGGACTTCGCCTCAATCTTCTTTCATTGAAGTATATTTTGTTTTATACACAACCTTCTTTTATACGGTGTATAAACCCCTTTGAATTTTACGTTTATTCAAAAAGAATCTTTTTTATATGAATTATTTTACTAAATGAAAAAAGGGAATGTTTTTTTTGTCATACGTATGCGGCGACAATGACTTCCCCGCCGCCATGACCATTATTTGAGTTTCGGCTTCCTCTACAAGCCAGAACTTTTTTTTAAATGAAAAATAAATACCAAGTTTTACTTTTATTTTATTTTGGTATTGAAAATGTTTTCATTATATCAATGTTTTGTATTGATATCTTGTTATTGAAATTTGGAAATGTTATGTTTCCTTTACGAATGTTTTATGTGATACAATTATGTAATGGTTTATTATATGATTAAAACTTTTCATATAAGGAATGCATTGGACTTAATAAGTGATGAGTGGAGCCCTCTATAGCTCCTCAATGCATCTGTAGGTCTCATGAGACAAACTTGTGTCTTGGCATGAGGCCTTGACAAAATCTTATTTGTAGTCTTGGGACGGGGCCTTGTCTACGTGGTTATGATAGTCTGGCATTATGCATTCCATCATTATGAAAGTGGTTATTGATATTGCATGTGATTATTTGACTAGTAGAATATCCATGTGAATAATTAAATGGAATTACTTCATTTAATTTTTTCCATATTATGATGAAGTTAAAGTTTAAAAGGCTTTTGTTTTAGCTATACATTGCCTTAAATATTTATGTTTATTTATGAAAGTTTCTGTTGTATTGTTATCCTTACTGAGCATCTGAGCTCACCCCTTTCAATATTATAATTTTTCCAGGATGTGATGGAGTATATTATGAATGACCTACAGGAATAGTATGAGGAGATATGAAGACAGAATGTTTTTTTAGTTTTGTTTTACTTTATGATATAATGTAAGACTTATGAATCTATATATTGTTTCTAAGGATACTAAACTAATCGGTCTTTAAAGACATGATCTTTTGTGATCATGCAAATGTTACGCAATAATGCACAGACTCTGGTAACTGGGGTCAGAGCGTTACAGTTGGTATCAGAGGTAGTTTAGTACTATCCTTGGAAGCCAGATTTAGATAAACTCTGATTAGATAACATATCCCTATGATAGACTTTTAGGATTGGTATTGAATAACTTCCTATAATTTTGGTATTATAGATATTTTATGAGTTTTATGAGAAATACATCCCTTTATGGATACAAGAAGGTAGAGGCGGCTCTGGCACAGATGTACCTAGGGGTAAAACCCGAAAACACCGCTTTGAGCTAGACTTGAACGGGAACTGGTGCACGACAACAGGCCTTGCTGCACTCTTGGTTACGACACTCCTGAGGGATATGATTAGGATAATTCTCATTATCTTTATAAACCATTATTAAGGGTTTATGAGTATATACTTCCTCAAAGAAATTTTTTTTATGATTATGGATTAAATCCATAAATAGTTCAATTTATGTTAAGTGTTTTTCAAGTTTCTTATTATGTATTTCGATTCAAAAACTAATCTATTTTATGACATTGTATATAAATGGAGCCTAGTGGAAGGAATGAAAACTGTATTAATGCACGCACTTCATGTAGGAATTTCCCTCCTACTCAAGATAATTATAATGGATTTGGTGATACAACTGGTGTTGATCAGCTTATCCCCATACTGGGGCAACTCACTCAGGTTATGATTAATAACCTTACTCGTATGGAGTACCCTGATCCGCATCGTGGAGGATCACTGTTAGATCGTTTCACGAGGCAAAAACCGCCAACATTTAATGGGGGTACAAATCCATTAGTATCTGAGCAATGGATAAACTCCTTAGAGAAAATATTCCACACCTTGGGGAGTAGAGAAAGGGAGAAAGTCGTCACGGCAGGTTACCGCCTCACTGGAGATGTCGATCAATGGTGGTCGTTGATTCAAAACACAAAGTAAGATGAAGAAGTATCAAGTATGGAATGGAGGTAGCTTAATAAATTTTTCTTTGAAAAATACTTTCCACATGACCATCGAGCGGATATGGAAAGGAAATTTGTGAGTCTGAGGTAGAAGGAGGATGAGAATGTCGCAAAGTATGAGGCCAACTTTACAAGGTTAGTGAGGCATTCTACAGATTATATACGTAACCCAAGAAGTAAGATTGATCGTTTCTTTGATGGGTTAAAACCATTTCTTCGTCGAGCATTAGTCTCACAATATTTCTCATCATAAGAAGATATTGCCTCATGTGTTATCAAGATAGAAAAGGAATTCTCTAAATCTTATGACTATAATGCAAAGTAAGAGAAGAAGATTATGATGGAACAAGAGATAGGAAAAGGGGAAAAGGGAAAGAAGGATTTTCAGTTATGTGATAATTGTGGTAACAATCACCCCGGTACTTGCCTAAAAGGAATGGCAGTTTTTTATAAATGTGGAGAAAAAGGTCACCAGGCTCCTGATTACAAGGGAAAGAAAGATTCTATCAATGTTGAATGTTAAAATTGTAGGGAAATGGGGCATTATGCAAATGAATGTCCTAAGTGTCAGGGAAACTAACCTCCGAAAAGGCCAAGGGATCAAGGCCAATCTTATGTTGTTGCTACAATTGAAGTGGAATAATTATTGTATTTTTGGACTCAAAAACTATATTATGGTTATAAGAATAATGTGATATATATAAGTATTGTACTTCATTACTTGTTGTTTTTATTAAGGTTTTAATATGATGAGGGTAATCATATCTTTATTATGTGACAATAAGAAAATATTTACTTTGTTTGGGGAATCTGATGTTACAATTGATTTTGGAATTTAGAGACATTTTAGAGAAAGTCTGGATAGAGGTATTTTGGATAACTATAAAGGTTGGAATGGATTAAGTTGAACCTTGGATATTATTGTTTAATGTTAAAACATTTCTGAAGATTATTTTTGGAATATTATAATACTATATTTTTCAGAAAAGGACAACCTGCAGGTCGGGGGTAACCCGTCGCGTCAGATAAAGCTATAGGAATCGAACCCACAACCATAGTGAGACAACCCTTTATTACCTACCACAAGCCTAGAGGAAGTCCATGGTTATTAAAAAATATTTTTACTAATCTAAATGGTATGTGTTAATATTTGGAACCCTATACGATTAAGATAGATATAATATTTTTGAGTTCTATTATCTTTTTGAGTGAAAGATGGGTTTGTGGTAAAACTTTATTAACGAATGAAAAGTCTACATGAAAAGTATGTGTATTTCCTTAAGTTCTTAGTAAATCTCCTAAATAAATTCCTCAACTTTATTAAAGGTAACTTAAAACAAAAATGTTGTCGGTTAACTTTTCCTACTGGGGAATCAATGATCGTTTAACCAATCACATGTTTGTGATTTTCTTGTAGTTAACTTTCTCCTAATCATGTTTTCTAAAACTCTCCATCAGACCTTGATGGATTTTTTCTCCTCCATATCCATGTTTTCATAGAATCCTAGTATGGGCTATCTCATGTGACCATTGTACTTCTCTTTCCTTCTTTTAATGTTATATTTTTATTAACCTTATTTCCAATGTGGGTTTTCCACAAGTTATCTTTTACTTTGAACCATTTGTTTTAGAAGAACAATTTCAAATTGCGAGGATTCAATTTATTTAAGGAGGTGAGAATGTAACACCCCAAGCTTTCATGATAAATTTCTCTTTCAATAATGCAATAGCTTGCATTGTACAAAAGCTCGAGATTCTAACACACCACGACCAATCAAAGTAGCCGTTATGAATAGTAATAACCACTTTTTGAAATTATATAAATTTTTTATTTCAAAATGGACTTCATTTTTGCATTCAAAATATCGAAATTATCCTATTTTTAATTTTTGGTATTTTTCTGAGAACTTCCAATTTTCGATGAATAGTGAAAAGTACTAAAAAACAAATTTTTTAATAAAAATAATTTATAGTGATAAATTATACGATTTGGTGGTTTAAAAGTATAATTATAATATATTTTAACCATTTTATCCAATGGTGGTCATTAGAATTAATTTCACTTTGAAATTGGATATAAACAATTGTGAATCTTTTTATATATATTGTTTCTTAAAAACACACTATTTGTTCTGACAGTGGAAATTAATTATTAAATTAATTAATTCAACTTATATGTTTTTAATTTTGTAAAATACACATCATTTTTGAATTAGGAATATCAAATATATCTTATGGTTAATTTTTGGTATTTTTCTGAAAAACTTCAATTTTTGATGAATAGTGAAACCACTAAGTGGTAGTTAAAAAACTAATTTTTCATTTAAATGAAACTTACCACTTCTGTGAATTGAATTTCAAAAATCCGACATACATGGTTGTCATTATTAAGTAAAATGTGGTTCAATGGGAGGCAAATAATTTTTGGAGAATAGTAACTTTTAAGTTTTATTAATTGTGATTAAAGGTAATTAGTATAATTTAAGGTAAATATAATGTTATAAAAATATTAAATTACCTTTAAACTTGTCTTACCCTTATTGTATGAGTCATGTCTGGCCAAGAAAATCCATGGGTCATCATGGGGACCCCATGGAGCCACTTGGGTAAGAAAATGACATTAATAACGTTTTATTTAAAGTAAAAATAAAATTGTCACAAACATGTGTTTTTTTACTAAAACAATTATTACATGGGGTTATATAAGTTAATTTTTGGACTATAAAGATTTATTGGAAAGATAAAAATATTTACTACATCATGGTAATTTTTTTATAATTTTTAGACATTAAATAAATAAATTTATTTATCACATCATGATGATGCAGCGATTACCTCATTAATTAACGATTTAAATAAAATGAAAAGATAACGTAAAACCTAAGACATAAACTTGTCAAAAACCTATTGGATTAGTATATTTCGAACCCTTATCACCTTATCTTCGAAATATATAATTTTGGGACCTTTGAAATCCAAAAAGCATTTCATAATAATGTATCATTTCATGACTTTCCAAGAGTACTCCTCCTCTCCTCTTATAAAAGGCCCCCACCTCTACCACCTTATTCACACCATCAAAGCCATTTGGCTCGGCCAAACTCTACCCAAATACTCTCTAAACTTCCCTCTCTTACTCCTAGAAGCCTCACTTTGGTCATAAGTCTTCTCAATGAAGCCTTTGGCTCAAATCAAAAAGAGTTACCTGATTTTAAGGTAATCTCTTGTCTTATGTTCTGTTGTTTTATTTTGCTTCTCAAACCACTTAAAATCCTTTTATTTATTTATTTTTGTAACAAAACCATAATTTTCAGTATACTAGTATGTTTTTAGGATAAGGATTTGATTTACACTTACACACACCTTCATCTAATGGTTAAAGAACATACTGTTTCTGTGGGTGGTGAATTACTGCCTCACGAAACGATGATTGTTTAACCTTCTTTTAAAACCTCTCATGGTGGCCATTAATATGTCACTATAATTTTATATGATATATATTATGTTTAGTTTTTCCTTATTCTTTTGTATTTTTCATTTATGGCATACCTTTATGATTTCCATTATTGGTAAATGCGATAATTTCATTTTAGGAAGTGCGGACTACTACCCCCTCAAAGTGATTTGAATCATTAATGTCATATGTGGGACATATAAAGGATGGAGTAAATGATATTATATATGATATTATACTGGAATTATAATATACCTTTATATCATTATTATTTTATTCCATTAAATACCAAATAGAAATGAAAGTAGCGTTCATGTGTACGTACGGCTTACCGTCTCCATGAACGGTGCATTTCATTTCTTACATCTAAATGTTATGTAATATTATAAATGCATTTATATACTAGATAAATAGGAAATATATGATATCTACATCATGAATATAATTCTGGAGATAATGTAAATTCTACCACATAAACAAATTGTAATTATAAGAAGTTTATTGATGACTAAAGTAACAAAGATCGACAAAATGACCGTTATTAACTTAAATGACTACATAATGTTAATAACATGTTAATAAGTGATATAAAAGTAATAATGATCTTCAAAAAGGTTCTTAAGAAAGTATAAATTAACTCTAGTTTATTATTCAGGATATTAAAGAATGATCACGTCAAGTCGGACACGAGGTAAGGGAACTTCTTAACCCAATTTCCGTTCTTTGGGTTAATCTCCTACTTTCAAATTATTTCACGATATTATTATGTCATATCCTGTATTTTTTACTTTATTTATGTGTAATTATTGTTAATACACATAATAGATCTATTTTATTTAAAAAATTATCTTTTTAAGGGACTTCGTCTGAATCCTCTTTCATTGAGGCATATTTTGTTTTATACACAACTTTCTTTTACACGGTGTATAAACCCCTTTGACTTTTAAATTTATTCAAAAGGAATCTATTTTATAAGAAGAATTTTACTAAATGACAAAAAGGGAATGTTTTGTTTGTCGTACGTATACGACAACAACAACTTCTCCTCCGTCGTGACCATTATTTGAGTTTCGACATCCTCTACAAGCCATAACATTTTTTGAAATGAAAAATAAATACCAAGTTTTACTTTTCTTTTATTTTGGTATTGAAAATGGTTTTATTATATCAATGTGTTGTATTGATATCCTGTGATTGAAATGTGGAAATGTTATGTTTCCATTATGCATGTTTTATGTGATACAATTATGTTATGGTTTATGATATGTTTAAACCTTTTCATATAAGGAATGAATTGGACTTAATAAGTGACGAGTGGAGCCCGCTATAGATCCTTCATGCATCAGTAGGTCTCATGAGAAAAAATAGTGTCTTGTCATGAGGCCCTGACAAAATCTTATTTGTAGTCTTGGCATGAGGCCTTTGCTACGTTGTTATGATAGTCCGGAATTATGCATTCCATCATTATGAAAATGTTTATTGATAGTGCATGTGATTATTTGACTACTATAATATCCATGTGAATAAGTAAATGGAATTATTTAATTTTATTTTTTCCATATTATGTTGAAGTTCATGTTTAAAAGGATTTTTTTTAGTTATACATTGCAATAAATATTTATGTTTATTTATGAAACTTTCTGTTGTATTTTTATCCTTATTGATTATCTAAGCTCACCCCTTTCAATGTTTTAATTTTTCCAGGATGTGGTGAATTATATTATGAATGACCTACAGGAATAGTATGAGGGGATATGAAGACAAGATGTTTTTTTAGTTTTGTTTTACTTTATTGTGTAATGTAAGACTTATGAATGTATCTAGTGTATCCAAGGCTACTAAACTAATCGTTCTTTCGAGACTTGATCTTTTGTGATCATGCCAATGTTACCCAATAATGCACCGACTCTGGGTAACTGGGGTCTGGGTGTTACTGTTGGTATCAGAGGAAGTTTATTACTAACCTTGAAAGCTGGATTTAGATAAACTCTGATTTGAGCACATATCTCTGCGATAGACTTTAAAGATTAGTATAGAAGAACTTCCTATTATTTTGGTATTATAGAGATTTTGTGATTTTTCCAAGACATACATCCCTATCTGGATACGAGAAGGTAGAGTTGGCTCTGGAACAGATGTACCTAGGGGTAAAACCCAAAAACACCGCTTTCAGCTAGACTCGAACGGGAACTGGTGCACGAAAACGGGCCTTGCTGCACTCTTGGTTACAACACTCCTGGGGGATATGCTTAGGATAATTATCATTTCCATTACAAACCATTATGAAGGGTTTATGAGTATATACTTTCTCAAAGAAAACATTTTTATGATTATGGATTATATGCATAAATAGTTCAATTTATGTTAAGTGTTTTTCAGGTTTGTTATTATGTATTTCGATTCATAAACTAATATAGTTTATGACATTGTTTAGAAATGGAACCTAGTGGAAGGAATGGAAATTGTATCAATTCACGCACTCCATGTAGGGATTTCCCTCCTCCTCAAGATAATTATAATGGAGTTGATGATACAACTGGTGCTGATCAGCTTATCACCATACTGGGGAAACACACTCAGGTTATCAATAATAACCTTACTCGTATGGAGCACCCTGATCTGTAACGTGGAGGATCAATGTTAGATCGTTTCAAGAGGCAACAACCACCAAAATTTAATGGGGGTAAAAATACATTAGTATCTGAGCAATGGATAAAATCCTTAGAGAAAATATTCCACGCCTTGGGGAGTAGCGAAACGGAGAAAGTTGTCATTGTAGTTTACCACCTCACTGGAGATTCCAATCAATGGTGGTCGCTGATTCAAAACACAAAGGTAGATGAAGAAGTATCAATTATGGAATGTAGGGAGTTTAAGGAAAGTTTCTTAGAAAAATACATTCCACATGACCATCGAGCAGATATAGAAAGGCAATTTCTGAGTCAGAGGCAGAAGGAGGATGAGAAAGTCGCAAAGTATGAGGCTAACTTTACAAGGTTAGCGAGGAATGCTACAGATTATATATGTAACCCAAGATGTAATATTGATCGTTTCTTTGATGGGTTAAAACCATTTCTCCATCGAGCATTAGTCTCACAATCTTTCTCATCATATGAAGATATTTTCTCATGTGCTATCTAGACAGAAAAGGAATTACTTAAATCTTATGACAATAATGTAAAGCAAGAGAAGAAGATAACGGTGGAACAAGAGACAGATAAAGGGGAAATGGAAATAAGGATTTTCAGTTATGCAATGATTGTGGGAAGAATCACCCTGTTACTTTCCTTAAAGGAATGGGAGTTTGTTATAAATGTGGAGAAAAAGGTCACCAGGCTCGTGATTGCATGGGAAAGAAAGAGGCTATCAATTTTGAATGCTACAATTTTATGGAAATGGGGTAATATGAAAATGAATTTCCTAAGCGTCAGGGAAACTTACCTCAGAAAAGGCCAATGGATCAATGACAATCTTATGTTGTTACTACAGTTTAAGTGGAATAATTATGGTATTTTTGGACTCAAGAATTGTATTATGGTTATAAGAATAATGTTTTATATATAAGGATTGTACTTAAGTACTTTTTTTTTCATTAAGGTTTTAATATGATGAAGGTAATCATATTTTTAGTATGTGATAATAAAAGAATATTTACTTTGTTTGGGGAATCTGATATTACAACTGATTTTTGAATTTAGAGAAATTTTACAGAAAGTATGGACAGAGGTATTTTTGATAACTATAAAGGATGGAATGGATTAAGTTGAACCTTGGATAGTATTTTTTAAGGTTAAAAAATTTCTGAAGATTATATTTGAAATATTATAATACTATAGTTTTAGGAAAAGGACAACCTGCTGGTCGGGGGATAACCCGTTGCATCGGACAAATCTGTAGGAATCGAACCCACAACCATTGTGCTCGATGCCTTTATTACCTACCACTAGCCTATAGGAATTCCCTGGTTATTAAAAAATAGTTTTTCTAATCTAAATGGTATGTGTTAATATTTGGAACCTTGTACGATTAGAATAAATATAATATTTTTGCGTTCTATTATATTTTTGAGTGAAAGATGGGTTTGTGGTAAAAAATTATTAAAGAATGGAAAGTCTACATGAAAGTATGTATATTTCCTTACATTCTTTGTAAATATCCTAAATAAATCCCTTAACTTTATGAAAGGAAAATTAAAACAAAAACGTTGTCGGTTAACTTTTCCTACTGAGGAATCAATGATCGTTTAACCAATCACAAGTTTGTGATTTTCTTGTAGTTAACTTTCTCATAATTTTGTTTTCTACAACTCTCCCTTACACCTTGATGGTTTTTTTTCCTTCATATCCATGTTTTCATAGAATCCTAGTATGATCTATCTTGGGTGACCTTTGTACTTCTCTTTCATTATTTTAATGTTATATTTTTATTAACCCTATTTCCGATGTGGGTTTTCCATAAAGGTATTTTCTACTTTGAACATTTTATTTTAGAAGAACAATTTCAAATTGTGAGGATGCAATTTATTGAAGGAGGGGAGAATGTAACAACCCAATCTTCCATGATACGTTTCTCTTTCAATAATGCAATAGCTTGCATTCTACATAAGTTCGAGATTCTAACACACCACGAGCAATCAAAGTAGCCATTATGAATAGTAATAACCACCTTTTGAAATTATATTAATTTTATATTTCAAAATGGACTTCATTTTTGGATTCGGAATATCGAAATTATCCTTTTTTGAATTTTTGGTATTTTTCTGAGAACTTCCTATTTTCGATGAATAGTGAAAAATACTTAAAAACAAATTCTTTAATAAAAATAATTTATAGTAATAAATTATACGATTTAGTGGTTTTAAAGTATAATTAGAATATATTTTAACCGTTTTATCCAATGGTGGTCATTAGAATTAATTTCACTTTGAAATTTGACATTAACAATTGTCAATCTTTTGATATATATTGTTTCGTAAAAACACGCTATTTGTTCAGACAACAGGAATTAATTATTAAATTAATTAATTCAACTTATATGTTTTGAAGTTTTTAAAATAGACATCATTTTTTAATTAGGAATATCAAATATTTCTTAGGGTTAATATTTGGTATTTTCTGAAAAACTTCAATTTTTGATGAATAGTGAAACCACTAAGTGGTAGTTAAAAAACTAATTTTTCATTTAAATTAAACATTACCACTTCTGTGAATTGAATTTCAAAAATATTACATACATGGTTTCCATTAGTAAGTAAAATGTGGTTCAATGGGAGGAAAATAATTTTTGGTGAATAGTAACTTTTATGTTTTATTAATCACGATTAAAGGTAATTAGTGTAATTTAAGGTAAATATAATGTTATAATAATATGAAATTACCTTTACACTTGTCCTACCCTTATTGTATGAGTCATGTAAGACCAAGAAAATTCATGGGTCAACTTGGGGACCCCATGGAGCCACTTGGGTTAGAAAATGACATTAATAACTATTTATTTAAAGTAAAAATAAAATTTTCACAAACAAGTGTTGTTTTACTAAAATAAATATTACATGGGGTTATATAAGTTAAATTATAGACTATAAATATTAATTGGAAAGATAAAAAGATTTAATACATCATGGTAATTTTTTTATAATTTTTAGACATTAAATAAATAAATTTATTTATCACACCATGATGATGCAGTGATTACCTCATTAATTAACGATTTAAATTAAATGAAAAGATAATGTAAAATATAAAACTTACGCTAGTAAAAAACCTATTGGATGAGTATATTTCGAACCCTTATCACCTTATCTTTTAAATATATAATTGTGGGACCTTTGAAATCTGAAAATCATTTCATAATCTTGTAACATTTCATGATTTTCCAAGAGTTCCCCTCCTTTCCTCTTATGAAAGGCCCCCACCTCTACCACCGTATTCACACCATAAAATCCATTTGGATTGGCCAACCTCTGCCAAAATACTCTCTCAACTTCCCTCTATTACTCTTAGTAGCCTCACATTGGGCATAATTCTTTCCAAGGAAGCCGTTGGCTCAGGTCAAAAAGAGTTGCCCGATTTTAAGGTAATGTCTTCTCTTATGTTCTTTTGTTTTATTTTTCTTCTACAACCCCTTATAATCTTTTTATTCATTTATTTTCTAACAAAACCAGTATCTTAAATATACTAGGATGTTTTTAGGAGAAGTATTTTATTTACACTTACACACACCTTCGTCTAATGGTAAAAGAACATATTATTTCTGTGGGTGGCGAATTACTGCCTCATGAAACGATGATTGTTCAACCTTCTTTTAACACCTCTCATGGTTGCCATTAATATGTCACTATAATTATATATGATATATATTATTTTTATGTTTTCTTTATGCTTCTGTATTTTTCATTTATGGCATACCTTTATGATTTCCATTATGGGAAAACGCGATAATTTCATTTTAGGAAATGCGAACTACCTCCCCCTCAAAGTGATTTGAATAGTTAATGTCATATGTGGGAAGTATAAAGGATCGATTAAATGATATTATATATGATATTATAGTGGAATTATAATATAACTTTATATCATTATGATTTCAATCCATTAAATACCAAATAGAAATGAAAGTAGCGTTCATGCGTACGTACGGCTTACCGTCTCCATAAACGGTGCATTTCATTTATTACCTCTAAATGTTATGTAATATTATAAATTCATTTATATACTGGATATATAAGAAATATATGATATCTACATCATGAATATAATTCTGAAGATAATGTATATTCTACCACATAAACAAATTGTAATTATAAGAAGTTTATTGTTGACTCAAGTAACAATGATCGACAAAATGACCGTTATTAACTTAAATGACTACATAATGTTCATAACATGGTAATAAGTGATATAAAAGGAATAATTAACTTGAAAAGGTTCTTAAAAAGGTATATATTAACTCTAGTTTATTATTCCGGATATTAAAGAATGATCGAGTGAAGTCGGACACGAGGTAAGTAAACTTCTTAACCCAATTTTTGTTCTTTGGGTTAATCTCCTACTTTCAAATTATGTTATGATATTATTATGTCATGTCTTGTATTTTTACTTTATTTATGTGTACTTATAGTGAATACACATAATAGATCTATTTTAAAAAAAATATCTTTGTAAGGTACTTCATCTCAATCTTCTTTCATTGAGGCATATTTTGTTTTATACACAACTTTATTTTATACGGTGTATAAAACCCTTTGACTTTTACATTTATTCAAAAGGAATCTTTTTTATATGAATCATTTTACTAAATGAAAAAAGGGAATGTTTTTTTGTCATACGTTTGCGGCGACAACAACTTCTCCACCGCCGTGACCATTATTTGAGTTTCGGCTTCCTCTACAAGCATTACTTTTTTTAAATGAAAAATAAATTCCAAGTTTTACTTTTATTTTATTTTGGTATTGAAAATGGTTTTATTATATCAATGTGTTGTATTGATATCTTTTGATTGAAATGTGGAAATGTTATGTTTCCATTATGCATGTTTTATGTGATACGATTTTGTTATGGTTTATGATATGTTTAAACCATTTCATATAAGGAATGCATTGGACTTAATAAGTGAAGGGTGGAGCCTGCTATAGCTCCATGATGCATCGGTAGGTCTCATGAGACAAACTAGTGTCTTGGCACGAGGCCTTGATAAAATCTTATTTGTAGTCTTGGCACGAGGCCTTCTCTACGTGGTTATGATAGTCTTACATTATGCATTCCATCATTATGAAAGTGGTCATTGATATTGCATGTGATTATTTGACTAGTATAATATCCATGTGAGTAAGTAAATGGCATAATTTCATTTTATTTTTTCCATATTATGTTGAAGTTCAATTTTAAAAGGCTTTTTTTTAGTTATACATTGAGGTAAATGTTTATGTTTATTTATGAAAGTTTTTGTTGTATTGTTATCTTTACTGAGCATCTGAGCTCACCCCTTTCAATGTTTTAATTTTTTCAAGATGTGATGAAGTATATTATGAATGGCCTGCAGGAATAGTATGAGGGGATATGAAGACACGATGTTTTTTAAGATTTTTTTTACTTTAGGTTGTAATTGAAGACTTATGAATGTATCCAATGTTTCCAAGGCTACTAAACTAATCAGTCTTTCTAGACATGATCTTTTTTTATCATGCCAATGTTACGCAATAATGCACCGACTCTAGGTAATTGGGGTCGGGGTGTTACAGTTGTTATCAGAGGAAGTTTAGTACTAACCTTACAAACTAGACTTAGATAAACTCTGATTAGAGCACATAGATCTACGATAGACTTTGAGGATTAGTATAGAAGAACTTCCTATAATTTTTGTATTATAGATACTTTGTGAGTTTTCTAAGCAATACATCCTTGTCTAGATATGAGCAGGTAGAGGCGGCTCTGGCACAGATGTACCTGGGCGTAAAACCCGAAAACACCACTTTGAGCTAGACTCGAATGAGAATTGGTGCACGGAAATGGGTCTTGCTGCACTCTAGGTTACAACACTCCCAGGGGATATGATTAGGATAATTCTCATTTTCTTTACAAACCATTATGAACAGTTTATGAGTATATACTTCCACAAAGAAAACATTTTTATGATTATGGATTATATCCATAAATAGTTCAATTTATGTTAAGTGTTTTTCAAGTTTGTTATTAGGTATTTCGATTCATAAACTAATCTAGTTTATGACATTGTTTAGAAATGGCGCCTAGTGGAAGGAATGGAAACCATATAAATTCACGCACTCCATGTAGAGATTTCCCTCCTGCTCAAGATAATTATAATGGGGTTGGTGATACAACTAGTGCTGATCAGCTTATCACCATACTGGGGTAACTCACTCAGGTTATGAATAATAACTTTACTCGTATAGAGCACCTAGATTCATAACGTGGAGAATCAATGTTAGATCGTTTCATGAGGCAACAACCGCCAACATTTAATGGGGGTAAAAATCCATTAGTAGCTGAGCAATGGATAAAATCCTTATAGAAAAATATTCCACGCCCTAAGGAGTAGCGAAAGGGAGAAAGTTGTCATGCCAGTTTACCACCTCACTAGAAATTTTGATCAATGGTGTTCCCTGATTCAAAAAATAAAGGAAAATGAAGAAGTATCAAGTATGGAATGGAGGGATTTTGAGGAAATTTTCTTAGAAAAATACATTCCACATGAACATCGAGCAGATATGGAAAGGTAATTTCTGAGTCTGAGGCAGAATAAGGATGAGAGTGTCGTAAAGTATGAGGCTAACTTTACAGGGTTAGAGAGGCATGCTACAGATTATATACGTAACCCAAGAAGTAATATTGATCGTTTCTTTGATGGGTTAAAACCATTTCTCCATCGAGCATTAGTCTCACAATCTTTCTCGTCATACGAAGATATTGTCTCATGTGCTATCAAGACCGAAAAGGAATTCTCTAAATCTTATGAAAATAATGTAAAGAAAGAGAAGAAGATAACGGTGGAACAAGAGACTGATATAGGGAAAACGGGAAAGAATGATTTTCCATTATTCGATAATTTTTGGAAGAATCACCCCAGTACTTGCCTAAAAGGAATGGGAGTTTGTTATAAATGTAGAGAAAAAGGTCAACAGGCTCGTGACTGCAATGGAAAAAAAGAGGCTATCAATGTTGAATGCTACAATTGTAGGGAAATGGGGAATTATGAAAATTAATTTCTTAAGCGTTAGGGAAAATTACTTCAAAAAAGGCCAAGGGATCAAGGACAATCTTATGTTGTTACTACAGTTGAAGTGGAATAATTACTGTATTTTTTTACTCAAGAACTATATTATAGTTATAAGAATAATGTGATATATATAAGGATTGTACTGAAGTAATTGTTGTTTTCATTAAGGATTTAATATGATGAAGGTAATCATATTTTTAGTATGTGATAATAAGAGAATATTTACTTTGTTTGGGGAAACTGGTATTACAACTAATTTTGGAATTTAGAGACATTTTACAGAAAGTCTGGACAGAGGTATTTTGGATAACTATAAAGGGTGTAATGAATTATGTTGAACCTTAGATAGTATTTTTTAAGGTTAAAACATTTCTGAACATTATTTTTGGAATATTATAATACTTAGTTTTAGGATAAGAACAACCTGCAGGTTGGGGGATAACCCGTCGTGTCGGACAAAGCTGTTGGAATCAAACCCACAACCATAGTGTGATAGGCCTTTATTACCTAACACTAGCCTACAGGAAGTCCCTGGTTATTACAAAATAGTTTTCCTAATCTAAATGGTATGTGTTAATATTTGGAACCCTGTAAGATTAGGATAAATATAATATTTTTGAGATCTATTATCTTTTTGAGTGAAAGATGGGTTTGTGGTAAAAATTTATTCAAGAATGAAAATTCTATGTGACAAGTATGTATATTTCCTTACATTCATAGTAAATTTCCTAAACAAATTCCTTAACTTTATGAAAGGTAACTTAAAACAAAAACGTTGTCGGTTAACTTTTCCTACTGGGGAATCAATGATCGTTTAACCAATCACATGTTTGTGATTTTCTTGTAGTTAACTTTCTCTTAATCATGTTTTCACAAACTCTCCATCAGACCTTGATGGTTTGTTTCTCCTAAATATCCATATTTTCATAGAATCCTAGTATGGTCAATCTCGGGTGACCTTTGTACTTCTCTTTCTTTCTTTTAAAGTTATATTTTTATTAACCCTATTTCCGATGTGGGTTTTCCACCAAGGTATTTTCTACTTTGAACATTTTATTTTAGAAGAACAATTTCAAATTGTGAGGATGCATTTTATTGAAGTAGGGGAGAATGTAACACCCCAATCATCCATGATACGTTTCTCTTTCAATAATGCAATAGCTTGCATTGTACACAAGTTCGAGATTCTAACACACCACGAGCAATCAAAGTAGCCGTTATGAATATTAATAACCACTTTTTGAAATTATATAAATTTTATATTTCAAAATGGACTTCATTTTTGGATTCAGAATATCAAAATTAGACTATGTTGATTTTTTTGTATTTTTCTAAGAACTTCCTATTTTCGATGAATAGTGAAAAATACTTAAAAACAAATTTTTTAATAAAAATAATTTATAGTGATAAATTATAAGATTTAGTGGTTTTAATGTATAATTAGAATATATTTTAACCGTTTTATCCAATGGTGGTCATTAGAATTAATTTCACTTCGAAATTGGACATAAACAATTGTCAATCTTTTGATATATATTGTTTCTTAAAAACATGCTATTTGTTCTGACAATGGGAATTAAGTATTAAATTAATTAATTTAACATATAAGTTTTTAATTATTTAAAATAGACATCATTTTTTAATTAGGAATATCAAATATAGCTTAGGGTTAATTTTTGGTATTTTTCTGAAAAACTTCAATTTTTTATGAATAGTGAAACCACTAAGTGGTAGTTAAAAAACTAATTTTTCATTTAAATGAAACTTTACCGCTTCTGTGAATTGAATTTCAAAAATCCGACATACATGGTTGTCATTGGTAAGTAAAATGTGGTTCAATGGGATGAAAATAATTTTTGGTGAATAGTAACTTTTAAGTTTTATTAATCGTGATTAAAGGTAATTAGTGTAATTTAAAGTAAATATAATGTTATAATAATATGAAATTACCTTTACACTTTTCCTACACTTATTGGATGAGTCATGGATGACCAAGACAATCCATGGTTTAACTTGGGGACCCCATGGAGACACTTGGGTAAGAAAATGACATTAATAACTTTTTATTTAAAGTAAAAATAAAATTGTCACAAACAAGTTTTGTTTTACTAAAACAATTATTACATGGGGTTATATAAATTAACATTTAGAATATAAATATTCATTGGAAAGACAAAAATATTTAATACATAATGGTAATTTTTTTATAATTTTTAGACATTAAATAAATCAATTTATTTATGACACCATGGTGATGCAGTGATTACCACATTAATTAACGATTTAAATAAAATGAAACGATAATGTAAAATCTATGACATAAACTTGTAAAAACCCTATTTGATGAGTATATTTCTAACCCTTATCACCTTATCTTCGAAATATATAATTTTGGGACCTTTGAAATCCGAAAAGCATTTTATAATAATGTAACATTTCATGACTGTCCAAGAGTGCCCCTCATTTCCTCTTATAAAAGGCCCCCACCTCTACACCCTTATTCACAACATCAAAGGAATTTGGACCGTCCAAACTCTGCCTAAATAATCTCTCAAATTCCTTATATTACTCCTAGAAGCCACACTTTGGGCAGAAGTCTTCCCAAGGAAGCCTTCGTCTCAAATCAAAAATAGTTACCTGATTTTAAGGTAATGGCTTCTCTAATGTTCTTTTTTTTTATTTTGTTTCTCCAACCCCTTAAACTCTTTTTATTCCTTTATTTTCTAACAAAACCAGTATCTTCAATATAATAAGATTTTTTTAGGAGATTTATTTGATTTACACATACACACACCTTTTTCTAATGGTTAAAGAACATACTGTTTGTGGGTGGTGAATTACTGCCTCACGAAACGATGATTGTTCAACCTTCTTTTAACACCTCTCATGGTGTCCATTAATATGTCACTATATTTATATATTATATATAATATGATTATTTTTTCCTTACGCTTCTTTATTTTTCATTTATGGCATACCTTTATTATTTCCATTATGGGTAAACACGATAATTTCATTTTAGGAAGTGCGGACTACTGCCCCCTCAAAGTGATTTGAATCGTTAATTCCATATGTGGGATGAATAAAGGATAGAGTAACTGATATTATATATGATATTATACTGGAATTATAATATACCTTTATATAATTATGATTTCATTCCATTAAATATGAAATAGAAATGAAAGTAGCGTTCATGCGTACGTACGGCATACCGGCTCCATGAACGGTGCATTTCATTTCTTACCTCTAAATGTTATATAATATTATAAATGCATTTATATACTGGATATATACGAATATATATGATATCTAAATCATGAATATAATTCTGGAGATAATGGATATTCTACCACATAAACAAATTGTAATTATAAGAAGTTTATTTTTGACTCAAGTACCAAAGATCGACAAAACGACCGTTATTAACTAATATGACTACATAATGTTCATAACATGGTAATAAGTGATATAAAAGGAATAATTAACTTGAAAAATGTTCTTAAGAAAGTAGAAATTAACTCTAGTTTGTCATTCAGGATATTAAAGAACGATCAAGTCAAGTCGGACATGAGGTAAGGGAACTTCTTAACCCAATTTCGGTTCTTTGGGTTAATCTTTTACTTTCAAATTATGTCATGATATTATTATGTCCTATCCTTTATTTTTACTTTATTTATGTGTACTTATGAGGAATACACAAAATAGATCTATTTTATTTAAAAATGATCTTTGTAAGGGACTTCGTCTCAATATTCTTTCATTGAGGCATATTTTGTTTTGTACACAACTTTCTTTTATACGGTGTATAAACCCCTTTGACATTTACGTTTATTCAAAAGGAATATTTTTTATACAAATCATTTTACTAAACGATAAAAGGGAATGTTTTTTTGTCGTACATATGCGGCGACAACGACTTCACTGCCGCCATGACCATTATCTGAGTTTCGGCTTCCTCTACAAGCCCTAACTTTTTTTAAAATGAAAAATAAATACCAAGTTTTACTTTTAATTTATTTTGGTATTGAAAATGGTTTTATTATATCAATGTGTTGTATTGATATCTTGTGATTGAAATGTGGAAATGTTATGCTTCCTTTATGCATGTTTTATGTGATACGATTATCTTATGGTTTATGATATGTTTAAACCTTTTCATATAAGGAATGCATTGGACTTAATAAGTGATGGGTGGAGCCCGCTATAGCTCCTCAATGCATCGGTTGGTCTCATGAGACAAACTAGTGTCTTGGTAGGAGGCCATGACAAAATATTATTTTTAGTCTTCCCACGAGGCCTTGGCTACCTGGTTATGATTGTCTGGCATTATGCATTCCATCATTATAAAAGTGGTTATTGATATTGCATGTGATTTTTAGACTAGTAGAATATCAATGTGAATAAGTAAATGGAATTATTTCATTTTATTTTTTCAATATTATGTTGAAGTTCAAGTTTAAAAGGCTTTTGTTTTTGTTATACATTGCCTTAAATGTTTATGTTTATTTATGAAAGTTTCCGCTGTATTGTTATCCTTACTGAGAATCTGAGCTCACCCCTTTCAATGTTTTAATATTTCCCGGATGTGATGAAGTATATTATGAATGACCTACAGGAATAGTACGAGGGGATATGAGGATAGGATTTTTTTTAATTTTGTTTTACTTTATGATGTAATTTAAGACTTATGAATGTATCTAGTATTTCCAAAGCTACTAAACTAATTGGTCTTTCGAGACTTGATCTTTTTTGATCATGCCAATGTTACGAAATAATGCACCAACTCTAGGTAACTAGGGTCGAGACGTTACAATTCGTGTTGCCTAATGATCCTATATCCAAGTGGTAAAACCTTCTCCTTGGAATCCAAAATACTAAGAATCAATTCTGAGTAAGGCCAAATTTCTAGGGGTACTGTAGCAGTAATGTAGTAGGGCACTATTGCAGTATTGTAGTTGGGAATTGTAGTAGTTCTATAGTAGCGATGTAATTGTAGCGGCGGTGTCACTGTAGTGGTGGAGGTACTATATCTAGATTGATGTGATGGTGGTACTGTAGCAGGTATTACAGCAGTACTATTCAATAATGGGCCCTTTGGTCAAAAAAATGGGATTCCATGCCCCTAGGCCTTCGGGTTATGTAATGGGTCTCCCTCTACCCAGTAAAAGGATGAATTTTATTTCCTTTAGAAAAAAAATGAAGCTACGACCCCAATCTTAAAAAAGTACTTCTTTAAAATTAGTTTTTCATTTAAAGAAAACTATCAAAAAATAAAATTTATTTATAGATTAATATATCATAAAATATTAATGGGTCATACTTTGTATGGATAGAATTCACAACACCAAAAAATAATAATTGTAACCTAATTTTTTTGATTAACATAGAAAAAACTTCTACATGTACATGTGGAATAAGATTGGATTGTTTTTCAGTTAAAATTTTAATCTGGAAAAATTTAATTTGTTAAAATGACTCTACATTCAAGAATTAAAAAAAATCAATTTAAATTTTTAATCCTGATAAAATTATTGTGTTTCAATGAAAACATAACGTTTCTAATAATTTTTTACATTCAATGAAAAGCAATATAATTATATTTATATTTATATTTCATCTTATGAAATAGATAATAAAATATATAATGATTTAGAGGTTAAAAATAACGACTCTTAAATTTTTTATCCTTTAAAATGATTTTAATAATATTTTATTAAAGGAGTCCCAATATCAAATTCATTTTATATTATAAAGGTTTGAAAAAAGGTAAATTAAAATTTTAAATATAGTATGTTTAACCTAAATGTGTTTTAATGTGTTTAATAATTTATATATCCAAATAGGATCCCCTAATAGAAATTTTGATAGCATGCTTCTTTCCAAAATATGTGGTTCCTAGAGGAGGTCTAATTTTTATTAGGGTTTAGAGCCTAGTTTTCTATCATCATGAGACTTAGTGAAGTGTCTGATAAAACCCTACATTAAACAATATAAATATATCCCTAATATCATTAATTGATATATTATCAATTAGAATCAAAGTAAACCCTATGAGGATAATGTTTGGATATTCATGTTCATGGGGGATTTGTTGAATTGGTGGAATGGAGACAGATTCATGATTATGTTATCCTCTTTTTCAATAGATTCCATTACCAACAAACTTTGATTAGTTAGAGGATAGTAACTTTGTAGGGGTGATGAAGGGGTTTTGGGGTGGTATTCAACACATATATAAATTCATTACTACCGATTGTTCCAGGGCATGGATCTTCATTATGTTTTATGTTTTCCTATAGAAACATGCCCATGATAGGGAATGGTATCATATATGATAGATAGAGTTCAGGTACTCCCTTGTGTATTAGGGAATGGTATTACATATTTATAATTATCACTCTCTCATGTATTGGGGTATCATCCCCCATAATGGAAAATTACTCCCTTGATCAATGTTTATTCCATCAATAAGGCGTGGTCCCCCAATACAATTTCTATGATGTGGAATAGATTTTATATAATTCGAATATTTTAGGTTCTTTATATCTTTTAAAATCATTTTTTTCTAATTTTTCCATCAAGTTATGACTTACAACCGAGTTAACTGATTGGTTTTTTTATAATTTTCCCCTTCAAGTATATTTGGGATTTTGTTTTTAAATCCTATACCCTTGTCTTTGGATATAACAAATCTTTTACTCTCATTTACTTTTAAAGGATGTCTCATTGGATATATTTATACTCACCCATTTATGGGATTTATGTCCACACATGTTATTTTTGTGCAGACAATGCATGTATTGTAGAATAATTCATTGGATGTGGAGATAATAAATCCAAATCTTAGTGGTACTTTTTTTTGTGATGAATGATATCAATGTTTATTCATTAAGAACTAGGATAACATAAAGTATAATTTCAAGTTGTATGAGGTCTATATTTATTTGGGATATTGGGATATTATGTTTTCACCTACTATTCTGATGTTTCATTATTAGTCTATTTTGTATGTTAGGTTTTGCCACATATATATTTTTTATAGTTGAAGGTTATGATTAGTTCTATATTGTTATATAGTGTTTTAGATATATAAGGTTGTTTGAAAGTTCATTAATGTTTTATAAGGATAAAGTATACCATAAATTTTACATAAATTACTTGTTCTAGTCACCATCCCATGGCCTATTGAAGATCAGATTGGGGTGGAACACTCAACTAACCATTCGCCCATGTGGGGTATCGATAGGTTGTGTATTTTTAGAGTGGTATTTCAGAAAATTTTTATTTAGGATGATGTTTGTAGTTAGGATTATTTTATGGTTTTTTTAAATTAGGGAATTGTTTTGAGGGATTATTAAGTTCAGTTAATATATAAAAGAACCCATCATGGGGGTGGGTGGGAAATGCATCCCTTCACTAGGAAATTGAAAATTTATTAGTCAACTGATAACTCTAAGGAGTCATTTGAAAGGGATAAAAAGATGGTACATGGTTCTTGTAACATTTAATTTATTTTGTTATTATGTATTTAAAAAGTCATATAAATTATATATTATTTAATAAACATGGATTTATCTTGAAAAATTTCAAGGTAACTCCCCATAGATATCCAGCTGAGATACATAGGATGGGCCATGATGAGAAAATATTAGTGCTTTACCCTCCAGTTTCTGATCATTTTAGTAATGGGAAATTATATATGTGACATCAGAGATTGGAAATACTGACACTTTAGTAGGGTATTGTCTCTCCACCCACAATATAGAGAGAATAACCTACTGCAAGAAGTATATGGTATTCTATATAGAGAAAGATGATATTACCTACAAGAAGAGTGCACTGGCTAAGTTTTAATGTGATAGGCCTCCTAGTTTTTTAGGTGATCTAAATCCTAAGAAGAAAAGGATTTGATTGATTTTTTATCTTGTGTATTTTTTTTTGTTCAGGATCCTACTATCCAGATTGTGGTTCTTGTATCAAATCTCCATTAGGTTTTAGATATTAATTGGTTTATTTTTACTAATCAATCTCATAATGATGAAACTCTAACTTGGATAGTGTTTGAGTTCATATTCGGAGAGTAATACCAAAAAGATATTATAAGTACAATATGAGTTCAAGAGTTAATAGAGCTTCAATTGTGTGGTGGATTACACATTGGGGTTTACAAACCTCATGAATTACACCATGTATAGTGTACAGAATGAGTTTTTATTAGCTAAAAGGTTTTTGCAGAAACTCTGGAGGGAGATTCAAGATGGTATTATGCCTCAAATATTTCCCATCTATTCCATAGTTCTATATAGATCCATTATGATAAATATTTTCTTATAGGATATATAATTGGGGATTATTATAGGTTAATATATTCTTTATTAAAAGTCATCATTATCAGTTTTCTAATAACAATCATCATGATCTCATCACTAGATACAATGGAATACAAGATCCTTGTATGGAGGATTGATATTAGTGGGGATATATAAAGGGTGTAATTTTTATGGAGATGGTATTTGTTATATTTGTGTAAGTAGATGTAAAATGTATTGATATTTTACTTTTGGATGAGCTACCAAAGGATGAAAGGGTGGTTCCATGGATGGTCCATTGTAATAGATACATTTTTTGGATCATTATCCTCCTCAGGGAGTATAGGGTGGCCTATCTAAAGAAGATTTTATAGAGGAGATAGTTGAATAATAGGAGGATATGGAGGTAGGATACACTTTATCGCACTACATATTATATATCAAAGTTGTCTTCATTGGGGATAGGGTACATATGGTTTAGTTTGAGGTCAGATTTTGGTGATACAAGGCTCTGATTGGACAGTGCATGACATGTTTTGAGTAATGATTTGTGTCTCCAATACTTTATCACTCATAAATTTAAACTCTATAATGAGATATTGTTTTCATATTTTATCTTTAATTTGGGAGATAGATATCACAATAGAGACCCTAGACAAACCCCTTCAGGTTGAGATTTATACTAGAGGTGATCATCGTCTTAATCAAATATATTATCATTGTGAGATTAGTCTTAGATAATAGAGGTTTTCGTAGGATATGATTATGGTGTATATGAGAATCTATTTTGTCATCCATTAAATGGACTAAATGTCTATCATATTACATTTGTTAGATTATTATAGTTACAGAGTATTATACCATTGATAAGATGGTACAAGATTCACCTTCTCTTAGTGAGTAGGTCCTTCAAACTGGTTAAGTACGTCCAAACCTTTGTAAGTTTAAAATTATTAACTACCAATTAGAGATCATGGATTTGTGAACTATATATGATTCAAGGGACTAGAATCCCACTGTATTGGAGGAGTGTATTGATATTTTTAAAATGTATTTTCTTAGGACCCCTCTTTGATGAGAAGAAAATTTCAGTATTGATTTAATCCCAAGGACGGTGATGATTTATTCTATTTATTATCATATGGGGTTGGCTAAGATTAGGGAGATGAAGGTGTAGGTTGGGGAAAGTTTTTAAAATGGTTACATAAAAATTAGTCGGTCTCCATAGGAAGATCTATTTATGTTCAATGATAAGTAAGATAAGAAATAAAGGCTTTGGATTATCTACCAATATATGAATTAGGTGATAATAAATAACAAACACCCTATTTAAATGATCAATGACCTCCTTGAATAACTAAATGGAGTGAATTGGTTCTCAAAGATCAACATCGATTTTGGATAATATCAGCTTTGGTTTCGATAGTAGTATAGTCTTAGGTAAACATTATGGTGTTATCAAAAGTATTTTGAGTTTCACGTAGTCCCATTTAAAGTGAAAACTTTTTCCTCTATATTCATAAGACTCATGAATCATATTTTATAGATAATCATAGAGCAATTCATTCGTCAATGACATCCTCATCTACTCAAGGATAGAATATGGATATTTTGAGTATTTGAGGATGGTATTAAACTTATTATCTTGGTTCTAGCTATATGAAAATATCACCAAGTGAAAGTTAATGATTTTGGAAGTATATTTCATGGGGTATGTCAATATTGAGGGATTATTTACAGTTGATTCATCACCTTTAGAAGTTTTGATGTCTTGGGATCCACCCAATTTAGTGTTTAAGGTGAAAAAATTCCTTGGGTTAGCATGTTAATACTGATTATTTATGGATGGATAATTCAAGTATGAAGATCCCATAATAATACTTACTTGAAAAGGGAATTATTTCATATTTTTTGTTAAAATTTAAAGACATTTGAAGTAGTTAAAATATTGGATATCCAGTTTTATTGATCATTGTTATGACAAATAACTATTTAATTATGTGGTTTTTTGTGATTCCTCAAGAGTTAGTCTTGTTTTTCTACTAATATAAATGTGGTCAGTGATTTCTAATGGTTTTAACAAGCTAAAGACCATAAGATCAGGACTATGTGCCGCATGAAACTATTCATAAGTTATTATCGTTCTTCCTGAAAACATTGAGACATTACTTTATAGGTGATAAATTCCAGGTTTAAAAATATCAAAAACGTATTTGGTATATTTCATTCTTATATCGATTTCAACTTGAAGTAGAAGTGATGACCCGGATTATTGTAGGATAATGAATTTGAGATAGTCTACAAATTAATAAAGGAATTTTTTTTCTAATTCCCTTAGTAAGAAATACCATTCTCAACTATTAAATGAGGAATCCATGTAGTTAATCTTGATGTAGTTGGTTTTGGTGGATGAGGGAGATTTTTATTTTTTATTAATTAATAATTGTGGACCTCGCACTCATTTATTTAGGGTAGTGTAGTTTAGGTATATCAATTATGAGGTTATATATGACCATATATTATTTTAAGATTCACTTGATGGATTTTATGAAGATAGAGAGAACATGGTCCTCTCCTAGGGGATGAAAATGGTTATAACTAAGTTGTATTATGTGGTGTTGAGGGGTTTTCACACATCCCACATTTGAATATTTAATATCATGATAATTAAGCACAAAAATATTAAGTGAAATTTTTAGTGATCAATTATATAAAAATGTGTTTCAGAGTTCATGTGGAGTTGCTTTACCTATCAATAAATGAAGGTAGAAAACATTAACCTAGCCAGTCTGATCCAATTACTTAAGGTTCTATTGTAATAATGGGATAGTGTATAAATGTATTTTTTACCATAATAAAATGTTCCATTATGGTACACAATGTTATTTATGTGATCATTTACTTCTTGACCAAAAAGGCTCTGTTTCTCTAAATCCATTAACATGATTTTTTAAAGAGTTTGGGATTCATATAAATTTAAGATATTTTCATATTACATTTGGTTATTGTGATTCTTTTTTCTAATTATAATAATATATTCATGTCCTTGTTATGGAGGAGTTCAAAAGAGTCATTTAGGACCTAGTTATGATTAAGTAAAATATTTCATCCCTTGATAGATGGACACACTAAGGAGACTAATTAGGTTCTCAAGGATATGTTGTAGTCTTAAAGGATTTATTTTGGTAGGAGTTAGGTTGATCACCTACCTTTAGTATAGTTTATATATAATAACAACCACCACTCTACCATTAGTAAATATAATTTCAATTATATGTATGGTAGACCCTATATGTCATCGTATTATAGGTAAGAGATTAGTGATACATCCCATATGGGGATTAGATTAATGTTTTTGAAGGAAGAGAAGGTGAAGGTGGTCTAAGGGAATATGTTGATGGCCTAAAGATATAAACATTACTACATAGAAAGAGGACAGAGACCTTTGTAATCTGGTAAGGGAGAACATGTGTTCCAAAAATTCTCTCTATGACACAACTTAAGGTGGTTCAATTAAGGGAAAAAGTTATACTTAAGATTCATCAATCCATTACTAATCCCTTATAGGGTATGTAGTCTTAATTTTATTCTATAATTACACAAATTATTATATTAAGTGCATAATGTTTTCTATGTACAACAATTTATGAGTTATGTTCATGATTAATTACATATAATCAACTGGGGTGAGCTGAAAATTAAGTATAACACCACCATTATAGTATACTTAATTGAATTTTTTTCACTAATGGGGAAATACCATTTCATGATAAAATTATACTATTGGTGTGTGTGCCTTATGTAATCAGCAGAACTTTTAAGAGAGCTCATGGGAGTGCAATATTTGGATGTGAGCTTAGTACCCTCACTAATTTAATGGAGTACTTATTTATAATATTTAAGGCCTTTAAGTTGGGGAGGATGTAATGAACCAAATTATTTGGTATTTAGTGAAATTTCAAAAAAATTACATACACCTCAATAAATATATAATTTATCACTCTAATTGATATATTAAACACTAATACTAAAGGAAACCTTGGGAGGATAGGGTTTGAATATTCATATTCCTTTTGGTATCATCAAATCGATGGAATGAAGGTCAGTATCCAATAGTTATGAATCATAAAACATTGAAAATTATATCCATAATGGTATGGTTATTTTTTATTTTCCATGTATCGTTATATGTTATATACACTTTATAATTTTGATTCTCAAGTTATTCAAAAAATCATAAAATATCATGAATAAAATATTTATTTATTTCTAATCATTAATTTTCAGTAAATATTCAATGTTTATTTCAATTATGGATTAAAAAATATTTATTGAATTATGAATTTTCCTCTCACATCACTTCAATTAAAATCATTATGAATTTTTTATCATTTCTGTTCATTGAAATTTGTGTCACGAATGAAACCTTAGGTATTCAAAATAGAACTAGTAATTTATCTATCCTTTATATACACTATTTTTAATGCTAAATGTTCACCACTAGCCATTTAAATATACGTTAATTTAAAAATGGAAACACATGATTTCCATATGGGTGACTATTAGAGGACACAACAATGGAGAGGCAAGGCAGTGAATGTGAGGCATAATTAAGAGAACATAGATGGAATATGGAGGGTATAAATCTTAGGTAATGGATTTTTTTCATCTGATGGATTGGGATGGTAGTTGATAGGGTGAGATCAAATTGAAACAGCAATAGTTGGCATGAGAGGCATGGGATCTAGTGTAATTGATGAAAAAATAGCAGATGGATGTTCTGATGAGGAAATAAAATATAAGAAAGATAACGTTATTATATATTATGTATTTTATAGATCACCTTCCATATCCATGTTCAGTATCAAACTAAGGTTTTTGTGAAATAGGTAAAAGTCATATAAATTTTTTCATGTGCAACAAGTTGTGTCGTGTCATGAGTTAGAAACTAGGGTTTTGTTGGGTGATAAAGATCACATGGTGTGTGAATATAGAGAAAAGTTTGTGTCTATAGGACCATAAAACCAGGGTTATAATAGAGTAAATTTCCATCTATCCACCTACCCACAAATTTTTTATAGGCTAGGGAACAGACCATATCATTGGGGGGCATGACCATGTGTCTCTTGCAATACACAACTGAATAGAAAGTATGCCCCTCACACTGTATAACTTACCATGGACATATCATGTATTATATATCCATATGGAAGAATAGTATTTTAACACACTAAACCTGAATCCAAGGATCACAGTCCATGTCTATCCAAGTACATACAATATATTATGTGTCTTTTATGTTTTTCACATTCTATTACCTAGGTGTCAGAATTAGACAAATAAATAACATATTCTAATAATTTTTTCATGTAAATATTAATAATTTGATCTTATATATCATCTAAATACCCATATATATTTTATCTGGGTAGTTTTTAGGATCTTATACATGTATAAATAATGATTGGTTTTAGGAAATGCATTTGAAGAAGATGTGGGTTTAGTACTCTCCCATGTGCAGTGGCATAAACCTTCATTATGATTTAGGTACACCCTTTATCATATACTCAAAATGGTCAATTTCATCCATATTATAGATTGAGTTCATTCCCATAACTATTTTTTAGTGGTATTTTAACACATTGATATTTTACAATATACTTCTTTTAAATAATTTTGATCACTTCGATAGCTTGTGGTAGAGGAAAACTCGATTCTAAATGAATTGTTATATAGTATACCATTATAAGCTATCCATTAAAATAGAAAGTATGAATATTAATAAATAAATTAAAAAAAATATAGTTTACACGTGTATAAAATAAATTCATTATTTATCAATTTATTAGAAATAAAAAAAATATTTGAATGTAAAAGAAATATTTTTATGAAAACCTAATTTTATGAACGGTGTGTACTTTATCTTAATAATTTATATTATTAACTATTAGTGAATTATATTAATGAAATTTTTATATCATTTATTAGATAAATTTTTTTATCTTTCATCTAATATATTTAGTTACGGGATAATAATAAATATAGTTTTATGCACAAAAAATATATTTTTTTCTTAAAAATGGTTTTGTTACGTTTTTCAATCTTATTTTAAAATTAACATTTAACAATTTTAGAAAATTTATTTGAAAAAAAATTAACTTTTTTCTAAAATAAATTTGTAAATTTTTTCTTAGAGGAATTTATTTATAATTTTTGAAAAATATTATCTTTTCTATAAAAGGTAAAAATGTTGATTTTAATTGAAAACTAACTTTTTTAAAAAAAATTAAAAATTTCTATTTTATTTAATAAAATTATAAAAGTAACATTAGATAATTTATATTATTAATAATAAAATTTAGTTCATCATAATCAATTTAATGTTTAATTTTTATAATAAAACTTTTTGTATTGGATAAAAATTTTCTTTGGAAACCCATATTTTCATCGCACTTGTGGTTTTATATTAAAATTAATTAATTCAACTAATATAAATTGAATTTGGAAAAAATAATTCCATATTAGAAAACATAATAATTAATATTATATACTAATTTCAAATTAATTTTTTATTATAATTATTAGTAAAGACGGTATAATTAATATATTGTGATTAAGGTTAAAGGGGGGTTTGCACCATACATGTTCTTATATTAAAATTAATTTTGCACACACATTGGTTTATTATTTGATAAATTTGATTTTATATTTATAATAATGGGTTAAAAATTACATAATAATTCTCATTTATTTTTTATTCTTGAAAGATAAATTTCCAAGGTAAATATAAAAACAATTACTGTGGTGAAAACTAAAATGTAAAAGGTAGGTAAATATATAGAATAAAGGAATAACATGTCTAAAAAATATTTATTTTCTATGTTATAGATATTTATAGACCATAAATTCATTATTTATAAATTTTGGAGGCACATGGGGTGATATTGACTTCCCATTATTGAATATTTTTGGGTATTTATAAAAATGCCACTACTCCTTAATTATAAAAGGTAACCCACTCCGCTCACTTATTCACACATATAAAGAAACATAGATCTACCAAAACCTACCAAAATATATCCCCAAAATTATTATCCATATTCTAGATCTATTTTTTACTTCAGAAATATTAACTCTAGGGTCCTTAATAAGAGATCCAAAGGAGGTTCTTCTATGTGAAGGTATTTGTATTCCCTATTCTCCATTATTTTACATCTTTTTTTTAAAATTTAATTATGTATTAAATATTAAAATATAATAACAACATTATATCTCATATAATGAGATTTTATTATGTTTATGAAATAATTTTAATCCATCTCCATCTCCATCAAATTGGAAACGATTCTATCACTCATGTGTATAAGGGACTACTTTCGTGTGAACCGATGTGATTTGTTTTCCTTAATTGAATCACATGGATATTCTTAATGATGTAAATAATGAATATATTTGATATATATGACATGATATTAACTTTATAAAATTTATATATTATCCAATTACTTTCCAATTCTTAGATTAAGGGAATGATATCATTGCTCATGTGTACATACAGCCTATCACCTCCACAAAGTGATGCAATTCATTATTCATGTCCAAACATCAATAATGGTTATAAAATGGTATTTAATGAATATATGTGATATTTATAATATTAATATCATTTTTAGATAAATTTTATATATCGTATGAAAAATTACTGGAACATTCATGAAAAAACATGCATAAGGAAAACAAAACATTAGACACATGAAGAAATGGTAATAATGAAATATTATTAACAAATGGGTGATAACAAGTCACAATAAGATTTTATATGATAGAATAAATATGAATACGACTATGGTATAAACTAATATCATTTTTAAACCATTACACATGGGGTTATATCATGTTCAACTAGAGATAAACATGGGGTAAGGGAATTACTCTCAATTTTCTTTCATTGAAGAATATTTTATTTTTATACACCTGATTTATTTTATATTGTGTATACACTTTCGCTTTTTAATTTTATATCATTAAAACTTTATAGTTAATGGTGTTTAAATATTAAATTTGATATATTTCATAAAAGAGTATTTGAATTAAATGATACTAAGTGGAATGTAATTTCAAAACGCATAACTGATCAGTTCTCACATCAACGGTATGATCGTTGTATGAGATTTTATCTTAATTTCCACTCCATTGATACATATGTGGTTTTATACACCTATTAATTTTTATAAGGTTTATCTAATACCTCATTTATATGTTAAATCATGAATCTCTTTATATTAATGGTATTTAATGTTTCATTTGAAGATAATTATTTTATGGTAGTTATGATTCAAAAGTTACCAAAGTGATAAGGGTTTATGATTCAATCTCATTTTAAATGATATTATTTATGCTTGAATATTCATTCAAGGAAAGTTTTTGAATTTTTTTTAAGAACATTCATTTTATTCTCCTCTTTCTATTCCGGAAATTTTTATTTAGCAGTACCATTTTCTTATCTTTTGTACTTAAAATGATTGGGAAAATATTTTTAAAAAAAGGTAAATTTATTTCTCTTTTAGGTTGAAAATGAATTTTCTTCCATATCTACATTTTCCTTAAAAAAAATTCAATAATAATTTTAATATTATAAATTTTTTTATTAAATTATTTTTTACATAGGTTTTACTTTTTGCAAAATGTTTTTAAAGGAATCTTCTTGTAGTTTTCTAAATAAGGTGCATTTTGACTTTTTAGCTAAAATGTAAAAAGGAATGTTTTGTTAAACGTAATATGCATGAATATAATATTATCTCAATCATGGTAACTCATTTTTTTAAGCTTCCTCTAAAAATTTACACGATTCTTTTCTAATAAATTTTTTTCTTAATATTATGAAAATTTATTGGTTTTTAAAATTATTTTATAATTGAAAATGGTATTTTCTTAAAAAAATTTAATGGTATTTCTATGGTATTTCTATTAATTAATGAAAAAACCCCTTCATTTTACTTATAATAGGCTGGGGATATGTTTTAATGATACCTTTTTTATTATTTATAAAGAAAGTTTTTGATCATTTTTACCAATGAATGTATTGACAATTACATTCTGGATTAATTTTGTAATCATTAACCTTCCCTTGAAACATTCACTTTCATGTGATAATTAGAAAACAAATTTCACTTAAATATCCAAATTATTTGTATCATGGATATGATTATTTACTATACCATATATAATTTTTACATATGGTGTTTTATTCAAAATATTAAATTATTGACTAGGGAAAAGATTTTATTTTTTACGCATTATAGATATTTGTTTATAAATAAAATCATTTTAGAATTAAATCAATAATTAGATATAAGAGGAACGAATTGGGAATGCAGTGTCGAGCAAGTCCTAGATTAATTTATCCCCTTGATGCATCAATAGGTCTTATGAGACGAATCAATTGGAAAAAGTAAATGGGTCTTTAAACATAGTTTTAAACTATCCTGATGACATGACTTGAGAGTATAAATATCATGATGTCTGATATCATAAAATCCAATATAAATAATTTCCTACATTGATAATTTATTGATTATTATCCAAAACATTAATGAAATTATATTATTCAGGGATTAGATTCGTGATCATGTGATTATTTATATGGAATTTTTTATCATCACTTATTTATGCCATAATTTCCTTGGTTCTCAAGTTATTGATCAAATAGAATTTATTCTCAATTATTTTTCTTAAAATATTGATTATAATCTATTGATTTATGTTATCTTTCTCTATACATAACCCTTACTGGACATCTAATCTCACTCATTTCTTATGTTTCCTTTCTGCATGATTCTACGAAGAGTATTATAATTGATATGTAGGGATACGCTAAATGTAATAATCGTGTTCTTAAAAAAAATAAAATTATTTGTATTTTATTTTTTCAAATTTAATTTTAAATAAAAGTATATATCTAGTTTTACAATAATACTAAACATTTTAGTCTTTTGGGATATGATCCCTTGTATCATATAAAAAATAAGAAAGTGACCATTGACTTTTGGCTACTAGGGTTGGGATGTTTACAGTTCATATCAGAGAAATCTTATAAGAAATCTTGGGAACTAGATTTAAAAAACCCAATTGTGTAACATCACCTAATGACTGACTTTGAGGATAATCCTAAGGATGGTATAACATCCTAAAGTTTTGGTAAGGTATACATAATGTGGTTTTCCTAGTAATACTTCTCAGTCTGGATACTGGATGTAATACACTCATATTTTTGAATTTTTTTTTCAAATAAATTTTATCTTTTCTCTATTTTTAATTACATGCAACACTGATTTTATCATTCATTCCACACAACAATGAGTGTATCATACATTACACAAAACACTGCTCTTAAACAAAACGTGACATACTATTAAAATATTTTTTAATTGTTATCACCTAACTATTGGAATGTAAGGTATTAATATGATTAAATAAATTATAAAAATATATGTTTTACATATGTATATATAATTATTTTTTTGCCGAAAAATTTATTAGAAATGAAAAAAATTCAACTTCAAAACAAATGATTGATTTTTCTAAAAAACTATTTTTATTTTCATAAACGTGTTACCAAAAAAATTAAACAAATAAATATTGGTGGATAAATTTAATTCAATTTATATATTATATAATCAATCAAGTCTTTAAAATTTATTATAAGGGTTTTCTATACAAGAGATAATAATAAATCATATTCAATGATTAAAACAGCATTTAAAAAAAGATTTGTCAAATTTTAAAATGTTATTTATAAATTAGTTATTTAAACATTAAGAAACTTTATTTGAAAAAAATAAATTTATATTTAAACTTTTAAAAATTATCTTCAAGTGGTTTTTTATAATTTTTCGAAAATAAAGTTTTTTCAGTTAATAGTGAAAAATACAGGTTTTTATTATGATTTTTTATTTCTTTTAAAGTATTTAAAACACATAAAATTATATAAATATGGATTCAAAATTAAAATTATTCTTATTTTATATCTACTAACCCAATTTAGGTATTTTTTAATTAATTTAAAATTTAATTTTGATATAAAAACATTATAAACTTATGAAACTTCGCACTCTAGGAAACTGCTTTTTCAATACGTCTATAAGATTAATTTAAATTAAATTCTTTCACTTATATAAATATAATTAGAAAAAATGGATTAAATATTTTAAATTATCAAAATTTATATATCTTAAAAATCTTAGGTTAATCTTTTCCCTTTGTTAATTGTAAAAGGAAAAAAATTAATTATCATGGTTATGGGAAAAATTGGTTTATCAGGGGTTATACTAAAAATAAAAGGGGTAAAATAAAGTAAAAAATTATAAAAATCAAATTTTATATCCAAATTTATACCTTATCTATTATAAGACCAATAAATTTCACATTTTTATCCTTTTTCGTGTGAAAAATGTGGGAATGCCTTTTCCTTCTAAAAAATTACAAGTGTGCCACTCACCTCACTAATAAAAGGCCAACATGCTCCTCTTATTTACAGACTTCCAAAACCCATTATTTCAGAAAGGAACTACCAAAATAACTTCCATAAATCATTAAAATAATCCTACAATCCTTATTTTGGTTATAAGTCCTATGTAATATATCTTTCTTCTAAAGAAGATCTAACGTCCTTAACTGAGCAATTTATTTTATTTATTCCTCCACCTCTTTCAAATATTAATAATTCATTAAGATATAATAACCATATTATATTAAATATACATATATTTTTTAATTATAAGTTCATAACCTACATCCATCTCATCCTCACTCAAATATAAAATGAAACTGATGATCATGTTTTTGGTGGACTACCTCCTCGCGAACTGACATACTTCATTTTTCATCACCAATTCTCACAGAGGGATATAATGATTTATTTACTATTTATATATGATATTTATTATTATATTACCTCTTTTATTTAACTATTTCATATACATTCTTACCTTTAATTCCATAGGGAATACGATAACGTCGCTCATGTGTACGATGGACTACTGCCCCATGAAGAGATGTGATTCGTTTCTCACTAATTCTTCAAAAGAAATGCAAAAAAATGACAAATTTAATGAATATATGGGATATATATAACAAGATATTTATTTTTAAAAACAAGACAAAATCCAATTCATTACCCTTTCATTTATTAAGTAAATTATAATGTTGGTATGGTATAGGTATAGACAACTGTCTCCATGAAATGATGTGATTCATTCTCCATGATGAAAATTAATCAATGATTCTAAAGATGTATATAATGAAAAAAATATTTTTATAACATTAATATCATTATTTATATGATTTATCTAAAACATATTTTCAATATTTGAAACATTAATAATGAAACGTGTAGGAGAAAACGAGGTAATTAACACCCAAAACAATAGTGATAATGTAATAATATTAACTAACTGGTAAAAAGATGTCATAAAATGATAATATATGATATTAAAAGTAATAGTATGATTCTAGTATAAGTTAATGACATGTTTAAAACCACTATAAATGAGGCTAGAGATCTCTCAACTAAAAGGAAGCATGAGGTAAGGGGTTTCATAACTCAATTTCCATTCATTGGGTTATATGCCTACTTTATTGATTATATTTTGTCAAAATTATTAATGAAATAACTTCTGGTTCATTTATATTTTCTTTCAAATTTTATTTTTTTATGTAATTTTTTTACACATAATCATCCCGTTGATTGACTCTCACCTCAATGTTATGAACATTTCAATGGTTTCGTCTTAAACATAATTCTTTGAGAGACATTCTCTTTTATACACCTAATTTATTTTGGATGGTGTATATATTATGGCTTTACATACCATATCATAAATATCTTATAAAAATTATATAAGTTACAATTATTTTACTATATTCATGGTAATTTATTATTCAAAATTTACCAAAGTGAAAAGATTCTATATTTCAATGTCATTTTAATCTGGATTTCTTATGTTCAAATTTCTATTGAAGTAAATTTTTTGATCATTTTCTAATAATCACATTTAATTTTCATATCCAATAGTTATTTAAAAAATAATAATTAATAGTATCATTTTCCTCTCCGTGGTACTTAAAATTATTTATAAAATATTTTGAGGAAAATATTACTTCATTTTAATCTTTTTTCGAAAATAATTTTTCATCCAAATCCACCTTTTATTAAATTGTTTTTAAAAATGATTTAATATTATTTTTTACATTAATTTTTACCCCAAATTTTATTTTTAAAAAATATTTTAAAAATAGTCTTCTTTTCCTTTTTCAAAAAAGGTAATTTTTTTCTTTTCTTGCAAAAATTTGAAAGTAAACATTGTTTTTTTAATTTATTCAGCATGAATTTAACCCTTCCACCATTATAAATATAAAATTCATTAAATATTAATATTTAAGTCTCAAAGGATGTTTTCAAAAAAATATTTAATTTTTGGAAATTTTTTAGATTTAAGATAAATTTTTTAAGTTTGAAAGGATATTTTTCTTGAGAAATGATCAAAGTTATATTTAAAAATAATTTTCCATCTAATATGGAATTGATTAATGTTACTCAAAGTTAAAAGTTTATTTTCCTCAAGATGGTTTTTTAAATTTTTTCATCAATGAAAATAGCCTTTATTATTATTGATTTCTTCTAAATTACATATATATGTATGTCACATATATTTACCTAGTTTATTCTTCCTTCCTTTGATGGATGATTTCATGCCCTATTATCATCTCTAAAATGACTTCATTATGTAATTTCTTTTGATTTTGATATAAATAATGTTTATGGAAAAAAAATTCTTTCAATGGATAAATATTATGTTATTCATTATGATTGATTTTCTTTATGTGTCATATAATGATCATGAACATGTTATAATGGGTTCACCCAAATAGTACTCCAATGCATTGGGTAATGTTATAGTATCATAATACATAATTTATGGGATTAGGGAGTAAACCTACATCATTATGGGACAATATCTTCCATGTTATATTTTCTATACATTTAGCCTTGAATTGTGTTTATGTCATGTTATATGTTTCTACCACATTTCCTAAGCTAACAGGATCTTATGAAACCATTTTATTTATACTATGATTCTATGTGATTACTCATGAGCCTTCCCTTTATGAGATCATGTTATACTTTTAAATCACTTGTTATGTTTCTTTATCATTTTTAGTCGCTTACTTTTTTTAAGCTCACCCATTTCATTATATATTCCCCAGGTTACCGCATGTAGTTTTAGTATCTCAAATTGATTTTAGGATCGCACTATGTAGAATAAATTAAGATTCCATGTTTAATTTTCCTTTCATATAATATTAAACTAGTATTCCAAATACACTAGGTATTTATAATTTTTATATTGTATTAATGGATATTTATAATTATGAATCATGTAATATTTAGTGTCAAATGATTGGGTCACTATAGTTGGTATGAATGGAACAGTTTACCTCACCTTTGAAAACTAGGATAAGAAAAAATTATTGATATCCCTATGAATATTTGTAATGATATATATAGGAATATTTAAAATTATAGGTTTAATGATAGTTATATGTATAGGAAAATGTCCTCTAATTTTTTTAAAGTATAGAGTTAGTTACATCCAAGAAATTAAATCCCTATTTAGATTCTATAAGTCGGTGTGGTTCTGGAATATATGTACTAGGGGTAATAATATTAAAAAAGGTTTTTTGGGCTTGACATAAGTGTTACCTAGTACCTGACAATGGGTCTTACCATACACCAAGTTTTATTATCTTGAGGGATATGATTATTTTAAATTCACAAACTCTTTATAAACCATCAGGATGTATTTGAATATATTATGACCATGAATGACCTGGTATAAACCCAAGGTGTCATATATTGAAAATATGGTGTCATGATTTTGACATCCTAAAAATTATTTTTTTGGATTATTTATTTTCCCACAATAATTATTATTTCTCATACTATGCTTTTTGGTTTTATTCAATAGTTAGAACTAAGAGAAATCATGGTAACACTGAATGTGATATACAATGTGTTCCTGAGAAACCAAATGGGATGATGACTAGAGTAAATAATATTATTATTATTCCAAATCAGTTATCATAATATATGATTAATAAATTGCACCTTGACCCACTCTCGGACTCCCCAGAGAAGATAAGGATAGAGTTCATGGTGAGTTTGGGAGGTGGAAATCATGGAGGAAAGAATATTAATTGTTATGTATGTTAATAATGTGGGAAGACTCACTCCATGTAATCTCTAAATTGAACAAGAAGATGTTATATATGTAGATAATAAGGATATAAAGTAAGCGATTTCCAATGATAAAGGAAAATTTTATTTAATGCAATGGATTGGAATAATGGTTTCCATAAAGCATCATCAATGGTTGAATGTCATAAATGTGGAAGGTGTGGTCATTATAAAAATCAATGTATAAGTGCGAAATTACATGAAGTGGACCAACAAGGTGGTACAAGTAAAGGTTTTGTTTTTGATTAAGAGACAACAAATAGAAAATTAAAGGAAGGAGGTATTAAGGAATAAGATGATGAATCAAAGTTAATGGTTTAATAATGAATTATAATGATTAAAGATTTTATATATTGGAACTCATGATTTGTAAAATATATTATAATTGTTCATTATAGGTTTTCATTAATGATTTTCTTGAATATTTTGGGTGATACTGATGACCTAGAAAATTGATTTAATAAAAAGGTAAGGTTTTGCCTAAAGCACATGATTAATGGAAGATAAATATAAATACATTACAGATGTTGAGAAAATGATGTTATTATAATGAGATGATTGATATTGAAAAATTAAATTTGATAGTATCGATTACCTTATATTTGATTAATGATTTTATGAAAAAGTGGTTTATTTTATCATCGATAGACATTATATAATTTTTTAGATTTATATAATATATTTAATAATAAATGATTTTTATTTAAGTAATGATGAAAAAATTATATATTCATTGATATTTTAAGGAAATTCTAGTTATTAATGTGTTTTGATAGAATATGTAATGAAGGTATTTACAAATTTTGTATGTGATAATTAAGATCTAAATTAGATATTCATTGGATTATGTTAAGTTCAAATTTAGATAACTTATTTTTAAATTGATTAATTTTTTAAGGGTGTTAAGGTTAACCATTTATGAAACAATTTAATTGGACAATTATATTAGTTTTTAGATAATGAAGTATTATTTATCTATATTAATATTTATGTCTATTCAATAACTTGGTGAAACCATTTTGTTCTTGATAACTACTAGGGATATAAGTAATTACTTATCATTATTTTATGGATCTTATGATCTATTAGTGATTCAAACATAGAAAAGTTATCTCAACTTCTTAAAAAGAGAGGTCAACTGGAATTGATTAAAGCATAACCAAAGGATGATATTTTTCTTATGAAATGAAATATAATCACGTAAGTATATATTATCATAAAAATTTATAAATTTAGGAAAATTATTATTAAATAAAATCTTATCCTATTACCATATGTTATCATGATATCAATGAGCTTTTTCACAGCACTTTGCTTTATGGTTTTTTGTGTTGTTTATTTTCACTGTATCATTCACATTCTTGTGATAAATGATCTCTATCACTCTATATCATTATTTAAAAATTATGAAATTCTTCTATGTCTAAATATTCACTTCCCAAATATGTTCACTAATATTGTAACCTAGTATGTTATATTCTAGAATTAATTCTCACATACCTTACTCTATTTTAAATTGAAATTTTTATTAACCCTTTTTATTATGTGGGGTTCCAAAAAATGGATTTTCAAATGTTAAACCCTTGTTTACCTAGAACAATTTCAAATTGCAAGGAAACAATTTATTCAAGAGTGGTAAAATATAACACCCAAAAATTTTGTAATATATTTTTTCAAATAAATATATTATTTTTGATATTTTACAGTATACAAAACATTGATTTTAGATTTTTTTCATGAAACACTAAATTTTCTTGTGTTGCACGAAACATCGAGTTTAAATGAAATATGACGTACTATTAAAAAATAATTTAATAGTTGCCACATACCCATTGCAATAGAGGGTATGAATATGATTAAATATATAATGAAGATATATGGTTCACACATATTAATATAATTATTTATTTAGTGTCCAATTAATTATAAATGAAAATAAAAACCATTATTAAAAAAAAGGGAATATTTTTATTAAAATCCATTTTTATGCATAAAAACAAATTTTACCAAAACAAATGTTACATATCACTTTAGTGACTTATTTTAATGAAATTTAAATATTATAAATTCCAAAATAAAGGTTTATCATTTATCTTATGTGTTTTATGCACAACATATAAGAATAAATCAAATTTTATTCGTAGAATAGTATTTTTATAAAAGGTAATTTTGTTGTATTTTTCACACTTATTTTAAACATAATTTTAATAATTTTAGAAAAATGGATTTCATATTAGGAATCAGTATAATTTATATTTTCTAATATGTTAAAATTAATTTTTTACCATAATTAATAGTAGATTCCGTAAAAATTAATTACCATGGTAAATGTGAAGATGGGTTTACCGAGGGGTTAACTAAAAAGAAAATGGATAAAATGACATATAAAAATATCCAAAACCAATATTATGTACTTATTTTAAACTTATATCTTCTATTATAAATATTTTTCTATTTTGGAGAGGTTTTTTATTTGTAAAATATGGTTACACCTTTTTTCTTTTCAAAAATCATAAGTGTGCCACTCAACTCACTTATAAAAGGCCACCCAATCTCCTCTCATTTTCACACTTAAAAATACAATTGATTCATTCAATAACTACATAAATAAATTACTTAAATACCTATTCTCATTTTATAATCTTTATTTTGGTAATAAATACAACTCTGAAATCCTTTTACTAAAAAACCAAAATAAGTTGTCTGATGAAGAGGCAACATCCTTAACGGAGCGTTTTATTTTATTTCTTCTGCCAAATCCTAAAAATACTATTGAAACATGATTATATAATAACCTCAATATATTAAATATAATAATATTTTTTATGAAAATAACATTACCAACAACCATCTCCTCCTCCATCAAATGAGAAATGAAACCGTTGGTCATGTGTATGGTGGACTACCCCATCCTGAACCGATGTAATTCGTTTTCCAAAACTGCTTCTCATGGATGGATATAATGATTTATACAATATTTATATATTATATTTATGATATATTTATACTTATATAATAATAATATCTCATATATCTTATTACTTTCCATTTTGTAGGGAATACGAAAATTTCTCTCATGTATACAATGGACTACAACCTCGCAAAGTGATGTAATTCATTCATCACTGATGATTTATATAGAAGGTAAAAAATGATAAATTTAATAAATATATGTGATGTATATGACATGATATTTTTTAATTATAACTAATACACTATCCACTTACTTACCCTTTCACCTATTAAGGAAATGATTACATCGCTCGTGTATATGTACGGCCTACCGTCTCCATGAAGTGATGTGATTCATTCACCATGTTCAAAATTAAATAACAATTCTAAATATGTATCTAATGAAAAAAAAATTTATAAAATTAATATAATTATGTAGATTAAGGAACTATAACCTATGTTTGATATTTGGTACTTTCCTAATGAAGCGTGCAGGAGAAAATGAGGCAATTGACACCAAGAAAAATAGTGATAATGTAATATTATTAAGGAATGGGAAATAAGATGTTATAAAAGGATCATATATGATATTATAAATATTATTATTATTATTATTTAATTAAATAACATGTTTAAAACCACTATATATTAGGTTAAATATCACTCAACTAAATTGAAGTGCAGGGTAAGGGGTTTCTTAAGAAAATTTACATTCATTAGGTTATTCGGGTACTTATCTAATTATATTATGCCAAAGTAATGCGTAAAATGAATTTTGATTTCTTAAATTTTAATTTAAAATTATATTTTAGTGATTATTTTTATGTTATTCATAATCAACAAATTTATTTAATCTCACCTCATTGATAAGAACATTTTTAAGGTTTTTTCTCAAACTTCCAATTTAAAGACACTTGTTATTTTATGAACCTAATTTCCTTTAAATTGTGTATATACTTACCCTTTACATAAAATATCAGTAATACCTACTACATAATGATATTTTATTTTATAATTAATCAAATTCATTCATGGTAATTTATGATTCAAAATTTTCCAAAGTAGTAATGGTTGTTGTTTCAATCTCATTTCTATCAGGATTGCTTATTCATGAATTTACATTAAAGGAAAATATTTTCTCATTGACAAGTAAACCCCTTTATGTTTATTCTCCTATATTTATTCATGTTTTTTTTAATAAATACTACCACTTACCACTCTATGGTACTTAAAATTACTGATAATTATTTTTTAAGAAAATCTTACTCCATTTCTCTCTTCGGTAAAAAACTATTTTTCATCCAAATCCATGTTTTCAAAATATCTATTAAAAAAAATTTACAATAATTTTTTGATTTAATTTTTACAATTAATTTTATTATTAAAAAAATTAAAATGAATCTTCCTTTTATTTTATAAACAAGTTAGTTCTTTAATTTTATTACAAAAATGTGGATGGAATATTTTCTTTTTAAACCTATTTTTCATGAGTAGAAATCTTCTTCAATTTTTAACACTCAATATTTTAAAACTTCCACTTTATTTATCCAAAGGTTATTTTCAAAAAAAATGTTTTCTATAATTTTCTACAATTTTTTTGATTTTAAAAGAGTCTTTTTACATTAAAAGGAAATTTTCATTAAGAAATTTTCAAAGTGATCATTCAGAATCATTTTCCATCTTAGATAAAATCCTTTTATGTTACTCAAAGTGAAAAAGTTATTTGAATCAAGATTTTTTTTAAAATTATTTTAATTAATGTCAAAAACCTTTAATGTTATATATGTTTTCTAAATTATTTATATATCTCTCTAAAATATATATATCTAGTTTATTATTTTTTTCTATTAATAGAGTAATACATGACTTATGATTATTTCTCAAATGAATGTATTATCAAATTTACTTTTATTATGATATGAATCATGATTATGAAAACTATTATATTTCTATGGTTAATTATTATCTTATTATAAATGATTGATTATATTTATGTAGCACACATGTATCATGAACATGTTATGTTGGGTGCACCATAATAGTGCTCAAATGCATTGGGTGATGTTATAGTCTCATAAGATATCATGTATGGGATTGGGGAGTAAACCAAATACATTATGTGACATTGTCCAACATGTGTTATTTTCTAAGAAACTATCCTTGAATCATGTTTATTCAATGATATATGTTTCTTCTACATTTTCTATGCTACTATGATCTTATTATACCATTTTGTTATGTCATTTTTCTTTGGGATTTCTCATTAGCCTTATCTTTATGATATCATGTTATACTTTTGGCTTAAATATTATTTTTTATTATATTATTTATTACCTTACTAGGATTTTTAGCTCATCCATTTCATTATCTATTCCCCAGTTTATACCATTTAGTTTTAGATTCTCAATTTTGTTTTAAGAGCTCAAAATGGGGAACAAAATAAATATTCCATGTTTATGTTTTCTTTTATGTAATATGAACCTAATATTTCAAAGACTCTGGGACTTCACAATACTTGAATTGTATTAAAATATATTTATTTTTAAAAATATTTTAATATTATGTGGAAAAGCATTGGGTCATCATACTACAAGTGGATATGGTTCTGGAATTGTTTTACCAAGGGCTATTAACTCCAAAAAAGCCAAATAGGGATTTATTTCAAATTTCACATGGTGAACAGCAATGGCCCATACTAAACACTAGGTATGACACTCTAGAGGGGTATCATTGGGTTAATTCACATTTTACCTATGAAAAATTATAATTAATTAAATATTTAATGTATAGAAACCATTAATATTCCATAATCATATAGTATAAACCCAAAATGCCTTAGGATGATAATTATAAAGTGTACTACAATTTTAAAGGCTCATATACCTATTATAATGTTATATGTGATGTAAGTAATTGAGTTTTAATATATGTTCAATCAATACATAATCATGATGTATGAATTGTGTTTTAATGCTAATTTTATTTGAGAAATAATTCTTTTTTTACATAAGTTTTAAGTTATTGGTAACCTTTTACGTTTAATATGATCTTTAATGATAATGTAATAATATTAAATTAGTATTATTCTATTTTGTGTGGGTTTGTGAATAAACCTTACTATTTTAAAAATTGTTTTATGATTAATTTTATTTCAAGGATAGTCATCATATTTCTTGTAAATTTATAGGAATTATTAAAAAAAATATTTTTAGAAAAATGAAAACCTACCTGTATGGCCATAACACATCGTATTTGGAAATTTCATGGGGCTTGAACCCAAAATAGAATGGAAACAAGGGTGTGTTTACTACCACTATTCTATTTGATTTACAATTTAGTATGACATTTTTTTTACTTAAAAAATTTGATGGTTAAATATTAAATGGATTTTGAGAGACATATTATAGGATCAAATCTTTGTGATTTTCAGCTTTTAATGATATTTCATAATATTTTTCAGTGGGTTGAGGTATATATGACCATTATGTTTAAGTTAATGGATTATTTAGGAAGAATAAAACTAAATTTTTGTGGATGTAAGTTAAAAGTTTTTATATGACCTTTGAGGAGAAATTTTTTTTAATATTGATAATATTTAGGGTAATTAGGATGTAGGGTTATTTATTCGTAGATCTATATATATTGAAACTTTGGTGGAAATGTTTAAGAAAAATATATTATATATTTTTATGATGGTTTATGAATTTTTTTCATTATCTTAACTTTTGGTAACTATTTAAATTTCAGTTAATATTTAAATATTAGAAAAATTTATTCTATTTCTTCTATATGTCCTACGATCCATTAAAATTTATTCTTAGTTCTTTGGGAATAAAAATTCATATTAAATATTCATATCTTGGATTAAGAGATAAAGTAAAAATTAATCAATGCATAATAAAATGGTGAAATTATTCTTATGAAATAGAAATATATCAATTAAGTATATTTCTTTATATTATTAGTCTATAAGTTAAAGTAATTACTCAACTATAGTAAAAGGTTCTTGAAAAATAATGTTATCCTATTACAATAAAATCCAATTAATAAATGGTATTTTCACCCATCACATATTTATGGATTTTTGGTTGTTAAATTTATCTTGAACATGTTATTGTTCACTCTCAATTATTCCTTGGGTGATAATTTTCTCCTCAATATTCATATTTTCACATATCAATAATTTTTCATTATTGTGAAACGAAGTTATATGTTATTATAAATGACCTTGGTATTTCCCTTTCCCTCTTTTTAAAAGGATCTTTTATTAACCCTCCAATTATGTAGATTTTCCATAATATAATTTAACGAATTTAAACCCCTTATTATTATTCAGATTGAAAATTAAACTTATAATGAAAAAATTTATCAAAGTTGAGGAGAATTTAACACCCAGATATTATAGATTATAATTCTTTTAAGTAAATATAATCCCTTTGATAGCTTGTAATATACACAACCCCCTGTATAAATGACATGTATTATAGCATATCCTTATCACTTAGCCATTAAATTGGAAGGTATGAATAATACTAACTAAATTATGAAGATTCTATAGTTAAAAAATCTATATATAAAATTCATTATTTATCATTCAATAATAAATAAAAAACATTTCAAAGTAAAACAAATATTTTTCTCAAAAAACTATTTTTATTCACGCTGTGTGTTTTTATCAAAATAAATTTAATTATCCTCTATTGGTGAATGATTTAAATATAATTTATAAATAATATGTTAAATAGTTTTTTATCATTCATCTAATATTTTTAGGCATTGGATAAGAAAAAATCCATTTTTAGGCTTTAAAACTGTATTTTATAAATAGTTGTGTCATTAGATTTTGTGAAATTATTTTAAAATTAATTTTTACCAATTTTAGAGAATGTGTTTGAAAAAATAATGAACTTAATATTTGAAACCAACATCTAAAACTTATCATATATAATTTGTTTATAATTTTCTTAAAATATAATTTTCTTATTAAATAATGAAAAATAATTTTTTTTATTAAAAATTAACTTTCCATTTAAATCTTTTACAAAGTTCCAATTTGTTTTAAAATTGTTTTAAAATTAAAAAATTACTACATTTATGTTATTATTAATATAATTTAGTTCATTATAATCAATTTAATGTTTATTTTTTATATAATTTTTTCTATTTGACAAAAAAATATTTTGGCAAACCGCATTTTTTTCACACTTACGGGTTTAATTTTAAATTGAATTATACCACTTAAATTAACTGAATTTAAAAAAATCATTCTATATTGGTAATAATCATAATTAATATTATACAATAATTCAATCTAATTTTTTTAATTATTATTCAATATGACAAAATTTATTTATCGTTATCATTGTTAAAACGAAGATTTCCATGTTACATGTGCCTATATAAAACCTAATTTTATAGACAAATAGGATTTTTTTTAAAAAAAATTGAATTTCATATTTACAATCTAGGGGTCTAAATAAACTAATAAGGTTCATTTATTTTTATGATTAAAGGTTAAATTCCCTAGGTAAATAAAAAACTAATTACTATGGTAAAAAATAAAATGGTAAAAGCAAGTAAACATAGAATATAAGGGAATAACATATGGGAACCATGTTTTTTCATGGTGGAGGTATGGATTGGCCTTAAATTCCCATTATTATATTATTTTTCAATTTTTGAGGCACATTGGGTGAGACTGAATTCCCATTATTGAATATTTTTTTGTATTTACAAAAATTCCACTCCTCAATTATATAAGGGAACCCCATCCCCTCATTTATTCACACCTATCAAGCCATCTAGATTTATCAAAACATACCAAAATTTCTCCCAAAATCTTTATATACATTATATAGATGAATTTATTTCTAAAATAAAACCCTCAGGTACCTTAATAAAAGATCTAATGAAGGTTCTTCTAAATTATGGTAATAGTATTCACTAAAATCCTTCAATTTACTTCTTATTTTTACAACATCAATTACGTATTTTTTTCACAACATATCATAATGGGTCTCATTCTAAGACTACCCCAGGATCGCTTCTAATAGTATATGGGCTAGTGATCAGCGTCGACTGGGCATATCACACACATGGGAGTCCTTTTCCTATTGTATATGTACACACAAACATATTTCCATGCCTATAAAATGATAAAAAGTAAAACAATTGATAACCATGCATGCATGCATCTAAAATCACAAAATCAAAGTATGAAAATAAGTACTAGAATGAAAAAGGACCAAATAAAATCCTACTAAAAATAAATTTAAAGTAAGTCCAATTTATAATGTGAGTGAGGACTAATGTCAATGAAGCTGTAATAACACACCCCGTTCTATTTGGATCACTAAGATCTTCATATTCATGGTTCCTCTAGGACATCATCAAAAGTTTGATCATTCATATAGGACACAACAAATGTGGGAAATCCTCTAAATATATCATTATAACAATGCCTAGTAGGAAACCATGAAATCACTAAGCATATAAGATCAAGAATAATATTCATCTCATCATAGGTATATTTTAATGGCTTATAATAAGAACATCCAGATATACTATTTATAGACATGCAGTCTCAAGTAAGATCACAACTATATTTCCAACCTTGGATTACTTCTTGATGCTTCCACATATAACTCATTCAAGAGAACACACTCAACAATTCAAATAGAAATGCTGGTGTTCTTATTATATGTTGTTCTTGTTGGGTCTCACTATAAGAAGTACATGCTAGAAGTATGAAGATACTAATACAAAGAAGAGGATCACACCCAAGTCCATGGGGTATACCAATAACCCAATCTAGTTTAACCCATTAAGTATAGGATTGATACCCATGTTGTATTGGTAATGAAGTTACCCAGAACCCAACTAGGGAGATGATGATTATATAGGATCTCACTTATAGCCTCATTAAGGGATTCCACAACACTATTCAAACTAAAGTTACATAGTTGGGATCACTATTCAATTCATAGGATGTGACTCCACACTAAACCCTTGGGGGATGAATCTAGAGAATATACCCTAATGAAACTTGTATAACATGAATATGAAAAGGTATCCAAACCTTGTTAAAGGATTACACTATATGAATTGTGCATACATAGCATGTCCCTTCGGCACTGGGTCATACACGTGTATCACAGCCCTTTCCCATGTCCATGTTCGAGTACACGGTGTTTCCAAGACAGTGTACTCCAGACCATGTTTGTGTATGTCTGGAAATGTATGTGCCTAAGTACACAACATGTCTGAGCCCATTTACTCCTGCTCATGTCTTCATAACCTCTGAGTTACACACCACGCTTCCAGGTAAGGGTCGCATGTTGTCTATTAGCTGTCACATGTTGTGCGATATTTATCTTTTATGTAAAACCCTAACACTAGATAGGGGAGTGCCTCGCAATGTTTAAATTTATAATACATTCCTTTTATATTGGGATTTCATGGAAACCATAAGTTCTTCCTCCCCATTTTCCCCCACCATCATCACCTCCAGATCCGTCATCAATCTCATTGGTAAGAAAGGATTTGGTCGAGGTTAAGCCTTTTCATAATTTATCACCAGAATTTGGACATCGATCTGCAATAGAAATACCCTTTTATCACTCCTCTTTATATAAATAAACAAAAACCCACACAAAGAACTATAATCTGGTCTTTATCCATAAAAATATCTTTATCCCATCATCTATCCAAACTTGGCTCGGCAGTATTAATCTATTGCATCAAAAAATGGTGCACGATGATTGATTTCTCGGTATTTTGGTCAAACCACATTTCAAATGAAATATAGGTGATGAATACATGAATAATGGTGAGATAAAACCAAGAAACATAAAAGGTGGAATGAAACTGAACTATATTGGGGTGGTTCGTGATATGTTTTCATTAGAATGACACACGAATATCCATAACAAATAAACAATTCTCCCAAAATATTTTCAAATAAACCCACACCTGCAATAGAATTGAACCATGAATCAATATGTTGGATGATTGATATTGATTCATCATTGGATATGAAAAGGGGGATAAATCCACAAAAAACAAATTTCCTCCCCCAAGGTGGATTGATTGCTAATGGAGAACAAAACCACGCCAATGTCAGTGTCGAAGTCCTTCAATTTTGTTGGCATATATGATCTTCAATCTGTAATTATCTCTCTCCAGGGATCTCCCTCCAATTCTGTCACTCAATTATTAGGGTAATACGGACAACCATGAGAATTATTCATAAGTGTGTTTAAATATAGAAGGATTATGTTACTATGTTACGTTAAATAAAATAAATTATTTTATTTGTTCTCTTATGAATGTACTTTATGGAAAATCATGAAGCCACAAAATTTATTTTTGTATCTAGGGTAAAACCCATGATTTGAAATAAATAATGGATATAAATTTCTGATCTGAGACTCCATTTTGGATTTATTCCACTTTTTTATGAAAAATGTGCTCACTTGATATTTAATATATTTCAAAAATTAATAGACACACTAAGAATAAGAATCTCATTCATTCATAGCACCTAGTGTCAAAAATAATATTTAAAATATTATAAATTAATGTATATAAAAAATAGAGTAATTACATTCTCTACACCTTTGGCATTTACATCTTGGAAATTTGAAATAAAAGGCTACACAATGTGATGTGGGTACTGAACACGCATCTGGGCCTCCTGCTCTCAAGTAATCTCTTAAATATTCTCATGATTCCACTAGAAATTCTATAAAGTAATTGATTTCCAATGAAGTATCCTCTCTTATTGATCCTAAAACACAAAAGGGTACTCAATAAAGGTATATCAATCCTTACTGTCCATTTTTCCCTAGATTATTTCATATGACGGGTCGTGCATGTACCTCATCAACCGCAATACATAGTATATGTTGTGCACTCGTTCTAAATACAATGGTAGAGATAATAGGTAATCTACCACACCAAATATATTTAGGATATAAAATGGTTCAATGAATCTCAGATATATCTTGTCAACCTAGGAAAATCTCTGCAACCCACCTCGAAGTGAGACCCTCGTGAACACATGGTCTCCATCCACGAACTCCAAAATCCCTCCATCTTCACTCTCTATATAACTTATAATGACTCTATGTAGTCCTCATCCACTCTAATAATATATAAATATTCTCTATAGTGGATCATACCAACTTTGGTCCCAAAAGAGAGGACTCTCCTAGGTCGGTCTAGTGTAGTGGTGGCCTATCGGGCCGCCTATACAAGGCCTTGAATGGTGCTTTACCAATGGCAGAATGATAGCTATTATTTTAAACAAAAACCACTAATAGTAGGTGATCCTTACAAATATGGATATGTCTAACATGTAATCTTGTAGAATTTCCTTTAATACCTAAATGTTTTTCTTAGTATGGGGGTGAAACATCATGCTCAAGTAAAATTAATTCCAAAGGCCTCTTTCAATCCCTTCGATAACCAATGCATGAAGAAAAAATCAATGTACAAAATGATTTTCGAGGGAACTTCGGGTAGTTGAACTATCTAATACACATAGAGGCATTCCAATCCCTCTCCAGACCACTAAAATCGAAAATCTAGGAAGTGGACCGACTTGGGGAACCATTATACAATCATCTAGATAGAATCATGTACTATAGAAATCGATGGTAACCCAATAATGAAGTACATATATATTACATCCCCCTTAAACTCAAAAACCTCAAAGGGTAAAGATAAACCCATTGGAACTTGGTGTAAATCCTTTACTTGCTAACATGTAAGGTATCATGATGAAACTCTGTAACTCCTTTCTTCATCCCTAGCCACTAAAACTAATGTTAGAGGTCTAAGTAAATCTTTTCCACAACTGGATATACTAGAAAGGGATATTTATGAAACTATCTTAGAAACTCTTCTAACAATTCCAATGGTATCATCAAGCATCCTTTGAAAAGAACAACATTCTTCATCCATCGAAAACTCTATCAGGATAATTTCTAGTGGATATGTGAGTACGTAGAGTCTCACATCCAGTATCCCCTAGGTGAGAATCTCTGAATAGTTGTAAAATAGGAGGGGTAACAACCATAAACTGGTGTTAAGATTCTTCATACCCATCTAAAAATGGTAACTATAAAGAGGGAAACTTCTCTGACACCACACTTAGTAACTTCTAATAGGATCCCCTACTGAGGGAATCTGCTACTACTTTCCCCTTCCCATTAGTATTGAAAATCTCAAAGTCATAATCCTATAGAAACCCTATAAATTTTCTTTTTCTCAAGTTAAGATCCATCTTAAAGAAGATATAATTATAATATTATGTTCAGAATAAATGATATACCACTCACCCATCAGGTAGTGTCACCACATATTAATTATGAAGACTACTACTGCTCACTCAAGATCATGGGTCATGTAGTTCTACTCATATGGTCCCATCTAATGTGAAACATCGGTACTCATATCCTACCTATGTATTATAACACAACCAATCCCAATCCTGGATAAATTTTAGAACACTATGTACTCAAGACCATCCTATAGAAATCACACGATGAGAGTACTCATCAATATATGCCTCAACTACTTGAATCTTGATGGAAACTCTCTGCCCACATGGAAGCCTTCCCCTTTTGGGTAAAATATAACAAGATAGATGATATCCCATATAAATAAAGTATTAATATATGATAGTATCCTTCTAGACCAAGGAATTTATGTACCTATATCACGCACTTCGATGGATCTCAAGATAACATTGCCTCGACTTTTGTCGGGTCTACTATTACACCATCTACTGAGATAATATGTCTCATAAAGTAAACCACCTGAATACAGAACTGGAACTTTATGATCTTCCTATAAAGCTGGTTCTCTCATAGTATATTTTTAACCCTCCTCAAGTGTCACATTTCCTTCTTCTCAGATGCCCGGTTTAATTGGATATCTTCACTGAAGATTACCATGAACCAGTCTAAGAAAGGATAAACGATAAATTTCATGAGTCCCATGAACACTTCTGGGGAATTATTCACACCAAAGAGAATCACCATGAACTCATGGTGACCTTAATTTTATTAGAATACTATATTTGTTATATCATTTCCCATTCTAGTAACTACGGAAATCTTGATGTGAGGAAAATATATGAGAACCATTTTTTCCCTCTCAATTGATCAAAGAGGTCATTGATCCTTGGTAGTGGATACTTTTCATTTTAGTCGCCTAGTTTAGGCAATGAATATCCTCATAAAACTTTAATATTCTATCCACCTTCATAGAGATCAAATTTGGGATGCCTAGGGTGTAACATTGCACCTAATATATCCTTACCTCTAAAAGTCTTCCAACTGCACCCTCAACTCACAATGCTTTGTAACTTCTATCCAATATGATGGTAGTGCTATCAGGGCTATCCTGGGGTGTAGATCAATGCATAATTATATGTAATGGTAAAGAGGTAACCCAAAATTGATTTCTAGAAAGACATCATCAAACCCCTCTACCACTATAAGAAACAAAAAACTCAAAGAATATAATACACTAAGTGTCATTCTATCCAAATGATAAGTAATAGTTTGCAACCTCGTATGAATGTGTCCATCCAACTCTACCTTGTTTTCCTTTTAACCCAAAAATAAAAACCTCATCCCAGAACTGCAAAACTACTGCATCCTCCCCTGAAAATATTATATCCTTTCATAAACTATAGATAGTCATTCCATGAATAAGATGGTCTCATGAGGCCTCGTTACAAAAAAAAGTATCTTAAATGAAACTCTCACCTCCAATAGTCATATCACACCATCAACAAAAGTGTGTGACTGTTGGGTCACCTCTAGTAGAAGTATCCAAAACCAAGGGTTGAGAAAAAGGATCAACTAGAACCTCTATGTATCAAACTAGATAGGTGAAAATAAAGGAATTACTCACACCTATATCTATTAGTACTTTTTTATGGTAGAAAAGAAAAATATCATACCTCATATCATCCCTGAATCCTATGGTTCATAATCCTCTCCCCTCTGTAGCTTCCCTCTCCCTTATCTGATAGTTCTGTTAGCCTGGAATGGAACACCATGGGGTGGTGATGCAAAAAATTCATAACATATTCCTCCTCAATATTCTCTCATATCTCCTCTACCACATCTTCCACGCTATGGAACTTCATGATCTTAACATTACCTCTTCTTAGGTGGCCCATACACTATCTCTATATCAGTTGTACAATGGGTCAGACAATCCCATGTGACATGTCCCATACCATCACAAGAGTAGCATCACCTACTATTATTCTGAATAGATACATCTTATGGGCCTTAGACTATAGATCCGATGTACTGGGATCACTTCATGAAAGGTATTACACATTCAGGTCCCTGAGTCAGTCATTGGCTCCATGTCGCTGAAGTCTTTACTCCTGTATGACTACTACCAACAACAAATGTCTACATCTGCTCAACTAGGAAACTATCAAGCACCAAATCATGCTCTAGTAATCCTAGAATAGGTAGAAATTCACACAAGTATCACACTAGATTGGATTTTCCTACATAGTCCTAGATCAATGATTTCAATCCTAAAATAATTGATCTTGAACCATATCCATTGAGTACCAAGATAGGTTGGTGAACATCGATGAATACTCAACCATAGTTATACTACCTTGTTAAATCTATAGAATCTCTTGGATACAAAAAACCCTCAATGTATCTATAGATAACTCCTCCCTAAAAAGTTTCTCTAACTTTGAAAAGGCTAGATTAACCTCATCAAACTACTATTTTGGTAAGCCCCACCATATTCATGTAGAACCATATAGAAGGACACCTTCCAGAACCACCATATGATCTTCAGGTGTCCTGATAAGATAGAAGACTCACATCACTTCTTAAATCTAGACCTCGGTTGCTTGTGGGTCTGGATCACCACTGAACATGAGGGGTTTATGTCACTGAAACCCATGAAGCACACTCATCATGTGCACCTAATTCACTGGTACTTATTTTACCATCTACTTCTTGGAAGGTGGTGGTATGAATGGTGCACCACCTAGAGGTAACGCATCCAAAATAGGTCATGATATCAAATCCCAGCCACTAATGGGATTATACTTATGATCCTACTATAGAATCCTAGCTTGTAAACATCATGGATGCATCCTGAAATAAATAATTTGTACCACATTGAATGAGTATATCTGAAGACATTACTTAATAATGACATGGAAATCAAAACCCATTTCTATATGATGCATGTACAAATGTTTTTCCTTCAACTAGTTCCTAAATTTCTCAAGTTGAAAATAATGTGATCAGATTCTTGGTCTGTAGATATATCGACTTCTCCAAAAATAGTAGATTTCATAGCCTGGATGAAAAATTAAAAACACTTAACATTGTTTCCCCAAACAGATCTCACGGACTCAGGTCCTTAGGTAGAATTGGACCCTCTGATATCACTCTATCACAACTCTTCCCAATAGGGACTATTCCATGAAAACCCCAAGTGCGCCTCCAATAAGACAAGGGCTAGATACCAGCACTGAATAAGAATATTACACACATGGTAGGACATATACTAATGTACATGTCTACACTCACACATATCTAATCACATGCAATTCCAAAATGTAAAACAACTGATAACCACACATGCATACATCTAAAATACCACCATCAAAGTATGAAAACAAGTAATGGAAAGAAGAATAGACAAATAAAATCCAACAAAAAATAAAATGAAAATAATCCCAACCTACAAATTGGGTGAGTAATGTTGTTAATGCAACTGTAGGAACACACATCGGACTATCTAGATCACTAATCTTGGCTAAGTCATGATCCCTATAAGACTTTTTCAAAAGTTTGATTTTCTGTATAAGACAAGGCACATGCTGGAAAATTCCATGTAAAAGTGACTGTGACAATACCCAGTAGGACACCGAAAAATGATAAGCACATGGAATCAAGAATAAAAATCATCTTATCATAGGTATATTTCAACATCGTATAACAAGAACCCCCAAATTTACTAATAGTATACAAACATTCTCATGTAATATCACAATCATGTTTCCAAATTTGGATTGATTCTTGAATGTTCCAAAAAACACTCATCTGGGATAACACACTCCAAAAGCTAAATATAATTGATGGAATCCATTCAATATGTCATGCTCGTTATATTTCACCTTAAATGTACACACGAGAAGTTTGAAGAAGATGATACATAGAAGGGGGTGACACCCAATCCCATGGGGTATAACAAAAACCCAAACTAGAATAACCCACTATATATTGGATTGATGGCTATGTAGTTTTGTTCATAATGGTAACAAGAACCCCACTTAGGTAAATGATGATGATACGGAATCTCATTATAGGAATCATAAAGGGATTCAACAACTCTATCCCATACTAATGTTCCTTAGAAAGGATCACCATCCAATTCATAGGATGTAGATTCATACTAAACACCCATGGAATGGATCCAGGGAACATTCCCTAAAAAAACATATCCAAGATGAAGAGTACATGAGATCCAATACATATTTTTAGTATTTCATTGTGTATACTAGTAGTACATGGCATGTTACTTAAGAACTGGGTATTACCTCTGTATCATAGATTGTGCCAATGTCTATGTCTGAGTACATAGTGTGCCTGATGTCGTATACTCCTGACTATATCCATGTTGATATGACCATATTAGTGCCTAGGTACACAGCATGTCTGAGCTCATGTACTCCTGGTCGTGTCCTTGTACACTCTGAGGTACATGCAAAGCCGTTAGGTAAGGGTCAAACGTCATGTGATATCTTTAAAGTGTCATGTGATATTTATTTTCTCCAAGGACCCTAGAACCTCATAGGGTTTTCCCACACTATGTGTAATTACAAAATACGCAGCATGTATATTGGTATTTCATAGAACCAACAGGTTCTTCCCCTACCTTTCATCAGGTCACCATCACCACTATTCCTACTATTGATCTCACCAGAAAGAAAGTGTATGGTCTTGACTGAGCCTTACCATTACCACTCACTAGAATATGTCCACTAACCCTCATGGGAAATCCCCTCTCATATCTCCTCCTTGTATCCTAAATCCAAAATCCTCATGAATAACTCTGATCGGATACCAATTCATCATCATAGATTTATCCCACAGTCAATCAAAACCTGGATCAGCAATATCAATCTATTTCAATAAGAAAAAAGTGTGTAATGATTGATTCCTTTGTATTTTTTTTGAACTAATAGAAAAAAAACACCGGTGATGAACATAAGAAGAATTATGGGAGAAAAATAAGAAACACACAAAAAAGGAATGAACGTTTTTTATGTTTTGGTTGGCCTCAATCTTTTGTCATTATAATGAAGAATGATGATCAATAAAAAATAAATAATTATTTCAAACTCCCTGGAAATAAATCCACACCAGCAATATGATCGAACCATGAATTAATATGTTGTTCAGTTGATCTATGCTCGTAATAGTATAAAAATAGGGATAAATATATATATATATATATAACAAACATTTTACCACAAGGTGGTGGATCAATAGATGATGAAGAATGAAGATTCATAATTTTCTTTGGTGCGATCCTATAATTTTGTTGGTATAGATTATCCTCTAATTTTGTTGGTATAGATGATCCTCAATTTTTTTCATCACTCGCCAAGGCTCTCCCTCCAATGAACTCTCTCAATTATCATTTTTATGTGGCCAACACTGAGAATTATTTATAAGAATGTTTAAATAGAGAGGGATTTGGTCACTATATCATGTTAAGTAAAATAAATAATTTAATTTATTTACTTTTTTTACTTTATTTATTCTCCCACAACTTCATTTTATGGAAACTCCAAAATCCGACAAAGGGTATGTAATTTCTAGGGTAAAACCCATGATATGAACTCAATGGTGGCCTCAAATTTCTAATTCGATCTTACTTTAAAGAGTTATTCCAATTCATTTTGTGAATTGTCCTTGATTTATATTTAATATATTTAATATATTTTAAAAATTAATTTTGGGAACACCGAGCATCAGAATCGCACAACATCTCAGCACCGAACTTTGAAAATAATCTGTAAAATATTCTAAAGACATATAAGAAAAATATTACAGTCATTTCATTTTAAGAACTACAATATAATAACTCCATTATGTCCAATATAATGATATTTTATTATTTTTATGTAATAATATTTATCCATCACCATCTCCATCAAATGGAAAACAAAGACATCTCTAATGTGTATGAAAGGCTACCACCTCACAAATTGATATAATTTTTTCCCTCATCCAATAAAATCGATAGTAATAATGATATAAATTATGAATATATATGACACATATGAAATGATATTAATTATTTAAAATTAATATTGCAGTTACTTACTTACCCTTTCTCCCATTAATGGAATGAGATTATCGCTCGTGTGTACGTACGACCTACTATCTCCATGAAGCTATATGATTCATTTTCCATGTAAAACTATCCAAAATGGTTCTAAATGGGTATAAAATTAATAAATTTTATATTTATAACATTAATATTATTCTTTATATGATAAATATATATCATTTCAAAAATAATCAATCTTTCGTGACGGAACATACATCAGGAAAATGAATCAGTTAACACCAGAAACAATGGTAATGAAGAAATATTATTAACAATGAGGTGATAATATGTTGTAATAAGATCATATATTATATTATAAATATGAATATGGTTATGGTTATTTTATGAATTAATAGAATGTTTAAATCCATTATACAGGAAGTTAAATCATGATCAACTAGAGAGAAATGTGAGGTAAGGGACATTGTTTCAATTTACCTTCATTAAGGTATATTTTATTATTATGCACCTAATTTCTTTTATATAGTTTATAAAATTTAACATTTATGTGTTATATCCTAAATCCTTCATACTGAATGATATTTTAAGTATCAATTAGAATTATTTCATCCAAGGTTATTTCATATGAATGTTAACAAGTGGTTTCGGATTTCAGATATCAATTTATTTTCATTAGGTTATATTACTTATTCATTTTATATGATATTATAAGATTATGTGTTTAATATATTTGGATTATTTTATTTTTAATTTCTATTTTTTATGAGGATTTACATTTGATACACATAATCAATTCCTTGATTGGCTCTCACTTCAATGGTATTACCATTGTAAGAGATATCATTTCAATTTCAAATCCATTGAAACATATTTGGTATTACGAACCTATGTTTTTATAAGGTGTATTTAATAACCATTTTATATTTTATATCTTGAAAATATTTATATTCATGTTATTTATTTTTTAATTTGATGTTATTTGTTTCATGGGGTTTATGATTCAAAAGCTTCCAAATTAATAAGGGTTTATGCTTCAATCTTATTTTAATCTTCATTTTTTATAATTAAATTTACATTAAAGGAAATTATTATATAATTATATAATAAAAAAATATCTTATTATCCTATAGTAATTCCTAAAATTTTCATATAATAGTACCATTTTCTTCTCTTTGGAACTAAAATGATTTAGAAAATATTTTTTAAGAAAATGAAACTTTATTTCTATTTTTGGTCAAAAATGATTTTTCCACCATATCTATATTTCCCTTAAAATTTGATAAAGAATAATTTTGATATTATCTTATTAATTTATCGAAAATTACCCATTTTTTAATTTTTAATAGATGGATTAAAATAAATCTTCTTTTTGTTTTCCAAACAAAGTAATTTTTAACGTTTTACTAAAAAATAAAAATAAATATTTTTTTTAACATACTCATCATTAATGGAATATTACCAATATCAAGGCCACTCATTATTTTGAAGCTTCCTTTATATGTTTACAATGTTCTTTTCAAAGAAACATTTTTCCTAATATTATCTAACCTTCTAGTTTTTTTAATGATTTTCAAATTGAAAGAGGTATTTTTCTTAAGAATTATTTACTGATATTTTTATGGTATTTGTATTCACCAAAAACAAAAAACCTTTATTTTATTATAATCCATTGTGGATATGTTTTAATGATATAATAATTATTCTTTTTATGAGTTTTTTATGATCATTTTGATTAAACAAAGTATTGGCATTCACATTTTTGATTAGTTTCATAGTAATTAGAATTCTCTTAAAACATTCACTTTATTATTATCATTGGATAGTAAATTTATCTTAAATATACATATTATTTATATAATGTATATGATTATTTCCTACATTGTGTACCATTTTCATATATGGTCTTTTATTATGAATATTATTTGACTGACTGGGGAAAATTATTATAATTATATATTCTTTACTCAATAAATATATTTTATGATAAGAAATATTTTTCATGAACTAAATAAATAAATAGAAATAATAGGGATGAATTGGAAATTCAGTAAAGGTTGGGGGCCAAAATTATATAGCCCTTCGATGCATTTATCGGTCTAATTAGGCAGATAGGTTTCCCAAATTAAATGGGTATTTACACATAGTTTAAAACTATCTTGGAGAAAGTTCTTAACTACATAGATATCATCTCGTTTGAGATAATGATATCCAATATTAAACAATTCAACCATTTTTAATGTAGTTATTATTATCCATGATATTACTATATTAATATTATCCCTGAATTATCTTCAAGATCATGTTAATATTTATATAGAATTATTTTATCATCATTTATTCGTGTAATATTATTCTTAATTCTCAAGTTATTGATTAAATAGAATGTGATTTTAGATATTTACCTTTTATTAATGATTATGACTTATTTATTCACGATATATTCCTTTATACAGAACCCTTTCTAAGCATCTTATCTCACACCTTTCTTATGTTTCCTTTCCACATGATGATAGGAAGTGTATTAGTATTGATATGTAGGGATATGATAAAGGGAATAATGGTGTTCTCAAATAAAATAATATGTTTTAGTTTATGTCAAAAAATTTAATCTGAAATTCAATATTCATATAGTTTTACAATACTAATATACTATTCGGTCCTTTAAATGTGATCACTTGTATCTTATTCCAAAACAGTAATGTAACCACCAGCACTGGGATACTTGAGCCATGGTGTTTACAAGTATGGTCCTCTATCCTTGGATTTTTCACTCACATGTATTTCAGGGTGCAGTCTTCCATTGGGGTTAGGTATTACCCTAATCAATTTTCATATCCTTGGATCAGGCATTTTCTACCACTAAAGTTTCTAAGAGGTTGCATATATGATATAGAGGCTGGATAGTTCAGGTGGTTCATGATTTTTTATCATAGATAGATTATTTATTTTCCATTATGATATGGATTATATTTGGTATGTTAACATGGGTTTTCAAAGTAAATTGGTTATCTAAAAACTTTTTAGTATATCTTGGATTATTCATGACTTTATCCTATCCTTGTATTTTTATGTGGCTTATATTTCACCCACCTTTGTGTATTCAAGTATTCTAGTGGGTAAATTTATACCCAACTCTTCATGGGTTTTTTAAAAACACATATTGTGTTTGTTATATGTATCGTAATTTGGAAGTAACTTAAATGGGCATGAAACTAATAAAACCAAAGCTTACTAGTTCTTGTTGGTGATAATCGATGTCAATGTTCATGCATCAGAGGATATAGTGACTTATAGTATCCTTTATAGTAATAAGAGTTATATTTTTTTTGATATTAGGATCTTATGATTTCCCATATTATTATCATATATAATTGTTTTACTATTTTGGATTTTGGTGTATGTTGTATGTATGTTGTTTTATAGTTGTTGATTGAGATTGGTTCAACATTTTTTTATTATATTTGAAAGATGTTGGTTGTGTAAAAATTATTTATTTATTTATTAGTCTATGTTATCTCATAAATATGATATTTTATTCATAGTGCTAGTTACCATCCATTATATAAATGGAGGACACATTGGGGTGGCACACTTGGCATACTATTAGCCTAGGAGGAGTCTTTATGGGTCAAGTCGTATCAAAATATTCTAGAATATATAATGTTCTATAAATACTATGATATTGGATCAGTAAAGAATATAAAAAATTTTATTTTATACCTAGACGTTTTATATTTAATATGTATCAAAGATTGATGAAAATTACAAATAGCCTATAATCCTTGGAAGAAACTGATATAGCTGATGATAAGTTGATTTTGAAAATAATAAACATCTTTTCAAACTAATGGTATTAAAAGAGAATATAATTAATGGATATTAAGTATATTATTTATATCAAAGATTATTAGATTATAGGAATGTTATGAAAATCATCTTAAAAGAGATGAATAAAATGATAGAAATAATAATAATATAGTTTTTTTAGTAAATATGAAAATCATAAATAGGAAGAAAGTCATATAAAAACAAGTAAAAATATGTTTTCACAACTCACTAAAGAAGTGGTAAAGATTTTATGAAGGACATAAAATTATAAAAAATTTTATTAATAAATAAAGGAAATATATAAAAATTCTATTATTCATTTAGAAATGAAAAAAATCAAATGAATTTATCAATTAGGAATATTAGAAACAAAGGAATATAAATTTTGAAAGTTCTGCGTAAAAAAAGAATAAAAATGATTCAATATGGAAAAATATATATAAAATGAATGAAATTGTTGAAATATATAGACGCATAGAGTAATATATAATATTTAACCTCTAAAAATAGTTTGAATCTTAATGAAAATGAAATGCTTTACAAATTTAGAACTATTATCTTTTTAAAGGATCTAATATACTTCTTGGATAAGATTAGTCAATATTTAACTAGAGAGGCCTCAAAATATTTTTATTCTTGGGATAATGTATAATATATTTCTTCAATAATGAAATAAATTAATGAATATATGGAATAATTAGAAATATCTTCTAAAACAATTAGTAATAAATACAAACAGGTCGATAGATATATTATTAAGGGAAAAGAAAGTATTTCTCAACTAACATATGTATTAAATTCCAAATCAGGAACTTTTTTCACGTATATAGAAAATTTTAATTAATATATAAAAAATTATTCCAAAATTAAAAACGTATAGAATATTTTAAATAACTATATGGTGTAAAAGAAAAATCTATAAAATATTCTAGATTTATTGGAACCCCCAAAGGTAGTTAATGAAGTGAGTTTTTATTTATCATGAATACAACATTTCAATATAATTAATTGTTTTTTTAAAGTAAACCCTTTTAACATGTCATAAAAACAAAGAACCTTAGATAAATTTATTCTCTTTAAGAAAGTTTCAATCCTTTAACACAACAAAAACCTATATTTTTAGGGATATGTTTTGGAAAAAAAATTTCTACGAGTGGTAGAAATATTTTTTATATTGAAATTTATTCCTCCAAACATATGATAGAAGACATATCCAACATTTAAAACTGCAAAAAAGTGTAAGGTAAGAATATTTATGTTAGATACAATGTGAAAAGTGATATTATTGAACTATTTGATGTATGAAACCAATGTGAAACACTAATTTCTAATATACGTTATGATTTAGGACTTAAGAAAAACCTAATATGTATAAATCAATTATGTGATTAAGTTTACTCTATGAATTTTGGGAATGATAAATGTACCATAAATTTATCATAATGAGATCACATATTATCTTTTAATAAAAATAATAATGTATATACAATATATTTATAGGACTTCTCGAATGAAATTTTCCCTTTACATAGGAAAAATGAAGATAATTTGTGGATTTGACAACAAATATTGGGACATTGTAATGTCTGAACTCTGAATAAATCATACAAGAAAAGAATTTTAAAGGATATTCAAGAACATAAGTCAAACAAGTCGAAAAAAATTGATCCTTTTCAAAATAAAAGGCTATATAAAGTTAGATTCAAACCAATAAAATATGTGTCAACATCAAATCTTGTGTAGTTAGTGCTTTTAGATTTTTTGAAACCACTCAAACTGAAAGTATAAGATGAAAACACTATATTTATATCTTATAAGAATACTATACTCTCTATAAATGATATTTATTTCTCAGACTTAATTCAAATACACTCAATTTGTTTAAAAAACAATTCTTATCTTGTTTAAAATGATAAAACCCTTATTATAGTCTCAACATCGAGTTATCAATGAGGTGAGTTTGTAAATACTGAGTTTAAAATTTATTAAAATGAAAAAAACATTAAATAATAAATTTTTAAACTAACTACTTCAAAAAAATGGGATATTAAAATAATAAATATATTTATCTGATAAATTTTTTGGACTATGTTTTTTGAATATTATGTTTATAAATATTTTGAGGTTGAAGTTTTTTAAACTTACAATTACAATATAAATCATATATTTCTTCATATAATATTAAAGAAAACTCATTAGAAATAATGTAATGGAAGGAAACAAAAATTTAGTAAATTTTTATTTTTTAGATACAAGGTATTTATTTTAAATAATAAAGATAATATTATTAAGTTTAACATGAAATATAAGGAAAAAATGATTCTTGGTTTTTACCACATAATTAATGTTTATAGGGTATTAAAAAACTATCTCATATAGTTACAGAAATGGTATACTTGGAGTTTAATGAAACTAATAATTTTGAAAAAAACATTTCAAAATATATAGATTATAGAAGTGATTAAGGTGTTTTTTATAAAACCACCAATTTTTTAAAAAATCCGAAGGATTCAAAAAAATATCAGATTTCATTGAATAAGAGGTGAATATTTTATAATATTATAATCTAGTGTAGTTTGAAACCCTATTTTCCTAGAAATAATATATTATTAAAGTGTCATCCTAAAAATACTTTTATTCAAGATGATGACCAAAACATAAAAACTTAAGGTCCCTTACAAAATGAGTGTGAAAGTATTTAATTTCTTTGATGATATAAATAAAAAATAGTAGATGATTCCTTAGGTTATAAAATTTTGATAATGGTCGTGTATAATGAACTGAATTAGTTCAAATAAAATGTGTTATGTTCATTGGATAAACATTATGATAATATTTTGATTATAATTTGTAAATGGGGTTTCCAAAATAAATGAGATAAAAAACCTTTTTTCTAGAATAAAATTATATCTGTTACTAAATAATATAGTCAATAATAGTGTATAGACTATTAATAAATGTTTACTCTAGATGAAATACTAGATTATACCTAAATATTACAATCCATATTTCTTCATCTTAATTTCATTTTATTTCATATGGACATGAATAATACCTTCAACAAAAATTATATTTTGTTTTATTTTTATGTTCAAAAACCTCCTAGTATTGAGTATCCTAAATTTTTTAATCATATTGATAAAATCAGAAAATAACTTTATTGACCAAACTAGCCTTTGAGATACTTGAATAATATATTATCAATAATTTTTATTAAAAAATATTATAAATGAATAAAAAATATAAAACTTTTATCAAAAATGTCTATAGGGGCATAGTTATCATAAAAATCTTTGTTGATGATGTTATTTATAGATATAACCAAAAATATCCGACAAAAAGTTTTAATAATCTCATGGAAAGTTAATTTGAGATGTGTATGATGTATGTACATTCATTATTTCATGGATTATAAATATATCAAAAATTATAAAGAATAATTTTATCTCATCAAAACACATTTGAGACTTTTTTATATGTTTTTTTATAATAAAACTAGTACTAATGCTTTGGTATGTACTTTTTTATGGATATGTACACTAAAATTATAGGAAAATTATGGAGTTTTTGACAATTTCACGTTCTGTCCTTAATTACACCATGGGATAATGTGAGACACTATTTAATGGTGTATGTGTATGGGATTGTCATATTTTATGATAATTATATGTTCATCCTTCATCCTTAAAAACAACTATTAGTATTTATTTTACCATCGTATGATGATCATTATAGGATTTTAGATATTGAATATATTTTTTTAAATGTTCAGTGAATTTATGGTGATTAAATAAAACATTTCAATGACTCAAAATGTATATAATGTTAATGAAACATATATATTTTTAATAGATAAACTTTTGAGTTCTTGAGGCCTATATATAGGGGTTTTGTTAATAATATATAGGATTTCATATAAGGAAACTAATTATATTATTTCCTTTAGATTTCATTCCCTTTATACTTCAATCGAAAGGTTATAGAAGACTCTAGATTGGAGGATGTTTTTTCTTAACCATTGGGATAAACATATAATCTGTGGATTCCCTAAGAGAGAGAAACCTAAATATTTTTCCGTGGTGTTAATTATCAAACACTTACTTAAATCTTCGATCAAATAGTGTGTGGTAAATTTTTCTCATTAATTTTGTTATTAAATGTAAAATTATAGATAATTCATGTTTTTTTAGGTTTTTATATTGTCTTCCTCTATGTTAGGGATGGTTTCCATCCCTGTAAAACCCTTTAATGGTATAAAAATATTTTTCATAAATGTTTGTTTTGGTTTGGAAGGAATAAAGAAAACTATAAAATGACCAAGTTCCATTACAAAGACAAATCCAAAACACCCATTTTAGTACTTGAGATTTCAAATAATGGAATAAATATTATTTAAAATAGTAATTATAGTTATCGTTTTTGATATACCACAACATGGTCTTGGTGAAATGAATTTTTTTAGCATCACTTGAAAATCATAGAACATACAACATCATAGTATGAAGATTTATGATATGTTTAGATGAGAAATATTTCATGGTGATCTCAAACTTGAGGACCTACCATGGTATAATGGATTTTTTTAAGCTATTTTATGTTTTTGAAGACCTATAAGAAATTATTTTTCTAATAAAAATAAATTGGCCTATACAACCATCCCAATATGTAATGGTGATTCAAAAAATCTTACAAATGGTATGGGTCTAGGGTATGAACATAAGGCCAAAATAACCTAAGCTATTGAAATATAGATTAAGAATTTTTCTTTATGAATATTTATTCCAAAGGATAACCATGACATCTTGTATGCTGTTTTGAGTTTAATTTTAAATAAAATTTAGTTTTTTTTTGAAATTCGCAAAAAACTTCTTTATAGTGAGCCTTCTAGGCCCACATCAAATCTAATGGAGGGTTTAAACCAATATGAAAATATGTTAAAAGTTTTTGTTATGTTTTACATTGTATTTACTTGGTTTGTAATATATAATGTTTTTATAAATTTCAAATAATGTAAAATATAAATTTTTTAATACTAAATAAATAATTAATCAAAAATGACTAAATAAAATGATTATATTGAATAGAGTTATTTTGAAATTATTTAAACCATTCAAAATGTATTTTGGTATTGATTTATTTTGTCTTCTAGTTTGGATTTTGGTGTATATTTTTGAAATTTTTTGAGGAGTTTTCTAAGCAACATGGTCAAGATTCATGATCCAGGAAATCATATAGTGACTATCCAAGGTTATGAGGGAGACAGTAGTAGTTTTATGGTTATTTAATGGTCTAGATAAACTATGTTAACAAACCTTGTGGACCCTTTAAAATTTTATTTTATTTTTTAAAAATATTCTAAATAAGGGATATTCTCTTAGACTCCTCATTCATTTATAAAATAGACCTTACCATCATAAACCTCCACTCCTCTCCCTCTCTTACTTGATCCATGTGGGATTTGTTTCATTAAAGTCCTGGGTATTTTAAAATAATTCACCCATATCCCTATTTTTCTTCTCCATTCCTTCATTAATTACTCACTTCCACATTCTCCCATGGCCATGGTGGCTGGGGGATTCCATATTTCATGGGATTCATTTAGGGTTTCAAATATTAGGTATAACTATCATCTATTTGGGACAAATTCATCCCTCATTTCAAATAAATAAATCATTTAAAATATATTTGATTATATTTCTGATAGGTGGATAGTTTCCCCTCCCATAGATTTGAACCATAAATTTCATGATGTTTTCTCTATTTCTTATATTAGATTAATGATTTTCTGATGCCTATAAAAATTTATTGAATTTATAATTTTGATCTTGTTTGTTTTCTCATTGTTTTTTTGAAGGGTCTCTAAACAAGTGTATATTTTTCATGGATTCAAAAACTACACACCAAGTGTTTTATAAAATGATTTTTTTTTCAAGGAATAATTAAGTATTATTCGTATAAAATGTGAAAAAAAATTATAAAGGATTGGGAAAATACATTTTTATATGCCCTATGTTTTTAAGAGGGGAATGGATTATGTTAATTAGGTCACACACTTTAACTAAATCTCATATAATAAATGAGGTGTAGGATTGAAATATAAATTACTGGTGAAAATTATAATAGATTAAGACTCTGGAGAAGAAATTCATACCCTAGGAGACCATTACTCATAGCATGCTAGGAATTGGGAAGGTTAAATTCCTAGTGGATATAGTTAGTCCTACCTGATGTGGATTTTTGTTAGAACATGGAATGTCATGTATAGGGGATATATTTATCTATATAGTCTTACCCTATATTGGTGTACACTAGGTAATGGTAAGTTTCTACCTATTAAATATTAAAAACGTCTAGTTGTGTCCTTAAGGTGTATTTGTGTTTCTCTCCTTTTCTTACATATGGCTTACTATTGTAATATGATATAGATTCTATGTATATTTGTTGTGTATTTGAGTCACATTCTGTTATTAATTAGTTGTAAATTGTTTTAAATATAATACATCATTTCTACTTATTTTATTTAAAATGTAGATTTTACTCTCACAAGTTTTATTTTAATCTATAGAGTTATGGATTATTATTTATGGGTTCAACATGGAGTACATACTGGGATCCCACTTGGATTGTTTTGATCAAATCACACATACACCCACTCAATGTATATAGACCTTGTTTTATCTGACATAGGTAAAGGAAAGGATCTACTTGGAGGTGGTGGATACTCTTTTTAACATTCTTCAGGTTTTATGAGGTGACATGGAGAGATATAACACTAATTTCACATATATATGGGAATCGTATGGTTTGATTTATTTTTTGTTTGGGTTTTTTAGTAAACTCAAAACTTTTATATCACCTTATCAGCTTCTCATTCCAATTTACTTTATATTTATTTCTGGATTTTTTTGTATGTATGAATATACCTATGTTTTTTATTTATCATTTTATAATTCTTTATCATATTTCATGTTATCGTTTTCTAAAAGCGTTAATCTATGTTATAATTTTTTAGTTTTCATTACTGACTTCAAACAATCTTGTTAAAATTCATGATATTCCAATGTATTGGGGGAGATATGTTTTGTTTTAGTGGAGAAATCCCTTAATTTGTATGTAAATAATTTTTTGGAGAAACAATTCCAAAATTAGTTTTCTTGATTCCAATGAAATATTTTCCAACCCATAGGTATCAAAAACAGCCTCTAAGCCATTTCATGGGTCATCTTATGTACCTGATTGGGGTTTCCTGGGTTGGTTGATGACAAAATCATCTCAGAGCCTGGTTTTCATTTTAGGTTATTTGAGATGTCAAGGTATAAAAGAGAAAGTTTCAAAATGAAATGAGAATTATGAATCAATAAACTGTATGTAAAACACTCATTTTAATTATCATTTACTTTCCAAGGGATATATGGGGTGTATTATTTCAGTTTAGAGTTTTTGTTTTTTTAAGGAATTTTCATAGTAAATTTGGAATCTGGTGGTAATTTCAATTTTTCATGTCTAGTGTGCATTGGTGTAAAACAATAAATTAAGTCCCAAAACCTAATTTTTATATCCTAGTGAAGTTTACAAAGTCAATTAATTTTTTAGGGCCATACAATGATACCATATAGAGTGGAAATTTTATTTTAATTTTGATATAATTTATGCTATGATTTCATTTGGTTATATCATGTGTTTTATATTGGGTATTTAGAGATTAATTTGATATTTATTTTCTTTATTTATACTTTATCTTGATGTGCTAATGAGTTTTCAGTTTTTCCTATTGTAGTTTTTTATAGTAACATTCCACCAAAATAAGTCCAAAAAACCCTCCAGACGGTGTAGAGGATAACATTCCAAAAGTGTATCCTCTATTTCATTAGAGTATGAGTGAGGAATTCATTGAAATTATCTATTTTATTGATCAGGGAACTTACCATGTTCTTTCCCTAGTTATATAAGATAAGATAATCCTAACATAAACTATGTATCAAACCTAATAATTTCTCAAACAAAATCCCCCTTCATTCTAAGGGAGTAACAAACCTCAATAAGTTGAGGATTGGTTATAGAAAATTGAATGTAACTTTATACTTCTCAAGATTCATAAATATAAAAACGTGATTGTGTGTGTTTATGACTTAATTTTTCTACCATAAATTGTGAGATTCTTTCATTCTACACAAGATGAATAGAAACATGAAGTGGAAGGACTTCAACATATTGTTTACTCAGTAGTTTTATCCTAATATAAAGTCATTTGGAATGTCTTGGGGTTTTTTTCATTCACTGTGGAAAACATACAGTCAATAAATTTGTAAATCAGTTCTCTATGATTATTCACTTCACACCAAATATGGTATCAAATGATAGGTTTAAAGCTCATTATTTTAAAAAAGACCTTTGACCAAGCATTTGGTCTCAATTTTTCTTGTTGAAAATTCAAACCTATTCTAAATTGGTGTATCAACTCTTGAAGGTGGAGATTTATAAATATAGGATTACATGAATGAGTTATTTCCCTTCTATCTTGGGTAGGAGTTAAGGAATATTTCTATAGAATGAGAAGAAGAAATTTCACACCCAGTTTTTCATGTGTTGGTTTTGTTCCAATTCGTTAGAAATACCAATCCATTTCTTGATTTTTGGGTGATATAAATGTTGATTATTGAATTTATATATATGTATAATCATCCTACAATAGGTTTCCCCTAACGTTTTTTGGAGTTTTTTGGAGAAAAGGTGATTACTTCAAGATTTGGGCCAAACCGTGAGCACATTTCCATATTTAAAAACAAAATTTTTTTCTTTTATAACTCCTTAATTTTTCAATAAATTTTACCCATTACCCTTACAACATAGACTCCCCTGACCAATTCATACCAAAATATCTATTTTACCCCTTAGGAACTCATAATAAAGGTGGATTTGGGTGATTTGTTCAGGCATCGGTCCAACCAGGGATAACACTTCTAGATTTAAGGAAATAAATTATTTCTTTTATATCTCATTCATTTTTAAAAAAATCAGTCTTTCCACCTCCCAAACAGAGCTCAAACTATTGGATATCGACCACAGGAGCCTCCCCCTTCATTATCCTTTGTTTTGGGACTCTTTTTGGGTGATTTCTCACCAAATGTTAGTGGTTCTTAATTTCTTCATCAAACATTTCCCTTTTCTCTTCCCTCTTCCTTCTTTATTCATTTTTTCTTGGATTTATCTTTTCCCCTGGTCATGATAATCCTAGGTTTCAATTTTTTCATAATTTTTTATGGGGCTTATTTTTAGGGCTGGACTTCATAGATCTTGGGTTTTGGAACCTATAGTGGGTGTTTTTGGGTTTGTGTCTCTATTTCTCCATGGTTTGTGAGGTAGGTTCTCCCAATAAATTTATTTTTATTTTTTAATTTTAATATTTGTATTGTTTATATCACCTTATATGAATGTATTTTGTTTTTTCAACCTTTGGATGATGTATTTGGTGTGTAAAATGGTTATTTATGACTTTTTTGTGTGAAATGGAGTTGTTTCGTTATAAAAGTGCACACCGCTTGCTCAAATAAATGATCCAATGGTTTTGGGATAATTATTATGATGTTAATGACCTAGTTTAACAAATGTTATAATTATTTGGAATGAAATTTGGGATTTTTAACCATTTGGGTGTTAAATATAAGTTGTTTTTCTAAATATTGCATGTCTAGTTTTTGGAAACATGCCCAGTTGCCTTTTCTGTGCTAAATGTGATATAAAATGACTTGTTTAAATTTATTAAAGTATAGGAAGCATGAAAATGGATATTTTTGGGTCCATTTATGGATTTCCAAAGTTTTTTTGGTTTTATTAAGAGATATGTATTGGTTTTTGACACGTTTTGGCACGAGTTGCCGATAAGTGGCCCGTTTGGCATTTTTATGAAATATTTTGAGGTTTGAATGTGTAACATAAATGTTTTAAACGGTATATGTAAATTTTATTCTTCTTATAATTTTGTTTGTAAACCTCTTTATTAAAGTTGAAATTTGTACCTTTTCATTACGTTGGATTTGTAAAATACTTGGAGGTATGTTTGGTATTTTTCTTAAGAAATGGGTTTTCATGTGTGTTCCATATTGCACCATGTGGGGTCATTTTAGGATTCATGAAATGGAATTATTAAACTATGTTGGGGCTTCCAAATATGTTTTGATATGATATTGGTGGCCATTTATCCTTAAAAGGGCATTTTTAAATGGATTTTATATAAAGATTCTTGTTATACTTCTTGAAATTGTTTTATGAAAATTTTAAGTGGTTTATTGATCTGTGAAAGAAATGCGAAACGTGTTTGCAGAATGTTTTGTGTGTGTATTATTTGGAAAATAAATTCTTGTTAAAAGTGTATTTTATAACATTTGTAACTTGATTGAACACTAATAGGGAAACCCAGGTATCTAGGTGGGTGAACGTGTACTAGTATGCTAGTGATTCAGAGTAGTTTTGTCACTATTTCATGTAGAAAGTTTGATGATGAAAACACTAACTAAACTATGATGATAATAATGATGGGGACCACTAGGTTATGGGTTTTCCTCCCTACTAGTGGCTCATTCATGAGAACAAATATTTTTTATGGTTACTTTTCACTGAGATACGAGGTACCTAGGGCCCACAGCTAGCTAGTGCCTAGGGATGTTCTCATGACTTGTTCCTATTAAATATTATGTAATCACCATCAGAATATGGTGTTTTGGGTTGGTAAATTCAGTGGAATGTGTGTTTTATTTAAAATTTTAGATTCTTTTAAGAAGCCTTCTTGAATACTGTTTCCATTTTTGATGTTGCATCTCTTTGAAATTGGTTACAAACATTTCATGTTTATGAAAACATGCTAGAATTTTATTTTTTAATGAATGTTGCATAGATCATTTTTTGGAAAACATACTTTTATATACTATATTTGAAACTTGAAACTAATGTTTCTTATATTTTAAAAGAAGTGCATTGGGAATATAATATTGGGCTAACCTACTGAGTTTTAATACTCGAGTCTATAGTCTTCTTCTATTTTTATCCCTTGTGCAGGTTTTAGTTTTAGTTTGATCACCTTGGGAGATGTATGATTGATGTGTTGGAGAGTGAATAATAGGGTTACATAGGGATAGTTGGGTGGCAGTTTTTCTTAGTTGAGTTGTCTTGTTTAGTTGTACTTTTAGTTTCATGTACAATTTATGTTTAGTTCAACTTTAATATAAATGTATGTTGGGTTCTTTTTTTCAGCTACTTAGATATTTTTTTATTTGTGAAAACGTTCCATTTTCACTCTAACTAATTCCCTCGACACTTGTCACAATCCTAGGAGTATAAATAACACCCCTTGGGACATGTCGTAGAGTACCCTAGGTGTCCGGTTCAGGGTCGACCTGGACTGGTTTGTGACAAGCAATATGGGTCAAAATTGATGACTCAAAGTTTCTCTATATGGCCATAATAATATTTATCAGATACAACCATGGGGAGGAGACATATCATATGACACCAATGTTCTAGAGTGAGTGATGAGAATTCTTGATGTTAAGAATCCCAAAATTTTTGTCATGTTTTTGGGTGGATGGATCATATTTAAAGGTTATTTAGGTGGAATTACCTCAAAAGAGGGGTGTTATCTCATCAATTCCAAGGGGATATACAGTTTAATAAATTGACTCTAAATCAATGATACCTCAAACTCAATGGAATAGAGGAAAATTTAGTTCATCATATGGGAAAATAAATCTAATAACTGAGCCTTAAATTGGTGGTAGGCCTCAGGTACACATTGAGCCCAGGAAGTTTCATAAAAAATATAAATCTCCCATGGAATCTAATGTGGAACTGACAATAGGTTGGGGTACCATTCTTATTGCATCATCTATGGATAATTTTTTATTTTATACAAATTTTTCTTATTATTTCATCTCTACATACATTATAGATTTACTAAATATTTTGTATGTGACTATGTATTATGTTTTAAAGATATCAACACCTCTTGGAAAGAAGATAGAAATTGTTTCCCATTATCATTCATGTACTCCCTACATATCTTATACAGATATAGTATGAGATTTTATTATCCTTTATATGGATCACAGAAAATATTCATTAAGATAAGTCAAAATATTTATCTATTTCATATATAAATCTATTATAGCAGTAAGTATGATCAAACACACATATATGGTGTATAGAGAATCCACGAACCAAAAAAATAAAATAAAATAGACAACAAAAAAGAAAGAAAGATGGATAATTGGTGATTGTGAGATTGTATGAAATTTTATGATAAAGTGATGAAATGGTGGAAGTAAACTAGTAAAAGAATACATATAATAAGAAGAAAATAAGTAGAAATATTGATAAATGGTTTTGTGGAAACATTTATTTTATGTTGATAAATTTATTTTCCATTACACATAATAGATTGAAAAATTGGGTTCTATACGTTCAATGATTTCACTAGCACATTGTCTCAAGTATTTTAGTTCTTGGATTGGTGAATTTAGTGGTTTATCAGCCACACAATTCAATAAAATATAAATTGATGAATATGGTTTCATAAAGATCAAATTTTCACTTGATCTTGATGAATAAAACCCAATAAATTAATGATTAAATAAAAGTGTAGAAAATATGAGCATTGAATTCATTCTTATTTCTCCGGATTATATTTTATCAAACATTCATGTATTATTAAATGATATACATTAAATTCATTTTAGTATGCATAAAATGAGTAGTTGGGGAAGATGAGTATTCTCTATCGATCTAGCTCCATTTTTTATGATCTGTACACTCCACTACTGTGATTACAATGGTTCATATCTATTGATCAAATCCAATCTTACCACAAAGATTTCATCTCAATTTATGAACACCCTATTTAATTTTAATCTTTGGTAATTTGAATGGAGAATCTCACTAGCTCCCTACTCCATGGTCAACTTATCACTACACAAATCACCAATTTACACATGGAACGAGTCATTGTACATAATCTACTTTATTTTATCTTGAGCTGAGATCTCCCATGATTTTCATAGCTTCACTTTGATTTTTTATTATTTTTTATTCTTCTTATAAATATTTAGTATCTCCTGTTGAGAATAGTGTAGCATTTTTTGTGAATAATGTGTCAATATGTGTGGGGAAAGGTAATGATTGAAGTGGTTATAATGATTTAATTGGTGATACTTAAAGTAATGTTATCGACTCAGTAAAGAGCCCTCTTTGATTATGAGTTCCACTTTCACTATGGTGAAGTTGTTACAAATATAATGTTACTTGGAGAATCACTATTCATCAATTGACATTGGATGTAATTTTAGATGTCATGTGTATCATTCTTGATGATTCTCCATGTTAAAATCAGACAATATGTGTGAAAAAATGACACACATTGTTACAACACTTGAATAAGGTCAAGAAATACTATATTGCATGGTGAATTTGGAAGATCCATTCAATATCTTTTAATTAGATGAAGTTGGTGAACAAACTCAGATTATTGGTTTTGATGATCTTCAAGGACCAGCACATGTGTTAATAAGAACACATTGTTTACTAAAATGTTTCCATGCATTGTGTTTCAATTCATGAGGGGTTGAAGAAGAGATCCACACATTGTTGGAAGAATTAAGGTGAGTGGAGTTATTTTGAATTCATATTCAAAATGGAATTGAAAAAGAAGAAAACAGAAATCATGCATGGGTTTGGAATGTACTAAGTGAAATATGGATAGGTATTTGATATTGTATTGCACATTTGGTTTTTAACCAAGTGCATTTTTAGTTGTCTTACTTTAAAAAAATGGTCCAACCATGAAAGATGACTAGAGGCCTCAACCTTAAAGAACATACAAGACACAGGGTTGACTGCACCATAGGAAGGCCAGCTGAGTCAACCTACAAGAGGCATGAGCAGGCTATGTGTAATATCGTTGGAGTTCTAGGGGCGATTATGTGCATAGTATGGGAAAAGGTCCCGTATAGATAGTGGGAGAAGAGCGCACCCACTAGATAACATGGTACATGGTGGTACTGTGGAGGGGGAGGTGTAATATGAGATTAGTTTTGACTAAATTGATTGATAAAACGCATTGAATCCATTTCATTATTTTGATGTGGGAGATATACACATATATTTTTCTGGGTTTGAAAATGTGGAAGTGATCCCCACCATCTGATCAGGTCATGTATAATCTAATTAATTGATCAATTTTAAATATAGAAACATATCTTATCCATATGGTATGATCTTACCTAACAATCATTTATCATCCATGTTGTCGTCTTCTACCTCTGATCACATGAAGGGTACCTAATGCCACTGTATGCCAGAGATGCAACCAAACCACAAAGATCTCGCTTCTAGCCACTATTGAATAGCACCTCCACCAAATTACAAATTTTTGGAAAATGAAAACTCATGCATGAAATTTTATTTTCATACGTGAAAAAAAACATAAATAACTCACCTCGGCCAAGGTAAATGAATTTTCCAATGACCATGTGGATTCAAACATGGATTTGAATGGATATTTTTATGCGATGCTGATTGAATGCACATTATTCTTTCACTACGAAGAATAGGTCAGTGTGTTTGAAAAGTAAATATCCCATGATATAGACATATATTTTATATGTGTTATATGTTTTCAAAGGTCGATATCCATGGGTGTTCAATGGGTCTTTGGCATAGTATTTTTTATAGGATTTGAAGGTGATACAACATTGTGATACTCACCTATAAATAAAGATCCCTCAACTGAGGTTTGGGGTTAAGAGAATTGAGAAAACTCTTCTTCCCAAATGAACATAACACCGTGTAGAGAAGATCCATATAGCACTTTTTTTCATGAGGAAGGAAAGCCTCCTCATGATAATCCTACATGAATGATAAGTCTCCCTTTAGCACTTAACATGTTCTTTTCACTCTTGAGTTTATTCACAAAGAACAGGTTTGTGAATCCATGCAGGGACCGTGCGTAGCACCTCCCTTGTTTTCATAACACATCTAGGGGAACGAATCCTCTCTTTTTTGTGTGAGCTACCTCGAGAAAGAAGAATAAAAACCCAAGGTAAGAACATACCCATTCAGGTTTTATTCTTAGAACACTACCCCTTGAGAATAAGAAGAATATAGGTGCACACAAAGAATCTACCCATTCAGGTTTTTTCGAAAGAATGAGAAGGGAACATGTGATCCTCTCTTGGATTTGTGCATGAGAATATTTAAATAAATAGTGAGTGTAAAAGGCAAGAGAAGTGAAATTCAGTTAGTATAAAACTTAAATAAAAACACATAAATATATGCATGCCCATGCACATGTGGAGAATGTTTTTTGTGTGTAAATTGAATTGAACAATAAGAAACTAGAAGTTTGTGTGTATGGAAAAAAGAGGCAGACTACTGGGCATTAAGAAACACAAAGTGAAGTGAGTTTCATGAAGAATGAACTACATGAATATGCATGATACACACACATTGAACCTAAAGTATTAAATAGTTTGTGTTTAGGTTTACAAGAAACATATTATACATGCATGAAATCACGCATAATCATATGAACGTGTGAGAATTCATTGAGATTCCAAAAACAAGAGGTTTTGAATGCCATGAAATCCATGCATGAAGTGGGATTGTATTGAGACCAAAGACAATATATATATTGAAGATATTATATCCGAGTTTATAGTGATTGACACTCCATGAAGACAAATAGTGCTAACATTGTGCAAGATCATTCTTGAGTATTAATATTCTTGATGAAGTTGTGTGCACCATTTTCACACATCTAAGTGAGGTCAGGTCTTCATTAGAAGAAGACAGAATTACCCAAGCATTGTTGCACTAAGTACTGGTCAAAAAAAGTGATCAATATCATTGAGAAAACCAATAGACCATACCTAAGGAAATTGAAGATTATTGAATATGTACATAGGCAAGTTTGATTTAACATGTTCATGGGGGAAGAGAATAAGATCAATATATAATGAATCAAAATCATTCAAAGGAGAAAGTTGTACATGTAATTCAAGAGCAAGGAGTATCCTGTGAGACTAAAGAGCAGAAGACTTTAGTGAAACTCTAGAGCAGGCTAGTGAGACTCTAGTAACACTATATGATGCAGTATAAAGAACCTCATATGGGACTCATGAGAGATACAGTGTGACTCTATATCGACCACTGTAATTTTTTATCTAATTATAGTGGAGAATCTGTGTTGGGTAGAATAACTAACATAGTAGGAAGTAGGTATTTGAATAGAACCTTGTAAATCCTTGGGTTCAGTGACTTTATATTTCTAGCATCATTCGAGGTAAGGCTAAGATACACAAGAATAGTGGATCAAGGATTTAACCATACATATAGGTTTAATTTAAAAAGAATCAGTTTTTAATAAATTTAATGGGAACACTAATTCACTCCCTTCCCCTCTCATTAATTCCACATTGATTTAGGAATTTTAATTGGTATCAGAGGGAAGGTCACCTATAAATAATCTAAGGGAGTCTTTATGGAGTGTAGATTTTAGGACAAGTGAGAAAACTCAAATAGAGATTTCTACCAGGACTTAGAAGATTGTGAAAAAATGGGCAGGGAAGCTGAAGAAGAATCTTACTGCTAATGGGGAGACACCTTCAATTGAAGGTAATCTAGAAGGTTCAACATATGATAATTCTTTTTATTATTATGACTCTTATGATGAATCATGGTCAAGTTTTGATAATGATAAATCAATTAGTGATCTTTATTCTAAACTCAAAGAACATCTAAATAAAATCCCTAGAGAAGTGGAAAGATATGTTACAATAAGAATCAATTCTCTTCAAGATGAAAAATTACAACTCGAAGAAAAATCCGATGAAATTGAAGAGGCATTAGCTACATGGGTCGGAATATACAACACTCTTACAAAACTTGTAAAAGAGACGGAAGAAAAAAATTCTATTTGAAATGAAAGATATGTTGAAGTTTCTGAAGAGTTTCATAGAAATATTTTTTAGAAATAATTCTTTGATATTGTATTTTTATAAGATTTCCATGCACTTACAAAATTATACATAGTTTCAATGGTTTCCAAAGGTGCTATACTGGAAGAAAAAACTGACAAGGTAAACGAGTATGACATTTATTTATAAGAATTAAGAAATTTCCATGAAGAATAAATGAGAAATATTAAGGAGAATAGGGAAAGTAAACTGAGATTAGTTAAGGATGAGAAGAAATCACTTAACATGAATTGTTTAGATCTAGGGGTGAAATTGAAGAATCAACTATCACCCCAAATTTGAACTTATAAAATATTTGGTATAAGAGATGCTACCAATCATGTTTTCATTGAGGAGAATGATTCTAAAAGGAGTACTAAACTATCCTATGATCCAATGGAAATATCCTCCAAGAAGATGGTATCCCATAACCCAGTTATTTATGTTTCTACTCATGTAAGTTCATATGCAATTACATGTTCAATACTAAAATATAGAAATATGTATATTGAAAAAAAATGTTATTACATCAATATAAACTTCAAGGATTTATACCAGAATGATTAATAAGAATAAATACCAAATGGTTACTCCAAAGAAAAAAGAAAATTCTAGAAACATCAATGAATTGAATCTATCCTGACTCATACTACAAGAAAAAGAAGGATATTGATTAGAAACTGTTGGTGTTGTTGGATGTTTGGGAATAAAGACAATAGTTTCTAGTATAATGTGTCATCATATGAAAATTATAGAATTCTAATATTTAGGGAATGTATATGTAAAGAAATAAAGAATCTTGCAAAGCTAAAGAAGAATACACAGACGAATAAGAATATTTCTATTAAGAAAATATTTGAATATCTTGAAAATTTTTGTGATAATTGCAATAGAATTGTTCATAGTTAGGATGAATGATGGTTTATTCCAACCATGCATTTTTCATATGTTTAAAATAAAAATAGACCCCAACAAATGCAGAGGAAAGGAATAATAGTTGAATAGTTTTCAATTGGGAATATACAAAACAATGAAGTCAAGAACATAGTGAAACAAACTTTTCCAAAGAATAATTTTATCCTGGATTCCAATAATGTTATCTCAACCAAGAAAATATTCTTCTACTATAGAAAGGAATGTCATACCATGGATCACTACAAAAAATTCCATGGAATTGAATGAAAGTAAGCTGAAATTAAAAGGATAATCAATCCATTATAAGATAATATTGAATTAATACATTACGAAAGATGATTTTAATAAGTTTCTTAAGAAATGTAACTCTGAATAATTGAAGAAGCCATGTGGAAGATCCAAACTAGAACATGTTAAAGAGTGTTTAGTTATCTATCTTGATCAGTTTCAAATTTCTAGAGAATTACAAAATGTTGAAGATCAAGTACTAGATAAAGATAATGAAAAGGGGAAACATATCATTACACATGAAAAATAATTAAAATTATAGGGTAGGTTATCAACACATGAAAACTAATGTGTCTCACAAGTACTATGTGTAAGGTTCAAGTAGGATGTAAAAAATGAAAAAATAAGTATAACTGACTTACCTTCTCAAATGGAGTTGTTGAAAATTTAAAAACTTGCACCAGTGGAAGATACTTCATTAGTGGAAGAAGTGAAGAAAAAAATCCACACAAGTTGAACATGAATGGAAGTAAAGGGTCTATGGTGATAAAGAAATATCAAAATGTTAAATAGAGAGGATACACCATCATGAAGAGTATCATATACATTAGATCTTCCAAGAAAGGAGTTCTTAGGTTGAGAGGAAATTCTTATCATTATTTCTCCTATTGAGAATCTCACATGTGTTCCATCTTATTACCTTGTATTTTTTTGTAGATGTGTTCTTACATTGTAGGTAATTCAAGGTGATGGTCACTCTCAAGATGATAATTGAATGAAAAAATAGGATAACGATAATTTGGAATGACTATTCATGAATTGAAATATGCATGGAATATTCCACAGTGGTAAATCAAAGGGATTTCACCCCTTTAGGGGGATAAACTATAAAAGACATGATGTCAAGGATTATTTCATGAAAAATCTTGAAATTGATATCATCTCTAGAAGATGAAACTTGAGGTATTCCAATCACACTTTCATCCCTTGTTATTAGTTATATTTATCATGTCAATTAAGGGGGGTGCTTGATTGATGACAATATGGGATAAAGGGGTAGCTTTATCATTGTATTTGAACTCTTTAATATGTTTTTTGAAGTATGAGCAGGATTCATCAATTCATTAACAAATATAATTATTTCTAACCCCTTGGATAAGAGTTGATATATTCTATAAATGATTTCACATAAATGGTTTTTTATAGAGATCATTGAAAACCTTTTTCATATCTCTCTTGTATTCTACACCAGGTTATCCCAAGTAGAATTAGAGTTGATTAACTAAAGGATCTTTGCTAAGTGAACCATGTGACATCATCCCTCCCTCAGAAACATTCAAGAAGGTATTCTTTAAAGGTAGGATAGCATGTTTTGAATAGTCCCCACTTAACCTTTTCATTTGGTTTCCAATAAGGGGGATAAAATATTGGAACATATTTTAAATCTTATATATTGTGCTTAAGAGATATTGAAAACAAAATACAAAGGTGGATATTATTGAGCATAGTGTTTTGTTTTTTTTAAATAATGTGTCAATATGTGTATGGAAAGGTAATTAATGAAGTGTTAATGATGATTGAAGTGGTGATACTTAATGTAATGTTATTTAATCAGTGAATATCCCACTTTGATTATGAACTCAACCTTCACTATAGTGAAGTTTCTACAAATCTAATGTTACTTGGAGAACCACTATTCATCAAATGACATTGGATGTCTTGTTAGAATTCAATATTCTCATGCTTTATCATTCTCTATGTAAAAATTACATGATTTTTGAACTAGTACTAAGTTCCAAGACATGTGTCAAAGAATGACATACATTGTTACAACACTTGAATAAGTCTATGTAATACTATATTTCATGGAAATTTGGAAGATCCATCCAATATCTTCTAATTGGATGATGTTGGTGAACAAACTAAGATGACTGGTTGTGATGATCTTCAAGGACCAAGACTTGTGTTAAGGAGAACACATTGTTTACTACAATGTTTCCAGGCATTATGTTTCAATGCATGAGGAGTTGAAGAAAAACTCCAACCGTGGTTGGATGAAGGAAGATTTTTAAAGTGATTTAGAATTCCTATTCCAAAAAGAATAGAATAAGATGAAAAGAGAAAGCAATTAAGGGTTTGGAATGTACTGAGTGAAAGATGGTCATAACCATGATATTGTATTACATATTTGGTTTTTAACCAAGTTAACTTGTTAATTGGGTTACATAAAAAATATGGTCCAACCATGAAAGATAACTAGCGGCCTCAACTATAAGGCACATGCGGGACACAGGGTTGATCACGCCTAAGGGCGGCCAACCAATTCAACCCGCAAGAGGCATGAGTGGTCCATGTGTAAGCCTGTTGGAGAGAACGGGGCGAGCCTGTGCGTAGTATGGGACAAGGGCCCGTTGAGAGAGTGGGCACAGAGTCTGTATGTAGAAGAACATGGTATGGGGTGGTACCGTGGAGAGGGAAAGAGTAATCTGAGCTTAGGTTGGAGCAGATTTATTGATAAACCACACTGAAGTCGCATCTCTAGTTCGATGTGGGATAGATAAATGGATATTGCTCATGGTTTAAAAATGCGGAAGCGATCCCCACCATCCGATCTGATCACGTATAATCTGAGCTGTTGATCTATTTAAAATGTATGAAAATATTTTATCCATTGGATGTGAGCCAATATAATGATCACTGATCATCCATGCCATCATCTTCTACCTATGATCTCATGAATGGTACTCGACACCACTATAAACCAGACATGTGACCAAACCACTGAGATCTTGCTTCCAACCAATATTGAAGAGAAAATACACCGCATTATGATCTTATAGAAAATGAAAAACTTATGCATGTAATTAATTTTTCATGCATGCAACAAAACAGGATGAACTCAGATCGGCCAAGGCAAACGAAGTCTCCAAAGCCCATGTGGATCTGAACATGGAATTGAATGGATATTTTCATGAAATCCTGATTGTATGAACGTGATGCTTTCATCATTAAAAAGAGATCAGTGCATTTGAAAATGAAATATCCCATGATTATAGGCATATATTTTATCCACGTTTTATTTTTTCAAAGGCTTAGATCCATGGATGGTTAATGGGTCTTTAGCAAAACACTTTTTTGAAGGATTTGAAGGTGACACAACACGGTGATCCTCACCTAAAAATAAAGAACCCTATACCAGGGTTTGGGGTGAGATAATTGAAAAATCTCTTTTACTTGAAAGAACAAGGCACTATGCAATGAATCTCTGTGCATTTCTTTCTTGTGTGACGATGGAAGGCCTCCTTGTGATAATCCTATGTGAAGAAGTAGGCTCCCACAAGCACTCAACAAGTTCTTTTCACTCTTGAGTTTCTTTATGAAGAATTGGTTTCTAAATCCATAAAGACACCGTGTGTAACTCCTCCCTTGTGTTCATAACACATCGAGAAGCATGAAGACTCTCTAGTTCATGTGAGATACCACATGATAGAAGATAAGGAACCCTAGGGCAGAATATACCCATTTAGGTTTTACACAATGAATACTGCCCCTTGAGAAGAAAAATAATCCAGGTGCACAAAAATAATCTACCCATTCAGGTTTTTGTAAATGAAAAATAAGGGAATACATGATCCTCTCTTTAATTTGTGCATGAGAAGATTTAAATAAATAGTGAGTGTAAATATCAAGAGAAGAGAACTTTAGGTTACATAAAACTTTACTAAAAACATATGAATATATTCATGCACATCTACATGTAGAGAAAGATTTGTGTGTGAAAAATGATTTGAACAAAATGAAACCTAAAGTTATTGTGTGTGGAAATAAGGGGGAAACTAGTGTGCATTGAGAAACAAAAAGTGAAGTGAGTTACACCAAGAAATAAGTGCATGCATATGCATGATACACACACATTGAACTTAAACTATTAAACTTTGTGTGTTTGGGTTTACAAGAAACATATATTATGTGAATGCAATCATGCATAATCATATGCATGTGTGAGAAGTCATTAAGATATCAAAAACAAGAGGGTTTAGATTCCATGAAACCCATGAATAAAGTGGAATTGTATTGAGACTAAAGCTGACATATTTATAGAAGATCTTATATCTGATTTAATAGTGATTGAGAATCTATGAAGACAAAGAGTGCTGATATTGATTAGGATAATTCTTGCATATTAATATTATTAAAGAAGTTTTTTGTATCATTTTCAAACATCTTAGTGTGGTCAGGTCTTCATCAGAATTAGAAAGAATTACCTAATCATTGTTGCACTCAGTACTGATCCAAACAATTGATTAGTATCATTGAGAAAGACCAACAAACCTTACCTAAGTCTATTGATGATTCTTGAACAGATACACGGGAAATTATGATTTAGAAAGCACATGGGGGAACAACATAATATAAATTTATAGTGAATCAAAATAATTCAAAGGAGGAAGCTACTCATTTGATTCGAGAGTAGGGAGTATCTTGTGAGACTTAGGAGCAGAAGACTTCAGTGAGACTTTGGAGCAGACTACTGAGACTCCGGTAACACTGTGATATACAGTATAAACAACCTCATGTGGGACTTAGGAGAGATATAGTGTGACACTATATCGCCCATTATAATTGTTCATCTGATTATAGTGAAGAATATGTGTTTTAAAGAATAACAAACACAACAAGGAGTGGTTCATTGAACCGAACAATGTAAATCCTTATGTTCAGTGCCTTTATATTTACAACATCATTAGAGGTAAGAATGTGTGACACAAGAAAAGTGGGTTAAGGATTTAACTATCCATAGAGTTTTAATTGAATAGAATCAATTTTTAAAATGTTTAAAGGGATCACTGATTCATCCCCTCCCCCTCTCAGTGATTCCACACTGATCTAGGCACTCCAGCTTCCATCCATTAAACTTTTCAATATCCCAATCTGACTATTACCCCTCATTTGATTTAAAACTTATATGTTATGGTTGACATGGAATTTTATTCCATCATGGAAATGAAACTTGATTTTTCGAAAAGGAAAAATTCATAAAGACCAATTGTTGTAGACTAATAAATATATGACCAAAGAAATACTAAAAATATAAATTCATATATAGTTACTTAAAAGTCATATATAATTTATACCCTTAAAATTTTCCAGGGATAATTTTTTTATAAAATATAAAATCCTTACATAAATCTAAATTAATACAAGATAAACTACAAAAGTCATAAAAATAGCCAAAGTCAAATGAAATAACTTACAATGTCATACAAAAATGGTTTTCAAGCCATACTGGATAGAAACGACTTATGGGATTTGTAAATTCATATGAAAAATGGTAAAATCATATGGAATCTTATAAATTAACAAAAAAATAGGAAGAATCCTTAGGAAAATGGTACAATTCCAAAAAATAATGAAATTACTAACTTCAACATATCAAAATAAAAAATATTACGATAATTATATTAAAATTTTAAATATGGTACATTGAAACAATTATTTTAAAAATATAAATTGCTTTAAAAAACACATAAAAATAATATTTCAATTATAAGGAAAAAATAATTCAGGGTATTTTATCCAAAAAAATATAAGAAGATATCAGTAGGAATCATTTCATAAATTAAGTACCAAAAACACACAATTTCATTAAAATATTAAAAGATTTGCATTTTCATCCTGAATTAATAATAAATTGTTAATTCTTGAATGCAATAATTTTTTCTCCTAAAAAAACATTTAATTTACTATAAGGATGTGGTAAACTTGTGTTAAATCAAAGACATATCAATCTCTTAGAAATTATTTTTTAGACTGATTTTATAATCTCATTTAAGGACTACATATATTCCTACCATTATAGGGTGACAATCACTACTCTCAATGGATGCTTTTGGTTGTTTTAAAAAGAATGGGACTCAAGATATAGTGAAGTGGGACCTCTTCTTCTTGACTTCAAAAGGATAATATTCCAAGTGTCATATATTTTTATAGAGGTTGAGGATGGAATTTCTTGGGGTGATATGCTTATTATGGTCATGGAATATCTTTATGTCTTCCTTGATGGAATTTATGTGTAACTTTCCAAGTGGGAAGTAGTTTTTCTAAAATATTTAGTATGTTGGGTGAAATTATTTTCATTTTTATTTAATCAAATAGATCCATATAAAATAAAATAATTTAAAATAAATCTAGATGATTTAAAATAAAAAAAATTATCCATCCTAGTGTACTGCTATGGGTCCCACCTATACATTTTGCTAAAATGGCATATGAACATTATTCATATATTTTGATTATAAAAAACTAAACAGTGTGACTATCATAAAATACCCCTTACCTTACACTAACGGCCATTCTAATTAGTTAATATATGAGAGGTAGTTCTAGAAAATTGATCTCAAATTAGGACATCACTAGCTCGGAGTAAAGGAATGTGATATTCCCTTGAATTATTTTTGAAGGTGATATGGACCCTTTGAATATTTAGTGATTCTATTTTTTATAAATAATGCTCCTATATTATTCATGGACCTTAAAAACCAGATTATTTATTGATACCCCAACCATTTTATTTTATTTTTTTGTTGATGATATTTTAAATAATTCCAATACTGAAAATGATCATTGATTTCAATTTAAGGTTTTCTTGAGAAATCTATGTAATCATCATATTTTTCAAAAACTAATATTATAATTAACTTTTATATCCAATAAGTCATGTTCTTGGGACATGTGGGGTTAGAACAAGGCATCTTATTGACCTAAAAAAGGTGAAATAAATGATTTCATAAGAAGAACCGAATAATGTTTTTGATATACAGATATTATTGGGTCTAAAATGTTATTATCAGCGATTAATCAAGGACTTATCCAGGATTTCATATCCCCTAACCACTCACTCACAAAAATTTATTGTTTTTTAATGGGTCATGGAATATCAATATTCCTTAAAAGAATTAAAATGAAAATTAACATCATCCAGTATTTTTATTTTACCCATTCCCAATATTGGATATATTGCTTTCTATGATGAATCAGTCATGGGAATGGGTTGCATGCTGGTACAAGGATATCATGTAGTGTCCTATGGTTTTATTTAACATTAATCACATGAAAATAGTTAATAAACCCATGATCTAAAGATGGTTCTATATATACATGCTCTTAAATTTTGGTGGAAATATCTTTTTGGTGAGAATATCGTAACGTACAATGATTAGAAAATCATGAGATATATTTTTTTATAAAAAAATTAAAACTTGGGAAAATATAATGGGTGGAAAAACTTCAAATGTTTTATTTTTGAACATTACAATACACCTAGAAAAGGTAATTTCATTACCAATTCCATCGGTATAATATTTTCATTATAATCCCTAAAAGAATCGAGTGATGAGTGGAACCTTATGAGCCTTTTAACAAGGATTCATTTAGAGGTAAAGTAAGATATAGAGGAAATGATCTTTCTTAATATTCAAATTTCCCCATATAATTTTGAGATTATTAATGAAAATAATCCTAGGGATGAATAATTACAGCATATTAGAAGAATTATATATATTAGGGAGTCCACTAGAGAGTGTTCACTATCTCTTATAGGCATAATTTGTTTCAGTAAGAGATATGTTGTAATGACCCAAAGTTTCATTAATGGAAAATCCCTCTTGATCCAGTTAAATGTTTCTTTATGAAAAATATTTTTATAAGATGTCAACTTCTTTAGTTTTATGTTAATATTTGTGACCGTTACTTTTATAGTCGTTGAACAGTGATCATCTGAGTAGTATAAATATAAGGATTTAACGAACCCATTTCTACTCAGAAAAAGGAAACGATGGCCTCATCCAGTAGAATTGCCCCTTACGAAGCCCATTTGTCAGAGCTCAGAAAAGAGGTGGCGTCTTTGGGCTTTGCCCTTGACCAAGCCCAAGCTGAGCTTCATCAAGTCAATATCGAACGTGATCGTCTACGGGACAAGTGTAAGTTGATTGAAATTACCACTCGAGCGATGTTATCTGAGCCGCCCCAAGAGTCTGTCACCATCGCACACCTTACCCTTAGGTCTTATACGGCTATTTTAAGGGGTTATGTAACAAATAAGTAGCACCATGTTCATGTACATTATTTCTGTATATAATAATGAATATAATTTCTAGTCATTTTTGATACATTGTAATTAGTTTTTAAAGTACAAATGGTGTTTTTAGTAATTATTTAATTAAGAATTATATTTTATTAAATTAAATGATTTTTTAATTAAATAATATTTTAATTAAATATTATTATTAATATTAAATTAATTTTTATTAAATATAAATGATCTTATAATTTAATGAATGCAATTAAAATTGTTATTAAGGTTTGAAAGCCATTTCTGTCAAAACCCGTGAATTTTGTATAAATGTCGGTTTTTATTTTAAAAGTGAAAATTCACATATTTAGAAAATTATTTAGATAAAATAAATATTATTTTTGGAATCAGGACATCGAAATTATCCAACGGTGAATTTTTCATAATTTTCTGAGATAGTCAAATTTTTGGGTAAAAATTAAATACCATTTAAATATATAATGTGTTTTATGACATCATAATGACCCAATGGTGATGTAATAAAATACCATAATCCTTATGTTCGGCCAATATGTGTTTTATCATTAAAATAATGAGGTTTTGGGTTTGTTTGACTCACTTTTCAAAGCATTAATGGAGCCCTCAAGACTTATTCAACACTTTGCCTTTTTAAATTAATTTCCATGGGAGTGTGACTCACCTCCACATAAGAAACCCTAATTTTTTAATAAGTTCGGACCTTGGCCCTGTAAAATATTGTTTTCCACTTTCCTTTTCCAGAAACCATGGGCAAATACCATGGGATTGTTTGTGGTTTGGATTATTTTAATATAAGGGGTCCCAAACCTAAATAATAAAGAATTCCCTCACCTTTCCTATATAAACCCACCCAAGCTCCCACTTCCTACTCACTCAAAGCCCTTTGAGTTCGTCCAACCTCTTCCCTACTCTCTCTAGAATCCTCTCAAGGTGCCCCAAGCTCCCAAGAAGCCTCTTTCAAGCCTCTCTCTAGCCTTTGGAAGCACACTTCCATGTAAGGGTTTTTTCTTCCTTTCTCATTTTTTGTCAATTTTCTTTAAGTTGTATTTCCCTTTTAATTTCAATTATGAGTGTTGGGGTATGGTTTCGCACCTCTCCCATACTTCCCTATTATTGTTTTAATGATGAGATACCCCTTTCTCTCTCATTAAATGCCTCCCATGTACACCCGTTACTATGCCGAAATTCCGAAAGGAACCTTTTTCTCCCCTTCTATATTCAAGCAATACTTTTGTATCATGAATCTAAATTCCTTTTCAATTGATGTTACATGTATCTATATGACCTCATTACTTTCCATTACATGTAAATATGATGAGGAACCGCTTTCTCTCTCATCAACCATTTTTATGAATTCTTATGTCACGCCGTTACGCTGCCGAAATCACACCGATTTTCTAAGCCAATATCATTGTGTAGTGAATACCATGCCCATTTCTCCATCAAGGGTATTCACCTTTATAAACATTTAATAATTTATTATAAAGTTTCATGTATGAATTCCACATTCCTTTATCATGGAATAAATGATTATGTTTTATGAATCCATGTTTTATGATCCATGTGGCACACTTATGCATGAAATGAAATGTTTAAGAAGGGTGCGCCCTTTATAGCGCTCCAATGCATTGGGTAAAGTATAGTATCATGATACATCATGTGCAATGAGTGTTGACTCATTCTAATTCAAGTGCAACGAGGGTTTACTTGTGCTTCAAGTGCAATGAGGGTTTACTCATGCTCCATGTGCAATGAGCCTTGGCTCATGTTAATTCAATGTTAAGTGTTGTTGCCACATTTCCATGTTATGATTATCATGCTTTATCATGCCTTTATGTTCATGTTACTCTTATGCTCTGTTGATGTTCCTATTGCCTAACATGTATTGTACTCCTCATGTTATTCATTGTGTACTCCCTTACTGGGCTTTATAGCTCACCCTTTTCTTATGCATGTCCTCAGGTTATCCCATACAATGTTAAGTACGAAGGAATGTAGTGGTAATGTAAAGGATGTTTTCAATAAAGATGTTGTATTTAAAGTTTAAAGTTTTTATGTAATGATCCTAAGCCCCAAAGACACTAAACCTCTCGATCTTCTTTGATGGATCAAGTGATGTTTTATGTAATAAAGTATGTTTAAGTTGTAATAAAAAGCACGGTTGTCATAGTTGGTATCAGAGGATAGGTTTAGTTATTTTTGGGATTATGAAACCCTAGTAAAGCCTTAGATACAAGACTAAGTATAATAAAAACATCCCTAAGTATTGGTAAATACTAAGTAAGTGGTTTATCAAACAAATATATCCCTGTCTGGATACGAGCAGGTAGAGGCGGCTCTGGCACAGATGTATCCTAGGGGTAAAACCCGAAAACACCGCTTTGAGCTAGACTCGAACGGGAACTGGTGCACAAAAAAGGGCCTTGCTGCACTCTTGGTTACGACACTACCGGGGGATATGTTTTGATAAATTCACAATCTTAGTATGAACCCTTATTAAGGGAAAAAATTCCCCTAAGAATATATGTTAGAACGAAGATCATGAAAAGCCTGGATTGAATCCTATAGACTCATGTGTTAAAGAGATTAAAGTTTATTTATAAGTCATCAACTTTTGTCTTTGGATTACCCTTTATGTGTTACCCCTAACTTTCCTTTTATTCCAGCCAATGGCCGGTGACAGGAGAACTTGGGCTAACAACCGTTATGAAGATCAGTGTGATGATTGTACTTATGAGATGCCCAATCCAATGGGAGCGGGAATCGCGAACTTTGTCAAGCTTCACTCTCAGTTAACTCAAGTTTTGAATAGAAACACTAGTCAAGAGGAACGTTCAACCCCCCCTAAGAAAGAACAAGTCGCTATCGAGAGCTTCATGAGACAAAGGCCTCCTACTTTTAGTGGATCATTCGATCCCACGATCGTTGAACAATGGATAAACTCATTTCAAAAGATATTCTCCATCCTCCAATGCTCTGAAAAAGAGAAGGTTCTCCTGGCGGCTTATCGTATAGAGGGTGAAGCTGATCAATGGTGGACGTTGATCAAAAATACGAAGCCTGAGGTGGATATCGAGGCTTTGGAATGGAAGGAATTCTGGAAGATGTTTTTCGATAAATATTTTTCACGCACCCTCCGTCTTAAGATGGAAAGGGACTTCCTTTCCCTCAAACAGAAAGATGAAGAATATGTGGGAGCGTACGAGGAAAACTTCACAAGGATTACACGATATGCTTCCGGCTTTGTCGTTACCCCCGAATGCAAGGTTGACCGCTTCTTTGGTGGGCTGAAGCCTAGCTTGCGGAAAGCATTAGCGATCCGTGACTTCGACAGCTATGAGGAAATTGTCCGACATGCCCTCAAGGTTGAAATGGAGATCGGAGAATCACAGGGGTATCATGGGGACAAGAAACGTAAGGTGGACTTCAATGCTAGTGGTCCGATGGATAAATCCAACGGCGCTAAGAAGTTCTAGCACCCCACTTGCCAAAAGTGTGGAAAGAAGCACCCATGGAAATTGCCTTAGGGGGACAAGAAAATGCTTCAAGTGTGGAAGAGAAGGGAACCTAGCTGTTAACTATCAGCAAGAAGGACCTGCGGCTACGACAGAGGAGAGGAATGCTCCGTTCGAACCTCAACGCGTTGTTCAATGCTACAAATGCAAAGAACCGGGTCATTTTGCAATTCAGTGCCCTAATCCAAGGGTTATCGGAGGCAACCAGCAACCTCCAAGACAGCAAGGAAGAACTTTTGCCATCACTTCGGCCGAAGTGAACCCCAACAACGAAGTGGTGACAGGTACGCTAGTTATTCATTCAATAATAGCGAACATACTTTTTGATTCAGGTTCTACTCATTCTTTTATATCTCAAAAGTTTAGTAGAACAATTCCTGCACCACCACAAATCATGGAAGTAAAGATGTCGGTGAGTACGGAAAATGGGGAAATCATTGTATACCATGAGTATAAGTCCTCCCCTATTATAATCTGTGGATTGAATTTCCAGGCGAACCTCATCATACTCCCACTGGTGGAATTTGATGCAATTCTTGGCATGGATTGGCTTTCCTTATATAGAGCCAACATAAATTATCGAGAGAGGGAAATCACACTTCATATGGAGAATCGACCCCCGATTCTTTACAAGTTTCAGGAGGAAGATGAATCTCCTTTGGCTCCATCATCTCAAGCATGGATATTACTTCCTTGTGAGCATGTATATCTGGCTCAGATGATTGAGTCCAAGGAAGATACCACCCTTGAAGAAATTCCTATTGTGAGGGAATTCGCTGAAGTATTTCCCGAGAAACTTCCTGGTCTTCCTCCAAGAAGAGATGTTGAGTTCTCAATTGAACTTATACCTGGGGCACTACCAATATCCAAGACTCCATATATAATGGCTGTTGTTGAGCTTGAAGAGCTGAAGAAACAACTATAAGAGAATCTGGATAAAGGGTTTATACGCCTAAGTGCATCACCATGGGGTGCACCAGTCCTCTTCATCAAGAAGAAGGATGGGTCAATGCGGCTTTGCATCGATTCTCGTGAAAATAACAAAATCACGATAAAGAACAAGTATCCTCTCCCAAGAATCGATGACTTGTTTCATCAGCTGCGTGGAGAACAATACTTCTCAAAGGTGGACTTGCGGTCGGGATATTGTCAAGTAAGGGTGAAGAAGGAAGATATACCCAAGACTACTTTTCGTACAAGGTACCGGCACTATGAATTCATAGTAATGCCTTTTGGACTCACCAATGCTCCAGAAATATTCATGGACTTGATGAATAGAGTCTTTAGAGATTACCTAGACAAATTTGTGGTAGTCTTTATAGATGATATTCTAATATACTCCAAAACCAAGGAGGAACATGAGGAGCATTTAAGAACTGTACTGGAGACTTTGCGCAATGAGAAGCTCTATGCCAAGTACAGCAAGTGTGAGTTCTGGTTGAAGGAGGTCTCATTCTTGGGCCATATCATCACAAGCAATGGGATATCTGTGGACCCCTCCAAAACAGATGCAATTGAGGGATGGATGAGGCCAACATCGGTAACTGATATCTGTAGCTTCTTGGGGTTAGCTGGATATTATCGACGATTTGTCAGAAATTTCTCACGATTGTCCAACCCACTTACCAAACTAACTCGAAAGGGAGTAAAATTTTCTTGGAGTGATTAATGCGAAGAAATCTTAAAGGAGTTGAAAAGGAGGCTTATCACTGTACCCGTTCTCACTTTACCCACAAATGGGGAGCTTTTTATGGTATTCAGTGATGCTTCGAAGAAGGACTTAGGATGTGTGCTGATATAGAATGATAAAGTGATATCCTATGCCTCAAGGCAATTGAAAATCCATGAGCGAAACTATCCAACGAATGATCTGGAGTTGGCGGCGGTGATCTTTTCCTTGAAAATCTGGCAGCATTATCTCTATGGAGAGAAATGTGAGATATATACTGACCACAAGAGTCTTAAATATATATTCACATAGAAAGAGCTTAATATGCGCCAGAGAAGATGGATAGAGCTCATCAAGGATTATGACTATTCAATACATTACCACCCTGGGAAGGTGAACAAGGTGGCAGATGCCCTAAGTAGAAAGGATCAAGCGATTCTATCAATGATGAGAATTGAGAAGGATCCAATATTCTTAAACTTGACGAAGATGGACGTGGGAATCATAAAGAAGGGAACATCATCAATCCCTTCACAAATGATTTCTCAACCATATCTTTTGGAAAGGTTAAAGGATGCTCAAAAGGATGATGTGGGAATCCAAGAAAAAGTGGAAGCTATCAAAAAGGGAAAATCCTCGAGTTTAATGTTAATGAAGAAGGAATTGTGCGGTTTGGGAAAAGACTATGTGTTCCATCAAGTTCGGAGCTGAAGAAGGAACTTTTGGATGATGCACATAGTTCAAATTTCTCTATTCACCCAGGGAGCACAAAGATGTATCGAGATCTCCGATAAAACTTTTGGTGGGATAATATGAAGAAGGAGATTGCTGAATATACATCAAAGTGCCTGGTGTGTCAGCAAGTGAAGGCAGAGAGGAAGAAGTCTAAGGGGATGATGCAACCATTTCCCATACCAGAATGGAAATGGGAGAACATCACCATGGACTTTGTCACCGGACTTCCAAGGACATCCAAAGGCAACAATGCAATATGTGTTATTGTGGATCGTCTTACAAAGACTACACACTTCATTGTTATTTGAGAGGATTTCTCTTTGGATCAACTGGCACAGATATATATCAGGGAAGTGGTACAGTTGCATGGAGTACCACTATCTATTGTGTCTGACCGAGATCCAAGATTTACCTCTATGTTTTGGAAGAGTCTTCAACATGCTCTGAATACTGAACTAAACTTCAGTACGGCCTATCATCCTCAAATTGATGGCCAATCCAAGCAGACTATCCAAACACTTGAGGATATGTTGAGAGCATGCTCAATGGAATTTAAAGGAGGATGGGATCAACATCTTCCTCTGGTTGAGTTCTCTTATAATAATAGTTTCCACCCGAGCATCCAAATGGCACCATATGAAGACCTGTATGGGAAAAGGTGTAGAACACCGGTATGTTGGGATGAGGTCATTGAACGTAAGCTACTTGGACCAGAAATGGTCGAAGAAATGGTGGATAAGGTGAAAACCATTCAGCAGCATATCAAGGCAGCCCAAAGTCGACATAAGAGTTATGCAGATAATCATCGACGAGACCTTGAGATTAAAGTCGGAGACATGGTGTTTTTATACATATCTCTGTGGAAGAAGGTCATCAGGTTTGGAAAGAATGGGATGTTAAGTCCAAGGTACATCGGCCCCTTCGAGATTCTTGATCGTGTTGGGGTTGTGGCCTATCGACTAGCACTTCCACCTACTATGGCCAAGCTGAATGCTATCTTTCATGTATCCCTCTTAAGGATGTACATACCAGACCCTTCACATGTACTCTCTTCCGAGTTGGTACAATTGGAAGATGATCTTTCTTATGAGGAGCAACCAGTGAAGATCTTAGATCGTAGTGAAAAAGTTCTACGAAATAAGACAATGCCCCTCGTCAAGGTGTTGTGGAGAAACCATAAGTTTGATGAAGAAACTTGGGAGTCGGAGGATATGATGAAGGTGAGTTACCCACATTTGTTTTAGTGTGGGAAAAGGAAAATTTCGAGGGCGAAATTTCTTAAGGGGGGAATATTGTAACGACCCAAAGTTTCATTAATGGAAAATCCCTCTTGATCCAGTTAAATGTTTCTTTATGAAAAATGTTTTTATAAGATGTCAACTTCTTTAGTTTTATGTTAATATTTGTGACCGTTACTTTTATAGTCGTTGAATAGTGATCATCTGAGTAGTATAAATATAAGGCTTTAACGAACCCATTTCTACTCAGACAAAGGAAGCGATGGCCTCATCCAGTAGAATTTCCCCTTACGAAGCCCATTTCTCAGAGCTCGGAAAAGAGGTGGCGTCTTTGGGCTTTTCCCTTGACCAAGCCCAAGTTGAGCTTCATCAAGTCAAGCTCGAACGTGATCGTCTACGGGAAAAGTGGAAGTTGATTGAAATTACCACTCGAGCGATGTTATCTGAGCCGCCCCAAGAGTCTGTCACCATCGCACATCTTACCCTTATGTCTTATGCAGATATTTTAAGGGGTTATGTAACAAATAATTAGCACCATGTTCATGTACATTATTTCTGTATATCATAATGAATATAATTTCTAGTCATTTTTGATACATTGTAAATAGTTTTTAAAGTACAAATGGTGTTTTTAGTTATTATTTAATTAAGAATTATATTTTATTAAATTAAAGGATTTTTGAATTAAATAATATTTTAATAAAATATTATTATTAATATTAAATTAATTATTATTAAATATAAATTATCTTTTAATTTTATGAATGCAATTAAAATTTTTATTAAGGTTTGAAAGCCATTTCTGTCAAAACCCGTGAATTTTTTATAAATGTTGGTTTTTATTTTAAAATTGAAAATTCACATATTTAGAAAATTATTTAGATAAAATAAATATTACTTTTGGAATTAGGACTTCGAAATTATCTAACGGTGAATTTTTCATAATTTTCTGAGACAGTCAAATTTTTGGGTAAAAATTAAATACCATTTAAATATATAATGTGTTTTATGACATCATAATGACCCAATGGTGATGTAATAAATTACCATAATCCTTATGTTCGCCCAATATGTGTTTTATCATTAAAATAATGAGGTTTGGGGTTTGTTTGACTTACTTTTCAAAGCATTAATGGAGCCCTCAAGACTTATTCAACACTTTGCCTTTTTAAATTAATTTCCATGGGAGTGTAACTCACCTCCACATAAGAAACCATAATTTTTTAATACGTTCGGACCTTGGCCTTGTAAAATATTGTTTTCCTCTTTCCTTTTCCAGAAACCATGGGCAAATACCATGGGATGGTTTGTGGTTTGGATAATTTTAATATAAGGGGTCCCAAACCTAAATAATAAAGAATTCCCTCACCTTTCCTATATAAACCCACCCAATCTCCCACTTCCTCCTCACTCAAAGCCCTTTGAGTTCATCCAACCTCTGACCTACTCTCTCTGGAATCCTCTCAAGGTGCCCCAAGCTCCCATGAAGCCTCTCGCAAGCCTCTCTCTAGCCTTTGGAAGCACACTTCCAAGTAAGGGTTTTTTCTTCCTTTCTCATTTTTTGTCAATTTTCTTTAAGTTGTATTTCCCTTTTAATTTCAATTATGAGTGTTGGGGTATGGTTTTGCACCTCTCCCATACTGCCCTCTTATTGTTTGAATGATGAGAGACCCCTTTCTCTCTCATTAAATACCTCCCATGTACACCCGTTACTATGCCGAAATTCCGAAAGGAACCTTTTTCTCCCCTTCTATATTCAAGCAATACTTTTGTATCATGAATCTAAATTCCTTTTCAATTGTTGGGACATGTATATATATGACCTCCTTACTTTCCATTACATGTAAATATGATGAGGAACCCCTTTCTCTCTCATCAACCATTTTTATGAATTCTTATGTCACGACGTTACGCTGCCGAAATCACACCGATTTTCTAAGCCAATATCATTGTGTAGTGAATACCATGCCCATTTCTCCATCAAGGGTATTCACCTTTATACACATTTAATAATTGATTATAAAGTTTCATGTATGAATTCCACATTCCTTTATCGTGGAATAAATTATTATGTTTTATGAATCCATGTTTTATGATCCATGTGGCACACTTATGCATGAAATGAAATGTTTAAGAAGGGTGCGCCCTTTATAGCGCTCCAATGCATTGGGTAAAGTATAGTATCATGATACATCATGTGCAATGAGTATTGACTCATGCTAATTCTAGGGCAATGAGGGTTTACTCGTGCTTCAAGTTCAATGAGGGTTTACTCATGCTCCATGTGCAATGAGCCTTGGCTCATGCTAATTCAATATTAAGTGTTATTGCCACATTTCCATGTTATGATTATCATGCTTTATCATACCTTTATGTTCATGTTACTCTTATTCTCTATTGATGTTCCTATTGCCTAACATGTATTTTACTCCTCATGTTATTCATTGTGTACTCCCTTACTGGGCTTTATAGATCACCCTTTTCTTATGCATGTCCTCAGGTTATCCCATGCAATGCTAAGTACGAAGGAATGTAGTGGTCATGTAAAGGAAGTTTTCAATAAAGATGTTGTATTTCAAGTTTAATGTTATAATGTAATGATCCTAAGCCCCAAAGACACTAAACCTATCGATCTTCTTTATTGGATCAAGTGAAGTTTTATGTAATAAAGCATGTTTAAGTTGTAATAAAAAGCAGGGTTGTTATATATGTCTCCCTTCATTCCCTAAAACATAGGTCATGAAATATTTTCATTACTCTCAATGAGTATTTCATTAATGTACAACTAAGATGTATTGTGGAATAAGGCACTGATATTGGTGGTCGGGTATAAGATAAGATATAACAATTTTCATCTCAGGGTGTTATACCAGTCAACATATTAAAGTACAGCATAAAATCCCTCTAGTTTGCTTAATAATCAACCATTCCCCACATTGAAATAGGATTACATAACAGTGTATTTTATTATTTGTTTGCCTCATACCCCTTGTGGATAAATGTTATCTTTTTTAATATCAATCAATTGACCAAATAATTCCACTTAATTCTGAAAAAGGATTATATGAATGTAGATGAATTTGAAATGATATATTTTCATGGAATTATAAATCTACATAAGGTATCATATTAAATAATTTATAATAGAGGTCCTCAGTTCTCATTTCAATTTTCTAAAGTCCTTAAAAATCCCTTTATTCTTATGTAAAGATGAGAATAACTCACCATTCATAAATGGATGGGTGTACTATATGGGAAATCCAAATGAAAAAGTTTCTGATTTGTGTTTACGTATTAACCATCAGAAGATCATAGGACACCCATCTATCATTGTTTGAATTCACATACAATAATAATTACCAATCATCTATTAGTATTTCACCATTGGAAGCATTATATGGTTGGTTGAATTGATCTCCACTCTACTAGACTATGTTTAGGCATACTTTTTCAGTGGGACCAACTATCAATCAAGATATGACTAAAAAGATTTTGTTTATTTAGAAATGACTGGTGAAAACTCAAATTATCCTTAATTTATATATGGAATATTATCACCGACCATCGATGTATTCTAATGTTGATAATCTTTTTTTGAATCTATCAATTTTCTTAGGTCATTGACAACTTTGGAAGTAGGGTAAACTCTATCCAGGGTATGTGGGGCCCTTTGATATCACTAAAATGAATAGGAAAGTTTTATACTAGTTGTCATTTCCACATTAGATGTCATCAATTCATAATATCTTTCTTGTATATCTATTGAAGAAATTATATGTTGATCCCTCCCATATGCTAAAATGGGAAAAGATAAAGTGAGAGTTGGATGGTACAGTGACATAGTAACATATCTATATTATGTATTCTTAAAATAAAGTATTATTAATGAATTTTATTACTTTTTTTTGGGTCATGTGAAAGCACATATCTTATCCCCACAAGAAAAGGGAGTGTCTAGGTCAAATTAAGGAGCATTGAACCTTCCCTTTTGTTATCAATGACCTTTATCAAACATTTCTATATAAACAAATTTATATGTTATGGAGAATTATAACACCCACATAATTATTCTAGGATATTTGTTTTGAGTTTTAAATTATTTTTGATTCTATATTAGAGTTTGGAGACTATTTTTAGGAATTTGGATAAATTTTCCTGGTTGTATGGTCAGCATGCACAACCCGGAGGACCTTTTGGTGATCATGTGGGGTATAGGTGGAGATAGTTGGAGATGTGTGGTTTGTTTATAGTTCACCTATACTATGTAGACTGACCATGAATCCCCTTTAAAATTATGTTTTTTGGTAAAATATTTTAAAGGGGGGAGATTATCATGAACTCTTCTCTTCTCCATGAGGATCAAATGGACCTCCTCTTCATTTAACATCACTCCCACCCATATCCTCTTTGTTCCATTTGTGATTTTCTTTATAAAACATCCATATTTATTCGTGTAAGTTTTAAATATCCTTATTCTTATTTGTCTTCTTCCTTCCTTTTTCACTTTACTCTTCTCCCATGGACATGGTTTCCAATGTATTTTGAATTTCATGGGATTCATGTTTGGTTTTCAATATTAGGGATATATCTTGGATCTTTAGGACATATTATTCTCATATTTAGTGGAAAAATGTAGTTATAAGAGTATTTGATCAAATTTTTAAAAGGTAACTCTTTTTGCATTACCTTGGTTATGAACAATGAATTTCATTATGTTTTATAAGTTATTTTTAGTATATAAAGAGTGTATTTATGCCTATGAAATTTTCTAGTCTTTATAACTATGATCCCATTAGTTTCTCAAAAAATTATTGAGTGATCTCAAAAAAGTGTATAATTGTCTTGGGTTCATAGACTACAAATCATGTGTTTGATTAAAGGATTTAACTATTTTCCCTTGGAATAATTAAGGTTTATTCTTTTAAATAGTTAAATTTGATTTATAAAGTATTATAAAAATGATTTTATGATAATTACACTGGTTTTAAGTGTTTTTTATCTTCTTTTAATTAGGTTTCACACTTAAACTAAATCCCTTGTAATAAATGAATTTTATAATCTGAAAATAATCTGTTAGTGAACCTTGAAATAGATTGAGAGTCATGGGAAGCATTGGGGACCTAGGGAAGGATCATTACTCCTAGCATGATAGTCTTAGGGAATATTCCCTTCCTAGTGGGAATAGTTAGTTTGACCCAATTCGGTTTCACGCTAGCGCATGGTAAGACATAGATAGTGGATATATCAATATGTATAGTTATTCCTCACATAGGTGAACACCAGGGAATGATGAGACTCTACCATGTAGATCTTCTAAAATTTGAGTTTTTTATGTATGGTGTCTCTTGGTATCTCAAACTTGGTTCCTTAAGGATTACTCCCATGATATGATAATGATACATTGTAAACTTTTTTGTACTTTAACCACATTCTTTAAATATTTATTTGTAAAAAAAATTAAAAGTATAATGTCTATGTTACTTGTTTTATTAAAAATATAGAGCTTAATTGCATAATTTATTATCAAAAATGATTATCTGTGATTTATCCCTTTATATGTTTCATAAATATTACTTAGTGGGATCCTACTGGGATTTTTTTCTCAAACACTACATACACTCTCTGGGTATATATCGACCCCATATTATTTAACATAGGTAATGTAAAGATCATATTAGAGGTGGTGGATAATCCTATTAGCTTTATTCAGGTTATAGTATATGACATATAGGTAGATAACCCTCATGTTACATGAATCTAGAAAATAGTTCATTTTATTCTTTTTTGGTTTGGAATTTTTAGAAAATTTATCCATTTTTATATTGTCATATCATCTTCCCAACTAGTTTAAATTTGTACTTTTTTATAATTTTATATAATTATTCCTATAACCATATTTTTGTTTTAATTTTTTGGATATTTTTTCATCTTATTTCATATTATTTTTTTCTACAGGAATTACCTTATGTTAAAACTCATTTGTTTTCAAGGTTGATTTCCATGTGTATCATTCAAATTCATGTCATGCTAATTTATGGAGGGGCCATTATCGGTTTAGGGAGGAGCCCTCTTTCTTTCTATGTAATTCATAAAAGGGTAAAACTATTACAAAAAGTTGTGTTATTTATTCCCAAGAACTAGTTTCCAAACTATGGGGATCAAAAACACCCTTCGGGCTATGTCATGGACCAATTTAGTTACTATATTGGGATAACCAAAGTTGGTTCATGAAAAAATATTATCGAGAACCAATTTTTATTTTATATTATTTAGGACGTCAAGGTATATATTATATGAGATAATTAATAATTTAGAGGTTCAATTTGAGAAATTTTATGACCATCACTCATCATAACGATCCTTGAGTTTCCATGGTATTTCCATGGTGTATTATTCTAATTTATAATGTTTTGTATATATAATTTATTTAAGTAATTTTATAAGTAAATTTAAATTTTGGTGGGAATTTTTAAGGTGTAAATTTGTTGTTCATGGGATAAAAAATATATTTGGGGACCATTCAATCTAATTTTCAGATTCTAATGAATCCTTCATAGTGGATCCATGGTTAAGAGAGATCGTGCAGTGAGACTCCACGGAGTGTAATTTTGTTTTGTTTCTAGTTGGTGTTTATCCTCTGATTGGTTTTAGTGCACTATTATGTTTTATATAGGGTATTTATAGCTTAATTTAATGTTATTTACTCAACATATAATTTATTTTGATGTGTTTATTATTTTTCCTTTTTTCATATTATACTTTTATATAGTACAATACCCCTAAAACTAGTGCCCAAAAATCCACTTAAAGGAGAAAATTATTACTCTTTATATGTGAATCCTCTGGTGGTTATAGTTTACCTGAGAAAATTTTTTGCATTTTTTTAGCCCTGAACATAGTAATTTACTTTGTCCCAACATATTTTAAAGAATTTTGGATAGGTCCAACATAGACTATGGATCAAATCTATAAATGTCTCAAACAAATTCCCATTCTTTCTAAGGGAGTAAAAAACTTCAAGAAGCTAAGAATTGCTTACAAAAAATTGAAAATGGTATTTTTCTCAAGAAATATTCTAATGGAATTTTCATCTATGATGGAACACTTTGATGTTACATATTCTTTATTGTGAATATGACCCAATGATACAATAAAAATTCTCTCTCTGTATGTTTTATGAATATAATGATAATTTATTTATTAAACCCATTTCTTTTCCATGTTTTTTTATATATGATTATTTATTTGTAATATTATGGAACAAATGTGAATAGATTATGATTATGTGACATGTGGACCCAATGTTATATAACAATCCAAATAATTGGGTAAATATTAATAACTCATGATATAAATATTTAATGTGTGAACCTGATTTCATGCTCACAATGTTATGTGTGGACCGAGTTATTATCTCCATAAGTTTATTCATTGACCTTGCTTTCTTGTCTATAATTTTATCAATTGTCCTGGTTTTTATATGTAAAGATGATCTGTGAAAGTACTTTTCATGTCCATATGTTTACATGAGGTCCATATTTCAGTCCTTTAACTTAATAAGTGAATTTGTTTCTAGTTATACATGTTCACAATCTTATAAGCTTATTCTCTTTCCACGTTCCTATGTCAATGTGTTTCTATCATGGAATATGTTCTTTAATTACTTTATTATTTATATCTTACAAATTACCAAGCCTTATTTCATGACTCAAGAACATGATCTATGAAATGTAGGGTATGATTTTAAAATGTAAAACTCATGTTATCCTAACCTTATGATCATTTATACTAATGTGACCATTGATATCTCACTTGGTTTTCCTTGTTGAGAAACTGATCTCACTCTTTCATATATTTCCTTTCCCAGATTAAGAATAAATTTTTTAATTAGATTGTTTTTAATATGAGTACAATATGGAAATATATTTTTTGGAGATGTTAAAGATCTTTCATAAAATAAGAGTATATTTTATCAAGACTATATAGACACTAAACTTTTATGGTTCTACTGTGGTTTGTAATGTTATGTATTAAATATTTATATAAAATTATGTAACATTTATTCTTGGAAATAATGGTTCACTTTAGTTGGTATAACAATAAGTTTTAGTCAATATTTAGAGATTAGGATTAGATAATATTGGTAGAAACGCTAGGGATAGTACTAATTATAAGTTAACATCCTATAGTTCTGTTAAGATAGAGATTAAGTTGGTTTTCTAGAAAAACACTCATGTCTGGATACAAAAAGTGGATGTGGTTCTACCATAGAATCCTATAGGGTTAATAGTTGTAAAAAGAGTTGGTCCAGTATATCTCAAACATCATTATGGTACATGGTGATTATTTTTTTAGGGAACACCATGTTTGACACTCCTATAGGATATGCTTAGGTACTCAAATTTTCCTTATGAAACATTATGAAGGATCTGAATAGATGATAAAAATTTATGGATTATGTTTAGACTAATGTGTAATATATTGAAAAAAATGATTCATGACTTATAAAGACTATAAATTATTTTTCCCCATCATAATATTTATTAAATTTAATATTATTTCTCCCACAATATTTTTTGGTTTTAGTCAACAGTTTGAACCCAAGAGAACCATGTGAAAAATAAATGGGATGGACAATGTAATGATTATCCTCATGAGAATCCAAATGAATTTGGATTTGGAATAAAATATTTTTTTACTATTATCACTCAACTATCTCAAGATATGAGTGATAACATGGGTCGTGCGAAACTTTAAAATTCACTAAGGAGATAGAAACACATCATTGAATCCTTTCTATGACATCTTGAAAACTCATTCTATGGGTATTATGATATACTGATTATTGAGTAATGCATCAATGTGATTGAAAATATATTTTTCATTATTTTGTGATGGAACAATGAAAAATTTATCGTATCCATTTATCATTTGGATGGAAATTAAATCAATGGTGGAATCTCATTAAGAATATAAATCAAGAGAAATAAATTGAATTCGTGGAATGGGATGAGTTTATGATGATATTTTTTAATAATTAATTCCCTCATTATATATATATAGAAGTTATTACTTAATATTAAATAGGATAATGATGAATCTATTAATACCTATGAGGAAAATTTGAAAATACTTTCATAGTTTTCCTCTAGTTTAATCATCAGCCCAGAAAGAAAAATTGAGTGATTATTAGGTGTTTTAAAACAAGCTATATGAAACTAATTATCCATAAGGTACCTTAGAGGGTATGAGTAAATTTTTTAATGTGAACTAAAAGTGGAAATGGAAGATAAAATCTATCACGGTTCTTGTGATATAAAAAGGATGATATAGTTTTATTGAGGCTCTAGTGGTATGTCACATGGAGGGAAAAATAGCTAAAACATCACACTTTCAAAAAAATGTGGTATGGATCACTCAAGTGAATCCTTAAAAAGACAAAGAATACGTTTCAAGTTTCAGAATCATTGTCATTGAGAAAAATAATATTGTAGTGATGTGAAGAGGTCAATCAATGAAATAATTACAGAGATATTTTAATAGAATATGCCACTCGCACTTTAGTGATATAGATGAAAGGAGTTTGAGAATTATACAAATAAATGCCATATTCCAAGGACTAATAAGGATGATAATCCAAAAAGACCTCTAATGAGAAAGGAAAAAGGTAAAGATAATGTAATAACAACCAATAAAGTTAATCATGATAGTTAGGGAACACTTAACCTCCACTCCATAGTTGGGTATTCCATATTAAAGTTTATATGAATAAGATCTATTAAAATATTATATTTTTTTTACATATGATGTGATTTTGAGAATTTACTAACTCTATATACTGGGATTCCATATAAATTTCTAGAATAAGAAAATCATATTTGATATTTTGAATCAATCTATGATATTTTATTAGTGAAAAGATGAACCCAGGATTTCAAATGAATTTTTTGGCTAAGATATGAGATTATTTGAGGAATAAAAGGTGACTTATCTTTTATAAGCATATATTATTTTATTGTGAATTTTTTTTTGGAAATGATTAGTATAATTTTTAGAGTATATGATAATGGTATATATATTTTTTCATGATACTTTATGAATGATTAAAATTATAATTGTTAAGTTGATCATGTAAGGATATGAGATTAAATAATTCTAATATTTCTATTTCAATCTTGGTCGCATATATTTTCGAGGACTCATATGGTTAACTATTTGTAGAATGGATTAATTTGAACATTGGTTTTTATTGTTGAAATTTTAGATATTAATGTATTATATTTATATATATTGGATAACCATTGATTATAATTTTCCTTTCAATAAATATTTATAGATAGGAGGAATTAATATTCACTCTTTTATGGATATTATGATCCATTAAATGCTAATTTTAGTGCTTTATGTACAAAAAAATAAACATGAATATTTAGTTATTATAGTAAGAGATAAAGTGGAAATTTATCAAAGCATAACCAAAATATGAAATTGTTCTTAAGATATGTAAAGAAATCAAGTAAGTATATTTTCTCAAGTTCACTATATTGATAGTAAATGAGTTCCTAAACTCTATTAAAAGGAACTTGAAATAAAAAATTTATTCTTTTTTTGATAATTTATGATTAATTAAAGTTATTTTTCAACCCTCTTTGATTTATGGTTTTTTGTTCATTATCTTTCTCCTTATAATTTACATTATTTTGATCAATTATCTCTATCACTCTCCGTCTTTATTTAAAAGATATGTTTCTACTCCATGGATATATTTTCACTTCCTACTAATGTTATCCTATTTTGAAACATAGTTATGTGTTATTCTACATGATCTTATCATTTCACTTTCCCTATTTTCAAAAGGAATTTTTATTAAACCTTTTTATGATTTGGTTTTTCAATATAGTAGTTTTAAAATGTCAAACCTAGTTTTTTGAAAATATTGTTGACTTGGTCAAGTGACCAAATAAAAAATATATAATAAGGTAAAAATTAACATGAGTCTAAAGGAAGGAATTTTATTGAAATATTTTTCATGTAAATGTATCATATGTGCAATAAGTTTATCTAACTATGTGATGATGTTATTGAGTCCTATGTTATAAAGACCAACTTCCATAGAGTTCACCTCACGGTAAGCATTAGTCACTATTTGGTTGATCCCAAAGAGATAATGAAGGTATTCCATCTATCTAGTTGTAAGGGGCCAAGAAATATGCACCATGGTATTCCAGAGGGCTTGTATTGTGGTGGTCCAGTCTCTTTCAAGCTAAATGTGGTTCCATACTTTATTGTTGAAAATATTAACTATAATAATTAAACTATACTTCTTGTATTCTAGTGGGGAGTAAATATCATAGATACCATTTAAGAAACCAATAATTTTTCCATTGTGATCTATGTACACCCCACCCCAACCCAAGGGACCCAGTTTGACTTTTGTTGAACTATTCGTATTTATTTTGATCCATCCAGAAAGGGCAGATTTCTAGAAGACATCATGTATTCCCCTTGGATGGCTGAATGTCCCCTCAATTCCCAATCTATGATGAAAAATAAAATCCTAGGCATAGTTTTGGAAGGGACTGGTTTGAGTCATTTCATCTTCTTTAGTCACATTGATAATCCCCACTTGAGCTACATGAAAATTAGAGATATTATTATGATGAATAACAGAATTTATATCATAGCAGATAACATGCAGTAGTTCCCCAACAACAACCATGAATAGGTTCTCAATTTTTTGTGAAAAATAGGTTACAGTTCACCTTTGGAGATATGGACAGATAGAGTCTAAATATGGCCATCTGAGATCAAAAATTTCAAATATGTACTACCATAAAGTTGTTGAAGTGTCGCAAGATATGAATAGGTGGTAATTTTATTATATATTTTGATCGCACAAATGAAATTTGGAGAAAAGATTAATACAAAATAATTATAAATAGTTTTTAGTGGGTATTCAGTTGTGGGATATTCTCTAGACATGTGTGAATTTGGAGAGTCTAATCCAAGGATTTTCAATGTTTTTCAACCAAGAAAACTCCTGATTTTCACCTGTGAAGTTATGATTATCAACAAATTTACAGTAAAAAATTCCATTTTTAGTAGGTTCCCAAACTAAATAAATATGTTTTAACAAAATCATCATTGTTGATTATAGTTCTAGTATCATTAGTTAAGTTGAAATCCAAGGAGTTCAAGAGATCATTTATAGAAATATTAATATTGGTAGGTAAGTGGATGGGTTCAGCCATGAATATAAGAGTTTATCCATAAAGTTATCCAACCAAAAATTCAAAGAATATTCTATATTAACCATACATATTTATTGAGACAAAAATTTAGTGAAAGAGTGTTTGATGGATGTCTAGATAGAGGAGTCCATGTAAAGAATATTTCTTTTCTTTAGTTTATTAATAAACCTACCTCTAAGGAAGTTAAAAACTATGGAATTGTTATTGAAAAGGTTCCAAGTAAGCCTATATTAAAGGGAATAATTAAGTAAAATATCATTATTGATACAAATCCCACCATTAGAAAGAGGTATATAATAATTAATCAACAAAATGGTGAAAATATTTTTTTTCTAGAGTGCTTCCAATCCAAAAAAACGTTTTTGATACAAAAAATAAATGTTTTTAACAGTCTAATGATCTATTTATAAATCATTATGGAATAAACCATTTTAAAAACAATGATAAATTAAAAAGAAAAATTATTTCAACCATAGGTAAATATTTTCCTTTCCAAGTGGAGATAAAAATTTTTATATAGTCCACTTTTTTAGAAAAGTAGTAACTTTTATGCTTTAACCAAAAGAAAGGGACCCCAAAATAAGTGAATGCGAAGGATACCTTTTTGATACCCATATCAATTATGTTGGTGATTTTTCTAGAAACTAAAAATATTTTCTCAAAGAATATAAAATTTGTATTCTAGTTTATGGATTGACTAGAGACTTCTTCATAGTGATAGAGGGAATATTTATGATTTTGGATATTTCTCTTGTCTCCTTAAAGGAGTAATATGATGTCATCCTTATATAAGATATGAGAAAAAATAATAAACTTCATGGAGTCAATAATGGGATTTAATTAACCTTAATTAACCAATATATTTTGGAGTCTCCTTAATTAATCCTCTAGAATAGTAAAAATTATTGCAGAGAGGGGTTTTCCATGTCTAACAACATTAGTTCAACTGTAGTAACCCTTTAAAGAACCATTAACAAGAACAGAGATGTGATAAGAGGAGGATTGGGTTATTATTTTTTTGAAGGATATTCCATTGAATCCAAAATTATTGAGGACATTATAAATAAAACTCTAATCCATAGTATTAAAATATTATCTAATGTAAATTTTAACAGCAAGGGTTCAATCCCAATTAGATTTCACTAAAAGAGTTGTGAATTTAGAGGTTAGGAAAATTCAATCATGGATGGTTCTTCATTTAAAGAATCTAAATTAGTTCCAATAGATTATTTTATTAGTTATAGGAGAAATTCTATTTTCTAGAAGTATGGAGATAATTTTATAGAGTATTGATGAGATAAATGGGCATGAAAAGGTGGATTTTATGAAAATTTTACACTTTTTTAATTAGAGTGTGGAATTGGGAATTAAGACAATGAGGGATTATTCCATTGAAAAATAATTATTTGACCATACTACAAACATTGATTTTAAAAGCATCCCAATAATTCTTAAAAAAGAGTTAAAAATCCATCAGGCCCATGAGAACTATTCGTCTTTAGGATAAAGACAAGATCTCTAATCTCGTGGTCAAGAGGGGAACTTGTTAGGAGGGAGTTGTCATTATTTATAACCATTATAGTAAGGACATCATACAATAAGTCTTTTAATAAGTTATAACAATTAAAAAATTCCTAAGTTAAGAGACAGTATTATTAGCTAGACCATCCTCGTTATAAATTATATTATTCTGATCATTTAGAAAGGTTAGGGGCCTAAAATATTTCTTATTTAATTGTACAGAAATGTAGAATTTAGTGTTCTTACCACCATATTTGATCCATTTTATTTTGAAGATCGATTTTTTAAGATTATATTTTATAGAAAGAAATGAGTTAAGTTTAGTATAATGGTCAATTTCTTATTGAGGGCAAATAAAAAAATTATAGAGGTGGCCTGAATTTTATTGATATTGGATTAAAAAGAATAAATGTCATTATAAATTTGGTTAGTTTTTTTTCACTAACCTTAATGTTTTTAAAAAAAATATTGTTTCATGATGTAATTGAAGGCATCATTTCCAAAATTTATAGAATTTCAGGCTTCATTAACAATGTTAACACATTAAATAACTAAAGAATAAGAATTATTAAATATAAAAGTAAGGATATGAATAGAAATTATAGTATAGAGAATGAATAAAATTGGAAGATTTTATGAATTTAATATAGGAAGGGAAATTTTGTAAATAGTGTCCCATTTATCAATGGCATGGTCATTAGTAAAAGATCTGTCAAGCTTACTAGCTTGTACCCTATTATAGTGTCTTCTATACAAAGTGTACATGGTTCCAAATAGTTTGATTTAAATTAAATTGTAATCTCCAATGCAATATTTTTAATTCCTTGATAGAGGTAATAGCATGATCTAGACCCATTTTTTCACTTTTCCCACGTATAGAATTAAAATCTTCCATGATGATCCAAGGATCATGAATTGTGTTATTGAAAAAGAATATGTTCTTCCAAAATATTATCCTATCTTGATACCAATTTTTGAAATAAATAAAAGTGAAAAACATTTATGAATTTTGAAAGGTATTTTATAGGTGAAGGTTTGATCATCAGTGTTATAAACACTAATATTTTTTATTGATAAATAAGGAAAAATCCAAAGAGATTACATAGAAGAATTGTTAGTGATAGAACCTATAAAATCCAAACCAAAGTGTTATAAACCAGTAAATATAAAAGAAGAAATATATTTTAGGATCTAAAATTAAAAAAAAATTGGTTTATGAGTATAAATAAATTATTTTAATGAGTTAATGGTGTCACAGTTTTCAATTCCCTGACAATTTCAATAGAGTATATCCATTTGAACCCGTATTTGGGTTTGGAATCCCTCTTCTATTTACCTTAAGATTTATTCCTCCTTGATTATTTCCTTGTTGTTTTGGAATTATTTTAACCAAAGGAATATGATTATTTATCTTTCTTAGTCATAGAAGTGTTAGAAGAATTTATATTGTCAGATTTACCTACCTTAGACTCCATGAGAGTCTTTTTTACTTCCTCAGTGGTGAAGAGAGAAAATAGTGTTTTTGATTTAGTGTTAAAATATAGGGAGTTGTGTTTCATGGTGTTACCCTCTTTGGATAAGGGGTAATAATGTCACTAGAAACCATAGTGTTATCAGTATGTAACATTACAACATTTCCCATCAAACTAATTTCTTTAGATCCTTTAAAGGTGATGGAAACATGAACTTTGATAGATTTCACAGTTGAGTCATGTAAATGCTCTAGAATATCTTCATAGGTTCATTTTTCTTCAATGTTAAACTAATGAGGTATAAAATCAAGATCAACATCCTTAGTTTTGTCCTTACAAGATAATTTATCCTCATCCCCAACATCCTATGAATCCTCAATGGAATTATGTAACTAATTAGAGGTTGAGATTGGATGAGGATTATTGCCCAAATTAGGGGCTATTCCATTTTTGATCTCTTGGACTTCAAGTAATAGGTCCTGCTTGGTATTCTTGGCAATATCTCTGACATTATTAGAAATTTAATCAGTAATGTCTTCCTCTTAATTTTCTTCTTCCCCAACCAAGTAATCCTAGCACTTTCCAGCATCATCCTTTGAGATATTAAGGTTATCTTGATTTTTCATCCATATTTAATTTTTATTATTTTTGGAGGGTTTTTAATTCTCCAAAAGGCCTTTTACATTTTATATTACCTTTGAATTCCTTATATTCCTTTTTAGTGGGTGGTGGAACTTGTTTTTTTACCACTCTACATTTCGAAATTGAATTCCCAATTATCTTTCATAATTCATTGAATGGAGGTTTTTTCCCACAATCCAATTTAACATATATTTAATATTCATTAGAATTGAAGATAATATTATATTTTAATTTTGAGACCAAATTATCCTATACCATAACCCTAGAATATAGTCTTATCTCCCTATTTAGTGTACAATAATAAATATTCAAGGAGACACCAATAAAAGAAGTGATGTCATTTAGAATATTTGGGTACCATAATGACTAGTTTATTCCATGTAAAAAGATCCGTATTTGGGCCATAGAATTCCAATGTGTGGGGGGATTAATAGAAAGTTCTCACTCGGGTAATCCCAGGAATCTTGGTTGCAGTTGAATATTTTCAGTTTTTCAGATGATTTTTAAATCCTCTTGGGTTCTAAGTATAATGTGGTAATAACCTATTCCAATTGGAATAATTTTACAATTTAATTTTCCCAAACAATGAGATATTCGATGTTTTAGATCAAAGATAGACCATGGTTGTTCTCCTTTTAGATGAGTAATGTTCCCCAAAATAGAAAACATACACATATTAATCCTTTGTTGTAGGGCTTCGGGATCAGCATCTACCGAGAAACCTCTATCCTCTGAATTTTTTTATGGGGGTGATTTTATACGGTCACTTTGTTTAGATTTTATCCTTTAATAACATATATAAAATATATTACTTTATGATTTGATTGAGGGTCATGATTTGGATTAGCTTCGAGTATATCCTTTTTCTCTAGTGCTTTAGGAGTGATCCTTTCAAATGACTGTTCCCATTCTAGATTAAATGATCCCAATATGATGTTTTTTTCTATTTATAATGACCCAATGGGGATACATTTTCGATCTTCAGTGAAAATATTTTTTGAAAGGAGGTCATTTATAGAATCACTCAGGGAGTCGGTCCCAATATTCCTCGAATAAGGGAGTTAAATATCAAACTTTCCATTACGAAGAAAAATTTCAAATTGGGAGGATAGAATTTACTAAATATTGGGTTAATGTAACACCTTAATATTTTAAAATATAACTATGTTCTACAACATATACAACACAAAACACTAATCTTAAACAAACCACAAAATATTATTATTTAAATATTACCATTATAACTTAGTTGTTAAATTGGATGGTATGAATAGAAAAAAAACATTATATAATTATATAAAGGACCTACTCAATAAAAATGTTTTGATTAACACATAGTAAATAATAATTTATTTTTTTCGTAAATTCATATTATGCATCCAAAATATGTTTCCATAAAACAATCTTTTTCATACTTTTTGTGAGAAAATATTATAATTAATTTTTGAATTTTTAAGAAAATGTATTTGATAAAATCAAATTAATTTTATAAATAAAAATGTTTAAATTATATTAGAGTTAATTTTTATGAATTTTTTAAAAGGATTTATTTTTTGATGAATAGAAAAAATAATGATTTTTATTGAAAACTGTATTTTTATTTCATAAATTTATAAAAATTCATTTTATTATAAAATTTTATCAAATTATAAAATTATTATATTATTAATAATCTAATTAATTTCATTAAAATAAATTTTATGCTTTGATTTTCTATAAAATAATTTTCATATTTAGAAAGGCATTTCTTTGAAAAATAAACTTTTCTTCATGGTGTCTTCTTTTTTTATCTAAATTTATCAATTCTTGAAATTGAAAATTGAAAAATGGATTCCATATTTGGAACAATAAGGTCTAAATTTGGTAAAAAATTCCTCTTTATTTTTGTTCAATATTTATAGAAACCTTGGCAATACTTGTCATTGTGGTAAGGGTATAATTGGTATAATAGGGTTAAAACTTTATAATAAGGCTTTAAGATTTCTCTAAAACATGACTTTATTCTATTGTATGGATTTATTGTAGATAGTTAAATATAAGAATGTAATTTATGGATACTTTTTCCCATGATTCTTTTATTTTGACTTATATATGACTTTTAGTAAAAGATAAAGTCAAAAATTCCACACTCATGACTTTAATATCTCTAAAATTTTATCATAAGTATAAAAAGTGGTAATTTGCATCGATAATTGTTAAATTTAAATATATATTTGTATTATTTATCATATTAATGTATTTTTAATTTTTAGTTATTTAATAATTACCATAAATTCTTATGCAATGTTGACACCGTATTTATTCAATTATTAGAAAATTAACACAAATGATTTTAAAAATATTAAATGTAATATAATTTGGATTAATTATTGTGATAATAGAATTTAATATATAAATATGATATATTCGGGATGTGTAATAGGATTATTTTTAAATTCCATATTTTTATTGGTGTCTTTAAAATTAAATTAAATGAATAGTGGAAAAAAATACATAAATGATATTTTATGCTAAATAATATTTTATTAAATTATTTAAAAATCATGAAATCATGAAAGTGGAGAAGTATGATGATAAATAGTAAAACATTTCATACCTTATCCATTTATTATCAAATTTTTATCTTATATGTAAAACTATAACCCTTTAATAGTGGAAAACAAATTTCTGCTGTTGAGGTTGAAATTGGTTAACTAAGGGGTTAAACTAGAATATAAGGTTCAAGATATCACATAAACATATCCAAATTTAATTTATTTATTTTATTTAAATTAAATAATAAATTATAATATAATATATTTAAATGTGGAAATACTTGGCTAAAAACGGATTTATTATATTTTAATCTTTCGATAAATTCCAAGATTGTGCCTCCCCTCAAAAATAAAAGAAGACTCATCCTTTCTCTTATTTACACCAAATTGAGCCATTTAGATCGGCCAAACCCTATCCAGTTATGTTCTAAAGTTCATTATTCATGAATTATATAGTTTGGTATTCTTAAAATACCATTATAAGGTCCCTAAGAAGTAATCTAAATGAGGCCTTCAAAATAAGTAGTTATCGTCTTACCCGACCTCTTTCAATTTGTTTCTTCTTATAATTCATCTAAATGTACGCTATTATTAATAAAATAAAAAATTAAGTATCATAGATGTAATAATATGTTATTATAAATATTAAACCATATTTATTCACCCTATTTTCCATCAAATTGGATGTGAAAGTATTTCTTATGCATGTGTATGGATTACCACCTCCACATAGCTATACAATTCATTTTCCATCACCATATTTCATAGAAGGAAATTGTGATGGTTTTAATGTTTATATATGTTATTTATTAAATAATTAAAGTAATATAATTATGATATCATATCTACATTCAATCATCCAATCTATTGGAAATTGATAATGTTTCTCTTGCGTACCCCTGGACTACCACATCCACAAAGTGATGTGATTCATTTTTCAATTATGATTTACATGGATGGTTATAAGGATATTTTTAATGAATATATTTGATAAATATGATATAATTATTATTATTTTAAGGTGTATTTTTTGACATTTATTTCATACGATCCGTCGAAAAGTGAAAAAAAATGTTAATGTGTACGTACGACTTAACATCTCCATAAACAGTGTAATTCGTTTTTCTGTTTCTATCCTTTATAGATGAATATATATATATATATATATGTATAGATATTGTATATATGATATTTAAATCATTATTAACATTCATTATATTATGGAAACATGATCAAATTACAAGGATAATAACTACTGAACAGAAATTCTCATGAAAAAAAACATTTAACACAGAAAAACAATGATTTTAATAATTAATGGTTAATAAATGAGTCTTAAAATGATATTAGTGGATCATGTATGATATTTTATGTATATAAATGACTCTATTATAGAATTATAACAAATTCAGATTTATTATATTGGATATTATAGTTCCTTTAATGAAATTCAAACTTCAGGTAAGGGTTTATGGACACAAATTGTATTCTTTGAGACATATGTTATGGTATACACCTAATGTGTATATACAACCCATTTTTTATTTTATATATTGAATATAATTATGATAATTATATTTAATGTTTAAATTTATTTTTTTCTTTCATGGGTCTTATGATTAAAAAGTTACTAACGCGATAAAGGACATATGTTTCAATCTCATTTTAATCAAGATTGTTTATGGTTGAATTTACATTGAAGGAAATTATATGATACATTTATGAAAAATCCATTTTATTTTTTTATCATTTTTTTGTTTAGAATTATTTTTTTCTTTCATTTTCTGCACTCTATGTACTCAAGATAATAAAATAATGTTTTTAAGGAAAAATTGACGTCATTTCTCTCTTGAGTCAGAAAGCATTTTTCTTCCATGTCTATGTTTTTAAATAACGTTTTTGATATTATCCAATAATTTTTTTTAAATACTTTTTCGACCATAATTTACTTTAAAAAAATGGTTTAAACAGAATCTTATTTTCATTTACTAAATGAGTTTTTTTAAATTTTATCCAAATTGATAAAATAATTTTTATTTTAACATATATGACATGAAGAAAATTTCCCACCTTCATAAGCACTCATTTACATTAATCTTATTTTCAAGTTACCGTGGTTATTTCCAAAAAAAAAATTTTTACATAATATTTGGTAAATTTTTAAATTTTTAATAAGTGATTTCAAAATTAAAAAGGGTATTTTCTCAAGAATTATTCTAAAGGATTTTTCATCTAAGATGGAATACTTTTGTGTAACTTTTTATTTATAGAGGATATAATCAAATGATACTATCCTTATTCTTTATTTGGATGGTTTATGATTTTGATGATAAGTTCTTTATGATACCCATTTCCTTTCCATAGGTTTTGATATATGATGGATGGTTTATGATCTTGTGCCACAAATATAAAATGATTATGATTTTGTGAGGGGTGGTCCCAAAAATTATATATCCCTATAATGAATTGGGTAAATATGGATAATTCATGTGATAAATATGTTATACATGAATTTTATTTCATGTTTAAAATTTTCTGTGGGAACCTAGTTTTCATTTCCATAAGATTATGCATGGAACTAGTTTTCATATTCATTAGATTATGTGTGGACCTGGTTTTTTTATCCATAGGATTATGCGTAGTCCTGGTTTTCATGTTCATAATTTTATGTGATGTATTAATTTCATGTTGTCATCTCAATGAGTGAACATATTTTTATTTATACATGTTCAAAATTTTATAATCATATGTTTTTTTATATTCCTAGGTATATGTTATTCTCACATGGATCATATTATTTAATTACTTATGATTTATATCTTAGGAACTATCAGGATTTTTTCCATGACTCGATCTTATGATCTTTTATATTTATGGTATTGATTTCAAATGTTAATATCATGTTATACTACCCTTATACTTATGTTATTCTAATTTGATCATCGTTGTCTCCCATGTTTACCCTTTCTGAGAATTTAATCATACCCTTTATAATGTGTCCATTTTCATAATACAAAGAAAGGTTTCAAGTAGGGTCGGTCTAAGAAGATTACTATGTTGAAATATCTTTGTGGGATATATTTTAGATCAATCAAGAAATGAGATTATTTTTTATGGCACTGAACCTATATGGTTCCAACATGGATCATAATGTTATATATTATATATTATTATAAAATGATGTAATATTTATGTATGAAAATTATGGGTCACTATAATTTATCATTTTAATTTGGTTTTATAATTTGTAAACAAATTCATACCACGTCTTATGATTATAAAAATTAAGATATTGGGGATCCATTTTCTAAAATGACACCTTCTATATTCTTATTTTGATAAATTACAATAAACTTAATTAGTTTCACCAATTTTTAGTTTTAGATTTCATATTTATTACCCTCACTATATAATAAGTATCCACAAACCTATAAACATACTAAAAAGAAATTTGGTTACTCTAAAAGTCATAAAGAGACATTAAAATAGAAGAACCAACTAAAGACTACTTCAAAATCCACGAAATTATATAACCAACCAATAAAATATCAGATTCATTGACTTAAATCTAGTATTTGAGATTTTTTGAGAAACAATATGATGGTTAAATTTTATATTTCCTATAAATATAAGTTAAAGATAAAGCTAAAAACAAATACTTAATATGGATAACCTTCACTATGATTTTGTGTGAGAGATTTATCTTCTATTTGATTTTTTTCCCTATGTTATGTGATATTTCACTGTAAAGGATAAATCATATTTATTATAATTGTTTTACTTACTAAAATTTATTTTTATTGAAAAATTCCTAGGTTAAATACTTGGTTCTTTCAGATCATATTGATCAAAGAAGTTCATAATATAAGAACTTCCTACTTATGATCTTTTATAAACGTTTTTATTTCATAGAATATGATTATATTTAGATTTGGGTATCGATACTCTTTCCATATTGGAAAAAAAATTGAAAAACTTCTAGGGATAAAAACACATATATCCATACTTAAAAAGAATTATGGGTCTTATCAGATGTTAATATAAACCCCTATTTTAATTGGTTCATATTTTATACTTTATTTTTTTAATACCTTCTAAATTCCATTTATATAGTTATATTTTGGATTTAATATTCATTTTAAATTGTTTCTTTTATTTTTTAAACACTTTAATAATTCTAATCTACTGTCTTTAGGCCTATCTTAATTATATTCAATTAAAGGTTTTTATTCTCTAAGAATGTTTATTGCATCAATTCAAACACCTAAGGAAGCTAATTATCTGAGATAACAAGGTTATACGTAAAATATATAAATATTTGAACACTCGTTTTTCTTTTTTAACCCTAGTAAAAAATCTAGAAAAAAAATGAGTGTCAAGGTGATTTTTTTTTTGGAGTTTTCATAGTATGTACCTTGTATTCAGATTTCATAACCCGTACTAGGATTATATCACCTTTTATATCAATATTAGGATACTACCATGAAATTAAAACATTCTAATATTCATTATTTAAAATTTAAACAATAAAAATTTAATTTTAAACGTTTAAAATCATAATTACATGATGATACTACCAAACATGATAGATTAGGTGGAAGAATCCATAAAATTTATCATTATCTCACAACATATTCTTTTACATACACTAAAAATTTTCATAATGGATATCGAAATATATTGGTTTATTCCAATGAAATCGATGATGTGGTTTTCACTATAATATAATGATTTAATAATAAGTACTTATTTCTAACTTATAATATCACACGTTTTATTGTATAGGATGTTTTATTTCTATTAATTTTAAAGGTTTCATGTTTCGAATGTAAATTTTGATGTTGATAAACTATTTTTTCATATAATGATATATATGATAATTTTAATTATATTATAGTTAAAGTAAAATATTTCAATGACAAGTAAAATACATGAATTAAATACAATTCATTGTATAGACTTATAACTTAAAGCATTATGTTACACCTAGCCTTACTTCCCCCTTATATTTTATCTATATTTTGGTTTATTTCATTTTTTATTGGTTAAAGTGGTTTGAAAATAAATTTTATAAGAATTAGTCTAGCCTTTCATATCACATGGATATTGATAAATATATGGCCCATCTATAAAAAACCTAAAATAAATTGTAGTGTCTCCTGAATGGTTGATGCATGGTTTTCCAAACCGTGTGGTGAGTCTCAAGTGTGTCCAATGAAGGGCATGTTATTTGCACATGTTTTGATAAAATATCATCCAAACCATATAGGATATACAAATTCATTAAAAAAATTAAATTAACATGTTTCCCTCCTAAAATTAAAACTCATTATGGGTCCTTACTTTCTCCCATTTGACCAGAGCATCCATGGTGCACCTACCCTCCTAATTCCTCTCCTCTTATAGTTATATGACATGGGTTTTATTATTTTTTAATGAATATTATTAATTTTAAGACCATTAGTACCTATTTCTCTCCTATTTCCATTTTAATTCCTTCTTTTGATTCCTTAGTAAATTCTTGGTGGACTTGGGTTTGTGTTTGTTCAAATTTTAACTGTGGGTTTTTTCATTTTATGGTTTCTCTTGGAATTAAAATTACTTTCTTAGCTTTTTCTTGTGGATTTACTTTGTGTATATGGAATATTAATCATGTAAGGGAGATTTATCCATGATCAATCCTTTAAATAAAAAAACACAATTTCGTGTGCTTTCTAGTAGTTTTTTGAAATGTATTATGAACACTAGTAATCATGTTAAATGCATCCTTTCAAAATAATTTGGTTTTATATTGGATTTCATTAGATACAAAGGTGGTTTTAAATTATTTTTAAAACTCAAATATATTTTTATGTTCTAAGTACACAAATTACTTTTTGAAATTATTGAATAGATATATTTAAGGATCCTTCTCATTAATAGGGGTTTTGGTTTTAAAGATTAATTTTCTCGAGATTTTACCATGAAATGAATGTGTGCTCAGTCCATTAAAGGTAGTTTTGAATTTCCTTGAATGATTAAGGTACTTTTATGATATTCATCTTCTTTTTTTTCAATAAGTAATTTGTAACTCATATTTTTTAATGATATTACAAAGGCCCAATTGTAACCTCATGAAATGTGTTCTCTTATTGTTTTTGTATTTAGGATATTATAGTCAATGATTATATATGTGATGGAATATTGGTTTCATATGGGAGCCCTTGAGTGAGTTATTATCCAAGAAAAATACATCCCTAGTGTAGATTGTGTATTGGCTATGGAATTTTTCCCATTTAGATTGAGTGAGATAATGGGATGTATTTGTATCCTAGTGAGACTATGAGTTCTCCTTGAATTTCTAGAATCATTTATACTAACCAGTATTCCTTGATTGAGACCTAGGTACCATAGGCCCATATGTCATAGCCCTATATTATATATTATTATTTCAATTGATATGTGATATTTTTCATTTCCAATTTATTTATTTATTCATTTTGATATTTTTTATTCCATGTTTAATTATATCATTATTTACAGTTAACTTGTTCATTTTATACTCCTTTTTCAATGAGTTTATATTTTTGTTTTCATTCATTCATTTTTATTATTTATTGAGGGGATTTTATTATTTTTTATACATGTTTCCAAGTAGTGATTTAGGATTCCTTATGTATTTGGTGTGAGTGGTATTATGATTATTGTGTTTATGATCATCACCCCATTGTATTTTCCCATTTGATAAAATAGTTTTGTTTTCTCTTTCTGATAAGTTGTTTGGGTGATTTTAAAAAGGATAATTTTATAAAAGGGTGGATTATTTAACATTACATATAAAATGAGGATATAGAAAATATTATTTTAAAACATCATCATTTATTATAAATTTCATTTATTTTTCAAATATTTAATGATTTTTTTCTTAAAGGGGGTTATTTATATAACATGGGTAAAGTGCATATAATTAATGGCCCCATGTGACTTGCTTTTAATCCAAATTAAAGGATTTATTTTATTAAAATATTTTCAATCTATCATAAAGGAGATTTATGTTTTCGATTTATTCATGGGGTACGGGTAGGTTACTTATAGGATAAATCATCATACCTATCTTATTATAGGCTTAGTGGGTTTCTCCTTTAAGTAGATTACCACATTTGGGGTCCCGTTTTGGGTATGTTGGTGGTGAAAAGTGGGGATAATTCAACAGGCTCATGGAGGTAAGTTCTTATGTCCTTCTTTTTATCTTGTATGGTATCGTTTCATGTTAGAAATTTTGTTATATCCTTTTTGTTTTTATTATTTTGTAATTTTATTAGGATTTAGTTTTATTTATAATTAGTTTTATTTTTTATCTTACATTAAATTTATAAGATATGGTTATTATTTTGTGATTTTCTTGACTCTGTTTATATTTGATTTTTTTACTTAATTTTTTATGGAAGTTACAACATATGGAGGAGTTGTGTTGTATTTTCAATGAGAGTTCTAATTTGTGTTCTTTATTAAAATTGGGTTAAATTATTCCCAAGTGTGTTTCCCTTGATTCCAAAGAACTAGTTTCTAGTCCATGGGGATTGAGAATAATTTTGGTCCTCATGTCGGATCAGGTTGGGTGACATGTTCGGTTATCCTAGGCTGGTAAATACACATTAAATGACTACAACATTTATGAAATTCTTAAACTTCTAAGAGGTGCACAATGGAAATCCCACATAATTGAAAGTGAGATAACAAACCCCCTTACAAACATTTCGGCATGGTAACGAGTGTCCATTTGAGGGATTAATGAGAGGTAAAGAGGTATCCCAATATTTATATATCATAAGGTCTGTATGGGAGAGGTATGAAAACATACCCAATCATTGGTAATTAAAAATAAAAGGAACCAACACAGGGGAAATTCTTGAATAAAAGATGGAGAGAGAATCCCTTACCTTAAATCTGTTGGTGTTCCCCACTTGTTATTAAAGACCCGAATAAAAAAATTAGGTTTATTAATTAATAATTCTAGAACCTATTATATATTTAATTGGTTTATTATAATCATTTTAATTTCATTTATAACTGTTTTAATTGGTTATGAGGTTCAATTTCATTGTTCGAGCTCGTTTGTTTACTTGGTTTTAATGACCGGTTTTCTTATAATCATGTTTGGTTAAAAATGTATGAGGAAAGTGGTTTTACATAATTGAAGTTATATTATATTAGTTCACATACATAAGATTAAATGGTTTTAAATTTAATTTGGTTACTTGGAGTGAAGTCAATTTATTATATAAAACCATAGTGGCAACCATTTTTGTTAATCGGTGGGTTTGATTACAAGAACATGATTGAATTTTTAACTTAATACCATTTGTAAAAAAATGATTATAGAACCAATACTAGGATATATTAAATATAAAATAATCTTATTCAACCATAAAATAAATGGTTTCATGACCAGAATTAAATATAATAATAGAAATTGATAAACTGTTGTCCTTGAATGTTCTAATTTGGCACATCTCAAATGGTGCTTTCATTTCTTTCCAATAAAAGGTGGGGAAAATAGAGAAGATAATGAAATATACCATTAAAATAAAAACATTCCAGTTTATTTACATTACAAGATTTATTATACTATTTGGGTGAAGGTAGGTGACGAAATAAACAAAAAGACAAGAACTTAAAAGAAAATAAGTAATTGGAAAGAGAAATTTACCTCTTGAGACTTCCACCTTTGAAAACCATTTAAAGGGAGAGGTTTTGGTATTTTGAAGAGGCTAGAAGATTTTGGACATGGAGGAGGATCTTGGGGAGTTATTTGGGCAGAATATTGGTAAGGAACATGTCTTGAGATGAGTGAAGAGAAAAGGGAGTGAGGGGGGTTTATAGTGGAGTAGAGGAGGGTTTTCATAATTTTTTAATCATTAGTTTATTATTTCTTCACAAAACAAGGAATAATAAGTATTACATGACTAAGAACAGTAATAAATGCATTTAAATTTTAACTAGTTGGCCTTACATAATTATATCATCATAAATGACTCAATAAATCCCTTATTTAGCATTTATCATAAATTATCACATTTTATTATTCATCAAAAATTCAAGTATTTCAAAAAAATCCCAAAATTCACTCTAACCATTTTTTGATGTGTAGAATCCACAAATGAAGTCAATTTTTCAAAAATAATTTTCTAAATATGATTATTTTAATATTTAATTAAAATCATTATTTAATCAAGAAAATATAAACACTTAAATTATTCATCTTCGTTTTTAAGGTGCCTAAATTTATTTATACATTCATGGGTGTGGATACCATTCATAAGAGTCATATTAATATTCATAAGGGTAAGTTACTATTTATAATGTTATGTTACTATTCATAAGGATATGTTACTATTCACCAAAAATTAAGTTAATTCTATCGAACTCTAAATATCATCCTAAACACAATCGTGTATGCCATATTTTCAAAATTCAAAACACTCCAGTGGAAAATTAATGTTCAATGGCTAGGCTATGATTATCTCTTAAACAACCAAGTGTTGTTTCCAAGAAACTCAGTGATTTATGAAATATAGGCTATGACTTGAATTTATTTAAGAGAAACATACCATAAAATTTTTGGAGTGCTATAGTTATAGTTAAGGGATTCATCCTTAAAACATTTCCTAAAATTTTATGAATTTATCATCAATTATGAAATGTGTAAATTTTAGAAGTCAATACCTGATACCCTAACCATGGTGAAGGATTTATAGTAGTAAATATAAGGTCCTATCTTAATAATCATTAATATTATGTAGAAAAATATGGGTAAAAATTAATCAAGGTGAAAAATAAGAAGTTTATTGATAGCCTAGTGGGATGTTTTCTTTTTTGAAATTTGAAAGTGATGTTTTAAAATACATAAATGTATCCATTATGGAAAAATTATTCATTATAATTATAAATTTTAGGACTACCTAAAATTAATGTGAAATATATAAGGATATTCCACAATATAAATTTATATTATAGATTTTTATTTCTATAATTTAGAGTCATCGGTATTATGCATTAACTAAACATTTAATTTTTATGCATATGTATAGATACACATAAGTGAAAAAAAATTGGTTGATGGAGTTATAGACCCATGTTTTGATAATTTTCTAACAGTAGAAACATTTTATGGGAGATATTTGATTTAAATCATATGTGAGTATTAATTTAGCATGGATTTTTTGAATTTTTAAAGCATTGCGATGAAACTTGTGTTGAGATGAAATTGTTTCTCTTTTACCTCAAAAAGGAATGTTTATATTATTATAAATAAATAAAAATTAACAAAATAATTTATCTAAATCTTCAATAACATTGACACATCCAACACAAAGTGCACATAATGATTAGATTATAATATTTTCATAGTGAATGATTTATAATTTCATACATAAAACCCAATATCTGACATAATATAAGAATTATAGAGTTAAATTATTAAAATTATTTGATAATATTTGAATGATTAATACTTATAAAAATAGAATTTACAAATTAAAATTTGTGTAATTGTCTCAAATTTTAGTCTTATTTTAATAAGATAATTTGTTTTATATCCTTCAAGGATAATACTTTAAAAATAGTTTCTTTTATAGTTTTATTTACATATGAAAATAACCAATTCAGTATAGAAGATATGCATTATAAAATTATTCTTACTTATTTTTATAGGATTTTTATTTTTTGATGTACTTGTCTGGAATTTACGTCATAAAGTATATTTGGTTGATATCCTATAGAATTAATTTTTTTTATCCAAACATAAATTAATTTTTTTTCTTAATTTTTTTCTTTAATAAGAAGTAATTTATTTTTATAAGAGTTATCGGAAGTAAAACTAGCTTAATTATGTTGAAAACCAATTAATGTATTTTTTTTTAAATGGAATAAATTAATTTCCTAAATCGTTATGGAACTTTTAAGTGACAACAAAAGTGAAAATAATTTGGTTTCATTCTAACATACATGAGAAGTGTTAAATGAAATAATAATGATCATAGAAAGTATGAAAATTTAGAGATAAATACATTTATATTTTTGAATATTATGAAATTTATGGTCGTTTTCATAATTACTCAAATTGAAGAAAAATGTTCGTTGATTTAATTAAACAAAATTAATTTTTTTCTTAAATAATATACTTAAGTGATTATAATTTTATAATTTTTAATGGTAATATTTTCATGAAATACTATGAGGATTTAAAAAATAATTTATTTTTCTTAATGGGTAATTATAGCTATTTAAATAATTGGATTTTTTCTTCCTATGGAATTATTATATTGGATTTTATTTATATATAAAATTATGATAAAATTAGTGTTATGAATTTGTATAATGTGGTTTAAATGCATGTTTAATTTTTTTTACATAAAAATGTGATGATGTTATCAATATATTAACGATTTAATAAATTTTATAGTAATAGAATAATCATAGAATAATATGATATGATAATTCAAATATTGATTATTTTGAAATTAATTATAACTAAATTTTTAAATTTATGATATTTTTATGATCCCTTTATTTTAGAGGAATTGATATCAGGGGGATTTAACTATAAATAGAGATATTAGACATCACATTTCTACACATCCTAAAAAATTTCACTCTTTTCATTATTTTGAGTTCTTTTATATTTCTTACTTTTATGGTAGTGGATCAAGAGTGGTAAATTAATAACAAACCTTAAAATATGAGCATGGATTATAAATAATTAATATGGATAATGAGTGAGAAACAAGGGATCATTGTTGAATTGAAATAACTAATTATGTGTTTATCTCTTCATTATGAATCAAATATTCTTTGTAGCTTGATGTGTCAAATTATATCACCATAAAAAACTATTCTATTGTAATTCTTTTAATGGTATATTTTATGTTTAATTAGTTTTGGTTATTTTAGTTGTTATTTGGTTCCCCAATTTGGTTGGTGACTTAAAATAAATTGAATATTATGTATGTGGTTTTAGATTGACATAATTTGGTGGATTATAAGAATTGTTATGTTGGGTTTCTATCATTTTTATATTTTATATTATTGTGATATCTTCTATTTCATGAGGAGTTTTTATGTTATTCTTGTTTTTTTATGTTTGGGGGAAACAAAGATAGGATAATGATAAATATTATTTTGGTATAAAAATGTGATGGGGATGTGAAAACTCAGTATATTGGTGATGTATAATATTAAAAAAAGAAATTTGGTTTTTTATCATTATTTTTCTTCTAGAAATTCATTATTTAGGATATTTTGGTTCTTCATCCCCTATTTATTTTATTGTAAGTTTCTTTATTATTTTTGTTATTTTTCAATTAAAATATTTTTTATTTCTTATATGTGAATGTTGGAGAAATTTATTTCATTCTTAACTTTGGGAATTTTTAATGTAATGGTCAGATAATAGTAATAAAAATTTTACTGATGATATGACTAAGTATGGTTTGTATTTTTATTTAAAATTTTTTATCTGTAGGTAATATATCTTTATTTCCAACATTGATAAACTTTTTTATACTCATGGCCATGTTATTATGCCTGATTCACACTACCACTAATATTTCTTATAAGATAATCTTATTGATATTGAATTGATTAGACACCTATAAAATATTGTTTAAATTTGATGATAATGCAGTTGATTTTTGGACATCTTATAGTAATAGTTAGTAAATCATTTTTAAATTGATAACTTGTTTTCATTGAATATAGTTGTACTTTTTTTATATTATTCATAATATGATTATATATAAATTCAATTATCATTGATTTTTTTTATTAAGTTAGAATTTGTAATATTTATTCATGGTAATGTATCCCATATTAAAAGTATACCTTTGATGATAATCACCAACCCATAGAATGTTATAGGTGAAATTCAGGGGTCATACTTAGTTTTCTCACCAACTCAAGGTTGGGTCTCACCATAACTAGGTTATAAAAAAAATTATATTGTTTAATGTTAATAAGGAGACATTTGTTATGTTTTAGTATTCTTATAAAAATATAAGTCTTAAAATTAATATGTTTTTTTATTTACATTATTAAAGATAAATGAAAAATTATTAAGATATTTTAAACCAAAGTTCATGGTATCCTTAACTTCACCTAAAATTTATTTTTTTCCTTCAAAAGATTTATCTAGTTAAAAAATAGTGTTTGTAATGATGTATATATATATCAATTGACTAAAAAGAAAAGGTAGAAAATATTTTAACGAAGTATTTATTTTAGAATAAACATAGTGGGTATGTAAAGTATATAAGTATTTGATATATCAAATTAAAACTTTTATATATTTTTTTAGTGTCAAAGTTATTCCAGATGATTTAATGCTTGGAATTATAAAATATATCATAGTTTTACTATTAATGGAAATTTACACATCATCATTCATTCACAACTACAATATTTATTAAATGAGAAATAACCCCTTAGATATAATATATGAGTTGTAATGACCCATGTATTTTAGATATAGTAGATTGGGTGGCATGTCAAATCATTGTCATCTTGGTATATGGGTGAATTTGACTTTGATTTATGAGTCAAATGAATGGTGTATTTTACATGTTTTTAGAATTTAAAGAGATTTTTTAGTGGTGTATATTAATTGTAAAAACACTTAAAGTGGGATATTGTGTGTCTGTGGCAGAAACGGGGAGAGGAGGTGGTAGATATAGGTCATTGAGTGCCCAATTGGATGTCATCAAGTACATGGTGGGGTCCAGGGGAAGTGGTGCCCCTAAGAAAGACACAAGCTGGTCAGTTCCCTACATTGTGTACCTAGTAAGACTCGTGCCCTTTCTAAAAAATAGGGTGATGACTTTCTCCTTTCCCCTAAATTAACCCCACACATGTTTATTTTTTCATAACTACATGTATGAATTGGGAGATCCCCCCTTTGGGTCTCTTATTCTTCCCTCTTTTCTTCCTTCAATTTAATTTATTTGGAAATTTCTCATTGCATGGATTTGATCTATATACTCCCCTTTATCTTTCCTACTTACTCTCCCCTCTTATCCTCTAATTTAATTATTTCAATAAAAGTAAATTTGATGATTATTCCATAGGAGTATGTTTTGATCATTTCACATGATGTGTCTTTCATGTACAGTTTATAGAGGAGGTCCGAGTGGGACATGTTCTCATTCATAATTCATCTAAAGGTATGTTTCCATAAGGTTTTGATTATGTGTTTGTAGATAATTTGGGTAATATTTCTCATCTAAATAGCATTTTAATTTGAGTATTTTGTGTAGCTTGAGTTTGAGATAATGTTAAGAGTGTAATTAACCCCTATGATTATGGTTTCAACACTAAAGGGTCTCCTAGTGAATCTATCATGAATTATTAAATTTTGTGATATTAGATTTAATTGATTTTATAATTTATTTATGATTGTTTATAGATGATATAAAATATTGGGATCTCATTTTTGGTTGGTTCGAGATCAGGATTCATTATGAACCATCGGCTGAGGTAGGTGTCCTTTATATTACCGATTCTCTTTCTCATTTTATTATTTTATGTTTGTGTGCTATCACTAGGGTTATTTTTAGAATGTATGAATGACCCTTTGTAATCTAACTTATAATTTTGGATGGGATCACATCAACTTAACAGTTCATAATGACCATATATCTTTTTAAATGGTTCATTAGTGGTAAAAAGATTTAATGAGTGTCATTGGACCATTTTAAGCTCTATTTTGGTAGTGTGTGTTGGATCTTGAATTGTTGATGGTTTTTTATTTTTAGATTTGGTTTTAAAATTGTGTTTGATTAAGTATATGTTTCAAAGGAAAAGTGTTGATTTAAGTAAATGGTTTTGAAATTGTAATTCAAAAAAAATCAAGTTTTCAAAAGAACATTTTCTGTAGTTTTTTAGTGAAGGGAATAATGTGAGTAAACAAGGTGTGTGATGCCTTTTGTAAATGGAATTTAAGAAAAAGTTGACATAAATTTTGAAGGAAATATATAATGTCCTTTTTCTGAGATGTGTTTTAGTTTGTTTTTCCATTCAAGGTCTATGGCCAATTTTATAAAGAATTGATTTTTATATATACAACTATTGATTACAGTTTACTTATATATTATTTTTTCTACTTGATGATTCATGATTATATAAGTAATTTTAGAGGGACCATCCCTTGGTGTAAGGTTGGTTATATCAGTTTAAAATGTTTTTTTTTTGAGTTTCCTTTGGCCTATATGAACCCTAGGGATGATCTCATGGTGTCCATGAGTTATTATGGCTGAGTGAGTGACGGGTAAGTTGATCATCATTGAACTCTGGTAAATTCTTAGTGAAAGTATATATACTATAAATCCCATATACATATGATGTATTATGGTTATATCATAGGTGATAATTGTGTATGTTGTAAGAAAGGAAATAATGATTTTATGCTTTTCATTGTCCAATCATATTTCAAGATTATGTGATATTTTATGGAGTATTATGATTATAATAATAAGTTATGATATACACTAAAATCCAAAGATCATGGAATCTATATGATTATAGTTATCAATCAGGAATCTTCCATGTTTGGAAATCCTTTAATGGAGACATTTCATAAGATGAAATGTGTGGTAGTTTGTAGAGATAAGGATTATACTAGTTGTATCTGATAGAAACAGTCACTCATACATTTCATAACATATTATTCTATGTGTGTACAATAAAATGGTATCCTATTTGGATATTTAAACTTCCTATCAACGTTCTATGGTTAACGAGAAAACTTTCCCAATCCTTGACTATATATTTCTTTAATATACCTATATTCTCCTACCTCCTTCACAACATGAGGCACTAGTATGTTATTGAGGGTAGAAAATACCACTTATATGATAATTTATTCATCAAAAATCATGGATAACAATGTATGAGGGATGTTATTCAAATTTATCTCATATAATATTCATCAAGGATACGATATAATGAAAAATGTAGTGGTTATCTTTGATGAATAGTAAATATGTTTTTTCATTTACTGCAAACTAAATTTTAGTTTCTCATACAGTTTATTTTGGATTTGGTATTCTATATTTCATACACTATATTTAAAAAGTATCATTATATTTTTTTAAATCCAATAATATAATCAAAACCATACCAGGATTTTTTATTTATTAAATCATACTAAAAATGATGTTTTTGAAGTCGTATTCGCTATCTTTAAATATGATTGGATATCTTGTTTCGATCTATTGAGTCATAGATTTTGAAATGGGTTATCAAATCCAAAAAACTAAATAAAAATCCCTCATATTTGTATTAGTCATAGAATACAACATCAGGATATTTTTTTAATGATAGCATTATGTTTCAGGGTCATAGTAGAGCATCGTATCACCATAGTGATATCAATGTGAATCTTAAAATACGATTGATATATAATTACTTCCTTTTGATACTTAAGGGTAATTTATTTGATAAATAATGGTTAATTCACTAATACATTAGGGTTATACTTCCTATATGTAATTTTTTCTATATTTCATAAAAATGAAATACATTACTTATGTTTCCTATCGTAAGTGGAAATGGGACTATTAGTTGAAAAATATGATTTATACCGCGTAAACGGAGTAAACAATTTATGATTATCTATTGTATTATATGATTCCTCCCACATCGTTAAATATGAATTAAATATAAAACAGTTTTTCTTAAAAATCAATAATGAATTTAATTATTAATTTATAAATTTTTTATAAAATATAATGAAATTTATTTTTGGATATTTTATCATTTATAAAAGTTTCTATAAATTATTAAATTAAATTTTTAGGAAAGTTTTATTAATAAATATTCCATAATATTAAGTTGTAATTTTAAAACACATTATGAGTTGTAAGGGATGACTTTAATTTAGAATTAAAATGTTTTTATGGAAATTATAAGTGTCATTTATAAAGGGGTTATCAATTAAAAAATAGGGAAAATATAAGAGTTTTTATTTAATTATTAATTATTAATAATTATTAATCTGAATTGTTCAAATTAAAGTCCTTATTTGGGATAATATTTAAACCACATAAAAATATGTTTTAATGATTGATTTTTATAAATGTTTAAATAATTTTTTAATTATTTTATATTTTGAATATGTAAATAGTTTACATAATATAAATTGAAGTATAAAATGTTTATATTTCATTAAATATCGTATATTTGAAGATAAATATCATTTAATGTATATTATTAAACAGTTAATATTAGAAAATGAATATAAAATGTTTATATTAATGATTTTCAAATGTCTATAACGAATTGAAAAATTATAAAGTGTTTATAATTACTTTGTGTAGGAATTATTCAAACATATTTGTCTCATGTTTAAATTTAAAAATTTCTTATTTATTTAAAATTAATTCCCTTATTTATTATTCATAGTTTTAAATTTTTTATATTATGAATAGTTTTATTATTTAGTTTGAATTGTTAAATTGATTTTATATACTGTCAGACATGCATATAAGGAGTTATGCTCTTGGTATAATAATGAATTTAGTTTTTACTACATTAACCATAGATTTTATTGAATAATTATATTGAATTAAATGATTTATTATGATTTTTATATATATTAGGTTTTAGAGTTATAATAGAATTTAGATATATCTTTAGTAAAGTATCCCTATATAGATGGAATTTGGGTTGGATTACTCACTAACCTGGAGGTGTATGCCTTGTATAGAAAAGTGGGGGACATCTTTTTATCAATATATGCTTACTCATTTAGAGATTATTTATTTCATATAATTATAATCCTTTTCATGAAATAATTTGATATACCTTATGCATTAGATTAATTTATATATGTATGAATATATTTGCCTTTTAATTTCGGTTAGTAACACAAGATATGAGTTGTGTAAAGAGTTACACATCAGTTTGGTTGGGATGTATTGATTTGGTGGAAGGAATTAAATTAAAAACCAAATAATTTGATCCATTCATACATATAAAAAGGAATATATATAAGATAATATTGTGAGATTAAATTCACTTCAAAATAAAAAGTGAGATATTTATACCAAAAGGATATTTGTACAAACATTAATCATTCATTAGGGGTGACCCTAACTGTTAAGTTCCCATGGATTATATTATGTAAGTAAAACAAGTAATAAGATAAACTAAATGGTTATGTTCTATATTATTTAAATTCTATTTAGGTTTCACTTAGATGGGGAACACTGATGTTTACAATAATAGAATAATATAGTTGAGTTCATCCATTTTATGGATTCTATAAATAGTTACTTTCTCATCTATCTAGGTCTCATATATGACATGATTAAGTTGATTCCACATCCAAATAACTAAGTGAGGAGAATAATGTGGTAAAATACTCATTTATTATTGAAATATGAATTTTGACTCACTAATAGATATGATGAATTTATAAAATTAGTCATTATTTTAATTATAAGATATTTAATAAAATTTATTATTAAATGTTTTTAAAACAAGATAATCATCTAAAAAAATATTCAGTTATAATTGGATACCATTTTAATAATAATAAAAACTTTGACATAAATATTTTTTAATGTAGAATCATAATGTAAGAAAGTGTGAAGACTAGAAACATAACAAAAGTTCTTAATTAAAATAAAAATTATATATACTGTAGGAACCCATTCCCAAGTGACCTGTTTTTGATGTATCTCAACATATTAATATACATGCTCCTTTAAGCATATAATAATTAACATTTTGTTTCAAATTAATTAGATAAAAAATTCCCTAAGAAGATTTAATATTTACTAATATACTCAATGTGGTTGAGTATACCAATTACTTAGTGAGATTGAATATTTTTTATAAGGATTATTTTGGTAAAGGAATTAATTTTTTCATCGATGGAAATTTTCTATCAATGCTATTGAGTTTTAAAAAAATTACCTCATATTATTAAAGTATCGAGGATAATTAAACAAAGAATATGATTTCTGGGATCTTGTACTGTATAGATAGTACAAGTGGGTAAAAATTCAAACCAAAAAAATAAATGTTAGTTTGAAATTAAATCAAAGATTCTTTGAGTATCTAATAAACACCATTGAAACCTAAAGTAGTTGTCCTGAAGGAAGAAGTAATGATTCCATAAGATGGGATTTTCCATGATATCAGAAGGGTATTAAAAAATTCTATGGAATTTATATGTAAAGTACTGGTGTTATAGAAATCAACTCTTTGAATTTTAAGGGAATATGGCATCAAATGTATAATTTATATGTTTTTTAAATTTAAAATAGTTCAATATCAATGGAATTAATGATATAGTTTTTAGTTTTCATTAAATTAATGAGGAAAATATCTTCAGTATAAAATATTTGAATGTAAAAATGATTATCAAGTCTAGATTGAACTATGTGAAGGATGTCTATAGTTATATCATCTTTATTATATGATAGGATTAATTTTTTATTAGTAAATATTTTTTATAAACATTATGATATAATGAATTAAATACACATTGTTAATGATTCATTGGTTTTATAACATGTTTTTAGAAGAAGATAAGGATAAAAAATTATCTATGACAAAAGGTGTAACGTCCCTGACCCGGAAGCCACTAAACTGGTTCTCCAAGTAGGGCGGTTACATGACCTTAAGCAAGCCTCCATGTATTCCAAAGGTTTCCTACTAGCAGAGGGGGTCTAAATAGTAAATTAGGGAGACTATACCCCCTTTTATCAGATTAATCCACAATAGAATATAAAAAAATTGCAGAATAACAACCAATAATACCAGAGTATGCATAAACAACCATTCCCAAAATGGGGTACAAACATGTCCAATAGTAAATATTCCATACCATGGTAAAAGTGAACGTGAAAAATCCTGAAATGATAACAAATTTCAAAATCCCCAAAATAGTCCCAACACCAAATTTGGGTCCTCCTCCACGCACACTTGTCCCAACCCAACTGCCTAGCAAGGGCCATTGCCCTTCTCCTGACCTGTAAACATGAAGTTTTCTCAGGTACCCAACGGCAACCCAAGCAGGGTGTGAGTACAACTCAGTAGGCCACCACCAATTGTGTCTACAAAATATCTGGTATAAAAAACTGTGCATGAAAAAAGGAAATTAATAATAAATGACAAGAAAAGATTAAGTGCCCCTAACCAGTTTAGGTTCATTACCAACATTTATTACCATTTCATTATCTTACCATTTCATCTCATTTCCCAGTACTTACCACTTACAACTCATTTACCATGGGTTCATCACACACAAAAAGATACATTACATAAATTACACAATCATATACATGAGGAAAAACACACATTTTTCCCATCTCACTAGGACCAACTTTCTCCTCTCAACTATATCCTCACCTCAGAGCCTCAATCCGGGTGTATGCGACCGATAGATAAATAGAGCATTAGTCCTCTTCCCTAACCTGTGCATTAGGGGTGGAGTTTAAATCCTCAGTCCAACTCGACCCATGGGTGTACAACCTCAATCAATACCCCACACTACCAAGCTATGTGCACATACAATACATATATGTATCCATTAACCATTCACACAACATCACAACCATTTCCCAAGGCAAACACAGATCACAAAAAAACATAAGAGTTAATACCAAGCCATAACCCATTAACACATATACCACATTTCACATCATTTATCCACTTATATTGATTTCCTTTTTATTATTCTAATCTCACTAAGAATTCATTCATTGTGCCTATATCACTTGGATTTTTTCATTATGCCTAACTCACTAGGATTCATTACCATGCCCACAATCCTTTCCATTGTGGTCTTCAAAAATTTCCACATATTAACCCAATATCTCTTAGGTTATTATCAAAACTAGGTGCATCACCTAGCTTTTATCCCAACATTATTAATTACATCAACATGTTTATCAAAAGATCTATATGATTACACATCAATCTCATTTGTTCTTCCGAAATCCATAGGTCCGGGAGAGTCGGCACACCCCATGGGTGGCCCTATATTATTTTTATTACCCTCGATGCATCCCATGGGGATTGTGAGTGTCTCTATTTACCTTATTAATAACCATTTTACCTAAACATGACAAGGGTGATCAAAACATACCAAGATACACCCAAGAACAAAACCACACATGCACAAATCCTCAAATAAACCATGGGATATAACTTGTAGACCACCTACCTTGATTACACGATGAACGCACTCTTAATAGTTCCTTTAGATTTCACTTTAACCAACCCTTGTATCTTTAACCTAGATCTCACCCAAAGAGTAGGTTTTTAGAGATTCAGAAGGAGAGTCAAATAACATACAAACCCTAAACACAAAAGAGAAGTAATGATGAGACTAGCCTTACCCAAAGCTTTGATCCACAACCAACAGCACGAAAAATGCCTTAGAAACGAAGGATATTGATTTCTTGGAGATATTGGGAGATTGGGTTCATTCCTAGGATGAAGAGGAGTGAATGATAAGGAAATCCTATGTTGAGGTTAAAAATCCCAGAGTGGAAAAATTGTAATTTTTTTTAAAAGATTCTAGGTCGCACGGTTTACCTGCACGGTTTTCCAAACTATGTGAAAATTGTGTGGAGGCCACTGTCCAAAATCTCACCTCCAGTATGATTTCCTGGGTTGTCCGCACAGTTACCACTAACTGTGCGCAGGCCATGAGGCCTACCCATAAAACCCTTGTTTTGTCCATTTTTTGTGTCTCGAACCCTCAAAACACCCTCGGGTCTCATTAAGGACTTGGGTAAGCACTTAATTAACCAAAACAATGGATTCAAAGTATGAATTAAATGATAACATACCTTTCCATGATCCGAGATCTTACAACCTTCCCACCTTATAATGGCTTGTCCTCGAGCCTGTTGAGTCAATAAGGTTTTCCTTATGACTTTTCCATTCCTTCTTGTTTTGAAAATCACAAACACCTTATCTTTAAGGAAAATCGCTTTTGTAAGGAAAAATGCTTTCTTAAGGAAAATTGCTTTTATAAGGAAAAATGTTTTCTTAAGGAAAAACGCTTTTATAAGAAAAATTTATCCTTATCATATTTTCATTAATATTATTTCTTAAGTATGAGTTTCGGATTCACTTTCTCGGAGTCATAAAATCATTGATATAAAAGCATTCTGTTTTTAGGATTCGATTCTGGACAAGAACTATAAGGAAATTTCATTCCGAATTCCGGATATGAATTCTGACTTTGTTCTATTCCAGATTCAGGATACGAATTCTGAAGAAGAATTCTCATTATGAATTCTAATGAAGAAATCCCATTCCGAATTCTCATTACGAATTCTGAAGAAGAATTCTCATTACGAATTCTGAAGAAGAATTCTCATTACGAATTCTAATGAAGAAATCCCATTCCGAATTCTCATTACGAATTCTGAAGAAGAATTCTCATTACGAATTCTGAAGAAGAATTCTCATTATGAATTCCAATGAAGAATTCTCATTACGAATTCTAATGAAGAAATCTCATTCTGAATTCTCATTACGAATTCTGATGACGAATTCTCATTACGAATTCTAATGATGAATTCTCATTACGATTTCTAATGAAGAATTTCTATTCTGAATTCCTACTCCGAATTCTCATTCCGAATTCTCCTATTAAACAGAATCTGATTATCATTGTTTTATACACTCTGAATTTATTCACTCCGAAATTTCTATACCGAACCTTTTTGTTAGAGTTTAAAACGATGTCGTACTTTCTGTTATACTTGTTTTGTTATAAAACAATGTCGTCCATTTTGTTATAAACTAACCGTTGTCTAAGTGACACGTGTACAGGTCCCTCCGAACTTTAAGGAAAATATGACCGTTGGAGAGGAGCCGACCTTACCTATAAATAGGAGCTCATTTGAAAGAGCACGCTGCCGATTGCTGAAAAAGTGCTTACATGCTGTTGAAGTGATTTCTAGAGAGAGAGTCTCTTATTAACTCTCAAAGCTTCGTGCGACTCCGAATGTTGGTGATTACATTCGAGGGCTTCCGGGGATAGGAAGACAGAGGTGCCGACTACCTTAAAGATCGAGGGCTTTCTTGCTGAGAAAGACAGAAGTTACTGACTACCTTAAAGATCGAGGACTTCCGTGCTGAGGAAGACAGAGGTTGCCAACTACCTTGAAGTTGAGGGCTTGCGGAGATAGCAAGACAGAGACTCCGATCTTCGTATCGAGGGCTTATCCTGGTGTGGGTAAGACAGACTTGCTTGAAAGTATAAATCAAGGGACCTTTATCCAAGGTTGTTGGATACCCTTCTCTTTGGGATAAAAGACTATTATATTGTTACTAGTAGTTTCACTACTTGTCTTTATTCTGCTGCAATTTGTATCTTAAGGAAAGTATAACTTTTTTATACTTCCTTACTTACTCTGATTAGTTTAGATTCTATACGCTTTAAGGTAGAATCTTATATTGTAACTTTTGTTAAGTTTCAATTTCCGGAACCATATTTCTGGAACCTACTTTTGGAATCTCTTTCCAAGTTTAGTTCGGTGTTAGAGGTGTTGTGAATCTACTTAGTTTAACTTTGTTAAACTTAGTTCTTTCCTTTTCTTAAGGAAACTTTAGTTATTCATAACTAACTTTAAAGGTTCCAAAGGAATTTTTAAAGTATACAATTCACCCCCCCTCTTGTATATTGAGCATCTCATATTATATTTCGATCCTACAATTGGTATCAAAGGTTGGAAACCTCTTACTCTATACCATTCTTACATTTGGTATCAGAGCTCAGGTTACTGAAATACTTGTACTCACATACAAGTTTTTCTTGCTCACTTTTTTATTCCGAACTTTGTCATTCCGGATTATCCATTTCGAACTTTTCCCATTCCGAACTTTTTGTTTACGAACTTTTGCTACTAACAAGTGTGTTTCCAAGTTATTTTTTTTAGTATGGCAGGAATGAACGTTGGATCTATTGACAATCTGAATCCTACAAGGCCACCAATCTTTGATGGTAATGATTATGAATACTGGAGAGATCGTATGAAGACTTTTGTTATCAATACTGGAGTAGATAACTTTGTCATGCTTACTGGTGATTATAAAATTCCTGACAAGGAAGTCAGAACCTTTACTAACCAGGAAAAGCAAGAATATCAACTCAATTATAAGGTACGCAATACTTTGTTGTGTTCAATGACTAGAAATATATATAGCCAAATTTCTTCTTGTGAAGCAGCTAACTGTATATGGAAGAAGTTAGAGGTTACACACTTTGGGACTTCTAAGGTGATTGAGACTAGAAGAGCTATGCTTAGAGCTGAATATCATGGCTTCAGTTTTCCTTATGGAGAACCTATCTGTAAAGTTCAACAAAGATTTATGACTATCGTCAACAGCCTACAATCTATGGGAGAGAAAGGTTTAGATGATGAAGCTCTTGTGGACAAGATTATTGACATTATGCCCAATGAGTGGGAATCCAAGAGAACAGCTATAGATGAGAACAGGAAGGTCACTCAAATTACTCTTGATGAATTATTTGGAACTCTTCTACAACATGAGACAAGAATGAAGAGAGATGCTGACAACATTAAGAAGAAGAATGGGAATGGAACTGTTGCTTTTACTACAACTTCTAATCAGATGAAAGCTAAGACTCCTGAGAGAGTAACCAGATCCAAATCGAAGAAAGTCATTTTCCAATCCGAATCTAGTGAGAGTGAAGTTTCAGAAAATGAATTAGCCAATCTTGCTCGAAGGATGAACAAGATAGCTGGGCAAAGAAACTTTCAATCCAAGTATAAGAAAAAGGATAGGAAAGATAAGAAAGATGGAGAAGTAACTTGTTATGAATGTAAAAGAGCTGGACATATTAGACCAGATTGCCCTATGCTCAGAAAGAAAGAAAGGAAGGAAAGACATTCAGAAAAGAACAGGAAGAAGTATTACAAAGCCAAAGCTAAGAAAGTTCTGAAAGCTAATGACACCTGGAGTGCCAGTGGTGGTGACTCTTCAGATGAATCTTCTGATTATGAATCTTCAGGACAGAAGAATCTTGGTCTTATAGCCAGATTACCCATTGAAAATCATTGTCTTATGGCTAAGGTACGAAATGCTGAATCATTGACCAATGTTTCTTTAAATTCGAATGCTAGTAAGTATTATAACTCTTCTGATGAAGAATCATCTTCTGATGAGGAAAATACTTTACCTACTTATGAAGAAGTCTCTAGGTTTGCTGAACTTCTTGAGATTGAGAATTCCAAACTCAACAAGAAACTTGATAAGGCAAATTCTAGGAATTCTATTCTTACTAAAGAGATATCAGATCTTTCTAAAGATCTTGATAAGAAAAATGCTGATTTTGAAAATATTTCAAAAAATCTTGAGGAAGTAAGTTCTGAGAAGAACAAACTTTCTAAAGAATTAGAAAAAGTAATTTCTAATAAAAATGATTTCGAGCCTAACTCTAGTTCAAAAACTAATGATTTTGAGGATAAAAACTTGGTTGTAAAACTCAAGTCTGAAATTTTTTCCTTAAAGAAGTGTTTATCAAACTTTACCCATGGTAAGGAAAATTTTGATAAGATGTATTCTCAAATACGACCTTTAAGAAATAAATCCGGATTTGGTTATACCCAAGCAAAACCTGTTTTCAGCAAAAATTATTTTGTTCCTCAAAGTGCCCCATTTTGCACTAAATGTCAATGTGGTGGTCACTGGGCAAGAAATTGTTCCTTAAACAAAACCCAATCCTTAGGTTTTCATAAAGCTTATTTTTCTAAGAAAATGTGGATACCTAAAATTTTATTGTCTGGAAATCTCGGATCCAAACAAGTTTGGATTCCGAAAGTCTAACTGTGTTCTTAATTTCAGGAAAATAAAGAAAGTTCCAGCAACAATATTTGGTACATGGATAGTGGATGTTCCCGGCATATGACTGGTAACAAAAGCTTTTTTGAAAAGATTATCAAAACGAAATGAGGAAAGGTAACTTTCTGAGACAATGCTAAGGGAGAGATTGTTGGTATTGGTAATATTGTTCTTTTAGGTAAAACTTTGATTTCAAATGTTCTTTTTGTTAAAGGTCTTAAGCACAACCTCATTAGCATAAGTCAGTTATGTGATGAAGGTTACCTTGTGAATTTTAGGAATGATAAATGCTTAGTTCACAATTCCAAGGAAGAATTTATTCTCTCTGCCAATAGGCAAGAGAATGTTTACACCTTAAACTTAGAAGACCTAAGAAGCCAAGATTTACCTTGCCTAAGTGCAATGGAAGAACACTCTTGGTTATGGCATAGAAGATTAGGACACTGTAATCTTAGGAACCTATGTAAACTCTCTAAGAAGAAACTTGTTAAGGATCTACCGGAGCTTAGATTTGATTCTTCTAAAGTTTGTGATCCTTGTCAATATGGCAAGCAACATAAATCTAGTTTTAAGTCAATCGGTGAAGTCTCAACAACCGATGCATTACAGTTGGTGCATATGGATCTTTTTGGTCCAACACAAACTGGAAGCATTGGAGGCAAATACTATGTGTTTGTTCTAGTTGATGATTACACTAGATTTACTTGGGTCTATTTTCTAGCAAGGAAATCTGAAGCTTTTTCGTTTTTCAAAAGTTTTAGAGCCCAAGTTAAAAATGAGAAAAACCTTCCATTGAAAACTATTCATAGTGATCATGGAGGAGAATTTCAAAATTCTGATTTTGAAACTTTTTGTAGTAAGAAAGGTATTACTCACAATTTTTCAGCACCTAGAACTCCTCAACAGAATGGTGTAGTTGAAAGAAGAAATAGAATTCTTCAAGAGATAACTAGAACCATGTTGAGTGAATATTCTATTGCTAGACATTTCTGGGCTGAAGCTGTAAGTACTGCTTGTTATACTATAAATCGAGTTTTGATTAGACCTTTTCTTAATAAAACTCCTTATGAGTTATGGAATGGTAGAAAACCAAGACTTTCCTACTTCAAGGTTTTTGGTTGCAAAGTATTCATTTTGAATACTAAAGATAACTTACATAAATTCGCACCAAAATCTGATGAAGGAATTTCCTTAGGATATTCCACAACCTCTAAGGCATATAGAGTTTTTAATAAAAATACTTGTACTGTTGAGGAAACAGTACATGTAAAATTTGATGAATCAGATCCTTTTGTTTTTAAAACCTCCCAACCTACATCCTCGGATGTGTTTTTAAAAACTGATTATCAACCTTTAATAGAAGAACCTTCTGATAAGGAAATTGTTCTAGAAGATAATTCTGAAACATTTACCCCAGAAGACTTTCTACCTTATGTTGATGAACAGGTTTTACAAAACCCAAATCAGGTGTTTCTTAAGAATCATCCCAGTGATAGTATCATTGGTGATGTAAATCAACCTGTAAGGACTAGAAGTTCCTTAAGAAATGAAGTAGAACATCTAGCATTTCTTTCCCAATTAGAGCCTAAAATCACTGATGAAGCTTTAGATGATGATGATTGGATCAAAGCAATGCAAGATGAACTAAATGAATTCGAAAGGAATAAAGTCTGGACCTTGGTTGAGAGACCTAAGGAAACTTCTGTTATTGGAGTAAAATGGGTTTTCAGGAATAAATGTGATGAGAATGGAGTCATTGTTAGAAATAAAGCTAGACTTGTTGCTAAAGGCTATAATCAGCAAGAAGGAATAGACTATGAAGAAACCTATGCTCCAGTAGCTAGACTTGAATCTATCCGTATTCTACTTGCCTTTGCAGCATTCTTTAATTTCAAACTATTTCAAATGGATGTGAAATGTGCTTTTCTTAACGGTTATGTTCAAGAGGAAGTTTTTGTTGAACAACCTCCTGGCTTTGAAGATACAAAACATCCTGATCATGTTTTTAGACTTACCAAAGCTTTGTATGGCCTTAAACAAGCCCCACGAGCATGGTATGATAGACTTACTGGATTTTTGCTTCAAAATAACTATGTTAAGGGAAATGCAGATCCAACCCTTTTTATAAAGAAAGATAAGAAAAATGTTTTGATTGTTCAAATTTATGTTGATGACATTATATTTGGTTCAACTCAGCAATCTTTGACTGACTCTTTTGCTAGTCTAATGAAATCTGAGTTTGAAATGAGTATGATGGGTGAGTTAACATTTTTCCTTGGTTTTCAAATTTCCCAAAAACCAGAAGGAACCTACATATCCCAACATAAGTATATTAAATATCTTCTTAAAAAGTATGGTTATGACAACACTAAAAGTATAAGTACTCCCATTGGTACCTCAAACTCTTTAGATCTTGATGAAGCTGGGAAACCAGTAGATCAAACATCTTTTAGAGGTATGATTGGAAGTTTACTTTACTTAACAGCTAGTCGACCAGACTTAATGTTTTCTGTATGCTTATGTGCAAGATATCAATCCAATCCTAAGGAATCTCACTTAAAGGCTGTAAAAAGAATTTTTCGCTACCTTAAGGGAACCATGGATCTAGGATTATTTTATACTTCTGGAAATGATTTTGTTCTAAAAAGATTTTCTGATGCTGACTTTGGTGGATGTAGAATGGATAGGAAAAGTACATCCGGAACTTGTCATTTCTTAGGAGATTCATTAGTTTCTTGGTCATGCAAGAAGCAACATTCTGTTGCACTCTCCACTGCTGAAGCTGAATATGTAGCAGCTGGAAGTTGTTGTGCACAAGTGTTGTGGATGCAACACACATTCACAGACTATGGCTTGAGTTTTACTAAAACTCAAATTTTGTGTGATAACACAAGTGCCATTGCCCTAAGTAAAAACCCTTCACATCACTCTCGTGCAAAACACATAGATATTAGGCATCACTTTCTTAGGGATCACACACTTAAAGGAGACATTATTCTTCAGTTTATCGGAACGCAAGATCAACTTGCTGATATTTTCACAAAATCTTTACCTTCTGATAGATTTGAATATATTAAACAGAAGTTAGGAATGATAACCGTAAGGTAATCTTCCCCAATTAACTTTCTGTTGAAAAATCTCCTTACAGTAATAAACTCCTTTTCATAGGGGGAGTACATTTGTTTGATTATTTAACAAAGTTTTTCAAATTTTGTTTTCAAACTTTTCAGAACGAAAATTTCCGGAATGGAATTTCCGGAACAAAAATTTACCAGAAAGGATATTTTCGCACAGAATACTTCTGGAATGGAAGTATTCGTATTGAAAATTTCCGGAATGGAAAACATTCGTACTGGTATTTTCATAACGGAACTTTCGTACTGAGTCTTTCGTATTGACTTTTCGTGTTTACTTTTTTGTATTAAATCTTTCGTATTGACTTTTTCGTATTTACTTTTTCGTATTGATTTTTTTTTCGTATTAAAGTTTTCGTACTTAGTTTTTCGTATTGAATTTTTCGTAGTAGTCTTTATATTACCCATTACGAATAACTTTCCTAAGCTAATCCGAAAGGTATGATTTCCTTACTGAAGTTTTCGTAATCATATTTTACTTGCTAGCAATTTCTTATAGTTTGTTTTTGGTTTTTGGATTTCTTAATTCTTTATTTTAATAAAACCTCAAAAAGATCGGATTCAAGCTTTCAACCGTTAGATCTGATCTCAGATCATTCTAAACCGTCAGATCAACCGAGGAAGTTGAACCGTCATCCCAATGCCTATATAAAGGGGATCCTATTTTCTCGTCCCACATCGATTTCAAGCTTTTGCGTGCTGAAGCTCTGACTCTCTGATTTAAGGCCGTTCTGAACTACAGTTTTCCAGTTCCGAACTTCAGTCTTCTCAGTTCCGAACTTCTCAGAGATTTCAGATCCGAATGTCTGCAGAGTTAGCTTCTCAAGAGATGTCTTCAACCAAGCCCATTTCTCAGTGGTTAGTCTACAGAGAGCGGTTAGTTCATCCGAATTTCTTCAGCAACTATGATTCTATCATTTCGAAGAATATCAAGTTGAATGGCTGGGAGGATGTTGCGATATCAAAAACTGGCAACCAAGATGAAGTCTACTCTGACTTGATTGTCGAGTTTTATGAGACAGTTGCTTTCTTCGTGGAAGATAATAGAGAGAAGTTTTCCTTCAAATCGTATGGCAAGACATATAAGCTATCTTACACCAAGGCTGCAAGCTTGGTAGGGCTGAGTTATGAAGGGGAAGCTGAGTTTATCTCGCACGTTCTGCCAGACTCCTTGGGTAGTTTCAACAAGGAGAAAGCCTTAGAAATTCTTGGACTGGATGATGATAAGGCTCCGAAAATTGCAACCCTATCTACAAACTTCCGGATTCTGGAGTTATGGGTGCAAGGGCTTATCGTACCAAGAAAAGGAGACAAGGACAGCTTGAAGAAGAGTGAGATATACATCTTGGATTTTCTGATAAATCTAAGAAAGTTCAACCTGATGAAGCATATTCTTCTCAACATTGATAATTTGAAGAAGGGGAATCTGAGAGCTCAGATAGTGATGTACCCGGCAATTTTGTCGAAGCTGATAGTTCGGTGCCTAGAATCCTTCAAGGTTGCTTGTAGTTCTAAGCTGAAAGTTTGCAAGATCATGTTGCTCAGTGATGCAACTCTTAAAAGGATGAATATAGCTTTTAACAAGGAGTCAGGGAAATTCATTGATCTACCGCCTCAAGCAGAAGTGACTCCGAAAGTGGCTGATCCGGAATCATCAAAGCCGGTAAGGAAGAGGAAACAGAAAGAAGTGGTAAGTGAAGCTGAGGAACCCAAGTCTAAGGAAGTCCATTCCGCACCTCCTAAGCCTAAGAAGAAGAAGACATATACTGATGAGGTTGCAGCGAAGTGGAGAGCTGACAAGGAGAAGAGGAAGGAAGGAGATCCGCAGTTCGGATTGGATCCTGCAGAGGCTAAGGCTCTGAAAGAAAAGGCTGCTGATGAGCTTGAGAAGCAAGCTAAGGAAAAGAAGCTGAAGAAGAAGTTGTCAGAAGCTGAGGCTGTGCAAGCTTTGTTGAAGTTTAATGAAATGGTTTCAGCAACCATTCCTGTTCCGAGATCTTTTTCTCTGGAATCTCTACCTGAGACTCCAGGAAGAAATCTTGTAACTCCGGAAGAGGCTGTTCCTACTGAGGAAGTAGAGCAAGTGGAAGAGGTTGAAGAAGCGGCTGAAGGAAGTGGTGAGACAGGAGATGTGCTCAAACAAGTAGATGAATATAAGGGAAATCCTTCTGAACACCTTTCGCTCCGAACATCTGAAGCTCAATCTTCAAAGCTTCCTACTCCTGCAATGGAAGAAGAAAAGGGAGAAGAAGAAGTTACTTGTCAAGAACATATTTTACTTGATGCTGCTCAGATGGGAAATGTGGAAGCCAATGTTCAAAAAGTTGCTGATGAGGAAGATAAAATAGTTCAAGTCTCTGATAGTGAGAACAGATCTCCGGAACAGGTTTCAATTCCGGAAAAACAAAAGGGAAAGCAAATTCTTGCTGATACCCCGAGTTCAGGAAAAAGTTTGAGGAAGGAAGCTGGTAGCTCTTCTAAGAGGAAGTTGGAGCTTATTGAGGAAGAAAATTCTCCTAGCAAGATTTCTGATTCGGAGTCATCATCGTTGGGGCACGATTTTGTTGTTTAGTCCTTGAAGAAGTTGGTGGGAACTATTCCAACCTTCTCCAGTATTGACTCTCGGTGCCAGATGCTCCAACATACAATGAATCAGAAAACCGACTCCGTATCCATGGTTATGGATAAATGTGTTGAGATAGAAGCCCAGTTCAAAAATTTCTTTATTGGTTACGAATCCCATAAAAGATCGTGCAAAAGGATGACTAGCTGGTCAAAGAAGAATGTGGAAGAGATGAGGTTGCTGGATGAGTTTTAGGAGAATGTTAAGGATGCATTTCAAACCGAGGACAAGAAGTTTCATGAGATGTCTGCATCATTCGATGAGAAATTGACAGAGGAAAAGAATATTCGGAGTCAGGAAGTAAGAGATCTGAATGGAAAGCTCAACTCTGTTAATCAAAGTTGGAAATTTGAAAGGGATCATCGGATCAATTATCTAGAAAGGATAAAGTCTCAGGAAGAGAAAATGGAAGCTCAGGAAGAAAAGTTAAAGGCTCAGGAAGAAATCATTCAAGCTCAGTCAGCAAGAATAGTTGCTTTAGAAAAGCAAGCAGAGGAAGATCATAAGGATCTCAAGAAGATCAAGACAATTCTCAAGGGGCTCATGTCGAAGGAGAAAGATCCGAAATGACCAATCCGATCTTTTTGTTGTAATCTGTTTTTGTTGCTGACATTTCAAATATAATGAAAATTGTGCTTGTTGTTTCTATTGTTGTCGTTACTAATCTTTTCAGGTACTTTGTTATTTTTTTCCATTCCCTCCAATTCTTTTTGAAAATCACAAAGGGGGAGAAGGAAAAGATCCTTAAGAAAAAGAGTAAATCTAATAAGTGCTTATCAAAGGGGGAGAAAAAAAAATACCCAAGGAGATAGAACTCTAATAAGAGTTTGTTTAAGGGGGAGTTTTTCTTAAAGAAACATCACTCCGGAAATATGAATACGATCCTTAGAGACTCAAAGCCTAAGGGGGAGTTAGTCGTATTCATCTATATTCTTAAACCAAGGGAGATAAGCTTTAATATGTTTCTTTCTTCTTAGAATAGATTTTTCGTAAGGATGTTTGTGCTTTCCAAAAAGGGGGAGATTGTTGAGTCAATAAGGTTTTCCTTATGACTTTTCCATTCCTTCTTGTTTTGAAAATCACAAACACCTTATCTTTAAGGAAAATCGCTTTTGTAAGGAAAAATGCTTTCTTAAGGAAAATTGCTTTTATAAGGAAAAATGTTTTCTTAAGGAAAAACGCTTTTATAAGAAAAATTTATCCTTATCATATTTTCATTAATATTTTTTCTTAAGTATGAGTTTCGGATTCACTTTCTCGGAGTCATAAAATCATTGATATAAAAGCATTCTGTTTTTAGGATTCGATTCTGGACAAGAACTATAAGGAAATTTCATTCCGAATTCCGGATATGAATTCTGACTTTGTTCTATTCCAGATTCAGGATACGAATTCTGAAGAAGAATTCTCATTATGAATTCTAATGAAGAAATCCCATTCCGAATTCTCATTACGAATTCTGAAGAAGAATTCTCATTACGAATTCTGAAGAAGAATTCTCATTACGAATTCTGAAGAAGAATTCTCATTACGAATTCTAATGAAGAAATCCCATTCCGAATTCTCATTACGAATTCTGAAGAAGAATTCTCATTACGAATTCTGAAGAAGAATTCTCATTACGAATTCCAATGAAGAATTCTCATTACGAATTCTAATGAAGAAATCTCATTCTGAATTCTCATTACGAATTCTGATGACGAATTCTCATTACGAATTCTAATGATGAATTCTCATTACGATTTCTGATGACGAATTTCTATTCCGAATTCCTACTCCGAATTCTCATTCCGAATTCTCCTATTAAACAGAATCTGATTATCATTGTTTTATACACTCTGAATTTATTCACTCCGAACCTTCACTCCGAAATTTCTATTCCGAACCTTTTTGTTAGAGTTTAAAACGATGTCGTACTTTCTGTTATACTTGTTTTGTTATAAAACGATGTCGTCCATTTTGTTATAAACTAACCGTTGTCTAAGTGACACGTGTACAGGTCCCTCCGAACTTTAAGGAAAATATGACCGTTGGAGAGGAGCCGACCTTACCTATAAATAGGAGCTCATTTGAAAGAGCACGCTGCCGATTGCTGAAAAAAGTGCTTACATGCTGTTGAAGTGATTTCTAGAGAGAGAGTCTCTTATTAACTCTCAAAGCTTCGTGCGACTCCGAATGTTGGTGATTACATTCGAGGGCTTCCGGGGATAGGAAGATAGAGGTGTCGACTACCTTAAAGATCGAGGGCTTTCTTGCTGAGAAAGACAGAGGTTGCCGACTACCTTAAAGATCGAGGACTTCCGTGCTGAGGAAGACAGAGGTTGCCAACTACCTTGAAGTTGAGGGCTTGCGGAGATAGCAAGACAGAGACTCTGATCTTCGTATCGAGGGCTTATCCTGGTGTGGGTAAGACAGACTTGCTTGAAAGTATAAATCAAGGGACCTTTATCCAAGGTTGTTGGATACCCTTCTCTTTGGGATAAAAGACTATTATCTTGTTACTAGTAGTTTCACTACTTGTCTTTATTCCGCTGCAATTTGTATCTTAAGGAAAGTATAACTTTCTTATACTTCCTTACTTACTCTGATTAGTTTAGATTCTATACGCTTTAAGGTAGAATCTTGTATTGTAACTTTTGTTAAGTTTCAATTTCCGGAACCATATTTCCGGAACCTACTTTTGGAATCTCTTTCCAAGTTTAGTTCGGTGTTAGAGGTGTTGTGAATCTACTTAGTTTAACTTTGTTAAACTTAGTTCTTTCCTTTTCTTAAGGAAACTTTAGTTATTCATAACTAACTTTAAAGGTTCCAAAGGAATTTTTAAAGTATACAATTCACCCCCCCTCTTGTATATTGAGCATCTCATATTATATTTCGATCCTACAGAGCCGAGCTCCCAAGATTTATTGCACTTCCAAGGGAAAGAGATCGGGACACTGAACTCGCATATCTGATTACTAGTCTCAAGTTTCTTCCAAAATATTCTCATGTTACCATAGTACTCTCACTAATGGAATAACCTTGCCCTGTAATAATTTATCACTATGATCCACGACATGAAACTGATGCTCCTCAAAGGACGCATCAACCTCAATATCAACATCCTCAACATCCACCACGTGAGTTGGGTCTAGGCAATACCACTGAAGCTGCAAAACATGAAAAACATCATTCATACCACTATACCGTTGAGGAATATCCAATCAGTATTCTATTGGCCTGATCCTCTCCATAATCTCAATTGGTCCCACATACCTCAGAACCAACATTCCTTGCTTCTGAATCCATCGATGACCCAACCTTAGTGACACCTAAAGGAATACACTATCACCCACCTCTAACTCAATAGGTCTACGCCTATGATTCGTATATGACTTTTTCCTACTCAGAGCCATTTCCATCCATCCCTAAATCAACTCAAATTTCTCTGAAGTCTCCTTCATGAGACTCGGTCCAAATATCTCAGAATCACCGGCCTCTAACTAACAGAGTAGAGATCTACACGGTCTCCCATAGAGAACCTCAAACATTTACATTTGAACCACATCCTGTAAACTATGGTTATAGTAAAATTCAACAAGATACAAGTTATTATCCCAGGAACCACCAAAGTTCAAGACACAAGCCCTCAACATGTCCTCCAACAGTTGGACTGTACGCTCTGACTGCCCGTCCGTCTGTGGGTGGAAATCCATACTCAAAAGAACCTGTGTACCAAGCACCTTTTGTAACCCATCCCAGAAGTGTGAGGTTAAATGACAATCATGATCTGAAACTATAGTTCATGGAACACCATGAAACCATACTATTTCTGAAATATACAACTCACCTGACTGATCAACTATGTAAGTCTTATAAATCGGTAAGAAATTAGACACTTTCGTTAGCCGATCCACAACCAACTAGATTGCATCATTCTACCAAGTCATCCTCAAAAGACCCACCAGAAAATCCATTATCACATCATCCCACTTCCATTTCATAATGGGAAATGGATGTAAAAAACCACTTGGTCATTGATGCTCGGCCTTCAACTGTTGACAGGTAAGGCACCGTGCCACAAATCCCACAACTTCCCTTTCCATTCCCAGTCACAAAAACATCCTGTGGAGATCACGATACATCTTGGTTAAATTAGGATAGACTTTCCATTTTCATGCATTGAACTCATGCATAAACGCTTCCCACATGCATACTAGAAAAACCACATGACCATGAACACAAACAATCTTGTCCGCAAACGGCCCAACCAGAAGGTGACTCCCCACCTTTGAGTTTTTCCTTCAGGGAAAAACATTCAAGATCGTCGAGGTACATTCCCTAACTTGGCTCAAAAGTTTCGACTCAACTACCATGGAAGTAAGAGTCACCTGATTGTTTTCCTACCACACCTCCAGGTGCATCTCTGCAAACAAAGCCATCACCTTCCACTCAGTGATGGATTCCTTAACCATCTTGTTCTGAGACTTCCTACACAAAGAATCAGCAACATTGTTCCCCTTTCCCGGTGTATATACCATTTCAAAGTTGCAAGACTTCAGATACTTAACCCATATTCACTATCAAAGATTCAAATCCCACTGCGAAAAGATATACTTTGTACTGTAGGGATCAGTATACACCATGAACTGTTCCCCCAACATGTAGTTCCTCAATAACTTTAAGGAAAACACTACTATAGCCAACTCAAGATCATTAGTGGGATAATTCTTCTCAAGGGATCTCAATTTCCTTGACCCATAATCCACAACCTGCCCATCTTGCATCAACATAGCCCCAATCCCAATACCGGATGCATCACAAAATAGGACATACTTCTTACATGGCTTGGGTAATATCAAGATCGGTGCGGTCATCAATCGGTTTTTCAACTCTATAAAGGAATTCTCACAAGCCTCAAACCACTCAAACCTAATTCCCTTCTTGGTCAATCCTGAAAGTCATGATGAAAAATGAGATAAATCTTGGATGAAACTTCGGTAATACCTATCCAAACCTAGAAAACTCAAAACATCTAAAACACTCTTGGGATGATCCCAAGATACAATAGCATGCACTTTATCTGGATCCACTAACACACATGCCTCAGAGATAATGTGACCCAGAAAATGCACTTCTCTAATCCAGAACTCACACTTTGATTTCATGGAGTATATCTGATTCTCTCTTACTGTACTTAGAATGATGTCAAGATGTTGGGAATGATCATGGTGAGTTTTCGAGTACGCCAAGATGTCATCAGCAAAGACAACCACAAACTGATCATGATAGGGATGAAATATTTCATTCATGAAATCCATGAACATCACTAATGCATTGGTCAAGCCAAAAGGCATCACCAAAAATTCAAACAACTTATACCGACTCCTGAAAGCTATCAATGGTAAGTATGAAGGCCTCACCCTCAACTGGTGATAACCCGTTCCCAGATCAATTTTAGAAAATACCAATGCACTCTTCAGCTAATTAAATAGGTCATCAATTCTAGGAAGAGTGGACCAATTGTTCACTGTCATCTAATTTAACTTCAGATAATCAACAAACAGCCTTAACGACTCGTCATCCTTCTTTGAAAAAAGCATCGGAGATCCCCAAGGAGACGTACTAGGACTTATTAACCCCTTACACTATAACTCCTAATGTTGAACCATCAACTCCTGGAGTTATTCTGATTCCATTCGGTATGGTGGAATAGAAACTAGCTATGCTCTCGACAGAAACTCGATCGTGAACTCAACATCCCTCTCAGGTGGTAACCCCAAGAAATACTCAAGACACACATCCTAAAACTAATCCAATATTATAGGGATGACACACTATTCCCCTCTTTCATCATCAATCACAAGGCATGATACTTGAGCCGTGAGACTACCCAACTACTGAAAAATGGTCTTGCGCAACCTGCTCAAACATCCCACTCTCCACGATGGACATAAGTGTCACCCTCAAGTGACCTGAACGATACCTTGTCACGGTAACAGTCTATGTGAACCCAATAAAACATAAACATGTTTATACCCAATATGAATTCAAAACCTAACATCTCGAGAATGAACAAGTCCCACAGGAAACCATACCCACTGACTTCCAGAGCACATCCCTTACACTGCCTGATGTATTCATTTCGCACACCCAATGGAGTGTCGATCGACATAACTCCACACACACTCTCCAAACAAAAGACCCAATGCTACCACAAGTTGAGATAAAATAAAAGAGTGTGTGGTACCAGTGTAAAACAAATCACTAGAAAGAATAGAAGATACAAGGATCGTACCTCTAATATTTGATGGCCCAGCCTCGCCATCACTATGTGCAGATTGAACTACATGAAGATGACTTGCCCCTCTACCCTGGGCCCCAACCTATGTGCCCTACACTGCACTGCCCTACTAACATGGGTAATCCTGCCCCAGAGTTCCACATCCACCGCCCCTACCAGTACGGCCTATGGAACTCCAACTGCCTGTTTGATATGAAGCAATTGATCCCTTGACTCTTCTTTTCATTTTCTTATCACCAAAATTCATACTCTCCTGTTGAGGGTTCCTGCAGAACCTCTGCACGGGTCCCAATCTACCACATGACTGAAAATCAACTAGAGGTTGAGGACATTGGCCATGAATGTTCCACAGCCTTCCACAATGATAGAAGAACACCTGATCACCACCCTCAGAGGATGACTTACTCTTTTGACAACCTTGCACACTTCTGCCCTGCTAAAAACTTCCAAAATGATGCTTCTGACCCTCGGAAGTAGCGCCACTTGTCTTCCGACCTGGAACAACAATCCCACTACCCAAAGTTCCTTTTATGTTCCCTTATGAGATCAGCACTTGTTCCACTACCTTTGTAAATATCTTTAAGAGAAATATATTAACCTGATACCTAATATCATGTCTCATCCCATCCTAGAAACACTGCATAACTTCTGCCTCATCCCCTGCCAATGCTATAAAATAGCGTCGTAGGTCGGGGAAGTGTCCAGCAGACTCCATCACCGACATTGATCCTTGAGTCAGTCTCATGAAATCTGTAGCTTACTCTTTCCTTAAAGTATCGAGATAAAAATGTTCTATAAACTTTCTGGAAATCTTTCCAGAACAACCCATCGGTCTTCTAAATCTGAGCCAGGATGTCCCACCAATGCTTTTCCTAGCCCTGAAACATCTATTCTTCCAACTTGACTCACTTCCTAAAAAGATTCTTCATATGATCAAGTATCATCTGGATAGACTCTATCCAGAATGTTGATTCCTCTGACCCACCCTCTCTAGTAAAGGTCAGAGGGTGTTGCATCTGAAACTCTCTAGTTATCTCAAACAAACTCAGTACGACCAGCCTTGGGTCCTGATCCATCATCTTCATAAAATGAGCCAAGTTCTCTCGGAACCGCTCTTCCCCACTTCCTTGGATCACCACATTCCCTTTCTCCTATACTGTAGGAGTGTTCTTAGCAACATCCTCATGTTGCCCAACCGGTTCTCGACATCATGGTGTAATTTATCTACTTTTCCAAACACGAGGTTTAGAATACATACCGTAAAACTTTCCCAAATTCATAAAAAGAAGGCTCTTCACCTACCACAACCACCAACTATACATGCACTATCCCATAAACCCTTAATATTCTGAAAACAACCCCCTGGACATCCCTACTACGGGCCATGGTCCACAAGGGGTAAACAACCACACCCCACCACAAGGCTCACACAACATGTTGCAAACAACATTTTCAATTCATTAAAAACACTTAATTACACATATTTCATTAATCATTATTTATCATTGTTTTATCTTCACCCACTTACATTATTTCATTTATGAGATTTTCCATTTTTCAATTATCAAGATGCAAGGTGCATTCTATCTTTCATTCCTCACACACCAAACTTGTGTGTGCCAACCATAATGCATTCTTCTTATCTCTCTAGGTGCCTACAATGATGCATGAATGCCCAACCTCATTCCATTGAGTCCACAATCCAAATATCATAAACCATCACATCACACAACATGTTCATCACCCTATGGTGAAATATCATCAACTATAACATCACACAATCAAGAAAAAAAATTCGCGCCATGAGTGACTTGGGTTTTCCCTCATACATGGGTTAGGTACTCCAAAGAACGAGATCATTACCAAGGCCCGACACATCCTAACTCTCATCTACTATCCCAAATAACAAGTTTCTAGAGAATTAGAAGAAATACTTCCTCTGATACCACTTTGTAACATCCTCGACCCTGAAACCACTAAGTCGGTGCTCTGATCCATGTGGTAAAATTACCTTAAGTACACATCCCCATATGCCAAAGGTTTTTGACTAGCATAGGGGGTCCAAATAGTCAATTGGGGAGAATATAACCCCTTTTTATCAGATTAAGCTACAAAAAAAAGATAAACAAAATATAAAAATAACAACCAATAATACCAGAGTATGCATAAACAAAATTTCATAAAATGGGCTATAACCATCTCCAATAATAAATATGTCATGCCATGCTATAAGTGAAAAATTGAACAAATCATGAAATGAAAAAAAAACTGAAAATACCCCAAAATTATTCCAACACCAAGTCTGGATCCTCCTCTATGCACACCAATGCCAACCCAACTGCCTAGAAATGGCCTTTTCCCTTCTCCTAACCTGCAAACATGAGGTCTTCAGAGGTACCCACTAGCGGCCCGAGTAGGGTGTGAGTACAACTCAGTAGGCCACCACCAACAGTGTCTACAAAATATCTGGTATAAACAATTGTGTATGAAAAAGGTAAATGAATAATAAATGACAAGAAAATTTTAAGTTCCCCTAACCAGTTTAGGTCTATTACCAACATTTATTACCATTTCCTTATCTTACAATTTCATCCCATTTCCCATTTCTTACCATTTCCAATAAATTTACCATGGGTTCATCACACATAGAAAGATACACGGCTTAAAGTAAATAATCATATACATGAGGAAGAACACAAAGTTGACCTATATTACTAGGACCAACTTCCTCATGTCAATCGTATCCGCACCTCAAAGCCTCAGTCCAGGTGGATGCAACTGATAGAGAAACATAGCATCAGTCCACTTCCCTAACTCATGCATTAGGGGTGGAGTTTAAAGCCTCAATCCAACTCGACCTGTGGGCATAGAACCTCAGTAAATAACCCACACTACCATGTTATGTGCACATGTTATACGTATATATGTCCATTAACCATTCACACAACATCACACCTATTTCCCAAGTCAAACAAAAATCATAAAAATAATATAAGATTTAATACCATGCCTTAATGCATTAAAAAATTTACCACATTTCACATTATTTAGCCACATAGCCCAATTTCACTTTTTATTGTTCTTATCTCACTAAGAATTCATTAATTGTGCCTAACTCACTAGGCTTTGTTCAGTATGAATAACTCACTAGGCTTAATTACCATGCTCACAATCCATTCTATTATGGTCTTTAATCATTTCCACATATTAACCTAATATCCCGTAGGTTATTATCAAGCCTAGGTTCATCACCTAGCTTCTGTCCCAACATGATTAATCACATCAACATGTTTATCAAGGGATCTACATGATTACACAACAATCTCACTTATTATTTACAAATCCCTAGGTCCAAGAGAGTCGTCACACCTCATGTGTGGCCCTAGATAAGTTTCATTACCCTTGATGCATCCCATTAGGATCATGAAGGTCTCCATTTAGACTTTTTAATAACCATTTTACCTAAACATGTCAAGGGTGATCAAAACATACCAAGAGACACCCATGAACAAAGACACACTTGCAAAAATCCTCAAATAAATCATGGGATATAACTTGTAGACCAGCTACCTTGATTCTGCAGATGAATGCACTCTTAATCGTTCCCTTAGATTCTATTTAAAAAACCCTGGAATCTTCAACCTATATCTCACCCAAAGAGTAGGGTTTTAGAGATTTTGAAGGAGAGGAGAATACCATAAAAACCATAAACACAAAAGAGAAGCAAGGATGAGATTTTCCTTACTTGGAGCTTCGATCCACAACCAACAGCACAAAAAAATGCCTTAGAAACGAAGGATATTGATCTCTTGGGGATATTAGGAGATTGGGTTCATTCCTAGGGTAAAGAGGAGTGAATGGGAAGGATATCCCTAGTTAGAGTTAAAAGTCCCAAAGTGGAAAATTGTAATTTTTTTAAAAGATTCTTGGTCACACAGTTTACCTACAGAGTTTTCCAAACCATGCACAAACCGTGCAAAGGCCACTGTCCAAAATCTCACCTCTTACACGGTTTCTTGGGTTGTCTTCATGGTTAGCACTAATCATGCGTAGGTCATTCGGCCTACCCAGAAAACCCCTTTTTCTCAATTTTTTTCATGTCCTGAACCATCAGAACACCCTCGAGCCTTCTTAAGGACCTGGTTAAGCACTTAATTAACCAAAAAAGGGGATTCAAAAGAAAACATAAATGATAAAATACCTTTCTAAGATCTAATATCTTATTAAATGTTTTACTCATATGTTTATTAAAATATGAGAAATTGATATTCCACCATCATCATTGGAATATGTTAAAGAATAAATTTCTTTTCAAGGAAATATACCAAACACATATAATTCCATATATGATATTTATTCAATAGTTAATTAGCTAAATATTTATTATATAAGGAATTAAATTTTATTTACTAAGATAATGGAGTTTGTGTGTCTTAGCTTGATATTATAAGATTAAAATAAAATCTAAGAGGATAGTGGGAAATGTTTGAACGTTGTGAAGTTTAAAGATAATAAATAAAAATTATTCCATTCAAAATTAAAGGTGATTTTCACTTAATATTATAAAATATTTTAAGGTATGATGGTAAATATAAATGAAAAGATATATATTTAGTTATCATAAAAATTTAATTTCACTTTTCTTGAAGTATTTTAGGATATGTTGGCGAAGATATAATGTAAATAGTTATATTGGTTACCAAAATATTTCAAGGAAATTTTTGATTAAATGGTTTCCAAGAATAATGATGATTTACTTAGAAATATTTCTTAGTATACAATAGGAGTTTAAATCATAACATTTGATTTTTTGGAGTTGGGAAGTTTGAATATTTTTAAGGAGTTGAAAATTAGAAAACAAATTCCTAAATTTATCCATTATTCAAAAAAATTATTCATATATATTACTCAATAAATAATTTAACGGGAGGGTTTTATCAGGTGGTCACATTGATATGTGATAATAATTTCATAGATACATAATAAGTTTAACAAAACCAATGAATTTTTATCATACATAAGCCCGGTCTAACAGTATATCATATAAGATATAATATAAAAATTCTTATGTACGGTTTTGTTCATAATTTTTAAAAGAATTTGAGAATATAAAATGATTCATGTTATATGGGAAAAAATATCTAATTTATCAATCTTTCATAATGGTTTCATGTATTTATATATTCATATAAATTTTATTAAAAGAAATCATAATTTATATCTCAAAGTATGACTTTGAGTTATACATAACTAATTTTCATCATGGAGTATTATAGGTCGTGATGAAATTTTAATGACAATGTGAGTATGATTGTTATATTGGGTTATATAATATGATCATAACGTCCAAAATGGTTTTTTATGCTAGATTAACTACTAAGTATACCTCATAGAGTTTTAGAAACTATTTATTTTGTATAAATGGGGTGCATGGATCATATTTAGAGTCCCCACTATTTGCAATTATAAAGATACCTAGCATGAAAACCTTTATACTTTGATAACATTCTTATGTTGGCCCTAGGGATTAGCTAATTAGGGGTGGTTTGGTATATTTTTAATCATGTTAATAGTTTAAGTTCATCTAAGATGGGATTTTTCTACTCATGTGACATGTATGAAATCTTATCCTTCAATTGAGATTGAATGAGGAGGTGTGTGTTCAATTCTAAATGGTATGAGATGAAATGGAATTTTGGAGATGATTTCAATTATTATTTAATATGATATAATATAAGGTAAAATGGAATGAAATTATTTTTGGATTTATTTTAAGTGATATATTAAAAGGAAATATTCTATAAATCCTATATACTTATGTTGTATTATGGCTATATTGTTGGTGAATATTGAGTATTTTAATTTTGGGTTTTTTAGGATCATATTATGATCATTTTTAGTGGAAATAAACCATCTATTTTCCAAATATATCATCAAAATTAAAATGACCATATGAAAAAAAGAACCTTATCCTTAAAATTTGATAACAACATCCTCCATTATCCTTATTTTAGGGAGAAATAATGATGAATATCATGAAGTAGTTAAACAAAGGCCGCTGGCTCTAAAAGTGGAACACTGGAAAATGGATCTATGTTCATAACATTAGGATTAAAAAACCTCAAAGGGTGATTTCTTTTAAAAGAATGTGAGGTATGAGGCATAGAAAAAGATAGTGTTAATAAAAAATATTTTCATAAATCTGATGATCTGACAAACAAATGATGGAACTCATTCTATTTTATAGGATATAAAAGACATTCTTTATTTAATGAAAATATGTCAATTATATTCAATGTATTAGGTGTCATCCCATGAATTGCTTCTTCTTAATATAATCCATTTAACACATTTAATGGACATGAAAGTGAATAAATAATCCATTCCTAAAGGATTATTAATATAAAGAAACCATGTAGTAAGAAGGAGGAAGATTCTTGATGAATTTCCCCTTGTATTGTGGTTTTTTTATTGCTAATTAGTGAGAGACAATGTATGTTGGAGTCTTCCATTAAATATTTAAAGGAACAAGTGGCCTATGTTGGAAAAGGAAATAATTAGATACTTATCATATCTATAAGGATAAAGGATTCTAAGGAATTTTATACTTACTAAAAAGACCTAGTTGGATAGCTTCTAGGTTGTAAATAATACATGTGAGTATTGTAGAGATGATCTTAATGAAAATTACACATAAAAATGTTGTGTAGAACTATCTACAATATTTAGTTGGTGATTTTAAAGAATCCTGATAGTATTGAGATTCTAATCTATTTTAATAAGTGTAAAAAATCATCAAAGTGTACTACATGACAAGGGTGTTGAATTTTAAGTTGGTTCATTCTTGGATAAATTCTTGATATGATTATATACTTCTAAAAGACATTTTTGTTGGATTTTAATTGGTTTCAATAATTTTAAATTTTATATTTCTTGGAGATTTGAGAGTGTTAAAACTTCATAAGAATTATCTTTCAGTGATGTTTAGTCATCATTTACGATGTGAATATGAATCATCTCTATACTATGTTATCATTATCCAGTAATTATAAGTGAAAAAAAATAACAATGGAATTATATTGGTAACCATCATCTAAACCTATGTAAAATTGAACCATTTGTTGTATAAGAATCATCTAGTGTTGTGTGTCCTTGAAGTTTTTCCTATGTAATCATCAAGTAGGGCTGTGTAAACATAATCAAAGGTTACATAACTGTTAATATATATCTTTCTAATTGCGATTCATTTCTATATAGGGATGATGTTTTTTGGTGTAACCATAAAAACTTTTAAAAATTTGGATAATTCTCCAGACTAAAAAATAAAGTTTCAAGAATTAATATCTAAAGTATAAGTTAATTTCTAATGGTTAAAGAGTTATTCTTAAGTATTCTAAAAATCATGATGATATGATTAACCATGAATCAAGCCTACAAATATATGAGATATCTTCTTCAATAAATAGAGAATAAGATAAAATTAATATGAATTTGATATACTTTATAAATTTTGAAATTTGAGATTCTAAAGTTATTAATTCTAATGAAAAATACATTTGAAGATTTTAAATCTATGATTAAGTTAAAATAATCATGATTCCTGGTTAAAATTTATTCAATCCTATTTTTATAGAGATAAAATAATATGATGATGAGGATAATTGAACTTGATTTAGGGAAAATATTAAATCCTTTTTAAATAATAATTTATATTTAATTGAGTCTAAGCTTACCATGTTCATTAAAGCATAAAAAAATTTAATACAAGTTGTTGAGAAGATGATTGAGGCAATATGAACATTAGAGACATATTTTTAGATGGAAATGAGAACTTCTATATTTAACTGACTTTTGAATTGAATAAAAAAAATTTCTAATGCAAGTGATATGTTTTCAAAGGATAGAATATCATATAATATTTAGGATTCAAGACGAATTCTTTGAGGAAGAATAAGAAGGGTCGAGGCATTTTTCTATGAATATTCAACAGAAATATGTACATTTTTTACTAATTAATTAAAGGTTGAGAATGATATATTTTCTAATCTACATGTGTGTGTTATATTTTATGAATCATATGAATAACATTTTTTGGTGGTAACTTGTGGATTTTATTTTGAGGAATATGAACTTGAGACTTATATGGGAATAAAAGGGAAATTTATTCATCCATGTGAGTTTTAATAAATAAGTTAATTTTTGGAGTATAAATTGTGTTGAAAATTGGATATATGAAATATATCTATGAGCCTAAATAACAATGCCCTTAGATTGGAAAAAAAATTCATCTTAGTATTCATTACGTGGATATTGAAAAGGAAAAAAGTAATTTAATACAATCAAATATGGTATTGATCATATTGAAAAAGAATGAAAGGTTATAAAAAAGATATTGGTTGTAGTTTTATGTGTTTTTTGAAATTGAGTTGGATGAAATAACTGAAACTCTCAAGGGAGAAGAACTATGATAAATTGTTTCACATTATAGAGAGTAAAATAGAAGGAGAACTAAAATTGTACTCAAAATTATAATTTTTTGGGGGCTCAAGAAGAAAAAAAGATACTGAGATGTATTGTTGGTTAGATAAAGTGAAGGAATAAGAAATAAAATAGTAGAATGATTGAATATAAGGTTAGGTGGGGTATGATAAATTTTTATACTTAAGATTTCAGTATTGAAAAGTTTTTATTTTTGTTGTCCAAGAGTTAGTTTCAAAATGAACTACGAAGTTATTCACATTACACTAAAGAATGAGTTACGAGAATTGTTCTTGAAAATCTATTAACAGATGAAGAATATGATGTTAGTAAGTTTGTTTATTCTTTATATGTATTGGAATCTTGTACATTACTTATGAATGACTTCAAGAAGAATGAGACTATGGAAGAAATGGTTGGATTTCATTATAAAGGATTTATGGGATAAAGATCTCAGGTTTTATGTGTAATATTGTTAACATGACTATATAATATAACAAAACTGATTTTAGGAAAATCCCTTTACACCCATTATTATTTATAAATAGGTTATAGGAGAGAATTTATGTCTCAATTGATGTTAAATATGGTAATAAGTAGGTTTCCCACATCAATGATGAAAATTATAAAATTATAATGTGGTTATTTTTTAATTATATTATATTTTACATGATTTTTTGGATTTATCGGTAAAGGTTAAAAAGATTTACTTATGAAAAAACCAATCACCGAGTTTATTGAGACCAAAAAATTGAAAAAAATTAAAATAATTAATTGTTTTCTTTAAAATTTGGCCACACCTAATTCACCCCCCTCTTAGGTGTGTCTACATAATCTTATAGAGAATTTCAGTTGGTGTAAAATCCTAGGTTCTGTATGAATATATATTTAATTTTATTTCCATTTATTCTTCAAATATTACATGAAGTGAAAACTTTATTTTGAAATTCCTCAAATGAAAAGTTCAGATTTTATTCTTTTTAAAATAGTTTTCTATATTTTGGCTCAGAATTTGAAAAATATGATGAAAATTATGCAAATAAGCTAAAAGAATCTTCAAAAGTTTAAGATAAACAACAACTAATATAATGTAGTTCAATTTTTAAGCATTTTTTTAAATCTTAACATTATTATTCCTATAATTAATCTTGAATAAGTAGTGTGGCATATTTCATTAAATTTGTTAAACGTATTTATATTGAGGATAATAATTATCTAAAGAATGTATATATTTATTGTTAAGTTCTATATTTGAATTTATCATGGGAATTAAGGATAAAAAAGGAATATTTTGAAGAATAATTTAGTGATTGGAAGAAGTATTGGAAAAGAAGATGAGTTAGTATAACACTCTTTCAAAGAAGGTAAAGTTCAAGGAATAAATAGTTTCCATTTGTAATAAAAAAATTTCTCAAGCTGATAAATAATTATAAATATATTTATGTGAGAGAGAGTACTTTGAAAAAAAATTAAAGAGGTTTTACATTCATTGGAAAAACTTCAAAACTTATCCATGAAAGTCAATTATTCCCAACTAGAAGTTAATTAAAAATGAATAAAATAGATGGAAAATATTCAAGTTAAGACAATAAAAAATAATGAAAATAAAAATTAAATGATGAATAAGGATTGGGAAGGAATCTTGTGATTAGTTGTGAATAAAAATTATTCTCAAAACATGGAGTGTCTTTATATATAATGTAAACATAAAATTATTAAACAGACAAAACCCAAAACATCCCAACATACTGAGAAGATAATTTCTACCAAAAAACGTTTTGTGAGATTTAACAATAAAAAAAGACTCTAAATAGTGAAAAAAATAAATCAATTTTCTATGGATAATCATCCACCACAAGTTCATAGAATAACATATCCCACAACCATGAAAAATCATTTTATTCTATATTTTTTTCAATTGAAAAAATAAGTGAAAAATAAAAAACAACACAGTTTTGGAGAAGAAAATTCCAACAAATTCGCTATAACATCAAGGGTAAATGTAGTCATATCTAAGGTAATTTTACCCCAAATGTATTCTAAAAATTTTAGGCTCTTTTTTAAAAATATAAAGGGTTTCAACTAATACATACTACACCTAAAGAAAATATAATTAAATTAATAAGATAAAATTAGTGCTACTAGTGGTTTAGGCATAATGATATGGATTATTTGAATAATATGACGGTATGTACAAATCAAATTATCCATAAATCAAGGTGGGTAGGATGGAATAAGGGAAAAAATGTTTTACTAAAGCTAATTTCAGAGAGAATGAATAATATATCTTTTTAGAATCAAATTTAAATGTTATGAAGCTTCGATATTTTTAACACATTGTTTCGATATTATGATATGTTTTGGTATGATATTACTCAATAAAAATATCATGTATATGTAAAGATAAGGCCACAACATATAATAAATTTGGTGAATAAATCTAGAATGTCTACATAAAGAGAAAATTAAGTGAAAATATTGTTGAATCAAATCGTTTAAGAAGTTATTTGGCAATATTTAGAAGTATTTTCAGCCTATATGGAAGAGTTTCTTCTACTATGAAAAAAATATCACATCACAGACCATTGAAATATACTAATAAATCTAAATGAAAAAGGGAGAAATATAGAATAGTGAAAATAATCAATCCACGACAAAAATTAAGAGGATTAGATTAGTAGATGACACTCCTAGTGAGGAGGTTGATAGGTGGGTGAAATGGGTATATAAAAGGTGGTAAGATGAAGTATTTGGAAGGTTTAAATATGTTGGACATAAGGATAAAAATAAATGTCTATTTTTTATGGTTAAATGAAAAAGAAAAGGGAAATAATCAATAGCATACAATTCTAAAATTATTGCTATATGGAAGGATCCTATGGAAAAAAAATAAGACAGTTCATGTTAGCAAAGTGTGATTGATAAAATGGGAAACTTATTGGAAAGAGGCTTAGAAGATAGATAAAGTGGAAAAGAAGTAAAGTACATTAATTTCTAAAGTTGATAAGATCATACCAACTAAGAACAGTGGTGAAAAGTAGGAAAATCACATGCTTCAAAATTTTGAAAAAATAGGTAGAATCAAGAAGGAATAAATCATGCAGAGGTATAGAAAATTTATACCTTTAAATAAGAGAGTCTTTGGGTTTATAAATTTTTCTTTACCCAGTGGCTCACATGGATGGGCTATTAGAGGATCCACCTTGTTCCCAAGTGTTTTTCATATGTTCTAATGTTTTGAATTTAAGGTTATTAAATGTGGATATAATCTCTTATGGGATATATTTCAAAGTAGTAAAAATTTATAAAGAGTTAATAATTTTTTTTTAATTTTAAATTATGGACTGCCACTTCAAAATTTTAAGGATGAGCTATGATCTTCATTCTCTTGTCACTATTTTAACTTGCATTCATTCTGTTTATTAAGGGGGTGATTATATAACCAAATGGTGAATAAATAACCCTTCACTTAAATTTTTTGATATGTTTCATCAAGATATTTCATGTTTATAAACTTTCTTGAAACACTATTTGGACAGACCCTTCAGAAATAAAACTAAACTAGTTTCATAAGATGGTATATTGATGGGAATCCTTGTTGTCTAAACTGGTTCCTCTTATTTTCTACTCCAAGTTAGCCTAATTATACATAGATCCAACTATTTTATGTGATATTTATAAGAATATTGGGGGTTCCACTATTCTCACATGGTACTAATGAAGAACATGGTTAGACGATGAAACTAATAGGGAGAAGATGTTTCTTGAGAAAGGGGGAGAAAAATATCCCCTTATGGGTCATTCCCTATACTCATTTTACGAATAATGGGGATAGAAAAAACATTTTTATACTTTATATTTGTTTTAAAAAGGGGGATAAAAAATACATTAACATTGGACATGAATTTTGTGTTGAAAATAAATATAAAATGAGAATATTGAGGTTTACTTTGTATTGAGGTTGTATTTTTTTCAATTAGTGATTTTTGATGTTTGTTGAAATATTACATTGAAAGTCAAAAGGAATGAGTGGCATATGCAGAAAGAAAATATAAAATTAAAGGCTACCAATATCTATATATTTAAAAAATGTTTATTAAGTTGTTACTCCCTCTGAATAATTGGATTGATAGATTCTAGGTTGTAACTAATAAATGTTCTATTTGGAGAAATGGTCTATTTTCAAAGACATTTAATTTGGCTATTTAGTACTGTCTAAAATAGTTGGTATGTGATTTATAATAATATAAAAAGTTTGGGGATTCAAAGCTTGCTGAATTAGTGGAAAAACTATCCATGTTTAATGAATTTGAAAGGTACATAATTTTGAGTTGGTTTACTCTTGGGTGAAATCCTGAGTATATTGGATATGGGTTGCAGTCATTTGATTTGGCCTCAAATTTATTTATAAAAAAATTATATTTTATATGTCTTATAGATTTAACAAATTCCTTATTGCATAATCATCATATTCCTTTATGATGTAACCATTATCTCAGATATTTGTATATATAATTTATATTTTCCATAACCATCAACTAATGAAACTGAGTAAAAAATGGAAAAAGAATTGTATGTGTAATTGTAACATCCCAAGTAAGTAATGGATAATATATATTCTTATATATTTCTATTTATGAATTAGATAGTGTTTTAGAGGCTTAAAACGAGAATAAATCCAATCTTAAGCATGGAATATACTAATATTTTTAAAAGATTGTTTTACTGCCTTTTAATGGAAAAAAAATTTTAAATCAAACTTTTGACAATTTTATAAGATCTATTTGTCAAAATAAACTTATTATTTAGGATTGGTACATTTAAATTTACTTTGGATATATTTTTGGTATTTTTCTGACAATGTTCATTTTTTAATGAATAGTGAAAAATACTACATTTTACATCAAAACTGCATTTTCATCTAATGTAACTATATGGTTAGATTACCTTTTTAATTGGTTTTAAAGTTTAAATATAATATATTTTTACCATTCAATCCAATGGTGGTCATTGGGATTAATTTCACTTTGGAATTGGGCATACACAAGTGCCAAACTTTTCATAGATATTGTTTCTAAAAAACCGGCTATTTGTTTTGACAACAAGAATTATTTTTAAATTAATTATTTAAATTTATGTGTTTGGAATTTGGTAAAATGTATTACATATTTGGAATCTTAGGTTTCAAATTATGTAATCAAGACTCTTTTTTTTACATTATTAATAGTAACGACGGTAATTATCTTTATTTATCTTGATTAATTAGTAATCGGGTAGTTAAGGATAATAAAATAATATCATAATAATAAAAAATTACCCTAACATGTGTCCTAATGATACTTTTTGTCTCATTGCTTACCATGGGATGCCTTGTTCCAAACATGGGGACCCCATGGAGTCACCTTTGTGTGATAATGACTTTTAATCTTTTTATTTTTAAAGAAAGTAAAATATAACAAAGAATGTATCACCTGAGTAAAACATTTTTAATTTTGTCTAAATAAATGATCTTTTGGACTATAAATATTAATTTCAAAGATAAAAATATTTCCTAAATCATAGTATTTTGTTTATAATTTTTAGACATTAAATAAATTAAATTATTTATGACATTATGATGATGCAGCGACTACCTCATTAATGAGTGATTTAAATAAAATAAAAGGATAATGTAAAATATAATAATTACACTTGTCAAAGACCTATTTAATGAGTATATTTAGAACCCTTATCACCTTATCCTCTAAATATATCAATGTGGTACCTTTAAAATCCGAAACTCATTTTAATATAAAGTAACATTTTATAACTTTCCAAGAGTGCCCCTCCTCTCCTCTTATAAAAGGCCCCCGCCTATACCTCATTACACAAACTTCTCAATCAATTGGTTCGGCCAAGATCTGCTCATTTTATCTCTCCACATTACTATATTCATCCTAGAAGCCTTACCTTATGCAGAAATCTATTCAAGAAAACCTTTTGGTTCAAACCAAGAGGAGTTACCCGATTTAAAGATAAAGTCTTCTCTAATGTTCTTTTGTTTTATTTTGCTTCTCCAACCCCCTAAAATCTTTTTATTCATTTATATTGTAACAAAACCAGTATTTTAAATATACTAGGATGTTTTTATAAGAATTATTCGAGCTACACTTACACACACCTACATCTAATGGTTAAAGAACATATTGTTTCTGTGGATGGTGAATTTCTGCCTCACGAAATGATGATTGTTCAATATTCTTATAACACCTTCAAAGGTGGCCATTAATATGTCACTATATTTATATATGATATATAATATTTTTATGTTTTCCTTAAGCTTCTGTTTTTTTTCATTTATGGAATATTTTTATGGCTTCCATTATGGGTAAACGTGATATCTTCATTTTCAGAAGTGCGGACTACCGCCCCCTCAAAGAGATTTGATTCGTTAATGCCATATGTGGGATATATAAAGGATGTAGTTAATGATATTATATATAATATTATACTGGAATTATAATATACCTTTATGTCATTATTATTCCATTCAATTAAATAAGAAATATAAATGAAAGTAGCGTTCATGCGTACGTACGGCTTACTGTCTCCATAAACGGTGCATTTCATTTCTTACCTCTAAACTTTATGTAATATTATAAATTCATGTATATGCTGGATATATATGATATATATGATATCTACATCATGAATATAATTTTGGATATAATGGATATTTTACCACATGAACAACTCGTAATTATAAAGAGTTTATTTTTGACTCAAGTACTAATGACCGACAAAAAAACCATTATTAACTTAAATAATTAAATAGTGTTCATAACATGGTAATAAGTGATATAAAATGAATAATGAACTTGAAAAAGGTTCTTAAGCAAGTATAAATTAACTCAAGTTTATTATACATGAGTTTAAATAATGATCGAGTCAAGTCGGACATGAGGTATGGGACTTCGTCTCAATCTCCATTCATTGAGGCATATTTTTTTTATACACAACTTTCTTTTATACGGTGTATAAACCCCTTTTAATTTTACGTTTATTCAAAATGAATATTTTATTATATGAAGCATTTACTAAATGACAAAAGGGAATGTTTTTTGTCATATGTATGTGGCGACAACGACTTCTCCACCTCCGTGACCATTATTTGAGTTTCGGCTTCCTCTACAATCCATAAATTTTTTAAAAAAATGAAAAATAAATACCATGGTTTACTTTTGTTTTATTTTGGTATTGAAAATGGTTTTCATAATGTTTTTATATCAATTTTTTTTATTGATATCTTGTTATTGAAATGTGGAAATGTTATGTTTCCTTTATGCATGTCTTATGTGATACGATTATGTAATGGTTCTTGGGCATTGTTATGAAGACAGGTGGTTCCATGATAAACTAAGGGCTGGTGAGCCCGATATAGCTCTCCAATGAATTGGGTAATGCGAAAGGGTTAAACTTTAAGGTTTCACTGAAGAGATTTAGGGAATATACTGTGATGGGAATTCCAAACGTAACCATTAGGGTTACTTCCTACGTAAGAATGTTATGAATTCCTCAAGTTACCTTTATGTCTTATGATTTCTATGATTTATCCATGATTTGATGAGGTATGTTAAAATGCTTATGTTTTATGAGTAAATTATGATTTCATACATGGACTAATGTTTTCATTTCATACTTTTATATCCCTTACTGAGCTTTTTATACTCATCCCAAGTTTTTGAAATGTTTTTCACAGGTCAAGGGAAAGGTACATGATGTGATGATAGTGTCAAGGAAGTGTCAAGAAAGAATCCCTGTTTTATTTTAAATATGTTTCCATTAATGGGAAAAATGAGTACTATATTTTATGTAACCACTTTGTTTAAATATGGAATGTAATGCATGATTTATGATATAATTCTCTAAAACTCTAAACCTGAAAAGATCCTCAATGTTTATTCTTGAAGTAACTCAAGATTAAGTAAGGATTAAGGATGGGGCCTTATAGTTGGTATCAAAGGTCGATTTAGATAACTTTAGGAGTTAGAATTCTATTAAAATATTATCTAAAAAAATTATCATCAAATTGAAATGATATAACATTTGAAGATCACCATGTCGCTTCATCTAAGACATGTTTGTTCAGAATGGTTTTCCACAGAGGAAATAGGGAAGCAGTGCTAGGAAGGCGTATAGAAGGAAATGACCTTCTGAATCATCATCCTGAGATGGTCGGAATTGGAACTGATCAGTTTTTTGCAGTAATGGCGTATTTGACTCAAGCGATAAATGGTGGTGGTATCCATGCACAGGATAATCTATATCAACCACAGAGGAACATGTCAGTGGTGGAACATTTCATGAGGCAACATCCCCCATCATTCAAAGGATCATCTGACCTTGTTCTAGCTGAAGGGTGGATTAAAGCACTGGAGAAGATTTTCGATGTCATGGGGTGTTCAGACAATCAAAAGGTTAGTCTTTTTACTTACCATTTGGAGGGTGAAGCAGATCAGTGGTAGTCGATGGTTAAAAATATCAGGGACACTGATGAGATTGATGCTCTCGAATGGGATGAATTCAAAGGTATGTTTATTGAGAATTATTTTCCTAAGGCTATTCGACTTAGGATGGAAAAAAATTCTTGGAATTGAGGCAAGAGGATGACTCAGTGGCTTCTTATGAAGAGAGGTTCACTCGATTGGCAAGGTATTCTCCAAATTTTATCTGAGACCTTGATAGTAAAATCAATTGTTTTACTCAGGATTAAAGCCAAAATATCGAAGGGCATTGGCTTCTCATGAGTTCAAAAGTTATGAAAAGATTTTTCGATGTGCTGAGAAGGTGGAAATGTAGTTTTTCGATGATCAAGTGTTCTATAACAACCAACAAAAGAAGAGACCGAGGTGGAAGGAGAAAGGGAAGAATTATTCAAAAAAAGTCTGATGGTAAGAAAAATAAGTTTCCAGTTTGTGATAAATGTGGTAAAAGGCATGTTGGCGAATGTCTTCTGAATTTTGGAAAGTGCTATTGATGTGGTAAGATGGGATATAAGTCTCGTGATTTCACTAAAAAAGATCAGGGTGATGGTAAGACCAAATTTGATTTACAGTTAGTGAAATTTTTTATGTGCAATGAGATGGGTCACTATGCAAACGAGTGTCTGACAAAGAGCTCGAGTGATGGGAAGTAGTTAGACTACAAGCATAAAGGGGTGGTGAAATCCTTTGAAACTACTTCAGCAGATGTTGGGCCATCAAATGAAGTGGTATCAGGTACTTTGTTTGTTTTTTCATATTACACCAGTGTGTTGTTTGATTCAGGGTCTACACATTCTTTCATCTCTGAAAACTTTTCTAGTAAAATAGAAATACCATCTCAAGAAATGACTCATGAACTTGTGTTAAAAACACTTGGGGGAAATGTTGAGGCAAAAATAATTTATAATAATATTCTTATCCTTATCTGTGGAAAGAACCTACTTGAAAACCTTATTTTTTTTACCTCTAGTAGAGTTTGATGTTATCCTGGGTATGGATTGGATCTCCATTTACCATGCTAAGATTGACTGTAGATCTAAAGAAGTTTCTTTTCAGAAAAAATTTCAGTTTGTGTACAAGAATGAACCCTTAATGTGGATAACATATCAAGAGGTTGAGAAACTTGTAAAATATTGAAATGAATGTTAACTTGAACATATTGTTGAAAACAAGGGAACTGTTCAGATTAATGATGTGCCAGTGGTAAATGAGTATCCTGATGTCTTTCCTGATGAGTTTCCTGGAATAATACCAGATCGGGAAGTTGAGTTTACTGTTGACTTAGTTACTAATTCTAATCTAATTTCAAAACCCCCTTATTGAATGACTCAAATTGAACTTTTAGAGTTGAAGGAGAAATTGCAAGATTTATTAGAGAAAGGTTTTATTCGACCTAGCACATCACCATGGGATGATCCTATCTTATTTGTTAAAAAGAAATATGGTTCAATGAGACTTTGAATTGATTATAGAGCCTTGAATAACATCACTATTAAGAACAAATATCCATTGCCTCATATTGATGTTTTGTTTGATCATCTCCATGGATCTCATTATTTTTCAAAGATCGACCTGAGGTTGGGGTACCATCAGTTGAAGGAAAAGGACGCAGATATTCTGAAGACTGTGTTTCGTACAAGATACAGCAATTATGAATTTGTAGTTATGCCTTTTGGGATAATCAATTCACCTTCTGTATTCATGGACCATATGAATAGAATTTTCCATGAGTTCTTGGATAAGTTTGTGGTTGTTTTCATTGATGGTATTCTGGTGTTTTCTAAAATTAAATAGGAGCATGAAAGACATTTAAGGATTTTTTTTCAAACCTTAAAAGAAAAGAAATTGTATGGGAAATTCAGAAAGTGTGAGTTTTGTTTGCAAAAAATTTCTTTCCTTGGTAATATTGTTTCTAAAGATGGGATAACTGTTGATCCTGAAAGAACAAAGGTTGTTCAAGAATGGCCAAGACCCACAAATGTAACTGAGATTCGTAGCTTCCTAGGTTTGGCAGGCTATTACGGAAGGTTTGTTAGAAATTTTTCCCGATTATCTATTCCAATAACTAAGCTAACTCGGAAGGGTGTTAAGTTTATCTGGACAAAATAATGTGATGATTGTTTTACGGAATTGAAAATAATATTGGTGAATGCTCCAGTTTTGGCACTACCTTCCAGGAATGGGGAGTTTGTTATCTACATTGATGCTTCATTGAAGGGACTTGGTTGCGTCCTAATGCAGAATGATCAGGTAATTTCTTATGCTTCACGTCAGTTGAAAACTCATGAGGTAAATTACCCTACACATGATATGGAATTAGCTGCTGTTGTTTTCACTTTAAAGATTTGGAGGCATCATTTTTATGGTGTAAAGTGTGAAATATATACTGATCACAAAAGTTTAAAGTATATATTCCTTTAGAAATAATTGAACATGAGACATAGGAGATGGTTGGAATTAATCAAGGATTATGATTCTACAATTCATTACCATCCTGGAAAAGCAAATAAAGTGGTTGATTCCTTGAGTAGAAAAAGTAATGCTTCCTTAAAAATGTTGTGTTTGGAACGTGATCCTTTGTTTAAGGATTTGATGAAATTTGGAATAGAAGTAGTTGGTGTAAGATGTTCTTCCTTTTTATTTCAGGTATCAGTGAAATCTTCTCTATCGGACAGAATTAAGCAAGCACAAAAGCAAGATAGTGAGTTGCATAAAAAGGTAGATCTAGTTTAGAAGGGTAAGTTGCCTGAATTCAACATTGACAATGATTGTGTTTTGAGATTTGGGAAGAGATTGTGTGTGTCGTGTGATTCACAGTTGAAGCGAGAGTTGTTATGTGAATCTCATAGTTCTCCGTTTTTAGATCATCCAAGCAGTACTAAGATGTATAGAGATCTTCGGGAGTATTACTGGTGGGACAGAATGAAAAGGGATATTGCTGATTTTACTGTGATGTGTTTGACTTGTCAATAGGTAAAAGCAGAGCAGAAGTTACCAAAAGGGATGCTTCAACCTTTACCAGTGCTAGAGTGGAAATGGGAGGATATATCCATGGACTTCGTTGTGGGATTGCCGAAGACACCTCGAGGTAATAATGCAATCTGGGTTATAGTTGATCGCTTGACTAAATCTGCTCATTTCCTTGCTATACGAGATACTTTTTTTCCTATATCAACTTTCCGGTCTGTATCTTAAAGAGATATTCAGGTTACATGGTGTTCCTCTCTCCATTGTATCTGATCGTGATCCCAGGTTCACTTTAAACTTTTTGAAAGGCCTTCAGACGTCGTTGGGTACTGAATTAAATTTTAGTACTGCTTTTCATCCTCAATCAGATGGGTAGTCAGAACGAACAATTCATATTTTGGAGGATATTCTACGTGCCTGTTTGATGGATTATTAGTTAAGTTGGGACCAACATCTTTCTTTGGTTGAGTTTTCTTATAATACCAGTTTTCATTCCAGTATACAGATGGAACCATTTGAGGCATTATATGGGAAGCGGTGTCGAACTCCAGATTTCTGGGATGAAGTGGGTGAAAGGAAGTTGATGGGACCATAATTGGTAGAAGATTTGGACGAAAACGTTCAGCTGATACAAAAATACATGATAACAGCTTAGAGCAGGCAGAAGAGTTATGCGGACAACAGGAGGAAGGATCTCTCTTTTGAGGTAGGTGATCATGTTTTTCTCAAAGTTTCACCATGGAAAAGTCTGATGTGATTTGGTAATAAAGGAAATATTAGTCCAAGATTCATTGGACCATATGAAATTATGGAGAGAGTTGGATCAGTTTCATACCAAGTGGTTTTACCTCCGAGTTTATCTCAGTTACACAATGTTTTTCATGTTTCAATATTAAGAAAGTATATGCCAGATCCATATCATGTTTTGAGTCCAGAGGTAGTTCAGCTGGAAGAGAATCTATCATATCAGAAACAACCGGTCCAAACTCTTGACTACAGGGAGCAGGTGTTGCAGAATAAGGTGATTCATCAAGTAAATGTTTGTGGAAAAACCACATGAGTGAAGAGGCAACATGGGAATGTGAAAATGCAATGAGGGATAAATACCCACACTTATTCGATAAGTAAATAAATTGTGGGGACGCAATTTTCTAAAGGGGGGAGGGATGTAACATCCCAAGTAAGTAATTAATAATATATATTCTTATCTATTTCTATTTTTGAATTATATAGTGTTTTAGAGGCTTAAAAAGAGAATAAATCCAATCTTAAGCATGGAATACACTAATATTTTTAAAAGATTGTTTTACTGCCTTTTGATGCCAACCCATTTTTAAATCAAACTTTTGACAATTTTATAATCTCTATTTGTCAAAATAAACTTATTCTTTATGATTGGGACATTGAAATTTACTTTGGATAAATTTTTGGTATTTTTCTGACAATGTTCATTTTTTTAATGAATAGTGAAAAATACTGCATTTTACATCAAAACTGCATTTTCATCTAATTTAACTATATGGATAGATTATCTTTTTAATTGGTTTTAAAGTGTAAATAGAATATATTTTTACCATTCAATCCAATGGTGGTCATTGGGATTAATTTCACTTTTTAATTGGGCATAAACAAGTGCCAAACTTTTCATAGATATTGTTTCTAAAATACCCGCTATTTGTTTTGACAACGAGAATTATTTTTAAATTAATTATTTCAATTTATATGTTTGGAATTTGGTAAAATGGATTACATATTTGGAATCATAAGGTTTAAATTATGTAATCAAGACTCTTTTTTTGGACATTATGAATAGTAACGTCGGTAATTATCATTAATTATCTCGATTAATTAGTAATCGGGTAGTTAAGGATAATAAAATAGTATCATAATAATAACAAATGACCCCAAAATGTGTCCTAATTATACTGGTTGTGTCATGGAAGACCATGGTATGCCTTGTGCCAAACATGGGGACCCCATGGAGTCACTTATTTGTGATAATGACTTTTTATCTTTTTATTTTTAAAGAAAGTTAAATATAACAAAAAATGTATCACCTGAGTAAAAAAAAAATTTGTCTACATGAAGGATCCTTTTGACTATAAATATTCATTGGAAAGATAAAGAGATTTCCTACATCATATTATTTTTTTATAATTTTTATACATTAAATAAATTAAATTATTTATGACATTATGATGATGCAGCGATTACCTCATTAATGAACGATTTAAATAATATGAAAAGATAATGTAAAATCTAAGACTTACACTTGTCAAAGACCTATTGTAGGAGTATATTTCAAACCCTTATCAGATTTTCCTAGAAATATATCAATGTGGGACCTTTAAAATCGGAAACTCATTTTAATATAAAGTAACATTTTATAACTTTCCAAGAGTGCCCCTCCTCTCCTCCTATAAAAGGCCCCCACCTATACCTCTTTACACACACTTCTCAAGACATTTGCACGGAAAATCTCTACTCATTTTATCTATCCACATCCCTCTCTGCATCCTAGAAGCCTTACCTTTGGTAGAAATCTATTCAAGAAACCCTTTTGGTTCAGACCAAGAGGAGTTACCCGATTTAAAGGTAAAGTCTTCTCTAATGATCTTTTGTTTTATTTTTCTTCTCCAACCCCCTAAACTCTTTTTATTAATTTATTTTGTAACAAAACCAGTATTTTAAATATACTAGGATTTTTTTATAAGAATTATTCTAGATACACTAACACACACCTACATCTAATGGTTAAAGAACATACTGTTTCCATGGATGGAGAATTTCTGCCTCACGAAACGATGATTGTTCAATATTCTTATAACACCTTCAATGGTGGCCATTAAGATGTCACTATATTTATATATGATATATAATATTTTTATGTTTTCCTTAAGCTTCTGTATTTTTCATTTATGTCATACATTTGTGGCTTCCATTATGGGTAAACGCGATATTTTCATTTTAGGATGTGCGGACTACCGCCCCCTCAAAGTGATTTGATTCGTTAATTCCATATGTGGGACATATAAAGGATGGAGTTAATGATATTATATATTATATTATAATATAATTATAATATACCTTTATTTCAGTATGATTCCATTCCATTAAATATGAAATAGAAATGAAAGTAGTGTTCATGCGTATGTACGGCTTACTGTCACCATGAACGGTGTATTTCATTTCTTACCTCTAACCATTATGTAATATTATAAATTCATGTATATACTGAATATATATGATATATATGATATCTACATCATGAATATAATTCTGGATATAATGGATATTTTACCACATGAATAACTTGTAATTATAAAGAGTTTATTTTTGACTCAAGTACCAATGGTCGAAAAAATGACCATTATTAACTTAAATAGTTACATAGTCTTCATAACATGGTAATAAGTGATATAAAAGGAATAAAGAACTTGAAAACGGTTCTTAAGAAAGTATAAATTAACTCAAGTTTATTATTCAGGAGGATAAAGAATGATCGAGTCAAGTTGGACACGAGGTATGGGACTTCGTCTCAATCTCCTTTCATTGCGACATATTTTGTTTTATATACAACTTTCTTTTATACGGTGTATAAACCCCTTTGAATTTTACGTTTATTCAAAATTAATCTTTTTTTATACAAAGCGTTTACTAAATGACAAAAGGGAATGTTTTTTTGTCATACGTATGCGGCGACAATGACTTCTCTGCCTCCGTGACCATTATTTGAGTTTCGGCTTCCTCTACAATCCATAACTTTTTTCTAAAAATGAAAAATAAATACCATGTTTTAATTTTATTTTATTTTGGTATTGAAAATGGTATTCATAATTTTTTTATATAAATTTGTTGTATTGATATCTTGTGATTGAAATGTGGAAATGTTATGTTTCCTTTATGCATGTTTTATGTGATACAATTATGTTATGGTTCTTGGGCATTGTTATGAAGATGGGTGGTTCTGTGAAAAACTAAGGGCGGGTGAGTCTGATATATCTCTCCAATGCATTGGGTAATGTGAAGGGGTTAAATGTCAAGGTTTATACGAAGAGATTTAGGGAATATACTGTTATAGGTATTCCAAACATAACCATGAGGGTTACTCCCTACGTAAGAATGTTATGAATGCCTCAAGTTACCTTTATGTCTTATGATTTATATGATTTATCCATGATTTGATGAGGTATGTTAAAATGCTTATGTTTTATGAGTAAAGTATGATTTAATACATGGACTAATCTTTTCATTTTTTACTTTTATATCCCTTACTAAGCTTTTTATGCTCATCCCAAGTTTTTGAAATGTTTTTCAAAGGTCAAGGGAAAGGTACATGATGTGATGATAATGTCAAGGAAGTGTCAAAAAAAGAATCCATGTTTTATTTTAAATATGTTTCCGTTTATGGGAAAATGAGTACTATCTTTTATGTAACCACTTTGTTTAAATGTGGAATGTAATGCATGATTTATGATCTAATTCTCTAAAACTCTAAACCTGAAATGATCCTCAACATGTATTCTTGAAGTAACTCAAGATTAAGTAAGGTTTATGGCTAGGGCCCTATAGTAACCATTTTCTAGGTATGAATATATATGAACCTCATGCTACATAAGAATCGTGTAGTGTTGTGTATGCATGAAGTTTTTCCTATGAAACCATAAGGAAAAGTGGTGTAAACATCAATTTATCTATACATATCCTTGATTTAGGTATGATTAGGGATTATTTTTATATGTAGAATCATCAATTATTAGGAGAATATGGAGAATTGTGTAGACTAAAAAACCAAGTTTCCATATTTATTATCTGAGTGAGAAATTCATTTTTTATTGTTAAATAGTTATTCATAAGTGATTTAAACATCATTATTCTATGATTTTCCATGAATCTAGAATAAAAATTTATTATAGTAGATATTTAATCCACTAATAAGATGATAAAAAATAAGGATTTGAGATACTTTTTAAAGTCTAAAATTTGAGTTCCTAAAATTATTAATTAAGGTGAAAAATAAATTTAAAGAGGTTTATGCTATAGTTATCCATTACTCAAGCATCTTTTTAGAAAGATAAAATTATATAAAGATAAGGATAATTATTCTTGATTTTTTGAAAAGAAAAAAAATATTTTTAAAGAATAGTGAAAATGTAATTGAGATGAAGCTTAACTGGTTCATTAAAGTATAAAACATTATGATTTGAGATGTTGAGAAGAAGAATAAGGTATTATGAAATTCAGTGAATTATTTTTGGCATGAAATGAGAATATCTAGATTTCAAGAAATATATAAATGAAAAATAAGATATGTTAATTCCAGTTTTGTGCTTTTAGTTGATAAAATATAAAAAAATCTCTATGATTCAATATAATTTATTTGAGGAAGAACAAGAAAGGTTGAGATATTTTTATTGTATGCATATTCAATTGGAATCTGTATAGGTTTCATCTTGAAGAAACTAGGTCCAAGAATTATAGTAGATTTAATCCGCATATGTGTCACTATGTTTTATACAATATATGAGGAATATTTTTATGGATTTATTTTGGAGTTTTTCTAGGAAGATGAAGACAATCCTATTGGAGGGATAAAATAGAAATTTATTTAGCCATGTGAATTACAATAAATAATATTATATTTGTAATAACCATTGAGTTGAAAAGTGAATGAATGAAAATATCATGATAAATTTATATTTGTTATTTTATAACCATGCACATTTTATTGAAATAAAAATTCTTCTCGATTTTCCATTTATAGATATTTAAAATTAATGAAATTATTTAATGCAGTTGTATGTGAAATTGATAATGTAAATAAATAAATAAAAGTGAGAATAAGCATGTTGGTTATAGTTGTAGGTGTAGAAAGATACTAAGATGGATGAAAGAACTTAGAATCTATAGGAACTGGAATAGTGAAGTTGGTCCGTGTTTTAGTGAGAAAGAAGAGAAAGAGAACTAAACTCGTGTTAAATATTATAATATTTTGTGTTTTAAATTATAAACATAAGAATATGAAGTAAAAATGTATTTATAATCAGATTCAATAAAGGAAGAACAAATAGGAAGGTGGGATACCTAAATTTGAGGTTGAATGATCTGTGATAAGATTCTTTACCAGATATTTCAATATTGATAAGTATATGTTAGTGTAATAAAAAAATAAATTTTAAGAGAAACTTGAAAGTTGTGTATAGAGTAATAGAGACCAATTTAAAATAAGTTATATTAAATATCTAAAGGCATTCAAATACTCTGAGGTGAATAATCTTGTAAAATCATTAAATGAATTGGAAGCCTATATATTTCTGCTAATCAAATTTATAAGGAAGGAAACTGTGGAAGAACTGGTTGGATTCAAGTATTAAGGATCTATGGGATGTGTCTATTAATTTTTATTTCTAATATTATGGACCTACATATCTAATATAGAAAAAATAGCTTTAGGATAGTCCCTTTCCACCTATTTTAATTGATAAATATACTCTATTGCATAATTTATATCTAAATTGGATTTGTACATAGAAAAGAGTAGGTTTTCCACATTGGGGCCTAAACATTTAAAAAACGCATTGGACCATTTCATGTTATCATTATACGCTATATGTGGTTAGGGATTATTAGGTAAAGGATATAAATATTCATTTCTGTCATAACTAACTACATATATTCATAAAAACAAAGGGGTTAAAAGATATTAAATGAAGTAATTGGTTTTTAGTAATATTTGGTCACACTTAATTCACCCCCTTCCCCCATATGGTGTATATGAACAATATTACTTGGACTTTAAAATGTAATAATAGACTATATTCACTCTGGATAGATTTATAAGTTTAATTCGTATTTATTTTTACAATATTTCATGAATGGTGGTTTTGTGTTTCAAATGCATCCTATGTAAATGTCATATTACTTCCATATTAAAACATAGTTTGGTATTTCATCTCAGTAAATAGTAAATAAGAAGAAAAGGTAAGATAAAAGAATAATAAAAGATTCAAAACTATAGGATAACCACTCGCTAACTAAATGTAGTTAGAGTGGTAATTTTTTTTGTAAATATATTTATTATTATTCCTTTAATGAATCAGGAAAAAGTTTTGAGATGAATTGCACTGAATCTACTAAATAATTCTATCTCTAGGTTGAATTTTATTAGAATAATGTCTCTATTTAGGTAGTGATTTATATATTCTAATTCATCCAGGGTCTTTATAATTAGAATTTAAGGCTGGGAAAAGAAGTTCATGTTATGGAAGAAGCATTTTCAAATAATATAATTTTTTATAACAGACTCACAAATTATGTAAAGGGAAAGGAATAAATAGTTAACCATTGAAATGAAATATTTTCTTAAGATAATAAATAATTTAAACAAAATTTATATGATAAATAAGTGTTTCACAATTTTGTTAAAAAGGGTTTCCATGCATTGTAAATGTTTTATAAAGTCTCCATGGAATTCATGTCTTCCCAACTGGAAGTTAAATAGAAAAAATTGTGAATGAGTTGGAAACTTTTTTAGTTGATTGAAGAAAAAATCATGATGGTCTAATTCAAAATATAAATAAGTATTGGGAAGATATATTTATATCATTTTCTAATGAGAAGTATTCTCTTAATATGAAGTACCTTGATTTATAAGTGAAGTTGAAAAAATCTAGAAGATACAAAACCTAGAACATCCCAACATAATGAGAAGGGAACTCCTATTACACAAACTTATAAGGGGAGTCATGGTTTAAATAAAAATCCTAATAGGGTTTTATAGATCTTGAGATCATATAGATACTCCACTAACTCAAGATCATGTAATAAGGTATCCCAAAACCAGGAAAGTCTATTTTTTCTAAATATAATTCAATTGAATATACATATGTAAAATATAAAAGTATAAACAGTTTAAAAAAAACCAAAATAAATTCAATAAAATATCTCGGGTTAATTTATTTATATCCCAGAAAATTTTCCCCAATATAGAGACTAAATGGTTGAGGTTCTATCCTAAAAATAGAAAGGGTTTTAATCTAAATAGATTTTACATAAATAGAAAATAATGAGATTAATTGGGAAATGTTGATGAAGCTTGAGGTTTTGCAATAGAAATATGGATTATAGGAATAATATTTTAGTATTTAAAAATAAAAAAAATCCCTGAATTAAGAGGTATAAAGTCTTGAATAATGAATACATCTAATTGAGTGGAGAAGATTTCATAGAAAATTAGGAAAATATTTTTGAATCATAGATTTGAAAGATTGGAAAAGTTATATAACTTTTATAAAACATGTGTTAATTTCTATAATCAGTGTTATTTTATAATTACTTAATTAAAATCCCATTATTATGTGAATATAATTCTATAAATGAGAAAAAATAAGTTGAAGAAAATAAAAATTTTTGACCTTGCATAAAAAATCATGAAATAAGTTGATAAAACAAATCCTCCCATGAAGTGAGTGAATAATACTCACAAGGATTTTAAATGTATAGGGAATATTTTATTCTAATATGAAAAAAAATACAACATCAGAAACTAATGAAACATTACCATGAATCGCAACAAAAAAGAGAGGAAGATGTAATCATGAAAAGGATATATTTAAGATAGATATTCTTGGATTGAAGTATTGGTTTACACTCTTTGAGAAGAGGTTGAGAGGATACATAAAATGGTATATCAAATGTGATTAAATAAGTGTGTGGTAGGAGAATATACTCCCTATATAGGGAAATAAAATTTATAAAAAAATCTACTTGAATAAATGAATGGAAAAGTGAAAATCTAGTGACTTCATGTTCTAAACCTAGTTCTACAAAGAATGAACCAACACTTAAAAAAATATGTTCATATTAAGAAATAGTATTTGAAAATATGTTTAACCCAAATGGAAGAGGCTAGGAATATGGAGTTAGAGTAAATGAAGGAATGTTATCAAATTTCAAAATTCAAGAAACTCATTCCAACTAAGAAATAAGTTTAAATAAAAGAGAATTTTATACTTCCAAATGGTGAAACAACTTATCTAATCAATATGTAAGAAATCATAAAAAGGTATAAGAACTTTAAACCAATAAGTATGGGAATCACTAGGTTGATAATGTTTTCTCTGTTGTAGGGATTATATTGAGGAGCTATTATAGGATTGAATTTATTCCTAAGTTTTTTTGTGTTATAAATCTTTGAATTAAAGGTGATGTAAATTAGAGAGAATCCCTTAAGGGGAGATTTAAAAAAAGAAAAGGTGGAAAATCTTTATGTATTTCTATTGAATCTAAAATTCAGGATATCCCATTAAAAAATTGAAGAATGATGTATGATTTTCATTATCCCAAAACTATTTTGTTGTACATTATTTATTTTTAACAAGGGGTGATTATATACAAAAATGGATAAGAAATAGAATTTTGCTCAAATTTTTTTGATATGTGTGTTTTAGTGTGTTAAAGTTCATACACTTTCTTAAAAAATTATTTGTAAAATCCCTTCAAAAATAAAATCACAAGTGGTACTAAATTACGGTTTAATTATGTATATCCTTGTTGTATAATCTTGTAATTCTTGTTTTCTACATTGATTTATACCAAGTAGACTTATATTTGATTAATGAAGGACATGGATATAGGATTAAACCGATGGAGAGAAGATGTTACTTGATAAATTGGGATAAAAATATTACCATAAATGTCCTTCCATACACCCATGGTATGAATAAGGGGTTATAAAACATGTTCACCCCTTTGAATTAAATTTCAAATAGAAGGAGTAAAAATACATTGAATTTAGACATAAAGTTGATTTTAAAACAAATATAAAGGTAGTTATTGAAGTTACTTTTTTATTCCACTATTTTTTCAATTAGTGAGAGTAAATGTATGTTGGAAACTTACATTAAAAATTCAAAGGAATGTGTGGATTTTTAGAAAATAAAAAAAAAGTAGAGGTTTCCGATAACTACATCGGTAACAGAGATTAAATAAGTCTCTAATCACTATAAAGACATAATTGGATTTCTACTAGGATGTACCTAATACATGTAATTATTGTAGAGTTGATCCTAATGTCAAATAAGTGTTCCAATGCTATGGATCACTATCAACAATAGTTGGTAAGTGATTTGGAATAACCTATCTTTTGGGGATATTCTAGTCTAGTTGAAAAAGTGATAAAACTATTCAAGTGTACTACATGTGAAAGGTGATAAATTTTGAGTTGGTTCACTCTAGAATTAAGTCTTAATAATAATGGGGATATCTTAAAGTCTTTTGAGTTTCCTTTTAATTTATTTGAATAATTATATATTATATAAGTATTGGGTATTTGAAAAAGTATAGTCTACGTAAGTATAAAATTCCTCTACAATGTAACCAAAATCATTAATGTGTATATATATTATCTAATTCATGTGTAACCATAATTATTGAAACTAAGTGAAAAACTATAAAAAAACAGTTTATGTGTGACCACCATCCAAGAATATGTAAATATAAATCCTATATTCTATAAGAATCATCTAGTGCTATGTATAGATGAAGTATGTCCTATGTAACCATCTGGAAGAGCTATCTAAATATCATTGAATTTTATATAACCATTAATATATATCTGTATAACTATGATTTAGGTTTTCATAGGGATAATGCATGTTTGTGTAACCATAAACACTTAAGATAATTTAGATAATTCTACAAACTGAAAAACTAAGTTTCTTAATTTTATATCAGAAGAAATTCAATTGAAATTGTGAAAGAGGTGTTCTTAAGTGTTCTAAAAATCATGATTCTATTATTATCAATGATTAAATACTGAAAATTTAGGAGATATGATCTAAAATCCATATATAAGAAGATCAAGGTAAGAAGAATATGAGAGGCGTTTTAAATTCTAAAATTTGAGCTTTCAAAATTATTAATTTTGAGGAAAATACATTTGAAGATATTGAAGTTGTGATTCAATTTAAAAAAATCATGATTATTGGTTAGACATTATTCTATCATGTTTTATGAAAGATCAAAATAGGTGAATTTGAATATCATTGTTGTAGATTTAGTGACAAAAGATTAAAATAATTTTCAAGAATAAAAAAAATTAATTGAGTAAAATATTATAAAGTTTATTAATTTATAAACCATTTTGATCTGAGATATTTAGAATACTATTAAGGTAGTATGAACTTCATAAACTTATTTTTCACCAAAAATGACAACTTCCATATTTTAGTGAATCTAGGAATTAAATAAAAAGACATATCAAAACAAGTGTTGTGCGTTAAATGGATAAAATATCAAAAAGAATTATAATTCAAACTATGTTTTTAATGACAATAGGAATTGTTGTTTTTTTGTGTTACTAAAAAGTTAATTGATATCTTAACTAGTTTAATATTTGAGCACATGAGGCTAAGAATGGGAGAATCTATGATCCACACATGTGATGCTATATTTTATACAATATATGAAGAATATTTTTTGGGATTTCTTATAGAGTTTATATTGAGTAATATGAAATTGTTCCTATTGTAAAGATAATATATAAATTTATTCAACCATGTGAGTTGTAATAATTAAGGTTATTTATGTACTATCAAATGAGTTGGAAATTTAATTCTTGACATATGATGAGGAAATTAAGTGGTTATTTTATAACCATGATCTTTGTATGGAATCAAAATATTTTCTTGGCATTCCATTTATGGATAATGAAAATTAAAGACATTTAATGGAGTCTTTGTGAGATTTAGTATATTAAAAATGAAATAAATGTGCAAAGATGGATTTTGGTTGTATATGTTAGTGTTTTATAGAAATGAGTTGGGTGAGAGTAATGATATTCATGAAAAATAAGAATTATGAGAAGTTGTTCTATTGAGTGAGTTGTTATAAACTTTTATACCCAAGATTTTAATATTTAGAATCTGAGTTTGAGTAATCTATCAATCAGTTTCAATAGGACCTTATAATATAAGAATAGAGTACTAGAGACTGAGTTGAATAAGTGTTTCTATAGATCTATAGGTAGTTAAAGAATTTTAGATAAGGAATGCGGTTTGTTATTTGTATGCAGTTACATACTATGCATTAATATTGACCAACTTCAATAGGAATGTGATTGTACAAGAACAAATGGTATTTTAGTATAAAGGATTTGTAGGATTCAGCCCCTAATTTCCATGTGTAATATGGAAAACCCAATTTCATGATAATATTTAGACATTTAATATAATTGTAAAAAATATTATAGTGTACAATTTATGTCTCAATATGATTTGAACATGGCAAGAAGTAGGTTTCCCACATCGGGGTTGAAGCTAGGTTAAAAATACTGACGAGATGAAAAGAGAATAAAATAACTGATCATTTTAGTAAAAAAAAATCACACCTGATTCACCCCCCACCCCCCTCATGTGTGTCTATATGATCTTACGAGGACTTTCAACTGATAACAGTGCCTAGGTTACCTCTAATGACATCAATAAGTTAATTTAATAGTTATTTTTACAATATTACATTATGTTAATATATGCTTTTGGAATTCTTTAAATGAAAAATTAATATTCCTTCTTTTTTAAAATATAATTTTATATCTCATCTTAGACCTCAAAAAAATAAGAAAAAAGAATGAGGCTAAGAGATAATAAAATCATCAAAATTTTAATAGAAACCAACAATAAATAGATGTATTTAGAGTGGTGATTATTTTTTAAGATATATCTATTATTATTCCTCAAATTCATTTGGAACAATGTGTGAGATAGAATTCATTAATTCTTCTAAATACCTCTATACTGAGGTTATGGGTTATCTGAATAATATCACTATTAAGTTGGTCACTTATATATTTTGATTAATTAAGATACTTCATGATGATAAGATATAGCTAGAATAATAATCTAATACTATGAAAGAAGAATTTAAAAGGAATTTGAATTTTTAAAACACTCTCACGGAGCAGGTAAAGGTCATGAAATAAACAGTTACCCTTTACAATGAAATATTTTCTCAAGATACTAAATAATTACAAAGAAATTAATGTGATAATTAATTTTTTGAAATTTTTATTAATGTGGTTTTCCATGCATTGTAAAAGTTTTATAAATTCTTTATGTATATTAAGTCTTTAAAGGTATAAGTTAAATCTTAAAGGGTAAAAATGATAGACAATTTTCTAGTTTAGATAATAAAAATACTCTAGGATAAAATTGAAATGTTGAATAAATATTTGGAAGACATCTTGAGATAAGTTTAGGATGAGAAGTATTCCCCCAACATGAAGTGTCTTGATCTAGAAGTGAAACATAAAATTATAGAAGAGACAAAACCTAGAGCATCACAACACATTGAGAAGACAGTTATTTCCATATAAAATAATAATTTTATTGATGATTTAAATAATACTAATAATTTTGGATCAAAGTTATTTAAGTCATATGTATAATCTTATACCTCAAGATCATGGAAAAAGGTATCCCACATCCTTGAAACATTAGTTTGTTAAAAATTTATTTCAATTGAATGTGTATATCTAACTCAAAAACTATACAAATTTGGAGGAATAAAAATGTGAATAAATTAACTACAACATAAAGGGTGAAAGTATTCATATTCAATAAAATAACCTCCCCCCACAATGGATTCAAAATAGTTAAGGTTCCTACCTAAAAATAGTAAGGGTGTTAATCCATATAGACTACACCTAAAGAGAAAAAAATGAGACTAGTTAGGATATTTTAGTCCTATTCAAAGTTTGGGATTATGGATATGGATTTATAAAATAATATTTCAATATTTACAAATTAAATAATCCCTACATCAAGTGGATAATGTCTAAAATAAGAAATAAATCTATTGTAAGGTAAATGATTTCACTGAGAAAGAGGAATATGTCATTGAAGACTATATTTTAAAGAATATAAAATTCCTATGATTTCTACAAAAAAAATGTTCTCATTAATATAATGATTTTTGGTATATACTTACTCAAAAAAAATATCATGTTGATGAAAATATAAGTACACAATAGAGAAGAAATTAAGTGAATAAAGCGATCAAGTCTTTCATGGGAGAAAAATAGTAAAATGGTTGTTGAGATGAATCCTCCCAAGAAGTCATTGATGAATAATCCAAAGAATGTTCAAACTATAGGTAAAAAATATATTATAAAAAAATTCCACATCAGGGACCATTATAAGATTTCCATGAATTTCAATAAAAAAGGAAGAATGCTAGAATCAATAAAAGAATCCATCCAAGAGAGAGATTCTGGGATTTAATTAATTTTTGTTACTCTTTATAAAGAATATTAGAGGATACATAAAATTGATAGATTGGATGATGTTAAAAAGGTGTGTGATGGTGTGAATAGCACAGATGTAAGGCTAAAAGATATGGCTAATTTTCTTAGAAAAATTTATAGAAAAAAGAAATTTCAAATGACTTTATGTTCTAAAACTATTTCTATCAGGAATGATCCTACACAAAAAATAAGGTTATGTTAATAATGGGTATTTAAAAATATATTTATCCTAGTTGTAGTATGATAGGAAGAAGAATCAAGATTAAAAGAAGCAAAATATTCTAATTGCTAAAGTCAACAAGCCTATTCTGGACAAGAATAAATCTAAAACTGAAGTGAATCGCATGCTACCCAAAGTTTAACATACTTATAATATCAATAATGAAGAAATAATACAGAGGTAAAAACACTTTTGGCCTTTAAGGAAGGGATTATCTGGGTTCATAATGTTTTCTCAACCTTATAGATCATATTGAGGAGTTGTTGAAAGATATATATTGTTCAAAATTCTTTTTTTGTGTGTTACAAATTGGATAATTAAAGGTGATAAAAATTTGATAGAATACCGTAAGGGGTGGCCTTTAAAATAGGAAAGGATTCCAGCAATTTATTTATTTACATTTAATTAGAAGTTCTAGATATACCCTTCAAAATTTAAAGGATGAGGTATGATTTTCATTATCATATCATTGTTTAAACTTATATTCATTATTTATTATAAGGGGAAGTTATTATCTAACCAAATTTGGTATAAATAAACTCGAAATTGAATTGTTTTTATATGTTCATTCAAGTGAGTGAGAGTCCATACACTTTCTTGAAAAAATGTTTGGACATCCCCTAGAGAGAGAAAATTAGAAGTGGTGTCATGTTGTGGTTTATTTGTAGAAATAATTTTCATATAAACTTATCATTATTAATTATATACAAGGTTAGATAAAGTACACTTAAATTTGATTAATTTATGGAACATTTCTTAGAAAATTATGGTGCTACCCTTCTCTCGTGAAACTAGTGAAGGACATAGATATAGAAAAAACCCAATGGGAATAATATGTTTCTTGAGAAATGGGAAGAAAAATATTCCCTTGTAGTTCTTTCCATACATCCATTATATGAATAAAGGGGATAAAAAACTATTTTTTCTCCTTTTAATTTTTCTACAAAATGTGGGAGAGAATAGACATTGACTTTGAAAGTGAACTTAGCATTGAAAAAAAATATACAGTGGGAGATTGAAGTGCCCTTCGTATTGTGGTTATATTTTTTGTCAATTAGTGAGAGTCGATATATGTTGTAATCTTACTTGTACATTAAAAGGACCAAGTGGCCTATATAATTAAAGGTAAGAACTATATTATGTTATATTTCCATGGGTAAAGGATATAGAGGATTTTTATACTTCCTACAAAGACCTAGATGGATATATTATATCTGTTGTAGTTAATGCATATGATTATTAGAGAGATAATAATAATGTAAAAGAAATGTACCATCTCTACAAAAACATTATATAATAGTTGTTAAGTGATTTGGATGAGTCTGGGTAGTGGGAGATTCTAAGATATCTAAAGAAGTGAAAAAACCATACATGTGTACTATATGTGAATAGTGATAAATTTGGATTTAGTTCACTTCGAGATAATGAATTAACAAAAGTGGATATAGACTAAAGTTGTTTGAGTTTTTGTGGAATGGAATTGGATTATTCTTGATTTTATATTTCTTGGAGATGTGAAAAGGTTTAGACCATGTAACCATAACCTTACAGTGTTGTATAATCATCATCATTGAAGTGTGTATGGATCATTTATGTTCTATATATCAATCATCTAGTGAAGAAAACTGAAAAACATGAAAATTCATTATCTATAAAACCATATTACAAGTCCATATAAACATTAATATTATGTTGTGTAGTATAATCTTTTGTTTCATATGCATAAGTTTGTCCTATATAAACATTAGTAAAATCAATATAAACACCATCTAGGCCAGTGTAACCATAATTATTTCTCTATGTAAGGTCTTCATAGGGATAATTGTTTCTATATAACTAAAAAAACAAAGAAGTATTTGGAGAATTATACAGACTAAAAATAAATTTTATAGATTTAATATATAATTAAGAAATTCATTAGTGATGGTGTAGGAGTTATTCTTTAGTGTTATAAAAATTAGGATTTTATGAGTATCTGCGATTTAAGCCCAAAATTTTATGAGAGATAATTTTCAAGCCATATATAAGAAGTTAAAATCAATAATAATTTTAGATATTTTTTAAAGACTATAATTTGAGTTTCCAGAATATTTTTTTATAAGATAAAATAAATTTTATGATAATAGATTTGTGATTCAATTTCAATTAAACATGTTTCTTAGTTAGCCATGATCCAAGCCTATTTTTGAGAAAGACCAAATGAATTGAAGATTAGGATCATTTTTCTTGATTTATTGAAAAATATTAAATGAATTTTTAAGAATAATGTCGATGTAATTGAGTTGAAGTTTCTCTTATTCATTAAATTATAAAACTTTTTTATTTGGGCTATTGAGAATAATATTTAGGTGGGATGAGCTTCAAAGACATATTTTTAGCCTAAAATTAGAACGTCTGTATTTTAGTTAATATAGAATTATTAGAAAAACAACGTGTATTGAAAGTGTTTTTTTAGTGTATAAATAAAAAAATCTTTGTGATTCAAGCTGAGTTTTTTTGAGGAAAAATGATGTTCTGAGTTCTTGTGAGAATATTCAACTGGAATCTATACATGTTTCTTGTTGAAGCACTCAAGGATGATAATGGGATAATCTATAGTCCACGTGTATGTTGTTGTATTTTAAACAAAATAAAAAAGAATGTTTTTTGTGTATTTATCATGGTGTTTATTTTATGGAAGATTAAATAAAGATTTATAGAGTAATAAAAGATGATTTTATTCATCCATGTGAGTTTGAATAATTAAGGATATTTTTAGAAAATATTTTTTGTTTAAAAGTTGATATATGAAATATAGTGGGGAACCCTAAGTGGTTATTTTATAACCATGCTTTTTGGTTGGAAAAAGAGATTATTGGTACTTTATTTTTATAAATTTAAAAAGAAATAATTAATTTAAAATAAATCATATGTGTGATTGATAATATCAAGTGAGAAAAAAATTTGAAAAGAATGAGGTTGGTTGTAGTTGTAGGTGTTGTGTGGAACTGAGTTGTCCTAGAGAACTTAAACTCTCAAGGAATAATAACTAGGATAATATTACATATGTTGTGTTAAAAATAAGTAAATGGTAGTTGAACCAGTACTAAGTCCTAGAATCTATTGGGTTTTGAAGAGGAAGAAGAAGAAGAACATGTCAAACTATATTTTTAGTCAGATATAGTTGTGGAATAAAATAAAAGAAGGTGGAGTTCCTCAAGCTAAGGTTGAGTGAGTTGTGATAAATATATATACCTGAGATTTCAGTTTTGATAAGTCTAAGTTTGAGTAATTCAAAAATAATTTTCAAGAGGAACAGGGAAGCTATACAAAGAGTACTAAATACTGAGTTGCAAGATTTGTTCTTGAAGATATATAGGTAGTCAAGGACTCCATGGTGAGGAAGATGGTCAATTATTTGGATTCAATGAAATCCTATGTGTTATTATTAACCAAAATATAGAGGGAAGGATATTTTGGAATAAATTGTTAGATTCTAATACAAATAATCTATGGGATGGAGTTGAAACACCCATAGATTTTGGAATATATTTTCCTTTAAATAATACTATGTTTGATAGGTTATGTTACATGCAACGCCAAACTAAAATGAGACAAAACACATTTGATATTCATTATTAGGTATGTTATCAGAATAATAAAACCTATAGTATGTAAAAATAGTATAATAAATTAAAAAATCTTACATTTAAAAGATAAATAAATAATATTATTTAATGTTAAAAAATGTTTTTCAAAGAACAATTTTTAAATTATTGCACATTTTATCTTAATAAATTTAATTAATCACTTTTAAAATATTATTATGATAATATTTTATATTTAAATTCCTGAACATGTATATTGAAATTAATTTAATTGTTAATTAATAATATATAAGATAAATAACCCTTGAAGTATAAAGGGCCCTTTTCTATAAAAGCAGTTTTTCTTTGTATTTTCATTTATTTAAAAGATAAATTTTAGAATTTTAAATTTTAAATTGATGAACTGATCTTCATTTATAAATTCTTAAAGTCAAAATAATCTTATGATGGTTTTTTGGAATTTTTCATAAAAGGACTATTTTTAGATAAATAGTGAAAAATGCCATTTTTACAAATATTGTTTCTATTATGACATCATCATGATATAAGAATGGATTAAAAGTATATGAAACCTTATTATAGAAAAAATAAATACAAAAGGAGTAAAATAAATCATAAAAAAATATTATGACCAATTTATAAAATCTATGTCTGTCATTTTGGAATCAAACTGATGTTTTATTCTCATAAAGACTATTTTTTCTTTGTTTCTTTTAATGAAGAAATAAAATGAATATATTCTATTTTAGAATAGTTTTAAAGATTCATAAATCTCTTTATATATTCCTAAATAAATAAATACTTTTGAAAACAATGTCAATAATTATTTTAGTGTAAATTCATTTTATGTTTAAAAATGATTTTTTCTAAAAAAAAAATTTGTTTCATTACATGTTATTTTTTTAAAATTAATTTTTACCACCTCTAGAAATTAAATATTAAAAAATGGTTCCATATGTAGGATCATAATTTTTAAATTTACTAATGAGTTTAATTTTATTTTCATTCATAAAAACAAGTTACTATATTCTAAAAGTGAGTCACAATGGTATATAATTAAATGCGGTAAAGGGGTTAAAATATGAGAAAAGATCCCTAAATATTATCTCTAATTTAATTGGATATGTTTATTTCAACAAAAAATATATTATACTTAAAATTTGGTCATTTTAAACCAATTTTCATTGAATTATACCATAATATTATTTTCGAACATTGATTATTTACAAGACCACCACTCACCTCACATATAAAAGGATGCATTCACCTCTCACTTATCCACTAAATTTAAGCACCTTAGATCGACCAAGCTCTACCCAAATCCCTCACAAAATCCCTTTATCATATTTTAGAGTTCTTATTCTCACTAAAAGACTAAACTACTAAGACTTAAGAGATAGTCCAAATAAAGATAACCATTAAAGAAGTAAAGGTCTTAACTAAGTCCTTTAAAGTTTCTTTCTTCTGCTATTTCACAGCCTCAACTCCACTTTTACCCCTCCTAGGCTGCTAGTGAAGAGATGGAGTGACCATCGAGTCCTACCTCCACTAGGTACTGAGTTAGAAACTAGTGTAACATTCGGATTTTTTGGAACGAAACAAATTCCTTGCATGTTTTGAATTTTTTGTGTTTGGTGGGTAGACCAACTTCTTTCTCAATTATCAGAGATTAAATATGATAGTTTATTTCACCCATGAACTTTTTCTTGGATGGGTTTAGAGGCTTATAGAGTTTTTTGATGTTTTTGTTGAGTTTCGGGTGTATCGGAGCCTATAAAACCAACTTTTATTAGAGTGCAAACTGGGGTACACTATTTTGGAAAACCATGTGTCTCATAGAGAATATTATGTGGCCCTCTAGGTGATATATGCATGGTTTTCTAATATGTACTAGAGGGGGATCACATCCATGCAACACCTCAAAATTTTTTATCATTGTGGATTCACTTTCCCAGCACGTAGTTTGGTAAACTGTGCTCTATGGTCATGTGAGGTGGAGACATGGATAGGGGCTATCGCACGGGTTGTGAATGGTCATCCAGGTCATGTGCGCTAACCGTGTTGACAATTAAAAGTGTAAAAATTTTAAACTATCCCTTTCCCATTTTATTCTTTATTCCTATTTTTTCTCCTCTATCACTCACACACAGATGAGGAGAACCCTCCCTATCCTCCTCTCCTCGGTTTTGAGCCGGATTCCTCATCTAAATTTTATTCTTCAAGCCATATATCTCATTTTAATTGTATTGGTAAGGCATCGATTCATATTTCTTCTATTATTCCTTAATAATTCCTTACACAGTAATAAATTTTTTTGATCCGATTTACCCTATTTATAGGTTGTTCATCTAAAACACTGAATTCTTCCAAATTAGCTCTTGTTAGAGGCTAAGATCGGATGTGATACTATCTACCAACATGAGATAGGTGGTTATTTTCATTACTTTTGTTTTCATAAGTGTTTTGGGGGTTCATATTTGAGCACTCCATTGGTAAGTTAGAGTGAGACCCTATAAATTTAATGGTTGTCTTTTAAATTAATAAATTGATCTTATGAGATGCCAATGGGAATTCTCACACAAGACTACAGATGGTTCAGGGCCAGTGAGAGGCTTGGACCATTGGTAGATTAGGACAGGGTTTGATTTTTATTAAATTGAATTGTTTTAATTATATGAATTTATTGTGAGTTCCAAGGAAACAAGATAGTCTCAGACTGAGGATTGAGGTGGCATTGGCCATCTAGTATGAGGCAACGTGATTATCATGTTGGGTAAGGACAGGATACTATGAGTGATGTTGATCATAGGTTAGGAATCTTTGTCATCAGTTTGAGGAGGAAATTTCATCAGGCTGTGGACCCAGCCTGAGTGATATGAGATAGTAATGACCATCTGGTTGAGAGAAATGGTTGCAGAGGAAATAGGTGTCATATGATATGTATTAGGGATGTATTTGGTGATTATCACTAACCCGTGTTGGGAAATCCACTCTTTCAAGTCATGTGTACACAGAAGGACACGAATAATGATATGGTATTGACCAATCCTATGGGTAGAGTACTCGGATAGTTATGGCTTTGGTAAATGGTTGGTGATGATTTATATAGAAATCCATGGGGATGGAGATGAGATCTCTGTTGACAGTGTTGAGATAATCAGATGGGGGATGAGGATCTCTATACATGAGGTCATCGGGACACATATGTAAGATAGGCACACATTGATGGTGTCCTACTGAGATTATTTCTCACACCCTACACTGGACTTTTGGGACACATGTAGACTTTATGTATTTGTGTTTAGGTAAAGGTTCGAGCTCAGGAGATAGACTTTAAGTGATTGATTTAGCATGGGATAGTCATTGGCTCTTTCCTCAGCTAGAGTTTCCTTTATGTTTTCTTTATATATTAGAATTCTTATATATGTATATACTGAGGTCCGCCATGGGAGACCCTCATTTATTTATTTAATTTTATTACATGTTTTGTATGAATGATCTTTAAATAGTATCTGGTTATGTTTAATTATGTAAATGGTTTATTTGAGGTTGTTATTATTATTGTTGTTTCTGGCTTCCTCTAGCGGCGGGTTACTGGTCATGTGTATATTTGGGATTTATTTTCTCTTCTATATACATATTAGACAATTATTATATCATCACTAAAGGTTATAGTCTCCCCATTATCATCTCTTTATACCCTCATTTCTAGTCGGCAGCCTTTGGCATACGGGGAGGCATGCCTAAGGCCCATTGGCACTTGGCCCATAGAACTGTTTGGATGGATAAAAAGGTTTGGGAACTACTAATATTATTATAAGTGTTTATTTTACCAATTTTTCGGCCTTAATATTTGTTATATAATATAGTGGAGGTTATGATGTTGTCAGGGCAATGTTCAGAGATCTGGTTTGCGTTCCTATAACCCCATGCACAGGGTACAATCTATGTTTCTAGGGGTGGGAATTGATTTTATATCTTTCTTTTTATAGTTGATATTATTTCCACCTAGACTGGTGTACCTGGGTGTGAATTTCGTCTATTGTGTATTGTGATACTTTTCCTCATATGGTAAGGAATGAGTATGGACCCTTGGACTAATATGTCAAGGGGTGTTTGTTATGCTTTCTAATTATGAACATATGATGTTTTAAATATATATGTGTGTGTGTGTAATGATTAAATGCCTTTAATTTACATTGGAGACATTTATTTCACTAATAGGGGTTGGGTTATTTAAAATGTCAATAAAGGAAGCAAAACAGGGTTTTCCTTCCATGACTCTCTTTGGTAGTATATTACACAACTAACCCAAGAAATTGGACCCAATTGAATATGTATGTGATATGTGATATGAAAATGTGATATATATATATATATATATATCTGTTTGTGTGTGTCTGTGTCTGTGTCTGTGTATCTCTGTGTGCTCATGTGCGCGTGTGTGTATGGTTCTGGCTCTTATAGGAGTAGGAAGGGATGATGGTATGAGGTGATGTTGATCACCAGTTTGGGTTAGGAGTTTGTTAGATTAAGGTGACATGGTTTGTCATGATTTTTATGGCCCAAGTAATATGGGTTTGATCTACTTAAAATTTCAATAGAGGAAGCTAAGTGGTATTTTCCTTCCAATATTCAATTTGGTGACAATTTACTCTGCTACATTAGACTGATAATTGATGCCTGAATCTGATGTGGGTAAGAAAGGGGCCATGAGGCTGGATTTATATGTGATACTAGCCTCTGATATGGGTGAGTAAGGGGACAAGGAGCCAAGGGGTTGGATTTTTTGTGAAATGGTTGCAATGGGGGAGAGTAAGAGTTGTGAGACTATGTCTCCTATCACTTTTTTCCTATCTGCATTATATATATGTTATATAGGTGGTCTGGCCATTATATTGGTATTTAGTGGGATTCCACCTAGATAGGATCCAATGGAGATATAGGAAGACGGTGATGTGGTTCCATAGGAGCACGCATAGGATGAGACACCTAAGGGTCAGTATGAGGCCCCTAAGGGTTTAGAAGAGCATGATCCATAGGTGAAGGCTTAGGTATAGGCTTAGTAACATACTTAGGTATATGTGGGGATGCCACCAGATTTTACAGTCTTTGGGTTGTGTCTTGACGAGTAGATCAGAGTGATTCTAGTACGTTTCAAATATAGGATTGAAAGGGGATATTTCTAATAAGATATTTCCATGGAATACCTTACTTGAGAGTTCTAGTCACATCACCCACAAATATTTTAGGGTGAGTGCAGTCCATAGGTGGATCATAACTATATGGAGTCGATATGGATAATCTTTGAGTAGCTTGAGACACCCTTAGGTCAAAGGGTGAATCTTGATATGTATATGATCAGGGGACAGGCTAAGTGATGGTGGTATATGCTAGTTCCGGTGGGTAGACTCGAGGGACTGTCTTGGAATGACATTGATGCTAGGTTATTTGATCACTTATTCTTAGAGGCATTGAGGAAATAAAGAGCTCGAGAGTTCTTGATCCCAAAATATAGAGACATGTCCATCATTAACTATACATAAAAATTCAACAACTTTTCTAGTTTTGATCTCGATATGGTGGGTGATGACCCCTCGTGTGTGAGGCATTTTGAGGATGGTTTACGGCACACAATTCAGGTGTATGTAAAAATATTAAAGTTAGACTCATTATCAAAGGTGGTGAATTGGGAGCTCATAGAAATGGGGAATTTGATGGATCAATCGTATTTGATTTGGGTGACAACTTCAGATGATGTTATTAGTGACGCCTCAGATAGTAAGAATTGATCCAAGAAAATTTCTATTAGGAAGGTTAGGCCAGAGACTCGAGTAGACCACTGAGAAGTGGGTCTTCAATGGTGCACTTCTACTATGGGAATTTGGGTCATGTTTTGACACAATGTGATCTAGAGAGGAAGGAGTAATGAGCATGTGGTCAGGTAAGGAATCTCAAGAGGTTCTGTAGGAATCCTTCTAAGACAGCCGACAGTCCAAGACCAGAGCATACTAAGGGTTCTGAGATCAAATTGGGAGTGGATTTAGGAGCTGGTGGCCATGATTAAGATATATGCAGTGGTCGTGGAAGTGACAGTGGGACCCAGTAGTGGGATCAGTGGTCGGTGGGTGGTGCATCACTATACGGAGGTCAGGTTTCAGGCAGTCGAGCTTCAGGCTAGGTGCATGTCATGGAGATACCAAGGTCAGATCAGATTGGTGAGTCGAATAAGGTTAGAGGTACACTGTAGCCATAATTATGGTTCTTTTTGTTTATTTTGGCATGGACCTTGTGTATACATATCCTTTTCTGGTTCCAAAGGTGCACAGGATGCATCTATGGACTAACTAGATATTGGTTAGTAAGTTGGAATTGGCTTGAATTCATTATGTGTGTGTCTATGAGTGTGTGTGTGTGTGTGTGTGTGTGTGTGTGTGTGAAGTGTTTAGAACTAGGATTTATATGTTGGAATTGTTGGATTTGTGTCTTGATGAGGTGCATTGACATCTGGGCATCAACGCGATGTTGTTTTCTTGTGAGTTTCAAGACACTAGGACTTTGAATGTCTATTGAGTTCCATGACCTCATAGGTACATGTGGGGCATGGACATGTGGCAGGAATCTAATGAGATGTGGGACATGATGGTTTTTGGGTATGACATAGAAAAACCTAAGGAGGTTCAATAGTGACTATGCATCAAGGATAAAATTTGGAATATAGAGATAGTCGTTGGACCATAATTTTAATTTGTGTTTTGGGTCCATATCTCATTGGGGTAGGTAATTCCTAAGGTGAGGAGCACTTAGAGAGATTTTTGTTGTTCCATTTTAACTGGGTTAGTACAAGTTAATTTTAATTAGATGAATATTTTTGTTACCATCTATGTGTTTTTTTCTGTCTCAGGGATGAACTATATTAAGCTGGGGATATTGTAACGTCCTCATTTTTTAGAGTGGGTCGAATTCCTTTCTTTTTTTCGAATTTTTGGTGTTTAGTGGGTAGACCAACTTATTTATTAATTATTAAAGCTTAATTATGAGAGTTTATTTGACCCAAAAACGTTTTCTTGGATAGATTTAAAGTCTTGGAACGTGAATTACTGTTTTGGTTGAGTTTTGGGTGTCATGGAGACCGAAACCCAACTTTTCTAAGTGTGCAGACTGGGGCACACGATTTCGGAAAACTGTGTGGATCCATGAGAAAATGGTGCGGCCCTCCTTGTTCTCTTTGAAATATTTTTCCATACTATGCTAAAGGGGTAGTATGGTCATGGAACACCTTTTCAATTTTTATCATAGGGTATTATCAGAGTCATCACACAGTTTCGTAAACTATACACTATGGTTGTGCAAGGTGGGATCCATGGATAGGGGATACCACACAGGCTACATACAATTAGCCTAACCATGATAGAAAACAATGAAAACCATTAAAACTATGAAAATTATAAACTATATATGCTAACCTTTTATTTTTTTCTACCACTTTTATTCTCCATCCTCACCCACACGTAGCAGAGTGCTCGTGCATATGAATTCTCTTTTGTTTGATTACATGTGATATTTCGTTTAAAAATCATTCTGTATTTTGATAATTTGTTAAACTAAAATGTATATATTTCTATGATTCTTATCACGTTATTTAGATAAGATATTTACCTTCATCTCATTAGTTCATGAGAATGTCTGAAAATGCCTTTTTATTACTCTAAAAATTCAATTAATTTTAGGTTGTAGTTTTAGAAACTCTACAGTTTTCAGTTTTAAAAAAAATAATATTTATTTTACTAAAACTTATAAAGCTATTTTATTTTCATCATACTTAATTTTATAGAAACCCAACATCTTTATCTTGATTTCATTAGTTTACATATAAGTTTAAAAAGGTTGTTTGAATGTAAATTAAATTGTCTGAAGTTCTTCTTTGACTTTTCAGAACTATTGTTTCTCCATAATGTTGTGCTTCAGTTTTTTGATGATATTTGAAATATTATATTATGGTTTTATTTTATTCTTGATTTTTTGGAAATATAATAATTTTTTCTACAAATATGTATTCTTTACCAAACTCTGAATTTTCTTTCTAGAGACCTTAAAAATTCGTTGAATTTTGTTAATGTATGTCGTACAGTTTTTTTCATAAAGTATGGGAAACCCTACATTTGCAATAGTGAAAAGTATGGTTCAATAACCCTCATTACTATTCATCATCCCTACACTACGTACTATTTTCATGAATAGTGAAAAATATAATTCATCAACACTATGTTACTATTCATCATCCATACACTAGGTTACTATTCATAAATAGTGAAAAGTATGGTTCATCAACCCTACGTTACTGTTCATCATCCATACACTACATTACAATTCATTAATTGTGAAAATTATGGTTTATCAACCCTATGTTACTGTTCATCATTCATACACTATGTTATTGTTCATAAATAGTGAAAATTATGGTTCATCAACCCTACGTCATCCCTACGCTTCGTTACTATTCATTCTGCAAAGTATGGTTCAACAACCCTATGTTACTGTCCATAACATGCGCTATTATTATTATTATTGATATTTTATTGGAATTATTATTCAAATTATTTTGAATGATTTTATTAGAAATTTATTCTACAAGAATAAAGAGGCAACAGTGCTACGAATTTTATGGAGATATTTATGATAGCTCTTAACTCAATTTATTTTGAATTTCTGAAGGAAGATGAGATGTTGTAGCTACTGAATATTTATTTTCTATATATTTATAATTTTATATTTCAGGGTAGAAAAGACACAATAGAAATATAGAGAAATGTGGTAACTTATTTGATACTCTATTTTTTTTAAAAAGAAAGTGTTGTGAACTTTGAACCTATTGTGAATTTGCAACTTCCTGCAGCATTGTTTTGTCATCTGCATGATCTCTCAAGAGCTGAATTACTTCTAATTCAACTATAATTTCCTTGAAAATATGATCTCATATAAACCTAAACAACCAGTACTTGTTCTCTCATTTTCTATCTTCTTTCATCTGGTTTTGAGTATGTAACACTTTTTATCATCTCTCTCATACATTTTATTTTTCTATTTATGATTTTACTCAAAAAAGAATTATTTATTATTCTATTTTCATGGGTTGTGACTCCCAAATTCTAGAGTCAGGATCTAAGGTTTGTAATTACATGTATCTAAATTTGGTATTGTTCAGGTTGTGACTCCCTTTATCTAAATTCAGATTGTAAGGGTTGTGACTCCCCATAAAAAAGTCAGTTTCATGGTGATCCCTCCACTACAAAAGGATTATGTAATTGAGTTATGATTCCCCCATAAAAATCATTTTTCGTACACAAATATCTATCACCCAGTACAGAGGTATAAGAGTAGAGTAGATCTACTTCAGTCCGAACTACTATAAAAAACATCCTTGTGTTCTTTTCTTTTTCCTCTTCTAATTAACCTCAATAATTAACTTTGAAAAGATAGTTCCTTTTTAGAATTGATTATCAATGTTATTCTATTTTTGATACCTTTCTATTTGTATAAAATATTATTCCTTTTAGAATTATAAAATCTCTTTCTAGAGTCTACTTTGATTTTACTTCTGCTAGAATTTTTCTAGACCTCACAATCTAAGGACAAGATCTTATAAGATGGAAGGATTGAACCTGAATGATTCTTGTATTCCTCAAAAGCCACCACAATTTTATGGTAATTATTATGGCTATTGGAGATCCCAAGTAGTGGCTTACCTCAAATATTTGAGCATTGAGTACTGGTCTATCATGTTAAAATAATACACACTACCTGAAGCTGACCAGATACTCTTACCTAAATTAGTTCTAAAATATATATTTTAATTATAAAGTAGTTAATATTTTATATTCTTCTACTAATAGAAATGTTTTTAATCATGTGTATACTGGTAAGGTATCTCATGATATATATAAGATTCTATAAGTTACTCACCTTGTCTTTGAAGAAATAATGTGTGCTAAACATGGAATGCTTCGTGTCGAGTACTAAGACTTCAAGATGGCTGAAGATGAAATAGTAAACCAAATGTTCCATAGGTTCACAAGAATTATGAATGGAATGAATTCACTTAGAGAAGCTTTGGAAAACCCAATACTATTTGAACTATTTCTATGATCCTTATCAAATAAGTGAAATATTAAGAAGGTTGTCATTGATGAAATCAAGAATTTCCAAGAGTACACACTTGATGAATTGATTGGATCACTCCTTCAGTATGAATTGGAATTGGACAACATAGCTACCAAGGAGAAAATAAAAAGAAAAGGTGTAGATTCTAAATCTATAAATGTTGTTTCTACTGACACTTATAATTCTAATCTATAATATTTTCAAAAAGAATATATGGATCAAGTTGTGAATATAGTTTACAAAATAATGAAAAATAAATTTTTCAAGAATTAATTTAGAAGAAACCCTCAAAAAGAAAAATATAAGGGAGATAAGAAAGTTTATATGAATTATAATTCTTCAGATGTAACTTCCTATGATTGTAGGAAGAAAGATCATATCAAACTTGATTTTCATAAATTAAAAATAAAAACAATAAAAAAAATAAGTACAAAAGGCATTTACCACTAGCTTGAGTTGTATAGAAGATTATAATTCTACTGAAAAATATGGAAATGAAAAATAATGTCATAACTTGTGATTCATGGAATCACTGGATAAGTTGATTAATTCATGTTTTTATTCTAATTGTTCTGATTCAGAATGTGATTAAGAAAACCCAAATGTTTTTTAATTAAGTAAAGAAATTGAAAGATTAAGAAAATATATTTTCACAGATGTCGATTTATATAAGAATCTTAAAGAAAATAGGGAGAAACTTGTTTCTGAAAATAAAATACATTTCTATCAGAATGAAAAACTAAGTAACACTGCTTCTACTACTTATTATAATGTTTATGAAAATTTTTAAATCTTCTAAAGATTTGAATGAAATTTTCAAAAAGGAAGTTTAATGTCTTAAACAAAGAGTATCTTCTTTTATTCAAGGTTGGGGAAAATATCATGAGATAATTACTTTGACAGAAACTAATAAAAATAAGGAGGGTTTTGAGTATGATAGAATATTACCTCAAATGTATAAAACTCATTTTATTAAAAGTAAAAATGGGTGTACTTATACTAGTACTTTTTTAAAATGTGGCATGAAGGGTCATTATGAAAAAAAATGTTCTCTTAGATTTAAAAAATCCTTTTTATTTACAAAAACTAATATTTTTAAATTCTTATTATCTATAATACTTTACAATACATGTTTAAATTCTTTATAGGTACCTAAAAATTTTATAAATAATCCTATTAGACACAAATTTTCTTGCGTTCCAAAATTTTCAAGTAATTTATTTTTGTAGAAAAAATGCCTTGGATGTCTCCAGAATAACATATGGTACATGAATAGTGGATAATCTAGGAATATGACTAGAGACCCGTCAATATTTACCACTTATAACACATGTGATGGAGGCACTGTTACTTTTGGAGACAATTCCAAAGGAAAAATAAAGGTTTTTGGTAAAGTTGGTATTTCAAATTCTACTTTTATTTATAAAGTTTTATATATTGAAATTTAAAACATAATTTAATTATCATATCAGAATTATGTTATGAGGTAATGGAAGTTAAATTTCAAATTGATAAATTTTTATTTTTTAAACATAATTCATTATTATTTTATGCTAATTGAAAAGATGATAATTATACTATTGATTTTTCAGAACTAACTATTCAATATGTAAAGTGTTTGAATGTTGTACAGAATGACTACATCCTTTGGCATTGATTCTTAGGTCATGTTAATTTTATATTGTTGCATAAGCTCCCAAAACATGAAATTTTTTACAGTTTCCTTCCTTCAAGAAATATCATCTTCATGTTTTAGACTCTTTTGTGAAAGGGAAGCAGCACAAAATTTATTATAGACCCATTAATAATATAATTACTAATAAACCTTTATAGTAAGTACATCATGATTTATTTGTGCCCACTCAAATTTCTAACCTTGGTAAAAAGAAATATACATTAGTTATTGTTGACGATTATAGTAGATTTACTGAGGTATACTTTATTGGTCATAAAAATGATACTTTAAATATATTTGTAGATTTTTATAAATTAGTTAAAAATGAAAAAGTTTGTATGATTATTTCTATTCTTAGTGATAAATGGGGTGAATTTCATAATTTTTATTTTGAAAAATTTTGTTAAAAGAATGGCTATTTTCATAATTTTTTCTGCTCTAAGAACACGACAACAAGAAGGTGTTGTAGAACAAAAAAATTGAACTCTTATTGAGATGGATAAAATTATGTTGTGTGAATTTAATTTTTCTAGATATTTTTTGGATGAGTCTGTTTTTGTTTCATGTTATATTTCAAATAGAATTCTTATTAAATCTTTGTTAAATAGAACTCTTTATTAATTATTAAAAAACAAAAATCCTAAAAGGATTTAAAACTGAATCAACCATATTTAAAAGGTTTTATTAGGTGTTCCTTGTACATGGAAGGACATGTAACCACTAAAACTTATGCGAACTCCTTTGATAAATGATAAAATTTTCAAAAAATTTAAAAAAATTCAAAATAACAAGATCGGCATGTAAAAACACCAGAGTCATCCGAAATCCATCCCAAACATTAGGATGAAACTGATTCTTTAATGCTCAGGTCACTCTACTTGGAGATAACCCAAGACCATACTCAACATTATAATAGATTTATTCTAGAGTGGTATTTCCCCATAAGAGATTTCACCTGGACAACAACATTCCAATTCATCCACTACGAAGGAAAAGAAAGGGTAAAAAAACTAAAAAGTAGTCAACCATGCCGGTGGCATATCTCACCAGATGATACTAGGAATTTCTCAATTCTCACGCCCATACAAAGTCCCAAAACACAATGACCTCCCATCCAAACAAGGGCTTCATTAAAAACTCAGATTCCTACTATGGACAATGGCACCCGAATGGAACCAAGCGTCAAAAATCTCATAACACTAGCAAATATTTAAAACTTAAGGGTGATACCTATCTTTGTTAGCCCCTTATTAAATCCTTATCACCGACCATAACACTAGTTCATTCCAATAGAAGTCCCCAGCTTAAAATCCCATTATCCAATCCATTTCTAAGAGTAAACAAACGCCTATGGGAAGCACTTGTGCTTCTATTCCAAGGAAAATAAAAGGGAAACTTTAACTACATGTCATTTACAAAAGTAACATGTCATTTACAAAAGTAAACATAGAATAATGATAAGGAATTACCTAAATAGTTATAAAACTAATCATTTCATTTCACTCAAGGCACAAAAATCGAATCATAAGGAAACCTATTAATGCAACTACATGGCAAGGAACATGCATGACAAGTTAATCCCAATGTGCCTATAATGATGCATGCAATGAAACTTTCCTTCCATATCATGCCTAGGGTAAAATTCCATAAATAAAAATTATCATATAGTATAGTAATCACTATAGGTGAAATCATGTCAATTATAATAGAAAACGGCATGAACAACAATCCCAGACCTGGACACTTGGTCACTTCACGTACGTGGGGTAATCAATCCCAAGAAAGGATATTAACAAAACATAGACACATTCCTATTATCCTACATACCTAATCAAAATAGTAAGTCAAAGGAAATGAAACAACCTCTAATACCACTTTGTAACATCCCAGCTCGAATTACCATCAAACTGGTAGTCAGACTAGTGGGTCACATGGCCTCAAGGGCATCACCTAGTATTCCAGAGGCTACTGACTAGCAACAAGGGTCTTAAGAGGTGATAGTGGGGATAATATAACCACTTATCATAGATGAAAAATGTTCTTATCAAATAATAAATAATATAAAATAGCATAAGTATTATATAGATAAAAAACAACACCAGTGGAAGACCGATAATAACAATTTAATAAAGGGTGGACAACGCCAGTTTTACAATGCATTTATGTACAATGATGATACTAAAGCTAAAATAGGAAACAATATAGTATTTGTTACAATACTATAATCAAATAAATAAAAGAAGTAAAATCCATAAGGTGGTATCCACGAGAATCATGAGCCTCAACTCAGTCCTTTTCCTTTAAATCCTTCGGTATAAGAATACAACAATCAACATAGGTCCTGCAAATATAAGGTCTACTCTGATACCCAGGGTACCTGAGTAGGGTGGGATATAAAATCTTAGTAGGCTAGAACCCATAGTATCAAGACCAATCCAGTGTAATATAAATTATGTAGTGTGTAGGTATAGATAAATAATAACAGAACTGCATGAATAAACAAACACCCATCTAGGTTCCTACGGAACACCAGACGGTGATATATAATTTATCCCATGGATGGTCTATTTGATCATGTCATATATATATAGTATAAGTCTATATATATAGATATATAGATAGATATGTTGGTTTGGATTGGGACGTACCACCACTATCCAACTCATGGGTATCTCTCACAGTCTACCCCTAACTCAAGTCTAATATCCCTCACAGTCTCTTAGCATTCAAGTGCAAGCAGGATCAGGACATAATATGTAGGCATCCAAAAACTAGTCTACGAGCTAATAATCTATACTCATGTGGTAGTAAGATTAATATATATATATATATATATATATATTGTTGTAGTGGACCATGACGTAACATGTAGGCATCCTACATCTAGTTTTTGAGCTGATAAGATCTACTCACGGGGTAGTAATCCTGATACTAATGTAAAAGAGCATTTTTTTCTCCATGCTCATCAGACCTCCCTTACCATCATTTAAAAATATATATAACTAGCAAGGGGTAGGAATTCCTCCCACCCATAAAAATTTATATAGGTCATTATATAATATAATCATTTCCACAATTCATAAGTTAAGAATAAGGCATTAACTCTTATGTCTTATCATCAAGCCTTTCAAAATGACTAAGGCATGATCAACCAAATAACATGAAACATGAGGCTTAACCTCTCATGTGATCTTTAATAATGTTCAATTCCATTTAAACATTACATTCCAAAAGAGTGATTTCATAAGGTTTGAAATACAGGGTATAGTTTTATTATCCTGAGGGACCATTTCTCTAACAATTAAACAACCATAAGGCTTTATCAATTAAATACATTTCAAAGGGAACATTATATTTTGTATAATCCAACATATTGAATGGAAACCCACTCAATTTTTTTTTGAACATGGAAAATTAACTTAACATACATGGTTCATGGTCAATTTATTTAAAGGATTCCACTACCTTGATAGATATTACATTCAAGGGTTAAGTTTGAACTAATTAGGTGTTCATGGACACAAGAGTTTGACCATTAGGGGTCAACTAATTTAGGATCAATCATAAGGTTCGTGTTTTTTACATGTTACATACAAAACATAACATCAATGTTTAAGCAAAGAACTAAAAAAATATAACAGGCAAGAACATAAGTCTACTTCCTACTTTTTACCTTGAAGACAGTGCACCTCTATTGCTGGGGTTTTATTATAAAATCATGATATTTCTTATCAAGAATATATTCATCAAATTTAACATTTAAAACATGGAACAAAATAAATTCATATTCAAGAGGCATTTAATCTAAATAACAAACTGCATTAATTAAAAAGTAAGGATGGTAAAATAAGTAATTAATAAATGCATTATTTTAAAAAATTAAAGGGAAAGGAAATGGATCCTACCTCAAGGTGGAACCAATACGAACAATTCATCTCTTGATTATTTCCAACTCATAGCTGATGTTACCCCCCACTAAGTATATGAACCTTCACATACATATAAGGACTCCTAGCCTCTATGCACACATCTGCATGGCCATGAATAGGTACAAGGGGATCCTTAGATATATTCTTATATGCATATACTCATCTCCACTCACCTATGTATGAAATTTCATATATATACATAGGAACACCTAGCCCCATACATTTATATTCACTACCATGTATGAATATACACATAATGGGGGAACCTATATATATATATACTTACTTATGTATGAACAGGCAAGTTTCCTTAGACTCCAGTGACTCTAAATCACATATAAGGTTCCAACGCACTACACAACAATTACTAGGAACCTTAAAACACCCAAAGGATGCCATAAAATAATGGAGAAACCAAACTGCATGCATAAATCCTTACCTTAGGTGGCGGCTGTGAGCCAAAACAACCTGAACCTATTTTTCCTATACATAGATTGTTGGAACATGAATGAAGGGGTCCTGAGAGACCCTATACACAAGATAGAACCAAAATAATACCAAAAATCAGATTACCCATTTGACCTAGGGTTTGTAAAAACTACATCGGGTGACGGAGAGGCTGAAAAATGGCCAGAAATAGGAGGGAGAAGGATGGAGGAGACTCACGTTGAAGGATCAGATAGAAAATGGCAATAAATATGAAGGGATTTCATCAATGGAGAGAAGCCTTGGAGAGGGGGGTTGTGCAACTCAAAGGGGAGCCCCAGGAGGGGTGTTTCATCGCGTATGAGAGGGTAGAGGATTGTTTAGTTTACATTTTTATTTAATGTATTTTTAAATTAATTATATTTTTAAAATTTGGTATCATGCATGGTTTGGGCCACACTATTTAGAAAATTTTCCTCCAACCATGTGCCCTTTACTGGGCACTAAGGGAATGCCACATAGGCTGGCCACACGATTTGGAAACCATGCGCCAACTATGTGGTGAATAATTTTTAGGTACTACCTAGTTTCCCCTAACCCCATAGGGAAGGTTCATGGTTTGTAAAATCGTGAACAACCCTTGCGATAGCCACTACCCACTTGAAAAAGGTTTCATGGTTTCTTGATATGGGATGCACGGTTTCAGACAAACCATGCGCCAAGTGTAGGTCCTTCAAAATTGGGTTTCCTCGGTCTGGCGCTCCCAAAACTCATCAAAACATAGAGGAAACTTAACAGGACCTCCCCCAAGTCCAAAAACATCACGTTGAATTGTTCAAACCCTCATAATTCTATTCCAATGCTTTATTTTAAAAACAGTATGTCCACTAAATGAAAATATCCAAAAACATTCACAATTTTTGTCTCGTTCAAAACCTAGATTGTTACACTAGCTTTCTCAAAGTGGTGTGAAGAATAGATGGAAGGGGTGTCCTTTATATAGGAGGGAAGGAACACACTTGGAATATGAAAAATATTAAAATATAATTAATTCATTCTCAAGCCATATAATTCCAAATGCAAGTATATTTGAATAATAAGAGTATAAGGTCAGAATATAAACATCCAATGAAATTTATACATGTTTTTTGGAATTTTAAACCATATCTTTTTTATTAACCCCTAGTTTAACCAATTTTAATATTAAACATGGTAAAAAATAAATATTAAAGGGTTATAATTTTAATCATAAGATAAAAAATTGGCTCAAAATGGAAAAGTGGTGTATTTTCAACCACACATTATCAAAATTGTCCACTTCTAAGAAATTTATGATTTTTAAATGATTTAATAAAATATTATTTTCATAAAATATAATTAATTTCATTTTTGACACAAGTCATTTATTTTTACTTTAAAGATACTAATAAAAAAGAAATTTTAATATAACCCTTTCATACATCCCTAATATTTCATATATATATAAAAATCATGTAACATAATAATTCACATAAATTTTATTACATTAAAAAAAGTTAAATCATTTATTTTATTTTTATATTAATTGAGTAAATATTATTTGGTTTTTGAGTAATAATTTAAGGTAATTATTCTGTTACAAATAATTATAATTGTAATTAAATTATTGTGATAAAAAAATTTATTTATCTTTTAAATAATCATTTAGAACCAAAGTTATCCTCTTTTTATGGAACTAAGTGGACATATATTTGATACTTGGACGTACATTGCTGAACCCCTTTCATCCAATTGGATAAATTTATGTGATAGGGTCATTTTTAGTCCTTATTATTTAATTTTTAACCTTAATTACCAAATTTACCTTTGATGAGGGGAAACATATTTACTAAGGTTACTATTAATAATGACCAAAAATGAAAGTGAAATATTTAACAAATTTTACCCTCCTTCTTCCAAATATTTTATCCATTTTTCAAGATTCAATCTTTTTAAATGGAAGAAATTAATTTAGTATAAAAATAAAAAACAAAATGAAAATCAATTTTTTTTAGAAAAATGACTTTTTAAGAGTAATTTTTTTTTACAAAATTAAACAAAAAATTGATTCCAATTTTGATCATTTATAATATAGTAGAACTAATTTTAATTTAAAACTATTTTCAAATAAAATGGATATTTTTTCATGATTGAAATAAAAAAGCAGGTTTCAATAAAAAACAATAATTGTTACTATTCACAAGAAATCAACCTTTTCAAAAAATCCCAAAAAAAACCCAAAGATAATTTTGATATTATTATTTTCAAAATGATTTAAATTTTATAAAATATATTTTTAAAATGTAGAAAAAATTAAATATAATATTTTCTCACAAAAAACAATAAAAATCATTTTAAGGAAAAGTTTTTCTTAAGAATAATATAACATCACTAAAAACTGAATGTTTATTTCCTAATAATTAATAAATAAACTTTGGCTTCGAGTTTCATGTTGTATGCTCTATCAAACATTATGTTCTTATTTTAAAATCATGAGGTGTTATATTATACCCTACTAAAATAAATTTCACTATCAAAATTTTATATTGATAATCAAGGGTTCAATATTTAAAAATATGTTTGCTCAAAACCCACACCATAAAAAGAAATAATGAAACATACTTTGAAAAGGGGAAGTGTGTAACATAAAGGTTACCCAAAATATCAGATATTAGAGTTACCAAATAATGATAAAATTGTTGGGAAGTTAAAATATAGACATATAAGTGAAATATAACATCCTAGAATTAATATAGTGTGATAGAGAACATAGAAATGATAATTTTAATGGCCACAAAACTGTAAATCATTGAGGATTTTAAAGAATATAAATTCCTCCTAAATAAAGGTAAAGTACAAAAAAATTCACAAAATACCTTTCTTATATTATTTTATGATTCATGTACTAATTCCTAAATCCTTGAAACTAAATAAACCAGAAAAATCCTGATTTTTTCCATGAAAAACATGGGAATGACAACCAAAGTTTCCAAAGTAAATTTTTTTATTTTGAAACACTTCTGAGGGGAAGTGAGAACCCACAAAGAAAAATCCGATCAAATAGTAAAGGAAACAGTTGACTTATCAAATAAAATCTTAAGTCGATTGGAATCTGTCTCCCTAAATAATTTCCATGACAGAGAACTTACCTGATAGTCTGGATCATCAGTTAGAATGTATTCAAAATCGTATTCCAAATAGTCCCAATATTTCAAGTATTTCTATTTGTTAATCATCCCTTTGTTGAAACCTCTTATCAATATTCGGTCTTTCTTGTCAATCCACTCACATTTATCCCTTGAAGTATCGACACAGAGAAATCTCCTTATCATTTCATCACCATATTCTCACATCTCCTTAATCTGTAGAACATTCTCTAGAATATCTTCCCTCGAGTGGATGAGCATCTCCCCACTCTGGTCATGAGCTACAGCATCATGTCGATGGGGGTCGTCGGGGGACTCTGCCACTTGCAGATTCCCTAGAGGTAGAGTATCCTCTTACACCAGGAGAACATCCCCTAGCTGAGAAGGGATATCTCCCTCCTGATCCAATGTTATCATAGCTGCATCTCCTTCAAGAGGAACCAAAGCATCTGAGGTACCCTCAGGCTGAGAAAATTATTTCACTGAGGACCTGTACCAACTTAAAAGTCAAACCTCCATGTCACCTGCCACTGATTGGGCCTTTTGTTCATTGGGATTACCTACCTTTTTGGATGACCGAGTCTTCATAGGTCTTAGTAGGTATCAGTAGTCTTCTTGTCCCTTTGGTTTCGGCTTATTAGAAACAATACAACTCCTATGGTCCCAATTTTCTTTATTTCCTTTCATCTTCCTTAGGTTGTGCATGCCTTTACCACACCCTCTAACTGCATTGTCATCTAAGGATTGTCTTTATCTATCTAGGTCCACATCTGAGGTACAACTGTAAGTCCCTCCATCGAAAATGAGGTTGTCCAAGTGATTGCTAAAAGTGAGACTAGGAGAAATCATTCTTGGCTTGGTCCACTGCATTAAAACCCTCTAATTAGAGGCACCTTGGAGGTCCTTCAGCTCACAAGAGTTGTTTCTCTAAACAAGGATCCCTCCTTCGGCTTTAAATCCACCATCCTTGACACAAGTAGGATGCACAGGCACCTGCCGAGACCACAAGTCACCCTTGACTATCTCCACAAAGGTAGGAGGCACCAAAGAACATGACTCACCCTGGACCAGCACTAAAAGTGTTGGAATGTCCAAATCACGTTTTAACCATGGGAATATGTCTTTGACCCTTAGATCCTTATGAATAACCTCTAGCTTAACACTGATAGGTCCCTTGATGATGCCACCCACATGAGGCATCTGATCTAGAGGCGGGATAATGGGGGAAACAGCATCCTCAGTGGCCAAAGTATCACCAGAAGAAAAGTGGGAACCCCCTACAGACGTCCATGAATCATGCTCCTTTGATACAGGGAGGAACGGTCGAGCCTCCAGTTGAGGGGTAATGAAACTTCTTGGAAGGTCCAGAATACCAGAAGAATAAAAAGTCTTAGGATCTAAGCTACTAGAAAATCAATTGTTAAGGTGGATGTTGCCTAGAAGAGATCATGAACAGCAATAGTCGAACTAGTTTTCAAAGGCCACTGGTTGCTGGTAATGGAGTTCTTCACCAACCGTTATCCAAACTAAATCCACCGAATGCTTTTAAATATCAAATTCCACACAAATCCAAGGAGAAATCGGATGGCATAAGTCACGAGACTGCTCATCTAAGGCAAGAAATCTCTCTATGAGGTTGCCCAACATTTTTAGAATAGCCAGCTTTTGAAAGGGAAGAGTGAGGTTCGGTAGACTTACCCAAATCGCAACATAGGAGGGATCATGATTCTAGTAGAACTCATAACTCCATCTGAGAAGGAATAAGTGAGATCTATTGCAAGAACTCATACATTTGGACCACGCAGAAGTTAGATAATCGGTGTATCTGAATCAAAGAAGAAAGTGGTGGGGATTCAAAAGCCCGACCACAACACAGTTATTCAAGGACCATGCACTATTTACAAATCAATAGAAACTATTGAGGGATGGTCGGCGGTGGCTAAAGAGGACGACAAGTGATATTCCATCGAGTGATAAAGCCTCTGAGAACTCAGGGAGATAAATCAGAAGCGATGGTGCACCATGATAGAGACCAGGAACTTTCAGGATAAGGATAATATGGGGTAAATCAGGGAGAGAGGTTGGATCGATGAAGGGAGAGAACACCGGTGAGGGGTAGGGGCAGACGGGGCGACCATCACCACCGCCCGAAATGAGAGCACCGCACCTAGGGTTCCATGTGGGAGCACATCTTCACTCCCTTTATAGATTACTTTATGAGAATAAAAACCATGTTTATAACTAGGGAATAATTGTTCATCTTAACAAAAACCACCCAATAATTACATTCCCACAAGGTTTATTAATTGATAAATTATTTCCTCAGAGTGTCAAGAGATTATTTGATATCCAAGGAAAATATAAATGTATGAGTAGATATAGAATCAAATAAATAATTATTTTATGATCAAAGTTATTATTATACAAACTTAAGGGATTTCAAATTCAGTTATAATAATTACATGAGCTTGACATTGATTCATTAGCTTCTCTTAAGGTATATTCCCTTGAATCTTGGGGAATTTGTTTTCACTGTTCCCCATATCCTTATAGTTTAAGCACTAAACATTAGAGGTTTCTTTCTTACCCTTTCATTCATATTCCTAATGGCCTTTCTCTCCAAACAAGAAGAAAACTCTCATTCTAATAAATAAGTATTAGGGTGTTTCTTTTCACAATTATCACGTGTAGTATGTTTCATATTTACCTTATTTTACTTCACCTCATTTATTTCTCTACGGTGCTCTGACATCCTCTTCTTATCCTAATTTCCTTTGAAAATATATGAATTGGAGAATTCTTTCTCTATATTGATGGAACTAGGTAGCATATCATCATATGATGAAAACATCTGAGAGACTACTTACCTTCAGAGTCTTGGATTAATCTGATCAAATAAAAAATCAATATTACTTTTTGTATTACATACATAGTCCATAGAATGCCTTGATAATCTTGTGAAGTTTTCCTCATACACAATAACACTTTCCTCTTCCTTCTATCTTAAATCTAGGAATTAACTTTCCATATTATCTCTTTACTCATAAGGAAATTATTTTTAAAATAATATATCCATAAAATATTTCTATTCCATTATCCTTATCTCATCCTCCTCTTTTTTATTTTAAAATAATGTCTGCTATTTATTATCATATATCATTAAATAATACACTTCCAGAATAACCTTGTCCATTTCAATACTTCTCAAATCTAAAAATATATTTTCAAATTACTTGGTCCACTATTCTACTATTAATGGATTTTACTTACATTAAATGATATATTATTATGCATCATGAAGTGGTAAAACGTCAACAAATAATGTTGTAAAGAAATAAGTTATTCCATATGGGAAATTTTGTTGTTCATAACCTGATTCAAAGGTCCTAATATAGTCACAATCTTCTTAGTTCTTGTAAAATTCATGACAACTTATTCATGAGGGAACCGTCTACATTGATTATGTGTGTTAATTAATTTTCCAGTGTTTCCACTAGGAACCATTTCTAAATAATGGAATACATTATATTATATTATAAAATTATGAATAAAAATGTATGATTTTGAAACTTCTGAAATAATTAACATAAATTGAAACATTATTTATATATAATCACAAAATTAGAAACTTGGTTTCTTTGGTAATACACTCAAATCATAACAATTTTTTCAAATACTTAAAAATGGTTAGTAAATAAAATGTGAATTAACCCGAGAATGTCTCCTAGGAGTTTCATACCATGTTCGCAGTAAGGGAACAATGATCAGGCACAAGAATTATGGATGATATATACTCAACCAACTATTTTTTTGGTATTACCCCTAGATTCATATATTCCAAAACCATTCCCACTTCTAGTATCCAAATAAGGATGTATTTATAGGAAAATCACATAATATTTACCTTAAAAACATTAATATGTAATTTAATTATTATAATTATCCTCAAATTCAGTCATATGGTCATGTTTCCTAATATATTTTTTCCAAAATAGAGTTCTCAAGGTTTCTACTAAACTTCCTCTGAATCCAACAGTAAAGACCTCAACTCAAGTTTTCTAGAGCTAGTGGTTAATTCATTACATTGACACTAGATTGACTAATCACATCTAAAAATACTTAATAGTTTAGTAATATTGGTAAACTATATACATACTTGAATCTCGCGTTATATTTGAAAACATAAAATATATAATAATATTTTCATTGAGGAAACCATTATTTCATCTAGAAAATTTATGCATATCAATAATAGTATAATTCCTAGCATCTTAGAGAAAGGAAAAAAATAAATGGTGAGCTCATATTCCCAATAGAGGTTATGTACATAAAATTCAATCATAAATAAATAATTTATAATCAATATGTTAAGGTAAATAACTGAAAACACATATCATTTAATCAATATCTTGATCATAAAGAATTATATGAAAATAATAAATAATGATAAAATAATTTCATATAAATAATTACCTAATCTTTAGACTTATCCATGGATATCATGACTATTCAAATAATAACATGGACATCAATAAATGATTTCATAATAATGTAATTCATAATTATGGACATATGAAACTTACTATCGAGGCATTGTTTCAAGACATCTAAAAACACCATCAAGGCCTTGTGCCATGAAATCTATATAAATAGGTATGGCCTCATCGAAATACCCAATATATTTTTTCCCTTGATAGCTACTAATTTATTGAAGGACTATGTAATTTTAGGTTCCACCCATCACTTAATAATTCCAATGCATTCATCATATAAATAAGCAATACAACATTATCAACATGCCTTAAAAACCAATAAGTTTCCTTATTGGAGAAACTAACATACAGAATTTCAATACTTACCCTAATAAATCTGATCATAAAGAATCCATAAAAATATGGTATACTTTAACTCTAGATTATATCCTCACTAAATCATAATATTAAATCACGTATATTGTTATAGAATAAAATACTTTAAAAAGATCACTAGAAAATTTCCTGAATAAAATACCCTTTTCACTTTGAAATGAATTATCTAAAAATTTCAAAAATATTAAGGAAAATTTTATTTTAAAAGAAAATTTCAAAATTATAAATTATTATTCAAATCATTGAGTGTTCATGACAGCAGGAAATTTCATTCACGCAGTATAAGTTAAGTAACATTACTTTCACACTTTCATAAAAAGGTCAAGAAGTACCTCATTTGGAAAACAAAAAGAAGATTCCTTTTAAATCATTTTTTAAAACTTTAAACATGGTTAAATAATTATTTAACAAATATTTGGATAATTTTAAAAAAAATAATTAAAAAAATTAATGAAAATATGGACATTAAAGAAAAACATTCCCATCAGACTAGAATAGCCGGGTCGGTTTTCCATAAAAATATGATTTCGGTATCTTGAGTACTTAAAGAGGGTAAAAGGAAATAAAAACTTGAACTTTTAAAAAATAATCATAGGATAATAAAATATATTATTTTTAATATATATTATCAAATAATTCTCCTAGTGTGTACTTAAATATAAATAATCTCAAATAGTTATGATATTGTGAAATAAATTCTTACTTTGGGTTTGACTACTTTCATATGTGTTTAAACATATTGTATAATAAATATAAATTTATTATATATATATATTAAATAACCATACTCATATATATCATACCATATATGATTTAATTATAAACTTTTATCAACCGTTTATCAATAATTTATTATTAAAATCACAGTTCTGGGTGATAGGAGCTTCATTTGTCACATATGTTTAGGTTTGGTAGTTTTGATCCTTGTACATTGATCATGGTTACATCAAATAAAAAATTTTAATCATGATATAAATATCATATATTTATATATTTATTTATTTATAATTATCCATAGAAATTAGTGATAGAAAAATGAATTACACCATTCATGGAGACGGTATGTCATAAGTACGCATGAATAATGTTTGCACTTTTCACCAAATGGAATGAAGGAAAGTTAAAATATAATTCACATTTATATAATCATTATAATATCATATATATTATATGTATTCACGGAATATATCCTTATTACCATTCATTTAAATCATAAATGATAAATGAATCACATCGCTTTGTGGTGGTGGTAGTCCACATATATACATGAGCGAGCTTATATCATAAATATTATAATTATAGATGAATAATTATGTCATAAATATTATATATAAATTTTAAACCCATCATAATACCTATCCATAAAATATAGTGATTAAAAATTAATTGTATCGTTATGTGGAGATGGCAATTCATACGTATGCATGGGCGATAATTTCACTTTTCATTTGATATAAAAGAGAGTCGATAAAGGTGGTTTCATAAAAATAATAAAATTTAATTATATTTTGGATTTTAAAGTTATTATTTTATGATAAATACCATATATATAGATAAGTTAAAATAAAAAATAAAATGTAAGAGGTCGGGTAAGACGATTACTTATTTTTCAAGAGAACACTTTCAGATCCTTTCTTAAGAAACCTATTATTGGTATTTTAGGAGGAAAATAACCTCTATAACATGGATAATTATTTTTAAAATATTAATGGGTTGATATTTATTGAGATATGTTTGTTAAATTTTCTTAAATAAGAATAGGTAAGGGTTGTATTTTAATATGGTAAGGAAAGGACGCACTTAGGATTACTAAATATATTAAAATATAATTTTTTCATTCTCAAGAAAAATGATTCCAAATGGAAATGGATTCAAATAAAAATAGTTCAAGGTATAAATATCAACATAAAATTAAATTTAGACATGTTTATCTCTCATTTTACACCTTATCTTCTTGATTAACACCTTGGTTGTCCAATTTTAATCTTAACCACGGTAATGACTTTTTCAATATTAAAGGGTTATAATTTTACTTATAATGTGATAATTATCCCATAAATGGTAAATGGATAAAATAATTTACCATATATTATAAAATTTGTTAATTTTCAATTTTTTTATGAATTTTAAATAATTTAATAAAATATTATTTTCCACTAATTAAAATTAATTTCATTTTTGACACTATTCAGTTATTTTGACTTTAATGATACTAAGAAAAAGATGGAACAAGAATATAATACATTCAAAAATCTCTAATATACCATATTTATATTAAAAAATCATGTAATACAATAATTCACTAAAATCATATTTCTTTTAATATTTTTAATATCATTTATTTTATTTCTATATTAATTGAATAAATACTCTAACGTTGTTGCCTAATCATTTAAGGTAATTATTCAACTACTAAAAATTCGAAATAAATTTCTATGATAAAAAAATAATTTATCTTTCAAATAAAAAATTAGAACAAAATATATCCTCTTTTTATTCTTATTTAAAAAAAATTATAGATATTAAAGTCAATAAAGTAAAATTTTGTATTTATTATTTTATTGAATTAATATAAATACCATAATAAAATAAATATGAAACCAATTGGACATATATTCAATACTTGTATGTTTATGAAATAACCTCACTGATAAAATTGGACAAAGGCATGTTTTAGGGTCATTGTTAGTCCTTGTCTTATTATTTTTAACTTTAATTACCTCATTTACCCTTACTAAGGAGACACGTATTTACTATGTTTACTATTAATAATAACTAAAAATAAAAGGAACCTATTTACCAAATTTTTAACTATTGATTAAAAATATGGTGTCCATTTTTTATGATTCAAACTCTATAAGTGATGGAAATTAATTTAATATAAAAACACAAAACACAATGAAACCCATTTTTTTAAATGCCTTTTTAAGTATAAAAATGTTTTTATACCAAATTCAAAAATAACGTATATTCTAATGAACATAGTCACATTATTCATAATATATTAGAACTAATTTTACTTTGAAACCATATTAAAAAAATGGAACTTAATACATGCTTGAAAAAATAATACATTTTTCAATAAAAATAGTTATTTTTCAATATTCACTAGAATATCAATATTTTCAAAACAAATCTCAAACATTCACCCAAAAATAATTTTAATATGATAATTTAAAAAAAATCTATTCATTTTATCTAAAACGTTTTCAAATTTTCTATAAAATTAAATATAATATTTTCTAAAAAATAATTTTTGAAGGAAACATTTTTATTATGAATAATATAACGTTAAAAAAATTGAATGGTTATTTAATAATAATTAATAAATATATATTTATTGAGTATGACCTTTATATATATCTCATAATGAATTTATTCCCATTCATACCCATCAATTCAATGGCTAGGTTACAATAGACATATTTAACTAATAATATTTTGTTGTTCATTTAGGATTAGTATTAAATTTTGAATACGTTATCGAACATAATTTAATTTTTAAAAATCTTATAGTGTCACAATCTTGGTTTAACTTAAAAACATTCCTCGCCTTCTTCTATAATTCCACATATTCCTTCTATTCCTTATTAATCCTCTCTTTGATGGATATTTTAACTTTCATCTGAGAAAGATGATATTTATCCCCCTTCCTCATGATTTCAAGATATAACTTCTGAAAATCCATAAATATTGGAACTCTTTAAATTCCCATCATGAAAAAACAAGCATGCTAATTTTGACTTAGATCATTAAACACTTTTTCCCCTTCCTAGGGTGGTAATATATTGAGTAGTCATAATCTTTTATCAACTCCAACCATCTTATATGGCATATATTACACTCTTTCTATGTAAATATATACATCAAGGTTTTACGATCAATATATATATATATCACACCTTTAATCATATATATAATTAATCCATATGTTAAATAAAAAAATTATTACTTCAAGCTCTAAATAATGAATTGGGTAATTCTTCTTAGGAATTTTCAATTTGAGTGTAAAATCCTGGCATAGGTGACACATGTCGGTTCCCCAAGTCATTAAGTTAGATAACCACAATCGTGCCACCCCATACTCTAGAGGCCTCCAACTAGATGCAAGGTTCTAATATATCAATCATGGGGAGACTATACCCACTATTATTAGAGTAATACACCCACAAAAATAATAAACAATAGTGGAATAACATTTAACCATGAAAAATTAAAATATCTCATGATAAAAAAACATGAATTGAAATATCAAAACTATAGTAGAAAATATTCCATGTTAATTCACGTGTCATGTTTCTAAAAAGAAACCCAAATTAAAAACATTGATGAATCTCTTATTGGGTCCTAAACCACATCTAATTCCCTTATCCAAGCTCCATCCCAACGCATCCATCTATCTCAGGGCATTTTCCCTTAACCTGTCTAGAAAACAAAAAGCTTATTCGGGTATCGATCAAGAAGCCCAAGTAGGGTGTGAGTGCAACTTGTTAGGCCACCAATAATGGTGTTTAAGACAATATCCTGTCAAATAATAGTGTATTAAGTTGTTTAAAAAGTTTAAATACACTTAATAGTAAAAAGGTTGTCACGTTATCAATTAATGTTTATCTAACCACATAGCCCCTAGGTTCCTATAGACACCCATACCTCAGTACCTATTATAGATCATGTTTGAGCCCAAAGTATTTACAAGTGATATATTATTTCAAAATTCATTAGTTACCATTATTTAATTCATAATTGAATTCCTATTTAACCATTCAAACAATACACAATAGAATGACTATATTCTAATTATTTAATTTATAAATAAATAACCATGTTAACATGCATACCTTGTACATTATAATGAACATGTTACTATTCTTTAATTCACAACTAAATGACCATGTTAATATTCTTACATTATACATTAGAATGACCATGTTACTATTCTTACCATATACATTAGAATGACCATGTTACCATTCTTTAATTCAAAACTAAAAGAACATGTTATCATTAATACATTACATATTAGAATGATCATGTTTCCATCCTTTAATTCACAACTAAATGACCATGTTATCATTCATACCTTATATATTAGAATGACCATGTTACCATTGATCACATAATTAATTCAATAATTAATTATCAACATCAATTCCCTTAATAATTCAACAATTATTTAAATACTATAATTCTATTAGTTAACTCAAAACATAACTAATCATAGAAACCCCCTTAATTAATTCAAAAATTAGTTAAGTTTGTCGAACCCATTAATTAATTAATCAATTAATTAATAAAGAACCACAACTCAAAATACCATAATTAATTCCACAAATAATTATCTAAATTATCAATCTCAATAAGTTATAATTAATTCATCAATTAATTATCTCAAATCAACAATCTTTATATCTCATAATTAATTCTACAATTAATTATCTCCAAATCTATAATTCCCAAAATCCCCAATCCATTTTTCTCAAATTTAAACCCAAGCACAACACAAGTTAAAACCCAAATGAAAAGTACTCAACACTAAAAAAATACCTATAAATGAGCTCAATAAAATTATAGAAAAAAGGACAGGATCTCACATGGTGGGAGGTATAATCTATCACCATATAATTATACATGAGGATGTATCCTAACCCCTTTTTGATGCATAATTGTATATCACAAACGCTTCTAAACTATATGGTAGTTACAATAAATTTTTACTAACCAAATTTCCCATTAGTTCCTTGAATTTATCCTAATATTCATCTATCCACAAGAACATAACCCTCTTTTGAGTCAAAATAGTGAGTAGATTAGATAATCATGAGAAATATCTCACAAAGAATCAGTAGTATCCATTCAACCCAATAAAACTATGTATATGAATTTCTATGGTCGGTCTATAAAATTTATTAATAACTTATATCTTAGATGTAACCACCAATATACCTCTAATTTAAATTATATTTCCCAAGAATTATACTTTTTGTAACAAAAAATCACACTTGGTAAATTTGGAATATGACTTATCATTACTATATATCTTCATAACAATTCTCAAATGCTCTTCATATTCTTCCTTTCGATTTGAATATATAACCAAAACTGGTCAAAGTAATATCTGAAGACTCTATTCATTAAATCTATGAAGATAGAATGAGCATTGGTAAGTACAAATTGAATTATTATAAATTCATAATGACCATACCTTGTACGAAAGGATTTCTTGGTTATAACCTCTTTCTTGACCCTTATCAAATAATATCTGGTTTGAATATCAGTTTTGGAGAAATATTGAGCTCTATATAATTGATCAAATATATCATCGATATGAGGTAGAGGATACTTTTTCTTAATAGTGATTTTTTTAAGTTCCAGATAATCATTGCAAAGACACATTTACCCATTTTCTTCATAACAAAAAGAACAAGTGTACACCATGGAGAAGCAATGGGATTAATGAATACATGATCTAGATTCTCCTAGAGTTTCTTCTTTAATTCATGAAACTCAATCAGGGCCATTATATATGGATTCTTTTAAATATGTGTAGAACTAGTTATGAGTTCTATTAAAAACTCAACTTAACGATTCAGGGGAAGAGTAGGTAAATCTTCTAGAAAGACATCATCAAATTCACATACAATATAAATATCTTCAATTTTGATTTTACCCCCAACCATTTGAGATTAATATACATCATGAATAGGTAGTATAACTCATATTATGGAAGTAATTTGCATTAGGATTTCAGGTTCATACTCACATCAATAGACTATCACAAGTTGATTCAGAATATCTAATGAAACTTATCTTCCTTGATAGTATATATTGTCTCTATACGATGAGAGTTAATAAATTCCTAATAATAAATCAAATTCAACAATATAAAGAATAAAAATACTTTTAGAAATCATATTCCCACAAAGTTATATTAGATAGGAGTTATAGACTTGATATGAAATCATTTTACCATTAGGGGTTTTCACTACCAAATCGATGACTAATCATTGAGGTGGTGATGCGATGACCTTATAAAATTATTTGTATATAAAAGAGTGGTAATAAATTGAATGAAATAAAACATTTTCACTGCTAGAGTGGATAATAAGTGTATTTTTCAAAACTTCATTGGGATCTTCCACTTCTATTATATTAATTCAATATGCTTGTCCATATCCCCATGTAGTCTTATAAGGTAATTTCCCTTGATTCTTATGGCACAAGTTTTAATAATTCAACATCTATTTATAGTTGAAGCACTAGACATAATTGGTTTCTTCATTCTCATTAAATTCATTATCTAGATGACCCTTATATTGGAACTTGTAAAAAAACTCACATTCCCTTCAATAATTTTCTAAGATGTTTCTTACCCAAAAAAATTACATGATGGGAATTACTTCATTAAATTATTCTTATTTGATGTGTTATCATATTCATGGTTCTAAACCAACCTCTTCTTCTCTTTATTTCATTTTAAGACAAAATATCTAGGAAATTCCTTCTTTCTCTTAATGGAACTTGATACTACATCATCATAAAATTATTTTTTTTCATAAATTTTTTCCCATGGAAAACTCAACTTAATCCCATAAAATAAATGTCTAATCTTATATTCAGAATTATGTAGGTTATTTGAATCATGTTTGGATAATATTGTAAAGTTATCCTCATACTTTTCTAAACTTTATTATTCTTTCTACATTTAATTGAGGAACTTCCTCCACATTTCTTCTCACTATTCTCATGGGAGGTATTTCTCAATGAAAACCACTTTAAAGGTTCTCAATACCATGATTTATATCTCTTCATCCTCTTTACTATTCTAGATAAATGACCACCATTGATCGGCATATCCTTTTAAAAAATACACAACCAAAATAACCTTTTCACTTACATTACATGCCAAAGATAGGAATATATTTTAAAGAAAATTAATCCATTATTAAGATACTAATTAGTTAGTATAACCATTGAAATATAAAGGCTTATATATTCATAAATGACCTAACATAGGTTAATCACACTTTGGAATAACAAGTTACTCTATTCAGACAAGGTTATTTATCCAACCTGAGTAAGTTTCCCTAATATAGCCATAATCTACTCAGTTCCAACACCTACAATATTGGATTTATCGGCATTGAAATCCATACACTATATATGGGTATTGACTCTCATTATTCCATTAAGAGTTATCATTTAACAATGTCACACACTTGGTTGGATCACAATCATCCTAAATAAATGATCCATAAAATAAAATCCCTCTAATGGTAAAAGTTCTCAAACACTATAGGGGGTTATCATAATTCTCATGTTATCTATGTTAATTTAAAATATAGTTCACAAGGTTACAAAAAATGTTTATCCGATACCAACTGCCTAAACCACACTTTACAAACCTAGATTCAATGTCTTCTTTATTACATTGGCATAAGATACAAGGGATCTCATCCTAAAGGACTGATTAGTTTAGTAGTATTGAATAACCAAATACATAAATTATTATCATATTACATAGTAAATATAAAATAAATTTTATAAAAATATTGTTTTAGCCTTAATATTATTTACAATATCCTTATTCATATACTGGGGAAAGGAAAACAATTAAAGGGTGATATCAGATTATCATTAAGAGTTATACACATCTGAAGTTATCATGACTAAATAAGACATCATCAATATGGAAAGGTAAATAACACAAAACGCATTTTATTTAATAAATTACTTTATCGCTAAATGAGTCCATGGATAATATAAATGAAGTAATCTCATCGAAAATAATAACTGAATTTTCAACAATGAAAATTCTTAATATTGGATTTTATGATCCTAGACATCATGATATCTTTACCATCAAATCCTTATGTCAGGATAGTTTAACTGATGGGTCGGCATACACCAAAAATAGATTAAATAAGTCTAGAAAACTCATTATATTTCTGGTAAATATCGATTCATTAAGAAGAAATCTATAATTGGGCCTCACTCATCACTGCATACCCAATGAATCTCTCATATGTTGATGGTAAATTTTATTCATAAATAATATTCCTTGTCAATAAATGTATGTATCAAGTAAATAATTTGGATTATCAATATTTAAATATCCCATTAAATAACTTTTAAAGTAAGACATCGTTTGTATAAGTGATATACAGTGTAGAAAATAATCATTTACATTATAAAAATAATATAGATATTTAAGAAAAATTCAATGTCTAATGATCACAAGAAACTGTATGTTTTGAGAAAAAATTAATGACCACAAAATTAATAAGAGGTAAAATATTACAATCAATTCATCAGAAACATAGGTTTTGTAATAAAATCATGTACTTTGAAGAATAAAAGAAAATGAAAGAAAAACTTTAAAATAAGTTTTCATTAAAGAGTTTTATTTTCAAAACCATTAAAAACCTATAGAAGAATATAAATAATATAAAACATTTATGTCAACAGTAAAGTCTATTAACAATGTATACATTCAAAATAAACATTCCTTTTGAATTTTATAAAGAAATTTGAAAATGAAACTTTTGGAAAATATTATAAATATTCCTTTAAATCCTTTTAAAAATTATATAATAACATAAAATGTCCTTAATAAGTCATTTGAGTAAATTAAGAGAACCATTATAAAACAATTCTGAAAAATATAAACATCAAATAAAAATAAGCCCGATCAAAAAATGAGAAATAAGTTCAGATTTTATTTTAAATTATTTTTTTCTTAATTAAAGTGAAAAATAGATGAAAATTTTAAAGATAATATGTAAACTCCTTAAATATTCATATGATATTAAAATAGAAGGATCTTAATAATATTACTTTGAAAATAAGTGCAATCCCAAAAAAATGAGATTGTAAAATAAATTCTCACATCTTTCGTAACTTTTAAATTATAATCCATTGAAAGAGTAAAATTGAATTCAAATTTTAATCATCATAAATAAAAATAAATTAATTTTAAATACATAAAATGGGTATTATATTAACTACATAAAAATAAATAGGTTCATAATATCAAATATGTCTCAATGGAGTGGAAATTTAGACGAAATCCATTACCTTTCGACTTACCTTGTAATTCCTTTAAACTTCCTATATAATAAATATATATTTATTATAATTTTTTAACAAAAACATATACATATATATAATATCTTATATTATCTATGTATAACATCTTATCACCTTTTTGTTAATAATATTTTACCATTATCATAATTTCAGGTGAAAACTACTTCATTTTTCATGTATGTTTTGATTCGGTAGTTCCAACTCTTTTACATTGATTATGGTCCCATAAAATTAGAAATGATAATAATTATTTAAATATTAATTATATTAATTATATATATTTATTTATTTATTTATATTATTCTATAAAAAATAGATAGAAAAATAAAGTACACCATTCATGGAGATGGTATGTCATACGTACGCATGAACGCTATTTTCATTTTCGATTGATGAAATTTAAGAAAGGTAAATATTAATAAATATTTATATAATTATTATTATATCATATATATCATATATATTCATTAAATATATCCTTATTACCATCCATTTATATCTGAAATTTAAAAATAATCGCATCACTTCATGAGGGTAGTAATCCACACTTCCGGACGACTGACATTATCATTTTCCATTGGACTAGGATGTAAGAATGTATAAATGATATTATAATCCCATAAGTATAATTGTTCCATAAATATAATATATATTTTTTATTTTCATCTTAATAACAATCCATGTGTGGTGGTAAATGAAAATAAATGACATCGGTTCACGAGGTGGTAGTCTACCATACACACAAGAAATAGTTTTGTTTCCAATTTAATGGAGAAAGGGATAGATAAATATTTTTTTCCTTAAAATAATAACATATATATTTGTGGGAGAAAATTATTTTATCATATTATAATGTTTATGACATAATTGAAGTTGTTAAACTATTAATAAAAATTAAAGTGTTCGGTGAAGATGATTACCTCTTCTTTGAAATAACTCCCTTACATATCCTATTAAGGAAACTAGGATTGATCTTTTCAGAAGAAAAAAACAACAAGAACATGTATAAGGATTCTAAAAAGATTATTTTTCTAGTTTTTTTGAGACATATGGCACAAATTGGTGTTAATAAAAGAGATAATGTGTGTCCTTTTATAACTGAGGGGAGGGGCACTTGGAAATTCAGAAAAATTTATAATATAATATGTGTCTAACTCATGTAAAATTGTTCAAAAATGGAATAAATTAAAATATAATAATTTTATGGTCTTAATATAATAATTAAGTCAAATTTATATAGGTCTAGATATCATTTTAAAACTTATGATTTTGATTAACCCTCTAGTTAACCAATTTTATACTTAAATATGGTAATGACTTTTTAAAAAATAAAGGGTTATAGTTTTAATTATAAGGTGAAATTTGGTACATAAATGTTCAATGTATGACATCTTAGACCATATATTATCCCCTTTTTCTTGTGTTAATATTTTTTATAGTTTTAAAATAATTTAATAAAATATTATTTTCATTAAATATCGTTAATTTTATTTTTGACAATATTATTTTAATTTGACTCTAAATAGATCAAGACAAAGATGAAATGAGAATATAATTATTTAATAAACCCATAATATATTATTTTTATCTATAAATTTCGTGTAACATGATAATCCATCCAATTGGTATTGCGTTTAATATTTTTAAAATCATTTATTTTATTTTTATATTAATTGAATAATTATGTATTAGAATTGTGTAATCATTTCATGTAATTGTTAAATATCTAAAATTTATAAATAAATTACCACGAACAAAAAATTCATATTTAAAATAATCATTAGGAACCAAATGTAATTTTTTTATCCCTGTCATAAAATATTATATTTATTAAAATAAAGAGAGTGACTTTTTGACTTTATCCTTTACTTTAATATTATAAAGTTCAAAATCGAAGATGAATCGAAAAAAAGTTAATATTTATTAATTTAGTGTTATTATAGATTAAATATAATCATCAATTAAATAAAATTAATGTTTTAGATATATTTTTAATTCCATATCACATTATTTTTAACCTTAATTGCCCAATTTACCCTTAACCGAGGTAATGAATTTTACAATGCTTACTATTCATAATGCCTAAAAATCAAAGTGGTATATTTACCAAATTTGAACATCCTTATTCAAAATATGGAATCCAATTTATAAAAATAAATTAACATTATTGGAATAAATTAATTTCAGATAAAAACATAAAGTGCAGTGAAAAACATTATTTTAGAAACTTGTGTTTGTAAGTCCTAAATGAACATATACTAAAATTATATATAATGATGATTCAAATGTAATTAATTAGATTATTTACAACTAAATGAGTCTTATTTTAATTTAATTCAAATAAATATGGGGATTTTTCAATGAAAATAAATTTATATTTTATAAAAACATCATTTTATTACTATTCAATGAAAAATCAATATTTTTCAGAAAAAAAATGTAAAATTTAAATCTAAGATAATATTGATTTTAATAATTAAAAATTTATATAATTGTCCCATAATATTATTTTAATAGGTTTTTTGGTTTTTTTAAACTCTTTTTTTCATGTAAACAAAGATATCGCATAAATTTATTTAAAGAAAAACATATCAAAAAATATCAAGTTGTCACATGAATGGTCTCAAAAAAACACACCTAGGTCACCCGAGAGTCCAGAAAAAATTATATTTAATGGTGAGTTTTTAAGGTTATTAGGAATTTATATCCATGATATTTATTAAAATAAAATTTCTTAATAACCATGATCATGCTATAGTGAATAGGGCTTCTCCCAAAACCATGATGCAATTCCAAGTGCAATGTCACAATCACCCCTAGCCTAACTAGACTCTAGAATACATGTCATGGATTGTATTAAGATATTATAAAACTAGGGTAAGGATATGGAATATCCCATGCATCATGTTGTATCTATATCTAAAACTGTAGAGACACCAAAAACTAACCACTCAAGCCTCTGTACTACAACAACTCTACTTATGACATAAGGAACCCAACTCCAAAACTACTGCACTAAAATAACAGGCCACACTAAAACTCCCCTCTTATTAACAAATCCACAAAGACTGGCCTCTATAATATTCCATATTTTATCTCACCTCCACTCTTTATCCATTCTTAAATTAGAAGATACACAAAAATCCATTATCCCCAGATCCCTACACCACAAGAACAAAACCAAACTGAACAATCCTCTAATATGTTTTATCCCTTAATTCCATGTCACAAGATCCTCCTATAGCTGATATTTCATCTCCAAATCCCCCAGATTGATCTTGGACCTCCATTAGGCATTATTAACACATATAACTCACTATGTAATGTGCCAAGAAGGTCCATACCATTACATTGGATGCCTCTCAAATGATTCTGATCCTTGAGATTAAAAAATAAACCCCTGAAGGAAGGGAAAAGGGGGAGTTATAAACAACCATCCCATGATATAACACTTTTAATTATTACTATAGAAAAATCATGACCACCAACCAAACTCAAGAAACAAGATAAAAAACTAAATTTCATAAACTAGTAACAATAATTCAAGCATTATGTCAACAAAGTAAAAAAAACATGGAAGATAATGTCTAAAAAACATAGTTTGTTGGGAACACATCTATGTATTATGCTCCCAAGTAATCTCCTATAGAATACCATGCCTCTATAACCCACAAACAAGGGGAAAACATCCAAGAAACACATTATCCAAATTATTTGAGACCTCAATCATTTACTCCATCAATTTTGTGTCATCCTTGTTATTTAACTCCCTATAATCGATGATATGGGATTCATCAGGAAGATACCCTCAAATTTGGGACACATAAAATATATTTTTAATCTTATCCAGCCATGGTGGAAGAGAAAACTAGTATGATACCTCAACAATGAATTCCAATGCCTTTAAAGGTCGGAAAATCTATAGAGAAATATTAATCCCCAATAAAAACCTATGACACCCTCATCAAGGTGAAATGATAAGGAACACATGGTCTCTAGCCTCAAACTCTTTAGGTCTTTTCCCATGATTAATGTTTTAATATTGGTGGTCTTGTAATGCCTTCATCCAATCTCAAACTATTTGGATCTTATTCATTGTACTCTTCCCAACATCAAGACCAAGCACTGTTAACTCCCCAATCTCAATCCCTCACAATAAAGATTGACATAGTTTCCCATAAAATTCCTCAAAATAATACATACTAATGGATGATTGAAGGATATTATTGTATAAAAACTCAACCAATATTATGTGTTTCACCCACGATCCTTTAAAGTCTAGAACACTATCCCACTAGATATCCTCGACTGTATAGATAGTCTACTCCATTTTTTCTCTTATTTTGGCATAAAAAGTAGTGATAAGGAACAACTACTATCAAAACTAATATTATAATACACACTATATTCATGATTTAAGTTTATTATCCTCATTACATATGATGATCCTTGGTACCCCATGGAGCCTCACCACCTTGTCTATGTATCACCTCACCAGAACATCCATGGAACTCGACTTATGAATCACCAAAAAATGAATTAAATTCATCATTTACTCCATTATCACACAAATACCATTGTATAATTCCTAGGAATAGGGTAAAATGATGAATAAATCCATTAATATGTCCTCTTATTTCAAATATGGGGCATATAAGGACTAAAACAACCCTATAGGTACATGGTGCTCTACTTTCACCTACTAGAAAACCAAACAGCATGTAGAAAACTCTGCCACTGAACAATTCATCCCAATCCACTAAATTTTCCTCTTCTAGTCATAGCAAAAAATCATATGGATAGAACAATAAAGGTGATCTATAAAACTCATGTATAACTCCCTCATGCGTGGCCAATGGAACAAACAACCTCCCATTAAATAGAATTTTATTTTTTTAATCCTCTAACCACCCCTCTAAATCATCACTATGGTTAACACAATATCACATCACCACCACCTCTAATTATCCCTACGAAGAATCCTACACATGTTGAAAAAAGTTTCATTCCACTATCATCTGACAACGGAAATATTTGTCACCAACTTTCTCTATATGATGATTTAGTGTCAAAATCTCTTCCATCCCTTTCTAAACAGCCTTGTACTCCCAAATATATCTCTACACAAATTTATGATTAGTGGTTAGCCATAAAATTAACCTTTACTAAGTGTAAAATATCTCAATGTAATAATCCTAAATAAACTTTATCCACCTCCATTTAAATGGATTTGGATCCCGTGGAGTGAAAATATACCTCAAACTTTTGTGGTCTATGGAGACCACAATGTATTTGCTGATGAGGTAATGCCTTCACAACATCAAGGAAAATACTATTTATTATAACTCTAGTTCATCAATGAAATATTTATGATCATGAATACATAACATACTAGACCCATAGGAGATCACTTCCTTTTTTTACATCAACACACACCCCAATCCCAGATGAGATGCATCACCAAAGACCTCAATCATCAACCCTTCCTCTAGAAACTGAAGAAATGAGGCACTGATCGACTTATCCTTCAAGTATTAAAATAATTCCTAAACTAGTAATTTTAGATGAAAGACTGGTCCTTCCTAGTCAAGGCCATCAATGGGTCTAAAATATAAGAGAATTCAGATACAAAACTTTAATAATAGCCAGCATGAAAAGGGAATTTGTGAACATCAACCATGTTCTTAAGTGTCTCTTAAGAAACAACTGGCTTGATCTTACATAGGTACATGAAAACACCCTCTTGAGACCCTAAATTTAAAATAAATTACACTTATTTTATCCAAAATTTCCACTTGGATATATTTCAATAGATCTGATGGTGTCGAAAAACCTATAGGATAGCTCTAAGGTGTTCAGCATGCTCCTCTTCCAACATTGAGTATATGTGGATATCGTCAATGAAAAAAACTACAATTTATTCTAGTAAATAATAATTCATAGAGTTCCTAAGACATATAAGTATTTTCTATGCATATAACATCTTGACTTGGGAGACAATATATTGGTTCCCCAAGCTGGTTTTCCATGTGGCATCAAGTGTACCTCCCCAGATGCAAAAGGTTTCCAACAAGAAGTGAGGGTCTAATAGAGGTAAAGTGGGGAGACTATACCCTTTGGATTATAAATAAATACAATATAAAAAATAATAAATAATGGAATTGTAATATAATAACAACTAATAATTAATAATAAATGGAGTAATAACCATGCCTGAACGTGCTACAATGCATGGAAATAGGCACACAGTAGGTAATAGATAAAAAATATAAAAGGTAAAGAAAACATTAACAAGGGACATATCCATGAGAATACTAACCTACTTCTCTATTTAGTGCTCCTGATATCCAATTTTCAATAATAACAACACAAGGAATAAACCATGTTCTTAAACCTACAATTAGATGATATATGTCTGGGTACCAAACGACGGCCCAAACAGGGTGTGAGATATACTCAGTAGGCCACCACCAACGGTTTCTAAAGTGTAATATAGTCCATGTATATAAAATAAAGTAGTGTTCTGGTGTATTACAAGTAATTACGTGGAGTGAATGTAAATTTAATCAAGTTGGATCAGGTTCCTCAAGGACACCTGGCCAACCATACCTGCTTTGGATTAATCCAGAATATCTCTAGAATGAAGACACCATGTGTTTATATATATATATATATATATATATATATATATATATATATATTCACATTATACATAGGAATGTATATATCTATATATATATATATATGTATGTATGTATGTCTGTATATATGTATGTATGTATGTATGTATGTATATGTACTTACTTTATACATAGGAACTTATACAACCATATATATAGATATGTAGTACTAGCCAAGACATGAGGCATAAATTAGGAGCCCATGCATAGTCACATGAATTTCATTGGGTAGTAAGGGACTCCATGCCTGAGTATCATGGACATATTAGGGACTCTATACCCAATTATCATAACCATAAGGGACATTAGGCCGAGGGATGCCATACCTAAATAACATAACCATAAGGGGCATCATTCATAGTGTCTCCATAACCGAATACCACAATCATAAGGGACACCATTCTTTTGGTAAACATTACCAAATACCATAATCATAAGGTATATAATTCATAGTTATTTTATGATAATTAAAATAATAATTTCTAATTTAACTATATAATTAGTCTGTAGGAAACACCCATGCCATAATATAATTCACATAATTAATCTGTTAACTTCGCAAAGTAAAAATTGTATATAAAAGGTAATTCCATTAAAAATTTCTTATTACACATTTAATATTATTCCAATATTCATATTTATCACAATTAAAAGGTTACAAGTGTTTATAGACATAAAATTTTCCCTTTTTTATGTTTGAATCGTCATTCCTTCTAAATGATTAAAAAACTCACCTTAAAAGGGTGTGGTTTCACAAGCCACATAGTCATCATAACCATTTGATTATAAGAAACATACATGTAGTTCCATACTATTATATTAAAAGGTAATAATTCATAATTTCACATGGTCCTAGTATAGTACAATCCTGAGAATAATTCTACCAATTAATTTTAACCTCATTTGAAAAGTTTTGTTTAAAGTCCAAGCCAAACATACTTAGTGATGTTTTTGCAAATTATAAACATTATTCATCAAAATCATGTGAGGTAAACACTCATTTGGTGGTCTGAATTTAGATCTTAAAATCAAAAAATATCAAAGTAATCTATATAAGATTCTATTTAATTAAATTTAAGGGTTACATAACTTTGGATTGATTCTTGGAAAATCTAGTGCACGACACAACGACAATATTTTAAAATGATGAAATTTTAAGAGAAAATAATATAGACCACCTAACTCAATATTAAGATGTTATAATCATCCAATATCCAACCTTTATTTGATCTAAAATGAGATAAATTGAATGATTAGACCGACACGCAAAAATAGGGTGAATTATCATGTGCAAATATAGCACTCAACAAGACTAAAGAATAAAATAAAATAAGGATGAGGAGTCTTAGGCTCAATGATATGGTTCCAAATAATCTCGAGGCTCTTTAATCATACAATTATTGATGGAGAAATTTCCATGGAAGGATTAGGGTAGGTGTCTACCGGAGTGGCTACTGTCTGAATGGGAAGAGAAAAGTTGTGAAATCCCTTTATGGGTCGGAGGGGAAAAATAGTCATGTTTTCACTTTAAAAGAGGCATCGAGTTAGGAAACATGGTTTAGATAACTATTCACCAACTATTCATCACACACTATTCAAGTTCCATACCCTCACATAGTTTAGTCACACGGTTTGGGATAATTTTGTGTTAATCATGTAGTGCTACTGGTTAAGTGGAACTGACAATGAGGTTATCCTAACAGTTTGGAAAGCAGTACATAGACCGTGTTCCCACCTCTACAATTTACTACATACATTATTCACACCCATTCTCCTAAATATTCATGGTTTATAAAACCATGTGAAATCCCTTATAGAGTCGTATGGTTTATCTTGAGGGGCCACGCGATTTAAAAAACTATATTACCTATTTATCTCTCCTAGAAAGTGAGTGTTTCATGGACCGATTCTCCTAAAATGCATCTAAAATCCTGATACCACTCTAAATCCTTAAACCAAATCCAAAAATGACACATTTATGTATTACTATGATTATATTTACACTAAAAGTCTCATATTAAAATCCAACCCAACCAACAATCAAAAAACTCTAATTCCCTTGAAATATCCCAATCAGTCGAGAGCACCATACATTAAAATTTTCCCACCTTGGAACTACTCATCCCCAAGAAACCATGGGGAATAATTAAAACATCAACTTACCTAATTATTCCATAAATTTCTATTCAAATGACCTTTTTTCATTTCCAAACTTCTAACGTACCTCCAAGATTCCCTTTAAACACACAGCAATTAAACCACTAAAACTCAATCTAATGCTCAAATTAAAATATAAAACACCAAGAAGAAACTTAACCAATCCCATATAACCTGATATAATCTCAAATAAGCATCTCTTACATCATCTTTCCTACGTAAGTACCCATCATAGGTTCTAGTTTTAAATGGACAATTCCTAGTCATGGTACTCCCACCATCATAATTGCCTACCGAAACACATCCATAGAATTCTGGAGATACTCAAAAGAAATTAATAAAATTAAACATGAGGAAAAAAACATCAATCCTTGATCTAATCAAGATTTTTGAACTCCAATCAACAAATCTCAATCAGGTCATACCAGTTTTTCCTTAAATAGCCCCAATTGGCCCTTTAAGTTTCACCTATCTCATCCTGATGGTTTTCCTAATGTGATTTCATCACCAAATTCATCCATATATTTGGGGAAACTCAAGTAAAACTACTTATGGATAAATACTTTAAAAAAATCAGATCCTATTACTGACACATCATCAAATCAGATTCTAAAGCCTTTATCCCAATGCATGTCGACATTGTTCTGATCATGCTCACTGAAGATCATACATGACCTATGATGATGTGTTATAACTAAACCATATCTTGATCAAAATATGTTGTCATACTAAAATATATGCACCAATATTATCACAATATAGCATCAATGGATCATTATAAGGTATTTCATGCTTAATTCCCGCATCTCATATTTCACCTAAAACCATATTCAAACTCATACCTAGAATTTATCAAGGATTATAGTCATATATAGATCTATTTATTTAATGATATATGAGTTCTAAAATGATATTTACATTATTATTCTCAAGGTCCCATGACCCTTCTCTCATGAGAGTCTCCCTGGACTGCCAATATCCCACTCCCCACCTTAGAATCGTACTTTTCATTGCATCAATGAATAGAAAATTGATCACAACATCCCATGCTCTCTTATCACTGGATATAAAAACTTTCCTGGATAAAAACCATCTCATACCATTTTTTAACATAAATTTAAACCATCACCCATTCCCATTTCTAGATAATTTTTCTCAAATAGAAAGTCCAAATTAATTCACAAAAAGGGTCACCGCCCTCAAAAGGCCACTGGCATACTACGCACCACATGGATTATATTAAACCACTCCTTGAGAGAAAATATTAGAGATTATCTTCATCAAACCATAAGGGTCATTTAGATAAGTAGATCAATGTAATATGACACTCACTCAAGGAACTTAGGTCGATGTTAATATATTGGGCATGATCACCTCTAACAAGGATTACACCAAGATCCCATCAACAGGAATGTATAGCTCCTCTCAGACCATGATCACATCATTTAGGTCTATATTTTCTTGTATCAAATCCCAAAACCATGTATCCTATAAATCAATTTCTATTTCCATTCACAGGTCAACTTTCTCATGTCCCTCAAACCATTTCTAGATTAACCATCATTGCAGGGAACTTCCTTTTAATATTACCCAAATATTCACGTTTCCTTGCATGAAATTGTCATATTCTTGAAACCATCAGCCCATGTATTTCACCTATCCACACACCAATGTTCAATTCTAAATAGTCATAATGTTCATCTGGATTGAACTAACTTTTGATCCACATGGGTGTGAATCATGTACCAATAGGTTCCAAACCCGACTCACACTCTCTTGATTCTTCTATAAATAAGTTCAAGTTAATCATGATACATGGAATGTTAGTATTTAGTACCTCAATAGTTCCCTTGGAACTCTTATTCAAAATTGGAACCTCACATGTGTCATGATTTATCGATTTATCATCATCCTCATAGAGTTGTTTCAGAAAATAATTTATGAGGCGTGAAAATACTTGTCATATAGGAGAGGGACCCGAATGGTCTAACCCATCAAAGAAGGTTCCGATATTCATCACCCTAGGTGTTTCTAGAAGAAAAAGGCATAAACATTCCTTTATTTGAAAACTTGATAAACTCTTGTGCATTGATCTCATAATGAACATAAAACGAATCCCATTTCCTTTAAGGAATTAAAAACTTTGGGTGAACCCCTCAAATAAGTTTCCCTCAATCAATGAAATATAGCTAACCTACAGGGGTGTACATCAAAGGTAAGGGCATCAATGTCTCTCAAAAATCCTTAAGGTCTCTAGGACAAGAACCATAAACCACATGTGGAACCTACTATATGGTGTATAAAGTGATTATAAATTCTATTTTAAAATGGTTAAAATGAATTAGGTAGAGAAATTATTGACCTATGATAGTCAAAACCCATCATAAAAGGCATACGACATCACTTTCCAAGCATTATATTACTAGGATCTGATAATCTATGAGCATTTAAATAAGGTAGTTCTCACTAAAAGATTACAATTCTAGCATAGAGGATAAATAGCTAACACTTAGTAACATCTATTTATAGTAACACCCCCACAAGGTTCAACTTACTAGAAAACCACCTATCTACCTAGGTTATTATTTTATCAACAAAAGGTTCTACCCTACTCAACCTGACCAAACAAAAATCACTAATCGTGATTACAAAATCATCTTAAGGATCCACTGATTTATTAACTCCAAGGTGGATACTATAGGGATAAACCTTTATTTTAATATAAGGAATCTACTTTATAAACTAAATTCATTCCTAAAAGAATACTAGGTTCTACCACCTATCCTTTAGGTTTAAGAAACAACAGGTCATAAGGTAACTGATACTTATGGGTGGCATTCACATTCTAAATCAATGTAATCCTAAAGATGACCACTACATGAGGTTTAAAGCTATACACCTCTAAATTTTAATTTTTTTAAAAAAATTAACCAATTGTTTCTCTTCATAATGCTTTAAACAACTCAAATAAAATGATTTTCAATTAAAAAAATTCAAAACCAGTTGTACTAAGTACTTTATTGAATTGATTCCATATAGAATCAAGCGAATGTACCATATTTCCCTTTTTAACCCGTCATTTAATCTGGCTATAATATTCTCTCAACTGAGGCTAGTTAAAGAAAATTTCAATCCTAAATCAATAGATAAAAACACTCTTTATTTTTAATTGGAATTTTATATAACTAAAACCTTATAATAATAAAGATTAAAATTAGATAATGGACTTTTATCAATTAATGGAACTCGGAAAGTAAAATGAAACCATGCTTTTATATATAACACCATATAAGAATATTTTTACACTTTAAATAACCATTCCATTAACATAATAATACACCCATGGGGTAATGTACCAAGGCATAAAAGAAGAAAAGGAATCCTATGAGGGTCGCATCATGTCAACCTAGGTTGCATTCAATGTCCATCCATTCCTAATTTATAGATTCAATTCCTTATAAATTAAAATTGGTATCCCATTTAAATGAAACCCATAACAGTTATTTTATTCATTATTTAACAAACCCTTATTGGGTTTATCTCATAAGAAACATACCCCAACTAACATACTTGGGTCCAATTGTGCATTTATAAAGTTAGTCATACAACTCATCATAACCAAGTTCTAGTGGTACAAGCCTATATGAATAAATCCATTTTCTATAAGAATTAAAATGTATCATGTATTAGGGTTCAATTAGATGAATTTCCATTCCCAATTTATAAAGTTACTAGCCTTTATAAGTTACAATTATAATTCATGTAACTACAACCAATTTTTTTTTCTCAATTTCAAATATTTAAAGTTCATGTATGATGGTTTGATTATATGTCTTACCCTTCAAAATTTATAAAGGCTTCTACTATTTATAAATTGTTAGTTTCACCCATTTAATCACAATCATAAATGTTTCAGCCCATGAAACCAATGGTTCATGGCTCAAACATGTAATAATTGGTTAATTAACATGACATCATAAAACTATATGGGACAACACCATTTATGATTATTCATACACTTTAATAACCAATCATATATCATAATGATAACAATACATTGCAACTTATCATAGAGAAAAAAATTTACAAAATCTTATTATACAAGAAAGCATACTAAATAAATCACATAATCAAGATATATAGGTAATCATGCTAAATAACTACCTAATATGGGTATACAGATAAATATGGAACATAATTAGGCAGTCAATATATAAAATCTATATGGCATGGAATATGCATGACATGTGAATCTCTTTGTTCCTATAATGATGCATGTAACAACACTTCCTTTCCATATCAAGCCAATGATAAATTTCTTAAATCATAAATCAATAACCATTGGAAATAAATAAACCACCTAATGTAAAATACTAATCAATTGTAATATCTAATAGTATGAACAACATTCTCACCCTTGGAAACATGATATTTCCCCTATGATTGGGTAGGTTGTCTCATACACAAACTATTTACTAAGTGCCTTCACATTAATAGTTTCTTGTCTACTATCCAAAAATATCAACACAAAAAGTAAAAGGAACATCTTTGACACCATTTGTAATGTTATGAATAGGGATCCACTATATCATTGCCCCGAGCCGATTCACCACATGGCCTCAAGAATGCCTCCTCATACGCCAGAGGCTTTCAACTAGTAGCAAGGGTCTAATAGAGGTATATTGGGGAGACCATACCCTATGGTTCATAAATAAATATAGTGGAAGAAATAAGAAATAAATTTAGTGGAACATAATAAAAATTTATCATCAATAATAAATTCAAAACTAATCATCCATGAACATGCTATAATGCACAACAACAGACACACAACAGGCAACAGATAAAAAATATAAAAGAAAAATACAGAATCCCAAAGGTCCATATCTATGAGAATATTAAGATCAAGATTAGTATTGTTCTCTTAATCTCCCATGTACATGAATAATAGCATAAGTCATAAACCATGGTCCTAAACATTCAATTTTATTATATCTATTTGGGTACCAAACAGGGAATGAGATATGCTCATTAGGCCACCAAAAATAGCATCCAAAGCATAATATAGTCTTATTACCTAAAATAAATCATTTTTCTGGTATATCAAAGCGAAGGAAGCGCAGTAAATGTAAATTTAATCAAGTCAACTCAAGTTTCTCAAGGACACCATACCAACTATACCTGCTTTGCCCTTAGATGAAATATCTCTGGAATGAAGTCACCATGTGCTTATATATATATATATGAACCTTATACCAAGAAATATATGTATATAAGTATATATATATATATTAAATTTACACATATGAACATATACAACATTATATATAGATACGTAGTGCCATCCAGGACTCAAGGAAAAACTCTGGCATCCATGCATAGTCACATGAGTGTCATTGGGTAGTAAGGGACATCATGACTGAGTATCATGAACATATGATGGATTCCATGACCATGTATCATAACCATAATATATTCAATGCCTAGGGAATACATTCCTAAATAACATAATCATAAGGGACATTATTCCCAGGGTTTCCATTCTTGAATACCATAATCATAAGGGATGCCATTCCTAGGGTCACCTTTCCTGAATACTAAAATCACAAGGGACTCTATTCCAAGGTATTATATTCCAATGAAAATAATAATTTTTAATATAACTATGCAATTAGGCCATAAGAAACACCCATTCCATGAAAAAATTCACTTAATTAATCAATTAACTTCAAAATGTAAAAACATCATATAAAAGGAAATGCCATTAAAAAATTTCTTAAAACAATTTTAATATTCTTCAAATATTTAAATTTATCATAATTAATAAGGTTAAAATATTTTATAGACATAAAATTTCCCCTTTTTTAATTTCAACTTTCCATTCCTTTTAACAATTAAGAAAACATACATTAGAAGGGTGCGGTTACACAAGCCATGTGGTTTTCTTAAGCATTTAATTATAAGATTATTTCAACTTGTTCCAACACATTATATTGCAAGGAAATAATTTATAATTTCACATGGTCTTAGTATGGTATAATCTCAGTATCAATTCAACCAATTCATTTTAACCACATTTGGAGACTCTTGTTTAAAGGCCAATCCAAACACACATAGCAGTGTTCTGGATAATTACACACATTAGTCATCAAGGTCATGTGTGTGATACACACATGGGGTGGTTATAATTTATTGATTAACCTATAACAATATCAAATGTCCTCCTAAGGGATCTATATAGTTATCTAGAAAATTAAATTTAAGGGTTATATAATTTAGGAGCGACATGCGAAAAATCCAGCATGCAGCATAATGAAAATATTTTTAAATAATGTTAGTTGAGGAGAAAGAATGTAGATCACCTAACCCGTGTTTATTTTGGTCCACTCATCCAACACTGATCCTTTCTTTGATCAGAAATTATATAAATTGGAATATTTTACAAACACACTAAAAATAGGTTCAATTAGCTCACATGAATATAGTTATAAACATAGATAAAGAGACAAATTAAACAAGTATGGGGAGTTGTAGTCATGACAATATGATTACAATGTATCTGATGGTGATTGAATCGACCATTATTGAGGGATAAAACACCATGGGAAGAGGAGGAGTAGGAGTAGGTGTGTGTGTGAGAGGCCGGTGGCCGAATGGGGGGAGAAAGGGGGTGAAACCCCTTTAAGGGTCGAAGGGGGAAATTGTCTTTTTTTCAATCAAATAATGTTCAAAGTTAAGCCACATGGTTTGGATAACCCTATTACATCCATGAATCCCACAATAACCAAGAGTCATACCCCCATGGTTTAGGCTAACAATGTGCCAATTATATGGTGTTACCAGTTAATTGGAAAAACTATGTTCCTAGGCATATGATTTGAAAAACCATGCATAGACCGGACACCCACCTCTGCAATTTACTAAAGGCATTCTACACTGCCATGTTCCCTTCCTTGAATGATTTAGAAAACTATGTGACACTCCTTGTAAGCTTTTATAATATCTCCTGAGGGGTATCATGGTTTAAATAAACCATGTTCCCAGTCTATCTCTCATGGAATGTGAGGGTTTCAGGGCTCAATGATCCTGAAACACATTTGAACTCTTGAGATAACTCCCAGGCCTTAAAACACATCCAAAAATTACACAATTAAGTGTCCATATGCTTAAATTTATATTCTAAGGTTTATATTAAAATTATTCCCTTACACCAATCGAGAAACTAAAATTCCCTTGTAATTTTCATAATGGTATAAAACATGGGACATTACGGTGTATTCATGACACTAAACGGTAATATTATGAACTCAAAGAACCCATACATACACCAGGAGGTAGTATTTGAGATATTCCCTTACTTCTCCCTCATATAATGATATTCATACCATATATCAATAATTAAAAATCATTTTAATTACTTCATATATTCAAACGTAACATTTATTCATGAAATAGGTTAACGGTTCTTGACCATCACCTAGTATAACCTCTAGTAGTCCACGCATAGCCTCAAGTTATCACCAACCTTCTTGGTGAATAAAACTAGAGCACATAAAGGTGATACATTGGTCCAAATGAATCCCTTTTATAATAGATCGTCAACTGACACCCTCAACACTCACATCTCTATTTGTTTTCTTTGATAATGATCACTTAAAATCAGAGATGCATCCGGTTATAACTTTATCCCAAACTAGATGTCATGATGTGGTGGTAGTTTCACAACCTCATTCAAGAAAACATCTAAAAACTCCCCAATTAATTAAGTAACCTTCACAACTTAATCCTTCACAAAAAACTTTATCAACTAAGATAACATAAGGTTCATATGCCTTGTATCTATCTAATAACCCCTACCACCAACAAACACCACTTTCAATCCTCCCACACCATAAAACAAAACTCAATTATAGAAATAATCAATAACTTCATGCATAAATTACAACCAATCTATATAAAGTATGACATTATATGTCTATATCTACAATAAGAATATGTCACCCATCAACTGATGTTTCTCTATCATCATTTGACATTGTTGTAACACATAAAAAAATAAAACATGATCTCCAAATAGCATGGATAACACCTGGGGAACAAAAAGTATCTCCATCTTTATTCCTAATTTAGTGACTAAGGTAGGTACATCAAATAATTATAAATATTAGGAATCAAATAAGTTTGAAACTAAGGTAAATTATAATATGATTATACCACAAACAATCTATGACCGCTCTATTGTGGACCCCTCTATAGCATTCATCTCTCGGTGTCAAGATCCTCTACCTCATTGCTAATGGCCTCCACAACCACACTCAAGTATAGGTCTCTTAACACAAGGCCTATCATAGAAATGACCTCTAATAACCCATCTTCAATCAGAGATACACAATATTGTTGACCTAGTTATTAAACAAGCACTAGAAACCCCTACTACTAATACGAACTTGGGGAATCTATGGCTACTAAGATAGAAAAGGGGTTAGCCTCCCTTGCCAAACTAATATCCATGAGCTTTCATAAACTGAGAGTAATTATTCCTATGACCTCCATAAGAAAAGTACACCAATAGAGAGATATTGATATATATTTCATAACTAAATTCCCCAAAAAATGTAAAAAGTAGATGGTTGTGACCAACTTCCAACTACAATGTACCTTTACTGCCCTAACATCTATTGTCTTTCACCTGAATCCTACTCCCTTAGAAACTTTTTTGAACTCCCTCTTAGTGAACTTCTATCTATGATTGTATCTACTTGATAACTTATGTTTTCTTCTACACATCCATGTAGTTAGGCAGTATAAATTGAGTGAATATATATTTGAGCACTAGATGAAACACCACCTTAATATGCCTCACATGAGACGCATCATTTAGAAATTCATTAGGGGAGAAGAAGAAAAGGTCCTTAAACTTTATCCTGTTATCCTTTATTGAAGGGAAATCATTCCCTACATATTTATTACCTTAATTATTGAAGATAATAAATCCAAACTAAAATACTTCTAAAATTCATTCCAAGAGACAGTTGCCTCTTCCTACTCTCCAAGTTAAAGTATCCACTACAAATGTGATGCACCTTACATCTAGTTGGTCACCAAAAAAACCTGGTACTCAACTTGTGACCAAATCATACTAAAGGAAATATCAATCCCATCCATCCATCTCTTCATCTCTAGATTAAAAAATTTCCCCTCATATTTTTCCATACTCAGACGTTGTAAAGCATAAAATGTCTTATTTCACATGGCATCCTCATTTAAAGGATCAATCCTCCAATGATCAACTAAATCATCATGTTGAACCTCTTCCCCAGGATTTATACATATAAAGTAATAGGGATCCATCTCTAAGAATAATTATCAAGAGAAATCATAATCCCAGAAGCACAGAATTTATTTAGATTCATTTTTTTAAATTCAATTCAATTTCTTAAAATTGCCCAGATCAATCACAAGTGAAAACAAGAATGATGAATATACCTCTCATAGGTATCTACCTTACAACAAGTTTCACTTAATTTAACATGTTCATATGTCTTAATTTACTTGCATCAGACCATAGGGAGGTAATATTATATATAAGAAAGTATCCCCAACCTACATCATGAGATAAGTTCAACTGGAACTATTCCCCTACAAAACCCATGAAATCCTCACAAGGGCCTTCCCCAAGATCCATTTTTAATAATCCAAAAATTTATAAACAAAATTCTCTTTTGAATGAATAAATTTCTTATTAAGAAATGTAGTTATATAAAATAGATACACAACTTTCCATTTTGTTATTTTAGACCATTATAAAATACATCCATGATTTCTCTATTAGTCTTAAAAGGCCATTAATCATTATAAAATTTTATAATATAGTCATTATATGGTGATAATTAAGATTAGAATATGTTAAGGGATATGATAAATTATAATTAACTCATACCAAAGAAGTGATGATTTTACCCTTGAAGCTTATTTATCGGTTATTTTAAAGGAGATGGAATAATTTGGATTTTCCCTTGTCCAACCTCAATATAATATTTAATAACTAGAAGTTTTTCAAAACCATATACAAGATAATTTTAAGCTTATAAAGTTCACCAACCAAACCATGTTCGCTAAACCATCCCAAGAAAGCACCATCATCGCACACCTTACCCTTAAAGCATACGCTAAAGTAATAATGGGTTATGTATTTAGACCCTAGTAGTATGAATTTCATATTTTATTTTTATTAAAATAAAATATTATATTTATACCTTTTTCATTATTACATCATATAAGATTAAAAAATGAGTTTTATAAAAATAATATTTTGATATGAAGAAACTAAAATTATATTTTTGGGACACATATAGATTATATTAAAATACTAGTATTTATAAATTCATGAATTTTTAGATAAATTTTATTTTCCTGAAATATTATTATTAAATAGTTTTTATTTAAATATAAATGGTAATATAATTTAATAGATACCAATGTAATATTTATAAGGGGTGGAAAGTGATTAATGTCTTCAAAACTAGTATTTTCCAGTAAATAATTATTTTTATTTCAATATGTGAATTATCACATTTAGAAAATTATTTTGGTAAAATAAATATTATTTTTGAAGTCACCATTTTAAAATTATCTTATGTAGAATTTTTTATAATTTTATCAGATAGTTGACTTTAAGTGTAAAATTTAAATACAATATGGATTATGTAATCATAATAGCCCAAAATTTATGTAATACACACAATAAATTGAATTCATGACCAAAAATATATTTCTCCTTTAAAATTATTTTTAAATTTTTTTATTAATTTTACAATCCTTTAAGAAATCCTCCATAACCTATATTATATTTTAAGGTTTTAAAATCAATTCCTTATGAAAATTACTCACTTCCACATCATAAATGGTATTATTTTAAGGATTTCAATTCTTACCCTAATAAAATATTTAAAACCACTCCTATTTTTCTGAAACCATACGATGGTTTTTTATTTTAATTGTTTTACCACTTAAAGTCCAAACCCCAAGTTTAGAAATTCATAAATAACTCCCCTCTATTTTTTTATAAATAACCACCAAACCTACCATTAATCTGTAATAAAAACCCATTTCACAAGAATTTACTCTCCCTATACCTCTATAAAACCCTCCTAATGTGTATAAAATATCTTAAGAAGCTATTATCATGCTTTCATAAGTACCCTCTCAATGTAAGGGATTCTCTTTTTCTTCCTTTTTATTCAAGTACTTTTCTTATACTAATCTTTTTAATTTCTAGTTTTTGATGTTGTGGTGTATTTTTACACATCACTTTGTTGTGATTATCATTCAAACGTAATTATAGACCAAATTTCACTCTCATTAAAACCTTACTTCAACCTGTATGTACACCTATTATACTGTTGAAGTTATCTCATGGTTTTCCAAGCCAATATTTTGTGTTGTGAATACCCATCCCCATTTCTACTTAAGAGTATTCATGTATATGAAACTATACTTCATTGATTAGGTACTTAGAATTATGTAACCAAAACACCTTAAGCGTGGGACTAAAAGTGATGAATTTCATTTTTATGTTTTATAATCTATGTGGCACAGAAATTCATGTACCTGATATGAATGTGACGGGTGGGACCAAAATTATATAGGCCTCCAATGCATTTGGTAATGTTTTTATCTCATGATATATCGTGAATGGTTCATGGGTGGTTATCATAAGAACATTATGTTATGATTTCTTGATGATTATTCGTGAATTATACTTATTATTCCATGTTTTATGTCATTGCAACATTACTACATTGTATTGATGTTTTCATCATATATCATGCTTTGATGTTCATGTTTACGATTATCATCCTTTTATATCACCTTGATATTCCTTATGAATCAAATTTCTTACATTCATCATGTCTTTGTTTGAATATTCCCTTTCATGTCTTTACAGCTCACTCCTTTATTATGTAAATCCCAAAGTAAGCCCATGTATTTTTAGAAGATCAATTGAAATTTAAGGGCATGTTATAGAGTTTTTAAATAATGTTTTTGTATCCCTATTTCATGTTATCATGATATGTATCTAATTAACTAAAGACATTAGGCCTAGAAATCATTTGGGATTTTATTATGTGTATCTTTATGAAAAAGATCATGAAATGAAGTGTATACAATATATGGGTTTTCATACCATACTATCACTAATCAATAGCCTTTGATACCACTTTTTCACCCCCCCCCCCCCCCACACACACACAATAGCACACCTCCTAAGATAGTAGTGAATAAAAGGATTGACCCATGAGTCTTTCCTCAAGTAGGCCTCAGGTTTGAGACTAGAACAGAGGGTATAAAATTCATAGATATGGGGGAATTTCACTCAATAATAAATAAATATGATCAGGAGATAGAATAAACGACCCTGAATAACTCCATAACATGATATAAAATAAAAAACATCACACAATGCATGTCATGAAATACAATAAATGTCCTTATAATAAATTACTAAAATAAAAGGTATTAAGGTAGTGACTCTACAGAAACTCCAACCTCCAAGATATTAATTTCCAACATGATCTTTGAAACCCTCATAGACACCTAAAAACATTTTTTATATATATAGGGTGAGTATAACATGTATACCTAGTAGGATAATACCCAAGGTATCTCATGAAAATGTTATGAGAGTTTACTAATACATCAAAGAATAAACAATAGAACTAGAATGCACTTAAATAGTTTAACTAGCCATCTAAGCCTCACTAAGGATCACTCAATAAATAATGAATCCAACATAGTAAAATAATATTAAAGTATCATAAATATAGGAACCCTGCATACACATACCTACATATTTTCTACTCTCATTACCTAACATAAAACCACCTATGGACTCATCCCTTCCACATATACCAATCATTAAGTATCAATATATATATGTTGTGTGTTAGGATGTAACCCTACCTCCACCATCCTCCCATAGGTCCCAATATCCTTTGTTGTCATCAGTAATCATTTTCATCATCATGCATCCAACCATAACCTCCAAACCATAGTAGTAGAGTATCATGAATGTAAAGGACATCGACCTGATTCCCAAACACTATGATACATTATCCCCATAATATATCATTGTTTTGACACCAATAATTTCCACCAGTTATTCCATCGTCAATGTTTAAGCTCCACCACCAACTATATTATCACTTGATACTACTATAGAAAGGAGAAAAAGAAAGAAGTGGAAATCATCCATCTACTCCCACATCATCCTGGATATTAGTGAAAGTACCCCCCCCCCCCAACATTTATATATCAGTACATAGTAATCAACACCGGTAGTTCGTGCATAGAAATAACATCAAAATATAAGGATAGTATATGGAACACAATATCCACCCTCAAGGTTGACATCCAACTCCACCAACGTAGTCCATAATAATACCACATCATTACACATCATCTTCCACCAACTATTTCCACCATTAAATAAATATTTACTATAAAAAAATAAAACACAGACATATCCCATAGTTCCTCTTTCATTAACAGATTATCAAAAAAGTTCCAATTATTTAAATATTTAATTACATATTTAATGAAAACACACTCAGAAGCACACCCCATGTTTAATTCAACCATTTCCAAAATCATTATAACCAACTATTTATCATTAATTTCATTAATAAATTACCACATAATTAATTTTGATATGAACATAGTTATTTCTAACCTATTTTATTATTTCTAGTCAAATCCTAGGGGTATTTTTTAACTACCACATATGCTACAAACAGCTCATCCAACACACAAAAACAACACCATATCTCACTTCCAATTAATCACTGTAGCTCAATCATCACACATCAACAACCATCATCCAACATTCACAACTCATCCCACAACATATCTCATGCCAAGAAACTGAAACCCCACTACCTCAACACAATTTCCCTTAGATGCGATCACCACCATCAAAATAAAAAAAACACCCATAAGGTCTACAAATCCACAATATGAACAAAAAAATCACACTAAATCACATCCAACATATTTCAACTTCCATGGTTACCATTAGCTCAGTTTCAATGGTAATTTTTCAAAATTTAATCATCACAATAATGGGTGATTTCACACAATTATATATTCACACACAAATGGTTAATTATCCAGATATATGTACATAACGTTTTAGTCAAGGTGGGTTCAAGACACAAACACAAAAAATGGTTCATATTTCATAGTAGCCACATCACACATAGGGCTCAACAATAACAGTAATTTGTAGAATTAACATTAGGGGACATAATTTTATAATCAGAAATATGAAAGTAAGTAAACCCATGTTAAAACACTCTTCTCTATCAATTTTAGATCATCCAGTTCTTTATATTTTTAAGTTAATATGTACTAATCACCTAAAGGATAACAAAATCATTGTATAGTCACAAATTCACTAATAAAAAATGGAGAACAATAATCCCCTACATCAAAAAAATATTTCTATTTCACTTTGAAAGGACAAGGTGAATAAGAGATTCACAAAAGATCATAACCACACTAAGTTGGTATTAACAACCTATAACACAATGTATCCCCATAAAACTCAAACCATAAAAAATCCTAAACTAATGATTCCCATAACTACATACACCTATGGAATGAGAATGATAAGTAAAAGAGAAGGGAAAAGGAAGGAAAGTAAACTTAGAGTGTGGAGAACTAATATTCCATGGTTAGGTATAAATTCCATTGAAAATGGGTTGACTGATATTCCAAAATTGCACCTAAGTTTCCTAAGAGTTGAAAAAGAAGTGTGAGGAATTGAGAGTATCAAAGGGGCTCATTATTTTATACCTAGTATATTAATTAAAAGTCCATGGTGCGACACCCATAATCATATCATAGTGAGTAGGGCTTGACCCCAAACCATGGCACAATTCTAGGTGTTATGCCAAAATCACCCTCATCCCAACAATAAATTGGAATATATATCGTAAATAATTATAATATACTATAAACCTGAGGTAAGGATATGACATAGCATATTCACCATATTGTAGCTACCCAAAAAAAACTCTATAGAAACCAAAAACCATCCACTCAAGCCTTCATGATAGAAGATATTTAGCTATATTGTAGGAAATATAACTCTGAATATACTATGTCACAATAATAGTACATTCCTAAACTCCCCAAAAATTTAAAGATTCACTAAAAAATTCCTCACTAGGTCTTTATATTGTGTCTCACTACCACACAATATTCATTCTAGAAGTAGAAAAAAAAAACAAAACACATCTTTCATGAAGCCCTACAACTTAAGAATGAAACCACGCCAAAAAGCATCCAATATACCAAAACCCTCATCTCCATACCACAATATCCTTCTCAAACAATGATTTTAACTCCAACTCCCCTATATTCTCCTCAAACAACATCATGGGGCCTTTAGCACCCAAAACACCCTAAGTAACAGGCCTTGAAGGTATAGACCATTATGTTACACCTCCTTCAAATATATTCTAAAAAACTTAATATAATGGAATCATTATCATTACTATACATAAATTTTATTATTTTTATGTAACAACTATTTTCTACCCCCTATTCATCTAATGGAAAATGGAATTATCTCTCATGAGTATGTGCAAACAACCACCTTCATGAAGTGCTGTATTTAATTTTTCATCACCGCATCATATGGATGGTTATAAAGATGGATTTAATCAATAAACATGATATATTAGCCATAATTATGATTTTGGAAAGATAAACCATCATTAACATTCATTCCATTCCATCCATTAAAAATGAAAAAAATTCTCATGCATAAGTGCGGACAACTACCTCCATAAAATGACTTATATCATTTTTTCTTACCACCTTAAATTGATCATTTCATGAATGGATTTAATAAATAAATATAAAATTTATAACATTATTGAGGTATTTTAAATATAATTCAGAAATACTATTAAAACTATTAATAATGAATGGTCATCAAAAGATTTGAACATCTAAAATGAGCATACTGAGACACTTTGTAAGTAATAGCCTATTACCTTTCATTTTCATTTTCTTCCTCATATACCTATTTTGGAATCTAATTTATAAATTTTATAAAATATTTTTTAAATCATTATCATTCTATAAAATTGATAATATCACTATACAATAATATATTCTTACTCATTCGGTTGTTAAAACATGTTCTTATTTAGATCGGTTTTTTCACCTACATGATGGATGTTATAATGTTTATGAAATGAATAATACAAAGAAACTTAAATATTGGTAATATTATTATATAAATATTAACCTAAGATAGTTTCATAATTTTTGTATAATGAAACTTCCATTATACCAATGTAATAAAAAGTAAAAAACATTGGTTATTTTAAATCATCATAAAACAATCTTATCAAGGAGGGTTCAAAGAAAAATAACTATTTAATATCCTATAAAATTATTGAATTTCTATAATGAACCCGATATATTGGCGCATTGAGTTCTTATGGAACTATTGGGAAATAAATTTTACCATTACAAATATAATGAAGTTTTTTGGGGAATATGAACCAAACAATCCCAAAACAAACGACGTAAACTATACTAATTTAGTACATAAGTGAAAAATGATAATAAAAGAAATAACTGGAATTATATTAAGATAATTAAAATAAAAAAGTATATAAATTAAGTAAATAATTAATATATTTTTATCATTTCGGAGTGTTGAAGTCATTTGATGCGATTTGGGACTTAAGGTGAGATATTTTTTTAAAAACATTATTTTACATGTTTTAAACTCTTTCTCCTCCATCTATTATTTTTAAATATTTCAAGAATTTTGTTATTTATAATCAAAATGAATGATTAAATTCATTTCTTATTATATTTTACTTTCTTTATAAAGTTTTAAAAATGATTCTTTTTATCATTTTCGGTACTGATTATTTTTTACTTTCCTTAAAAAAATTGTGAAAATAATGTTATTTAACATGTACCGCTTATTTCATTATTTTACTAAAAATATTACCATTATTCATTATTAATATTCCTATAAAATTTTATATATTTTTTTAAAGAGGATCATAATCCCATTTTTTGGGATTTACTTTAAAAAAGTTCTTAATAGAAAAGTATATTTCTACTTATTTTTTTGGGATAACTAAAAGTACTTTTTCTTGTGGACTCAAATTCCAAAATTAATGAATTTTATGATGTAAATTAAATAATTTATATGTTTAATTCATGTTATATTCCTTGTAAATTTTATATAATTATTTATAGGTTTTGTATAATCCTCCAAGGCATTGGGAAATGATATGTTCTCTAGAGGAGATATGCAAGAATTAATCGAGAGAGTTATTCCATTGTAAGGTTTTTTGTAAGGTTTTTATAAGGGTGATTTTAAGGATAATTTAAAAAGAATAAAAAATGGTTTTTATATGCTTTATATTAGTTTTAATGGTTTTATGGAGAAAATATTGGTTTTACAAGGCTTATGATTTTCGATTCATACGACTTTTTCTTTATGTTATGTCAAAGTTTTCTTCCATGACTCATGATTTATGAATCTCATTTTTATTATGTTTTAATATATTATGATAATAACTTTGATTATATTCTCATACCATTGTCCTCATCGTATTCTCACTTATTATTTTAGATTGTCAGCATATATATTTAACCATACGATGTGTATGAGCTCACCCTTCTTATGCTTTAATTTATTTAGGTTATATAGAAGAGTATTATATATAATATGTCTATAAGGGTATCATGTTTAGTAAATTTTTTGTGAGATGTTGAAGGTTTTATTTGGAAAAAAATAATTTATTGTTATAATGGGAAAAATTTTCATTGGATGCTAAAGATATGGGTTATGCTAGTTAAATTTTTTTCTTAACTCTCTAAAACTATAAAACTAAAAGGTATTGAGTATATAAGTAAATCACTGTTCGCAAATTATAATGTAATTATGGAAGGTTAAAATTGAGTCAAAACCATTGGTATAAAATCTGTTGGAACCTTTGTGAGATAGTTGTTTTAATAATCACAAACCATGACACTTTACAAATCATGATGATTCATATTTTAAGTTATAATAAATGTTAATCATGTCAATTACTATTTATAAATGAATAAATTATGTCACATGGTATAATAAGTCAAAAACTTATGTATATTTATGTTTTATTATATTTACAAATTTATATTTACATGTAAATATGAATTTCACTTAATCTGATATTGTTCTATATTAGACAAACACTTTGAATGTTTTTCTGAATCCCTAACACCGATTGGTTTGAAGATTCACTGATGAAGGAGTCACCGATGAAGGATTCACTAACGAAGAATTCACTGATTGAAGATGTCACCAATTGAATAAGTCATCGATCGAAGATGACACCAATACAAGACTCATCGATAGAACAAATGTCACACCGATGAAGAAGTCATCGATGATCGGTCACACCAATAGTTCAAGTGACTCACCGATGAGAGACTCACCGATGAGGGACTCACCAATGAATAACTCACCGATGGGTGACACGCTTATAGTTCAAAATGAGTCCCTGATGACAACTCACTGATGCACGGATAGACCGATAGTACAAATGACTCATAGATGCCCAGAATCACTGATACTGGTGGAAAGGACTCACCGATACAGAGATTCACCGATGCTGATAGAACGATGTTAATGACTCATAGATACTTATGACTCACTAATAGCTATAAAAACTATTTTTAATTTATTAATTTAAATTTATATCTAATAGTCATATTTAGACAAATTATTGTTTCTAAAGTTATTTAATTTTGTATGTAGGATATTCAAGAGATAGTACGAGGTACATGCACATGGGGAGATATTAATTTTACTTGACATTGTAGTATAAAAGAATCACAAGATGGATCATTAAATAGAAGTGTAAGTGATCAAAATTAGAAAGATAAGAAAACCCAAGAACTCCTGCAACTCTCGAGAATACTTCCAAAACACAAGAACTCAAAAGGAAGAAAATACAGGGATATCAAGAAGTGAAGAAAAAGCCTGATGTCCTGACTTGAACATCTTAACAACAGGAAGCTAAACATTTCATTCTCTGGGAAGCCAGACCATGGAGGATACGACACATTTTTTTGGTGTCAACTTCTATAAAAGGACTCGGACTTCAACTCCACTACATCAAGCAAGTCCAGAGCTAGACTACATAACACACAGAGACATCTAAACCTATATCTACATCTTTAACTCTGTTGTGTTCTTTTATTTACATTTCTGATAAGTGTGTGTATCTATCTGTTACACACACATTGACTCCTGTACATAACTAGAGGATACCTAATATCCTCAAACTCACACTCTACTTATCCTTTTGTATCCCAAATAAAACTATGGAAGAGGTCAAGTGTGTCTTGTTAGATGTTTCCAAAAAATAATTGTTCTAGAGGTCAAGTATGACCTGGAAAGCCCTGTGTGCTATTGTGAACCCTGATCCAGGGTGTGGATAAAACTTGTTTATTAATTTAAATTGCTTGGTGGAATGTGATCATCAAGTGAATAGGACTAAGTATCAACTTGATACTGAACCTCTTGTTTATATCCGTTGTGTTTTTACCATTTAGTTTTTAATTTTTTTATCACATGTTTCATAAAACTTAATTGATCTTTGATAGTTATTTTATCAAGTGTTTATAACTGTTTTGAACTAGTAGGTTAGTTTAAAATTTTGTATTAATCTTTTAGATTACTATAGATGAGAATTAATCAATGTTTTTAGAAAGTAACTAAACATTAAGAACTCTTATAAATTCACTACAAAATGACTTAGATCATATTTTTATTGGGGAAATTTTTAATTAGAAAATTTATAAAAGAAATTTTTTCAGATACTAAATTCACCCCCCTCTTGAGTACTCTACTTCGAACAAAATTTAGTATCAAAGGTTTAGAAATTTTTCAATTTTCAAATATTTTTCAAACTTTTTCAAATGTGATTGTAGTAGTATTTCAAAGATCTTAAAAAACTATTATTTAAAAATTTTTATCTCTTTTAAATCTTTTCAAAATTTATATTATGGAAAGTAGATTAGAAGGACTTTCTACAAATATACTACCTTTTTCAATGAAACAAATTATGCTCAGTAGAAGATTAAAATAAAAATACATTTAGAAATTATGGGATTTGAAATCTGAAATGATATTGAAAGTAAATAAGAAATCCTTAAAACTACTAGAAATACTTGGGATGAACATACCAAGACTTCCTATAACAATAACTATAAATCAATGAATGCTCTATACTGTGCACTAGTAGATGAAGAATCTAATCACATTTTTTCCTATAAAACTGCTCATGAGATTTGGGACACTTTTTCTGTTTCCCATGAGGGAACAATAAATGTGAAGGAAATGAGATTAAGTACTTATACTATTAAATATGAAAATTTAAGAATGAAGCCTGATGAATCTATTTATGACATGTATATTAGGTTCAATGAAATTTTTAACACCGTGATTTCTTTAGGAATAGATATTACTTGCAATGAACAAATTATGAGGATTCTCATATGCCTACCTGATAGATGGAGAGGAACTTCTGTCTCTATTATAGAATTGTGTGACATTAGCAAGTTACCTTTTAAATAATTAATTTTAAAACTAATGATGTATGAAAAAGAGATGTATGTGAACAAAGAAGAGTAGGATGAACCTAAGAGAAAATAGTTATCTTTCAAGACTACCACTTCCAATAGAAAAGACAAAGAGAAAGTTCAAGTTCCTGTTGAGAGCACAATTAGTGAACAATTAGCTTTAGACAGGGATGAGGAAATGGCCCAGCTGGCCCGGAGATTCAGAAAATTTTACAAAAAGAAAAAGTTATTCAAGAAACTTAACTTTAAAAGAAAAATATGACAACAAAGGAAATTGGGAAAGGGAATGGAAGAAGCCTGAAAAATCAGAATAAATAGTTTTCTTTGAATGTAAGAAGAGAGGACATGTCAAAGATGATTGTCCAAAATTAAAGTATAAAAAGAAGTATGAGTATAAAGATAATAATTATAAGAAATCAATAAAGGCCACCTGAAGTGAATTTGAGGATATCTCTAGTGAATTTTCGTCCTCTCTGAATGAGAAATAAGATATGGAAAACATGTTCATTATGAAAAATACCTCAGAGGTACTATTAAACTCTCTTGTACCTAATAACTATTATTCTGAAAATGAATGTGACTATGAGAATCTGAAAAATGATGAACTATTTTAATATTGTAACATCCTGGAAGATACATTCAATGAATAAAAAGATAAGTATAAATATTTAAAGAAAAAACATGCTCTTACTACAACTTTTAAGTCTGAACATACTACTAAAAATTAGAACAATGCTCAACTTATCAAGGTAAAAAAATGAGTTAAAAATGTCTAATGAGTAATTGAAGAAAGATATAGAAAATTTTACCAATGGTAAAAACACTCTTACTCAAATTATTGGTTAATAGATAGCTATTAATTACACGTCTAGTATTGGATATCATCCTGGACAATGAAATTTATCAAAAACACATTTTATGACTGAATCTAGAAAATCTTCTTCTTTGACCAAGAATCATGATTTCACTGCAAGTTCCAGTTCTAAAAAATCCTTTACAGCATCAAGATTTCCTGGACCAAATAAATTTTACTTTTAAAATACACTAAATTATACATATAGGAAATCCATAAGACAATTGTGGGTTCCTAAGGCCTTTATTACTAATGTTTCTAGACCCAGACAAATATGGGTACCAAAATCCTTTCTTGGAAAAATTGTTTTGTAGGTAAACTACCGAAAGAGGTTATATAGAAATATTTGATACTTGGATAGTGGTTTTTCAAGACACATGATACGAGACTACTTAAGATTTAAGAATCTCATCAATATTGATGGAAGACATGTCACATTTGGTGACAATGATAAAGGAAAAATCAACAAATTATGACAGATTGGTAACCCTAACTCTATTTCAATTTCCAAAGTACTCTATATTGGTGGATTAAAATATAAATTTCTTATCATGTCCTAACTATGTGATGAGGTATTTAATTTTAAATTTATAAATTATTCATTCCATATTTTTTATTCCAAGAATAACTTAGTATTCACTGATCTTATAAATGATAATGTATATGTTGTAAACTTAGACACACTAGCATCACAAAATTTTTCCTTCCTAAGTGCATTTCCCAAAGATTCTTGGCTCTATAATAGAAGACTAGGACATTGTATTGTACACTCCCTTAATAAATTGACCAGAAAAGGTTTAGTTAAATACCTTCCCAAACTAGAGTTTCCAGATAATAGAGTGTGAAATCCTTATCAAAAGGGAAAGCAACAAAAAATCTCTTTCAAACCAAAGAAATAAGTTACAACTTATCAACATATAGAGTTGGTTCACATGGACTTATTTGGACCATCTATAGTTTCAAGTCTAAACGGGAAGCACTATGTTTATGATCTTGAATATGACTTCTCTATGTATACGTGGACCTTTTTCTTATCTCACAAAATGGAGCTTTCTCTTATTTTACCAAGTATGCTAGGACTGTAGAAAATATCAATAGACATTAAGAAGTGACCATGGATGTGTGTTTGAAAATCAATACTTTGAATATTTTTTCTCTCAAAATGGATATAGGAATAACTTTTCTTCCCCTAGGAAACCTCAACAAAATGGTGTAGTAGAAAGAAGAAATAGAACTTTATAGGAAGTTTCCTGAACTATGCTTAATGAATATGACCTACCGATTTATTTTTGGGATGACACTATTAATATAGATTTTTATATAATAAATAGAGTCTTAATTAGACCCATACTTAAGAAAAATCCTTCTAAGTTATTGAATAATAGGAAACCCAAGGTAATTTATTTTAATGTGTTTGGATGTAAAGTTTATATTCTTAACACTAAAGATAATTTAGATAAATTTTCCTCCAAAAGTAATGAAATAATATTCCCTGGATATTAAACATCAAGCAAAGCTTATAGAGTCTTTAATAAAATAACCAAATGTGTGGAGGAATATATACATATTAAGTTCGGTGAAATAGATCCACATGAACCTAAGACTTCACTAGGAAATCTTGAATAGAGTATATCTAATCTAGATATTAATTTTAAACCTTCAGACCACCCTATAAAAGAATCTATTTAAACTTATAGTTCTATAAATTCTTTAAATTATAGAAATAATGAACCAAAACCAAGTGATGAACCCGAAATAACTAGACCTACTTTTGTAGACCAACTAGGACCCTTAAAAACCATCCCTTAGATGTTGTAGTTGGAGATTTTGATATAGTAAAACAAACTTGAGCTTCTTGGAGAAATCAGGTTGAACATCAATAATTCTTGTCACAACTAGAACCTAAAAATATCAAAGATGCAATCAATGGTAAATTTTGGGTGATGGATATTCAAGAAGAGCTTAATCAGTTTGAGAGAAATAAAGTCTAGGAGCTTATTGATAGACCAAAAGATACCTTGACCATATGAACTAAATGGGTGTTTAGGAATAAAGTGGATGAAGCTAGAAATATAGTTAAAAACAAATTTATATTAGTTTCACAAGGTTATAATCAAGAAGAGGGGATTGATTATGAAGAGACCTTTGCACCAATATCTAGGATTGAAGCTATTAGAATATTACTTTCCTATGAAGCACAATTGGATTTCAAAATTTATAAAATTGATGTCAAAATTTTATTCTTAAATGGTTATATAATTGAGGATGATTTTGTTGAACAACCCCCAAGTTTTAAAAATCCACATTTTCCAAATCATGTTTTCAAATTTATTAAAGCTTTATATGGTTTGAAACAGGATCCAAGAGCTTGGTATGATAGGTTAAGTAACTTTATTATTTATAAAGTTTTACAAAAGGAGTTGCATATCCTACTTTATTTATAAAAATAATTTCTAAATATGTTTTAATAGCTGAAATATATATAGATGATATTATCTTTGGTTCTTCAAAAAATTATTTACATAATGATTTTTCAAAAATGATGAAAAGTGAATTTGAAATGAGTTTGATGGGTAAACTTAAATATTTTCTTGGATTTAAAATATTTCAAAACAAATAAGTGATTATTATAAATCGAAGTAAATATACTAAAGATCTTTTGAAAAGTTATGGTTTTGATAGCATTAAGAGTATTAAAACACCTATGAGTTCTACATGTAAGTTAGATATTGATGAAAATGGGAAGTATATTGATCTAACTGCCTATAGATGAATGATAGGGAGTTTTCTTTACTTAAATACTAGTAGGAAAGACATCACGTTTAGTGTATGTATGTGTTAAAGATTCCAAAAAATCCCAAAATATTCATATTTAAATTCTGTTAAAAGAATTTTCAAATACCTCAAATATAAAACTAATTTAGGATTGTTTTCCCGAGAGGACAACCATTTGATTTGATCCGTTATTCTAATGATGACTTTGGTGGGTGTAAATTAGATAGAAAGACCACCTCTATAACTTGTCACTTTTTGGGAAAGTCTCTAATTTCATGGTGTAGTAAAAAGAAAAATCGGGTTGCATTATCGACTACTAAAGCAGAGTACATTGCTGTTGTTATTTGCTCTTCACAAATTTTGTAGATGAAACCCACTTTGTTAGATTATGGATTTCAATTCAGACACATACCCATAGATTTTGATATTAAAAGTGATATTAAAATTTATAATAATATAAATTATTATTCTAGAACTAAACATATAGATGTAAGATGTCACTTTTTGAGATACCATTATCAAAAGGGTGATATAACTCTTGAGTTTATTGGGACTGAGCATCAACTGGTTGAAATATTCACCAAACCCTTAAACTCTAATAGAATAAGCTACATCATACATGAACTAGGAATGATCAATCTATACAGACTATTTGAACTTATCCCTTTTGAAAGACCTATTTGTCTGTTAAACTGATAAGTGAAACCTATTAGTGAAACCGATCAGTTAAACCAATCAGTGAAACATATTTGTGAAACTGATCAGTGATACTGACTGTGTGAAACTGATGCGTTTAGACTAAAACCGATACCAATTCCTTTAGGTAATTTTTAATAAATATGTTTATCTATCTTATTTTAAGTAAAACAACATAGTTTAATTATTTTATTTTACCATTATTCTATTTATGTTTATGTGAATTAAAATCCCTAAATGATAAAATTAATTCAATCCACACTTTGACTTTTCACTACCCTCACTCTACCTTTCAAACATTCGACCTTTCGACTCCCCCATTCAAACCTGAACCTTTAGAATGGATAGAAAAAAGTGAGAAATGGAATAACTGAGTAAATTAATTGTGGTTAAGCATCAGAATGGACAGTTGATCATTGTACCAAGTTTTGTGAAGTCGGTATTGGGAAGCTTTGCGGTAACTTCTGAGAAGGAAGTATCATCCAAGTGGTTATTATCAAGCAAGTCACTCTTACTGAGAGTATTGGAATCTCAAGGGTGGATCAATTGGTTTTAAAATAATGAAAGTTAATTCTATCCTCAGCTAGTACATAATTTCTATCTTAACTTTAAATAATCTTTGTAAAGAGTCGAGGAGGATCAAATGAAGTCTCTAGTAAAGGGAAAATAAATCTCTTTGTATTTGAAATAATAGGCTGAGTGTTTAGAGATTTCATATGAGAGTATTTTGTTCATTACTAGGATAACATTTCTCCAACATCATATTTGTTATAAAATGAAAATAAATTAAAGGAATTGACTAGAAATGAGGAATTGAGGAGAGAAATGGATACAGAGTTATATGGAGAGGCCAGATTACTTATCAAATTTATTCAACACCAAATCTTCCCAAGGAAGGGAGATTTTACTACTGTAAAGTATCAGGATGTTTACCTGATTTATTTTTTGAGTAATGGAGTGAAGGTGAATCTGTGAAGGTACTTTATGGTACATATTTAAGATATTATCAAACCATCCAAGAAGGAAACCTTTTTATACTACCTAAGGATGATTTCTGAAATGATGAAGAATCTGGGATGTGTAGAGGATAAAGATAAGGTAATCCTTTCTTGTAGTGGATTTTTTTAACACAAGAACATTTGAAAAAGGATGAATATATTTTGGAATCCATGGAATATATTTTTGGTAGTAGATGAAGGAAATCTATATGAGGATTACCATCCCATAGATCATCCTACCAGACCAAGGGATCAAGCTGATCTAGGTCTTAAACCAGGTGAGAAAGTGGTTTATTCAGATAAAGAGGGACAATATCTAGAGATAAAAAGGGAATAGTGGTATCCTGTAGATGATAGGAGTGACCCATATATTTTTGAGAGCCTGATAGACATTTCATATGGACCTTCCAGACCAGCATTAGATTTACCCTCTTGAGAACCATTTTTAGGTGATGAATATGAGGAAGAGACTGAAGTCTCTGGATTTGAAGTATATATAAGTAAAAATTATGGTGATGATGAGGATGATGATAGTGATGATGAGGATGATAAAGGTGATCATGTGAGTGACTCGCTGAAAGAGGGTCAAGAAGATGTTAATTCTAGTGAGGAGTTTGTTTATGGAGAAGATGGTGAGGTTGATAGGATGGATGGTGTTGATCTTGTTGGACAGGATGCTGGTGGTCATGATGATGATGGAGATATTGGAAATGAGGACAGGAATGACCACCCTGATGATGATTCTCAAGGCATCATTCTGGATCTAAATGAGATCATCACTGGAGGACAAGAGGAAGAGGTCGAGGATCAGATTCCACCTATGCCTAAGATTGATGAAGAGCCTCATATGGCTAAATTAGCTTGAATGGATGGATTTAAAGAAGAAACTCAAGTTCAGAGAGTACCAATGCCTCAGAATGTTTTTTTATCTAGAGCATAGGAAGAAGAAGATGATGAAGATGAGGATGAGGGAGATCCTTAAGGAAGAAGAGTAAGGATTGACACAGTTGATCCTATAGATTAGACATGTTCTGGTGAGTATAATAGAATTACAATTTATGTCATATTTGGGTTGGATTATGGATCATCTAAGGATATGGTTATTACTCCTACTCTACAAGCTGTTGTGGAACCAATTTCTCCAACTTCACCTATAGTGCCTTATGTTGATGAGCCAGTTGTAGAGATAGTGCCTAGTGACTATGTCACCAAAGCTGATCTTGAGTAATTAAAAGAAGATATGTGTGAGTCAGTTAAGGCCTCTATTGAATTTATAAATTAAGATTCTAATTACATGAGTATTTTACAGGTTGATGCTGCTAATATTGAAAGAATAGTGATTCAAGATATTTGGCCTAACCTAATCACCACTGCCGATACTATTATTAAAAATAATACTATGCTGAGAGAAGAAGTAAAGAGGATGAGTAATGAATTGGAATCAACGACCACTGATTTTAGGGACACACTGTTTGGTGTTGTGGAGGTTCTTAGGAACCTGGTTACACATCTACTGAGTTTATATTTGAGGAAGTTAAAGGAGGATCTTGGCAAGATGATTTCTGGTGCCTCTATTTCTAAAGGTACCAGGCCTGCTATTGCTGATATGGAGTCCATTAGGACATTTATTAGGGAAGAGCTCAAGGGTATTTAGAGTGACTCTGATAAAGAAACTCCTGCCAAAGTACATAGGTACATTGACCTTGTATATAACATGGTTAGATAGTGTATCAATGAAGCATATTCTACTTAGAAAGAAATCAGAGAAAATGTGGTTATGTATTTCTCAAAAAACTATACCATGTATGATCTAATTAACAACTTTAAGTACTTAGCGGATAATCTCAAAATAACTCTAGTGACTGAGGTATTAAAAAGGAAAGTGATCTAGTTAAAGGACTTTACTCCTACTTTGGAAAAGTTTATGGAAAACAAGGATGATTTTGAAAAGGCAATGTAGTATGGAGGTGAAACAATCAATGATTTTATCAATCTTCTGAATCCGTACCTGCATGTACAAGATCAAGAAATATTGGTTCCAACATCTACTTCTATTGGACCTAGTTATCTACCTTCTACTTATATGATATTTTCTCTAGCCTTATCTCAGATTCGGCCAGTGATTCAAGAGAAATCTCAGAGTCGTGTTCTCTAAGAAAGGAGACCAAGCCTTGCAGCTAATGTTCTTATAGGTGTTGCCTTACCTAGTGTTTTCATTTTACTAGCCCTTCCAACATCCACAACTCCACCTACTGAACCAACTTTTGACACTTCAGTTAAAGGAAAATCTCCTCAAAAGCTCAAACCTTAGCTATGGATTTTTTATTTGATAGGGATTTTTACTTTATTTTGATGGATGTACTTTGATGATTGTAATTTTTGTAGTTTAATGAATATAAATTTAACTTAAATTTATTTTAAATTTTACTTGTGCTCTCTTTCTTTATCCTTTGTGTTTCTTTTAACCTTATTATTAATCCCAAAAGGGGGGATATCCTTAAATGGCATCAACTCTTAACTTATGGGGGAGAATGGATGGCATAAATTCTTAATCTCGAGGGGAGAACTTTGGAATAGAAAAGATGGAATGCAATCAAAATAATCTATCTATATATATATATATCCTTTGATACAATAACTGAGGATATCATCTAATACATCATATATAACTTATTAATTCTATGATTTGTTATTATCGAAAATGGGGAGATTGTTGGACCTTCTGTGCGATAGTTGTTTTAATAATCACAAACCAGGCCACTTTACAAATCATGATAATTCATATATTAAGTTATAAAAAATGTTAATCATGTCAATTACTATTTATAAATGAATAAATTATGTCACATGGTATAATAAGTAAATAACTTATGGATATTTATGTTTAACTATATTTACAAATGTATATTTACATGTAATTATGAATGTCACTTAATCTGATATTGTCCTGTATACAATAGATTCTTTGTAATTTTTTAGAGTCCCTGACACTGATTAGTTTGAGGAGTTACCAATGAAAAATTCACAAATGAAAGAGTCACCAATGAATTAGTCACCATTTGAAGAAGTCACCGATCAAAGAAGTCATTGATCGAAGAAGTCACTGATCGAAGAAGACACTAATGCAGTACTCACCGATATAAAAATACATCACACTGTTGAAAAATTCACCGATGATCAGTCAGACTGATAGTTTAAGTGACACGCCGATGAGCGACTCACCGATGAGAGACTCACCGATGATCGAATCAAGAATGAATGACTCACTGATGGGCAGCACAACGATAGTTCAAAATGAGTCACCGATGAAAACTCACTGATGCACAGATAGACCAATAGTACAAATGACTCATCGATGCCTAGAGTCACTGATACCCATGGAAAGGACTCACCGATACAGAGAGTCATCGATCCTGAAAGATCGATTTTATTGAATCACCGATACTTATGACTCACCGATAGTCATAAATTTTTTATTTAATTTATTAATTCAAATTTATATCTAACTGTCATGTTTAGACAAATTAATGTTTATGACATTATTTACTATTGTTTTTAGGATATTTAGGAGACATTACAAGGTACATGTATGTGGGGAGATCTTGATGTCTGCTGAACCTCAAAGTATAAAATAATAAAAGCTGGATCTTTAAATAGAAGAGAAAACTGCTGAAAAGTAGCGAGATGAGAAAACCCGATAACTCTTATAACTCTCGGTCATACTTCCTAAACCCAAGAAATAAAAAGGTAGAACATGCGGGGAGATAAAGAAGTTATGAAAAAGCCTACTGACCTGAACTGAGCATCTTACCAACAAGAAGATAAGCATTTCATTCTATTAGAATCCAAAACACTTAGGCTACGACACACCGTTTCGGAGTCAACATCCAAAAAAGGACTCAAACCTTTACTCCACTACATCAAACAAGTCCATAGATGCATTGAAAAACACACAGAGACTTCTAAAACTATCTCTATATCCTTATCTCTATTGTGTTATTTTATTTATATTTTTGAGTAGCGTGTGTATTTTTTTGTTACACACACTGACTCTTGTGCATAACTAGAGGATACCTGATTTCCTCAAACTCTCACTCTACTTATCCTTTTCAATCCCATGTAGAACTTTGGAAGTGGTCATGTGTGACCTGTTATTTGTTTCTTACAAATAACTAGGGTAGAGTTCAAGTGTGACCTAGATATCCCTATGTGTTGTTGTGAACCCCAATCTAGGGTGTGGATCAAACTCGTTTAGTAATTTAAACTTATTAGGGGTAGGTGATCATTAATTGAAGAGGACTAAGTCTCATCTTGGTACTGAAAAACGTTTTTATATCCACTATGTTTTTTACCTTTTGGTTTTTAATCTGTTTTTATCACATATTTCATAAAACTGAATTGAACTTTGATAGTCATTTTAGCAAGTGTATAACTATTTTGAACTAGTAGGTTAGTTTAAAAGGTTTTATTAATATTTTAGACTAGTATAGATGAGAACTAATCAATATTTTGTGAAAGTAAATGAACAGTTATAAATCTTATAAATTCAATACAAATTGAGTTAGATCATGTTTTAATTGGGGAAATTTTTATTTAGACAATTTATAACCAAAATTTTTATAGAAACTCAATTCACCCCCGCCCCCCCTCTTTAATACTCTACTCTGACCAACAAAATCCAATATGTAAAGAATATATTTTTATCACGAGATCTAGGAGTATGTTTCTGGGGTGTCATAGTTGGTATTAGATCAAATTTTCGATAACTTTAGAGGTTAGGATGTTATTAGATATTTAGAAAAAATTAAGGGATAAATTATTATTTTTGGATAAGAGTTAGAAGTATTATATAACCATAACGATTAGTATATTAGGGATAATTATGTTTATTTTAGGGGATTAAAGGTAGAACAAAAATATTTTAATAGAATATGACATAGATAAGAAAATATTATTATTTAATATAGTCATAAGGTGGTTTATTATGAATTTATTTAATATACTCACACTAATTTTTTTTATTTTAGTAAATGGATGGAACTAGTGGGAACCAAATTAATAATGGGTGTGAAGGAATATAAAGTGGTTATCTAAATAAGAAACCAAAAAAGGATAGAAGCTAGAGTGAGGAATTTTATTGTTACACCTAACCAACTACATCAAGTAATGATTAACAATTTGAACTTAGATGAATTTTCTTAACATGTCAAATAAGGGAAAAATATAGTTTAATAGAAATTCATTTCATAAAGAAAATGGAGGAAGAAAAATTCAACTTCATATGTGGAAAGAATATGGGAATAAGAACCCAAGGAAATGTCTCAAAGGAATAAAAATATATTTTATATGTGGAAAATGAGGGTAAATAGAAACAAAATATTGAGGAAAAATAAAGATTCTAGTTAACAAAATAGAGGGTAATAAATTTCTTTATAAGGTATAAATTGAATATTTTAAATTTGAGGATTATGGTAATTATGAAAATAGATTCTCTAATAGGAAACCACATTAATCCAATCATCAAAATTGAACAGATAATGATTTATAAAATTCAAATACTATTACAATTGAGGATGAATACACTGTGAATAACATATAGAATGTGTAAATAATTTTAAAAGGTTTATTATGTTTAAAGTAAGAAACATGATTAGATTGATATTGATGAATCCAATGATGTTATTCATATTTTTTACTATAGGAAGGAAGTATTAAGGGATAAGATGGAAAAACATAATTAAAGGATTTTGAAGGGAGTTGAATGATTTAAGGGCATATATATAAGGGTTTGAGAGTTATGATGTAGAGGAATTTTATTTATGTGTTTATAAGTTTAAAGGTATAGATAACATTTATGAGACCTTATGTGATTGTATTTTAAGGTGATTAGTGATATTTTGCTAGATGTTTTTTGGGTTTTAATAGATGGTTGAGGTATTGGTAATATTTTGGTTTAATATATGTTTTTGTATGAATGTTATTTGGGTAAGAATGTTATTATATTTTTGAGGACATAAGATGAAAGGTATAGATAACCATTAGGGTTAATAAATTCTTTAATATTGAGGTAAGTATGGTTTATTTTGATAATGGTTTATCATATTTTGAGAAACATATATAGTTAATTTAAATGGAAAATTATTTTCTTATATAGGATTCTTTGTTTAAATGGTTGAAATTATTTAAGGAATAAATATTGACTTAACTTTTATAATGTTATATGATTTTTTTGCAATTTTATGACATTAAAATTAAGGTTATTTTGGGAAATTATATTATATTTTGTAGAATATATGATTATGTTTTATACATATTTGGTTATGTGATTGTATAAGTGGTTGGGGAGAAATTTTATGTTTATCATGGAAGAATATGTTATCAGATCTTTATAATTTTTGTGTTTTGAATTTGGTCAAGAATATTTTGAAGAGTTTCAAGGTTTTATTTATGTAATGATTTATGGTTAACTTTTGATGTTATTATTTATATTGATGTTTTAGATATTCAATTATTACTTTTTTAAATAACTGATTATTAATTATCGTGTTCACAACTTGGTTTTTAGTAATCAGATTGAAATGGGAAGAATTGAGTTTCAGTTTTCATAGATCACATAATCCATTAAAAGTTGGGTTTTTATGATTTGGGAATGAAAAAAAAATATTCTTAGACATTCAACATTAGAATTTGAAATGATTTATAGGAAAAAACTGGTCAAAAACACAACCATAGGATGATAATATACTTATAGAATGGAAATAAATCAAGTATATTTTTTCATAGTCTCTATATTGGTCGTAAAATAATTCCTCAAACTTAAGAAATATAAATATAAATCAGTTGATTCTTATTTGTCATATATGACTTAGTAATAATTTATGATTTAAGGAAATCATTCAAAATTATGAGCCTAAAAACGATACAAACATGGTTTTAGAAATATTTAATTAATAAATACTAAGTTTTATAGTAGTGAATCACAAAATTACATATCAGGATAAAATCGACATCAGAATACTATGGCATGATATATTCATTTTGGTAACAAAAAAAATAAAATTTTGAGGATGCATTTTCTTTAGGGGGGAATGTAATAACCTGGGATTTTAGAATATATTTTACAATAAATAATACTACGTTCGATAGCTTATGTTACATATAACACCAAACTAAAATAAGTAGAAACATTTTAGATTAAAATTATTAGTAAATTTATATGAATAATATATCCTCTAGTGAATAAAAATATTCTAATAAATTAAAAACTCGTACATGTAGAAGAAAAAAAATTAAAATGATTAAATATTCAGAATGATTATTTTTCAAAAAAAATTAAATTGTTGTGTATTTTATATAAATATATTAAATTTATATCTTTTAAAATATTATTATGATAATATGTAATATTATAATGTATAAAATAATATATTAAAATTAATTTAATTATTAATTTATATGAAGTAATATTAAGAACACCTAAAGTATAAAAGTTTGATTTTCTATAAAAGTGGTTCTTGATTATATTTTATAATTTTTATTCAAAATAGAAATTTATAATTTTTATAATTTTTATTTTAGGAAATTAAATTAATTATTTAATTCATCATTCCAAAATCATCTTAGGGTAAATGTTTCTTATTTTTCTGAAAATTCTTTTTTAGTTGAATAGAAAAAATACCATTTTTAAAAATACAATCACTATTATGACATAACTGTGATATAATAGTGACTTGAAAGTTTATAAAACATTTTTTATACCAAATTTAAATTTAATTAGTAAATTAGATAATTTGAAAATATTTTTTTAATTTAGAAAACAATTTTTTGACATTTTGAAACTAAAGTGATGTTTTATTCTAATGAAATCTATTTTTTGTTCTTTTATTGTAATCATGTAATAATAAGTTTATATTAATTTTTGGATAAGATTTAAATAAATAAATATAATATTTTAATATTAAACTGATAAATTTTTATAGAATCTACCTTATACATGATTTTGGGGGTAAATTCATCTTTATGTTTAAAAACAATTTTTCTAAAAAACTTTTTTTCATTACGGTACGTATACTTATTTAAAAATTAATTTTTAACATCTATAGAAATTAAATATAAGAAAACATATTTTATATTTTTCTCATCATTTTAAAAAAAAATGAGTTTAATTTTATTTTTGGTCATAAAATTAAGTTACCATTTTAAAAATTGAGTCTCCTAAGTAGAGGGTTAAATGAGGTAAAGGGGTTAAAATTATGAGATAAGGTTCCAAAATATTATCTATAATTTTATTTGATTAATTTATTTTGAAAAAAATTATATAAAACTATAAATATGGATAATTTATACTAATTCTATTTAAATGATACCTTAATATTATTTTAAAACATTGATTATTTACAATATTGTTACTCCCCTCATACAAGGATACCTTTACCCCTAACTTTTCCACACACTTTGAGCACCTTATCTCAACTAATATCTACCCTAATCTATCTCCAACCCTATTTCCCACACCCTATAGGTTCTGATGTCATCAAAAGACTAAACTAATATGGCTTAATGTTCAATCCAAAGGATCATATTTGAGGAAGAGGTAAAGGTCTTAACCAAGTTCTTCCTTGTTTATTTCTTCTTCCACCTACTTCCAATCTATCATAAAAAACCTAATATTATAGAATATGTATCATTAATATAATTAAATATTATTATGTTTATATAAAAAACATTTTTTACCTCATTTCCATCCAATGAAAAATGAAAATGTCCCTTGCATGTATATATAGATTACCACCTCCATGAAGGGGAATATTTTATTTTTCACCACTACCTCGCATTGTTGGTTATAAAGAAGGATTTAGAAAATAAATATTATATTTATAACTGTAGGATCGAAATATAGTATGAGATGCTCAATAAACAAGAGGGGGGTGAATTGTATACTTTAAAAATTCCTTTGGAACCTTTAAAGTTAGTTAAGAATAATTATAGTTTCCTTAAGAAAAGGAAAGGGCTAAGTTTAACAAAGATTAAACTAAGCAAATTCACAACACCTCTAACACCGAAAGTAAACTAGGAAAGAGATTCCGAAAGTAGGTTCCGGAAATATGATTCCGGAGATTGAAACTTAACAAACAGTTACAATATGAGATTCTACCTTAAAGCGTATAGAATCTGAATGAATCAGAGTACAAATAAATAAGTATAAGAAAGTTATACTTTCCTTATATTACAAAATACAGAAGAATAAAAACAAGTAGTAAAACTACTAGTAACAAGATATAAGTCTTTTAACCCAAAGAGAATGGTATCCAACAACCTTGGATAAAGGTCCCTTGATTTATACTTTCAAGCAAGTCTGTCTTACCCACACCAGGGTAAGCCCTCGATACGAAGATCGGAGTCTCTGTCTTGCTATCCCCGCAAGCCCTCAACTTCAAGGTAGTTGGAAACCTCTGTCTTCCTCAGCAAGAAAGCCCTCGAACTTTAAGGTAGTCGGCACCTCTGTCTTCCTATCCCCGGAAGCCCTCGAATGTAATCACCAACATTCGGAGTCGCACGAAGCTTTGAGAGTTAATAAGAGCCTCTCCCTCTAGAAATCACTTCAAGCAAATTTGTCAGCCTTTCAGCACTTTCATCAGCTATATGCTATCCATCAGCTACGAGATCTTTCAAATGAGATCCTATTTATAGGTAAGGTCGGCTCCTTCTCCAACGGTCATATTTTCCTTAAAGTTTGGAGGGACCTGTACACATGTCACTTAGACAACGGTTAGTTTATAACAAAACAGACGACATCGTTTTATAACAAAACAAGTGTAACAGAATGTACGACATCGTTTTAATTCTAACATAAAAGTTCGGAATGAGAACTTTGGAGTGAATGTTCAGAGTGTAATAAAGATACTCAAATACTCTGAATTAATTCAGAGTGTATAAAACAAAGATACTCAAATTCTGTTTAATAGGTGAATTCGGAATGAGAATTCGGAATAGGAATTCGTCATCAGAAATCGTAATGAGAATTCATCATCAGAATTCGTAATGAGAATTCATCATCAGAATTCGTAATGAGAATTCGGAATGGGATTTCTTCATTAGAATTCGTAATGAGAATTTGTCATCAGAATTCGTAATGAGAATTCTTCATCAGAATTAGTAATGAAAATTCTTCATCAGAATTCGTAATGAGAATACGTAATGAGAATTCTTCATTAGAGTTCGTAATGGGAATTCTTCATTAGAGTTCGTAATGAGAATTCTTCTCCAGAATTCGTAATGAGAATTCTTCTTCAGAATTCGTATCCTGAATCTGGAATAGAACTTAGTCAGAGTTCATATCCTGAATTCATAATGAAACTTCCTTATAGTTCTTATCCAGAATCTGAACCCTAAAACAGAATGCTTTATATCAAAGTTTCAATGATTCCGAGAACAATGAATCTGAATCTTATACTTAAGAAAAATATGGATGAAAATGTGATAAGGATAATTTTTCTTATAAAAGGGATTTTCCTTAAGAAAGCTATTTTCCTTATAAAATCAAATTTCTTAAAGATAATGTGTTTGTGATTTTCAAAACAAGAAGAAATGGGAAAGTCATAAGGAAAACCTTATTGACTTAACAATCTCCCCCTTTTTTGAAAGCACAAACATCCTTACGAAAAAAAATTCTAAGAAGAAAGAAACATATTAATTCTTATCTCCCTTGTTTTAAGGATATAGATGAATACGACTAACTCCCCCTTAGGCTTTGAAACTCTAAGGATCGTATTCATTTTTTCGGAGTGATATTTCATAAGAAGGTCTTCTTTAAGAAAAAAAAACTCCCCCTTAAACAAACTCTTATTAGAGTTCTTTTTCCTTGGGTATTTTTTCTTTCTCCCCCTTTGATAAACTTTTATTAGAGTTCATCTTTTTCTTAAGGATCTTTTCCTTCTCCCCCTTTGTGATTTTCAAAAAGAATTGGAGGGAATGGAAAAAATAACAAAGTACCTGAAACATTAGTAATGACAACAATAGAAACAACAAGTACGACTTTCATTAAATTTGAAATCTCGACAACAAAGAAAAAATTACAACAAAAAGATCGGATTAGGTTATTTCGGATCTTTTTCCTATGATATAAGCCCTTTAAGAATATTCTTGATCTTCTTTAAGTATTTATGATCTTCTTATGCTTGCTTCTCTAAGACCACTATTCTTGCGGATTGAGCTTCAATCTTTTCTTCCTAAGCCTTTAGTTTTTCTTCCTGAGCTTGGATCTTTTCTTCCTGAGCCTTCATCCTTTCTTCAAAATCGATCCGATGATCCCTTTCAAATTTCCAATTCTGAGAAACAGAATTCCACTTCCCATTCAGATCCCTAACTTCTTAGATCCGGAAGTTCTTTTCTTCAGTCAGCTTTTCTTCAAAGGAGGAAGTCATCTCGTTAATCTTCTTGTCCTCGGTCTCAAATGCATCTTTAACATTGTCTTGAAACTCATCAAGCAACCTCATCTCTTCCACATTCTTCTTCGACCAGCTTGTCATCCTCTTGCAAGATCTTTTATGAGCTTCGTAACCAACAAAGAAGGTTTTGAACTGAGCCTCAATTTCAACGCACTTATCCATAACCATAGATACGGAGTCGGTTTTCTGATTCAACGCATGTTGGAGCATCTGGAATCTTGAGTCAATACTAGAGAAGGTTGGAATGGTTCCCACCAACTTCTTTAAGGACTGAAAAACAAAGTCATGCCCCAACGAGGATGACTCCGAATCTGAAATCTTGCTTGGAGAGTTTTCTTCCTCAACAAGTTGAAGCTTTCTCTTTGAAGAGCTACCAACTTCCTTTCTCTTCATTACTTCTGAGCTCGGGGTATCAGCAAGAATTTTCTTTCCCTTGTCTTTTTCCGGAATAGAATCCTGTTCCGGAGTTTTCTTCTCACTATCAGAAACTTGAACAACAAAATCTTCCTCATCAGCAACTTCCTGAACACCAACCTCTACGTTTTCTATCTGAGAAATATCATGTAAAAGTTGTTCTTCTTATCCATGATAGGCAACTTCTTCTTCTCCTTTCTCTTCTTCCATTGCAGGAGTAACTAGCTTCGAAGATTCAGCTTCTGAAGTCCGGAGTGATAAGTGTTCCGAAGGTGTCCCTTTGTAATCATCTACTTGTTTCAGCACATCTCTGGTTTCACCACTTCCTTCAGCACCTTCTTCTACTTGTTCCACTTGCTCTACTTCCTCAGTATTCGTAGCAACAGCCTCTTCCGGAGCAACAAGATTTCTTCCTGGAGTCTCAGGTAGAGATTCCAGAGAGAAAGATCTCGGAACTGGAATTGTTGCTGAAACCATTTCATTGAATTTCAGTAAATCCTGAGCTACCTCAGCCTCAGATATCTTCTTCTTGAGCTTCTTTTCTTTAGCTTGTTTTTCAAGCTCATCAGCAGCTTTTTCCTTTAAAGCCTTAGCTTCCGTAGGGTCCAATCCGAACTGCAGATCCCCTTCTTTCCTTTTCTCTTTATCATCTCTCCACTTTGTAACAACCTCATCAGGATAGGCTTTCTTCTTCTTAGGCTTTGGAGGTGCGTAATGGACTTCCTTAGGCTTAGGATTTTCTACTTGTACTTCCACTTCTTTAAGCTTTCTCTTCCTTACTGGCTTAGATGATTCCGGATCAGCAACTTACGGAGCCACTTCTTCTTGAGGAGGTAGATCAATAAACTTTCCAGACTTCTTGTCAAAATCTACATTCATTATTTTAAGAGTGTCATCACTGAGCAGCATGATCTTGCAAACTCTCGGCTTAGATTTGCAAGCCTCTTTGAAAGACTCAAGGAACCGAACAATCAACTTGGAGAGGATTGCTGGATACATAATAATCTGAGCTCTCAGATTCCCCTTCTTCAAATTTTCAATAGTAAGAAGAATATGCTTCATCAAGTTGAACTTCCTTAGATTTATCAGGAAATCTAAGATATAGATCTCACTCTTCTTGGAAAAGTAAGCTTTGTGAAATCCTAGAGGTTGGGTTTTGTTTAAGGAACAATTATTTGCCCAGTGACCACCACATTGACACTTGGTACAAAATGGGGCACTTTGAGGAACAAAATAATTGTTACTGAAAATAGTTTTTGCATGGGTATAACCAAATCCGGATTTATTTCTTAAAGGTCGTATTTGGGAATACATCTTATCAAAATTTTCTTTACCATGGGTAAAGTTTGATAAACACTTCTTTAAGGAAAAAATTTCAGACTTGAGTTTTACAACCAAGTTTTTATCCTCAAAATCATTAGTTTTAGAACTAGAGTTAGGCTCGAAAACATTTTTATTAGAAATTACTTTTTCTAATTTTTTAGAAAGTTTATTCTTCTCAGAACTTACTTCCTCAAGATTTTTTGAAATAATTTCAAAATCAGCATTTTTCTTATCAAGATCTTTAGAAAGATCTGATATCTCTTTTGTAAGTATAGAATTCCTAGAGTTTTCCTTATCAAGTTTCTTATTGAGTTTGGAATTCTCAATCTCAAGAAGTTCAGCAAATCTAGAGACTTCTTCAAAAGTAGGTAAAGTATTTTCCTCATCAGAAGATGATTCTTCATCAGAAGAGTTATAATACTTACTATCATTAGAATTTAAAGAAACATTGGTTAATGATTCATCATTTCGTACCTTAGCCATAAGACAATGATTATCAATAGGTAATCTGACTATAAGACCAAGATTCTTCTGTCCTGAAGATTCATAATCAGAAGATTCATCTGAAGAGTCACCACCACTGGCACTCCAGGTGTCATTAGATTTCATAACTTTCTTAGCTTTAGATTTATAATACTTCTTTATGTTCCTATCTGAATGTCTTTCCTTCCTTTCTTTCTTTTTGAGCATAGGGAAATCTGGTCTAATATGTCCAGCTCTTTTACATTCATAACAAGTAACTTCTCCATCTTTATTATCTTTCCTATCCTTCTTCTTATACTTGGATTGAAAGTTTCTCTGTCCAGCTATCTTGTTCATCCTTCGAGCAAGATTGGCTAATTCATTTTCTGAGACTTCACTCTCACTAGATTCGGATTGGAAAATGACTTTCTTAGACTTGGATCTGGTTACTCTCTCAGGAGTCTTATCTTTCATCTGATTTGACGTTGTAGTAAAAGCAACAGTACCATTTCCATTCTTCTTCTTGATGTTGTCAGCATCTCTCTTCATTCTTGTTTCATGTTGTAGAAGAGTTCCAAATAATTCATCAAGAGTAATTTGAGTGACCTTCCTGTTTTCATCTATTGATGTTCTCTTGGATTCCCACTCATTGGGCATAATGTCAATTATCTTGTCCACAAGAGCTTCATCATCTAAACCTTTCTCTCCCATAGATTGTAGACTGTTGACAATAGTCATAAATCTTTGTTGAACTTTACAGATAGGTTCTCCATAAGGAAAATTGAAGCCATGATATTCAGCTCTAAGCATAGCTCTTCTAGTCTCGATTACCTTAGAAGTCCCAAAGTGTGTAACCTCTAACTTCTTCCATATACAATTAGCTGCTTCACAAGAAGAAATTTGGCTATATATATTTCTGGTCATTGAACATAGTAAAGTATTGCGTACCTTATAGTTGAGTTGATATTCTTGCTTTTCCTGGTTAGTAAAGGTTCTGACTTCCTTGTCAGGAATTTTATAATCACAAGTAAGCATAACAAAGTTGTCTACTCCAGTATTGATAACAAATGTCTTCATACGATCTCTCCAGTATTCATAATCATTACCATCAAAGATAGGTGGTCTTGTAGGATTCAGATTGTCAATAGATCCAACAATAATTCCTGCCATACTAGAAATAACTTTGCACACAAACTTGTTAGTAGCACAGAATCGTAATCACAAAGTTCGGAATGAGAAAATCCGGAATGGAAAAATTCGGAATGACAAAGTTCGGAAGGATAAAGTGAGCAAGAAAAACATTTATGTGAGTACAAGTATTTCAGAGACCTGCTCTGATACCAATTGTAGGATCGAAATATAGTATGAGATGCTCAATAAACAAGAGGGGGGGTGAATTGTATACTTTAAAAATTCCTTTGGAACCTTTAAAGATAGTTAAGAATAATTATAGTTTCCTTAAGAAAGGGAAAGGGCTAAGTTTAACAAAGATTAAACTAAGAAAATTCACAACACCTCTAACACCGAAAGTAAACTAGGAAAGAGATTCCGAAAGTAGGTTCCGGAAATATGATTCCGGAGATTGAAACTTAACAAACAGTTACAATATGAGATTCTACCTTAAAGCGTATAGAATCTGAACGAATCAGAGTACAAATAAGGAAGTATAAGAAAGTTATACTTTCCTTATATTACAAAATACAGCGGAATAAAAACAAGTAGTAAAACTACTAGTAACAAGATATAAGTTTTTTAACCCAAAGAGAAGGGTATCCAACAACCATGGATAAAGGTCCCTTGATTTATACTTTCAAGCAAGTCTGTCTTACCCACACCAGGGTAAGCCCTCGATAGGAAGATCGGAGTCTCTGTCTTGCTATCCCCGCAAGCCCTCAACTTCAAGGTAGTTGGCAACCTCTGTCTTCCTCAGCAAGAAAGCCCTCGAACTTTAAGGTAGTCGGCACCTCTGTCTTCCTATCCCCGGAAGCCCTCGAATGTAATCACCAACATTCGGAGTCGCACGAAGCTTTGAGAGTTAATAAGAGCCTCTCTCTCTCTAGAAATCACTTCAAGCAAATTTGTCAGCCTTTCAGCACTTTCATCAGCTATATGTTATCCATCAGCTACGAGCTCTTTCAAATGAGCTCCTATTTATAGGTAAGGTCGGCTCCTTCTCCAACGGTCATATTTTCCTTAAAGTTCGGAGGGACCTGTACACGTGTCACTTAGACAACGGTTAGTTTATAACAAAACAGACGACGTTGTTTTATAACAAAACAAGTGTAACAGAATGTACGACATTGTTTTAATTCTAACATAAAAGTTCGGAATGAGAACTTCGGAGTGAATGTTTTGAGTGTAATAAAGATACTCAAATACTCTGAATTAATTCAGAGTGTATAAAATAAAGATACTCAAATTCTGTTTAATAGGTGAATTCGGAATGAGAATTCGGAATAGGAATTCGTCATCAGAAATCGTAATGAGAATTCATCATCAGAATTCGTAATGAGAATTCATCATCAGAATTCGTAGTGAGAATTCGTAATGGGATTTCTTCATTAGAATTCGTAATGAGAATTTGTCATCAGAATTCGTAATGAGAATTCTTCATCAGAATTCGTAATGAAAATTCTTCACCATAATTCGTAATGAGAATTCGTAATGAGAATTATTCATTAGAGTTCGTAATGGGAATTCTTCATTAGAGTTCATAGTGAGAATTCTTCTTCAGAATTCGTAATGACAATTCTTCTTCAGAATTCGTATCCTGAATCTGGAATAGAACTTAGTCAGAGTTCATATCCTGAATTCAGAATGAAACTTCCTTATAGTTCTTATCCAGAATCCGAACCCTAAAACAGAATGCTTTATATCAAAGTTTCAATGATTCTGAGAACAATGAATCCGAATCTTATACTTAAGAAAAATATGGATGAAAATGTGATAAGGATAATTTTTCTTATAAAAGAGATTTTCCTTAAGAAAGCTATTTTCCTTATAAAAGCAAATTTCTTAAAGATAATGTGTTTGTGATTTTCAAAACAAGAAGGAATGGAAAAGTCATAAGGAAAACCTTATTGACTTAACAATAACATAATTATGATTTTTGAAATATTAACCAATATCTACTTCATTTCCCTTCCATCCACTAAAAATTGAAAATGGTGTACATGTGTACGTGCGGACAACCACCTCTATTAAATTATGTATCTCGTTTTCTTCATTACCACCTTACAAGGATGGTTTCATATAATTGGTCTTGTGAATCAAGGACTTTGGGCCAAAAAGTAATTTGTGACATAGGGATTTGGGTCCATCAAAAATCCCTTCAAGCCACCATTGGCCTTCGAGCCACTGGGACTCTAGACCACAAAGGACTAAGAAGCAACCCAGAAAGACCACATAAGAGTAGGCCCCAAAAGAGGATTCAGATCAAGTAGAATTTACCAGAATAAATCTAACTGAATTGGAATAAAAAGAGGGTATGACATTTTTCATCAGTACTAGGCATCGTGTAGCTCAGCAAATGGAAATTCTATTCAATCATCCATGCGAGGTGGGGAGCTAGGCACCTTTAAAGATTCAAGATGTTGTGGAGTGGAAGTTCAAAAAAGTGTAGTATGGTCTTGGAACTTTAAATTTCATATACTAGACCTTGTGCCTATGGGCCTTCAATTCATATATGGGTCTTGTGCTTATAGGACTATAGTTCATGTAAAGGTTCCCCCTCAACCCTTATAAGGGATATTATCCAAAAATAAATAAAAATTCAAGGCCTTTGGTCTTTCATACCATTAATTTAATTTTATTATTCTTATAAATCTTCTTGAATATAATTAATAAATTTTATAACCTATTTTATAAATCATTAAAATTCTATAAATGTGATAATGTCACTATGTAATAGAATATTATTACTCATTTGGTTGTTATACCATGTCCTTGCTTGGGTCGGTTTTACCACCTATATGAACAATGTTAGAATGTTTACATAATGAATGATTAAAGAAACATAAATAATAAAAACTTTATGTAATAATTATGAATTCATGTTTTTTAATAATTATTTAATAATTAAACAACCATCATAAAATTAAATTAAAATTAACCAGCAATGGTTCTTTTAAACCATCAAAAAACAAGCTTATCAAGGAAGATTCATGAAAAGGATACTATTTCATAATCAATTAAATTATTTTGTTTCTATAATAAACTCTATAAATTGAAAAATTACTAGATTGTGTAAATATTTGAAAAATCCTTTTTACCATTACAAATATAATAGATTCATTTTGAATATTATGAACTGAACAATCCCAAAACGACCAATGCAAACTATTCCAATTTAGTATCTAAGTAAAAATTGATAATAAATGAAATAGGAGAAAGGATAATAAGGTAATAAACATGAAAATGGTTCTAAATTTATTAAAAATGAATATTATTTTATTATTTGAGATTGTATAAGTCTTACAAAGTTAGTTAGGACTTGAGGTAAGGTATTTTTCTTTAAAACCTTTTTTAAAATGTTTTAAATTCATTCTATTCCATGTCCATGTTATTTTAAATGTTTTAAGAATTATCTTCTTAATAATAAAATTTAATTATTAAATAAATTTTATATTACATTATAGTTTATTTAAAAAAATTAATATTTATTTTTTTAACATTTTCCATATCGTTTATTTTTTACATTCTTTAAAAATGTAGGAAATGAATGTTTTCTTGATGTTCACCACTTATTCCCTTACTATCAAGATGATGACCATTCAAAATTATAAATATTCCTGAAAAGTTTATATGGTTTTTAAAATAATGTATCATTTCTATTATTTTGATATTTTTTATTTTTTAAAATTTTTCATGAGAAATGGATATTTTATCTCATTTTTATGAGATAACTAAAAGCACTTTTTCTTATGGGATAAAATGAAAATTTTTATGAATTTTATAATTTCAATGAAATATTTTGTTTGTTTTATTCATTTTATGGTTATTAGATATAACATTTGATCATGGGTGGATCAGATATTACCCTTAAATGCATTTAGTAATGAAATGTATGCTACAGATGATATTGTGTAATTAATTGAGTAAGTTATTCTATTGTAAGGGTTCTTATAAGGGTGATTTTAAGGATAATATCCCAATATTTTATCATTGTTTTTATATTCATGATATGAGTTTTAATGGATTTCTTGATAAATGTTTGGTTTTACATGGATAATTATTATAGAATCATATGAATTTTATCTAATGTTATGCCAATGATTTATGTTATGACTTGTGATTTATAAATCATTATTGTATTAGGAATGAGCCTATTATGTTGTTCTATTTAATTATGTTCTAATACCCTTTAGCTCACTTATTCTATTTTAATGGTAATTTTTATGTTTAACATTACTAATCATTTAAGATCACCAATGTTATGTTTCTATTAACCCATTTTATGAATAAAATTATTAAAAATGACATTTCTAGAAATGTTTCATGTTTTTGGGAGATGTTGAAGACTTTATTAAGAAAGAATTTCTATGTATAATGGGAAGAATTTCAATTAAATGGGAGAGTTATAGGTTATATTAGTTAAAGTTTTTTCATAATTATTTAAAACTATAAATATAAAAGGTCTTGGATATGTAAGTTTACAATAAAAAATTAGTTGAATAGTAGAAGTTTATTAGTGTGAGTTTCATAAACTGATGCTAAAAAATATTTCAAATATTTAGTGGTAGTTTTTAAAATAAATTCCCCTAATCCTTTTAAATTTAAAAAACAAACTTCTTCTCTCAGATCAACCCATTCTCCTCCTATCCCCCCAACTTCCTCAGGCTTGAGCTTGAGTCCCCCCCCCCTCATTCCTCTCACCATTACCCCCCATTCCCCTCATCATCCTTCTATGTTCCCCATCATTGCTGCCCCCCCCCCCACACACACACCTCTCTTCCCTTACCATTCTGGTTTTTATATATCCAATGGTGTAACCCTAAAAAATTTTGGGGGTTTATTTTGTCAATTTTTGGATCATAGGGTTCATGGGGAGTGATTTTAGGCTCATTCTGGTCAATTTCATTGAAGGTGACAGATTTAGCCCTATATAAGGTGGGGTTTTATCTTATTCTTCCATTTTAGATCAAATTAAATTTTTTATTTTTATTTTTATGTTCCTCTTAATTTTATAAGGTTTATTGAATCTTTTGATTATGAATTTCATCGTCATTTTCAATGGAATTAAGTTTTAGGTAGGCTCCCTTATTTTAGGTATTTTAATTCTACAACCTAGCTTGCTTATATTTTTAATCTCTCATTTATATGTTAAATTATTTTAAAAAATATGTTTAATGGATGTTTTAATGGAAAATGAAATTATAGTTGATATCTACTTCAATTTAAAGGGTTTACCTAATTTATAAGTTTGTTAAAAATATGTTTTAAATCATATTTTGTAAAAAAAATTTTGTAAAACCCTTAATAAAATTATTTAATATATTAAATTATTAAAGGGATATTTTGGTGTTAAAATTTGGGTTGTTTGAAATTCATTTTTAAATGGAATTATTTATGTGTTTCAAGTTTTTTCTATCTTTTTTATATATTTTTCATGTTTTATGCTGATTATAAAATTATTTATTGTTGTTGTACCTCATTGATTTATGGTTCCCATCAGATTTTTTGATTCTAAAGTGGGGCTTTCTCCTTTAAGACATAAATTTATACTACTCTAGAATAGAAAGTTTATATTATCTTTTCTTTTATCATGTGATGGATTATATACATTCAATTTAGAATCTTATAAATGATGTTATTCAAAAATGTAAAAAATTAAAAAAATAGAGAAGTTTCTATATTGTTGATTTTGAATAAATTATTAAATGTTTTTTAAATGACATAATATTTTTTATTTGTTTTAATTTTTTTAACAATGTGTAGTCACAGTGTGATATATGTATAAAATCTGGATCACATTATCAAGGAACACACCTTAGTAAACTAAGGGTTTGGAGGATTTTTTATATTTTTGAATTTCTAACCAGTATATTGATGGGACAGTAAGATTCCCATGACCTAAATGTAAATTTAAAAGATGGTTTAAGAGACATGAATTTTATGAACACTTTATATTGAACAAATTCCATGCCCAATATTTATGCTAGATTTTGAATGGAGAATCAAATTTAATAGAAATTTTAAGCACTGATGTCAGCCAAAGGAATAAAATTTTAGCCTCATCAACAATGTTCAATGAAATGAAAGACCATATAAGTGATGATTTCCTCATTTCAAGGAAACTAAATCAACATAAAAACATATCAAAACAACCAATTGATGGTTATATAAATAGTAACCTCACAAATGATGTTTTGGGGACTATAGGAAATATATATCAAGATTTCAACATGTTATTGGATCCTCCTCTCGATTCCACAGAGAATAATGTAGGTGATAACTTCCCTGAGAAGAAAAATATGTTTAGTAATTTATTTGATGATGGAAATCAAGAGTTTTATAATGAATACATAAAACATTCAGAACATTATTTTTTAATAAAGTTGTACCATAGAAAATTCTTATGAGTAAATAAAAATAATGTGATGTCCACGATATTAGAATTTTTGCATGATGACTTTCCTGAAGCTAAGATCCTTGAGTATTTTTATGATATGAAAGAAATTTTTACCATGATTGGTCTGAATTATACAAAAATAAATGTTTGTTATAATTATTGTATTCTTTATTAGGGAGAGGATTCAAGTAGATTGTATTGAAAATAATATTTATAGGAGTTATGGAGTAATGGTGTTGAGACATATGATGCATCTTTTAGAACAATGTTCAAAAGGCATGTTTCTCTAATGTGGGCCATTTGTGACTTCCCTGGACTTGGGAACGTATCTAATTAGAAAACTTACATGGGTATGGATTTTCTTGTTTGTAACATTGATTTTGATCATAAATGGCTTCCTTATAGTAAAAAATGGTGCTTCTTGTTTCATCATATATTTTTCAATGTATCTTGAAGATTTTAGTTGAACAAGTCCAAATTCAGTGGTTTTATTAATCATAGATCACCTCAAAAGTTGTTGAAAGGTTATAAAATTTTGGAACAACTTATAAATGGGGAAACATAATTTTAAAAGGTGTATAATTTTATTGATATTGGCAAATGATTTTGAAGTAAATAATCAATTGAAATCAAAATGAAATAATGTAATAAAAAAATATATTTTTCAAACTTTCATATTCCGAATTTAATTTTTCACATCATAATCCTTATGTTATGTATATTGAGAAGAATTTTTGTGAAAATTTGAAATTTACATTTCTTTATGATCATGGAAAATTGGAGGACTATCACAATGATAAAAATAACTTATAAACAATGAATATAAGTCATGATCTATGGACAGATGAGAATGGAAAGTATGATCTGGAAATTCTTATAATGAAAAATATGGATAAATATATATTCCTTTGAATTTTAAAACATGTGAAGGTGTCTGATGGGTATTCAAGTGAAACATAAAGGTGTTTTGAGTTAAATAATTTTAGGTCACATGCATTGAAAATTCATTATTCATATATTTTGTTACAATAGTTTCTTCTATTGGTATTGCATACATTGTTACAAAAAAAAATTATTGTATTTATAATCCAATTTTTCACATTCCTCAAAACAAATTATGTGAGAGAACTCTATAACCATCTGATCTTGACAATATTCCAAATATATTTGTAATAAAACTTTTTTCAATGGTGATGATCTTTCCCATTTCATTTTTTACTATCATGATGCATTTAACTGTTCATTTGGATAAGGGAACTAAATTAAGAGACCATATATATTATTAATGGATGTATCAAATTAAGAGGTAATTTATTTATATGTTTTTAATAATAAGTAAACATTTCTTAGAACATTATTAAATATGTAATTATGCTTCATTTAGTTTATTTCATAGATATCTTGGTCATTTGACATCATATATGAAAAATAAATCTATACCTGAAGGATATATTTCTGAAGGCTATTTAGTAGAGCAGTGTTGTACCTTTTGTTCTAGATACTTGGATGATATTGATACAAGATTCAATTTAGTTGTACATGTTGATGACACGTTGAATCAATCTAAACTACATGTGAAATAAAATAGCTTTCCTATTATTGGCCAATCGGTTTGGGAGGATCTCAAATATTACACTGATTGAAATGGAATTATTATAAGAACATAGATATGTGATACTGAATAGTGAAATTTGAGATCCATTTATTGAATATCTCTGGACACAAAAAAATATATGGATGGTAAGTCAAACATGAAATTATAAAGATATAACAAAATTTGTTAACAAAGATATTGTAGAATGTTTTTCACATCATTTAAGTTCATAAATATTTCAATCACTATAGATATTATATTCACACGTCTATTTTTTAAATATAATAATTTATATTAATTTTCTTAGATCATGAATAATGATACTTGGTCTAAACTATCAAAACATTTGATGTTTCTTTCTTGAGGTCCTCTAAAGTGAGATAGAAAGTTCGACACATACAATGTAAATGGCTTAAAATTTTGTATAGTTGATTAGGAAAGGGGTTTGAAAATATCGAATAGTGTTATATTTATAGTTTCTGAATTGGGATACTTTAAAATTTTGATTGATATTATAGAATTAAACTACCATGAAAGTTTTTCAATTTTTTTATTCCAATTCAAGTGGGTCGATATTACAATGGTTATTAAAAAAGATTCCTTGAAATTTACTTATGTGAACTTCTATTGAATGATGGATATCAGTGATCATGAATTACTTGATCCATATATCTTCTCATCACAAGATAAAATGGTATATTAGGTGTAATATTTCATGGATTAAGGGAGGAGTGTATTTTTTCACAAAAAACTAAGATACTTGTATGATATAGAAGATAAAGTAGAATATTTGACCACTGATAATGAATTCCATTAACAATAAAAAACAGACTTATTTTTCAATCATGATATTGAAAATAATAGTCTTACAAGGTTGTATAAAGTAGATAAAGTAATTATTGATAAGGTTAACAACATAATTTATTTTATTTTTTGTCATCCATTAACTTATCAACCACTTGTGTTATATTTTTAGTCATTAATTATCATAACTACGTATATTTATTTTTGTCAATACAGTGCATATATTATCATTTATATTTTATTTGCATGATTTTTTTCTAATATATGTTCTGATGTTAGTTTTACTTGTTTAAATGATAGTAATGTAAAGTAATAATAATTTCACTAATATAATTTGAATCCTAGTTGATGTTCCCTCAAATGCACAAACACCAGATGATCCACTGATCTCCCTCCCTACAACATTTGAGACACCCTTCTTCTACTCCCCATCAACGTTTGGCACACCCTACTTCTCCCTTCCTAAAATGTATAGCACACACTATTTCTCAATACCATAATCATCCATCACACTGCCTCCCCAATCATCATGTTCAACTATAAGGGAATAGGTCTTCACTCTTATTTAATTATGAGGATATTGGAGGGTGACGGTTATAGGTACAAATTTTAATGTGAATAATGTTATTGAACTTTTTTTGTAATACAAAAAAATTTCATAAAAATGAAAAAAAATTTACTATCTAGAAAAATATGAATGGTTCAGATATATATAATTTGAACATATTGAAGATAGTTATCCCCTTTGACTATTATTTTGTCCCCATAGATGATCCTGTGGGATTATTTTTCCAGATTCTAACCCAATTGGAGGTGGAGCTGGTTACACTTCTGATTACCAATTCTGAGTGGAGACATATGTAGAAATATTGGAATAATTATGTCTTCAATTCCCAAATAAATTTATTATTAATACATTATGGTGTCATTTAATGTCATTATGTAATTAGATTATAATATTTTAAAAATAATCTCTTTTTACATATGTTATTCCACTTTACCATTGATCATCTTATCATATGAAAGTGGACATTGAAAATTTTGGGAAAGAAATAGAAATATTTTAAATGGATATTATGGAATGAATTAAATGATATCATTGGAAACTTAGAAGTAGTATGATAAGGTACCTTAAGGGGTACCTAGAGAGTAATGGAAGGTGTTTGTTGATTTCCATTTCCATCAGAATCATGTGGTATTTAAAAATATATTATTATATTACCATCATTTTACATATATACATGAATATGAAAAGGATATTACATTTCATACATTACTATTAAATTAAATGTTATTTATTTCAGGATGTTTCAAAAAAAATGAATCCAATCGATCTAAAAATATTATCCCACACATTATCAGTTCAAAGAGTTTTTCTAGAAACAGATCGACTATGGTAATATTTTCATTAGTTTAAATATTTATAAGATAACATTATTTGTTTCATATATTAAATCGTTGATTTTTCATTGTTTAATGTATTCCAAAAATTTAGTTCAACAAGTATCTTTAATGGAACATGGTTGTATGTTCATACAAAATTTGATGGGTGTTATGTGAATCATCCAATAAAAGAATTTGGGGTATAAATTCCTTTTTAATTATAATAACTTATTGGAAGTTTTTACTTTTTTAATATGTATTTATTTAAATGTGACTAATATATAATTTATAGGTAAATCAAAAAGGTCTATTTGATTTCAATCCTATGAAGTACTTATACGTCTCACAACATGATCTAGTTAGTCAAACACTTTGGTAGGAGAATATTGGTCACGTGCGTGGGATGGGTTTGGGACCATTATCATTTAAGTTATTTGGTAGGTCACTAAGGATTTCAGAAACATATACTCCTCGTTATAGTTACTACCTACCTTGAGATGATCATGGGGATATTATTACAATGAAAACACAATTCAACAATAGGGGATCACAATCCTGGAATAGGGGGTCATATAAAGACACAAGATGAAAAGGTTGTTGCTCTACATAAAGAATTGGTTGAATTATATTAGAATATGATTGGATTTTTTTCCTGGTGATATTGAATCGATGTATGGTTTGAGTGAGATGATAAATCACACAACTTAATAATAATTTAGTACACATATATTTATTGGATATATGTTTAAATTTAAATATAAATCACTGTTTAATTTTCAAGAAAATTTTCATATATGTTACAATATCTAGGAGTGAATATGGAGTGAGAGAAAGTTTCATTATTAGTTCATCGAGTTGTGATTAGGGTTGAAAATGGATTTAGTGATGGTGGTATATAACTAAAATAATGATATACTAATGCCAATATGATGGTTGAGAAAATTTTTTGTTGTTTGAGGTAGTGGATATCTGTATTTCCCTTAAATTTCATAAAATTTATATGATTTATTTGTTTTCTAGGTTTTATTCTAAATTTTACCTTATACTCATCATTCTTTGGTTATTCAGGTTTAATTTTGTTTTAGTACTCCTTGAAAATCAACCTCTTATTGTTCTTTTTAAAAACTCTAGTCTCTTTTAACCATTTATGAACTTTATTAACTGCTAACTTCCGCTTGGTAATTCACTAATAAAAAATCTTTTAAATCTCCAAAAAATATTCTAATGTAATACATCTTTTGGGTCACCTACTCCTTGTTTTAATTCATCTCAGTCAAAGAGGAGCCCTAGGAGAAAAATATTATTAAATGAAATATTTTGGATAGTACATTGATAACATATATATTTTGATTAAAGTCCATATCAATAGTATCAAAGATAATTAATGCATACAATGTGACTGTATGCCTCATATCTTGTATATTATTATATTAAAATTATATCGGTTCCAAGGTTTATTTCTATAAAATAAAATAAAATACTAGCTTTTATAAGCTCATATGATCCATAAAATTAGTTGACTTAATTTGGGGGAAATCTACAAATGGCCCAACAGGAACTAAGAGAAAATATTGCTATTTTAAAAAACCCAGCACCACCATATTTTTATGATGTTTCATGGGAATCATATATGATTTTAGAAAATTATTTTCATGTGATTTTAATGAGCTCCCATTCAAATTCACCCTTTTTATTAATGTTTTTTTTGAAAACTAATGCACTATGATCATGTTATATCATCATTAGAGGTTGGTGAAAGTGAAAGAATCTAGAGTAGTTCACATCTAGGACATGTAAGTGAAAATAAAATGGTGTCAACACTATGACCTTGCTAGAAAGATGATAGTGGATAGACATAAAAATATTTTAACACAATCTATAGATAAGTTCTATATAAGGAAACATTAAACAAATATTATTACCATTTCTTACCACTTGGAATAATCGTCCCATGTTCACACTCACACACACACATGCATGTATAGCATGTATTTATCTAGTTGGTCTATAAAAAAAGTTGTTATTCTATTCATGATGGTACTTTTACTAATATCCTAATGTGAAATACAATATTAAGCTATGGGGAGTGCTACCTAGTAAGGTTGTGTTTGATAAAGTCAGAAGGTTATTTGTTAAGAACTTCATCAATAGGTCATATGATAATTTTACATGAGTATGTCCATTATTTTCTCACTATAACCTATGGTATTTTTCCTAATATATACAATTTTACATGTCTTTTTCTTGTGTGTTGAAATAAATTTATCCTTTTATTTAGTTTCTCTGATTTATCTACCCTTTGTGCATCTCTCCTGATATTTATTTACCATTTTATTTATTGATTTTTTAAAAATATTTTCTGTGACATTTTTTTTATAATGTGCATCATTTATATGTGTCTTTTTCTAGTTTTATTCCAATATCATTTCTTATTGTACTCCTTCTCATATTGCATAGTGGAATCCTATGATGATCATTCCCTATGCACATAGATCAATTGGTTAAAAGTATATAAATCTCTATGTTCTTTTACTAATTTTCACTTTATGATTTATTTGACCTTATTAATTATTTAATTAAACTTATTGAATTAATAATAACCTCTCCCAAATTTGGATACTGATGTAAAATTGGTCTATGTTTATGTTTTAATAAGTTCTCATTTTTTTATTGATTATGAATGTTAATTATTTGTTATTATTATCATTATATTATGGATTTGTTGTATTATGGTTTTTTATAAATTGAACTTGAGATATTCTGATTAAGTTTTTAATATACTGGAATACTTGTTTATTATTTTTATAATTTGATATTAGTCTTTCTTGACATTTTTTGGGTTGCAGATTCTACTTCCATTTTTTACAGTGCTATATAAAGGTGGTTTAACCCACCATAATATATGGTCAAAAATTGTTTCAAGGAAATTTAAATTGATGCTATATATAGTCAAACAAAATTGGTTTAAACCACTACTATATATTATTATTTTTAGTCGTGATTTAAACCACCGCTATCTCCTCGGTAGTTTTGATAGAGAAAACTGCTTTTAAAAAAAATAATCACCTCCAAAAAACATTGTTTCATGAAACTTACTAGAAATTGACATTTAATGGATGAAACCCAAAAAATGGATGTTGATTCCAAATTTAGATGAAATTTATAAAAATCATCAGGGAAACATTTGAAAGTGGTCAAAACCACCACCAATTTTTTTTAAAAAAAAACAATCATTATCCCCCTGTTTTTTGTAGTGTTGGTTCAATGTTGGTTATTAATAGTGAAACTATTAAGATTTAAAATTGATTTTCAACTATTATTATCAATGTTTACATGTAAATAATATGTTTTTAGCACCATATTCGAGAGTACTGATCTTGGGAATCAAATAATCCCTTGGTTTGTATGTGTAATATTATGAACCTACCTATACAAAATGGAAAAACTTGTTTTAGGATAACCCAAGTCCACCAATTATAATTGATAAAAATATTATATTTTAGAAACTATGTCTCAAAAAGATTTAAAGAAAAAAATATTAGTCTTTTCAAAATGAGTTTGAACCTTGAAAAAATACCATTTCATTATTTTTTTTCATATTCTACATTCAATGTGCTAATGGATTTTTGGTTAAAGGATAAAAAGATTCATTTGTGTCGTAAATGACCTAATCGGTTTAGAAAACCAAATCAGTGAAAGTAGGTTAAAAAATTAATTGATTTTTTTTTAATTTGGTCACACCTTATCCCCCCCCTCCCTCTTAGGTGTGTATGCACTATACTTATGGTACTTTAACATTCACTCAGCCTATGAGGTGGAAGATGATTTAAATCAACCAATGAAGTGGAATATGCATGCACTCATTCTATATTCTGTTGGGTGAAACTGATTCCTGGGCCTATATTTAAGGATACATCAGAACAAATGTATCCTTATTTAATATATATCACATGCATGTTATTTTAGTGCACATCCAAAAATCACCCAATTTCACTAAAATTTATAAATATTTTATTCCAAATCTCAAAAATATTTATAAATCCTTCCAAAATTCTTTTTGTATAGGGTTTCAAAAGACTCTTTATTTTTGGATCAAAAAAAATTATGAAACTAAATAATTATCCAAAATCCTAAATATGTGACCCTATAGTATTTAATATCACTAAAACCAAATATTAAATTTATATTTCATAGGTGTAATAAAAAAGAGGCCTCTATAAAAGTATCAGTTCTACTCAAGATACTATGGGGTTTTGTGTGATCTCTATCATACATACTCAAATATCAATACAATAATGTTCACCAAAATATGTATCATATACATCATATATATACCAATATAATCCCTTTTTTATGACACAGATTTATTACCAAACACAGAACATGTCAATATAGTATTGTCCAACTAAACATTTCTTGATTCTCTAAAATTGACTAGTCAGATCGATCAATGTATCACATTTCATTCTTTTAATAGATGGGCATGTCACATTCCCCTCATCCAAGTAGTTGAACACATGTCCATTTATTTCCTCAGTGTAATAAAATCAAGGTACATATGTCTTTACTCATAATATAAGTATAAAAATCACATCTTGGCTACACTCCAATCGACAAAATGATTATAAACATACCCAAAAACCCTTTGATTAGCTAAGTGACATTTCACATGTGTAAGTAATGTATCAAAGTATGAAGGTTCCCATACTAGGTATCTCACGAAACTTAGGAAATGGAGATTTTTAATATGTATAAACCCATAAGTATATCAATGATTGTATGAAATTTTATGAGGTATACTTTATAAGGTTTATCTAAGTAATAAGTCTCTACTTATTACCTCATGAATCTATTCTTCATAACTCATTGACAACCCTTTTTAAATAGTACATGATTTCATCCATTCTAATCTTTACATATCATCATAACCCATAAAACATTGTGATGGTAATTTATTAGAAATAAATCAATGTCATACTTTTAAGGCATTTCATTATTCAACCATTCATATAAAGTAAAATTCATAACATATGAATGAATTATAAATATTTTATTCTTTTATTATATAATCATGATACATTTACAACCATTTCAACTAATCTCTCATGTGTTTTACACGCATAGATTCTACATGACCCTCACATTTTTTGTTTAGATAATGGTTTTGTCAATGGATCTACTATATTTTCATTTTTAGCCACTAAAAAAAATTTTACATTTTCCCTCTTGACAATCTATCATATGATTTAGTACTTGTGGTGGATTTTTTTGGTTCTTTGGTGAGACTGGGATCCTTTTTATGAGTGTTAAATCCATTAAATTAATGATAAATTTTGATCACTCCTTCAATGCTAGAAAACACACCATTTTTAGAGATAATCTTTGTAATCTAAATATCTTCCTCCAAAAAATCTAATATATTGATGTACTATGCCTCTATTGTTGACTCTCCTATATTGGCATGTTTAGAACTCTTCTAAGAAATAACTCCACTATCTAGGAAAAACAAAAAACCATATTGAGATTCCATATCATCTATATCATATTAGAAACTTTATTATGTGTATCCTTTTAAATAGAGCTCATAATCTCCTCTAAATATTAGTAACATATCCTTATTCCTTTTCAAGTACTTAAGAATGTTCTTTACATAAATCCAGTGACTCTTACCAATATTGAATTGGTACATATGGGTTATTCTAAGAGCATAGGTGAAATCAGGATAAGTAAAAAACATGGTAAAATATATAGAATATTCATAGGTAATTATATCTATAGTGACCCATACTTTTCATAGATAGATATTATGTCTTATCAGATTAATATTCATTACATAACATAATAATCCATGCCATAATCATATAGGTCTAGTATCGTGGGAAAATTTGATATATAAAAAATTGTTTTATAAGATATCTAATTTTTCACCCACTTATTTCTTTATAACTAGCACCCTTCCTAGACATATCATACATACAATATTATTTTATAACTTGGGGATAGTAAACATAAGAAAGGGTGACCTCATATGCTTGGTAAGGGTAAAAAAGGGATATATCAATGATCACTTAAATATAACATGAGAATAAGGGTATGATAACATGATAATAGCTTTTAAAAACAATTTTCCACAAATAAAATATCATAATATTGAATCATGGAATAAATATTGTTATTTCATAAGACATGAATCATAAAGTAATCGAAGAACATGAGCCACGATATCATAACATTGGCATAAGACATAAGTTTTTCACACACATATTAGATTCGAAAATAATTTTCTAAGTAGTAAAGTCTCACTTACAAGACTATAATAGTGTATTGGGTTAACTCCCCAAACCATTATAGTAGTAAAGGTTCACTCTCAAGACTATCTTAGTGGACAGAGTACCTTATTAAACTTAGTTCACTCCCCAATCAAATCCTATTTATCTCATGAGATATCCATCATTACCCAATCATTTCGAGGGATATATAATTTTGTTCCCATTCCTCAAATAATGAAAATAATACATATTTTTTTAATAAGATCCTAAAAAATTAATCATATCATAACATGTGATAATTAAATGGGTTTCATAAATATTTCATCATAGAATAACCCATGGAAAAGAAATGGGATTCAGAAAAATACTATCATCATAATAATAAACCATCCAGGGAAAAAATAAGGATGTTATCACTGGATCATAACCCCAATAAAGACTAATAAACCTTATGGACATCATCATATATGGAAACTGATTTTAAATAACACTTGGAGCATTTATTTAGAAAAATACACTTTTCAATTTAAAATCAATTATTTAAAATCAAAAAAAATCCCAAATATTAATGAAAAAAATTCTTTGAAAATAATCTTCGAAACTTATAAAGGAATATTTAAATAATTGATTTTTCATAAAGGTAGGAAATTTCAATCATTCCAAATATAGTAAATCAAATATTTCTTTTACATTTTTGATAAAAATATTCAAAAATAACTCTTTTAGAAAATGAAAAGAATATTAATTTAAACCACTTTATAAAAATTCAAACATCTGTAAAAATAAAATTTAAAAATAATTTTAGAATATTAAAAACATTATTGAAACCATTTTTAGAAAACATGAACATGGAAGAAAAAATATTTTTAACCAAATACATGAATAAAGTCGCTTTCCTTAAAACATTATTTTGGTATCATGAGTACTTAAAGGGAAAAAAATCAAACTAATACATTTATTTTTTATAAATAATTATAGGAGAATACAATTCATGGAATTATTAAGATATTTACCATAATATTTCATTAAAAATAGACTTAATCATAAAAAATACTGATTAAATAATGAGATTGTGACATAAAACCCTTACCTCATGTCTGACTTCCATCATAAGTGTTTGATAATCTTGTATAATAAATATAGATTTATTATAAATATATTCAACAACCATACTAATATATATCATACTATATAATATTTACTTTATAACCTTTTATAATATGTCTATGAACCATTCTTTATTAAAATCATTATTCTGGATAATAATTAATTCATTTTTCATATATGTTTTTTTGGTAGTTTTTATCCTTTTACTTTAATAATGGTTAAATAATCTATATAATGTTAATAATGATATAAATTTCATATATATTCAATATAAATAAATTTATATTCATCCATAAAATTATATAAATAAAAATTAATTACACCATTTATGGAGACGGTAGGTCATACGTACGTATGAACGTTGTTATCACTTTTTTAAGAGTGGCTAGAAATAAAGATAAATAATAATTAACTATTAAATAATCATTATTATATCATATAAATCATATATATAAATCAAATATATCCTTATTTCCATTCATGTAAATAAAAAATGAAAAACAAACCATATCTCTTAGTGGAGGGGTAGTCCACATGTACGCATGAGCGACGTTATCATTTTCTAAAATATTTGAAGGTAAGAAGGTAGATATTATATTTTCATTATAGAAGAGTAATTATTTCATAAATATTATATATAAATATTAAACCCATCATAACACCCATCCATAAAATATGGTGATGAAAATATAATTGAGTCTCTATGTGGAGACGATAAGTCGTACTGCGGCAGGTATTGTTCAGTACTGTAGCAACCAAAACTATTCATCCATTTGAGATTTCAAGCCACCAGTTTGATCCTCGATTCATTCCTGGGATTCAAGCCAGTAATGATTTTGGATAACCTCAAGGACTTTGGTCCACCTCAAGGCATTCAAGCCGCATGAAATTGTGCTTTTATGGACCAGGAAGACTCTACAAGGAGAAACCTCTATATGTGGATTTAGAGCAAAAACATTCACCGAAGTAGCGATAATTGATTTGGAAGAATGAAATGGTGTGGAAATTACCATCGAGACCAACCTGTGCATGTACGAGAAGTCTAAATAAATATAACTTTAATGTTTTAGAGCTAACATCACGATTTAGACACTGGGGAGGGGTAATTCCATGAAATTATAGTCTAGATGAATTCATCTAATACCTTCGAGTCATATAATTTTATGAAGCCAATAGTCCATGTTAGGGATCCACTTCAACCCTTAAAAGGGGGATTATCAAAAATGAATAAAAATATAATTCCTTCAAGGAATTTAAAGTATAGTAAGTTAAATATTAATTAAAATATAAATCGATCAACAAAAGAGATTACCACTTAATTGAATTAACTCTTTTAAATCTCCTCTTAAGGACCCTACGGTTGGTATTTTGGGGAGACCAACACCTCTAAAATGTTTCTAGGGAAGTTGATAATGTAATTTTTAAGGTTTTATCTATCTATAAATATCAATGTGTTCTAAATAAGATAAATAAAGGTTTTACTTTTACAAGGGAGGGAGAGGATACACCTGGAATTCCTTAAAATATTAAAATATAATAAAGTCATTCTCAATAAAAATGAATCTAAATGGACATGAATTCAAAGGAAAATTTGATAGGTTCTACATAACATCATAAAATGAAATTTAGATAGTTTTTGATGTCATTTTAAACCTTTTATGTATTATTAACTCCTTTATTAAACATTTTTTACCTTAACTGTGGTAACAAATATTTTAATATTAAAGGGTTAAAAATGATACCATAAATAAAAATTTAAATAATAAATGGACCATGGTTAATATTTTAAACAATATTACAATCACTTTGATAAATTTAATATTTTTATAAATTTTAAATCATTTAATATAATATTATTTATTATAAAATATCATTAATGTAAATTTTGGAACTCTTCAATTAATTTGACTTTAAAGGCACCAATAATAATATGTAATTAGAATATAATAATTTTAGGAATCAAAAATATGCTATATATATCTACCAAACTTGTGTAACATAGTAATTAATTTCAATTTTATTACTTTTAATATTTTTAAAATCATTTATCATATTTTTATTTTTATTGAATAAATACTTTTCTAAAGTTGTGTAGGCATTTATGGTAGTTATTAAATTATTAAAAATTCAAAATAAAATACTGTGATTAAAATATAATTTATCTTTAAAATATATATTTATAACTGAAATTAAAATCCTCTTTATCCTTATGTAAAAAATTTAGATATATTAAAGTCAAGAGAGTGACATTTTTATTTACACTTTTCTCAAATTAATTTAAATGTTATGATCAATGAAATGTGGAACCAAGTGAACATATATACAATAATTTGATATAAATTACTAAAATAAACTCATAAAATTTGATAAAGGTAAGTGTTATATAAATTTTAAATCTTTATCCCAAATTTTTTACCCAATTGTACAATCTTTACCATTACTAGGGTGAAAAAAAATTACTATGGTTACTATTCATATTGACCAAAACTATAAGAGATACATTAAAAAAAATTTCACCTAATGATTACAAATATGGAATCCATTTTTTATAATTAAATATATAAAATTGGAAGAAATTCATTTTAAAATAATTGTGCAAAACTCAATAGAAACTATTTTTTAGAAAAATGAATTTTTAAGATTAAAACTATATTCACTCTTATCTCATGCTTAGAAAAAAAATATAAACATTAAAATATTTTATTGAATATATAATATATAAATTTCATTAAAATAATTCATTAATAGTGACTAATTTTATTTATAAATATAAAAACACATTTCATACTTAAAATAGTTTTTCAGAAAAACATTTATTTTATTTTTAAATGATTTTTATTTTCATCTATCATTAATTGATAACCAATGAATTCATTTTATAAATATGTAAACCATGTTTTTTAATGATTTATTTAGTCATATTCATACCATTTAATCCAATGTCTAGGTGATAATTTTCACTTTAAAATAATAATATTTTAATATTATATCATGGTTCGTTTAAAATCGATGTTGTGTGTATCGCAATCTATCGAAGAAATTAAATTTAATTGAAAAGAAATATATCATAAAATTTTTGGTTATTACATTATACCCCCATTAAAATAAATTTTACCATTTAAATTATATCACTCTGATACATATAAATAAGGATATATTTATTTCATTACATCCTCGGGTTCCCATATAGCTTCTTTAAATTTTTGATTCCTCTAGAAAACTTTAACCTGGTGAATTGTCTTGTTCTATATCACTTTATATCTATGATCCAAGATTTATAATAGTTTTTCTTCATAGTAAATATCATGCTCCATCAGTATATCCTCTAATTTCAGTACATGTGAATGATCAGGTATATACTTCCTTGGAAGAGCCACATGGAACACATCATGAACTAGAGAGAGGTTTGGTGAAAGTGACAAGTGTTAAGCTATTATCCCTACTCAATAAATAATATAAAAGGGGCCAATTACCTCGGGCTCATTTTTCATTTTATTCATAATATCATAACCATATTATATGGATAATTTCATAGAAACACATTCTCATGAACTTATAACTATATATATCACCAATGATTATCAATATAACTTTTCTTTAAAATTTGAGCTACCTTGATGTTCTATTAAATAGTTGTAATTTTATTTGTAATTTACCTAGGTATCTCAAGTCCCAATATCTTTATTTTAATGACTTGGTTCCATCACATTCGAATTTTACACTTCTTTACATAAAAGGAATTTATAAAGATCTATATGAATTCTTGAGTGAAATCTATTATTGTAAGAAAATTAGACTATAAGAAAATATTGATCCAAAATACATTTAAAATGAATATAATAAGATCTCGACATATCATATAGGGTTTTTATTATTCTCTCAAACTGACCATATCTATGAGGATGATACTCTATACAAAAACTGAACTCTGTATCCAGATCTTACTGAAGATTTCTCCAAAGCATCAAAGCAACATCGAAACCCGATCATATACAATAGAATGTGGTACTCCATGAAACCTCACCAATTTCTTAATGTATATTCTATAAATATGATCAAGATATAAATATACTCTAATGGAAATGAATTGTGCTAACTTCATAAGGTGATATAATATAACCTAAATAGTATTGTTCCCATTAAAAGTTTCGAGGAGTCTGACAACAAAATCAACAGTGATGTTTTCCCTTTTCAATTTATGTATGGGTAACAGTAGTAACATACCCTTAGACTTATTTCTCTCATCCTTTACCTACTGACACACCAATCAGTGAGATAAAAACTTAGAAATAACTCTCTCTATGTTGTCCTGCTAGAAATACTCTTCCATATCTGTATATCTATTCATACTTCCATAATGAATAGAGAATGATGAACTATGACCCCCATCAAATAGATCCTTATTCAAATATGGTATGTACAGAAGATATAAATGATTCTAGAACCTTATCATTACATCATAATCATGTTTGAACTTTGGAATAGTTATGACCTTCTTCTGTAGATCCACATCTTCTGTTTGTACCTCTTTAATCCTCACATGGATATATGGTTGAACAATCATTTGAGAAAGATAATATTTATCCCCTTAGTTCAATATTTCCATATCCATCCTCTGAAAATCTATAAATATTGGATCTTTTTTATCCTAATCATAGATAAGCTATCATGATGCACTTGACTCGGAGTATCTACCACCTTGTTTGTTTTCCTATATAGGGGATTTATTGATTAGTCATAATCTTTAATCAATTCCAATCATCTTCTTTGGTGAATATTCAAATCTTTTTGAGTGAATGTTTAATTTAAACTTTTATGATAATTATATATATTACATATTTCGCTATAAAGGTAATCTTCCATATCTTTAATGAAAAAGTTATCATGTCTAACTCCAGATCATGACTTAGGTAATTTGTATCATAAACCTTCAATTTTCATGAGGAATAAGCAATAGACATATAATTTTGAATGAGAATTCATCCTGGTCTCTTCTTTGATGCATCACTACATATTACAAAACCTTCTTCGTTGTAGGGTAATTTAAGTACTGGTGCACTAATAAACCTTCTCCTTATTTCATTGGAATTTTCCTCACAATTATCTATCTAGTGGAACAGGGAACCCTTTTGGGTTAACTTGGTGAGTGTATTAGATAGTAATGATAAATTATCTACAAATCATCAACAATATACATATAAACCAATAAAACTTTGGATTTCAGCCACAGTGGTTGGTCTGGGATAATATTCAATAACTTCCATTTTTAATGGATCCACTAATATTCCCTTTATTTAGATTATATAACCCAAAAATGAAACTTTTTATAGCAAAAATGAACATGTGATAAATTTTTCTTATAACTTATCCTTCCTTATGGTCTTCAATATAATCCACACATGATCTTTATTCTCTTACTTTATAATTTAATATATAATAATATCATTAATAAATACTAAAATAAACTGATCAAGGTAATATCTAAAGGTATTATTCATTAAATTAATTAATGTAGTAGGGGATTTAGTATGACTAAATGGAATCAGTATATATTCAAATTCTCTATACCTTTTATGAAATTAAATCTTGGTTATATATTCCTTATTAACACCCAATTGATGGTATGTAATATTAAGATCAATCTTGGAAAAGTATTGAGCTCCATGTAGTTTATTAAACAATTCATCAATATGAGGAAGAGGATGATTATTCTTGATTGTGATATTATTAATTTTCCAATAACCAATGTATATTATCATTGATCCATATTTATTATTAACAAAAATGACATGTACACCCTAAGGTGATGCAATTGGTCAAATAAACCCCTTCTCAAAATTCACCTAGAATTTCTTCTTCAATTCCTATAACTCAATCGGGTCCTATATATATAGAGGGTTTTAAATAGGTGAATCATTAGGTATGATTTATATTTAAAACTAAAATTCATGATTCAATGAAAGAATAGGAAAATATTCTATAAATAAATTAATAAGATCCCACAAAATAGGCATATCATCGATGTTGAGTTTCTCTCCAACCACCTAAGACAAATACCCCTTTTGTATAGGAATAAATAGATATACAATGCAATAAATTTCCATTGGATTTTCATATTTATCATCACACTGATAGATGATCATAGGTTGGTTTAATGTATCAAACATGACTTCCCTTCCTCAATAATTAATGTGTGATTTACTTAAATAAATCCAATCTTTTCCCAAAATAACATTTAATTCAACTATAGGGAGAATAATGAGATTTTTAGGAAGCATATTACCATAAACATAAATAAAATAAGATTCATAGACTTGAGATCTAATTATTTTACCATTAGATGTTTTCGCGTCTAATTTAATATCTAGTCATTGAGGTGGTACTGAGATACCCTTAAAAAATTATTTAGATATAAAATAGTTTCTAGATCGAAAATAAAATAAGACATTAGTAGTTATAGAGTGGATAGTAATTGTACCTTACACCACTTTTTTAACATACTTCACATCAGCAATAGTGATCTCCTGATATTTCACTTTGTCTCTAGGATTAATAGGTTATTAATGTTGATCATCATAATTAACCTTCAAGTTTGATAACTGGTTATCTTAATTCCCATACTCCTTGTATTTGAATCACTGGAGTGTGGGTGGTGTATTGTATTAAGATTTTTCATTATTACCTTCATTAACTGGTATCTTCACATCACTTTGGAATTAAATTTTTCAATGAACTTCCTTTATAGACTTAAAACATTTACTAGACACCTTAATAAAATTTCCACCATGCTTCTTTCTACTCTTTGAGCATAAAAGAAAACTCATATTCTTCTCTCCATGGTTTTTATAATTTCTTTTTAATTCCATATTACTTTTCTTATCAAAACTATGAGATGGATATATAACTTAAGTATTTATTTCAACCTTTATAGTACATAAAACAATTTATTCATTTCTACTTGAGTATATTATCAATAATGACCTTTATAGACTTGTTTTTAATTCAACAAAGAATCAATCAACATTACATTCAAGTTAGATGATAATACTAGAAGTGTACATCACATGTATTGTAAACTTTTCCTCATTGGTACTAAAATATTCACCATCCTTCTTTTTTATCTCAATTAATTCATTCTCCATTTTGATAAAAATAATATAAGGAAATTATTTATTTAAAAATAATCTCTTATAATCATACAACTTCATATAGTAAATTTATTATAGTTTCCTTGTTTTCTTGATATGGTTCCACAATTTGTCTGCTTATCCTTTCAAATGATAAGAAGTTAAAATAACTTTTTCATGTTTTGAACACTGGATGACAGAAAATGTCTTTTTAGTGGTACTAATACATTTCTTAAAAACTATTGGATCAGAAGACCCACTAAAAGAAAGAGGGTGTTACCTCATGAATGAATCAATATAACATGGTTCCCCCTTTTCTCATTTGGAATATTAATATGATTCATAGCTTGAGAAAGATTTGTAAGCATATCAATGATATTTTTTATTCCAAATCCTATAATATTTGTTTTATTATAAGGATATTAATTGCATTATCCATCTCATTCAACATTAACATTATTTCTTTAGGATCCAAACATTGACTAAAACTAAAAATCATAGTGTTAGAAACAATAATCTTAGTGTGAAAACACATTATCAAGAAAAATAATTTATTGGATGTCTAGATCAAGACACCTTCTTTTCTATATCTGAAATATTAGGTTTAACCTAGGTCATCCATGATTATTACCAAAACTTTAGGATGTTATCCTATACTTATAAATATCCCCAGGACTCTCACAAAAAAGATTCATCCTATTTTACAAAGGTAAGTAAACTTTTATTTGATACCAACTATAGAGACCCATACATTTCATACATATCTAGTAAATATTATCATATAAATATTAATTACATAACATAATTATTCACACTAGATTTGTATAGGTATAGTAAATTTATAATCTTAGATACATAAAAAAACTAGTTCATAAGATATCTAAATCATCTCTCACTTAGTTCTTCATAACCGGAACCCTTCTTGGACATATCATATATAAAAAATTATTTATAACATGGAGAAAGTAAATGTAATAAAGGGTGAAATTATATGCTTAATAAGAGTAAAAAAGAGAGATATTAATGATAAATTAAGAATAACATGAGCATAAGGGTATGAGAACATGTGCATGATATTTTAAAACCAAGACTTGTATATCATAGATCCTAATATTGAATCATAGAATATATTTGTTAGTTTGTAAGACATTAATAATAAAGAAATCAAAGAAAATTTTGGTATTTAATTTTCTCTCCCAAGACTATCATAGTGGACAGAGTCCCATACATAATTGGGTTCACTCCACATTATGGTCCTATTTATCTGATCATATATCTATATTTACCCAATTCATTAGAGGGATATATAATTTTTTCCCCATTAATTTCATAACAAAAACCATATATATATGTTCCACAAGATCATAAAACATTTACGAAATCATAACATGTGAGAAAGGAATGGGTTTCACAAACATTTCATTATAGCATAACCCATGGAAATGAAATGGGTTTCATAAAATTATTTTCATCATAATTATAAACCACTCCTAGAAAGAATATGTATGGTGTAATTAGATCATATATCCAACAAAGATTATGAAATATCAATAGATTTCATCTTAGATGGAAAATCATTTAAATATCACTTGGAACAATTCTTGAGGAAAATAAACTTTTCACTTCGAAATCACTTATTTAAAATATAAAAAAGTCACAAATATTAATGAGAACATTTTATTTGAAAATAAACTTATAAAATTTTAACGTAAACTTAAAATCAATTAGTTTTAATGATGGTAGGAAATTGTTTTCATGTCATATACATTTAAAAAAAGATTCATTTCATGTTTTCAATAAAAATTGAAAAGTACCTCATTAAAAAAATGACAAGAAGATTCATTTTAAACCATTTTTTAAAGATTTAAACATGGGTAAAATGATTTTAAACAATAATTAGAGAATATTAAAAACATTCATGAAAAAGTTTTTTGAAAAAATGGTCATGGAAGAGAAATAATTTTTGATCAAAGAGAGAAATAAAGTCAGTTTTCCTTAAAAATATTCTTTTGGTATCTCAAGTACATAAAGAGAGGAAAATGTAATAAAAATTTTAATTTAAATAAATAAATAAATGATAATAAAATTTAAGATATTTATAAAATATATACTAAAATATTTTATCAATGGAACTAAATCATAAACAATCATAAATAAAAAATGAGATTGTAACGTAAAACCCTAACCTCAGGTCTAACTTCCTTCATACATGTTTGATCCTCCTATATAATAAATATATATTTATTATAAATCTATTCCAAAATCAAAATCATATATATCATAACATATATGATTTTCTTATAACCATTTATCATCTGTTTATAAATAATTCATTATTAAAATAATTTCTCTGGATGATAGATACTTCGTTTTTCATATATGTTTTGGTTCAGTAGTCCAATCAAATAAATAATGTTAATAATGATATAAAATTAATATATATTCAATATATATAATTTTATAGTCATCCATAAAATTATATATAGAAAAATAAATTACATCATTCATGTAGATGGTGGGCCATATGTATGCATAAAGGATGTTTTCACTTTTCAATGAATGGAATAAAAGAAAAATAAAATAATAATTCACAATTATTTAATCATTAGTATATCATATAACTCATATATATTTTTCAATTCCATCCTTATTACCATATATGTAAATCATAAATGAAAAAAACTCACATCGCTTTGTGGAGGTGGTAGTCCACATGTACTCACAAGTGACGTTATCATTTTTCAATGGATTGGAAGGTAATGAATGAAGGTATTATATTATCATTAAACAATAAACTTTACTCCATAAATATCATATATATATATACAACCCATTATAATACCCATCCATAATAGATGTTGATGAATAATAAATTGTATCACTATGTGGAGATAGTAAGTTGTATGTACGCATGAGCAATACTTTCACTTCTCATTTAATGGGAAAGAGGGTGGATAAAAGTTTTTTCATCATAATAATAAAATTTTAGTATATTTAAGATACTAAATTTATTATTTTATGATAAATATAATATATTTATAGGTGTTGAAATAATAATTAAAAACATAAAGTGATATGTAAGGCTATTTTCCTCTACTTTAAAAAAAACTTCTTTAGATATCCCCTTAAGGACCTTGGGGTAGGAATTTGGGGGAGAAATTATAATCTATAAAATGTATAGGGAATTTTATAATTTAATTTGGATGGTTTTTGTTGATCAAGAAGGCTTAATGTGGTGTAAAGAAGGTAAAAGAGGTGTTTCCTTTTATATGGGATGGATAGGACACACTTGGAATTTCTTAAAAGATTAAAATATAATAAAGTCATTATCAATCCAAATTCTTCCAAATAGATACTAATTTTAATAAAAAGAGTCTAGGTATGAAATAAAATAAAAAAAAATAAATTTATATATGTTTTGGTTTCATTTTAAACCTTAACTTTTTTAATAACAACTTCATTAAACATTCTTTACCTTAACCATGGTAATAATTATTTCAATATTAAAGGGTTAATAATGTTACCATAAATTGAAAAGTAACTCATAAATCAACCATTTTTTATATTTTAAATCTTATTCCATAAAATTTACCAAATATAATTTTTTATGAATTTTAAATCATATAATAAATTATTATTTATTATAAAATATCCTTAATATCAAGTTTTGAGCTATTTAAATAATTTGAATTTAAATACACAAATACAAAGATGTAATTTCAATATAAAAATTTTATACATCAATAATATTTTATATTTATCTAAAAAATTTCTGGAACTTAATAATTCAATTAGATTTTATTACTTTTAATATTTTTAAAATCATTTATTTTATATTTATATTAATTGAATAAATACATTTTTGGAGTTTCGTCGACATTTAAAGTTATCATTTAATTATTTAAAATTAAAAATAAATTAATATGATAAAAAATAATTTTTATTTAAAATAAACATTTACAACTTAAATTATCCCATTTTTATCCATATGTAAAAAAATTTAAATATATTAAATTCAAGATAGTGGAATTTTGTATTTATTCTGGTATTTATTTAATATAAAGTCCATAATCAAAGACATATGGAACCAAGTGACCGGTTATTCGAGACTTTTATGGAAATTAATAGAACCCCGCACATAAAATTGGATAAATTCAAGTGTTAGGTAAATTTTAATGCTTTATCCCAAAGTTTTGAACCTTGTTTTACATGTTTTAACCTTACGAGGTTGACAAAATTTTACTATAATTACTATTCATATTGAATAAAAATAATAGGTACATTTTTAAAAAAACATTAACCTTCTTATTGCAAATATGAAATCCATTTTTCAAAATTCAATTTCTATAAGTGGTATAAATTCATTTTAAAATAAGTTCGCAAAATGTGAAAAAAAAACAGATTTTTAAAATAATAAATTTTTCTGCATAAAACTGGATTTAATCATATCGCATAACTAGAAAAAAAATAGATGAATATTATTTAATTTTACTAAAAATATAATACATAAATTTCATTAAAATAATTCACCAATAGTGGTTAATTTAATGTAATAAGATAAATACACATTTTGTGCCTAAAAATGGATTTTCACATAATACTCCTTGTTTATTTGAAAATGAATTTTTTCCTTTCATTTATAATTAATTTATAAAAAATCAATTCATTTTATAAATATTTAAACCATAAATTTTTCATAATTCAGTTAGTCTTATTCATACTTTCCAATCTAATGGTTAGGTGATAACATCCACATTAAAATTATAATATTTTAATAGTATATCATTATTCATTTAAACTCAGTGTTTCATGTATCAAAATCTATCAAAGAAATTAAATTTATTTGAAAATAAATATATCATAAAATATAGGCGTGTTATAATATCCATCCTTTTTAACTATTTAGAAGGATCTTGAACCCTCGTAATATTCATGCCATGTAACATTAGTAAAGACCACTTTTTTAGAGTTCTCAATGTTAAACCTCTTTAGCACTTTACCAATGTAAGAGTCATGACTGAGTCCAATAATAATATTAGATCTAACCCAATAGATCCTTATACCTATTTTGTAATTTTTTTACCCATTTCTTTAACCGAGATGCATTTACCTAGCCATATATTCAAAGAGTGAATAGTCAAGGTATAATTTCTTATAGGTATTATGTTATCCCTATAAAATATCAAAAACTCTACTGTAATCCCACTAATTAACTTATATATAAAAGAATAATAAAAATTATTGATTAAAACAAACTCTTTGATTACATCGTCAAACCAAATTTTCCAACTTTTAAAAGCATTCTTCAATTCATAAATGGACCTTTACAACTTTCATAACTTAGAAGTCTCATTTCTCAATTAAACACCTTTAGGTTGTATTATAAACATGTCCTCAACTAAATTCCTACTAAGGAAATATAGTTCGAAAACCATTTGATATACCTCATAATCAAAGTGAGTTATTATAGTGAGAATTATTTTAATGGATTTTATTATTGAAATAGGTTAAAATATTTCTTCATAATCTATAATAAGAATTTATTTGTAATAATTTTCAACAAGGAATTCTTTATAGGAAGAAACTCTACCATCCGTGACTATTTTATTATAGAAACCCACTATAATCCTATGAGTTTTACCCATTTAGGTGCATCCAATAAGTTCCAAACTTAGTTAGTTTACACAGAGTTCATTTCAAATTTCATGTATTTTAACCATTTCATAGAATTAAACCTCCCAATGACCTATAATTATGAAGTATGTTCATCTAAAATGAATAGAACTTCATCATAATTTTCTATGAGAAATATTTATATTTTAGTTTTCTGATAAATATTATCAAACCTTCTAGGTTTTTGTGTAACATGAGTTGGTTCTTCTTCCACAACACTTTATAGACCCGAATAAACCATCACATTTGTAACACTTCATGTTTATTGGTCTTTAGTTTCACTAAGTTCATCATTCCTCCCACTAACTGTATGATCGATAAATTCCTTCTTAAGGAATATAGAAAATTGGAACACAAACATTTTTTAGTAGGATTATAGAAACAATATCCATTAGCTTCCTTGTTAATTCCAATAAATAATTATTTTTTATATTTAGAGTCATTATTATAATAATAAAATCATCATGAAAATTCTTCGTAACCCCAAATATTAATAAAATAAAAAATAGGATGTCTGTAAGACCATATCTTATATGGTGTCTTTATAACTACTTTATATGCAACACGGTTTTGTATATTTATAGCAGATTCAATAGTATAACCCTAGAATGAAATAATAAGGTTAAATTGACTCATCATTGATCAATAAATATCTAAAAAGGTATGATTTCTCATTTCAGACACACAATTAGATTGTGGTGTTCTAGGATGAGTTTATTGTGAAATAATTTTATAAACCTTCTATTGATCAATGAATTCCTAGATTATATATTCACCACCTTGATCTTATCAAATAATGTATGTAAGATCCCACATTTTCTAGGTACATTCCTCTTGAGTTTTGGTCGAACCTATTTTATTAGTTTTCTTTTATTCTTAAAACCATGGTGGTAGAGCCTTTTCCTTAGGGGTGGAGAGATTTTTCCAAGGAAAATGACCTAAATTTCAGGGATATATATTTGTTTGAATTAATAGATCCTGGGTATAAATATGTAAAAGGTCTTAAAAGAGTAATCTATAGGTTTGGAAAGATTTTTAGGTGTCTTGGGTAATTTCTATTGAAGCTAGGATGAGAGCTATCTTCTATACAATTTCACATCCAAAATGTTTTACTTGGCGTGAACCTGATGCTGAGAAGATATCGTGAACTGGTTCAGAGAATGAAACATTTATACACTGTGAAACATGTTCACATAATGAAATGGTTAATTAAGGTTATTTTAACTCTATTTGACATGTTTTTTGTTGTATCTTATAAATCAAGAAATTCACATCATTGAAGGGGTTCACATTGTGAATATCTCAGAACTAGTGTTTTTAAAGAACTTTGTGCATATTATTTTATTTTCATCTACCATAAATCAACCTATTTTGAAACCTTGGGAGATTGCAGGTGAATTTGGATTGATTCCTCCCCTTTTGGGCATCTCAGTCTAGTGTTTAACCTTAAATGATTTTCTTGTCTCTGGTTTTTCTTTTTTCTACTGCTATTCTATAATAGCGGTGTGATATCTTGACTATTGTTAAATAAGTTTTTGATATTGATGTTTGTGTGATCTATATTTTCCATGTGATCTCATTTTCCTTCATTATTCATTACCATTCCCTATTTATAGTGTTTCTTTGATCACCAGATAAAGGTTGGTGGTCTATATCAAATCCCTATGGTCTGTTTCAATTTATTTAAGTGTGTGTAATATAATTCAATTATTTCAACACAATGTTAGAGTTAACTAACATAATAATGGGTTATAATAATCATGTGTTTATAATACTCCTTATATCCCTTTGGATCTAATAGTTTTGATACATGGCTTGTGGATACCTATATGGTGAGCCTACCCATGAATAATATAAAACTAGCATTTGGCTTAAAATACATTTTAGAATGACATGAGACCTCAGGTGATTTCTTATGATAGATTCACCTTTTAAAATGTCTTACATGTTTATTGAAATTACTAATGATAATTTTATTTGATAAGGGTGTTTATACTTGCATTATAATGAATTCAGATATAATTTGATGACTAAAATGATAATAGAAAGAGAAATGGTAATTATATGGATTGAACATTGTGGATTATGATGTTATGTTGTGTTATTTTTTACATTATTAATTATGTTGCGATTCATGTTGTAATTCCTATATAAAGGGTTGGTCCTAGTTTCCTGCCGAAATGATTATATATAGGTCTTGGTCTGGTTATGTTATAATGCTTATGTAGAGGGATTGGCTCAATATCATGATAAAATGCTAATATATAGAGTTTGGATCGGTTATGCTGAAATGATAATATATAGGGTTATACTGGTTATGCTGAAATGATTATATAGAGGGCTTGGCCCAGTAATGTTGTAATGCTTATAGGGCTTGGCTCAGTTATGTAGAAATTCTTATACAGGGGGATTTTTCATGTTATGTGATTATACCATGAACTTATGTTTATGGTTTGTATGGTAATTCTATATGATCTTAAATATTCTAGCATGGTTCCAAAATAGGTTCATTGTTATACATTATTAATTTATTAATTAATACTACTGTTTTATCACTTTATTTCATGCAGTTATTATTAGACTGGTTTTGTTTAAACATGGTGATATCGCTATATTGAGTTATACTCACACCCTAATCAGGTCTCCCTTTGGTACCTAAGAATATTACATGTATGTAGGTTTGTACAAGGTAAAGGTACATTTTTTATGATTATTACTTGCGGGATGGGTTGGATCTTGGAGATGAAACTGGCTAGGGAGTTAAGACTTGGGTATTTTTAGTTTAGTGTGGTTATCTTGGTATTTTATCTATATAACTTCTAACATGTCATTTAGTTACATTTCATCCAAACATTACATGGTTCATTATTATTTGGTTTAGTTGGATCATCATTTATCTTCCATTTGTATGATGTATTGTTTATTCTATTTATGTTACTTTGATATTTATTTAATTATACTATATTAAAACTCTGTAACAAGGAGTATAGTCTCCCCACTATGTTCTATATAACCCCACTATTATTTATAAGCCTCTTACATATTTGGAGGCATAGTTGAGGTCCAGTAACCAACCTTATATGTCCACATGAGGGAATTCCAAATCAAGGGAAGTTACAGAGTAGTATCAGAGGTTGAGTTTATTTTCTATTGCTTTAATATTTTTGAAAGGTAGAAAGGAGACATAGATGTGTTGATACATGGTAATAATATTGTAGAAAGAAGTAGCTAACCCATGTATGGGGGAGAATCTAAGCCCCAGGTATGGATTGTTGTTCATGATGTTCTCCTATTACGGTTGATATTATTTCACCTTGTGTGGTTAACATGTTGTGTGATGTTATTGTTTCTTGAGATTTATACTTGTGGACTCATATAGCATGAGATGAGTGTTCATGAATCATGATAGGAACATAGGGATATATATATATATATATATTGACATGAATTCTTCAAGATATGGACCTATTAATTACATGTGATATATTTTCCTGTATGAATTAGGAAATGAGATACTTGTTATATATGATTTAAAAGGGGATATATAAATTTTTATTTCATGCCAATTCACTTGTTAACGCATGTTTAGAGAGACCAGGAGCAATTGGTTCTCTATTTTTTTCACCTATTGTGGTTTAAATAGTTGTTATCTAGTTTTCTAAGTAGAGTATTTGTCCTGTATAGAAAACCCCTCCTCGTCATCTTTGAATTGAGTGGTCGGAGAAGGGAAATTATTATTCTTCTAACATAGATAAACTAGATCTTCTTGTAGCTCCTGAGGATCATATGGATGTTTATCTTCTCAATAGCTTCATGAGTGTTATGTTATCTATGGAAAGAGACATTTTTTACACTATAACTTCGATGTATCAGTTGATGAGAGATTTTAGGCTGTAGGATTCACCTATTTTCACTACATAGGGAGGCCCCCTAGAATCTGAATTCTGGATCGAGTCATTCCAGATGATATTCAATCATCTCGAGACACCCACATATAGGAGGATGAATCTTGTTTTAGACATTCTTCATAGTCCTACCAAGCATTAGTGGGAAATTCTAAAGAAATCTAGGAAGTAAGAGGAGTTATCATAGAAGAACTTCAAGGTAAGGTTTATGAGCCACTTCTATCCTGAAATATTGAGGGATGATAAGGATCATTATTTCATGAACCTAATGTTGGAGGGCTTATCATTGATGGTATATGTTGTACATTTTAATTAATTTCAGAACTTTTTTGCCATATTTAGAATTTGATGAGATATCTAGGGTAAGGTGTTTCTAGAATGTGCTACAATATGAGATCAGGTCATAGGTAAACTTTTTTAGTGGTATTTTGGATGTGATGAATGAGGCTCTCATAACAAAGAGTAATCTGAGAGAGACTCTAAGTAGAATCCATGCTATTTCAGTAAGCTAAACTGGGATCTCATCTTATAGTGAAAAGAAGTGCCACTATGATAGTTATCACTAAGATAATTGTGAGTAGAGAATCTAGGTAATTGGACATCCATCTTAGGACCATGTTCCCATGGAATGTTATCAGTGTGGAGAGTTTGGACACAATAATCATCAGTGTTTGTTTCTTTCTTTGGAGTGTTATTCTTGTAGTAGGCTAGACCACCTATAGATGTTTTGTAGGGTTATGTAGTAGTTGGGTAGTGGAAGGGGATCAGTATAGGTACCAATGTTTGAGAAGGACTCAGCTATCCCTCAGAAGACTGGTAGTTTTATTTCTAATGAAAATTCATATCAAGTTAGGGGGTTTGGTACCCCATTACAAGAGTGGAAATACTAGGAATAGGGAATAGAGAAGGGCAATCAAATTGGAGCCCAAGGCAGAGAGGCAAGTCCGCTACACACTATGCAGTCTACTCTAGCTAGATTAGATGTAGGACCTTATACCATCATAGGCACAATTCTTGTATCATCTTCTATTTCTTGTGTTTTTGTTGATATAGAATCATCAAATTATTTTATATTTAATATTTATAAAAATGGATTGGGCTAATTGGTTAATTATTAGATTGTTTCTTGACCATTTCCACACCATTTTGAGTGTTCTCAGAGAATATCAAATGTTGAAAGGCATGTTCTCTAGAAATTGGGGGTTACCATTTCTTTTGAGAACTATTTGTGATGGAAATTATAGGTTTAAAATTGATTCTATATATGGATTTATTATTTATGTACCAGTCTCATATCAAATATTATCAGAGGATATGTACATTTCTATCTCTAGAAGGGGGTAGTTATTTCCATCAAGGTGAGTGGTATCTTCAGGTTGGTTATACAAAACCAATTCATTGAATATTAGATTGTATCATATATTAGATAGAAGGTCTTTATATGGATGATGTTATAATGAATTAGGATAATTTTCCTCCAATGGTAGACCTTTTTAGTATTTTTTCCCTTAAAGAGTTCTAGGACTTCCACCTGAGCAGGAGATCGAGTTTATAATCGATTTGGTGTCGAGAGAAGATCCATTTTCCATTATGCCTTATAATATGGCACCAGTAGATCTTTTAGATGAATGTTTAGTTAGAAGATATGTAATCTAAGGTTTTAATATAACCTAGTATGTTAGAATGGGGGTCTCCTTTTCTTTTCACCAAGAAGGATAATGGTAATTTTTTCTTGAGTGTGTACTATCATATATTGAACCAAATGGTGGTAAATAACCAATATCCCTTTCCTCACATTGATGGTCTTTTCAATTAGTAGAAATGTGTCAGGATTTTCTCTAATATTGACATGAGATTAGGGTATCATCAACTAAGGTTGATATTATCAAACATACCTTGGACTTCTTTTAGGAGTAGTTATGGCTTCTACGAGATTTTTTTGTTATTTCATTTAGTATGACGAACACACCAATAGTATTCATCACCTTAAAGAATCGAATCATTCATCCCTTCCTATATCAGTTTTTGGTGGTTTTCATCAATGAAATATTAGTTTACTCCCAATAATTATATGATCATTCCAAACATCCTCACATACGTTTAAGTATATTTAGAGAGTATTAGCTTTATTCCAAGATATCTAAATAGAGTTTTTGAATTGATAAAGTTCATTTATTGGGTCATGTCATCTTAGAGGCTAAAGTGTCAGTGGACCGAAAGAAGGTTTTGGTCTTGGTATCTTGGGAGGAACCCAATAATGTCTTTGATATTCTGTGTTTTCTAGGTTTATAATCTTATTACTAGTGCTTCATCCAGGACTTCTCTCATTTGGAATAACTAGTGTCTAGGTTTTCCAATAAAGGGGTGATGTTTGATTGGTCAAATGCTTGTGAGAGTGATTTTTTGGAGCTAAAGGGAAGGATTACCTTAGCTCCAGTCATCACCTTACGTATACCAAGTAAGTTGTATATTGTGTATGGTGACACAACCAACGTGGGATTGGGAGCAGGTCTGATGCAGGAGGATCAAGTGGTTGCTTATAGCTCCAGAAATTTGAGATCTTATGAGAAACATTTTCCAACTCATGTTATGGAGTTAGTTGCGGTGGTACATTCCCTAAGATGATAGAGACACTATATTTTGGGAGATTGTTTTTTTAGTGTACACAAATCACAAGAGGCTTAGGTACAAATTTTCTCAATAGTACATGAACCTTCAACATAGGAGGTAGGTTGAGTATCTGTATTATTTAAATTTTGATCTGGCTTATATACCAGGAAATAGAAACATCATTATTGATTCCTTGAGAAATAAGATGAATATAAGGGAATTGTAGGATTCTTACGATGATTGGTTGATGATAGAGCTCTTTTCATACAAGCATCTATATGTTTAAGATCCCTAGGGATTAGTAGATCTAACTTCGACATCAATTATACCCATGATTTTAGATTGGATCAAGACTCAATACTTATCTGATCTATAGGGATTAACTCTGAGGGATAGCATATATGGTGGGTATCCACCATCAGGATGGCCTCTTGGAAGAAGTAATACTCTTAATGTTTATAGCCTTGTAAGGTTTCCTATAGGATTGTGTGAGGAACTGATGAGAGAGTTTCATACTTCTATAAAGGTGGTACACCTAGGTCTGACAAAGATGTATTGTGATCTTTATAGAAAGTACTAGTGGACAAGAATGAATAGGGTGGAATTATACTCTATGGTGAGATGTTTCACATATTAACGGGTTAAGGCTGAGCATCATAGACCTGTTGGGATATTTCTATATCTTACCATTTCAAAGTATATGTGGGATGACTTCATTATGGATTTTATGATAGGATTATCTAAAAAACCTCACAAGAATTATGTATCTTGGATGCTTGTGGATCGACTGACAAAGGTAGATTATTTATTTCCCATCATTGATTCCTTCATTATTTATGATTTTTTATGTTTCTACATGTGGGAGATAGTTTGGTTGCAAGGTGTTCTATGTATCACTGTTTCTAATCAAGATCCTTGTTTTACTTCTCAATTTTGGAAGGTTATTTAGAAGGCCTTGGCATTATAGGTTTTCCTGAGTATAGCCTATCATCCATAGACTAATAGTCGATTTGAATAGACTATTAAAATTATAGAGTATATGTTACGAGCATGTGTTTTGGATTTTTGTAATTCATGGGAGAGTAATATGGAACTTGTAGAGTTTCATATAAAAAAATATTCTAGGAATCGAACCAGATTGAACCTTTCAAGGATCTTTATGGAAATATATGTTCTTCTTCTCTTTTTTTATTGGAGGAAGGTGAGTCAATGTTTGTTGGAATTAGTCTTGTACAGGAGACATCTGAGAAGGTTCATTTGATTAGTAGGTGGTTGGTGACCATGTAAAGCAGGTAGAAATATTATGAAGACCTGTATATAAGACCTTTGAAGTTTGATGTGGGTCATTGTGTTTTACTTCAGGTATTTCCAAGTTTGGGTAAATTTCATATTAGGAAATAGGGAAAGAAAGAGCCTAAGTTTATCGGGTCGTTTGAGATAGTAGAAAGGTTCAACCCAGTGGCATACTAATTGGACTTTCCTCAGTGTTATAGTTCCATGCATGACATGTTTCACAAGTCGCATCTTTGGAGATACCATCATGTCCCTTCTCATGTGATATTAATTTATTATGTCAATCCTGGCACAAATACTTGCTTTGAGTAGAATCCAATATAGATTGTGGACCATAATTATAATTATATCTAAGGAAATACTATACCTCTAGTTTGAGTGCATTGGTAGTATGGGAATTTTTAAGATGATACATGGGAGTTTTAATCGAATAAGAGAGCACAATGGCCAGAATTGTTCACTGAGCCCCCATAGTGATTCTTAGAGAAACTCAAGGATGGACTATTTTATAGAGGGGAGTTTGTATGATACCATATTTTTTATATACTTTCCTCTTGATTTTTTATTGAATCTCTTTTAGTTGGGTTTTATTTTCTTCTTAAAACCTTTCTAGTAGAGAAATTTCTTTGGGGTGGAGAGATTTTAATGGGGAAAATAACCTAATTTCCGGGATTAATATTTGTTTAAATTAATAGATTTTGGGAATAAATGTGTAAAATGGGTTATAATAATTACCCATGGGTTTGGAAATATTTAGTGGTTGTTTGGTTTCTTTCTATAGAAACCTGGGTTGATATCTCTCTATTGGAAAAGTTTACACTGTGAATGGTTTACATAACATGAACCTATTGCTGGGTAAATGCCACGAAATGGTTCAGAGTGTGAATTTTTTACACACTATGAAACTAGTTCACATCGTAAAATAGTAAATCAGGGTTATTTTAACCTGAGGTGATTCATTTTTAGTCATGTCTTATAAATTGAGAAAATCACATCGTGAAATGAGTTCACATCATGAATATTTCAGGATCAATTATTTTAAACCATGTTGTGTTTATGATTTTATTTTCATCCTCCATATAGCCTCATCTCTCAAATACTCAGGTGAATCCAGTCTATTTTAAATCGATTCCTCCCCTTTCTTACATCTTTATCTATCATTTAATCTATGGTGTGTTCCATCACTTTGGTTTCCCCCTTTTTCTTCCCCCATTACCTATTATAGAGATGTGATATCTTATACACTATTGGATATGGTTTTGATCTTGATGTTTATGTGATCTAGGTTTTCCTATTTATCATATTCAACTTCTTTTTTCATTTTTTTTCCTTGTTAGGAGTGTTTCTTTGAACTTCAGATAAATTTATGTGGTCTAAAACAAAGCCTTGCGGTCTATTTCTATTTGTTTGAGTGTCTTCAATATTATGATATTGCACCAACAAAACGTGTGCATTAACTAATAGAATAATGGGTGATGATAATCATGTATTTTTACTACTCATTGAATCATATTGAATTTAATAGTGTTGAAACCTGGCTTGTGGATACCTATAGGGTGATCCTATACTTGAACAAAAAGGAAAATTTCTTTTGGAATAAAATATGTTTTAGCATGATATGATACCTCAGGTGATTTCTTGTGATAGATTCACCTTGGAAAATTGATTACTTGTTTATTGAAATTACAGGTGATAATATGATATGAGATGGGTGTGTATATTAGAATGATAATGGAATAAGATATAATTTTATGAATGAAATTGTAATTGAATGAAAAATGGTAATTAGATAGATTTACCATCATGGATTATGATGTTATGTTGTGTTATTCAGGTAGTTATGACTTATATTTTGATTTATGTTTTAATTCTGATATAGAGAGCTTGGAAGAGTTTCATGATGAAATGATTATATATAGGTCTTGGATCAGTTATAATGTAATTCTTATATAGAGGTCTTAGAGAAATTTCATGTTGAAATGATTATATATAGGTATTGGTCAATTTATGATGAAATATTAATATATTGAGATTGGATTAGTTATGCTGAAATGCTTATATATAGGGATTGTCTTGGTTATCCTGCAATTCTTACAGGGCCTGGCCTGGTTATGCGAAAATGATTTACATAGGCATTTTTCCAAGTTATGTGATTATTTCATGGACTTGTGGTTATGATTGGCATGGTAGTGATACATTTTTAGATATAGTACATCATAGTTCCAAAGAAGGTTGATTGTTATAATATATTAATTTATTAATTAATACACCTATTTTATCTCTTTAATGAATTCCCTTACTATCATACTGGTTTTGTTTAGACATGGTGGGGTCGGCCTACTGAGTTATACTCACACCTTATCCAGTATTCTGTTTGGTACCTAAAAATATTACATGGATTCAGACTTAAACAAGGTAAAGGGACCTTGTTGTTTATTTATACTTGCTGGATGGGTTGGATCTTTGAGACGGGACCGACCACGGATTCAAGACAGGGGTCTTTTGAGTTTATTTATTCATATTTTCCTTTTATATATATGAATTCTATCATTTCATTTAGTGACATTTAATCCTAACATTGCATGGTTATTTATTATATGGTTTACTTGGTTTATCTTTTATCTTCTTATTATATGATATACTATTTTTGATATGTTTGTTACTCTAATATTTATTAATTTCAACTATATTTAAACTCTATACCAGTGGTTATATTCTCCACACTACGTTCTCTACACCCTCACTGCTAGTAAGAGGCCTCTAGTGTATGAGGAGGTGCACTTGAGGTCCAATAACAAACCTGATTTGGCCACATGAGAGAGTGTCAAATTGGGGGATGTTACAATTTTAATACTTTTTCCTAGTTGATTTCATACTTAATTCTAATATTATTTGAATTTTTAATAAAACTTATACTTTTATCTCTTAAAAAACATATCCATACAAACTAAATTCAATTATTAAGGTTATGAAATACCTAAAACCACCAATTTCTTGAGTACTCATTGGTCCCAATACATCACTACATATTAGATATAATAGTCCCACAGCCCTTTCACCTTTTCTAATAAAAGGTGTGTTTGTAATTTTTTCCAATAAACAAGATTCAAAATTATCAAACAATTCATAATCAAATTATATCAATGATCTATCTTTGTAGAGTCTTTAGATGTGTTTCTCATTTATATGTTCAAGGAAACAATGGAAAATGTTGGAGGGATTGGAATAATCCTTTACCTTCTTATTTTGAATCTTATAGATGGATTTATCCATATCATTAATTTATAAACCATTTATTATATTTCCAATTAATTAAAACATTTACTTCTTAAATATATAATAATGTTTGTTCGTCCTAGAGAATTAAAATACCTTTATTCCCAAATAAGATACAAAAATAGAAATAATTATAATGGGAACAAAATAATATTTTTCTAATTCTAGTATTAATCCACTTGGTGAACTATATCATAGGTTTTGACCTCATACGTATCAACACTTTTTCTATTACCAACATGAAGATCTACTTCACACTACATTAATTCCCTCTTATCTCTGAGCCAATGTTTATCACTGAAAATGAGTGATTCACACCCAATATCTAATACCCATGAGTTAGATTTAGTGTTATTGATCTCTATAACATTCACAAACATAGGCTTTTGATACTTCTCCTAGTGAACACTTCTCGTCCCCATATATCAATCTATAATTGTTTTATAGACCATACCTATAAATTATCTCAATATGGTTATTATGTTGTATGTTGTAATCAATAAAAAGACATATTAGTGAGTTATTTTTATGTATTATATCTTTTCCTAAATCACATTTAATTAATGCAATCCCACTAAAATTTATGACCCTATACATCATATCTATTTAGTGTGGTAATATTTGTATTTCACTAATTAATCAGTCTAATTTGGTGTTTCTATAACTACATAGTTCTTTAGGTAGGGAATAATCTCAATCATAAAAGTTATTATTCTTGGATAATTAAGTAGGAACCCCTATTTATAGATAAATTAAATGGACAAAATCAACTATATTTTTATGGTATCCATCCCAAGGGTTTCCTAGATAATGTTGGATCAAAGAAAATGTAAGAAATAAACTAACAAAATACAATTCAGGGGGACCTTATTTAATAAAACCTACCCAAGGAAGATCTATTATCACCCATTTCGTTCTTTCCTTAAACAATTTAATCCTGGAGTACCATGGATTATTAGAACCTACTTGATTGAGTGATTGAGTTCTTGGAAACTATCATGTAGGAAGGAATCTCACACATAGTATTTTAGGGTTTTTTCATTTTAAAATAATCACCTATTTAATATACACAATATGTATATTAAATCTATAACTATTACATCTTATTCAATATTTATCTTCTCATGTTTTATTCCTTTGTGTATGCATGCTTATAATGATTTAGTTTTGGAATCCCCATTACATTCACCCATTCAATGTGTTCACACTACATTAATGTGTAACTATTCACAGAACCCATAATTTTTTGTTATTCAACCATAAATAAAATCCATGTATAATCATACATATCTTAATTCATCTCATGAACAGGGTATATTAACTTTTCAGGTAAATAAAAAGAGTTTTATGAAATTTACAATCTCCCCATGAGTAAGCCTGAAGCCACATATAGCTAACCCTTCCCTTTCTAGAACAAGTTATAAGCTTCCAAGCTCATGGGAAATCAAAATCAAAGTCCCACTACCCAAGGATAAATTACTCAAGAGAGAATCTAATTCATAATAATTGTAAAACCTAATATGTTTAAATTAGTCTTGGAAACTAAATCCAATTCAATGAATTCAATTACAAACTAAGTTCATGGTATATGAAAACTAAATTTTATAGAGTTATACCTAGAAATAAATTTAGGTCTTTATCACATAAAAAAATTTATCATATAAAATTAACATACACAATATTCATATTTCAAAAAAATATTAAACATGAATATAAAAGTAATTTAACAAATAAATAAACATTTAATTTATTTTTCATAACATGGTAAACAAATATGAACTTATTTCATATTTAATTTAGGCATAGAAAACTCCTTATATAATTTCCAAAACTTTTAATTTATAAAAATTTAAAAATTATAAAAAATATATCAAAATATATAATTTTTGAAATATTTATACATGTCTTATTTTAAGACGAATACTCGGGTCAGGAAAACCCGCATATCCATCATATTTTATAATACAATATTCAATCATAGAATAAATTCATATTTCTTCATATTAATGGAGATATTGTATAATTACAATCATATTTAACAATATAGAGGGTAGAATAATTACATTAAAATACTATGTTTTCATGAAAACCCTAATCATATCACACATTAGGATATCTCATATCATAAGTTATGATACTAAAGAAAACTAGGATTTTGAGCTATATTATGATTTATGATATAAATATATCATCTAATATGATCGATCAAAAAAATATAATGTATCCAATACTATGATATGACTGCATATGAATTATGATATAAATTATTTGAAAAAATAGTGAATTAAACACATTTAATATTTAACAATCAATTATTTGGATACCACTAATGGGTTTTGAAGGATCATATTATGATCATATGTAGTGGAAACAACCCATATATTTTCCCAATATATCTTCAAGAATCAAACATGCATATATAAATGAACAACAACACACCTAAAATATAATAACAGTAGCCTTAATATTCTTTCCATGAGGGATAAAGGTTGATACATATCACAATGTAGTCGAACTAATCCTATATTAAAAGTTTAATAAAAACATGTAACACTAAATCGTAGTGGTGAAAATGATTTCATGGTCTACACTTGAGATCATCATTTTTATTCATATAATTAATGATATTTTCATGTTCCGTCCCACATTTTTTTACTTCTATTATAGTCTATAATATGGATTTCTTTTTACTATCTCACCTCATTCATTGAAGTTTTCAATGAATGAACACTAATTGATTGTAACATTTAGGTTCCATTGTATAGAATTATATATGTTATGTTATTTTTCACTCTCTTCATTTAATAAAGTGCATAAAGGATGTCTATATAAGAGTATATGATATTCTATTATTATGTGAGATAAGTTATTGATCTATAATCGATACTCTCTTCTCCTAAAACATCATTTTTCATAAATTGATGGTGTTTATTCCCTTTGAAATTTAGAAGTCCTCACAAAACATTTGTAGATACACTTTCTAATTTCCTCCCTCAAAGGTAAGAGGTATATGTCTACTTATCCTTTTGATCATTATCAAACATACTCCATTGAAAAAGAAGATGAAAGATGGTGATATTTTGGAATTTGAGGTAAAATGCTTGATTCCTTATTTTTAGTACCTTTGAACGCTTGATTCCTTAGAGATGGATCCTTCTATGTTTGGATTTTAATCCACTACCAATGGTCATATTATAGTCAAATTAAACCCATAATTTTTATCATAACATAGGTTCTTCAATGATTTAACATGTAAATTATCTAGTTTTCAAAGAACATCACCATCACCACAGCATAATATTCCCCATGATATATCCATAGTTCCTTTAAAATTCCTAAATCACTGTCACCATGTCATAGTCTAAGGAATGTTGGTTCTTTATAGTTTTTTTTTCAAGAATATGGACTTGTACCAAAATAAGGGACTCCTCATGGTGGTCACTAGTGTAAATTTATGTGAATAATTCACTTAAAGGTAGTACAATACATACCTTTATGTGAAAGGTTCATGTAAAGGTAGTTTGTGACTTACCTCCATGATATAGGAGTCACCATAGATAAAGTTGCAGTGGTCACTTTTATACGTTTACATGAAGGGTTTTTCTAAGGTTATTCCAAAGTATAATTATTGTTTTACCTTTACACAAATTATTCAAAACTTCTACCATATAAGGTACATGGGATAGTGAAATCCATCGAGGTTCTTAATTAGATTTAAAATTTTATTTTGATAAATTTAAATTAGATTTTACAAAATGTTTTTAAATTTAAATTTTTAGGATTTTTAAAATTACATTTTTAATCCTTAATAAATATGAAGAATTTTATATTTGTTTCACATGTTTTAATAAATAAATAAATTGTTTATTTATTAATAAAATTAAACTATGAATTGAATTATATTTTTTTAATTTTTTTATAAATAATAGAAAATATATTTTGTAATATTTAAGTGTTTGTATGGAATATTCCTAATTATTAGTATAATTATAAAATGTTTATAATAAGTTTTATTAATGAAAAGGTTTATAAATAATTTTCATGATTAAATATTTTAAATTTTCATTTATTTAGAAGTTATTACTTGATTTATTCAAAAATATAATTTTTTATGTTTTAAATATTTTGAATATTTATTTATTTGATAAATCACTTCTAACAGATAGATCCTTGAATTACATGAAAGGTATAACTCTAGAAACTTTTGTATTCATCTACATTGACCCTAGTTTATAATTGAAGTTAAAAGATTGTTTTTTATTTTTGATAATAGTTTGTGTATATAAGATTTTAGATATGGAGTGAATTAAATTCACTCTTGAGTAAGGTCTCCTCGGGGAGAGGGACTTGGGGTAAGAATGCCTATTGGCCTGGAGGCTTATGCCTTATCTAGAATGTTGAATGGGGTTGGTTATCTGTCACTATGAGATTACTCATGTGAAGATTATCAATATCATATAACACTATGATTTTACATGGAATGTTGATAGAACTAATAATTTCATTATATTTTATTTGTATATAAATTATTTAAACACTCACAATTTATCAATTTAATATTATTTGCATCAATTTTGGATTTATGATGTGTTTTCGACTAAAATGTAAAAATTGATTAATTCTTGAATTTTATCAGATTTTATTCACTTTGGTATTGTGATCATAAATTTTAAAATATTAATGCAATTTGAGGGATTATATTTTTTTAGGATTATTTGATTTGTTGTATATAACTTTCTCTTCTGGAACAAGATCTAATTACTTCATCTAAAGGCCTTAAAAATCAATCAATTTGGAAAATATTTTGCCTGGATAGAGTGGAACTTGTCTCTGTAAATGAGGCATAACTCAAGATACACACCTATAATTGTGGTAATTTTAGCTGGATATTAAATATAACTCATATCCTAGTTTTACCAATTTATTAGTTGAGTTATTTAGTCATTAAGTAATCCATTTAACACTCAACATTGAAGGAAGATTTATGAATCACTCGGCCAGAATAAAATATCAGAGTAATTAGTATATAACATCTCCTACACATGGTGTATTGAGTTAAATTTTTTTATTAAAACGAAACGTAAAATTCTCAAAAACTTTATAGAAGAATATATTTTCAAATTCAATCATTAATGGGTTATAAAATGAAGAAAAAATCATAGTAAAAATTATGGATCCAAAAATATCACCTTTTTACCTATAAAATGTATCCCCTCTCCTTCTCAAAATATTGGAAACTCTATGTGAACATTTTATATTGTTTTTTAGTTTATTTTATTATTAATATATTTTACTCTTCTTCTTTTTCCCATTCTCTTCTTTTTGTCTTTTGTGTTTCCACCTTATTCTTCTCCACTAAGATCTCTTATACTCATGATCATGAGTAAATAACCCAATGAATCTATCGGGGGATGAATCCAGTGTTTAACCCAATGAATTATACAATCATTTTTATTCTTTCATATTCTCTTAGAGTTATTTCAAGGGGGGTCTTGGTGGGTAAGGCGCCTTTGTGTCTCCACTTTCCACCTGAGGCTTATCTTTCTCTTCTCATTAAATATATTTGATACTAATAAAGAGACGATGCAGGTTCTCTATGGGTGATCTCTTGGGAGGATCTCCTTTCTATCCAATATCATTCTATATGCATTCATTTTTTCCACATTTCATGATATATATATGTGTGTGTGTCTATGTATGTATGTATGTATGTATGTATGTATGTATGTATGTATGTATGTATGTATGTATGTATGTATGTATGTATGTATGTATGTATGTATGTATGTATGTATGTATGTATGTATGTATGTATGTATGTATGTATGTATGTATGTATGTATGTATGTATGTATGTATGTATGTATGTATGTATGTATGTATGTATGTATGTATGTATGTATGTATGTATGTATGTATGTATGTATGTATGTATGTATGTATGTATGTATGTATGTATGTATGTATGTATGTATGTATGTATGTATGTATGTATGTATGTATGTATGTATGTATGTATGTATGTATGTATGTATGTATGTATGTATGTATGTATGTATGTATGTATGTATGTATGTATGTATGTATGTATGTATGTATGTATGTATGTATGTATGTATGTATGTATGTATGTATGTATGTATGTATGTATGTATGTATGTATGTATGTATGTATGTATGTATGTATGTATGTATGTATGTATGTATGTATGTATGTATGTATGATGTATGTATGTATGTATGTATGTATGTATGTATGTATGTATGTATGTATGTATGTATGTATGTATGTATGTATGTATGTATGTATGTATGTATGTATGTATGTATGTATGTATGTATGTATGTATGTATGTATGAATGTATGTATGTATCTACCTATATATATATATGTATATATATTTATATATTTCATGAATATTTCAAACCCACTTCTTCATATTATTTAGTTTAATATTAGTTATAATATAATAGTGACAATAGAAATTCAATGTTGTGTGATCTCCCTCTTTGAGATCGACTGTGGGTGTGCATTATATTGAATTCTTGGGAAAATAAATTATTGTGTGGGGATTCACAAAAAATATTCAAGAATAAATTTGGGGATGTTTCTGGGGAGGTACAACACTTTCACACGCCGTTTTTTATAAAATAATTAAAAAAATCATAAATTTACAAAATTCAAAAAAAATACTTTTACCATGATATTTTCAAAAGATTGTGTCTTTAATTCAATGAATAATTAACTAGAGTTGAAAGAACCAATTGATATCTCACCCTTTTCTATCGAGTATTGTGTTTATATTCTTGTTATACATGTGAGTTTATTTTGTAAATCAAATAATGGGGAGAATGCATTCATAGAATTCATATTTGGCCTAAGAGAGGACATGAACAAAAAAAATAAAGTGATGTCATGGGAGCTAACTGAGTTCTCCCATTACTTTCCTGAATTTTATAAAGTAGAAAAGGTCTAAGAATATTCCCCCTTGGTCTTCGCTAATTTTTCTAAAGATATCCAAGAAATGAAAGAACCTGGCTACCTGCCTCCATCTACTACGACTCACCTTCAAGAGGCACTTATCTCTGAAGAAGTAATTGAACTAGAACCAACTCAGGGAGATGACCCTTTCTTGAACACTTTTTTTTATCATTCATTCTGATTTGAGTCTCACTCTTTATGATTTTGAATTTTCAGATTTGGCCAATATTTTCTTTTCCTTAGAGGAAGATGAAGAAACTGGACCTTCACATATAAAGGATTATATATATCACCCTAGACATATTGAATATTTGATAGAGGAATATAATGAGATGATACAAGTGGGTTTTTCCAAAGGGAACCAATCCAAAAGTTATTTACATTTATGGGGAATAATTTGATATTGATACTTCATGTTTCAATTTTATTTAAATATAATTACACTCTGACTTTACCTTTGACTATTATTTTGATACAACATACCTTGAGAAACCACTAGATAGAGAAAAATATGTTTTATATGTATCAACCAAAGAGGAGGATGTTCTATGCTTTATCCTACCCCTGCCATGAAAACTATTCCACATTGATAAGGGGATGGAACTTGTATAATCTATACATGGAATTCACCTCAAAAAAACAAAGGATAAATGGAATCTAGGAAAAACCGCATGAGTTTGTTCAATTACAAGAATAATCACCCATAATATAATTATAGATAACAGCTGGTACTTCCCTCTAGAGGTAGTAAAAATTTATATCCCACTTGGGGGGTCGTACTAATATGTATCCATTACTTTATTTCTATTAATTTTAATTTCAATCTTATTAATTTGGATTTCAATTTCATTTTTTTGTTATTTCATCATGTATATTACTCTATATTATCTTTTTTATCACAAATTACATGATCCTTATTCTTAATTTAGTAATTTTTTTTATAGGTTCATGATGGTAGAAGGGAAACCCCAAATAGTGGAATAAAAATGATTAAACATCATTGAAAATGGAGTTCACTTTTAATTTTTATCTATTAAACTCATTATAAAAATTCCTACAACTTGATTCGAGCTTTAAACAAGAAATTGCATTCCCATTCTTGAACTATGATTTACTTGAATTATCTTAGAGACATAATTTCATTAGGAATCTAGTGACTCCCTATTTCCAATTTCAATGTTAATGTAATTGAATGAGTAAAATGGATAATTTTATGATTAAATTGAACAATTGATATTAAAATGAGCACTCTTGATTTGAGATAATTAATTGATTCATGTAAATGAAATTTCCCTACAATTTTTCATGCTTTTAATTTTTGAAATTCATGTGAATTTATTTTTTATTATTAATCATTCCTTGATTAATTGTCCAATATCATATTTCCTATTCTTGAGAGGATTTATAGTCCAAGTACTTTATATTTATTCTTGAGCATATTTCTTGAGTGATCTAGGGACATGTCACCAACCAAAACATACATTTTAACTTGTTAAATCTATGACTACGAAAAAACATATTTAAAATGATATATGTATATTTTGATAAACCACTAAGTCTTAAAAATAACCTTTATATCAATATTTCTTTATCCCATAGATACCATGAATGAACTTTATATGGATGGTCCATGTTTTCGGCCATTTTAATCATTTTCCTACCCTACTCTTGGTATTTTCATGATATTTGAAATTTTAAGTGTGGGGGAGAAGGGAATCATGGTGGAAGGGATGATTTACACTGTAAGGAAAAGTGTGGAAGTGATTATTTTTGGAATAAATTAAGGTTCATTATTAATTCATGATAATTCAGTTTTCCCCCTCTTTAATTAAAAAATAAACAATGAAAAAAATAAAGTAAAAAAATAAAAAAATAAAAAAATAAAAAAATAAAATAAAAATGGGTAGTGGTTTGGGAAAACCAGAAATCACCATTACTAAACCTATAATTTTTATTATATATGTTTCGTTGTTTTAAGTGAGGTTTATTATAATCATAAATTTTGATAAATAATAAAAAAAATAAAAAGGTTCCTTGAAAATGAAAAAAAATTATAAAAGTTGAAAAAAATATTCAAGAGGGTGCACAAATCATTCATTATGATTTATTTGATCGTGAACTAACATTGATTTTTGGGAGAAATGGGAGTTATAATTTAAAGGGTATAATTTAAGTGAGGTTTTACTTTTGATATCATGCACTTTACTTTAGAAATTAACCTCCTACTTGAGCTTTAATTTTTAATTTATACTAACCTTAAGCCTCATATTCATTTGAAACTTTAATGAAATCCCTCATGATTTTATGTGACTTTTATCTTTACAAAGTATATAAAGTAGTTCATTTATAGGTCTATGTATAAGGAGAATGTTATCATGATATCAGAATAACTCCACCTAAATTATATCATGAGATATGAGAGAAAATATTCAAGTGAGGTAAATCATACTTTTCTATGTTTAATAATAATGAAATAAGGAACTTTAATGAATGAGAAAGGAAGTTTCATCATTTTCAAATGGGAGAAAGTAAAATGCCTGGGTTGATTTTTTCTTTGAAAATCAGTAAATAGAATTGATATTTTATGTGGAATTTTAAAATTCTATTTGACATTGATAATTATTGGATTTTAGTTCTTTTGAATTTAAATATTGGTAACATTGGTACCCTCTAATTTTCAACGTTGAGATTTTATACTTGGGGATAAACATAGTTTAAGTCTGGTAAAATTTATAGAGCTAATATTTTCACAATTTTTTATATGTATTTAAATTATTTAACCCCTCCAAATTTATCAATTTGATCTTATTTTCATCAATTTTGGATTTATAGTGTGTTTTAGGCTAAAATGTGAAAAATTCTTAATTCTGGAATTTTAGATGATTTTATTCACTTTGGTATTGTGATAATAACATTTAAAATATTGATCAAATTTAAGTGATCCTTTTTTTAGTATTCCTTTATTTTTTTATACAATATTATCTTTTGGGCCAAGATATAATTCTTCCATCTAAAGGCCTGAATAAATAAATAAAGTTGGAAAACCTTTTGGGAAAATAGAGTGGACCCCACCTCCAAAATTGAGGCATAACTTGAGCTACACACCTCAAATTAAGGATATTCTAGATGGATATGAAATATAAATCATATAATAATTCCACCAATATATTTCATGCATTTATTTAGTCTTGAAGTCGTCCATTAAATGTGCAATAATAAAGTAAGATTTATAAATCATTCATCCAGAATAAAATATTAGAGTAATTAGGCTATAAATTCTTCTATACAAGGTTTATGGAGATGAAATTTTGGAATAAAACTAAAAATACAATTTGGAACAACCTTATAGAATATTAAATTTACAAATTTATTCATTAATATGGTATATAACATGAAAAATTTCTAAAGAAACATTATGAAGCCAAAAATCTCACCCCTTTTTCCTATAAAAATGTATCAACTCTCCTTCTCAAAATATTGGAAACTATATGTGGAAATTTTATATTATTTTTTATTTTATATTATTTTTAAAATTATTATTTATTTTTAATATATTTTACTCTTCTTCTTCATCTCATTCTCTTATTTTTTATCTTTTGTGTTTCCACCTCGTTCATCTCCACTATGATCTTTTATACTCGTGATCTTGAGTAACTAACCCAAGGAAGCTCTCAGGGGATCAATCAAGTATTGAACCCAAGTAATTTAAAATTAATTTTTATTGTTTCATATTATTTTGTAGTTATTTCAATGGTTATCTTAGTGGGTAAGGTTCCTTTTTCTCTTCACTTGCCACCTGAGGCTTATCTTTCACTTCTATAATATTCTCCCTTGATCAAAGAGGTGGATGTGTGGTCTCTCGGTAATCATTGAGTGAACCATATATTAACAAAATTGTTAGTATAATATTTTCTCACATACAATAGGGAATGTTAATTAAGTAAATTTGAAACTAATAAAGATATGATGAAGGTTCACTATAGGTGATCTCCTGGGAGGATCTCTTTTATGTCTGGCATTATTCCATCTACATTCATTTTGTCCACATTACATAATATTTATATATATGTGTGTGTGTGTGTGATGTATATTTTAGAAACAATTGTTCATATTATTTAGTTTTATATTATTTATAATATAATTTGTGATAATATAAATTTGATGTTGTATGAGATGCCTCCTTGAGACTGATCCTAGGTGTGCATTATATTACATGCTTAGGTAAATAAAATATTGACCGGGGATTCATGAAAAATCCTATCACATAAAATTTTTATTTAAATTACTCATATAATTAATTTGAATATGTATGAATATGTTTTGGATTCTATTTTTGAGTGGGTAACACATAAAGTGGGTTGTGTAAAGAATTACACATTAATGTGGTGTGAGCAAATTAATTTGTTAGTCAAATAGAGATTTTAAAAACTAAATACATATAGTAATGAATAAAATAAATTAATACAATTTTAGAAGATAAATATTTAATTAGATGAAATATTTATGAATTTATTATCCATATTATGTATATTAAATTGGTGAGACTTTAAAAGGAAAACCCCTCAAATACTAACTGTGAGATTCCTTCCAAAGTAAAACTTTTCAAGACCTTGATCATCCAATGGAGTAGGTAATAACATAATTGTGTCATCATGGACTATTTTTTTTAAGGAAGTTATGTAATGGGTTACATTTGAACACCATTGGGTAATTCACGACATAGCTAGGTTCCCCAAGATTATAACACACTTAGATTTTAGAATATTTTATCTTTAATAATTTTGATGAGTCAGATAGCTTTAGATGAATGCAACACCAAACAAAAGGTCATAAAAATTTATTAAAATATAAATTTAAATTAATTATTATATAGTTAAATGAAAATTTTAAGAAAAATTACTTTGTTAAAATAAAGGGGTCAAATTCGCTTAAGGAAATACTATTAATTCTTGAGAATATGAAATGGAACTAACTTGTTCAATTATGAATTTATATTAATTTAAAAAATTTGAGGAATTATATCAATAAAATTTATTGATATATTTAACTAATAACTAATAAATCTAGTTAATTATGTCCATAAAATGGTAAATAATACTAGTCTAATAATTCTTGGTTAAATGAAAATGTTTTTTCAAAAAACATTTTTATTATTTATATTTTTTTTATTTAAATGATAATTTATATTATTTTTAGTATTAAATATATGGAATAGTATTTTTTATAAATTAATATAAATTAATTATCAATAGTAAATTTAGTACCAAATGTTTATAATTGAAGATAAAATCATTTGAAGGTGAAACGAGATATTTTTCAAAAAATGGTTTTTATTCTCGCAATGTATTTTAATCTTAATAAAAATAAATTAATAATTATTTAGTAATTATTTTAATGAAATTTATAGATTATATATTAAATTAAATAAATATATATTCATATTATTATGATTACAATGAATTGAATTAGAGTATATTCATTGTATGCTTGAAAATGCATTTCTATAAACATTATTTCCATTGAATTTTATGGGTTTATTTTAAAATTAATTTACGCCACTTGTAGGAATTTAATTTAATAAAAAAAATCATATTTTAATTCATAATTTTTAAATTTTTTAAATACTTTAATTTCATTTTTCTTCATAAATAATAGTAACTGAATTAAAAAAAACATTATTGTGGTAAAGGTTAAAAGGGTTAATGATGGGTTAAACTAAAGAGATAAAAGTTAAAATAACTTACAAACATATAAAAATCCTATTAATTGAATTTATTTATACCCTAAATCATAAGAAATCCAAAATTTACCCAATTTGGATCCACTTTTAAGTGAAATTGGACTTATATTATTTTAAATTTTAGAATAATTACAAGTGTGTCACTCTCTTCACTTATAAAATAGAACCTCCTATCCTCCCTTATTAGTAACTTATTGACCCACTTAACTTGAAAAGTATAACTTCAAAACTATTATAAACATACCTATCCACATTATAAAGTTTATGTGTTTCTTAAATGATTAACCGAAGGGTATTTAAGAAGAGATCCAAAGGAGGTTTCTCAAAAAAGAGGTAAACATTTTCACCAAATTTTAAGTTTTTTTCTGCTTCTACCTCCTCAAAATATTATTTATAAATATTAAAATTATGAAATCATTAAAAATATATTACTAAAATTTTATTAATTTAATATAATAACCATTATCTATTTGTCATCTATCCCAAAGGAAAATGAAAACATAATCATGCATACATGGGGCTACCGCCTCCATGAAATGATGTAATTTATTTTTCATCACCAACTCTCATGGATAGTTATATATATATGAATTTAATTATTATATATGATTATTATGAAATTATTATTATTATTTAAAGATAAATTATTATCTACCTTATGACCTTTCTATTTTATGGAAAATAATAATGTCGCTCGTGCGTACATTTAGACTAACTCCTCTACAAAACGATGTGATTCGTTCTTCATTTATGATTTACATGGATAGTAATAAGAATATATTTAATAAATATATATTTGATATTTATAATAAAATTATAATTATGTAAAGGTGAATTATTATTTATCTTTCTTTCATTTTATCCATCAAAAAGTCAAAACATCACTCATTCGTATGGAAAGACTAACATCTCCACAAAGTGATGTAATTATTTTCTGTCACCACCCTATATGGATAGTTATAAAAGTTAATATATTTAATAAATATTATATTTATTAAATTATTAATATTATATATATTATGAAACCATGTCCAAGGTTCGTAACCTCTAACTACCAAAATAAAACACGTATGAAAAATGTAACAGTGAACATCATGAATGATGATTTTAAGGAGTAATTATTATTAAAGTAATAATTGTAAATTATAAGTGAATAATATATGGTAAGATAATTATAAATATTGTTTTATTATAAATTTATAATAAACCAAAATTTATTATAAAAATTTTTAAGAATGCGTGTGAAGAATGTCAGGACATGTTGTAAGGGTTTCTCATCTCACTATTATTTTAGTGAGACATATACCATATTCATCACCTGTTTCTTTTGTGTGGTAAATATACTACCAATTAATGTATGTTATTTTTTTCTTAATTAAAATTATGTTGATTTAAAAAACTATTTAAGGTTATTTATTTTATGATTTTTTTATTCAGAGATTACCAAAACTGTATGGGTCCTTTAACTCAATATTGTTTCATTGATACGTGTTTCATATTATGCACCTATTTTTTTATATGTGGTATATACTTACACTTTGATATGTAATATAATGAATATATGTATATACATTGTATTTAAAGTTTCATTTGAAGTTATTTATTTTAAGTAGGTTATGATTGAAAAGTTACCAAATCGGTAAGGGTTTATGTTACAATATAATTTCATTTTGGGATTGTCTATATTAAATTAACATTGAGGAAATTATCTAATTATTATCTTTTAAACCCCATATATTTTCTTCTCCTCTATTTATTTCTATTATTTTCATTTTATCCTTACATTTTACTCATTTTTGACTTAAAATTATTGGGAAATATGTTTTAAGAAAAGATGTCCTTATTTCTTCTTTTTGAGTTGGGAAACTTTCTTCCCCATGTACATGTTCTTAAAAAAAATTATAAAAAAAATTATCTATACTTAAATGTTTTAGAAATTATTTTTTTACTAAATTTTAATTTATTTAAAAATTATTAAATTTAATCTTTTCAAATATTTTTTGTACTATTTTTTTTACTTTCTATATTGAAGTGTGAAAAGGATCCTTATTTTATCATTTATAGAATGAAAATATTTTCCCACCACCATGTAAATTATTTACTTAAAAGTTTCATTTATAATATTCCATTATTACTTTATAATAATATAATTTTTTCAAAAAAAATTAAATTTTTCGTTTTTAAAAGTTACCAAAATAAAATGGATTTTTTCTTTATATTTCCAACATGTATTTTAATTGAAATTATAAAAGATATTTTTTATATTTGTTAACATCATTTAAGTATTATTATACTTAACTGGGGATATTATATTATGATACCATCCACTTTCACTCTCTAAATGTCTTATGATGTAGATGCTTTAATTATGTTACTATGAAACCTGTTACTATCCCACTGGATAATTAAGTTATAATTAAATCTTTGTGAAACCTATTTTTTCTATGGGTTATGCTATGATTATTAATTTTATGATCCTATGGCACACTTATGTATGGTTTTAATTGTGTGATGGGTGGAAATATAATTATATAAATCTCTAATTATTATGTTAATATTGATATGTCAAGAGATAATATGAACTAGAATGGGGAGTAAACCCAACTTAACATGTGACTCTGTCAACTATGATAGTCATGAAAATGATCCTCGACTAAGGAAACGATGGGAATATGGAGTGAACCTAATCCACTATGGGAATTTATCCACTATTATATTCTTGGAAGTTATCCTTCACTAAAGAAATCATTTTCTATACTTTTTTGTATGACAAAAACTTATGTCTTATGCTTATGATATGTTCTTGTGGATTGTGATTTATTATTAATGATTCCACACTCTTATAACTTATGTATTTTTTTATGAAAAATCTGTATTCCATGACTTGTGATTAATGATATTTGGACGTTTTTGTAAGAATTTATTAATTTATGATCATGTTTTCATACACTTATGTTTATATTATGCTCGATTATTATCATCGATTGATATCTCTTATTTTTACCCTTATTAAGCATATAATCTCACCATTTTTTATATTTTCATTTCCCTAGGTTATGAACAATGATATTATGTAAGTTATGTATATAAGGGTTTAATTTGTGGAAAATTTTGTGGGAGATTTTTAAGTGTTCTTATGTAATAATAAAATATATATATATTGGGAAAATAACCATTTGATTATAAATACATGAGTTTTTATACGTAAAGATTTTTTCCTAATTCTCTAAAACTATAAACCTAAAATTTTTCAGGTATGTACATGACTCAATTTTGGATATTCATATTTTAATTATAATGGTTAAAATTTGGTGTCTTTATTTGGTATTAATTCCATTATGTAAGGAATATGTTTTTATCATTGGATCCTAGTGTATGGATCTGGGTCTATCTCAGTTGCTATTAGAGAAGGGTTTGGATAACTTTAGAGGTTATAAAGTTATAACATGAGGATAATTTAAGAGTTAAGGATACAATTATTTGTTTATAATTTTAAGTAAAATCATAAGTATAAAGGTATAAATATACTTTCGATATTTTCTGTTATTGAATTTTAAGGTGACTGGTGAAATTTTGGGAAATGATTATTTGGTTTTAATATATCATTGATTTATATAGAACCCATATTTTTAAAATGTGATTTACTTTGAAATTATTGGGGAAGAATTTTATTTGGGAAAAAGGTTAAAATAAACCATTGACCTTTCATGTTAATACACTCTTTGATGATGAGGTAATAATGGTTTATAGGAATAAAGGGGTTATCTTATTTAGGGAATATGAGATTAAAAATTGATTTGGTGATTGAGTGATTAAATTCATTTTTTATTAATTTCACTATATTTTGAACATTATATGGTTAAGTTAAATATAATATTATATTCTAGTATAGATTTCATTTGATTACTAAAGAATGAGTTAACTTGTAGAAGCATATATTTTTTTTTTGTTGTTTCATGCTGATTAGAGTATATACATTTTTCATATGTGACTTTATGAGTGATTAATATTATTTAAGGATAAAAGTTAAGTTTAAATTGGAAGAATATATGATCAAATATTTATAATTTTTAGTTTTGAATTTTTTCAAGAATATTTTGGAATATTTTTAAGGTTAATTATTTATAGAATTTTTTAAGTTGAATTTTAGGTGTTATTAATAATTTTTTAGATATTAATGTATTATTTCTCCATATTATATTTTATTCATATTATCTTTACTAGTTATAACCATTTTGGTTTTGGTAAAGGTATAGAGATAGGAGGAATAAATTTTCAACTTTTTGGATCTTATGATATATTAAAAGTTAATTTAAGTACTTCTGGCATGAAAAAATCATCATGGTTATTTATCATATGACATGAATTAGAGGTATAAAACTACTCAAAAAACAACCAAATTATGAAATTTTGGTAATAAATCAAGTAAGTATATTTTCTCATATTCTATATCTCGGTAGTAAAATAATTAATCAAAATCAAGAATGAGGAAGATAAATTAATTGATTCCTATGAGGAAATTATCACTTAGCTATCAAGGTATGATTTTGGGAACATACTCACAAGTATGTATTTTATACTACACACATAGATTAAGAAATATTTAATAAATGATAAGTTCCATAATCTTAACATAAATATTAAAGTATTTTTAAAAAGGAAATATAATTAATGAAGATTAAAAGTTATTTATTTACACTTATATATTATAATAACATGGTTATTCTTTTGAGGTATGGATCTTTCCTTTTCAGTTTATACATAATAAAATGATGGAAAGATGTCAACAACTGGCTATAGGCCTATTACATGACATGATAGGGAACTACACATCGTGTGCTTATAGGTGCACACCATGTATGTAATGCTACATGCCATGTAATCTCTGTACATGACCATGTAATGGTACGGCCAGAAATTTTATAGACACAGAATGTAATCTCAATTACACACCATGTACTTTTTTATTGATTAAATTAGGTAGTAGCTTTGTTTTTATGAAAAACGAAAGAGGCTCTCCTGTGTTGATGAACAAGTAGCATCAAACCTTAAATCCATTCCCAATTGATCATATGAACCCTGATTCCTTCACTGTCAGTTTTGTTTGAACCCAATCGGTAACCTCTCGAATAATCTTGAGCAGTTCTTCATGATTTATGCTCTCGAAAAAGTTATTTAAGGTTGATAATTTATCATAATTTTTTATATCTATGTCGTTCTAGCGTGAATTAGAGGTTAAGGCTGGACGAGGAGAGTCGTACTATGACGAGGTAGGTGGTCTTGTGCCTTTTTTGAATTGTAACTATGTTTATATATGTTGGAGTGTTGCGTTCCCATTTTTTGGGTGTCGTTTGATTTATGGTTTACCATTATTTTTCCTTGTTAGTGTTTAGGTAATCTAATAAGTGTTTTAAAGTATGAATTAGGTTGTTTACCTTGATTAAGGGCCACCCCATGGGTGTGTTTCCCTTAGAATGAGAGTTTATGGGCGTTTGGATGAGGTTTCCTTTAAGGAATTCCTTGTTTTCCCCTTATTTGGTTCTTAAGTATGAATTAAATTTATAATGGAATTGAAATTTTGATAAATTTTGATTGATTTGATTAAAGGTTTGGGATTTGTGTTGTCCCCTTTATCCCCATGTTATGCCTATTATCGTTTAATCCTTGTGATAGTTTAATTCACTTATTGCTTGTCATGTATGATTCCCACATGAGTTGTTATTATGTTAACCATGTAACAGTATAATTTACTTGTGTTGTCTATTATGATGAAATGATGATATATCAAGATTGACCCTGTTGACTGTTATGCCTATGGGTGAGGATCTATTATTCCTGTGAGTGAGGATTTGTTATGCATGCGGGTAAGGAATTTTTTATTCCTACGAGTAAGGATTTGTTATGCATGTGGATGGGGATTGGTTATGCTTGCGGGCAGGGTTTTCCTATGCCTATGGGTGAGATGTTGAATTGAATGTTGAAATGGAATGACTTATGAAACGTCTTCCAAGTCAAAGCACAAGCTTGGATTTGGTCTTCACTTTATTTTTTATATATCCTATTAAGGTATTTATTGAGAATTCTTTATACAGGGGATTGATGGGATTAGTCTAGATCTCAATACTTATATAATTCAATGTAATTTAATGGTTGAACTAAACATAATGAATGAAAATTGAAAACATGACTTGTATGATTGTTTAATTTTGAGTACTTCAATGTTTACTAATTTTCCTTCTTCTACACTACCTGTTGCAAATACTCACTGATAGATAGGAACATATCTTGGGTGGTTTCATACTGGGATTTATTTCTCACACCATGTTTGTGTCATGTTTTTGGGCCCAAATAGATTATATTGTTGCAGGTGTCGATAAAGGAAATCTCCATTCTATAGGTACCTGAGATGTTGTTTAGGAGCCATAGATCATGGGACCAAGTCGAGGCTTGTGATGCTTCTTAGTTTCCTTTGTTTATTTTTTCTTTTGTAAAATATATTGGATATTCCTACAGTGTACTTATTTTGGATATTTTCTTAGAACATAACATGTTACATCATCTTTTGTATGGAATGATGTTTGGTTATTTACCTTATCAGTCTTCTGCTATTTATTTTAGATGTATGATGTTTACTACTTCCACTATTGTATTATTATTTATTCTATTGTATTAAACTTTTTCAATGAGGGCATGATTTCCCCACTATCACACCCTAGGCCCTCGCTATTAGTTAGAAACCTCTAGCTTTTGGGAAAATGCGCTTGAGGCCATGTGACCAACTGGGTATGGGGCACCTATTGAGTGGAATTCAGATCCGGGATGTTACAAAGTGGTATCAGGAGAGTTTATTTCTAGTTTTTCTTACTATTTTGTGACATTATATAGAGATAAAAAATGGGATTTGGTAATTAGTTGTGCCCGGAAGTAGCTACCCCACGTATAGGGAAAATTCAAATTTCCTCAAATTGAAATGAGACTTTTGGATTGTGAGTTATTATAGTTGATTTGATTTTACCATTGGGTGATGAACTTGTTTTGTGTTGTTATTATTGATATTATTTTGGTTCTATTTTGTTGAAACCGAATGATATAAGGGTATTCAATCTCATTCATCATAATGGAACTTATTATAAATCACATGTCATGCCATTTAGAGAGCATTACTAATTTCAAGTTGTTTTTATAGATGGTGTGCTGGATATTAATAATTTTTTGATAGGTATCCTGATAGATATTCTTATTGTTGTGATTGGTGTATTGGTACGTGTTACAGTTAAATTGGATGGATTCCAAACATTGGTCCCAGAGGAGTATGGGCCCTCTTGGATCAGAATTTTTTGGATCACATTTCGGCCATGGGATATAGATTGTGTGGTTATGTGAAATATGTGGATGCCAACAATTGATTCTCAGGTAGTATGGGCCCCACGGATCGGAATCTGGCACATCATTTCTCTATTTTGTAAAAATATGGGTTCTAGGGATGTTTCTGAGACTTACTGTCTTGAAACCTAGAAAACACAGGGTGTGGTCCTATGAACACATGCCATGTGTTCTTCCATTTGGGAAGAAAGAACTTTTTCATGTACACATTGTGTACCCTATGTACACGTTTTTTGGTAGCTTACTATGTAACTGGTTGTGTGATAGAAAACACAAGTGGTTGTGTTTTGATTAGAACACGTTTTGTACCATAGATACACACTGTGTACTTTTTCTTAGGTGGACTTGTGTGACCCTGGACATGTGGATGTACATGTCCAGGAGGGAGAACATGATTACATGTCGTGTCTATGACTGACATGTCATGTACCAGGGATGTTTACATGTCCAGGCCGGTGGAAGTACACACCCGGGTAAGAGATTGAGGGTACACGTTGTGTATCATTTCTACCCACTGTGTACTGATCTTTTGGTGAAATTTGAGGGTTTTCTTCTCCTATTTGGTTCTTTCACTCTAGAACTACGAACCTTGATCATGATCTTTAACTGAGGTGTGTTCTTGACCTTGCAGATTCATGCCTCCACAATAACCTCTAGTTGTATTCTAAGAGAGTGCCAATGATCATACCATGGAGGTGGTAGGCCATGGGCTACCAGAGGATACTCTAGATGTTCCTGTTACGAAACCAGCTATTATATCAGACACAGGTGCGGATGCACAGTTCTGTGAAGGCTTCATGAGGTTTATACAGACCTTCCAGGGAGTACCTCAACCTACCACATCTATGGCATAATTGATGTGAGTATTCCACTAGCAGCATCCGCCTACGTTCTTAGGGGATGATGGACCAGAGGATAAAGATTCATGGCTGGAGTCCGTGCTTACAATATTTGAGAATCTAGAGATTCCTCCTGAGAGGAGGGTCAAGCTCATGACTTATAAGTTTCGTGATTCAGCCAAGAGGTAGTGGGATGTTACCACTCATACATAGCATCATCGAGAAATGGCATGGGGAGATTTTCTGATAGTCTCCTATAACTATTATTTTCCTGAGATTCTAAGGGCCTATAGAGCTCGAGAGTTCATGCATATATATTAGGGCGCTATGTCAGTGATGGACTACTCTTCCCATTTCACTAAGATTTATATATTTTTCACCTATTATTATGGGTGATGAGACATCGAGGGATAGGTGATTCGAGGATGGTCTTCGGAATAACATCCAATCATAGGTGAACATTTTCAACATACCTTCTGTATATGCCATTGTGAATCAGGTGCTGATTACCGATCATAGTCTTCAAGAATATGGAGGTGCAAACCAGGGTGGTTCGGCACTGAGATCTAGTACTATCTTGACTGGGGTCAAGAAGCATCGTATGGATATTTCTCTCGGTGATAAGAGCAGTCATAATGTTTCTTCTGGTATCCAAGAAAAGTTTTACTAGTGTAGAAGAGATTGGAATATGAGACTATAGTGTACAATGGACCCAGTCGAGTGCCAATCTTGCAGAAAGATGGACCATCTACAACACTTCTGTAGGGTGTTTCCACCAGAATCTAGTGAGAGAGGTTCTACACCGACTCCACATTCAGGAGCAGGGTTAGAAGCTTCTCACCAGTTAGGGAATTGGAATACGTTAGGCCATTCAGGATAAGGTGTTGGTCATGGCCATGGTAGTCATACCCAAGGATCTCAACAACAATAGTGTGGGACTTCTCAGGGTAGTCAGGTAGTGTCTTAGGTCCATGGTATAGGTTAGAATTATACAGTGAAACAGACCGAGTAGAAGTAAGATCCCGGACCTTCTACTGTCATAGGTAATATTCTAGTCACCTCTATTTTATCTTCCTCACTCTTTGATATTGGGGATTCACATATATGTTCCCATTGTAGTGAGACTTGGGCTTTTTGTTTTCTCTTTAGATGATTTTTTGACACTAGATACTCAGTTAGGTATAAGAATGGAAAGTGTGTGTTAGTGTAAGGAGTTCCCCCTAGAGGATGGTGGGTGTCACTTATTATGGGAGCTATATATCTTAGAGATGAAAGGATTTGATGTCATTCTCAGAATGGACTATTTGGTTCCTTTTCAAGACTTTTTTGATTTCTATGGCTGTAGGGTGAGTTTCACATCACTAGAGGGTGGATCATTTCTAAACAAAGGAAAATAGGATGTCTAGGAAAGCAGATCTGGACCCCAACATCATGGTTTGGGTGGAGTGATGGACTAGATTGTGAGTCTATATCTAGATGATCAAGGTATATGTCAGATAGATTTCCCTCCAATGGTTTATCGTTTCAAGGACGTCATCCTAAATTACTTTTTAGGCCTAACTCTGATGAGAGAGGTATATTTCTCTATTGATCCAGTACCAGGAGCTACACCAGTATCCATTCCTCCTTATAGGATGGCTAATATGTAGTTGGAAGATCTCAATAGGCGGCTAGAGGATTTAGAGTTAAATGGGTTTATCTAACCTAATACTTATTTGTGGGGTTTGTCGATCCTTTTTGCGAAAAAGATAGATGGTACCCTCAGCTTATGCGGGGATTATCAAAAATTGAACTAGATGACGGTTAAGAACTGATATCCTCTCTCGTGAATAGACGATCTCTTTGATCAGCTCCAAGGAGCTCAGGTATTCTCTAAGATTAATTTGAGATCTTGTTATCCTTGGTATGTGTTCGACCTGCAAACATACCTCATACTGTGTTTTGTAGTAGGTATGATCTATATGAGTATTTGGTTATGTTGTTCAGTCTCACGAACACACCAGTAGTTTTCATGACACTGATGAACTGAGTGTTCCATCCTTACTTGGATAATTTTTTGTGGTTTTTGTGGACAATATCTTAGTGTATTCTCAATATCTTCATGACCATTCCAACCATCTTGATATAATTTTGAATACAATGAGAGAGAATCAGTTATATGCTAAGATCAGAAAGTGCCACTTTTGGATGGACAAGATTCACTTATTGGGTCACATTATCTTAGAGACAGGAGTGTCAGTGGACCCAGAGAAGGTGAGGGCAGTAGTTTCCTGAGAATATCCCAAGAATGTGTATGACATATGGAGTTTCTTGAGGCTATTTGGGTACTATAATAATTTTATATAGGAATTCTCACACTTAGTAGTTCCATTGAAAGGATTTACTAACAAGGGTGTGAATTTTGTGTGGTCGAATGCTTGTGAGATAGCCATTTAGGAGCTGAAGGGGCGACTGACATTAGCAGGAGTCCTGATACTACTAGAGAAGGGCAAGAGTTATATAGTCTCTTATGATGTCTTAGTTATTGGGATGGGAATAGTGTAGATGCAGGGAGATCGATTCATGGAATACAGGTCTCAACAATTGAGGCCTCATGAGAACAATTACCCTACACACAATTTGGAGTTATCATCTATTGTATATATGGTGCTCTATTGGAGACACTATTTACTTTGAGATCATTTTGTGGTGTACACAGACCACAAAAGACTCAAATACATACTTACTCAGTGTAACCTTAACTTGAGATAGAGAAGGTGGGTAGAATACAATCAGTATTTTGATTTTGAGCTTGCCTACACACCTTGCAAGGGCAATGTAGTGTCTAATGCATTGAGAAATAAGACTTAGATAGAGGTAGTGCAAGAGGCCTGTGGTGAGTGGAAACTCATGTCCTTGTTCTTTGAGATGAATTTGGAGGTGCATGATAGTCAAGGAAAGACTTTAATTTCTTCTTTATCTATGACTTCTACCCTCCTAGACAGAGTGAGGATGAGGTAGCTATCAGATTCTGAGGGCCTAGTCATGTGGGAGAGTGCAGTAAGTGAGGATCCACCTCCTTGTCGGATGGTGGGTGATGATGAGATATTGTGTATCCATAGATTTTTCTGGGTTCTAGTGGACATATGTGAGGATTTGATGTGGGATTTTCATGATTCATCTTGGGCAGTGCATCTTAGAGTTACCAATATGTACCATGACTTGCATCGTTAGTACGGGTGGTCGGGTATGAAGAGAGTGGTGGCTGGTTTTTTTAGGAGGTGTTCCACCTATTAGCAGGTGAAGGTAGCACAACATTGGCCAGTCGGGATTTTATAGCAGTTTCCTATTCCAGAGTGGAAATGGGATGATGTCGTGATAGATTTTGTGACTGGGTTACCAAGGTCACCTAGAGGTAATGATGTTACGTGGGTGGTGGTTGATAGACTTATGATGTTTGATCACTTATTTTAAATTAAGGAGACCTTTGGTGTTAATGATCTTGGGAAGTTATATATTCATGAGGAGGTACGACTTCATGGGGTCCCTCATTTTATCATTTCAGATAGGGATTCCTACTTTACATCTTGTTCCTCACAAAGTTTTCATAGGTAAATGGGTACATAGATGCTTCTGAGCACAGCATACCACCCTCAAATAGATGGTCAGTCAGATCGTCTGATACAGGTGTTGGAGGATATGTTGTGAGCATGCGTCTTATACTTTGGGGGCTCTTAGTAGAAGAACTTTCCTCTGGTTTAATTTTCCAACAATAATAGTTTCCAAGAAACTATAGCTATGGAACCTTAGGAGGTTTTGTACGGTAGTCCATTCTGATCACCCTTGTTCTAGCTGGAGGTGGGTGAGGTGGTTTAACTAGGACCACATCTCATGCAAGAGACTTCTGAGCAGGTCCAGTTGATTCAGAATAGGATGACTACTGTGCAGTCTCATCATAAATTTTATATCAATCAACTCATATGACCTCTAGAGTTTGAGGTCAGGGAGTGATTTTTCCTACGTTTTGTGCCAAGGTTGGGGCACAAGAGGGTCAAGATATAGGGTAAGCTTTCATAGAGATATGTCAGGACTTTTAATATTATAGAAATGGTTTTTCCGGTTGCCTATTGGTTTTAGTTACCCCAAAGGTATTGTTCCATGCACAACATCTTCCATGTATCTCAACTGTGCCACTATCAGTCAGACCTGTCTCACATTTTTTCATCCCAAGGAGGTTGAGCATAAGGTTGATGTGTCCTTTTAGGATCACCTCATTCTTATTGTGGATCATACCATGAAGGTTATCTGTGGGCGGTATGTTACTTTGGTATGGGTGCTATGGTAGCACAGCTGAGTGCAGGATGAGACTTGGGAGGGGGAGGATGACGTACAATCAAAGTGGCTAGAGTTATTATTATATTTTTATTCATCACCCTTTTAAGGTAAATTTAGGGATGAATTAATTTAAGGGGGAAGTTTTTAAGAGCCCAGTTCTTCCTTTTAGATATGGGTCTTTCCTTTTCATTTTATACTTAAGAAAATGGGGGGGAGGTCAAGGGCTAGCTGCAAGCCGGTTACACAACGTGACTGGGAACTACACGTCATGTACTTATAGGTACATGTTGTGTATGGAAAGCTACATGCCATGTAATCCTGGTACACGACAATGTAATAGTCTTAATAGAAATTGTACGAACGTGAATTGTAATGTCAAGTACATGTCATGTACATTTTTTATTGATTAAATCGATAAGTAGCATTTTTTTGTGAAAATGGACAGAGGTTATACTAGGATGATGAAAAAGCAACATCGCACCTTCAATCCCTTCATGATTGATCATCTGAACCCTGATTCCTTCATCATTGGTTATGTTTGAACCCAATAGAAAATCTATCGATTACTCTTGACCCATTCTTCATGATTTATTCTCTCAAAGAATTTATTTATGGTAGATAATTTATCTTCATTTTGTATATCTACGTCGTTCTATCTTGAATTAGAGGTTGAGGCTGGACGAGGAGATTCATACTACGATGAGGTAGGTGGTTTTGTGCCTTTCGTGAATTTTTATGATGTTTATATATACTAGAGTACCGCACACCTATTTTTTGGGTGCCTCTTGATTTATATTTTACCCTTATTGTTGACTATTGGTTTTTACGTAATTGAATAAGTGTTTTAAAGTGTGAATTAGGTTGTTTAACTAGATTAAGGTACACCCCATGGGTGTGTTTCCCTTGGAATGACCATTTATGACCATTTGGTCGAGGTTGCCTATGAGTCATGCCTTATTTTTCCTTATTGGGTTGTTAAGTATTAATTATATTTATAATGTAGTTGTAATTGTGATAAATTGTGATTGATTTGATTAAGGGTTTTGGATTAGTAGTTTCCCCTTTTTCCCCATGTTATGCCTATTATCATTTAAGCCTTATGATAGTTTAATTCACTTTTTACTAATTATGTATGATTCCCATGTGATTTGTTATTATGTTAACTATGTAATAGTGTAATTTAAATTTGTTTTATATTATTCTAAATATGATAATATACCAGGCTCGACCCAATTGACCGTTATGCCTACAGGTGAGGATTTCTTATCCCTGTGGGTGGGGATTTGTTATGCCTACAGACAAGAATTTGTAATGTCTGTGGGCGGGGATTTTTTAAGCATGTGGGAGAGGATTGGTTATGCCAATAGGATGGGTTTTGCGATGCCTATAGGTGATATATTTAATTGAATATTGAAATGGAATGACTTGTGACAAGTCTCCCAAGACAAAGCACATGCTTAGATTCGGTCTTCACTTTATTTTTTAGATAGCCTCCTGAGGTATCTGTTGGGAATTATTTATATGGGAGATTAATGAGATTATTCCAGATATCGATACTTATATAATTCGATGTAATTGAATGGTTGAACTGAACATAATGAATGAAAATGGAAACCAAGACTTGTAGGATTGTTTAATATTCAGTATTTCTAATTTTACTAATTTTCTTTTTTGTACACTACCTATTGCATATACTCACTGACAGATAGGCACAGATATTGGGTGGTTTCCTACTGGGATTTATTTCTCACACCCCATTTGGGTCATGATTTTGGGCCCAAATATATTATATTGTTGTGGGTATCGATAATGGAAAGTTCCCTTCTATAGGTACTTGAGATGTTGTTTCAGATCCAGAGAGTATGGGACTAAGCTGAGGATTGTGATGCTTCTTAGTTTCCTTTGTTTTTTCTTTTGGAAAATTTATTTTTTATTCCTACAGTGTACCTATTTTGGTTGTTTTTATAGAACATAACATGTTGCATCATCTTTTGTATGGAATGATGTTTTATTATTTACCTTATCAATATTCTGCTATTTATTTCAGATGTATTGTATTTACTGGTTCCACTGTTGTATTATTATTTATTCTATTGTGTTATACTCTACCAATGAGGGAATAGCTTCCCTGCTATCACACCCTATGTCCTCGCTGCTAGTTGTTAGTCTCTGGTATTTGGAGAAATGCGCTTGAGGCCATGTGACCAACCGGGTATGGGGTACCAGTTGAGTGGAATCTAGATCTGTTACATTACATATATATCTATATTCCACTCCTTGTAATTTATTCAGAAAATGTTTTGAAACTTTTACCATTATACCTAAGATAAATTGTTAGGACAGATTTTTTTTAGGGGGTAAAATATAACACCTGGGGTTTAAGAATATTTTCCATTTAATAATTTTGATGGGTTTGATATCTTGTGATGCACACAACACCAAACTTAAGTCAATAATGATTTATTAAAATATAAAATTAAATAAATTATTATATAGTTAAATTAAATTGATGAGATGAATGTCATTTCTAAAAAATGGGGGTCAAATCACTTAAGGAACTACCAGTAATTCAAGAGAATATTTTTTTTGAACTAATTTGTTGAATTATAAATTTTTGTTAAATTAAATACTTTGGAGGAATGAAATAAATAAGATTTATTTAAATATTAAATTTTTAATTAATAAAATAAATTAATGATATTCATGAAATGATAAATAATACTAGTCAAATAACTATTAGTTAAATGGAAATGTTTTGTTTAAAAACATTGTTTTATTTATATATGTTTTTATTTAAAAGATAATTTTTTTAAATTTTTTTATTAAATATAAGGAATAGTATTTTTATGCATGAATAAAAATTAATTATTATTCATATATTGATTACTAAATAGTTAAAAATGAATATAAAATCATTTGAAGGTGGAAAAAGGTATTTTTCAAAAAATCGTTTTTATGTGCGCAATGTGTTTTAATCATAATAAAATTAAATTATTCACTATTGATGACTAATTTTAATACAATTTTAAGATCATATATTAAATTAAATAAACTTATATTCATATAATTATTATTACTAAGAAAATAATTAGAGTAAGTTCATCTTATGCTAGAAAAATTCATTTTTTAGAAGTTATTTTCATTACGTTTTATGGGTTTATTTTAAAATTAATTTCATAAATTTATATTAATTTAATTTGGTAAAATGGTTTTGATGCTTTAAATCAAAATTTTCAAAAAATTTGAATATTTTAATTTCATTTTTTGACATAATGAATAGTAATCAAGGGAAAATATCATTACTATGGTAAAAGTTAAATGGGTCAATGATGGGTTAAACTAAAGAGATAAGGGTTAAAATAACCTAAAATGGGTCTATATCATATTAGATGAATTTATTTTGACTCAATATCATAAAAAAATTAAATTTATCCAATATGGAACCACTTTTCCATGAAAGTGGCCATATATTATTTTAAATTTTTGAATAATTACAAGTGTGTCACTCCCTTCACTTATAAAATAGAACCTCATATTCTCTCTTTTTCAAGACATATTGAGTCATTTAGATCACCAAAAATATACTTAAACATATTCTAAACTTACCTATATCTGTTTTATATGTGTTTTATTCTTAAAATATCAACCTAAGGGTCCTTCATAAGAGATACAAAGGAAGTTTCTCAAAGAAGAGGTAATCATTTTCACTAAATACTTTTATGTTTATTTATTATTCTACCTCATTTAAATAATCTTTAAACATATTAATATAGTAACATCAAAAACATTATATTATTGAAATTTTATTATGTTAATATAATCACCATTATTTATTTATCATTCATCCCAATGGAAAATGAAACCATCACCGTGTATACGTGAGGACTACCACCCCACGAAGTGGTGTAATTAATTTTTCATTACTACCTATCATGGATAGTTATATAGATATATTTAATTATTATATATAATTTTTATAAAATTATTATTATTATTTAATGATAAAATATTATCTACGTTCTGACCCTTTCATTCTTTTGAAAATGATAATGTCTCTTGTGCATACATATGGACTACCACCTCCATGAAGTGATGTGAATAATTTTTCATTTAAAATTTAAATATAGGTAAATAAGAATAGATTTAATGACCATATATGATATTCATGATATAATTATTATTTTTTAAAGGATAATTATTATTTTCCATTCTTTTATTCCATCTATTGAAAACTGAAAGCATCACTCATGGATAGTTAGAAAAGTGAATATAATGGATAAAAATCATATTTATGAAATAATTAAGATTATAAAGATAATGAAACCATGAACAAGTTTCATGTTCCAAAACTGCAAAACCGAAAAATGAATGAAAAATGAAATAGTGAACACCCATAATAATGATTTTAAGAAGGAATTATTAATAAATGAGTAATTTAAAATTATAATTGAATAGTATAAGGTAATATAAGTACTAATATGGTTTTGGAAATAAATTTATAATAAAGATAAATTTATTATATAGGAAGCTAAGAGCATATACAAAGAAAGTTAGAACTTGAGGTAAGGGTTTCTCGTCTCACTTTTATTTTTATAAGATATATGTCATATTCACCACTTGTTTCTTATGTGTGGTTTATATGATTCCAATGAATTTATTTTATGATTCATTTCATTAAAATTATTGGTATTTAAAAATACATCTTAGGTTCTCTCTTTTATGTGAATTTTATTTATAGATTACTAAAAATGTAAGGGTTCCTCAGCTCAATATTCTATCATTGATACATGTTTCATGTTACAAACCTATTTTTGTTTGTATGGTGTATATATAGACCCTTTGATATGTTATATCATGAATCTCATTATATTCTTTCCATTTAAAAGAATCATTATTTTAATGTTTACCAAATGAAAAAAAAATCCCCTTTCTATGACCATTATTTTCTTTGAATATTACTTTTTAATTTTCCATGGTTATTTCCAAATAAAATCATTTTCTCAATATTCTAGGAATTTTTTAATTTAAAAAGTTACCAAAATAAAAGGTATGTTTTTTTCTTATTTTCAAAGAGTAGTTTAAATGCTTTTATATCATATATTTTTCTTCTATGTTCACATCATTTAAGGATTATTATAATTCATTAGATATTTGATCTTATGATACCATCCAATTTCATTCTCTCAATGTATTATGATGATTATTTATTAAGTATGGTACTATTAAACTCATTTCTTTCACAAAATTTAATTAAGTAGTTATGAAATCATTATGAAAACAATTTCTTTTCCATGGTATATTCTATGATCAATGTTTTTATATTCATATAGAACACATATATATGGTTTTTATTATATGATGGTTGGGAGCATATTTATATATCCCTCTAATGAACTGGGTAAATATTGATATCTCTTGAGATAATATGTACTAGAATGGTGAATGAATCCAGTTTAGTAAGGGGATTTGTCCTCTATGATAGTCTTGGCATGTTCCTTGACTAAGGAAATGATTGTAATAGGGAGAAAACCAAATCCTCTATGGGAATATATCCACTATTATAGTATTGGTAGAGATCCTTGACTAAGGAAATTATTTTCTATACTTATGTGTTTTCCAAAAACTTATATCTTATGCTTCTTATATGTTTTCATGGTTCGTGATTGATTAATGATGATTCTGTACTCTTATAAATTTTTTCTTTTGTTATGACAAAGCCTTATATCATCACTCATGATTCATGGAATTTGAATAATTAGGTATGAATTTAATTAGTTATGATCATGTTCCTATAACCTTATTATTATCTTATTCTCACTTATGATCATTGATTGATATCTCTTATGTTTACCATTACTGAGCATCTAAGATCACCCTTTCTTATGTTTCTATTTACACAAGTTAAAAAGAATGATATTATGTAAGATATTTATATAAGAGTATTGTTTTTATAGAATTTTGTGGGAGATATTGAAGTTTTCTTAAGGAATGAGAAAATATGGGTATAATGGGAAAAATACTCATTTTATGAGAAAGACATCAGTTTTTTTAAGTAAAGGGTTTTTCCTATTTATCTAAAACTCTAAACCTAAAAGTTCTTGGGTATGTAATTGTATCAATTTTAGCTATTAATATTGTAGTTATTATTGTTAAAATTGGTTTACTTTATTTTTTATCAAATATAGTATGTAAGGAATATGTTTTTAGCCTCGAATCTATGTGTACGAGTCTCGGGCTATCTCAAGGATTGAACTTTGTTAGCCTTGTTTTGAAATTTACTTTAGGTTACACTAGATTAGATGATATAATATGATTAGATTAATGGAGGAATATAGTTTATATTATCTATATAATGGGTATGGAAAAAGTGTTTTCCACTCAATTATCCAAGAGTCACAACTATTGTGATTGAGATGATTCATTATATAAATAACTAAGTGTCAAAAGAAACATCATAGTAGACTCATTTATTAGTTAAATATGAATTTTATCTCACTAATTGCATATAATGTATGGGGAAATCATTTTTAGTGGTAGAACTATCATTAAAATTAATTAATTTAAAGTTATAAAACATGATACTCGCACACTGATATGTCCTTCTTGTATATTATAGTATTCTTTATGTAAATAATTTTGATATCATTAATATGTATAACCTATAAAATAATTAAATATTGGTATCTAGGTTTGAGAAGATATATCAAGGAGAAATATTCTGAGCATTTGAATATGAATGTTATAGAGGTCAATTTCACTAACTCTAACTCATGGGAATTAGATACTGAGTATACGTCACACATTTTTGTTGACCAAGTACAAACTCACAGATAAAAGTGAATTGAAAAAGGGTGAAATAGATCTTCATGTTAGCAATGGAGAAAGACTTATTAAATTAAAATTTTACACGTATGATATAGTTTTACCAAGTGGATTGCTCCTTGAATTAGAAAACTGTTATTATTCTCCCTCCATAAATAAAAATTTGATTTTCGTATCTTGTTTAGACAATATCGGATTTTCAATCATTATCAAGAATAAAAACTGTTCTGTATATAAGAATAAAATGTTTTATGGAATTTGGAATACAATGAAAATTCGATATATTCTTGGTATGGATACTCTTGTTTATAGCATTCATAATAAGAACTCTATAGTTTATTCAAATCTCACATACCTTTGGTGTTGTCACCGTATAAATATAAAGGAGAAACGAATTCAAAGTCTCTATAAAGATGGATTTTTGGACTCACTATATTATGAATCAACTAACATATATGAATACTATTTATTAGGAAAATTTCCAAAGACATGTTTGGGGAGAAAAGGTGAAAGTGATGGTGGATTATTAGATTTCATACATGGTGATGTTTATAGACTAATGAGTACACAATAAATTAGAGGTTATCAGTAATTTTTTACTTTTACCGATAGATTTGGTCAATGTGGATATATTTTTATGAGGAAACACAAGCATGAAACTTTTGAAAATTTCAAATAGTTTTATAATGATTCATCCTTTCAGACATAGGAACCTTAAAGTTATAGTAGGATTCATTAGGATCCCAATAGATATGAATTTTATATGGCTAATTATGAAGAATTAATATCCAATGGATATGAACTTACTACCTATAGATAGGACATTGAGAGTTATAGTTCTAAGAAATGGTTAAAATTAATGGAAACTAAAATGGACTCAATGTACACTAACAAATTTTGGAACTTGGTGGATGCACCTGAAGGGGTAATATTTATAGTGTTTAAGAAGGTTTTCCATAAGAAAACTAATACGGAATAAATTATATTCAAAATTTTATAACCATAATAGATCATCATGATTATGAGATATATCAAATGGATTTCAAAACTACTTTCCATAATGGATATTTGGTTTAAGATGTCACTACTAGAAATAGTATATTTCCCAACGGTTCAGAACCATTGGGATAGGCTATAGAACCGTTGGTATATCTTATACCAATGGTTCAGCTAACCGTAGGGAAGTAAGCCATTGGTAAAAAGTTTTCCCAATGGTTCATGTAGAACCGTTAGGATAGGTTAGTTACATTAACCTATACCAATGGTTTGGTTGAACCATTGGTATAAGTTTTGCCAACAGTTCAACCAAACCGTTGGTAAAACCTCTTCTAGGATCCTTTTACAACGGTTTTTAAATCATTGGGAAAAGGTTTTTTTCCAATGGTTCTCATAAAACCGTTGGTAAAAACATCCTACAAAATTTATGCCAACGATTTGAAACCGTTGGCATAGGCTATGCTGTGAAAATTGCACAGCAGCCTGCAATTTTCACAGCAGGGTCTGCAATCCCATTCTTTCATGCTGTAATTATGTCCATTGTGTTGTAATTCTCCATTCCCTCTCCTTTCCAATTATTTAACATATAATTCATACACATTTAACATTGCACCCTGGAACTATACACATCTAGAATTAAATAATAATTCATAACGTAATTATAAACATACATAATTGATTTAGAATTCAATTTAAAACTTAGATGACAATTATATGTCGAATCTGGAATTCAATTCATAATTGAATACATACATAATTTAATTATTAATTATCAATAAAATACATAAAAACAGAATAAGTAATTATATGTGTTATACACAATTAAGAATACATACAAGTGGTTTTTACTATAAATGATGTCCATTTTAAACATTATACATACACTTGGAGTGATACTGACCGTAACGTGTCTCATATTGAGGCGGGGTTGACTCATACACGTCACATATGACCCATGGATTGTTGTCCTAAAGTATCAACATATTCCGAAAGCGTTTGGTCGGTCACAAAAGAGAGACACTTTGAGTGGTGTCAGCTACACCATGCCTCGGATTGAGGCAGGGTTGACTCGTACATGTCACACATGACCCATGGATCATTTTCCTAAAGTTTCAACAGAATCTGAATGCGTTTGGTCAGTTTTCCGTATGCCAGCTATACTTTTCACTTAAAATGTTGTCCATTTCAAATAAAACTGAGACACAAAGAGTTGTTCCGACCACACCGTGCCTCATATATAGTCTAAGTTTACTTGTACACGTCACATATGACTCGTGTATCATTGTACTAAAGTTTCAATGAAATCTGAATGTGTTTGGTCAGTTTTTTGTATGTTAGTTGTTGGTTTCACTTAATATGATGTCCATTTTAAACAAAAGAGAGAAACTTTGAGTGGTGCTGGAAACACATCCCCTCAGATTGATGTGGGGTTGACTCGGACATGTCACAAATTATCCATGGATATTTTTCCTAAAGTTTCAACAGAATCCAAATGTTTTTGGTTGGTTTTCTGTATGTCATTTGTTGTTTTCACTTAAAATGATGTCCATTTTAAACAAAAGAGAGACACTTTGAGTGGTGTCAGCCACACCGTGCCTCAGATTGAGGGGGGTTGACTCTTAGACATCACATATGACTCATGGATCATTTTTATAAAGTTTCAACGGAATCCGAATGCGTTCAGTCAGTTTTCCGTATGTCAGTTGTTGTTTTCACTTAAAATGAAGTCCTTTTGAAACAAAAGAGAGACAATTTGAGTGGTGTCGGCCACACCGGGCCTCAGATTGAGGCAGAGTTGACTCTTACATGTCACATATGACCCATATATCGTTTTCCTAGAGAATCAATACAGTCCGAATGTGTTTGTTTGGTTTTTTGTATGTCAGTTGTTCTTTTCACTTAAAATCTCGTCCATTTTAAACAAAAGAGACACAGTTAGGGTTCTACTGGCCACACTGTGCCTCATATTGAGGCGAGGTTGACTTTTAAACGTCACATATGACCCATGCATAATTTTCCTAAAGTTTCAATGGAATCCAAATGTGTTTGGTCGGTTTTCCGTATGTCAGGTCTTGTTTTCACTTAAAATGATGTCCTTTTGAAACAAAAGAGAGACACTTTGAGTGGTGTCAGCCACACCAGGCCTCGGATTGAGGTGGGGTTGACTTTTACACCTCACATATGACCCATGGATCGTTTTCCTAGATCATAAACACATTCCGAATGCGTTTTGTTGGTTTTCTGTATGTCAGTTGTTCTTTTCACTTAAAATCCCGTCCATTTTAAACAAAAGAGACACAGTTAGGGTGATACCGGCCACACCGTGCCTCAGATTGAGGCGGGGTTGACTCTTACACGTCACATATAACCCATGGATCATTTTACTAAATTTTAAATAGAATTAGAATGTGTTTGTTTGGTTCTTAGTATGTCATTTGTTGTTTTTACTTAAAATTATGTCCTTTTGAAACAAAAGAGAGACACTTTGAGTGGAGTTGGCCACACCTCCAATTGACATTCCATCTAGCCAACCATTTCACAATTAACCCACCCTTTGTTTTTGTCATATTTCATGGAATTTCGAGGTTGTTCGGCTGGTTTTAACCACCCCACTCGTGCTTTTCAAGCGCGCCAAACACCTAAAAAAGACATATTCAACTGCTCCGTGCAATCTGCATGTTCGGATGATGTTTCTTCTCCTCTTATATCTCAAAAATAATAATTAGGGTGTTTTCGTGTGATTTCAAGTCATTCTGATGTCGTTCGGCATGCATTTGACCGTTAAACGCATGTTTTGGCCATTTACGACACACGGAGTGCGTTTTCAGCCAGCACGGTCACACGACACCTCTGATTGATGTGTCGTCCGGCCGACCATTTCACAATTCACCCACCCGTTGTTGTTGCCAGATTTCATGGAATTTATAGGTCATTCGGCTGGTTTTGACCACCGCATGCGCGCTTTTCAAGCGCGCCAAACACCTAAAAAACACATATTCAGCCGTGTCACGTAAACCACGCATCCGAATGATGTTCCGTCTCCTCGTACACCTCAAGAGTAATAATTAGGGTGTTTTCATGTGATTCACGTAATTCTGATGTCGTTCGGCATGCATTTGACCATAAAATGCATGTTTTGGCCATTTACGACAGGCGGAGTGAATTTTCGGCCAATGCGGTCACACGACACCTCTGATTGACATGTCGTCTGGCCGACCATTTCACAATTAACCCACCCTTTATTTTCGTCTAATTTCATGGAATTCTGTGGTCGTTCAACCAGTTTCGACCACCCCACGCGCGCTTTTCAAGGACGCTGAACACCTAAAAAATACATATTCAGTCGTGCCGCACAAACTGTGCTTTTTAATGATGTTTCGTCTTCTCTTACACCTCAAGAATAATAATTAGGGTGTTTTCGTGTGATTTCAAGTCATTCTAATGTTGTTAGGCATGAATTTGACCGTTAAACGCATGATTTGGCCATTTACAACACCCAGAGTGCGTTTTCAGAAACCACGGTCACCCGACACATCCGATTGACATTCTGTCTAGCTAACCATTTCAAAATTCACCCAACCTTTTTTGTCGTCCGATTTCATGGCATTCTAAGGTCGTTCGGACGGTTTCAACCACCCCACGCACACTTTCCAAGCGCACCAAACACCTAAAAACACATATTCAGCCATGCCGCGCAATCCGCATGTCTGAATGACGTGTCGTCTCCTTGTACACCTCAAGAATAATAATTAGGGTGTTTTATTGTGATTTCATGTCATTCCGATGTCGTTCGGCATGCATTTGACCCTTAAACACATGTTTTGGCCATTTACGACATGCGGAGTGCATTTTCAGCCAGCATAGTCCCACGACACCTCTGATTGATGTGTTGTCTTGCCAACCATTTCATAATTCACCCACCATTTCTTTTAGTCCGATTTCATGGAATTCTAAGGTCATTCGGCCAGTTTCGACCAACCCACGCACGCTTTTCAAGCACGCCGAACACCTAAAAACACATATTCAGCCATGCCGTGCAAACCGCGCGTCCAAATGACATGTCGTCTCCTCATACACCTCACGAATAATAATTAGGGTGTTTTCGTGCGATTTCAAGTAATTCTAATGTTGTTCAGTATGAATTTAACCGTTAAATGCATGTTTTGGTCATTTACGACAGGCGGAGTGCGTTTTTGGCCAGCGTGGTCACACGACACCTTCGATTGATGTGTTGTCTGGCTGACCATTTCACAATTCACCAAACCTTTGTTTTCGTCCGATTTCATGGCATTCTGAGGTCATTCGCCGGTTTTGACCACCCCACGCATGCTTTTCAAGCGCACCGAACACCTAAAAACACACTTTCAGTCGTGCCACGCAATCCACATGTATGAATGATGTGTTGTCTCCTCGTACACCTCAAAAATAATAATTAGGGTTTTTTCGTGTGATTTCAAGTCATTCTGATGTCGTTCGGCATGCATTTTACCCTTAAACGGATATTTTGGCCCCTTACGACACACGGAGTGCATTTTCGGCCACCGTGGTCACATGACACCTCTTATTGACGTGCTTTCTAGACAACCATTTTAAAATTCACCCACCCTTTGTTGTCGTCCGATTTCATGGCATTCTGAGGTCGTTCGGCCAGTTTCGACCACCCCACGTGCGCTTTTCAAATGCATCAAACACCTAAAAAACACATATTCAGCCGTTCTGCGCAATCTGTGTGTCCGAATGACGTGATGTCTCCTTTTATACCTCAAAAATAATAATTAGGGTGTTTTCGTGTAATTTCATGTCATTCTGATGTCGTTCAGCATGCATTTGACCGTTAGACGCATGTTTTAGCCATTTACGACACGCGAAGTGCGTTTTTGGCCAGCGTAGTCACACGAAACCTCTAATTGACATGTCTTCTGGCCGACCATTTCATAATTTACCCACCCTTTGTTTTCGTCCGATTTCATGGCATTCTGAGGTCATTCGGCCAGTTTCGACCAACCCACGCACATTTTTCAAGCGCACTGAACACCTAAAAAACACATATTCAGTCGTGCTACGCAAACCGCTTGTCTGAATGATGTGTCGTCTCCTCTTACACCTCAAGAATAATAATTACGGTGTTTTGTGTGATTTCAAGTAATTATGATGTCGTTCGGCATGCATCTGACCGTTAAACGCATGTTTTTTCCATTTACGACAGGCAGAGTGTGTTTTCGGCCATTGCGGTCACAAGACACCTACGATTGACATGCCCTATAGCCGACCATTTCACAATTCACCCACCCTTTGTTGTCGTCCGATTTCATGGCATTCTGAGGTCGTTCGACCACCCCACGCGTGCTTTTCAAGCGCGTCGAACACCTAAAAAACACATATTCAACCGTGTCGCGCAAACCGCGCATCCGAATGATGTGATGTCTCCTCGTACACCTCAAAAATAATAATTAGGGTGTTTTCGTGTGATTTCAAGTCAATCTAATGTCTTTCGACATGAATTTGACCTTTAAATGCATGTTTTGGCCATTTACGACAAGCGGAGTGTGTTTTCGTCCAGCACAGTCACATGACACCTTCAATTGATGTGTCGTCTGGCCAACCATTTCAAAATTCAGCCACCCTTTGTTTTCGTCTGATTTCATGGCATTCTGAGGTCGTTCGACCGGTTTTGACCACCCCATGCGTGCTTTTCAAGCATGCCGAACACCTAAAAAACACATATTCAGTCGTGTCGCGCAATCCACTCGTCCGAATGATGTGTTGTCTCCTTGTACACCTAATTAGGGTGTTTTCGTGTGATTTTAAATAATTCCGATATCGTTCGTCATGCATTTGACCATTAAATGCATGTTTTGGCCATTTACGATAGGCAGAGTGCATTTTCGGCCAACACGGTCACACGACACCTTCGATTGATGTGTCGTCTGGCCGAACATTTCACAATTCACCCACCCTTTGTTTTCGTCCGATTTCATGGCATTCCGAGGTCATATGGCCGGTTTCGACCACCCCACGCATGCTTTTCGAGCGCGCCAGACACCTAAAAAACACATATTCAGCTGTGACATGCAATCCACGCATCTGAATAAAGTTCTGTCTCCTCATACACCTCAAGAATAATAATTAGGGTGTTTTAGGGTGATTTCAAGTCATTCCAATGTCATTCGGCATGCATTTGACCGTTAAATACATGTTTTGGCCATTTATGACACGCAGAGTGAGTTTTCATCCACCGTGATCACACGACACCTCCGATTGAAGTTTTGTCTGGCCAACCATTTCACAATTCACCCACCCTTTGTTTTTGTCCGATTTCATGGCATTCTGAGGTCGTTTGACTGGTTACGACCACCCCATGCGCGTTTTTCAAGCGCGTCGAACACCTAAAACACATATTCAGCTGTTCCGCACAATCTGCGCGTCCTGATGACATGATGTCTCCTCATACACCTCAATAATAATAATTAAGGTATTTTTGTGTGATTTGAATTCATTCCGATGTCTTTTGGCATGCATTTGACCGTTAAACGCATGTTTTGGCCATTTACGACAGGCGGAGGGCATTTTTGGCCAGCGCGGTCACACAACACCTCCAATTGACGTGATGTCTAGCCAAACATTTCACAATTCATTCACCCTTTTCTGTCTTCTGATTTCATAGCATTCTGAGGTCATTCGGCTAGTTTCGACCACCCCACGCACACTTTTCAAGCGAGCCTAACACCTAAAAAACACATATTCAGTCATACCGTGCAAACTGCGCATCCGAATGATGTTTCTTCTCCTCGTACACCTCTAGAATAATAATTAGGATATTTTTGTGTGATTTCAAGTCATTTTGATGTCATTCGGCATGCATTTGACCGTTAAACGCATGTTTTGGCCATTTACGACATGTGGAGTGTGTTTTCAGCCAGCGCAGTCACACGACACCTCCGATTGACGTTCTGTCATACTGAACATTTTAAAATTCACCCACCCTTTGTTTTCGTCTGATTTCATCTCATTCTGAGGTCGTTCGGCTAGTTTTGACCACCCCACGCATTCTTTTCAAGCACGCCAAACAACTAAAAAACACATATTCAGCCGTATCGTGCAAACCGCGCATCTGAATGACGTTTTGTCTCCTCGTACACCTCATGAATAATAATTAGGGTGTTTTCGTGTTATTTCAAGTCATTCTGATGTCGTTTGGCATTCATTTTACCATTAAATGCATGTTTTGGCCATTTACGACACGCGGAGTGCGTTTTCAACCACCGCGGTCACACGACACCTCTGATTGACGTGTAATCTCCTCTTACACCTCACATATGACCCATGGATCGTTTTCATAAAGTTTCAACAAAATATGAATTCCTTTGATCAGTTTTTCGTATGTCATTTGTTGTATTCACTTAAAATGATGTCATTTTGAAACAAAAGAGAGACACTTTGAGTGGTGTCGGCCACACCACGCCTCAGATTGAGGTGGGGTTGACTCGTACACGTCACAAATTACCCATGGATCATTTTATTAAAGTATCAACATAATCTAAATGTTTTTGGTCGGTTTTCCTTATGCCAATTGTTTTTACTTAAAAGCGTATCCATTTTAAAAAAAATAAAGACACTTTGAGTGGTACCAGCCACACCATGCCTCGGATTGAGGCGGGTTAGAGGCTGTCCAGGGTCCAGGGTGGATGGAGGGGGTGCTATCCGAGGGCTGTACGGGGACTGTATGGGGGCCTATCCAGGGGCCTGTCCGGGGGGGCTGTCCAGGGGGCTGTCCAGGGGGCTATCTGGGTTCTAGAAAGGATGGGGGGCTCTCTGGGGTCCAGGGAGGACGGTGGGGGCTGTCTGGGTTCTAAGGAGGAGGGTGGGTAATGTATCTAAAACTCTATCTAGGTATCATACATCGAATTCTGACAGGACCGCGGGGTGACCGTGGCGTGACCGCGGCGTGACCGCGGCGTGACCGCGGCGTGACCGCGGCGTGACCACGGCGTGACCACGTCGTGACCGCGGCGTGACCGCAGCTTGATGGCAGCGTGACCGCGACGTGACCGTGGTGTGACCATGGCATGTTGGCCCGGTCCAGCGACATCCGCGGGGCAGCATCTTCCTTCCAGATTCCAAATAAATCCTATGTAGTTGTCCTTCACATTATAGAAACTGATCTTATGTTATAAAAAACAGACTCTTTATTCGGTATTGTGGTATGATAAATATATATATTTTATATTATTTGTTTTTAAAAGTGGTATTAGGTAGTTGAAACTACAGATTGAGAGTCAAATTATCACACCCTAAACTATCACTATGAGTTTTCGTAGATAGCGCACCTCCGTTAGAGGGGTTTTATTATAAAAACATGACTTTATTTATCAAATGAAACAATTATATTAAAGAAAACTTATTCAACATATGCAATTCAATATAATTAAGCAGAATTAATAAAGAATCTAAATTCAATTTAAATCATTCTTAAATTAAAGAGGCTACGAGAGGGACTCTACCTCAAGGGGTGTCTCCCATGGGTGTCTTGTGGTGTGTAGTGTCTTTCTATGATTTTTTTGGTGCTTCCGTTTTGTGGGAAATGTGTATTACATGGTCAGTTTAATAAATACATTAGTCAATTAGAAAATACACCCATAGTTAAGGATTTCCCAGTAAGATATTGGAAGTGGATCAAGGAATAAATAATCCTTAAGGGTCTTGTTGGGAGTACATGAGTTTTATACTTTAACTTCTTCAGGGAGATCAGGATGAGGAGTAGGATGAGGATCACATCAAAAGTAGTTATGGCCTCATCAAGTTTCACCTTAACCTTAGATTAAAGGATCCTAGGTTTGGGGCTATAGATCATAGGTTGGTAGGGTGTATTCATTGAATCATGTCCCAATTGATTTTGGAGAGGGACCTTCAATAGTTATAGGTATGGATTTTATTAGAAATACCTATAAAAAAGATATCCAAGAATTCTGACATCCCAAACCAGGATGCCACTCATTAGTGACCCGATCCTAGATGGTCACATGGCCTAAATCCCATCTATCAACTAGCATTGAATAATTACATGCACATGACCATTCTATTTTGTTTCGTGAGATATATATCATAAAGTAAGTAATTTTTAGGCATGAACAACATTGGTGAGTTCTATGATGGTTATACTCCTTTATTATGGGTGCCTTACTAGGATAAAAAATGATATAAATACCTTAATAATGATTTATAACTACCTATGAAAATTGTGACATGAATTCCTAACGCTCATTTTGAATTTCAAAAAATATTACCACTGTATGACTGAACCACTTGATGGAGTAGGAATAAATGATCATGTAGTAGAGTAAATTTTGGTTTTATCACCATTCACACATGAAAATGACCCCAAACTCACTATAGTGGTTCAGGTGGAAGCGCCACTTCATTGAATGACTTATAGGGTGGGTATCATTATCTTAAAGTTAAGGTGTGATATTTTAAAGACAACATTTTGGGGTACATTCATAATGCATGAGTATCATATCGTTCCTCTTAGGATAAAAAATTCTATAACTGTATTTATGGATAACCAACTAAATCAAGTCAATAGACCTTAAATTTAAAATAAACCAAGTATAAAATAACTCAGGATCATATTGACCTCTTCAATATCAACAAAAATCATTCTATACAGATAAATCACAACAAAACTGCAACCTAAAATGGTATGTTGGTTGTGTTCATAAGGGGCTCATAATACACAATACATTTCAGAAAAATGGAACAAAAAAATCTAAAATAATTGAAGGCACACCTACCGATTTAGAATGGAAGAACAAAAATTACTTGAATCAAACATATATGCCCCGTTGGAAATTAGAGTTAACACCCTCTAGAGAAGGTTGGGAAGTAGGGTTCGAACCATAACCTAAAATTATATATGCCTTATTTTCGTAATGGGGTCATAATAAACACTATATTGCACCAAAATAGAATGAAAAAATCTAAAATAAATTAACACACATGTATCGATTTAAACGGGAAGAACAAATCTAAAAAAATGAACTCACACATACTGATTTAAACGGGAAGAAAAAATCATTGGAAACAAGACCTGTTGTGTTGGGAACTAGTGTTTGCGTCGAGATTTAGAGGTAAACCTTTGAGATGGTTGAGGTTTAGGGGAAAAAATTGAGAGGGTGCGTCCAGCTCCCGGTTAGGGAAAAAATTTTGAGATCTGTGGAGTTGAAGATCGATGATATTTGGGGATTTTTTTCCCAATAGTTTTTTAAAACTATTGGGAAAGTTATGTTATCCCAACGGTTATAAACCGTTGGGTAAAACATCTCCACAACTATACCCAACGGTTTAAAAAACTGTTGGGAAAAACATCTTAATTCCTAATATACCCAATGGTTTACTAAAACCATTGGAAAAAATCACTTCATTATCATTATACCCAACGGGTTCATTGAAATCGTTGGCAAAAAAATCTAGTATATAGATATACCAACAGTTCAACAGAACCATTGGTATAGGAGTATTTTCCCAACGGTTTAAAAAACCATTGGGAATATTGTGTTGGTATAGCTTGCATTTCCATTAGTGTGTGTATATGTTATATCCTAAATTTTTGGAAGTTACAAATGATTCTACTATGGTTTTCAAGTTACAATGTTTTATTTATGGACTGAAACAAGATTCTTGTAGTTGTAATATTTGATTTGATGATGAAATAAGAATTTGATTTCTTTAAAAATATGGATGATTCCTATGTCTATAATAGGGTTAGTGGTAGTATATTATTGTTTATGATATTGTATATAGAATAAATACTTATTATCAAAAATTATGCCAACACTTCATTGTGAAAGATGTGATTGAGTAAATTTTTCTATGTGAAATACATGGGTGAAGTTGCCTATATATTGGGTATGAATATAAATAGAGATAGATTTAAGATATTTATTTGACTAATTAGGAACACAAATATTGGTAAATTGAAAATTTGTTTTATCATGGAGAACTCCAAGATGGGGTATTTACCATTGTTTCATAGAATGAATCTTAGGAATATTAAATATCCTTATAAAGAGTTAGAATGGATGGGTAGATTTTTTTATGAATCTTCCATATGATTTGTCATGTATTTCATATTATGTACTTGACCCAATGTAACTTATTATTTGAGAATAACATATATATAACAATTAAATCCTAGTTATAATCATTAATTTTCAATGGATAACATTCTTAAGTACTTGATAAGTACTAAGGATGTGTTCTTGGACTTTGGAGGAGAAGCTGAGCTATGTATAAAAGGTTACACATATGGGAGTTTTTAATACAAAAAAGATGATATGAAATATATAAATGGGTTTTTTTATTCTATAAATGGTAAAGATATCATATAAATCTTGGAAATAGAGGTATATTAATTCACTACATTCGATGCTATAAAGGAAGTTGTTTGGATCAATAAGTTCATTACCAAACAAGGAGTGGTCCCTAGAATTGAGGGACAAATTGAGCTATATTGTGAAACAAATGGGGTTATTTCTTGGGATAAGGAACCCTTGTCTCAATAAATGACCAAACACATCCTATGTAAATAATTTCTCATATGATAGAACATAGATAGGGGAAATGTAAAGATAAGTTGGGTGGCTACATAGGAGAATGTATAAGATATGTTAATAAAGCCATTACTACAAAAACAATATGTGGGTCATGTAGAATATATGGGTGTGAGACACATGATATATTGGTTATAGTGGTTATAAATGTATCATGTTATTATAATAATGTTAGCATCTATTTAACATTCATTTTTGTGTGTTCTAATTTATTTTACTTGAACGGTTGAATAATAATATCCCCACAAAGTATGTATTTGAGATATCCCTAACCAATGATCATTATAAAGTATTATGGGTTGTGATGATATGATATGTTTAGATTTAATATATTATTATAATCATTAAAAATATTTGTAATTGAGAAATTAATAATGGATTCATGAGGTAATAAGTAGACACTTGTTACTTAGAACAGTCTGCTAAAGTATATCCCTTTGAGTGACATACAATCACTAATATACTTATTGATGTATTCTTATAATCAATATTTATTACCTAAGGTTTGATATATACCAATAATGAGAACCTTGATACATTAATACCCTACTTACACAAGTCAAAATATTAACTTATCTAATTGGGGTAGGTTGGGTATATTGCAGATCATGTAGTTGGTTGGAGTTCAACAAAGATGGGATGTGTCCACTTATATGAAAAGTAAAGACATCCAACCCTTGATTGAATTGGACTAGTTAAATGAATGTACATGATTACATGAGTCAGATATGATGTATTCGTCTACTTGGATGAGGGTAATTTGATTCACTCATCTATTAGATGAATAAAATGTGATGTATTCATCGACTTACTTAGTATTTTTTGGAAAATAAAGAAAATATAAGGTGTACTATACTAGATTGACATGTTCCATGTCTAGTGGTCACTAATTTTTAAGGATAAAGGTATTATATAGTCATTAATGTGATTTATATGTTACAATTTATGGTGGGAATGTTTTTATATGGATATGAGTATCTTTGATGGTGATCACATCGGACCCCTTAGTTAGCTAGAGTAGAAATGATGATTTACTAGAGGCCACTCTTTACTTATATCTATGAAATTAGGATTTAATATTTTTTTCAACTCTACTAAGGCCTTAAATATCACATGGTTAGTACCTTATATAAGGATAATGTTTTGACAAAGTGGTTTATTATAAAATTAAGTTATTTTGAAGAAACCATATCATAAACTGGTTTTAGATGGATTCAAAAAGAGTTTTGAAGTTTTGAATTAAGTCCTCTTGTATTTTATTATAAGTGGGATGTTGTTAGAAGTGCACTAAAATGGTAAGTATTATTCCATAGTTGTGAATATGTTTTTGTGGTATATATATGACATCATCCTTTTAATGCATATGATACATGTAGTTGAAATATTTCTTCCGAAATTATTTTACTTTAATTTTGACCTATTAGATAGATAATTTTAAGTAATATCATCTTATTCATTAACTAATTCAATTAATGAACAGTAATTTACTATAATGTTTAGGTTTCATGGTATGTCACTGGATATGTTACATTATAGTTTATTTACTTTATTCAATAAAGAGCACCAAGGATGGATATATAAGAGGATGTGATCCTCTACTTTTATTTGAGAGATACTGTTGATCCATATTCAATACTCACTTCTTCCTAAAACATTTTTTACCATACATTGATGGTGTTAACACCCCTTTTATATATGGGGGTCCTAAAAAAACATTCATGGATCCACTGGTTAGTCCCCCCCCCATCCTAGTGGAAGGATTCATATTTTTACTTCTCCTCATGATCATTATAAAACTTACTCCATTGAAGAATAATATGGAAACCTCTAATATTTTGGAATTTTAGGTGTATATTTTTATGTTATTTTTTGAATATCTTTACACATTTGATTCCTTGGAGATATATCCTTCTATTTTTTGGTTTAATTATTCTATCATTGGTCATATTATGGTCAAATATAACCCATCAGACACTAGTTTCCAAGGGGGGACACCAATCAATGGATCCAAGTTTATAACTTGAGTAGTCCTACAACACTCAAATGGGTACTAGAACCTTTTCTAGAACATGATGAACTATCCTTGATAAAATAGAGTTTTTTAAAAAAATAATTACATGAAATTGATGATCACAAACACTAATTATTGAACTTGTTCCCTTTTATAGGTCATTCCCTTCATTCTCTATTTTATGAAAATGCACCGTCCATATACAATATATCATGTGTCATTCCATGAATTACTTCCCATTGGTAGAATCCATTGAAACCATTCAATAGATATTCAAGATATTAATTGATACATTCATGATGTATTAGTAACTAAAATAAACTATATGGTAAGCTAGTTTCATAGGCATGCACTCAACCTACAAGGTTTAAGATGCATGCACTTAGCCAATGAGATGGAAGATGCATGCACATGGCATGCATTACATTGGGTGTAACATATTCTCAATCTTGGGTTTATGGATACATTGGAACCAACATATCCTAAATTCATATGAATCACATGAATATTATTTTAGTTCACATCCAATAGTTGTAAGTCATAAAAAGAAAATTTTATGCCACTGACTTATCTAATCATATTTTATGATTGGGTAATATCATATAGATTATTATGAATATAATCATAAGGTTTGATATATAATAACATCCTATGATATTAGAATCCAAATTATAATAGTTATCATTTAGGAATATTCCATGTTTGGATATCATTAAATGGATATGTTTTATAAGATTAAATATATGGGAGTTCATATGAAAGAGGGTTATAATAGTTGTAACTGATAACAACATTAAATCATATGTCTAATAATTTATAATTGAATGTATGATTACTCAAGAAGTTTCCTCAATAATTATTTAAAGTCATTACCACCATATTATGGTGGGTGATAAACTCTACCCAGGCCTTTTTCAAATCCATCCTTCCCATGGATCTCTTACCCTACCTCCTTTACACCATGAGGTACTAGAATATCATGGAGAGTGGAATATTTCCACTCATATGATGAGTTATTTAGCATAACCCATGGATACTTCTAGAATAGGTAGTCATTTGGATACCTCTCATGTGATCTTCATCGATCACACATGAGGAATACACCTATAGTGTCCATATTTGGTGAAAGGTATATTGTTTATTCATTTAAACCATGCATGATTTCAGTTTCTCACATGGTTAATCTTGGACTAGTTTAATGAGTGGTTTTAGGTCCTTTTAAACCCATCACTTGAAATTTTTATAATGGTTTGGTTCTTTATAGTTCTTTATAAGAGATCCTCATTATTGGACTCAGTGGTTAGGGTGGACATTTAACTATGTTTCTTCAATTGATAGCTTAGGTTTTGTTCATTAATAATGTTCCTATTAATGTGATAAACCATAGCATGGATCTAAAGATGGGTTGTAGAGAATTGAGATACCTATCTATGTTTTTTAGAGGTGGATGGAAAGTTTCCCTCCTAGATGAAATTTTATTATTCTGTTTGTGTGAAAAAAGTGAATGTGCATGTTTCTTAAGAGGCTTGTGATTATGTGAAAGACCTCTTGATGGAGTTTTTATACCTTGTGGAGTTTATATTTATTTTTTTGTGAGGTTTCATGCATTTTTTCCCATTTGGGATATGGATCATGGTATATACACTATTCACCCATGGGAATATATCCTTAGAGTGGTGGTTGATGAAGAATTGGGTAGGATAATGGCTAATCCATAGGATTCAATGGTGAGATGTGTGGAACAAAATTATCATGGATATTTACAAGGGCCCACCTGTGGTAAGAATATGACCATGAAATGACTGTTTGTTTATAATAATGGTTTATGGATATAGTCTAAGTGATTAGGGTGTAGTCAAAGACATTAATTGTAGTGTAGTGGGATCCAACCTCTATGATGATTGGTGATATGTAGTATAAATATGGAGGTGATCTATGGGTAGTTTGGAAGATAGCACTAAGGAGGACTATTAATATGAGATAGAGAATGGTATAAACATCAGGATTTTTATTTCTTAAAGTTGGGACTCGACCCCTAGTTGGGAAATTTTTTTGTCATGGTATTTTTTTTCTTGTGTTATTTCATGATTTGGGAACTCTTTTACTACTTATTTAAAGTTTTTTTATTGGATGACATGTGATTAATGGTCAGGACCTATTTTATTTCCCACTATTATGATTCTTATTTTTATAATTATTTACTAGGTTATTTCCGGGATAGTTTATTGATGGAAAATTAGATAACCAATGGTTCAAGAGTGACACTGATGTGTGAGTTTTTTGGATATGTTGATACCCCTTCATGAATTTTTTCGATTAACATGATAGTGGTTTTGAGGCATACCTCATTGGGACATGTGGGTATGTGGATATTTGATCACAAGAAGGTGGGTCATATCCATAATTGGATAGTACTAGTATGAGTTATTGGGGTGAATCTGTCTTCTATCTATGTAAGAATAAGTTTTCTCGTATATTAATTTTGTTATGTTTTTGGATGGGTGTGTTTCACTAATCACTTTAAACACATTCCCATAATTTTCATGCAGATCCACTTGACCATAGAATCATTAAATGTATTGAGGTGATGGAGGAATTATACTAGGTAATTTTACTCTCCATATACCTATATAAACAAAATGGGTTTTATTGTATATGGGTAGACCGTCACATTTTATTTAAGGTACAAGTATTAGCTTGGACCTAGACACATATCTCTGAATTATCATGGAATTAGAGGTTGAGTATTTAGTAGCTATTGATCATGTGAGTTGTTTTAGAGTCTATTTTACTTTTATTTTTTTGTTTATTGCATATGTATTGGTTGGTGTTCTTGTAACTACGCATGGATTTTAGGTTTGTTGATTTATTTAAGAATTTTTAATTTTGGTATAGAGAAAGGAGAGTTTCATGAATTTGGATTTAGATTATGAATATAATATTTGAAATATATTTTAAAGATGTTTTGTATTAGGATAAAGGATCATGTGGTGATTCAAGTTCCTAGGAAAGCATTGGACAAGGGTCAGATGGAAGCAGTTGAAATTTTAACTATCTATAGTAAATCACGCCATAGTGGTTATAGATCACTCTATAAATATCTATAGAAGAGGTAAACATACCATAAGATTCTAGGACACCCTTCCATGAAGGATGATGGCCTTAGGGGTGTTTTTGTGTGTTAATGTGTCAAGAAAAAACTCGTATTATACACTACGTAATAGGTAAGATAAGGTAAAGTCACTCTCCCTAGAGTAGTAATGCTATGACCCCCTTGGTTTCACTTTGAATCTTTAATTATACCATGAATTTTCAGTAAAGGAAGTGTGTCATGCTATAACTCTCCTGGCTATGTCATAATGGAACCATGGGTGCCTTTTTTTAATCAAGGGTGGACCCATTTTTCGGTTTCATCCCCTTTAGGTTTTTTGGGATAAGGTTCATTAGAAGAGGGATGAATTGGATGACACCCCCCCTACTCCCTCTTCCTCCTTTGATACCCATGTTGAGGGATGGTTTTGGTATCATTTTGGTGGTGTTTTTGGGTAATATCTTTCATTATTCTTTCATTTTGGATCCCCCTTCCTAGCCCTTTGGTATTAGTTTGATTTGGGATAGGGTTTTGGTTCTAATTAAACCTAATCATAGTGTAATTAGATTATAAAGATGGGGATTTCACGTGGACAGGATAAAGGATATCCCATAAGGTTGATCACATGTCGTCAAAAGTGTTTTTGGTATGATGATGATGCACTATGAGTTTTTAGGAAATTATGACTATTTAATTTAATTTAAATAATTAATTATTTTTGGCATATGACATTGTATAGGTGCTAAAGAACATGGATGAGCTTAGATGAGGCTCGATGGATCTTGGTGAGGATTTAACTCTAGTATTGAGGTAGGGGCACTATGATACAATTACATGTGTTTTTTTATGAATTATAGTGTATGTATTCATAATTGGATTGGTTTGGTATTGGGGATTAGGGACCAAGATCACCCTAGAGAAGAGATAGGATGTCATTTGGCCACTTATACTTGGAATAAGTTCTCTTAAGAACTTAGGTTGATTGGGATCACTTAGTGACTATACTTCCAATGTGTGAGAGTGTCATTTGAGCTAACCAAATTTCTTGAGTAGGTCGTAGGGTATGATATGTGACATGGTTATCCTAGTACGGGTTTCTAGGTTCTAATGGGAAATCATGATAGTCTTGGGGTCGAGTGGTGGCGGGTGAGATGGGCATACATCTCATTAGTTCTTAAGAAATACCTCTTGGGGCTAGAGGAGAGTATTAGTGTGTGAGGTGATAGAGATGATCCCTCTGTTTTTTAACATGTCTGATAAATAGGTTTTTCCTTGGATGATGAGTTTAGATATCTCCCTTAAAATATGCAAGACAAGACCTTGGTGTGGGTCACATAAATTTTTCAAGACTTCACATCAGGCTATGAATGGGATTATATAGGGATGGATTGGGATGGTTCTTGGGTAGTAGGACTTAGACTGATGATGGATTTTTGGTGAGGTTGGAATATGCCTTTAGGTCTTGGTCAGAGGAGCCTATGGGCTATGAGATCATTGTGGGGTGACAGACTTGGAATGGTGTTGACGATCTTATTGGTTGTGTGGTAGGTTGTGTGTCATGTTTGTTATTTCATGAATCTGCTTATGATAGGAGAAAAAAATTGGTGTGGGGTGGATCCTAAGGTCTATCTCTACTAGGAGTGATATATAATAGTTAAGATCTCCATGAGTGATATGGGATCTTAGTAGTGTATAAATTATCAGAATACCTTGAGTGAGAAGTTATATCTTGAGACTAATTATCATCACCTTGAGTGATAAGGTGTTTCATGGAATGTTTATTAAGTGATAATTAAATGGTCGAGACATTGGACATTCTTGATTGAGAAGGGTACTCTGTCCATGGTGTGGTGTGAGGTATAAATGATGGACCCTGCCTTGAGTGATAAAGTAGCAGGATGGGATGTGGATGAGGGACCCTACCTTTAGTGATAAGGTAGAGTCCATGAATTAATGGAAGACCTCCCTTAATTGATAATGGACAGCCCAAGATCTAGATAGGGGATCCTACCATGTTCCTTCATATATTGGTTAGGAATGGGTAGATTCCTTACCCTTGACCTTTGAGTACGAGCTGAGGACTTAGACAATGTCATTCTTTGAGTCTTTGGGTATGATCCAGATTGTGTGGAATGAGACATTGGATTTTATAATGGTGTTAAATAAGTTAATTTTGGGCATCATGGAGGCCAATTTAGCACACTATGGTCTGATAGGCACAAATACCTCATTGGGTGCAATGATGGACCAGTTATCATATGATATCCTGAAGAGAATTTTTATTTATTAATTTCTATTCCTTTTGCATGAACACACATATGATAGTGTATATTAGGGGTTCTTCGTGATACCATACTAATTTATATGCTCACACTCTACATGGGAACCCTGGTGTGCATTCATACCATATATTTGATTTTAGGTTGAGCATGGTACATGAAATGGATTGGACAAGAGCATCGTGACTATATCTAGAGAATGGGAGATCATTTTCTCCATAGGATTCTAGTAAGGATAGTTTTATATTTTTTTTATTTTTTTTATTTTTCATATGCGATCGTCCTAGTGGGTGATCTTTGTATGTTAGTATGATTGTATTATGTATTCCAGTTTTTTGATTTATTTAATATTCTATGTACTCTTATGTGTGAATTTTTATTTGTTTTTATATTTATTAAACTCTGGTTTAGAGGTATAGTCTCCCCATTGTATTTATTAGGTCATAATAATTATTAGGCATCCTTTTGAATATGGGTAGGCATGCCTATGGCCAGGTAACATCCTTGTCCCAGGGTACTATAGATTAGCCTCCAAAAAGGGGCATTATAATGTGTTATCAGAGTGTTTTTTTTTGGTTTAATATTTGATTATATGGTATATATGTGGTTTAGGAATGTGTTGGATCATGTGATGGATCCCATACTGGTGCTTCATGAATAACTTTTTCAGTGGGGGAATTCCTTAGTACCATGGTGACGAGATTTCCATTTTTTTTTTGATGATACAATTTAGATATTGATTCAAGTATGATTTTTTATTTGATATTTGTATTATTTTTTTCTCTTATACCATGGTGAAAAAATGTTCCATAAATCCATCATGCTTGGAAGATCGAATTTACATGGAATTCATATTCTTCCATGTGATTTATTTCAATATCAGTAGGTTTGGCTATTTAAAGTGTCATTAATAAATTATATGGAATTTTCACATATAAGTTTATGGTTGCACTATATTCTGATAGGACATGAATTTTTCTATAATTCGGGTTCATGTGGATTTAGAAGTAGGGCATTCTCTAGCAATGACTATATAGTCCCTTCATATGAGGGATGTATAGTAATCCTTAGTGGGTTGGTCATGGCCTTTAAATAACTTGAATATAAAACCCTTTTGGGTTAAGTGTATGTATTTTATACTCGAGGAATGATCTAATTATGGGAAAGGGTTTTTTGAAGGATGTGATTTTAGATTACTTAATATGTTAATAATAACCTATATGGTGACTTTCCATGTATATTCTTGGTGGAACTGTAATTAAAAGATCTGATAGGTTAAGGAAGAGCATGTGGAATTCCTTGGACCTTCTAAATGTGAATAACTCTAAGTAATTCTATTATCGATGTTGATTTTAGATATAAGACTAGTTTGGTTCCTATACCTATAGGTTCTATATGTGATTTTAGTGGTGTGGTGTGATCTCGGGTAGATTCTCATGATTTAGAACAACATCTATGTGGATAGTGATTGTGTGGTTAGCCTTGGTATGAGTGAGATTCCTCAAGCTTCTATGATGAAATTTATTGAGAAAAAAATAGATAAAAAATGATAAATTATCACTTAAATGAGGGTAAAAGGGAGAAAAAGATAGACTAAGAATAAGAACCGGAATATAGGATACATCGATCTATATGGTTTAGTAAACATCCCTACATACACAGAGAGGCTGAATCACTTTGATAAAATTGAGATCCAAATTAAAATGTATAATATAAAAGTATATGAAACCCTCACTTGAATTATCTCTTAAATAAATATAATAAATAGTAACTCGCATTGCCATAGTTCCCACACAGTAAGTCTAATGTGCTATAGTGCCATAGGAACACAAGTATAAGGTGTTACATTATCGATGGAAGAAATTCCACAAAGATATAGTACCATTATCACATAATACTATAGTAATTCTACACTGGTATAGTGTTATGACAATGTATATGGTCAGATTTGATGTAGTTCAGTCAGAGTTTATATAGTGTGCCGTATGGACCACCCAGGATTGGCCCAACTTCATCCAACGATCAAGCTACACCGGTCTAAAATAATTGACTTTTGAGGGGAGCATGGTCAGTGGGTTAAGTTCATGATCCTAGTTTTGATGGGATATGACTCATGGGTGCATGATTTGGGTTTTTTTATTAGGTTTTACATTATCATTAAGTCTTTGTGTTTGGTCCAGGTCAAGGTCAGTGGGTTAAGTGCATGAGCCTATGTTAGATTCCTAATAGATAGTGAGAATTAATGAGAGGCTTAGTATATAGTAATGGTAGGAGATATGGTCATACATCTCATGAGTTCCTGTAAACTCCCTCCCAGGTTTGGACAAGAGTCTTGTTGTATAGGTCAAAAAGGATGAGTCTTACAGGACATGACATGCATGACAGAGAGTGTTTCCCCTTAGATGAAGGGATATAAGATATACTTTAGAATATATGATATTAGAACCATGTGTAAGTTATAGAAATTGTTCATGACTTAGAATCATATTTCCAAAGATATTAAAGAGGTATAGATTAGGATGGTCCATGGTTGGAAGGACTAGGAATAAAAAACATTTGGGATGAGGTTGGATCAGGCCTTGAGGTCTAGGTCGGAGGATCCTATGGGCTTTGAGGTCTCCATGAGGTGAGAAAATTGGAATAGTATTAAGAATCCAATGAGTTGTGTGGAAATTTGTGTGCCATGTTTATTATTTCATGATTTTTCTTATGATAGGTAATGGAATACAATGTGGGGGATGGATCCTGAGGCCTAGCCCTACTTTGAGTGATATTGATCTAGAAGGATCATCATGAGTGAGATGGGATCTCACTTTTGCATAAATTCTGGGAATACCTTGAGTGAGAAGGTATAGATTGAGAGAAATTGGATTCACCTTGAGTGAAAAAAATTTAATGTGGACCTTACCTTTGGTGAGAATATAGTTGTTATGATAGTGTTCAATATTGAGTTAGAAGGCGGGTTTTATCCAAGTGTGGTGTGAGGTATAGATGATGGAACATACCTTAAGGGATAAGGTAATAGGTTGGGGTATAGATGAGGGACCCTACCTTGAGTGATAAGATAGAGTTTGGGGCTTGATGGATGGCCTCCCTTGAGTAATAAGAAATGGTCCAAGACTTGGATGAGGAACCCTACCCGGTTCCTTCATTTAGAAGTTAAAAATTTGTATATTCTTTACCCAACACCTTTGCGTACGGGCTGATGACTTAGAAAACAACTTACCCTGAGTCTTTGGGTATGAACCAGATTTTTGGGGACAAGATGACTAGATTCTATCATGGAACTGAAGCAAGTATGATTTTGAATCATAGTGGCATGGTTAGAATATGGTTGTCCAACAGGTGTGTGTACCTCATTAAGAGTTGTGGTGTCCTAGTTAGCACATGATGAACCAGAGAGCATTTTTATTTATGAATTTTCATTCCTTCAACATACACACATATATGAAGGTGTATATTAAGGGTGATAAGTGAAACCCTACTTATTTATATACTCACACCCTACATGATCACCCTAGTGCATATACATACTGTATTTATTATTTTATGTTGAGCATGGGATGTGAAGTGGATCGAGCTACAATGGATCAAGGGTATCAATAAACTGGGAGTGTAGTGTAGATTGAGGCTGGTAGTAGGGTCTATTGTGTGTCTTGTTTATTTTATTATTTTGTATATGTGATCAGAAAAATGGGAAATCAATGCATGTATTGTATTAATGCATTATGTATGATTGTGGTTTTGTTTTTGTTTTTGTTTTTCTTATGCTCTAATTTAATGATGTTTTATTTTTTCACTATTTATTGCACTTAGGTTTGGGGGGAATAGTCTCCCCATTTTATAGATTTATCTCTCACTACTAGTCTACAGACTCTAGAATAATAGAAGTTGAGCCTAAGACCATGTATCTCCCTCATCCTATGAAATAGTGGAGTGGCATCTGGACCGGAGAATTACAGTTCTAGTAAATTTATTTATTATTAATTTATGTATATTTTTTATAATTTGTTATTTCTAATTCCTTGTTTATTAATGATGTATCATTTAGTATTTTATTAATTTTATATTATGGACTTTAGGATCCTTCCTGGATCCCTTTTTACTATCTAGAAATTTTTGGGATGTATATTATACAGATATCCCACGATGAAATTTTGATAGATTTAGGCATGAAACTTGGCCTTATTATAGATCCTTGAACTAAGATCCACATAAAACCTATGCTTCATGCCGAAAGAAAAATATTCCATGGGTGTGCATCCCTGTATGCTAAAGGCTTATGACTAGAAGTAAGGGTATGTTAGGTGATATTGGGGAGACTATACCCTCTAGTGATGATATAATAATAATTTTTATATAATAATAAAACACTTCAAAAGCATAAATAGTAAAAGTAGTGGAAGAAATAATAGATAATGGAAATAATAGTCCAAAATCCATTTTAATACATATCAAAAAAGTGTATATGTCAAAAATTCATTCAAAAATATAGATGAAAGATCACCCATGGATGATCATATAAGAATGGACTCAAAAGTCCTAAAAGAAACTCTAGGTCATAGTGAAGAACCACCATGGTCCCTATACCATCCATCCTAAGTAATTTCATCCCTGGTCACTATGGTCAAGAGCATGAACCCAATCCCTAACCCGATCTCAAAACCATAAATTATACACAGATCCTAAGGGACCCATGTAGGGTGTGAGTATGAACTCAGTAGGACACCCTCAATGTGTGCCTATATTACATCCATATTTATACAAGTGTATGTATACATAAATAAATAGAAATTTTACTCATGAATAAATTACATAACCTAATTTACTCATGCTCAGTATCCATGAGGAAGATTTTACCTACTTTGACCAATGCCAAAGTGGAATGGTATATCCATGGTTAGTCGTATTCAAAGAACCTTAGTATCTCATCTATATACATTTCACCCAGTACCTCATTCCAACCAATACCACATGTAGCCTCACATAGATTATAAAAAACATCAGAAATACTCTCCCAAAAAATACATCACAAGTCCCTCGAACTTCCTCTCATTAAATCCCCATCGGCTTAATAGCCCGACGTCCCAAGGCATGGTGATATAAATCCTCAAATTAATAATAAATCACCATTGGCTCAACATCCTAATGTCTCAAGGCATGGTGATATCTTTCCTCCAATAATCCTAGCCCATCGGCCCTAACATATATGGTGAGCCTTAGACCCCAACTAATGGTATCACATACCATCAAACATGGATTTCCATGGTGATAACCTCCTCCGTAATTTATATTCAACACCATCCCCTAAGTCACTTTAACTATAGAGGTCTCCACCCATAATGAGTGGTCAAAACCACTTCACCTTTGTCCAATCTCTGTGCACATAATCCAATGAAAACATCAGGAAATAATAGTGAGAGAGAATCACAAACAAGTACCTAAGCCGCACCAACCCAAAACCTCATTGTTATATGTGAACCTCATCTCCCATCCATGGAATGGTCATCATCATCCACCTCATCCCAATGATCAGATTGCCTCAATTTCTGATGGTCATCTCTATCCCACATATATCCATCCATGACCTCAGCCTGATGAACATCCTCATCTCAGTCCCAATTATCAATATCACATAAATACCTTTGTCCATTCCTGTTACATTCCCATTGAATTAATGCAATCATATCACAAAAAAAAATTTAAGGGTTTATCTTGAACAACCCACATATTCATATTTAATAAAAAAAAATACCCCATAACACTCATATATTTCCAGAGAAATCAAGGAACCACCTACCTTAGACTCATAGTTTCTCCTTCATTGGATATTGGCCTCTAATCAGATCCAAAATGATAAAAATCAAGATTATAAACAAACAACCTGAAAATAGGGCATATGATCTCGGATGGAAATAACATTCCAAACAGTAAGGTAAAATAATAAAGGAATAAAGTTAAATCAATATATTACCTCTACACTACCAATGCTCCCAAAAAAATCCAAATTAGAGCATGTAAAAAAGAAGGAGTCCAAATCCTAGAGCAGGAAGGGATGTGAGGAATCCCCCTATTGTGCATGTGAATGGGAGAAGAAGGAAGAATAATGAAATAAAAGTGGGTAGTTTAGTAATTTCAACCCTTTAAATGAACTTCATGGTTATTCCACATGGTTCGGCTATCCATGTTCCAACCATGTGGTTCCACTATCCAAGGATCAACCACTTTAAAATAGGTTACATATTTTAGATTCATGGTTTAGCTAGACTGTGTGTCAATCATGCGAACTCACTACTTAAGTGGCACTAAGTGTTAGGGCTAGGCCACATGGTTTGTAAAAACATACACAACCCATTAACACCCTTTATTAAAAAATGTAGACATATCATGTGGCCATGCTCCCCATATTATACAGTTTTATTAATAATGGTCTAGTTCAAATATGGGCCACATGGTTTCCCCTAAAGGGATACATGGTTGGAACAAATTGTTCACATATGCCTACACCTTCTAGAAAATTACTTTTCAGGGCCTGACACTCTAAAAACTCATCCAAACCCTTGAGAAAATCACTGATCCTTAAACCCCATCTAAAAACAACACCTCGGAGCATTAAAACTGTAACGCCCCGACCCCAGCTACCCAGAGTCGGTGCATTATTACATAACATTGGCATGATCACAAGAAAGATCAAATCTCGAAAGACCGATTGGTTTAGTAGCCTTGGAAACACTAGATATATTCATAAGTTTTACATTACATCATAAGATGAAAAACTACTACAACAACATAATGTTTCCACATTCCACACTATAATCCCTTCATAATATCCCTGCAGGTCATTCATAACTTACATCTTCACTTCCTGGGAAAAATAAAACATAGAAAAGGGGTGAGCTCAAATGCCCAGTAAGGATAACAATATAGCGGAAACTTTCATAAATAAGAATAAACATTTAAGGAAATGTATAACTAAAACAAAAGCCTTTTAAATGTGAACTTTCAACATGGTATGGCATAAATAAAATGAAATAATACCATTTACTTATTCACATGGATATTCTACTAATCGAATAATCACATGCAAAAATCAATAACCACTTTCATAATGTTGGAATGCATAATGCCAGACTATCATAACCACATAGCCAAGGCCTCGTGCCAAGACTACAAATAAGATTTTGTCAAGGCCTTGTGCCAAGACACTAGTTTGTCTCATGAGACCTACCGATGCATCGAGGAGCTATAGTGGGCTCCACCCGTCACTTATTAAGTCCAATGCATTCCCATATGAAAAGGTTTAAACATAACATAAACATTCGTATTAAAACTAGCATACGAAATGTCAATAATTTCACCATAAACTATGAATGGTATAAAAATAGCACATCCATAGTCAAACATATCACAAAACATTCAATACAATATATAAGTTTTGTATCATAATAAATCAACTTCAAATAATCTTAAAATCCGTCAAAGGATGTTGACATAGATGAAATCAAAATTCTTTTTAAAGAAATATCTCCTTTTATTTTGAAATCATTTAAGATCCATATAAAATAAAACATTTTCTTTGAAAATATTCTTATAAGCTTGTAAGGAAAGCTTTGAAGATTTTATAACGGCGTAAAATAACCGCACCCGCCGTATAAGTTAAAAAAAACATTCTTACCTCAATTCTGTCGAAAAGGTTAAAAAGGACCTTGTTTTGAAAACGACGGAAAGATTCCTTTATAAACCTCTTATAAAAAGTCAAACAAGGGTATAAATGACTTTAACCCATATTCTTGTAAATAGTAAAAATGTTTTGAAATACATTTTTAAGAAACATGGATGTGGATGATAAAGATATCCCAGTAGATTATTACGTATAAACAACCTCGGATAATGAAGAGATTGTGAAATAAACCCTTACCTTGTACTTTTCCTTTGTTGGGGTCGGTTAACCTCCTGTATAATGGTGAAATAATTGTTATTAAATTATACAAGAATCATATACATTAATATGATATCATATATGATCTTTTAACATTGCTTTATTAATAATATCTTAGTATTATCGTCGTTTCAGGTGATAATCGATTCGTTCTTCTTAAATGTTTGGTTACGTAAGACATGTTTGTAATGGATATATTAAATCTTATTCATAATCAGAATGATATTAACATTATTTTTAACCCTAAAATGAGAATAAGACTTGAATGGATACGATGGAGGATGGATCTCACCGCGTTCGTGGAGACGGTAGTCCGTACGTACGCATGAACGCTACTTCCATTTTAATTTTTATTTTAAATGAATTGAATCCAACTGATACATAGGTATATTACTATTCCAGTATAATATAATATTTTATATATGTTACTTAAGTTCATTAACACCATCCTTTATACGTTCCATGTGTGGTATGAACGAGTCATATCGTTTTAAGGGGGCGGTAGTCCGCACTTCCTCAAATGAAATTATCGTATGTATATACAACATGAAACGAATAATGGTATGAAATAAAATGGAATTACAGAAGCTTATATATAAAATATATATCATTAATATCATATTTAATTACAGTTCCATCATAATGGCCACCATGAGAGGCGGTAAGATGTATTTGAACAATCATCGTTTCGTGAGGCGTTAGTTTTCCATCCACAGAAACATTATGTTCATCATCCATTAGATGGAGTTGTGTGTATGTGTAGTTTGAATCCTTCTTATAAAAACCTCCTAGTATATTTAGGATACCGGTGTTGTTACAAAAGAAAGGAAATAAAAAGAGTTTGGGGGTTGGAGAAGCAAAATAAAGGAAAATAATTTAAGAGAAATCGTTACCTTTAATTTAGGTAACTCACTTTGGTTGGAACCAAAGGACTTCTTGAAATGATTTCTTCCTAAGGGTAAGCTTCAAGTAGGAGGAGAGGGATGTGGGGAGCTTAGTTGGGCAGAGTTTGGACGAGCCAAGTGGCTTGAGAGGTGTGAAGAATGAGTAGAAGTGGTCTCCTTTTATAAGGGAGAGGAGGGGCTCTTTAGGAAAGAGTGAAAGTATTACTTTATAATATAATTATATTCGGTTTATAATGGTCCAAAAATCATTGAGGTCGAAGATAGGATGAATCATATTCTAAATAACATCAACCAATAAGAATTGGACAGGTTTTAGATAATATTTTAATCATTATAATCTTATTTATTTAAATGATTTATTAATGAGGTAAACATTGCATCATTATTGTGTCATTAATAATTTAACTTATTTGATGTCTAAAAATTATAAATAAAATATCATCATGTAGGAAATCTTTTTAGCTTTCTAATGAATATTTATAATCGAAAATCCAACATGTATAACCCTATGTAAAAATTGTTATTCTAAAAGATGTAAGCTTATGCCATTTTTATTTTTATTTTAACTTTATTAATATAATGTGTCCCTACCACATACAAGTGGCTCCAAGGGGTCCCCAAATTGACCCAAGGATGCTCATGGTCGGGTATGTGTCCACTAATAAGGTTAGGACACGTTTTAGGGTAACTTTGTATTATTATAATATTATTTTTTTAACCCTTATTTACCGGATTTACCCTTTAACCATGGTAAATAAAATATTTACCGCAGTAATTATTCAAAATGTGTAAAAATAAAAGTTACCTATTTACATAATTTGGACATCCTGATTCCAAATATGGAATCCATTTTCCTAAATTCAGAACACAGAAGTGGCAGAAATTAATTTAAAATTAATTCCCGCTGTCAAAACAAAAAGCGTGTTTTTAAGAGGTAATAACTATCAAAAGATTGACACTTGTTTATGTTCGGTTTAATTGTAAAATTATGTCCAATGACCAACATTATATTAAATGGTAAAAATATATTCTAAATATACTTTAAAACCACTCAAAATCACAATTTATCACTATTAATTATTTTGATTAAAAAAGTTGTTTTTAATTAAAATTTAGAAATTTTCACTATTCATCAAAATATGAAAGTTATCCGAAATGTACCAAAATTTCACCCTAGGCTAATTTTGATATTCCGAATCTAAAAATGAAGTCCATTTTGAAATATTGAATATATATGATTTCAAAAAGTAGGTATTACTATTCACAACGGCTAGTTTAATTAGTTGTGGTGTGTGTTAGAACTCGAGGTTGCATACAACACACGCTATCGCATTATTCGAAGGGAAACGTACCATAGAAGCTTGGGGTGTTACAAAAACTCTCATATTTAAGTTTTAGATATCAAAAAAAGTTGTTCTGATCACCAAAATCAAAATTCAATAAATTTTAGAAAAAATACATGTTCTAAAAACTCAAGACATTATAGTATCCCCACATTACAAAATATCATCCTTGTGGTATGAGGTTTCTCAATGATATGGTACCAAACATAACCATCTCATAAACATTTCCCTGGTATACCTTAGTTAATCATTCAGAAGCTAATTCCCCTTATGGTGATTCCCTCTATAAGAATTACCTACATGGTTGTTTCCAAACCCAAAATTCAACACTCTAATGTTTCCTCTAAACATCCTAATATATACATGTCCCCATATGATATATCATCATTTCTGCACCTCGTTAGGTTCTCATCCCATACTCATGTCAGACACAACACCCATGAGTCCTATATCTCATCACATTCCCATATGTCCTACACTAAAATGTATACCCACCTCTTTCTTGTGTAAAAAATGAATCCCATGAGGTTCCACATCACAATCGATTCTCACAAGTTCAGTATCACATTGGTTCTCAAAGATAAATCTCATATAATATATATATACATGAATTCCCATAATAGTCATGATTCCTACACATATCATACAATCCATGAATCATATTTGATTCCCACATATTAACCAGTGTCTGGTTAGTTCAACCACAACACATGAACCTCATGAACCCATCTTTGTCATGACCAACAAAAAGGAGACACCACGATCAAGGCATACCTCCAACCATCATTGGCCCCCCGACCTGCTCTGACCTAGATAGAATAATAGCATACACCTGGATTGAAGCCTGACTGCATGAGGATTAACCTATCTATGGAACTGCACCAGATACCTTCCACTAACCCCACTATTGGGTCTCTCTCTCTCTTCCATGACCTATTCATGTAGTAGAATCCTGACTACCATATTTTCGTATTAGTCTTAGTCCTACCTCATATCTCTGAGTCTGACCTGATCAATGACTCCCAGATTCTGGATAAGTCTTATTGTATAACCTCTCAATGTTCCTCATCTAGCCACATGCCTAGTACTCCTTCATAGGTTAATCACACTAAGTCCGAACATGTCCTTATTACACGCACTGAAAGCACATATTCGATGACCCACTCCTCAACGGTCCTCCCTAATCTATTGTATGACTATCCTACTGAGGATCCTCACGTCCCCACTTTCATCTACTTAAAGAATCACTCATAATATCACTTAGCGCTATCACCGATCTCAAATAAGTCTAGTTCATTATGTTTCCCTAGGCTATCAAATATTGGTTCACCACATCTAAGAATGAGTTCAACCTAAATATGTTTACCTACACTCTAATGTAATTCCATAAACCATCCTCTAAATTCCTTACCCTGGTGATATCATCTCCTTCCATATAAGGTGAAAATCAGGATAGGTCTATGAAATTATCTACATAATTGATAATAAATGTCTCCCCATACTATAGGTTCATGAACCCATAGTCTCAATCCTACCTCAACATCTCTGCAAAAAATTACTCGAATAACCTGGACTATAAATCCTTCCATGTTAGTCCATTATTCCTACTAGACTATACTTGTATGTCCCACCAGAACTTTGTCATTCCTCTATAATATAGGTATCCATATTCACCCTCCAACCAAAGCATGTCTAAATATGGTCAAATATCATCTACATAGACTTGATCCCATTCCCTACTACACGAGATCCACCCTCACCCTGATATAGTGGTGGGTTATGAGACTACAAATCCTACATCATATAATCCATAGACTGCTCGGCTCCCTAATCTCCCCTATCAATAACCTGTATAATTTGTATAAAAATCTATCTAAGATACTCGTATATCCATGGCCCAAATTCCTCCATCAGTTTAGGCTACCACACCTGCATAAGATCTTGTACCTATGGGTTAGGATTAACACGACCCTTAGGGGTCTCATCCCGTGCACACTCTAGAGGCACCACATATCCCCTCTCCAGATGATCTATCAGAATCCATCTAGGTGTAATCATGTTGAATACAAAATAATATGGTCAATACAACCATAAAAGTCATATATATATATCATAGGTAAGAAAATATATAACAGGAACCACATCTCACCAACTTTACACTCCCCTACTACACCCATGTCTCATATCATCTAGCCTCATGACCCCTGACCGACCCATATCAGATTCAGGTATCATATATTATATGGCCTCATGGACCATTTTCTACCCTTGATAGAGTCAGGCATCACATATCATTCATATAAAATATAATCAATCTAGGGTGGTTGAGTATAATCTCACCAAAAATCTATGAAGGAAAACATTGTTTAGATTTTTGTTTACATTTTAAAAAACTCACCCCATTCCTTTATTCCCACCTACCCATAACAGAGTCAAGCCCATAAAATATATGCATAGTTTCACATAACAATCTCATCAAGAACCACATACCTGGGTTGGATGAGTAGAAATCCACCAAAAAGGCTATGCAGGGAAAAGCTACTTAGTTTTTTTAACACTTTAAACAGCCTAACCCCTCTTAGCGCATTCCAGGTTCCCAATAAAAATCACAAGTATATACACAGATCGTATGAGCCCAAGTTCCTATCATGATGCATAAAAACTCCTCCATTTTCATACTGGTCCACGGGTCAAAATCTCTTAATCCAATAAAATCACACCCAAGTTCACCACTCAAGGTTTAAATCAATCAAATGTTAAAGAACAAAACATAACATCAATTTCACACCCCTAGAAACTTGTTATATCCCCTGTTCATGGGGATTCAAGCACCCAAACACAATCTATTTACATAGTTCTAACTATATCCTAGTCTCTAGTCTACTATAACCCAAATAGTAATACCAAAAAAGAAAATAAATACATGTGGTTCCATTTTTAGATCATTGGTGTGGGAGACACATAAAACCCATGCTCTGGGTAGGAGAACCACTAGGTCCTAGGTGCACCTCCCCATACACTAAAGGTTGTCAAATATTAGTGAGGGCATGTTAGGTGATATTGGAGAGACTATACCCTCTGGTGATAATATAATAATAATATACATATAATAATAAAGCACTATAGAAGAATAAATACTAAACTTATTGGAATAAAAAATATATAATGATAATAAAAATCCAAAATTAATTTCTATACATATTAATAAATTGTACATTTCAAAAAATCATAAAAAAATAGACATTAAAGATCGATCATGGCTGATCATACAAGAATATACTCAAAATCCCTAATATAAACTCTATTTCAAATAGAAGAACTTTCATGGTATGTCTTCCATCCATCAAATGTAACTACATCCCTGGTCACTATGGTCCTGAGAATGAACTGAATCCCTAACCTGATCTCAAAAAAATAAAGTCAACGCGCATCCTGAGGGGCCCGTGTAGGGTGTGAGTATGAACTCAATAGGCCATCACCAATATGTTCCAATCTTATATACACATTTATATAAGTGTATGAATACATAAATAAATATCAAATGCACTCATATATAGATTACATAACCTGCTTTACTCATGCTCAGCCTCCACGAGGAAGAATTTCCCTTGTTTGTCCAATGCCGAAGTGGAACGATATATCCATAATCAGTCATACCAGAAGAACCCCGATATATCATCCATATACATGTCATAAAAAACATCATTCCAACTAATACCACATGAATCCTTTTATTGATTACAACCGGCATCCCAATATCTCTCCAAAAAAACACATCACAAGTCCCTCATACTTCCACTCAATGAATCCCCATCGGCTCAACAGACCGATGTTCCAAGGCTTGAGGATATTTTTCCTCCAATAAATAATAAATCACTATCATCTAAACATCTTTTAATCCTGAGGCGCAGCTATATCATTCCTCCAAAAATCTTGGACCATCATCCCCAACATATACGGAAACCCTCATCCACCAAATGATGGTCTCACATAACATCAACTTTGGATTTCTATGGTCAGAACCTCCTCTATAAATGATGGTCAACACCATCCCCTAAGACTCTATAAAAAATGAGTCCTCCAGTCATAACGAGTGGTCAAAACCTCCTCAACATATTCTTATCTATGTGCACTTGACTCCAACAGCAATTTTAGCCAACAAAGGTGAGCATAAATCACTAACAAGTACCTATACAACACCAATCAGAAAACTAATTGCCACATGTGAACCTCATCAGCCATCCACAACATATTCATCACCATCCACCACATCCTGATGATAACATCACCATAATTTCTTATTGTTATAACCATCCCATATATATTGGGCCACACCCTCATCCTGATGAACATCATTTTCTCAATCCTAGTGATCAATATAACCTCAAAACCTCAGGCCATTCTTATCACATTCCCACAAATCTCATTTATTCATATCACATATAAAATAATTTAAATGATTTTGAAAATTATTATAAACTAACCAACCAACCATAAACCCATTCCTGAATTATCATATATAATTAGGATATGGAATACCCATCAACGCCTCATAACATCAATTAAACAATTTAAAGGAAATCATTAATTTATTAAGGGATTGACCAAGATAACCCAAATATGTGTATTTAATAATGTACCCCATAACACTTTTATATTTAAGTAGAAATATAGGAACCTCCTGCCTTAAACTCATTGGCGCTCACTCATCAAATACTAACCTATAATCTGAGCTAAAATGATAGAAATTAGGATTCTAGAAAAATGCCATGAAAATCGGTCATATGAGCTCATATAGATATTGCATTCCAAACACCGGCATAAAATAAGAAATGAAGCAAGAGGAATCAAGGGCTTACTAATATGCTTCCAAAACACCCAATGATGTCCAAATAGGATCTTAGACGAAGGAATGAGTTTAAATACTAGAAGAGGAAGGAATGGGAGGAATCCCCCTGGTGTACATGTGAATGGGAGAAGAAAGGAGGAAGAAAAAAGAAATATAATGGAGGGTTAGTTTAGTAATTTCAACCCTTTAAATGAACTACATGATTAGGTCACACTATTTGGATAATCTTGTTCCAATAATTTGGTGCCACTATCCAACGAGCACCCCATTTAAAATAGGTCGTATGTTTTGGCTACATTCTTTGGCCAAACCATGCGTCAACTGTGCACACTCACTGCCTAAGTAGAACTAAGCGTATAGGCTTGGTTTTATTGTTTTTAAAACAAACTGGAGGCCATGAATACCCTCTGTTAAAAATTATAGACATATTAAACATCCATGAATCCCACCTCACACATTTTTCCTAACCGTTCTCGAATTCAAATATGGGTCTTATGGTTTCCCCTAAAGGGCAACATGGTTTGAACAAACCATGTGTCTCTGCCTTCACCTTTTGAAAATAATTTCCCATGTCCCAAATCTCTTGAAACTCATCCAAAACCCTGAGGTACTCACTAAGACATAAACTCCTATTAAAAACAATACATTTGAGCATTCAAACTTTTAAATTTAAATTTCTAAGCTCAAAAAGCAAAGTTGGTCCACTCACCAAACTAAAAATTCAAAAAAAAATTGTAAAAATGATATGTTCTAAAAACCCAGGATGTTAAACTTGTTTTAGTGTGAATAAAATCCCTATAAAATATTTAATCCATCATTGATAGTTACCATACCCTAGAATATATGTTGGCACATCTGAGGTCTCACATCGTTCCTTGCTCAGTCTCTATATAGGTCAGCAGGGTTAGGGTGTTACATGAGTTATCTTGAATTGATGATCATCAGGAAAAGTCATGGGTTGTGAAAATATATTAATATTAATATTAATATGTTCTTGTATATATATAGAGTTCACTCATGAGACACAAGTATGAATTGTAAACCAGGCACATTCTCTTTGAGTATACTACATGAAATGTCAATAGTATATTTTGGTTGTTTGATTCATAGTAACTCTCAATGCTTAAAATTAACATAGTACCCTACAAGTGAACCTTCATAATTTGATACTTTTATTTCATTCATCTTAAATATTGAACTCATTTGGGTATGGTTGTATATTTTTCTAATCTTGAATTAGATTTTTTTTCTATCAATATGAGAGTTATCCTCATGCATGATGGGAATGGAATGTGGGACCTTGATTTGGTTAGACTAATAAAAGTCTTGTTCATGCTTAGTTAAGTATCATTTTATAGGCTCATCTACTTATATGAATGACATGTAATGTATTCATCAATATTGATCAATATATTTTAAGAGTCAATGATGTATTAGTTACCTTATATAAGATTGTAATATCCCATGTCTCATGATGATACTTGATGTATTGGATAAAATATATTATATGAGTATACATGTGATGTATGGAGATAAATATAGTAAACATGATCATATTTAAGTACATGTTTTTTATGGATATCATGTCAAATTCTTTTATAAATTTAGTATTGATGATATTTTTATAGAGGTTAGTCTTTGATCATGGTTATGAATTAGGAATTCATAATCATTTTCAATAATATAAAGGCCCATAATTTCATTCATAAGACTATGAATAACAATTTATTTTGGTGAAAAATATTTTTCCAATATTTAATAGAATTTACATGAAATTTTATCAAAGGGATTTTGGATATATTTTCACATGTTATTAAAAATGTGCATAAAGTCTATGCAACTTTAATGCAAGTATAAGATTAAAAAATATGTACACTAAAGATATCATAACATAGATAATGATATATATAGTTATCATTCTCTGTGATATATATAGTAATGCATAGACTGTGGTATACGATATTCAACTATTATTTCTTTTAATTGTTTCACATTTCCTATCGATATTATTATGTTTGTAAATTTCCATATCATATGATGATATGGAACATAATTTTAAAAACATTTTATATAAGGTTTAATATTTAAATGATTGGTTAGTGATGTCAACTAAATATAGTATTGTAAAAAGTTGTAACATAATTCATTATTTGTCGAAAGAATTTATGAAATTCATAAACTCTAAGTACCTTCCTAATTTAACAAACCATATGTATATAACGAAATCCATACCTCGAAGAAATATATCCACTGATGATATTTTGAATTAAAATATCTCTCTCTATTTCCCTATCACTCTCTCTAGTAGGATGATAACATGACTTATTTAATATGATAAATTCTACAAAATCATCTAATAAAACAACTAAGCAAACAAGAATCTTTTGATTTCTTCTTAGTGATCATAATAAAACTCATTATTATTGGAAATGTTTTCAAATATTGAGTTATGTTCTTCATTAAATATAAATACATATTATTATCTTAATATTATTTTAAATGATATGGGAATAGGGTTGATTTTATACTATATATTTGAGAATTTTTTATGTCTACATAACCCATAATGTTCTTTATAATAGTGTATGTATGTGTATGTTGTGTATATAAATAAAACGTTTTTATATAATAAATTTATGTAATAAATGTTTTTTATATAAATTTTTTTTATAAAAAATCATGAAATTACACTATAATCTCAACTCCTTTAGAACAAAATACATGTCCACAGATAGGACACAACTACACCAAATATAAACCTTAGAATCGCTCCCAGATATCACAACATGATGGGAAACCAAATTATCCCCTCTCATAAAAAACATATAGAAACATTGATAAAAAATAACACTAAACTCAAAATATCATCCAAAGGAATCCAAAGTTGTGTAAAAATAGTGGACAGATAATTAATCAATGTGATTAAATAAAAAAAATCGACTGCAGAATAATATTGCACCACCCTTGTTACCTTGAAAAATATAGACCTACCCCTATCATTGTCATTATATTTATTCAAGAAGGTACAAAGAAACAAAATAAACAAGGAAACAAGAGAACAAAGACAATCCAAGGCCTAGGGAACTCTAAAATAGTAGAGACCAAGGGAATCCCCTCGAATCAAATTAACCCCCTCAGGCTTAAGGAAAGTTATGTTGGGGAGGAATGTTACATTAGATTCATAGTATTCTAGAGATTTGAGATTATCCTCAACTTTGTTCCCCTCTCACTATGTGTCGGTGACCTGGATATTTTTATTAAGGATAGATTTACAATTCTTGATAATGTAAAATATTGACCACGAGATGGAGCCTTTTCCATGCAGGGAGTCATGTAAGATCATGGAGTCTGTTTTCACTTGAGTGAGTATGATACACTTCTAGTTACAAAGTTTTATCCCAGTGATAACTACATTAGCCTCTACTTGGAGTGAATTTCCACAACCATAATGAGCTTTGAAGGTAATAATAACACTTCCCCCAAAATCACGAACCACCCCACCTCCTCGAATGTCACCTAAGGTGCATGATCCATCTGTATTTAGCTTTAAACCATTTTCTAGAGGGATCCATCATACCTACTTTTGCTTCATCCTAGATATATGTGTGGGGGTAAATAATGGCTATATTGTATCAAACATAGAGAAGGGTCTTCCCGCAAGTTACCAATAAGAGTGACCATATCAACCAGTATTCTCTTAGTTATCATGATGATGGACCTTCCTATGGAGAGGGACCCCTCATATTTGGCATGGTTTCTATACACTCAAAAGGAATCACTTTATAATTAATAAAATCATTATTTCATATCTATAGTAACCACACAATAATTCAAAACTTGTTATTCTTTCAAAACCAATAAACAAAAACTAATTTGAAAAACCTTAAATAATGGAACCAATATAATACAGATTAGAAAATATACTCTCCCCACATTTCTCTCATATCATTTTAACACTAGAACACTGAATTAATGAATGAAAACTTGTATATTCATAGTCATTACAAACTAATAACCTATCAATAACAACAATATTCAACCTACACATAAAACTCATCACTGGAAAAAAATTTGAAGTATGATTCCACTAAAAAATTGAACCTTTAGTATACCTTTATCTAAAATCCTTCTCAAATAAGGGTATTGCTTCTAAAAAACAAATAATCTAGCTTCATGGTAAAAAAAACACCATGCTAGTGTAAATCTAAAATAATATATCACCAGTATCACAGATGTAAATATGTGAAGTCCACAAATGTTTGTAATGTTTGTATTTATTTTTTATGATCATGTCAATATATATGTCTTGAAGTGTTGGGTGATGAAGGGAGAATCCACCCACTTAAGATTAAGACATTTCCCATGTATTTAGGTAATGAATATTGGTGTTGTTATCCTTGATTACATAGCTATATAGATTCAAGATAGCTACTATAAAAATAAAATGATTGTCTGATATGATCTTTATGAAATATGATGATAAGTACTAAAGTAATTGTAATAACCCAAAATTTTATTAATGAAAATTCCTCTTGATATAATTAAATGTATTATTATATAAAATGGTTATATAAAATATGCACTTCATTGGTTTTATGATTTTTGATTTCAAAATATCATTAAGAATTGTTATTTTTGCTAATATAGCCATTGAACAGTGATCAATGGATTAGTATAAATATATGGCTTTAACAAATCCAATTTACTCATACAAAGGAAGTGATGGAATCATCCAATAGAATTTCTCCATATGAAGCTCATTTATCAGAGATCGGAAAGGAGGTAGCATCACTAGGATTCGCTCTTCACCAATAAAAATTCGAGCTTCAACACGTTAAGCTCAAACGGAACCGCTTACAGGAGAAGTGGAAGTTGATAGAGATTACCATCCGAGTGATATTATCTGAGCCACCCCAAGATTCTGTCACCATATAAAACCTTACCATTAGGTCATATGAGGGTGTTATAAGGGGTTATGTAACAATAACCTAGCACTATGTTTATGTGCATTATTTTTGTATATAAAATATACATTAATTTTATTATTGTTACTTTGTAAATAGTTTTTAAACCACAAATATTATTTTTAGTTAATATTCAATTAAGAAATATATTATGATGAATTAATGGATTTTTGAATTAAATAATATTTTAATAAAATATTATTACTAAATTACTTTTTATTAAAAATAAATGATTGTATAATTTTTATGTATACAATTGTAATTTTTATAAAGGCATGAAAACTGTTTTTGTTAAAACCCATGAATTTTCGATAAATGTCAGTTTTTATTTTAAAAGTAAAAAATTCACATATTTATAAAATTATTTAGATAAAATTAATATTATTTTTGGAATCAGGACTTCAAAATTATCCAATGGTTAATTTTTCATAATTTTCTAAGACAGTTGAATTTTTGGGTAAAAATTAAATACCGTTTAAATATATAATGTGTTTATCACATCATAATGACCCAATAGTGATGTAATAAAATACTATAAATAGGATGTTTGGACAATATATGTTTTACCATTAAAATAATTTTATTTTAGGTTTGTTTTATTTGTTTTAAATTGCTTTAGTTTACCCTCCAAAACTTATAAAACATTTTAGCATTTTAAAATGATTTCCTTGAGAGTGTGACTCACCTCCACATAAGAAATCCTAATATTTTAAGAAGTTAATAAATTTTCCTTATAAAATAATTTTTTCCAATACCCTTTTTAAAAAACCATGGGAAAAAATCATGGGATGGTTTGTGGTTTTTATTAGTTTAATTTGAAGGCTCCAAAACCTAAATAATAAAGAATTCCCTCCATTTTCCTATATAAACTCACCCAAACTCTCACTTCTTCTTCACTCAAACCCATTGTAGATCGACCAAACTATGACCTCATATATATAGAATCCTCCTAAATCACCCCAATCTCTCAATAAGCCTCTCTCAATTCCCTCCCAAGACATTGGGACCACACTTCCAAGTAAAGGATTTCTTACTTTCTCATTTTTGTACAAGTTTCTTTAAGTTTCTATACCTTTGTATTTTCAATTAAAAATATTGGGGTATGATTTCACACCTACCCCATACTTTATTAATTAGGTTTTAATGATTATATACCTCTTTCTATCTCATTAATTTTATTATATACCTATTTCTATCTCATTAATTCCTCTCATGTACACCTGTTACCATGCTGAATTTATGTAAGGGATTTATTCCTCTCTCATTTTTTTCCAAGTTTCTTTATGTTTATATATACTTTTATTTTCAATTTAAAATGTTGAGGCTTGATTTTTAACCTCCCCCATACTAACCTCTTTATGTTTTAATGATTATATATCCCTTTATCTCTCATTAATTCCTCCCAAGTACACTCGTTATCATGCCAAAATTCCATAAGGGGTTTCCCTCTCCTCATTTACATTCAAGAAATTCTTTAGTTTTATGAATATAAAATCCATTACATATGTTGGGAAATGTATCTATATGACCCCATTACTTTCAATTTCTTGTAAATATTATGAGACACCCCTTACACTCTCATAAACCATTTTTATGAATTCTTATGTCACGTCGTTATGCTTCCGAAATTGCACCATGATTTTCTAAGACAAAGTCATTGTATAGTGAATACCATACCCATTTATATATCAAGGGTATTCAACTTTATGAGAATTTACTTATTGATAATAAAGTTTCATATATGAATTCCACATTCCTTTATAGTGGAAGAAATAGTGATGTTTAATGAATCCATGTCATATGATCAATGTGGCACACTTATGCATGAAATGAAATGATTAAGAAGGGTGAACCCTGATAGCGCACCAATGCATTGGGTAAAGATTAGTATCATGATACGTCAATTGAAATGAGTTTTTACTCATTCTAATTCAAGTTCAATAAGGTTTTAACCATGCTTCATGTTCAACGGGACTTGTCTCATACTAATATCATGTTAAATGTTGTTGCCACGTTTCCATGTTATCTTAATCATGTTATATCATGCCTTTATGTTCATGTTTATCTTATGATCCATTTATATTCCTATTGACTAACATGTATTGTATTCTTCATTTTATTCCTTCTTTACTCTCTTACTAGGATTTATAGATCACCCTTTTCACATGTATATCCTCAGGTTTTCCCATGAAATGCTGGGTATGAGGGAATGTTGTGGTCATGTAAATAAAATTTTCAATAAAGATGTTGAGTTTCATGTTCTAAGTTGTTATGTAATGTTCCTAATTTCCCAATACACTAGACCTATCAATCCTCAGAGTTGTCTTAAGTGCAATATTTTGTAATAAATCATGTTTAAGTGTGTAGTAAAGAGCATGGTTGTTACAGTTGGTATTAGAGGATAGGTTTAGTTATTTTTGTGATTAGGATTAGAAAACCCTAGTGAAAACCTTAGGGATAAGACTAAGTATAATAAAAACATACCTAAATTTTTGTGTGTATTGAGTAAGTGGTTTATCAAGAAAATACATCTATGTCTAGATATTATAAGGTAAAGGAAGCTCTAGCAAAGATGTATCTAGGGGTAAAACACGAAAAAATCATTTTGATCTAGACTTGAATGGGAACTACTGCACGACAATAGGACTTGCTACACTCTTGGTTATGAAACTCCTGGGGGATATGCTTTGGTAAATTCATAAGCTTAGTATGAACCATTATTAAGGGAATAAAAACAATTCCCCTAAGAATATATGTTGGGAAGTAAATCATAGATAACATAAATTAAAGGCTATAAATTCATTAGTTAAGGAAATAAAAGTAATTTATAAGTCATTTGTTTTGTCTTTGGTTTACCCATTATGTGTTACCCCTAATTTTCCTTTTATTCTTTCCAATGGCCAATAATATGGGGAATATGTCTAAAAATTGATGCGAAGGGCAACGTGATGAGTGTCTCAATGATATTCCCAATTTATTAGCCACTAAATGAGGATAATATTCATTTTTAATATATATAATATTCATGTGATTTATTATTCATAAACAGAATTTTAGTTCATTTTACACTTTGAGCATTAATTCACATTATGATTGTAATTCCCTCTTAAAATTCACTATTACAAGGTAAATTTTTGAACACTCATAAAATAAAAAATGGTCTTGATTTTATTTTCATATTTTATTTTAAGGTATCCTATTATATAAGGAACAATTAATTTTTTTAGATCACTTGAAGTTTCACATTGGAAGACCAACAAAATGGGCTTTCATTCCAACACATTCTGGGTAAAGTAAACTGGACATCAGCCCAATAAAGAAAATGTAGCGGCCAAGATACAAGCCCAATGATTATAAAAATTTAAATGAAGATATATTACATCATGTGTAACATTTAATAAACCAGTTAAAATATATAATTCGGATTTTTTAATGGAGTTATAGACGGACCAGGTGGAAGATGAAATTCTAGGCCAGATTCTATGTCCAAGAAAAATAGCCCACTAATTTAATTATATTTCGGAAACCACAAATTATTTTGGGCTGAAATTTTATAGAGAGTTATAATACATCCTGGGATTCATTTGTCTCTTCTATGTACCACTCCAATTTGGCCATCTAGAAGGTCATATAGATGTCTCTATTCGGTGGATGCAAGTTGGCTGCAACTTTGGGTCAAGAGTGGAAAAGTATCCTCTCCCTTACTTTCCACCACCCTAGGACTACCACCATTAATTGAGGAGAGTTAAAAAGATGGGGGATCAACCAAAGGCTCCCAAAATTCCTATTTAAGGCAGTTTTGTTTTAGTATTTAATCATATTTTGAGCTTTCTTTCATTTTAATGTTATGCTGCAATTTTGTTGTCTCAAGTTTGTCTTTCACATGTAAGTTGTTCAATTCACCTTAGTTTCTTAATATAATTTCTTCTTATACTGTTATTTTGTTTTTATTCATATCACATTGATACCATTGGTTTAGTGTGTAAATTATTTACACCAAACCTTGTGAAATTATCACACAACAGTGGAGTGATCGTTATTTCATTGATTTTTACTTCTTTGATTCCTCCCTTATGATTCTACTTTCCGCTTCCATTGAAACAGTAGAATCAATGGAGGGATAAAAAACTAATCGGTTGATCTAAGGGAGTATCAAGGGGCTGGATTTGATTTTATTTATCACTCTATTAATTTATAATCACTTCTTTTAATTGAGAATTTTGTTTGAAGATCTTCAAACTCCTTCGTCCTTGTTGGATTTAAGGCCACACAGTTCAAGTGCTAATACAAACCTTTAACTTGAAGTGCTCAAAACTTTTATCCTTTAAGTGTATAGGTGATTAGTATTAAAGACTTTAGGTATTAAACCGTTATGGGATGATGTTGTTTTATCTTCTTAAATGAACCCATCTCAAATATAAGAAATTGAAATAATTGAAAAAGGAATGCATCTAATCCACCCCAAGTGATAACCTATGATGAACTCATCCTTTTAAATTGATTTCACTTGAGTCTTTTAGAGTTCACTTAAACTCATCTAAAATCAACCCAAGTTGGACACTTCATATCCAAAAACAATCCATATAATTTACGTGTCTGTAGGTTACTTCTTAGGTCTTTGAGGATTTGACAACCCAAGCTAAACTACAAGCGACCGCTTAACCCTAAAAACCTGGGTAAATTTGGGTGAGAACAAATTTTGGAACTATTTTCATGGAACCAAGTAATTCATCTCAACACCCATTTTATTCTCCACCATTTCTTCTTTTCTTACCCTATATATCTTTTCTCATCCCTGATTTCACTCCTACGAAAATACCTCTTGAAAAAATCCAAACATGGGGAACCTCTCCCTACTTTGAATACCCCACACCAAGTCTGTTATACAATGAACATCCTAGTTTATATTTTTGGGATAATCAAAAACCTATTGATCCACAATGTTTTAACTCTTGTTCTCCACAAAACATTCCAACCTATAATGAATTACAATCCCAACAAGGGAAATATAAACAACCTCCTATGGAATTCCAACAACTTAATTATCTTCCTGGAATAGACCATCTATATCAACCCCTAGACTATAATTATCCACAACCATTACTTGAGAAATTGTGTCATAAAATGAAGATAATGAATTCTGAGATTTCATATTTTATATTAGAACTACAGTGCATTAATACTTGTGAGGAACTCATCCTTACACCGACTGTCCCTTACATAGCCTTATGTGGAGTGTCTAGTTTCCCAAAAACCTCTCATGAATTTATTGAAGAACCAACCTTTGTATTTTGGGTAGAGTAATTAAATCAAGAAATTGTTGACGGGTATTTAAATCAGGAGGAAATTTATTTCATGTATTCACAAGAGGGAAATTTGACATCATGGATTGAGTGCCCCTATTATAGCTCCATTGATGATTTTTCAGAAACAAAAATCATAGAAACATTATGAGAAATCACAAAAATTGAGTCCATACCCATTTCTAACATTGATATTTCTAATTTTGTGGTTAAATATTCTATCCAGAAGGAACCAATTATGTTGAGAAATTTAGAAAATGAAACTGAGTTTGATTCAAAATCTCAACCTGTGTCTGAATACCCTATCCAAACCGATATCAAAATTATTATGCTTCCTTCCCCACTCAATTAGACCTTCATAGGGTATAACCATGAACTTTTACTTGTAATTCATTCTTATATTTAAACCAAAAAAGTTGGAATGATCATTGATGTCTTAGGAAATACTGTAGAGGAAACTGGATCAACCATTTCTGATATTCCATGGATTTCCCCACTCATGGTAGAACATAGGTTTGTACATGACCCAAATTCTAAACAAAGAATCAATCTAAATAAAGTAGAAGTGGAGAAATATGGAGTCTTTAAAATGTTTAAAGTTTGTATTGGGTAATTTGGGGGGATTCATGTTGAGCTAACGACATTAAACCAAAGTGCTACACGGGAGGCAACCTGTGGTTTTCATCTTTGTAAATCATATTTTTTTTAAATATGATTAATAAATCAATTTTATATTAAAAAAATACTTAAATCTGAATATGATGGTACCATAGACTATTGAAATATTATTATATTGTTAGTATGGATGGGTATGAAAGGGGAGCGCCATATTCATCTGTGTCACATGGTGTGATCCTTAAGTAACACCTTACCCAAAAATTTAAAAAAAGACAATGTATCGTCAGTTTATTTTTATGGGTTTTTAGGATAAAATAAAATAATATATATATATATAATATTAATTATATATATATAAGGACATTACATAGGTCTTGGGGAAAACCCCATCACAGTCGACGAAGCCATAGGGACTCAAACCCGAGACAAAAGAGAGACAGGGGTGTGTTCTTACCACTGACCTATAGCTTATAGTACTTCCTTATTCTATAATTTTTGTTTATATACTTATATTTTACTTTGTTTATTATATTAATAAATATATATATCTATATATATTGTAATTTTTTTTGTTTATTTTTCCACTAGGGAACTCTGTAAGTGACATGGATATCAAAGGATGAAATTGGAGCAGCAAGAACTTCATCTTCAACCACCAGGTGAATTAATTCCATGATCCTTATATTGAAAATTCCTTTTAGAACTCTGGCCATCTACCTCTACCCCCTTCTCAATTTTATTCTCTTTAAACACTAGGGACAGTATTATTCTAAGTTGGGGGTGAAAAGAAAACAATTGTGTGCATAAAAATTTGTGTGGAAGGAAAATTTTCTTTAAACTTGAACATGATAATACACATTGCACACTTTGAAACTAAATATGAAATAATTTATTATGCCCTGATTCAGATTTTAATCCATGTATAATTTCATGAGAATAGTTTTTGGAAATTTTGGTTGTCTAATGTGATATTTCATCTTATATATTTTCATCCAAATAAAAAAAAGATCACAACGCACGTCCTTTGGATAGTGGGGTTTTAGTTTGATTTCATGGGGACCCCCAAATAAATATCATAGGTTTGGTTATATTTTTAGTTTTAATATTCTTATTCAATAATAAAAAATAAAAAAAATAATAATAAATTTGTGCATAGAGCATTGAAATGACTAATGTGTGGATTTCGGCACTTGGGGATCATGACTCTATAGTTGTCTGGCCCAGAGTTAGTAATTTTATCTCTAATTATAGTACTTATACTTTTTTTTACTGATTTAAATCTATATTATTCCCAAGTATGTGGGATTCACTTGGTTCCCTAAGGTCTTGGAGCCTGGGAGTCATCGAAAAAGTCTTGCTACATGGGTTGACTCTATTTAGTGCAATTTCAATTACCATGGAAAAATTGCAAAAAACAATAAAAAATATAAAAACAAAATTCATACTCATCTTAATATTGAAATGTGATTCCACCTAGTTCTTTCATCATTTTTCCCTTGAATAAAAATGAACCCCCATTTCTTTTGTGACACACAACACGTCATTATACTTTATTGAAATTGGATGAAATGTGGTGATGAATTTGAACAAAAGAACGGGATTGGGATTGGGATATTCTTATGAAACTATATTGTATTAAAATATTTTTATGGGTTTCATGATTTTTTGGTATAATGGTTCTTGGTTATCAATGTATATTAAACAGTTTTTGGAAAAGGGAATTTGAATTTCATATTGTTGAGATACATTTTGCTCGGGACTATCAAAACACAAGTTGGGGTGTGATTAGACACTAAATGGGGATAATATTCATTGTTAATATATATAATATTCATGTGCTTTATTATTCATAAACACCATTTTAGTTCATTTTACACTTTGAACATTAATTCACATTATAATTGTAATTCCCTCTTAAAATGCACAATTACAAGGTACATTTTAGAACACCTACTAACATAAAAAACGGTATTGATTTTGTTTTAATATTTTATTTTATGGTATCCCATTATATAAGGAACAATTAATTGTTTTGGATCACTTGAATATTCAAATTGGAATACCACTAAAATGGGATTTCATGCCAACACATTCTGGGAAAAGTAAACTGGACATCAGAACAATAAAGAGACTTTATCATCCAAGATACAAGCCAAATGATTCTAAAAATTTCAATGAAGATATAGTACATCATGGGTAACATTTAATCAATCATTGACAAGATCTAATTCATATTTTTTAATGGATTTCTAGGTGGCCCAAGTGGAAGATGAAATTCTGGGCCATATTCTGTGGCCCAGAAAAACAGCCCACCAATTTAATAATATCTCTGAAACCATAAATTTTTTTGGGATAAACCTTTATAGAGAGTTATAAGACATCCGGAGATTCATTTTTCTCTTCAATTTCACACTCGAATTTGGTCATCTAGAAGGTCATATAGGCACCTTTGTTCGGTGGATGCAAGCTGGCTGCAACTTTGGGTCAATGGTGGAAAAGTCTCATCTCTCTTACTTTCCACCACCCTAGGCCTACCACCATTAATTGAGGAGACATGGAGAGATGGGGGATTTAACCAAGGCTCCAAAAATTCCTATTTAAGGTAGTTTTCTTGGAGGATTTAATCATCATTTGAGCATTCTTTCATTGTAATGTTATGCTACGATTTTCTTGTATCAAGTTTGTCTTTCACATGTAAGTTTTTCAATTCACCTTAGTTTATTAATACAATTTCTTCTTCTACTATTATTTTGTTCTTATTCATATCACATTTATACCATTGGTTCAAGGTGTAAATTTATTCACACCAAACCTTGTGAAATTATCACGCAATGGTGGAGTGATCGTTATTTCATTATTATTTTTACTTCTCTAATTCCTCCCTCGTGAGTCTACTTTTAGCTTCCATTGAAACCATAGAATCAATGGAGGGATAACCCACTTATGGGTTGATACAAGGGAATAGAAAGGGGCTGGACTAGATTTTACTTCTCAATCCATTAATTTTTAATCACTTATTTTAATTGATAATTTTGTTTGAAGATCTTCAAACTCCTTCGTCCTTGTTGAATTTAAGGCCACACACTTCAAGTGCTAATACAAAACTTTACCTTGAAGTGCTAAAAACTTTGATCCTTAAAGTGTGTAGGTGATTAGTATTAAAGTATGTAGGTATTAAACTAATATGTGATGATGTTGTTTGATCTTCTTAAATGAACCCATCTCAAATATAAGAAATTGAAATAGTTGAAAAAGGAATGCATCCAATCCACCCCAAGTGATAACCTAGGATCAACTAATCATTTTAAATTGAATTCACTTAAATATATTAGTGTTAAATCAAAACCCATCTAAAATAAACCCAAGTTGGCCACTTCATAGCCAAAAAAATCCATAGAATGTACGTGTATGTAGGTTACTTATTAGTTCTATGAGGATTCGACAACCAAAAATAAACTACAAGAGACCGCTTAACCCTAAAAACATGGGTAAATTTGGGTGAGACCACCAATAAAATGGGAGCTCAAGTAAGACATGTCGTGATTATTTCAAACCATCTATCAAAAATCATGATTAATAATTGGTACTTTTTTGAATTCCCAAGGACATTAAGGAAGATGAAGATGACATATCATGAAATTCCATCTGATAAAGGTGATAAGGGAAAGAAGGCCCAATTTCCTTCATGTAAAAAATGTGGAAAGAGGAACCAAGGGAAATGTCACAGAGGGACTAGAAGATGTTTTAAGTGTGGAAAAGAAGGTAACAACATATCCAATTTCCATGAAAGAATGGATAATGTGATGGACGGAAACAAAGCTCAATCTAAGGCATCTTACACGGTTTTATGTAATAAATGTGGAGAAGTTGGGCATTATCCAAGACGATGCTCTATTGCAAGTGCTGAGAAGCATGATGAGCATCAAAAATATCATTGATCAAGAGATCATGGGAAGTCCTATGCTAAGATGGATAATTATTAATGAATTAAATTTAACCACAACTTCAAAGTAGTGTATTTCATAAATTATTTCAATTCATATCATATTAGTATATATTTTATATTTTCTAAGAACATTGAGTCCCAACCAGAAATGATACTAAATCATTAGGGAAAAATCCTATAAGTGTTGTATCACATGTTGAAGTTTGTGGTAATGTTCTTCTATAAAATTTTATAAGTCTCCCTTCGATGGAATTTGAGGGAAAAAGTACAAATTCATTGCCTATGCCTCAAGGCAGTCCCACACATGATCTGGAGTTGGCTTCAGTGATCTTTGCTTTTAAAATTTGGCGACATTACCTATTTGGGGAGAAGTGTGAAATATACATGGATCAAAAAAGGCTCAAGTATATATTTACAAAAAAAGAGTTGAATATGTGCCAACTAAGATGGTTAGATCTGATCAAAGACTATGATTGCTCAATCCATTACCACCTTGGGAAAGAAAACAAGGTGGAGGATGATCTAAGTATAAAGGACTCAGAGATTCTATCATTGATGAGAATTTAAAAGGATCAAATCTTCTTATATTTGATGAATATGGACATGGGAATCATAAATAAGGGAACATCATCAATCCTTTCACAAATTATTTTTCAACCATCTCTTTTGGAAAGGTTAAAGGATGCTTAAAAGGATGATGTGTGAATTCAAAAGAAAGTGGAAACTATCCGAAAAGGTAAATACTCATAGTTTAATCCTAATGAAGAAGGAATTATGAGATTTGGGACAAGACTATGTGTTCCATAAAATCTGGAGTTAAAGAATGAACTTTTGGATTATGCACATAGTGCTAATTTCTCCATTCACCCTGGAAACACAAAGATGTATCAAGATCTCAGAGATAATTATAGGTAGGATAGCATGAAGAAGGATATCGCTGAGTATACATCAAAGTGCCTAGTATGTCAGCAAGTGAAGGCTGAGAGGCAAAAGTCTAATGGGATGATGAAACCTTTACCCATACTAGCATGGAAATGAGAGAACGTCATTGTGGACTTTGTCACCAAACATCCAAAGACATCCAAAGGAAACAATGTTATCTGGGTTGTTGTAGATTGTCTTACAAAGACTTCACACTTCATTGAAATTTGGGAGGATTTCACACTGGATCAACTGGAACAGATATACATCAGAGATGTGGTAAGGCTGAATGGAGTACCACTATCGATTCTATATGATCGAGATCCAAGATTCACCTCTAAGTTTTGGAAGAGTCTTGAACATGCTCTGAATACTGAGCTGAACTTCAGTACAGTTTTTCATCCTCAAATTGATGTCCAATCTGATCGGACCATCCAAACACTTGAGGACATTATAAGAGCATGATAAATGGACTTTAAAGGAGGATGGGATCAACATATTACTCTAGATGAGTTCTCTTACAACAACAGTTTTCACTCAAGAATCCAAATGGCTCCTTATAAAGTCCTTTATGGGAAGAGGTGAAGGACACCAACATGTTGGCATGAAGTTGGGGATCAAAAACTCCTAGGACTAGAAATGGTTGAAGAAATGGTGGAGAAGGTTAAGACCATACAGCAACACATTAAAGCTGCTCATAGTCAACAAAAGAGATATGCTGATAATCGTCAACAAGGCCTAGATTTTGATTTTGGAGACATGGTATTCCTCCGTATATCACCGTGTAATAGAGTTATGAGATTTGGGAAGAAGGGAAATCTTAGTCCAAGGTACATCATCCCTTTTGAGATCCTTGATTGCATTGGAGTAGTGTCCTATCGACTAGCACTCCCACTGAACCTATCTCAAGTAAATGATGTATTCCATGTATTACTCTTGAGGAAGTACATACCTAAACCATCGCATCTACTCAATCCAGAGGTGGAACCATTGGAGAATGACCTCTCTTATGAAGAGAATCCAGTGAAGATCTTAGATCTTACGGGAAAAGTTCTATGAAATAAGACAATTCCCCTCTTTAAGGTGTTGTGGAAAAACAAAAAGTTTGAAAAAGCAACGTGTGAATCGGAGGATGTAATGAAGCAGAGTTACCCTCATCTATTTTAGTGTGGGAAAAGAAAATTTCTAGAGTGAAATTTCTTAAAGGTGGAAGATTGTAACGGCCTAAACTTTTATTAATAAAAATTATTCTTGATCTAATTAAATGTATTATTATGTAAAATGGTTATATAACATATGCACTTATTTGGTTTCCTGATTTTGGATTTTAAAATACCATTAATAATTGTTACAGTTTCTAATAAATCCATTGAATAGTGATCAATTGATTAGTAAAAATATAGGGCTTTAACATATCCAATTTACTCAGATAAAATAAGCGATGACCTCACCCAGTATAATTGATCCATATGAATCTCATTTATCAGAGCTCATAAAGGAGGTAGCAACATAGGGATTCGCTCTTGACCAATCCCAAGACGAGCTTCAACACATTAAGCTCGAACGGAACCACCTACGGGAGAAGTGGAAGTTGATAGAGACTACCACTCGAGCAATGTTATCTGAGCCACCCCAAGAGTCTGTCACCATCGCACACCTTACCATTATGTCATATAAAGGTGTTATAAGGGTTTATGTAACAATACCCTAGAACTATGATTATGTGAATTATTTTTTATATATAATATGCATTCATTTTATTATTTTTACTTTTTAAATGGTTTTTAAAGCACAAATATTATTTTTAGTTAATATTAAATTAAGAAATCTATTTTAATAAATTAATGGATTTTTTAATTTAATAATATTTAAAAAAAATATTATTACTAAATAAATTTTTATTAAATATAAATTATCATATATTTTTTATTTATACAATTTTAATTTTTAATAAGGCTTTAAAATTGTTTTTGTGAAAACCCATGAATTTTCAATAAATGTCGGTTTTTATTTTAAAAATAAAAATTTAAAAATTTAGAAAATTATTTAGAAAAAATTTATATTATTTTTGGAATGAGGACATTGAAATTATCAAATGGTAAATTTTTCATAATTTTCTGTGATGGTAGAATTTTTGGGTAAAAATTAAATATCGTTTAAATATATAATGTGTTTATGACATCATAATGACCCAATAGTGATGTAACAAAATACTATAAATGGGATGTTAAGAAAATATATTTTTTACCATTAAAATAATGTGATTTTAGGTTTTTTTGATTTATTTTACAATGCTTTAGTGGACCCTCTAAGACTTATAAAACATTTTAGCATTTTAAAATGATTTCCTTGAGAGTGTGACTCACCTCCACATAAGAAATCCTAATATTTTAAGAAGTTATTCCATTGTACTTATAAAATAATTTTTTCCACTCTCCTTTTTTATAAACCATGGGCAAAAACCATGGTATGGTTTGTGGTTTTGATTAGTTTAATGTGTAGGGTCCAAAACCTAAATAATAAATAATTCCCTCCCTTTTCCTATATAAACCCACCCAAGATCCCACTTCCTCTTCACTCAAAAATTTTTAAGCTTGAAAAAACTATTACCTACTATCTCTAGAATCCTCCTAAGGATCCTAAATCTCCCAAGAATCCTCTCTTAATCTCGTTCCAATATTTTGGGATCACACTTCCAAGTAAGGGATTTCTTCGTTTCTCATTTTTGTCCAAGTTTCTTTAAGTTTATATACCTTTTTATTTTCATTTAAAAATGTTGGAGTATAATTTAAAACCTCCCCCATAATTACACTCTTATTTTTGAATGATGATATACCTCTTTATCTCTCATTAATGCCTCCCATGTACACCTATTACCATGCTGAACCTCTATAAGGGATTTATTCCCCTCTCATTTTTTTCCAAGTTTCTTTATGTTGTTACACCATTTTATTTTCAATTAAAAATGTTGGGTTATGATTTTACACCTCCCCTATACTTTCTTATTTATGTTTTAATAATGACAGATCTCTTTCTATCTCATTAATTCCTCACAAGTACACCTGTTACCATGCTGAAATTCCGTAAGGGATTTCTCTCTCCTCCTTTACCTTCAAGAAATGCTTTAGTTTTACGAATCTAAATTACATTACATATGTTGGGACATGTATCTATTTTACCACCTTAATTTCCATTTCATGTAAATATTATGAGACACCCCTTCCACTCTCATCATACATTTTTATGAATTCTTATGTCCCGCCGTTATGCTTCCGAAATTGCACCACGATTTTCCAAGACAAAGTCATTGTGTAGTGAAAACCATGCCCATTTCTTTATCAAGGGTATTCACCTTTATGAACATTTAATTATTGATAATATATTTTCATGTATTAATTCCAAATTCCTTTATCATGGAATAAATAATTATGTTTAATGACTCCATGTTATATGATTCATGTGGCACACTTATGCATAAAATGAAATGATTAAGAATGGTGCACTCTGATAGCGCTCCAATGCATTGGGTAAATATTAGTATCATGATACTTCAAGTGAAATTAGGGTTTACTCATGATAATTAAAGTTAAATGAGGTTTTAATCATGCTCCATGTTCAATGGTCCTTGGCTCATGCTAATATCATGTTAAATGGTATTGCCACATTTCCATGTTATGTTAATCATGCTATATCATGACTTTATGTTCATGTTTATCTTATGCTCCATTGATATGCCTGTTGCATAAAATGTATTGTACTCTTCATGTTATGATTTTTTTACTCCCTTACTGGTCTTTATAGCTCACCCTTTTCACATGTATGTCCTCAGGTCATCCCATGCAATGCTAGGTATGAGGGAATGTTGTGGTCATGTAAAGGAAGTTTTCAATAAAGATGTTGTGTTTTATGTTCTAATTTGTTATGTAATGTTCTTAATTTCCCAAGACATTATAACTCCCAATCCTCAGATTTATCTCAAGTGCAAGATTATGTAATAAATCATGTTTAAGTGTGTAATAAAGAGAATGGTTGTTACAGTAATGAGAAAAGTAATCTTTAAAATAGTGTTTTGGAGTTGTGAAAGTTGGTTTTTTAATTGATGGATGAACATCTTGTGAAGTTTTGATTATAAAAGGTATTAAAGGAGGTTTAGTGTTTTGTGAAGAGATAGCTGAAGTTTTTGAGAAACCGTACTAATTTTATCTACCATGAGGGTTTTCATATTCAGTGGAGAAAATCATTTTGATGAAGGATGGAGTGAATGATATTGAAACTGGAATATTAAAGTAGTGGTAATATATTTAAATAATCAAAAATTGAGTATTTAAATGCAGTAAAATACCTTGGAAACATGATAAACTTTCTTTGAATTATTTTGATAATTTTAAAAATGATTTGAAGTTTTTATGAGGTTGTTTAAAGTGATTAAGAAGGGACTAAGTTGATTTGAATATGTTTTTAATTAATCAAAAGAATTTTGGAAATTTAATTTGGTGAAGAAAATTTGACTAAGTATAGAATTTGTAATACTTTAAAGGAATTTTTAAAACTATTATAAAATTTTAATACTTTTAGATTCTTCATAAAACTTTTTATCATGAGATATAAAAATGGATAAGTCTGGATTTCACAAGGATTTTTTAATGATTCCATAATAATTTGGCATTTTCATATGAATTTTTTTGGTCTCTGTAATAAATTAGTAAATAATGTAAGACTACAGACTTTTGGATGAACATTATAATGGGATACTAATTTTTTAATACATTATGTTATGAATTAATACTTTATTGAAACTATAAGACTTACTAACTCTTATAAAAATAAAATTTTTGTTGAAAAATTGAAAAGTAGTAGAAATACAGGACTGGGTAAGACTTTGAGATGAGTTTGTGAGAGTTTGATAAATCTAGTAATTCTTTTGAGATTATTGAAAATTTAGAAAAGGCATAACCATAATACTTTTTCAAGGAATTCATAAGACTTTTAAAGTCTTATGAAAATCTATTACCATTCCAAAGAATTAGAAAAGGAATAAAAATGAAAGTCTTCTAAAATGGAGTATTGTTGAAGCTATAATACTTTATCTATTAATATAATATTTGAGAAAAATTAAGACATAAACATTTCAATAATATTAAGTATTCTAAAGAGTGAAATAAATTAGATGATGCTTGAATTGAACTTCAATGCTTCAAACATCACAAATTAATTGTGATTCAAGTTTAGAATTAGGAAAACAAGAAAAGTTTCATTATGAGAATTATATATTCAATATGAAGTCTGTAATGGTTTATTAGAATCACTCTTTCCAAAAATTAATAAAAAATTCCACACCTATATTTATTATATATTTTTTATATAAAAATGAAGATTATTTTATTGTGGGTATTTATGGGAAAAAAGTAGAATAAGTTTCTCAAGTCTGATAGCTGAATCGATGGAAGGATTATTTAGTAGGATAAAATGAGAAGAAAATATGTCAAGGGTATTCCTAGAATCATACTATATACAAATAGTTATAAAAAGGAATATTGTTGATTGTGGGGACACACCCACATGATTTCTTTATGGAAAATAAATTTTGGATCTTGAGGTATAATTCATTGAATGAATATGCAGTTGTTTTGGATACTATAAAAATCCTTAAAATAATCTCATTTTGGGAATATTGGAAATGACCACAAAATATAAAAAGGTGATTTTCACTTAGAAAAGTTGTGAACCTAAAAAAGGAGCACCTCTTAAGAGAACTAGTGAATTACTCAACGATAAGAGAAGATAATCTAGAAATAATTCTTTGAAGTTGATCTATATCATTGAAGAATAGAAGAAAAAATAGTCCTGCAATACCTAGCATTGAAAAAGTTTGAGTTTTGATAAGAAAACGAAGGAATAAATAAAAGTGTGCATGAAGTTATACAGAATACTCATTGATAGTCAAATACCTTGAAGACATAGTTGAGTGAATATTGAGGATTTACTGAGATTGAAGATCATGTTTGTCTTATGAGTGAGAGAAGCCTTACAAATTTATTATGAATAAGATCTGGGAGAAAGGATGATTACATAGAATGATTTTCATGCTAGTATTTTTAAATACCCAAAGGTAGTAAATGGATCTATGTTAAGGAATAAGATCATATAATTTTGATTTAGTGACATCTTATATTTACTGTATATATACTTCAATAGTTTGGAAATATGTTTTAATACTAATTAATATATTGAATACTATCAGGAAATAGTATAATCTAATGGGATGTTGCGTAAGTTCAAGATTCACTATGGTTGTAAGATGATACCCTTCCATACCCACTGGTAATTTTTGATAATATTATTAGTAGATAATATATAACTCAAACACCCAAATAATAGAAAGAAGTAGATTTCCTGGGGTGAGGAAGAACTGTGTAAAAAATGTGTACCCTTGTTAGAGAATAAATGGAGGTTTCATCAAAGAATTTAAAAAATAGAAAAAAAATATATAGGAAAAGAAACTAAGGAAAAATTAAAAAGTGATGGAGGAATTACTACTACCTAAAGTTAATCAGAATGGTAAATGATTTCATAATTTTTCTACTAAAAATATTAAAAATTATTCCTCAAATGAATCATATTTGAGTTGTGATGAATATGTCTTTAATGAATCACTTGGTAATTTTTATTCTTAAGTAAATTAATATTTAAAAAAAGTTACATTGGAGGTTGTCACATATATATTTGAAAACATCAAGGTAATTCATAATGAAAAGTCATAGTTGGAACAAAAAATTGATGAAATATAAGATATGCTATTCAAAAAGATATGTAGGTACAACACCCTCATAAAAATTATTAAATCTAATAAATAATTAGTTTTAATTTGTAGTGAAATAAATTATGTAGATGATTCTTAATTGAAAGAATATGTTTGTGAGAAGGTTGTAAATAAAAAAAATTATTAATTGATCCATGTAGAATCCTGGACCCAGTTCACTCATAATTAACCAAATCCATTTGGTCACATAGCCTCAGGTGCACCTCCTTGAACACCAGAGTATGCCGACTAGTAGAAAGGACCTTGGGTGTGTAGTGGGGAGACTATTCTCTCAGTTCATAGTGTATCACAACGGTATAAAATAATGGTAAAAAGTGGAAATAGTAATAAATAACCATCAATGTAATAATAAATCATCTAGATAAAATAAATAGGCGGAAACAAAATCAATATCATAGACAAAATGATGCTCAAGTCATGTTATATACAAAAAGAGAAAGAGTGGTACAGGGATATACATCATTCTATAGAAAAATAAAAAAGTCCAAAATCAATCTCCACTAGAACTATGAGTACAATATAATTGTTATGATTCTGTAATCCATCCTAAGAAGATAATCAGACATCCACATTTAGATTCTACCCTTTGTCCCTACCCGCATCTATAAGATCTATTTGAGTACCAACCAGCAGCCTGAAAAGAGTGTGACATATACTCTATATGCCACTGCCTATGGTTTATAGTAAAATTTAGTTTTTTAATATAAAATGATTAGTGTGCATTTATATTAGCGTAAGAAAAAATGTAAACTATAAACAAGTCAGCTCTGGTTCCTAAAGGACACCAGGCTGACACTACCTTCCTTGGCTTAATCTGGGAAATCTATAAAAATGGTTATATGAGTATATGTGTGTGTGTTTTTTGTATATTTATTTACATATATATCCATATATATAGATACTACTACTTTCTAGGACCCAAGGCATAACTCAGGCATCCATGGATAGTAGTATTAGTCTCATATAATGTCAAGGGATTCCATGCTCGGGTGTCATGAATCATATGGGTAGCCATGCCCATGTATCAAAATGAGGGACTCCATGCCCAGTTATCACATTTAATGAGGGAATATATGCTCATATATCACATTTTAGTTGGTACATCATTCTCATACATCACATTTTATTTGGGATTCCATGCCTGGTTATAAAATTTATTTGGTATTTTATGCCTAGTTATCACATTTACATGGGATACCATTCATGTATATCAAATATTTATGGGAATCCATGCTTGAGGATCAATATAATATGGAACACCTTTCTCGAGTATCACAAGTTGATTTTATTCATTTCTCGATTATCACAAATGTAATGGATTTCATGCCTATATATCACATTTATAAAAATAAGGTCGACCATGCCTCAATACATAAAATAGGTTGATTTACAATTTATTTAGCATGTTTTTTAGCTAAAGGGAATATCCCCTATTCATGTGGAAGTCACATGAGGTGTTCACACCAATCACTCCCATTTATATTAAGTAGTTTCATCATTTAGGTATCAATCCAAGACCACCTGGAAGGTGGTTTGGCCATATATACATTTAATAATTCAAGGAAATGCATGAGAACACCCTAAGTGAGTGAAACTTGTCAAGGTGGGAACCTATGAATATAAATAAGGTTACATGGGGAATTTATTACATGGGTAAAAATTTAGATAAAGAAAATTTATAAAGTCAAGGTGATGCATGGAAAGTCAGATGTGTGGTACAATGACGCATGCTATAAAACGACTCAAATTTTGAGAAAAAAGTACAAGACTACCTACATTAGGTTGGTATATGAACCCTCACCTATTATCAGCTTTAGATTCAAATTAAAATATGATAAATCAGTAAAATAGATAAATTCCCTAAAAATATGGAATATTAGATCACACTAAAATAGTATTGAAGATGGAGAGATAAAGTGAGAAAGGAAGGGATAGGAATGAAGCTCTTACTGATACTGTAACACCCTGAGATTTTATAAAAAATTAAATAAGATTAATATTTTCAATATTTTTCATTATATAAAACACTGATTTTATCATGCGCTACATGCAACAATGAGTTTATCTTTTGTTATAAGCAATACAGAGTTGAAACAAAACACGACGTGATATTAAAATATTATTATTTAATAAGATATTTTTCTCTTAGATATTCAAATGGTGGTTATAAATAGGATTACAAAAATTTTAAAAATATATAATTTACAATTGTATATAAAATGAATTATTTGGTGACCAATTAATTATAAATTAAAAATAAGAACCATTTGAAAATAAATAAATAAAATTCTGAAAAACTATTTTTATGCACACAAATGTTTTTTATATAAATAAATTAACCAAATAAATTTTATTGAATGATTTTAATGAAATTTATATATTATATATTGAATAAAAAATTTAATATTCATCTTATGTTTTTTTAAGACAATAGATAAGAATAAGTCTAATTTTACACTTAAAAATGTATTTTTCTAAAAAACGATTTTGTCACATTTTGGACACTTATTTTAAAATTAAATTTTTTCAATTTTATAAAATTTATTTGAAAAAATATAATTTATTTTTTTAATCATAATTTCAAAATTATATTGGAGTTAATTTTCTATAATTTTCTGAAAATATAATTTTTTCAAAGAATAGTGAAATATATTGGTTTTTATTAAAATTTATTATTTATTTTAAAGATTTTATGTCACGACCCGCCCTCGGGGTCCATGCCGTGACTACCCCAAGCCCACCTTCCATAGGCCAGGGGCTGGCGACTAGCACCAAGGCGTAAATCCCGGTAAAAAGGGAAGGCATTGCCTTCGTAAAGTAAACAAACACCACAGAGTAAGCAAGCGGAAAGTAAACACTAAGCAAAAGCATAGTACAACTGAAAGTGCGGAAAAGTAAATGGGACAGAATACAAACCCAAACTGAAAGTAAAGTACAACTCGAAAGAGAAAACAGCAACTGAAAAGTAAAGCCGCTACACCGAGCTGTCCATTGGAAATCCCACCTGAAGGGTGGGTACAGATAGCTCCACTGCTCCACGGGTCCCGCCGTCCACTCCGAGCACGTCCCGCCCAGTGGTCCACCTCCAGGTACCGTCCTGCTCTGCAAGCCTCAGCTAAGGTCAACGCTGTCCGTCGTCTGCAACCAACACAACGTAGTGCGGGCAAAGCCCGTGCAGGGGTGAGTATAAGCTACTCAGTAGGGACCCCGAGACCCCTGAAGGTCTCTCAAATCCTCAAAGGATAAACCACGAAGAAAGGTACAATCACAATGTAACAACCGACACTGCTTAGGTATATGCCCATACATATACCTAAGTCATCAATTTCAAATACGTACCAACCTCCGAGCCCAAGTACAACTCAGTCCACACAGGAAAGTAAACGTATTCCACACAGGAAAGCAAAACGTAATCCACACAGGATTGCACAACACAATCCACACAGGAAAGCAAAAGGATTCAGCTCACACAGGTATACTTCTTCGAAAGACGATAAAGATGATCTCTGATCCATCTAAGTCGTCGGACCCACGAAGGATCGATAGGTAACTAACCCCCGCAAAAGACCCACACAGGATCGGGCCCACACAGGACCTGTAGGCGCTGGTTCACACAGGACTGCTGAGCGCAAGGACCCACACAGGATCGGACCCACACAGGATCGGGCCCACACAGGACCTGTAGCACTGATCCACGTAGGATCACTGAGTGCTGTAGTCGTCGTCATCGAATCCACACAGGATCTCTGTATTGTCGTCGTCGCAGTCACAGTAGCAGTAGTAGCAGTAGTAGTCACAGTAACAGTCGCAGCCAGCACTAGGGTTCCCGCACACAGCAAGCTCGTTCGGAGGGTCCGCTCCATGAGCTGAGAGGCTGATACATCAAATGTCACAAAGTCCAAAGTTGATGTGTCCAAAAGTTCCGTATCGACAACAGGAACTCAACGCAACAGACGGCACGTTGATCGGACGCCCGGTCTGAGAGTCATTGGCATTTTCGTCCCCAGGGCCCGGTTGGTTTTTAAGGCAAAACCAACCCGACCGTACTCCACCTGCGTCCAAACCTCGGGTGGAGTATTCCAAAAGATTCTTCTCACTAAGAGGAACACAACAAAGCTAAAGGTACGTCAATCGGACGTCCGTAGCTCAAGATATGAGCGTTTCCGCTCCGAAGGCCCGGTTGTTTTCGTGAACGAACCAACCCGGCCGAACTCAAAGTATTCCGAAACCTTGAGTGCGATATACCGAAACGACGGTCTCGATCCAAGGATCGCGTTTCCGCAGACGGTTCGTCAATCGGGGGTCCATGTCTCAAGATATGGCCAAAAGACCGAATCTGATTCGTAACTGGGGGTCCGGGCCGACCCGGCCCGACCCCCCCCCCCCCCCCGGGTCAGCCCGAACCGGGTCCGACCCGGCCCGGCCGGCCGGCCGGCCGGCGGCGCGGCGGCCCGGCGGCCTGGCGCCGCACGGAGACAGCGCGGGGGGCAAAGCCCCCCGCTTGATTGGGAGGCGGCGCGGCTTTTTAGCCGCGCCTGTTTGCAAACCCCCCCCCCCTACGTGGGGGGCTTGATTGGAAGGAAACGGGGGGCCGCCTGCCCCCCCTCAAAGGAACCCCCCCCCCCCTTTTAAATGAGGGGGGGTTTTTTGAGCTGGCCGGGGGATTAATTTCCCCCGGTTTATTACCATCCGGCCGGCCAGCTGGCCGGCCGGTTTTCTCCAACGGGACCGGAAAATCCGGTCCCCTCTTCGGCTTCCGACGCCGGCGGCCCGGCCGCCGGTCTCCTCGTTCCGCCGCGGCCCGGAACCGGCCGCGGTGTTCGTCGTCCGGCGCGGTGTGACGGCACCGCGCCCCTCCGCCGCACTTTGATTTCCTTCAACGCGGCGCGACGGCGTCGCGTTCTTGATGATCCTTCCATGGCGCGGCGCGACGGCGTCGCGTAATATAATTGCACGATTAACCGCGTGGTGCGACGGCACCACGCCACCTTGTTTCCACCCGCAAGGTAAATCAACAAGAATGATGGAGGGGGTTCGGCCGTGTTCATGCGGTCCAGCCCCCTCACGTTAAATAATAACACAACTTAAAAAGAAATTCAAAAGCCTCACGTTAGTCATGCGAACCACGAGCAAGAATAAAATAATTAAACAATAATCAACAACCCCTACCTTGGGTATAGGTTCGAAGATTTGTCAACGTCCCGCGGAAGACAACGTCGCGGAGGTCGGGTGTCGCGGTAGTCGTTCGTCAAATCCGATGACGAAGAGGTGCGTCCGATGAGATACGTCGTTGGCGAATCTTCGTATGCCGACGAAGGGAGTCCGAGGAGGAAGCGGTGTTCCCTCTCGTTGACACGGAAGACGAAGAAGAGAGGAGCGGCGTTCTTCGTCGGAGCTTGAGCGTTCTTCGTCAAGTTGAGCGTTCTTCGTCAAGTTGAGCGTTCTTCGTCAAGTTGAAAAAGAAGGAGGAGGAGCTCTTAAAATTCCTCACAAGATGGCCAAAGAGTTCTAACCCAACAAAAAAGAAATAAGAGCTTATTTTAATCACAAACTTAACAAAAGAATTTCAAAGGTTTGAAATTCAAAAAGAATAACTCCCAAATTAAATAACTCATGTCATTTAAAGAGGGGTTAAGGGAGTTAGGAGAAGATGAAAAGTTTAGGGTTCGTGTGGGCCCCACCACACTTAATCCTCTCAAGGGAGGTTAAGTGGGTGTGGGTCCCACCCCTAACTTCCTTTGAGAGAAGTTAACTAATAAGTTTAAATAAAAATATGTAACACACAATTTTTATTTAACTTATTCTAAACTCCCAAAAACTAACTCTCATCCCGAAATAAACGCATCCTCGGAAAAGGTCTCTTTAAGCGAATATCGGCGCTGCGAGTTCATCGGTGCCCTCGGATTTAAATTCCGAGCACCGGATCAAAAGTTAGGAATTCCCGCTCGTTCGTTCACTGAACGTACCCGAGCCAAACTTCGGAAATTGATTCCGGGCACTCCGGGCCTCGGAATCAGGTGCCGTCAGAAACCGCGCTCTTGTAAAATTCTATAGAAAATTAAGAAAAAAAATTCCCTTGAATTTTACGGGTCTTTACATTACTCCCACCTCAGGGCTTTACGTCCCCGTAAAGATACATCAAAAACTAGGGAAACAAATGAGGGTACTGAGCACGCATCTGAGCCTCCCGCTCCCATGTGCTCTCCTGGAGATTCCCGTGCTGCCATCTGATGCGCACAAGAGGAATCGATCGCCCACGCAGGACCCGCTCCTGTCGATCCTCTATCTCCACCGGGACCTCCGTAAAAGTCGCCCCATCGTCAACGTCAAGCTCCCCATGATCAATGATGTGCGTCGGGTCGTGCACGTATCTCCTCAGCTGAGACACGTGGAAGACGTCGTGCACCCGGTGCAACTGAGGTGGTAGAGCCAGGCGATAAGCCACCTCACCAATCCTGCTGAGAATCTGGAAGGGTCCGATGAAGCACGGAGATAACTTGCCACCTCGGCCAAATCTCTGAATACCACGTCGAGGTGAGACCCGCAAGAAGACGTGGTCGCCATCCTCGAACTCCAGTGGCCTCCGCCTCCTGTCAGCGTATGACTTCTGCCGAATCTGAGCTGTCCTCATCCGCTCTTGGATGACCTGGACCTTCTCTGTCGTGGCCTGGACCATCTCCGGTCCCACTAGTGCTGACTCCCCAGGGTCTGTCCAGCACAAAGGAGATCTACAAGGTCGGCCATACAATGCCTCGTACGGTGCCATCCCGATGGTGGAGTGGTAGCTGTTGTTGTACGCGAACTCCACCAAGGGTAGGTGGTCCTCCCAGCTACGACCAAAGTCGAGGACACATGCGCGGATCATGTCCTCGAGAGTCTGAATGGTCCTCTCCGTCTGACCATCCGTCTGAGGGTGAAAGGCTGTGCTCAGACGTAGCTGCGTCCCGAACGCCTCCTGTAACCCCTTCCAAAGCCGGGAAGTAAAGTGGGCATCTCGATCGGATACGATAGATAATGGCACGCCGTGGAGCCGCACAATCTCCTGAACGTAGAGACGTCCCAAGCTCTCCACTGAGCCCTGCTCTCTGATGGGTAAGAAGTGTGCCGACTTGGTGAGTCGGTCAACAATCACCCAGATGGAGTCGTGACCTCTGGAAGTACGTGGAAGTCCAGTCACGAAGTCCATAGATATGCCGTCCCACTTCCACTCCGGAACCTCCAAGGGTTGTACCAAGCCTGCTGGTACCTGATGCTCTGCCTTCACCTGCTGGCAGGTGAGGCATCGAGAAACGAACTCTGCTACTGCCTTCTTCATGCCCGGACACCAGTGCTGTCGTCTGAGGTCCTGGTACATCTTCGCCACTCCAGGATGTACCGCCAAAGGAGAAGTGTGAAACTCTCTCAGCACTTCCTCTCGCAAAGCGACTGGTACCATGGTACGTCCTCTGAAAAGGATGTCGTGCTCTGCTCCAAGGGAGAAACCATCAGGTGCCTGTCCCGAGGATATCTGTGCACGCCGTGTCTCACAATCAGCGTCCCCACGCTGTGCCTCCCTGACTCGCTGCAGTAGTGGAGGAGTGACTGTGAGAGACTGAAGGAAGGTTGCTCCATCTCTATATACGAAGGATATCTGCAAAGAGGCTAGCTGCTCCGTCGCCTCCTCAAGTAGCTGAATGCACGTTCTCCTGCTAAGGGCATCGGCTACTACGTTCCCCTTCCCAGGAGTATAGACTATCTCAAAGTCATAGTCCTGGAGGAACTCGAGCCATCGCCGCTGTCTCAGGTTCAGGTCCTTCTGAGAGAAGATATACCTAAGACTCTGATGATCAGAAAAGACTGTAAAGCGCTCGCCCATCAGATAGTGTCGCCATGTCTTCAGAGCGAAGACCACTGCTGCTAACTTCAGGTCATGGGTAGCGTAGTTCTGCTCATGCGGCCTCAACTGACGTGATCCATAGGCGATCACTGCCCGCTCCTGCATCAGAACACATCCGAGTCTGGTCCCTGATGCATCGCAGTAGACTACGTACCCTACTCCCTCCTCGGGCAACCTCAAGATGGGTGCGCTAGTCAATCTCTGTCTCAGCTCCTGGAAGCTCTGCTGACATCTGTCTGACCACAAGAAGGGTTTCACCTTCTTCGTCAAAGCTATGAGTGATGCCGCAACTCTAGAGAAGTCTGGCACGAATCTCCGATAGTATCCATCTAGTCCCAAGAAACTCTGAACCTCAGTCACGCTCCTGGGTGGCTCCCATGCTAACACAGCCTCAATCTTCGCGGGATCAACTGCAACTCCCGCCTCAGAGATAACGTGTCCCAAGAAGTGGACCTCACGTATCCAGAACTGGCACTTCGAGAGCTTACCATAAAGCTGGTGCTCTCGGAGTGTGTCAAGTACAACTCGCAAGTGATAGGCATGCTCCTCCTCTGTCGTAGAGTAAATCAGAATGTCGTCGATGAAGACCACGACAAACCGATCGAGGTATGGCTGAAAGATCCTGTTCATGAGAGCCATGAACACTGCTGGAGCATTGGTTACACCGAAAGGCATAACCAAGAACTCATAGTGGCCATACCGACATCTGAAGGCCGTCTTCTACACATCCTCGTCTCTGACTCTGAGCTGATGATATCCTGACCTGAGGTCTATCTTCGAGAACCACCGTGCTCCCTTGAGCTGATCAAAGAGATCATCATTCCTCGGTAGCGGATACTTGTTCCTCACTGTCACCTGGTTCAGGCGACGATATTCAACACAAAGTCGCAAGCTCCCGTCCGCCTTCTTGGAGAACAAAATCGTGGAAGCCCAGGGTGAAACATTGGGTCGGATGAACCCCTTGCCCTGCAAGTCCTCCAACTGTACCCGTAGCTCTCGAAGTTCGGCGGGGGCCATCCGATATGCTGGAGTGGATATCGGGGCTGCCCCGGGGTACAAGTCAATATAAAAGTCTACCTCTCTGCGAGGAGGTATCCCTGGAACATCGTCGGGAAAAACGTCTGCAAACTGATCCACCACTACAGGAAAACCAGGACTCCGCACGTCAACTGCTCCAAGGATAAGGCTAGCCAACTGATGAGTGATGGGCTGTCCTCTCCTCCGCGGAAGTCCATCCTGTGCTGCTAAGGCTCCCTTCTCACCGGTGAAGGTGAACCTGCTCCCGTCGGTGCGTACACATCGCACCTTGCGCCTAAAACAGTCAATCTGTGCATGGACCGTAGATAGCCAATCCATGCCCAAGAAGACGTCGTAAGGCCTCGATGCTGCTACAAGAAGATCCCAGTCGAAGCTCTCGCCTCCTAGAGTAAGCTCACACTGCCGGCACCAGTGCGTAATCGTCGAGTCTGCTCCCGTAGGATTCTCTAGCCGTAAGGATCGAGCCAACGGCTCTGTCGGAATCTCCGAGCTCCGAACAAGGGCAGCGGCTATGAAAGAGTGACTCGCTCCTGTGTCTATAAGAACTGCAGCAAGGGTGGAATAGACACAGATAGTACCTCGAATCATCTCGGGTGCGCTGTGGTCGTAGGCCTCTACTGCCAGGAGCTGTGCCTGTCTCTGCCCGCCAGCTCCCTGTGGTCGGGGTGGACCTCCTGGTGGTGGTGGTGGCAGAGCCTCAAAGCGTCGCCCACCACCGGCTGCTCGTCCAGCTCCTCTGCCTCGTCCGCCTCCTCCCGGCGGACCGCCACGGTCGACCCTCTGCCTCTGCCTCGGTGGTCCCTCAACTGTCTGCTGCTCCTCGGCACGGTGGGTCGGGCAGTCACGAGCCATGTGGCCATGCCCGCCGCACGAGTAGCACTGTCTGCCTCTAGAAAGACTGGCTCCGCGCTGTGTGCCCCGCACTGCTGAGCCAGTGTCCTGAGGTCGTCTGCCCGAAGGTCTGGTCTGTCTGGACCCCTAAGTCATCCGCCGACTGCCTGCTGCAGATGACTCTTCCACGTGCCGCCCTGCGGTGGGTCTCTGCGCTGGTGTAGACTCAGCAAGGAAGCTCTCGATCAGAAGAGCCCGCTCCAGTACTCCTGTCTGAGTCGGTATGCTGAGGGAGATCAGCGATGCCATGATCTCGTGTCTCAAACCCTGCTCGAAGGTCCGGGCCCGGAAGAATGGGTCCCGTACCATGTCGGTCGAGTAGCGCGAGAGATCATTAAATCTCACCGAGTACTGAGCGACCGTCATGCTGCCCTGCCACAGCTGAAGAAGCTCCTGGATACGCACCGCACGAAGGGTGGCTGGGACGAACTCCGAGTGGAAGAGGCTCCCAAAGTCCGTCCAAAGTAGAGATGCCTCATCGTGCACCTGGAGCATCAAGCTCCACCATCGTCCTGCTGCTGCGTGTAGTAGGATCGCAGCGAGGATCACCATGAGGTCTGCTGGTGTCCTCACTAGCCTAAACACTCGTACTACTGCCTCCAGCCAGTCCTATGCTGCCTGGGGATCCGTCTCCCCGCGAAACCTGGGTGGTCGCTGGCGCTGAAACTCATGCAGTGCGCTGAGGCGACGTGCATCTTCAGCGGCTGCTGCTGGAAGCATCGGGGGCTCGGCGGGTAGAGCTACCGCCGGTGCCACTGCTGACAAAGGGCCCTGCACCGAGGCCTCGTCGCTCGGTGGGCTGTCGTCACGCTCGACTCTCGGAACCCTAGCTGGCTGCCGTCGTGGGGCCATCCTGAAAAGGAAACAGGTGCGCCACGGTCAGAACAGTATACCTGGTGAGCTGATATAAGTAATCACAATGAAAACTTTGAAACACACACGCAATCAATGTTTTCGTGCATTAAGTCGGAAATCAGAAGCCAGGGTCCTGGTGTACGGATACGTCGGCCTCCGCACCAACACTGGACTCCCTGGACTGATAACCACACTCAATACGCTAAACATTATTGCTTCACATAGAAAAGATCAGAGTTCGCGGTAGAACCGAACTCCTCTGATACCAATTTGTCACGACCCGCCCTCGGGGTCCGTGCCGTGACTACCCCAAGCCCGCCTTCCATAGGCCAGGGGCTGGCGACTAGCACCAAGGCGTAAATCCCGGTAAAAAGGGAAGGCATTGCCTTCGTAAAGTAAACAAACACCACAGAGTAAGCAAGCGGAAAGTAAACACTAAGCAAAAGCAGAGTACAACTGAAAGTGCGGAAAAGTAAATGGGCCAGAATACAAACCCAAACTGAAAGTAAAGTACAACTCGAAAGGGAAAACAGCAACTGAAAAGTAAAGCCGCTACACCGAGCTGTCCACTGGAAATCCCACCTGAAGGGTGGGTACAGATAGCTCTACTGCTCCACGGGTCCCGCCGTCCGCTCCGAGCACATCCCGCCCAGTGGTCCACCTCCAGGTACCGTCCTGCTCTGCAAGCCTCAGCTAAGGTCAACGCTGTCCGTCGTCTGCAACCAACACAACGTAGTGCGGGCAAAGCCCGTGCAGGGGTGAGTATAAGCTACTCAGTAGGGACCCCGAGACCCCTGAAGGACTCTCAAATCCTCAAAGGATAAACCACGAAGAAAGGTACAATCACGAAGTAACAACCGACACTGCGTAGGTATATGCCCATACATATACCTAAGTCATCAATTTCAAATACGTACCAACCTCCGAGCCCAAGTACAACTCAATCCACACAGGAAAGTAAACGTATTCCACACAGGAAAGAAAAACGTAATCCACACAGGATTGCACAACACAATCCACACAGGAAAGCAAAAGGATTCAGCTCACACAGGTATACTTCTTCGAAAGACGATAAAGATGATCTCTGATCCATCTAAGTCGTCGGACCCACGAAGGATCGATAGGTAACTAACCCCCGCAAAAGACCCACACAGGATCGGGCCCACACAGGACCTGTAGGCGCTGGTTCACACAGGACCGCTGAGCGCAAGGACCCACATAGGATCGGACCCACACAGGATCGGGCCCACACAGGACCTGTAGCACTGATCCACGTAGGATCGCTGAGTGCTGTAGTCGTCGTCGTCGAATCCACACAGGATCTCTGTACTGTCGTCGTCGCAGTCACAGTAGCAGTAGTAGTAGTAGTAGTCACAGTAACAGTCGCTGCCAGCACTAGGGTTCCCGCACACAGCAAGCTCGTTCGGAGGGTCCGCTCCATGAGGCGAGAGGCTGATACATCAACTGTCACAAAGTCCAAATTTGATGTATCCAAAAGTTCCGTATCGACAACAGGAACTCAACGCAACAGACGACACGTCGATCGGATGCCCGGTCTGAGAGTTATTGGCATTTTCGTCCCCGGGGCCCGGTTGGTTTTTAAGGCAAAACCAAAACCCGACTGTACTCCACCTGTGTCCAAACCTCGGGCGGAGTATGCCAAAAGATCCGTCTCACTAAGAGGAACACAACAAAGCTGACGGTACGTCAATCGGACGTCCGTAGCTCAAGATATGAGTGTTTCCGCTCCGAAGGCCCGGTTGGTTTCGGGAACGAACCAACCCGGCCGAACTCAAAGTATTTCGAAACCTTGAGTGCGATATACCGAAACGACCGTCTCGATCAAAGGATCGTGTTGCCGCAGATGGTTCATCAATCAGAGGTCTGTGGCTCAAGATATGGCCAAAAGACCGAATCTGATTCGTAACGGGGGGTTCGGGTCCGGGCCGACCCGGCCCGACCCCCCCTGGGTCGGCCCAAACCGGGTCGACCCGGCCCGGCCGGCCGGCCGGCCGGCGGCGCGGCGGCGCGGCTTTTTAGCCGCGCCTGTTTGCAAACCCCCCCCCCCCCCTCTTAAATGAGGGGGGGGTTTTTGAGCTGGCCGGGGGATTAATTTCCCCCGGTTTATTACCATCCGGCCGGCCAGCTGGTCGGCCGGTTTTCTCCAACGGGACCGGAAAATCCGGTCCCCTCTTCGGCTTCCGACGCCGGCGGCCCGGCCGCCGGTCTCCTCGTTCCGCCGCGGCCCGGAACCGGCCGCGGTGTTCGTCGTCCGGCGCGGTGTGACGGCACCGCACCCCTCCGCCGCACTTTGATTTCCTTCAACGCGGCGCGACGGCGTCGCGTTCTTGATGATCCTTCCATGGCGCGGCGCGACGGCGTCGCGTAATATAATTGCACGATTAACCGCGTGGTGCGACGGCACCACGCCACCTTGTTTCCACCCGCAAGGTAAATCAACAAGAACGATGGAGGGGGTTCGGCCGTGTTCATGCGGTCCGGCCCCCTCACGTTAAATAATAACACAACTTAAAAAGAAATTCAAAAGCCTCACGTTAGTCATGAGAACCACGAGCAAGAATAAAATAATTAAACAATAATCAACAACCCCTACCTTGGGTATAGGTTCGAAGATTTGTCAACGTCCCGCGGAAGACAATGTCACGGAGGTCGGGCGTCGCGGTAGTCGTTCGTCAAATCCGATGACGAAGAGGTGCGTCCGATGAGATACGTCGTTGGCGAATCTTCGTATGCCGACGAAGGGAGTCCAAGGAGGAAGCGGCGTTCCCTCTCGTTGACACGGAAGACGAAGAAGAGAGGAGTGATGTTCTTCGTCGGAGCTTGAGCGTTCTTCGTCAAGTTGAGCGTTCTTCGTCAAGTTGAGCGTTCTTCGTCAAGTTGAAGAAGAAGGAGGAGGAGCTCTCAAAATTCCTCACAAGATGGCCAAAGAGTTCTAACCCAACAAAAAAGAAATAAGAGCTTATTTTAATCACAAACTTAACAAAAGAATTTCAAAGGTTTGAAATTCAAAAAGAATAACTCCCAAATTAAATAACTCATGTCATTTAAAGAGGGGTTAAGGGAGTTAGGAGAAGATGAAAAGTTTAGGGTTCGTGTGGGCCCCACCACACTTAATCCTCTCAAGGGAGGTTAAGTGGGTGTGGGTCCCACCCCTAACTTCCTTTGAGAGAAGTTAACTAATAAGTTTAAATAAAAATATGTAACACACAATTTTTATTTAACTTATTCTAAACTCCCAAAAACTAACTCTCATCCCGAAATAAACACATCCTCGGAAAAGGTTTCTTTAAGCAAATATCGGCGCTACGAGTTCATCGGTGCCCTCGGATTTCAATTCCGAGCACCGGATCAAAAGTTAGGAATTCCCGCTCGTTCGTTCACTGAACGTACCCGAGCCAAACTTCGGAAATTGATTCCGGGCACTCCGGGCCTCGGAATCAGGTGCCGTCAGAAACCGCGCTCTTGTAAAATTCTAAAGAAAATTAAGAAAAAAAAATCCCTTGAATTTTACGGGTCTTTACATTTTAAAAACATCTAAATTATTTTAAGATGGTTTTTAAGGTAAAATTAGTTTAATTATATATCTATTAATCTAATTTAGGTCATTTTAATCATTTTCATAATTAAATTTGATATAAAAACTTTATAAACTTTTGAACATTTTCTCTTTGAAAACTCGTTTTCTCGTCCCGTCTCGGAGATTAATTTTAAATTAAATTTTTTCACTTATATGAATGAAATTTGGAAAAATGGATTCTATATTTATAATCAGAATAATTTATATTATCTAATAATGTAAAGTTAATTTTTCACCATAATGAATAGTAAAAATTGTAAAAATTGTTTACCACGAACAAGGTAAAAGTGCATTTAGTGAGGGTTAAACTAAAAATATAAGGGTTATAAATGAACCAAAACATTAAAACACACATTTTATGGACATATTTAGACCTTAAATCTTTTAGGATCAATAATGGACCATTTTTTATCCTTTTATCATGTCAAACATGTGGGTATACCATTTTCTTTTCAAAAATTACAATTGTACCACTCACCTCACTTATAAAAGGCCACCCCCTATCCTCTCCTCTTAACACTTCCAAAACCCACTGGTTTGGAAAATACCTAACTAAATAACTTACTGAATTACCTCATCACATAATATATTCCTTATTTTTGTTATAAATATAACCTAAGAAAACATTTTGTGCAAACCAAAAGAAGTTGTTTGAAGAAGAGGTAATGTTCCTAATCAAGCATTTTATTTTATTTCTTCATACACCTATTTACCATAAAAGCATAGCCAGAGGTAGAACCCTAGACCATTTATTAATATAAAAGAAAATAACAGGAAGAAAACATTACAGACCCATCACAGTCACTGCAAATCCTCAAAATCACACCCCTCACCACCTCCATGATAAACAGACTCTTCCTCAGTCGTCGTTTCCCACACCGAACTCTCATAGTGCTTCAGAACCTTTGCATAATTCCTCCTCAAATTCAACCACTCCATCTCAAGAAACTCATTTGGAGATTGCATATTTCTGACAGTCGATCTGGTAGGCATCGGCTTTGCCAAATGGGAATAGTCCTTCTTCATCCTTCCTCACAGAGAAGCAATCACCTTGTCCTGGCTCACCGACATCGCCTTGTTCCCCACTTGGACAATCTCACTATATGATGCCCTAACCATCTTTCCATGATTTTCCTTATCACTATCAGCAAGGTCTCCCCATTTCCCATGGTACTACCTCTCTTGATACTGCACTAACTGGTTTTTCTGAAATCGATTATTCATATAAATCATAGCCAAGAAGTGAGGTTGTTCCGCCATTGTATGTTCAGCATCTATCCCACCTTTACACATTATTTCATCCTCCTTTAACTCATTCTGCATGTTGCCAATTCCACCTATAGGAGGCATCTCATCCCCAACTGCCATGCCTAACTCTTGAAAGTGATTCCCCATGGGTACGTTGATCAACACACCACTAGTATCATTACCCTGACCACTGCAGCTGCCTACAAGATCCATACTTCTGTTCTCCTTACATCCAGCAGGCCCCATCTTCTTCCCATCGGGGGAAAACCCCTGCATGAGATCTAATTTAGGAATCAAAGCAGACCCCTGCTTACCCTTACACATAACACCATTGTTATCCCCTTCCCTTTGAGTATCCGCACCAGTATCAGACCGACCGATTTGAACATTGACATCCCTCTCTGGCAGAAAATATGCCTCGGTCTCCTTCTGAAGATCTGCATTTGTGTGTCCATCTGAAGGGCATGCCACCCCACCATCACCAGCACCTTTGGGATCAAATATCTGCAGTTCATTCCCCATATTCAGATCCTACCTGAGCCGCGTGAACACAGTAGACACCAACGGGTTCGAAGGAGCACCCGTGGATGTGTCAACAGACAGCGTGCCCCGAGGTACCAGATTACTTGTCTCAGTATCAAACACAGCGGGTCTCATATTCTCTGCAAAAGTGCTCATTGCTGGTGGCCTCCTTCTCTAGAATCTAGCATGACATCTCGAGCAAGAATGGCCCAATCTCTTGCAGCTTGAACAATAATCCACCCAGGATTCATAGATAACAACTTTCTTCCATCAAAATTCCTCTCCGACTTAAATCCAAACCCATTCCACTGGCGGTCTAGAAACGTCCACCTAAACACAGAACCGGGGATTAATCGGGTGGCTCATGGTAGACATACGCACATTGAAGCATAAGAAACGACCTATCATATTCCCAAGCATACAAAATATCGCTGGATTTTGAAAGGGTAAAGGCAGATTGGGGAGACTTACCCAAATCGGAAGGGAAGTAGGATCCCGGTTCATACAGCATTCAATCATCCACCAAAAAAGAAAGAATTTACAGCCATTGTAGCGTCAAGGGGTGATGGACCAAGCACGAACCAGGTCTTCATAGGAGGAAAAACGGATCATTAAATAACGATTATCAAGGAGACCAACCACTTATCGATCCCACAAGTCCCATTTGGAAAAGACACATCGATCAAATTCATCAACAGACAGCCTTCATGAGTTGAATTGAGCCACCAGGGTCAGATCAAGGTGCTTCGTCGCTTTAGAGAACTCTGACACTGAGATTGGAAGATGATGATTCCCAAGATGAAGATCAGGCACCTTTGGGTTTAAATCAATCGACGGAAAATCTGGACGAAATTTAGGGTTATTAAAAGGCATAAAGGGAGTTTGGGGATTCAATGGCAGTATAACCGGATCATCCTCCCCCCTCCCACTACTAGTAAGGGGGGGAAATTCATCACGCAGCATGCGCTAGGGTTCCTGCATTTCGAGCTCCAAGGAAAAACCCAAGAAGACATATTTCTCTTCTTCATACACCTCTTTAAATTCTTATTAAATTATACTGATAAAATAAAACTGGTATATTTAATATACTTAGATTTTATTATATTAATTTAATAACCTAAATAGTTCTCCTATTTCATCGAAATGGTTACAAAATCATCATTCATGTGTATAGAGAACTACTACCTTGTAAACTGATGTTATTCATTTTGCATCACCACCTATCATGGCAGGATATAATGATGGATTTATTATATAAATATGATTTTTATGATATTATCATTTTTCAGGAATCATTATATCTCATTTTCTTTCTTAATTTTTATTTTTTGATAATATGATAATGTTGTTCTTGTGTACAGTGGACTACTGTCGCACGAAGCGATGTGATTTGTTTAGAATTTACATGGAAGGTAATAAGGTTGGTTTTAATGAAAATATTTAATATATATGAAATAAAAATGATTATATAATGTTAATATATTATTTATCTTTCTTTATTTCTTTCCGTCAGTAAAATGGAAACAACGTTCATGTGTACGTATGGCCTATCATCTCTATAAATAGTGTATTTAATTTTCTATCAATAACTTTTATGGATCAATATAAAAATATGTATACTGAATATTTTTTATATTAATATCATTTTTAACATAATTTATATGATTTAACCATGATCAAAGTAATAGGAAAAAAGATAATAAATCAAAACATACATGAAAAACAAAGCAATTATTTCCTAAAACATTAATTTAACATGGAATTGTTAGTAAACAGGTAATAAAATTCAATAAGTAAATCATATATGGTATTATTTATATTTTATGGTTATTTAATAAATATATAATAAACATATATTTATAATAAATTATGTTTTAAAATGTACAAAATAAGTTAAGACTTATGGTAATGTATTTCCATCTCACTTTTATTTTTCTATGATACATATACCATATTCACTTTGTGTTTATTTTATGTGTTGTATACACTACCCATGAATGTATTTTATTATTATTATATTTAATTTTTTTGATATTTACATATCCATTGGATAATATCTTTTTCATGGGGTTTATAGTTCAAAAGTTACCAATGCAGTAAGGTATTTTTTGTCTCTAATTTCCTTCTTTGGGTCATAAGTTATATTATACACCTATCTTCTTCTTTGAGTTGTATATACTTCCCCATTGACATGTAATATCATGAATTAATTTATTATCATGATATTTTCATTTAATGTTATTATTTCATGTGGGTTATGATTCAATGTTACCAAAGTGGTAATGGTTTTATGGTACAATCTCATCATTTTTCAAGATTTTTTATGTTTATATTTATGATGATAAAATATTTTGATCCATATCTAAATAAACTCATGAATTTTATTCTACTCTATTTATTTTTGTACAATACATGGTTCCCTTAATATTCCTCTCATTATGTACTCAAGTGTTCAAAATAATTTTTTTAAGAAAAATAGTCTTTATTTCCCTCTTTGATCGAAAACCCTTTTTCTTCAAAAACAATGTTATCTAAAAAATTAAATTTTTTTAACATTATAAAAATGATTTATTAATTTCATTTTTACCTAGGTTTTAGTTTTTATAAAAAAAATTAAACTAAACTTCATTTTATTTTCCAAATAATGCCTATTTTATTTTAACAAAAATGTGAAAGGTGTATTTATTTTAACATGTACTACATAAATGGAATTTCCCATTATCATGACCATTATTTTAATTGAATATTAATTTATAATTTTTAAAGGATATTTTTTCACATGAGCCTCAGCCTGGTTGGTGAGGAATATTTAAGTGCATCCAGGCGACCCAGGATCAAATCCAGGAGGAGGCATAATTTTTGGTACTATAGTAGTACTGTAGTGGTACTCTAGCAGGGGTACTGTAGCAGGTACTATAGTGGGAACTGTAGCAGTATTGTAGCAGATACTGTAGCAAGAACTGTTTGGCACTGTAGCAGCTAGGATTATTCCCCCGTTTGGGCCTTCGGGTCACCGATTTGGTCCCCAAGTCCTTTAAGGCCTTTAGGCCACCCAGACTTTTAGGTTAGTAAGGCCTTCGGGCCACCTCAAGGCCTTCGGGCCACCATAAGTGCAAATGAAAACCAGAAAACCCACAAGGAACAAGATCTAGAAGGAGGATGAGCAAGGATCTTTCACCATAGAAGAATCTAAATGGATTACAAGAATGAGAGGGTATGGCACCTTCTATCGGGACAAACTTGTTCATGCAAGAGAAATCCTAGCCGAACAGCCATGTGAAGGTGGACGGATGATTTCATGATGAAGATGCTCGAAAGGAGTAGTTCCAAGTAGTTATTCTGGGTTGTATGTAATGTTTGAATCCTATAGGAAATGAATTCCTCTAATGCCTACGATCCATGTAATATTTATTCCTACGGGCCTTGTAATTGTTCCACCTCACTTGAAAGGTGGATTATCAAAAATCAATAAAAAAATGAAGGCCTTCGGGCCATTGGAGGAATTTTTAAAGGTTATTTTTATAGAAAATAATTTTTAAAATGTTTTATGTTTTAAAAAATAAATTTCAATTAGAAAATTATATTTTCCACAATAAATTTTTTAAATGATTTTTTAAATTTTACGTTATAAGTTTCCAAGTTTATTTTTTAAGAAAATTATTTTGAAACTGTTTTATGACATAAAATGTTTTTTTAATTGGATTGTTTATATTAATTAAGAAATCTTCCAATTGATCTTTAAAAATCATTTTCCATCTAAGATGACATCCTTTGATATTACTTATGCTTTACTAGGGATAATATTGAATGATACCATCCTTAGTCTTTCTCTAGATGGTTAATATTTATGCTGATGAAATTTTTATGAACCCCATTTATTTTATATGTTTTATGCTATGGTAAATTTATAAAATGATTATGAAACCCTCTTATTTTCATGGGTTATGATATGATGAAATGATAAAATGACTATGAAACCCATCACTTTTCCATAGGTTATGATATTATGAAATGTTTATAAAACCCATTTCATTTCATGCATTTTGATATGATGAATATTTTATGATATTGTGGCACACATATGTATTATTTTAATTATGTGATGGGTGGGACCTATATCCCCATTCTATTCATTGTGTAGATATGTATATCTCATGAGATAATAATATGAAAAAGTTGATGGGATTTATTCACTATGGGAAATAGGTGAGTCATGATCTAATATGGAAAATAGGTACATCCTTCACTACTAGAAAAAAACCTATAAAAATGGTTTAAAACCATTGGTATAGGTCTCCAAACCATTGGTATATCCAATACTAATGGTTTGGAGGGTCATTGGATATTATGGTGTTGGTATAGACCTATACCAATGATTTTGGGGAAACCATTGTTATAGTTATATGAAAAACCTATACCAATGGTTTTTTAAAACCATTGGTATAGGTAATGTAAAAATAAAACTCAACTTGGTTTTGATCCCAGTACCTCCCATTTATAACCCAACAACCTAACCACTAACCAAAGATAAATTTTTTGAACATTATTTCATAAATATATATATATATATATATATATATAAGTTTTTTTAACTTTTTATGTATTTAATGTTATTTGAAAAAATGAATCCATAAAAAATACGGGCACCTATTCCAACAGTTCTCAAAATTGTTGGTATAAACCTATACCAATGGTTTTGATAACCCTTGGTATAGGTACCTTTATTTTCTGATCTATACTAATGGTTTTGGAAAAAATGTTGGTATAGGGTCCCTATAATGGACCTATACCAACAGTTTTGGCCAAAACCATAAATATAAATCCATATAAGTGTCATATACCAACGTTTTTGGAGAAACTATTGGTATAGGGTCTCTACAAGGGACCTATACCAACAGTATTGGCCAAAAAATGGTATAGGTTATCTTGATGGAAGTTATACCACTTTTTTTTCAAAACTATTGGTATGGGGTATCTCTAAGGGACCAATACCAATGTTGTTTTTCCAAACCATTGGTATAGGTCCATTGGTATAACTCCAATTCCTATTAGTGCTAATCCAAAATGGGAAACATGTGATAAGTCCTAATCCACTATATTTATGGTCTTGATTTTTAACCTTAACATATGAATGGTTTTTTACATTTATGATGGTTCCACACTTTTATGGAATGATCTTATGGTTCATGATTAATTTAAAATGATTTATCAATCTTGTGGCCCATGTTTTTTGAAATAATAACATTTTTGTGCCGTGACTCATGTTTATGATCTATTATAGGTTGGGTATGAACTTATTAAGTTATGTTCATGATAACATACCCTTATTATTATCTTATGATATTGTTTCATTATATATTGATATCTCTTATGTTTAACCTTACAAATCATTTAATCTCACCATTTTTTATGTTTCCATCCCAAGGTTATGAAGAATGGTTTAGGTAGGGTATGCCTAAGAGGAATACTATATGAGAAGATCATTGGGGGAGATGTTAAAGATCATTCATGAAATAAGAAGATTATGTTCCAAGTTTCCAAAGGAACCATACCTTTACAATTATTATGTGTGTGTTTTTATAATATAATGAATATTCATCCTAAAATATTTTATATTTATGTATGAAAATTTTGGGTCTCTATAGATACACATCCAAGGAAACTGATAGTGATGAAATCAGAGCTCAGGTGAAGGATATGGATCGAATACTAGGAGACGGGGAGCTCTTCATCTAGGATACTATTATATAAATGAAAAATAAAAATGGGGTTTTAAGCTTTTAATAGGTTAAGTGAAAAATGTAATTTCAACCTACTTTAAGGGGTAACATAGTTTGGCCACATGGTTGGTCAAACCATGCACTAACCATACAAAATTCACTTTACAGGCACCCCCTCACATAGGTTAGGCACACTGTTAGACAAACCATGCACAGACCATGAAAAATACCTATAAAATAAAAAAAATAGTACTTTCACAATTTTGAATCCTGGGTTTCATAGTTATAACAAACTATAAGGCCCTTTTTAGTTCACTGTAGAACCCCGCATGGTTTATTCATATGGTTATCACTAACCATGCATTAACTATATGACTTAGTCTATCCTTCCAAATTTTAGAGCTTTGGAATCCAAAAAGGCCTCAAAATCTCTTAAACAACCCTTTAGCCTCTTAATCACATTACTATATCATAACATAAGTTTTCATAATAAATTAAATCTATGTACCTCTTTGAAAAATCTAGGACATTATAACCTCCCCTCCTTAAATCAACCCATCCCCAAGTTTTCTTTATGAGGGTAGTAAAACATCATCTCATAAATGTTCCAGCCACAGAGCATGTATGTCATCCTCTCTCTCTCTCTCAAGTCTCATCATGTACATAGTTATGCTACCATATCACCCATACAAGAGGAAATGACCTACCTCAGAGAGCCTTCATGCTCCAATTAATTATACGCACTAGATTCTTCTCAAAGGATGCATCTACATCCAACTCAATATCTTCAGGATTAAAAAATGAGATGATTATAAATAATAATGGTGAAGCTGCGATACATTAAATATGATTCATGGCCTAATACCTCTGATGTAAATCCAACTGATAGGATACCAGTCTAACTCTCTCTAATATCTAAAAATCTCCAATGTAATGAGGTGATATCTTTCCCTATCTCTGATATTATATATGACCCAACCTAGGAGAAACTCATAAAAATACCTGATGTCCCACCTTAAACTCCAAAGGCTGACAATGATAATCAATAGAAGACTTCTTCCTGGACTGACCTATATCCATATTCTTATAAATAAGCTGCACTTATTCTAAAGTCTCATGAACGAGATGATCTCCTAGTAGTGTTACCTCACCTACCTCTAACCATTACAGAGGTGAATGAAACATCCTAGCATAGGGCCTCATAGGAATCCATCTGAATAGTTACCCTAAAGCTGTTATTATAGGTAAACTTGAAGAGTGGGAGCTTTATTTCCTAAGAACCTCCAAAATCATGGACACATGCTTGTATCATGTACTCTAACACCCATATCAAATGATTGGATTTTCCATTAGTCTAAGGGTGGTATGTTGTACTCAAAAGAACCTATAAACCCTATGCCTTATACAACTCCTTCCAGAATAGCGATGTAAACCAAACATATTTGTTTCATAAAATGGAATGGGGAACACCATGTGGTTGTAAAATCTCCTAAATGTAAACCCTCCCAACCTCATATACTGAGAAGGTCTCCTTGATCAATAGAGAGTGTACAACCTTGGTCAAACTGTTGAAGATCACATATACCACATCACTGCCCTAAGGGGATCTCAGAAATCTTGTTATGAAATTCATGATGATGTCATCCAATTTCCACTTAGTAATAGATAAAGGATATATAATTATAGTAGGAAAATGGTGATCTTCCTTCACCTGCTGAATGGTGGAAGACTGTATGATAAAACCTGTAATCTATCTCTTCATACCTAGCCACTAATACTGACGTCATATGTATCGGTAAATCTTGGTAAGACCAGGGTGCACATCCCCAATAGAGGCATGATATTTCTGCATCAATTCTTATTTTCTATCTTTAAGCACCTAGATAGATCCATGAAAGTGTAAGATCTCATCCTCATGAATAACCTAACATGATGGTGTCTCCTCACTTGAGACACTCTCCCTTAGTACTAGACTCTCAGGATCTGAAATTTTTCTCATACATACTCATTCCAAAAAGGATGATTTCACTATCAAATCTATTAAAATATTCTACCCATGATATTATTGAACCTCCAAGTTCATCTCAAAAAATAGGTCCATCAAATGCCACTCATTGCTTGCCTCTTGGACAAACTATGTCTGAGTATTCTAGATCAGTTCATCAGTTATAGCATTCCCCTTCCTTGTTGTATAATCGATCTCAACTTCAAACAACTTTAGTTATTCTACCCACCTACGGTAACTGATATTCAATTCACACTATCTGGAAATTTATTTGAGACTTTTTTTCTCTGTGTAAATTAAAAACCACTCCCCTAATAGATAATACCTTCAACGACATAAGGTATGAACCATAACTTCCAAATAGAGGTTATGTGTTGGGTAATTTCACTCGTGAGGTCTCAACTAGGGTGACCCACACACTACAACTCGATCTCCCTACATAAAAAATAATCCTATACCAATTATTTATACATCATAATAAATGGTATAGCTCATTCCCAACTTTGGAAGAATTAGGATCGGCACTGAAGTCAATCTCCCTTTCATATCCTGAAAGGATTCCTCAAAGGCTTTGAACTATAAGAACTTCACACCCTTCTTAGTCAAGCTCATGAGAGGTGTTTCTAGGAATCAGAATTACTAAATGAAATTATTGTAATATCCATCCATCCTCAAGAAAATGTATATGTTAAATACATTCTTGGGATGCTCCTAGGAGAAAATAGCGCTCACCTTATCTGGGTAAACAGACACTCCCTCCTCTGAGATGATGTGACCCAATAAGTGAACCCTATTGATAAAAAAGTGGAATTTAGTGAGTTTTTCATATAACTGGGTATCTCTAATTGTATTTAGAACAATATTAAGATGTTTGGAATCAACATGTTGAGTATGATAATACACCAAAATATCATCCATGAATTCTACCACAAAATAATCTAGATATGAGTGGAAAACATGATTCATTAGATCTATAAATACCGTGGGCACATTAGTAAGACTAAATGGCATAACAATATACCCATACAAGACATATCTACTATAGAATTTCATACATCATAAATTTGATGGCTTAACACATACCTGATGATAAACCAACCTAAAACTAATCTTGAAGAAATTTTTCACTCCTAGGAGTTGGCTGACGAGGTCTTATTTCTGAGAAAGTAGACACCAGTTCTTAATCATATTCTAGTTAAATAAAATTTGATCCACAAAATTCCTAAGTTCCTCATCTTCCTTCTCATATAATAACATAGGCAAACCCCATGGTAAAGTATTATTTTATATAAAACCCTTAGTTTCCAAATCCTCTAGATACTTCTTAAGTTCCTAGAGCTATGTAGGTTCCATCCTATAAAGAGGACTAGACACTGGTGCTACTCCTTGCACAATTTCAACAAATAAATCCACCTATCTCATAGGAGGTAAACCAAAAAATTCATTAGTGAATAAATCCTTGAAAAAATCCATAACATGAGAGAATTTTATATGTTGTATTCCCTGATCACTCATAAAGAGAATATCCATCTGGGTTATCACTCTATCCATCTGATGATGCTTGGGTCCGGATCGACTTTCCCAGGCATCCCATTCACCCTTATGAATAGAATTACTACCCTTGAGTGATATGATGGAAACCCTCCATTGATAACAATTTACATGAGTGGGTTAAGATACCGACCATTCCATTATAAGTATGACATCAAAACTCATCATCTTGAGGACAAATAGGTTCCATAAGAATCAGTACCCACCTATATTAAAGGGAACCCCTTACACTAGGATACACTCTCTGATCAAACCCTTAATAGTGTGTTGAGATTCATCATTCCATAGAAGTAATTTATTTATTACCCCATACTTTCAATAATTATAACAAATATAAAGGAATGTGAATTTCATATATCAAATAAGGTAGATACTAAATTAGAGGCTACTAGAATAGTCCCTCTATGTGTATAAGGCCTAGGACTCTAGATACCTACCTGGAGAATTGTTACTAATCTTATTACTAAATGAAGAGATGATATAGATCCTCTCCCACTAGAAATAGATGGAAAGTCCCTACTGAACCGTTGAATATTTCTCATCCTTCCATAAACTCATCATTAAATAGGATATTTGGGATAATGGGGGTTCTTATGTTCTAGCATTATATACTAGTGGGACACTATGTAACTATTAGTAGGTGTCATCTGGAAGTTGTTACTCCCATGTGAAGTCTCAAAGCGATGCTTCCTTCCACTCAAATGACCACTTCTCTATCTTATCAAAAAATCATCATATCCCACACCATCATCTTCCCTCATGTTTTACTCAGTGATGATGGCCTAATTCACTATCTCAGAAATAGTGGTCAACTGTAAGACATTCACTAGAGATTGGATGGAATATATCAGCTCATACTCAAATAGCGTCACTATCATCAACTCATCACCGTTCAGTTTGAATCACTAAAGTTTAGTGAAACGAGCTGAATATTCCATCACAGACAAAGAACCCTATTGTACATGCATAAACTAACTAGTGTGGTCCATTCTCAGTGTCTAATAGGATAAGTATTCATAAAAGGATATCTTGAATTCCTCTCATACCATACCCTGATAAAGACCATCCTGGGTAATCATATCCCACCAATTCTTAGAAAAATCATGACGAAAGTAATTCATAATCTTAAACCTCCTCTCTAAATAAATATTTGAATTCTTGAAGATGGATAACATGGACTTTATCCATGAATCAATATCTCGGGGGCCACCATCCCCTGATAAGTTAGGAAGATGTCGCTGCTGAAATTCTCATGTGAACTCTACCATAGTAGGGGAAGGTCTCAGAGCTATTTATATATACTGCACAAACCATAATAATCTATCTCAAAACTGGGCATCAACACTCAGTTTAGGGATAATAGAAGGTGCCTCAAGTGGCACTAAAAGAGGTACTTTTGGTGGCTCATGGCCTACCACCTCCAGAGCATGATCATCTATACCTTCCTGGTGCATGAATCGAGTATGTTTTCGTGGAATAATTCTATAATTTCCAAACACATTCCTCAAACAAGATTATAAAACATATATGATCGAAGATAATAGAAAAGTATAGGAACATATACTTCCAATAAAAAAGTTTTCACCTCCCTTCATGCTCCTAAATCTTGGTCTAGCTGATAAGAAATATCATAATAGAACACAAGTGACACTCTCCGCTACCCACTACTAAGGTTGGGTCGGGGTTAATCTCTCACATTAAATATAAGAGGTCCCAGTATATGGAGTGTCGATTGAAAGGTATAGAGTAAAATACCCCTTAATTTTTAATTGTAATCCATATTTAACGTTAAACATTTCATTTAAGAGTTGAAATTAATTTAAGTTCATACTCATTTATATGTATATATGTATATATGTATATATGTATATATGTATATATGTATATATGTATATATGTATATATGTATATATGTATATATGTATATATGTATATATGTATATATGTATATATGTATATATGTATATATGTATATATGTATTTATGTATATATGTATATATGTATATATGTATATATGTATATATGTATATATGTATATATGTATATATGTATATATGTATATATGTATATATGTATATATGTATATATGTATATATGTATATATGTATATATGTATATATGTATATATGTATATATGTATATATGTATATATGTATATATGTATATATGTATATATGTATATATGTATATATATATATATGTATATATATGTATATATATATATATATATCATGGTCCAGTTAGATGAGTCACTATTCCTAATTTATAAAGGTCCATACTCTTCATAAATTACAATTAGTACATCATGTAACTATGACCTAACCCTTATATTTGGTATCAGGGGTAACAGGTTGTATAAAATGATTTTATTAAATTAATTACCATTAACAATTTATATATTTACATGATTCATAAATTACAGTTGAAATTCATATAATCAAATCAACTAACATTTCATCCCATGGACCGGTGGTCCATGGATCAAACATGGAATAAGTGGCTAATTAAGTTGTACCATTAAGATATATGGTAAAACACCATTTAAGTTGATGATAACACTTTAAATAATCTAATTATTTTATCCCTACTTGAAATGTTAGTAAATTTCCACATATAACAGTCAAGGAACTTACAATAATCACAGTTAATAGAGCAAATGAAAGCAACTAACTACACCTATATGGCATGGAATAATGCATGACATATGAATTCTCAAGTTCCTATAATGATTCATGATGTGATACCTCATTTTCATACCACTCTAAGGAAATAGAAATTTCATAACAATAATATCAACAACAATAACACCACAAAACATGTGTGTCATCCAACAGTGAAATCAGTACAACTATAAGAGGCACAAGCCAAAATAGAAATATCCCAACCCAGGTAATTTGGATTTCTCATATACATGGTTAAACTAATTTTATGAACATGTTCATTACCAAATTATAATAAATTCCTAGTCCCCTATCTAATATGCAAACAGTAAGACAAAATGAAAAGGACCTTTAATGCCACTTTGAAGTGTTTTGGAACCAGTTCACTCATAAGTAACTAAACTTGGTTGGACACATGGCCTCAAGTGTGAATCCCTATATGTTAGAGGCTTCCGACTAGCAACGAGGGACTAGGGTGTATCATTGGGGACAATATTTCCCCATGTAAGAGTGTAGAATAATGGTATACAATAATGATAAACTGTGGAACCAGTAATAAACTAACAGTGGAATAATAAATCATCCTAATAAAATAAATAGGCTAAAACAAAATCAATATCATATAAAAAATTATCTTGTCATGTGATATACAAAAAGGGGAATAGGGTCATAGGCATATATATTATGCTATGAAAAAATACAAAACGTCCAAAAACTATCTCTACTAGCATCAGAATCATAAGATTAGTACTCTGCTCTTATACTCTATCTTAAGTAGAAAATTAATCATTCACATATGGATTCTTCATTTTTTTCCCTACCTACATCCATAAGATCTATCTGATTACCAATCGGTGGCTTGAGAAGGGTGTGAGATAGACTAAGTAATCCACCACCAATGGTGTCTAGTAAAATCTAGGCAGTGAAAATAAAATGAAAAGTGTGCATGTATTTCAGGGTAATAAAAAATGTAAAATATAAATAGGTAAACTTAGGTTCCTAAAGGAAACTAGGCTGTCACTACATGCTTTATCCTAAGTCAGAACATGAATCTATAAGTATATATATGTGTGTTTGTGTGTGTGGTCTTTATACATAGTGATGTCTGTAGCTATATATATAGATAATACTACTATCCAGGACCTGACGTGTAACTCAGGTGTCCAAGTATAGTAGTATGAGTCTCATGAAGGTCAATGGATTCTATTCTTGAGTTTCATGAATCATAGGGGACACCATGCCCTTGTATCACAATGTGGGAGCCCATTCCCAGTTATCACAATTAATTATGGATTCCATTCCTATATATAACATTTCATTTGGTATGACATGTCCATACATCACATTTCATTTGGGATTCCATGCCCAGTTATCACATTTCATTTGGGACACCATGCCCGGTTATCACATTTACATGGGATGACATAACCATATATAACATGTTTACAGGACTCCATGACCAACGATCATAATTAGATGGGAGTCCTTTATAGATTATCCAAAGTATATGGGACTACTTTCGTGAGTATCATAAACATAAGGTATTCCATTTCTGTATATCAAATTTATAAAAATAAGGTCAATCATGCTTCAATACATTCCAAAGGTTGATTTACAATTTATTTAACATGATTTTTGGAAAAGGGGTATATCCCTTATTTATATATAGGTCATGTGAAGTGTTTATACCACTCACCCCCATTTATTTTAGGTAGTCCATTTATTTATGCATAAATCCAAGACCACTTAGAAGGTGGTTTGGCCATATATCCATTCAAAAATTCCAGGCAAAGCATGAGCACACCCTAAGGGGGTGGCTCTAGTTGATGTGGGAACCTCTGACTATAAATATGGTACATGAGGGATTTTTAACATGGGTAATAGTTTGGATAAGAAAAATTTAAAATTTTAAGGCAACACATAGGAAGTATAGCATTCAGCATGACAGCGCATGTTATAAAATGACTTGGATTTTGGGAAAAAGTAATAGAACACCTAACATAGGTTGGTAAAGGAAACCTCATCTATTATAGGGGTCATATTCAAAGTAAAATGGTATAAATAATAAAAATAAACAAATATCCTAAAATAGGGGATTTTGTCTCACAATACTATAGCTCTAAAGATGGTGATATAAACTGAGAAAGGAAGGAAGAGTAGTGAAGCACTTACTGATACACATACAATGCAACTGACGGTGAAGAAATCAGAGCTCGAATAGAGGAGAGGGATCGAATCCTAGGATAGGGGGGTCTATTTATGTGGGATACTAGTGGATAAATGAATAATATAACGGTGGGTTTAGTTTTTAAGAGGTGGAGGGAAAAATTAAATTTCACCCAACTTTAATGGGTCACACAGGCTTGGTGTACGGTTTGACTAATGGTGTGAAGCCTATGAAAAACGCATATGCAACAAAAGTCTACATCACCTTCATGGTTGTGAGGCTCAGTCTTCATGGTTAGAACAAACCATGAATCCCTATATTTTTCATTGGAGTACACTTCATGTTTGATTTGAAAGATTAACAATAACCATGCATTAACTGTGTGGCTTAGTCTATCCTTCCAAAATTTGAAGCTTTGGGCTCCAAACGAGCTTCAGAGTCCCCTAAACCTCTCCTTATACTCTTAATAACATTACTAAAATAAAATGATATTTTTTTATAGTAAATTAAATACTTTAACTCTTTTTAAAAATCTAGGATGTTATAATCCATGCTTTGGAGAAATTAGTCTTTATAAATGTCATGGTAGCTTATCTGGAAGTTAAAATCAAGAGAATAAAGGATCTTGAAATTTCTATACTAGAGGATAGCTAGATGCATAAGGATAATTTTCAAAATATAAATAGTGAATGTACAAAAAGTTTGAAATTACATGAATACCATACGTACATTTCCAATTTTAAAAGTGTTGAGTTATATGTAAAGCTGAGAAATCTGGAAATCACCTATGTTAAATCTTCACAAGTTTCTAAGGAAATAAGAGCAGCTACCACACATATTATTAAAAATATTATTGCTTTCAAAATGACTCAAACCATTGTATAATGATATTGATATCTCCTACTGATCCATTTATTTAGATATTATTGATAAAGGTATCCAATAATCAAGATAAATATATTTGTACATATTCTATTTTGATGGATGGTGCAAGGCTAAAGTCAAAATTTGGACATATGTGGATGAAAAAAATGGTAGTAAACTCACCAATGTTCCAAGTATGGATATGATAATATCTAAGAATAAATTATCCCCATAAAAATCTTAAAATAGTTGTGTATCATTCCAAAAATATCAAGGTGTAAAATCTGTATATGCTACTACTACACTGAAAAGAAACAAATTCATTGGCCGCTATTGGTTTTTCTAGATGTTTATACACAGGGATATATATTGTTAGCACAATATGAAAACATATAAATAATAATATAAGGCATTAATATAGTGTAATAGGATATGGATTAAATAATAACCCTACTGGTAAAATACATAATTCATATACCAAGAGAAATCTATCTACTAAAAATACATTTAGATGTTTGGAAAACTTCTGTGATTATTTTCAAAAAGGTGTTCGTGAATATGATGAGTGATGGTATATAATAACCAAGAAAAAAGAATATATTTATGATAATATAATACAAAATTATAAAAATAATCATTTGATAAAAGAAGATAAGTCTTCCTTGTGGAATAAAAAAAAGAACAGGACTGAGTAAACTACTCCCCAGAAGACAGAAAAGAAATATGAAAAGTATGTTCAACCCAAGAAGTGGTAATTATATTATAGTAGAAAATGAAACATCATGGAAAATTATAATTTTTTCATTAACATAAAATTTTAATGAATAATGATGGAAAAAATAGGGGAAGAATTAATCAAAGAAATAAATGTGAGGAATGGTTTAGTGGTTGACACTCGTGATGGAGGATTTGAGAGATTACCAAGATAAGGTAATATTAAAACTAATAAAGAGTCATATGGAAGATGAAAATTATTATTTAATTTAGCTAAAAAGATAATGACATAGATTCCCAAACAAGAATAATTATTGAATAATAAAATAAAATCACCACTAAATTTAAATACCAAGATATTTTTTACAAAGATGGAGTCCACATACATAAATAAGGATTTTAATACTTCAAAAGATTGTTTAGCAATATGGCCAGTCTAGTTGTAATTAGACTAAAAGTTGGAGAAAGTAAAAAATAAGTATTTTTATTTACTTTATTAATTAAATAAAATTATTCCAACTAAGAAGAAATATCAAGAAGAAAAGAAACCCATGTTTCAGAAAGAATCTCAGAACTGGAATGTCAAGGGTGAGACAATCATGAAGAGTTATGAACTTTTTAGAGCAAAAAGTAAAGGAGTTTTGAGTTGAGAGGAAAGTATCAAACATTTTTCTCTCACTAAATATCTAATTAATACCCACCTTATTCCCATGAAAACTAACCTTGTGTCAATATTCTAGGAATTAAAGATTATATATTAGAAGATCAAACTAATTAAAAGATGTAATATTTAAATAACTAGAAGAGTTATCCATTATGGACAATTTAAAATTGTATAAAGTGATATAACTATGATGAGGTGTGATGAATATAATCTATTGAGGGTTAAATTAAATAATTTTAAGCTTCCAGATCATTATCATTTTATGATTAATCATGAATTCTGGATATCCCCTAAAAAACAAAATGTTGAGGTATGATTTTCACTCTCTTGTTTTTGTTTTGTATTAAGTTAATTTTTTAATTAAGGGAGAGTTATTTTCTTATAAAAGTTTAAGAAAAATTAACTTTCACTTGAATTTTGGTTATGTGTTTGTTGAAGTTAAGTTCATGTTTATAAAACTTCTTGAAAATCAATTTATACAACCCTAATGAAGTGAAAGTCAAAGTTAGTATCACATTGAGAATTGTATGTAGATATATTTGTTTTATAAATTGATCACCTTTTTTCTACATTAGGTTAGACCACATATAATTATATTTTATTATTTTATGGAACACTGCTAAGGGAAATGTGGGGGTTTTGTTCTCTTATATATAATTTATTTGTTCTCATAATAAGGTTGAATAAAAAAATGGGGAGATGTTACTTTGGGATTGAGGGGATAAGACCTACCCTTACACTTATAAAATCAGTAAGGGGGATAATACCTTTACCATTTTAATTTATTTCCAATAAATAGGAGGATAAAATCTATGAAATATTGACATACGTTAATGTGAATTAATTAATATCATTGATAAAAAATAAAGGGGGAATTAAAGTGCTCAAAATTTTTTAATGGTTGTTTTTTTTGTCAATGAGAATGTTGATATGTATGTCTTGGAGTGTTGGGTGATGGAGTAAGAATCCATCCACTTATGATGAAGATATTATCTATACATTTGGGTAAATAAAATTGTATTTTTTGTTCTATAATACCTGGAAGGATAGATTTAAGATAAAAAGTATAAAAAAATAATTTTTTGAACTGATCTTCATGAAAGATGTTGAGATGTACTGAAGGAATGAGAATAGTGTTGTAAACAAAAATTTTATGGAGTTATAAAATATTTTTACTAAACTAACTCATTAAAAACTTTTAAATCTATTATTACAAAAATATATTAAAGGAGGTTAAAAGTTTTGAGAATCATTATATGAAGTTTTAGATAAACTGTAAGAGTGTTATCAAGAATTAAAGTTGTTGTATTCAGTGAATAAAATCACTTAGATAAAGTATGGATTTAATGATATTGATTTTGAAATATTGATTCAGTGATAATATAATGAAATAATTAAAATTGAGTATTTAAATGTTGCAAAATAATTTGGAAACAAGATGAAGTTGTTAGGGAATATCTTAATAATTACAAAAATTATTTGAAGTTGTCATCTGGTGATTTCAAGTAATTAAGAAAGACCTGGTTTGATTTAATGATGTTTTGAAATGATTAGAATAATTATTGAAATTCTATTTAGGGATGAAAAATTGGCTAACTTTGTAATTTGTAAGATTTTAATGGAATTTCATAAGACTTTTTTAAATTCTTAAGACTTTGATCTTCTTTATAATAAGTTGTCTCCTAATATAGAAAAATGGAAAATTTAGTATTTCATAATGCATTTTCAACAATTTTGTAAGACCTTGGAATTTATCTAATACATTTTATAGTCTTTATTATTCTTTGATAAATTGTGAAAGACTTCTAACTTTGGGAATAAAATGATAAAGGGGTACTCATTCTATAAGACTTCATGTTATCTCATAATATTATTTTTAAATACTTAAGTCTTTTTTAATTTTACAAAAATCACATTGCAATTTAAAACTCACAAAGGAATATAAATATGGGACTTTATAAGACATTGAGATGATTTCATAACACTTTTTTTAATCTTGTAAGGATTTTAATATTTTCAAAAAATTGGAAATGTTAGAACTATAATACTTCTTTAGGGACTTCATAAGACTTATAAAGTCTTACAATAATAAATTACATGTCTATAAAATTGAAAAATCGATGAAAATTAAAACTCTTATGAAATAGATTTCTTCAAAAACTATAATACCTTATCTATTGGTAGAATATTTTAGGAAAATGAAAATATTTATATTTATATAATATTAAATATTCCTAAGAGTGAAATAAATCAATTGATGATATAACTAAACTTTGTCATTTCAAACATCATAATAGAATTTTTATTCAATTTAGAAATGAGAAAAACAAAATTATATGTTCCATACCCCAACTACACCTATTGTATATTTTTTATATAAAAAATATTTTTTTAATATTTATATTTTAAGAAACATTTTGATAAGAAGATTCTATAGTCTTCTAGCTAAATAAATGGAAGAATTATTTAGTATGATAAAATAATAAGAAAATGAGTCAAGCGTATTCCAATAATTACACTAGAGATAATCAGTTATCAAAAAGGAATATTAGTGATCGTGGGGACACACCCATGTTATTTCCTTGAGAAAAAGAAATATAGGATCATTGGGTAAAAGTTATTTCATGAATATTTGGTTTGTTTGGATAGCACAAAAATCCCTAAAATATTTCTATTTCAAGAATATTATAAATTGGCTCCAAAATATAAAATTCAGGGCTCATATTGAAAAGTTTCAAACCCAAAAAAGGGGAACAAATTCAGAGAATAAGTGATGCGCTTGGGGAGAAGAGAAGAAAATCCAATGAATGTTCTGTGAAGACAATTAAGATCATCAAAGAAGAAAAGAAGTCCTACAATACTCGATATTGTATAAGTATGAGTTTGAATACAAAGGGGAAAAAAGGAAGGAAGGATGACATGTATAAAGTTCTGAAAAACTATCATTAGAAATTGAAGACCATAAATATTTAGTTGAGTAAATATTAAGATGCTACTAAGTTTGAAGATTTCAATTGTATTGTTTGTGAGAGAAGCTCGATGAATGGATTATAAATAAGATCTGGGATCAAGGATGATTATAAAGACCATGTTTTATATTTTTATTATTAAATATAAAAATTTATATGAAAAATCTATGTTGAGAAATTATATCTCATCATATTGATACAGTGACATCTTTTTCAGATTTTAGATCTACTTCAAGACTTTGGAAGGAAATTATAAAAACATTCTAGATACTAAATACTTTCAAGAGATAATATAATCTAGAGAGATGTTGTGTAAGTATGGGATGCATTGTGGGTATAGGAAGGTACTTTACTACACCCACTTATAATTGATGATAAGATTATTATTGAAGAATATGTGAATCAGAAATTCCAATCACAACAAGGAGTATGTTTCCCTGGATGGGGATAAACCTTGTAAAAACACTATATTCCACTCTTTCTTTACTAAATTCTATAAGTGTGATTTAGAAAAAAAATATCCCTTATTGTCTTAACCGATATCATAGGTTCAGATACCAAAGGGGTAAAAGTTTAAAATATTAGTATGAATTTATTTAAAAATTAGCCACACCAGATTCACCCCCCCCCCCACCCATCAGGTTACTACACCCATTCCTGGTAACCACAAGTGTTACCAAATCATAAGGTTTTTCTTCAGTTGGATCTATCTATTTTGAGACCTGGGTGTTTTCAGTCATAATATATGAAGTGTATATTTAAAAAATATATAATTTCATCAAATGGAAAATTTATTTTTCATCCCTATTAGAACATAAAAAATAGGTTTCATCCAAGACTTTGAAAATAAGAAAAATTTAGAGGCAAAGAATCTGAGAAAAAAATAATGAGTTATGAAGGAATCACCATTATCTAAAGGTAATTAGAGTGGTAAATATTTTAATAATTGTTCTGTTAAATATGTTGAAAATGATTCCTTAGATAAATCATGTTCAAGTTATGATAATTATGTGTTTAATGAATCACTTAGTGATTTTTATTTTGAATTAATGGATTTTGGATGAAATTTTCCTTGGATGTTGTCACACACATATATATATATTCATACATAAAGGGACATTATGTTTAAATTTATTAGCTATAATAGGAATTTGGTGTAATGGAAGTTTCATTGGATAAAAATGTGAGTAGATGCAACACCCTCACAAAACTTGATAAATTTATAGAATAATATATTTTAATTTATGATAAAATATATTCTATAATTGATATATAATTTAAAATTTCTATTTGTGAGAAGGTTTTAAGTGAAATAAAATCACTGAGGTGATCAACACCTTGAATATATTATACAAATTCCCTATTAATTTTGAGGAAGCTTATATGGAAGTTAAATGTAAGAGAATAAAAGATTTTAAAATTTATCTACTAGAGGCTAGATAGATACTCTAGGATCATATTAAAAATATGAGGATTTAATGTGAATAAAGGGTAAAATTACTTAAAGATCATAATTACATTATCAATATAAAATTTCATGAGTTGGATTTGACGCTAAAAATTTAAGAAAACACCCATGTTGAATGGTCCCTGGCTGCTAAGAAAATTAAAGTAGCTACCCAAAATTTTGTTGATAAGATTATTACTTGAAAAAATACTCATACTAGTGGAAAAAGAAGCTTGATATCATTTATAGATACATGTATTATAATCTCATAGAGAAAGGTACCCCATAGTCTAGATAAATTTATATATATTGATTCTTTTTTGTTCATTAGTACAAGAATAAAGTTAAAATCAAGACATATGTGGATGAAAAAAATGTTATTTAACCCATAAATGTGTTAGTGGTGAATGTGATCATATCCAAGAAGGTAATTCTCCCCAAAACAAGATCAAAATATTTGTGTATTAATCCAAAAATAGTGAGGTCCATAATATAGCCAAACTGGTGCTACATTGAAAAAAAACATTTGTTGATGCTGGTGTTGTGAGAGGTTTAGAAACAAAGATATAGATTATTGGAATAATATTTCGATATATGTAAATCATAGAAGGAATTAATATAGGGTAAAAATATAAATTAAGGAATAAACCTTTTTAAAAAATATATAATTCATAGAACATGATAAATCTATCTATTAGAAATAGATTTAGATTTTTGGAAGACTTACGCAATTATTTTCAAAAATGTGGCCACATATATTATGAGTTTAGGTATATACCAACTAATAAAAACTCATATATTGAAGAGAAAAGAATTTTGAAATAGAAAAAAAAGCATGTGGGAAAAGAAAAAAGGTCTGCCTTAGGGAGTAAAAAGCAGAAGAGAACTAAGAAAAATAATTCTAAAAAGAAAAAAAACGAAAGCTGAAAAGGATGTTCAAACCAAGAATTTTTGCTTTTATTGTGGTAGAAAAGTCCACATCATAGACCATTTCAAGTAGTCCATGAAAATTAAATATTAAGAAAGTAAGATAGAATCAATCAGAAAATAATTAATCCAAGAAAGAGATGTCAAGATTGGTTTAGTGGTTGATACTCATGATGAAGAATTTTAGAGACTCTCTAAAAAGGGTATTACTAAAACTAATAAAGATTTATATAGAAGGTGAAAAAATAATGGTATTCATATAAAAAGTGCATGAAATGGATTCCAAGATAATAATAATTACTTAAGAACAAAGGAAAATCACCATTATCTTCAATTACCAATAATGATACAACAATGAAGTCAGTACACATAAACAAGGTTGTGCACACTCCAAAAGAGAGCTTGAAAATATGGACATCCTAGTTGAAATTGGAAAATAATTTAGAGTGATAAAAAAATAATATATTTTTATTTATTATTAAATTAAATGATGTTTTTCTAGCTAAGAAGAAATATTAATAAGAAAAGAAACCCATGTTACCTAAAGAAAATAAAAACAAGAAACTCAAGGGTAAGACAAGTATGAGGAGTTTTCAATATTTTAGATCTATAAAGAAAGGAGTTTCTAGGTTTATATCCAAGTCACATCCATGTTTCCCTCACTAAGTAATTTATGATGACTCACCTTCTTCCCAAGAAAGTTTTCATTTTTTCTATATTTTGGGAATTTATGCTGATATATCAAAATAGAGAACTAACATAAAGTTGTAATATTTACAAATCTACAAGATATATCCATCATGGAAAATTTAAAATTATATCAAGTAACACAACCATTAAAAATATTTATGAATATAATCCCTTAAGGGGGTTTATTAAATAATTTTAATATTTTAGAGTTTTATTGTTTTATGACTAATTTGGAATTCTATATAGCCCCTACAAAACTAAAGGTTATGGTATGGTTTTCACTCTTCCATTTCTATTTTGGTTCATATTAAATTTGGTTATTAAGGAGGATTAATTCTCTAAAAATATGGTAGAAATATCAACTTTCACCTGAATGTTTTTTATGTCTTTATTGAAGTTGAGTGAAAGGTTTATAAAACTCCTTGAAAATGATTTTTTACAACCCCTAGGAAATGAAATTTTGAGTTAGTATCACGTTGATAATTATATATGGATTAATTCATTTTCTAAATTTATTACTCTTATTTTCTATATTAGGCTATCCCACTTAGACTTATAGTAGATTTGTTTATGGAACACTTCTAATGAAAAATATGGGTTCACCCTTCTCTAATATATAATTTACTGATTCTCTCAATGAAGGGGATAACAAACAAAGAGAAGAATAAATTACCCTTGCACATATGGTATAAATAAGGGGGATAAGACCTTACCATTTGAATTTATTATCAATATGGGGGAGAAAGAAAAATATGAAATTATGAATAAAAATTGGTATGAATTTATGTGAAGTATTTAATGTTTTGAAAACAAAACAAAGGGGGTGATTGAAGTGATGAAATGTTTTTAGTGTTCATATTTTTTGATAAAGATAATTTCAGTGTGTATGTGTTGGAGTGTTGGATGATGGAGGAAGAATCCACCCTATAAATATGAATATGTCTCATATACATTTGGTTAAATAAGATTGGATATAGTATCCTTGAATACCTGAATATATTGATTCAATATTTCAGCTATAAAAATCAGATTATTTTTTGAGATAATATTTATAAAATAAGATGAAAACTATGAAAGAGATTAAAATATTTTTTTCTAAAATAGTTTTATGTAGTTGTGAAATATGTATACTTAACTAACTAATTAAAATCTTGTAAAGTTTTGATTATAAAAGAGATTAAAAATTGATAAAATTTTTGAGAATAGATAGTTGAAGTTTGGAGAAACCATTCCAATGTTATATAACATGAAGGTTTCTCTATTTAGTAAATAAAACTGTTTAGATGAAGGCTGGAATGAATAATATTAAAGATGGAATATTGATTCAATGGTAATATATTGAAATGCCCAAAATGGGTATTTAAATAATATAAAATATCTAAAAAACATGATAAAGAGGTTTAGAATTATTTTGATAATTCACACAATTATTTTAAGTCATTTTGAGGTGATTTTAAGTTATTAAGAAGGCCTTAAGTTTATTTGATAGTGTTTTGAATAAATTATATAAATTATGGAAAATATCTTTGGGGTTGAAAATTGTATAAGTCTAGATATGTAAGACTTTAAAGTAATTTTATAAGATCTTATCAAATTTATTTGTATTTAAGCTACTTTGTAAGACTTTGTCACCTTTGTTAGAAAAATGGATAAGTATGGATTTCATTATTCTTTTTCAATGATTCCATAAGAATTTTAAATTTTCATAAGACTTTTCTTAGTCTCCATAGGACTTTGATAATTCATGAAAGATTTTTGAATTTGGGCTAAAAATAACAAATTGATACTGATTCCATAAGACTTAAGGTTATCTCATAAGAATTTTTTAAAACCTTAATACTTAATAATTATTTTTAAAAATTCCATTACTTTTGAAAACTAAAAAATTAATGGAAATAAAGGAATTTGTAATACTTTGAAATGATTTTTTACGACTTTTTTTAATCTGGTAAGGCTTTTGAAATTTTTAAAATTTAGTAAAGGCAGAACCATAATACCTTTTTAAGGACTTCGTAAGACTTTGTAAGTTGTACAAAAAACTATGGCCTATCTAGAAAATCATAAAATTCATGAAAATTGAAAGTATTATGAAAAGGAGGACTGTCAAAATCTTAAAACTTTATGTGTTAGTAAAATATTTTTGAAAATGATAATATTGATATTTCCAAAATATTAAACATCCTGAAGAGTGAAATAAATTATATGATGCCCAAACTGATTTTCAATGTTTCAAACATCACAAATGAATTGTGATTCAAGTTTTAAAATAGAAAAAAAAGCCAAATATGCATTCCAAGAATTATAAATTCAAGCTGAAGTTTTTATTGGTTTCTCAAAAGAAATCACACCAAAAAAGTGATGTTCCACACCACAACTATATCTTTTATATGTTTTTCATAAATACATAAATAATATTTTAATATGGATATTTTTTGAAACATTTTGAGAAGAATATTATTGATTATTATTACTAAATCAAAGTAATAATTTTTCAATGGAGTAAAATGAAAAGAAAATGAGTCATGGGTATTCCTAGAATTACACTCGAGACAAACAGTTACCAAAATGAGCATTAGTGACCATGGGGACACACCTACAATATAACCTTGATAAAAATAAATGGATGACCATGGGGTATAAGTCATTATATGACTTTTTGGTTTCTTTGGTAAGAAAGAAACACTAAAAATATTTCTATTTCAAGAATATTATGAAATAACCTCAAAATATAAAAGTAGATGCTCATATATAAAACTTAAAAACCCAAAAATGGATAACCTCTTGAGAGAATTATTTAATGACTATGAGAGAAAACAAGATAACCCAACAATTTTTCTATGAAGTTAATCCAAATATTTGATTAAAAGTAGAAGAAGTCATGAAATAACCAGTATTGATAAAGTTTGAGTTTTAAGAGAGGGAAGGAATGAAGGAAGGTGTACAAGAAGTTATATTAAATACTCATTAGCAGTAAAATAACTTGAATACCAAGTTGATTGAAGATTGAGGAGATACTAGTTTTGAAGATCATAGTTGGCTCTGAGTTATAGATTACCAATGAAAAGATTCTAAAAAATATTTGGGAGAAAGGTTGATTAAAAAGCCCTAGTTATGTGATAGTATTCTTAAATATCCAAAGGAAGGTAAAGACTCTATATTGAGAAAGCAGATCAGATCAAGTTGATGTGGTGACATCTTGTACTGACTGGAGATCATGTTTATGTGGTGACATCCTGTGTAAGTATGGGATGCACTGTTGGTATAGGATGATACCTTCCAACACCCACTTTTAACTGATGATGATATTATTAGTGAAGAATATGTAACTTGTACACCTTTATCACATTAAGGAGTATGTTTCCTAGGATAGGGTTAAAACTTATTAAAAAACCTTATACCGCTATTTTTTTTATATTTTTCACCCTGTGTTATGTGTGTGATTGAGTAAACAAAAATAGATTGAGTATTTTCATAACCGATAATAGAGGTTCAAATACTGAAGGGGGTAAAAGTTTAAAATTCTGGTTGGAATTTGTTAAAATATTAGGCACAACTGATCCCCCCCTCAAGTGAATACACCCATTCCTAGTCACAAAAAATAAAGATACTCAAAATAATTCTTTCATCCATTTTATTAAAAAAATGGATTAAGTTTATTAATACACCAACCTAATAAGTCATCATTGAGAATATTATAAGAATCCTCATCCACCATACTCACTGGAATCTTCATGGAAATAAAACTACTATCTTCACCTCATAACCAAGGATCCTTCTAGATATTAACAAGTCAATCATCTAAAATTTGATAGCATAAACTATCCATCATAAGGTTCTTAAACCCTCAAATACTACACTATAAAAAATGAGGTCTTGAACCAAGCTTAGAAGGTTATAAATCTGACCAAGGAAAATATATATATATTAAAACCTATAATGATAGATAATCAGGGTACATCACTAGCCTCCAACACTTCTTAGCTATAAGATCAATGTTAAAATGATCCATGTGTCTAGATCCCAATCTACCAGTCTCCTTCAGGGTGTTGAGCTTATCCCATGCAACCACTTTCATTTTATTTCTACCCTTGGTTTATACCCACTAAGAGTTTTAGAATATATAATTAATTTTATTAATAATATTTTTTGGGAACTTAAATAGTAACATCACATATGTGGGTATTTCTTACAAAATTGAATGATGGGTTTCATCTTATCACCATTTGATCATTAGAAGTGGAAAACAACCCAAAATAAGAAGATTTATCATCAAGAATCAAACATATAAATATAAAATAAAAACAGAGTACAATATAGCACCTAGTATTCATCCAAAACCTCATATTCATCTTTTTAGTGGCTTCAATATTTAACATTAATTGAGTTTGTTTGAAGAAGTTCAGGAGTATAAATGAATAAAAGTGCCCTACCTCTAAGGTAACACACCATCTGATTGATCCATGAATGATTTGTGTGGATACCATTTATCTCGAATGGCTATTAGTTTCTTCTTATAAGAGATCAATGAGGATTCAGGAATAAGAGAGTTTACATAAATATTTTCATGAAACTGATGATATTTAATATGTCAAACAAATGTAAACCAACCACTACACTCAATGAAGAGAACTCTTTTATTTTATATGTGAAGATCAAGGATCCTCATTCATAATACATCATATGTGTTACTTAAAATGTGGTGTAATTCATTGAAATCATTTCAATGAAATAATGAAAATATTTTAATGAACTAACGTTTGGTTAAAATACTAAGGAAACCATTTGAGTGAAATAAACCAGTCATTTCATTACATGAAATAGTTTAAATATTCATCTCGTTAATTTTTACTATAATATATATTTATATATATATATATATTATTCATGCATCGTATGTGTGATAATATACAAGCATCATATGGATGTATTAAATTTACACTATATGTATAATATCATATTATATATATATATATGCACTTAATTAATTATATTCATGTGTACATGAATATTATTTCTGTATAATTTAGTGTGCATCAAACAATCACCCACTAATACTAAAATCCCATAAAAACTTTATGAAAAAACTTCACAACTCTTTATGAATCCATCTAAACCCTTTTGGATGTGTGTTTTTCATCAAACTCTCTTTATTTTGAACAAACACTTTATCCAAAAATTTATCATTATCCAAGGGCCTAACTATGTGACCTTATAATCCTTATAAATATTTGTAAAAAATATGAAATCCCAATTTCATTGATGTAAGAAAAGATCAACCTATAGTAAAGTATAAAATCTATTCAAACTACTAAGGGGTATAGTGTGATCTCCATCAAACATACTCACATTGCTATACAAACATGTCAACTACATGATGTATCATTTAAATTATATGTATACATATATAATCCCTTTATCTATGAAATTGAGTGACCACTAGACATGTAACATGTCAATATAGTATATTCGACTCATCTTTTATTGATTCTCTAAAAATGACTGATCAAATAAATGAATACATCACATTCTATTTATCTTATATATGGGAGCATCTCATGTATCTTGCCTAAGTAGTTGAGCACATAATATGTGAATCAACTAAGCATATCGATTCATTTTCTCAACATAATTCAATCAAGGTCTCGATGTATTTACTTTTTATACAAGTAAGAAATCGCATCTTAGTTCTGTAACTAACAACATGATCGACAACATACCCAACCACCCCTGTATTAGTTAACTTATTTTCAAACTTTCATATGCAGGATATCGAAGTATAAAGTATCCCATGATTGGTATCTCTCCAACCTCATGTGATAAGGATTTATAATAAGCATACACTCCTAAGTATATTGATAATTTTATGACATTTCATGAGATATTATTTAGAGGTTCTGTCCAAGTAATAAATCTCTACTTATTACCTAATAAATCTATTCATCATATATCATATAAAAATATTTGTAATGAATATAATATTATATTCATACTAACCTTATAATATCATTACAACCCATAATACCACGTAATGGTCATCGGTTAGAGATAACTTAAAGTTATACATTGAGGAGATATTATCATTTTACCATTCATGTGAAATAAATTTCTACACACATGAATGAATGATAATTAGAGATTTAATTTATTATAATAACAAGATACATTTTACAACCATTATAAGAAATATCTAATGTTTATAACACCCAGATATTTTACATGATTCTCATGTTGTTTTGATGGTTTCATTAAAATTTCTACTACATTTTCCACTATATCCACCTAAATAATTCTATCATCACCCCTCTTAATGATATCTCAGATAAGATAGTATTTTTAAAGTATGTTTTTGGTCCTTCAATTATACTAGGGTTCCTTAAATTAATAAAAAACTCCATTTTTTCATAATATAGCTCAACTTCTTCCTCGATGATAAGAACCACTCCAAGTTCAAAAAAAATTAAAAGTTATGGTCGAATCCTATTTTTATAATGAAATAAAAGTCCTCTTTTTATCTGGTTAGAGGGAGACTCATTACATAGCCTACAATCCCAAGTCCAAGTGACCCGTAAACAAGGCTCGAAGGCCTAGTGCAACATTATTCCTGCATCATCTAGCATGTGTCACCAAACCTGCATCATGCATGCATCACCATCTTCCTACATCGTGTCTTTATTATGGGATTCAATGATTTACTTAGCCTCTATTTTTGAGTCCTCTATGGTTGATTATATGGAACTCTTCAACTGGTAGCTCATCATTTACGAAAAAAAATCAAGATTGATATCTCGGGTCATATTTTTTAAATTAGAAACTATTATTTGTGTAACCCTTTATAAAAATTTTTTATTCTCCTCTAAATACCAAGATAATATCCTTAGTTTATCTCAAAAAATTAAGAATGTTCTTTACAATAACCCTGTAAATATCACCTGGGTGTAATTGGTATATAATATTTATGCTCAAAGTATAAGAGACATTAATTCAAGAATATAAAATTTCATAAATGATAAATCCTAAGGTAGATGTATAAGTAATATTATCCATCCATTCAAAATATTTATAAGGATCCAATATCATCAAAATATTTTTGTCATACAACACTAGTAAAGAACCCTTTTTGATTTCTTCATGATAAAATGATTCAAAAATTTACCAATATACATGTTATGAATTAGTAAAATCAACCTCTTATATGTATTTCTATATATCTTTATCCCTATCATGTAGGTAACTTTACCCATTCCTTTCATTGATAAAAATTTTCCCAACCACACCTTCACAATGTGAAGTATTGGGACATCATCTCAAATAAGCAGTATATCATCGACATAAAATATCAGAAACACTACTATACTCCCACTAACCTGCTTATATACATAGGAATCATCTTTATTTTTTATGAAAAAAAATACTCTTTGATTGCATCATCAAACTGGATATTCCAACTCTGAGAAGCTTGCTTCAATCCATAAATGGACCTTTGCAACTTTAATAGCTTGGAAAACTCATTTAGAACTTCAAAACATTTTAGATGTATAAAAAACATATCGTATACTAAATTAAAACTATATAAATTATTTTTGACATCTAGTTGAGATATCTCATAATCAAAATGAGTTATTAGGGATAGAAAAAATATGAATGGACTTTATCATTGCAACATGTGAAAAGGTGTCTTCATAGTCAATACCATGAATTTATTTGTAACCCTTTTCTACCATTCTTGATTTATAGGTATAAACTATACCATCCATGTCATATGTATTGTTTAAAACTGAAATACACCATATAATTATAACTCATTCATGTGCATCCACCATGTTCCAAACTTGGTTAGTGTATATGAAGTCTATATAAGATTCCATGTATTTGAACCATTTATTAGAATCAGGGATCCAGATGGATTCCTGGTAAGTAGTAGGTTCATCACATATGAACACTAGTTCATCATTATTATCCATGATAAATCCATATCTCCCGGGTTCTTAAAAAATCCTATCAGACCATTCAGGAATATGTGTAGCTTGATTTGGTTCTTCTTCAACAACTCTTTAGAATCCATCTCAACTTCCATCTCAGGAACATTTTCTATAAACAAGTATCTAACTTTTCAAGGTAAAAATCCCCTTACCCCACTAACTATTCATTCCATTTGTTTTATCTCAATGAAAAAAACATCTTGATTCACGCTCAAATTTACCCAAGAGATGAAGGTAGAACGGTCCTTGTAGTTTAGCTTGAGTTATCAAATCCTTAGAGACCTAAGAAGTAACCTACAGACACATACATTCTATGGATTGTTTTTGGATATGAATTGTCCAAATTTGGTTGATTTTAAATGGGTTTAAGGTATCACTAATATATTTAAGTTAATTCAAATTAAGATAATGAGTTGATCCTAGGTTATCACTTGGGGTGGATTGGATGAATTCCTTTTTTAATGATTTCAATTTCTTATATTTGAGATGGGTTCATTTAAGAAGATAAAACAACATCATAACTTAGTGGTTTAATACCTACGCCCTTTAATACTAATCACCTATAAACTTTAAGGATCAATGTTTTGAGCACTTCAAGGTAAAGGTTCATATTAGCACTTGAAGTGTGTGGCCTTAAATTCAACAAGGATGAAGGATCTTAAAGATCTTCAAACAAAATTCTCAATTAAAAGAAGTGATTAGAAATTAATGGGGTCATAAATAACATACAAACCATACCCTTGATACTCCCTTGGATCAAACCATAAAATATTTAGCTCTCCATTGATTCTATGGTTTCAATGGAAGCGGAAAGTAGACTCATGGGGGAGGAATTGGAGAAGTAAAAAAACAATAAAAAGAAAGAAATCACTCCACCGTTGTGTGAAGAATATCACAAGGTATGGTGTGAATAAATTCACACCTTAAGGAAACGATATTAAAGTTATAAGAATAAAAATAGAATAAGAGTAAAGAAAGAAATTTTATTAACAACTAAGGTGATTCGAATAACTTACATGAGAAAGAAGAATGTTTCAAATCCAAATCGACATAATAACATTACAATGAAAAAAACTCCAAGTATGATCAAATACTTCACCAACACTACCTTAAATAGGAATATCAAGAGTCATGGGTCGAAGTACCAATATTACAAAGCATCCCACTTGATTATGGTAGGCCTAGGGTGGTGGAAAGTAAGGGAGAGTGGACTTCTTTATCCTTGACCCAAGGTGGCATCCATCTTTCATACAACGAACAGACACGTCTGAATGGCCTTATATATGGACGAATTGGAGTAGGACATATAAGAAAAAAGTGAATATCAGGATGTATTCTATATCTCTGTAAAATTTCATCCCAAATTAATATGTTGTTTCTGATATATTATTAAATTGGTGGGATGTTTTTCTGGGCTACTGAATCTGGCCCAGAATTTTATCTCTAAATTGGTCCACCTTAATAACCACCATGGAGGCCGAATTAGTACTAGATACTGAAGAATTATTTGTTCATATATATATATATTATATAATCCCAAGAAATTTGGGTTTCATTTGGACTTTATGTTTGGCCCCAAATTCTCATTAGTGGTTTGGTGTCCAATCTGCCTTCTCCAGAATTGTTTGCATGAAATCTCATTTTGGTGGTCTTACAATGTGAATCTTCCAACACTCCACAATTATGAATTGTTCCCAGTATAATTAGAAACCTTAAAATTAAATATGAAAATAAAATTAAAATCATTGGGTACCTTAAATTATGTTAAAAAAATGTACCACATAATAGTGCATTTTAAGAAGGAATTACAATCATAATGTGAAATGATGTTCAAAGTGTAAAATGCACTAAAATTGTGTTTATGAAAAATAAATAACATGAATATTATATATATTAACAATTAATATTATCCTCATTTAGTGGCTAATCACACCCCCCCAACTTGAGTTTTTCTAGATCCGATCAAAATATATCTCATCAAAATGAAATTCGAGTTCCCTTTTCCAAAAACATTTTAATACACAATGATCACCAAAAACCCTTATACCAAACAATCATAAAACCCATCAAAATATTTTAATACATGATAGTTTCATAATCATATCCCAATCCCAAGCTCATTCATTTGTTCAAATTCATCTCCATATTTCATCCAATATCAATTAAGAGTGATGTTGTGTTGTGCATCACATTAGACATGGGGGTTCATCTTTATTCAAGAGGGAAATGATGGAAGCGCTGGGTGGAATCACATTTCAATATTAAGATGAGTATTCAATTTTTTTATTGTATATTTTTTTTCAATTTTTCCTTGGTAATTGAAATTGAACTCAAAAGATTCAACCCCTGTAGTGAGACTTTTCCGATGACTCCCAGGATCAAATACCATAGGGAACCAAGTAAATCCCACATACTCGGGCATCATCTCAACTTAACTCAGTCAAAAAAAATCAAATTACCAAAAATAGAGATAAAATTACTAACTCTGGGCCAGAAAATTATGGAGTCACGATCCCCAAGTGCCGAAATCCACGCATTAAGTCATTTCATTGCTCTATGGGAAAATTTATTGTTTTTTAAAAAAAATTATTGAATAATAATATTAAAACTAAAATGATCACCACACCTATGATATTTATTTGGGGGACCCCATGAACTCAAACTAATACCCCACTATCCAAAGGATGTGTGTTGTGATTTTTTTTATTTGGATGAAAATATAAACTGTGAAATATCACATTAGACAGCCACACTTTTCAAAATCTATGTTCATGAAATTATACATGGATTAAAATTAAAATCAGGTCATGATAAATTATTTTATATTCAGTTTCAAATTGTATAATGTATATTATCATGTTCAAGGCTAAAGAAATTTTTCCTTCCATTAAGGCACACATTTTTTTTCAAATCATTTTTTTTGACACAAAAGAAATTTTATTTTATCTCCCCCCCCAACTTAAAATAAAATTTTCTCCGGTGTTTAAAAAATGAAAATTTAGAATGAGGTAGAGGTAGAGAATGGGAGTTCAAAAAAATAAATTGAAAATGAGGATCATGGAATGAAGTCACCTGGTGGTTGAAGTTGAAATTATTGTTACTCCCTTTTAATCCCTTGATCTCGATGTCACTCTGAGAATTCTCTAATGGAAAAAAAAGAAAAACCAAAAAAAAACAAAATATATATATATATATATATAATAAAGAAATTAAAATATAAGTATATATATAAAAATTATAGAATAAGAAAGCACAATAAGTCATAGGTCAATGGTAAATGTGTGCCCCTATCTCCTTTTGGTCCCAGGTTTGAGTCCCCAAAGCTTTGCCAGTTGTGACGGGGTTTTCCCCATGACCTACGATGTGGCCTTTTAATTTTATTATTATTATTATATTTTTTTATTATAACCTACAAACTCATAAAAATAAAATGAACTGATGATACATTGTCTTCTTTTTAAATTTCTAGGTAAGGTATTACTCAAGGATCACACTATGTGACACGGATGAATATGGTGATCCTCTTTCATACCCATCCATAATCATAATATAAGAACAGGTCAACAGTCTATTTTTTATTATTTTTAAATATCAAATTGATTCATTAATCCTATCTAAAATATAAAGTTTATTAAAACAACAAAATGATCAAAAACTTGAAAACCATAGGTTTCCTCCCATGCAGCGCTTTGTTTAACGTTGTTAGCCCAACATGGATCCTAAATCTATCAATTATTTTACTGGTTCATAGTTTGGATCAGTTAACTCATCCTCTATTTCTTGTTTATTTAATTATTAAATGAATGGTTTTGACCTTTGACCATTGACCTTGAAAATGTAACCACTTGTCGGATCTTGAACCTCTACTGCCCCATGGGGGTACTCATGATGCACTATGAAAGGACCTGACCATCTAGACTTTAACTTTCCTGGGTGTAAATGTAGTTTTGAACTATACAAGAGCATGAATTTTACTGGTTCAAAATGTTCGACTTTGATATTCCTAGATTGGTAGGCTTGAACTCTAGCTTTATTGATCCTTGAATTTTTATAAGCCTCCATACTTAGTTCCTCAAGTTCATTGAGATCTAATTTCCTTTTTATTCCGGCCAATGAGAGGTCGTAATTTATTTTCTTAATTTCCCAAAAAGACTTATGGTCAATTTCAATAGGTAAATGGCAGGATTTTCCTAAACCAACCTATATGGTGACATTTCTAGGAATTTTATTGTATGTTGTACGATATTCCCAAAGAGCATATAATAGTTTCTCAGAACAATCGTTCCTAGCAGGATTGACAGTTTTTTCAAGAATATTCTTAATCTCCCTATTTGCTAACTCATCTTGACCATTGGTTTGAGGATGGTACGCAGTGGAAAATTTATGAGAAATCCCATACTTAGATATGAGTTAAGGGAATGAACGGTTGCAGAAATGGGTTCCTCGATCACTAATTATAGCCCTCGGAATTCCAAATCTAGAAAATATGTGCTCTTTCAGAAATAGAATCACAATATGATGGTCATTAGACTTGGTGGTAATGGCTTCAACCCATTTTGTGACATAAACAATATCTAAGAGGATGTAGAGGTATCCCCTAGATTTTGGGAAGGGACCCATGAAATTGATTCCCTAGCAGTCAAAGATTTCAATCACTGAGATGGGAGTGAGTGGAATTTGATTCCTTTTTGTGATTGACCCTACTTGTTGACACTTAGGAAAGCTCTGAAAAAATGTGTAGGAGTACCTTGAGAGGGTGGTCCATAAAAGACCACAATGAATAACCTTAGCAGAAGTTTTCTTAGAGGAAAAGTGACCTCCACATGCCTCACTATGACAGAATTTAAGGATGGACTCTTGTTCAGATTCTGGGACACACCTCCTAATGACATGGTCAGGGCAGAACTTATAGAGGTATGGATCACCAAACACATAGTTCCTAACATCATAAATGAATTTCCTTTGAGATTGAGTCCCTAATAATTTTGGAATTACTCCTATAACTAAGAAGTTGGCTATATCAGCATACCAAGGGCAGTCACTCACAGAGTATAGGTATTCATCAGGAAATGAATCAGACACCAGAAAGGTTATTTGAGTTGTCTTTTAATTACATAAAAGAGAGTTGATATGCTACAACATTTTCAACACCATTTTTTTCCTTGATTGTGAGTTCAAATTCTTGTAAGAGAAGTACCCACCTAATTATTCTACCCATGGTATCTTGTTTTTGGAAAAGGTATTTTAGGGATGAACAGTCAGTGAAGACAATGATGGGGGATCCTAAGATATAGGACATGAATTTATCTAAGATAAATACAAAATCAAGCAAATCTTTTTCAATGGTGGTGTATTTGATTTGGGCATCATTTAAGTATTTTCTTGCATAATTAATGATATAAAGAGTTTTATTGCAACGTTGTCCTAACACAGCTCCTACAGAAAAGTCACTAGAATCACACATAAGTTCGAAAGGGAGGTTCCAATTTAGATATTTCATAATGGGAGGAGAGTTGAGAGAGGATTTGAGGGTTGATAATTAACCCTCATAGATTTTTGTCCAAACAAATGGAGCATCCTTTACTAAGAGAGCATAAAGAGGACGAGAGATTGAACTAAGGTACTTGATGAATCTTCTATAGAAACTAGTATTTCCTAAGAAATACCTCACTTCCTTGATAGTTTTGGATGATGGAAGGTGATGAATGATGTCAACCTTGTCTTTATCAACTTCAATCCCCCTACCTGAGACCAGATGTCCTAGAACTAGTCCCTCTTTAACCATGAAATGGCATTTTTCCCAGTTTAGGACTTGATTGTTTTCTTCACATCTTGACAAGCCTCTCTCCACATTCCTCATACATCCCTCAAATGTATCCCCAAACACATAGAAGTCATCCATGAAGACCTCAAGAAAATCCCCTACCATGTCTGAGAATATGCCCATCATGCACTGCTGGAAGGTTCCAGGGGCATTGCATAACTCGAAGGGCATGCATTTGAAGGCAAAGGTTCTGAATGGATGTGTGAATGTAGACTTCCATTGATCCTCTAGGGAGACCTCAATTTTATTATACCCCGAGTACCCATCTAAGAAAAAAGTAGAAGGTATGACCTACCACTCTCTCAAGGACTTGGTCAATGAATGGTAAGGGGAAATGGTCCTTCTTTGTGAATGAGTTTAGCTTCCTATAGTAAATTCAGACCCTCCATCCACTACTCACCCTAGTTGGAAGAATCTCTCTATCCTTATTGGTTATCACTATGCTTTCTGCCTTCTTGGGAACCACTTGGATTGAGATGAACCACTCACTCTCAGCTATGGGATATATGATACCAGCTTTTAACAATTTCAGAAGTTCTTTTCTCACTACTTCCATGAGATTAGGATTGAGTCACCGTTGTGGTTGATGAAATGACTTTGAATAAGATTCTAGAACAATCCTATGAGTCCCAATAAGTTGGCTAATCCAAGTAATATCATACAGGGTCCAACCAATGTCTTTCTTATGTTTTCTAAGGACATATAGAAGCATCCTCTCATTATTGGATTAAAGATGAGAATAAATTACAATAGGATGTGTTTGATTGTCCCCTAGGAATGAATACTTGAGTGCAGAAGGAAGTTTCTTCAATTCAAGATCAGGTTGGTTCAGAATTTCAGTAGAAGATTGGGACATTGGATCAAGATCAATTTTGTTCCCTAGAGTTTTAGATAGGATTGATTCCCCACATGTAGAAGGTTCAGCTACTAGATTGTCTTGATCATATTTAGGTAAGAAAGTTGGAGTGGTCTCCATGAAATTTGTTTCCTGAAAGGTTTCACTGATTGTTGGACCTAATACTTCATCATAAGAGAAATTTGAAAATGATTCAATCCAAGAAGATAAACTTCCTTCATTTGAATAAAGTAATTCAATCTCATCCTGACTTAAACATCCATAAAATATTCCTTGATGTTCTATGGATTCATTATCAATGCTTCCTATCGTGTTTACTTTATGAATGTCCTCATCATCCCCTATTTATGAGATTTCTTTATAGATGTTCAAGTCTAGACTCATGTTTCCAAAGGTGATGGTCATGTTCCCATTTCAAACTCGGATAACAGAGTTGATTGTTGCAAGGAAGGGACAACCAAGGATGATTGGGGTTTGTTCCTTATTTCCTAAGTTTGGATGGTTGTCAAGGACAATTAAGTCAGCAGGGTAGATGAAGTTTTCAACCTTTACTATAATGTCCTTTAAAATCCCCTTTGGAACCCTAATGCTACGATCATCAAGTTGAAGTGTGACAGATTTGGGTTGGATCTCTACTAGGCCTAACTGGTAGTACATAGCATAGGGTATGAGATTGACACTAGCACCTAGTTTACACAAGTCCTTGACAACGTTGATCTCTCCTAGTTCAAAATTGATGTAAGGGCAACTCGGGTCTTTCAACTTAGGAGGAATGGTCCCTTGAATGGTGGTACTCACATTAGATTCCAAAATGACATGGTTTTTATGTGAATATTTTCTTTTAAAAGTGCATAAGTCCTTAAGGTACTTTGAGTAGGCAGGTATGGTTTGGATTGCATCGAGAAGGGGAATGTTCAACTTGACTTGTGAGAAGATTTCCCTCAATGTTTCACTCAATTTAGGATTGGTTTTCCTCCTCATGCGCTGAGGAAATGGCGCAGGTTGTGGGGTTTTTTGTTGAAGAGTTGTTTCTTTGACAATGTTATCATGTTTTTCAGTTTGATCATTTGGTTCATTTGAATTTTCATCCAAGTTTGAATCTTTATATGGGTTCTGAATTAGTTGTTCAGGTTTTTCAATCGATTTCCCACTTCTTAAAATAGTCACGGCCTTTAGTTGTTCAGGAGTTGTTTGAGTGAAACTTGACTCTCCCCTTGAATTTGGGGATGGTACCACCTGAGTTGGCATGGGTTTCTTTCTAGTTTTTATGGTTTTAAGTTCTTTTTTTAGGGAAGAGACTTCCGAGTTCATCCCTTCCATTTGTTTGCATAGTTGTTCTAGTATGCTTTGTGGAACAGTTTCAGTTGGTGCTTGAGAAGATTGGTTTATCCCAGGGGGGATATTTTGGAGGTGGGATGTTTTGTTGAAAATAAACTGGTGGCTGTTGTTATTGGATAGTTTTGGTTTGTAACTGGTTATGGTTTTGGTAGTTCTGATGGGGGTAAGGATTTTGTCCCTGTGGTTGGCTAGTTTGTTGGTTATCTTTCCAGCGGAAGCCTGGGTGGTCATTATACCTTGGGTTGAAGGTGTTTTGGTATTGAATCTTTTGAAAGTTCAAAGCATTTACTTCCATTGGGGGTCCTTCTAAAATAACATCCTTGATGGGTAGAATGGTTGGGTAGTTGTCTATCTTATGGTCATGTTTGTCACAAATTGTGCAAACAGGGTCTATGGTTTAGATTTCATGGACTTTCCTAAGGTCTATCTCTTCAACCTTCCTAGAGAGTGTTGCGCGTTTATCCCTAAGGTTTTCCTCTTCTATAAGTGTATTAATTCTTGTAGTTATTTGTGTCTTTTCAGAATAAGGTGAAGTTCTCCATGTTTGGTTTTGTTCAGCAAGGCTTTCTAGATACTCGTAATCATCATTTGGGGATTTGTTTTTAAAGGTTCCATTACACATCATGTTAATGAATTGTTTGTTCCCTAGACCCAACCCTTAATAGAAAAGTATCACTTATTTAGGAATAGAAAAACCATGGTTTGGAACCATGTTTAGAGTGTCCTTAATCCTCTCCCATGTTTCATAGAATGACTCTCCCTCTTTTTCAAAAAAGTTTTGAATGATCTTTTTAAGTGCAATTGTTTTCTGGTGGGGAAAGTATTTTTTGTAGAATTCTCTTTGTAATTGGTCCCAAGAGTTTGTGGACGATGGTCTCAAAATGTTTATCCAATTTTTATCTTGATCCTTTAAAGAAAAATGAAATATCCTCATCTTAGCTAATTCTAGTTGATTTGGGGGACACATGGTTTCAACAATGTCATTAAACTCCTTAATGTGAAGGTAGGGCATCTCAGACTCCATTCCATGGAATGGGGGAGGATGGTTTAGGACATGGGGTTTAAAGTGTAGGATCGAAATAGTGATTTATATTCTCAATATACAAGAGGGGGTGAATTGTATACTTTAAAAATTCCTTTGGAACCTTTAAAGTTAGTTACACATAACTATGTTTTCCGTAAGAAAAGGAAAGGGCTAAGTTTAACAAAGTTAAACTAAGAAAATTCACAACACCTCTAACACCGAATGCAAACTTGGAAAGAGATTTTGAAGGTAGGTTCTGGAAATATGGTTCTGGATATTGAACCTTAAAAAAAGTTACATTATGAGATTCTACCTTAAAGCATATAGAATCTAAATGAAACAGAGTACAAGTAAGGAAGTATAAGAAAGTTATACTTTCCTTATAATACAAAATGCAGAGGAAATAAATGAGTAGTAAAACTACAGGTAACAAGATAATAGTCTTTTAACCCAAAGAGAAGGGTATCCAACAACCTTGGATAAAGGTCCCTTGATTTATACTTTCAAGCAAGTATGTCTTACCCACACCAGGGTAATCCCTCGATACGAAGATCGGAGTCTCTGTCTTGCTATCCCCGCAAGCCCTCAACTTCAAGGTAGTTGACAACCTCTGTCTTCCTCAGCAAGGAAGCCCTCAAACTTCAAGGTAGTCAGAACCTCTGTCTTCCTATCCCCGGAAGCCCTCAACTTCAAGGTAGTTGACAACCTCTGTCTTCCTCAGCAAGGAAGCCCTCAAACTTCAAGGTAGTCGGAACCTCTGTCTTTATATCCCCGGAAACACTCGAATTTAATCACCAACATTGGGAGTCGCATGAAGCTTTGAGAGTTAATAAGAGCCTCTCTCTCTAGAAATCACTTTAAGTATGTAATCACATGAGTTGAAGATCAGTCAGCCTTTCAGCACTGAGCTCTTTCAAATGAGCTCCTATTTATAGGTAAGGTCGTCTCCTTCTCCAACGGTCATATTTTCCTTAAAGATCGGAGAGACCTGTACACGTGTCACTTAGACAATGGTTAGTTTATAACAAAATAGACTACATCGTTTTATAACAAAACAAGTGTAATAGAATGTACGACATTGTTTTAATTCTAACTAAAAAGTTCGGAATGAAAGCTTCGGAGTGAAGATTCGGAGTGAAATGGAAATAATAAAGAGTAGACAAATTATAGAAATGTAAGCAGAATAAAAGTTCGGAGTCTAACCAAAATATTTTTCGGAGTCTGAATTAATTCATAGTGTATAAAATAAAGATAATCATATTTTGTTTAATAAGAGAATTCGGAATGAGAGTTCGTCATCAGAATTCGTAATGAGAATTCATCATCAGAATTTGTAATGGGAATTCATCCTCAGAATTCGTAATGAGAATTCCTCATTAGAATTCGTAATGAGAATTCATCATCAGAATTCATAATGAGAATTACTCATCAGAATTCTTAATGAGAATTCGTCATCGAAATTCATAAGAATTCGTATCATGAATCTGGATTAAAACCGTATCCAGAATTTGGAATGAAACATTATTACAGTTCTCATTCTGGATTTCGGAGTGAAACTTTATCACAGTTCTTATCCAGAATCCGGATCTTAAAACAGAATACTTCATATCAATGTTTCAAGCAATTCCGAGAAAATAGAAATGAATCCGAATCTCATACTTAAGAAAAATCTATATGAAAATATAATAAGGATAATTTTTCTTATAAAAGTGATTTTCCTTATAAAAGCAAATTTCCTTATAAAAGTAATTTTCCTTAAGAAAGCAATTTTCCTTAAGGATAAGGTGTTTTTGATTTTCAAAACAAGAAGGAATGGAAAATTCATAAGGAAAACCTTATTGACTCAACAATCTCCCCCTTTTTGGAAAGCACAAACATACTTACGAAAAATAAATTCTAGGAAGAAAGAAAAACATTAAAGCTTATCTCCCTTTTCTTTAAGGATATTGATGAATACGACTAACTCCCCCTTAGGCCTGGAAACTCTAAGGATCGTATTCAGATTTCCGGAGTGACATTTTATTATGAATGAGAAAGTCTTATTTAATAAAAAACTCCCCCTTAATAGACTCTTATTAGAGTTCTTCTTTTTCTTAAGGATCTTTTCCTTCTCCCCCTTAGATAAACTCTTATTAGAGTTCTTCTTTTTTTAAGGATATTTTCCTTCTCCCCCTTAGATAAACTCTTATTAGAGTTCTTCTTTTTCTTAAGGATCTTTTCATTCTCCCCCTTTGTGATTTTCAAAAAGAAATTGAGGGTATGGAAAAAAACAAAGTACCTGAAACATTAGTAGCAACAACAAAAGGAACGACAAGCACAAATTTCATTAAGTTTGAGATCTCGGCAACAAAAAAATATTACAACAAAAAGATCGGATTTAGCTATTTCGGATCTTTTTCCTTCAAAATGATCCCCTTAAGAATAGTCTTGATCTTCTTCAGGTCTTTATGATCTTCTTCAGCTTGCTTCTCTAAGACCACTATTCTTGCAGATTGAGCTTCAATCTTTTCTTCCTGGGCTTTCATCTTTTCTTCCTGAGCTTTGATCTTTTCTTCCTGAGCCTTCATCTTCTGATCAAACTCAATCTGATGATCCCTTTCAAATTTCCAGTTCTGAGAAACAGAATTCAACTTCCCATTCAGATCTCTGACTTCTTGAATCCGGAAGTTCTTTTCATCTGTCAACTTCTCTTCAAAGGAGGAAGTCAGCTCATTTATCTTCATATCCTCAGTCTCAAAGGCATCTTTAACATTGTCTTGGAACTCATCGAATAACCTCATCTCTTCAACAGTCTTCTTCGACCAGTTTGTCATTCTCTTGCAAGATTTTCTATGAGATTCGTAGCCAACAAAGAAGGTTTTGAACTGAGCCTCAATCTCGACGCACTTGTCCATAACCATAGATACGAAGTCAGTTTTCTGATTCAAAGCATGTTGGAGCATCTGACATCTTGAATTAATACTTGAGAAGGTCGAAATGGATACCACCAACTTCTTTAACGACTGGACAACAAAGTCATGCCCCACCGAGGATGATTTCGAATCTGAAACTTTGCTTGGAGAATTTTCTTACTCAATAAGCTCCAACTTACTTTTAGACAAATCACCATATTCTCTTTTCTTGCTAGCCACTGATTTCGGAGTCTCAACAAGGAGTTTCTTTCCCTTGTCTTTTTTCGGAATCGATTCTTGATCATGAGTTTTCTGCTCACCAGTAGACACTTGAACAATATCATCAACAACTTTTTGAACAACATCTTCCTCATTCTTATCCTTCTATGGAGTTACTAACTTAGAGGATTCAGCCTCTGAAGTTCAGAGTGATAGGTGTTCTGACGGAGACCCCTTATACTCATCTAGTTCTTTCAATAAGTCTCTTGTTTCGCCACTTCCTTCAGCAACTACTTCTTCCTCTCCCACTTGCTGAATCTGCTCGAGTTGCTCAACATGCTCAGCTCTAGTCTCTTCCGGAAAATCAAGGTTTCTTCCTGGAGTCTCAGGTAGAGATTCCAGGGAGAAAGATCTCGGAACTGGAATACTTCCAGATACCATCTCATTAAACTTTAACAACTCTTGGAATGCCTCGGCTTCTGACATCTTCTTCTTGAGCTTCTTTTCATTTACTTGTTTTTCAAGCTCATCAGCAGTTCTCTCCTTTAGTGCCTTAGCTTCCGCAGGGTCCAATCAGAACTGCGGATCCCCTTCTTTCCTTTTCTCTTTATCTTCTCTCCACTTCTCAAAAAACTCATCAGGAAATACTTTCTTCTTCTTTGGTTTGGGAGGTACGGTTTGAGCTTCCTTAGATTTAGGATCCTCAACTTCAACTGCAACTTCATTCAACTTTCTTTTCTTTACTGGCTTAGATTATTCCGGTTCAGAAGCCTTCGGAGCCACTTCTTCTTGATTAGGAAGATCGAAGAATTCACCAGTCTCCTTGTTGAAGGCCACATCCATCCTCTTAAGGGTATCATCACTGACCAACAAAATTTTTCAAACCCTTGGCTTAGATCTGCAAGCTTCCTTAAAGGACTCAAGGCACCGAACTATCAACCTCGATAAAATTGTTGGGTATATTACGATCTGGGCTCTGAGATTTCCTTTCTTAAGATTCTCAATGGTTATAAGAATGTGCCTCATGAAGTTAAACTTCCTTAGATTTGTCAGGAAATCTAAGATATAGATCTCACTTTCTTCAAGATGTCTTTATCACCTTTCCTTGGTATGATAAGCCCTTGTACCCACAACTCTAGAATCCGGAAATTTTTAGGCAAACTAGCAATCTTCGGAGCTTTTTCATCTGAGAGTCCGAGAGTTTTCAAGGATTTTTCTTTGTCAAAGCTACCTTTAGAATCCAACAAAACGTGAGATATAAACTCGGCTTCTCCGTAATAGGACAACCCTACCAAGCTTGCTGCCTTGGTATAAGAAAGCCTGTAAGTCTTACTATAAGACTTAAAAGAAAATTTCTCCCTATCATCTTCCTTAAAGAAGGAAACTGATTCATAGAACTCAACAAGAAACTCCAAAAAAACATCATCTTGATTCCCCAGTTTGGATACAGCAATATCTTCCCAGCCATTCAACTTAATGTTCTTCGAAATAAGAGAATCATAGTTGTTGAAGAAATCCGGATGGACTAACCTTTCTCTGTAAACTAACCATTGTGAAATAGGCTTGGTGGATGACATTTCTTGAGACGCTAACTCTGCAGACATTCGGATCTGATGACCTCTGAGAAGTTCGGAATGGAGAAATCTGAAGTTCGGAACGGCCTTAAATCAGAGAGGTAGAGATTCGAGACGCTAGAGCTTGAAATCGATGTGGGACGAGTATTTGGGTCCCCTTTATATAGGCAATGAGATGACGATTCAGCTTCCACGGTTGATCTAACGGTTGGGATAAGCTAAGATCAGATCTGACGGTTGAAAACTTGAATCCGATCTTTTTGAGGTTTTTATTAAAACAAGGAATTAAGAAAACTATAATCCGGAAACATAATACAAGAAAATGCCAGCAAGTAAAATATGACTACGAAAACTTGAGTAAGGTAATTATACCTTTCGGATTGGATTAGGAGGATTATTCGTAATGGGTAATATAAAAATGACTACGAAAAAAAATATTTATTATGAGAAGACAGAGTTCGCAAAAACTTTACTACGGAAAATAAATTTAGTATGAAAAACTCATTACGGAACACTCATTACGGAAAACTCAGTACGGGAAAAAAACTTAGTAAGGAAAAACTTAGTAAGGAAGATTCGGTACGAAAATCTCGTTATGAAAATACCAGTACAAAAATTTTCATTCTGAAAATTTTCAATATGAATACTTCCATTCCAGAAGTGTTCTGTACGAAAATGTCCATTCTGGAAAATTGTAGTTCCGTACATTCCATTCCGGAAATCTTCATTCCGAAAAGTTTGAAAACAAACTTTGAAAAACTTTGTTATTCTATCAAACAAATGTACCCCCCCCTATGAAAAGGAGTTTATTGCTGTAAGGAGACTTTTTCAACAGAAAGTTAATTAAGAATGATTACCTTATAGTTATCATTCCTAACTTCTGTTTAATATATTCAAATCTATCAGAAGGAAAAGATTTTGTGAAAATATCAGTAAGTTGATCTTGCGTTCCAATAAACTGAAGAATAATATATCCTTTAAGTGTGTGATCCCTAAGAAAGTGATGCCTAATATCTATGTGTTTTGCACGGGAGTGATGTGCAGGGTTCTTACTAAGGGCAATGGCACTTGTGTTGTCACACAAAATTTGAGTTTTGGTAAAACTCAAGCCATAGTCTGTGAGTGTGTGTTGCATCCACAACACTTGAGCACAACAACTTCCAGCTGCTACATATTCAGCTTCAGCAGTGGAAAGTGCTACAGAATGTTGCTTCTTGCAGGACCAAGAAACTAATGAATCTCCTAAGAAATGACAAGTTCTGAATGTACTTTTTCTATCCATTCTACATCCACCAAAGTCAGCATCAGAAAAGCTTTTTAGAACAAAATCATTTCCAGAAGTATAAAATAATCCTAGATCCATGGTTCCCTTAAGGTAGCAAAAAATTATTTTTACTGCCTTTAAGTGAGATTCCTTAGGATTGGATTGATATCTTGCACATAAGAATACTGAAAACATTAAGTCTGGTCAACTAGCTGTTAAGTATAGTAGACTTCCTATCATACCTCTAAAAGATATTTGATCTACTGGTTTCCCAGCTTCATCAAGATCTAAAGAATTTGAGGTACCAATGGGAGTACTAATACTCTTAGTATTGTCATAACCATACTTTTTAAGAATATCTTTAATATACTTATGTTGAGATATGTAGGTTCCTTCTGGTTTTTGAGAAATTTGAAAACCAAGGAAAAAAGTTAACTCACCCATCATACTCATTTCAAACTCAGATTTCATTAGACTTGCGAAAGAGTCGGTCAAAGATTGCTGAGTTGAACCAAATATGATGTCATCAACATAAATTTGAACAATCAAAACGTTTTTCTTATCTTTCTTTATAAAAAGAGTTGGATCTGCATTTCCCTTAACATAGTTATTTTGAATCAAAAATCCAGTAAGTCTATCATACCATGCTCGTGGGGCTTGTTTAAGACCATACAAAGCCTTGGTAAGTCTAAAAACATGATCAGGATTTTTTGTATCTTCAAAACCAGGAGGTTGTTCAACAAAGACTTCCTCTTGAACATAACCTTTAAGAAAAGCACATTTCACATCCATTTGGAAAAGTTTGAAATTAAAGAATGCTGCAAAGGAATGTAAAATACGGATAGATTCAAGTCTAGCTACTGGAGCATAGGTTTCTTCATAGTCTATTCCCTCTTGTTGATTATAGCCTTTAGCAACAAGTCTAGATTTATTTCTTACTATGACTCCATTTTCATCGCATTTATTTCTGAAAACCCATTTTACTCCAATAACAGAAGTTTCCTTAGGTCTTTCAACCAAGGTCCAGACTTTATTCCTTTCGAATTCATTTAGTTCATCTTGCATGGCTTTAATCCAATCTTCATCACCTAAAGCTTCATTAGTGCTTTTAGGTTCTAATTGGGAAAGAAATACTAGATGTTCTACTTCATTTCTTAAGGAACTTCTAGTCCTTACAGGTTGATTTACATCACCAATGATACTATCACTGGGATGATTCTTAAGAAACACCTGATTTTGGTTTTGTGAAACCTGTTCATCAACATAGTGTAGAAAGTCTTCTGGGGTAAATGTTTCAGAAGTATCTTCTAGAACATTATCCTTATCAGAAGGTTCTTCTATCAAAGGTTGACAATAAGTTTTTGAAAACACATCCACGGATGTAGGTAGGGATGGTTTAAAAACAAAAGGATCTGACTCATCAAATTTTACATGTACTGTTTCTTCAACAGTACAAGTGTTTTTATTAAAAACTCTATAAGCCTTAGAGGTTGTGGAATAACCTAAGAAAATTCCTTCATCAAATTTTGGTGCGAATTTATGTAAGTTATCTTTAGTATTCAAAATTAATACTTTGCAACCAAAAACCTTGAAGTAGGATAATCTTGGTTTTCTACCATTCCATAACTCATAAGGAGTTTTATTAAGAAAAGGTCTAATCAAAACTCGATTTATAGTATAACAAGAAGTACTTACAGCTTCAGCCCAGAAATGTCTAGCAATAGAATATTCACTCAACATGGTTCTAGTTATTTCTTGAAGAATTCTATTTCTTCTTTCAACTACACCATTTTTTTGAGGAGTTCTAGGTGCTGAAAAATTGTGAGTAATACCTTTCTTACTACAAAAAGTTTCAAAATCAGAATTTTGAAATTCTCCTCCATGATCACTATGAATAGTTTTCAATGGAAGGTTTTTCTCATTTTTAACTTGAGCTCTAAAACTTTTGAAATAAGAAAATGCTTCATATTTCTTTGCTAGAAAATAAACCCAAGTAAATCTAGTGTAATCATCAACTAGAACAAACACATAGTATTTGCCTCCAATACTTCCAGTTTGTGTTGGACCAAAAAGATCCATCTGCACTAACTATAATGCATTGGTTGTTGAGACTTCACCAATTGATTTAAAACTAGATTTATGTTTCTTGCCATATTGACAAGGATCACAAACTTTAGAAGAATCAAATCTAAGATCCGGTAGATCCTTAACTAGTTTCTTCTTAGAGAGTTTACATAGGTTCCTAAGGTTACAGTGACCTAGTCTTCTATGACATAACCAGGAGTGATCTTCCATTGCACTTAGGCAAGGTAAATCTTGGCTTCTGAGGTCTTCTAAGTTTAAGGTGTAAACATTCTCTTGCCTATTGGCTGAGAGAATAAACTCTTCCTTGGAATTGTGAACTAAGCACTTATCATTCCTAAAATTCACAAGGTAACCTTCATCACATAACTGACTTATGCTAATGAGGTTGTGCTTAATACCTTTAACAAAAAGAACATTTGAAATCAAGGTTTTACCAAGAAGAACAATATTACCAATACCAATAATCTCTCCCTTAGCATTATCTCCGAAAGTTACCTTTCCTCCTCTCGTTTTGATAATCTTTTCAAAATAGCTTTTGTTACCAGTCATGTGTTGGGAACATCCACTATCCATGTACCATGTATTGTTGCTGGTACTCTCTTTATTTTCCTGAAATCAAGAAGAAAATTAGACTTTCGGAATCCAAACTTGTTTGGATCTGAGATTTGCAGATAATAAAATTTTTGGAACCCACGTCTTCTTAGAGAAGTAAGATTTATGAAATCCTAAAGATTGGGTTTTGTTTAAGGAATAATTCATTACCCAGTGACCACCACATTGACACTTGGTACAAAATTGGGAACTTTGAGGAACAAAATAATTGTTACTGAAAATTGGTTTTGCATGGGTATAACCAAATCCGAATTTATTTCTTAAAGGTCATATTTGAGAATACATTTTATCAAAATTTTCCTTACCATGGGTAAAGTTTGATAAACACTTCTTTAAGGAAAAAATTTCGGACTTGAGTTTTACAACCATGTTTTTATCCTCAAAATCATTAGTTTTTGAACTAGAGTTAGGCTCGAAAACATTTTTCTTAGAAATTACTTTTTCTAATTCTTTAGAAAGTTTGTTCTTCTCAGAACTTACTTCCTCAAGATTCTTTGAAATACTTTCAAAATCAGCATTTTTCTTATCAAGATATTTAGAAAGATCTGATATCTCTTTTGTAAGAATAGAATTCCTAGAGTTTGCCTTATCAAGTTTTTTATTGAGTTTGGAATTCTCAATTTCAAGAAGTTCATCAAACCTAGAGACTTCTTCATAAGTAGGTAAAGTATTTTCCTCATCAGAAGATGATTCTTCATCAGAAGAGTTATAATACTTACTATCATTGGAATTTAAAGAAACATTGGTCAATGATTCAGCATTTCGTACCTTATCCATAAAACAATGATTATCAATAGGTAATCTGGATATAAGACCAAGATTCTTCTGTCCTGAAGATTCATAATCAGAAGATTCATCTGAAGAGTCACCACCACTTGCACTCCAGGTGTCACTGGCTTTCAAAACTTTCTTAGCTTTAGCTTTATAATATTTCGTTCTGTTCATGTCTGAATGCCTTTCTTTCCTTTCTTTATTTTTGAGCATAGGGCAATCTGGTCTAATATGTCCAGCTCTTTTGCATTCATAACAAGTAACTTCTCCATCTTTTTTATCTTTCCTTTCCTTTTTCTTATACTTTGATTGGAAATTTATCTGGCCAGATATCTTGTTCATCCTCCGAGCAAGATTTGCTAGTTCATTTTCTGAGACTTCACTCTCACTAGATTCTGACTGGAAAATAACTTTCTTAGACTTGGATCTGGTTACTCTCTCAGGAGTATTATCTTTCATCTGATTTGAAGTTGTAGTAAAAGAAATAGTACCATTTCCATTCTTCTTCTTGATGTTGTCTGCATCTCTCTTCATTCTGGTTTCATGTTGTAGAAGAGTTCCAAAAAGCTCATCAAGAGAGATCTGAGTGACCTTCATGTTTTCATCTATAGCTGTTCCTTTGGATTCCCACTCATTGGGCATAATATCAATTATTTTATCCACAAGAGATTCATCATCTAAACCTTTCTCTCCCATAGATTGGAGGCTGTTGACTATAGTCATGAATCTCTGTTGAACTTTACAGATTGGTTCTCCATAAGGAAAATTGAAGCCATGATATTCAGCTCTAAGCATAGCTCTTCTAGTCTCAATCACTTTAGAAGTCCCAAAGTGTGTAACCTCTAACTTCTTCCAGATACAGTTAGCTGCTTCACAAGATGAAATTTGGCTATATTTATTCCTGGTCATTGAACAAAGTAGAGTATTTCGTACCTTATAGTTAAGTTGATATTCTTGCTTTTCCTGGTTAGTGAAAGTTCTAACTTCCTTGTCAGGAATTTTATAATCACTAGTAAGCATTACAAAATTGTCCACTCCAATGTTGATAACAAAAGTCTTCATTCGATCTCTCCAGTACTCATAATCATTACCATCAAATATAGGAGGTCTTGTAGGATTTAGATTATCAATCGAACCAACATTAATTCCTACCATACTTGAACAACCTTTGGCACACAAACTTGTTAGTAGAAAAAGTTTTGTAATAACAAAGTTCGGAATGAGAAAGTTCGGAATGACAAAGTGAGCAAGAAAAACTTATTCGTAAGTATAAGTATTTCAGAAACCTCCTCTGATACCAATTGTAGGATCGAAATAGGGATGTAGATGCTCAATATACAAGAGGGGGGTGAATTGTATACTTTAAAAATTCCTTTGGAACCTTTAAAGTTAGTTACACATAACTATGTTTTCCTTAAGCAAAGGAAAGGGCTAAGTTTAACAAAGTTAAACTAAGCAAATTCACAACACCTCTAACACCGAATGCAAACTTGGAAAGAGATTCCGAAGGTAGGTTCCGGAAATATGGTTCTGGATATTGAACCTTAACAAAAGTTACAATATGAGATTCTACCTTAAAGCGTATAGAATCTAAATGAAACAGAGTACAAGTAAGGAAGTATAAGAAAGTTATACTTTCCTTATAATACAAAATGCAGCAGAAATAAACGAGTAGTAAAACTACAGGTAACAAGATAATAGTCTTTTAACGCAAAGAGTAGGGTATCCAACAACCTTGGATAAAGGTCCCTTGATTTATACTTTCAAGCAATTTGGTCTTACCCACACCAGGGTAATCCCTCGATACGAAGATCGGAGTCTCTGTCTTGCTATCCCCGCAATCCCTCAACTTCAAGGTAGTTGACAACCTCTGTCTTCCTCAGCAAGGAAGCCCTCGAACTTCAAGGTAGTCGGCACCTCTGTCTTCCTATCCCCATAAGCCCTCAACTTCAAGGTAGTTGACAACCTCTATCTTCCTCAGCAAGGAAGCCCTCGAACTTCAAGGTAGTCGGCACCTCTGTCTTCCTATCCCCGGAAGCCCTCGAATGTAATCACCAACATTCGGAGACGCACGAAGCTTTGAGAGTTAATAAGGGCCTCTCTCTCTAGAAATCACTTCAAGTATGTAATCACATGAGTTGAAGATCAGTCAGCCTTTCAGCACCGAGCTCTTTCAAATGAGCTCCTATTTATAGGTAAGGTTGGCTCCTTCTCCAATGGTCATATTTTCCTTAAAGATCGGAGGAACCTGTACACGTGTCACTTAGACAAAGGTTAGTTTATAACAAAATAGACGACATCGTTTTATAACAAAACAAGTGTAACAGAATGTACGACATCGTTTTAATTCTAACTAAAAAGTTCGGAATGAAAGCTTTGGAGTGAGGATTCGGAGTGAAAAGGAAATAATAAAGAGTAGACAAATTATATAAATGTAAGAAGAATAAAAGTTAGGAGTCTAACCAAAATATTTTTTGGAGTCTGAATTAATTCAGAGTGTATAAAACAAAGATAATCAGATTCTGTTTAATAAGAGAATTCGGAATGAGAGTTCGTTATCAGAATTCGTGATGAGAATTCATCATCAAAATTCGTAATGAGAATTCCTCATCAGAATTCGTAATGAGAATTCATCATCAGAATTTGTAATGAGAATTCCTCATCAGAAGTCGTAATGAGAATTCGTCATCGAACTTCATAAGAATTTGTATCCTGAATCTGGATTAAAAACGTATCCGAAATTCGGAATGAAACTTTATTACAATTCTCATTCTGGATTTTGGAGTGAAACATTATCACAGTTCTTATCCAGAATCCGGATCTTAAAATAGAATACTTCATATCAAAGTTTCAAGCAATTCCGAGAAAATAGAAATGAATCCGAATTTCATACTTAAGAAAAATCTAGATGAAAGTATAATAAGGATAATTTTTCTTATAAAAGTGATTTTCCTTATAAAAGCAAATTTCCTTATAAAAGCAATTTTCCTTAAGAAAGCAATTTTCCTTAAGGATAAGGTGTTTGTGATTTTCAAAACAAGAAGGAATGGAAAAGTCATAAGGAAAACCTTATTGAACCAACATAAAGATGTAGTTGGGATATCTTAGAGATTTGTTTATAATTCATGAGGGGGAATTGTTCTAGGAAGGTGTGAGGTAGTCATTCATGGTTTGATCAACTGCATTCCCCAAGTTTGGGGCTACCTCATTTGGGTTTCCATTTTGGTTCCCACCCAGGTTTATGAGCTGGTTTCTTTGAATACCTTCCATTGAAATGGGATCAATTTTTGATTCTAGAGTATTATGAATATTAGAATCTAATAGAAAGTTTTCCCTTTGTGTACTTGACTACCCAACCCTAGGACTATCCACCCTAACTAGACAGTTTGATTGATCACGAGTGTAGGCAGACATGAGCCAAAAGAAAAAAACAAGAAAGGGAAAAGATAAGAGATTTTGGGTGAGAACAGAAGAAATGGGGGAGAATATGATGGGTGTTGAAATGACTTACTTGGGTCCCTAGAAACGGTGCCAAAATTTTATTCACGCTCAAAGTTTCCCAAGAGATGAAGGTAGAACAGTCCTTGTAGTTTAGCTTGGGTTATCGAAACCTCAAAGACCTAATAAGTGACCTAAAGACACGTAAATTCTATGGATTTTTTTTGTATATGAAGTGGCCAACTCGGGTTGATTTTAGATGGGTTTAAGTTATCACTAACAGATTTAAGTTAATTCAAATTAAGATAATGAGTTGATCCTAGGTTATCGCTTGGGGTGGATTGGATAAATTCCTTTTTAAATGATTTCAATTTCTTATATTTGAGATGGGTTCATTTAATAAGATCAAACAACATCATCACTTACTAGTTTAATACCTACGCCCTTTAATACTAATCACCTATACACTTGAAGGATCAAATTTTTGAGCACTTCAAGGTAAATTTTTGTATTAGCACTTGAAGTGTGCGGCCTTAACTTCAACAAAGATGAAGGATTTTAAAGATCTTAAAACAAAATTCTCAATTAAAATAAGTGATTAGAAATTAATGGAGTAAGAAATAACATCCAAACCAGCCCCTTTATACTCCCTTGGATCAAACCATAAAAGAGTTAGCCCTATATTGATTCTATGGTTTCAATGGAAGCGGAAAGTAGACTCATGAGGGAGGAATTGGAGAAGTAAAAAAACAATAAAAAGAAAGAAATCACTCCACCGTTGTGTGAAGAATATCACAAGGTATTGTGTGAATAAATTCAGACATTAATGAAATGATATCAAAGTGATAAGAAGAAAAACAGAATAATAGTAAAGGAATATATTTTATTAATAACTAAGGTGATTCAAACAACTTACATGATAAAGAAGAACGTTACAAATCCAAATCATCATAATAACATTACAATGAAAACAAAGATCCAAGGATGATCAACTCCTTCACCAAAATTGCCTTAAATAGGCATCTCAAGATTCATGGGTCGAACTCCCAATATTACAAATCATTCCAATTGATTATGGTAGGCCTAGGGTGGTGGAAAGTAAGGGATAATGGACTTCTTTATCCTTGACCCAAGGTGGCAGCCAGCTTTCATACACTGAACATACATGTATGAATGGCCTTATATATAGCCGAATTGGAGTTTTACATATAATAAAAAAGTGAATCTACGGATTTCTCCTAGCTCTATGTAAAATTTCAGCCCAAATGGATATGTTTTTTCCGAGATATTATTAAATTGGTGGGATGTTTTTCTGGGACGCAGAATCTGGCCCAGAATTTTATCTCTAAATTGGGACGCCTTAATAACCACCATGGAGGCCGAATTAGCACTAGATCCTGAAAATTATTTGTTCCTATATATTTATTATATCATCCCAAGAAATTTGGGATTTATTGGGCCTGTATGTTGGGCCCCACATTCTCATCAGTGGACTGATGTCCAATCTTCCTTCTCCAGAATGGTTTGCATGAAATCCCATTTTGGTGGTCTTCTAATGTGAATCTTCCAACACTCCACAAGTTTGAATTGTTATGAATATATTTAGAAACCTGAAAATTAAATATTAAAAATAAAATTAAGATTATTGGGTACTTTAAATGATGTTAAAAAATGTACCACATAAAAGTGCATTTTAAGAAGGAATTACAATCATAATGTGAAATGATGTTCAAAGTGTAAAATGCACTAAAATTGTGTTTATGAATAATAAAGCACATGAATATTATATATATTAAAAATGAATAATAGCCTCATTTAGTGGATAATAACATCTCAACCCAAAAACACATTTTATTCAATATAATTATAGAAATAATATCTCATGGTTTCCTTAAGATAACTAACAAATAATAATTTTTCTAACATGGGGAATATCTTGTGAAAATAAAATCATAATATGAGTTCATTGAAAACCCAAATACTTATAAAATAAATAATTTAATGTTTTCAATTCCATATCTCGTATGATTTATTTATTAAATATAAAAAATACAACACTCTCTATAGCATAACCCCACAATGAAATAGGAAGGTCACACTAAATCATCATCGATCGAACCATATCCAAAAGGGTATGGTCTCTCATTTTAGGTGCACTATTCCATTTTGTTGTTCTAGGAGGAGTAATTTTTATAAATATTCCATAATTTCTCAAAATACCGGTGAATTTCTATCTTAAATATTCACCACCCTGATTTGATCAAAGAATATCAATACTTTTAACCAGTTGATTCTATACTTTGTTCTGAAACTTTTTGAACTTTAAAATTTCTTCCTACTTATGTCTCATTAGAAACAAATAACCATACTGACTAAAGTCATTGGTAAAAGTAACAAAGTACCTAAAACACATTCTTGTGTACTCATTAGTCTACATACATCACTATGTATGCGGTCCAATAGCCTATTAGCCCTATCTCCTTTTCTTCTAAAAAGTTCCTTGGTCATTTTTTCCCAGTAAAAAATATTTTCATGTATCAAACAAGTAATAATTGAATGATTCCAACAATCCATCTCTATGGAGCCTTTGAATATTTTTCTCATTTATATGTCCAAGGAAATAATTCCAAAGTATGTTGGGATTAGAATCAACCTTGGAATTCCTATTCTGAATGTTATAAACTAGATTATCCATATCTAGAATATATAAAACATACATATTATTCCCAACACCATAAATCCTTTCATTCATTTAATTATATAAACTCTTATTCTTAATAATGAATGAAAATACCATATTTTCCAAACAAGATACAAAAATTAAATTTTTATTTATGGTGGGAACATAATAAAATTTTTTCAATTCTAGGACTAATCAGTTGGGTGGAATTATATTATAAATTCCAACTTCTAATGTAGAAACTTTTTCTCCATTACCGACATGAATATATACTTCACCCTTTATCAAATCCCTCATGTCTCTAATTTTATGTTTGACATCACAAATGTGTAATACACACCTAGTATCCAATACCCATGATTCAGAGTTGGTGAAATTTATCTCTATAAAATTAACATTTGGGTATTCTAAATGTTTCCCTTTGAGAAAACTTCAAAACTCTAAATACTAATATTTAACTATTTTATAGGTTATACTTATTAGTGATCTCAAAATAATTATCATTAACTATTCCTTTATCTACAAAAAGGAAAAATTAGTGGGTGATTATCATGTATTATTTCTTTTCATTAAGGAATTTTAATTACTATTCCACCACTAAAAATGATGACCCCATACATCATATCCATTTAGTGAGACAAGATCCATATTTTACTAAGTAGTGACCCTGTTTTGGCATGAAAATCATCAATTTAGTTATTTAGGAAGGGACTCAGCCCGATCACAATAGTTTTTATTCTTGGATATTTGAGTGGACAACTCTTTTTTCATATCCATGATATGTATAATAATTAACTATATTCCTCTGGTATCCCAACCCTTGGGTTTTTTAGCAAATTTTAACATAAATAAAACATCAAAAACAAGCTAACACAAGACAATCAAGAGGCACCCTACTTTGGCATACCCAGTTAGACAATCTTGACTCACTCATTACTTGCTTGCATTATACAAGATAATCTATATGCACCACGCTTTGGAATTAAACTTCCTGATTGAATGATTGAGGCCTTGATAAGTTTCTCTTTTGAAGTAATCTCGCACTTTTTATTTAGGGGGTTTTCTAGTATCACTAATTTAATTTACATCATATACATGTTAAATTCATAACTATTTCATCTGATCAAAAATTTATCTTTTCATGTTTTATCCATTTTATGTATGAATGCTTATAATGTTTTAGTTTTGGAATCTACACTCCAACAAACAAATTAATACATTAAAACCACATTAATGTGAAACTCTTTACACAAACCACAATTTTGTGTCACTCACCCAAAAACAAAATCCAGAGATATTCATAAATGTCCAAATGTATCATATGAATAAGGTACATGAATGTTTCATGTAAATTCATAGAGTAGTATGATATTCTAAATCTCTAAATGAGTAAGACTAGAGTGATATATAGTTTACCCCACTCGCATTTATAGATAAGGCATAGCCTCCATGATTATAGCTAGTCTGACCCCAAGTCCCTCTATCCAAGTAGACTTTAATCAAGAGAGAATTCAATTCATGATATCTCTAACACCTAATATACACAAAATATCTTCAATAACTATTTTCAAGATCATAACATAAAAAACAAATTGAGGTCAATGTAGATGAAAAGTATATTTTATAGCATTGCACCTAACATTTAATGTAGGGATCTAACTGTTAGAAGAAATTTAACTGTTAAACATAAAGAATGCACAATATTCAAATTTCTTAAACATTTTACTAAACATGAATATTAAAGGAATTTAACAAATAAATAAACATTTTATTTTTTTTCAAAACATGAGACGAGCATTCATAACCATTTCATAAATATAAATATATAGTCTTTTTAATTTTGGCCTTATTTTTTAATTTATAAATACTATAAATTACCTATTATGATTCCCAAATAACCCTTTTATTTCTATATCACAAGGCATACCATATAGTTTTGGAAAAGGGTATTTTAATATCAAAACATAAGATTCAAGAATAAAATGTTTCATAAATATTTATTTAATTAATTATAAACCTTTATTAATTAATTAATTAATTAATTAAATCCTTATAAATTAAATATTCCCAAAATTCCTTTTATCGTGATTTATAACCATTTTATAAACCGTTACAAAATTTTAAATGTCAAAAAAAAATTAAAACATTTTTATTTACCTTTATGTAGAATCCATATTCTGCATGGGGTAACCTCTCGTTACACTTATACAAGAAATCTACATAAAATAAACTTCCCTTTACATTTTAGAAAACTTTTTTCATAAAGATAAATTTCATATTTTCTTTACATAAACCATTTATGTAAGGTAAGTTTCATATTACCATTACTTAAAATATTTATGAAAAAGTGAGAATCAAACTACCTTTATATAAACCTTTCACATAAAGGTATGTCTTGAGGTTACCTTTACATGAACTCTCGTGTAATGGTTGAACTCATATTACCTATATGAATATGATTTCATGTAAAGGTAAGTTATAGATTGCCATTATAATAACTTCTTTACATATATGTAAGCATTGAACTACCTTTAAATGAACACTTCACATAAGTATGGGTCCCATATAGCCTTTACGTGAACCCTTCATGTAAATGTAAGTCTCAAGTTTCCTTTATCTTAACCCCTCATGTAAAGGAAAAAATCCTATTAACTATACATAGCTCATGTAAAGTCCCTAAACATTGAAAACAGTTTATAATAATGCAGTATTTTGAAAACTAGTTTTTATATTCATCAAAACCAATGATTTAACCATGTTTCTGATACTAATGATGGGTTTTTTATCACAATATGGTCATTTATAGTGAAAAATAACCCAAAAACTGTTGGATCTATCTTTAATAATAAAATGTGTAAATATAACTGAAAACATATTAGAATAAAGCACCAGGTATTTGGCCAACACCTAATATTCAACCATTGTAGCAACATTCATCTTCAACTTTGATGGAGTGTGTTTGTGAAAAAAAAAACGCATCGTTCCTCCAAGGTGATACACCATTTGATGTATCTATGAATGTTTTTTGAACATACATGATATCTCAAATGGTTTTTAGTGCCTTCTAATGAGATATAAATGAGGAATTTGGAATAATAGAGTTTTCAAAAATCATTGCAAGAAACTAACGATCTACAACATGTCAAAGGAATGTGAACCATCCACCACCATTAATAAAGAAACCCCTTCTCTTATATAGGAAAATCTCGAGGCTCCTCATTCATAACACATCATATGTGTTACTACCCATTGGGTGTAATTCGTTGAACTCATTTTAATGAAATAATGAAAATATTTTTAATGAACCAACCTTCTGTTCAAATACTGTGGAATCCATTCAAGATGAATGGACCATTCATAGGGGGAATGACAATTGGGGACCAAAATTCCCCCCTAATACCGGAGAAGGACCTCCGACAGTTCTGTGAATAGTATTTTTTCGCTATTCACAAAACTAGCGATGATCCTTTTTTGGTATTAGGGGGGACTTTTGGTCCCCTGTTGTCATTCCCCCATTCATATGTGTCCCATTCAATGGTTTAAATAGGTATCTCAAGCATATTTAATATAATATTATATATATATATATATATATATATATATATATTATATTGGAATGTTTTTCGGGATGATGGTTCTTGTTGGTTTCTCTGATGGAACTGCAGAGAACTAGGGTTTTGACCCTCGATCCAAGATGGTTGCTCATTACTTCAGCCAGATTCTAGGATCGCACTCTTCGGATGGGGCTTGGGTAGAGATGTGTGCTCCAGATCTGTTATAGGGTCCTTCTGTGCTAGCTTTGTCAGAGAGGCATCAATTGCGGAGTACCAAGGAAGCCTCGGCGACTGTTGAGGAGATCCTACTCGTACTCACTTCATCCGAGAAGTGTGAGTTTCAGCGGTTACAGGCGGCGATTACTGCGGTGGTCCCGTCAGCTCTTGATTTTTCCGAGAGATGCGTCCAAAATTTCTAGGAGGTTTCGGTGACTGGTGAAGCGGTCTCGTTTGTACCTACTTCGTCCAAGTGGAAGGAATTTTAGTATACTCAAGAAGTCTCAGCGTCTATTGTGGCGACTCCATCCGTGAGGCGTGGACCTTTGTGAACTAATGATGAATTAGCTCGATCTGATGAAGGGGTGTCCATGAAGGTGGTTGTGGGTCATGTACCTATTAATTATTCTCTGGAGGTAGTGGTGGGCGATTCTCGTTCTTCTATAGGGATTCATCCCCATGTAAGCCATGCTTCTCTTGATGAGGATCCATCTGAAAAATGTTCTTGAGGATACGGGTGACCACTCAAGTGACTCACCTAATGTCCATGCCTCCCCCTCTGAGAATAAAATTATTGGGTTTAGATTTTTTCAAACAAGGTGAATGTTCACAATGAAGATTCTTATATCAATGGAAAAGGTTCTACATCATAGAAAAATAAATCTTTTTCAACTCCCAAAGATGATGATTCAATTTCTGAACATTTGATTGAATAAGAAGTCCAACTAGAGGTGGATCATCAACTCTCACAGTAAAGGATGACTACTTCAGGTAGCCGAAAATGTAAGACAATTTTGGAATCTGACTCTCCAGTCAAATTTAAAACTTGTCAAACATCTTCAAATCTTATTGTGGATAGTGATTTATTTTATATTTTCTCCTACAAGAAGACAAAGTCTTTGGTTGTATATCCATTAGTGGTTGAACAACCAATTCTAGGAAATATTGTTGCACTCTCTAATCAGAACATTGTTGGCACCGCTAAGATGCAGGATTCAATTTTGAGCTATCCCGATGAGAAAAAGAATCTGGAGACTTTAGAACTAGCTAAATCATTAGTACTAGAGGGGATGATGATGACGGTAACAAGAGAAACTTCTCCTGACAAACATACGGAATGGAAAGAAGATAGCTCTGATTCATAGAGCACTGATGCTGAGATTCTTTATGAAAGGCTTCAATCTCTCTCTTCAGGTAGGGGGAGATCGAGAGGTTAGGGGAGTGGTCATGGAAGGGTCGTCTGGTCTAATTTTCATGAAGAAGAAAGGAGGCTAAGTGCTTGATTTTTGAAAAAGATAAACAAATAGTTTTTCTTTGGGTTTTTCCTTGTTTTCCCGTACTCTGTGGTTCCTATCTTTTGTTTTTAATAAAAGAGTCTTAGCCTCCGTCTTTTAAAAAAATATTATATTCATGCATCATATGCATGATAATATACATGCATCAGATGCATTTATTAAATGTACACTATATGTATAATATCATAAATTGTATATATATATATATATACTCTATCCATCATATCTATGTATGCATGAATCTTATACATGTATACTTTAGTGCACATCCAATAGTGACTTTAATAAAATTATCTTCCCCACCTTTGATAAACCCTTACTTATTCACTGATTAATTTTATTCCAAACTCTATATATTATCGAACTAAAAACATCATTCATTAATATAAAAATAATAGTTAGGAGTCCAAGATATTTTTTATGCTTCTCTAACCATGAAATGTTGACCAAGTAACACAGTTCATTTGTTCTTTTATAACCCCTTTACTAAAATATGCCTCTAAATTTTTGAAATTAACCTTTCATCTTAGGTCATTGTTATATGAATGAATAAAGTGAAATTTTTTTACATTTCTATTCAGTGAACCTTTAAAATAATAATAAAATCATGTACAATGAAAATTTGGGTAATAGCTATACCACTCCTACTCACTTTAACTCCATGAATCTTCTCTTGTCCAGCTACATTAGATATTAATTTAAAAAACACATAAATGATAATTATGAAAATATAAGTAGAAATAGGATAACCCAAACTCAAACCTCTTGATAGAATAATAGAGTCTTTATAATCACCATTAACCTTGATCCTATAATTGATTGAAGAAATTCACATCATCATGATATTCTGAAAGAATAAGTTATAAAACCCATGTTGGGTTTTTGAGGATCATCACATGATCCTTTGGCATCATAATGATCCCTAAATAGGCATGAACTATCATCGAATAGAAGAAACATGCATCATAAATAAAAATTCATGAAAAATAGAGAATACTTAGTTCTTGTTTGTAGTGGTTTTCTTTATCCTTGATGTAGATATAACAGTTGAGGAAGATTACTATAGTAGGAGACAAATATCACTTTCCTTTGAGGGGGGAACACCAACCACAGGATCTTGATCTCAGTTGAAGGACTTACATACACTTGAAGAGGTTCCAGTGTCTTCATTGAGGGTGATGACCAAGGTATGAGAAGGAAGAGATCTTAGAGAGATTTGCATACAACTCATTTTCTACAACATGAGGGATCTTATCACTTTAAATATCCATCCTTGAAATGATTCATTTAATTAAACACGTTGGTTATATTCAATGTATCAATATACATTAATTCCCATTTACATTTATTCATTGAACCCATTCAATGAATATTCAATCCATTTGATCCATTCATAATGGATTATTATCAATGAAACTACATGGAAGATAAAAGAACTTAAATTTAAATATTCCATTAAATATTTTAGTGTGCATTTAAAAATCCAACAATTCAACTAAAATCCATAAGGACTCTATGAAAAACTTCACAACTATGTGTGAGTTGATCTAAAGCTCCTTTTAGATATGGTTTCACTATACTATCTTAATTTTGGAACAAACACTTTTTCCAAAAATTAATCCACATATAGATGTATAACTATGTGACACTATAGGTCCTGGTAGCATAAAAAATATGAAATCCTTATTGCGTAGATTTAAGCAAAGAAAAGACTTGATCAAAACATCAGTACTACTCAAGCTATTGAAGGATCTGGTGTGATTTCCATCAAACATGCTCATATCTCTAAAATAACATGTCCACCACTAGATGTAATGTATACATAATATCTACACCTATATAATCCTTTTTTTATGACATCAAGTGACTTATATACATAGAATATTTTAATCTAGTATATTCATCTCATCTTTTCTTGATTCTCTAAAAAAAGCGATCAAGTCAATAAATACATCTTATGTCACTCATATAATAGATGAGAACATCACATGATTATCATCAAAGTAGTTGAACATGTCATATGTGTATCAACTAATAATATCCATGTATTTACTCAGTCTTATTCAATCAAGGGTCATATTCCTTTACTTGTTGTACAAGTGGAAAAATATCATCTTAGTTTCACTCCAATCGATGACATGATCAGTAGAATACCCAACCACTCCCTTATTAGCTAATTTCATATTTTTTACTTAAATAAGTAGGGTATCAAAGTATAAAGGTTATCATTCTAGGTACCTCACCAACCATAGGTTAATAAGGATTGATGATAAGAATACACACCTAAGTATATCTATGACTGTATGAAATTCCATGAGATATACTTTAGTGATTCAGTATGATTAATAAGTCTCTACTTATTACCTCATAAATCTATTCTTCATATCTCATATATAACCATTTGTAATGACTATAAAAATCTATTTAAGTTAATCTTAACATATCATCATTGCCCATAATACTCCATGATGATCATCAATTAGGGAAAACTCAAAGTTTTTACTTTGAGGGGATATTTATCATTCGAACATTCATGTAATTAAAATTTCAACACACATGAATGAATGATAAATGGATATTTAGTTTATTATAAATACATTATATGTTTAAAACCATTACAACTAGTATCTTAAGATTTTAATATCCAGATATTCTACATGACTCTCATTTTGTTATTGTAGTAAATGTTTTTTAACATTATATCCATATATAATTCTTATATATCCTTGCGTGGCCATTTGATAAAATACACCCACTAAACTCTTAATGGGTAACATTTATGAAGTAAGATAGTTTGAATAATGGTGAGACTTAAGAATCACATTCCTGATGTTCTACTCTTTGAAAATATATTAAAAATATTTTACTTCACAACATCAAATGTTATGATGTTAGATTCTATTTTCTACTTATATCTATTTCTAATTTCATAATCATCCTTTGGAACCTATACCATAAAAGTTTTTCTTTAAAATAAATTTAACTATTTACATTTTATTATCTATCATATCCTAAACTCTTTTAAGATAAAGTGGCATTCACTTCATTTTGGTAAACATATATAACCATTTATATTTTTCATTATCATTATACCTTAAACAATTTTAGGATATCAAGTGAATTTCACATTGTAAATTGACTTTCATAATCCTTTAAAAAATAGTGATATTCATTTTCTCATAGTAACTAAATTTAACTATTTACATTTATCATTACTATCACATATCTTAAACTTATTTATGATATTAATTAAAAAATCACTATTATATTAGACCAGTACAATACTTTAGTTAATATTGATATTCATTTTCTAACAGTTATTAAGTGTAACTATTTACAATTTTCATTACCACCACATATCCTAAAATTCTTTAGTATATTAAGTGAAGAATCACTATAATCTGGTATAATACTTTATTTATTAACTTTGAAATTCTCTAAATTTAAACATACTCCCACTATCCTCTTAGACATTAAATTCCTCCTCAGAATATTTTTCTAATATTCAACACAAACTTCTTTATATTAATAAATAACACTTAATTCATTTAGTAGTAAAATAAACTATTGTTTCCATATCTCATATAGTATTCTATGTGTTTAGATTATTTTCTTAAAAAATAATATTTTATTCATTAAAATACACGATTAATTTGTGGGAATAAAATTTTATCATATTTTAACAAATATCTAGATAAATATTTTATCCTGGATAAAACATTTTTATCTATATCTTCTTCAAAAAACATGTTATAAAATCAAACGAATCATCAAAAATTTGTATAAAATTTATCATCTTGTTTTATTTATAATAACTCTTTGTTAATAAAATACATGACATATCATATAATAGAAATGAGATAAAGATAAAAAACCTTTACTTAGATTCATATAAGCTTCACCCATTCCTTTACATTCAAATCATTGATGTAGCTATAGTCTGCTTCATCACTTTAATGAAAATTATAAGATCTATCAATTATTCCCTTGATTTTGAATATCTATATATTTACAACTAATAAAAAGAATTCATATACATCTTTTGGATATGTTTATTTATAGTTTAATAAATATTTATTCAATAATACACTGGGTTTTTATGTGTTTTCGCAAGAATTAAAAATTCAATAATCAAAGGACGGCATGCTGAAAAATGAAAAAATTTATCATTAGACATCATGAATCCAAATTACATGATGTTTATTCCTTGAGAAGACCACCTTCCAACCGAATTACAAATCATGAACCCCATTTACATGACATGAACCAATCACATGATGTGAATCCCATTTACAGGTCATGAAAGCTTAAAATTCTAAACATGATGAAGATACACGACATGAGATCCATACATGTAAAGAGTTTGATTTATGAATCTTTCCAAATATATAGGCCATAAAATCCTTGAGATCCAAAATATTCAAAGAAATTTTAGAATCTTAAGTACATGAAGTGAATCCTAGTTACATGTCATGAATGTCTCAAATAAAAATCTACTTAAAAGGGTTACATGATGTGAAACATATGCACGATGTGTAACGCTTGAATCATTATATATGTGGAAACCCAGATGTGAACAGAGAGTTGGATGCTACTAGATTTTTCATCCTTTATTCTTCATTTCTTTCCTAGTTTCTTTCAAAATTATTTCTATTACTTTATTTTACCATTTTAATCATTCCTTTTTTTATTGATTTCTATTTAAAGACTCATTTATTTTTTCGTTGTTGTTCGAATGTTCTTATGTCGATACCAATTTCTATTCAACTTCAACTAACACTATATTATTCATTGTTTCTTCATTTAAGTTAGTGTTTAATTGTTTTTATATGATTTCTATTGTGATTGTGTTTATTTGAACTATTTTTTTGTTATGTTGAGCTTGTTACATGTTTCCCTTATTTTAATTAATACCGTCATGTGCAGCTAATCTTCTTAGGGTTAGAGGTTAAGAGTAAGTGTGGATTTGAACCTAATGAATATCTAAATAAAAACTTGGTAACCCTATGGCTAGTAATTAGGTTAAAAAATTGTTTATCTCATTCTTTTGTACTACCCTGGCTATGGGAGATGTACTCAAAGGACCATGACCTAGTTGGAGTTGAGAAATATAGGACCAATAGATTTTGTTACTTTCTACCAAGAATCTAATCTTAATTAACCTAGGTTATTGACTATATATGGACCAAAGAATAGTTGCAAATTAGTTATATCTAATTGGTTGGACCAAGACCAATTAGTGACCTTTGCACTGCTTCACCGCCTAATACATACGTCTATACCGAGCTAGATTTAGGATTATCTTTATCTTAAGACTTGAAATTTACCCTAAACCCTTCTTTTTATCATAATTAAAACCCAATATACAAACCAAAGAGTGATTGTGAGGACTCCTTCCAAAAGGTTCTTACCGCTAGGCTGCCTACCTACCAGCTATCCGTGTGGGTTCAAACCCACACTTCCACTTTACTACACCTTAGTATCTAAATGTAGTTTGGGAAATATAAATTCTAATATGATCAACACCCACGTGTAATCAATGGCACCATGCGGGCTGGTCACTTATAAAATATACATTTTATTTCACATACTATTCGAAATAAAAGAATCAATTTATATAACATTAATACCTAAAATGAAAATTCCATGAAGTTTCCTAAAACTTCTTAAGATATTCTAGATAATCCCATAATATGGTATTATTACTACCTCTTCCTAATAACTCAAGGTTTCAATGACCTTGGCTTGATAATTACATCATATGGTATTATTCTATGAAAATTTGTTTTAATTTTCAACTTCTATTATTCTAGTTTGAACTTCTATCCATTTTTACTATCAACACAATAAAAGAATATAAAAATCATATTCCTAGTTTATTTACTCTCAGCATTTTGAGAACATTGGGTAAAAAATCCATGACCTCATTCAACTTGTTAGAACGTGTCCATAGATTATAAAATAATGAATTCCTTAACCAGAATGAGCCTTAAAATAATTATTTAATCACACCAAGCATATTCAATCATATTGAATATCACTAACATACCCAATCATATTGATTATATGAGACTATAATTCCTTAGTTATATTAGCATATATTTCCTTTGAAACCCAATTTAATCTTTCTATTCTCCATAAACATCTAGGTTCACTTATTGAATGATTTAAATGGTTAGTTACTCAGGAAGATATTTATTTAACATGGAGAATTTTTCTTAATAAATGTTCTTATGTTACTTGTCATAGGAGTTTCTTACATTTAAGTTTCTCCTTTAAAGGATTAATCTGAAATTTTAGTTAGTTGATTATGAGTATATTTATCAATAAAAGAATTTTTTATCTAATGAATATCATGTTTTTATATTTTTTCCCCTTTAAGTACTTTTAATGATAGTTCTCTCACTAAAATTTTTGACCTTATACATCATATCCTTTTAGTGAGGAAAGATTAAAATTTTTCTACTTAATGACCCTACTTTCGTGTGAAGCTTTTTGATTTAGTTATTTAGGTAGGGATTCATCCTAATCAGAATAGTTGTAACAATTGTATAGTTGAGTGAATAACCCTTTATCCAAATCCATCATGTGGGAATATTCAACTCTATTAATTCAGTATCCCAACCCTTCTGGTTTCCCAAATAAGTGTAACCCAAATAAAATTACAAAAATAGGATATTAAAGGATAATCCAAGGGCACCCCACTTTGGCATGAAACTACCTGACTGGTTGATCAAGGTCTTTCCAAGTGTCGCTTTGGAAGGAATCTCACACTTATTATTTGAGATATTTTACTTCTAAATTATCACCAATTTAATAAATATAATATGCATATTAAATTAAAAATTATTACATATTATGTAATGATTATCTTCTCATGTTTTATTTTCTTTTTCATATGCATGCTTATAGCAATTTAGTTTTTAGAATCCCTATTTCAACTACCAAATTAATGTGTTCATGACACTTTAATGTGTAGATATTTCCACAACCCATAGTATGTGTTATTCACCTAAAAATAGAATTCATACATATTCATATATATCTAAATTAATTATATATAGGTACATGAAATATTAATGTAAAGGTATAGAGATATACAAAATTGACAGTCTCCACATGAGTAATCTTGGAGAAATAGATAGCCACCCCATTTACCTTTCTAGAACAAGGAATAATACCCCAGGTCATTAGGTAGTCCAACTATAAGTCCCTATCATCAGAGAGACTTTACTCAAGATATAATTTAACTCATGATATCTCTAACACCTAATTGTACAAATTATTCCTAACAACTAAATTCAATCTAATAACTTCAATTATAAATCGAGGTCAAGGTAAATGAAAAATACATTTCATAGAGTCAAACCTACCATGTAATGTTAGGATCTATCTCCAAGAATCAGTTTAATAGTTAAAATAAAACATACACACTCATAATATAAAAAATTTATTACTATCAATAAAACAGAGAATAAACATCAAATAAATGAACAAAACAAAATTTTAAAATTGAGATAACCATTTATGAACTTTTCACAGATAAAGCTAACTATAAATAATTTTATAAATTAGTTAAAATTGTAGACATTCCATTATTTTAAATATAAACTCTTTTAAACTCAATCCAATATGAACTCTTTAATATTATATATTGTATGGAATTTTATTTTGTTATTTAAATATTTTATCAAATCAAAAATCAAAACCTTTTGATATAGTTTAAATAATATCTTTAAATTATATCTCTAAATAAGGTCCCCTTTTTATTTTAATAATTTAAAATTAATTAATTATGAAAAATTTATAGTTATAAATATAAACACATTTTATATTTTGAACTTATTTAAAATATTTATAAACTTTTTAATAAATCATTTTTATAAACTTTAAATAAACACTTTATTTATATATTACAATGATGCCAAAAAAATTTAGGTAAAACGGTTTTTAATACACTTTATAATGATTTATAACATTTATAAATAATATTAATGTTAAAATGATGTTATAATATTTAATATTTAATATTAAATGAAATTTTTTAATAATTGTTTAAAAAACATTTAATCCACTGACCATAAACATTTTATAGCTAATTAAATAATAAAACATCCTTTTATAAATTTCATAAAAATTCCATAAATTTTTTTCCATTATTTATAAACAACTCATAAATAATATATTTCAATTATTAATAGAACTCTTTTTATAAAAAAAATATTTATCAAAACATTTTTGAAATTTTTTCAAAATAAGTCCCCATTTAATTTGAACAGCTTCAAAATAATTATTTATCAACTATTCAAAATTTTAAATATAAACTTCTTTATATTTTGTCCTTATTTTATAATTTATAACCCCTTATGATTGCTAAATAAAAATATTATTTATATATCATAAGGTATACTAAATAATTTGATGAAATGTATTTTAAATATTAACATTTAATATTTGAAATGCTTTTTTGATAAATGTTTCGTAAAAATTTATAAAATTAATTATAAACCATTTATAATTAATTAATTTATAAATATTTTATAAATTAAAATATTCCAAAAAATAAAATTTTCTAATAATTTTAATCATTTTATAAAATTAATTTTCTAAGAAAATTTATAAAAACATAAAAATTTCAGTAAACCATTTTAAAGTTACAAAAATCCGTGATTCAAACATGATAAAAACTTGTTGAAACTTTTTGTTATGATTAAGTTAACATATTAACTCAGTCATTTTGATGAATTAAATTATTTATTTTATATTTTTATCATATAAAAAATATCAACCAAATTATAACCTATAACAAGGAATATATTATGTTTTTTCATAAACAAAGATAAATTCATGTTTATCCGATGAGGAAGCTCAATCTAATGTCATTATTAGGTTTTCTAGGATCATTGTGTGATTATTTGGTGGTATAAGAATACTCAAATAGTCATGAAATATCCTCAAATAGAAGTAACATCCATCGTAAATAAAAATACATGAAAAAAAGATCTTGTCTGGTTCTTGTTTGCAGTGGATTTATTCCTCCTTGATACAGGGAGAATGCTTGAGGAAGAACACTGAAGTAGGAAACAATGATCTCTTGCCTTAGAGGGGGCCCCAAACATTGGATCATGATCTCAAGCTAATGAATTTCATACACCTAGAAAGGTGATAGCATCTTTACTGAGGGTGATGAACAAGCTACAGAAAGTAAGAGAGCTTATAGGGGCTTGTATACGATTGGTTGTCTACTACAGGAGGGATTTCACCCCTTTATATAGCCATCCTTGACATGTTTCATTTAATTCCCATAGTCATTTATTCATTGAACCTATTAAATGAATATTCATTTCATTTACTCCATTCATAATGGATTATTATCAATTAAACCATGTGGTAGATAAATGCACAAAATTTAAATATTCTATTAGATATTTTAGTGCACATTCAACAACCCACATTTATCTAGAGTGTATTTAAGAAAACCACACTCAACCCTACCATATGATTTCATGATGTCAAGTTTTATCTAGAGTGCATTTCTCCTATTTTTTTGAAAAATAAGTAAATGTTCTATATAAACTATTCTATGTGAATTTTGTATATATAAACAAATGTTTTATATATATTCCATGAAAACAAATATTTTGTAATAAAAATTATGTAAAAATTTTCTTAATAAATTTTTTTATACAAATGTTTTAAAATAAATAAGTAATATGTATATGAAAAAAAATATAACAAAATATTTTTTAGTAAACTACCCTATAATGAATTTTCTATATAATCCAATGTCCAATATATAATGTTCTATATAAATATTCAATAAAAACAAATATTTAATAATAAAATGTTTTGTAATAAAATATATTATAATAAATATTTTTTTTGTGTATATATATATATATATAATATGGATATAACAAGAAATTTCTTTGTAATAAATTTAATTCAATGAAAAAAATAAGAGTAAAAATTTAAAATTTGAAATAAAAAAATAAAAAAATGAATTTAATTCAAAATAATTATAATTAAAAATAAATTAAAATCTATTATGAAATTATTTGTAATATTTGTTACTAATCCAATATTAATTTTCATATTTATCAATGAGTATTCCTTATATTAATTCAGTACGATTATTAACCTTAATTATAGTTATTTGGAAAATATTATTAAAATAATTCTAATAATTAAATAGAAGCTTTAGTGTTCTAAAATAGAATAAATGGAATTTTAATTCATACTATTTTTGATAAATATCCTTCATTAATTATAAAATAGAATATAAGGTAAATAAGGAAGTGAAAATAATTTATAACATGTTCTAATTTTAAATATTTTGATATAATTTATTTTTTATAATAAAGGGGACATAAGTAATTAATTAATTATAATTATTTATTGGTTGACTGGAGGAATGGTTTTTGTGTTGTTAATGAGAGCAGTTCATGTTTTCTTTCCTTCAGAACCCCTTTACTAAAATATGACTCTGATTTTTTTAAATTAATATTTTTTCTCAAGGCATAATGATATAAATGAATAAGGTGAGAAATATATTGTTATTCCTCCCAAGTGTACCTTGTAAATAATAAATATTCAACTGTAAAGAAAGTATAGGTAATAACTAGACCACTCTTACTAACTTTTACTCCATGAATATTCTCTTATGTAGCTACATTTGATAATAATTTTGAAAATATATTAATGGTAACTATGAAAGGAAAGGAGAAATAGGATCACCCTCCATCATAACTCTCGATGCAATAATAGTGATTCTATAATCACCATTGACCTTATTCTTATAAGTGAATGAAAATTAATTTTTTATTAGCATAAACCCCTTTAAATGGGTGAGTGGAAACCAAACATGACTTCAAGGACTTAAAAACATTAACTGCGCCCCAACAGTCCAAAAAACTATCCACAACCAGATCAAGACAATAAGAAAAGCTCATCCCTAGCATAAAAAACATTACGTCTAGCTTCCACCTTCTCATCGCTGCTCAGCTAGTTGTCCCATGCAGAGATGCACATGCCTGGTACTGATGAAAAAATTCATACCTTCTTAAATATCCAAATCCAGATAGCAATGGGCTGGTGAAAACTTCCTGCTCTAAACCTCATCTGAAGTCACCCCTTAGAGAAGGTCTGGTTGTATAGGCCCTTAAACATGGGCCATAGGCCAAGATGAACCACCACAAAACTCATTCACAAAGACAGAAATTAGACCATTCAAAAAATCATCAACAAAAAAACCATCATCTTGAATTCTAGAATCGTCACCAAATGACAGCCCCACTAAAACAACCCTCAAGGCTCCCTTCAAAACTAAATCCACAGATGAGCCTCCCGAAGAATCCAAATGCTCCAAGATGCAAGAAGCCAAGTATAATGCCACCCAAGGCTGGAATACCAAACCACCGCACCAAAGGAACATAACAAAAGAGGGAAACCACGCTGATCTAAAGCATAATCCCTACTATGGGCTTGAATCAGAGCATTTCAGAGCCTGGGAAGAACCCACACTGGAGGCCAAAACAAGAAAACAAGTAGAAAGTGGGGGGGGAACCCATGAGGGCTGAGAACAGGGCCACCCCAGCAACATTGATGACACGAAACTCCTAAAATATCATCACCTCCATCAAAACCACACACGGGGACCACAACAAACCACCCAAAGCACTCACCCTACCATAGCACGATACGGAAGTCCAAGATCTCAAAAATATAGTGGAAGACTGAATATCAACTACCATGTGTTGTGTAAGACCTGAAACCCTCCGCAGAAGACTGGGAACCCAACCACCCAGCTAGAGCACAATGGAAGACATAGTCAAACCCCAACTTCAGGGAAGATCAGGATCCCACCACAGACCTAGAACCTGACCAGACCGCCCTTCGCCAAACCCCATCAAATGAAAGCCCTGTAACCCACCACGAAATACCAAGAGCCCAATCTCTATGTTAGAGCATGACGAGGAAGACCAAAATATCGACCTCCCAACCGCGGAAGGCCGGATCTTAAAAATCTCCTTCGTCGTAACGCCAGACAACCAGTCCTAAACTCAAACCGTGAGACCACTTGACCATCACATTTTCCGTGATTCTAGATATCCACCCAAAGAGGAACCACATTGCCACAATGAGATGGAACCACCATTCTGAGAATGCACCAAGAAAATGTCGGGGAGGAAGGTCGTGATCAAACCCTATACGGAGGAAGAAGGTGGTGATAGGGGAAAACCTAGAGTCGTTGCACCCCTTACGGGCTCATTCCCTACCCTCCTTGATATTATAAGTGATTAATGAAACACACCTCATCATGATGTTCTGAATGAATAATATATGAAACTCACATTTATCCAAAGTGAATTTAAGAAAACCCCACTCAACCCTTTAGTATAGTTTCATTATGTCAAGTTTTATCTAGAGTGTATTCCTCCTATTTTAAAAAAAATTGTAATAAATTTTATATATAAACTATTCTATGTGAATGTTTCATATAAAAACAAATGTTTTGTACATATTCTATGCAAAAAAATATTTTTTAATAAATGTTCTTAATAAAATGTTTAAAAAAATTAAAATAAATAAATAATATCTATATTATAAATGAATATAAGAAAATATTTTATAGTGAAATTTCTAATAATTAATGTTCTATAAAAATAAATTTATAGCATATAATGTTCTATATAAACATTTGGTACAAACAAACATCCTGTAATAAAATATCCTAAAATTAAAGTTCTCTATTGAAAATAAGTGTGTGTGTGTGTGTGTAAATGTTATGGATATAATAAACTACTTCAATGTAATAAATTCAATTCAATGAAAAAATTAAGTATAAAAAATGAAATTTTAAATCAAAAAATAATAAAAAATCGAATTCACTTTATAATAATTATAATTAAGATTTTATAATTGAGAAAAAAAATTAAAATCTATTAATAAATTATTTTTAATCCCTTTTTCACATCCAATATTAATTTTTGGATTTATCAATAATTATTCCTTATATTAATTTAGTACCATTTTTAAACTTAATTATAGTTATTTAGAAAATATAATTAAAACAATTTCAATGATTAAATAATATTTATAATGGTCTAAAATAAGAGAAAATGAATTTTAATTCATTATATTTTTTTATATATATAATTTATTAAATATAAAATTTAATATAAGGCAAATATTGAAGTAAAATTATTTTTTATGACATGTTTTAATTTTAACTATTGTGATATTATTTATTTTTTATAATACATTAGATGAAATATATTAATTAATTATAATTAATTATTGGTTTATTGTAGGAATATTTTTGTGTTATCAAGAATCATAGTTCATATTTTCTTTCCTGCAAGATATTTTTACAAAAATATACCTCTAATTTTGTAAAATTAACCTTTTTTACAAATCATTGTGATACAAATGAATAAGGTGTGAAATATTTTAACATTACTCTCAAGTGTCCTTTAAAATAATAAATAATCACCCACAAATAAAATATGGGTAATAACTAGTCTAGTATTATTAACCTTGACTCCATGAATATTCTCATGTGTAACTATATTTGATATTAATTTTGAAAACACATCAATGATAATGATGAGAAAATAAGGAAAAATTGAATTTCCATTCCTTAGACCTCTCTATGTAATTATTATATCACCATTAACCTTGATTTTATAAGTGACTAAGGAAACACACCGCATCATGATTATAAAAACCAAGTATTAACATGTATAAATATTACATCAATTTTTCAGAATACATAATACATTATAAAAATAGACTCCCAAAGACAGTATTAGTTTAGTTCCTTTTTAAAATTAGAACAAAAATATTCTAAATCAATGAAATATCTTCAATGTTTCCCACAAAGATCTTCCCCTTTAGTGATTATACTTAAAAACATTTCTTCATAACCTAGGGAAGGGAAAGATAAGAAAGGGGTGATCTCAAATGCTCAGTAAGGGTAAATAAATGAATTTTGTAAGCATATCATGAACATAAGGGTATGAGAACATGATCGTGATCATGAGAAGATCATACCCTGTAAATCAAAGAATATGAAAATGAATTAAGGCATAAATATTTTCAGTTCATAAAACATGAATCATAAAGAAATCAAGAGCATAATCCATGAAAGCATAACATAGGAATAAGACATGGAATTGTGATATACACATAAGCATATAAAAAACCTATGTTAAGGATTCCCACCAAGACCTTTTTAACATTTTAGGCTTGGGCTAATCACTTGTGTACCTTATTTGGGCTTAGGGTGTCCTCCTGTGTACCCTCATATTTTGGGCTCGAGATTCCCTCCCATGTACCCTCTTGTTTTGGTCTTGGGATTTCTTCCTATGTACCCTCTTGTTTCAGGCTTGGAATTCCCTCTCGTTTACCCTCTTATTTTAGGCTTGTAATTACCTCCCATGTACCCTTTGATCTCATAAAACATTTATCATTACCCAATATATTAGAGGGAGATATAGGTCCCACCCATCATGTAATAAAATCATACATACATGTTCCACAAGATAATAAAACTTTCACCATATAATTACTAATAAAAATAGATGGGGTTCATTAACATCATATCATAAACCATGAAATTAAATGAGTATCATAAAATTTTAATCATATCATAACCTATGGAAAATATATAGGTTTTATAATCATTTTGTTCTAAAATAACACATGAAATGAAGTGGGTTTCATAAGCATTTATGATGGTATAACCCACTAAATAGAAATATTTTTCATAAGCATATAACCAGAAAAATAGTAATGAGTTTCATAAAAATATAACATGTGAAACAGAAACAAGTTTTCATAAACATCATACAATCAAAACATAAACCATTCATAGAAATAATATAAATGGAAACTTTGGATCATTTCTTAGAAATAATGAGTAACATCAACAAATGCCTAATTAGATGGAAAATAATTTTGAGATATTTTTTAAAAACATCTCTTGATAAAAACATCCTTTATTCTTTCAAAAAAATATTTTTAAAATATAAAACCTTTTGAAAACCATTTTTTTAAATACTTTGAAAACTTAGAAAGAAGGATACAAATCATTTTGAAAAGCTTTTTTATTTAAAACTTACAAAAGAATATTAAAAAAAATTGAAAACCATTTTCCTTAAAAACTTATAAAATAATCTTAAAACACTTTGAAAACCATTTTCCTAGAAAAATTATAAAATATGTTTAAAAATATTTTTGAAAAACATTAACCTTGAAAATTTATAAAAGAAGCTTAAAAATTTTTGAAAACAATTTTAAAATAAAAAAAAATTATAATATTAAGAAAAAAATTTCTTTTAAAAAATAACCATGTAAACTTACAAAGGAATAATCAATGAAATTATGGTCATGATAGTGGGTAGGTCCATACATGTTGAACATTTCTTTCAGACCTTAAAATTTTAGAAAAGTTCCTTGATCAAAAAATGGAAATAATATTCCTTTTAAACATATTTTTTAAGGTAATGCATGGGTAAAAATTTCCTTTAAATATCATATGATAATAGTAAAACTTTTTTTAAAACTTTTTTAGAAAACACAATTTTGAAATAACACAGATTTCCAACCGAAATGATAAAGAAAGTCATGTTTTTATAAGAACATTTTCTTAACTATATTAAGTACCAAAGAGTTGAAAAATGGTACCATTACTTGGATATAACATTCATATAAAACGTTTAAGATAATTAATGAGATTTTTTGAGATATGGATCATAATATTTCATCAAGTTAAGTATAATCATAAATAATCTTGATAAATGATGAGATTGAAGCTATAAACCTTTACTACTTTGGTAACATTAAATCATAATAAAATGAAAATAATAACATTACATGAAGCTTAAAATATAATTAAAATAATTATATTCATAATATAACATTTAAAAATGTATTATATACACCTCATAGAGAAATATTGGTGCATAACATGGCATGTGTCTCAAAGAAGGTAAATTGAGACAAGATTACTCTACTGATTTGGTATCTTTTGAAACGTATACCCCATGAAATAAAGATCATAAAATTGATATGTAAATAACCATAAATTTATGGATAATAATCATATAATACATGAATGTTCAGTATACACACCACACAAAATAAATGAGTGGTGAATAAGGCATGTATCTCATGTAAATAAAAAGTGACATGAAATTCCTTTACCTTAAGTCTTGACTTTATTTGTACACATTCAAAACTCATGTATAATAAATATAAGTTTATTATAAATCTACCAAATAACCATATTCCCATATATAAAACCATATATTATTCAATTATGACTTTATTTTACCCATTTATTAATAATTCCATGTTAAAGTAATGTTTCGAGTAATAATTTTTTTGTTTATCATACGTGTTTTGACTTTTTATTCTTGATCCTACTACTTAGATGATGATTTATATAATTCCAGAATGAAAAAAATGATGTATATATCATATATATTTATTATATAAATATTTATATTAATATATAAAATATATAAATTTTAAACGAAATACATCATTCATGGAGACAGTAGGTCATACGTACGCATGAATACAGCTTTCGTTTTATTATCATATTGAAAGAAATAAAGTAAATGAAATATATGTAAATATGTATATAATATCAATAAATTATCATTATTATGTTTTATATATCATATATTTTCACTAAAATCATCCTTAATACATTCCATGTAAATTTTTAACGAATCACATTACTTTGAGGAGGCGGTAGTTCACACGTCCACAAATGATGTTATTGTATTTACATAAGATGGGAAGTATAAAAGTATTTCTAAGAAAATAATTACAGAATCATAAAGAAATAATATATATAATATATATAATATATGAATATCATTTCCATTATAATTCCCAACCATGAAAGGTAGTAAAGGCAAAACGAACAACATTGTTTTGTGTGGCGGTAGTTCACCGTACACAAGAACGGTAAGTTCATTACCCATTAGATAGAATTGTGTGTAATTGTAGGTATAACCCTTAATATAAAAACATATCAGTATATTTAGGATAATTGTTTATTATATGATCATATAATAATAATAATTTAGGTGGTGGATAAATAAAATAAAGGAAATGAGCTTGAGAAAGGATGTTACCTCTTTTTTGGGTAACTCCTTTTGGTTTGTACCAAAGGGATTCCTTGGTTGGGTTTATATCAAAATTAAGTCTTAAATGGAAAATTGAGGGAATTGTGGAGCTTATTTGAGTATATTTTGGGCAATTTAAAGGGATTTACAGGTGTGAGGAAGTGGGAAGGGTGACTTTCTTTTATAGTGGAGGAGGAGTGGCATTCTTATAAATTTTGAAAAGATAATTCCACCCACGTTTTTTTCATGAAAAGTGGATCAAATAATGAAAAACAATAGATAAAAGGGATTATAGGGTCAAAATATTTCCATCCAATGTCTTTTAGAAAAGTTTATAGGTCATTTTGGGTCTTAAGTTTAAGGTTTAGTCCATTGTAAAGCTAATTTTTCTCTTAATTGTTGTAATTAATTTTAATCACTTTCACTAATATTTTTAGTCAAAAAATAATTTTACATTATTATACATTATAAATTATAAATATTTATGATATTGAATCTATTATTCCAAATTCAAAACACCTAAGTGGTAGAAATTAATTTAAAAATAATCCCGCAGATGGGACGACACTGTAGATTTTTAAAGTAAAATTGTTCAAAAGTTTGCTAAGTTTTTATATCCAATTTCAATGTGAAATTGGTTCCAATTAAATAAATAGTATTAATTGATGTATATTTTATATAATTATACTTTAAAACCAAATTAAAATATAATTTAACTACATTAGTAAATTATATGAAAAAGCCGTTTTGAATTAAAATTCAGTATTTTTTACTATTCTTCCAAAAATTAAGTTTCACATAAAAATATCAAAAATTTACATTAATATTATTTAGAAATTACAAAAATAAAAAAATTAATTTTATTTTATCAAATTAAATTTCTAAAAGTATCTAAAATTAATTTTATTATTGTTTACAAAAGGACATAAAAATTAGTTTATTTGAGAAAATAATATTTTTAAACATAGACTTTACCAATATTACATGTTTTATTATCAATATATTTTATTTATATAAAACCATTATAAATAATATTTAAAAATTAGTTATTTATATTCATATTAATATGTTAAATACAAGGTTATAACTATCTCGTTTAAATAATTATAATAGTAAAATGATGTTTTGTAGACACTCGATATGGCATTTAACGCAAGATAAGTCAGGGTTGTGTTTAGAAAAAACTAATATAATTCATGCACATAGTGTACACAAACCAAACTTAGTACTTTAATATAAAAAAATTATATTCAGTGTTTCATAGAATAAAAAATATAAAGAATATTAAATTAATTTGAAAAAATATATTTTAAAAAAACTCAGGGTGTTATATTTTACCCCCCTTAAAATGAATTTCACACTTAAAATTCATATGGGTCATCAATGGTTTAATACTTGAAATTTCCTTTCATAGAAACCCACATCATAAAAATTAATACTAAAACTTTCTTTAAAAATGGAAATTTGGAACCATAATGATTACCCAGAGTAACTCATAGCTGGGTTTTCACATAGGAGAATATAGGTGGGAAGTGAAAACATGGACTTGGAGGGAAAGCATAAATATTCATAGGAATCGATTGAGGTCATCAATAAAAAAATTGAATGATCAATGAAAAGTTGAGAGTCTCAAATTCATAAATCATTGATTATTTAGAAGGCCTTCAGTTTGAAAAAAATCAAGGTATTAGGAAAACATTTTTTGTACATTTTTATAATGTTGATTAATTATTTCATTGACCAAGAATATAAGGAAATATACTAACTTGATATATTTCTACAAACATAATTTCATTCTTTTTTTGTGATTTGATAAATTTTTAATTCATCCATTACTTTAAGAAATTGATATCCATAAATTAACTTTGATGCTTAAGCACTAAAATACACTTTTAATAGATCTTAAGGCCCCTAAAAGAATAAAAATTCAAACTATTTGTCTCTAATAATTCTCTAAAATCAATATGGTTAATACATTAATCTCTAAACATAAAAATAAACTCTACTATTTCATCAATAAAATTTATTCATCAAATTTTTTAACTAAAAATATTACACATTAACCAGGACATCATGTAGGCCAGAGGTAGGAATTAAACCCTTATTGTCCTTCAGTCATGGATTCAAGACTTGTGGCCTTTCTAGACTTGATGGGTTGTCACCCGACATACAGGGTGTCCTTTTCTAAAACCACTTTAATATAATTTTCCAAATAAATATGATGGGCATCCCTGAAATAAGGTTAATCACTAAATATCCTTTTAAATAAGGTTTTCATTACATCCTCAATACATAAATACTTCATCTGAAGTTTAACTTAAACTTTCCATAAAAGGTTAACCTTATAACCCTTAAAAAAGATTAAAATACAAAACTTTAGAAATAAATTCATGAAATTATCTTAACATTGATCCCTTGTATATAAAAAAGTAGCTATTGGTTATTATATTCCAAACATGTGAATACCCTCATCATATATTCTCTTGAAACATGGTAATAACCTGAATTACCATGAATACTTTTGGAAAACATGAATGCTTACTTATTCCAAAGATTTTTGGATATATTCCTTAAATCCAAGAAGTTGTAAACTTTATCCATGATAACATAGACTACTTTGTAAACAAAATTTTCATTATTTCTAAGGTAATTAGTATCATCTAACATATATTTATCCAATCACCGTTATCTTAACATCAGAAATAAATTATTAGTTACCTTCCCTTAATAAAAATATCACCTTTCTATGAAATCACTTGTCTACCTCACCTAAAACATTTATCATATCCTTTATAATACTTAATGAAAAACATATAAAGAAAATAATTATATATTTCATGATTTATATAACATAATATTTGAATTCCAAAACATATAGACTTCAATTATCCAACTTTATTCTTAAAACATTAAAGGGCTTCATCATCTTATCCCTTAAAAACCTTTTCCTAGAATATTAAATATGAATCATGTCATAAGGTTCATCAACCTCAATCTAATCATGATTCTTATGTTTAATGTAAAAAATAATGGAAGAACATCTCATACCATTCACAATTTGTTTGCGGTCTCTTTATCTTTAGAAGTATAATCAATACTCATACCACCTTCCTGATTCTCTTTATAAGATTTCCACTTGGGAAATCACTTTTCATAATTATCATACTTTCAACATCTAAAACATTCAATGTTAACCAGGTTACATATTGTTCTCTCCATTGACTAAAACTAGAAATTCCAGGGTGATAAACACATATTATAGAAGAAAACCACATAATTATGAAAAATTTCTTTTAGGATGTCTAAATCATGATACCTAATTTTTAATCAATTACATCGTAGGTTTATCCTAGGATATTTACAGTAACCTTCTATTAAAATACATTATGTTGGTTCATAAAGACTTTGTAAAGTTCCAAAGCATATCCCCCAGAAGTGTGAAACCAAGTGTATAGTAAGGTATGTTGTTGCATACTAGGTTACACTGAGTCAGGCCCGACACACCTTGTCAGATTTGTTACCCCTTGGTACATCGTTTCTAGAGTCACATCCACTTTTAGTATCCAAACAGTAATTTATTTCTAGGAAATCACTTTTTCTATCCTTTAACAAAATTCCAAGACATTTTCCTATACTTTTCCTCATCCATAAACTTATCCTTAGATACATCCCAAGACATATCCTTATAAATATTCCTAGGGATCTCACTAAAGTTTTCTCTTCCTAGTTTTCAAAGGTTAAATAAACCTTCAATATGATACCAACTATAAAAACTCATTCTTAACAAACATAGACATTACATCATTTTTTCAGAATACATAATATATTACAAAAACAAATACCCAAATATCACATTAGTTTAGTTCCTTTTGAAACTTGGAACCAAGTTTAAGAACCCGGTTTTTCACTCAGGTATGAATCCTTTAATTTTTAGTCTAAATCTTTACTTTGAAACTAATATGGATGACTAATGAGTTATTAAAGGTTCCAAGGGTTTCTGGGACTTGTTTGAAGACTAAAACCCATCTTTTTGAAAAAAAGATCTTGGCGCACGGTTTAGAGTAAACCGCGTGGATTGTGTTTTTTCAAGAAGATCCACCTCACATGGTTGGTGCACATCCATGCAGCTTAACCATGTGAATTCCCCTTTTTTCCAGGTACTTGTGCATGTCTTGAACATGGTTTTATCAAACCATGCATAGGATGTTATTCTGAGAAGAACCATCTTGCACTGTTTGTGCACGGTTTGATAAATCATGCAGACAAACCTTGTGCAGGCTAAAATTCTAGGTAAATTTCTAATTTTTTCCTTAATGATATAATTACCCCTCCTCTTCCTCCCTAACTCATAAACCAGTGGGATTAAGCCCTTTTCATCTCAATTTGGATCTTTTTGAAGGCCAAATATTGGCATCAAGAGATCTCATTCATCCGGCATCCGATCAAGATTTCGTTTATCATGTTATATGTGCAACGGTAAGTAATCGATTCCTCTTTAGTCGTTCTTATTCTCTCTTAATCTCGACCTAGATATCGTTATGTGATCGTTTTTCACCTTTTCATATATCTACTCCAATACAATCCAAATAAAGGTCCAATACCAGAGGAGTAGATTTATAAAACCCTAATGTGGGTAACCTATAACTCATCCATAAAGTTCTTTTATTTTGGAATATTCATGTGGGGCCCATAGATTCCATCATAAGACATTTATTAAATTTACTTGTTATGATTATACTTGTTAGAATCATATGGTTATTCTCTTTCCAAATATGTGATTATTTGTTAGTGGTTACACCCACAACTTTATCCACCTCATGTCGAAGGTTATTCTATAATTGGGTTTTAGTGTTTCCGCATGTTTGATCCACCATTTGAGTGTTTCCTTTATTGAACTTACTAAGAGTAAGTCTTCTTATAGTAAATGGATTGTTATTAATGAGAATTGCATAATGGAATTTACCATGTATGCTCACCACTTGACCCGCCTAAGGTAAGTACTTAAAATTGATTGTTAAATGTTAAATTTGAAATGGAAAATATACCAAGTATATAACTTGGATTTATTAAATGAGATTGAATAAAGGTTACATATCCATACCACCCCTTTCCATGTTGATGGAAGGTAGCTGAGTGAACCTCTATAATTCAATATGCCTTAATGGTTAATTGAGACTTCATTAAATGGTTGCAATGCTACTTGGCATATTCACGCTAATGGAAGGAAAGGGTTGAAATTAATGAATGAATAAAAGATTTCAATATCAAATAGAAATGGACTAACTTGATCTCACCTTGGATTCTGAGAGGAGAGTACCTTGGGTCTAAGGAACCCCATTTCAATTCAAGGATGTGGTTTTCTTAGGTTGATACCTACCTAGACTCTTGTTCTTGTCTATTCCTTAGATGCCCGGTATACTACCATAGGGTCCTTTACATTATTACAGGAAACCTCAGATACACTCCTTAGATCCATCATTGACTAGTAGGTTCCATGGTGAAAGCCCATAGGGCCCTATCCTTGCTTATCCCCATTTTACCTTGGATGATCACCTTGGACTTGGTAGGCGCCTTATTGTGTAATTCCATGGATTACACTCCTTGGATTACATTCTTACCCCTCATCTAGACTCAGATACTACTGAGTTAGTGTTCCATGAGATCTATGTTACCTTGGTTATTACCCTAGAACTCCCTCACCGGATATCATTTTCAGGTTTCCTTGTTATGTCTTGGGACCCTCACTACTTAGACTATCACGGGGTGATGTCAGGGCTGGTTATGCCTCACGTGACCTATTAACATTAAATGGTAATTACTTAATTAACAAACTGGTTACATGTATAGACACCAGTTGAGGGATGAATCAGGTACTTGGGTATTTAGTTATATTGCACTTTTTTCTTTACTTTATATATGCATACTTGCACATTGACATATTCCTTTGCATGGGCCAGATGTTATAGACATCGTTGGTGGTGTCCTGCTAAGATTTATCTCACACCCTCTTCAGGCACTATTTGGTACCTAAAGTAGATTACATGGTTGCAGGTGTTTTTAAAGGGAAGCATACGGCTTAAAACACTTGATTGCTTACTGTTTAGGATGGAGCTTGATAGCAGAGGACTGATTTAGATCTCAGGACACTTGGAGTAGCCTTTGTTTTCTTTTACTTTGTGGAACATGTTATACCTATTTTCTTGTATCCATGTTTTCTAGTTTTCTTGTGACATGAAATTACATCATCATTATTCTAGTTGATACAGTTATTGTTATTATCATTTATCTATTGCATCAGTTTTCTTCTATTGTTTATATATATTATTTATATTACTTCCATTTTTTACTATTTTTTTATATTCCTTCCACTATGATACACTCTGATAATAAGGTAATAGTCTCCCCATGGACACACCATAGGCCCTCTCTACTAGTCGGAATCCTCTGGTGTTTGGAGAGAAACTCTTGAGGCCATGTGGCCCACTAGGCTCGGGGCACCCGTTAAGTGGCATCTGGGTCTAGGACATCACAAAGCGGTATCATAGCTAGTTTATTTTCTTGAATTTCTATTTGGATATGATAGATTAGTGAATATTAATTCTTGGGACTTGGTCATAATTCATGCTTGGGCATTGTGAACCCATGTTCGGGGTAAAAACCAAGATTCCTAAATTATAATTGTTATTTTTCTTTTTCCAATTATAGTTGATATTATTTCATCATTGGGTGATGAACATGTTGTGTGGTGTTGTTAATTATTACTCTGATTGAGAATTTATTTCATCCTTATCCTGATGATATGAGGGCAAGAATCATTGTTACATGCATCATTATAGGCACCAAGAGTTCACATGTCATGCATATTTCCATTCCATATAGGTGCATTTAACTGCTTTACATTACTTGATATGCTTGTGATTGTTGAGTGATGTTGTGATAGTTTACTTGTACTAGTATTACTTTGGATGCAATTGAGTGATTGCTCGTCTCAATTAATGAGGTGTATGGGCCCTCATGGGTTGGGATGAGTAATTTATCAAGTCGAGCCATTATGCTATAACTAAGTGGGTTCCATTTCTGGTGATAGGTGTATGGGAATTTATTCATAGGAAATGTCTATCCATTATAAAGTAAATCCTGAAATCTAAAATGAATTGGTTGCATATCCTTATCTCGCCTTGTCATGTCTATGAAAGGTAAAAGAGTGAACCTAGAAATTAACTGCAAAATGACATGAAACATATACTTGAGAACTTACCAATACCTGGCCATCTAAGCGGGTAGTTTGGGTAGTATGCCTTGGTTAGTGAGTTTTCTTATGCTCAGTTTCCTCTAGTGTTACTATCTCCTTCCTTCTAAGATTGTTCTGAGGAGTGTTCATGGAATTTATAGACTAATGCCTCCATGATGCCCTTGTTTCGTTCTCTAGGAAGGTGGTGAAAACCATGATCCAAGCATGGTGGGCCCAGAGCCGGCAGTCTTACCTCCAAGAGTGTCACTTGAGGCACCGCTTGTTGTACTTGATCCAAGAACTGATTCCCAAGTACATGATAGTTTTCTACACCTCATGCAGTCAATGCATAGTTCTCTGTGGGTTTCACCTACGATGGATGATCTAACCCGCGAGTTCCAACAGTAACATCCTCCTACTTTTTTAGGGGATGGTGGCCCTCAGGCTGCTAAGTCTTGGCTAGGGGTCATGTTGTATATCTTTGAGAATCTTGAAATGCCTCTAGATAAAAGAGTCAAGCTTGCTACATACGTGATTCGGGATTCGTCCAAGCGTTGGTGGGATGGGATTACCTAGGTTAGTCATCATCAGGGCATGTTATGGGTTTATTTCCAAACTTCCTTCTATGATCAGTTCTTTCCTCAGGCACTGAGAGCTGATAGAGCTAGAGATTTTATGCATCTTGAGTAGGGTTCTATGTTAGTTATGTAATATTCAGCACATTTCACTGATTTATAGTGCATTGCACTGCTTCTGGTCGGTGATGAGCTTTCGCATGCTAGATGTTTTGAGGATTGGATCTAGTACTCCATTCGAAATCAGGTGAATGTCTTTCACCTTCCTACCTTTTCTACAATAGTTTATCAGGCCCTTATCATTGAGCATAACCTAAGGGATGACACAAGTATCGGGTTTAATGGATTAGTGCCACGTCAGGCCAGTAGTTATTTCGGTGGCATGAAACGTTCCCTTGAGGTTTCTTATCAGGGCATTGGAAGCCAGAGTATCTAGTTTAATATCTCTATGGTGTGTCATAAGTTTGGAAGACTAGGGAATAAGAAGCACCAATGTGATAAAGACCCTATAGAGTGTCGAACTTGTGCCTGTATGGGTCATCTTCAATGTTTCTGCAGGACCTTTCCACCAGATCCAAGTGGAAAAGGATCAGCAATCGCTCCACTTACAGGAGTGAGTTATTTTTCACCGCGATAGGTGGGGAGTTGGAATAACACCGGTAGGTCTAACCGTGGAATAGTTCATGTCCATGATAGTCTGAGCCCTGATCACCAACAACACCAGTAGATCAATATTGATAATGGTAGTCCATCTATTGCATGGGGCCACAGATCAGGTTAGTTTCATGATTTACAACCAATAATCGAGGATCAGGCTATGGGACCATCTACAATACGAGGTACTATTCTAGTAGCCTCCACCATTGTCTCTGCTTTTTTTGATACTGGTGCTTCAAACTCTTTTATTTATGTATCTATCGTGGAAATTCTTAGACTATAGATACAGTATCACTATGGTGTAATGACCCTTGATACACCATTGGGAATACAGATAGAGGGCATATGCCAGTGTAGGGACTTCTCCCTTGAGGTAGGTAGTTACCCTTTGTTGTGGAATCTCTTTGTTTTAGAGATGATGAGATTCGATGTCATTATCGGGATGGACTGGTAAATCCACTATCACTCTTTTATAGATTTCTATCATTGTGGGGTATCTTTTATATCACCAGAAGGTAGCAGTTATCTTTTCAAAGTTGAGTGGGATGCCCAAGATGGGAGAAATGGACCAAAGCATCATGGGCTAGGTGAACTGACTGTCTAGATTGAAAATATTTTCATGGAAAATCAGGGTCTGCTTTAAACTGCTTTCCCTCTAGAAGTTGATCATTTCAGGGAAGAATTTGGTGATGACTTTTCTGTCTTACCTCCTAAGAGAGAGGTATATTTTACAATATATCTTTTTCCAGGAGCAGCTCTAGTGTCAATTCCTCCATACAGGATGTCACCTATAGATCTTTAGGAGATCAAGCAGTAGATAGAGGACATAGAGACCAAAGGCTTTATAAGGCCTAGTATACCCTCTTGGGGTTTGCCCATGCTTTTCACCAAGAAGGTGGAAATAACATTACATTTATGCATGTATTACAAAAAGGTTGAATCAGATTACAGTCAAGAATTTGTATCCACTTCCTTGAATAGATAATCTCTTTTAACAGCTCTGAGGAGAAAAGTTGTTCTCTAAGATCGACTTGAGATCGGGTTATCATCAAGTTTGAATCAGACCATCAGACATATCTCATATAGCTTTCTATATTAGGTATGGTCTGTATGAGTATCTTGTTATGTCGTTCGGTATTATGAACGCATATTTACTTTTCATGGATTTGATGAATAGGATTTTCCACCCCTATTTGTACTATTTTGTTGTGGTCTTTATGGATGAAATCTTGGTGTATTCTCGCACTTGTACTGACCATGCCAAACATCTTGAGATATTTATGAGTACACTGAGAGAGCATTAACTTTATGCCAAGATTGCTAAGTGTGACTTTTGGATCGATAAGGTTCAATTCTTAGGTCATATTATCACATAACTATGAGTATTTGTTGACCCTGAAAAGGTTAATGTTGTAGTTTCATGGGAGAATCCTAAGAAAGTGTTTAATATTAGGAGTTTCTTAGGGCTTGCTGGATATTACATGAATTTCATACATGACTTTTTACATCTTGCTTCACCTATTACTGAACATAAAAATAAGGGTGTTAAGTTCCTGTGGTCAGAAGAATGTGAGAAATCCTTTCAATAACTAAAAAGGAGGCTTGTCTCTACACCGATTTGGATTCTTCCTGAATCTAGAAAATGTTATATCATCGTCTGTGATGCATCAGGCATTTTCCTAGGAGTAGTGTTGATGTAGAAATACAAATTCATTGCGTACGAATCTCATAATTTGAGGCCTCATGAGATAAATTACCTGATGCATGACCTTGATCTAGCAGTAGTTGTCCATGCATTATGTTTCTGGAGACATTATTTGTTAGATGAGTGCTTTGTGGTGTATACAGATCACAAGAGCCTAAAGTATATATTTTCTTATCATGAATTGAACCTCAAACAATGGATATGGGTTGAATATCTATAATACTTTGATTTTGAACTTACCTATACACCTGGAAAGGGAAATTTGGTCACTAATGAACTGAGTCAAAAAAACTCAAATACAGGTTGTACAGGAATCCAGTGATGAATGGAAGTTAATGGCCCTCTTTTCTGAACTTCATATAGAGTTTCATGATAGTTATGAGTATTCTTTCCTCTCAATCTTAACAGTTACCTCTTACCTCCTTGAGAAGGTGAAGATTAGGTGGTTTTCAAATCCTGAAGTTTTGGTTCTCCATAAGAGTATATCAGGAGATAACCCACCTCTAGATTGGTATGTAGATAGAGATGATGTCCTGCATCTACATGGACATATCTGAGTTCCTATAGATATGAGAGAGGAGTTAATTAAAGATTCCTATGATACTCAGTGGGCAGTTCATCTAGGAATATTGAAGATGTATCAAGATATGTGATGCCAGTATTGGTGTCCTGGAATGAAATGTCAGATTGCAGGCTTCATCATTGAGTGTTACCCTTGTCAGCAGGTGAAGTCAGAGCACTAGAGACCAACAGGCTTGTTATAACCACTTCCATTCCCAAAATGGAAATGGGAATATGTTGTTATATATTTCATAGTCAACTTACCAAGGTCGTCGAGGGGTAGCGATGTTATTTGGGTAGTCATTGACCAACTAACGAAATCATCCCACTTCATTATATATGGGAGACTTTCTCAATTGATGAGTTGGGAAGAATGTATGTCTGTGAGATCATATTACTACATGGTGTTTCACATACTATCATTTTAGATAGGGATTCTCGTTTCGCTTCATAGTTCTGGAAATATTTGAAGAACGCTATGGGTACTTAGGTGCTTCTATGCACAGATTTTCACCCTCATACTCATGGAAAATCAGAAGGGACAATGCAGGTTTTAAAGGATATGCTCTGAGCATGTGTCCTTGATTGCAGAAGTTCTTGGGAGAAGCATATCCCTCTTTTCGAGTTCTCTTATAATAACAATTTTCATGTGATGATCCAGATGGATCCTTTTGAGGACTTATATGATAGCCCATGTTGTTCACCCTTGTACTACATAGAGGCAGGTGAGGCATCCCTACTAGGTTCTCGTCTTGTTTAGGAGACTGCAAAACATGTTTAGCAGATCAGAAATCATATGACTACTGCTCAGTCTAGACAAAATTATTATGTCAATCACTATCGATGACCTCTTGAGTTTGAGGTTGTGGATCATTTTTTTATTTGAGTATCGCCTAGGCTAGGGAATAGATGGTTAAGGATACAGGGAAATTTATTGCCTCAATACATCAAGCCATTTGAAATTCTAGAGAGAGTTAGGTCGGTAGTCTATCGGTTGCTACTACCTCAGAGGTATCATGCCATAAACAACATCTTTCATGTCTCACAGCTTCGCCAATATCATGTTAACCCATCTCATACCTTTAATCCTGTGGAAGTTGAGTTAGATGTTTATTCTACCTTTGAGGAATATCCAGTATTCATCATTTAACAAAGCACGAAGGCTCTCTAATGTAAGTATATCCCTCTCATATGGGTTCTATGTAAGCATGGCCTAGTATAGGATGAGACTTGGGAGAGAGAAACTAAAGTTCGTGCCCAATGGATAGAGTTTTTCTCAAACAATGTTTCATTACCCTTGGAAGTAGAACTCGGGGTGAGTTATTTTAAGGGGGAAAGACTGTAAGAACCCAATTTTTCACTTAGGTATGAATCCTTTAATTTTAGTTCTAAATCTTTACATTGGACCTAATATAGATTCCTAATGAGTTCGTAAAGGTTTCAAGGGTTTCTGAGTATTTTTCGGAACTCGGAACCCGTATTTTTTGGGAAAATAGGCTTGGCGCATAGTTTAGAGTAAACCATGCAAGAATTCTGCATGGTTTGGAAAACTATATAGATTGTGTTTTTTCAAGAAGATCCACCTCACACGGTTGGTGCATGGTCATGCGGACTAACCATGGGAACACCCCTTTTTTTCAGGTACCTGTGCATGGCTTGCGCATGGTTTGATCAAATCGTGTAGAGGATGTTATTTCGGGCAGAATTGTCTCACAAGGTTTGTGCGCGGTTTGAAAAATTATGCCCAAAAAATGTGTACAGGCTAAAATTTTGGGTAAATTTCTAGTTTTTCCCATAATGATCTATTTACCCCCATCTTCCTCCCCAACTCATAAACCAGTAGGATTAAGCCCCTTTCCTCTCAATTTGGAGCTTTTTGAAGGCCAAAGATAGGGTTTAAGAGATCTACTTCATCTGGAATCTGATCGAGCTTCTATTCATCATGTTGGATGCACAATGGTAATTACTCGAGTCCTCTTTATCCATTCTTCTTCTCTCTTGATCTCAACCTAGATATAGTCATGTGATCATTTTTTTACCTTTTCTTAAATCTACTCCGATCCAAGCCAAATCAAGGGCCAAAACCAGAGGAGTAGATTTGTAAAAACCTAAGGTGGGTGGATTATAACTCATCCCTAAAGTTTTTTTATTTTTGGGATATTCATGTGGGGCCCACCGATTTCATCAGAATTCGTTTCTTAAATTTACATGCCATGATTATACTTGTTATAATCATATGGTTATGCTCTTTCCAAATATGTGATTAGTTGTTAGCAGTTACACCCAAAACTCAATCCGACTCATGTCGAAGGTTATGCCATAATTGGGTTTTAGTGTTTTGGCATGTTTGAGACACCATTCGGGTGTTCCCTTGATTGACCTTTATAAAGGTGAGTCTTCTTATATTAAATGGATTTTTATTAATGAGAATTTCATGATGGAATGTACCATGTATGCTCACCACTTGACTTGCCTAAGGTAAGTACTTCAAATTTATTATTAAATGTGAAATGTGAAATGGAAAATATACCAAGTATATAACTTAACCTTATTAAATGATATTGAATAAAGGTTACATATCTGTAGAACCCCTTTCCATATTGATGGAAGGTATCATATTGAACTTCTATAATTGAATATTCCTTAATGGTTAATTGAGACTTGATTAAATGGTTTCAACGCTACTTGACCTATCCACACTAATGGAAGACAAGGGTTGAACCTAATGAATGAATACATGGTTTCAATATCAAATAGGAATGAACTGACTCAAGATTTCCTTGGATTCTAAGAGAAGAGTACCTCGGGTCTTGGGAACCCCATTCTGATTCAAGGATGTGGTTTTCTTAGGTTTATACCCACCTAGACTCTAGTTCTTATATATTCCTTGGATGCCTAGTATACTACTGTAGGGTGCTTTACATTATTACCGGATACCTCTGATACACTCCTTAGATCTAGCATTGATTAGTAGGAGCCATGGTGAAATCCCATAGGGCCCTATCCTTTCTTAGCCCCATTTTAGCTTGGATGATCACCTTGGACTCGGTAGGCACCTTATTGCGGAATTCCTTGGATTATGCACCTTGGATTACAATCTTACCCCTCAGTTAGACTCTGATACTACTGAGTTAGAATTCTGTGAGATCTATGTTACCTTTGTTATTACCCTAGAACTCCCTCGTTGGATATCATTTTCAGGTTTCCTTATTATGTCTTGGGACCCTCACTACATATACTATCACGAGGTGATGTCAGTGCTAGTTATTCCACACATGAACTATTAACATTAAATGGTAATTAATTAATTAATGAACTGGTTACATGTCCTGACACAAGCTGAGGGCTGAAGCAGGTATTTGGGTACTTAGATATATTTTACTGCTTTCTTTACTTTATATATGCATACCTACACACTACTATATTCCATTACATGGGCCGGATGTTATAGACACTATTGGTAGTGGCCCATTGAGATTTATCTCACATCCTCTCTAGATGAAATTTGGTACCTAGAGTAGATTATATGGTTGTAGGTGTTGATAGAGGGAAGAATACGACTTCAAACACTTTATTGCTTTCTGTTTAGGATGGAGCTTGATAACAAAGGACCAATTTGGATCTCTAGATACTTAGAGTAGACTTTTTTTCCTTTTACTTTGCGGAACATGTTATGCCTATTGTCTTGTATCTATGTTTTACAGTTTTCTAGTGACATGACATTATATCATCATTGTTCCAGTTAATATAGTTATTATTATTCTCATTTATCCATTAAATTAGTTTTCTTCCACTGTTTATTTATATTATTTATATTGCTTCTGTTGTTTGCCATTTTTTATATTCCTTCCACTGTGCTACACTCTTCTAATGAGGGTATAGTCTCCCCACAGACACACCCTAGGCCCACGTTGATAGTTGGCAGCCTCTAGCATTCAGGGAGATGCACTTGAGGTCATGTGGCCCACCAGGTTTGGGGCACCTGTTAAGTGGAATCTCAGTCTGGGACGTCACACCAAAATATTATAACTTAGTGAAATATCTTCAATGTTTCCCAAAAATATATCCCCCTTAGTAATTGTACTTAAAAACCTTTCTTTATAACCTATGGAAGGAAAACATGATAAAAGGGTGAGCTCAAATGCTTAGTAAGGATAAATAAATGAAATGAATAAGCATATCCTGAATATAAGGGTATGAGAACGGGATCATGATCACTATAATATCATACCCTGTAAATAAAATATCAGGAACATGAATCATGGAATAAATATTTATAGTTCATAAGACATGAATCATAAAGAAATCAAGATCATAAGCCATGAAATCATAACATAGGAATAATACATGTAATTTTTGCATACACATAAGCATATAAAACCCTATATCAAGGCTTTCCACCAAGACCTTTATAACATGTTATAATTGGGCTAATAACCCATGTACCTGCTTCTGTATTAGGATGACTTCCTATGTACCAACCTTTTTTGGGCTTGGTATTCCCTCCCATATACCCTATTATTTCGAGCTTGGGATGCCCTTCCATGTACCCTCTTTTTTTGGGCCTGGGATACCCTTTTATTTACCCTTTTGTTTTGGTCTTGGTCTGCCCTTTTGTGTACCATTTGATCCATAAAAAGTTTATCATTTCCCAATACAATGGAGGGAGATATAGGTCCCACCCATCATATAATAAAATCATACATACATGTTCTCGAGGATAATAAAACTTGGACCATATCATGACCTATAAAAAGGGATGTGTTTCATAAACATCATATCATAACCCATGATATAAAATGGGTATCATAAACATTTAATCATATCATAACCTTTGTAAAATATATAGGTTTCATAATCATTTAATCCTAGAATAACCCATGAAAGGAATATGATTTCATAAGAATTTATGATGGTATAACCCATTGAATAGAAATGGGTTTTATAAGTATATAACCTGTGGAAGAGTAATAGATTTCATAAACACATAACCCGTGAAATAGAAATGATTTTTCGTAAACATCATCCCATAAATATATAAACCATTCAGAGAAAGAATATGAATGGAACCTTTGGATCATTTCTCAAAAAGGAATTATTAACATCAACGGATGTCTTCTTAGATGGAAAATAATTTTGAAATATCTTTTAAAAAAATTCTTAAGGAAAATATCCTTTCTTATTTAAGAAAGTATTTTTAAAATATAAAACCTTTTGAAAACCATTTTCATTGGAAATAATTTGAAAACTTATAAATAAGGATTCAAATCATTTTGAAAACCATTTTCTTTGAAAACTTATAAAATAATCTAAAACACTTTGAAAACCATTTCCCTTGAAAACATATAAAATAAGATTAAAAGAATTTTTGAAAACCATTTTCCTTGAAAACTTATAAAAGAAGCATAATTTTTTTTAAAGTCAACAAATTTCTAGAATATTAGGGATTTTTTTTTAAACAATAACCTTTTAAACATACAAATTAAGCATCAATTAAATGATGGTCATGATGGTGGGTAGGTCCATACATGTCAAACATTCCTTTCACACCTTAAGAGTTCAAAAAAGTTCCTTGGTTCGAAAATGACAAGAAGATTCCTTTTAAAAACATTTTTTAAAAAGGTAATACATGGGTAAAAGTTTCCTTTAAATATCATAGGATAATAGTAAAACTTTTTTGGAAACTTTTTTAGAAAACATTGTTTTGAAGGAATAAACATTTCTGACAAAAAGGATAAATAAAGTCATATTTTCATAAAAACATTCTCTTAACTATATTAACTACTAAAGAGTTAAAAAATGGCACCATTACTTGGATATAACATGAATATGCAGAGGTTAAGAAATTTCACGAGTGTTCTTGAGATGTGGATCATAATATTTCATCAAGGGAAGAATAATCATAAATAATATCGATAAATGATGATATTGAAGTTATAATCCATTACCACTTTGGTAACTTTAAATCATAATAAAATGTAAATAATAACATTACATGAATCTTGAACTATCATTAAAATAAGTATAATCATGATATAACATGTCAAAAGGTAGTATATACACCTCATAGAGAAATATAGGTTCATAATAAGGCATGTGTCTCAAAGAAGGCAATATGTGACAAAATTATTTTATTGATTTGGTATCTTTTGAAACATAAACCCCATGAAATAGAGATCATAAAATGGATACATAAATACCAATTAATATAATTATAATAATTATATAATAAATTCATGGAATGTATACACACCACACAAAATAAATGAGTGGTGAATAAGGCATGTATCTTGTGGAAATAAAAAGTGAGATGAAATTCCCTTACCTTAAGTCTTGAATTTAATTATACATGTTCGAACATCCTATATAATAAATATAAGTTTATTATAAATCTAAAAAATAACCATATTATCATATCTAATACCATATATGATTCACTTATGACTTTATTTTACCCATTTATTAATAATTTCATGTTAAAGTAATGTTTTGAGTAATAACTGCTTTGTTTATCATACATATTTTGACTTGTTATTCTTGATCATAATAATTAGATCATGATTTACTTACTTTCAGAATGTAAAAAAATGATTTATATATCATATATATTTATTATATAAATATTTATATTAATCTATAAAATATATAAATATTAAACTAAATACACAATTTATGGAGATGGTAGGTCGTAGGTACGCATGAACAGTGATTTCATTTTATTGCTGTATTTAAAGAAATAAAGTAAATTAAATATAAGTATATATGTATATAATATCATTAAAGTGTCATTATTGTGTTATATATATCATATATTTTCACTAAAAACATTCTTAATACATTCAACGTAAAGTGTGAATAAATCACATCGTTTTGAGGAGGCGGTAGTCGACACGTCCACAAACGATGTTATTGTATTTACACAAGATGGAAAGTATAAAGTTATGTGTGATAAAAGAATTAAAGAAGCATAAATATATAATAAATATAATATATATATTATATAAATAGTCTGTCCATCATAATTCCCAACCATGAAAGGTGGTAAAGGAAAAACGAACAATAACGTTTTGTGAGGCAGTTGTTCATCGTACACAAGAATGGTAAGTCTGTTACCTATTAGAAGTAATTGTGTGTAAGTGTAGGTTGAAAAATTAATATAATAACATATCAGTATATTTAGGATAATTTATTTATTATATGATCATGGAATAAGAATAATTGAGGTGGTGTAGAAATAAAATAATGGAAAGGATCTTGAGGAAGGATGTTACCTCTTCTTTGGGTAACTCCGTTTGGTTTGTACCAAAGGGATTAATTGGATGGATATCTACACAAATATTGGATTCAATGATGAATTTAGGTAATTTTGGATCTTATTTTAGTAAATTTTGGGTGAGAAAAAAGGATTTATGGGTGTGAGGAAGTGAGAACGGTGAGTGCCTTTTTATAGTGGAGGAGTGGCATTCCTATAAATTTTTTAAAATAATTCCACCCACATATCATCCATGGAAGGTGGATCAAATAGTGGAAAAAATACTAAAAAAATAGATTATAGGGTAGAAATATGGCCATTAAATGTCTTTTTGACAATTTTAAGGTTTAGTCCTTTATTAAGCTAATTTTTCTTTTAATCATTGTAATTAATTTTAATCACTTTCACTAATATTTTTAGTCAAAAACCAATTTTATATAATTAGAAATTATAAATTATTCTGATTCCAAATATTCAATCTATTTTTCCAAATTCTAAACACATATGTGGTAGAAATTAATTTAAAATTATTCCTGCAGATGGGACTACGCTAAGGGTTTTTAATGTAAAAATGTACAAAAGTTTGCTAAGTTTTTATATCCAATTTTGTAACGCCCCAACCCCAGTTACCCAGAGTCAGTGAATTATTTTAATACATTGGAATGATTACAAGGAATCAAGTCCCTAAAGACTAATTAGTTTAGAATTCTTGGAAAATAGATTACATACATGGATGTTACATTACACTTTAGAAAATAAAACACAACATAAATGATCCTTTGAGAATTCCATTAAACCCTAGATTAACCCTGATTATGAATCATAATACACTTCTTGGAATCCTAAGAAAATTAAAACATATAAAGGGCTGATCTCAGATGCTCAGTAAGGATAACAATATAGCAGAAACTTTCATAAATAAGCATAAACATTTAAGGCAATGTATAAGACTAAAACAAAAGCCTTTTTAAACTTAAACTTCAACATAAAATTCCAAAGATACAATAAAATAATGTCATTTACTTATTCACATGGATATTCTACTAGTTGAATAATCACATGCAATATCAATATCCACTTTCATAATGTTGGAATACATAATGCCAGACTATCATAACCATATAGTCAAGGCCTTGTGCCAAGACTACAAATAAGATTTTGTTAAGGCCTTGTGCCAAGACACTATTTTGTCTCATGAGACCTACCGATGCATCGAGGATCTATAGCAGGCTCCACCCATCACTTACTAAGTCCAATGAATTCCTCATATGAAAAGGTTTAAACATAAAATAAACATTCATATTAAAACTGTCATACGAAATAACAATACTTTACCCATAAACCATGAATGGTATAAAAATAACACATCCACAATCAAACATATCACAAAACCTTCAATACAATACAGAAGATTTGTATCATAATAAATCAACTTCAAACAAGTTTAAAATCCATTAAATTATTTTGACATAGATGAAAATGATTTGTAAAACTCTTTGAGAGAAATATACCTTTTTTATGAAAGCATTTAAAAGTCACACAATTTAGAAAGGAAGACATTTAAATAAATTTTTTAATCAAAGTTTCCCATACCACTTTGAAACTTTTTAAAGTAATTAACATTTTAAATCAATCACGTCCATTTAAATAAATCCTTAAAACAATTTTGAAAACATGGACATTAATGAGAATGGTTTAGAAGAATAAATCTAAAAAACATTTAAAATGATGTTTTAGTAAAAAGTACCTTAAAATAATCCCTTTGAAAACTATTTTATGAAACATGGACATGGATAATAAATATGTCCTAGTAGATACTTATGTAAAAACAACCTCGGATAATAAAGAGATTGTGAAATTAACCCTTACCAATTTGGTAACTTACGAAACATACACCCTATGAAAGAAGTATCATACAATGAATATGTAAATATATAAATTAAATTGTATTACATAAAGAATACAATTATAGGAAGTACATACACCACACAAAAGGTAATAGTGGCAATATGGCATGAATCTCATGGGAATAAGGAGTGAGATGAAAAACCCTTACCTTGCACTTTCCTTTAGTCAAGGGTACATTTAACCTCCTGTATGAAGATCATAGTATGTTATTAGAGTATACCATAACCATATTAGTATTTATGATATCATAAATGATTCATTAATTACTTTAGAATACCCATTTAATAATAATTTCCATGTTAAATTAACATTTCGGGTAATAATTGCTTTCTTTATCGTATGTGTTTTAACTTGTTACTCTTGATTGTATCACTTAGACCAAGATTTAAATAATTATAGAATATAAAACATTATTTATATATCATATATATTTAGAATATAAATATGTATAATATACATATATATGAAATGAAAAACATCGTTTATGGAGATGGTAGTCCGTACGTACGCATAAATGTTGTTTCTGTTTTCATATCATATTTAACGAAACTAAGCGAATAACATATATGTAAGTACATATATATATATATAAATATATATATCTCAAGTAGAATTATTATGTCATATATTACATACTTATTAGTAATATATATTTTTATAATCGTCGATGAATGGTGATTGTGGAAATGAATATCATCGCGTCGTGGAGACGGTAATCCGTACGTACGCACGAGCGACAATATAATTTCCTTAAAGGTGTGAAACTGGATGGTATATTAATTTTACAGATACATTATTATGTTATTTTCATTATTTATATACATGTTACTCATCATTATATCCATACAAATAACATAGTGTTGAATAACAAATTACACCACGGCGTGGAGACGGTAAGTCGTACGTACGCACGCATGGTGGAATTATCATTCATAAGATGGGTAGAATAGTGAATATATTTGTTCCATATTTATAATAAAATCAAAGTATATAGAATATACTGGAGTTATTATTTTAGAATGGAAACAACAAAGAAAGAGTAAGTGGAAGAATAAGAGAACTGGAAAGAGGGTGGTGAAATCATTACTTCTTCTTCGGGTTCTTCCTTTTGATTTGATCAAAAGGGATACTTAAGTTGGATTTCTAACCAAAGGAAGGGCTCTAGGATGAAGGTAGGGTAGTTGGAAGGATATTTAGGCAGGGTTTGGCTGAGAAAAATGGATTTGGAGGTGTGATTTTGAGAGAGGTGAAGTGCCCTTTTATAAGAGGGGTGAGGGTCACTTTAGGAAAAGATTAAAGTATTAATTTATTATACAATAATATTCAGTTTATAATGGTTAAAAATGAATTTATTTAGAGAATTAGGTATTTATGGGTCTAAATACTCTCAAACAATAGGTTTTAGACAAGTTTATCTTACCATTTTAACCTTATCTTTTAGATTTAACTCTTAGTTAAATAGTTTATCTTTTACCGTGTCTTCTTGTATTCTTACTCTATATGGTTAATAAACTTAGTCTAAACTTCCAAGAGAACCTCAAGTGGATCATTAATGACATATATAATATTATTTAAGCCCTTTTTCCGAAGCTTACATTTTTAGGAATATTATATCAAAAAATAATAGAGTATTTGTTTTAAATATTAATTTATGTCAATTTTGACACTATTTGGTATTTTGTTTTTTTGAAAGTTATAACAACTTGATTACTTCGAACAAGATAAATTTAATCATCCCTAAAATGTCATATTAACCTATAAAATTCGTGTATGTCATAAAAACTTTGAAATTATATTTATTTTAATATTTATAATACCATTTATTTGATTCTTTCATTAATAAGGTAATTATTTCATCATATTTGTGTCATAAATATATTTAATTATTTAATGTCTAAAAATTATAAAAAAAATACCATGATGTAGGAAATCTTTTTATCTTTCCAAATAATATTTATAGTAAGAAAATATTACTTATATAACACCATATAAAAATTAATTACTAAACAATTTTTGTTTATGTCAATTTTGTCTTTACTTTAAAGTAATTAATCTAAACTAGCATTATCATTCATAAGTGGCTACATGGGGTCTCAAAATAGACCCAAGGATGTCCATGTTCGTCCATTACTCATCCAATAAGTTTAGTACATGTGTTAAGGTAATCTTGAATTATTACAATATTCTTTTTATCTTGAATTACCCTATTTACCTTTAACCACGGTAAATAAAAGTCAAAAGTTACTATTCACAAAAAATTATTTTCATCTTATTGAACCAAAATTTACTTACTGAGGTTAACTGTGTCTCTTGGATTTTTTAAATTTCACTCACAGAAGTGGTAAAATTAAGTTTTATGTGAATTTGCAAATTCTCCTAAGAGGTGGGTAAAAGACGGTGAAAAGTTCAATAACATTTTTATATATCTAAAATTATTATAAACTGAATCCAATGAATTACATTTAATTTATATAGGTATTATGTATCTATTTTTACCTAAAATAAATTTAAATAAAATAAATAATTATTTAAATAAAAAGCCAGTTTTTAAACAATAACTCAGTGTTTTTCACTATTCATCAAAAATTGAAATTTTTCATAAAAATACCAAAAATTCACCCTAGGATAATTTAGATATTCTGAATCCAAAAATGATGTCTATTTTACCAAATTAAAAACATATAAGTTTAATTTATTAATTTAAAATTAATTCTCGTTGTCAAAACCAAAAGGCGTATTTTTAAGAAATAATAACTATCAAAAGATTGACACTTGTTTATGTCCAATTTCAATGTAAAATTACTTACAATGAACATAATTGAATTAAATGGTAAAAATATAATCTATTTATACTTAAAAACCATTAAAATATATAATTTAACACTATAAACTATTTTGATTAAAAAATTTGTTTTCAGTTAAAATATAGTATTTTTCACTATTCACCCAAATGTGAAAGTTATCAGAAAAACACCAAAAAATTATTGAAACTAAATTATTATGTCCCTATTCTAAAGAAAAAGTTTATTTTGTCAAATTGAATATATAAAAGTTTCAAATATTGGATTTAAAAAGGGTTCTAGATTAAAAGGCGGTAAAATTTCATTTTTTGAAAAATACTTATTTTATCTAAAAAAATGTATTTGTTCTTAAATTATGTATAAGAAACTCATAATATGGATTATAAAATTATAAGGATTATATAAAGTTCAAAATTCAGTTAATACTATTCATAACTGTTTTTGAATGGCTATTTTGGTAAGTCGTGGTGCGCTTAAACTTGGTGTTGTGTGTAGTGCAAGTTATTGAATTACTTTGAAAAAATAATGTAATATGAAATATTAGGGTGTTACATTCTTCCATCCTTCAATAAATTGTGTCCTCGCAATTTGAAATTGTTCTTAGAAAATAAAAGGTTGAAAATAAAAAATCCCTTTGTGGGAAAACCCACATCGGAAATTGGGTTAATTAAATTTAGTCTTAATAATAGGAAAAGGGGAATGAAAAAGTCACCACCAAATTATGATCTCGATTAGGAGAACATTGGTGGAAATTAGAGACACATAATTGGAGGAAAAACATAAATATTTATAGGGAGTGATTGAGGTCATCAGTCACAAACAATTGTAGAATTGAGGGCCTCAAATCCATCAATCTATGATGATTTAAAATATCATTGGTTCAACAAAACATAAGGTATTATGATAACACATATTTAGTTTTAAGATGACTTACCTAAAGTTTAAGAATATATTTCTTCATAGAATAAGATAAGAAAATATATATATATATATATATATATACACACTTGACAAGTATAGTTTCATCCTTCAACTAATTCCTACCACAAACTCATCTTTCACTCCAAATGATTTCAAAAAAAAATATATTTACCTAAATCATATAAGGTTCCAAAAATAATGAATTTATAATTAATTTGTCAGACTATTTTTAAAAAAACTCAATTATACAAACCAGCACATCACGTAGTCCAGTCGTAGGTGATGCACCTTTGTCGCTCTTCGGTTGCGGGTTCAAGTCTCACGGCCTTGTCGGGCGCGACTAGTTTTTGCTCGACCTCTAGGTTGTCCTTTTTATAACAATCCAAAAATAACCTTAACAATAGTATCCAATTTCAAAATTAATCCATTCCAACCTTTAGACTTATCTGAAATACTTATATCCAAACTTTCAGTCCAAAATTTATAAGTAAGTTAAACACAATGAGGATCATTTTTGCAATGTAATAACATGTGAACACCTTCATCATGTATTATTTTAAAACATGGTAACGTCCTGAATTACCATAAAACATTATTGATTATATTCATGCTCCCTTATTCCTTATATAATACTGGATATACACCTTCTATCCAAAAAATGTTGTAAACTCCAACAATAATGGAATATAAAAATCATTAATTAGTTTCAAGGAAGTCAAGAATATCCAATATAATTTATCCAAATCAACCATCTCTTATTCCAAAATCACTACCTCATTATCAGGACCATATTAAGGATTACCTTTCCTTAAACCATGTATTTTCCAAAAATCATAGCTTACTATTAATTCACTTTTCTTAGAAGCATATAATCTCAAATCCTCAATAAAATAGTACTGCAGTACAATCCTTATTTATCTCTATAATTCATGTAACCAGTATACTGTTGATACAACACTCAAATGAAATAATTCTATAATAACAACATAAGAACGCCAGTAATTCCTCTTCATCTGAGGTAGTATCATAACTTGATTATTATCCAATAACATCATTTGCAGTATACTCTTATGAATGGGACATTGATTCACGTAGTGTCTCAATGCCTTGCAGATGAAGCATTTTACATTTGAAAACTTTTTCTTACCCTTGAAATCACATAATTGGTGTCCTTTTTCTCCACACTTATAACAAACTCTCATTCCCTTCAAGCATTTACCAAGGTGATTCATTAAACATTTATCACATATTAGAAAATTCTTCTTTTACCTCTTCCCTTTATCCATCTTTCTCTCTTCCATCCTTTTCTTCTCTTGCTTCCCTTCAAAGCCATAGGACTTAGAGAATTATTTACTTATCTTATTAACACATGATACTATTTCTTCATATATTGAGAATACATGGTAGACTATTTCCCTTTAAATGTTGGGTTAATACTATGAAAGATATTATCCTTCTTACTCTTTGGATCATACGTTTTTATGGAGTTCACATTCCTTCTACTGGGTGTCATTTATATACAATGGCATACACTAGGTCAGTTTATAAATTGCAATGAATAATTCCAAACTTGTAAAATACCTAACATAAATTGAATATTTTATGGAAATAATCTATAAAAATATTTTCTTTGAGGAGATATATACTTGTAAATCCTTCATAATTATTTGTAAAGAAAACGAGAATTATCCAAAGCATATCCCCCGAGAGTGTTGTAACAAAGAGTGAAGCAAGGCTCATTGTCATTCACTAGTTCCTATTTGAGTCTAGATCAAAGTGGTTTTTTCAGGTTTTACCCCTAGGTACATCTGTGCCAGAGCCGCCTCTACCTGCTTGTATCCAGACAGGGATGTATTTGCTTGAAAAACTCACAAAATCTCTACATTACCGAAATTCTAGGAAGTTCTTCTATACTAATCCTCAAAGTCTATCTTAGGGTAATGTTCTCTAATCAGGGTTTATCTAAATATAGTTTCCAAGGTTATTTATAAACTTCCTCTGATGCCAACTCTAATGCCCTGAACCCAGTTACCCAGAGTCAGTGCATTATTTTAATACATTGGCATGATTAAAAGGAATCAAGTCCCGAAAGACTGATTAGTTTAGCAGTCTTGGAAAATATATTACATACATGGACATTACATTACACTTTATAAAATAAAACACAACATAAATGATCCTTTGATAATTCCATTAATCCCCAAGATTAACCCTTCTTATCAATCATAATACACTTCTTGTAATCCTGAGAAAATTAAAACATAGAAAATGGTGAGCTCAGATGCTCAGTAAGGATAACAATATAGCGTAAACTTTCATAAATAATAATAAACATTTAAGGCAATGTATAAGACTAAAACAAAATCCTTTTTAAACTTAAACTTCAGAATAATATGGAAAAGATAAAATAAAATAATTCCATTTAATTATTCACATGGATATTCTACTAGTAAAATAATCACATGCAATATCAATAGCCACTTTCATAATAATGGAATGCATAATGCAAGACTATCATAACCACATAGTCAAGGCCTTGTGCCAAGACTACAAATAAGATTTTTTCAAGGCCTTGTGACAAGACACTAGTTTGTCTCATGAGGCCTACCGATGCATGGAGGAGCTATAGAGAGCTCCACCCGTCACTTACTAAGTCCAATGCATTCTTCATATGAAAAGGTTTAAACATAACATAAACATTCGTATTAAAACTGCATACGAAATTTCAATACTTTACCCATAAACCATGAATGGTATAAAAATAACATATCCATAGTCAACCATATCACAAAACCTTCAATAAAATATGGAAGATTTGTATCATAATAAATCAACCTCAAACAAGTTTAAAATCTATTAAAGGATTTTTACATAGATGAAAATGATTGGTAAAACTCTTTGAGAGAAATATCCATTTTTCATGAAAACATTTAAAAGTCACACAATTTAGAAAGGAATAAATTTAAATACATTTTGGAATCAAATTCTCCCATACCACTTTGAAACTTTTGAAAGTGATTAACATTTTAAAACATTCATGTCCATTTAAATAAATCCTTAAAACCATTTTGAAAACATGGACATTAATGAGAATGGTTTAGAAAAATAAATCTTTAAAACATTTAAAATGATGTTTTAGTAAAAATTACCTTAAAATAATCCATTTTAAAACTATTTTATGAAACATAGACATGAATAATAAAAATGTCCCAGTAGATACTTACGTAAAAACAACCTCGGATAATAAAGAGATTTTGAAATTAACACTTACCAATTTGGTAACATACGAAACATACACCCTATGAAAGAAGTATCATACAATTAATATGTAAATACATAAATTAAAGTTTATTACACAAATAATATAGTTATAAGAAGTAAATACACCACACAAAAGGTAATAGTGGCAATATGCCATGAATCTCACGGGAATAAGGAGTGAGATGAAAACCCCTTACCTTGCACTTTCCTTTAGTCAAGGGTACGTTTAACCTCCTGTATGAAGATCATAGTATGTTATTAAAGTATACCATATCCATATTATTATTTATTATATCATACATGATTCATTAATGACTTTATAATACCCATTTAATAATAATTTCCATGTTAAATTAACATTTCGGGTAATAATCGCTTTCTTTATCGTATGTGTTTTAACTTGTTACTCTTGATTGTATCACTTAGACCAAGATTTAAATACTTTAGGAATATAAAACATGATTTATATATCATATATATTTAGAATATAAATATGTATAATAGACATATATATGAAATTAAAAACACCGTTTATGGAGACGGTAGTCCGTACGTATGCATAAACGCTGTTTCCATTTTCATATCGTATTAAACAGAACTAAGTGAATAAGATATATGTAAGTAAATATATATAAAAATATATATATCTCCAGTAGAATTATTATTTTATATATTACATACTTATTAGTAATATATATTTTTATAATCTTCGATGAATGGTGATCGTGGAAATGAATCTCATCACGTCGTGGAGACGGTAATCCGTACGTACGCACGAGCGACAATATCATTTCCCTAAAGGTGTGGAATTGGATGGTATATTAACTTTACAGATAAATTATCTTGTTATTTTCATTATTTATATACATATTACTCATCATTATATCCATCCAAATAACATAGTGTTGAATAACTAATTACACCACGATGTGGAGACGGTAAGCCGTACGTACGCACGCATGGTGACATTATCATTCATAAGATGGGTAGAACAATGAATATAGTTGTGCCATATTTATAATAAAATCACAGTATATAGAATATACTGGAGTTATTATTTTAGAATAGAAAAAACAAAGAAAGAGTAAGTGGAAGAATAATAGAACTTGAAAGAGGGTGGTGAAATCATTACCTCTTCTACAGGTTCTTCCTTTTGATTTGATCAAAAGGGATCCTTAAGTTGGATTTCTTACCAAAGGAAGGCCTCTAAGATAAAGTTAGTATAGTTTTAAGGATATTTTTTTAGGGATTGGCCGAGCCAAATGCCTTTGGAGGTGTGATTTTTAGAGAAGGGGTAGTGCCCTTTTATAAGAGGGGTGAGGGTCACTTTAAGAAAAGATTAAAGTATTAATTTATTATACATTAATATTCGGTTTATAATGGTTCCAAATGAATTTATTACTAGAATTAGGTGGTTATGGGTCTAAATACTCTCAACCAATAGGTTTTAGATAAGTTTAGGTTACCATTTTAACCTTATCTTTTAGATTTAACTCTTAGTTAAATAGTTTAACTTTTACCGTGTCTTCTTATATTCTTACTCTATATGGTTAATAAACTAACTCTAAACTTCTAATAGAACCTAAAGTGGATCATTAATGAAATATATAATATTATTTAATCTCTTTGGCCTAACCTTACAATTTTAGGAATATTATATCAACCAATAATATAGTATTTGTTTTAAATATTAATTTATGTCAATTTTGACACTATTTGGTATTTTGTTTTTGTGAAAGTCATCACAACTTTATTATTTAAAAAAATATACCTTGAATCCTCCCTAACATGTTATATTCACCTATAAAATTATTTTATGTCACAAAAACTTTGAAATTATATTTATTTTAATATTTATAATACCATTTATTTGATTCTTTCATTAATAAGGTAATTACTGCATCATCATTGTGTCATAAATAAATTTAATTATTTAATGTCTAAAAATTATAAAACAACTAACATGATGTATTAAATCTTTTTATATTTCCAAATAATGTTTATAGTAAAAAATATTACTTATATAACACCATATAAAAATTAATTACTAAAATATTTTTGTTTATGTCAATTTTTTCTTTACTTTAAATTAATTAATCTAAAGTGGCATTATCATTCATAAGTGGATCCATGGGGTCTCAAAATCTACCCAAGGATGCCCATGGTTTTCCATTACTCATCCAATATGGTTAGGACATGTGTTAAGGTAATTTTAAATTATTACAATATTCTTTTTACCTTGAATTACCCAATTTACCTTTAACCGTGTTAAATAAAAGTCAAAAGTTACTACTCACCAAAAATTATTTTCATCTTAATGAACCAAATTTTACTTAATTATGTTATCCTTGTCTCTCGTATTTTTTAAATTCCACTCACAAAATTGGTAAAATTATGTTTTATGTGAATTTGCAAATTCTCCTAAGAGGTGGGTAAAAGACAGTGAAAAGTTCAATAAAATTTTTATATATCTAAAATTATTATAAACTGAATCCAATGAATTAAATTGAATTTATATAGGTATTATGTATATATTTTGCCCTAAAATAAATTTAAATAAAATAAATAATTATTTAAATAAAAAACCAGTTTTTAAACAATAACTCAGTGTTTTTCACTATTCATCAAAAATTGAAAGTTTTCAGAAAAATACCAAAAAATCACCCTAGGATAATTTCAGTATTCCGAATCCAAAAATGATGTATATTTTACCAAATTAAAAATATATAATTTGAATTTATTAATTTAATATTAATTCTCGTTGTCAAAACCAAAAGGCGTATTTTTAAGAAATAATAACCATCCAAATATTGACACTTGTTTATGTCCAATTTCAATGTAAAATTACTTACAATGACCAGAATTGGATTAAATGGTAAAAATATAATCTATTTATACTTAAAAAACATTAAAATATATAATTTAACACTATAAATTATTTTGATTAAAAAAGTTGTTTTCAGTTAAAATATAGTATTTTTCACTATTCACCCAAATATGAAAGTAATCAGAAAAACACCAAAAATTTATTGACACTAAATTATTATGTCCCGATTCTAAAGAATAAGTTTATTTTGTTAAATTTAATATATAAAAGTTTCAAATATTATATTTAAAAAGGGTTCTCCATTAAAAGGCTGTAAAATTGTATTTTTTAAAAAAATACTTCTTTTATCTGAAAAAAAAATGTATTTGTTCTTACATTATGTCTAAGAAACTCATAATATGGATTATAAAATTATAAGGATTATATAAAGTTCAAAATTTAGTTAATACTATTCATAACCGCTTTTGAACGGCTAGTTTGGTAATTCATGGTGCACTTGAACTCAGTGTTGCGTGTAGTGCAATTTATTGAATTACTTTGAAGAAATAACGTACTATGAAATCTCGGGGTGTTACAAATTTCAATGAAAAAATTGGTTCCAATGAACTAAATTGGATTAATTTATGTATATTTTATCTAATTATACTTTAAAACAAAATTAAAATATAATTTAATTATATAGATAAATTATATGTAAAAACAGTTTTGAATCAAAATTCAGTATTGTTCACTATTCATCCAAAAATGAAGTTTCTCAAAAAATATAAAAAAATCACCCTAATATTATTTAGACATTACAATTTAAAAAATTAATTTTATTTTATCAAATTAAATTTCTAAAATTATCTAAATTTAATTTTATTTTTGTTCATAGAAAGACATAAAAACCAATTCATTGGAGAAAATAATATTTTTAAACATATAAAGTCTTTACCAATATTACATGTTTAATTATCAATATGTTTTATTTATAAAAAACCCCATTATAAATAATATTTAAAAATTAGTTATTTATATTCATATTACCAATTTAATGGATTGGTTATAACTATCTGTTTTAAATAATTATAACAATAAAATGATGTTTCCTAGAAACTTGGTATTGCGTATAATTCAAGCCAAGTAGGTGTTGTGTGAAGCGTAAGATAATATAAGTCTTTCATGTAGTGTATTCAAACCAAACTTAGTAATTTAATATAAAAAACTATATTTAGTGTTTCATGAAATGAAAAATATCAAAAAGATTAAATTAATTCAAAAAATATATTTCATAAAAACCCGGGGTGTTATAATGATGCTCTAAATGAATAAGTTATAGAACTCACATTTAACTAGAGTGTATTTAAGAAAACTCCACAAAAATCATGTTAAATTTTATCTAGAGTGTATTCCTCCTATTTTAAAAAAGTTTTTATGTTAAATTTTCTATATAAACTATTATATGGTAATTTTTTATAAAAAACAAATGTTTTATACATGTTCCATGCAAAAAAATTGTAATAAATATAATATAAATATGTTCTTAATTTTAAAAAAAATGAATAAATAAATAATTTATGCATGATAAAAAAATATAATAAAATATTTTTTTGTAAAATTACCCATAATTAATGTCATATATTAACAAAATTCCAACATAGAATGTTCTATATAAATAATTAGTATAGAAATATTTTCTGTAGTAAAACGTTATGTGATGAAATGTCTTATAATAAATGTTATGTATTATAAAATTATATATATATATAAGTTTTATAAATATAATAAAAATGTGTTTTATAATAAATTCAATTCAATGAAAAAATTAAGTGAATGAAATTGTAGTTTCAACTAAAAAAATAAAAAAAATGAATTCACTACAAAATAATTATAATTATAATTTTATAATTAAAAATCAATTAAAATCCATTGGAAAATTGTTTTTAATATTTTTTTCATCCAATATTAATTTTTGGATTTATCAATAATTATTCTTTATATTAATTTAGTATTATTATTAAACTTAATTATAGTTATTTAAAAAATATGGGAAATAATTTCAATAGTTAAATCAAAGTTTTAGTGGTCTAAAACAGGTGAAAAGGAATTTTAATTCATTATTTTCTTTATAAATATCCTTTATTAATTACAAAATATAATATAATGTAAATACTGAATTGAAATTATTTTTATGAAACATTTTAATTTTAACTATTATGATATTATTTATTATTTATAATAAAGAGAAATCAAGGTATTAATTAATTTTAATTAATTATTGGTTGATTGGTGGAGTGGTTTTTAAGTTATCAAGGAGCACATATCATCTTTTCTTTCCTTCAAAACCTATTTACTAAAATATGCCACTAATTTTTTGAAATTAAACTTTTTTCTCAAAGCATTTTGATAGTAATGAATAAAGTTTGAAATATGTTTTCATTCCACTCGAGTGTCCCTTGAAAATAATAAACAGTCATCTACTTAGAAAATATGGGTAATAACTTGACCACCCCAACTAAATTTGACTCCATGAATCTTCTCTTGTGCAGCTGTATTTGATATTAATTTTGAAAACACATTAATGGTTGTGATGAAAAGATGTGGAGAAATCAGACCACCCTTCCTCATACCTCTCAATGAAATAATAGTGTATGTCTGATCACCATTAGTGACTAAAGAAACAAACCTCATCATGATTTTCTAAATGAATAAGTTATGAAACTAACATTTATCCAGAATGTATTTAAGAAAACCTCACTCAACCCTGTGGTATGGTTTCATCATTTCAGGTTTTATCTAGAGTGTAATCTTCCTATTTTTAAAAAGTGTTTTTTATTAAATTTTCTATATAATTATTCTATTTAAATGTTTTACATATATAAAATATGTTGTACATAGTCCATGTAAAAAAATATTTTGTACTAAATATTCTATAAAAAAAATTATTAATAAAATGTTTTATTCAAATGTTTTGAAATAAGTAAGTAATGTGTGTATGATAAAAAGGTATAATAAGATATTTTTCAGGAAAATATCTCATAATGAAAGTTTGATACTAACAAATGTTCCTCATAGAATTCTCTATATAAGCATTCAGTATAAACAAATATTTCATAATAAAATGTTTTTTAATAAAATAACTTATAATAAATTTTCATTATTCAAACATTAAAAATATGTAAATATTATATATATAATAAAAAAAATATTCTCTAATAAATTTTAATTAAAAAAATAAGTACAAAAATTAAATGTAAAAATAAAAAAATCACTTCAAAATGATTATAATTATATTTTTATAATTAAAAATAAATTAAAATTCATTAGGAAATTTTTTATAATATTTTTTACTCATCCAATATTAATTTTTAAATTTATCAATAAGTATTCCTTATATTAATTTTTTCCATCATTAACCTTAATTATAAGTATTCATAAAAGACAATTAAAATGGTTTTAATAATTAAATAGGAGTTTTAATGGTCTAAAATAGGATAAAGGGAATTTTAATTCATTTTATTTTTTTTATAAATGGCCCTCATTAATTATAACATAGAATATATGGTAAATACTAAAGTGAAATTATTTTTCAAGATATATTTAATTTTAACTATTGTGATATTTTTTATTTTTTATAATAAAGAGAAGTAAAGGCGTTAATTAATTATAATTAATTAGTGTTTGAGTGGAGGAACGTTTTTGTGTTATCAAGGAGTATAGTTCATGTTTTATTTCATTAAAACCCCATTTATTAAAATATCCCTATGCTTTTTTGAGATTGACCATTTGTCCTAAGACATTGTGGTAATAATGAATAAGGTGTGACATATGTTAACATTCTTCATGAGTGTCCCTTGAAAATAATGAAAAATTTTCTGCAAAGAAAAATTGGGTAATAACTATACCATTTCTAATAACATTGGCTCCATGAATCTTATCCTTTGCAGATAGTGATGAAGTGATAATGATGAAAAGATAAGGAGAAATGGGATCACGTTGACTCAGACCTCCCAATGAAATAATAGTATCTGTATAATCACCATTAACCTTAATCTTATAAGTGATCGGAGAAAAACACCTCATCATGTTATTATGAATAAATAATTTATGAACCTTACATTTATCCAAAGTGTATTTAATAAAACCCATAGTTGTAGGTCTACATAAGTGGTAAAGTCACCTTTTAATCTTGAAGGTGACCAAAGTATGAATCTCCACAGCCTCCCTTGGGGGGGATTTCTGATTCATTTATGGCCAATGATACAGGTTATGATATAGAAAAGGGTGTATATTGAGGCACACACTTTCACAGCACAAGATGTACACAGGGGGAATTTGGGCTAGGACAAAGGGGATTTTGGGCCATCAAAATAGTAGGCCTTTGGGCTTTAAAAAATATAAAAAAAATAATGGGTTATCTATTGATTTGATCAACCCTCAGGGGGTGTGTGATTATTCTTTATTGGCTCAGCGGTGCATGTATGTATGTATGTATGTATGTATGTGTGTATGTCTGTGTGTCTGTCTGTGTGTGTGTGTGTGTGTGTGTGTGTGTGTGTGTGTGTGTATACCAGGTCATATGGTTTCATTATGTCATGTTTTATCTAGAGTGTATTCCTTCTATTTTTAAAAATTGTTTTTTAATAAATTTTATATATAAACTGTTCTATGTGAATGTTTTCTATATAAACAAATGTTTTGTACATATTCAATGTAAACAAATATTTTATGGAAAATATTCTATAAATTTTTCTTAATAAAATGTTTTATAAAAATGTTTTGAAATAAATAAATAATTTATGTATAATAAAAAAATATAATAAAATATTTTTTAGTAAATTTTCCCATAATTAATGTTTTATATTAACAAATTTCTAGAAAAGAATATTTTATATAAACATTCAGTATAAAAAATGTTTTATAATAAAAAATTTTGTAAGAAAATGTCTTATAATAAATGTTAAGTTTTAAAACATTATATATGATTAAATGTTATCGATATAATTAACAATTGTTCTATAAAAAATTCAATTCAAGTAGAAATTTAAGTGCAAAAAATAAAAATCTTAAATGAAAAAATTAAAAAATGAATTTACTTCACAATAATTATAATTATAATTTTATAATTGAAAATAAATTAAAACCCAATAGCGAGATATTTTTAATCTTTTTTGCTCATCCAATATTAATTATGGATTCATCGATAAGTATTCCTTGTATTAATTCAGTCCCATTATTAACCATAATTTTAGTTATTTAGAAAATATGATTAAAACAATTTAAACAGTTAAATAGAAGTTTTAGTGGTCTAAAAGAGGAGAAAAGTCATTTTAATTCATTTTATTTTTTATAGATGGACTTTATTAATTATAAAATAGAATATAAGGTAAATATTGAAGTGAAATTATTTTTTATGAGTCATTTTAATTTTAATTATTGTGATATTCTTTATTCTTTATAATATAGAGGATTGAAGAAATTAATTAATTGTAATTAATTATTGGTTGACTAAAGGAATGGATTTTGTTCCATCAAAGAGTGTAGTTCATCTTTTCTTTCCTTCAAAACACCTTTACTAAAATGTCCTTATGATTTTTTAAAATTAACCTTTTGTCCCATGGAATTTTTATGGTAATGGATAGGGTGATAAATATATTAACATTCCCTTAAAAATAATAAATAGTCATCAGAAAATAAAATATGGGTAATAAATATACCACTCCTAATAACTTGGACTCTATGAATCTTCTCCAATTAAAATTCATTCAATATTAATTTTGAAAACAAGTCAATAGTAATGACGAAAACATAAGGAGAGATATGATCACCATCCCTCACACTTCTTGATGGAATAATAGTGTTTGTATAATCACCATTAACCATGACACAATCCCCTCCACCAAAGGTACCCCTTTTAGTCCAGAAATGAGAGAAGGGAAAAAATGACACCCTAAGACCACCTCAAATGGGCCATTGGTTAGTGAAAAGCACTAAGGGTGTATTATACACACCTATGGAAGGAATTTAACTCTAAAAGAACATAAAGAAAGAGAGATAAGATAAAAACACCCATCAACACCAACTCAAGATAAAAGTAAAAGATCCCAAATACATGTATGTAATTTTATAGAACTGAAAGAACTATAAAAGGGAACTACATGTACAAAAATATAATCCTCAATAGTGACCAATAAAGCCCAAACCGCTCCTAAACAACCCATGATCAAGTAATGTCTAGCCTTATTTCCAACCTACTTCTGTTAACCTAAAAAATAGTTTATACATATATAGGGTGATAATAACATGTATACTTAGTAGTATCCTCCCCAAATCCTCTCATGAAAAAGATAAAGAAATCATGCTAAAGTATAGTAAACAACAAGTGAAGTTACCTCATCACCTAAACAGGTATGATAAGTTCCCAGCCTCACCATTAATATCTCTCACCAAGTATTTTATACAAGATATGATATAATATAATATCAAAAAAGGTACCCTACTATTACTTTCCCATTAGTTTTCTACTCTGCCCCAATGTCTCATTTCTTGAGACATCTCTCTCCAAAATTAATCCAATCCAAAGATACCTGGGTCAATGTATCATAATATGCACCTCATGCATCACATCATCTCATCACATAACATGCACTCTATGCATCACTTTATCAAGTCATCACATTCCACATCTACATATAATAACTGAGTATTTTTTTGGAGCCACCATATTCAATATTCCATGTATTATACCTCAATCCATCACATCTCATACATTTCATACCTATAATAATCCATATGGTAATTTATCCAAATATATATGTGTTTTAAACAACCACAATACATTAAAACCCTCTATACACAAATATGGGTAAATATAACCACCATGCATACCAGAATATAATACTACCAGAAGAAGAGAACAGGGTTAAAGGGGGTAGTCAGCCATCCATTCCCTACCAACCCAAATTTTGGGGAAAACGCCCTCCTATAGTCCACTAGATTTCAGTCACCCTACCAACATGGGTATGGTAGTGTATGAAATCACATAACATACAAGATATAATATATCTCACAACCACACTATGGGTATTAACCTAGTCTTATAATCAACTACAACTATCATATCTTGGACACCCATTTGTCACTACTAAAGACTAGGTATCCTATAAGCACACAAGCACTTCAACAAAACTTCATTACATCAATTATTTCCTTTAAAAACTCCACTTTACATTAGTTAATTTATTATTCATTAATTAACATAATTATATTTCACATTTCATTAATAACCAAATTAAGTTTATTCCCTCTAGGCATAATTCAACTGATTCCATGGTTCCTCAAGATTTTCAACATTTTCATTCTATTCAAGCACCAACCCCATGTATTAAAACATTTATCAATAATTATAATTCCATAATACCATGAATTCTACGAAACATCCTAATCTACCATGAAATATATCCATAAACCAAGCACAACCAGCTACCTCAAGCAGTGGGGGAAGGAATTCTGAAACAAGTAACCCAGCCAACTAGATTTTAAGAATATTTATTAACAATAAAGCATCCCAGATTCTAGAAAAACCATGATAAATCCCTATTATAACTCATTCTATCAATCTAAGTACCATCCTTAATACCATAATTCCTATCACCATACATCTCACCATCACAAGCTTCAATTTCTACCACAAACTCGCCCCCTCTCCATCCATATCTCACTAAACCATCAACTATATAAGGTTCACATAATTTTTTATAAAAAGGATCATATCATAGAAAATCACATGGAAATAAATAAACAAAAAATAGGTTCAATATGAAATCTAGGTCCTAAAAACATTGAATCTATCCTTTATAAGAAAACAAGCATGCTTAGCCCCAAAAATTTATCTTTATCAAAAAATTGGTTTTATTACCATATTGGATTTAAAAATTATTTTATCATAGGTTATAACTATGGGAAACCTAATGCATCATCTATTAAAATATATAATTTATTTAAACATGTTCTCAATTATGACAACTAGTTTTAGAAAACATTAGAGAAGAACAATTACATTAACATGAATCATTATTATTATCACCAACACACATTTCAAACTTCATTTTATTTAGCCAATTCCATTAAAATATAGAGAAAAAAATCCAACTAAACATGATTTAAGAGTTACTTTTTATTTCCCATCAAATAAGAGAAGAATGTTTTACAAAACATGTCTCTTTAATTATTTATCCAACCAGAATTAATGGCTTTATGTTATTTAACCATTTTCATTAAATTAAAAATATAAAACCATATTATAAAAAACATTATAACTAAATCATAAACATAGATATCACACTATCTAGAAAATTAATAGGTAAGTCGTTATCATAGTGGAAAACATGAAATCATTGTAACTATAAAACATTTCATTTAATTAGTCCTCTTTATTATTTATAAAAATTAATTCCAAAATCACCTAAATAGATAAATCATGATTAATTTATGATTTCACATAAAAATAATAGAATAATAAACAAATCCATTACCTTAAGTCTTTCAACCTTCTTGAATGAGGATAAAACAACAAGTGGATATCTGATCTCCTATCCTACAAGTAAACTATATGACCATAAGAATTTTGTGAAAAAATTACACCAATAAACATAAAAATAACTCCATAATAAAAAATTAGATCAACTATTGAAAGGCGCTGTCATGGGATCCCTTAAATGATTAGTGGTTTTTGGGTACTTAGGTGTAGTAGAGTGGCTGACCAAGGTCGCCTCTCAAGGAGGAAGTAAATTAAAACAACTTCTTAAAGGTATTCTAAAAATAAAATAGAATATAATTAAAACACTACTTGAAAGTATGGGGGGTTTTTTATCGTTTATAAAACCTGAATAATTTTTCTGGAAGAAGATTTTATTTTTCTTGTTTTTAATTTTGAAATGAATTTTGATTAAAAAGACGCAACAAGGAGATGTTTTTTTAGAAAATATTTTAAAAGGCGTAATCGGTCTAACTATACCTATTAATTTACTTATTAATCATTATCATTTAAATCAATACCCACTTAATTATTATCCACTAATTTGTTAACCCTCAAACCCTATGAGAGTTAACTTAACCACAAAGATTAAATTACTTAAACCCTAGGCTAGCTTCGGAACATGCAATCGCGGCACCCTGCTTTGATTGTTGTTATAAAGTTAAATTATGTTCAGTGGTTAATTAGAGCACATATCCATTCCATAAATGAGGATGAATTGTGTTTATGGATTATATTTGAACTCTACAAATTTATCTCGTGTGGTCTTGTATTACCGGTTAAGATCGCGCTCTCAAAATTTACACAAAATCTCAACCTCGTGTGTTTTTGTGTTAATTGTTCAATTGCTTTCTTAGTATCTTATAATTTAAAAAAACAATTCATGGATCATATTAATTGAATTACAGTATCTCAATGATTCAAAATAATTAAATGAAGAGGGTAGAAGATAGATCAATCACTAAAAAAACTACTCTTCCATGGGCGGTATGGTCATCGTGGAGACGTTTTGCATGAGAAAGGATTGAAAGGGTAGAACCCAATCTCGTCTCCACTCTTGAATCCAACCCAATTAGGAAGATTAATAGAAGAATAAAACGTAAGAATATAGAAGATTAATTGAAGAAAATTTCAAGATACAAACATGAATGAAAAGAAATACAAAGAGGAGGTGGGAGAGGAGAGCCTTTTTGGAAGAGATGTTTGCACAAATCCTTACTTCTTCCAAGAGTTATGAGGGGATCCCAAGAGACACCCTTTCAGACACATTATCCCATATCCTCGACCAGACCTCCCAAAGAGTGAAAACATCCTTTAAATAGAGTTGGAGAGGGCTAGGGTTACAAAAATTTATTAAATTTGAAAGGGAAATTCGAAAAAATATTTTAATCCCACTTGCACCGCATATTTGACCTCTAAAACGCGTGAATTGTACGGAATTCTTGGAGGATGATTTGTGAATAATAATATCCCCAATCTTTCCTAAATATTTGGGGGCCATCCAAGCTCTGATGAAGAAGATACGGCCCAAATGGTGAAGTGATTTCCAATCTGGATAGTTCAGTCCATCTTTGTCTTCATGGACCATTTACTCCACTCAAATTCCCGTTCAGCTCACATGTCCTAAATATAATTTGAATCCAATTAAGTCAGTAACACAGTGACAAAATTTTAAGTCAAAATAATTTACAGAAAAATATTTATGCCCGAAATACTACAGTGAATTTTAAAAGGGTAAAACTAGAATTTTCATAAAATTTGCAAATGAATGATCTAATCCCAAATATTTCATAATTGAACATATTTAGCATAATTTGAGGAAATTATATCATCTATTATCAATAAAATATTCAATAAAATTGTTCTTTATCAACTCCCCCACACTTACCATTTTGCACTCTTGGACAAAACCTCATATCAAGTAAACATCAATTTCAAATCAAAACGAATTTTAAAACACATGTCCTTGAGATACAACAATTACACACCAAGAAACAAAATATATCATGCCTCATAAAAAAAATATTTCAAGTTCTTAATTTATATCATTCAATATATTTCCACTTCATTTATCCTTCCATGCACAAAACACTTACCTCACTTGAATTTTCTCTTATCACACAAATGCCAATTTTTAGCAATGTCTTTCTCATCCAAACTCATACAAGGGTCGCCATAGGCTTGATAAATTCCTACATCTCCACCCAATGTGAGTCAAAGACATATGTTTATCATGAGGACTTTTCAGGGTTTTTTTTGTGGCTTTCGATTGGTAAGATTTAGATGTGAAAAACTCTGAGGCTGAATGAGGAGGGCTTGACTCTTTTTGAAGCAAACTTCCATTAATCTAATTTTCACTTAAATATGGTCTCCTAATTAATCCCCTTATCATCAATTCATATCCATCATCACGAAAAGTCATGGAAAGTTTACACCATTCATCATTTCATCAAAAAAAATGTCAATATTCTCCAAAATATTTTTTCATGAAAGATTCAAATAGGCACAACTTTCTTTCTTTTTAGAAGCTCCAGAAAGGCACAACTTCACTTATCATGAAAGCTCCAGAAAATGTACAAATTTCAATAGAATGGTTTTTTTAGAAACAAACACATCTCTTCAGAATTTAAATTTCCACCTAAAGTATAACAGAATGTCGTAGCACAACACAAGATAGCTTCACCCACACTTAAGTTCAACTAGATTATGCAATTTCACTTCAAGAGTTGGTTTGGATAGGGAAAATTGGCTTGTAATGTGGCCAAGCTAACAGTATGTTCATGGATTTTAAAGGCTACAAGGATTAAATGTTCAAGGTAGGCCATTATAAAAAATATATTCTTTGAAATAGGGGATTTAATACCAAAAAAATGCCTCAATCATTTAAACATAAGTACCTCAAACCTTCAAGTTTTGACAGGAATAAATCAAATTCTGGTTAAATCAAGCATGGTTTAGTTCTCTCAAGAAGTGAGGTGAATGTGAAGAATATGAAAATAATGGTTCAGAAGCCTCATAAGAAAGTTATTTCAAATATAAAGATAGTGAGATGTGTCATGGGATTCAAAATTCAGTGTACTTTTCATGAAATTACTAAATATTTGAACTTGAAACAAAGTCCTTTTCAGCATTCATTTAAGCTCAGTTTCAAGGGATAAAATGTTTCACTTATTGATATGGATTTAAAAATGGGGATGAGAATCATTTCAACTCAAATGTTTCAAAAACACAAAAAAAATTGAAAAATAAACACACAAAATTTAAAAAACACACAATTTTTTTTGTTTTTGTTTTTGTTTTTTTAAATCATTAAAAAATAGGAAAATAATTAAAATTACTAAACTAAAAGGTTCCCTCCCCCAAACTTAAAATATTTCATTGTCCTAAATGTGAACCCATGAGATGATATATTCACGTGAAATTTAGAATTTTAAATAGGATAATTAATATAAAAGTGAAAGGGTTAGGAACGGCCTGCTATGCTCAAGTGATGATGGGGTCATGCAGTGTGATGAAATCCACTGCATCAGTAAGAAGTCCCTCAATGTATTTCTTAAAACATTGCCCATTGACTGTAAATATCCTTCATGTTTCCTATTGTGTGATCTCCACTGCACCATAAGAAAAAACATTAGTCACAACATAAAGACCTAACCATCTGGAACGCAACTTACCAGGCATCAGCTTCTGTCGTGAACTGTAGAGAAGGAATTTCTCTCCGACATGAAACTACCTTTGTTGGATCATTTTGTCATGAGATACTTTGTATTTTTCATTATAGATCCATGATTTCTCATATAAAGACAATCGAATCTCCTCAAGCTCTTGAATTTTCAGCTTCCTTTGGATTCCATCTTGGGCCAAATCCATGTTGCATTTCTTTATAGCCCAATGAGCCCGATGCTCAACTTCCATAGGGAGATGGCATGCTTTCCCAAAAACAATATGAAATGGGGACATACCTATGAGAGTTTTTTATTCTATCCTATATGCCCATAGCGCATCGTCCAAGTACTTGCTCCAATCCTTCCTATTTGGTTGCACGGTTTTCTCTAAAATCTGTTTCAACTCGCGATTTGAAACCTCAGCCTAGCCATTTGGTTGGGGGTGGTATGGTGTTGATGTTTTGTGTTTCACCCCATAATTCTAAAGGAGGGAATCCAAATTTTCATTATAGAAGTGTGTCCCTTGGTCATTGATTATGGCCTTCGGTACTCCAAACCTGCAAAAAAAAATTGCTTTGAAAAATTCCACAACAACATGAGAATCATCAGCCTTGGTGGCCATAGCCTCCACACATTTACTCACATAATCAACAGAAATTAAAATGTACAAAAAACCAAAGGAACTAGGAAAAGTACCCATAAAATCGATGCTCCAATCATAAAAAATATCACAGAATAGTATGGGTTGTTAGGGTATCTCATGTCTCCTAGAAATGTTCCCAGTGTGTTGCCAATGAGAGCATGACTTAAAAAACACATGGGAATCATGGAATAAGATAGGCCAATATAATCCAGAGTCCAAAACTTTCCTAAATGTCCATTGGGGTCCAAAGTCTCCACCACAAGCAAGTGTATGACATAATTGTAGAACAGACTCAAACTCATGATCAAGAACACACCTCCTAATAACTTCGTCACTACACATGTGCCACAAGTAGGGATCATCCCACACATAAAATCTAGACTTACTCTTTAACTTTTGGACATGATGTTTCTTTAAATTTGCAAGGATTTTAGATGCAATAGGGTAGTTCACTAAATCCACATACCAAGGATGCATACCTAAGATGGAATAAAGATGCTCATCAGGGAAAGTGTCCTAAAGTGGTACCTGGTCCAAGGTGTCATCCTCTAGTGTGTGAGTAAGCCTACTCATGTGGTCTTCCACTAGCTTTTCTGGCTCCTTTTATTCCTTTATCTCAATGTCAAATTCTTGAAGAAGGATCATCCATCGGATTAGCCTAGGCTTGGCGTCTGGCTTCTTCAAGAGGTACCTTAGAGCTACATGGTCTGAAAAAACAACTACTTTAGAGCCAAATAAATATGAAAGAAATTTATCTAAATTGAATATAACAGCAAGAAACTCATTTTCCTTGGTTTTTTAGTTTGATTGGGTTCAATCCAGTGTCATCGATGCATAGGCAGTCACATGTGAACGTCCCTCCACCCTCTGAGATAAGACAGATCTAACCATGAAGTTAGAGGCGTCATACAAAAACTCAAAAGGAATCTTCCAACGTGGGGGCAGTATGATTGGTGTAGTGGTCAGACACTTCTTTATCTCATCAAAGGAAGTCATTTATAAATCATCAAACACAAAATCAGAATCCTTTTGAAGTAATCATGATATAGGTTGAGAAATCTTAATAAAATCTTTGATGAAGCTCCGATAAAATCTGGCATGCCCTAGGAAAGATCTAACATCACACACATGTGAAGGATATGGTAAGGATGAAATAATATCTACCTTAGATCTATCAACCTCTATCCCATGTTTTGACACTACATGCCCTAAGACAATTCCATGATCTACCATGAAATGACACTTTTCAAAGTTCAAGACTAGATTCTTCTCAATACAACGATTCAAAACCTTTCCCAAACTACTTAGACATTCATAAAATGAATACCCATACACTATAAAATCATCTATGAATACCTCCATGAAGTTTTCAATAAAATCAGAAAAAAATACTCACCATGCATCTCTGGAAGGTACCTGGGGCGTTGCAAAGTCTAAATGGAATCCTTCGGTAGGCAAACGTGCCAAAGGGACAGGTGAATTTAGTCTTCTCCTGATCTTCTAGAGCTATAGGAACCTGAAAATATCCAGAAAATCCATCCAAGAAACAATAGTGTGTCTTCCCGGCTAGTCTCTCAAGAATCTGATCAATAAATTGGGGGAGGAAATGGTCTTTGCGAGTGGACTGGTTTAGTTTCCTATAATCAATAAAAACACGCCAATTGTTTTGTACCCTCATCAAAACTAACTCCTCTTTATCATTTTTTACAACTATAACACCACTTTTCTTAGGCACAACCTGAATAGGACTCACCCACTGGGAATATTAAATAGGATAGATTATACCTGCCTCAAGCAATTTTTCAACCTCTTTTTTAACAACCTCCAAAAGTGTTGGATTGAGTCTCCTTTGTGGCTGCCTAATCGGTTTATCCTCATCTACCAAAAGAATATTATGCATGCAAATGGAGAGGTTAATACCTGATATTTCAGCCAAGGTCCACCCAATTTCCCTGATGTTCTCCCTCAAAATATTCAAAAAAAATCTTCATGTTCAAAAGGGAGATTGTTAGTAATGATAGCAGGTAATTTCTCACCACTTAACAAGTATGAGTATTTGAGATTTGGTGGAAATGTCTTGAGTTCCAGTGTAGGGGGGTGGTGTATAGATGGAGACATAGAAGGAACTAAAATATGTGCACAAAGAGCATCAGTAACAAAATATACATCATCAAAATTAGAGAATAAAGCATCAAATCAATCAGCATACTCAATAGCCATGTCATAATTTGAGTTCACATGATCAAAATCAGAATATGACTCCATTTCAAAATCAAATATAATAGAGTCTTGTGAATTAGTAATAGGTGTGGAAGTACTCTTCGACATCAAACTATAACCAATACTCATAATCTCCCTAAGCATTGAACAATCAAATTCCATGGGATTTTTATTTGGGGGTTCAAAATGGGAGATAAAAAATGCAGAATGATCCTCTAAGGGGTACTTCATGGAATCCATAATATTAAATATCACAACTTCATCCCCAAATTACATGGAAATTGTACCCTCATTAACATTTATGATTGTTTTTGTAGTTTTGAGTAAGGGTCTACCTAATATAATGGGGGCATGAGAACTTACCTGATCATCCTTCATGTTAAGAACATATAAATCTTCTAGAAAGATAATGTCTCTTACCTAGACAAGTACATCCTCAAGGACTCCCAATGGATATTTTGTAGCTCTATTTTCCAATTTCACCACTACTCTCATCGGTTTCAGCTCACCAACCTGCAAATAAGAGAATACAGAGTGAGGAATCACATTTATGGAAGCTCCCAAATCAAAAATCTCATCAGAAAAGTGAAAATCCCCTATGGTGCCTGGGATGGTGAATGTCCCTGGATCCTTGCACTTTGTAGGCATTAATAGAGTTGGTGTAATGAGTGCTAACACATTCCTTCCAAGATTTATCCTCTCATTTCCCTTGATCCCTCTTATATTGGTACAAATTTCTTTTAAGAATTTCACATACCTTGGGATTTTCTTGATGGCTTCAAGTAAAGGGATGTTGATCTCCACACGCTTGAATGTATCCAAAACTTCTTTTTTTATCGCCTATTAGCCATCTTATTGGTTTGTACAACCCTGTTTGGAAAAGGAAGGGGTTTAGGAGGGACATCATTAATCTGTTTCTTACCTTTATCTTTCTCCTTGGATTGCTCATTAGTTGGTATGGAATGGGGATTCTCCAGATTTGAGGTGAATCCAAGTGGAACAATAGGTGCAGATGTATCTATTGTTCACTTCCCACTTCTCAATGTGATGGCACTGACATTACCCTTGGGATTTAGAGTAGGTTGGGATGGTGGATTCCCATAATTCTTACATACCAGTTCATGGAGGGCTGTGGAAATCTGTCTCATTAGAGTCTTCAACTCCCACAGCTCCAAACCTTGACTCTTTAGCTCATTCTATTGATTAAGAACAATTTTCTTCAAAAGTTCATCAGTTTTAGGATCTACCTTGGGTGGGGGATTCCCTTGTTGCTGGCTTGTTGATTCTTGGGCTTCAAAACTCCTTTGGGGTTGTTGGAAACCCTACTGTTAAGGTGGAGGCTGTTGGAAGTTTTGTTGAAAATGGGGAATTTGTTGTTGTCCAGAGCCATACCCCATGTCCAATTGATCCTTCCACCCTTGGTTGTATGTTATAGAAAATGAATTAAACTTCTTTTGGGGGTATGTATGTTGTTGTTGCTGATATGGTCTCCCTAGGAATACTACTGCACAATCCTCTGTCTCTTGTAGTTGTGGGAAATAGTCAGTTGTGTGGCTTGTCTTAGTGAAAATTCCACAAGGCCTTGAAGAAGGGGGTTGGGATGTATTTTGTGCCAAATAAATCTACCAAACCATAGTTGTCAATTATTCTTACTTGGTATCAATAAAATGACTCTCTAGAGAAGAAGGAATTGTCTGATGTACTCCCCTGACATGTGGTGTGCCTCAATTGCCAAATTTTTGGGAGTTTTGGGCCATTTTTTTGATCAATGCATGTGCAGCTACTGGTGTCTTATCCACCAATGCTACTCCAACCGCGGCATCCACCATGCTCCTCTCCATAGGTGTTATTCCTTTATAGAATTATTGGATGAGGAGTTTCTCACTGATTTGGTGATGTGGGAAGCTTACACACAACTTCTTGAATCGCTCCCAGTACTCATACATTTACTCCCCTTGGGTTTTCTTAATCCCCTCTATCTCCTAAATAATGGAAGTGGTCCTTGATGATGGAAAAAAATATCTACAAGAAAAGACTTTTCAAATCGTTCAAACAAGTTACATTTTTAGGTTGTAAATAATACATCCAGTCTTTCGCAGCTCCATAAAGTGAGAATGGGAATGCTCTTAGTTTTATTTGATCTTCAGATACATTTTTGGGTTTAAGGGTTGAGAAAACCACATTAAATTATTTCAAATGATTTTTTAGATCCTCACCAGATAATCCATGAAACTTTGGAAGAAGATGAATTAATCCAGATTTCAGTTCAAAGTCTGATTTGAGATTTGGGTATGCAATACAATTTGGTTAATAGTTAATATCTGGTTTATCCAATTCTTGAATAGTTCTATTGAGCTCATTTAAATTATTTTCAGCCATTGTTTCTTGACTTATGTTTTAATTATAAGTGTTTCCAATTTCAATGTTCTTGGAGTGGAGAAATTCTCCAACGGTTTTAATGTTGAAACTTCTCATAGACTAAGAATGTCTGATTCGATCCCTAAGGATGCGTTCAATCTCAGGGTCAGATCTAAGAGATCTTCGGGATTAGTTTGTGTCATAAATCAAATACAAATGAAAATAAGGAAAGTGGACCATAGTAAAATAAAAATTATAAGTTTGAGTTGATGTTCTAAAAATAAGTAGAAGAAAATAAAAGAAGAAGAAAAAAATCAGATTGGGTAAAGATGGAAGAAAGAAGATAGAAAGAGAATAAAATGTAAAATAAATACCTCTAATTGGTTAAAATAATTACTTGCCTCCCCAGAAATGGTGCCAATTTGAAAGGTGATGTTGTGGGTTCCCTCAAATGATTAGTGGTTTTTGGGTACTTAGGTGGAGTAGAGTGGTTGACCAGGTTCATCTCTCAAGGAGAAAGTAAATTAAAAAAACTTCTTAAAGGTATTATAAAAATAAAATAGAATAGAATTAAAACACTACTTGAAAGGATGGGGGGTTTTTTATAGTTTATAAAACTTTAATAAGTTTTCTGGAAGAAGATTTCATTTTTTTTGTTTTTAATTTTGAAATGAAGATTGATCAAAAAGATGCAACAAGAAGACGTTTTTTTAGAAAATATTTTAAAGGGTGTAATCGATATAACTATACCTCTTAATTTACTTATTAATAATTATAATTTAAATCAATATCCACTTAGTTATTATCCCCTAATTTTTTATCCCTTGAACCCTACGAGAGTTAACTTAACCACAAAGATGAAACTACTTAAACCCTAGGCTAGTTTCGGAACACGCAATTGCAGCACCCTGCTTTGATTGTTGTTCTAAGGTTAGCTTATGGTCAGTGGTTAATTAGATCACATATCCATTCTAGAAATGAGGATAAATTATGTTTGTGGATTATATTTTAACTCTACAAATTTATCCCTTGTGGTCTTGTATTACCGATTAAGATCATGCTCTCACAATTTACACAAAATCTCGACCTTGGGTGTTTTTGTGTTAATTTTTCAATTTATAGTTTAGTATCTTATAATTTAAAAACAAAATTCATGTATCATATTTAGTGAATTACAGTATCTTAATTATTCAAAATAATTAAATGAATAGGGTAGAAGATAGATCGATCACTAAGAAAACTACTCTTTCATGGGCGATATGGTCATTGTGGAGACGTTTTACATGGGCAAGGATTGAAAGGGTAGAACCCAATATCATCTCCACTCTTGATTCAAAACCAATTAGAAATATTAAGAGAATAATAAAAGGGAAGAACACATAAGATTAATTGAAGAAAATTTCAAGATAAAAACATGAAAGAAAATAAATACAAAGAGGAGGTGGGAGAGGAGAGCCTTTTTGGAAGAGATGTTTTCACAAATCCTTACTTCTTCCAAGAGATGTGAGGGGATCCCAAGAGACAAACTTTCAACCAAAACATCCCAAATCCTTGAACAGCCCTCCCAAATAGTGAAAAAATCCTTTAAATAGATTTGGGGAGGGCTAGGGTTACAAAACTTTATTAAATTTTAAAGGGAAATTCGGTCAAATATTTTAATCCCACTTTAACCGCATAGTTCACCTGCAAAACGTGTGAATTGGCTGGCCATATAGAAGGATTATTTGTGAATAATCATATCCCCGAGCTTCCCTCGGTATTTGGTCCACATCCAAGCTCTGATGAAGAATATATGGCCAAAATAGTGAAGTGATGTCCAATCTAAATAGTTCAGTCCATCTTTGTCTTCGTGGCCCATTTACTCCACTCAAATTCATAATACAGCTCACATGTCCTGAATAGAATCTGTATCAAATTAAGTCGAGAACACAGTTACAAAATTTTAAGTCAGAATAATTTACATAAAAATATTTATTTCCGAAATACTACAGTGAATTTTAAAAGGGTAAAACTGGAATTTTCATCAAATTTACAAATGAATGATCTAATCCCAAATATTTCATAATTGAACATATTTAGCATAATGTGAGGAAATTATATCATCTATTATCAATAAAATATTCAATAAAAATGTGTTTTATCAATTACCATATCATGTAAATAAATAATGGGAGGAAATAAGACCAATCAAAGAAAAAACCACAGTAGAAAGAGGGAAAACTCACCTCAGATCACCACAGACTGAACACAAAAATCCAACGATCAATACATATCAAAAGGGGTTCAAAACACATTGAGAGAGATCCTATATAATTTTTTACTTGGGATTAAATCATATAATTTTTTGTAAAATTGAGGTTGAAATCCAATTTATATATGCACTTCCAAGTGCACTTTAATGGCATGAATGGTTCATTCACGTCATGAATGGTTTGATTTTTAAGACTCACTAAAAAATAATATTCTAAATCAAATAAACTATGATTAATTCACATCATGAAATTCATTTTCATGTCGTGAGTTTTTTTAGATGAATTTATCAAAGATTATCCTTCACACTTTCATGTCATGAATATACCGTACACATTATAAAACAAACCCTATAAACCTCTATTATAAAATTTGTGAATAACTACTTTGGTTTTGAACTCACTACTCATGATGTGAACTATGTTTCACATAATTAACTCCTCCTTCTAGATTATATCACCTACACACTATAAAACCTACTCTAGTCTTCCTCTAAGAACCATGTACCTTAGAAATACACAAAGTAATGGGATCGATGGATCTGGGCCCTTACATATGAATCTAAAAAAATATCATCCTATAGAATTTAAACCAAAATTGGATAGAAGGAAAATAAATGGGGTCATAAAAACAGCCTCTATATGAGATACCTCTCAAGAATATCATTATCACTATAGATCAACCACTTCACTTAGAGGAATAAAGTGAAAAACTACACAACACCAACCACCATATCTAAAATACTCTCCTGGGAAATATTCTTCTTAAACAAGATCTTAGCCACAAATAGGGAAACAAGGAAGAAAAACCATATCATAAACCATATAAAGGTCAAAACCACAAAAAATGTACATCACTATAAGAGTAGTATAAACATAAACCAACTCAATATATTTAGTATATATCTACAACTCATGTTCCTAGGTACTCTCCTACTCACCATCATGATGAAAAAGGACATGAACCAAAGGAATATCACACCCATGTAACAAATTCTCATGGAATTCCTTGATCTCCATAGGATTATCCTCAAAGGTTTCATCATCATCAATGTTGATGTTTTAAGAACCCGATTCTTATTCTTGAGGTACGGGTTTCTTCTTTTCCTTTTTCCTTAAGTTTTTTTAAGAAAATAAAGTAAAATGGAGGAAAATCCCAAAATTTGTGGGTACACTCCTTGTACTTTTCCACACGTCGTGTACTTTGGCCGTGTGGGATGAGTATACAGGGCGTGTAGGCCTGTCGGCGATGAAGGGTGTAAAAAATGACTACACACCTTGTACTTAGTATATACACACTGTGTAATAAGTTGGCAGGTGAATAGTAAGGCGGTGGGCATAGCCACCAGTGGAACAATGGTACACGTCGTGTACTTTGTAATACACTTCGTGTAGTCAAGTTGGGTGGTGAATAGTAATGCAGTGGAAAGAAGTCGTCAGGGGAAAATTTTAAAAAATGGAAAGTACACACCGTGTACTTGAGAGTACATGCCGTGTAGTTATGTTTTTTCGTGAAAATATGCAATAGCCTCCTCTTTCAGTAGAGGATGCTTAGGAATCGATGAGAGACGTGGGATAGAAGGTCAGATCTTAGATGAGCTCTCAACCGCACACCGGGACTATGATTCCTTTGTTGTCGATCTCGTTTGAACCATGCGGGTGAGTTCTTCTCTCTTATTGAACCTCTCCTTCGAATTATTTCCCTAAGGGAAGTTATTTTAGTTTGAACAAATAAATGTTTATCCTAGATCTATGTCCTTATTGGTTTTTTCGGAAGGCTTTGTTCACATATATCGATCAGAGGAGATCGAGGTTGGTGGTTTGGTGTTTATTTCCAACTATTGAGTTAATTTTTTGTATCGTTGTCTTACGCACCCATGTTTGGGGTGTCTTATGGCTGAGGCCTTAGCTGTAAAGATTTCTAGAATTGAATATATAATCTAATGAACATGTATAAAATGTTTTTTGGGATCGTTGCCTTGATCCAGGGCCACCCCGAGGGTGCATTTCCCTTGTTTATCAGTTTTTCTAGGAAACCTCTGGGTATTCCGTAATGATAGTATGTTTTTATTTTTCTTGAGAGGAAAAATATTTATTACTTTCTTATGCATTGGGCTCGGCCCGGTTACTTGCTTAGCCTGAGGGAAGTTTTTTTCTTAGCCTGAGGGAAGTGTTTTGTTTCACCTGAGGGAAAGGTACTGATTCACCTGAGGGAAAAGTATTGATTCTATTGAGGTAAAGGTACTGATTCTCTAGAGGGAAGGGTACTGATTCGCCTGAGGGCAAGGTATTGATTTTCATGAGGGAAACTTTTCTTATTCCTAAGGGCAGTAGCTTCTGTGCCTGAGGGAAATATCTTGTATGCCTGAGGGAAAGGTTCTGATTAGCCTAAGGGCAAGGTACTGTTTAGCCTGAGGGAAATGTTCACTTGAATATTCACTGTGGAGTTTTCTTGTGTTATACCTGCCAAGCTAAATCACAGGCTTGTTATTGTTATTACCTCCCATTTGTTAGATATCCCATTGTAGTTTTTTTGTGACATTTTACAAAAGATTGTCGGCCGAGGCCGGGTCTCGGGAACTTATAATACAATTATATTGAATTGTTAAATAATAATTAAATGTTAATGGAGATGGTAGGAGTATCTTATTTTGAGTACTTCATAGCTTACTGCATTTCTTTATTGCACACTGTTGTTGCACATTTTCACTATCAGTTGGGCACGGGCCTTTGGTGGTTGCCTACTGGGATTTATTTCTCACACCATGTTTGGGTCATGTCGTGGGCCAAAACAGATTATATTTCTGCAGGTTTTGATAAGGACAAGAGTCCATACATAGGTACATGATTGTTGTAGAGGAGTAGGAAAGCATGAGACCGAGCTTAGGCTTGTGATGCTACTGAGTTCCTATTGCACTAATTTTTCTTGTTTTGTTGTACTTTGTACCTTGTGTTGTATTACATTAGATTTTATTGTATTCTATTTTGGATACTTTCATAGATTAGAGGCATGTTTCATCATTATATATATGACTATTGGTTATCTTTTACTTCAACTATGTTGTCCATTTCAGGTTTATATTGTTTACTACATCTACTTTTGTGTATGTTTATATTTTCCTCTACGCTACACTTTGTCAAATGAGGGAATAGTTTCTCCACTATCAATCCTAGGTCCTCGCTGCCAGTTGATAGCATCTGGCATTTGGGGAAATGCGCTTGAGGTCATGTGACCAACCAGGTTCGGGGCACCCGTTGTGTGGCTTCCAGAATCGGGTCGTTATAAAGTGGTATCAAAAGGGTTTCTTTTCTTCTTGACTTACTGTTTGGAGCCTATAGTTAGGGATCAGATAGAATTGGTATTTGGTAATAAGCTATGCCTGAGGGTAGTTAACCCGTGTATAGGGAAAAGGCTAATTTACCTCATGTTGAAATTTACTGATTTTGCACTTTACAGTTGATCTGATTCTCACCATTGGGTGACGCACTTGTGGTGTGCTGTTTATATTTTTATACTAGGTTCTATTTAGTTGAAACCCAATGAGATGATGGTATTCCATACCATGCATCATTTAGTCACATGATAGAATCACATTTCATGCATATTTTTCATTCCATGTAGGTGCATTAGAAATTTCATGTTGTTGTGATAGATGATGTTATAGAAAATGCATGAAGTTGTGATAGGTACCTTGTTAGATACGCCTACTATTGATAGGGTATTGGTATATGTTATGGTTGGGTTTATGGATTCTAAAATTTGGTTGCTGATAAGTATGGACTCTCTTGGACCGGAAGTTAGCGGATCATGATCCAGCCTTTTGTTGTGTTTTTTAATATAAATTGAAAGGTCGGGTGTTAAACTTTGATTTGTGGGGAGTATGGGCCCCCACAGATCGGAATTTGGCATACCGACGTTTGAAATTTAAGGAAAAAGGGGCTCCAAAGTAGTTTTTGAGGTCTATTGTCTGGAACTCCAGACAACATGGCATGTGGTTATATGAACACACACCATGTACTCTTCTATTAGGGAAGAAATGAAAAAAAAATAAGTACACACCGTGTACCCTATGTACACGTCATGTAGTTTCTAACCGTTTCATAGGCCATGTAGGAAGAAACACGGTGGGGGGGAACTCTAGAGGGAACATTCCATGTACCGGTTGTACATGTCGTATCGTGTTGACCCTATGTCCTCCCGTGTGACTAACAACATGGAAAAATAAATCTTCGCTTAAACACACTGTGTCACTTCCGAACACGCCGTGTAGTGTAATCTAGGAATCCGGATGTGTAACTAACAACATGGTTCAGTGTTATCCTTTCTATTTCACATCGTGTACCTATGGGACACACCGTGTAGTCTTGACCGGTGAGGGACCGTGTGGACTTGGCCGTGTGGTTGGGAAAAAAGGGTGGTGTACACGTCGTGTGCATGTATAACACGTTGTGTAGTGTCAGCCGAGTAGCCGTCCGTGTCACGAACAACACGGGTCGGTGAAGCTCGTCTTGTACACGCCATGTAGGACTTATACACGCCGTGTAGTCTCGTTCTAAAGAGATCTGTGTGGCTTAGATTTGTATAAGGACTCGGGTAGGGTAAGAAAATCCAAGTACATGCCGTGTGTAAGGACAACACACCGTGTGTTTGGGGTGTTACACGACCAGTGCTGGAAAAGTACACGCCCATGTAAAAGACTTAATGGAACACGTCATATAGTTATTATACATGCTGTGTAGTCTTGTTTGTAAAAAATGAATGTTTTCTTTATCATTTTCCCTTCTTACGCCTTCATTTCTTAGTCCTTGACGATCTTAATCTAACGCGTGTTTCTGGCCTTGTAGAGTCATGCCACCGAGACGACCTCGAGTTTTTCTCCAAGAGAGTGGCAATTAATATACTCCAGAGATGGTAGGCCACAGGCTACCGATGGATTCTCCAGAAGTTCCAGATGCAACTCCAGCTATTATACCGGACACAGGCGCAGATGTGTAGTTCTGTGAAGGCTTCATGTAGTTCATGCAGGCCTTCCAGGGAGCACCTCAGTTTTCCACATCTATGGCAGAGTTGACACGTATATTCTAGCGTCATCATCCACCTACTTTTTTATGGGATGTCAGACCATAGGATATAGAATCATGGCTGGATTCTATGAAGATAATTTTCGAGCATCTGGAGATGCCTCCTGGGAGGAGGGTCAATCTCGCTACTTACATGTTGCGTGATTCCACCAAGAGGTGGTGGGATGTTACCACCTAGACTGAGCATCACCGAGACATGTCATGGGAATATTTTCAGGTAGTTTTCTATGACTTTTTATTTCTAGAGATTCTAAGGGAATATTGAGCTTGAGATTTCATGAATCTACAGCAGGGCACCATGCCAGTGATGAATTATTCTTCCTGCTTCACCGAGCTACAGCGTTTTGCACCTGTTTTGGTGGGTGATGAGACATTGAGGGATAGACACTTTGAGGATGGTCTTAGATACTACATCTGAGAACTGTTGAATGTTTAAAGGTTTCCTATAGTGCATTCTATTGTGAACCAGACACTGATTACTGAGCGGAACCTGCGGGAAGCTAGTGGTACAGGACAGGGTGGTTCAACATCAGTTTCTGGTACTATTTCTACCGGTAAGAGGAAGAGGCAAATGGATTTCTCTCATGGTGTTAATACTAGACATAATATTTCTTCAGGTGGCCCGGTCATGTGCTACCAGTGTGGTAAATAGGGGCACAAGAGACCTCAGTGTCCACGTGACCCAGTGGAGTGCTGAGATTGCGGAAAGATAGGTCATCTTCATGCAGAGCGTTTCCACCAGTTACTTGTGAGAGGGGTTCTATGCAGACTCCGTGTGTAGGAGCAGGGCTAGAAACTTCTTACCAGTCAAAGAATTGGAACACGTCAGGACGATTAGGCTGGGGTGGTGGTCGTGGCTGTTGTAGCCAGACACCAGGATCTCAAAGATAGCAAGGCGGGTTAGCTCAGGGTAGCCAGGCTGTGTCGTAGGGCCGCAACATTGGGCAGGCATATGCAGTGCAACAGACCCAACAGGAGTATAATCCTAGAACTTCCACTGTCATAGGTACCATTCTAGTTGCTTCTGTTTTGTCTTCTGCACTTTTTGATACTAGTTCTACACATAGCTTTATATCTTTGCATGTTGTGGAGATCCTTGGGCTCTATGTTTCTTCTTATTCAGATATCATGATGCTAGACACTCCATTGGTAATTAGAATGGTAGGTGTGAGTTAGTGCAAGAACTTCCCCCTAGAGGTTGGTGGGTGTATCTTTCTATGGTACCTCTATGTCTTAGAGATGATGAGCTATGATGTGATTCTCAGGATAGACTGTTGGTACCCTTTCGAGGCTTTGTAGATTTCAATCATCGCAGGGTGAGTTTTATGTCACCAAAGGGTGGATATTTTCTATAAAAGGGAAAATGGGATGTCCAGGCAAGCTGAGCTAGACCCGAGTATTGTGGGTGAGGTGGAGTGACAGCCCAGATTACGAGTTTATATTTGGATGACCAGGGAACTTATCAGAAGGATTTCCCTCTAGTGGTTGATCGTTTCAAGGATATCTTCCCAGACGGATTTTCAGGTCTACCTCCTGAGAGAGAGGTTAATTTCTCTATTGATCTTGTGCTAGGAGCGACACCGATGTCCATTCCTCCTTATAGGATGGCTACGTCAGAATTGCAGGAGCTCAAGAGGCAGTTAGAGGAGTTGTAGGAAAAGAGTTCATCCGACCCAGTACTTCTCCTTGGGGTTCGCCTGTCCTATTTGTGAAGAAGGCGGACGGTACCCTCAGATTCTATGTGGATTATCGGAAGCTGAACCAGTTGACGGTTAATAATCGATATCCCTTATCAAGGATTGATGATATATTTGATCAACTTCGAATAGCACGAGTGTTCTCTAAGATTGACTTGAGATCTGGATATCATCAGTTACATGTTTGACCATCGGACATACTGCTTACAGCCTTTCAGAGCAGATATGGTCTATACGAGTACTTGGTCATGCTGTTCGGACTCACGAACGTGCCAGGAGTTTTCATGGCTCTGATAAATCATGTGTTCATATCTGTATTCTTTTGTGGTAGTCTTTATGGACGATATCTTGGTGTACTCTCACACTCAACATGACCATGCTTCCCATATTGAGATCGTACTGATTACACTGAGAGAGTATCATTTATATGCTAAGCTCCCAAAGTGACACTTTTGGATGGACCAGATTCACTTCCTGGGTTATATTATCTCAGAGGAAGGAGTTGCAGTAGACCCAAAGAAAGTGAGAGCAGTAGTTTCCTGGGAGCAGCCGAAGAACATGTTTGAAATAAGGAGTTTCTTGGGGATTGTTGGTTACTATTGGTGCTTTATAAAGGACTTATCCCACTTAGCAGTGTCGTTGACGGGTTTGACTAAGAAGGGTATGAAGTTCGTTTGGTCGTAATCTTGCGAGACAACCTTTCAGGAGATGAAGGGAAGGTTGACATCAGCACCAGTCCTAATACTTCTAGATAAAGGGAAGAGATATATAGTTTATTGTGATGCATCAGGTATTGGGATGGGAGCGGTATTGATGCAGGTTGATCGAGTAATTGTGTACGGGTCTCACCATTTGATTCCACATGAGAGGAATTACCCGACGCATGATCTCGAGTTGGCTACAGTTGTTCATGTGTTGCACTGTTGGAGACATTATCTCTTGGGAGAACATTTTTGGTGTTCACAGACCACAAAATTCTGAAATACATCTTTACCTAGCGTGACTTGAATTTGAGACAGCGAAGGTGGGTTGAATACCTTCAGTCCTTCGACTTTGAGCTTTCCTATACACCTGGTAAGGGTAATGCAGTAGCTGATTCACTGAGTAGGAGGGCTCAGATAAAGGCAGTGCAGGAGGCCAGTGGTGAGTGGAAGCTTATGGATTTGTTCTCTGAGATGCATTTAGAGGTGCATGATAGTCAGGGGTGAGCCTATATTTCATCCTTAGCTATGAATTCTACCCTATTGGATACCACGAGGATGAGACAGCTATCAGATTCAGAAGGCCTAGTTCTATGGGAGTCGGTGGAAAGTGAGGACCCTCCTCCTGGTTGGACGATAGGCGATGAAGAGGTACTGTATATCCATGGATGAGTGTGGGATCCAGGGGATATATTTGAGGAGTTGATGCGGGAATTTCATGCTTCAACTTGGTCAGCGCATCCTGGAGTTACCAAAATGTGCCATGACTTGAGACGACAATATTGGTGGTCGGGTATGAAAACAGAGGTAGTTGGTTTTTTTGTGAGATGCTCCACTTTTCAGAAGGTGAAGGCGGAGCATCAGAGTTTAGCCAAAAATATTAAAATAGTTACCCATTCTGAAGTAGAAATGGGATGATGTCGTTATGGACTTCGTGATCAGGTTGCTAATGTCACCTCGAGGCAATGATGTTGTGTGGGTTGTTGTGGACAGACTTACAAAGGTAGCTCACTTTTTATCGATCAAGGAGACCTTAGGTGTTGATGATCTCAGGAAGTTTTATATATGAGAGGTTTTTTGTCTTCATGGGGTCCCTCGTTCTATTGTTTAAGATAGGGACACCCGTTTTACATCTCATTTTTGGCAGAGTTTTCAGAGGGAACTGGGTACACAGGTGGTTTTTATCACGACTTACCACCCTCAGACCGATAGCCAGTTAGAGCTTACGATATAGGTTCTAGAGGACATGTTGTGGACATGCATCCTAGACTTTGGGGTTCTTAGGATAAATACATACCCCTGGTCGAGTTTCCCTTAAATAATAGTTTTTAGGAAACTATTGAGATGGCACATTACGAGGATTTATATGGTAGGTCATGCCGATCACCTTTGTGCTGGTTGGAGGCAGTTGAGGAAGCTTTATTGGGACCACATCTCATGTAGGAGACTTTAGAGCAGGTCTAGTTGATACAGAAGTGGATGACTACTGCACAGTCTCATTATAAGTCTTATGCTGATCACCGCAGATGACCGTTAGAGTTCGTGGTCGGGGATTAGGTTTTCTTGCGTGTTTCACCAAGGTTGGGACACAGGCAGATCAGGAGATAGGGTAAACTTTCACTGAGGTACGTGGGGCGTTTGAGATTCTGGAGAGGGTTGTACAGGTTTCCTATCGGTTGCAGTTACCACAGAGGTATCGGGCCATGCACTACGTCTTCCATGTATCTCATCTGTGCCATTTTCACTCAGAATCGTCTCAAGTTCTTCATCCCAAGGAGGTTGAACTTCAGGTCGATTCATCCTTTGAGGATCATCCGATTCATATTGTTGATAGAAGCATGAAGGTTCTCTGAGGATGGTCAGTTCCTCTTGTATGGGTGTTATGGTAGCATGTCCAGGTGCAGGACAAAACCTATGAGCAGGAGACCGACGTACATGCTCAGTGGCTAGAGTTGTTCTCACCTTTATCTTCACCACCCTTAGAAGGGAAATTCAAGGACGAATTGCTTTAAGGGGGGAAGTTTGTAAGAACCTGATTCTTATTCTTGGGGTATGGGTTTCTTCTTTTCCTTTTTTCCTTAAGTGTTTTTGAGAAAATAAGGAAAATGGAGAAAAATCCCAAAATTTGTGGGTACACGCCATGTAATTTTCCACACGTCGTGTACTTTGGTCATGTGGGATGATTATACAGGGCGTGTAGGCCTGTCAGTGATGAAGGGTGTAAAAACTGACTACATGCCGTGTACTTAGTATATACACACTGTGTAATCAGTCGGTAGGTGAATAGTAAGGCAGTGGGAGTATCCACCAGTGAAACAATGGTACACGCCATGTACTTAGTAATACACACCATGTAATTAAGTCGGCTGGTGAACAGTAATGCGGTGGAAAGAAGTCATCAGGGGAATATTTTAAAAAATGGAAAGTACACGCCATGTGCTTGAGAGTACACTCCATGTAGTTATGTTTTTTCATTAAAAATAGGCATTAGCCTCCTCTTTTAGCAGATGAAGCTTAGGACTCGATGATAGCTATAGTAGAGAAGGCCGGATCTTGGAAGATCTCCTGACCGCTCACCAGGACTCTGATTCCTTCGTCGTCGATCTCGTTTGAACCGTGTGAGTGATTTACTCTCTCTTCTTGAACCTCTCCTTCCAAATATTTCCCTAAGGGAAGTTATTTGAGTTTGAATGAATAAATGTTTATCCAAAATCTATGTCCTTCTCAGTTGTTCCAGAAGGCATCATTCACGTATATCGATCATAGGAGATTGAGGTAGGTGGTCTGGTATTTATTTCCAATTGTTGAGTTGATTTTGTGTACTGCTGTGCTATGCGCCCATATTTGGGGTGTCGTATGGCTGAGGCCTTTTCTATTAAGATATCTAGAATTGCATAGATAATATAATGAAAATGTATAAAATGCTTTTTGGGATCGTTTCCTTGATCCAGGGCCACCCCTAGGGTGTGTTTCCCTTTTTTAGCCATTTGGCTAGGATACATGTGGGTATGCCATAATGATAGTATGTTTTGAGTTTTCTTGAGAGGAAATATATTTATTACTTTCTTATGCATTAGGCTCGGCCTGGTTACCTGCTTAGCTTGAGGGTAGTGTTTTTCTTAGCCTGAGGGTAGTGTTTTTTTCACCAGAGGTCAAGGTACTGATTCTCCTGAGGGAAAAGTATTGATTTTCCTAAGGGAATGGTACTAATTCACCTGACTTAAACGTATTGATTCAACTGAGGGCAACGTTTCTTATGCCTAAGGACAATAGCTTCTGTTCCTGAGGGAAATATTTGTTATGCATGAGGGCAAGGTTCTGATTATCCTGAGGGAAAGGTACTGTTTAGCCTAAGGGAAATGTTCACTTGAATATTCATTGTGGAGTTTTCTTGTGTTTTACCTGCTAACCTAAAGCATAGGCTTGGTATTGTTATTACCTCCCATTTTTTAGATTGCCTGTTGTAGTTTTTTCTGTGGCACTATACAGGAGATTATCGGTCAAGGTCGGGTCTTGGGAACTTATAATACAATTATATTGAATTGTTAAATAATAATTAAATGGTAATGGAACTGGTAGGATTAGTTGAGTTTGAGTACTTCCTAAATTATTTCATTTATTTATTGCACATTGTTGTTGCACATTTTCACTATCAGTTGGGCACGGGTCTTTGGTGGTTGCCTACTGGGATTTATATCTCACACCCTGTTTGGGTCATGTCATGGGACCAAACAGATTATATTGTTGCAGGTGTTGATAAGGGCAAGAGTACCTATATAGGAACATGATTGTTTCAGAGGAGTAGAAGAGCATGGGACCGAACTTAGTCTTGCGATGTTGCTGAATTTCTGTTGCACTACTTTCGCTTGTTTTTTTGTACTTTGTACCTTGTGCTATATTACATTAGATTGCAGTGTATCCTGTTTTGACTACTTTCTTAGATTAGAGGAATGTTGCGTCATTATATATATGACTGTTGGTTATCTTTTACTTCAGCCCCGTTGTCCGTTTCAGGTATATATTGTTTACTGCTTATACTTTTGTGTATGTTTATATTTTTCCACTACGCTACAGTTTGAAAAATTATGGCATAGTTTCCCCACTATCATACCTAGGCCCTCTCTTCTAATCGGTAGCCTCTGGAATTTGGGGAAATGATCTTGAGGTCATGTGACCAACTGGGTTTGGGGAACCCATTCTATGGCTTCCAGAACCGGGACGTTACAGATGTCACCCCAATAGATGACATGAGATTCATTAAGAAGGAAATGGTGAAGCTATGGTATAGGGAAGAAATTATATATCATTCTCATCTATAGGAGAAGTTCTATCTGATATTTTATATCTCCAACATGAATAAAAACCTCAAAAGGCCCAAAAAACTAGGGATAAATATTACTCCCATGAGCAAAACTTCACTTCCCATGATGAGGAGTCACCTTTAGGAACACATGATCTCTAGGGATGAACTCGAGAGGTCTTATCCTTTGATTATAATAGTATTTCTGGTGATCCTACACTACCTTCATCCTCTCATAAATCACCTAAACTAGCTCTGTCATGCTCTTCACTGGTTCCTCCCTGTGAATTGCTAACTCCTTGACCCTAGTCCAATAAATTTGAGAATTTCAAAGTTGTTCATAAAAAGATTCAAATATTGTTATACCAGTGGTAGAGTAAAAACTATTATTGTAAGAAAAATCAACCAAAGGTTGGTTCCTCATCTATGAACCTCAAAAATTTAGGTCATAAGCACACAATATGTCCTCAAGAGTCTAAATGTTGTACTCTATATAATCATTCTTCTACTGATATAAAGTATTGCTAAGGAATAACAGAGATCCAAAAGCATTTTTGTGAACTCTCCACACCCTATAGGTAAATCTAGGATTGCGATCTGATATGATCATCCTCAGGACTCCATAGAGTCGCGGAACCTCCTCTAGGTACTACCTTGACAAAACCTACACTGATCTTGACTCCTTGATCACTATAAAGTAGGTTGATTTCATAAAACGGATCATTATCAACCATATAGCATCAAATAATTCTTGATATCGAGGTTAACTAGTGATGAATTTCATCAAGATGCACTCTCACTTCCACTGAGGAACATCAAACAATTGGAGAAAACCACTGAGAACACAGTGCTCAAACTTCACCTTATGGCAGACCAAACATAAAGACCAAAACACTATAACTAAATGTTGTATCCTAAGACACTAAAATTTTCCTCTCAAAAATTATTACATATTTTTCACACTAGGATGTACTAATAAGGGTGATCTCCGTAACTCATGGGAAAAAACGTCTCTTATCACAAAAATAATGAAAATACTCCATTGTAAAAACACTCGGTTTTGTTCATCCTCAGACCAAACATCAAAGGAATCACCAAAGAAAACTCGGTCTCTCCCAACCTCCACCTCAGAATCCCCTAGCTATGATTCCTCTACCTACTCCACTAAATACATCTATACTATCATCTGAAAAATGAAATATCTACTACCAACCTCTCCCATATTAAGATTCATTAATGATATCACTTTTATTACTCTTCTAGAATCTTTAGATTCATGAATGAAATTGCTGAATGAATTCTTACTTAGATTATCAGATACAACATTAACCTTTCCCACTATATATGAAATATAAAATTCATAATCTTGCGATAATTCCATCCAAAGTCACTATCTCAAGTTCAGACCACACTGGGAGAAGGCATACCTTAGGCTCTTATGATTAGCAAAAACCACAAAATACTCTCTAATGAGGAAATGTTTCTACAACTTCAAGGAAAACACTACTAATACCAACTCAATATCATGAGTTTAATAGGTACTCTCATGGGAATATAACTATTGGGACCCATAAGAAACAAATGATCTATTTTTCATTAGAACACAGCCCAAAATAAGATATGAAGAGCCACAAAAAACTTGAACTAGACTCCCTTTATGTAAAATGAACTATATTATTGAACAACTTCTCCTTCAAGTACTCTAAATCTACTTGAAATCGATCATTCAATAAGAAATCCTAGTCTTTTATAGTCAAGGTTGTTAGTGGATTCATATATGGAGATAAATCAACTAAAAACCTCATATAATAGCCTAAAAGACCAAGAAAAATTGTAGATATGCAACTATCTTAAGGGCTACCCAAGAAACGACTGTCTCGGTCTTCGAAGGATCTAAAGATACACCACACTTGGATATCACATACCCCAATAAACAAACCTCACCAACCCAAAAATCACACTTCGACACCTTCTTGAATACCTGGTGATGATAAAATCCAAAAAATGGCATGCAGATGCTCTTTTTACTCCTCTATAGATGTGGAGTACATAAGGATTCCATCAATGAAAACCACCATGGGCCAATCCAAGAACTATAAGAATAATACATTCATAAAACCTAAGAAAATGGATAGGTATTTCATCACACAAAATGGTATCACTACAAAATATTAATGCCCATAATGACATTGGAAAGTTTTATTTAGAATATCCTCATATTTTACCCATATCAGATGATATCTCGACCACAAATCAATCTTCAAGAACTAACTAGCTCTTTTTAGTTGATCGAATAAATCATAAATCTATAGAATAGGTTAATGACTCTTCATTATAACTTGGTTCAAGATATGATAATTAATGTAGATATATATAATATCATCTTACTTCTTTACAAATAGAACTTGAGCACCCCAAGGTGACACGCTCGACTAAGAAAAACCTCACTAGAAAAAAAATTGATTTATACATTTATATCTCACAACTAAAGATGTCATCCTATATGGAGTCAATGATATTAGAGAAGTACATGGCTATAGATCTATCACAATCTTGACCTCCCATAGCCTCCTTAAGAAATACATAAGGTTGCTCTTCTATAACCCTGGTAAACATTGCTTGCTAAACCATTGAAGAAATTAACATCATCTCGGCCATCAAGTAAGACAAGTACAGAGAATAATTTTTTCCCTTATAAGGGTCACACTCTCTAATGAACACTATAGGCACAACATCAACATCATAAAACACAATATTCATTTGAAATAAATCCACAATATCCTAGACCAAATATATCCAGTCCATGTTGATGATGATGTTGTGTGACTATATCTATAGACATAGTAAGTTTTCCCAAGAGAGGTGTTACCCCAGAAATATCTCATAGTCTCTAGAAACTTCATACAGATAATATCAACCTAAAACTGGTGTAGTGAATTCCAAGGGAACTAGAAGCCTTTCTATAGTGACCCAACTTTTCTTACATGACTACTACATCATTTTAAAGATAAAAAATATAATAATGTTACAAATCCATGATCAAAAGGTTTAGTGTCTTGGGAAAATTAGGCTTATACATAATTTTTACATAATAAAGAATAAAAATTATTTAATTCCTCATTATTTATATTATTAGTGGCCCTCTCATTCTCCTTAGTACAAGTAATCGCCTAAGGATGTACATCAATGAAAGTGGTGAACTAAAATCATGGTAAGAGGATTAAAAAGGGACATGAATAAATATAACATGGGTGAGAATAATAATCATCATCAAAAAATAAGCATAGGATCATCATTAACAACATGAGTAAAAATTATTATAAAGGCATGGAATGTGGAAATTAATAAAAATAAAACATTGTGTCTTAGTGGTCAAATACCACACATTGTTGTGAATAAAGCTATCATAATTTTCACACATAACATATGTTCATAATCATAACATCATCATTGTAAAAAAAATTAGCATCATGTTTACACATAATACACATCATATCATGAAATACATCACATTACCCAATGCATTGGAGGGATATATAATTCTAAGTCCACCCATCACATCATAATATTTACATAATCATGCATGTCACATGGAATATATTATAATCATAGTCATGAATTAACCCATGGAAAGGAATTGGTTTCATAGGGATTTAATAAATCATGATTTCATGAATAAAAATGAGATTAACAAATGAAAAAGGAAAAATAATATTTGGTATAATAATCATCATTCTTGAGAAAAAAAAGAAACAACTCAAGAGGAGTCAAAGATGTATTTTATAAAGAAGAGTTATTTTGGAAAATATTTTTTGTTTTCATCAAATCAAGTAGGAAGCATGTATATCCCCAAAAATAAAAAGGGAAGAATAATAAAATTTCATTTAAATCACATAAAAGGAATATCTACACTAAAATTTGTGTGAAGAGGAAAAACCCAAGGAAATGGAGTTGGGTTCGAGAATCCCCTTACCTTAATTCTGGACTTATTTTCTCACTTTCCCACCTCTTGAATAATAAACTTTGATTTATTAAAACATTGATCCCGAAGTTAATTATAGTCATTTATAAAACTATTTATCAATAATAATAATTGAATTATATTTATTAATTTCTGTTGATTAAATTGAAGCATATTTTTATCATTTTTTTCTTAAAAATTTCTCATTTTTCTTTGATTTCACTATTTTCATTCAAAGTTATTTATAGAAAATTATAACTAACTCCATGAGATTATAATAAAAATAATTAAATGTTTCTACATTATATATAGTTTATAATATTTATCCTTAATGGTGTTTATATGTTTTTACATGGAAATGTCTCTATATGTGGTTAACCGACCTTTGACGGGACATTGTTGGGAGAACGGGAAAGATAATTTTGAAAATTATATATATATATATATAGTATATATGATAATTATAGTAGTTTAACATGATTTTTATAATTTAAAATTAGTACCTAACTAATCTTATGTGGTTTTTTTATGAAAGGGTGGTGAAAAAAGAAATATAATAATAAGAATAAATAAAAAGAAGAATAGTTGATCGAAACTTACTTAATCCTCAGTGTAGCTTCTCCTATACGCCGCTACAAATCCCTTGATGATTGAAGTTGGGTTACTACATAATGTCCCTAATAATTATAAGGGTCTTGAGAGGAAGGATTTGGGTAGGTCTTGGACTTTATAATGGTTGGGAGGATTGGTTTTCTAATGGAAGGGAGGGGGTTATTTATACTTGAGGCGAGATGTATTTTTAAAATAAAATATTTAATAAAATATTATATCAAAGGTAAAACGTGTAATAGTTAATTTTTTATAATATATATAATATATAAATGTAATATAATGGGTTTAAGACTTTAAATCTCTGTTATAATTCTAATTAATTATTTTATTAAAAAGTTAAGTGGAAAGAAAGAAAAATGGTTATTTTAAGAAATCACTTTGGACTTTAGGTTTTCGAAAGTTCTTTTTAGGTTTGGAAATTAAGTTAATTATATTTTAATGGCTCATTTATGAAAAAAATCATGGATGAACCATAAGTTATATAAATAATTATTTCAATATTACATCATATATGATGTAATTTAAGATACACTGGTTATGTGAAAAACTCTATTTTTACTATTCACCTGAAAATTGAAGTATCTCAGAAAATTAAAAAGAATCACCCATAGATAATTTAGACATGATGATTTAAAAAATTATATTCATTTTATCAAAAGAAATTTCTAAAATATATAATTTTAATTTTTAATATTACCATAATAATTTTTTCAAAATACTTTAAAATATAGTTTATTAAAAATGCGATTATATTTTCTTTGAGTTTTTTAATCATGATATTTATTTTTTAGAATTATAATATTTATATTTACTTAAATTAATTATGATAAATTTTATTCATGTCATAATTTATTATCTTGAGGTAAAATTAATATTCCAACTGTCAGGTTATTATTTCCAATGGTGAGGTTATTATTCCAATTATCACATTATTGTTCCAATGGTCACATTACCTCCTATATATACCACTTCATTATTTCACTCAATATTCAGATCAATTCCTATGAAGGTTCTAATATTTTTATTGGTTTACTAATCTTTTGTTTCTTTTTTTAGTGTTGGTAGTGGGGTCATGATTATAGTATATTGGGGCGATCTATATTTTCCCATTTTAGATTTTCAATTTTATTTTATTTTGTACAATTGTAATGTTTGTAATTTTAACTGGTTTCAATGATGATTAATGTAACAATATTTATTAATAAAGTTTTTTTGGTTTCTCTATATTTTTTATGTGTATAATATTATATAATATAATAAAATAAACATTTATTCAGGAAACAAATATTACTAATAAACATTGTGTCCTTAAGTTCTTCTCCTATTTAGTAATTTTATCCCTAAAATTTCAAATCATAATCTCGGTTTAGAATAGATGAGGGTACTTATACTTTATTGTTTCCTATGTTTCCCAAGTAGACTCTTCATACTAATGATTCCTCCACAACACTTTGACAAGGCGAGTTTCCTTGTTGCATAGAAATTTGTCTCTATGGTCTAAGATCTTCACCAATAACTCTTTAGATGAGAGGTAATTCTCCAGATTTACCACCTCTGGATTTAGTACATGTGAGGGATCGGGTATGTACTTCCTCAAAAGTGATATGTGGAACACGTCATGAACTTTATCTATACTTGGTGGATGTTCAAGTTGATAGGACACTTATCCTATGTGATCAAGGATCTAAAAGGGGCCAATATACCTTGGGATAAGCTTCCATTTCTTTCAAAACCACATGAAACTATTCTATAGTGATATTTGAAGGAAAAATTTGTCTCCAACATCGAACTCCAAGTTCCTTCGAAGGTTGTCAGCATAGCTCTTTTGCTGACTTTGAGCTACTTTTATATGTTGTTGGGTGGCTTGAACCATATTTGTAATCTCTTGCACAAGATCAGGTCCAAGTATATTTTGTTTTCCAACTTCATCCCAATAATTTGGAGTTATACAAAACTTCTAATATAGAGCTTCATATGGATCCATTTGAATACTCCAGTGGAAGATATTGTTGTATGAGAACTCAACTAATAGGGTATGTTGATCCCATCCACCTTTAAATTACATTGAGTAGGCTCTTAGCATTTCCTCCAGCATCTGAATATTCTTTTTAGATAGGACATCAGTTGTAGGCTGACAAGCTATGCTAAAATCTAATTCAATACTCAAAGAATATTGAAGAATTCTGTAGAATTTATAGGTGAACCTTTAATCATGATCATAGATGATTGAAAGTGGTGACACATGTAGCCTCACCACTTCCTTTACATCTATCTTGGAATGTTTTTCAAGTGAGAAATATTTCTGTATAGTAATATAGTGGGCAGTCTTGGTGAGTCAATCCACCATGAACTATATCGCATCGTTTCCTTTGGATTTTTTCAAGAGACTAGTGACAAATTCCTTTGTGACATTATCCTATTTTCACATGGCTATAGGAAATGTTTGAATCACCCATTTTGACTTATGTTTCTCAAATTTAACTTGCTCACATAACAAACTTCATGAGATATACACCATAATATCCTTCTTCAAGTTGTCTCACCAGAAGTGCTCTTGAAGATCATAGTACATCTTGCTACTTCCAGGATGGATGGAGAAAGATGAGCTATGTACATTATCAAATATCTATTTATTTATCTCTAGTGATGAAGACACATAAAGCCTCATCCCAAAAAAATCACACTATCATCATCAATGTGGGACTCATGTAGCCTCCCTTCCTTTACTTCTTTCACCTTGTTTTGTAGCTTCAAATCATCCCTTTTGCCCCCTTGATCTTCTCTTGGATAGATTGTTAGATAATAATTTGGGAAAGGTGGGATTTATTCCCTTCCATTATGATTTCAAGATCCATACCTTCCATATCCAAGAAGATAAGGTATCCCTCAATCCACATCATGGATAGAGTAGTAGGTTATTATCTACTAATATCATCAACTACATTGTTCGCCTTTCCCGTATGGTAATGAATAGAGAAATCATAGAAATTGATTAGCTCTAACCATAATCTTTGAAACGTGTTAACCTACTTCTATGTGAATATATATATATTTGACTCTTATTATTAGTATATATGTCACAATTATCACCAAATAGATAGTTTCTTCATATCTTTAGAGCGAAGATCACAGTTGCTAACTTCGTATCATGCGTCGAGTAGTTCTGTGCATGGATCCTCAACGTCATGAGGCGTAGGCTATCAGTTTATAATTTTTCATGAGTACACAAACCAAGAATTTCTTTTAAGAATCACTTTATATCAACTTTATCCACTTTTTGGTAGTGTGAGTATAGGTGTAGTGATTATCCTCTTTTTGAGCTCCTTAAAGATTTCCTCACATTATTCCATCAGTAAATACTTTACACATTTTCATGTTAACTTAGTTAGTGGGATAGAAAATTGTAAGAAATTCCTAAAAAAACATCAGTAATACCTACCCAATCTAAAAAAACTAAATATTTTTGTGACAGTAGTGGGTCTAGGCCATTTTTAAATTGCCTTTGTCTTTGAAGGGTCTACAGAAATTCCCCCACTTGTGATCATGTGCCCAAATAATGTGACTTGCTACATCCAAAATTCACACTTGCTTAACTTATCATATATTTTATCCTTATTTAATATCACCAGAACAATCCTTATATGCTCTTCATATTCCCCCTTTATATTTGAGTAAATAATAATATCATCAATAAATACTACCACAAATTTTTCAAGGTAGTATCTAAAGACTCTATTCATCAAATCCATGAATATTGTAGGGGGATTAGTATGTCCAAATGGAATCACTATTAACTCATAGTTATCATACCTTATACAGGAATCTATATTATGAATATCTTTCTTATATACCTTCATTTAATGATATCCAAAATGAATATCCACATTTGATAAGTACTAAGCTCCTTGTAGTTGATCAAAAAAATCATCAGTCCTTGGAAAAGGATACTTGTTCTTTATATTGATCTTGTTGAGCTCCTAATAATTGATACAAAGCCACATTGAGCTATCCTTGTTCTTGAAAAAGATCACTAGAGCACCCCAAGGTGGTGTACTAGGGCATATGAACCCTTTTTCCAAGTGATCTTGCAGCTGCTTCTTTAACTCTTCCAATTCGATCAGGGCCATCTTGTAGAGGAATTTTGATATAGTAATGGCTCCAGGTATGAGCACTAGTGAGAACTCTACCTCACAATCTGGGGGAATTATGGTTAACTCCTCGGGAAATACATCAGTTTATTCCCTAAAAATGGGAATTTCCTCTAGGTTGATATCTTTCTTTGAAACAACCATTTGAGAAAGGTATACTTATCTATAATGCATTAACACCCACACTATTGAGGTATTTTCCAAGTGAGACTCATGATCTTCCCTATATATGTACAAGATAATTGGATGGTTTAGGATATGAAAATATATTTCCTTTTCCTAAAATTTTATGTGTGCTCTATATAAAAAGAGTCAATCCATGCCCAGTATAACATCGAATTACACCAATATAAGGATTATGAGATTTACTGGAAGAATATTCCCACAAACGCTAATAGGATAAGAGTCCAAAAATTGGGTTGAAATGATCATGACACTATTTTTTTTTAAATATATCTCTATTTCAAGGTATTAGGGATGATATTAAATATCTCTATAAAACTTTTATGATTTAAAGGAATGCATAGATCCAAAATCAAATAATACTTCTTCCATTCTTGATTGAATAGAATGTGTACCTTATATGACTTACTTATATTATTCCACTTTAGTAGTAGTGATAGCATAATATTTCTATTTATTCTTTGGATTTGGTGGTTGATGACACTAATTTTCCTCAAGGAATTGAGGTTTAGCCCACTGGATTTCATAGTGCCCTTTTTCTCTAAAGTTAAAGCATTGAACCATAGGTGGTTCCCTCCCTTCCTCTATAATGCTGGTCATTTTCTTCATGTATCTTTTACATTCATGAGATTGGTTTCCTTCTATCCCACACTTGAAGAATTTCCCTATCCCTTTGAGTAAATTCCCATGATTATTCTTCACATATTTTTGACACGTGGGTAGTTGGATCCTCTTTCATCCTTTTTCATTTGACCCACCATATTGAAACTCTATACTTATCTTGTTATCTCCATAACCATGGGACCATTTTTTGAACTCCATATCTACTTTAAGAGTACATATAACCACTTCTTCATAACTCCTAGAGTATCATATAGATAGATCATTTTTAAGGTGTAGTTTTAAACCACTAAAGAATCTATCCATTTTTCTATAATTATTGATAACAAAACTTGATGTGTATCTTGCAAGAATTGTGATGTTTTCCTCATAGGATATGATAGATTCACCTTCCTTTTACTTCATCTCTATGAATTTTATTTCCATCTTTGTTTAAAGAGTTTTATGGAAATACTTGGTGAGAAATACTTTCTTAAATTCTTCCCACTCCATCTCTTAAATTTCATCCTTAATCTTAGTGTTCTTAATCAATTCCCACCATTGGTTGGCCTCTCTATCTAAATGATAAATGGCTATAGTCACCTTATCCTTCTTAGAATAATGGATCATAGAAAATTTATTCTCCATTGAGATAACCCATTATTTTTTGACAAGTGGATCATAAGTTCCACTAAATGTCAGTGGTCATTGCCACATAAAGGACTCAATTTACAATTTATTCTTCTTGGGTGAAGTTTATCAATTCACATGGGTTAGGTTATTATACATATCCTGAGAAAAGTGGGTGATCATTTCCATGAAGTTTTTAACTCCACCTCCCATATCATTGGGGATGTCTTTCGAAAAATCATTGCATTGTACCTCATATAGGTTTTTGGCCTGGTTTATCCTAGTTCCCACCATTTTATAAAATAGAAAAGGATTAAACAAAACATATGTCAATAATTCATGAATGAATAATTTAATATTTTTATCAATTAACTCTAAAGGAATATATTATGGGATCTCTATGTTTATCATTTTTCTAAAATAAATCTTATTTCTTATATATACTTAGATTTATCCTAATGCTTTTTACTAATGTTGTCTAATACTAATTCCCAAATTAACTAAACTGTACTCTGATACCAAATATAGAGACCCTACTTTTTTTTACATGACTATTACATCATTTTAAAGATAAAAACATAATAGTGTTACAAATCTAGGATAAAAAGGTTTATTGTCTTGAGAAAATTAGTCTTATACATAACTTTTACATAATGAAAAATAAAAATTATTTAATTCCTTATTCTATATGTTCTTAGTGGACCTCACATTATCCTTAGTAAAAGTAATCACCTGAAGATGTACATCAATGAAAGGGTTCGGCTAAAATCCTAGTAAGAGGATGAAAAAGGGACATGAATCAACATAACATGGGTGAGCATAATCATCATCATCAAAACATAAGCATAGTATAATCATCAAAAACATGAAGGAAACATGTGATAAATTAATAGAATGTGGCAATGAATAAAATTGAAACATCATTTCTTAGTGGTCAGATACCACAAATAGTTATAAACACTACTATCATCGTGTTCACGCATCACATATGTGCATAATCATAACATCGTCATTGTGAAAAAATATAGCATCATGTTAACACATAATGTGCATCATATAATGAGATACATCACATTAACAAATTAACTTTTGGGATATATAATTCCAATGCCACCCATCACATTATAATACTTACATAATCATGCATGCCATATAGAATGTATTATAATCATGGTTATGAATTAACCCATGGAAAGGAATGGGTTTAATAAGTATTTCATCAATCATGATTTCATGAATAAACTTTTAGTTCCCAAATTAAAAAGGTAAAATAATATTTGGTATAATAATAATCATTCCTGAGAAAAAATTAAACAACTCAAGAGGAGTCAAAGATGTGTTTTGGAAAGAAGAGTTCTTTCGGAGAATATTTATAGTTTTCATCAAATTAAGTATGAAACATGTATATCCCCAAAAATAAAAAGGGTATAATGATTAAATTTAATTTAAGAAACATTAAAGGAATATACATACATAAATTGGTGTGAAGAGTTAAAATCCAAGGAAATGGAGTTAGGTTTGAGAATCCCCTTACCATAATTCCCGCCTTATTTCTTCATTTTTACGCCTCCTGAATAATAAACTTGGAATTATTAAAACATTATCAAGAAGTTAATTATAGTCATTTATAAAACTATTTGTCAATTATAATAATTGGATTATATTTATTAATTTCAATTGATGAAATTTAAGTGTTTTGATATCATGTTTTTCTTAAACATTTCCTATTTTTCTTTGATTTCTATATTTTTATTCAAAGTTATTTATAGAAAATTATAATTAACTCTAGAATAATATAATACATATAATTACATGTTTCTATATTATATATAGTTTATAATATCTATCCATGATGTTGTTTATATGTTTTGACATGGAAATGTCTTTGTAGGTGGTTAATCGACCTCTGACAAGACATTATGGGGAGAGAGGGAAAAAGAATTTTGAAATTTATATATATAGTAGATAAGATAATTATAGTAGGTTAAAATAATTATTAAAATGTTAAATTACTTCCTAATTAATATTATGTGGTTTTTTTATGAAAGGGGTGCTGAAAAAATAAATAGAATAAGAAGAAGAAATAAAAATAAGAATAGTTGATTGAAACTTGCTTAATCCTCGGTGCAGCTTCTCTTATACACCACTACAAGTCCTTTTATGTTTGTAGTTGGGTTACTCAAAAACGTCCCTAAGTATTATAAGGGGATTTACATTAAGTATTTGGTCAGGTATTAGGCTTTTTAATGTATGTGAGTAGTGATTTTCCAAGGTAAGGGAGAGGGGCTATTTATACTTGAGGAGAGGGGTATTTTTAGAATAAAATATTGAATAAAATATTATATCAAAGGTAAAACATGTAATAGTGAATTTTGGAAAATATAAATAATATATAAATATAATATAATGGGTTTAAGACTTTAAATCCCCTTTATAATTTGAATTAATTAGTTTATTAAAAAGGGAAGTGGAAAGAAAGAAAATTTGTTATTTTAATGAATCAATATTGAGTTTAGGTTTTGGAAAGTTCTTATTAGGTTTGGAAATTACGTTTATTGTATTTTAAGGAATAATTTATGAAATAAAATGTATCATGTCATAACTACAAGTTCTATAAAGTATTATTTCATTATCACATCATGAATTATGTAATTTAAGATACACTGGTTATGTGGAAAATTGTATTCTTACTATTCACCTGAAAATTGAAGTATTTTAAAAAAAATAGCAAAAAATCACCTTTGGATAATTTTGAAATGATTATTGAAAAAATGATATCCATTTTATCAAAATAATTTTGTAAAATAGGTAATTTTAATTTTTAATATTAAAATAATGACTTTTATAAAATACTTTAAAATTGAGTTTATTAAAAATGTGCTTATGTTTTCTTTGAGTTTTTTAATCATGGTATTTATTTTTTGAAATTATAATATTTATATTTACTTAAATTAATTATGATAAATGTTATTTATATCAAAATTTATTATTTTGGGGTAAAATTATTATTTCAACAGTTTGGTTACTATTCCCAATAGTTAGGTTACTATTCCAACAGTCACATTACTATTCTAACTATCACATTACCTCATATATATACCAATTCATTATTTCACTCAATATTCTTCCCAATTTCTCTCAAGGTTATAATATTTTTATTGGTTTTCTAATATTTTGTTTCTTTTCTATAGTGTTGGCAGTGGGGGTGATGATTCTTGTCGATTGGGGTGATCTATATTTTTCAATTTTATATTTTCTTTTTTATATTTTTTGTCTAGTTATAATTTTTTTAATTTTAATTGGTTTCATTTTTTATTAATGTAATGGTATTTATTAATGTTTATTTTCTCTATATTTTTTATGTGTATAATATTATATTATATAATACAACACACTTTTATTTAGGAAAAAATATTACTAATAAACATTGGGTCATTACACTCTCAACCTTAAGTCCCAAAGCACAAACTAGGACATGTGATATGAAGGAGTGTGTATATCCTGAATCAAAAAAATCATGCACCCAACTAGAAAATAATAAAATGGTCCTTCAAATAATGTCCAGATTTTCTAGCATTGGAAAATCCAAAAAATTCACCTGAGCATGAATTGCTCCCTAACCTCTCTAACCCTAATGAAAAACACCACCTCAGACACACTCTTCTCTTTGAGGATGAGTAGAATCTTTAGGTTTTCCTCTGCCTACCATATTTCTTCTCTGGTGATCCAAATATGGACACCCTGTTACTATTGCCTTGACTAAAATTTCCTAAACAGAAGAACCTAAAGTGGAACACCTTCTACATTCTACCTGCATAGAAAGTTTGGGAACTCTCATAACTAATGAACTCGGACTCCACAAGAAAAATATGCATCTAATCTATTGGCATGGGCTTGAGGGTCACCACCCCCAGATAAATGAGATAATGAGGGTTCAGACCTGCCTTTAGGTGACCTAAATCTATTCTATCTAGGAAACTAGAAACCTTGGACCTTATCTATTCTATGTGATGAATCATGGCGACTCCCCTCTTGTGATAATATTTTCCTAGCTAGTATCCTCTCAATGACCTATTCTCTCTCCATTGCATCGTGATATGTCAATAGTATAAATAAGGTGACCTGGTGCTGGATATCTAGTCACAAAACCTCCTCAGAATGCCTCATCCTAGCCTCCTCATCTGAAAATAGGCCTAATGAAAAATAGAGAATATTTTGGAAATAGATCTCAAAATCCCTCATATTGGAACTCCCCTAAAAAAGGGTAAGTGGATCCCGACGATTGGCCACCTTTGCAACCTAAGAAAGAAACTGTAATGACCTAAACCACCAAATATTTCCTGGCCAGTAGCAATATGAGCCTTCACAACCCTAAGACCATCTCTAAAATATAGGGGCTGGTGAAAATCTCAAAAAATGAATAATATAAAATGGGAGGCCTTAGCCTAATGTACCTATATGAACACACCCAACCATCTCTATGATACAGTATAGAGGAATAATAAAAGACAATAATATCTAGAGTAAACCATGCATGCAATAACTCTAGGGAACACAATAGAGTACAATAGTATAAAACAAAGATTAAAGGGGAAGAATGCATGCCCAATAAGAAAATGAAGTCCTAGCCTAACTACATATGGATAAAGGAAATAAATAAGAGAGTCCAGATCCTAATCTCTAAGTATGACCACCGAACACATTCTATACACCCAAGGTACTGCTTTGATCCATTGATGTCACCATCGAATTTTCAATCTTCTTCAAAATACATAACATGTTCAGGAAAATCCCATGAAGGGGTGAGTATATAAAAACCCATTAGAACACCCCAAAAACCATAAATGGATAAATATAAAGATATATAAAAGTTATGATCAACCCATAAAATAGGGAAACAAATCACGTCATAGATATATAAGCTCAAAAATAAACCCAAACAAGAGAGAAAGGGGATATCCATCTCACAACCTGGCCCAGGATGATGAGTCTGTCTATATCTCCAAAGGTTCATCATCAATGACCAGAATCTCACATGACTATCTGAGAAATTCATGTGGAGGACCCACACCTCACCACTTCTTCATAGCCCAAGGGGTCATAATCTCTAATAAAGGACTCATTCCTTAGTTTGATAATGTGGTACCACTCAATAGATAGATACCTACACCTTGGTACGATAGGGGGGTGTCACTCAGTGAATAGAGGACTCATTCCCCAGTACATTAGGGGGTTCCACTCTATGGATAGATAGAGGAACCACACCCTAGCATGATAGGGGGATTCCACTCAGTATGTATAGATAGAGTAATCATGCCCAAGTGTGTTAGGGGGTGCCACTATAATCATGGAGGACTCACCTTCTAGTTCCATAGGGGTTGATACCTAGAGGGTAGAGGATCCACACCCTAGTTCTATAGGGGGCGTGTTGACGCTCCTTTCGTCACAGAATCTAAAGATCGGAAAAGGGAATATCTGAGCTCAAATTGATTCATCCTTTGAAGAAAACATCAAAAATCAACAAAGGAAGGAAGAAAGGATCAACAGCAGCATCACCGCGCAAGTTATCTAACTGGCACGCAAGTGTACTTGCGCGGCCACCTTGGTCGCGCAGGTGACTTGCGCGACCTAATTGGTAACCGCCCGGTAACCGCCCGGGGTCTTCTTTTGCTTATAAATAGACCCTGTGGGCCCCCCATTCGAGGGGATCTTTTTCCAGAAACTCGGATTGAAGCTCCCGACGCCCAAGTCTCTTCTCAAAGCTTCCAGAACACTTCTAAGGTAATTTCTTACCTAGAACGGAAGATCTAAAGAGAAGAAGGAAGGCCTAAGTGTTGAAACTTATCAAACACTTGCGCGCCGACTTATTTCCTTCAATATAACTTGCGCGTCCCTTTTCTGGAAGAACCTCGAGAACATTCTAAAGGGTTTTAAAAAAGAGTCGCTCAAGTATTTCATTGCTGGTTGAAAATCGCGCAAGTACACTATGTGTCGCGCAGGTATACCTGCGCGACCAACACTTGCGCGCCCACGGAAGACTTGCGCGCCTTGCAAGACTTGCGCGCCCCTATCTTTTTGGGTGCCCATCTTGCCCATTTTTACCCCTCTTAAGCCATTTCACCTTTCCTTTTCAAGATTCAGTCTTCAAGACATTCTTCAAATCCATTTATGGCATGATTTCTTGATTTGACTTTCTTATCTGAAAGGAATTATGTGGAATCTCTCTCAAAGTCTAGTGATTTAAATATCCTTATGTCACTAAAATACGGAGATTTCATTCATTCAACCTCATCCTTTAAGATGAGAGAATCTTAACCTGGGTCTCCTTTTCAGGAATAATCCCCAGTTATAAAACCTTTAATCTGGGCATCTTCCTCAGGAGTAAGCCCCAAATTCTTAAAGTTCCCAATCTTGGGCATCCTCCTCAGGAGTAAGCCGCAATCTTAATTCTTTAACTTGGGCATCCTTCTTAGGAGTAAGCCCCAACCTCAAATATGGGCATCCTCCTCAGGAGTAAGCCCCAAACCTTAATCCCTAACCTGGGTCTCCTTTTTAGGAATAAGACTCAGTCATAACCTTGGGCTTCCTTTTCAGGAGTAAGCCCCAAGTCCCTTAACCTGGGTCTCCTTTTCAGGAATAAGACTCAGTCATAACCTTGGGTCTCCTTTTCAGGAATAAGCCCCAAGTCCCCTTAAATTTCTCTTAACCAGTCATAATCCAACTTTGATTTGGGTTTCCTTTTCAGGAGTAAAACCCAATCATAAGTCCCCTCCTAACTTGGGCATCCTCCTTAGGAGTAAGCCCCAAGATTAGAGTATTCAAATCTATATGAAGCACATATAACTTTATGGACCCTGTTCATGGATTTTCTCCCTAAAAGTATATCCTAAACCTTCATCTATCTGGGAAGTCATCCATACATAATCCCCAAACAAATTCTTATGATTGCATCTTTCATGGCACAATTGTCTAAATTTTTACCAATACCTCTTGTTTCTCACACCGAGCATGACTCACGTGAGCTTAGAGTGTAAAAGTAATTATGACATTCATATTTGAGCCATCAATCATAAACATCATACTCCATAACTCGAACTACGTGGGTTCTGATTCCTTTTCCAAAACAAAGGATACGTAGGTAGCCCATTTATGGGTTCGATCCCAACTTTGAAATAATCCATGTACTTATGAATGACGATAAACTTCAAGTGCCCCACTGAGTGGCTTTAAAACCAGCCTGGCCATCATAATGACCAAGAGACTTTTATATAAATGTTTTGAAGGATACCATTGACCAAGAATCTCTAAACAGATATAGATGATTCTCTATTGATGAAGAACCTCGAATACATATAAAATATTCTCTAAATGTCTTTCATATTTAATCATTCATTGTTAAAACTAAAGGAAAGCTCATTTTATACTTGGTAATATAATAAGGATTCACGAACATAACTTAAATCTATAAAGAGAGTCCCGGAGTAGACAATAATTCCCCTCAAAAAGGTGTGATGAGTCCGACCTCCCATCCTCTCGACCAATGCAAATTCCTAAGCCTCATTAGTCCACAAGCTAATGAGCACCTGCCTTTGGAAAGTAGGTCCAAACGGATGTGGAATCATTGGATGTTTCTGGTTCTATGAACAAACCCGTTAGAAACCGATCGGAACGTTTGAATCTCTCGTCCAGGAGGTCATCCCCGGATTCCGTGTGAAACAAAAATGGTGAACCCGACGTGAATCCTTAACCAAGTTAAAGTGATGTTCTTCTTATTTGTTAGGCCCCTTGGGCCAACAAAGCAATCATTGACATGTGCTCATCCAAAAGATGCAGTGGTCGGATTCATCTTGATTATGTCTGTTACATGGAACAGGAACTCTTTTCTCAAGATCTTCTGCAAAATGGCTTTCCTTAAATTCACCCATGTGAATACTACTGCTATGAACACCTCTACTGTGAGGTCTGCTGCTATGAAAACCAATGCTGCTACTCCTGCTGGAACGTCATTCGCTCTGAGGATGACATCACCAACTCAGCGTCTTCAACGCTGTGTTTCTAATGCACTGGTTAAGGAGTACCGTCGCAACGGTACTATCCCAACTCTGGAGGCCGATCGTCAAGCCCTCCAAGTTAACAACTCTACCTGGTCGTACGGACAACGGCGGCCAGCAATCAAGAAGCAGGCGGTGCTGACTACCGTCTCCAACCGTTTCGGGTCGTTATCCCCGGAACGCAATTTCCATTCACTCCCTTACTCTGAGGAAGTGAATGAGCAGGTCCCGCAGGACCTTAATTCAAAAAGACAGGTGTCCTTCTCAAGGGCTCCCATCAACAATCGCCGCCAGACTCGTGCGGTAGTGCACCCTCAACATGATGAGGGTACCGACTCCAGGCATTCAGCTCAGGTTCCTCGAACCCGAGCAGGCAAGATGAACCGCCAGAGACGGAATCTGGTTAACAATAGGCGGGTTGTCATCCCTGCCATCTCCGGAGAAGTCCACCAACCTAACTTGGTGGCAAACAAGGAGCAGGCATACACACCTGTTCGTTTTAATTCCGCTGTCCAGCAGACTCGTCTGACAGCATCAAGCCTATCCCGCCAAGCAATTCCGGCGGAGTACCATAGGCAGGAACATACACCTGCTTATACATCACCAGTTAGTCAGCAGGCTCATCTGACTACATATGATGGATCTCGTCAACCGCGTTTGGAGAAGTGTAACCAGCAGGCACATACACCTGCTAATACTAATCAGGCCTACCAACAGTCTCGCTTGGTAGCGCCCGGAGAAGTCAGTCGGAAAGTCCCGACGACAAACAGGAGGCAGACTCAACTCTCTGCCTCCACACTTGAGTACTGTCAGGATTCACTGACAGGAAAAGGAGGACAGGAGCAGGCACATACACCTACTCCAAGCCCGGAATGGACGTATATCCCCGTTCCGGCGGCTGAAGTCACCAAACATATTTTGTCAATGGTGAAAGAGCAGAAGAAACCTGCTCATATTCTGGATGCTTGCCAGGATATCATAACAGCTTCAGCATCATCTCAGGGACAGACACATAAATCTATCCCTAGCAATGGAGTGACACATCAATGATTCACTCCGGAACAGACACACACATCTGTTCCAGTCCAAGAGGGTTATGGGGCATACTCCCCCATATCAGACGGACAACCAAGTCAGGCACATACACCTGATTTGAGTGGAGATCGTCATCCTAACCTGACCATCTTTCTTGATCAGGCACATACACCTGCTCAGAGCAATCAATTTCTTCATCAAGTAGTTTCTAAAGCGAGTAAGAAGGAATCTAAGAAAAAGATCCGCCCAGCACAGTCAGGAGATCAAAGGCCAATCTGCAACAAGGCCTTGCTCGATGCTGGAGTTCTTGAAGCCCTCAGACATTTATCTGTCGGGATTCAAGATTCTACTCCCTCAGTTCCCAATAACGGGAACATTAATTCTGAAGGTCTTCAACAGACACTTCCTCATGAAGACTTGCTTTATGAAAAATCGGTCAATCTTGAAGTTTCTTCTTCAGATGAGAGCCACAGGAACCCTCTGTGTGGTCAGAAGGACAAGGAGCAAGAGATCTCATCTTTTGTTGTAACCCATCATGACGGTCCTCCTCATGGTGATGAACTTCGCTGCGAAATTCCTCTCCGCAGTAGTGATTCACGTTGTCTCGAAAATTCTTCAGAAGGCAATGTAGTGACGAGAAAGCCCTCCTATCTCGAGGCACTTGCAAACGTAAAACCAGTCATGTCTGATGATTTACTATCAGCAGGTGAAACTCTTTCTCCATCAGAAGATAGCCTGGGGTTCAGGTTATTCTCCGAACCATCCCTGGGTCATTCATCTTCCAGCATGAATAGTGATTTCTCTACCAATCTTGTTGAATCCGATGAAGCAACAAGGAAACACCAACTCTGGTCCAAACAAGTAGAAGAATCTTCATTTAATGATAAATAGGAAATGCTGAACATGAGGAAAAAACTGGCAAAAGGTGAAGTACCAGTCATGTTTTGGCCTTTGGCTGACTCACAGTACGACATTCCAAAGATGTTGACGGATGATGGAATCCATGATATTCGTCTCAACATATGGAAAACTCTTTGTCAATTAAAGAAGAAGGTATTATCTTACGATGAACATGAAAATCATCTTAAGATAATAGAAGGGTTACAATGCCAGATTGATTTGGCATCTCTATCAGTCTCTCGGTATCCAAAGGCAGAAAAGCAACAGAGAACCCTTCAACGTTCATGCCTTGGCGCACTAAGAAGATTGCGTCAGTTAATTGCCAATGCTCCATCTGATGTCCATATCAGAGGATGGGGTGTTCACGGAGCACTACATTTCACAGTGCTTTCCGGTCAGCAAAGCCCGCCGAAAATGGTCTCATGCAATGTTATTGCCCATGGCCGGCCACAGTCAATGGGCTTTGTTCATAATCAAAAGCTTGCTCAAGAACAGGCTTCAACTAGTTCCTCTCAAAATCAAGTATATAGAGAACAAGTTGTTGAATTGCTCCTACATCAAGCAGGCGAGAATATTGCACAAGCCTCTCGTTTGGAGCAAACACGTCATCAAATGACAGAAGTTTCGGAAATCATCCAACGGTCTGTTGAACCAGGTGATAAAAGTGGATACAGGTTAATGCATCCAGCTAATTTTCGAACTAAGATTCGCAAGATCAAGAGAGATTTTAAGAAGATCTCAGACATAGCATGTCAAGAGACACCCCAGCTTATCAGACTGGGAACTTCTCTAAACCAACCCTCAGAGTCAACAAATGGGATTCGAGGAGTTGAGCGGAAGCAGCAGGAACATCCCCAGTCCACCGGACTGGGGACTTTTTCAAATCCTCAATCCCTCCCTCAGAGAAATTCAGTATTCTCTCGATTAGGGAATAAGCCTCAAGAGGAACGAAGAGCCAAGCTGTTAGGAGATTCTCTCCAAGTGACGGTTCTCCAAGAAATTCCTGAGGGATCAAGTCAACGGAATGCCATGTCTCATCATGGACATAGGAGGAGACAATATCACAGAAATGCTGATAGAAAGGATTCCATACAATATGCATCCATTAATGTCATCAATGCTGTTGTTGCGGATTCACCAGATGAGGCTCAATCAGAGGGATCAGATGAAGAGGTTCCTGCTCAAGAAGTTGCGCACACAGACCTAAATGAAGAAGGTGTGTGCACACGTAATCAAAGGCTTACCCAAAATCTGGGTATTCCTTCAAGTAACCCACTTCCCCCTCTCCGAAAAGGATCCAATAAGGGGAAAGGAAAGAATCAGGTTACTTCTCACCCTTCCTCTGAAGGAGGTCAATCGCTCTCATTAGAGCAAAGGTTTGCACAACAGGAGGAAGAAATGAAAGAGTTAAGAAGGTTGAATGCAGAACTACTTCAGAGTAGTCTTCTTCTTAAGAATGCTGAAGTCCGACAGCCGAAGGAATTTGTTGTAACTACTGAGATGGATCAAGAATATCCTCCTTTATCAGTACACCCATAGAGGTCTAATCCTACGAGTCAAACGCAACAACGGTTGGCAGCACTACCATCAATTGCAGCACCAACCACCACGTGTGTCCAAGCTCTATTCATTGCACCTACCCAAAACCAAGTTCAACCTGACGTTTCTCAAAAGTTAATAACTACTATTGAGTCATTAACAGCTCGATTAGAAACTATGGAAGGGAAACGGGCGCAAGTTCAACCTGAAAAGAAAGTTTACCCTGAATGGGTAGATTCAATTTCTCCTCCATCCAGTTTTAGAAACCCTATTTTCCCTACTTTAAATGGATCAGGCGACCCTGAACAAAATTTGACGCATTACGTGTCTTGTTGTGATCCTATGATGGGAACTCCAGAGCAGCAAGAAGCAGTGAAACTCAGATGCTTCATGCGAACCTTGCAAGGACCAGCTTTTGTCTGGTATACAAGCTTGCAATCCCGGTCAGTCATCGGATGGGAGGATCTTCGTCAAAAATTCCTTCTTCATTTTAGCTCAACTTTGCCAAAAACGACAGTTTTTGATCTTACAAACTGCAAGAAAAGGGAAAATGAAAGAGTCTCTGATTTCATTGCTCGTTGGAAGGGATTAACTTATTGCTTGAGTTTAGCACTCCCTCAGGAGGAATTATTGCCAATCTGTGTGGCAAATTTGCGTGACGAATTACGCACGCCATTGATCCCTTTGAAATACACAGGAGGGTTTCGAGACCTTACTTCAATCGCTCAACAGATTGAAGATTCCCTTATACAGGCTAAGGTTAAATCTCGTGTAATTCCATCAGCTCCAGGAAGAAGAATGGGTAAAGCAGAAACTCCTACAGTTATGCTTAAACAGACACCTGTACCTATTTCTACTTCAAAACCTTCATCTTCTCGAAGGGCTCCACCTCCTGAACGCCAACAACAAAGGCTGTTTCGTCCAAATGATCAAAAAGATCAACGACGAAAACAATTTTAGGATATGAAGATTAAAACATACTCTTTCCAAAGTGAGCAAGTTCCTGGTTACTTCATTTCAGCTTTGGAAAATAATTTGGTTCAATTACCAGTGCCAAAGAGGCCAAACAAGGAAGGAGATGAAGACCGTCCCAATGATTGTCCCTTTCATCAAATGTTGGGGCATCCCATCCAGGAGTGTTTTGTCTTTAAAGACCTCCTGCAAAAGATGGTCGACTTGGGACAAGTCAAATTGAAGGGTTCTTCAGCTCATGTAGCGTGTATTACCGCTACAGATCCAGAGGAAGGAGGCGAGTGACAGGAAGTCAAAAGCAAAACTACGAAAAAATATGATGATTGGATGGTCAGAAAGACAATCAATCGGACCCATTCCATTTTGCGAACACAATTGAAGAAGCCAATTGTGTCTCCTACAAAAGCTGCAGTAAAGCCTCCATCAAAAGACAAATCCTCAAAAGGGCAGCGCAATTCAAAGAAGAAAGAGGAATCAGGAGAAGATGAGTATGTAGCAAAGCCTAAATTGTCTTTGACTCTGTTAGATTTCATGCCATCTACTTCGAAGCCACGGGCACCGTCCCACCAAACGGCACAACCTAAACAGGCTAATCAGGCAGAGTCTTTATCAGACGAAGAGTTAGTCTTTGGTTCTGTTTAATCTCAATGGATGGAGAACTCATCACGACTCCAACTAATGCCAGATTTCTGAAGAAGTATTTTGTATAAACACAAAATATTGTTCCCAGATCCAAAATAATCACATTGGTTCATATTATGTTCGAGATGACATTAAACTATATTTTGTCCTGGCAACATGACATTAAACTGTGTGGCACTTTCATCGTCCAGCATGACGTTAAACTGTGTTAGTTCCCTTATCGTCCAACATGACGTTAAACTGTCACATTGGTTACTATTATGTCCGAGATGACATTAAACTATATTTTGTCCTGGCAACATGACATTAAACTGTGTGGCACTTCCAACGTCCAGCATGACGATAAACTGTAAAAAGTCCCCAAAACTGATATCCTCATATTGGTTCACCTTAGTCCTAGCTACATGACTTTAAACTGTACAGCACCAGTTCGTCCTTGCTATATGACGTTAAACTATACAGCAATGGTCCAGTATGACTTTAAACTGCAACTTCGTCCCACACGACATTAAACTGTGAAAAAGTTCCCTAAACCGTCCAGCATGACCTTAAACTGCATCATCCCTGGTCCATGTATATGACCATAAACTATTTGCAAATCCCTTATGTCCAGCAAGACGTTAAACTGTGACGTCCTAAACTACATGACGCTAAACTGTATAAAAGTCCCTCACGTCTGGAAAGACGTTAAACTATATAATCTCAAAAGTCCAGTATGACATTAAACTGCACCATTCACGGTCCATGCATATGACCTTAAACTATTCGCACTTTCGTCCGACATGACATTAAAATGGTACACTCTTTTGTCCTTACTGCATGACATTAAACTGCACAGTCCCCCTTTCGTCCAATATGACGTTAAACTGTATTGTCCCCATCGTCCTAACTACATGACGCTAAACTGTACAGAAAGTCCTTGATATGTCCTACATGACATTAAACTGTTATTTTGTCCCTGCTACATGACACTAAACTGTGCAGCACCAATAGTCCTAACTGCAAGACTTTAAACTGCATAGTCCCTTTTTTTTTATGTCCTACATGACATTAAACTGTGCATCGTTAAGGTTTTTATTACCTCTTGTTTCTCACACCGAGTATGACTCACGTGAGCTTAGAGCAAACATCAACCATAACATTCCCTTTGGGCCACTAACCATGTGTAAGTCCCAACAATATTTTTTTTATTATTAGATCATTGTCCACAAGAACAACTTGATCATTAATTCGTTCTTTAATTGAACTACACGGACTTTTATCCTCGCCCTCCAGGCTGGGTATGTAGGCAACCTCCCAGGGTTCAAGCCCAAAAAACAATCTCTTCACATCGGTTCACCACAACCTCATATGATGTTGATTTGTGAAACCGCCCCTGGAATCAATATCTTTACATTGATTCACTTTCTTCCTTGTTATATGACGTTAAACTATACAACACTTTTGTCCGGTATGACAATAAACTACAATATTCTTTGATTTCCTCATTTGAGAAGGAACTATTATTTACATTGATTTTTCAATCATGGTTTTCATTTTCAAAAGACTACGTGCATACATGGTAATGCCTAAACTTTTTATCTCAGGTTAAACCATCATTGCACTAAAGTCCCCTTTCACCCTTCACATGTACGAACCAAATTTGTACAAAGGGTAGTTCTAGAACTACGTGGACTTGATTCCCATCCTTATGGGATACGTAGGAACATTCGAGTGTCCCTCGAATCCAGTCCCAAGTCTTTTGGGCCTAACCCCAAATTTCACTTTCAGTCCCTTGGCTGAAAAGTCCTCATGAAAACACACACTGTGTATTCATTATTATGGTCCGAATTCTATGACCCTAAACTAAGATTACTCATACTTTCGTCCTACACGACGTTAAAATGCATTTCAAGAACTACGTATGGCTTGATTCTCATTCTTATGAGATACGTAGTGAAGTCCAAGTTTCAATTCAGGACCCAGCCACAACATGATTATGGTTTTCATTGACCTATGTATCTCTATATACATTGGACAATACCCATCTTTATGTGTTATAATCCTAACCTTAAATATTTTCAGATCTTTATAACCATTTTCATGACTTCTAGTCACAAAAATGTCAAACTTCTGAGAATTCTTTTGCCTGACTATGCAGCACGTGCCCATAGGTGGCCTTGCATAAACAGTCCACATAACAGACTTGTCAGCCAAAAGATGCTATTCATTTGACCATGCAGCCAATGCCCATAGGTGGCCCTTCATATTTCAACCCCCTAACGGGTTTTGTTAAATAATAGTAACTTCATTCTTGGGAAGAATGTCTCTTTTGTCCTTATTTGTCTTAAACAACAATATGTAGGGATCCGCAAAAAAATAGCCATCCTTAACATATTTGTCCCATATCCTTTTTCATGATCTGAAAGTATTCAAGTCTATGGTTTATTCTTCTTCCCTATGTTTGGGTCAGACCTTCGTAGGAGTGATATTCATCCAGTTCTTCGATATTCTTGTTTGGAAATATCTTCTCCATATTCAAGTACCTCTTTCCATACAACAAACTCTATGCTTTAGAAAATTTGAATCTCCATAAACTTTCACTGGCTTTTAGCACTAGGAAAGTAAATTTCTGGGAGTTCTTTTGCCTGACTATGCAGCACGTGCCCATAGGTGGCCTTGCATAAACAGTCCACATAACAGACTTGTCAGCCAAAAGATGCTATTTTATTTGACCATGCAGCCAATGCCCATAGGTGGCCCTGCATATTTCAACCCCCTAACGGGTTTTGTTAAATAATAGTAACTTCATTCTTGGAAACTACTTCTTCTAATGCCTTTTAGCTCTTTTTCATATCATTCCTCAGATTCAAATGTTCTTAAGACATAGTTTACATTTTTTCTCTCATACTTGAGTATGGTAATATGTTTTCAGATAAATTGTCAAGGAATTGAATCCATTTTTAATCCATTTTCGGTCAAAGCTATTTCGACCTTAAACATTAGCCCCTTTATGTCCGGCGTGCATGACTTTAAACTGCCCACACAAAAGAAAAAGGAACTCTGAATAAAAGTCAAGTTCCAGCTCACTAAATATACATTTTTTGTATGATTTAGGTAATATTGAGCAGTTAAAAGATTCAAATTTTGTAGGGTTATTTGTAATAATCCTAGTAAAAATCAAACTATGATTACTAAGCCCATTGGATTAAGTAAATTTGAAGCAGGTAGTGAAAAGAATGCAGGTACAAATGATTGAAGACGAAAGTGTTTTTCATTGATACACAAGAGTTAGAAGGACATCCACAGACTGGAGTCTCTTCTCTTTTTCAAGAATTACAAGAGGCTTTCAACATAACACTTCATTTGATTTACAGCATCCCGAGCTTCATCAGCAACCACCTGGAATTCATTCGTTCAACTGGATACAATAAGAGATGCAGTGATACCAGCTCTTTTTGAAACAATTATAAAAGGATGTTCTTGAGTGCGGTTTGAGAAAATTTTCTACTGATCAAATAGTGACTCTGTTTCTGTCCAAGAGACTTGGAAGATGGATACATGGATTTGAGAATGGAGCATTGGAAGTAAAGAGACATTTGGAGAGAGTACTCTTTTCAGATATTGCTCTAATATCATGTTTGTCTTCTCTCCACCAACCATTAGTAGAAAACATTTCAGCCCATGGGTTTGCCATTTTCATATCTGCAATGGAATTACATGGAGGAAGAATTTGAAAGTTCACACCATTGTTGTTACTCTTAATACACAACATAACTGAAATAGAGAAGTAGCATTGCAGCTGCATCTCAGGTGTATAATTGTCTGCATTTGGAAAATTGACTCCTTGCAGATGACCATGAACACACAGAGACAAGTAGATGCTCTGTGGGAAATTAAGATGACATTTCTTCAAGTACATATCCAAATCTGGGAAAGTGTTGTCGCAGATATCATAGTAATCATGGCCAATAATGTTCATCATGTCATCAATCCTCTTGCTAGCCAGTTCATCAGCCATTCCAATTCCCTTAGGAGCCATTGAATCTGCACAAAAGTTGAACAAATTTTAACTCTTAAATGGGTTTATTTTTTTAAAATTTGTGAAAAAATTCAGAAAAAATGGCCAAGGCATTAAGTCGCGCAAATATAAACAATGGCGCGCAAGTATTTCGGATGTCGCGCTAGTTTTTGACGCGCAAGTCTAAACCGCGCAAATACGAATACCTTGAGAGTAGCGCGTCAGCGAGGAAACAGTGAAAACAAGAGACTTGCGCGGTGAGGAAGACTTGCGTGGCGAGAGCTCGAGAAATCCGGAAATCCAGATACTTGTACGAAGGTGAGGCCGTGTATTTATAGGCCAGGAATCCTACCTGCGCGCCACACCCAGAACGCTTAAGGCCTGCGCGACGCAGACTTGCGCGCCGCCCTCTGCGCACTAAAAGACTTGCGCGCCCTCACTTTTCCTTTGAAAGGATTCGATTTCCTCAGAGTCAAATCCTCATTTCTCTCCAGATCCAACTCTGAGGGGGGACTTTTGTTGACGCTCCTTTCGTCACAGAATCTAAAGATCGGAAAAGGGAATATCTGAGCTCAAAGTGATTCAGCCTTTGAAGAAAACATCAAAAATAAACAAAGGAAGGAAGAAAGGATCAACAGCAGCATCACCGCGCAAGTTATCTAACTGGCGTGCAAGTGTACTTGCGCGGCCACCTTGGTCGCGCAGGTGACTTGCGCGACCTAATTGGTAACCGCCCGGTAACCGCCCGTGGTCTTCTTTTGCCTATAAATAGACCCTGTGGGCCCCCCATTCGAGGGGATCTTTTTTCAGAAACTCGGATTGAAGCTCCCGACGCCCAAGTCTCTTCTCAAAGCTTCCAGAACACTTCTAAGGTAATTTCTTACCTAGAACGGAAGATCTAAAGAGAAGAAGGAAGGCCTAAGTGTTGAAACTTATCAAACACTTGCGCGCCGACTTATTTCCTTCAATATAACTTGCGCGTCCCTTTTCTGGAAGAACCTCGAGAACATTCTAAAGGGTTTTAAAAAAGAGTCGCTCAAGTATTTCATTGCTGGTTGAAAATCGCGCAAGTACACTATGTGTCACGCAGGTATACCTGCGCGACCAACACTTGCGCGCCCACGGAAGACTTGCGCGCCTTGCAAGACTTGCGCGCCCCTATCTTTTTGGGTGCCCATCTTGCCCATTTTTACCCCTCTTAAGCCATTTCACCTTTCCTTTTCAAGATTCAGTCTTCAAGACATTCTTCAAAGCCATTTATGGCATGATTTCTTGATTTGACTTTCTTATCTGAAAGGAATTATGTGGAATCTCTCTCAAAGTCTAGTGATTTAAATATCCTTATGTCACTAAAATACGGAGAGTTCATTCATTCAACCTCATCCTTTAAGATGAGAGAATCTTAACCTGGGTCTCCTTTTCAGGAATAATCCCCAGTTATAAAACCTTTAATCTGGGCATCTTCCTCAGGAGTAAGCCCCAAATTCTTAAAGTTCCCAATCTTGGGCATCCTCCTCAGGAGTAAGCCCCAATCATAATTCTTTAACTTGGGCATCCTTCTTAGGAGTAAGCCCCAACCTCAAATATGGTCATCCTCCTCATGAGTAAGCCCCAAACCTTAATCCCTAACCTGGGTCTCCTTTTTAGGAATAAGACTCAGTCATAACCTTGGGCTTCCTTTTCAGGAGTAAGCCCCAAGTCCCTTAACCTGGGTCTCCTTTTCAGGAATAATACTCAGTCATAACCTTGGGTCTCCTTTTCAGGAATAAGCCCCAAGTCCCCTTAAATTTCTCTTAACCAGTCATAATCCATTTTTGATTTGGGTTTCCTTTTCAGGAGTAAAACCCAATCATAAGTCCCCTCCTAACTTGGGCATCCTCCTTAGGAGTAATCCCCAAGATTAGAGTATTCAAATCTCCATGAAGCACATATAACTTTATGGACCCTGTTCATGGATTTTCTCCCTAAAAGTAAATCCTAAACCTTCATCTATCTGGGCAGTCATCCATACATAAGCCCCAAACAAATTCTTATAATTTCATCTTTTATGGCACAATTGTCTAAATTTTTACCAATACCTCTTGTTTCTCACACTGAGCATGACTCACGTGAGCTTAGAGTGTAAAATTAATTATGACATTCATCTTTGAGCCATCAATCATAAACATCATACTCCATAACTCGAACTACGTGGGTTCTGATTCCTTTTCCAAAACAAAGGATACGTAGGTAGCCCATTTATGGGTTCGATCCCAGCTTTGAAATAATCCCTGTACTTATGAATGACGATAAACTTCAAGTGCCCCACTGAGTGGCTTTAAAACCAGCCTGGCCATCATAATGACCAAGAGACTTTTATATAAATGTTTTGAAGGATACCATTGACCAAGAATCTCTAAACAGATATAGATGATTCTCTATTGATAAATAACCTCGAATACATATAAAAGATTCTCTAAATGTCTTGCATATTTAATCATTGATTGTTAAAACTAAAGGAAAGCTCATTTTATACTTGGTAATATAATAAGGATTCACGAACATAACTTAAATCTATAAAGAGAGTCCTGGAGTAGACAATAATTCCCCTCAAAAAGGTGTGATGAGTCCGACCTCCCATCCTCTCGACCAATGCAAATTCCTAAGCCTCATTAGTCCACAAGCTAATGAGCGCATGCCTTTGGAAAGTAGGTCCAAACGGATGTGGAATCATTGGATGTTTCCAGTTCTACGAACAAACCCGTTAGAAACCGATCGGAACGTTTGAATCTCTCGTCCAGGAGGTCATCCCCGGATTCCGTGCGAAACAGGGCGCCACTCAACTAATGCAAGGAGTATGGGGGCCTTCACCCTAGTATGACAGAGGAGTTGGAAACCCTAGCCTCTCTATGATGATCATGCCTGATCATGGATACTAGTCCAGCATCACTTAAAAAAAAATCATGCTCTAAACACCTCACATCATATCTCAAAATCTATTGGGAATTCTACCATCATGTTCTACTAAAAAACTACTCAAGATAGGCTACTCATAGTCCAAATTTTGATCCTATAAGGAGGAGATATGCATGGTGGAATATCCCAAGAAAAGTACATGGTGTGTACCATGGGTCGCATGGCATGTGACCTCACTTGGCCTCCTATATTTTTCCTTGTCTTCACATATCTTTGAAACCCATGTAGTATTACAAGACATGTGAGGTTACTATACATCATGTCTTAGCCACCCTGGGCCTAACTGTGTGCTCTTGGTTGTGCATGTGTACTTTAGTTTGTGCCTGTGTACTCGGTTGTGTACCTAGCCATGTTTGGGTACCATGTTGTGCTCATGTACCTCTGGGTGTTCCCATGTAATCCCAATATACATGGTGTTTCTTTCCCAAATGGAGTCTTAGTCATGTAAATTTGTAATATATCATGTCTACCTGATTAAGGTCACACGGTGTGTGGGTCTAGCCACATGGCATGTAATCCTTAACTTGGATAAAAACCCTATCCATTGTGGGGACCTAGACTACATGTTATGTGTTCATACAGGGTGCATGGCATGCATTTGGGGATTCAGTAGAATCCCACATTACTCTATGTGGATACCAGATCTATAATATCCACCATAAATCTCACTGATTGACCACCCCAAATCAATGGGGGTTATCTACAGCCATTGATTCCCATCCTCTGATGGATAGAAATTAGAAAATTGATGGTCTGTCATTGAGTTGTCGCACCTTCCATGGGTGAAGAGACAAAACTTGGACATGATTTATGCCACTATCTCCTGCATAAATGGATTCATCCTAGTCAATCTACAAATCACCTTATCTTATATCTTTTTGACAAACTCCACAAATCTAGGGGTTTTATCTTACTCGAACATGCCTCATCAATGTCAAATCATGACCTTTTGGGCCAATGGAAAAGAATGTGAAGAATGGTGGGGAGAAATTCACATAAACATGGTGAATCCTTCATTCTCCAAGTGTTCTTGGAAAATGATCATATAAATGGGATATCCATGGGTATTATCAAGGGAAAATGATTTATAATATTAAAATAACGAATAAATTGTGGGGCTCATGCGAAGAATAATTAAATCCCAGATCGAGAATAGTAGATGAAAATCCATGCCCAGTATTTTAATCAAAAGATATGAAACTTAAAATGATGAGTCTTTCCAAGATTTGGGATTAATTATTGGTGAAGACTATGTTCTTTATCTATGAAGATGATTTGTTGTAGTCACTACCACTCGATCCACCTTGATCTGATCATTCGTCGTCCTCTGATCTGATCCAGCAATGGAGAACACTAGATCCTCCTCTCAAATCCTCCTTGGGTTATATGCCTAACCTTGGTGATTCTCTATAATGATAGATTTATAGATAATTTTAGTTTGTGGTTATTTAAAACAAAATAAATTTATTTATTTATTTATTTAAATTAAATGAACTTCCAAAGACTAACTTAACTAAACATCTGGCGCTGACCAACCTTAGTTTGTGCCTAGGGTAAACCCCACATTTTAAAATCAACTGTGATCATAGATTTTATATCTGAGGTTATAGAAAATAGAAAAACTATAAACACTAAAATTATGTGTGCACATGCATTAAAATATATTAATGTTTTTATATATATTTTTTTGGGGTCCTGAGACACCCAAACACCACATCGACTCTGAGGATAAATCTAGATATTTTCATATAAATATTCAAAGGATAATCCATCAAAACCAGAATCACTACATTCTCCCCTTCAAGGATTTTCACCCTAAAAAGAACAAACTAAAAAAAGGTGGGGGTACTGAGCCTGCATATAAATCTCACTCCTAGGATCTCTCCTGCACACTCTCATGTTGCCATAACACATGGATTAAGGGAATGGTATTTCCTCGGATGATCCTCTCCTACTGATCATCAATCACCATAGGGTAGTCTGTAAAGGTGGATCCATCCTTAATGTCCAGCTCTCCCCAGTCAATAATATGCATCAGATCATGCATGCATCTCCTCAGTTGTGACACATGGAAGATAACATGCACCTAATCCAACTTTGGGGGTAAGGCTGGGTGATAAGAAACCATTCTAACCTTCTGTAAGATATCGAATAGACTAATGAACCATGGGGATAAATTTCCTCCCCAAGAAATACTTCACAACCCTCATCATGGGGTGAATCTTAGGAAAACATGGACTCCATACTTGAACTCTACGAGCCTAAGGTATTGGTATATGTAATATTTTTATCTACTTTGGGTTTTCCTCATATTCTCTTGGATCACCTAAACCTTTTCCTCCATCACCTACACCATCTATGTCCTAACAAAAGATGCCTTACTAATCTCAGTCCAGAAAAAGGGTGCCTAAAGGGTATCTTGTACAGGGCCTCAAAAGGTTCCATGCTAATCTTAGAGTTATAATAGTTATTATAAGAAAACTATACAAATGGAAATTGATCCTACTAGCTCTGACCAAAGTCTAAAAAGAAGTATCTCATCATATCCTTCAACATTAGGATAGTACACTCAGGGTTTTCATCCATTTGGGGTTGAAACACCATACTCATCCAAAACTGAGTCCTAAATGCCTCCAACAGACCTCTCCACAACCATGACATGGACCTAGAATCACGGTCAAAGACAATTATTGAGGGTACCCCATGAATTTAAATGCTCTCCCAAATGTAAAACTATCCTAGACTCTCCATTGAACTTTGATCCCTGATGTAAATGAAGTGTGATGACTTGGTAAGTTGGTCAACAATAACCTATATATAATCATGATCTATCATTTTTCATGGAATCCCACATCACAAAATCCATAGATATTCCATCCCTTTTCCTCTCTAGGATCTCAATAGGTTGTGTCAAACCTGACAAAACCTATTTTTTAGCTATGAACTTCTCACATGTGAGAGATTGAGAGAAGAACTTAGCTATGCTCCACCTCATGCCAGCCCACAAAAACTACCACTAAAGTTCCTTGTACATATTTTCCATACTAGTATGTACATACAAGGGGGAAATGTGAAACTCCCTCATCACCTACTCTCACACCGTGACTAGAACCACTGTCCGTCCCTAGAAAAGGATTATATTCTCCCCTTATTTAGAGAATCCATATAATCTACTAAGGATATATGGTCATGTAGAACCACATAGTTAATGTATCCCAACTAATCTTATATCACACACTAAATAAGAAGAGGATTCTCCACCATCAATTGAAGAAACATTATACCCCTATCCTCCATCAGGTTCAATTGAAACAAAGCCAAATGCTCAAATTCCACCTCCACCAAACGAGAAAGGGACTTCTTATTAAAGTAATTTTCACCACATCTCAATTCCTAGGATTATAGACTATCTCAAAGTCATAGTAATGTATAAAATCCAACTAACACCTCTTTCTTAGGTTAATATCTCTTTGAGTGAATATTTAATTGAGACTCTAGTGGTCTAAGTATACAAAAAATCACTCTCCCAGAATATAGTGCTTCCACATCTTTAAAGAGAATATTATTGCTACCAACTCCAAGTCGTGATTCATGTAATTATTCTCATGGGTTCTTAACTACCTCAACCCATATGCAATCACTAACTACCTATGCATCAACACATAGTCGTCCCCAGCTCTAGAGGCATCATGGAACACTACATACTCTATGCCCTCATCTGGTAGTCTCAACATAGGATCATTGGTCAACCTTAGCCTTAACTACTCAAAGGTTCCCTAAAACTTCTCATTCCAGATAAATTAATACCCTTCCTATGTCAAGGTAGTAAAAGGGGATGCTACTATGTAAAATTCATGCACAAACCTCTTTTCATATCCTACCAATACAAAAAAAACTATACACCTCTAACATGATCTTGGGTGGCTCCCAAGAAATCACTACATCAATCTTCACTGAGTCTAAAGATAATCTATGATCATAAATGGAATTCCCTAGAAAGTGAACTTCATGGATCCAAAACTTTCACTTTGAGATATTACCATAAATTTGGTGCTCTCAGAATAAGTCTAGGACCATCATCAAATGTTCTGCATGTTCCTCCTCTAATGTAAAGTAAACGAGTATGTCATCAATGAATACAACCACAAATTGGTTCAAGTATGGATGAAAGAAGATTTTTATCAGATCCATAAACACTATAGAGTAATTCATCACACAAAAAGGTATCACCAAAAACTCATAGTGTCAGTAGTAAAATAAGAATGTTGTCTTTGGAATATAAGCCTCACAAACACTAATCCGGTTGTATTCATTACTATGTTCAATCTTTGAGAATCAACTTTTACCTCTCAACTAGTCAAAAAGTTCATAAATCCTTATAAAGGGGTAATTTTTCTTTACCATTATCTGGTTTAGGTGATGATAATAAATGAAAATACTCAATCTCTCAGCCACCTTTTTCATGAACAACACTGGAGATACCCAGGGGACACACTGGGTCTGATAAAAACAATCTCTTAAAGGTCATGTAACTACACCCTCATCTATCAGAGCTTAATAGGGGCCATTTAATATTCTGTATAGAATATTGGTGCAATATTAGGGTGAAAGTCAATACATAAGTCCATTTCCTGACATGGAGGTAGTCTCAGAACATCCTCATGGAAGATGTCCATAAATTCCCCTACTATTGAAGTAATCAAGATTCTTGAAGAGCCCACTATGCCAAGGGATAAACTCTACAAATGGTGGGTGATGGGATACAACCTCCTACTCGTAACTCCCACTTTCTCAACTATGATATCACTCCCACCCATAAAGGATAATCACGTCCCATCTATCTGAATTAATTAAACCCACCTACAATGATAGTAAATCTAGGATCGAATCATGGATAACCATTCCATGCCCAATATGGAATCATAAGGTTTCATCGTGATGACCAAGTGGTCACATGGTAAACTCTATCCACCAAGAACTATCTCGCACTGCTGTAAAATAAGTGATATCAAAGAATCACATCCAATCAGAACCTCTAGAAAATGATATTAGGATATGGTTTCAATGGGGATTTATAGCTCTAACACAAGGGATAAAGAAAATAAAGAGTAACTCACACCTATGACTATAATTACTAGAACAAGTTTATAAAAGACATAGATTATACCCTATATCATCTCATGAGCTATCAGGTCATAACCCACCATAGCATGTAGCATCCCATGACCTTGACTACCAGCTCCTTGAGCCTTACATGGGTCACCTAGTGGTGGTTGTGGAATTAGCTCATAGAATCTTCATCCACCATAAGATCTTCCACTTAGAGCCCCACCTAATCCTCTTCTAACATTTCCTCCCTTGGGGCCTCTCTAGCCATGCCTAGAAGAACCCTAATCATGATGTTTCCTCTATTATAGAGGTTCATCCACTACATTTCATCCCTCTTCAGTATGTCTAGTCATGCAATCTTGTTCCATATGACCTTTACTATCACATTCATAGATCCTCCCCTATATGGGATGATCATAACCTATACATGAACCTTACGCCACATATACATGTGATTGAGTCTGTTCATGAGGAGGTTTCCTACATTGAGACTTAGACGACTAGAACCTGCTAGCTACTGTAGATGACTCAGCCTCATGACTCCCACTTCCATATCCATATACCTATATTCCATTTGATAGGAATATATCTATCACTAAATAATTCTCTATAACTCTAGGATATGTGGGAATTCACAAGGGTATCATACTGGCAGGGATGTATCTGTGGATACCCTTCTCAAAATTCAACACTCGGAAGTAACCATCCCACACCATGTTGACAGAGAACCATGTAAGGTTGATAAACCTCAAGTAATACTCATCAACCATCATACTACCCTTCTATATCTCAAAATAATACCAGATCCTAATAGAGCACAATCACGAGGGGTAATACTCCACATGAAATTACTGCTGGAAGTCAGGCCATGAGAGTGTCGTCTCATCATGAGTCTACATGACTAAACTTCACCAGTGACTAGATTCTCCATGGAAAAAACTAGTTTCCAATGAAACCATCTGATTGGTTGTGGTTTTAATGAGCCTAAAGACTTGGATCGCTGACTCAATCTAATCCTTCACTACCTGAGGATCTGTCACACCACGAAACCTCAGTGGTCTTTGACGCTAGAACTCACAAAGTGAGATATGAATGAACACATAATTAGTTGGAACTACTAGTATTATCTTTTACTAAATAGGTAGGGGAACTACTACCTACCTTCTTGGAGGAAACACATTGTGATATCACCCCTGAACTAAGGCATCATCACTAATCCAAATCATCATCACAATCCTGAATCTCTAACCTTTATGGATATCTTTGTGAAGGTATCATAAAAGTGATTGAGGAATACCATAGTTATATGAACATATATATGTGAGGAGATGACTTGAGAAGTATAGTAAAATAACTCAATCCTATATGATGCATGTACCATTTGTAACATGCAACTGATGTATTGGTATTCTAAGTCAATGAGAAGGTAGTCATAATGGAGGCATCGGTCGCCCCACCAACACTCAGTTCCCTAGCCTAAAAGACACACTTGAGACACTTCAAAAATATTTCTCTAAGTCCTAACCAATTTATTATAAGGGTAAAACTCCATACACCATCCTAAGGAATGAACTTCTCATATACCACTCTATAACATCTCGAACCACTAAGGCTCACATGGTGGGTGGTAAGTCAAGCCATCACAATCGTAAGCCTTCTTGCAATAGGCTAGGGGTTGATGAAAAGTGACAAGAAGGCATAATATAAAATGGTAGGCCTTAAATTAATGTACATATTTGCAAGAACCCAACCATATCTATGAAATAATGAAAAGTAATAATAAAATACAGTAACATCTAGAGTAAACCATGAATTCAATAACTCTAGGGAATACAATAGATTACAATATTATAAACCAAAGTGTAAAGGGTACAAATACACACCCAACCATAAAATGATGTCTTGGGCCTAAATATAACTGGATAAAGGAAATAACTAAGAGAGTCTAGCTCCTGATCTACATGTTCGACCACCGAACATAGTCTATGCACCCAAGGTACTATTATGATCTACTAATGTCACTTCCAAACTTTCCATCATCTGCATAAGAAAAAACACATGTGGGAAAAACCCATGTAGGGGTGAGTATATACATACCCAATAGGAAATATTTAAAACCACAAAGGTAAAAATAGAAAGATACATCAATGGTCATCTCATCCCATAAAAAGAGGGAAATAAAACCCATAATAAATATATATGCTCAAAAAGAAATTAGATGAGAGATAAAGGGGATATCAATCTCATAGCCTAAACTAGGATGATGAGTTTGTCTACAGCTTTAAAGTTCCATCATTCATGACTAGCATCTTGTATGTCTATATGAGAAAGTCATGTTGAGGACCCACAATCTCACCACTGCTCCATATCCTGAGGGGGTACAATCTCCAATAGAGTACTTGTGCCTTAGTATGATAAGGGGGTGTCACTCGATAGATATGGGACTCATGCCCTAGTGTGATAATGGGGTACCACTCAGTGAACATATGAATTGTGCCCTAGTATGTTAATGGGATTCCACTCAGTGGATAGATAGAGTAACCACTCCCTATCATGATAGGGGGTTCCACTCGATAGGTATAGATAGAGGATATGTTCCATAGTGTGTTATGGGGTTCCAATTTGTGTATAGAGGACCCACACCCTATATCCATAGGAGATTTCCACTCATAGGGTAGAGGACCTGAATCCTAGTTCCGTAGTGGGTACCATTAAACTAGTACAAGAAGTATAGGGGACCCACACCTTAGTGTGATAGGGGGTTTCCAACCCCGGTCTCTCTATGATGATCCTGTCGGATCATTATTACTAGTCCAGCATCACCTAAAGAATCATCATGATCTCAACACCTCACATCATATCTCAAAATAAACTATCAAGGATACCATCTCATTCTAAATGTAAAATTATTTAGGATATGCTACTAATGGTCCAAACTCAGAGTCTGAAAGGAGGAGGTACGTAGGGTAGAAATTCCCAAGAAAAGTACATATTTTGTGACCTCACCTAGACTCATAGCCATGTCCTCACATACACACATATTTTATGGACATGTATTAATACACATCATATACCAGGGGTTACACCTGACCTCTTGTTATTGTCCTCGCCTGCACACGGTTTGGATAGCCATGTGGTAATACATGGAATGTGAGGGTACTACGTGGAATGTATCATCCACCCAAGACTTTTTTGTGTGCTACTATCCATGAATATGTACATGTTCATGTAACTAGTTGTTCCCAAGTATCGGGCCATTCCCATGTACCTCTGGGCATGGTTGTGTACTTCTAGTGTACACGGTGTGTCTTCCGTCATTGGGTCCTGGGTGTGTGCAGTTGGCACATGGCCTAGCTTCTAGAGTATGGTCATACAGTGTTTGGGCCTAACCACATGGAATTTTATACTTAACTTGGATAAAAATTATATCCACTATAGGTACCTAGAATACATGGTGTATATTACTCTGGGTTACACAGTGTGTAGTCGATAATTATTTAGAATCCTGTATTCCTTCACGTGGATCCCAAATCTATCTTTTTTGCCACAAATATCACTAGTTAACCACCTAAAATTGATGGGGTTCATCTTTAATCATCCATTCCTAGACTATGGTGTCTGTAAATCATAAATTTTATGGTATTTTGTTGAGTTATCTTGCCTCCCATGGGTGACGATCCAAAACTCATCCATGATCCACATCGTTATCTATTGCATCCATGGATCTATCCTTATCCACCAGTAAATCATAATTCTATATGTAATTCATATAACCACCTCAAATATGGGGGTTTGATCAAACTCAAACTCACCCTGGTAATGTTGAACCACATCCCCATGGACCAATGATGAAGAATGTGAAGAAAAATGGGGAGAAATGAACATAAACAAGGTGAATCTTTCATTGGCCAAGCATTCTTGGCCAACAATCATATAAAAGGGATATACATGGGAATTATTAAGTTAAATAAAGATTTATTATATTAAAATAAAAAATAAATTGTGGGGTTTATCTTAAGAAGAATTAAATCATAGATCAAGAATAGTAGACGAAAATCCATACTCAATCTTTTAATAAAAATGGTTGAATGATTCCTACCTAAATTTAGGATTGATCATTAGTGAATATTGTGTTCTCTATATATGAATATGATCTAATATTTTTTCTTCCACTTGATCCACCTTGATTTAGTAATTCATCATCCTCCAATCAAATCTTCCAATAAATAATGCTCAATCCTCCTCTCAAATCCTCCTAGGGTTATATAGCTAACCTTGGTGATTTTCTATAATGAGGAATTTATAGAGGATTTTTTTCATGGGAATTTCAAAAAAAATATTTATTTTAATTAAACGCACCACCAATGACTACTTCAACCGAACTTCCAACACCGACAAACCTTAGGTCGTACCTAGGGTAAACCCCAAATTTCATAATCGGTTGTGGTATCAGATATTCTATTCAAGGTCTCGAGCAATAGAAAAACTAGAAACATTGAAATAATACATGTTCTTATATTAAAATATAATAATATTTTTATATATATTATTTTTGGGGTCCCAAGACACCCAAACACTGCATTGACTCTGAGGATAAATCTAGATATATGCATAGAAATATTCAAAGGATGATCTATCAAAACCAAATTCGTTATGAGAAATCTACACAGAAATGGTCTTAGAACTTCTCCCATGAGACCGATGACTCCTCATGATATTTGAGGAACAAGAACCTTAATATCCTCACTACTCCACTTAGCATTGTCATCTCCAATGAAACTCAGTTCTCATTCTGAGCAGGGATCAAACTAAACGATATCTATACCTTCTCCAACTAGTCCTATGTCACTGAGTCAAAAATGGATCCATCATACTTCTACAGAATCTGGTGTTGAAACTCTCAATGTTTCCTGCTACAAGTGTCGTCATCATCAACCTCTACCATACAGTAATCTACTAGCACATCTTACTGAACATATTTAGTGAAAACCTGATTATGAGGTCAACATGGATCCATACTTACAAATGAAAAATACTATTAGGGGCTTATAAATATATAATATGGTATATATAATATTTATATAATTATTTATTTATTAAAGGTTCAACCTAATCTCAAGGTCAACCCATTTAAAACACTAGCACAAATAAAAATAATGCATGATCCTTCCCTAGGTATCTACCCGAAACTAGTATCAATTCACTTAGTTGGATTGGTAAACTTAAAGGTTCATGAATCAGATCATGGGGATTCCTAATTACCCATGTCTCAACTAGTATCCCTTGTTTACATTTCTTACTAAATATAGCTGACATAGTTTCCCTAAAAACTAATGTATTCCTCACCTGTTCCTACCTACATATCCATCTTATCCCTCAATATGAACCTCTGATACCACTATGTTGCAACCCCCTCCACCAAAATGTACTTGCCCTAGGTTGGCAATGAGATAAGGGAGAAAATTATGCTCAAATATCAACTCCAATAGTACATGGGTTATAGATAAACACTGAGGGTATATCATACATGTAAATGATATACATTACCATATAAAAGAACATGAGGAAAGAGAGATAAGATAAAAAAATACTCATCAACACCAACTCAAGATAAAAGTAAAATATCCCAAATACACATATGTAATTTCATACAAATAAAACAATTTCAAAAAGGGAACTACAAGTACCAAAAGATTATACTCAGTAGTTACCATGAAATCTCAAAAATATCCTGAACAACCCATGAGCTAGTAATGTCTAGCTTGATCACCACCCTTCTCCTACTAACCTAAAAAAATATTTTATATATACATGGGGTGATAATAACAAGTATACTTAATAAGATCCTCCTTGGATCCTCTTATAAAAAAGATAAAGAAAGAATACTAAATCCTAGTGAACAAAAAGTGAAGCTAACTCATCACCTAAACAAGTAAGCTAATTTCTCAACCTCACCATAGATATATCTCACCAAGTGTCACATACAAGAGATAATATAATATCATATCATATAAAGTTACCCCACTACAACTTTTACAATAGTTTCAGCTATGTCCCAACATCACATGTCCTAATTCATCTCTCTCAAAAAGTAATCCATCCCAAATACACTTGGGCTAATGTATCATAACCCGCATCCCATGCATCACATCATCTCATCACATACCATGAACCCTATGAATCATATAATCCCATGCCACATCTCCACGTAGTAACTGAGTAGTTTTTGGGAGACACTACAACTTTTATGTCATGTATTATACCTCAATCCATCAGATCCCATACACAACATACCTATAATAATCCATAGGATACTATATCTAGAGATATATGTGTGTAAAATAACCACATGACATTATATCCCTCTACAAACATATATAAGGAAAGATATCCCCAATGAATACCAGTATATAATACTACTAGGAGAAGAGAGCAGGGTCAAAGGGTGTAGTCAACCATCCATTCCTTGCCAACCTGGATGTTAGGAAAAAGTCCCTCCCAAAGTCCACTAGGTTTCAATCGAGATACCAATATGGGTGGGGTAGCGTATAAAATCACATAACATGAAAGATATAACATATCTCACAATCACACTATGCGTATTAACCTAGTCTTAGGCTCAACTACAGCTATCATCTCTTAGAAACCCGACAGGCGCTACTAGGGACTAGGTATCCTATACATAAGCATATCAAGAAACTTCATTAAATAAATTATTTCCTTTTTATGTTTCACTTTACATTAATTAAGTCATTTAAAATTATTTTGAATTATTTTGTTTCACATTTCATAAACCACCAAGTGAATCCCATTCCCTCCAGGCATAATCAAACAGATTCCATGGTTCCTTAATATTATCAACATTTTCATTCCATTCAACCACCAACCCCGTGGGTTAAAAAAATTATTAATCATTATCATTCCATAATTTTAGGTACTTTAGGAAACATAATAAGCTTCCATAAAAGAGATGCATAAACCAAGTACAACCAGCTACTTCAACAAGTAGGGAAAGGAATACAGAAACAAGAAACCTAGCCAATCGTCCTTTAAGAATATTTATTAAAAAGAAAGCATCCCAGCTTCCAAAAAAATAATAAATCCTAGTTTCAACCCATTCCATCAATCTCAATTTTACCCTTGACACCATCATTCATATTACTATGCATCTCACCATCATAGGTGTCAACTTCTGCCACAAACCCGGGCCTCCCCACCCATATATGACCAAACCATCAACTATCCTAGGATCACATCATGTCGCATAGCAAGGATCACATCATAGAAACACACGAGGAGGTAGGGAAATAATAAACATAGTTAATAAGGCATCTATGTCCTAAAACACAAGGAATCCAACCTTTGTAATAAAATGGGTATACTCAACCTCAAACATTTATCTTTATTAAACAATCAGTTTATTTTCCATATTATATTAACCGATTCATTTATCATAGGTTAAAACTGTGGGGAGCCTAAGGCATCAGGTATTCAAATCTATAAATTATTTAAATATGTTCTCGAGCATAACTTATAGTTTCAAAAAACTTTAAGGAAGAACAATTACATTAACATTCCTCTTTATTATTGTCACCAATAATAATTTCCATCTTCATGTTCTTTATACAATTACTTTAACATATAGAGGAACAATTCCAATTAAACATGCATTAAGAATTACTTTTGAATTCCCATAAGACATAAGAAGAATAGTTTACAAAATATGGATCTTTAATTATTTATCCAACCAACATTACCAACTTTATGTTCTTTAACAATTTATATCAAATTAAACATGTTAAACCATATCATAACAAACATGATAACCAAATAATAAACATAGATATCACATTATCTGAAAAAATAAGTGTAAAATCGTTATCACATTAGAAAAACATGTAATTGCTAAATCTACAAACCATTTATTTTCATTAGTCTAGATTATTATATATTAAGGTTAATTGCACCATTTTCCAAATATATTAAGAATGATTACTTTTTGATTACACATAAAAAATAATAGTAAAAGCAATGAATCCCCTTCCTCAAGTATTTCAATGTTCTTGAATGATAATAGAAAAACAAGAAAATCTATGATGTCCTCCTCTATAAAGAAACTACAGCCCCAAAATAATGTTTTTCCACAACCACACTAAAAATATTAAAATAACTTCATTAGGAAAAATAAGATCAACCATCATAGCATGGAAAGAAAGAATGGGAGTAATCAAGACCGATCAGAGAAGAAACCACAATAGAAAGAGGAGAAACTCACCTCAAATCACTGTATATAGAACATAGGAATCCATGGATCAATATCTATCAAAATGGGTTTGAATCACCTTGAGATAGATCCTCTAGCTTCCTGAAGTTGGGAGAGAATTAGAGGATTTTGGGAAATAAGGGTGTGATCCAATTTATAGGTTCACTTCCATGGTGTGAATAGGTCATTCATGTCATTAAAGGTTCATGTTTTAAGACTCATTGAAATATGTTTCACCTTGATCCAATAAACCTGGATCAATTCACATTATGAAATTCATGTTTACATAAAGAGTTTTTAAAGTTGGATTTATCGAAACTAATCCTCCACTATTTCACATCATGAATATACCATAAACATTGTAAAAAACCCTTCACAAAACTCTCTTACACAATCCATAAGAAACTACTTTAGTCGTGATCTCCCCACTCATGATTTGAACTATGCTCCAAATCACTAACTCTTTATACTTCAAGATTCTAGTTCCCAAACATGATTGAACCGTATCTAGATTCCTACGAGCACCAAAGACCTCAGAAATACATAAATAAATTAGAAATAAGGATTAGGGACCCTAAAAATTGTGATCTTATAAGTGACTATAGAAATATGCTACATGATTTTATAAATGAATAAGTCATGGAACCCATATTTATCTACAGCATGTTTAAGAAAACCTCACTCAACTTTTTTTGTATGCTTTCATCATGTCAATTTTTATCTAGAGTGAATTTCTCATGTTCTTAAAAAAATTGTATTAAATATTCTATATAATCTATTCTATGTAAATGTTTTGTATATAAACAAATTTTGTGAACATATTTCATGAAAAAATATATTTTTTAATAAATTTCTATAAAAATGATCTTAATAAAATGTGTTATACAAATGTTTTGAAATTAATTACTAATTTGTGTATGATAAAAAAATATAATAAAATATTTTGTTGTAAAATGTCCCATAATGAATAATTTATAAAAAAAATTCCAACATATAATGTTTTATATAAATATTTAGTATAAAAAAATATTCTATAATAAAACATTCTGTAATAAAATTTTATATAATAAATGGTCTATATAAAAAATTATATATATTTAATTGTTATGGATATAATAAACAATTGTTTTAATAAATTAAATTCAATAAAAAAATTAAGTGCAAAAAAAATTAAAATTTATTTGAAAAAAATAACAAAAAAAGGAATTTACTTAAAAAATTATAATTAAAATTTTATAATTAAAAATAAATTAAATTACATTAGGAAATTATTTGTAATATTTTTTACTCATTCAATATTAATTTGTGTATTTTTTCAATAAGTATTCTTTATATTAATTTATTATGATTATTAACCTTAAATAGAGTTATTTAGAAATGGTGATTAAAATAATTTCAATAATTAAATAAGATTTTTACTAGTCTAAAACAGAATAAAATAAATTTTAATTAACTCTATTTTTTATAAATAGCCTTCATTAATTATACAATAGAATATAAGGTAAATAATGAAGTGAAAATATTTTTTATGACGTGTTTGAATTTTAACTATTGTGATATTAGATATTTTTTATAATACATAGGACTGAAGACATTAATTAATTATAATTAATTATTTTTTGATAGTAGCTATAGTTTTTATGTTATCAACCCCCCCCCCCCCCAAAGAGAAAAATTATTATATAAATTTTCTATAAACATATTTTAACGTTAATTATAAATCAGTATCCCCCGCCTGTGCATTTTCATGGGATTTAATTTCTTGTGAAACAAAAAAAACTTACTTTTTTTATAAAAAAATAAGTTAGATTCGATATAAAGATTTAAATGAATGTCGAAATGAATATTAAATAAAAAATGTAACAAATAATATTGATTCTGTGTTATATGTGACTATATACATCACATATTCATATATATGTATACATACTGGTGTTTTTTAAAAAATGTTAATTTATGCATATAGTAGTATGTAAATTAAAACAATGTGTTGTGAATGGATAGAAGTGTGTGTAATTTCAAAAAATGTATGCATAATGTATGAATGTAGTATGCAATTGATGTGCACTATATACAATTTTTAAATACATAAGTGGAATGGGGGGATACTAAACTACATATATAAGCTAATCATATTGTAATTGCATACAATATATAATGTATGCATACTATTGACAAAGTGGTAATTGTTGATCCATTCATTATAAATGTTTCTGGTGTTCTTTCTAGAAAAGAGGTGAAACATGTTGAAGAAATAAATATAACCTTATAGTTTAAATTTTATTTCAATCTTGGTATAGTTCACCTTTTTTGAAGCATAACAAGAAGCATTTAAAGTGATCTTAGTAATTTTCAACAAATTTTAGGTTACTTGCATCTAACTCATTAGTTAGATAAGGATAGGCTACTAAAATGAGGCATGCCTTTATGATACTTACAAAAGCATGTTGAGTATATGGATGGTAGTTCGACCTTCTTTTTTGCCCCTTTTATTAACCTTATCATGTTTTATAAAAAAAATTAATCAATGAATTCTTCACTTTAATCATTTGAGTAATCAATATTTAGAGAATTGATACAGAACTTATAATGCAATATATACACCAATGAAAAAATTTTGTACAAAAAACTTGTCATACAGTTGAACCACCCTCACAATTATATATAATTCACCTTTTCACTTAAATAAATGTATAACTTTAAGGTATATCACAATAACACTAGCATTTTATGTAGTAAAAATACTTGTGAATCAATGTAGTATAGATGCATGTGAATTAATGTTTATCATTACCCATCTAGAAATATTCAGTGATTTTTTCACTATCATACTCTTGACCTGTAGATAAAATCAAGAACTCAACTCCCATATTTCCACATCTATATAATATCTTTTAAATTGTGATTTTCAATCATAAAGATCAATATTATTTCCAAATAGATGAGATAAAAGGGGAAATTTTCATTTTGATGAATAGACTAAAGGCCATAGATTAATTATTCTTTATAAAAACTAAACAAAAATTAAAAATATTTAAGGATAATTAATCTTTTATAAATTTATTATATTTTAATTTAACCATAAAATAATATTTTTTTTATAAAATTAAAATAGAATCCTCTTAATTAGTAACATTTTTTTAATTAATGAAAAGAAATAGGTAGGTGTTTTTTCATGTATACTAATATTTAGAAACATTGCATTTGATAAATAAAAGGAAATTAACAGGTGTGTGTGCATGTGTTCTAAGGATGGTATTCAAATAAGTATACAAGATAAATTACCAACTGAATTAAATTTTTCTTTAAAACCCTTTATTTTTTCCCTCAATTGATAAAAAGTAACGTAAACTATTTAAAAATTCCAACATTTAAACTTATGTTTTCACTATGTCCTCAAAATCAACAAATAATTAACGGGGTGTGAATTTAAAATAATATTTTGAAATTTATGATATAATGGAAATACACACCTTCACAGTAAAATGGAAAAGGTTATATGGTTAAAACTTTATGATAAGTAAAACTAAATCTTCATGGTAATCCATAGTTTAAAAAATGAAAATCATTAGTTCATATTTGAGACTTCAAATGAAGCATAAATTGTATACCTTCATGATCCAACCCCCAAGTTTTAAGTTTAGATAAATGTTCAAAACTATACACTAAATAAATTGTTAGTTTTTATTTTTGAAAAAAATAACATATTTAGACATGTGAAACCATTTAACGCATTCTTATAACACATTATTATAAAAAAATTGAAATTGAGTATCATTCCTTTGTAGAAAAAAAACTATTACAATGACTATATATTCAAGACAGCATATACACATATACCATATCCTACCAATGAATACCATATACTAACAGTGAATGGAAAAAAATATAATACATGAAAAAATATACAATTAATACTATACATACAACATACTAACATTGAATGGAAACACATATACAGCATGCTAACATAAACAACAATATACTACATTACTATATACTTTAAATCACTACAACCCTTCGAGTGAAGAAAATATAAGGATGATCTTGAAGTACCTAATCCATGTAGGGAATCATATATAAAAATGGTTTTCATGGTAAACATAATATATAGAACACGTGATAAAAAATTCTATAGAAAATAAATTATAAAAAACAATAAAAATTATAAGAAAATTATAATAAATTAGTAAAAATAATGAAAATACAAATAAATTAATTTTTTTTAATATTTAAATTACTAAAAATAATAATGAATATTATACAATATGGGAAAAATATAGTGCATAATTATTAAAAATAATTAAACAATATATGATAAAATAATGTAGCTATTATAATAAAAATATTAAAGACATAATATAGGGTGTAGTGTAGAGGTATGTACCACCATAATTCCAATTGAAGAAGTTATATCCTCAAATCCAGTTTTTTGAATAATATACCTTCTGGATCCCATAGATAATCACTTATAAATAGTGAAAAATTAATATAAAATTAAGAAATGTTGAACATTTAAATTTAAATTTTTTGATTTGGTACTTATTTTTAGAAATGTTAAAAGGGATTTCTTAACTTTCATGAGATACAAAAATCTTTATGTAACACCCCGAGCTTCCATGATACGCTTCTCTTTCAATAATGCAATAGCTTGCATTGTACGCAAGTTCGAGATTCTAACACACCGCGACCAATCAAAATAGTCATTATGAATAGTAATACCCACTTTTTGAAATTATATATATATTATATTTCAAAATGGAATTCATTTTTGGATTCAGAATATCGAAATTATCCTATGTTGAATTTTTGGTATTTTTCTGAGAACTTCCAATTTTTTTATGAATAGTGAAAAATACTTAAAAACAAATTTTTTAATCAAAATAATTTATAGTGATAAATTATACTATTGAGTGGTTTTAAAGTTTAATTAGAATATATTTTTACCATTTTATCCAATGGTGGTTATTAGAATTAATTTCACTTTGAAATTGGACATAAACAATTGTCAATCTTTTGATATATATTATTTCTTAAAAACACGCTATTTGTTGTGACATCAGGAATTAATTATAAAATTAATTAATGAAAATTATATTTTTGTAATTTTTTAAAATAGACATAATTTTTGAATCTGGAATATCAATTATAGCTTAGGGTGAAATCTTGGCATTGTTCTGAAAAACTTCAATTTTTGATGAATAGTGAAACCACTAAGTGGTAGTTAAAAAACTGATTTTTCATTTAAATGAAACATTACCACTTCTGTGTTTTGATTTTCAAAAATCTGACATACATGGTTGTCATTAGGAAGTAAAATTTGGTTCAATGGGATTAAAATAATTTTTTGGTGAATAGTAACTTTTAAGTTTAATTAACTATGATTAAAGGTAATTAGTGAAATTTAAGGTAAAAATGATATTATAAAAATATTAAAATACCTTTACACTTGTCCTAACCCTATTTGATGAGTCATGTCCAACCAAGACAATCCATAGGTCAACTTGGGGACCCCATGGAGCCACTTTGGTAGGAAAATGACATTAAAAACTTTTTATTTAATGATAAAATAAAAATGTCACAAACATGAGTTGTTTTACTAAAACAATTTTTAAATGGGGTTATACAAGTCATATTTTTGACTATAAATATTTATTAGAAATATAAAAAGATTTCCTACATCATGATATTTTTTTTATAATTTTTAGACATTAAATAAATTAAATTATTTATGACACCATGATGATGCAGCGATTACCTCATTATTTAACGATTTAAATAAAATGAAAAGATAATGTAAACTATAAAACTTAAACTTGTCAAAAACCTATTGGATGAGTATATTTTGAACCCTTATCACCTTATTATTGAAATATATAAGTTTGGGACCTTTAAAACCCGAAACTCATTATATAATAAAGTAACATTTCAATCTTTCCAAGAGTGCCCCTCCTCTCCTCTTATAAAAGGCCTCCAACACTACCACCTTACTCACACCTTCAAAGCCTTTTGTCTCTGACAAAATCTACCCAAATACTCTCTAAACTTTCCTCTCTTACTCCTAGAAGCCTCACTTTGGGCAGAATTCTTCCCAAGTAAGCCTTTGGCTCAAATCAAAAAAGAGTTACCTGATTTTAAGGTAATGTCTTCTCTTATGTTATTTTGTTTTATTTTTCTTCTCCAACCCCTTAAACTCTTTTTATTCCTTTATTTTGTAACAACAACAGTATCTTAAATATACTAGGATTTTGTTATAATAAGTATTATAGCTACACTTACACACACCTACATCTAATGGTTAAAGAACATACTGTTTCTATGGATGGCGAATTTCTGCCTCACGAAACGATGATTGTTCAACACTCATATAACACCTTAAAAGGTGGCCATTAAGATGACACTATATTTATATATGATATATAATATGTTTATGTTTTACTTAATCTTCTGTATTTTTCATTTATGTCATACCTTTATGGTTTCCATTATGGGTAAACGCGATATCTTCATTTTAGGAAGTGCGGACTACCGCCCCCTCAAAGTGATTTGAATCGTTAATGCCATATGTGGGATGTATAAAGGATGGAGTAAATGATATTATATATGATATTATACTGTAATTATAATATACCTTTATATAATTATTATTTCATTCCATTAAATACGAAATAGAAATGAAAGTAGCATTCATGCGTACGTACGGCTTACCGTCTCCATGAACGGTGCATTTCATTTCTTACCTCTAAATGTTACGTAATATTATTAATGAATGTATATACTGGATATAAATGATATATATGATATCTAAATCATGAATATAATTCTGGATATAATGGATATTTTACCACATGAACAACTTGTGATTATAAGAAGTTTATTTTTGACTCAAGTACCAAAGATCGACAAAATGACCATTATTAACTTAAATAATTACATAATGTTCATAACATGGTAATAAGTGATATAAAAGGAATAATGAACATGAAAAAGGTTCTTAAGAAAATATAAATTAACTCTAGTTTATTATTCAGGAGATTAAAGAACGGTCGAGTGAAGTCGGACACGAGGTAAGGGAACTTCTTAACCCAATTTCCTTTCTTTGGGTTAATCTCCTACTTTCAAATTATGTCATGATATTATTTTGTCATATCTTGTATTTGTACTTTATTTATGTGTACTTATAGTGAATACACATAATAGATATAATTTATTTAAAAAAATTATCTTTTTAAGGGACTTTGTCTCAATCTCCTTTCATTGAGGCATATTTGGTTTTATACACAACTTTCCTTTATACGGTGTATAAACCCCTTTGACTTTTACTTTTACTCAAAAGGAATCTTTTTATACGAAGCATTTTTACTAAATGAAAAAAGTAATGTTTTTTTCTTACGTATGTGGCGACAACGACTTCTCTTCCACCGTGACCATTATTTGAGTTTCGGCTTCCTCAATAAGCCATAACTTTTTTTAAATGAAAAATAAATGCCAAGTTTTACTTTTCTTTTATTTTGGTATTGAAAATGGTTTTGATAATGTTTTTATTATATCGATGTGTTTTATTGATATCTTGTGATTTAAATGTGGAAATGTTATGTTTCCTTTATGGATGTTTTATGTGATACGAATATGTTATGGTTTATGATATGTTTAAATCTGTTCATATGAGGAATACATTGGACTTAATAAGTGACGGGTGGAGCACGCTATAACTCCTTGATGCATCGGTAGGTCTCATGAGACAAACTAGTGTCTTGGCACGATGCCTTGACAAAATCTTATTTGTAGTCTTGGCACGAGGCCTTGGCTACGTGGTTATGATAGTCTGGCATTATGCATTCCATCATTATGAAAGTGGTTATTGATATTGCATGTGATTATTCGACTAGTAAAATATCCACGTGAGTAAGTAAATGGAATTATTTAATTTAATTTTTGCCATATTATTCTGAAGTTCAGGTTTGAAAAGGCTTTTGTTTTAGTTATACATTACCTTAAAAGTTAATGATTATTTATAAAAGCTTCCGTAAGATTGTTATCCTTACTGAGCATCTGAGCTCACCCCTTTCAATGTTTTAATATTTTCCAGGATATGAAGAAGTATTTTATGAATGACATGCAGGGATAGTCATAATAGTATATGAGTGTGGACTATGAAGACTTTGTTATTGTTGTTTTTCACTTTATGATGTAATGTAACATTTATGAATGTATCTATTGTTTCCAAGGCTACTAAACTAATCGGTCTTTCGAGACTTGATCTTTTGTGATCATGCCAATGTTACACAATAATGCACTGACTCTGGGTAACTGGGGTCGGGCGTTACAGTTGGTATCAGAGGCAGTTTAGTACTAACCTTGGAAGCTATATTTAGATAAACTCTGATTAGAGCACATAGCCCTAAGATAGACTTTGAGGATTAGTATAGAATAACTTCCTAGAATTTTGGTATTATAGAGATTTTGTGAGTTTTCTGAGCAATACATCCCTTTCTGGATACGAGCAGGTAGAGGAAGCTCTGGCACAGATGTACCTAGGGGTAAAACCCGAAAACACCGCTTTGAGCTAGACTCGAACGGGAACTGGTCCACGACAACGGGCCTTGCTGCACTCTTGGTTATGACACTCCCGGGGGATATGCTTAGGATAATTCTCATTTTCTTTACAAAACATTATGAAGGGTTTATGAGTATATACTTCCTCAAAGAAAACATTTTTATGATTACGGATTATATCCATAAATAGTTCAATTTATGTTAAGTGTTTTACAAGTATGGAATTATGTATTTTAATTCATAAACTAATCTAGTTTATTCAATTGTTTAGAAATGGCGCCTAGTGGGAGGAATGGAAACTGTATCAATGCACGCACTCCGTGTAGGGATTTCCCTCCTGCTCAAGATAATTATTGTGGAGCTGGAGATACAACTGGTGCTGATCAACTTATTACCATAATGGGACAACTCACTCAGGTTATGAATAATAACCTTACTCGTATGGAGCACCCTGATCCACAACATGGAGGATCAATGTTAGACCGCTTCATGAGGAAAAAACCACCAATATTTAATGGGGGTACAAATACATTAGTATTTGAGCAATGGATAAACTCCTTAGAGAAAATATTCTACGCCTTGGGGAGTAGCGAAGGGGAGAAGGTTGTCATGGCAGTCTACCGCCTCACTGGAGATGCCGATCAATGGTGGTCGCTGATTCAAAACACAAAGGAAGATGAAGAAGTATCAAGTATGGAATGGAGGTAGTTTAAGGAAATTTTCTTAGAAAAATACTTTCCACATGACCATTGAGCAGATATGGAAAGGCAATTTCTGAGTCTGAGGTAGAAGGAGGATGAGAATGTCGCAAAGTATGAGGCTAACTTTACAAGGTTAGCGAGGCATGTTGCAGATTATATACGTAACCCAAGAATTAAAATCGATCGTTTATTTGATGGGTTAAAACCGTTTCTCCGTCGAGCATTAGTATCACAATATTTCTCAACATACGAAGATATAGTCTCGTGTGCTATCAAGACAAAAAGGGAATTCTCTAAATCTTATGACAATAAAGTAAAGCAAGAGAAGAAGAGAACGGTGGAACAAGAGACAGATAAAGGGAAAAAGGGAAAGAAGGATTTTCCATTATGCGATAATTGTGGGAAGAATCACCCCGATACTTGCCTAAAATGAATGGGAGTTTGTTATAAATGTGGAGAAAAAGGTCACCAGGCTCGTGATTGCAAGGGAAAGAAAGAGGATATCAATGTTGAATGCTACAATTGTAGGGAAATGGGGCATTATGCAAATGAATTTCCTAAGCGCCAAGGAAACATACCTCAGAAAAGTTCAAGGGATCAAGGACAATCTTATGTTGTTACTACAGTTGAAGTGGAATAATTAATGTATTAGTGCTTTTGGAAACAAGGATTATATTCTGGTTATAAGAATAATGTGATATATATAAGGATTATACTGCAGTACTTGTTGTTTTCATTAAGGTTTTAATATGATGAAGGTAATCATATTTTTAGTATGTGACAATAATAGAAACTTTACTTTGTTTGGGGAATCTAATGTTACAATTGATTTTGGAATTTAAGGACCTTTTAGAGAAATTCTAGATGGAGGTATTTTGGATAACTATAAAGGTTGGAATGGATTAAGTTGAACTTTGGATAGTATTGTTTAAGGTTAAAACATTTATGAAGATTATTTTTGGAATATTATAATAATAGTATAGGAAAAAGACAACCTGCAGGTCGGGGGATAACTCGTCGTGTCGGACAAAGCTGTAGGAATCGAACCCACAACCATAGTGCAGCAGGCCTTTATTACCTACCACTAGCTTACAGGAAGTCCCTGGTTATTACAAAAAAGTTTTCCTAATCTAAATGGTATGTGTTAATATTTGGAACCTTATACAATTATGATAAATAGAATATTTTTGAGTTCTATTACCTTTTAGAGTGAAAGATAGGTTTGTGGTAAAAATTTATTAAAGAATGAAAGTCTACATGACATGTATGTATATTCCCTTACATTCTTAGTAAATCTCCTAAATAAATTCCTCAACTTTATAAAAGGTAACTTAAAACAAAAACATTTCCGGTTAACTTTTCCAACTGGGGATTCAATGACCGTTTAACCAATCACAAGTTTGTGATTTTCTTATGGTTACCTTTCTCCTAATCCAGTTTTCTACAACTCTCCATCAGACCTTGATGGTTTTTTTTTCTTCCATATCCATATTTTCATAGAATCCTAGTATGGGCTATCTCGGGTGACCTTTGTACTTATCTTTCTTTCTTTTAAAGTTATATTTTTATTAACCTTATTTACGATGTGGGTTTTCCACAAAGGTATTTTCTATTTTCAACATTTTATTTTCAAAGAAAAATTTCAAATTGCGAGTACGCAATTTATTGGAGGGGAGAATGTAACACCCCGAGCTTCCACGATACGCTTCTCTTTCAATAATGCAATAGCTTGCATTGTACGCAAGTTCGAGATTCTAAGACACCGTGACCAATCAAAATAGTCATTATGAATAGTAATACCCACTTTTTGAAATTATATATATATTATATTTCAAAATGGAATTCATTTTTGGATTCAGAATATCGAAATTATCCTATGTTGAATTTTTGGTATTTTTCTGAGAACTTCCAATTTTTTTATGAATAGTGAAAAATACTTAAAAACAACTTTTTTAATCAAAATAATTTATAGTGATAAATTATACTATTGAGTGGTTTTAAAGTTTAATTAGAATATATTTTTACCATTTTATCTAATGGTGGTTATTAGAATTAATTTCACTTTGAAATTGGACATAAACAATTGTCAATCTTTTGATATATATTATTTCTTAAAAACACGCTATTTGTTGTGACATCGGGAATTAATTATAAAATTAATTAATGAAACTTATATTTTTGGAATTTTTTAAAATAGACATAATTTTTGAATCCGGAATATCAATTATAGCTTAGGGTGAAATTTTGGCATTGTTCTGAAAAACTTCAATTTTTGATGAATAGTGAAACCACTAAGTGGTAGTTAAAAAACTGATTTTTCGTTTAAATGAAACATTACCACTTCTGTGTTTTGATATTCAAAAATCTGACATACATGTTTTTTATTAGGAAGTAAAATGTGGTTCAATGGGATTAAAATAATTTTTTGGTGAATAGTAACTTTTAAGTTTAATTAACCGCGATTAAAGGTAATTAGTGAAATTTAAGGTAAAAATGATATTATAAAAATATGAAAATACCTTTACACTTGTCCTGCCCCTATTGGATGAGTCATGTCCGACCAATAAAATCCATGGGTCAACTTGGGGACCCCATGGATTCACTTTTGTAGGAAAATGACATTAAAAACTTTTTATTTAATGTTAAAATAAAAATGTCACAAACATGAGTTGTTTCACTAAAACAATTTTTAAATGGGGTTATACAAGTCATATTTTTGACTATAAATATTCATTAGAAATATAAAACTATTTCCTATATCATGATATTTTTCTTATAATTTTTAGGCATTAAATAAATTAAATTATTTATGACACCATGATGATGTAGTGATTACCTCATTATTTAACGATTTAAATAAAATGAAAAGATAATGTAAACTCTAAGACTTACACTTGTCAAAAACCAATTGGATGAGTATATTTCGAACCCTTATCACCTTATCATAATAATATATAAGTTTGGGACCTTTAAAATCTGAAACTCATTATATAATAAAGTAACATTTCAATCTTTCCAAGAGTGCCCCTCCTCTCCTCTTATAAAAGGCCCCCACCACTACCACCTTACTCACAACTTCAAAGCCTTTTGGCTCGGCCAACCTCTGCCCAAATACTCTCTCAACTTTCCTCTATTACTCATATAATCCTCACTTTGGGCATAATTCTTCCCAAGGAAGCCTTTGGCTCAAATCAAAAAAGAGTTACCCGATTTTAAGGTAATGTCTTCTCTTATGTTATTTTGTTTTATTTTGCTTCTCCAACCCCTTAAACTCTTTTTATTACTTTATTTTGTAACAAAACCAATATCTTAAATATACTATGATGTTGTTATAAGAAGTATTCTAGCTACACTTACACACACCTACATCTAATGGTTAAACAACATATTGTTTCTATGGATGGCGAATTTCCACCTCACGAAACGATGATTGTTCAACACTCATATAACACCTTAAAAGGTGGCCATTAAGATGTCACTATATTTATATATCATATATAATATGTTTATGTTTTACTTAAGCTTCTGTATTTTTTATTTATGGCATACCTTTATGGTTTCCATTATGGGTAAACGCGATATCTTCATTTTAGGAAGTGCAGACTACCGCCCCCTCAAAGTGATTTGAATCGTTAATGCCATATGTGGGATGTATAAAGGATTGAGTAAATGATATTATATATGATATTATACTGGAATTATAATATAACTTTATATAATTATGATTTCATTCCATTAAATACGAAATAGAAATGAAAGTAGAGTTCATGCGTATGTACGGCTTACCGTCTCCATGAACGGTGCATTTCATTTCTTACCTCTAAATGTTACGTAATATTATGAATGAATGTATATAATGGATATATATGATATATATGATATCTAAATCATGAATATAATTCTAGATATAATGGATATTTCACCACATGAACAACTTGTGATTATAAGAAGTTTATTTTTGACTCAAGTACCAAAGATCGACAAAATGACCGTTATTAACTTAAATAATTACATAATGTTCATAACATGGTAATAAGTGATATAAAGGGAATAATGAACATGAAAAAGGTTCTTTAGAAAATAGAAATTAACTCTAGTTTATTATTCAAGAGATTAAAGAACGGTCGAGTGAAGTCGGACACGAGGTAAGGGAACTTCTTAACCCAATTTCCATTCTTTGGGTCAATCTCCTACTTTCAAATTATGTCATGATATTATTATGTCCTATATTGTATTTGTACTTTTTTTATGTGTACTTATAGTGAATACACATAATAGATCTAATTTATTTAAAAAATGATCTTTTTAAGGGACTTCATCTCAATCTCCTTTCATTGAGGCATATTTGGTTTTATACACAGTTTTCCTTTATACGGTGTATAAACCCCTTTGACTTTTACTTTTACTCAAAAGGAATCTTTTTATATGAATCTTTTTTACTAAATTACAAAAGGAATGTTTTTTTCTTACGTATGTGGCGACAATGACTTCTTCGCCGCTGTGACCATTATTTGAGTTTTGGCTTCCTCAACAAGCCATAACTTTTTTTAAATGAAAAATAAATACCAAGTTTTACTTTTCTTTTATTTTGGTATTGAAAATGGTTTTGATAATGTTTTTATTATATCGATGTGTTGTATTGATATCTTCTGATTGAAATGTGGAAATGTTATGTTTCCTTTATGCATGTTTTATGTGATACGAATAAGTTATGGTTTATGATATGTTTAAAACTGTTCATATGAGGAATGCATTGGACTTAATAAGTGACAGGTGGAGCATTCTATAGCTCCTCGATGCATCGGTAGGTCTCATGAGACAAACTAGTGTATTGGCACGAGGCCTTGACAAAATCTTATTTGTAGTCTTGGCACGAGGCCTTGGCTACGTGGTTATGATAGTCTGGAATTATGCATTCCATCATTATGAAAGTGGTTATTGATATTGCATGTGATTATTCGACTAGTAGAATATCCATGTGAGTAAGTAAATGGCATTATTTAATTTTATTTTTTCCATATTATGCTGAAGTTCAAGTTTGAAAAGGCTTTTGTTTTAGTTATACATTTCCTTAAATGTTAATTATTATTTATGAAAGCTTCCGCAATATTATTATCCTTACTGAGCATCTAAGCTCCCCTCTTTCAATGTTTTAATATTTTCTAGGATGTGAAGAAGTATTTTATGAATGACCTGCAGGGATAGTCAGAAGAGGATATGAGTGTGGACTATGGAGACTTTGTTATTGTAGTTTTTTACTTTATGATGTAATGTAACATTTATGAATGTATCTAGTGTTTCCAAGGATACTAAACTAATCGGTCTTTCGAGACTTGATCTTTTGTGATCATGCCAATGTTACGCAATAATGCACCGACTCTGGGTAACTGGGGTCGGGGCGTTACACTTTAGTTTTTCATTATTTAACCTGAATAAAATAAAGGAACCCGATATTCCATTATCAAATTTGAAAAGAATTTTGAGCATTATAAATGATCAAATAATTTACTTATATGTAATATATTTAACTGAGTTAATAAATAATGAACATAATGTAATTTATGATTTAGGATGTTATTTTACTTTTTTTTATATATAGTAAATTGATAATTTTGAATAATGATATATGTATTTCAGTTTAATGATATAATTATTTTATTAAAAAATTACCTTTTTTTACATGGAGGGTTTTCTTAACATGAATTTTTATGGGATGCAATCGCTACTAACACAAAATAACTCACTATAAATTTGAAAAAGAGTAATAATATGAATAAAGTATAAAATGTATTTTAATTAATATATATCTAATAATGAAAGACCTATAGATAGGTAAAATATTGAAATACTTGATGTTATAATAAAAAAACATTAATTTTGACTTAAAATAAACAAGTTTATTCTAGCATGGGAAAAAATACAATTATTTCTTAATCATTCCTTCTGGTCTTCATTCTCTTCATATTGAAATCTGAACATAGCTTATTTTCATTTTCTTTGCAACTCTAACCCCCATGTATGAAATCTAGGACTCCTTTTATCATATTTTGGAAATTTTCTTCATAAAAATATTATAGTAAATGTCTATGAAATAAATAAATTAATCATTCATATTAAGAGAGTAGATATAGTAGAGAAAATTAGATTTAATATAAAAATTATTATAAAGGAATGAAAAATAGGGTTTAGAAATGTCATGACTTGACCCAACATGTACTAAATTGCGACTACCCTAGACCGCCTCCAATAATCTAGGGATTGGTAGCCAGTACTAAGTAGGAAGGTCACACACATGGGATTCCTTATCCTAATTTACATGCACACACACAAACATATCCAATCCCATATAATTCTAGAATGGAAAACAAATGATAACCATTCATGCATGCATACATCTAAAATCCACCCACTATAGTATAACAATAAGTAATAGAAATAAAAAGGCCCAAATATAATCCCAACACAAAGAAATAGAAAGAAATTAAAACCTGTAAAGTGGGTGAGGACTGTTGTCAATGAAACCCTAGGAAAAAACCTTAGTATGTCTAGATCACTAAGTTTTTCCGAGTCCTGGTCCCTCTAGGACTCCATAAAAAGTTTGGTTAGCTGCATAAGACACAACACATGCAGGAAAATCCCATGCAAGGGTGAGTATAACAATACCCAGTAGAATAACCCAAAATCCCTAAGAATATAGAATCAAGAATAATAATCAAATCATCACAGGTATATTCCAATATCGTATAACAAGAACATCCATATATACTCAACATAGACACATAGTATCAAGGTAGAATCACGATTTTAATTCCAACCTATGATTCCTTCTATAAGGTTTCACGTAGTACTCATCTGAGAGAAAAAACTCCACGATACAGATAACACTGATGGAATCCATTTTAGGTTTTGTGATCTTAGGTCTCACTATTATAAGTACACACTAGAAGTCTGAAGTGATTGATACACAGATGGGGATCACACCCAAGCCCATGGGGTATACCAACAACCCAATTTGTATTAACCCACTAAGTAGGGGATCAACTTATGTATAGTGTTGGTCATGACGATGCCAAGAATCCCACTTAGGTAAATGATTATGATAAAATATCTCACTCTAGGCCTTAGGAAGGTATTCCAACAACTCTATTCAGGTCTAGATTTCCTTAGAGTGGATCTCCATCATATGCATAGGATGTGACAGCATACTAAACCCTCAAGGAAAGGATCAAGGGAATGTACCCTAAAGAAACTTGTTGAAGCTAAAGAGGATAAGGACTCCAATACATATTTGAAGGAGTACATGGTGTGTAATGATAGTACAGGGTGTGTCACTTTGGCATTGGGTTCTACCTATGTATCATTATACATGTATCTATTTCTGAGTACATGTCGTGTCCAGACCCATGTGCTTCTGACTATGTCCATGTATAGTTGTGCATGTTCATGTACTCTCTAAGGTACACTCTAAGATTCCAGGTAAGGGTCACATGTTGTGTGATAATAGTCACACAAACCATAGCACTGCATAGGGGACCCATGTGCATGGGATATTTTTATTCTCATGAAAACCATAGCACTGCATAGGGGCCCCACGCGATGTGTAATTATGAAATACACATCATATAAAATGGGGTTTCAAAAAACCCATAGGTTCTTCTTCTACATACACCATTCTTCTGTTGCCTCTAGTTCTACCACCGATCTCACCTGGAGATCTCAAATCTAGTCCGACCGAGCCCATCTATCATCACTCACCAGAATTCATCCACCAAAATGCAAGGTAAAATAGTCATCATTGGTCATCTTAGTCATCACATTACCTGATAAAATTGGGAGTCTCAAATCCATCCCCAATCCATCATCAACATTATCACAACATGATCATATCGTTGATCCAAACCCAGTTATGCGATATTAATACATTTCACCAAGAAACGGGTGCACAATGATTGATTATCTGGTATTTGTCAAAACACTCGTAAAACAGAACACCAGTGATGAATGTATGAGGATTTATGGGATAAAACCAAGAAACAAAAAAGAGGAATGAACCTTGGCCATGTTTGGGTTGGCCTTGATCTGTTGCATTAGAATGACAAATAAAGGGATAATAAAATAATCACAAAGAGATCCCCAATCTTGAATAATATCCATCCCATACCCAAAATATATATGATATGTGAATAAATCCATTATTTTATTGATTAAAATTCATTATAGGAATAAAATAATGGGGATAAATTCAAATAAAATAGTTTTCTACCTCAAGGTGGATCAATTGCTAATGAAGAATGAATTTGCATCATTATTGTTGGTGAGATACTTGAATATCATTGGAATTGACGATCTTAAATCCTTTATCATCACTTTCCAAGGATCTCTTTACAATCCTCTCTCTCAATTCCCAAGGTTATGCAGCCAACCCTGAGAATTGTTCATAAGTATGTTTAAATAGAGAGGTATTAGGTCATTGCATCACATTAAAAAAATTATTTTATTTATTCACTCACGACTTCAATTTATAGAAAATCATCACACTGACAAAGTTTATGTCATTACTAGGGTAAAACCCATGATCTGAACTTAACAGAGGCCTTTGATTTCTGATTTGAGCCTCATTTATTCCACTTTTTCAGGAAAACTACACATATGTGATATTAAATATATTTAATATATTTTAAAAATTAATTTTGAGAACATCAGGCCTTGGAATCTCATGTCGTATCAGTACCTAGAAATGTAAATAATCCATTTAATATTCTAAAGTAATAAATGAAAAAATTAGAGTTGTTAAATACTCTCTACCTTAGGTATTTACATCCCAGAAATAAAAAAATACTACACAAAGAGATGTGGGTACTCAGAACACATCTGAGTCTCTTACTACCATGTGATCTCCTAAAGATTCATGCACTACCACTGAAAATGCACTAAAGTAATCACTCACCCATATAATATCATCTATTTATAATTCTCAATCTCTATCGAGTATTCGACAAAGGTATTTTCATCCTTGATTTCCAACTCACCCCAATCAATAACATCTAACGGGACATGCACATACCTCCTTAGTTGTGACATGTGGAAGACATCATGTACCTGTTCTAACTACAGCAATGGAGCTAAGTGGTATGACACCTCACTAAATCTACACAGTATTTGGAAAGGGCCCATTAATCTCGAAGATAGATTGTCACCCCGGCTAAATCTTCATAATCCACATCAAGGTTAGACCCACAAGAATACATGATCTCCCTCCCCGAACTCCAAAGGCCTCCATCATCAGTATTCATAGGAATTTTGATGGATTTGTAAAGTCCTCATCGACTCATGGATGATATATACCTTCTCTATAGTGACTTTAACCAACTTTGGTCCCATAAGTGTTGACTCTATTAGGTTGGTCTAGCATAGTGATGACCTGCAGGGTCACCTGTACTAGGCCTCAAATTGTGTTATAACGATAGTGGAATGGTATCTATTGTTATATGAAAAATCCATCAATGGTAGGTTATCCTCCTAACAACTTCCATGGTCCAACATGCTAGTTCACAACATTTCCTCCAAGGCCTAAATGGTTTTCTCAGTCTGGCCATTAGTCTGGGGGTGAAAATCCATGCTCAAATGAAATTGAGTCCCAAAGGACTCCTGAAATCCCTTCCATAACTGATATGTGAAGTGATAATCATGGTTAGAAATGATTTTCTAGGGAACTCCATGGAGTCATACTATCTCCTACACATATAGGCATATTAAGATATCTATTGAACTTTACTCTCAAATTGCTTGGAAGTGGGACGACTTGATGATCTGGTCTATGATCACCCAGATAGAATATTTTCCCCTAAATGTTTGTGGTAACCCCATCAAAAATTCCATGTATATCTCATTCCACTTCCAATCTGGAATGTCAAGGGGTTAATCTAAACTCTATGGAATGTTCTCATCCTTCACCTACTGACAAGTGAGTCATTGAGAGATAATTTATGTTAATTCCTTCTTCATCCTTAGACACTAAAACTAATTTCAAAGTTCCTTGTACATCTTCTCCACACCTAGATGTACCTATAAGGGAGATGTATGAAACTCTCTCAGAACCTCCTCTCGTAATTTCATTGGTACCATTGTGGATCCTCTATAAATAATGGCATGCTCCCATCTTCATAAAATCCATTAGAAGCATGTCTAGTGGATATCTAAGTATGTAGGTCCTCACTGTAGGTATTCCCAAGATGTGCCTCCCCAACTCATTGTAAAATCATAGGAGTAACAACCATAAACTAGAGGTAAAGTAATATATCCCCGCCCACAATGGATAACTACAACGAGGCCAACTTCTCTAACACCTTGTTCAGTAGCTATGAATAATATCTCCTACTGAGAGCATATGCTACCATTTTCCCCTTCCTAGTAGTATAGACAATATAAAAGTTATAATCTTAGAGTAAATCTAGTCATTTAATCTTTCTAAAGTTAATATCCTTTTAAGAGAATATATACTTGAGACTCTTGTGGTCAGAATAGACTATAAACTACTCACCCATCAGGTAGTGTTGTCACATATTCAGTGCAAAGACTACTACTACTAACTCAAGATCATGGGTCACATAGTTATGCTCATATGGTCTCAACTGAAATGAACCATGGTCAATAACTACTTTCCTCTACATCAGAACACAACCCATATCGTTTCTTATTCATCATATAATACTATGTACTTGACATCCTCCTTTGGAAATCTCAAGATGGGAGCGCTCATCAATATCTGCCTCAACTCCAGAAAATCCTAATAATGCCTATCTAACCACATGAAAGGATTATCCTTTTAGGTAAAATAATTCAATGGGGATAATATCCTAGATAAATTAGGTATGAATCTATGATAATATCCTTCCAAACCAAGGAAGATCCATACCTCCATCATACTCTTGGGTGGCTCCAAATCTAACACTGCCTCGACCTTTGTCGGGTCCAATGCCACACCATCCGCTAAGATAACATGTCCTGAAGAGTGGACCTAATGAATCCAAAACTAAAACTTCAATATATTCCCATAAATATGGTGATCTCTAAGTATTCCCATAACCATCCTCATGTGTCTTGCGTTCTCCTCCTCAGACTCTGAGTACACTAGGATATCATCGATGAAGACTACCACAAACCAGACTAAGAAAGGATGAAATATATGGTTCATGAGTCCCATGAAAACTTTTTTTCATTCATCATACCGAATGGAATCTCCAAGTACTCATAGTGACTATAACGACATCATAAATTTGTCTTCAGTATATCCACATCCCATACTCACAACTGGTGATAGCATGATCTGAGGTCAATCTTTGAGAACCATCATGTCCATCTCAGCTAATCAAAGAGGTAATAGATCCTTATTAGTGGATACTTTTTCTTTATGGTCACCTAGTTTAGGTGATGTAAATCCACACACAACCTCGAGCTCACATCCTCCTTCTTAGCAAACAATACAAGGGCTTCCCGGGGTGAAAAACTAGGCCTGATAAATCCCTTCCTCTACAAGTCCTCCAACTACACCCTCAGCTTTCGATTCTATATGGGGGAAATCAAATATACTAACATAGATATTGAGGCCATATAGGGATATAGATCAATGAAAAATTTTATCTCTAAATGGGGAGGTAATCCTATCATATCCTCAGGAAAGAAATCCTTATAATCCACCACCACTGTAGGAAATTGAAAACTCATAACATTCACTTCACAAATGGTCATGCAAGAAAACTAATGAGTAATCAGCTACACCCTCCTATGAATGAGTCTATCCTACTCTACTTAGGTTTCCTTCTCACCCATAAAGGAAAACCGAGTCCCGTCACTGTGGATACACTACATCCTCCACCTGAAATATTCTATATGGGAATTAACTATAGATAACCAGTCTATGCCTATAATAACATCGTAAGGCCTCATTATTGCTACAAAGAGATACCAAAAGAAAAAATTCCCTCCAAGAGTCATGTCACGCCATTGGTATGACAAACCTACTTTTTTATTATAAACTTAAACCCGATTTATTACATAAACATCACTTGATAAAACATAGAAGATAGAGAGGTATAGTGTCTTTGGGGATTATGATCATTACATAACAACTTAAAACATGAAATGAAACATCTTTATTGAAAACTTCCTTTACACGGCCACTACATTCCCTCGTACTTAGCATTGCATGAGATAACCTGAGGACATGCATAAGAAAAGGGTGAGCTATAAAGCCCAGTAAGGGAATAATCATGGAATAACATGAGGAATACAATACATGTTAGAAAATAGGCATATCAATAAAGAAAAAGAGAAGCATAAACATAAAGGCATGATAAATCATGATAATCATAACATGGAAATGTGACAACAACACTTAACATGGAATTAGCATGAACCAAGGCTCATTGCACATGGAGCGTGAGTAAATCCTCATTGCACATGAAGCATGAGTAAACACTAGTTTCACTTGAATTAGCATGAGTAAACATCCATTTCACATGATGTATCATGATAATATACTTTACCCAATGCATTGGAGTGCTATAAGGGCGCACCCTTCTTAAACATTTCATTTCATGCATAAGTGTGCCACATGGATCATATAACATGGATTAATAAAACATAATCATTTATTCCATGATAAAGGAATGTAGAATTAATACATGAAACTTTATAATAAATAAGAAAATGTTTATAAATTTGAATACCCTTGATAGAGAAATGGGTATGGTATTCACTACATAATGACATTGGCTTGGAAAATCGGTGCAATTTTGGTAGCGTAACAGCGTGACGTAAGAATTAATAAAAATAGTTGATGAGAGAGAAATGGGTGTATCATTATATTTACATGAAATTGAAATTAAGGGGGTTATATGGATACATGTCCCAACAATTGTAACGGAATTTAGAGTCATGATACAAAAGAATTGCTTGAATGTAAAAGAGGAGAGAGAAATAGTAACGGGTGTACATGGGAGGCATTTAATGAGAGAGAAAGGGGTATCCCATAATTCAAACATAAATAGAGAAGTATGGGGGAGGTTAAAAACCATACCCCAACATTTATTATTGAAATTAAAATGTCATAACAACATTAATAAAATTGGACAAAAATGAGAAAAGAAGAAAAAATTCTTACTTGGAAGTGTTCTTTTAAAGGCTTGAGAGAGGCTTAAGAGAAGCTTCTGGGGTGATTAGGGCACCTTGGGAGGATTCAAGAGAGAGGAGGGAAGACATTGTATGAACTCCAAAGGATTAGATTGAGGAGGAAGTGGGATCTTGGGTGGGTTTATATAGGAAAGGTGAGGGAATTTTTTATTATTTATGTTTGGGACACCTCACATTAAACTAATCCAAACCACAAACCATCACATGGTTTTTGCGCATGGTTTTTGGAAAAGGGAAGTGGAAAACAATATTTTATAAGTCCAAAGTCTGAACTTCTTAAAATAATGGGGTTGCTTATGTGGAGGTGAGTCACACTCCCAAGGAAAACAATTTAAAAATACAAGATGTTTAATAAGTCTTGAAGGGTCCATTAATGCTTTGTAAAATAAGTCAAACAAACCCAAAATCACATTATTTTAATGGTAAAACATATATTGGTCGAGCATAAATCTTATAGTATTTTATTAAATCACTATTGATCCATTATGATGTCATAAAACACATTATATATTTAAACGGTATTTAATTTTTACCCAAAAAATTTATTATCTCAGAAAATTACGAAAAATTCAATGTTGGATAATTTTGGCATCCTGATTCCAGAAATAATATTTATTTTTTCTAAATATGTTAATTTTTACTTTTAAAATAAAAACTGACATTTATCAAAAATTCACTAGTTTTGACAAAAATGGATTTCAAACTTTAATAAAAATTACGACTGCTTTCATAAAATTATACGATCATTTATATTTAATAAAAATTAATTTAATAACAATAGTAATATTTTATTAAAATATTATTTATTTCAAAAATACATTAATTCATAAAAATGGATTTCTTAGTTTAACTTTAACTTAAAATACTATTTGAGCTTTAAAAAAACTATTTACAAGGTAACAATAATAAAATGAAAGTGTATTAATTATTATATACAAAAATAATGTACATAACCATAGTGCTAATGTCTTGTTACATAACCCCTTATAACACCCGCATAATACCGAAGGGTAAGGTGTGCAATGGTGACCGACTCTTGGTGTGGCTCGGATAACATTGCTCGGGTGGTAATCTCTATCAACTTCCACTTCTCTTGTAGGCGGTCCCGCTCGAGCTTAACCTATTGAAGCTCGACTTGGGCTTGGTCAAGAGCGAAGCCCAATGATGCCACCTCTTTTCTGAGTTCTAACAAATGGGATTTTTGTGGGGAACGTCTACTGGATGAGGTCATCGCTTCCTTTTTCTGATTAAATTGGATTCGTTAAAGCCCTATATTTATACTAATCATGTGATCATTGTTAAACGAATATATTAGAAACAATCACAATTATTAACATAAAACCAAAGAAGTTGACATTTTATATAAACATTTTACTTAAAGAGACATTTAATTATATCAATAGGGATTTCCATTAATGAATGTTTGGGTCGTTAAAATCTTCCCCCCTTAAGAAATTTCGCCCTTGAAATTTCATTTTCCCATACTAAAACAAATGTGAGTAAATTTGCTTCATCACTTCCTCTGATTATCACGTTTCTTCTTCAAACTTGTGGTTTCACCACAACACCTTGACAAGGGGCATTGTCTTATTTTGTAGAACCTTTTCTCTACGATCTAAGATCTTCAATGGTTTCTCCTTATAATAAAGATCATCCTCTAACTGTACCGCCTCTGAAGAGAGCACATGTTAAGGGTCCGGTATGTACTTCCTTAAGAGGGATACATGAAATACATCATGTACCTTGGACATGGTAGGTGGAAGTGCAAGTCGATAGGCCACAGCCCTGACACGATCAAGAATCTTGAAGGGGTCGATGTACCTTGTACTTAACTTCCATTTCTTTTCAAACCTCATGACCTTCTTCCATGAAGATATGTATAGAAAATCCATGTTTCCAACTTTAAACTCAAGGTCTCATTGACGGTTATTTGCATAACTATTATCTCGACTCTGGGCTTCCTTGATATGCCGTTGAATGGTTTTCACCTTCTCCACCGTTTCTTTGACCATTTCTTGTCCAAGCAGCTTACTCTCACTAACCTTATCCCAACATGCTGGTGTTCTTCACCTTTTCCAATAAAGGGCTTCATATGGTGCCATTTGGATGCTTGAGTGGAAACTGTTATTATAATAGAACTCAACCAGATAAATATGTTTATCCCATACTCCTTTAAATTCCATTGAGCATGCTCTCAACATGTCCTCAAGTGTTTGGATAGTCCACTCGGATTGGCCATCAGTTTTAGGATGATAGGTCGTACTGAAGTTTAGTTCAGTATTCAGAGCATGTTGAAGACTCTTACAAAACATAGAGGTGAATCTTGGATCTCAATCAGACACAATAGATATTGGTACTCCATTCAGTCTTACCACTTCCCTGATATATATTTGTGCTAGTTTATCCAACGAGAAATCCTCCCGAATGGAAATGAAGTGTGCAGACTTTGTAAGACGATCCACAATAACCCAGATTTAATTGTTGCCTTTGGATGTCTTTGGAAGTCCGGTGACAAAGTACATGGTGATGTCCTCCCATTTCCATTCTGGTATGGGAAATGGTTGCATCATCCCCTTAGACTTATGCCTCTCTTCCTTCACTTACTGACACACCAGGCACTTTGATGTATATTCAGTGATCTCCTTCTTCATATTATCCCACCAATAATGCTCTCAGATATCTCGATACATATTTGTGTTTACTGGGTGAATTGAGAAATTTGAACTATGTGAATCATCCAAAAGTTCATTCTTCACCTCTGGACATGATGGAACACATAGTCTTTTCCCAAATCTCACAAATCCTTCTTCATTAACATTAAAATCTAAGGATTTCCCTTTTCCGATAGCTTCCACTTTCTCTTGAATTCCCACATAATTCTTTTGATCATCCTTTAACCTTTCTAAAAGGGATGGTTGAGCAATCATTTGTGAAAGGATTGATGATGTTCCCTTCTGTATGATTCTCATGTACATCCTCATCAAATCTAAGAAGATTGGATCCTTTTCAATTATCATCAATGATATAATTGCGGGGTCATTTCTACTTAGATCATCTGCCACCTTGTTCGCTTTCCCAAGGTGGTAATGGATTGAGCAGTCATAGTCTTTGATCAAATCTAACCATCTTCGTTGGTGCATATTCAACTCTTTCTGTGTGAATATATACTAGAGGCTTTTGTGGTCCATATATATTTCACACTTCTCCCCAAAGAGATAATGCCGCCAAATTTTCAAAGTGAAGATCACTGCATCCAGATCGAGGTCATGTGTTGGATAGTTATATTCATGAACTTTCAATTGACTTGAAGCATAGGCAATGACTTTTTAATTTTACATCAACAAACATCCCATGCCCTTCTTCAAATAATTACTAAATACCATGAAAAGTTCTCCACTTGTGGGTAAAGTGAGCACGGGCACAGTGATAAGCCTCCTTTTCAACTCCTTGAATATTTCTTCACATTCATCACTCCAAGGAAAATTTACTCCCTTCCAAGTTAGCTTGGTAAGAGGGTTGGACAATCATGAAAAATTTCTCACAAATTGTCGATAATATCCAGCTAACCCCAGGAAGCTATGGATATCTGTTACCAATATTGGCCTCGGCCATCCCTCAATTTCATCTGTTTTGGAGGGATCAACATATATCCCATTGCTTTTGATGATATGGCCCAAGAATGAGACCTCCTTCAACCATAACTCACACTTTCTGTACTTCGCATAGAGCTTCTCCTTCCTCAAGGTCTCTAGTACAGTTCTCATATGCTCCTCATGATCCTCCTTGGTTTTGGAGTATATCATAATATCATCTATAAAGACTACCACAAATTTGTCAAGGTAATATATAAAGACTCTATTCATCAAGTCCATGAAGATTTATAGATCATTAGTGAGACCGAAAGGCATTACTATGAATTTATAGTGCATGTATCTTGTACGAAAAGAAGTCTTGGGGATAACTTCCTTCTTCACCCTTACTTGATAATATCCCGACCGCAAATCCACCTTGGAGAAGTATTTTTCTCCACACAACTGATCAAACAAGTCATTTATTCATGGGAGAGGATACTTGTTCTTTATCATGATTTTTTTAATCTCACAATAATTGATGCAAAGGTGCATTGACCCATCTTTCTTCTTGATGAAGAGGATTGGTGCACCCCATGGTAAATCACTTGGGCATATAAACCCTTTATCTAGATTCTCCTGTAGTTGTTTCTTCATCTCCTCAAACTCCACAACATCCATTCTATACAGAGTCTTGGATATTGTCAATGCCCTAGGTATAAGATCAATTGAGAATTCAACATCTCTTCTAGAAGGAATACTAGGCAATTCCTCGGGAAACACTTCAGTGAATTCCCTCACAATAGGCATGTCTTCAAGGATGGTTTCTTCCTTGGACTCAATCATTTGATCTAGATACACATGCTCATAGGGAAGTAATATCCGCTCTTGATATGATGGAGCTAAAGAAGATTCATCTTCTTCCTTGCACTTGTAAATAATCGGGGGGTCGATTCTCTACATGGAGAGTGATTTCCCTCTCACGGCAATTTATGTTGGCTCTATATAAGGAAATCCAATCCATGCCAAGAATTGCATCAAATTCCACCATAGGGAGTATGAAGAGGTTATTTGGGAAGTTTAATCCACAGATTATGACAGGGGAGAAGTTATATTCATGGGATGAAATAATCACCCCATTTTTCGTACTCACTGATATCTTCACTTCCATGATTTGTGCCAGTGATGGTATTGTTCTAATAAACTTTCAAGATATAAAATAATGTGTAAAAACTGAATCAAAAAGTATGTTTGCTATTATTTAATGAATAACTAGCATACCTGTCACCACTTCATTTTCGGGGTTCACTTCGGTAGTAGTGATGGAAAAATCTCGCCCTTGCTTCCATGGAGGTTGTTGGTTGCCTTCGAAAACCCTTGGCTTAGGGAACTGATTTGCAAGAGGCCCTGGTTCTTTGCAGTTGTAGTAATGAACCACGCATTGAGGTTCGAACGGATCATTCCTCTCCTCTATCGCAGCCACGGGTCTTTCTTGCTGATAGTTAACAGCCATGTGCCCTTCTCTTCCACACTTAAAGCATTTTCTTGTACCCTTCAGAAAATTTCCAGGGTGCTTCTTTCCGCACCTTTGGCAAATGGGGTGATAGATATTCTTAGCACCATTGGATTTATCCATCGGACCACCAGAATTGAATTCCACCTTACACTTATTATCCCCATGATACCCCTGAGATTCTACGATCTCTATTTTGACCTTGAGGGAACATCGGACAATTTCTTCATAGCTGTCGAATTCATGGATTGCCAGTGCTTTCTGCAGGCTAGGTTTCAGCCCACCAAAGAAGTGGTCAACCTTGAATTCGGGGGTGATGACAAATCTGGAAGCATATCATGCAAGCCATGTAAAGTTTTCCTCGTACGCTCCAACATATTCGTCGTCTTTTTTCTTGAGGGAAAGGAAGTCCCTTTCCATCTTAATCTGGGGGGTGCGTGGAAAATATTTATAAAAAAACATCTTCTGTAAATCCTTTCATTCCAACACCTTAATCTCCTCCTCAAGCTTCGTATTTTTTATCAACATCCTCCATTGATCAGATTCCCCCTCCATACGATAAGCATCTAGAAGAACCTTCTCTTGTTCAGAACATTGAAGGATGGAGAAGATATTTTCATTGGATTTGATCCATTGTTTAGCGATTGAGGGATCAGATGATCCATTAAAAGTAATAGGCCTTTGTCTCATGAATCTCTCGATAGCGACTTGTTCTTTCTTAGGGGGGGTTGAACGTTTCTATTGACCCATGTTTCTATTCAAAACTTGAGTTAGCTGAGAGAGAATCATGAAAAAGTTCATGATTCCCACTCCTATTGGATTGGGCATCTCATTAATACAATCATCACATTGATCTTCACATCGGTTGTTAGCCCGAGTCCTCCTATTACCATCCATTGGATGGAATAAAAGGAAATTTAGGGGTAACACATAAAGGGTAATACAAGGAAAAAACTGATGACTTATAAATAACTCTTATTTCTTAACATATGAATCTACTGGCTTTAATCTATGTTATCCATGATCTACTTTCTAACATATATTCTTAGGGAATTTTTTTGTCCCTTAATAATGGTCCATACTAATATTGTGAATTTACCAAATCTTATCCCTTGGAAGTGTCTTAACCAAAAGTGCAGTAAGGCCCATTGTCATGCACCAGTTCCCGTTCGAGTCTAACTCAAAGCGGTGTTTTCGGATTTTACCCCTAGGATAGATCTGTGCCAGAGCTGCCTCTACTTGCTCTTATCCATACAAGGATTTATTTTCTTGATAAACCAATTACTCAATACTCACCAAAACTTATTATACTTGGTCTTGTCTCTAAGGCTTCACTAGGGTTTTCTAATCCTAATCCCAAAAATAACTAAACCTATCCTCTGATACCAACTATGACAACCCTGCTTTTTTATTACAAACTTATACCTGATTTATTACATAAAATTCACTTGATACAACATAGAAGATCAAGAGTTATAGTGTATTTGGGGCTTAGGATCATTAAATAACAACTTAAAACATGAAATAAAATATCTTTATTGAAAAATTCCTTTACATGACAACTACATTCCCTCATACTTAGCATTGCATGGGATAACCTGAGGACATGCATAAGAAAAGGGTGAGCTATAAATCACAGTAAGAGAATAATCATGGAATAACATGAAGAATACAATACATATTAGAAAATATACATATCAATAGACAACAAGATAAGTATAAATATAAAGTCATGATAAATCATGATAATCATAACATGGAAATGTGGCAACAACACTTAACATGGAATTAGCATGATCCAAGTATCATTACACATGGAGCATGAGTAAATCCTCATTGAACATGAAGAATTAGTAGACCCTCATTTAACTTGAATTAGCATGAGTAAACACCCATTTCACATGACTTATCATGATACTATACTTTACCCAATGCATTGGAGTGCTATAAGGGTGCACCCTTCTTAAAAATTTCATTTCATGCATAAGTGTGCCACATTGATCATATAATATGGATTCATAAAACATAATCATTTATTCCACGATAAAGGAGTGCGTAATTAATACATGAAACTTTATAATTAATAAGTAAATGTGCATAAAGGTGAATACCCTTGATAGAGAAATGGGTATGGTATTCACTACACAATGACATTGGCTTGGAAAATCGGTGCAATTTCGGCAGCGTAACGGCGTGACGTAAGAATTCATAAAAATGGTTGATAAGAGATAAAGGAGTGTCTCATAATATTTACATGAAATGGAAAGTAAGGGGGTTATATGGATACATGTCCCAAAAATTGTAATGGAATTTAGAGTCATGATACAAAAGAATTTCTTGAATGTAAAAGAGGAGAGAGAAATAGTAATGGGTGTACATGGGAGGCATTTAATTAGAGATAAAGGGGTATCCCATCATTAAAACATAAATTGGGAAGTATGGGGGAGGTGAAAAATCATACCCCATCATTTATAATTTAAATTAAAAGGGCATAAAAACATTAAGAAAATTGCACAAAAATGAGAAAGGAAGAAAAAACTCTTACATGGAAGTGTGCTTCTAAAGGCTTGAGAGAGGCTTGATAGAGGCTTCTGGGGTGCTTGGGAAACCTTGGGAGGATTCAAGTGAGAGTAGGGAAGAGGTTGGATAAAATACAAAGGCTTTGAGTGAGGATTAAGTGGGAGCTTGGGTGGGTTTATATAGGAAAGGTGAGGGAATTCTTTATTATTTAGGTTTGGGACACCTCACATTAAACTAATCCAAACCACAAACCATCCCATGGTTTTTTCCCATGGTTTTTGGAAAATGAAATTGGAAAAAATATTTTATAAGGCCAAATTTATAACTTCTTAAAATAATGGGGTTGCTTATGTAGAGGTGAGTCACACTCCCAAGGAAAACAATTTAAAAAGACAAGATGTTTAATAAGTCATGAAGGGTCCATTAATGCTTTGTAAAATAAGTCAAAAAAAACCCAAAATCACATTATTTTAATGGTTAAACATATATTTTCTGAAAATAAATCTTATATTATTTTATTACATCACTATTGATTCATTATGATGTCATAAAACACATTATATATTTAAACGGTATTTAATTTTTACCCAAAAATTTGACTGTCTCAGAAAATTATGAAAAATTCACCGTTGGATAATTTAGACATCCTGATTTCAAAAATAATATTTATTTTATCTAAATAATTTTATAAATATGTTAATTTTCACGTTTAAAATAAAAACTGACATTTATCAAAAATTCACAGGTTTTGAAAAAAATGGCTTTCAAACCTTAATAAAAATAACGATTGCATTCATAAAATTATACAATCATTTATATTTAATAAAAATTAATTTAATAAAAATAATAATATTTTATTAAAATATTATTTATTTCAAAAATACATTAATTCATAAAAATAGATTTCTTAGTTTAACTTTAACTAAAAATACTATTTAAGCTTTAAAAAAACTATTTACAAGGTAAAAATAATAAAATGAAAGTATATTTATTATTATATACAAAAATAATGTATATAACTATAGTGATAATGTCATGTTAAATAACCCCTTATAACACCCACATAAGACCGAAGGGTAAGGTGTGTGATGGTGACTGACTCTTGCGGTGGCTCAGATAATGTTGCTCGGGTGGTAATCTCTATCAACTTCCACTTCTCTCGTAGGTGGTCTCGTTCGAGCTTAACCTGTTGAAGCTCAGCTTGGGCTTGGTCAAGAGAGAATCCCAATGACGCCAACTCTTTTCTAAGTTCCAACAAATGGGCTTCGTATGGGGTACATCTACTGGATGATGCCATAACTTCCTTTGTATAAGTAAATTGGATTCGTTAAAGCCCTATATTTATACTAATCATGTGATCATTGTTCAATGGCTATATTAGCAACGGTCATAATTATTAACATAAAACCAAAGAATTTGACATTTTATATAAACATTTTACATAAAGAGGCATTTAATTATATCAAGAGGGATTTCCATTAATGAATGTTTGGGTCGTTAGGATTAGAACAAGTGTGTTATCACTAAGTCACCTCTAGTAGAAGTCTCCAAGTTCAAGGGTTGAGTAAAAGGATCAAATGGAATCTCTAAGTCTCAAATTAGATAAGTGGAAATAAAGGAATCACTCACACCTATGTCTATAAATACTATAGTTAAGGTAGAAATTACACGGATTGTAAATCGTATCAACCCTAGATCCTCTGAGTCATAAACCTTAACCACCTGCAGCTACCCTCACCCCTATCCCTCAGCTCCTTGAGCCTAACGCAAACCACCTAGGTGTGGTGATTGTAATAAGTAAAAATTTCCACCACCTACATCTACTCTAATGGAAACTCTTCCAAATTTTCCACCCTATGGACCTTCCTTCTCCTATCACTACCTCTTCCTAGGTGTCCCATCCATTATATCCCTATCATCCTCATGACGGATTAGATAATATTGTTTAAGAATTCCCCAACCGTCACAAGAGTAGCACCACCTCTCCCTGGGCTGACTAGATCTATCCTGTGATCCCTAAACTATAGAACCACTATACTAGGATCTCCTCTTGAAATGTATTGCATGACCAGGTCCCTGTGTCATCAGCTCCCTTTTACTAAAGTCTCAACTCCTATGTTCCCACTACCAGTACAAAATATTTTTGGTTGCTCAGATAAGAAAATATCAACCACTAAAGCATGCTCTAGAAATCTATCATAGGTATAAATGCATAAGGTAATCATGCTAGCTCATATGTCTCCATTTATTCCTCTCTCGAAGGTATAATCCTGAAAGAACTGATCATGCACTGTATCCATCAAGTACCAAGAGAGGTTAGTGAACCTTGATGAATACTCAGTTATATTTGTACACCCCTAATGAAGATGTAGAATCTCTTGTATTTTCACAACCCTCAATGTATCTAGAGAGAACTACTCTATTAAAAGGCACTCGAACTCTAACCAAGATAGAGTCACCTTATCATGCGACTGAGTCACTAAGCACCATTATTATTCTATAGATCCATGAAGAAGGCTCACTTCCAAGACCACCATCTAGTCTACAAGTTTCATGATAAGATGAAATACACACATAACCACCTCATGATAGTCCTTAACCACATGTGGGCTAGGCTAGCCTCAGAACCTAAGGGGTTAGTGTCATTGAAACTCATGAAGCATGTTCAGCCTACACACCATATCTGTTGGTACTTCTGGTTCTATATATTGCTCGATAGGTGGTGGTAAGGTTGATGCACCGCCTGGAGGTAACACCACCTGAACAGGTCTATGAATTGAAGGCTCATCACTCATGGGATCATCCTTGTGATCGTAATTCTAAATCCTAGTTGGAAAACATCATGGAGGAATCATGAAATAGATAAGATATACCATAGTCAATGAGTATATCAGGAGAGACAACTTAAGAAGGACATAGAAACTACAACCCCTTCCTATATGATTCATGTACCAATTTTTTCCTACAAATAGTGTCCACATGCACCGAATCAATAAGATGGTTATCAGTGTCCTGGTGTATGGATACATCGGACTCTGCGCCAACACTGGAGTTCCTGGCCTGAGAGTCAAACTCAAAACACTTTCACCAAACCAATATCATAGACTTCATTCCTAATATTGAACTGAATCCTATGATACCACTCTTCCATAACCCATCCCAATGAGGCCTGAACTCTAACTACCCCAAGCCTGACTCTAATAGGTCAGGTTCTAGAGACCAGCACCAAGTAGGAATACCACAAACATGGGAGGCCTTATCCTAATGTGATTGTACACACGCACACATCTCCAAGCTCATACAATGCTGAAATGTAAAACAAATGATAAAAATGCATTCATACATCTAAAATCTCACTATAAGAGTATAAAAAAACCATTGGAAATAAAAATGGCTAACTAAAATTCCATCACAAAGAAATAGAAAACAAGTCCATCTTGTAAAGTGGGTGAGGAATACTGTCAATGTAACCATAGGAACACACCTTGGTCTATCTGGATCACTAAAATCTGCCTGGTCCTGGTCCCTCTAGGAATCCATCAAAAGTTCGGTTTTCTATATAAGATATGACATGTGCATGTAAATTCCATATAGGGTTGAGTATAACAATACTCAGTAGGATACCTTGAAATTATTAAGCATATAGAATCAAGAATAATAATCATCCCATCATGGGTATATGTCAACAACATATAACAAGAACATACAGATATACTCAATATAGACACACAGTCTCAAGGTAGAGTCACAACCATAATGCCATCCTAGGATTCCTGGCCGAAGGTTCCACATAGTACTCATCCGGTAGAACACACTCCATGAGTTAGATGGCACTGATGGCGTCTTTCTTAGGTGTCATGATCGTCGGGTCTCACCATAAGAAGTACATGCTAGAAGTCTGAATAGATTGATAAACATAAGAGGATCACACACAAGGCCATGGGTTATACCAACAACCAAAACTAGATTAACCCACTAAATAGGGGATTGATTCCTGCATAGTTTTGGTCATGAAAACACCAAAAACCCCACTTTGGGAAGTGATGATGATAGAGGATCTCACACCGAGGCTCACAAAGGGATTCCAACAACACTATCCAATATTATAGTTAATTATAGGGTATCACTATCTTATACATAGGATTAAACTCCATACTAAAGACTCAGGGAAAGGATCAAGGGAACAAACCCTAATGAAACTTTTCCGAGATGAATAGAACAAGGGATCCAAACCATCTTTGAAATATTATATGGTGTGTACTGGTAGTAAATAGTGTGTCCCTTCAGCATTGGGTTCTTCTCGTGTATCACGGCCCATTCCCATGTCCATGTCCAAGTACATAGAGTGTATAACCCCGTGTACTTATGACCATGTCTCTGTATGTCTGTACGTGTCTATGTACTCCCTGAGGTATACTCTAAGCCTCTAGGTAAGGGTTACATGTCGTGTAATAGTTTTCATATTTTGTCTGATATTTTTATGCTCACGAAAACCCTAGCACCGCACAGGGGGTCCCACATGGAATGTAATTCCAAAATACATGTTGTATAAACCGAGATTTCATATAACCTGTAGATTCTTCCTCCACATATGCCACATTGTCACCACCTCTGGTTCCACCTTCAATCTCACCTTTAGATCATAGATCTGGTCTAACCAAGCCCTGTCGATGCCACTCACTAGAATCTAGGCCCCAAAATACATGGGAAAAGTATTAATTGGTCCTCATATCCATCGCATTCCCTGGTCAAACTGAGAGTCTCAAATCCATCCCCAATTTTTCATCGCCATTATTGTATCATGATCCATTTATCAATCCAAACATGGATCTGTGATATCAATTTGTTGCACCAATAAATGGGTTTATAACAATTGATTATCCAGTATTTTTTGAACCACTAGTCAAACGGAACACTAATGATGAGCACATAAGGAAATGTGGGAGAAAACCAAGAAACACAAAAGTGAAATGAAACTTGCCTATTTTTTGGTTGGCCTTGATCCTCTACTATTATAGATATGAATGAATAGATAATAAAATAATCACAAAGAAATCCCCAATCCCAAATAATATTTATCCTATACTCGAAATACACACGCTCCATAAATTAATTCAATAGTTGATTGATTCTTTTTCATTATAGGAATAAACAAATAGAGATAAATCAAAATAAAACAAAGTCCTACCACAAGTTGTATTTATCACTAATGAATAATAAATATACATCATTGTCATTTGTGAGATCCTCAAATTTCATTGGTGTAGATGATCATCGATCTATCATCATCACGTGTCAAGGCTCTCTCTCAAATTCTCTCTCTCATTTATCAGGGTTATGTGCCCAACATTGGGAATTGGTTATAAGAATGTTTAAAAAGATAAGTATTATGTAACGACCCAATATTTTTTCAATGGAAATTCCTTTCTTATAAACATGTCAAAATCACATGAAATCACAACATAATGAACTAATAAGTATTATGTGAACTTTAAACAAAATTGTGTCACTTCTATGATGTGAATTTCTAAAATCTAACATACACGGTTGTGATCAATAAGTTATTTGGAGTCCGATAAGAAAAACTTAATTTTTGGTGAATAGTAACCTACCCTTATGAATAGTAACATACCTTTATGAATAGTGATATACCCTAATGAATAGTAACCTTACCTATGATAGTATATAAATAATATTAAATTTTAAGTATGATATACCTATATTTTGGAATAAGTAAATAAATGTTTTAAAACTGTTTTTTTAGAATAAATTATGATTTTAATTAAATATTAAATTAATCATATTTAGAAAATTATTTCTGAAAAATTGAATTCATTATTGGATTTTACATGTTGAAAAATGGTTGTGGTTAATTTTGGGGATTTTTTTGAAATACTTGAATTTTTTATGAAGAGTGAAATACCATAATTTACAAAATAAGCTAAATACACTAATTATAGAGTCATGAATGATGTTCTGCTGATGTAATCCCAATTGATTAGGATTCACATGATAAAATTACTATTATTTTTCATGGAAGACTCGTTATTCCTTGTCTAATAAATTAATGAATATAAAATTGAGAAATCCCCTCTCCCCTCCACTATAACCCCCCCCCCCCCCCATCTCTCCATCTTCTTTTCAATCCTCTCAAGCCGTGTGCCTTCTCCAAATTATGTCCAAATATCTTCCCAAACTCTTATACCATGTACATCAAGCCTTGGTCTCAAAAAAAGACCAAAACCTCCCCCTTAAGGTGGCTCTCAAGGAAGTTTGGTTCAAGAGGTAAATTCCTCTTTTCAATTATTTGTTTTTCCTTTCAAGTTCATTTGTTTTCTTTTTCTATTATTACCTATCCTTATCCAAATTTTTTGATGACTCTAGTAACTTACATGTACTGGAATTTTTTCATGGTAGTGTAATAAGTTATCATCATCTCTTCCTTTTACCTTCATTTATACTAGTAGCAAGAACACCATCCGAGATGTGTCAATTTACCACATTCAAGGAAGATAGGATTTTGATTTCTATTATCATTCTCAGTTATAGTCATGAAACAATTCTTGTAATGGTTGAACCAGATTATTATATATTTAATATACCCTATGTAAGGTCCTATAATCCCTTTTTACAAGTGGTATTAAGTTATAAAGAAAAATGAGTTCGTTGTAATCAAAACCCACAAATTAACCGAAACAGTTATCATTAAAGTTCTATATAATAATTCATCCTCATTCCATGTAACAAAGTTATATAAATGAAAACTAACACCTATGTATTATAATAAATAATATTCTAATTAAATTCTAAAGATTTACATCCCTTCCACATGAACTCCATTATTTAAGAACAAGTGAACCAATTATAAAAATAAAGAAAATGAACACTGTGGAACGACAAAATTCAATATAATAACTTATCAATAAGGGAATAAATAAACTAAACAGAATTATGATAAAGTAAATAAATTTATAATAGGTTCTGAAATAGGTTATTAATAAGTATAATTTCACATTCCATGATCTTAAGTTCAAGATTGGAACACATTTGGATTTAAGGTAAGGGTTTTTCCACCCTAACTTCCATTTTCATTTGGGTTACTTTTATTGTATATTACCTCAATGAAACTCTTTTGTATTATTATGTACTCCTAAAAAATTATATTTTTGGGTTATATATATATTTACCAACCATAAACCTTCCTTATTTTGTGGATAGTTACACGTTTTAAAAGGAACTTTCAAAATTGTTTCTGAAATACAAGCTCGATCCGAGGAAATTTCTCTAATTATTACCTATTTTAAAGGGAACTCTATAATATGTTTTTGGAAACAATTATCTTTATAAAATCACTAATTTTATTATGAAAATACTATCTTACTTCACTTCTGGTTTTATACAAATATTTTTCCAAAAGAACTCTTATTTTCAAAGTAAAAGAGTATTTATCTCGAGATTTACTCGAAGATTTTATAAGATTATATTCATATATTTAAACACTCTTGTGGATTCTTATGTATTATTGGGATTATTATTTAATTTTATAATCTACCATATTTAATGTAATGTTTTATTATTATTTTGTCTATTGATGTGCTATCTTAAAACCATTCATCAGTTTACTTCGAATGGTTAGTGTTTTTGCTTAATGTTCGGGGAAAGCTATTTAAATTTCATATATTAGTTTCAATATGAATGTGTATGTTGTTATGTTTATCCCCATTATTATGAGGAATTCATTAGACATATTAAGTGCTGGTTGGGGCCTACTATATCCCCTCGATGCATCGGTAGGTCTCATGAGACAAACTACGGTCTAGGCACAAGGCCTTAACAAAATGATTATTTATGGTCTTGGCACGAGGCCTTGGCGGTATGGTTATGTTGTCTCACATTATGCATTCCCTCATTATGAAAATAGTATTGATGGATCATGTGGTTATTTGACTATTATAATACCTATGATTATGCTATATTATGGAAATATTTACTCAGCTCACATTTCTTCCATATTATGTTCAATTTTATTTTTTAGAGGCATGTGTTTTCAATAATTCACCATGTCTAATGTTTATGTTATCTTCCACTCTATTGCTTACCCTTACTGAGAATTTGAGCTCACCCATTTATTATGTTTCATTTTCCCAGGACATGAAGAAGTTTATTTTGAATGACATGTTGAAATAACCTAGGAGTTATGGATGTTGTCTAAGGATTTTCTATATTTTATTTATTTTCAAGTTGTAATGTTTAACTTATGTATGAATCTTGTTTCCAATATTACTAAACTACTCGGTCCTTTGGGATGATTATTCCTTGTTTGTATGCCAATGTGATCAAATAAGGCACCAGCTCTGGTTAACTAGGGTCGGGTTCTTACATTTGGTATCAGAAGAAGTTTAGTAGAAAACATGGAAACTAGATTTAGAAAATATAGATTAGGGAAGAGTCCCTAAGATAGTATTTTAGGATAAACATACAAGAATGTCCTAGTATTTTGGTAAGGAATAGATTATGTTGATCTTTCAATAAATACATCCCTATCTAGATATGAGCAGGTAGAGGTGGCTCTGGCATAGATATAACTAGAAGTGAAAGCTCTGACAAAGAGTTTCAGGCTTGACCCGGGGTACCTTGGTACACAATAACGAGTCTTGTTGTACTCTTGGTTACGACACTCCTGGAGGATATGCCTAGGATAATTCACATTTTCTTTACAAGCCATTATGAAGGATTTAAATTTAAATTTTTCCTCAAAGATACCATGTTTATGATTAATATAAGGGATATGCGTAGAATTTCGATTTATGCTAAGTATTTTTCTATATTGAAATAATACATTATGATTCATACCCTAATCTATTGTATGCCATTATTTAGAAATGGATCCTAGTGGAAGGAATGGAAACCGCACAAATGCATGTGTCCCCTGTAGGGATTTCCCACCAATGCAAGATAATGATGTTGGATCTGGTGTTGTGACTGGTGCTGAGAAACTTTTAACTATACTGGGACAACTTACTCAGGTTATGAATAATAACCTTACCTGTATGGAGCATATGAATCCACCACATGGAGGAGATATGTTAGATCACTTTATGCAACAATAGCCTCCATCATTCAATGGGACTACAAACCCATTTTTAGCAGAGAAGTGGATATGTTCCCTAGAAAAGATATTTCTCACTTTGGGATGTAACGAAAGGGAGAAAGTTTTCATGGCGGTTTATCATCTAATGGGAGATGCGGATCAGTGGTGGTCATTAAACCAAAACGCAAATGAGGAGGAAGAAATAGAAAATATGGAATGTAGGTATTTTAAGGAAATCTTCTTAGAAAAATATTTCCCTCGTGAACAGTGAGCAGATATAGAGAGGAAATTCTTGAATATGAGGTAGAAGTAAGATAAAAATGTTGCCAAGTATGAATCCAACTTTACAAGGCTAGCAAGACATTCCAAAAATAGCATTTCGAACTAGGTACGGGAATTAAGAGTTTATAGTAATGCCTTTTGGACTAACTAATGCACCATATGTTTTTATAGATCTGATGAATAGAGTTTTCAAGGAATATCTTGATGACTTTGTGGTGGTGTTTATTAATGATATTCTGGTATAATCTAAAAGTCATGAAGATCTTGAAAATCACTTGCGCACTATTCTTAAGACACTTAGAAGAAATAAATTATATGGGATGTTTAGAAAGTGTGATTTTTGGCTCCAATCAGTTTCCTTTCTGGGATACATTGTCTCTAAGGATGGAATATCAATAGATCCTGTAAAGAAGAAGGCTATGAAAGAATTTCCTACTCCAACGAACATAACTTAGGTATGTAGTTTTATTGGTTTAGCAGGTTATTATCGGCGTTTCATCCAGAACTTCGCCCGTTTAGCCAACCCAATGACCAAGATCACACAAAAAGGGGTTAAGTTTGTTTGGAAAAAGGAATGTGAAGAATATTTTGAAGAATTGAAGAGGAGTTTAGTGAATTCTTTGATTCTAACCCTACCATCAAGGAATGACAGGTTTGTTATCTATAGTGATGCATCAAAGAAATAAATTGGTTGTGTCCTTATGCAGAATGATCGAGTGATTGTCTATACATCTAGGTAGCTTAAACTATCCAAACCATGATCTTGAGTTAGCAGTGGTAATATTTTCTCTGAATATTTGGATACATTACCTCTATGACAAAAAATGTAAGATATATACAGATCATAAGAGTTTTAAATGTATATTCTCACAGAAAGAACCCAACATGAGACAAAGGATATGGATTGAGCTACTCAACGATTATTATTGCACAATACACTAAGACCCAGGGAAGGAAAATAAGGTAGAAAATTCTTTGATCAGAAAGGGTCATGGAGTTCTGAACAAGATGAGATTTGAAAGGGATCCTTTGTTCATGGATATAGTAAATATGGATATGGGAATTATCAAGGAAGGTAAAACATAACAAATTTTTCAAATAGTTTCCAAACCTTCTTTACTAGAAAGGATAAAATGTTCTCAGGATAATGATGAGGATCTTCAAAAGAAAATTAAAGATATAAATGATGGGAAGTTGACTAACTTTGTATATGAAGGTGGCATTTTGAAATTTGGAAAGAGGCTTTGTGTTCTCATTATTCCTGAGCTAAAGAAAGAATTATTGGAGGATGATCGTAGCTCTAATTTCTTTATACACCCTAGTAACACAAAGATGTATAGAAATATAAAGAAGCATTTTTTGTATGAAAACATAAAGAGGGAGATTTCTGATTATGTGTCGAGATGTTTAGTGTGTCAACAGGTGAAGGCTGGAAGACAATGTCCGGGAGGAGTCATGCAACCCCTTCCTATTTCTATGTGGAAATGGGAAAATATTACAATGGAATTTTTCATGGGACTACCAAAGACTCCAATAAAGATTGATGCGATATGGGTCATTGTTGACCATCTTACAAAATCAGTACATTTTCTTTCTATAAGAGAAGATTTACCACTTGAATGTTTATAAAGACTATATATTAATGAAGTTGTAAGACTCCATGGTGTACCCTTATCAATTGTTTCATATCGTGATCCCCATTTTACATCAAAATTCTGGAAAAGTCTTCAGAAGGTCCTAGATACTGATCTTCGTTTGAGAATTTCCTACCACCCACAAACTGATGGACAATCAGAATAGAATATTCAAACTTTTGAAGACATGTTTAGGTCTTGTTAACTTGACTTTCAAGGCATGTGGGATCAGTATTTACCTCTCTTAGAATTTTCCTATAACAACATATTCCATTCAAGTATTCAGATGGCACCATATGAAGCGTTGTATGGAAAGAGATGTCGTACACCAACTTTTTGGGATGGTGTTGGTGAAAGAAAGCTCATAGGCCTAGAACTTGTTGAGAAAACAACGAAAAAGGTAAAGATTATCCAAGCCCATATAAAAATAGTTAAAAGTAGGCAAAATAAATATGCTGAAAACCGAAGGAAGGATTTGGAATTTGAAGTAGGAGATCATGTTTTCTTAAAGGTATCTCTATGGATGGGTATTATACGATTCAGTAAGAAGGGAAAATTAAGTCCCAGGTACATCAGACCTTTTGAAATTCTGGATCAAATTGGAGTCATAGCTTACCATTTGGAAATAATTACACTTCTATCCAAATTTCACAATGTGTTCCACATGTCAATGTTAAGGAAATACATGCCATACCCAACACATGTACTCACCTATGAAGAAATAGAAACTTGATCCTGATCTGTCTTATTGTGAAGAGCCTATCGAGATTCTTGATACCAGAGAACAAGTATTGAGAAATCGAATGACTAGTCTGGTAAAGGCTCTTTGGAGGAACCATAAGATGGAAGAGGCAACATGGGATCCTGAGGAGCTTATGTTGAAGCCATACTGAATCTTTTTAGGTAAAATTTTGTGAATTCCGAGGATGAAATTTTTGTAAGGAGGGGAGAATGTAACGTCCCAATATTTTTTTAATGGAAATTAATTTCTTATAAACATTTCATAATCACATGAAATCACAATATAATGAACTACTAAGTGTTGTGTTACCTTTAAACATAAGTTTTTCACTTCTGTGATATGAATTTCAAAAATCTGACATACACGGTTGCGATCAGTAAGTTATTTGGAGTCCGATAAGAAAAAATTAATTTTTGGTGAATAGTAACTTACCCTTATGAATAGTAGCATGCTCTTATAAATATTAATATACCCTAATGAATAGTAACCTTACCTATGATAGTATATAAATAATATTCAATTTTAAATATGATATACCTATGTTTTGGAATAAGTAAATAAATGTTTTAAACTATTTTTTAGAATAAATTATGATTTTATTTAAATATTAAATTAATCATATTTATAGAATTGTTTCTAAAAAATTGACTTCATTTTTGGATTCTACACGTCAAAAAAATGGTTGGGGTGGATTTTTGGGATTTTTTTGAAATACTTAAATTTTTTATGAATAGTGAAATACCATAATTTACAAAATAACCTAATTACACTAATTATAGAGTCATGTATGATGTTCTACTAATGTAAGCCCAATTTATTCACATTCACATGATAAAATTACTATTCTTGGTCATGGAATATTCACTATTCCTTTTCTTTTGGAGAAATAATAAATTAATGAATATAAAATTGATAAATCTCTTCTCCCCTCCACTATAAAAACCCCCATCACTCCCTCTTCTCTTCACTCCTCTCAAGACTTGTGCCTTCCCCAAATTCTATTCAAATATATTACCAACCTCCTATCCCACATCCAGTAAGCCTTTTTCTCACAAAAATGCCAAAACCTCCCCCTTAAGGAGGCTCTCAATGTAGTTTGGTTCAAGAGGTAAATTCCTCTTTTCAATTCTTTGTTTTTCCTTTCAAGTTCATTTGTTTTCTTTTTTCTATTATTACCTATCCTTATAAAAATGTTGTGATAACTCTAGTACCTTACATGTACTAGAATGTTTTCATGATAGTGGAATAATTTATCATCATATCTTCCTTTTACCTTCTTTTATACTAGTAGCAAGAACACCATCCGAGATGTGTCAATTTACCACATTTGAGGACGATGGGCTTTCGATTTCTATTATCATTCTCAATTATGGTCATGAAACCATTATTGTTATGGTTGAACCAAATTATTATATATGTAATATACCCTATGTAATTTTATGTAATCCCTTTGTACAAATGGTATTAAGTTATAAAGAAAAATGAGTTCGTTGTAATCGAAACCTACAAATTAATTGAAACAGTTATCATTAAAGTTCTATATAATAATTCATCCTCATGCCATGTAACCAAGTTATATAAATGAAAAATAACACCTATGGATGATCATAAATAATATTTGAAATCAATTATAAAGATTTAAATCCCTTCTACATGAACTCCATTATTTAAGAACAAGTGAACCAATTATGAAAATAAAGAAAATGAACACTGTAGAATGACAAAATTCAATATAATAACTTATCAATAAGGGCATAAATGAACTAAACAGAATTATGATAAACTAAATAAATTTATAATAGGTTTTTAAATAGGTTATTAATAAGTATAATTTCATATTACAATAGCTTAAGTTCAAGAGCATATCATGTTCGGATTTAAGGTAAGGGTTTTTTCCACCTGAACTTTCATTTTCATTAGGGTTACTTTTATTATCTATTACCTCAATGAAAATCCTATGTATTATTATTTAATCCTCAAAAATTATGTTTGTGGGTTATATATATGTTTACCAACCAGAACCCTTCCTTATTTTTTAGATAGTTACATGTTTTAAAAGGAACTTTCAAAATTGTTTCCAAAATACAAGCCCGATCCAAGGGAATTTCTCTAATTCTTACATATTTTAAAGGGAACTATATAATATGTTTTTGGAAAGAATTATATTTATAAAATCACTCATTTTATTATTAAAATACTATTTTACTTCACTTCTGGTTTTATTCAAATATTTTTCCAAAATAACTCTTCTTTTCAAAGTAAAAGAGTATTTATCTCAAGATTCACTCGAAGATTTTATAAGAGTATCTTCATCTATTTCAACACTCTTGTGGATTCTTATATATTATTGGGATTAGTATTCCATGTTATCATATACCATATTTAATTTAATTGTTTATGATTATTTTTTCTATTGATGTTCTATCTTAAAACCATTCATCAGTTTACTTCAAATGTTTAGTGTTTTTGCTTAATGTTCGGGGAAAGCTATTTACATTTAATATATTAGTTTCAATATGAATATTTATGTTGTTTATGTTTATCCCCATTCATATGAGGAATTCATTTGACATAATAAGCGTTAAGTGGGGGCCTTTATATCCCCTCGGTACATTAGTATGTCTCATGAGACAAACTACTGTCTTGGCACAAGGCCTTGACAAAATGATTATTTATGGTCTTGGCATGAGGCCTTGACGGTATGGTTATGTTGTTCCGTATTATGCATTCCCTAATTATGAAAATATTATTGATGGATCATGTGTTTATTCTACTACTAGAATACCCATGATTATGTTATATTATGGAAATATTTACTCAACTCATATTTCTGCCATATTATGTTCAATTTTAGTTTTTAGAGGCATGTGTTTTCAATAATTAACCATGTCTAATGGTTATGTTATCTAACACTGTATTTCTTACCCTTAATTAGTATTTGATCTCACCCATTTATTATGTTTCATTTTCTCAGGACATGAAGAAGTTTATTATAAATGGCGTTCTAAAATAACCTTGGAGTTATGGATGTTGTTTAAGGATTTTCTATGTTGTATTTCTTTTCAAGTTGCAATGTTTAACTTATGTATGAATCTTATTTCCAATAATACTTAATTGCTTGGTCCTTTAGGTTTCTTATTCCTTGTTTGTATGCCAATGTGATCAAATAAGACACTGGCTCTCGGAAACTGGGGTCAGGTCCTTACATATTTGGTAGCCATGTCACGTTAAATAAAATAAATAATTTAATTTTTTTATTTTATTTATTCTCCCATGATTGCACTTTATGGAAACTCCTGACACTGAAAAAAGTTATGTCACACCTAGGGTAAAAATCATTTTCTGAACTCAAATATGACCTTATATTTCTAATCTGAGCCTCCGTTTAGGATTTATTCCACTTTTTCATGAAAACTATGCACACACGATATTTAATATATTTTATATATTTTAAAAATTAATTCTGGGCACAACGAGCCTTAGAATCTCATTCCATATTAGCGCCTAACTACTCAAATAATACATTAAATATTCTAAAGTAATAAATGGAAAAAAAGTCATTAGAAAAAATATTTTTAATATAATGAAAAAAAATTAGAAATAGAATTTGATATTTATGGTTCACTTCATTCTTGAAATGACTATAGTATGAAATAATTTGAAGTTGCTATAAAAATATTCTTGTGTGTATTTATATATTTGTATGTGATAAGAATTAAAGGATTTTAAGATTTAGATCATTTATCTAATGAAGTGTAATGTTGTTTGTACTAATCAGTTCTTAAACCCATGTGATTTTTTTCATGAAATTTTCCACACACAAAAAATAAAATTATGAAACTTGTGTCTGACACTATTATTCTAAAATTAAATAATGAGATATCAATTGATGTTGAACATTCATTAAATAAAGAAAGAAAAATGAGGGATTTTTTGTTTCATTCTAGGAAATTTATCAAAACCAACTGAATAGAACTATAATTATTTCCATCGTTTATGTCTTTGTTGACCCACTATACTCATTAGCAATGATGCAAACATTTCACCCATATAAAACTTATCTAATAAATAGCTTCATGTCCATGTATATTTTACATGTATATAAGAGATGTTTTTTAGATAAATATATATATCGGAATACATATATATGAATATATATCAATATATATATCGTAATATATATATATATATAATCAATATATATATAATATATACACATGTAAATACATATATTTGAAACAAAATTAATGCATAGAAATTTATAAAGTGAAAATTTTAATATATTATACATTCACTTGATAATATATATATATACACATACACAGACACATGTAAATATATATGGTGTATGTAGAATACATACATAGTCAACGCACAATCAATATAGATACATATACATATATGTTTATTTTAAAAATGATACACTATATTCATATATAGAATAATACAAAGTCATTGTATATCAAGTAAAAAATAAAACTATCATGTGATTGATAGATTTAATACAGGTGATGCATTATAGAGAAATAAGTATTTATCTAAATCAATATATATAAAGATTACAGAGGAATAAATGTTTACCTGATATAATGTAACACCCTAATATTTTAAAAGAAAAAAGTTAGGTTCAATAGTGTATATGACACACAACACTAAACATAGATGAGAATGCAATATCCTGAGACTTTATGATATATTTATTTTAAATAAACTTGATCTCTTCAATAGCTTGCAGAACATGCAACCCCAAGTCTAAATGAACCATAATATAGTATGTTGTTATAACCTAGTCATTAAATTAGTGGGTATGAATGGTAATAAATAAATTATTAAAATTATGGTTATATATTTATTATAAATGAAAAAATAATCATTTAAAATAGAAATAAATTTTTTCTGAAAAATAATATTTTTTCTAAAAGACGGTTTAGTCGTGCTTTGCACAAATAATTTAAAATTGATTTTTTCCACTTTTAAAAAAATTATTCAATAAAATTAGATTAATTTTTTAAAATCATATTATCAAAATTTTATGAGGGTGAATTTTTGGTATTTTTCTAAAATGCTTCGTTTTTTGATGAATAGTGAAAAATACTAATTTTTATTGAAGATTGCCTTTTCGTTTAAATAATTTACAAGGTAGAATTATATTTTAAATGGGTTTTAATGTAAATTTAGTTCATTTATATTAAAATTTAACTAATTTAGATTATTTTAATCTATTTCATATTGAATTTTTATATTAAAACCTTCTATAATTATGAGAATGTTTTCTTTGGAAACCCACTTTTTCAACATGTATTTGGGTATAATATTAAATTAGATTTTACCTATTCTGTGAATTGAATTTGGAAAAATATATTACATATTTGAGATCATAATAATTTATATTATATAATAATTTTGGATTAATTTTTCACCATTATTAATAGTAAAAGTAGTTAAAATTAATTATCATGGTTAAGGTAAAAATGGATTTATCGTGGGTTAAACTAATAAGATAAGGGTTAAAATGACCTAAAACTTGTCCAAACCCCATTTATGACCATATTTTGACCTTATAACCTCTAAGGATCTATAATTACCCATTTTTTGAGTCTTTTTCATGATAAAAACATGATCATAATTGATTATTTTCAAAAATTCCATGTATATCCTCTCCCCCACTTATAAAAGGACACCCCTCTCCTCCCATCTTCACACTTAAAAAGCCATTTGTTTCAGAAAATACCTACCCAAATCACTTAATTACTCTCATAAAAACCCCAATATCCCTTTTTTTATCATAAATCCAACCTAGGAATATTTTGGTGTAAATATAAAGAAGTTGTTTGAAGAATAAGTAACATTCTTAAATGAGTGTTTTTATTTTGTTTCTTCTTCTACCTCCTTCAAATAATATTAAAACATGATTATATAATATAATTGGTATCATACATATACTTAGATTTTATTATGTTAAGTTTATTACCTATATCTATCTCCTCTTCCATCAAATGGGAAACAAAATTGCCGATCATGTGTATGGTGGACTAACGCCTCGCAGACCAATATAATTTCTTTTCCATCACCACCTTTAAAGGATGGGTATAATTATGGATTTAACACATTTATATGATATTTATTAAATTATTATACTTATTTAATTTTAATATCACATATAACTTATTACCTTCCATTCCTTTCAAAATATGATATCGTTGCTCAAGTGTACGACGAACTACCACCATGCTAAGCGATGTGATTCGATTTTCACTTACACTTTACATGGAAGGTAATAAGGATGAATTTATTGAATTTATGTGATATATATGAAATTATATTGATTCTTGAAAATTAATATATCATCCACTTCCTTACCCTTTCACCCATTAAGGAAATGATAACGTCATTCATTCATACGTATGCCCTACCATCTTCACGAAACGACGTGATCCATTATTCAGGTTTAAATTTAAATAATTATTATAAAATGTATATAATTAAGAAAAAATATATTTATAACATTAATATAATTATTTATATTATTTAACTATATAATATTTGCAAGAACTTGAACTTTCATGAAAAAACATGCACGAGAAAACAAGTCAATTAGCACCCAAAAGGATGAAAATAATGAAATATTATTAAAAAAGGTGGAAAATGTTATAAGGGTATGATATATGATATTATATATATTAATATGGTTCTTGTTTAAATTAATAACATGTTTAAAACCACAATACAGGAGGTCGAATCATGTTCAACCAAAAGTAATCGTGAGGTAAGGGACTTCATCTCAATTTCTCTTTATTGGGGCATATTGTAATATTATGCACCTAATTTATTTTATATGGTGTATATACTGACCATTTTACATGTAATATCGTGAATACTTCATACTTAATGATATTTTATGTTTCAATTTTAATTATTTTCTCCAAGGGGATTTGTCTTGAAAATTACCAAATGGTAAATAATTTCATAACTCAATTTCTTTTCATTAGGTTATATTACTTTTGTATTGACTTTGACATTATAAGATTATGTGTGTAAAGAATTTTAAATATATTATATTTTATTTAAAATTGTTTTATATGGATTTAAATTTGATATAAATAATCAAATCAATGATTAATTCTCATTTCTATATTATGATATTTGAAAGGGTTTATTTCACAATCTCATTTTAATCAGGATGTTTAGCATAAATTTCCATTGAAGCAAATAATTTAATTGTTTTATAATAAAACCTTATTAATTTTATTCTCATCTTTTTATTCATGATTTTTCAATTAATAGTACCATTTTTTCTATCTTTTTTATTTAAAATGACTGTGAAAATATTTTTTGTAAAATCCGACTTCATTCCTCTCTTCGATCAAAAATATTTTTTCTTACAAAATCATGTTTTCTAAAAATGTTTTAAAAAATGTTTTTAACATTATAAAAATTATTTATTAAAGACATTTTTACCCATGTTTTACTTTTTACTAAATGTTTTGAAAGGAATCTTCTTTTTATTTTCTGAATGAGAAACTATTTAACCTTTTTTACACTAGTGTGAAAGGAATGTTTTTTTAACTTATACTACATGTATAGAATTTTCCACCATCATGACCACTAAATGTTTTAAAACTTACTTTGTAATTATAAAAGGTTATTTTTAAAGAAATTTATTTTCAAAATATTTATTGATATTTTATTTTATAAAATATATTTTCAAAATAAAAAGTTTATTTTCCTCAATAATTTTTTTAATGACATTTTTATGGTATTTTTATTCATCAATGACATCAACCCTTATGATATACTGAGGATATTTTGTATTGATATAATCATTGTTATTTCTTTGGATGGTTTATGATTATTTTGACTAAGGAAAGTATTGACATTATCTTTCTTGATTAGTTTTTGTAATCATTAACTTTCCCTTGAAATATTCACTTTCTTATTATCATTATAAATTATATTTCCCCTAAATATAAATATTATTTATTATGGATATATTTATTAATTAAATTTTATATCATTTATACATGTAGTATTTTACTTTGAAATTTATATGATTGACTATGGAAATTATTTTTAATTATTATTCCTTACTCGATACAGAATTTTTTTGATAAGGAATATTGTTTATGAATTAAATCAATCATTAAATATATGAGGAATGTGTTGGGAATGAATATATGGGTGGTTCCTAGTAATATATATCCCCTAGATGCATCAATAGTCTCGTGAGATGAATTATTTGGCTATCCTTAGTTAAATGGGTTTTTGGTGTATACCTACCTATCAGTTTTAAGCTATCTTGTGAAAGGTGTTGATGGTATAGGTATCATGACGCCTAAGATCATGATGTATAATAATTAAGTGTTTCATTTATTAAGAATTAAGTTATTATTATCCATGATATTTTCAAAAGTATATTATCTCTTAATGAATTTCATTCTTAGTTTATTGATTAAATGGAATGTGATTTCAGTTATTTACCTTAACATATTGATTATGTATTATCTTATCATGATAGTCAGGTTATTTATTAAATGGAACATATGTTCAGATATTTATCTTTCCATATTAATTATTCCATATCTAATCATGATAGTCAATTTATTTAAATGGCTTGTGTGTTCAGTTATCTATCTTTTCATATTGGTTATGCTTATTTATTCATGATAGATTTGATTATACTTGACCCTTACTGAGCATTTGAGAACACCCTTATTTTGTTTCCTTTCATAGGAATCTAATAAGTGTACTATGAATGATATAAAAGGATATGATAGAGAGAATAATGATATTATCAGAAAAATAATTATGTTATAATTTGTGTATTCAAATGTAATATGGGAATTATGTATTTATCTATTTTAATAAGTCTACTAAAATATTCAGTCCTTCAAGATTTCATTCCTTGTATCTTATGACAATGTAATAAAGTAGACACTGGCTTCGAGATACTGGGGTCTGGGTTTTTATAGTTGGTGTTAGAGGGAGTTTAGTAGAAACCTTGGGGACTATATTTAATAAAACATAGATTATAGAATATAATCCTATTATAGAATTTGAGTATAAGTATAGAATAACATCTTAAAGTTTTGTTAAGGTAGAGATTATGTGGTTTTTTCTAGTAATGCATCCCTATCTTAATACTAAAAGTGGATGGGGTTCTGGCACAGATGTACCTAGGGGTAATAACTCTTAAAAAATGTGTGTTGGGATTGACTCAAGTATTACCTAGTTCATGAAATTTGGCCTTGTTTTGAACTTTTTTTGACACTCCTTGGGGATATTCTTTGGATAATTTACATTTTCTTTACAAACCATTATGAAGGATTTAAATAGATGATAACAGTGAATGACCTAGGTTAAACCTAAGTTATCTTAAATTTAAAATAATGTGTCATGATTTAGACATCCTATAAATGGTTATATGGTTTTCCAGCTACAATTATTGTTACTCGCACTATGATTTTTTTTATTCAATGGATGGAACTCAAAGGAATCATATTAATATTGAATATGAAGGACAAGGTGGTGACTATGAGAAAAAAATGGATGATAATATGAGTTAAAGCTATCATGATTGTGCCTAATCAGTTATCCTGAAATAGGATTAACAACTTATACCTTAACCAGCTCTTCAAATCACTAATGAAGAGAATTATGGAGTTTTCTAAGAGCTTTAGTGGTGGATAGAATAAAGGAAAGAGGGGTCAATTTCCTTCCTGTCGAAAATGTAGAAAGAGAGACCCAAGAAAGTTTTTCAAAGGAATGAGAAAATGTTTTATGTATAGAAAATAAGGGCAAAAAGTAATGAATTATTAGGGAAAAATGAAGAGTATGATGGAAGGAAAAAATCATCATATGGATTTATTTATAATTCATTATCTTAAATGTGGGGAACTTGGTCATTATCCAAGACAATTATCTCTTCTAAAGGTTAAAATAATGACCCATACTTTACATACATTGTTATTACTTCAAAATCAAAGCACACTTATTACAACATATAACAAAACCATGAAAGGACCGTATAGGTATAGTGTCTTTAGAAACTGGGAAACATAAACAACTGGTTCATAAATCATCTACACTATCTCCCTTTTATTATATCATCCCTTTTGGAATATCTTACTTAATAATCTTCTTCTTGACCTAGGGAAAATAAAACATACAAAAGGGTGAGCTCAAATTCTCAGTAAGGGTAAACAAAAGAAATATCAATCACATAATATTCATAAGAACATAACATTTTTGAAATCTTAACCTGCAAAAGAGATCATAATTTCATAACATGGGATAAATCATAGTAGTCAAATGTAATCCCAATAATCATAACATGGAACTTTGTGTAATACACACATAACCATAGAGAATCATTTCTTAGTAGTCAAGACTCATTTCCAAGACTATCTTAGCGGACAAAGTCCATTTCTGAACTGAGTTCACTCCTCATTTCAGTCTTGTATCACTGAACCGGATTAACCTGTCGTTCCAGCCATGTCTATCTCATGTGATATAAATATTTACCCAATGAATTGGATAGAGATATAGGTCCCACCCATCTCATAATGATACCATTCTTATGTGTGCCACAAGATCATAAATCATACATCATAGCATAACCCATGTAATAAAAATGGGATTCTTAAACATCATGCCATCATAACATAATCCATATAAGATAAAAGGATATCATAAAAATAATTCCATCATAACATAATCAAATCAATGTAAAAATAGAGATAGAAACAGAACCCTATATTATCTTAGATGGAAAATAATTTTTATAAAACACTTGAACTTCATTCTTGAGGAAAATATCCTTTCTATTTCAAAAACATTTCTCCTTTCTTAACATGTCATACAATTTTAAACTAAAATAAGTTGATTAAAAATAAACTTGAAAACTTATAAATGAAGCTTTATGGAAATAATTTTCTAAAAATCCATTCATGTTGTATAAGTTAAAGAAAAACATTCTTCTCGTACTTTGGCCAGAAAAGTCAAAAAAGTACCTCGTACTAAAAATGACAAAAGATTCCTTTCATATATTTTACTAAAAACTCACCAATGGGTAAAATTAGATTTAAAAAATTTTAGGAGGATATAAATAATATTACATATTTACGAAACATGGATGTGGATGATAAATATTCCCCAGTAATTACTGAAGTATAAACAATCTCGGATAAAAATTGAGATTGCGATATTTTCCCTTACCTTAGGTCCGATTTGCTTCGTACATGTCCGAACCTCCTGTATAATGATTTAAATAATGCTATTTACTTATTAAAGAATCTTACTCATTGTTATGATATCATATATGGTCATATTCTTAGATTCTTATTAGTAATATTTCATTGCTACTTGTTATTCGGGTGTTTATTACTTTTTGTTCTTATGCATGTTTTTTCGAATAAATTCTTATTCTTGTTTTTAGGTTATAGATACCTCATTTGCAGAATGGTATTAGTGTAATATATATCATATTTATTTATTGATTTCATTTATATAATCATTATGCAATGAAGATCATTTAGAACGAGTCGCATCACATCGTGGAGATGGTAGGCCGTACGTACGCATGAGCGATGATATCGTTCCCATGATCGTGGAATTGTATTGAAGTGTATGTATACTATTTAAGATTCAATATCACTTTACAATAATTATATATAGTTATTCTTTACACCATTATACCCATCCAAGTAAGGTGGTGGTGGAAAACAGATTACACCATGACGTGGAGACGGTATTTCGTACGTACGCACACGCGGTGATTTCATTTTTCGTAGGATGGATAGAAGGTGAAATAGGGTTGTTTCATATTTATAATAACATATCAGTATATTATTGATGCTTATGTTATTACTTTATAATGAAACAACTAAATAAGAAGAAGTAGAATAAGAAATAAAGTTGAAAGAATCGGTAACGAACATTACCTCTTCCTTGAAGCGCCTCTTCTTAACCTTCTCTTAGGGCACTAAAGATGGTCTTTGAAGAAGAACAGGACCTCTAGGATGTTTCTAGGGAAGTGTAGAAGATAAATTGGTAGGGTTTGTCCAATATTGAAAGCTCAGAGTGGTTTGAGGAGGAGAGGGAGGAGGTTCCCTTTTATAAGGGAGGAGAGGGGCGCCTTAGGAAAAACTTAAAATATTATTTTATAATAAAGTCATATTAGGTTTATAATAGCTTTAAATTGATTTATTTAGAAGATAAAGTGGGAATGGGTCGAAATACTCTCAAAAAATAGGTTTTATACAAGTTTAGGTTACTATTTTAACCTTATCATTTAGATTTAACTCTAAGTTAAATAATTTAACTTTTACCGTGTCTTCTTGTTTTCTTACACTATATGGTTAATAAACTTACTATAACAAGCCAAAAAAACCCCAAGTGGTTCATTATTAATATATATAAACTTATATAAGTCATTTGTCTTAAATTTAGATATTTTGGAATAAAATAATAATTAATAATATAATATTTGTTTTAAAAACTATTTTATGTCAATTTTGACACTATTTGGTAATTGATTTTTTTGAAAATCATAACAGCATTATTAGTTCAAAAGAAGTTAATTAAATCAATACTAATATGTCATATTTACCTATAAAATTAGTCTAATTCATAAAAATTCTCAAATTACATTTATTTGGGTATTTATAATATCAATTATGTTAATATTTCATTAATAAGGTAATTACCGCATCATTATTGTGTCATATACAAATTAAATTATTTAAAGTCTAAAATTATAAATAAAATACCATTATTTATTAAATATTTTTATATTTATAATGAATATTTATAGTCTAATTTATCTTATTTATAACCCTATATTAAAAATGTTTTAGTTATTAAACTTTGATTTTAACTATTTTAACTCTTCTTTAAATAAAATAATATTAAATGTTCTAATCTAATCCAAGTGGACCTAAATGGTAATATTTTATTCATAAGGTTGTTTTTGGTCGAATTAAACTTATCCAATAGAATTATGACATGTTTTAGGGTAATAATAATACCATTTTTACCCTTAATTACCCTATTTTCTTTTAACCGTGGTAAATAAAAGTAAAAAGTCACTATTCACCAAAAATTATTTTTATCTTATTGAACCACATTTTACTACTTGATATTAATCGTGTCTCTTGGATTTTCTAAATTCCACTCACAGAAGCTGTAAAATTAGGTTTTATGTAAATCTTCAAACTCTCCTAGGAGGTGGTAAAAGACGGTGAAAAGTTCAATAAAATTTTTATATATCTAAAATTATTATAAAATGACTACAATGAATTACTTTGAACTTATATATGTATTATGTATCAATTTTTACCTAAAATAAATTTAAATAAAATAAATAATTATTTAAATAAAAGGTCGGTTTTTAAATAGTAACCCAGTGTTTTCACTATTCATCAAAAATTGAAAGTTTTCAGAAAAATACTAAAAATTCACCCTTGGCTAATTTCGATATTCCGAATCCAAAAATGAAGTCCATTTTGAAAGATAAAATTTATAAAATTTCAAAAAAGTGGGTATTACTATTCATAATGGCTAGTTTTAATAATATTTTAATAGGATATCGTTGTTTAGTGAAACTCGGTATTGCATACAATGCAATTTATCGAGGAAGGTCGTGATTGCGTGTAAAGCAAGCCAAGATAGTGTTGTGTAGTGAAATATTCCTTTTATGATGTATATAACATAAAAACAAAATATTTCTCATAAAAATCTCGGGTGTTACAGTTAACCCCTAGAATAAGGAAGAGGCTATGTTGAAATAAAATAGTTGAAGTATTTATGTATTGGGATTAAATAATTAAATTATAGAAATATTTTTACCAATTATATTTTGTTTATAATAATCATGAAACATCTAGTGATTGTGTTAAATATTAGAATCATGTATTTCTTCATTAAATTAAGAGTTATGGATACCATCATGTGTTTCTAAGTTTAAGATTGATCATAAGTTTGAAGTCTAAAACACCCCTTTTTAAAATTTTTATAGTGCTAATATAAAATGATTAAGGATATTTTGGGAGAAATTTATGGTAGTATAACCCAATGGTTTAGTATATTTTTTAGTAAAAAAGTTATTTAAAGAATAATTCCCTTAATTTTTTTACACATAAGTAAAAAAGGTATTGGTAACCAATAAGATTTATCTTATCATTTATGTTGAGGTAATTATAATTTATTACACTTAAGGAATGTTATAGGAATTTTATTAATATGGTTTTAGAAAAAGTACAACCCGCGTGTCGGGTGAAGACTCATCGCATCTGGTAAGGCCATGAGGCTTGAATCGATAACCAAAGGGCGACAAGGGTGTTGCGCCTACCACTAGCCTACGTGATGTTTTGGTTAATATATCATTGTTTTTACTTAAATGATTTGATAGATAAATATTAATTTTGAACCAGTGGTGTTACTGTTGAGGTTTAGATATTAATGTATTATATTAGATAAATTTTTCTAACCATATCAGTTTTGGAAAATATTTAGAGACAGTTAAAAGGACTTTTCACTCTTTTAGGAATTTTATGATCTATTAAAACTTAATTTTAGTGTTTTGAGAATAAAAAAATCATTTATGAATATTCATTTCTTTGAGTAAGAGATGAAGTAGAAATTGATCTAAGCATAACCAAAAGATGAAATTATACTTATGAAATAGAAATATATCAAGTAAGTATATTTCCTTATATGATTTGATAGTAAAATAATTTCTCAAATTTAGGAAAATGATATTAAAATAAAAAAATAATCTTATTAAATTCATATCCAATGAATCAAATGGAATTTTAAATCATCACAAATTTATGGTTTTGAGGTCCTTAAATTTCCATTAATCATTTACTTTCTTATGATAATTGATCTCTATAACTCTCTATAATTATTTATGGTTTTCTTACATGTCCTTATCTTCACTTCCCACTTATGTTATCCTACTTGGAAACCAAGTTATGTGTTATTCAAGATGTCCATTGTATTTCCCTTTCTCTATTATCAAGAGTAATTTTTATTAAACCTTTTATGATGTGGGATTTTTTTTCAACAATGGTGTTTCCAAATGTCAAGACCTTGATTACCGAGATCAAGTTTAAATATTAGGGACACAGTTTATTAAAGGTGGGGAGAATGTAACACCCCAAGTTTTTTAAAGAAAAAATTTGGGTTTGATAGAATATATAACACACAACACCGAGATGATATGAGAATATAACACCCCATGACTTTATGATATACTTCGATAGCTTATGGAACACGCAACCCCGAGTCTAAATGACCCATAATATAGTATACCATTATAACCAACCATTAAATTGGAGGGTATTAATAGTAATAAATAAATTATGAAAATTATGTTTATCTATTTATTATAAATAAAATAATAATCATTTAAAATAAAAAAAAGAAATTTTTTCTGAAAAAACTATACTTTTTCTAAAAGTTGGTTTAATCGTGTTTTGCGCCCATAATTTATAATTTATTTTTCCACTTTTATAAAATTTATTTGATAAAATTAAATTCATTTTTGAAATCATAATATCAAAATTATATTAGTGTTAATTTTTGGTATTTTACTGAAATGCTTCATTTTTCAATGAATATTGAAAAATACTATTTTTTATTTCTCATTTAAATAATTTAAAAGGTTAAATTATATTTTAAATAATTTTTAAAGTAAAATTAGTTAAATTATATTACAAATTAACTAATTTGTGTCCCTATAATCAATTTTATATTGAATTTTGATATTAAAACCTTCTATACTTCTGAAAATTTTCTCTTTGGAAACTCGTTTTTTCATCGCGTATGTGGGTATAATTTTAAATTGGATTCTACCAATTATATGAATTTAATTTAAAAAAATTGATTCCATATTTGAAATAATAATTATTTATATTATCTAATAATTTCAACTTAATTTTTTACCATTATGAATAATAAAAAAAGTAAAAATTAATTATCACAGTTAAGGTAAAAACAGATTTATCGGGGGTTAAACTAAGAAGATAAGGGTTAAAATGACCTAAAACTTGTCCAAAACAAATTTTATGGCCATATTTAAACCTTATAACCTATAAGGTTCTATAATTACCTATTTTATATCCTTTTAATGATAAAATGTGGTTATAATTGATTCAATTCATAAATTCTATATGTGTCCTCTCCCCTGCTTATAAAAGATCACCCACTCTCCTACCATAATCACACTTCAAAACCCATTTGTTTAGACCAATACATAACCAAATCACTACCTTAATCATCTAAAAATATCCTAGATCCCTTTTTTGACCATAAATCCAACCTAGTAAGTCTTTTGTTCCAAACCTAATGAAGTTTTCTGAATAAGAGGTAACATTCTTAAATGAGCATTTTTATTTAGTTTCTCCTTACACCTACTTAAAATATTATTAAAGCAAGATTATATAATAACCTCATTATATTCCATATACTGATATGTTATTAGGTTAATTTTATGACATATCCATCACCTCTTCCAAAAAATGGGAAATGAAATCATCAATCATGTGTATGGTGGACTACCGCCTCACGAACCAATGTAATTTTTTTTCAGTCACCACCTTTTAAGGATGGATTTAATGATGGATTTAAAAAAATTATATTATATTTATGATATTATTATACTACTATAATTTTAATATAACATATACTTTATTATGTTCCATTCCATTTAAAATATGATAGTGTCACTCGTGTGTACGGTGGAATGCCGCCTCACGAAGCGATGTGATTCGTTTTTCACTTACAATTTACATGGAAGGTAATAAGGATAAATTTTATGAATATATATTATATATATGAAATTATATTAATTCTATAAAATTAATGTATCACCCACTTCCATACCCTTTCACCAATTAAGGAAATGATAACATCACTCGTGCGTACGTACGACCTACCGTCTCCACAAAGTGATGTGATCCATTAACCATGTTAAAATTTCAACAATGATTATATTTATAACATTAATATAATTTTTCAGATTATGGAACTAAATAATATGTGTAGGAACTGTAACTTTCATGAGAAAACACGCATGAGAAAACAAGGAAATTAACACCCAAAACAATGAAAATAATGAAATATTATTAACAAACAGGTGGAAAATGTTATAAGGGGGTCATATATGATATTATAAATATTAATATGGTTCTAGTATAAATTAATAAAATGTTTAAAACCACTATATATGATTTTAAATAATTTTCAACCAAAAGGAAGCATGGGTTAAGGGACTTTATCTCAATTTCCCTTCATTGAGGCATATTGTAATGTTATGCACCTAATTTATTTTATATGGTGTATATATTGACCCTTTTACATGTAATATCATGAATCCTTCGTAATTAATGGTATTTTAATTTTCAATTTTTATTATTTCATCTAAGGGTATTTTACTTGAAAATTACCAAGTGGTAAAGAATTTCATAACTTAATTTCTTTTCATTGGATTATATTAATTTTTCATTATATTTTGCATTATGAGATTATGAATTTAAATAATTTTGACTATATTATGTTTAATTTCCACTTATTTTATGTGGATTTATATTCTCTACACATTATCAATTCATTTATTAATTCTCATTTTAATATTATGATCTTTTTAAGGGTTTGTTTCACAATTTAATTTTAATCAGGATTATTTATGCGTGAATTAAAATTGAAGGAAATAATTTTATTTTTTTATAATAAAACCTTATTTATTTTATTCTACTCTGGTTATTCATTATTTTTTAAAGTGATAGTACCATTTTTCCTCTCTTTGGTACTTAAAATGATTGCAAATATATTTTTAACAAAATCTAATTTCATTCCTCTGTTCAATCGAAAATCCATTTTCTTCCAAAAACATGTTTTCAAAAAATGTTTTCAAAAATGTTTTTAAATTATTAGAATGATTTATTAAATACATTTTTACCCATGTTTTACTTTTTACTAAATGGTTTTAAAGGAATTTTTTTGTTGTTTTCTGAATGAGACACTTTTTAACCTTTTTACAATAGTGTGAAAGGAATGCTCTTTTAACTTATACAACATGTAAAAAATTTCCCAATATCAATACCAATAAATGTTTTAAATATTAATTTATAATTTTCAAAGTTTATTTTTAAATAAAATTATTTTCAAAATATTTTGTGAACTTTTTTGTTTTTTAAAAAAATATTTTTAAAGTGAAAATTTTATTTCACTCAAGAATTTTTTTAATGAAATTTTTAGGGTATTTCTATCCATCAAAGAAATCAAAACTTTATTTTACTAATGATACACTAGGGATATGTTTTATTTATACCATCCTTATTATTTCTTTATATTTTTCATGATCAGTTTGATTGGGTAAAGTATTGACATTCTCTTTCTTATTTAATTGTTGTAATCATTAACTTTCCCTTGAAATATTCACTATCTTGTTGTTATTGTAAATTAAATTTCCCCTAAATATAATTATTATTTATCATGGATATAATTATTACATAGACCATATATAATTATTATGTATAGTATTTTACTTTTAAATTTATATGATTGACTAGGGAAATTATTATTAATCTATATTCCTTACTCGATACGGAAATTTGTTGATTAGTCATGTTGTTTATGAATTAAATTGATCATTCTATATAAGATAAATGTGTTGGATATAAATATATGGGTGGGTTTCAGTTATATATATCCCCTTGATGCATCAATGGTCTCATGAGATGAATTAGTTGGCTAGACTTATTTTAATGGGTTTCTGGTGTAAACCTACCCATAAGTTTTAAACCATCTTGTAAAATGTCTTGATGGTATAGGTATCATGATGATTGAGATCATAACATAAAATAATTAATAATTTCCTTCATTAAAAATTATGTAATTATTATCCATGAGATTTTTACAATGATATTATTTATGGATTCCTTTAATTCTTAGTTTATTGATTAAATGGCATGTATTTTTAGTTATTTACCTTTCCATATTGATTTTGCCTTATCATATCATGATATAAAAGTTAATGATTAAATAGAAAATATGTTCATATATTTACCTTTCCATATTTATTATGTATTATATAATCATGATATTCAAATTATTTAAATGGAATGTATGCTGAATTATTTAGATTTTCATATTGATTATTCTTATTTATTCATGATAGCTTCTGTTGTACTTAACCCTTACTGAGCATTTGAGGTTACCCTTATTTTTTATCCTTTCCCAAGAATCTAGAAAGTGTACTATGAATGATATAAAAATATATTCTAGATATAATAATTATATTATAGAAGAAAAAATATGTTTTAATTTGTGTATTCAAATGTAATAGGGGAATCATGTATGTATCTAGTTTATTAAGACGACTAAACTATTCAGTCCTTTGGGATGTGATTCCTGATATATTATACCAAGGTAATAAAGTGTAATCTATCTCTAGGATACTAGGGTTAGGTTTTTTACATATAACAATATTAATATACATGATACAATGTAAAACATTATAGATAGATAAGTTGATATAATTGTAAATAAAAAATATTGTAAAGTTTGAAAAAAAATACATAATAAATATAGGTATAAATGTTAGTACTAATACATTTAATGGAATAAAAATTTTAATATATGTTATTCATAATATAAAAATTAGTTATGGAAGAATATTTTTACTTCTTAGACTTCCCATCTAAATTAGTTTGAAGAGCCTATATTATTTGCAGAGTGATGATGGTTATTTGTGGTCTTGTTTCATTCCCACTTACAAATTATTCAAAAATCTATTTCAAGGTTGATTGATAGTCAAATATAAATTTAATATAATTAATTACATACATGGTGAAAGGGTGGGATGTTCTATCCAATGAAGTTGTTTACATTTTAACCTTTCCAAAATATTCTTAGTGACTTTAGAAAAACATTTAATATCTCTTAGTAAAACTAACTGAGTGAATGTTTCCCCTGTTTTTTTTTAAGAAATCAGGCTAATTTATTTATAACTTGAAATAGTTGATCACATTCATTTCAATCTTCGATAAACACCAATTTCAACAGTTTTACGTATAGTTAGACAAATGAAAAATATGATCTCACACATACATATATTTAATAAGGAATCATCTATTAATAAAATAAATACAAATTCTTATAGTAATCCTTTATGATCACATTGAGAAACAATATAATTCTATCATCATTAACTCCTATGACCTATAATTATCACCCCAAAAAACTCTAAATCCATGGGGACCACAGATCACACCATATCCAGATTATAATAGTGACTCTAAAAAACCCATAAGATAATGAAAATAAACCCATCAAACTAACCACACCATTAAATACATCATTAACATCATCCCTAAAAACCACCATGATTATAGGATAGAATCCTAATAAAATAAACATAGATATACTATAGATATAGTTATATGAAAAGGATAAATAAAACCATATTCATCCATGGTAAATTTTAGTGAACATTCAAAACATTCCAACAAAGCAATGCAAAAGACATATAAAAAGTGTCATGTGATAAAGAAACCCTCACCATAAAAATGAAATCACTCATACAAATATAAAAATGAAAACATATGGAGTTCAGTAAACATTCAAACACCCAATAAATAATAGGATTAAACTTTTTAATAAAACAAATATGAATTTTGTAATTAGTTAGGTAATAATAAATTGAAGGTATATACAACATACTAAAAAGATAAAATAAGTGAATGAGAAAAGATAAATTTATCTGGAATATTGTGTAGTTGAAATATGCATTAATTTACACTAATTTTCTTCTAAGGAATAATACCCCATACCTAAACACAAACCAAACCAAACATAAAGTTTGCATGTTTTCTTAGAATATATTAAAAGTACATATATTATAATTGAGAAATGATAATTTCTATACATAAAAAATAAATATACTAATATATTAATAATTTATTAAAAGTATATATATAATTTGAAGGAATTATATAATTTTAAAGACAATTTGTATAATGGAGTTATATTGGTATAGAAATTTAATCTATGTAGAAATAAATGAATTATGAAACTGTTACTTATAGAGTGAAACATTGACTAATTGAATGTAATTTAGTTCCTATGCTAATGTAGATATCATGAAGTAATGAGCCGCATTTAAAAGGGGATAACTTTCTTGGTGAAGGCCCTTCTAAGATGGACCCAAAATCATAAGTGGCTACTACCTTATGAAATGAAATTGACTAAACAAATTATAAGAAAAAAAATATAGAGTGTGTATACAAATAAAAGTTTTATGGTTTATAATTTTAGTTGATCCTTATAGTAAACAATTTAGGATAAATAAATATATTGAAAATATAAAGAATTTGATAGCGATAATCTAACCTATGTATTTTTAATGCCATGTATCTTGGTTGATGAGGAGAATTGGTTGAGGTTAAATAAACAATAATGAGAAAAAAAATAAAACTATAGGGATAATGAATCTATATTTAAAACTAATTATGATGGGAGAATTGAAAGGATGAAACCCTATGAAAAGGAGTGACACCCCGAAATTTTATTTTCTTTCTTGTGATTATGTGTTTAATTTATCCCTTTAATTTGAGGTATCCTGGGATGAAATTTTAAAGTTTTTTAAGCTTTTACATGGTTAAATAGTTTGGGAAACCATGTGACCTAGGTAGTTTTGAGGCAGTTTTGATTTCATGGTCTATGCATAGTTTGGTAAATCATGCAAGATAACCATAAGACCTACTCGGGTTTGGTAATTATTGTCCTTTTAACTTCTTTTTAATTAATTTTTCCGACCTAAGATTCCAATTTAATTTTTTGTAGACCTAAGTGTCTCCTAATATCTTTCCTCCTCTTCTCAATCCCATCCATAGTGGATTCTTGTTAGTTTATTGGTGATTCTTCACCCAAATCATAAGGGAAGATCACCTCTTTATTTCCTCCTTGATTTTCTACCTTTTTTTCTCACCTTCTATAACCCCAATTCCCATGGTTGGTCTATTTTGGTTGTTTAGGTTTGATATGTTAGGTATTTTGGTTTTTAAAGGTTGTGAACCATCCTAGGAGACCTATTCTTATGGTTTCCATTAAAGGTGCCATGATTTTCCCACTTGATGTATGTGTTTTCATTCCACTGCCTTTTAATATAGAGTTACTTTGTTGTTTGCTATTTTAAAAGTATTTTTCAACTAAAATAATTATGTGTATGATAACTAGTTTTTTTATCAAAGTTTTTTATTTTTATTTTTTGTTTTCTCTTTTGAAAAAAATGGGTAAATTGTCTAGTTCAATGGAACTTTATTTTTAAATGGTATTTTATGAATTCAAGGTTTTTAATAAAATTTCATTGGTGGATTTCTAAAAGAAAAATTCCTAGTTCATGGTGATTGGGAAAAAATTTACCTATAAAGTGAATTTTTCTTCATTTTAAAGGGGTATTAGTTATTTAAATAGTTGTTCCATTATTTTAAAAAGAATTTTCCTTAATTATAAAAGGTTTTCCTTACTTTTATAAATGGGGTTTCACTATTTTAAATAAGTATCCTTATTTAAAAAAGGGATTTTCATATTTTAAAGTCTTTCAATGTTTTGAAAATAGGTGTGTGTGTCCTCTTGATTTGATTGTTTTGAATGAATCATTTGTTTGATTGTGCATATTGATATGTTGGTGTTGATTAAAAGTTTTTTATAATTTACCTTGTTTTTTAAGTTAATTTAGAAAAATTATTTCCAAAGTAGTTACTTTGATTGTGATTTGGTGTTATGTGTGATTTATCTTGTAATTGTGTTTGGGTTATAAACATTTTTTAAAAAGGTATTTCCAAAGTATATCATTTTTATGCATAAAGAGAAGTCCTGGTTGGAACTTTTTGTTATGTAGTTTTATTGATTGATGTTTACATTCTAGTTGAGACCCATTATTATCCTTTGTTTATGGTTGTTCACATGTGTTGTGGTAATATGGATTTTGATTTATGGTTATGTGGTTTTGGATATGGTCTCATTATTGAAGGGGTGTTAAAGGTGGAAAGTATTTGATTATCATGTTATGTTACCTATAGGATTTATGTTTTTAATTTGAGTGGAATTTCTTTATAGTGGTCTACCTTCATTATCTATGACATGAGGATCATTAGGATTCTAAGTGGGGATTCAAGAAATGTTGACTATGATATTTTAGAGTTATGCACTTATTATTATCCCCCAAGTTTAATGTTATGATCTGGATAGAGGGTTTTCACTAATGAGACTAGTTGAGAGTGATTTAGGGGACAAGATATATGATCATTAATCTATCAGTAGTTGGTTACACTTTTTAATGTCTTGTATTTGTGTCATTAATACCTAAGTTTCTATCATGTGTTATGTATCCCATGTTATGACTCTTTATTGTGTATTTTTATGTGATTTTCTTATCTGTTTCTTTGAGAATATTTTTAAGCATTGGTTATTTATGCTTGATAATTATTCTTATAAGTATTTATTTATGTTATTATTGTCACTTGTTTATGAATTTTCATGGATTTTATTTTCATTATGTTTTCCCTTTATTATACTCATGTTGAATGTGTGTGTGTGTTTATTTTTAGAAAAGGAAAGGATATGGTTGATTTAAATGAAATACTTGTGAAATGTTTCTTTTGGAAACACTACTAGAAAATTGGGCTATAGCCACGGTCAAAAACTGTGGTTATAACCTATATCCACGGTTCCAGCTAGCCGTGGCACCTATTGGCATGGCTATAGCTAAAAGCTATAGCCACATTTTTATTGGTCTATAGCCACGGTATAAAATCGTGGCTATAACCCCCATATCTGTCCACCATGGCAGTTGGGCTATAGCCACAGTTGTCCTCCGTGGGAACAAGGTTATAGCCATGGTTTATAACCGTGGCTATATCCCAATAAAACCGTGGCTATAGCCCAAAATTAATTTTCGCCCATCGAGATTCGATCTCTGTACCTACGCTATGTAGACCAAGAACCTTTCCACTACTTCACAGACGTCTTTGCGGATATATATATATATATATTGTTAAATATATTATTAAAAATTGTGGATATAGCATGTAAACTGTGGCTATAAACCTTCCCGCCATTTTTTCGCGGGTTAATTTTTTTCCCACGCAAGGGCGGGAGATCTATAGCCACGGTTTTGATGAACCGTGGCTATAGTTCATGAAAGAAATACCCTATATCCACGGTTTCACCCAAACCGTGGCTATAACCCAACCCTATATCCACGGTTTAACCAAACAGTGGCTATAACCCTTTGAAAAAGGCCCTATAGCCATGGTTTGGGTGAAACCATGGCTATAGATTTTGAAAAAAAACATATAGCCACGGTTTCACTAAACTGTGGCTATAACCTTTGAAATTAAACCCTATAGCCACGGTTTTGTTTAAAACCATGGCCATAGCCTCGTTTTCTAGTAGTGAAATGAATTATAAACCATGTGAGTGTTTTTTTTAAAATGGAAATGCTTAAAATGAAAATATAAGTTTAACTTTTTCTTTTTTGAAATGAAAGTTACTTTAAAAAGGTAATGGTTTTTAAATGAAATTACCTTGGTAAGTCTTCTTTGAGGAATGTTTTATAAATTTAATATATTAAATAAATGATATAATGTATTTTATGTTTATTTATATTTTTTAAAAAGGAAATTAGAACCTACTTTGTTAATACTTTCAAACTAGTGGACTTGGTTTATTTATATAAAAGTAATATAATGGAATCATGGTAGTATCCTACTAGCCTTTGGCTCACACCCTGAATACTCAAATTGGTGGGTTTATATTCTTAATGTTTGGTTATAGGTTATGTCTTGTAGGTTGTTTTGTTACCACTCTCCATTTGGAAGAAAGTGATCTTTTGGATATAGTGGTGACTTGAGAGTTGCATGGAGAAAGTGGGGGTTATCTCCCATGTTGGTTCTAATGGTGTAGTCCATGTGGTGTATTAGACACCTCGACCTCCTTCTTTTTACTTTATTCATTTTTTCTTTTTTGATTATAAAATATTTTTATAAAAATGGTTTCTTTTATGTGATAAAAATGTTTGTTAAAATGTATTGTTATTTATTATTTTTATTATGCAATTTTTTGTTGAAATTTATTCTTTATATAAACTTATTTATTTTTTCATGGTTTTCCAATGTAAGAAGATCTCATTTCGAGTTCCTAGTTGGAACCATTTTTTATCCTAGTTTTTTTTAGGGTGAAATCATTACCTCATGTTTACTTATGATACCCTGATGCTTGTAGTCATCATGAGGTTATCGAGAACATGCCTCGGGACATGTGGTGGAATAACCCAGATGATGTATCTTGTCACCTTGATTCAGTTCATTAAAAAATGGTATTAGAGGCACCCATTTGTTATTTGAAGATAAAGGTATATTAAATTTAATACTATTGAATCTTAAGTGGTGGGTATGAAGGAGTATTTTTTCAAATATTCCTTATGCTAGACCTCAACTTTCCATGGGTGGTTGAGAGTCTTATATTTTATTTTTTGATTTATGGTGGTTTTTTCTTGAGATATTTTGATGTGGTTTGTTGCTACTCTGTAATAACCTGATTTTCTATGAGGTTTTGATCCTTTAATTGTAGTCTAATTATTATTATTTTTACCTTATACTGATGGTTATTGGGGTCACACGAGTTTTGGGGGTGTCTGGGGATTGTCCGGATCTCAGAAACCTACTTTTTGGAAAATATACTAGGGAGAAAAGTTAGTAGAAACTGTGTGGGATAGGCCTCATGGTTACTTCTAACCATGTGGTACTAGACAGAAGGGAGAAGGAGACCACATGGTTTGAGGAAACCGTGCCTCCAGGGATGCACACCCATGTTGGTGGTCTGTAACTTTTATCAGAAGCATACAACATTGTTGGCGCATGGTTTCTCAAATTGTGTGGCCTAACCATGTGGGTCCCTCCTTAGGTAGTGGGAGGCGCACGGTTGGTGCATAGTTTGTCCAACTGTGGGGACCTGTAATTTTTGGATGAATTTACTCTTTTCCCTTAAAATTATTATAAGATTACCCATTCTTTTGTGTTCTCCTCCAACAAACATGGGGCCTCCATTTCTTCATGTTGGATCTCTTAAACCCCCTTCAATCTAGGTTTTTTTATTGCTTCACCATTTAAACTCAAATTTGATCATCATTGGTATCATTGGATTCTTCCAGGATATTGATATGTTCTTCCATTTTCTTCCCATATAAGTCAAACTAAAGGTCGATATGGATGAGGAGAGTGTTATAGGCTTGAGTTAGGTGGTATGTGAATCATCCCTCAAAGTATCTTCATTTTATAAACTGTCGTTGTTGTGCACATCCCAGTTTCACAGGGAATTTATTTTTAAATTCATATGACATGATTATAATCATTGAACTCATGTTCTAGAGACCCTTATTTATATAATAATTATATCTTTGGAGGTTATAACCTCAACACTGACTACCCTAAGTAGGGTGTTTCCTATTTTATCCCTTTAGTGACTCTTTATGACTATTTGTTCCACTTTTAGGGTGATATAGACTTGGGCTCTTTAAAGATAAGTGTTTTAAACAAATAAATGAATTGTAAATGGTTAGAATATGTATAGTATCACTTGAACATTCTAAGGTAAGTGCTTTTAATTAATCAATGAATCTTTAAATTGTTTAATGGTAGGTGTATTTATATATATCACTTAGACTTGACTTATATGAAATAGTAATTGGTTACATGTCCTCATCCCTCCTTGTCATGATTATTAAAGTTAAAGTAATGAACCAAATAATTAAATATGTAATGAAAGTAATAAATGGTTTCATGTACTATTTATCCCTTTCACCTAGTATGAAAGGAAATGGAATGAACTTGGAGAATTACTAAATGGCATGAGTATTACATGGCTTAAATTAAATAATGATTATTTATACAGTGCCAATTTCATATAGACCTTTATATCTTTATAGGAGTGGTCATGATTGAGCCATCCTTAGATTATCAAGAGAATTCCTTGAGCACTCAGAGGATGCCATTTTGGATCAAGGATCTAGTTGTTAAGGGAGATACCCACCTTGGAACATGGTTCTTATATACTAGTGGATGCCTTACATGGCTTTATATGATTCCTTCAATATATTATATATATTAGGGTTCCTCTAATACACTCTTTGTATCTATATTTATGTATTCATACATGTGGTGCCATGGATTTACCCAATTGGTCCCATTCATGCTTAGCCCATGCTTACCTTGGATGAGATCCTTAGACTCAATTAGAATCATTTATAGTGGAATGCCTTCAGTAATTCCCCTTGGATTACACTCAAACCCCTTTTCCAGACTGCATGTTATTACTATGATTTGGGTCAAACATTGAAGTAAAGGGTGCCTTGGTTATTATCTTGGATCCTCTTTCATTATTTTCATCATTATAGGATTCCTTGGTTATTACCTTGGATCCTCTTTCTTTATTATCATTATTATAATATGCCCTAGTTACACCTTGGATCTTATCACTTTATTTCTATTATATACAATATGGTTGAAACTTATTGTAAATTATAACATAATTAATTAAATGATACTTTATCAGACACTAGCTAAGTTTGAAGCAGGTATGGGTTGTTTACATTATTTTACTGTCTTTACTTCCATATATATATACATGCACACTGTTTTAATTTATATTCATAGACTGGATGGTATATATGTCCTTAGTGGTGGCCTACTAAGATTTATCTCACGCCCAATCAGGGCCACCGATAGTACCCGGGTAGAATATATTTATGTATTTGTTGATAATGGGAAGTGAACCTCTTTGAAAACCTAACTTTATTTCTTGCTATATGATGGGTCTTGGTAGTACATGGTCAGGCTATCACTCGGGATTTTGTATAGTTTTGGATTCTTTTTCATTCTTTTGTATAGAATGTATTACCTACCTCTATGTATACATGTTCTCCAATTTTGTAGAGACATGACATGACATTATCATTTTTTGTATGATTCAGTTTCTAGCTTTGAGTATTATTATCAGTTACATCTATTGTTTATTATTTATGTATGCTTTTGCTGAGTTATTCATTACTATTGTGCTTCTTTTATTTACTTGTTTATTATATTTATTTTTCTCTACTATGGAATGAGGGAATAGTCTCTCCACAGACAAACCCTAGACCCTTGCTTCTATTTTGCAGCCTCTAGTATATAGGGATGTGTGCTTGAGGTAATGTGCCAGACCAGTTCAGGGAACCTTTGAGTGGAACCCAGGTCTGGACATCACAAAGTGGTATTAGATATTTTTTTTCTTTTCTTTTGTCTTGTTGTTTTTTAAATCTATATAGAAGATTAGGAACATTTTAAAACTTTGTTATGAGTCATTCCTAAGAGTAGCTAACCCATATTCAGGGTAAATACCAAGTTTCCTGGGAATGAGAAATTTTTGTTCTGATTTTTCTTATTATAGTTGATAAACTTTCATCATTGGGTGATGCACATTAGTGTGGTATTTTGATATGATTTATGGATATTTTACCTTTTCTTGGTATGACAAGGATCATTGTTACATGAATTATTATAGGCACCTAAAGTTCACATGTCACACATATTCCATTCCATATAGGTGTATTTTGTTGCTTTCATTACCTGTGTTTCCTATGATTATTGAGTGAGTCATGGTTGTTATATATTATTGTGATGCTAAAATCTTCTGTAGGGTAAAGATATTGGTTATTTAAAGTGTCAACATCAATATAAATAGTGTTTTCCTATATAGGTTGATGATGGCATCTTAAATATCTAGTTTTTACTTATGTCATATATGTACCTCTGGTTACATGATCTTCTCTTTGGATGTGATTGAGTGACTACCAGTTTCAATTTATGAGGTTAATGGGTCCTCATGAATTGAAAGTAGTAATTTACCAAGTCTAGCCATCATATATTACCCACTACATTCTAAGACCAAGTGTAGAGGGGGTTGATTGAAATTAAATGGGTGTTTCTTTTAGTTATAAAGTGTGCAGTCCTTTATTAGCTGGGAATGATGATCCATTTAATCAAACCTTGATATATGAATGATCCATTTAATCAAACCTTGATATATGAATATAATAAAATTAAAAGTTAAAATTTAAAACATGACTGATAAAATGAAATGGTTTCCAATAAATTAAGAGGCAAAGTGTAGTTGAACCTTCAACTACTAGAAACCCTATAAATTAAACTTGAACACTTACCAATACCTTGGCCTTATAAGAGGGTAGTTGGGGTAGTACCTTGGGTAATGAGACTTTATTCTTGTGTTCTTTTTCTGCTAGTGTATCTATCTACTCTTAAATATTTTTCTGAGATGCTTTCTTTTAATTTTTAGAGTTATACCACCACAATGTCCTTGATTCATGCTCTAGGAAGATGGTGATGACCAAGCTCTAGTGATGATGGGCCCTGAACAGCTAGTCTTACAACCAAGAGTGCCACTTGAGGCACTACTATTTATACTCTAATTGGGAACTAACAATAAACTTTGAGATAGTTTCCTACATATGATGCATTCTATTTAGGGTACTACACAACCTTCACCTACTATGTCTAATCTAAATCATGAGTTCTAATGGCAGCATCCTCCCATATTTTCAGGGGACGGAGGTCCTTAGGATGTTGAGTCTTGGATATAGGTCACCTTATCTATCTTTTTTCATCTAGAGATGCCTCCAGTTATGAGGTTAAATCTTGGAACCTATATTCTTCAGGATTCATCTAAGAACTGGTGGGATGTGAATACCCAGGCGGGTCATCATTAGGGCATGGTCTGGGATAACTTCCAAATTGTCTTCTATAATTACTTCTTTCCTCAGATGCTAATAGTTGAATGAGCCATATAGTTCATGTGCCTAAAGTAGGGTGTTATGTCCATCATGAATTATTCATCATGTTTCAATGAGTTTAAATATTTTTCACCACTTCTATCCAATGATGATCTATCACGAGTGCGACATTTCAAGGATGGAATCAAGTATTCCATTTGCTCGTAAGTGAATTTATTTCACCTAACTAACTTTTATAAGATATTAAATTAGGTTATTATCATTGAACATAACCTGAGAAAATACGGTAGTACTGGGCATAAAGGTTTAGTTCCAGGCAAGGTGGTAGTTCTTCTGGTAGTAGGAAGCATAGCCTTGAGTTTTCCTGTCAAAGCAGTGGCAGCTAGAGTATCTACACTGGAAGCTTTGTTATATGCCATCAATATGGATGGAAGGGGCATATGAATCCTTAGTGTAATAGATACCCTATAGAGTGTCATGCTTGTAGCTGTATGGGACATCTTTAGATATTCTATTGGACCTTTCCATCTGCTTATAGTGGAAGAGGCTCTGCACCAGCTCCACCTTCAGGGGTAGGATCGGTTGCACTGTTTCAGGTGGGTAGTTGGAGTAGCACCGGTAGGACATGCCTAAGAGGATTTCATGGTCATGGTATCCAAACTTCTAATTATTATTTTCATCAAAGCAGACTTTCTCAGGGTATTTTAGCTTTATCACAGGGTTGTGGATCAGGTTAGATGCGTTATTTACAGTCGATACCCTAGGATCAGAGTGTAGAAACATCTAGAATATTATGTAGTATTATAGTAGACTCCATTATTGTACCTGTTTTTTTTTTATATAGATGATTTACACTCATTTATCTCTTTATTGACCATGGGAATTCTTGGGATAGAAATTCAGTACTTTTGTGGTGTGATGGCCCTAGAAACACCATTGGGAGTGTGGTCAGAGGGTATACACCAATATAGGGACTGTCACCTTGAGGTGGGTAGTTGTACCTTCTTATGGGACCTAATCATACTCAAGATGATAGGTTTTTATGTCATTATTAGAATGGATTTATTGGTTCCATATCACACCTATTTAGACTGTTATCACCGCAAGGTGTCATTCACATCACCATAGGGTGGAAGATATCTTTAAAAGGGTGAGTGGAGTTTCTAGGCTAGTAGAGTTGGACCAAATAATCATGGGATATGTGGGGTGACTATCTAGATTTATATTCTCTTAATGGATGAGAAAGGAATACGTCTGGTATATTTTTCTCCAATAGTATATTATTTCAAGGATTCCTTTCCCGAAGATTTTTTTGGATTACCTTCTAAGTGAGAGGTGGAGTTTACAATCGAGCTTGATCTAGAAGTATCTTCAGTGTCCATTCCTCCATACAGGATGGAACCTACTAAGCTTCAAGAGATCAAGAGATAGTTGGAGGATATATAGGCCAAGGGTTTTATCTAGCCTAGCACTTCTTCTTGGGGTTCACCCATGCTTTTTACTAAGAAGGAAGATGGGACCCTTCATTTATGTGTGGATTACTAATGGTTGAACCAGATTATATTTAAGAACTGATATCAATTGATTTAGATAGATGGTATCTTACAAACATTCCCTTTATTTTCATGGATTTTATGAATAGGGTTTTTACCCCTATCTATATTCATTTTTCTTGTTCTTTATAGATGAAATCTTTATGTATTCTTATACTCGTAGAGACCATTCTAAACATATTGAAATCATTTTAAATACACTGAGAGAGAATAAAATTTATGTTAATATTTCTAAATGACACTTCTCTATTGACAAAGTCCACTTCTTGGGTCATATTATCTCAAAATCAGAAGTATCAGTTGACCTAGAGAAGGTGAGTATTGTGGTTTCCTATGAGTATCCCAACAATGTGTTTGGCATACATAGTTTCTTGGGGCTATCTATATATTAGAATATTTTTCTATAGGACTTCTCGTGCCTTACTTCACCTCTTACTGATCTTACAAAGAAGGTTGTGAAATTTCTATCACCGTAAGTGTGAGAGAAATACTTTCAGGATCTAAAAGGGAGGCTTACTCGACACCTATTCTGATTCTTCCAAATCCTGGTAGAGTCTATATAGTGTCATTTGATGCATTGTGTATTGGTATAGGTGTAGTGATGATGTAGAAGAATGCAATTGTTTTATACATGTCTCACCATTTGAGTCCTCATGAGCATAATTACCTGATGCATGACCTTGAGCTAGAATTTTTTGTCCATGCATTACGCTGCTGAAGACACTATATGATGGGTGAGAGATTTATGGTGTATAAAAACCACAAGAGCCTCAAATATATCTTCATATAGCATGAATTTAATCTCATATAGTGGATAAGGGTTGAATAACCCTAGTAATTTGACTTTGATCATGCCTATATGTCAGGAAAGGGTAATGTGGTAGTGGATGCACTGAGTTGGAAAACTTAGTCACATTCCATACAGGAAGCTGATGATGAATATAAATTGGTAGACCAATTTCTTGAGTTGTATATGGAGTGTCATGATAGTCACAAGTTGTATTATCTTTCATAAATGATAGGTACCTCTTCACTCCTTAGTAGGGTTAAGAGTATGTAGTTTTCATATCCTAAGGGGTGATTCTATGGGATAATATTTCTAGTGAAGACCCACCTCTATATTGGTATGTTGATAGAGATGAAATCCTACGTATACATGGGGATGTCTAGGTTCCTAGAGATATGAGAGAAGAATTTATGTGAGAGTCCCATGTTTCTCAGTGGGAAGTTCATCCAGGCATCTCCAAGATGTATCGTGATATGGGACACCGGTATTGGTGTCATGGGGTGAAACGTTAGATAAAAGGTTATATTACTAGGTGTACCACTTTTCAGCAGGTAAAGGTAGAGAACCAGCAACCAGTTGGATTATTATAGTTGTTTTTAGTCTTGGAAAGGAAATGGGGAAAAAATTATGTATTTATTCATCTTACTGAGGTTTCCTCGAGGTATTAATGTAGTTTGGGTAGTCATGGATTGACTAACAAAGGTATCTCACTTTCTTCCTACCCAGGAGACTTTTTTAGTTGATGAACTAAGAAGACTATATGTTTGTGAAATTATATGGCTACATGAGGTCCCTCATGCTATTGTTTCAGATAGGTATGTTCATTTCATATTGAGATTTTGGCAAGGGTTATAGAGAGTTATGGGTACACAAGTTCTCTTGAGAACAAACTTTCACCCTCAGACCGATGTCCAATTGGAGTGAATGATACAAGTGTTAGAGGACATGCTCCAAGCATGCATCCTTGATTTTGGTGGTTCTTGGGAGAATCACATACTTCTCATCAATTTTTTCTACAATAATAGCTTTTTAGTGATGATTTTGATGGCTCTGTATGAGGCCTTATATGGTAGGTCGTTCTATTCACCTTTGTACTGGTTAGAGGCAAGAGAGGTAGTGCTACTAGGTCCTCATCTCATGAAGGATACTTCATAGTAGGTTTAGCTAATTATGAATCATATGTATATTTATTAGTCTATACAGAAATCCTATGTCGATCGTCATCGATGACCCCTGGAGTTAAAGGTCGGGAATTGTGTTTTCTTGTGTGTATCCCCCAAACTTGGGCATATATGGATACAGAGGCAAGGGAAGATTTTTCCTCATTATTTTTGGATATTTAAGATTTTGGATAGAGTTGGTTCAGTGGCCTATCAGTTGTTACTATTTAAAAGGTATCGTTTCATGCACGACGTCTTCCATGTTTCATAGCTTCTCCGTTATCATGTTGATTTATCTCATACTTTTGATCATGAGGAGGTTGATTTAGATGTTGATGCTTCATTTTAGGAGTATCCTATATGAATTATTGACTTAATCATGAAGTCCCTATAAGGATATCTTGTCCCTTTAGTATGGGTGTTATGGAAGCAAAACCATCTATATGATGAGACTTGGGAGTGAGAGGTCAATGTACATTATCAGTGGTCATATTTATCCTCAAATAGTATTCTACACCCTTGGAAGGTAAACTTGGGGATGAGTTCCTTTAAGGGGGGAATACTGTAAGAACCTATTTTTTATATAAGGTAAGGATCCTTTAATTTCTATCTAATTAATTTTTTTAAACCTATTACAGATGCCTATTGGGGTCGTGGGAGTTTGGGGGGTGTCCTGGGCTTGTTTGGAGCTTGAAACCCTAGTTTTTGGAAAATATAATGGGATTCATGGTTAGTAGAAACCATTTAGGATGGGACTCATAATTACTTCTAACCATGCAGGGCTAGACAGAGGGAAGTTGGAGGCTTCGTAGTTTGAGGAAACTGTACCCCTAGGGGTGCACACCCATACAGGTGGTCTGAAACTTATAACAGAGACATACAAAAAGGTTGGTGCATTGTTCCTAAAACCATGCATCATAACCATATGGGGTCCCACCTTAGGTAGTGGGAGGTGCATGGTTGGCACACGGTTTGGCCAACCATGTAGCCAAATCATGCGACCCTATAATTTTTGGGTGAATTTATGATTTTTATCTTAAAATTATTATAAGTTATCCCCTTCTCCTATTTTCTCCTACAAAAGACAGAGGCCTACCTTTCTTTATTTTGGATCTCTCAAATACCCTTCAAGTTAGGTTCTTCAATTTCTTCATCATCCAAACTCTGATTCGATCACCGTTAGTCTCATTGGATTCCTATAGGGTATTGATCTTTTATTCCATTTTCTTCCAATCTAGGATAAACTAAACGCTGATACTGGATGAGGAGAGTGTTACAGGATTGAGGTAGGTGTTATATAAATCATCCCTAAAAATCTTATTGTTTCATAAACTATCATCATTGTGTGCATGCCGGTTTCACTGAGAATTTATTATTAAATTTATATGCCATACTTATAATCATCAAACTCATGTTCTAGATCCCCTTATCCATATAATCATTACATCGTTGAAGGTTATAACTTCAATTTTGAATACCCAAAGTAGGTTGTTTCCTATATATGCCTTTAGTGGATTGTTATGACTATATGCACCACCATTTGGGTGAGTTATACTTGTCCTCATTAAAAACAAGTGTTTTAAACAAATTAATTAATTTTAAATGGTTAGAATATGTATAGTATCACTTGAACCTTTTAAGGTAAGTGCTTAAAATTAATAAATGGATATTTAAATTGTTTAATTGAAGGTATATTTATATATATCACTTGACCTTGACATATATGAAATGGTAATTGGTTTCATGTCCTTATCCCGCCTTATCATGATTATAAAAGGTAAAGGAATTAACATAATAATTAAATATGGAATGAATGTAAGAAATGGTCACATATCTTATTTAACCTTGTTACCTAGTATGAAAGGCAATGGAATGGACCTATTGAATTATTAAATGGCATGAGTATTACATGGTCTAAATTAAATAATGATTATGTATAAGGTGCTTATTGAATATGAACATTTTTATCTTTATTGAAGTGGTCTGACTTGAGATAGCCTTGGATTCATATGGTAATTCCTTGAGCACTCAGAGGACGCCATTCTGATTCAAGTATTTGGTTTCCAAGGGAGATACCCACCTTATAACATGGTCCTTGTCTACTAGAGGATTCCCAGAATGATGTCATAGGATCCCTTCACTATATTCTAGATATTATGACACCTCATATACACTCCTTGGATCCATCTTGATGTCTTCTTACACGTAGTGCCATGGATTCACCCCATTTGTCCAATTCATGCTTAAGCTTTACTTACCTTGGATGAGATCCTTGGACTTGATAAGAATCATTTATAGTGGAATGCCTTGGACGATTCCCCTTGGATTACACTCAAACCCCTTTTCTAGACTGCATGTTATTACTATGAGTTGGATAAACCCTTGAGCTCAAGGATTTCTTAGTTATTAACTTGGATCCTCTTTATTTATTATCATTATTATAGGATTCCATAGTTACACCTTGGATCCTATAACTTTATTTATATTATATATAGTATGGTTGACACTTATTATAAACTGGAACATAATTAATTAAATGATACTTGTTCAGACACCAAATGAGGCTGAAGTGGGTATGGTGTGTTTACATTATTGTACTATATTTACTTTCATATATATACCTATGAATTGTTTCAGTTTATATTCAAAAATTGGATGGTATAGACGTTGTTGGTGGTGGCCTACTGAGATTTATCTCACCCTATCTAGGACACCAATGGTATCTGGGTAGACTATATGTATGTAGGTGTGGATAAGGGAAAGTGACATGCTTTGAAAACTTGACTTTATTTATTACTATAGGATGGAGCTTGGTAGAAGATGACCGAGATAGCACTTGGGATGCTGGATATTCTTAGCTTCTTTTTGGTTATTTTGTATAGCATGTATTACTTGCTTCCATGTATACATTTTTTCCATTTTTGTAGAGACATGGAATGACATCATAATTTTTTATATGATTCAGTTTATAGATTTGAGTATTATTATCAGTTGATTATGTTGTTTATTATTTATGTTTTCTTCCACTGAGTTATTCATTACTATTGTTCTTCTGTTATTTACTGTTTATTATATTTGTTGTTCTCCACTATAACATGAGGGAATTGTCTCCCCATAAATACACTCTAGGCTCTCACTTCTATTTGGTAGTGTCTATTGTATGGGGAGGTGCACTTGAGTCCATGTGTCCCACTAACTTGGGGAACCTTTGAGTGGAACCCGGGTTAAGACATCGCATACTCTAATTTTTAGTGAAATCCTGAGAGTTTTCTTGGGAAATAATCAAAGTTTTAAAGTGAAAATGGAGGAAATACATAGGAATACGGTATTTCAACCCATTCTTAGGTTGTGCATACTATTCTAGAAAACTTATAGTGTCACTCGCACAGTTGGTGCATGGTCTGAAAATTTGTTTGGTCAAACCATGCGCAATAGATAAAGTTGGGATTTTTTTCCCTCCATTGGTTCCTTTAACCTCTCTTATGATGTATGATGACTATTGTGAGTGATCAAGTGAATCTTTAAAGGTTTTTAAAATATTTTTTGATAAAATTTTAAAGAAATTTTTTGTGCTTAGGTATTTAATCTTGTTTTAAAAAACATGTTTGGAGTACTTGAGTTACTTTATTGAATGGTTTTTTAACTCTAGAAAAAGTAATTTAAGTGGATTAAATTCTTTTGGGTTACTATAGTTTTCAATAAAGTAATTTCATGGGTTTTATTATTGTGGGAATTCTTGAAATTATTTTATAAGGGTGTTAATTTCCAAAGGTTGAGTTTCTTTATAAAAAAGATAATTATTTTTGGTGTGTGTATTTTAAGAGGGGTATTTGGTTTCCATTATATGGGTTTCTTTTTATTGTTGAGATTAAATGGATTTAAGGATATTTATGAACCCATTTGTTATTTTAAATGGAAAAAAGGCCTTGTTGGGTGTTTCTAAAATGAGGTTAGAATGAGTGCTTTGTAATCTTGTTTCATTTGGATTGTATTTTTTTATCCCTTATTTTGAACTTGGGATGGTTTGATTGAATGTTGTGTTTTGTGATGTTATAGAATATGACCTATGGAAAAGAGTTGACAGGTCAATAAGGGAATCTATTAGGTATTAATTATAGTGATACGAATATGGCCTTCCCCATCTCAGACTCTTCCCAAAATCTTAATGGAGTGGTAGGGGATTATTCTTCTCAGTTAATGGATCATGCATGAGAGTTTATGAATTGTCATCTTATAGTGTTTAGTGGTGACTAAGGATTACAAAATTTAATAGAGTTTCTATCTAAGGTTGAAGAGATATTTCAGTCACTATAAAATCAAAAATCCTTAAGGGTGAGGTGTGTTACTCCTTTCATCAAAGGATTGGGTTTAGATTTGTAGAAGCACATTATTCATTCCCTCTCATTTGAAGCTTTGTATTAGGGATATTTCAAGGCCACCATAATTCATTAGTTTTATCCAAAGGAAGAAATAATTTTCAAGTTGATGTAATTATTGAGTGTTCATCGAGGTAATCATTTAGTGAAATAATATACTGAATGTTTCACTATACTGGTTTGTTTTTCTCCTGATATAACTATTCATGATTCAAATAAGGTTCGGTTCTTTGTTAGAATCCTTCATTTAGGTCTCAGTATGATGTTGTTTTAGTCTAGCTAGACTACCTTTGTGGAGGTGATGTATAAGGCCATCATCAGTATGGCCTTTTTAATGGGGAAACCTATGGAAGGAAATGCTTCGACCCTGTTGGGTGTCAGTAAAAGTGATCCAACTAATGGAAAGTGGAAACCAATGGGGTGCTTATAATGCGAGAAGTTTATGAATGTTGGACCCTTTTATCTGATAATTATGAAAACTTGTCATTAATATGGTCTTCCTTATCACATCCAGAGGCTTTGTAAGCTGAATGGATGTTTGAAGAATAAGTCTCGGACTCATTTTTTATCTAATCAATGTATTGTTTCATTAATTATATGGGATAGTAGAAATTTATTTTGTGGTTTTGGAAGTGATCTCTTTTATAGCCTCTATTTTGTTGGAATTTTTACTATATATTTTGTACACCCTATATCTTTGGTTGTAATGGATGATATATATTTTGGCTTGTGTTCTTATATTTTGAAATGTTTATGCCTTTTTATGGTCATTCCTTATTTATTTTCTTTCTTGTTGTCATTGTGGATGGTGTAAAACATAGTTTAATATTTGATGAATGGATTACATTGTTATGGATTTGGTGAGGGATAAGGTAACAGGGATAAAATTTTGGTTTATAGGTATACCATGAGATCTATCGAGTTTGGATTTTCTTTTTAGATCAATGAGAGTGGGTGTTTTTTGAGTTTAGCCTCGAGTTTCCCTTTGTACAGTTTTGTGAACCGAAGTCAAATCCATGTCATTCATTCTTAAGGAATGTTCATGTTTGAGGTATCTATCCTATTTTTTGGAGTGTGTTGTCTTGGTGGTCTTGGATTTCTTCTTACGGACATGCTCTCTTCTGGTTTTTTGAGCTAGTTGCACGTGGTTGGAATGATTTTGTTTCTCTCTATAAGGAGTAGTAGATGTATGTCTATTTAGTGATGAATGATCTTTTGAATATGAATATCTAGAGTTTACCATTTTGGTCAATTATAAATAGTGGGGATACCTTAGGTAGGTCTCTGTATGTTTCCCTTATTTGTGGGAGTTTTTGTCCAAGCTATTTTATTTGGTATGTGTTTTTTCTTGTAGCTCGTGTGACCTCGGATGTTCTAGAGGTGTCAGTGTTTTTTTTCATTGGTCTGATTTAGGGATCATAAAGAACTTGTGGGTTTTGGTATGTGTTTTTTCATAGTTCTTGAATTTATGGTAGACCATTGGAGTGGTTATACCAATGTTTTGTTTTATTAATAATCTTATTTTAGGATTCATAGTGCATCAGTGGTAGGTAGGTCTTAAATTTTTTTAAGAGGTTTTACCTAGGAGTGGGTTACTTGTGTCTTGTGTTTTTGGTTTCACGTTTGGTAGTTAGCCTTTGGTTAAATCTTTCTCTTTGGTGAGTTGGACTATATTCTTTTCCTATAATTAAGTCGGTGATACCTTTCTAGTAGTAGACTTTTGGGGGGAAGAAATTGGTATGGTGAGGGGAATTAGACACCCTGAAATGTCACATTCTTTCTTGTGATTATGTGATTAATTTATCCCTTGGTTTCAGGGTTTCTTAGGGTGAAATTTTTTAAGCTTTTGAAGCTTTTCTATGGATTCACTGTTAGGTGCATAGTTTGGGAGACTGTGTAGTGGAAACCATGCGACCTAAGTAGTTCTGAGGCAGTAGTGATTACACAATTTATGCCTGGTTTGGTAAAATATGTGAGACAACTATGTGACCTCCTTTGTTTTGGGAATTTTTATCCTTTTGACTTATTTTTAATTAGGGATTCCTACCCGAGCTTCCCATTTTGGTTTTCCCAAACCTATGTTCCTCCCAAGGGATTTTCTCCTCTTCTCAATCTCCTCTATGGTGAATTATTGATGGTTTCTTGGTGATTCTTCACCTGAATCACATGTAAGTTCTCCTATTTTCTTCTTCCTTGGTTTTATACCATTTTTCGCACATTTCTTAACCCTAATTTCCATGGTTAACCAATTTTAGTTTTTTAATGGTTGATATTTTGTGGATTTTTGTTTTTAAAGGTTGTTATCCATACTAGGAGACCTATTCCAATGGTTTCCATTAAAGAAGACATGATTCCACCACTTAAGGTAGGTTTTTTCATTCTATTACCATTTAATAAAGAGTTCCTTGGTTTTTTAATATTTTAAAAGTATTTTTAAAATTAAATAATGATGTGTATGATACTTAGTTTTTTTTATTGAAGGTTCTCCTTGTTTTGTTGGTTTTCCTTTGGAAAAAATGGGTAAATTCTTTAGTTAAATGAAACTTTTTTTAAATTGTATTTTATGTATTCAAGGTGTTTGATAAAATTCCATTAATGATTTTATATAATAAAAATGATTATTTTATAATTATTGGTCAAAATTAGACTTATAAAGTGGAGTTTTATTTGTTTAAAAATTGGATTCCTTATTTGAATAGGTGCTCAATTATTTTAAAAAGAAGCTCCCCTAGTTATAAAGGGTTTTCCTTGATTTTATAAAAGGGGGTCCCCATGTTTTAAATAAGTATCATTGTTTTAAAAATTAATGTTTATATTCTAATGGATTTACAAGTTTTTAAAATAGGTGTGTTTTTTCTCTTGAGTTAGTTGTTTTGAATAAAGCCTTTGTTTAATTGGGAATGTTGGCATTTTAGTGTTGTTTATAAGTTTTTCTAAATTTACCTTGTGTTAAAGGTGATTTTGAAAAATTATTTCTAAAGTAGTTACTTTGATTATACTTTGGTGTTATGTGTGATTTCCCTTGGAATTTGTTTTGGGTTCTAAACAGTTTTTAAATGGGATTTCCAAAGTACATTATTTTTATATATAAAGAGAAGACTCGGTTGGACCCTTTTTTTATGTCGTTTGATTGATTGATGTTTACATCCAAGTTAAGCGTTGTTATTATCATTTTTTATGATTATTTGAATGTGTTGTAGTTATATGAATTGTGATTCAAAGTTATGTGGTTTTGGATAGCGGCTCATTTTTCAAGGGGGTATATTGATGGTGGAAAGTATTTGATTGTCGTGTTATATTGCCTTTGGGGTTTATGTTTTTCATGTGATTGATATCATTTTTATTGTGGTCTACCTCTATTATCTATGACATAAGGATAACTAGGATACTAAGTGGGGAGTCAAGGGATGTTGGATATGCTAGTTGAGAGTTACGCACTGGCTAGTGGCCCCTAGTTGAATGTTATGACCTAGCTAGGGGGTTTTCATATATGAGACTAGTTGAGAGTGATTTGAGGGATGAGATATGATACCATCAATATTTTGGTAGTTGGTTCCACTTTTTCAGGTCTATTACTTGCGCCATTAGTCTCTAAGTTATTTCCTTATTTTATGTATCCAATAAATATAAAAAAAACCAATTTACCTAGAGTTTTTTTACGATGGTTTTCAAAACCGCCGCTAAATGTTTTTTGTGTAAATATTTAATGAAGGTTTTTTAGCGGTGGTTTTTAGAACCACCGCTAAATATTTTTTAAATATTTTTTTATTTTTTTATTTTTTTTCAAATGAAAAATAAATTTATTTTTAGTGGCATTTTTTTAAAAAAACCTTTGGTAAATAGCGGCGGTTTTTTAAAAACGACCGCTAAATTAAAGGAAAAAATTGACATATTTAATATTTAATTATGATTTATTATTTACTATTTACTATCATATATAATTAATTATTTATAATTTTAACTTATTATAAGTTTTCATTAATAAATATTTATAATTATTAGTTAATAATAATTTGAGACTTAAAACAAATCTTCAAAAAGTTGAAAATCAGACTTCAACATCAATTGATCATAACTTTTGATCTGAGAGTTTATTTTAGCTTCACAACCAATATAATCAATGATTATAAAATGAACTAAAACCACATTATATTTAAATTTTTAAATAATTGAAATAATAAAAGTTATTATAGTTTCAAGAAAAGTAGGAAATCGAACTTGAACTTTAAACGGCTATAACTTTTGATTTTGGAGTCTGTTTGGGTTCTACCGCATATTAAATTGAAGTCTGCGATAAGATCTATGCCCTAGTGACCTAAGAAAACCTTGATCACATTTTTCATGGAAAAAAATGACCCATAAGGCCTCAAAAAATGAGTTTTTAGTAGGGTTATACCAATTTTTTAACATTCAATGGAATTTTAGCCTCGTTTAAGGGGGTATTATTTTATTTTTTTGATGGGGACTAGATTTATTTCTAAGGATTATATTCATATTGATACTATAGTTTTGAATTTTTATCATTTTTTATAATGTATTTTTATGAATAATTAAATATATGGATATTTTATTATATTTACTTATAATAAATCACTTGTATAAATACATATTTACATAGAAATATATTTTTAAACATATAAACCATATTAAATAAATATTTTTTATTCATTTCATTTAAACTAAATAATTATCTATTTTATTTACCTTACAAAAATGCATTGATTTGTATATATATACCTATAAAAGTAATGTTTATATATAAACATGTGTGTGTCAATAAAAAAATATATATTTATGTGTATATTATAATATATGTAAAAATATACATATATATATAAATATTTGTGTGTGTATTTGATAAATATAAATATATACTTGTGTGTCAATAATATTGTGTGTATATATCATATATCAATGTATTTTTATATAAATATATCATTATAATTAAATATAGTATTTAAATGTATTTAAAGTATAACTATATGAATATATATATATACATATACATATATATAAATAATGTTAATATATACATATGTGTGTGTATTAATAAATGGATATATTTATATTTATATTCTAATGTCTGTAAATAAGTATTAATATATAATATATTTAAATAAATTTTAGTGTGTATATATATATATATACATCATACACATTCGATGAGATTTCATCTTCATTTAAGAGTGTCTTCATATACTTTTTATGTCGTTTGTGATTTTATTCCACTAATTTACATTCTTATTGATTTGATGGTGTTGTAATTATTGTGTTTCCCCTATTTTGGTAATTTATTATTAATTATATATATATATTTATTTATTTATTTATTTATATATATATATATTTATATATTTATATATTTATATGAATTTATGAATATTTGTGTATATTTATATACATTTGTAAATATTTATACATATTTATGTTTATGTATTTTTATATCATATATGTGTAAATATATAGATAGAGATATTTATACTTACTTGTATTTATACATATATTTATATTCATGTACAATTATATATCTGAGTATGTTTATATGTATTTATATAACATAAATGTGTGTTTATATATATTTATGTGAATTTTGTTATATGCATGTATATTTATAGATATTTATATCTATTTATTATTTTATTATTTATTATTTATTATTTATTATTTATTATTTATTATTTATTATTTATTATTTATTATTTATTATTTATTTTTTATTTTTTATTTTTTATTTTTTATTTTTTATTTTTTATTATTTATTGTTTATTATTTATTATTTATTATTAATTATTTATTTATTGTTTATTATTTAATGAGAAGAGAAAATACAGACTTAGATGAAAATCATAATTCCTAAATAATAATAAAGAGTGATAGAGATCATTGGTCATAAGAAATTGAATGGTCATGAGAAAGTTAATGACCATAAAACCATAAATTTTCGATGGGTGAAAATACCATCAATTCATTGGAAATGATTGTAAGGGGATAAAACTTTTGTTTCGAGATCCATTTCCTATATTTGAAAAATTACTTTACCATCTAGACTAAGAACATAAGGAAATATACTTACTTGGTATATTTCTACTTCATAAGCACAATTTCATCCTTTGGTTTCACTTTGATCAATTTCCACTTCATCTATTACACCAAGGAATAAATACCCAATATATAGTACCCTGATATTTTAAAATATGAAAATCATATTCGATAGCATGTATTATAGGAAACACCAAGTGTGGAATGGAATATAACACCCTGAGACCTTACGATATATTTATTTTTAAATAAATTCAATATCTTCGATAGCTTGCAATGCATGCAACACTGGGTTTAAATGATACATTATACTCTATTAAAATATTATTATTTAAATATGAACATTATAACCTAGAAATTAAATTTTAATGTATGAATAGTATTAATTAAATTATGAAAATTGTGTTTATCTATTGATTAGTAATAAAATAATAATCATTTAAAAGAAAAAGAAATGTTTTCTAAAAAACTATATTTTTTCTAAATGATAGTTCATCCGCTCTTTGCGCGCATAATTTAAAATTAATTTTTAACACTTTTAGAAAATTTATTTAATAAATTAAATTAAATTTTTTAAATAAAAATATTAAAATTATATTAGGTTGAATATTTGGGATTTTTCTGAAATGTTTCGTTTTTCGATGAATAGTTAAAAATAAAGAATTTTAATTGAAAAATTTCTTCCGTTTAAATTATTTATAACGTTAAATTATATTTTAAATTCGTTTTCAAGTAAAATTAGTTCAACTATGTATCTATTAATATAATTTAGGTCATTGGAATCATTTTCATATTTAATTTTGATATAAAAATATTGTAAACTTTTGAACATTTTCTCTTTGAAAACCCACTTTCTTGTCACGTCTACAGGATTAATTTTAAATTAAATTTTACCACTTATGTTAATTGAACTTTGAAAATAGATTAATTATTTTTAATAATAATAATTTATATTATCTAAAAATATCAACTTAATTTTTAACCAAAATGAATAGTGAAAATAGTAAAAATTATTTATTGTGGTTAAGATAAAATGGGTTTACTAGAGGTTAAACTAAGAATATAAGGGTTAAAATGAACTAACAACTTGTAAAAATGTTATTTTTTGGAAATATTTACACCTTAATCTTCCCAATTTATAATATAGGTTCATTTTTAATCTTTTTCTATATGAATGACTTTATCATTTTGAATTCTTTTGGGAAATTTCCAAGTAATTTCCAAGGAGGTCCCCTTTCCCCACTTATAAAAGGGAACTCCCTCCCCACACTTATTCACACCTCCCAAGACCTTTTTCTTGAAAATATAATAAAAAATTATCTCCCCAAAATCCTTAGTCACATTTTATAGCTTCTGGTCATCCAAAAATGTCATCCCTATGGTCCTTAAGATGAGATCCAAAGGAGGTTTTTCTTAGAGAAGATAATTATCTTAACAAATATCTTTCATTTTCTTTATTATTTTTACAAATTAAATTATGTATTAACACTTATAATATAATAACATAATTATCTCATATATACTTATTTGTTATTATTTTTATGGCATAATGTTTATCCATCTCCACTTTCGTCAAATGGGAAACGAAATCATCGATCATCTGTATGGCAGAATACCACCTTGCGAACTGATGTAGTTAATTTCCCATCACCACATTTAAAGTATGGATATAATTATGCATTTAACACATTTATATTATATTTATGATATTATTATAATTTTTAAATTTTAATATCACATAACATCACCCGTGTGTACAGCAGACTGCCGCCTCACAAAGTAATGTGATTTGTTTTTCACTTAAGTTTTACATGGAATGTAATAAGGATAAAATTAATTAATATATGTAATATATATGAAATTATATTTATTATTTAAAATTAATATATCACTCACTTATTTAACCTACAATTTTTAAGGGAATTATATAGTCACTCATACGCACGTACGGCCTACCGTCTCCACGAAGTGATGCGATTCATTATCCATATCCAACTTTCATAAATGGTTCTAAATATATATATATACTAAGTAAATATGATATTTATAAAATAATTATAATTCTGGATATGATATGTAAATATACTATGAACAATAAATAGAACTTTCATGACAAAATTTTCATGACAAAACAAGGTAAATAACAACCAAAACAATGAAAATAATGAGATATTATTAACAAACAGGTGATAAAATATTATAAGAGGGTCATATATTATATTATAAATATTATTATAGTCATGTTATAAATTAATAACATGATTAAAACTATTATATAGTAGGTGCGTACATGTAAGAAGAAAATTAGACCAGAGGTAAGGGATTTTCTTGTCTCACTTTTACTTCTGTGAGACAAACGCCATATTCACCACTTATTTATTTTATGTGATGTATATGTTGGGAACACTTTGTGTATGAAGTTGTATTTGTTGTCAATAGTTGTAAATACTATACAAAATAAATAAGGAGCTCCAAAGTTAATGGAGGATTATTGAAGTGGTGATTCATGTAGAATTATTATGGATTCATAGCATTGGATTCCATGCTTGGGAAATTCTCCATGTGGTTTAATTCATCAGATTGATGCACTGATCCTAAGTGAAAAGAACTTGTTTCAAAGGTGACATAATGTTTACAATAATGAAGTATCATCCATTGAGGATGATTGAAGTGTTCTAAGTGTATTCTTTGGAATTCATGTTCCAAAAAGAAAATGAGGATGAAGAGAAGAAGATAAGGAAGTGTGTATGGGATTGGTTTTTTAAGAGAGGTGGTCATGTATGGGTCTAAACTAAAAAGGTATCCATGCATTTCATTTCATGTTAACATTTATGTTAACACTATTTTTTGTGGCCTTACTTAAAAAATGGGTCAACCCTTGAGCTAGCCATCCATCCTCAACCTGAGGCTCATATGGGACAGAAGTCAACTGTGCCCATGGGGAAGCCAGCCAAGGCCAGTCTGTGAGCAGCAAAGCCAGGTAAAGGCCCAGAGGAGGGTACAAGTTGAAGTCTGTGCAGAGTTTTGGGTCAAATCCCACAGAGTTTGGGTGTAGATCGCGCCCACAGAGAACATAGTACAGGGTGGTACTATAGAGGGGAGGAGGAGAAATCTTGCAATGGGTTAGAGTGGCTTGATTGATATATCGTGCTCCACCCACATGTTAGATTCGATGTGGGACAGATAACCATAGCTATTGTTCATCACTTAAAAAAACACGATGTTAGTCATTGTTTTCCATATCATCTGCATCCCATGATCTAATTGTCATCATCCATCACTCCATGTCATGCATGTTTTAATGAGGGTTTTCTGGTTTCCCCATGATTTCTGAAATCCTAGTTTCATCATCTTCCTCCTCCAACACTCTCCATCTCCACTTCTATCCACCATAGTTGATGGAGAACCACAATTAAATCACCATGGAAGATCATTTGACGTCATGAGGGCTACTAGATCGTACTGAGACCATGCATGCAATCTTTTTCTTTCATGCATGCATATAAATCTAAGAATAAGGTTTAGCTAAAGGAAAAAAAATTTTGAGGGCCACATGGATTCAAGAATGGATCTAAAACAAGATACATGCGATCTTAAATACATGTAGGAAGAGATTTTGTTACTCATTTGAAAATAAAATGTGCCGCAACTCTTGGTATATCTTTTACATAGATTAGAAAATCTTTGAAGTCAATATCCTCAGGTGTTTAATGGGTCCTAGATATAAAATATCACATGGGATTTAAACATGGTGAAGTCTGTGATCTTTACCTATAAAAGGAGAGGTCCCGAGCCGAGGAACGCTGCTACCCTCCGTATATTCGAGTGCTCCTATTCAAAAATAGAGCACTCCCTAGTTTGTTTTTCTTCATGAAAGAGCAATGAGACCTATAGGACTTTATGGATTTGTGAAGAGGATATCCCAAAATCCTTCTACAAGTGCCATTCACTCTCAAACAACTTTTTTAAGAAGTTCTATTCTTAGCACGAACTAGTTACCACAAACACGTGACTGGTTTTCTCAAACCCTCATTGTGCTTTGTGAAGGTCATTGTCATTGTGAGCCAGTGCTTGAGTTTTACTCCCACTTTTCTTTGCAAATAGAGAGAATCGTTCACCCCTTGAATAAATAGGAAGACCCTCACATCTCTAGCATTAATAATAATAGTGACACCCTCATGTTTACATGTTTAAACTGTATTGTTTGTAGGGGTTTGTTTTTGGGTGAATAAGGCACTTGTTTGAAGAAGAGAAAAATGTTTTGTATGCACTCATGTGCATCCTTTGAAGAATACCAAGGAAACATGTGTGGAATGTGAATAAGGAGGAATAACTTTTCCAAATACCTACACCCATTCGGGTTGGTGTTTCTTTGTTCATGGTTCATGTGTATACAAAGAGGAAGGAATAAGAGAAGAGTTTGTGTGAGTTTAAAAAGGTTTATAACCATTAGGTTTTTCACACAATAAAAAAAATAAGTGGATATTACTTTCATACATTAAGATGCTTAAATAAATAACCAATACAATGGGTGAATGTGTGTGCAAAAATAAAAAGAAGTGAGAGAAAAGGAAGAGTTCACTTGAATTCCACATGCATGATCACATGCATACATGAAAAGAATAAAGGATAATTGATTTGAATGATGCCAAGTAATATGATCTTCAGTTCTTGAAAAATCACATAGGTGTATGTGATTTTTTATAATAAATAAGAAGAAGTTATAGTGTAGTTGTTTGTTTCACTAAAGAAGAAGTAGTGCAGTTGATTTTGCACTAGAGAAGAAGAGAGAAGAAGAAAGGAGAGTTGTTTTCCCGATGTTTTGAAAGTAACCAAGTGAATATCACTAAAAGAATATCAAGATAAGAACCTACCTTTTAAATAAGGAAGAATACTATCTCCACAAGAAGTATAAAGAACTAGATAGAGGCTGAAAGTTGAACTAGGTTATCACTAGTTCAGGGAAGTGGATTGTTTTCCACCCCCTCCAAAAGTGTAGGGACTCGAACTGGCTAGAGGATTATTTCCCTATACAAACCACTATAACAATTATAACATTATAGTATAAAATACATGTATTTTTCATCACCATACATGGAAAATATTTATCTGCTCTTATTGAGTAGTGAACCTTGTGAAAATATCATATGCATATTTTTACTACTTTCTATTATTGCATGTGATAGGAAAAATAGAACAAGAGAATCAAGTTTCTAATAGGTCAAGAGGTATAGAGATAAAAAGTTAGAATTTTTTTAAAAAGTCTCCAACATTGATTCACCCCCCCCCCCCCCCCTCGTTGTTAGGTATATCCCAAACTGGTCCTCACAATTGGTATCAGAGGGAGGTTTACCTCTATCAGATTCTCTACAATGAAGATATTCTTTTTTGAAGACTTTAGTTTCTTTCCTAAGTCAAAAATGAATTGTAGATTAGGTGAAGATTCAGTTATCTCTTATAAAAATTCTATATCTACCAAGACCATGATGAATTGAAAAAATTAAGAGAATAGAAAGTTGAAGAAGAAGTTTGTATTATCCAAAGAAGAGGAAGTATCTGGTTCTCTATACCTTGCTGAAAATGAAGACACATCAGGCTTGGAAAGTAATGAGAAGGTGGCTCAAGTTTCCACCAATAAGATAGATAACTTTCTAAACTCAAGTGGTTAATAGGTATGTGTTAGTACATTTGGAAATTACTCTCATGATGAAAATTATATCACAAGTGGTAATGATCAATCTACATCCTCTCTAGAATTATCTGTTGATAGATTAAGAATGATTATACATGGTATTACTGAAGAAAGCACATCCCTATTTTGTGGAGTATTTCAATGTATGTAGGAAGATTTCACCCAACTGGAAGAAGAAAATGATGTTTTGGAGAATGGATTATAAGAAAAAGTTATTGAATGTTTAAATCTCTCCAGACAAGTTGAATCTTTTGAATCAACAAAGAAAAAATTTGAAATAAATTCATTAAAATGTATCAAATAAGTTGAAGAGAAATATAGATTTAATGAGACTCTAAAAAGGAAGATCCATGAACTCGAAGATTATCTAAAAAAGATCACTGGTGTCAAGGAGTTATATTTAGAAGAAAATTCCAAGAAGATCAAAGAAATTGACTCTTTGTTACAAAACAAAGTGAAGTTTCATGAAGATGAAGTTGAAGGAATTAAGAAATATTGTGAAGATAATATGATTATGATTGAATATCATAAATTCATACTCAATATGAAATGTCTATAAATGGAATCTCAGTTGACCAATATTGAGAAGACACATATTGAGACTTCACAAAATAAGGAAACAATTTTTTCTAGTAATCAATGTTCATTGGAGGATTCTACTATCAAAATAACTCCAACATGTGATAAGAATATCATGGATTCACTCATTGATATATCACAAGTAGTTGAGAAATTAAAGGTACCATCCATACCATCTTGTACTCATGTTTCTAAATGTGTTTCCACAAAAAGTTTAGGTTGGAAGAAAAATTCTAAACAGGTATGGATGAGGAAAGGTAATGAGATACCTACCACCATGACTAGGGTGGATAGGAAGAATAAGTTAGAAGATGGTTCCCCAAAGAGATCACAATGCATCAAGAAGAAGTCCCAACAACCTTATACAGAATATATCAAAAAGTCAAGATTTGTGGGTCAATTTTGGTGCTACAACAGATTTGGGCATTGTGCATTGGATTGTTGTCACAATACTTTAAATGTAAAAGCATAGAGAAAGCCTATCTCAAGGGGGGTCAATCTAGAGAAGAAGAAGTAACATCCATAGATCCAAAAGCATTTGTACACTAAAAACATATTTGGAATTCTAGACAACATCTATGATGTATGCAATGGGAGTGGTCACAAGGTTGGTATATGTTCATCTCAACAAGTACCCAAAGATGATAAGAAAATAATATCACATAGGCTGGATAAAAAAGAAGAAGCATCCTTGAGAAGAAATCATAAGAATTTTACAAAAGAAAATTCTCCCAAGAAGACTCCAAGAAGGAAATGAGAGAAGTCCTTGGATTCTAAATCCAATAAGGTGAAGGGTGGTGCATCCAAAAGAACTTCTAAGAAGGATGTCACTCAGAAAAAGCCATGTGTAAGATCCAATATTGATGCCTCAATTCATAATGACCTATTGGTTATCTAGAAAAAAGATTTGTAAAGAATGATAAAAATGGAAGATGCACAAGCTAAGGCTAGTGCAACAGGAAGTAAGAAAATTTCACATGAAGATAAAGAATTCTTGTGTTTGAGGTGCAACAAGACTGGTCATACTGTTATAAATTGCATTGAATTTATTCCATCCCAATAAGAATTCCTCAAAAATATGAAAGTTTCACTAGGAGATTCTAGTGCTTTGAAAGATCTTGAAGAAAGAAGATTCACACACAAATAAATGTAATAAGTGATAAGATCCACACAACCACAATCATAATTGAAGATAAAATGTGCAAGTGTAAATAATGGAGCATCTAGGTTGAGAAAATAATCTCAACCTTATTTTTCACATTGATGAATCAAGGAGGATCCACCTTATTTTCTTAAATATTTGTGTATTGTATTTGTTCTTATAATACAGGGAATTTAAGGTGAATCAAGATCTTAGGGAGAGAACCTAAGAATCAGTGGTGAGAATTGTTCCCTTGAGGGGGAGAAAATGAAAACGCTACCAAAGTCATTATTTCAATTAGTATCAACTTCTGTTGGTATCAAATTTAATTACACTGAATATTTTTTGAATATTATGTCATTGGAAAAGTTATGTCATTCCTTAATCTCTCATCCTTGGTTACTCAAAATAAATATCATCTTACAAAGGGGTAGTAACTGAATTACTTAGTGACATAAAAAGAATGGAAGTTCCCCAAGTTCACTCATCCTCCCTATTACACTTGAATGTTTTTGATCCATTTGTTGAAGTGAGTGAAGGAGTTTTAGGTTGATTATTTCACATCACATTTTTTATCCTCTACTTGGAATGAAAGTGGAAAACCTTAGAATACAATTATATGAATTCTCATCTAATGAGGTATCATGATCAGTTAATAATGTATATCCTTGTTGTCTAAATCAAATCCTCTTTTTTCTACACCGAAAATTGCTTAAGTAGACTTAGATTGAAATGATTGATGGAACATTGCTTAAGTATGAATTGATACCCTTTTCCCATGAACTTTGTATTTATTTTCAATAAGGGGGAGAGAAGTGAAATTAAATCTTGGGGAGATAAATAAGTGAAGGGTATAGAGAAGACTCACATTGACACACTCATTTGAAAGAGAACTTTGGGTATTTCCAAAAAATACAATGGGGGAGATTGTTGGGACCACTTTGTGTATGAAGTTGTATTTGTTTTCAACAGTTGTCAATACTGGTCAAAATGAAAAAGGATCTCCAAAGTTAATGGAGTATGGTTAAAGTGATGATTCTTGGAGAATTTTTATGGATTCATAGCATTTGATGCAATGATTGGGAAATTCTCTGTGTGGTTTAATTCAGACGATTGATGCACTGATCCTAAGTTAAATGAACTTGTGTCAAAGGTGACATAGTATTTACAGCAATGAATTATCATCCATTGAGTATTATTTAAGTGTTATAAGTGTGTTCATTGGAATTCATGTTCTAAAAAGAAAATGAGGAGAAATGGAATAAGGGAAGGAAGTGTGCATGGGATTTGATTTTGAAGAGAAGTGGTCATGCATGGATCTAAACTACAAAGGTGGCCATGCATTTCATTTCATGTTAACATTTATGTTAACACTATTTTTTTGTCCTTACTTAAAAAAATGGCCCAACCCTTGAGCTAGCTAGCCAACCTCAACCCAAGGCTCATATGGGACAGGAGTAAACTACGCCCATGGGGAAGTCGGCTAAGGCTAGCTCGCGAGTGGAAAATCCATGCGAAGGCCTGGAGGAGGGCACAAGCCGAAGCCAATGTAGAGTTTTGGGCCAAATCCTACAGAGGTTGGGTGCATAACGCACCCACAGAGAACATGGTATGGGGTGTTACTATGGAGAGAGGAGGAGTAATCTAGAAATAGTTCAAAGTGTCTTGATTAATATATTGTGCTCCACCCACGTGTTGGATTTGATGTGGGACAGAGAACTGTGGCTATTGTTAATCACTTAAAAAACACAAGAGTGATCCTCTCTATCTATCCCATCCACATCCTGTGATCTAATCATCGTCGTCTATCACTCTACATCATGCATGTTTGAATGAAGGTCATCTGATTTCCCCCATAGTTTCTGAAATCTCAACGTCGTTGTCTTCCTCCTCCAGCACTCACCAACGCCGCTGATATACACCGGAGTTAATGAAGAATCATGATTGAATCACCATGGAAGATAATTTGACATCATGAGGGATACTATATTGTATCAAGACCATTCATGCAATCTTTGTCTTGCATGCATGTGTATAACTCAAAGAATAAGGTTTATCCAAAGGAAAAAAAAGTTACCAAGGGCCACGTGGATTCGAACGTGGATCTAAAATGAGATACATGCAATCTTAAATGCATGTACAAAGAGATTTTTTCACTTGTTTGAAAAGGAAACACACCACAACTCTCAACATATCTTTTACATGGATTTGAAAATCTTTGAAGTAGAGATCCTCAGGTGTTAAATAGTTCCTAAATATTCTATATCTCACGGAATTTAAACGTGGTGAAGGATATGATATTCACCTATAAAAGGAGAGGTTCTGATCCAAGGAACGTTGCTAACCTATGCATATTTTAGTGATCCTATTCAAAAACAGAGCACTCCCTGGTCTGATGTTCTTCGCAAAGGAGCAAGGAGACCCATGGGCCTTTACAGATTTGTAAATAGGAGATCCCACAAGACTTATACAAGTTCCATGCACTCTCGAATAGCTTTGTGAATAAGTTCTGTGCTTACCACGAACCAGTTACTGCAAACACGTGATCAGTTTTCTCAAACCCTTATTGTGCTTTGTGAAGGCCATTGTCACCGTAATCCAATGCTTGAGTTTTACTCCCACTGTGATTTGCGATGAGATATAATCTTTCACCCCTTACATGAATAGTAATACTTGTGCATCCCTTTCACAAATAAGAACAGTGACACCCTTAGGTTTTCATGTTTAAACCATATTGTTTGTAGGGGTTTCTTTTTTGGTGAAGAAGGAGCTTGTTTGAAGAAGGGAAGAATGTGTTTTCATGCACACATGTGCATCCTTTGAAGAAGCCTGAGGCAATGTGTGTGTGTGTGTGAAGAAGGAGGAAGAACTTTTCCAAATACCTACACCCATTCGGGTTGGTGTTTCTTTGTGCATGGTTCGTGTGCATATAAACAAAAAGGAAGAAGAGAAGAGGCCATGTGCGTGTGAAAAGGTTTATACCTATTAGGTTTTTCACACAAGAAAAAGAATAATTGGATATTACTTGTATATGTGAAGACACTTAAAGAAATAACTAATACAGTGGGTGCACATGTGTGAAGAAAGAAGAAGTGAGAGAAAAGTAAGAGTTCACTTGAATACTACATGCATGATCACATGCATACATGAAAAGAAGAAAGGATAATTTATTCTGATAATTCCAAGTAAGATGGTCTTCAGTGTTTGAATAATCACATAGTTTTATGTGATTTTTTCCAAGAAATAATAATAATATCTAGTGTAGTTTGTTGTTGCACTAAAGAAGAAGAAATAAGAAGAAGTAGTACAGTTGGTTATGCACTAGAGAATAAGAGAGAATAAGAAAGGAGAGTTGCTTGACTACTGCTTTTCAAGTAACTAAGTGAAGATAACTAAAATAAGATCAAGAGAAAAAACTGTCTTTTGAATAAGGAATAAGAATATCTCCACAGACAGTATAAAGAACCAGCTAGAGGCTGGAAGTTAGACTAGGTTATCACCAGTTTAGGGAAGTGGATTGTTTCCACCCCCCCCCCCCAAGTGTAGGGACTCACACTGGCTAGAGGATTGTTTTTTAGCCAAACCACTATAACAGATATCACATTATAGTATATAATCCATGTATTGGTCATCACCATACATGTAAAGGATGTAGCTGCCCTTATTGAGTAGTGAACCTTTTAAAAATATCATGTGCATATTCTTAATGCTTTATATTATTACATGTGACAGGAAAAAGAGAACAAGAGAATCATTATTCTAATAGGTCAATAGGTATAGGGATAAAAAGTTGGAACTGTTTTAAAAATTCCCCAACACTGATTCACCCCCCCCCCCCCCCTCAATGTTAGGTATATCCCAAACTAGTCCTCATAATATATGCTCCCCCTTTTTTATATCATATCATGAATTAATTTATCTTCTTGGTATTTAAAGTTTCATTTAAATTTATTTCTTTCATGGGGATTATGATTCAAAAGTTACCAAAGTGAAAAGGGTTTATTTCACAATTGAAACATTATTTGTGATTATTTTTGTTTAAGTATTCATTGGTAAAATTATTTGATATTTCTATCTTAAAATCAATCTATTTTCCTATTATCCGGTTATTCATGAAATTTTTCCAAGTAATAGTACCATTTTCCTCTATTTGGTGCTTTAAATTATTAAGAAAATGTTTTTAAGAAAATCTGACTTTATTTCTCTCTTCGGTCAAAAATAACTTTTCATCAAAACTCATGTTTTATAAAAATGTTTTCAAAAATATTTTTAACCTTTGAAAATGATTAAATACATTTTTACCCATTTTTTATTTTTAAAAAATGTTTTTAAGATAATCTTCATGTCTTTTTTAAAACAAGTCCCATTTGGATTTTACTAAAAAAAATAAAGTAATCTTTGTTTTAACATACCCAACATGTATATAATTTACTATCATTGTGACCACTCCATGTTTTAAAAATTACTTTATAAGTTTTGAAGGTTATTTTCAAATAAAATTATTTTCAAAAAAATAGTAACTTTTAGTTTTAAAAGATGGTTTTCAAAAAATAAAAGGATATTTTCTTCAATGGTATTTTTAAAGATATTTATATGGTATTTATATCCATAAAAAACATAATCCATTTATTGAATTTATGATCCACTGGGGATATGTTGTATTGATATCATACTTATTCTTTCTTTGGATGGTTTGTGATCATTTTGACTAAGGATTTACAATTTTATTACCATTCATTATATTACTCTAGATGGTTTACGATTATGTTTAATAGTTGGGGAAAGTATTAAAATTTCATATGATAGTTTTTCAATATGAATATTTATATTGATTATGTTTCAATATTTTTATATGAAGAATGCATTGTACATTATAAGTGATGGGAGGGACTCTCTATGCTCCTCGATGCATCGATAGGTCTCATGAGACAAACCATATTAGGTTTAGGCTGAGGCCTTACCCATTTATATAGATGTATTGGAATATTCCTCAACAGTATTAGATGTCTTGTTCAAGCCTTAATGGTGTTGTATGTCTTGGAACAAGCCTATATGGTATGTTTTAGATGTCTAACATTATACATTCTGTCATTATGAATTTAATTATTGATATTCCATGTGATTATTCAATTAGTTAGAATATCCATGGTTTTTTTTTCATTCTCATGTGATTATTTATATGTAATTATTTGATCATCATTTATTCATGCTATATTATTCTCAAGTTATTGATTAAATAGTATGTGTTTTAGTTATTTATTTATTTCATATTGATTATGTATTATTTATTCTTAACTTCCTCTATATATTTACCCCTACTGAGCATCTGAACTCACCCATTTCTTATGTTTTATTTTCCACAAGATACTAGTAAGTGTTTTTTGATTTAATACAGGGATATGATAAGGGTAATAATGGAATTATCAAAGAAAATTATTTATGTATTTTTATTTTTTAAAAGTTAATATTAATTTCAAATATGTGTCTAGTTTACCATTACTAATAAACTATTCGGTATTTTAGGATGTGATTTCTTATATATTATGCTAATGTAATAAATCAAACATTAGTTCTGGGATACTAAGGTTGAGTTTCTATAGTTATTATCAGAAAAAAGTTTAGTAAAAACCTTGGAAACTATATTTATAAAAACATAGATTAGGGAACATAAACCTATGATAGACTTTGAGAATAAGTATATATGAACATACTAAAGTTTTGGTAAGGAGGAGATTATGTAGTTTCTCCTATCAAATACATCCTTATCTAGATACTATAAGTGGACATGGTTTTAGCACAGATGTACTTAGGGGTAATAAATCCAAAAAAAGGAGCATTTGGCTTGACCCAATCATCACCCAGTGCACAAAAATGGGCCTTATTATGCACTTGGTCTGACACTATTAGAGGATATGCTTATTATAATTCATATTATCTTTATAAACCATTGTAAAGGATTTGAAAATAAATATATCTCAAAAGAAATCATATTTTTTATTATGAGATTGGTTATGCATAAATTTTTAAATTTATGTTAAGTGTTTCACTAGTTTTCTGATTATACATTATATTTCATAATTTTATAATCTAATCTAGTGTATGTTATTTTTTGGAAATGGTTCCTAGTGGAAGGAATGGAAACCGTATAAATGCGCGTAATCCAAAGAGTAAGAATGGTCATTTCTTTGATGGGATTAAGCTAATATTTATAAGGGAACTAGTCTCCCAAATATCCTCATCATATGAAGACATAGTATCATATGCTATCAAGATAGAGAAATAATTATCTAAGTATTATGGATTTAAAGAGAATCCATAGAAAATGAGGATGTAAGAAAAAAAATATATAAGGGAAATAAGGGAAAGAAGGGTTTTCTCATATGTGATAATTGTGGAAAGAAACACCTTGTTACTTACTTGAAGAGATTGAGAGTTTGCTACAAGTTTGGAGAGAAAGACCACCATGATCATGATTACAAGTTAAAGAATGAAAGTTTCAATGTTCAATGCTTCAACAGTAAGGACATAGGGAACTACACAAATTAATTCCCTAAGTGTCAAGGGAATATACCTCAAAAGAAGCTAAGGGATCATGGTCAAGATTATATTATTACTACAGACAAAGTGGAATGATTAATGTTTTTGAGTTTGGATTAAATAATTATGTAATTTGAGTATTTTATCAATGATATACTAGTTATAATAATTATGAAATTTATAAGGATTTTACTGTGGTACTTTTTCATTAGATATTTGAAAGTGTATGTTAAACGATACCGATGAACAGGAGAAATGATTCAGTGAAAAGTTGAAATTATAGAATAAACATGATTTAAGGAGATATAACTCTTAATATTTTATATTGAGATAATGATGTTTGGATAAATAGATGACCGATATGGATAGAGTAAATTGGATAGTACTTACAACCTTGGAACTGATTAATGATTTTTTGAAAAATTGTTTTATGTTATCACTGATGGAGTTAAAAACATTTTGGAATTTAAGGAATGTATACAATAATCTATGTTTTATTTAAGTAATAATCAATCATGCATGTTTTAAATAAGGTTTAATTGTAATTTAGGTTATTACCATGTTTCAAGAGAATACATGATGAAGGTATTCACATGTTTGGTATGTGATGATTAAGAGATACTTCATGTTTTTTGGGAGATTAATGATAAGTTCATTTTGGAAATTTAGTGACCCTATTTCTTAATTTTTGGATCTTTTCATTTGGAAGTGTCATAAGGTTAAACATTTATAAAATGGTTTAAGTTGAACTGTGGATGTGGTTTTAGAGATTAATGTATTACTTCACCATATGAATATTTATGCATATTGGATAACCTATGATAACAATTTTGTTATAATAATAAATAGAGATTTAAGGAATGACTTATCATTCTTTTATGGATCTTATGATCCATTACAGGTTAATTTTAGTTCTGTGGTCATAAAATATTCATCTTGAATATTCATTTCTTATAGTAACAAATGAAGTGTAAAATGATCGAAATAAGAATGTTATCCCAGTACCTTCATTTCTGATGAATCATATGGTCCCTTAACTCATCATAGATTTATGTTTTTGTGGTCATTAAAATTATATATATCACCTAATTTCTTGTGATAAATTACCTATATCTCTCCCTATTAATCCTTAGGCATTAGTATTCTCTTCCATGTCCATGTTTTCATTTCCCACCTATTTTATCCTACTTGGAAACCTATTTGTGTGATTATTCCAGATGACCATCATACTACCCATTCTCCCTTATCAATATGATGTTTTATTAACCCTTTTATGATATGGGGTTTTCAAAAATTGTGTTTTCAAATGTCAAAACCTTGATTACTGAGATCAGGATTAAATTGTGAGGACGCAATTTATTTAAGGGGGTAGAATGTTACAACCTGAGATTTTAAAATATAAGAATCATATTTGATAGCATGTATAGAAAGAAACACTAACCATAGAATAAAATATAACATCCTGAGACTTTATGATATATTTATTTTTAAATAAATTCACTCTTTGGTAGTTTTCAATGCACGCAATACTGGGTTTAAACAAAAAATGATACTCTATTAAAAAAGTATTATTTAAGAATGACCATTATAACCAAGACATTAAATTAGAGAGTATTAAAATTACTAAATAAATTATAAAAATTATGGCTATATATTTATTATCAATAAAATAATAATCATTTAAAAGAAAAAAAGAAATATTTTCTAAAAAATAGTATTTTTTCTAAAAGATCGTTTAGTCACACTTTGCAAACATAATTTAAAATTAAATTTTACCAATTTTAGAAAATTTATTTGATAAAATAAAATTAATTTTTTAAATAATCATATAAAATTATTTTATGGTTAATTTTTGAGATTTTTCTAAAATATTTCATTTTTCAATGAATAGTGAAAAACTGAATTTTAATTGAAAATTGCCTTTTTATTTAAATAATTTATAAAGTTAAATTATATTTTAAATTAGTTTTAAAGTAAAATAAGTTTAATTATATATATATTAATCTAATTTATGTCATTGGAATCATTTTAATATTTATTTTTTATATAAAAACATTGTAAATTTTTGAACATTTTCTCATTGAAACCCCACTTTCCTGTCGTGTTTGCGGGATTAATTTTAAATTAAAATTTTAAAATTCTATGAATTTAATTTTTAAAATGGATTCCATATTTTTAATCATCAAAATTCATATTATCTAATAATATCAACTTAATTTTTAACCAAGATTAATAGTCAAAATAGTAAAAATTATTTATCACGGTTAATGTAAAAATGGGTTTATAGGGGGTTAAACTAAGAAGAAAATGGTTAAAATTAACTACCATCTTGTCAATATATTATTGTATGGAAATATTTATATATTATACTTAACAATTTATAATATATTTTAATTTAGAGGCTTTTTTCAAATTAATGACTTTATCATTTAGGATTCTTTGGGAAATTTACAAGTAATTTCCAAGGAGGCCCCCTTTCCCCGCTTATATAAGGGAACTACCTTCCCTCACTTATTCACACCTACAAATCCATTTTTATCAACAAAAACCTATAAAATTATCTACAACACATCCTTATTCAATTTCTAGAGCTTATGGTCCCCCCAAAATACCATCCCTAGGGTCCTTAATAGGGGATTCAAAGGAGGTTTCTCTTAGAGAAGGTAATTATCTTAATAAAGATCTTTTATTTTGTTTATTATTTTTTCAAATTTAATTATTTATTAACACTTAAAATATAATAACACCATTATATAGAATTTAATGAGATATTATTATTTTTATTTAATAATATTTATCCATATCTACTTCCATCAAATGAGAAATGAAATCATTGATCGTGTGTACGGCGGACTACCGCCTCGTTAACCGATGTAGTTCATTTTCCATCACCACATTTCAAGGATAGATATAATGATTGGTTTAACAAATTTATATTATATTTATGATACTATTATACTTCTATAATTTTAATATCATGTATACCTTTTTATATTCTGTTCAATTTCAAATACGATAGTGTGGCTCGTGTGTATAGCAGAGTACCGCCTCACGAAGCGATGTAATTATTTTTCCACTTATGATTTATAGGGAATGTAATAAGGATAAAAATTAATGAATATATTTGATATATATGAGATGATATTTATTCTTTAAAATTAATATATCACTCATTCTCTTTCCCTTTCACTCATTAAGGGAATGATATCGTCACTCGTGCGTGACCTACCGTCTCCACAAAATGATGTGATTCATTTTCCATATACAATTTTCATAAATGGTTATAAAAATATACCTATTGAGTAAATATAAAATTTATAAAATTATTATACTTTTTGAGATGATATATAAATATCCTAGTCATAATAACTATTACTTTCATAACAAACCATGCATGAGAAAATAAGGCAAATAACACAAAAACAATGAAAATAATGAAATATTATTAAAAACGGATGGTAAAATATTATAATATGGTAGTATATGATATTATAAATATTATTATTGTTATATAATAAATTAATAACATGCTTAAAACCATTCTACAATAGTTTTGTACACATATGAATAAAATCGGACCTGAGGTAAGTGTTTTTCTTATCTCACTTTTACTTCCATGAGACATATGCCATATTCACCACTTATTTATTCTATGTGGTATATATACTGGATTTTTTTTTTTAATTAATTCATTTATCTTAATGTTATTTAATGTTTCATTTAATGTTATTTATTTCATGGGTCTTTTGATTCAAAAGTTACCAAAATAGTAAGGGTTTATTTTACAATCTCATCATTATTCGGTATTGTTTTTGTTTAAGTGTCCCTTGGGGAAATTATTTGATATTTATATATTAAAATAAATATATTTTATTATACTATGTTTATTTATGATATTTTTCTAGTAATATTACCATTTTTCCTCTCTTTGGTACTTAAAATGATTAATAATTGTTTTTAAGAAAATCTAACTTTATTTCTCTCTTTGGTCGAAAATATTTTTTCATAAAAACCCATGTTTTTTAAAATGTTTTCAAAATGTTTTTAACCTTTTCAAAATGATTTATTAAATAAATTTTTACCAATTTTTACTTTTTAAAAAAATTGAAAGGAATCTTTATGTCGTTTTCAAAACAAATCTTGTTTGACTTTTTTTAGAAAAGTGGAAGCAATCTTTGTTTTAATGTACTCAGCATATATGGAATTTCATGTTGTCATAACCAATCCATGTTTTAAAAATTCTTTTATAAGTTTAAAATTTTATTTTCATAGAAAAGTGTTTCCAATTTTTTTTTGGTAAATTTTACTTTTAAAAGGTGATTTTCAAAATGAAAAGGATATTTTCCTCAAGAATTTTTTTAACGATATTTTTATTGTATTTATATTCATCAATGGCATAAATCATTTATTGAATTTATGATCCAATGAGGATATGTTGTATTGATATCATCCTTATATTTTATTTGTATGATTTATGATCCGTTTAACTGAGGATGTACAATTTTATTATCATTCACTATATTAATTTGGATAGTTTATGATTATGTTTATTGATTGGGGAAAGTATTAACATTTCATATACTAGTTTTTTAATATGAATGTGTATGTTGATTTTGTTTCACCCCTTTTATATGAGGAATGCATTTGAATTTGTAAGAAATAAGTGGGGGCCATTATAGCCCCCTGATGCATCGTTAGGTCTCATAAGACATACTATATTAGGTTTTAGATGGGGCCTTACCTGTTTATATAGATGTATTATCACAAACATAGATGGTATTAGATGTCTTGGAACAAGCCTCGATGGTATTATATTTCCTGGAACAAGCCTCGATGGTGTTTTTTATATGTCCAGCATTATACATTCTATCATTATGAATTCAGTTATTGATATTCCATGTTGGTATTCCCCTCACCTTTTCCACTGCGCCACTACCAAAGTGGTAGTTATTGATATTCCATGTGATTATTTGATTAGTTAGAATATACATGGTTAAGTTTCATTCTCATGTGGTTATTTATATGGAATTATTTGATCGTCATTTATTCATGACATATTATTCTCAAGTTATTGATTAAATGGGATTTGTTTTAGTTATTTACCTTACTATATTGATTATGCCTTATTTATTCATAACTTTCACTATATGCTTACCCTTAATGAGCATCTAAGCTCACCCCTTTCTTAAGTTTTATTTTCCCTAGGATATCAAGAAGTGTTTTGTGATTAATATATGAGGATATGAAAAGGGGAATAATGGGATTCTCAAATAATTTTTTTTGTGTATTTTTATGTTTTCAAATGTAATGTGAATTTCAAGTATGTATCTGTAAGTACCCAAGTATGATAGTTATATCATTGAGAGGGGGAGGGGTGAATCAATGATATCTTTTTCCTTTATGTTTCCTTTATTTTGAAACAACCTTAAAATCACATTAAGGGTTTCTTTCCCTGATGAAAACAAATCAAACACATATCTAAAGGAACACACATATCTACAATGTTCATTATTCAATAAGAATATTTGTGTCCTTAGTATGGTTTGTAAACAATCCAATACCACACAATCCACTAGAAAATAATCCTTTTGTGTGGAATACAATGAGTAGGATATTCCCTTTCACTTGTATAGCACTATGTAAACAATCCAATAGTGTGTGTGATCCTTCTAGCACAAATGATGTAATATAGAGTTTTTTTAACAACACATGTTACCTATGCTTCTTTATCAACTTCCACAAATGTATTCTCTTAAAACAATTCTTCACTTTCTTACCCAAAAGCTAGTAAGAACTTCATAGAATTTTCAATGATACTCAATATGATTTCTTAGTTCGATTCCCAAGTCTGATTGTTCAATTTGAAAATATAGCTTTATCAGAATACCACTGAAATAATCTGAACCACTTAAAATTTGAGTCTGGAAATCCCAGTCTGATTCCTAAGTCTGATTTTCTCAATATGATAATATAACTCTATCAGAATATGATTGAGATAATTCTGAGCACTTCCTTCTTTAATCTGGAAAACCCAATATGGAAATTATGTTCTGATTATCCAGCCTTATGAAATGATTAACTGAATATGATGACAAGTAGAATACAATAATTAGCTAAATAAAATGATCAGATAAATATGTTTTAATCTTGTCTCCTCTCCTTTTACTTCAATTCAGTAAGACTTATTCAATAAAATAACCTAGAAACCTCTTCTTCTCTCCCTATAATTTCAAAGATTATCTCTCTTTATGAATAGTACACCCATTAGAAAAATATAGAGTACTTTCGCCTTTATAGGTGACCTAAGGTGGTTTGGGTGGGAATCCTGAAATTGTTTCCCACTCAACCAAATTACTTGAATTTTTATATATCCTTTAATTTTGGATACATTTCTGAATTCGTTGACACTTATCAAATATTCTCATTTCTGCTTGATTCTTCTTAAATCTTCTAAACACTTTAGCTATATTATAACTTCTTTTATAAATAAAATATAGATCCCAATTTCCCATTCTGATTCCCGATAATTTTTCTTCATTGTGATGATTCATAACAATTACATGTATAAAGAAATAAACATATTTAATCTCCTCGGAAAACCTCAGTCTAATTTCATTTCTCTATTTTCATTACGATCCTTCTTATTATAATGAAGACAAATTTAAAACAAAACTTTCCTCATTCTACTTCTCTAAACCAAACAAACATAATCTTTTTCAAATTTCATGCTCCCACTTTGACAATATTTTCAACAAGAACTTAAAAAATACTCATTTTCTTATTCTTTTCTCTAGGAAGATTATTAGTATCAACTTCACCTTGGGTATTCTTCAATTCTATGGATCTTAACCCATTTGCAATAAAAAAACTTTTTTCCCTCTTCATTGGTTTCAAACAAATTTTTCTATGATGAATACGATGACATACTAAATCTAATGAATCAGTGTCAATGGCTTCTTTTCATTTTAAATATGATACCAATGATCTTTCCTCGCAATATTTTTTCTCTCTTACCATCAACTTCATTCTCTAAAGATTTATATCTTTTGGATTTTGTTCTTACTAAAAATCAGTACCTTCAGTTTCTCACATTTTCCACATATCTTCCAACCTTAAAATCTCAAACACATCCAACCATATCATTCACACTCTTTCCAAGCTCAAGTTTGATTTCAGTTGAAATTAAAATCTATCTTATTACGATGAAGACAAGTATAAGTCCCACTTGATAAATGGTAGAATATATTGTTGATCAAACTCAGTCATTGTGTTCTAAATCAGCTTCAGCAATTTCAATTCCTTTACCATCGGTCTTGATGTAAACAATTCTCCCTTAAATGAATACGATGGTATTTTGAATACAATGGATTGGTATTCAGCAACTTCCTTCAGCAACTTCTTTCATTTATTCATTACGATCTTCCTTCTTAGCCTTTAAAAAAATATATATCCAAAAAACTCTTTACAATGACCTTGAGACTGGAAAACTTTGGTTTCACCAACTTTATTCTTTCATAAACTTTAGCTTGTTTCATGACTTCCTTCATGCCTTTGAATACATAGAAGATTAGATTTAGTATTGTCTGACTTAACAAGGAAATTATTGTAACTTCCCTATCTTTCATCAATAGATTTCTTTCCTTATCAGCCTAAATAGGATTGTTCTGAATACAATTAGCATGTTTACGATTAGGCTGAATATGATTTGGAAGAATTTTTTTCTCTCCCCCTTTATTTAATCAAGATTTAATCACAAGTTATCCAAATACTTGTGATTTATGAGAACTCCAAGATCATTAAATCATTGTCACATTTATAATATAAATTATTAGATTTTTCCATTCCTTTCATACTCGACCTAAGGTGGGGCCCGATGAACCTTTCCTTCCAAAAAACTCCTTATCAATACGATAGACTTTCTTAAGCACTGTGAGTCTAAATTTCTAAATACATTTTGGAGTCAAAATTCCTAAATAGTTAGAATTTATGAATCTATTGACTTGTGTTGATGTCCTAGATCTGATACTAAATATGATTATCATCCTTATGATTTTGGATTCAATAGACAAATTCACTCACTCTTATTCAATCCTAATTTCAATCAACATTCTTTCTTCCTTCAACATAATCAGCAAATTGATCTATTGAAAAAAAATACAATCCAAACACAACTTTGGGCCTAACAATCTCCCCATTTGTGTTTATTGTCTATACCCACTTCAATCACTTCAACTAATTCAAAAAAATAAGTGGTATTGTTTTCTTTTCTCACTTTTTCTTCATTTCTTGATCCCCCTATTTATTTTCTCTCCTGCTTTCTCTTATTTCTCCCCCTTATTGACAATCAAATTCAAAGGGTCCATCATGAAAAGTTTCTTTTGTATTGACAAAAGATCTCATTTCAAGGGGTTGTAGATTTTCATCTCTAATTCTTGAAACTTTTCTTAAACAAAGGAATCACATGAGTTTCTTAACAAATAACCTTCAACTAAACAACTCTAATTATACGTGGGAAAACCCGATATATAAAACAAGAGTGTATAATCAAGGTGATAAGTGTTTTATATAACATAACTCTCATGTAATACCCTTTTCATGTATCTTTCAACATTATCATGATTGGGGAAATCCTTGAAAGTTTTTTTAAGATAAGAGTAACCTATACCCATCTTGATAAACATATCATAAAGTTCAGGGGTATAAAAACAAAACTTTTAAAAACCTCATATTTTCATAACATCATTATTTTCTTTTGAAATAATAGTAAGAGACTCATCAATTCAATATTCCTTATTTACACTCCTTAAATTACCTAAAATTTAGTAAAAATATATAAAGATTTTTGGAATATGGAGGAACCTCAATTGTTTCTTAGAAACAAAAATTGGACTAAGAGTCCTCTCTCAATCTTTAATTTTTATTATTTTTCTTGGATTTTTCATTGGATGTGTTTTCTTCCTTCTATTAATCCTTATCAAATTTTGTAACAACTTTCTTCTCATTTTGTAGAATCTTCTGATGAGGATGTATAATTTTATTTATATTTAGTAACATCTTTATTGCAATCAGTTTGTAACATTTTGTTCATGCGTGTATTTTGTTTTGGCAAGGTAGTTGAAAAACTTTTGATATTATTTCCTTCTTTCTCATATTCACAATCTGCTAATAACTTTTTGTTAATTTTTCTTGTATCTTTAGAAGTCTCTTTTGTCCCCTCTTCTTTCACTAATTTTTGTGCTTCCTCTAACTTTCTATCCAAGTCAATATGTTCTGGCCAGATAACTAAGCATTCTTTATTTTTAGACTCAACAAATCTATTTTTATTAACTTCCAAAACATCTGTCTTCTGAGAATTGTTCAGAAAATTTTGTTGATTCGATGACAAATCAAGATATCCTATAGCAAGATGTCTAGGTTTATTAAATCTTTCACAAACAGTTTCCATAGGTTGGAACCTATTTTCAATTTTCACATCAACCTTCTCAAGTTTCTTCCAAACATCCTTCTCAAACTTCTTCCCTTGAGGGGATTGAATCCCCCTCAAACTTTTTCTTCTATAGTTTGTGGAATAGTTGTAATATTTTTTGTTGAACCAACACATGTTAGTTATATGCCCAAATCCACCACAATTCCATAAGTATCTATATAAATAGTATTTTCTTTTGTAACTTCCATGCTAACAGAAGTTGTAAACATATTTCTCAACAATGTTTTTGTATTTCTTATCTGAGCCACTGATTTTTATGTTATCAATCAGAATCTTCCTTCTATTTTATACCTTATCATAATTATAAGTAATAGAAACATTTCTATATTCATAATTTTTAGAAACATTTTTGAACTCAGGGTTTTTAAAAATTTCTGAATTACCAACTTTGTTGGTCTTAGCCACATACATAACTTTCACAGCTTTCTTCTTTTCAGAAATAATTCTATATTTATTCTCAACCTTTAAAGGTAAATTTTTTTGATCCTTATCAGGTTTCTACTTATGAGTACTTTCACTAACTTCAGAGATATAGTTTTTTAAACTTTTACCTCTTTGTTAAGATTTAAAAAAATTTGTTGGACAAGTTCCAACTCTACTTATTTTGTCTTCAACTTCACTTCCATATGTTCATTATGATTCTTTTTTTCCTTAAGATATTTCTTCAAATTATCAATATCCTCTATCAGCTTGACTTTCCCATTAGGAATACATTTTTGATTGTTTGTTGAATATTTTTCACTCTTCACCTCCCTGATCTCCTTTTCAAGTCTCCTAATCTTCCTCAAACATTCTTTCAATTCTTCTTTTAGATGATATTCTAATTAAGTTTATTCTTCTTCATAATTTCTTCTTCTGAATTCTTCATTTTTAGTTATTATAATGAAAGTATTCTCCCCGGCATGCTCGATGGAGTTTTTGGATTCATCTTCACTTTCTTCTTATTTAGAACAACTACTTTATTTGCTAGAAAAACTTTCTTTATTAACTATTTCAATAAACATATTCTCTTTAGCACCATTTATAACCTCCTCATAATCACCATACTTAGACAAAAATATTCTCCTTTTGTATTTGAAGAACTTATTATCTTACCCATTGGAATGGGGTTTTTCTTTATTAACCTTTTTCTTCCAAGATCTTCTTGGCCTTATTTCTTCTTCTTCACTTTCTTTTTCATTACTTTCTTCTTCATAACCTCTTTGAGAACAATTGGAAACAAAATACCTAATATCTCTACATCCAAAACATTTTAACGGAAGTTTCCCTTTATACCTTCATGTACCTCTTTTCACATTCTTAGAAAACAAGGATAAAATTTCATCAAGATTTTTACATACCTCATTTTCAGAATTAGAATCTTCAGTTTCTTCTTCTTCAAGAATATTCTTTGACTTTTACTTCTTGGCGTCTTTGAAAGAAATTTCTATATCACATTTTATTTTTTTCCTTAATAAATTTTTCCCTTCTCATCTCATATGTGATGAGATTACAATAAAAATCATCTATAGATAATTTATCAAGATCTATTTCTTCCAAAGAAGAGAATTTGACATCAAATTTTTTGAGAGGAATTATAAAGATATTTACAATAATAGTAGAATATTCTAACTTTTCACCAAGGCCTCTGATGGTGCTAATAATGTCATTCACCCTGGTAAAGAATTCACTAATGGATTCATACTCACCCATATTTAGATATTCATACTTCAATATTCATATTTGTAACTTTGATTTTTTTCACTTTTGTATTGCCTTCATAAATGTTATTCATCTTATCCCAAATACCTTTAGAAATGGAAACTCCTTTTACTCTTAGAAACTCAATTTCATAAAGTTATGAGAGTAAAGAATTCTTAGCTCTTCCATCATTCTCAAGGTTTTTCTTATTAGCAGTTGTGATAGGATCATTCTCAATACGATGAGGGAAACCATCTATAACAGCTCTTGAAACATCATACCCAAGATACATAAGATATGGAGGTATTCTTCCTTTATATATATGATAATCCATATCATTTAAGATCAGGATCCCCTTACTATTCACACAACTCATATTATTCATCACAACTTCTTCTTCAAAACTTCAGCAAAGAATAAATGAAGGAAACCTTCTAATCTGATACCACTTGTAAGTACCCAGGTTGGATAGTTGTATCACTGAGAGGGGGATGGGGTGAATCAGTGATATATTTTTCTTTTAATTTTCATTTCTTTTGAAACAACCTTCACCTCCTGTTAAGGATTTTTTTCCCTACTAAAAACAAAACAAACACACTTTCACAAGAACACAATTATTTATAAGGTTCACTATTCAATAAGAATTGTTGCATCCTTGGTATGGTTTGGAAATAATCCAATACCACACAATCCACTAGAAAACAATCATTTTGTGTGGAATACAATGAGTAATATATTCCATTTTACTTGTGTAGCACTAGGTAAATAATCCAATAGTGTGTGTGCTCCTTCTAGCACAAATAATGTAATATATATTTTTTGTAACAACACATGTTACCTATTATTATTTATCAACTTCCACAAATGTCTTATCTTAAAATAATTATTTACTTTCTTACCTAAAATCTAGTTGGAACTTCCTGGACTTTGTAATGATACTCAGTCTAATTTCCCAGTTTGATTCTGAAGTCTGATTATTCAATATGGAAATACAGCTTTGTCAGAATACTACTGAAACAATCTTACCCACTTCAAATATGGGTATGGAAATCCCAATCTAATTCCCAAGACCGATTTTCTCAATACGATAATATAACTCTGTCAAAATATTATTAAGACAATTATGAACACTTCTTCATTTCAGAAAACCCAATACAGAAATCTTGTTCTGATTATCCAGCCCGATACAATGATCATATGAATACGATGATAAGCAGAATATAATAATCTAATGAATATGATGATCTACTAAATATGTTACAATCTTGTCCCATCTCCTTTCACTTCAATCCAGAAATAATTCTTCAAGAAAATAACCTTAACACCTCTTCTTATCTCCCAAGAACTTCAGAGCTTATCTCTCTTCATAAATAGTACACTCGTCAGAAAAGTATAGAGTACTTTCACCTTTTATAGGTGACCCAAGGTGGTTTGGGTAGGAATCCTAAAATTGTTTCATGCTCAACCATATTCCCTGAATTTTCATGTATCCTTGAATTTTATATACATTTTAGACTTCATCAATGCTTCTCAACTTTTCTTGTTTCTTCTCAATTCTTCTCAAATCTTCTAAACACTTAAATACTCTTCTAACTTATTTTATAAACACCATACAGATTCTGATTTCCCATTCTGATTTTCGATATGTTTTATTCATTATGATGCTTCATACTAATTTCATGTATGAAGAAATACACAGCTTGAATATCCCTGGAAAACTCAGTCCAATTAAATTTCTCTATTTTCATTCTGATTTGTCTTATTATGATAAAGAAAAATGTAAAATAATAGTTTCTTCATTACACTTCTCTACACTAAACAAACATAATCTTCTTCGAATTTCATGCTCCCCCTTTGAAAATATTTTCAACAATCCCTTAAATAATACTCTTCTTATTATTCTTTCCTCTAGGTCTATGATTGGTCTTGATTTTACGTAGGGTTTTCTTCAATTCAATGGCTCTTAACCCATTTTCAATAAAAAACTTCTTTTCCTCTTCATTGGTTTGAAAAAGTCTACCTATGATGAATATGATGACATACTGAATCCGATGAATCAGTGTTAGTGGATTATTTTCATTTTGAATACAATACCAATGATCTTTCCTCACAAGCTTCTTTCTCTCTTCCCATTAACTTCATTCTCTGAAGATTTTTATCTTTTGGATTTTGGTTTGATTGAAAACCAGGGCCTTTGATTTCTCACATTTTCTAAAAATATTCTAACCTTCAAATCTCAAACACATCCAACCATCTCCTTCACACTCTTTCCAAGATCAAGTCTGATTCCAATTTACATTACAATCTGTCTTATTATAATGAAGACAAATGTAAGTCTTGCCTGATAAATGGTTGACTATATTTTTTATCAACCTCTATCATTATGTTCTGAATCAACTTCAGCAGTTTCAATTCCTTTACCATCGATATTGATGTAAACAATTATATCTTAGATGAATATGATGGTATTTCTAATACAATGTATTAGTATTCAACAACTTCCTTCAATAGCTTCTTTCATTTCTTCATTACGATCTTCCTTCTTAGCCTTTAAAAAAATCTGCACCCGACAAACTCATTTTAATGACCTTGAGGTTGGAAAGCTTCAGCTTCACCAACTTTCTTCTTTCACAAACTTCATTTTGTTTCATGAATTCCTCCATGAATTTTAATACGTTGAATATCAGATTTAGTATCATCTGACTTACCAAGGAAAGTATTGTAACTTCCTTATCTTTCATCAATAGATTTATTTCCTTATCATCCTAAATATGATTATTCTAAATACGATTGGCACGAAAATGATCGAGATGAATACGATTTGGGAGAATCTCTTTCTCTTCCCATTTATTTCATCAAGCTTGCATCACAAGTTTTCCAAATACTTTTGATTTATGAGAACTTCAAGATTAGTAAAGAATTGTCACATTTATAATGGAAAGTATTAGAACTTCGCATTCATACCAGACCCAAGGTGGGCCTGATGAACCTTTCCTTCAAGAAAACTCCTTCTCAATATGATAGACTTTCTTAAGCACTGTGTGTCCAAATTTTTAAATACATATTGGAGTTAGAATTCCTGAATATGATTTCTGAGTCAGAATTTCTAAATCTGTTGAATCATGTTGATGACCTTGATTTGATGTTTAATATGATTATTATCCTTATGATTTTGGATCTAATATGAAACTTTACTCACTCTTTTTCAATATTAATTTCAATTAGCTTTATTTCTTCCTTCAACATAATCAACAGATTGATCTATTGACAAAAAATACAATCAAAACACAATTTTGGGCCTAACAATATCAAGTTTAACAAGGATAATAAACTATTAGGTACTTTGATATGTTATTCCTTGTATCTTATGCCAATGTAATAAAGAAAACACTGGCTCCGGGCTATTGGGGTTTGGTCACTACACAATATGATTTTTTTTATATGAAAAATGCTAAAATTAACCTTTAATGGATCATAAGATCCATAAAAGAATAATAATTTATTCATATTGTATGTTAATATTAATCAAAACTTAAATTGTTACCACAAGGTAAGATAAAAAAAATTATAAACCTTCATATGAATAAATATTACATTTTACTTCAAAATTTCCACCAAAGGTTCAACTTAGATTATTCCAAAAATAAATAACCTTAAATCCCAAATATCTTCAACATACAGAATTTTAATTGTGTTCTTACCAATTAATATTTCATGTTAAATCACATGTTAGACTCAAGGGTTACATATACCTCAATCCAATGAATCATTTCCAAAAATATTATTAGTCGCCTAAAAATCCTAAAAAATAAAAAAAAATGATCCTATAATATATTTCCCAAAGTCAAATTAGTTTTTATCCACCAAATCATTTACACAAAAAATAATTCTATACAAACCAAGACATTACATAGGCCTATGGTAAGCATTTTACCCTTGTCTCCCTTCGGTTGTGGGTTCAATCTCCATGGTTTTATCAAATACGATGAGTTGTCACTCAGCATGTAGGTTGTCCTTTTTTTAAAACTATATTAATATAATTCCTATAATGTTACCTAAAATATGATGAACATCCTCAAAATAAAATTAATCATCAAATAAGTTTCTAACTACTAAATTCTTCTATATTACTTAATTTTTTTCCATAAAATCAAATAATTTTTATTGACTATTATTACCTTAACATCAATTATCAAAATAACCCTACGGGTTATCAATAACATTAAAATTGTGTCCAAAAAATATAAAATAATTGTAACTCAAGTAACTAAAACATCTACTAACCACAGGGTTTTATTCCCATAAATGTCTCCAAAAATATCCTTAATCGTCTTAAACTCCCATCACATAAAACCTAAAAATGGGTATCTATGCCTTTAAACATATGATTGACCTTAGACTTATCAACCCAAGTCACTTTAGGTCTATATCATATCTATATGGCATATCATAGGTTTCCTTAGGTTATATTCTCTAATTTATCATGATGGTTTATAGAGAAAATGTGAATTAATCCAAGCATATCCTCTGGGAATGTCAAACTAGGTGCGCAGTAAGTTCACACTCACCATGCATCGGAATGGTGGTTGAGATATACTCAACCAACTATTTTTAGGGCTATTACCCCTATATGAATTTATACCAAAACCAAGTCCACTTGTAGTATCCAAATAGATGTGTATTTATAGGAAAACCACATAATCTATTCCTTACCAAAACTTTAGGGTGTCATCCTATACTTAAACTTATCCCTGAGTTTTTTACTGAAGTTCTCTAATACCAATCCTAAAAAATAACTAGACATTTCTCTGATACCAACTATAGAGACCCAAGCCTTTTACACAACCTACTACATTATTTTTAAACATAAATATCCAATGATTACAACACAAAGATCGTGAGGCATAGTGTCTTTGGAAGACTATGTTCATAATACATCGAAAGGAAACTAAAAAATAACATTTTTATTTTTATTCTCCTTAGTGAGATCTTAAATCTATTTGAGCTCCTAAAACTACATAGGATAACTTGGGGAATACATAAAAGAACTGAGTGAGCTAAAAAACCTAGTAAGGGAATAAAAATTATAAGGAAACATGATGTGTGATTCAAAGGTATAACATGATATCATAATAGAGAAGGCTTGTGAGTAATCACATAGAATCATAACATAAAGAACATGGTATCATAAGATCATAGAAATATAGGAAATGTGGCAGAAACATATAACATTACATAAACATGAGTCAAGGCTAACTTATTAGACAATGTCACATGGTGTAAAAAGCCTCATAAAGGATTAGGTTTACTCCCTAATCCCATACATAACATCTCATGAGACCAAAAAGATTACCCAATGCATTGGAGCTATATTTGGGAGCACCCATAATAACATGTACATGATTATGTGTACTATAAAAAGTAAATAAATCTTAAGGCATAAACATAAGAATTACCCATGGAAAGAAATGGGTTGTATAATCTTGCCTCATGTCATAATCAAAGGATATTTCGCAAAGAAGACATTAGATGAAAGAACTTAAGGAATGTATTACCCCATATAATGAAGGAAGAATGAGCTAGGTATATATGTAAGAGACATATATATATAATTTAGAAGCATTCCATAACTTTAAAGAGAGAGAGAAAGTGAGTTAAAGAGAGAATGGTCATAACCTAATGAAAAGGGTGCTTTAGAGAAATCCCTTACCTCGAGCCCAGTTCATCGTATGTGTTCTTTATCTTCCTAAATAATAAACTTATGTTAATTATTTAATTTCTTAAGAACCTTTTTCAAGTTTACTATTCCTTTTATTTTATTTATTATCATGTTATATTTAATTACTTAATCATTTAGGTTCAAGTCGGGCATTTTGGTGATGTTCGGCTCATATGTCCAAAATCACTTTGGAAGGTTGACTAAGATAAAATAGATTATTATTTCATAATATCCATAATAATAATCATGACATAATTATCTTTTTTATACATCAATTATAATTTTAAAACAAATCATGAAAGATGGTTATGAAAAATGAACTATGTTACAATCATGGAGACGGTAGTTCATAGGTACGCATGAGTAACATTTACATTTTTAAATGATCATGTTGGAAAGAAATTAAGTGTTATTTTATGTCATATTACTTCCTTAAATACACTTTTATATACCATTCATGTGATTCGGTAATGAAAAACAAATCACATCGCTTCGTGGAGGTGGCAATCCACACATGTGTATGAATGACGTTATCATTTTTCTATGGATAGAATTTTAAGAAAATCTATGATATATTACTTTTAATCACTATAGGAAAATAACATATTAGTGGAGGTTTTTTTTAAATATAGCGGCAGTTTAAACCAATGATAAATTACGTGTTGAGAAACTATTAGCGGTGGTTATATCCGTTTCACGGTGGTTTAAATTAATCGTCGCAGTTGCCTCATTTCACAGTGGTTCGGGTTTTTTTAGCGGTGGTTTTATGGCCAGTGGATCTCTTTTATTTGCGGCGGTTATAACCGCCGTGAATAAAAAACACCCCCTCACCGGAAAATTGCCGCTAAAATAATCAAAACCGCCGCGGAATACACACAGATGGTGGGACACTGTAGCGGTGGTTCTAACCACTGCTACGAGAAAAATATCTATATTTAGCGATGGTTAAAACCGCCACTAAAAGCTGATCCGGGAAAAAAAATAGCATCTCTGAATCCCCTGCACCAGTGCCCTGAAAAACAAACCATTCCAGGAATACGAATAGTCTAACAAAATATATACTAGTCAATATGAAAAGAGATGCTTAACTAAGCACAATAAAATGCATCTTTCAGTAAATGAATGAATATAAACATATCACATGGGCATTAGACCTTTAAACAAAAGTATAAACAAGCATGTCTATCATATTTCATGAAAAAAATTCCAATCCTAGGTTCAACCTATTCCATCCATACCAGTTCCAACCCTGACATAACAATTCATATCAACATACATACCACTTGTAATATATGATGAATTGTGTATGATATTCATAATTTATGGTCATTCTATCATATCATTTTTCTTATATTATGCTTTCATATTATTATCAATTGATATCTATTGCATTTACCCTTAATGAACATCTGATTTGACACATTCTTTTGTTTCCCTAACTACTAGGTTATAAAGAACTACTACCCAACATGTGAATTAGCATGACACGATCAATCAATTACACGTTCACATAAAAATAATTTTAATTTTTTCCCAAATGAATTCTCTGAAAATAAGTACATACAATAATGGACTTATATTCTATAAAAGTGAGTACTAGTAATGCATAGTGGAAAAACAGTGCATACAGTAGTCATGTCACAATTACTTTCTATATAAGTGAAAACTAGTAATGTATACTAGAAAATAAGCATATATATGAATATGTATATTGGAAAAAATAAAATTAGTAATATATATAGATAATAAAAAGAGATTCCATGTATAAGAATAAAGCACATCCTTTAGTAATATAAATCAAAAATTCACAAAGAAAAACTACAAACATAAACTCATGTATGCACTTATGTTATGAAGTTAATTTTGTGTGATTGTATCATCATTAATTATTCAAAATCATCTTGCCTCTACCTATATTATGAGAATGTAGGAAATGAATTGTTTGGTAACTCTACAATAGGGATTCCCATGACCAGGTTTATATTCTATGAGCCTTGTTGGCATGTAAATTTTTCCAATGCCTTCATTATGATTCAGATATAATCAAGTAATTCAGTCTATCATCACACCCAATCCATGATGCTTGAGTCTATCTCATCTTTCTCATACATCCTATTCACCCTTGTGAATAAAAACCCACCCTATGGTGATGTTAATGACACCCTTTGGCGATAACAATCAATGTAAGCATAGTAGGGGAACAACCATTCTATCCCAAGAATGATGTCAAAACCATCATCTCGAGGAAAACGAGGTCCCATACGAGGTGACACCCACTTATATCAAGTTATACTCCCTACACTAACATAAATTATCTAATCAAATCCCCAACAAAGTTTTGAGTGTCATCACTTCATAGGAAAACTGAATGTTGAGCCCAAGGATCTCCACAACATGCACAAATATGATGGAATGAGAAGCACATATATCAAAAAAAAGATACTAAAGTGGAAGATACCAAAATAAAACCTCTCACTATAGAAGGTACAACACTCTGTTCCTCACATATTGGTCTCACATTATACAATTATACTGATTTGTGGCCCTAATATATAGCCTAGATACCTTGAGCAGGTCCTCTATGCTAGTGATGTAAGTCTTGTGTCTGGATGCTTTGACCATGAACATCGCTTCGGACTGATCGATTGGACGAACAATATCTCCCTTCCTAACATGAAGATGATTTCCCCACTCCTAAATATGGAATTATTACAGACACTCATTCATTGTATACTATAGGAAAAGATCTACAAAAATCTTGTAGATGGCTAATCCTACTGCAATCTCAACACTCAACTTGATTACTATCACACAGTCTCCCCATGTATCCATGCCTCCCACACCAATGATAGAAAATATAATTACCAACACCAATGCTCTATAAACTATTCCCTTAATGATAGGTCACAAAGTGTCACTTCCTTCCACCAAACACTTTCCCATTGGGTCAACAAACTGAACTACCCTGCTTTGTGCCCAAACCTTACCTCGAGTTATGTTATGTAATAAGAACCAGATTTATTTTTGATGTGGTGGAAAACCAAAATACATTCACCTATGATAAAACAACATGATTGTGCCCGAACGTGAATCATATCACCCTAGATGGATCATCCATAAGACAAATATTCACAAAACCTAAAAGATCGTAAAGTGAGTCAAACACTCCATAAAAAACATAGAACCATACTCTAAATGCATAAAATCTTTGGCCCTTTTAGTCATAAAATTATATGGAAAAAATACTCATAAAAAATGAATCATCACAATAAAGAATCGACATATATGGTGCATACCACACTCGAGAAATCAAGACATGAAAGGAAACATTAGAAGTCAATAAAATGCATAAAAGGAAACTATGTGCCACACATGATACATATACAAACCAACTATTCCCATATTTTTCCAACACATCAACAATACAACTACTCACGGTCCGATGATGAACACGTATCGTCACCCTCTCCACCTCCATCTCCACTTCCTACTATCACCTGTAAGAACATTATATTGAAAATTAAATATTGTTTCATGTTTATATTTAAACTTAAAACCAATAAAAGTTTGAAAACTAAATTATTTTGATTGTTTTTTGATTTACCTGCTTACCACTAGTCGATGAACTACCATCGGGGCCATATCTTCTCATCTGCTAATATATATCAGTCACTGCTTTCTGCAAAGCGGATATCTGAGCCCTCTGGTCTTGAACTGTGATTCGTAGAGAAGCAATCTTCCTCTTAGCATATTCAAGTATGGACTAACTATAATCAGGAGTAGATGCAGCTGGAATCCCTGGTGGCCTGCCAAATACCTCAGATCGTACGGGTTCGAAACTCATCCCGAGCACTCTATTAGGATGCTCTTTCCCAAGGACTTTAGCAATCGGGTCATCCTGGGAGACTGAGTAGGACTGCCTAGGATTGGCATCCCATATTTCTTTAATTTTTACCTATAAATCGAATACCAATATATATTAACACAGTAAAAACTGATAATAAGTTATTATAATAAAAAAATTACTTCATACTCCAACTTCTTTTGCAGACTCATTAACAAAACTTCCATATGATGTTTTGTGAACATCCAACCACACTTCAGTTCGGGATGCTTCGTGCTCTAAACTCTGTGACCGCATTAAGCAAAGATAAATCAAAAATTTAATATATTAAACAATAATATTATCTTATAAATATTTAAACTAATGAAAAGATTACCAGAGTCATTCGACTTCTAGAAAAGCTTTTTTACCCCGCGGTGTGAGGGATGACTTGCTTAGCCCGGTTTGATGCATTCTCTCTTGAGAGATCCTGAAATAAATAAAATGAAATTTACCATTAATGTATTAAATGTCATTTCCTCTTAATATGCATGTATAAATGTAAAATGAGGATAATATAATAATATATATTTCAATAATATCCGCTTCTCATAATGATGTCTGTCAACAAAAACTTTTCACTGTTCTTCCGGTACCCCACTGGGTAGCTTCTCATACATTTGTTGCACGGTCAAAGAAGTATCATTGAAATCGCACCACAATCTCTATTTGAAGTCTTTACATTTCTTACCAAGATTTTTCAACGTCCACTTTCATGCTATCACATCAGCAACTCTAAAGTGGAAGAACGTCTGTATACAGAAATTCATTTTGAACATATTAGTAACATGATATTCTATTAAACCATAATGTATTAAAATTACCTTTATTTGGGAATAAAAAACTTCATTTTTCCAACTTGTAGGAATATGTCTCCAATCATCATAAGAAATAGGTAGGGAAATGGGCTTCGCTGCCAGTTGGCCAAGTAACCCCGCGGCATCATCCGTAGGGACCCCAAATGAATCAAATGGAATGACTATCTTCTCGCCATTCATATTCCAAACATCTAAACTTTTTATGTTTTTCTCAACGGTTGCATTTTTTTATCTTCAATGAGAAAACAATTAGTATAAACAAAATTCAATAAATTTATTTATATTAAAATTTGTACCTATGACAGTGAACCTCCAGTATGATCGTGATGAACTGGAAGGGGCATGCTGTCGCCCCACTGATGAGGCTTCTGAAGGGATATTTGACGACTCAGCCTCTAATGGGAAACCCCCCAGAGGGTGTGAGAGATGGTGTAGGGGGAGATAGTGCAGGGGTGTAGGTAGCTGGTGGATCAGATGTCGTGGGGAGGGAGACAGATGGATCGTCATCTATTGCAATAGTAGATGAAATAGTGTACCACCTCCTCCTTGGCATTCCTGTCATTTAATCAAATAAAATTAAGTTCAGAATATATATTTCAAAAATATTATGTATAAAAAAATTAAAAATGATAATAGATTCCCATTACTAACAAAAAATATATATATAACAATGATAATTAATGGACGCACAAATGAAATAAGTGGTTACTGAATGAATAAATAACTGTACATACAATCATTTTCCCCTTCAATCATGTTAGTTTCCTGCTCCATTACTTCATCCACTTCATTCATCCTTACTAGAATAATATTTTCAATATCATGATGGACAAATAATTCTGCTTCTTATTGTTGATGAGATTCAATTTCAGAGTTCAAATCTTCCACTTCATCACCCATATCATACAAATATCTTTGTATTACGGGAGAAACTACACTCCACCCTTCATCCACAACATCATTCACATAATATACCATTTTCTCTTGCGATGATAAGATATATGGATCACGTAGTTCATGATCACCAACATCCATTAAGCAAGAGAAGTTCACAGAAGTAAATTCCAAAGAATCTCTTTTAACACCTCTGATAATATCGACCCAATTGCATTTGAATAAAACAACATAAAAATGCCTTTGGTAGTTTAATTCAATAATATCAAGCAGCTTTCCATAGTATCCCACTTCAGAAAATGTAAATATACCACTATTCTGTATTTTCAAACCCACTTCTCAATCGACTATATGAAATCTAAATCCATTCACATTGTAAGTGTCAAACTTTATAACTTGTTTTATAGGACCTCTAGCAAGAAACTTCAAATCTTCTAAAAACTCTGCTCGAGTATCGGTATTCATGATCTAAAAAAAGAAATATAATTTATTAGATTTACAAAATGTATGTGTCAAACTAATATTCGTATTTATTGCAATATTTATGAACTTACACGTCGTGCAAACCATTCTACAAGATCTTTATTCACAGCTTTCATTATATATTTCTCATTTTGTGTTTGGGTTCTCATTAGTCTCTTTGTTTGTATCCTCAAATCTTCAATAAATGGATCAGCAATTTCACTATTCATCAGCACATGTCTATGTGCCTGTAATAATTCTAATTTTGTCGGTGTCACATTTGAGGTCCTCCCAACTGATCGGCCAATAGCAGGAAATATTTTTTATTTCTGATGTATTTGAGATTTATTCGATGTGTCGTCAACACGTCCAACTCGATTAAATCTTGTCTCAATATCATCCAAGTATCTGGAACAAAATGTAAGAAACTCCTCAGCCAAATAGCCTTCAGCAATAGAGCCTTTTGGTTGAGCTTTATTTCTCACGTATGCTTTCAAATGCCCAAGATATCTGTGAAATAAAATAATCATAATTATGCATTTATTTAAATGCCAAAAATTGTTTACTTAACTGAAAAACATATAAATAAAATACCTCTCAATTGGATACATCCATTGATAATGAACGAGGCCTCCTAATTTAGCTTCCTTAACCAAAAGCATAGTTAAATGCATCATGACAGTAAAAAATGATAGAGGAAAGATCATATTCATTGCACAAAGGGTCAATACAAACCTCTCTTGGTGGTTGTCAAGCTGAAATGGATGTAGAGATTTCTCACATAATTTCCTGAATAATGTGAAAAATTAGAGTACAATAGCAGTAACTTTTTCAGGTAATAATGTACGCAATGCTAGTGGTAGTAACTATTGTAACAAAATATGTGAATCGTGACTTTTTAATCTATGTAACTTACGATTCTTCAAGTCAACACACCTCGAGATGTTACTCGAATACCCATCAGATACCTTCACATTCTTTAAAATTCAAAGGAATGTATCTTTATCCCTATTTTTCATTGCAAAATTTTCCGGAGCATACTTTTCATTCTCATCTGGACAAAGATCACGTTTTGTGTTCATTACTTGTAAGTCTTTGCGAGCATTGAGATGATCCTTAGACTTTCCATGCTCATTAAGTAATGTGAAAAAAAATTGTCACATACATTCTTCTCAATATGTATCACATCAATATTATGCCGCAACAAATTAAATTCCCAATACGGAATTTTGAAGAATATACTTTTTTTCTTCCATTGTTGCGTTCTGATTTCACTTAACGATGCACTTCGGACCCGTTTTCCGCTATCATTCAAATGATGAACCTTCCCAAATTCTGTTTCAACATTTTCAAGTTGTGTCAATATTTAAAAACTGGTTAACAACTTTGGAGGTACTCTATGATCAATGAAACCATTAAATTTTGATCTGTTCAGCCGAAATCTATGAGATTCATCAAGAAATCTTCGATGGAACAAGAACCACCATTTTCTAATATGTGGTAGCTGTTTGGGCTCAAAATCAAAGTTACAAATGGGACAATCCAAACCCATGTAAGCATTCCAACTAGATAAATTCCCAAGCCCAGGGAAGTCGCTAATGGTCCACATTAAAGCAGTATGCATTTTGAACATTGTTTTAGAAGAAGCATCAAATGTATCAACATCGTTGCTCCATAAATCTTGCAATTCATCAATCAAAGGCTGAAAGTATACATAAATATCATTTCCAGGAATTTTTTTAGGAATAATCATCGAAATGATAAAAAGATGTTTGTTGCATACACATCCACATAGGCAGATTGTAAGGGATCAAAACAACTGGCCAGATGCTATAATTGGTACTCAAAGTCCCAAATGGGTTGAATCCATCAGCATCCAATCACAATCGAACATTCCTAGGGTCAGCTATGAAATCTGGATGTAATGAATCAAATGTCTTACACTATTGTGAATCTCATGGATGTATCATTAACCCATCATTGTTATTATCTACAAAATTCCACTTCATGTGTTCGGTGGTTTTCAATGACATGAATAATCTTTGCAATCAAGGCTTCAAAGGAAAGTAACTCAAAACCTTTGCAGGTGTGTTCCTTTTCTTCTTCTCTATGAAATTATGTTGATTTAGACTTCCAACATCACCCTTTGACTTCCACCTAGAAGAAGAACATTTTTTTCAATTCTATCTACTTGAATCCTCTCCTCAATAAACCATACAATCATTGAAACACGCATGTATTTTTGTATAATTTAGACCAAGCCTGTTAATAACTTTTTTCATATCATAAAAAGACTCAGGGGGTTTTGCTTCAGGAAATGCATCACGAATCAATTCCAATATCATGTACATTACATTATTTTCAATTCCACATAGACATTTGATATGGTACAACTTAAACAGAAAAGAAAGCTTTGAATATTTCAAACACCCACTATACAACTCTTGATTTCCATTTTCAACTAAATCATGAAACGCATTTTCCTCAGTGAAGTTTTATCTTACATTTGGCTCCACATAATCAAGAGGAGGATCCAATTATATGTTACAATCTTGATCTGGTTGTGTTACAGTCTCAAAAACATCACTCGTCTCGTTGTTATTTGTAGTACCCTCATCTGGTTGTTTTGATATGTTTTGATGTTGATGGTGGTCTCTTTTAGTGTAGAATGCATCATTAATAAGGTTTTTCATTTAATTTTCCATTGTCGATGAAGTTGGGAGGTCATTCTATGGATTAACATCAGTGTTCAACCTTTCTGTAATGTTCGATTCTCCGTGCCAAATCCAATGAAAATATTGACCAGGGAATTGCTTCAATATTAAATGTTCATAAACTTCATCTCTCTTCAACCATCTTCTAAATTTACATTTAGGACATGCACATCTTATTCTCCCTTCAACGGATCGATTGGAAATTTCAAAATCTAAAAAATCATTCAAACCCTTAATATACTGAGGTGATTTCCTCGGTAATGTGATCCAACATTTATCCATGTATATCACAATGTGCCTACACAATATTAAAAAAAATTAAAACACATAACTATTACTAAATAGGGAAATATATTCATATATACTTGTTGAAAAAATATATAAATATGTTACATAAGGTTTTCCTATATCAATACATATGGTAAATCACCCACTAGTGGTGTCATCTAAAGTAGTACCACCACAAAGGATTGGAATTAAATTGGGAGATTAGGGTGAGTAAACAAAGTCCAACCACATTACTAAACTTAATAAAGTTATAGGTTCCCCTCTCCCATTAAATTAAATAATTCTAACCATTGTTTGAAGTGGCCCAATATTTAGGGAGAGATGTGATCCATGGGGTGGATGTGCTAATAAAGTACATGTTATTCATCCAAAGTAAGATCTGATTAAATCCAAAAAATGTATGAAATAAGTGATGTAATAATTATTTCAAGTATCGTTTAATATAAAATATGATCAAAACGTGTCATGGATGATCACGACTCAGCAAGTGGTGTTAAGAAACCACTTTTTTTCTTCAAAAATTGATCTAGAAGTTTCATGCTGAATTAAAGTCACTTATTGAATATAGAATTACATAAAAAAGGATTATTCTAGAATAAAAAGAGGTTTCCAAGCCTTAACTAAGAGAATCAATGATGACATATTGAAGCTGGTTTATAACAAGGGATATCAAGCACTGAATTTAGTAGAATTATACCACTAATAAGGAAGAGGTACCATCCATACCATATCGTAATAATGTTTGTAAATCTCTTTTTATGAAGGGAGTGGGTAGGAAAAAATTATGTACAAGTATAGATTTTGAAATGTTTGATGGAATATTCCACCTTATCTAAGGTGGATAAGAAAATTAAGGAATTTAGTTGCCCTTAAAAATCTAAACAAGTTATAAACAAGACCTAATGTCATTATTCAAATGAAATAAGATGATCATGGGTTGTGGATCAATGTTGGTGTTGCAACAAATTCATTTATTGTGAATTAGATTATTGGTATAGACCGTTAAATGAAAAATTAGAAAGGAATCCAATTTTAAGGGATAGAAATCCAGATATGAAGAAGAAACATCCATAGGTTAAGATAAACATGTATACATAAAAAATAATTAGAAATTTTGAAAATGTGTTTGATTTATGAAGAAGTAGTATTCATAGGATTGTTCCATGTCCATATCAACCTATATATTAATCGAATAAGAAAATAAGTCCACATAAGTTAGTGAATAAATAAAAAGCATCCTTAGAAAAAAGTGAAATAATATTGTAAGAAAAAAACCTCCTAAGAATATTTCACATAGGGAAGTTAAGAGGCCTTGGAATCTAAATTTGAGAAGTTTATGAAAGGTTCATCATCTAAAAGAACTAATAAAAAGGAGGGAAGTTAGCAGTATCCATCTTGAAAGTTCAAACATTCTACCAATAAAAAAACTGACATGTTAGTTATATATATGGAAGTTATAAAGAAAATATGGAAAATAAAATAAGCACACAAAAAGTATAGTCAAAAAGTAAAAGAATAGATTCCACATAAAGATAACTTAGTTCAATGTGTGTGGTGACACATGTATGGACACACTCTTAGAGATTGTTATAAAATAATTCCATATTACCAACCATGCATAGAAATAAAACCTCCTATGATAATTTTTTTTAATGAACCAACATGGGTACCAAAGAGTATTAGTGATCACCATGGGCAAGCGACAAGAACCTGGGTTTCAACACACATAACCATGGGAGTGATTTCATAGTAAAATAACAAGACAATATCTCTCATATATAACAAGATAAATATAATCAATCAGATTACATCATGGATGAAAAATTACATGACCATGAGATATAAATTAACCAATCCAGAAACATTTGAGATTTCATATTCGTCCATAGGATTGAGTTAGATTAAAACCATTGCCTCATTTTGAATTCAAAGTAAAAGTATAGAAACATTTTAGATGTCATATTTGGCCATAGTTGTGAAATTCTCAAAGGACTATCATACATTACCTTTTTAAGTGATCCAAAGAGACATATTGGAATTAACCCAACTAATTATTTTGAAGTGGATAAAAGTAAATTGACCTTGTGGATTGGTTATCAAGGTGCTTCTCTATAGAATTAAGAGGTATTCCCTTTACCTATACCATGTCAAACTTCATATGCACCAAGATGCATATGCGGGGTGTGAGTATGTACACCCAGTAGACAGTCAACCAAATAATTCCTACACATGATACTATAATAAAAACAAGTTATCTCACATTTTATATAAAATAAAAGTGAAGCTAAAAACCAGTGAATAAGATACATATAACCAGTGAAAAAACTCACACTATAGCACACATCTAGATCATGAAATCACACACCCATAAAATACACTAAAACTTCCCCTCTGGGAGATATTTAACTAACCTAGTGTATCTCGAATCTAAGTATGACCAAATTAATAACCCAAAATCATGATTAGAAACCCATCTCCTTGACCCAAGTCATCACTTGGTGGTACAATCTATGTTTTTAATTAAATAGAATTGGTATCCAAATCCAAACCAACAAAGGTGAATATATATGAATCATGAATGAACACTAACCTCTTCTAAGACATGTTTATACACACAAAAGGGTTGGATATTTCTATAACCCTGTGCACTGAAGGCTCCAAAAAAATATGAAAAACAATACCTACGACTATGAAAACCATCGACGGAAGGGGAGGGGATCCTACCTAAGGTAGGAAATCGACGGCGTTGGGGGAGAAGGCGGCGTCGCGGGTGTCGGGGAGAGAAGGGGGGGTCAGCAGCGGAGAGCGGCGAGGTCACTGGCGGCATGGGAGGGGAGCGGAGATAGGGTTGGGGCTCGTTGGGGGAGAAGCATCGTAGGTGTTGGGGAATAGGGTCGGCTCGGGTGGGGGGGGGTAGTGTCTCCACTATAAAAAATTAAATGGGTTTCGCGGTGGTTTTTAATAAACCACCACTAAACCATTTTACGGAAAAGATTAGCGGCGGTTTTGTAAACCGCTGCTAAAAGTCCACCGCTAAAGCTGATTTATGTTGTAGTGCATGAATGAGAAATATTTTATGAATATAATTTATATACATTAAATCCATCAATATAAACATTCATGAGAGGTGATGGTGAAAAATGAATTGCGTCAGTTCGCGAGGTGATAGTCCACCGTACACATGAACGATGGTTTCATTTCTCATTTTATAGAAAATAAAATGAATTTAGGTTATGAAATTAACATAATAACATCTTAGTAAATTGGAGATACTGGTATTATTATAACAGCATGGTTGAATAATATTTGAAGCTGGTGGAAGAAGAAAGAAAACAAAAACACATACACCTCTTCTTCGAACAACCTCTTAAGGTTTACACCAAAAGCTTCCCTAGGTTTGTTTTCTGATCAAATCAAGGACTCTAGAACATGAATAGGTGTGTAAGGAGGGGATTTGTTAGGGATTGGCTGAACGAAAATTATCTTTAAGTATGGATATGAGTGGAGAAGAGTAATCCTTTTATAAGCGGGGGAGTGGACCTGTTAGGAAATTTCTTAAAAGAATATAAAATGATAGTCATTATCAATTCAAATGCTTAAAAATAGCCATAGATTTGAAGGTAGGATAGGATAAGGTTGAAATATGGTCATCCAATAAGATTTAGACAAGTTTAATTGACAAAATTACCTTTATGGTTTGTTTTAACCCCCTGATAAACTCGTTTTAACCTTAACCACGGTAATAAATTTTTTAAACTGAAAGTGTTATAATTTTACTTATAAGATAACAATTGAATTATAAATGGAAAATGGATGAAATTTTAGACTATTTATCATCTTAATTTTACTCTTGCATGTTTTTTAGGTTTTTTAAGTAATTTAATAAAATATTATTTAACATAAAATATAATTAATGTCTTTGTTGACACTATTCATTTAATTTGACTTTAAAGATATTAAGATAATAATGAGTTTAAAATACAATCCATTTCACCATCAATAATACATCATTATTAACAATAAAATTCTATTGGAACCAAAACTCACCCTAAATACAATACTTTTAATGTTTTTAAAATTATTTACCTTGAGTTTTTCATTGTTTGCACAAGCATTGTGTAAGTGTTGTATAAGTGTTTAAAGAAACTATATAATCACTAAAAATTAAAAATAAATTACCATCATGAAAATAATTTCATTATACTAAAAATAACATTTAATATTCGTTCACCGCTTATTTTTATCCCTATGTGAACATATAAGATATATTTAAAGGAAAAAGAGTGACATTTTATCTTTTTCTTTGCTTAAATTATATATAAGTCACTTTAATGCACACATGTCTCATAAATAATCAAATCTTGAGCCTAAGGGGATAAAGGTCAAAATCCATTCATCCAATAAGAATTAAGTGTTGCGGAAACATCATAAGCAACGAAGCGAAAAAAAAATGATTCACGGAAGAGTAAAACGGAAAAAAACAAAAGAAGAAGAACACGGAACACAAAGATTTACTTGGTTTGTAAAATGATCCTTACGTCTATGAAGAGACATAATTTTACTATTTTCAAGAGAAAAAATTACAAAGAGTTTTTCAAAGTTATCACACAGAAACCCTAGCCCGAAATGGGCTAATAAGGAGGATTAAACACTATTCCACCAACCGCACAAAAAGTATGTTGTGCTACAGTGAATAGCGGATGGAAGTCCGCATCACTACAGTGTTGCGGTCACCCAAGTCTAAAGTGCTACAGTGGATGGAAGCTAGAAATCCATGATTCTACAGTACCAGTGTCTCCCAAGTTTGACCTGCTACATTAGTCATGCCAAAGTCTACACTGCTATAGTGCTCTATCAGTTTCAGTCAGTCAACTTTGCTATAGCGGTCAGAGATGCTACAGTACCCCCTCAAAATTTGGGTCAGGGACCTTCGGCCCCCAGACCCTGGAGCAAAGGTGCATTGCCCCCTGCAACCCCCAATGAGCTCACCATGAAAGCTCGACCTGCAGAGTTGCAGCTTGTTGCGTAGTATGAACTAGAATCATTCAGTCCAAACATCTTCCGGAACAGATCGAGCTACACCAATCCAACATTAAGATGAAAATTATGGTTTTATCAATTATTTTTACTCTAGGTTAACCTAATTTATCCTTTTACTGTGGTGATAAATTTTTACTACTTTTACTATTCATTATTACCAAAAATTAAATCGACCATATTACCTGATATTAATTATACTGATTTCAAATAGGGAATTAATTTTATCAAATTCAATTCAAATAAGTGGTAGAATTTAATTTAAAAAATGAACCCGTAAAACGTGTCGAAAAAAAGTTTTTACAAAAATTGTATTTTTTTAAACATAAGATAATATTATATCTACTATATTTACTAAAGCTAGGTTTCCTTAAGCTGACGTGTCATCTCCACAAGTGTCTATGTCTCTAAATGACACCGCTCTGTGAATTTTTCCTCCATCCAGCGCCATTCTTCGCGCCTCCCTCCCCTAAAATTTCATTCCATCGACCTAGGGTTTCATTTCGACTTTTATCTGCCTCTTCCCCCTCACATGCCTCATCTCCGCCCCAGCTCTCGATAGTCTCTCCTCCATCCTCTATGTAACTACCCAATCTTTTTGAGTAGTATATTAACTTACTCTTAATGATTTAATAAGATGTTATTGGTTAATGCAGAAAGAGGAGTCGATGGCTTCATCCAGTAGACTCGACCCTTATGAAGCCCACTTATCAGAGCTTGGGAAGGAGGTAGCATCTGTGGGCTTCACTTTGGACCAAGCCCAAGCTGAACTCCAGCGTGTCAAGCTTGAACGGAAACGCCTACGGGAGAAGTTCAAGTTAGTATAGATTACTACTAGGGCAATGTTATCTGAGCCTCCCTCAGATTCTCTCACCATAGCACACCTTACACTTAGGTCTTATGTCGGTGTTATAAGGGGCTATGTGACGAGACCCTAGCTTCCTTGTGTAATCCTTTCGAGTGAACAAATTGAGATTTCTTCCTTTAATGATGTTTGTGAAATTTCAAATGTACAGATAATTTTAGAATGTATTTTATTAATGAATTTTGAAAAAAAAGGATATTTTAAAATATTTATGAAAACCCTAAATAACTAATGATGTGTAATGATTTTCAAAAAATGGTCTTCTACAAAAGTGTTCAGTAAGGAATTTGGAGTCTAATAAGATCAACTTAATTTTTGATGAATAGTAAATTATGAATAGTGATTTTACGCTTAGGATTAGTAATGTAACCAAATGGATTAGTAATTTCACTCAAAGAAAGTTTTAATATAATTTAGACACCTAGATTAAGTAATGTGATTCAATAAAATGGGTAAATAACGGTTTCATAAATTATTAGTCAAGTATTAGTTTTTTCGGATGAATAGTGTTTTTTTTAATTAAAAATAATTAGAAAATTATTTTTATAAAAAGGACTTTATTTTTGAACTCAGAGCATCGATATTATGTTAAGGTAATTTTTGGGGATTTTTCTGAAAAAAATGAATTTTTGATGAATAGTTTTTTTATTTAAAAATTAAATTAAAAATATTTAGAAAATTATTTTTATAAAATGGATTTCATTTTTGAAATCAGAGCATTGATATTTGGTTAAGGTGAAGTTTTTTGATTATTCTGAGAAAGTTGAATTTTCAGTGAATAGTAAAAATACAGTTTTAGGGTTTCGGTATGTTTAATGACATCCTAACTGTGTCATGATGATGTCATGAGATATTTCAAGGGTTGTCCGGCCAAGGGTGATGAATTATTGTTTTGGGGGCCCCATGTGGCCTAACTTTATGAAAAATACCATGAGAGAGCACATGGGTTTGAGAAAAGCACTTGTGAGGTGTCCCTTGGCCATTAATGCCTTGTCCCCTCACTTTCCCTATAAATACCCACCCTTTCCTCCTTTAGTTTTCACTCCCAACTCTCCCCCAACGAAGTTATGGTCTTCTTACCTTCCAAGGAGTCCTCCCAAGGTGCCCCCAAGCCCTCAAGGTCCAAACCTTTGAGTTTCAAGAGTCACGTTTTAAGGTAAGGGATCCGACCTCTCTCTTTCTTTTCATGTAATCTCTTTTATGTCATTCCTTTTATGCTACATGTTCTTATGTGAGAGGATGTTCTTTTATATTCCTCTTACTGCCCTTTTCATGTTTATATGATGAGAGATCCACTCTTACTCTCATCATTTCATTTTATGAAAGTTTAAGTGACGCCGTTAGGCTGCCGAATTTTTAAGGGATCCTTTCACCCTTCTCATTTTTCAAGTTCGATTTTCATATCAAGTCTTTCAAGTTCCTTTTTTATTATGTTGGGGTATGATATCTATATCTATCATACTGATCTCTTATGATCATATGATGAGAGACCCTATTTGATCTTGTCAATTCATTTTTATTGAAGTTTAAGTGACGTCGTTAGGCTGCCGAATTTTCATAAGAGAAATCTAATTTTTTTCTTCCTTCCATGTTTTTTATTTCAAATGGTATGTCCTCCAAATTTCATTACCATGTCCATATATCCTTCTTATTCTGTTCCCCTGCTGATTTATGGATCATTTATGATTGGGTGACCCATGTCCCCTCTCTTTTCAAGGTTTTCTAAAACCCCGAAACATAGTCGTTATGCTGCAGAATTTTTGGTCTCAAAATGCCTCTCTCTTTTCTCAAAAATTATTTTATGTTATAAAGTGAATACACAAAGCTCTTATTTCTACAAGGGTATTCACATATATATCAAAATGTTCCATTTTAAATTCTGGGATTTACATACATGAGACCCACTTTCCCTTTTCGTGGGTTTAAAGTGACGTAAAGATCATGTCTTTAAAGCAGTTTTTAAAACATTATGATTATGAAATGAAACCCATTTATTTTATGATATATGGGTTATTTATGAAATTTTTGATGATGATATATGTGTCTCACATGATAATAAAGGCAAATTTAAGGGTGCGCCCTGATAGCGCTCCAATGCATTGGGTAATGATGTAACACTAGAGATTACAATTTTCACGATACCTTGGTGAATAACCTTGGTAATTTTCAAATGACACATTGGGGATGGACCTTGGTGATATGTTCATGATTGTCTATGTTAAATGATGTAGCCACATCTTCAAGTTAAGTAAAATGTTATTTTTATTATGAAATTCCTCATGATTTCTTTCTCATGCCTTAAAGTTCTTTTCATGTCCTTATTGAAGTATCTCAAGTTCACATGTAAAATGTTCCTCTTGTTTCCCTTACTGGGCCTTCTGCTCACCCTTTCTTTTGATGTATGTCCCCAGGTTATGAGATTCAGTAATGAACCTAGGATGAACTTAATTATAAGCCTTTCAAGTGTTTAATAATAAGTTTTTATGTTGTTTTCATGTATTTTGTTCCTGGTTTCCAAGACACTAGACCTTAAAGATCCTCAGTTTTGTGTAATGTAATGAAAGTTTATGTTATAAAAAGGCGGGATGCTATAGTTGGTATCAAAGTATGGTTTAGTTATTTGTGGAAATTAGGATATAAAAACTTTTGGAAGAACCCTATAGAAAAGTTTAAATATAGGAAAACTTCCTGGTATTTTGGTAAGTATTGAGTGAGTGGTTTATCAAACAAATACATCCCTGTCTGGATACGAGCAGGTAGAGGCGGCTCTGGCACAGATGTACATAGGGTTAAAACCCGAAAACACCGCTTTGAGCTAGACTCGAACGGGAACTGGTGCACGATAACGGGTCTTGTTGCACTCTTGGTTACGACACTCCCGGGGGATATGTTTGGTTAATCACAAACTTTTTATGAATCATTATGAAGGAATTATAGAGAAGTATAATTGTATAATCATGAAGTCTTAGTTAAAAGATCCATAAATGAAATAAGTTTCTCACTAAGGTTTTATTCTTTTAGAAAATGGCGGGCAATAGGAGGAACCGTGCCGATGGTGACCGCAATGCACCATGTGCTGACGGCCCTCCGATGGAAGCCGGAATGGAAACATTCATGCGAATGATGAACCAACTGACTCAAGTTATGAGTAATAACTTGAATCAAGCTGAGAGGCCGACCTCACCACGAAGGGAACAACTTTCTGTTGAGTCCTTCATGCGTCAATGACCACCAACATTCAGTGGATCTACTGACCCATTGGTTACGGAACAATGGATAAGCTCCATTGAAAAGATCTTTTCTGTACTTCATTGTTCGGAACAAGAAAAAGTCACCCTTGCTGTTTACCGCCTAGAGGGAGAAGCTGATCAGTGGTGGTCACTGATCAAAAACACGAAGCCACAAGGAGAGATGGAAGCTATGGAGTGGGAAGAGTTCCGGGGAATATTCTTTAACAAGTATTTCCCTCGTTCCATGAGAACAAAAATGGAGAAAGAGTTTCTCGAGCTGAAGAAAAAGGAGAATGAATCAGTTGGAACCTACGAGATGAACTTCACAAGTCTTTCCCGTTATACCTCAAGCTTCGTCATGGACCCTAATGGGAAGGTTGATAGATTCTTTGGTGGACTACGACCTCATCTGCGGAAGAATCTAGCCAACAGGGACTATGATATCTATGAAGAAATAGTTCGAAGTGCCATGAAAGTTGAACTAGAGTTTGGGGAGACACAGTGGTCTCACAAATCTAATGAGAAGAATAGAACTCTAGAACCGAGCCTGGGAAGAAATTTTGATCAGGAAAGAGGTGGAAAGCATATGCAACATGCCACATGCAATAAATGTGGAAAGAAGCATTCGGGGAACTGCTTGATCGGAAGTGGTAAGTGCTATAGGTGTGGAAAAGAAGGCCATATTTCTCGGAATTGTCGTAGTGATGTGAAGCCTCAACTTCCCAACACTAACGACAGAGGAAAGATGGTTCTGGCCCTACCTGAAGTCACATGCTTCAAGTGTGGACAGCTTGGACACTTTGCTAATGAATGTCCAAATCTGAGGGCGGTGGAGGGGAATCACCATCAACCTCAACAGAGGCCAAGGGAGCAAGGTCGTGCTTTCGCTATCACAACAACTGAAGTTGAAGTTCCAAACTATGTGGTAGCAAGTACTCTTGTCATCCTCTCAAAACTAGCACATACTTTATTTGATTCTGGTTCCACGCATTCCTTTATTTCCTCCAAGTTTGCAAGGAATATAGAATCAATCCCCGAACTGCTAGAGGTAGAGTTGTCAGTCAAGACTCCAAGTGGGATTATCCATGCATCAACAGTGTTTAGAGACTCTAGTGTTTACTTTAGTGAGCACAATCTTATCGCAAATCTAGTAGTCATTCCCATGTTGGAATTCGACGTTATACTAGGGATGGACTGGCTCTCAAAGTATAATGCTAAGATCAAATGCACAAGTAAGGAAATCTCAGTAGTCTTGAATGAACGACCTACAGTTATCTTCCAAGGAGAGATATCCCGAACTGATCCCTATCTAGAAGCACCTCCTATAGCTTTCTTTATGGAGTTAATCGGTGATGAGGAAGAAGGGAAAGGGAGCATACAAATTGAAGATGTTCCGATTGTTCAGGAATACATGGATGTATTTCCTGAGGAGTTACCTGGACCTCCCCCAGAAAGAGAGGTAGAGTTCTCCATTGAACTCGTACCTGGGTCCCAACCGATATCAAAGACTCCATATAGAATGGCAAATATGGAGCTTGAAGAGTTAAAGAAAAAACTCCAAGACTTGTTGGAGAAGGGGTTTATCCGATCGAGTGTGTCTCCTTGGGGAGCACCAGTTCTCTTTGTGAAGAAGAAGGATGGATCAATGCGGCTATGCATTGATTATAGAGAACTGAACGGGATCACAGTGAAGAATAGATATCCTCTTCCAACAATTGATGATTTATTTGACCAACTTCGCGGGGCTCAATTATTATCTAAGATTGACCTTCGATCTGGTTATCATCAACTGAGGGTGAATAAGGAAGATATTCTAAAGACTGCCTTCCGATCAAGATATGGGCATTATGAGTTTACTGTTATGCCCTTCGGCTTGACTAATGCTCCTGCTATTTTCATGGATTTTATGAATAGAGTCTTTAAGGACTACCTTGATAACTTTGTGGTAGTTTTTATTGAAGATATTTTGATATATTCAAAAAGTCGTGTGGAACATGAAGATCATCTGAGGGTTATTTTGAAAACTCTACGGAAGGAGAGGCTCTTTGGGAAGTTCAGCAAGTGTGAGTTTTGGTTACAACAAGTGGCTTTCTTGGGGCACATCGTAACCAATGAAGGAATCTCGGTTGACCCTGCAAAGACAATGGTTGTGGAGGAGTGGCCTCAACCCACAATAGTAACTGAGATTCGTAGTTTCCTTGGTTTAGCGGGATATTATAGGAGGTTTGTGAAAAACTTTTCACGACTTTCTAATCCACTAACCAAGTTGACTCGAAAAGGGGTTAAGTTCATCTGGACAAAGGAATGTGAGGAAAGTTTCCAAGAGCTTAAGAAGAGATTGGTTACTGCACCTGTGTTAACACTACCCTCTATCAAAGAAGGATTCGTTATTTTTAGCGATGCATCTCTGAAAGGGCTTGGGTGCGTCCTCATGCAAAATGACAAAGTAATTGCTTATGCATCTCGACAGTTGAAGATTCATGAGCAGAATTATCCTACGCATGATCTAGAGCTGGCGGCAGTTGTTTTTTCTCTAAAGATATGGAGGCACTATCTTTATGGGGAGAAATGTGATATATACACTGACCACCAAAGTCTAAAGTATATTTTCACTCAGAAAGAATTGAACATGAGACAAAGGAGATAGTTGGAGCTTATTAAATACTATGATTGTTCAATTCATTATCACCCTGGAAGAGAAAACAAAGTCGCGGATGCGTTAAGCAGGAAAGATCCTGTTGTTCTGGCAACAATGAGGATCTTAGGAGATCCCTTGATTAAAGATCTAGTAAAACTGGACATGGGAATTATAAGGAAAGGGACATCATCAACCCTATCCCAAATGATTTCTCAACCTTCATTACTAGTGAAGATCAAGAAGGCTCAAAAAGAAGATCCTTTGCTGCAGGAGAATTTGGAGGCTGTAAAAGATGGGAAGTTACCTGATTTCAATATTGATCAAGAAGGTGTATTGAAATTTCATACAAGACTATGTGTCCCATCTATTCCGGAGATAAAGAAAGAACTGATGGATGAAGCTCATAGCTCTACTTTCTCTATACATCCAGGAAGCACTAAGATGTATAGAGACCTTCGTGATCATTATTGGTGGGATAACATGAAGAGGGAGATTGCCGATTACACTACAAGGTGCCTGGTGTGTCAGCAAGTAAAGGAAGAACGAAAACTTCCTAAGGGGGTATTACAACTGCTACCCATACCAGTATGGAAGTGTGATAATATCACCATGGACATTGTAACTGGTCTCCCAAAAACATCCAAAAGGAAACAATGCGATATGGGTTATTGTGGACCGTCTCACCAAGACAGCCCATTTTATCTCTATTCGGGAAGATTTCTCTCTGGATCAGCTTGCCAAGATATATGTGAAGGAAGTGGTAAGGCTGCATGGGGTACCACTATCCATCGTATCTGATTGTGACCCAAGATTCACATCAAAATTCTGGAGAAGTCTTCAGCATGCTCTGAATACTGAATTGAATTTTAGTACGGCCTATCATCCTCAAACTGATGGCCAATCTGAAAGGACTATTCAGACACTCGAAGACATGCTGAGATTATGCTCAATGTAATTTCAAGGTGGATGGGATCAACACCTCCCATTAGTGGAGTTCTCCTATAACAACAGCTTCCATGCGAGTTGTCACGACCCGTCCTCGGGGCCCGTGCCGTGACTACCCCAAGCCCGCCTTCCATAGGCTAGGGGCTGGCGACTAGCACCAAGGCGTAAATCCCAGTAAAAAGGGAAGGCATTGCCTTTGTAAAGTAAACAATCACATAGAGTACAAGCGGAAGAAGTAAACACTAAGTACAACAGTAAGTGTGGAAAGTAAAAAGGGGCCGGAAATACAAGCCCAACTGTAAAGTACAACTCGAAAGGGAAAACAGCGACTGAAAAGTAAAGTTGCTACGCCGAGCTGTCCACTGGAAATACCACCTGAAGGGTGGGTACAGACAGCTCCTCTGCTCCTCGGGTCCCACCGTCCGCTCCGAGTATGTCCCGCCCAGTGGTCCACCTCCGGGTACCGCCTCGTCGTCACGTCCACCTCTGGGTACTGTCTCGTCGTATAGTCCACCTCCAGGTACCGTCCAGTCCTCGAACACTCAGCCTCTGTCAGTACTGGCCGTCGTCTGCAACCAACACAACGAGGTGCGGGCATAGCCCGTGCAGGGGTGAGTATAACGATACTCAGTAGGGACCCCGAGACCCTCAAGGTCTCACTAAAACCAACAAGGATAACCACATAAAAGATCTCAACAAATAACCTCTACTTAGGTATATGCCCATACATATACCTAAGTTATCAAGTAACCCATCTCAATCATGAGGAAACACAAGGATTGTGAAATCAACGGATAACTACTACCCAGGTATATGCCCATACATATACCTAAGTTATCAAGTGACCCATCTCAATCATGAGGTAAAAACAAGGTCAAAAGTCTCAACTCAAACCAGGATTTTCATTATCGAAACCGTAACTGCTGAAGAGCTCCGTCTCTGGAGTGTACAGTGGTCCTGTCACGACTCCGAGGTACTGCTCACTAACCTAAGACTACTGAATTACTCCTCCTGTCGAGTACCACGGGTTAGCCACCCAGACACAGTAGTGCTTCCCGCTGAGGTATGTCACCCAAACACAGTAGTGCACACCCCCTAGTAGCCTGTTGAGGTACTCTCCGGACGAGTACCGCGGGTCTGCACTGTCACACAGGTAGTGCTCTGTCCGCCATGGGTCTGCACCTCAGAAAGTAGTGCTCCGTCCACTGGGCTAGTCGACTCACTCCAAGTCGAGTCGGTCAAGCAGTCGTCAGGTCTCAGCCAGTTACACGGTCTCCGTACTCCGCACACTCGCCACTGGGAGGGTCCGCTCCACGAGCTACAGGTCGATACTCCAAGTATCTCAAAGTCCCATGAAGAAGTATCTCAAAGGATCGCCTCGTCATAGGGGTCTCAACACAACAGACGACGCGTCAATCGGACGCCCGGTCTGTGAGTTATTAGCCTTTTCGTCCCAGGGGCCCGGTTGGTTTCGTGAGCGAACCAAACCCGGCCGTTTCTCAACTGTACCCCGAACTCTGATAGGGTATACTCATAGGGACCGTTTCTCAACGAGATCACCAACGCCGCTGACGGTTCGTCAAACGGACGTTCTGTCAGAAAGATGTCAGCTTTTCCGTTCCAGGGGCCCGGTTGGATTTCGGTGCGATCCAACCCGTCCACTATCCATATGCATCCAAAACTCAGGCGGAGGATTCCAAAAGTTCCGTATCGTCAACAGGAACTCAACGCAACAGACGGCGCGTCAATCGGACGCCCGGTCTGAGAGTTATTGGCTTTTTCGTTCTAGGGGCCCGGTTGGATTTCGGTGCGATCCAACCCGACCGCACTCCGTCGGCATCCAAACCTCGAGCGGAGTAAGCCAAAAGATCCATCTCACTTAGAGGAATTCAACGAAATAGACGGCGCGTCAATCGGACGTCCGGTCTGTTATTTATTGGTCTTTCCGTCTCACACCCACCCTGGGAAACTTCCCAGGAGGTCACCCATCCTAATCACTACTCTAGGCCAAGCACGCTTAACTATAGAGTTTTAACCACGTAGGCTCCCGAAAAGGAAGGTTCACCTTGAGTATAGTATACCGAAACGACCGTCTCGATCCAAGAATCGCGTTGCCGGTGACGGCGAGTCGTTTGGAGGCCCGTAGCCCAAGATACGGGCATTTGACCAAACCGCTCGGTAACGGGGGTTTCGGGCCCGGGCCGTCCAGGCCCGAGACCCCCCGGATGGCCCGAACCGGGTCGACCCGCCCCGAACGGGGTCAACCCGGCCCGGCACAGCCCGGCCCGGCCCGGCGCGACCCGGCCCGGCGCGGCACGGCCCGGCCCGGCGAAACGGCCAGGCGCGCCGGTTCGGCGCAAGGCAGCGCGCTGGGCGCGCTGCCAGCTCGGCCGAAGGCCGTGCTTGCAGGAAACGGGGGGCCGCCTTCCCCCCCTTTGTGAAACTGGCCCCCCCTCATAATGGGGGGCCAAAAAACTGCCCGGGGGAATTAAATTCCCCCGGTTTCCACCAACCCGGCCGGCCCAACCTGGCCGGCCGGCTTCTTGTCAACAGGACCGTCAAGGGCCGGTCTTCTTCCGCCTTCCGGCACCGGCGGCCCGGCTGGCCGCCGGTCATCACGATCCGCCGCGGCCCGGAACCGGTCGCGGCCTTCGTCATCCGGCACGGTGCGACGGCACCGCGCCCCCACGCCGCGGCCCCGCTCCGGCCGCGGCGTCTTTGGTTTCCTTCGACGCGGCGCGACGGCGTCGCGTTCATGATAATTCTTTCCACGGCGCGGCGCGACGGCGCCGCGTAATAATTTCTGTGTGATTCCCGCGTGGTGCAATGGCACCACGCTATCTCGTTTCATCCGCAAGAAACATTCAAGAACAAAGGAGGGGGGTTCGGCCGTGTTTGTGCGGTCCGGTCCCCCTCTCGTTAGACGATAACACTTAATCGTTCATCCTCAAATTTGTCATGCTAGAACCAAGAACGGAAAATAATTAAATAAAGCAACAACAAACCCCTACTTGGATATTTGACGTCGCACGTCGGGCGTCGCGGAGAACGGCGTCGCGGAGAACGACGTCGCGGAGATCGGACGTCGATTCCATGGATGTTGGGGTACGTCCGGGGAGGAAAGGACGTCTCCTCACTTGTTGCGGAGATGAAGAAGGAAGGCGCGTTGTCATTGGAGAGTTCCCTACGTCGGTGTCTTCTCCCTTGCCGTGGAGGAAAAAGAGGATGAAGAACCGTGATCACCGAGTCGTTCTAAGTTGAGGGATCGATGTTCTTCATCGGAGAAGAACCGTTCTTCACGGAGAGGAGGACGTTCTTCAATGAAGAAGGAGCTTCCTTCTTCTATCACACAAAGGCTCTTTCTCAAAAATCCTCCCACCACAATTCAACCTCCAAATAAAAGAAGGTTTCCCCTTATTTTATTTTAGTCATGCCATGAATTGTAAGTTCAAAATTCAAACACTTAATTGATTAAGAGTTTCAATAACTTAATTTAAGTGCTAGTTGGCATGAGTTACGAGGGAGAGAGGGAGAGAAGGAGTTTCAAAATAAAGAGGGAGGTGAGGAGTTTCAAAATAAAGAGGGAGTTAGGGGGTTATGGGAAAAGTGAAGGGGTGGGGTTCGTGTGGGCCCCACCTCACCTTAAATCCTTCCATGGGTGGTTAACTCCAAGTGCGTCCCACCCCTAACTCCCTTACATAGGTTAAAACCACTTAAGAAAGGGTCAAGTGTTGTAACATAACACTTAATCTACTTAACAAGAAAATAAAAATTGTAGATAAGTTATAAATTAAACTTCCACAATTTTTATCATCTTCTCTCGGATAAACGCAACTCCGGAAAAGGCGTTCTTAAGAAATTACCGGCGCTGCGGTTCCATCGGTGCCCTCGGAATTCGATTCCGGGCACTGGTTCAAAAGATAGAAATTCCCGCTCGCTCGTTCACTGAACGTACCCGAGCCAAACTTCGGAAATTAATTCTGGGCACACCGGGCCTCAAAATCAGGCGCCGTCAAAAACTGTATTCTTGTAAAATTCCAAAGAAAATTAAGAAAAAAAATTTCCTTGAAATTTCCGGATCTTTACATTACTCCCACCTCAGGGTTTTACGTCCCCGTAAAGCTTCAACACAAACTAGGGTCACAAAAGCGGTACCGAGCACGCATCTGAGCCTTCCGCTCCTATGTGCTCACCTGGAGGTTTCGTACTGCCAAAGAAAGTGCACCCGAGGAATCGATCATCCTCCTAGGATCTGCTCCTGTCGATCCTCGATCCCCACTGGAATCTCTGTGAAAGACACCCCATCGCCATCGTCCAGCTCCTCATGGTCGATGGTATGCGAAGGGTCGAGCACGTATCTCCTCAGTTGAGATACGTGGAAGTCGTCGTGCACCTGGTGCAACTGCGGTGAATGGGTCAAGCAGTAAACCACCCCGCCTACCTAGCTGGGGACCTAAGAAGGTCCGATGAACCCCGGAGATAACTTGCCGCCTTGGCCACATCTCTGTAAACCTCGTCGAGGTGAGACCCGTATAAGGACGTGATCGTCATCCTCGAACTCCAGAGGTCTCCATTTTCTATTAGAACTGGAACTCGAAAGGTTGTTGTCACGAGGGTAAGGTTGACCGACTCAAGAGTGATCGGTCGCACCCTCCTGTGCAAGAGTTACCCTGCGCTGTCTGGGGTTTCCTTTTCTGCCGACCAAGGAAAACCCATCCCGACGTTTGCCTAAAACTGTCAATTTGAGTATGAACAGTTATTGCCCATTCCATACTCAAACTAACGTCGTAAGGCCTCGACGCTGCCACCAAGAGATTCCAACCGAAACTCTCGCCTCGAGGGTCTGACCACACCATCGGCATAAGTGTGATTATCGAGTCTCCTCCCAAGGTATCTCCAGACGTGAGGGTCAAGTCCACGGCTTACCAGAAACTCTAGGTCTGGAACAATATTTGTGAAAGTAAGGAATGATTCACATCGACGTCCATTACTACAGCAGTCAGTAGTGGACACAGACTGTCCCTTGAATCATTTCTAGAGCCATTGGGTCACACTCCTTGACCGCATGCAGCCGCACTCTTCCTCCGCCCTCCAGCTCCCTGAGCCTGGCAGGAATAACTAAGGCGGGTGGTTGTACAAAGTTAGGATGTACACCACCTCATGCTGCTCTCCTAGCTCTGCCTCCACATCTGCTGCTTCGTAGACTCATCTCTCCTTTAAGATTCCTCTTCTTTAACACGCCCGAGTCTCTAAGACTAGCACCGGTTTTCTGTTTCTTACTGTACTGTGCAGTCTTCATCCTCTCTTGGATGTCCTGGACCTCCTTTAGTCTCACAAGAGCTTATATGATTTCTTCATTGCTGATAAGAGAAATCTGGTCTCATCCCCTGGATGAACCACATTTGTTGCCTAATACAGTCAATTCTAACATGAATGATGCATTCATTCCATGGATGACGTCTTAAGGCCTCGACGTAACTACCAAGAGATCCAACTGTCACTCTCGCCTCCAAGGGTCGAGTCACACTGTCGGCATCAGTGTGAGGTCACTGGGTCCCCTCCAGTTGAAATCTCGAAAGTGAGGGTCAAGTCAACAGTTTAACTGGGACCACTCAGTATCAACCAAACAAAAGGATAGTAAAGCAAACAAAGATAAGTGTTTTTTTATTATTGCAGCTCATAGTACAAGACACGAATACAATAGCAAAATGGAACTAGAAGTACAAGGGACGTATCCACTAGTTCCTCTCCTGTCCACCTGCTCTCAGAGCTCTACTGCCTTGTCCACTGCTCGGTTGTTGCTCAAGCACTCGTCGTTGCTTCTGTCTCGGTGGATCCTCCAACACCCGCTGATCAATTGTACGAGGAGTCGGACAGTCACGTGCCAGGTGACCCTTCCTGCCGCAGGAGTAACATTGTCCGTTTCTGGCACGCCTGGCTCTGACCCCACCTCGGGTGCCCCACACCACCGGTCCTAAAACCCGAGATCCTCCAACTGCTAGTCTGGTCCTCCTGGACCTCTGCATCATCTGTCTACTGCCCACAGATGACTCGGCTACTGATCGAAAAACACGCGGCAAAGGCAGAAGCTCCTGTACACGCTCGGGGTGTAGAGCTACTGGCACAAACTCCACCCTGAAGAAGGTCTCGAAGTCTTCCCATGCGAAGGTCATCCCGTCGCAAAACTGAAACAAGTGGCTCCACCACCTGCCTGCTGCTGCCAGAAGGAGGCTGGCAGCAACGATCACCATGAAGTCTGCCGGCGTCCCCACTAGCCTGAAGACTCCCACCACAGCCTCCAGCCAATCCTCAGCCGCCTGCGGGTCCATCTCTCCCCGGAACCTGGGTGGCCTCTGGCGCTGGAACTCGTGCAGCGCACTCAAGTGGCGTGCATCGCCTACTGCTGGGGCTGGTGGCATCGGTGGCCCAACATATGGTAGTATCGCTGGTGCCTTCGTTGGTGCCTCAACTGCAAGAGGTCCCTGTACCGAAGCCTCGTCGCTCGACAGGCTGTCAGTATGCACATCCCTCTGGGCTCTAGCTGGTCGTTCGTGAAAAGGCATCCTGAAAGAAACAACGTAACACGGTCAAACGATTATACCTGGTGAGCTGACCTGGTTTGAGCTAACATTTAAAAACTTATGGAAACACACACGCAATCAGTGTTTTCGTGCACAAAGTCGGAAATCAGTTGTCAGGGTCCTGGTCTATGGATACGTCGGCCGCCCGCACCAACACTGGACTCCCTGAACTGAAAACCACACTCGGTACCTTTAACATTATTGCTTCACAGAAAGAAACATCAGAGTTATATGTTCTGCGGTAGAACCGAACACCTCTGATACCAATTTGTCACGACCCGTCCTCGAGGCTCATGTCGTGACTACCCCAAGCCCGCCTTCCATAGGCTAGGGGCTGGCGACTAGCACCAAGGCGTAAATCCCAGTAAAAAGGGAAGGCATTGCCTTTGTAAAGTAAACAATCACACAGAGTACAAGCGGAAGAAGTAAACACTAAGTAAAAACTGAGTACAACAGTAAGTGCGGAAAGTAAAAAGGGGCCGGAAATACAAGCCCAACTGTAAAGTACAACTCGAAAGGGAAAATAGCGACTGAAAAGTAAAGCTGCTACGCCGAGCTTTCCACTGGAAATACCACCTGAAGGGTGGGTACAGACAGCTCCTCTGCTCCTCGGGTCCCGCCGTCCGCTCCGAGTATGTCCCGCCCAGTGGTCCACCTCCGGGTACCGCCTCGTCGTCACGTCCACCTCTGGGTACCGTCTCGTCGTATAGTCCACCTCCAGGTACCGTCCAGTCCTCGAACACTCGGCCTCTGTCAGTACTGGTCATCGTCTGCAACCAACACAATGAGGTGCGGGCATAGCCTGTGCAGGGGTGAGTATAACGATACTCAGTAGGGACCCCGAGACCCTCAAGGTCTCACTAAAACCAACAAGGATAACCACATAGAAGATCTCAACAAATAACCTCTACTTAGGTATATGCCCATACATATACCTAAGTTATCAAGTAACTCATCTCAATCATGAGGAAACACAAGGATTGTGAAATCAACGGATAACTACTACCCAGGTATATGCCCATACATATACCTAATTTATCAAGTGACTCATCTCAATCATGAGGTAAAAACAAGGTCAAAAGTCTCAGCTCAAACCAGGATTTTCATTATCGAAACCGTAACTGCTGAAGAGCTCCGTCTCTGGAGTGTACAGTGGTCCTGTCACGACTCCGAGGTACTACTCACTAACCTAAGACTGCTGAATTACTCCTCCTGTCGAGTACCGCGGGTTAGCCACCCAGACACAGTAGTGCTTCCCGCTGAGGTATGTCACCCAAACACAGTAGTGCACACCCCCTAGTAGCCTGCTGAGGTACTCTCCGGACGAGTACCGCGGGTCTGCACTGTCACACAGGTAGTGCTCCGTCCGCCATGGGTCTGCACCTCAGAAAGTAGTGCTTCGTCCACTGGGCTAGTCGACTCACTCCAAGTCGAGTCGGTCAAGCAGTCGTCAGGTCTCAGCCAGTTACACGGTCTCCGTACTCCGCACACTCGCCACTGGGAGGGTCCGCTCCACGAGCTACAGGTCGATACTCCAAGTATCTCAAAGTCTCATGAAGAAGTATCTAAAAGGACCGCCTCGTCATAGGGGTCTCAACACAACAGACGACGCGTCAATCGGACGCCCGGTCTGTGAGTTATTAGCATTTTCGTCCCAGGGGCCCGGTTGGTTTCGTGAGCGAACCAAACCCGGCCGTTTCTCAACTGTACCCCGAACTCTCATAGGGTATACTCATAGGGACCGTTTCTCAATGAGATCACCAGCGCCGCTGACGGTTCGTCAAACGGACGTTCTGTCAGAAAGATGTCAGCTTTTTCGTTCCAGGGGCCCGGTTGGATTTCGGTGCGATCCAACCCGTCCACTATCCATATGCATCCAAAACTCGGGCGGAGGATTCCAAAAGTTTCGTATCGTCAACAGGAACTCAACGCAACAGACGGCGCGTCAATCGGACGCCCGGTCTGAGAGTTATTGGCTTTTTCGTTCCAGGGGCCCGGTTGGATTTCGGTGCGATCCAACCCGACCGCACTCCGTCGGCATCCAAACCTCGAGCGGAGTAAGCCAAAAGATCCATCTCACTTAGAGGAATTCAACGAAACAGACGGCGCGTCAATCGGACGTCCGGTCTGTTATTTATTGGCCTTTCCGTCTCACACCCACCCTGGGAAACTTCCCAGGAGGTCACCCATCCTAATCACTACTCTAGGCCAAGCACGCTTAACTATAGAGTTTTAACCACGTAGGCTCCCGAAAAGGAAGGTGCACCTTGAGTATAGTATACCGAAACAACCGTCTCGATCCAAGGATCGCGTTGCCGGTGACGGCGAGTCGTTTGGAGGACCGTAGCCCAAGATACGGGCATTTGACCAAACCGCTCGGTAACGGGGGTTTCGGGCCCGGGCCGTCCCGGCCCGAGACCCCCCGGATGGCCCGAACCGGGTCGACCCGCCCCGAACGGGGTCAACCCGGCCCAGCACAGCCCGGCCCGGCCCGGCGCGACCCGGCCCGGCGCGGCACGGCCCGGCCCGGCGAACCGGCCAGGCGCGCCGGTTCGACGCAAGGCAGCGCGCTGGGCGCGCTGCCAGCTCGGCCGAAGGTCGTGCTTGCTGGAAACGGGGGGCCGCCTGCCCCCCCTTTGTGAAACCGCCCCCCCCCCCCTCATAATGGGGGGCCAAAAAACTGCCCGGGGGAATTAAATTCCCCCGGTTTCCACCAACCCGGCCGGCCCGACCTGGCCGGCCGGCTTCTTGTCAACAGGACCGGCAAGGGCCGGTCTTCTTCCGCCTTCCGGCACCGGCGGCCCGGCTGGCCGCCGGTCATCACGATCCGCCGCGGCCCGGAACCGGTCGCGGCCTTCGTCATCCGGCACGGTGCGACGGCACCGCGCCCCCACGCCGCGGCCCCGCTCCGGCCGCGGCGTCTTTGGTTTCCTTCGACGCGGCGCGACGGCGTCGCGTTCATGATAATTCTTTCCACGGCGCCGCGTAATAATTTCCGTGTGATTCCCGCGTGGTGCAACGGCACCACGCTATCTTGTTTCATCCGCAAGAAACATTCAAGAACAAAGGAGGGGGGTTCGGCCGTGTTTGTGCGGTCCGGTCCCCCTCTCGTTAGACGATAACACTTAATCATTCATCCTCAAGTTTGTCATGCTAGAACCAAGAACGGAAAATAATTAAATAAAGCAACAACAAACCCCTACTTGGATATTTGACGCCGCACGTCGGGCGTCGCGGAGAACGGCGTCGCGGAGAACGACGTCGCGGAGATCGGACGTCGATTCCATGGATGTTGGGGTACGTCCGAGGAGGAAAGGACGTCTCCTCACTTGTTGCGGAGATGAAGAAGGAAGGCGCGTTGTCATTGGAGAGTTCCCTACGTCGGTGTCTTCTCCCTTGCCGTGGAGGAAAAAGAGGATGAAGAACCGTGATCACCGAGTCGTTCTAAGTTGAGGGATCGATGTTCTTCATCGGAGAAGAACCATTCTTCACGGAGAGGAGGACGTTCTTCAACGAAGAAGGAGCTTCCTTCTTCTATCACACAAAGGTTCTTTCTCAAAAATCCTCCCACCACAATTCAACCTCCAAATAAAAGAAGGTTTCCCCTTATTTTATTTTAATCATGCCATGCATTTGTAAGTTCAAAATTCAAACACTTAATTGATTAAGAGTTTCAATAACTTAATTTAAGTGCTAGTTGGCATGAGTTATGAGGGAGAGAGGGAGAGAAGGAGTTTCAAAATAAAGAGGGAGGTGAGGAGTTTCAAAATAAAGAGGGAGTTAGGGGGTTATGGGAAAAGTGAAGGGGTGGGGTTCGTGTGGGCCCCACCTCACCTTAAATCCTTCCATGGGTGGTTAACTCCAAGTGCGTCCCACCCCTAACTCCCTTACATAGGTTAAAACCACTTAAGAGAGGGTCAAGTGTTGTAACATAACACTTAATCTACTTAACAAGAAAATAAAAATTGTAGATAAGTTATAAATTAAACTTCCACAATTTTTATCATCTTCTCTCGGATAAACGAAACTCCAGAAAAGGCGTTCTTAAGAAATTACCGGCGCTGCGGTTCCATCGGTGCCCTCGGAATTCGATTCCGGGAACCGGTTCAAAAGATAGAAATTCCCGCTCGCTCGTTCACTGAACATACCCGAGCCAAAATTCGGAAATTAATTCTGGGCACACCGGGCCTCGGAATCAGGCGCCGTCAGAAACTGTATTCTTGTAAAATTCCAAAGAAAATTAAGAAAAAAAATTTCCTTGAAATTTCCGGATCTTTACACGAGTATTCAGATGGCACCCTATGAAGCTCTGTATGGAAAGCGATGTAGAACTCCTACTTATTGGGATGAAACTGGTGAGAGGAAGGTTCTTGGGCCTGATCTCGTGCAAGAGATGACAGAACAGGTTCATGCCATCCAACAACACATAAAGGCTTCTCAGAGTGGGCAGAAGAGATATGCTGACAATTGTCGAAGGGACTTGGAGTTTGGTGTTGGTGACAAAGTCTTCCTTCGAATTTCTCCATGGAAGAGAGTCATGCGGTTTGGGAAGAAAGGGAAGCTCAGCCCTAGGTACATTGGCCCCTATGAAATCCTTGATCGCATAGGAGCAGTGGCCTATCGTCTAGCACTTCCACCAAACCTAGCTCAAGTTCATGATGTCTTCCATGTATCTCTCTTGAGGAAGTACATACCCAACCCTCCGCATGTACTGAACCCAGAGGTGGTACAACTGGAACATGACCTCTCTTATGAGGAGCATCCAGTGGAGATCTTGGACCATAGAGACAAGGTCCTACGAAACAAGACTACCCACCTTGTGAAAGTGTTGTGGAGGAATCACAAATATGAAGAAGCGACTTGGGAGCCTGAGGAAACAATGAAGCAAAAGTACCCTCACCTTTTCGACTAGGCCTCAAGTATAAATTTCGGGGACGAAATTTCTTAAGGGGGGAAGAATGTAACGACCCAATCTTTTTGAGTAGTATATTAACTTACTCTTAATGATTTAATAAGATGTTATTGGTTAATGCAGAAAGAGGAGTCGATGGCTTCATCCAGTAGACTCGACCCTTATGAAGCCCACTTATCAGAGCTTGGGAAGGAGGTAGCATCTGTGGGCTTCGCTTTGGACCAAGCCCAAGACGAACTCCAGCGTGTCAAGCTTGAATGGAAACGCCTACGGGAGAAGTTCAAGTTAGTAGAGATTACTACTAGGGCAATGTTATCTGAGCCTCCCTCAGATTCTCTCACCATAGCACACCTTACACTTAGGTCTTATGCCGGTGTTATAAGGGGCTATGTGACGAGACCCTAGCTCCCTTGTGTAATCCTTTCGAGTGAATAAATTGAGATTTCTTCCTTTAATGATGTTTGTGAAATTTCAAATGTACAGATAATTTTAGAATGTATTTTATTGATGAATTTTAAAAAAAAAGGATATTTTAAAATATTTATGAAAAACCCTAAATAACTAATGATGTGTAATGATTTTCAAAAAATGGTCTTCTACAAAAGTGTTCAGTAAGGAATTTGGAGTCTAATAAGATCAACTTAATTTTTGATGAATAGTAAATTATGAATAGTGATTTTACACTTAGGATTAGTAATGTGACCAAATGGATTAGTAATTTCACTCAAAGAAAGTTTTAATATAATTTAGACACCTAGATTAAGTAATGTGATTTAATAAAATGGGTAAATAACGGTTTCATAAATTATTAGTCAAGTATTAGTTTTTTCGGATGAATAGTGTTTTTTTTAATTAAAAATTTAATTAAAAATAATTAGAAAATTATTTTTATAAAAAGGACTTTATTTTTGAACTCAGAGCATCGATATTATGTTAAGGTAATTTTTGGGGATTTTTCTGAAAAAAAATGAATTTTTGATGAATAGTGTTTTTATTTAAAAATTAAATTAAAAATATTTAGAAAATTATTTTTATAAAATGGATTTCATTTTTGAAATCAGAGCATTGATATTTGGTTAAGGTGAAATTTTGGGATTATTCTGAGAAAGTTGAATTTTCAGTGAATAGTAAAAATACAGTTTTAGGGTTTCGGTATGTTTAATGACATCCTAACTGTGTCATGATGATGTCATGAGATATTTCAAGGGTTGGCCGGCCAAGGGTGATGAATTATTGTTTTGGGGGCCCCATGTGACCTAACTTTATGAAAAATACCATGAGAGAGCACATGGGTTTGAGAAAAGCACTTGTGAGGTGTCCCTTGGCATTAATGCCTTGTCCCCTCACTTTCCCTATAAATACCCACCCTTTACTCCTTTAGTTTTCACTCCCAACTCTCCCCCAATGAAGTTCTGGTCTTCTTACCTTCCAAGGAGTCCTCCCAAGGTTCCCCCAAGCCCTCAAGGTCCAAACCTTTGAGTTTCAAGAGTCACGTTTTAAGGTAAGGGATCTGACCTCTCTCTTTCTTTTCATGTAATCTCTTTTATGTCATTCCTTTTATGCTACATGTTATTATGTGAGAGGATGTTCTTTTATATTCCTCTTACTGCCCTTTTCATGTTTATATGATGAGATATCCACTCTTACTCTCATCATTTCATTTTATGAAAGTTTAAGTGACGCCGTTAGGCTGCCGAATTTTTAAGGGATCCTTTCACCCTTCTCATTTTTCAAGTTCGATTTTCATATCAAGTCTTTCAAGTTCCTTTTTTATTATTTTGGGGTATGATATCTATATATATCATACTGATCTCTTATGATCATATGATGAGAGACCCTATTTGATCTTGTCAATTCATTTTTATTGAAGTTTAAGTGACGCTGTTAGGCTGCCGAATTTTCATAAGAGAAATCTAATTTTTGTCTTCCTTCCATGTTTTTCATTTCAAATGGTATGTCCTCCAAATTTCATTACCATGTCCATATATCCTTCTTATTCTGTTCCCCTACTGCTTTATGGATCATTTATGAGTGGGTGACCCATGTCCCCTCTCTTTTCAATGTTTTCTAAAACCCCGAAACATAGCCGTTATGCTGCAGAATTTTTGGTCTCAAAATGCCTCTCTCTTTTCTCAAAAAGTATTTTATGTTATAAAGTGAATACACAAAGATCTTATTTCTACAAGGTTATTCACATATATATCAAAATGTTCCATTTTAAATTCTGGGATTTACATACATGAGACCCACTTTCCCTTTTCGTGGGTTTAAAGTGACGTAAAGATCATGTCTTTAAAGCAGTTTTTAAAACGTTATGATTATGAAATGAAACCCATTTATTTTATGCTATATGGGTTATTTATGAAATGTTTGATGATGATATATGTGGCTCACATGATAATAAATTCAAATTTAAGGGTGCGCCCTGATAGCGCTCCAATGCATTGGGTAATGATGTAACCACTAGAGATTACAATTTTCACGATACCTTGGTGAATAACCTTGGTAATTTTCAAATGACACCTTGGGGATGGACCTTGGTGATATGTTCATGATTGTTTATGTTAAATGATGTAGCCACATCTTCAAGTTATGGAAAATGTTATTTTTATTATGAAATGCCTCATGATTTCTTTCTCATGCCTTAAAGTTCTTTTCATGTCCTTATTGAAGTATCTCAAGTTCACATGTAAAATGTTCCTCTTGTTTCCCTTACTGGGCCTTCTGCTCATCCTTTCTTTTGATGTATGTCCCCAGGTTATGAGATGCAGTAATGAACCTAGGATGAACTTAAGGAGAAGCCTTTCAAGTGTTTAAGAAGAATTTTTTATGTTGTTTTCATGTATTTTGTTCCTGGTTTCCAAGACACTAGACCTTAAATATCCTCAGTTTTGTGTAATGTAATGAAAGTTTATGTTATAAAAAGGCGGGATTCTATACTCTACAACCTCTGGTTCCTGCAAGTTCTCTCTACGCCGGCCCACATCTGTTCCCAACCTCCACCTCCCTCTGGCTGCTCAGCCTATCACAGCTTCGCCTATGACCGCTCCGCCTCCTACAACCTTAGCTCTTATGCATTTGGATCCAACGCATCCAACTCTGATACCTCTGGATCTTACACGTCCGTATCCCAAGCCTCCAGCCCCCACTACTCCACTAATTCCTGCTTGGCCTCCGCCGCCTCCGACTCCTGCACATCCACCTACTCCGCTCCGGCTTGTTATGCCTTGCACCGCCTCTTCATCCTCCTTACTTCCGAAAAAAACCCTAGGAAGTATTATTCTCTAATTAATATTTTTCTTTTATTTATTGAAGTATATCATAAGATAGTGTACGTTTCAGCTCCTAGGTTATATCGAATGCCTTGAGTTCTCCCTCATTCCTTACCTTCCCCCATCTCCTCTCAACTAAACCACTAGCCTATCTGAATCTTCTTCTGTAGTGATTTTGATTCAGTTATTCTTGATCCATTCATGTATTTCATTTTTTTAAAATTTGTAGGATCTTAACTGGGTCTTTTTTATGCTTTCTTTTCACTAAAATGGATTTAAGATGATTGTCTTATATTTTTTTTGCAGTTTTTTATGATCAATTTTGTTCGTTCCAGCCACTGTTTGTGAAGCTTATACTTGGGAATCATTATGGTAAATTCCTATTCATAGAAAGGGATATCATGTTTAAAAGCATTGATTTATGAGTCACATGAAAACTGTTAGTGATATGCAGAGATTTATTGAAGAATAAAAAGTTGCGTAGAGATAGAAAAACTCTTAATTTTCATGACAGATTCAATTCCCCCTATGCACAGTGCCTATTTCAATTTCTTATCAATGTTTTATCATACTAATAGTTTTTATTATAATTTATTGAATTGTTTTTTGTGCTTTTCAGTTACACTTAGTTTCTTCATGGTGGATCTCAAAGTTTCATATCAATCATTCTCATAGTTTTAGATCAAATATGTATAATTTTTCTTAAAAAAAATGTATTCTTGCATATTTATTTCCCATAATATTATTTAGAAGCTCATGGGTGATGTTTTTGTATTTCTTACAGGGAAACATGATATTGATGATACAGTGCAGTTTCTTAGTAAAAAACTCAAAATAATGGAAGTCAGACTTTAGGTTCATTTGTCATTTATTTTACAGAATTCTAGAAATATTTTGATAGTTCAACTCCTGAGATATACTATCTTATTTTGCATCAGGTTTCATCGGGACTCAACCCCCTATTTGTCTTCATGCAATCATCGATGGCCAACCAATCTTCCACAAGTATCTCAACCTCCCTATACAGTGCCTATTTCATTTTCATATCAATGATTTATCATATGAATGGTTTTCATTTTCATTTATTGATTTTTTTTTATCTTCAATTACACATAGTTTATTCATGGTGGATCTCATAGTTTCAGATCAAATATTCTCATAGTTCTAGATCAAATATAAATAATTTGTCTTGAAAAAAATGAAATCTTGCATATTTATTTCCCATATGATTTTTTAGAATCCCATGGGTGATGTTTTTTATTTTTTATAGGGAAATAGGATATTGGTGTTGCATTCCAGTTGCTAAGTGAAAAAACTCAAAACAATGGAAGTAAGTCTTCAAGTGTGTTTGTCATTTATTTTATAAAATTCTAGAAATATGGTGACAATTCAACTCTGGCTATATACTATCTTATTTTTCATCAGGCTTCATCGGGTCTCATCGAGTCTCAACCACCTATTTTTCTTCAGGTAATCATTGATGGCCAACCAATATCCCTTATCCTACAGTTTCCGCTCAGCTCTCGGTTTCTGCTTTTATCTCCGATCATAGGGTTTCCTCTCATCTCCCTCCACCGCACTAGCTCTTCCACCTCTGCCTATACCTCGTCGGGCTATTCAACGTACAGTTCGTCCTCCACTGAGTGCTTTGAATCTATATCCTTCTTATTCGGCTGATCCAACTACACCTACTCCAGGTAAGGCTGATCCGCCTACTCAAACTACAGCTATGGATGCTCTGATTCCACCAAGTCTGCCTATGGATGGACTAGTTACGGCTCTATTACCCCATCCATCTGCATCTCAATCTCCCGATTCCAACGGCCTCCCCATCCCATTCTTCTCCCTATCTTCAATGTGATTCTTTGATGAGCACAAGGGTTTCAACGAAATGCTTTTTGTAAACCTGGAAATGCAACATTGGTGTCAGATCCAAGCTCGAGTGGACCTTCAAATTCCGATGATTCATCTTAATTGATTAGGTTTGTTGTTTCTTGAATTAGGTCTGGTTAAATGAAAATTATTTTTTTGGATCCACTTCTTAGGTTACAGTTTCAATTTAGGCTTCGACTTCAATATCCAGCGGTGCTTCGACTCGTCTTCAAACTGTATGATCACATCCAGTTTCCATTTGTGTGTGAAGTCTATTATTTTTTTCATAATGTGAAATCTTATTAATTTTTGTTTAATTTCATGTATATATTTCTTATTCATTTACTATTATGTCAATATTTCTTATTTGATGCATGTTCTTCCACATGAAATTTTTTTAACTACTTGTACATTGATTCTACATTACATTATCATTATAAGGGTTCCCATGATGTTACATTTTATCTTCTATTTAGAGGGATAAATATTCTAATATTTGGTTCATACATCTAATGGTGAGAAATTCATTTTATCATTGTCATCAATTTTTTATAAGCATGCACCATGTTGTAAATTGTTTCTTAGAGAATTGATTTTTTTTCGTTTCGGTGTTTTTTTGGCTTTGTAACTTTGTGTTCATGGAAATATTTTGATCTAATATATCAATAGAGATTTTATTGTGTTTGGTTTCATGATTGAATGAAATTATTTGTATTTGGGTTTCAGTTATGGACTTACAGAGATGTATGCTTGCCTGTAGGTATGTTTCAATAACTATGTAGTTGTTTTATGACATTCACATACATGTTCTGTATGGTGTATTCGAATTTTTTGTTGTGGATGACTTTATATAATCTTCAAGTTCTTATTTTACCTTCAGCTACTGAAAGCATCTCCATAATACTTTATCAGGTTTCTATTCAGTTATCTTTATCAGCATCTCCAGTTTTTTAATGCAATGTTAAAATAATTCAAGTTAATTTTTCATCGAAGCAATTATTTCATTTCTAATTATATATTCATAAATTGATGAGGTTGCCTTAATCACAAACAGTTTTAATTTTTCAAAACATGTTTTTCACAGGGATTAGCATACCACTATTTTGGTTATAGATCCAAAGGTGAGAAAGTAATTTTATCATTGTCATTAATTTTTTTAAGCATGACCATGTTGTATATTTTTTCTTACTTCTCCTAATATCTTATTGTATTTATTGTAATCTAAATTTTTGTCACTTATGATGCTTACTCGGGCATGTGACATTCAATACCTCCTCTATAGTGATAATGTTTTAGTGTAAGTTTTTTTTTATGTCCCTGCTATTGCACACTACTCCAAGAATGATTTACATAATGAAAACCCATATATATTAGCACATATACAACATGATACAATATGACTTTTCATTTTGAAGATGAAAATAATGGTAAGGTTGTATATTTCATTTATAAATCTTCTTTTTACATCATTGACAACATTTACCTGTATAATCTATTATATATTATTCTATTATATATTCTAAAGTTGGGTACTGTTAAATAAAATATTTATGCTTCAATGATTTCAGTTGTCACTATTATTGTTTTTAACTTATTCATTAAAGTAAAATCTTTAGGTAAGACTGATTTTATTTCAATTCTTTTAAGACAAGCAATCCTTTGTCAAACCCAAACACTCATGATATATATAGTCCCTGCCAAGGAAAACAAATCAATTTGATGTTTTCCAATTGACTTTCACTAAAGTCATTTTTTTGGATTTTCAACACTAAAATACTTTACATGATTCCAGAATAACCTAATCATTGTAATTATTTACCCTACCGACATTAATTCTTAAACATTTATCTCATTTTTTGATGAATGAATTTGTTTTTTTACTGAAATTTGATATTCTGGTGACATACAGAAACATATTTATCTTAGAAGTGCATCTTATATCAACCTCAGAACCTAATTTTTTTAAAATTTGTGACAGGGTGGCAGCATTAAGAAATATTTATTAAACCATGAACAGATAAAACAAACAAATCTACAACAATTTAATGTTCAATATGGTGGTCTCAGATTGTGATACATTCCAAACTATGTAGGATTCTAATTCCCAATTCATGTACAGGTAAATCCATTATCTATACTAAATCATTTATTTCGAAAGATCTATTTTAACTTCCGCTGTGAGAGATTTCAAGGGTTTTTTTAATAAATATTTCATTATATCAATATATATTTGTACAACTCTATTAAACATATGGCCTGCCTATGTACTTAGTTGTGTCAAACATCACATAGCCAGCTGTAATCTCATTAAAATCAATCCTCAACATACCAAAACAAATCAATTTGATGTTTTCCAGTTGATTTTCACTGAAGTAATTTTTTTGGATTTTTAACACTACAATACTTTACATGACTCCAGAATAACCTAATCATAGTATTTATTTACCCTCCTGACATTAATTCTTAAACATTTATCTGATTTTACGATGAATGAATTTGTTTTTTTACTGAAATTTGATATTCTGGTGACATACAGAAACATATTTATCTTATAAGTGCATCTAATATCAACCTTAGAACCTAATTGTCTTAAATTTTTTGACAGGGTGGCGGCATTAAGAAATATTTATTAAACCATGCACAGATAAAACAAGCAGATCTACAAAAATTTAATGTTCAAGATGGTGATCTCAGATTGTGATACATTCCAAACTATGTAGGATTCTGATTCCCAAATCATGTATAGGTAAATCCATTATCCACACTAAATCATTTATTTTGAAAGATCTATTTTAACTTCCGCTGTGAGAGATTGCAAGGGTTTTTTTAATAAATATTTCATTATATCGATATATATTTGTACAACTATGTTAAACATATGGCCTGCCTATGTACTTAGTTGTGTCAAACATCACATACCCAGCTGTAATCTCATTAAAATCAATCCTCAACTAACCATATTATCGGTTTATGATGAACTTATTTCTCAATTGACTGTTTTACCTAATATAAAAAAGATCTAGGTTTTACATCATGAAATGTAGGATAGAAATGTGAATCTTAAACACATACCCCTCATAAGAAAAATTACGGAGGACCAATTGGAATGTTATGGTTTGGTGGTAAGTATCCATGACTATATGTTAGTCTATTCCATGTCTTCCATAAAATATTTAATGGCATCCCCAATTTAGGCCACTGAATACTTCCCACTATTTTTCTATAAAAAGATATTTAATCCCATTTTATGGTGCTTTAATTTCTATTGTCCCTTATGTTATATCCTTCTCATTTATATTTAGGTTTTCACCCTTCACCTCCCTGTTTTTAGACTATTTTCCCAGTTTAAAGTCAACATTGTGCTTCTTACTTCCAGTCCAATGAAACAAAAAATATCAGAATTTCAAATTACTGTTCTCAAAGGTAACATCTATCTCATCTCCTATAATTATTTTTATTTTGGTTCAACAAGTGTCAATTTTTTTAAATTTGACTATCCACTGTATACAACAAAATTCACAGCCCCCCCCCCATATTAACTGCTGCAAGGATCCACAGTGTGGTCGACCCAACATCCAAAATGTAGGATTCACTACAGCAATGAATTAAATGACTACTTTCAGCATTTTACCAACAAGGACATGCAGTCTTTTACTAACCAGGTTGTGGATGAAACTATCTCTCCGAATGACACAACAAAAAATCGTTAAAAGAAAATTATGCTTGAGAAAAACTGAACATTGTTTTTTGAAGTAAAGCATTTGTGTACACATTTTGGTCTGTAAACTATCTTCCAAACTATCTATTTTCTAGATTTCATGTACAATTATTTCCTAATTGCTCATATATAGCGTTTTAAAATATATTTTTTGGATAATTGTATCCATAATGCTTATAAAGAACTGTACCTAAAACAACCATATTTTACCCAAATCTCATTCAGAGATTTGACCTTTTATGGTTTTTTCCAGGATGATTTTTTATTTGTTCCCCAACAGTGCACTGATCGGGATCTGGACCAACCATAATGATCTACACACATTGAATGCCAAAATAGAGAGAAGAGAAGTAAGTAAGAGCAGAGCAGAAGTGGTGGAGCAATTCCTTCCAGACCACAATGAGAGCATCTTCATTGTTCAAGAGGTTTGGATGCATGGGCGTCAATGCCCTTGGAGTCATCGCAAATCTATGTAATATTATATCCCATAATCATCAACCTCATCAAACCATGGAAGAATTCGCATTTGGCATGATCACGAATTCGCATTTGGCATGATCACTTGTGATCATGTGTTGTTGCTTTGTCCTTTTTCAACTGTTGTGCATTGAATTGGGGCAGGGGCTCACTGTGTGGGGAGGAATTCAACGCTCATAATGACGGCGAAATGACATTGACCAACATGGATTTTGTTTGTTGAGACTCATTTAACAGATCCATGTTCTCATGAAGTGAAGCACAGTTCATGCGGGAAATTTCTACAGAATGTATTACTACTAGACATCTCCACTTCCAGGTCCCTAGGTATTAAAATTTCTACAGAATGAATGAAATTGTTGTTGGCTTGAAAATTAGCTCTCATTATTCTGAATTGCCTCAGTGTGCAGGTCTTGGGATTGTAAGAAGCGTTGATTCATAAAAGAAGCTTCTTTATGCGGGTAGTTATTTAAAGGATATGCCTTTTCAATGTTTTCTCACTATGATTATCATCATTCCAATGTGGACAGTATTGTGATGTTTTGGCGGGATGTTTTGAGATTTATATGGAACCATGAGGTATGATATATCAATGATATGGAGAGATAAGTACCTGTAGTTTTAGTACAATTCAAATGAAAAAATAGGTACATTTTGAAAGTTCATTAATTTCTTGACCTTTGTAGCATTATAAAAAATAAGGAATTATGTTATCTTATATAACAAGATGTTATTATGGAAGAATACAAGTAAGATATAAGTAAAATAGCTATAAATGTGTAGTGTAGTTAATGTTATGTAACACATTGACAGATGTTATTTACCCTCACATTTTATCTTACATTTATCTTACTTGAAATGTTATCATGTAACATTAAAAAACATTTTTTCATGAAATATAAGTAAAACACTTATAAACCAAAAACACATTTAAATAATTACATAAATCCATTTATAGTCAACATATGAGAATCCCATAAATCCGTGATATATATATGTGTGTGTGTGTGTGTGTTTAATGCCATAAATTTTATATTAGGTTTTGATAAGTGGGGATATCAAATCGACCAAATTTACTCAAAATGTGTTACATATTTATTTGGCTTTCTAAATAAAATGTACCACATTATACAAATATTCTTACTCAAAATTTGAAAAATCATATACTTTTACTCTCCTATTTATTTGTCAACTATTTGAATGGTGTCTTCATATTCTATGAACTCCTATTTCATTATCATACACCATTACTTTCTAATTAAATTTTTTTCAACATTAATGTTTCTTCTCAAATTTTATAAATATTAATCTCTTATTAAAAGAAAAACCAGTAATCGAGTGCGCCGTGCAATAGCACATGCGAGTACTAGTTAACTCTATGACTTGTAATCATCATTATATGAATTTCAATTTATATATATAAATATATAATACATATACTTTTCATTTAAATCATTTCTCATTAGGGGTTATTTTAATTAATTAAAATGGAGAAACATTATGCACTTAAAAATAGTTTTCAGAAAAAAAAAATGCATTTTTAAGCCTAAGAATAAACTTGTATCAAAATCATGAAAATTGCTAATTTAAATGAAATTAATTAGATTATTCTAAATCAGACGGTTCCTATGTCACTTTAAAAACATATCCAAAATATAATTGGACTTTTTAAATTACTTGATTTAATGAAAAGAAATAACATTTGAAAAATCATTAATTTTCACTTTTCGTTGAAAAATCAAAATTTTCAAAAGAAATCTCAACATTTTACCATAAGTTAATTTTGATATGTTGATTTCAAAAATGATATTCATTTTATCAAATGCGATTTCTAAAAGTTCCAAAAAATAATTATAATATTTTATCACAAAAACAATAAAAATCATTTTGAATAAAATGCATTTTTAAAGAATAAAATGAATTTACTAAAAATTTGAGTGATTATTTACTTAACATTTATCAATACATTTATATTGAGTATGACATTTATATATATTTCATAAAACAAATAATATTATTAATACCCGTCAATTTAACGGTTAGATTATAATAGTCATATTTAAATAATAATATTTCATGATTCGTTTAGGCTCGGTGTTGAGTGTTGTATACGCTATCAAACATAATATATTTTTTTGAAATCTCGGGGTGTTAGTTTATATCGACAGAGAAATAGGAGGAAGCGAAGATGAAGGTGAACTCAACGAAATAAGTGTGGGGATGCAACGACGATGAAGGCGAAGGCGAGGTGACTATAATCACGGTGGATGAGGAGGGATTAGGGTTGTGGGGGAACTGAAGGAGGGAATTGAGGCGACGATAATCGCAATGAATAATAGGAGGCTGGGACGGGAAGGCAGATGAGATGGGGAGAATGAGCCAAAGAGAATGGGGAGAAGGAGGCGGAGGCAGAGACGACGAGGTGGAGGAGGGGATGCTGAGAGGAGTTGCGAATGTGACGAGGCAATGAGGAGGAAAAGTAGATTTCATGGTAAGGTTTTCCCACAGAGACGCTGCTCGGCGCGCAAAGTGATAGTGAGAGTGAAATGAAAATAGAAGGTGGGGGGAAGGTGGTGCGGAGGAAGAGGCGGCATTCACTAAAGAATGCTTTGAATAAGCCATGTTTTTCGGGATGGACGAGTTTTAACATAGATAATGGATGTTGTCGATAATATGCAATATTATATTTATTATTAAACACATAAAAACAATCTAAAATAAAAGGAAATTAAGTTTTTTAATTATATACTTTTACTAATCTCAATAATTGGCCATTCAAATTAATGTTTTTTTTAATCTTTGATAAATAAATTTTAAAAATAAATTTATTTACTTTTTTTTGTAATTTTTTAATTTATTAAAATAATTCTAAATTAATTATTTAATTATTTTTGAATGAATGGTTTTAATTATATTAAATTTATTTATGTTTTTTGTCGAAACTTTTTTAATTATTTTTTGAATGAATGCATTTACACACGTGCGTCTCTCTATATAAATTAAATAAACCCGGAAAATAATATTATATTAATCAATTATTTTTGAAAAAATAAATATATTTATTTTAATAAAGTTATATCATAGATTAAAAAACTGTTGAGATAAAAGCGGCAAGCGGGTTGCGATCCTTGACCACGAATATGGTACTTATCGTTATGCAGTCGGATCCTGAAACCTACATGCTCTGAGTTCTATAAATACTTCAAACATAAAGCACAGAATCAGATTGTCCAACGGTTCAAGCAACGTCTCTCATAAATTTCGACTTTCCTTTTCTTCGATCGTTCAAGAAATTCCTCTGGTTTATATTCAACCCTGTCGCCCCGTACATTTCTCCTTGTCGATTCGATTGAAACCTATTATGCACGCGTTCGCGCAGGGATTTCTTCGGTCTGAATCAGCTTTTTCCTTGGTTATTGCATAAAAGGCTGTCCCCTGGTTTGATAAGACTCAATCCCCTGTCAAGCGTTATTTCGTGGTGGTTTCTTTGTCGGACCTGACGATGGTTGATGAGAGGAAGCAAAATCTTGAAATCAGTCATTCAGAAGTTCAGAGAACGAGATGGAATCATAGGAAACCGCCAAAAGGTACGTTCCTTTTTTGATCTGGGCGTTCATCTCTTTAGAGAGAGAGGGAGAGAGAGAGGGAGAGAGGGAGAGATTGTGTGATTTTTTTTGTTCCTTTTACCTATTTTTTTATTGGGCTTGACTTCTTTGTTTCCTTATATTTAGTTGCTTCTTCTTCCTTAGAACAAAACTTTTCAGGGTCAGGGTTCTTATTTTGATATGATTGGAGGGCCCCTGTACTGGGAATTTCTGGCTTGGCATTTTCATATGTTTTCCTAATATTTGAAGATAAATTACAAGTGGGGGTTCCTGGATTTTGTGACTTCCAAATTGTCACCTTCATAGTAGGGGATCTACTAGACTTCATGCCAAACTATTTCAATCCTTCAACGTCGAACACCCAGCCAAAAGAATTGGTACCTCAGAAACTTTCAATTTTCAAAATGCTTCTGATAGTTGGCTTAGATCAGTAGCCGATACCCTAATTCTCCTTCAGCAAACTACAGGACTAAATGACCATGATTTGAATAAAGCAACTTATATAAGTGCATTCCTAAAATCCAGGGTTTCTCTGTTATCATAATCTATCTGTAACTATGGGAAAAGTTCATTTAAAAAACTGTTTGCAATATTTGAGAATTATTGATTGATAAACCTAGACTTTCAAATTAGTGAAACTGCAATACGGTCTTCAATAGACCTAATTGGGGATTTGATGCCGATCCTATTTAATTGGGTTTAAAGCTTGTTTTTTGTTGTTGTTATTGTTGGTGCAATAGAATTGAAGTGGAACTGAAAGCTTCCTATTTTGTTTCTGTTTACTAATTGTTCATCCCTTTTGCTTCTGGCTCGTGAATTGTTTCTGTTAATTTCTGTTTCCTCCATCTAACTCCTGTGTTTGAATGTTCATTGGCAGTTCGTTGGCAGGCCAAGGTGCCATCCTGGGAGAAGAAGTTTTGTTCTACTGTGGGCTTGGTCCCATGGGGGAAGCTTCTAGACACAAAGAGATATATGCACATGTACAACATGTACAACAATGTAGTCCAATGGAACGACTCTGCCGGTGAAGAGGCTTTCTACAACGCGAAAAAACGGTTCTGGGCAAAGATCAAGGGCTTGCCATGCAACATCTCCCTGCCTGATCCCAACATGTACATTGATGAAATTGACTGGAACTCCAACGTTGATGAGGATCTTTTATTGGAATTAGAGCGGGAGCCGGAGGCCCCTCCCGGGGGAGATGGAGGTGAAGGTGCCTTGATTCTTGCAAACACTCTTTCTATGAACCAACCCATTCCCTGCACTGGATGGGGAGAAGCTGAAGATGATGTCAGGGAAGGAGCTGATGGTTATTTCCCTGCAAATGCTCTTTCTATGAACCAACCCGTTCCCTGCACTGGATGGGGAAAAGCTGAAGGTGACACCGGGGAAGGTGCTGGTGGGAATTTCCCTGGAAATGCTCCTTTGATGAACCAACCTATTCCCTGCACTGGATGGGGAGAAGCTGAAGGTGACACCAGGGAAGGTGCTGGTGGGAATTCCCCTGCAAATGCCCTTCTGATGAACCAATCTATTCCCTGCACTGGATGGGGAGAAGCTGAAGATGATGTTAGGGAAGGAGCTGATGGGAATTTTCCTGCAAATGCTCTTTCGATGAAACAACCTGTTCCCTGCACTGGATGGGGAGAAGCTGAAGATGATGTTAGGGAAGGAGCTGATGGGAATTTCCCTGCAAATGATCTTTCGATCAACCAGCATATTCCCTGCACTGGATGGGGAGAAGCTGAAGGTGACACCAGGGAAGGTGCTGGTGGGAATTTCCCTGCAAATGCTCTTTTGATCAACCAGCATATTCCCTGCACTGGATGGGGAGAAGCTGAAGGTGACACCAGGGAAGGTGCTGGTGGGAATTTCCCTGCAAATGCTCTTTTGATCAACCAGCATATTCCCTGCACTGGATGGGGAGAAGCTGAAGGTGACACCAGGGAAGGTGCTGGTGGGAATTTCCCTGCAAATGCTCTTTTGATCAACCAGCATATTCCCTGCACTGGATGGGGAGAAGCTGAAGGTGACACCAGGGAAGGTGCTGGTGGGAATTTCCCTGCAAATGCTCTTTTGATCAACCAGCATATTCCCTGCACTGGATGGGGAGAAGCTGAAGGTGACACCAGGGAAGGTGCTGGTGGGCATTTCCCTGCAAATGCTCCTTTGATGAACCAACCTATTCCCTGCACTGGATGGGGAGAAGCTGAAGACGGCACCAGGGAAGGTGCTGATGGGAATCTTCATGCAAACGCCCTTTTGATGAACCAACCCATTCCCTGCACTGGATGGGGAGAGGCTGAAGACGACATCCGGGAAGGCGTTGATGGGATTTTTTATGCAAATGTGGGTGATTATGATTATGACAAGGGCAAGGATGGATGGGGGGATTGCTGGAATGGACCGCCAGGGTTAAATCAGTGGGGGAGAAGAACTCATGGAGAAGATCGGGGTGTTAATGGCAGGAGGGTGGATAATGTTTCATGGCGAGTCATGAGGGACAAGACCTCAAGATTTTACAGGGATGATGGCTGGGTGGATCATGGGTGCAGGAACGGGAGGTGGAGGAGACAAACCAACTTTGATTCGCGATGGCAGCAATGCATGTGAGTACTGTTAATGCATCATTTTATAGCGTCGGTTGGGCTGAGGATGGTTCATTTTTTGGCGTAGCTCATTTGAGAAGAATTGTTTTATGCGGGATGCTGGCTTTGTTTGTAGGCTTGTTTGGCATTGTAGTTATGGGTAAAAAGGTAAGCGCGGTGATCATTATGTGTTGATTTGGTGAGGGTACCTGCCTTGATATATCTTCTCGGGCTGCTGTTATTATTATTGGGTAAAAAGGTAAGCGGCGATCAATACGAGCTCTCTCCTTGGTATATCTTCTCATGCTGCTGCTATTATTATTGGCAAAATGATCACCATAAGTCCTTTTTGTTTTGTTGAAATGTTAATTTGTAGAACTGTTTGAAAGCTTAAAAGCTGCTACGTTTGCGTAACTGTAGCCGAAAGTTGATACAATTTTGTTTGCAGAAGTTTGGTTTGGTGCCTAAAAAATTGTTTGCCTTAGTACTTTTGTCTATATTTAAATGACTTTCACACCCTGCATTCGCCACTCTGTGTTTGGTATTCTACCTGTCTCTTAGACCGGGATGGCTGCTCATAATCGTTGATATGTTAGTTTAAGCAAACATTTACTAGTTTAATCATGTCCTTGAAATCTAAGATAACTTTCTTTAACTCATAGATTAAATTATAATGGAAATAAATATAGGAAAACAATCACAATAGTTGACAACAAGAATTAAGGATCAATGATAGGAATCACTCTTACTAAACACCAACGAAACAAAACAAGGTTAACCATGAAACTCCAACCGAATGTCTTTGCTAAGATACCCTCAACTTTATCATCACCCTATGAAAAACTATAAAAAATATAAGATTTAAGAGAAGTTTATCAATGAAGTACATGAAAACCACACAGGAAACAAACCAAGGTATGATTCATGTCAAGAGTCTCTTGTAGAGATGATTTCTCCTCGAAACCATCAAATTTCCTCACATCCCTCTTCTTTTTCTTCTCTCAACTCTCTATAAACCATCCTCATCAACGGGTGAGAGGAAAAAGAAAGAGAGAAGACAAAGAATCTAAGGGTTTCAAGGAGGAGAAATCGTTTCGACTTTAGACTCCTGACACGAATCTTAGCTTGGTTTGTTTCCTGTGTTTTTTTGTGCTTCAATTGTAAACTTCTCCCTTGTATATTATATTTCCTGTAGTTTTCTTATGTCTTTCGTTTGTGTCCTACCTTGGAAATGAATGACGGTCTATCTTTTGTTGGGCGATGACAAAGTTAAGGGGGTCATAGTATATTTGTTGAGAAATTGTCAGGATTTTTAGTTAAGAGTTTTATTGTAACATGTTTTATTTCGTTTATTAGTGTTTTGTAAGGGCACTTCCTATCATGGAAGTCTTTATGTCCAGACCTCCTAAATTCATGTTTTTGCTTGTATTGTGACTCTAACCTATTTTTGTTTCCATTATGAATTAATCTATTTTTGCAAATTGAAGTTTCAAGAAAGTTATATTTGACTCTGAACTAAAAAATGTTTGCTTAAACTTTCTTTAATGAAAAGTTTCATTGTTCTTCAATATGAATATTTCATATAAAGAATGCCCTAACCAATGCCATGTGCGCCCATGTAGCATATCAAGGATTCCTTGTAGTCACCCTAGCCTAAGAAACTTGTCAGATATCACGTCATATGGTGAATGTTGGGAATGTGAGAGATAAATGTTGGATTGCGTCAAAATTTAAATCATTAATTTATTTAAATATATATAAATTTTTTAGATACTAAAACAAACTTCTGCAAACAAATGTCCTTAATAGTTATGTTACACATTCACATTTTAAAAAAAACTTAAGGTAGTCACTGCCAATTATACTACGCAATTACCTTTTACCCACAACTGGAATGCCATACACACTTAAACATAGAGCCCTCATCCTGCACCTACAAAATTCTCAAACGAGTTACAAAAAGATGCACCCTCAGCCTAACAAACACCATGAGATGATGCATCCACTATACTCACATGCATTGCTTCTACTGCGAATGGCAGTTTGTTTTCCTCTACATCCCATTCCAGCACCCATGATCCTCTCAAACCATTGGCCCTATAAAATCCGGAGGTCTTGTCCCTCGAGACTTGCCATGAAACATCATCCACCCTCCTACCATTAACACCCTGATCTTCTCCATCTGTTCTTCTCATCCGTTGATTCAACCCCGACGGGCCATTCTAGCAATTCCCTCATCCATCCTTGCCCTTGCCACAATCACCCACATTTGCTTGGAAATTCCCATCAACACCTTCCCCAAGTTTTATCCTCACATTCTCCCAATCCAATGCAGGGAATGAGTTGGTTCATCGAAAGGGCATTTACAAGGAAATTGCCATCAACACCTTTCTTGGTGTCATCTTTTGCTTCTCCCTATCCAGTGCAGGGAATGGGTTGGTTCATCAAAAAAGCGTTTGTAGGGAAATTGTCATCAATACCTTGCAGCTTCTCCCAATCCAGTGTAGGGATGGGTTGGTTTATCAATATGGAATTTGAAAATACTAGGGAATCTTCACCTCTTATCTCCCCTGACAGGGGCCTCCAACTTTCACTTTAATTCCAGTAACATATATTCATCAATGTTTGTGTTCCAGTTATGTTGGGATCGGTCACTGAGATGTTGCATGGAAGGCCCTGATCTTTTTCTGAGCTGGTTTTTGGCGTTGTAGAAAGCCTCTCCACCACAAAATTTGTACATGTGCATATATCTTTTGGTGTTTAGGAGCTTCTCCTACGTTGCACGTCACTCATCGATGATCGATCTTGTGATCAATGTTTTGGGGGCCAGAATCACATCGTCCTCCAATTCTTTCCTTCTCTTTCTCGTTTGGGAAAATTATAAATATAAGATTATTTATTTATTTATTTAATTAAATAAGTTTAGGTTTTTTTTAAGGATATGAGATTGCTCGACGTCAGTTCAAGTGGCGCTGGACAGATATGAGGTGAGCGTCAGTTGAAGTGGCGCTCACCCCCTTTCCAAAAAAGAAATTAATTTAAAAATTAATTTTGATATATATATATATATATATAAAATTATAAATAAATATATATAATTTAAAAAACATATAATTATAATAGATATATGCATATAACTAAAATATAAATATATTTGTATAATTATAAATATATTTATACAAATATATATGTTTATATAATTATATATATATATATATATAAATATGTTATGAAATATTAAATATGAATGTCATAATTATAGTAACTCCCATCCCCATAAAACCCCTTTATGTGCCCAACTTTTCATATGCCAACTTTTGGTATTCTGTGGATGGTTTTTGGGGGCTCTACATTGTGTTATTTTATTTACTTCTTATATTTCTATTGTATTTGTACTTCTATTTGTTGTCGCCATCGTCATACGCAAATTCGATACTCGCTTTCTCAACGATGCGCTTCGCCTACAATCGGTCTTAAATTTCTGTTTTTGAAATTTTTCGCGGTTTCAATTGGCGTTTGATCGATTTCACAACACGTTATCAGCACGATCGTCTTCTCTGCATTGCGCATCATGACGACGCTGCTGTCATTCACATCATCGACATAAGATAAATATCATAGGAAAAAGGTACGCTACATGTTTTTATAAACATTCTTCTTTTGGCACTCTTTCGCACACACATGAACTCCACTCATTCGAAGAGCTACATCAAAAGGTGTCTTATTTTATATGCAAGAAATTGTTACATTTATTTTTTTCCCTCTTGATAAATCATAAAATAATATATGGTTTTCTTAATCTTTTCTTGCGGGAAAAATAATGAACCCCTGAAGACCAATAATGACTCACGATTGACAAATTTCACTATATTCCCTGAAGTGAATGTGTTTAATTAATAACCATTATGGTCGATGTCGAGATAAACATCATTCATCAAATGAAAAAAATGACGCCACCATAAGTGGTTGAATGATGAATATCGCGCACCTACTATACGTCGAGTCAAAGTTAGCGAATCAGTGATGAACATCGTGTACCTGTCGTACATTGATCTGAAGTTCATAGATCATGTCATGAACAATGAAATTTTATTTCTTATTTCTTGTTCACCCTGAAGGTGTCAAGTTTGATTATGTTGTATAATGGTTCATAAAAAATACGACATTTACTTTTGAATATTTTTAAATATTGCATTATTTTATTTCTTTTTTCTTTCTTTTATTTCTTATAAAATGTTTTGGAGAAATTAAATGTTCTTGAAGAACAAGCGTAAATATTATATATATATATATACACACACACACACACACACATATATATATCCATCCTCAGTTTTTCTTCCTTGTGTGTGTGCTGATTTCGTGGTTGTACCAATTTTTTATATATATCCATCCTTCAAAGTGGATGTAATTGATGAAATTGCATGAATTTAAAATTCATGCTAAAATTTGAACAAATAATTTTATTCCATTCTCTGGAGTGAATGAGAATATTTATTGAAAATGATTTATTTCATTCCCCGAAGTGAATGCAAAACATGATTTTATTTTAAATCAAGTTCGAAGTGAATTCAATTTTTTTTGAATGATCACTGTGTTGTACAAATAATAATAATATAACCACCAAGAGTGGTTTGATAGTAAATATTTATAGAGCATAATAAATTTTATTAATATTTAGAAAATAATGCATCCCTAAAGCATGATATGAAAATAATGTCATTTGACATTATATTGAATAATATCTTCATTTATCAATTATTGTTCCTGCAACAACAATATCAAGGGAAATTTTTTATTTATCATATTCTTATGGATTATCAATATCATTTCATGTAATTCATTTATCCCCTAAAGTGGATGTTTCTATTCATATAGTTCATAAATGAAATGATTGAATTGCGTAGTTTTGATAATCTGATATATATTATGAAAATGATTTTACCACATGAAGTGGTTAAAACAATGATCATTATAATCAATAAAATTTATATTTTATAAAAGATGATCATTATTGATAAATAATAAATTATCATTCATGGATCAAGAAATCCGATGAATGAATTCATTCCCGAATGTGAATGTAGTATTAATTACTATATCTCATTCCTCAAAGCGAATGAAATTATTCATGAAAAAATTGATATGATTTGTGATATCATGAATATTTGAAAGTTGATGAAGTTTGATCAAATGATCTCTTCTTCATTTGATAAAGTGAATGTTGTTTATGAATTATAATTTTGGATGACAATAAGGTGTGTTGTGAATCCAGAAGATTCTTCCACATTGGTTGTCGCTACCACATTTACCAACTTCAAAAGACATGGGGGCTCCTATCCCAGGTAGATGTATTGTAAAATAATATTTGGGCCCAAAGTTTCAAAATATTTAGGACAAAAGTTCTAAAATATGCAATAATCCCCTTGGTGATGAACCTAACCTGTTATGATTATATTATGAATTTATCAACCACCATAAGTGTAAATTATAATGACAAATATAAGTTTTCACAATAAAAGATCCTAAAGATCTTATATGCAGGGATCTTGAAGCAAAATATTTATAAATATTATTTTGATTAAATGCTTCAAAAGAACTCATATATGAGTTAGTATATGCTCGTATAAGTACTTTTACCAGTTGCACATGAGCCTCAGCCCGATTGGTGAAGACTCCTTAAGTGCATCCAAGAGACCCGGGATCAAATCCAGGTGGGGGCTAATTTCCGGGTTACTGTAGCGGTACTGTAGCAGGTACTATTTGGCATTGTAGCACCTGGGAATATTCCCCCGTTTTGGCCGATTTGGTCCCCGAGTCCTTTAAGGCCTTCGGGCCACCTTAAGTGCAGATGCAAACTAGACAACCTACAAGGAACAAGATTCAGGAGGATGAGTAAGGAGCTTCCACCATAGCAGAAGCTAAACAGATTGCAAGAATGTGAGGGTATGACACCTGTCATCGGGACAAGCCTGTGCATGCACAGGAAAGCCTAGCTGAATAGCCATGCAAAGGTGGAGAGCTGATTTCACGACGAAGATGCTGGGGAGGAGCAGTTCCAAGTAGTTAGTCTGGGTTGTATGTAATGTTTGAAGCCTACGGGCATTAAATTCCTCTAAGGCCTACGGGCCATGTAATACTTACGCCTACGAACCTTGTAAGGGTTCCACCCCACCCCTTGAAAGGTGGATTATAAAAAATCAATAAAAAATGAAGGCCTTCGGGCCACTGGAGGAAAATAATTTTACTAGTATAGAAAATTAATTAACGACTCCAGAAGAGCGAATATATTCCTATTTGGTAGTACAAATTCTTAATGCTTTGTTATTTCTGAAGTCTAGATGAGATATATGAATGATATTCTTGAAAATGAATATCATATGGAGACACTAGATAAAAGAGGTACCTCGATATGTAACAAGCATTCATAGAAAGTGATTATAAAGATTTTGTTATGTACAATCAAATCAATAATGGTAAACCAAAAGTTTACCGATCCTAACAATTTAAATATATGACATGATGATTTAGGCCATCCGAAATCAATTATAATAAAAGATATTGATTTAAGTATACATGAGCATCAGTTTGTTGATAACATAGTATATATCCATCAGGGTGAATGATGAATTTATTTAATGGATGCATGTCTACTAAATTATCAATGAATTCATTCTCATTAAGTCATTATGAATCCTCCCCTTAATAATAATTTACCCTGAGGTACCCATTTTTGAGGTAAATTATTTATATCATTAGCAGCTATTATAGAAATAAATTTCCCATATACTTATGAAGAAGTATATATGGGTGCGCCAACCTACCATGTGATCCATCCGTATGAAAGATGCATCCACTAAATGATCACATGTGTTATTTGATGCTGATGAGTATATATTACAAAATGGTCCTTAAAAACCATTGACATGATACCCACAACACTTACAAGAATGTAAAGTGTTGGAAATCAATAGTCTGATTATACACACCTGAGGTGTGGTTGAACTGATTGTATAAAATCATTGTTCATAATGAGTAGAAATTAATAAATATATTTTCTCTTGAAGAGGAAAATGAATATATCAACAACATTATATCTTTTTAGATATTTTCCCTGAAGTGACACTGGTACCAGAAAAATTATGAGATCTCAATCAAATGTTGCTGATGATATATTTTATTTGAAGGCTTTTAAAACTCTGATGAAAATGGATTTTAACAGATGTCGACATCACAATAATTGGCCAAAATTATTAAAAGAATTTATGATATTTTCAACATATAAAGTTTTGGATTGATTATCCAAAGACTATTGAATATTGATGATCCTATTATAAGAAATATTTTTCCTTGTATATTTGGATATTTATATATGAATCCTGGAAGGGTTTGAAATGCCTGAAGCATATTCAAAATTATTAAAGTTTCAACCAATATGATAAATTATGGGGTAAACTGAATAAGATGTATTTCATGTATCTATATTAAGTTAAGGAAGAATATAAATTGAATTTATCATCCTATGGTTTGTATGAATCATTGTATTCATCATATTATTAAGATGTTTTGAAAAACATCTAAACTCTCGAAGAGTTTTCTGAAATCAATGAATTACATGGAATTCCCTTATATTTTGAATTAATCACCCCGAAGATGAAATATTAAATTTTGGAATGGTTTTACCCTTAATGAATAATTAAATCTCTTGTTTCCAAGAGTGATATATTTCATACATAAGGGGTTGATGAAGAATATACTTATCCCAAAAGGATTAAATATAAATTCACATTTTATTTATCCCTGAAGGATATACATGTACATGTGCATATGTACCTTGAAAATAAAATAAATCATATTATGATTCAAGGTAATGTTCTTCCATATTCATTGAAATCTAAAGGTTATGAATTATTATTCCAAAAATTCAAAACTTAAAGTTTTGGTTATGAATTGATCATAAACATTATATGAGTTAAATGATGATCATTATGAGTGGGAGATGTAACTGTTGTACACTTTTTCCCTTAGTCAAGTTTTTCACACTGGGTTTTCTTGATAAGGTTTTTAACGAGGCAATACTCTAAGGACTTGATATTATTTTACTCTTTTTCCCCAATCAAGTGTTTTCCCATGAAGAGTTTTTCATTGATGAGGTTTTTAATGAGGGAATAATACATCATAAAAGATATTCAAGGGAATGTTATAAATTATTATAGATAAGTATAATTAATAGAAATTATTGGTCTTCCCCATGAGTTGTAATTTTTAATGAGACCATTCATTATTACCTATGGTCTTCCTCCCATGCCCCGATGACATAATTAAATAATAATGCTATGTCCTGAAGACACAATTAAATGAATAATCAAGGGGAGTTGAGAGCACTACACTCTTTTTTCCTTCATCAGGTTTTCCCATTGGATTTTCATGATAAGGTTTTTAATGAGGTAGCATGACATGGAAATCAATTACTTTGGCTTCACTTATTTTTCCCACATGTTTTTTAAGTAAAGATTATATAAGATTCCATGAAATTATGACATTCAAGGGGGAGTGTTATGAAATATTAAATATGAATATCATAATTATGGTAACTACCATTCCCAATAAACTCCTTCATGTTCCCAACTTTTCATATGCCAACTTTTGGTATTCTTTGTACATTACAAATACATGGAAATGTTAATGAAAGGTGGATGGTTTTTGGGGGCTCTACATTGTGTTCTTTTATTTACTTCTTGTATTTATATTATATTTTTATTTCAATTTGTTGTCTCCATCATCACATGCAAATTCGATGCTCGCTTTCTCAATGACGCGCTTCGCCTATGATCGATCTTACATTTCCGCTTTTGAAATTCTTCATGGTTTCAATCAGAATTCGATCGATTTCACAATAAAAAGTATATAATTATAAATAAATATATGTATTGGCCCCTCAGGACCATGCTTCCTTGGACCTTTGTGCCTTTGGGTGTACAGGTCGTGTAATGAGTTCCCATCAACCCAAATAAAAAGGGAGTGATTCTTTTGCTTAATAAAAGGGACTTGACCCGATCTTGTTTAAAAAAAACTATATTTATTTATAAATATATTTATTTATATTTATTATAATTTTTTATCAATAAATATATTTACTTTAAAAATAATAATAAATATATTTACTATATTTATAATTATATATATTTATATATTTATTTATATTTATTATAATTTTATAATTAATTAATTAGTTATAATTATATTTATTTATTATAATGATCATATTTACATATTTATATAATTATATTTATTTATATATTAGATATTTGAGGTACAATTACAACCAAACAAATCACACAAACAAAACTCGTTCTTATACTGGGTGTTTCATTAACCCCTAAGGGATGAGAAACCAGTATAAACACCTTATTTATTTATATATTATACAGGCCTACATAATGGCCCTTGAAGCCTCGTAATACATGACCAGTAGGCCCACCCATAACTGGCCCATAGACCTATTTTCAATCCATCCCATAGGGCCTTCGCTTGCCCCATTGTCATGCGCCCAATAGCTTGCCTCAAAATTGGGTTCGAACAGAGTTCAGATTTTAAAAATATTACCCAAACCCATTGAGATTAATAATCAGGTAATAATTTTAAATTTAATTTTATTATATATATATACATGTGTGTGTGTGTGTGTGTGTATATTTATAAATATATAAATATATAAATATATTTATAAATATATAAATAGATAAATATATTCATTTAGAATTATATATAAAAATATAAAAATATAATTATAAAAATATAATTATAATTATATAAATATGTATATATTTTAAATTATATATATCTGTGTATATATATATGTATGCATATATGTATTTTTATTTTATAACATGTTGAAGGTCTATCACTCTTTTATTAAAACAAGAAAGGAAATATCCTTTTAAACTGGGTTGAGAGGGAACCCAATAATGGCCTGTAGGACTAAAGGCACATAGGCTTGTGAAACATGGCCCAAAGGCCCTTACATGGTCCGAAGGACTTAGTGACCCATATCCCCAGCTAACACTCCTCACGAAGGTGATGAACTGAAGGCCCAAGAGGTAGTAAGTTTCACGCCAAACACTAGTCAATCGCCTCATTGCACCCTGCAACTAGTGCTGCCAGTCAAAATGTTGCATCACCCCCCTACCGAGAGTTGCATCGTGCTGGTTTGACACAACGTGGAAGATCACCCCTTAGCCCCACATTGGCGTGAGGGGTAAGACCAGGTGATAGGTGTCAGCACACCCATTTCTCTTTCGAACCGTCCACCCAACGATGCTTTCATGGTCCACACTACACCGTCAACCTGATGCTTCACATCATATGACTAAATCACTGAGCATAAAGTCACGAGGTTGGGTACCCATCCGTACCTCATAGGTATGATTACATATGGGTGAATGATGGGTGTTAATGCACCCACCACTCTTTTGAAGTCACCCACCTGAAGAAACTTTCATGAACTATGCTGTACCACCTTCCAAATGTGCCGGGTCATTTTCCCAATCTCATCATGTCACCCGCAACCCTAAAAGTTATCCCATAAACCCAATGGCCTGAAGACCCAATAATACATGACCCTAAGGCCTAGGGTACAATGTCTAAAATTATAAATCCCAAAGGCCTAGGAGGTCATAAGCCTACAGACTCCAAACCAATTACACACAGGTCCAAAAGCTCTAGCAGAACCCTAACAAATCCCACCCGAACCATGCCCGAACCGCGTCGTCGCCCGTCGACCTCCACCACCACCATTTCCATTGATATTTTCCTCCGATTCATGCACCAAACATCTTAGTAATGGTTCCACCTCCATCAGCAGGAAGCATAAGTGCAATGGCCGAAGCCGCCGCCACCGTCCACCGCACGACACCAAGCCGTCACCACCCGTTGAACCAAAACAACGCTGACCATCCAGCACCTGCAAAACCCCATGTCGTCACCGCCTGATGGCCCATATCAAATCCGAACACCCATCGCCCGTTTCCCCATAACCTGCACAACTATAAGATAACTAGGGGGTCCAAATCTGGGGCAAATCCAGATCCGGGGAGGAGAAGGCCCCGCACACCACCATCGAAGACCTTCGATCTCAAACCAGTGATGACATCGATAACACTGGGAAATCATAGTATTCAAAAAAAGAAACCTTTGATTTTTTTATTTTAAAAAAATTAAAAACACTTATTTTTAAAATCCCCCTTGTTTCATTCCCTTTATGAGATAAACGGTCATCATCATCCGTCTTATTGGTCAAAAATTTGACAATGGAAGATCAGGATATCGAGACAGTTGATGACAGTGATAGGGGTGTTGGTTTAAGCATAGATACAATGAAGGGGTATCACTAGAGCAGTGTGACAGTGATTAAAGCATGATGGAGGATCCTTGAATATGGCCCGAGCACAAGGTCAATGGGGAACAATTGGGTGATAAATATCACAATATTTGACTATGGGTCACACTCTATGTTTGATAGACCACAGAAACCGGGGTATACAAGATTACATGTCTAACTAAACCCTAGCCCACATGCTATGTGACTATAACATCCCGACCTGAACCATCGAGTCCAAGTTGGATGTTATGTGACCTTATGCACGCCTCCCTGTATGCAAGAGGCTACCGACTAGAAGTGAGGGTCTCGAGTGGAACCATGATGAGACTATACCCTCCATCAGAGTTCACAGAAGAAATAAACAACCAATATAATAAATTAAATAAATAATCAGAGTAATACATGCATAAACTGAAAGATTTCATACATAATACAATAACCAAACTAAACATAGATTTAGGGTATGGGGTAATCCAATAAAATAAAAACAGCAGCTGAAGTCCTGCTTGAAATCCCTCCAACATTATCTGCATCCTCCTGTTCCACATGCTTAACTGTCTATCATAGGGCCCTTTCCCTTCACCTAATCCCTAGACATGCTATCTACAAGCGCACCGAAATGCCCGAGTAGGGTGTGAGTACAAAACTTAGTAAAACACCACCAATGAACCTTAACATCATTTCATAAAATATAAAAGTGTATGCCATGAACATAAATAGGGTACAAATATAATAACAATATATCACACAAGAACCAAACACATGCTGGGTCCTCAGGGATCATATCTACCTGCTTCAGCACCATGTTGGGAGAAACTTACATACTTCAGTACAATTCTAGAAGGAACATCGGTAACCATCCAGACACATCCTCTTCAATTGGATATCCCCAAGAATGTGACACATTTTGCCGACAGAGATAGTCCAAGAACATGTCGATCCAGGTCTGGAACAACTATCTTGAGTAGATAGCCCAAACATGTGTTAAATATCACATGCCAACCCAAGTCCAGCACATAAATACTATATGGATAGATCCAATCATGTGACACATCTAATTGATTGGAAATATCCAAATACATGCCAACCCAAGTCTGGAACATCCATATCAGAGGATAGACTCATGAATGTGTCACATCTCACATGCCAGCCCAATAGGCCAAACCTACACACTCAACTACAGTAGGCAAAAATATAGAATATAGGATACATAAACCAAATGAAAAATCAAACATCACGTCAAGTCAAATAGTATCTTAATCACAATCATCACAATCCATATGCAAACAACACAATCATGGGTCAAATTCTACACAAACACACACCTCATGTGATCAAGCATCAAACATAGGTCTCACAGGTTACACACAAACACACACACAAAACAATCATGTTAATAACCTGTATAGGACATGTGATACTGTTAAGGAATTCATACCTTATGTACAACAATGACTGATGATGATAGTTGATGTAGTACCCCCAATTTATTGTATGTAACCCTTTCTTGATGCTTTTAAATGGTTATAAAGTTAAGGGTGACGAATGGAAGAGTCAGGAGAACTTGGAATGAGTTTTGAGGCAAAGGGGAAGTCGCACGGGTGGCGCACGGTTTGTCTAAACCATGCGGCTAAACTGTGCGTAGTTGGTCTTGGAGGTAGTGGATTCCACACGGGTGGCGCACGGTTTTTCTAACCGTGCGGCCAAACCATGCAAGAAGGGTGGCTGAGGCAGTAGCTAATGCACGGTTAGCGCATGGTTTGTCAAACCGTGCGACCACTTAAATGAGATCCTATAAAGGTGGATCTCACACATTTTTGCCTCTATGTATCTCGTTTCCCCTCCTAAGCGGCCCTAACTCAGGATTTTGGTTCTTCTAAGGTCAAGGAGGGTTCTCCCATTGTTCCAAAGGCAATCCAAATGCTTCTCTTGGCGAATCGAAGTCGGATTCTTGAGGTATGTGATCGTTCGTGTTTGGTTTCTTAGATCTACTTAGATCTACTTCTCATCTTCTCTTGGTTTCTTAGATCTATGCCCATTACGGATAGATCTAAGTGCGTGGATGCCAAATATGATGAGATTTGGTCTTGGTTGTGTTAGGAGAAGAGATCTAAGGAGGATCCTTGGTGAATCGGCCCGATTTTTCTTGAGCGCTTTTCGACCGTTGTGGTTTTTGTCAAAACCTTTGAGGTAGGAGGCTTAACTCTCAACTCCTCTTACTAGAATTGATTAGCTTAGTTTCAAATTGGTTTGTTTGAATGGATTTGATTGTGAAAAGCATGGAATAAATCTTCTTTAGTGATGATTTATGGTTTTGTTGAAATTGTGAAATCTTGGTGAATTGTTGTGCAAAGTGATTTGGCTTCTTGAATTTAAAATGTTGATTTTAAATTATGGATTTTTTGAAATGGTAAATGGTTTGATGAAAAATGGGGTTTCAATAAAAAGGGTGTTTTATTGAAATGGTTTGAGATTGAAATGACGTTGATGGAATTGGTTTTCAATAAAAAGAGAGTTTTACTGAAATGGTTTGGAATTGAATTGGTTTGACATAAATGAAGTTGTTTAGTTGTATTTCAGTTGTTCATACATCATATAGTGAATGTTTGGGTATGGTTGGTTGGTTTACTGGGTTATTTCTTAAAGGGTAAATCATACCCCACTTTCATTGAAAACCTTCGACATTTATTGCCAGCCTTTGGCATCTTGGGGATGTCACTTAAGGCCTAGTAATGACTCATTGTACTCTCAAGACAATGAAAATTGGTGGGTCATTACAAATGGTATCAGCTTGTTCGATCCTTACCTAACAAGTAGTCATCAGTGTTCTTGGTCTTGGAGTTGAAATTCATTATTTTCTATTCCTTGGGTTGAAATATTAGATAATAGTAGGATTGTAAGAACTTGAAATGTATAGCATAAAAGGACATAGCTAACCTGTTTATGCTGAACTTTAAGTTACCAGGGTGTTGGGTATATAAGTGTTTTGGATACACTTCTAGAATGTTGGAAATCTCATTATCATGGGTTTAGCCAATGAGAGGAGAATTACATGCATTGTAGAGGAATGACTTCCCACTAGGATTGCATATCTCATTGTGAGGAATGAGTAAGGATTTTGTGCAAGGTGCGAATTTTTGAAAAATGCAAAAATTGTTTTCAAGTGAAAGATTTTAAAAATAGGGTATTTGGTGTATTTTGAAAATGGGTTGATTTTCAAAAAGCATGCTGAATGTTTTAAAAAATGATTGAACATGGGAAAATAGATGTTTTGGAAAACAATGTTATGATGGATAATGTGATAGAATTTGAAATTCTAAGCCATCAGTTTCTAGAGAGTGAGATTGAAGGGGTTGTTGTTGGTTTAGGAAATAGCACCCAGTAGGCGTCATTGAAACTAGTTAGAAGAAGCCAGTGAGAATGTGGTTGCACCTGAACCATAGGTGAACCAACAGTTAGTCCAAAGCATCGCTCAGGCTTTTAAAACTGTTGAATTGGGACTGCAACCAAATACTTTGTTTACAATATCCGTCACTGTTGAAAATCCAAGTGGAGGAAGTACGGTTATCTTTACTAGAGGAGATGAGAACTCTAACACTAAGAGAAAGAGGGAATCAGACACCTTTTCTCAAGGAGGAAAAACATATCAGAATCAGACAACAAGATTGTTAAAACTTCCTCAGATACCCAAGTGTAAGATGGGATGTTTCCAGTGTGGCTCTACGAGCCACATCAAGCGGGATTGTAAGGCACAACCTCGAAAATGTCATAATTGTAACAAGATGGTACATCTTCAACACTTTTGCCGTAATGCTATGAGGTCGGGTGTTTATGACACTCCTCAGAAATGGAAGTGTTAGTATAAAAATAAAGATCAGAGCATGGAAAACACGCATCTGCTTGGAGATGAGAAAATTGTAGTGGATGATCAGTCGGGACCATCCAGAGTGCGAGGTATGGTTCTTTTAATTTCCACGTTGATGCATGATTTGTTTGATACGGGTGCTCCCCATTACTTCATTGCTTCTCATGTCGTTGATTTTCTATGTTTAAAACTGGAAATAATCCCTTCTGTTTTTAAACTGAAAACTCCTCTTAGTGAAAGAGAATGTCAAGCCTTAGTGTGTAGAGAATTTTCTATAACTGTTGATGGAGCTGAGTTAAAATGAGACTTCTTGAAGTTGGACATGGATGTCTATGACGTAATCCTGGTTATAGATTGGTTGACAATGTTTAAGGCTCACATCGACTATTATAGGAGAACATTTAGTTTCACGACTGATGATGACATCAACCATCTCTTCAGAGGAGAGGATGGTAAAGAAAGGTGCAAAGAGCTTGTTGGCACCAATGGTGGGAAATATCTCTCACCAACTGGCATCATTGAATTTGGAATCAATGGAAGAGATTGAGGAAAATAGTTTTCTAGCTATTGTGGATCAATTTCCAGATGTCTTTCCCAAAAACTTCTCAAGGTTACCACCTCTAAGGGAAGTGGAGTTTACGATTGATCTCCTTCCGGGGACCAGTCCTATTTCCCTTCCATCTTATCGGATGGCACCAACATAGTTACGGGAATTGAAAGTACAGTTAGGGGAGATGGAAAACAAGGGTTTCATTCAACCAAGTACTTCTCCATGGGCAGCATCAGTGTTGTTTGTGAAGAAAGAAGATGGAACTCTTCGACTGTGTGTTGATTATCATAAGCTTAACCAAGTTATGATAAAGAATAGATATCCACTTCCACGCATTGATGATCTGTTCGATCAATTAAAGGGAGATCAGTGGTTCTCCAGGACTGACTTGCAATCAGGATATCACCAATTTCGAGTTCAGGAGGATATTCCAAATACATCTTTCAGAAGAAGATATGGCCACTACAAATATGTAGTCATGCCTTTCGGTCTAACGAATTCACCAGCGGTCTTCATGGCTTTAATGAATCAAATATTTCAATGATATCTGGATTCTTTTGTTCTGGTGTATTGTGATGCTTCAGGATCAGGGTTGGGTTGTGTTCTCATGCAAAGAGATCATGTGGTTTCTTATGGTTCAAGGCAGTTGAGAGTGCATGAGAAAAATTACCCAACACATGATTTGGAGTTGGCTACAGTCGTCCATACTTTGAAAACATGGAGACATTATCTCTTTGGTGAGAAATTTACTGTGTTTACAGATCACAAAAGTTTGAAACACATTTTCTCACAGCAAGATTTGAATCTCAGGCAAAGGAGATGGATGGAGTATCTCCAAATGTTTGAATTTGACATGATGTACACACCCCGAAAAGGAAATTCGGTGGCGGATGCATTGAGTAGAAATTCATATGCTCAGTTGGTGAAAGAAGCTTCAGATAAATGATAGTTGATGTTGGTATTAGGCTATATGCATCTAGAATGTGAAGACCGAGGTGATGTTGCTGTTTTCTTTTCAGCTACACTTGTTCCTGATTTAGTAAAGATGATAAAAGAAGCACAAAAATCTGATGCAGAATGTCTGGTTGTAAGTTCAAAACTCAATGGTGGGGAGACCATTGATGGCTGGAAACTTGATGGGGGTTCAGTTTTTTGTTTTAGATATCGGATGGTTGTACCTATGGTTTTTCAGGAACAACTCCTTAATGCTTATCACCATTCAAGATGGGCTGTACACCCAGGTACACAGAAGATGTATAAGGTGTTGAAGGTGCAGTTTTGGTGGAGCAGCATGAAAAGGAAGGTGGCCGAGTTCGTCTCACGGTGCTTAACTTGTCAGCAGGTTAAAGAAGAGCATCAGAGACCAGCTGGTATGTTACAATCTTTACCTATCCTAGTGTGGAAATGGGATCAGATAGAAATGGATTTTGTTACAGGTATTCCAAGAACGGTTCGGAAACACGATTCCATTTTGGTGATAGTGGATCATCTAACCAAGTCGACCCATTTCATCCCTATTCGTGAAACCCATACGGTGGAAGATCTTTCAAAAATCTATATCCAAGAAGTGGTAAAGAGGCATGGTGTACCAGTGTCTATAGTCTCAGATAGAGATCTGAGGTTCACATCTCATTTCTGGAAATCATTACAGCAAGCCCTTGGGGCTCAGTTGACTATGAGCACAACGTATCATCCTTAGACAGATGGGAAATCCGAGAAGATAATACAAACGTTGGAAGACATTTTGCAGGCTTGTGTAATGGATTTTGGTGGCTCATGGGAGGATCATATACCTTTAGTGGAGTTCTCATACAATAATAGCTATCAAGCCTCGATACGCATGGATCTGTTTGAATCATTGTATGGGCTTCCTTGTTGTTCTCTACTATGCTGGGTGGAAATTGGTGAAACTTCACTAGTTGGGACGAGCCTTGTCCAAGAAATGAAAGAGAAGATTCAGTTGATTAGAAAGAGGATAAATACGGCTCAGAGTCTTCAGAAATATTATGCAGATCACCGTCGAAGACCGTTGTCGTTCGTTGTGGGTGATCATGTATTTTTGAGGATCTCTCTAAGGCTTGGACATCGTCATTTCGGGAAGCATGTCAAGTTATCTCCAAGATACATTGGCCCTTTTGAGATACTGGAACGGGTTGGAGAGGTGGAATATCGGTTGGAATTACCACCATGGTTTAGTTTGGTGCATAATGTGTTCCATGTATCTCAATTGAAAAATTATCAGCCTGATCCTGACCATGTGATCAGATGGGATCATGTTGACCTAGATCCGGATGCTTCGTTGATACATATCCTAGTACGGATTGTGGATAGGCAAGAGAAATTCTTGCATGTAAAAAGCATCGGTCCAGTGCGGGTTTTATGGCAGCATGGTCAGATTCAGGAAGAGACTTGGGAATGTGAAAAGGAAATGAAAGAGCAATTGTCAGAACTCTTTCAGCTGGGTGAATGTTTTCTACTTTCCGAGGACGGAAAGACCAATGGTGGGGAGAATGTAGTACCCCTGGTTTCTGGTATGTAACCCTTTCTTGATGCTTTTAAATGGTCATAAATTTAAAGGTGATGAATGGGAGAGTCGCTAGAACTTGGAATGATTTTTGAGGCAAAGGGGAAGTCGCACGGGCGGCGTATGGTTTGTCTAACCGTGCGGCCAAACCATGCGGGAAGGGTGGCCGAGGCAGTAACTAACACATGGTTAGTTCACGGTTTGTCAAACTGTGCAAACTAACCGTGCAACCACTTAAACGAGATCCTATAAAGGTGGATCTCATGCGTTTTTGCCTCTATGTAGCTCATTTTCCCTCATAAGCAGCCCTAACTTGGGATTTTGGTTCTCTTAAGGTCAAGGAGGGTTCTCCCATCATTCCAAAGGCGATATGAAGGCTTCTCTTGGCGAATCCAAGCCGGATTCTTGAGGTATGTGATCGTTCGTGTTTGGTTTCTTAGATCTACTTAGATATACTTCTCATATTCTCTCGGTTTATTAGATATATGCCCATTATGAGTAGATCTAAGTGTGTGGATGCCAAATATGATGATATTTGGTCTTGGTTGCGTTAGGAGAAGAGATCTAAGGAGGATCCTTGGTGAATCGACCCGATTTTTCTTGAGCGCTTTTCGACCGTTGTGGTTTTCATTAAAACCTTTGAGGTAGGAGGATTCAATATCGACTCCTCTTGCTAGAATTGATTGGATTAGTTTCAAATTGGTTTGTTTGAATGGATTTGATTGTGAAAAGCATGGAATAAATCTTCTTTAGTGATGATTTATGGTTTTGTTGAAATTGTGAAATCTTGGTGAATTGTTGTGCAAAGTGATTTGGCTTCTTGAATTTAAAATATTGATTTTAAATTATATATTTGTTGAAATGGTAAATGGTTTGATGAAAAATGGGTTTTCAATAAAAAGGATGTTTTATTGAAATGGTTTGAGATTGAAATGACGTTGATGGAATTGGTTTTCAATAAAAAGGGAGTTTTATTGAAATGGTTTGACATAAATGAAGTTGTTTAGTTGTCTTTTATTTGTTCATGAATCATATAGTGAATGTTTGGGTATGGTTGGTTGGTTTATTGGGTTATTTCTTAAAGGTTAAATCATCCCCCACTTGCATTGAAACCCTTTGGAATTTATTGCCAGCCTTTGGCATCTTGGGGATGTCGCTTAAGACCTAGTAATGACTCGTTGTACTATCAAGCCAATGAAAATTAGCGGGTCGTTATAGTTGACGTCCAAGTTTAATTACACCACTGAAATCTCACTTCTTCAGAAAAAAAATTAGGTTTAAAATTTGTTCTCATTGAGATGAATCCAATAACATCAACGACATGTAAATCTAATCAATATCACAAGAGATATCGAAGAGAGAAGTTTGGAAAAAATAATAAAAATAAAATAAAAATAATAATAGAAATAGGATGAGAGATAGAGAGAGATGGAGAGTGGCATGAAAGGAAAAAACATACAGGAGGTAGGAAACCCCATCCTCCCTTTTAACATTTTTTTAATTTCATTAATTAATTATTATTATTATTCGTTATTATTTTTTTTTCTCTTCCATACATTACAAATGGAATCGATAAAAAAAATAAAACTCCTCCTAGAATCATGTATCATATATGATTTTTTTTCAACTGTAGTCGAGCATGCAGGTTTGGCCTATTGGGAAGACATATGAGATGTGACACATGCATGAAACTATCCTCCGAGATGGATGTGCCAGACTTAGGTTGAGATATGTATTTATACTATTCTATTCAGTGGGATGTGTCACATTCTTGGGGATATCCATACAAAAGGGATGTGCTAGACTTGGGTCAGAATGTGATATTTGACGCATGTTTGGGCTATCCATTCAAGACAAATGTGTCAAACTTGGGTTGGCATGTACTTGGACTATCTCTATTGGAAGAATGTGTCATATCCTTATGGATATCCGCTTGAGTAGGATGTATCTATATGGTTACCGATGTTCCATCCAACATTGTGCCAAAGCATATATGTTTCTCCTGACATGGTGCCAAAGCAAGTAGAGTTGGTCCCTGAGGACCCGACATGTGCTTGGTACTTGTGTTATATATTGTTGTTATATATATATATCTTATTTATGTTCATAAAATACACTTATATATTTTATAAACTAATGTTAAGGACCGTTGGTGGTGTCCTACTGAGTCTTGTACTCACACCCTACTTGGTCATTTCAGTGTGTTTGTAGATTTCATGCTTAAGGATTCAGTGAAGGACAAGGGCCTTGTGGTGGATGGTTGAGCAGGTTGAGCGGGATGATGTAGGCATTTTAGGATGGAGTTTGGGCGAGATGCCTACCACTACCCTTATTTTATATCTTTACTTATACCTGAGATCCTTGTTTTGTTTCAGTTATTATATCATGTATATCATCTTTCAGTTTCTACATGTACTCTAATCATTTATTATATTAGTTATTTATTTCTTCCATGCACTTTGATAGAGGGTATAATCTCCCCATGGTTTTACTCAAGACCCTCTTTGCTAGTTGGTAGCATCTGGCATACAGGGAGGCATGCTTGAGGTCATGTGGCACTCTAACTGAGACTCGGTGGTTCGGGTTGGGATGTTACAGTGGGTTAATGAATATGTCATGTTTGGGTGAATGGAATCACTTAGGATACTGGAAATACATGCTTAGATATCCCATGGGTTTCACATGTCATACGACTTTTTAGACCTGTCATATAGTTTAACCCTACATGACTAAGAAGTGGTAGTGCATGCCCAACAACATCCAAGGATCACACGTTGTGTCCAAAAAAGTACATGTTATGTAATTTTATATCCTTTGGTGTTTTCATATCTCCTCACCCAAGTGTCAAAATTAGAGTAGAGAGTAGTCCATTCTGAGCATTTTCCCATGTCTAATGTGATGGTGCATATCAATTCACTATTATATGATGTTTATGAGTCATTTTAATCAATTTTATTTCATTAACTTTGTAGAGATTATGAATGGGTGTGGTAAAGGAATTTAAAGAAAACATGGGGTTGATAACCCCCATAAAGACACACTAATACCAGGGTGTGGGTCCTCAATATACATAGTTAAGTTAAAAAACCCCATTATGACAGGGCTTGGGTCCTCCACCAATGGAGTAGGTAACCCCTTATGCCAATGAACATTCCACTTGATGGGGTGCGAGTCCTCCTAGGGGTTAGTTCCCCTTGATTGTAATTCCCTCCTCAATGAGGTGCGGGCCCCACACTATGATACCAAAGATGTGATGTGGAAGTTGTGGAAGCTAAGAAGTTCAGTTTCTTTGGGCCTTGTAATATGCAGGGTAATCCATATTCCCCATAGCATTCTATCTTTGTAGAGATGAGCTGTGAGGATCGGGGTTTCCCATTATTCTTGGTTTTCTTTTAAGAATATCTAGGTTTTCTGCTATTTTTATTGACTTATTGTTTCTATTCCTCCTTTGTGTTTCTAAATAATCCTAATCGATATGTTTATACCCACCCCTGCATGGGATTTGTACCCACATATGTTGTGTCTTTAAATATGATGTCCAATTTAGAGGAGGCTTCAATGGATGTGGTGCTGGTGGAGCCAAATATTATTGGGATTTGGTGGTGCCTATTGCAATAAGTGATCATTTTGGAAGCTGGTGTGATGTGGAGTTCACTTTACCATTTTTTCAAGGATGGAATTTATTTTGAGTTGTTTCACTCATGAATTTTCCATTAATTTCTAGTGTTACATTTATTATACTATTATAGATGGTTAGTGTGTGTCACATACATATTACATTATAGATAATTATTATTTCTAGTCTTATATGGTCACATTTGTTCTGAATATATGTTTCTATGATTAGGTTCATTAAGATAAGGCATCCCATGTGTGTGATATGCCTTTTTGGTGTTAGTCTATAGACCTTGGCCTATTATAGGTAGGATTTGGGTGACACACTCAACTCATCACCAACCCTGGTGGGGTCTTAGCTGGTTCAGTCATTTCAGAATAACAGGGATAGAGTTTGGATCTAGGAGCCTTATGATCTTTGGTTTGGGAACTTAGGGAAAATGTTTCAGGGGTTTTTAAGTTTAGTTAATAGATCGAGGAACTCGATATAGGTATGGGTAACCGACATATCCTTTTTCCAAGAATTTGATGATCTATAAGTCAACTTATGAATTTAAGGAATATTTTTCAATGCATTAATGGGATGGTACAAACATTATATAACAAACTAATTGTGTTTTTTTCCATGTCCTTCATGTGTGAGCTAAACTAGATATGATTTAATAATTGTGTTTTTTTTTCAAAATATAGGATGCCACCATCATAGAAAACTAACTCAGTTATAGAGGCAAGATCATGATAATCTCATGTTAGAGATTCATTATCCCATTGCTAATTAGTTGAGAGATAAGGCATTAGTGTGGGGACTAAATTGAGAGGTATCTCCACCTTATAAGCAAAGGGAAGAACCCCCACTAGCTGAATAGAGAGTATATCCATCTACTAAGTAGTGGGTAATCCTTCTTAAGAAGGATAAGGCTACCCATGGATTGGGCATGCTTTATGGGTTTCAATGATAAAGGCCTCATAGGTTTCGATTTGACCCATATTCTTAGGTAGTAGAGGTTTGGATGGAGTTGGTGTTTTTCATCTGGTTTGGAAACTCACAGATCGAATGGTTGTTCTTACTTTGAGTCTTCTTCATGGAGTAGCTATATATTATTGGATGTTTATCACTCAAAAATAATAGAGACCACTCTACCTTGGTCAGAGTTTGAGTGCTTGTTCAGATAAGAGTACTATATAGCGATGTAGAAGATGGTACGAGTTCCAAAGATGTTAGACCTTTATTAGGGAAGCATGACTATGTTTGAGTTCTCTTTGAGGTTCATAAAACTCATGAGGTTCTCCCTAGATATTATTCATTATGGATTTAATTGAGATTTGATGTTTGAGTAAATCCTTCAAAGGGAGATTCAAGCTGTGAATGCGACCTTGTGAATTCCCACCTATGTTGGAGTTCTAAAATATGCCTTGTTAATTGAGAGTTTTCTAGAAGATATGTAGCCTAATGAAAGATCAAGTTAAGGTTTTATTGGATAAGACACATAAGAGATAGATTTTATATGATAGTCGATGAGACATCACCATTAGAGACATCCGTATTCACAATACCGGTATCAGGGATTGATGGTTGAAGGATTATACATAGAGTCGATCCATCAGGGAGACAAATAACATTATACCTATGTCAACAGAGGACACATGACTTATCTTTTTCCCACCCAATGAGAATTAGAGGATAGTCAGGGTGGTATTGTAGGAGGAACTCCCCTTCAGAGGAAGCATAGAGAACAAGGGTCTCCCTAGCATAGATAGGGTGGCCCTATCAGAGGTAGTTATAACATAAGAACATGTGGTATTGGAGTTTCTAGGGGTGGATGGTACATTGAACAACTTCCATCACCACCACCTCTATGTGGTCCACATAGGGAACTGGGTATAGATGTCTAGGGTTGTGGTTAGATGTAGGTGATGGATGGATTTGATTAGGTAGTTCTTGGAATAAGTTGAGGTATAATTTGTGTCTTTTATAATTTTTTACTTTTACTTATAAACAATGATGTGGACCATTATTTTCTCATGTCATATTTAGTTTTGGAGTTATAGATCCTAGTAAATCCCTTATCCCAACCCATCGTCTAGAGACTCTTACTAGAGGAGATCAACCTACCACTAAAATATTCCATCAATGTGAACTTACTATTTTAATAGAGAGGTTTTCTTGGGGTCTCATCATGGGGGAGATGAGACTCTAGGATACCATCCTCAACATGTGCTAGTTTTCACGGTCAATGCTTGGGTAGATTGTTATTTTTTAAATGTGTTTTTTCCATTGAGTAAATGGGATTAAATTTACCTTCATCGATAATTGGGACTCTCAGGTGGTATGAGAATTCCCAAGACTCATAAATTTACAGTCAATTACCCATCAGTTGTTGATCCTAGTATTGTAGATGTTGTGGAGGAGAGGTTACCTACAGTGCTGGAGGAGTACATGGATGTTTTTAAAAATAAATTTCTAAGGTTTACCCTTCATTGATAGGTTTATTTAAATATCTATTTACACCCTGCGACCTCATAAATATCATTTGAAGCTTATCTAATGGACCTAAATGATATTATAGATATAAAGGTGCAGTTGGAGGGCCTTCTAGATAATTTTTTCATCAAACCCAATGTGTCCCTCTAGGAAGCTCCTGTTCTATTTTTCAAGAAGTAAAACAATAGTTTGAGGATTTTTATTGATTATCACCACTTTAATCAGGTTAAATTAAAGAATAAATACCCTCTTCTAAGTATCAATCATCTCTTCAACCATATAAAAGGACCAAAGTGGTTCTTGATGATTAATATCAAGTTCATGTATCATTAACTTTGGGTATGTGTAGAGGATATCTTGAATATGGAATTTAGGTGTATCTATGGTCGATAAAAGTTATTAGTAATTCCATTTGGAGTGATTAATGTACCTAATGTGTTCATGAGACTCATGATTTGGATATTTTAGATATTATTAGATCATCTCATGGTGGTCTTCTTTGATGACATCCTTATTTATTCCAGGATAGAGGATGAGCATGCCGAGCAATCAAGTATTGTTATGGACTTAATCTATGAGAACCAACTATAGATTAAACTCTAAAAGTGATATATTTGGATTCATTTCTTAGGGAATGTTATCTCAAAAGGATGAGTAATAGTTAATCCCATGAAAATTGAGGCTATTATGACATGGGTTCCACCTAATATAGTGTTTGAGGCACGTGGTTTCCTTAGGAAATCAAGTTACAATCAGATATTCATGGAATACTTCTTGAATATTATACCCCCCCATGATTTACCTTAATAAAAAGAGGAATACTTTCAGCCAGACTAACCAGTATCAGAAAGACTTTGCAGAATTGAAGAATAGGTTGACCAATGCCTTAATTTTAAAATTATCAAAGGAAGGGGATGATTATGAGGTTTATTACAATTATTCCAGGTATTGGATTGGTTTTTTTCTAATAAAAAGTCATACTACAACCACTTATGGGTCCAACAATATAATACCTAAGAATAAAAACTATGCAACCCATGATTTGGAACTTGAAATGGCAGTGTTTACCTTGAAGATGTGAATACATTATCTTCTCAATGAGCGATTTGTGGTCTACATGTATCATAAGAGTCTAAGGTATATATTATCCCAAATATATCTCAGCCTAAGGAAGAGGAATTGACTAAAGTTCTTGTTGTATTATGAATTTGAGATAATCTATACTTTGGAAAAGGGAAATGTAGTGGATGATTCCATTAGTCAGAAATCCCATTCTCAGTTGATGGAGGAGGTGTTTGAGCAGATAGTCTCAATATAGTTAGTTTTATTGGAAGGGGGAGACATTTATTATCTATTATCAATGGTGGTTTCCCCCACACTTCTTCATCAGGTGAGGGAGGCCCAAATTAGAGACATTGATTGAGAAATATTAAGAAACTAGATATTCTAGGGTGATACACCTGATGTATTCTTTGAAGGTGGGGAGCACGTTATCCCATTTTGGGGTATAAAATGGTTCTAGATAAGTTGTGTAAGGAGGTGTTGAGGGGGTTTCAAACCTACTGTATGGAAGTATATCCAATCATGAAAAATATGTACCAAGATCTTAAGTGCCCATTTTAGTGGCTAGGCATGAAGTATGAAGTTATTGAGTTCATATCATGATGTCTCATCAGTCAGTAGGTAAAGCGTGAGGACCAAGTTCCTACCAAATTTTTTCCAACCTATGTTTTATAGTGGAAGTGGGATAATATATAAATATATTTTTTGAATGTAATTTTATGTATAGTGAAGGGACATAACATCGTCTGGGTGATCATTGAATGAATGACCAAGTTGGTTCAATTTCTCCCTCTCTAAGAGTAGATTCCGGGGGAGGGTTTAGAACACCTATACAATGAGGAAATTTTGTGTTTTCATGGGGTAACCTTTATAATTTTCTATAACCATGATTCTAATTTCACACCCCATTTTTGGAGGAGTTTACAAGAGAATTTTGAGACACAATTATGATCAGGTATGAAATTCCACCCCTAGAAAGATGGTCATAATAAGATAACTATTTAGGTTCCCAAGGATATGTTTTGAGTTTATGTGCTTGATTTTGGTAGGAGTTGGGTTGATCACCTATTGTTAATGGAGGTTTCATATAATAAAAATGGTATGAAACCTTTTGAGGATTTATATGGGAGACCTTGTAGGTCACCATTTTATTATTAATATATTAGTGAGTCATCATTTATTGGGACCAAGATAGTGTGTTTGATTAGGGAGATAGTGTAAGTAATCTATAAATGATCAGTAATAGATCAGAGTCATTAAAATTACCACATAGATCAAATAAAAAGGACTCTAGAATTTGAGGAGGGAGATCATATGTTCTTAATGATATCACTATGGCATGACTTGAGGAGTTTTTAAGCCATTACAAATCATTCAAAGGGTAAGTGAGGTTTCTTATCAATTGGTATTACCCCCATAGTTAGACTAGGTTCACAACATCTTCAACATGTCATAGTTGAGGTGATATGACAATGAACCATCACACATTATCGATTGGGGTGAGATAGACATTGAGGATGACACCACCTTTATGGAGTACCTGGTGGATATCGAGGATTAATAGAAGAATATATTTTATGGGTGAAAGATTCTATAGGTGTGACTATTATGGTAGTATGAAAATCTTTAGGAGAGCTCATGGGAGCGTGAGAACCAAATGCCAGCTCAACACCCTCACCTTTTCGAGTGATTTATTATTTTATGGATGAAAATCCTTAATGGTGAGGAGTATATAGTGATATTTATTTTTAGTTTAACCCTTTAAAATATTTTTAATAATATATTATTAAGTGTTCATGTGGTCATATTTATTTTTAAGTAGTCACAGCTCTCAAAAAATAAATAATATTTTTAAATATATTATTTTATTCATGTATACATGTTAATGAGTTTAATATTTTATATATCCTAAAAAAAATTCATGAATGTAAGTTTCAATACCATAGTTGTTTTCAAAATGGGGTATTTTACTGAAGGGTGGTACTTTATTCATGTGAATTTTGGGCTCTAGGACGAGCCAATTTTTAGGAGTTTAATAAAATTTTCCTGGTTGGAAATCCCTATCCCCAACCCTCCTCTATATAATGTTCGCTAATCCTTTTTTGAGAGGACCATCCTTTGAAATCGAAGGATAAACTTATAGAAGTTTTTATTCATTCTTCATGATTTATGGGATTATTCTTCTAGGAGTCATTAGATTGGTGGGAGGTAAATACACACGCCAACAAAAATGATTCATGAAGTTTTAATGAATTTCACCATGAGTTAGGGCATAATTATTGATTTATTATGCCTTTTTCTTTATGTAAAATCAAATTAAATCTTGTAATTATTATTATTTTAACATGGAATGGATTATTATGAACTCATTATTGAATTATTTTTTATTAATATTGTTATTTTTGTTCATTTTCTTCAATTTTCACGTCACTTATCAATGATTTATCTCATATTGATATTTTGAGTGTCTAGAATTGAATTAGACACTAATTATTACCTTCTCTCCCCCATTTTTATTCACTATCTATGATAAATGACCATCTAAGGCCTTCACATTGGCTGACATTTTGACGATGAAAGATCGGGATGGTAGGAAAATCGACGATGATAAGAGTAGTGCAAGTTTGAGAATGATAATAGAAAAGGGGGATCAATAAAGAATCATGAAAGTAGTCAGAGCACAAAAAAGGATCCCCAATGATGGCCCATGTGAGGGGTTGGTGGGGGAATGGTAGTTTGGATATGGTGAATCGACCTGAGAGTGATGTTAGTGATGGGAGTGGTGTAGATGTCCAATGGAGGGGAGGTGGTGGTTCCGTGATATAGTGGATGGTGTATTGTCCACATACGGTGGTGAGAAAGGTGGTAGTGGTGGAGAAATCTGCGAGAAAACTAGATTTGGTAAATAAAACACAATTACATAGTGTGTTGTCTAAAATCATATGACTTGTTTAGTTTTTTTCTAAAACTAGGGTTTTGATGGTGGAGATAAATATCATGCGGTGTGTTACCATGTAGATTACATCATGTCCTATATTTGGTTGGTGAGTAGGATTTTACAAGTGTGATAAATATCTCACGGTGTATGACTATGGGTCAAACAACATGTTTGGTGAACCACATGACCCAGGGTGTACTAGGGTACACACTCGGATTACCACTTGTCCCCACATTCCATGTGGGATAGTAAACATGTTGCATCAGGGTTGAAAACATGAATTGATCTACAAGCAGTACACACTTGGGCATCCCATGGTTTTTACATGCATATGACCCTTTTGAAACTCTATCTAGGTTGACCCTACATGACTAGGTAGTGGCGGTTCTGACCTGTATATTGCTTGAGGTTCACACACCATTTCCTAAAAATTACATGCCATGTAATTTTATTTTCTCTAGTATTTTTCATATCTCCTTGCTCAAGTGCCAAAATTAGATAAGTAAGAAGTCCGTTCTAAGATTTTTTTTCACATAGAACATGATAATGTGAATGTATTCACTATTATATGATGTTTTTGAGGTTTTTGGGTAGTTTTAGTTACTTATCTTCATATATATGATTACTATATACAAGATAGGATTTTTAAGAAGACACAAGGTTAGTAACTCCACTAGAGACACCATGATACCAAAGCATGGGTCATCTGTATACTTAATAGTTCTAGAAACCCCCCTTTGCGATAGGGTGTGGGTATTCCACTCATAGAGTATGTAACTAGTTTCAATAAATTTGAGAATAAATAAATTTATTCTAGTGAGTAACCAGGCCATTTCCACAGATATAGGGTAGTTGGTCTACTAAATTCACTTATTTACAAAGAATGGAGATCAAAAATATAATTGGGGTTGTGTGTGTTCATACAAAAATTAAAAGTGTTTTTGGTGTTTTTTATTAAGGTGTGTGTGTGTGTATAATGGGTATAGGTAGTAGGATTAAGAATAAAAATTCCTTAGAGTCTTAATTATATATATGAAGTGTGTGTGGATTTCAAGGCAGTAACCATCAAAAAGTTGTGCATCGAATGAATTTTCAAAATAATGTAATTAGAAACATCATTAATTACCAAGGGATTCCTGTCATATCACCATAAAGACATAGTACTATGACCATGAGTCCCCATAAGGTTACTCTTGGATCTTTATAGCAGTGGTTAATTCCATTTTTATTTGATTAGGTTACCATTACATCCATTGAACTCTTGTTCCTTAGGATGGAACGATCAGACTTATTGCATTGATTAAGATTACACTATTATTCCATTCCCTTTTCCCTCTCATCATTTAACCATTAATAAAAAAATAAATCATTAAGAAAAAAGGATTAGATAATCAAAATTCCATGATTGAAACAAATTAAAACACAAGAGAATATTATAACCCCCTCATCCCCACACCAAATGAATAGCCTAGCCTACTAATTATAGTGAAAAAACCCAGAGAGAAAAAAATTATTCCTCATGAATGTTCTTGACCTCTAACTCTACTTAGGATACAATTTCACCTCCACTACCAATTATGGAAGAAGTGGATCTTGATGGAAAAAATGGATAAGAGTAGAGGAGTGGAGGTGGAATGTGTATGGGATAATGGAATGGTTAGGAATTGTACAAAGGGTTTGGAATAGAATGGAAGGGTTCTGGACCCCCCTTACACAAATGAATGGAATGGGGATAAATTGAGGGATGATGTGATGAGTGCATGGATGGTATGGAGGGAATGGAATAATAAGGTTCTGGATACTTGAGTTGGCCCCCAAATCCCATTGAAATTGAAGTTTATCATCATGTGTAGGTCCCTAGATATTCATCACGCATGAGATAAATTCCACCTAGAATCACCTACATGGATCAATAAAATTCTAGGAGGTTCCCTAATTTTCCCACACATTTATAGGGGATTACATTAAGTCATCTCCCATATCACTCTTCACTATATTCTTCCATGTGAAATTTCTCCTAATGTATTTCCCAATTTGGGAAAGTATATAATTTTATGAAGATTCAAAATTAATGAATGTTACCCACATGTAACATAGTTAGATCTGTGGGTTAAATGGAATTACTGAATGTTACCACTGAAATGGTGGTAATATATTTCTTTGGGGATACTTTAAGTCTCACTGTGTATAAAAGTTTATCCCCCAATTTTATTCTAATTTAAACAAGGGTTGTAACATATTTTAGGTTTAGGATACGTTGAGAAGGGTTGAGGTTTCATTAGCTTGAGAGGATATGTTAGTTGAGCCTAAGCCTACATTGAAACATGTGATATAATTGGATGAGGTTTAGATTCTATTGGAACTTGAGAATACATTGACATGGTTGCGGATTATTATTGGGATTGTGTATCCATTGGAGATTCTTGAAGATAATTTAGCATGTGAGGGAATTAATGGAGTATATTGGGTCCTTTTTCTTCTTCCCCAATTCAGTGATTTTAGTATCCATTCTTTGAAATTGTGTTTTAGGAAGTGAAAATTTCATGTCATTTCCCCTTCAATGAGATGTAAAATCACCCCAAGATTCCATGGGTGAGATTTTATTTTTTATAGTAGTGATGTTAGAAGATCAGTATTGGAAATGAGGGTTTCAAAATAGAGTGAAACCCATGGTGATTTTGATTATAGTGGGTGAAGATGAGTTGTGGATGGATTAGATATAAGGAAGTCCAAAACCAATAAAAATTAGAGTCCTTAGGTGCATCACACATTCATCTAGCACAAAATAACACACTATTAATACATTTATCTACCCCACATTTAAATACCACTGGGTGGGGATAAGTCTCGATGTATCCTACACCTTGGAAGAGTATGTGTTGAGGTGTTATGGGTGTTACTTTGGTACAATGTCGACCCACATTGTGCCCTTGTGTATGAAAGCTAACTTTCCCATGGGACTATCTTTTATATGTGTCCCATGGGCCTGAGGGCCTTCTATTGTTTTCCCCAGGCTAGTCCTAGGGCTTGTGCTGTCCTTCCCCTTCACATGGGTGACCATGAGATATGGTTGACTAGATAAAGTCTAAACTCATTTTTTCTTCTCAAGTTTTTTTGATCAAATATTTACATCATATCAAATATGTTGACCCCAACATCAAATTTTTAATTTTAGAGCATCAAAACAAAAAAATTTCATATTCATAACCTCAAATATCATTCCTCAAAATAAGATTTTCAAGATTAATCAATTATGAATGATTTAGTAAAAAATATATGAATTATTACTCTAAAAATAATAAAAACTATAAAACCTATCACATTTATTCAAATTATCACTAAAAAATAATGAAATATATAAAAATTAATATTAAAAAATGATGAAAAAAAATGCAAACTATTTTACCCCACACTTGAGCATTACTTATCCTCATGCAATTTCTCTCAACAAAGGATCTCATTAATAATTCATATCCTTTGAATTTCAAGACTCATTCAATGAATTTTAAATTATAAGCACTTAATTCAATCTAAATGCTAACATGAATCACTATTTAAAATCACCATTACTTAAGACCAATATATCACTTCATAATTTCACCTAATTAATAACACGTCACTATGAACCAACTGGAAAACCTCATTTTTCACTTGTTCACATAAGTTCACAATTCACCTTTCCCTTTATCCCTCTCAAAAACTTGGAACATTTTTCAATTTTTTATATCCATGTAATGTGTAATTCACTTATTCAATAATTTAGTAGGAATAATCTAGAACTAAGGCATCCCAAGTAGCAATCATCCTAAAATACCAATTAGAATTGTTAGGGAATGAAAGCATATCTCATATTTTCTTCACTATTATTGATGGTTTTTTATTTTTCATGTGCACACAGACACATACACACTTATTACAAGAAATTTTATGAAAATTTAGTTTGAAACCAAATTTCTCTTACTATTTAAATTTAAATGATTTATCTTCTTATTATTTAAGGTGAACCATTGAATTGTTACTCATATTTTAAAAAATAAATCACTCAAGTATAGGTTCATCAATCCAATGTAAACATGTCAAATTTTTATTGGACTAAGTACTATCTTATTAACCTTAAATGCTTCAGTGCTAAAAAAATTGAATTTCTCCATTCCCCCCCATTGGAAATAAACCCAAAGAATCAAATTTTGACTTGTAGAGCTCAAAGTACACTCACCCTAGATCATATCTCCCCCATAAACCTACAATACTTCAGAAAAAATATTAAAATAGTTAGAAAAAATAGGGAGAGGGGAACGTTCGTAACCTCCTTATGCATGAGGAGGTGGCTAAACACCAAGGTTCAACCGATGCTTCTCAAACACATGTGCTGAAAATGGTTTGACCAGTATGTCAGCCACTTGATCATCAGTTACAACACGATCCATTTTAATCATTCCTTGTTACACTTTTTCCTTGATGAAGTGATATTTGATTTCAATGTGTTTCGTACGAGAATGATGAATAAGATTCTTTATAAGATCAATTATGCTCTTGTTATCATAGTGAATCACCATTGGTTGTTTCACCTCATCACCAATATTAGTTAGTTGTTGCTTCATCCATAGTAGCTGAGTGCAAGTCTTTGTGGAAGAGATATACCCAACTTTAGTAGTACTAAGAGAAGTAATTTAATGTTTCTTACTCAACAAACCCACACATTTATTGCCAATAAAGAATGATCCACCACTTCTGGACTTTATATCAACAACATCTCCAGCCCAGTCATCATCAGAAAATGCTGATAGTTCACTATCTATTCCTACAGTAAAGTATAATCCATAATTTTGGGATTCTTGAATGTACCTCATGATTATTTTCACTGCTTCCATATGTTCATTTTTCAGATTATTTTGAAATTAGGCCGTTAATCATATTGCAAAGACAATATCTAGCCATGTTACAATTAAGTACAATAAGCTTCCAATGATTCTCATGTATATTGTGGGATCTATATAATTCCCATACTCATGATTTCCATGTTTAGTTCCAACCACAATAAGAGTCAACATTTGTTTGTATTCATTCATATTGATTTTTTTTAGAAAATATATTGCATTCTTTTCCTAATAAATGAAAGTGTAGTCTTTCCTATGAATCACTTGCAACCACAAGAAGTATGTGAGTTCACCAATCATAGACATTTCAAATTCTAGTTTCATATTATTGGAAAATTCATTCACTGATCCCTACCTGCTTCCTCCAAATATAATATCATCTACATACACCAGAACCATGAACTGATATTTCTAAAACAGTTTCACATAACCACTATGACCCAATCCTCCTATTTTAAATTTGAGATTCTTCATATAAGAATCCATCTGAGAGTACCATACCCGTGGTGTCTGTTTTAGAGCATATAAATCCTTATTTAATTTGCAAACCTTCATTTAATCATTACCAATAAGAAAACACACTGGTTGTTCTATGTAGACTTATTCTTCAAGAACACCATTTAAGAAAACAGTTTTGACATCCATTTGATACACTTTGTATCCTATTTGAATTTCCATGGTAAGAAATAGTCTGATTGAATCCAGTCTAGCCATCATAGAAAATGTTTCTTCAAAATAAAATCCTTCAATCTGTGAATATCCTTTACACACCAGCTGTGCCTTATTTTTGATCACATTTCCTTGCTTTTCAAATTTATTTTTGAAAATCCACTTCATACCAATCACATTTTTGGTTTTAGGTCTCTTAACTAGGTCCCATGTTTGGTTCTTATCAATCTGATACAACTATTCATTCATGGATTTAACCCATGATTCATCCTTTGTAGCTTATTCAAATAAATATGGCTCCATAATTGAAACAAATGCGGATCATACACTATTTTTCATTCTCCTTGTCTGTGTGGGAGCTGTCCAATCCCCAATGATGTTGGATCAATGAATTTATGATCTTCAGTTTCTTCTGTGGGGTTCAGAAGAATTTTCTTCAACCATTGTTTCTTCTTCTTATTCTTCTTATAAGTAAACATCATGATGCAACTCCTGGATGTTTTTCATGCCTTCTTCTACTTCTGTATTTGTATCTATTCCATTTCCACATTCTTCCTCATATTCCATCACATCAGCAAATGAATTTCTTGATCCATTTCTCATTTTATCCTCAATGATATTCACATCACCACTTTCCATAATTTTTCCAAGATGTTTATTAAAACATTTTCAGGGTTTTCTATTCATTTAATATTAAATAAATGTTCCTTCATCTACATCATCACCATACTTGACTTGATTTACTTCTTTGTTTCAAATAAAGCATTTACTTCTGAAAACATGAAAATAATTCAAAGAGGTATTCCTTCCATGAAATAACTCATAGGGTGTCTTGGTTTCCCCCATATAAAGCCCTATTTGGTTTTGGAAATAAACTACATCTTAAATATCATCTTTCCAGTAATGGTGAGAGATACAACTCTCAATCAATATAGTTCTAACCATACTATTCACCTATCGATTCTGGTGCTCAACAACTCTATTTTTCTATGGGATTCTCACAACAGCCACTTAATGTTGTATTCTATGTTTCTCTAGGTAATTTTTAAATTCAATGGATGTGTACTCCCCTCTATTTTCAGACCACAAAATTTTTATTATGTATCTAGTATCATTCTTGGCTATTCGGTGATAAGTTTTCATACAATCAAGCCTTGTCATTTCCTATGTATAACCATCACACAATACATTCTACTATAATCATAAATGAAAAGGAAGAAGTACCTTTATCCATATGTTCCAGCAAAATTTATCAGACCACATACATATGTATGAATGAGATCAAGAAGATTTGATGCTCTTTTCTTCTTTGGAAAATATGAACTACACACAAACTTTCCTCACATGAAAGAAGCACAATTTTTCTACCATTCACACTTCATATTTGGGATATCCATGATAATATTTAGTTTATATATATTTTTCATATCTTTTTGATTGATGTGACCCAAACTCTGATGCCATAATTTGTTCTTTACTTCAACTTTCATGAAACAAATGTTCTCTTTACTATCAAACTGATATAAGTTTCCATTTGTTCTAAATCCCTTAATGGGAGAATTCTCTATTCTTACTTTTATAGTGCAACCCTTTTGATTAAATTTCACCATAATTTCAGAGTCACAAAGTTGGATCACACTCAGAAGATTGCGACGCAACCCATTCACATAAAGAAATATGGTATTCTTCAGATCACCATTGGATAGTTTAGTACTTTCACTACCTTTGATATTCAAAGCACCATCATTACCAAATATCACTATTCCATCGACCTTTTTCTTGATATTCATTAACAGGTATGCATTTCCCATTATATGGGATGATCACCCACGATCAAGAATCCAAGTACAACTATTCTTGGTAGTTTTGAGAGCTACTTCTATAAGGTTTGATTTTTTAATTTTCTTCTTTTCCTTCCATGAAATATTATGTTGAATGAAGGATAAATATATCCTTTCAAATATCTCTTCCATTGAGAAGGTTATTCATGCTCATATTCTTCTTCTAGTGGAGAAAACCTATTTGTAAGAGCAACACTGTTTGGTTGGTGAGTATCAACTTGTCTCTTGTTTCTATATGAAATGTTCCTTACATTCCTCTTCCTACAATCAACAAATTTATGGAAAAATTTATAACAATGAAAACAATATTCATAAAAAATATTTCTTCTATAAGAATTATAATATGAATTCTTTATCCTTTTTTGACCCCTATCTCTTCCCCATTTAAATAGATCTTTGCTTCTTTACAGTATGACATGGTATGGCCCATGTAGCCATAGAATTGAAATTTCATAAGTGGAAATGTATTATCACTTCTATTAATCCTAATGTCATCTTATTTATATGGATAATTTTATTTTATATCATCTCAGGAAATTCGAGGACAGTTTTCAGTCCTCCTTTCAGTCTGATTTGAGACTTTATTGGTTTGGACTTCAGGTGTCTGTGATATGTCTGACTTTCATCTTGACTTTATTTTGGCCAATTTTACTACCAATATTATAAATTTTATGATTAAAAACAATTCCTATGTTTCACATTCATGAGGGTCTATGATCATTCATAACCTTTTCAACTCCATCAGAACCATGCCTAACTCTCTCTAGTAGCCCAACATCTGAGAATTTTCCAAACTGAATTTTCTTCATTGCTTCTTTTAGGCTTGATTCACTTTTAAGATTACTACTAAGAGTAACAAATTCTTCTTCAAGTCCCTTAATAGTTTTAGACTTCTCATCTAGTATTGGTGTAAGGTCATTAATGAACTTTGCCTATTCTTAAATTCTGATCTTAAGTTCAACTATATCTTCTGAGATTTCAGAAGTTGTTGAGTGTTCCTTAACAACTTTCTCAAGTTGATCAATTTCATCTTCCAGTATATCAACATATTTTGATGACTCTTCCAAAATTTCTTTCCACTTTTTTAATCTCTTTCATTAATTCTCAAGCTTACCAAAATAATCCTTAAGTTACAACTTTAGATCGATATAAGTGGTCAATTCATTATCTCTAGATTTATCTACCGATGGTTCTGATTTTTCAACAGTAGCCATAATTGACACATGGGTCCTAGATTTTAATTCTAGTTCTTCTTCCTTAAAGAATTCACCATCACCATCATCTTCTTCACAGAAAAAACCTTTCTCTGTAGTTTCTTACCGAACTTGAAGTTTCCCTTTTTGTTTTTTTTTCAAGGCTTCTGTATGTCTCCAGCTTCACTTTCTTTGTTATAAAACTTTCTTATGCATCGAGAGGCAATGTTCCCAACTATGCCACACCTAAAAAAATCCAGAGGTAACTTTCCTTCAAATTTATCTTTTCCCTTATTGAATTTCATGGAAATGAGAGAGATAATTTCTTTTTCCTCATTATATTCATCAATACTATCTCCTAAAATTTCAAGTTTTTCCATGGATTTGAATTCCATTTCCTTAATAACTCAAGTAGTTTCATCTTATGGTTTGAATCTCATCTTATATGCCACTAGGCTTCTCAGCAGATCATCTAGAGAAAGTTTGAAAAGATCCATTTCCTAAAGGGCTGACACCTTTTAATTGTAAAGAGGTAGAAGTCTTCTCAATATTTTCTTTATAATATCAATGTATTTTATTTCTTCACAAAGTCCTCATATTTCTCCAATAAATTCAGTAATTCAATTGAAAAAGGTATCCTTATTTTTGTTAGGATGAATCTTTAGATCATCAAAACTATTGTGAAAAACTTGTAGTTTCTCCTCCTTCACTTTGATGTAACCTTCATAAATATTATCCAGTTTTTCCCACATAAACTTTGCTGACATACAACTCATCACCTTTAGATATATCTGATTAGAAAGAGATATAGTGAGGAAATTCTATGCTTTGGAATCTACATCAAGAATTTTACTATCTTTATCAGTTATAGACATCCCAATTGGATTAGTGCCCTATATTCCTTGTGCAGTGGAAAACATGACTTCCATTCCAAGATATCTTAGATGAGATCTAATCTTTTTCTTTTAGTCTTGAAATTTTATTTCGTCAAAGAGGGGTACTCCCCTGAAATTTACTATATTATCCACTATAGAAAGGAAGGGAAGATTTAACACCAATAACCTTTACGCTCTAATACCACTTGAAGGACCCCAGAACACTCTGAGAGGGTAGGGGTGAATAAGGGTGTCAAATTTTTCTTTTAAACTGATGGATCTTGTTCCCACATTGGTAGGAACCTATTAAACCTGTTTGATGAGAAAATGTAGAAAACAAAAAAATCACATTCAATGTGAAGACACAAAAATTTAAGGCTATGTCTAAGGAGTATAGATTGATAGGTTATCGATTTTATCAAATTCCACTAATCTTCAATAGTTGTGGAGTACAAAATTTTAGCACAATCACTCTATTTCAGGCACACTGACTTTGTAAGGTTTTAAGGATATTACATTTCATCCATTGAATCACTTCTGTTAACTCACCATTTCTGACTGCATTGGGAAGAATCTAAAATCAGTTTATCGACTTAAAGTTTGCATCAAAGTATTTACATTAAATCAAATGTAGATAGATGCTCTGTTAAAGTCCAATTTTCCCTTGTGGATGTAATCTACTTTTCTATGTACTATTTGTTCATAAACTTGTCCTCCATGAACTAGACTTCTTCCTCCGTGTACCATTCTGCCCTGTGTACCACCTCTGTGGACCATCCTCATAAAATCATGTCTGCGTACTACTTCCATGAATTGCCTTCACATACTACCTCTGCATATCACCTTCCGCAAACCGCCTTTGCTCCGCATACTATAAATGCTCTGCATACTGCCCTACTGTGCGTACTAACCTACTTTCTTCGCATACTGAAAGTGATCCATGGACCAAGTTCTTCCTCCATGAATTTTCTCACATACCTGGACCTATCTTCACACAAACCGCTTTACACTTAACAAACTTCTCTGAATTTCTAATCAGAACCTTCTTCGTAGGGTCGTCTTCTAGTGAATGACTCTAGAATTCACCAAAATCCTCTCAGTTTTCTTTTAATCTCAGTATATATTTCTAATAAAGGGATTAGTGCTCCTTATATAGGAAAATATATCCACATAATCTGCTAAACTAAGATTTGACAAATCTTAGATACGACACTGCCTTTTCCACGTGCCGTGCATCTCCCGTGAACCATATTCCCTATGCAGTCTGCATACCTCCATTCTCCATACACAGAGGCAAAAATAATCACATCATTTTTTAAAATGAAACCCTTCATGTATTCTAAAAAACTCTTCCTCACTTTCATGAATGACACACCATCCTGTGAATTTATTGCCTTTCGCATACTGTGAGCCTCACTGCAAACCACAAACCTTCACTATGAACTGTTTTCATCCATGGTCGGCATATCACCCTTTATGGTCCGCGAACCATTATTGGTATATGGTATGTGGTTCATGGACCATGCTATGTGGTTCCCTTCCTTTTTTTATTTTCTTCTCCATTCCAAATCTCATTCACTCCTATACAGAAATCCTTCTTTTTCCAAAAACATACTCTCGATTTTGAGACAAAAAAACTTGGAAAACACTGGGAAATTGTGCCACCTTTAATACTACTTTCAACCTCAATCGTAAGACCACATTACTTTAAAACTCCTTGATCAACCCAATGTGTATTGAAAACAAAAAAAAACCATACTCCATTTCCATCAAAGAACATCCTTGGTTCCAACATTTATCTCTTTAAGTTTTTTGGATAGATTTATAGAGTGTGTTCAATTTTAATATACAACACACATCACAGTTTTCTTCCCTCCCCCACACTTTATTTTGAATGCATGGTTAGTGTATTAATAATTAGTGAGATTAATATATGATGTAATCAATGAATTTAATAATTTTAAGATTAAAATAATGGTATAATATAACACCCCCTTCCATTGTGGATATTTTCCTTGCATTGTGGGTGTATATTTTTATTCAAATGTTCAATTACATTATTTTTATTTATGTTCCTATAAAAATAAAGAAAAAATATTAATGTGGTAGATTCTATTTAAAATAAACAACTAAAATTTAATAATAATAAGAAAATAATAAACCTATACTTTGGTTACCTCCTAAGAAACACTTTTTTTAAAATCATCATCTTAACACTTTCTCTTTCTAGATCCAAAATAATCCCATGGGAAGTGATAATTATTTAATATGAACCTAGGTGGTTCATTAACTATCAATTTATCTTGAAATAATATAGTTTCTATATTATCACACTCTTGGAATCTATTTTAGTTTATTGAACTTCAATAATGTAGTTTTTCACATCATTCTGCTCATTTTGAGCTCTCAAAGATTCACTAAATAACCATCATTTGAATAATTATACACATTTTTTACTTGATCTACTATATTATTTCAGTCTTGAAATAATGCATATTCATCCTTGTATTTTCACCTCTTGAATGACATGTGACTCCCCCATATATTCTTATTGGGGCATAAATTCCCTAATATTCACAACTGTATGTTTTTGGGTTGTAAATTTTCTTCAAGGAAATGATATTAGCTTACTAGATGTTTGTGAATCAGTTATCTAGAATATGATGTTGATAGGATGTTCAAGAGGGATTATCATTGGGTTCTCAGTAAGGAGTCAAACTACCAGAATTTTCAGCATTCATATTATCAGATGTAAAAATAGTGAAGTCACTAGTAGATGAACCATGTCTACATGAGAATCTCTCTTCAGCTAGAGTTTGTAGGAAAGGGTGAGACATAGGAGCACTATAATATCCCCAGACTAGTACTCCCAGATCTAGTTTTAAAAACATAATAATTACATTTTTTTTCTAAATATCAATAAACATGACCTAATTTTTTTCATTTGAAAATTATAACAACAAAGGGAAATATTTGATCACTTAAATACCCAAGGACCTTTTAGGTTTAGAGTTTTATATAATTAGGACAAACTCTTACATAAAAAAACCCATGACTTCAAGAGTGTATTTTTCCCATTAAACCCAGGTTTACATATTTCATATTAGTCAATCATCATCATCTATATGAAACAGTTCTAGACATAATTAATTTAACATCATTATTGATAACCTAGGGAAAATGATACATAATAATGGTGAGATCAAATGATCATTAAGGGTAAAAATAAGAATTAACAATGAAATGACATCAGTGAGAAAAAGATGAGAATAAGGGTATGATGACATAATCAAAGTGAACATGTATAACATAAGAGAAATCATGACCATAAATACTTGGATCATTAATCATGCAACATGGCATAAATCATTAACAAATGAAAGAGTCATAAGAATCAATAATCATGATCTATGTGATTTCAATATTTATCAAAGGAAATATTTGTAACCCATATAAAGCATAATGAAAATGTGTTGGTATCTTGGAACATCATCTTCATAAAACCCTTAAAAATTGGAATAAATATACATTCAAATTCCAATATAATTCTCTGGAGAAAATAATCATTACCCAATGCATTGGAGAACTATCTAGGAACAACCATAATATAATCAATATCGATCTCACCTGATTTTATTTGGGTTCACCCATCATATAATCTATTTCGGTCTCACCTGACATTATCTAGGTGCTCCCATCATATAATCTATATCAAGCTTACCCGACACTATATAGAACACCCATATTATAAGCTATATCTAGATCAACCAACGCTATCTGGATTCACCCATAATATAATCTATATTTAGATCACTCGTGATCATTAATAATTCCTAAGTACAATTAATGAATAAAAGATTTGTAATCTTTTTACTTATCAACATAATTATAATCATTGTTCTTTCATTTCTTAATTCAACCATAGAAAAGAAATGGTTTCGATGCCAATATCATAATCCATATAGAGAAAGAATAAGGATGGTATCATTACCAAATATCCCTAGTGGAGTGTAAATAACATCAATGGTTGTTAACGTTGATGAATACAAATTCCATTAAAAGATAATTAAACAAATTATTGAGGAAAATAACCTTTTCATTTTGAAAATCACTTTCAAAAACTAAAAAATCACAAAATATTGAGAAAATAATTTTATTTGAAAATAAATTTGGAAAATAAGAAAGAAATATTCAAATAAAATAATGGTTATGATAGTGGGAAAATATATTCATGTTATAAATGTTAAAAATAAAAATTCTATTCAAACATTTTGTAAAGGGAGTCAAAATCAACCCATTTTTAAAATGTTAATAAATATCCATTTTAAAACCTTTTAAAATAAGGTTAAAGATCATGTGAAATAGATTTAGGAAATAATTTATGTTTATAAAATAATTTTTTTAAAACATTTTAGAAAAAATAGATATGGAATATAAAGATTCCCGATCTAAAAGAAGATACAAGATTAATATCACTTATAAACAACTTTCTTGATGTTTCTTTAATCAATAAGGGAGGAAATAAAAACTAAACATGTAAAACAAATTCATAAAAAAGGATAATAAAATAGATATGGTTCAAGAAAATAAGATCATATGATTTCCTCTGAAGGAACCATGAACATAAAAAAATATATAGTATACATACACCTCATAAAATAAATTAGGTTCATAATAATAAAATATTCCTCAATAAAAGAAAATTGAAATGAGATCCCTTACTGCTTTGGTAATCTCCAAATAAAAACCACATGAAAGGGATAAACTCATATAAATTTTTAAATCCCAATAATTTTCATGAAAATAATCATAAAATACATTCATGGGAAGTATATACACAACACAATAAAAATAAGTGGTGAATATGACATATGTCTCACAGAAATAAAAGTGAAACAAGAGACCCTTACCGCTTTAGAAATATCTGGATAAAAACCTCATGAAAGTGAGAAACTCATATGGATTTGTAAATAAAAATTATTTTCATGAAAATAATCATAAAATAAATTCATGGACAGTATATACACCACACAATAAAAATAAGTGGTGAATATGACATATGTCTCATAGAAATAAAAGTGAGACGAGAAACCCTTACTGCTTTGGTAATCTCTGGATCAAAATCTCATGAAAGAGGGAAACTCATATGGATTTATAAATCCAAATAATTTTTATGAAAATAATTATAAAATAAATTCATGGGAAGTATATATATGACATAATAAAAATAAGTGATGAATATGGAATATGTCTTACAAAAAATAAAAGAGTGACAAGAAATCCTTACCTCGAGTCCAGAATTTCCATTTACATCCTTTAACTGATGTATAATAGGATTATATAATTTTTTTGATTTCTTAAGAAACTTTTCAAGGTTTAATAACTTATATTTTATTTATTTTAATGATATATTTTAATACTTAATAAGTTAAGTCCACGTCAAGTGTTTTGAGGATGTTCGGTCCATATTTTCAAAATAGCTTTGGTATGTTGACTGTAATAATAACAATGAAATAATTATAATTTTTATACCAAAATTATAATTTTAAAAACCAACCATGAATAATGGTTATGAAAAATTAACTACATTACAATCATGGGGACGGTATATCAACATACACATGAGAAATATTTCTATTTTTCAACGATTATTATAGAAATAAGATAAGTATTATTTTTTATTTATAGAATAATAATTATATCATAAATATAATATTATTTCTTTAAATATAGTTACATATATCATCTATATTATTTGGTAATAAAAAACGAATCACATCACTTCATAAGGTGGTATTCCGCCACACACACGAATAACATTATCATTTTTCAATGGATGGTAAGGTAAGAAAGTATATGAAATATTAATTTTAAAAAATTATTAATATTTAATGAATATATATATAAAAATTAAATAAATCATCATTAACATCCATGAAATATGATTATGAAAAAAATTATATCGGTTCTCTAGGCGGTAGTCCACCGTACACACGAACGATGATTTCGCATCCCATTTGATGGATGAGAAGATGGATTTTGGTTATTCCATTAAAAAATAACATCTTAGTATATGGGAGAAAATTATTTTATTATATAATCATTATTTAATAATATTTTAAGGATGTGTAATAAGAAACAATATAAAAATGCTCAGTCAAGAACAATACCTCTTTTTTAAGACCACCTCTTTAAGATTATAAAAAAATTCTTCCTAGATTGGATTTCTGATAAAAAAATACTATAAGACATGGGGATGGAAGTAATAATATATTTGGATTAGTATTGTATGAAATAAAAGTCTTTTTAAGGGTGAAGAGAATAATATAGGGGTGGCCTTTTATAAGTGGGGGGGGGGGGTGACACACTTGAAATTTTTGAAATTAAAAGGTATACCCACATTTTACACATTAAATATGGTTCCAAAATAGAACATTATAGAGAATAAGATGATATAAGGTTTAAATATGGACATAAAATATAATTTATAAAATTTTTAGGTCATTCAAACCCTCATCTTTTTAGTTTAACCCTCAGTAAACCCATTTTAATCTTAACCTTGGTAAAATAATTTTACTTTTTTTTACTATTCATTATTAAAAAATTAAGTTGGAATTATTATATAATATAAATTATTATGGTTCCAAATATTTAATCCATTTTATCAAATTAAATTCACATAATTGGAAAAATTTAATTTTAAAAAAACCCACAGATGTGATGAAAAATCATTTTTTCAAGAAATGTATTTTTTAAGCATAAGATTATCTTATATTAACTTTATAACTAGTAATAATGATTATATTAATTTAAATTAATATTTATAGATCCATAATATATAAATTTAATTTAAATAACATCTCATTATTTATTATTTTAATTAATTAAAATCTAGAAACATTATTCACTTTAGAATAATTTCCAGAAAAATGTGTTTTTAAGCCTAAAAATAAAATTATACTAAAATGTAATTAATTAGATTAAATATAACTAAATAATACTTATGTTAATTTAAAAAAATTTCAAATCATAATGTAACTTTTAAATTAATTAATTTATTGAAAAAACGATAGTTTTACAAAAATCGATATTTTCACTATTTAATGAAAAATCAATATTTTTCGAAAAATCCCAAAATTTCATCCTAAATTAATTTTGATATTATAATTTAAAAAATTAAGTTAGTTTTATAAAATTTATATAAATTAATTATAATATTTGTTTACAAAAATCAATACAAATCATTTTTAAGGGAAACATATTTTTGATGAATAAAATTAAATTACTAAAAACAAAGTGATTATTTACTAAGAATTTATCAATGCATTTATATTGTGTAGGATATATATATATATATATAATAAATTAGTTAATTCTCTTCATACCCACAAATTCAATTTCTAGGTTATAACGATCATATATTTTGCAGGTCATTTACACTCGGTGTTGCATGTTATATATGCTATCAAACATAATGTTATTTTTTTAAAATATAGAGGCATTAAATTATATCCCTATTTAATAAATTGTATCCTTGAAATTTGAACTTGAAATTAGTAAAAAAGGGATTTATATTTCAATATAACCTTATTGAAATACCACATTATAAAAATGGTTAATAAAACTTCACCTTTAAAAGAGAGAGAGGGAAGTATGAAGGTTATTTGGAATAACACATAAATAGGTTTCCAAGTAGGATTTTTTTGGGAAGTGAAGATATGTACATGGAAGAATAGAATAAGGCCCAAATAATTATAGAGAGTGACATATATCATTAACCACAATAAAGTGAATGATCATGAAAAATTTAACAACCACAAAACTATAATCCAAAGAGGAATGAAAAATGCCATAATATCTTTGTAAATTAAGGTAATAGGATGAAATTATAATTTTCAAGATCATTTTACTTGAGTTAAAGAATTTATTACCGTCTAGAATAAGAACATAAGGAGAATATACTTACTTTACATATATAATTTCATCATTGAATAAATTTCCACTATAATCTCATATTTTTCTCTAAACAGCGAGTATTCAAGATTATTTTTATGATTAAATCACTAAAATACACTTCTAAGAGATCACATAATTAAAAAAAGGATAACTAGATATTCCTTCTCTCTTTAGACTTTAACCAAACCCAAAATGTTTAGCATAAGGTAAGATAATTCCCAAAATGAATAAACCCTCATATGGTCCACAATCCATATTTTTTGTATTTTCTAATGACACTTTTAAGGGGTATGTATGAACCCTAACAAAAAAAATATGAGATTCAACCCATCCAAAAAATTATAGCATACAAAATTTAAAATTCAAATCAACCAACACTACAGAAAAACCCTGATACCGCCATCACCACCTTACAAAAATCCAAAACATTCAAATTTAAAAATTCATCACCCATATTTACCACATGTATTCCTCAAGACTCACACCCATCGTAACAGTCATTATGTAGCAGAAAAAACCCTCACCAGACATCAACATCATCATCACCGTCTATCACCACTATCATCATTGGCACCATAGTCTACATCTTCATCACCAATCAATGTCATCGTTTCACTGGCATCATCAATGTTATCATCCAAAGAACCATAACAGAAGTCATCTCCACATCTTTAGTGAGAACCAAAAAGCAACAGATTCTAGAATATAGAAATCAAAATTCAAAAAACATCTAAAAAAACAGACATGTAACCTAAAGGGATCTTGGGACATTTTTACGCACGTCAGGTGAAGTCCCATTGCCAACCTTCATCAACATGAGATTACCGACGATGTCTCTGTCATTTCCCAAACCCACCAAAGAAAATAATTAGATAAAAATAATGAATACACCTTCACTGTCATCATCACCAAAACACCAATGATGTATCCAAGAGACATCACCAAATGAGATCACCTCTAAAGGAAACAATCATCTTCACAAAAAAAAAAATTGAAACAAACCATGTCACCGTGGAAGGCCTCTTGCCACAACACATACCATAAGAAACATTAAACTCATGAATCATCACACAAAAGTGGACCACCGTAGCTTGAGATGAAGACAACATTGGAAGCGCCTCCTGGAACACCGTTGACTGATCAAACTACACTTTCCAAAGCCTCCATGAGACCACTATGGAAGACCAACTTGGAGAGAAATGAAGGAACCATAATCCAGAGTATTGATAGAATCAGTATATGGCCGCACTAGAGAAGCTCAACCTTAATTGAGCCACCAACTTGGACCGTCAGAGCCACCACCATGAAAAAATCATCCTTGAGAAACCCACACAACTCATCCTGCACATTCCAAATATCTCTGATAAAACTGACGCAATAGACCAAAGTGTGGTTGGAAACATGGCTACCAAGAAGAAAAAGTAGGGGAAAAACAAATGAAGTCTTCAATAGGGGGAAAGGACATAAATGGACCAAGAAGAAGTGACGAAGTAGGGGAAAATAGAAACAAAGAAGAGTGTAAGTAGAAATAGGGAAAGGGAGAAAAGGGGGAGGGATAAGGAAGAAAGGGGGAAAGGGGGAAGACAAAGCTAGCAGCAGCATGCCATCCTCCCCCCACCGAGGCACCACTGAGGAACCCTTGTGGAAAGTGGACATAAACCCTTATATGGTGAAATGCAACATTAATCTCTAAAATTAAATATAAATACCCAATGTTCAAAATAAATCATTATATAAATATATAAACCAATATCCCAAATAACCACAGAGTGTTTTAACCTCAAAGGTTATCTTATACATTTTAGCTTACATTCCAAAAAATTTAGCGATTTTCTTCTGAAATAATATTAATCACTTAGTCACCAAATCACTTTTCAATACCATGGTTAGATATATGATAAAACAGATGTTTCCATAATTACCTCAATATCCAAGATCATATAAACCCTAAAGGATATGAATACCTTAAAATTTATGCCCACAAAATGTAAATTTATACTTCACATTAGACCAACACTTTACCAATACTTTAACCCAATAAAACATCTACCAAAATGTCATTAATAACTTTTAAATCTCATCAATTTAAACCCTAAAAGGGGAGTATAATAATTTGAACTTATGATCAAACTTAATCTCATAAACCCATAATGGTATCCATAATTCTTAATACAACCTCTCATGAAAACATTGTAACCTCCAAAGTTATGTAAATCTTACTCTAATACCAACTATAACAGTCTCACACCCACAATCCTAGATCCAGTGCTGAAAACACAATCATTACATTCCAGGATCGATACCAACAAATGCGACACAATTTTTTTCATCCAAAACATATTATAAAAAAGGAAATTTTGGATCACTTACATACCCAAAGAACTTTTAGGTTTAGATTTTTATATAATTTGGACAAACTATTACATAAACAATACCCATGACTTAAGGAGAGTCTTTTTCCCAATATACCCATATTTTCATATTCCATATTTGGTCATCATAATCATCCATATGAAACACTTATAGAAATAATTCATTTAACATAATTCTTTATAACCTAGGGAAAAGGAAATGTAAGAAGGGTGACCTCAAATACTCAGTAAAGGTAAACATAAGCATTAACAACTGAATGTCATTAGTGAGAAAAAGATAAGACTAAGGGTATAATGACATAATCAATGTTCATGATCATATCATAAGAGAAATCATACCCATAAATACCTGTATCATCAATCATGAAAAATGGAATAAAGCTTTAACAAAGGAAAGAGTCATAAGAATAAATAATCATGAGGTCTGAAATCTCAATATTGATTAAAGGAAACATTTATAACCCATAGAAAGAATAACAAAAACATGTTGCTATCTTGGAACATTATCTTCATAGAACCCTTACAGAACCCTTAAAAACTAGAATAAACATATGAATAACTTACAATATAAATCTCTAGATGTAATAATCATTACCTAATTTATTGGAGTACTATTTTGGAGGACCCATTATATAAGATATATCAGGCTCACCCGATGCTATCTGGGTGCACCCATCATATAATCTATCTAGGTGAACTCATCATATAAGATATATCGAGTTCACCTAGTACTATCTCAGTGAACCCATCATATAAGCTATATTGGTCTCTACCATGACCATAAATAATGTAAAAGTACCATTCATGAATAAAACATTATAATATTTCACTTTTCAACATAACTATAATCATTTTTCTTTAATTTCTTTATTCACCCATGGAAAAGAAATAGGTTCTGTGAAAATATCATAATACATCTAGATAAATAATAATAATTATATCATTACCACATATCCCTAATGCAGTGTAATTAAAATCAAGGTTTGTTGATGCTGATAAATGGAAATTCCATTAAAAGACCATTAAAAACATTCATGAGGAAAATAATATTTTTATTTTGAAAATAAATTTTTAAAACTAAAAATTCACAAAAATATTTTGAAAATCATTTTCTCTAAAAATAAACTTGGAAACTAAAAAATTAACATTCAAAGAAAATAATGTTCATGATAGTGGGAAAATCCATTCATGTTATAAATGTTAAAAATAAACATTCTTTTCAAACATTTTGTAAAGGGAGTTAAAAAGTAAAGGTACCTAGCATGCAGTTAAAGCCCCAAAAAATGGGATTTTAATTTTTTTACAATGTTGATCGACATGAACACATTTTTATTAGAAAAACTCTGACTGATTACCTCTTAAAGATATTTTGTGAGGAATTATAAGCACAAAGTGAAACCATAAATACCTGGTTCAATCTGAAGCCATGCATTAGTTCATCGTTCTTCATTGGAAATAGCTGCTCAAAGAATATGAAGTTGAATTCATCTATATTGTCTACACTCACTTCAGAAATCTGTGGGAGAAACGATCATTTAAATTTGGGTGCTAGCGTGGAGATCTATAAACACCTTTGACACTTCAACGATCATCGCATCACCTTACTTGCGACGCATGAGAGATCGATCGACCCGAATCACCTAGATCAAGAATTTATCTATTTAGAAAGTGGGAGAGGTGATAGAATCTATCAAGAGATCACCATGAATAGTTTTTTGGTGAGATATTCTCCTCCTATTTACAATGTGTTAATAAATTACCTGGAAAAACTTTCCAACTCCTGAATAATTAGCACACTATATAAGTGATTTTATGAATACTATAATGAGACATAAATACCATTTATAATATTATCAAATTATTTTAATATAATAAATATATTATGTGATAATACCCGAGCTATTAACTTGACTCATAGTTACCGCAAATATTAAATGAACCTTGAATATTTTAAACTAATATTTGTTCAAATAATATTTTTCCATATATTTAATTTAAAACTTGTAAATAAATATAATAAATAAATTCAATTTCAATTATTATTAACTTGAATTATATGAATTTATTTATTCCTCTGGTGATCGTATAACCTTGGACAAAACCCAAACCCCAGTGGTGGGCCCCACTATGTTCTATATACCTATTCAACTGAATGGGGTAGATTATTGAATATTATATTGTGTGTGACCCTCTAAGACCTTATATCAATACCACTAAATAGTATCCATAGACTAATAGTGAAGTCTAAAAACCCATCATGGCCCCTAAAGAAATATTTATAGTCATAGAAATGACTACCAACCTACGAACACACATTGTGTAATATAATCTATGTATTTAATATCTTATAAACAAGGACACACACCTATGTCATCTCCCTTTATTGATTTATTATTTGTTGATATAACTGGATGAATTTACCCTTAAATATTATGACCATTGTCTTATGAAGTTATAACCATCCTGATCAGCCAGACCTAAGATATATTACTTCCTTAAATTAGAAGTGAAAAATTCTGTCTTGATCATTCAATCAATGCTATACCACCAATAATGAACCCAACCCAAGCTACCTCACCATGATTTCATTATCATGGTTTTTATTTTCATCAAAGTATGTGGTCAAATGGAACACATTGATAATGATCTCAAGTCAGGAGACCAGTAAACATGTCTGTAGATAGGAACATCCAATGACACCTGAAACATGTGGTGTTCCTATTAGCAAGTCTCTCCTCATGATCTCACTACTAGAGATCACCAAGTGAAAACTTCATGAGAAGAAGTCTCAATGATTATAATACCCCAACACCTAATAGTCCTAAATAAACTGTGTCTATTCAGTATGATGTATCTAGATCATAGGACATATATTTAAGATTAATGTCACAATATCTCTAAGTTCTCATTATATTATGGGATCAGCTATAACCTTTTGATACAAAAATTAATCTATGAAAATTACCATTAAATAGTGGATTCAGAAATATCTACACTATAATGGTAAGTATACATCATGTATATCTAATTATATACATGATATAGTAATCAAAATTACTGTATAGTTGGGTTTAGGTCACCCACTAATACAACACTCCCAATTTCACTAGAGACAACTTGATAACCATTCTAGTTAGCTTTTACATGATCTAGATCATGTTTCTACTGAGTCAAAACTTTAGTTACCGGGTCTTCCACATTTCTGCCACATGGAAATTATACTATATGAGACCTAATATCATTGAGTAAAACTTATCAAGATATGGTATCCCTAAGTATATCTTTTTTTCCCACTATCATAACTTGACATATTGGCTAGTAATAATATAATAATTTATATTATGATAATAATTTAATTACTAGGTGTGATTCCAAGAACTGAAACAAATAATTCCTTTAAACTGCTTCTTATCTACCTTAGAAGATGCAATGTACTCTGTATTTATAGGTATGGCTACCATTGGATTGAATGAGATTGGATTGATCATTACCTTATCCTAATTGTGATATTATATCACATGGATCTAATGAATACTAGTTTGTTTCCCCTGAAAACTAGCATCCTTTCTTATCCACTTACCAGGTACATATCCTGTATACTTTCTCAAGTACAAAAGGATAGTTTTTACTTCTTCCCTTGTAGTTCTCCTAGATATAACAGATATTTTCCTACTATAAAGTATATCTTTGAAATATCAATTATTTTAAATATCATGGCATATGTGATTGATCCATCTATAAAGCATATATAATTAAACTCACTACATTAATCTCATCCTATGTCCCAAACATATAAACCTATAGAGATCTATGACATGTGACATTGGTAACAATTCTCTCTCAAATTGTTCCAACTTGTATTTTTCAATACCATGTCACTGTATGTATGATTGAATAGTTCTAAGAAACTATTAGATCTATCTCAGTAGATCCTATTCCCTATAACTTAGGTAGATACTTTAAGTAAATAACTGGATTATATCTTTCATCATGGTATTAACTAATTTTAAGACCAATATCTATTTTCCATATGTCATCGAACATATTATACTTGAAAAAACATGGCGCTCCCACTAACCTCTGGAATACACATGGAAATTATTCATTCCAAATGAATGTTCAAATATCTTTTTTCTTACTTTAATCCTAAATTTTATTTTAGTCACTTTCATCCTTTATTGGCATTCTGTGATGTCATTATCCCTGTTTGGTTGCGTTGTATAGACACCTTCCAATATTGGTGGTCTTGACACCCAATACTCAATAAAATGATCTTAGATATTAGTTATGATAAGTAAAATTCTAACGGATTTAGGCATACTAACTTGGTATTACCAATAAATAATTATTGGTACTACACTTGTACCATCCATGTATAAAATCATTTGAATACTCATTGAAATATTCAAAATAATAAGACCCTTTTCACTTAGATAAATGGAATCCATTATTGAATTTTAATTGATCTTGTCAATCTTAGCTAATTTATATATACTTATTACTTGTAGGAATTATTATTATTACTCAATAATGTATCAATGGACATGGTGAATACAAAACTATCACCATAGTTTTATCCTTCCTACACAGTATGTGTCTCTGGAACATTCATCATCCATGTGCCTTGTAGAATTTATTCCTATGCCAACCATTTGTGCACATCCTTGGTATTGAATAAACCCAAGTCAATATGGTTCCTACTATATCAATTAGAGATATGAACCCTTTTATATAAATATACTCTATAACTTGACTATATATTTATATTAAAGGGATTTCAGTAATATACTAAGAATATTTTAGGATAATTACTTTAGATGCACAATGTGTTTTGCTTGATGCAACTTTGTTTATATTCTAACAAACTCTTGGCATCGAAACACATGTTCTTATGAAATAATGGATTTACATCATACTATAACTCATATAATATCCATTTTTCATTATGGTTGGTATATGGTTATGGGATATCACTGTTATTTTCAAAGCACATCTTGAAATATAATAGAAATTTATGCAAGTTGCAACATTGACACTACTTACATCACGACTCTAATGTATAAAATTCAAGTTTAGGAATTTCTCCATGCAATATTTTATTAATCAATGTTACCATGTAATACTTTATCATCGATCATACTTATTAAAATCAATGACATGATGTAGATAAAGTAATTTTCATTTAGGAATTACTCCATGCTACATTATTTTGATCGATGATTTCTTGGTCAAGATATTATTCAACATGCCATCCCAAAGAAACTCATATCTTATGACCATGCATATATCATACTTCAATTTTATATTCCTTAATAACTTAAAGGAATATAATTAAGTATAGGAATATACCTCTAGATTACCCTTGGAATAGTTCACACTCTACAGTTGAACTAGTTTCGTAAGCTTTGTGACATACCTTTATTTATAAAGGTTTCTTTGTCCAAACTAAATATGTCAATAATACAAAAGGTGTTTAGATGAATTGAGACTAAATACCATACCAGGTATATCCTTTACATACACTTTAGTTTTTATTGACAAATATTTATCTTTCCACAACTGGGTAAATGAGTCTTACATTATATATTCATCAAATATTTACCATGTTTCATGTATCACTTTAACTATTACTTAAGTATTAAATACCATAAAAAAATTCATTCCTAAACCTAGATTAATGTATCCTTGTGTCCATAGGACACACAAGATAAATGTTTTGGTTATACACAATAAATGTTCTACATGAATTATCCACTTGGAAATATAGAATCTGTGTACTTCTCGCCACTAAATTATGAATCACCCTTTCCCATATGTTTGGAGAATACACCTTAATTCTTGTAATGTTTATATACTTAATTGGTAACTGTATTTATATACACATATGTGATAAGAATATTTTATATAATATTAAATAAGTAAAACTAAAACATTACTTACAATGATGAATAATCACTGAAGAAGAAGTGAGTACTCACTTAGTTGATTCAGTTCATTGTATTTAAACTTCCATAGATTTATTTCATTATATGAAATGAAAATAACCTCCTATTTATATCCAAACTCATTACATTGAAGAAATTTTTCAAATGTGATTTTTTTATTACTTTCCATTGGACTTTTCACCTTTTCTTTCATTTTTTTCACCATAAGAAATAAATATTAATCTGTCTTTTATTTTATTATTTACTTAGGAAACATTACCTAAAAAGGTAATGAAGAATTTAATCAAAACTATTTGTTTTTTGACCTAAAAAGTGACTTGAGTGAATGGGTAAAAATGATATGAGAAAGGTATCCATTTAAATATTTTGATCCATATTTCAATCTACACATGTCCTGTGTAATCATCACCTTATTCATATCTTGCTTCACTTTCTCCTTGCAAATTTCTTGGAGATGAGACTAAATGTTTTATCACTCATGTATAGATGTAGTGACAACAAATAGGATTAGATGTTGATGATGAAATTATTAAATAACCATAATATGCTATATACATGAGTTTCCTGTAATATTTTTTACACCCTCACTTCTTGAGGTAGCTTAACAGGCATTGGGGACACTAACACCTTGAATTTCCCATATTATAGTATTGTGTGCAACCACCTATACTATTATTGGAAATTAGTTCCAGTGAGGACATTTACTTTGTATATTATTTATTATAGTATTTATTGTGGTATAATTTTACATTTTCTACAAAAATAAAATTCGAGCAGATTAGTAATTTTTATCTTGATTACCGATTTAGACATTATTTATTAATTAATTAAATTATTAAATGTATCCCACTATTTTATCAATTTCTAGGAATCCTTTGTACTATATTTGTAATACTCTATCACTTGATTATTATAGTGGAAAGAATCCCTGAAACTATCCTCATAGTCTATAAGATTTGGCTATGCCACTACTTGGATGGTTCAAGGTAGGCATTTGACTAGCCAACCACATTAACTCATGGTTCCTTGATTCGTTGAGTGAAGTCCCAGCTTCTAAAATCATAAACTTGATTTTACTAAATGCTTGAATCTAAAATTGTAGAAATATAGTTTTGGATACTTATTTTCTAAAACTTTAGTTAAGTAAACCCATCACTCTCATAAGAACTCCTCGGTAGTTAGAGGCACCCTCAACTTTGGATGACAAACACCCCAAACATCCGGTTTTGTTCAAATTTGAATGTTGAAATGTGATTACGACTTAATATTTATTTGAGGGTTTTATATTTTTAAATGACAAAATGAAATCATTTTCTACCTCATAATCACATACTATATGATTGCACTCACATCAAACCATTTAATAAATAGAAAAATATCCATCACGTCACATGTTCATTTTAACTGTGTATGCTTATTTATTATTCTATGAGATCATGCATAAACTACACATTCATAAAATAATAAATGGTGCAAAAAAAAAAACAATAACATGATCATGATCTGATACTAATGGTTGATCCATTGAGTGAATAATGGATCAACCTAGACCACAGGGGTAACTCCTTGAGTCACGTCGCTTGTGACTCGAGTTGCAGCACCTATCTATCCAATATGTCAAACTATTGTCTGGTGTGTCTCCATAACTCAATGTGAAGTCCTTCACTACTCACCTTTGTCATTATACAACAATACTCGCATATAGGTGAGGGGGTCTCAGGAGTACAAAATACAAATGATAATTGGACACATAGACCCTTATACATATAATGACGCTTATACGACATGCATATCATCTTTTAATTAAAATAATTATTAAAAATAACCATTTAAATAATTAAATAAATTAAATATGAACTAAATATATAATGGTCGGTCAATGGATCATGATTAGTCAATATACTTTAAAACTTGCGTACTAAAATGAAATGCAGAAATAAAATTAAACCTACATTAAATTTATTTTTTCAGATGAAATTTTATTGAATTAAAAATTCAATCTTATTTTTAATTCAATAATTTTCATCGTTCGGTCCCAATATTAATTTAATTTAACACCAAAATTTAATTAATTTTAACTCTCAATATTAAAATTAAATTTTAAACAAAAATTAAAATTTATTTTATTTAATTAAAAACCAAAATTAAATTATTTAATTAAATTAATTTTTGTTTATTTAAAATTAACAGGGCCCTAAAAACACCAGGCATAACCTATATGAATCAGGCCGAACCCACACATGTCCATTTGGATCCATTCAGACCTTGTAGTGAGGTGTTCTAAGTCAGACAGGCCCGCCCAAACATGTACAAGGTCAGGCAGACCCACCCAGGTCTATTTGGGGACAAATTAGGGCCGAATGAACCTAGAAAAGGTTACCTCACTCTTATTTCACTGGAAGAGGACTACCGAGATGGGAAATGGAGGTGGTGACAGGTTGGGAGGAGGACCGGCCACCAGACGATAGAAGGGGACTGTCCCGAGGTGGAAATGTCTTGAGGCACTGACTGGATTGATGATGTGGTGGATAGGTGATGGTCTCAGCATATACCGATGTCAGCTCCCTGGTAAACGAGCTGTGCAGGTTGGGCGTCAAATAATTATAGTGGAGGTGGCCGGCTTGGCCGTGAGTAGCGGAAGTGGTCGATACCTACTCGGATGAGTCTTCTGAGTAGTGGTGTCTTGAGTGAAATGACATGGGTTGGGGATAGTGGGTCTGGAACATAGGGTTATAGCTTGGTGTGAGGTCAGACGGTGGAGGGAGACTATGGTGTTTGGGAGTAGAGGCAGAGTGGTGGTGCTCAACTATGGAGGTCCCAAGGAGGAGTGGGCCAGTCAAATCTGGCCAAGGGTGGTTGACTGTAGGAGTCATCAACATTGAGTTGTCTAACTGATTGAGGTCTTGTTGAGGAGGGGTGCATCCGAGATTGAGTAGGTGGGAGGGGGGGCATCGCTGCTACCCGGTGTGGCAGCCAGGGTGTGGGTCGTATGAAGGATGGATGGAACACACCAGCGGAAGGAGACGAGGGGGTGGGGGGTGCTGACATAGGCAGTTCAGCATGGCGGTAGCTAGGTAAAGGGATGGGCCGAACCCTTGCGAAAAAATATTCAAAGTGAAGATTTTTTTGGATTTTTAGTTGGCGCCCCTCCCAATTATTTGTTTATCTTTGGACCAGCAATAAAACACCCGTTAGGTAAAATTATTTTAATTTTTATAAAATCATGTCTTAGGATTTGGAAAACAATAATAATAATTTAATATTATTTTGAAACTATTTGAATTCTGAACATTGGTGGAATATTATTGTTCCCAAAAAACACTATTATGGATGATGGGTATCTGGGCATAACACTTGGTTTACTAGACATCATCTACACCAAAATCTAACTCCAGGTTAAAATTACATATATATTAAAATTGTAAATTTTTCAAAAATTAACCTGTATGAAGTGATTTTTTTTTCAATCTGTATTTAAAACATTGGATGACCACAAATTGGCCATCCGATCTCGGATTGAACCACCATCTACGGTGTGGTAACCATAATGATTCCCTTAATGAAATTTAATGAAAATTTATTTTTTTTAGATTAAAATATTTAAACATCACTTTGATACCAATTAAAGTTATTTATAATGAAGTGGAAGCCCCAAAAAATGATATTTTTAAATTTTTCTACCGACAATCAACATGAACACATCATCAGCGACAAAAAATTACTCGATTAACTCTCGAGGATCTCACATGAGGAATTATAAGAACAAAGTGAAACAATAAATACTTTATTTAAACTGAAGCCATGCATTCATTAATCATTCTTCACTAATGATCACTGCTCAAAGAATCTGAAATCAAATTCCTCTAGATCATCCATATGCGCTTTAGAAATATACAGGAGCACCGATCATTGAAATCCAAGTGCTAACGCAGAGATATGATGATAACTTCTACACTCCAACAATCATTACACTACCTTGATTATGATGCAAGAGAGAGATATATACTAATCACATATATTGAGAGATTCTCTGTCTATAAGGATGGATAATAGAGAGAAGATCTCAAGAGCTCACCATGAATAGTCTATTGGAAAGAGCTTCTCCTCTTATTTACAGTGTGTTAATAAATTACCCAAAAAAACTTCCCATACCCTGAATAATTAACACACTATATAAAAAAATTATGAATACTATACTGAGGAATAAATACCATTTATAATATTATCAAATTATTATAATATAATAAATATATTATGATCTAATACCTGAGCCATTAACTCGACTCTTAGTTCCTGAAAACATTAAATAAACCTTGAATATTTTAAACTAATATTCGTTCAAATAAATTTTCATTGTATTTACTTTAAAACTTGTAAATACATGTAATAAATAATTTTAATTACAATTATTCTTAACTTGAATAATATGAATTTATTTATTCCTTTTATGATTTTATAACCTTTGACAAAAACCAGACCCCAGTGGTGGGTCCCACCATGTCCTATATACCCATTCAACTGAATATGGTAGATTCTTGAATACTCTATTGTGTGTGACCCTCTAAGACTTTATCTTAATAGTAGTGAAGTGTATCCAAAGACCAAGAGTGGAGTATAGAAACCCATTATGACCCCTAAAGAGATAAGGATAGTCATAGAAATGACTACCAACCTATGAACATATACTGTATAATATAATCTCTTTGTCTTTAATATTTCATAAAACATGATACACACCCATGTCATCACCTTTTCTCGCTTTATTATTTATTGGTATAACTGGATGGATTTACCCTAGACTTCCATGGCCATGGTATTATGAAGGTACCACTATCCTAATCAACCTGGCCAAAGATATATTACTTCCTTAACTTGGAAGCGACAAATTCTATCTTGGTCATTCAACAATGCCATACCACCAATGACGCACCCAACACAAGCTACCTCACCATAATTTCATTATCATGGTTTTTTCCTTGTATAAAAGTATGTGATCAAATAGAATACATTTATAATGATCTTAATTCAGGATACTAATACACATGTTTTTAAATAGAAATATCCAATGACACCAGAAACATGTGGTGTTCCTATTGGCGGGTCTGTTCTCATGATCTCACCACTAGAGATCTCCAAGTGTGCACTTCATGAGAATAAGTATCAATGATTATGACCCCCCAGAACCTAATAGTAATACATCAACTATGTCATTTCATTATTATGTATCTAGACTATATGACATATATTTAAGATTAATGTCATAGTATCTTGAGGTTCTCATTATAGCATGGGATCTGCTATAACCTTTTGATATGAAAATTAATCTATAGAAATTACCATTAAATAGTGGATATAAAAAATTATACACTATAATGGTAATTATATATCATGTATATATAACTATAAACATGATATGGTAATCAAAAGTACTGTATAGTTGGGTCTAGGGTGCCCACTATTACAATAAAAAGTGCCCCATTTGGAAAATGTTAAGAAATTTTATTTTTAAAACCTTTTAAAATAGGGTTAAATATCATGTGAGGTAGATTTATAAACTAATTTATGTTTATAAAATAAAAATTAATTTTTTTTAGAAAACATGGATATGGAAGAGAAAGATTCCAGATCTAAAATAAGGTACAAGACCAGTATCACTTACAAACAATTTTCATCATTTTTCTTTAATAAATAAGGGTGGAAATGGAAGCTAAACATTTAAATTGCATTCATAAACATATTATAAAAAATAGACATTTTTTAAGAAAAAATATCATATAATTCCTTCTAAGGGAACCTTGAACATAAACATTCCCAAAAAGAAAGGAGATTGAAACATAATGCCTTTTCCACTTTGTTAACCTTCAATCGTAAACCCCATGAAAGAATAGATTCAAATGAAAATTTAAATATAATGAACATAAGGATATTAATGATATAAAATTCCAATTGGGAAGTATATAAACCTCATAAAATTATATAGGTTCATTTTATTAAACGTATGTCCCAAGGAAAGGTAATTTGAGACAAATAACCCTTACAAATATCATATCATTGAATTAAGAGTTAATCAATGGAGAGATTATGTGTATCAAATTTAAATCCATAAAAAAAAGTTTAAATATATAATAAAAAAATTTATATATCAATTCACACATAATAATTTCATAATAGAGTCAACGAAGAAGAGTTATAACCAAACGAAAATAAATTGAGTTAAGAAACATTTTACCACTTGGTAACTTTCAAATAAAATCCAATAGGATGAAATAATTCAAGTATATAATTAGAATAACATGAATTATAAAGGATTAATTATATAAAATAAAAAGAGTAATTATATATATACCTCATAAAATAAATTTGGTACATTAAAATAAAAATATTCCTTAATAAAGGAAAATTGAGATGATACCCCTTATCGCTTTCGTAATATCTAGATTGAAACCTCATGAAATGAAGAATCTCATATTTTTTTTAAATCCAAATATTTTTCATTAAAATAATCATAAAAAACATTAATTTTCAGTAAATAAACCACACAATAAAAATAAGTGGTGAACATGACATATGTATCACAAAAATGAAAGTGAGGCAAGAAACACTTACACTTTGGTAATCTATGGATTAAAACTTCATAAAATAGAGACAATCATATGTATTTTTCAATAAAAATTATTTTCATGAAAATAATCATAAAATACATTAATTTTTAGTATATACACCATGTAATAAAAATAACCAGTGAATATGACATATGTCTCACAGAAATAAAAGTGAGATGAGAAACCCTTAATGCTTTGGTAATCTCTAGATCAAAACCTCATGGAAGTGGGAACCTCATATATATTTTTAAATACAAATAATTTTCAAAATAATAATAATAAAATAAATTTATAGGAATTATATTCCCTACACAATAAAAATAATTGGTGAATATGTCGCATGTCTCACAAAAATAAAAGTGAGACAAGAAACCCTTAACTCAATTCCATGCTCTCCATGTATGTCCTTTAACTCCTTTATAATAAGATTATATAAATTATTTTATTTATTAATAAAATTTACCATGTTTAATACCTTATAATTATTTTTTTATTTTATTTATTTTAAAGGCATATTTAAATACATAATCAGTTAATTCCATGTCGAGTGTTTTGAGGATGTTCAGTTCATATTTTCAAAACAAATTGTGTATATTGACCGTAGTCTAAGGGTTTATTATCAAATATTCTCAAGAATATTAATAATGATATAATTATAATTTATATACATAAATTTTACTTTCAAAACCAACCATGAATAATAGTTAGAAAAAATGAACTACATTACAATCATGGAGATGTTGGACCATATGTATGCTTAAACAACATTTCCATTTTCAACGATCATTATGGAAAGAAGGTAAGTAATATTTTATCTTTAAATAATTATAATTATATCATAAATATCATAATATTTCTTTAAATATAGTTACATATATCATCCATGTGATACATTAATAAAAAACAAATCACATCGCTCTGCGAGGCGGTAGTCACCGTACACACGAACAATGTTATCATTTTTCAATGGATGGTTAGGTAAGAATGAATATGATGTATTAATTTTATAGAATTATTAATATTTAATTAATATAAAATATAAAAATTAAATAAATTATCATGAACATACATGATAGGTGACATTAAAAAACGAATTACATTGGTTTGCGTGGTGGTAGTCCACCGTACACACAAATGATGATTTCATTTCACATTTGATGGAAGAAGAGATGAATTTAGCTTATTACATTAAAAAAATCTTAGTATATTTTAGATAATTATTTTATTATATTATCATGGTTTAAAAATATTTTAATTAGGTGGAAGAAGAAACAATACAGAAACACTCAGTTAAGAATGATACCTATTCTTCGGATCACCTATTTAGGATTATAACTAAAGCCTTCCTAGATTGGTTTTATAATAAAAAAAGGCCTCTAGAAAATTTTTAGTGAATTAAGTATAGTATTTGGTAGGTATTTTCCCAAAAAAATGATTTATAAGTTTGAATAGGATAGGAGATTAAGTGACCTTTTAGAAGTGGGGGAGATGATACACTTGGATTTTTTTAAAAGAAAATGGTATATCCATATTTTACATATGAAAAAGTATTAAAAGTGGACAATTATTGATAATTAGCTGATATAATGTTGAAATATATCCCTAAAATAGAATTTAGATAAGTTTTTAGGCTATTTTAACCCCTATATTTTTAGTTTAACCCCCGATAAACCTGTTTTAACCTTAATTGTGGTATTTTTTATTATTATTTTCACTATTCATTAAAACCAAAAATTAAGTTGATCTTATTATATAATAATAATTATGTTTATTAATTTTATAAAATTTAATTCATATAAGTAACAAAATTTAATTTAAAATAAAACCCGTTGGCACGACGAAAATGCTGTTTTTTAAGAAATGTATTTTTCAAGAATAAGAGGATATTATATTAAATTTAAGACTAGTAATAATAATTATATGAATTTTAATTAATATTTATAGATATATAATTTATAAATTTCACTTAAATCATTAATAATTAGGGGTTATTTTAATTAATTAAAATGGATAAATATTATGCACTTTAAAACAGTTTTCAGAAAAATGCGTTTTGAGCCTAAAAATAAACTTATACTAATATCCAGTATAAAGATGATCAAAATGAAATTAAATGTATTAAATATAAAATAATAATAATTATTTTACTTTAAAACAAATTAAAATCATAATATAAATTTTAAATCACTTAATTTATTAAAAATAAATGAAAAATTTACAAAAATCGATGTTTTTCACCATTCACTGAAAAATCAATATTCTTTGAAAAATATAAAAATTTCACACTAAATTAATTTTTATGAGATGATTTAAAAAATAAATTTAATTTTATAAAATAATTTTTATACATTTATAGAAATTAATTATAATATTTCTTCATAAAAATAAATAAAAATAATTTTTGAAGAAAACATATTTTTGACGAATAAAATTAAATTGCTAAAAATTGAGTGATTATTTAATAAGAAATTATCAATGAATTTATATTGAATAGTAAATATATATATATATATATCATAAATTAATTAATCCTATTCATATCATCCAATTCAACAGCTTGGTTATAAAGGTCATATATTTTGGAGTTAGTTTACACTCGATGTTGCATGTCATATACGCTATCTAATATAATGTTCTTATTTTAAAATATTAGGGTGTTACCTTATCCCCAATTTAATAAATTTTTTACTCTCAATATGAAATTTAAAACATTAAATAATATTTTTACATTTCAAAATACCCTTATTTAAATCCCACATTATAAAAAGGGTTAATAAAACTTCCACTTGAAAAGAGATAGAAGGAAGTAGGAATGTCATCTAAAATAACACATGACTAAGTTTCAGAGTAAGAAAAATAAGTGGGAAGTAAAGATATGGAAATTGAAGAAAATATTAATTCCAAAATAATGATGGATATTTATAGAGATCATTGAATACAAGAAATTGATTGATCATGAGAATGTTAACAACTATAAAATCATAAACCAGAGAGGAATGAAAAATACCATCATCTCATCAAAATTGAAGGTAATATGAGAAAATTTTAATTTTAAAGATCCTTTTCCTAGATTTCAATATTTTCTTACCAAATATAATAAGAATATAAGGAGAAAATACTTACTTGAAAAGTATAATTTCACCCTTTAATCAATTTCCACCATAATATCATCTTTTTCCCTAAAAGATGAGTATTCAAGATAAAATTTTATACCAAAATAACTAAAATACACATATAAAGGATTACATAATTTTAAAAAAGGATAACCATATATTCATCCTATATTTAAAAATTAAACAAAAACAAAATGTTTAGTATAATTTAAGGTAATTCCAAAAATGAATAAACCTTTATATGGTGAAATACAACATTAATCTTAAAAATTAAACAGTAATACCCAATGTTGAAACTAAATAATTCCATAAATAAATAACCCCATATAAGAAATAACCTCAATAACCTCAAAATTAAAGAGTTTTTTTTACCTCAATGGTCATCTCATATATTTTACCTCACATTCCCAAAAATATAGTGATTTTCTTCTAAAATAATATTAATAAATTAGTCACAAAATAACTTTTCCATCCCATGGTTATCTATACAATAAAACACATGTTCCCATAATTACCTCAATATCCAAGATCATATAAAACCTAAAGGTTATAAATACCTTAAAACTTATGTCCAAAAAATGTAAAGTCATACTTCACATTAAACCAAAGCTTTACACATACTTAATCCCAATAAAACATCTCCCAAAATGTCATTAATCACTTTAAAATATCATCACTTAAAAACTAAAAATGGGTTTCTAAGACTTTGAACTTATGATCAACATTAATTTAATAAACCCATTATGGTATCCATAATTCTGAATAAAAACACTCATGAAAACATCATAATCTCTAAATATATCTAAACACTTCTATGATATCAACTATAACAACCTCAGACCCACACTACCATATCTATTTCTAGAAACATAACCATTATATTTATAGATTGATATATATAAACGTGATTTTTTTTTCATCCAAAACATACAACAAAAAAGGAAATATTGATCATTTACATACCAAAGGACTTTTTAAGTTTAATGTTTTTTAGAATTTGGAAAAATTCTTACATAAAAGAACCATGGATTTAAGAGATTATTTTTCCCACTATACCTAGCTTTTAATATTCCATATTATGTTATCATAACCATATATATAAAACCATTCTAGACAAAATTTATATAAAATCATTATTGATAACCTAGGGAAGAGGAAAAGTAAGAAGGGTGAGCTAAAATGCTCAATAAGGGTAAACATAAGTATTAAAAACTAAATTTCATTTGTGAGAAAAATATGAGAATAAGTGTATGATGAAATAATCAAAGTACATGAGCATTACATAAGATAAATCATACCCATAAATATTAGGATCATCAATCATGAAACATGGAATAAATATTTAGAAAAGTAAAGAGTCATAAGAACCAATAATCATGAGCCATGTGATACAAATCTTGATCAAATTAAATATTTATAACCCATATAAATCATAACAAAAACGCGATGGTATCTTGGAACATCATCTTCATAGAACCCTTACAGAACCCTTAAAAATTGTAATAACCATATGGCCTAATTACAGTATAATTATCTATAGAACATAATCATTACCCAATGCATTGGAGCACTATTTGGGTGAACCCATTGTATAATCTATATTGGGATCAACAAACACTATCTAGGCACACCCATCATTTAAGCTATATCTAGCTCAACTGGCCCTATCTGGGTGCATCCATCGCATAAGATATATCGATCTCACCTAGGAATATTTTTATTCACCAATAATATAATCTATATTAGTCCCACTCCCGATCATTAATAATTTTCAAGTATCATTCATGAATAAAACATTTAAAATATTTTACTTTTCAATATAACAATAATCATTGCCCTTCTATTTCTTTATTCACGCATGGAAAATAAATGAGTTCCATCCCAATATCATAATACACCCAAACAAATAATAAGGATGATATCATCACCACATATACCTAGTGGCATATAAGTAACATCAAGTTTTGTTGATTTTGATGAATGAAAATTCCATTAAAAGATCATTAAAAACATTAGAAAATTATTTTAAAATAAAAAAATTAACCTTTTTTTGTGATCATAATTTTCTTAAAAAATAACCTTGAAAACTAAAAAAGTAAGTTTCAAAGAAAATAATATTCATGAAGGCATGAAAAACTATTCATGTTATAAATGTCGAAAATAAATATTATTTTCAAACATTTTGTAAAGGGAGTCAAAAACAACCCATTTAAAAAATGTTAATAAGTTTCCTTTTCAAATTTTTTTAAAATATAGTTTAAGATCATGTGAAATAGATTTATAAAATACTTTATTTTTATAAAATAACACTTTTGAAAGCACGTTAGAAAACATGGATATGGAAGAGAAAAATTTCTGATTTAAAATAAGATACAAGATCGATATCACTTACAAACAACTTTCTTGAAGTTTCTTTAATAAACAGGGGAGGAAATTAAAACCAAGAATTTAAACCAAATTTATAACTATAGGATAATAAAATATACATGTTTTAAGAAAATAAGAGCATATTATTCCCTTCAAAATAACCTTAAATATAAGAAATCCCAAAAAGAAAGAAGATTGTAAAATAATTCCTTTTCCACTTTATTAACCTTTAAATAGTAAACCCCATGAAAGAATAACTTCAAATGAAAATTTAAATATAATTTAAATAAGGATATTTATGATATAACATGTCAAAGTGGAAGTATATAAACCTCATAAAAGTATATAGGTTCATTTTATTAAATTTATGTCCTAAGGAAAAAGAATTTTAGACGAATAACCCTTTTAGATATCATATAATTGAATTAAGATCTAATAATTAGAGAGATTATGCATAAAAAATGTAAAACCACATAAGAAAAGTTTAAATATATAATAAAAAAATTTAGATATTAATTCACACATAATAATTTCATAACAGATTCAATGAAGAATAATTATGACCCAATGGAAGGAAATTGAGTTAAGAAACCCGTTACCACTTGGTTACTTTCATGTTAAATACCATAAAATGAAATAATTAAAGTTTAATATTAGAATAAAATTAATTATAAAGGATTCATGATATAAAATAAAAAATGGGCAGTATATATACACCTCATAAAATAAATTAGCCACATAACAATAAAATATGCCTCAATGAAGGAAAATTAAGACAAGATCCTTTACTGCTTTGGTAATCTCTAAATCAAAAACTCATGAAAGGGAGAAACTCATATGTATTTTTATATCTGAATAATTTTCATGAAATAAATCATAAAATAAATTCTTGGGTAGTATATATAACACATAATAAAAATAAGTGGTGAATATGACATATGTCTCACAGAAATAAAAGTGAGATGAGAAACCCTTACCGCTTTGGTAATATATGGATCAAAACCTCATGAAATATAGAAAATCATATGGATTATTAAATTAAAATTATTTTTATTAAATTAATAATAAAATACAGTCTTGGGAAGTATATACACTATATAATAAAATTAAGTGATGAATATGACTTTTGTCTCATAGAAATAAAAGTGATTCAAGAAACCCTTACTAATTTGGTAATCTCTTGATCAATACCTCATGAAATAGGGAACCTAATATGGGTTTTTAAATCATATTAATTTTCATTAAATTTATCATAAAATAAATTCATGGACATTATATACACCACACAATAAAAATAATTGATGAATATGGAATATGTCTTACAAAAATAAAAGTGAGACGAGAAACCCTTACCCCTGAGTCCAGAATTTCCATGTATATCCTTTAAATACATTATAATAAGATTATACAAATTATTTTATTTATTAATAACCTTTTATAGGTTTAATAACTTATATTTTATTTATTTTAATTACATATTTAAATACTTAATCAGTTAAGTCCATGTCGGGTGTTTTGAGGATGTTCAATCCATATATTCAAAAGGGATTCAGTATGTTGACCGTGGTCAAAGGAGAAATTATCACAACATATCCAGAATAATAATCATGAAATAATTATAATTTTTATAAATTAATTATAATTTTAAATCCAACCATTAATAATGGTTATGAAAAATGAACTATGTTACAATCATAGTGATGATAGACTGTATCTACGCATGAGAAATGTTTCCATTTTCAACAATATTTATGACAAGATAGAAAGTATTGTTTTATTTTTAAATAATGATAATTATATCATAAATATAATATTATTTATTTAAATATAGTTACACATATCATATATCTTATTTGGTAATAAAAAATGAATCACATTACTTCGCGAGATGATATTCCACTGTACACATGAACAACGTTATCATCTTTCAATGGATGAGAAAGAAAAAAAATATATGATATATTAATTTTAAATAATTATTAATATTTAATGAATATAATATATAAAAATTAAATCCATCATCATTAATATTCATGATAAGCTATTATGGAAAACAAATTACATTGGTTCACCTAAGGCGGTAGTCCACCGTGCACACGAATGATGGTTTCATTTCCCATTTGATGGAAGAGGAGATGGATGTTGGTTATTCCATTAAAAAAATAAGATATAAGTATGTGGGATATAAATATTTTATTATATAATCATTTTTGAATAATATTTTAAGTATTTGTAAGAATAAACAATACTAAAACTCTTGGTTAAAAACAATACCTCTTCTTCAAACCACATCTTTAGAATTATACCTAAATCATTCCTGGATTGAGTTTCTAATAAAAAAAGGCCTATAAAAAATAAAGAGGTAATTAAGAATGGTATTTGGGAAGGTATTTTCCAAACCAAAATTATTTTTAAGTGTGAATATGAGAGTAAAGGGGGTGTACTTTTATAAGCAAGGAAGATGGCACACTTGGAATTTTTAAAAATAAAAAGGCATACCCACATTTTACACATTATAAAAGGATAAAAAATGAACAATTATAAATAATTATATGGTATAAGTTCTAAATATGTACATAAAATATAATTTATACAAGTTTTTAGGTCATTGTAACTCTTATCATTTTAGTTTAATCCCTAGGTAAAATTGTTTTAACCTTAATCGTGATAAGTTTTTTTACTGTTTTTACTATTATTTATGAAAAAATATTAAGTTGATAATATTATATAATATAAATTACGATGATTAAAAATATTTAATAAAATTTATAAAATTAATTTCATATAATTTTTGGAATTTAATTTAAAATAAAACCCCTAGACGCGATGGAAAATCAAATTTTTCAAGAAATGTATTTTTCAAGCATAAGATGGTCTTATATTAACTTTATGACTAGTAATCATCATTATAATAATTTAAGTTAATATTTATAGATATTTAATATAAAAATTTCATTTTAATAATTCCTAATTATGGGTTATTTTAATTAATTTAAATGGAGAAATATTATCCACTTTAAAACAGTTTTTAGAAAAATGTGTTTTAAGCCTAAAAATAAACTTATACTAAAATATATTATAAAGTTAATTAAAATTTAATTAATTGAATTAAATATAACTAAATAATACTTATTTTAATTTTAGAAAAATTAAAATCCCAAGGGTACTTTTAAATTACTTAATTTATTTAAAGTAAATGACATTTTTACAAAATATGTATTTTGACTATTCATTGAAAAATCAATATTTTCAAAAAAACACAAACATTTCACCCTAAATTAATTTTGATATTATAATTTAAAAAATGAATTTAATTTTATAAACTAAATTTTCTATGAGTTCTATAAATTAATTATAATATTGTTTTACAAAAAAAACATCATTTTTGAATAAACATATTTTTGATGAATAAAATTACATTACTAAAAATTGAGTGATTATTTAATAAAAATTTATCAATGAATTTATATTGAGTAGGAAATTTATAAATATAAATATATATCATAAATTATTTAATCCTATTTATACCCACCAATTCAATGTATAGGTTATAAAAATTATTTATTTCTAGGGTCGTTTACGCTCGGTTTTGCATGTCATATACACTATCGAACATAATGTTCTTATTTTAAAATATCAAGGTGTTAAATTCACCCCCAATTTATAAATTTAATATTCAAAATTTGAACTTGAACTCAATAAACAAGTGTTTTACATTTAAAAATACACTTGTTGAAAACCCACATTGTAGAAAGGGTTAATAAAACTTCCACTTGAAATGAGAGAGAGGGATGTACGAAGGTCATCTGGAATAACACATATCTAGGTTTCCAAGATAAAAAAATTAGTTGTAAGTGAAGATATAGAAATTTAATAAAATAATAATGTACAAATAATTATAGAGAGTGATAGTTATCATTGATTTCAATAAAGTGAATGATCATGAGAAAGTTTACAACCACAAAACCATAAACCAAAGAGGAATGAAAAAGACCATCATCTTATTGAAATTGATAAAAATAGGATAAAATTTTCATTTTCAAGATCCTTTTGCTAGAGTTAAAAAATTTCTTACCATCTATAATAATAATATAAAGATAATATACTTACTTGAAAAGTATAATTTCATCCTTTAATCAATTTACACCATAATCTCAACTTTTTCTCCAAATGATGAGTATTCAAGATAATTTTATTATGACAAAAGTACTAAATTACACTTCTAATGGACCACATAATTAAATTAAAGGATAAATAAATATTCCACCTATACTTAGACATTACAATAAACAATTTTTTTATCAAAATTTAACATAATTCCCAAAATTAATAAACCCTCATTTGGTGAAATACAATATTAATGTCCAAAATTCAATAGTAATACCCAATGTTTAAACTAAATCATTCCATAAATAAATAACCATATATCCCAAATAACCTCAATAACCTAAACATTAAATATTTTTTTAACCTTAAAGGCCATATCATACATTTCAACTTATATTCTAAAAAACATAGTGATTTTATTTTGAAATAACATTAATCACTTTGTCATAAAATCACTTTTAAATCCCATGGTTATCTATATGATAAAACTTATCTTCCAAAAATTACCTCAATATCAAAGGTCATATAAAACCTGAAGGTTATAAATACCTTAAAACTTATTTCCAAAAAATGTAAAATCACAATTCATGTTAAAACAAAACTTTATATATACTTAAACATAATAAAACATCTTCGAAAATATCTTTAATCACTTTAAAATACCATCAATTAAAATAAAAAAGTGGTGTTAAAGTCTTTGAACTTATGGTTATAATTAATATCATAAAACCATGATGGTATCAAAAATTATTAATTCAACATATCATGAAAACTTCCTAATCTCCAAATTTATCTAAACATTACTCTAATACCAACTATAATAGCCCCGAACCTGTCCACCCAGATCTGGTGCTAAAAATATAGTCATTACATTTATGGATTGACAATGATAAATGTGACTCAATTTTTTTCATCCAAAACTTATAAAAGCAAAAGGAAATATTGGATCACTTAAATAACCAAGGAAATTTTAGGTTTAGTGTTTTATATAATTTGGAAAAACTCTTACATAAATAATAACCATTACTTCAAGAGAGTATTTTTCCCACTATACCAAGCTTTTAAAATTCTATATTTGGTCATCATCATGATCCATATGAAAACATTATGGACATAATTCATTTAAGATAATTCTTGATAACTTGGGGAAAAGGAAATATAATAATGTTTATCTTAAATGCTTAGTAAGGGTAAACATAATCATTAAAAACTAAATGTCATTAGGGAGAAAAAGATGAGAATAAGGGTATGATGACATAATCAAAGTGCATGAGCATAACATAAGATAAATCATACCCATTAATACCTAGATCATCAATGATGAAACATGAAATAAAGATTCAACAAATTTTAGAGTCATAAGAATCAATAATCATGAGACATGTGATGTTAATATTGATCAAATGAAACATTTATAACCCATAGTAAGCATAATGATAATGTGTTTGTGTCTTGGAACATCATCTTTATAAAACCCTTAAAAACCCTTAAAAATTGGAATAAACACATAAATGAATTAAAATATAATTCTTCAGATAAAATAATCATTAACTAATGCATTAAATCACTATCTAGGTGCACCTATAATATAAGCTATATTGGGATCACCCGACGCTATTTGGGAACACCCATCATATAAGCTATATCGGGCTCACCCGACACTATCTGGGCACAACCATCATATAAGCTATATTGAGATCACCTGGTGATATCTAGGTTCACCCATCATATAATCTATATGTGGATCACCCATGATCATCAATAATGCCCAAGTACCATTCATGAATAAAACACTTAAAATATTTTTCTTTTCAACATGATGATAATCATTGTTCTTTCATTTCTTGATTCAACCATGGAAAATAAATGAGTTCCATGCCAATCTCGTAATACATCTAGATAAAGAATAAGGATGGAATCATTATCCCATATACCCAATATAGTGTTAATAACATTAAGGTTTTTTGATGTTGCTGAATTAAAATTCCATTAAAAGATCATTAAAAAAATTCTTCTGGAAAATAAACTTTTCATTTTGAAAATAAATTTTAAAAACTAAAAATTCAAAAAATATTAGGAAAATAATTTTATTTTAAAAAAACCTTGGAAAATAAAAAACTAATCTTTAAGTAAAATAATGGTTATTATAGTGGAAAAATATATTCATGTTATAAATGTTAGAAATAAATAATCTTTTCAAACATTTTGTAAAGGGACTTAAAAGTGAACCATTTGGAAAATGTTAAGAAATTTCCTTTATAAAAACTTTTAAAAGACGGTTAAATATAATTTGAAATAGATTTATTGAATCTATTATGTTTATAAAAGAACACTTTTAATTTTTTTTATAAAATATAGATTTGGAAGAGAAAGATTCTTGATCTAAAAGAAGATACATGACCAGTATCACTTATAAACAACTTTCTTGATGTTTATTTAATCCATAACGGAGAAAATGGAAACTAAACATGTAAAAAAAATTATAACCATAGGAGAATAAAAGATATTTGGTTCAATAAAATAAGAGAATTTTATTTTCTCTAAAGTAACCTTGAACATAAATATTCTTGAAAAGAAATGATATTGTAACAAAATGCCTTTACTACTTAGTTAACATTTTAATTGTAAACCCTAGGAAAGAATAACTTCAAATAAAACTTTAAATACCATTATAATAAGGATATTAATGATATAAAATGTCAAATGGTTAGTATATACACCTCATAAAAAGTGATAGGTGCATTTTATTAAACATATGTCCCAAGGTAAGGGAATTTGAGATGAATAACCCTTACAAAGATCATGTCCTTGAATTAAGAGTTAATAAATAAAGATATTACATATAACAAATTTCAATCCACACAAAATAAGTGAAAATATAAATTAAAGAAATTTAGAGATCAATTAACACACAATCCTTTCAAAATAGATTTAATGAAGAAGTATTATAACCCAAAGAAAGGTAATTGAGTTTAGAAACCCTTTACCACTTAGTAACATTAAAGTAAGATCCATTTGGATGAGATAATTCAAGTTTAAACATATAATACCATTAATTGTGAATGATTTATGATATAAAATAAAAATGGGAATTATATATACACCTCATAAAAAATAGGCTCATAATAATAAAATATGCCTCAATAAAGGAAAATTGAGATGAGATCCCTTATTACTTTCGTAATCACTGGATTAAAACCCAATGAAAGGGATAACCTAATATGGTTTTTTAAATTATAATAATTGTAACACCCTAGGATTTTGAAAATAAATTTAATATTTAATGAATGAAACATTGAGTCTATAAAAAACACCACTTTTTTATAACTTATCCAGTAAACATAATTTTACCACCCCTATGATTTTAATTTTGAAAATATGACATACATGGTTGCGATCAATAAGTTATTTAGAGTATGATATGACCAAATTAATTTTTGGTGAATAGTAACATACCCTTATAAATATTAATTCTACCCTTATGAATAGTGAAATACCCTTATTAATAATAAACTCACCTATAATAGTATATATATAGGATTTAAGTGAAATTATGACGTACCTATATTTTGGAATAAGTAAATAAATGCTTTAAAAACTGTATTTTTCAAGTAAAGTATGATTTTAATTAAAAATTAAATTAATCATATTTATGAAATTATTTTTGAAAAATGGACTTCATTTTTGGATTCTACACATTGAAAAATGTTTAGGGTGAATTTTTGGGATTTTCTGAAATACTTGAATTTTTGGTGAATAGTAAAATAGGATAATTTTCAATAAATGCTAAATAATTGATTTATTGAGTCATTGATGATGTTATGATGATGTAAGCACCAATGGTTAGAAATCAAATGAACATATTGCTATTTTTGGTCATGTAATCATCAATATTTCTTATCTTATGGGAAAATAATAAACTAATGATTAAAATATTAAGAAAACCCTCATCCCCTCCACTATAAATACCACCTCTTCCACCCTCTTCTATTCACTCTTCTTAAGACTTGTTGCTTCTCAAAATTATGACCAAATATCCTACTAAGATCCTACCCATGACCATCATCCCTTTTTCCCATAAAAAGACCAAATCCTCTCCCTTTAAGAGGCTCTCAAGGAAGGTTAATTCAAGAGGTAAAATTCCACTTTTCTTTTCTTTCATTTTCATGTTCCTTTGTTCTCTTTTATTTTCTAAAATATCCTCATAAAAATGGTATTAAAACTACATGCCATACATGTAATGTTATATTGTTATTTTAATAGGATAATTCAACTTCATCTCTCATTTATCTCTTATTTAAGCTAAAAATGAAACATTGTCTGAGATGTGTTGATTTATTACATTTAAGGATAATGATGCTTTCAATTTAATTTAACTTATTCAACTCTGGTCATGAAACCATTTTTATAGTTGAACCAAACTTTTATATATTTATTTTATCTTATTTAATGTTATGGAATCCTTATGCACTCATGATGTAAAATAATAATACAAAACAAGGTAATTGTGAGCAAAATCACCAAATTAATCCAAGCGTTTATCATTAATGTTTTATATAATAATTCAACTTCACTAAAAATAACCAAATGAATTTTATAACCATTTAATATTATTAATTTTAATTAATAAAATATAAAAAAATTATGGAATTCAACTCCAATCTTACATGAATTACCACACTCTTTTATATGTGAGCCGATTATGAATATTATGAAAATGAGCACTCATGAACAATGAAATTGAATCCCTTCACCCATATAAAAGGCAATGAATGAACTTAATAAATTAATAATAAACCAAATAAATGTATTAAAGGTTCTTTAATTGTTAATTAATGAACCTAATTTGGTTATTCAGGTCATTAATATCAAGCAAAGAACACCCTCATATTTAAGGTAAGGGATCATCTCTCTCACTTTTATTCAAGAATACCCCCTGTGTTGTGTCCTTTTATTTTTAATTCCTAATGATGGGGTATGTTTTAAAACCTACCCATAATGAACTTATGATATATAAATGATGGTATACCCATTTACCTCTCATTAATCCCTTATAAGAACACCCATTACCATGCAGAATTGTTTGTAAGGGTTTTCTATCCGAATCTCCATTTCCTTTCGGGTTGCTATTATTCTCTACTCACCTCAATTAAATTATTATTTATTAATATTTAATCCTCATAAATTATGTTTTAATATTCTATATATGTGTACCAATTACAATCCTTCCTTATTTTATAGGTATTTAGATGTTTTAAAATAATATTTCAAAAATTCTTCTGAAATGCAATCCCGATTCAAGGAACTTCTCAAATTATTACCTATTTTTAAGTTCACTATATAATATGTTTTATGCCATATTTATCTTTATAAAATCACACATTTTAACATGAAAAATATATTTTGCTTTTTTTTTTTCTGGTTTTATTGAATCAAACTTGCCTTTGAGCTTTAAAATCCTTTAATATTTTCCTTAAACCGCACTAAAATGTTTTATTTATAAATATTCTTTAAAAACTATTTTTAAATTATTTCACCTAAATAAGAATTTATTTAAGAATAAAATATAATTTAAATGACCTTAACTTTTATTTTTTGGGATATACATGTTTATAATCTGATTTCATGATAACTACAAATGATTTTCCAAAACAACTCTTCTTTACAAAGTAAAAAGGATTTTTCTCATCACACTTTAACTTTTATGAGATATATGCCCTGTTCACCACTTATTTATTGATTTAGGTGTATTTAATACCCTTTTTATATCATATCAAGATTATAATTATTCTCATTATATTCTAAGGGATTATTATTTGAATGTTTCAAGGTGGTATGGGACACTTTGGAATGTTTAAGGATTATTTCCTCAAGGATTTTTCAATGATCTCATTTAAAAGTATCTTAATCTATGTCAAAATCCTTTTTTTAATCTTGTGATCTATTGGGGCTTATACCCTATGATATTATCTAACATGTTTTATTGTATGGTTTAGGATTAGTTTGACTGTGGATGTGCTATCTTGAAGCCATTCACCATATTACTCTGAATGGTTAGTGTTTATGCTTAATGATTGGAGAAATTTATTTAAATTTCATATGTTAGTTTAAATATGAATGTGTAAGTTGTTTATATTTATCCCCATTCATATTAGGAATGCATTGGACTTAGTAAGTGACGTGTGGGGCCCGATATAGCCCCTCTATGCATCGTTAGGTCTAATGAGACAAATAGATATGGACTTGTCCGAGGCCTTGCCCATTTTTAGATATAGTTTTGTACAAGGCCTTAAAAATTTTATATGTCTTGAAAAATGTTTAGGGTGGATTTTTGGGATTTTTATGAAATACTTTATTTTTTGGTGAATAGTAAAATACGATAATTTACAATAAATGCTAAATAATCGATTTATTGAGTCATTGATGATGTTATAATGATGTAATAACCAATGGTTAGAAATAACATGCACATATTACTATTTTTTGTCATGGAATCATCACTATTTCTTGTATTATGGAAAAATAATAAACTAATGATTAAAATATTAAGAAAACCCTCCTCCCATCCACTATAAATACCAATTCTTCCACCCTCTTCTATTCACTCCTATTAAGAATTGTTAATTCTCTAAATTCTGCCAAAATATCCTCCCAAGATCCTCCCCCATTATCATTATCCCTTGGTCTCATAAAAATACCAAATCCTTTTCCCTTAAGAGGCTCTCAAGGAAGGTTAAATTAAGAGGTAAAATTCCACTTTTCTTTTCTTTCATTTTCATTTTCCTTTGTTCTCTTTTCTTTCCTATACTCTCCTAATCCAAATGGAATGAAAAATAAAATACCATAAATTTACTATAATTTTGTTATTATAATGATATAATTCATCTTCATCTCTCCTTTCCCCCTCATTTATTCTAAAAATGAAACATTGTCCGAGATGTGTTGATTTATCACATTCAAGGATGAAGATGCTTTCAATTTGATTTACCTTCTTCAACTCTGGTCATGAAACCATTTTTATAGTTAAAATAGACTATTATATTTTTATTTTATCTTATTTAATGTTCTGTAATCCTTATTCAATCATGATTTAAAATAATAATACAAAACAAGGCAATTGTGAGTAAAATCTCCAAATTAATCCAAGCGTTTATCATTAATGTATTATATAATGATTCACCTTAACTACAAATAAAAAAAATAAATTTTATTACCATGAAATCTTATTAATTTTCATTAATAACATATAAAAACAATTCTGTACTTCAACTCCCATCTTACATGAACTACCATACTCTTTTATATGTGAGCCGATCATGAATATTATGAAAACGAGCACTCACGAACAATGAAATTGAATCCCTTAACTCATCTAAAAGGCCATTATTGAACTTAATAAAGTCATAATAAACCAAATAAATTTATAAAGGTTTATTTAATTATTAATTTATGAACCTAATTTGGTTATTCAGGTTATTAATATCAAGTGAAGAACACCCTCAAATTTAAGGTAAGAGATCCTCTCTCTCAATTTTATTCAAGAATACCCCCCCGTGTTGTGTCATTTTATTTTTAATTCATAATGATGGGGTATGTTTTTTCACCTTAAAAATACTTCCCTTATAATATATAAATGATTGTAGATCCATTTACCTCTCATTAAGACATCACAAGAACACCCGTTACCATGCAGAAATGTTTGTAAGGGTTTTCTACCCGAATCTTCATTTCCTTTCGGGTTGCACTTATTCTCTACTAAACTTAATGAAATTATTATTTATTATTATGTAATCATAATAAATTATGTGTGAATTTTCTATATATGTTTACAAATTAGAATCCTTCCTTATTTTATGGGGATTTACATGTTTTAAAAGAATCATTCAAAAATTCTTCCGAAATGCATGCCCGGTTCAAGGAACTTCTCAAATTCTTACCTATTTTTAAGTTCACTATATAATATATTTTATTCCATATTTATCTTTATAAAATCACAAATTTTAACATGAAAAATATATTTTGGTTTATTTCTAGTTTTATGAAATAAAACATGCCTTTTCTCTTCTAAATCCTTTAATATTTTCCTTTAACCGCACTAAAATGTTTTATTTCTAAAGCTTCTTTAAAAACTCTTTTTAAATGATTTCACATAAATAAGAATTTATTTAATCCTAAAATATAATTTCAATGACCTTAAATTTTATTTTTTGGGATATACATGTTTATAATATGATTTCATGACAAATACAAATGATTTTCCAAAATAACTCTTCTTTCTAAAGTAAAAAGGATTTTTCTCATCTCACTTTAACTTTTATGAGATATATGCCTTGTTCACCACTTATTTATTTCTTGTGGTGTATGTAATGCCCTTTTTTATATCATATCAATATTATCCTTATTCTCATGATATTATAAGGTATTATTATTTGAATGTTTCAAGGTGGTATGGGGCACTTTGGAATGTTTAAGGATTATTTCATCAAGGATTTTTCAATGGTCTCAATTAAAAGTATCTTCATCTATGTCAATACACTTTGTTGAATATTTTAATTTATTGGGGTTTATCTCCTTTGATATCATCCACTATGTTTTATTGAATGGTTTATGATTAGTTTGACTGTGGATGTGCTATATTGAAACCAGTCACCATATTACTTTGAATGGTTATTATTTATGTTTAATGATTGGAGAGAGTTATTTACATTTCGTATGTTAGTTTCAATATGAATGTGTATGTTTTTTATGTTTATCCCCATTCATATGAGGAATGTATTGGGCTTATTAAATGATGTTTGGGTCCCGCTATATCCCCTGGATGCATCAGTAGGTCTCATGAGACAAATAGATATGGACTTGGCCGAGGCCTTTCCCATTTTTAGATATGGTTTTTTCCGAGGCCTTAATCTTTTTTATATTTATTGGTTGAGGCCTTGATGGTATGTTTTAGATTGCCTGACATATGCATTTTCCTCATTATGAAACTAGTAATTGAAAGTTCATGAGTTTATTTGACTAGTAGAATATCCATGTTTATGCTTTAATATGACATTATTTATTTAGCTCTTATTCCTGTCATAATGTGTTCAAGTTCATTTTTAATGGCATGTGTTTTTAGTTATTCACTATTCCTCTTTTTTATGTTTATGATATTTTCTACTGTATTTATTACCCTTACTGAGCATTTGAGATTACCCCTTTCTTATATTTTATCCTTTTAGGTTAGGAGGATGATTATAATATGAATGAATTTCATGGTTAATCTAAGAGATTATGGTTTTTTTAGTTGAAGTTATTATGTTGTTTTTAGTTTTGAGTTGTAATTTAGAACTCTTTTATGTATCCTATTTCTAAAACTACTAAACTGATCGGTCCTTCAGGATGCATCTTCCTTGTATCTATGCCAATGTAATAAAATAAGGTAATAACTCCAAGCTTTTGGGGTCGGGGCATTACAATAATTTTCATTATAATAATCATAAAATATATTCATGGGTAGTATATACACCACATAATAAAAATAATTTGTGAATATGACATATGTATCATAGAAATAAAAGTGATATGAGACACCCTTACTTATTTTGTAATTTATGGATCAAAACCTCATGAAAAATTGAACCTAATATATATTTGTAAATAAAAAATAATTTTATTAAAAGAATCATAAAATAAACTCATGGGAAGTAAATACACCACATAATAAAAATAAGTTGTGAATATGGCATATGTCTCATAGAAATAAAAGTGAGATGAGAAACCCTTACTACTTTGGTAATCTATGGATAAAAGATTTATGAAATTTGAAACATCATATTGATTTTTAAATCCAAATATTTTTCATGAAAATAATCATAAAATAAATTAATGAGTTTTATATACACCACATGGTGAAAATAAGTGGTGAATATGGCATATGTCTCACAGAAATAAAAGTGAGATGGGAAACCCTTACCTCGAGTCTAGACTTTCCATGTTTATCCTTTAAATCCCTAATAATAAGATTATATAATTTATTTGATTTCTTAAGAACCTTTTATAGGTTTAATAGATTATATTTTATTTATTTTAATGATATTTTTAAATACTTAATCAGTTAAGTCCACGTTGGGTGTTTGAGGATGTTTGGTCCATATTTTCAAATGACTTTGGTAAGTTGACCATGTTAAAAGGATTCATTATTCCATAATATCTAGAATAATAATTATTAAATAATTAAAAAATTTATACATAAAATATAATCTTAAAACCAACCATGAATAATGGTTATGAAAAATGAACTACGTTATAGTCATAGAGACGGTAGGCCGTACGTACGTATGAGAAATGTTTCCATTTTTCAATGATCATTACAGAAAGAAGGTACATATTATATTATATTTAAATAATGATAATTATATCATAAATATAATATTATATATTTAAATATATTTACATATATTATCCATGTGATTCGGTAATAAAAAATGAATCACATTGCTTCATGAGGCAGTAGTCCGTGGTACACACGAACAACGTTATCATTTTTCAATGGATGGTAAGGTAAGTAATTATATGATATATTAATTTTAAATAATGATTAATATGTCATGAATATAATATATAAACATTAAATCCATTATCATGAACATATATGAGATGTGATGATGAAAAAAAATTACATCGGTTCATGAGGTAGTAGTTCCCCATACACACGAATGATGGTTTCATTTCCCATTTGATGAAAGAGGAGATAAATGCAGGTTATTACATTAAAAAAATAACATATAATTATATGGTATATAATTATGTTATTTTATCATCATGTTTTAATAATATTTTAAGGAGGTGGAATAAGAAACAATAAAAACACTCGGTTAAGTACAATACCTCTTCTTTAGACTATCTCTTTAGGATTATACTTAAATCCTTCCTAGATTGGTTTTATGATAAAACCAAGGAATATAAGACATGTTTAGGGAAGTAATAAATGTATTTTTGTAGGTATTTTATTAAATAAAAGTCTTTGTAAGTTTTAAGAGGTTAAGGGAGGGGGTGGCCTTTTATAAGTTGGGGAGATAACACACTTGAAATTTTTGAAAAGAAAAAGGTATACCCACATTTTACACCTGAAATAATGATCCAAAATGGAGAATTATCATGAAATATATGATATAAATTATAAATATGTCTATAAAATATAATTTTTACAAGTTTTTATGTCATTTAACCCTTATATTTTTAGTTTAACCCTTGGTAAAAACGTTTTAATCTTAACCGTGACAACAGATTTTTACTGTTTTCACTATTCATTATGAAAAAAAGTTAAGTTAGCCTTATTATATAATATAAATTATAAAAATTAAAAATAAATAATTCATTTTATTAAATTAAATTCATATAAGTGGAATAATTTAATTTAAAATAAAAGTTACAGATGTGATTAAAAATGTTTTTTCAAGAAATGTATTTCTCAAGCATAAGATGATCTTATATTATCTTTATGAATAGTTATAATCATTATATTAATTTAAATTAATATTTATATACTTATAATATATAAATTTAATTTAAATAATTATTAATTAGTGGTTATTTTAACTAATTAAAATGGAGAAACATTATGCATTTTAAAACAGTTTTTAGAAAAATGCGGTTTTAGCATAAAAATAAACTTATACTAAAATATAGTAAAAATATGATTAAAATGTAATTAACTGGATTAAATATAAATAAATAATACTTATTTTACATGGAAATAATTTCAAATCCTGATGACAATTTTAAATTAATTAATTTATTATAAATAAATGACACTTTTACAAAAATATGTATTTTTCACTATTTACTGAAAAATCAATATTTTATGAAAATAGAAAAATTTCAACATAAATAATTTTTATATGATGATTTTAAAAATTAATTTAATTTTATAAAATAAATTTTCTAAATTTTCTATAAATTAATTATAATATTTGTTCATAAAAAAAATAAAAATTATTTTTAAAGGAAACATATTTTTGATGAATAAAATTTCATAAAGTATTAAATCCTATTCATACCCACCAATTCAACAACTAGGTTATAATGGTATTCTATTTCCCGGTTCTTTTATGCTCGGTGTTGTGTGTCATATATAATATCAACCATATTGTTATTATTTTAAAATATCATGGTCTTACAAGAATAACTCAGTTATTGGTGATAGGTTTTAAAGTTCAGGAATGATACACAAGATCAACAATTTCATAATTCAACAAATTGATGATTGTGTTTAGAGGAATCCTAGGTGACCGGATGAATGAGTGAGACCCTCTATTTAAAGGGGGTTAGACTACTTTACTAAGATGTATCAAATCATCAAGTTGCATTTTTACTCTTTGATCTATGTATCTAACAACTCATTAGTTGCAACCTTTTAATTTCAGTGAAATGAAATATTACTATGTTCTCCTGTGGATATAGGATGAAAATATGAACCATATAAAACCCGAGTTATTTATTTTTTCTTGTTTTACCTATGATTGTATGCTTGTGTGTGACTATTGGATTTAGTGTGGTTATTTTTGTGTAACAATATTTTAAATTTCTAGCGTACTAAACATCCAGATGATCCATAATGGTAACCTCCCCCCCTTTGTGATCTACCAGTGGATGGACTTCTAGTTCTTGAAGTTTTGGTTGGATTCTTAACAAGTGGTATCAGAGATTAATCATAATTAGGGAAGACATTCAACATACATAAGTATCTTCATTTAACTACCTTGAAAATTTGATTTCATCAGGAGCTACTGTGATAGGTTCATGTCATTAGAAGAAGGAAATGTGAGCGGGGATAGGTACAATGGAATAAACTTTAGTTTATAGTGGATGAAAATTAAAGATTATCTAATATAAACAAATTTTGATGTTTATTTGATAGGAAAAAACCAAAGAAGATATAAAATAATGAATTGGATTAGTTAGATATAAAATATCTTGGTTTTATTTGGATGATGTTTCCATGGAATGTTGATTTTAATATCTAGGAAAAGAAGATAACTAAAGATCTTATGGAAGCACTTACATATATATATGAGAATCCGATTGCTCTCAACAAAGTGTTTATGATGATAAAAATATTCAATTTGAGAATATTAGATGTGATATAAATGTAAGATCATGTGAATTATTTCAATATGATCTTGAATCAACTAGAAATAGTAAAGGTTATATTTTCTGATGATATTTGGGAAATTTTGTTACTATTTTCTTTTCCAGAATCATCAGAAGTGATGGAAATGACTAAGAAATTATCTTAGTAAAATAGATCTAGTATTCATAGACATCCAAAATTTTATCTTATGAATATATTTAAAGGAAGTAAGTCCAATAATATTTTGATAATTTAGTTAATATATATGGAAGAGGATATTCACTTTAGAGAAGGAACCAGAGATGTTTAGTGAAAAATATAGAGGAAGGAGTTGAGTGAAATCAACCAGAATTGATCCCATATGTTGGAATTGTGGGAAGAGAGGGAACCTCAAGAAGGATTTTAGGACTATAAGACCAATGAAATATTTGTTTTTAGAATTCTAGGATCCATAAATACCATATTTATAGAATTTATCACTTATTATTTTTAATGTTCCAATAGAATCTTGGATTATTAATTTGGGATCATATTTTCATTCCAGAGAAGAAAGAAGATACATGTCAAATTATGTTTTTAAAATTTCAGAAAATTGTATCTAGAATAATTATTTGATGGAAATCAACTATAGTTGACCCTAAATACTGGCTTTGTGGGAAGAGAGGGAACTACAAGAAGAATTTTTAGGGTTGTAAGAGCAATAAAAGATTGGTTTCTAGAAGTTCAGGTTCCAAAAATACCATATCTGGAGAAGGGATCACTATGATAGTTATTGTTAATGTTCCAATGTAATCATGGATAATTAATTAAGGATAATATTTCCATTCCATAGATGCAATAGGATACATGTTGAATTATGTTTTCTAAAATTTCAGGAAAGTGTATCTGCTGTATGATAAATAATTAAAGATTATGAGTAATGAGAATGTAGAAATCCAACTGAAGGATGAAGGATTTCTTGAGTTGAAGGCTGTTGGGTTTATTATTAACCTCTAAAATAATCTCATTTTCATGGGTCAGTTTAATTATGTTATCTTTGGAATATTTTTTTAATGGAGTTTGGAAGTTCCCTTAAGGATCTCTCATCATTTATAAAGAAGTGAAATATGGATCCCTCTATCTTACTAGAAGAATAGAAGGATCCATAATGGAAAAAGAATTAAATTTTAGAAGTTTAGATGTGTGGAATTATCAGTTGGGTTATTCTAATGAAAAGAGCATGAATATTATAGTATAAAAAGGTATATTTAATCTTGAGAATTCATACATCAGTAGTTTTGAAATTTATATACTAGGAAAGTAACACAAGGTGTCTTTTAATATTATTGAAAAAAATCCTAGAAAATAGAAACCAGAACATGTACATATTGATGTCTGGAGACCATCCCCAATTAAGTCACATGTAAGGTCACAATACTTTTTTACTTTTATTTATGATTCCATGAGTAAGGTATATATTTATTTCTTAAATCACAAGTCAAATGTGTTTTTAATCTTTGTTCAGTATAAATCAATGGTGGAGAAAGAAACTAGATATAATATAAAGTTTTTAAGATCTGATAATGTGGGTGAGTTCACTAGAAGGAGTTTTTGGGACTACTACAAACACAAGGTAATCAAAAAAGAGAAAATAGTTTTTATAAATCTTGAAAAAAATGGATTAGAAGACTGGTTGAATTAGATGTTGATGGAGAAGGTGAAAATTATGATGAATAAATCTACAATTCCTAATGAATTTTGGATATGACCTATATACATGGTTATATATATGATAAACTGGATTCTTTATTTATTAATAAGAAAATAATTACTGGAAGTATAATGGTCTGGTAAAACATTGGAATTTCATCACCTTAGAATCTTTAGCTATGTTGCCTATGTTTATATTAATGCCAAAGAATGAGATAAAATTGATGAAAATTCACATGTTTCTTTGTGGGGTCTGGAAATAAAGAATTTTTATTTTGAATCTGGGATGAAAAAAATAAAAAACATTAGAAGTATAATATGTTCTTCTAAGAGAATATTCTTTGGAAGGATTAAAACTTGGTATCTAAGGAAGATGAGTGCAAAGAATCATCTCAAGTCTAAGTTGACCTGGGTAGAAGTTCTAGAAGAATTCAACTACTGGAAAGTTAAGTTGGTAGTAATTCTACCAAAAAAATAGAAATTCTAGAATAAATTTTAGGAAGAAATGTTAGAAATTCAGATTGTAGATCAATAATTGATTTATTAGAAAGCTCAGTGGATAGTGAATCTTGTGGCAGATAATTGGTAGGTGATTTAACAAAAGTATCAGTACCAGAAATAAATGAATCATAGGTTTAATTGAAAATCTATTCTAGGATCAGATGACTAATATATAATTATGTTTATGATCTTCACTTCTTAATTTTTATGGATAGAGGTGAACCTAAGATTCCATAGGATGAATCTGGTCTTAATGATTTTTTCTAAGTGGGATATTACTATGAAGTATGAGTTAAATTAATTATATACGAATAACACATGGGAATTATTAGAGCTTATAAACGAAAATATGAATATGATCAGATGACTAATATATAATTATGTTTATGATCTTCACCGGTTTTTAAGAATACTACTATTAAGACCATGATAAGTATGGAAGCTACCAAAAATATATATCTTTAACAAATGGATGTGAATATGATGTTTCATTATGGGGATATAGAGGAAGATATTTTTATAAAGAAACTAGATGGTTTTTTTGACAAACAAAATCATATATTGGTGTGTAAACTCAAAAGGAGTATTTATAGGTTTAAGAAAGCACCAAGGAAATAGAGTTGGGAGTTAAATTATTTTATGTCAAAGAATGGTTTGTTGAGGAGAAAATAAGTTCACTATTTCCACCAAAAGGTTTATGAGGATGGATGTTTTATTTTCCTTCTTTTGTGTATAGATGACATACTTTTGGTTAGATCAAATTCTCAATATATTCATAGGATGAAGAAATATTTTTCAATAATATTTGAAATGATAGATCTTAGTGAAACTAAAAATATATTGGGCATGGGTATTGAAAGGTGTTAAAGTTATAGAATATTGGTACTTTCCTAGAAGGAGTACATCCAGAAAGTCATAGATCTTTTTGTGATGAATGGATGTAAATCCATTACTACTACTCTTGTTGGGAATTTAAAATTAACTAAAGAGTAATCACATAAAATAGAATATGAGTAAAATTTCATAGATAAAATTCCATTTTAATTTTTTTTGGAAGTTTCATGTACACCATGGTGTGAAATCATCCAGATATAGCTCATTCAGTGGGAGTTGTTATCTGATTCTTAGAAAATCTAGGAAAAGAACATTGGGAGGCCATGAAGTGGATTATATGATATATCATAGTAATAATAGATAATTCCTTGTGATTTAGTCTGAATGAATCACTACAACATTATCTAGAAATCAATTTTATAGGATATTCTAACACTCAAAAGAGTGTTTATGTTTAGTTCTTTACTTATGGTTGAGAAACTATCAAATTAATTTCAAGGTTGCAAATAATTATTTATCTCTCTTTAATAGATGATAAATAAGTTACAATAATTAAATTAATAAAATAAATAGTGTGGTTGTGTCATTAGATTAAATAACTTGAAAGGGGTCAAGAAAATAAAAACCCTTTACTAAAATAGTCAAAGTTCCATTAACATGGAGAATAATCCATTTTTTCATTTGAGGATTAAATATTTTGACTTAAAGTACCATTATATCTAAAAGTTTTTAGAATATGGGGAGATGAAACTAGAAATGATTATAATAAAAGTAAATCCAATAGAAATTTTCACTAAAGTGTTGGTATAAGAAACTATGAGGAAATATTGTGTCTTAGTTGGGATAGGGTGAATGGGAAAATATAGGATGATAGATCTCATTTCACTAATTGGGGGGGATTGGATGGTTTTTAAGGGATCCTTTAAGTAGTATTTAAGTGGGATATTGTTAGGGTTCTGAAGCATCTTCAAGGATCTAGTATTAGCTTACCATATTTTTAGGAACTAGTTTATGGAAAGATGACATTGGAATGATGTTCAGGAGGGTTTAATATTGTTTGCTCAATAAGAATTAAGGATAATAGAATTTTTGGTAGTCAAGTTAGTAGACGTACATAAGTGAAGTCACTAGTGGGTGAACCATGTCTACATTGCTTCAATTAGAGTTTTCGAGAAAGATCTAGGTGTAAAAGAATTTCTAATTTAACTATGATAGGAGGTCAATATGAAGAATTATATAGGTGGTTAGTGGTTACACTATGGAATTAATAGATGACCATGTTTATAGAATGCCTGGGTGATCGGATAACCAAGTGGGAACCTATATTTAAAGGGAAGTTGGATCACTTTAGTGAGGTGTATTGAATCATTGAGTGACCTTTATACTCTTTGGTCCATGTGGATAAAAGGTCTCTAGTTATAACCTTTGTAGTACCAATGAAATAAAATCTTATAATGTTCTCCCATGGAAGTAGGATGAAAATCCAAACCATGTAAAAATTATTTTCTTTCTTTATTATTGTTTTTTCTATGCTTGTATGGTTGTGTGTGGGTGTAACAATACTTACAAGTATCATTGCTTTGAAATTTCAAGGTATCCATACCAATAATCTCTATCTACCTTTGTGATCTACTAGGGTATGAAACTATGGTTCTTGAAGTTTTAGCTAGATTCTCAATAGTATGATCTACTTTTATATCTATAAGTGGGCTCCCAATGTTTAGTGCATATTCTTGATTCACTCCCAAGTTCCTTTGAGGTGTTGGAATAAGGAGTCCCACTTTCTTCAACTCATTCTTAAAAAATTTCACCTCATTATAAATCTTTTCCTCTTGAAATTGGGTTGTTATTCCCTCTTAATTTCAGTTTGAACAAGCTACACCAGATCTAACACTATACTAGACTTTTCCTGATTCTTCTTTTTAATGGAAGTTTTCCCCTCTTCTGGGAATTTAGTGTGTTCTTACACCTTTAAAAAATTGTTTTTTAGTTTTTTTAGACTCCCCTACTTAAGTTATTTTTAACCTATATATAGAAATCCATAATAGACACAAAAGGGTTTAATTAATTATTAGTCAGAATCTCTTGAAACTTCATTTCTTTAATTTTTTGAACCAACATCTTCACTTTAGCTTCAAAGTGGCAGATACATGCTTGCATATTTTGTGATAATTACTCTCTCCCAATATCCATTCTTCCAAAATTTATTTTTGTGGTTTGGATATGGTCTTTGGTTGTCTTGATGAAACTTTTAACCCTTTCTTCATTTCTCATAATCTTGGATTGAATATTCTCAAGATGCTCCAAAATCATCTCAATCCCACTATACTTCTCATCTGATGTATGATTTTAGTACTCATTAATCACATGAAAATTAGGCCGTTAATTATATCTTAAACCACAAATTTCTTATATGCATGAGGATATCTTGATCCCTTCAATTAGTGTTGAACTTATCCCTTAAATTAGGTTTTAGACTCCCTTGGTACAAGGTTTATTTTTCTCTCCTAAAATACCATATTTTTAGATTAAATTAATTCGGGATGATCCCTCAAATATGAGTCAAATTGGTCTTTCTAATCCAATTGAAATTGATTTAAAATTATAACATCCATCACATGATTCCTTAGATATGATTTTTTTTACATTAAAATTTATTAAAGTCCTTATTATTTCATGAAGAAGTGTTGAATTGTTTCCTCAAAATAGGTTTCAATTATTCTTTAATTTTAGAATTTCTAGAATTTCCATATTGTTGGAAATTAACTTTATCCCTAAAAATTTGGCCTTAATCTCCCCTTCATCATTTATCATGTTTATGTTAGTATACTTCATTCATTAAGGGATGAATTCCTTTACTTTCCATATTTTTTTCATCGTCTAATTGATAATATGAAGGGGTTAATTGCATATAAAAGTCTCTATAATAGTTTGAATAATTATCCAACATCCCAGATGAGTAATATTGCTATACCTTCCTATTTCATATCCTTAAAACTATATCTTGTAATTGTTATTTATTTTTTAAAATATGGAAATGAAAATATCTATTTTTAGTTGTTTCCTTAACGTTTTATTTATTTTATCTCATGGAATTCTCATGTGAATTCAAGGCCAAATTTTTTATTTTTTTATCTCTATGAAATAATTAATTACAAAAATATCCCTTAATAGATATGTCAAAAAGGTCTTTACTGTGACACTCTGAGATTTTTTGTAATATATATTTTTGAATTAATTTAATATGTTTGATATTTTACATTTCATGAGACACTAAAATAGTTTATTTTATATCACTATTTTTTTATTGTTTCATATGAAAAACTAAATTAATAATTTAATACACACAACATATATTTTATCTTGATCTACATGACACACCGAGGTTAGCATGTGTTACACGCAATAATGAATTTCCTTGATGGGTTTTGTAACACGCAAGACCGAGTTTTACTGAATAATGATATATTATTTAATATAACCTATCCATTAAATTAGTATATATTAAAAGAGTTAACTAAATTATAAAAATATATGGTTGAAACAAATATAAAATGAATTTATTGGTTACAAAATAATTTTAAATGAATATGAAAACCGATTGAATATAAAAGAAAATATTATTATACCCACAAAGATATTTTATCCTAATAAACTAAATTAATTAAAATTAGTGAATGATATTAATTCGATATATATATATATTATATTCAATAAAATATTTTTTATATTCATCCAATCTATTTTATAGACATATGATAAGAACAAAAGCAATTTTATGCTTGAAAACCTATATTTTTATTAAGGCATTTTTACCACCTTTTAATGGAAAACCCATTATAAATCCAAACTATGAAAATTTTATAGATTTAATATATAAAAATAAACTTCATATTTTAAATATTAATGTAAAATTTATGTTATGGTAAATTTTTGGTATTTTTCTGTGAAGTTTTAATTTTTAATGAATAGTGGGAAATACTGAATTTTAGTTCAAAACTGTTTTTTCATATAATTTGTTTATAAGGTTAAATTACATTTTAAATTGGTTTAAAAGTTTAATTATATCATATTTTTATCAATCAAACCAATTTAGGTCATTTTAACCAATTTCACTTTGAAATTGAATATAAAAACATAGAGAACTTTTGAACGTTTTTACTTTAAAAACCTACATCATCGGGAAATTATATGATTAGAATTTGTAAAAATGGATTTAATATTTGGAATCATAATAATTTATAATTTCTAATAAGGTCAGTTTTTTTACCAAAATTATTAGTGAAAGTAATTAAAATTCATTACATCGATTAAGGTAAAATTAAGCTTAATTATGGACTAAATGTTAAACTTAAAAGCTTAAATGACCTATAAGCTTGTCAAAAATAAATTTTATGGATATTTTTATACCCTATAATCAATTTTTAATACTTTGTACCATTATTTGATCCACTTTCCATGAAAAAACATGGGTGTAATTCCCTTTCCCAAAATTTACAAGACTGCCACTCCTCCACTATGAAAAGGCCTCATATCCTACCACTTCTTCACACCTATCAATCCACTTTGGATTGAACAAGATCTACCAAAATATATCCAATATATATCTCCCATAATCCTAGAAGCCTACCCTTGGGAATAAATTAATCCAAGAAATCCCTTTGGTGCAAACCAAAAAGAGTTACTTGAATAAGAGGTAACATTTTTCCTCAAGTTATTTTATTTTATTTCCATTATCCACCCCCTAAAATATTATTATTACAAGACTGTATAACAAAAAAAAGAATCCTAAATATACTAGGATATTTTTATTCTAAGGGTTATGCCAAAACTTACAAAAACCTCCATCTAATGGGTAGCGAACATACTGTTTATGCATACGAAGAACTACCACCTCACAAAATGATGATTGCTCATTTTTCATTTACCACCTCCCATAGTGAGAATTATGATGTAAACTCTATTTATATATAATATATAATATATTTATAATTTATTTAATCTTATTTAATTTTTTTACAACACATATCTCAATTTTCCTTCTTTGAGACTCATGCCATGTTTTCACCTATATTTTTCCATGAGGTGTATATACTACCTTTGAAACTTTATATCATGAATCTCATTATTTTTATGAAATTTTAAGTTTCATTTAATTTTATTTTATTAAATGGGGAGTATGGTTTAAAGTTAACAAGTGGTAAGAGTTTATTGAAATAATCTCATTACTTTTCGAGGTTGTTTATGATTATGTTTCCTTTGATAAAATCTTATGATCCATATCTCAGGAACACTCATGAATTTTCTTACCATCTAGTTATTCATAATATATTCATGTATTAGTAAAATTTTTCCACTCTTCGGTACATAATATAGTTAATAATTTTTTTAAGAAAGCCCGACTTTACCTATCTCTTCGGTTAGAAATATGTGATATTTTAAACCACGTTTTCTAAAAATATTTTCAATATATATATATATATATATATATTATTTTCAAGGAAAATGATTTTCAAAAAGTTTTCAATATTTCTTTATAACTTTTCAAATTATTTTCAAAGAAATGGTTTTCAAAACGTTTTCAATCTTATTTTATATGTTTTTAAGGGAAAAGGTTTTCAAAATGTTTTTAGGCTTCTTTTATAAGTTTTCAAGGAAAAAGGTTTTAAAAAATGATTTCAAACTTCTTTTATAAATTTTAAAAGAATTTTTTTTTCAAAACATTTTCAATAATTCTTTACATGTTTTCAAATAAAAATGTTTCCAAAATGCTTTCAGAGCTTTATTTATAAGTTTTCAAGTTTATTTTCAAGAAAAATTTTTTTAAAAGGTTTTATGATTTTAAAGATCATTTTTTAAAAGAAGAAAGGATATTTAACTCAAGAAATGTTTTTAAAATATCCTTCCAATCTATTTTCCATTTATGATAACATCCATTTATGTTACTCATAACCTTTTAGGAAATAAACCAAAGTTTCCATTCATATTATTTTTTAATGGTTTATGTTTTGATGGAATAATTCTTATGACACTCGTTTCTCTTCCACGTATTATATGCATTTGAAACCTGCTTCTTTTCACAGATTATGCTTTGATGGAATGATTTTGAAACCTATATATTTTACATATGTTATTATGTGATGTAATGTTAATGATACTAATTTTATTTCATGGGTTATGATTTGATGTTTAAAGAAACCTTATTTTTTTATGGGTTATAATATAAGTTTTATTATCTTGTGGAACATGTATGTATAAGTTATTATATTATGGGTAGAAACTATATATCTCTCCAATGAATTGGGTAATGATAAGTTGTACATGAGCTCAAAGGGTACACAGGTTGTATCCAAATCCCGAAAACAAGAAGGTACGTGGGTTATAGATTAAAGCCTAAAAGTAATAGGGTACATGGTTTATAGCCCAATCCTGAAAATAATAAGGTGAATGGGTTGTATCCCAAGCCTTAAAACTAGAAGGTACATGGGTTGTATCCCAAGACCTAAAAAAGAAGGTACATGGGTTGTAGCCCAATACTAAAAGTAATAGGGTACACAGGTTGTTAGCCCAAGCCTGAAGCAGGTACACGGGTCGTAGCCCAAGCCTAACATGTTATGAAGGTCTTGGTAGGTAGCCTTGACAAAGGATTTTCTATATTTATGTGTATTCCACAATTCCATGTCTTATTCCTAATTTATTATTTCATGTCTTATGTTATTTATTTCCATGTGATTCAAGTCTTATGAACATCTAATATCTATTACATTATTCATATTTATAATATTTGATATATAGGTTATGATATTCTAATGTTATGATCACGTTATCATACCCCTATTCTCATGTTTATGGTTACATTCTTTCCCTTATTTACCATTACTGAGCATATTAGATCACCCTTTTTTATGTTTCCTTCCCTAGGTTATGAAGATATGTATTAGTTATGATTTGTCTAAGAAGGGTGATATTCATGAATAACCTAGTGGGAGATAATGTAGCTCGCTAATGTACCCGTGTTTATATTTCTATGTTTCCAAAGGCACTAAACTAATATGGTCTTTGGGCGTCTATTTGTATAATGTTTTAAGTATTCCGTAAAAGTTATGTAATGTATATGTACGTTAAGATTGGGTCAGTATAGTTGGTATAAGAGCAAAGGTTTAGTAAACCTTTGGAAACTAGGATGATAAAACTTTAGTGATATCCCTAGGAATATTTCTAAGGATATGTCTAGGGATGTCTCTAGGATAACTATAAGGACGAGTTAACATTAAGAAAAACATCCTAGAATTTTGGTAAAGGATAGAGTGATTAGTTACCTAGAAATACATCCATATATGGATACTACAAGTGGATTTGGATATGAAACAGATGTACCTAGGGGTAAAAACTCTGACAAGATGTCCTGGGCTTGACTCAGGGTAATCTGGTGCACAACAATGGGCCTTACTGCACACCTGGTTTGACACTCCCAGGGGATATTCTTTTGAAATTCAAAAAATCATCATGAACTATTATGAAGGATTTTAATATAAGATGAATATTAATAAAATAGTAAAAACCCAATGTTTTATCAATTAAAAGGTAGGTTTCATGATTCAGACATCTTATAAGTAAGTTTTCATGAATATGTGGTTTTCTTCTATGATATGTGTTTCTCACCCCAGGCATTCTGGTTTTAGTAAATGGAGAGAACTTAAAAAAACATGGTTAACATTGAATGTTTAATATGATGAATGTATGGGAATTATGAAAATCTATTTCCCAAGTGGAAATCTCATAAAGAGAGTCAGGAAGGTGATATGAGTATTGGTTATACTTCTGAAGATAAAGATACCACAAATGACATGTGAAAGGTATGAAATGCTCTTTGAGTATTGTTTACATTAATCATAATAAGCATAATTATATGAGGTTGAGGAACCTTAATACATGATTTATATTTCATATTCTAGGAAAGAGGTATTAATGAATAATTTGACGAATCCTAAGTAATGGTTTAAGAATAAAGTTGGATGAATAAAATACTTGTGTTTTGTAATTCAAAGATTATGTTATATGAATCATGAAATATATAAGTATTTTTCAGTATAATTTTTTCATTAAGGATCAAAAATCATATTTTTAAAGGTGTCAGTGAGGTAGAAAAGTGATTTCACTGAAAGGTGATATTTTTATTATGGGAAGGTAACCCTTAATTTATTCCTGATGTTGGGAAAATGATGTTTGGATAAAGATATATTGGATGGTACTAATTACCTTATTATTGCTAAAGTATTTGATAAAAAATTTATCTATGTTATAATGGATGAATTAAATAACTTCTTGGATATAAGGAATATATATAGTAATCTTTGGAATAAGGAAGCATATGGTATTTCCAAAATAGATTTATTATAATTCAGGTTATTACTATGTTTCAAGAGGATTTACGATGAGGGTAGAATGTAACACCCTGAGATTTTATGAGAAATATATATATATATATATATATATTTCTTATGTTATATGATACACCAAAGAAATCTTTCACTACACACAACACTAGCTTGGCTTTCGTTACACGCAAGATCAACCTTCCTCAATAGCTTGTGTTGTACGCAGTACCGAGTTTCACTGAACAATGATATATTATTATAATATTATGAAAGAGCCATTATGAATATTATTAACCGAATTTTAAATTTTATAACATTATAATTCATCTTACACATTTTCTAGAATGAGATATGAAAACAAAATCAATTTTTTGATAAAAGAAGTATTTTTCAAAAAATGTAGTTTTACCACCTTTTGATGGCGCACCCATTTTAAATATAATTTTTTACAAGTTTATAAGTTAAATTTTACAAAATAATATTCTTCTTTTGAATCATTATATAAAAATTTACATTGGATAAATTTTTGATACTTTTCTGATAACTTTCATATTTTGATGAATAGTAAAAATATGCTAAATTTTTCTTAAAAACAAATTTTTTTATCAAGATAATTTATATGGTTAAATAATAAAATTTAATGGTTTTAATTTATAAATAGAATATATTTTTACCATTTAATATAACATATGTCATTACCATTAATTTTTCATTGAATTCATAGGTAAAAAATTTTCAATTTTTGACAATGTTTTAACTTTTAAAAACAGTTTTCTTAACAACGGGATTAATTTTAAATTAATTACTGCAACTTTTGTATTATTAATTTTGAAAAATGGATTCCATATTTTGATTTAGTGGGTAAAAATTATGTTAATAAGTTACTTTTATTTTTTTGACATTATGAATAGTAACAACGGTAATTTTTATTTACTACACTTAAAGGTAAATCGAGTAATTAAAGGTAAAAATAAGATTATAAAATTACCCTAACACCTTCAAAAATTCTATTGGATGAATAAAAGTTGACCCATATCACTTAAAGGCCGTAATAGATTCATTTCATGGACTTTTGACCATGAGAAGTATATAATTATTATTAAAACCAAAGAAAGTGACAACATGTCACTCTCTTATATCTTATAAGTGTAATAATTTTAATTTAGTGATAAACCTCATAAAACTTAGAATATAAATAGTATCCAGAAATCTAATAAAATTATCTACATCATGAGAATTTATTTATAATTTTTAGGGATTAAATAATTATCATTAATGATGACACAATAGTGATGTAGAAATTATTTTATTGATTGAAATATCAAATAAATGGTTTTAAAAATATTAAAATAAATATTATATGAAATAATTAATGTTCTCCACAAATTTTATAGGTGAAGATGACATTTTATAAATCTATTAAATATTTTTTTTAATATATCATCTGTGTGGATTTTATTTAAATTCAAATAAATGAATAGTGTCAAAATTGACACTATTGTTATTTTATAAAAAAAATATTATAAAATTGTTTAAAAATCACAAAAATATTTAAAAATTATAAATTTAAATTTATATGATCTAAAATTTTATAAATTATCCATTTATGGACAATTCACAACACACAAGTAATTATTAATAACAATTTAAAATTTAGAATATTATTACCACAAATAAAATTAAATAGATTAAATAAGGATAAATCAAGTTGATACAGTTCAAAATAAATTACCAACATGTATAAATCTTATTGGTTGATGATATTAAAACCCTATATCATCTAATATTTGGATTTGAGTCATTTTTGGAGGTTTTTAAGTGGGATTTGAGTTTATTATAAATTAATATTTTAGAGGTTTCCAAAAGTGCCCCTCTTCTCTCTTATAAAAAGGCACCTCCTCCCTCTCATCCTCACAAAATTTGGAGCCTTAAAGATTGGCCAAAACCTATCCACTTATCTTCTCCACTTCCCTAGAAACATACTAGAGGTTCTGGTCTTCTTCAAAGACCAACTTTAGTGCCCTAAGAGGAGGTTTAGAAGATGCGCGTCAAAGAAGAGGTAATATCCTTTACCGAATCTTTAAAATTTAGTTCTTCTTATGATTCCTCTTCTTTTATTGTTTAATTATAAAGTAATAACATCAATATAAATCATATAATTATTTGTTATTATAAATATTAAACAACCCTATTTCACCTTCTATCCATCCTACAAAAAACGAAATCACCGCGCGTGCGTACATACAGAATACCGTCTCCACGCCATGGTGTAATTTGTTTTCCACCACCACCTTACTTGGATGGGTATAATGGTGTAAAGAATAACTATATGTGATTATTATAACATGATACTAATTCTGATATATTCTATCATCTACTCCAATACCATTCAATAATTATGGGAACGATATCGTCGCTCGTGCGTACGTACGGCTTACCGTATCCACGGTGCGATGTGATTCGTTCTACATGATCTTCATTAAACCATGATTATATAATTTAATTTAATGAATAAATATTATATATATTATACTAATACCATTCTGTAAATGATGTATCTATAACCTAAAAATAGGAATACGAATTTAGTTGACAAAACACGAATAAGAACATAAAGCAATGAACACCCAAATAACAAGTTACAATGAAATATTACTAATAAGAAGATAATAATATGACCATATATGATATCATAACAATGTATATGATTCTAGAATAAGTAAATTACATTATTTAAATCATTATAAAGGAGTTTCAGATACATACAGAGCATATCGGACCTAAGGTAAGGGAAAATCTCACAATCTCATTTTTATCCGAGGTTGTTTATACTTCAGAATTTATTGGGGCATATTTATCATCCACATCCATGTTTACTCAAAATTTAATATTATTTATATCCTCCTATAATTTTTTAAATACAATTTTACCTATTTTTTAATTTTTAGTAAAAAATATTAAAGGAATCTTTTGTCGTTTTCAGTACGAGATACTTTTTGACTTTTCCGGCAAAAGTACAAGAAGAATGTTTTTTTAACTTATACGGCATGAATGGATTTTTATGATTTCATAGAACATTATTTCCATGAATATTCCTTTACAAGTTTCATGTTTATTTTCAATTAAATTCTGTTAGTTTAAAATTGTATGACATATTGTGAAAGGAAAAATGTTTTTAAAGTTGAAAGGATATTTTCCTCAAGAATGATGTTCAAGTGTTTTATCAAAATTACTTTCCATCTAAGATAATATAGGGTTTTGTTTATATCCCTATTATTACATTTATTTGATTATGTTATGATGGAATTATTTTTATTAAGTCCTTTTATCTTATATGGATTATGTTATGATGGCATGATGTTTAAGAATCCCATTTTTATTACATGGGTTATGATATGATGTATGATTTATGATTTTATGGCACACATAAGAATGGTTTCATTATGATATGGGTGAGACCTATATCTCCCTCCAATGCATTGGGTAAAGATTTATATCTCATGAGATAGACATGGCTGGAATGACAAGTTAATCCGGTTTAGTGATATAGGACTGAAACGAGGAGTAAACTCAGTTCAGTAATGGAATTTGTCCGCCATGATAGTCTTGACAACGAGTCTTGACTAATATGAAATGATTTTTCTATAATTATGTGTGTATGCCACAAAGTTTCATGTCTTATGTTATGAATATTAGGATTACATTTCACTACTATGATTTATCCCATGTCATGATATTATGATCTCTTTTGCAGGATAAATTTTCAAAATGTTATATTCTTATGAATATGATGTGATTTATATTTCCTTTGTTTACCCTTACTGAGCATTTGAGCTCACCATTTTGCATGTTTTCTTTTCCCCAGGTCAGGAAGAAGTGTATTAATTAGGATATTCCAAAAGGAAATCTAGATATGATGAAATAAGCGAGAGACAATGTAGATGATTTATGAACCATTTGTTTATGTTTCCCAGTTTCTAAAGACACTATACCTATATGGCCCTATCATTGTTTTGTTATATGTTGTAATAAGTATGATTCAATTCTGAATTAATAAAAATGTATGTAAATTATGGGTCATTATAGTATTCACATGTTTGTAACGTGACAACCAAGAGATAATTTATGATATATGGGCAATCAATATTAAGACGATTTCATGACATTATTTATACTATTTTGTATTTTCATATTTCAGAAGGGTTATAAGGTCAACCATTCATAAAGATTTTAAGTTAAACTTCAGATGAAGTATTTATGTATTAATGTTGTATTTAAAACCTTAGTTAAAAGGACATTTAGTGATTAAGATTATTTAAAGGATGTCTATAATATTTTGAAAATTATATTAGTGATGTTTTATAAAGGGGAATCATGTATGTTTGATGAAAACCAATCAAGTCTAGTAAGGCCATGGGTCTTGAACCCATGACCCAAGGATGATAAGTTTTTCATGCCTACCATTAGCCTACGCGATGTCCTGGTTAATGTATAATTATTTTTGATTAATAAATATTAATGATGAATAATAAGTGTTACTTTTTTATTTTTATAGATTAATTCATATCAGTTTTGAAGAATATTTAGAGACAAATAGTTATACTTTCCATTTTTTTTATGGGTGTTAAGATCTGTTAAAAGTGTATTTTAGTGTTTTATACATCAAAGTTAATTTATAGACATACATTCTTTGAGGTAATGGATGAATTATAAATTGATCAAATCATAAAAAATTAAGGAAATTTTTTTTATATAAATATATCAAGAATTAATCAACGTTATGTAAGTGATGAAAAAAGAAATGTTGGCCAAATACCTTAATTTCTATTGAACTTATGGCCACTTATGTCATCATAGATTTATGACTTTGAGACCCTCAACTTTAAAATAAAAAATTCACTTGTTTGTGATTGATAACCTCAATCACTCCCTACGAATATTTACACTTTTCATCCAAGTCTATATTATCACTTTCCATATATATTCTCCTACGTGGAAACCTTACTATGTGTTATTCTGGGTAATCATTTTGGTTCCAAATTTCAATTTGCAAGGGAAGTTTTAGTATTTATTTTTATGATGTGGGTTTTTATGAATGAAACTTTAAAGTATTAAAAATTTTATTCCCCAAATGAATTTCAAGGGTGAAATTAATTTTAATGGATGAAGAATATAACACCCTGATATTTTTTAAAAAATATATATTTTTAATTAATTTAATCTTTTTGATATTTCAAATTTCACACAACACTAAAATAGTTTATTTTATATCACTTTGTTTGGATTAAATCATATTAAAAACCAAGTTAATGATATAATACATGCAATATATATTTTATCTTACTGTACATTACACACTAAGGTTAGCATGTGTTACATACAATAATGAATTTCCTTAATGGCTTGTGTAACATGCAAGATCGATTTTTTCTGAAATAATGATATATTATTTAATATAACCTATCTATTAAATAAGTAGTTATGAAAAGGTTTAACTAACTTAAGAAAATATATGGTTTAAAAAAATATAAAATTAATTCATTGGTCAAAAAGTAATTAGAAATTAATAGGAAAACTGATTGAATACAAAAGAAAATATTATTATACTCATAAAGTTGTTTTACCCTAATAAACTAAATTAATTAAAATTAGTGAGTGATATTAATGTGATATATATATATATATTATATTCAATATAATATTTTTTTATATTCATACAATAGATTTTATATACATAAGATAAGAACAAACCGAATTTTATTCTAAAAAACCTATATTTTTATCAAGGCATTTTTGCAGCCTTTTAATGGAGAACCCATTTTAAATCCAATTTTTGGAACCTTTATACATTTAATATCTAAAAATAAACTTAATCTCTAAAATAGGAATATAATAATTTGGTTAGGGTAAATTTTTGGTATTTTTCTCTGAAGTTTCAATTTTTAATTAATAGTGGAAAATACTGAATTTTAGTTCAAAACTGCTTTTTCATATAATTTATCTATAAGATTAAATTAAATTTTAAATTTGTTTAAAAGTTTAATTAGATAATTTTTATCAATAAAACAAATTTAGTTCATTGGAATCAATTTCAATTTGAAATTGAATATAAAAACATAGTGAACGTTTGAATGTTTTTACTTTAAAAACCCACATTGTCGACCTAACTACATGATTAAATTTAAATTAATTTTTTTCAATTATGTAATTGGAATTTGAAAAAATGGATTAAATATTTGGAATTAGAATAATTTATAATATGTAATAATTTTAACTTAGTTTTTTATCAAAAATATTAATAAAAGTAATTAAAATTAGTTACACCGATTAAGGTAAAATTAAGCTTAATTATGGAAAAAAACTTAAAATTAAGTGCCTAAATGACCTAGAAACTTGTACAAAATCTTTTTTATGGATATATTTTGACCCTGTAATCACTTGGGTATAATTTAGACCATTATTGGATCCACTTTCCATGGTAAAAATATGGGTGTAATTCCCTTTCCCAAAATTTAAAAGAGTGCCACTCTTCATCCACTATGAAAAGGCCTAATATCCTCCAACTTATTCACACATATCAATCCACTCTGGATCAAAAAATATATAACCAAATAGATACTCAAATTATATCACCTAATCCTAGAAGCCTTACCTTGGGTAGAAAGTAATCCAAGGGATCCCTTTGCTGCAAACCAAAAGGAGTTACCTGAATAAGAGGTAACTTTTTTCCTCAAGTTCTTTTGTTTTATTTCCATTATCCACCCCTCATGTCACGAACCAGCCCAAGTCGACCCTAAATCGGTCACCCAGGCCAGCCCTCGAAAAGTCCCGAGAGGCGTTCCCGATTCTCCTGGGATGGAGACAAGCACCAAGGGCATCAATATAGTACACAAGGGAATGATTTCACCCATATATAAACAATCAAACAAACAACGAAAATAAATGGACAAACCAAAATGCATTTATATAAAAATTGAACTGAACATTATTTTTACAAGAAACTAAAAGTATAACTAAACCAACAACTCAACTGACCAAACCCGATAACCAACTAACTCCATGTGACACCATTGGTCACTCTCCAACACAATGATCACATGTTGCCCAAGGTGATCTAACTCAAGTTGAAACCTATACAAGGGCTAAAAACAGAAGAAGACTATAGGCGTGAGTATTGAAACTTAGTAGGTTAGCCCGATATTCTATTCCCAATGCACTTACTTTAAAATAAAATAAACATAAATTTTATGTTTTAAATATAATATATAAAAGTATGTTTTTCAAATGAGGTTCCATGGTATAATAATTATCATATAAAAACTTGGATGTTTTATAAATAATAATGCTAGTAACAATTTTTCAAAGAGGTGAAACTTAAAAATGAAAATAGTTTTCAAGAGGGCTGCTTTAAAGAATTGATAATTTTAAATAAATCACACACTACTGAATTTCCCAACCAAACACACCATATGCCAAAGGTGAGTACAAAATATCCAATGAACACAACTCACAGGAACACCCCTAGGAACTAGTTAATTGTGAGCCCCAGGTACCTTGTATCTCGGTGAAAGTAACCATAATAAATATCCTTTCTCATGCACATGATCCACTAGTAGGGAGCATAACCATAACCTAGTGGTCCCCCAAAAATATCATCATCATAGTTTCGTTAGTTTTTTCATCGTCAAACTTGCTACGTGAAATAGGATCCAAACCCCACAGAATCACTAGTATACTAGTATACATCCGCCCACCTAGATACCTGAGATTCCCTTTAGTGCTCAATCAAGTTACAAATATTATCAAATAAACATTTCACATCAAAATTTAATTCCCAAACCATAAAAAAATATCCCATAATATTTCTTTACATTTCTTTCACGAATCAACAAACCACTACAAATTTTCTTAAAATAATTTCAAGGAGTGTATTGAGGCTTTTCACATAAAACTCATTCAAAAACACTATTTTAATTATAAAAACACAACAAGAACATACCCAAACATATTTTTCAGCCCTAAAAACATTTAAGAAAATAATTTCATGGACAATAAAACAATACCAATTGACACAACATGGTATATACAAGTAAAACACTCATTCTTCATTTTTAGGAAATGCCAAACATGCCTTTAAACATTTTCCCAAAACTAAAATTTGAAAAATTTATGCATTTAAATTTTTTTAAAGAGGTGTATACACACCATATAAATCATCAAAACACATTCATAAATCCCATAAAACACTCAGGTTATATATTCAAAATACAACCATTTTCATAAGAATGTGAAACATGCCATTTTCCGGCAACTCGGGCCAAAACATGTTGTAGACCAAAACCCATTTATTTGTAAAAACAAATAAAAATTGGAAATCCATAAAAGGATACAAAAATAATGTTTTACATGTTACCAATGTATTTATAAAAAAAAAAAATATATTTTAAATTGCACTAGACACATAAAAGCCAACCGAGCAATTTACCGAACACGTGGCATGTACTCTTTAACAAATCAACTTATGTTAAGCACTTAAAAAAGGATAAAATATAATTTTAATGACATAAAGTTATTCAAGATACTGAAAAATATTCAAAATACCATAAACCAAGTGCGGAAGCTCATGGAATAATTTATCAAACAAGAGGAGTGCACATTTATACAAAAACAACTATATTTTTAACAAAATAAGTCATAAAACATAATTTGCACACAAAACCTTTAAAACCAAGGTTTCATAACAGAAAATATCATATAAATAATGTTATAACAGTATGAAAATGATGAAACTTAAATGATAAAGGCTTGTGCAGGGGACATCCTACCTCAAATCCTTGGCGTAATGGAAACACACTCCTAAAATCACCATCTGAGGGTTTACAAACCCTAAACCTTTTAAGACTAGACCCAAATGAATAAAAAACCCATAAAAAATCATGGAATAATAGAACCCTAAGTCTAACAGGACTAGGGGAGATTATAAAACCAAAAAATAATGAAAGGAGGAAGAAGATGGAGGATAAAGGAGAAAGAATATCACCTCTTCAACTAGAAAACTCTTCGTATTCCACTAGATATGCACCCTTATATAAAAGGTAATGGATTTAAACTTCTTGGAGAGACTTATAAGGTCTGGAATAATCAGGTAAAGAATATTGGTGGCAAAAATAGTACGAATTGATTTATTTATGAATGATACAGTTTACCTTGTCAATTCTAGATGATTTGAAAGACATTGAGAATGTTTCCCCACTCTGTGACTATTATGATCTCCAAAGAGGGAAAATAGATAATGGGGGTGTGTATAGGGATATTGGAGTTAGGTGGGAGGTGGAATCACTGAAAAATATTAAATATTGAATTATATATTAAATAAACAAATTATTTTTTTTTAAAACTGGAAATGGGCCCATGGGCTGGCCCAATGCCTAAATAAGTAACCCCAATTCACCATGATTATTAATTATTAAGGGGTATAAAAGGATATTTTAGTTTTAATATATAATTTTAGGCCATGTGAGAAGATTAATGGGTGAAAAATGTTGAAAAACAAAGGATTTATAAAATAAACAAATTTGGTTTTTTAAAAATGGAAATGGGATCACGATTGGCCCAAATCATGAAGTAACCACCCTTTCTCCAAAAACTCCTAAACAAGCAATGGGGAACCCAAATTAGGGTGATTATACATATCTTAAACTTAAAATATCAACATTAATCTCACACAAGACCTAAGAAAAGTATCGGGATTTCGAATGTACCAGATCAAAACAAAGACATGAAAAACCAGGTGTGACACCTCAACTCTTATTATTCCATACTTGTATAAAAAAACCAGTATCATAGTTATAATAATATGTTTTTTATGATAAGGGTTCTACATATAATTTCACACACCTCCATATAATATGTAATGAACATACTATTTATCTGTAAGACAAACTATCACCTCACAAAATGATGATTGTTTATTTTTACTTTAATTACTATCATGGTGGGAATTATGCTGTACAATCTATTTATATATAATATATATGATATTTAAAATTTCTTTATGATTCTATAATTCTTTTACAACCCACATCTCAATTTTACTTCTTTGATACTCATGCCATGTTATGCACCTATATTTTTCTATGAGGTATATATACTGCCTTTGAAATGTTATATTATGAATATCACTATTTTCATGATATTTTAAGTTTTATTTAATTTTAGTTTCTTAATTGGGGATTATGGTTCAAATTTAAAAAGTGGTAAGAGTTTATTGAAATAATCTCATCACTTTTAGAGGTTTTTTATGATTATTCTTCCTTTGATAAAATTTTATGGTCCATCTCTCAGGAACACTCATGAATTTTCTTCTCATATGGTTATTAATAATATGTTCATGTATTGGTACCATTTTTACACTCTTTGGTACATAATATAGTTAATAACTCATTTGTAAGAAATCCTGACTTTACCTCTCTGTTTGTTCAGAGATATGTGATCTTTCAAATCATGTTTTCTAAAAACATTTTCAAGATTTATTTATATATATATATATATATTTAAATTATTTTCAAGAAAAATGATTTTAAAAAAGTTTTCAAGATTTATTTATAAGTTTTTAAAGTATTTTAAAATAAATGGTTTTCAAAATGTTTTCAAGATTCTTTTATAAGTTTTTAAGGAAAAAGGTTTTCAAAATGTTTTCAGGCTTTTTTTATAAGTTTTCAAAGAAAAAGGTTTTCAATTTTTTTTCAAGTTTATTTTATAAGTTTTAAAGGAAAAAGGTTTTCAAAAAGTTTTCAAGATATCTTTATATGTTTTCAAAAAACAAATGTTTCCAAATTTTCTTCAGAGCTTTATTTATAAGTTTTAAAGTTAATTTTCAAGAGAAAGGTTTTAAAAAGGTTTTATGTTTTAAAGATTGTTTTTTTCAAAGAATAAAGGATATTTATCTCAATAAATTTTTTCAAAATATCCTTCCAAGTTATTTTAAATCTATGATAACATTTTTTTATGTTACTCATGCCCTTCTATGAAATGATCCAAAGTTTTTATTCATATTCTTTTTTGAATGTTTTATATCTTTATAAAATGATGATAATGACACCCATTTTTTCTTTCATGGGTTATATACATTTCAAACCCTATTATTTTCACATGTTATGATTTTATGGAATGATTGTGACACCTATCTATTTCCCATAAGTTATAATGTGATGTAATGTTAATTATTACCATTTAATTTCATGGTTTATGACTTGATATTTATAGAAACCATCTTTTTTTATGGGTTATTATATAATATTTATTATCTTGTGGCACATTTATGTATGAGTTATTATGTTATGGGTGGAACCTATATATCCCTACAATGAATTGGGTAATGATAAGTTTTATATGATCTAAAAGGGTACACGACTTGTATCCCAAGTTCGGAAATAAGAAGGTATATGGGTTTTAGCCCAAATCCTAAAAGTAAGAGGGTACACAGATTGTAGCCCAAGAAAAAAAAAACAATTAGGTACATTGGTTGTAGCCTAAACCCTAAAAAAATAAGGTACATGGGTTATAACCCAAGCCCAAAAATAATAAGGTACATGGGTTGTATCCCAAGACTAAAATTAATTGGGGTGCACAGGTTGTTATCCCAATCCCAAAATAGGTACATGGGTCGTAGCCCAAGCCTAACATGTTACGAAGGTCTTATTATGTATCCTTTAAATAGGTTTTTTATATTTGTGTGTATGACACAATTCCATGTCTTATTCTTAAGTTATTATTTCACGGATTATGTTCTTTATTTCTATGTGATTCATGTCTTATAAACTCACAAGATTTATGAAATTATCCATGTTTATGATATTTTATATGTAGGTTATAAAGTTATAATGTTATGATATTGTTCTCGTACCCTTATGATCATGTTTATGCTTATATGTCTCCCTTTTTTTCCCTTACTGAGCATCTGAGCTCACCCCCTTTTATGTTTCCTTCCCCAGGTTATGAAGATATATATTAAGTATGATGTGTCTAAGAAGGGTGATAGTCATGAAGAAACTAGGGGAGATAATGTATCTCACTAATGTAGATTGATAATATAATAGTGTTTATATTTCCATGTTTCCAAGGGCACTAAACTAATACAGTCTTTGGGCATCTATTTATATAATTTTTTAAGTATTCTGCAAAAGTTATGTAATATCTATGTATGTTGAGACTGGGTTTATATAGTTGGTATCAAAGCAAAGTTTTAGTTAACCTTTGGAAATTAGGATGATAAAACTTTAATGATATCCCTAGGAATATTTATATGGTTATGTCTAGGGATGTATATGATGATAATTATAATGATGAGTTAACTTTTACAAAAACATCCTATAATTTTGGTAAAGGATTGAGTGATTAGTTTCCTATAAATACATCCTTGTATGGATACTACAATTGGATGTGGCTCTGTAACAGATGTATCTAGGGGTAACAACTCCAACAAGATGTCCCAATCCCGCCTTAGGGTAACCTGGTATATAATAACAAGCCTTGCTGCAAACCTAGTTTGACACTCCTGAGGGATATGCTTTGGAAATTCACAAATTTTTCAAGAACCATTATGAAGGATTTTTATAGAAGTTGAATATGAATAAACTATAATAAACCTAAGGTTTCATTAATTAAAAGGTAGGTGTCATTATTTAGACATCTTATAAGTAATTTTTCAGAAATATGTGGTTTTATTCTATGATATGTGTTTCTCACCTCGTGTATTCTTGTTTTAGTAAATAGAGATAACTATAAGGAACATGGTTAACATTAAATTTTTCATATGTGTAACGTATGAGAATTATGAAAATCGATTTTCCAAGTGTAAATATCATAAATATAATCTGGAAGGTGGTATGAGTATTGGTTATACTTCTAAAGATAAAGATACCAAAAATGACATGTGAAAGGTCTATAATGATCTTCTAGTATTTTTTACATTAATTATAAGAAGCATGATTATATTGAGGTTGAGGAACATTAATACATGATTCATATTTCGTATTCTAGGAAATATTCATTAATGAATAAGTTGATGAAGCGTGAGTAATGGTTTAAGAATAAAGTCAGATGAATGAAGAACTTATGTTTTAGAATTCAAAGATTATGTTATATGAATCATAAAATATATAAGTATTTTTAGTATAATATTTTCATTAATTATTTAAAAGTATATGTTTAAAGGTGATGGTGAGGTAGAAAAGTGATTTCATTGAAATGTGATATTTTGATTAAGGGAAGGTAACCCTTAATTTATTCCTGATGTTGGGATAATGATGTTTGGATATATATATGTTGGATGGTACTGATTACCTTAGAATTGGTAAAAATATTTGTGGAAAAATTATTTTATGTTATCATGTATGAATTAAAAAACTTCTTGGATATAAGGAATATATTTAGTAATCTTTGGAATAATGAAGCATGCAAATTTTTCCACAAGGATTCATTATAATTCATGTTATTACCATGTTTCAAGAGGATTTGTGATGAGGGTATTCACATGTTTAGAATGTGAAAATCAAGATCTATGTTGTTATATATGGGTGATCAATGTTAAGATGATTTCATGACCTTATTTATATTATTTTGGATTTTCATAATTCAGAAGGGTTATAAGGTCAACCATTCATGAAAAGTTTAAGTGAATCATTGGAAAATGTATTTATATATTAAGATTTTATTGAAAACCTTAGTTAAAAGGATATTTAGTGATTAAACTTATTTCAAGGATTTACATAATATTTTTGAAATTATATTAGTGTGGTTTTAGAAAAGGACATCATGTATGTCGGGTGACAACCAATCAAGTCTAGCAAGGCCACAGGTCTTGAACCCATGACCAAAGGATGATAAGGGTTTCATGCCTACCACTAGCCTACATGATGTCCTAGTTAATGTATAATTATTTTTTATGAATAAATATTGATGATCAATCAATAGTGTTACTTTTTTATGTTTATAGATTAATTCATATCGATTTTAAAGAATAGTTAGAGGAAAATAGTTATAATTTTCATTCTTTTATGGATGTTAAGATCCGTTAAAAGTATATTTTAGTGCTTTATGCATCAAATTTAATTTATGGAAATTCATTACTTGAGGTAATGTATTAATTATAAATTGGTCAAAGAAAAACCAAGGAATTAATTTTTTTTATAGAAATATATCAAGAATTACTCAACTTTCTAAAAGTGATAAAAAAAGAAATGTTGTCCTAATACGTTAATTTCTATTAAACCAATGATAACTTAAGTCATCATATATTTATGAATTTGAGACCCCAAAATTTAAAATAATAATTCACTTGATTATGATTTATGACCTCAATAAATCCCCATGAATATTTACTCTTTTCCTCTAAGTTTATATTATCACTTTCCACCTATATTATCCTATGTTGAAACCCTGCTATGTGTTACTCTATGTAACCTTTATGGTTCCAAATTTCCCCTTTAAATAAAATTTTTAGTATTCATTTTTATAATGAGGGATTCTATGAATAAAAATTTCAAGTATTAAACTTTTGATAACAGAGATGAATTTTGAGGGTGAAATTAATTTTAAGGGGGTAGAATATAACACCCCGAGATTTTATGAAATACATATATTTTTTAATTAATTTAATCTTTTTAATATTTTATATTTGATGCAACATTAAAAATAGTATATTTTATATCAATATGTTTGGAATGAGACATACACAAAACCAAGTTAATCTTGTACTAAAAACAATATAGATTTTATCTTACTTTTCATGACACACTGAGGTTAGCATGAGTTATATAAAATATTAACTTTCCTCGATGGTTTGTATAACATGCAAGATTGAGTTTTACTGAATAATGATATATTATTTAATATAACATAACCATTAAATTTTTAGTTATGAAAAAGGTTAACCAACTTATGAAAATATATGGTTTAAACTAATATAAAATGAATTCATTGGTTACAAATTAATTATAAATGAATACAAAAACTATTTGAATACAAATAAAAATATTATTATACCCACAAAGCTGTTTTACACTAATAAATTAAATTAATCACAATTATTGAGTGATATTAATGTGATATATATATATATATTATATTAAATAAAATATTTTTGATATTTATCCAATATATTTGATGTACATAAGATAATAACAAACCCAATTTTATACTTAAAAACCCATATTTTTATTAAGGCATTTTTACCGACTTTTAATAGAGAAACCATTTTAAATAAATTTTTTGGAAATTTTATACATTTAATATATCAAAATAAAATTCATATTTGAAAGTGTAATATAATAATTAGGTTAGGGTAAATTTTTGGTATTTTTCTATGAAGTTTCAATTTTTATTGAATAGTGGAAAATATCGAATTTTAGTTCAAAACTGATTTTGATCTAATTTATTTATAAGGTTAAATTACATTTTAATTTTTTTTAAAATTTTAATTAGATCATATTTTTATCAATAAAACCAATTTTTTTCATTGTAATCAATTTAAATTTTGAATTGAATATAAAAACATAGCAAACTTTTGAACGTTTTTACTTTAAAAACCCACATTGTCAACCCAATTGCGAGATTAAATTTAAATTAATTTCTACCACTTATGTTATTGTAATTATAAAAAAATGGATTCCATATTTTTAATAATCATAATTTATAATTATTAATAAGTTTAACTTAGTTTATTACCAAAAATATCAGTGAATGTAATTAAAATTAATTACATCAATTAAGGTAAAATTAAGCTTAACTATAGACTAAACCTTAAACTTAAGAGCCTAAATAACCTAGAAACTTGTAAAAAATTCATTTTATGTCCATATTTAGACCCTATAATCACTTGTGTAGAATTTTTAATATTATTGGATCCACCTTCCATGGGAAAAACGTGGGTGTAATTCCGTTTCCCAAAATTTAAAAGAGTGCCACTCCTCCTTCACTATGGAAACGACTCCTCTCCTCCCACTACTTCACACATCTATAGACACTTTGGATTGAGAAATATCTACCCAAATATATCCTAAACTTATATCCCCTAGTACAAGAAGCCTCCCCTTGGGTATAAATTAATCCAAGGAATCCCTTTGGTGCAAACCCAAAGGAGTTACCCAAATAAGAGGTAACATTATTCTTTTAAGTTCTTTTATTTTATTTAAATTATCCACCCATAAACTCTTATGATTAAATGATTGTATAAAAAAAGTATCATAAATATACAAGGATTTTTTTTATTATATGGGTTCTACCTAAACTTACACACACATCCATCTAATGGGTAATGAACACACTGTTTATGTGTACGGTGAACTGCTACCTCACAAAACAACGATTGTTTATTTTTTCTTTACCGCCTATCACGGTGATAATTATTATGGAAATTATGTCTATATATAATATATATGATATTTATAATTTCTTTAAGCTTATTTAATTATTTTACAACACATATATTTATACTTTCCATTTTTTTGTTAATGCGACAAGTTCGTTTGAGGAAGTGTGGACTAACGCCCCTCAAAGTGATGTGATTCATTCACACACTACATGGAATATATTATGGATGAGTTTAGTGAACTTATATGATAAATATTACATGATAATTATACTATAATCATATTATATACATATATTTATATACACATATATTCCATTTTATTTCTTTCTTTCAATACGATAATAAAAACGGAAACAATGTTCATGCATACGTATGGTTTACCATCTCCATTAATGGTGTATTACATATCATAATTATATATTATATATTATTATAATAAAAATATACTGAATATAAATTATATTTATATTATTGTGTACATTCTGAAAATCATGATATAAGTATAAGGACCAAAGATATTACAAATTAAGACACATGCAACGAACAAAGAGAATATTACCCGAAGTGAAACCTTAACATAAGATTATTAACAAGCAGTTAATATAAGGTCATAATAAAAAAATATATGGTATTAGATATAAAAATATTATTCTATAAAATATTTATAATAAACTTAAATTTATTATACAGGAAGCTTGTACGAGTACAAAGAGAGTCATGACAAAAGGTAATAGAATTTCATCTCACTTTTTATTTATATGAGATACATGCTTTATTCACTACCCATTCCTTTTGTGTGGTGTGTATAATGACCATAAGTGAATTATATTATTATTATAATTAAATTTATTGGTATTTACATATCCATTTTATTATATTTATTTCATGGGGTTTATGTTTCAAAATTTACCAATTCGGTAAAGTAATTATGTCTCAATTTTCCTTTTTTGCCATGTTATGAACCTATATTTTTCCATAAGGTGTATATAATACCTTTGAAATTTTATATCATAAATATAATTATTTTAATTATATTTTAAGTTTCATTTAATTTCATTTTCTTAAATGGGGAGTATCTTTCAAAGTTACCAAGTGGTAAAAGTTTATTGAAACAATCTCATCACTTTTTGAGGTTGTTTATGATTATAATTCCTTTGATAAAATATTATGATTAATATCTCAAGAAAACTCATGAATTTTCTTCTAATATGGTTATTCATAATATATTAATGTATTGGTACCATTTTTCTACTATTTTATACATAATATAGTTAAGAAAGTGTTTTTAAGAAAGCCCGACTTTATCTCTCTCTTCAGTCAGAAATATGTGATATTTCAAACCATGTTTTCTAAAAACGTTTTTATGATTTATTTATAAATATATATTTAAATTATTTTAAATAAAAATGGTTTTCAAGACAATTTTAAGATTTCTTTATAAGTTTTTAATGTTTTTTCAGATAAATGGGTTTTAAAACATTTTCAAGATTCCTTTATAAGTTTTCAAGGAAAAAGGTTTTAAATTTTTTTTAGTCTTATTTTATAAGTTTTCAAGGAAAAAGGTTTTCAAAAATTATTTCAAGATTATTTTATAATTTTTAAAGGAAAAATGTTTTCAAAATGTTTTAAAGTTATCTGTATATGTTTATGAAGAAAAATGTTTCGAAATTGTTTTCATAGATTTATTTATAAGTGTTCAAGTTTATTTAAAAAAAAGGTTTTATGTTTTAAAGATCCATTTTTCAAAGAAGAAAAGATATTTACCTTAAGAAATATTTTAAAAATATCCTTCCAAGTTATTTTACACCTATTATAACATTCTATTATATTAATCATTCAATTATAGGAAATTATCCAAAGTTTACATTCATATTCTTTTTTGAATGGTTTATGTCTTGATGGAATGATGCTTATGACAACTGTTTCTCTTCCATGGGTTATATGCTTTTGTAACCCACTTCTTTTCATGGGTTATGCTTTGATAAAATGATTGTGACAACTATCTATTTTCCATAGTTTATTATGTGATGTAATTTTAATGATACCAATTTCATTTTATGGGTTATGATTTGATGTTTATAGAAACCATATTTTTTTATGGGTCATGATATGAGTTTTATTATATTACATCACATGTATGTATAAGTTATTATGTGATGGGTGGGACCTATATATCCCTCCAATTAATTGGGTAATGATAATTTTTATATGAGATAAAAGGGTATATAGTTTTAAGACCAAGACCAAAAACAAGAATGTACATGGGTTATAGCCCAAATCCTAAAAGTAAGAGGGTACACAGGAAGTATCCCAAGGATGAAATAAGAAGGTATATGGCTTATAGTCCAAGAATGAAAACAAGAATTTACATGGGTTATATCACAAGATTGAAAACAAGAAGGTACATGGGTTGTATCCTAATCCTAAAAGTAAGAGGGTACATGAGTTGTTAGCCCAAGCCCGAAGCAGGTACATGTGTAGTAACCCAAGCCTAACATGTTATGAAGGTCTTGGTAGATAGACTTGACATAAGATTTTTTATTTTTATGTGTATTCCACAATCCAATGTCTTATTCCTAAGTTATAATTTCATGGATTATGTTCTTTATTTTTGTGTGATTCATGTCTTATAAACTTCCAAGATCAATTCCATTATTCATGTTTATGATCTTTGATATGTTGGGTATGATATTATAATGATATGTTCATGTTATCATACCCCTATTATCATGTTTATGCTTACATTTCTCCCTTTTTTACCCTTACTGAGAATCTGATATCACCCATTTTTATGTTTGATTCCCTAGGTTATGAAGATATGTATTAAGTATTATGTGTCTAATAAGGTTTATAGTCATGAAGAACCAAGGGAGATATAATGTAGCTCACTAATGTACCATTGTTTGTATTTCTATGTTTCCAAAGGCACTAAACTAACACAGTGTTTGGAAATCTATTTGTATAATGTTTTAAGTATTCCAAAAAATTTATGTAATGTCTTTGTATGTTAATATTAGGTCAATATATTTCCCATTGGTGTAATTACACCATAAAATTATTGAATTAGTAATGAGGGTAATAGTTTGTTGGTTGGGTATTGAAGTTTATAAAACTTTAACATATCCCATGTTTCATTAAATTTATCTTTATATATTTGAGTAAAGTTGATGATTATCCTCGTTATTTCCTTATTTTTCTCAATTGTAAAGTACCTACTCAAGAATACATAATGGATAGCCTCCTAAGAATCAAGTGAAACATCTTGATGTTGTAGAAATCATAACCTTGACTCCCCCTTCAAAAAATAGGGGAATCAATTTAAATTTAGAGAATATTATTCTAATCTGTTGAGTGGAAATGTGTTCACTATTGTGATTAATTATTTAATAAAAATGAAGGCATATTTTCATTATAATCCATGAAATGTTGGTAGAAAATCTACTTGAAAATGCTTAAGATGATAATTTTCCCTTAGTGATATATTAATGATATATTGGTGCTATATCACTTGGGTTATCTATAAATCTTTCATTATTAGTGAATTATGATTCAAATTATGCAATTCCTAATTTGGTATCTATTATGCATTTATTATAGACCATATAAAATGTTGTTTTTACCCCATTTCTATTCCTCTAAATCGTTCAAAGATTGTACAATGTAAGGCGCCTTAAACACAAAAAATATGGATTAAATTGGATGAAATAGATATTATAGTTCACTCAAATGACACTGAATATATAGAATTCAATCATTAAAATTAAAGTTTATAAATATATTTTAAATTTTAATTCATTATAGTTTTGGTATTTTTTTGGTTTATATGTGTGTGTGTTTTGATTATTATCTAATAAATGGATGAAAATTAGTGAATTATTCACACATATATTCAAAAATATTTACAATTTTTGGATATAATAAATGTGTGAAAAAATTGATTTATATCGATGATTAATCTTGTCATTTATATAGAGACCGGGTGGTTAGTCCACTAAATTCACTTATTTGTAAATAATAGAGATAAAAAATATATGAGGGTATATGTGTGTGTTCATAAAATAATTAAAATTGTTTTTGGGTTTTTTCATTAATACATGTGTGTGATTATAATGGGTATAGGAAATGAGAATATCAATAAAAATTCCTTATATTATTGATACTATATGTAAAGTGTGTGGGGATTTCAAGGTAATGATCATCCTTAATATGAATATAGAATGAGTTTCTAGAAAAATACAATTAAAAACACCATGAATTTCCAAGTTTTTTCTCTTAGATCACCTTCAAGACTTATTACTAAGACCAAGATTCCCCATAATGTTATCTTATCTCTTAGTAATAGTGGTTAATTATATTTTTCTAGAATTAACTTACCATTACACCCTTTAAATTAACATTCTTTAGTATGTAAAGATTATTTTCTTATTTCATAGATTAGGGTTCACTCTCACTCCATTCTATTTATCCTATCATCATTTAACCATTATGAGAAAGATAAATCATTAAGAAAAATGGCTTGAATAATCACAATTCTATGTTTCAAACAAATTACAACACAATATAAGATTAAAACCCCATAATACTCATAACAATGGATGTCCTAGAATGTTAAGTATAATGAAAATAATGTAGATAAAATAATTCTCCCTCATGGATGTGCCTGACCTCTTCTTCCCCTCAGGATATAGTTACACATCCATTGATGATAAAGGATGAAGTTGATCTAGGTGGGTGAAATGTATGGGCATGGATGAGTAGAGGTGGTCTTTGTATCAGGGAGTGGAATGGTTTGGAACTATACAAAGTTACTAGGATGGAATGTAAGGCTTCTATATCTTCATAATATGAATGAATTTAATGTGAATAAATGGAGGGATGGAGTGATGGGTTCATGTATGGTATGGGGGATATAGAATGGGAAGGTTATGGATACTTGGATTGGACCCCAAAATCTCATTGAAATTTAATTTCATCATCATATGTAGCTCCCGAGATATTCATCATGCATGGGATAGATTCCACCTAACATCACATACTTGGATTAAAAAAAATTCTAGGAGATTGTTATCCCAGATATGATAAGGCAGATGCACTATAATGCATAGGTGAATTGTAGTATAAAATTAAACTTATAATATTTATCCACATCAAGTTTTAGAACTAAATAATTTATAATTTTCCTTTTAAAACAACATTTATCAAAGTGAAAAACAATGTGAATAAAAGTACACTGATTAAATATAGTATAAATTCAGTAATCAATAAATCAATATAAATTTAGTGTAAATTTAAACAAATATAAAACATGTAAACATAATAGAAATTATGTTTGTTGGAAGTTCAATAAAATCTGATAGATGTACACAAATATATTCACAATGAAAATTTAAAATAATATAGAGTATTAGATTATAATACAATTAACCCTTTAAAGGATATCATTAAGACACACTTTTTATCTAAAGTTTAAGGAGGATTATTTAAACTAATATAAGGTACCTATTTTTGTATCCCTATAAGCCCTCAACTTAAACCCATTAGAAGGTTCTATATCTTCCAATCAATAGAAGCCCTCGATCAAACCAATTACACAAACCTATTTCTTCATATCCCCTAAATCCCAAGATCACACTAGATCAGATCTATTTCTATCTTCTTATCCCTAGAATCCCTTGATAAGAAAACAAAATAATCACAATAAGAAAACTTAGAGAATTTATAATGAGGTCCTCACATACATATGATCTAAGAAAAACTATTAGAAATAAAATTTATAATTATAAAATGTACACTTGATAAAAATATGTTGTAAGATTGAAAACAACATTTTTTCTCTTTTTAAAAATTATGGTCACTGTTTTTTTCATGATCTTTGAATCAACGGTCTTCTTATAAGAAAATATTCAATGATTAGATCCAACATTATTCAAGGTCAGTTATAACTACATCAAAAGTAACTTTATCATCTTCTAATTAACTCAACATTACTTCTCATCCTCCAATGAAGTTATCCTGGCACGAATAAAATTCTTTTAAATCTGATTTATGAAATTTTATATGAAGCTTCAATTCTCCAAATTTTCATTTTTTGATTCAAACATTAATAAATTGAATTGTTGGATTTTATTTCTATAAAAAAACAACTAAAAAAACATCAATTTATATAAAGTTCTTATTAAATATATTGTGATTTTCAAAAAAATTAAGTAGATGAGTCTTTAACTCAATAATCTCCCCAATTTTGGAAAGCATAAGACCCACAGGGAAAATTGAAAAGCTCAACTAAATATTAAAGTGACACTTCCAATAATTTATGATGAAATGAACTTCTTAATTTTTTTATAAAAAATTGAAAATAAAACTCATTAATCACAAGTAAAAAAAGTATAAAAAGTATCCCCCTTTATTAAAAAAATGAAAGATTATCAATTTAAAAATTTATCCCCTTTTGTGAAAATATCAAAAGATATAATTTTCTTTATATTTCTCACCCTTTTTGATTTTTGAAAAATAATTTCTACCCATTTTGAAAAAAATAAACCTTTTCTAAATATCACCTCCTTAAAAAAACATGTCTTAGTAAAAACTTAATTTTTTTATAAATAGTATCTTTTATGAAAATTTTCTCCTTTTAGATTTTAATATGATAATAAATTTAAAACTATAGATACTTTCTATTTAAATTAAATTATTTAAAAATAATTGTTTCAAACTACTGGATATATCATTCACTGAATGTAAATACCCCCTTAGATAATGAATTTTTCTATGAGAAAAATATAAGAAATAAAAAAAAATTATTTTCCATTTAGAGATTAATATATTTAAGATTGAAAGTTAAATGAACAATAAGATAAATAAAATTGACCCATCTATTAAAATTTATCTTTTTATGCCTCCAGATGATATTGTTCTTTTAAAAATGGTTCTGGTTAAAATTAAAATGAGAATTTCTTATAATTTGTTATCTTAAAGTTAGTTAATTTTTTTATAACACTCACAAATTATTTCCTTTTCACACAACTTAATCAAACATGTTATTAAATCTCATAACTAATTAGATTTTAGAATATTATTTTTAAAAAATAACTAATTTCATTAGATTTATTTATGATTAATATAAACATTAAATTAGAAAAGATATATAAATAAAAACTATATTTAAAGCTAGGATTTTCTTAAAAGAAATAGTCTCCCCCTTTTTCAAGGATTTTTTCAATGTCAAGAGATAAGTTAAACAAGAAGTGAACTGAAGATCAATTTAAATTGATAATTATCAAATTTTATTTAATATATTTAAATATACCATAGTTTAATGGTTTATTCAAAATATTAATAAACTATTTTTTTATTCTGATAAATTCTTGAGAAATATATCCTTTTTTTGCATGTGATCCCTAAGTAAATTTTTTAACACATATATTTGATTAGATTATGAGTTATCTATTGGATTTTTAGAAAAATAAAATAAATTAATATTATCACAAAGGATTGAAGTTTGAGTGAATTTCAAACCAAAATATGTGATTGTGCAATTCATCCACAACACTTGAGTATAAAAAATTCCAACCGCTACATATTCAGCTTTAATAGTAGAGAATGCAACAAAATATTTCTTATTTCTAGGCCATGAAATCAACGTTTCACCTAGAAAATAAAAATTTCCAAAATTACTATTCCTATTTAACTCGCATCCTATGAAGTTAGTATCAATGTAACTTATGAGATTAAAATCAATTCTTAAATAGTATAATAAACCAAGTTCTGATGAACCTTTAATGTAATTAAAAACAAATTTTACCAATTTTGGATGTGATTACTTCAAATTTACTTGAAATATCACACATAAAAAAAATAAAAACATTATACCTGGTTGAATAGAAATTAAATATAATAAACTTTCGATCATAACTCTATAAAGTCTTCAATCTACCAGTTTCCCAAATTCATCAAGATTAAGTTTTATTTAGGTAACTATTAGAGTACCCATACATGAGGAAATATAAAAACCAATTTTTTTTAGAAAACATATAATATATTTATACTGAGTTAAAAATTTTCCTTTTGATTGTTGAGAAATTTGGAAACTAATGAAAAATTTGAGTTCACCCAATATACTAATTTCAAACTCACTCTTTATAATTTTTGAAATCAATTTGAAAATATATTTTTTATTTGATCCAAAAATAATGTCATTAATATAAATTTGAACAGTTATAATGTTTTAAAAAATTTATTTATAAAACGAGTTGGATCAGAATTTCACTTAACAAAATTATTTTCAAGTAAAAATATAGAAATTATATAATACCAGGATTTTCAGGATTGTTTAACACCATATAGATATTTGGTAAGTTTAAATAAAAGTTACATAAATTTTTTAACTTTAAAACTAGAGGGGTTTTCAATGTAAAATTCATCTTGAAAAAAACTGTTAATAAAATAACTTTACATGTCAATTTGAAAAAAAGTAAAATTCAGATGCGTTGCAATGGATAGTATAGTCTAGATAGACTCAAGCCTAGTTAACAGTGAAAAGGTATCACTATAATCTATAATTTCTTCTTAACAGTAAATCTTAGCTACAAGTCTTTATTTATTTATTAAAATTATCCCATTATCATCACATTTTTTTATTCTAAAAACCCATTTTATCTCAATCACCAAAAGTTCATTAGGTGGTTAAACCGAAGTAAAAACTTGATTTCATTCAAATAAATTAATATCTTCTTGCATATACCTTATAGAACTTTAATCACCCAAGGTGTAATGTCCCAAACTAGATCACCCCTGAACCGGTGGCCGGACCAGTCGCCACATGACCTCAAGCACATCTCCCCATACGCCAGAGGATGCCAACTAGCAGTGAGAGTCTATGGATAGTCAGTGGGGAGACTATACCCTCATATCATATCTCAATAATAGAAAATGTGAATAAATACCAGAATCAATCTAATAAATGATAAAAAAGCGGAAGGCATATTTTTATAAAACTTGAACAAAAGTGGAAAATGCCAGTTTATATAGTAGATGCTTGCATGACATTATAATGATACAAAATGGAAAAAAATTAGAAAAAACAGCATGCTTTAAATTCTAATATAGAAATAGATAAACAATGACTCAAATCCCTAAGGGTGGTCTCCTCAAGAATTCTGATCTTATGATCAAACCTCTACTTCTATCCCCCAAGTATATACAAATAGCACGATCCTACAGCCAAATAGAATATACTTGGGTTCCCCAATGCAGTGGTGTCTTGAGTAGGGTGTGAGATATAAATCTCAGTAGGTTGGGACCACTGGTGTCTACCCCAAATCTAGACATTTAATAAATAATTTAAACTATGTGAAAGCATGCATAAATAAAGTAAGAAGTACAATGTAACTATATACCCATGTACCTCATTCATCCCTCAGCTGGTGTCTGAACCTGTATTATACATTTTTCATTTATACACAATAGTCATTACATAATCATTTTCATTTATCAATTATTCAAACATCATTAAATTATGAAAGTCTCGAGATTCAGCCTAAACCCAACATCCCCTATATAAGTCACTCACCACAGATGTCTCTAAAGACCATCTAAGTAATCAAAGTAATTTCATTTATACACAATAGTCATTACATAATCATTTTCATTTATCAATTATTCAAACATCATTAAATTATGAAAGTCTCGAGATTCAGCCTAAACCCAACATCCCCTATATAAGTCACTCACCACAGATGTCTCTAAAGACCATCTAAGTAATCAAAGTAAAGACCGAATTCAATCTTGTGATTTGGATTGGATAACACGTAATAAGATATTCAATTTAATTTTTCATATACTATATCCGAGACTATCCACTAAAAACAGTGATTCGCTCCATGTCCATCCACTAATAGTGATTCACCCAATTCATTGATAACTCTGAACCCTTTTTCATATTCAATTCAAAAATCATAATGTCACAACAATTTTAATTAACCAATTAATTCATTTCATATACAACCAATTGGAACCACAATCCAGTGTCAATTAATGGGTGTAGAACATCATGTCTATAACCCTTGTGAGTATTTGGAGTTTCAGTCATTGTCTCACAACCCATGGGTATTTGGAGCATCAGTCCCTATCCCATAAAAGAATGTTTGCATGCAAGTTGGGCGTAGAACACCATGTCTACAACCCTGTGAGTATTTAGAGAATTATTACCTATCTCACAACCCATTTATAAATTGTACATATATATTTATCATTAGTTTATAACTCCATGTCTAACACCCCAAAACCATCCATTAATTAATTTATAAATTAATTAATCTAATACACTAATTAATTCAACAACTAATCAACTACATAAATCGCTCATCAAATAAGTCAACAATTAATTAACTATTCAATATCTCAGTAGTTAATAATTAATTAACAATTAATTATTTTTATCAAGCCAACTAAATAATTAACTCAACATTTAATTATCCCAATTCTTTAACAAGCATAAACCCATCCACTCAAACAGTGATTCGTCCAGGACTTTAATAATTTACATGAACGTCATAATCATCTCAAAACATACTGAACACGACCCATATATTTAACAACCATATCACACATCATATCATATTTTTAAACAACTCTATCCAGTGGGTAGGTATATCCCTTTTTTCCAGATGCCCCCTATGCCTTCAGCATCGTGAAGATGTTAACCACCAGTTTATCACTTGTAATACCTCTTCTATATTGTGGAATTATATTTTCAATTACTTTGAGTTGCATCAGATTCAAAACAGGAACATTACCTAATGGGTGAAAGATATCCTTGCCATTCAGTTCTCCAACCAGGTATGAATTATTTTCCTTGTTGCTTGTGCAGAATTTTTTCATATCATTTGGAAGAGAAGAAACAAGGATTTTCTTGGAGGAAAAATCATTAGTCACAACTCTACCATTCAAAAGATCCTCCTAGATATTCAGAATGAAAACTTCCAACATAAAGGCAGATTCTCCAATTCAGTCACTGATCTTATCATTTTGAAAAACCTTCAAGTTAAATGTAATTTTCCCAAACCCCTTTCCACCATTGAAGTTTTTGGCATTGTCCCTTTATTAACCAGATTAAATTCAATTTAGATGGTGCTTTGAGAGGAAACCCCGACCCTACTGGGTACGTCTTTGCCTTCAAAGATCATAATGGAGACTTCATGGGAGGTGAATCTGGTCCTTGTAGAGAATCCACTGCAATTAAAGCTGAAATGTATGCTTTTATAAAAGCGGTTGATCATGCTCGGAAGAATAACTGGAATAAGGTCTAGTTCGAGTGTGATTCAGCCAATATTGTCCAAGCTGTTTGGAAGAATCAACTTCATCTTTCCTAGAGGTATATGAATAAATGGAGAAAATGCTTAAAAATCCTTGCCTCCATGACATAAATTATCACTCATACGTATCATGAGGTGAATCAACTTATGGACTTCTTTGCTAATAAAGGAGTAACTGAAGGCACCAACATCTTCTACTCTGCCATTCCGGATGATTTGATTTTAATTTTTAATCATGAAAAATGTACTCTTCCTACCTTTCGACTTTTGTAACCTTTTTCTTTATTTAGGATGTATGGCTTTTCCTTTTAAAAAACCTTAAGGTATGGGAAAAAATCATGTATCAAAAGCTACCCTTGGCCAACAGTCTAACAAACAATTAATTCACAATCTTAATTTAATGCATGTAAATTAATTGATTTAATAATTAATTAATTAAATCACATCTCTTTAATCAGTCATTAATTAATTAACCATTTACCATTTGACATGTCATAATTAATCCATCAATTAATTATTACCAGTTTCCAATTTATATTCTGAACATGTCAAAATATTCAATATTCTCAATAATCAGTAAAATCCACAATTTTTTCCAGCTCATGACTTGATAATTAATTCTACAATTAATTACCATATTACCCATCCTACCCCATCCAATAATTTAATTCACCAACTGATATATCATCGTTTACATAATTAACATTCCATGACATGGGTTAAAAAGGCACACCTAAGGGTGTTCAAGTCCATCTCCATTTAAGTCTCATTTACAAGGAAGACCCATGGGTGCTTCCTATTTAACCATTTAATATTCAGGGCATAATCTCAAAATATTTTCAATAGTTAGAAATACATACTTAACACCAAAACATTGTAATTACCTCATTTATTACACGTGGAAAGAACCATTCAATAATATTAACAGTCCTGCATCAACATATCGTGTATCAACATCAATAGGGATACATAAAAAATCCCAACCATAAGCAAGCATGATATGACATTACCACCAACCAACAAATTATATTTAATCATCATTTTAAGAAAATTTATCAGTTAAAAAATCAAGGAAACTCATATTCTCAAATTGTTTAAAGAAGAAAATAATTCTTAAATAAAGTGATAGAGATTTGGGACCCTACCTCGTGGTGGCACCATTTTAATTTCACAACACTTTAATGTACTTGGTGGCAACCAGTCCACAACTGGTCCGCAGTTGCACGTGTGCACACCTTTATATATATATATATATACATATATATGTGTAAATTGTCTACATTGATTAAAAAAATTCAATATATTAAACCGATACCCAGAATTAAAGTAGTAATGATCAACACATCTCTAACTTGGTACCAGGGACTCATAAAAAATTAGCAAACCTTAATTTAAAAAGTGAAAAACCAAACAACGAGTTTAGAAGCTTACCCGAACCAAAGGTGGTGAAAAATTTCGATACCATCTGCCTTGACCTTGGAGGCAGATGCCAGATTATGGAACAAATGACCCTAAAACACCATTTTCACACCTTAATGAAGGAATAACAACAAAACATGGTATTTCTATCAAACCCTAAAATCAGCCAAACCAAATTGGGTACCGCAAACACACCAAATCTCCAAAGTAATGAATAAGAACCTTATAGAAGATCCTAACTTGAATAATCAGACTAAAATCATGGAAATATCATAAGAAAAATACCACGAACGAAGAAGGGGTTGCTCCATGGGGGTCGCGTGCTACTATCTGGGGTCGTCCGGGGTGGGTCGCACACTACTAGGTTGCACCACAGGAGTCACACGCTGCTAAAGGTTGTGCCGCAGGGGGGGGGGGGGGTGATTTAGCCAATGCAGATCCGGCAATGGAGGAGTAAGGAAGAAGGTAGTGTAAAGGAGGAGGCTTGGTGCAGAAGGGGGCTTCTTGCTAGTGCGTCGCGCTTGGGAGGGGTTGTGCCTCCTGTGCATGGAAGAAGGGGGAGAGATATCATTCCTTTGGTTTTACCCCTTTAAAACCTAAAAATAAAACCCTAAATTAACTTTAATTAATTGAAATTAATTATTACATTAATAATACTCATTTTATTATTATAATACACATTTAACACTTATCTAATAAGTGAAAAACTCCCCATTTAATTAAAAAAATATATTCATTTATTATTCGTTTAATAAAAATTTCATAATAAATTATGAAAATCCCTATTAATAATTTAATAAAATAATTTTAACATTTATTTAATTAAATAAACACAATAATAATAATATCATCATCATCATTATTATTCCAACTTTAATTTATTTAAAACCCAAAAATCCAAAATATATTATTATTATTATTATTATTATTAATTATAAAAAAACTGTAACAAATTAATAATAATAATAATAAATATAACCATAATAATATTCATAATAATAATAATCATAAATCATTATTATTATTTCTATAAAACTTCATTTATTAAGGCCATAACTCCCAATTAACCCTTCTTAAAGGAATACGTTTCTTTAAAAAGCCCAAAAGCCACATTAAATTCTTTTAACATCTATTTAATTAAATAAACATAATAATAATAATAACATTATTATTATTATTATTCTAAAATTTATTTAATTAAAACTAAAAACCCTCAATTTATTACAATATCATTAATATGATATTAATGATAAAAACTCTAATCTATAATCTCCATTTAATAATAAATGGCCCTTTAGTAATTCTCAAACTCTTAATTTAATTAAAATAGTTCTTTGATAAACCCAAAATACACATTAAATTATTCAACCATCATTTAATTAATTCTTTATCATTAATTTAATTAAATAACCACAATAATAATAATAATAATAACTTTATTATTATTATTATGAAAACTTTCTTTTAATTAATCATAATCTCTCATATAATCTTATTTAATTAAATTAAATAATTTATTAAACAGGTTAAACTACATGGGTTGGACCACAACTATGCACTGCCTGTATATATCCATTAAAGTGGACTTTTCTAGATCTGGTGCTCCAGATACTCATCGGAACACCTGCTAAAATTATAGGATAATTACTTAAGTCCAAAAAAGACACCTTTAGGTGTTCCAACACTCAGAATAAAATTCTGAAGCTAGGTTTAAAAAACCTACCTGTTAATAAACTGAAAAAAATTCAAAAAACCTTCGTATTTTAACCCGGTTAAAAAACATAGGACTTTAAGATCTACCCACCTTAAAAAATTCTCTTCCCTAAGAATCCATCAGAAACCACTACTAAAACAACCGACCTACCAATGTTATTTTACCCTTTACAAGTCTAATGGATAAGCCTTTAAAACCAGATACAAAGCTCACTTTATATCTTAAACATAAAAAATATATTATATCTGAGGCCATTATAGGGACCTCATAAAAAAAAACAGTTGAATCTCAATCAACCAATAGAATTGTTTACGCAATCTTTCCTAGAAAGACGTCAAAGAACCAATACCCACATTTACCCTTTATCTGATGACGTGACTTTAAAATTATTCCAAAACCATTCGCATGTATAACAAAGTCCTTACCCAACCTCTGGTGAAATTTTCAAGTCAAGTAATTACAAGTCTATTTTTAAAAACAACCATTCCCCAACAGGAATAATGGAGTATCCCAAAGAAACCACTCATCCCGCATGATACCCAAATAAAAACCACTCATCAAGCCCAACAACATTTAAACTATAGAGCAGTGTAAGACCAAAGCTATCTTACTGTCTCCATGACGAGGTCAAGATATAGGACATGCTCATTACATTCAGAAGAGCAAACTAAGAGAAAAACCAAGGTCATTAAGAAGATCAGTTGAACTACTATTGGACAACTCTGTTCTAAAATCTTGAAATCTCCTGCTGACACATTTACTGAAAATGATGCGACACTACCCACATTAGGATTTTCCATGACGTCACAAGAAAAGATCAACTGCTCACCAGCACACTCTTTTAGAACAAATTAATGCATTTATGTGATGTTCCTCGAACCATGATCACTACATCAAACATTGATCATAAAATCCGTAATATAAACCTATAGGCATGCCATAACAGCTGAGTCCCAAGAAGTCATCCCGAGCAGTGGGATAAACTTTCTTTAATAGCCTATAACATTATAAGGGTACTACCTACAACAAGTTATCCCCTTATGAAACATAAACTTCGACCCTCTATCCTAGTCACACAAAAACGAGATCACAAGATTCAAAAGCCCCTTTTTTGTTTTAGCAATTTTAATTAATTCATTTCAAACTTTTAAGATTTTAATTAATTTCAACAAAAACACAAGTACTTTTTTCATAACATGTCACTTGGTTTTCAAAACAATGCCCTACAGAAAAAAGGCATGCTATCACAAACATCCTGTTTAATAATTTAACATTTAGCGTTATTCAAATCTAAACTAGAAATTTAGCATCTAAATTTATTTTACCAAGAAGTTAACCTCCAAGGGTCCCATTTATTTAGTACAGGTTCTTCAAAAAGCAACCCAACAACAGTTCATTTCAATCAAAACTTAGCATTTTTACATTTATAACCATTTTCAAACATACTATGTTTATATAAGGTTCAAACACATGGGTGGCCATAAACCAATCGATAAGGCATCCATACACATTATCGCTATAATTTGTCTCCCATTTATCATAGAAACATTCATTTAACATTTTAACTTTATCATCCCTTTCATATATCAAAACATATCTAGCATGTTAGCATAAGTAGTAACAAAACAACACGCTATAACACAGAAGCATGACACAACAACAAAGCATGCTAATAACTAAGGTAGTATGACATATAATCGCTCAAGCATGTTAAATCTATCACCGAAACATGCTGTCTACTGAGGCATGCTAAAGAATATAAAAACATGACATTTCACCCAAGGAACAAAATCCAAATTAGCAGACATCCTACTAATGAAACTATATGGCATGTTATATGCATGACATGTTAATCTCTAAGTGCCTAAGATGATGAATGTATGAAACTTCCTCGCTATATCAGGCCAAGACAATTTTTTTTTCAAAATTCTTAAAATCAATAAGCATCGGAAAATACACCAGTCACTCAATGTGAAATCATATCAACTGTAACCTCTAATTGTACAAATATCAATTCCCATCCCTAGCCACTTGGTCATTTACCATACATGGGGTGATCAGTCCCAAGAAAGACTATTAAACCAAATGCTGCCACATCCCTAGTCTCCAATCTCCCAACCCCAAAATAGTAAGAAAAAGGAAAAGAAACACTTTGATACCACTTTGTAACGTCCCGACCTGGATCACCCCTGAACCGGTGGCCAGACCGATCACCACATGACCTCAAGCACATCTACCTGTATGCTAGAGGATACTGACCAGTAGTGAGGGTCTATGGATATTCAGTGGGGAGACTATACCCTCGTACCAAAGTTCAATAATAGACAATGTAAATAAATAGAAGAGGCTGTCTAATAAATAATAATGCAATGAAAGGCATATTTTTAAAAAACTTGAGCAAAAGTGGAAAATTCTAGTTTATATAGTAGATGCATGCCTGGCATGCTAATGATACAAAATGGAAAATAATGAGAAAAAAATGCATGATTTACATTCCAATATAGAAATAGATAAACAATTACTCAAATCCCTGAGGGCGGTCTCCTCGAGCATTTTGAGCTTTCAGACAGACCTGAGATCCTATTCCCCAAGTATATACAAACAACACAATCCTGCAACCAAATAGAATCTACTCAGGTACCCCAGTATAGTGGAGGTCTGAGTAGGATGTGAGATATAAATCTCAGTAGGCCGGGAACATCGAAGTTTACCCCAAATCCATACATTTAATAAATAATTTAAACTATGTGAAAGCATGTATAAATAAAGTAAGCAGTACAATGTAACTATATACCCAAGTACCTGATTCAACCCTCAGCTCATGTCTGAACCTATATTATACATTTTTAATGCATACAAAATAGTCATTAAACAATCCTTTTCATTTATCAACTATTCAAACCTCATTAAATTATGAAAGTCTCGATATTTGGCCTAAGCCCGACATACCTCGTATAAGTCACTCATCACAGATGTCTCTAAAGACCATCTAAGTAATCAAAGTAAAGACCAAATCCAAGCTTGTGCTTTGTCTTGGATAATGTGTCATAAGATGTTTAATTTAATATTTCATATACTATATTTGATCCCATCAACTAAAAATAGTGATTAGATCCTAGGTCCATCTAGTAACAGTGACTCACCCAATTCATTGATATGTCTAAACCCTTTTTAATATTAAATTCACAAATCCTAATGTCACAACAGTTTTCATTAACCAATTAATTCATTTCATGTATGACCAATTGGACCTAGAATCCAATGTAAATTAATGGGTGTAGAACTTCATGTCTAGTACCCTCATGAGTATTTGGATCATCAGTCCTTGTCTCACAACCCATGAGTATTTTGAGTATCAATACCTATCCCATAAAAGAATGTTTGCATAAAAGATGAGTGTAGAACACCATGTATAGTACCCCATGAGTATTTGGAGCATAAGTCCCTATCTCACAACCTGTTTATCAATCATACATATATATTTATCATTAGTGTATAACACCATGTCTAACACCCCAAAACCATCCATTAATTAATTCATAAATTAATTAATCCAATCCGTTAATTAATTCAACAACTAATTAACAACATAAATCACTCGTCAAATAAGTAAACAATTAATTAACCATTCAACATCTCAATAGTACATAATTAATTAAAAATTAATTAATCTTAGCAATAAAACTAAATAATTAACTCAAAATTTAATTATCCCAATTTTTTAACAAGTCTGAACCCATCCACTCAAACAGTGATTCGTCCAGGACTTTAACAATTTACATTCACATCACAATCATCTCAAAACGTACTAAAGAAGGCCCATATATTTAGAAACCACCTCACACAACACATCATATTTTTAAACAAATCCATCCAAAACAACTTAAGGAATGAAAAACAAACACACATCAAAAGGTACCCTTAGACAACAGTTGAAAAAACAATCAAATCACAATATTAATTTAATGCATGTAAATTAATTAATTCAACAATTAATTAATTAAATCATATCTATTTAACCATTAATTAATTAATTAACCATTTACCATTTACCATGTAATAATTAATCCATCTATTAATTATTACAAGTTTCCAATTTATATTATGAACATGTAAAAAATATTCAATATTCTCAATAATTAGTAAAAGTCACAATTTTTTTCCAACTCATGACTTGATAATTAATTCTACAATTAATTACCCTATTACCCATCCTACTCCATTCAATAATTTAATTCACCAACTGATATATCATCGTTTGTGTAATTAACATTTCATGACATGGGTTAAAAAGGAACACCTAAGGGTGTCCAAGTCCATCTCCATTTAAGTCTCATTTATAAGGAAGACCCATGGGTGCTTCCTGTTTAACCATTTGATATTCAGGGAATAAGCTCAACATATTTTCAATAGTTAGCAATACATGATTAACACCAACACATGGTAATTTACTCATTTATCACCCATGGAAAGAATCATTCAATAACATCAAAAGTCTTGCATCAACATATCATGTATCAGCATAAACAAGGATACATACAAAAGCCCAACCATAATCAAGCTTGATATAAAATTACCACCAACCAAAAGTTTATCATTAATCTTCATTTAAAGAAAATTTAGCAGTTCCATAATCAAGGAAACTCATATTCTCAAATTATTTAAAGAATAAAATAATTCTTAAATAAAGTGATAGAGATTTGGGACCCTACCTCAGGGTGACACAGTTTTAATTCCACAACAGTTCATCGTACTTAGCGGTAACCAGTCCATAACTAGTCTATAGTCACACACACACACACCTTTATATATATATTTTTTCCCATTATATACATTGATAAAAAATTCAATATATTAAAACAGTACTCATAATCCAAGCAGTAAAGATCAACACACCTCTAACTTAGTACCAGAGACTCATAAAAAATTAACAGACCTTAATTTAACCAGTGAAAAACCAAACAGTGGGTTTAAAAGATTACCCGAACCAAAGGTGGAGAAAAAATTTGAGACCATCTACCTCACCCTTGGTGGAGGATGCCGGAACAAAGAACCCAAAACACCATTTTCACACCTTAATGAAGGAAGAACAACAAAACAGGGTATTTCCGTAAAACCCTAAAATCAGCCAAACCAAACCGGGCACCGAAAAAACACCAAATCGCCAAAGTGATGAAGAAAAACTTTATAAAAGATCCTACCTTGAATAATCGAACTAAACTCATGGAGATATCGGAAGAAAAACACCACAGACAAAGAAGGAGTTGCGCTATGGGGGTTGTGCGCTGCTGCCGGGGGTCGTCCGGGGTGGGTCGTGCAATGATAGGTCGCACCATGAGAGTCACGCGCTGCTGCAGGTCACACCACATGGAGGAGGTGGTTTGGCCAAGGCAGATCCTACAATGGAGGAGGAAGGAACAAGGCATCGTAAAGGAGGATTCTTGGTGCACAAGGGGGCTGCTTGCTGGTGCGTCGTGCCTGGGAGGGGTCGCACCTCCAGTGTGTGGAGGAAGGGGGAGAGATCTCCTTCTTTTGGGTTTACCCTTTTAAAACCTAAAAATAAAACCCTAAATTAACTTTAGTCAATGGAAAGTAATTATTATAAAAATAATACTCATTTTATTATTATAATACACATTTAACACTTATCTAATAAGTGAAAAACTCTCCATTTATTTAAAAACACATCTTCATTTATTATTCTTTTAATAAAAATTTCATAATAAATTATAAAACTCCCTATTAATCATTTAATTATTTTTTTTAACTTTTATTTAATTAAATAAACACAATAATAATAATAATAATATTATTATTATTATTCAAACTTTCATTTATTTAAAACCCAAACCCCCAAAATATATTATTATTATTATTAATTATAAAACAACTATAATAAGTTAATAATAATAATAAATATAACCATAGTAATATGCGTAATAATAATAATCATAAATCATTATTATTATTTCCATCAACTTTCATTTATTAGGACCATAACTCCCAATTAACCCTTCTTAAAGGAAAATGTTTCTTTGAAAAGCTCAAAATCCACATTAAATTCTTATAACATTTATTTAATTGAATAAACACAATAATAATAATAATAACATCATCATTATTATGATTCCAAATTTCATTTAATTAAAACCAAGAACCCCCAATTTATTAAAATATAATTAATATAATATTAATGATAAAAACTCCAACCCATAAACTCCATTTAATAATAAATGACCCTTTAATAATTCTTAAACTCTTCATTTAATTAAAAATATTCTTCGATAAACCCAAAAGCCACATTAAATTCTTTAACCATCATTTAATTAATTCTTTATCATTCATTTAATTAAACAACCACAATAATAATAATAATAACTTCATTATTATTATTATTAAAACTTTATTTTAATTAATCACAATCTCTCATATAATCTTATTTAATTAAATTAAATAATTTATTAAATAGGGTAAACTACACGGGTTGGACCGCAATCGTGTGCAGCCTATACAGATCCATTAAAGTGGATTTTTATAGATCTGGTGCTTCTGAGACTCATCGGGACACCCACTAAAATTATAGTGTAATTACGCAAGTCCAAAAATGACACCTTTAGGTGTTCCAACACTTGGAATAAAATTATGAAGCTCAGTTTAAAAAATCGACCCGTTGATAAACCGAAAAAATTTCGAATACCTTCATATTTTAACCCAATTAAAAAACATAGGACTTTACACAAGGAATCATCTATCATTTTAGGTTCTAATTGGGATATAAATTATCGATGCTCACAATAATTTTTGAAGTAATTTAGAGTGTTAAATAGTTGATTCACATCTCCAATGATATTATCAGTGGTACGATTCCTTAAGATTTTCTAGTTATTATGTTAAAAATGTATGTTTTTCCTAAACTTTATGTTGTTCATCATTCATTGAAGTAATTTTTGGATGTTGAAAATCCATTGATCTATTTTCTAGAGGATTAACTACCAATAGTTTTGTTACAACTTTTATCAGACTAAAAAAATATGTTTTAGAAACATCATTCAGTGGATTAAATTTCATAGGTTTTACAAAATCATAAGGATCATATTCATAAAATTTTACATGAACTATTTCCTTAAAAATATTAGTTTGTTTATTAAATAATTTATATGCCTTACTAGTTGTAGAATAATCAGGAAAAATTCCTTCATTATCTTTAGAATCAAATTTATGAAGTTTATATTCAGTATTCAATATGAATAATTTACACCCAAAGAATCAGAAGTATGATTTTTTTGGTGTTATTTTAGTCTAAAAATCATAAATAGTTTTATTAAGAAATAGTTAAAGTAAAAATAGATTTATAGTGTAACAAGCGGTACTTATAAAATCAACCCAAAATTTTTTATTAATGAAATAATCACTCAATAAAGTTTGATTCATCTCATAAAGAGATCTATTTATCTGTTAAACTACTTTATTTTATTGATTTGTTCTCAGTGATGAAAAGATATGAATTATACCTTTCTTACTATAATTGAACTCACCACCATGATCACTTCAAATAGAAATCAAAGGTATGTTTTTATATTTTTTAATAGAAGTATGATTTTTTTTAAAATAGAATAAATACTTAGATATTAGAGTGATAAAACTTTTCTAGGTGTATTTAGTGTAATCATCAACAAGGATATATAGATAGTTTTTGCAACAATGATACTGGTTTATGTAGGACCAAATAACTCTATATAAACTAAATTTAAATCATTAAAAGTTGATAATTCACTAACATGTTTAAAACTAGACTTTTGTTTCTTTTTTTACTGAAAAGGATCATGAACTTTGTTCAAATTAATTATAAGTTCTGGTAGATCCCTAATAAGACCTTTATTATAAATTTTAGCTAAAATATGAAATTTACAGTTACCTAAAAAACTATTACAAATCCAAGAAAAATATTAAAAAACTATTAAGTAAGAAAATTATAATTCTTTTGATCTTATAAGTCATGTGTGTAAATGTACTCATACCTATTGAACGATAGAATAAAAGTACCTTCTGAATTTTGAACAATAAATTTATCATTCATAAAGTTCACAAGGTATCCCTTACTGAATAGTTGTATTATATTAAGTCTATGATTAAGTTTTAAAACATATAAAACATTACAAATTAGAGATTTTATAAAAAAATAAACATCATCGATTATGATGATTTCATCTTATGTATTTTCCCAAATGCGACTTGTCCACCATTTAACTTTATCAAGTTATGGAAGTTGGACTTATCTCCTTTCATGTATCAAGAACAACTCATATTGATGTACCAAATTGTTCCAACTATCGGTACTCAGATTATTTTCATAAAAATATTAAAACCATGTTCTTGGTACCCAAACTTCCTTGGGTCCGTTAATGTTAGAAAATATATTTTTTGGAACCCCCATCTTTCTAACTCTATTATGCTAAAAAATTCCTAGTTATTTAGAAATAAAAGATTTATTAAGAATACAATATTAAAAATGTTTTGGAGAATAAAAATTTATTGAGTGACCTCCCATTTAATATTTTGTACAAAAGAGTTAACTTCTTCATACAAATTATTTTAACTGAAAATGAATTTTATTTAAAGTATAAGAAACTCAATTTTAAATTATAAAAGGTTTTATTTGTTTACAAATCTTCTAAAAATTTACTATACCATAAGTAAAGTTAGACAAAAGTTTTTTCAAGATAAAATTTTTATATTTAATCTAAAAAACTAATTTTTGATCATTAAAATTTGAATTAAAACTCTATTTATACTCTAATTATGATGAATTTTTTGAAATTTTAGGAGTATGTTTTGAAATTTTACTATAAACCTTAGAAATATAATATTAAATATTATCATATTTATTCTTAAAAATTTTATTTTCTTTTTAAATAATAGTTACATATCTAAATATTTATTTATTTTTAGGTTAATCTTCCTTATTATCCAGTAAATTTAATTTTTCATCTTCTGATGAACTATATTTTTCATCATCTGATGAAGTTGAATAACCATCACCAAAAGTAAATGAAAATTTTGAATATGAAGTTAAATTGGTAATAGATTCAGTAGATACCTTTACTATAAGAAATTTATTATATTTAGTGATATTTATATAGAACCCAACAATCCTTTGACTATCACTTCCACATTATTTTTATGAACTATCAAAAGTTGTGTTCCATTAAATGGAACTTCATGTATCCATGGATTTCAAAATTTTATTACCACTACTTTTAGAAGTTATCCTTGAATTTATATTTTCTTCTTTAGTATTGTGAAATCAGTTTTTATTTGTTTAGTCTTCTTACACTCATAATAAATAATATCTAAGGATTTTTTCCTCTCATGTTTCTCTATTATATCTTTATGATGACATATTAGAGGTTCCCATTAATGATCATATTATTCATTATCCTTTCTGATTGACAAGTTCTTCCTCACTATATTCATAATTTCTAACATCTTATAAACTTTTAAAATTATCATTTTCAATTCTATCAAAAGTTTTAAAAATATAGAAGTAAGTAGATATGAACAACACACCATTTATCCTCTTCTCCTTCTCAATATATATTTTTATTCTACTATCATATTTCAATAGAGTTACAATTAATTCATCAAGACTTAGATTTTTCAAGTGTTTCCTATGATCGATAGCTATACACTTATACTCCCACTCCTTAAAAAATTATATCAGTAACTATTTTTCACAAGATGATCATCTGAAAAATAATTATCACAAAAAAACTATAGAGTTTTCACAATAGTCATGAAGAAATGATGAATATGAGAAATATACTCTCCAGTAATAAAATTGAACACTTGATAATGTTGTCATAACATAGATCTTTTAGTTTCAAGAACATTTTAAGTTTCTAAATGTGTAATCACCAAATTATTCAAAATTTTTTCTTCCATATCACATGAAAATATTTGACTATAGATATTTTTCATCATAAAACACAATGAACTATTCTACAATTTATAGTTAGCCAGGAACTCAAGCTTCTTATCTTATAAAAATGTATTATAATCTTTGTATCGAATCTTATAATTTTCAATCATTATTAGATAGTTATATATAATAGTATTAATGAGTAAAAGTCTTTATATGATCACACCAATAATCATAACCATTTTCATAAAATACCAGAGGAATATTAGGATTAAGATTGTGAATTAATCCAACATATTTTCATACTATCATAAATAAAAAATTTTCTCCACTATACTATTAGTGAAAGGAAACTGAGATATAAAATTATGATAAATAACATAAAATAAAAAATCAAAACCAAGCTTAGTATCAAACATTGAGACACAATATGATACCAAATATTGTCCTATATATGATAGGGAATGTGACCTATAAGAGTGGGGGTGATTTTTAGTCTAAAAAATGACACATCAAGGTGAAAAACTAACATAATTTATGATATTATGATTAACCCATAATTTTTTAGAGTAAAAAAAAGTGTAAATAAAATTACACTAAATTAAAAATAATGGAAATTTAGTAATAGATAAATAAATATAAATTAAATTAAAATAAAAATTATTATAAAACTTATAAAGAAAATGAAAATTTAGTTTATCAAAATTTTTATAAAATATAAAATATGTATAAAAATTTATGCACAGTGAAAATTAAAGAAAACACAGAGTATTATATTTTAATTTAAATACTTATTTAAAGGATATTATTAAGGCATACTTTTATATAAAGTATAAGGAGGATATTTTAACATTATGCAAGGTACCTGTCTTTATATCCTTATAATCCTAATACTTAAACCCATTGAAATGTGCTCTGTCTTCCTATATATGGAAGCCCTCAATTAGAAAAATAAAAAAACCTCTGTCTTCCTATCTCTATAAGAACTAAATCACACCAAATCAGATATATCTCTATCTTCCTATCCCACTAATCCCTCAATCATAATGACTGAAAAAAATACAAATATAACAAGAAAACTTAGAAAATATACAATGAGGTCCTCATAAACAGATCCTCCAAGAGAAACTCTTCGAAAGAAAATATAAAAATATCAGAAGAAAACATGGAAACAATGCATTGTAAACTTCAAAATAACTTTTTAGTTTTTCTATAAATTTTTGTTTCTATTTTTTTATAATCCTTGAAGCTATGGTATTTTTATAGGAAAACCTTTAATGGTTGAATCCCATATTGTTCAAGGTTAGTTATAATTAAATCAAAAAAAAATTTATCATCTTTTGATGAACTCAATATCACTTATTATATTTCTATGAAGTTATTACTATGATACTATAGTACTTATACATCTTGATTAGAAAATTTTACATGAAACATTGGTTCTATGGTTTTTTAATTTTCAACTCAAACCTTAAGAATTTAATTTACTATAATTTCTTTCTGAAAAAACATATAAATAAGAACTTCATGTTACATCATGTTCTTATTAGGTTTATTTGATTTTAAAAAATAAATCTCATGATTTTTTTTACTCAACAGAGGTTTCTTGATTTTACTAAAATTTTAGAGGGGAAAACATTTAGTTATCTCTCATCTCACTCTTCACCATATTCTTCCATGTGGAATTTATCCTAACCTCTTTCCTAATTTGTTCAACTAGAGAATTTTAGAAAGACTCAAAATTCATGCATACCACCCACATATAAAGTATATTAGATCTATGGATAAAATGAAATTCATGAATCTTCCCACTATAATAGTTTGAATCTCTAACTTCAAGGATACTTTAAGGATCAATGTGCATATATATTTATCCCCCACATGTAATATAATTTAAACAAATTATATGGTATTTTTAAAGTTGAGGATGAATTGAGATAGTTCTAGGTGTTATTATATTGTAAGGATCCATTAGTCAAGCATAAGACTAGATTGATATGAGATATATTGTTGGACTAGTTTGAGGTATTGTTGGTATTTTAGATTATATTGGAATGCTTAAGGCTATGTTTAGGATTGAACATATGTTAGATATTATTAAAGATATATTTATAATTGTGGGAATGAAAGGAGTATCCTGATTCCTTATTTTTCTTTCCAATTATGTTGATTTTAGTATCCATTATTTAATATTACACTTTGGTAGTGAAAATGGAATGTCACTTCCCAACCATAAATATAATAAATCACCATAATATGTTACGATAGAGATTTAGGTTCTGATGGAAGTGGTGATTATAAATCAACATTGGTGGTGAGGGATTTCAAAATTCAGTAAATACTTGGGTTAATTTTATTACATTGGGAAAGGATGAGTAGTACAAAACTCATATTCAATGAAGAATAGATCTAATGTAAGCAAGAACCTAGAGGTTCATCTTGATTTAATCTAGAAAAAAATCACAAACAACTTATACTTTACCCATCCCACATAGAAATATCATCAGGAGGGTGGATAATTTATACTTTTTGGTGCATCCTCTACCTTGGAAGGGTGTGTTTTGGGGTGTGATGTGTGTTCCTTTGGTATATTATTAACCCACACTACACCTATTAATATGTGATCCAACCTTATCATGGGTCTATCTTTACTATATTTCCCATGGTACTAAGGGCCTCCTATTTTTTTCCTTAGGCTTATCCCGATTCTTATACTAGCCTTCATATTCATAAGGGTGCCCATGATCTCTAGTTGACTGGATAGAGTTTGGATCCCTTTTTCCATATTAATCCTTTTTACTCAAGTATTTTCACAATATCAAATCCTCTTCCTTCAACCTAAAATTATTCCTTTTAAACCTTCAAAACAAAAAATTCACAAATTAAATGCCCTAAATATCAGTCTTCAAAATAATAATTTCACAATTGATCAGTTATGAATCATTTTATTGAATAAAATGTCTAAATGTTGAACTATTATTCTAAAAATAATAAAAAGTTAAAAAACTATCATATTTATTTAAATTTACACTAAAATATACCAAAAAATATATCATTTTTTTGATAAAAAATGAAAAATTAATCAAATCAGTAACCCATTCAGCTAATTCACATTTTATTTGATAAGTTGAGGGTCTTCCATAGGTATTGGCACACCTAGATTAATATCCCCTCCCCAATGAGGAATATATTCCCGACTATGATAGCACAGAGGTGATATGGAAATTTTTGAAGCTAAGTGGTTTAAGCGATTTGGGTCCTGTGATATACTGAGTAATCCATATTCCCTATGGAATTCAATATTTATGGATCCCATATATGAATATTAATGGTTTTATTATTCTTGGTTTTATTTTAGGAATATATGGTCTTTATACTATTCAGCCTAACTTATTATCTATTTTCCTTCTTTTTATTTCCAAAGTGTCTTACTTGGTATGTTTATACTCACCCCTTTATCATATTTATGATAAAAATTGTTGTGTCTATATAGATAATGAATAGTTTAGGGGAGAATTTAATGGAAATGGATCTGGTGGTTCCAGATCTTAGTGGAACTATCAGGGATCATACTGAGAGTTAGTGTGATGTAGAGTTCTTCTTATCAGTTGTTTAACTTTAGACTTCATTTTGAGTTATTAGGCTCATGTATTTCCCCCTACTCTTTAGTGTTTCATTTATCATAATATTATGGATGGTTATCATGTGTCACATGCATATTATATCCAATATTTCATGATTATTTTTATTCTAAAGATATGTGGTTGTGTATAGGTTCATTAGGCTAAGGCCTTCCATGTATGTGATATGACTTCTTGGTGTTAGTGGTCAGTACCTGTCTTATTAGAGGATTTATTGGGGAATCATACTTAACACATATTAAACCTATATAGGGTCTCAGTGGGTCAATTTTTTTCTAATACATTAATTGATTCACTCTCCAACCACCTCAAGAAATCCCTATTTAAGTCTCTTCAATTGGGGAATCCTTAATTTTTATCAAAGTAGTCTATGTTTTCTATAAAATCTTTCGTGTTGTTGTTTTAGTTTTAAGTATAATGTATTAATATAAAGTGAGTTTAGAATTTTATATCCTCAACAGATCACATAAATTAAATGAATAGAGAAGGTATTATAATATTTTACTACAAAAATATATATGGATGAAAATATTTTTTGGTAATTTTTTACATTAAATATGGATGTGGTAGATATTGATACTTATGGAAACACTCTTATTAGTGAAGGTTCTATGATGAAAATGATTTATAGAAAAAAAATTGAGAATGATAGAAATGAAATAAATTCTATCTTAGCATCAATTTTAGAGAAGGGATTCATTAAAGTCATAAGGATCAAGATAGTAAGAGGAGTTTGGGATAAAATGAAGAATATATAAAAAGGAAATGTTAAAGTAAAGGGAATAAAGTTAAAAAATATTTCATTCCCAATTAAAATATGTTCTTATAATTGTTGGATAAATAGTGGATGAATGGTTCACTAGAGTTATTCAATTTTTAATCTTCATAAGTGGTTTTTTAGAAACTCTATAAGATTTTATGATTATCAAGAAGATAATACATATCTTATTAGAAAATTATGATGCAAAGGTTTTGGATATTAAAGGCATGAATTTAAATTCATTCCCATTAGATGAATTGAATTTTATGTTGATCTATTATGTAATGAAGATATATATTTTTCATTGAAAAATGTAAGTAAAGTTAGAAATGAAATATTTTCAATTAATTAAGGAATGGGAAGAAATAAAAGGGGATTATAAAAGATAAATATGATTTAATTTTATATGAATAAATTAAGATATTTTTTTACAAATTCATGTCACTTATCTCAAGGAATGTTCAAAAAGTAAATGGGAAAATTCATGGTAAGTATCCATTGAAATGTTTAAATTTTATACCAGTTGATAATTTTTCCACTAATTTTAATAAGATAAAAAAGGATGAAGACACTGATGATGCTGAGCCTTCCAGATGGTTTGTAAGGAAGAAAAGATAAAAATTAAAAAAATCAAAGGTTTATTACAAAGGTAAAGAAAGAAAAATCTAAAAGGTGAATAAAATCAATTTTCTATTGAATATAGATTAATAATAAAGTAATTAAAGTCAATGTGAAGATTGTATGACACTTATTAATCATAATGAAAAATTGTTGATTACTAAAGTGAATTAAGAATAGTTCTCTAGTGATGAATATGAAAGTGGTAATGATGAATAAAGGTTTTAGGATATATAAATTATTATAAAAATATAATTAAAGGATTTTATAGTAAATATTTTTAAGATGGTAAAATATAATGTAAATTTAAAGAAGGTTCCTCATACAAAAGATGAGGTTAATAATTCTTATGGTGATAAATATTTGATATTGATGAAAGAAGTTAAATGTTTAAAAATATAACTTACAAAGGATAATAAATTGAACAATTCACTAGAGAATAATTTTAAATTAAAATAATTAAAATTACTCAACAAAAGGTATTATAAGTTGAAAATAATTTGAATAACTTCAAGTTAAATTTTCAATAAACCATGTAAGAAGTTGGTGGAAGTTCAAAGTACAATATACATGACTTGTGAACTATCCAAGAATTTTAATGATTTTATATAACTTTGATGAATTTATTTTATGTATAAAAAATTTAAGATCCCACTTTTTTTCTAGGTTTTTTACTTTTTAATTTTTTGGTTGAACCTCTTTGAGTCTTGTTAAACTATTTAAGCCTTGGTTTTTAAGCCCCATTCTTATATTAAAATGCTATTTAATAGGTGTTATGGGTATCTTAGAATTTTTACTAATGGATGATAGTTTTAGCTAGTGGTGGTTTACAAGTTTGTATAAACTATAGAACCAGCAACTACCTAGTGTAGTCTGCTGACCAATCGATGGGCTACCCAATAGCCTGGTAAGTCTACATGATTCCCACTGGACAACTAGTGGGATTTGAAAGATTTTTTCTCCTACATGAGACCCACATAACACCTAGTGGGGTTTCCATATATGCATGATTTCTATAGGACACTATATACTAGCCAGTGGTGACTAGTTGGGCTATGATTAAAAGGGAAAGATAATCATATTTCTCCACCCCAAAACCCCTTTTAATCACCTGTTGACCTCTTATTTGAACCTAATTTGAGTTTTATGTATTATTAAGGTTATCCAAGGATCTCAAGTATCCTATAACACTTTAATTTATTTCTTCAATCCTTTCTTCAATCCTATTGTCCAAAATCGAGGATCATTTTATTGAATGTTGTTCCAACACTCGATCTCAGTTTCTCTTATTCTTCATTCTTGAGGTGGATGGTTTAGAAAAAATCCCTAAAGTGTATTCTACTTTTCTAGTATACCCAACATGCACTATTATACCATGAATATGATCTAACCTAATTAGTAACTACTAAAATTGATGAATCCACAAGCTTAAATCTCCCTCCGATCCTATTGGGTCCATTGTCACTGAGATTGGGACTTATGACCACCCAAGAGGTGTTCCTACCCTTGATCCCATGACACTTTAGAAATTATTAATGCGAGAGTTGTCTTAATATTGAATTTTAATAACTTGGAAGTTGTGATAATATTCTTGAGAAAGTAAAAATTGACATAAAACTGAATATATTGGCATGTAATTATCTTGGCATAATAATATGATGAATTATGGATATCTTATCATGTGAATGATAATTTTGATAAATTGATAATTTTAAAAAATTATTACAATTACTATGTTAATTAGTAACTTGGATCAATGTAATGTAAAGTTTTATAATTAGTAATTTGGGTAAATTAACCAATATGGAATATGGTCATATTCTTGGCATGTTTTATGAATTTAATTCATTAAATCTTGTTGCATTATTTATGAATTATAAAATTAGCCTTAGAATTGTAATTAACATAAGGTATGATTTCCTCTTCATATGTAAGTGGCCCTAGTATGGGAATTTACACTAGGTTCTGTGATATATTTTACCTTGGTATTCTATTATTCTATGGGAACACATAAACAGATCCAGAATTGGAATTCTCATAGAGCCCATTATGACACATTTTCTTTTCCCTTGGTATAATATTGCATCATGGGAACACGTAAGAAACTCAAGTATGGGAATTTGTATAGATACCTGTATGACATGGTTAATTTTTCACTTGGTATGTTATTTCATGATGGGAACACATAAGTGGATATATCATGAGAATTTTCATATAAAACAATATGAAATAGTTACTTTTTACCTTGGCATAGTATTTCAACTTGGGAACACATAAGGGGCTATAGTATGGGAATTAACATAGATCTCATTATTACTTGGTTACTTGATGCCCGAGGGTGAGGTGTTTGATTACTTTACATAATATGGGAGATTAATCCTTAGTAGTAGAATATACTAGTGATATGGGTGATTCATCCTTGTTAAGAGAATCCACCCCTCAAAAGAGATATCCGACATCATACTGAAAAAGATTTGGATGACCCCACCTAATAGCCTAGAGCTCAAGGGTTGGTGGGTTTGTTTGATGTTATGCATTAATTTATGAATTAATTATCCTATTTGTTGTATTTTTAATTAAATATTTATTAATATTATATTTTTTAGACATCATGGGTGTTGACCTAATGAGTTTTACTCACACACTCTTTGATCTCCATTTGGTATATGGGCATATTTCATGGATGAGGTCTGGAAAAGGTTAAGGGGCCCTATTCTTGATTGTTTGATTATTAGATGATATTGGAGCATAGAGATGGGACTATACATGGGGTTAGAAATCAGGGGTTTTAGATTATTTTTATGAGTCTATTTTAGACATTTACTTATAGGACACTCAAAAAAAATTAGTTTGACATAGGATATGGAATGACATGGTTTATTATCATTATTTTGATTTTATTTATTTATTTATATCTGGGATGAGGTGGTGATATTTTATTATATTATAGTTTATTTTTTTTTATTTTTTGTATTCTTATTTATTCTATTATTGTAACTCTTTACTAGTTGGCATAGTCTCTCCACTATATTCTTTACACCCTCACTGCTATTAGGTAACCTATGGAATATGGGGAGGTGTAATGGAGGTCTCATAATTACCTGTCTCAGTCATATGGGAGAGTATCAGACCAAGTATGTTACAAATTGATATCAGATATTATATATTTTCTATTTATTTACTATTTGGGGAAGTTTTATAGGATACTATGATGTGTTGGGTCTTGGTAATAATCTCATTCATTGGTGTAACTAACCCATGTGTGGGAGAAAAACCAAGTTCCTAGGGATGAGATTATTGTTTATGATGTTCACTTGTTACAATTGTGATTCCATTTCACTTTGGGTGATTCAATTATTGTGTGATGTTACTATTTAATGAGATTTTACTCATGGGCCAGTACAACATGAAGTGAGTATGCATGCATCATGGTTGCACATAGGGGAAATATATTGACATGCATTTTTCATGATAAGGATATATTTATTTAATGTTACATATATTCCTCTTTAAATTGTGAAAAGTAATCCTTTGATATATCTAATAAAAGGAATAAATGGAAATATTATGAATTTACAATTCACTTATTATGCTAAGTTGTAGAGTAACCACATGTCAATGGTTCTCTTCTTTTTTCTTGACTGTATGAATTCATTTTTGTTGTGTATCATGTATTCTGAGGAGTGTTTTGACCTTTGTGGAGAAAATACCTTTTAATAATCTTCAGTTTGAGCATCAAGTGTGTGGTAACCAACACATACCTCATTCTATTGAACCAAAAATTCCTATGCCTCTAGGTATACTGAGTGAAAATCCTTGGTGAAAAAACTTAGGAAAGTTAGATCATGGATGGACACTCAGTGGCTAGATGTAAAACCCATGTTTCAGATGATGAATTGTGAATATTGATTGCAAGGATATTACCATTCTAAAGAGGAGTGTTGTGAGTGCTCTAGTTGGTGGTTTTAGTTTCTTTTTTTGTGAGAAAAATGAAAATATGAGTGAGTCTAGGATTATTGGTATCTGATTTGTGGATAAAAATCACTCTATAGGAATATATAGCTATGTATTAATGCGTTTTTGAGATGTATCCATGGTGTAAGGAGGAATCAATATTATATTGGGGTAGTATTTTGTGGTCAAGCCAAGATTTTCATCTAATAGAAATGTCATGGTTTTATTTAATGTCTTTCATGAGGGGATGAGACCCATCAAGGTCAAAAGTATTAAACTATGTCGAGGCTGCTAAGGAATTATTACTCATTGTAAATGGACCAACGAATGTAGTAAACTGAATTCTGGGTATTTAGGTATGAGTATCACTTGATGATTTCTTGAAAATTGAGTTTGAACAAACAGTCATTATTAGTCATTACATTTTGGAGATAGACTAGTCAGGGATTGGGTAAACTGATGTAAGCACTATGAGGTTATAATAAGGATACCCCTATGGTGGGGAGCATCAACTTGGTCTTTTATGAAATGACCAATATTATGGAAAAGGCCATGGATTGTGTAATAAAAAATATAGAAAAATCATAGTGTACCATTTTAAATTTTCTTCCTCAAATATTTTCTCATCTTACAATCCAAGAGGTAGATTGAGTTCACTATCGAGTAGGTTATGGGATCTGAATCAGTTTCTATCTAGCCTTACATGATGTCACTAATAAAGCTTTAGGAGTTAAAAGTGAAGTTGTAATATCTAGAATATAAGGGATTCATACAACCTATTACTTCACCATGGGGTTCTCATATAATTTTTTTACAATAAGGTTTATGGGACTTTACACTTATGCATGTATTATTGGAGACTAAACCAGATGATATTCAAGAACTGGTATCCCATTCCATGAATTGATGATCTCTTTGATTAGTTGATAGGTTATTGAATTTTATCCAAGTTTGACTTGAGTTTAGTGTACCATCAGTTGAGGGTGAGATCATCTAACATACACTAGACTTATTTCAAAAGTAGGTATGACTTTTATGAGTTTTTGGTGATTCTGTTCGGTCTTAAAAATGTGTTGGTGGTATTCATGGACTTGATGAATCAAAAATTCCATTTTTTCATAGACCAGTTTGTAGTGGTTTTCATCAATGAAATATTTTTGTACTTCAAATATATAGAATATCATACTCAACATGTTGAAATCATCCTAAGTACACTGAGAGAGTATTTTATTAACACCAATCTATCCAAATTTCACTTATGGATAAAAAAGTGAACTTCTTGGGTCATGTTATCTAAGAGGTTGGAGTTTCATTTGAACTAGATAAGGTTGAAACCATGGTACTATGGGAGCTACCCAAGAATGTATTTAAGATTTAGATATTTCGAGGTCTATCAGGCCATTACAAGAATTTAATCTAGGAATTCTTTTTTATGGAAACATTGATGTTTGGAATGAATAAGAAAGGGGTGAAGTTTGTTTAGTCCAATGATTTCAAGAGGGATTTATAGATGTTGAAAATTAGGTTGAACTCAACACCAATCCTCACCTTACCTAATCAGGCTGGAATATAGCATGTAGTGTGATGCATCTATTTAGTGTACAAGGATTAGTTATATAGCACTGAGAGGGGGTGAATCAGTGGTATACTATTTTTACAAAATATTTTACTTTTGATTCAACCTTTGTGATTGATTAAAGTCCCAATCTATCATATTTAATACTTAGACTCACCCTGAAAGAAATAACAAACAAAGAAAAAATAAAACACATGGATTTAAAAGGTTTGATACAAAGACCAAATCCCTGGCTTGTTGGTTAGACCCCCAACACAGATTATCCACTATATAAGAAGGTGATTATAACAATAATTGGCTAGATCCCCAAATTAAAAACTAGTTATACCCCATAATTTCAATCAGAATTCAACAATTGGTTAGACACACCAACTTCACCTTCTACATAATGATTGGTTAGACCCCCTATCACAAAAATCAACAACTGGTTACACCCCTAGCTACAACCTTCATCTTCTTTTTGAATAATTGATCCATAGATAATATGATCAGTTGATCCTCCTATATAAGCTTGAGATATCACACATGATCATATAAAATTTCAAGTTCCTTTGCACTATTCCTGGTATTTCTCAAATATTTATGTTCATTAAATACAAATAGTTTTATTAATACAACACTTCCCGGGATAGAATTCTTTCTTCTACTAAATATATGACCTCACTATACATTGAAAACTTAGATACAAAAATACTTCCGAATCACTGATGATAAAATTGTCCTGGATTCAGTCTCAAAACTTTACACACTTATTAAGAAACATATATTTCATGTATACATCTTCAAACATCATGGATGAACATGAATGCATGGATATCTCACTTTATGCATGCATTATTTCATGTTTATACAAACTTCCTTATGTCAATGAAATTGCATGTGCATATATGAATTTGTTTCATAAACACCCTATCACACATAATGTTCACTTTATCAATCATTTTTCACACACACCATTCAATTATTTCTTCATAAAAAAAGGTATATGCATGATATCTCACACGTGTATGTTTAGATGTTACATAGAGCTTCCCACCTGATGTCTTATTTCATGAAAATGTGTATGTATTCCACAATGGTTTCTCAGTGCATGCAGCCTTCTCAAATCATGCACAACAATTTCCCTCCAAGTATTTATATGTATAATTCTTATTATACTTATGTATGTAGAAGTATGCATACATGTACTGTCCTTCACACAAAATTGTATTTCCAATGTTTACTCCAATCAGTGTATGTGCTCAAGATCTTCTTTATGAAATACAATGTGTATATACACTATTTCATGGTTTCTCAAAGATATTCTCACAAACATAATAATATAAACATGTTATAGTATCACGATATCTCAATAGCTTCATGGAAACTTGTTCATCCTGAAGCAAAAATAGTGTGACATACTCATATAGTTTTCTTGTCATATTACTCATTATTCACACTAACAGAATGAGCGCAGATCCCTTCACAAACCATATGTTCATGAAAATATTTATCTCTCAAAACAAAACTCATATTTGAGATAAAACACACAAAAAAGAGATAGTATTTAGTATTTATAGATAATGATCATTATCTTAGAACCTTCTAGAATCATGAAGACAACTACTCATTAATCAGATAATTTAAACACTACCTCTATTCCATGGATTCAAGAAGCACCATCTCAAAATTTTAATCTCTTGCAAATTTATAAACCATGGTTTGATTATTATAATATTATGAAAATGAAATTGCATAATTATTTAGACCATGATCGGATCATCAGTACACTCAAATGAAGCTTGAAATCTTGAGTTTAAGTTTCAATCGATATAGATATGGAGATTCTAATGTACAATAATATAAGGTAAGGCTTACTGGAGAATATATTCTTAGATAGGATCCTACGCTGCTGATAGGATCCAACAGTTTCATAGCTCGCAAAAACAATCAATAGGATGAAGTAATTGACGACCAGGATGATGAGATGTAAAGATCAGACAATTATAGTTAAATTAGACCTATCCATATCCCACATCTAACATGCATGATTTTTCTAGTTCCCTTATAACACTCAGTGCAACATCCCTGCTTTAGAATTCTCCTCTCCCTCTCTGGTACCACCCCGTACCAGTTATGTGGGCATGCTTATGCGACCAATTCTATTTCCATGCCACCCTTTATGGGGTTGATCCACTTATCCTCCCATGCACCCTTACGGGCGAACTTCTGCATGCTTTGACTACTAATACACTATCTATAATAGGGTAGATCTTGGCTGCCCTTGTGGTGCTATTCCCCTTAGCTGGCTGTGGGGTGGATATCTTTTTAGTGAAGACCATAATTTTTTTCACAAAATTTCTCATACAAAATCCAACTCAAAATATTCCACAAACCGAAAAAATTGATTCCCATCATGCATGGATTCTTCTACAAATTTAAAATCCTTATCCTTATCATGCATGGAATTTTCTTATTTTTTACTCCATTCACTGTTGTAAACATTGTGTCATCTCAAAAAATCAATGACACAAATTATTCTAAAATACAAATCATCTCAACAATCATCACATTTTAAAAACCTTAAACACATTAAAATATTCCACCAACCACTCATTGACAACAAATTAAATTCACTAGACACTTAAATTTCCCCCTTTTTATTTGTTTGCAATACTAAAAATGATGTCAATGTGTTTTTTTTATTTCTCCCCCTTATTGGTAATGAATATAATGGTGAGTTTTGGAGTTCAGACATCAAACAAAATCTTCTATAATTTTTAAAGAATGAAACCTCACTCAAAAATAGCAATGAGCTTTTAGTTAATCAATTCTAAGTCTATATGGACAAGACCGATGTATAAAACAAGAGAGATATCACCTAAGTTTCAAATCTATTAAAATCTTATAATCATGATACCAATCTCAAACTTGTTTCTACAACTTCATATCATGGAAAAATTTGAACAATATTGCTAAGATATTTCCTACACACATCTCAACAAATGAATCAAAAAGTTCAAGTGAAAAAACAAATAAATTCCCCTTTAAAATTCAGATTAAAATTATGAGAGTGGTAATCATTTTCATAGGATTTTAAAAAAATTGACAGCTTAAATCACCAATGCTCCCCCTAAAGGGAAACACCAATCCCCTTAAATTATCTTCATGTTAGTACAAAAGAATTTATAAAAAGGGAATAAGGAAGAACCTATTTGTTCCTTAGAAATAACACTCAGGCTGAGTGCTACCTCTCAACCTTATTTTTCCCTTCTTCCTTTTAAAATATGATTTTCAAGAGTTCTCTTTCATCTATTGGGATGTTATAAGTATCATGAAATGTTTTATGTCATGAACAATTTGTACACACCTTTCACACTTCATGATTTTCAAGCCATCATTTATAGATGAATCCTCATCATCATTAAATTATTTATATGTCACCATTTTATCTTATTTTTCTATAACAATATTTTGATCTTTTTTAAATTGTTTCATCTTCTCACACAATTCACTGGTGACTGTATATTTCTTCATGGTCTAACTTTTATTCTCATATTCATTATTAAGAATCTAACTTGATAAAAAAACTCTATTTTTTTAGCTTTTTAACCTAATTGACCACATCTTCTATATGATTATTATGAAAATTAATTTAATTTATGCATTGATAGTTTAGATAAAGTCTTGATCACAAGATTCTCTTTCTAATAATTTGATCTCATATACTCAGCATTTATCCCCCTTGATTCATTCATCCTCCTTAGTAGTGAAATGTTATACCATCATGAATAATATTTATAACCAAATAATCCACAACTTCAATAGTATAATCTGGACCCTGATCTTCTAGACTAAAAAAAATTCATCTATGAAGATTGTAGTTGTTTCCTTTTCACAGACTATGGATGTATCTTATTAGGAGGAAATATTCTATCATAATTATTAAATTATTCCTTTGTGAGAATTATTTTCTCATTTGTTATTTTGAGCTAGTTAGATTTAGTATTTCCTTTTAGACCCGCATCATTAGAAAAACCATTAGTTTAAAATCACCCTTTTTATCTGAAACCTTCTTCTTATCATCTTTAGAAGATTTAGCCTTAATCTCAACAAATTTGGTGAAGTCTTATTTCATCTTATTCAGTACACTTTTAGCTGAAAGATAGATAGATTGTGTCTTAGATAATTCTTCCTCTTTCTCAGCAAGTCTCTCTTTAAGATCATTCAATATCTTTATAAATTCAGATAATTTCAAATTGTTTTGTTATTATCTTCAAAAAATACTAAATCTTCCTTTACAAGATATTAATTTTGAATAGTTTTCATCTTTCCTTATAACTAAAATATCTTCTTATTATTTTCTCTTATTTCATTAAGATGAATCTCTTATTTATTGACACATTCCTTATTCTCAAAGGAGATCTTCTCAATTTATTTCTTTAGTGTTATCTTTTATTTCTCGAGTTGCATATTCTCAAAAGGAGTAGCTTCAAAATTTCCTTTTAACATCTATTCCAAATCAGTTCTTTCATCACCTTCATCACCTTCAAATGAGTCTCTATATTTCTTGGATTTACCCATAAAGCACATTTATTTCTTAAAATATCTAACATCTTATAACTCAAAACTTAATGATATAAATTCATTTATTTATCTTCTCATAATATTTCTATTCTTGGAAGTAAACCTATTCTTATGTTTCATCCACTTTTTTTCTGATACTTTATATCTTCTTCATCTGATTCACTATCATCATCCTTATTCTTTGAGAAGTTCCCAGTAAAATGACCTTTATTGTGAAAATTACAGCACTTTGGTGATTTTTTTCTATTTTATTTCAAACTTCCCCTATGGATTTTTTTTGAAAACAATTCCATAATTAGTTTTAAGACCTATTAAACTTATTCATCCTTAGGATCAGTTGATTCTGGTTCTTCTTTTATTTTAGTTTTACCTTTTATCATGGCTTCAAAGGCCATATCATCTCTTTCCTTTTTATTGAATACTGTAAATTTTCTCATTTAATAAGATATGAGAGTATTATAAAGTTAATCCAATGGTATATCTTTTATCTCTTCTAATATAAAAATATTTTAGTTGAATATATCTAGGAAATTTCTCATAATATTTTTACAATAGTAGAATCATCCAGCTTCTCTCCAAAACCTCTAATATTTATGACTATTTCATTTAATATTTTAATGTATTCATCTATACTTTCATCATCATCCGTTTTTATATCTTAAAAAATTATTCTCTATATTTTCAACTTGGATTATCTAACTTTAATATTTACTTTAAAACTACTTCTCAGTTTATCCCATATCTCCTTGACTGTCTGGAGACCCATCACTTTTGTGTAATTTTTTTTTCAGATAAACCCATCAATATTTAATTATGAGACTTAACATCAACTTCTAAATTTCTTTTTTCAGATTGAGTCATATAAAAATTTTCATTAATAGAAGGAAAACTCACTGTTGCTGCATCTCTCCCTTCCAGGCCAAGAGATATAAGGTAAGAAAGAATCCTATTCCACCAACTATGATAATTCATGCCATCAAAAGTAGAAATTCCTTGTATGTTCACTGAATTAAAATTATACATTATTAAAAAAGTATTCTGGATCTAAAGAGGGTACCTTGTGCTCTAATACTAGTTGTAGTGGCCAAAGATCAGTTAGATACCACTAAGAGGGGGGGGGGGGGGTGAATCAGTGGTATACTATTTTTATAAAATCTTTTACTTTTGATTCAACCTCTATGAATCATTAAAGTATCGATCCATTAACTTTAATACTAATACTCAACCTATAATAAATAATAAATAACTAAAACATAGCACACAGGGATTTAAAAGGTTTGGTACAAAGACCTACTCCTTGTCGTGTTAGTTAGATCCCCAACACGAATTCTACACTATATCAGAATGTGATTACAATAGTAATTGGTTAGACCCCCAATTACAAACTAGTTATACCCCCATTTGCAATCAAACTTCAATAGTTAGTTAGACCCCCCAACTTCACCTTATAAATAGTGATTTGTTAGACCCCCCATCACAAACCTTAGAATCTGGTTAGACCCCCCAACTATAGCCTTAAACTTCTTATTGAATAATTGATCCACAGATAGGATGATTAGTTGATCCTCCTCCACAAGCTTGCTGGATCACACATTATCATATAAAATTCCAAGTTACTTTGCACTGATACTGGAATTTATCAAATATTTCTGATCATTGAATATAAATATATACCTCAACACAATACTTCTCATGATATAATTCTTTCTTCTACCAAAGAACTGTCCTGACTATACACTAAAAACACGGATAAAAAATACTTCTAAATCATTGATGATAAAATTATCCTGACTTCAGTCTCAAAAATCTATACACTGATTGTTCAAAAAATATTTCACGTGTACATCTTCCAACTTCATGCATGAACACAAATGGATGGATGTCTCACTTTATTCATGCATTATTTCATGTGCATGAAAAATTTCTTATGTCAATGACATTATATGTGCATATATGATTTTTTTTCATGCACACCCTATCACACAAAATTTTCACTTTCTCAATCATTTTTCACACACACCATTCAATTCTTTCTTCATACACAAAGGTATATGCATGAGATCTCACATGTGCATATTTAGATGATAAATGGAGCTTCCCACCTGATGTCTTAATGAATGTAAATGTATATGTATTCCACACTAATTTCTTTGTGTATATGACCTTCTCAAATAATACACAACAATTTACCTTCATGTATGTATATGTATACTTCTTCTTAGACTTATATATGAAGAATCATGCATACATGTACTTACCTTTACAAAAAATTGAATTTCCAATGATTACTCCTAACAGTGTATGCAAAAAAGATCTTATTTACAAAATGAAATGTGTATATACACTATTCTGTGGTTCCTTAAATATGTTTACACAAACATAAAAAGATAAACACATTAGAGTATCCTAATATCTCAATAGCTTCATGGAACCTTGTTCATCATGAAGAAAAACTAGTGTGACATACACATATAGTTTGCTCATGGTATTAATCCTTCACACTAATAGAATGAGTGTAGATCCCTTCATGAACCAAAAATTCCTAGAACTATTTCTATATAAAAAAAATTATCAGATGTGAGATAAAATGAACACAACAAATGATCTCAACTTTGGTATTTATAGACGACGATCATCAACTCAGAACCTTCTAGAATCACAGAGAGACTACTCATTAATCATCTCATTTAAACACTACCTCTATTCCGAAGGTTCAAGGATCACTATCTCAAAATTTTAATCTTATACACACTTATAAAACCATGGTTTTATTATTTTAATATTATTCAAATGAAATTTTATAATTATTTTGATCATGATCAGATCATGTGTGCACTCAAATAAAGACCAAAATATTTATTTAAAGCTTCGATCGATGTAGCGATGGAGATTTCGGTGTACAATACATGTAGGTGAGGCTTTCTAGAGAAGATAGTCTCAGATTTGATCCTATTCCATTGAGATGATCCAATAGTTGTAGAGCTCACAAAAACAATCGAACGACTTAAACGATTGATAGTCAGGATGATGAAATGTGATGATCTGACAGTTCTGGTTAAATCAAAACTATCCCACATCAAATACACACGAGTTTTCCCATTCCTTTATAATACTAATTGCAACATCTTCACTTAATAATTATCCTATCTCACTCTGGTACCACCCCATATCAGTTATGCGGGCATGATCATCTTCTCACCTCCACCATCGTGCCACCCTACATGACATCGCTTCACTGGTCCTCCCATGGACCCCTATGAGCACACTCTTACATGCTTCAGCCGCTACTATGCCATATGGATGAGGGTAGAGATTGGATTCCCTTGTGTTGCTTCTCCCCTTATAAGGATGTGTGGTGGATATTTTTTTAGTGAAGACCATATAAAATTTTCACCAAATTTATTATAGAAAATCCAACTCAAAATATTCCACAAACTAAAAAAATGGATTCTTCTCATGCATGGTTTCTTTTAAAAATGTCAAATTCTCATCATTCTCATGTATGAACTATTCTTATTTTTTACTCCATTCACTATTGTAAATATAATTTCAACTCAAACGATTAATGACACAAGTTATTATGAAATAAAAATCAGCTCTACAATCATCAGATTTCCAAAAAATTAAACACATTGAAATCTTCCACCAAACACTAATTGAAAACAAATGAAATTCACTAGAAACATCAATCTAGTGTTAGAATGAGAAAATTTTTGATATATAATGATAAAGTGGTTTATTATGGATTTAGACAGTTGATATCATGTGAGAGGAATTATCCTACTCATGATTTGGAGTTAGCTACTATGGTACATTCCCTGTGACACTAGTGACACTATATCTTGGGCGAGAGGTATGTGGTATACACAGAATAAAAGAGCCTTAAGTACAAATTTTCATAGTAGTAATTTAACCTTTGATAGATAAGGTGGGTTGAGTATATATAACATTTTTAATTCTAGTTGGAATGAACTCTAGGAAGGGGAAACATCATTGATTATTCCTTGAGTTGGAATATGCAAAATGATGAAGTGCTGAAATCTTGTGACATGTGGTGGATGATGAAACTATTTTTAGATATGAATTTGGATGTTCAAGATTCTTAAGGTTGAGTGAATTTGACTTCAACATCAGTGGTTATCATACCCTTAGACTGGATCAATATAGATTAATTATCTAATCTTGAGGGGTTAAATCTGAGGGAAAATTTATATGGTGGGGATCTACCCCCAGGATGGTCTCTTAGTAGTGATGAAATTCTTCTTATCTATGTCTATATATGGGTTCCTATGAGTTTTCATGATGAGACAATGAGAGAATTACATGATCCTAAATTGTCAATACATCATTGTCTAACATATATTCATTGTGATCTACTTAGGTTATACTAGTGACTAGGGACGAAGAAGGAGATAACAAGATTTGAAACATGATGTTTCATTATCAGAAGGTGATGGATGAGAATTAGAGGCCCATCGGGTTACTTCATAATTTACCAATTTTGAAATGAAAATGGTATGATGTCACCATGGAATTCATGATTGTATTACCTATGAAACCTTGAAAAAATGATGTAGTATGGGTGATCATGGATGGAATGATGAAGGTATCCCACTTTATACCTATAAAGAATACCTTCATAGTTGATGATATAGGTAATATATATATGAAATAGATAGTTTGGTTACATAGTGTCTTGAGGAGTATCATTTCTTATCAAGACCCCCATTTCACACTATGATTCTATAAGGTATTTTTGAAAGATTTGGGAATAAAGGTTATTCTGAGTACAATATACCATCCTTATATTGAATTATAATATGAATTGATGATTTAGGTTCTGGGGGATATGTTATAAGCCTATGTTTTGGAATTTATTAGTTCATGGGGGAATCATCTATAACTTATAGAGTTTTCTTATAACAATATCTTCTAGGAATCGTTATAAATGGATACATTAGATTCCTTTTATGGAAGGCGATTAAGTTCTCTTATTTGATGGTTAGAGGTAAGTGAGTTAACTCTTTTTTGAATTAGTCTCATTTAGGATACATTTGAGATATTATAGTTGATTAAAAAGAAGTTGGTAACCATGTAGAGTCGAAAAAATCATATGCTAACCATTGGAGATGACCTATGGATTTCAAGTTTGGTCATCTGATTTTTCTTCAGGTGTTTACCAGGCTAGGAAAACTCTGTATCAGGAAGTAGGGAATGACAGTGCCTAGGTTTTTTTTCTTCTATTTTATATAATAGAGAAGGCTGGTCTAGTTACATAATTATTGGCCCTTCCACAGTGATATGGATCCATGCATGATGCGTTTCACATGTCATGACTTCATAGATATAACCCTAACCCTTATCATGTGATATAGGTTGATAATGTTGATCTTGAAATTGATGCATCCTTTAATGAGAATTTGATCTTTATCATAGAACATAGTAAAAATAATCTTTAAGGGAAGACTGCTCCTCTAGTGTTAGTGTATTGGAATCATGGGAATTTTCAAGAGGAGACCAGGGAAAGTGATTTTGATATGTGGGAATAATGGATCAAGTTATTCACCGATACACAAAAATGATTATTGGGAGAAAATATTGGGGAAAAGTTATTATATGGTGAGAAGGTTATAGGATCCCATCATTTTCAAGGTCACTTTATTTTTAAGTTTTTAGTTGAACCAATTTGAGTCTTATTAAACTATTTAATACTTCTTTTTAATCCCTGTTCTTGGATTAAAAAACTATTTCATAGGTGTTTGAGGGATTAAAGAAGATGAAATGGAAGAGGATATAAATGGATAGTGTTCTTTTTCATGTTTAGAGAAACTAGAGATCCATTGGCTAGTTGGTGTAGTCCATATGCCAATTGGGCTGCCCAGTCAATTGGTAAGGCTATAGGAGGCCCCCTAGCTAGCCAATGTGACCATTGGTCAACCTGTGCATTTAGGAAGATTGGGTATCCTACAGGAGACCCACAAGCTAACCAGTAGGGTTCCCAGCCATACAGGCTTACTGGAGGACACCACTGTCTAGCTGGTGGTGCCCATTAGCTACCCTATGGAATTGGGATGGTCCAAGATTAAGAGGGGAGGAATCATATTTCTACCCCCCAAAACCCATTTTAATCACTTGTTAACCTCTCATTTGTCCCTAATTCAAGTTTTAAAAAATTTTAAGGTCATCTATGGTTATAAAGGCTACTAAAATACCTATCTTTAATGTTTCAATCCATTCTTTGATCTATTATTAAATCCAGTGATCCAAAAGTGGGTATCTTTATGTTTCACATTGATCCAGTGCTCGATATTGTATTCTATTCTTCTCCTTTCTTAAGGTGAGTGGTCTAGAGTAACTCCTTAAAGTCTGTTCTACTTTTATAGTATGTGAAACATGTACGATAGTGCCGACACACCATTCATGTGACCTAACCTAATTGTTAACCACTAAAATTGATGAATCCATATGTTTAGACCTCCCTCAGATCCTATTGGGTCTATTAGATTTAGGACTGGGACTTGCGGCTATCTAAGAGGCATGCCTACCCTTGATCCTATGAAACTTCTGAAATTTTTAATGGGTGGGTGAATTGTCTTGACACGAAATTTTCATAACTTGGAAATTGTGATAATTGGATTGAGAAAGAAACATTTTGCATAAAAGTGAATATATTAGAATGTAATTGTCCTGGCATGATAATATGATGAATTATGGTTATCTTGGCATGAAAATAGTAATTTTGATAAATTGATGACTGAAATAGAATTTATTACAATTATTGTGATAATTGTTTACTTGGATTAATGTAATGTAAATATTTATAATTGGTAATTTGGGTAAATTAACCAATATAGAATATAATCACATGTTTTACATGTTTGAAGAATTGAAATTCATTTACTTGTGTTGTATTTTTTTGAATTGTAAAACCAGCCTTAACATGGGAATTATCATAAAGTTTGTTATCCTCTTAGCACATAAGTTGACCTAAAATGGGAACTATAACTACTTCATATGATATATTTTCACATGATATAGTATTTCACTAAGGGAACATATAGAAAACTTTATCCTGGGAATTCAGATAGAGTCCAGTATAACGTAATTAATTTTTCCTTTAGTATGATATTGTGACATGGGAACATGTAAGAGAATCTAGCATGATAATTCCCATAAAGCCTAGTATAACACATTTAATTTTCACTTGGTATGTTATTTTTACATTAGAATACATAAGTGAATCTAAATAGAAATTTTCATAGATCCTAGTATGACAGAGTTACTTTTCCCCTTGGCATGGTATTATTCCCTAGGAATATATAAATGCCACCAACATGGGAATTCATATAGAGCCTAATATTTCTTAGTTACTTGATTCCCAAGGTAGAGGTGTATGATTACTTGAAATGATATCAGTGATTCATGCAATATAGGATAACCCACAAGGGGTTTGGGAGACTCATCCTAGTAATGAGAATCCACCCCTGGATAGGGATATCTGGCATTGTGCTGAAGCAAGTTTGATTGATTTCAGGTGTCAACTTGAAGCTCAAGGGTCAGTAGGATTATTTGATATTATTAATTAATTTATAAATCAATTCCTATATTTATCCTATTTTTATGTACAATTTATTGAGATGATATTGTTTAGATACTATGGGTGTCAGCCTACTGAGTTGTACTCGCACCCTATTCGGGCTCCATTTAGCACCTTAGAAGATTTAAAGGATGAAGGGTTGGACAAGGGAAAGAAGCCATATACCTGATTATTTTATTACTATATTTATTGGATTCTAGAGATAGTACTAGACATGGGGTTCGTAACTAGGGATTTTGGATTTTTTTGAGTTATTTTAGATACTTATTGGTATGAAATTCAGCACAATATTTAGTTTGACATGCGATATGACATGACATGGTTTATTATTATTATTTTATTTATTTATATATATATGGGTTGAGTTGGTTATGTGTTATTATCTATTGGTTGATTGTATTGTTTCATAATTATTATTTCTTCTATTATCACAACTCTGTACCATATGGTATTGTTTCCCTGCTATATTCCTTACACCTTCACTACTAGTTGTAAAAATTTGACACATGAGACTTGAATTATCATAACTAACCATTTTGATAACAATATAAAGTACTAGTTTGGTGAAATTACACAAAATACCATGAATCTATGAAATTTATGGTTGAAGAATAATAAAATAGAAAAGATAAGAAGTTTATAACATTAAAAAATAAATTATAGAAATATGTGCTATCTAGAAATATAAAATTAAACTAAAAATATACTATTAATAGTGAAGATAAAATTCTAAAGAAAATTTATAAATTTCAGTGTTTCAAGTGTTAAACATCTTAAAATTTATATTTGGTGAACATAGTAAAAAATAACATTCAAATGATTAAAAAATAACAAGTATTTTAGAACATATAAAGATTAGTTTTTGGAATAAAATTTTCATTTTATGGATATTATTGGTGATATGGTGGTTTATATTACCTAATTTTTTTGTTTTAATATAATATGTACATGTAATTATATAAATTATGGAAGGTTGGAGATAAGGTGGAAACAACACACCCAGATAAGGAAAACACGTTAAAATTAACAATTAAAAGTAGAGAAGAACTTTCAGTTTTTAAATAAAATTTATTGAAGTTGTGACCAATAAAGTCATTGTATAAAGGACTATCTGAAAATATTAAAAGAATAGATTAATATAAAAAACTTTTATGTGTTTTTAAGTAATAAGAAATAAAAAATATGGTTTTTTATGGAAGTTACATTGAAGGTTTCATAAAAATAATGAACTTGGATATTAGACAATAAATTTTTTCTCACATGACATGTGATATAAAGATTTTGAATGGATTTTATATGTTCAAATAGTTTTTTTATTTTTATTAATGATGGATATCATAAGATAAAATGCGTTGGATCTGTGGATATTGGTTATATAAGGCTGAAATCAATGATCACTCAATTTATTTATTGTATAAAACACAACATACTTAGTGTTTATCATTTGGATGATAACGTAAATTAATTTATATTTAATAATGATTAATTATTGGTGAATCTTATAAAATATGATTATATATTGACTAATGTATAATGAAAAATAAAAAACTTATTTCAAGCAGGAGATGATGTAAACTCATGAAAGTTTAGTTTTAATAAGGAGAATGATCAATGAAATTAAAAACTTGGTAAAATTGGATAAATAAAATTGAATAATTTAACTTGAGAAAATCATGTTTGAGATGTTTTTATACTAAATAGAGTGAAATAATGGATGTATAAAACATGTCATAAAGGGAAGATAGTTAACTATTCACATGAAAAAGTGGATAAAGGAATTTTAAAGTTGGAGTTTTCTTCCTATGAAAGAGTAATTGGAAAATGTGTTTACCAAACCTTTTCTTAAAGACCTATTTCAAAAATTGGGATTGATTATGGGAGTTAAACCTATTAGAAGGTTATGGTATGTCATCACCCATTATCTCCTATTCATTATATTTATATTTTAAAAGGTGGAGATAATAATATAAATCTATATCACTCTATTTTCCATAAAACAGGGAGAATTGATTTAGGGGTATAAGTTTGAAGTGAAAGCTATGAATTTTTCATGAACTATTTGTGTGTGTATGTGTAAAGATGGAAGCTCTCTATTTGTGTTTTTATTGGTAAATACGAGCTATTTTTATATTCTTTTTGAGTATGTGTATAAAATTTTTTCTAGTAAATATAAAGGGGTAGTTATTAGTAAACATGATGGGAAATCGTTTGAAAGAGAATATATTTTCACAAAGTGTTTTGGTATAGAGTTAATTAGTATAAAGGTTCTACAGTGAGTGAAGTGATTTGTTCTTTATAAAATCCTTTGATAATATCTTTTATTTATTATTATTTATTAAACCAAATTCTGTTATGTAGGCTTATAATTAGATAATTGAAAACTTATTGTTAGGAATGAGAGAACTGGTTAAAGGTTGAACTATTTATAAGAAGATTAAAGTGTTGTGAATCGGTATCAAAAGTTACTTTTAAGATATTAAAACTGGAAATAAAGTGTTAATTATATAATTAGTATCATTTTTGGAAATAAATGGGAAGTGTGAAGACATTTTTATTTTTTTGATTCATGTTTAATTCATTGGATTCCAATAAAATAAAAAGTGTGGATTTTTAAAGCATGTATCATAATCATGAGTGTATGGACTGCTTAGGTTATATTATATTGTAAACTAAAGAGGGAAACCATATGATGGTCAAAATTTTACCCAAAATATTTTTTTGCTTATGTTGAAGAATTTATAAAAATTTCTAGAGAATATATGAGGTGAAAATGGTTGAGAAATGTGAATTTTAGGTTCTATAGAGAAAAACATGATGTGTAACTATTTTTAACACATTGGTGGTGTTGTGTAAAGTTTTACGTAATTTTTTTATCTTATCAAAATATTATTGTTTTAATAAACATTATTTTTTTGGTATCTAGGATTCAATGATGTTTTCACTAGAAAACGTAAGGAATAAAACACTTTGTGTATGCTATTAGGTTTTATTGGGGACAACCCTTGTATAAACACCACAAAAAACATTAAAACCCTATTTTTCACAAGTTCTAACAATTTATTTTTTTTAAATAATATATAAATTAATAAAATACGTTTTTATTGTATGAATCTAATCCTTCTAAGATCTTATATAATAGCTTAATGAATAATCTTTAATGGAAATAAAAAAAATCCCACCTCCAAAGGTATCCACAAGTTTTATAAATTAACAAAATCTTAGGTAGGATTATCTTATCCACATAGCTTAGTTGAACCATAGATTAAAGAGAATGAGATAGCGAGAGCTATGTATTAGAGTTTTATATATACTATTTAACAATATTCACATCATACATTTTCATTAGGATTAAAACTATTTATACGACCTCCAAGGATGATCGTAAGACTCCCAACCATTTCTCAAATAATCATATATAATTTAAAACATTTCATAAAATGTTACTACTCCATGCAATGTGTGGTTCAATCACATGATCAATTTTTTAATGTTTAAGCAATAAATATGGATGTTTGGAACTCTGTATACCTCATCATATGATTTTATAACCAATCATGATAGTTTGTATTAAATAAATAGTAATTTACATTGTTTATCATATAATTCATGCACTACCATTCGTAAAACCATAACATAGTGACCTTCACTATGATGTGTTTTACTTTGTAAAAGATTGTGACATGGTTAACAAATTTATGTCATGTTTTTTATATAGTACATATTTCTATCAATCTCTTACTAGAACTAAATGCTCACACACTTAATGTATTTTCACCTTTTGTCACATCATATAAAAAAACTTTTAAAACCATATATAAAAACATTTTTAGATAATCTATTATTAAATTTCACCATATTGTACATCATGTGTAACAAATTATAAAAATTCATCCAAAAATATTTTTGGATATCTTGAGAAAATATTTTTAGAGTATTAATATCAATTTTATAAAACTTAATCCTCATTTATATAATCATTATGTGTGACACCATGAGCCTTTATAACATTGAAAACTATTTTGAATTTTATAATCCATAATTGTAATTATAAAAAAAAATAATCCTCAAGAAAACATCATTTTTACTCAAGCTATAAAGGGATATGTCTTGATCTCCATCAAACACATGTATATCTATACCTGTTCCCACCAGATGTACCATATATAATATGTATAATTATTAAATCCCTTTATCCAAGACATTGAGTAACCATGAGATATAGAGTATGCGAATATCATATAGAAAACTCAAACATTTTTTATTCTACAAGTATAAAATGACCAAATGGATGAAATAAAATATGTTATTTAAAAAAAATGGATGAGCACATTGAATGAACCCCATCCAAATAGATAAGCACATCATAATTCACTTATCTATATATGATCATATAGTTCCTTGATCTATCTTAATCAAGGGCCCAAATTTCATTTTCATGATATGAGAGGACAAATAACAACTTATTAAAACCTAAATTGATAAAATGATCATAAATATACCAAATCACCTTTAATTAACTCAACGTCGATACATACATAAGAAATGTATCAAATTATAAAGGTTTTTATACTAGTTATCTAATTAATTTCTATAACACCCTAACCCTAGAATGTAGGAGTCGGTGCAACATTTTATTACATTGGAATGATTACAAGGAATAAAATCCCAAAGGTGCAATCAGTTTAGAAGTTTTGGAAAGTCAGATTACATACATGATACCCATTTTAAATTAGGAAATAGATAATAGAACATGATACATAATGAAATGAAATGAATAGTCTCCTTGAAATATTATTCTAAGAATTATTCTTTATAACATGGGGAAAGAAATCATAATAAGGGTGAGATCAAATACTTAATAAGGGTAAGTAAATCAGAAGAACTAATGAATCAATAAGAATAAATCAACATGGAAAGTTAAATAACTGATAACACATTCCATTAAAATAACTAGATAAGTAATAATCAATATGGAAAGATAGATAACAAAAACACATGCCATTTAATCAATAATATGATAATTAAACTTAACCATGGATATTATAACTAATTGAATAATCACATGTAATAATAATAACTTAATAAATAATTATTTATGGAATAAAAATGGATATCCAAAACATATCATCAAGGTTTCATGACAAGAATCTAATACTTTCAAGGCTTCATTAAAGAATATAATAATGTCAAGGCCTCATGATAAAAATCTAATAAATGGATAAGGCCTTAGACAAAGCCATATCTAGTTTGTCCCATGAAATCTACTGATGCATCAAGGGTCTATATAAGTCCCACCCATCATATACTATTTCCAATGCATTCCTCATATGTAGAATAATTGATTTAATTAATAAATAGTGTAACTTATCATTAAATATCCATATTGAATAAATAATAAATTTTTATCAATAATTCCCTAGTGTAGGATAAGTAACAACAAGGGTTGTTGATATTGATGAATGAAAATACCATTTAAGGATAATTAAAACATTCATGAGGAAAATAATAATTAGACATTACAAAGTGTCCCATACCACTTTGAAACATTTGGATCATAATACCTATAAAGGAATAACATCAAATGATACTTAGAATATCATGATAATAAGGATATTTATGATATAACATGTCAAAGGGTAGTATATAATGAGATTAACCAACCATGATTCAAGTATCACTGAGAGGGGGAGAGGGTGAATAAGTGATATATTTTTCTTTTAAGTTTCCTTCCTTAAGAAACAACCTTCACCTCCTATTAAATATTTATTTATCTGCTGAAAAAACCAAAAACATAGCCATATGAACATAAGAATTTATAAGGTTCACTACTAAAAAAGATTATATAGTCCTTGGTATGATTCAGAAATAATCCAATACCACACAATCCACTAGAAAATAATCCTTTTATGTGGAATACAATGAGTAGGATATACTCTTACAATCATGTAGCTCTATGATCAATACAATAGAGCATGTGATTTAGATAAAATGAAATGATATAAGAAAGTTTTTATAACAAACATGTTATGATTATTATTGATCAAATTTAACTAATATAAAATTTCAATTCAATTCTTCACTTTCTTACCCAAAATATGGTATGAAATTCCTGGACTTTTTAATAAAATCTCAATATGATTTTTAAGTAAGAAAATATCAGTATGAAAATCTCAATATGAAGATCCTAATATGAAAATCCTAGTATGAAAATCCCAGTATGAAAATCCCTGTACAAAAATCCCAGTACGGAAATCTCAGTATGAAAAATATATAACTCTATCCGAATATGGTTGAGACAAATATGCACCACATCTATCCTAATTATGAAGTAATTAGTCTGATTCCCAATCCATTAGAATAGAATAATTATCTAAATATGATGTTTTAGATGAATATGATGATCATATATGAATATAATATTTTCCTCTTCTATTCAGAAACAAAAATTATTTAAGAAATCACAATCTGAAAAATCTTCTTTACTTACTAGAAATATGAATCTTCTCCCTCCTCTTTCATGAGAAATGCAAGTCACAAAAACAAAAATTTTTCTTCTACTTTTATAAGCAAGAAATAATGGTTTAGGTGGGATCTTGAAAACATTTTCACTCTTCACAAAAAAAAAAACGAATCTTCAATATTCCTTAAATCTCAGATCATTGTTTGACTAATTCAATTCCCCATGAAATCTGGGTCGATCTTTGACTTCTTTAACCTTCATTAAATCTGTGATCTATTATTCAATTCAAATTACTTTAGTTTTTCTAACAAATATTTAATCCAATTCTGATTTTTCATTCTGATTTCTCTGTATGATTTTTTTAATTATGAAATCCCAGTATGTTTTCTTCATTCTGAATTACCCATTTGATTTTTTCATTATGAAATACCAATATGATTTTTTTCAGTATGATTTATTTAGTACAATTTATTTATTATAAATTATTCTATATGATTTAATCAGTAAAAATTCTTGAGTATGAATTCTTCAGTACAATTTACTCAGTATGATTTCTTCAGTACTAATTCTTCAGTATAATTTCTTCAGTAATAATTCTTTAGTACGATTTATTCAGTACAAATTATTCAGTACAATTTCATTAGTATGAATTATTCAGTACAAATTATTCAATATGAATTATTCCTGAGGCTTATAAACATCTTTTCCATCATGTTCCTCAACAATATATTTTTCTTCCTGAGCCTCATTAACATATTTTCTTTTCTGAGCCTTAGTAGCATATTTTTCTTCCTAAGACTCATCAAAAACTTTTCCTTCCTGGGCCTCAACAACATATTTTTCTTCCAAATCCTTAGAAACATATTTTCCTTCTTGAAATTTTTCTTAATAATGGTCATTACAATCTTCTCCCATTCCAGACCCTAGGTGAGTCCGATCAGAACCATATCTTCGAAACAACTTCTTCTCGATATGATAGACTTTCATAAACAAAGTGAGTATGATTTTTCTAAAAACAATTTGTGAGTCCAATTTTTAACTTTTACAAAGTTATTTGATTTATCTTCTTTGACAAAAAAAGACAACAATCTTGTAATCTTTTTTCCCAAAAGCCTTCTCCAGTTGACTTGGTCCCAAAAATCTCCCCCTTTGTATTTTTTTGTCAACCAAGATTCATAAATCAGTAAACTTTATAACCTCAAGAAATTGATTAATTATCAAAAATTATAAACCTATATGTGGTAACTCATTATATGGAATAAGAATTATCGACAGAAGAACCATGCTGTCCAAAAGTAGTGACTATGAAACTTCCTTATCTTTTCTTACTCATATTTTATTTATCATATTTTCTTTGTCATATTTTCTTTCTTAGCTTAATTTACTTCTTCGATTTTCTTGTAATTCAATTTTTTTTTCTATAAACACTCAAAAAAATAGTTAGAATAGTTCACACACTTACATGATGAAATTATAGCTTACCCATAACTCCCCTTTTTTATATTCTTCTATAAGGATAGATTTATGAGAAAATTATCCTCCTTGAAAACACTAACCAAAAATAAGATGAGAGAGGGAAAAAATACACATACCTCAAACTTGATGAGAAAGAGGCTAGATGAGCATGTTCAACCTCAATTTATAAAAAGGTTCCTTTGGTAAAGGTTTTGTGAATATGTCATAAACTTGTTCTGATGTATGAACATATTCCAGCTTTAATTCATTATTCTCTAAATTCTCTTTGTTGAAGTGGTACTTGATATCAATATATTTTTAAAGAGAATATTGTACCGGATTTTTGGTAAGGTTGATTGTACTTTGATTATAATAACTCAAGATCATGGGTAACTTTACTTCAACAAGTAAGTCTTCCAATTTATTTTTCATACACATAAGTTGGGTAGAGGATTGAGTGGCAGTGACATACTTAACTTTATCCATACTAAGAGTTAATGAATTTATTTTCTTTCTATGCCAACTAACACAACGTTTCCCCAGAAACAAAACTCTACCAGATGTGGACCTTCAATCATCAACATTTCCTTCCTAATCAGAATCTGAATACCCAAACATGTCAATACTTTCTGAGATATCATAACTAATTCTAATTTTTTTTATTCATTTGATACATTTGAGAATTATTTTTCCAGCCATCAATTGTGATTATTTTGGAGAACTCTGAAATCTTTTGCATAAGGTAACAAAATAAAAATTTTTGGTTCTTGATGTATTCAAATATAAAAAACTTCCAATCATATTCTGATACTCTTTACGATCAACTTATTTTCCTTCTACATCTTTGGACAACTTGGTTCCCACTAAAATTGGTGTAGAAACCAGTTTTGAATTTTCTATGCAGAATTTATTAAGAAGTTACTTAGAATATTTTTCTTGAGAAAGAAAAATTTGTTTATTCTTTTGTAAGATTTGTAACCCAAGAAAGTATTTCATTTTACCCAACATGGAAATTTCTAAAAAGAATTCATATCTTTAAAAAATATTTCACATGTTCTTTCATCATTCCCAATAAATATTATGTCATCAACATAAATAATTACGATGAGGGAAGACTTCTGAATTTATTTAATGTAAATATTTCTATCAAATATTACCTTCTTGATTCTCATATTCCTTAAAGAAAGTATCAAATTTGTAATACCATTCCCTTAGAGCTTGTTTTAATCCATATAAATATTTCTTCAACTTATACACATAACTTTCATCTTTCCCAATAACAAAGACACAAGGTTTTTCAATGTAAACTTCCTCATCAAGATCACTAGTCAAGAATGTGTATTTGACATCCATTTGAATTTTTTTGTAACTTTATTATGGAGTAATAGTATGAAATATTCTGATATTTTCTAATATTTCTACCGAAGCAAAGTCTTCATCAAAATAAAAACCTTCAATTTGAAAATACCCTTTGAAAAAAATTCTTTCCTTGTTCCTTATCACTTCACTGTCTTCATTCATCTTGTTCCAGAAAACCCACTTTGTACCAATAATAATTTTTTCATCTGGATTAGGTATAAGTTCCTAGTCATGATTCTTCTCAATCTGATCAAGTTCTTCATTAATGTCTTGAACCCATTTCGAATGCTCAAAATAATGATCAATATATTTTGGTTCACTTTTAAATATAAAGAAGTAATCATAATGGAATTTGATGTTATTCTTGTTTGAACTTTCTGATGTTAACCACAAATAATATTCTGAGCTTCCATATGTTTCCTCATCCTAGGATGATATTTTTAAGTATCTTTCTCATTACTAGAAATAACTGAGTCTGATTCTTCTTCTTGATTAGGATTACAATTTTCTGTATCCTTATTAGAAATGTTAATGATACTTTCCTTATCCAACTCAACTTTTTTATCTACATGAGTCTGTTTATCCTCTGATTTTAAATAAATTTTATATCAAAATAATAAAATATTCTTATTATCTCTTTATAAAAATATCTGTATCCTCTTCCTTCTGGAGAATATCCAATAAATATTCCACATTCACCTCTCTTTTAAAACTTTCCCAAGTTTCCACCTTTCTTATTTATGGTGCATGGAATCCTAAAAACTCTTAAGTGTTTCAAACATAGAGTTTTATTATAAAAAATTTCATATAGAGTAATATCTAAACTTTGACTATATAAACATAGGTTTTGGATGTACAAAGGGTATTCATATATTTCCTCCAAAAGTAATGAGAAAGAGTATGTTCAACTGACATAGTTCTCCATATTTCCACCAAAAATCTATTATTTCTTTTAAAAACCCCATTTTGTTGAGAATTATATAGTGAAATGAACTCTTGTTGAATTACTTATTTCTCAAGATAATTTTCCAAATATTTATTCTTATACTCACCACCATTATTAGTTCTTAACATCTTCATGGAGTACTCACATTACTTCTCATCATTCCTCTTCAAACTTTTAAACATTTTCAAAGAATTTGACTTTGGTTTTATATATATAACAAAAGTAATGTGAGTAAACTCATACATAAAAGTGATGAAATACTTATTTTCATGAGCTGATTGTTTTCTCATTGCCTCATAGATATCATAATGAATAAGTTCTAGTGGTTGTTTTGAAAAAATATAAACTTTATTATGCATAGAATTTGTAATATTTACTTTATGAAAAATTGTGCAACACCAATCTCTTCTTATTGAAATATCGGGAATATATAGGTCACTATATGACTTTAATAAGTTTTTCATGTTTCTCTGACACATTTTTCCTATTATTTTATGCCACAAACTAATTTTCTTCCACCATACCCAAGTAACAAAACTTTTTAATTTCACAAACTTGGAACAAGATTCCTTTTGTACATTGGCCTCTTGTAACTATCTTTCCATATTCTTCACTTTTCATAATAAACCCATTTTTTAAAGATAACTTTTTTTCACTCATCAAAAAGTTGTGAAACACTTAACAGGTTATGTTTTATTCCATTAACATATAATGTTTTCATGGATTTAATCTTTTCTTTTCCAATGATGTGTGATCCAATACCTTTGATTCTCAGAGATTCATTATTTAAAAATGTTAATGTTATTTCTTTGTAGTCCTTTACATTATTATACAACTTTATGGCTCATATAATATGAGAAGAACACCCAATATCAAGAATATAATGTTTTTCTCCTTTTATAGCTTTCAAAGTGGTTTGAAAACAAAAGCCTTTTATTCTTCCTTTTCTTTCTTTACCTGCAGCTTCTGATAATTATTAAGAAACTTTTTTTTTCTGGTAACAAAACAAGACAACCCTTAGAGAGATGTATAGGTTGTTCACATATTTTACAAATAGTTTCCATGGGTTAGAACCTATTTTCAATTTTCACACCAGCCTTCTCAGGTTTCTTTCGAACTTACTTCTCAGACTTCTTTTGAGAGGATTGAATCCCACTCAAAACTTTTCTTTCATAACCTGTGGAATAATAATGATGTTGTTGGTTAAAACAAAACATATTTTCTATATGTATGAATCCAACACAATACTAATAGTATCCATATAAATAGTATTTTACTCAATAAATTTAGATTGATCGGTGTTGTGAGTATGTTTGTCATCAACCTTCTTAATAGAAAATTATTGAACACCAACCTTTTTATTTTCAAATTAATCTCTATTATTTGACTTAGATTTATTTATAGCCATATAAAAACTAGAATTAATGGAAATTTTTTTGTATTTAGAATGTTTAGAAGCTTTTTTGAACTCAGAATTGTTATAAACTTCTAACTTCATGGGATTTTTGGTATTGTACACATATATAGCTTTCCCAACTTTCTTCTTTTCAGAAACATTTATAGTTTATTTTCAAGAACAATTTCAGTATTATTCTCAACCTTTTTTGGTGAATTTTGATTCTTCTTAGGTTCATACTTGTGAGAAATTTCACCATCCTTAGGAATATAGTTTTTAAAACTTGTATCCATATTTTCATATTTGGAAAGTTTTTGTTGGAAAAGTTCTAACTCTTCTTATTTTTCTTTCCACTTCACTTTCAGATGTTAATTATGATTCTTTTCTTTCTCAACATATTTCTTCAAGATACCAATTTATTTCATCATTTTGAATTTCTCATCAGAAATAAATTATTAATTATTTTTTGAGGAAATTTCATTTATCAACTTCCTATTTTTCTTCTAAAGACTTATAATATTTCTTATAAATTCTTTTAACTCTTTTTTTTAAATGAGATTCAAGTTATGTTTCTTATTCTTCAGAACTACTACTTCCAAAATCATCATTATTCATTATTGTAATAAAAATATTCTCTCTATATTTCTCAGAAAAATATTTTTTTGATTAAACTTCACTATCCTCTTATTCTTCATATTTAGACAAAAATATTCTTCTTTTAGATTTGAATAACTTTTTATCTTTACCTCTAGAAAAATATTTATCTTTATCACCTTATTTATTCCATGAATTTCTTGGACTTATTTCTTCTTCATGAATATGTTATTATTTCTTTATTCAAGGACAATTAGTCAAAAAGTGCCAAATGACTACACATTCAAAACATTTCAAGGGAAGTTTCCCTTTTTGTTTACCTATATATCTTCTCAAATTAAAAAAAAGGATAAAATTTCATCAAAATTTTTACATACCTCATTTTTGGAATCAGAATCACCAGTTTATTCTTTAATAATAATCTTATTTAATTTTATTTCTTATAATACTTGAAAGATATTTCTATATCAAATTTTGGGTTTCCTTTCATATCTTTCTCCTTTCTTATTTCATAAGTGATGAGAGTTCTATGAAAATCATACAAAGATAATGTTTTAGGATCTCTATATTCCAATGAGAAAACTTTAACATCAAAAATTTTAGGAAGGTTATTAAGATCTAATCAACAACTATAGAATCATCCAACTTTTCACCAAGAAATTTGATAGTGCTGAAAATGTCATTTACCCTGGTAAAGAAGTCACCAACTAATTCTTATTCAATTATATTGATATATTCACACTTAAGCCTCTATATTTTCAACTTTACCTTATTAAAATTTCTATTTCTTTCATAAATGGGTTTTCAACTTATCCCAAATACCTTTGGTAGTGTAAACACATTTTACTCTTAAAAAATCACTTTCATAAAGTGATGAGAGTAAATCATTTTTATATCTACTATCATTATTAAGATTTTTCTTATCAATAGGAGTCACAGGAACCTTGTCATCAATAAGAGGAAATCCATCTATTGTAACTTACAGAACATCATAACCAAGATACTTTAGAAAAAAATATTCCATCTTTCTATATATGATAGTTCTTACCATTGAAGATTGCAATACCTTTACTTTTTACATAATTTAATTTCCCCATCATAACTTCTCTTTTAAAATAATCAACAAAGAGTAAATAAAGGGAACCTTTGGATTTGATACAAATTGAGATTAACCAACCAGTATTCAAGTATCATTGAGGCAAAGAGGGATGAATTAGTGATATATTTTTATTTTAAGTTTCCTTTCTTAAGAAACAAATGTTGCCTCCTGTTAAATATTTCTTTCTCTGCTAAAAAAAAATAAAAAACATAACCATAGGAACATAATAATTTACAAGGTTTACTACTCAATAAGAGTATTTAGTAATTGGTATGTTTTAAAAATAATCAAATACCAAAAAATACACTAGAAAACATTACTTTTATATGGAATAAAATTAGTAGGATATACCCTTACACATGTGTATCTCTATGATCAATACAGTAGAGCATGCACTTCATATAGCATGAAATGATATAAGAAAGTTTTTGTAACAAAAATTTTATGATGCTTCTTGATCAAATTTAACCAATATAAAATTTAAATTTAATTCTTCACTTTATTACCTAGAATCTAGTAAGAAATTCTTGGACTTTTTAATGAAATCCTATTATGGTTTTCTCAGTATGAAAATATCAGTTCAAAAATCCCAGTACAAAAAATATATAACTCGGTTTGAATTTGGTTGATACAAATATACACCACTTATATCCTGTGTATGAAACACTCAATCCAATTCCCAATTAAGAAGAATATAATAATCATCTGAATGAAATATTTTAGTTGAATATGATGATCAGAGATGAAGAAAATCATTTCTTCTTCTTTCCAATGACAAAATTTATTTAAGAAAGCACAATCCAAAAAACCTTCTCCACCAGATAGAAATGCAGAGCTTCTCTCTACTCTTTTGAAAGTAATGAAAATCCTAAAAACACAAAGTGTTCCAATCCTTTTATAGGCAAGAAATAATGGTTTAGGTGGGATCTTGAAAAAGGTTTCCCAGTTCAACAACATTCACGAATCTTAAATATTCCTTAAATCTTGGATCATTATTTGACTTATTAAATTCCCTGTGTAATCCAGGTCTATATTTAAATTCTTAAAACTTACTTGAATTTCATATCTTATATTAAATTTAAATTCCTTTAGTATTTCTAACAAATATTTAATATGATTCTGATTTTTTATTTTGATTTCCCAATATGATTTTTTCATTATGAAATCCCAGTATGATTTTTTCATTACAAAATCCCAGTATGATTTTTTTAGTATGATTTCTTCAGTATGAATTCTTCAGTATGATTTATTCATTACAAAATTTTCAGTATGATTTCATCAGTATGAATTATTTAGTATGGATTATTTAGTATAAATTCTTTAGTATGAGTTCTTCATTATAAATTCTTCAGTACGAATTATTAAGTACTATTTTTTCAGTATGAATTATTTAGCACAATTTCTTCAATACTAATTCTTTAGTATAATTTCATCAGTATGAATTCTTTAGTTTGAATTCTTTATTACTAATTATTCCTAATCCTCATCAACATATTTTACTTCCTGAGCCTTAGAAAAAAAAATTCTTCTTGAGCCTCATTAACATATTTTTCTTCCTGAGCTTCAGCAAGATCTTTTTCTTCCTAAGACTCATCATCATCTTTTCCTTACTAAGCCTCAGAAAAATGTTTTTCTATGAGACTCAGTGACATATTTTCCTTCTTGAAATTTTTCTTCATAAACATTATTACAATATTCTCCCATTCCGAACCTAAGGTGAGTCTGATCAGAACCTTTTCTTCCAAAAAACTTCTTCTCGATATGATGGAATTTCTTAAACAATATGAGTATGATTTTTATGAAAAAATTCGTGAGTCAGATTTTCAACTTTTAAAAAGTTATTTGACTTATCTTTTTTGACAATAAAAGACAAAAATATTGTAAAAACAACTTCCAAAAAACTTCTCCATTCAACCTTTTCCCAATATATAAACCATATAAAATTGAATTAGTCCATAACAAAAAATATGTCTCAATGGAATTTAAATTGAGACAAAATCCCTTAAAACTTTGTAGTAATTTATTTAAAAGGCCACACATTTATAAAATAAAATATTTTCTCTGAAAATAACCTTGTAAAATTATAAAGTTAGATTAAAAAACTTATGGTGTGATGATGGTGGGAAATTATTTTCACGCCATATAAGTTAAAAAACATTCCTTTTATTTTTTTAAGAAAATTCATAAAGTACCTTATTTTGGGAAATAAGAAGAATATTAATTTTAAAACATTTTGAAAAAAGTCAAAAAGGGGTAAAAATGACTTTAAAAAATCATTGAATAATATTTAAAAAAAATTGATTTTTTTAAAAAACAATAATGTGGAAGCGATATATTCCCCAGTAGAGAATTAAAAAAATTATACTGAATAACGATGAGATTATGAAATAAATACTTATAACTTTATTATCAGTGGAATTGTATATCCATGAAAGAAAGAAAATTATATAGCTATGAAAATACCATGATATTTAGAATAATACTCATAAAAGAAATTAATGGCCATTATACTCACCACACCAAAGAAACAATTAGTGTAGAAGGCATGTGTCCCACAAAAATAAAAGTGGTACAAATATCCCTTACCTCACACTTCCTCTTTAGTTATACATGCTTTAACATCCTCATATTTGGATATCTAGTTTTGGTTTATAGAAAAAGACTTCCTTGGTTTTATTTATTCCTAAAGAAAAGAATATAGGATGAGGGGAGGGAAGTTGGGAGATTATTTGGATAGGTTTTGGTTGAGCTAGAAGGCTCAAAGTGGAGTGAGGAAGTAAGGGAGGAGGTGCCCTTTTATAATTGAGGTGATGGGTACCATTGGAAACTCTAAAAATATTAAATTAATATAAATTAATGGATAAAAAGTGAGTTATTTTGAAGATAAGATGAGTATGGGTCAAAATACTCTCAAAAAATAATTTTTAGTTAAGTTTAGGTCACATTATCACCCTTATCTTTTGGCATTAACCCTTTGTTAAAACCTTTAACTCTTACCATTAAAACTTGACATTTTAATCTTTAAGGGTTAATAGAGTTACTATAAAATGACAAAAGAACCATAAATGAGTAATGTTTGAAATTATAAACTTTACACCAATGAATTTTCAGAATTTTATATTTTTATGAATTTTATATCATTTAATAAAATATTATTTATTTTAAAATATCATTAATGTCAATTTTGAAACTATTCATTTCATGATTTTTTAAAAAATAAAAATAAACAAGATAAATTAAAAACAAAATATTTAATACACCCCAATATTTCTAGGTAATCTATAAAATTCTTATATGACATAAATTATATCAAATTATATTTATATTATTATTTTTGATAACATTTATTTGATATTTCCATTAATTAAATAATTATCACATCATCATTGTGCTAGCATTTAATTTAATTATTTCTTCCATAAAAATTAAAAATAAATTTTCATGATTAAGATAAAAATTTTATATTTCCAATTACTACTTATATTTGAAGATATCTTCTTATTACCAAATATAAAAATGTAATACTTATTATAACCACGAGTGAGACATATTGGACTTTCCTTATAATAAAATACTATAAAAGAATTAAAGTCATAAAAGTGGATTCAAGAGCTTAAAAAATCGACAAAAAATGTTTTTAGTAAAAAATAACTCATAAAATAAAATTAAGACAAGTTTTAAAGTAATTTTATAATGGATATAATATTATTTTTACGCTTAATTACACAATTTACCCTTAACAACTGTAATTAATTTTAATTACTTCTACTAATTTTTTTTGTTAAAAACTAAGTTGATACTATTAGACTAAAAATATCATAATTATTACAACCTTATATGTCCATTTTTAAAAATTTAATTCAAATAAGTGTAAAAATTAAGTTTAATTCTATTCCTGCAGATGAGATGACAAAGCATGTTTTTAAAGTAAAAACATTTAAAAGTTTACCATGTTTTTGTATCTAAATTTAATGTGAAATTATTTCAAATGACCTAAATTGGTTTGATTGATATAAAATTGGTCTATTTATACTTTAAAACAAAATAAAAATATAATTTAACTATATAATTAAATTACAAGAAAATACAGTTTTGAACTAAGATGCAGTATTTTTCATTATTCATCAAAAAATGAAATTTCTTAGAAAAATACCAAAAATTAAACAAAAGTAATTTTTTATATTTTTATTAAATAAAATAATTTATTTTGTAAAATAAAATATATAAAATTTTCAAAAATTAGATTTAAAATAGGTTCTCCATTAAAAGGCGGTAAAAGTGCCTTTATAAAAATATTGGTTTTTATACGTAATATTGAGTTTCTTCTTATCATATGCTTATAAAATATATTGGATAAATGTAAAAAATATTTTATTGAATTTATAAAATATATATTACATTAAAAATACTCACTAATTGTAATTAATATAATTTATTAGGATAAAACGACTTTGCGAGCATAAGAATAGTTTAGTTTATAAAACACTACCTTTATATTCTATTGGTTTTTATATTTATTTATAATTAATATATAACAAATGAATTCAACCATATATTTTCATAATTTAGTTAATAATATTCATAACCACTAACTTAATGGCTAGGTTATATCTTATTATATTAAATAATAATATTTTAATAATATATTATTGTTCGATAAAACTCGACATTGGGTGTAATTTAAGCCAACACATTTTTGTGTGTAACATAAGCTTAACATGGTGTGAATATAAATCAAGCTAGTAATGAAATTAAATTTATTCAAAGATGAAAATATTTTAAAGTCTCCAGGTATTATCTTCTCCAAATCTTAATTAAATTGCATCTTCACGATTTAAACTTGATCTTGGTAGTCTAGGGTTTGATATTTGAAAATAAAAAATTGTTGAAAAACCCACATCATAAATAGGGTTAATAAAACATATTCTCAATGAGAGGGAAAATTAAATGAAAAGGTCACAAAAAAACTAAGCTTTCGAATATTAGAACATTAATGAAATCATGGATATGGAAGAGAAGTCTAGCCATCATTTATTGATGGAGAGTGATAAAGAACATGTTAATGAGAAAGTTATTGACTACAACACCATAAACCAGAGGTGTGAATAAAGTTCATTGATATTATAAAAAATGATGATAATAGGACAACATGTTTGTTTTAAGACCATTTTCCCAGAGTTGATAAATTATTTCACTTTATAAGGATATAAGTAAATAGAAATACTTGATATGTTTCTATAAGCACAATATTATCCTTGTGACTTGAATTATTTCTACTTCTTTTCTTAGCACATTTTTCCTCACATGGTGAAGTGATATAATAATCTCTAAAACTTAATCCAAATCTCAATTTAAACCATTTGATAAATGGATAACCTTATGAACCTTCCAATTATTATGATCCAAAACTGTAGAATGTTCTTCTATACTTATCCTCAAACACTATCTTAGGGTTATTTTCCTTAATATATGTTTTCTAAATCTAGTTTACAAGGTTTCTATGAAAATTCCTTTGATAACAACTGTAACACCCCGACCCTAGAAGTCTAGAGTCAGTGCATTATTTTTCTACATTAGAATGATTACAAGGAATCAAATCCTGAAGGACCAGTCATTTTAGTAGTTTTGGAAAGTCATATTACATACATGGTACCCATTTTACATTGGGAAATGAATAATCAAATAGGATACATAATAAAATGAAATGAATAGCCTCCTAGAAATATTATTCAAAGAATTATTCTTTATAACATGAGGAAAGTAAACATAATAAGGGTGAGATAAAATTCTCAATAAAGGTAAGAAAAGAATAATAAAAATAAATCAATGAGAATAAATCAACCTGGAAAGGTAAATAACTAATAACACATGTCATTGAAATAAATTGATAAAGAATAATCAATATGGAAAGGTAGATAACTGAAAGACATGCCATTTAATTAATAATCTGAGAATAAAACTTAACCATGGATATTATAACCAATTGAATAATCACATGGAATAATAATAAATGAATAAATAATTATAAAAGGAATAAATATGGATATGCAAAACATATCATCGAGGATTCATTCAAAGAATTTAATATTTTCAAGGATTCATGCCAAGAATCTAATACTTTCAAGACTTCATGCCAAGAATGTAATAAATGGGTAAGGCCTAGACCAAAATCATATCTTTTTTATCCCATGTAACCTACTGATGCATAAAGGGGATATAGAAGGCCCCACCCATCACATATTAAATCCAATACATTACTCATATATAGAACAATTTATTTAATTAATACACAATGTACCATATTATAAAATATCTATATTTAATAAATAATATGGTTTTATCAATAATTCCCTAGTGGAGGATAAGTAACAAAAATGGTTGTTGATGTTGATTAATGGAAATTAAATTTAAATATCATTAAAAAATTCTTGAGGAAAATAATGATTAAATATTCTAAAGTATCCCATACCACTTTGAAACATTTGAATCATAATCCCTATGAAGTAATAACATCAAATAAAACTTAGAATATCATGATAATAAGGATATTCATGATATAACATGTCAAAGGGAAGTATATATACCATATAAAAGTGAATTGGTGCATAACAACAAATAAGTCTTAATGGAATGTAAATTGAGATGAAATACCTTACCACTTTGTAATCATTTATTTAAAAGGCCTCACATTTATAAAAGAAAATATTTTCTTTAAAAATAACCTTGTAAACTTGTAAAGAAATCTTCAAAACATTAGGGTTTCATAATGATGGAAAATTATATTCATACCATATATGTTAAAAAAACAAAACTTTTACTTTTATAAGAAAATTCATAAAGTACCTTATTTTGGAAAACAACAAGAAGAATCCTTTTAATTTTTTTGTAAAACTCAAAAAGGGGTAAAAAAGACTTAAAAAAATCATTATAGAATAATAATTTTTTTTTAGTTTTTTTAGAAAAAAATAACATGGAGGAGAAATATTCTCCAGTGGAGACTTAAGAACAAAAAACCCCAAATAAAAACAATATTGTGAAATAAATACTTATAAATTTATAATTAGTAGAATCATATGACCTTGAAATAAAGAAAATTATATGAATAAGAAAATAACATTATCTTTAGAATAATACACATAAAAGACATTCATGGGCTGTATATTCACCACACAAAAGAAAAAATTAGTGTATAAGGTATTTTTCCCCAAAAATAAAAGTGATAGAGAGATCTCTTACCTCACACTTCCTTTTTAGTTGTATGTTCTTTAACCTCCTATTATTTGGGTAACTCCTTTTGGTTTATACCAAAATAATTCATTGTTTTTATTTCTTCACAAAGTGAGGATTCTAGGATGAGGAGAGGGATTCTAGGATATTATTTTTTAGGGTTTTTTTTGATATAGAAAGATCAAAGTGGTGTGATGAAGTAAGGGAGGATGTGCCTTTGATAATTATGGTGTGGGGTACCTTTGGAAACTCTCAAACTATTAAATTAATCTAAATTTATTTTTTATTAAAAATAGATCCAAAGTGAGTTATTTAAAATATAAGATGAGTATGGGTATAAATACTATCATCCAATAATTCTTAGACAAGTTTAGGTCACACAATTACCCCGATCTTTTGGAATTAACCCTTTGTTAAACCCTTTAACTCTTACCATGAAAACTTGACTTTTTTACTCTTTAAGGGTTAATATAGTTACTATAAAATTCCAAAAAAACCACAAATGAGTCATGGATTAAAATTTATACTTTATACCAATTATTTGGCCCAATTTTTTATTTTTATTAATTTTATATCATTTAATAAAATATTATTTATTCTAAAATATCTTTAATGTCAATTTTGACACTATTCATTTCATGCCTTTTTAAAAAATATCAATACATAAGAAAACATTGAAGAAAAAACATTTAATACACCCCTAATATGTATATATAATCTAAAAAATTCACGGATGACATCAATTATATCAAATTATATTTATTTTAATATTTTTAATAACATTTATTTGATATGTACATTAATTAAACAATTACTGCATCATCATTGTGTTAGCCTATAATTTAATTATTTCTTACCTAAAAACTTAAAAAAAATTATCATGATAAATATAAAAATTTTATATTTCCAATGAATATTTATAGTTGAAGTTATTTTCTTAATAAACATATATAAAAAATGCAATACTTATTAGAAACATGAGTAAGACATATTGGAATTTCCTTAGAATAAAATATTATAAAAGCCTTAAAGTCATCCAAGTGGCTCTAAGAACTCAAAAAAATCAGCCAAAAAATGGTTTTGATTGATAATAAATCATCTAATAAAATTAAAAAAAGTGTTAAGGAAATTTTATAATGCTTATAATATTTTGTTTTCCCTTAATTACCCGATTTACCCTTAACTATTGTAATTAATTTTATTTACTTGAACTAATATTTTTGGTCAAAAACTAAGTTGATCTTATTAGACTAAAATATCACACTAATTAAAATAGTGTATGTTCGTGTTTTAAAATTCAATTCAAATAAGTGAAAAAACTAGGTTTAATGCTAATTCCACAGATGGGATGACAAAGCGGGTTTTTAAAGTAAAAAACATCCAAAAGTTTGCTAAGTTTTTGGATCTAAATTTAATGTGAAATTGTTTCCAATGACCTAAAATTGGTTTAAATGATATAAAATTGTTTTAATTATAATTTTAAACAAAAAAAAAATAATTTAACTATATAAATAAATTAGACGAAAATGCATTTTCGAACTAAAATGTAGTATTTTTCACTATTCATCAAAAAATGAAACTTCTCAAAAAATAACAAAAAATAAATCAAAGTAAATTTTAATTTTCTATTTAATATAATAAGTTGATTTTTATTCAAATAACATGTATAAAAGTGTCAAAAGTTTGATTTAAAATAAGTTCTCTATTAAAAGGTGGTAAAAGCGCCTTTATAAAAATATTGATATTTATGCGTAATATTGAGTTTGTTCTTATATTATGCTTATAAAATCTATTGGGTGAAAGTAAAAAATATTTTATTAAATATATATTAAATTTATTACATTAATTTCACTCACTAATTTTAATTAATATAATTTATTAGAATAAAACAACTTTGTGTGCTTAAAAATATTTTTTTACAAAAACACTTCCTTTATATTCAATCGGTTCTTATATTCATTTATAATTAATTTTGTAACCAATAAATTTGATATTATATTTTCATAATCTAGTTAATATTATTCATAACCTCTAACTTAATGTTTAGGTTATATCTTATTATATTAAATAATAATATTTTACTAATATATTATTGTTTAGTAAAAATCATCCTTGTGTGTAACATAAGCCAACTCATTATTGTGTTTAGTGTAAGCTTAACATGGTGTTGTGTATAAAGAAATATAGTAGTTAAATTAAATTTATTCAAAAATAAAAATATTGTAAATTATTGGGATGTTATATTATCCCCACCTTAATAAAATTCCATCCTCTTAATTTAAACGTGATCTTAGAATTCTAGGGTTTGATATTTGAAAATAAACAATTGTTGAAAAACCCAAGTCATAAATGTGGTTAACAACACATATTATTAATAAGATGGAAAATGAAATGCGAATATCACCACAAAACTATAATTTCGAATAGGATAACATTAGTGAAAACATAGATATAGAAGAGAAGTCTAACAATCATGTATCAATAGAGAGTGATAGAGAACATGTTTATGTGAAAGTTTTCGACCACAAAACCATAAACCAGAGGTGTGAATAAAGGTCATTGATATCATCAAAAATGATGATAATATGATTTTTTTTATTTAAGACCCTTTTCTTTAAGTTGATAAATTTTTTCACATTCTAAATATATAATTAAATATATATACTTGATACATTTCTATAAGAAAAATCTTATCCTTGTGACTTGAACTATTTTAACTTCTTTTCTTAGCACAAGTTTGATCACATGATGTAGTAATAATATAATATCTAAAACCTCATCCAAATTTCAATTTAAACCATTTAATAAATGGTTAACCTTATGACACTTCCAATTATTATGATCCAAAACTTAATAATGTTCTTCTATACTTATCATAAAAGTCTATCTTAGGGTTATGTTCCCTAATCTATGTTTTATAAATTTAGTTTCTAAGGTTTCTACTAATGTTCCTTTGATACCAACTATAAAGACCTAACCCCAGAAGCTTGGAGTAGGTGCATTATTTTATTACATTGGAATGATTACAATGAATCAAATCCCAAAGAACTAATCAGTTTATTAGTTTTGGAAATTCAGATTATATATATGATACCCATTTTACATTGGGAAATGTAGAATAAAACATGATATATAATAAAATGAAATTAACAACCTCCTTAAAAGCTAATTCAAAGAATTATTCTTTATAAAATGGGGAAAGGAAACATAATAAGGGAAATCTAAAATTCTTAGTATTGGTAAGTAAAGCGTAATAAATAATGAATCAATGAGAATAAATCAACATAGAAAGGTAAATAACCGATAACACATGCCATTTAAATAACTAGATAAGGAATAATTAATATGGAAAGGTATATAACTGAAAAAAATTCCATTTAATCAATAATATGAGAATGAAACTTAACCATAGATATTATAACTAATTGAATAATCACATCGAATAATAATAACTAAATACATAATTATAGAGGGCATAATTATAGATATATAAAATTTATCATCGAGGCTTCATGCCAAGAATCTAATACTTTCAAGGCTTCATGACAAGAATCTAATACTTTCAAGGATTTAGTATCTAATAAATGGGGAAGGACTCAACCAAAACCATATCTAGTTTGTCCCATGAAACCTACTGATGCATCAAGGGGATATAGTGGTCCCCACCTATCACATACTAAATCCAATGCATTCCTCATATGTAGACTAATTTATTTAATTAATAGACAATGTGACTTATTGGAAAATATCCATACTAAATAAATAATATGGTTTTATCAATAATTCCCCAGTAGAGGATAAGTAACAACAAGGGTTTTTGATTTTTATGAATGAAAATATAATATCATTAAAACATTCTTAAGGAAAATAATCATTATAAATTCCAAAGTGACCCATGATACTTTAAAATATTTTAATCTTAATCCCTATGAAGGAATAACATCAAATGAAACATATAATACCATAAGAATAATGATATTCATGATATAACCTGTCAAAGGGAAATACATACACCATATAAAAGTGAATTAAAGTATAACAATAATTAAGTTTCAATGGAATGTAAATTGAGACGAAATCTCTTACCACTTTTAATCATTTTCTTAAAAGGATGTGCATGTATAAAAGAAAATATTTCTTTGAAAATAACCCAGTAAACTTATAAAGGAATATTCAGAACATTAGGGTGCAATGATGGTGGGAAATTCCATTCATGCCATATAATTTCAAAAATATTCCTTTTAGTTTTGTAAGAAAATTCATAAAGTACCTTATTTTGAAAAATTACATGAAGATTCCTTTTAAATCATTTAAAAAAAAATCAAAATGTGTAAAAATGAATTTAAACAACCATTGGAGAATATTAAAAATATATTTGAAAATATTTTTAAAAAACAATAACATGGAAGAGAAATATTCCCTAGTGGAGACTTAAATACAAGAAATCCCGTATAATGATGAGATTTTGAAATAAATACTTATGACTTTATAATCACCAGAATCATATTTCCATGAAGGAATGAAAAGTATATGGATATAAAAATACCATGATATTCAAAATAATACTCATAAAATACATTCGTGGGCGGTATATTCACCACACAAAAGAAACAAGTAGTGTATAAGGTATGTGTCTCACAAAAATAAAAGTGAGAGAAATATCCCTTACCTCACACTTCCTTTTTGTTTGTATGTTATTTAATCACTTATTATTTGGGTAACGCCTTTTGGTTTATACCAAAATTGTACCTTATTTTTCTTTATTCCCAAAGGGAGGCTTCTAGGATGAGGGGAGGGATTTTGGGATCTTATTTAGGTAAGGTTTGGTCTAGCTATAAGGCATAAAGTGGTGTGAGGAAGTAATAGAGGAGGTTACCTTTTATAATTGAGGTGAGGGGTACCTTTACAACTACAAAACCCACCTATAATAGCACTTTCATTTATCAACACTCAAAAAATTCACTGATAAGGTTCATCTTTATCAGTGCTAAAATAATCACTAATAAAGGAATACCTTTATCAACACTAAAAAAAGCATTGATAAAATTCAACCATTATCAAAACTTCTTTTTTAGCATTGATAAAAGTTATCCTTTTTTAAACGCTTTATTTTAGCATTGATAAAAGAAACCTGTATCAGCACTTCATTTATAGCTCTAATCAGAATTTGTCCTTTATCTATTCATTTTCAGCACTGATAAAATTTTTCCTTCATTAGTGCTTTTTAGTGCTGGTAAAGGTCCATAATAAAATGAAAAATTACACAAATAGAAATAAAATGAGTAAATTTAGAAAAATATCAAACATTCTATTAATTGAATAATTATTGATAAAAATGAATAAATTTAATATATATATATATATTATAAATATTAATAAATAGTATATATTAAATATAGATATGCAAAATTAATAAGTATAACATATATAAAATGATAATTAAAAACATATAAATGTCTTATTCATTTTTAATGTTTAATTTTTTGATTTAACCTATATTAAATTTTATGTGTTTCATTTATTTCATGTACACACACACATACATAGATATATATATATATATTAATACATTTGTATACACAAGCGCACACACAAATATATCTATACAATATATAGAAACACATACACCTAATATTCATATAATTTATTCAAATTTTAGCATATTTTAGAATTTAATTATAACAGAATACATTTAATATATATTATGGTTTTAATCTGTCAATTTTATTTATTTGTTTTTAATACTACAATTAGTGTATTAATTTTTAATTTTTTTCTATTTTTTATTTTATTTTTTAATTTGATCATTTTTTATTATTTATTTTTATATATTTATTTATTATGTTTTAGTTTTTTCAATATTTATTCATCCACTTCAATATATATATCCATATTTTTGTAATAACTTATATTTAATTAATAAAACTTATCCATTTTTTCAATATTTTTAAAGTGTAACCATTTTGAATTAATAAATTTCACTCATTTTTAAAATGAATGTATTTAAGACTATATTTCCATTAATAATGTTAAAAATATATTTCTAAATAAATATTTAGAAATAAATAATAAATGTATATTTACCATATTAATAATAATTATAAATAAATAATAATTATATTTTAAATAAATATTTTTATAATTATAAATAAATAATTATATATATTTAAATAAGTATAAAATTATAATAAAGTTATTTAAATAATTATAATTACAAAACTTTTAAAATCTCTTTTGTAGTGCTAGTAACAGATATATTTATCAGCATTAAAACTTTAGCACTAATAAATATGTCCTTAATAATCACTTTTTTTAGTACTGATAGAGCTCGAGATTTATCAGCACTAAAAAAGCACTGATAAAAGACATATTTATCATCAGTTATAAATCTAGCTCTGATAAAAGGGATCTTTATTAGTTCTTTTTTGAAAGTGTAGTTAAAAGTATCCCTGATTTATTTAAAAAAACCCTAACCAAGACTTAGTCACTCATGATTCTCAAGCTCTCGCAAAACTCCTCTACTACTAGCGTGACTCCTCTATATTCCATCAGATTAATCATGGCTATAATCCAATGTATGTTATTTTATACTCTTCTTTTATCATTGTTTGATGTTTTGGGTTCCTATTTTTGCATTTTTATACTATTCTTAAACATGAGGAACCCTACATCTATTCTCATCACTACTAAAATACAACGAGTGTGGTTCTATTTCATCATTTTTCTCCTTTCATATGTATTTGATCATCTAGACCATTTTTCCCAAGAGACACACACATATGGTTTACTCTCCTTTGAACATTAACAATGATACCTCTCACCCCCTTAGTTTTCTCTTTATTTGAATAATATATAGTTAAAAAATCGATATAATTTATCAAATTTAATTTATCTTATATACTATATTATAGATTCTAAAGGCTTAATTATGAGGGTTTTTAAGGATTAGGGGATACCAAGTTATGGCCCTCATTTATGGGCGATGAATATATAGGGATCACGATAAGTGTAAAAATCATTAAAAAATGTTTTGTGGATTTTGGTTATTCATGTAAATTGTTAAACCATGAAATGGGTTATTTAGATTTATGATTTTAATGAATAATTTTTTATTGAATTAAAAAAAACATTGAATCAATTAGTCACATTCCAAAAATTATTTTATTGATGCATGTTATGAATTTTTTTTAATTAATTCAATATTATTATAAAACATTAACCATGGGTTACAAATAGTATTGGTGAATTTCTTTGGTGAGAAAAGTATGCTCATTTTTTTTAAAATTTCTTAGATTGGATAGAGTTGAGAAATCATTAGGTAAATGAACTTAGAAATACACAACAACATATAAAGAGTTTATTTCCCAAAAGTAAGTGAGTTATCAATGGTTGGATAGATGATCAAGAAAACTATGAGATGTGATTTACTAATATATTTACTAATAAAAATAGAGAGATAATTAATTTATGCGTAAAAAAATAATTTTAAAATCCATCTAACATGGTGAATAATCGTAGATAGAATATAAATTTATTAAAATATAATTTTAATGGTTTGGATATTTATGTCCTATAAGTCATGCTAATTTTTTATCCATTTCCAAAATGAAAAAAATAGAGATATAACCCACCTATTGTAATTAACCCTTTTTTTCATTCCATAGGAAAACCTCTATTCTTCTTTGATAATTGTTTATCACTAGGTTATATTGATAAAACTACTTTAGTAAATGAGGGTCTTCAAGAATATTTCTGTGATTGAAGGCTAGTGTAATCTCCTCAAAGGATAGAATACTTTTTTTACAGCTTGAATTATATAAATCAAACTTATTCCATTGAATCTCAAATACAGATTCCATTGATACTATATTAAAGGTATGCCATACGTGTTTTTGCTTTATTTCAATTCACATTTATCCTTGAGATAAGTAAGCCCTTTTTTTGTCTTTTATCCCTCTAATGATTATAGGATGATACCCTAAAACTCATAAGTGGTATCAAAGACTTGTTATTAAAGGACATAATATATTAATCTATTATTTTTTCAAATAAATTAATGTCATATTTTATTATATCAATATCATATATTAGGATATAAAGTATTTCTTTTTTCAGCCATAGAATATGGCTATTATATATCAATTTAAGAGGATTTTTGAGTGATTATATTATTATAGGTTCCAAGGAAACTTTAATCCTTAGACACTTGATTGTCTTCCATATCTTGATGATGGATTATAATCCCTTTTTCATACTAGGATTCCTCTCATAATCAAGATATGGAAGGCAATCAAGCTTCTAAGGATGGATTAAATAAAGGTAGTGAAGGTTATTTTTATTGTAGTATTGAAGTATTATAAATCTATTCCATATTTCATGTAAGATACATGAAATTTTTGAATTTTATACATGGAGTGTATTGAACTGTTGTTATTCAAGACAAATTAAATGTTTGACTACTCATGCAAATAGTGGATTATGAACATGATGATGTTTCCAATCTGGAGAAAGAATAGACTATTGATGATGTAATTGTGGAATTATTATGGGATTAACAACATGTTGATGAAAAAGAATAAAAAAACAATAACTATACAACATCGTAGTTTTGAATAAAAATTTCAAGGTAAGAAGTTAGGGTATAAAATTTGAGGCTGGATGGAATCAACTTGTCCAACCTATTAAACTTAAGAAGTCAAAATTTATTAGTTATCTTATGGTCACAATTAGGATAAATGTGCTGATTGATATTGACTCATGGCACAACATCCAACCTATAATGAAGGAAATACTTTGGAATGATATAATAGTAATGTTACAATATACTTTCTCTATTTTACTGAAAAGTTATATAATGAAAGATTTATTTATTTGTCATTATTCCTCGCATAATTTTTTTATTTTATAATATTTCTGTAAGAATTTTTTTCTAATGGACACTAGAAAATCCCACAGAGGCTTCCAGAATCTTCTGATGAAGTTACATCTTAGGGATGCTGAGGGGAAAATAAATCCCCACCCACCAATTTGTTATGAACACATTATAAAGAAGGAAACATGGACTGATTTCATCAACCATCGCAATGAGAAATCATTTTAGGTGTATTGCAGTTGACAATATATTATTTGATATTATTTATTTTATCCAACTTAATTAAAAATTGTTAATTTATGAAACAATAAAAGAATTATGAAAATAAATAATGTGCATAAAAACCAGCGTACCCCTATCGCAAAGGAAGGATGGGTTACACTTCATTAGATAAGAAATTTGGATTTATTTTAAATCAATAATAAAAGTTTAATTATGTGATATAAAACAACATATGTTCCTTTTTTATATGTAGATTGATGAATCAAAATTTAAAGCCACTTCCATCATACATCATGTGCTAGAGAAGGAGGTTTGTGTAAATAAGGATGCTATATTAGTTCACAAAAATACAAACACAGGATGAGAAGCATGTGTAAGTATGAAATAATTGTAATTCATTATGATTTATAACAATATTACATAAAATAAATATGTTTATATTTTTGTATATGGGTTAGACACAAGTATCGACAATGGTTGTACCAGAAGAAAAGAGAATTTCAGTAGCTTTGAAGCGGCCTTAACAATATGGTCACGTTAAAGGATTATGTTTTGGAGTCTCTCCCAAAACATATTTCAATAAGATAAAAGCACATGAGGATAGATATAATATGATGAGATGAATGCATACATAAATAGACTCACTATAAGATATTATTTCATGGTCTGGTTTAGCAGACCAATGTATAATAAAAGATCAAAGAGAACTGATGGTGGAGAAAAGATATTCATATGATCCAAATGATCCCACTAGCTTTGAGGATAGTCATTACCTCCAAAACTTACCCAGGGCAATCAATTTTTTCATTAATTTTTCTCCTAAATGTGAATCAAACAACTTTTGATAACTTTATATTACTAAAATTCTATAGGGTGTAATTGTATGTGATTTTTTATGTCAATACCCACATAATGATGTGTTGTGAGGGGTACAATGTATAATATATTGGGTTACCAACTACATAATCAACACCTAAAAAAAGATCATATGAGAGTGGGGATTGAGGTAGCTTATGAACTGACTGCTGAGTTTGTTGTTCCATTTGATGATCCAGATATTATAATGGTCGAAGCTACTATTAGAGCCTTTATAACATGACCATATATATTATAAAGATACATGAAGTATGAATTTAAAAAAAATTCTTATAAAAAACATGTAACAGTTGATGATAAAAGGTATGATGTGAGGTATGATATTATAGATGGATAAAGTGGTGGAGAAATGAAAGGTTGAGTCCAGAAAATCTAGTGAATCAACCAAGAAAACAAAATGATCTTTAAAGGGTACCTTCTCTCTGCCAGTTCCAGAGAAAAATTTATTAACATTACAACTTCATGTAGATACCACATTTAAAGATAAATATATTTCTTACATTAACTATGAAGAAGAAATATTTTGAGCATCTATTACAGATAGATTTGGTCTTGAGTCTCTAAATGATATTCTCAAGCATGAATGACTGGGTGTCTCAATTGTGAATACATACATAAGGTACATTTTCATAATACGTCTATCCAAATAGTGAGCTAAATATGTTTATTAAAGTTAATAACTATTCATATTTTGTATAGGCATTTATATTAAAAATATATAAAGGGAATATTTTCCAAAGAATGATTTAGATCCATTAATATTAGTATCATTTATACAATAGAAATTACTTTAGAAAATAATTAAATAAAGAAGAAAAAAGATGATTTACATGAAGAGTTTAATAAAAAAGCATCAGATGAAATAATCTTTTTGATGCCTATAATGTAAGGGTAAAACTCTATGATCTAATCATATAAAATATTTTTTTATTTTTTTCATTACTTAATTTTTTTAGGAAGAACTGGATGCTGATAGCAATCAATATAGACACCCCTAATATTTATTTTTTTAATCAATGCATGGATTTCCATCCAACTGACCAAAATGACGTGTATTGTGAATATGTAATACACTACAATCCACATTTTTTTGATAAAAATAAAATTATACGTTCAGTCTGTGTTTTAATGATATTTTTTTATGATAGGGAGGTTGATAAATACAAGTTAAATCATGGTATGGGGTCAGTGTTTGAAAAGATAAAGCCTTTGGATTACTATAAATGGAAAATATTAAGGTATATATAGAAATATTTAACTATCAAAACATTTCAAAAAAATTTACATATTTTGGTCAATGTTTCTACAGTTTCTGAAATAAGATAATACAATTGATTGTGAATATTATGTTTTCAAATTTATGAGAGAAATCATATATCATGAAAATACTAGCATCCCCCAATAGTTAATTTTTGAAGGTAATCACAATTTCATTTAATATATTTCATAAACATTTTTTTGTTTATATTTTCTTAGTATAATCAAGATTACCGACAAAAGAGTTACTCAAAAGAAGAAATCAATTTGTTTAGAGATGATTGGGGAGCGTACTTTTTGTTAGAATTTCTGAAAACAACAAATTTAGGTGATTGCATGCTATATTTGTGATCTAGTATAAGTTACCAAATTCAAAAGATATTTGGGGTGTGAAGCATTTGTGTCAAAATGATTATATTTTTTTTGATCTCTTTCCCAAGGAGAATATTAATGGAGGAAATAAATTTATTTAGAAGCGCTTACATAAAAATAATAAAATGTTTGGGAAAACATGGAGGTGAATGCAGAGGTGGAGGTGAAGTCAGAGGCGAAGGAAGAGGCAAAGTCGGAGGCAGATTCAGAGTCTGAGATTAATGTGGAGGAGGTGGAAGAGGTGAAGACTGAGGTGGAGACTGAGGCAGAGGAAGATAAGAAGCACTGACTTGAAAACAATAAAATTGTTGGGAAATGAAGTCAAATAAGGATCATAAAATGATTTTGTTTTAGATTTTTTTTTAAAGTGCACAATACACTTTTCACTTAAGATAAGAGTCGTTGTGCATCTTTCCAGTTTAAAATGAAATTTTAGTAAAAAAAACATGGCATACTAAACATTGATAAAACACATTCATATTGTTTTGGTACTTTAGAAAAATGATCCATACATCATTTTTGATGTGTAGGGATCAATCACACCTCAATCTGATGCATGGTGTGACCAGTATAACTCTACATGCATATTTTCTTATTCAAAAGTGACATTAATTTTAGCAAAAAAACAACTAGAAAACTCAAAACTGAGAAAACACATTTATATTATTTTGGAACTTTATAAAAATGATCTATACACCATTTGTGACATATAGGGATAAACCGTACCTCAATCCGACGCACAATGTGACTGGTATGACTCTATGTACATCTTTTTATTCAAAACAGACATCGATTTTAATAAAAAAAATGACATACTCAAAACTAATAAAACACATTATTATTGTTTTAATACTTTAGTAAAATGATCCATGAGTCATTTGGGACATGTATCATTCATCCGTGCCTCAATTTGACACATAGTGTGACTCCAAGTGTTCCTTTTTTATTCCAAATTGACATTAATTTTAGTAAAAAAACAACTAACATACTCAAAATTAAGAAAACACATTTATATTGTTTTGGTACTTTAGAAAAATGATCTATACGCCACTTGTGACGTGTAAGGATTAACCATACCTTTATTTGAAGCATGGTGTGACTTTTATGACTTCAAGGGTGTCTTTTTTATTCAAAAGTGACATTAATGTTAATCAAAAAAACAAATAACATAATAAAAACCAATAAAAAACATTCTAATTATTTTGATACATTAAGAAAATGATACATGAGTCATTTTGGATGTGTATAATTCATCTGTTCCTCAATCCGACATACAATGTGACCGATATAACTCTAAGTGCATCTTTTTTATTCAAAATTGACATTAGTTTTAGTAAAAAAACAACTAACGTACTCAAAACTGAGAAAATGAATTCTCATTGTTTTAGTACTTTATAAAAAAAATACATACATTATTTTTGATGTGTAGGGATCAACCTTACCTTAATACGATGCACAATGTGACCAGTATGACTCAAAATGCGTATTTTTATTCAATACTGACATTAATTTTAATAAAAAAAACTGACATACTTAAAACTAAGAAAATGCATTCGGATTGTTTTGATACTTTAGAAAAATGACCCATGAATCATTTGGTATGTGTAGTTTTCAGCTATGCCTCGATCCGATGCATGGTGTGACCAGTATGACTCCAAGTGTGTCGTTTTTATTCAAAAAATGACATTAATTTTAATAAAAAAAAACAATTGACATACTCTATAATAGTGTTTTCTTTTTCTTGTATTTGTGTTAGAAATTTTATTTCATTTAAATTCAGTTTTTTTATCTTATTTTGTAATTTTTTTTGATGTTTCTACTAATTTAGCGTGTTGTTGTAGCATACTAAACCTGTTTCTGGTGATATAGTGTGCTATAGCATCACACTGCAATTTTCACCTTTGTCAGCGCTACTAAATGCACTGATAAATATTTCCATCATGAGAAATTTTAGAAGCATTGATAAATTATTTATATATCAGTGCATTAAAAATCTCTAAGAAATCATACTTTTATCATCAAAAATAAAAGCACCGATAAAGGCCCTAGTTATTAGTACAAAATAAACATGTTGATAAATGAGGTCTTTTATCAGCACTTTTAAAAGAACTACTAAAAGTATTGTTTATCAGTGATTTTATTTGTAGTGATAAATATACCATTTATTTACACTTTCTTAGAGTTTATAAAAGCAATGGAATTTTATCCATGCTAAGGTTATCAATGCTTTTCTAGAATTGATAAAGGCCGATTCTAGTGCTGTTAAAAGTGTGTTTTGTAGTAGTGCTTTGGAAACTCTAAAACTATTAAATTAATATAAATTAATTTTCTATTAAAAATGTCTAAAAAGTGAGTTATTTAGATCACAATATGAGTATGGTTTGAAATCCTCTCAAACAATAATTTTTTGACAAGTTTAGGTCACATTATTATTCTTATCTTTTGGCATTAACCCTTTGTTAAATCCTTTAACTCTTACCGTGACAACTTGATTTTTTACACTTTAAGGGTTAGTATATTTACTATAAAATTCAAAAAGAACCATGAATGAGTCATGGATGATATTTTAAACTTTATCTTAATTATTTTTCTAAAGTTTATATTATTATTAATATTTTATCATTTAATTAAATATTATTTATTTTAAAATATCATTAATATCAATTTTGACACTATTCATTTCATGACTTTTTAAAAATATCAATACATAAGAAAACTTAGAAAACAAATTAATACAACCATAATATGTCTAGGTAATATATAAAATTTTTGGATAACATCAATTATAGAAATTTTATTTATTTTAATTTTTTTAATAACATTTATTTGATATGTCCATTAATTAAACAACAACAACATCATCATTGTGCTATCCTTTAATTTAATCATTTATTATATAAAAATTAAAAATAAATTATCATGATGAATATAATAATATTATATTTCAAATTACAATTTATATTTTAATACATCTTCATAATAACTATATATAAAAAATGTAATACTTTTTTGAAACACGAGTAAGGCATCTTGGACTTTCCTTAGAATAAAATTCTTTAAAAAACGTAAAGTTATCCATGTAGATCCAAGAGCTCAAAAAATAATCCCAAATATAGATTTAGTCGAAAATAGATCATCCAATAAAATTATGGCAAGTGTTAAGATAATTTTATAATGCTTATAATATTATTTTTACCCTTAATTACCTGATTTATCCTTAACTGTTGTAATTAATTTTAATTAATTTTACTATTATTTTTGGTAAAAAAATAAATTGATCTTATTAGAATAAAAATATATACTGATTAAAAACAATTATGTCCATTTTTAAAAATCCAATTCACAAAATTGAAAAAATTAAGGTTAATGTTAATCCCACATATGGGATGACAAAGCGAGTTTTTAAAGTAAAAACGTCCAAAAGTTTTCTTTTTATTTTTGTATCTAAATTTAATGTGAAATTGTTTCTAATGTCTTAAATTGGTTTAAATTATATAAAATTTGTCTAATTATACTTTAAAACTAAATCAAAATGTAATTTAACTATATAAATAAATTAGATGAAAATGCAGTATTTTTCACTATTCATTAAAAAATGAAACTTCTCAGAAAAATACCAAAACTTAAAACAATGTAAATTTTTATATTTATATTTAATATAAAAAGTTTATTTTTTAAAATAAAATATATAAAAGTTTCAAAATTTTATTTAAAATAGGTTCTCCATTAACAGATGGTAAATGTGCCTTTATAAAAATATTTATTTTATACGTAATATTGTGGTTTTTCTTATCTTATGATTATAAAATCTATTGTATGAGTATAAAAAATATTTTTTGAATATATAATATATATATTACATTAATATTACTCACTGATTTTAATTAATATAATTTATTAAAATAAAAAAACTTTGTGATCATAAAAATAGTTTTTTATAAAAACTCCCTTTATATTCAATTGGGTCTTATATTAATTTATAATTAATTTGAAACCAATGAATTCAATCATATATTTTCATAAGTTAGTTAATAATATTCATAACCACTATCTTAATGACTCAGTTATAGGTTATTATATTAAATAATAATATTTTAATAATATATTTTTGTTTGGTAAAACTCAGCCTTGCGTGTAATGCAAGACAAATCATTTTTGTGTGTATAATAATCTTAACCTGGTGTTTCATATAAAGAAAGATGTCAAATAAATTAAATTTATTCAAAAATGAAAATATTTTAAAGTCTTGGGGTGTTACAATTTTAGCTAATGGGGATTCATATGAAACACACACCCTTAGTGCAATGAATAGGAGTTTTCAGGGCCATTACTTTGTTTATTTTGGGATATGGAGGTTTTGAGAGGAATTTTGTTTGTTTTTAGGGGAATATTTAAGTGTTTTTTCTATATAGAGGCTCACTAGATCATAGTATAGGGTGTTTTTCTATCAATTTTGTGTTATTTGATGTGATGGGTGTGGGATAGACTATTTAAGCCAAGAATTTTGTGCTATTTAAAGGTATAACCCGCATTGTGTGAGGGTATGATAGCTAATTTACCAATCACTTAAGGGTGTTTGAGCTATATTTATGGTTCTTAGTGAACCAAAAGAGGTAAAATGATTAGGTTGGTTATTTTGAGAGGGAATTTTGGAGGAGTGGAGCTTGTTTAAGGGAACCAAAATACTTATAAAGATCATGTAAGGGTAAATGAGAGTATCATTACGTATTTACTACTTCTTACCATGTAAATATAGTTCCTCTTGGTGCTAGGGTGCACCATGGTTAATAAAATGTCTTGGATGTCCATTTTAGAAGCCGTTTTTAATGGAGAGTTCACCTTTGTGGAATGGGGAATAATGAAACTCCTTGGTTTGGCTATTTTGAAGGAAATGGCGGTGAGTCAATATGGAAGTTGAAGAGACACTGAGTTTTATGAAAGGGATGAGGAAATGTAAATATAAATCTTTCAACATCATAGGACTTATCCTAGTGGGTCAAAAGGAAAATGGATTTCTCCTTACACCACGATGGAGGCTACGGTGGTAGTCATATTTCTTAAACATGGTTTTTAAAATGCATAAGAATAATGGGGATAAGATTATTCAAATTATAAATAATAGGATCACCCTTTGATTAGGTAACACCATAGGTATATTTTGATTTACTATACCATGGTGGAGGCTTTCAAAGATTCTTATATAAATAGAAGGTTCGTTACCCCTTGGTTTGATTTTCTATCTTCTTATATCAAACCCTAGTCAAATTATGAGACTCTAACCACTCTCCATCTATACCTTTTAAATTAAAATAACTTTTTTTCATCTATTTAAAGTCTCATGGTTCAAGGTTTTTGTGATTCCTTGGACCCACACTCTCAAATCCAGTTCTATAAACACATACTTTACATATACTCTTTGATACAAGCTATAAAATCATGGACATAACCATCCTTAATTACAAAATAAATGGTTATTAATGAATCACTTAATTTCCTAAGGATATTTTTGTATTCATATATTTATATAATTAGGGAAAAATAAACTAATAAATCCCATGTTCATTGTATCAAATGGAAAACTTTCCCACTATATATGAAACTACTTAATCTATAATGAGTATTCAATATCACCCATAATTTCTTTTACACATGTTATCCTTATAAAGATACCAAATATAATAATTTTCTTCATAACTTGGGGAAATGGAGATATAATAAGGGGTGAGATCAAATGCTCTTTAAGAGAAAACATACAACTGAGGTAATCATGGCATAAACATGACATCAATATCATGGAAGGAATAAGTAAAAAACATGAATCCATAATCAAATTGACACTAATATCATGATATATACATGATAATAAATTAAACATGAATATTTATAATAATAATCACATATTGATTTAATTTATAATCCTGGATTTCAAAACTTAATTTAAAGGCCTTGTGCCACGACAATATCCTTTCATGGGAAGTGGTATACACCAAAACCCAACCTATTTTGTATTATGAGTCCTTTAGATGAATAGAGGGGATATATAATTCTAGTCCCCAACTGTTACCTGATTATGTTGCATGCATTCAATATAAGAATCATCAATACCTTTAATACCATTCCTTAAGGAACCACTTACTTGATAAAACTTAGCTCTCTATATAATGAGAAATACATAAAACAAATACATAATTAACCAGTGGTAGTAGTAAATAATAATTTATAATTCTAATACTTTTACCCATGTTAATAAATGGGATAAAATTATTATAACCATTCCATAGTAAAGAAGTTTTATTGTCAAACATTACATAGTAAAGTTTCAAATAATAATTTATATTGTAATACTAATATACGGAACACCAGTACTTACCCCATTCCATTAAAAAAAATTACATGATTATAACCCATCTATAGGAAGAAGGTTAATGGTTAAAAATACATATTAAACTTTATAATAATCATCCATATTCAAATAATAATATATGAAACACCAATACATTTCCCTATGTCAATAGAATAACATACTTTCTTAGTGAACATCATCCAATATGAATTATGTAAAATGTGTTGTTCACACCATATAGAGAAATGAGTATATGGATAAGGAAATACTAGAGAAACATGATAATAATCCATAGATATAAATAAGGTTGATTGTTTTAATAGAATTTAACCCCAGTGAAATAAGGAAACATAAGAGGGTGTGGAAATAAATGAAAAACAGCCTCGCAAAGGAATAATTCAAACATTATCACAAGAATAAATTTGTTTCATACCATGAGTTAAATCCACAAAATGATAAAATATATATATATCATGAAACATAAACCCTATTATGTTAAATTATTTTAAAAAATATAAGGGAAATTTAAGTGAAAACTTAAAGATATTTTAGAAAACATTTTTATCATTGATGTAAAATACAAATTTAATGACACAATCAAAGGTATCTTTTGAATAGGTGATGTGAAAGCCTTTTAAAAAATTTATATTTAAAAATAATTTCCAATAATATAACTATAAAAATTTATAAATTATATCTTGCAGAAATTAGGAGAGTGAGAAAAAACATTTAAAAGTGAAAAGAAAAACACTTTTTATTATTTTCAAAATACCTTTGTTTAAAACTCACATTGTAAGAAGAGTAAAAAATATATTCATTTGTATTAAATTTTTTAAAAGGATTGATATTTTTTATTGTTTCATAATTATAAAAATGATATAAATATCATAATTATTTATTAAATTTCCCTTTTATTCCATCATCATAAGGTGGTGAAGGAAATCAAAACATGTTGCGTCATAGAGGCGATAGTCCGCACACCACACAAATTATGATTTCATTTTAATTAATATAAAATGGAAAAATTATTAATTATTATCCCAATATAATAATAACATTCACTATATAACTAATACTGATTTCATTAGATAATTATTTTAAAATTATAAATGTAAAAAGAAATAAGCTAAGTAAAAATAATTAATCACGTTGAGCACTTTGAGATTTCCATGGAATTTTACTTAGAAATGGATGAAATAAGATAATATATTATGAACATAATTTCAATAGATTGAAATATTATTCTATGATATGTAAAAATGCTAGGGTTTCAGTATAAAAATGAATTTTTAGGATTTCCTTGAAGGGGTGGTGAGATTCCCCTTTTATAAATGGAGTGAATGTTATTTTTGTAAATATTTCAATTTTATATAAGGGAGAACATGTTATACATGTAAAGTGGATTAAAAATTTATAAATAATTTATTTTGGTAGTTATAAGGTTTATAAAAACCCCATATAATCAATTTTATAAATGTTTTTATCATGTTTTAAGTCATTTATCCCTTGAATTATTACCTTTTCCATTTTATCTTTTACTACGGTAAATAGTTTTTATCTATGGTAAATTAACCTTTATTCCAAAAAATAAAGTGGGTATTATTATATAATTTAGAACCAATGATTATAAATTTTAACTCTATTTCATTTTATTCAATTTATAAAAGTGATAAGAATTAATTTTAAAATAAAAATGTATAATTTATTAAAAGAAAATTTTGAGAAAATATCCCTTATGTTCTAAAATATAAAATATGGGTTTCTAAATTATTATTTCAAATTATAAATTAACATTTAAAATACATATTTAATCTTATAAAAATGATTCATGAATTTATAATTAATACTTATATACTAATAAAGTCATGAAAATCATGTTAATTATAAAAACGGTATTTTTCACTATTCATCTAAAAATCATTTTTTAGAAAAATACCATAATTAATCCTAATATTATATTATTATTAATAAAAAATGATGTTATTTTTTTTCAAAATAAATTTTAAAAATTTGATTATTTAATAATTTAATAGAATCCCAAAATATAGTGAAAAACAATTTATATTGAAAAATAACCTTTTTAAAATGTTATCCATTCTTTATTCTTATCTACAATAAATTAATAATTAATTTATTAGTAATATATTATCAATATATTTTATTACTATATAAAAATAATATAATTAGTTTCTTGAAATAAAATATACATTTTAGAAAAATACATCTTTAAGAATAAAATGATTTTCCTAGTTGTTCTAGCTATACTAATTGAATTTAATTCATATTAAAAGTATCCATTATTTTATTTCTATAAATATTTCATAAAATGGACACTCCTATTAATTCCCTATAATTCCATAAATATGTTTTAATGTTCATGCTTAATATATCATGGTTTCTTTTTAGTTTGATATTGCATTTGGGGCAAGCTGTCAAACACATTTGGATTATTTATAGGTATTCATATATTAAAATATTAAGGTGTTACATTCTAACCCCTTAAATAATTTGAATACTCAAAATTTACTTAAAAAAATATCTAAGGGTATCCATAAGGTAGAAATAGATCGAGGTAACAACATTACTAACAAATGGATGTCTAGGAAACTCATCTATATGAATATCTCTATATTGAGTTTCTTCCATACCATTTGAGAAAAATACCACTCATGGTTTGGTGTTAAGACCTATTTTATTTATCCTTGATTTCATATTCAAACTTTTAGTAAGAGATTATCAATGGATGGTATGAAATTTTATTACCTATTTTTTTTAATTAGTATGCATAAAAATACACATAAATAGACATACCACACACATCCATCTCGCATACCCCACACCTCTTCAACTAGGTAGAGACGATGGGAGGTTGAAATCAGATGATTAATTTGATAAATAATGATCCTCATATTAATAATTCTCATTAATATCCACATTTATATCCCTTTTTTTACTTATTGGAATAGAAAAATCCATCACAAAAACCTCCTCCCTTTCTAAAATATCCTTTTTCTGCATCTCTAGCCACAATAGATAACCGGAAATCTATTTGCCACATGTTCCACTAGTCCCTATACTGACCACTCTATGAAGACCTCCAAGATAAAGGTTTATGGGAGATATATTCCTCACTATATCCACTATATTTGGAAATTTATATGTCCAAATAGGTTTTTCCAAGACCTAAACTATTTCCCCATTTTCTTCCTCATTGTCGTGTATTGTTGTTATAGTAGTAGTGGATGGGGTTTGTATTCTAATTACACAACTAGAATGGTTCTTTTAACTTCCATGAATATATTTTGGGCTATATATAGTGGAATTTCATTGAAATATGATGATAAAGATGATCTGTTATTGTATTCTATAATAGTAGCAACATTAAGATCTCTTAGCAGTGGTTTCTATTTGTTGTCTCCTCCTTTATCCATTTTTCAATAATGAAGATTTTGTGGGTAATATGAACTCGATTCAATAAATAGGGATTATTTGTTGAAATAGTCAATCCATTAATAGTGTCACATCAATTCCATCTAATAAAAGAATAATAAGATTCATATTTCCCTAAACGTGAACTTGGGATAAAATTATATTTGTACTATAATTTTCCTTTTACAATAAAATATTTAGTGTAGTGAACTAATACTTATTGAAAACTTCTTATATACACCAGGGTTTATAGAATGAGAATCCAATAAGGAATACACAAATTTTTAGTGGAGGATAAGTGTAACTTCTTCCATTTATTTTCATGAACAAATCCTAATAGTAAGAGTAGTATAGGCTTTCCCTTGTTTCCTTTATCTTAGAGGATATTGATGTTTATCAGTATTGTTAGCCTATAATTATTTTATTTCAAACTATGTCCCTCACAGATCAAAATATATCATCCATAATTCAAAATTTATCATTCTAAGTTTAACCTATGTTACTTTGAGTTGGGTTATGTTATAATTATCAACCTAATCTTCAAAAATAGATATCCCAAATTACCATGAAATGTTTTAAAATATTATAAATCCAAAAATCATTTAAATTTATGCTCTCAAAATTTAACTTATCTCTTATACAAGAAATCACATATCAACTAATATGTACCTTAACTTATAAACTTCAAAATTTCAATCTATACTATCCATGTAAACTTTCTTATTAGGTTATTTTACATAAACATATTAAAATTCCTCATAATGGTTCATAATGAGAATGTGATTGACTAAAGAATATCCCCTAAGAGTGTCAAACTAGGTAGTTAGTGAGGCCCCTTTTTCATGCTCCTGGTGATGATTGAGTTAATTGTTATTTCCCCTTTTTAAATATATTTCATAGATTTTAGCCACTTTTTGTATGCATAAAGGGATGCAATTTATAGTATAACACATACCGAAGACTTTAGAAAAAATACAGGATATCATCCTATACTAAGACTTATTCATAAGATTTCCATTAAAGTTCAATTATCCTAATCCCCAAATAAAATATTAATTATTACTTTAACATTAAATCATATACTTATCCTGGAGGGTTATATATACATTTGATCTTATGATCAACTCTAAAATATCAACCTTTAAATTATCCTCAACAAGAATCCTGAAATCTAAATCTATCTAAACCTTTCCTTTGATAACAACTATGATGCCCTAGACCCACACTCCCATATCCAGTTCCATAAACAAATACTTTACATAAACACTTTGATACTAGCTATAAATGTTTTGAAATGACCATCATTAATTAAAAAATCAATAATGATTAATGTATCACATACATCCTAAGTATCTTTTTAGGTTTATAACTTCATATAATTAAGAAAAAATATAAACCAACAAAGCCCATTTCTATGTATCAAATAGAAAAATCTCCCATTATATATGAAATTACTTAATCTATAATGAGTATTAAAAATCTCTCACAATTTAATTTAAATGTGTTTTCCTTTTAAACATGTCACATGAACTACTTTTCTTTATAAAATTGGAAAATAGAAACATATGAAGAGGTGAGATAAATCACTTAGTAAGGGAAAACAAACAACTAAGACAATCATGGTATAAACCTGGCATAAATATTATGACAGAAATAAGTAAAAAATATGAAGCCATAATCAACTTAAAAATGAGATCATTATATATCCTTGAAAATAAATGAAAAAATGGATATCAATAATACTAATCACATACTGATGGAATTCATAATGTCAAAAATCAAGACCTACTATCAAGGCCTTATGCCAAGACACTATCCTATCATGGGAAGAGCCATAAACCAAAACCCAACCTATTTTTTTCTCATGAGACCATTGATTAATCAATGGGATATATAATTTTAAGACCCACCCATCACCAGATTATGTCTAATTCATTCACCAAAAGAGTCATCAAGATTTTCCATACCATTACATGAGGAACCTCTTACTCAATAAAACATGGAAATATTTATATGAGAAATAAAAAAATCAAATTCATAATCAACCTAATTTATAAGTCAATAATCATAAATAATTTGAATACTTTTACCCATGTCAATAAATGGGAAAAAGGATTATAAAACATCTATAGAAAGAAGTGTGATGGTCAAACATTACATAGTAAACTTTACAAGCTGTAGTTGCTTACCATGGGATCTGGTATGATCAAAATGCAATTATTCACAAAAACTACTTATTAAATCTTAATGCAGGTCAGATCCAGATCTTCATTGCTATACAGGAATCTTCTTTGATACAAAAAGGAAATTTCCACAACACCGTGCACGACTTTGAAATCCTGAAACACCTACGGATCAATGGGAATTTCTATCATCTGCATCACACTCAGGAGGCTTTTTGAAGATCCCGTCTCCCTAGATGGATCAAAATCAACATTGAGGGAACATACAAGGGAAATACAAGACCTGTAGAGTGTGGTGCTGTTTTCAGGAATCACCTTGGTCAGATTCTAAGTTGCTTCATGGGTCATTATGGTATTTCCACTTCCCTTGAAGCTGAGATGATGGGTCTGATTCATGTGATTAAATTTTCCATGGTTTTTGGTTGTAACAACCTATGGATTGAAAGTGACTCAAAGACCATATTTCAAGAAATTTGGAATGGATTAATTCATCTATCTTGGCCGATTACTACCTGTTGGATGGAATGAAACCATTCACTCACTGATATAAACTACATCATCACACATGTTTATCGAGAAGAAAACATGGTTGCTGATGGCTTGGCCAACTTGGGAGTTAATCAAGACATAACCTAATGTGAATACCTCCCCATTCTTCTTATTCCCTTTCATGAAAAATATTGTAATATGATCCTATAATTTAGACTTTGGTAATCTTTATTTTAAAAAATTTTATTCTTTGGCCGTTTGGGTCAAGGCATCACCTTTAAAAAAATATTTATTAAAATAATAATTTACAAAACATCACTACTTTTCCCCATATAAATAAAAGGGATAACATGTTTATAAACTATCTGAAGGAATAATGTGGATGGTTAAAAAATACATATCCAACTTTCTAATAATCATCCACATTTAAATAACATACAGATCACTAATACATTTCCTCATGTCAGTAGAATAACATACATTCTAGTTGAACATCATCAAATTTGAGTTATGTAAAACATGTTGTTCACACCAAATAGAGAAATGAGTATAAAAATAAGTCAATATTGGAATAATATGATCATAATACATTGATAGAAATAAGGTTTTTGGTTTCAAGAGAACATAACCCGAGTATAATAAGAAAACATAAAAGGGTGTTGAAATAAATGAAAACAACCCTGCAACATAATTCTTTGAACAATATCAAAAGAATTGAATTTTTTGATACAATTAAGTAAATAACCAAAATGAAAACATATATCTATCATGAAACATAAACCCAATTATATTAAATCATTTTGAAAATGGTAATGGGAATGGAAGTGAAAAATTAAAGATATTTTATAATTTTTTTATCATTAATGTAAAATGGAAATTTACATATCTCATTAAAAGGTAACTATTGAAAAGGTGATGTGAGATATTTTTAAAAAAATTACATCTAAAAAGAATATATAATAATTTTTCTTGAAAATAAATAAATATTATCTTAGAGAAATGATACGAGGAAGAAAAACAAGTAAAAGTGAAAGGAATAAATCTTTTAATTATTTTCAAAACACCTTTGTTTAAAAATCACATTGAAACAAGAATAAAAAAACATTAATTTGTATTAAAACTTAATTTTTTCAAATAGTATTATGAAAAACCTTATAATAAAATATGAGGGGTGATAAAACCCAAGCATGGAAGGAGGAAGTTCATGAAAAAACAATATAACTCAAGGAAATGAGACATGAGTTGTCAAAATATCTTATCAGAAACATAATCCCTGAATCATGAATCATTTGAAAATGTTTTTTTGTGGTAAAAATTTAAAAATTATAGAATATCATATAACACAATCATAGGGTATAGTGTACCTAACTTATGTGAAAAAACTCAAGTAATAAAAATTAAGTTACCAAAAACTCTAACAACTAAGGTAACACTTCAGTCAATTTTTTGATGAAAAGAACTTTATTTAGATTAGTTTATCCCATTAATCATAAAGAATAATATATAGAAAATTAAGGGAATATTAATTAAATATAACAGCATAAAAATGAAACATGGTGCATAACTTCCATAATGTCTCAATGAATCAGAATTGAGACCAAGAAAACCCTTTCAGCTTGAGAAAAAAATTAATTAAAGTCCCTCAAAGTAGAGGGCCTATAATTAAACATAAAATATCATGATTAAAATATAATTCATGATATGATATCTCAAATAGTCAGTATGTACCCTACATAAATTAAATTATGAGAATAATATCAAATATATCTTAAAGAGTGGAATTTGAGACAAAAACCCTTACCTTGATCCTGATTCATTTTACATTTTCATAAAACACCCCGAATAATTAAATCGAGTTCACTAAATACATAATAAATAATATTATTCATAAATATACCCATTTACACTCTTCATTTATAGTCATTATATATATATATATATTAGTTAGTTTTTACCTATTTTCAACACCATATGTAAGTAATATTTATCGCCTTAAACTAGTTTCATAAAACGATGTTGGTACTTATTATTTTTCAAAATTACATCATTATTAGATCATATAAGTCACTATAATATATTATAAAAGATATTGTATAAATATTTAATTTCATTTCATGTCATTTTTAATCATAAACCATGAAGATTAAATCAACTATGATCGTGTTTCAGTGATTCTTAATGAATGAAAGGTGGTTTGTTAATTATTGAGTTAAATGTTTATATTACCTTAATAGAACCAAAAAAAAATAAATTATTTACATATTTATATCATATTATAGAAAAAAATAAGTTCTCATAGTAATCCATGACATAAATTTATAGTATTGTTAAAGCAGGTGGTTAAACTAACCAAGACATGAACCTACCATGATTAATGGGTGATTATGAGGTGGTTTAGTTGTAATGTAATTATAGAAAAATAATAATGAAATTATTTGGTTCTTATTTGTGTGATATATTATAATTGTAAATATTTATAAAGATAATACAATTTATATTAAATCATTAATTAGAAATGATAGATTATTTTCCGCTTTGTTCGCTCATTTTACATGATTGTATTAACGAAAATTGTTAGTTGATAATATTATTAATAGATTCTAAATTTTTTCATAAAAAAATTAATTATACAATAAAAATCATATTTATATTTTAATACTATCCTCATGACCAACCATGTAAGTATTTTATAAAAATAAAAATAAAAATCAATCATTCCATGGAGGTGGTAGTCCACACATACGCGTGGTTGAAGACTTCATTTTCCATATATCAGTTGAAAGGTGTAATTTGGTTTATTATTTTATAGTGATAAAAATTAAATAAATATAATAATTATTTATTAAATTACACTTTTATAATAGCTTTTTAAGGTGGTGAATAAAATTTAAACACATTGCGTTGTGGAGGTGGTAGTCTACACAACACACAAATTACATTTTCACTTTTCTTAATAGAAAAGGGAAAAATGATTAATGATTATTACCATAACATAATAAAATTTAGTATATAACCAATAATTATTTAATTACATGTTCATTTGAAAATTACAATTGTAAAATAGAATTATAAAATAAATAAGTTAATTAAAAAATAATTACTCACATTGAGCACTTTGATATCTCCTTAAAAGATCCCTTGGAAATAGATGGCATATGTTAATATCCTGTGATCAGAAGCTAAAAAGAGTGAAAAATTATTATTGGGAAAGGAAAAATGTCAGTGTTTTCATAGGAAACCTACTTTTTATTAGTGACTTGAAGGTGTGGTGAGTGTCTCCTTTTATAAGTAGTGAGAATGAAATTTTTTTAAATGTTTCAAATTTATATAAGGGAGAACATATTAAACATTTAAAGTGGGTAAAAAATTGAGAAATAATTGATTGGTGAATATATAAGGTCGATAAAAACCTTATCTACTCAATTATATACATATTTTTATCATGTATCAATTCATTTAACCCTTTAATTATTATGTTTACCGTTTTATCTTTTACCATGTTTACTGGTTTTTACATATGGAAACGTGTCCTTTATGCCAAAAACAAAAGTAGTGATTATTTTATATATTGGACACACTGATCATAAATTTTTAATAAAATTGATTTGATTAAAATTTTTAAAGTTATAAAAATTAATTGTAAAATAATAATTTATAGTGTATTAATTTTTTTGAGTAAATATTACTTATGTTCTAAAAAATAAAATATGTGTTTGTAAATTAAAAAAAGAAAATTTTTAAAATTATAAATTCACATATAATATATATGTTTTATCTTATAAAAAGGTTTCATTAATTTAACATTTATACTTATATACCAATAATTTCATAAAATCCATGTTATTAGTAAAGACATCATTTTTCACTATTCACCTAAAAATAAATTATTTTAGAAAAATACCGTAAAATAATATTAATATTATATTATTATGATCAATAAAAAACTTATGTTAATTTTTTAAAAATAAATTTTAAAAATTTTATATTTCAATATTTTGATAAAATCAAAAAATATAACAAAAAACTCTTCATATTAGAAAATAAAATTTTAAAATATTATCTATTATTTATTATTATTTCTAATAAATTACTAATTAATTTATTTTTAATATATTATAAATTTGTTTTATTATCATCTAACCATAATATACTTAGTTTCTTGATATAAAACATCAATTTTTAAAAAATATATTTTTAAGCATAAAATTACTTTCTTAGTTGTTTTAACTATGCTAATTGAATTTCATTTATATTAAAAGTATACACTATTTTATTTCTATAAATATTTCAAAAAATGGATACTCTTATTCATTCCTAATAATTTAATGACGATGTTTTAATAGTCAAACTTAACATATCATGGTTTTGTTTTAGTTTGGTGTTGCGTGTGGGGAAAGCAATCAAACACATTTGGATTATTTAAAGGTAATTATATTTTAAAATCATAGGGTGTTAAAGTTTTTGTGGTGTTTTTTAGTAGTGGTTGTTTCTTGATCATCCTTTCTTGTCTAGTGAATGTTGAAATTCTAATCAATGTGGTTGGATTTCTATACTTTTCATTTTATCTTCTAGAATAATTGTGTTTAATAAAACTTGATGTGACTCGCTCAATGCATGAAATCTCACTTCCTTCTATAAAGAATTGATATTATTTGATGAGTGTTATGTGGGAAACACACTTTAAATAATAAATTTAATTAAGATAATGAATATGTTAAAGTAAGTCGGAAGGGTAAGGGGTGTTTCATACGTTTTTATAATTTTTTTTCCATATAATGAGTTTATCATCTATTTATTGATTTGTTGCTATTGTGGTTACCTACTCTATCAAATATTGATGAATTTTCCCACTACCATAATTAGTTAAACACTTAAACCTAATAATAAAAAGGGATGGATGGAATCTATAAAACCTCAATATTTTACAGTATGTATCTTCTTAAATAAATTGAATTTATTTAGTAGATTACGTTGCACGCAACACCGAGCTTAAACAAACTATAAGATACTATTAAATATTAACATGATGGTTGGAATAGTAATGTGACTTTTAGGAATATTAATCTATCCATTAGAATGATAAAATCACCTATGAAATTATAAATAAAATTTTGGTATCTCATAAATGAAAATATGAGATATTTATATTATGGAATAAGTAAATATAAGTTTTAAAAATGATAAACTAAGTGTTGGTATTTTTTTTGAAACATAAATGTTTATTTATAATTTTATAATTAATATAATGATTTAAAAGAAAATTTATTTTCATAAAATAGATACATAAATTAATATTTTGTTTCATTATAATTATAATATAATTTTATGAGACCATAATTAAATTTTCAAAGTGTCGTAAAATCAGATATAATATTAAAATCAGTATTTTTTGAATAAATGATGATTTTATTTAAAAATTAAATTTCTCACAGTTAGATTTTTTTATAAAATGGAGCCCATTTTTGAAATATTCATATCAATAAATGGTTAAGGTGATTTTTTGTGTCTTTTCTAAAATAGTTGATTTTTTGATGAATATTGAAATACAGTAATTTATGGTATTTAACATTATAAGTTAAATATATGAATTTTTGAGTTATTGATGGTGTAGTCACCCATTAGTTCAAAATAAAATACACCAGTTACTGTATTTAGTCATAATAATAAACACCATTGATATTATTGAGCGAAAATAATAAATAAATGTATAAAATAATAAAAAAAAACACCCATCTCCTCCATTATAAATACCTCCCCTCACCACCCCTTATCCTCAAACCTTATAAGACTTGAATATTATCTATATTATTACCAATTACATTCATAATTGTGTTCATCACATCCAAGAATGTAACTTCCCGAACTGAGTGCCACTCACCGGTGCCCCAAATCGGTCGGTCACATGACCTCAAGCATGCCTCCCTGTACGTTAGAGGATGCCGAAAAATAGCGAGGGTATGTTAAGTCGATTGTGGGGAGACTATACCATCTTTAATTAGAGAAAAACAACATTGGAAATAAAAAAAATAGCAGAAGCATATATTTATATATAACCACAACAATACCAATATCTCAAGTTAAGCAATATAGAAAATATGATATCCAACTAAAGTAGAAAACATGTCATGCTAATGTATGTGTAAAGTGTCTAAAATGAAAATTGAAAAGAAAGACACCAATGAATACCAAGCGGGTCCAGAACCACGTCTGGTTACCTTATACGAGCTCTATCCCCAAATTAGTAATATAACCCAAGGTCTTTGCCCTTAACCTATTATGCAACAATAAGGTTTATTCGGGTACCGATCAAGGAGCCTGAGTAGGGTATGAGTACAACTCAGTAGGCCACCACCAATGGTGTTTAAAACAATATGCAGTAAAAAATAGTGTATTCAGTTGTATATATAAATATTTACAATGCATAATTAAATAGTTATCACATTATCAATTAATCTTTATTTAACCACATAAACCTCAAGTTTTCATATACACCTATACCTCAATAACTACTTCGTCCCATGTAGGAATATGAACTATCCTTGAGGGATATCACATGTCTAAATGTCCATGTTACCATTCTTATTTTTCACAAATGAATGACCATGTTACCATTAATTAATTCACATAATTTAATAACCATGTTACCATTATTTATTTCACCAATGAATGATGATTTTACCATTCATTAATTATTATAATTGAATAACCATGTTACCATTCTTTATTTTACATAAATTAATGACCATGTTACCACTCATTAATTCTCACAATTGAATGACCTTGTTACCATTCATTAATTCCTATAATTGAATGATCTTGTTACCATTATTTATTTCATACAAAAGAATGAAAGTGTTACCATTCATTAATTCTCACAATTGAATGACCATGTCACCATTCTTTAATTCTTGGATTAATGTCCACGTTACCATTCACAATTTTATAATCACATATATCATAATAACACAATATTACATATATCTCAACCGCCCAATATTTAATTCAATAATTAATTAATCCTTTCACAATATCAACATCCAATAATTAATTCACTATTTAATTATTCAAACACATAATTTCAATATCTCTTAAATAATTCATTAATTAATTATACATTTCATGACTTCAATATCATATAATTAATTTCCATAATTAATTATCCCCAAATACCAAAATTTCAAATTTACATAATTAATTAATTAAACAAATTAATTAATTCCATTAGGAAATTCAATTGATAAAAAAATCTATAAATTCAATAAATTCTAGGCTTGAAATAGAATCATGACTATGGTATTTGAATATTAGACCACCTACCTTGATTTGTTGATGAAGATCACCCAACGAAAATCCCCAAAATTGAGAAGCATAATGACATAGATTTATATATGTATCTCAGAAACCTAAATCAATATTAAGGAAATAAAGATCATTCCAAACTATATCTAGATCTACATTCACCAAGTCTAGATCTAGATCTAACAAAATAAAAGATAACTTACACCAAAAGAACAATAGAAGGAAGGATAATTAATGGGAAAGCGACAGGATAAGATCTACTTACTTGGAGAGGAGAAGATATTCGATTAAGGATTCAAATCACAAATAATTGAGGTCATATAGCCTTTGAACTCCTTTGAAAAGCTTTAAAATCTTCCAAAATCGTAAGGGCCTAAGTTTTCATTGAATGAGGGAATTTTTGGGGGGTCTGGGTGGATTTAAAAATAATTTTTAGGAAATTAAAAAAATAACATGCATGATTTCCTGGGAAGGGGCACACTATTTGACCTAACCATGTTCAAACAATGTGCCTATTATTTTAGGGGTTCATAGATTCCCTTTTTAGGCCAAAAAGTTTAAAATACTATACACCATTCGTGAAAAATCCACTGTCCATGGTTGTATGGTTTTCTGGGCTGGGGCGCATGATTTTCTCTAACTATGTGCCAACCATTCATAACCCATTTTTCTTTCATTTTTCTTAATTTTCACCCAAACAGACACTAAATTACAGTCCAAATGAAATGTACTCAAATAAGGACAAAAGAGTACATGAATTCAAGCCTGAGTCAACTCTAAAAAAGTCTAGGATCATAAAATATCCCCACCTTATAATAGATCACCCTCAAGCTGCACTCCCAAGCTTCTCTAATATTCTGATCCAAAAGGATTGGGCCACTGAGCTCATATATCTACTTCCCTTTCCCATGTTTCCTCATACACACACCTATGTTTCCATAATACATGAACTATCATCACAGTCTTTCCCTGCAACAATTTTTCACTGTGATCTAACACACGTATCAGATCCTACTTAAATGAAACATTTATCTCAAAATCAACCTCATTCACATTGATCACATGAGAAGGGTCGGGGTGATACCAATGTAGTTGTGGAAGATCCAAATAGTATGACACTGATCCAATTCTATCCACAACCTCAAATGGTCTGATAAACCTGGGTGCCAACTTTCCCTGCCTCTATATCCTATGGTGACCCATTATTAGTGACACATGTTGGAATACATGATATCTTTATGTAAAATCTAGGGATCACCAATGCCTTTCAACATACGAATTATTCATACTCTGTGCCATAGCCATATGCTTCCAAATTAGCTGTACCTTCTTCGATGTCTCCTTTACAAGACTCGGTCTCATCAAATCTGACTCACCTACCTCCATCCAGCAAAGAGGTGATCTACATGGACTACCATAAAGAGCCTCATATGGTTCCATATATATAATTTCCTAAAAACTTTTTTATAGGATAATTACACTAAATACAAGTGATTCTCCCATGACTCACTAAAGTCAACAACACACACTCGTAGAATATCCTCAAGCGCCTGTATAATATTCTATGATTGCCCATATGTCTGTGGGTTGAAAGAAGCACTCAATAATAACTATGTAACAAGTGATTTTTTCAAGACCTTACAGAAACCTAAAGTAAATCACTATTCACGATATGAAACTATAGTCCGTGGAACCCCATGCATACATACTATCTTTCAAACATATAAATATCTGAGTTGATTCATTGAGAAAGTCTCCCGTATAGGAAAGAATGTGCTAATTTCATCAGCAGATCCACAATAACCCAGATATCATTATTATTCCTTGGTGTCTTTGGGATAACCACCATAAAGTCCATTGTCACATCATCGCACTTCCATTTTAGAATGGGCAACAACTTCAACAAACCTCCAGGTCGTTGATTCTTTTACTTCACCTACTAACAGGTGTATAATTTTTCCATGAACCCTGATATATCCTTTTTTATACCTAGCCACCAAAACTGTTGTTGTAGGTCTTGGTAAAATTTTGTCACACCTAGATGAAATAAGCACTTCGAGGCATGAAATTCCCCCACCAGTTACTCTTACACACTTGTAGGGACAATAACCCGATTATAGACATAGATGATCTCATCCTTATCTATGATCCAATATGAAGGTGACTCCCCACCTTCAAGGTTTTCTCTCAAGGTCAAACACTCCATATCCTCATACTTCCTATCTTAGATCTATCTCAAAAGTGTAGACACCCAAAAAATAATACTAGAGTAATCTTCTCCTAAGTCTCCTAAACCACCACATGAATTTCAGCCAACAAATACATCATCTTCCACTCACCACTAGACTTCTGTAACACCTGATTCTTAGTTTTCATACTCAAATCATCAATGACATTACTTCCCTTTTTGAGAATATATGCTAGCTCAAAATTTAAATACTACATATACTCAAACCCTTCGATACTGAATTTTCAAATATAATTTTGAAAATATGCACCTTAAGATATTTTTGATCTGGAAACACCATAAACTTCTCACCCAACATATAATTCCACCAAAAATTCAAGTTATAAACCAATGCTTCCACTCACCAATTCCACAATCTGGTCAGTAACATGACCTCAAGAACGCCTCCCTGCATGACAGAGGCTACCAATTAGTAGTGAAGTTTTGATAGGTTGATCATGGGGAGACTATACCCTCTTTTATTAGATTAAAACACCAGAAAAAATAACAAAATATAGAGGAAGAATATATATATAACCATATCAATACCAATATCTCAAGCTAAACAATATAGAAGATAAAATATCCAATTGAAGTAGAAAACATGTCATGCTAATGTATGTGTCAAGTGTCAAAAATTAAAAGTGAAAAGAAAGACACCGATGACTCCCAAGAAGGTCCCGAACCACATACGTCTCCTTTATCCAAGGTATATACTCAAATTAGAAATCTAACCTAGGGACATTTCCCTGAACCTGTCCTACAACAATAAAGTCTATTTGGGTACCTATTAGGCATCAAAAGTAGGGTGTGAGATACAATCAGTTGACCACCACTTTAGAATACCATATAACACAATCAGAGGGTATAATGTACCTAACTTATGTGAAAAAACTCAAGTAATGAAAATTGAGTTACCAAAAACTCTTACGGATAAGGTAACACTTCAGTCAATTTTTTTTGAAGAAAAGAACTTTATTTGGATTAGTTTATCCCATTGATCATAAAAAAATAATATATAGAACATTAATGGAATATTAATTAAATATAACACCATAAAAATGAAACATGGTGCATAACTACCATAATGTCTCAATGAATCAAAATTGAGACCAAGAAAACCCTTACAGCTTGAGAAAAAAATAAATTAAAGTCCCTCTAAGTAGAGGGCCTATAATTAAACATAAAATATCATGATTAAAATATAATTCACGATATGATATCTCAAATAGTTAGTATGTACCCCACATAAATTAAATTATGAGAATAATACAAAATATGTCTTAAAGGGAGGAATTTGAGACAAAAACCCTTACCTTGATCCCGATTCATTTTAAATTTTCATCAAACACCCTGAATAATTAAATTGAGTTCACTAAATACATAATAAATAAAATTATTCATAAATATACCCATTTACACTCTTTATTTATAGTCATTATATATATATTATTTAGTTTTTACCTATTTTCAACACTAGATGTAAGTAATATTTATCGCCTTAAACTAGTTTCATAAAATGATGTTGGTACTTATTATTTTTCTAAATTACATCATTATTAGATCATATAAGTCAATATAATATATTATAAAATATATTTTATAAATCTTTGATTTCATTTCATGTCAACTTTAATTATAAACCATGAAGATGAAATCAATTATGATTGTGTTTCAGTGATTCTTAATGAATGAAAGGTGGTTTGTTAATTATTGAGTTAAATGTGTATATAACGTTAATAGAACCAAAAAAATTAATTATTTACATATTTATATCATATTATAGAAAAACATAAGTTCTCATAGTAATCCATGCCATAAATGTATAGTATTGTTCAAGTAGGTGGTTAAACCGACCAAGACATGAACCTACCATGATTAATGGGTGATTATGAGGTGGTTTAGTTTTAATGTAATTATGGAAAAAGAATAATGAAATTATTTGGTTCTTATTTGTGTGATATATTATAATTGGAAATACTTATAAAGATAATACATTTTATATTAAATCATTACTTAGAAATAAGAGATCATTTTCTGCTTTGTTCGCTCATTTTACATGATTGTATTAACGACAATCGTTAGTTGATAATATTATTAATATATTCTAAATTTTTTCATAAAAAAACTTAATTAAACCATAAAAATCATATTTATATTTTAATACTATCCTCATGACCAACCATGAAAGTATTTTATGAAAATAAAAACAAAAATCAATCATTCCATAGAGGTGGTAGTCCATACATACGTGTGGTTCATGATTTCATTTTCTATATATCGGTTGAAAGGTGTAATTTGGTTTATTATTTTATAATTATAAAAATTAAATAAATATATTAATTATTTATTAAATTAAACTTTTATAATAACCTTTTAAGGTGGTGAATAAAATTTAATCACATTGCGTTGTGGAGGTGGTAGTCTTCACAACACACAAATTACATTTTCACTTTTCTTAATAGAAAAGGGAAAAAATGAATAATGATTATTACCATAACATAATAAAATTTAGTATATAACCAATAATTATTTAATTACATGTTCCTTTGAAAATTACAATTGTAAAATAGAATTATAAAATAAATAAGTTAAGAAAAAAATAATTACTCACATTGAGCACTTTGATATCTCCTTAAAAGATCCCTTGGAAATAGATTTCATATGTTAATATCCTGTGATCAGAAGCTAAAAAGAGTGAAAAATTATTATTAGGAAAGGAAAAATGTCAGGTTTTTCATAGGAAACCTACTTTTTATTAGTAACTTGAAGGGGTGGTGAGTGTCCCCTTTTATAAGTACTGAGAATGGCATTTTTTAAATGTTTCAACTTTATATATGGGAGAACATATTAAACATTTAAAGTGGGTCCAAAAGTAAGAAATAATTAAGTGGTGAATATATAAGGTCGATAGAAACCTTATCTACTCAATTATATACATATTTTTATCATGTTTCAATCCATTTAACCCTTGAATTATTATGTTCACCGTTTTATCTTTTAGCATGTTTACTAGTTTTTACATATGGAAAAGTGTACTTTATGCCAAAAAATAAAGTAGTTCTTATTTGATAATTTGGAAATAATGATTATAAATTTTTAATAAATCTCATTTTATTAAAATTTTTAAAGTTATAAAAATTAATTGTAAAATAATAATTTATAATGTATTAATTTTTTGAGTAAATATTACTTATGTTCTAAAAAATAAAATATGTGTTTTTAAATTAAAAAATAAAATTTTTAAAATTATAAATTCACATATAATATATATATTTTATCTTATAAAAAGGTTTCATTAATTTAAAACTTATAATTATATACCAATAATTTCATAAAATCCATGTTATTAGTAAAGACGTCATTTTTCACTATTCACCTAAAAATAATTTTTTTAGAAAAATCCCATAAAATAATATTAAGATTAAATTATTATGATCAATAAAAAACTTATGTTAATTTTTTCAAAATAAATTTTGAAAATTTTATATTTCAATATTTTGATAAAATCAAAAAATATAGCAAAAAACTCTTCATATTGGAAAATTAAATTTTAAAATATTATCTATTATTTTTTCTTATTTCTAATAAATTATTAATTTATTTATTTTTAATATATTATAAATATATTTTATTATCATATAACTATAATATACTTAGTTTCTTGATATAAAACATCAATTAAAAAAATATATATTTTTAAGCATAAAATTACTTTCTTAGTTGTTTTAACTATGCTAATTGAATTTAATTTATATTAAAAGTATCCATTATTTTATTTCTATAAATATTTCAAAAAATGGATACTCTTATTCATTCCTAATAATTTAATGACAATGTTTTAATAGTCATACTTAACATATCATGGTTCTGTTTTAGTTTGGTGTTGTGTGTTGGGAAAGCAATCAAACACATTTGGATTATTTAAAGGTAATAATATTTTAAAATCTTAGGGTGTTAAAGTTTTGGTGGTCTTTTTTAGTAGTGGTGGTTTCTTGATCATCCTTTCTTGCCTAGTGAATGTTGAAATTATAATCAAGGTGGGTGGATTTCTATACTTTTCATTTTATCTTCTAGAATAATTGTGTTTAATAAAACTTGATGTGACTCTCTCCATGCATGAAATATCACTTCCTTCTATACAGAATTGATATTATTTGATGAGTGTTATGTGGTAAACACACTTTAAATAATAAATTTTGTTAAGATAATGAATATGTTAAAGTAATTCGGAAGGGTAAGGGGTGTTTCACATGTTTTTATGATTTTTTCCATAGAATGAGTTTATCATCTATTTATTGATTTGTTGCTATTGTAGTTACCTACTCTATCAAATATTGATGTATTTTCCCACTACCATAATTAGTTAAACACTTAAACATAATAATAAAAAGGGATAAATGGAATCTATAAAACCCCAATATTTTACAGTATGTATCTTCTTAAATAAATTGAATTTATTTGGTAGATTACATTGCATGCAACATCGAGATTAAACAAACCATAAGATACTATTAAATATTAACATGATGGTTGGAATAGTAATGTGACTGTTAGGAATAGTAATCTATCCATTAGAATGATAAAATCACCTATTAAAGTATAAATAAAATTTTGGTATCTCATAAAAGAAAATATGAGATATTTATATCATGGAATAAGTAAATATATGTTTTAAAAATGATAAACTAAGTGTTTGTATTTTTTTGTGAAACATAAATGTTTATGTATAATTTTATAACTAATATAATGTTTTCATAAAATAGATACATAAATTAATATTTTGTTTCATTATAATTATAATATAATTTTATGAGACCATAATTAAATTTTCAAAGTGTTGTAAAATCATTTATAATATTAAAATCAGTATTTTTTGAATAAATGATGATTTTATTTAAAAATTAAATTTCTCATATTTAGAATTTTTTTTATAAAATGGGGCCCATTTTTGAAATATTCATATCAATAAATGGTTAGGGTGGTTTTTTTGTGTCTTTTCTAAAATATTTGATTTTTTGATGAATATTGAAATACAGTAATTTATGGTATTTAAAATTATAAGTTAAATATATGAATTTCTGAGTTATTGATGGTGTATTCACCCATTAGTTCAAAATAAAATGAACTAGTTACTGTAGTTAGTCATAATAATCAACATCATTGATATTCTTGAGCTAAAATAATAAATAAACGTATAAAATAATAAAAAAACACCCATCTCCTCCATTATAAATACCTCCCCTCACCACCCCTTATCCTCAAACCTTCTAAGACTTGAATATTGTCTAGTTTATTACCAATCACATTCCTAATATTATTCATCACATCCAAGAATGTAACTTCCCGACCCAGGTTCCACTCAACCATCCCCCAAACCGGTCAGTCACATAACCTCAAGCATGCCTCCTGATACGCTAGAGGTTGCCGAAAAATAGCGAGGGTATGATAAGTCAATTATGGGGATACTATACCATCTTTAATTAGAGAAAAACAACAGTGGAAATAAAAAACAATAGCAGAAGAATATATTTATATATAACCACAACAATACCAATATCTCAAGTTAAACAATATAGGAAATATGATATCAAACTAAAGTAGAAAACATGTCATACTAATGTATGTGTAAAGTGTCTAAAATGAAAATTGAAAAGAAAGACACCAATGAATCCCAAGAGGGTCCAAAACCACATCTGGTTCCCTTAAACAAGCTGCATCCCCAAATTAGTAATCTAATCCAAGGTCTTTTCTATTAACCTGTCATGCAACAATAAAGTCTATTTGGGTACGAATCAAGGAGCCTGAGTAGGGTGTGAGTATAACTCAATAGGCCACCAACAATGGTGTCTAAAACAATATGCAGTAAAAAATTGTGTATTCAGTTGTATAAATAAATAATTACAATTAATAATTAAATAGTTATCACATTATCAATTAATCTTTATTTAACCACATAAACCTCAAGTTCTCATAGACACCTGTACCTCAATACATACTTCAGACCATGTAGGAATATGAACTATCCCTAAGGGATATCACATGTCTAAATGTCCATGTTACCATTCTTATTTTTCACAAATGAATGACCATGTTACCATTAATTAATTCACATAATTTAATGACCATGTTACCATTATTTAATTCACCAATGAATGATGATGTTACCATTCATTAGTTATTATAATTGAATAACCATGTTACTGTTCTTTATTTTACATAAATTAATGACCAAGTTACCACTCATTAATTCTCACAATTTAATGACCATGTTACCAATCTTTATTTCACACAAATGGATGACCATGTTACCATTCATTAACTCTCATAATTTAATGATCTTGTTACCATTATTTATTTCATACAAAATAATGAAAGTGTTACCATTTATTAATTCTCACAATTGAATGACCATGCTACCATTATTTATTTCACACAAATGAATAACCATGTTACCATTCATTAATTCTCACAATTGAATGACCATGTCACCATTCTTTAATTCTTGGATTAATATCCACGTTACCATTCACAATTTTATAATCACATATATCATAATAACACAATATTACATATATCTCAACCACCCATTATTTAATTCAATAATTAATTAATCCTTTCACAATATCAATATCCAATAATTAATTCACTATTTAATTATTCAAACACATAATTTTAATATATCATAAATAATTCACTAATTAATTATCCATTTAATGACATCAATATCATAAAATTAATTTCCATAATTAATTATCCCCAAATCCCAAAATTTCAAAATTCCATAATTAATTAATTAAACAAATTAATTAATTCCATTAGGAAATTCAATTGATAAAAAAATATATAAATTCAATAAATTCTAGGCTTGAAATAAAATCATGACTACGGTATTTGAATATTAGACCACCTACCTTGATTTGTTGATGAAGATTGCCCAACGAAAATACCAAAAATTGAGAAGCAGAATGACATAGATTTAGATATGTATCTTAGAAACCTAAATCAATATTAAGGAAATAAATATCATTCCAAAATATATCTAGATCTACAAGCCTAGATCTACATTCACCAAGTCTAGATCTAGATCTAACAAAATAGAAGATAACTTACACCAAAAGAACAATAGAAGGAAGTATAATTAATGGGAAAGCGACGTGATAAGATCCAATTACTGGAAGAGGAGAAGATATTCAATTCATGATTCAAGTCACAAATAATGGAGGTCATATAGCCTTTGAACTCCTTTTAAAAGCTTTAAAATCTTCCAAAATCGTAAGGGACTAAATTTTCATTTAATGGGGGAAGTTTTTGGGGTTTGGTGGATTTAAAACAAATTTTTAGGCAATTAAAAAAATAACATGCATGATTTCCTGGGAAGGGGCACACTATTTGACCTAACCATGTTCAAACGATGTGCCTATTATTTTAGGGGTTCATTGTTTCTCTTTTTAGGCCACGCAGTTTGAAAAACTATACACCATTCATGAAAACTCCACTATCCATGGTTGTATGGTTTTCTGGGCTGGGGCACATGATTTTCTCTAAATGAGCGCCAACCATTCATAACCCATTTTTCTTCCATTTTACTTTATTTTCACCCAAACAGACACTAAATTATAACCCAAATGAAAAGTACTCAAATAAGGAAAAAAGAGTACATGGATTCAAGCCTGAGTCAACTCCAAAAAAGTCTAGGATCATAAAATCTCCCCACCTTATAATAGATCATCCTCAAGCTGCACTCCCAAGATTCTCTAAGACTCTGATCCAAAAGTATTAGGCTGCTGAGCTCACATATCTACTTCCCTTTCCCATGTTTCCACATATACACACCTATGTTGCCATAATACACAAACTATCATCACAGTCTTTCCCTGCAACAATTTTTCACTATGATATAACACATGTATCAGATGCTACTTAAATGAAACATTTATCTCAAAATCAACCTCATTCACATTGATCACATGAGAAGGTTTGGGGTGATACCAATGTAGTTGTGTAAGATCCAAATGGTACGACACTGATCCAATTCTATCCACAACCTCAAATGGTATGATAAACCTGGGTGCCAACTTTACCTGCCTCTATATCCTATGGTGACCCAATATTAGTGACACACGTAGGAATACACGATATCTTTATGTAAACTCTAGGGATCACCAATGCCTTTCCGCATACAAATTATTCATACTCTGTGTCGTAGCCATATGCTTCCAAATTAGTTTTCCCTTCTTCGATGTCTCCTTCACAAGACTCGGTCTCATCAAATCTGACTCACCTACCTCCATCCAGCATAGAGGTGATCTACATGGACTACCATAAAGATCCTCATATGGTTGCATATATATAATTTCCTAAAAACTTTTTTATAGGAGAATTACACTAAATACAAGTGATTCTCCCAAGACTCACCAAAGTCAATAGCACACACCCGTAGAATATCCTTAAGCGCCTGTATAATATTCTATGATTGACCATATGTATGTGGGTGGAAATAAGTACTCAATAATAACTATGTACCAAGTGATTTTTGCAAGACCTTACAAAAACCTAAAGTAAATCACTATTCATGATATGAAACTATAGTCTGTGGCACCCCGTGCAGACATACTATCATTAGAACATATAAATACTTGATTTGATTCACTGAGAAAGTCTCTCGTATAGGAAAGAAATGTGCTAATTTAATTAGTAGATCCACAATAATCCAGATATCATTATTATTCCTTGGTGTATTTGGGATAACCACTATAAAGTCCATTGTCACATCATCCCACTTCCATTTTGGAATGGGCAACAACTTCAACAAACCTCCAGGTCGTTGATTCTTTTCCTTCACCTACAAACAGGTGTAGAATTGTTCCATGAACCCTGATATATCCACTACTAGAAATTCAGGCTATAGCCACGGACCTATAGCCACGGTTTTATAGGTCCGTGGCTATATCTTTTATACTGCCACGGTTAATATTCTATCCGTGGCTATATCCAGCTGCTCCGTTTTTTTTTTCCCAAACCCATCGGGCTCTTCTCCTCCCCCTCGCGATTCCTCACCGCGCCCTCCCCCTCCCCGACGCCTCCAGGCCGAGACCTCCTCGCCGCCGCGCCCTCCTCGCCGCCGCGCCCTCCTCGCCGCCGCGCCCTCCTCGCCGCGCCTCCCCCCTCCCCGGACTCACTCCTACGGAACCCTCCCCGACTCACTCCCCTCCCCCGACGCACTCCCCTCCCCGGACGACCGCGCCTCCCCCCTCCCCGGACGACAGCGCCTCCCCCGACGCCGACGGACTCCCCCGACGGACTCCCCTCCTCCGGACGACCGCAACTCCCCTACTCCCGACGGAATCTCCTCCTCCGACGAACTCTCCTCCTCCCGACAACCTCATTGCCGGTATCTTTATCATTCCATTTTTTATCACTTCAGTTTCACTGCAACCTATTTTTTAGGTTTCCCCATCTTGGTGTCATAATGAGAGACCAAATGAATCAAATGTTTCTACAGTTTTCCTATGCCATTACAAATTGAAATGTTGGGTTCCTAATGTTTATAGGGGGAATATTCAAATCTACCCATTTGAGGTAAAGCATCTTCTCTAATTTTATTATCACGTTCCATTCCTCCATTTTTCTTTTTCTGCCTTCATGCGGATGAATCCCTATCTCATCTTTTCGTGCATTGCACCTTCACAATCAGACTATGGGAGTATGTACAGATGGTTTTCTGCTGCTGTCTGGACCTGTAGGGAATTGAGGCACTGCTTCTCTCCATTCGCCGATTCCAGTGCAGTGAACAGGTTCGTGCCCTTATGATGTCTGCTTCTGTTAGATTGTTATCATTTATTTGGAAAGCAAGGAATGAGTTGGTTTTCAATAACCGTATACCCTCTTTTCATGCTGGTGTTTTTGAATTTTTGGAAGGCAATGCTCTGAACTTCGCTGCAATCCATCATCTTCAATTCCCCAACAGGATCCATAGGTAATTACAGAACAATACCATGACCTGCAACTCATCTGGGTTTCTTCAATTGGGTGTGAGTCAAGTAGCTTGGTTTCAGGGATGAGTTGGTGATCGAAGCTGGCACTAATGCCGGGGCACTTCTTGTGGATGGGCTCGGGGACGGGATTCTAATTGAAGCGCTGGATCAGGACATTGATTTCGTGAGGGATACATCATTCAACTTACTGCAAGGTTGCAGGATGCGAAATACAAAGACGGTACGTGATGTGGTTTTAGATAATAAGATGATTGGGTTGATCATGTAGTTTTGATAATTTTGATGTGTGGAATTTTACTACTGTGGCAGGAGTATGTTTCGTGCCCGTCTTGTGGGAGGACTCTTTTCGACCTTCAAGAAATAAGTGCGGAGATACGTGAAAAGACCTCTCATTTACCCGGTGTTTTGGTAACTCTCTCCCCCCTTCCAGTTCCATTAATTTTCAAGAAAATCATTTGTGATATCTTAGACCCTCTTTGGTTCAAGGAATCCACTATGAGAGAATCGCTCCCTCTCTCTCAATCAGTTCCATCAATTTTCAAAGAATTGATTTATGATCTCTTAGAACCTGTTTGGTTTAAGGAATCCACTATGAGAGACCCCTCCCCCCATCTGTTAGTTCCATTAATTTTGAAGGAATTCATTTGTGATCTCCTTGAGGTTCTCTCATAGTGGATTCCTTAAACCAGACAGGGGGCAGGGGGCAGGGGGCAGGGGGCAGGGGGCAGGGGGCAGGGGGCAGGGGTGTCCAGCAGGGGGAGGGGTGTCCAGCAGGGGGAGGGGTGTCCAGCAGGGGGAGGGGTGTCCAACAGGGGGAGGGGCTGTCCAGCCAGGGGGGAGGGGTGTCCAGGGTCTGGGGGGGACTGGCAGGGGTGTCCGAGGTTTGGGGGGGGGGGCTGTCACGCCGCGGTCACGCCGCGGTCACCATTAATATATTTGAGGGCTAACTTGGATTCTCCCTTCATATCCATTTGGGGGAAATAAATATCATCTGATAACTTATGACCAGTAATGAGAGCCTAATAATTTGCCTCATCATCAGTGAAACCTTATAAAAATAGGAAAAAGTATGATTGGACGTCTTGTGTTGGTGTGATAAAGACAACCACCTGGCCTACTCAATTAAGATTAGAATTATTAAGCATTATTTCAGTCGATCTTTGAAAATCACCATCAAAATATGTTTTCTAATACTCTTTGACATGATCCACTAAGAGGGTAGCCTCATTTGGGAAATCAACATTCAGGGGAGTATCATGATTCTATATATAATATCACAACTTCTACACTGTAAAAACTATTGCGAGGAAACTCTTATCTATAGGGGAGTATCTATTCTATATATCGAGGAGCATCCGACTATGATATTATAAACAATTTTCTATTACCTCTGTTTTTTTGGGTTAGATGGGTTACAAGGGATCATTCCAAGGAAGTCCCATAAATGAACAATGTCTTTCCTAAAATGGAAGAAATCAAAACTGACTGTTGTAAAAGATAATGCTTAATGTTATCAATAATCGATATGGAACTCCTCATCCAATTTTTTAATAGGTACTTTATTCATTGGACACTAGAGGATCTTACACTATCCAACTAGATTCACATTAAATCAGTTTATATAGGTGAATAAACTGGTTATAGGTACAATCCATAGGTTAGAGATATCATAGTAGTGCATGTTATTGAGGTAGAGTACCACAACTAAATTCATTTAATAATAAAATTATTAGATGTGGGTGATGAATTTATATTGTTTCCTGATTTTTTCAGTTGGTAATAATTAAACCATTGGTAATTTAACATCCTTCAATGCACCTCATATTTTTGAGCAACAATGTTCTAATGATTTGTTCTTGATAACTAATTGAGAGTGTTAATGTTCAGGTTGCTCCAAAGTGATGAAGGATGGAGATCAATTTTATACAGGATGTGTTTTTTAGGCCATCGCCATCCTTGCAATGAAGCTCACCAGGGTCTCAAATTACGGTATGCTCATAGAACTAGGATTAGAAACTGGTTCATCTATGGTGAGGGGTGCTGTCAAGCTTTGGGACATGGGGTTGGGTAAGAAGAAGATGTGGGGGTTGAGGAAGAAGAGGAGGGTATTTTGGAACTTTTAAAACTTGAACATCCATTCCACAAACTAAATTGGATTACCCCTGATCCGAGCACCCAAGTCGGCCTGTGGAAAGGCTTGAGGGTCATTCTCAATCCCTTCGAGCTAACAACAATTGTCGAGACATCAAATTATGCTCTATGAGAATAATTTTCCTAGATAAATATTATTCAACAAGTAGCAGAATTCCATAAAAATTTCAGCATGGTGCGTCCATGCCTTAGATGTCCTCGCATAACAAAATAAGTAGTTTCAGGGGGGCAGGTTGCAGGGGGCAGGGGGGCAGGTTGGAGGGGGGCAGGGGGGCAGGGGGTAGGTTGGAGGGGGGCAGGGGGCAGGGGGGCAGGTTACAGGGGGGCAGGAGGCAGGTTGTAGGGGGCAGGGGGGCAGGGGGAAGTTTCAGGGGGGCAGGGGGGCAGGTTGGAGGGGGGAAGGGGGCAGGGGGGCAGGGGGCAGGTTGGAGGGGGGCAGGGGGCAGGTTGCAGGGGGGCAGGGGGGCAGGTTGGAGTGGGGCAGGGGGCAGGGGGGCAGGGGGCACGTTGCAGGGGGGCAGGTTGGAGGGGGGCAGGGGGGCAGGTTGCAGGGGGGCAGGGGGGCAGGTTGGAGGGGGGCAGGGGGCAGGGGGCAGGGGGCAGGGGGGCAGGTTGCAGGGGGGCAGGGGGCACGTTGCAGGGGGGCAGGGGGGTAGGTTGGAGGGGGGCAGGGGGCAGGGGGGAGGGGGCAGGGGGGAGGGTGGAGGTGTGCAGCTGTGAGCATAATTTCACATCCTATTGAAGTATAGATTCAACGATTTTTATAGATCTAGAGAAGTTATATTTCATAGTAACTTTGAACCAATCTACCTTAGTTTTTACTCTAGTTTTGTTCTGTTTTGAACTTTAAATTTTATAAATTAATGTATATGTTTACACTTATAGGAGATGAAATTTTGGAAACCAAAGGTATTTATTCAACAAGAAAAGAAGGGAAATTTTTTCCAATGATCTCAAATGAATAGAGCATCTACACCATGGGAGTAATAGTTTAAATTCTGTGATTTTTCTACTTAAACTTGAAAATTCACTTCTTTTTTTTAGTTGAAATAAATGGTTGGAAGTTGCCTTTTAATAAATTTTGTATGCTGAAATCATCTTGTTAAATCTGTTGGTTGTTGCTTCCTTTTTTACTACCTTTTTGTATTGAAATTCTGGTGTGTATGCTTATTTTAATGTTTTACTAAAAATCATTTTTGAACTTCAAATGTTAACATGCATCTACATTAAAATCCATGAATATGTGTTGAAGTTGTTAATATAGTAACTAGTGGGTATCATTCATGCATTTTGTGTGATTGTTTGAACTCTATGTTCTTCATTTCTTTTGTTTTTAATATATTAGTTATATGCTTTGTTTGTAATTAGATAAAAAAATTCTTTATTGTTACAAATTGATGCATATATCTAATTAATCATTTCTACCATAGGACGAGGTTGTTGGTGTTGGTTCAAATGCGGGCACGTTGGCATGCAACCGACAAGCAAGAGGGAACATCCATTCTTGGTAATGGGCATCTATGTGAACTTCACTTCTCAGTTATTGGTTTTGATTAGAGTGATATTAACATATTATTTTGTTCCCATGTAGTTTTACAAACATAAAATAAAAATTTAATCAGGGAAAGGTGCCCCCAAAATACATGCCCCTCGAACTGGATGTTCTATCCAATGTTTATCTCTATATCAGGAAGGGGTACATTGTCCTCATTCAAGGATTTTCCCGGGGGTGGGCCCTCTAGAGTAAATACAACACACTGAGAATAATCCATGTTTTTTTCATTAGAAGGACCATCCTAAGGTGATGTTGAAGTGATTAAGTCTGTAGTTTTCCCAGTATCCTTCTACACTGATATAACCCCTATCTTATCAACATTATAAGGGACAGTAGTGTATTTTCTCTCCAAGTCATAGATTGGAATATTCATCTTACCGTTCCAACTTTCATAGTTAGAGACATCATTCCCCTTCATATTGTAAAAAGAACACTCCTTGTCCCTATTACATTCTGGAGAATGATGGAAAAAACATATAATTCATGTAGAACTATGGTTTCCTTTCGTATTGGATCAGAAAGTCTATACATTCATCTAGTTAGTTAAGACTACTTCTTCTAGAATCATTATATACATGTCCACATTCATTATATACATGTCCACATATAATTCACAGATTAGCATTCATTTCTTTAAATCTTCTGAGAAAACATCCTCTCATGCCATCCATATCATCCTATTTGAAACTAAGTGGAAGATGTTGCCCCGCGGATGTCGCTGGACCGGGCCAACACGTTGTGGTCACGCCGCGGTCACGCCGCGGTCACGCCGCGGTCACGCCGCGGTCACGCCGCGGTCACGCCGTGGTCACGCCGCGGTCACGCCGCGGTCACGCCGCGGTCACGCCGCGGTCACGCCGCGGTCACGCCGCGGTCACGCCGCGGTCACGCCGCGGTCACGCCGCGGTCACGCCGCGGTCACGCCGCGATCACGCCGCGGTCACGCCGTGATTTGGCCCTGCTCCAGGACGACACCCTGCGGCGGTTACTCCTTAGAGAAACATTGAATGGTTAGCTCTATAATTTTTCGTATTTCCTCATTCCTAAACTATATCTCCTCTCAGCGCTGCCTCTCATCCATCTTTCCACAAAACGTGCATAGCAGGTGGTACAAAAGCTCAATTCAACTGAAAACATTGGTTTGGAATTGTCTGACATATTTTATTCCTCTAGGTATTCCTACACATTTCTAGATCTGCAAACCTCACCGAATTAGGTATATCAGGGGTCATCCAATCCTCTATTCATCACAGATTAGCATTCATTTCTTTAAATCTTCTGAGAAAACATCCTCTCATGCCATCCATATCATCCTATTTGAAACTAAGTGGAAGATGTTGCCCCGCGGATGTCGCTGGACCGGGCCAACACGTTGCGGTCACGCCGCGGTCACGCCGCGGTCACGCCGCGGTCACGCCGCGGTCACGCCGCGGTCACGCCGCGGTCACGCCGCGGTCACGCCGTGATTTGGCCCTGCTCCAGGACGACACCCTGCGGCGGTTACTCCTTAGAGAAACATTGAATGGTTAGCTCTATAATTTTTCGTATTTCCTCATTCCTAAACTATATCTCCTCTCAGCGCTGCCTCTCATCCATCTTTCCACAAAACGTGCATAGCAGGTGGTACAAAAGCTCAATTCAACTGAAAACATTGGTTTGGAATTGTCTGACATATTTTATTCCTCTAGGTATTCCTACACATTTCTAGATCTGCAAACCTCACCGAATTAGGTATATCAGGGGTCATCAAATCCTCTATTCATCACATATTAGCATTCATTTCTTTAAATCTTCTGAGAAAACATCCTTTCATGCCATCCATATCATCCTATTTGAAACTAAGTGGAAGATGTTGCCCCGCGGATGTCGCTGGACCGGGCCAACACGTTGCGGTCACGCTGCGGTCACGCCGCGGTCACGCCGCGGTCACGCCGCGGTCACGCCGCGGTCACGCCGCGGTCACGCCGCGGTCACGCCGCGGTCACGCCGCGGTCACGCCGCGGTCACGCCGCGGTCACGCCGCGGTCACGCCGCGGTCACGCCATGATGTGGCCCTGCTCCAGCCACATCCAGCAGGGGGGAGGTTCAGCCCCACTTGCTCACAGGCGTTTCAGACGACCCATTTTTCAGCAAAGTCATCAGCCCGCTGCCACCAGCATTCCAGCCCGCAACAGCCCCCCCACCTTCGAATCAGCCCGCACCATCCCCCCAACACCTGCAACCAGCCCCCTTTCACCCACATTCCAGCCTCCTCCCGCTCCCTTCGCTCCTGGTCGGAAGATGCTGCCCCGCGGATGTCGCTGGATCGGGCCAACACGCTGCGGTCACGCCGCGGTCACGCCGCGGTCACGCCGCGGTCACGCCGCGGTCACGCCGCGGTCACGCCGTGATGTGGCCCTGCTCCAGCCACATCCAACAGGGGGGAGGTTCAGCCCCACTTGCTCACAGGCGTTTCAGACGACCCATTTTTCAGCTAAGTCATCATCACTCTGCAAGCAGATGCTCCTTCCTTTCCTACTTACTCTTTTCTGCAAGGTGTCCTCTGTTATAAGGGCCGGTTGGTGCTGTCTAGTTCGTCCCCATGGGTGCCCATATTGCTGGCTGAGTTCCATTTGTCTCCGTAGTGGGGTCATTCTGGTTTTTTCCGCACGTATAGAAAATTTCCTGCCAATTTATATTGGGTCGGGATGAAAATACCGGTTCAACAGTTTGCCAATGGGCCAAATGCCAACGAAATAAATATTCCACACTATATCCGGCTGGCCTGTTGCAGCCGTTGGAAATTCCCCAGCTGGTGTGGTCGGGTCTCTCTATGGATTTTATCACCGGACTACCCTAATCCCGTGGTTGCACTGTGATTCTGGTCATCATTGATCATCTCTCTAAATATGGCCATTTTTTACCCCTAAAACACCCTTACACAGCAAAGAGTGTGGGAGTGTGGGCGAGGTTTTCGTGTGGGAGATTGTCAGTTTGCATAGCATTCCAGCGACCGCAATCCCATTTTTGTAAGCCATTTTTGGATTGAACTGCTCAAACTCCAAGGCACTGACTTAAAACTCAGCTTGACCTACCACCCGCAAACGGATGACCAAACAGAGGTGGTAAATCGCTGCCACGAGACCTACGCTGTTCCATCAGAAATCTAGTTGCCCGCTGTTGCCCATGCACTGCTTGATCGTGGACTCAAATATTATTTGAGTCGGTCCCAAGACATCATGAAGCAGAAAACTAATACACTGCCGTCACCTTGCCCTCCATGTGGGAGATCCTGTTTCCGTACGCTTTCGGCCTCACAAACAACACTCTTTAACCTGCCAGATTTCTCAGAAACCTGCCCCTCGTTTCTATGGGCCATTTACAGTTCAGCGGAAGATCGGCCTGGTGGCTTGTTAGCTTGATCTTCCTCCCTCAGCCTGGGGGCCTCCTGAGGATTTCTTCTGTTGTTTTCCCTATTTCTTCTATTTTTCTGCTGTAATTTTCATTCCCATCCTTTAATACAGAATTGCAGCCCTCATTGAGGGCTGGAAGTTTGAGAGGCTTAACAGAATTAGAGTATGACAGTGTGTCAAGTTTGAGAGGCTTAACAGAATTAGAGTATGACAGAAAGAAGCTTCGAGCCGAAAGGCTCTAAAGCCATTTTATTAAAAACAAAAGATGACATAAGAGAGGAGATGGGGCTAGACATTGATAAAACTGCCTTCATAATAAAGCATTTCGTTTTCATAACCCCCTCCCCGACGTCATCATCCCATTCCAAGTTGTAGGTAGATGAGCTATGAGACCTAGTCACCATCGGACGTGCGGTCTGCGCAGGAGGGCTCATTATGCGTTCTTTAAGCGTTGCGCGCGCTTGAGAAACGCGCGTGGGGGGTCCAAACGGGCCGAACGAATTGCGAATAGCCTGAAATCGGACGACATCAAAGGGTGAGTGAATTGTGATGTGGTCGAGCAGACGGCACGTCAATCGGACGTGCCGTGTGCCCGCGGTGACCGGGAACGCCGTTCTGGTGTCATAAACGGCCAAAACGGGCGTCTAACGGTCAAACTCATAGCGAACGACATCGGATTGACCTGAAATCACAGGACAACATTCAAATTATTATTCGCGACGTGCACGCGCAGACGGCACATCAATCGGACGTGCGGTCTGCGCAGGAGGGCTCATTATGCGTTCTTTAAGCGTTGCGCGCGCTTGAGAAACGCGCGTGGGGGGTCCAAACGGGCCGAACGAATTGCGAATGGCCTGAAATCGGACTACATCAAAGGGTGAGTGAATTGTGATGTGGTCGAGCAGACGGCACGTCAATCGGACGTGCCGTGTACCCGCGGTGACCGGGAACGCCGTTCTGGTGTCATAAACGGCCAAAACGGGCGTCTAACGGTCAAACTCATAGAGAACGACATCGGATTGACCTGAAATCACAGGACAACATTCAAATTATTATTCGCGACGTGCACGCGCAGACGGCATGTCAATCGGAGGTGCGGTCTGCGCAGGAGGGCTCATTATGCGTTCTTTAAGCGTTGCGCGCGCTTGAGAAACGTGCGTGGGGGGGTCCAAACGGGCCGAACGAATTGCGAATGGCCTGAAATCGGACGACATCAAAGGGTGAGTGAATTGTGATGTGGTCGAGCAGACGGCACGTCAATTGGACGTGCCGTGTGCCCGCGGTGACCGGGAACGCCGTTCTGGTGTCATAAACGGCCAAAACGGGCGTCTAACGGTCAAACTCATAGCGGACGACATCAGATTGACCTGAAATCACAGGACAACATTCAAATTATTATTCGCGACGTGCACGCGCAGACGGCACGTCAATCGGACGTGCGGTCTGCGCAGGAGGGCTCATTATGCGTTCTTTAAGCGTTGCGCGCGCTTGAGAAACGCGCGTGGGGGGTCCAAACGAGCCGAACGAATTGCGAATGGCCTGAAATCGGACGACATCAAAGGGTGAGTGAATTGTGATGTGGTCGAGCAGACGGCACGTCAATCGGATGTGCCGTGTGCCCGCGGTGACCGGGAACGCCGTTCTGGTGTCATAAACGGCCAAAACGGGCGTCTAACGGTCAAACTCATAGCGAACGACATCGGATTGACCTGAAATCACAGGACAACATTCAAATTATTATTCGCGACGTGCACGCGCAGACGGCACATCAATCGGACGTGCGGTCTGCGCAGGAGGGCTCATTATGCGTTCTTTAAGCGTTGCGCGCGCTTGAGAAACGCGCGTGGGGGGTCCAAACGGGCCGAACGAATTGCGAATGGCCTGAAATCGGACGACATCAAAGGGTGAGTGAATTGTGATGTGGTCGAGCAGACGGCACGTCAATCGGACGTGCCGTGTGCCCGCGGTGACCGGGAACGCCGTTCTGGTGTCATAAACGGCCAAAACGGGCGTCTAACGGTCAAACTCATAGCGAACGACATCAGATTGACCTGAAATCACAGGACAACATTCAAATTATTATTCGCGACGTGCACGCGCAGACGGCACGTCAATCGGACGTGCGGTCTGCGCAGGAGGGCTCATTATGCGTTCTTTAAGCGTTGCGCGCGCTTGAGAAACGCGCGTGGGGGGGTCCAAACGGGCTGAACGAATTGCGAATGGCCTGAAATCGGACGACATCAAAGGGTGAGTGAATTGTGATGTGGTCGAGCAGACGACACGTCAATCGGACGTGCCGTGTGCCCGCGGTGACCGGGAACGCCGTTCTGGTGTCATAAACGGCCAAAACGGGCGTCTAACAGTCAAACTCATAGCGGACAACATCAGATTGACCTGAAATCACAGGACAACATTCAAATTATTATTCGCGACGTGCACGCGCAGACGGCACGTCAATCGGACGTGCGGTCTGCGCAGGAGGGCTCATTATGCGTTCTTTAAGCGTTGCGCGCGCTTGAGAAAAGCGCGTGGGGGGTCCAAACGGGCCGAACGAATTGCGAATGGCCTGAAATCGGACGACATCAAAGGGTGAGTGAATTGTGATGTGGTCGAGCAGACGACACGTCAATCGGACGTGCCGTGTGCCCGCGGTGACCGGGAACGCCGTTCTGGTGTCATAAACGGCCAAAACGGGCGTCTAACGGTCAAACTCATAGCGAACGACATCGGATTGACCTGAAATCACAGGACAACATTCAAATTATTATTCGCGACGTGCACGCGCAGACGGCACATCAATCGGACGTGCGGTCTGCGCAGGAGGGCTCATTATGCGTTCTTTAAGCGTTGCGCGCGCTTGAGAAACGCGCGTGGGGGGTCCAAACGGGCCGAACGAATTGCGAATGGCCTGAAATCGGACGACATCAAAGGGTGAGTGAATTGTGATGTGGTCGAGCAGACGGCACGTCAATCGGACGTGCCGTGTGCCCGCGGTGACCGGGAACGCCGTTCTGGTGTCATAAACGGCCAAAACGGGCGTCTAACGGTCAAACTCATAGCGAACGACATCGGATTGACCTGAAATCACAGGACAACATTCAAATTATTATTCGCGACGTGCACGCGCAGACGGCACGTCAATCGGACGTGCGGTCTGCGCAGGAGGGCTCATTATGCGTTCTTTAAGCGTTGCGCGCGCTTGAGAAACGCGCGTGGGGGGGTCCAAACGGGCCGAACGAATTGTGAATGGCCTGAAATCGGACGACATCAAAGGGTGAGTGAATTGTGATGTGGTCGAGAAGACGGCACGTCAATCGGACGTGCCGTGTGCCCGCGGTGACCGGGAACGCCGTTCTGGTGTCATAAACGGCCAAAACGGGCGTCTAACGGTCAAACTCATAGCGGACGACATCAGATTGACCTGAAATCACAGGACAACATTCAAATTATTATTCGCGACGTGCACGCGCAGACGGCACGTCAATCAGACGTGCGGTCTGCACAGGAGGGCTCATTATGCGTTCTTTAAGCGTTGCGCGCGCTTGAGAAAAGCGCGTGGGGGGTCCAAACGGGCCGAACGAATTGCGAATGGCCTGAAATCGGACGACATCAAAGGGTGAGTGAATTGTGATGTGGTCGAGAAGACGGCACGTCAATCGGACGTGCCGTGTGCCCGCGGTGACCGGGAACGCCGTTCTGGTGTCATAAACGGCCAAAACGGGCGTCTAACGGTCAAACTCATAGCGAACGACATCGGATTGACCTGAAATCACAGGACAACATTCAAACTATTATTCGCGACGTGCACGCGCAGACGGCACGTCAATCGGACGTGCGGTCTGCGCAGGAGGGCTCATTATGCGTTCTTTAAGCGTTGCGCGCGCTTGATAAACGCGCGTGGGGGGGTCCAAACGGGCCGAACGAATTCCGAATGGCCTGAAATCGGACGACATCAAAGGGTGAGTGAATTGTGATGTGGTCGAGCAGACGGCACGTCAATCGGACGTGCCGTGTGCCCGCGGTGACCGAGAACGCCGTTCCGGTGTCATAAACGGCCAAAACAGGCGTCTAACGGTCAAACTCATAGCGGATGACATCGGATTGCCCTGAAATCACAGGACAACAATCCCATTATTATTCGCGACGTGCACGCGCAGACGGCGCGTCAATCGGACGTGCGGTCTGCGCGGTAGGGCTCATTATGCGTTCTTTAAGCGTTGCGCGCGCTTGATAAACGCGCGTGGGGGGGTCCAAACGGGCCGAACGAAGTCCGAATGGCCTGAAATCGGACGAAATCAAAGGGTAAGTGAATTGTGATGTGGTCGAGCAGACAGCACGTCAATCGGACGTGCCGTGTGCCCGTGGTGACCGGGAACGCCGTTCCGGTGTCATAAACGGCCAAAACAGGCGTCTAACGGTCAAACTCATAGCGGACGACATCAGATTGCCCTGAAATCACAGGACAACAATCCCATTATTATTCGCGACGTGCACGCGCAGACGGCGCGTCAATCGGACGTGTGGTCTGCGCGGTAGGGCTCATTATGCGTTCTTTAAGCGTTGCGCGCGCTTGATAAACGCCCGGGGTTCTGTGCAGGGGGGTAGGGGGATGTATGGGGTTTGTCCGGGGGTGCACATGGGGGCTGTCCGGGGTTGCACATGGGGGCTGTCCGGGGGTGCACGGGGGGCTGTCCGGGGGGAATGGGGCTGCATGGGGTCTGTCCGGGGGTGCACATGGGGGCTGTCCGGGGGTGCACGGGGGGCTGTCCGGGGCTGGTCGGGGGGCTGTCCGGGGGTGCACAGGGGGTTGTCCGGGGCTGGCCGGGGGGCTGTCCAGGGGTGCACGGGGGGCTGTTTGGGGGTGCATATGGGGGCTGTCCGGGGGTGCATATGGGGGCTGTCCGGGGGTGCACGGGGGGGCTGTCTGGGGGTGCACGGGGGGGCTGTCCGGGGGTGCACGGGGGGCTGTCCGGGGGTGCACATGGGGGCTGTCCGGGGGTGCACGGGGGGCTGTCCGGGGCTGGTCGTGGGGCTGTCCGGGGGTGCACGGGGGGCTGGCCGGGGCTGGCCGGGGGACAAGCAGGGGGAAGGGGGGGCTGGCAGGGGGGCAGGGGGGGGGGGGGGGGCTGGCAGGGGGGCAGGGGGGGGGGGGGGGGCTGGCAGGGGGACAAGCAGGGGGCAGGGGGGGGGGGCTGGCAGGGGGACAAGCAGGGGGAAGGGGGGGGGGGGGGGCTGGCAGGGGGGGCTGGCAGGGGCAGGGGGGGGCTGGCAGGGGCAGGGGGGGCTGGCAGGGGGACAAGCAGGGGGGTGGCCAGGGGGGCTGGCAGGGTGACAAGCAGGGGGAAGGGGGGGGGGGGGCTGGCAGGGGGGCAGGGGGGGGGGGGGGGGCTGGCAGGAGCAGGGGGGGCTGGCAGGGGGACAAGCAGGGGGGGCTGGCAGGGGGCGGCAGGGGGGCTGGCAAGGGGACAAGCAGGGGGGTGGCGGGGGGGGGGGGTGGACTAACAGGGGGCAGTGGGGGACTAGCAGGGGGCAGGGGGACTAGCAGGGAGGGTGTCAGGGGGCAGTGGGGACTGGCAGGGGGGGCTGGCAAGGGGACAAGCAGGGGGGGGTGGCGGGGGGGGGGGGACTAGCAGGGGGCAGTGGGGGACTAGCAGGGGGCAGGGGGGGAGCTGGCAGGGGGACAAGCAGGGGGCAGGGGGGGCTGGCAGGGGGACAAGCAGGGGGCAGGGGGTTTCCGGGGTTCTGTGCAGGGGGGATGGGGGCTGCATGGGGTCTGTCCGGGGGTGCACATGGGGGCTGTCCGGGGCTGTCCGGGGGTGCACGGGGGGCTGGCCGGGGCTGGCCGGGGGGGCTGTCCAGGGGTGCACGGGGGGCTGTCCGGGGGTGCATGGGGGGCTGTCCGGGGGTGCACGGGGGGCTGTCCGGGGGTGCACGGACAGGGGGGGTGTCCAGCAGGGGGGGTTGGCAGGGGGACAAGCAGGGCGGGGGGGCTGGCAGGGGGAAGGGGGGGGGGGGGTGGCGGCAGGGGGCAAGCAGGGGGCAGGGGGGTGGCCGGGGGGGCTGGAAGGGGGACAAGCAGGGGGAAGGGGGGGGGGGGGGGGGCTGGCAGGGGGGCAAGCAGGGGGCATGGGGGGGGGGGGGGGGGCTGGCAGGAGCAGGGGTGGGGTTGGCAGGGGGACAAGCAGGGGGGGCTTGCAGGGGGACAAGCAGGGGGTGGCTGGGGGGGCTGGCAAGGGGTGCACGGGGGGCTGTCCGGGGGTGCATGGGGGGCTGTCCGGGGGTGCATGGGGGGCTGTCCGGGGGTGCACGGACAGGGGGGGTGTCCAGCAGGGGGGGTTGGCAGGGGGACAAGCAGGGGCGGGGGGGCTGGCAGGGGGAAGGGGGGGGGTGGCGGCAGGGGGCAAGCAGGGGGCAGGGGGGTGGCCGGGGGGGCTGGAAGGGGGACAAGCAGGGGGAAGGGGGGGGGGGGGGGGGGCTGGCAGGGGGGCAAGCAGGGGGCAGGGGGGGGGGGGGCTGGCAGGAGCAGGGGTGGGGCTGGCAGGGGGACAAGCAGGGGGGGGCTTGCAGGGGGACAAGCAGGGGGTGGCTGGGGGGGCTGGCAAGGGGACAAGCGGGGGGGTGGCGGGGGGGGGGGACTAACAGGGGACAGTGGGGGACTAGCAGGGGGCAGGGGGACTAGCAGGGGGGGTGTCAGGGGGCAGGGGGGACTGGCAGGGGGGTGGCAGGGGGGGCTGGAAAGGGGACAAGAAGGGGGGGTGGCGGGGGGGGGGGGGGGGTACTAGCAGGGGGCAGTGGGGGACTAGCAGGGGGCAGGGGGGGACTAGCAGGGGGGGAGCTGGCAGGGGGACAAGCAGGGGGCAGGGGGGGCTGGGGGCTGGGGGCTGTCCGGGGGTGCACGGGGGGCTGTCCGGGGCTGGTCGGGGGGCTGCTCGGGGGTGCACGGGGGGCTGGCTGGGGCTGGCCGGGGGGGCTGTCCAGGGGTGCACGGGGGGCTGTCCGGGGCTGGTCGGGGGGCTGCTCGGGGGGCTGCTCGGGGGTGCACGGGGGGCTGGCTGGGGCTGGCCGGGGGGGCTGTCCGGGGGTGCACGGGGGGCTGTCCGGGGGTGCACGGGGGGCTGTCCGGGGGTGCACGGGGGGCTGTCCGGGGGTGCACGGGGGGCTGTCCGGGGGTACTGGCAGGGGGGACTGGCCGGGGGTGGCATGGGGGTGTCCAGGGTGTGTCCAGGGGGTATTTTTTTTTTATGAATTTGGACACCCTATAGCCACGGTTCAAAACCGTGGCTATTGATGTATTGCCGCGGTTTTAAACCGTGGCTATAGACATAATGCCACGGTTTTAAACCGTGGCTATAGATTTTGTCCGGCCTTTAGTATAGCCACGGTTGAAACCGTGGCATTAGGTATACAGCCACGGTTTTAACCATGGCTATAAACCTATAGCCACGGTTTGAACCGTAGCTATAGAGTTAAAGCCACGGTTTGGAACCGTGGCTATAGGTCTAGGCCTATAGCCACGCCAAACTTGGCCACGGTTCCTCAAACCGTGGCTATTACCTATAGCCACGGTTTGAGGGCCTATAGCCACGGTTTAGAACCGTGGCTATAGCTCGAATTTCCAGTAGTGATCATTTTTTATACCTGGCCACCAAAACTATTGTTGTAGGTCTTGGTAAATTTTGGTCACACCTAGATGATATAAGCACTTCGAGGAATGAAATTCCCGCACAAGTTCCTCTTACACAGTTGTAGGGACAATAACCTGATTATTGACATAGATGATATCATCCTCATCTATGATCCAATCTGAAGGTGACTCCCCACCTTCAAGGTTTTCCCTCAAGGTCAAGCACTCCAGATCCTCATACTTCCTATCTCAGATCTATCTCAAAAGTGTAGACACCCCCAAAACTAATACTAGAGTCATCTTCTACTAACTCTCCTAAACCACAACATGAATCTCATCCAAGAAATCCATCATCTTCCACTCATCACTAGACTCTTGTACCACTTGATTCTTAGTTTTCCTACTCAAATCATCAATGACATTGCTTCCCTTTTTAGGAATATATGCTAGCTCAAAATTTAAATACTACATATACTCAAACCCTTCGATACTGAATTTTCAAATATAATTTTGAAAATATGTACCTTAAGATATTTTGATCTGTAAACACCATAAACTTCTCACCCAATAGATAATGCCACAAAAAATTCAATTTATAAACCACTGCTTCCACTCACCAATTCCACAATCCCATCAGTAACATGACCTCAATAACGTATCCATGCATGACAGAGGATACCAACTAGTAGTGAATTTTCGATAAGTTGATCATGGGGAGACTATACCCTCTTTTATTAGATCAAAACACCCGGAAAAAATAACAAAAAATAGAGGAAGAATATATATATAACCATAAAAATACCAATATATCAAGCTAAACAATATAGGAGATAAAATATCCAATTGAAGTAGAAAAAATTTCATGCTAATGTATGTGTCAAGTGTCAAAAATGAAAAGTGAAAAGAAAGACACCGATGAATCCCAAGAAGGTCCCGAACCACGTACGTCTCCCTTATCCAAGGTCTATACCCAAATTAGCAATCTAACCTAGGGACATTTCCCTGAACCTGTCCTACAACAACAAAGTCTATTCGGGTACCAATTAGGCATCTGAAGTAGGGTGTGAGAAAAAATCAGTAGACCACCACCAACTATTTCTAAAACAATATCCAGTCAAAAATAATGTATGCAGTTGTATAAAGAAATAATTACAAATTTCCATGTTACCAATTACCATTTAATAATAAAATATATCATAATAACACATTATTACATATATCTCAACTACCTATTAATTAATTCAATAATTAATTAATCCTTTCACAATATGAATATCCTATAATTAATTCACCAATTAATTATTTAAACACACAATTTTTAATATCTCATAATTAATTCACCAATTAATTATCCATTTCATAATATCAATATCACATAATTAATTTCCATAATTAATTATACCAAAATCCCACAATTTTATAATTATATAATTAATTAATTCACTATATTAATTAATTCCATTAGAAAATTCAATTGCTAAAAATATATAAAAATTATACAAATTAGATGCATGAAATCAAATCACAACTATGGTATTTGAATATGAGACCAACTACCATGATTCATTAATAAAGGTCATCCAACCGAAATCCCCAAAATTGAGCATCACAATAACATAGATTTAGATTCGTATCTAAAAACCCTAAATCAAGATTAAGGAGATCAAGATCTTGATAAAATATATCTAGATCTATAAGACTAGATCTAGATTAATCAAATCTGGATCTAGATCTTGCAAAATAGAAGATAAATTCCACCAAAATAACAAGATAAGGAAGGAGGATGAATAAGAAAGCAATGGGATAATATCCACTTACCGAGAGAGGATAAAATCTTTGATTCGTGCTTCGAATAATGAAGAATAGAGGTTAGACGACCTTGGAATTCCTCTGAAATGCTCTGAAATCATCTAAAATCATAAGATCACGAGTTTAGGTTGAATGGGGGAAATTTTGGTGGTTCATGTTGATTTAAAATTAATTTTCAATAAATTAAAAATACCGCATATAGTTTCTTGGGCAGGGGCACATGGTTTTCCCTAACCATGTGCCAACTATGTGCCTATTGTTTTAAGGGTGCACAATTTCTCTTTTTAGTGTGCCTGATTTTACAAACCATCCACTATCCATGTAAACCCCCACTCTTCAGGGTTTCATGGTTTTCTAGGCTGGGGTTCATGGTTTTCTCTAACCCTTCTCCAACCATGCATAATCCCCTTTTCTTTAATTTTTCTTAATTTTCAACCAAACAAACCCCAAAGTACAACCCAAATGAAAATTAATCAAATAATGAAAAACGAGTACCTAAATTCAAGCCTAATTCAACAATAAATTTTTTTGGTATCTAACAAATACCCTATGGTCTTACCAAAATACCAAATCCATGTTTCTTAAGGAGGTTCACAAGGAGATGATATTTAAGAGGTAAAATCCTCATTCTTTCTCTTTTAATTTCTTTCATTTTCTTATCCTCTCCTTACCTTTCATATCCAAAGTGTCATGGTAACTCTAGTATCATATATATATATACTATAATTTTATTATGCTAGTGGATTTTCCATCATCAAATCCATTCTCCTCTCCTTTTATTTTAAAAATGAAAACATTATCTGTGATGTGTTGATTCACCTCCTTCATGGACGATGAGTTTTTATTTTCCATTACCACATTCAAGGATTGTCATAAAAATTATTATACTTAAATAATATTTTAATTATAAGTTATATAATGTTATTGAACCAATATATAAACATAATTTTAAATAAAATGACAAATGTTCATGATGGTCATAAAAATACCCAAAATAAATTAAGCCATTTTCAAAAAACATTTTATCTAATGAATCATCCTCATATTATGTAAACAATAGATATATGAGACCATTTAAACTTATGTAAGTTCATTAATAATAAATAATTTCACTTTTTGGAGAAGTTATTTCCATTTTTTAAGAACTCCCATATTTAAACTCTAGGGAACCGACCATAAAACCATGAAACGAAGGCTCCCGTAACAACAAAATTAAACATTATAACTCATAAAAATGACCATAAATGAAATTAATAAAATTATAATAAGAAAAATATATGTTTAATAGGTTCTTAATTAAGTAATTAATTAATATAATTTAGTTATCTAGGACATTAAGTACAAGTGCAGAATGATTTCATACATAAGGTAATGGTTTCTCATCTCACTTTTACTTATGTGAGATATATTTCTTATTAAACACCTATTTCTTGTGTTTGGTGTATATACTAAACTTTTATATATCATATCATTAATTTATTTGTATTCATGGAATTCAATGTTTCATTTGATGAATATTAATTTTACGGGGCATACGGTTTGACTGATTATAAAGTAGTATGAGAATTCTTAACCCAATTTTCATTCCTTGGGATAAACTTCAACTCCATTGATTATTTCATGATATGATTATGTGTGAAATGAATTTTTATTATATTGTGTTGTATTTAAACTTTTTTTATTTAGATTTATAACTAATACACACAATCTATTCATTTGGTTAAATCTCAAGCTTTCTTTTAAAAATACTATTTTAAATGATTATTTTTCTAAATTTAAAAATAATATTTTTTAAACTTATATGAAATGAGAATATTTTCCTTCTTTTAGGATGATTCAATGTATTTATAAATAATTTATAAGTCTACAAGGTTATTTTAAAATAAAATTCTTTATAATTTCACATCTTTTTAAATAAATGATTTCCAAGTAACATGGTATTTCTCTTTATAAATTTTCATGTATTTTATTAGGTTATTTTCATCTATATCAAAACCATTTGTTGGATATTATTCTTAATTTATTTTGATATATTATAATTCCATCTACCATATTCTATTGAATTATTTATTTTTAGTTTGACTATGGATGTTCTATTTTGATACCATTCATTATATTACACTATATGGTCATGATTCTATTTATTTTTTGGGGAAAGTTATTAAGATTTTATATGATAGTTTCAATATTAATGTATATTTTGATTATGTTTCATCCATTTTATGTGAGGAATGAGTTGGACTTAGTAAGTTATGGTTAGAGCTTGCTATAGCCCCTCGATGCATCGATAGGTCTAATGAGACAAACTAGTTTGGGTATTGGTTGATGTATTACTAAATTATATATGATGTCTTGGAAGAAGCCTTGATGGTATGTTTATGATGTACCACATTATGTATTTCCTCATCATGAGATTAGTTATTATTGTTCCATGTGATTATTAGACTAGTAGAATATCAATGGTTATGTTTTATTCTCATGTGATTATTTATATGACATTATTTGATAAAATTTTATTCCTTCCATATTATACTCAAGATTATGTTTTAATGGAATTTTTTTTAGGTATTCACCTCTCCTTATTGTTTATGTTTATTTATGATAACTTCTGATGTATTCTTACCCTTAATAAGCATCTGAGCTCAACCCTTTTTTATGTTTTATTTTACCCTAGGATGATAAGATGTATATTATGATTGACATGCATGGATAATATAGGAGAATAGGGGTGTTTCCAATGAAGTTACTATATTGTATTTCATTTCAAGTTTTCATGTAATACTTATGTTTTCATCAAGTTTTCCAAATCTACTAAACTATTTGGTCCTTTGGGATGAAATCAATTATACTTAGTACCAATGTAATAAAGTAAGGCATCATATCTAATCTACTAGGTTAATGGTATTTACAGTTGGTATTGGATCAATTTTAGTAGAAAATTTGGAAACTAGATTTAGGAAAACATATATTAGAGAAATATATCCCGATAATTGATTTTGATAATATTCTCAAGGTAACCAAGCTTATTATTTTGAGATTAGTTATACACAATTTTTTTATGTGTTTAACTAGTTTTAAAAATTAATAATCTAATCTAGTATATGCCATTATTTAGAAATGTCAAATAGTGGAAGGAATAAAAACAATATCAGTGCATGTATTTCATGTAGGTATTTCCATCCTATGAAAGATAATGATGCTGGATCTGGAGATACAACTGGAGATGAATAACTTATAACTATAATGGGACAATTAACTTAGGTTATAAACAATAACCTTAGTCACATATATTAGACTAATCCACAATGTGTTTTAACAATATTAGAACACTTCATGTGATAAAAAACTCTATAATTAAATGGGACTACAAATCCATTTGTAGCTTAAAAATAGATAAGTTCCTTAGTGAATATATTTCTCGCTTTGGGAAGTGATAAAAGAGAGATTATTATTATGGTAGTTTATTGTCTCTCGTCAGATGCAAATCAATGGTTGTTATTAATTCAAAACAAAAAAGAGGATAAAGAAATTGAAAATATGGAATGGAAAGATCTTATGAAAATTTTCTTAGAAAAATATTTACCTCACAAAAAATAAGAGAATATAGAGACAATTCTTGAGTCTTAGACAAAAAAGAGGATGAAAATATTTCTGAGTATGAATCCAAATTTATAAGGTTATCAGGGCATTCCATAGACTACATATGTAATCCATAGAGAAATATTGACCATTTATTTTATGGTATTAAGAAAATTATATGAAGGGTACTATTCTACCAAACATTATCATTAAACAACCATATAGTATCATGTGCCATCAATATAGAGAAATAATTTTCCAATCCATATGGTTTCTAAGGGAAGAATGATAAGAAGGGGGATACTGAGTAATCTGCAAAAAGAAATAAGGAAAAATGGGAAAAAATTGATAATATAATCACTAAATTGAAATAAATGTGGGAAGAAACATCATGGAACACTCCTATTGGGAATGAGAGTTTGTTACAAGTGTAGAGAAAAATACCACCTAGCCTATGATTATAAGGGGAAGAAAGAAGTTGGAAATGTATAATGATTTAGTTGTAAGGATATAGGACACTGAACATTATTGTCCTAAAAGTCAAGTAAACTTTCCCTAGAAAAGTCCAAGGGAACAAGGCTATTGTTATGTAGTAACAATATCTGAGGCTAAAGTTACTAATTATGTGGCGACATATACTTTAATCATCTACACAAATTTAATGAAATATTTATTTTATTATGGATGATCACATTCTTTTATATCTTCTATGTTTTCAATAAAAATTAAATATTTTCAATTCAACTTAAAAAGGGATTTTTCAGTTAAAACTCCTAGTGGAGACATTATTGTAGATGAGTCATGAAATCTCTACCTATTCCTACATGGAAATGGGATGACATTACTATAGATTTTATCACTAGATTAGCAAATAATCTAAGAAAGAATGATTCAATATGGAAAATTATTAATTAACTTAATAAATCTACACATTTTATCCCTATAAGGGAGGATTTTACATTGGAGTTCCTTGCATGACTCTATATTAATGAAGTTGTAAGACTTCATGGTGCACCTATATTGATTGTGTCTGATCGAGATCCCTATTTTACAACAATATCATGGAAGTGTCTTTAGAAGGATTTGGATACTGAGATTCATTTGACTACTTCTTATCACCCTCAAACCAATGGATAGTCTAAAAGGACTATTCAAACTTTATAAGAAATTTTGAAGTATTGATCACTTGACTTTCAAGGTATATAGGATCGATATTTACTTTTGGTAGAATTTTCCTACAATAATAGTTTCCATTCTAGTATTAAAATGGAACCATATGAAGCATTATATGAAAAGATATGTCATACTATAACTTATTGGGATGAAGTTGGTGAGAGGAAATTATAATACTAGAATTTATTAAAGATATAATGATAAAGGTAAAGACTATGTAGGTTCATATTAAAGCAGCTCAAGGTAGTAAGAAAGAGTTTTGTTTGAATATCAGAGAACATATTTAGAGTTTCAAGTGGGAGATCATGTCTTTCTGAAAGTATATCTATGGAAGAATTCAATATTATTTATAAAGAAAGGGAAACTAAAACCTAGGTACATTGGTCCTTTTGAAATTTTGGAGAGAATTATAGCTATGTATTATTGTTTGGTGATTCCACCTAGACTTTCTAAAGTACATTATGTGTTCCATATCTCTTTGTTAAGAAAGTACATGCTAGACCCAACACATGTTTTCAATTATGAAGAAATAGAATAGGAACCTGATTTATCTTACTATGAAGAGCCTATCGATATTATTAACACTAGAGAGAAATTATTGATAAATCAGACAAATTGATTGATAAGAGTTATTTGGAGAAACCATAAAATTGAAGAGGTGATGTGGGAACCATATGGAATTATGCTGTAGAACTAACCCAATATTTTTATGAGGTGACATTTTGGAAATTTTGAGGATGAAATATTTTGAATGAGGGAAGAATATAACACCCCAATAGCTTATAGTATGTATCTTCTCAAACAAATTCAATTTATTCGATAGCTTATATTGCATGAAACATCGAGCTTAAACAAACCGTGATATACTATTAAATATTAACATGAACATTGGAATAATAATGTGACAATTAGGAATAGTAATCTAGAAATTAGAATAATAAACTCATATTTGAAATTATAAATAAAATTTATGTATCTCATAAATGAAAATATGATATATTTATATCATGGAATAAGTAAATAAAAGTTTTAAAAATGATAAATTAAGTGTTGGTATTTTTGTGAAGGGTGAATGTTTATTTATAATTTTATAATCAATATAATGATTTAAAATAAAATTTATTTTCTTAAAATAGATTCATAAATTAATATTTTATTTCATTATAATTATAATATAATTTTATGAGATTATAATTAAATTGTCCAAGTGTCGTGAAATCTATAATAATATTAAAATTGGTATTTTTCAAATAAACGATGATTTTATTTAAAAATTAATTTATCATATTTAGAAAATTATTTTCATAAAATGGAGTCCATTTTTAAAATTTATACATCAAAAAATGGTTAGGGTTATTTTTTGTTATTTTTTTAAAATAGTTGAATTTTTTATGAATAGTGAAATATAGTAATTTACAGTATTTAACATTATAAGTTAAATATATAAAATTATAAGTCATTTATTATATAATTAGCCATTATTTTTAACTCACATGCACTAAAAACTATACTTAGTCAAAATAATCAACAATATTGATAGTCTTGAGCCAAAATAATAAATAAATGAATAAAATAATAAAAAAACAACCCTCTCCTCCCCTGTAATACAACCTCTCACAACCCCTTCTCCTCACATATTATAATCCTTGAATATTGTGTAAATTATAAAAAATTACCTTCCCAAGATTCTTACTTAGGTCCAAGACCTGATGGTATTTCCAAAAGACCAAATCCAAATGTCTTAAAGAGGTTCTCAAGGAGATGATATTCAAGTGGTAAAATTATCCTTCTTTCTCTGTTGATTTATTTTATTTTATTATCCTCTCCTCACCTCCCCTATAAAAATTGGAATGATAACTACAGTATCATATATATACTATAATTTTATTTTTCTGATGTATTATCTATCATCACATCCCTTCTCCTTTCCTTTTATTTTAAAAATGGAAACATCATCTATGCTGTGTTGATTCACCACTTTCATGGATTGTGAATTTTCATTTTCCATTACCACCTTAAATGATAGTCATAAAAATATTATTATGGTTAAATAAGATTTTAATATACATATTATATGTTATATCATGTTCTAGAACCAATATATAATCATTATATTAAATAAAATAAAACAAGTTTGTGATGGTAATAAAAACCACCAAAATAAATTAAGATATTTTCATAAACATTTTATATAATTAATCATCCCCATACTATATAAACAAATGATATATGGGACCATTTAAACTTATGTAAGTTCATTAATACTAAATAATTTTTCTTTTGAAGAATTTATGCTCATTTAACAATAACTCCCATATTTATACTCATGGGAACCGACCATAAAACCATGAAACAAACACTCCTAGAACAATGAAATTAAACATTATAACTCATAATAATGGACATAAATTAACTTAATAAAATTATAATAAATAAAATATATGTTGAATATTTTATTAATTAAGTAATTAATAAATCTAATTTGATTATCCATGACATTAAGTACAAGTGTAGAGCACCTTCAGACATAAGGTAAGGGTTTCCCATGTCACTTTTACTTCTATGAGATATATTACTTATTCAACCCTTATTTATTTTGTGTGATTTACATAATTATATTTTATATATAATATCATTAATATCTTTATTTTCATGTCATTCATGTTTAGTTTGATAACCATTAATTTTATGGGGCATATGGTTTGACTGATTACAAAGTGTTAATGGAATTCTTAACCCAATTTCCATTATTTGGGTTAAACTTATACTCCATTGATTATGTCATGGTATGATTATGTGTGAAACAAATTTTTATTATATTATGTTGTATTTAAAATTGTTTTATATGGATTTAATTTTGATACATATAATCTATTCATTTGGTTAACGCTTATACTTTCCTTTAAAAATACTATTTTAAATGTTTCTTTTTAAAATTTTAAAAGGAATGTTTTTTTTAAACTTATATGGAATGAGAATATTTTCTTGATTTAATGATTAATTAATATCTTGAGTAACCTTTTACAAGTTTACAAGGTTGTTTTCAAAGAAATTTTTTTCTTTTATAATTGAACAACTTTTTAAATAAATGATTTCAAAGTAAAGTGGTATTTCCCTCAAGAATTTCTAAATGATTTTATTAGAGTATTTTCATATATGCCAATATTTTTTTTGGATCTTATGATTAATTGAGGTTGATCTGTTATGATATCATCTACTATATTTTATCAATTTTTTTATGTTCATTTTGAATTTGTATATACTATTTTGATACCATTTATAATATTACACTGGATGGTTTATAAATATGTTTATTGTTTGGGGAAAGTTATTAATATTTAATATGATAGTTTCAATATTAATGTATATATAGATTATGTTTCAACCCTTTCATATGAGGAATGAATTGGACTTAGTAAGTGACATGTGGTGCTCACCATATCCCCTTGATGCATCAGTAGGTATCATGAGACAAACTAGTTTGGGTATGAGATGATGTCTTACCTGATTATGTATGGTGACTCGGATGAAGCCTTAACAATATGTTTATTATGTCCTAAATTATGATTTCCATCATTATGATATTAGTTATTAATAATCCATGTGATTATTTGACTATTATAATATCTATGTTTAAGTTTAAATATAATGTGATTATTTATGTGGAATTATTTGATTAGATTTTATTCCTTTTGTATTATTCTCAAGATTATGCTTTAATGGAATGTGTTTTTAGTTATTCACATTGGCTTGTTATTTATGTTAATTTCTGATAGCTTATGTTGTATACTTACCCTTACTAAGCATATGATCTCAACCCTTTCTTATATCTATTTTTCCTAGGATTCAAAGATGTATATTATGATTGAAATTTAGGGATAATATAGGATAATAAGGTTGTTTTCAATGGAGTTACTATGTTGTATTTAATTTTAAGTTGTAATTATTACTTATATCTGTATCTTGTTTTCCAAAGTTACTAAACTATTCAGTCCTTTTGTATACAATCTCTTGTACTTAATACCAATGTAATAAATTAAGGAATCGACTCTATGTTACTGGGGCCATAGTTTTTACAGAATCTAGGAAAATTTTATTACTATTGTTATTTATTACTATGATTCCAGATGTTCTATGATTATTATTATTTCCCTTTAATACTATCACATTGGGTTATTAATGAGAGAAGGTAATGAGTAAAAAGCTTATGTTGAAAATTATATGTTTCATTTAATGGCGATAACTTGTAGTTTAAATGAAATAAATGGATGATATGATGAATTTATAAAGATCTATAGGCTGTTAATAAACTATAAATGATTGGTGAGATGAATGTTTTTAAAGGGAGTGTACTATGTGAAATTATCAACAAACTGAATGTGAAATAACTCAATGATATAATGATGAGTTTAATAATGGATAAATGTATTGAAATGTGGATTAAAATGATGAATTAATTGGAATTAAGTATATACGAAATGGAGGGATGGCTGTGAGTAGCGTGGTTGGGAAATGAAAGAGATAGTCAGTTGAAATTAAATAGACGATGGGATGTTTATGAATTTTTATTGAGTTGGAATAAGTAAATAAATGGAACAATGAATCCAATGATGATGGTAAATTAGAAATGGGTGAATTGAAAATGATATAAATGACATAGAATTGTTAATTTTGTAGCTTCCATGCATATATTTGTTAGTTATGTTTGTGATGATGTTGTGTTGTGGTAAGTAATAATTTGTTATGTGGTTGTTGAATTGTTTTGTGAAATTTAACAAGGTGTCTATGGATTAATGGTGGGAAATAAGAGGATATTCATTAGTTATATATCTCCATGGGCTATAATGGATCACAATGTTTATGTATTTTGATGGGTTATAATAGATTGAAGTATGTATGACCATGCTGGGTGTGGGAGTGGCATGTGGTGTATCTAATGATGTGATGGTGAAGGAATGATGAATATTTATGGTGGAGTTCATTAATTATAGGGGTATAGTATGAGATCAATGATCTATATGTTTATTATACCCTATAATAGTGAGGATCATGTGGTTATAATTGGCATGGGTGGGAGATATACATGGAAGAAAGAGGGAATGATGTTGATATACATGTTTACATTACCCTACCATATATGATTGGGAGATTAGATATTGAAGATATGTGGTTGTGGATACATAATGGCTATGGTTATATAATAATGATGCTATAGATAAACTTAGTAGTGCAGTTGTGGTTAAGTGATGATGTAGTGATATGGATATGGTTGGGATGGTATTGTAAGTGGATATGTGATAGTAATGTCTGGTTAGTATTGATCCATTCTCACAATCCTAATCAGACAAAGAGTGTCCACCCAGTCGATTAGATACCACTCATATGATACATGGATCTATTTATGGGTAAGAGTAGTGATGGAAATTACTAGTCCCAGAGGTGGAATTGTTGTGGAGATGGATATGGAATTGTGGGTTTCTTGGTTATTGATGATGGAATTGGTTTATGCTTCCCATGATGTGTGTGTGTGTTGGGGGGGGGGGCTTGGTAGTGAATGTTTCAAAGTGGAGGGGGATGATATGGATTCCTTTGATCCTTATGGATTCTAATTTGATTTATGAATCTGATTTAACCTATTAATATATCTGGTCATTGATTTATTACTATGATTATCCTGTTTCCTACGGATGATTGTGACTTAACTATTTTTCTTTGTTGATTTTACTCTTTTTTAATATTTTATAACCCACCATAGTTTTCTATGTGTTTTCAAGATATATTACTAGAGTTCAGAGCTACTGTTCGGGTAGCTTGGATGGACTTGGTAGATATCCTAAAGTATAAAGTTTATCTTTAATTTATTGTTTTCATTATTGTTGTACATTTGAAATTTTATTATCATTATGATTATGGTAATTTATCTATGTAAATATATTTTATTTAGGTTTTGACTGGTGGAATCCATCTTATCTAAAGTCCTTGAATATTTTTTGAGGGTAATGCATCCCAAATGTGTGTTGTATACCCTCGGTTCTAGTCACCACCCTGTGTCCTATTGATGGAAGGATTCAGGGGTCACTCTATCTATTCATTTATGGCCTAGTAGGGGTACCAATAGAGGTTTTGGGTTGTGATAGAGTGTTATCAAATATTTTTTATGGGAGTTAAGGTGATGTTTGGGGTTAGGTATATGTGAGGTTTTCATGGGATTGGTAGGAAAGTAGTAAAACTTGAACCTAAAATGTGTTTTAAACTAATGATATTAGATGGAAAATTGATATTTAGGCCCCCATATGATTCTATATAAGGAATTCTATAACCTAATAAACTTTTTTAGGAAGGAGAGTAACCATTATAAAGAATATATCATATGGAGGTACATGCATCATGATCATTATATGCACCATTATTTTAATTCTAAGTCTTGTATATGCTTCTATGAAATTTTGTACTATAGTTATTAGTGAATTTAAATCACTGATGAACTAATTACATGATCTCAATGGGAATATTTAAATGGTAATTTATTGTAATATAATGCTTTATTGAAACCTTTTTGTTAGAACTATGACAAGTTATGCTCATTCTTGCTATACCATGTTTCTCTTAAAGTTATTTTCATTATTATTGATGAAATGAATAACATGTTGATATTATTATATGATTTTTGAAATATTTAGTAAAGAATACTTGTTTTGTGAAATTTCTTACTTTGAAAACATTTATAAAGAAGGTTGTAAATAGTAATCTTTATGTCGATAGACTAGGAATACATTACTTTAGAACCATGCTTAGAGGTATTTTGATACTCATATTAGTTGATATGCCATGTATTACTTTCTACCCATGGCATGTTATATTAATGTGTTAGGAATTCACTTTAATACGGGAAATTGACCATTTATTTATGTAATTTTTTTAGAAGTCAAAAACCATGCTTAGTGATAAACCTTTTAAATTTGTAAAAATTTACAAGAATAATCTTATTTCTTCCTTCCAAGCATGACTACTATGTTTTTTGGTTTTGAAATATTTATATGTTATATTGTAAAATTTTATTTCCAAATGTGAGATCATAAGTATGAAAACCTTTTTTAATATGGAATTATGTTTATTTGGTTTTAAAATAATTAATAAATATTTAATTTAATCATGATCAACATGAATCATGAAAGTGATTCCTAAACGATTTAATTTTGTAATTTGGAGAGCACGCCTATTGTCGATGAGTGCTGTGAAATTTATTATAAAGACTCTACTATACATTTTCATAAGAGTTTTTTATGATGATAATGTCATACTAAAGTATTGAAATGAAATATTTTAATTATAAATGAAACATAAAATAATTATTCTTTGGTAATAAGATTATTAAACAAGGTCTTGATAGAGCATGATAATCATAGTTCATAAGAACCCTGTAATATTTTCAATTCTGTTTTAAAATCATGTTTATATGTGATAGTTGAATTGAAATGTATGATTATATATTTGTAATGTGACTTGATATTAAGTGTGGTACATGATGTGCTACATGAATATTTATTTACTTGAGGTGTTGATATGTCTTGTTGGAAATATATTTCAGAACTATAAAATTTTCAAGCTAAATGTTGGTATGAAATGATTGCTTCCTATGATGTTCAGTACTACTATGATCATATGTTAATACTATTAATGAATTTATAAAGTCACATTCCATAAAATGGTAGTCACTTATATTTTGCAATGGAATAGGTTGTTTGAAAATTTTAAAAGTTAATTATAATGTTCTTGATAACCACACTTAATGTGACATATCAGATCTGGCTTCCACTAAACCCATGCCCCAAGCCCGGTTGGCCACATGACCTTTGGAATGTCTCCCCATATTCCAAATTATACTGACTAGCAGTGAGGGTATGAAGGTAGTATGGAGGGATAATATACCCTCATGTCTAAGAAACACAACAAATACAAAAACTAATGAACATCAGCGGAAGCATATGAAAATAGAAAGATGAAATAGACAGTGGAAGCATAACGATCAACTAAATAATAAAGAAGCAGAAGAAGTGGGTATCTAAATACCTGGATAACATAACCCAAAGACTCAATGTTAGTTTCTAATACAATGATTCACAGAATTACAATAATATAGAAATTCTTGAATATAATCATGCTATATATTAGTATAAAAGAACATAAGAATAAGGGAAACCTAAGTAGAGTGTGAGATAAAAATATTAGTAGGCCACCACCAAAGATGTTTATATGTAATATGAGTAGGTTCTTTTAATTAAACAGTATTTAGGTAATAACATGAAAGTTAAACATTAATGAATAGTCAAATAACCTCCTGCTCAGGTTTTTAAAGGACACTTAATGGGTCCACCTACTTCATCCCATGGATGATATGTCTGATCATGTCACTTTATATTAACATAGAATCATTATATATATATATATATGTGTGTGTGTGTATGTGTGTGTGTATTGGGAAGGACCAGGATGTAACCCAATGTCATCTGATTCCAAGGGAATCTCTCACAGTCTAGCCCCTAACCAAACTCCAAGATCTCTCACGGTCTCTTGGAATGAACATACTGGCATGACCCTAACATAAACCACTATCATAAATAATGAGGGGATATATCATATTCAATCCCTTAGTTCCAACTACTGGCAGGACTGGGACATAACCTGAAGGCATCCATCACCAGGGGAGCACTCACAATCAATCCCCTAACTCTAGCTGGGAAGCTCACACGGTATCCCCTCCCAAGGGATCTCATGTTCCCTAGGCTCCTCAGCCTATAAGGCATGATCATTTATCATAGATATAACACATGAGTCATTAAACTCTCATTCATCCCATTATAAATCGTAAGCATGTTCACATTTAATAAGATGATCATATAGAATTACCTATTGTGTCATTTTGTTAAGACTTTCACAAAAGAACCAAGAAATGATTGAGTATATCACACGAAACATGAGGAAAAATCACCGATGTGTTCCACAATCCACATTCAATTTATTCAAGGAATCACATTTAACATTAATCATTTAATAATGCATGATCATAGTCATGGGTCCACCATCCATTGGTCAAGTTCATTTACAACAAAGCAACTCATTTCAAATGGTTCCTTTTTATAAAACATTACTAAGGGAAAGGACATTACATCCATTAAGATCATTCCATTTTAATCAATTCATTAAAAAGGTTATAGTCATCATACCCTAACCATCCTATTCAACCCAACCCTTTAAATTTTCCTAAACATGGAAAATTCCATTAAAAGGAATAGGTGTCAATAGTAAAGACATGTAACAAATCAATTTTCCATTTGGGAAATTCTATATAAAAAGGATAAAGAACATTTAAGTGACCTTGGAATCCATAAATTACACATTTCTTGATGGAAATTCCATTTAAAATCCAAGATGGAAGCTAAATTGGGTTCTATACATTTTGGGCCATTTGCCCAAAATGACCATTTTCAAGGTGGCACAACTATGGGTGTCCATATAGATTATGAGTGATATCTAAACCACTAAAAACGAACCAATTCACCTATATCAAGGCACTAGGGTTATTTATACATAAAGGAACCAACACAATTTATAAGATCAGAAAAGGCCTACTTATGGACCGATATAATAAATATGAAATGAACAAAACTCAAATGGAAAACCACATGACCACCTACCTTAGGGACATAGATGAAGACTCACTTGATATTGAACTCATATTTGAAGCAATTTGGAAGAGATATGAGTTTTAGTCCAATGCCATGAAAATAGGGAGAACAAGCCTGCATCTAAATAGAATAATAGATGGTGAGATTTAACAAGGTAGGAAGGGTTTATGGGGTTAGCCTTACCTTGGTCCATCCCATGCTTCTAATGAATTGATGATTTGACACCAGATAGAGGAGTAGTAGAAGAATTAATTAAGAGGAGGGGTTGATCTCAACATGAGGAATAACCCACTATACAGCCGCTGGAGGTAGGAGTAAAGGATACACAGGTTTTAAAATTAAGAGGGGAAAATGGTCTTTTCACCAAAAAGAATCAGGGTCACATAGTTTTCAAACTCTGCACAAAACATGAGGTTAGTATCTATCCCAAATCTACAGTAGTCTACATGGACATTCACCTAGGCCTTCAAATTTTCAAACCAATAATGAGAACTTGTAGGTGCCCCTAACTGTGTGACCCAACTTGTAGCCCACTGTTCAGGAACTCTAGGATCCTAAAAATCCCTATATGATCTTTGGGACTTTCCTAATCCATAATATACTGTTATCATGATTAATGGAAAGATTAAAAATAAAAAAACAAAGATATGTACATCTAGAAAAAGTAGGGTCGTTACAACCTCCCCTCCTTAAAGAAACTCATCCCCAAGTTTTCCTTATGATGGTAAAGTGGAACTATTAGAAAAGAGTTCCAGAAATTGAGATTTTATATCATATTACTTCTCCCAGGTCTCTTCCTGTTCCTGGTTGTGATTCCATAACACTTGTACAAGTGGAACAGACCTACCTTAGAGTGTCTTCATACTTCGATCAACAATATGCACCAGATACTACCTAAAAGAAGAATCTATATCTAGATCAACCTCATCAAGATAAAATTCACGTGAAAGGTTTGGATAGCATTGTCGAAGCTGAGATACATAAAGGACATCATGCATAGGCCAATATCTCTGAGGAAGATCCAATTGGTAAGCCACTAGTCTGATCTGTTTCACAACTGTGAAGGGTCCAATGAATATCGGTGATAGATTACCCTACTTATAAATACTTATATAACCCAACCTGGGTGAGACTCATAATTTAACCTAGTATCCAACCTCAAAATCAAGAGGCTTCTAGCGTCTGTTGGCATAAGACAATTGTCTGGACTAAACTATCAACATATGATTTTAGATCAGCTGGACCTACTATGTAGTCTCGGGAATGAGATGTGGTCAAAGAATAGTTGATTCCCCTACCTCTATCCAGCACATAGGTGAGAGAAAAGGCATACCATACAACAATTCCTAAGGATCCATCTCAATTTTATCTTGAAATATATTGCTATAATAAAATTAGATAAGAGGAATATGTTTTTCCCAAGAAACTTAAAAGTACAGGACACACACCTGAAGCATGTAATATAGAACCTAAATTATATGCTTATTTTATCAATCAATATGTGGGTGGTAGGCCATGCTCTGAATTTCTTGTGTACCCAAGGCCTTATGTAACCCCTTCAAGAACCGTGATGTGAAACAAGCATCTCTTTCAGAAACTATAGAACAAGGATCTCGATGAAGACATACCAACTCCTTGAAATACAACCTTACTATATTTTCTACCATAAAGGCATCTCACATAGGTAAGAAGTGTGCGACCTTCATCAGACGACCCATGATAACCCACACTGTGTCATTTCCATGAGGTTATCTGGGTAAAATAGTCACAAATCCCATAAAAACATCATCCTATTTCCACACAGGAATGTAAAATGGTGGAAGAAGCCCTGTCTGATACTTATGTTTTGTCTTCACATAATAATAGGTGGAGCATCGAGTTATGTAAATGAATATCTCATGTTTCATGATGGGCCACCAGTATTGGAATCATATATCTCGATACATTTTGGTGACACCGGGGTGAACTTCCCATGATGAGGTGTGAAAATCCCTTATAAGCTTCTCTATGATGTCTGATGGGACCCATACACATCCATGAAACAATAATGTATCATCCCCATCCACTTTCCAACCAGAAGATGTATTTTCATTTGAGACACTTTACCATAGGAAAAATGCCTTTAGGATCAGATAGCTTTCTCGACCTTACCTATTCCCGAAGAGTAGATGTCACTGCTAAGGTAGAGAGGATAGTTTGACCATGGTCTTCCTGAACGTCAATGTGCATCTATTAGAATACGACCATAAGCTTCCATTCATCAATGGATTCTTGAAAAACCTGTTCCTGAGTATTCCTACTTAGGGCATCGAATAATGAATTCCCTTTCCCTAGAGTGAAGGGAAGTTAGAAATCAAACAATTGAAGGTACTCAACCCACCTACACTACTTGAAATTCAGATCCTATTGAGTGAATATGTACTTGAGGTTTTTGTGGTCTGTGAACACCACAAAATGATCTCCCAATAGACAGTGTCTCCAACAGCATAAGTCCTGAACAAAAATAGTGAGATTGAGGTTGTGTGTTAGATAACTCCACTCGTGAGGCCTTAACTGATGAGAACTGTATGAAATTACTTTCTTATCTTACTTCAGAACAACTCTAAGCCAAATACCTGATGCATCATAGTAGACTATACAAGCCTTCCTGGCTCTGAAATAATTAGTATCGATGCTGAGGCCATTCTTCCCTTTAGCTCTTGAAATGCTGTTTCACAAGCTTCTGAACATTCAAATTTCACACACTTGTTTTTCAAGCCCATAATAAGCACAAAAATTCATGATAAATATCGTATGAAGCATAAATAGTATCCAAAAGCCCAAAGAAACTCTTGATATCAAATACATTCTTAGGAATCTCCCAAGAAACCACATCTCTCACTTTCTCTAGGTCAATTAAAACTCCTAATTATAAATGATATGACCTAGGAAGTGGAATTTATTAATCCATAATTTTCATTTACTAATATTATCATAGAGCTGATGCACTCTCAGTATATTTAGTATGATCTCAAGATTGGTTATATGGTCGTGTCTAGAGCATTAATAAACCAAGATATCATAAAAAAAAGTCATACAAAAATGAATCTAGGTATGAGTGTAATACCCAATTCATAAGATCCATTAAGACTAAAGGTGCCTTCATGAGTCCAAATGGTATAACTAGGTACTCATAAAGACCATACCTACTCCTGATATCTATGTGAGGTATGTTTGAAGTCCTGACATGAACCTTATGACATCCTGACCTCAGATCTATCTTAGAAAACACATTCACTCCTCTAAGATGATCAAAGAGGTTATCTATTCTAGGAAGTGAATATAGGTTATTGATATTAAGATGGATAAATCAACATCAATACACACAGACCCTAAGGGCACCATACACTTTCTTATAAAAAAGGAATAGAAAACACCAAGGATAAGTTTTGGGGCATATGGAGCCTTTTACCTCTATATCCTCCAACTAATTCTTAAGCTCCAGAAGATCCTTAGGTTCCATCCTATAAGGATGAATTTTCACTGGTGCTTCTCCTAGAACAAGCTCAATAGTAAACTCTACCTATCACACTAGAGGTAGACCCTATAATTCACCAGGAAAGAAATCTCAGAAATGATCTAATACTGGAGGAAAGATAATGGGTTGTGACCCCTGGACATCAAGGTAAGGACTGTCGACCTGTTGTGTAACACTACTCAGCCTCTTCTGCTCGGGTCCTGCTTGTGTCACACTGAAATACCATTCCACCTTATGCACATGTGCAACACACTCTGGTGATGTAAACATCACCCTATAATTATAGAAATTAATACAGTCTCTATAGAGAACTAACCAGTCCATTTGGATGATTACATCAAAACCTAAAATGTCAATAACATAAAACTTCCATACAAAAAAGTAACCACCAATATCAAGGGGAAAATTATAACAATGGTGAATACCCTTTAAACAGATACCTAATGGAATATCTAGCATCATAAATCGCTAATAGTACTCGATGTTGAGGCCCAAAATCTCAGTGATCATATCAAATATATAAGAGTGAGATGTGAATATTTCAAAAAGATCACACACTAATGTGAAGGATACTCGAATAGTAACTTGTATAGTATATGGTACGATGATCTACTCTTATAGAGTAGGCTAGACTATATGTAACTGGCCTGTACTGAGGCCTTGAGTCACTTCCTCACTTCCCTAAGGAGGCCCTCTCTACCAGTACTGAGAATCATATACCTAGTTTCCTCTGCCTCGACCAACACATCATCCTGAATGACCAATGGAATTGCACCTACCTAATTTTCTCAATCCTTCTGACCCCAATCCTGATTGAGGAGTAGGTGTAGATCCGAACTCGCTAGGCACTGTTGGGAAAGTCCTGCAGAAATTCTAAATATGTCCCATCCTTCTATATCCTCTACACTCAACAAGATCCTGTGGAAACTAAAACCTGGTGTGCCCTAGCTTTCCACACTGATGAAAAATAAGATAACTATTAGTGGTAGAAGCCTGACTACTACTTCCTCTGTGATAAACCTCAAACACCACTTTTTCCTAGAAGAAGAACCACCAGAAGCCCTAGGTGTTGAACTGACATGGATTTCATCCTCAACATACCTCAAATTATGATATGTGATTAGGGCTTGGTTTATGATTTCTGAGATGGTCATCAACCTAACGATGTTAACCTTTGATCAGATGACATAAACCAACCCATCCTCAAATTTCCTACCAGTCATCAGATCACCAGCAGCTAGATAAGGAGAAAATTTATACAAATCAATGAAATAGGACGAGCATTCCATAACTGACATGGTCCCCTACTGCAAGTTCATAATATCTATATATCTATCATCCATCAGAGTTTGGGGAAAGAAGTAGTCATAGAATATGGTTTGAAAATCATCCCAAACAATCTCACATTGCTAATATGCCTGGGTGATGACATCCCCCACCTCTTATCTAAATCCCAAAGTATATAAGTAGCTAGCTTGACCCTACACTCCTGAGGAATATCTAGATTCTCAAGAATGGATAATATAGCATTAACACAAGACTCCATGGAATGTGGTCCTCCATCCCTTGAGAAAGTGGGAGGATGCTATAGTTGAAACTCATGAGTAAACTCTACCATACTCATGGTAGGTCACACTCCTCCTTTCATTTACTATATCATACACAAGAATCCCTCTCAGAACTAGGAGTCAGTTACCATAGCTAGAATAGAATGAGATGCCACAGGTGGCTCAACATGAGGAATGACTGGAAGCTCATGCCCCGTCACCTCAGGAATATGATTGTCACTACCTTCAGGGTGTGTGACTTGAAGAAATCATGGTGGAATAAATATACAACTCCAAAAAAACATCTTAGAATGGATTCAAGAAATATAGAATATTTCATTCAAGAATCTAGGATAGGTACTACATCCTTCCTATAATAATAATAATCATGCCTCTCTACCTACTTCAAAATCCAAGTCTAGACGATAGAATAGACCATAAAAAGCATCAAGAATGAAGAAACACCCACTACCCACTATTAAGTATAGGTTTGGGTTGAATTTATGTTTTAGGTATATGAAATATGGTTGTTCCCAATTTATAATAAATTTATCATTTATATATGTTCTCATTTAAACATTTTAAACATTTGAATTGGTTGAATCTAATGATATTCTATTTTATGATCCATAAGGTCCCATAGACCTTGTGAACCAAAAGATGGAATTAACTTGGATTTTATTCTCATTTAAATTGTGATTATCCATAAAATTAAACTTCCTTAAAAATGGTCGATCTAGATGGAATGCCATTTTTTGACCCATAAGGGCCCACACACCTTATGAATCAAAATGTGTCACCCACTAAACTCACACCATACCGTATTCTTGATCTTTCAAATGATGTTAGAATGATTTAATATATATAAAAAGAGGCAAAATCAACATGCAACAAGAAATGATCGCTGAAAATTAAACATGACATGGAAAGATGCATGACCTATATTTCATGTTGTGACAATGATGATGCATGACCTAATGCATAACCCTCATTTCATCAGGCGAAGTAATGAAATCATAATTCCAAAAACACAAGTATGAATAACATCACAAAACATGTGAAGTACCTAATGGTGAAATGATAACAATAGTAAATAGCAGAACCAATAACAGTCTCATTTAAGGAAACTTGGCCTTTACCCAATACATGGGTTCACGATCCCTAATAATGGCTTTTGACCAAGTCCCAAGCATTCCCAATCTCCATTATATTTTATCCAAATAGTAAATCAAGAAACAAACTGCTCTAATACCACTTTGTGATGTACCAGACCTGGCTACCTCCAAACCCATGCCATAAGACCAGTTGGCCACATGACCTTTGGCACGTCTCCCCATATGCCAGATTCTAGTAATGTATGTTATGTATTCAAGTATATGGAGGGGGGGGGGACCTCCCCAATCAAGACACATTTCGTTATGGCACATTTTAAGGTCATGTATGTGTGTTAATGCCAACCAAGGCAGAAAATATCTTAATGTGGTGGATGATTTACCTTGATTTATATGATTCCAATATCCTTGTTTATTCTAATGTGGTTGATTTTATTGTTTGAAGAAAAGGTTGTGGTGTTGGATATTGTGATCTATTTTCTTGGTTGGCATTAGGAAATGTTCATGAGGTGATAGAGGTGGTACAATGTCATTATTGGTAGGGAATTGTGATATAACTGTGTGAAGTTTTGCACAATGAGTTGTTTGGATAATGTATTGTATCAATTGTTCTTTTTTTCCATTTTTTCCGTGATGATTATATTTCTTGTGTTTCTACCCTTTTTGTTTTTGGTTGAAAGTTATACCATCAAAAAAACATTAATATGTTGAGAATATAAAGGATAAAGTGGAATCATGAGATAGAGTCTTGCTAAAATTTCAATGGTAAGAGGTACCAAAGTTCTTCAATAGATATTCTATCCCTAGTGATAAGTATTGTTTGTAATAAGTTGAGGTAACCTTTGGATTAGTGAAGACTCTTGATGAATTCCAAGTTACATTGACAGTTGGATTATTTCATAATGTAGCTCAGAGATGGTGGTAAATAAAGTGTGGAATATCAGAGAAGATACCTTAGAAGTAATTCCTTGAGTTATTCATGAAGTATTTCTTCTATCAATTGAATATTAAAGATCATATTAGGGAGCTTACAAAAATTTTGTAGGGTATTGAGATCATACATAGTTTTTGAACCAGTTTTAAAGACCTAATAAATTGTTGTTTATGTTTTATACCTAATGAGAAAGAAAAAGTATAGTTCTTTGAGTCCACCTTGAGGTTTTAGATCCAACATTTCATAATTTCTCTTCAGTTTTTGTTTTGGGATGTAGTGAGAGATCAACTAGAGGGCATGGATCAAGGTTTATCTATGATGGAGGGTTCCAATGAAGACCTCCCTTATTTAACTAGGAGAGTTGAGATAAATTCTGTGAGTTATGGAACTTGGAGTTCATAGAAGAAGAGATTGAGGAGATCTTCAAGAGTTAGAGCAAGGTTTCAAGCTCTAGGGATAAGTAGATTAAGGTTTCTAGTGTCTAATGATCTGATTTTTTTGGTGTAATGCTATGGTCCGCCATTAGTATGACTACCTAAAGATTTAATATGTTTATTATTCTTCAACAGAGAGTTAGTTGTGGGAATTACTTGATATTTTACAATCCATTTCATTAAAAACCTTATAATGAATTTTCAAAATCATTTTAAGTATTCGTTTACTTTTTATATTTAAAGGTTAAAAATTCCATCTTGAAAAAAATTGTGACTATTTTATTTTAAAAGTTTTCTAATTTATAAAATATATTTATTTTAGAAATGTGGTTAAGGTGAATAGGGTTGTTATCATGTATTCAGTTGTGATAAGGGATGGTTTGTGGTATGTTATTATGGTAGATATGTTTTTATTTGAGAGTTAACTCCCTTAGTTTTGGATTTTTCTGGGTTTAATTACTTTTAGTGGAGTTTGATACCATCCTTTATTGAGGGGTATGGTGGTATATATATTTTGGTTGAGAGGTTTTTTTAGGGTGTTGTTTTGGGTGTTAGAATCACATGTTTTCAGTACCAATTATTCCTATACATGGTCATGTTATATATATAGAAATATTTATGATAAGTATCTCATAGGTTTGTTGTTCATACTTCCCCCCTTCTTCGTTCCTTCCTTTTAGGGTTTTGTTTTAATTATTGGGAATGAGAATTAGTTGAGAGGTAACTAATGTAATGGATAAGACCTTTCTAGTCAATTACATTATGTGTTTTGGGAGATCAAGAATTTTAGAGGAAGTTCAGTCATGTTCCAAGGGGGAGTGAGGTGTGTTTCTATTTTAAGGGTCACAACGCCATAATAGATGACATGGTGCTAACTATTTTGGGTTCCTTGGAGCAGTGAGCATGGGACATGTCATTTTGGAAGAGATTTTTGAGCTGTGTAATGGTATAACTATCCTTGTGTGAGGGTATGAAAACTGATTTACATCCCATATAAGGGTTTTCTCAATGGATGTGTTGTTCTTGGTTCATAAAGAGTATTAAAATGAATAGAGTTTCCACTTTTTAGTGGGTGTTTTAGAGGAGTGGAGCTTGCATAAGGGTACTACATGACTTATGTAGATTTAATTAGGGTAAACAGAAGCACCCTTATGCATGTTTTACTTAATGACATGTAAATATAGGAAATATTGGTGGTGGGGTGCATCAAATGTAGTAAAGTAGATTTGATGGCCATTTTGGAATCCATTTTTCATGGACAGTTCACTTGTGTGAAACAAGGACTAGTGAAATTCCCTGGTTAATCCATTTTGACCGGAATAGTGGTGAGTCAAAGAGGAATTCCAAGAGTCATAGAGTTTTATAAAAGGTATGAGGAAACAAAAATCTAGATATTTCCATTCCATAGGCCTTAGTATGGTGGGTAAAAAATAGAGAGGTATTTCTACTATGCAATGATGATAGTCTTGATGATGGTCAATGTTCTTAAACATAGTTTTAAAACATGTGAGAATTAGAGGGATAAACCAATTCAAATACTAAATAAGTGTTTCATACTTTGATCGAGGATCACTATGGTCATAATGCGATTCACTATATTATATTGTATGCTTTCTAATATTCTACTATAAATAGTGGGTGGGATACCCCTTGGTTTTATTTTACATATTCTTCTCTTGAACCCTAGACAAGTCCTAAGACTCTCACCACTTTATTGAAACACCTTTGAGAGTATAATAACCTTTATTAGTTTGGAATTAACTATCATGATTCAAGGTTCTTGTGCTATTTATTTTGATGGTGGTTGGTTCTTGATCATCTATTCTTTCTTAGTGAACATTGAACTTATAATTGAGGTAAGGGACATCTAGATTTATCATTCTATCTTTTGGAATAATTATTCCTAAGAAAAATTGGCATGAATTTATAAATATATGAAATCCCTATTTCTTTTATATTGAATTGATATTATATGATGGTTTTTTGATTAATGGGAAAAATATATGGTGAACACACTTTAAAGAATAAATTGAGTTAATACAATGAATCAGTTAAAGGAAGTTGGAAGGGAAAGGGGTTTTTTTATATGTTTTTAGACATATTTTTTTAGACTATGATTTTATATTATATTTATTTATATGATGATACCACGATTACATGCTCTTTCTAAATTTTTTGAATTTTCCCACTACTATAATTTGTTAAATGATTAATCCTGGTAATAAAAAAGAATGGTTGTAATCTATGAAAATTGTGGTATTATTCTTATTACCAACTGTTATTCCTGATTTCTTATTATTGCTATGACTTCCCTTGAATATTATCCAATTAGGTTATCGATTTGAGAAGGTAATGGGTAAAAATTTATGTTGAAAACTATATGCAAAATTTAATAGTGACAACATGTAATTTAAATGAAATAGATGGATGATATGATTAATTGATAAATTATGATGAGCTGTCAATAAAATATAAATGGTTTTCGATATAAATGCTGTGAAATGAAGTGGGATGTGTGAAATTTTTAAAAATATATATATGAAATAAATCAAGGATAAAATGTGGATTTTAGTAAAGGATAAATGGATTGAAACATTTAGAAAATGATGAATTAATTTTCCTTATGTATGGACATAATGGTGGGACAGTTGTGGATTGTGTGTGTGAAATGAAAGAGAAAGTGGGATGAAATTATATAGACTATGGGGTGTTTATGAATATTTATTATATTGGTATAGGTAAATGAATGACATAATTAATATAATGATGTTGGTAAATGGTAAAGGTGTGCATTGTAAATGATATGGATGATGTAGAGTTATTTATTGTATAGATTCCTTGTATATCCATGTTATTTATGTTTACAATGATGTTATGCTATAAGAATCACAATTTTGTTATATAGTTATTATACTATTTTGTGAAATTTATGGTGGTGGCTATGAAGTAATTATGGGAAAAAAGATAAGATACAATGGTTACATAGGTATATGGGTTGTAATGGCTCACAGTTATAACACCCCATTTTGAGTAACCCAGAGTTCATGGTTACACTATTACATTTATAAAAAGTAGAAGGATTTCATCATGAAGGAGTGAAAAGTTTATCAATATTGGGATCCTAGATACATACATGATTTATATATTAAATTTAAACATAAAAATACAATATAAAAACTTCTTGAATGTTTTTTATTCCTTTTAAATCATCCTTGAATTTATTCATAGATCCTTTCTTAGAACCTTGGGGAAATGAGGACATAATAAGGGTGAGCCCAAATGCTCAGTAAGGGTACAAGTAAAATGGAATCAATCATAATAGGCATGTATAATCTCCCATGTATGGCACATAATAGTTCCCCAATATGGTTTCCATAAGACCTCAAGCACGCCACCTTTAATTATAGAGGCTTTCGACTAGTATCAAGGGCCTAGGGAGTGTCCATGGGGGGATTATGAACTAATTAATCAGAGTGGGTCACAAAAATATATAAGGAAAAGAAAATAGCAGAAGAAGACACAAAAAACAATAATGGAAATAAAATACATAATCATTCAAGATAAATAAATAAAATAGTGGAAGCTAAATAATAAGAAGACACAATATTATGATCATGGTAATTTAGCTATACAAAATTAAGCATAAGATTCATGGGATACAAGAATATACCACATGCTAAAAAAATGAAAAAAACTACTATGACTAGAATATAGAGCATCAGATTAGTCCTCTTCTCACAAAATCCATCCTAGAATTGTCAATCAAGTATCAGAAGCTGGAATCTTCCCTTTATATATCCTTGAAATAATAAATTCTACTCGGGTACCAAAGTTATCCTGAGTAGGTTATGGGATATAATCCCAGTAGACCACCACCAATGGTTTCTAGATCAACCATTTTGTGCAATATAAAATGAACAGTGTTCCATAATTAATAAATTCAAGATAGAATTAAATAAATTAATAAACTGGATTGGGTTCCAATAAGACACCTATCCAATTCTATCTGTTTCGGCCTAAGCTGGTGAGTCTGAATCAATAAAACCTATAAAGGTAAAGTGAGTGATAAAATTTGTAAGAAGATGTATTGTTTGCAATATTGTGATTGGTCTTGGTGGGAACATCCCTAAGTTTCAAAATCCAAAGGATCATTTATTATTTTAAAATTATTCACTTTATTTTTAGTTCAATTAAACATTTTTATGAAAATATGGAGAGTCACCTAGAGACAGTCCATAGAAATTCTAATAGAATTCTATGTATTTATCGAGGGTCTTGGTATAATACCAATGCATAAGGAGTCCATCCAAGGTGACAAAAGAATGAATCCCTAAGTTTTACTCCAGGCATAGTGTGAGACAACAAAAACAAACCTTCGAGTATGTCCCTGGTATCTCATGTATGGGCCTGAGTCTCTCTCATGACATGGTACAACCATAGTACCATTGATCCCATCCATGGGGTATCCCCTAGGGAAATAATGTCACTCATCTAGAGGCAAAAAGGAATAATGATTAGTGAGACCATCCTAGGAATAACTAGTGTCACCCCCTGTGTATTTACAAAGAATTGATAATTCTAACTAGGGAATGATGAGCACATCCAAGGGGTCCTTAAGTCAAAACCCCTTGTATCTCCATCGACACCAAGGTTAAAGAATTTAGTCAAGCATTTATATCATAATAGGAATATTTTTCAAGACATTTCCATTGGGTAATTAATTTCTATCATACAACATAAGGCACATGGCCTAATCTCATGGCCAATTCAATTAGTTCATCTTAATTCACTACCTCAATGCATTAATTATAAGTAAACACACCTCTAGGGGTGTTTATCCAATTTTAAAAGGGGAAATTAAGCCTCAAAGGTGGAGCACAACCATTGGGGTACCGTAATTCAATATGATCAACCCAAGGGGTTGATTCTCCAATATATTGTGTCGCAATTGGAAAGGTAAGTCTTCCATTTTAATTAATTAGAAAACATTAGTGGTGAAACCGAAGAGGTATGACTCATGGAACAATGATGCATAGTATAATTCAAAATGAAATGAGGGGAAGGAAAATAGAACAACTATCTTATCCTTGTAGTGCTTCCCTCATCCAACATCAGCCTTTGATTCAAGCTAGAATGAATGATATCAAAGAAATCATCAAATTCTATGAAAATGAGGAAAACGATCTTTCCTGAGATAGAACAAAAGAGAGGAAGAATAAATTGATATAGAAGGGAGTGAATTGAAGGGTATAAATCTAGATTCTAGATGGATCTAACAATGATATAAATAGATGAAGAACGAGGGAGCTTCCCTGATCCTTAGGATTAGAAGGAGGAAAGTTATTATTGGAGGAAAAGGGTTCAACTGTAGAAGAAAAGAGGTAGAGTAGGGGGTTTAAAATTAAAACATTACAAGGGTAAAAATTTAAAATAACTCACATAGGTAAGGGTGAATTGTTTAGCCACACATTTGGTAAAACCATAAACTAACCGTGCATCATGTTATCCTCAAGGGAACCCTGCACGGGCTAGGTGCATAGTTTAGTTAACCGTGCACAGCCTGTGAAAAAATATCTTCAAATTGTCCAAGACAAATTGAATGGGAATGCATGATCAATCTCATTTTTTCAAGGAAACCATGCATATCCTTTCTCCCCGGTTTCTCAAGTTTCACTATTTAAGGAAATTGTGTGGGCTGGGCTACACAATTTATACTAATATTTCCACCTGTCTACCTTTTCAATTTCAGTGCTCTAGGCTCTGAACAAGACTTGAACACCGTCAAGACCTTCTTTACTCCCTTAGGAAACATTATTAGGATATAATAGAAGAATTTAAACCAAAATCTTATGGTTCTTACTGTCACGACCCAACCCAATGGGGATCGAGCCGTGACTCCCCAAGCCCACCTCTAATAGGCCAGGGGCTGGCGACCAGCGCCGAGTAGGCTATCACACACATGGGAGGCATTAGCCTAAGGTACCTGTACACACGCACCCACAAATATCTCCATGAAAAAGTACAGAGATATAGAAACTGAAAAGTAAATGCATGCAAACAACTATCCCACAACCAGAGTACAGTAGAAGTACAAAAGGGAAAAATAGGGCCCACCAAAAGAAAACTAAAAAAGCACGTCCAACCTACTCTGAAGAAGGGTAACGCTACCACAAACACCCGCCGAAAAGCTCCCTCGGCACCGCACCGGTAAACACCCCAGTCAATCTTGCTCACTCAGCTCCGCCTGCTCCGGGTCCTCCTGGGACTCCGTCGAAAGGCCTGTGGTCTGCACAAGACACAAACATGTGCAGGAAAAGCCCATGCATGGGTGAGTATAAACATACTCAGTAGGCACCCCCAAAAAACCAAAACAAAAGATAGCAACTGAAAGGCAACAGTCTGCTCATCCCAGTCAGAGGGAACCCATACGAGAGAGAAAATCCATCTCGCGGACATCCTCGGCTAAACAAAACTAGTCAGCTCAGCTCAAGTGTATGCCCATACATACACAATGAACAAACTAGATATAATCAGTTCACGCACCAAGCCACAAGAGGTACCGACCTCATCTCCAGCAATTGTCCACTACCAGGTGAGCAAACTCCACGATCACTATCATCCCAGATGACACGCGCTCGAGAGATACACTCCATCAGGTCCCAAGAAAACATCTCAGACGCTCACCTGAGAGACCACGCTCGTCGGATACCGTCACTGAGGAAAACCCTGCTAAAACAACATAACCACCAAACTCCTTGGATATGGGATCGCTCCTAGGGTCTACTAGGGGATACCAGAACCCACTCCAGAATACGAAGATCAAAGATAGGGGATCACTCTCAAGGTCCGCTGGGGGATACCACGACTCGATCTGGCATACGTAGTTCTCACAGATAGGGGATCACGCCTAGGATCCGCTGGGGGATACCACAACCTGATCTGGCGCTCAACAGAATGTCACTCAGATAGAGGATCATCGCCTATATAAAGGTGGTCATGAAGATAACGAAACCCTATCTGGTATAACTTGTGATGTAGGGGATCGAACCGACGATGCCACAACCCTACCGAAACCGCGCGCTGAGTAGGGGATCACATAACCAACGACACCGCAACCCTATTATACACCTCATGCTAAGTAGGGGATCATATACCCGATGATTCCACAACCCTAATGAGTACGGACCACCGCATAGGGGATCATAATCCCGATGATGCCACAACCCTATGGGGTTAACCAGCTGGATAGGGGATCGCCGCCCGTGGATAAACGGTCAAAGCGATACCAAGAACCTGATCTAGGGTAGTGATGCTAGAGGATCCCACTTTGGGCCCACCGGAGGGATACCACAACTCTAAAAGATTAAACATCCCATCGAGAGGATCACAAGCCTACACTAGGGTTGTGATGCCGTGAAAACCCTCGTAGGAATGAACCAAGGGAGTACCCTCAACAAATACTGGTCCAAACATCGCTAACCCGAGCGACTTGCCACAACGCAACACCGCGCATCTCCAAGGCCGATACTGAGGCCACCATCGCGTTTCATGCGAAAAAACTCACAGGATAGGCTATTTACTTGCCCGAAATGGGAAATCGGTGAAAAGGCACTATTCACCGCAGATATCCCATGTGGGGCCCACACAATGATCCCGGAACTCAACAAACGGATCATAACACGACCACCCCCTTGGAAAAGTACACAGGATCCACTACTCGCACATCCGAAACGGACACCCTGTGAAAAAGGAACTATTCACCGAATGCCAGCTCAGGAGGGGCCCACACCTCGATCTCAAAACTCATCGAATGGATCACACCATTGCGATCCTCTTGAAAAAACACACAGGATCGACTAATCATCCGCCAAAATCGGACTCCTAGTGCAAAAGTTGCGTTTCACTGAAAACGCCAAAAACTCGGCCTCGTGGGGCCCGCAACCCGTTCTCAGACCCAACACCCAGAATCCATCCCAAAAAGTCTGCCGTACCTTCAGGGTCTCAATTCCACTGATGGCATGTCATTCGGACGCTCCGGGTAGAAGTTACAACGACCCGAAGTCGTAGAATAATAAAATATTATTATTTGATATGACATTTCAAGCCCCCGGGCCAAAATCATGACTCACACAATTCTCAAAGCATGTTCAAAAGGTCCATCTCGACGCAAGGAATGTGTTTCCGCAAATGGCTCGCAAATCAAAGTTATGGTTTGCTAGTTACGGGGGTTTAAAGAACCCCCGGAAAATCTTGGTCGGACCACCGCCAGCCTCGCCGGAAACCACTGTGCCGCCGCCGGATTCCGCCGCGCCGCCACCGCCGCCACCGAAAACCACCACGCCGCCACCGCACCGCCACCGTGCCTCTCCAGATTCCACCATTGATGCTGCCAGAATGCAGGTTTTCCACCGGAAAACTTCCAAGAACCCCAGGGAACACCCCGATGCTCCAAAATCAGATCCGAAAGAAGTTTCAGAAACCTCAGGACCCGAACTACACAAACCTTACAAAAATTTTAAGAAGAAAAAAAACACAAAAATGGGATCTGGAATTGTAAAACTCAAACCACCTACCACGCGGGCGAAACACCGACGATCCGCGCTCCAAAGCTTCTACTGCACGATCCTGAAGCGTCCGCCGTCAAAATCCGAGCTCGACGGCACCTTGATCGCGTGATTTGGTCGTCGATTCACCGTCATAAGGGGAGGATAAGGAGGAAGGAGGAGTTCCTTATCTGCAGCGCCGCATAATCAAAGGGGTGGGGGAGGAACAGATATTTATTTTTGTTAAAATATCTCCGGCTCCCGACTCGCCTCTGCCCGACGCCTGATGCAGACAAAGGTAAGGTCACCCTTAGGTTAAACACACCATTCTGAACGTAACGATGGACTCAGAATTTCCATACGAGACTTCGTTCATAATTTATTCGAGCTGACACTCATAAACCAACTTTTCCACTTATTTACGAAAATGCCCCTGGTGGTGTTTTCCACCGCAGGCCCGCGCCCGCAAAATTTACACCTCACCTAGGGTAAACGGCACGTTCTGGACGCAACCGTGCCCTCAGATTACCATTCCGAGATACCGTTTAGGAGATATCAAACCCCTGCCACGTGCATAGTATAAAAATACTTAATATTTTTATAAAATTAATTCCGGGCACATCGGGCCTTGGAAGCGCACGCCGTCTTCACGCCTAGCTTTGGAATTATTCATTAAAATATTCCAAAGTCTGACAGGGCCAAAAACCAGGGTCGCTACTTCCTACCCCCCTTAGAACTTTTCATCCCTGAAAAGCCCTAAGCTCAAGGAAAGCGACTGGACTCTCAACTAGGTCTCCCACACGAGAAAGTTCACCAAAAAAAACCCATGCCTGAACACATAATTCAGAGGGACTCATCCACCACACCTCAACACTATCCGCTTTGGGAGGCACTAAATCGCCCGCACAGTTTTAATCGCGTCGCAAAAACGCATCTCGGTGTGGGAAGGATCCTTCTTCCTTATTCATTCGAAGCACGCCGAACAAAACCCTCACACAGGGTCTTACCAACGCCCTGAAAAAAACTCGAGCAAGAAAAAAAAAGAGTACCGCTAAATAGTGCATATCAAACTGCTGCAGAAAGTAGAAAGGACACAAGGCATACCTCTATCCATCCGCGGAGCCCCTGGGTCAACAGCCTCTAGGGAATACAGCTGTCCTCGCCCTCGGAGCTTGGCGTGGACCACCTGGGGGTGGGGGTGGTGGCGACTGATACCACCTACCACTGACTCCTGATGCACCAGCTCCTTTGCCACGTCCGTCGCCCCGCAGACCTCCTTGCTCGAGACACTGCCTCTGCCAAGGTGGTCCATCGACCGACTCCCTCTCGGTAGCACGTCGGGTTGGACAATCTCTAGCAAGATGTCCCCGACCGTCGCAAGCATAACAACGCCTCTCCTACGGCTGACCAAAACTGGCCTGCGAGCCCTGTGAGCCTTGAGCCTCAGATCCTCCATCCTAGGGTCGTGTCCTGAAACGTCGGCCACGTCCAGACCCCTGAGTCTGTCGTCGGCTACCATATACCTAAGTCTCATCTCTCACATTCCCAACACTAACAGGGGGAATATGATCACCCAGAAAGCTCTCCACCACCAACGCTCGCTCCAACACTTCAGCATAGGTGGGAAGGCACAAGGAAACCACACCTGCTTGGATGTCCCTACATAAGCCCTGATTGAAGGTCCGAGCCCTAAAGAACAGGTCTCGAACCATATCCAGGGAGTAGATAGACGGGTCTGTAAACTTCACCGAGTACTCCGATACAGTCAGGCCCTCCTTCCAAAGCTGTAGAAGCTCCTGAATCCGCACTGACCTCAACGTCACCGGATAGAAATCCTCCCTGAAGAGCCGCTCAAACTCTGCCCATGTGAGCGTCTCCTTGTGATGGGACTGCATCACCAAACTCCACCATCACCCGACAAAACCATGCAGGAGGCTTTCCGCTAGGACCACTATCTGATTTGGAGGTGTCCTCACTAGGCGGAAAACTTGAGTGACTGCCTCAAGCCAGTCATCAGCTGTCTGGGGGTCTGGATCACCTCGGAACCTCAGAGGTCGCTACCTCTGGAACTCGTGTAGTGCACTTAGCCTGTGCACAACCTCATCCTGCACTGCTAGCACTACCAGCTGCTCGACAGGTGGTGGCTCAACTGGCGGACCACCTGGAGGTCCATCCTCAGAACCTGCGCCCTTGTCCACAACCTCTACATGGGGCAGATCGTCAGCACAATCCTACCGCGGAACCCTCACTGGTTGTCGTCGTGGAGGCATCCGAAAATACATTCAAGATGCACCACAGTCAAAGAGTATATCTAGAGAGCTGACTCATGAAGGAAAAGGAAAACCCAAAAACCCAGTCCTATATGATGCATGTATCATTATGTCCCTATGACTAGTGTACAAATGTCCTGAGTCGAAAGGTAGGTTATTAGGGTCCTGGTGTATGGATATGTCGGCCTCCGCACCAACACTGGAGTCTCTGGCCTGAAAGCCAAAATCAAAACATCCTAACACTGCCGCTATGCAACCCAAACCAAACTCACAGTTAGAACAGCTACGCTCTGAGATCCCAAAGGTGGAACCTCCTCTGATACCACTTTGTCATGACTCGACCCAACGAGGCTCAAGCCGCAACTTCCCAAGCCCGCCTCCAATAGGCCAGCGGCTACTGACCAGCTTTGAGTAGGCTACCACACACATGGGAGGCATTAGCCTAAGGTACCTGTACACACGCACCCAAAAACACCTCCATGCAACAGTGAAGAGATATAAAAACTAAAAAGTAAATGCATGAATACAACTATCCTACAACTAGAGTACAATAGAAGTACAAAAGGGAAAAATAGGGCCCTTTAAAAGAAAACTACAAAAGCACGTCCAACCTGCTCTGAAGAAAGGGAATGCTTCCACAAACACCCGCTGAAAATCTCCCTCAGCACCACACCAGTAAACACCCCGGTCAATCTCGCTCACTCAACTCCGCCTACTCCGGGTCCTCCTGGGACTCCGTCGAAAGGCCTGTGGTCTGCACAAGACACAAACATGTGTGGGAAAAGCCTGTGTAGGGGTGAGTATAAACATACTCAGTAGGCACCCCAAAAATCCAAAACAAAAGAGAGCAACTGAAAGGAAACCGTCCGCTCATCCCAGCCAGAGGGAACCCAGACGAGAGAGAAACTCCATCTCGCGACCATCCTTGGCTAAACACAACTTGTCAGCTCAGATCAAGTGTATTCCCATACATACACTATGAACAAACTAGATATAATAAATTCACGCACCAAGCCAAAAGAGGTACCTACCTCATCGCCAACAACTGTCCACTACCAGGTGAGCACACTCCACGATCACTGTCATCCCAGATGACACGCGCTCGAGAGATACACTCCATCGGGTCCCAAGCAGACATCTGAAATGCTCACCCGAGAGACCATGCTCGTAAGATACCGTCACTGAGGAAAACCCCGCTAAAACAACATAACCACCAAACTCCTCGGATAGGGGATCGCTCCTAGGGTCCGATAGGGGATACCAGAACCCACTCCAGAATACGAAGCTCACAGATAGGGGATCAATCCCAGGGTTCGCTAGGGGATACCACGAACCGATCTGGCAAATGCAGTTCTCATAGATAGGGGATCACGCCCAGGATCCACTGGGGGATACCACAACCCGATCTGGCACTCGACAGAACGTCACTCAGATAGAGGATCTTCTCCCATATAAAGGTGGTCACAACGATACCAGAACCCTATCTGGTATAACTTGTGATGTGGGGGATCGAACCGATGATGCCACAACCCTACCGAAACCACGCGCTGAGTAGGGGATCACATAACCAATGATACCGCAAACCTATTATACACCTCATGCTGAGTAGGGGATCATATACCCGATGATGGCACAACCCTACAGAGTACGGCCCACCGCGTAGGGGATCATAATCCCGATGACGCCACAACCCTACGGGGTTAACCAGCTAGATAGGGGATCGCCGCCTGTGGATAAACGGTGACAGCGATACCAAGAACCCGATCTAGGGTAGCAATGCTAGAGGATCCCACTCCGGGCCCACCGGAGGGATACCACAACTCTAACATATTAAACATCACATAGAGAGGATCACAAGCCTACACTAGGGTTGTGATGCCGCACAAACCCTCGTAGGAACGAACCAAGGAAGTACCCTCAACCACTACTGGTCCAAACGTCGCTAACCCGAGTGACCTGCCACAACGCCACACCGCACATCTTCAAGGCCGATACCGAGGCCACCATCGCGTTTCACGTGAAAAAACATGCAGGATAGGATGTTTACTCACCCGAAACGAGAAAATGGTGAAAAGGCACTATTCACCATAGCTAGCCCGTGCGGGGCCCACACAACGATCCCGGAACTCAACACATGGATCATACCACGACGATTCCCTCGGAAAAGTACACAGGATCCACTACTCGCACGTCCGAAACAGACACCCGATGAAAAATGAATTATTCACCAAATGCCAGCTCAGGTGGGGCCCACACCTCGATTCCGAAACTCATCGAATGGATTAAACCATTGTGATCCTCTTTTAAAAACACACAGGATCGACTAATCATCCGCCTAAATTGGACTCTTGGTGCAAAAGTTGCGTTTCATCGAAAACGCAAAAAAACCCAGCCTCGTGGGGTCCTCACCCCTTTCTTAGACCCAACACATGGAAACCATCTCAAAATGTCCTCCGTACCTTCAGGGTCTCAATTTCACTGGCGACACGTCATTCGGATGCACCTGGTAGAAGTTACAACGGCCTAAAGTTGTAAAATAATAAAATATTATTATTTTATACGATATTTCAAGCCCCCATGCCAAAATCCCGACTCACAAAATTCTAAAAGTGTGTTCAAAAGGTCCTTCTCAACGCAAGGAATGCATCACCGAAAACGGATTGAAAATAGAAGTTATGGTTTCTGAGTTACGGGGGTTTAAAGAATCCCTGGAAAATCCTGACCGGACCACCGCCAGCCTCGCCGGATTCCGCCGCGCCGCCGCCGGAATCCGGGTTTTCCACCGAAAAACTTCCAGGAACCCCAGGGAACACCCCAGTGCTCCAAAATCAGATCCTAAAGAAGCTTTGGAAACCTCGAGACCCAAACTACACAACCCTTATAAAAATTTGAAGAAAAAAAACACAAAAACAGGATCCGGAATTGTAAAACTCAAACCGCCTACCTCGCGGGCGAAACACTGACAATCCGCGCTCGAAAGATTCTGCTGCACGATCCTGAAGTGTCCTCTGTCGAAATCCTAGCTCGACGGAATCTTGATCGGGATATTTGGTCATCGATTCACCGTCAGAACGGGAGGAGAAGGAGGAAGAAGGAGGAGTTACTCCTCTGCTACGCCGCACATTCAAAGGGGGGGAGGAACATATATTTATTTTTGTTAAAATATCTCCGGCTCCCGATTCGTCTCCACTCGACGCCCGATGCAGAAAAAGGTAAGGTCTCCCTTAGGGTAAACAAATCATTCTGAACGCAACGGCAAACTTGGAATTGAAATTCGAGAATCCGTTTCGAAGTTATTCGAGCCGACGCTCGTAAACCAACTTTTCCACTTATTTAAGAAAACACCCCTAGTGGCGTTTTCCACCACAGGCCCGCGCCCGTGAAATTTACACCTCACCTAGGGTAAATGGCACGTTACGGACACAACCGTGCCCTCAGATTCCCGTTCCTAGCTACCTTTTAGGAGATATCACACCCCCTCCATGTGAAGAGTATAAAAATACTTAATATTTTTATAAAATTAATTTCAGGCACACCGGGCCTCAGAATCTCACGTCTTCTTCGCTTCTAGCTTTGGGAAAATTTTGGATGTTAAAACCTAACCTCCTTAAGATAACTCATCACCGAGTTTCCCTTCTATGGGTTGTAAAATGTCTTATGAAAAAGTTATATCCACTACACATATACATAAGCCTTCTGATTCTAGGTATCATCCTATATGAATCCCTAATTCCATAGCACCTGGACTAGATAAACTAACATTCCTCAGATAACCTTCATTCTCTGATCAATAGTATGTGTCACATGATCCTTGAAGTATTCATCAACCTCCAAATCAATATCCTCAAGGTAAAATGAATGATATGGGATAGGATGATACTTTTGAAGCTATGATACATGAAATACATCATGCTTGGAACGGTACCTATAAGTTATCTATAACTGATAGGCTACTGACCTGACTCTCCCTACTATCTCGAAAGGCCTAACATATCGAGGTGATAACTTACCCTGTCTCCTGATTAATTTGTGACCCAATCCAGGTGATACATGTATAAGTACCCACTGTATCATGTCAAACTCTAGGGGTCAACAGTGACAATCAGTGTTTGAATTATTCCTAGACTAAGTTGTATCCATATGTTTTTGAATCAGATGAACTTTCTCTAAGGTCTCCTTCACAATACAAGGACCTAGTAGATTTGTCTCACCTTCCTCTAAACAACATAGAGGTGATAAAAATGGTATACCATAAAGGTCCTTATATTGAGCCATATGAATTGTTTCCTGAAAGATGTTATTGTAGGTAAACTCAACTGGAGGTATTTTCTTTTCCCATGAACCTCAAAAATCATGGATTAATGCCTAAAGCATGTACTCTAAAACATGTATCGTGTGCTCAAACTTTATATCAGTCTGAGGGTGATATGATGTACTCAAGAGAACCTATGAAACAATTTCCTTTTTAACCCCTTTCTAGAACTACAATGTAAACTGGGTGTCTTGGTTTGAAATGATAGAATGGAAAACACCATGTAGGTACACTATCTTCTGGATGTAAATCATCTGAAGCTCATAAACTGAGAAGGTCTCCCAGATTGGTAATAAGTGTGCAACCTTGGTTAACCAATCAATGATCACCCATACTACATCACTGCCTCAAGTGGATATCAGTAATACCATCATGAAATCCCCAGTGAAATCATTCTAATTACACCCAGGAATGGAGAGAGGCTGCAAATGTTCATAAGGTCACTAATGTTTTTCCTTCTCTGAAGATAGATGGGGAACTTAGTGATAAAACCCAATATCTTCCTCTTCATACTAGCCACCAATACTGATGGTGTATGTCACAATACATCTTGGTTATACCAGGGTAAACTTCCCAAACAGAGGCATGAGATCCCCTCATCATATTTCATTATATATCTTAAGGCATCCAAAAATTCACATGGAAGAGAAGTATCTCATTCACAAAAGCAACCCAACTAGAAGGTGGGTTCTCTCTTGTGACACTCTCCCTCAAGACGAGGCCCTCATAATCAGATAACTATTTTATCCAGACCCACTCCAAATGCAAGGATTTCACTGCTAGAGCTGCTGATATTGGATACCTATGCTATTCCTAAACATCAAGATGCATCTTAGAGAGTAGATCCATCAACTTTCACTCAATTCTAGCCTCCTTGATGGATTTTGTTTGAGTATTCTATCTCAAGGAATTAGCTATGACATTTCCCTTTATAGGTGTATAAAAAATATCAAAGTTGAACAATTGTTGGTATTCTACCCACTTGCACTACCCCATATTCATGTATCATTATGTAGAGATATATTTAAGATTTTTGTGATCTATGTAAACAAAAAATCTCTCACCAAATAGATAGTGCCTCCAATAGTGTAGAACATAGACCATGGAAGCTAGCTCAAGGCTATGTATAGGATAGTCCCACTCATAAGGCCTTTGTTGGAGATACCCATACACTAAAAATTGACCACCCTCTATCAGAACTACCCCTAGACCAATTCTTGAATCATCACATTAAATACTATTTCTTCTTCCCATCTCAATAAGAATTATGATCGATGATGAAGTCAGTATTCCATTTAACTCTTAAAAAGTTATCTCGTAAGTTTCAGTCAAGTAAAATTTCACACCCTTCTTGGTCAAGCCCGTAAGCAGTGCTTCCAGACATAGACATGAGAAGTCCTGGATGAATCTCCTATAATAACCAGATATCCCTAAGAATATACATATATCAAATACATTCTTGGGATTCTCCCACTAAACCACAATGCTCACCTTCTCTAGGTCAGTAGATACACCTTCTTCCAATATAATATGACCCAAGAAGTGAACCTTGCTGATTCAAAAGTAGAATTTAATTATATTTTTATATATATGGAACTCTCTCAGTGTACTTAACAAAATATCAAGATGGTTGGTATGGCCATGTCTAGTGTGTGAGTGCACTAAGATGTCTTCTATGAATACCACCACAAAGGAATCATGATATAGGTGGAAAACCTGATTCATCAAAGCCATGAAGACTTCCAGCATGTTCATTTGACCGAATGATATGACTAGATACTTTTACAATCCATACCTGGTCTGGAACAATGTACATGGTATGTCTAATCGGCTCACATGAAACTGATGGTAGGATTACCTCAATTTTATATTGTAGTAAACTATTCATCCTCAGATCTGGTTGAAGAGGTCATCTATATGAGGTAGTAGATATAGGTTATTCACTATAATATGGTTCAGTCATTGATAATCTGTTCACAATCTAAGGGTATTTTACACCTTCTTGGTGAAAAGGATCTATGAAACCCATGGAGATGTGTTGGGTTGGATAAAACCATTATCCTATATATCGTCAAGATTATTCTTGAGTTTCTAGAGCTCTGTAGGTTCCATCCAATATGAAAGAATGGATATAGGTTCCACACCCAAAACAAGCACAATGGTGAACTCAATCTCTCTCTCAAGAGGTAAGATAGAAAAATTGTAAGGGAAGATGATGTTATTAATAGTTTAATGACTTATTATATACTCCCTTTACTTATTTTATATGAAATGTTCATAATTTTTGTGAAATATTAATGTTTTAATACTAAGTATAATTTTTGAGAATTTTTAGTAGTAGTCCAATTGAGTCAGTTTACAATTTTATTTATAACTCTCCCCCTACTAATCCAAATTATGTAGTTTTTTGTTTTTTAGGATTCTTAATTCAATATAAAACATTTCATTAGAAGGGATCATGGTCCAATTCATCTATTTGAAGGCCCATATGGACCACACAAGAAGGCCTACAAAATCTATGAAGAAAATGGACCATCAATGAAGATTTAAATTTTGGGCTCAATATAGAAGTGAAAATTCCTTCATTCTCTACAAAGGTTCTGGGAAAATGTAAGGAGTCTTGGATAAAAATTTCAAGGTCCAAATCAAAATACAAGGGGCCCAACTGATTCATTTAAACTCATCCCACCATTCTGGATGAGAAATAAAATCAGTACAGTATTCATAACATATCTCATGATGTAATAATCCAATCAAGCTGATATTTTGAAGTGTGAAGGAGGAGATATATCCGGCCGACTTTTTTGAAGTAAGTAATCGGATTTTAAGGCATATTCCTATTTATAAACAAATTAAAATTTCATCCTTCTAAAAAGTATGGAGTGAAATGGACATATTTACATTGTTTAATAAAACAACCATAACTTTGGATACTTAAGTCCAATGGACGCCAAAGTTTCAGAGTAGACAGATGATATATTTATCTACAACTTGTAATAAGATCATATCTTGATATTCGGATGTATAAAATATCAAAATGGCGATGAAAGTGGAGGGACAGATTAGAAATGAAAAAAGTCCACTTCCTTGGGCTATAAATTCATCCCCCTCCTCCCCTTCAAAGGGGTTGGAATTTCAGAGAAAAGGAGGATATTTTGGCTTGATCAAGGATCTGAAAAATAATTAGGAGGATCTTCCATACTAAAGTTTTTTACTTCAGAAACTATTTCTCTTTTCTTTCTTTTTTTACTTTTGTGTTGTTCTTTGTTTGTAATTGTGTAAGTGTTTGTTTTTTGTAATTCTGTTTTAATGAAAGTTTATTATTCAATATATCTTATTCTTATCCATATTATGTAGTTTAATATGTATGTTCTTAGAATATTTTAAATACAGTAGAATCTCCTTCCCTTCTTTTTCTTCATCATTCAATCAAAATTCTATTTTTAATCATCATCATCGCTTGTGTGTGTGTTCGATGCACCACTCTTTTCTTATCCCTTTATTTTTCTTATCTTATTAATTTATCATCATAATATTTATAAACCAAATTTCTAACCATATTAATGTATGAATAAATATACCATTTGGGTGAGTCAAAATTTAGGGATGTTAAGTGATTGAGAGTATTTTCTTGATGAGTATTCTTTAATTTAACATTGTGTATGTTGGACTTAACATGTCATGGATTAATGAAATATTTTGTTTGACATGTGGTTTCCATGGATTATTGGAACCATAAATACACTACCATCAAAAAGATATGATTGATATTATAACCCTAAGATAAGTTAAGGCTTGGATTAAAGCCTTAACACTTAGGAATTCCAATCAACGTTATCTTGTGAAGTGGGTGTTAATTTAAATGTAATATAAAGCAAAGATCAAGGTTATCACAAGATTAACTCCCTAATAATGAACTCACCCCAATATTTATCAATTTTTTTAAACTAGAAATCATACATTAATTATTTCATAAGCTCTGCAAACAAACCCCCCAATTAGAAAACAATCAACTAAAAACAATCGACTATTCAAAAAATTATCATTACCAAGGATTCGACCAGAGTGCTGCTATACACAATAGCAGAGAATCAGAACTTTTACCGGTCAATAGGAGACAATAAGCAGCATTTTCAAATGGTGCCATTATCGAGGATGGTTCTTTATGTAGTCATTAGTTTATGATTATTGTAAAAAAACAAAAAAAAAATTAAAAAAAATTAAATAAAAGCACAAAGAAAAACCCATCTTCCTCTTTCTTCCAACATCTCTCTGAATGACTTGTAGCCTCCTAAAAAATCCCTTGGATTTTTTTACCCTTAAATTGAGTGAACACTTTTCCAAATTTGGGAGGAACATTAGGTATAATCAAATAATTCAAGAACCAGTCTTTGTCCAACCAATTGAATTAGATATGGCCAATCCTAGGGAACAAACACTTAAAGAACTTGTTACCCCTAATATGAATTACCAACCTCTTAGTATTCAATATCCAAACATAGAAGCTTAATTTGAACTCAAATCAGGTTTGATTCATCTTCTACCTCATTTCCATGGGCTATCCGATGAGGATCCCCATCTCCACCTTAAAGATTTCCAAGTGGTGTGCTCTACCATGAAGCCTCAAGGGGTTTCTGAGGAACAAATAAAACTCTGAGCATTCACTTTATCCCCAGCTGACTCTGCCAAGTCATGGATTTACTACCTCCCTCCTTGTTCCATAACCACATGGAATGTTATGAATCATCTCTTCTTATATAAATTATTTCCTGCTTCTCATACTGCTTCTATCTGGAAAGAAATAAGTGGTATTAATCAATTACCAAGTGAACCACTACATGAGTATTGGGAGAGGTTCAAAAAGCTTATTACAACCTGACCACACCACCAAATACCTGACCAACACTTGATCCAATACTTCTATGAGGGGTTATTGGCTATAGAGAGAACTCTAATTGATGCCGCAAGTGGCGGTGCTCTTGTTGATAAAACTCCCATAGCTACAAGAGATCTCATAAGTAACATGGATGAAATCCCACAAAAATTCCATACTTGAGAATATGCTTAAGTAAAAAAATCTCAATATAATCAATCAACAGAGCCAAACAAGATGACTGATTGGATGAGTGAACTTACAGGTCTTGTGCGACAACTAGCTGTGGCATCAAAATCCCCAACCACGTCTTCTCCACAATCAATGTTTCTTGGACCTGTAAAAAAATGTGGAATCTGCAACTCTCCATATCATCCAAATAACACATGACCCCAACTTCAAGAGGATCAATATTATTCATCTGGACCAATGGAGCTCAATGAAACATATACCCAGCGGAACCCCAACCCTCAATAATCAGGCCAGTTCATTAGAAACTTGAACCAACCTCACTATGAACCCTTCCCTTCTTCCTATAACCAAAGCCCGGGGTATGGTAATCCCATCTCCCATCCCCCTAAATTACCTCCTCAAAACCCAAAATAGTTTCAATATGGTCTAGGTGTTGGTAACTTCCAAAAACCTTATCCTTTTGTTCCTCAAAAACAAATGAACAATTCACCTCCTGGATTCCACTATCCTAGTGAGACTTCCCAATTCCAAAACCAATACAATCACTTTCCCAAGAACCAAAATTAAGGTAATCCCAATCCTGGACAAGACTATTCTTCTAAGAAACCATGGGAAAGTGTAGTGGAAGATCTTTCCTCCTTCACCCATCCCAACCTCAAAAACATTGAAACCCAAATTGGTCAACATGAATCCTACCTGAGCCAGAAACAACAATCAAATTCTTCCCAAATCCCTGCTCAACCATTACCCAAACCCAAGGGAAATGTAAGTGCAATTGCACTTAGATTATGGAATCAAATTTCCATGCCTCGAGATAAGTCCTCCAACCCTCCTTTGAATGTTGACCTAGAAAATGAAAAGAAAAAGAAATATGAAAAGGAATCTGAATCCATTCCCTCACCTATTTCCATTCCACTTAGGAACCCAATTCCTTTTACTCAATCCATTTCTAAGCCAAATAAGTCATTTATCCCTATCCTAAAATTATTTATATGTTTATACATGTTGAAGTAAAGATTACCCTCTTATATGCCATTAAAAAAATTCCTAATTATGCCAAGTTTCTCAAGGAGTTGTGTACTCATAAGAGGTAACTTAGGACCTTTGAAAATGTTTCCACCAAACAGTCTGTTCCCATAAAGTGAAAATATCTAGGGACCTTTATAGTTCCATGCCAAATTGAAATTTCCAATTTTGATGATGCACTCATAGACCTAGGATCCTCAATTAATATAATGCCCAAATCCATCTTGTCCAACCTTGTTCTAGGTCCCTTACATCCAACGAGTGTTATCATTCAATTAGCCAATCGAAGCACAACCAGTCCTGAGGGAATAATTGAGGATGTCCTTGTTTGTTTGAATGATCTTATCTTTCTTGCTGATTTCTATGTCTTTTACATGGAAGGTGAGACTAACTCATCTAAATCTCCCTTAATTATAGGAATACCATTCCTAATGATAGAAAGAACCAAAATTGATGTCCATTCAGGCATACTATCCATGGAATTTGGTGACCAACTAGTCATGTTCAACAGTTTCCAAGCCATACGATACCCATATGAGGATCACTCTGCATTCTCAATCCATGCTTCTGAGTAAACTTCTAAGAGTCAATTGAACCCCAATCCATCAGGTTCTTTATGTTCAAATGATAAAGGGTCTTGTGAAATTTACACTATGATTAACCAAGTCATAAATGGTGAAGTTGATGTGGACCTCTTATTCATAGACTATATCAATCTAGAGGATCTTGAAAACTCTCTTGAATCATACATCAACTCTGATCTCTACTGCTCCACCTTGGAAAATATTAAGGAAAATGAATCTGAAGTAACTGAAGTCCCTTACTCCATTCCTAAGATGTCTAACCCACGAATGAGAGATGATACTAATCTAAAACCTCTTCCTAAGCACCTGAAATATGAATTACTTTTCTATGATCACTATTATATTATCATTATCTCTTCTTCAATTACCGAAACTAATGAGTCCAAACTTGTTCAAGTGTTAGAGGAAAACAAAAAGGCCTTAGGTTGGACCCTAGATAATATACCAGGAATCAACCTTGCTCTTTGCATGCATCACATCCATCGTGAGGAATCATCCAAACCAATTAGACAACCACAAAGAAGACTCAATCCACTTATACTTGAGGTAGTTAGGGAAGAGATCACCAAGCTTCTTCAAGATGGTATTATCTACCCAATTTCCGATAGTGAATGGGTTAGTCCAATTCAAGTTATATCTAAGAAAGGTGGGATAACTGTTGTCACAAATGAATATGGGGAGGTAATCACAACTCGAGTGAAGAACAAATGGTGTGTGTGCATCGACTATCAAAAATTGAATGTTGAAACACGAAAAGATCACTACCCTCTTTCATTACTTGATCAAATTCTAGAACTATTATCCAGAAATTAACACTATTGCTTTCTTGATGGATACACCAGCTACTTCCAAATCCCAATCACACCTCAGGACCAAGAAAAGACTACTTTCACTTTCCCCTTTGGAACATATGCATATAAGAGAATGCATTTTGGCCTTTGCAATGCTCCTGCAACATTCCATAGGTGTATGATGAGTATCTTTTCTAAATTCATTGAACACTGCATGGAAGTATTCATGGATGACTTTAACATTTATGGTGAGTTATTTGAATCGTGCTTGCATTCTCTCTCTAGTCCTTCAAAAGTGTGTCAAGTGTAACCTTGCGTTAAATTTTGAAAAATGTCACTTCATGGTTGAAAATGGGATTGTTATAGGGAACATAGTTCTAAAATAGGGTATTGAAGTTGATACTGCTTAAATTGAAGTGATCCAATCACTTCCTGAGCCCACTACTATTCGAGACATCCATTTATTCCTCAGTCATGCCGGTTTCTATCGGCAATTCATCCATAACATTAGTAGGATTTCCCTCCCACTCACTCAGTTGCTCCAAAATGATGTCACTTTCCATTTTTATGAGGTTTTCAAGAGAGCCTTAGTTGAACTCAAAACTTCTCTTATATATGCCCTGATAATCCAACCACCAGATTGGTCCTTACACTTTGAGTTGATGTGTGATGCTTTTGATAGAGTTTTTGGGGCTGTTCTTGGTCAGAAAAGAGAAAAAATTCTTCATGTCATCTATTATTCATAAAAAAATTGGATGAAACTCAATCTCACTACACTGTGACTGAAAAGGAACTTTTATAAATGGGTTTTTCCATATATAAATTCCGGCCCTATCTCTTAGGTTCCAAAATCATCATCTTCACAGACCATTCTGCTATAAAGTTTTTAATTAAGAAAAGTGATTCCAAACCAAGGCTAATAAGATGGATCCTAATGCTACAATAGTTTGACCTTGAAATAAAAGATAGAACAGAAAAAGAAAACCCTATGGCTGATCACTTGAGTAGAATTTGTAATTCTTCTCATTTTAAAATAATTGATCCAGAATTTCCAACTGAGCACCTTTCATATCTCACTCCAAAAATACCATGGTATGCCACAATTGTAAATTAATTTGTTTCTGGTGTTTTTCCTAATTTTTTTTCAAAATAACCAAAAATGAAGTTTAAAAGTGATTAAAAATTCTATTTTTGGGAAGATAAAAAACTTTGGAAAACTGGGACAGACACGGTAATTAGAAGATGTGTTAATGAAAATGAACATTCCTCCATCTTTGAATTCTGTCACTCAATGCCTGCTGGTGTCCATTTTGGACAAAAAAGACCTCCCAAAAAGTCATAGACTTTGGATTCTTCTTGAATTCACTCTTCAAGGACTCACATAAGTTCTATAAATCATGTCTCACTTGACAAAAGTTTGGAACAATTTCAACGATAAATGAAATTTCTCAAAAGACTTTAATTTTCTGTGAGATCTTAGATATTTGGGGCATCAATTTCATGGGACCATTAGCCCTTTCTAATGGATTCTCATACATTCTTCTTGTGGTTGATTTTGTTTCTAGGTGGGTTGAGGCCAAACCCACTAGAAAGAATGATTCACATACCGTTAGTGAGTTACTAAAGACACACATCTTCCCCCAGTTTGGCACACCACATGCCTTGATAAGTGACTTAGGAACCCATTTTTGTAATAAAACAATGGAATCTCTTTTGAAAAAGAATGGTGTTGTATATAAAACTTCAATTGCATATCAACCCTAAACAAATGGCATGGCCGAACTTTCAAATAGAGAAGTGAAAAGAGTGATTGAGAGAATTGTAAAACCCACCAGAAAAGACTATCCTTAAAGACTTGGTGAAGCACTTTAGGCTTATCAAACTGCCTATAAAACACCCATTGGGATGTCTCCTTTTAGGCTAGTTTTTGGTAAAGCATGTCATTTACCAGTTGAAATCCATCATAAATCTTTTTGGGCTGTGAAAACCTGTAATTTTGATTGTGAAAAATCTAGTGAAGAAATATTGTTGCAATTGGCTGAACTGGAGGAGATTCAAATTGATTCATATGATAATTCCAATATGTACAAAGGAAAGGCTATGGTACTCCATGATAAACACATACTAAGAAAGGTATTCCATGAAGGTGAAAAGGTATTGATTTGAAATTCTCGATTTTATCTTTACCCAGGTAAGCATAATTCTTGTTGGGAAGGTCCTTTTATTATTACTAATTTCTACCCATTTGGTGTAGTGAAAGTACAAGAACCCTCTTCAAAAAGGACATTCATAGTTAATGGACATCAGTTAAAGAATCACCATGAGAGGACACACAATCCTAGAACCACATCATCTTCCATCGAATCCCCAACTTTTTTAATTGACCCACCACTGGATGGAGATGGCAACCCATCAAATACAAACTAGGGGGTATCTCATTCCCTTTAACTCCTCTCTCTCTCTCTCTCTTCTTACTCCCTCCTCATTTTTTACCACTTTTATTTTTATATTTTTTTATTTATTTACTCTTCCTATTTTGGGTGGGTGTGTCTTTATAAAAAACTAAAAAACCTAAAAAAAACAAAATAATAATAATAATATGAAAAATAAAGAGTCATGATTACTCACCTTCTAATTTTCAAATTTTGTCCAACCATTTTGGGGAGTCAAAAGACATGGTTTCATCTCAAACATTTTGTGGCTTCTTCATAAATTTGGATAAATAATATTGTGTCAAAACCAAAAAATTTTGAATGCTCAATTTTAGATTTGGAATATGATTTTCCCCACCCGTGAGGAACAACTTTAGATTTCATGACAAGGCTACCTATGACCATCTTTTCAAAATGTGTGTTTTTCACCCCTATTTGTGAATCTTGTGTTTTTGGACCTTCGAGCTGAATTTTATACTTTGGTTTGCATTAATATGATAGAGTCATTTTCTTAACCACATGAAAATCACAATATCCAAATAGCCTCTCATTTCCCTTACATTAATCCTCATTTTGAAAGCCCCTTTGAGCCTATTAAAACCTTTTATTTGATAGCCAAATTACAATCCCAATAACTTATCCCACCCAATTTCTACATGAATTTACACTGCATAATTTTTTGAAATTTATGTGTGGGGGAAATGGATTTCATTTTTTGGGTTCCCTTTTATATATTTTCAATGTGTTATCATATGCTTGAGGGAAATCATCCATTTTAGTGTGAGGGAGAGGTTTTACTTCAGCGGGGTTTGGGATTGTATATATGCTTATGACATATTGTTCAAATTTTAATGACAAGTGTTTAAAAAAAAATTAATTAAAAAAAATGAAAAAAATAAAAAAAAATCAGAAAAAGAAATTGGGTTGTGTCTTGGGTAGGTCAAAAATCACTATTTCTCAGCCTTTTATCTTATTATAACTATTACAATTAGTTTCATGAGGGTATCCATCATGGGTTGGGAGATGATTGTGAGATCAATTTCAAGTTCAAATTTCGAAAAAAAGAGAAAAATAAAAATAAAAAAAACACTTGCATTATATTACTATGTCATTCGAAGAAGTTTTGTGTTTTGTAAATATTCCATATTCTCATTCCCTTCATATTTACTTCAACTTTTGTGTCTTATTTCAAATTTTCATTCCCTCTTAAATATGTGTTTCAATTTCCTTTCATGTCTCATTTCAAAAAAAAATGTGTGCATTGATTTTCCATGTTGGTGTTTTACCCTTCTTCTTCTCTCTCTTGGACATTATATTCCTACCGTCCCATAGCCACAGAAAAACCCCTTTAAAATACCTCTTGATTATTGTGCACTTTTTATATGGATTGGAAGCTGAGAGCTCTTTCAAACTCTACGATTTTTACTTTTGGTTGGTGAATGAGTGAAGCTCCACAAACTAATTTTATCATCTTGAGAGGAGTAAGTTTTGTGTGCCACCATTTTCCATTTCAAAATTTGAGCATGAAAAAATGAATTGTTTTTGGAACATTTTTTATATAACAAATTGTGGTGGAATTCAACATGGATGAGTGATATTTTCTAAACCTCCTCTGATTGGGGAAAACAAAATTTTAATATTTGTTGGTGAGAGAAAATGATTTTCTCATGTTTTTATATTTGTTGTACATAAGGACATGCATAAGAATAAGTGTGGGGGAGTTGATGTTATTAATATTTTCATGACTTATTATATACTCCCTTTACTGATTTTATATGAAATGTGCATAATTTGTGTGAAATATTAATGTTTTAATACTAAGTATAATTTTTGAGCATTTTTAGAAGTATATCAATTGAGTCAGTTTACTATTTTATTTATAAATTTCCCCTACTAATACAAATTGTGTGGTTCTTGTTTTTTACTATTCTTAATTAAATATACAACATTTAATTAGAAGGTATAATGGGCCAATTCTTCCATTTGAATGCCCATATGGACCACACAATAAGGCCTACAGAATCTATGAAGAAACTGGACCAGCCATGAAGATTTAGTTTCTAGGATCAATATAGAAGTGTAAATTCCTTAATTATACTCAAAGGTTCTAGGGACAATGTAAGGAGTCTTGGATAAAATTTTCAAGGCTTAAATCCAAATACAAGAGGCACAACTTATTCATTTAAACTCATCCCACCATTCTGGATGGAAAATAAAATCAGTACAGTATTCATGACATATCGTATGATGTAATCATCCAATCAAGCTGAGATTTTGAAGTGTGGAATAGGAGATATATGAAAAATAAGTTTTTGAATAAATTAATTGGATTTTAAGGCATATTACTATCGATAAACCCATTCACATTTCTTAATTCTAAAAAGTATGGAGTGAAATGGACAGATTTAAATTGTTTAATAAACCGACCATAACTTTGGATCCTTAAGTCCAATGGACATAAAATTTTCAGAGTAGACATAGGATATATTTATCTAAAACTTTTAAGTATATCATGTCTTGAGATTATACTATCTGAAATATCAAAATGGCAATGCAAATGGAGGGACATATTGGGAATGCAAACAATCCACTTCCTTAGGCTATAAATTCACCCCCTCCTCTCCTTCAAAGGGGTTAGAATTTCAGACAAAAGGAGGATAGTTTTTCATGACCAAGTATCTTCCAAAGGATTGTGAGTATCTTAAATACTCAAGTTTTTACTTGATAAACCATTCCTTATTTCTTTCTTTCATTTACTTTTGTGTTGTTCTTCGTTTGTAATCGTGTAAGGGTTTGTTTTTTTGTAATTATGTTTTAATTCTAGTTTCTTCTTCAATATCTCTTATTCTCATCCACCTTATTTAGTTTAATATTTATTTTCTTAAAATAGTTTAAATATATTTGAATAACCTTACCTTATTTTTCTTCCTCATTCAATCAAAATTCTATTTTTAATCATCATCATCGTTTGTGTGTGTGTTCGATGCACCACTCTTTTATTATCCATTTTTTTCTTATCTTATTAATTTATCATCATAATATTTATAAATAAAATTTATAATCATCTTAATGGATGATTAAATATACCATTGTGGTGATTCAAAATTTATGGATGTTAAGTGATTAAGAGTATTTTCTCGATGAGTATTCTTTAATTTAACATTGTGTATGTTAGACTTAACATGTCATGGATTAATGAAATATTTTGTTTGAAATGTTGTTTCCATGAATTGTTAGAACCATAAATACACTACCATCAATAAGCTCTGATTTATATTAGAACCTTAAGATAATTTAAGGCTTGGATTAAAGCCTTAACACTTAGGAATTCCAATCAACGTTATCTTGTGAAGTGGGTGTTAATTTAAATGCAATATAAAGAAAATATCAAGGATATCACAAGCTTAACTCCCTAATAATGAACTCACCATAATATTTATCAATTTGTTAAATCAAACATCATCCATAAATTATTTAATAAGGTCTACAAACAAACCTCCCAATAAAAAAACAATCAATTAAAAATAATCGACTATTAAAAAAAGTATCATCACTGAGGATTCGACCAGAGTGCTGCTACACACATTAGAAGAGAATCAAAACTTTGACCGGCCAGTAGGCGAAAATCGTCCATGCTTTCATATGAAATCACTAAAATTATCCACAACAAGAGGTAATTCTAGAAACTGCATTCCCTAATCGCTCATAAAGAGACTTTCCATATGGGCTGTCACTCTACATAGCCCAGTACACTTGGGTATGGATTGTGTTTCATGGATATCCCACTTTACCTTATGGATATATTTTTTACCCTTAGGAGATATTAAATATACTCGATGGTGATAACAATCAGCCCAAGCTTGATAATGAAAAACCCAGTCCATACTAAGAAAGACATCAAAACTAATCATCTCAAAGAATAATAAATTTCATAGAAAATGGTACCCACCTATCTCAAAGGGAAACTCTTTCATTGGAATATACCTTCATCTTGAACATCTAACATCAATTAAAGAGTTATCATGCCATTGTAATTGTCTATTACCAAGCCCAAACTTCCAATAGTTGTAGCAGATTAAAAAGAGTGTGATTCACCTATATCAAAAAGGGTTGAAACTAACGTAGAGGCTACTATAATAGTACCTATAACTATATATGGACCTGAAATATTCTCCTCTATCATAAGCTGAACAATATAAATATGGTCTAAACCGTGACCCTAAGATGATGCCTGAGTAGCCTTTGCAGGTCTACTATGTAGATTCTAAAATGATGAGCCCCAAGTACCTTGGCCATGAACACCCATCAACATTATCAATTGGTAGAAGACCAAATCTATAATTGATGAGGAGGTTCTAATTATTCACTAAAATGTAGTGTTGGAACAGAACCCCATTCATTGGTTATAGGAGGAAAATATCAAAAAAATGATGGAGGTGTCCCATCCCACCACAATCCTAGAACTTGATTAAGTTCCTCGTACACTGGTGTTTTTTCTGTCTTGGCATGAAACACTAGCGTCACACCACATATCTATCTTTACCTACCACCTGGATGGTACTACCCCCACATGTAACCTTGAAATATCTCTTCCTTCTATTGGAAAAACTACTACTCTTCCTGGAAGTTGAAATTCCCTATTTCACGTCACCTGATTCTCTTAGGTTCCACTCAGTGATGAGGTGTTGGTTTAATATTTTTGAAATGGTGTTCATCTGAAATACCTTCACTTGAAAGTGAATGGAATACACAATCCCATCCTCAAATCACCTAGTAATAGTCAACTCATCACTATAAAATGTTAGTGAAAAACACATCAATTCAGTGAAACAAGCAGAATATTATATCACTCACATGTCACCTTTTTAAAGTTCATAAATTCTTGAGTGTGATATTTCCTCAAGATATATATAAAGAAGTAGTTAAAGAAGGATTTATGAAAGTCTACCAAGACCATACCCTAATGTCAACTAGCCTGAGAAAGAACTGTAGGTTCCGGGCGCAGCGGAAGCACGTTGGAGGGATTTCCCAACTTTAATTTTAGCGTTAAACGACGTTCAATCCGAGATCCATCACAATATAAAATGCCGTATCTTCGGAATATAACGAAGAACGAAAAAGAAAAGAAGAGTCCCAAAACCCTTGAGATATGATCTTCATATGTTGGTTATAATTAATTTAATTAATTCATAAGAATTACCTCTATGGAATTCTTTCTTCGTTGGTGTCTCCAGTCACGATCCTGTGATCCGTCGTTGCGTTGGAGAATCCAAGTGTAGGATTCCTCTAGCGGTGATCCACACGTGTGCTACATATCTCTGGATGTCGCCGAAGGGAACTCCGGGTGCTAGCGCAGAAGATCCTTCGCTTGCGATGTCCGTCTTCGATCGCCTTGATCTGGTGGATGATCTTGCTTTCGTAACTTGAAAGAATTCTTGGTGGAAAGGGAATTCTCTCTTGACTTGAGAGTATTTCCAATCCGTTGTGCACAACCAAAAATGGCTAACCCCTTTTGAGAATAATGTAATTAGGATTTATAATACCTAGAATAATAAAATAAATTAATTGCTCATAAGCATTTAATCATTTCATTTAATTCTTAGTAATACCCCATGTTTTAATAATGACAGTTGACCATCATTATTACTTGACATGTGTCCAACGTATTACAATTAATATCATTTAATTAAATAAACAATATTTTTCTCATGAATCCCGAAAAATAAACTACACGGCGTGTATATATAAATATACACGGCATGTAATTTTATTTTTCAGTTTTATTTATTTTCCTCCACCATATTTATTAGACCTTGAGTAATGGATATTTATTTCTTAAATAAATGTAACTGCATTACTCGCTAATAAATATATATTATTTTTCCCACAATATATTCTCTCGAATAACTAGTGTCAAAATAAATGCGATCATACATCCTTGAATAATTATTAAACCACAATCGGGAATAATCTTTATCCAACTTGTTAAATTAATATTTAACTGAGATACATGGACACACTTAGTGTGTGACCCTATAGGACTCTTTCTCAGTGGAATTAGGATGAGCCTGCTTAAAGTCCAAGGTTAGCGTCTAGCAACATGCCAAGGCACCCATAGAGAAAGAAGTTAATGCCGCAATGACGTGTCACCTCCTACGAACGCTTACTGTGTAATATAAACCCTTTATCTCGATATCTCCAATCAAGCGGGTTGCATGCTAGTGCCATCAACCCATGTGCTTGATTATTCTTTCTTTGACTTTCCGGATTTGAACTTTCCCATACCTTACCATGGCCATGGATTTATTTAGGCTGTATCAATTCCATCAAAGGGCCTAAGATATCTACTTCCATTATGGAACGGAAGGGAAAAATCCTTTCTCGCATTATCTATTAATGCGGTATTACTTGTGACACACCCAACGTATCCTACCTCACTGCGAACAGTGTGTCGTCACAATTTTTGTCAATACATCTAAGTGAACGAGTTTTAATACCCATTAATAATAATATTAAAGTCTAAGGACCAATACACATGTCTGCAGATAGGAACATCCAATGACACTATGAAATGTGGATTTCCTACTGGCGGGACTTGTTCTCATAATATCCTCCTGGATATTAACAAGGGTGCACACCATGAGAATGTGCCTCAAAGTTTTATGAGTCTTCACCCCTAATGACCTGTATTATTTGTGTCCCTCAAATAATATCATCCGGCCATAGAACATACATTCAAGAACAGTGTTATGGCACTTCCGGGTTCTCATCAAAGCAGGGATCCGCTACGACCCTTTAATGCAACAACTGTCCTTAGGACATTATCACATGACATGTCACGCATAAGAACAATCAAGATGTGATAAGGCTTTTATTTAATGAATAAAGTACAAAGTAGTTGGTTCTAGACCACCAACTCCAACAGAATCCCACTTGGACTAGAGCCAACTTCTAACAACCTTTAACCCGCTAGCTCTCACATGATATTCATGCTTCTGTTGAGATAAGCCTTTAGTCATGGGGTCTGCCACATTCTCTTCCGTGGACACTTTTCTCACTGCAACTTCACCCCTTTGATAGAAATACCTCAAGAGGTGATAATTTCAGAGTATGTGCTTTGTTCATTGATGTGACCTTGGTTCTTTTGAAAGAGCCACCACTGCAGTATTATCACAATACAATGTAATGGGATCTTTACTGCTAGGCACCACATCAAGATCCTGGACAAAGTTCCGAATCCAGATGGATTCCTTGGCTGCATCAGAAGCTGCTATATACTCAGACTCCGCTTTAGAATCGGCGACAACTGGCTGCTTTGAACTCTTCCAGCTCACAACTCCTCCATTGATACAGAAAACATATCTAGATTGCGACTTCAGATCATTCTGATCTGTTTGAAAACCAGCATCAGCATACCCTCTGATTACAAGCTCCTAGTGTCCTCCATACACCAGAAACATATCCTTAGTTCTTCTCAGATACTTAAGGATAGTCTTAACAGCAGTCCAATGCTGTTCTCCTGGATCTTCTTGATATTTGCCTACCATGCTCAGTGCATAGGAAACATCAAGCCTGGTACATAACATGGAATACATGATGGATACTATAGCCAAAGCGTATGAGATCTTACTCATCCTATCTTTCTTCTGTTGTGTCTAGGGACACATTTTCTTAGAAATATGTAAGCCATGTGACACTAGAACCAATCCCCTCTTGGATTTTTCCATACTAAATCTCTTTATTATCTGGTCAATGTATGTACCCTGACTTAGTCCAAGCAGCCTCTTGGATCTATCATGAATGATCTTGATCCCTAGAATGTAGGCTGCTTCTTCTAAGTCCTTCATGGAGAAACACTTGTTCAACCAATCCTTAAATGACTGTAAGGCTGGTACGTCTTTTCCAATAAACAATATGTCATCAACATATACCACTAGGATAACAACCTCATTCCCATTAAACCGCTTATAAACTCATGGCTCACATTCGTTCTTAATGAAACCAAATTCCTTTATGGCTTCATCAAATCGAATGTTCCATGACCTGGATGCTTGTTTCAATCCATAAATGGATTTCTACAACTTGCAAACCCGTTTGGCTTCACCTGGTGTCACAAACCCTTCTGGTTGTGTCATATAGACATCTTCCTGATGTTTCCCGTTAAGGAATGATGTTTTGACATCCATCTGCCAAATCTCATAGTCATGGTAAGATGCTATGGAAAGTATGATTCTTATGGATTTAAACATGGAAACTGGAGAGAAGGCTTCATCATAGTCAATTCCTTGATGCTGTCTGAATCCTTTAGCCACTAGCCTTGCTTTATAGGTGCTAACTTGACCTTCCATGTCCAGCTTTCTTTTGAATACCCATTTGCATCCAACAGGATTTACATCAACTGGCTCATTGACCAGAACCCAAACTTGGTTCTGATACATGGAATCCATATCAGAATTCATAGATTCTAGCCATCTTGCAGCTTCTGAGCTTTCTACTGCTTCCTTGTAGGATAGAGGTTCATCATTGTCCAACAATAATGATTCACCATCCTCGGTGACTAGGAAACCATATCTCCCTGGTTCCCTTACCTCTCTTGAGCTCCTACGCAGTACTTGTGTTTATGGAACCTCTTCCACGAGGACCCGTGGAACTTGTTCCTATACCAACTCCTGTGTATCTTGAGCATCAACTTCATCGAATTCAATCTTTCTCCCACTATCCTTCTTGAGGATGTGATCCCTCTCAAGAAATACGGCTTGTCTAGCGACAGTCACTTTCTTGTCTTGAGGGTTATATAGGTAATATCCTTTTGTTTCCTTGGGATATCCTATAAAGATATACTTCATACCCTAGGGGTGCTAGTTTGTTGCCTGAGAAGGCCTTAACAAACGGCTCGCATCCCCATACATGTGTGTGAGACAAAGTGGGTTTCCTTCCATTCTATAACTCGGATGGAATTCCATTTTCCGCCTTAGTTGGTACTCGGTTTAATGTGTATACTGCAGTTTGTAATGCATATCCCCAAAAGGATAATGGAAGATCCGCATGACTCATCATCGATCTCACCATGTCTAACAAGGTGCGGTTCCTCCTTTTACTAACACCATTCCACTGTGGTGTATAAGGAGGAGTGAGCTGAGATAGAATCCCAGACTCCCGTAGAAGATCGATGCACTCTTGGTTCAGATATTCTCCACCTCGATCCGATCGAAGCTTCTTTATCTTCTTACCAAGATGATTCTATACTTCATTCTTGAATTCCTTAAATTTCTCTAAGGACTGTGACTTATACCTCATTAACTAGACATAGACATATCTACTCAAATCATCAGTAAAAGTAATGAAGTAAGAATATCCACCTCTAGTTTCTACTTCAAATGGTCCACACACATCCGTGTGTACCAATCCTAGAAGCTCTGTGGCCCTTTCACCTTGTCCACCAAAAGGTGGCTTGGTCATTTTTCCTTGTAAACAAGCGTGACATCTATCAAGTGGTTTTAGCTTAGTAGATTCTAAATAGCCATCTTGACAGAGCTTTGTCAAACGCTTCTCGTTCACATGACTGAGGCGGTGATGCCATAACTGGGTGATGTATGAGTCATGTGAGTTTGTTTCATTATCGATTGACAACACTTGGTTTTCGTAATTCAATACATACAAACCATTATTTAAATGTGCCATACCATAACATACGTTGTTCTTATAAAAGAGACAACCCTTATTTCGAAATTTGAAAACAAATCCATCCATATCCAAACAAGATACAGAAATTATGTTCTTGGTAACACTAGGCACATAATAACAGTTATATAAAACCAAAATCATCCCAGTCGACAATGAGAGGTAGTAGTCACCAATAGCCAACGCAGTGTTGGAGTTGGTGGTCTAGAACCAACTAATTTGTACCTTATTCATTAAATAAAAGCCTTATCACATCTTGATTGTTCTTCTGCGTGACATGTCATGTGATAATGTCCTAAGGACAGCTGTTGCATTAAAGGGTCGTAGCGGATCCCTGCTATGATGAGAACCCGAAAGTGCCATAACACTGTTCTTGAATGTATGTTCTATGACCGGATGATATTATTTGAGGGACACAAATAATACATGTCATTATGGGTGAGGACTCATAAAACTTTGAGGCACCTTCTCATGGTGTGCGCCCTTGGTAATATCCAGGAGGATATTATGAGAACGAGACCCTCCAGTAGGAAATCCACATTTCATAGTGTGATTGGATGTTCCTATCTAAGGACGTGTGTATTGATCCTTATACTTTAAGATTATTATTAATGGGTATTACAACTCACGCACGTAGATGTATTGACGAAAACTGTGACGAAACACTGTTCGCAGCGAGGTAGGATACGTTGGGTGCGTCACGAGTAATACCACATTAATAGATAATGCGAGAAAGGATTTGTCCCTTTCCGTTCCATAACGGAAGTAGATATCTCAGGCCCTTTGATGGAATTGATATAGCCTAAATAAATCCATGGCCATGGTAAGGTGTAACAACCCAAAATTTTGAATAAATCTTGTTTCCTAATTTTATGTGTTATTTTATTTTTATACTCAAAAAAAATGTTTCATTTGATAACATGAGTATAATTAAAATGATACTGTTGGTTTTTGACTGTTATATGACCATTGGTCAATATTATCGTCTCTAAATACAAGTAATCTTGGTTAATTAATATAGAAAGAAGATTCGATGGCCTCACCCAGTAGTCTTGGACCAATCGAAGCCCATCTAACAGAACTTGGGAAGGAGGTAGCACCACTGGGCTTTGCTCTGGACCAAACCCAAGCTGAACTTCATCGTATAAAGCTATAATGGGATCACCTTCACGAGAAGTTCAAACTGATAGAAATTACTACTCGTGCGATGTTGGCCTAGCCTCCCTCGGATTCTCTCACCTTAGCACACCTTACACTTAGGTCCTATGATGGTGTGATAAGGGGCTATGTAAGAAGACCGTAACTGCCTTGTGTAACCCTTCGTTTTAAATAAAAATTGGGATTTCTTCTTATGATGAAGTTTATAAATTTTCAAATGACCGGATAAATATAGTATGCATATTTTTGATGAATTTTAGAAAAAGGATATTTTAAAAATGGTTGTGTAAACCTTAAATAATTAAAAATGTGTAATGATTTTCGAAAAATGGTCTTCTACAATTATGTTCAGTATGAAATTTAGAGTCTAATAAGATCAACTTAATTTTTTTATGAATAGTAACTTATGAATAGTAATTTTATGATTAGGATTAGTAATGTGTCCAAATGGATTAGTAATCTCACTTAAAGAAAGTATTAATATAATCTAGGCACCTTGATTAAGTAATGTGATTCAATAAAATGGTTAAATAACGGTTTTATAAATTATTATTCAAGTATTAGTTTTTTTCGGGTGAATAGTGTTTTTTGATTAAAAATTTAATTAAAAAAATTTAGATAATTATTTTTATAAAACGGATTTCATTTTTGAACTCAGAGCACCGATATTATGCTATGGTAATTTTTGGGGTTTTTTCTGAAAAAAATGAATTTTCGGTGAATAGTGTTTTTATTTAAAAATTAAATTAAAAATATATAGAAAATTATTTTTATAAAATGGAGTTCATATTTTGAATCAGAGCGTTGATATTTGGTTAAGGTGAAATTTTGGGATTATTCTGAGAAAGTTGAATTTTCGATGAATAGTGAAAATACAGTTTTTAAGTTACGGGTGTTTAATGACATCATTAAATGATGTATTTAGTTTGTAATAAATATGTTCTAATTATGAATAGTGAGATAAGGTATGAGGTGTCCCAAGTGGCCAATACCATGGGCAAATACCATGGGAAAGCCCATGGTTTTGCCAAAACCACTAATGAGGTGTCCCTTTGCCATTAATGCCTTGTCCCCTCACTTTCCCTATAAATACCAAGCCATCCTCTCATCCATTCGACTCCACACTCTCCCCCAACAAAGTTCTGGTCTCCTTACCTCCCAAGGATTCCTCCCATGGTGCCCCCAAGCCCTCAAGTTCCCAACCTTTGAGTTTTAAGAGTTATGTTTTAAGGTAAGGGATCCGATCTCTCTCTTTCTTTCCAAGAAATCTCTTTTATGTAATTTATTTTATGCTCCATGTTCTTATGTTAAAGGGTGTTATTTTATACTCCTCTTACTGCCCTTTTCATGTTCACATAATGAGAGATCCCCTCTTACTCTCATTATTTCGTTTTATGAAGTTTTAAGTGGCGTCGTTAGGCTGCCGAAATTTTTGTAACAGATTCTCTCTCCCTTCTCTTTTTTTTCAAGATCTATTTTCATGTAAAGTATTTAAAGTTACTTTTTATTATGTTGGGGTATGATCTCTAAATTTATCATATGGATATTTTATGATCATATGATGAGATACCCCATTTGATCTCTTCAATTCAGTATTTTGAATTTTTAAGTGGCGCCGTTAGGCTGCCGAATTTTTAAGTGGTTCTCCACCCTTCTCGTTTTGAAGTTCTACTTTCATGTCAATTTGTTCAATTTACTTTTTGTTATGTTGGGGTATGATCTCTATATCTATAATACTGGACTCTTATGTTCATATGATGAGAGACCCCATTTGATCTCTTCAATTCAGTATTTTGAAGTTTTAAGTGGCGTCGTTAGGCTGCCAAATTTTTAAGTGGTTCTTCACCCTTCTCATTTTGAAGTTCTACTTTCATATCAATTCTTTCAAGTTCCTTTTTGTTATGTTGGGGTATGATCTCTATATCTATCATACTGGACTCTTATGTTCATATGATGAGAGACCCCATTTGATCTCTTCAAATCAGTATTTTGAAGTTTTAAGTGGCGCTGTTAGGCTGCCAAATTTTTTAGGGGATTCTTTCACCCTTCTCATTCTTTTCAAAGTTCTTATTTCATGTCAAGTATTTCAAGTTCCTTTTTAATTATTTTGGGGAATTATCTCTATATTTATCATAATGAACTCTTATGTTCACATGATGAGAGACCCTATTTGATATTTTCAAATCATTTTGTTGAAGTTTAAGTAACGCCGTTAGGCTGCCGAACTTTCATAAGAGAAATCTAATTTTTGTCTTCCTTCCATGTTTTTAATTTCAAATGGTATGTACTTGAAATTTCATTACCATGATCATGTATCCTTCTTATTCTGTCCATCTACTGTTTTATGGGTCATTTATGAATGTTTGACCCATTTTCCCTCTCTTTTTAATGTCTTCTAAAACCTCGTAACATAGCCGTTATGCTGCAGAATTTCCGTCTCAAAATGTCTCTCTCTTTTTCTAAAGTTCGTTTATATTATTGAGTGAATACTCAAAGATCTTTCTTCTAAAGGGGTATTAACATATATACCAAAATGTTCTATTTTAAATTCTGGGATTTACATACATGAGACCCACCTTCTTTTACTGTGGGTTTTAAAGTGACGTAAAGATCATGTCTTTAAAGTAGTCTTTAAACGTTGTGATTATGAAATGAAACCCATTTATTTTATGCTATATGGGTAATTTATGAAATGTTTGATGATGATATATGTGGATCACATGATAATAAAGGCAAATTTAAGGGTGCGCCCTGATAGCGCTCCAATGCATTGGGTAATGATGTAACCACTAGAGATTACAATTTTCACGATACCTTGGTGAATAACCTTGGTAATTTTCAAATGACACATTGGGGATGGACCTTGGTGATATGTTCATGATTGTATATGTTAAATGATGTAGCCACATTTTCAAGTTATGAAAAATGTTATTTTTATTATGATATGCCTCCTTATTTCATTCTCATGCCTTAAAGTTCTTTTTCATGACCTTATTGAAGTATCTCAAGTTCACATGTAAAATGTTTCTCTTGTTTTCCTTATTGGGATTTTTGCTCACCCTTTCTTTTGATGTATGCTCCCAGGTTATGTGATGCATTAATGAACCTAGGATGAACATGAGGAGAATCCTTTCAAGTGTTTTAGAAGAATGTTTTATGTTTTCATGTTTAATGTTCCTGGTTTCCAAGACACTAAACCTTAAAGATCCTTGGTTTTGTAAAATGTAATGAAAGTTTATGTGATAAAGAGGCGGGATGCTATATTTGGTATCAAAGGATGGTTTAGTTATTTGTGGAAATTAGGATATGAAAAATCTAGGAAGAACCCTATAGAAAAGTTTAAATATAGGAAATCTTCCTGGTATTTTGGTGAGTATTGAGTAAGGGGTTTCCAAGAAAATACATCCCTGTCTGGATACGAGCAGGTAGAGGTGGCTCTGGTAGAGATATACATAGGGGTAAAACCTGAAAACACCGCATTGAGCTAGACTCGAACGGGAACTGGTACACGACAACGGGCCTTGCTGCACTCTTGGTTACGACACTCCCGGGGGATATGCTTTGGTAAATTCATAAGCTTAGTATGAACCATTATTAAAGGAACAAGGATAAAACAAAATAAAGATTCACATAAGAATATATGATCATGGATAACCTAGATTGGAACCTAGGGGATCACAAGTTAGGATATACTTTTATTCTACATGTTTATCCTTTTATGCTTAAAGTTTCCTTTTCATGATTATTAGCTAAGTAAATAAGCCCCTAATTATAGTTCTTTTCTTAGTTAATGGCGGGAAATGGAAGAACATGTCCCAAAAACCAATGTGATAGGAAATGCGATGATTGTCGTATTAATACGACAGAGGTGATTAGGGGATTAAAAGATGATTATTATTTTGGAATACATTCACTATTTTAGGGACCCTATATGATCGAGGTAAATAGATTACTACAGTATTTTCATTGAGGAGTAAGGTTGACTTATATTTTGAAGAATCGATGAATTTATGGTGGACTTATAGTAATTTAGGTTACTTATGGGAATGATTAACCTATCTTGGGTAAAATATGTTTAGTTTAGATAATTTTGTTATAAGATGTTAGGAGTGGTTGATGTTGTTTGGAGATGAACAATGAAGTTTATTTTGGAAGACTATGTTATCAAATCTTTCTTGTATTTGGGTTTCAATCTTAGTTTAGTTTATTTTGAGGAATTTTGAGGACCGTTATTTATAGGATGGTCTATGATGAACTTTGGCAATTACCATGGAACATTGAAGATTTAAAATTAGTTTCCATTCCTATGGGATTATTCCTTTTTGAAGAGTTGTTTAACCTTACCCTTTCTGTTTTTGGGATAATGTTTAAAGATAGAAGAAATAGATAGTTAATCTTTTGTGGATTATGTGATTCTCTAGAATATGATTCTTGTGTTTTGATGAGACCAAGTAGTTTTGAATGCTCATAGTTTGGGAGAAAATATTAGTTTTGGTAGAAACTTATTAAAGGGTGAAACTCTACATGAAGGTAGATATATTTCCTTATGTTTTTGTTCTATGTTGTAAATGAATTCCTCAAAATTATGAAAAGGAACGTAAAACAAAAACGTTGTTGGTTTACGTTTCCTACTAGGTAATCAAAGATCATTTACACACATCATATGTTTGGGATTTTCTTATGGTTAACTTTCTCCTAATCATGTTCTCTGTCACTCTCCCTCAGAACTTGACCCTTGGTTTTCTCCTCCATGTCCATGTTTTCCTACATGGAATCCCAGTGTGGGCTAACTCGGGTGACCTTCATACTTCCCTTTCTTTCTTTTAAAGTAATAGTTTTACTAACTCCTTTTCCGATGTGGGACTTTCAATGAAATTTAAAAACCTAATTTTAAAAAAATTGCGAGGACGCAATTTCTTAAGGGGGAAGATTGTAACAACCCAAAATTTTGAATAAATCTTGTTTCCTAATTTTATGTGTTATTTTATTTTTATACTCAACAAAAATGTTTCATTTGATAACATGAGTATAATTAAAATGATACTGTTGGTTTTTGACTGTTATATGACCATTGGTCAATATTATCGTCTCTAAATACAAGTAATCTTGGTTAATTAATATAGAAAGAAGATTCGATGGCCTCATCCAGTAGTCTTGGACCAATCGAAGCCCATCTAACAGAACTTGGGAAGAAGTTAGCACCACTGGGCTTTGCTCTGGACCAAACCCAAGCTGAAATTCATCGTATAAAGCTAGAATGGGATCGCCTTCACGAGAAGTTCAAACTGATAGAAATTACTACTCGTGCGATGTTGGCCGAGCCTCCCTCAGATTCTCTCACCTTAGCACACCTTACACTTAGGTCCTATGCTGGTGTGATAAGGGGCTATGTAAGGAGACGGTAAATGCCTTGTGTAACCCTTCATTTTAAATAAAAATTGGGATTTCTTCTTATGATGAAGTTTATAAATTTTCAAATGACCGGATAAATATAGTACGCATATTTTTGATGAATTTTAGAAAAAGGATATTTTAAAAATGGTTGTGTAAACCTTAAATAATTAAAAATGTGTAATGATTTTTGAAAAATGGTCTTCTAAAATTATGTTCAGTACGAAATTTAGAGTCTAATAAGATCAACTTAATTTTTGATGAATAGTAACTTATGAATAGTGATTTTATGATTAGGATTAGTAATGTGTCCAAATGGATTAGTAATCTCACTTAAAGAAAGTATTAATATAATCTAGGCACCTTGATTAAGTAATGTGATTCAATAAAATGGTTAAATAACGGTTTCATAAATTGTTATTCAAGTATTAGTTTTTTTCGGGTGAATAGTGTTTTTTGATTAAAAATTTAATTAAAAATATTTAGATAATTATTTTTATAAAACAGATTTCATTTTTGAACTCAGAGCACCGATATTATGCTATGGTAATTTTTGGGGTTTTTTCTGAAAAAAATGAATTTTCGGTGAATAGTGTTTTTATTTAAAAATTAAATTAAAAATATATAGAAAATTATTTTTATAAAATGGAGTTCATATTTGTAATCAGAGCGTTGACATTTGGTTAAGTTGAAATTTTGGGATTATTCTGAGAAAGTTGAATTTTCGATGAATAGTGAAAATACAGTTTTTAAGTTACGGGTGTTTAATGACATCATTAAATGATGTATTAAGTTTGTAATCAATATGTTCGAATTATGAATAGTGAGATAAGGTATGAGGTGTCCCAAGTGGCCAATAACATGGGCAAATACCATGGGCAAGCCCATGGTTTTGCCAAAACCACTAATGAGGTGTCCCTTTGCCATTAATGCCTTGTCCCCTCACTTTCCCTATAAATACCAAGCCATCCTCTCATCCATTCGACTCTCCACTCTCCCCCAACGAAGTTCTGGTCTCCTTACCTCCCAAGGAGTCCTCCCATGGTGCCCCCAATCCATCAAGTCCCAACCTTTGAGTTTTAAGAGTTATGTTTTAAGGTAAGGGATCCGATCTCTCTCTTTCTTTCCAAGAAATCTCTTTTATGTAATTTATTTTATGCTCCATGTTCTTATGTTAAAGGGTATTCTTTTATACTCCTATTACTTCCCTTTTCATGTTCACATAATGAGAGATCCCCTCTTACTCTCATTATTTCGTTTTATGAAGTTTTAAGTGGCGCCGTTAGGCTGCCGAAATTTTTGTAACAGATTCTTTCTCCCTTCTCTTTTTTTTCAAGATCTATTTTCATGTAAAGTATTTAAAGTTCCTTTTTATTATGTTGGGGTATGATCTCTAAATTTATCATACTGATATTTTATGATCATATGATGAGAAACCCCATTTGATCTCTTCAATTCAGTATTTTGAAGTTTTAAGTGGCGCCGTTAGGCTGCCGAATTTTTAAGTGGTTCTTCACCCTTCTCGTTTTGAAGTTCTACTTTCATGTCAATTTGTTCAAGTTCCTTTTTGTTATGTTGGGGTATGATCTCTATATCTATCATACTGGACTCTTATTTTCATATGATGAGAGACCCCATTTGATCTCTTCAATTCAGTATTTTGAAGTTTTAAGTGGCGTCGTTAGGTTGCCAAATTTTTAAGTAGTTCTTCACCCTTCTCATTTTGAAGTTCTACTTTCATGTCAATTATTTCAAGTTATTTTTTGTTATGTTGGAGTATGATCTCTATATCTATCATACTGGACTCTTATATTCATATGATGAGAGACCCCATTTTATCTCTTCAAATCAGTATTTTGAAGTTTTAAGTGGCGCTGTTAGGCTGCCGAATTTTTTAGGGGATTCTTTCACCCTTCTCATTCTTTTCAAAGTTCTTCTTTCATGTCAAGTATTTCAAGTTCCTTTTTAATTATGTTGGGGAATTATCTCTATATCTATCATACTGAACTCTTATGTTCACATGATGAGAGACCCTATTTGATATTTTCAAATCATTTTGTTGAAGTTTAAGTAACTCCGTTAGGCTGCCGAACTTTCATAAGAGAAATCTAATTTTTGTCTTCCTTCCATGTTTTTCATTTCAAATGGTATGTCCTTGAAATTTCATTACCATGATCATGTAGCCTTCTTATTCTGTCCATCTACTGTTTTATGGGTCATTTATTAATGTTTGACCCATTTTCCCTCTCTTTTTAATGTCTTCTAAAACCTTGTAACATAGCCGTTATGCTGCAGAATTTACATCTCAAAATGTCTCCCTCTTTTTCTATAGTTCGTTTATATTATTGAGTGAATACTCAAAGCTCTTTCTTCTAAAGGGGTATTCACATATATACCAAAATGTTCTATTTTAAATTCTGGGATTTACATACATGAGACCCACCTTCCTTTACTGTGGGTTTTAAAGTGACGTAAAGATCATGTCTTTAAAGCAGTGTTTAAACGTTGTGATTATGAAATGAAACCCATTTATTTTATGCTATATGGGTTATTTATGAAATGTTTGATGATGATATATGTGGCTCACATGATAATAAAGGCAAATTTAAGGGTGCGCCCTGATAGCGCTCCAATGCATTGGGTAATGATGTAACCACTAGAGATTACAATTTTCACGATACCTTGGTGAATAACCTTGGTAATTTTCAAATGACACCTTGGGGATGAACCTTGGTGATATGTTCATGATTGTCTATGTTAAATGATTTAGCCACATTTTCAAGTTATGAAAAATGTTATTTTTATTATGATATGCCTCCTTATTTCATTCTCATGCCTTAAAGTTCTTTTTCATGACCTTATTGAAGTATCTCAAGTTCACATGTAAAATGTTTCTCTTGTTTTCCTTACTGGGATTTTTGCTCACCCTTTCTTTTGATGTGTGCTCCCAGGTTATGTGATGCAGTAATGAACCTAGGATGAACATGAGGAGAAGACTTTCAAGTGTTTTAGAAGAATGTTTTATGTTTTCATGATTAAAGTTCCTAGTTTCCAAGACACTAAACCTTAAAGATCCTCGGTTTTGTAAAATGTAATGAAAGTTTATGTGATAAAGAGGCGGGATGCTATATAAGGTATGGGCAAGTTCAATTCCGGGAAGTCAAAGAAAGAATAATCAAGCACGTGGGTTGATGGAACTAGCATGCAACCCACTTGATTGGAGATATCGAGACAAAGGGATTATATTACACGGTAAGCGTTCGTAGGAGGTTACACGTCATTGCGGCGTTAACTTCTTTCTCTATGGGTGCCTTGGCGTGTTGCTAGACGCTAACCTTGGACTTTAGGCAGGCTCGGCCTAATTCCACTGAGAAAGAGGCCTAGAGGGTCACACACTAAGTGTGTCCATGTATCTCAGTTAAATATTAATTTAATAAGTTAAATAAATATTATTCCCGACTGTGGTTTAATAATTATTTAAGTATGTCTGATCGCATTTATTTTGACACTAGTTATTCGAGAGAATATACTGTGGATAAAATAATATATTTATTAGCGAGTAATGCAGTTACATTTATTTAATAAATAAATATTCATTACTCAAGGTCTAATAAATGTGGTGGAGAAAAATGGAAAATAAAAGTACACACCGTGTATATTAAATATACACGCTGTGTAGTTTTATGGAAAACAAGTACACGCCGTGTATTAATTATTACACGCCGTGTGGTTTTTCCAATTGGGATTTTTAGGATTTAATATTGTTTTATTAAATTATATTTATTATAATCAGCGTGGGCGCATGTCAAGGAATTAATAATTCGACATGGGGGTTTTCAATAAAAGTTAATGAAATAAATAAAACGCGTAACGCGTTTATTTATTGTCATAACTCTATTAACCTCAAACCTGATTATAAATATCCTCAGAGCCCCAACATTTTTTAGATCCATTGTTGTGCACAACGGATTTGGAAATACTCTCAAGCCAAGAGAGAATTCCCTTTCCACCAAGAACGCCCTAAAGTTACGAGAGCAAGATCCTCCACCGGATCAAGGCGGTCGAAGGCGGACATCGCAAGCGAAGGTTCTTCTGTGCTAGCACCCGAAGATCTCTTCGGTGATGTCTGGAGATACGTGACACACGTGTGGATCACCGCTAGAGGAATCCTACACTTGGATTCTACGACACAATGACGGATCACCGAATCGTGACCGGACACATCAACAAAGAAATAATTCCAACAAGGTAATTCTTATGCATTAATTAAATTAATTATAATCAACATATGATGATCCTCCTCAAGGGTTCTGGGACACTTATTTTCTTTTCGTTCTTCGTTCTATTCTGAAGATTCGGCGTTTTATATCGTGATGGATCTCGGATTGAACGTTGTTTAACGTTAAAATTAAAGTTGGGCAAACCCACCAACGCGCTTCCACTGCGCCCGGAACCTACACGCAGCCATCCTTGCGCCATTGGCATCTCAAAGATCCACCTCTCCTCTGGAAATATTTCTAAATATACTTGGTTCCTGCATTTGAATACAGATGTGAGCCCCACAAGCTGTATCTAATACCCAATGTGTAGAAATAGAAAGATTTCTCTCGATAACAAACGCACCTTTAGCATCCCCACGCTTCTGGGTGCAGTTCCTCTTCCAATGGCCCTACTTGCCACATGCAAAACACACTGCCTCCCATTCTTTTCCCTGCATCTGGATCTTCCCCTTCTTGGAGGGACGGTGGTTGGGGGCTTCAGACCGTTTATAATTCTTTGGCCCCTTTGCCTTGTCCTTCCTTTTCTTGTTCACCATAAGGACCACAGGTTTGTCACGCCCCATGTCCTTATCTACCTGGCGAATCAAGGTCAGAAGCTCCGATAGACTCTTCTCATTTCCACTCATGTTATAGTTAACAATGAAGCTAGAGAAGGTCTTGGGCAGTGATGATAGGATGAGATCTGTACGCAACTCATCCGGAAATTTAATCCCTAAGATGTCCAGGCGTTCAATGTAGCCAATAAGCTTGACTACATGAGGCCCAGCTGGCATAGACTCTCCAAGATTCATGGTAAACAAAGCATTGGAGATCTCATACCTCTCCTATCTCGACTTCTCTTTCTATAGATATTTAAGTTGAGACATCATGCTATACGCGTCCATGTTTTCATGTTGCTTCAAGAGCTCATTAGACATGGCCGATAGCATGAAACACTGGAAATTTGTGGAATCATCCATGTGTTTCATGTAGCGAGATAATTCCTCATCACTAGCCTCTTTACCAGGTGCAACTGGAATAGTCTCTTCCAACACATATAATTTCCTTTCGTGGCGAAGGACGACGCGCAAACGCCTCTACCACTCTTGGAAATTGGTGCTGGTGAGAAGGTTTTCCTTCTCGAGTATGGTGCACAATGATATTTTTGAAGTCATTTTATTACCATTTCTACAAATTAAGATGATAAAAGGTTTGGTACTTTATTACAAAAATTGAGAAAAATAAATAAATTAATACTTATTAGTCTCCCACTATTTTATTGAAATCCAATAGCCCTCACCATTGACTTTGGAATATTCTATTGCGTGAATATTCTAGTGGAAAGGATCCATATTGCCCTTCGCATTACCCTAACTAGGGTTGGTCAAGGAACTTGAAGGGTTTTAGGTAGGCATTCCAAATGCCAACTGCATTAACTCGCAGCTCCTTGATCCGCTGAGTGGACTCCCCAATCCTGAAATCCTTTTTTGGATTTCCTCAACCTTTGCCTCTTAGTCACAGTAAGTCCTGCTGTGGCAGTCAACCCCTGATGTGAACCAAGTCAAGTCAAGCCAAAACCTTGAATTAGAATTCCCCGATAATTGAAAGCACCACAACTAGGGTTGGTCAAGCACTTTGAACTATGGTTTGATTCTAACCAAGATTATGGAAGGCTATGCCGACTTAATATTTATTTTTGAGGGATTTTATCCTTATACGTAAATTTCCATTTTATTGTCTTTGATTACATGCTTGTTAATATTAAGTGGGATATACTTAAGTGATTAACCATGTCTAAGATAATATTTACGTATAAGCCGGTTTTATTTTAGTTCCATCTTGCATGCTCGTTTTATTCATTAATTGTGTGATCGTGACAACACACCCACAATAAATAAACCATGCAACTGATAGAAATAAAATAAATGGTATGATCATGAACTTTTCTATTGGTTAGTTTATCTAGCGGTTGATAAACTAACCCAAGACCTAGGGGAGAAACACCTTGAACCTTTCGGGTTCGTGTTTACAACTTTCCACCTGTCCACCTTTGTATCTCCTTGGATTGGTTTCACCATGGCTCCTGACTTGAGTTGCCTCTACTAGATTGGGAGCTCCATCCATTACATATGCATTTATCTCACATAGAGGTGAGGGGTAAAAGGGGTTTTTACATAAAAGAATCCTTGGGCACGTAGGCCCTATATATTAATGAGGAGATGGCTCACAGGACAACAAATTTAATTCAAATAAATAAATTAAAAGAAACAATTCACATACAAAGGTCTCGGTCTAGCTTATGATCATCCATACATGCAACAATATTTACGCATAAATAAAACTAGCAGTCAATTATTTAATCGTTCTTGTTTAAGAAAAATCACGTTCGAATCAATTAATTTTCTTTAATTAATCAATCCTTTTATCTTAAATCCCTTTTCTGAATTTCCTTAATATTATCATCCATCATAATTTTAAACAAATAAATTCATTTAAAATTATCCTTGTATGTAACTTGTACCTTGGAGGAAACCTGGTGAATTCACATTTATTATGCAGATGTTAAATTAAACACATATATATATATAAAACACCTATCACGAGTTGTGCCTCAACTTTACGCCTGCGCCATGGTACACGTCTCAGGGGTTTGTATAATATAATAATAAATTTTAATAAATCTGCGTAATTTGGGTGAGTACACGGCGTGTAGTTTCAACTACACGACGTGTACTTTTCTTCACCATCCATCCGAAGTACATGCCCGGGGACAGGGCATGTTAATGTATTTCAGAAATTTTCAGAGTACACGGCGTGTCTAGTGGTACACACACCGTGTAGTTTCCGCGTTACACGGTTTCCAGCCGGGCAGGCCGTGTACGGAGTACACGACCCAACCCTAACCCGAAGGGACTACACACCGTGTTTATTGGACCACACAGCGTGTATTCCGGAAACCGTGTGCCACCTGTTTCTGGTCAACACACGATGTCTTAAATTCTTAGAAAGAATCCAATACACGGCCTGATTTGGCAGATCAGTCAATGCATTGAACCTAGACTACACGATGTGTACTTCCGAATACACGCCGTGTATTCTGGTGTTATACGACCAGAAACGTTTGGCTCCTCCGAATGAGTTCCTCTATTTTATTTTAATCAAAATTAAAAGAAAAATTCATTTCTGTGAGGTGAATGAGAAATGAGGGAGGAATAGATCTCGATATTCAGATTTCTAGAATGATTAAAATTGAATTGAAATAACTAAATTATTAAATGCGTAAATTACCAAAGAAAAACTAAATAATTATAACTAATGATATGTCCCTCTGATACCACTTGTAGGTTCCGGGCCCAACGGAAGCGCATTGGAGGGTTTTCCCAACATTAATTTTAGCATTAAACGACATTCAATCCAAGATCCGTCATGATATAAAACTCCGGATCTTCGGAATATAACGAAGAACGAAAAAGAAAAGACGAGTCTCGGAACCCTTGAGATAGGATCTTCATATATTGGTTATAATTAATTTAATTAATTCATAATAATTACCTCGATGGAATTATTTCTTCGTTGGTGTCTCTAGTCACGATCCTGTGATCCGTCGTTACGTCGGAGAATCCAAGTGTAGGATTCCTCTAGCAATGATCCACACGTGTGCTATGTATCTCTGGACGTCGCCAAAAGGAACTCCGGGTGCTAGCGCGGAAGATCCTTCGCTTGCGATGTCCGTCTTCGATCGCCTTGATCCGGTGGAGGATCTTGCTTTCGTAACATGAAAGCGTTCTTGGTGGAAAGGGAATTCTCTCTTGACTTGAGAGTATTTCGAATCTGTTGTGCACAACCAAAAATGGCTAACCCTTTCTGGGAATAATGTAATTAGGATTTATAATACCTAGAATAATAAAATAAATTAATTTCTCATAAGCATTTAATCATTTCATTTAATTCTTAGTAATACCCCATGTCTTAATAATGACAGTTGACCATCATTATTACTTGACATGCGTCCAACGTATTATATTTAATATCATTTAATTAAATAAACAATATTTTTCTCACGAATCGCAAAAAATAAACTACACGGCATGTATATATAAATATACACGGTGTGTACTTTTATTTTTCAGTTTTATTTATTTTCCTCCACCATATTTATTAGACCTTGAGTAATGGATATTTATTTCTTAAATAAATGTAACTGCATTAATCGCTAATAAATATATATTATTTTGCCCACAATATATTCTCTCGAATAACTAGTGTCGAAATAAATGCGATCATACATCCTTGAATAATTATTAAACCACAATCGGGAATAATGTTTATTCAACTTGTTAAATTAATATTTAACTGAGATACATGGACACACTTAGTGTGTGACCCTCTAGGCCTCTTTCTCAGTGGCATTAGGCTGAGCCTGCCTAAAGTCCAAGGTTAGCGTCTAGCAATACACCAAGGCACCCATAGAGAAAGAAGTTACTGCCGCAATGACGTGTCACCTCCTACGAACGCTTACCGTGTAATATAAACCCTTTGTCTCAATATCTCTAATCAAGAGGGTTGCATGCTAGTTCCATCAACCCATGTGCTTGATTATTCTTTCTTTGACTTCCCGGATTTGAACTTGCCCATACCTTACCATGGCCATGGATTTATTTTGGATGTATCAATTCCATCAAAGGGCCTGAGATATCTACTTCCGTTATGGAATAGAAGGGACAAATCCTTTCTCGCATTATCTATTAATGCGGTATTACTCATGACGCACCCAACGTATCCTACCTCACTGTGGACAGTTTGTCATCATAGTTTTTGTCAATACATCTAAGTGTGCGAGTTGTAATACCCATTAATAATAATCTTAAAGTCTAAGGGCCAATACACACGTTCGCAGATAGGAACATCCAATGACACTATGAAATGTGGATTTCCTACTGGCGGGTCTTGTTCTCATAATATCCTCCTGGATATTACCAAGGGTTCACACCATGAGAAGGTGCCTCAATGTTTTATGAGTCCTCACCCCTAATGACCTGTATTATTTTTGTCCCTCAAATAATATCATCCGGCCATAGAACATACATTCAAGAACAGTGTTATGGCACTTCTGGGTTCTCATCATAGCAGGGATCCTCTACGACCCTTTAATGCAACAGCTGTCCTTAGGACATTATCACATGACATGTCACGCAGAAGAACAATCAAGATGTGATAAGGCTTTTATTTAATGAATAAAGTACAAAGTAGTTGGTTCTAGACCACCAACTCCAACAAGAACACCCCACCAATGCTTTCTGGAGTCATGTAACATATATGTCATGAGTTTAACCCTATGATCTGGAGGCATCTCGATATGATCAAAGATAGATAACATGGAATCTATCCATGATTCAAAATATTGAGGTCTGCAATCCCCCGAGAAGGTGGGAGGATACTGCTGATGGAACTCCTTGATCAAATATTCCATAATAGGGACAGGTTAGGGAACACCCAAAATGGTCTACATAAACCTAAAGAAGCTTTCAAATAACTGGGCATCAACACCCCGTAGAATATCTAGAAGAGGGGCCTCAGGTGGAACTATAAGATCTACCATGGGTGGGTTAGGGACCACCACCTCTGGAGTATGCTCATCGCCAATTTATAGGCATACAACATGAGGTCATCATGGAAACATAGTTCTATAATTTCAAATTGAACACCTTATATAGAATTTATAACTGATAGGGAAATTGATAAATAAAGAAAAGGTACTAAGCCTACATATAAACACATTAAAACCATTATTCTGTTGCAGGATCTAGGTCTGGGTGATAAGAAGAGGTAATAAAAATATCATAAGAGAAACAACCTACTTCCCACTACTAAGGTTGGGTCAGGGTCAAGGTCTCATGTGACACACATTTAAGGGGTTCCATTTCAAATTAAAGGTTGTATTAATTTTAATTTATTTATGAATTTAAATTCCCTTTAAATGGTTGAATTAGATGAAACAACAATCCTAATTTATAAGGACCCATACACTTTATAAATTGAAATATGGAATCCACTTAATCCTAGTGATAACATATTCCAGCCCATGCAACCAATGGTACATGGTTCAATGTGCCAGAATTGGATGTTTAAGGCATGTGCTTTAACCAATGCAGGAAAACACTATTAGGTTAAGGTAGAAACTTTGAGTGCCAATTGTGTTATCACTATCTTTGAAGGAAATATCATAACATTTAAAGTCATAATAATAAAATCACTGTAGAGTATAATAATCAAGGAATATACAACAATCACATGAAAAACTGGCTATGTATGCGGGAAAGTAAATATGGCATGGCATAATGCTTGAAATTTTATTCCAAAGGTGCCTAGTATGATTCGTGTTCATGGTATTCCCTCATATCATTAGGCCAATAATAAACAACATTTTTTTAATAAAATCAATACCAATAACATAAAAAATCATGTGAGTCACCCAATGGTGAAATACATGAAATAGTAACAAAGTAAAGAAAAATATCATTTACCCATCCCAGGAAATTTGAGTTTCCCCTGTACATGGGTTAGCTACTCCTAGGCACAAAATCATAACCAAATTATAATATCCTATCATCATATATAAATCCAAATAGTAATACAAATAAAAATATCATCTGATACAACCTTTTAGTATCCCACCCCTGATTCCACATAATGGTGCCCTGAGACAGTGGCCAAAAGACCTCAATCACGGCCCCCAAATTCCAAAGGCTTCCAAATATAAGAGAGGGCCTAGGGAGTATTCTTTGGGAGACCATGAACTCATTAATCAGAGTAGAGTGTAATAGTATATAAGGAAAATAAAATAGTATAAGCAGACAAAAATAATAAACAAAAGAATAAATAAATACAAAATAATAAAAGATAAATAAATAAACCAATGAAATATAAATAATAAAATGATAAAATATGATTATCATGGTAATGTATCTACAAAAAATTATTCAAGGGATTTAGGGGATACAATAACATTCCACATTCTAAAAATATACAAAAAGAAAAAAAACCTTAATGACTAGCATCTTGAGCATAGGCTTGGTCCTTTTCTCTGAAACTCCATCCTAGAACAGTCAATCAATCATTGAAATCTGACCACTTCCATTTATATATCCATGCAACCATATAGTATACTTGGGTACCAAAGGAATCCCAAGTAGGTTGGGAGATATAATCCCAGTAGTCCACCACTAATGGTATCTAGATCAACCCTTTTGAAAAATATAAAATGAATAGTGTTCCATAATTAATAAATTCAAGACATAATTAAATAAATGAATAAATCATACTAGGTTCCAATAGTAAACCCATAAAATTCTACCTAATTCATCCTAATATGGTGAGTCTAAACCAAGAAAACCTATGAAGGTAAAGTGAGTGATAAAATGTGTAAGAAGATGGACTATTCCTAAGCTTATTACTAGGATTAGTAGGTACATTCCTAAGTTTCCAAATCAAAAGGATAATTTCTAACTTTAAATCATTCACTTTATTTTTAATTTAATTAAAAGTTTCTATGAAAATATAGATATTCACCATAAGACCATCCATATAAATTCTAATAGAATCCCATGTATCACTCTAGGGGCTTGGTATAAAAGCAATTAATAAGGAGTTTGTCTAAGTTTACCCAAGAATTAGGTCCCAGGTGTAACTATGGCATGGTGTGAGACAACAATAACTAAACTCAGAGTCTATCTTTGATGTTTCATGTAGTGGCTTGAGTCTCTCTCATTACACAGTACAACAATCATGCCATCGATCCCGTCTATAGGGTCTCCCTTCGGGAATTGGTTTCACTCATCTAGAGGTAAAAAGGAATAACACTAAGTGATCCCATCACAGACATAGCTAGTGTCACCCTCAGTGTATTTACAATGAATTAACAATTATAATGAGGGAAGGATTATCTTGTCCAAGGGATCCTTAAGTCAGAACCCCTTGTATCTCCCTCTACACCAAGGTGAAATCATTTATTCAATAATTTATATCATAATAGATATATTGGTTAAGGAATTTCCATTGGGAAATCTATTTATGTCATAATACATATGGCACAAGGAATAATCTCATGGACAATTAAATTATTTCAACTTAATTAACTACGTCAATGTATTAATTATAACGAAACACACATCTATGGGTGTTTATCAAATTTAGAACAAGGGTAATTAAGCCTCAAAGGTGGACCTCACCCATTGGGGTGGAATAATTCAATAACATCAACCCAAGGGGTTTATTCACTACTAGATAGAGTCATAATAGGAAAGGTAAGGCATACATTTTAAATAATTAGCAAAAATTAGTGGCGAAACTAGAAAGGTATATCTCATGGAACAATGGATCATTTTATAAATTGGTAAAAAATGAGGATAAATAACCTAGACCACAAACCTTATCCTCATAGTGATTCCCTCATTTAATGTTGACCTTTGATTTGAGATAGAAAAAAAATATATCGATGAAATTTTCAAATGCTCAAAAAATGGGGAAAATGATCTTTCACTTAGATAGTGTAATAGAGATGAATAAGAACTTGATATATAAGTGAGAGGATTCAAGGATGTACCACTAGATTAATGATAGATCTAACAACGAGATAAATAAATGATGAATAGAAGATCTTCCTTGATCCCTAGGCTTAGAAGAGGGAGAGTACTTACAGGAGGAAGGGGGTTCAACTGCTGGATAATAGAGAAGGAAGAGGGGTTTTAAAATTAAAACATTATTAGGGTAAAAATGTAAAATATCCCACACACACAGGGGAACATAGTTTGGCTCAATGGTTGGACAAACTATGCACTAACTGTGAGTTAGGTTCTGCTCCAAGGCCACCCCACAAGGGTTAGGAAAAATTTTGGTTAACCATATGAAAACCATAAAAAATGGCGCTGAAACTTTACTAATACAAGTTTTATAGGTGTGTGGGATCCGTCAAACAATTTTATAAAAACCGTGTGGATCCCTTCTCCCCAGTATCTCAAGCCGCACAGTTTAGGGAAACCGTGCAGACTTGGTTGAACGGTTTCTACCAACCATATGACCCAATCGTCCTCTTTCAATTTTGGGGCTCCAGGCTCTAAACTATCTCATGACACCATCAATACCTCCTTGACTCCCTTAATAAACATTATTAGGAAAAAAAATAAAGAATTAAAACAAAAATATAATGGTCATTACCTTTTGAAAAAGTTGAGACATTACAAGGAACACATATGATGGAAAAATAAATAATCAATAAACATGCCATATAATCAATAACTTGATAATGAAAAAATATACATGGAAATAATATAAATTAAAATAATAATAAGGATAACAATAATTGAATTAATAGTGATTCAATGCATAATGAAAAACATCTTTATCTTTACCATCAAGGCCTTATAAAAGACATCATTCTTTCCATAGATGTCAAAACCAAGAAATAATTCTTTTCTTCAAGGCCACAACCAATAAATCATACATTAATTGGGTAGGAATACACTAAATACCCAAACCTTTTTTCTATTGAGCCCAACTGATGCATCGAGGGGATATATAATACAAGATCCCACCCATCACTTCCTTAAGTCTAATTAATTCACCATATAAAATATATGAATATCAATATAATGAATAATTAAATTTCCAAGGAGTAAATAAACATCCATATTGAGATAAAACCATATAGGATGTTAATACCATTCCCAGTAAATAAATGGGATAATATTGACATAATCCATCCAGAGAAAGAATGTGAATGGTAAAAAAACACATAATCAGTATCGAAACTATGGGGAATTATCAATGTAATAGGAAATACCCTTATCAAATAAAAAAATACAAGGTAGAATATGAGGTTACTTTTAAAGTTTTAGCTTATAAATATAATATAATAATTTAGTTTAATAGTTTTCATTGGTAGGATACCATATTAATAGAAGGAAAATCCTTCATTATTGATTGAAAAGAGAATGTGAATTATCTAAAGCATATCCCCCAAAAGAATCTATCTAAGTGTAAAGTCTTAGGCCCACACATCATGAACTAGAGAAAATATTTAGTTGAAAATAAACCAACCTTTTTAGGGTGATTACCCCTAGGTGCATCTGTGCAACTTCTGTATCCATTTTCTAGTATCCAAATAGGGATGTCATTGCTATGAAAACCATACTCTTTACTTTCCCAAATTTAGGGGTTTAGGGAATTATGATGGATTAAGAAATTTATTTAATGATATGAAATATAATTGTAAATATATTAAATTGGTGACATTTTCATATAATTACAATCATGATAAATTACAATAATGTTTTGTAACTTAAAGTAGAAGGGGTAGAAAAAGAAACCTTATATTGGTATAATAACATGATAGAAAAAATGCTATAAAGAGAGGGGATAATTAGTATATACTTAAATAAATATCAAATGGGATATGATACCATGAAATTAAAATCAAGGAAATATGTGTTAATGGTATTAAAATAAATTAATTTCTATTAAAAAGCGAAGAGATGGATTAAAAACCCTTACCTAGAAAAGTAGCTTCTTAAATCTTGGTATAACTATGCATATAACAACCCATACTTTACATACATTGTTATTACTTCAGAATTGAAGCATACTTATTACAACATATAACAAAACCATGATTGGACAGTATAAGTATAATGTCTTTAGAAACTAGGAAACATAAACAACTGGTTCATAAATCATCTACATTGTCTCATATTTATTTCATCAAATCTAGATTCCCTTTTGGAATATCCTAATTAATACCCTTCTTCCTGACCAGGGGAAAATAAAACATAAAAAAGGGTGAGATACAATTATCAGTAAGGGTAAAAAAAGAAAATATTAATCATATCATATTGATAAGAGCATAACATTTTGAAAATATTAACCTGCAAAAGAGATCATAATATGATGACATGAGATAAATCATAGTAGTGAAATGTAATCCAAATAATAATAAATTAATACATGAAACCTTGTGGCATACACAAATAATCATATAAAATCATTTCATATTAGTCAAGAATCATTTCCACGACCATCATAGTGGATAAAGTCCATTACTGAACCGAGTTCACTCCTCGTTCTTATCTTGTATCACTGAACCAGATTAACTTTCCATTCCAGCCATGTATCTCTCATGAGATATAAATATTTACCCAATTAATTGGAGGGAGATATAGGTCCCACCCATATCATAATTAAACCATAATTATGTGTGTCACAAAATCATAAATCATACATCATAGTATAACCCATGTAATAAAAATGGGATTCTTAAACAGCATGCCATCATAACATAATCAATATCAGATAAAAAGACTTCATAAAAATAACTCCATCATAACATAACAAAAAAAATTTAATAATAGGGATAGAAACATAACACTATATCATTTTATATGGAAAATAATTTTGATAAAGCACTTAAACTTAGTTCCTAAGGAAAATATCTTTTCTTTTTCAAAAAACATTTTCTGTTCTCAACATGTCATGAAATTCTAAAATAAAAGAATTTAACTGAAAATAAACTTGAAAACTTGTAAAGTAAGCTTTATGTAAATAATTTTCTATGAAATAATACAAATCTATTCATGCCGTATAAGTTAAAAAAACATTCTTCTCGTACTTTGGCCAGAAAAGTCAAAAAGTATCTTGTATTGAAAGCGACAAAATATTCCTTTCATATATTTTAATAAAAATTCACTAATAGGTAAAATTGGATTTGAAAAATTTTAGGGGGATATAAATAATATTACATATTGAAGAAATAGGGATTTGGATGATAAATATGGCCCATTAAATTCTGAAGTATAAACAATCTCAGATAAAAACGAGATTGTGAAATTTTCCCTTACCTTAGGTCCGATATGCTTTGTACGAATACAAACCTCCTATATAATGATTTAAATAATGTCATTGACTTATTCCATAATCATATTCATTGTTATGATATCATATATGGTCATATTCGTATCTTCTTATTATTAATATTTCATTTCTACTTGTTATTCGGGTGTTCATTGATTTATGTTCTTATATGTGTTTTGTCGAATAAATTCTTATTCCTATTTTTAGGTTATAGATACATCATTTACAGAATGGTATTAGTGTAATATATATCATATTTATTCATTCAATTCATTTATATAATCATTCTTTAATGAAGATCATGTAGAATAAGTCACATCACATCGTGGAGACGGTAGGCTGTACGTACGCACGAGCGATGATATCATTCCCATGATTGTGGAATTGTGTTGAAGTGTATGGTATATAATATTTAAGAATCAATATCACATTAAAATAATCATATATTTTTATATCTTCCATGCTTATACCCATCCAGGTATGTTAGTGATGAAATAAAAGATTACACCACGATGTGGAGATGGTAAACCGTACTTACACACGCGTGGTGATTTCATTTTTTCATAGGATGGATAGAAGATAGAATATGTTTGTTTCATATTCATAATAACATATTAGTATAAAATTGATACTGGAGTTATTACTTAATAATGAAACAACTAATATAGAGGAAGTAGGAGAAGAAATAAGTTTGAAAGAATCGGTAAAGGATATTACCTCTTCTTCGATGTGCATCCTCTTAACCTCCTCTTAGGGAACTAAAGTTGGTATTTGAAGAAGAACAGGACCTCTAGTAGGTTTATAGGGAAGTGGAGAAGTTAAATGGGCAGTGTTTGGACGAATTGGAGACCTCAAAAATGGTGTAAAGTGGAGAGGGAGGAGGCACCCTTTTATAAGGGAGGAGAGGGGCACCTTTGGAAACCTAAAAAATATTAATTTATAATAAATTCAAACCCCAATTAAAAACCTCAAAAAATGACTACATTAGAATATGAGATGATATAGGGTTTTAATCTCATCAACCAATAACATTTAGACATGTTTAAGTTTATTTTAAACCTTATCATTTTTATTTATCCTTATTTAATCTATTTAATTTTATTTGTGGTAGTAATATTCTAAATTTTAAATTGTTCCAAATACAAACTTATATGTTGTAAATTTTCCATAATTGGATACTTTATTACCTTTTAGACCATATAATTTTCAATTTTAAATTTTTAAATATTTTTGTGATTTTTAAATAATTTAATAATATGTTATTTTTATAAAATACCAATAGTGTAAATTTTGACACTATTCATTTATTTGAATTTAAATAAAATACACAAAGAGAATATATTCGAACCAAAATATTTAATAGGTTCCTAACATGTCATATTCATCTATAAAATTATTATATCACACTAAATAGTTCATATAATATTTCTTTTAATATTTTAAATCCATTTATTTGATATTTCAATCAATAAAATAATTTCAACATCACTATTGTGTCATCTTTAATAATAATTATTTAATCCCTAAAAATTCTAAATAAATTCACATTATTTAGTTAATTTTATTAGATTTCTGGAGTATATTCATGTTCTAAGTGTTATGAAGTTTATCACTAAATTAAAATTATCACACTTATAAGATATAAGAGAGTGACATGTTGTCACTTTCTTTGGTTTTAATTATAATTATATCATTTTCATGGTCAATAGTCCATGAAACGAATATATTCCAAACCTTAGGTGATATGGGTTGAGTTTTATTCATATAATAGAATTTTTTCAGGTGGGAGGATAATTTTATAATCTTATTTTTACCCTTAATTACTTGATTTACCTTTAACTACAGTAAATAAAAATTACCATAGTTACTATTCATAATGTCAAAAAAATAAAAGTAACCTATTAACATAATTTGGACCCACTAAATCCAAATATTGAATCCATTTTTCAAAATTAAAAACACATAATTTGTAGTAATTAATTTAAAATTAATCCCATTGTTAAGAAAATGGGTTTTAAAAGTTAAAACATTGTCAAAGATTTAAATGTTTTTACCTATGAATTCAATGTAAAATTAATGGTAATGACATAAATTATATTAAATGGTAAAAATATATTCTATTTATACTTTAAAACCATTAAATTTTATCATTTAACTATATAAATTTTCTTGATGAAAAAAGTTGTTTTTAAGAAAAATTTAGCGTATATTTACTATTCATCAAAATATGAATGTTATCAGAAAAGTATCTAACATTTATCCAATGAAAATTTTTATATCCTGATTAAAAATAAGAAGTTTATTTTGTAAAATTGATCTTATAAACTTGTCAAAAATTATATTTAAAATGGGTTATCCATCAAAAGGTGGTAAAACAGTATTTTTTGAAAAATACTTCTTTTATCCGAAAAAATGATTTTGTTTTTATAAATCATTATAGAAAATGTGTAAAATGAATTATAATGTTATAAAATTTAAAATTAAGTTAATACTATTCATAACGGCTAGTTCATAATATTATAATAATATATCATTGTTTAGTGAAACTCGGATTGCATACAACGCAAGCTATCGAGGAAGGTTGCTCTTGTATGTAACGCAAGCCAAGTCAGTGTTGTGTGTTGTGAAAGATTAATTTGGTGTTGCGTATAAAATAAGACATAAAAAATATATATTTCTCATAAAATCTCCGGGTGTTACATTCTACCCCCCTTAAAATGAATTTCTCCCTAAAAATTTGTTACTTCATGACAAACAGATTAGGATACCTCTCCCTCATAATATCCTCAAGTTACCATGTAGCTTATTATAATTGGTGGTTCCTCCTTAAAAATTTAACCAAGTGAGTGGTCTTGTTTTATAGAATCGTTTCTCTACGATCCAGAATCTCTATCGGCTGTTCTTCATAAGAAAGATCTCACACCAGCGGTACAACTTCTGAGCTTAGTACATGTGAAGGATCAGATATGTACTTTCTTAGGAGAGATACATGGAACACATCATGAACTTGATAGAGATTTGGTGGAAGGGCTAATCGGTAAGATACATTCCCAACACGATCCAGTATTTTGAAAGGACTGACATACCTAGGGCTCAGCTTTACCTTCTTTCCAAATCTCATTACTCTCTTCCACGGAGATATTCATAAGAACACTTTATCACCCACTTCAAACTCTAGGTATTTTCTTTGGTTGTTGGCATAACTTTTTTGTTGAATATAAGCTGCTCTTATGTGTTGTTGAATAGATCTGACCTTTTCTGCCATCTCATCAACAAGATCAGGTCCTAATAGATTTCTTTCCCCAACTTTATCCCATCAAGTTGGATTTCTGAATTTCTTTCCATAGAGAGCTTCATAAGGATCCATCTGAATACTGGAGTGAATTCTATTATTATAAGATAATTCCACCAAAAGTAGTTGTTGATCCCAACCACCTTTTAAATCCATAGAGAAAGCTCTTAACATGTCTTCTAGAGTTTTAATTGTCCTCTCAGACTGACCACCTCTCTGAGGATGATAAGTAGTGATGAAACTCAACTCTGTATCTAGATTATGTTAAAGACTTCTCCAAAACATCTAAGTAAACCTAGGATCCTGATCAGATATAATGGAAAGTGGTACTACATAAAATATTACCACTTTATTTACATATATCTTGGAAAGTTGATCAAGAGATAAATTCTCTTTAATAACAATGAAGTGTGCTGACTTCGTAAGATGATCAACTATAACCCAGATAGCATTATTGCCTTTGGATGTTTTGGGAAGTCTGGTGAAAAAGTCCATAGTGATGTTTTCCCATTTCCATTCGGGTATGGGTAATGGTTGTAACATAACCATATACTTATATCTCTCAGCTTTAACTTGCTGACAAACCAAGCATCAATAGACATATTTGACGATATCTTTTTTCATGCCATCCCACTAAAAGTACTCTTTCAAGTCCCTGTACATCTTTTTACTTCTAGGATGAATAGAGAATGAAGAACTATGAGCCTCATCTAGCAGATCCTTCTTTAATTCTTGTATGGGAGGAATACAGACACAGTTCCTGAACCTTATTGTCCCATCACAATCAATGTTGAATTCAGGAACATTTCTCACCTTCTTTTGTAACTCTACATCTTCTTTCTATGCCTCTTTAATCTTCACATGTATAGATGGTTAAACATTCATTTGAGAAAGGTAATATTTTTCCCCTTCCATTATAATTCCAAGATCCATCCTTTTTAAATCCACAAATATTGGATCTTTTTTGATCCTCATCATGGATATGCTAGCATGGTCTTGTCGACTTAATGCATATGCCACCTTTTTTTCTTTCCCAGGGTGGTAATGAATTGAGCAGTCGTAATCCTTGATCATCTCCAACCATCTTCTTTGGAACATATTCAGATCCTATTGTGTGAAAATATACTTTGAACTTTAATGATCAGTATAAATATCACACCTTTCACTATAAAGATAATGTCTCCATATTTTTAATGCAAAGATAACCGCGGCTAACTCCAAATCATGAGTTGGGTAATTTTGCTCATGAATTTTCAACTGTTGTGAGGCATAAGCTATCACCATATCATTTTTTATTATAACACACCCCAATCCCTTCTTGGATGTATCACTGTAGATCAAAAACCTTTCCCCACTATAAGGCAGTGTGAGCACAGGTGCACTGGATAAACTTCTTTTTAACTCCATGAAATTCTCTTTACACTCCTCCGTCCAAACGAACTTAACTCCTTTTCGAGTCAACCTGGTGAGTGGATTAGATAATCGTGAAAAAAATTTCACAAAACGTTGATAATATCTAGCCAGACCAAGAAAACTTTGGATCTCAGTTACCTTTTCTGGTCTCAACCATATTTTGATAACCTCTATTTTTTTTGGATCCACAGATATCCCCTATTTTGAGATAATGTGACCAAAAAATGAAACTTTTTGAAGCCAAAATTTACACTTGGTAAATTTGGCATAAAGCTTATCCTTTCTTAGGGTCTTTAATACAATTCTCAAGTGATCTTTATGTTCATACTTGCTCTTTTAATATACAAGAATATCGTCTATAAAGACTACCACAAAATGATCAAGATAGTATCTAAAGACTCTATTCATTAGATCCATGAAGATAATAGGGGCATTAGTAAGACTGAAGGGCATCACAATAAATTTATAGTGTCTATACCTTGTATGGAAATCCGTCTTTGGTATATCGTCCTTTTTTGACCCTTAATTGATGATACCTTGAATTAAGATCAATCTTGGAAAAGTATTGAGCTCTGCGTAGTTGATCAAATAAGTCATCAATGCATGGGAGAGGATATTTGTTCTTGATAGTGATCTTGTTATGTTCCCGATAATCAATGCAGAGTCTCATTGATCCATTTTTCTTCTTAACAAACAGAATAGGTTCTCCCCAAGGTGATGCACTAGGGAGTATGAATCCCTTATCAAGATTCTCTTAGAGTTTCTTCCTCAATTCTTGCAACTCAATTGGGGCCATTCTATAAGGTGTCTTTGAAATGGGCATAGCACCCGATATGAGTTCTATTGAAAACTTAAATTCATGATTTGGTGGAAGACCTAGCAATTCCTTTGTAAAGACATCATCAAACTTCCGTACAATAGGAATATTATTAATCGTGAGTTTCTATCCAACCAATTGAGATAAATAACCTTCATTTATTGAAATCAAGACCCATAAGATGGAATAAATTTCCACTGGAAGGTCATATTCATCCTTGCATCGATAGCTGATCATAGATTGATAAGGAATATGAAATGTGACTTCCCTTCTGTGGCAATTAATATGATCTCCATATAAGGAAATCCAATCCATTCCAAGAATAACATCAAATTCCACTATAGGAAGGATCACAATATTTTTAGGAATCAATTTCCCACAAACATCAATTGGAGAAGAATTATAAACTTTTGATGCAACCGTTGTGCCATTAGGAGTTATCACAGCTAACTCAACAACTAATTGTTGAGTTTGTATGGTGATACCCTTAGAAAATTCTTTATAAATAAAAGATTGGGTGGATCCAGAATCAAATAAAACATTTTCTACTTTAAAGTGGATGGTAAGTGTACCTTTCAAAACTTTTTTATCATACTCCACATCGCCGGTAGTAATTACATGTGAATTCCCTTTTTCTTTGGACTTAAGAGTTTTTTGACGTCAATCATCATAAAAAAACCTTGGATTAGGGCATTGATTGGAATAATTCCCCATTTCCTTGCACTTGTAACATTGAAGTGTAGGAGGTTCATTCTGTGTAGCCTTTTCTTTGTTCGCATCAATAAACATCTTTTTCCCATCACTACGATATTCAATTTCCCAATGACCTTCTTTTCCACACTTAAAATATTTACTTGTCCCTTTAAGACAATTACCTCCATTTTTCTTTCCACACTTTGAGAATAAGGGAAAACTCATTTTCTTTTCAGTGTGCTATTTAGATTTTCCTTTGAATTCCATTTTCCTCTTCTTATCAATCCCATATAACTAATGGGTTACTCCAATCTACATCTCAACCTTGAGAGGACATCAAACAATTTCTTCATAAATATTGAAGTTCTTTATGGCTAATGACCTTCATAGACTTGGTTTTAAGCCACTAAATAATTGATTGATCTTACTCTCAAGTTGGATAATAATCCCAAAAGCGTACCTTGCAAGTCTTGTAAAATTTACTTCGTATGTACCGATAGATTCATCATCCGTTTTCTTAAGTTCAAGAAACTCATTCTCTATCTTTGTTCAAAGAATATGAGGTAAGTAATTATTGAAAAATAAGTTATTGAACTCATCCCATTCCATGAACTCAATTTCATCCCTTTACCTTGTATTCTTGACAAGATTCCACCACTGATCAGCTTCACCTTCCAAACAATATACTGCTAAGATGAGTTTATCATGTTCAGAACATTGTAGGACTAAAAATATCTTTTTAGTGGTACTGATCTATTGTTCAGCCACTAATGGATTAGAAGACCCGCTGAATGAAGGTGGATGCTTCCTCATGAAGGACTCAATAGAATGTTGTTCCTTCCTTTGCTAATTTGGATGTCCTACATGATTTATAGCTTGAGAGAGTTGTGTGAGCATGGCTATAAGATTTTTCATTCCATCTCCCATAATTTTTGGTTGCTCAGGGGGACAATCATTGCATTGCCCATCACATTCAGCATTAACATGGTTCCTTCGGGTTCCATCCATTTACTAAAACCAAGAATCATAGTGTGAGAAACACTAATTAAAATAGAAAAACCACAAAATCAGTAATAAAATTTCACACTTTAGGTATTATCATAGGTTATTCATGGAAATTTATAAAACAATAAGATTGTGTCCTATTATTAGACATATCCTTAGGGTTCTTACTCAGGTTTTCACATCCTAGTTTCCAAAGGTTGACTATACCTTTCCTCTGATACCAACTATAATGACCCAGACTTTACATACATTGTTATAAATTCAGAATTGAAGCATAATTATTACAACATATAACAAAAACATGATAGGATTGTATAAGTATAGTTTCTTTAGAAACTGGGAAACATAAACAACTTGTTCATAAATCATCTACATTGTCTCCTGTTTATTTCATCATATCTAGAGTCTCTTTTGGCATATCCTAATTAATAAACTTCTTCCTAACCCGGGGAAAAGAAAACATATAAAAGGGTGAGGTCAAATGCACAGTAAGGGTAAAAAAAAGGAAATATTAATCATATCATATTCATAAGAGCATAACATTTTGAAAATCTTAACCTGAAAAAGAGATCATAATATCATGACATGGGATAAATCATAATAGTGAAATGTAATCCCAATAATCATAACTTAAAACATGAAACTTTGTGACATACACACATAATCATAGAAAATAGTTTCATATTAGTCAAGACTCATTTCCAAGACCATCATAGCGGACAAATTCCATTACTGAACTAAGTTCACTTCTCGTTCCAGTACTGTATCACTGAACTGGATTAACTTGCCATTCCAGCCATGTCTATCTCATGCGATATAAATCTTTACCCAATGAATTGGAGGGAGATATAGGTCCCACCCATCTCATAATGAAACAATTGTTATGTGTTCTACAAAATCATAAATCATACATCATTGCATAACCCATGTAATAAAAATGGGATTCTTAAACATCATGTCATCATAACACAATCCATATCAGATAAAAGGACTTCATAAAAATAACACCATCATAACATCATAAAACCAATGTAATAATAGAGATGTAAACATAACCCTATATCATCTTAAATGGAAAATAATTTTGATAAAACACTTGAACTTAGTTCCTGAGGAAAAAATATTTTCTTTTTCAAAAAACATTTTATGTTCTCAACATGTCAAGAAATTATAAAATAAAATAAGTTAACTGAAAATAAACTTGAAAACTTTTAAATGAATATTCATGGAATTAATTTTCTATGAAAGCATAAAAATTCATTCATGCCGTATAAGTTAAAAAACCATTCTTCTTGTACTTTGGCCAGAAAAGTCAAATAATATCTCGTACTAAAAACAAAAAAAGATTTATTTAATATAATTTAATAAAAATTCACTAATAAGTAAAATTGGTTTTAAAAAATTGTAGGGGAATAGAAATAATATTACATATTGAGGAAACATGTACGTGGATGATAAATATGCCCCAGTAAATTCTGATGTATAAATAATCTCAGATAAAAATAAGATTGAGAGATTTTCCCTTACCTTAGGTCTGATATGCTTTGTACGTATCTGAACCTCCTATATAATGATTTAAATATTGTCATTGACTTATTCCAAAATCATATTCATTTTTATGATATCATATATGGTCATATTCTGATATTCTTATTAGTAATATTTCATTTCTACTTGTTATTCAGGTGTTCATTGCTTTATGTTCTTATGTGTGTTTTGTCGAATAAATTCTTATTCCTATTTTTAAGTTATAGATAAATCATTTAAAGAATGGTAATAGTGTAATATATATCATATTTATTCATTCAATTCATTTATATAATCATTATTTAATGAATATCATGTAGAACGAGCCACATCACATCATGGATACGGTAGGCCATACGTACGCACGAGCGATGATATCATTCCCATGATTGTGGAATTGTATTGAAGTGTATGGTGTATAATATTTTAGAATCAATATAAATTTAAAATAATCATATATAGTTATATCTTCCATCCTTATACCCATCCAAGTATGTTAGTGATGAAATAAAATATTACACCACGGTGGGGAGACGGTAAACCGTACATACGCACGCGTGGTGATTTCATTTGTAGTTTACTGATTGGTTATGCCACCCAACCATCCTAAAGTACACAATGACTATCATGTTTCATTATTGAGGAATTACATGTAAAATTAAATCTATATACTCACATCTGGGAGAAAAGATTTTTAAAGTCTCACTATAATGTACTTTTTCAATAGATTTCATTATGAAGTCTCACTACATCATTGATATAGAGTCATACAATAAATTAAAGAGGTAAGCCCTCCCTTATTTATATAAAATGTGTAGACTTGATTAGGTGATCCAAAATGACCCATTTATTTATATTATTTTTAATATTATTTTGAATTCTATTGAAAAAGTACATGGTAACATTATCCCACATCTACATTATTATAGGGAGTGGTTTCATGACTCCTTTAGGATGTTTTCTTTCAGCCTTTACCGACTACCATACCAAGCATCTAGAAATATATTACATAATTTCCTACTTCATACCATCCCACCAAAAATCTTCTCTTAAATATGTATATATATTTATGCTACCATGGTGTAGAGTGAAGTTTGAACTATGTACTTCATCTAGTAATTCCATTTTTATCCTAGGTATGGATGGAGCACATATTCTCTTTCCAAACTTTATCACACCATATTCATCAGAGAAGTATGTTAATATACCCTAATTCATGGTTATAATTTCTTTTGAAAACCCTTATTTTCATGTTTTAATTTTTTTATCTTCTCTATGGTTTGGAAATCATTTTGAAAAGAAGTGATGTTTCTCCTTCCTTATGATTTCCATATAAAACATTACCAACTACATGAATATAGGTTCCTTGTCTATCCTAATTTTTGTTATAACTCCATGTTATTTTCTAGATAAGGAATCAACCATAATGTTTAATTTCCTAGTATGGTATTGTATCGAGAAATCATAGTACTTAAGTAGTTATAGCCATATTATTTGTCTCATGTTGAGTTTATTTTATGATAATATGTTTTTCAAACTCTTGTGATCCGTATATATCTTAGATCTATCACCATAGATATAGTTCCTCCATATCATAAATTTAAATATTATAGCTTCAAATTAAATATTTGGAGTTGGATAGTTCTATTAATGGATCTTCAGTTTCCTTGATGCATAACAAACCAATCTATCTTTTTGTATAAGGGTACAACTTTACATTTTATTTTTTTCATCACTATATATTAAAAATCCTTCAATTCTTAATAGAAGATTAAAAACTGGTACATTGAATAATATATTATTTAGCTCCTCAAAATAGTTCTCACATTTCTCTAACAATGTTAATTTTACCTCTTTAAGTGTCAACTTTTTTTAGAGGTTGGATAATCAAGAATATTTTTTGAAAAAATCATCAATAGTAACATGCTAATACAAGGAAACTATGTATCTAAGTTATATTCTTCAATGTGGACCATTCATTGACTCCCTTTTTCTTTGAAGGATCTGTACATATTCTATCCTTAGAGATGTTGTGGCTAAGAAAGGAAATGTGATGGAGCTAAAATTCACACTTACTGAATTAACCATACAATTCCTTATTGTTGAGAGTCTCAAGAATGATTCACAAATTATTCTCATGCTCCCTATAGATTTTAGAGTATATAAATATATAATCAATGAATACAACTATTAAATCATTAAGATAATCCTTGAATAATTTGTTTATAAGATCCATAAAAACATAGGGTACATTAGTCAAACGAAAGGGAATCATTGTGAACTAATAATGTCTATACATTGTATGAAATTAAATATTTGGTATATCATACTTATTCACATTTAATTAGTGGTAAATGGAGAAATGATCAATCTTATAGAAATATTGACCTACTTTAATATGATAAAATAAGTCATCAATGTATGGGGGATGATACTTATTCCTTATATTAATGAAATTTATCTCCCTATAATCAATACATAACCTCATAGAACCATTATTATTGTAAAAAATAACAGGGATCTCTAAGGTGAAACACTAGGGAAGATTAATCCCTTATAACCAATCTCCTATGACTTTTTATTTATCTTCACTAATTCCATTAGGTTCATTCTATAGGTAATATTAGATATAGGGTTTTATTCTAGGATGAGCTCAATAGAAAACATTATTTCATGCTCAAGTAGATTTCTAGAAAATTATTCTTAAAACACATCAATGTAAGGTACATACACCATTATTAAGTTTTCCATTTAAACCATAGGTTGAATATTGTTTTCTTCTACAAGTATTTAATTAAGGCAGCCTAATGAAGGAAAAATAGGTATGAGTTAGATAATGAGGCCTCAACTTTAAATATAAATAAATCCACCCCTTTATAAATCAAATTATCCTTCTTTGAGAAATAATTTTTTACACTATACTTTGAAATCCAATCTATAACTAGGATTATGTGAAAGTCAACCATGGGTATGATAATCACATTTACAAGTAGGGTGTGTCTATTCATCATAATGGGGACTGACTGACATACCCTTTTTGTAATAATATCTCAATTGGGTGTCTTGATTGACAAATCATTACTTAGATTACTAGGAAATGTTTTAACATTCTTAGAAAATAAGTAGGATATAAAAGAGTGTGAAGATTTAAAATTGAAGAAATGATTATATATATTTTATTTTATTATCAATGTACCTAATGTCATATCTTTATGACCTTTCACTTCAATTATGGTAATCACATAAGCTTGGTCTTACCCTAAAGACTCTTCTGAGGTGGATTTTCTTAATGCTTGGGGAACTGGTTTGAGTAATGAATGATATATTTATAGTTAAATAATTATATATTAGTGTAGTACTTATTTATATTTCATTCATGATCCAAATGGACCTACTCTTCACACTTTTAACAAACTAATGTTCCATTTTAAAAAGTAATAGAGTGTTTTTTCCACAACTATCACATGGTGGTTGTCCCATCTTTCCCTTATTCTTCATTTCCAAATTTCTTTGTCCATGGTGCTCCAATATACTTTTGTTATCTTGAATTAATTTGAAAATATAATACATGGAGAATTATTTTTTTATCTTGATGGAACATGATACTATATCATTGTATGATGAAAAATTCGGAGAGACTAGAGCCCTTTGAAGGATAAAATCTTACCCATGAAATAAATAGTTGAACCTATTTTCTTGTTTATATACATAATAAAAAACATGACTAGAAAATCTTGTAAAATTAGCCTCATACTCATAAAAAATATCCTCTTCATTCTACTTCAAATTAATTAGTTTCCTTTCCATATCAGATCATTTCCCTCGAGGGAAGTATTTCTCAAAAAATATCACCTTTAAAGTCTTCCATTCCATGTTAAATATATCATCATCATCCTAAGTATTTTGAATTAAATAGAACCAATAATAAACATATCCCCTTAAATGATAAACAACCATGAAACATTTCTCCCTTTCAATACTTCCCAATGTAAGAAATATCTTCTCTAAGGACTTGATCCATTGTTTAGCTACTAATGGATCAGTGGTTCTATTGAATGATGGAGGTTTTTGTCACATGAACTGGTCCAAAATTGTTTCAACTTGTTATATATTAGTAGGTTTCCTTATTAATGACATATTATTAGTCATAAATTGAGTCAATTTCCCTAATAAATCCATAATATTCTCAGTTAAAACACCATCTATATTGAATTTATTTGAAAGGAAATCACAATACTAATTACAGGTGATGATATGATTTCCATCCCTCCCATTATGTTCCATATATAAATAATGGCATAAAAATAATTAGCTCTAAACATTATGAATATTGATCCATAAATATTCTAATTCAAGAAAAACTTCTTGGGAATCATAAGGTTTTAACAAAATGATTTTGATAACTATGTTCTTAGAGTATCTAGTTCCCAATGTTTCTAATAAACCTACCTTCAATACCAAATGTAATTCCCTAATATAGTATCATAAAGTTATCATTTACTTTATTACATTGGTAAAAAATATAAGGATCACATTACAAAAGACTAAACAAATTAGTAGTCTTGGGAGTCAAGATACATACATGATTTAAATATTACATTAGAACATAAAAACATAGTATAAAAACATCCTAAAAATTTCCTATTCTTTTTATTGAATCCCTAAATTTATTTATAGACCACTTCTTAGTACCCTGGTGAAATGGAAACATAAGAAGGGTGAGCTCAAATTCTCAATAATGGTATGAGAACAAAAATAATATAATAATATGAATACAAATGATGGAAGAGTGAATAATCAATAAATATTCAATATTATCAATAAATTTATCATGAAATAAATATACATGGTTAGAATAAAAGTGAAAATAATCACATGGATAACAATTAATGAATTCATGGGGACAAAATGCATAATTCCCAATATCCTGACCTTTATAGTTAAGGCCTCAGTCAATAAAATATCAATAATGTTATGTTGAAACCATGACATCATTCTTACTGTCAATTCCATAACCAAGACATCGTTATTTCATTTGGTAGGCATTGACCAAATGATCAAACCTTTTTTTTCATGATATCAGCCAATGTATTAAGGGGATATATAATACCAAGACCCACTATTCATGTATTTAAGTCTATAAAATATATTAATATCAATATAATGCATAATCAAAATTCCTATAAATAAATAAATATACACATTTAGATACAAAATATGGAATGTCAATGATTTCCCAGTCAATAAGTGGGATAACATGGACATAATCTATCCATATAAAGAATGTGGATGGTTAAGAAATACATAATTTGCTTAGAAAATATAGGGTATTCTCAATGTAAAAATAATTACCCTTATAAAAAAAACAAAAATAAGGTAGTGGTGAAGGGTAATTTCAAAGTTATGGGTTATCAATAGAAGATAATAATTTAGTTTAATAGTTTTTATTGGCAAGAGACAATAGAAATGGTGGGAAAATACTTCATTCTAGTTTGTAAATAGTATATTAATTATCCATAGCATATACCCTAGGATTTTATATCTAGTTATGCAGTATTAGGCTCACTCATCATTCACTAGAGTGAATATTGAGTTGGAACTCAATTATCATTTTTAGGTTGATTACCCATAGGTGAATCCATGCTACAACAACATCTGTTTTCTTTATTCATATAAGGAGTTCATTTATAGGAAAACCACACACTCTTTATTTTTTTTTTAAAATTAGGGCTTTTAGGAATTGTGAAAACTTGGAAAATTCATTTATGAGAGGAAATATCATTTTGATTATATCAAATGGGTGATAATTACATATAATTACAATAATGATGACATTACAATAAAGGTTTCTAATTGAAAATATAATGGGTGTAATGATAACCCTTATGTTGGCATAATAATGATAGATGAAAAAAGATATAATGAGAGGGAATGAGTAGTATCTCATTAAAAATATATTGAATATGAGACAATAGAATTAAATTCAAATTAAGGAAATATTTTTGAATCATACCACATTAAAATAATTTTAAATAAAAATGAAAGAGAAGGATTAGAAACCCTTACCTTTTTAAGTAGCCTCTTAAATCTTGGAATGAATCCTAAGAAAATTAAGAACTTCTTCAGAGGGATTTAGAGAGGGGTAAGGAAGAAAAATTCATGATAAATTCATTTAGGGTGGAGAGGTATGAGATAATGGGTCGGAGTGAGCTCCTTTTATAGGTATAAAATAGGGACTTTTGGAAACTAGAGTTAGGTAATGGATAACAATGGTATCACATGGGGGTTAGGTAGGTTTGGTAAGTTAGGTTGGGATTTTTTGAGACATGTAGGTATGAATTTACAACTGAACAAAGGCATTCTATAAGTTATAAGTTTAAAATAGATTTAGAAAAATTTGAGCCACATTAGATTACCCATATTAACACTTATTAATCATGATTAAATATTATTCATGGTTATGATTTTATTACTAAAAATATTAGATGACCTTATTAACAAATTTAGACCTGATGAATCCAAATTTGAGCTATATCTAACCTTATTCAATTTCTAAATATGGAAAAGTAAACTTTTATATTAAAACATATAATCTGTAGAAAAGTGATTTTTGTAGATATATAACATTTTAATTGTTAGGTGTTTTTAATTTTATTTTACATTAATTATAAATTAAAATAGTATTATTTTTTTATATATTCTTAAAATAAATATAAGAGTAATAATTTTAAAATAGATCCATTTAAAAATATTGTATATTTAGAAATTTATTGTTCTTTAATAAATAACTGCTTTACAGTGAGAAATAATATCTACCTTTGTAACTTAAATTTATTAAAAAATTAAAATTTAACTTATTAAATAATTTTAAAATTATAATTTAGAATATTAAAATCATTTTATTTGTTTTAATTTATAAAATCTATAAAAAATTAGTTTTAATATCAGTGCATGTAATGTGTAAAAAACCCATTTTTAGAGAAAGTGTATTTTAATATTAAAATTTTTATGTTGGATAATATTATCAATGATTTTGACTTTCATGAAATAAATTGGATTATTTAAAAAAAATAAAATTTACGTTTCATACAAAGAAATCTGAAACTGAATTTTTCCAAAATAATATTTAATTAAATGGAAAGACCAAAAACAGTTTCTATTAGAAATTGTTACTTATGTCTTAAAATATTAAATATATATTTTATAAATTCAACATAATTTTTTTAAATTATATAGTTTTAATTTTTAAAAATTTGATAAATTAAAAGTAATTATAAACTTTTATGTCTTCTTTATGTAAATTTATTGTTTTTGTAAAAGCTATATTTTTCACTATTCACCAAAAAATAAACTATTTTAGAAAAATACCAAAAAAATCATCCCAAGATAATTTTCAAATAATTAATCCCAATATGAAATCCGTTTTATAAAATATAAATTCAAGAATTTATGAATTGAAATTTTAAATATAATCATTATTAAAGGCTCTTGATATTGAAAATTGGGAAATAGTTTTTGATGTTCTGACCCAACCCGATGAGGCCTGAGATGAAACTACCCCAAGATCACCTCTAATAGGCTTGGGGTGGGTGACTAGTTTCAAGAAGTCACATTACACACATGTTAGGAATTAGGCTTATGTACCTGTATGCATGCACACATCTCCAATCCTATACGAAGATGAAATGTAAAACTAACAAAATGCATGCACACATCTATAATAACACCACCAAAGTATGATAAAAAGTACCAAAAATCATAAAAATTGAAAAAATACAATCCCAACCAAAAATAGAAATAAAATTACAACCAAATCTGAAGGAGGGGACCACTGTCAAATTAAACCTAGGTATACACCTCAGTCTTTCAAGCCCAAACTCGCTCCACCTTCTCCAAGTCCACTAAGGACTCTACAAAATGCGAGTTTCCTAAATAAGACATGACACATGTGGGTAGATCCCATGTGGGGGTGAATATAACAATACCTAGAAGGAAAAACTAAAATAAAGAAACACAAAGCATCAAGAGTAGTCAGCACATCACATGATATGTTAATCATAATGTGATACATATAATAATACATCTAGATATAATTATAGTAGACACACAATTCAGGTTAAGATCACAAATGTAAATCGAGCCTAGTATTTCTGCTCAAAAGTTCCATACAATTCTCATCCAAGATAACACACTCCACATGATATACTACCACTAATGACACTCATCCTAGAGGTCACACTTTTCATGTCTCAACACAAAGGAAACTAACAAAGTTTGTCCTAGATACACACTCGATCAGACTACACCTCATCAGAAAGATTAGATCTTGATACATAGATTGGGTTCAAAACCTAGGGATCACTAGGGGGACACAAAAACTTAATGGAAACATCCTATTAGATAGGGGATCAACACCCATGTAAATATTAGTCACTTCAGTTCCAACAAACCCATTTAAGGCAACATGAAGGGAAATGAGGATCATTTCAGGCCTTTCAAAGGGATACATGCTCCAAGATGTTGAGTCAATAGTTAAAGAGATCTTAGTTAACTCACTTAAGAACAAGGGAACTCACCCCCACTACATTGATCATCAGGAACTACATAGGTTTCAACTTATTTTACAATAATGAGATACTACACTGAACCCTCATAGGAATGGACCAAGGGAACATAATCAACCGATACTAGTCTAGGGAAGCTCACACAATATCACAATGAAGTTGAACTTAGATGAATGAGGAATATAACCTATCCCCAAGGAAGTACACAATGTGTCCCTGTGGGTACATGACATGCCTCACTAAGTCTGGTACTACCTATGTCTCGCCTTCACATGACATGTACTTTTCCATAATACATTTGTGCCACTGAGGTACACGACATGTAGGTTTTTGGGATGACACTCGATGTGTATCCTGCCCATTTACATGTACTTTTATATATAAACGGAATGTATCCCACCACACACAATGTGTGGGGATACATTATATATCATGTGTTTACTCTTTGTACATTCCAAGATACCTTTTAAGGTGTACATGGTGAGTGGCCTAGTCCACACATTGTGTAAGGCGACCCAAACTCCTAGGCATGTACTCTCTATATATGCCAATATGGTCAGATAAGGGTAACATGGTGGGTGATTCATGTGAAAAAACATGTAATAATTATATCTGTGTTGAAATCATTGCACCACAAAAAAGGGACTACATGACATGTGTTCATAGGACTACATGCCGTGTAGTCAGGGTTTTCACAGAATTCACAGAATAAATTAACACATCTTTCTCTACACCTTCTAATTTCCTCATATCTTCCAATGAAATTTCTGAATAACACAGATTTCGATCCAGCTATGTTCTCCCATCACCGCTGGCTGGATTCTTACCACAAAATCATCACCATTGTGCCTCTAGTCGCCTCTCATCATACATGCATGAATAACTATGCATGAGGATATCTAATCTTCACCTGATCTATTTTTGGATCTGCTACCATATACATATACCGTAATTTCATCATATAATCTCTATCCTTGACCCACAAAAATGACCTGTTTCACTAAATATAGAACACCTAATGATTTTTCAATGGGTATCTATCGAATTGAAGGAAAAAAATAAATTCCAATGATGAACACATGTAACATGGGGAGAGAAAACCAAAAATCATGAAAGTGAGGAATGGACCTTGAAATTTATTCGTTTTAGACTCCATCATTCTTTATAAGAAATATGAACGAATAGGTATATTAATCAATGAACAAATAAAATAATTATCATCCCCAAATCCCAAAATTAAACTCATACCCAAAAATCAATAGATCCAATAATCAATACATTAGTCAATTGATTCTCATTAATTGTGGGATACAAAATGGGGAGAAATACATAAAAAAAACCCTGCCTAGATTTTAGATCAATCACTGATTAAGAACAGTCTTGCATTATCATCGTTGGTGAGATCCATGAACTCTGATTGTACCACAATTCTTGATATAATCTCAATCTGTCATCATTCCCTAGGAAAAATATCCTACAAAACTCTCTAGTGGGCATATATATCTATAAGGTTTAGTGTCAAACCCACATAAAATCATTGTAAACATGTATTTTAATATATTCAGGTCACTGTATTTTAAAAAAATAAAGTAAATAATTAAATATATTTATTTTATTCATCTAGTCCCATGAATGTTTTTCCCAAACACCTCACACCAAAAAAAGTTAGGTCATACCTAGGGTAAAACCTATGTTCTAAACTCAACGATTCCCTCATATTTCTAATCCAGAACATCATTTAAGAGTTATTACAATTTTTCTAGAAAACTGTATGTACATGATATTAATATATTTTAAAAATTAATTCCGGGCACACTGCACATAAAAATCTCATGTCATCTCGTCACCTAGATTTAAAAATATTTCTATAAATATTCTAAATTCTTACACAGAAAAACATGGGGCAATACATTATTCCCTCCTTCAAATTTTTCTTCCCCAAAAAGAACAAATTAAGAAAAATGTGGAGAAACTGAACTCTCAACTAGTTTCCCACTCCCATGATCTCTCCCAACAGTTCTCTATGTTGTAAACAAACACACACCTAATGGGAAAACATACCCATGAAGGATATTCCTCCTAATGGTCCTCAATGTCACCAGTTCCTTGAAGAAAGAAACTCCACTCCAATGACCCAGCTCACCTAGGTTGATATCCTAGGATTATTCATGCACATACCTCCTATGCTACGATATGTGGAGAACACCAAGAAAACCCAAAACTACTATAGCCTTGTGTTTAAGAGAAACACAACCTCTCTATCCCAGAACAATAATAATAAAAGAAAGGACTTACGATTCCCAAATATAGCCCACCAACCTGGATAAAACTCTGCAACTATCCATCTCCAAATCCATTCATCATCAATCAATTAAGGACTACTGATGTTTACTGTATAGTCCTTATCCTACCATGGATGAATTGAACCCCTTTACAACCAACAATAGCACCAAAAATAGGAACCAAGCACTATTACCCACTTGCTTTGACCCATATAATAGCATCCTATAAGGTCCCTCATACATGAAATTGGAAACTTGCTACTCCGATGGTGGAGTGGTAACCATCATGATACAAAAAACCCCAATCATGATAGCTAATCCTCCTAAATATGGCTCAAAATTGATATGTAAACCTGAAGTATGTTTACCAAAACCTGAACGGTTCACTTTTACCTGGCCAACTGTATGGGATAAATCATCATTCTCAACTACAACTGATCCCCAAAGGATTTTTACACACTCTACCAAATCATGTCATGATGTATGAATCACAGTCAATGATGATCATTGGGGGAATTCACATGAAGATAGAATAAATTCTGTATGCAAAAGTATCCCAACTCTACACAAATCTCTATTGAAAATCACCTATAGAGAAATGAAACAATAAAAGTTTTAACTTAAAAATGCAATGCAACTCTTTTGGCTGATGAACCGATATCAAGAGATCCTAGTTCATCCTCAGCTCTACTCTATGTACTATTAAGGGAAAAAAACCTCCTTAACCCCACTTCTCACATTATGACTGGAATCACCGTCCATCCCTAGAAAATTATGAAGTGATTAACTCCTTCAAGTAATTTTTATCAGGAATGTATCTAGTGGATATCTAGTCACACAACATCATACAATTGATATATCTCAGTTGTACCTCCCTGGATCTCAGAAGAAGTGAAGGGTAACAACTATCGATTGGAGGTACACTACACCAGTCTCACCCATATGGGGTCAACTTCATAGAGGTCAACTAATTCATTAACTCAGTTAAAAAAAGTGGATGGGAAGACCATATTGTGAGCATCTTCTTCTTTGACCATTCCCTGTGTGGTCCTCAATCTCACACCACCTAAATCTCTATAGGTTCCACTATCACCACCATGTTTAAGAAGACATATTTCAATAACTGACTCCATGAGAGTTTTCATGCAACTATAACTCCTAGTTCATACATATAACCCTCCTCCCATGTGTTGTATGCTCCACATATGATGATAAGGACCTAAGGGTACCATCGATGAAGACTACTAAAAAATGACCCAAGAAAGGTTAAGGATCTAGATCATAAATCATGCAAGCTCTGCTATGGAATTAAACATTTCAAATGGTTTCACCAAGGGCTCAAATCAACTGTAGTGGCTCTAGGAATCCATGATTGACACATACACCTGTTGAACCTGGAGCTGTTGAAAACCCATCCCGAGGTCAAAATCTATGATCTACTTCTCCTCCAACCATATGATGAAGAGGTCATCGATTCTAAGGATTGGATTATTTACCTTATGTTACCTGGTCCACGTGGCACTAATCCACATCTATCCTCAATCACTCATTCAACTCTCAAGTTAACATCATAGGGATACCCACGAAAAACACACTTGCACTTACAATTCCACTTTCTTTACAAACTATTGACATCACCTTCATATCTTATAGCTACCCAGGGTAATCTGACATACTTGCATAGATATCAGGCCTTCCCTAGTGAAAGTCAATGTGGAAAACAAACTCTTGATGGTCCACACATACTGGACCATCACCTCAAGTCAAACCACAACCTCCTTATGGCATGTCACTTCATGGAACCTCAATGATTTCCATTACTGGAACTTGTGTAACACACTAAAACTACATGTAACATCATCCTTTTTTACTGGAGATATATAATTATCAACATGTGGATGATCATATACCTAATTCACAAAAGGAACCATCTTCTTCTCAATAGGGGTAACAATTCTTGGTTCCCACCTGGAGAAAAAATATCATGAGTGGGTCCTTGAACCGAAACCTCTCCACTTATTTGGTCATCAACATGATACCATTTTAGAATCCTAGAAGGATTTAATCATATAGGCATATTAAAAGTATCAATATGTATCATGGTTAATGAGTATATTTGGGGAGATGACTCAAGAAGGACCTTAAAACCACAACCCATTCCTATATGATACATATAACAATGTTTTACCTACAACTAGTGTCAATATATAATGAGTAAAAAAATAAGGTTATCAAGGTCCTAGTGAATGGATACGTTGGTCAACGCACCAAAAATGGACACCCTGACCTGAGAGCCTTACATGAAGCACTTTAACACTATTTCCCTAGTTCCAAAACTAAACCTCTTATCTAGAAAAAAGAAACCTCAAAATTAAATATTAAACCTAGGATGTGTCATAAAACTTTAGGTTGGGTAATAGTATAAATACCATTCTATCACAACCCGACCTAACAGGGCCCAAGACACAACTATCCCAAGGCCGCCTCTAATAGGCCAGGGGTGGGTGACTAGTGCCAAGGGGCATATCACACACCTAAGAGGCTTTATCCTTAACTACTTTCATGCACACACACACACACATCCAAGCCATTATAAAGATGAAATGTAAAAAAACTATAAAAAATTCATGAATACATATATTATATCACAACCGAAGTATGAAAAAAAGTACTAGAAAGCATTAAAAGGGGAAAAATAAAATCCTAACCCAAACTATAAAGTAAAGTTTGACCTACCCAGAAGGAGGGGACTGCTTTCAAATGCAACACCAATATAAACATTAGTTTATTTAGAAAAAAATATATCCACCTCCTTAAAGTCCACTAAATACTTTTCAAAAAGGTCTGTTTACTATATAAGACTTTACACATGCATGCATAGCCCTTATAGGGGTGAGTATAACAATACCCAGTAGGACACCCAAAAATAACCAAACACAAATTACAAAGATTTTTCTACACATAAAATGATATTTAAATAATAATGTGATACATAAATTAAGACATTCAAATATACTCGAAGTAGATTCATAGTCTCAAGGTAATATCACAATTGTAAAGCCGACCTAGGATCTCTGTTCGAAGGTTTCATACAATGCTGATCTGAGAGAACACACTTCCTGAGCTATTATTCCATTGATGACACTAATACTAGAGTTCATGCTTGTTAGGTATTGAAATAAAGGAAAATTAGAAGGTTCATCTGAGATACACACTCAATTATACTACACCTCATCATAAATATCATATCTTGATACACAAATAGGGGTCAATTCCGAAGGATCAATAGGGGGACACCAGACCGTACTAGAAACATCCTCCAAGATAGGGGATCAACACTCATGTAAATTTTGGTCATGATAATTCCAAATACATCATCTAAGGTAACATTAATGTAATTGAATATTTCTTCGGGATTCTCAAAGGGATACATACTCCAAAACAACCGAGTTAGTAATAGAAGTAGTTTGAGTCAACTCACTCCAGAACAAGGGAAATATCCCCCACTGCACATATCATTAGAAACTATAGAGGGGTCACATTATTTTATGACAATGGTATATGAAAATAAACCCTCATAGTAATGGACCAAGGGAACACACTCAACCAATATTGGTATAGGGAAGCTCGCACAAGCTCACAATAAATATGAGCTCAGAAGTATAAGGAATTGAACATGTCCTTAAATGAGTACATGGAGTGTCCCTATGGGTACATGGAGTGCCTCACTATGTTTTTTACTTCTCATGTCTCATGTTCATAAAACATGTACTTTTCCAAAATATACAGCTTGTTCCTGAGGTACAAGACATGTATGTGTCTGGGTTGGCACTCGGTGTGTAACCAGCCCGTGCCCATGTAATTTCCTAATTACATGACGTGTGACCCACCAAACACAGTTTGTGGGGGATATTTGATCTCCTAGGAATTTAATATATATACATTATGAGCCTCTTTACATGGTGTATACGACGTGTGGCCTAGTCCACATAGTATGTAAGGCCACTCGGCTTCTTGGGAGTGCACTCCTTGTACATGCCGAGCATGTCAGCTAAGGATCACACAACATGTGAATCATGTCACATAATGCGTGATACTTTTATTTATGTTAAAACCCTAGTGACACATAGAAGGTACTACACAATGTGTGTTCATAGGACCACACACCTTGTAGTCGGGTTTTTTACAGAACCCATGAAAGAACTTCACACATCTTCCTCTGAAACTCTTGATTTCCTCAGATCTATCATAAAAACCATTGAAGAAAACAGATATCAATAAATAAAATACAATATATCACTGTTGGATAGATTTAGGCTGTGAAATAATCACCATCGTGCCTCCTATTGTCTCTCCTTATCCAAATTTGAAGAACTATGCACGAGGATCTCAAATCCTCACCCGATCTATTCGTGGACCTTCTTCCATAGAAATATACCATAATCAATTTATTTAATCTCCATACTTGACCCATGAAATAGATCTATTATTCCAAATATCAAAAATAAAATGAATTTTCACCAAGTATCTATCAAATCACATACAAAAAGTAAACACCATTGATGAACGCAAATACCATGGAGAGAGAAAATCGAAAACCATGAGTGTGAGGAATGAACCTCAGCCTTTGTTTATTTAGGATTTGATCCATTGTTATAGGAAATAATAATGAAGAGTTATATGAATAAAAAAATAATAATTATTATGTGTGTGATATTAATATATTTAATATTTTATAAAATTAATTTCAGGAAAACTGGGCTTTGGAATCACATGCCGTCTTAGTTCCCGTCTCCAAAAATATTCCTAAAAATATTCCAAAGTATTACATGGAAAAAACTAGGACAATACATTAGATATATAGTGTTTACCTACTAGAGTAAGTCCATAGGTATTATATCAGTGGTTAGACATTTTCATGGGCTATAATGGATATAATTATGTATGAACATTCTAGGTGTGGGAGTGTCATGCGGTGTACCCAGCGATGGGGTCTTGAAGGAATGATGAGGATGCATGGTGGGGGTTGAACATGATATGGGGAGGGAGTGAGGTTGAGACTCTTCATGTTCAAAATAACTTACTATGATGAATATGATGTTGTTATAATGGTTATTGGTGGGGGATGTATATAGAATGAGAATATCACAATGTTTATGTTCTTTATGTTTATATTACCCCACTACATATAATTGGGAAGGTAGATATTGAGGAGGTGTGATTGTGGATACATTATAATTGTGGTTGTGTGATAATGAGGTTGAAGATAAAAATGGTATTGTAATTGTAGTTTATTAATGATGTGCTGATATGTCTAGGGTTGGGATGGTATTATAAGAGTATATGTGATGATAATATATTTTTGAACTAGATTAATTATTATATTCCTAATCAGATAGAGAAGATTCTCTACTAGTTAGCTACTACTCAAAGGGTAGATGAATCTATTTATGGGTAAGAGTTATGATGGAAATTACTAGGCCCATTAGAGAAATCATTATGGTGATGGATATGAAATTATAGGTTTCTTAGTTTTTGATGATGATATTAGTTTCTGGTTACCATGATGCGATGGGATTGGTAGTGGGTGTTGCAAAGTAGAGGGGAATGATGTGAACTCCTTTAATATGTATGTCTTCTATTTTGATTCACATATCTAATTTAACAAGTTGATATCCATGTTATCTAATGTATTACCATGATTATTCTATTTCATTCTATTGAATTTATCTTTCTTATTTTCTTGGTTGATTTCACTCCCGTTTAATCATTCAAATTTATTTCATATAAATATTGATTTTTTAGAAGGATGATCATACTGAGTACTCTCATAGTTATAACCCTAGCATTGTTTTATAAGTGTTTGTAGGATATATCACTGGATTTTTAAGATTCTATTAGGGTAGCTGGGATAGATTTTGTATATGGAATTGAGTGTAGAGTTTCTCTTATATTCATTATTTTCCATAATTTTCTACATTTTACTTATTAGTAACATTTTGAGTATGGTAATTTTATATGGTAATGTATATTATTTTGGTGTTCATTGGTGTAAATATATTTTCCTTAAATATTTTTTTGAGGGTAATTCCTCCCATATGTGCATTATATACCCTTGTTCTAGGAGGGGTACCAGTGCATAGGGGTTTTTATACTTATTATGCCAGAGGTCTAGTATAAGACACTCCATGTCGTATACTTGGTGGGTTTTCTAGAACAAAAAACTTGTTTTGTTCCTCATGAGTGAATTACATATCTATATACAAAACCAAACCTATGGTAACCTTACTATTTCATAGTAGAATATAAATTTCCATCTTAAACCTCAATTAGGGATAACTCAGGGTTATAATCTGAGAGTTTAATTATCATTTTACATCATACAATATCTATAGTAAACATGAAATAATGATAAAGTAGAGATGATTTTTTTGTAAAATGATACATTTATATATTATTAAAATATTTTTTAAATATACTAACAAAATCACACATAAACATTAGTCTTATCATATCCCATATGGTAGACAAAAAAATTGACCTTAGTTTTACTATATATTTTTTATGTTTTGTTAAACTCATTACATCACTACATAGTTACTATCCCATCTTCATATATTAATCTAATAAAACCACCCACTAAAATTTTTAATGTGTTAACATATAATAATGAATATTGTTTTAATAATTTTAGAGTCTCTGGTTTTTCTATGAAAAACTTTGGAATATTTATAGGAATATTTTTAGATCCAAGATATAAGATGACATGAGATTACCAGGTCTGGTGAGTATGAAATTAATATTATAAAAATATTAAATATATTAATATCACACACACAAGTAGTTTTTCTAAAAAAGTGTAATAAATTCGAAATGGATTCTTGAATAAAAAATCTAGGATCATAATTGAGTTCAAAACATGGGGTTTACACTAGGCACACCATAATATTGGTTGGCACTGGATGTCCGGTTAAGGCATTCGTTGGCATGCACATTTAATTAAAATAAATAAATAAATAATTTATTTGATTTATTATATGAATTAATTAAAATAATCTATAAATACACTATTATGATGGGTTTTCAGGGATTATATGTATGCAAATTTATATATCTATGATAAGGAGGTGATAATTATTCATTGGAGGATTGGTATCGAACGATGATCAGATCGAGGTTTATTGATGGGTAGTGAATGCAATGGGTCTTATTTATCACTAGATAATGCATTCTTCACCATTTATTGATCCATAATTGAGGTAGGGTTTGAATAATTTTCATGAAAAAAACTTACATAGTCTTTGATCCCCCATCTAGAAGGATGTTTCCAGTAATATTTGGTGTCCCCCTAGTGAGCCCTGGGCATTGAACCCCTATCTGTGCATCGTGATCCTCAATTTACATAATGTTTTATCTAGGTAGGGTTTTTGGAATTTTTGTGACTATCACTTACACAATAATCGATACCCTACCAAGTAGGGTGTTTCCAGTAGGGTCTAATGTCCCCTAGTGATCCCTAGGCATTAAACCCCTATTTGGGTATTGAGATCTTATCCATCTGATAAGCCCTGAGTGATCCTATTTTTCCAATGGGGCATTAGTCTTATGGAGTGTGTATCTCAAATTATCCCTATTAGTTTCATATGTATTTTTCTTGGATATAAATGATGAGTATGACATTTGGGATGAGTGTCATCAGTGGAAGTATAACTCGGGGAGTGGTTCCTCCCAAACAAGCATTAAATTTGAAACCTAGAATGGATATATGGTTGGAAGTGGTTGATAACATTCATGAATTAGAGTCTATTATGAGTATATTTAGGGTATACTTGGTTATAATTATGTATCATATCTTGTTTGACATACCTGTGTTTGGTTATATGACTAATCACAATGCTTTATGTTTAGTGTTTTTGGGGTGTTTTACTTGGTATTTTTATACTCACCTATTAATGCGTTCTTCCCAAAAATTTCATGACTTATGCAGATGAAAAAACATTTATGGAGTCCTTGGAAGACCAAGATTATGTGGAGTTTAGTTTTTTCTAGATAGATTGAGGTGTAAACTAGTGTTTCATTGACAACAGTCCCCTCCTCATTAATAGGTTGGAATTTATTTTCTAGTTTTGGGTGGGCTAGTATTTGGACCTTTTTATGCTTTATAGTACTTTATGTCATACTCTTATTATTGGATTATGGATGTATGCATGAATTTTTATCATTTTTTATATTTCATCATTGTATGGAATTGGATATGTGTGCGTGTATATAGAAACATTAGGTAAAGTTAACCCATTTTAGATATGCCTTCTCGGAGCTTGTCACCGGTCCCTAGCCAATGGATATGGGATTGGGGTAGTTATGGTCTAGAATTACACTAACTATGTAGGTCCTAGTGGGTCAAGTTTGTAAAGATTGGTATCAAAGGTGATTTCCATCATTGGACCAGATTTTGGAGTTTCTTTTTTCTAGATGTGAGGTTTGGTTTGTGCATTAGGGAAACATTGTTAAAAATTTTCAATTTTATCTTTTAGTCCAGGGACTCTAGTTTTTGTGTGGTGATTAACATATCCATTTAAAAAGACTATGATAACCTTCTTATTGACTTGATACATGTTGAAAATGGTTTTAGGGAAAATATTGGTACATACATCCTATAAGAATGGGTTGTGGTTTCTATGTCCCTGAGTCAATTCACTAGATAAAGTCATTTTCCATAGTATATCTTGTATTCTTTTAAGATTTATTCATGATGAAAGTTATGCAGTAGAGTAGAGAGTATGACCTGATAAGTGATGAGGCCTTCAGGAAGGGCCTTTTTCAATGGGTAGTCTTTATTTATGATGGACAGTAGGTGACACACTATCCCGTTGATCAGTTTTTAGACCCACCTCCATTGGTTCAGGTGTATGAAGCATGTTATAATGAATATTATATGAAAATTTTTGTTCCAAATGATGATTTATAGGGTTTGAGTGTGTATAATTACCTTTTGAGGTAGGGATCACCTAGGGTGTTGGGTCAGCAAGACCCATCGACAGTAGGAGTGAAATGCACGTCTCATTACAGGAGGCATCATCATTCATGGATAACTCAGGGAAAAATCAGTCCACTGAGGAATGGTAATTGATATGTTTGTGATGGGTATGGAAATATAACATGGTATTGAACTATCCATCATGACTAAATTAGAGAGGCAGTTGAAAAAATACATAGGAAGAGGCAAAAACTAGATCAAGGAGGTATTTAGGGTGGAATATGTGATAGAGGATCTGAGAGAGCCGTAGGAGGTGGTTGGAGAATTAGTTTGATTATACCACCACCACCACCCAAGGTTTACCACTCTAAGATTTGGAATTTTTTGTCAAAATTTTGAATATCCATAGGAGATGAAAGTTTTATACCTATAGGCTTTAGAATTATTATTAGGTATGATCTATGTTCCTTCTAATTTTTTTAGTACTATTAGACACAGGTACTAGACACTCCTTTTTCTCCTTTGTTCGATACTTTTTTAGGAATATGTGGTGAATTGATAGATTCCTATTTTTGTTATGTTTGATGTGGATTTGGACGTGAATGGAATAGGGATAATTCCCCCACTGATATGTGTTATTGAAATGTGATCCAAAAATAGTGTGGGTGAGTTAGTGCTGCCCAAAGAAGATAATGTCAAGGTGTGGTGTATGAGTAAATATGAATTGTGTGTTTGAGGTTAGTTTTTTGTGATAAGGTGTCAATGAAATCCTTATTTATGGTAAACAAGAGTGAAAGTGAAAGGATGAGTTCTAATCTATAGGAGTTCACAAAGGCTTAGAGTGTGGTTTGAGGTACGATGTGTGTTTTCACATACCTAGTTTCAGTTTTCACATTGAGTGTTTGTCCACCTATCCCTGACCATATCCCATATTTGAGACATAGTGATACTGGTAGATGCTTTTTTCATTGAACCTTATGTTAGAGGCTTTTGTTGAGAGAATCAATGATTACAAGATTCTACCAACATTGTGACCTAACTCTAGGAGGAGATATATCCTCACATGGAATCTTTTAATAGAGGAAGTGAGAACCTATGATGTTTTAATCAACATGGACTACTTTCCTATTATCCATACTTAGAGGTTTTCCACCAGTGAGTGTGACAGTGCTTTAAACCTTTTGGGATAGATTTTTCCTCCTCTGGTAAGAAGTGATCCCAGGAAGAGCAGGATGAGGTCATCCGAAGGAGGTTATGACCGACTTATTATCATTTGGATAGTAATACCTTTAGAGTATTGGATTCAATGAGATTTTTTTCATGTAGTGGTGGTGGAGTATAAGTAAATCTTTCCTAGGTATGTGTCAAGTTTATCTACACACTGAATGTTTGGATTCTTCAAGGACTAACACTAAGAATTGCTCTAGATTTTTGTGATAACATATCTGATAACACCTGTTGAGATTCATAAGCGGAAGGTGTTATTGGTAGTTTGTAAAGAAATGGGTTTTTAAAAACCCAGTGTGTTCACCTAGGTAACCTAGGCTTTTTCACCTGATAGGAAAATGAGTGCTTGAGGTTGGGTATAAAGTGGTGTCACTTGAATCAGGTGACATAAGGAAGACTATCTACTCTGGATAATCATCGAGTTCTTTATCTATAGGTTTTGGGAGAAGTGGTTCTCAGAGTTTGACCTCAATACAGGTTATCACAAGCTTTGATTTTGGAGAAGGATATACCGTAAGTGGATTTCCAAATCCACTATCGATGTTTTGAGTTCATGGTGATACACTTTGGTGTTTTGCACACCTTAGTAGAGTTGTAATACTTGTGGAATATATCTTTAATAATTTATGAATTATTTCATGGTATTCATATTCTATGAATTCCATATGTATTCTACATCCATGTTTGAGAACACAAGAAACCTAAGGATGGTGTGGTTTACCTCCATTCGATAGTTGTTACTACTACACTTATTCAGAGATCCAAGGAGGTACAACTCATAGATATTGATTGAGAGATGTTTCATGAACAGATATCCATTGGATATGTTCTTGAAGTATTTTCCAAAGGTGTTAAGCTCATCATACTTAATTGAGGATGGTTGGTGACACTATTCACACTACAAAAAGTTGTGATTAGGGGTTTATTTCCCTTAGTAGAATATCTGGTGGAGGTGAGTATGTAGAAATATCTCTTGGAATAAATTAGGTATCCAAGGGATTTGTAGAAATTTTTCATGCTAAACTCTTATTGTCTCACCTATATGAGGTTTATGACCTATAGAGCTTTGTAGAGAGTTTAGGACACTTGTGCATACAAGAGGTATTCTGGATTCGTGGAATTCCATTGATGATAATTATAGAACATGACTCTTACTTCATGACATGATTAGGTAGATCATGCAAGATGTCTTTGGGGACTCAGTTTCATTTGCGCATAGTGTTTTACCCCAGTCAGCTAGCCAGGTAAAGTGGATTGTTTTGGTTCTAGTAAACATAATTTGGGTTCACATGTTATTTTTGGTCTATAGATAGGAGGATCTTCTATCACATGAAGAGTTTTCATATCATAATGATTATAACTTCACCACAAATGTATAATCTCTTTTAGGCAATATATTAGGGACCTTATAGGTCATTGTTATATTGGTCAGAGCTAGTGGGTGACACCAATTGGGTTAATTTTTTTTATAGTGATGGTTTTAAGTATGAAGTTCACCCAATGGAGGAGTAAGACTGCCCATAAAATTTCAAGAGTTATTTAAGGACTAATAATGGAGTATTTTGGAGTTCAAGAGTCGTAGAGTTTTATCTAGGTCAATAGGATATATTCAGGGTTTTTAGGTCCTTTATTCATCCCACTGTCATGTCAAGTTACCTAGGTGGTGTACCACTTAACCCCCAAACCATATTAGTTTTGGTTTCTTGATGTTATCAACGGGATGTAGCTAAGGAGTTATATGAATGAATCATTTTATGATATTGACCTAGGTAATATGGATTGTGAGAGTAGAGTTTACTTTTTCAAGGATTTAGTGGCATTAAGAAACAACAAAGAAAGAACCCTCATGGGAAATATTTTTCCATATGTTCATGTTTTTTGGTACCACATGAAACCATACATTGAGTTCATTGGAGTGGTATGCCTAGTTGAGAGCTCAGTATCCCCACATTTCTTCTTAGTTTGTACTTTTCGAGGAAAAAATGTATTTAAGAGAGGAATAATGCAGAGACTCTTATTTTTCCATGTAAGAGTTTTGAATATTCCTAGGAATATTTTCAGATTCATGCACTGAGATATTTCAAGATTTTAAGGCTCAGTGAGCCTAAAATTGATATTATAAAAATATTAAATATATTAATGTCATGCACACATATATTTCCTAAAAAAGTGGAATAACTCCTAAATAGAGTCTTATATTATAAATCTAAGATCACGATTGAGTATGGAATATTTGTTTTACCCATAGTGTAACTAAGATTGGTATACACTGGATATCCATTTAAGGTATCCATTATTGGGTACATTTAATTAAAATAAATTAATAATTTAGTTTTTTTGTTTTATTAAATGAACTAATTAAAATCATCTATTAATACCCTCTTATGATGGTTTGTCTAGTCATGACCCAAAATAATGATTCTCAAGCTGAAACTACACCAATACATGCTCTATAGGCTAGGGGTTGGAAACAAGCAACAAAATACATAACTAATATGAGAAGGATTTTAATAAGTACCTGTATGCACAAACACAACCATCTCCATGCAGAAGTGCATAGGAATAAAGTAAAAGATAGTAAAATATAGAGTAATAATCATGCATGTAACAACCTATAGGAAATATAAGAGTATTCTAGTGTAATATAAAAAGTAATTGGAAATAATACAAACCCAACTGAAAGATGTCCCAAAAAGATAAAAATTAGAAAAGTAAATTCTAAGAGATCCTCAATCCAAATCTCCAATCCCCAACCACCGTGTGAGGTAAAATTAACCAGGGTATACCTATTCTCCTCTATAATAATCTCCAATCTATTCATTATATGCATAAGAAATTACACATGAAGGAAAAGCCTACATATGGGTGAGTATGTACATACCTAGTAGGATGTGCCGAAAGATGAAGGGGAGAAATAGGATACATATATAAGTATATATATTAAAAAATAGGAATATAGAAATGAAAAATAATAAACAAGGATATATGATCATAAAAGAAACATTGATAAGAGTGGAAGGGTATATCCATATCACAACCCATCCCAGGAAAAAAATCTTACAATAGTTCCAAGAGGGTTATCAATGATACCCACCATCTCGCTTGACTACTGAAGAAACATCCATTTCAATCCATACATTGCTAATATGCCATAAAATTGAGGGGACGTAGTATTCTGGTAGAGTACGCATTAACTGGTACAGTAAGAGGGTTCCACTCTGATGGCAGAGGACCCATACTCTGATCTCATAGGAGGGTGCCACTCTGATTGTTGATATAGGAACCATGCCCTATACCAACTGGAGGGTTACACATTTATGGTTGAGGACCCATTAATTTACATCGAAGAAGGTTTCCACTTATTAGATAGATTACTCATTCCATAACATCACAGGAGGGTGCAAATCTGATGGTCGATAGAGGAAAAATTCCCTATCCTAGCTGGGGTGCCACTCTAATCTCTCTGATGATTCAACTTGATCACTAATATCCTCAAGAATCGCCCAAAGAATCATCTTTCCTATAAAATCTCTCATAATATCTCAAAATATATGAAAAAATACACCAACATGTTCTATATTAAAAAAACCAGGATAGGCTACTCACATGCCAAAATACAAGTAGAAACAAAGGAGATATGAGAGGTAGTAATTTTCTAAAATAGAGGTACATGATGTGTAGGGGACCCATACTACATGTGGTCCAACTCTAATACCTGGATGTGTCCTTAAAAGTACATGGTTTTCTACACATGTATCTTTACATAGTGTGTAAGGGGACTAAACGGTGTGTTTCAGTCACTAGGGGCCAAGCTGTGTTCTCCAGGTTATGCCCGTGACTTTTGAGCTGTGTCCATATACTCTAGACATGTCCATGTACACTAGACATGTCTGTGTAGTCTGGTCATGTTTGTGTTCATGTAATCCCAGAGTATATTCTAGGTCTCTAACACTGATTCACACGACGTGGGGGGGGGGGGGGGGTCCCACCTAGCGTGTGACATTTAACTCCCCAGAAAACTCTAGCTACAGTAGATGGGTCACTACACACCGTGTGTTCTTCAGACTACACCACATATAGTCAGGTTTTCCATAAGATTCCATATGTACTCCATGGATCCTAGATATTTTGATCCCACTTCCATTTCCACATGATGTCCACCTGAAAACAAAATAAAGATCCCTCATTCATTGATTCTGGCCCTCTAGTGGTTGGTAATCATAGTTTTGTCTATCCATGGTGGTTTTCTGCATACTCCACACATCTCCCATTATTCCCGTCTTCAATTCAAACCCCAAATCCATGAATCCATAATCTCTATGAGAAAACCATCCCGATCTATCATGAAATCATCATCTTGATAAGTACATATGAATCTACCATGTATTTTTTGGTCCGATCATACTATATCTTCCTCGACAATGTCGAACCATAGTCCCTATAGGCCAACTATGAAGAACGTGAAGAAATATGGAGGAAAAGAACAAGAAAAGAATGTAAAACAATAATTTTCCAAGAATTCTTGGACAATGAATACATATTGGGGATATATGGGGTGATAAATACAACAAAATGAGAGTAAAAAATTCAATAAACAATTAAATCTGATGTGTGGGATCAGGAAAAAGATAAATATGAATGAAGATCAAATAATATTATCATGATAATTCTAAATCATTTAATCATAATGGTGAAAACCAAAAATGACGAGTCATACCCCATGATTTGATCATTCTATGATGAATAATTCTGCTGCCAATGATGGATAAGATTCATTGCATTCTTTGTGCCTTTATTTTCCTGGATCAAGAAGCTTGTCGTCATCTGGACACAATTCACCAACGATGGGTGGAAGAACATCCTCTCAATTATAAAAGGATTATATGGCTAACCTTAGAGATCTACCACAACTTTACTTTTATATATGGATTTATTTTTAAATTAATTAATTAAAACAATTAATTAATTCAATTAACGTACCTGCTAATGGTATCCTTATCCAAACGTCTCATGCTGAACAATTTTAGGTGACACCTTGTGTAAAACCCATGCTCCTTAATTAACTATGGTATTATATTTTTTATTTGAGACTCCATTTATGAGATATTAAATTGTTTCTAAAAAATGCATATGTGTGATATAAAATATATAAAATATTTTCATAAAACTAATTTCGGGCACACCAGGCCTCAGAATCGTGCACCATCCCATCACCTATATCTGAAAATATTTCTATATATATATTTAAAATTCTTAAAAGGAATAAAAAGGGTCTCTGCATTAAATGGTTATCTAGAGAACCCTTTCTAGATCTAAGAGGAGGAGGAGATCATTCTTCATTGGCAGATTGCCATAAAATGATGAACAATGACCAAATTATGGTGGATCGGTGGGTAGCGAATGATGCAGGACTTAATTTTTAGTGGTGAATATATTCTTCACCAATTATTGATCCATAATTGAGGTAGGGTTCTTAGAATTAGTGTGACCAACACTTATATATAAATCAATCCCATATTTAGGAGGATGTTTCCATTGGGGTCTAGTGTCCCCCCAGTGTGCCCTGAGTGTTGACCCCTATCTTCATATGGAAATATTTAGTTTACCTCATGTTTTATATAGGTTGGGTTTGTAAAATTAGCATGATCAAAAATTACATGGGAAACAATCCCTTATCCCGAAGGATGTTTCCAGTAGGTTTTGGTGTTCCATGCAGTGATCCCTAGGCATTGAACCCTATCTGTGTATCAAGATCTGATGCCTTTGAGAGTCCTAGAGTGATCCTCTTTTTAGGATGGGGTATTAGTCTAATAGATTGTGCATCTCGGATATACCCTCTCAGTTTCCTATGTATTTATTCTTGGATAGACCTAGAGATCATGACCTCTGAGATGAGTGTCATCAGTGGCAGTGTAGCTCTGGGAGTGGTTCTTCCTAGATTAGAGTGACCTTGAGGATGAGTGTTGTTAGTGGAAGTATTGCTCGGGGAGTGATTCCTCCAAGATGATAATTTACATTGAAACATAGAGTGGATATATGGATAGAAGTGGTTGAGAGATTTTATGACTCATAGTCTTTTATGAGTATATCTGGGATATCCTTGGTTATCGTTATGCCTCATTTCCTTTTTCACATACCTATGATTGATGAGATGACTACTCTAGATGTTTTATGTTTGGTGTTTTTAGAGTGTCATATTGGGTATTGTTATAATCACCCTTTAATGGGATCTACCCAAACATGTCATGTCTTATATATATGGAAGACATTTTTACAAAGTACTTGGAGGACCGGAAGTATGTGGATTTTAGTTTGGTCTAAAAATAACGAGATTAATATCAATGTTGCATTGAAAATAGTCCCCTTATTTTGAGAAGGCCAGACCTTATTTTCTAGTTTTTTGTGGGCCTATATTAGGATTTTTTTGGATTTCTAGCCCTTTATGTCATAATCTGATTCTGAGATTATAAACTTATGCATGATTTTTTATCAGTTGTTTTACATTTGATCATTGTATGGGATTAGAGATGTGTGTGTGTATACATGTACATTTGGCAAGGGAATCCCATTCTAGATATTCCTTCTCAGTGCTTATCGCCAGCCCCTGACCTATGGAGGTCGGCTTGGAGTAGTTTTGGATTATACTTATACCAGCCAGATAATTCATGATGGGTTGGGTCATGAAAATAATAATGATTTTTGGATTCATAATACTTATGTTAAACTATTAGAACAAAATATTAAAACTTATTTACTTTAAACTATCTAATGATATGATGTTAATGACTTATTTTTTTAAATAATTAGACATTTTTTCTAATATAATCATCATATTGGAACCTTTACATCTAAAATTTTATTTGCGATTATTTATTAATAAATTTAAATGTAATTATTTACACTAAGATCTTTCTTTACCGACATATCTTAAACAATATTAGGATATAAGGTTACTTTAAATTTGAATTAATTTAATATAATAATTTATTTATTTTTCACTTCAAACTTCTCTATGTTCAACCATACTATCAAAAAAAATTATAAAAATTAGATATTATCTAGAATATTTTTCTAAAACAATTTTTTTATGTTAGGAAAAAAAATTCATTTCCTTTAAATATAATATTTAAAAAATAACTATTGATAACCATACCTTATATGTTATTCTATGTGTTTGAATAAATATTCTAGAAAGAATATTTTATTCTTTAAATAGTCCACTGTTGGGTGGTGGGAGATCTTCCCCTTATATTTTAACAAATAACATAGATATACTCCTTTATTCTAGATAATTTTTTATATCCTTACCCTATTTTAAAAAATTCTATAGATTTAGATCAATCATAAAAAAAATGTGTGTAAAACTCATTATCTTATATTATTCATGAAAAAAATTATTTGTAAGTAAATTATTTTATCATATATTATAAAATAATATGAAAATATAAATTCCTTATTCAAACATTCTTGATATTTAAATTATTCCCATTACATCCACCACCTAGATGTAATAACCCTTTACTTCATCACATGAATGAAAATTTCAAGCTTCAAACATCAACTCTTATGCTTTTTTGAACACTTATATAATTATAAATATTATAAAATATATTTGGAATAATATACCATAAAAAATAGAAGAATTAATTTCTATAATATCAGTATTCAATATGGTCTCACTATAGAGTTTCTTTCACCCCTTTAGAAATTATAGATAATTCTACCTTCAATGTTTAAGATCACCATAAAAGAAAAATTTCCTTTTCTTAATTATTTTAATTCAAAGAAGATAATATTGAATTTATATGATCTTTATTCTTATTAACAAAAAAAACCATTTACATTTCTTTTCTATACCATCATTATGACACTTTATCTTATATCTTTTTTTCCATGCTAAATTATCCTCAACATTTTGATTAAATTAAGTAATTTTTTAAAACTCATTCACATTATAATTCATAATAATCTTTTAAAAAAGTTTTTAAAAATGATTGTCAAATTAAATTCATTTTTAGATAAATCTTGAGTGGTGACCTTATTCCTCCAAGTAATTTACATACCTAGTCATATTGAGGACATGAGTTGTGAATGAAATACCTTAAGACATCTTACACTAAAATACCACCTTAAAAACTTCAAATATCTCATGTAATTTTTTTGTAGACATATTCTTGTTTTTTTATTATTTTAAAATAATATTTATTCAAGTGTATATTTTAAATTTTTTGAATAATAGAAATAAACATTAAAACTATGAAATTATGAGAATCTCTACTAAGCTTACTATAAGCATATTTATCATATTTTCCAACATTTATGACTTGTGATTTTATAATAATATAAATTCAATTAACTAACATTCTAGTAAGTTGAATCTATTATAATTATAATTTTAAAGTATTAATCTTAATTTCAAATTTGATAACATAATCCTTTTTTATCTAGTGGAATTTTTAATTTGATGAGTATCATGTTTTATAATCATTTAATATTATCATCTATTAAATACAATCCACTAAAATTGATAACCAATTTTATTTTACATCATATATATTAGTGGAACAAGACTCACATTTCATTAAATAGTTTAATCTACCTTGAAATTTATCTTATCACATATCTATTTATGTAGATAAGTATTTCAATTATATGAAACAAAAAATACCCAAAAGAGAAAGTATTGTGTAACAGGCAGGTAACCTTTAGTTTTTTAGATAGAACCATACAACCCAATCCAGTGAGAGGCTTGGCCAAAAGACCCACTATCCATAGATTAATAATTAATAAATACCTATATTTCAATATAGTTTTAAAGAATTCTATGTAAAATAATAAATGACCTTTACTATTGAGTTTATAAGGCACATAAAAATCATAATAATTATTGAATTTAACAAAATATTGTGTATTTACTAGAATATAACTCATTATATTAATGGTATTAAATTTGTAAGAAGTTATTTAAGTCTTTATAGAAAAATCACACTTTTATTCCTAATATAAACACTATATATTCATACATTAAATAAAGTAGAGAATTAAATAAATGAATGAATATTTAAAATATTAGTACATGAGATAAAAAATTATGAAAATATCATAATTGAAAAATTATAAAAACATTATAATTATACAAGTTTTTATGTAAATTACATAAATAAATAAACATAAAAAGTTCATATTTATTTTATAATAATTCTTTCATATTATCATTTTACATGATGTTCTATATGAATTCATTTATATTTAAAACATATGATATTTATAAAAATAAAAATATTTTATATTCTGTAAAAACATTTCATAGTTTATATAAATATCTTACATAATTTAAATATCACATATTTTATCTTATTTAAACGTTAATTAATTTGACCCAAATACCTTTTGGCATAGTATAAATTAATTTTCAAATAAGGAATTTTATCTTAAAAATTTCATATAATTATTTATTAATGTTTTATAAAATATTATAACTAATTTTATATTCAGCCTTATTTTATAATTTATTGAAACTTTATAAATTAATCAACTATATAAATTCAAGGTAGTATATATAGATCCCATACACCAAAATGTTTCTTTATAAATCACAAAACCATACTAGGTTTTACTGTAAACCATTCAATGGTTCTTTACACCTAGAAACTATTTACAATTTAACAATTATGTATTTATCTTAGAAAAAATTATTTAAGGACAATTATTTAAAAGTAATAATTTTGCAACCATGATTTTATTTTAATAATATATATCATGGATTTCACATGGATAACCCATTCCCACACAAACCATGACCATTTTTTCTAAAACCATGATATAAAATTATTATTTTATATTTTCTAAAAAACATTTATATGAAATATTCTTTCTTAAACCATAAAATATTTTTATAAATTCATAAATAACTTGTAACAATTTATAAACCTTGTCATAGTTTTATGAATTTTCATGAACCATGGTATATTTTTTATATACTACACCATGGTTCTGGAAAAATTTAATTTGTTTTAAGTCTGTTTATGTTCAAAAATTCAATACAAAAATAAATAAATGGGATATTCTACCACTATTTTATTTTAGTCGGTGGAAAAAAATTTCCATTCATATTGTATATTAATCATTAATTCCCCATTTTGCATAAGATCCAACCATAAATTTGAATTTAATGAAACATAAATAAAGAACATACCTCTTTGTTATATAATTTTGATCCATAAAGATCTTATATGGAAGCATGATGGATATATTTATATGGGGTAAAGGGGGTATAAAATGATCTCAGTAGTTAAAGAAAACCCATATATTCTGAATCCATCCTTAAAAAATCAACATGAATGAAAAATGAAGAACATAAAATACCTATATTCCAATTTTAGTAGCCTATATCTCAATGTAGAAAGATTGATAACAATAATAAAATAAACTAACATGTTTTATTTCCTCCATAGGTAATCCTATGACCCAATAATCCCATACCACTTTTTTACGATTCCTATATGCCTAAAGGGGTGCCAGTACCTTCACTGTGAATTGATGAATAACATATCAGGGAGAAGAGTGTGTCAAGAATATTTTCATGAAACTGATGAACACCACCACCACCAATGAGGCAACTAATTTACTTTTATTGGATATACCCAATTATATATATTTAATAAAACACGTCGATCATGTGTAACACATCGAGTGTCATACCATGCATTACTTCCCATTGGAGAATACATTTGTAAGAACCCAATTTTTCTATGAGGTGAAATTCCATTAATTTTCAGTATAGTTTCTTAGTTTTGACCTAATATGAATTCCTAGTAAGGATATAGATAAAAAGAGGGTGTATAAGGCTTGTTCAGAGCTCAGAACCCCAACTAGTGGAAGAAACAACTAGGCCGCACAGTTATTAGAAATCGTGCAGCTCATCCAATATAATTTCCCCAAACTGTGTGAGGCATTTTAGTAAGAACAAGTGGGACACATAGTTTTATGAAACCATGAAACTCATGTCACAAACTCATGCGGGGGATATAATGTTTTTAATTGGTCCAGAAATCATAGTTTTTGAATAGTTCCCCAAACTATGTGCATGAACCATGCAAGTTATCCCTTCAGACAGTGGGCCAAGTACAATTGATGCACGATTTTTCCAACTATGCATCCAAACCATGTGACCCAGTTTTGAAGGAGTAAATTATTATTTTTTCCTTAAGTATTTATAATTTAACCGCTATCTCCTTTATTCATTTCAGTGGACAAAACCTCCACTGTTCTCCCGATTGAGCTCCCAAGCCTCTTCTTTTAGGATTTGATCCTGTTTCATCATCCAACCTCTGAATTGAGATATCTTCATCTTTTTGGATTCCTCTTAGTAAGTTATTCAATAATTTCGATATTTTCATATATTTTATTCCAATAAATGATTATATTTTGATGTTGGATCATATGACATATTTTCTAGGAGTTCACCAATTCTTCTATTTACTTCCAATCTAGACTAAAGTAAGGGCTTATATTGGACAAGGAGAGTACTATAAGGATAAGGTAGGTGGTATATGACTCATACCTTAATGTATCATTGTCTATAAATTGTTTATATTTTGTGAACACTTATTTCACTTGGAATTTCCCATTAAATTCATCTAACTTAATTTAATTTGGATATACTATTTTATAATTCTCTATTAACACCTATTGGAATCATTAGAGGTTGAGACCTCAATGTTAACCACCCCAAGTAGGGTTCATTATTTTCTGTACCCTTGGTGGACCATGTTGTGTCTATCTGTGACACCGTTCAGGTGTGCCTGACTTGACCTTTGATAAGGTAAGTGTTTCTACATAATTAATAAATCTTTTAAAGTATGTTATGGAAAGTATATATTTATAGATATCATTTAGCCTGTTAGATTATTAATATAGATGAGCTCCATGGACTTGTTTAGGCTCATTTATAGTGTAATTCCTTGGGTATTCCCTTGTATTACACTCGTACCCCTTATAGCTATACTGTATGAGATATTACTATGAGTTGGCTAACCCATAAGGTCAAGGATGCCATGGTTTCACCTTAGATCCTCTTTTATTATTACCATGATATATTTCAGTGATGTTTAAAATTTTACATTATTTATCTATATAAACCGAATCTTGAATTAATTAATTAAATGATACATTTTTAGAAACTAGCTGAGGCTGAAGGTGGTTTGAGTTATTTATAACATTTATTTACTTTTATATATAGCTAGAAACTATTTAGCTTATATACACATACTATATCTGTATAGACATCATTAGTGGTGGTCTACTGGGATTTATCACACACCCTATCTGGGTTACCATTTGTACCCATAAATATTATATGATTGTAGGTGTAGATAAAGGGAAGCATCTTACTTTGGACACCTAAATTGCTTGATTACTTAGGATGGGAGCTTGGTAGCAGATGACAAAGCCATAACTCGACATGCTTATATAGTTTTTGGTATTTGTGATAATATTGTATAACATGTATTATACTAACTGTATCCTTCCATGTATTCATGTTTTCCCTTTTGTAGACACATGTCATCATCATTTTTTATATGATACAGTTTAAAACTATTGAGATGGTTATTCATTAAAGGAATGATTATTCTTATTTCTGCTTCCCTATTTATTCATGCATATACTAATTCCACTATTTTTTCTATTTGTTATACTACCGTTGTGCTCTAATATAACATGAGGGAATAATCTACCCACTAACACACCCTAGGATCCTTCTACTAGTAAGCATACTTTGGTGTATGGGGAGGCATGCTTGAGTAAATGTGTCTGAACAGGTTCAATTACTTATGAGTGAAATGGGTTCAGGACTTTATAACGTGGTATCAGAGGTGTTTATTTTATTATATAATTGTTTGGGAAATTTAGACAGGAAATTAGAAAACTATTGGATCTTGGTTATTATCCATGGTTGGGGGTAGCTAACCCACATTCGGGTTAAATACTATGTTGGCTGAGAATGAGATTTTTTTTTGTTTTATTTTTCACTTATCACAGTTGATATATTTTCATCATTGGGTGATGCACATGAATTGAAGTATTTGATATGATATATATATATATACATACATTATTTATTATCCTGGTATGATAAGGATAATTTTTAGTTGTATCATTATAGGTAGCTAGAATTCACGTGCCTTATATATTACATGCAACATAGGTTCATTTTGTCACTTGTATTTCCTATGTTGCTTGTCATTGTTGACTGAGACATGGATTTTGTATATTCATGTGCTACTAACATTTTATACAGGGAAAGGAAATTTATCATTGAAAATGTCAACATGAAACTAAATAGTGATTTATTATTTAAATTGATAGTGTAATCTTAAGTATCCAGTTTCGACCCATGAAATCTATGTATCCCTAGTTACATGAGCTAGGATTTGGATGAGATTACATGACCACCAATTTAAATTATAATCAGTATGGGACCTTATAAATTAGAATGGGTAATTCAATGAATCAATCCATCATATTTTACCCATTACATTATGAGACTGAATGTATGGGGGTATGATTGGAATTAAATGAGTGTCGATTTCACTTATCAGTTATAAAGTGTATAAGCCTTTATTAAATGGGAATGAAAAACAATTTAATTGAGCATTACGATATGTATAAAAAATCACTTCAAAACATAAAAATGTAAATTATTAATTATAAATGAAACAATTTATAGTAAATGAAGAGGCCCAGTGTAATTTGAAGATATTTTTTACTTCTTTAATTGAAATTGAACCTCCACATACTAGAACCCATATAAATTAAAACTTGAACACTCACTAATACACTATCCTTCTAAGCAGGTAGTTGGGGTAGTATTTTGGGTATAAAGCTCTTTCTTTCATTTAATTTCAATTTTGTTATAGATTATATCTTCTTTAAAATCTTGTTCTAAGGCGTGTGATTGGAATTTTTAGAGCTATGACACCATGAAATCCTCGATTCGTGCTTTAGGAGGGTGTCTATGAACATACTACAGAGATGGTGGGCCTTGAGCCACCATTCTTAACACCTAGAGTTCCACTTACGAAAAAAATTTCTATTCTCAAACTAGGAACTAATACTCAGCTTTGAGAGGGTTTTTCTATGTCTGATGCATTTTATACAGGGTGATCTATGATCTGAACCTACTATGTATGATCCAACTCTTGAGTTCTAGTAGCAACATCCTCCAATATTTTTGAGGGATAGGAATAATCATGCTACTGACTCTTAGATATAGTCCATATTATCTATATTTGATCATCTAGAGATGCCTCTAGAGAGGAGGGTCAATAACACCACCTACATGCTTCATGATTCCACCAATAACTAGTGGGATGTGATTACCCAAGCTAGTCTTCATCAGGGAATGGTATGAGTGAACTTCCAGACTACATTCTATGATTAATTTTTCCATCATATGATGAGAGATGATTGATATAGGAAGTTCATGCACCTGGAGTAGGGTTATATGTCTGTTATAGACTATTCAACATTTTTCTCCGAGTTTCAATGTTTTACACTAATTCTTTTTGGTAATGAATTATTTTGAGAAAATAATTTTGAGGAAGGGATCAAGTATGCCATCTGAACATAGGTAAATATATTTCACCTATATACCTTTCTATGAGACCATGAAACAGACTCTTATCACTGAGATTAACTTAAGTGAAGTTGATAGTATTGGGCATAAAGGTTTAGTGTTTAGACAGGTAAATAATTATTCTGATCGTAGGAAGCATTGCCTTGATGTTTCTCATCAGTGAAATGGCATCCAAAGCATCCACACTAGTAGCTCTATTGTATGAAATTAGTGTGGACAATAGGGGAATCTAAATCCTTAGTGTGATCGAGATCCACTTGAGTGTTATGATTTCGGTCTTATGGGTAATTTTAAGAGATTATTCTAGACCTTTCCTTATGTTTCTAGTGGATGAGGGTCCACACCAGCTCCACCTTCAGGAAAAGGATCAATTATTCTATGTAAGAAAAGAAGTCAGAGTATCACTAGGTAAACTGGTTGAGGATGTGGTTGTGTTTGTGGTAGTTATACTTTTGATTATCATATCCCACATAGTGAACCTACTCAAGGTAGTCTAGATGTAGTATAGGGCCATGAATTAGGCCGGTTGCTTGAATTACAGCCGATACCCAAGGATCAGAGTGTATGTACATCTACTATATGAGGTAATATTCTATTATCCTACACTATCATATATAATTTATTCAATTTAGGCTATTCTCACTCCTTTTTCTCTTTATTGATCATGGAAAGTCTTTGGATGGCAATTCAATACTTTTGTGGGATGATTACCCTGTATAGACCATTGGGTGTGTAGTTAGAGGGTAAAAACCAATGAAACGACTATCCCCTTGAGGTATAAAATTATAAGTTCTTATGATAAATATTCATTCTAGAGATGAAGGGCTTCGATGTCATTATAGGGATGTATTTGTTGGCTCCCTATCATGTATATGTGGAATTATATCTCTATAGGGTATCATTCACATCACTAGAGGTTGATAGTTATCTTCATAAGGGTGAGTGGAATGTCTAAGAAATTAGTGACAGAACAGAATATCATGGGGTGGGTGGAGTGAAAACACATATTTCTAGACTTTATATAGAGGAGTATGGAATACATATGACATATTTTCCTCTCATTTTGGATCATTTTAGGGAATCTTTCCCAGATTACTTCTCTGTACTACCTCCTAAGATAGAGGTAGAGTTTGCGATCGAGATTGTTCTAGGAGCAGATCCAGTATCTATTCCTCTATATAGGATGGAACCTACTGAGCTCTATGATCTAAATAGATAGTTGGAGGATTTAAAATCAAAGGGTTTTATCTAACCCAACACATCAACTTTGGGTTCACTAGTGATTTTCACCAATAAAGAGGGTAAAAAACATAAAATATGTGTGTGTTACTGATGATTCAACCATGTTATAGTTAATAACCAATATCCATTAACTAAAATAGATGATATCTTCAACCAACTCTTAGAAGATAGAGTGTTTTCTAAGATCAACCTGAGATCGAGCTATCATCAGGTGTGAGTCAGACCATCAGATATACCATGTACAACTTTATGAAGTACGTATAATTTATATGAGTATCTAGTTATTAAATTTGGTATTATGAACATGGCCACTATTTTTAGGGATATGATTAATAGGTTTTCAAACCCATATCTAGATTCCCTTTTCATGGGTTTTTAAATGATATCTTAGAGTATTTTCATACCCCAAGAGAACACACCAAACATCTTGAGATCATTTTGAATACACTGAGAGAGTATCAGTTATATTCTATGATTTCCAAGTGCCACTTCTGGATAAAAAAAGTTCACTTCATGGGTCATATTATCTTATAATTAAGAGTATCCATTGTCCTATAGAAGGTGAGTGCTATGGTTTTCTGAGAGCCTCCCAAGAATATTTTTTATATATGGAGTTTCTTGGGGGTGGCTATATATTATAAGAATTTCATATAGGAATTATTATTCCTTTCTACACCTCTTACTGGACTGACTAAGAAGGGTGTGAAGTTATTGTGGTCTAAAGTGTGTAATAAGGATTTTCACGAGTTGAATGGAAGCCCTACTTTAGACCTGATTCTGATTCTTCCAAATCCCAATAGAGGCTATGAAGTGTTCTGTGATGCATTAAGAATTATGATAGGTGTGGTACTGATGTAGGAGGATACAAAATTTGTGTATAGATATCTACAATTGATACCTCATGATCATAATTACTTGACGCATGACCATAAGATAGAAGCATTTGTCTATTATTTGAGTAGCTTGATACATTACCTAATGAAAGAGATCTTTGTGGTTTATATGAACCACATGATCATCAAATATATCTTTATATAGGATGAATTGAATCTTAGACAGTGAATATGTTTTTAATAAATTTAGTATTTTGACTTCGATCTTACCTATATTCTTGAGAAGGGTAATGTGGTAGTTGATGCACTGAGCTAGAAAACTTAGGCACAAGTTTTTGAAGAATCAAAAAATGAATAGAAATTGATGACTCTATTTTCTAATATGAATATGGAGTTTCATGAGAGTCATGAGAAACCTTTTCCTTTAGCCTTAGTAGCTACCTATTCACTCCTAGATAGGGTGAATAGAAGGAAATTTTTAGATCTTGAAGGCTTGGTCCTACGAGAGAGTATTTTTGGTGAGGACCCTCCTTTGCATTGGTCTGTTGATGGAGAAACAATTCTACATATACATGAGTGTATATGGGTATCAAATGACATGAAAGATGATATGATGTGAGAGTACCATTATTTTTACTGGGATGTGCATCCAAGTATCTCCAATATGTATTATGATATTCACTGTCAGTATTGGTGGATAGGGATGAAATGTCAGATTGTAGGTTTTATCACTAGGAGTTACACTTGTCAACAGGTGAAGGAAGAACACCAACAATATTATGGATTTTTACACCTATTACTGGTCCTAGAATGGAAATGTGAAGACATATTGATAGATTTAGTGGTTAGATTACTGAGGTATCCTCATGGAATTGACATTTTTTGGGTAGTCGTGGAACAAATGAAGAAATTAGAACACTTACTTCCTATCTAAGAGACTTTATCAATTGATGAGATGTGAAGTCTATATTTATGTGATATTATACACCTACATAGGTTCCCTTGTACTATCATTTTAAATAGGGATGATCATTTTACATTTAGGTTTTGGAAAGTTTTACAAAAATATTTGGGTATATAGGTTCTTCTAAGCATATATTTTCACCCTTAGACTAATGGATAGTCGGAACTGATGATACATGTTTTAGAGAAATTTATATGGGAATATTTCCTTGATTTTAGTAGTTCTTTAGTGAATAATATTCCTATCATTAAGTTTTCCTATAATAATACATTTTAGGAAATGATTTATATGGCTCCATATGAGTCCTTTTATAGTAGTCCATACTGTTCAACTCTGTACTGGCTAGAGGTAGGGGAGGAAGTGATACTATGTACTTGTCTTGTGTAGGAGACTTCAAAGTATGTATAGTTAATCAGAAAGTGTATGTCTATTTCTCAGTCTAGATATAAGTCTTATGCTAATTTCATTCGATGAACTCTAGAGTTTGAGGTCAGGGATCATGTTTTATTATGGCTATTACCCAAACATGAGAATAAATGGATACATAGGCAAGAGAAAATATCACCTCTATTTGTTGGGACTTTTAAGATCATGAATAGAGTTAGGATAATAGACTATATGTTTCTATTTTCTCGGAGGTACTGTTACATGCACAACATCTTTCATATTTCACATCTTCATCATTATCATGTTGAACCTTCTCATACTTTTGATCCTGAGGATATTGATTTATATGCCCATGCTTCTTTTGATGAGTATCCCATAACAATCATTTATTATAGCATGAAGGCTCTCCAAGTCTGTTTTGTCTCTTTAGTAAAGGTTCCATGGTAGAACTATTATGTACAATATGATAATTGGGAGAGGGAGGTCGACTTACATGATTAGTAGCTAGAATTATTCTCACATAGAATTCTACCACCCTTGGAAGGGAAACTTGGGGATGAGTTCCTTTAGGGGGGGATACTGTACGAAATTAGTGTTTCTATGAGGTAAGGATCCTTTAATGTTTTTCCTATTTCCTCTATTCTAACCTAATATGAATTCCTAGTAAGGATATGGAGGAAATGAGGGTGTTAAGGGCTTGTTTGAAGCCTGGATTCTCAGCTGATGGAAGAAAGAACCGGGACACATGGTTATTAGAAACCATGAATTCCTTTCTACATGATTTATACTAATAATGTGGGGTGTTTTAGTAAGAAAAAGTGGGACATATTGTTTTATGAAACCATGAATCCCAAGATGCATGACCATGCAGTGGCTCTGTAGTTTTTTAATAGATCCAAAAATCATGGTTTGCACATGGTTTACCAAACTGTGCAAATGAACTATATGGGTCTTCTCTTTTGAAAGTGGGCCAAGAAAAACTAGCACATGGTATGAAAAACCATGCGACAAAACTGTGTGACCTAGTTTTAAAGGTGTAAATTACCATTTTTACTTTAAGGATTTATAATTTTAACCCCCTCTCCTTTCACCATTCTAGCAAACAGAACCTCCACCCTTCTCTTGATTAATCCTAAAACCCTCTTATTATAGGATTTGATCATGTTTCATCATCCAAACTCCAAATCAATATATGTTTATCTCTTTGCATTCCTCTCAGCATGTTCTTTACTCCTTATTCTCATTTCACCATTATTATTCCTATTGATGATGCATACTCATATGCCCTATTTTTAGGGAGTTCATATGTTCTTCTATTTTTTTCTAATATAAGAAAAAAATAAAGGTTGATACTGTATGATGAGAGTGGTGCATACATAAGGTAGGTGGTATATGACCCATCCCTTAATGTCTCATAGTATATAAATTGTTTTTTTTGTGTGCACATCGGTTTCACCGTGTGTATACCTTTAAATTCATCTTCCTTAATTTAATTTGTAAATATTTTATTCTAATACCCTATTAACACATATTGGATCCATTTTAGGTTTATACCTTAATGTTAACCACCCTATTTAGGGTGATTTCTTTTTTGTACCCTTGGTGACCCATGTTGGGTATATCTGTGACACCGTTCAGGTGCATCTGACTTAAACATTGATAAGGTATGTGTTTCTACATAATTAATAAATATTTTAAATCCTAATATGAAAATTATATATTTTTTGAAATCACTTAGCCTATTAAATTATTATAATTAAATTGATATTGGTTTTATGTCCCTAATTCACCATTTCATTATTAATGAATGGTAATGGAATTAACCTAATAAATAACTATGGAGTTGAATTGATAATGGTTTTATGTCCAAATATTACCTTGTCATGATTAATGAAAGGTAAGGGAATGAACCTATTAAATGATTTAATGTAATGAGTATTACATGAACCATGATTACATATGATATAATGGAATGAGTAGAAGGTTCCTATTGCTTCATACCTTTTTCATCTTTATAAGAATGTTCAAAGTTGATCCAACCATGGATTCTTAAGGGAATGGAATGGGAACTCAGAAGAAAAAATTATAATTCACTAAGTATATTCACATGGAATATTCCCACCACGGAATTTGGTCTATATATTATTATGTGAATTCCTCAGTGTAATACTGATGATTCACTTGACATATTTTTCAGATATTAAAATTCATTGGATACATTCCAGGGATTCAACTTGATGTCTTTGGAAATGAGACACCATGGATTCACCCCATTGGGCCTAGTCATCCTTATTATAATATTACTTTGGATGAGCTCCCTGAACTATTGTAGACTCATTTATAGTGGAATTCCTTGGTAACTCACCTTGGATTACACTCAAACCCCTTATATCTAGACTATATGTGTTATTACTATGATTTGGTTGACCCTTGAGGTCAAGTATGACATGGTTTCACCTTGTATCCTCTTTTTTTATTACCATGATCTATTTAAGTGTTCTTTTAACCTTCACATGATTAATCTATATAAAATAATTCTTGAATTAATTAATTAAATGATACTTGTTCATACACCAGATGAGGCTGAAGTAGGTTTGAGTTAATTATAGAAGTGCCTTACTTTTACATATGCCTTAACATTGTTCAATTTATATACACAGAATGGATCTGTATAGATGTTGTTGGTGGTTCCCTTCTATGATTTATCTAACACACTATCCAGGACACCATTGGTACTTGACCATATTATATGATCACAGGTGTGGACAATGGGAAGTGTCCCACTTTACACACTCAACTTTATTTCGTGTTTAGGATGGGATCTTGGTAGAGTATGATTGATCCAGAGCTTGAGATTATTTGATAATTTTTTTGATATTTTTGTATAGAATGTATTGTAATAACTTCCTGATTCCATGTATTCATGTTTTCCCTTTTATAGACACATGAAATCATCATTTTGTATATGATACAGTTTATGGATATTGAGATGGTTATTTATTACATGGATGATTATACATATTTATGATTCCATAATTATTCATTGATGTATTACTTCAACTATTTATCCATATGTTATATTACTATTTTTTTATACTCTAAAATGTGTGAATAATCTCCCCACTGACACACCCTATGAACTCACTACTAGACAGATACCTCTGGAATACAGGGAGGCATGCTTTATACCATTTGGCTGACTGGGTTCTATTACTCAGGGGTCAACCAGGTCTGAGACATCACACCATTGAAACCATTTAATAAATTTGAAAATAATGTTTAATTCATTTATAATGAACTAAAAACTGAAGGCAATAATGTGGATGGTGGTGTAAAATTCATGCACTCATTATTTTGGGTGAAACATAGTCTCAGGTTACAAAGTATAAAAATAGGGTTTTTTAGAACTAAATTAAGATTGGGATCATGCTTGAAGATATGTTGTAAGTAACATATACTTAAGATATATACATCGTATGCATATATTCTTAATTCACATTTAGTAATATCCCACCTACATTAAAATCCAAAATGTCCATATAAAAAGCTTATCAACTCTTTGTGAATCTATACAAAATTATTGGATATGGTTTTATTAATCTATTTTCATTTTGGAACAAAAGATTTGTGAAAAAAATAATCCTTATCCGAAGGCCCAATATTTTTACCCTATGGGATTTAGTATCATTGATAAAAAATATGAAACCCCTATTTAATATATGTAATAATAAAGGCCTTGATAGTGCTACTAAAGATACTAAGGGGTCTGATGTGATCTCCATCAAATATATTCATATGTTTATAATAACATTTCTACTATAATATATATAATATAAGTCATAAATATACCTATATATTCCTTTTTTACAATGAAATATAGTGACCACTAATCATGGAACAACGTAAATCTAATATAACCCATCTCATATTTTCTTAATTATCTAAAATAGATCAATTAGGTCGATAAATAAGTCACACATCAATCATATAATAGATGAGTGCATTAAATGTCCCTCATACAGTTGGATGACACATCTCATGTGACTCAACCAAGCATGGACACACATTCACTTAGTCCAATTAAATCAAGGTATATATTTATCTACATGTTATATGTGTGGAAAAATCCCATATTGGTCTTGATCTAAGCGAAAACCTGACAGCAACATACCCAACCACTGACCCGATTATCCAAGTCACAATGACTTGTCTAAGAAATTTATTAAATAATGAAGGTTATCATTCTTGGTATCTTACTAAACTTATTTAAGAATAATTTAATATAATCATACACACATAAGTATATCAATGATAGTATGAAATTCCCTGAGAAATACATGGTGTTCCATTCCAAATAATAAGCCTCTACTTACTGCGTTATGAATCTATTTTTAATATCTCATATATAAGCCTTTGTAATGAGTTCATGATTCTATTCATGATAACATAAAAATATCATCACAAACCATAATACTCCCTAATGATCATTTATTAGAGACAACTAAAAGTAATATTTTGAGGGTATATTATCATTTGACAATTCATATAAAGTAAATTACAACACACATGAATGAATAATAAATATAGATATTATTTATTATAACAACATTATATATTATCCAACCATTACATCAATTTTGTAAGTATCTTATATAAAGATAATATACACAACCCTCATGCTTATAATGCGATAATGGTTTTGTTAATGGATCAAAAAAATGGTCATTTGTAGCCACTCATTTGATTTTAACATTTATCCACTCAATGATCTCATATATAAGATAGTATTTGCGATAAATGTGTTTATAATTTTATGAGATCGAGTTTCATTATCCAAATAAATATCTACATTGATATCATAGTAAAATATGATAGCTTCTTTGATACTAGCAACCACCTCTAGTTTAGAGATGAACTTCCTGATCCAAACATATTCCTTCACAACATCTGATGTAACAATGTATTATGCCTTTATGGTTAAGTCCACTATGGTGTAATTTTTGGAACTATTTAAATTGATAGATCCAAAATTTAGGAAAAATAAGAAATCATACTGAAATTTCATATCATCTCAATTATATTGGAAACTAGAATCTGTTTAACCCTTTACACATAACTTGTCATTTTCTCCAAATATTAACATGATTTGAAGAACACATCATGTTCTATAACATGTTAAAAAAATTGGTTACATATGTTTGAAACTAGGAAGATAACATGTTTTGTGTCACATCATTGACTGGGAGATACTAAAATAGTTCCATAATTTGGTTCAAAAAAAGACCTCAAGCACACCTCCCCATACTTCAAAGGTGTCCGAATAACTGTGAAGGTATAATGGATGTACAATGGGGAGACTTTACCTTATAGATCAATACTAATCAATGAAGAAAATAAGTTAATTATATAAATAGTGAAAGATAAATAAATCTTTTAATGATAATAATAACAGATTACCCATCCAGTGCTAAATAAATATTCATGTATTAACATGCTAATCTCAAAATAAAAGTAATCAACAGACAACAAGTAATAAATAAAACATGGATAGAATAAAAATAGATTAAATAAATAAAAAGTCTCTAAATATATAAGGAATCCTTAGTATATTCTCAAACACTAATCCATTCTAATTACCAGCCTAGATGACACACTTCAATGAAGTATGAGCCTGAAGTAAAGAGATATGTCTGAGTACTAATTAACAGCTCAAAAAGGGTGTGAGTTAAACTCAGTAGGACACTACCAACGATGTATGATGCAATATAGTATGTGAATAAAAAATGAATCACTATGAAATTATAATAATAAGGGCGTTAATGTAATGATATATAAATAACCCATGTCGACCTCAGGTTCCTCATATGATCCTTGGCCGACTATACCTACTTTGACCTACACTGAAATATCTCTAGAGATTTTCATTTCATATAATCAAACCTGAGACCCATGTTATGTAACAAAGGGGAACCATTTAAAATAATAAAAACCCAAGGTTTTATATTTAAATAAGTATCTTTAAACCAAGAATATAAATAATGAGTCATGTGTGTTGAGCATCAAGTCCAACCATTCTTGATAAATAATGCGGATCTCCATGTCCAACAACTTTTATAAATAATGAGATCACCATGTTTGAAAATTACCATAATTAATGAGGATATCCATGTCCAAAAAAATTAATAAATAATTAGGATATCCATAACTGAAAACATTAATAAATAATGAGGATTACCATGTCCAACAATTTCAACTAATCGGTGAGTATTATAATGTCCATCACTGCTTAACCATACATAAGTCATTCTATTCAATTAACCTTAAAATACGAGCCATGGAATTCTATATCAAAATCCAAGTATTGGTCACAATATTAAATAATAATAGGAATTTTAAATTCAATAATTTAAATATAGTCCATGCAAAAAATTCATAACAATTTATAATAAAAAACCTTCCATAAATCATTTAATTTATAAGTGGCCAATCGGATGAGTGACATGGTTATCCCATTCACATTTCATTGTATTCAATTTAGTCATTAAATAATTATAGATATACAATACAACTTATGAGGTTTTTTGGTTACATAATAAAAACAAGATCTTATAAAACATTTAACATCACACACCCTAAGGGGTGGTTCAAACCAAGGTCATCAACCTACAATGGCATCAAGGGACTCACAGTCATGGTCGATGTGATTTAATTATAGGAGTATGAAATATTTTTAAATTACATTTTTATATAAGGGAATACTTTATAATTAAACATGTTATATGTAGTATAAATGAACTATTCTAATTAAATCAACTCATTTAATATCATTTAATCACTTCCTGTTTTAGAAGTCAAACCAAATACACACAAGTGGTGTTTTGGTCAATTACAACAACGATCAATGAGGGTACATATTAAGACTCACTAATATGGGAGAAATAATTGGAATTATCAACCTTCAAAAAATTTAAACATGTTTCATTATGGTTCTATGTCATGATCTACAAAAATTATTAATGGCATCAAAAAATTTTGGAGCAACGTGTGGAAATTTCGACATGAAACACACCAAAAATATAATATAAATGATGATAACTTGAGGGAAAATTCATATACCAACTTACTCATTCTTATGAAGATTTAATAATCCATTATAAACCTTTTTTTCTAGAAGGAATGAAGGAAATCATAGAAATATACAAACACACCAAAAACATGGCATATTAGCCCACAAAAAAATTACAACAAAGGTGTTGAGAAAAACAAATAAAGGAAGAAAGAAGACTCAAAAAAATACAGATAGGATTCCAATGTGTTGAAAAATGGTCTAATCAGATAAATAATAAGTTATAATCATCTATGGGGGAAGGATGAAGGAAAGATCATGTGTGGAGGGTTATTGGGAGAAGTGAGGGTGAAAAAATGGGGTAAAACCTCTTTAAAGTCTAGAGAAAAATAGTAATTTTTCCCATTTTTAAGAAGAGAAAAATTAGTTTACATGGTTAAGAAAATTGTGTGCCAACTATGAGGTTACACTATCCAAGAACCCATATTTTTTATGGTTTCCTCATATAGTTTACCAACCATGTGCCAACCGTGTGAGCTTCACTACCTTAGCACCTCCTACCCCACACATTTGTAGCGTATAGTTTGAAAAATGTGCCAATCGTGTGGGGTCCTCTGTACCCTTGAACCGATGTTCATATATTTCTATATACCCCTAATGGTTTATAAAAACCATGTTTCTACATAAAACAATTTGAATGGTTTGGGATGCAAAATTTTCACTAACCATGCGCCAATCATGTTCCCATGGTTGTCTCTCCCAAAACTGATCTTTCAAAACCCAATGATCTTGAATCTCATTCAGGAATATAATACACATATTGGTCCTTAAAACCTATCTAAAAACAAAAGTTTTAAGTGTTAAAATTCTCAAAATTTCTTTCATTTTCTTGAGATTTGTCTCTCCCACCAAATGAAAAACTCATATTGCTTTGAAAATTTCAACCCATCCAAAACCCGGAATATTACAACCTCCCCACCTTAGAATATATCATCCCTGAGAATTATTAGGGGATAAAAAAATAACATAACCTAATAAATTAATGAATTCACATTAATAATGGACACATTACATTTTAAACACAAAAAATACCTCCAAGCATCACTTTAAACATATGATGCTTAAACCACTAAAATCCAAGCCAATGCTCATAAACAATAACAAAACACCAAGATGTTGCTTACTCAATATTGTATAAAACTAAGACATTAAAATGTCATTGTATCTTCCATAAATCATACCATGGTGTTTCTAACCATAGGTTTTAGATTTTCATGGTCATTTTTGAACCATGACACTTCCACTGTCCGAATCGCCTGGCAAAAAACATCCTTAGTGTCCTAAAAACACCCCAAATATGTTTCTAAACTCACTAAACCCAATCAAATATAGGAATAATTCTTATAATTATTTATTACAATAAAATGGTTAAACTCCAATACACCAAGCTCACAATATTTGCACCATGTTTTCTTTGAAAACATGTATCCAAAATTTAAATTGAACCCATCTCATCCCGATGGTGTTTTCTTTGGGTATCCTCACTAAACACATCCATATATTTGAGAAAACTCATGTCAAACCACCTCCAAATGACTAATTTTGAAAATTATAAACATTAATAGCTGACATGACACAAAAACCTAATTCTGAGTACTTTTACCCAAGGCATATTGGGATCATTCATAACATTCTCATTGAAGCCCATATTTGTCTTTCGTTGAAATATCCTGGTCAAACCATCCCCTATTAAAAACCACCATCATGATATATCAAAAGCAATGACACATTCATGTTATAAGACCACCAGATCATCACAATCCATACCAGTCTTGATGCCCACACTTAGACTCCACCCAAGTTCATATTCAAATATATTCCTGGAATTTTCTGATAAATCCATCAGGGAATTGTTCCATTTAATCGATGGCATCCAAAATCAAAAATAACCATCACACAACCAATATTAAGGTCCCAATACCCTTCTAACATGAGGGTATCCAAAAATTGGTTGATGTCCCACTCCACACCTTAGGATCATCCTTATCACCACACTAATGAAAAGAGTTCATGATTACCACATCCCATGCCCCATCCAACCCTGAACATAAAAACTATCATGTATAAGAACCTGATCATCCTAGACAGCTAAGGAAAACATCACACGTCACTTATTCCATATTCATAATAAAATTTTCCATGGTGTTTTTTAATTATTAAATCATAATGAGGGTCACCATTCTCAAATGACCAATAGTTTACTGTACACCATATGGATTGCATCAAATTGCTTATCGAGCATGACTCTCAAAGATTACTTTATTCAAAACATAATAATAAGTGTATATATCTCATCATATAGTTGAGACTCTATTAGTGTACTCTGGATGATGTCATTATATTGGGCATGATCATCTCTAGACTCGGAGTACACTAATATTCCATCAATAGGTGTGTACCAATCTTTCGGATCTATACCAACATCCAACTCAACCATAGCTTCATCTGACCAACCCCTGACACCACATCTTCTAAAAATTCATGTAAAGGTCTAACCATGGGACAATAGTCTAATGGCCATATTTTAATTCAAATTTGGCCCTCATCATAGTGTAGATCCTTTAATTTTCTCCAAATATCTAGGTATCCATGTTCATAACCATCATATTTGAAACTATCGTTCCTCGACCAGAATTTTTCCACACACCGATGTTAAATTCTAAATAGTTTTCATAAAAAACAATCATGGACTAAGCATTCCATACATAGTGGGTGAACATCCTGTACCACCTGGTTCAATACATGAATCACATTCCCATGATTCATCCATGAACAAGGATAAGATGATCGTGCTACATGGCATGTAATTTTTTTAACACACCAATAGATCCATTTGAAATCCTCTTAGAAATCGGGCTCTTATCCATTAAATTATTTATCAAATGACCACCCACATCACAACATTATTTCAAAAATTAATAAATCAACTATACAAAAACTAATCAATAGGGCTAGGAACCTAAACATCATTTCCCATACAAGACAGTCTTTATACATGAGCACCCTGGGCACTTTCTTAAAATCCACAGGCATCACCATGACTATATCTCAAAACCCAAGCACCTTATATTAATCCATATTGAAATGAGTGAAATACCAAGATCATTTCCTTTATGGAAAATGTAAACCCTGAGCCTACCACCATCAAAGGTTTCCCTCAATCAAACCAAAGGTTGTTGACTCATTTGGGTCTGAGTCAAAGATGAGGGCTTATAGGTCTCCCTCCTAGCCCTATCAATCAAAACTCAAAAAAGGGGAACTCGGTCCATCCACTAAGACCTAAGGTCTCTCGCATAAGAACCATATCCCATTTAAGAGCCTTCATTAAAAAACCTTTCATCTCACTTGTAATCTTCATCTAAAGGGAGGTAACTAAAGCGAGTAAAGAAATCATTGACCTAGGTGGTTCAAAACTTATCAACACAAGAATAACATAATTACTTACTAAGAATCATCCTTCTAGGCTCTAATCCACTCCGAGCATCCTCATAGGGTAGTTATCCCTGTAGGGTCACAATGCTAGTGTAAAAGGATAAGGAATTGACACTCCCTGAGTATCTGTATATGATAATACCCCCTTAAGGATCAACTTACCAAACAACCACCTATATCCACATAGGTTTTATTTCATCATCTAATATTCCTACTCATCTCAAGTGGTCAATCAGATATCACTTACCATGCTTAGAAACTTGGATCAAAATTCAATCAGTTTCCCATATCCAAGGGTGCTAACACAATGCGATAACCCTTTATTTTAATATAATAAATCATATTTTAAACTAGTTTCATGCCTAAAATGTCACTAATAACTACCACATAACCTACACATTCAAAAATCAACAAAAAAATCCAATTGATACCTAAGAGCAATGATCACATTCCCGTTCAAAACAACTATCAAGTTATTATTAGAAGTAACCCTTACATGAGGGTTGTTCACTATTAATACCATTAAAGATATTATTTAAGACATTACATCATGTCATATTTATTATAAATATTAAACATGATTAGATATATGTAAATTCAAGTATCAATGATAGAGGTAATTGAACTTGGCACTATATTTAGCTAACTTCTCATTATATTCTAGGAAACCTATCTCATAATTTCATTTTTAAAACATTATTTATCTATAAGTTTTCATAACTTCGATTTGTTAAAGAAAATTTCATTTCTAATATATTGAGTAAAAAAATATTTAGGTTGTAACTAGCATTTTAATTAATTGACACCTCATATCAATAAATCTCAGAAATAATAAAAACGTCTTTTATCATTTTAAGTGTATTTTTCAAGTAAGATGAAACCATACATCTATATGAAGCACCATATAAGTGGATAATAACAATTTAAATAACCATATTGGTTTTAACATAAAAACAAACCCAAGGGGTTAAAAACTTGGCATAAGAAGAATATATGTGACCTATAAGGGTTAATTCATACAATCATGGTTCTTGTTATATGGGAATCCATTACCAATTTATGGATACAACAAATTATAAATTACAATTAGAATCCCATTCAAGTGAAACCCATTAAAAGCTATTTTATCCAAGTTTAAACACACCGTTAATGAGTTTATCACATAGACATATGATTCTAACACTCACTTACAAAGGTCGAGTAAAGCATATAAGTATTTAGTTATATGGGTCCTCATTCCCAAGTTATAGAGGTGAAAGAATTTATAAGTTTCAATAGAAACACTATTTAATTGACATCTATCATGGAGTAATTACATGCATTTATAAAAAAACTCTACATTATTAATATTAAAACAATTCATTTTTGCTAATTCATAAACCATTTAAATCCCATTTTATCACTTTAATTAATTTAAGGATGCTTAAATAGAATTACATCATCAATATATAAGGTAAAACACCATTTTGGTTGATTTATAAACTCTATTTAACCAACCATATATCATTCCATAATTATAACCAAGGAAGTCATCACATAAGAAAATAATAGAAGCATGTAAGTAGGAAAAAAATCATGGTATATAATTAATTATGCTGATGACATGTGAATACTATGTGTATGAAATGATGCATGAAGACACACCATATATTTACACATGAGACCAAGAGTTAAATATAATAAATTACTTACTAGTGGAAATACATCAATAAATCAAGGTGAAATAAGATTCAATTGTAATAATGACCATCATGAATAATAGTCCCATCCCTAGAAACATGATCCTTCCCCCATGCGTGGGTTGGGAATTTCTATAAATGAGATATTAACCAAGTTCAAAAACATTACTAGTCTCCTATATACCGTACCAAAATAGTAAAATAAGAAAATAAACCTATGATACCACTTTATAACATACTAAACTAGAAGCCATTAAAATAGTACCCTGAGCCAGTTGGTTACAAGACCTCAAGTGTGCCTCCCTATATGCTAGAGGCTATATACTAGAAGCAAGGGTCTAATGGAGGTATATTGGGGATAATATACCCTCTGTATTAGTACTAATAATGGATTAAATAAGTTAATTAGATAAATAATGGAAATAAATAAATATCGAACTTATAATAATAACAAATAACCTATCCAGTTCCAAATAAATATACATGTATGAACATCCTAATCCCATAAATACAAGAAATAATCATAAAACAATTAATACATATAATAGGAATATAATGAAAATAGAATAAATAAATAAAAAGAATCTAAATATGGAACACATATCAAGTACAAAATTATCAACTACTTCTATTCTAAGTCATAACCTAGAAGATCCCCAACAATGAAGTACGAGCCAAGTCATAACCTACAGTTAATAGATCTATATAGGTTCCAATTAGTGACCAAAATAGGGTGTGATTAAAATTTAGTAATCCCCCACCAATGGTGTTTAATATAATCCAACATGTGAATATAAAATAAAGTAGTGTTCGGGTGTAATAGTAAGGGCTGTAAATAAATGATATAGAAATAAACCATTTTGATATTAGGTTACACATAGGATACCTATCTAACTATACTTAGAGTAGCATATGTCAGAATATCTCTGGACATTTACATTTCATATAAATAAACCAGGGACCAGTGGAATGTAACCAAGGAATCCATGTACAATGATAAACACCAAAGGTTTGATATTTAAATAAGTAACTTCAAACCAAAAATCTAAACAATGGGGGTGTGTGTGTGTTGAGCATCATGTAAAATCATTATTAATAAATAATGGGGATTTCTATGTCTAACAACATTAATAAATAATAGGGATCACAATTTCCACCAATTCCCATAATTAATGAGGATCTCCATGTACAATAAATTTAATAAACAACGAGAATCACCATATCTGAAGACTATAATAAATAATGAGGCTCTCCATGTTTAATTATTTAAATTAATCAATGAATATTTATATTTCCATCATCTTCTAACAATACATAATTCATTAAATTAAATTTTCCTTATGATTGAATCTAAGTAATTAAACATTATAATCTTGGTATCAATGACTAAATTAAATAATAACAGGCCTGTTACATTTATTAATTTAAATATTTTCAATATTAAACATCCATACCAATTTAAAATACAAAACATAACTTAAATCATTTCATTTATAAGTTCCCAACTAACTGATTGACATGGTCATCCCATTCACATTTCATTGCATTCCATTTATCCATTGAGTCATTAGTGATAATACAAATCACCTTAGGAGGGTGTTTGGTTTCACAGAAAAAACATGACCATATAATGTATTCAATCTCAGACAACCTAAGGGGTGGTTTATACCAAGGTCATAAACCTACAAAAGTTTCAAGAGCATCATAGTACTGGTTGATGTGATTTAAGTATAGGATTATTACATGTCATTTAATTTACTTTTTACCCAAGGGAATACTTCATAATTAAACATGGGTCAAGTAGTATACATTCCCTATTATAATTAAATATACTCATGTAATATCATTTAATAACTTCCCATTTTAGGTTTCAAACCAAACACAAACGAGTGGTGTTTTGTTCAATTATGAAAATTTTCAATTAGGGTACATAATTAGAATTACCAATTGGGGTGATTTAAGTGAAGAAATCAACATTATAATATTGTTAATGTTTTTAATAAGGGGTCTAGGCCACAATCTAGAAAACTTATTAATGTTATTTTACAATTTAGGAGGAACGCATGAAAAGTCTCACATGTGGAACAAGGAAAAAATAATTTAAATGATGATTCCTTGAGGTAAAATTCATAGAACACCTACATCATTCTTAAGAAGTTTTACTCATACATTATAAATATTTGATTCTAGATGGAAGGATTGAAATTAAATAAATAATTAAACTTCTCAAAAATATGGTAAATTTGGTCATATAATGAAAAAACCAATGGCAGAGAGAGAAATAGGGAAAGGAAGAAATAAGACTAAAAAAATTACCGAGAGGATTCCAATATGATTAAAAATGGTCTAATCATAACAATAACAAGGGATAATCAACCATTGAGGAAGAAGGAAATAGAGGGAACACATAGAGGGTTGCTAGTATAATATAGGGTGGGAAATGGGGTGAAAACACTTTAATGGATGGAGGAAAAAATGGTAATTTTACCATTTTTAAGAGGCATATGGTTATGATTCATGGTAAGGAAAACCATACACCAATCACGCGGTTCCACTATCTAGGAACCCACATGTCGTACAATTTACCAACCGTTCATGCTTCACTACCTAAGAATCTCCTACCCTCATGGTTGCATTGTACAGTTATACAAACCATGTGCTAATTATGTGAGGTACTTTATAAACCTACACAAAGTTTCATGACTTTATATATCCCCACATGGTCTATACGAACCATGTGTCTACAAAAAATATTCCATATGGTTTGGGCCAAACAGTTAGCACTAACCATGCTCTAATCATGCACCTTGAGTTATCTATCCTGAAATTGAGCTTTTAAAGACCAACACAATCAAAACTCATCCAAGAATTTGAGACACCTATTTATCCTTAATAATAATTTTAAAAAAACACTTTTATGTGTTCCAACTCCCAAAATTACCTTCTTATGTTCGGTTTGAGATTTGGACCATCCAACAAGAAAGAAAAAGAAATTCCTTTTAAAATATTAAACCAACCAAAATATAGATCCTTCATCATGGTTTATTTGGTGTAATTGGATATTTTAATAAAGATAGGTAATTTTAATATTATATATGTTGTGATTATTTTAAACCGTAGTATATTTTCAGACTTGTTGAGAAGAAAAAACTCCAAATTTTTGAAAAAATGTAATTTTTTAGGGTAACAAAACATAAATTTTAATATATATATAAATATATAGTTATTTTGGAATTTAAAAAGATAGATAAAGTACTTAAAATTTTGAGTGAGTTCAAGAGAAGAGTGAATAAACCAAAGAAGGGGAAGAGAGAATAGATAAGAAAGTTATTAAAAGATGAGAAACATTTTATAAATTCTTAAAAAAAAATTGTAGTCTGATGATTTTTATGTGCCTAGATGAGAATGAGAATCATTGAGAGGGGGTGAATTGGTACTCCCAATTTTTTTATAAGTAGTAATTTTCTCCCATTTTTGGTTTCGAGGTATAATACTATAATTAACCTATCAAATCATGGTGAAAAATAAATCAAGAAGCATCACATTATGACTATATTTTTACAAGGTTCAGTATCTCTTTAGGAGTTGACAGTCCTTAGTAATTGGTGGGGTTTACCACATTTTTCATGGTCTTTGTATTATTATCAATGAATAGTGAATAGAGAAAGAAATTAGTTTTGAAATATTTACAATGACGTATCTTAATAATCTCATCATGCCTCCCACAGGTTATAATATAAAAAATAAAAATAATAAGAAGAACTATCAATAATAAGTGAATTCATGCATGCATGATATTTTTTACTTTTTCTACAAGTTCCTTGAATTTACTGTAGAAGTATTCCCCTATTTTCCTCCTAAAACCTATAATATTTATTTTAAGAAACTATATGTACAATTTTGGTGGATATTTATATTTAAATATAACTGAAATTAATTTTTTATATAGAGTTCAAAAAAATAGAGTGTAATAGCCTAAACCAAGAAATGGTTTCACTGAGTTAACCATATATCCAAAAAAAATTTAAATCTCAAAAATTCAAAAAATTTATAAGTTATCTCATTTTTAAAACTCATAGATTAGATCATAATTAGGAAATTTATTCCTCTTAACCATGATTTTGTTTTTATTCTAGAATTATAGTATATTCCATCAAAACCAAAAAAATATAAAACAAATAATGTTTCACCTTTGAAATATGAGATGATAATTAAAACCATGACCCTTTTTATACCCTTTGAAAATCAATATTTAAACCATATTGAGATATCATAACTATTTATAATGAACAAAAAAATTGTTTCTAAATCTACAACATGATTTCCTTCACCATGAAAGACCGTGATCACTTCCTTTAATCTCCAAGAACCATAGTCAGAGCCATGTTCATTTTATCTAACTTATTATCAAGTTATTTTTCTCAATTACTAACCACAACGTGTTTTATGTCACACCATGACATGGTTTTATGCACCCTTTAAATTCTCTATTCCTTTGAAATATTTCCAACTCTATAAATCCTAAAATATTCCATGGGTATATTAATAATAAATATAATATAAAAAAAATTTATAACTAATGAATTAATAAATCAAGAAACTAGGCTATAATATGCTTCTAATATTATAGTTTTCTGAATACCATATTATTTTAAAGAGTAATATTTGTGACGTAAATATATATCATGATTTAAATAATGATACTAAATCAACTAAATCTCATCAAATAACAGAATCCATCAATTTTATCAAGGAATTTTTAAAATCCCCCAATAAATCATTAAATTCATCAATTAAACTTCAATTAATCATTTTTATTTTTTAGAAATATAAATTTAACTGAAGAAGAATTCCACCTTTTCCTCTTGTATCCATATCTCCCTTTTCATGGAAATACTTTAAATCTCCCCCATTATCAAACAATAAAAAACTCAAACCCCCCATATCATCACTTTATTTCTTATCCTTTTTAATAAGTAATTTGAGAGTCCCGATAAGATTATTCAAACACACTTAGGAGAAGGGGGCGGGAGGTGAATCAGGAGTGACCAAATTATTTTACCGAAAACCAATTGTTATTTAGTTTCTAAAACCCGATTTAGTTTTTAAAATAAATTAATTTTTTGGATATAAATGTATATCTTGTTGTTTATCATTTCATAGACCAATATGAAATGAAAATACTGAAATTAATGTTGGCATATGTGCTTTTAAAAGGTTTTTCCATAATGTGGGAAACCTACTCCTTGATAGGTTCAAATCCCATTTCATCACAAGTTATCTACTAACAATCTTGTTATTAATTAAAATGGGTTGGATAGGGATTATATGGAAACCTATATTTCCATATCATGCAGGAAAGTGATCATCATATTACACAAGTGACGTACCTAAACTACATTATACAAGTTAAGGAATATTTATATTGCCTCCCATAGTATTTAAATTGGAATCACACCGGCTATATCTAATCTTCTTTCCTCATTTTGAATTATGTATCTAATAATTTCTAGGGATGACACTAAACCAACAAATGATGACATTATTCTCCATAATAGTGAGTCTTTGACTACTAGAATGTCTTTAATAACTCATGCATTAAATATAGACACTGTTTAATCTAAAACTTTTAGTTCTTTAGAAAATCTATTTTTGAATACTCAAGACACAATATTGACCAGAAAAATTTTACTTCACAATTTACACTAAACTAAAAATATTTTAGATACTTTCTTTTTGATTTAATATTTGAACAACATGGATTAATCTTTCTTTCTTGTTACTATAATTCTTATTTAAATAAACTTTTCTAAGAGAACAAATCTTCCCACTCAGTTCATCTTCTTCTCTATCTTCAAAACCCCAAATATTTTCTGGTATAACACTAATTTGGTTCTATTTATCTTATTTATTGATATATTATATAATAATTTCAACTTCTTATTCTTCTTTTTCTTCATTAACAAGATTACTTCTCTCAAAAAACTCAAATATTATAATTCTTCCTTCAAGAGTTATATTTTTCTTAAATTCTTACATATTTTCATTCTGTATAGAAGTGACCCACACTTATTTACACTTCTATTCTACCTCGATATTCTCATACCCTCATTTACATGAGTGAATATATTAAATTTCTCCCCTAAATTAAAATATCACTAAATATTATACTTGGATACACTTTATTTTCCAATAAAAAATTTATATTTTAAAATACCCAATATGGTTCCCCATGATATTTCATACACTATTTTTCAACTAAAATGATATTTAAAAAAATTCCATTAATAATTATAACAAAAATGTATTAATAAAGATAATTTTTATTATTCCACATTCTTGAATTATTTTTTTACTATTTTTAATTATTCTTCTAACATATGGATTCTTAGGTATATAAGATTTAGAGAGTACACACAACCTTGGATTTGGGCTCTATAAAATTTTCTTAGTCCAAGTGCATCTCATGAGAATTTGTGTACAACAGTAATAGCTCAACCCTTCCTTTTCTCCCTCATACAATTCAGATTGAATCACAAAAATGTAGAGATATTTAATATTTGAGAACCTATCCCATTCATTGGTATATCATGTTCTTGAATTTCTATATTTATTGAGTTTTGGAAATTCTCATTTTAGGAATGGGTAAATTTCCATCCTTCCAACTCATCCATAATTTCCTTAATCTCTATCATGAAGATCAATATCTCACTTATTCATCTTGGATTTCAATGATTTAATCATGTATGGGAAACTCAAGATTCGATTCATTTATGTCCTCATTATTCTTAAAACCCATGAATTATCCTTTTCTATATCAAAAATAATTTACCACATAAAACCTTGTTTGTATCATGGCTATAAATAGCATCATGATATTTATAACTTGAAACTAATATCAAGCATCTTCAAATGTGTTTTTCATTAGAATATATAATTGAAGAAACTCAATTTTTATAATTTTAAGAAGTATATATTATTTTTTCTTTGATATTATTCTCTAAGTTTTGAGATAATATTTTAAAAATTTTCATTGGTATGGATTATGAATAATCATATATTTATAATGTTTATAACAATGAGGAACAACTTTAACGTCATCACAATTGAATTTTTTCTTTAGATTTTAAAAATGTAAAAATCTGTATTTCAGTCTATAGAATGATGGTTACATAAAAATACACGATTCTTATATACTAGTAGATGATGTTTATGTAAGAAAGAATCATGAATATGCAGAAATATTTATGGTTATGAAGAACTATATGATGCTTACATACATTTTTTCTAATGGTTGTTTAGGATAAAATTCATGCTTATACAATAATAGATGATGCTTATGTAGTAGGAAGATGATGCTTAAAAAAGGTATAATGATGCTTATGAATCCAAGAATTTTTCATTTTTCAAATGTTTGTTGATTGAGATGATTCATATGAATCATAGGAAGATGATTCTTATGCAGATTCTAGGACTTAAATATATTTTCTAGACATTTATCATACATGTTTAGGGTATCTTCAAAGCATATACAACCTTCTAAAACCTTTATAAAAGATTATATAAAAACTAAATAAAACAATATTCATATATGAAACACATTATATGGTTTATTATGATTACTCTTCACTTCATCTATATTTGGATCTCCCCACCAATTGGATTCACTATAATCTCTTATGAATTGTATTAAACAAAAAAATCACACTTTAATACTTTTCTTTTCCATGAGGACTATCTCAAAAATTATCAAATGTTTTGGATTTATCATAAAGAAATTGACCTCATTATTCTTTACCCATATCTATGGGAATATCTTTCATTTTCCCATAACAAAATGAGGTGTATTATTATTTTCTTGTATAATGAAACTCCTTTTCTTGTTAATATAAATTTTATTTCCATTATATTGAAAATCAATTGAAAAAAAATATAATTTAGACTTCAAAAATCTATGTTAACCTTATAATTCCATACTTTGATTGTAAAAAATCACAATCATTATCTCTATTTTTCAATAAATACAAAGGAAAGTAATATGGAAAATACATAACACTTACTCACATGAGTTTTAGGAGATAATTCTATAGCGTCACTAACCCGAATCACTTAAATACCACCCAATACATAGTGTGACATAACTCAGGTGTGACTCACTATAATCCAAATGGTGCTTACTACAACAAGGATTTAGGAGGTTATAGTGAGGATATTATTCCCTTAGATAATAGAACTAGAAACAAAACAAAAACAAAACATCATTAGTAAATATATCTATCTAAAAAATAACACACATTTTAGAGAAATAATATTTAAAATGTTCTACCTATTTTTTAAATCAAGTCATTAAATATTTATTTGAATTAAATAGATATTGTCTCCATGTTTTTAGGAACTCATTATACCTATCCAAATAAATTATATGATCTATAAACATATAAATATAAAAATAGAAACACAATGTGACAATTTTAATTGGTTCACCACTAAGGGATAATACAGAAAAGCATATAATGTTGGTGTATCTATAATAATAGAATCCTATAAGCATCACAATTTTTAGAGGATGAAAAATATTTGGTCATGGTCACTCCACTCTAGTCACATTTTCTTTATAATAATTCATCTACATTACATTTCCTCCCTCTAATAACTTTCATTGACACCCCTTGCTCACTACATTGGCTTATATCTTCCTCAATTTATTGACTTAAGGAGAACCTCTATATTTAATTATATGATTATTATTTATTTAATTACTAAATACAAAATATTATGCATCAATGAATTCCAAATTTTTTTACCTAAGTGAAACTTAGTTCGCACAACTATTTTCACATTACATCATTTTCCACAAAACACCAATTGTTGCAAAAAATGTATCTTTCATGAAACTTCATTTTTTGAAATATGCTCTCCATAGTTCTAAAAAATGTATTTCATGTAACTTGAGTTCACATAAGATTTATGTTTCACCTAATAAATATTTTCACATAATACTTATGTGAATATATAGAGACTAAACCTTCCCCAAATATCCAATTATTATAGAAGATGATAAGAATTCTATTTATAAGAAAATATCACCATATCATTAAACTCTATCATGTTCACAAGACATTTTACATATAGATATAATTTTCACATGAATATCCAAACTTTTTTCATGTTCACGAAGCTCCATCTTTTGTGAGTCTCCAAAATTTCATGAAACTATTCCTTTGATACAACACCATTTCACCATATCTGTGAAAATTTATTTCAGGAAAATCTATCTTTTTTATAGAACCATTTTTTCCTATTTATGAGAAAATTTATTTCATGAAACTATTACCTTCACAAAAATCAATTTTTTCATTTATGAGAACATGAATTTCATAAAACATTTCTATTTACTTTTAGAAACTTTTTGCAATATCCCTAATTAGCTTGAACTCTTTTCCTCAAGGATTTTCAGGTTCTAAAAAATGGTAAAGATTCGGAAACCTTTAAATTTACAAATTTCTTCCATGAATCCATATTATAAATGAAATTCCCCTTAGTATTCAAACTCCTTGATCAACTAAGAATGGTATTTACAACAAACCGAACACACTATCAACTACCAGAAAGAAGCATCATGGTTCCAACATTATACCCCTTTGGGTTTGTGGGTAATCAAAAGTGAAATATCTTTAGAGGAATTAAAAAAATTCCATATGGCTATGAAATAACCGATCAATAACTCAAAGTATACATGAGTACTTCTTAGTGTTGAAAACAAGAGTTCAAGGGAGAATTTTAGGCCTTGTTACATTCATCATTCCAGAAAGTCCAGAAACTCGACTCTTAGTGAAAATCCCTAACTTTCATACCAATTTCCTTAAATTTATTTCCCTTGAAAATAAATCTAATATGGCAGAGATGTTTTACTATGCACTCACCACACCCTATGAATTGTATCCCCCCACTAAAGCCTCTAAAACTTAGTAAAAATTTTGAAATCATTACATGAATGAGGAGAGCGGTACTTCTATACCACCTCAGGATTAGGGAGTATGTTGGACCCCAAGGTTAAGCTGATTTCTGTAAAATGTCTCTGTGTCCAAACACTTAGTCATTACATCCCTCATTTGGTCATTTTTTCCAAAATGTTCCAATATGATCAATACTTGATCCACCCTATCTTTAATGAAGAAATACTTGATCTCAGTATGCATGGCATGATAGTGTTGACCATGATTTCTAATGAGATCAATTTCACTTTTATTATCATATAATACAACCATTATTTATTTAACTTATTAACAAATATTTTATAACTATTTATTCATCCACATATGATCTATGAATTTATTTGTTTTGTTATATAATCTACTTCCGCCATACTTAGTGAGGTGATTTCTAATTTCTTAATTAACCATACAACACATTTCCACCTAATAAATAATGAACCACCCTTTGTTGAATCAAATTACATGACATATCAAGTCTAGTATATCTTAAATAATGATGATAACTCATGATGTTTTCCTACATCAAAGAGAAATCCTTAATTGAGAGTACCTTAGATATAACTCATAATACATTTAACTATTATGAGATTCTCTTCCTTTGGATTAATTTGGTATTGAGCTCCTAAACATGTCAAAAAGGTAATATTTGGCCACATTACAATCAAATAGAAAAATAGTCCAATTATCCTCTTTTGTAGTGTAGTATTTATATAATTTCCATTATTACACTTCCTAAGTTTGGTTTCAAACAGAATCAAAAATGAAATTGGTTTGGATTCATGAATATAAAATTTCTTCATAATATATTTCACACACATAGTTTGAGATATAAATTTGTATTTATATTACTGAATCACCTATATCCCTAAAAAATATGCGATCTCCTCAATGATATTCATCTCAAATTTAAAACTCGTTAGATTTCTAAATTATTTAATATATTTATGCCAAATTCCACAAAAAATGATGTCATCAACATAGAATAATACCATGAATTATTCTTTCTTATATGTCTTCAAATAGAGATTGTGATCAACAACACCACTTTTGTATTCACGCTTCTTCAATTATGTTTCTAGATGATCCTACTATTCTTACGATTCTTATTTAAATCCATACAAGTCCTTATTTAAGATATAAACTTTATTTTCATCATTTCCAATCATAAATAATATCGACTATTCAATATAAACCAAATATTAGAGTACTCCATTTAGAAATGTTTTTTAACATCCATATGAAAATTCATGAAGAATCTCTGGATAGCCATTTCCAAAAGAGCTAGATTGAATCAAGTCGTTTCATAAGTGAAAAGGTTTTCTTGACACCGACACCTTAAATATGTGAAGATCATTTGCATAATAGACATGCCTTATTTTATATCACATTTCCTTATTCATCCAACTTATTCATGAAAATAAACTTTTTTATAATCACGTTGAGATGTTAAGGCTTGTTCAAGTTCCTAGGTATATTTGTTTTTCAATTTTATAAAATTAATCATTCATGGATCAAACCCATGATTCATACTTAACTTATTCTTAAAATTATATTGGTTATAAAAATGATATAAGAGAATTATTATCATCATTTCCCATCCTATGTATTTGTATTAGAGTAGCTATGCCCTTAATTATATTGAATGGATGAACATCAATTCTATTATTTCTACTCTGGGTTATATACTAGATCTCTTCAGCCATGGTCTCCCCTAATTCATCCTAATAATATTCACCATCCCTATATCATTCTTCTACCATAGGATTAGTTTTAATTTCATCCTATTCTTCAGATGATTCATCCCAGTTATCACATTGAGTAATCTTTTAGTTTTTTCTTCAATGACTTTGATTTAATTGATTTCCAAAATTCTGATCAGCCTTTTGTTGAAGGGTTTTTAATACTTACTCTTTATTGAGTAAACTAGAAATACTCCTTCATCTACTACATCACCATATTTTCCTAGATTAACTTCTTTATTTTGATTATAACATTTTCTTATGAAGGCTTGAAAAATGTTTCAGTGTGGGATTCCTTCCATTCTACATTTCATATAGTGTCCTTTCTTCCACTAGGAGAATCACCCCATAGTTTTTATATATATATAATTTTAATTATTCCTTTATAAAGGGACAAGAGGTTTCACTTTAAATGAGAAATTTTTTGGCCATATTATTCATCTAATTTTTTTTTGAAAACTCATTTATTTTGATGTGTTCAAACTAATTATACCTCATTCTTAATTCCATGTTTTCCAAGGTGGATTTCAAGTTCAATGGATGTATATTATCTAAAATTGTTAGAGTTCAAGATCTTGATTGTGAATATAGACTCATTTTACACCCTTCAATTATACCTATTAATGTAGTCTATTACTTCCCTCTTACACCGCATCAATATCACAAAATAATTTATTCTATAGTCGTTAATGAAAAAATAAAATATCTTTCCCAATATGTAACCAATATACTCATTTGGAGATAAATGTTAGTTTTCACTAGATCTATGAGATTATATGCCCTTTTATTCTTTTTCTGGTATGGATTTTGTACAATATTTCCCCATATATAAGCATCAAAAGTATTTTCATGATCTCATTTTAGATTTATAATACCTACTACCACCTTTATCTTTGATAAATTCTTAAGGATTTGTTGATGAATATGATCTAGTATCCTATGCAACATGATTTCATCCTCTTAAACAATTTTTTGGAAGAAAATTCATTATTTTCCACCTGATAGTGACTACTATTTTCCTCAACCTTTCATTAGTGAGTTATCATAATTTCCTTTATTAAGAAACCATTATGGTTGAAATAAACATCAATTATGCATCCATATTGTTGAATCACACCAAAAATATTTTTTTTCAAGCCATCCACATATATCACTTTAGTATTCTTCAGCTCATAACCATCCAATTGGGTATTTCTACTTCCCTTAATTTTTAAGGATCCTTTAATGAAAAAGTGAATAGTTCCATAAACTATTTCTTTAAAATTCTTTAAAAAGTTTATATTTCTAGTCATGTGGGATAAGTATCCACTTTAATGGATCCATGTGATACTATTATTTATAGATTTTAGAGTGATTTCAATGATATTAAACTTCTCTATTTTCTTCTTTTCATTCCATGAGATACCTGGTTGAGTTGAGGAATATGATGACCTATCCTCTTTCTCCTTAGCTGAAGTAGTAAAGGCATACCCATATTATTTTTATAATGGAAATAATCTTTTACTCAATGAAACCCTATATGGTTTTCCAAAAATATAATTCCTTTTAATTCCATTGTGGTAACCTTCACTTATTATATCCCCACAACAAATAGTTTTATGCCCAAAATTAGAATAGTTAAAACAATATGAACAAAAATAATTTATACTCTATAATGGAGGATATGACCTCATTCTTATTTTCTGACTTCTAAGATTTTCTCTATTCAAATATCTCCTTACCTATTTATAGTAGAATATTTTATTTCCAAGAAATTCATAGAATTAACATTTCATAAGAGGAAATAACTTATCTCATTCATTTTTACACATACCATAGACTTCATAAAATGAAATGAATATGATTGGTTAATCCTCAAGGATTGAATATTGTTTTTCTTCCCTATAATTTACTTCGATAAAATATGACATTTTATAAAGAATTGGTGTTTTTTATTTGCATAAATAACACTAAACTTATACTTCAATTTTTTTTATTATATTTTTATGGATTTTTGATGTTTCAACATCACAACTAATTCTGATTTTACCTGAAAATTCAAGTATTTGTTCATTAAAAATGTTATTAAAACCTTTAGAGGATCTAAAGAATATTTCTATTAGTTCTCCATCCACAAACCTCATAAATAATATGATCTTCTATAAACCACTTGATTTAATATCTGACTAATTTTTTTATAAATGTTACAATTTCATCTTTCATGGATTATACCGTCCTTTTTTTCACTTTGATAAAAGTATTAAGGTCATCAATAAAATTAATCCATTATTTAATCATTAACTTGGAATTCATAACTTATTACAAATTCAGTTGACTATTCTATTAATTATATAATTCTTATTACATCTGATCAATATATACTTCAATATAATCCACATATTCATATGATTTTTTCAAGAATATATTAATCTTTTGAATTTTATTTGTTTGAATATTTAGATCTTAAATATCTCCTTCAAGTTCTACATGGAGATCTACCAATATTTTTGTTTCCTTGATGTTTTTCTATTTAGGTTCTTCCTTATCAATAGTGTACATTACTTAATCTTATAAATTATATTTAAACATTATATTAAGTTCCTCTAGATAGTATTCATTATCACCTTCTTCTTTTTTTACAAAGATTATAAATTTCTTTCTAGATGAACTCCTAATTTTAGAGTCTATTCTAGGAGTGGATTTTCTTTGTGGATTTTCTGTAACTTATGAATCACTTTATTCATCATCAAATTTTATTTGGAACATTACTTCAATATTCCCAACTTTACCACATTGAAATCATGCTAAAGGTAGATTTTATTTAAATATATATTTTACTCTCTTAATCATTTCGAAAACAAGATAAAGGAACTCATAATTCACACAATCATATTCTCATCCTTATTTAGTGAGATTTATATTTTCGATGGATTTTAATTCCATATACTTTATTTTTTGGGTTAATGTCCCTTATGGATTAACTCATTTTTCATATGCCACCAAGATGCTTAGTAGATCATCCTACGATAGCTTAGACATATGCATTTCTTTAAGAACTAAGACCTTAAAATTGTATAGAGGTGGTAACAATATGAATTTTTTTCTTAACAATATCGATATAATTTATCTCTTTAAGTTTGTGAAATTATTCAATAACTTCAGTGATTTGGTTGAATAAATTATTAGCATATTTCTCATTGAGTATTTTGAAGTCATCAAATCTATTGTGAAGGAATTTTAGTGTAGCCTCCTTAAACTTACTTTCACCTTCATAAATGTTAGACAATTTTACCACAAGTCCATGGAACTCATGTACTCATATATATTTGATTTGAAAAATCTCCAACAAGAGAATTTTGAGCTTTAGCATCATCATCTAGAACATTACTATCAACCTTAATAACAGACTATCCTATCACATATTTGACTTGAATCCAGTGGATGGTAGTAGAAATAAATTTTATCCCAAGTGATCAATGATATGATATCATAATAGTTTTCCAAATTTGATATTTTTTCCATAAAATAATATAACTTCTTTAACGGTAACTAAATTAACCATACTGATCTCCAAAAGACAGATTCAATGCCAAAACCTAGCTCAGATACCACTTATTGTGCCCAAGGATTCCCTGAGAATGGAGGGGTGAATCAAGGTGTCAATGTTTAATTTTAATTAAATATATTTTGTCCCTATGTTGGTAGGAAATCATTAAAACTATCTTAATGAATTTTTAAATCACCAAACATATAAATTCAAAAATAGAAACACAATTTTTTTACTTGGTTTATTGTTAAGGGATAGTAAAAATAGAATACACCCTAGATATATCAATCATAGCATAATATAATAAGGTTTACAAGACGTGTTGTATGAAAAATATTTATTCACTATCACTAAATTCCAGACACACTACCTTTACTAGAATTCATGAAAAGTGAACTGCCACCCAAAGATCACTTTTGTTGGATCCCCCTTTCTCACTGATTTAGTTGAACCCTTACTCAGCTATCGACTTGAAGGTTTCCTATATTTTTGAGTTCATGATGATTAAGTATTAATCAATAAATAAAAATATATTATGCTTATTTTTATTCCAAAAAACATTCCCCCAAGTGAAACATATTTTTTTGTCAAATACTTTCAAGTAAGTTTCTATTTTATAAAACTCTAATTCTCACAAAACACATAGTTTTCATGAAAATTACTTTACTAAAGACACTGCACTCCCCTTAGTTTGCAACCACATTTTTCTTGTAACTTGAGTTGACACAAGATTCCAGTTTCATGAAATGAATACGTTCATATATGTATTACATGAATATAGAGATAATAAACCTTCTCTAAATCATTGATTAATACAAAAGATGATAAGTGGGATATTTATAGGAAAAAATAATCATCCCACAAAACTCCATCACACAAAAAACTACGTCATTTCCATATATTATTTTCATAAGATACTCCAAAATCATTCTTTATTTTAGAAACTTTAACTTTAATGAGTTTTTCAAACATTAATGAAACTCTTACATTATGATTGAAACATTTCCCTACCTCTGATAATATCTCATTTAGGAAACTCTTATTTTTCAATGGACCATTTCACTATCTTTGAGAACATTTATTTCATGAAACTCTTAATTTTCCACATAACCATTTTTTCATCTCTAAGAACATGAATTTCTTGAAACTTTTATATTTTATTTAGAAAATTTTTGTATTATTACAAATTAAATTGGACAATTTTTATCTTGTATTTTCAAGGCCAAAAAATGAAAAACACTGAAAAACTTCACTATTAACAAAATTTTCTTTGGTTTACATCTTCTGAAAGTAATCTACCATACTTTCCAAACTCCTCAATAAAACTGGAATGGTATTGAAAGAAAACACCCCGCACTATTAACCACCAGTAAAAAGGACAATGGTTCCAACACCATTCATATAATAACTAACCTGATTACCCATAAAATTATTATATATAGAAAATCCTGAAAATAATAAAAACCCAAATTTACACTTGGGATCCACCTAATCCTACTCTAAAAGGTAATGGATTATTTCTCATGTACCTATTACACCACTAAAATTTTATTCACTAGAAAGAGGTCCCTTATCTTTGTATGTTTCTGAACTATGAAGTTTTCATGTAGTCCAAAGGATATGTAAAGGGTCTGAGTATGAACAAGATAGTTCAACACTAATAATGCTTATATATAATATCCATATATATAAAAGTGTATGAAAGGTGCAATAAATGGAAACAAGAGAAATCCCAAACTTTACTACTCTGTGATTAACTAGAATGAGTGATAATTCTACCTACTTTATCTAGTTTCAGAATGGGATGATGCACCAATAGTCTATCACACAAGAATCACCCATGATATTTTAACTAATTATAATCCAAAAATTGAGACACACCCAAATAAAACCAAAATAATTTTTCCAATCCATTATCAATGATACATTAGAGGCATGTCCACACACCATAGGCTAAGTTCCATGGGAAACCGATTTCTAATCCAATTGATGAATCAATAGCCCTATGAAACCCAAGAATAGAGATAGCTGGCTCCAATCAGCTGACCTTATCCATCACCCACATCTCATGGCTATCCCTACAGTGTATCCCTCCTCCACATCAAGGTGTATCAACATCACCCTAATCTGCTCATCTATAGAGGATATATCTTGACAACCAATGATAAAAACCAACTCATTGTCCATGTATTTCGTTTAAATAAACATAATATAATGAATCCCATGGTGAATGGAAATCAACAAAAATCCACAACCATAACTCATATAATGATCGTTAGTTTCCACTCAACCTAGAATGCACAAAACCGATGCCCCAAGATAGGTTTCCACAGGACCTCAGACACACCTGCTCGTATGCTAGAGGCTACTAACTAGAAATGAGAGTCTAATAGATCGAATATGAATAATATACCATATCCATTTGAGTTATCCACAACAGATAAAGTATGAAATAAAGGTGGCAATAATCAATAAACAATAAACATTAATTACTAACCATTTTCACAAAACCAGGTACACTCCCACATCTAAATTGTGAATATGCTATGTCATGTCAGTTAATGATAAGTGTAGGAAAACAAAAAATAAAGATGACTAAATAAGACCCCAAAGTGGGTCCTAACTCCATGTCCAGATCCCCCCATCCATGCACATCCCATTCCAAATCAACCATTTAGTATAAGGCCTTTTCACTTGTCCGAACCTGCAACTATAAAATCTACATAGGTACCCAATGGTGGCCCAAACAAGGTGTGATTACAATTCAATAGACCACCACCAATGATGTTTACAATAGCTATTTTACGCATGTACATAATGAATAACAATATAAATATAAGATAACATGATCCCATTAATTAAATAAGTTCAGTCTGACCATTTCATATTTTGTTCCATGGGTTTGGAATTTCCTTTGTTGCACAATGTCCTATGTTGTTCAACTACTATGCATAAGGGGATTAGTCTAGTTCTCTATCTCACAAGGGAAAACATTTCAAAAACAATTACAACACACTACCAGGGATCCTCAGTCCTAGTAGTCTAATCAAAATAAAATGTTTGGGGAATAGTTCCTTAGTCCGACTCCCTAACCCATGCATTATAGGGGTAGGGGTTAGAGCCTCAGTCCAACCCAACCCATGGGTGTTGAACCTCAAGTCAATAATCCACAAACCACTAAGACATTTACACATTCTCCTTTAATCATAACACATTTACCAAACATAAACTATAACCATTTAGAACATTCATCATTTATAACAAAATTTTATTCATCAAATAAGTGATCATCACGCCTTATTCAATTTACACATTCTCATTTACATGACTAAATGAAATTAGCCCATTTATCATATAAATTTTTTATCCAATTAAAAAAATTACCATTTAAAATCAATAAATTATTTAATCATTAATATTATACCCAAAACCCCTTATTCCATGTTAACAACTAGGCTCAATTACTATTAGTTTCATTTAATAATCCAAGATAACAATTCAACAAATTCATTAGGGAAATTATTTCAATTCAATTCTATTTTAAACTTATCATTTCAATTTTACTTATTCAATGAGTGACACATCCCTTGGGTGGCCTGTAACCCTATCAAATCAACCTCAACGCATCCCATGTGGATCATGAGGGGTTCAATTGAACATTTATCCTATCAATTTATCATTTATACCATGGAAAACAAATGAAAAAAAGTGAAACCAATGAATAACCAAATACACATAAATATTCAATAAAAATATGGGATATAACTTTATACCACCTAACTTTGTTCTAAAGATGAATGCTCACTTAACCTCAACCTTTGATTATAACTCAAACACCCTTCAAATCCCTAACTCAAGATCCACGAGAAAAACATGGTTTTAGGGATTGAAAAGAATCAGAACAATTACACAATACCTAATATATAAAAAGGAAGGAAGAGGAGTATTAGAATCATCCTAATATTATAAAAACATCCAACGAAGCTCCAAATAGCTTAGAAACTAGGGAGATTGATCCTTGGGAAGTTTAGGGCAATTTGGTTCATCACTAGGTCTACTGGAGGAAGAATGAAGGAGAATCCTGAGTTATAAAACTTAAGTACTGAGAGGTAAAAAGGGTAAAAATACACTTTTAATGGGGATCATGGTTTGGCCACACAGTTAGCCAAACCGTGCACCAACCATACACCATCCTCTATCCAAGAGGGGTCCAGGACACACAACTTCATGGGGAGCCCACACAGTTTGAAAAACCATGTGATGACTGTATGGGATGGATCTATCAAAGATTCTGCAGTTTAGCCTCCCACCTTGCATGGTTTATTTAAAACATTCACCCCTCCTCTAGTAATTATTGATTAGGGATCACAATTACTTCTAATTGTGCACCATTCATGTAACATGCATTGGATGGACCCATTATCTATAATTTTGTGTCCATACCCCTAGAACACCCCTGAGACTCCTCATACACCTAGTAAAAATTTAATTCACCATCTTAAAGGTATATAAACCATAATTTATACAATAATTTATGTCAATATATGTTCGTAATCTTACAACCTCCCCACCTTATAATTTCTCATCCTCAAGCTTCTCTCCCAAGCATAATTGGGTTTCTGAAGTAAAGAGATCAAGACAATGGGCCAACATGTCCATCTACCTCTCACAAGTATCTTACTAAGAATCACCATGATACAATAACAATAGAACTAAAGTCACGACTTTTCTAGGAAATACTTTATCACTACGATCCACAATATGATCTAGATAGTCCTCAAAGGACGCATCACCCTCAAGATTAGCATCATCAACATCAATCACATGTGATGGTTCAGGGTGATATTGCTGAAACTTTAACACATGAAATATGTCATGAGAGACACCATATCACTATGGAAGAGCCAATTGGTATGCCACTAGTTAGATCTGATCCAAAATCCCAAATGGACCCACATACCTAGGTTCTAACTTACCCTATTTCCAAATCAGATGGTGACTCAAACTTAGTGACACCAAAAGGAACACACAATCGCCCACCATAAACTCAAGAGGCCTTCAAAACCAATAAAAATATGAATTATTCCTACTCTGAGCTGTATCCATAAGTTTTCGAATCAACTTAACCCATTCCGATGTCTCATACACGAGACTCAGTCCCAAAAAATTTGATTGCACATCCTCCATCCAACATAATGACAATCTATATGGCCTCCCATATAGTGCCTCATATAGTACCATCTGAATATTCACTAGGTAACTGTTATTATAGGATTACTCAACAATATCTAAGTGATTCTAAAAAAATCCACCAAAATATAGAACACATTCCATCAACATGTACTCTATGACCTAAATAGTATGCTCTAACTTCTAATCCATCTAGAGGTGGAAATTTATAGTAAAAAACACTTGGGTCCCTAGTAACTTCTATAACCCTTTCCAAAATTGTGAAGTAAAACACAAATCACAATCCAAAACTATAGTTTGTAGTACCCCATGAAACGATTCTATTTCTCGAACATAAAACTCACCCTTCTAGTCAATGATGAATGTCTCTCAGATTAGTAATAAATGTACCACATTGGTCAAATGATCCACAACTACCCAGATAACATTATAATTCTAATGAGTCCTTATAATACCCACCATAAAATCCATCATTATTTCATCCCACATCCACTCCATAAAGAGAAATGGATATAACAAAACCCCTGGTCACTGATGCTCAGCCTTTACCTGCTGACGAGTATAACATTAGGTCACAAAACTTGCTATCAATTTCTTCATCCCCGGACACCAATACTATCTATGAAGATCATAATAAATTTTGGTTAAACTATGATGAAACATCCACTTCGTGGAATGGAAATCAAACATCAAATATTCCTACATAAAAGTAAGCATGACAACAAGGGAATGAACATAAAAAATCTCATTATCTCTATTAGTCTAAATAGAAAGTGAATCACCACCTTAAATACTTTTCCTTAGGTAAAATTAATCAAGATCCTCATATTTCCTCTCCTTGATCTGGATTAGAATCATGGAATCAACTAAAAAGGATACCAATGTTATCTACCCTTTCTCATCCTGCACCTCCAGATTCATCTCAACAAACAATGCCACCATCCTCCTCTCAAAAATGGATTCCTAAACCATCAGATTTCAATTCTTTCAACTCAAGGCATTTCAAAAACAATTTTCTTTTCTTGGTGTGTAAACCAGCTCAAAATCGAAGGAATTCATGTACTCAACCCATCTTCACAATTGAAGGTTTAAATCATGCTTGGAAAAGATGTACTTAAGTATATTTTGAGATGTATACACAATACCCTTTGTCCCAAAAAGTAACGCTACCAATAATTTAAAGAGTAAACCACTATGGAAAACTAAAGATCATGCATAGGGTAATTCCATTCATGAGACCCCAACTATAGTGACTCATACACCACAACCCGGTCATCCCGCATTAGCATTACTCCAATCCTGATACCTGATGCATCACAAAACAAGGCATACTTATTACTTTTATTGGGTAGGATAAATATTGGTGAGGTTGTTAACTTCTTCTTTAAATCTTTTAAAGCATTCTCACATTCCAAGATCATTCAAACTTTATTCCCTTCTTGGTTAATCCCTAGAGAGGTACTTCTAAATAGGAAAAGTCATTGATGAACCTTTGATAAATGACTAAAAAACCCATAAAACATAGATCATAAAAAAATATTGAGGTGATACCAAGATACAACATATTTCAATTTATTTGGGCCCACATATTGACCTTCCTTAGAGATAATCTGACCCAATAAATGTACCCTATAAATCTAGAAATGAAACTCGGATAAATTGGAGTATAGCCTATGATATCTTAGTGTGCTAAATAAAATGTAAATATGTTTTGTATGACCATCAAGAGTCTTGGAGTACACTAATATATCATCCAAAAAACGACTACAAAATGATCTTGGTATAGGTGAAAGATTTGGTTCATCAGGGTCACAAAAAACTACTGGTGCATTAGTCAACCCAAACGACATCATAGAACACTCATAAAAACCATACCTACTCCCAAAGGAAGTACATGGTATGTCAGAAGGTCAAACCTCAAATAGTGTTACCCTAATCTCAAATCAATATTATAGAACATAGAATCACCCCATAGCTATTTAAAAAGATAATTGACTCATGGAAGAGGGTATAAGTTCTTAACTTTCATCTCATTCAACTTCATATAATCAACACACAACTACAATGATCTGTCACTCTTCTTGGAAAACAACACTAGAGATCCCCAAGGTGACATACTTGAATGAATAAACCCTTTATCCTCCAATTAATTTAACAAAGATTTATGTTAATGGAGTTCTGTTAGTGAAATTCTATATGGTTGAATAGAAATTGGTTCTGCTTAGGGTAGAAAATCTATTGTGAAATCAACATCTCTCTTGGTTGGAAGCCCTGATAAGTATTAAGGAAACACACCCTAAAACTAATCCACAACAGGAGAAAATACATTCTTCTCTATGCCCCCATCATCAAGTATAAGATAAGACACTTATGATGTGAGTTCAACTAACTGCTGATAGGCTGGATCTGTATGGCCTGTTGGGATATCCGATTACACATAGTGAACATATGTGTCTCCCTCAAGAAATGTGAATGTTACCCTATGGAAGTAACATTCAATATGGTCTTGGTACAACCCTATCCCATCCATTCCCATGATCAGGTCAAAAACTGACATTTCTAACACTAACAAGTTCCATAAAAAAGGGTACCCGCCAACCTCAAGGTTACAATCCTTACATGGATAGATATTTTCTACTCTCACCCATAATGGTTTATCAATCAGCATAACTCTACACACATGTTCCACTACTAGGCCCAAAAAACTCCCAAATTTGGAAGATATAAAATAATGAGAGGCAACTATATCAAATAAAGAACTAGCAAGTGTGGAATATAAAGATCTAAACCCCATATCAAGGTTCAACCCTTAAAAATTCTATGTAATTTTTTTTATTAAGGAAACTTGAATAAATACACTAAATTTATTACAATAGAGGACCTTTTACTGGTTTAGGTTCTAGAAAATTTGATACATCACATACATTACAACAAAAACACACAAAATGAAAACAATGATTCTTCAACATGATTTCTTCAATAATAGAGTTTCAATGCAACAAGTATGATAAACCTAAAAAAGTATTTTCTATATGTATGGTGAACATAAATTATGCCCATAAAGTTGGTTTTAAAAACAAATAATTTTTTTAAAACATTCCTTGAGAATAAATATACATACCTTAAAATAGATTTTCACAATACCTGAATATATATATATATATGAAAACAGTATAACACAAAATAATTATACTTGAAAATCCATTGAGGATTCTCCTTTAAATTTTTTTTTGTGGGAAATTAATGATAATTGGAAATCCATGTCTAAAAAACATTACATAAGGCCATAGGTCTTAACTTAGACTTATGGGTTCACTCCCCGTAACATCTCTTATACCACCGGTGCCACATTTTTGAAAACATTTTCTCATAGTACTGAATTTCTCATATTCGTCCCAAAAAATTTCTAAAGTACATACATATTAATATTTTATTTAAAATAAAATAATCATTCTTATCGCATGTTGTCAAAAATCTTCTCTAGAGTTTCTAAAATCCAATTTTTGGAGAATCCCAATTTTTAAATTAATATCTTTATTTGTGAATCATAAATAAAATGGTAAATGAAATAATGCAGGATTAATACAAAAAAACTTCCAATAATATTCATGAACTTATTATTATTTTTTTAATTAAACCATAAAATTTAATTTGAAACCATTTATTTATTATAGATGTAGTGGGTGTCAATGTCATGCACAACTCATGGCCATGTATATGCGCAAACATGATGCCCATAATGTTGATAAAACATGATGACATGCTATGTGATTTTTTTTAGAAACATGAAAATGAATTGAAAATAAAATTATAAACGTGATAATAGCCATTTCATCCATATATATACATATATATATGCGTACTGGCATTGAATTACATCACTCATTATCTCAGATTAAATACTTGGTTGATAAAAACTTTGATAAATGAAAATATTCATTGGCATAATTAATAAAATTTGTTAAATAATTATATGTAAGTGTAATTATTGAAAGTAATAATTCTTGAATGTAATTATGTTTTTAATGAAACCTTCCAATATACAACAATAAAATTAATTTGAAAGAATACTTGAAAAAATAGATACATCCTTACATAATCACACACACAAATATATATATATATATTCTAAAATACACATAGTATGATATAAATAAATAAAATATCCCTTAACATTTTTTAGAAGTAAAATAATATTTTTTTGAAAAAATAAATAATTGGTGAATATCCTTTTAAAATTTCATAAATATCAAGACCAAAAAGTGGGAATATATTTAATTATACCCTTATACAAAAATATATTAGAAAGCGGATCTATTGTGTCAAGATAAAAATTTCATGTATGAAAATTGAATTAGAAAGATATGATTTTACATGATATATATATATATATATATTACACACACATATATATTCATACATATATATATATATATATCAATTGAAAATAATTAAATCCCTTACATAAATAAAATTTCTGATAAATAAATGCTTAAAGTTAAATAGTTATACTCAGATAATTTCATAAATAAAAACAAGAACTATATGTAACATAAGTACACCCATAAAAAATATAATTGAAAATAATAATAATTCCCTTACTTGATAATCAATATCATACACTTGCACTTATAATATTTTAGGGTAATATATGGTTTTAAACAAATATATATATATATATATAACTTTGTGTATACTTATATTTACAAAATCAAACAAAAATAATAGAAATCCATACAAAATATATTTGAAAATAAATCCATTACAAGCCTTAGGATTTTGTAAATTTTGAAACAAGAACCCTTTTCATATATTCGACAGATAGATAGTTATATATATATGTGTATACACACACACACACACACATATATATATATATATAAACCTTTGTAAAATAAGGATGATTTGAAGAAATACAATAAATCCTTATCTAAGTTTGGATCAAAAGAGGAATTTGAGGTTCTTGGAAATTGACCAGAATATCATGGGGAACTTTCTTGGTGATGTTAGGATGTTATTGGGGGTGAAAGGAAGGTTATAAATATATAAAAACATGTTTTAAAGATTCCTTATAAAGCTTGGTTTTTCTATTATCACGATATAATTGTCATTATTTAATAGTATCATGTCAGGGTATTTATTTTTATTCCTTGGTATTATTTTTTTAGCCCTTAAAACAAAAAAATTTCATATTCCTCTTAGTCAACATGCCATTCTTTTCTGTATTGTTTCACTTTTTTCCATTAATTATTATTTCTATATTATTATATTTGGTTTATTTATTCATTATTGGTGTTTTTTTCTTTTGTCTCTTATGTCACATTTCTTTATTCTTTTTTTACCTCTCAACTCTCTCTCTAACAAGACATGACTGCTATCATTATTTTATATTTTCACCCTCACATTTTTTTTATTTAATTAAACGTTATTTTAATAAAGTATCTTTTATTTTAATCATTTGTTTTAACATTTTTTTAATATGAAACAATTTTATTTTATTTTTTTAATCATGTGACGTTTTTATTCATATATAAATTGATTTGTCTTATATTAATTTAATTATATAAAGTTATAATTTCTCACGGGTGGTTTTGTCCCTCAAAAGGATTTTCACTTTTGACTTTTTTGATCCAACAATTTTCACACCACTCTCATATATTTTTAGTTAATATATTATTAAAATAATATATTACTTATTATATGGTTCAATCATTTCAATTTTTTCCCAACACATTAATATATATAAAAAAACAAATATGTGGAATTTTTTTTTATAAAACACATCAATAAAATGCTTTGAATTGTTACAAAATAATAAAATAATATATATATATATATATATATATATAAGAAAGTAACAATATATATTTAGAACCATATACATATATACATATATATTTATATAATGATACTTATATGTATTTACATAATTTAAATAACATATTATTTATATAAAAATGTAAAATATAAACATATTATAAATTCATATATTTATATAATATATTAACTTTTAAAATAATAATTATGTTCTCACTTAATCATTGTTATTATTATTAACACAATTATTTAAACATTTTCTTAAACCTTTTATTCACCCTTTTTTTGATTCATAACACATCGTTTTTTAAACACATGAAAAATTTTATTATTATTATATAAATTCGTTTATATATATATATATATATATATTATTTTAGAGCTTTTTTAATATATATAAATATGTAATTTAATTTTTATAAGTAATTAAAATAATTTTTTTAAACACATGTATATAATTTACATTCTTTGTAAAAAATAATTATACACATTTATAATTTTGAAATTTTATAATACAAAAACATAATATATTTTTAAATATTTATCAAATATATTAACATAAAAATAATAATTTTCTTAAAAACATTGTTTCCTTTAATTTTTATTATTATTATTTTTATTATTACATTTATTTAAACATTTTTAATTAAATAAAATTTTATAAACAAAATGTAAAATTACTATTTGAATTTCTTGAGGTGTTACATGGAAGCTACAAGAAGCGTACCTTGAACTATCGATGATCTATCCCTTCCACTTACATATGTTGGATGAGCTGTATGAAGCAAACATGCCCCTATATAATGATATCTATTCTATGTTCCTAATTTTGTACTACCTTATAGGTAAGGAAACCCTTGTTCCAGAGCGCCATGTCCAATACCCCAACTGGTACAGCTGGTAGAGCTCTAACTACCTACCTGATATGGGGTAAATGACCCCTATCTAAACTCTATACTAGCCTTGGTACTCTATCATCACCAAACTATTGAGGGTTTTTGTAGAAACTATACACATTCCCAATCCAACCGCAGGATCATCACCCAATTGGTGGTCAGGAACACTGACCTCACATTTGTCCCGACCTACCGCACTGATAGAAAAAAAACTAGGTCACTATCCTGAGAGGTTGGTTCTCTTCTCTGACTACTATTTCCACCAACATCCCAATGAAAACTCTTAAATCATCACTTCCTACCATCAAAAGTCACACAATTGGATCTCCCAACTGGAACTGCAAGTCCACCACCAGAATCCTCTATGAGGTTTCCTTCAAAAATAGGGGTATGATCCACCACCTCAGCAAACCTATTTAAGTAGAATATATTCATTTGGGACTTGATATCATGTCTAATTCCATCCTATAAATTTCTCTATGTAGCTACCTCATCCCTTCCAATGCTGGAATAAAGCATCGTAAGTTAGTGAAGCGTCCAAAATAATCCATCCCTATCATAGTCCTCCGAGTTAAACTCATAAAATCTACAACCTTTCACTACCTCAAGGTCTCTATATTTATTTTTTAGAATATTTCATTGTAAAAGCTTCTACAACATACCCTATGCCTTATCATTCTAAACAAAGATATCCCTCTATTGATTTTCCTGTCCTCAAAACATGTATGCCACAAATTGAATCTCTTCTTTAGAGAAGTCTCTAAGTGATCATTAATCATCTAGATGGACTCTATCTAGAACATAAATATCTAATTTCCACCCTGTCTAGAAAAAGTTTGAGGGTGTTGCGGTTGAAACTATCAAGTTATATCAAACAAACTCCGCACAAACCACCTGGGCTCTGTTCCATCATCTTCATAAAACGAGAAAAATTCTCATGGAACTGCTCCTCTCCTCTATTACTGTGGATCATCAGGGTTTCTTTATCCACTTATAGAAGATAATTCTTAGTGATATCTTCTTATCATCCAACAAGACACTTTTTAATTATGGAATTTCTCTACAATTTTAAACACACATCTCATAAAACATAACATAAAACATCCTCATTTTACACAAAATAAGGATCTCCACTAGCCATAAACAACCCATTTCACACACATTATCCCAAAAAATATACCCTCATATATTTAAATATCCTAAACCATACCTAACATGGGCCATGATCATCCTAGGTAACCAAATTACATAGTTATAAACCACTCATTAGACACCCTTTTTAAACACTTCCACTTTCACAACAAAAATATTTCTCTTTTAGGTACCCTTTCATGTTCAAAACATATTTCAACCCACATTTTAACCCATTTATAAATCTTAATTAGTCACTATTATTTAACCATTATTTATCATTCCCCCCATTTACCTATTTTAATCATCTTTATTAGGCACCATTCCTTTCCAATTTTCAAATAAAGTGAAATTCATTCTACCCCTCACATCTCATAAGTCTTCCCCATGTGTACACACTGTGATGGATGCCACCTATATCCCTAGGTTCCTAAAATGAATAATTAATGCACAAACTCATACCATTCTGAGAAAAATAAAAAATCATAAAATAGTCACATCACACAATAAGTGCATTTTCCAATGGTGAAATATCAATCAAATGTAATAAAACACATCAAGAAAAACAATCCCACCCTGGGTACTTGGGTTCTCCCTCATACATGTGTTAGTTATTCCCTTGAATGAGCTCATTAAAAAGTCATAACACATCCTAGTCTCCCATATACAATCCCTAAATAGTAAGAAAACAGAAAATAAAACCTCCCTAATACTAAATTGTAATTTCACCAACTCAAAATTCACTAAACCGGTTCCCCAAGATAGGTTGCCACATGACCTCATGTGCACCTCCCCATATACCATATGATTCCGACTAATATCAAGGGTCTAATAGATCACATGTTGTGACTATAATCTCTTTAATAGAGTAATAAAAAATAGATAAAGTATGAAATAAAGGAAGAAATAAGGAATAAATAATAAACATTCATTACCAACCATTTTCCTAAAACTGGGTAAAAGACCAAATCCAAATAGTGAATATGATTTGTCATGTTAGACAATGAAATGTTTAAGAAAAAAATATGACTAAATAATTAACCAAAATAGGTCCTAAATCCAAGCCCAGACCCCCCCTTCAATGCATATCCAATGACCCAATCAACCATCAAGCATATGGAATTTTCCCCTGTCCTAACTTAAAACCTTGAAATCTGTCTGGGCACCCAATGGAGACCCGATCAGGGTGTGAGTAAAACTAATTATTCCACAAACAATGGTGTCTACAAAATATCCAGTCTAAACATATAGTGTATTCATGTACATAATGAATAATAATATAAATAGAAGATAAGATGAAGCAATTAATCAACTATGTTCACTTTGACCATTTCATATTTTGTTCAATGGGTTAGACATTTAATTTATTTCATGATAGCTTATATCGGTCAACTACTATGAATAAGGGGATAATTCAAGTTCCCTATCTCGCTATGGAAAACATGTCACAAACAATTATACGATAGTACCTTGGAGCCTCAATATTGGTAGTCTCATCAAATGAACCTTTAGGGGAAAAGAGCCTTAGTCTGACTCCCTAACACGTGCATTATATGGGTGGGGTTTAGAGACTCAGTACAACCTAACCCATGGGAATTAATCCTCAAGTCAATACCCCACATAACACTAATCCATGTGCACATGATATTTTAATCATAACACATTTTCCAAACATAAGCCATAACTATTTCACACATTCATCATTTACATGAAAATTTTATTCAAAACCTAATCCATCATCATGAATTAGTCTATTTACTAATTATCATTTACACGTATGAAACCAATTAACCCATTTATCATTTTCATTCCTTATCCAATCAAAAAAATTACACTTTAAAATCCATAACTCATTTAACTATTAATATTATACCAAAAAACCCCTTATGGTATGTTAAAAACTTGAAATAATTACCATTAGTTTCATTTCATAACCCATGTTAACATGTAAACACATTAATCAAAGAATATATGTCAATAAAATTCTATTTTACACATAACATTTCAATTTTCCTTGTTCATGGAGAAGCACACACCTTGGGTGGCCTGTAAACCGATCAAATCAACCTCAACACATCCCAAGAGGATCGTGATGGGTTAAATTGAACATTTAACATATCAATTTTTCATTTATTACAAGGAAAACCAAATGGGAATCACAATGACACCATTTCACAAGCTCATAAACACATATAATCAACAATACTATGGGATATAACTTATAGAACACCTACCTCAATTCTGAAGTCAAACAGTCACTTAACCTCAAACCTTGATTCGAACTCAAACACAATTTGAACGGTCAATCTAAGATCCATTAGAAAAGAGGTTTTTAGGGATTCATAAGAATTATAATAATTACACAAGACCTAATATAGAAAAATTAAGGAATATGAGTGTCAAACTCACCTAGATATTTGATTCACAACCAACGACACTCCAAACAACTTAGAAACAAGGAAGACTGATACTTGGGAATTTTAGGGTGATTTGGTTCATCACTAGGGATACTGAATGAAGAATGGATAAGAATACTGATTTTGAATGCTTAATGAAAAAGAGAGAAAAATGGTAATACCCCACTTTTAAAGAGGCACATGGTTTAGCCGTACGATTGGCCAAAATGTGAGCCAACCACATGCCACCCTTTGTGCAAGAGGGGGCCAGGCTACATGAATTATTGGGGATCCCACATGGTTTGAAAAACCATGAGATGACTATGCAGTATGGATCAATACAAGCCTATATAGTATGGAACCACCCCTTTCATGGCTTCTTTAAACCATGTACCCCTCCTCGAGGCATGCACAGTTAGGGAGCACAATTACTCCTAACCATGCACCAACCGTGCAACATGCACTAGATGACCCCACACTCTCTTTTTTCGTGTCCCTAACCCCCAGAACACACACAATCCTAATCATAAACCTAGAAAATAAATTTACTCACCATATTAAAGGTATTTAAACCATAATTTAAACAATAACATACCTCACCAGAAGTCCAGGATCTTACAATCTTATTCATCACCCATATATCATTGTTATCCCTATAGTGTTCCCCTCCTCCAAATAAATGAGTCTCATAATCACCCTAATATTCTCATCTATAGATGATATATCCATCCAAACAATGGTGAAAACCATATCATTTCCCATGTATTGTGTGTGTACAACCCTAATGGCCTCAAACCCATGGCGAGTGGAGATCACCAACAACCCACAACCAAAACTCATATAGTTAACCTTAGTTTCCACTCAGAAAATTTTTTATGAAGACTTGTGTCACTCCAGTGAGCCTATGATGCCCCATGACTAGATAACCCACATTGATTATCTTCATAAGGAACTATTCTGAAAAACTCATTCCAAATTCTACCACATCATAATAGAATAAAACAGTTTAAGTAATCCCCAATGATGTCGATCGACAATAGGCCACATACAAGGAATAAGACACTATCTCCCACATGAGACCACCCTTAGGTGGCTTAAATAAACAAAAAAACCCATAACTGGTTATGTACATGGTCACACACATTACCTTACCCACACCCATATATCACATGATATATAAACCCACATATAACATAAAAAAATCTAGGTTCCACTTACTCATTATACACATGATCTTGTATGTAAAATATCATTGGTAGATTCACATACAATTGGGAAAAATTATAAAACTTGATAAATCCCCTAGTTAATGTCACAACTGATGAAATATTAAAAATAAGTGAGAAAAATAGATAATAGTCATATAAGGATGGTTATTCTTACCAATAATGGTCCAACATGATAATTGGTATGAAGAATGGATGAAAAAAGGGAGAATCCCCATTTAAGGAGAATAAATATGATTGGGGAGGGGTTCTACTCATTATAAGTTTTATGGGAACCCCCTTTCTTATTTTATAATCTAATCTAATAAAATTAACCAATTTAAAAAATTATAAAAAACTATAGTAACCCACAAGAACCCTATTGGTCCCATCAGAACATCAGTGGCCCCAATGGGGTTTTATTATATCCTAAATAGTGTTTCACTCATAGTGGATATCACTAATTCCTCCCATACTAGAAATATAGTGTCTACTCAGCAAGGTTCAAGTGGGAAATATGCTACTTTATAGATTTTCCAACACCAAACCATTTTCTATAAACATAATCTCAAGCCATCATTGACCCCTACAACACATAAAATATACCGAAATACAAATTATTATGGTACTATTAGACTATAAATACCTGAACCAAGTACTAATTTTTTACAACCTACCCACTATATGACATCTCGTTCATAATATGTCTCTGACTATGACACTGAATATACATAACCAAAACCCAATCATTTCAATCATATAATTTTGAAAAAACTAATAAAAAATTGTATAAATCTATATAATAATTATCACCATGTTTAATAGAATTAGAAATACTAGTATTAATCATGGTAACTCCCAAAAATTGGATTCACCTACCTGGTCTCACTATACTCGAGCTACCAAATACACTGATGGTACCATATTGAAAAATCATCCAAATTTATACACCTACAAGCCATCATACACAATCAATGGTCATAAAATATTCTATTCCACCTAGCCAAACATAACACCCAATCCACATTCCTCAACCAGTACCTAGTTGATCCATTTTCACATAATACACACAATGTACCAATATCCATCAATAAAAAACATTACCAACATGCTCATGTTGTACCTTGAAACATCAACAAATATTTATATAGCTCTAAGAAATTCAACTTGATCACATGTAACTAAACCAATTCATGAATCCAAGATGCATGTTAACCTTATGTATTCGTACTTGGTATGAACCACTATACCCACTTCTAGGTATTTTATCTATTACTTTGACCTAAGCATTCAAATGAATCTCAACCATGACCTCACAAAACTACTCTCAGTCCAAACTTATGTGCACAAGTTTGACTCGATATACAAAATAAAAATAACATGAATATAATTTGATAAAATATCTCATGGTGCCCCATATATTTGAAATATATACACTAATTAAGAAATTCATCACACTAGGCTTGAACATGCCCCATCTGTCAATACTTGCAACAACTCATTAAAGACTCACTCCATGGTGGAAAATTTGATTCTCATATCTAACTAACCTTCTAGGCTTCATCATATTCCCATATCCAGTTACTCAAAGATCTACTAACAGTCTCACCAAATACCTTTTTCTAACTTGTAAAACTCCCATAATTTGGGATCTATTTCACTATCACTACTTAGTTTAATTCATTAAAAAAGGTCATCAACCAAAAAATATTTACCTGTACTCAGATGAAATGAAATATTATATTGTTGAATCCCTAAACCTTAGTTATATATTATCCCACTACAATTAATTAAAATCACAATAGATCTATGAACCTCTAATTATTTTTCATGAATGATGTATCCCCCTACAATAAGTGTATGAAATCATGGGATTGGTCCACCGTTGATATCTCAGTAAAGAAGTGATAAAATAAAATCACATTAATTTCCTCTGATTTTATCCCATAATGTCATCTATCATATACCTATATATCCCAATATCATTTTATTGTTCCCCTAATAATTTTAAATCTCTAGATTCACTCTCCACCCAGGTGGTGGCTCAATATGATCAATGATAGTTTGAACTGAATCAATCTAGCAATTAGCTTCCTAGGTCCCACCCACTCTCTAATATAAGGGATAATGATTTCACTAAAAATAACTCATCAGATATTCAATGAACATATTATATCCATGAGATCCCTGATCAATGCTCTGAATAACCCACAATAAGCTTATCCTAAGATAATTAGCAAACCACATCCCCAACTCTTACAGTTTTTTAGCTGAACTTCCTACCTTGTAACCTCTACCTATAATTCATGTTCATCTGCACAATCAAGGGCCCCATCATGTGCACACCTTGATGTAACCACATCCCCACCCTCATGACTCTCCAATAATGTTTATCTAGGGGGAATACTAATTTCAACCGAATACCATGCACACATAACAATCTAGATATCACAAATAAACAAATCTATAATAAGAAGAACATCTCACTAGCCCTTATAAACCCCTACCTACTCTAAGATCTCATATCATCTAGTGTGTTAAGATCAATCATTACACACACCACACACATACACACATGATCCACATAAATGGTAATGCAAGGAGTCAAAAAAAAAAGGTTTAACCAAGTACAATACCACTAAGAAGATATATTGAAAAGCATCATATAGGGTTTTATTGACACATTAAACATCTAAACCCTTTCCAAGTAGGTATGAACATGTCATATGATCCCTACATGCATATAATGATTCATTAATACCACCTCTTACCTATTAGGTCCAAGATACTAAAATAAAAATCCATAACATCAAATACCAAATGCATCCAGATCAAATAACTAAATTGTAATCATGAAAAAGCAAATAGTAATCCCAACTACAATGTTACTTGTGCTTAAAACCATACTTATACATGTAATTCACATAATACGACATTATTCCAAAGTCCCAAAACATCTATAAACTCAATGTACTATACCATAAATAAAAAACCCCACATAGTACCTCTTTATACCTAACTTTATTTGACTTTCTATGATACCACTTTATAGAAACCTCACTCTAACTTGATCTTATACCCCTTCAAACCATATTCGAGTCATATCACTTGAACTATAGCTAAGTAAGAATTAAACTAACCTTAAGAACCCCTCCCTATTTTCCAATGGCTACTATCTACAATGGGGGTCTAGGAGGTGATAATGGGGGGGGGATTATACCCTTAAATAATTTTACTATAACCACCAATGCAAAAAACATCATCAATAAACATACCAAGATAGAAAATAATAATAAATAAACAAAAAAATATTTACAATGTCATCCCTATCATAAAAAAACAAACAGTATTTCCCATAAGATGATAACACACATATATGTCCAAAAAACTATGATAACACATCTCAAAACCTAGGAAACACTTGGTCCTAATCCAAAAGTTTATTAAAAACCAATCATGTAGCTACTGCACCACCAAATTTTTATACATCAATCCTAGGGACCTTTCCTATTACACAAACAATGAAGTCTATATTCTTCCCAAAGTGCCCATATAGGGTGTTAGCATAAACTCATTAAGACCCCAATAATGGTTTAACTAGATGATATCCATACACATATGAATGTACGCATGGTGAAATAATTGGAAAACGAAACAAAAAACAAAATTCACTCCACTATATTCTCATACATAATGATTGATAACTTTACCTAATTTTTATAGTTACATAATGTAATGATAAATCCATAGTCTATCACATCAAAAGAACTTAATGCCTTTGAAAAAATTCCAAACCACATGGAGGTACACACCCACACATAAACTATATCTATATTATAATCCATTAATAATGATTACCAATATTCATTTCCACACACCATACAATAATTATAATGATCAGATATTTTACATTCTAACCACCATTTCAATAGCGTAAAAAAATATAATCACAAAAGTACCTACTTCCATTACATGATATTATTCACCACTCATATCTCATTGAAATAATTATAACATATTTTTTTTATATACACTGATTAGTATTTTCATCACCCTTAGATTCTCATATATAAAGTATACTACCAGTTAGAGAATATTCTACACTACCTCATGGGATCTATCTTATGTGTACACAAACCGAATGGTCTCAGCACCATGGTGAGAATCAATCACTAAAAACCTATAACCAATACTCATATAGAAAATCTCAGTCTCCATACATGGTAATAATAATAACCACCTATGTCACATAGATGAGAGTAAATCACCCCACAACAATACAAGACACATTAGTTAAATTCCTAGGTAAGAATTCTAATAAATCCATTCCAAATTCCATCCCATCACATTAAGAAGTAGCTTTTTAGGAAAGCATCAAGGCCATAAAGAGAGAACAAGCCTCTCACAACATCTCCCACATGAAACCACATGTAGGTACCTCACATGAATAATCAAAACTAATAGTGTTTTTGAATCCATCACATACATGATTATACCCATTCCCATAAATCACACAACACATAAACACACATATAACCTAAGAAAAATTTAGGAACCACATACCTGGTATAAATATAAGCCTACACATCAAGGATCATCAACTAATTAAAATACAATATAGATAAATAATAAATCTTGAAAAAAACCATAGTTTAGGGCCCAACCAAATAAAGATTAAAAATTGGTGAGAGAACTATAAAATAATCACATAAGGATATATAATCATGCTCATGTTGGTCCAACATAATGATCATTAAGAATAAAAGATATAAAATTTGGAGAATACCTTTTAGAGGAGAGAAAAGAAGTGTTGGGAGAGGTTTTCACTTAATCTAGGTTAGATGATAACCCTATTTTCACTATTCATAATGTAATGTATTAAATTAATTAATTATTTTTTTAAAAGAACTGTAGGAACCCCTTAGAACTTTGATGACTCCACTATAAATTTGCTGGCCCTATGTGTGTTTTGTTACACACCCAATGGGGTTCCACTGAAAGTGGATATCGACACTACCTCACCCATAAAAAATTTGGTGGCTATCCAATGGTGTTTTAATGGGAAATATGATACTTTCATATATTTTCTAATGTTTGTATGTTTCTATGAAACATGATCCTGAGCCTTAACTACCCATTAAACACCTCAAATACCCCAATCGCATATGATTAGGCCTCCCTAATATTAATTATATTACAAATTCATTATAAAAAAAATCTCAAGTAATAAAAACACACCTTCCCCTTGATAAAATGCTATTCAAGATTTGTTAGTTTCAAACAATTTTTTTCACTAGATTTTTTTAAAAGTTTATCATGATTTTTTGTGACACCCAATAACTAACGGATTTTTTTTACATATCCTTAATTTTAGATTTCATCCATATCATATGATTTATATCTTATGATTCCACAATATAAGAATGCTTTATTATTCTAAGGGTGTATGAATTTTTCTTATTGAAGTGCTAAGAAATAAATATTTCTCCTAGAAATAATTCTCATATAGAAGTTAACTTTCAATCTATAACATCACCTTACTTATCTATATAGGAATAATGATAAATATGAATACATATATTTATTATATATCAATTCATACCTAAGTTTTCCTTTGAAATAATGTAAGATAATTTTTATCATAAAAATGTGATTCTTATGGATTTATTTTGAATTAAGCACATAATATAATATTATACAAAATATCTTATCTTGAAACCATCAAGCACAAAAATATTCTTATCAACCTTATTAAATTTTTTCGATACACACCCTTTTGATAAGAATCCTTGTAAAATTTAGTACTAATATATATAGAAGTTTATACCTCCTTATATTATTCCATTCCCAAACTTTTAAATAAATCATGAGAATATGTTCACTATTATAAATAATGAAATATGTTTTGTTTATAACTTGAAAACCCAAAAAAATTCATCTCATTGATCATAGACATTTTAAACTGTTTCATTATTTAGAAAAAAAATTTATTCACATGATTTTACCTTTTTTTATCTCAATGAAATAATAATTAAAGAGGAATTTTTGATTTTTATCTCCATGAATATTTTCTTTTCTATATATTAGATGATGACTATATCTATATCCCTCTTCATATGACATCGATCCACTAGTGGTGTTTATAGAAAATCCCATTATTTTGTTAGGGATAATAGATTGGAGGGACTAGGCTGTAACGCCCCGACCCCAGCTACCTAGAGTCGGTGCATTATTACATAACATTTGTATGATCACGAGAAAGATCAAGTCTCGAAAGACCGATTAGTTTAGTAGCCTTGGAATAACTAGATACATCCATAAATTTTTACATTACATCATAAAAAAAACATCTTGTCTTCATATCCCCTCATACTATCCCTGTAGGTCATTCATAAATTACTTCTTCATAATCCTGGGAAAAAAATAAAACATTGAAAGGGGTGAGCTCAGATGCTCAGTAAGGATAACATTATAGCAGAAGCTTTCATAAATAATCATAAACACTTAAGGCAATTTATAACTAAAACAAAAGCCTTTTAAACTTGAACATCAACATAAAATGGAAAAGGTAAAATGAAATAATGCCATTTACTTACTCACATGGATATTCTACTAGTCGAATGATCACATGCAATATCAATAACCACTTTCATAATGATGGAATGCATAATGCCAGACTATCATAACCACATAGCCAAGGCCTCGTGCCAAGACTACAAATAAGATTTTGCCAAGGCCTTGTGCCAAGACACTAGTTTGTCTCATGAGACCTACCGATGCATAGAGGAGCTATAGCGGGCTCAACCCGTCACTTATTAAGTCCAATTCATTCCTCATATGAACATGTTTAAACATAACATAAACATTTGTATTAAAACTAGCATACGAAATGTCAATACTTTTACCACAAACCATGAATGGTATAAAAACAGCACATCCACAGTCAAACATAACTCATTCTATAAAATATGGAAGATTGTATTGTATCACATTAACCTCAATCAAGAATAATTAAGGATGTTGACATAGATGAAAATAATCATCAAAACTATTTGAGAGAAATATCCCCCTTTTCTTGAAAACATTTAAAAGTCACACTATTTGTCAAGAAGCCATTTAAAAGTAGATTTTTGAATCAAAGTGTCCCATACCACTTTGAAACTTTTTAAAAGGAGTTTTGATTTCTAAACATTAATGTCCATATAAATAAATCCTTAAAACCATTTTTAAAACATGGACATTAATGAGAAAGGTTTAGATGAATAAGTCTTTAAAACATTTAAAAATGGTATTTTAGTTAGAGATTCTAACCAAAAGAGACACTTGAATACAAATAATTGAGGTAATCAAAACTTTGTAATATCATGATAATAAAGGGAATCATGATATACTATGTCAAAGTACATTATATACACCACATAAAAGTGATTTGGTGTATATCATCAAAGAAGTCTCAATGGAATGTAAATTGAGATGAAATCTCTCATAAAGGTTGTATCCTTAGGTTAAGGATAAATCAATGACATAATTATGTGTGACAATTATAAATACACTAAATATGATTGTATATTCAGTGCAAAACAATCAAAGGACATTCACACATATTCTTGTAAAAACAATACCAACGAATTGGATGTTTAACTCAACAAATGGAGAATGAGTTAAAATTACTCTTATCAAATTCATATCAATGACTTGAGAATTATCAATGGAGTGATTATGTGTATCAAACTTATATCCACAAGAAGGGGAGTGGAAATTATGACATAATCAAATGAATAGTGATTCCACACATAATCTTGGGGTAATATAATCAAGGAAATATGCGTAAAGCCAAATGAGTGGAAATTGAAATTTCAAATTCCCTTATCGATTAGGTAACTTACGAAACATACACCCATGAAAGAAGTATCATACCCTGATGATGTAAATACCCATAAATTAAAGTATATTACACAATGAATGCAATCATGGGCAGTACACATACCCCACATGCAATAATTAAGTGGTGAATAATGGAAATCTCACGAAATTAAAAGTGAGATAAGTAACCCCTTACCACGTTAATCAACTGAGTCGTATGGACAAAAGTTAATAACCACCAAATGATTTACCGAATAACATGAATATAAGAGAATCATGATAATATATATCAAATGGCCGTACACAATACACCACTTTCAATAATTTAGTGGCGAACAATGGAAATCTCACGGAATTGAAAGTGAGATAAGAGAATCCCTTACCTTGAACTTTCCCTTAGTCGATGGTATGTTAACCTACTGTATAATAATTAAAACATTTATTAAATTATACAATAATCATATACATCAATATGATATCATATATGATCTTTTAACATTGCTTTATTAATAATATCTTAGTATTATCGTCGTTTCAGGTGATAATCGATTCATTCTTCTTAAATGTTTGGTTATGTAAGACATGTTTGTAATGGATATATTATATCTTATTCATAAGCATAATGATATTAACATTATTTTTATCCCTAAAATGAGAATAAGACTTGAATGGATACGATGGAGGATGGATCTCATCGTGTTCGTGGAGACGGTAGTCCGTACGTACGCACGAACGCTACTTCCATTTAATTTTTCATTTTAAAAGAATTGAATCCAAATGATACATAGGTATATTATTATTCCAGTATAATATAATATTTTATATATGTTACTTATGTTCATTAACACCATTCTTTATACGTTCCATGTGTGTTATGAACGAGTCATATCATTTTAAGGGGGCGGTAGTCCGCACTTCCTCAAATGAAATTATCGTACGTATATACAACATGAAAAGAATAATGGTATGAAATAAAATGGAATTACAGAAGGTTATATATAAAATATGTATCATTAATATAACACTTAATTACAGTGCCATCATAATGGCCACCATGAGAGGCGGTAAGATGTATTTGAACAATCATCGTTTCGTGAGGCGTTAGTTTTCCATTCACAAAAACATTATGTTCATCATCCATTAGATGGAGGTGTGTGTATGTGTAGTTCGAATCCTTCTTATAAAAACATCCTAGTATATTGAGGATACTTTTTTTGTTACAAAATAAAGGAAATAAAAAGAGTTTGGGGGTTGGAGAAGAAAAACAAATGAAAATAATTTAAGAGAAATCATTACCTTTAATTTAGGTAACTCACTTTGGTTGGAACCAAAGGACTTATTGAAATTCTTTCTGCCTAAGGGGAAGCTTCAATAAGGAGGAGAGGGATGTGGGGAGCTTATTTGGTCAGGGTTTGGACGATCCAAGTGGCTTGAGAGGTGTGAGGAATGAGTATAAGTGGTCTTCTTTTATAAGGGAGAGGAGGGGCTCTTTAGGAAAGAGTGAAAGTATTACTTTATAATATAATTATATTTGGTTTATAATGGTCCAAAAATCATTGAGGTCGAATATAATATGACTCATATTCTAAATAACATAAACCAATAAGAATTGGACAGGTTTTAGATAATATTTTAATCATTATAATCTTATTTATTTAAATGATTTATTAATGAGGTAAACATTGCATCATTATTGTGTCATTAATAATTTAAATTATTTGATGTATAAAAATTATAAATAAAATATAATTATGTATGAAATCTTTTTATCTTTCTAATGAATATTTATAATCTAAAATCCAACATGTATAACCCTATGTAAAAATTGTTCTTCTAAAAGATGTAAGCTTATGCCATTTTTATTTTTATTTTAACTTTATTAACATAATGTGTCCCTACTACATACAAGTGGCTCCAAGGGGTCCCCAAATCGACCCAAGGATGCCCATGGTCGGGTATGTGTCCACCAATAAGGTTAGGACACGTTTTAGGGTAATTTTGTATTATTATAATATTATTTTGTAACCCTTATTTACCGGATTTACCCTTAACCATGGTAAATAAAATATTTACCACAGTAATTATTCAAAATATCTAAAAATAAAAGTTACCTATTTACACAATTTGGACATCCTGATTCCAAATATGGAATCTATTTTTCTAAATTCAAAACACAGAAGTGGTAGAAATTAATTTAAAATTAATTCCCGCTGTCAAAACAAAAAGCGTGTTTTTAAGAGGTAATAACTATCAAAAGATTGACACTTATTTATGTTCGGTTTAATTGTAAAATTATGTCAAATGACCAACATTATATTAAATGGTAAAAATATATTCTAAATATACTTTAAAACCACTCAAATTCACAATTTATCACTATTAATTATTTTGATTAAAAAAGTTGTTTTTAATTAAAATTTAGTAATTTTCACTATTCATCAAAATATGAAAGTTATCCGAAAAGTACCAAAATTTCACCTTAGGCTAAATTCGATATTCAGAATCCAAAAATGAATTCCATTTTAAAATATAAAATATATATAATTTCAAAATTTAGGTATTACTATTCATAACGGCTAGTTTGATTGGTTGTGGCGTGTGTTAAAACTCAAGGTTGTGTACAACACACACTACTATTTTATTCAAAGGAAAGCGTACCGTGGAAGCTTGGGATGTTTCATTTTAAATTTTTTTATGTCCCAATTTATTCATATAGTTTAAAATATTTTATTTAAAAAGGTTTCACTATTAAAAGTTGATAAAAGTGCAATACTGAAAATGAATCTGTTCTTGCATTATGACTAAGAAACTCATAATAGGGATTCTAAAATTATAAGGATTATATAAAGTTCAAAATGTAGTTAATAATATTCATGACCTCTTTTAATGGCTTTTTTTTACGTCATGGTGTGATTGAACTCGGTGTTGCGTGTAGTGCAATTTATTGGATTATTTTTAAGAAATAACACACTATGAAATCCTGGGGTGTTACATAGGCCCTAGAAAGGCACCAATATCATTTATAGAGGCACTGGTTAGCAATCTAACTATAGTTTATGTTCCCATCCTTCCCTTAATTATGGAGATTCAACTAGAGAAAATTAACTCGATATTGTCTATGGTAGTACATATTTTTTTATTTTTCGATGAATAAGTTCACCACTAAAAAAAATTATTATAGATGGAATCTTATAGAATAATTTGTTAAGGATGACCCCAATCTATAATTTTTTCATCCCTTCATCAACTCCTATGATGTATTCTCTCCAGTGACTTTTTCCATGCTTAACCATTGATCTTTATGAATCCTTATATTCTTTATAGAGAAAATTATTTCATCTTGGGTATGGGAATCTAAAATTTATAAAATATTTCATCTTATTTAGTACCACTAGTAAATGTAGATTCATGAAGGGTGGGACCCTAATAATTATAATTTTTGGATTTCTTTTCCCATGATTCCCCATTATTTTCACAACCTTGTGGTGTTGAAGGGGATAAATTATTCCATTTGTCATTTTTTTACATATGAAGATAATATAAGGATTAAAAACAGTATGATAAATAGGTTTTGTGATGAGATGTGAATAATTTTGTGTGTGGGTTATTCTATTTAATTATAGATATAAATAAGGTATTTTGGGTTTTTATCTATCTAGCTTGAATCTGGCTCCTGTGTAGGAACTTCCCCTAGTTCTAATGATCATCCAGAATAATTCTCTCATACAAGTAAATGATTGGTCAATTCCTAGACCTAAATCCCCAATTTCCTCTATTGATTACCCCTCAAAAAACTAAGGCTGTCAAGTCCATCTCTCCTAATCCTATGATAGAAGTTCTTTCAATATAGGGCTCTTGTAGTTGAGGTTAGGTTCTAAGATTTGGATTCACAATGAATTTTTTTGATAAGTGTCCCTTTTAATAGGATACTATATTGTAGGAAGACCATTTTAAATATGATTTTAGAAAATTCATTTCCCCAATTCCTCCAAGTTCAATTTTATCTATTGTAGGATATAACACTTATAGTCTAACTAATGATAGAGATGGAGATAAGGGTGATGTTAATAAGAGTTTATCCTGAGAGGTCCCTCCAATTCCTAATTCTCTTTTAGTTTTTATATCATAACCCCCAGATGTTATCCCCAGAAGGCATGGTGCCCTTATTTATATAGTTTATGGTTGTTCAATAAAATATGTTCAGATTTTTGGAAATACCCTATTAGGTAGTGATAATGATGTTAGAAATGATTGGATTCCTACCTTAGAGGTTCTCCTAGATTAATCTTCTATAGTGGTTCTAGGTTTAGGTTTTCATGGGATCTTGTATTACTAATCTCTGAACTCTTTTTAGGAACCAAAATTGGTTGGTAAAGATCATTATAAGTATTATCTCCATAATACCCATCATTAGAGTAAGAAAAAGTCCACATTAATATTAGGGGTTGCGGATACCATATCCATTTTGAAATATTATTCTTATAAAATATCATCTTCAATTAAAGTCCTAGAGAGTGAAGCCTCCATGGATTCCCTTACTGCATCACTATGATTTTAGTGATAATTTTGAATTCATGGAAAATTATATCCTTGAAAAAATATGAATTCATTTATAATTATTTTTGGATAGATCATGCTACTCTTATTTCTATTATTGAAGATAAACAGAAGTCATATTATATTTATCAGTTTAAATCAAAGCATGCCATGTGAAATTACATGAATATAATTCTAAAAAAAATTCAAAATATATCTATTATAGAAGAAAATTTATAGGTTTAATTTATCAACTCGTCCCCTCAGAAAATCACAGCTAAAGTTACACACTCCTCTCTTATATTTTACCAATCCATCTTCTATTCTATATGTGATTCCGTTGAAAGATAGAAACCCTAGCTATCATTATCAACCTTTATATTGGGATCCCATGATTGGTTCATTGGCAGGGACTTTAATAGGATCCTTAACCAAGTTGAGAATAAAATGGGGATTAATTACTTAAAGAAAGTACTGAATGATGTAAATGATTTTTTATTAGATAATAACCTGACGTATCTCAGATATTTAGATGATAAATTTACCTAGTGTAATAATAAATGCAATTATTAAAGGACCTATTGTCTTCTAGAAATGTTTTTATCCAACCTAAAATAGATCTATATCTTTACCCATACTTCTATATCCTATGTGTATAAGGCTCTATCAAATAACTATTGGGTGTTGATCAGTTTACACTCTTTAGTGAAGGTTTACCTCCACTTATTATTATTTAAACTATGGAATCAATACAAAAATTTCCGACACATTGTGAAAGATTCTTAGTGTTTAACCATGATTAAACAATCGTGGATTGTTTTGGATTTTTTGAAGTTCAGGAGGAATTTTGGTTTCCTTGAGTGGGGTTTTGACAAGTTCTTCCATAACTACTTATCAATGTTGTTTTCTATAACCCTTATAAGTAAAGAGTTTTTATTAGTTAATTCAACTCATGGACTCCATCATAAAGATCCCTTATCACCAAATAACTTTGTTCTGTTATATTAATGACTTATTATGATCCTCAAAAAATATATTTTAAGTGATACATTTCTTCCTTTCTAAGAAATACATGGTTTCACAGGTACTAAAATCTATTATTTTACTAATAAAATTCACTTTTTAATAATGGTAGGTGTCAATCCATTGCAATCTTCTTGGGTTTTCCGAATAATTTTAGTTCATAGACTAGAAAACTAATAACTATAAAAAATTACTATTATTATAATGATTTATTTATCAAATATATATAATATTTTTATTAAAATACTAACTTGTTTTTATAATGGGAACCATCCTAATATTTACCTTGGAATTCCACGTTCCATTGAGAGGATCCATATCCACCAATTTAATGGTCTGGTAGAACTTATCATAGGGTTTAAAATTAATTAGAAAAGTAGGTTTCTATGTTTAGGTGTAAATAAAACTCTCATCAATATTTTTCATTATATGATGCCAATTTTTGTTTTTTCAGTAATTGGGGCCCCAAAAACTTTTATCCAAAATATTTTAAAACACCCTTTATAGCTTCTTGTGGAACTCTCAGCAAGAGTGATGATGTTACTGGGTAAGTTTTTTTTCCTAGAGAATCAATTCATTGATGGTAGTTTTAATATAAGATTTATTTGGGAATTCATATATGTATATAGGATAAAATATCATGGTATGCATTGGTAGGGTTGTTTCTATGGTTGAAATTAATTAACACAAATTATGAAAGGATTTAAGAATATTTATGTAATGGGTGTTCAGAAAAATCACATCTCTGGAGGAGTATTCAGGGTATCTTTAATGTTCTTATTGATCATTCAATATGGATTATATTGCATGAAGATATTTTATTCTCAGATTAAAAATAGTCTGGATGTTCTCTTTTCTTTTTAAGGTTTTTGTATCTTAGTTAGAGTTTCCATGATCCTATAGAAAATTTGATACTTCTCACTGATATAATTGATTAAGATCAGAAGGAATTTCTCTCTAAAATCAATATTAATAAAAATTTTGATTAGTGTTTTTGAAAATATTAGACCAGGGTTGTTATACACCTCATATTATCAAAATATCATATATGCACAGAAAGTCTCAAATCTATGATGTAAAGAATTTTGGATTAAATCCTTTCCTACTAAACACATTTTTCTTGTATGGAATGTTAGACACAAATCTATCCCCACTAAAAATCTGATCTAATACAATGGAACACATATGGACTTGAAATTTTCATGTTATACTAACTCTATAATGTAAATAGTAGATCATGTTTTATAGAAGTGGAATTAGTGTGTTTTTTCTTATATTTTATTAGAAGCTATATGGGAGTCTCTATTTATGTCAATTATCTTGGGAAGTTCTTATGAACATGGTTTCAAAATATGAACATTTGATTCACTTATTAGTAGGCTCATAAAGTAGTTTTTTGTGGAATAATTACAAATAATATGTGAAGAATAGGGTAAGGGAAAACACCAAGGGTCTTGGGATAAAACTTTCCACATGAAAACTAAATCTATTTAATTTATCCCTGATTTTAGTTCACCATGTATAGGGTGTAACCTGTTATCCACTTTTTAAAAACATTTATTTATATATATATTATCCCTAGAAAGGTTTAACTAAAACTACACATGGATATTGGGTTTCATGGAAGGCTATAAGTTTATATGTCAAAATTAATTCCAACAACACTTATGATAATGGTATCATTCATTGGTAAGGTCTAATTTATGACACTTAGGAATCAATGGTACTTTTATTCACCACCTTATATGGGGAAGAGAATTATCTAATCACAAAATCCTAGTCTATTCTCAATGTGATTATTATTTATAGACTCTATAATATCTCCCTCTCTTATGTGGAATCAGATTCAGTGTGACTTATTATTTTTTTATTAGTCCTCTCTCCCTTCCACTGGTCCATTAATTATTTATATAGGGAATTCAGAAGTCAGATCAATCATGATGTGGAGATTCATTACACTTGGTGTAAGGGAAACAAAGAATCTGACCACTTGAAATCCAAAGGTAATCTAGATGATACTTCACAACTATTTTATTATATAGGTTCCCTCATCATATAATGTATAAAAAATATTCAAGTGTATTCCCTTAGGATCCACCAATTTAGACTCCCCAAACCCTTCCTTGTCATTTTCACCCTTTTAATACAAATTTTTTATTTTTTTTGTGGATTTCACCAAGAGTTTGATCAAAAAAAATTCTTAAACAAAAACTATCACAATGAGTAATTTAGTATTGTTTTATTTTACCCAAATTTTATTTTCCTAATTTACTATCTTGAATCACGTATTATTTAAAAAAACATCCAGATTATAAGAACATGCTTGAGGTTTTTTTAAGCATATAGAGTTCTTTCAAAAAATTAAATACTTTTTTACCATCACTACCAAGAACAATTCCATAAAATTATTCAATGTAAAGCTCCCCATAAATTTTTCCATTCAAGAATGTTTATTTTAAATTCATTTAGAGAACCTTTTAGTTCATTGGAGAATAAATTAAAATAAATATTCTTAAAATTTCAAGCCTTTAAATTGGAGAAAATGTCCTATCAAAATAAATACCCTCAATGTTTTCCAACTAGATGATTTTTTCTTATATTACCACACCTTTCTCATTGAGTTCATTCTTGAAATCTCATTTCCTACATATCACATGCCTATCCTTATGACATGAAACCAACCCCCATATTTCATTATAATAAATTTAATTTAACTACTATTCCATAAAATATCTTTAATAATTATGTTATAAATATTATTCAATAATTTTAAATTTTACATGATAATGTCATATTGTGTGAATCTAATTCTTCAGTGTCCTTTATGTTTGTACTCTGTCACTAATAACTCTAATGATACATATAGGGTCCACATGTTTTATATGTGTTGATAACTAAAATCCACTTTGATATAATTATTTATCACAACTAAACACTTTTGAATCATATTTTTAATCATGAAAACATATTATACCAATTGATTTCATTCCCTACTGATTATTGTTTTCTCTACGAGCCACACAAATATCACCATTTAATGAAAATTATGTTTATTGAGTGGAATATTATTCAAATAAAATAATATAAAAGTTTTATATAATATTTTAGTGATTATTTTTATAATACCTATAGTTTTTACCATATAGTTTATAATCATCAAAAGTCGCATCATTGACTCTTTCATCAAATTTTCAAAAATTCATATCTTTAATTTTAATAAAACAGGGGTTACTAAGAAATATCAAACTCTTTAAGTTTGAAGTATTTTAAACCATATATCATAAATAATAATAAATATATTTATTTAATGTAAGAATAAGTTTTAAATAAATATGGTTATTTTTGTATCTTTCCTCTAAAAGTACTTTGAAGCTGTATGTGCGACACCCTCGACCCGCACCCTTAGATCCAATTCCACAAATGCCTGCTTTATATACTCATTTTGATACAAGAAGTGTAACAACCTGAGATTTTTAAAAGAATTAAATTATATTTGATAGTGTAAAGGGCACACAATACCATGTTTATCTTACAATACACATAAAAATGAGTTTCTTCAGTAGCATTCATTACACATAAGACCGACTTTTATCAAATAAAAATATACTGATATTAATATTACATAATATGATAGTTATCACCAAGCCGTTGGAATGGAAGGTATGAAGTTTAATTAATAAAATATATCTTACACATGTATATATAAGGAATTATTTGGTGAAAAATTAATTATAAATGAAAATAAAATCCTTTTTATAATAAAAGGGTATCTTTTTCTGAGAAAATATTTAGATGCGCACAAGTGTATTTTATGCCAATAAATTAAAAAATTACTCTTTATATATTATATTAATGAAATTTATATTTCAAATATTAAATACATTTTTTTAAAATTCATCTTATGTTTTTTCAAGAAAATAGATAAAAATAAATCTAATTTTAAGTTTAAAACTTTTTTTTGATCAAAAAAAGTTCTCTCACTTTTTATAGTGCACTTATTTTTGAATTTTATTATTTATTTTTTAATTTTTATTTGAAAAATTAAATTAAATTTTTTAATTGGGATATCAAAATTATCTTAGGGTGAATTTTCGGTATTTTTGGAGAAGTTTCATTTTTTTGATGAATAGTGAAAAATACTAGATTTTAATTTAAAATTGCATTTTCATCTAAATAATTTATAATGTTAAATTATGTTTTGAATTGTTTTTAAAATAACAATAGTTAAATTATTCATATATTAATCCAATTTATCTCACTTGAATCATTTTCATATTGAATATTTATATAAAAACCTTGTAAACTTTGAACATTTTCACTTTAAAAACCCACTTTCTCATCACTTCTACATGATTAATTTTAAATTAAATTATGCCACTTATATGAATTGAATTTTCCAAAATAGATTCCATATTCATAATCATAATAATTTATATTATCTAATAATGTACGATTAATTTTTTAAAAAGTGACCAGTGAAAACAATTAAAATAAATTACAATGATTATGGTAAAAAACGAGTTTACTTAGTGATTAAACTTAGAATATAAGGTTTAAAAATGGAAAAAAATGTATAAATCACCCATTTTATGGTCATATTTAAACCTTATACATTAAATTCATGATTTTTTTTGCATTATTGGTTCCTTTTTGTTGGAAAAAACATAGGTTCACCTAACTCTTTTTTGAAAAATACCAATTGTGTCCCCTACCCACTTATAAAAGGCCACTACCTATCCCCCAATCTTCACACCTATAAATGATTTTTTCTCAGAAAATACCTGAAAAAATAAATTCTCCACTTCCATAAACTAATACTATAATCCTTAATTTGGGCATAAATCCAACCAAGGATGTGCTTTGGTGCAAACCAAAAAAAGATACCCAAAGAAGAGGTAACATTCTCCAACGATACTTTCTATTTTATTTCCTTCTAAAACCCCTTAAATTATCATTAGATAGTTATTATATAATTAAAAAGTTATCCTAAATTTTATGAAAATCTTTATCTTAATTTTATGACCAAAATACACGCACATTTCCGTGAAATGAGTTACAAAATCATCATTCATGTGAACAACGGACTACCACCTAATGAAATGATGTCTCTAGTATTTTACGTTAGCACCTATGTATATAATATTTATATATTATATTTATAATATTTATGACATAATAATACCTTATTATTTATTATATCATATACACCCTTTTCATATTTCATTTCGTAACGGATATGATAACGTTGCTTGTGTGTACGGCAGACTACCGCATCACGAAGTGATGCGAAGAGTTTTTCACTAATGTGTTACATGGGATGTAATATAAGAAAATATAATTAATATATATGATATACGTGAAATATTTATTATATTAGTGACATAATAATATTTATAAAAATATAATATATCATTTTCTTCTTACCATTCCACACACTACAAAAGTGATAATGTCGTTCGTGGATGTGTGGACTACCACCTCCTCAAAATGATGTGATTCCTTTTACATCAGAAGAGTGATATATATAAGTATATATAATTAAATATAATGATATTTATTATATAATTATTATTATTTAAAGATAAAATATTACTTATCATCTTTCTATAATGACCGTTGGAAATTGAAAACATTACTTATGCGTACATACGACCGACCATTTCCATGATCACAATGTTGGTTCATTTTTCATGACCATATTTTACATTTGGTTTTAAAATTATTATTGATTTATAAATATGATAATTATTTAATGATTATTGTTTTGAATATTTTTAAATAATGAACTTTTTTACCATATTCAACCTTCCAATGTAATTTTTGAAACATAAGCCGAATATGGTCAAAACCATTGACTTAAACTTAATTAGTTATGTAATTATACATAAATTGTTTATATTTGAAATAAAAGTAAAAATAAACCTGAAAAATTTTCTCAGTAATGTAAATAATTATCATAAATATATTATTAAAGAATACAAAGAACAATGGTAATAAAACATACTCAAGGTAAGGGTTTTTTCTCATCTCACTTTAATTTATGTGAGACACATGCCACATTTACAACTAATATTTGTTATATGGTATATATGATGAACATGAATGTATTTTATTATTATTATAATTTAATTTATAGGGATTTAAATATCCATTTTGGGATCTCTTTTCATGGGGTTTAGGATTTCATAGTTACCAAAGTAGTAATATATTTTTGTCTCAATTTTTCTTTCTTTGAGACATTTGTTATTGTATACACCTATCTTCTTTTATGAGGTGTATATACTGACCCTTTTTCATGTTATATCATTAATATATTTATCTTTATGATATTATATGTTCCTTTAATGTTATTATTTCATGGGGATTACAATTCAATGTTACCATAGTGGTAGGGGTTTCTTGGTATAGTCCCACCATTTATTGGGGTTGTTTGTGATTATGTTTACAATATTGAAATATTATGATATAAATATAAATAATTCTCATGAATTTTGTTCACATAAATTTATTTCATAAGAATACCTATTTTTCCTTCATTTTCTTCTTTTTATGTACTCAATATTTTGAAATAATATTTTTATTAAAAATCATCCTTTCAATCGAGAACTCATTATCTTCTAAAAGTGTGTTGCATAAAAATATTTTCAATTCTTTAACAAATTTTTTTTAAAAAAGGATGTTTTCCTCAATAAATTTTCTAATTTTTTTTAAACAAAATTTAAATGTTTCCAAGGTTTTTTTCAAGGAATTGTTTTTTCAAAATGTTTTATGTTTTAAAAAGTATTTTTCAAAATGAAAATGATATTTTCCTCAAGAATGTTTTAATAATATTTTAATGGTATTTCCATTAAAAAATATCAAAAATACTTGTTGTTACTTATCCTCCACTGATGATATTTTTTATTGACACCATCTTTATTCTTTCTCTGGATAGATTATGATCATTTCAAAGATATCGTTATGGAACCCATTCCTTTTCCGTAGTTTAATCATGTTTCAAAGATATTAATAAGAAAAATATTTATTTTACATGGGTTTACTAGGTTATAAAAGAATAATTATTGTTTATATGAGTTTTATAATGAAATATCTACTCATGGGGTGACCCAAACAGCACAGGGTTATCCCATTATAGCTTAACATGGGGTGGCCCAGATAGTATTGAGTAAGCCTATTATAACTTAAATATTGGGAGGGATAGATAGTATTAGGTAAGCCTATTATATCTTGACATGTGGTGTCCTAGATAGGTCTAGGTAAGCTTTTAATAACATAAATTATGGGTAAGTCTAGATAACACTCCAATGCATTGGGTAATGATTAAATTGGAAGTCAGCCATGTGTTTATTCTAATTAAAGGGTTTTTGAAAGGGTTTTATGAATATGATGCTACAAGTCACCAAAAAGATATTTAATTAATTGTTAGGGGTTTATAATATTTCTAAAGATCGAGATTGATATCACATGGCTCATGGTTATTGATTTTGATGACTCTTTCCTTTTTATGTTTTCATATTTGATGATCCATGCATTAATGAGTATGCGTTTTTTATGGTTTTCTCATACACTATGATTATGTCATCATACCCTTATACACTTCTTATTGTCATTTATTAAATTCAATTACTAATGCTTATGTCTTCCCTTACTCAAAATTTTAACTCACCTTTCCTATTTTCCCTCTTATCCAGGTTTTAAATAATAAGGTTAGAAGGATTATGTATATAATGGATTTCATATGAATGATGTTGATAACATAATTTTAAATAAGAAAATTTGTGTATAATAGGAGATTATTATCACATTTACAAACCAGTTGTTTATAAATAAAATTTGATATGAGTTGGTCCGAATTCTCTAAAACTCTAAACCTAAAAGGACTACAAGTATGTAAGTGAACCAATATTTATTTTTAATGTTGTAATTTTTTAATGGATAAATTTTGTTCTCCTTATTTTATATCAAGTTGAAAATGTGAAGGTTATGAATTTAGAGAAGATTCTAGGATTTTGGGTTCTAGGAAGTTATAATTGTTATCAAATCAAGTTTTAGATAACTATGAAGCTTAGGATGTTTTTATGTGAGTTTATCTTAAGATTTATGGATACCGTCATTGGTATATAATATTAATTATTATTACAAGTTCAAACTCTTAGACACCCTATTGAGGTTTTAAATAATGATATATTAAAGTGATTAATGAAATTTTTGGAGATGTTTTTTGGGTTTGGTGTATTTGTAACCCCTTGGACCAACATGAAGTGATATTTAGGGAAGAATTATTTTTTCATGTTTAAATAAAAAAAGGACGACCCATATACTAGGTGATAACCCATCACATCCAGATAGATGGTGGGACTTGAACTCATGATTGAAGGATGATAAGATTTTTGCACCTACCAATAGCCTATACTAAAATTTACCAGTCAAGATAGTTGTATCACTAAGAGGTAGAGGGGGTGAATCAGTGATATATTTTTCTTTTATGTTTCCTTACCTATGAAATAACCGTTTACGCCTGTTAATGATTTATTTACATACTAAAAACAATTCAAACACACATCCATAGGAACACAAGAATTTACAAGGTTCACTACTCAACAAGATTATATATGTCCTTGGTATAGTTTGGAAACAATAAAATACTACACAATAAATAGGAAAATGTCACGACCCCCTCCCACAAAAGATGCCCCTCCTGAGCTGGAAATGGTGAAAGGGAGATAATGACCCCCGAGTCCCGCCTCCAGTAGGCCCCGGGGTGGCGACTAGCACCAAGGGTATGAGTTTTCACAAATATGAGAGGCATTACCCTTTTTATTATTATTTAGGATTGGGAAATAGGACAAGTCAACCACCCAAAAGGAAAAGAAACAAGTGTATATAAATAAACCCAAACCAATCCCACATGCATGTTTAAACAGTTTATAACAAGGTAAAAGTACAAGAAAGCTCAAAATACAATACCAAAAGAAAACAAAGGTACAAAAACAACAACAACTCCAACTGTCCGACTAGTAGGGTCCCTCATGGCCCTGGTAGTCCTCCTGGAAACTTGAAAGTAAACGTAGGGTGAGCATAAAAGTATAATCAGTAGGGAAACCTATAGCTCTCGTGCACAAGTGGGGAGACATCCTAATGTCCCGTGAGAACAACAGAAGAAACCTAGCAAGGAATTCTATCCACCCAACCTCACCAGCCACACTCAACAAAACAAAAGCACAACATGTAGTAGTATATTAGAAACATGAGTATTAGGTACCCTACACCATTTCCCTTTCGTTAGCTGCTCTTCCTAACGATGAACGTCCTGACGCTTCCACACTCTCCCCACCCGCACACACCTGGGCCTCACAACCACGTATCCTGCCCGCACACACCTGGGCCTCACAACCACTTATCCCGCCCGCACACACCTGTTCCTCACAACCACGTATCCCGCCTGCACACACCTGGGCCTCACAACCACGTATACCGCCCGCACACACCTGGGCCTCACAACCACGTATCCCGCCCGCACACACCTGGGTCTCACAACCACGTATCGTGCCCGCACACACCTGGGCCTCATCCCGAATATTCTTGGGAAACAGTAGAACCTACCCGAAGAGTCTTGGGTAAAACCACCCCAATCGAAACCTACCGGAAGAGTCTTAGGTTTAAGGTCGCCTCAAGCCATCACAACCTAGGGGAGAAGGAGAAAGAAGGAGCTAGTAACTAAGGGAAAAAACCCTCTACCATAAAATGGGAGTGTTCGGCACTAAGTTCTAAACATGGGTGGGGTGAGATAAAACACAAAAAATACAGATATATATATATATACCAAACACACAGCCCAACCTATGGCTTCTAAACAGAGAAACTGAGTGTGTGCCTCGGCACTACTACCACGAAGCATGCATACAATTTCAAACCTAGCCCCCTTTAGGTTTTCTCATTTCAGTAGAAATAGTTATCTAGTTACTTAACTACTGGGAAACTATCCACAACCAACCACATCAATCGTTCGTAAAACATATCCCTACCATCCACAAAACAAGTTAGGAAAAACATAAGCAGCACAATAAGGTCCCTCTTATCAACCAACAAACCCCATTGATTATTAAACTCATTCCATTAATACGCCCCACCATTCCTTAACTCTTCCACTTTAATTTATTCTTCACAACCCGCCATTTATTCACAAACAAACCCAACCCTGCAGTCCCGCTGCCAACTGCCATAACCACAACCGCACCGAAACCCATACATCAAAATCTCTTTAATAACATTTATTGCAGCCCCACTGTCCGTTACCTACACAACATTCACACCAACCCACAACCAAGTCAACCACAGCCCCGCTGCTCACCCGATCCACAACAACCCACAAAAACACCCCCGACACATGCCACATAACCAAGCCAACACCCACATGTTCATTATTCCATTTTGTTTAACCGGGGTGATCACACAAGGGCTCCAGGTTTTCACAGCCATCTTTACATGATTAACCAATTACACATTCCACAAAGTTTCAACCCATAAGAAAATACAGAAGGAGAGGGAAACATTTAATTGTGTAAGCAAAGGCCCCCAATAACTGTGATTTTCCGTAGGTAGAATCTCATTCAATTCACAACATAATATCACAAGATATAAAGTAATAGCAATCACAAACTTCCAAACCCCGTTGTTTGACCAGTTATTATCTTTATTTAAACCGGTTCCAAAGTGTTTCACGTAAACAAGAGAACACCCACTCCACGTGATGAAAAAATTAGAGAGACAAAGGTAAGATCCCTACCTCAACAGGTTCTGATCACATCGCTCCCCCGTATCAAATTTAGAAGAAGTTCGTCGGCGTCCGTCACCTCTATCGTGTCCCGGGAAAACCACCTCGGGTGGAAGTCGGAAAGAAAAGGCCAAAGGAAAGACAGCAGAACCAGGCTCGGAAGTTCCGCCTCGTCGTTACGATCCCGTGGCCGCTAACGGATCGTAAATCGGAGCTCGGACGAAGAAGTTATGGTAGGAAGAGCCTTCGAGTCTCTTGAGAGAGCTCTACTCAGAGGAGAGGGGAGGAGAGGTGTGAGTTGAAAGGAGGAGGGACCCCTCCTTTTATAGGCATGAAAAGAAAAAGTACACGGTGTGTACTTGGATCTTTCACACGGTCTCCACACGGCTTCCAACATGGCTCCGCGGCCATTGAATGGTCAACACACTGTTTGAGGGTAACGCATATGGGGGGAAGGACTACCCGGCGTGTAGTTTAGACATATGGCATGTACTCATTTATTGCACACGGAAAGGACATGGCTCCAACATGGTACACGGCCGTTGACTGGTCAATACATAGTTTGAGGGTAACGCATACGCGGGGAAGGACTACATGGCGTGTAGTTTAGACACACGGCGTGTACTCATTTATTGCACACGACAAGGACACGACTCCAACACGGTACACGACCGTTGACTGGTAATGCGTACGCGGGGACAGACTACACGACGTGTAGAACTGGGAACACGGCGTGCACCCATTATTTCACACAGTGAGGTCACGGCCTGCAACACGGGGTATACCCGGAAAGGGGGTACATGGCATGTACTCAAACTACACGGCGTGTAGTTTAAAAAAAATTCTTGAAAGTGTCGGAAAAGTCCATTTTACACTCCAGAACCCTTTGTGGCTTTCTTTTTAACAAAGGAAAGGGCCGGAGAGGTCCGAGCCATTACATCAGATACCTCTTAAAACATTCTCGTCCCCAAGAATTCAAAAATAAACCCAGAGGAACCCAACAAGATACCTCTTAGGGTTCTCGTAATAATAGGAACCCAACCAACAACCCTAATCATATGTGTTAGGAATTCCTTCTCCTATGTCGAGATATTATCTGCTTTAGGCGGCACTGACTCGCCTGCACGGGTTCAATCACATGCTCATTAATGCATCTCGATTAACAATTTGGTCTTCCCACTTTCATACATTAGGATTATTCAACTCACACTACCCCCAACACCACACAACCAACACACTGCCTGAACATGTGGTTTGGGGAAGAATTCCTTCTCCTACGTCGAGATATTATCCGCTTTAGGCAGCACTGACTCACCTGCATGGGTTCAATCGCATCCGTATTAATGCGTATCGATTAAGGATAAGGTTTTTCCCTTTCCCCACACATTCGTACATGTCACACATTACCAGGGAACAAAGAAACAAAAGGTCTCACAATTGACAAGCCAAGCATTCCATATATCAAAGGTGCATAGTACATCATCAACACAAGCTCAGAAGAACAAGGGAAAAACACAAGTCAAAACAACTCTGGGTACTGAGCATGCATCTGGGTCTCCCACTCCAAAGTTCTCTCCTCGAGGACTCCATGCCTCCACAACACACAAACCAAGGGAATGGTTCGTCCATGGTGCAACTTATCTTTACGATCCTCGATCATGACTGGTCATTACTCGAAGGTCGCATCATCTCCCATATATAACTCTCCCCAGTCAATAACGTGGGAGTCGTCGTGTAAGTACTGACGAAGCTGGGAGACATGGAAGACATCATGAACCTTCTCCAATTGAGGTGGAAGGGCCAGCTGATATGCCACCTCGCCGACTCGCCTCAACACCTCAAAAGGTCCGATGAACCTGGGTGAGAGCTTGCTCTCTTTCCCAAACCTCGGCTTCCCCCGTCGAGGGGAAAACTTCAAGAACACATGATCCCCCACCTCGAACTCCAAGGGCCTCTTCCGAAAATCAGCATAAGACTTCTGTCGGTCCTGAGCCACTTTCATCCTCTCACATACAAGCTGGACTTTCTCTGTGGTGCTCTGCACTACCTCTGGCCCAAGGGCACCTGTCTCAGCAACTTCTGCCCAGCAAATGGGTGAACGACATGGCCTTCCATACAAAGCCTCAAACGGTGCCATGCCAATAGTAGAGTGGAAGCTGTTGTTGTAGGAAAACTCTACTAAAGGCAAGTGTCATACCCATGATCCTCCGAAATCTAGAACGCATGCTCGCAATATGTCCTCCAACGTCTGGATAGTCCGCTCCATGTACCCATCAGTCTGGGGGTGGAAAGCAGTGCTAAGGCGTAGCTGGGTGCCAAAAGCATTTCGTAACCCCCTCTAGAGTCGTGAGGTAAACCGAGTATCCCGATCTGAGATGATAGTCCTCAGAACTCCATGAAATAGCACCACCTCGTCCACGTACCTCTGTGCTAAGGTACTCACCGGGCCCAACTCCTTGATTTCTAAGAAGTGAGTCGATTTCGTCAGTCGATCCACCACCACCCAGATAGCATCATAACCACCCTGAGATCTGGGTAGTCCTGTTACAAAGTCCATCGAGATGTCATCCCACTTCCACTCGAGGACATCTAAAGGATGCAACGAACCACTGGGAACATGGTGTTCAGCCTTCACCTGCAGACACACTAGGCATTTAGCCACAAACTCCGCCACTTCCCATTTCACCCCGGGCCACCAAAACTGATCCTTCAGGCCTCAGTACATTTTTGAAACTCCTGGATGTACCGCCAAGGTTGAGCTATGGAACTCACGGAGAACTCCCTCACGCATTGCCTCCGGAACAAACAACCTTCCCTGGAAAAGAATCTGATGTCGGCTGCCCTCTGACCATCCTTCTGGAGCGTTCCCCTGATCGACACGATCCCGCATCACTTCCGCCTTGGAGTCCCCCCACTGGGACTCTTCCACCTACTGCAACAAGGAGGAATGCACCATCATCTGAAACAAACATCCTCTAAAACCTTTTACCCTGGAAACCAAGTGCAAAGCATCCAACTCTCCCATTGCCTTCCAAATATCAGTAGATTTTCGAACTACTTCCTAATGTGACTTCCTGCTTAGGGCATCAGCCACGATGTTGCCTTTACCTTTAGTGTAAGAGATCTCAAAGTCATAGTCTTGGAGAAACTCGACCCATCTCCACTGCCATAAGTTCAGGTCACGCTGGGAGAAGATATAACGCAGGCTCTTGTGATCTGAGAAGACCACAAAGCGCTCCCCAAAGAGGTAATGTCGCCACAACTTCTATACGAACACTACTGCTGAAAGTTCTAGGTCATGGGTGGCATAGTTACGCTTGTGAGGGCGCAACTTCCTAGACTAATAATAAATCACTCCCTTATTCTGCATCAGCACGCACCCCAGACCAAGGATAGAAGCATCACAAAACACTTCATACAAAAACCCCTCTTCTGGAAACCTGAGTATAGGAGAACTGACCAACTTCTCCTTCAGGTAGTCAAAAGATTCCTGGCACTGCTCACTCCATAGGAAGACCTGGTTCTTCCTCGTCAAATCCGTCAATGGAGCAGCAACTCGAGAGAAGTCCGAAACGAACCTCCAATAGTAACCTGATAACCCCAGGAAACTACGAACTTCTGCCACACTCTTGGGTACTACCCAAGAAACAACTGCTTCCACCTTCGACGGGTCCACTGACACTCCATGCTGAGACACCACGTTCCCAAGGAAGTGTACTTCTTGTGTCAAGAAATTACACTTCGACAATTTCCCATAAAGATGGTGGTGTAGAAGGACTTCCAAGACTGCCCTGAGATGCTCAACGTGCTCCTCCTCTGATCTTGAGTAGATCAGGATGTCATCGATAAACACAACGATGAACCAATACAGAAACTCTCGGAAGACAAAGTTCATGAGCCCCATGAACACAGCCGGTGCATTCGTAACTCCAAACGACATCACTACAAACTCGAAGTGCCCATACCTTCACCTGAAAGCCATCTTCGAGATGTCACTGTCCTTCACCCTCAGCTGATGACATCCCGATCGTAGAGAAATCTTAGAAAACCAACCTTCTCCCCTCAGCTGGTCGAAGAGATCATCTATCCTTGGAAGGGGGTAGCAGTTCTTGACCGTTACCTGGTTCAACCTCCGGAAGTCTATGCATAGCCTGAGACCACCATCTGCCTTCTTCACGAACAAAACTGGAGCACCCCATGGCGACACACTGGGTCGAACAAAACCCTTCTCCATCAGATCGTCAATCTGAATCCACAACTCCCGCAACTCTGAAGATGCCATCCAATAAGGGGCCATCGAAATCGGACGGGCATCAGGCTGTAAGTTTATCCTGAACTCAACGTCACGTCGGGAGGGTAGAGTTAGAACCTCCTTAGGAAAACCATCGAGGAACTCCCCAACAACCTCTGGGACATCCATCATCTCTGTATCAGATGGAACCACTAATAACCCTCCTAACAAGGAAAGGAGAGGCTCCACATGCCAACTTCCCGCCTGATAGCTCCTCTCGCCAACAAAAGATACGCGCTACCCATCCACGTCGTAGAACACGACTCTTCTCCGGAAGCAGTCGATAACAGTACTAACAGAAAACAACCAGTCGATGCCTAGGATGAAATTGTATGGCTGCATCTGTAACAGAAGAAGGCCCCCTCTATATCGATGTGGTCCCAATGTCAACCCACATCCCCGACAAACACAAAATACGCTGGTATGGCCTCCAACTGGTGTACTCAGTACTAGTGGTATGGAAAGTCTCTCTATGTCTAGTCGCAAAGCATGGGCTAGACTAGGTGCAAAAAAAGAGTGGGAGGCTCCTGAATCAAAAAAATCAGAAACAAGAGTATTGAACAAACAAATCGTACCTCGTACCACCTCTGGTCCCGCTGGAGCTGCCAACTCTGCCGCATGCAACTGTCCACGCCCAGATCCTCTGCCTCTCTAATGTCGTCCACCTCCCCGACCACTCCCTGGTCAAGGCCCCTGAGGAGCAACCTGAGGTCAGCTCCCTCCTGCAAAGTATTCCCTCGGAGGAGCATGGTCCTACTGCTGCTGGATGGGCCTCGCTGGAAACTGGTGCTGCTGAGGTGGGCGCTAAACTTGCCCACCTCCACCGTACTGAGCTCGGGTCGGTCACCGACTCTGAACGTGCCCGAAACCTCCACAAGAAAAACAGCTCGGTCCCGAGCTTGTGAAAAAGGGGCGAGGACCCAAAGATCTGAACTGGAACTGCTGGGGCCTGCTCCCCAGTGGCCTGAACCTGGGAGGTCCCGTCGCAGGAGCCCTGCTGCTGACTACCTTCCCCTTCGACGAGCCTGGATGGATCCCCTCTCGGGGTGCACCTCTCAGCGAGTGCATCCACTCTACAACCTCTGCCTTCTTCTGTACCACCAAGTACGTCAGAAGGGTGAAGGGGGTGACAACATACTGGAGCGAAGGACAAAGCGCCTCCTCCAAACGTCTCGCCCGAGACTCCTCATCCGGAAAGAGATCCAGAGCAAAGCGCAAGAGATCCTTGAACTTGATCCCCAACTCTCGTACCGTCATACTCCCCTGCCGAAGGGAGAGTAACTCCTGCCGCTTCCCAGTCTTGATCATGGAAGAAAGGAATTCCTCTCAGAATTCCTTCTCAAAGTCAGCCCATGGAACCTCTGCCTCTATCCTCTCTCCGAGGCAGAGCGTCCACCACTTTTGCGCTGCACCTCTCAGCTGACTGACTGCTAGGGGGACCCAGTACTCCCTCGGAGCACAGATCAAGGTAAAAGTGATCCCTAGCTCCTCAAGCCACCCCTCTATCTCTATATCCGAAGTACTACCCTCATACTTCTTGAGGGTCTGCCGCTAGAAAGAACAGAGAGTCTTCTGCCACTGGCTATCTTCCTCCTCTCGATCAATCCTCAGCTGATCGACCACCTGAATCTGCTGGGCATCAGCCGTCTGAGCCACCTCGGGACGACTTCTAGGTTCCATAGCTGTACGATAAACAAGGATCACCTAAGCCCAAGTAGTAAAAAAAACTCAAGGTTCCATTTTATCATTTTAATTTCTTTCCCAGAACACCCAAATCAAGTAAAACACAATCACGATGATGCATGTACCTTCCCTAGGGTCTCTACCCTGTAATCAATGTAGTCTCACTTGGCCATTCGGTAGGCTCAGAGTCCTTACATTGGATCACGGGGGGCCCTAAAATCCCGTGTCCTAGCCGGTATTCCCTGGCCTATGTCACACACCAAGATTGACTAACATTGTCACCCTACCATCCCATGCAATCCTCACTGTGCCTAAATCCAGACTCCATCCTATCTCTCAACCATCACCTCTGATACCATTCTGTCATGACCCCCTCCCACCAAAGATGCCCCTCCTGAGCTGGAAATGGTGAGAGGGAGATAATGACCCCAGAGTCCGGCCTCCAGTAGGCCCCGGGGTGGCGAATAGCACCAAAGGTATGAGTTTTAACAAATATGGGAGGAATTACCCTTTTTTTATTATTTAGGATCGGGAAATAGGACAAGTCAACCACCCAAAAGGAAAAGAAACAAATGTATATAAATAAACCCAAACCAAGCCCACATGCATGCTTAAACAATTTATAACAAGGTACAAGTACAAGAAAGCTCAAAGTACAATACCAAAAGAAAACAAAGGTACAACAACAACAAAAACTCCAACTGTCCAACTAGTAGGGTCCCGCACGACCCTGGTAGTCCTCCTGGAAACCTGAAAGTAAACGTAGGGTGAGCATACAAGTATACTCAGTAGGGAAACCTAAAGCTCTCGTGCACAAGTGGGGAGACATCATAATGTCCCGTGAGAACAACAGAAGAAACCTAGCAAGGAATTATATCCACCCAACCTCACCAACCACACTCACCAAAACACAAGCACAACAGGTAGTAGTATATTAGAAACAAGAGTATTGGGTACCCCGCACCATTTCCCTTTAGTTAGCTGCTCTTCCTAACGACGAACGTCCTGACGCTGCCACACTCTCCCCGCCCGCACACACCTGGGCCTCACAACCACGTATCCCGCCCGCACACACCTGGGCCTCACAACCACGTATCCCGCCCACACACACCTGGGCCTCACTACCACGTATCCCGCCCACACAGACCTGGGCCTCACAACCAGGTATCCCGCCCGCACACACCTGGGCCTCACAACCACGTATCCCGCCCACACACACCTAGGCCTCACAACCACGTATCCCACCCGCACACACCTGGGCTACACAACCACGTATCCCGCCCGCACACACCTGAGCCTCCTCCCGAAGATTCTTGGGAAACAGTAGAACCTGCCCGAAGAGTCTTGGGATAAAACCACCCCAATTGAAACCTACCCGAAGAGTCTTAGGTGTAAGGTCGCATCAATCCATCATAGCATAGGGGAGAAGGAGCATGAAGGAGCTAGTAACTAAGGAAAAAACACCCTCTCCCATAAAATGGGAGTGTTCAGCACTAAGTGCTCAACATGGGTGGGGTGCGATAAAACACAAAAGATACAGATATATATATATACCAAACACACATCCCAACCTATGGCTTCTAAACAGAGAAGCTGAGTGCGTGCCTCGACAATGCTACCACGAAGAAAGCATATAACAACAAACCCATCCCCCTTTAGGTTTTCACATTTCAGTATAAATAGTTATCTAGTTCCTTAACTATTGGGCAACTGTCCACAACCAACCACATCAATCGTTCGTAAAACATATCCCTTCCATCCACAAAACAAGTTAGAAAAAATATAAGCAGCACAACAAGGTCCCTCTTATCAACCAACCAACCCCATTGATTATTAAACTCATTCCATTACCACGCCCCACCATTCGTTAACTATTCCACTTTAATTTATTATTCACAACCCGCTATTTATTCACAAAAAAACCCAACCCTGCAGCCCCGCTGCCAGCCACCATAACCACAACTGCACCGAAACCCGTACATCAAAATCTCTTTAATACCATTTATTGCAGCCCCACTGTCTGTTACCAACACAAAATTCACACCAACCCACAACCAAGTCAACCGCAGCCCCGCTGCTCACCCGATCCACAACAACCAACAAAAACACCCCCGACACATGCCTCGTAACCAAGCCAAAACCCACATGTTCATTATTCCATTTTGTTTAACCAGGGTGATCACACAAGGGCTCCAGGTTTTCACAGCCAACTTTACGTGATTAACCAATTTCGCATTCCACAAAGTTTCCACCCATAAGAAAATCCAGAAGGAGATGGAAACATTTAATTGCATAAGCAAAGTCCCCCATCAACCGCGATTTTCCGTAGGTAGAAGCACATTAAATTCACAACATAATATCATAGGATATAAAGTAACAACAATCACAAACTTCCCAACCCCGTTGTTTGACCAGTTATTATCTTTATTTAAACCAGTTCAAAAGTGTTTCACGTAAACAAGAGAACACCCACCCCACATGATGCAAAAATTAGAGAGACGAAGGTAAGATCCCTACCTCAACAGGTTCTGATCACAGCGATCCCCTAGATCAACTTTAGAAGAAGTCTGTCGGCGTCCGTCACCTCTATTGGGTCCCAGCAAAACCTCCTCGGGTGGATGTCAGAAAGAAAAGGCTGAAGGAAAGACAATAGACCTAGGATCAGAAGTTCCTCCTCGTCGTTATGATCCCGTGGCCTCTATCGGATCATAAATCGGAGCTCAGACGAAGAAGTTATGGTAGGAAGAGCCTTCGAGTCTCTTGAGAGAGCTCTGCTCAGAGGAGAGGGGAGGAGAGGTGTGAGTTGAAAGGAGGATGGGACCCCTCCTTTTATAGGCGTGAAAAGAAAAAGTACACGGTGTGTACTTTATGGTACACGACGTGTACTCGGTTCTTTCACATGGTCTCCATGCGGCTTCCAACACATCTCCGCGGCCGTTGACTGGTCAACACACGGTTTGAGGGTAATGCATACGTTGGGAAGGACTACACGACGTGTAGTTTAGACACACAGAGTGTACTCATTTATTTCACACGGCAAGGACATGACTCTAACACGGTACACAACCATTGACTAGTCAACACACAGTTTGAGGATAACGCATACGCGGGGAAGGACTACACGACGTGTAGTTTAGACACACAGCGTGTACTCATTTATTGCACATGACAAGGACACGTCTCCAACACGGTACACGACCGTTGACTGGTAATGCGTACGCGGGGACGGACTACACGGCGTGTAGAATTGGGAACACGGCGTGCACCCATTATTTCACACTGCGAGGACACGGCCTGCAATACGGGGTATACCCGGAAAGGGGGTACACGACGTGTACTCAAACTACACGGTGTGTAGTTTCAAAAACAATTCTGGAAAATGTGGGAAAAGTCCATTTTACCCTCCAGAACACTTCGTGGCCTTCTTTTTGACAAAGGAAAGGGCTGGAGAGGTCCGGGCCATTACAAAAAACAACCCTTTTGTGTGGAATAAAATGAGTAGGATATACCCTTACAATTGTATAATGGTATGGTCAATACAACAATGCATGTTTTTCAAGTATCACAAAATGAAGAAGCAATTTTTTTAACAAACATGTTATGGCGCTTCTTGATCAAATTTCAAAAATATTATCTTTCAAAAAAATTATTTATTTTCTTACCTAGAAGGCAATAAGTTTTTCATGTACTTTGTTATTAAACTCTGTCTGATTTCTAAATATGAAAAATATATATGTCTATCAGAATACGGTTGAGACAACGCTGACCCCCTTATATCTATTTATAGAAATCCTAGTCCAATGATCCATCCCAATACGTTGACCAGATGAATATTATGATCAGCTAAATTTAATGATCATCTGAATAAAATCTTGTCTCTACTTCTTTCTTCTTCTATCTAGAACGACTTCTTCAATAAAACTCAATTGAGAAAATTATTATCTCTATAATTCTTTATCAATTTTCTTTCTATATTTCTTTCTTGAATAGTACTTATGTTGTATGAGAGTAAAAAGTAATTTCTATTTTATAGTCTCCCCAAAAATGGGTTGGGCATGATTCTTAAAAAGTCTCCTCCTCAACCAAATTTTCCTAAATCATAAAATATCCTTGAATTTTGGGTTCATCTAACTACATAAAAACATATCAACTTTTCTCAAACCTTCTAGAATCTTCTAATAACATCAGCTCTCTTATGACTTCATTAAAAAAAATCTTTAATCAGATTTTGATTTCTCATTCCAATTCTTCCATTACGATTCTTCATAATGATGGTCATCCTCATTTCTAGGCCCACTTTTAATTCTAGAATATAATGCTTCTTAATAAACATTAGTATGATTTTGATTCCTGATTCTGATTTCCAAATAAAATTTCCTCATTATGATAAAGGAATTTGGTCACTCAGATCTTTTTGACCAACATACAAAAAAGTTAGAACTGAAGATATTTCATTTTTTCTTTGAAAAACATGAAATACTATCTTCCCAATCCGATTTCATCATTACGATGGAATCATATGTTCAACAAAAGTTTCTTCATTACGTTTATTTTCACCATATGTAATAAAGAAAACATATGTCTTCTAATTATGATTCCCATAACCAACTCTCATTCCATTTTCTTCATTATGATGGAGACAAAAAATTATTTCAAACATCTCCAACTGATTCTAATTCTTCTTTTCTAAATATGATACCAAACATCTTTCATCAATAAACTTCTCTTTTCTGATTACATTACATATCAACTTCATTCTCTGAATATTTAAATCCATTGGATTTTTGTTTGAATAAAAACCACCACCTTTAGTTTCTCTTACTACGATCAAGAAAAGTATACCATACTTAAAATAAATCTGTATATGATGATGTAGGACCGAAAAGATTTTAATTCAACAACTTCCTACTTTCACAAAATATTTTATTTTCATAATGAATTCCTTCATAGATTTTATTACATTAAATATCATCATTAACATCATCTAACTTATAATGGAAAGTATTATAACATTCCATTATCCATGAAAAATATTTATTTCCAAATTTTCCTGAATAATAATGTCTTAAATATGATTGGAAACAACTTTTCTCCATCTTGATTTCATCAAGATTACATCAGAATTTTTATAAATTACTTAATATTTTTTAGAAATAAAAAATATAAAAGCACCATCAATTTTTTTATCAATGTTAGGTAGACTACCAAGAACAACCCCATTATGATCTTCTCTTCCATTCAGGACATGAGGTGAGTCAGATGAACATTTTAATAAAAAAATTCCTAATCCAATGTAATTTATTAATAATTTGAGTCCAATTTTCTTAATATGATTGTTAATCCAATTCTCACAAAAAAGTGATTTTATTTTTTCCTTCTATAAAGATCTGACCTTAGTTTCCCGGGGCTGGTTCCATATTACATTACATTGGTATGATTACAAGAAAGTTGTATCATGAATGAATGAATAGTTTTGTAGATTTGGAAATCCGTATACTTACATAAGTTCAACATTACATCTTGAAATGAAAAACAACATAAAGGTCCCATTGGGAACATCCACCACTCTAAGATTATCCTCTCAATTTAATCATAATATATCTCTTCATGTCCTGGGAAAAAATGAAACATAAGAAAGGGTGATATCATATTCTCAGTAAGGGTAAACATTACAGTGGAAGATAACATAAACATTAGGTATGGTGAATAATTAAAAAAATATTTCTTTAAAAAAAACTTGAACATAATATTGCAGGAATATGAGATGAGTAAATATTTACATAATAAAACACAATCAAATGTATTATAATTGTCAGATAACCTCATGAAACATGAATTTATAGCTTAATAATGTGGTAAATACATATGTCATACATTCTAAAACATACCGTCCAGGCCTCATCCAAGATATTTAAAAATGATTAAGGCATCAACAAAAACCATATCTAAAAATGGGCAAGGTCGCATCTAATTCCATATCTATTTGTCTCACAAGACCTACTAATGCATCTAGAGGTTATAAAATTCCCCACCTGTTACATACTAACTCCAATTAATTCCTCATAAGAAAGGGTATAAACATAAACAACATATACACATTATATATAAATAACTTTCCCCAATCTGTAACATAATCACTAACCATTCTGAGTAGTAAGATGAATGGTATAAAAATAGAACATTCATAGTAAAATTGATCATAAATAATTAAATATAATATGGAATATGATATCATAAAATATTATACCCAATAAAACTTAATAATCAATAAGTGTGTTGAAATAGAAGAAAATACTCTTATAAAATCATCGAGTAATTCTTAAGATAAACACTCTTTTACTTTGAAAGAAGAGTACTTTGGAAAAAATATTTATATAAAACCAGAATTATCGTAAGATACTATTTTAATAATAATATGATTTATTTTATAAAGATAATGGTTTATAAAAACATATTATCGAGTTCCATTGAAAGTAGGTATGAATTTGAGAAATTCTGTTGAGTCAGGCTTGTATTTCGGGAAGAATTTTTGAAAGACCCTTTTAAAAAATATAATTCCCATTAAATAAAGGTTGGGTTCTCTTTGGTACACATATATATAAAATTAAAACATAATTTATGAGGATTAAATATTAATTAACAATAATTTAATTGAGTTAATTAAATAATAAAAATAACTCGAAAGAAAATGGAGGTTCGGTTGGAAAACCCATGCCTTAAGTACAAAGGTGTTCCTCACTTGATCTTAATGGCATGAATAATAAAATTTAGGTTCATAAATTAATTATTACATAACCTCATAAAAATTTAATTTATTTTCTATAACCTTGTTAGGTTCATTCATGGCCTTTGGATGGCTCAAGAGATTCAATTTCATTGTTTTGGAGCATTTTCTTCCTTGGTTTTCATGATCAGTTTACTTATATTCATGTACGGATAAACATGTAGAATGAGAATGGTTGTACAGAATAGAAGTTGTAGGTTATTAGTGAACAACCATAATATTACATGTTTATAAAATTCATTTGGTTGTTGTGATTGAAAATGAATCATTATATAAAACTTTAATTCTAATTTTTTGGGTTAATTGGTGATTTTTGATCACAACGAACTCATTTTGATTTATAGAATAATATCATGTGTAAAAAAGGATTCCAAAACCTTAAATAAGTTATAATAAATATATTATAGTTTTTTTTCAAATATTAAAATGTTTTCATGACCATAATTGAATCTAGTAACATAAATAGAAAACCTATCATCCTTGAATGTGATAAATTAACACATCTTAGATGGTGTATTTCATTTCTAGTATAAAAGAAGGGGAAATAAGAGATGATGAATAATTATTATTTTATCATAAAACAATCTAGTACATGTAAGGTGATGGAGTCATCACAACATTTGGATGAAAGGAGGCAAGGAAAGAAAAAGAAAATGAAGGGACTTGAAATAAAATAAATCAAAGGAGGAATTTATGTCATGATGTAATCTTCCTTGAGATCCTCTTTAGGGGAGAGGTTTTGGTCTTTTTATGAGACCAATGTATACTATACATGGGGAGGAGATTGAGAAGATATTTTATCTAAATTTAGATAATTCATAAGGCTTAATAGAAGTAAAGATGAGAGAGAGAGAGAGAGTGCATGGGGGGTTATAGTGGAGGAGAAGAGGGTTTTCCCATTATTTTACTCATTATTTTATTATTTTTCCAAATACAACAAATAATATTGATTCTTGTGACCAGAAATAGTAATATTTTCATGTGACTTCTAACGAAGTGTTCTTACATCAACCATGATGCTAGTAATAGTGAATTTTAACTGGTAATGTATATATACGATAAATTACCATATTTTACTATTCATAAAAAATTTGAGTATTTTAGAAAAATACCAAAAATTTACCCTAACCATTTTTTGATGTGTAAAATTTAAAAATGAACTCCATTTTTTGAAAATAATTTTCTAAATATTATTAATTTAGTTTTTAAATAAAATCATATGTTATTCGAAAAATAATAATTTTAAAACTATAATTCGTTTTGTATCACCTTGAAAAATTAATCAAGATATCATTATATTAAAAACTTAATACAATAAAATAATAATATGATATACTATTAATAAGGGAAATATTACTATTTTTAATTGTATGTTACTATTCACCAAAAATTATGTTTGTGTTATCATACTCTAAATATCATATTGAACACAACCATGTAAGTCAGTTTTTCGAAATTCAAATCATAGAGGTGGAAAAAGTATGTTTACTGACTAGGTTATAAAAAAGTTGTGTATTATAGAGACTCAGTTTTTTAGTAATTCAATGTTAAATTTATTTTCAAAATATTAGGGTGTTACATTATACCCTCATTAAAAAAATTTCATCCTTAAAATTACCATATCATTAGTTGAAAAAACGATTTGCATAGTTATTCATCATAATATCCTCAGGCTCCCATGTCACCTCTTCAATTTTATGATTTTTCCAAAGTATCTTTACCATTGTACAATTTCAAACACTTTTTCTTTAATGTCCATAATCTGGATAGGCTCTTCATAGTAAGATAGGTCAGGTTCCAATTTTATACCATCAGAAGTGAGGATCTGTATTGGTTCTGGCATGTACATTCTCAACAATGAGACATGGAACACATTGTGTACTTTAGATAGGCTATGTGGAATAGCTAAATGATATGAAACCACTCCAATTATCTCTATAATTTTAAAAGGGACTATGTACCTAAGGATTAGTTTCCCTTTCTCCCCACATATTATAACACCTTCCATGGAGATACTTTTAAGAAAACATGATCTCCCATTTGAAACTCGAAATCCTTCCTTCAATTACCAGTATAGATTTATTTGTCTACTTTGAGCTACATTGATAGGGCCTTGAATAGTATTTACCTTTTCTGTTGTTTTTTCCAAATTCTTTGGTCCCACAAGCTTCCTTTCTCCAACTCCATCCCAACAAGTTAGTGTACAACATCTCTTTCCATACAATGCTTTATATGGTTCCATTTGAATACTTTAATAGAAATTATTATTGTAGGAAAACTCCACTAAAGGTAAATATTAATCCAATATACCTTGAAAGTCAATTGATCATGACCCCAACATGTCCTATATGGTTTTTATTGTCCTTTCTGATTTCCTGTCAGTTTGTGGGTGATAATCTTTAGTCAATCGAATCATAGTATCCAATTGTTTTTGAGATTTTTCCAGAATATTGATGTAAATCATGAATCAAGATCAGAAAAAATTGATAGAGGTTCTCAATGATTTCTCAAAACATCATTGATATAAAGTTGTGCTAGGCACTCTAGTGGAAAATCCTTCCTTATAGCAAGGAAATGTGCAGATTTCTTAAGTCGATCAATAATTACCCATATTACATCATTCTTTCTCAATATTTAGGGTAATCCAGTGAAAAAATCCATGGTGATTTCATCCCATTTCCTTGTAGGAATAGGTAGTGCTTACATGAATCCTCTTTGATTTTTTATCTTGACCTTCACTTGTTGACATACTAAAAATTTTGATACATAATCAGCAATTTCCCTCTCCATGTTATCTCACCGGAAATGTTCTATCAAATATCTATACATTTTAGTGATACCAGGGTGTATAGATAAATTTGAGCTATGAACATCATCGAAAAACTCCATTTTCATCTTGGGTATAGAGGGAACACATAGCCTTTACCAAAATTTCAAAATTCCATCTTCACACATGAAGTCTGCCAGCTTCCCATCTTTCACAGCATTAATTTTCTTTTGAAGATTATCATCATCGAACTATGAAAATTTTATTCTTTTCAATAAAGATGGTTGGGGAACCATTTGAAAAAGTAGTTATATTTCACCATCATTGATAATTCCCATATCTATCCTCACTAGATCCACATACAAAGGATCCTTAACAATCCTCATTTTGTCGAGAACTCCATGATCCTTCCTTCTCAATGCATAAAATACCTTATTTGATTTTCCTAGGTCACATTATATGGAAAAATTTTAATCTATGAGTAGTTTGAGCCACCACCTTTACCTCATGTTGAGTTCTTTCTGTAAGAAGATATATTTTAGACTCTTATGATCTGTATATATCTCACATTTTTCACCATAGAGATAATGTATCCATAACATCATAGTAAAGATTATAATTTCTAACTCAAGATCATGATTATGAGAGTTTTTTTCATGAATTTTTAACTGCCTTGATGTATAGGCAATAACTCTATCATTCAGCATAAGGACACAGCCAAGCCCTTTCTTTGATGCATCACTATAGATCACAAACACATAATTCCCAGATGGTAGAGTTGGGATCAAAGCATTCACTAATCTCCTCTTTAATTCTTCGAAACAATCCTCAAAATATTTTTTCCCATATGAGCTTAACCCCTTTTTGGGTATGTTTGTTCATTGGGTTGGCTAAATGGGCGAAGTTATGAATAAAATGCTGATAATAACCTGATAAACCCATAAAACTATGTACCTCAGTTATGTTCATTGGAGTAATACATTATTTAATAGCCTTTTCCTTTATAGGATCAACAAATATTCCATATTTAGAGCTAATGTAGCCAAGAAAGGAAACTAATTGAAGCTAAAATTTACACTTGATATACTTACCATATAATTCATTTCTTATAAGAGTCTTAAAAATAGTGTACAAGGGATTTTCATGATCTTCATATTATTTTAATTATACAAAGATATCATCAATAAATACCACCATAAAGTCGTCATGATATTCCTTGAAAACTCAATTCATTAGATCCATGAAACAAAGGGTTCATTAGTCAGTCCAAAATGCATTCCTATAAACTTGCAATACCCATACCTGGTTCAAAATAATATCTTTGGAATATCTTTCTTCCTCACACACAACTAATGATATCCAAATCAAAGAAAAATCTTCGAAAAATATTGGGCTCTATGAAGTTGATCAAATAAATCATCATTGCGAGGTATGGGATACTTTTTCTTTATTATTATTGCATTGATCTCACTGTAGTCAATGGACAACCTCATAGATCCATATTTCTTATTAATGAAAATAATAGGGGATACCCATAGAGAAACAATAGGGAAAATAAATAATTTATCACTCAATTCCTATAGCTGTTTCATCAGTTACACTAATTCTAAAGTGGCCATTCTACAAGGGGTCTAGGATATGGGCCTTGAATTTGGAATTAAGTCAATGTAAAACTCATTTTCCTACTCTGGAGGATGTCCAAGTAAATCCACTATAAAAACATCAACATAATCTTTCACAATTGGTACTTTATTTTAATATTAATTTCCTCACCCATAGTTATTTAATTCGCTTTATCACCAATAATTTAATTCAGTAGAGCTATAAAGGGGTTGATTTAGATGAGAATCAGATGGTGATGTTTCTACTCTAAAGATAAGGGATTCCACATCGTCCTCAAAAATTGTAACCAACTTCTTCTTACAATTAATTTTCACATAATGGTTAGAAATCCATTACATATCAAGAATTATGTCAAAGTCAATCATGGGTATGATAATAAAATCAACAGACATAGCATGTTTATATGCCATAATAGGGACTTCCTGACGCAACTTTGTTGCAATGATGCTTCCCTTTTTAGTTTTTGACAGAAAAATCCTTTATTAAATCAAATTTGAAATATCTAATTTTCTTGGAAAACTTGGAATATATGAAAGAATGCGATGATACAGAATCAAATAAAGCATTGGATAAGTTTGAGTAAATTATTAAAGTACCTTCAACCATGTAATTAGGAACTTCAATATCAGTAGTTGTGAACGCATAAGATTGTCCCTGATCCCTTGTGCTTTTTTAAGACATGTTTCCTTAATGATTTGGAAAATCATTATAATAGTGTCCCATTTCCCTAAAATTATAGAATTGAACATTAATATCTTCTTTCTTCCCCTTGAAAACAATAGCATGATGGCCTTTGTATCCACACTTGTAGCACACCACTTTTTCTTTTAAGAAGGAACCATGGTGTTTCCTTCCACAATTATCACAAGGTAGAAAGTCAACTCTTCCCTTATTCACCATTTACTTATTTCCTTTTCCAATGTTTTCAATAACCCTATTCTTCTCTTGCTTTCCTTTAAAGTAATAAGACTTAGAGAACTCATTTTTCATCTTGATAGCACATGAGACTATCTTCGTATGATGAGAAAGTTTGGAAGACCAGTGCCAGCTAAAATTATGGATTTAGTCCATCAAAGAATCGATCAATATTGCTCCTTGTATTATGTATATTGTCCAAAACATTCCTTTCTAACCTTATGAAGTTAGCTTCATACCTTGAAACAACATCATCTTCCTTTTTCTTCAAATTCAGAAATGAACTTTCCATATCTGCTCATTGTTCACGCGGAAGGTATTTATCTATGAAAAGTTATTTAAATTCACTCTATTACATGTTTTTTATCTCTTAATTCTACTTTGTGTTTTGAATTAGTGACCAATATTTATCATTATCTCCTGATAGACAATAAACTGCCATACAACCTTCCCCCTTTTGTTACTTCCCAAGGTGAGAAATATGTTCTCTAAGGAACATATCCACTACACCTCTACAAATGGGTTTGTAGTACCATTAAATGATGGAGGATACTGCCACATAAATAGATATAATATAGATCCTCCACATTGTGGATTCAAATGCTTCATACAGGTAAGCTTATTGTTCATAACCTGAGTAAGTTGTCCTAGTATAGTTATAAGTTTCTCTGTACCAGTCACAGCTCCAGATCCAACATCATTATCTTGGACAGGAGTGAAATATCTACATGGGATACATGAATTCATGCGGTTTTTATTCCATCCACTAAGAAACATTTCTAAAAATAGAATACACTATATTAAGTTATGAATAATAATGTTCTATCTCAACTTAGAAAAAACACTTAACATAAATTGAGATCCTATGCATGGATAATCCCATAATCATAAATATGGTTTCTTTGTGGAAAAATTTCAATTTAAATCCTTAATAATTGATTTTAAAGTAAATATGAATTATCCTAAGCATATATTCTAGGAGTGTAAAAATAGGTGCATAGTAAGGTGCATTTTAATGTACCAGAATACCCTCGGTGAATCTTGAAACTCATTTTCCGAGTTTTCACTCCTAGGTACATATGTTCCAGAACAAAGTTCACTTGTAGTATCCAGACATGAATGTATTTTCTTGAAATATCCACATAATCTATTCCTTACCAAAATTATAGGATATTCTTGTATGTTTATCCAAAAATACTATCTAAGGGGTTTGTTCCCTAATCTAAAATTTCTAAATCTAGTTTCCATGTTTTCTACTGAACTTCCTATGATACCAACTATAAATACCTGACCCCAATTTCCCGGAGACGGTGGCTTATTACATTACATTGGTAGGATTACAAGAATGTAATATAATAAAGGAATAAATATTTTAGTAGATTTGGAAATCCAGATACATACATAAGTCCAACATTACAACTTGAAATTAAAAACAACATAAATGTTCCATTAGCAACATCCACCGCTCTAAGATTATCCCTGCAAGTCAATCATAATATACCTATTAATGTGCTTGGAAAAAATGAAACATAATAAGGGATGAGATCTGATGATCAGTAAGGGTAAAAATTATACCAGAAGATAACATAAACATTAGGCATGCTGAATAATTGAAAACACACGCCTTTAAAAATAAACTGGAACATAATATGGTAGTAATATGATCTGAGTAAATATTTCCGCAATAAAACATAATCATTGGTATTCTACTAGTAGAATAATCTCATGAACTTTGAATTTTTAGCTTCATATTGAGGGAAATTCATATGATGGACTTTCTAAAATACACCACCAAGGCCTCAACCAAGATATCTAAAAATAATTAAGGCCTCAATCAAAACCATATCTAAAAATGGGCAAGGAATCAACCAAGTCCATATCTATTTCTCTCACGAGACCTACCAATGAATCAAGAGGATATAGAGGGCCCCAAACATCACTCACTATGTCCAATGCATTCCTTTTATGAAAGGGGATAAACATAAATAGCATATACACATGAGATGTAAATAACATTCTGCAATCTGTTACATAATCACTAACCATTATGATTAGTAAGATGAATGGTATCAAAATCAAACATCCATTATCGAATTGATCATAAAAAATTAAATATAATATAGAATATTATATCATAAAATATTATACCCAATAGTATAAAATAATCAATAATATTGTTTAAATAGATGAAAATACACTTACAAAACCATTGAGAAATTCTTGAGATAAACACTCTTTTACTTTGAAAAGAAGAGTCCTATTGGAAAAATATTTTTATAAAACCAGAAGTAATGTCAGATAGTATTTTCATAGTAAAATGTGTTATTTTATAAAGATAATTTTCTCTAATAATAGATTATATAGTGGTCTTGAAAATAGGTAAGAATTTGAGAAATTCCTTTGAGCCGGGCTTGTATTTCAGGAAAACTTTTTGAAAGATCCTTTTAAAACATATAATTCCCCATAAATGAAGGTAGGATTATGGTTGGTCGACATATATAGAACATTAAAAAATAATTTATTATGAGTAAATATTAATGAATAAGAATTTAATTGAGGTAAGTAGATAATAAAAGTAACCTGAATGAAAATGGAGGTTCCGGTGGAAAACCCTTACCTTAAGTCTGAGGTGTTGCTCACGTGATCTTAATGACATGAATAATAAAATTTAGGTTCATAAATTAATGTTTCCATAACCTATTCAACATTTAATAGAATTTTTATAACCTTATTTGGTTCATTCATGTCCTTTTTTTGGGTTAAGAGATTCAATTTCATTGTTTGGGAGCATATGCTTCCTTGTTTTTCATGATCGACTTACTTATATTCATGCATGGATAAACATGTAGAATGAGAATATTTGTACATAATATAAGTAGTAAGTTATTAGTGAGAGACCAAAATATTACATTGTTATAAAATTCGTTTGGTTATTGGCAGTAAGAAATGAATCATTGTCACGAACCAGGCCGGGTAGTCATCCAACCCAGCACCCGACCCGGTCCGCGACATGGCCCAAAGGGCGTTCCCGATCCCCACGACCTAGAAACTAGTGCCGGCCGTAAAAAATAAACTAGTTGGGAATGGTTTGGCCCATAAAAAAGACAAATAAACCTAAACTTAACAACCATATAAATAAAGAAAAATATACTAAACAACATGGCAGCGAAAAAAAGAAATAAACAGAACAACATGACATACCTCAGGTGACCCCGTGGATCACCGTGGTACGTCAGCTACACTCGCTCCCAAAAGTGATCCAAGACTGAAACCTGCAACTGAAAAGTAAAGTAGTCTTGAGCACCAAGATGCTCAGTAGGAATGCTAAAATATAACCACGTCCTATGCCTCCACCTTTAATAAGAAATCCAATGCCAGTTTGAAAATAAGATATAATAAAATAATGTCTCTCTTAAAATTCAAGTAACGAGTTTGCATTTTCAGGTAAAGTATTTTACTCCCACTACATTTTCAAAATAGGTTTCAAGCATGCATTAACATTTCCAAATGAAAAGAAACCAGTTTGGATTAAAAATATGGTTTTCATAAACAATACATCAACTATGAGACAACTGAAAAGAAAGTTACATCACTAGAAGCATGTCACAAATGAGCACCATGGGTAATCCCTATAGGTATCTAGAACAACTGGGAACCTAGAGACCTCGTACCTCAGTGAAACGTGGCTTAGAAGACCACAACCCTTAGAAAACGTGGCTTAGAAGGCCACGACCCTCAGAAAACGTGGCTTAGAAGACCACAACCCTCATAAAATCATATGTTTAGTTAGTGTTTTTGCATCAATCATGCTAGAAAAACTGGGAAAAACCTCTGTGTGTCATCTAGTGTACTATTTCTGGTTACCCATCTAGATACCCGAGTTTCCTATTGTGCTCTATTTCAAGTGGTGGTGAGTTTTTATTTATCATGCAAACATATATGAACATAACATTTTCTTAATCAAAAACTCATTCAACCTCTCACCACCATTCTCCCCCCTTAAGCGCATTCCCCCTCTTTCATGTCACACAATTCATAAACTTCAATGTCAGGCACATCATAACACTTTCAACATACAAATCATTTTCTAAAACCAAGTGGGCAGGCCTCATGATAGGTTTTTATTTTTCATAAAACATTCATAAGGTTCCAAACAGGATTTATTACATAAAGGGAATACTTTTTACAACTAACTGGCCAAAAGGCCAAACACCTTTGGAAATGCACATTACAAATTCAAAACCACTTTAGGAAATTAATTTTTCAAGAAAATGTCACTTAAGACCGATAGCATTAAAAATGCATTTCAATTTCCAAAGCAAAGGAAAAATCATTTCTAGCAACCGTAACCTGATTTCATAGCATGTGTATATAGCGTAAATGTAAAACATATTTTTAAAACAAGAAAGCAATTATGAATCTAAAATTAAAGGCATAGGCATAGTGGACCTACCTCAAACTTGTCGCTATCTGTCCATGGCCACTCGAACTAACACTTGGCACACACACGCACATGCATTTATACAAATATATATAAACACCCCTACCTGCATTTTACATATTCCCCGCGCCATGAGGGAATATGTACAAAGAGGGAATATAGATATATTTTCCTTACCCTATGCATGTACATGTAGGATGCCTCAACACGCGCGGCCAAAAAACAATGAAGAAAGTCCCAACACACTACACATATAATTTAATAAAACAACTTAAACACTTGAACAATCTAAAAAAAATTTCAAAATAATGCATCAAGGGTTCGCACCAAAAGAAAAACATTCAAAACATCATTTTTAAAACAAAACATGCCAAGATGCAACACCAAAAAACCAATTGTATCCTTCACACATTTTAATAGACAATATGCATAGTTAAAAAAAGAAACACAGATAAAAAATTCAGCATGGGTTTTTCCATAGAAAAGTTTCATGCACAACGCCTAAAAACAGTACTAGAAAAAGAAAATGCACCCAACCCACAAGCAGAACTAGATTCACAGCTTTGATGTCCTTAAATAAATCAATTTCAGAAGTCATAAAACAACCATGAATAATGCAATAAAAGACATACCTCAAAACACCCAAATCCCTTTTCTTTTAAAAAAATAAAAATCACACCAAAACCTTTCGAAACATCATTCGTATCACTTACAAAATTTTAAATAACCAACTTCATGATTTATAAATTAACATCAAATAACACAACATGAGTTTTCTTAAAAAACACACCTCATTACATAAAACACACCATAAAATATCAAAGGCATACTAAACTTCTTTAAAACTAGTTTCAAAACAAATAGATCAATCACATAACACCAAATTTATTTACACAAGTAAAATAATCCACCAAATAAACACAATAAATTTTTCACACACAAAATACCAAATTTTCTCATTAAAAACTCAACTTCATGCAATTCCACATAAATAAAATTATACTAAACATTGAAAGTTGCAAATTAATTATCACGGACCGTGAAAAATACAACAGCAGAATAAAAAACATACATCGGTGTCCAAACATTGCAAATGCAGTGCGCAAACTCCATCGCACATCAATCACACTGCAAGGGACCTAAAATAAACAACGAAATCAAAACAATTATCAACAATTAACCCTAAGTCTAACATACACCTCACTCAAGACCAAAAACTAAAAAAAAAGAACCAACCCAAGGGAAGGAGAGGGTTCGGCTGGAAGAAGGCCGCTCGCTGGATGGAGTGCTGCTCACCGGAGGAGGGAGGTGCGCCGTGGAGAGCGGAGCTCGGTCAGAGGTCCGGGAGGAGAAAGGGTTTGCGTCGCACAAGCAGGGGAATAGAAATATTGGCCGCGTGAGGGAGGAGGCTTGACTGCGCATGAGGGGAGCTGTCGCCGGAGGGAGGGAGGAGCGCCAGCGGCTTTGGCTGGAGGGGGAGAAGAGGAGCGGGATAAGAAGGGTGGGGGGGGGGGGGTAGCGCGAGTGGGAGAAGGAGGGGGGGGGGTCATCCGTGTAAGGGGGTAGGGTAAGAAAGAGTTAGGTTTTGAGAGAAAATAATAATAATAATAATAATAATCAAATACATAAGTGAAATAGGAAATAAAAAAATAAAGGAAACGAATATAAAATAAATAAAATATTAACAAATAATAAACACAATAAGAATTTTAATAAACTCAAATAATAATAATAATATTGTTCTTAACAACTTAATAATAATTATACTAAACTTGATAATAATAATAATATTAACCATAATAATAATAAAAATAATCACCGTTATTATAATTATTAACCTAACTCATTAAAAATCATTTTATTCATTTGTCTTGTACATGAGGCAGGCCGCACAGTAATCCGAGGAAAGCCGTAGGACTTTGAACACGCCCTACCCATGCACCGGACGCTGTCAAGGGCCATGCATTCATTCATCAACATAATGTAAAAATTTTAACCAGGCTTGGCCCACAACACGATAGAAATTTTAAAAGTCTGATAAAATAATAAAATATTATTAATTTAAAAGTTTGAGTGTAAAAATTCTCCCCACCAAAAAAACTTTCTACCCCAAGAAAGTCACCCAGCCGAACGTGGAATAAAAATTGAGTTTGAAATGGAACAAGACCCACTAAAACACGAACTCGGTGTGACTTTTAACTCCACCCGTCACACCCGACCAACTCTAAGGGAAACTAAAAAGAGAAGAACCATTAGGATATGAGGAGGGTTCTCCCCACCACAAGAACCCGACTAGCACAACCAACATTGGGACTCTTAGCATGGGATAACTCTAGAACTGCTAACTTTATCCCAGAGGGAACAATATAATGACCCATACTTTACATACATTGTTAATACTTTAAAATTGAAGCATACTCATTACAACATATAACAAAACCACGAAAGGACCGTATAGGTATAGTGTCTTTAGAAATTGGGAAACATAAACAACTGGTTCATAAAGCATCTACAATGTCACCCATTTTTTTCATCATATCTATAGTCCCTTTTGGCATATCTTACTTAATAACCTTCTTCCTGACCTGGGGAAAGAAAACATACAAAAGGGTGAGCTCAAATGCTCAGTAAGGGTAAAAAAAATAAATATCAATCACATCATATACATAAACACATAACTTTTGGAAATCTTATCCTGCAAAAGAGATCATAATTTCATAACATGGGATAAATCATGGAAGTGAAATTTAATCACAATAATCATAACTTAAAACATGAAACTTTGTGGCATACACACATAATCATAGAGAATCATATCTTATTAGTCAAGACTCATTTCCAAGACTATCTTAGTGGACAAAGTCCATTTCTGAACCGAGTCACCCTCGTTTCAGTCCTGTTTTACTGAACCGGTATAACCTACCGTTCCATCCATGTCTATCTCATGAGATATAAAATCTTTACCCAATGCATTGGAGGGAGATATAGGTCCCACCTATCTCATAATGATACCATTCTTATGTGTGCCACAAAATCATAAATGATACATCATAGCATAACCCATGTAATAAAAATGGGAATCTTAAACATCATGACATCATAAAACAATTCATATAAGATAAAGGAATTCATAAAAATATTTCCATCACAACATAATCATATCAATGTAATAATAGGGATATAAACAGAACCCTATATTATCTTAGATGGAAAATAATTTTGATAAAACACTTGAACTCCATTCTTGAGGAAAATATCCTTTCTACTTCAAAAACATTTTCCTTTCTTAACATGTCATACAATTTTAAAAGAAGTTGATTAAAAATAAACTTGAAAAAATGTAAAGGAAGATTCTTGGAAATAATTTTTTAAAAATCCATTCATGCCGTATAAGTTAAAAAAACATTTTTCTCGTACTTTTGTCGGAAAAGTCAAAAAAGTACCTCGTACGAAAAACGACAAAAGATTCCTTTCATATCTTTTACTAAAAACTCACCGACGGGTAAAATAGGATTTAAACAATTGTAGGTGAATGGAAATAATATTACATACTGAGGAAACATGGATGTGGATGATAAAATACACCCCAGTAAATACTAAAGTATAAACAATCTCGGATAAAAATGAGATTGTGATATTTCCCTTACCTTAGGTCTGTTTTGCTTCGTAAGTGTCCGAACCTCTTGTATAATGATTTAAATAATGTTATTGACTTATTACAGAATCATACTTATTTTTATGATATCATATATGGTCATTTTCTTAGCTTCTTAGTAGTAATATTTCATTGCTACTTGTTATTCGGGTGTTTATAACTTTTTGTTCTTATGCGTGTTTTATCGAATAAATTATTATTCTTATATTTAGGTTATAGATACATCATTTCCAGAATGGTATTAGTGTAATATATATCATATTAATTCATTCAATTAATTTATATAGTCATTATTAAATGAAGATCATGTAGAACGAGTCGCATCACATCGTGGAGACAGTATTCCGTACGTACGCACGAGTGATGATATCGTTCCTATGATTGTGGAATTGTATTGGAGTGTATGTATACTATTTCAGAATCAGTATCACTTTATAATAGTCATATATAGTCATTATGTACACCATTATACTCATCCAAGTAAGGTGGTGGTGGAAAATAGATTACACCACGGTGTGGAGACGGTATTCCGTACGTACGCACGCGCGGTGATTTATTTTTCCGTAGGATTGATAGATGGTGAAATAGGGTTGTTTCATAATTATAATAACATATCAGTATATTAGTGATACTGATGTTATTACTTCATAATGAAACAACTAAATAAGAAGAAGTGGAAGAAGAAATAAAGATGAAAGAATCGGTAACAGACATTACCTCTTCTTTGAAGTGCTTCTTTGAGAGCTTCTTTTAGGGCACTAAAATTGGTCTTTGAAGAAGACCAGGACCTCTAGGATGTCTCTAGGGAAGTGGATAGGAGTAATTGGAAGGGGTTGTCCGAGATTGAAGGCTCAAAGTGGTGTGAGGAAGAGGGGGAGGAGGTGCCCTTTTATAAGGGAGGAGAGGGGCACCTTTGGGAAAACTAAACATATTATTTTATTATAAAGTCAAGTTCGGTTTTAAATAGCTCCAAATTGATATATTTTGATGCTAAGGTGGGGATGGGTCGAACTACTCTCATCAAATAGAATTTAGACAAGTTTAGGTTTCTATTTTAACCTTATCATTTAGATTTATCATTAAGTTAAATAAGTTTACTTTTACCGTGTCTTCTTGTGTTCTTATACTATAAGGTTAATAAACTTACTATAAGCAGCCAAACGAACCCCTAGTTGTTTATTATTAATATATATAACCTTATCTAAGTCATGTGGCCGAACATTAAATTTTTAGGAATAAAATACAATTACTAATATAATATTTTTTTTAAAAACTATTTTATGTCAATTTTGACACTATTTAGTAATTGATTTTTGTGAAAATTATAACAGATTTATTAGTTCGAACCAAGTTAATTAAATCAATAAAAACATGTCATATTAACCTATAAAATTAGTGGAATTCATAAAAGGTCTCAAATTTAATTTATTTTTGTGTTTATAACATCAATTATGTCAATATTTCATTAATAAGATAATTACTGCATCATCATTGTGTCATAAATAAATTAAATTATTTAATGTCTAAAAATTACTAATAAAATATCATTATGTAGAAAATCTTTTTATCTTTCTAAGGATTTTTTATTGCGAATTTATCTTATGTATAACCCCATATTAAAAATTATTTACTTATTAAACTTTGATTTTATCTATTTTAAGCCTTCTTTAAATAAATTAATAATAAATGTCCTAATCTAATCCAAGTGGGCCTAAATGGTCATATTTTATTCCTAAGTTTGTTTTTGGTCGAATTACACTTATCCAATAGAATAGGACATGTTTTAGGGTAATAATAATATCATCTTTACCCTTAATTACCCTATTTACTTTTAACCGTGGTAAAAAAAAGTAAAAAGTTACTATTCAACAAAAATTATTTTCATCTCATTGAACCACATTTTAGTTCTTGATATTAACCGTGTCTCTCGGATTTTTGAAATTCCACTCACAAAAGCGGTAAAATTATGTTTTATGAAAAATTCAGTTTTTTAACTACCACTTAGTGGTTTCACTATTCATCAAAAATTGAAAGTTTTCAGAAAAATACCAAAATTTCACCCTAGGCTAATTTCGATATTCCGAATCCAAAAATGAAGTCCATTTTGAAAAATAAAATTTATAAAATTTCTAAAAGTGGTTATTACTATTCATAATGGCTAGTTTTAATAATATTTTAATAGCATATCGTTGTTTAGTGAAACTCGGTATTGCGTACGACACAAGCTATCGAGGAAGGTCGCGATTTCGTGTAAAGCAAGCCAAGCAAGTGTTGTGTAGAAAAAGATTCCTTTGATGATTTATATAACATAAAAGTCTCGGGTGTTACATTCTACCCCCCTTAAAATGAATTTCGCCCTCGAAATTCATCACTTTGTAACAAATTGATGAGGATACCTCTCCCTCATCATATCCTCAAGCTCCCATGTAGCTTCTTCTAATTGGTGGTTCCTCCATAAAACTTTCACCAATCGAGTGGTCTTGTTTCATAGGACTTTTTCGCTACGATCCAGAATCTCTATCGGTTGTTCTTCATAAGAAAGATCTTGCTCCAGTGGTACAACTTCTGAGCTGAGTACATGTGAAGGATCAGGTATGTTCTTTCTCAGGAGAGATACATGGAACACATCATGAACTTGAGAGAGATTCGGTGGAAGCGCCAATCGGTAAGCTACCTTCCCAACACGATCTAGTATTTCGAAAGGACCGATATATCTAGGGCTCAACTTCCCCTTCTTTCCAAATCTCATAACCCTCTTCCAGGGAGATATTCGTAAGAACACTTTATCACCCACTTCAAACTCTAGGTCTTTTCTTCAGTTGTCGGCATAAATTTTCTGTCAACTCTGAGCTGCTCTTATGTGTTGTTGAATAGATCTGACCTTTTCTTCCATTTCATCAACGAGATCAGGTCCTAATACCTTTCTTTCCCCAACTTCATCCCAACAAGTTGGAGTCCTGCATTTCTTTCCATAGAGAGCTTCATAAGGAGCCATCCAAATACTAGAGGGAAAGCTATTATTATAAGAAAATTCCACCAAAGGTAGGTGTTAATCCCAACCACCTTTGAAATCCATAGAGCAAGCTCTCAACATATCTTCTAGAGTTTGAATTGTTCTCTCAGACTGACCATCTGTCTGAGGATGATAAGCAGTGCTGAAACTCAACTCTGTATCCAGAGTATGCTGAAGACTTCGCCATAACTTCGAGGTAAATCTCAGATCCCGATCGGATATAATAAAAATTGGTACTCCATGCAATCTTACCACTTCCTTTACATATATCCTGGCAAGCTAATCCAGAGAGAAATCCTCTCTAATAGCAATGAAGTGTGCAAACTTTGTAAGACGATCAACTATGACCCAGATAGCATTATTGCATTTGGATGTTTTAGGAAGTCCTATGAAAAAGTCCATAGTGATGTTTTCCCATTTCCATTCGGGTATGGGAAATGGTTGTAACATCCCCTTAGACTTCTGTCTCTCATCTTTAACTTGTTGACAAACCAAGCATCGAGAGACAAATTCAGCAACATCTCTTTTCATGCCATCCCACCAGAAGTACTCTTTGAGGTCCCTATACATCTTCATGCTTCCAGGATGAATAGAGAATGAAGAACTATGAGCCTCATCCAGCAGCTCCTTCTTTAATTAGGGGATGGGAGGAACACAAACCCAATTCCTGAACTTTATTATCCCATCACAATCAAGGTTGAATTCAGGAACATTTCTCACCTTCTTTTGTAACTCGACATCTTCTTTCTGTGCCTCTTTAATCTTCACTTGTATAGATGGTTGAACATTCATTTGAGAAAGATAAGATTTTTCCCCTTACATTATAATTCCAAGATCCATCCTTTGTAAATCCATAAATATTGGATCTTTTGTGATCCTCATCATGGATAAAGTAGCATGGTTTTGTCGACTTAATGCATCTGCCACCTTGTTTGCTTTCCGAGGGTGGTAATGGATTGAGCAGTCATAATCCTTAATCAGCTCCAACCATCTTCTTTGACGCATATTCAGCTCCTTTTGTGTGAAAATATACTTTAAATTTTTATGATCAGTATAAATATCACACGTTTCACCATAAAGGTAATGCCTCCAAATCTTTAATGCAAAGATTACCGCAGCTAACTCCAAATCATGTGTTGGGTAATTTTTCTCATGGATTTTCAACTGTCGTGAGGCATAAGCTATCACCATATCATTTTTCATAAGAACACACCCCAATACCTTCTTGGATGCATCACTATAGATCACAAACCTTTCTCCACTATAAGGCAGTGTGAGCACAGGTGCACCGGATAATCTTCTTTTCAACTCCTTGAAATTCTCTTTACATTCTTCCATCCAGACAAACTTAACTCCTTTCCGAGTCAACTTGGTGAGTGGATTAGATAATCATGAAAAATCTTTCACAAAACGTCGATAATATCCAGCCAAACCAAGAAAACTTCAGATCTCAGTTACTGTTGTTGGTCTCAACCATCTTTTGATAACCTCTGTTTTTGCTGGATCCACAAATATCCCCTCTTTTGAGATTATGTGACCCAAAAATGCAACTTTTTGAAGCCAAAATTCACACTTGGTAAATTTGGCATAAAGCTTCTCCTTTCTCAGGGTCTTCAGTATAATTCTCAAGTGATCTTCATGTTCTTCCTTTCTCTTTGAATAGACAAGAATATCGTCTATAAAGACTACCACAAATTGATCAAGATAGTCTCTAAAGACTCTATTCATCAGATCCATGAAGATAACAGGGGCATTAGTAAAACCAAATGGCATCACTATAAATTCATAGTGTCCATACCTTGTACGGAAAGTCGTCTTTGGTATATCCTCCCTTTTGACCCTTAATTGATGATACCCTGAACGAAGATCAATCTTGGAAAAGTATTGATCTCCTCGTAGTTGGTCAGATAAGTCATCAATGCGTGGAAGAGGATATTTGTTCTTGATAGTGATCTTGTTAAGTTCTCGATAATCAATGCAGAGTCTCATTGATCCATCTTTCTTCTTAACAAATAGAACATGTGCTCCCCAAGGTGACACACTAGGGCGTATGAATACCTTATCAAGATTCTCTTGGAGTTTCTTCTTCAATTCCTGCAACTCAATTGGGGCCATTCTATAAGGTGTCTTTGAAATAGGCAAAACACCCGGTACGAGTTCTATTGAGAACTAAACTTCACGATTTGGTGGAAGTCTCAGTAATTCCTCCGGAAAGACATCATCAAACTCCCGTACAATGGGCATATTCTTAATCATGAGTTTCTCACCAACCATTTGAGATAAATAACATTCATTTAGTGGAATCAAGACCCATAAGATGGAAGTAATTTCCACTGGAAGGTTATGTTCATCCTTGCATTGATAGACGATCATAGATTGATCTGGAATATGAAATGTGACTTCCCTTATTTGGAAATTGATATGAGATTCATATAAAGAAAGCCAATCCATGCCAAGAATCACATCAAATTCCACTATAAGAAGGATCACAAGATTTGTTGGAAGCACTTTCCCACAAACTTCGATCGGAGAAGAATTATAAACTTTTGATGCGACTGTTGTGCCATTAGGTGTTGTCACAGCTAACTCAACATTTAATTGTTGAGGTAATACGGTGATACCCTTAGAAAATTCTTCAGAAAGAAAAGAGTGGGTGGATCCATAATCAAATAAAACATTTTCTACTTTAGAGTGGATGGTAAGTGTACCTTTCACCACATCGTTATCGTACTCCACATCGCTGATAGAAATTGCATGTGACTTTCCTTTGCCTTTAGCCTTAAGAGTTTGTTGACGTCGACCATCATCATCAACCCTTGGATTAGGGCATTTATTGGCATAATGTCCCATCTCCTTGCACTTGAAACATTGAAGTGTAGTAGGTTCATTCTGTGTATCCCTTCCTTTGTTTGCATCATTAGACATCTTCTTCCCATCATCGCGACATTCAAATGCCCGATGACCTTCCTTTCCACATTTGAAACATTTAATTGTCCCTTTAAGACAACTCCTTCCATGTTTCTTTCCACACATTGAGCATAAGGGAAAGCTCATCTTCTTTTCAGTTTTCTCTTTAGATTTTCCTTTGAATTCCATTTTCCTCTTCTTATCAAACCCATATGACTGATGGGTTACTCCAATCTCCATCTCGACTTTGAGAGCACATCGAACAATTTCCTCGTAGCTATTGAAGTCCCTTATGGCTAACTCCCTTCGAAGACTTGGTTTTAAGACACTAAAGAATCGATCGATCTTACTCTCAGGTTGGATAATAATACCAGAAGCGTACCTTGCAAGTCTTGTAAAATTTTCTTCATAGGTACCAACAGATTCATAATCCTTTTGCTTCAGTTCAAGAAACTCTTTCTCCATATTTGTTCGGAGAATACGAGGGAAGTACTTATTGAAAAATAAGTTCTTGAACTCGTCCCATTCCATGGAATCAATTTCATCCCTTTTCCTCGTATTCTTAATAAGATTCTACCATTGATCAGCATCTCTTTCCAAACAATACACTGCTAGGATGACTTTATCATGTTCAAAACATTGAAGAACTGAAAATATCTTTTCAGTAGTACTAATCCATTGTTCAGCAACTAATGGATCAGTAGACCCGCTGAAAGAAGGTGGACGCTGCCTCATGAAGGATTCAACATAATGTTGCTCCTTCCTTTTCTCGTTTGGAAGTCCTGCATGATTCATAGCTTGAGAAAGTTGTGTGAGCATGGCAACAAGATTTTGCATTCCAGCTCCCATAACATTTGGTTGCTCAGGGAGACAATCATTGCATTGCCCGTCGTATTCCGCATTAACATGATTCCTTCGGGTTCCATCCATTGACTAATACCAAGAAGAATAGTATGAGAAACACTAATTATAATAGGAAAACCACATAATCAAGAATAAAATTTCACACTTAAGGTCTTATCCTAGGTTATTCATGGCCATTTATAAAACACTAATATTGTGTTCTATGCTTAGACTTATCCTTAGGGTTCTTACTAAGGCTTTCACATCCTAGTTTCCAAAGGTTGACTATACCTTTCCTCTAATACCAACTATAACGACCCATACTTTACATACATTTTTAATACATAAAAATTGAAGCATACTTATTACAACATATAACAAAACCACGAAAGGACCGTATAGGTATAGTGTCTTTAGAAACTGGGAAACATAAACAACTGGTTCATAAAGCATCTACACTGTCTCCCATTTATTTTATCATATCTATAGTCCATTTTGGCATATCTTACTTAATAACATTCTTCCTGTCCTGGGGAAAGAAAACATACAAAAGGGTGAGCTTAAATGCTCATTAAGGGTAAACAAAAGAAATATCAATCACATCATATACATAAGCACATAACTTTTGGAAATATTATCCTGCAAAAGAGATCATAATTTCATAACATGGGATAAATCATGGCAGTGAAATGTAATCACAATAATCATAACTTAAAACATGAAACTTTGTGGCATACACACATAATCATAAAGAATCATATCTTATTAGTCAAGACTCATTTCCAAGACTATCTTAGTGGAGAAAGTCCATTTCTGAACCGAGTCACCCTCGTTTCAGTCCTGTTTCACTGAACCGGTATAACCTACCGTTCCAGCCATGTATATTTCATGAGATATAAAATCTTTACCCAATGCATTGGAGGGAGATATAGGTCCCACCCATCTCATAATTATACCATTCTTATGTGTGCCACAAAATCATAAACGATACATCATAGCATAACCCATGTAATAAAAATGGGAATCTTAAACATCATGACATCATAAAACAATTCATATAAGATAAAGGAATTAATAAAAATATATCCATCACAACATAATCATATCAATGTAATAATAGGGATATAAACAGAACCCTATATTATCTTAGATGGAAAATAATTTTGATAAAACACTTGAACTCCATTCTTGAGGAAAATATCCTTTCTACTTCATAAAAATTTTCCGTTCTTAACATGTCATACAATTTTAAAAGAAGTTGATTAAAAATAAACTTGAAAACTTTTAAAGGAAGATTCTTTGAAATAATGTTTTAAAAATCCATTCATGCTGTATAAGTTAAGAAAACATTCTTCTCGTACTTTTGTCGGAAAAGTCAAAAAAGTACCTCGTACGAAAAACGACAAAATATTCCTTTCATATCTTTTACTAAAAACTCACCGAAGGGTAAAATAGGATTTAAACAATTGTAGGTGAATGGAAATAATATTACATATTGAGGAAACATGGATGTGGATGATAAAATACACCCCAGTAAATACTAAAGTATAAACAATCTCGGATAAAAACGAGATTGTGATATTTCCCTTACCTTAGGTCCGTTTTGCTTCGTAAGTGTCCGAACCTCCTGTATAATGATTTAAATAATGTTATTGACTTATTCCAGAATCATACCTATTTTTATTATATCATATATGGTCATTTTCTTATCTTCTTAGTAGTAATATTTCATTGCTACTTGTTATTCGGGTGTTTATAACTTTTTGTTCTTATGCGTGTTTTGTCGAATAGATTCTTATTCTTATATTTAGGTTATAGATACCTCATTTCCAGAATGGTATTAGTGTAATATATATCATATTCATTCATTCAATTCATTTATATAATCATTATTAAATGAAGATCATGTAGAACGAGTCGCATCACATCGTGGAGACGGTATTCCGTACGTACGCACGCGTGATGATATCGTTCCTATGATCGTGGAATTGTATTGGAGTGTATGTATACTATTTCAGAATCAGTATCACTTTATAATATTCATATATAGTCATTAATTACACCATTATACCCATCCAAGTAAGGTGGTGGTGGAAAATAGATTACACCACGGCGTAGAGACGGTATTCCGTACGTACGCACGTGCGGTGATTTCTTTTTCCGTAGGATGGATAGATGGTGATATAGGGTTGTTTCATACTTATAATAACATATCAGTATATTAGTGATACTGAAGTTATTACTTCATAATGAAACAACTAAATAAGAATAAGTGGAAGAAGAAATAAAGATGAAAGAATCGGTAACAGACATTACCTCTTCTTTGAAGTGCTTCTTTGAGACCTTCTTTTAGGGCACTAAAATTGGTCTTTGAATAAGACCAGGACCTCTAGGATGTATCTAGGGAAGTGTAGAGGAGGAATTGGTAGGGTTTGGCCGAGCTTGAAGGCTCAAAGTGGTGTGAGGAAGAGGGGGAGGAGGTGCCCTTTTATAAGGGAGGAGAGGTGCACCTTTGGGAAAACTAAAAATATTATTTTATTATAAAGTCAAGTTCGGTTTTAAATAGCTCCAAATTGATATATTTTGAATATAAGGTGGGGATGGGTCGAAAACCTCTCATACAATAGAATTTAGACAAGTTTAGGTTCCTATTTTAACCTTATCATTCAGATTTATCATTAAGTTAAATAAGTTTACTTTTACCGTGTCTTCTTGTGTTCTTATACTATAAGGTTAATAAACTTACTATAAGAAGCCAAACGAACCCCAAGTTGTTTATTATTAATATATATAACCTTATCTAAGTCATTTTTCTGGACCTTATATTTTTAGTAATGAAATAACAATTACTAATATAATATTTGTTTTAAAAACTATTTTATGTCAATTTTGACACTATTTAGTAATTGATTTTTGTGAAAATCATAACAGAATTATTAGTTCGAAACAAGTTAATTAAATAAATAATAACATGTCATATTAACCTAGAAAATTAGTGGAATTAATAAAAAGTCTCAAATTACATTTATTTTGGTTTTTATAACATCAATTATGTCAATATTTCATTAATAAGATAATTACTGCATAATCATTGTGTCATAAATAAATTAAATTATTTAATGTCTAAAAATTACAAATAAAATATCATTATGTATGAAATCTTTTTAGATTTCTAATGAATATTTATAGTCGAATTTATCTTATGTATAACCCCATATTAAAAATTATTTACTTATTAAACATTGATTTTATCTATTTTAACCCTTCTTTAAATAAATTAATAATAAATGTCCTAATCTAATCCAAGTGGGCCTAAATGGTCATATTTTATTCCTAAGTTTGTTTTTAGTCTAATTACACTTATCCAATAGAATTAAGACATGTGTTAGGGTAATAATAATACAATCTTTACCCTTAATTACCTTATTTACTTTTAATCGTGGTAAAAAAAAGTAAAAAGTTACTATTCACCAAAAATTATTTTCATCTCATTGAACCACATTTTAGTCCTTGATATTAACCGTGTCTCTCGAATTTTCGAAATTCTACTCACAGAAGCGGTAAAATTAAGTTTTATGAAAAATTCAGTTTTTTAACTACCACTTAGTGGTTTCACTATTCATCAAAAATTGAAAGTTTTCAGAAAAATACCAAAATTTCACCCTAGGCTAATTTTGATATTCTGAATCCAAAAATGAAGTCCATTTTGAAAAATAAAATTTATAAAATTTCAAAAAGTGGTTATTACTATTCATAACGGCTAGTTTTAATAATATTTTAATAGCATATCGTTGTTTAGTGAAACTCGGTATTGCGTACGACGCAAGCTATCGAGGAAGGTCACGATTTCGTGTAAAGAAAGCCAAGCAAGTATTGTGTAGAAAAAGATTCCTTTGATTATTTATATAACATAAAAGTATCGGGTGTTACAAACAACCACACAGACCAAACCTTGAAGAAGGCATGACAAGATTCATGGTCGGCCTCCCCACTATTTAAGAACTAACTAGCTAAAGCCAATTAGCACGGACCGACACAAGAAACCCAGCACAAACCAGAAACCACTGACACATGAGAAAACCCACAGACGAATTCTACCAAATAACGAACTTAACCATGACTTGTCATTTCCAAAAGAGATGAGCATCTCCAAAACGAGAATGTACTAAATCAAAACATGTCACATTTGGAGGAGGCAAAACTACTAGAATTTCAAGAAAATGAGATCACCATGCCTTTTTAAGACCAAAGTGAGGCATTAAAAGAACAAATACCACAACGAGAAAAAGAGACCTCTATGCCACTTACAGAAATACAGAACCTTCAAATACAAGGGAGATTGAATAGAGAAATTTAAACCATCCCTATTTTAACACTGGAGACAAAAGTCAGACCATGGTGCACCACACCCCAATTCCTAACTGCGTGAAAAGCTTCACTCCGAAACCTATGGTTGGAGCTATGATGTCTTGAATCATCTACTGCCCCGCAGTCAGGAGCTGACATCCTTCAGTCGAGACCCCTTCAGATGATGTCCCTAGAGGAACCTCTCTAAGTATCCCAAATGGCCACACTGATGACAAGCCTTCAGGGGATGTCGACAAGGCGACTTAAAGTACCCAAACCGAGCACACTAGAAACAAACAAGAGGGTTGACCAACTAATAGAGGATGGTATTGACAAGATGACTTGTCTAAGATAGGTTCCTTCGATTCACTCTCGTCACCGGATAGAGAACCTTCTTGAACACAAAAAAAAATGGTCTTGGAACCCTGGAAAAAGACCCCACACAATAGAAACTTTAACTAATTCCAAAATTCTACCTCTGGAGAAAATGGAATCAACCCCTTGGAATTACCCATGTAGGCCTTCACTGCTCATTGTCCTTACTCGACACTCACTAGTTCTACCACTTTCCTCGCCTTCACTTCCTTGGGCATAAACCATCTAACGAGAGTGGTCTTAAACACCTTCCAAGACACCATCATGCAACGAATAAAGGATTATATCCTCCACCAATCCAAATTTGCACCTTCAAACGGACCCGAACCAACACAGACTCTCATAGCTTTGGGAGTTCCCAATAACCTGAAAACACTAACGACTTCACCATGCCAGTCTTCTACCTTCGATAGATCACGATCACTATGGAAGCTGTACAACAACTAAAAAGAATTCAATTCCACCAATCTGCTAAGAGTCTGGGTAGAACCAACAACTAGAAGAGGCTCACTAGAAACTTTTGGGACTTTTTTGGGCAGCATACTCAAAAACAAGAGGCACAAATCCGAATCAAAACTCATAATAATTCAAAATTACGCACCTCAATCACAAACAAAATCTCAAACTCAAATCACTATTCTAACCAAAATTCAATATGTCAAAACCAAGAACCAAAGAAAAAGAATACCCAAAATGAAAAGAGAATGCTAAAAAATTTCTCACTCACTTTTCTAATCATTTGAAAAACCCTTTTTGAAAACCCTTTTTCCGAAAACAAAACAACTTAAATATCCACCATTGGTATCCCATGAAGTCTCACACATACATATCCTTGTGCTAGCTCAAGCACCCATCCACTCCCACCACCAATTTCCCCACTTTCCATATGCGCACCTTAATGTATGTGATCACTCATAGGAATACCAAGGGTCAATTCAATACACTTCTGATTTTGAAAAAAGACCATTAAGCACAAAGAAAAAATTCCCAACAAATTTGAGAAAGTAACTTATGATCAAAGAAACACATTTCAAAATTCCAAAATGTTTTCCATTTCAAAAACCATTTTCCACTCCAACAACCATATTCCCTTTTGAAAACACCTTCACAAAAATCCATTTTCATTTTTGATATCTACTCCCACCATCCAAAATGAAGGTCAAACATAACTCACATCAAAATTTCCAAAAATAAGGGACTGGTGGCTATGCCAACCCAGAAACATGGCTTAGCAGACCATGGTCGGAGCGGGCATCCACCATAGAAAGTATCTTGAACCATGCACTCGGGCTGTACATGGGTCGCTACTCCATGCAGGCTCGTCGTGTAACACCGAATCACTTCTCTTGTCATCCCTCATCCACACAGACCAAGAAAAAGAAAAACTCAAATCCCATACTACCCCTGGAAACTTGAGTCTTGAGATGCGCAAGGGTTCATGACGTCCTTCCCGTACCTACCTCTCGAGTCCCGACACACCGAATCACCAAGCTACTTGACACCCCAAATAACAAGGGACGCTTTGATACTACTTTGTCATGAACCAGGCCGGGTAGTCATCCGACCCAGTGCCCGATCCGGTCCGTGACTTGGCCCAAGGGGCATTCCCGATCCCCACGGGCTGGAAACTACTGTCGGGAGTCAAAATATACCAGTTGGGAACGATTTGGCCCATAACAAAGATAAATAAACCTAAACTGAACAAGTAGATAAATAAAGGAAAATATACTAAACAACATGGCATCAAAAAAAAATAAATAAATAGAACAACGTGACATACCTCAGGTGACCTCGTGGATCACCATAGTACTTCAACTACACTCGCTTAAAAAAGAGATCCAAGACTGAAACCTTCAACTGAAATGTAAAGTAGGCATGAGCACTGAGATGCTCAGTAGGAATTCCAAAATATAACCACGTCCTATGCCTCCTCCTTTAATAAGAAATCCAATGCCAGTTTAAAAATAAGATATAATGAAATAATATTTATCTTTTTAAAATTCAAGTAATGAGTTTTCATTTTCAGGTAAAGCATTTTACTCCCACTACATTTTCAAAATAGGTTTCAAGCATGAATTAACATTTCCAAATGAAAAGAAAATAGTTTGGATAAAAAATATGGTTTTCACAAACAAGAAATCAAGTATGAAACAACTGAAAAGAAAGTTACATCACTAGCAGCATGTCCCAAATGAGCACTATGGGTCATCCCTAAAAGTGAGAACAAGTGGGAACCTAGAGACCTCGTACCTCGGTGAAACGTGGCTTAGAAGACCACAACCCTCAGAAATTCATATGTTTAGTTAGTGTTGTTATGTCAATCCTGCTAGATAAACTGGGATGAACCCCTGCCATGTCATCTACCGTACCAGTCCTGGTCACCCACCTAGATACCCGGGTTTCCCATTGTGCTCTATTTGAAGTGGTGGTGAGATTTTCTTTATCATGAAAACATATATAGACATAACATTTTCTTTATCAAAAACTCATTAAACCTATCACCACCGTTCTCCCCCCTTAAGTGGATTCCCCCTCTTTCACGTCACACAATGCATAAACCTCAATTTCAGGCACATCATAACACTTTCAACATACAAATCATTTTCTAAAACCAAGGGGGCATGCCTCAAGAGATGTTTTTATTTTTCATAAAACATTCATAAGGTTTCAAACGGGCTTTATTACATAAAGGGAATAATTTTTACAATTAACTGTCCAAAAGGCCAAACACCTTTGGAAATACACTTTACCAATTCAAAACCACTTTAGGAAATCAATTTTTCATGAAAAAGGTCACTTAAGACTGATAAAATTAAAAATACATTTCAATTTCCAAAGAAAAGGAATAATCATTTATAGCAACCATAACTTGATTTCATAGCATGTGTATATAACGTAAATGTAAAACATATTTTTAAAACAAGCAAGAAATTATGAATCTCAAATTAAAGGCATATGCATAGAGGACCTACCTCAAACTTGTCGCTATCTGTCTATGGCCACTCGAACCGACACTTGGTACACAAACGTACATGCATTTATACATATATATATACACACCCCTAGATGCATTGCACATATTCCCTGCGCCATGAGGGAATATGTACAAAGAGGGAATATAGATATATATACCTTACCCTATGCATGTACGTGTAGGATTCCTCGACAAGCGCGACCCAAAACCAACAAAGAAAGGCCCAACGCACTACACATATAATTTATTAAAACAAATTAAACACTTGAACAATCTACAAAACATTTCAAAATAACGAATCAAGGGTTCGCACCAAAATAAAAACATTCAAAACATCATTTTTAAAACAAAATACTCCAATATGAAACACCAAAACACCAACTGCAGCCTACACAAATTTTAATAGACGAACTGCATAGTTAAAAAAAAGAAACATTGATAAAAAATTCAGCATTGGTTTTTCCACAGAAAAGTTTCATGCGCAACGCCTAAAAACAGTACTAGAAAAAGCAAATGCTCCCAACCATCAAGAGGAACTAGATTCACAGCTTTAATGTCCTTAAATAAATCAACTTTAGAAGTCATAAAACAACCATGAATAATGCAATAAAGGACATAACTCAAAAACACCCAAATCCCTTTTCTTTTTAAAAAATCAAAAGCACACCAAAACCTTTCGAAACATCATTTGCATCACTTACAAAATTTTAAATAACCAACTTCATGATTTATAAATTAACATTAAATAACACAACATGAGTTTTCCTCAAAAACACACCTCATTATATACAACACGACATAAAATATCAAAGGCATACTAAACTTCTTTAAAAATAGTTTCACACCATATAGATCAATCACATAAATCCAAATTTATTTATGCAATTAAAATAATCCACCAAATAAACATAATAAATTTTGCACACACAAAATACCAAATTTTCTCATTAAAAACTCTACTTCATGCAATTCCACATAAATAAAATTATACTAAACATTGCAAGTCTCAAATTAATTATCACGAACTGTGAGAAATACAACATCAGAATAAAACACTTACATTGGTGTCCAAACATCGTAAACGTAGTGCGCAAACTCCATCACAGGTCAATAACACTTCAAGGGACCTAAAATAAACAATGGAATCAAAACAATTATCAATAATTAACCCTAAGTCTAACATCCACCCCGCTCAAGACTAAAAAATTCAAATAAAAAAAGAACCAAACCCTAGGGAGGGGGGGGGGGGGTTCTATTGGAAGAAGGTCGCCCGCCGGATGGAGTGCTGCTCGCCGGAGAAGGGAGGCACGCCGTGGAGAGGGGCGCTCGGTCGGAGGTCCAGGAGGAGAGGGGGTTTGCGTCGCACAAGCAGGGGAGGGGAAATCTTGGCCGCACGAGGGAGGTGTCTCGACCGCACATGAGGGGAGCCGTCGCCGGAGGGAGGGAGGCGCGCCGGCGACTTCGGCTGGAGTGGGAGAAGAGGAGCGGGAGAATGAGGGTGGAGGGGGGGGGGTAGCGCGAACAGGAGAAGGAGGGGGAGGGGTCGGCCGTGTAAGGGGGTAGGGTAAGGGAGAGTTAGGTTTTTAGAGAAGAAAATAATAATAATAATAATAATCAAAGAAATAAGTGAAATAGGAAATAAAAAAAACAAAGGAAAAGAATATAAAATAAATAAAATATTAACAAATAATAAACACAATAAGAATTTGAATAAACTCAAATAATAATAATAATATTGTTCTTAATAACTTAATAATAATTATACAAAACTTGATAATAATAATATTATTAACCATAATAATAATAAAAATAATCACCATTATTATAATTATTCAAATAACTCATTAAAGCTCATTTTATTCATTTGTCTTGTACATGAGGCAGGCCACACGGTAACCCGAGAAAAGCCGCACGACTTTGAACACACCCTAACAATGCACCGGACGCTGTCAAGGGCCAGACATTCATTAATCAACAAAATGAAAAAATTTTAAACAGGCTTGGCCCGCAGCATGATAGAAAGTTTTAAAGTCTGATAAAATAATAAAATAATATTAATTTAAAAGTTCGGGTGTGAAAATCATTATATAAAACATTAAAGACAATTTTTTGGGTTAATTGATAATTTTTTATCACAACGATCTCATTTTGATTTATAGATTAATATAATATGTAAAAATGGTTTAAAGAAACCTAAATTAGTTATAATACATATATTATAGTCTGGTTCAACCATAAAAATTGTTTCATGTCCAGAATTGAATACGGTAATAGAAATTTAAATCCTGTCGTCCTTGAATGTGATAAATTTACACTTCTCGGATGGTGTTTTCATTTATAGTATAAAAGAAGGGAAAATGAGAGATGATGAAGAATTATATTGTATCATATCAAAATTATAGTACAGGTAAGTTACTGGGGTCATTAAAACATTTGGATGAAAAGAGGTGCGGAAAGTAAAATAAAAGGAAAGAACTTGAAATAAAAGAAATGCAAATAGTAATTTACCTATTGAAGTAATCTTCTTTGAGATCCTCTTAAAGGGAGAGGTTTTGGTATTTTTATGAGACAAAGTGCTAATATATGTGGGGGAGGTGATTGAGAGGATATTTGATCATAATTTAGAAAAGGTACAAGGCTTGAGAGGTTTTAACAGAAGAGAGAGTGAGGGGGGGTTTATAGTCGAGGAGAGCAGGGTTTTCCCAATATTTTACTCGTTTTTTTATTTTTCCAAAGACGAACAATAATATTGATTCTTATGAACTAGAATAGTAATATGTGAATTTGAGTTCAAACTGATTTTTGTTACATCATCCATGAATTTAGGAATATAAAATATAATTGATAATGTATATATATATGGTAAATTATAGTATTTTACTATTCATAAAAATTCAAGTATTTTAGAAAAATCACAAAAAAATATCCAAACCATTTTTTTGAAGTGTAGAATTAAAAAAAGAACTCCATTTTTTGAAAATAGTTTTCCAAATATTATTAATTTATTTTTTAAATAAAATTAAAATTTATTCAAATAATAATAATTTTAAAACTATAATTGGTTTTATATCACCTTGAAAAATTAATCAAGATGTCATTAGCTCATAACCTTAAGACAATAAAATAATAATTTTATTTACTATTCATAAGGTTCATATTACTATTCATATGGGTATGTTACTATTCACTAAAAATTAAGTTTGCCTTATCAGATTATAAATATCTTACTAAACACTACCATGTATGTCAGTTTTTCAAAATTAAAATCACAGAGGTTGAAAAATTATTTTTACTAACTAGGTTATAAAAAAGTGGTGTTTTGTAGGGACTCAGTGTTTCATGCATTCAATATTAAATTTATTTTCAAAATATTGAGGTGTTACACCTTCTTTGATATTTTTTTATAATAAAAGACAATACTAGAATACGATTATCATCCTTATCAGCTTGGTCCTAACAATATCCCCCTTTGAATTTTTCTGTCAACCAAGATTTATAAATCACTAAACATTGTAAACTCAAGCTATGGATTAGATATCCAAAATTATAAGCCTACATGAGCTATCTCATTATAGGAAACATGGATCAATAACTAAAAACCATACTAACCAAAAGTAGTGACTCATGAAAAAATTCTTCAACTTTTCTTCCTCATATTTCTTCCTAATATTTCTTCCTCATATTTTCTTCCTCATATTTCTTTAAATTCCAGAAAATACAACATTTTTTTCCTACAAACACTCCATAAAATTGTTATAATAGTTCATAGACTTACATGATGAATTCATAGCTTACCACCAACTACCCCTTTGTGCATGATTCCATAAGGATAGATTTATGAAGCAATTATCCCCCTTGAAAACACTATCCAACTGTAATATGAGATAGGGAAAAAACACATACCTCAACCCTGATGATAAATAAGCTAGATGACCATGTTCAACCTCAATTTAGAAAAATCTTCCTTCGGTAAAGATTTAGTGACAATGTTTGCAACTTGTTCTAATATAGGAACATTCTCCAGCTTCAATTCATTATTCTTCACATGCTCTTTGATGAAATGATATTTGATATCAATATTTTTTTAATGAGAATGTTTCATTAGATTCTTGGAGAGGTTGATTTCACTTTGATTATCACAACCCAAGAGAAATGGTAACTTCAATTAAAAAACTAAATCGTCCAATTGAGTCTTCATACACATAAGTTGGGCAGCAGCTTGAGTAGAAACAACATACTCAGCTTCATCTGTACTAAGAGTTACTTAATTCTATTTATTTGTATTCCAATGAACACATATTTTTACTAGAATGAAACATTCTTTAGATGTGTATCTTCTATCATAAACATTTCTTACCCAATCAACATCCGAATACCCAAACAAATCAATACTTTCTGAGATATCATAACTAATTCCAAATTTTTTGTGCCTTTTATATATCTAATTATTATTTTTTCCAACCAGTAAATTTGATTCTTTAAGAGAAATCAGAAATCTTTCACATAAGGTTACAACATAAACTATATATATTCTTGAGGTAGTCAAATATAAAAAACTTTTAATGATATTTCAAAACTCTTTCTAATTAACTTCCTTGCCTTATCCAACTTTATTCAAATTAGTTCCCACTTATATTCGTGAGGAAATTTGTTTCAAATTTTCCAAGAAATTTTTTTTAAGAAGTTCCGTAACATATTTTTCTTGAGAATGAATAATGTGGTTCTTATTTTATAGGATTTGGAACCCAAGAAAGTATTTCATTTCTCCCATCATGGACATCCAAAACAAAATTTCCATCTCTTTAGAAAATCTTTCACAAGATATTTCATCATTCCCAGCAAAGATAATTTCATCAACATAAACAACTACAATAAGGAAAAACTCCTGATTTTATTTAATATAAATATTTTTATCAACTATTCATTTCATGAAACTCATAATACTTAAGTAATTATCTAATTTGGAATACCCATCCCTCAAAGCTTGTTTCAATGAATATAAAAATTTCATTAATCTACACACATAAATTTTATCTTTACCATCACAATATACACATGGTTTTTCAATGTAAAAAACCTTATCAAGATCCCCATTTAAAAATACAGACTTTATATACATTTAATGGATTTTGTAACTTTATTGTGTAGCAATATAAGGAAATATTATAATTGTTTCTAACCTTGCCACTGGATAAAAAATTTAATCAAAATAAACACCTTAATTTTGTGAGTAACCTTTTTACACTAATCTTGATTTTTTTCTTATCACTTCACATTATTCATTCAGCTTATTCTGGAAAACCCATTTTGTACCAATAAATTTTTTATCCAGATTGGGTACAAGTTCACAATTTTCATTATTTTCTATCTGATCCATCTCATCATTCGTAGTCTGAATCCATTCTAGATACTCAAAACCTTAATTTACATCTTTTATCTTGAATTTTGAATACAAATAAATATTCCAAAGCATTCTTCTTGTTTAAACACATTGATGTTGATCACCAATAATGTTATGAACCTCCACTTTATTTCTCATCTTGGGATGATATTTTTTAGTTTCTTCCTCATCACTTGAAATAGATGATTATGATTATTCTTCTTGAGTATTATTATGACCATAAATATCATTATCATAATTGTTAACAATTTTTTTGTTATTTTGCTCAACTTCTTTATCAACCCGAGTCTATTTATCATACTTAATTTTTTTCATAAATTTCACATCAGTAGAATAAAAAACTATTCAATTTTATTTTTTAAACCATTTTTATCCTCTTCTTTCTAGAGCATAACTACGAAAAATTCCTTCTTTACCTCTTTTCTCAAACTTTCCATGGTTTCCACCATTCTTCTTTATGATGCATGGACTCCTAAAAACTCTTAAGTGTTTCAATATTAGTTTTTTACCATAAGAAATTGAATATAGAGTCATATATGAAATTGGATTATAAAAAAGTAGGGTTTAAATACACATAACAGTACACGTGGCTTTCCTACAATAGTAGTGATAAAGACCATGTTCAAGTAAAATAGTTCTCCCAATTTACACCAAACTTCTATTATTCCTTTCAACAACCCCATTTTGTTGAGGAGTAATTAGTGAACTAAACAGGTGATAAATTCCATGACTCTAGAGATAATATTCAAATTATTCATTATTATCCTCACATCATTATTAGTTCTTAACATCTTCACAAAAAACTCACATTCCTTCCCAGATTTCCTCTTGAAACATTTAAAAAATTTCAAAGCATCTAAAATATGTTTCATATACATAAAACAAGTAATAATGGTAAAGTAATAAATGAAATTAATGAATTACTTATATCCATTGGTTTTTTGTTTTATCTTTGGACCATATATTTCATAATGAATATGTTCCAGGGGTTGTTTTGAATAAATCTCAACTTTCTTATGCCCTTAGTTTTTAATTTTTCCTTTCTAACAAATTGTAAAACAACAATATCTTCTTCTTGACATATTAGTAATTTCATGGACACTATCTATATTTGTTAAATTTCTCATATTTATTTTACACATGTGTCCTAGCCTTTTATTAAATAATTTATTTTCTTCTACGATACACAAGTAACAAGAGTTTTGTATTTCACCAACTTGGAACAAATTTCCTTTTGTATGTTGGCATCTTGTAACTATCATTCCATCTTCCTCACTTTTTAGAAAAACCAATATTTTCTAAACAAAAAATTTTTATGCTTATAAAAATGTTGTGTTTCATCCCATCAATATATAAAACTTTCTAGGATTTTATCTTTTCTTTCCTAATGATGGTTTATCTAACACCATTGATTCTTAGTGATTCATCACTGTCAAATCTCACCATTCCTTCTTTAAATTATTTCACATTCTTCAACAACTCTAATTATCCTATAATATGAGAATAACACCCACTATCAAAAATCTATGGTCTTTATCCTTTCATAGATTTCAAATTGGTTTCAACAACAAGAGCCTTTTCTCTTCCTTTTCTTTCTTCAAATTCAACTTCTAAGAATTGTAAAGAAAATTTTGTTGTACCGGTAGCAAAAAAATACAACCCTTAGAAATATTTCCATGTTGTTAAAATCTTTAACTAATGTTTTCTAGGGGTTGGAACCTATTTTCAACATTCACACCAACCTTCTCAGGTTTATTTAGGACTTACTTCTCAGAATTCATATTTTGGGAGGATTGAATGCCCCTAAACCCTTAACTTCCATAACCTATGAAAAGTAGTAACACTGTTGGTTGAACCAACACATATTTTCTATATGTCTAAATCCACCAAAATACCAAAAATACCCATAAAAATAATATTTTCCTCTGAAATATCCATACTAATCAGAGTTGTGGACATGTTTCTAAGAAATGTTCTTTTCTTTCTTATTAGAGCATTATTGAATAGAATACTTTATATTATTAATCAGATTCTTATTCTTCAACACGATTTTATCTTCAAATTTATTTTAACTAGAAATATTAGTAACTATTTTGTATTTATAATGTTAAAAAAAATTATATTCAAAACTTTTAAAAAATTCTGGATTCATGACTTTGCTGGTCTTTTCCACATACATAACTTTCCTAGAAATTTTCTTTTTAGAAGTGTTTCCAACTTTCTTCTCAACCCTTGTAGGTGATTTCTGTTGATCCTTCTCAGGTTTATTCCTATTAAATCTTTCATCAACTTTTTGGATATAGTTTTTGAAAGTTGTACCAATATTTTTGATTTAGAAAGTTTTTGTTGAAGAAGTTCTATATCTTCTTCTTGTACCTTCAGTATTACTTTAAGATGTTCATTTAGATTATTTTATTTCTTAAGATAATTATTCAAACAATCAATTTATTTTACCCGATTTATTTTCTCATCTAGAAAACATTTTTGATTTTTTGATGAGAAATTTTCATTTATCAACTTACTATTTTCCTTATCAATCCTTATAATATTTCTTAGAAAATCCTTCAACTTTTCTTTCGAATGGTATTCAAATCATGTTTCTTCTTATTTAGAATAGTTATTTTTAAACTCTTCATCATTCACTATTTCAATAAAAATATTCTCTTCCTTTCCAATAAAATTTTTATATTCAACTTCAACATCTTATTCTTCTTCATATTTAGAAAAAATATTCTTCTTTTAGATTTGAACAACTTTTTATTTTTCCCTATGGAAAAAGATATATCTTTATCACTCTATTTATTTCATAACCTTCATGTCCTTATTTCTTCATCATCACTGTCTTCCTTTTTCTTTCTATGAGGAAAATTATCTGCAATGTTACAAATTGATAAACATTAAAAACACTTTAAGGGAAGTTTCCATTTCTAATTACCAATAACACTTCTACTTTTTTAGAATATAAGGATAAACTTTCATCAAGATTTTTACATACCTCATTTTCGGGGTCAGAGTCAGTAACATCTTCTTAAATATTACTCTTATTTGACTTCTCTTTCTTGGTAACCTCAAAATACATTTCTCTATCAACTAATTTTTCTTTTCATATCATTCTCCATTCTAGTTTTATAAGTGATGATAATGTCATAAAAATCATACAGAGAAAATGATTCAGGGTCTCTATCTTCTAATGAAGAAACTTTAACAAAAAACTTTTTGAGAAAGATTATTTATATATTTTAAAAAATAGTATAATCCTCTAACTATTCACCAAGACTTATGATAGTGATATATAGGCCATTTATCTTGGAAAATAAATCACCAACGATTTCATATTCAACCATATTAAGATCTTCATGCTTTAGCCTCCAAATTTGTAAATTTTCATTATTCACTTCTATACTTCCTTAGTATATGTTTATAAACTTATCACATATACCCTTTGCTGTGGAAACACCCTTCACCCTTAAAAATTCACTTTTAGAAAGTGATAAAATCAAATCACTCTTATCTCTTCCATCACTCTCAATTTTTTTCTTTTTAATAGGTTTAAGAGGAAATTTATTATAAAAAGAAGGAAACCCATTTGTTATAGCTTCAATAACATCCTATCTAATAGACATAAGATAAAGAAACATTATATCTTTCCATATATGATAATTATTTCCATAAAAAATAGGAATACCTTTTTTTCTGACCCCATTTAGATTCTACATAAACTTTTCTTCAAAAATTTAGCAATGAATAAAAAAAGGGAACGATCGACTCTGATTCCAATTGAAATTTCCTAGTCAAGATAATTGCATCACTGAGAGGGGATGGGGTGAATTAGATATATAATTTTCTTTTATTTTTCCTTACTTATGAAAAAATCTCTTACTTCTGTTAAATATTTCTTTCTCTACTGAGAAATTAAAACACACATCCACAAGAACACCAGAATTTAGAAGGTTCACTACTCAACAAGAGTAGATATGTATTTCGTATGGTTTGGAAACAATTTAATACCACACAATCCACTATAAAAAACCTCTTTTGTGTGGAATAAAATAAGTAATATATACACTTACACTCATATATCACTATGATCAATACAACAATGCATGTTCTTCAAGTAGCACCAAATTGTGAAATACAGTTTTTTATAACAAACATGTTATGGTGATTATTGATAAACTTTAAAAAATATGGTATTTAAAAATGATTAATCAATTTCTTACATAGAATTTGGTAAGAAATTCCTGAAATTCATATTAAAACTTAGTCTAATTTCCCTATCTAATTCCCATGTTCGAATACATAATATAGAAAATATATATGTCTGTCAGAATAGGGTTGATACAATTCTGAAAAACTTATATATATTTATTGAAATTCTAGTATGATGATATAGCATAATATGATGACCATATGAATGTTATGATCAGCTGAATATGTTGATCAGCCAAATGAAATCTTGTCTCTTCTTTATTCTTCTTCCATCTGACATGAATTCTTGAAGAAAACTAAATCTCGAAACATCTTCTCTCTCTATAATTATTCATGGATCTACCTTATATCTTCCTTTCGCGAACAATAATTGTTTCAGATGAATGTAAATAGGACTTTCCCTTTTATAATCACCCCCAAAATGTTTTGGAAATGATTCTTAAAAAGTTTCCTGCTCAAAAAATCCTCCCGAATCATAAAATATCGTTGAATTTTAGGTGTATCTTGACTTCATAAACTCTTATCAAATTTTGTTAAACCTTCTGTAATATTATAATAACTTCATATTTCTTATGAATTATTTAATAAATGTTCAATCGAATTTTTATTTGTCATTCCAATTTTCCCATTACAATTCTCCATTATTGTTGTCATCCTAATTTCTTAACCCACTTATAAATCTAGAACATAAGGCTTATTAAAAAAATTTAGTCTAATTCAGATTCTTTATTATAATTTCTAAATACAATATCTTCATTATGAAAAAGGAATTTAGTCACTCCTATATTCTTGAACAACTTTCAAACAAACCATAACTGAAGATATTTCATTATTTTTCTCTACACCACCTAGAAAACTATATACCCATTCTGATTTCCTCATTACAATTGTATCATATTTTTAACAATAATTTCTTCACTACATTTATTTTCACAAAATTTAAGAAGGAAAACATGTGTCTTATCATTATGATTCTCAGAACCAAATCTCATTCTAATTTATTTATTATGATAGAGACAAAAAACTTCTCTCAAAATTCTTTAATTACTTTTACATATTATTTTTTTGAATATGATACCAAATATATTTTATCACTCAACATATTTCAATTTTATTATTAGGATACTTATCAAATTCATTATATGATGATTTTAATCTTTTGGATTTCAGTATTACTGAAAAACATCACCTTAGTTTTCTATTATTATTTTAAATTAAGCCTTTCTAGTATTTAAACAAATATGTACCTTATGATCTAAGTCTGACAATATGTTACTTTGGAAACTCCAATCCCCCATAAATTTTACAAACTATTTATTATTTGTGAGAAAAAATAGAAAAGCATCATCAAAATTTTTATCAAAGCTAGGCAGACTCCAAAGCACCACCTCATTAAAATCTTCTATTCCATTCTTGACCCAAGGTGATTTGATGAATATTTTCATCTAGAAAAAATATTCCCAATATGATGGAATTTCTTAAGTATCATGAGTCAGATTTTCTGAATATGATGGCCAGTTCAATTTTCACCAAAACAAAGTGAGGTGATTTTTTCTTTTTTGATATATCCTTGAAAATAAAAGATAGTACGTAAATATGACAATCATTATTATCATCTGGGTCCTAACATATACGATGTACTAGTTAGTATGATATTTATATGGATAAATATTGAGTTTATTTCATAAACATATGAGATTTTATTTGAGGAATAAATTTTGATTTATCTCAAAATAATATATGGTCGAACCCTTCTAATACTTTTTTTAACTTAGTGAGGAAATGTTTAAAGAATTTTAAGGATAATTATTTAATGATTAGTTTGTTTTGAACTTTGGGTATTCATTTTTAAGATTAATGTATCATATGAAGGATTCTTCCTTTAGGTAATTGTCTTACCTTGTGCAAACCATTTTGGTTTTGGTTAATATTTAAAGAAAGGAGGAATGGATTGTTATCCATTTTATGGTTATGGGGTATTTAAATTTTGATTATAGTGCTTCAATCATAATAAAATTATTCTTGAATACTCATTATTTGGAAAAGAATATTATATTTTTGTGGGAACTGATTAAAGGATTAAATTCCACTCATAATGTATATTTCTATATTCTCTTGGTCTAGATGGTAAGAAAATTCCTTAACTCTATGAAAATGATCTTGGAATTTTTTTATCCTACTAGCTTAATTTTTATTGAACTGGTGGTCTTTTCACTCATCATAGATTTATGGTATTGAGGCCCTTAACTTTATATTGATCATTCACTTGTTTGTGATCAATAACCTCAATCACTCTCTATAATTATTTACAATTTTTCTTCATTGACACCTATGTTATCCTATTTGAACACATAGTTATGTATCATTATAGATGACATTTTTACTTCACTTTCTATTTTATTAATAGGATTTTTAGTAACCATTTTTATGATGCAGGTTTACAATAAAAGTGTTTTCAAATTTATAACATTTGATTACTCAAATAATGTTCAAATTGCATGGACACACTTTATTAGGGGGGAGGATGTAACACCCTATGTTTTTTAGAAGAAGAAAATTATATTCAATAGAATAAAGGTTATTAAATAGAGAATTTACCACAGAATACACACAATAAGGAGTTTCTTCAATAGCTTGTGTTATACGTAAGATTATGTTTTACCGATCAAAAATAAAATTTTAATATTATTATTTTATATAATTTAGTGAACATGATTCACTAAATTATAAAAATATTTTTTTACACATGTATATATAATAAATTATTTAGTGACCAATTAATTATAAATTAAATTAAAACCCTTTTTAATCTAAAAAGAAATCATTTTCTGAGAAACTATTTAGATTCCCACAAGTTTGTTTTATACCAATAAATTAAAAAAATCACTTTTGTTGAATTATTTTTAAAGAATTTATATATAATATATTCAATATAATTTTAAAAGTCATATTATGTGCTTTATAGATAATATATAAAAATAAATCCAATTTTATTCTTAACACTATATATTTTTTTCAAAAAAACAATTTTGTCGCCCATTTATGACACACTTATTTTAAAATTAAATTTAAAAAATTTTATAATTTTTATTTGAAAAAATAAAAATCATTTTTAATGGTGAAATAAAAATTATCTAAGGGTTAATTTTTTGTATTTTTATGAGAAGTTTTACTTTTTTGATGAATAGTGAAAATATTGGGTTTTAATTAAAAACAACCTTTTCATATAAATAATTTATAATGTTAAATTATATTTTTAGTAGTTTATAAAATCAAAATAGTTTAATTAAACATTTATTGCTTCAATTTATATCATTTGAATCATTTTTATTTTTACTTTTGATATAATAACATTGTAAACTTTTGAGCATTTTGACTTTAAAAAACTACCTTCTCATCATTTATGCAAGATTAATTTTAAATTAAATTATACAAATTTAATGAATTTAATTTGGAAAAAAATATTAAATATTTTGAATCAGAATAATTTATATTATATAATAAGTTTAACTTAAATTTTTACCAAATTTATTAGTGAAAAAATTATAATTACTTACAAAAATTAAGGCATAAAACGAGTTTACTTAGTATTTAAACTTAGAATATTAGGTTTAAAAATGTCCCAAAACCTATCAAAAACCCATTAGATGGAAATATTTTTACTTTATCCCTTCAAAAATATAATTTTTGGAATTATTGGATCCTTTGGTAGGTAAAAATGTGGGTTCACCTAACTGTCTTTTGACAAATACCATGTTTAACCCCTCACCCACTTATAAAAGGACACCACCCATCCTCCTATCTTCACAACTCTAAATCCATTTGGATAATCCAATAACAAATCAAAAAAAGTATACATTTAAATCCTCTCATCCTATAATACTTAAATTTTACATAAATCAAAACAAGGAAGTCCTTTGGTGTAAGCCAAAAAGAGATAGCCGAAGAAGAGGAAACATTATCCAACGATCGTTTCTATTTTATTTCTTTATCCAACACTTAAATTATTCTTATATCATGATTATATAATTAAATAAGTATCCTAAATAAACTAATATTTTTTTATGTTATGTTATTACCTACATACACACATAATTCCATCAAATGGGTAACAAAATCATTATTCGTGTGTACGAAGGACTATCGCCTCACGAAATGATGTTGTTTGTTTTTCCATTACCACCTCTCATGGTTGAGAATAATGATAAAAATACAATTTATTTGTTATATTTATTATATTTATGACATAATAGTACCTCTATATTCATCATATCATATAATACTTTTTTATATTCCATTCCTCAATGGATATGATAACATCGTTCATGTGTTTAGCGAACTACCGCCTCAGAAAGCGATGTGAAGAATTTTTCACTAGCCTGTTATATAGAAGTTAATAAGGGTAACTATAATGAATATATATGATATAAATGACATGATTATTATATTAATGACATAATTATATTTATGTAAATATATTATATCATTTACTTCTTATCATTTCACACACTAAAAAAGTGATAACATCGTTTGTGGATGTGTAGATTATCGCATCCTCGAAGTGATGTGACTAATTTTACATAACAAATTATATATATAATTATATATAATTAAATATAATGATATTTATTATCTAATAATCACTATATGAAGATAAAATATTACTTACCTTCTTTCCATAACGATCATTGAAAAATGGAAATGTTATTCATGCGTACGTACGACCTACTATCTTCATGATCGTAGCATTGTTTCATTTATCATAACCATATTTCATTATTGGTTTTAAAAGTATAATTTATGTATAAATATGATAAGTATTTAATTATTATTATTCCATATATTATTAAATAATGTCATTTTTGACCATAATCAACCTACCAAATTCATTTTTGACACATAAGCTGAATATGGTCAAAACATCATACATAAAATTAATTAGTCCAATAATTATATATAAATTTTTTTATAAGTGTAATAAAATTAATAATAAATGTGTAAATGGATTTCAATAAATTAAATAATTGAAATAAATATATTATTCAGGAAGATAAATAACAAGTGTGATGAATCAGACTTAAGGTAAGGGTTGTTTCTCATCTCACTTTAATTTCTATGAGATACATGCCATATTTACCACTTATTTTTATTGTGTAGTGTATATAATTCACATTAATTTATTGTTTGATTATTATACTTAAAGTTATGTGGATTTACATATCTAATTGAGTATCTATCATTCATGGTTTTTATGGTTTCAAAGTTACCAAAGAGGTAATGGATATTTGTCTCAATTTTCCTTCGTTGAGTTGATTGTTATGTTATGCCCCTATATTTTTTATGAGGTGTATATAATTACCATTTGAAATGTTATATCATGAATATACTTATTTTCATGATATTATATGTCTCCTTTAATGTTATTATTTTATGTGGATTATGATTCTATGTTACCAAAGCGGTAAGAGTTTAATGGTACAATCTCGTTTTTTATCAGAATTTTTTGTGCTTAAGTCTACAATGTTGAAATATTATGATATAACTATAAAAAATTATCATGATTTTTATTATCCTTTTTTTATTTCATTATAATAATTGTTTTACAATCATTTTCCCCTATTTAGGTACACAAGATTTTGAAAGAATTGTTTTATGAAAAAATTATTTTTTATAGAGAACTCTTTTCCTTACAAAACCTTGTTTTCAAAAAATGATTCCAATTTTTTAAAAAAGTTTTTTTCAAAGATGAAAGTTTATTTTACCCATTGAATATTTTTTGAAACATCATTTATATATCAAAAAGATATTTTTTCAAATAATAGTATTTTCAAAATGTTTTATGTTTTTAAAAGTGTTTCAAAATGAAAAGTATATTTTCATCAAGAATGTTTTTATGATATTTTAATGGTATTTACATTCTTCAGAATCCAAAACCCTTGTTTTTACTTACCCTCTAGTAGGTATATTTTTTATTTACACCATCCTCATTCTTTATCTAGATGGATTATGATAATTTTAGTGATATTGTTATGGAACCCATTCCTTTTCCATGGGATAATCTCATTTCAAAAATATTAACATGAATCCCATTTCTTTTACATGGGTTAACTAGGTAATAAAATAATAATGATTTTTTATAAGAGTTTTACGATGAAATATCTATGTACATTATTATTTTTTTGGTTCATGTACATTTAATCTTAAACCTAGGTTGGCTCAGATAGCACATGGTAAGTCTGTTACAGCATAACATGGATTGGTCTAGATAGCATCGGGTAAGCATGTTACAGATTAAACATGAGGTGGCCTAGATAGCACTGGGTAATACAATTATAGATTAACATGGGGGGACTAGATAGAATTGGGTAATCCTGTAATAGATGAAACTATGGGTGTGCCCATATAATACTCTAATGCATTGGGTAATGATTACATTGGGAACCATCCAAATGGTTATTCCAATTAAATGGGTTTTGAAAGGGTTTTATAAATATTATGCACCAAGTTACCAAAAAGAGTTTTAATTTATTATTTTGGGTTTATAATGTTTCTTATAATCATGATTGATATCATATGGCTCATGATTATTGATTATGATGACTCTTTAATTTTCCATATTTTCATGTTTTGTGATCCAAATAATAATGATTAAGAGTTGTTTTATTATTTACTTATACACTATGATTATGTCATCATAACATTATATAATTATTATTATAAGGACCTATCCTTAAACATTACATAATCTTGAGTTAAGTCAAGAATTCACATTGAGGAACTTTTCAGGTTTATATTTTTAGAGAATTAGGCCATAAATATTACATTACATCTCAAATATTACAAAGTAGACACTTCTACTCTATCCAAATTTGATCACAACAATAAAAGTACTTAAATAAAGAATTATTTTCTTTATATAAATATTATTTAATTCCTAATTACTCTTACCCTTCCTTATAACCCATGAAAAACAATTGAAAAACATGGGATGAGTATAAAAATCTCAGTAAGGGTTATAAAATAAGGAACAAAAACATTAGTTTATCAATACTCAAAAATATTTAAAATAATACTTTTCAATCATAAAACATAGGATCTTTAACATAACTCATGAAATAATAAGATTTATGAATAGCACATAGATATCATAAATCATAAAAGTAACTTGTAGAATCTATAACATACTTACATTATAGATTTCACAGCTACATAGGGAGTTATGTTTGGAATACCCATCATAGTATATTCCTTAAATCTCTTAGGAAAAACATTAAAATTTACCTCTATCACATTACCTAATGTATTGAAGAGATATATCGAGCTCACATCCTCTAGGTTTATCACAAAACCACCAGTATACATAAACAATGCCCAAGAACCATTACGTAATCATAAAACATAAAAGAAGCCTATAAAAAGATAACATTTCCACATTGAAATCAAAATATATAATTTCAAGATATTGAAATAATAAATTCTTTCTAAAACCATTTTTAGTACCAAAATATGTAAAAAGCGTATATGGTAGTTATTTTCCTTTTAAAAACATTACAAATTGTTAAGTAATATAAATATCAAAGAATGCTCGCGGTGGCAAAAAGGTTGTTGTCACCATGTAGTTAAAAAGAAAAATTATTTTTGTCATTTAGTAAAATGATTCATATAAAAAAAATATTCCTCTTGAAAAACATTCAATTAAATTAAATGAAAAAGGGGTATAATTATACACTATATAAAATAAGGTCATGTATAAAAAAAATATGCCTCAATGAATGGAGATTGAGACAAAGTCCCTTATAAAGATCATTTTGTAAATAAAATAGATCAATTATGTGTATTCAATATAAGAACACATAAAGAAAGTATAAATACAAGATAATATATAAAAATTAATTTCTCACATAATAATATCATGACATAAACAGGAAGTATAAAATAAACCCAAAGAATGGAAATGGGGTTAAGAAGTTCCTATACGAAATTTGGTATCCTAACAACATCACATAAAAATTCAGAAAATGAGTTGATGAGAGAGAAAATGGCCTCTAATCAATTTAACATAAAATGTACATAAATAAGGATATATGAGAAAATATCCCATTATAATAAAATATAAATTAAAATACATAACATAAAATAAGTCTTTGACTAAAAGAGGAGGGTGAAAGGTTCCCCTAACCTTGAATCCGACTCGTCACATATGTTTCTTATCCTTCTTGAATAATAAAATAAACTAAATTTATAATTTATTCATAAAATTTTTAAAGTATATTAATTCTTTTATATCACTTATTAATTTTCTATAACAATCATATAATTATTCAAGTTCATATCCATCATTTTGTCGATGTTCGGGACTTTAGTGAAAAATGAATTTGTTATAATTACAAATTGTCCTTGTGGTCAAAAGTCTATTATCTCAAGATTTGTATTCATGATTTAAATATAATATATATCCAGTATATATTTATTTATATCCAATATAAATTTATTTATAATAGTCCATAACATTTGGATATTAAAAATGAAATGCAGTTTTCATGGAGACGGTAAGCTGTACATACACATGAACGCTACTTTCATTTTTTTCATATTTAAAGGAATGAAAACTAGATGATACATAGGTATATTATAATTATATTATAATATATATTTTATATATGTTACATAACTTCATTAATTCCATCCTTATACATTTCATGTATGGCATGAATGAGGCATATCACTTTTAGGGGGTGGTAGTCCGCACTTCCTCAAATGAAATTATCGTATATACACATCATGAAAATAATAAAGGTATGTATGTAAATAAAAATTAAATTATAATATATCCAATATAAATATAATATATATCATATATAAATACAGTTCTATCATAATTTCTACCATGAGAGGCGGTAGGAGATAATTGAACAATCATCCTTTCTTGAGGCAATAGTTCATCGTCCACAGAAACAGTATGTTCGAAATCCATTAGATGGAGGTTCTCATGAGTGTAGGTATAATACTTCTCATAAAAACATCCTAGTATACTGAATATATTTGTCTTATTATAAAATAATTGAATAAAGAGGGTTTAGTGGGTTGGATAAGGAAAAATAAATGGAAGAAGCTTGAGAGAAGACATTACCTCAAATCGGGTAACTCTTTTTTATTTAAGCTAAAAGGCCTTATTTAATTGCCTTATGCCCAAGGTAAGGCTTCTAGGAGGAATATATGGATTTTGGGAACTTAATTTGGTAGATTTTGGATGATACAAGGGGTATTAAGAGGTGTGTGTAAGGGTTAGAGGTGGTGTCCTTTTATAAGAGGGAGGAAGGGTACTTTATGAAAGTTTGAATGATTATTTTATTATAAACTGAATTTTGATTTTCAAAAGGTCCAAAACTAATTTAATTCAATTATAATATTATTATTTTTCTAAATAATCTAAAAAAATAGTTTTAGATAAGTTTTGGTTTCAAATTAAACCTTATAATTCAACTTTAACCATTAGTTAACTTATTTGACTCTTACCATGTGTTCTTGTATATTCATACTATATGGTTAATATTGTTACTATATAATTACAATAGAATCTACAGTGGTTCATTAAGGACATGTTAAACCTTATATAAGTAAATTTTCTGAATATTTTACTTTTTAGACTATTATATCATTTAATAAAATAGTATTTGTTTTAAAAACTAATTTATGTCAATTTATATACTATTCATATCATGATTTTTAAAAAATCCATAAAAACTTGATCATTTAAAAAAACCATAATTATCTAAAAGAAAACAAGTCATAAGTATCCCTAACATTAGTGTATGGCATAAAAAGTTTCAAAATAAATTTATTTTAATTTTTATATTCTGATTTAGTTAAAACATAAATTAAAAAGGTAATAACTACATCATCATTGTGTCATAAATAAACTTATTTATTTTCTGTATAAAAATTATAAATAAAATACCATGTTGTAGGAAATATTTTTATCTTTATAATGAATATTCATAGTCAAATATATCACTTATATAACCCCATATAAAAATTGTTTAATTAAAAATATATATTTATGTTATATTTTCCTTAACTTTAAATTAAAAGTAATTAAATGTCAATTTCACACACAAGTGGCTCCATGGGGTCCTAAAATCTAATAATGGATGAACATGGTCGAAAATATCTCATCCAATAGGATTAAGACATGTTTTAGGGTAATATAATATTATTAGAATATTATTTTTTACCTTTATTTATGAGATTTACCCTTTAACCATGGTAAATAAAATATTTACTAAAGTTACTATTCATAATGTATAAAAATTAAAGTTTCCTAGTTAAAAAATTTGGACATGTTTATTACAAATATGGAATCCATTTTTCTAAATTGAAAACAAATAAGTTGCAGAAATTAATTTAAAATTAATTTCCATTATCAAAACCCAAAAACATGTTTTTAAGAAGTAAAAACTACTAAACGATTGACATGCATTTATGAACAATTTCAATTGAAAATTACTTAAAATGACAAAAATGGAATTAAATTATAAAAATATAATCCAAATGAACTTTAAATATAATTAAAATTACAATATAACTATATAAATAAATTATATTAAAAGACAGTTCGGAATGAAACTACAGTATTTTTCACTATTCATAGAAAATGAACTTTATCAGAAAAATACCAAAATTTCATCCAAATTAAATTATGATGTCCCTATTATAAAAAATAATTTTATTTTTTCAAAGACAAAATATAAAAGTGACAAAAAATGTATTTAAAAAGGGTTCTCCATCAAAAGGCGGTAAATCAACCTTTTAAATAATATTAAAGTATTTCATACTTAAAATCAGATTCATTTTTATTTTAAGCCACTAAAATTTATTATAAATATGTAAACACTTTTAAAAAACATATGTAATCATAATTTAGTTAGTTATATTCATTCTAGAAAATACAAATACTATGTGTTAACTACCATTTAAAATAATAATATTATTATCTTATTTTTTGGTATAACTCAAATTTGTGTGCAACGTAAGATTTCAAGAAAACCCGTTGTTGCATGTTGAGTAAACTATAGAATTTTTTACTATTTAAAATAAAATTAATATATTATTCATGAATATTAATAGAAATAAAAATAGTATTATTATATAAATAACTTGGCCTTTACTTCCTTCTCCCATTTTGGAAATTTCATCCTCGCATTTTTAAAATTGGGCAGGGAAACTTCATTGAAAGTCCCACATAAAAAAAGAGTCAATAAAACTATCAATTTTAAAGAAATAAAGTGAAGTAAAAATGGTCACCCAAGATAAAATATACTAAGATTACATGTAGAAAAATATAGATATGGAAGAGAAACTAACCCTCAATTTCTGATAGAGAGTGATAGAAAACATGATCAGGAGAAAGTTAACCACCAGAAAATCAGAAAATTATGATAAGTTAAACAGTATTTTCTTACCGTGTAGGGAAAGTGAATGGGAAATGGGTTTTGTTTTAAGTTACTTTTCATAAAGTTTTATAATTTATTTATGATATTGACTAAAAATATAAGGAAATATACTTACTTTTCAAGTAGAGTTTAGCCCTTTAATAAATTTATACCACAAAATCATCTTTTCTACAAACAATTAGTATTTAATATGACTTGCTCACACCTAAAGTGCTAGTATAAAATTCTAGAGAATCATATAATCCAAAAAATATGAACATATATTTCACTTATATTCAGAAATTAACCAAAACCAAAATGGTTAATACAGGATCAGATGATCCCCCAAAAGGATAATCCTTTATTGAATGAAATACCACTCTTAATCTCCAAAATTAAACAAATAATACCAAAATTTTAACATTGGAAATTCAATAAACACTTGTTCTTAAAATTATCTAAAATAATCCAAACTAATTTTGAAACCCAAAATTTAGAAGGATTTTATTACCTAATCTTCCATGATAAATCTTAACATTTATATCCAAATAACATCGACTACTCTTAAAGTCACATACATAAAAGTAATTAAACTAATCACATATTCTCTATGATAGGTTAATAATTTCCATAAATAAACCAAATTTTTACAAGTCCATAATAAAAACATATATTATTCAAAAATAAAATTCCACCATTACTCCTCAAATGAAATCCCATAGTATTATATTTCCCTTAGGCATATAGTGTTTCCAAAAGAGCGAATGTCTTCCAAAATAACATTTATTACTTAATCAACAAATAATTTTCCTATACTAAGGATATCCATTTGATAAATCATAAGTTCCCAAAATCAACTTATTATTGATACATAAAGTCATTTAACTAAAAATAATTAGTCATACTAACCAAGGACTTCACGTAGTCCAATTGTTGGCGATAAATCCCAGTCGTACTTTGGTTGTGGGATCTATTATCGCATATTTTTACGACATGATGGGTTTTCAAATAGTCTGCATGTTTTTCCTTTTCAAAAACTATATAATTTTATAACATTACAAAAAATGAGATAAATTACTCAAAAATAACCATAACATATTTTAACCACAAATATTATCTCATACCTCAAATTTTCATCCTAAAAAGTAATAACTTGTAATTGCCTCAAATTTAAGGATCATATAAACCCAAATGGTTCTTTATAACTATATCCACAAAAGAAAAGATAACTCTTCCTCAAATATAATTTTCACATAAAAAACTCTAGGGTTACACGTATAAGAGAAAAGTATTCCAAAGTAATCCCATAAACGAAGAGCATTACTACTTTTAAACATTTCATCACTCATATATCTAACATAACACTCAAATTTCTAAAATTTAGACATCTTAATCATACAGAATTCTCCGTGTTCCCTTATCAATTTCTTTCAACATATTCCAGAATAATTATTTTTTATAAACAAAATCATGAATCATATCCTAAGATTCAATAATATAAAAACATCAACTAATAAATAATCCATACCTTTCATAGGTCATTGCCAGTTTCCTCATCCTCAATTGGAATGGAATTGGGAATTGGTAAAAAAATATTTGTACGGTACTACTGATCCCATTCCTGAATCTTCTTCACAGGAAATCAATTTTTGTAATGACCATGTACACCACATTGAAAACATTTAATTGATCCCTCAGAAAGAACTTCTTTCCTTTTCCTGGAGTCAACTAGAAACTTCCATTTTCCATTGTAGGTTATCAATTTATGGCCTTTGTTACCACATATATAACATCTTACCTTCCCTTTGAAGAATTTTCTCAAGTGTTTCTTTCTATATTATGGACACATAGGTTTTTGAATATACATACCTTTATGATTATTACCTGAACATACATAGGGATTCATTTCTCACATATATGATGCCTTAGAAAAATCCTTACAGTTAAAGTGGTTAGTTATGACTCTAGATATTTGGTTAAGAGTAACCACAAGATTGATCATTAAAAATACCATTTCATTAAGTTTCTCATTCAGATAATCGTCAAAATTTTCGTCACATCCATTGTTACTTTGGTGCCTGTTAGATCCAACCATTTACTAAAACCAAAAAGTCCAGTGTGAGTATATTAGAAAAATCATCATATAATATCTTATGAGGAGGGTAAACACAAATATATAATTATTTATTTTATTTAAACAAATTCAATATATCTAAAATAACTGACTCTTTGTAATATCCTAACCATTATGGTTATGTCACTTATTCTTAAATAACACCCTAACCTCTAGAGTTATCTAAACAGACCTTTGATACCAACTATAAGGCCCCAACCTTAAACATTACATAATCTTGAGTTATGTAAAGAATTAAAATTGATGATCTTTTCAGGTTTATATTTTTATAGAATTAGGAAATAACTATTACATTACATCTCAAATATTACAAAGTAGACACTTCTACTCTACCCATTTTTTCACAACAATAAAAATACTTAAATAGAACAAGAATTATTTTCTTGATATAAATGTTTTTTAATTATTCCTTTATCTTACCCTTATACCATGTGAAAAATAATTCAAAAAACAGGGATGACCATAAAAAGCTCAGTAAGGGTTATAAAATAAGGAAAGAAAACATTAGTCCATCAATACATACAAATCAATAAAATCATACTTTCAAATCATAAAACATAATCTCTTTAAAACACCTCATGAAATAATAAGATTTATGGATAGCACATAAAAATAATAAATCATAATGGTAACTTGTGGCATCTGTAACACACTTACATTGTAGCTTTCACAGCTACATAAGGAGTTACATTTGGAATACCCATCACAATATATTCCCTAAATATCATAAGAGAAACATTAATGCTTACCTCTTTCACATTACCCAATTTATTGGAGAGCTATCTCAGGATTAACATCCATAGGTTTATCAAGGAACCGACCATATACCTAAACAATTTACAAGAACCATAACATAATCATAACACATAAAACAAGCATAAAAGAATGATAATATTTCCACATTGAAATCAAAAACATAATTTCAATATATTGACATAATCAATGCTTTATCAAACCATTTTAAATAACAAAATTTTTAAAAATGTTATATGGTAGTTATTTTCCATTTAATAACATTACAGCTAGTTAAGGAAGCCAAATATCAATGAATGATCACGGTGGTGGAAAGGTCATTGTCACCAAGTATGTTAAAAAGAAACATTATTTTTGTCGTTTAGTAAAAAGTTCATAAAAAAAATATTCCTTTTGAAAACCGTTAAATTAAATTAAAATAAAAATTGTTATAATTATACATCATATAGAATAAGGTCATGTATAATCCAAAATATGCCTCAATGAATGAATATTGAGATGAAGTCCCTTACAAAGATCATTTTGTAAATAAAATAGTTCAATTATGTGTATTAACTATAAGTACACATAAATAAAGTATAAATAAAAGAAAAGATATCCAAATTGATTTCTCACATAATCATAGAACTACATAAACTAGAAGTATAATATCAACCCAAATAATGTAAATTGGGTTAAGAAATTCCCTTGTGAAAATTCTGCAGCCTAACGACATCACTTAAAAATTCCGAAAATGAGTTGATGAGAGAGAAAAGGGTATCTCATCACTTGGACATAAAATGTACAGTCATAAGGATATATAATAACATATCCCAATATAATAAAATTTAAATTAAAATTCATAACATAAAAGAATTCTTCGACTAAAAGAGGAGGGTGAAAGGTTCCCTTACCTTGAATCTGACTCGTCGCGTATGTTCCTTGTTCTTCCTAAATAATAAACATAAGTTAGTTTCTACTTGATTAAAAACCTTTAAAAAGTTAATTATTACTTTTATATCACCAATTAAATTGTTATAACATTCATATAATTATTCAAGTTTATATAGGTCGTTTTGTCGATGTTCGGTACTTGAGTCAAAAATGAACTCGTTGTAATTACAAACTACCCATGTGGTCAAAAGTCAATTATATACAGAATTGTATTCATGATTTAAATATCATATATATCAAGTATATAGATATTTATATACATTATATATGTATTTATAATAGTCCATAATATTTGGATATAAGAATTGAAATGCATAATTCATGGAGACTGTAAGTCGTACGTACACATGAACGCTAATTTCATTTCTTTTTCATTTTGAAAGGCATGATGTAACAACCCGAGATTTTATGAAAAATATTCTTTTTAATTTTATTAATGTCTTATGTTGTACGCTACACCAAAAGGAGCTTGCACAACACGCATCTTTGACTTGCCTTTCATTACACGCAATCGCAACCTTCCTCGATAGCGTGTGTAGTACGCAATACTGAGTTTCACTAAACAACGATATGCTATTAAAATATTATTATAACTAGCCGTTATGAATAGTAATAACCACCTTTTAAAATTTTAGAAATTTTAGCTCTCAAAATGGACTTAATTTTTGGATTCGTAGTATCAAATTTAGCCTAAGGTGAAATTTTGGTACTTTCGGATAACTTTCATATTCTGATGAATAGTGAAAATTACTAAATTATAATTAAAAACAACTTTTTTAATCGAAATAATTAATAGTGATAAATTATTAATTTGAGTGGTTTTAAAGTATATTTAGAATATATTTTTACAATTTAATACAATGTTGGCCATTGTTTGTAATTTCACATTTAAACCGGACATAATCAAGTGTCAATCTTTTGATAGATATTGTTTCTTAAAAACACGCTATTGGTTTTAACAGCGGGATTTAATTATAAAATTAATTAATTCAACTTCTATGTTATGAATTTGGTAAAATAGACTTCATTTTTGAATTCGGAATATGAAATATAGCTTAGGATGAAATTTTGGCATTGTTCTGAAAAACATCAATTTTTGATGAATAGTGAAACTACTAAGTGGTAGTTAAAAAAAAACTGAATTTTTCATAAAACTTAATTTTACCGCTTCTGTGAATGGAATTTCAAAAATCCGAGAGACACGGTTGATGTCAGTAAGTAAAATGTGGTTCAATGAGATGAAAATAATTTTTGGTGAATAGTAACTTTTTACTTTTATTTACCACGGTTAAAAGTAAATAGGGTAATTAAGGGTAAGAATGATATTAATATTACCCTAACACATGTCCTAATTCTATTGGACAAGTGTATCTCGACCAAAAACAACCTTAAGTGTAAAATATTATCATTTAGGCCCACTTGGATTAGATTAGTAAATTTATTATTAATTTATTTAAAGAAGGGTTAAAATAGTTAAAATCAAAGTTTAATAACTAAAACATTTTTAATATGGGGATATACATAAGATAAATTAGACTATAAATATTCATTAGAAAGCTAAATAGATTGCATACATAATTATATTTTATTTATAATTTTTAGACTTTAAATAAATTAATTTATTTATGACACAACGATGATGCAGTAATTACCCTTTTAAGGAAATATTAACATAATTGATGTTATAGATGCTCAAATGAATGTAATTTGAGACTTTTTATGGATTCCACTAATTTTCTAGGTTACTATGATATATTAGTGTTGATCTAATAAACTTGGTTTGAACATATAATTCTGTTATGACTTTTACAAAAATCATATATCAAATAGTGTCAAAATTGACACAAAATAGTTTTTAAATAAAATATTATATTATTAATTGTTATTTTATTCCTAAAAATCTAAGGTTCGGCCAAATGACTTAGATAAGGATATATATATTAATAATAAACAATTTGGGGTTCGTTTGGCATGTTATAGTAAGTTTATTAACCTTATAGTGAAAGAAAACAAAAAGACACGGTAAAAGTTAAATTATTTAACTTAGAGTTAAATTTAATTGATAAGGTTAAAATAATACCTTAAACTTGTCTAAATCTTATTGGTTGATAGGATTTCGACCCATCCCCACTTTAGCTTCTAAATAATACCATTTGGAACCATTATTAACCGATTTTGACTTTAATATAAAATAATATTTTGAGATATTCCTAAGGTGCCCCTCTCCTGCCTTATAAAAGGGTACCTCCTCCCCCTTCTCCTCACACCAATTTGAGCACTAAAGCTCGGCCAAACCCTGCCAAAATCTCTTCTCCACTTCCCTAGAATAATCCTAGAGGTCCTGGTCTTCTTAAAAGACCAATCTTAGTTCCCTAAGTGGAGGATTCAAAGAGGCGTTTCAAAGAAGAGGTAATATCCATTACCGATCTTTTCAATTTCTTTCTTCTTCAACTTCTTCTTCTTTAGTTGTTTAATGATAAAGTAATAACATCAGTATAAATTACATACTGATATGTTATTATAAATATTAAACAACTCTAATTAACCTTCTATCCATCCTACGGAAAAAGGAAATCACCGCGCGTGCGTACGTACAGAATACCGTCTCCACGCTGTGGTGTAATCTATTTTCCGACACCACCTTAATTGGATGGGTATAATGGTTTAATTAGTAACTATATATGATTATTATAAAGTGATATTTATACTGAAATAGTATACATACACTTCAACACAATTCCACGACCATGGGAACGATATCATCGCTCGTACGTACGTACGGACTACCGTCTCCACGACGCGATGAGATTCATTCTCCATGTTAACCATTTAAGAATGATTATAAAGTATATATAAGAAATAATAATGAAATATATGACATTATAAAGCTACTGGATTTATGTATATATATATATATGTATTTCATCTACTTACTTCCATTCAAGACAATAAGGAAAGGAAAACAACGTTCATGCGTACGTACGGACTACCGTCTCCATGAACGGTGTTTTTCATTTCATTTATCTATCTATTATATATATATATATATACTGAATATATATGATATATAAATCATATTTTATATTCTGGAAGTAAGTAAATCATGATATAAGTAATAATAATGTCAAGAACAACAAGTCAAAACACCTACGATAAATGAAACGATTTTACCCAAAACGCTTCTTTAACATGGAATTTACCAAAGAACGGGTAATATAATGTCATAAGTGAACCATATATGATATAATAACAATGAATATGATTCTTTAATAAGTCAATGACATTATTTAAATCATTATAAAGGAGGTTCAGACACATACGAAGCAAATCAGACCTAAGGTAAGTGAAATATCACAATCTCATTTTTATCCGAGATTGTTTATACTTTGAAAGTTACTGGGGTGTATTTTATCATCCAAATCCATGTTTCCTCAATATGTAATATTATTTCCATCCACCTAAAATTGTTTAAATCCAAATTTACCCTTCGGTGAGTTTTTATTAAAAGATATGAAAGGAATCTTTTTTCGTTGAGGTACTTTTTGACTTTTCCGACAAAAGTATGAGAAGAATGTTTTTTTAACTTAAACGGCACGAACGGATTTTTACGGTTTTATAAAGCCTTATTTTCATGAAGCTTCCTCCAAAAGATTTAATGACTACTTTTAATAAAATATCTTTCTTTTAAAATTGCATGATGTTTTGTGAAAATAAATTGATTTTGAAGAAGAAAGGATATTTTCCTCAAGAATTCATTTCAAGTGTTTTATCAAAATTATTTTCCATCTAAGATAATAAAGGGTTCTGTTTTTTTCCCTATTATTACATTGATTTGATTATTTTGTGAGGGAATTATTTTTATGAAGTCATTTACCTTATATTATTTGTTTTATGATGTCATGATGTTTCAAGAATCCCATTTTTGTTACACGTGTTATACGATGATGTATGATTTATGATTTATGTGGAACACATAAGAATGGATTCATTATAAGATGGGTGGGACCTATATCTCCCTCCAATGCATTGGGTAAAGATTTTATATCTCATGAGATAGACAGGGCTGGAACGGTAGGTTATACCGGTTCAGTGAAATAGGACTGAAACGAGGGTTACTCGATTCAGAAAGGGACTTTGTCCCCTAAGATAGTCTTGGCAATGAGTCTTGACTAACAAGAAATGATTCTCTATGATTATGTGTGAATGCCACAAAGTTTCATGTTTTAAGTTATGATTATTGTGATTACATTTCACTACCATTATTTATCCCATGTTATGAAATTATGCTCTCTTTTGGAGGTTATGATTTCCAAAATGTTATGTTCTTACGAATACGATGTGATTGATATTTCTTTTGTTTACCCTTACTGAGCATTTGAGCTCACCCTTTTATGTCTTCTTTTCCCCAGGATATAAAGAAAGGTTTTAGGTAAAAAAAAAGAGAAGATCTTTATGGGAGATGTTGAAGATCTTTCACCACGATTAGAAGATTTTATTCCGAGTTTCCAAAGGCACTAAACTATTACGATCCTTGTGTGTGTGTTTTTGTTATGTACTAAGTATTCCGCAAATGTAATGTAATGTCCATGTACGTTAAGCTTCGGGTCTCTACACATGAACACTAAATGATACATAGGTATATTATAATTAAATTATAATCTATATGTTATATAAGTTTTATAAGTTCATTAATTCCATCCTTTATACGTTCCATGTATGGCATGAACGAGTCATATCACATTCATGGGGCGGTAGTCCGCACTTCCTCAAATGAAATTATTGTATTTACACATCATGAAAAGAATAAAGGTATGCTTGTAAATATAAATCACAGTATCATAGAGAAAATATAAATATAATATATATTATATATAAATACTGTTCCATCATAATTTCCACCATGAGAGGCGGTAGAAGATAATTTAACAATCATCGTTTCGTGAGGCAGTAGTTCGCCGTCCAGAGAAACAATATGTTCTAAATCCATTAGATGGAGATGTGTGTGAGTTTTGGTATAATAATTATTGTAAAAACATACTATTATACCAACTATACTGGTGTTGTTATAAAATAATGGAATAAAGAGAGACCTACGGGTTGTATAAAGAAAAATAAATGGAATAAGCTTGAGAGAAGACATTACCTCAAAATCAGGTAACTCCTTTTGATTTAAGCTAAAGAGCCTTATTGAATAGCCTTTTCCCAATTTAAGGCTTATAAGAGGAATATAAAGATGTTGGGAGATTATTATGGAAGATTTTGGATGATCAAAGGGGGATTGATAGGTGTGATTAAGGGTTAGATGTGGTGGCCTTTTATAAGAAGGTGGATTGGTACTTTAGGAAAGTTTGAAATATTATTTTATTATAAATGAAATTTAGATTTTCAAAATGTCCAAAACTCATTTAATTAGAATATAATATGATTATTGTTTGAAATCATCTCAACCAATAGTTTTTAGACAAGTTTTGGTTTCAAATTTGACCTTATCATTTGTCTTTAACCCTTAGTTAACTTATTTGACTCTTACCATGTCTTCCTATATATTCATACTATATGGTTAATGTAGTTACTATATAATTAAAATAGAACCTAAAGTGGTTCATTAATGAAATTTTCAAGATTATCTAATTCATTTTTCTAAATCTTAGGTTTAATGACTATTATATCATTTAATAAAATAGTATTTGTTTTAAAAACTTATTTATGTCAATTTATATACTATTCATATCATGATTTTTAAAAAATCTATAAAAACTTTATTATTAAAAAAAAAACGTCATTAATTATAAGATAACAAATCATAAGTATCTCAAAAATTCGTGTATGGAATTAAAAGTTTCAAAATAGATTTATTTTAATTTTTATAATCTCATTTTGTTAAAACATTCATTAATATGGTAAACACTACATCATCATTATGTCATAAATAAATTTATTTATCTGATGTCTAAAAATTATAAATAAAATACCAATATTTAGGAAATATTTTTAGATATATAATTAATATTTATATTATAATATATTACTTATATAACCCCATATATAAATTATTTTAGTAAAAGATATATGTTTGTGTTATATTTTCCTTAACTTTAAATTAAAAGTAATTAAATGTTATTTTCACACACAAGTGGCTCCATGGGGTCCTAAAATCGACCAAAGTATTCTCATGGTCAGAAATATCTCCTAAAATAGGATTAATACATGTGTTATGTTAATTTAACATCATTATAATTTTATTTTTTACCCTTATTTTCCAGATTTGCCCTTTAACCATGGTAAACAAAATATTTATTGAAGTTATTATTAAAAATGTCTAAAATTAAAAGTATCTTATTTAAAAAATTTGGACCTCATGATTCCAAATATTAAATCCATTTTCAAAATTAATAACACAGAATTTTCAGAAATTAATTTAAAATTAATTCCCTTTGACAAAACCAAAAAGTGTGTTTTTAAGTAGTAAAAACTACCAAAAGATTAACATGTGTCTACATCCAGTTTCAAAGCCAAATTACTTACAATGACAAAAATTGAATTACATGATAAAAATATAATACAATTATACTTTAAAAAAAATTAAAATTATAATCTAACTATATAATTTTTTTTTATTAAAAGTCAATTTTGAATTAAAATGCAGTATTTTTCTGTATTCATAAATAAAAAAAATTTATCAAAAAAATACCGAAATTTCATCCAAATTCAATTTTTATGTCCATATTTTAAATAAGAATATTATTTTTTCAAATATAACATATAAAATTTACAAAAACTAGATTTAAAAAGGGTTCTCCATCAAAAGGTGGTAAATAGACCTTTAAAAGAATATTAAAGTATTTCATGCTTAAAATCAGCTTCATTCTCATTTTAGGTCTCTAAAATTTATTAGATAAATGTAAAAACATTTAACAAACATGTGTAATAATAATGTAGTTATTTATGTTCATTTCCATAAATAAAATTACTATGTGTTAACTACCATTTAAAATAATAATAATTTTATTTTTTTATTTTTTGGTATAACTCAAAGTTGTGTGCAACGTAAGATTTAAAGGAAACCCGTTGTTATCTTTTGTGTATTCAATCAGAAAAAGTTTACTATTTAATATAAAATTAATATCTTATTCATAAATACTAATGAATTGAAAAAATTATTATTACATAAATACCTAGTTCATTACACTTATAGTCATTTATAGAATTCAATTACTAGTGATTATGTCTACCCCTACAGAGAATTTGAGCTCACCATATTATATTTTTATTTTCCCTAGGATATAATGAATGATTTTGGATGAATTATGCATATAATAGATTTTAAATCTATTATGTTGATGACCTAACATGAAATAAAAAAAATCTAGGTATAACAAGAGATGATGTTCATCTTTATGAACTAGTTTTTTATGAATCCAAGTTGATATAATCGCATCCTAATTCTCTAAAACTCAAAAAATAAAATGTCCATCGGTATGTAAGTGAATCAATATTTCTTTCTGATTTTTTATGTTTTGATTGGAAAAAATTGGTTCACATTCTTCATTATCAGGAAGAAAATGTAAAGGTTATGAATTTACCTCTAAATCCAGGTGTATGGGTTATAGGATGTTATAAGTAGTAAAATCCATAATATAACTATCCTTAATTATAAAATTAAAATTAATATTGACTCTATTAAATTTAGGGGATATTTTTAGGTTTATATCAATAAAGAATTTAGAAAAAACATAAACTAACAAAACCCATGTCCTTGGTGTCAAGAATACATTTTTTAACTATACATAACCACTTAATCCATAATGAATCTTCAACATCTACCATAAATTATTTTACATGTGAAACACTTCCAATCATGTCACAAATTCTAATTTTATTCATAACTTGGAGAAATGGAAACATAAGAAAGGGGTGATCACAAACACCCGGTAAGGGAATCATATAACTGAATCAATACTATCCTAAATTTTATGGAAGGAATAGTTAAAAACATGAATCTGTAATCAAATTGAAAATGAGATAATGTAATATCCATGAAAATTAATGAATACATCAATATCAATAGTACATATTTCATACTGATGGAATGCATAATGTTGGAAATAAAAACTTTCTATCAAATCCTTATTCCAAGATACCATCCTATCATGGTAAGTGGAATACACCAAAACATAACCTATTTTTTCTCGTGAGACCTATAGATGCATCAATGGGATATATAATTATGGGCCCCAACCATCAACTAATTAAGTCTAATTAAATCACCATAAGAGTCAACAAGACCTTTCATACCATTCCTTAATGATCCTCTTACTAAATAAAAACATGGATTTCCATATAATGAAATATATGGAATGTTAACACATAATAAACCTATGATTGAAATAAATAATAATCATGAATTTCTATATTTTTCCCCATATTAATTAAATAGGCAAAATTATCCTAAAAAATATAGAGGAATAATGTGAATTGTTTAAAAATACATAGTCAACTTTGATATAATCATCCATATTGGAATATCAAAATATGAGAAGTCAATAATTTTCCCAATGTCAATGAAAGAGATAACATGTTCAGAAAATATTTGGAGGAAGAATTTGGATGGTTAAATAATACATAGTTATATTACCAATAATCTTCCAATTATAATATAAATGTATATAATTCCAATACATTTCTTCATGTCAATTGAATAATAAAATTTTTAGGTGAACATTATTAAATTTGAATTATGTAAAATATGATGTTCACATTATATAGAGAAATGAGTATATGGATAATTAAATATTAGAATAAAATGATCATAATATATCCAATGAAAGAAGGTAGATGGGTTTAAAAGAACATACTTCCAGTGCAATAAAGGAAACATGGGAGGGTGTTCACATAAATTAAAAATACATTTGAAAAAAAAATACTTCATTGAAGAATTTATTTTTTTGATTGCATGAGTTCAATCCTAAAAATGATAATATATATATATGTGTGTGTGTGTGTGTTAGAGGATATTTCTTGAATGATAAACCCCATTAGGGTAAATAATTTTGAACATGATAAGAGAAATGAAAGAAAAAACTTAAAATATCTTTTAGAATTTTTTTAACAATGACTTGAAATAAAAACTTACATATATCATTATAATATATGTATATATTTATTACATTTTATGTTATTTTAATGAATTTATTTCTATATTTAAATGATTATTATTTTCCAAATATTACCGATTTTGACATGATTAATGTTTTATAGAAGGATAAAATGGATAATTCGAAAAGGAATGAAAAGAAACAAGTTTTTGAGCTTAAAGAAACATCATGATGCTTTGTTTTTCTCATGGTGTGACACCATATTTTTGAAGATATAGAATAACTGTGAAACTAATAGAAGGAATTTATTCTTTTTTATCTCATTACCTGGCATTATATTTAAGAGATAAAGTATAGTGACCCTAATTTTCTTATAATATTATTACATCAGTTTAATGATAAACAACATAAAAGCAATACAAAATGAGGTTCCAAAGGTTTAGTGTCTTTGTAAAATTAGGAACATACATAACCTTTAGATAATAATACATAGAAATATCTTTAAATCCATTTTCTCTAGCTTCTTAGTGGAACTTGTGTTCTCCTTTGTACATGTAATCACCAGAGGATATACATTAAAGAAAGGGGTGAGCTAAAATCACAGTAAGAGGATAGATAAGAACATGAATAAATATAACATGGGGTGAGAATAAAAATCATCATAACATCATCGTAATAATCATGATAGGAATCATTGGTTAATGGCATGGATTGTGGCTATGAATAAAAATGAAACATCATGTCTTAGTGGATAAATACCATACATAGTTGTGAAAAAAGATATCATCATGTTGACACATATTTCACATTATATCATGAGATAAATAACATTACCCAAATCATTCGAGTGCTATATAATTTTGAGTGTGCTCGTCACATTATAACATTTACATGCGCTTTATAATTCCAAGTGTACCTATAACATCATAACATTTTCACAATCATGCATGACACATAGAACATATATCAATATTGGAAAAAAAATAAACCATGTAAAGGAATGAGTTTCATTTCATAAATAATAAATCTAGGAATAAACTTTGGGGTTCCTAAAAATAACGGGGGAATAACATACCTGGTATAAGAATCATCAAGAAGAAAGAGTCTCATTAGAAGTAAAAGATGTATTTTTTGAATAAAGAGTTATTTTGAAAAAATATTTTCATTTTTAATTAAATAATATTGGAAAAATTTAAATCCCAAAAAGTTAAAGGAATAATAAATAAATTATATTTCAGGAACATTAATGGAACATCCTTACTGAAAATAGAGGGAAATATTGATATTCTAAAGAAAGGGAGTTGGGTTTGAGAATACCCTTACCATATATTCGATTTATTTATTCACTTTAATATCTTTGATAATAAAATTAAATTAATAAAAAACAAATCCAGAAACTATTTTACATTTATTTTAAATTTTATAGTTTTATTAAGTTCATTTATGGCCTTTTTTTGGAGTCAAAGAGTTCAATTTCATCATTTGGGAGTGTTTGTCTTGGTGGGTTTCATGATAGATTCACTTGTTTTTAGTATGGAAGTTCATGTATAATAATAATGATTCACCAAAATTGAAATTATATTTTATTTATGAACATACATAAGTGTAATTGGTCTTATATATCATTTGGTTATATAGTTTAAGGATGCTTTATTTTATAGATTGTTAATGAAAATGATTTTATTTATTTTTGTGGTTTTTAAAACCTTTATGAGCTTATATCATTATTTAATATCATGTTTATATATTGGTTCTAGAACATTATATAACCTATATAATGTAAAATAAAATCTAACCTAACCATAGTAATGGTTTTATGAGTAGCCTTTAAGGAGGTAGTAAAAAATGAAAACTTATCGTCCATGGTGGCGGTAAATCAATACATCATGGACAATATTTTCACAGAGGAAAATGTAAGTGATTTGAAGATGAATTATTCCATTAACATAATAAAATCCCCTTTTATATAAGATATAAGAGTTATTATGACACTTGGATAAGTGGAGGTTAGGAGAGGATAAGAAAAGAAATGAAATTGAAAAGAAATAAAAAAAAAGTGGATTTTACATCTTGAATTTCTCCTTTGTGATAACCTTATTAGGGAAAAGGGTTTGGTGTTTTGATGAGACCAAGGGATCCATGACATGGGGTAGGGGCTATGGAATAATTTTGGGTAGAATTTGGACAAGATTCATATAACATCCAGATATTTTCGAAGGAACCACTATGTGTTTGAATGAACAAATAAATACTATGTGACCTTTATAATTTATCCATTAAACATAAATTTTACACTTTTGTGTTTTGAATTTAAAAAATTATACATTAATGGATATGATTAGTAAGTTATTTGGAGTCTGATAGGACACATTTTTTGGTGAATAGTAACATACACTAATGAATAGTAATGTTACACTTATGAGTAGTAACATACCCATATGAATAGTAATGTCTCCCATATGAATATTAACATACCCTTATGAATAGTAATGTTACCATTATGAATATTAAATCACCCTCATTAATAGTAATTTCACCCATATAAATAGTAATGTATACTTAGGAATAGTAACGTATAATTATGAATAGTAATGAATATTAAATATCCCAAAATAATTGTAACCTCACCTATGAATATATAAATACAATTTATACATCTTATATGTGACAATATGACCATAGTATAAGTATCGGTAATTTTGTAAGTCATAAATATTTTAATTAAATTTTTATTATTAATTTAATAATATAAAATGGAAATGTATTTTGATAAAATGTAATCAATAATTATTATTTTATTATTTTATGGTTATAAAATAATATTATGAGACCTTGATTAATTTTTCAAGGTGTAATAAAATGAGTTATAGTTTTAAAGTTGTTTTTTAAAATAAATTATAATTTTATTTAAAAATTAAATTAATAATGTTTAGAAAATTATTTTTCAAAAAATGGATTTCATTTTTTAATTATACAAAAAAATGGTTATGGTGTGTTTTTGGGATTTTTCTGAAATTCTTGAATTTTTTATGAATAGTAAAATACGATAAACAATAAATAATTTTTTTACTGGATCATAGGTGATGCAAAGATGATGTAATCACACTTGGTTCAAACTCACATGCACTTATTACTATTTGGGGTCAGATGAATCAAGACTATTCATAGTCTTGAGAAAAAATTATAAAGTAATGATTAAAATAATGTAAAACCCATTTTCTCCTCCACTATAAATACCACCCTCATTCCCTTCTTCCCCTCAAAACACTCAAGACTTGAGATTTTTATATTTCATCATGATTTTCTACACAAGGCTCTTCCCCATTTCCAAGGCCTTATGGTTTCACCAAAAGGAAAAAAACCAAAGGCCTTAAGGAGGTTCTCAAGGAGAAGAGATCCAGATGTAAGAATTCTCTTCCTTTTCATGTGTTCTCTTTTCAATTACTTTATTTTCCTATACTACATTCCACTCCCCATATATTAGAGGTATGAAATCTCCAAAATCTTATATATTCTATATGCTTTCATGTTCATGTAAAAAATTAATCATCTTTCTTCCTCTCCCCTTCCTCTTATTCTAAGAAAATATCAGTCGTGATGTGTCGTTTACCAAAATTGTGGACGATGTACTTTCAATTAACATTAATTCTTATAAAGATGATCATAAAACTATTTTAATGGTTGAAAAATAATTTAAAGTTTAATATGTAACCTATTTTATGTTATTTAATGAATTTCTATGCATGAAATTAAATTATATAATGAAACAAGTTCATGATTATCGGGGAACCACCAAAAAAGTTCTAAACAAATGTCATACATGTTTTATCTAATGATTCATTTTTATATTTGATAAAAAATTGATTTTTAGTATAATTAAATATTATGGAATCATATGAGTACCATTTTATTTGACTTATGGAATTTCATTTCCATAATACAAGAAAATCATTTACAAACCGACCATGGAAATCATGTAAAGAACTCACCCAAAACAATGTAAGGAACAAAATATTATTAATTAATGGATAAAATGATGTTATAAAATGTTCATATAAGGTGTTATAAACTTGAATATGTTTCTTTAAGATATTAATAACACTCTTTTATCCAATATATAGGAGGTTTAGACAAGTTTTAAGTAAGAAGAACCCGAGGTATGAGAATTCTTAATCCAATTTCCATTCTTTGGGTTAACCTTCTACTTTGTTATTAATGTGGTATTGAAATTGTTTGTTTGATGAATTTTGTTTATATAATATTCAATTATGTTTATTTATAGTGTATATAAATATTCCATCCACTATATTAATTATCAATTCAATTATATGATATTATTAAGGGGATTTTCTTATAAAATCCTCTTTTAAAAATTATGTTTTACAAAATTCAAAAGAAACATTTTTATGAAATTATTCATGTTGTATGATTATTTTCTAGTTCTTGGGAATTTTTTATGAGTAAGGGTGAGAACTATATCTACCTCTAATTCATTGGGTATGTTTATGTTGGAGGTCAGATGTATGGTTACACCAAGTGTAATTGCGTTGATTACACAATAACGTAGCTGTGAGTGTTGCATTGTAAGGTTTCCGTGAGGGTAACATTGTAAGGTATCTGTGAGGGTTACAAATTACAAGGTACACTAGTGGGTTAAAATAGTATTTATGTAATACCCCAATATACTTTTATGGTTCTATTTATGTTTTTTATGTTTTGTGTAAATCTCAGGGAAATCTCATGTTTCACAGAGTTAGTATATATGGGTGACAAGTATGTCTTTTTGAAAATGATTTCATACATTCTGGACTAAAGTTTTCTTTTTTACTCTTTTTATATCCCTTACTGATATTTTTTTCTCATCCCAAGTTTTTAAAATGTTTTTTACAAGATTCCTTAGAATTTTTGTCACGAACCAGGCCGGGTCATCATTTGACCCAACGCCCGACCTGGCCTGCGACATGGCTCGAAGAGCATTCTCGATCCCCATGGGCTGGAAACTAGTGACGGGCATCAAAATAAACTAGTTGGGAAAAATTTCACCCATAAAAAATTTAAATAAACATAAACTGAACAAGAAAATAAATAAAGGAAAATAGACTAAACAACATGGCAGCGGAAAAAGGAATAAACAAAGCAACGTGACATACCTCAGGTGACCCCGTGGGTCACCACTATACATAAACTACACTCACTCCCAAAAGAGATCCAAGAATGAAACATGAAACTGAAAATTAAAGTAGGAATGAGAACCGAGATGCTCAGTCGGAATGCCAAAATATAACCACGTCCTATTCCCCTGCCTTTAGAAAGAAATCCAATCATTCCAGTTTGAAAATAAGTTACAATAAAATAATGTTTTTCTTTATTTTAAAATTCAAGTAATGACTTTTCAATTTCAATTAAATCATTTCACTCCCACTAAATTTTCAAAATAGGTTCCAAGAATTCATTGATGTTTAAAAATGAACAGAAACCAGTTTTGGATTAAAATATGGTTTTCACAAAAAAGACATCAATTATGAAACAACTGAAAAGAAAGTTACATCACAAGAAACATGTCACAAATGATCACCATGGGTAATCCCTATAGGTATCTAACACAAGTGGGAACCTAGAGACCTCGTACCTCAGTGAAACGTGGCTTAGAAACCATGACCCTTAGAAAAACGTGGCTTAGAAGACCACAACCCTTAGAAATTCATATGTTTAGTTAGTGTTGTTGCGTCAATCCTGCCAGAAAAACTGGGACAAACCCTTACCATGTCATCTAGTGTACTAGTACTGGTCACCCACCTAGATACCCAGGTTTCCCATTGTTCTCTATTTCAAGTGGTGGTGAGTTTTCTTTATCAATCAAACATGTATGTACATAACACTTTTCTTTTTCTAAAACCCATTCAACCTCTCACCACTATTCTCCCTCCTTAAGCGCATTCCCCCTCTTCCACATCACAAAATGCATAAGCATTAAATTCAGCACATAATAACGCATTCAACTTAAAAATCATTTTTTTTAAAACCAAAGGGGGCGTGCCTTAAGAGAGGTTTTTTTTCTTTTTCATAAATCATTCTTAAGATGCCAAACAGGCTCAATTACATAAAGGGAACACTTTTTTACAATTTACTGGAAAAAATTCCAAACACATTTGGATATACACATTACCATTTCGAAACCACTTAAAAATCAATTTTCAAGAAAAGGTTACTTAAGACTGATAGAATTAGAAATACATTTCAATTTAAAAAAAATCATAATCATTTCAAGCCACTGCAACCAAATTTCATAGCATGTGTATATAGCATAAATGTAAAACATACTTTTAAAACAAGCAATCAATTATGGTGTAACACCCCGACCCTAGATACCCAGAGTCGGTGCATTATTACATAACATTGGCATGATCATAAGAAATATCAAGTCTTGAAAGACCGATTAGTTTAGTAGTCTTGGAAAATAGATTACATACATGAATGTTACATTGCACATTAATACATACAAAAAAACATAAATTATATTTATGAACGCCATTATTCCATTGGATTAACCCTGCATATCAATCACAATAAACTTCTGGGAATCCTGGAAAAAATAGAACATAGAAAGGGGTGAGCTCAAACGCTCAGTAAGGGTAAGCAATATAGCGGAAACTTTTATAAATAAGCACAAACATTTTTAAGTAATTGTATAACTAAAACAAAAGTCTTTTAAACTTGAACTTCAACATAATATAGAAAAAATAAAATGAAATAATGCCATTTACTTATTCACATGGATATTCTACTAGTCGAATAATAACATGCAATATCACTGACCACTTTCTTAATGATGGAATGCATAATGCCAGACTATCATAACCAAATAGCCAAGGCCTCGTGCCAAGACTACAAATAAGATTTTGCCAAGGCCTTATGCCAAGACACTAGTTTTCCTCATGAGACCTACCGATGCATCGAGGAGCTATAGAAGGCTCCACCCATCACATATTAAGTACAATGAATTCCCATATGAAAATGTTTAAACATAACATAAACATTCGTATTAAAACTAGCATATGAAATGTCAATACTTTCTCCATAAACCATGAATGGTATAAAAATAACACACCCACAATCAAACATATCACAAAAACCTTCAATACAATATGGAAGTTTTGTATCATAATAAATCAACTTAAAATAATCTTAAAATCCATCAAAGGATGTTGACATAGATGAAATCAAAACTATTTGAGAGAAATATCTCTTTTTTTTGAAATCATTTAAAAGTCACACATTTATAAAGGAAGTAATTTAAAAGAGATTTTTGAATAAAAGTTTCCCATACCACTTTGAAACTTTTGAAAAGAAATATCATTTCAAAACATTCATTTCCATATAAATAAATCCTTAAATCATTTTGAATACATGGAAATTAATTAAAAATATTTAGAAAGATAAATCTTTAAAATATTTAAAATTATGATCTGGATAAAGAGTACCTTTCACAAATTCTTAAAATATTCATTTTGAAATCATTTAAAAGTCACATAAGTATAAAATAAAACATTTAATTTGATAATATTCTTATAATATTTTAAGGGAAGTTTTAGAGATTTTATAATGGCGGAAAATAACCGCACCTGCCGTATAAGTTTAAAAAGACATTCTTACCTTAAATTTGTCGAAAAGGTTAAAAAGTAACTTGTTTGGAAAATGACGGAATGATTACTTTAAAAACACATAAGGGTATAAATTAAATTAATCCATTGTCTAGTAAATAGTAAAAATGTTTTTAAATACATTTTTAAGGAACATGAATGTAGATGATAAAGAGATCCCCGTAGATAATTACGTATAAACAACCTCGGATATTAAAAAGATTGTAAAATTAACCCTTACCTTGTACTTTTCTTTGGTTGGGGTAGGTTAATCTCCTGTATAATTATAAAATAATTGTTATTATATTATACAAGAATCATATATATTACTATGATATCATATATGATCTTTTAACATTGCTTTGTTAATAATATTTTAAAATTATCATCGTTTTGGTTGTTAAGTTACTCGTTTTCTTTTATAAGTTTTGTTACGTAAGCAGTTTTTGTCATGGATAGGTTGTATCTTATTCATATCCAGAATGATATCAAGTCCTTAGATACTATTATTAATCATCAAATGAGAATTATACTGGAATGGATATGATGGAGAATGAATCTCATCGTGTTAGTGGAGACGGTAGTCCATACGTATGCACGAGCGAAAATATCATTCTTTTGATATTAAAATAATATATAATTGGATGGTATATCATATATAAAGAATAATTATCATGTTATATTTATTATTTACAAGAATTAAACATCATTATTATACCCATCCAAATAATAAATTATTGAATAACAATTACACCACGACGTGGAGACGGTAAGCTGTACGTATACACGTATGGTGACATGTCATTCAAAAGATGGATATAATACTGAATATGGTTGTACCATATTTATAATAAAATTATAGTATATAGGAGATATTGGATTCATTATTTTAGAATGGAAATAACAAACAAAGAAGAAGTTGAAGAAGAAATGAATTTGAAAAAGGGTGGTGAAAACATTACATCTTCTTCGGGTCCTTACTTTTGATTTGATCAAAAGGGCTCCTTAGGTTGGTTTTATGATCAAACTAAGGCCTCTAGGTTGTATTGTGGGAAGTTTAGAGAGTATTAGGGTAGGTTTTGGCCAAACCAAAAGGCTTTGAAGGTGTGAATTAATGAGAAGGGGGAGTTCACTTTTATAAGAGGGGTGAGGGGCACCTTTGGAAAAGCTAGAAATATTATTTTATAATAAATTCATATTCGGTTTCTAATGGCTCAAAAGTAGACTATTTAAAGGTTAAGGTGGGTATGGGTCGAAAACCACTCAACTAATAGAATTTAGACAGGGTTGGGTCATTATATTAACCTTATCTTTAAGTATTAACTCTTAGTTAATTAGTTTGACTTTTACAATGTCTCTTTGTATTTTTATATTATATGGTTAATAAAATTACTATATACATCCAAGAGACCCCCAAGTGGTCAATTAATGATAAAAATATCATGATATAAGTCTCTTGGCCGAACCTTAGATTTTTAGGAATTTAATATCAATTAATAATATAATATTTGTTTTAAAAACTATTTTATGTCAATTTTGACACTATTCAATAATTGATTTTTGTAAAAATCATAACAGAATTATTACTTCGAAAAAAGTTCATTAAATCAATACTAACATGTCATATTATCCTATAAAATTAGTTTAATTCATAAAAAGTCTCAAATTATATTTATTTGGGTATTTATAATATCAATTATTTTAATGTTTCACTGTTATGGTAATTACTGCATCATCATTGTGTCATAAATAAATTAAATTATTTATTGTCTAAAAATTATAAATAAACTATCATTATGTAGGAAATCGTTTTAGCTTTCTAATGAATATTTACAATAGAATTTATCTTATTTATAAACCTATATTAAAAATGTTTTAGTAAATAAACTTTGATTTTAACTCTTTTAACTCTTCTTTGAGTTAAATAATAATAAATGTCCTAATCTAATCCAAGTGGACCTAGATGATAATAGTTTACTCCTAAGGTTGGTTTTGGTCGATATAAACTTGTCCAATAGAATTAGGACATGTTTTAGGGTAATATTAATATCATTTTTACCCTTAATTACCCTATTTACTTTTAACCGTGGTAAATAAAAGTAAAAAGTTACTATTCACTAAAAATTATTTTCATCTCATTGAACCATATTTTACTACTTAATATTAACCATGTCTCTCAGATTTTCAAAATTCCACTCACAGAAGTGGTAAAATTAAGTTTTATAAAAAATTCAGTTTTTTAAACTACCACTTAGTGGTTTCACTATTCATAAAAAAAATGAAAGTTTCCAGAAAAATACCAAAAATTAGGCCTAAGATACATGTGATATTATGAATTCAAAAATGATTTTTATTTTACAAAATTCAAAACATATTAGTTGCACTAATTAATTCAAAAATTAATTCCCGTCGTCAATACAAATAGCGTGTTTTTAAGAGATAATAACTGTCAAAAGATTGACACTTGTTTATGTCTGGTTTAAATGTGAAATTACATTCAATGAAAAAAATTGTATTAAATGGTAAAAATATATTCTAAATATAATTTAAAACCACTCAAATTAATAACTTATCACTATTAATTATTTCGATTAAAAAGTTGTTTTTAATTAAAATTTAGTAATTTTCACTATTCATCAAAATATGAATGTTATCTGAAAAGTACCAAAATTTCACCCTAAGCTAATTTCGATATTACAAATCCAAAAATGAAGTCCATTTCAAAAGATAAAATTTATAAATTTTAAAAAAGTAGGTATTACTATTCATAATGGCTAGTTTGATTGGTTGTGGTGTGTTATAATCTCGAAATTGCGTACAATGCATGCCATTGCATTATTCAAAGGGAAACATATTGTGGAAGCATGGGGTGTTTCATGGAAAATTTTTGATGTCCCCATTATAAAGAATAAATTTATTTAGTCAAATTGAATATATAAAAGTTTAAAATATTGGATTTAAAAAAAGGGTTTCACTATTAAAAGTTGGTAAAAGTGCATTTTTTGAAAAATACTTCTTTTATCTGAAAAAAATGAATTTTTCTTACATTATGTTTAAGAAACTCATAATATGGATTCTAAAATTATAATTATTATATAAAGTTTAAAATTTTGTTAATACTATTCATAACCTCTTTTGAACGACTTGTTTGGTAAGTCATGGTGTGCTTGAACTCGGTGTTGCGTGTAGTGCAAGTTATTGAATTATTTTGAAGAAATAACACACTATGAAATCTTGGGGTGTTACATATGGAATTCAAATTAAAGGCATAGGCATAGGGGACCTACCTCAAACTTGTCACTATTCATCGATGACCACTCGAACTGACCCTGCACACTTCCATGCACATGAATTTATACACATATATAAAAATACCCCTAGCTGAATTGCACATATTCCCCATGCCATGAGGGAATATGTACAAAGAGGGAATTTATATGTATATGTCTTACCTTATGCATGAACATATAGGCGTTCATGACACCCGTAACGTGAAAACATCGTAGCGAGGTCCAATGCAATAAACATATAATTTAATAAATCAATAAAACAATTTATGAAACAATTCAAAATTAGAACTAGAGAGTTTACACCAAAAACACACTTGACCCCACATAAGAAATCCACTTTAAAACTAAACACACAACACAACCATACCAAAACATGTTTTCTGTTACTCAAACTATTTAAAATTTAAATTCAAAAGCGCACAAGTTCAACAAGACAAAATAAAACATTTTTCCTTCAAACCATATTTTTAATACACCTGCACCTTAAATTATTTAGAAAACATTTCGCACTTTACAAAATAAGGCCTCATACTATTTTCAAGAAACGCTACAATATGATACGCATGACACAAATCAATTTATTTAGAAGAATAATTCATTTCCAACACAACCACATATTAAATTATTACCAATGCATACTTTTCACACGTAAAATAATTAATTGAACATTTCCAAGAATTCCCACAACAAGACCCATATGAAAACATAACCAATTCTAAAATAAAACTCAATTCCATCACACATGATTGTAAAAATATTCACAGAACACATTTCACACCGCCCAAAATAATTAATGAACATGATAAATAAATTAATCCAGAAAAATCCTTCATCAAACAATATTTATAGATGAAATAAACTACCATTGGTGTCGAAAGCCCCAAATTTTGAAGAAAAACTCCAATCGCGCACCAAACGCATCTCAAACAATGCCAAATAAACCCTAAATGAAGAAACCAAAAAAAATGGAGATTAAACCCCAATCAAAATAAACTCTAACTAAAAACCCTAAAAAAGTAGAAGAGAGATTAATAAATAAATTCACGCAAAGGGGAGGCCATCGAAAAGTGTTGCGTGCCAAAGGGATGTTACCAGAGGGAATACAGCGCACCAATGAGAGGTTTCTAGAGTCCATTCGAGCATGAGGTGTGGAGTAAGGACATGCATGGGTAGTACGTGTAGTGCATAGGTGGTCGGGGTGCCCATGCATGGTTGCCAGAGCTTCTCACCAGAAGGAGAAGGGGCCGGTTGCAAGGGAAGGAGGTGGGGTCGGGTTTGACGGCTCGAGGGGGAGAAGCAGCGTGACACGAGGGAGGGGGTGTGCGGGTCCGAGAGAGAGGGAGAGTGGTGCACCGGTGGTGGCTTGTCAGAGGGAGGTTGTAGGAGGGAGAGTGGTCGAAGGGAGGGAGAACCGCTGGTTGGGGGTGTGCACGAACAAGGAGGGGAGGCTGCGCGAAGGGTTTCACTGGGGGTGTGCCACGCGACACTTATAGAAGAAGAGCAAGAGGGGTAGAAAAAAAGGAGAAAATAAATAAAGAAAAGATAATAAAAATAATAATAAATAATGGTAAGATTAATATTCATAATAACATAATAATAATTATAATAAACTTGATCATAATATTATTATTAACCAAAATAATAATAATAAAAATAAGATAAAAATAATATTAAATAGATTAATAAGAACAATAATGATATTATTACTAATAATCATAATAATAATTATAATAAACTTAATATGATATTAATAAAACTAATATACTTAACAAAATTAACAGAATGTTAATAATAACAACTTAATAATAACAAAACTATATTAATAAACGTGGTGAACATAATAATAATAATAATAATAATTACCATTATTATAATTATTAAAATACATTATTAAAACTCATTTTATTTATTTTCCTTGAACATGAGGCAGGCCGCACGATGACCTAGGCAAAGTCACACAGCTTTGAATACGCCACACAATGCACCAGATGATGTCAAGGGTGAAGCATTCATTCGTCAAAAAAATCAAAAATTTTAAACAGTATTGGCTCACAGATTGATAGAAAGTTTCCAAATCTGATAAAATAATAAAATAATATTATCTTAAAAGTTCAGGTGTGACAATTCTCCCCACCATAAAAACTTTCTATCCCCAGAAAGTAACCCAGCCAAACGAGGAAAAAAACTCGTGTTTGAAACTAAACAAGGCCAAAAAAATCACAACTCAGAGTGACTTTTCACTTCATCAGTCACACCTGACCAACTATAAGGGAAACTGCAAAGAGAAGGGTCATCAGAAAAAGATAAGGGTTCTCCCCACCACCAGAACCTAACTAGCACAAACAACATTGAGACTCCCAACATGAGATAACTCTGGAACTGCTAACTTGATCCAAGAGGAAACTACCACATAGAACAAACCTCGAAGAAGGAACGACAAGATTCATGGTGGGTATCCCCACCATTTAAGAACCAACCAGCTTAAGACAATTATCATGGACCGACACAAGAAACCCAGAAAAAACCAACCCATGAACTCTCTGCATAAACCAGACCCCCCCACATGGGGTCATTGACGAAAGACCCAAAACTAAATAGTGAACCAAACCCCTATTAATTATTTCCCAAGACGCATGTGTCTCCAAAATGAGCACATCCTAAAACATGAATGGGTCACCAATGGAGCTACCCACACAAGAGAGAAAATCATCTTAAGACTCACAACCATAAAGAGACAAACTTCAAAGCTCGTATTTGAGGAGGCACAACTACTAGAATTACAAGAAATCAAGATCACCACGCTTTTTTTACAACCAAGGTGGGGTATTCAATGAACAAACACCACAATGAAAAAAAATAAACCTTTATGACTCTTATAATAAAACAGAACCTTCAAAGACGGGAGAGATACAGTAGGGAAATTCAGACAGTCTCCATTTCAGCATTTTAGACAAAAATTAGACCAAGGTGCCCCACTCCGAACAATTCCTGAGTGCGTGAAGAGCATCACTTCGAGACCTGTGGCTGGATCTTGGATGTCTTGAAGCATCTACTGCCCCACAGTCAGGAGCTGACATCCTTTGGTTGAGACTCCTGCTGCGATGCCACTAGCAGAATCTCTCTAATTTTCCCAAATGGCCACACTGACGGAAAGCCTTCGGAGGATGATGACAAACCGACTTAAAGTACCCAAACCGAGCACACTAGAAGCAAACAATGGGGTGACCCAACTAATAGAAGATGGAATTGACAAGAATACTTGTCTGAGATAGGTTCCTCCAATTCTCTCTCATCACCAGATGGGGAACCTTCCCGAACAACAAAAAGAGACAGTCTTGGGACCCTGGATGAAGACCCCACAAAAGAGAAACTTTAACTGATTCCACGACGCTACCTCCGAAGAAAATGGAATCAACCCCTTGCAATTCCCCAAGTATGCCTTCACTGTTCGTTGGCCTTACTCGACACTCACTAGTTCTGCCACTTTCCTCGCCTTCACTTCCTCGGGTATAAACCATCAGATGAGAGTGGTCTTAAACACCTTCCAAGACACACCATAATGCAGCGATGCTGGGATTATCTCTCCCACAAATCGAAAGTTGCACCTTCAAACGGACCCAAACCAACATAGAATCTCATTGCTTTGGGAGTTTCCAATAACCAGAAAACACCAACAATTTCACTAAGCCAGTACACTACATTCGACAGACCACGATCACCACAGAAGCTGGAAAATAACCTAAAATAATTCAATTCCACCACTCCTCTAAGAGTATGGGTAGAACCAACAACTATAATAGGCTCACTAGAAACTTCTAGGACTTTTATTGGCAGCATACTCAAAAACAAGAGGCACAAATCTGAATCAAAACTCATCATAAATCAAAATTTCACACCTCAATCACAAACAAAAGTTAAAACTCAAATTACTATTACAACCACAATTCAGTATGTCAAAACCAAGAACCCACAAAAAATGATACCAAACACGAAAAGAGAACACTAAAAAATTTCTCACTAACTTTTCTAAACATTTGAAAAAAGCCTTTTTGAAGACCATTTTTCAACAAACAAAACAACTTAAATATCTAACATTGGTATCCCGTGATGTATCACACATACATATCCATATGCTAGCTCAAGCACCCATCCACTCACATCACCAATTTCTCTAGTTGCCACATGTGCACCTCAATGTATGTGATCACTCATAGGAATACCAAGGGTCAATTCAAGACACTTCTCATTTCCAAAAAAGACCATTCAGCACAAAGAACAAATTACCAACCAATTTGTGAAAGTTTCTTATCATTAAAGAAACACATTTCCAAATTCTAAAACGTTTTATATTTCAAAAACAATTTTTTTTCACTCCAACAACAATATTCCTTTTTGAAAACACCCTAAAAAAAATCCAATTTTATTTTTTTTGAGATCTACTAACACTAACCAGAGCGAAGGTCAAACATAACTCACATCAAAACTTCCAAAAATAAGGGACTAGTGGCTATGCCAACCCGGTAACATGGCTTAGCAGACCATGCTCTAAGATAGTATTAACCATAAGAAGCATCTTGAACGGTGCACTCAGGATGTACATGGGTCGCTACTCCATGCAAGCCCGCCACGTAACACTGGCCTACTTCCTTTGTCATCCCTCATCCACACAGACCAATCCAAAGAAGAAAATTTAAATCCCGGACTACCCCTGGAAACTCGAGTCTCGGAATGGGAAAGGGTTCATGAAGCCCTTCATGTACCTACCTCTCAAGTCCGGACACACCTATTCACCAAGCTACCTAACTCCCCAAATAAAAAGGGCCGCCTCTAATACCATTTTTTCATGAACCAGGCCGAGTCGTCATCTGACCCGTTGCCTGACCCGGTCCCCGACATGGCCCGAAGGGTGTTCCCGATCCCCACGGGCTGGAAACTAGTGATGGGCATCAAAATAAACTAGTTGGGAATGATTTGGCCCATAAAAAAGATAAATAAACATAAACTGAACAAGTAGATAAATACATGAAAATAGACTGAACAACATGGCAGCAGAAAAAGGAATAAACAAAGCAATGTGACATACCTCAGGTGACCCCATGGGTCACCATGGTATGAAAACGATACTCTCCCCCAAAAGTGATCCAAGACTGAAACCTGTAACTGAAAATAAAATTAGGCATGAGCACCGAGATGCTCAGTAGGATTGCCAAAATTTAACCACCTCCTATGCCCCTACCTTTAGTAAGAAATCCAATCATGCCAGTTTGAAAATAAGGTATAATAAAATAATGTTTTTCCTTATTTTCAAATTCAAGTAATGAGTTTTCATTTTAAAGTAAAGTATTTCACTCCCACTACATCTTCCAAATAGGTTCCAAGCATGCATTAACGTTTAAAAATAAAAAAAAACCAGTTTTGGATTAAAATATGGTTCTCAAAAACCAGATATCAAGTACGAAACAAATGAAAAGAAAGTTACATCACAAGTATCATGTCAAAAATTAGCACCATGGTTAATACCTATAGGTATCTAGCACAAGTGGGAACCTTGAGACCTCATACCTCGGTGAAATGTGGCTTAGAAACCATGACCCTCCGAAAAAGGTGGCTTAGAAGACCAAAACACTGAGAAATTCATATGTTTAGTTAGTGTTATTGCATCAATATTGCTAGAAAAATTGGGATGAACCCCTGCTGTGTCATCTAGAACACTAGTCCTGGGCACCCACCTAGCTACCCAGGTTTCCCATTTTGCTTTATTTCAAGTGGTGGTGATTTTTCTTTATCAAGCAAACATGTATGTATGTAACACTTTTCTTTTTCTAAAACCCATTCAACCTCTCAGCATCTTTCTCCCTCCTTAAGCGCATTACCCCTCTTCCACATCACACAATGCATAAGCATTAAATTCAGTACATAATAACACATTCAACTTAAAAATCATTTTTTTAAAACCAATGGGGGTGTGCCTCAAGAGAGGTTTTTTTTCTTTTTCATAAAGCATTCTAAAGATGCCAAACAGGCTCAATTACATAAAGGGAACAATTTTTTACAATTAACTGGCGAAAAATGCCAGACACATTTGGAAATACACATTACCATTTTAAAACCAATTAAAAACCAATTTTGAAGAAAAGGTTACTTATGAACGATAGCATTAGAAATACATTTAAATTTTCAAAAAAAATGCATAATCATTTCAAAAAACTGCAAAAAAATTTCATAGCATGTGTATATAGCATAAATGTAAAACATATTTTTAAAACAAGCAAGCAATTATGGAATTCAAATTAAAGGCATAGGCATAGGGGACCTACCTCAAACTTGTCACTATTCGTCGACGACCACTTGAACCAAACCTGCGCACTTCCATGCACATGCATTTATATATATATATATATATATATATATATAAATACCCCTAACTTCATTGCACATATTCCCCATGTCATGATGGAGTATGTATAAAGAGGGCATATATATGTATATGTCTTACCTTATGTATGCACATGCATGCGTTCTTGACACCTGCAACTAGAAACCATCGTAGCGAGGTCCAATGCACGACACATATAATTTAATAAATCAATAAAAAAATTTATGAGACACTTTAAAATTAGAAACAAAGAGTTTACACCAAGAAAACACTTGAACTCACAAAAGAACGCCACTTTTAAACTGAATGCACAACACAACCATACTAAAACATGTTTTCCGTTACTCAAACTATTTAAAATTTAAATTCAAAAGCGCACAAGTTCAACAAGCCAAAATAACATATTTTTTGTTCAAACCACATTTTTAATACACCTGCACCTCAATTTCTTTAGAAAACATTTTGCACTCTCCAAAACATTGCCTGATTCTCTTTTCGGGAAACACTACAATATGATATGCATGACACAAATCAATTTATTTGAAAGAAAAATTCACTTCCAACATAACCACATATTAGATCCTTACCGAAGCATACTTTAACATATAAAATAATTAATTGAATGTTTTCAAGAATTCCCACAACAAGATCCATATGAATACATAACCAATTCCAAAAGAAAACTCAATTCCATCACACATGCATGTTAAAATAGTCACAGAACACATTTCACACCACCCAAAATAATCAAAGTACATGATAAATAAATTAATCCGGAAAAATACTCCATCAAACAATATTTACAGATGAAATCACCTACCATTGGTGTCGAAAGCCCCAAATTTCGAAGAAAAACTCCAATCGTGCACCGAACGCATCGTAAACAACACCAAATAAACCCTAAATCAAGAATCTAAACAAAGAAAACATGGAAAGAAAACCCCAATAAAAAGAAACTCTAACTAAAAACCGTACACAAAGTGGAAGAGAGATTATTAAATCAAATCACATAAAGGGGAGGCCACCGAAAAGTGTTGCGCACCAAAAAGGAGCTCACCGGAGGGAATATGACGCACCGATGAGTGGTTGCAGGAGAGTCCGTTCGAGCACGATGGGCGGCGCATGGCTGTGCGTGAGTAGTAGGGGTGGAATGTAGGTGGTCGGGGTGACCATACGTGGTCTCTGGAGCTTCTCACTGGAAAGAGAAGGTTCTGATTGCATGGGAAGGAGGCGGGGTAGGGTTTGATGGCTCAAGGGGGGAGAAGTAGCGTGACACGAGGGAGGGGGTGTGAGGGTCCGAGAGGGAGGGAGAGTGGTATGCCAGTGGTGGCTTTCTAGAGGGAGGCCATGAGAGGGAGAGCAGTCGAAGGGAGGGAGGGCTGCTGGTTGGGGGGTGTGCACGAACGGGGAGGGGAGGCCGCACAAAGGGTTTCAGGGGGGTGTGTCATGTGACACTTTGAGAAGAAGAGCAAGAGGGGTAGAAAAAAAGGAGAAAACAAATAAGGAAAATAAAATAGAATAAAATAAAATAAAATAAAATAAAATAAAATAAATAAAAATTTAATAAATAATGGTAAGAATAATATTCATAATAAAATAATAATAATTATAATAAACTTGATAATAATAATATTATTAACTATAATAATAATAATAAGATAAAAATAATGGTAAATAGTTTAATAAGAAAAATATTGATATTATTACTAATAATCATAATAAAATTTTAATAAACTTAATATGATATTAATAAAACTAATATACTTAACAAAATTAATAGAATATTAATAATAATAACTTAATAATAACAACACTATATTAATAAACATAGTGAACATAATAATAATAATAATTATAATAATAATTACCATTATTATAATTATTAGAATACATTATTAAAACTCATTTTATTTATTTTCCTTGAACATGAGGCTGGCCGCACGGTGACCCGGGAAAAGTCACACAGCTTTGAATATGCCATGCAATGCACCAGATGATGTCAAGGGTGAAGCATTCATTCGTCAACAAAATGAAAAAAAATTCAAATAGGATTGGCTTGCTACTCAATAGAAATTTTCAAAATCTGATAAAATAATAAAATAATATTATCTTAAATGTTCAGGTGTGACAAGTTCAAAGGAAAATTAAGGTGCCAATGTAGATGAATCCAATTAGTTATTTTGTAATTATTTTTGTAAAATCAGATTTCAATATATGTAAGTTGTTATCTAATTCTCTGGAACATACAATGGTAGAATATCATTATATGTAATTCAAATGTTAGGTATTTATTTTGTTTATTTTTTTTCAAAGTACACAGCATTTATAAGGGCGGATCCCGGTTACTCAGTCTCAGATCTTTATAGTTGGTATCAGAATAACCATCTAGAAAACTTTGGAGATTAGATGTTGTTGTTTTTTATAAAAATTTAAGATAGTTATTAATTTAAATATTATAATTAATTAAGTACACAAAATAATATAGTTTTTCTTAATTATCAATTTGTAAATTCATAACTATATATACAATGAACAAATTGGGAGGGCACAATTAATTTAAAGGGGGGAAAGAATATAACAACACAATATTTTATAAGGAAACACTATATTCTTAAATGAACTACTAAATACTACATGACAATTATAATCAAGCCATTAAACATAATTTTTCCACTTCGGTTTTTTGAATTTCAAAAATCTGACTTTAATAGTTGTGATCAGTATATTATTTGGAGTCTAGCAGGACAAACTTATTTTTTTGGGGAATACTAACATACCCTTATGAATACTATCATAGACTTATGAGTAGTAATGTTTCCCTTTTGAATAGTAACATACCCTTATGAATAGTAATGTTATCCTTATGAATAGTAATGCTACCCTTATGAATAGTAATGTTACCCTTATGAATAGTGACATATAATTATGAATAATAATGAATAGTAAATTAGCCAAAACAATAGTTACCTCACCAATGAATGTATAAATACAATTTAGACATCTTATAAGTGATAATATGACTATAGTATAAACACTGATATTTTTTAAGTCATAAATAATTTAATTTTAATTTTATGATTAATTTAATAATTTAAAATGGAAATGTATTTTCAAAAAATATAGTCATAAATTATTATTTTATTGTATTATTGTTATAAAATAATTTTAGGAGACCTTGATTAATTTTTCAAGGTGTTATAACATGAGTTATAATTTCAATGTTGTTTTTTAAATAAATTATGATTTTATTTAAAAATTAAATTAATAATGTTTAGTTTTTTTTTCAAAAAATAGAGTTTATTTTTTAATTGTACACATCAAAACATGGTTAGGGTTATTTTTTTGGGATTTTTTTGAAATTGATGAATTTCTGGTGAATAGTAAAATACGATAAATTGTGATAAATGCTAAATACTTGTTTTACTACATCATATGTGATGCAAGGATGATGTAAGCACACTTTGGTTCGAAATCACATTTATTTATTACTATTTGGGGTTACATGAATCAAGACAATTCATATTCTTGTGAAAAAAATATTAAACTCATGATTAAAATAATGTAAAACCCCTCCTCACCTCCACTATAAATACCACCATAAATCCCCTATTCCCCTAAAACCTATAAAACCTTGAGATTTGTCTAAGTTATTCCAAATCCCCCCACAAGGCTCTTAACCACGTAAAATACCTACTCATCTCACCCAAAGTCCAAAACCAAAGGCCTTAAAAAGGACCTCAAGGAGTAGAGATCAAGAGGTAAGAATTCACTTTCTTTTTTCATGTGTTTTATAATTAATTTTTTATTATAATATCTTCCCCTCCCATTATCCAGAATTTATTAAATGTATAGAATATTATATATTATTTATGTTATCATTTTTACATAAAAAATTTACCATCTTTTTTCCTCTCCTCTTCCTTTTATTCTAGAAAAACGTCATTTGTGATGTGTCGTTTTCCTAAATTGTGGATGATGTGATTTCAATCTCCACTACTTTTTTTTTCAAATATGATCATAAAACCATTTTAATGGTTGAAAAATAATTTAATGTGTATGATTTAACCTATTTTATGTTCTGTAATTAACTTATATGCATAAAATTAAATTATATAATGAAACATGTTCATGATTATCGAGGAACCGCAAAAAATGATCTAAACAAATATCATATATGTTTTATCAAATGATTCATCATCATAAATGATAAAAAATGATTTGTGCTATCATTAAATTTTATGGAAACATATGAGTACCATTTCATTCAACTTATGGAATTTCACTTCCACATGACAAGAAAATCAAATATAAACTGGCGATGGAAATCATGTAAAAAAGTCACATGAAACAATGTAAAGAACAAAATATTATTAATTAATGAATGGAATAGTGTTATAAAATTATCATATAAGGTGTTAAAAGGATGAATATTCTTTTTAATATATTAATAACACTATTTTAACGATTATATAGGAGGTTTAAACAAGTTTTAAGTAAGAAAAACCCGAGGTAAGAGAATTCTTAACCCAATTTCCATTCTTTGGGTTAACCTTATACTTTATTATTTACGTGGAACTAAAATTGTTTTTATGATGAATTTTGTTTATATTATGTTGAATTATGTGTATTTACAGTGTATATACATATCCAATCCACTATTTTAAGTATCAATTCAATTATATGATATTATTAAGGGGATTTTCTTTCAAAAACCCTCCTAAAAATATTATTTTAAAAAATTCAAAAGCAATGTTTTTATGCAATTATTCATTTTGTACGATTATGTTTTGGTTCTCCATAATGGTTATGATTAATGGTGGGATATATATATACTTCTAATTCATCAATTATGTGTATGTTGGAGGTCATCCATAGGGTTACTCCAAGTGTAATTGCGATGGTTACACAATATGATAGCTGTGAGGGTTACATTGTAAGGTAGCTGTGAGGGTTACATTGTAAGTTAGATATGAGGGTTACAAATTATAATGTATTAGAGAGGGTTAAAATATTTTGTATTTAATTACCCAACACACATTTATGTTTCTATTTATGATCTTTATGTTTTGTGAAAATATCATGGAAATCTCAAGTTTCACAAAGTAAGTATTTATGGGTGACAAGTATCTCTTTTTGAAAATGATTTCAAACGTTAATGCACTAATGTTTTCTTTTTTCCCTTTTTATATAACTTACTGAGATTTTTTGCTCATCACATGTTTTTAAAATTCTTTTCAAAGGATTCCTTATAAGTTCAAAGTAATGTTAAGGTGTTAATGCTGATGAGTCAAATTAGTTATTTTGTAATTGTTTTTGTAAACTCAGATTTCAATATATGTAAGTTGTTGTCTAATTCTATGGAACCTAGACCGGTATAAGATCCCGATATGTAATTAAAATTTTATGTATTTATTATCTTTCTTTTTGAAAAAAATACACAACATTTATATGGGCGAAGTTCGGTAACTCGGGCTCAGGTCTTTACACTTCAATGTTTTGGATTTTTGGATAGAAGAGGTGGTGAAGGATGGTATTTATAGGGGAGGAGATGAATGTTTATAATTATTTTATTCATTATTTTATTATTTTGTCTCAAGACTATTAATACTTTGGGAATTATCAAAAAAATATTTTAAAATAATGAAGGGGAGTTCTAGATTATGGTTATTACATAATAAATGACACAAGGAATAGTGTATTTATCTTATAATGTATATATACCATAAATTAACATATTTTACTTTTCACCTAATATTCATGTATTTTAGAAAAATCAAAAAATTCACCATAACCATTTTTTAAGTGTAGAATTCAAAAATTAACTCCATTTTATGAAAATAATTTTATAAATATGGTATTTTTTATTTTGAATTAAAATCATCATTTATTTAAAAAATAATGATTTTAAAAATATAATTGAATTTATGACACTTTGAATATTTAATTAAGGTATCGTAAAATTATATTATAATCATAAGACAAAAAAATATTAATTTATGAATCTATTTTATAAAAATAAATATTATTTTAAATTATTATATTAATTATAAAATTGTAAATAAATATTTATTTTTATAAAAATACCAACACTTAATTTATTATTTTTAAAATATTTATTTACTAATACTAAGATATAATTATATCTTATTTTTATTTATAATATTCCTAATTTTTATTTATACTTTCATATTTGAGGTTACTAATCTATTTGCTAAGTTACTATTCCTAGTGGTCATGTCACTATTCTAAGGTTCAAGTTATTATTCCTTCGGTATAGGTTCCTTAATTTATTTAAATATCACTTATTTCATTATTATTTTTGAGGATTAAAGTTTTTATTGGTATATATTTGCTTTGTATGTTTTTATACCATGTTATATGATTATAAGAATTGAAACCTTTCCATTGATAATAATTTGGGTCAATACATTCTTTCCCCATTTTGAAATTTCTCCCTCAAAATTTTGTTTTACATGATCTAGTTAGGATACTTCTACTTAATTTCCTCCTCTGGTCCCCAGTTATATTCTTCATACTTATGGTTCCTATATAACTCTTTGACAAGCTGGGTTGTCTTGTTGCATAGAACTTATCTCTCTCGTCCAAAATCATTTCCAGATTCTCCTCATAAGAGAGATCATCTTCCAGCTATACCAACTCTGAGTTCAGTACATTTGAGGGATCTAATATGTACTTCCTTAGGAGAGATACAAGAACACGTCATGAATTTTATCCATACATGATGGAAGAGAAAGATGACATGCCACTCCTCCTATGCGATCAAGGATTTTAAAGTGTCCAATGTACCTTCAGATAAGTTTCCCTTTCTTTCCAAACCACATAGAACTCTTTTTGGGTGATATTTAAAGGAAGAATTTATCTATAATGTCAAACTCCAAGTCCCTTTGATGATTTTTAACATAGATACTTTTCCAAATCTGAGAATCATTGATATGTTGCCAGATGGATTGAACCTTTTCAGTCCTCTCTTGAACAATATCATGTTCAAATATCTTTTGTTCGACAACTTCATCCAAACAAGTTGGAGTTCTACATCACTTTTCATACAGAGATTCATATAGAGGCATCTGAATACTTGAGTGGAAGTTATTGTTATATGATAACTCAACTAATGGGAGATTCTTAACCCATCCACCTTTTAATTCCATTGAACACGCTCTTATAATGTCTTAGAGTGTCTGAAAAGTTCTTTTAGATTGTCCATTAGTTTGGGGCTCATAGGCCATGTTGATATTTTACTTAGTATTAAAATCACATCTACGAATTCTCTATAATTTGGATGTGAACCTTGGATTATGATCAAATATAGTTTAAAGTATAACCCCATGTAGTTTCACCACTTCCTTTACATAAATACTAAAAAGTTGTTCAAGTGTGGAATCTTCCCAAATAGAAATAAAGTGGGCAGTCTTGGTGATTCAATCCACCACAACCCATATCAAATTGTTTCATTTTTGATGCCTTTAGGAGATATGTGAAGAAGTATATAGTGAAATTCTCTCATTTCCACATGGTTATAGGAAAGGATTGCATCATCCCTTTGTACATCTGTCACACTGCTTTAACTTTTCGGAATATCAAATACCACGATATATATTCCACAGTCTTCTTATTAACATTATCCCACTATAAGTGTTCTCTATAATCATGGTACATATTGGAACATATATGATGGATATATAAAGTTGATATTTGTGCATTATCAACTATCTACATCTTTTTATCAAGTGATAAAGTCACACAAAGCCTTGTTCAAAACCTAATCACACCATCACCATCAATATGGAACTCTAGTAGCTTCCCTTATTTTACTACATTCACCTTCTTTTGAAGCTTCAGATCATCCCTTTATGCCTCCTTAATATTCTCTCGGATATATGGTTGGGAAATCATTTGGAAAAGGTAGGATGTATTCCCCAACATTATGATTTCCAAATCCATCCTTTGTATATTCATAAAGGGAGGTTATTTCTCAATTTTCATCATGGATAAAGTAACATGTTCTTTTTTCTAAGAGCAATAATATACTTGTTTTCCATTCAAGGATGATAGTGAATAAATAAATTTTATTCCTATGTTAGCCATAACCATATCCTTTGATGCATGTTGAGCTCTTTTTTTGTGAATATATACATTAGGATCTTGTGGTTGGTATATATGTTACACTTCTCACCATAGAGATTGTTCCACGAAATCAACAATGATAAAATCATATCTTCTTTCTCAAAATCATGCGTTGGATAGTTCTACTCATTGATATTCAACTACTATGAGGTTTAGGCTATAAATTTATCATTTTTCTTGAGTAAAAAACCAAGGAATTTATTTGGGTCATCACTATATATCTCAAAAAGTTCTCAACTTATTATAAATGTGAGTATATGTGTAGTGATTAGCCTCTTATTTAGCTCCTTGAATCTTTAATCAAATTATTCCATTATACATACTTTACCCCTTTCCTTGTTAACCAAGTTATTAGGGTAGAAAATCATGATAAGTTTCTAAAAAAAATAGTAGTGCCTTGATATGCTAATAAAACTGTGGATTTATATGACACTAGAGGGTTTAAGACACTCCCTAATCTCCTATTTTAAGGGTCTATAGAAATTACCTCACTTGTGACCATGTGTCCTAAAAATGTGAATTTCTTTAGCCAAAATTCACACCTATTGAAATTTTTATTCAATTTATCCTTCCTAAATGTCTCCAAAAAAATCATTAGATGTTATTCTTGTTCCTCATTTCTCTTGGATTAGATTATAATATCTTTGATAAACACTAAAAAAACAATTTCAAGGTAATGTCTAAAGACTATAATCATAAAATCATTGAGGATTGAATGGGGAATTAGTAAGTCTGAAGGGAATCACAAGAAACTCATAGTGACCATACCTTGTATAGAAAGTAGTCTTTTGAATGTCTTCCTTCCTCAACTTCTGTTGATGATATCTAGAAAAAGACCCACCTTTGAAAAGTATTGAGCTTCTTTTAGCTAATAGAACAAGTTATAAATCCTTAGAAGAGGATAATTGTTTTTTATGGGGATCATATCGAGCTCATAGTAGTTTATAAACAACCACATATATTCATTCTTTTCTATTTATAAAGAGAATGGGTAAACTGCAATGTGATATAATAGGGCATATGAACCCTTTTTCCAAATTATCTTGAATGTACTTCTTCAACTCATCCAATTTGATAAAGGCAATACTATGGGGACATTTTGAGATAGTATTAGCTCTAGGAATGATTTCTTTTTATAAATCAACCAAAAGATCTAGGGGAATTTTGGGTAACTCTTCAGAAAATACATCACTATATTCCCTCACAATGGTAATTTCTCATAGGTTGATACCTTCCTTTGAATCAACCATTTGAACAAGGTATGCTTCCTTATAAGGAATAAACACACACACCATTTAAGAATTTTCTAAAGGAGATTAATAGGATCACTTTCATTTATATAGGATCATGAGATGGTAAGAAATAATAAAATATATCTCCTTATAATGATAGTTGATATATTCTCTATATGACAAGATCCAATCTATCCACAGTATATAATCGAATTACACAAAGGGATTTATCATGAGATTCACTGAAATAATCTTCCCACATATGACAACAGTAGATGATTCTAATACTTGGAATGAAATTATTTCACCACTAGGTGTTTTTATTGATATATATAATTCATGGTTTCAAGGATTTGATTCAATATTTTTAGAAAACATGAAATATGTAATGTGTAGAAATAAAATAAAATATCACCTATTCCATGATTTAGTGAATATGAAGTTTACCTTGTTTGAGTTCATTTTATTACTCCACTTTGAGTAATACTTTCCTTCTTTTTTTGGATTTGATAGATGATGATGCTGATTAACCTCAAGAACTTGAGGTTTAGTGCACTGACTTGTATAGTTCCCTTGCTCCCTATAGTTGAAGCATTGAACCATGGGTGGTTCTATCCTTTCTTAAATTAAATTGGTGGGATTAATTATGTCTCTATGAAATTCATGAGCTTGGGGGCCTTCTATAACACACTTATAGTATTTCCCCATCCCTTTAAGGTATCTTCCATGATGCTTCTTCCCATATTTTTGACATGTTAGTGGTTGATATTTCTTTCCACCTTTATCATTAGATCCCCCATCTTGAAACTCCATATTTCTTTTCATATCACCATATCCATGGATCCATTATCCAAAATCCATATGCACTTTGAGATAAAATCAAACGAATTCCTAATAACTCCCAAGGTCTCGAATAACTGGATCATTTTGAAGGTGTGGTTTAAACTAGTAAATAATCTATCAATTTTTCTATCATTTTTGATAACAAAACCCAAAGAGTGACTTATTAGACTTACAATATTCATAGGCCATGATAGATTCACCTTTTTGTCGATTTTGCTCTATGAATTCTCTCACTATCATTGTATGAAGTTATTGATGGAAATATTTATTGATAAAAATTATCTTAAAGTCTTCCTAGACCATCTCTTCATTTTTTCTTCTTTGGGTTGGTGTTTCTAATTTACTCCCACCATTGGTCAGATTCTCCGTCTAGACAATAAACATCAAGAGTCGCATTATCTATATCAGAACAATGATGTAATGAAAATATCTTCTCCATTGAGATAACCCACTATTCTATGATGAGTGGATTAGAAGATCCACTAAATGTCGGTGGTCATTTATAAAAGACCCGATAGACAGTTTCTCCCTCTTATGTGAAGGTAGATATTCCACATTGTTTAGGTTATTATTCATATATTGAGACAGTTGGATAATAATATCCATGAATATTTTTACTCCACCTCCCATGGAATTGGGGATTTCATTTGAGAAATCTCTTCCTTGTCCCTCACATGGGATGTGGGCCTAGTTTCTCCTAAATAGAAAAGGTTTGAAAAAAACATTACAACAATTAATGAATAAATAATTTATTCCTTTTTAAAATTAACTCTAAAGTATATCTTGTGGGATCCCTATGTTTATTATTTATCTAAAACAATGATTCTTAGGTTAATAATTATACTTAGTATTATACTAAGGGTTTTCACTATCATTCTCTAATCCTAATTTCCAAATTATCTAAACCATGCTCTAATACAAACTATAGAGAACCTACTTTTTTCTTACATGATTATTACGTCATTATAAAGATAAAAAACATTAAAGAATTAAATGAATAGGATACAAATGTTCAGTTCCATTGGGAAATTAAGAACATACATAATATTTACATAATAATATATAAACATTTATTTAATTCATTATTCTCCAACTTCTTTGTGGCCCTTGTGTTCTCCTTTGTATAAGTAACCACCTGAGGATATACATCAAATAAAGGGGTGATATAAAATACCAATAAGAGGATAAATAAGAACATGAATCAATATAACATGGGGTGTTCATAACCATCATCATAATCATGTTAGGAAGAATTAGATAAAGTCATGAAATGTGGAAATTCATAAAATTGAAACATCATGTCTTAGAGGTCAACTTACACACATAGTTGGGAAAAGATATAGAATAATGTTCCTACTTATTTCAATTTATATCATGGAATAAATAACATTACAAAATGAATTTAAGAACTATATAATTCCAGGAACATCCATCACATCATAAAATTCACATGAACAATATAATTTTTGGTGCACTCATCCCATCATACCATTTATATAATCATGCATGCCACGTAGAATATATATCAATATTTTTCAAAAAATAACCCATGGAAAGGAATTAGTTTCATTTAATAAAGTCTAAATAAATGAATAAAATTTTATGTTCCAAAAATAAATATAGAATAACATACCTGTTATAAGAATCATCAATAAGAAACAATCCCATTAGAAGTAAAATATGTATTTTTAGAAAGAATAATTATTTTGGAAAAATATTTAAATTTTTCATAAAATCAGTTTGGAAACATGTATATACCATTAAATATAAAGGAAGGATAATAAATTATATTTATGGAACATTAAAGGAACATCCATACTAAAAATGGAGTGAAAGAGTGATAACCCAGATAAAGGGAGTTGGTTTTGAGAATACACTTACCTTATATCCGAGTGATTTATTTACTTTAATATCATTTATAATCAAATTAAATTAATTAATTAAAAAATATAGAACATATTTTATATTTTTATGATTTATTATAGTTTTATTAGGGTCATTTATGTCATTTTTCATGAGTTATAGAGTTCAATTTCATCGTTCAGGAGTGTTTGTTTTCATGGTTTTCATGATCAGTTCACTAGTTTATAAGCTTGGAAGTTCATGTATAATAAGAATATTTCTCCAGAAAGGAAATAATATGATATTAATGAACATGAAAAAGTTTAATTGGTCTTATATATAATTTGTTATATGGTTTTAGGATGATTAACTAGATATAATGTTAATGAAAATGATTTAATTTATTTTGGCAGTTTTTAAGACCATTATGAGCTTGTATCATTTTATTTAATATCATGTTTATATATTGGTTACAAAACATTATATAAATTATAATATGTATAATGAAATATCACTTAAAAATAGTAATGGTTTTATGATCAGACTTGAAGGTGATAGTGAAAAATGGAAACTCATTATCTACGTCGGCTATAAATCGACACACCCTAGACGATATTGTCATTTTTAGAATAACAGTAAAAATGGAAGAGATTTGAAGATGAATTATTCCATTAATGTAATAAAATTAAATTATATAAAATATAATAATGTTATAATACCACTTGTATAAGTATAGGTGAGGAGAGTATATTAAAATAAATGAAATTAAAAAGAAAATAAAAGGATAAGAAAATAGATTTTACCTCTTGAAATTATCCTCCTTAAGAACCTCCTTAGAGAAAAGGGTTTGGTATTTTGATGAGACCAAGGTATCATTGATGTGGGGGAGGGGATTGGGAAGAGGTTTGGGTAGAATTTAGACAATATTCAATGATATGGAGTTGTGAGGATAAGAGGGGGTGATGGGTGGTATTTATATGGGAGGAGAGGGATGTTTTATCATTATTTTATTCCTTAGTTTATTATTTTGGATCAAAACTATGAATAGTTTGATCATTATCATGAAATATATTAATATAATTAAAGGGATTTAAATATTATGGTGATTATATCCTCAATCACTCAATGAATAGTTTATTTAACTTATAATGTACATATATCGTAAATTACAATATTTTACTATTCACAAAAAATTCAAGAAATTTGAAAAAATAAAAAAATCCACCCTAATGATTTTATGATGTGTAGAATTAAAAAATAAACTCAATATTATAAAAATAGTTTTTTAAATATTAGGAATTTAATTTTTCATTAAAATCATCATTTATTTGAAAAACAATGATTTTAAAATTATAACTGATTTTATGACACTTTGAAAAATTAATTAAGGTCTCATAAAATTATATTATAATAATAAGAAAAAAAATATTAATTTATGAATCTATTTTTAAAATGTAATTATTCTTATAAATTATTATACTAATTATAAAATTTTAAGTAAACATTTATGTTTTACAAAAAATACCAACAATGAATTTATTATTTTTAAAACATTTATTTACTTATATTCAGATATAATTATATCATATATTTATTTATAACATGTCTAAATTTTATTTATATGTTCATAGGTGAGGTTACTATTCTATTTTCCAGATTACTATTCCTAATTGTCAAGTTACAATTCCAAGGGTCAAGTTACTATTCCTTTGGTATAGGTTCCTTAATTTATTTAAATATAACTTATTTCATTAATATTTTTAGATATTACAGATTTTGTTTGAATTTATATACTATTTATGTGTTTTATACCATATAATATAATTATAAGAAGGGAAATAATTCCATTTATAAAAGGTTAGGTCGTTATAGAAAGGCCACTTCCAGTGGAAGTCGTGAAGTCATGACACACTACGGAATGAAATTACATGTCATGTACACAAATAAACATCATGAAAGTTTGAGAATGTGAATATATGAAAAACCTACCACCGACATGGATTACCCATCATGTTAAGATTTAAACGTTATGGAACTATTAAGAAATAGAAAATTGATGATGCACACGGCTGAGTGTTTGATGAAAACCATTATAAAAGAACGTCCTCTGCTACTGTTTTGAGATCTGGAAGTCATGCCTTGATGATAGAGGATGCCGAACTGGAGCATCCCACTGAAGAGCCCTGATGCTTCTACCTTTATTTAGGATTTTATTCATTCTTTTATACCCCCTATAATGGTTAACATGGGGGGGGGGGGTTATTTCTTTGTTTCATGCCATATGTGATGAACAAGTATTGATTGAATGAGGTATTTTATTTTTGATTGGAATTTATATTGGGATTTCACGTCAGTTCTTCAATTCTATCTCTTCCCAAATTTTTCTTGGATGAACCTTATTAGTGGGGTTATGAAAAGGGTTTAATTTCATCATTTTTTAGCATGACCATTTCTTAAGTTGATTGAATACCATTGTTTAATGTGAGTTCTAGGGTTTAAATTTCCTCCATGAACCTTTGCATTTGTATACTCCCTATGTATAAATAAGGTTTTGGGTTACCCATCCTTTTTAATATAAAGTAACTGACCATGAGAAAAGGAAAACTTAAGATAGAGAGCGTTTTCCATGACTATTGGACTTGCTAAGAGACAATCCCAACTTCTTCATGATTTCTAATTAATTATTTCATAACTTGTCATCCCACAAACATGGATTCATTGCTTCCTGACACCCTTCTTCTATTTTCTTCTTCCAGTTTCTTCTCAAATCCATTGCTCAATAACATAGATTCATTTTTTAAAAATAATAAATAGTTTAGGTTTATTGTATTTAATTAATATTTTCTATAACCTTTTCTCTGTGGGTTCGACCTTAGAAAATAACTTTCTATACAACCCGGTAGTTTAGGGGGTTGTTTGATTTCTGTATATAAATTTTGAAATTTTATAAGCCTAAGATAATTAAAAATGCCCAAGTGGATATAAAATTTCTAGTACTGTTTTTGGATTTAATAGAATAGGATTTATTATTCGAATAATTTAGAAAAAATATATTCTCATATTTTTAGTTTTTTGATTTTCCATAGGATTTTTTTATTTACGTTTTATTACTTTTTACAACACTGGGTATTTTTGGTTGTGATGGCAGGACTATTGAGAAAAATTACCACTTGGGATAGGTTCGCCTTCCAACTTGATGATATGGAATAGATACTCAATGAAGTCAAAACGGTGAATAATCAATCCAATGTGTGCCCAAAACCATACCCAATCATCGAATACATAAAAATCTATACCCTAGAGCCAAAATTAAAGGAGGTGAATCATAAGAAAAAAAATAAATAAATGGTAATTACCACTTCCAATGATGATATTCATTCTAACCATGATACTTTTGAATTTGTAGGTTTTGAAGATGATGAAGAGGGTGACCTTGCTCAAGAACTCAAGTGGGACAAAACACAATTTAGCAAACAACATCAACAAGAAGAAGTTGAACAAGAAGAAGAGACCTCATCTGTTAAGATTCTATAAATATTCCTTGAGAAACTAGGACTATGGGAAATGGAAGAGGAGGAGGAGGAGGATGAGAAAGATATTCCTACCACATTTATAACAAAAATTTTAGAAAATTAAAGTGCACCACAAAAATGAGGAGATTCAATTTCACCCTAAAATGACCATGCAATGGAAAAAAGAAGCAGTAATAAAAGAATATTTTAACTAAGTCTGTACAAATACTGAAATCTTATTTGTGATACTCTGTCACGACCTGTCCCAGTGGGGCCCGAGCCGCAACTCCCCAAGCCCGCCTCCCATAGGCTGGGGGCTGGTGACTAGCACCGAGTAGGCATGCTACTAACATAGGAGGAATTACCTATAAACTTTTACACACGTACACACATCTCCAAGCCCACAAAGATGAAAAGTGAACACTACTAAAAAATGGAAAAAATGCATGCATACACTAAATCCCAACCAACAGAGTAGGACATGAATGTAATGTACAAGAAAGTAAAACCCTAGGCCAAAAGTACAAGCCCACTAAAAGAGAGTCTGTAACAAAATCCAACCTGTAAAGAAAGGTGTTGGGACTACAGTCTGTAGCCATAGGAACACACCTCGGCCTGTCTGATGTCCCTGAGTACCGTCTGGTCCTAGTCTGCCTAGACTCCTATCAAAGGCTAGCTCGTCTGCACAAGACACGACACGTGCGGGCAAAGCCTGTGCAGGGGTGGGTATTCAATACCCAGTAAGACACCCCGAAACCACAAAGGAACCACAACAAGGGAAGTAACCAAAAGGAAAGACACAGTCAGATCTACACATAATATGTCTACCCAACATATTACGAGAAAATCCAGATATGATCATCCACGATCGACTATCGCGAATACCACCACTGAGATCCAGCTCAAAGATTCCACTAAGCACGTATCAAGGAGAATACACTCCTAGGTATAAAGAGAGAGATACACGAAGTAATCGTTCTGAGAGGACACACTCCACAAGTGCCTTGAGAACATGATGCTCAGATGAGGATCACAACCAAGTCATGGGGTGATTACGATAACTCAGTCTGAGCTAATCTACTAAGAAGAGGATCTACGCCCGTGTAAAGTTGGTCACATCGATACCAAGAACTCTACCTAGGGTTCTAGGAATGAATAGAGGTTTCGAATCTAAGTCCCACAGAGGGGATTCTAACAACTCTATTCAGGAAGTTCTGCTGAAGGGATCATACTCCTGTGTAAAGGAAATGATACCAGAACCTTCAGGGAAAGGACCAAGGGTATGAACCCTAAGAAACTAGTCCATGTCATAGAAGCCAAGTAGCTCAAATCATTTAAGACAGGTTACACGACATGTAGTATAGTTACACACCGTGTTCCTTGACCCCAGGTACTGACCATGTAAACGGACCGTGTCATTTGTTCAAGCCGAGTAAAAGCAAACTACACGGAATTTAGAAAAAGTACACGCAGTGTTCCTTAACCCCGGGTAATGCCCGTGTAATCGGCCCATGTCATTCGTCTTGTCGGAAAGAAAGCAACTACACAGCGTGTAGAAGAATCACACGCCATGTCCAATCATCTGAGGCTCGCTCTATGTATGCTGGCCATGTGCCTGTACACGGTCTCTGCCCGTGTCTGTGTCGCCTGCCTATGTACCAGTACATGGGGTATCCCGTGTATCTATCTAGGTCTGGCCGGGGAGGGGTATACACGATGTGTTCTTGGCCGTGTACCCTGCCCGTGTCTCTGTAGTCCCAAAGTACATGCCAGGTAAATCCGCCGATGAACACACACCATGTAGCCCATACTACACGACGTGCAGTCCAGAAATTTCTAGAAGCGTCGTCTTCCTCCACGCGCCTCGGCTGATCCTCCGGATCTTGATCCAACCGTACGATAATCACGAAACGCTGGATTTGGGGTCGTCCCGCTACTACGAAACTGATTCAGTTGGTTTCAGGCTTCCGATCGGCCTTGATAGAACGTCCCGATCGACCTGCATGAAAATGCTCAAAGAATGGGTATTTCTGAACCACATCGATTTGTCCGCTGCTGTCACCGTCGCACCTCCTCTAGGTCATCTCGATGTTGGATGTTTGATTTCAGATCATTGTGCCAACAAACGAATGTGCAAATATGGATTTCATCCAAGAACTCATAGAATGCACATGAAGAACGCATAGGAACTAGGAGATCAAAACACAACAATCGAGAGGGACGAACCTCGATCGATGTTCAGGTCGATCTTGGTTTGTCACCATTAGAAGGTTGACCGAAAACCAAATTAACTCAAGAATAAAATCCCCACTATTCCCACAAAATCCAATCCCGCAAGAACGATCGATCCGCAGCTAATCTATTCATGGATTAGTCTATGTTCATCATGGAAATAAAAAACGGGGAATAAAATCACACTTTAAACATCCTACCCAGATCCGCAGCGTTTGCTGGCAATGATCCGGTCGCAGCGTCGTCGTCACCGGCAAAGCTCGTCAAGAACGTCGTCGCCGCGTTGGGAGGTTTTCTCCGGATCTCTCTAGGGAGATTCAGGGTTATGAGAAAAGTAACCCTGATCCCCTACAAATATATTTTTAAAAAGTAAAATAGATATTTCGCTGCAACAAAGATTTGAATAAAATATTTTAATAAAATATTTTATTACGGTTGCGTCCAAAAACCAGATTTCCCCACCGACCTGCGCCGGCCAATGTTAGGCCTCACCTAAGGTACAATCACTGTTCCGAACGCAACAGTGACCTTAGATTTCTGATCCAAGCACCCGTTCAGGAGTTATTTCACTTTTTCACGAAAACTACACCCGTGCGTTATTTAATTATTAAATTAAATTCAAACATTTGTTCTGGGCTCACCGGGCCTGGGAACTGCACGACGTCTCAGAGCTTGGTCTCGAATTAATTCCCATATAATATTAAAATAATAAATGGAAAAATCTAGGACATTACATCACACCCACCTTAGGGCTTTTACTTCCCTGAAAATCCAAAACAAAGGATACTAAAAAAGATGTGGGTACTGCACATGAATATGAGCCTCCCGCTCCCATGTGCTCTCCTGGAGATTCCCGTGATGCCACCGGACACGAACTAAAGGAATAGATCGCGAACGAAGGATATTCTCATACCGATCCTCAATCACCACTGGGTACTCAGCAAAGGTCACTCCATCATCGATGTCCAGCTCGCCTAGTCGATAACGTGCGATGGATCATGCACGTACCTCCGTAGCTACGACACATGGAAGACGTTGTGTACCTGGTCCATCTGAGGAGGTAGTGCCAAGTGATACACCACCTCGCTAACTCTACTCAAAATCTTAAAAGTGTCGATGATCCTCAGAGATAGCTTTCCGCCTCGGTAAAATCTTCGCAATCCACATCGAGGTGAGGCCAGAAGGAACACATGGTCTCCCTCCTCGAACTCCAAGGGCCTCCACCTCCTATCGGCATAAGAATTTTTCCATCTTTGCACAGTCTTCATCTGCTCTTGGATGACTTGAACCTTCTCTATAGTGTCTCTCACCATCTCTGGGACCATAATTGCTGACTCTCCTAGGTCAGTTCAGCAAAACGATGACCTAAAAGGTCGCCCGTACAGAGCCTCGAATGATGCCATACCAATAGGGGAATGATAACTGTTGTTATAAGAAAATTCCACCAGTGGTAGGTGATCCTCCCAGCTACGACCGAATTCACGTATTCAAGCTCGAAGCATATCCTCTGAGACCTTGATGGTCCGCTCTGTCTGACCATCAGTCTGGGGATGAAACGCTGTGCCCAAGCGTAACTGATTCCCAAAATCTTCCTGCAATCCATTCCACAACTTGGATGTGAAATGAGCATCACGATCTGAGACGATCGTGGATGGAACTCCATGAAGTAGAACTATCTTCTGCACGTAGAGGCATCCCATGCTCTCTACTGAACTCTGATCCTGTATGGCTAGGAAGTGGGCCGACTTGTTGAGTCGATCAACGATCACCCAAATGGAATTGTGTCCCCTTGACATGCGTGGTACACCCATCACAAAGTCAATGAATATCCCGTACCACTTCCACTCTGGCACCTCAAGGGGCCGAGTCAAGCCTACTAGAACCTGGTGCTCAGCCTTTACTTGCTGACAAGTAAGGCACCGAGAAACAAATTCTGCCACACACTTCTTCATTCCTGGCCACCAGAACTGACGTCATAGGTCCTGATACATCTTTTCCACATCTGGATGCACCGCCAAAGGGGATGTATGTAACTCCCTCAGAACCTCCTCCCAGAATGTCACTGGTACTATTGTACACCCTCTGAAAAGAACAACATGCTCCCCACCTTCTGAATATCCATCATCCGTAACACCATTGGATATCTAAGCACGTAGAGTCTCATAGCTAGCATCCTCGAGCTGTGCTTCCCTGACTCGCTGTAAGAGTGGGGGGGGGGTGTAACAACCATCGACTTAAGGTAATCTCCCTCATCTCTATCCATGAAGGATAACTATAAAGAGGCCAACTGCCTCATCACCTCATCCAGCAACTACGAACTGGATTTTCTACTGAGAGCATCTGGCACAACGTTCCCCTTCCCAGGTGTGTAAATGATCTCAAAGTCATAATCCTGGATGAACTCGAGCCATCACCTCTATCTCAAATTAAGATCCATTTGAGAAAAGATATATCTGAGACTCTTGTGATCAGAGTAGACAGTAAACCGCTTTACCATCAGGTAGTGCCGCCACATATTCAATGCAAAGACTACCGCTGCCAACTCAAGATCATGGGTCGCGTAGTTCTGCTCGTGTGGCCTCAACTAACACGAGCCATAGGCAATCACTGCTTGCCTCTGCATCAGAACACAACCAAGCCTAGTTCCGGATGCATTGTAGAACACTACGTACTCGACACCCTACTCCGGCAACCTCAAGATCGTGGCGCTCGTTAGACTCTGTCTCAACTGCTAGAAGGCCTGCTGACATCTCTCGGTCCACATGAAAGGCTGCCCCTTTTGGGTCAAAGTTGTCATGGGTGATGAAATACATGAGAAATCAAGAATGAATCTCCGATAGTAGCCTACCAAGCCAAGGAAGCTCTATACCTCCGTCACGCTTCAGGGTGGCTCCCATGATAATACTGACTCCACCTTGGCTGGGTCTACTGCTACACCATCTGCTGAGATAACGTGTCCCAGAAAGTAGACCTCCTGTATCTAGAACTAGAACTTGGAGAGTTTCCCATACAACTGGTGCTCTCGGAGTGTGTCCATAACTATCCTTAGGTATCTCGCGTGCTCCTCCTTGAACGCAGAGTACACAAGGATATCATCAAGGAAGACCACTACGAACCGATCTAGATAGGGATGAAAGATCTAGTTCATGAGTCCCATGAACACTGCCGAGGCATTCGTCACACTGAAGGGCATCACCAAGTACTCATAGTGACCATAGTAGCATCTGAAAGCCGTCTTTAGTATATCCTCATCCCTTACTCGCAACTGGCGATAGACTGATCATAGATCAACCTTCGAGAATCATAATGGCCCTCTCGACTGGTTGAAGAGGTCATCGATCCTCGGTAGTGGGTACCGGTTCTTCACGGTCACCTGATTCAAGTGACGGTAATCCACACATAGCCTCAAGCTCCCGTCTGCCATCTTGGAAAACAACTCTAGGGCCACCCAGGGTGAAATTCTAGGTCTCACAAAGCCCTTCTTCTGCGAGTCATCCAACTACACTCTCAGCTCACGAAGCTCTGCAGGAGCCATCCGATATGCTGATGCTGATATCGGTGTCATCCTGGGTTGCAACTCAATGCAGAAGTCTATATCCCAAGGGGGAGGTAGTCTTGGGATATACTCTGGAAAGACGTCCTCATACTCAACCACTACTTCTGGAAACTGGAAACTCATAACATCTATTGCGCCAAGGGCTAGGCCAGCCAAATGATAGGATATCGGTTGCACCTTCCTACGTATGAGTCCATCCTACGCTGCCTGGGTCTCTCTTTCACCGAAAAAAGAGAACCTCATTCCATCACTGCGGACACACTGCACCCTTCGCCTAAAACAGTCGATCTGGGCATGAACTGTGGATAGCCAATCCATACCAAGAATTACATCATAAGGCCTCGACACTACCACCAAGAGGTTCCAACCGAAACTCTCACCTCCAAGGGCCAGGTCACACTGTCTACAGAGGTGTGTAATCTCTGAGTCTTCTGCATTCGGTGTTTCTAAGCGTAAGGGTCGAGTCAACAACTTAACTAGAATCTCAAGGTCTCGAACAAGATAAGTAGCCAGAAAAGAATGACTAGCACCTGTGTCTATCAGTATGGCAACCAAAGTAGAAAAGACACAGATTGTACCTCTAATCATTCCGGGAGTACCTGCGTCATAATCCTCTACTGCCTGTAGCTATCCCTCCCTCTTTCCACCAGCTCCCTGAGCCTGGGGTGGACCTCATGGGGGTGGTGGTGGTAAAAGGTCAAAACACTGACCACCTCCAGCTGCTCTACCAGCTCCCCTAACACGTCCGCCGCCCTGAAAATCTGTCTGCTCCACATGTTGCCTCTGCCTCAGTGGTCCATCCACTGCTCCCGTGTCAGTAGTATGGTGGGTCAGACAATCTCGAGTGAGATGTCCCCTGCCATCACATGAGTAGCATCACCTCTCTCGAGGCTGGATGGATGCGCCCTGCAAACCCTGTACGGAAGATCCCATGTCCTGGGATCTCCTCCGAAAACATCTCCCATGCCTGGGTCCCTGACGTCGGCTCCCAGCTACCAAGGTCTCTACTCTAGCTCACCCACTACGGACATCTTTCAGCTATATCTGCTCTTCCAAGAAGCTCTCGACCACCAGAGCCCGCTTGAGCACCCCAACATAAGTAGGAATTCTCATAGGGATGATGCTATCTCAGATATCTCTACGCAAGCCCTGCTCAAAAGTCCGAGCTATGAAGTACTGATCTCTGACCATATCCATCGAGTACCACGAGAGGTCGGTAAACCTCAATCAATAGTCAGCCATCGTCATGGTTCCCTACTGGAGCTGAAGAAGCTTCTGTATACGTAATGCTCTCAGGGTAAACGGTGAAAACTCCTCTCTGAAGAGATGCTCAAACTATAATCATGCAAGAGTCGCCTTGTTGTGGGTCTGGATAACCAAACTCCAGCATCGTCCTTCCGAGCCCTGTAGAAGGCTCGCTGCTAGGATCACCATCTGGTCTGCTGGTGTCCTGACCAAATGGAAGACGCTGTCCACTCCCACAAGCCAGTCCTCTGCTGCCTGAGGGTCAGGCTCACCTCGAATCCTAAGGGGTATGTGTCTCTGAAATTCATGAAGTGCGCTCACCCGGTGCTCCTCCTCCACTGGTAAAGTAGGCACTAAACACTGCTCCATAGGTGGCGGGATAACTGGCACACCACCTGATGGTAAAATTGGGGGATCCGGTCCCTATATTGAGGCTTTATCACTGAGGGGGTCATACTCATGATTTATCTTCTGGATCCTAGTGGGTGCGCATCACGGAGGCATCCTGGTAATGAAACAAGATGTATCTCAGTTAGTGAGTATATCTAGAGAGCTGAATTAAAAAGGACACGGAAACCACAACCCATTCCTATATGATGCATGTACCGTTAATTTTTTTTCCTGAAACTAGTGTTCTCATGTTCTGAGTTGAAAAAAAAGTTATCAGAGTTCTGGTGTATGGATACGTTGGCTGCCCGTACCATCACTGGGGTCCCTAGCCAGAAAGCTGAACTCGAAACACTCGACACTGTTTCCCGAAACCAACTCACAGACTCTCGGTCCTAAGGTAGAACCGACCACCTCTAATATCACTCTTTCACGTCCCATCCCAATGGGGCCCGAGCCACAACTCCCCAAACCCATCTCTAATAGGCCATGGGCTGGTGACTAGCACCGAGTAGGCATGCTACTAACATGGGAGGCATTGCCTATAAATCTGTACACACGCACACACATCTCCAAGCCCACAAAGCTGAAAAGTGAACACTACTAAAAAATGGAAAAGATGCATGCATACACTAAATCCCAACCAATAGAGTATGACAGGAAAGTAAAGTACAAGAAAGTAAAACCCTGGGCCAAAAGTACAAGCCCACCAAAAGAGAGTCTGTAACAAAATTCAACTTGTAAAGAAAGGTGCGGGGACTATAGTCTTTAGTCGTAGGAACACACCTCGGCCTATCTGATCTCACTGAGTACCGTCTCTTCCTAGTCCACCTAAAATCCTATCAAAGACTCGCTCATCTACACAAGACACGACACGTGTGGGCAAAGCCCGTGCAGGGGTGAGTATACAATACCCAGTAGGAAACCCAGAAACCACAAAGGAAACACAACAAGGGAAGTACCACAAAGGAAATATACAATCATCTCTACACAAAATATGTCTACCCAACATATTACAAGAAAATCCAGATATGCTCATGCACGATCGACTATCGCGAATACCACCACTGAGATCCAGCTCAAAGATTCCACTAAGCACGTAACAAGGAGAGTACACTCCTAGGTCTGAAGAGAGAGATACGAAGTACTCGTTCTGGGAGGACACACTCCACAAGTACCTTGTGAACATGATGCTCAGATGAGGATCACAACCAAGTCATGGGGTGATTCTGACAACTCAGTCTGAGCTAATCCACTAAGTAGAGGATCAGAGCCTGGGTAAAGTTGGTCATGTCAATACCAAGAACTCTACCTAGGGCTCTAGGAATGAATAGAGGATCCAGATCTAAGTATCACAGAGGGGATTCCAACAAGTCTATTCAAGAAGTTCTGCTGAAGGGATCATAATCCTCTATAAAGGAAATGATACCAAAACCTTCAGGTAAAGGACTAAGGGTACAAACCCTAAGAAAACTAGTCCAAGTCACATAAGGAAAGTAGATCAAGTCATTTAATGCAGGTTACATGGCATGTAGTATGGTTACACGCCATGTTCCTTGACCCTGGGTACTACCTATGTAAACAGCCCGTGTCATTTGTTCAAGCCAAGTAAAACCAAAATACACGGCGTGTAGAAAAAGTACACGCCCTGTTCCTTGACCTCGGGTACTGCCCGTGTAACCGGCCCATGTTATTCGGATTGTTGGAAAGAAAGAAACTACACGGCGTGTAGAAGAATCACACTCCATGTCCGAGATTCTGGGGCTCGCTCTGTGTACGCTGGCCATGTGCTCGTACATGGTCTCTGCCCGTGTCTGTGTCGCCTGCCCATGTACCAGTACACAGGGTATCCCGCGTATTTTGCCGGTTCTGGCTGGGGAGGGGTATACACGGCGTGTCCTTGGCCGTGTACCATGCCAGTGTCCGTGTACTCCCTAAGTACACGCTAGGTAAATCCACCGATGAACACACGCCTCGTAGCCCATACTACATGGCATGTAGTTGGGAAATTTCAAGAAGCGTCATCTTCTTCCATGCGCCTCAGCTGATCCTCCAGATCTTGATCCAACTATCCGATCATGACAAGACTTCGGATTTGGGGTCGTCCTGCTCCTATGAAATTGATTCCATCAGTTTCGGGCTTCCGATCGGCCTTGAGAGTGCGTCCTGATCTGCCTGCACGAAAACGCTTGAAGAACAAGAATTTCCAAACTACATCGATTTGTCCACCGATGTCACCGTCACACCTCTTCTAGGTCATCTCAATGTTGGATCTTTGATTTCAGATCGTTGCACCAAAAAACGAATGCGCAATGATCGATTTCCTCCAAGAACACATAGAACACACACGAAGAACGCGTAGGATCCGGGAGAGAAAAACACAACAATCGAGAAGAACGAACCTCGATCGATGTTCGTGTCGATCTTGGTTCTTACCGTTAGAAGTTTGAACGAAAACCAGATTAATTCAAGAATCAAATCCCCATGATTCTCGCAAAATCCCATCCCGCATGAATGATCAATCTGCGGCTAATCTGTTCATGGATTATTCGACATTTTTCGTGGAAATAAAAAACGGGGAAGAAAATGACAATTTAAACATCCGACCTGGAGCCGCGGCGTTTGCAGGTGAAGGTCTGGTTGCCACATCATCATCGCCGGCGAAGCTCGTCAAGAACACCATCACTGTGTTGGGATGCTTTCTCCAGAGCTCTCCAGGGAGATTCAGGGTTTTGAGAAAAGTAACCCTGATCCCCTGAGAAATCTATTTTTTAAAAAGGAAAAGAGATATTTCGTTGCCACAAAGATTTGAATAAAATATTTTAATTAAATATTTTATTACGGATGCGTCCAAAAACCAGATTTCACCAACAACCTGCGCCAGCCGATGTTAGGCCTCACCTAAGGTAAAATCGCTGTTCCGAATGCAACAGTGCCCTCAGATTTCTGATCCGAGCACCCGCTCGGGATTTATTCAACTTTTTTAAGAGAAATGCATGCCCACGCTATTTAATTATTAAATTAAATTCAAAAAATTGTTTCGGGCTCACCGGGCCTCGGAACTGCACGCCGTCTCAGAGCCTAGTCTCGAATTAATTCCCATATAATATTTAAATAATACATGGAAAAATCCGTGACATTACATACTCATTCTATTCAAACTCCAGTAACCACCTTTAAGTCCCATTCCTATTTCAATGAGGAGAATTCAAGACGAGATGGGTAGATTTAAAAGTCATAATTGGGTAAACATAAGATGATTAACTCCATACTACACCCCAATCAGCTAACCCAAGTATGATCAATCCATGAAACCATTAAAATAGAGTATCCTATTAGAGGAAACCTAATTTTCTATGCTTCCTTGAATTTTATATTTATTTATTTCTTAATATATAATTTTATACAAGGATTTATTTTCTATTCCCATTTTATTCTGAGTGTTATTGAAATGGCATGTACTTTCACATTTTTTTCTATATTTTTTCAGTTTTATCGAAGGAACTATAAAATCATGAAGCAAGTATCAAGATCCATGATAAGAAGCTGCATGACCATTACACATCATGAACCACATTCATGTTTTCATACAAAATACATGTCATGTAATCATTACACGTCATGAAACTGGTGGAGGGAGAGTTTTTGTTGCTATTTTTAAAGCTTATTGAAAGGGTATTAAATATATAAATTTATAATTTTTTTACTATATTCCCCACATTGAAAATGTTTTATATCTTTAACTGTAAATTCCATGCCCACACCTGATTCTTGCTTTAATCAACAGAATTAGGATACATAAACTACCTAGGGAAACTATCATGTCGTGAATTTAAATTCATTTTTCAATAAATTTGAATTAAAAAATAGGGAAAATAATTAATAGGGATATGCATATGGATTAGAATTCGAAAAATTAGGATTTATAAGAGCATGTTAATTTTGGTAAATGAAATTTTTTTGAGGTTTTTCCTACCTTGAATTTCTTATATTTTTGTTAATTAATTTAATTATTTGTATTCATTTCCATGAGTAGTTTTTATAAACATTCATATCATTCCTGAGACATCCAATGGGAATAATATTTCCCATTATTTCTATAGTATATTCAATTTGAAACTTAGGCATGTTTTCTTTTAGAAATTTCTTTTCATATTATCAAAGTTATGTCTAAATAGAATCAGTTTTAATATGATTGAGGCATATATTTTTATCCCTTTATCCATAGAACAACCTAACATTAATAATTTTTAAGCCTATATAATCCATGACCAACCTTGTTAGGGAGTGATTCAAGTTAAAATCATATGTTATACATTCCTACATTCCTCAATTGTTTTTCATTATATTTAAATGAATACGTTGGGGAAAGGTATTTTTTAGGGTGTTCTGAGATATAATTTATTGAGGGTATTTTTCTAGGAGATTATCCATTGTGATTTAAGGTAGGTCTATGTATTGTCATTGTATTTTATTATTTATCTCTCATTTTAATAATACTAGTAATAAACATTTGAAAAGAAAAAAAATGAAAAAATTGGTCCTGTATTCGGAGGATAAAAAATAACCATTACTAGTCTGATGATCATTTTACTGTATGTGGTTGGGTGGTGTATGAGATATTTTTCTTAAGCATAGATTTTGAAAAAAGAAAAAAAATACAAAAGAAAAAAAAGGCCAATAGAGGTTGATTATATCATTACGATTACATGTAACATGATCCCACTTTTTAGATTTTTGGGGGAATAAATAGATAAAAAATGTAGAGGGATATTTTTTATTGAGATTATATTATGATATCATGAATTAAAATTTAGATTTAAAACTTCTTTTTAAACTATTACTTTTATATGATTTACTTACCTACCCTAAGACTTTGAGTTATTTTATCCTAAAATGGTTAAACCCTCATGATTAATTTTGAATTATATATTTATTTGGTGGAGATGTTATATTTCTTCAATTTTATGGTAAGTGACATGTTTGAGTGGTATCTAATGATTTTTTTTACATTTATACCTTTAGTATGAGAAAAAAAATCATATGAGGTAAATTAAAAATGTAATGAATATTAATAATTAATTGAAAAAAGAAAATGGTGGATGGAAATAGATTAGCTGTTTTAAAATACTAAAGGTAAAATACATAGTTTATTTTCATTATTTAAAAAAATGAGGCTTTGAGAGAATTTCGTGCCCATGTTGTTCGAAAATTTAATTTTCCATTTGATTAGTTATTTTTAATAAAATTGAATTTGATGCCTAGTAAGGTGAATGTCATTTTCATTATGTTGAGATTCCATCCTTGATAAAAATTATGAATTTAAGTGTGATGGAATTTGATATATGTATTTCATGCTTACATTTTATGGTGTTTTAATAAATAAATTCTAGTATTTAAATAATTATTTTTTTCTAAATTTTGCACATTTGAATTGTTTTATGTTTATGGAATGATATAGTGGACACTTGGAAAAGTAACTAAAATCGCCAAGTCTTGGATCTTACATTCACATCATGCCTCTTATCTTCACTCATGGTGAGAAAACATATTTTTGAGGACATAATAGAACTACAAATTGGAAGAAGGAATTTACACGTCATATATCTCATTACACGACAAGAGATTTCAGAGAGAAAGTCCACCACCAGTTCAATTCATGAAGCTATTACACACTTTTTAAATTAATTACACATAATTTAAAAATATACACATCATGAAATTTTAGGATAAATAATATACAAAAAACTCACTACTGATGTGGATTACATGTTCAGTAAAATATTACACGTCATGCAATTGTCAGAAAACAGAAAATTTATGACACATGAGGCTGAGGGTATGATGGAAAAAATTATAAAATAATATCCTCATCTTTGTTTTTTGAGAACTGGGAGCCATTCCATGATAAGATATGATATTGGACTAAAGTGCACCACCACAGATCCCCACTATTACCACATTTATTAATGATTTTATTCATTATTTTCTACACCTTCTCATGGAAAAAATAAGGGGTGATTTAATTGTGTATTGGAATGTGTGATTAATGGATATTTATTTTCTGAGTTATTTTATATTTAATTTCAATTTATGTTGGTATTTCATGTTAATTATTCAATTCCATCTCTTCCCTGATTCTTCCTACCTGACCATTTTGAGTGGGGTTCGAAAAAAAGTTTAATTTCATTATTTCTTTAAGCACAACCATTTACCGAGTTGATTGAATCCCATTTTTTAATATGTGGTATGGGGTTAATATATCCTCCACAACTAGTTGGTTTTTATCTTCTTTATGTTTAAATAATGTTTTAGGTTACCCATCATTTGTAATCCAAAGTACATGACAATGAAAAAATAAGAACTTAGAATGATGATATTTTCCATAACCATTGGACTCAATAAGACCTGATTCCAATGAATACATGATTGGTAATAAATATTTCATACCTTTTCATCCCATGAACCTAGATTCATTACTTCCCGACACCATTTTTATATCTTATTCTCCCAATTTCTTCACTAATACAGTGCTCAATAGCTTAGATTAAATTTTTGAAAATCATAAATTGTTCAGGTTTATTGTATTTAATTAATTTTTCTCCAACCATATCTATATGGTTTGACCTCATACATAAAATTACTATAATACCCTATAGTTTAGTGGTTTGTTTTATTTTTGTTTATAAATATCTAAATTCAGTAACCCTTTGGGAATTAATGACACCGGTGGGGCTATTAATTTCAAAGTTTATTTTTTAAAAGAAAATGTGAAAGAATTTATTTTAAAAATAGTCTCCAATATTGGGGCCTAGAAAAAATAATAAATTTATTTGGTATAAACAAGGAGTTGAAGATAAATCATGTGAAATTAAAGGGAAAATGATTTTTATTATTTAAAGAAACCTTCATTTTAAACATACATTGTAAGAAGTGTACAAAAACATTTATTTATGTCAAAAATTCATTTTCCCAATGTGGATTATAAAATACCGTATAGTAAAATATCATGGTGGGAGAAGCCAAGCATGGAAGAAATAATTTCCTGACTAAACAATATAATACAAGAAATGGGGACTTGACTTGTCAATATCTCTCACATGAAATATACTTTATAAAGAATGAAACATTTGAAAAGTGGTTTATGTGGTAAAAATTTAAATAATGATAGAATTCCACATAATACAATCAAATGTGTAAAATGTACAAAACCAATATGAAATAAGTTTAAATGAGTAATCATAACCTAATTAATGAAAATTAAGTTACAAAAAACTCTTAAGACCGTGGTAACACTTGAGTAAAAAAGAAATTTAAAGAAAAGAACTTGATTTTGATCAGTTAATACCTTTAATTAAAAATAAAAATTTTATAAAACATTCATAGGATTTGAAATCGTTAGAACATCATACAATAGAAACATGGTGCATAAAATGTTTCGTATGTTAAATAATCCAAATTGATACCAGCAAAAATGTATTTAAAAATTAAATAAAGTTCATTAAATAAATAATAAATAAAATTATTCATAAATATAAAAATTTATACATATAATTTATTATAATTATATATATATTAATTAGTTTTTACAATTTTTTGACACCAGGTGTAAGTAGTATTTATATTTTTGAAATGATTTTCTAAAAATGTTTTGAAATTCATTTTTGTTAAAATGTTCATAATTATAAAATAATTAATGTTATTGTAATATATTTTCCAATATTGTTTATAAAGCTATAATTTCTTTTCATGCATGGTGGTTTTATGATACATGATTGTTGAATAAACAATGAGCATGTTTCAGTTTTTCTTAATGAATTTAGGTAGATTTTTTAATTTATGAGTTAAATGTTAATATAAAAAAAACATTATTTATATATTTATATAATATTATACCAATAAATTGTTGTAATAGTGGGTTCCCTAGGACCAACATAAATAGTAATTTTGATTAATGTTTTATGTAAATAGTGATATTTTCATGATATTTACTTACTATAATAATGTTTAAATTTCTATGTAAACTATTTAAATGGTAATTTCCATAGATTATTTATCATTTCAAAAGGTTATAATAGTTCCTAGGCTATAATGAGAACCCTGAGATACTATTACATTAATCTTATTTAAACATTATATGGCATGGATACATCATTATGATTGTACATACATGAAGTTTAACTATCAGGCATCAAGGTATCATAATCATTGAGACTTCTTCTCATGAAGTTCGTATATGGTGATCTTAAGTAGATGAGATTATGTGGACTAACCAACCATTAGGAACACCACATGTTATAGGTGTCACTTGTAGATTCAATCTATGAACATGTGTAATGGTCTCCAAACTTTAGATTATTATTAGTGTATACAATATGATCACTTACTTCAATGCAATGGAAAAATAATGGCATTGAATTAATAATGAGGTAGATTGTGTTGGGTGTGTCATTAAAGGTATGAAATTGATTTAATAATTAATAATAAATTTGTTTCTTTTAATAAAAATAGATATCTTGGGCATAGTTGATCCGGATTTTTGTACATTCACCAAATCCATTCCCATGGTAGAAGAAGGTAAGTCTATCTAGTTTGGTCCAAAAATAATAAAGCAAGAAAACGGATGATGACACAAGTGTGAATCTTAATTTATGAGATATCATGAGAAAAAGAGATTATATTACACAGTGTGTGTTTGTAAGAAGTTTTTTTTCAATGAATACTCTTTATCTTTTTAGGGACCTTGATGATTTTCTAGACTCTACTCCTAGCCAGTGAATAGTATTTACTACTACTAAGATAAGAGTCTAGAGGGTCACACACTAAGCATGTTCAAACGTCTGGCCTATACTGGTGAATATGAGTACATTACATGGTGGTACCCACTATAATATCTTGGATTTTTCCAAGAATATATTATCACCATTAAATAAATAAATTCATATTATTGAAGTTTATAATAATTGATATTGAATTTATTTATAAAATTTATTTATAAGTATTAAAGTAAATACATGAGAAAATATTATTCAAACAGTTATTATTTTAATATTCAAGGTTTGTTTAGTATTTATGAGAATTATTATTTAAGTTAATGACTCATTATTATCATATAATGTATCTATTATATTATAGATAAGTGATAAAAATATAAATAATATTTATGACACTCTAATTCAGTCATAAGGTGTCCTTTTTGACTTATACGGTGGGTAATAAATGTTTGGGGGATGATGATCATTATCTTAGTATTACTTTGTGTCAATGTATAAGTAGAGAGAGGATATCACGTGGTGTAATATTCATCAAATTATGGTTTATAACTTCCTTCTCCTCTACCGTTTTCTGGAGAAAGAAGCAGATGACACGAGCTCCTGAACTGATTTCATCTTTATAGATCTGTGGAAGATCACTGTGGTGATCTTTGATACATAGAAGGCAACATCATATTTCAATGATAGAACATTTAATTTGATGATTGATTCTCACATATAATTTCAATTAATGTGTATATTATCTTAGGTACATCGAAGGAATCGTCAGATTACCATGTTGTTGTCGTAATTAGATGATCGACACTCTTGCAAACTTTCTACGAGCATGTGGATGATCTAGAGGGATTCAACATGTGTGAAGAAATTTTGAAGACTATTGGATGTTGCACATGTATTTAGATCAAAATAGGTTATTTTTTTTATTTTTTTTTCATAAAATTCATCATAAAAATATCTGTGATCCTTTACTAGGGATGAACTTTGCTAGCGCTAATGGAGTTACATTGATCACCGATGAAAAATTTTAATTCCCCAGCCCATCTATTTCCACATCACACCCCGATGCCTTAAAGGGGTATAAAATAGATATGTGATGGTTTTATTCATAATGAAAATTAAATTTTTAATTAATTTATGAAGAGATAATCACTTCGATCCTAACCACAAAGACATTGTTTAAATCCAACAACCTACAGTCAAGTTAATGCCATCAAAAGTTTCTAATACGGATTGAAATCATTTTTTTGGTTTATAAAAATAAAGAGTATATATATAAAGTGATATATGTGTGTGTTTTAATTATGTTTGTGTATTTTTTGATGATCTTAACTTCTTTCGACTAGATTTTGATGACCGTAATAGCGTTAACAGACCAGATAAAATTTCCTACTGATTTTTAGATTAAATTTTTTTATTTTATATAAAATTAACAAAATTTAAAATTTTCAAAGGGGGAAGGTGGGGTAGGTGGTGGAAAATCAACATAATTTTTTTGATTTTATAAATCCTAAACAGATAATATTGATACGTTATTTGGAGGGAATTATTATTAAAAGAAATAAAGGGTGTAGTGGTTCAACATTTAAAACAAAAAGGACTTTTGAATAATAAGGAGGGAATGAATTCATGGAAAAAAGGAATATTTTTTTGGGTTTTTTAGAATCCCCACCACATGATGGTACCTCACATCTAGTGACCCTCTACACCATCCCTCCATCCCAGCTAGTTCTCAATCCTCAGATTGACCTCCTTGTTGCTGACCACCACTTCCCTCACCCATCATGAACTGCCGAGACCCCTTTCCGATTCGACTTCCAGCTTTCCTTCCATACCATCGACCATGTAACCCCCACCCCTCATAGAATCCAAATCACCACCGAATTAAAAAATTACCATAACCTGCTGATCCTAGGCCACCTCTTCTATCTCCTCCCAATGGTCACACTACGACCCCCCTACTTGGTGTCTTATTGGGAAACCCATCACACACACCTACCACTGTAGCACTTTTGTTGACCTTCCCCAACCCCATGACCAGTGTGTGACATCTCTTTCTATTGTCCAAATCCAGGTGGCTCAAACTAAAATGGTAATGGAAGGTCCATCCCGACTCAAAACAGGTCTAGGAATGTCTTTCCCGACCCAATATTGGTTCGGGTTGGTCCTTTCCAACCCGCTCAACCATTTTTTGGGTTGCGTTGGGATGAAAATATATATAGATGAATATATATATGTATATATATACATAATAAGTTATAATTTTTGAAATAAAAACAAAAAATCAATTTACTTTCTGTTGGAATGAAAACATGTAAATGGGGATCAATCAAATTTTAATTGAATTAATATTTTTAAAGAATTATTTTAATTTAAAAAATTTCTTCGATATAAATTTATTGAAAGAACTAATTTTATCACACATTTAATTTCGAATCGACTGATATTGAGAAATCATCACTAAAGAAAGTTGGGAAGTTACTTTATTTATTTATTTATTCAATTTCCTATTATTCATGCGATGTTTTTAAATTTTTAATTCATCATTATGTGTATAGTGGATTTCATACCAAATATAAGTTATTTATCTACATTATGCACTCTCTATATCCCCTCACCTGTGTGTAAGTATTTTTGTATTATGAAGAATATGGGTGAGGATCTTATACTGGACCACATTGAGATGATGTGATATTCTCGATGAGATGGTGATATATTGGACCACATTATGAATCATGATATGATTTATAGGAAAATAATGTATTTTACACCTAGGTCCAAGGTTAATCCAATGAGAATAAATAGATCAACCAACATTAAATTCTCAAGATCAATTACATAATTTGTTTAATTTATGCATTGTTTATTATTATTTTATGAATTTTCATGCTAGAATGGTTTGATAAAATAATAAACTAAGATGAATATATTAAATCAATCTAAGTAAGATGAATATTTTTCTACATATCACATGGTCAGTTTTGAGTCTGATTAAATATCACATAGAAAATGAATTCATTCATAATAATATAATAAGAACACATAAAATTAATATTAATTCAATTTCCTTCCATAATTTGAACTTGAACAAAACCTGGTGTATGAGGATCTCTTCAGCCCTAGTTGAGGATGCCACAAACTAAAGTGGAGTTTGTATGAGAGAGATAGTTCAACATAACTAAATATAACAGAAAATAAGTATCCATAACCATATTGTTACATCTTTAAAGGAAAAAGATTGAGTAAATCATATTTATGATTTCTAGAAGCTGGGACTTCACTCAAAAGATCAAAGAGAAATTAATTAATGTGGTTGGATAGTAAAATTCTTACATTAAAAATCTCTTAGTAGTGGAATAGCCATAGCTTGTACTATTAGGATATGATTCAAGATTTGTTACCACTAGAGTAATCTAGTAACTGAGTATTCCAGGTCCAGTTGTGATGGATTTTATGATTCGATAAAATAGTGGGATACATTTAATGATTAAATTAATCGATAATGTCTAATTGGTAATCATGATAAAAATTACTGGTATACCCATATTTTTCTTGTAGAACAATAGAATGTATTATCACATAAACATTGAGATTAATTTTGGAGAAAGAACATGTCATAACTAGCTTGATTTCCCAAGAGTTGTACCTATACTAGCGCAAAGTACTACAATATAGGAAATTCAAGATGCAAGAGTCCCTAATACTTATTGAGCTACCTCATAATGAGAGGGTGAGAAAAATACCTATAAGAGACTCATGTATGATTCATTCGATGATAAAATAAATTTTTAATGATTCTTGGATAATTCATACGGACATGAATGATATTACAAGTTATTTTATCTACAAGAATCCAGTGAGGATAAAGTGAAGTAAGATATGAATAAGGTGATGTTTAAAAATGATATGTGTAAATTAAAAAATGGGTCACAATCTTTCAATATATCCATTTCATATATGTTTTCACCTAATTTCTCAAGTTTCTTTTAATATCACATAATGAACAATATAAAAAAAATGATTCATTACCTTTTGTGTAAGGTTTTCGAAGAAGATAAGAAATGAAAGAAAAATAAATATTTAGTTATTATACTGAAAAATTTTTAGGAAATGGAACAAAGTACAATTAAATGTGCGGTGCCAAATTCAACTTCACAATGTACTTTGAAGAAAATAAGTTTATCACCATAGAAGAGGTAATTTTCTATTCATGTCTTGAGATTAGACTATGGATGATAAAATTCAATGAAGTTGAAGAAATCAAAAAATTTAACCTATATTATATTAATAATTTCATGTAATTATTATGTTACACTTATTAATTATTAAATAAAATATTCCAATCACAAATGTTTATTGTACAGTAATAACCATGTAAGAAAATAAATACTATAATTAGTAAGGTGAATTCTTCAAGAGACTAAGAAATAGTGATTCCTAAGTCACCAGTGATAATGACAAAACATATAATTACCATGTTTAATGGTTATAGTTGAAATTTTATTGAGTATAACCAAATTATTTATCTAACATGTCTAATGGGAGGAATTATTAAAGTTTTTGAATGAATATTGTTTGTGGTGTTTCATACTCATCCAATAGTTCATTGATACCCGAATCATTGGAAACACATGATGAATTTAATATGTATGGATTTTATACCTAGTTGTGGAAAGATAATTATTTATTAATAAATGCTAAGAAGTATTCAAGGATATACCTAGTATGGTTTTATACTCTTTTGAGTTAAAAACTATAGGTATTATCGACATAGTATCATCATTAGTTTTGGACAAAAAACTTTTAAAAATAATGGAAAGATACAATGATCTCATAATTAGTTTATCTAGAGTTCGTGAACTATTCCATGGTAAAGATAGTGGTAAATATACTTAATTATATTCCTTTAATTTTTTTAAGGAATTCAAAATTGAATTATGAAATATGCATTGTAGGAATATATGAGTTTCTTCGGGTCCTTGTGATGAATAATATATTAACCCAGAATACATTGATTAATTAAATGTATCATGAAATAATTCTTAAAGACAAATTAACTTATAAACATCAAAGCTATGATGTGAGTAATGAGTATAGATTATGCGTCTTACAAGCTAACATTGATCAATATAATGTAGCATAGAGTAATTATTAAACACACACTTCCTTATACACATCAAATTCATGAAGTAAGTAGAACATGCATCAATGTTAGGATTTATATGAATTATAGATATTTATTTTATATTTAAAGACATTATTTGAAAATACGAACATTATCCCAAAACCATATGCCAATTATAATGATGAATGTGCATAATATAAGTTATAGTATGATATAAATACATTATTTTTTAAGAACATCTGTTTGGATACAAAGAGTTTTTTACGAATATAAAAAAACAAGAATAAAAAAATGTCAATCTAAATTAATTGTCTTAATTGTTTCTAAGGATACTGCTGAAATACCTAACATAGAATGGTTATAGTCATTTAGTGAACTATATTTCTATAAAAAAGGGTTCAGAAGTCTATTTGAGATATTGGGACCCAGAATGACTCATACATAGTGAATTATGAATATTCTCATGTGGTTGAAATATGAATAAGTTCCAGAAGAGATTATGGAAATAAATCGTTCCAGAGACACATTCATTGGAAGGATGGATAAAACCATGGAAATAGTTCTATATTCATTGCATCCAGTGATAAATTATTCATTGAGAATAATGGATCCTATAATTAAGTAGAAAATGGAAACAAGATAAGATTTACAATACCAATTAAAATTCAATTATGGATTCCATGTATGAAATTACAATGGAATTATTATTTTGAATAGTATAGTAGGTATTCAAGTGATATTATACATGGGTGGTACAAATGTGGGACCAATAAGGCTTGGTTGGTAAGACCGAGTCATTATGCCAAAATCTCTAAGAATTTTACTTATCATGATACTCTTTATGATTATTAAATTTATAATTGGATTTCAAGACCACTAATATTGAAAGGTTTATATGAAACAACCATAAAGTATTGGTGAAACCATAAATCCCAATAAGGGGCGTAAGTTACTAAAATCTAGTTTTGGATTGAAGTAAGAGACAAGATCATAGAATATTCATTTTAAATGAACTTTTTACTTGTTTTTATAAGAGGTTAGTGGGAGTTACACTTTTTTCAATGTTAAATATGTTTGATAACATATGGAAAATAATTATTGGTGTTAAAAATAGTTAATACTAGAAAGAAATTATATTTATAGATATTTTATTAAAGTAGAAACCTTTGTTCTAAGAAATGAGGTCTAATTGGGAAAATAAGATGTGATGTCTATACCAAGTCAAATTATATATAATAACAAGGTAATGAAAATTTCATGTTGGAAAAATTCAAGATAGAATTATTAATAATATCACGTGGAATAAATCTCTCCAAGAAGGCATCCATGGGGAATTGGAAAAGATTAATGTGGTAAGTAGAATTATATACATTTCATTGATGGATAAATCACATATATCATGCTATGTACTCTATTTTACAATGAAAACATATAATTTATTATAGGAAAATATCTGTAATATTTAGGATAACTACACGATAAGTAGTCAAAGATGTCCAATTCTACTTGATTAAGAATACCGAATATGTACCAGGTAGGTGGATAGGAAGTGAAATGTGTTTTTAGGGGACACATAATAGTATTACTTTGATCAATATGATCTAATATCACATTAAAATGAGGGAAGAAAATATCATTCAAGCTAGTGGTAGATATATATACAAATACCAAGTGTGTTGTATCTTCTAAGATAGTAAAATAAGTAGTGTATAATATGTAATGATTTATTCCAATTCATGGAATCACACCAAGTAAGTAAAGTGTTATCATAATATAAATTATGATAATTATATTACTAGAACTAGATAAGATTTCATGTTCTGATGGTGGAAAAAAGGAATACACTTAGGGATATAATCTCTTGGGAAGACATACTGAAGTAGGTGAAATCACAGATAGAATAATTTTCACATAGCAGGGACGTGTCAAGACCATGAATAGATACATAATTCAACTAAAACATGATGTTATCATGAGAGAGATAACAAAGTTCTTATAATGTAAGCTCTAGTGCAAGTGGGAGGGTTGTAATAGTTGGTTCCCTAGAACCAACTTAAACAGTAATTTTCAATTAACATTTCCTATATACAATGAGATATTCATGGTATTTAATTACCATAATGGTTTTTATATTTCTATATCCACTATTTAAATGGTAATGTACATAGATTAATTTTCATATCAAATCATTGTAGCATTTCCTGGTCTGTAATGGGAACATTGAAATATTATGAAATTAATCTTAAAAACATTTTTTATAGTATAACTACATAATTTTGACTAGACATAGATGATGTCTAACTATCAGATACAGGGGGCTAATAATAAATGAGACTTATTTTCATGAAATTCACACTTGGTGATCTCAAGTAAATGAGATCATGAGGACTGACCCTCCAATAGAAACAAAAAATTTATAAGTTTTCATTGGTAGTTCCTATCCACAAACACTTATTATGGTCTCATATATTGGGATTATTATTAGTATACACCATTTAATCATATAAACTTATGAAAGTAAAAAAATATTCAATTAAAGTCGTAGTGAGGTAGCTTGCATTGGGTGAGTCATTGGTGGTATTACATTGAATGGATAATCAAGATATAATTTTTTAGTATTGATAGGAAGTGATATCTTGGTTATAATTGACTAGTATGGTAGTACCATCACTATATCCATGCCCATGGTACACAAAGGAAAGTACTTATTGTATGGTCAATAAATAATAAAGTAAGATAAAGGATGGTGATACATGTGTTCTTTATACTTTATGAGATATCAAAAGATAAAGATACAATGTTACATGACTTGTGTTCATAGAAAGGTTTTCATTTCTATAAAAACTCCATATCTATTTGGGGGCCTTGATAAGTTTCCATAGTCAAATCCAAGTCTATGAATAGTATTCAATGCTACTGATATAAGGTCCTAGAGGGTCACACACTAAGTATATTCAAAATTCTATCCAATTCTGAGGAATAATAGTATAGGACATGGTAGAATCCACCATGGGTTCTGAGAATTTTCTAAGAATATACGATCACCATGAAATAAATAAATTAAGATTATTAAATTTTAGAATAATTGGTATATAATTTTTTTTATTAAATTTATTTCAAAGTATTAATGTAAATACATAAGATAATATTATTCGAATGAGGGTTATTTTAATATGTAAGGGTCGTTTAATAGATAAAGGAATTACGGGTTAGGTCAATTAATTAGTGACATCATATAATATATTTAGTATATTATAGATAAGTGATAACAATATAAATAATATTTACTAATAAGTCAGTAATATGATGTTGTTTATGACTTATATGGTGGGCAATAAATTTTCAGAGACTGAGGATCTTTTTCTAGGTAATTTTTGTGCCTCTCTATATAAGGTGAGAAAATCTCTCACATGGTGTAGTATTTATAACACGATGGGGGATAGATTATATATTCTATACACATTTCTTGAGAGAGAAGAAAATGATTTAAGATCCAGACACAATTTAATCATCACATATCAGTGGATTCATGCTCCCGTTATCATTGGGACATCTAATACATCATCATATTCCTGTGCTAGATCCTAGAACATAACGATTAATTCTCCCTCAGAATTTTAAAGCACATTTAGAAGATATTAAGGGATTCATATCCATATTCTTTGAGAAATGATCACCAGTGAAAATTGTATATTGAGAATTTATTTATATTGAATGAGTTATCTTTTAGTTTAATTTTTATGCATAAAATTATCATTTGGAGATCCTTGGGCCTTTATCGAGGCTTTGATTCACTAGCGATTGAAAAGTTACACAGATGTACGATGATTTTTTTAAATCCCTATGAAATTTTAATCCAAATCATCCCCTATTACCTTCATAAATAATTTTTCATAGTTAACCATGATATAGATTCATAGTGTTGTTCAAGTAGGTGGTTAAACTAACAAATATGAACCCATGATGATTAAGGGATGATTATGAGGTGGTTTTTTTTGTAATATCATTATAAAAAAATCATAATGATCCTATTTAGTGTTTATTAGTGTGATATATAAAAATTTGAAAAAATTATATAGAGAATATAATTTATATAAAATCTTTAGAAATAATATATCCTTTTCCTCTTAGTTTTCCTATATTAAATGATTTTATTATGATAATCATTTATTGACCATATCATAAATAGATTGTCAAATTTTTCATACCATAACCTTAATAAAATAAGAAAAACAATATTTATCCTGTAATAACATCCTAATGACCATCCATGTAAGGTGATGATGAAAAGAAAAATAGAAATTAATTTCTCCTTAGAGGTGGTAGTCCACACCTACACATGGTTAGTGATTTTATTTTCCATAGAATAGAAGAAATGAGTAATATGTTTTATTATCTCAGAATCATAAAGAGATATATATATATACATATATCATAATTATTTATTAAATTACCCTTTTATAGAATATTTGTTTTGTGAATGAAAATAAAACAAATTGCATTGTGGAGGCGTTAGTCTACACAACACACAAATTACTTTTTTGTTTTTTACTAAAAAATAGAAAATGTTTTTAATGATTTTTAAAATTGAATAATAAAAATAATTATATAAAAAATAATTATTTCATGAAATGTTTAGATTAAAATTATAATTATAAAATAAAAATAAAAAATAAATAATTTAAGTAAAAATGATTACTCACATTGGGTACTTTGAGATTTCCTTAGAAGATCCCTTGGAAATAAAACGAATATGATAATATATTGTTACTAGAACCTAAATAGAGTGAAATATTATTCTATGGTAATTAAAAGGGAAGTTTTTTCAACCTTATATTTTTGAGTTCCTTGAAGGGGTGGTGAAAGGAACCTTTTATAATGGGTGAGAATGACATTTTTCAAAAAATTTCAAATTCATATAAAGTGATCACATATTAAACATGCAAAGTGGATCCAAAATTGTGAAATAACTTATTGATGAAGATATTAGGTCAATCCAGACCTCATCCACTCAATTTTATGCATGTATTTGTCATGTTTCAAGTTCTTTACCTCTTGAATTCTTACTTTTACCATTCTATCTTTTACTACGGTAACTAGTTTTTTTACCTAAGGTAATTTAATAATTACACCTAAAAATAAAGTGTTAATAATTATAAAATTTAGACCCACTGATTGTAAAGATTTTATTCATTTAATTTCATTAAATTTATAAAAGTAATAAAAATTAATTTTAAAATTTAAATGTATAATTTATTAAAAGCAATTGTCTAGAAAATTTTACTTATCATCAAAATATCAGATACGGGTTTGTAAATTAAAACCAGATTTTTTATAAATTATAATGTAACATATAAAATAAATATTTGGTCCTATAAATGGTTTCATGAATTTATAATTCATACTTATATACTAATAATTTCATAAAACTAATCTTATTAAAAAAATATTATTTTACAATATTATCCTAAAAATCATTCAATTTGAAAAATTCGGAAAAATCATCTTAATATTTTATTATTATTATTATTAAAAAATTAAATTCATTTTATCAAATAAAATTTCTAAAATTTTATTGTTTAATATTTAAATGAAATATCTAAATATTGTGTAAAAATGTTGATAATAGAGAGTAGCTTTTTAAAATATTAATAACCTTTTATTATTATTTTCTATAAATTAATAATTAATTTATTGGTAAAATATTATTCATTGTATCAATATATTTTATAATTATAAAATCAAAATATAATTAGTTTCTTGAAATAATTCACCAATTTTAGAAAAATATATTTTTAAGAATAAAAATATTTTATTAGTTGTTTTAGATATACTAATTGAATTTAGTTCATATGAAAAGTATCCTTTATTTACTTTCTATAAATATTTTACAAAGTGGTTACTTCTATTTATTCCTGATAATTCAATATCTATGTTTTAATGATCATACTTAATATTTATATTTTTTTTGAAATATATCTTAGTTTTTTTAGTTTGGTATTAGGTTTGTATAAAGATATAAAACACATTGAATTATTAAAATGTAACAATATATTAAAATATATGGGTGTTATACATGATTAGATTACATAGTTCTCCTAATGTCTACCAAACTATTATTTTTTTTCTTCCACCAATCTATTTTTTTGAATAATGTATGGAGAGATATATTAACACCTAATGATAATTTTCTCAAGATATGATTATATATATACATATATATATATATATATATATTTGAGTCCATTATTGGATCAAATTATTTTGATAATATACCAATTTTTATTTTAAATATCTCTTTGATATCTTATGAATTTATCAAAAAGCCTATGATTTAGAACACAAAAATGAAGCATATATATTATGAGTAAAATAACTAAAAAAAATTATGAACTAACTTTACATTGGATGATTTCAAACTCATTGGGAAACATAAATCTGAATGTATGAGTTCAAGTTATATTATTGTTTTTTTATATCCAATGATGTTTGAACTGCATTCACTAACTTCCCACTGTGAAAAAATTTAAAAGGTTTTTTTATTTCTTGGTTAATAATTAAAATATTTGTCACAATATTATAATGGGTAATTTTATCATGTTATATGAGAACAAATTACAAAGCATCCAATTCCAAAATTCATTCCCCACTATTATAATCAAGAAAAAAGAATTTTTATTATCTTGGATTTAAAAATTATATCGATTTTTTAGTTTCCCCTCCATGATTAATTTGAAAACATTCAATATTCTAATGACACATAATTATTTTTGAAATATCACCACATTAATATTTTTAAAAAGTTGAGATACACTCAAAAAATTATATATCAAGCTATCAATAAAGATAATATCCATTGAAGTGTCTTTCTACACACCAATTTGAATACTTTAAATCATGTGTGATGATAAAACACTATCCAAAATCTAAGGCCTTTAACTCTTCAATGATTTATAAGAAACTCATCCTCCAATTATTATTCCTAATCACTATGCTTGTTATGATATTTTTAGTTATTGTTTTGGACACTTTGATAAAATTTTGACATTTTCATTGGTGACATTACCTTGTTGTTCACATATTCCATAAGTCTCCTCACCAAAGCTATTATGTATTTTCACTTATTTTTGGGTTGTTGTGTGGGTTTCCATTATAAATTTATAAATTTTCTCCCACAAGAATATATGTTACATAGTTATTGAGAGAAAGAAATATTTTACCAAAAAAACTTTCATTTTTTCTAGGAATGTCACAAAATCAACACTTAACTTGAAACTGGAATCCTCTCATATGATACTTTTTTATTCAAATCCTAGTTATGTACATTTCATTTTTTGTGAACTCTAGTGTTTTTTACCAAACCATTCATCCCATTTTGAGATTATCTTATAAATATATTTACCTTTATAATAAGCCTTTAACTTCTCCTTTTTATATAAACAATTTCTAGAATAATTTTCAATAAAATAACTTGATGTAGCAATACACATTTTACTTTTTATAATATAACTAGTAACCAACATCTCAATATTTTCATTGTGAACTTCCCTTTTACCATATCTTAGTGCACCTAATTTTTTTACTATTTTGAATAAAATTAAACAAGTTACTTTAGGTATTTTACATAGGTTATATTTATGATTCATCCTACGATTTGATAGAATTATCAAAATAAAACTAAATTTGTTAAGGGAATTTTTAACTTCATATAGATTTTTTATGTGAGTAAAACTCTTATAACCTCATAAATAATTGTGTAGTAATGTATTCAATTAATTGTTTAAAGAATGGAATTATTATTTTTTATATTTTTTTTGTAATTATCCTTATTTATATACATCTATTATAAAATATGGTGAGTCAATATTATTCATAAAAAATTCATTCCTTTTCTCAAGTGGTGATGTTTTATGTAAACTCTGATATGAATTATTAGAAATTTACCCTTCTCCATATCGTGTTTCATATCGTCCTATTCAAAAGTTTCTTGTTTAATATAGGATTAAACATAGTGTTTATATTTTTCTATGGATTAATGATAACCTTCACCCTCCTAGTCTAAAAAACTTACATCACATTATTCATAATAATACAAATCTTCTATTTTAGATGGAAATTTCCTCAATTTTAATTAAATATCTTTCACTTTAGTTTTAGAGAAATGTCATTAAAATTGACCATTGTTCACCTTAATATTCTTCTATGATGATATTTTGGGTTAACCATCTTATCCTCATTATAATTATTAGTGAAATTTTCTATAAAAAACCATGTTTTAGTATAAAGAAAATATTTTAATGGATTTTTAACCTTATTTTTATACTTTAATTTATAAATTTATTTATATAGAAGTGAAATAAACTCATTATAATTAAATTAATCCTCATAAAACATGGATAGTGAATCATGATATTTATTTTCATCCTTAATATTTAAGACTTCAAATGATTTAAAATAAATATTCTTTTTTATTAAACCTTTTTTGTTAAACGTGGGGCCTCTTCTCACCTCAAAATCATTAAAGATGTTTTTAAATTTTTTTATTATAAAATAATATAAATTTTTATACTCAATCACAAATATTTGTATATCAAATTTATCATGTATAATTCAGATTAATTTTTTTAGAAGAGATAAATCATCAAGTATTTCTATATAAAAATGAATAGAGCTAAAAGTAGTGGTAAGAAAAGTCATGAATTAAAGACCCTATTTTTTTTTTATTCTTTATGAATAGTATATTATTTTCCATATACGTTATTGGTTGTTTTGGAACCCATGCCCTTTATCAGTGGCTTATTCGAGAGTTATAAAATGAATATATTTTGTCTTCCTCTGTTAGCTTCAATACTATTTGGATCTATTATAGAGGAATTATTACATAAAAACCCAATTAAATAAATTTTAGAATCAAACACTCATTCTATATATGAAATCCATTTCCATTGAATAAAAAAATTCCCTTATTTTTAAAACAATTCATAGTCCCCAAAATAATGACTTTAATTAAAATAGATATAATAAATATAAAATTAATTCAAATTTATCATCGTTGAAAATAGTATTTAATACCATTTGATATTCCTAAGGGATAATATATAAGAGGATGGTTGAATCATTAATCCTAATGTTTTTTCCTAAGAAGCACTTTTCTCTATTTGATAGTTTGTGCACATGCCCCTCCACTCAACCTTTTGAATCAAAATTAATATAAAAATAATAATAAATTACACATGAACACTATGTTTTTAAAATATGAATTGATTCATTATAGGTGGATAATACTTGGTGATTAGTGGGTGTTATCCCATGTCACAATATAATTATCTTATTATTAATATAATATTAATATAGCTGAATGATAGTTCCAAATTATTCATAACAATATATCTTAATAATTATTCCATTCCTCAAACATATTATAATATAATAAATCAAAATATTTTGAAAAAATAAGTGTATAAAATAATGTGTAATATCTTTCCTTACTCGATAGGTGACTTTGATTCACCATAAAAGTGTAAAAATATTTTCCTAAAAAAAATAATCTATTTTCTCTCAAGAGTTATTTAAAAATTATTTGAAAAAATATCTATCTCTAAATATAAGTGAAAATATATTTCAATATAGAGTTTATTAAACCTCAGTGCAATGGACTAAAATGTTTTTTAGTTTCTACTAGATAACCATAGATATAAAAACCATGATTGAAATCTAAAATATTAAAAACATTTCCTTTTGAAAAATAATAGTTTGAACAATACCATAACATGTTTTACCCTAAAAATGACATGATTTTTATTAAATAATCACAATATATTCTTCCAAAACACTTGGTGGCTCACCTTTAGGACATGGTGTGTTTAATAAAACATTGAAGATATTTCATATTCTATAACTATATATGTTTTTTAATGTAAATATTAAGCTCATGTTAAGATATTGTAATAATGACATGGTTTATAAAACTACCATTTGGTTTCCTTACATGTGATAGTCTACATTCTCTTCATTTTATGTTCTAGAACCTTGGTCACAACCACATTAATTTTCTCTTAATTATTCTCAAATTGTTTTCTTAGAAAGTAACCAAAATGTGATATGTATTACACCATGATATAGTATTTTCTATTGTTCCTGCAACATGTGTCCACCCTTTGAACATCAATGCATAAAACAAAGATAAGATATTTTAAGGCACTTAATAACAGTGAATCCTAACATGAAACCATGCACCATATTGTTAAATAAAACTCTAAATGGAAAGTGAAAATAGAAAAATATGATAATGAAAGACAAAAATCACACAACACTAAAAAAAATAAATTTAACATGGTAATATAAATTCTATACATATATATAGACCCACTTAAATCCACTATAAGTGAGATTAGAGAAAACCATTGAGTTATAAGTGATTACTAATAATGAATTAACTGAAAATTAGATATAATATAATTTTTTTGGGTAAAACTATTTATATGAAAGTATTGAAACCTATAAACAATAATTATCAGAAATGTAGACTATATTGTCCCAATATGATGTAGAAAAAACTCAACAAGGGGTGAAGTGACTTATTTATATGATTTCATCAAATTTAATACCCCCTTTGAATGTTTTTTAAATATTCTCTTTCTCTTTTTATGTGACTAAGAAAGTAAAATTAAGAGTAATGTAATGAGTGTAAGACACATAATATTTTTATATTTATTTTGGGATAATAGAAAATCCCTTACTTCACTCCACCAATACTCGTTGTGAGTATAATGATTTTCATTAAAATTTATTTCCCAAGGATCACATAACTGAGTGAAAGAAACTAAAACATCATACACATATTTTATAGGGACCCAATATCCTTTTACTAGGGACCTCAACATTTTTTAGTACATTTAGCTGATCCTTCACCCATATTTAAGTCCAAGTATTTTCCATTTCAAGTACATATATATGAGTTATAGATTTTGAATATAGATTTAGTGAATAAATATGTCTATAACATCATGTAGATGGTTTCTCCTCTAGAAAATGAGTCTCTGAAGAGCCAAAATAGTTCTGAAGTGATTCTCCCTTAATAATTATCTTTTGTTAGTTCAAAAATAGAAAAAAATGTTCATCAAGTTCACATATGATTTTTTATTTCTCCCTTTTTCTTCTTAGTATAAAATAAAAACATGCAGTAGAATAATAGGATTTATAGTCATTAAACTGTATCCCTTAGTCTAATCCAATATATCTAGAGAAATATATATAATAATATTTCTATACATTACAGTTTCTTATCCCTTCTTCAAAAATTCAAAATAAACTAGTCAATAATTTTATATAAATTTATCCTTGTAATTATCATAATCATTGCATATTATTATTCCTATAAAAAATTATTTAGAGTAATATAGTTCAGGAACTTCAAAAATATCCTTTTAAATAAAGAATATACATTGTATTTTTTGTGAAATAAAAAAATATTTAAATTATGTATTAATTATTCTAAGTCATTCTCTGAAATTTGGGAATCTTATATCCATTAAAAAAATATTAAATATTTCTATAATTATCTCTCTAATAATCACAATATTATAATTTTAATTAAAAATAACTTTATAGAAATAATCTTTAGTATAAATAAATAATTACCCAAGAAATAATGATAAATTTTTGAAAAACCCATAACTCTAGATAAAGTATTTTTTAAAATATCCGAGTTCTTTACATCATACACAATATAAATAAATCTCTACTATATGTGTAATATATTCTCAATTAGATATATAATATAATTTTATTATTCAATGTATAATGATTCATACATCCCTCCCTTGAAAAAATTCAATGTGTAAGAAATATATATATTTAATATGATATATAATATAACAAACTTAAATGAATTTATGATATATAACAATATTTATATAGTACTTAATTAGTATAATTTAATACATATGATGAAATAATTCTATAAATCTTTAACACATAAATTTATTAATCATATCTTCTATAATATATAATATATTTCTTTAAATCCTAATGATACATAATATTTAATTCTAGGTTTAATAAAATATATAATATATTATACATTGTGAAATATAATTACATCATATACATAATAATTTCATCTACAATAGAATTCATAAATAAGTTATTATCTACATTTAGAAGATTTATCCAACATAAAATGTCAGTAATAATAGAATAATAAGAATAAAAATTAATGAATGATATGATATAAAATATGGTAATTCAAATACATATAAAACATAATGAGAATGTTTGAAGTAATTATCAAAACAAAGATGAAATAAAAAGGATTCAATCAACAATCTCCTTCTTTTTGATAATTACAAAACCCAAAGACACTACTAAAAATATATTCCCCTTTTTGTAATGATAAAAAAATATAATTAAGTTTAGATAAAGTAAAAATTAGTCATAGACTAAAAAATTATATATTTTTATTTAAATTACTAATAAAAATGAATAAAATATAAAAATAATCACATTCTCTCAAAAAAGAATAGAATTTAAAGTACTTAGGATATGAAATCATATTCCCCCATAAAAAAATAAAATATAATAATTAGGTATATGAAAATATATTCTACCCCATTTCAATAAATAATAAATAATATCAATTCATTCTTTAGAATGAATAAATTTTGATGAAATAATAATAATTTTTTAAAAATAAAATTCACCCACTTAAAATACTAATGATCATCTAAAAAAAATAACTATTTCTAATAACATGAAATAATAATTCTATGGAATATGATAGTAATAAACTCTATCTGAAAACATAGTTCCTTTGAATATAATATATTTTTACTTAGGGATCTAGAAAATATGCTAAAAGCATATTAAAAGTATAATGAATAGTTCATCTCATGCCAATATTACAAAATAGTTAAGAACATTCTTGAAAAATAATGATAACTCTCCCTAAAACTATGAATAAATACCAATAAATTAATTAAAATATATAGAATTTAAATAAAAAATATCCACCATAATAAATAATAAAGAAGTATGAATTCACCCCCTATATAACATGTTTTGAGTAGTTATTACAAATAAAAATAAAATAAATACTTCATAGATTTCCAAATACTTTTTACTATAGATATTCATTTATTTAATATACATATATATGAATTTCATCAAATAAATAAGAAATCGAAATTTAAGAAATATACATAAATCTAGAAATTACTATATGATTTATAATCGAATTTCTTTTAGATTATTCTGAAAAAATATGAAATAAGACAACGTTTTTTTTACAAATATCCTTTTGGGTCAAAATATGTTAGTAATAAAAGAATTAGAAAATAAAATCTATATATTTTGAATAGAAATTTTCACTTTCAATTTAGATAAATATTTATAAAAGTAAAAATTCTTAACACCCTAAAATTGATAAATCTTAATAGAGAAGTAATTATAATAATGATAAAATATATGACAATGAAAAGATTTTACTGTAGACATTATTTCCCTATTTTTACTGGGAAAATAAAACTTTTATATTGTTTATGATTTTTTCTATTTCTTCCTTGTCAATGTTTTAAATTATTTTCTTCAATATCACTAATGATTTTATTTAAATAATATCAACCTTTAGTAAAAACCATAGAAGAAAATTTCAGAAAATTAACTTCATATAATAATTATTTTACTCTATAATTATGAAAGGATTAAGAAGAATCATTTTTATCAAATTTAGACACTAAATATATAATCTTTCTAGGTAAATCATATTTTTTTCAAAAGAATAACATCATACTATTTTATAAGATTTCTATTTTTCTTCTTCAAATAATCAACCTTATCCCTAATAATAAAATAATATTCATTTATCTCATGAAAAGGAAATTTTAAAATTTTGGTTTAGAAGAAAAGAAATATTATATCCATTACACTTGATCCCTAAGACATGGATTTACCTTTGGATTCTAATACTTATATTAATAGTTAGAATTAGATTCACCACTTCAATCCTTAGAAGTAGTACAAGTAATTTTCACGACCTTTTTTCTGTTAATTTTTTTATTTTATTTAATTATAACATTGATTTGAGGGAAGTTAGGATGTAAAAATACTATTTTCTTACATTTATTCCAGGTTTAATCCATTATTATTTTATCATACCTATGGTTTTATTTTATCTAATTATTTAACTTGTTAAACCTTCTCAAATGTTTTGTAAATATATCAATTAAATCAAAAATACTATAATCTTTATTAGATGAGTCATAATATTTTTCATTAGCTTTTGAAGTAGAAACCTTAATAGAAAAATTTTATTTTCGGACAATAATATGACCATCAAATTCTGATTTTATCTCATATTTATACAAAACTAGAGTTCTAATTAAATTATTCATATACATATTATTTGCTAGAGTTTATTATCTAATATGAGAAGAGATTACACTCTACTTAATAGGTATAAATCTAGGAACTTTCATGTCTTGGGTAGGACATAGTATATTTTTTTCCATGGAAACAACATCATTAACTATTTTTCTGAGTCATATATCCATTTGAGTGATATTTTATCCTTCAAACATCTTGAAAATAGAAACTTAAGGTTTTCGGTATTATGCCTCAATTTCCCCAAATTGTTGGTTCTTTCACCGGAAACAAGTTTTTTTAACACATATCATAAGCTATGGAACACTAAGAGACTATGTTTAATTCATCAGGTCCTAATATATAAATAATTTTATTAATATCCTTTGAATTTAAATCCTAATAATCATCATGATATCATTTCATATCTCAATTTCACATATAAGAATCTTATAGGGTTTAGAAACATTAATATTGACCTAAATAACAATATTTTTATTACAAATAATCATTCTTGGCTTTAATAACCTTATTTTGCAACATTAAAGGATCTCTAATAATTGATGCACCTTCTCTAAGATTTCAATATATCTTTGTAATTTGAATATTTCTCTTTATCTTTTTAAGGTTGAAAGAATAATCTATTTAAAAATAAGGTCATGATAATTTTAAGGAATCTAGGAGTATTTATATGATACCAGTCCCTTAGTATAGTCCACTAATAATCAATGTGATCTTTAATATTTTTATACATATATTTTTTCCTAGGGATCGTGCAACTGAGTGAAAAAAACTAACACTTCGTACAAGGATTTTATTAGGCATCCAAATCCTTGTATAAATGAATGTCAAAATAAAACACATGTAGATGAAACTTAATCATTACTGAGTATAGTTATCCATCACTTCACCCATAAATTGTTTTTGTACCTTCCACTTTTAGTAGAGATAGATGAGATGTAGTGTTTGGATACAACTGTAGTAGGAAATTTTCTCCACAACAAACACTAGATGGATTTTTCTCTATAAAATAAATATTAAATTCATCTCATGTGATCCTCACTATAGAATGATATACAATGTGTAAACTAATAGAAAACATGTTCTTTATGTTTTTATAGGATTTATAATTTCTCCTTCTTTATTTTTAGTCCTAAAATATGATTTAGCTACATAATAGTAAAATGTATAGTTATTGTTTTATAGCTCATATTCTTGCCTAATATTTTCATATATCTATATAAAAATATGTTTATCCATTATAGTTTCTTAAAAAATACTATATAATTCGAAATAATAACATTAATGAATTACTATAAACATATCCTTGAAAATAAAAAATCCATTTCACCATATGCTTTTTATGAATTTTTTTTTCAGAATTATCCTATCAAGGCAGTCCATAAATACCTCCTCAAATAAAGGGCTGACATTGAATTTGTTCTTTTAAATAAATAGGTTTAAATTAATATTTAAATCTTCCAATTCATCCTTTGAGATTTTTTTATCTTTTATTCTTTGAATATATTCAAAATATATTCATAATTATCATTAGAATAATAAAGAAATTTAAAATTCTAATTTAAAATAACTTTCCAATAATAAAAGTTTTCTGAAATAAATAATTTCCCATGTAATGATGAAAATTTATTAAAGACCATAACTTCTAGAAACCATAACATTCGATAAATTATTTTCTAATATATATGATTTCTTCATATAATATATAATATAATTCCATCACAATTGTAAAAATAATATATTATTTAATAGATATGTAATATAATTTATTTATTTCATCTTTAATGAATAAGACACCGTTTATTTTTGAAAATTCAATGTGTAAGAAATATATCTAATTCACATGATATGTAATATAACAAAATTATCCAAATTTATGATATAAAGTAGGTCTATCTAGTATGAAAGAAATAAAATTTCATGTGTATGTTATGATAGTTTGATAAATCTTTAATACATAAAATGTTCAAGTTATTTAATATAAAATATACTAAGTTTAAAAAACATATGATGATACAAAATATGTTCTTCAAGCTATAACAATATTTTTCATATATATTACTTTATGAAATAACATAACATACAATACTTAAGAGTCTAATATTCAAAATAATTCATAAATAAGATATATATGCACTTATTATATTTCACTAGAATAAAATGTGAGTAATAAGAGAATAATATTAATAATAATAATTATAATTAAATCATTATATAAGATAAAAATATGTTAGATAAAATACATAAAAAAAAAATAAAAGTGTTGAAGTAATTATCAAAATAAATATGAAGCAGAAAAGATCAACTTGACATACCAAATGTCTTATTGTTATTCCCTTATCACTTACTGATGCTTTACTCAGTTAAACAAAATTCCAATTGATACTATATAAACCAAAACTTCTCCACTTAACTATATATTCTTACTGATATAATTTCCCACTACCATCCAGAAAAACCCACCATTTTTATTAAAGTATGAATATAACATGATCCATGATTACTCCACCAGTTCTCCATCCAACATACTAATGATATATGAAAAATATTTTAGTCCATAAATAGGATTCAAAAATCAACAATCTACAACTCAAATACTATTTCCATGTTTTTTGTTTAGTAACCATCTAAATTTATCTTTTTATCTTCACTATTCTATAACTATGATCTTTAGATCACCTCAAAATAATTAAAGTCTCACTAAGGAATGAAAACACTCAATATTTTGTTTTAATATTACATTTATTAACATATCTACTAGATTTTAAATCCCACTCCATTTTCATAGTTTCATAACTACATCTTATAGTAGACACTATATGATGTAATATTTTACCTAATTTTTTTATCTTTTAATGAATCCCTCGATTGTTTGCAAGATAGATTATATTATAGTCATCACGAAATAAAATTTCATTCCCAATTTTTTTATTTCTTCCAATTGACCCTTCATCCATACAACCACTTTCCTCAAATATATTTATTTTACATTCTCAACTTATGTGGTTAACAATGTACCTTATTTTATATCCCATCCTTTTCTGAAGATGTCTCATGCTCATTTTCATGTACTCATTTTCCTTATTATGGCCATACCTTGAGTGGATTTTTCACGGGTTGTTTCATGTGAAATTATAGAAGTTTTGAAGTCCAAGGGTCTATGAATGGTTGAAATATAGTTAGGGAAAATCTTGCGTCTTGCCCTAGGAAACCATGCAACCTATTTGGAGTTACAGGAGGTGTCACATGAATGGAACATGGTTTGAGAAAACCATACAACGACCATATCCAAACTATGCAACCTAAAACAGTGGGGGTTTACATATTTTGAACAAGTTTTTTCAAAACATGTGTCACTTTGGAGAATCTACGTGACCCCTATAGTGAACCACACTATTAAGCCACACATTTTGGAGAACTATGCGCTGCTTCCTAAGAAACCATGCATGTGGGAATTGATATATCTGATTTTTTAAATTGCCAAACCCCTAATATTAATCAATATTCTACCCCACTCAGACCTAACCTATTTTGTTCAATTTTAGAAGCTCTTGGGAGGATTCCAAGGCTCCTCGAACCCCTTTATGGATAAATCGAACAACAGATTCAAGGATCATCACTTCTACAGTATGTACTTTCTTCCCCATTTGGTTATCTATCTCTCCCATATATCTTTGAAGATAAAGGGGAATGATTTTTTCTCTGTTGGTGATGGTTTTGATCTAGGTTTTCATATATCTTAATATTTTTGATATCGATCTCAGTTATTTCTAATAGATCTTCCAAACCATTGTGATATTGATCTTCATGCTCCAAATTGGGGATTTTTGTTTTGTGAATTTTTATAAACAACCATGAGGTATGTTGTATAAATTTCATTTCCCCTAATATTTATTTTAATTGTATTTATATAATTGTGAAATTCCAATTTTCATGTTGGGAAATTTCATTATGAATTTAATTTATCAATTAATTCAACATGTATTATGAAATTAGTAAATTTTTTGATAATGAAATTAGTTATAATTGTGATTATGCAATTGTAAAATAATAGGATTTATTCAAATTATGAATAATGGGTTAAATAATTTTGGTTGATCAATGGAATTAGAAACTGGAATCGACCCTTAAGGTGTAATGATAAGATGAAAATGATAATTTGTAATTTTTTCTTACTTGATAAATGAAATTATGAAATGGTTAAATAATGAATTATGATAATTGATGATAAATGGTTGGAAATATGGAACAATGTGATGATAAATATTTGAATTAATTCTGGGATACAGATAGTTTCTCTAAATATCTATGGGCTGTGAGACTACTAATCTAGACCCTTAGTATATTTATGTATACATGTGATCACTGAGTTGTTGGACAAGAACTACTACTCCAAATACTCAAGAGGTTCCAGAATGGTGATCTACAACCCCATTGTTTTAATAACAAATCAGAATGATTTAATTAATGTGACCCATGATTTAATGAAATGTGTTATCAGCTTTAGGATAATTCAAATTTCAGAATGGGATGAAGCAGGTATTGATGGTTCAAGTGGAATCATGAACCCAAGAAATTTAAATGTTTAATTAAAGAATAGTTTAACATGAAAACTATTTACTTCATTTATTATATTTTATTATTTATAAAACTAAATACCATTTTATAGAATATATATTGTTTTAGATGCCATTGGTGGTGGCCTATTGAGTTTTACTCAAACCCTACATGGGATACCCAATTAGTACTAGAATAGACTTTAGTTTTGTAGGATAGGATAAGAGAAACATCCCTATGTTAGATGTTTGAGTTATGATTGATCTTGAATGAGGTAACTATACATGATGTCGGGAACTACATGGGAGTTGCTTGTATGTATTTATTTTTAGTTTTTCATTTGAAAGTTAAAACATATATGGAATGAAACATCATCTTCTTTGGTTTGGATATTGTTTTCTTGTTTTAGTTCATCATGTGATTCTGGTATGTATTGGTTATGGTATTATTCTAGCCATTGGTTATTATCTTTTGGCTATTATTTATTTATTTCCACAATTGTGATAATTTTATAAATATGGTATATTATTCCCATGATATATAAATTATACCCTCACTGTTAGTTACCAACCTCTACGATATGGGTAGGCTCTCCTAAGGTCATTAAACCAAACAAATCAGGGAAATGGTATGTGGCACCAAGTTTAGAAAAATACAAAGTGGTATTAAAGGGTTATTTCTTTTTATTTACATTTTCTTACTATTTGGTAATGGTAGATAGGATAATAGGGTGATAAGGGCAGTGTTCAAGAACTGATTCATGCGATTAGTTAACCCATGTATGAAATAAAAACCAATAACTGAGGGTTGTATTACTGTTTTTGATTTTTTTTGTTATAGTTGAACGTTATTTCATCTCAAGTGATGAAATTTTTGTGTGATGTTATTAACGTTTTTTTGAGATTTTTATTTGTAGCCTAGTCTGTCAGAAATTTTTTTTATACATGAAACATTCTAAGAACTCATAAATTATTTTGACATGCATCATTTTAGTCATGTACAAAAAAACAAGTTTTGGGTGAGTTTTTAACTAAAAATTATTTTCTTTACCTATGTAATTTAAATGAAAAAGGTTCATAATTTGAAATTGATAATTTTAAATGACTCTAATAATGGTAAATGAAATGTATAAATGGGTTTCTAATGAGAATTTTGAATTATAAAAGTGTTTACTATATTTTAGCCAAGAAATAGATGAGGGATGGACGAGGGTAGTGACAGTGCATTGGTTTTTGACCGTGTGGTGGCGTATGGGGGATAAATTATTATCAATTTATGTTAATACCTATATTGTAATTTTGGAAATTTTATGTAATGTGTCCTAAGATGTGTGTTTTTAATTATAGAGATATTCTCCATGATGATTCTTGTTGATTGAATAATAGGAGGTCATGGTAGGAAATGTACCTCTAGTAGCGGAACCAGATGCTATGATATTTACAAGTGAGGAATCCAAAGAGAAGTTCCAGGATAAATTTTCATGGTTTATTCATTTTATGGAAAGATACCCAGGGTAGGATGTAAGAAATATGTCGGACATGACAAGATAGTTCTAATTTTATAACCCTATAATATTCACCAGAGAGGGTGGACCAAAGGTAACTGAGTGGTAGATTGAATTTATCCATATAGTACCTTAAAACTTTGAGACTCCTTCTAAGAAGAGATTCAATCTGGTTGCATAAATGTTATCTTATCAAAAGAAGCATTTTTGGGACATCCAAAATTATGATGAACATCTGTAAGATATATTATGGAAGGAATCTTAGGAGAAGTTGTTGGAGCACTTTAACCCTGATATACTTAGGTAGGAGAGGAAAAAGATTTTATGAGACTAGAACAGGAGAGTATTTCCATGATGGAATATGATGGTCGATTCACTGATTTGAAATGTGTTGTTCCAGTGTTGGAAGGTCATGAGGCTACTTCATCAAAGTTTTTTTAGTATTGGATTAATTGGAATATTAAGTCCTCGGTTAATATATTTCAGATGAAAATGTTTTCTAATGCAATGAATCAAGCTCTCTTGTATAAGTAGAACCTAAAGTTGGAATCTAATTAAACCGAGCTGGTGTCTACTAGATGAACATGTGGTATGTCTTATGAGAGTAGGAAGAAAATATTTGATAATATCAACTAGGAGGACGGAAAATATAGTGACCAAAGTGAAGGATCAGTTACTTAGAGTAGTAACAAAATATATTTTCACAATTGTGGTAGTTCATGACATATTTGTAGCCAGTGTTTGTGACCACCAATGGAGTACTGAGCCTGTAGAAAAATGGTTCACTTAAAGAGGTAATGCAAAAAACCTCAACCTATGGGTAGTGACAGAGGATCCAGGATGATCTAGAACTCAAGGTGGGGGTATTCTACCCCATACCAGTCCAATAGTTGGAGATCTACTAGACATGGAAGATAGAACAATGGATGAGTTATTTCTAGGAAAGAGTGAATATATCAGTAGGGTCATGTACCTATAGTAAATTAAACTTCAATATAGGGAAGATGGGTAGGTCAGTTGCATTTTTTTAGCTTTCTCTTATAGATAGCGGGGATGAACCATAAATATTCAAAGGTACTATTATTTTTTCTTCAACACTTGCTATTTACCTATTTTACACCATAACCTCTCATTATTTTATATATGAACAACTTTTGAATGGTTTGAGTCTGACGATTGAGTTTTTTAGCAGAGCTAGGGCAGTCGAAAAATTGTTTGGAGTTTGGTCTCAGGTCATCTATTTATGATAGAGATGTCCTCTCAATGTTGGGGATTATCACTTTATTTGGGATCTCTACAGATTTGACACATTTGGATTTAAATTTATTTTGGGAATGGACTGGTCTGTAGTATACTGACCCTACAATGATTGTTACCATAAAAGTGTGAACCATACGTCTCATAACGGTGAAAATTATGTACATAGTGGAGAGTGGGATGTCCAGAAAAAATGTGTGGGGAGATTATGTTAGAAACTAGGGGAGATTACTACTTAGGTTTCAAGCATTTTTTTGGATGGAAGGGGTGTGAGGCTTTTTTTATTTTCACATATAGTGGACCTTTTTCAGGATGTGTTTCATAAAGAATTATTAGGGCTCCCACCAAAGAGGTATACAAATTTTATAATTAATATCATTCCTGGAACTAAGTCAGTTTACATTACACCTTAAAAAATAGAACCAATGCTGCTTCAAGAGATTAAGACTCAGTTGGAGGATTTGATGGATAATGTATTTATCCATCTTAGTATGTATCCATAGTGTTATATAGTTTTTTTCTAAGATGTTTGACAGTACATTTCACATATGTGTTGATTAACAAAACTTGAAATGGATGATAGTGAAGAACTGGTATCCTCTTCCCTATATTGATGATCTCTTTGACCAGTTGATTGGAGCTTTTGTTTTCTCCAAGATCGACTTGAGATTAGGGTATCATTAGTTGAGAGTTATAACTTATGATATACCAAGAATAAAAGTTTAAAAGCAGGTATGACCTATATAAATATTTTGTGATACCATTTAGGTTCACAAATTATTCAGTAGTGTTAATGGACTTTATGAACCAAATCTTCCACCCATACCTAGATATGCTTTTGGTTGTTTTTGTGGATGAGAACTTCATGCACTTCAAGAATATTTATGATGATTCCCAACATCTTGAAATCATCCTAAGTAAACTGATAGATCATCATATATACACTAAGATATATAAGTGTCAGTTTTGGATTGATTAGGTACATTTCTAGGGACACATCATCTTTGAGGAAGGTGTTTCTGTGGACATATAGAAGGTAGAAGTAGTGGTATCTTAAAATAATACCTAGAATGTTTTTTGTATCCATATCTTTATGGGTTTGGAAGGTTATTATTGAATGATTATCTTTGAATTTTTCTACTTGGAAGCACCACTTTTGGGATTGACTAAGAAGGGGATCAAGTTTTAATGGTCTGAGGAATGTGGAAATGCTTTCCATGAGTTAAAAAGTATTTGACTACTACACCAATCTTGATCCTACCCGAGCTGGGTGAGGAGTATATGATGATCTATGACGAATTTTGGGATATTAATTGGAGTAGTGTTAATGCATTGAGATTGAGTTGTATCATATGGGCATTGGAAGTTGAGTACACATGAATAGAACTACCCTATACACGACCTCGAGTTTGTTGCAGTGGTTTATGCCATATAGTTTTGGAAGCATTATCTATTAGATGAAAAGTTTATGGTGTATACCAAAAAAAGTATAATGAATATATTTTACCATTATATTTGAATCTCTAGAATTATAGGATATTTGAGTTTCTGAAATCATTTAATTTTGAGATAGCATATAAAAATGGTAAGGGAAATAGTGTTACAATTACTTTGAACAGAAATACAAAAATATTGGTAGTTATGGAGTCTAGTTCTCAATGGAATATGATGTCCCTGCTGATAGAGATGCATATTTAGCTTTGGGAGGTCTAGGAGTAGATGAAACTTATATCATTATTTGTTGAGTCTACACTTCTGAGATGGATTAGGGAGAGGTAGTATGAGGATCTAGAGTGTTTGGATGTGCAGGAAAGCAATGAAGGTAGGAAGTCACCTTTCTATTGGAAAATCAATGAGGATGAGATAATCTATGTTTGGAACCATGTTTTCATTCCTATGAGTATGCGTGAGGAGATGATGTATGAGTTTTATACCTCAAATTGGGCGGTATATCTTGGTTTGACTAAAACATACTGTGATCTTCACAGATAGTATTGGTGGATCATAATGAAAAATAAGATCATAGGGTCTATGACATGATGATACAACTGTCAATAGGTCAAGTTCAAACATCATTAACCTAGTGGTTTACTACAGTCATTTCCCATTCTATAATGGAAGGGGGGAGATGTTACTGTGGACTTCATGGTGGTTCTTCCAAGGATAACTCAAATGAATGATGACAATTGGGAATTTATAGACCAATTGACAAAAGTAACCATTTATTTCCTATATAGGAGAATTTTTTAGTGGTTTAGTATGGGGTATTTTACATTTAGGAGATAGTCTTCCTACATAGGTTTTGATGGAGTATAGTTTCATACCAAGACTCATGTTTCACCTTGATCTTCTAGAAAGGATTTTAGAAGGAGTTTTGTAAAAGGTATTTCTGAGTAAAACTTTCCACCTACAGAAAAATAGATAGTTAGAACGTACTATTTAGGTTTTATAAGATATACTATGGGTGTGTGTTCTAAATTTAAGTAGGTCTTGTGGGAATCATTTAGATATTTTTGATTTAACCTATTAAAATAGTTACCAAGAAACTATTCAAATGAATCCATTTGCAGCACTTCAAGGAATTCCATATAATCCACCTTTATATTGGATGAAAGTAGGTGAGTCTGAGTTACTGGCACTCAGTCTCATGTAGGATACATTAGAGCATGTTCAACTCATTCATGAAATTATGGATATATTCCAAAGTAGGCAGATGTCATATTCTGATCGACATTGGTGACCCCATGATATTATAGTGGGTGATCATGTGTTCCATTGGGTGTTTCCTAGACTGGGTCATTATAAGATTTAGAGACATGGCAATCTGGTATTTATGTCTGTCATGCCTTTTGAGATTTTAGAGGTAATTAGGCTGGTGGCATACCAATTTTATCTTCCACATAGGTATAGTTATATGTATGATGCTTTTCATGTGTCGTATCTTTGGATGTATCACTTTGAATCCTCTCATGTGATCTATATTGATGGTGTTGATGTTGAGACTGATGATTCCTTTTTAGAGCATACAATACCTGTTATGGATCGTTGTGATAAAGTGTTGCGGGTGAGACTATGCCAATAGTTATAGTATTATGGAAACAAGGATGTGTTCAAGAGGAAACCTGGGAGAAAGATGTAGATATACAGGCTCAATGGACCGACCTTTTTACCTCACAATATTAGAGATAATTTGGAGTATATATTGAGTATGATATATTATAATGTGGGAGGATTCGAAGATTACAACCTTTTCTAAAGATGTATCGTGCTTGTTTTTAGGTACCATTGTTCCTTTGTTTTGCTTATACTTAGAGTTGTTTTGTTTTGGGGTTGTTTTGGGTGAAATTTAGTGAATTTTGGAATCCCAATGGGTTATGCACCATAAATATATGGTTAGGGAAACTATTTTTCCTGCCCTAGGAAATAGTGAATCCTATTTCGAGAGATAGGAGGTAGTGCATGATTGGAACATGGTTTGACCAAACTGTGCAACCACCCTCCCCAATACATGAAACCCAAAAATTTTCGCAGTTTCATGTTTTTTTCATTATTTTCCAAATAGTGTACCACTTTGGAGAAACCGTGTGACCTCTTAGGTGAGGTACTAATTTAAGGCACATGGTTTGGTGAACTGTGCACCGCTACCTATGAATCCTTGTGAGTGGGAAATAATTCCTCTTATTTTTTCTAAAACACCCAAACCCTGGTATTAACCACTATTTTATCCTACACAGACCTAACCTATTTCCTTTGATTTTGTATACTAGATACTATTTTAGATGTTGTTGGTTGTTGACTATTGAGGTGTTCTCCAACCCCTCTCAGGCTACCTAATCAGTACACAAATAAACATTATTTTTGCAAGACATGATAAGTGAAATAACTCTATTTTAGATGTTTGAGTTGGGATGGATCATGGATGAGGGAATTGAATACGATATCAGAACCCACTTTGGAGTTGTTAGTGTGTATTTATTTTGGTTATACATTTTACACTTGACACATATATGGAATGGCATATATTCAACTTTTTTTCATCCTTTGATACTGTTCTGTATTATTTATGATTTTATTCTAGTTATTAGTTATTATATTTTAAATATTTTTTTATTTATTTCAACTATTCTGATGCTTTGATAAATAGGTAATAGTCTACCCACGATGTAAACATTAGATCATTACTCCTATTTGGTAGCTTCTGACATACTAGGAGGTGCACCAAGGGTTATCAGACCAACCATCTATAGGAACTAGTATGTGGCACTCGGTTCAGGGAGATATAATATTTATTGCTGCCTAAACATATTTCTAATTGTAACTTCTCCATAACTGAGTACCTAGCCTACAATATTCTCTAATTTTTTTTCATCTCCCTAAATGTATAAATAAATATGACCCTATAATGTATTATCAATTCCATAACATAGATATACATCATTTATCCCTTTGAGATACCATAATATCTACTTCACAACATCCTAGTGTTCTTTCCCAAGATTTTATATTAATTTAAAATCAAATTTCATAGAATAAGAAATTCTAGAACAAGTAAGAACCATGGAATACATCAGTATTACAATCATAAATCCATATAGAACTCTTCCCATGAATTTATGCACATAATTGATTCTTAGTGCCTTTGTTTTAGATAGTTTAATGTGACTAACCAATAGGGTTTACATTACAACATCACATATTTTCAATGAATAATTTTTTTTGGTTTTATACCTTAAATTAAATATATAACTATTAAATTACTTTATTTAACTTTATGTTATAAACCTATAATCCCTACCAATTAATTATATATATTGACATTACTAGACTTTTCTTACAAAATTAAAATTCAAGTGCAAGGTATATTATAAAACAATAACATGCACTGCATAATAAAATTAAAATCCATTCTATTCATTAATATAGAATATTAAATATCAAGAATAAATAGAATTTATAAAATTGAAAATATTACAATTTGAAAATAAAAATAAAATAAAAAACTTTAAAATAATTTAGAAATCTATATGGTTATTGTTTCCTAGAAATGTCACACCCATAAGTAATATTGTAAAAAAATAAAACATTTTAAATAATTAGAAATTTGTAAATGATATAGATAAACTTGAGAAAAAAATTAAGTGATAATGAATAGAGGAAATAAATGGTATTTATAGGAAGTATAAGTATTACATATCCATTTCAAATATGAAAATTACAATATTAACATTATAGTTCAAATAGTAATATGACTTTGAAATAGAAAAATGACTCTTACAATAACTAATCATGTGACTTTATGAGTAATTATAACCAAGAATATATTAAGTAAAAATTAGTATAAAAATACTATAAAATAATTTCTCAATCAATATAAGATAATATGAGTTAAATTTTACATATTTAGTAAAACATTATTTTAATTATTTAATAAAAAAACTTTCATAATATAATTAAATATTAAAATTAAATAATTTATAAATAATTATTTGGAATTTTTTTTTTGAAATAAAAACATCAAAATTAGGCAATGGTAATATTTTGGTTTTTCTCATGAATATTATAATGTGAAGTTAAATAATGAAATATAGTTATTTTAATTATAAGTTAAATACATGATTAATGACATCTAAGATGATTTAAGAAACCATTAACTTATACTCACATTCATAAATTATTCTACATAGTCACATGAATCAATATTGTTGGTAGTCTTAAGGAAAAATAATTATCTAATTAATATTTTTTTTAAAAACCATCCCCTTCATATGTAAATACAACCCTCTTCCATCAATGTTTATTCACTTCCAAAACACACTAACTTGAAAAAGATATACCGAAATACCACCCCAAACACAACTATACAAAATATTAATGATATGTTATAACCAAATGAAAAACAATAAAATCCGTAAAGTAGAGTCCCAAGGAGCCTTCTCAAGGAGGAAAGATGTTAAAGTACATTTTATAAAAGTTGGCACTCAAGATAAGGGGTTTTCATACAAATATTAATTATTTTCATATATTACTTATATATAGTATATATCATATTATATTTATTTTCTGTAAATCCATGATGGTTTATTAAACTAAATTTCTTTTATTTAAAATGTTTTACATGTATCAAAATCTATTTTAAATATTCATATGAATATTTTACACTTTTGTATGTGTTATTTCCCACTATTATACATTCTTATGGTTATCTTATATATCATCAATATCTCTATATATTACTCTATCAATCTTCTTAATATTCTTCCATTATGATTTTAATACTTCATTATCCTCCAATTTCTATGGATATTCATGTCCTTATGCTTCTCTTACTATTATTTATTTAAGTCAAACCGGATGATGTTTATAAGGGATAATTTGACAAATAATATCTTCCCCTCTAAGTTTTATATTTTTAATATACTTAATTTTAAAGTTATATATTTTACATATTTTATTATTAAAAATATTTTTTTCAAATCCTTTGCATCACCTTGTGAAAATGAGTCTCTAAAGTGACTTATTTATTTATTTTGGTGACAATTTCACTAACCATTATGAAAAATCTTTTCACAAATTTTCTTTAATTTACATCTCTATTATTATTAATAATATATTTTAAATAAATAATTTGATTATATTTTGTAATAATTTTTGATTTCTAAAATAACATCTTAATTTAAAATATCTTACATTTTTCACAAACATAAAAATGACATTTCCCATATTTATGAGTATTTTAAAATTGTGTAAAAACTTAGGAAAATGAAAATTTTATTATTAAGGGTTTTTCATCTATATAAATATAATTTTACATTACACCATTCTAAATTTACTTATTCTATTTTCTCTCTCATTATAACATTTCATAAATTTTACTATAGTGAAATATATCCTTTATAAATTATGAAAATTCTTATGTATCCATGGTATTTTAGAAATTAAATCCCTATTAGTGGATTGATCTATCATTTCCTTTATTTTTCATTATCATCAAATATATATAAAGATATATTTTCATTAAATTCCTTTCCTTTATTAATAACCTACACTTCCTTCTTTTAATTGAATGTTGTTCTCCTAGATAGCCATATATTCAACTAAATGGGGAAATTATATACTTAAATATGTATCCTTTATTCTATATTGTGCAAATACCAAATATTATTTTATTTATCTTGTTCGTATATTATTTATGGATGTGTTGTTGTTAACCTTTTTACATTATGTTATGAATATAAATAATTCCATTTTATTTGTTTATAATTATATTGTTTTCATGAAAAATTACCTTAAAATTTGATAAGTTTTTTATTTTTTATATATATTCCACATTTCTATCTCATTTCATATTCCTATACATTCCTCTATTATTCTTTTTATTTATGCTTAGTTAACTTTATAAATCCCATTTCATGCTCAATGATCTCATCATTTTCTTCATTATTATTCTGTGATGCTATGATATTAAATATGTCATGATCTCATAATGTACTAAATGTTATTATAAAATTTATTTTAATTATGATATTTATATTCCCTTATGATTCCCCCTTATTGGGTTTTTAGCTCACTATTTTATTTGATGTGTGTCCCCAGGTGACTGGTTACACCCTAACCCTTATATTATTAACTATTTTATTTATTTATTGAATTTATTTATTATTCTTGAGGTATGGGACTTATATTTTTGAAATTATTATGTTGTAACAATTTCTACAGGTATCACGATTAGTGCATAGTTCGTACTAACATTATTAAGGCCTAAAAGGCCTTCATTTATTTATTCATTTTTTATAATCCCCATTTTAATGGTTGAAGGGGAACCTTGATAGTATAAGAGTCAAAGGTATTAACGAAATTCAGTAATTACATAATAAGAATTCTTGAAACTACCCTCCCTAGCATCTACATCATGATAAACTCTATACCTTTTCATGGCTATACAACTAGCTATACTGTATAGAGGTGCACAAGCCTGGTACCAATGGAAAATTCTACACCCTCTCATTCTCCCAAATTCATTATCTCTTCTCTGGTGAATGCACCTTACTATAAATCCTATTTGGGGGCTTGTTCCTTGTTTAATATGTCTATTAGTGTCAACACATTAGGTTACCCAAAGGCCTTGAGGTGTCATGAAGGGATTAAGGTGGCCTAAAAACCTTAGTGATCCAAAGTCCTAGGTGGCCTGAAGGCCTTAAAGACTCCAATCCCAAACTAGTGGCCTGTAGTTGAATAGTTTGCTACTATACTATTGAACAATACCTACTATAGTTCCTACTAAATTTTTAATACAATGCATGATATAATGCTTCTAGAGTACCCCGAAATTATTCCTCTGCTCAGAATCAATCTGGGTCTCTGGTTTCACTTGGAGAGTCCTCACCAATCAGACTAAGGATCATGTTCCAATAGCTGATAACTTTGAGATAACTATGCGATAGGAGTATACAACTTTGCAAAGTCCTTTTTCATGGTTTGTGAATGGTTTTCCCAAATGTTTTCCCAAACCATGTGGGATCCCTAAGTCTCTAGTGCTTCAGATAATGGTTAGAACATAGTTCTCTAATCATGTGTAATAAACATATGATTCCCCTAGATCATTAAAATTTTTAGATATATAATTATACTGACTTTGATTTTTTATCATATAATCGGACCTATATCCTCCTAACCCTCACTTATATGATTCCCAACAAGGGAAGACCCTAGTGTGTGACCCATTTTTCTTCCTCCAGCAATTTTCATCCCTTCTTATTGTGATATTAAGAATGATTTACCCTAGTTAGGGATTTAATATCTTCTCTTCCATCATCCCTTCTCTTCATTCTAATTATCTATTCTATTCCTTATTGTGGATAAATGTAAGTAAAACATAGGTATATTTGGTCCAAATATTATATATATCTAATTTTTTTTGGGTATAGAGTCCCTCTCAATCCTTCCACTCTCTATTCTTGGAGATTTATCATCGTCTATTCTTGACCTAGGTTATTGCTTCAATGTTTTTTATTTTATATAACATGCCACAAATTATTGGGTGTTATCAACTAGTTTTTATTAACATTTAGTCTTTCTATTTGAGTTTGAATGTATTTATACATATTTTGAGTAATTATTTTAAGATATTATGGTTGATTTCAGAATGATTTATTATGTATTTTCTTCTATTATACAACTTCATCAAAATATTTGTTATGTTTTTGACATATAAAATATCTATGGAAGTTTTTATATAGAAATTGAGTATTTCAGAACTATTGATATTGTTTATGTAGATTTATATGTTATCATATCATTTTATGTTGTTAAATGGGGTGGGTTTTCATTATTTACAAATTTTATCTTCTTTACTTGTTCTGTTCTTATGCAATTTAATTATGATTGATGTAGAAAGGCCTCATTTTCATTATAGTTATACACATCTGCATTGGTGTATATATATGCATATATCTAAATATTCACATAATAATATGTTAAAATTTTCATTGAGTGATGTATATATATAGAAATCCATATACGTATAATCATAAAGGGAATCCTTTAAATTTATATATGATGTTTGAATTTAGTATACAAATATTTTTATAAAGGTGATTTTAGCATTCATTTTTAATGTATAATGTGAATAAATATTTGGAACTTTGTAAAAGATTCTATAAATTATATTATTATTTTTATTATAGTTATTATTTTCAAATATTTCGAATGTATTTTTATAAAAAGTGTATTGTACTACTATTTGATGGATTGATAATGAAAGTGTTGGCTATTGAAATAGTTTAATATGGATGGTGGAAATGAAATGATTTAAATTTTAAAAAATATATTGTTTATAAATTTCACAATTAAGCATCTTTTTCTAATAATTTTTTATGTATTAAATGTCATGGGAAACCCAAAATACTTTGGTAGGAAAACCTAAATGGGATGAGGTCCCCCGCCACTATCCATATAATTAATATAGTTATATAGATCCCCCATTTGGCCACATACATAGTAGAAGTCTGAAATACACTACTAATTTGATTTATAATTTATTGGTAGCCCATTTATAGTGACCTTAGGGCATTTCTTCTATTATTTTTTTTTTAAAATTTATGATAGTGTGGTTTAACCCCCTCACATGCTTTAAATTATAATTTCTTAGGTATTGTTTCTTTAGATTCCATTTTATTATTCTAGTTCTTAGTGGGTTTTAAACAATTGATAACTTATTTTAGTGAGTTGAGTTTCATTTGAAGATGAAATTAAATATTTATTTAGAAATAACTTTCCCCAAACATGTATTCCAATTATTTGGTTTTTAAAAAAGGAGATTTAAAATGAAAATCCCTTGTAATTGTTATCAAAAGAATAAGAAAAACCTATTTTAAAAATTATATATTTAAAAATATAATTTTTATACTATTTTTAATATATAACTAATTAAATTATTAGTGAAACCATACCAGTCTTTTTATCTAACACTCCATTAACACCACTCAATATCTATAGACTGAGTGTCCCTTTCAGGTTCAATCTTAGATTATGAAGAGTTCCACTTCATAAAATCTTATTATATATTACTTTTGAAATATTTTAAAAATATTTTTTATATAGAGTATCCTTGAGGAACATGGAGAACTTGATCTGGGCATGTTAGTTTTAGTTTATGCCTTAGAAGTACTAGCCATGTCATCTTTCTAGTAATTTGGTTTTAGTAATGTTTTTTTTTCTATTTTATCTACCAATATTATTTTTGATTCATTTATTATATTTATCTTATTTGGAATGGGAATCCAATGTATGGATACATTGTTCTAGAAATATATTAAAATTATACTCTTATTTTAATTTAGTTTTCTTGTGGTGAAATAATTCCTTATGAGTAAGTATGATGCCGTAACACTTATCTCTATTCTATTAGGATCAAGAACATCCCTTTAGACTTTCAATGGTCTAGCTTAGGTTTCTATTTCAATATGGAACTGAACTAGGTCATGATAAAATGGAATCAGATCCTAGGTTCTAAATAGGGCCTAGGTCCTCTTAGATCTATAATTATTTTGGAAGTTTAGTAGTTGGGAGATAATATTATTGGGACTTTAAAGGTAGTTCATTAATTATCTCTTGATCACTATAGTATGTTTTGAAACTTTAGTTACCATGGGTTTTTAGGATCTTTGTTTCTTAATTGGAATTTTACTTTTTTCTATTTTAAATATTTATATTTGAATTAATATCATTCTTATTTATATAGGTGTTTGTATAATTTTTTTTTCTCATCTTTGGGGTGAAAATGGGATTGTTACTAGAGGCATAAAATGATATCACATTGCCTAAAAATCGTTGAGGGGTCTCCACACTTAGTTCTAATAAACACTCACAGGTAGTAGCATGGTTGTCACATGATGCATAAAATAGTGTGGTAAAATAAATAATAAACAATACCCCTTTTATGTTTTTATTTTTCCAATACAATTTGTGTTTTTAAATCATTCAGGTGATGTGTAATTTTTATTTGAGGATATATTGATATTATTTGGTTTGATTTGATGATTTTTTAAGATGGACTATAATTTTAAATGGAAAAAGGAAATTTTAATATGAATTTAAAGGATTTTATTTAAAATTAATCGAAATGGATTTGGTTTTTTGAGACTCATGAAGTGATTTAAAATAGAATCATATAAATTTCAAATAATATTTAAAATTAACATTTAATTATTGGACATTCCAAATATGTAAATTTGTAATTTATAATGGTTTGAAAGGAGAAATATATGATTTTTTTATTGGAAATTTATTTGGGATGTGATTATGATTGGATTCTTGGGGTTTCTTTTTTAACTGAGGTTTTATCTTCGTATATTTATGAATTGAGATTTGGTCCCTTATTAATTAAAATTTATGCTTCTTTTTTATTTAAATCATGATTCTCAGAAAATTCCTAAAGAAACATAGTGAGCTTTTACTGAGTATTATTTTCTAGGTTGATGTCCTTTAGAGTTTGAGAGTGAATTTTCAGGTTACTGAACCTACCTTGTGTGACACCCCAACACCTACACTCCCCAATCCAATGTTAAAATTAAATAAAAATTATAAACTAGATTTAATACTTACTATGAAGAACTATAATATAAAAAACCCATAAATATACTATTTTAACAATTCTTTCACTCTCTTACATTTCCATTATCTTTTTAGTTTATAGTCTTTAAAAATTTAGAAAACCATTACATAAAAACATTTACATTTCTACATAATATACACTTTTTACAAAAAAATTGGTTTTTAAATATACACCCCTATTTAATTTTGTTAAATTTTCCTTCATTTAATAAGAGTCACCATATTAGAAATATTATCCTTGTAATAGTTTCTACACATCCTTATAAAATATGAAAAACATTTGAAAATTTGGTATTAGACTGAAAATTTCAATAATAAATATAAAAGAAAGGAAAAAAATTATTCCATTTTAAAAAATGTCTAAATACATAGTGATCTTTTCTATTTTAAAATATAAAATTTAATCTCAAATAATCATTCAATCACTCATGAAACCAACTTTATTTCTAAAAATATTTCATAAAACACTTTGTTGCATGAGTAAAGGCAAAATCAGAATTCTTAAGGGTTTACTAAAAATATTATTTTTTGTTAAAAATAAATATTTCATCATTATAAGGGAACCTAATTTACATTAAATCATCTGATCATTTTTTACCTTATGAAATAAAAATATTTCCATAAAAACTCATTTGAAATAAAATAAAACTGTAATGGAATATTGAGGCACCATACGTTCTTCATAGAATCACCTAATAGGATAATTGGAACCTTCTCTTAGGAGTAACTTATATCAGTAAAAAAAATCACTTCATAGGAGAAATTTATCACAAGTTAACCCCATCCACTTCTTAAGAGTAACTTATCATAAGTTATCTATTTCAATTTCATAGGACTAACTTACTATTCAGCTACCTCCGTATCACCCAATATAGTCAAGGACATTAACGGACCCCCATCACAGAATGAACAAAGTACCTCAAGGGTCTGGGTTCACTCCTCAATCCCTAATGCTATAAATAATGATCAAGTATCATGTATCAAAATAAAAAAAATTATTATTTCTTCCTTTTCCTCATAAAACCCTTGAAAAACTCATTTTAACAAATAAGAAAAATCACTTTCATTTATCTTGTAACAAATGAGAATAAATTTCTTTTTCTATTAATTGTTTTTTAAAAAATTAACATCCCTTGAATAAAGAAATTAGATATTATTTGAAAAACAATATAAAATTATGTAGGAAAAATGATAATGAATAATGTATATGACAGTAGGAAAATATGGTCTTGCGTTAAATGTAAAAAACATTTTTTTTCACTTTTGTAAAAATATTCTAAAGTCACCCATTAGGAAAACATTAAAAAAAATTCCTTTTTAAACCTTTATAAAGAAGGTACAAACTAGTTATAAATGGATGATAATATTATTTTATGTTTAAATAAGTACATTATAAAAAAATTTAATGAATATTGGTATAGAGGAAAACTATTTTAATGGAAAACACTAAAATATGGTTTTACATAAAAATACCTCATGACATTATCAAAATTTGAATAGAAAAATTGAAGGAGAGATATTAAAAATTATTTTTAAATCACATTATTTTCATTAAATTAATTATAAAATACATCCTTATATCAGTTTATAGACCACACAAAATAAAACATGTGTGGAAAATGGTTGATCTTTAAAGAAAAGAAATTGAGATGAGAAATCACTTACCACGTGCCCCAACTCACCACATATATCTTCTAATTTCATGAATAATAAAACAATAATAATTATATAATTTATTTAAAAAAAATTAATTATTTAATCCATTATTATTATTCCTCTTATTTAATTTATTATCATGTTCAATTTAGCAACTAAATATTTAAAGTTTGCATTAGTCATTTCGAGGTAGTCTAGTCCTTTACCCTTATAAAGATTTAAGTTGGTTGACCAAATTAAAAGTGTTAATTATTAATTATTATAAAAAATATAAAAATATTATATTTTTAATTTTTATACATTAAATATATTTTCATATCAACCCATGTAAGTTTTTGAGGAAAAATTATATATGTTGTTCATGGAGGTGGGAATCCGTACGAACAGATGAGTGAGGTTTTTATTTTTATAATGGATGAAAATAAAATAATATAAATTAAGTTGTAACATTAAATATTATTTATAATATAACAAATTTCAAATTTATTAATTAAATTTATCCTTATGGTCATCCATGTGAGGCAGTTCTGAAAAACAAACTACATCGCTTTATGGAGGATATATTCTGCACAAACGCATGAGCGATGTTTTCATTTTCCAATGGATGAGAGGGTAAGAAGTTAGATAATATAGTATCATTAAAAAATTATAATGTTTTCATAAATATCATAACTATACTTCAATAAATATTTATATCCTCCCGTGCATGGTGGTGATGAGAAAAGGAAACACATCATTTCATCATGGCAGTATTCCACACATATGGACGAGTGATGTTTTCATTTTCCATATGATAGGAAGGAGGTAGAATATAGTTTTCCCATAAAAATTATATAATTTAAGTGTAATAAATAAATAAATTTATTTATATTATACCAATTATAAAATATTTTGTAATGGTATAAGAATAAATAATCTTGAAAGAATTCAGCTATGACTTATACATCCTTTTTGAATATCTTCCTTTGGATTCCACCTTAATCCTTATATGAGTTTTATTTATCAAAGATAATAATATATATGATGTGAATAATTATTTTGAGAATCTATTTGGTTAGTTATTAGTTTAAATCAAGTTCTCAATGTGTTTTTATAAGTAAGGAGATGAGGTAACATTTATAAGTGAGAGAAGTGAAACCCCTGTAAATATTAAGAAATTTAAAATATAATAAATTTACTTCTTAGAGAAAGTGGATCCAACTTATTCAAATTTCATATATATAATAATTTAAGATTTAAATACACTAATTTAGTCAATGTTAGAAACGTTTTGTAGAGATATGAGTCCTTATAACTTAGTTTAACCCCCACGTTAACAATTTTAACCCTTGTTGTGGTGACAAATAATTACCATGATTACAATTCATTATGAATAAAAATGAAATTTAAATCATTAAAAAATCTGAACACTTTTGTTTAAATTATAGAATCAATTTTAAATCATTTAATTTATATAATTTGTAAAAATAAATTTTAATATAAGTTTTCAAAACACAACGAAGAACCATTTATAGAAAAATTCACTTTCTAAGAATAAAATTAATTTCATGAAAACATCAAGGTTAATTTTTATTTCTATGTAATTAATTTTATTATGATTAAAAAAAGGTGATTTATTTGAATTTAAAGCAAACTAAAATAATTTACACCTGTGAAAACTTGACTTAAAGAGAAGAACAAAAAAATCGTTTTTATTGGAGTAAAAACATTACTTTTTTAAAATATCAAAAACTTATTTTTATTGTCAAAATTAATTTTTAAAAATTATTATATTACTTATTAATTATAAATCTATTCTATAAATTTTTTTTAATAAACATTAAAATAATTAGTACATTATAAAAATGTCATAAAATTGATAATATTTGATAAATCATTATTTTTTACTATTCACCCAAAAATTAGCCTTTTGAGACAAAGACAAAAAATTAATTTTATACCAATTTGGACATGAAAATTTTAAAAATTAATTTAAATTCAACAAATTATAATTCCAAAATTCCAAAATTTATCTTTAAATAGAAAATAAAAAATATAAAAAAACTACTTTCATAGAAAAATTGCACTTTTAAACTTAAAGTGTTCTTAACAATATTTCACATAATTTACCAACTACAATAATTTATTTGTTTGAAAAATTTATAATCTTAATGAACTTATTTTCACCATTAATTTTAAAAAATTAATATTTAATTTCGTATGGTGTTTCATATATCACCTGATATTCAACAAGATATTTCTTTAATATAACACATACAAAAATCTTGGGATGTTATATTCTCCACCCTAAATGAAATTATGTACACATATGTATTTTCTATCTCACTACATGGAAAATTATTTTTTTAATAATTTTTTATAAGACCATATATATAATATTATAAGACTCATATTTATGAAAAAGTATCCAAAGTAATACCTTATAAATAAGTGATATTTTCCACATAAGACTCGATAGATTTAACTTCCTATTTCTTAAGATAATGATTTATTTTATAAAAAATATAGAGAAATATGAAAAAATATACTTACATGATTTATTTTCATTATATAAGCATAATTTTATCATTTATTTATTCTTCAATAAATTTTTGACTTCTCCTTCATCTCATATTCTAAATGATAAATAAACATGTTGAATGTTTCATGTGTGAAGCACTAAAATTAAATTTTAAAGAATGAGAAGATAGAAAAAATGATTAATTTATTTATTTTTATATCCATTAACGAAATCCAAAATTTTGTAGAACAAGTTAAACATAATATCTAATATGAATAAGACAACCTATAATAAAATGATACATTATTCTTCAAAGCCTCAAAAATTACACCCAAATTTTAAATTAAATCATTACACAAATAACTAACTCTAATAATTTTCAAAATATGAATCACTAAATTAAAACCAAATTATTTGAATTATTTGAGCACATATTATTCCAAAATAAATTTAACGCTTATCCCCAAACAACATCAATCACTCATAAATTCACAAACTGGAAATATATATTCCATAATAATACAATCTCTAAAATATGATAATATTTTCCATAAATAACCTGAATAATCTTAATGATACTATAAAATCATAAATTCTTCTATAATTTAACTCAATATTCATTCCTTATTTAATATCAATGAATTTGACATAAAATCCCATTCTAGTAAAAAATATCCTTTTTACCATGATTCCCACAATTTTCAAAAAATATAATAACCTTTTATCCTAATTAACCATAATTACTATAACATAAAAAATCATATTAAACCTAAATATTTAATTTAATATAAACCTTTTCCCCTTAATATAATAAAATTATACCCAAATAACATTCAAATTAAATCAAATGATAAACATAAGGGTTTTGTAAGCATCAATCATCTATTGAATATAAATAAACGCCTCTTAGAATATACTTAATCACTTTTTAATACAATCACATATGTCCTCAAAATATTATCTATAATTTTTAACTTATGATCATTATTAAATCATATCAATACTTAAATAAAATTCAACTTCAACATTACTCTCAAAACCCTATATATAGAAACATCAATCATTAAACTTCCTTTATAAACCTTTAACTAATATTTTCCATCTCATTCCTTAATAATTTTTTCCTATAATAATAAATATGAATCATTTTTAAGATTCATCAATCTTAATATGATCATGTTTATTAATTTAAATAGAATAAAAAATTTGAAAAATAATTTATACCATTTATATGTTATTCACAGTTTCATCATCATTAGTTGTATATCATATGAATTTTCTAAACATTTATTTGTATGATTCTACTAATTCCCTTCACGATATTTCCACCGAGGTAATTGATTTTCATAATTCCCATATTCCTCACCTAAACATTTAATTGAAACCTTTAAAATAACTTTATTCCCATATATTGTGTTAAATGAACTCTTTATTTTTCCTTGAATTTTTATTTCTATATAACCTCCTTTATATATATGAAACATATTCCCATTCCGTTGATACATTTTCTTGGATGGTTATTTATATATTCTTGAAAAATATGAAGTTGAATATATTTATCTTAATGATATTTTTCACTTAATCTTATACAAAACAACATTTTTCTATTATTTTGTGCATTAAGAAACTCACCTAGGTTCAAGTTTTTAATAATAAAACAAGATATATCATTAAGCATACGAACTTGAGTTTTCACTATAAATCTTATCCTGTCTAATTTCTCATTTAGACAACCACCACATATTCCTCCACATCCATTTCCAAATTGGTTTCTATTGGTTCTAACCATTTACTAAAACAAAAAACAATTATTGTGAGTATATCAAATAAAATAATAATAATCCATCTTATGAGGATTCTAAATACAAAGATATCCTTAGCCATGTCATCTTCTATTAAACTCTTTTAATTTAGTAAAAAAATAACTATGATTCTCTATAACATATTAAACTTATAGTTATAGAACAATTTTAACTTATAATCCCAAAACATTATATTAATCCTTTTATTTTTTATAAATATTTTAAATTATACCCATCTAATAATATCCTCACCTTTAGTGTTATTAAAACCCATTATCTGATAATAATTATGATAATGTATAACATGAAAAACCCATAATTACTTGATTTATAATAAGGGCTTCACTTTCTTAAATTTATATGATCTTTTAGGTTGAGAGCTTTAGATAATTAATAAAACCATTACTAAATAAAGTGGAAATTTCCACAAAGTGTATAGTTTTTCCAAAAAAAAAACTATTTATTAAATTTACACCTCTATTTCATTCAAGAAACTATTCCTTCATTTAAAAAGAGTCACCATAGCATAAATATTAACCATTATATAGCTTCTAAACACTTTTAGATCCTATTAAAAACATTTGAAGATGTGGGATGAGCACAAAAATCTTACTAAGGTATATAAAATAAACAAAAACTATTAATTATGTGTTAAAAACATAAAATTACATAAGGAAGTTTTCCCTTTTAATAAATAAAATTTGAGCTCAAATATGTTGGTCATGTATTGTCTCAACAAAACTATATAAATATTTTTGATTTTGATGCTAAAAAATACCCTTGTTTGATTTACTAATGATATTACATTAAGTGAGTTTCATAAAATTAATATTATTTGCATTATTTTGGAATTATATTCATGTTTTTTAATCTGTAAGGAATATTGGTCAAAGTGTTCAAAAAATGTTCTAGTGTATCTGGAAACACTATTCATACCCTATGTTGGTATGTGTAATGTTAGAAATGAACCCCATGTTTGATTAATGTACATATGGTTTATCATCCCTAGGATGAAAAGTTTTCAAATGGATCAGAAACTATATTTTTTCATATGGATTGAAAACACTACGTTTGGAAAAATGTATAGAATACTAACCTAATGTTGAAGTTAATAATTACTATTCATACCCTACATTTAGAGAATGAACATATGCTTAATTAACATTACATTTGTAATTAACCATACACTGGAAGAATGAATGTATGGATTCTTATCCCAATGTTACTTTTAATCCTTAAATTCTGGAAATATGATAGTATGGTTCATGAACCACACATTGAACCCTTCTCTATGAAAAGGAACCCTACGTTACAGAGTTTATCCCTATGTTTTTTATTCAACAACATAGATTTAAATCCATGGTTTTCATCCCATATTTATAAAATGGTATTGATATAAATAAAGATCAACTCTAAGATGATATATGACTGATTCAAAGTCTCCATATGATATTTTAAAAGAACCATATTTAATGGAAAAAATCACACATGTTCTTAAAGAAATCTATGAATATCCTAAGAAATTTATTATTTGAATATTCTTGATCTACCGAGATATTTTATTAGATTTTCAAAACCAAAAGAGATTTATATATATGAACAGAGTATTATCAAATGATATAATGTCACAATATTCTATAAAAATACTTATTTATACTTGTGTATATCATTGATATGTATATCTACTGAAAATAATGTTTAACTCTTTTATTTTATAAAAGAGTCAACACTTTGGAGATATGATTTTTCAACCTCGTACTGCTATTTGTTTATATTCAATTTGAAGACCATTTTCAACCATGGTTGCTTTAGAGTTATTATTTCTTGAAAAAATTCATTTCTGAAGAAGAAGATACATCTACTATCATTTGCTGCTGCTGCAATTGTGAAGTACAACCTAAACCATGAAAAAATAAAACTATTTTGATTTATTGAAGTTTTAACTACTGGTACTTAGTTTTAAAGAAGTGTCAACTTCCTATACTAAGTAATGGATAACCTATTCTTTATAAAAAAACTAGAAGGCTCTGTTTGGCCTTATTATAAAGGTGTTAATTTCCTCCACTCAGTTGAGGATTTGAAGGCCTTATGATAAGGGGGATTTTCTATGGAAATTCACCAAGATCACAGAGAGAGAATTTCTAGAGTGGAATAGGGGATATTTTTTCCCCAAACCACTATAAAATTGTTGTGTTCATTCTATATATTTATCTTCTAATCATACCTACTATATAAGTTAACACTGCATATCTACATAAACCATAAATGGATTTAAATTACAAAATCTTCTAAGATTATAGAAAAGGTATAATTCACCCCCTATTGTATATCTTTGTATTATTCCAACCTATAAATTGGCATCAAGGGTGAGATTTTGTAATAAAGATATAACAAGATTAAAATTATAAGGTATATTAAAATAAGAAATCAATGTAAGATTTTAAAGACGAGATGTCTATGGTACGTGCTCCATATTTTAATGGTGACAACTATGAATGCTGGAGATCTAGAATGATTATCCACCTAAAGAATCTGGGATTCAAGGTTTATTTGTAGATCATCAATCCTTATGAAATTAATAATAAACAAGAAAATTGGGATGCTTCAACAGAAGTAGAATATGTCATCAATTCAAAATCTAAAAACTCTATAATCAGTGGACTTGGAACTGATAAATTCAATCCGGTCTCACAAAGTCCTTCTTTATATAAGATGTATAAAACTATTGTAGTTTCCTATAAAGGAATATATAACATCATAAATATGAGGTAAGCTATTTCCAAACAAAATTTTAACACCTTTATAATGTTTTATTGTTAAATAATTACACAAATGAATAAATGGTCAAGAGAGACTTTCAATAATATTACTACGTTGGGAGATCACATTAGTTAATCTAATCAAGTACTGAAGGTACATAGAGTACTACCCTTATAATGGAATGAAATATCTACATCTATTTGACAATAATCACCTATGAATAATTTAACTATTAAGGAAATTATTGGAACATTGATTATGTATGAAAAACAAATACAATATGAATATGAAGATCATATGTTAGTGAAAATGAAAAATACTACACTTAGAGTGACATCTCTAAAGAATGAAATAAAGTTAAAATAATATGTCAAACCAAAACAAACATCAGAAACCTCATATTCAGATATGAAAATGGCACATCATTCTATAAAATTCATCAAATTCTACAATAAAAAGAGAGGCATAAGAAAAAACTTTGAGATGGGTGAAAGAGAACCCAGGGAAGTAAGATGATACTAATTAAAAATGCTGGATCACATCAGACCTAGATTCCCCCAATTGAAAAATTATAGAAGAAGGATAGAATATAAATATCAGAATAATGTAGATTATGATCACAAAGTAAAATAAGTTATGAAATCTACGTGGTGTGTATTTGAAGACTCTAGGAGCATTTGAAAATCTGAATTAGAAAAAAGAGACTAAAAAACTACAAGCCAATATGTGCTTCATAGATAAGGAAGAAGATAAGGTACAATCCTATTACTCAATCAAAAAATTAATGTATGTTTAAGGGATATATGTTTTTTATAAGTATTTCTAAACATTGTGATGATGGTTTCTAGGTTGATTTTTTTTAAAAAAAATTCTCTATTTTCAAAGATAAACGGATTAAATTTAGAGTACTAAGAACTAATATTGTTTATACTTTGGATATTAATTCATTGTATAAATTGAAAGTGATTTTTAACTAATAAAACAAATTAGTCATGGATCTAGAATAGAATACTTATATATTTAAATTTATAATCTTTAAAAAAATTAACTAAGAAATAATTAGTTTATGATTTTCCTACTCTTATGTTTGATGTATTCAAAATCTGAAAATGACACAAATCATCTTTCAAATCAATTAACAAATTTGAAACCTCTAAACCATTAGAACATATCCATATGGATTTTTCTGGACCATCTAGGGTAGAAATTTCTTTAGTTAATTATATGTTTATGTTTTAGTTGATGATTTTTCTAGATTTACTTGGGTTTATTTTATAAAACTCAAAAGTGAATTATTCATTGCTTTTGAAATATTTTACAAATTTATTCAAAATGGAAAATATTATATAATAATTACATTGAAAAGTGATCATGGTGGAGAATTATAGAATAAAAAATTTAATTCTCTTTTTTTCAAATATAGGTATTAAACATATCTTCTCTACACCAAGAACACATCAACAAAATGGAATTATAGAAATGAGAAATAGAACTATTCAATAAATGACAAGGAAAATGAAAAATGTACAAAAACATCCTACCTATTTTGAGGAAGAAGATATATGAAAACTTTCTATATTATGAATAGAGTTTTAATAAGACAAATTATTAAAAAGACACCCTATAAACTTTGGAATAACAGAAAACCTAAGTAAATTACTTTAATGTCTTTGGTTGCAAGGTATATATCTTAAATAATATAGATAACCATGGTAAATTTGATCCAAAAGCTAATGAAGGAATCTATATAGGATATCATATATATTATAAAGCCTATATAGTGTTTAATAAAATTTTAAGGATTTTTTACAAATTAGTTCATGTTATGTTTGATGAAACTAACCCTTTTAATAAAGATAAAGGCCAAACAGATGAAAATACATGATCTTTTGGAAACATGAGACTAGTTTTATATAAGTCTAATTTTGAAAATAAAATTAATAAAATTAAGTCCATTTTAGAAGAACATGAAACTGAATAACCTGAATATGTTTTACATAGAAAGTTAAGAACCTTAACAATCAATCCTTTAGAAACTTTAATTGGAGACCCAGACACACGAATTAGAACTAAAAGAAATATAGGAAATGTAGTTTAATTATCCAACATTCTATATCAGTTAGAACCTAAATATATTGAAGAAGTTTTAGAATAATAGAGTTGGTTGTTAACCATGAAAGAAAAGATAAACCTCTTTAGAAGAAATGATGTTTTTGATTTAGTGGAAATAGAAACAGATTATCTAGAAATAGGAACTAAGTGCATCTTTAGGAATAAACAGAATGATCAGGTGATTATAACTAGAAATAAAGATATATTAGTAGCTAATGGATATAATTAGAATGAAGTTATAGATTAGGATGAAAACTATTCACCAGTATCCATATTAGAATAAATTATAATCCATTTAACATGTTTTATTTTTATACTCGATAGACTATAAAATTTATTTATTTATCTTTGTAAAATTATAGTTGTTTTATTCCATTTTCATATACTTTATTTTTTATATAAAAAAGGGATAGAAAATCAGGTAAACACAAATTCTCAATTTTTTAATCATCTATTTTATTTTAAATCGAAATCATATTGTGAAATAAAAAATCTACTAAAAAAATTAACTTTCAAAATAAAAAATATTTTCCTTAAAATATTGTTTCTTTATTGTTTAAAATTCCTACATTTTTATAAATGATGTTATAGGGTTTTTATCATAAATTAGGGGGAGACTTTTGGGCACGTATTGTCCCAATAATACTCTATAAATCTTATTAATTTTAATTCTCACAAATACCCTTGTTTGTTTTACTAATGATATTACTTTAAGTGAGTTTTATAAAATTAATATTATTTGAAATATTTTGGAATTATAATCATTTTTTTATCCAAAAGTAATATTCCTAAAACTTTTAAAAAGGTGTTTTAGTGGTTCTAGAAACACTGTTCATACCCAATGTTGGTACGTGTAATGTAAGGAATGTACCCTAGGTTCGATTAATGCGTGTATGGTTTATCATCCCTATTATAAATAGTTTGTGTATAGATAAACAATCCTATGTTTTCATATGGATCAAAAACAATACATTTGGATAATTTTTTGGAATTTCTACCTAATATTGATGTCAGGAATCTCTATTCATACCCTTCATTTGGATAATGAATGTATGGTTAATCTACCTTATTTTTGTAATCCACCATATGACTAAAGAATGAATGTTTGGATATTTATCCCAATTTTAATTTTAATCTATATACTCTAAAAAGATAAAAGTATTTTTCAGGAACCATACGTTGAACCCTACGCTATGTAAAGGAACCCTATGCTATGCAGTTCAAATCTATATTTTATTATTTAACAATACAAATTTCATGATTTTTATCTATGATTTCTAAAATGGTCTTGCCAGAAACAAATATTTATTTAAATCTATTCTATGGCTGATTGAAAGGTTCATTATGATCGTTTAAAAAAACCATATTCAATAGAAAAAATCACTCCTATTCTTAAAGAAATTTATGAATCTCTTAAGAATTTTATTTTTTAAATATCCACTATCTATCAGGCTATTTTCTGGGATTTAATCAACTAAAAGAGAGTTATATATATGAATGGAGTATTATCAAAATATATAATGTCATGAGATTCTATAAAATTACTTCTTAATACTTTTGTGTATCCTTTATATTCAAATCTATTACAAAGAATGTTTAAATCTATTATTTTATGGAAGATGATACTCTTTTGAGATATATTTTTGAAACCTCATATTACTATTTTTGGATATCCAATTTGAATATCATTTGCAACGTAGATCTCTATAGAGTTATTCTTTCTTGAATACATTCATTTTTGTAGAATAATATCAACTACTATCGGTTTCTGCTGCTACAATTGTGAAGTAAAATCCAAACCATCAACAAGTCAAAATATTCTGATTTATTTGTATTTCAACAACTCATAGTCAATTTTGGAAAAGTGTTATCTTCTAGTACAAAGATATGGATAACTAGTTCCGTATAAAAGAACCAGAAGGTTTTTGTTTATCCTTTCTGTAAAGGTGTCAACTACCTACACCCAGTTATAGATTTAATGGTCATGCGATAAGAGGACCATTCTCATGAAATTCTCCAAGATCATATAGAGAGAATTGGTGGAATAGACTAAGGGGTATTTGTGACTCGAAACACTATAAAATTATTGTGTTCATTCATTCTATTTATCCACTACTCATACTTATTACATAATAGAACGCTGCATATCTACATAAATCATAAATAGATTTAAAATCTAGAATCCTTCAAGATTTTTGAAAATACACAATTCACTCCCTCTTGTGTAACCTTGTATATTTGTACCTAACAAAATAATAATTTAATCCCCATCAAACCAAATTTAGTGTTTAAAGTTTTTTATAAAATAATTTTTACCATGCATAAAAAAATAATTCATTAGGATTTATAAAAAATCATAATTTTTTTACCTAAATCAAAAAACTTTTACATTTAGTAGATCACAAAAATTAATTTAATTCATTATATTAAATAATTTACTTAAGAATTTTATTCCATAATAACCCATTTTTAAGCATATTAAACCATGATGAAATTTTGGGGCATTATAATTTTATCAAGGAATCACCTAACAATATAATTCCAATATTATATTTAGAGTACTGTATATCATGTAGATCTATAACTTGATAGGAATAAAATATCCCAAGTTAACCTCATCTGATTCATAAGAGAAACTTATCACAAGTTATCACCGCTGTTGGTCAGAGTGGATACTCAAGAGGGGGATGAATTGAGTTCCAATTAAAATTTTTGTTAAAAACATTATGATAAAAATCCACCAATTCAAAATATCCTAGTCAGTTAAGGTAGTAGAGATATAAAATTTTAATTTCTCAACTTTTTTCTCTATGGTTGATTGGTCCTCACTCGAATCAATAAAATCACTAATTCAACTTTTGAAACAGGTTTACTGAATTTAGTATATACAAACACTATCCAAAACTAACCATCAAAGTGAATGTAAAAACAGTTTTCTGTCTTTGAAAAAAAAATTAAGAAGCGGATAAAATAAAACATTGTATATGAGGACTAGTACAAAAATACAAACAAGAGGTTCACTCTCAAGATGAGACATAATCCTCTCTACTTGGTGATCACCGGCCACCAAGCAGTTTATATTTTCAATAAACTCAATACACAACCTGTATCGGGCCTTACAATAATTTTCACAAACTATCCAGGGTTCACACCCTCTACCACTGTTCTTCATGGGATTGAAAAAAAAATAGACCAGACACGGTCTCTTCCACATTTATGCGTGGGAAACAAAGGTGAGAGAGTTTTGAGTGGATATTTTTAGTATCCCCTAGTTCAAGCATAGGAGATAGTGTGTGTGTAACAAACACACACTGCTCAGAAATGTAAAATAAGTAAAACAGTAGAGCCAGAGAAATTAGGATTTAGTTTAGAAAGATATATGTGTTTGAATATCAGCTCTGGACTTCTTGGAGTTGAGAAAAATGAAGGTTTTCTTCTTCTCGACAAGTTGCGTCCAAAAACAGTGTAGAAAATTTCAGGTACTAACTTCTAGGTACTGAGATGTTCAACTACTTGGTACAAGGGTTATTTTAACCACTGCAGTAGAGCCTTGAATATGTTCTTCAAAAAGATCTTCATGATGCTTTTTGATTTTCAGTATATGCACTAGAGTGTTCTTCTTCTTGTTCTTTAGTAATGTATTTTTCTCCTCGACTCTTCTTTGTTTTTCTCTGTGCCTCTATATATATCTTCATTTTCTTTAGTCTTTTTTCTTTAATATTTGAGGTCCAATAATAGGAGTACGTATATCATGTGCAATATTTCTCTTACCTTGTACTATTAAGATATGGTCTCCAGATATGTCTACAACAAATATTAATTAAGTCAGAAGAATTAAAGTTAGCAAATACGATAGTTAGAAAAACATCAGGAATTTGACAAAGTAAGGGTATCAGTATACTGTTAATGGTATCCTTCACATCGGTAGGCTTCAGTAGTAGGTGCACATCGGAAACCTACAACTATACCCTTCCATTAGTATCCTTAAACAGTGACGTTGTATCAGTGATCTTTGTACCGATGATCTTTGTACCACTGGCCTTTGTATTGGTGACCTTTGCATCAGTGACCTTTGCATCAGTGATCTTTGTATCAGTGACCTTTGTATCGGTGACCTTTTTATCGGTGACCTTCGTATATGTGACCTTTATATCGGTGACCTTGTATCGATGAACATTATACTTAGATAAATTCTACACTGTAAGCTTTACCAATAAAGTAGCGAGATTGAGAGTATATGAATATTACTCTATAGAAACAGGAAACATTAATGAAATTTAATTAGCATAGAATAAAAACATGGTTCTCACTTAAATGAAAACAAGATTTTGGATTATCAAAACATGATTTGGGATTATCAAAATAGTTGAGTCCAACAATCTACCCCATTTTTATGATCACAAACTATGTCATTGAATCTTTAGATTCAAGAGTTCTGAATCAAGGGTAAACACATCTGCAAATTTAATCAGTGATGTGAGCATAAAAAAATATTATGGAGAACGGTACATTTAGGTCAGAACATATACAAACACATATAAACACTTCATTCCCTATAAACACTTCTTTCTTGGAGAGAATTCATGTTTTTAATATTGTCTCCCCCTTGAATATCTTCTCCCCATTGAATATCTTCTCCCCCTTGAATATCTTCTCCCCTTTGTGATTAAGAAAAAGTGGGAAGAATAAAAATAGTGAAAAGATAGGTTATTTATTAATCAAATAGGATTAAACTATACAAAGAGAGATACACCAATCCTTATCAGGTATGACAGTTTACACTCAATCCACATCAGAGATGTCCATTGGAGCTTCGGACTTGGAAGATGAGGAGGCAGGTTCTGAAGGTGGAGGGATTGGCCGAGGGATGGCAGTAAGTATTGTAGGAGGAGTAGTCACCGAGGCATCAACAGACCTGTAGTGAGTAGATATCTGAGGAATCAGTGGGGTCAAACTTCTGATGTCCTTGGCATGAGTCATCGACAGAGTAGTACTGGTGGAACCTGAGGCAACTGAAGAAGCTGGCAAAGTAGAAGGAACAATGATGGGAGTGCAGTCCACAAGGAGGAAAGTCAAGAAAAGATTCCTAAAGTCCATAATAATGGTTCCCCCTCTTTCCATAGCATAAATAAAATCATCATTATTCTCCATGAATTTTTTCAAAGAAGGAGTCTTCTCTCTATGCTTTCTCACTTGATCTTTAAATTCCTAAGTAACAGGTGGAATCCTCAAGTTCTCCAATAGTAACTTGAAGTGGCCATCCATTTGATGCTTAGTGTATACCCATTTGTAATAGAAGTCAACTTGATCTTTGATGGCCTTATGATCTTGAGCGTCTTCCTTTAAATAATTTCCAACAAGGTTATGAATTTCCCTGGTGATGGAAATGACCTAAGAGTCTGAGGAACTAGCACTAGAGAACTTTTACACTTCTTCTCTAATAACAGTCCTGAAATCTTCAATGTCAACTAGAGGAGAGGTTGATGTGGAAGTAGATTCATCCAGAGGTTCCATAGAGAAAGCCACAGTCTCCTTAAATTATTTTTTCAACCCACTGATCAGCCTTTTTACATCATCATCTTGGCCTTTCATATGTGTTTCCATAGACTTTTTAAAATCCTCAAACACTGTGACCATTTGCTTAACCACACTTTTAACATATCTAAGGTCTCTACCCAACTGAGCTCTTGAAGCCATAGATACATCTAAGATAGAAATACACTGTTTTATTGATTCTATAGACTCTACCAAATCAATTACCTAATTCTGACATTCCTTGACCTCATATAACATATCTGAGCGAGAGGTAGAGACTATCCTTTCCACTGTAGATGTCATGAGTTCTTTATTGTGAGATATTGTTCCCGTTATCTCAGTGTTTTTCTCATCAATATACCTCTTAATTTCTGATTTCAATGAATCCAATTCATCCTTATTTGCATAGTATGAATGTAACAAAACCACTAGCTGCACAATGGCAGTTTCTGAGAAAGTAGGAATTGGAGGGCTTTTAATAGGTTGGTCATCTTCAGAGTCTCCATAATCTAGGCCTAAAACGACAAAGCTGAGAGCTTCTGTCCAGTCCTCTATCTCAAGAGCAATAACAACTGATCCTATAGCAACAAGTTCCTCCCCCTCACATGGATCATTCTCCTGAACAACAACATGTATCTCTATCTGACCTCCTTGATCAACTTCATTAACAGGAAGGTTCACTGCTACTTCATCCACATAATCATCAAAAACTTCCAGAACAAGTCCAGCTTTGACTGAATCAGCAACTTCTTCATCTCTACTTTCTTCACTTACTGTATCTTCTTCTTCACTAGTTTATTTATCACTGTCCCTTAGGACAACCTCCCTTCTAGGAAATCTCTTTGGTGGGTTAGGCTCACCAAGGGATACAATATTTTCATGAGGATTGGAGGGAAGGTCAGGGTCACACCTACAATCTATAGGAGAAGCCTCTCTTTCTTTCACATCAACAACTTCTTCTCCTTCTTCATCTGAATAAGAAGGCTCTACTTCATCAGGCTTACTACTAGGGTTTCTTTTATTCTTAGTTCATGTAGGATGAGTCACAGGATTAAACTCTTCATACACCTCAGCCTCATCATTCACCCATTTCGTCAACCAAAGATTCCAGTTAATCTTCATCAACTTCCATATCAATTTGGTGATGCAATGTTTATCTTACACAACAACAGTTTCCTTCTTATCTCAAACAACTCCCTTCACATTAAACATAAGGGATATCATCTTAGCATGGAATAGGTCCTCGAATTTGGAACAAGTCTTGGCCATATATTCTAGTTTAATAATCAACAACCTACATAAGTTGATTTTATGTTCATTCTTTAACAGATACAAGAGGAAGACATCATGATACTTTAAAGTTGCAAAGTACCCTATCCTAGGACTTAAAACATGTTGAATAAACTTGAAAATAAGTGTATCTTCTCCTACCATTTCAACAACAATGACTTTCCTAGGAATTCCATTCCAATCAGTTCAGCTAATGATTCTTCATAGTAGAAGAACTCACTAGTGGGAGGCACCACTTTTGAGTATAAATAAAAAATCCATTCACGTGGAACCCTCAAGCATTCAACGCATTCAGTAGAGGAGAATCTCATACTTACTCTATTTACTCTGGAAATCATTCAGTTCTCATCATCAAACTTCTTGAACTTGAGGTACTCATAAAATTCATTCACTAACATCGGGTAATAGGGTCCATTGTTATTTGAAAAACATTCAACCCATCCCTGAGATTCTAGTGCCTTAAGTACTAATGACCGGCTTGACAACAACCACTCTGAACTTAACTCCTTCTCACCTACTATTTCCATCTTGGATAAATTTGGGTTCATAACCTTTTCCACATTATGGCTTCCACTACTCTACTCGGCTCTAGGTCTCTTAGGATCAAGCACAACTCCTTCATTAGAAAATGATGGCCTTCTGACTCTTGACATCGATCTAGAGAGGTTCAAGGGTTCAGTAGAGGTTTAGGTTTTGAGATTGGGGAGAAAACGATTCAGAAGATGGTTTGATGTTGATTGAGAAGTGATCTATTTTTTAATTTTATCATTTAGGGATCAAAAAATAAAATAGATAAAATGAAAGAGTAATGTACCGAAATTTTTTCAGATTCTGGATGAGATTACAAAAACGTAAAGTCCCAGATTCAAGTCATCTATCGGTAAGGAGGTATTGGTAAGGTCTAATGATGAGTTCCTATCTGTAAGGTCTAACAGTGAGGCCTTATCGGTAAGGTCTAACGGGGAGGACCTATCAGTAAGGTCTAAGAGTGAGGTCCTATTGGTAAGGTCTAATGGTGTGGTCCAATCGGTGAGGTCTAGCGGTGAGGTCCTATCAGTAAGGTCTAATGGTGAGGTCCTATTGGTAAGGTCTAACGGTGAGGTCCTATCGGTAATGTTATAATAGTGAAGCCCTATACTCTAACAGTTTATCATACCTAACTCATGTTTGATGTAATTTAACCTCTTATAATTCAAAGTCTATTTGAATATATTCGCCAATTCGTGTTCAGTACCAATGAATTCAAGAGTGATATATCCTATTTGATAATAATCTATTAGGAAGTGATGTCTTACATCAATATGCTTTGTCCTAGCATGAGCTACTAGATTTTTAAAATTTAAATAGCACTCGTGTTGTCATATTTTATAGATACATGTTTGAATTGATATCCATAGTCTAGAAAAGTGTGTTTCATCCATAGAATTTGAGCACAAAAACTACCAGCAGCTATATATTCATCTTCGACAATAGTTAATGAAACCAAATTCTGTTTCATACTACACCGTGGTACTAGTGACTTGCCTAAAATGTGACATGTTCTAGAGGTGATTTTTCTGTCTAACTTGAAACCAGCAAAGTCAGCATTCGAATAACTTATTAAATCAAACGACTGTCCTCTTGGATAAAATAGTCATAAATTTATATTATAATTGAGATATTTAAAAATCCTTTTAAAAACATTTAACTGAGAATCTTTGGGATTCGATTGAAAATGAGCACATATGCATACACTGAACATAATGTCAGGTCTGCTAGTAGTAAGATAGAATGGACTCCCAATCATAACTCTGTAGTTGGTTTGATCCACTGGTTCTCCAGCTTCATCTGCATCCAAATTACAAGTGGTACTCATAGGTGTATCACAACCATTACTACAATACAATCCAAAAAGTTTCAAAAGATCCTTAGTATATTTACTTTTCTTTAAAATAATACCATTTTTATTTTGAAAAATCTGAAATCCAATAAATTTTTTTTGTTCTCCCATTAAACTCATTTCAAATTCATCTTGCATCATTTTTGAAAAATTAGTATATAAATAATTTTTAGAAGATCCAAAAATTATATCATATACATAAATTGGTACTATCAAAACATCTTTAGAATTTTTTTTAATGAAGAGAGTAGGATCAGCTACTCCTTTCGTAAAACCTTTTAAAATAAGAAAAGAACTAAGCCTATTATACCAAGCTCTAGGAGCTTTTTTTAGACCATATAAGGATTTAGATAATTTAAAAACATGATTTTAAAAATGGGGATTTGTAAAACCAGGGGTTGTTCAACAAATAGATCCTCAACTATGTACCCAGTTAGATAATCATTTTTAACATCCATTTGATAAAGTTTAAAATTCAGATGAGTTGCATAAGCAAGTAGTATCCTAATGGCCTCTAAACAAGATACAAGTGAAAAGGTCTCCTCATAGTCTATTCCTTCCTCTTGACTATATCCTTGTGTAACTAACCTAGCTTTGTTTCTAACTATATTTCATGACTCATCAACTTTGTTCCTAAAAACCCATTTAGTGTCTATTGTCATAGTGTCCTTAGGTCTTTTAACTAGTTCCCAGACTTTTTTTCCTTCAAATTGATTTAATTATTCTTGCATATACATAACCAAAAATTCATCATTGATAGAATAATTAATATTTTTGGGTTCAATCTGTGAAAGAAAATCTTGATGTTCAACTTGGTTTCCCAGAGAAGCTCTAGTTTGTGTCCCTCTTTTTAAATCACCTACTACAGCATCTAAAGGATGATTCTTGAGAGTTCTAATACCTCTAGAAAGAGTTGAACTAGACCCCTCATGGATTTTTATAGGTTCAGACTCAATAGGTGCATATTTTGGAAGATTCACAGAACTGGTTACTTTTACAAGGTGTTCACTATCATTGTCATTAAGGTCCAGAAATGACATATCTTCTGGAAGATATTCAAGAGAGGTTTTAGGTTTATATGGATCAGTCTCATCAAATTTGACATGAATTGACTCTTCCACACATTTGGATTTATTATAGAATACTCTATAGGATTTACCCGTGATTGAGTAACCTAAGAAAATTCCTTCATCACTTTTGGAGGCAAAATTGTCAAGATTGTCCTTAGTGTTAAGAATAAAGACTTTTCAGCCAAAAAGGCTGAAGTAGTTAACCTTAGGCTTCCTGTTGTTCCAAAGTTCACAAGGTTTCTTCTTAAGAAAATGTATAATTAATACTCTATTGATGGTATAACAAGCTATATTTACAAATTTAGCCCAAAAATAAATTGGTAGATTACACTCACTAAGCATAGTTCAAGAAATCTCTTGAAGTGTCATATTTCTTCTTTCTATGACTCCATTTTTTTGAGGTGTTATAGGAGCAAAGAAATTTTTACTATATCCATTTTGTGAGAAATAAGATTCAAACTCCTGATTTTCAAACTCACTACCATGATCACTTCTCAAGGTCTTAATTCTAAGTCCACTAAGATTTTCTACAGACTTGGAGTATTTGATAAAATAAGAATAAGCTTAAATTTTGTGATCTAGAAAGTATAACCAAGTGTACCTAGAAAAATCATCTACAAGAACAAAAACATAGTGCTTCCCATTTAAACATGAAACTCTTGATGGTACGAACAAGTCCATGTTAACCAACTCAAGCGGTTGAGAAGTAGAGACTTCCTTCATTACTTTGAAAGAAACTTTTTGTTGTTTTCCATTTTGACAAGGATTGCACAATTTGTTTAGAGGTAGCTACAATTTAGGTAGGTCTCTAACCAAACCTTTCCTAATTAGTTTCCTAAGTGAGTGAAAATTTTAGTTTCCTAATCTTCTGTGCCCCAAACAGGATTCCTTATGAAAAGAATTTAAACAAGAAACATTTTTCTTAGCTAAAGAATCTAAATCAACAACAGATACATTCTCATTTCTAAGAGTAGTAAATATTAAATAATTTTTAGAATTAAAAATATTACATGAATCATTTTCAAACTTGACATTAAATCCATCATCACACAATTGAGAGGTACTTAACAGATTGTATTTTAACCCATCAACAAAAAGTACTTTTAAAATTAGTACAACATTAGGGTTACCAATCTAGCCGAAGCCGACGATATTATCTTTAGAATTATCACAAAACGTTACATTTCCACCATAAACATTGATTAGGCTCCTCAAGAATGATTAGTCTCCTATAATATGTCTTGAACATCCTTGTCTAAGTACCACAGAGTTTTACAGGAACTCTTTAGACAATTTTCTTTCAAAACAGATTAAGTGTAGTGTAAATTTGGTATCCCAATCCAGAGAGGTTAAAAAGTACAACTTTGGGAACCCATACTTTTCTAACATATTTCCTATAATTAGTAGATATATTTTGAGATATAAACAGTTTGTTTGGTCCTTTAGAGAATTGTTTTTCAAGAAATGGTCTAGAACATGAACTAGTTGTGAATTGTCCATATTTTGGAATAAATTTAGTTTTAATCATCCTTCTATATCCTGATTTATATCCTAGATCAGTTGTATATTTTGGGGAAAATTTTTTTCCTAGTAACTGAGTTAAGGTATCTCTACCTGTAGTAAACTTCTCAGGATCTCTCTTTAATTTCTCATTTGATAATTTGAGTTCGGTATTTTCTTTTAGCAGCTGGGCACATTTTTCTTTTTCAATATCCAAATCAGACTTATAATTTTTATTTAAATAATGCTGTCTATTTAATGTTTTATATTTTTCCTTGATCTCATTAAAGGTATCCTCAGTCATTCCACGGTATTAAAATAATTCATCCTTAGTCATATCTTCATCATTATGTGACTCCCTCTTATTCCTAGAATAATAAGAATTATGTGTAGAAGAATTAAGTGTTACCTTAGATGTTTCTTTCATGGAACATAAGTTGGAATTATTGTTCTGTTCACTACACGAAGCATCAAATCCACTGGAGATGTCTTCTGAATCACTGCAAGTAGCTTTCATATCCTTTTTATAACCATTTCCCTTATCTTCATATTTCTTCTTAAATTTCATCTTGGGGTAGTCTGCATTTACATGACCTTTTCGTTTACACTCATATCAGATTATTTCATTTTAGTTATCATTCCAATTTTTATCTTTTTTCCATTGTCCTTTACTATAATGCATTCCCATGTAGTTTTACTTCCTAATGAATTTCTTCATTCGGTAGAACTTTTTGAAACTTCTGGCTACATGATCCATCTCCTAATCACTATTTGAATCTGACTCTTCACTAGTGGAACTGTCTACAGGAACTTGAACTTTTTCAATGTCTTTGCTCTTGGAGGTTGAAGTCTTGAATGCTATTGAATTCATCCTTGGTTCTTCTCCTACTTCTTGATTCACCTTAAGCTCTTTTTAATTCATCATAAGATTTCCAATTACTTCCTTTACTAGTATCTTGCTTATGTCACAAGGTTCATGAATAGAAATAGAAGTTACCCTCCATCTGTGAGGTAGGCATTAAAGCAGTCTCATGATTTGGTTCATGCTGTCCACTGGTCTTCCAAGAAGACTCATGGTGTTCACTATTTTATTGAACCTGAGATACATTTTAGAGATAGTTTCATCAGACTTTATTTTAAAATTATCATATTTAATAGTGTATATATTTAATATCATTTCTTTAACATTGGTTGTTCCCTAATGAGAAATAACTAAAGTTTCCCAAATTACATATACAGTTTTACAAACAAATATTCTATTAAATTAATCATCACCTAGAGAATAATACAAGGCATTCATTGCTTTATAATTATTATTAGATGTGGCTTTAGTCAACTGAGTCCATGTCTCCCTACCAGTAGCAGGCTATACATGTTGTTATTCAATTGTGTCCCATATTTCATGTCTCATGCTCTCTAGATAAATTTTCATTTTTAATTTCCACTAAGCATAGTTATTTCCATTAAATAAAGGTGGTTTGTTAGTAGAATCACCCTCAATTATAGTTTCCATAGTTAATTATAATTTAATGAACTGAAAATTTAGATCTAACGGAAATTTTACGATCTTTAAGATACAACTAAAATAACAGTTGAAAAGAATTTGAACACTTGAAAATAAGATCCTCAGATACCAAATGTTGGTCGGAGTGGATACTCAAGAGAGGGGTTAATTGAGTTCCAATTAAAAATTCTGTTAAAAACTATAAGATAAAAATCCCCCAATTCCAAATAGCCCTGTCAATTAAGGCAGTGGATATATAAAATTTTAATTGCTCAAAAAGCTTCTCTAAGTTTGATTAGTCCTCAGTTGAATCAATGCAGTCACTAATTCATATTTTGAAATAGGTTTACTAAATTAAGGATATATACACACTAACCAAATCTAACTATTAGAGTGAATGTAAAAAGATTTTTCTATATTTGAAAAAAAATATAAGCAACGGATAAAATAAAACAGAGTATATGAGGACTAGAACAATAATATAAACAAGAGGTTCAGTCTCAAGTAGAGACCTAATCATCTCTACTTGGTGATCACTTGCCACCAAGCAATTTATATTAGCAATAAACTTGATACACAGCCTGTATCGGGCTTTACAATAGTTTTCACAAACTCTCCAGGGTTCACACCCTCTACCACTGTTCTTTGTGGGAATGAAAAACAACACAAACCACAAATGTTATCTTCGATAGTTATGCATGGGAAAAAATGTGAGAGAGTTTTGAGTGGATATTTTCAGTATCCCCCAATTTAATCACATGAGACAGTGTGTGTGTAACAAACACACATAGCTTAGAAATGTAAAATAAGGAACACAATAGAGTAAGAGAAATTAGGATTGTGTTTAGAATGCTCTATGTGTTTGAAGATCAGCTCTGGTATTCGTGGAGTTGAGAAAAATGAAGGTTTTTTTCTTCTCTGTAAGTTGCCAAAAAAAAAACAGAGTGTCACAATGTTCAGGTACTGGCTTCTATGTACTAAGATGTTCAACTTCTTGGTACATGGGTTCTTTTAACCACCACAGTACAATCTTGAATATGTTCTTCAAAAAGATCTTCGTGAATCTTTTGTATTTTCAGTATATTCACTGGAGTGTTCTTCTTCTTGTTCTTCAGTGATGCATTTTTCTTCTCGACTCTTATTTGTTTTTCCCTATGACCTTATATATATTTTCATTTTCTTCATTCTGTTTTCTTTCATATTTGAGGTCCGACAATAGGAGTATGTACATCACGTGCAATCTTTCTCGTACCTTTTACTATTAAGATATGGTCTCCATATATGTCTACAAACAAATTAATTAAGTTAGAAGAATTAAAGTTATCAAATTATGACAGTTAGAAAAAGATCAAGAAATTGACAAAGTAAGGGTATCAGTAGACTAGTAAAAGAAGCCTTTGCATCAGTAGGCTTCAACCATAGGTGCACATCAGAAACCTATAACTGTAACCTTCCATTGGTAACCTTCAACGGTGAACTTGTATCAGTGATCTTGTATCAGTGAACTTTGTATTAATGACCTTTGTATCGGTGACCTTTGTATCAGTGATCTTTGTATCAGTGACCTTCATATCGGTGACCTTTGTATCAGTGACCTTTGTATTAGTGACCTTTGTATCCGTAACCTTTGTATCAGTGACCTTTGTACCAGTGACCTTTGTACATGTGACCTTTGTATCTGTGACCTTTGTATCGGTGACCTTTTTATCAGTGACCTTTGTATTGGTGACCTTTTTATCGGTGACCTTTGTATCGGTGACATTTGTATCAGTGACCTTTGTATCAGTGAACTTTGTATCAGTGACCTTTGTATCGGTAACCATGTATCAGTGACCTTTGTACTTAAATAAAATTTCCACTGTAAGATTAACCAATCAAGCAGTGAGTTTGAGAGTATATGAATATTACTCTATATAAATAGGAAACATTAATGAAACATAATTAGCATATAATTAAAACATTGTTCTCACTTAAATAAAAACCAGATTTTGGATGATCAAAACATGATTTGGGATTATCAAAACATGATTTGGGATCATCAAAACATGATTTGGGATTATCAAAACAGGCTAGTCCAAAAACCACATACTTCATAGTATTAACTTACTTTTTAACTCCATCCACATTACCCAATGCATTGCAGGACTTTAAAAAATACACCCATCACATAATAGAAAAATAACCTTAATTATTTGCGTACACTCCCATATCCCTACCTATATAAATAATTTCCTAGTATCACGTATTAAAATAAAAAATTTATTATATTTCACTTATCATCATAAAACCCTATAAAAAATATTTTAAACCCATAATAAAAAGAAATATAATTTTCTTTGGAAAACATTTAAAAATTAAAAATTCCAATAGAAACTGTTATAATATATTGTTTTAAAAATTATAGACACTAATAGAATAATATTTTCAACACATAATAGCTATTATTGTGGGAAAACGTTGTTATGTGGTAAAATTTAAAAAAAATAAATCTTTTTACACTTTTTTAAAAAGATTAAAAAACAACCCTTACAGAAAACATTAGAAAGATTTCCCTTTAATATTTTTTTAATAAATTCAAAATTAGTTGAAAATTAACATTTAAAATATTTTAATTATGAATTTTAACATTATCAATTTTTATTAAGAACATGAAAATAGGTGAAAAATAGTTGAAACGAAAACATTAAAATATGGGTTTGAAGGAAAATCCTTAATGGATTTAGTAACTTTTAAACCAAAAGAATATTGGAAGATAGAATTTGAAATGGGTTTCTAAATCAATTTAATTTAAGTAAATGAATTATAAAATAAATCCACATGGTATTTTATACACCACATACAATAAAATATGTTTTGAAAATGGAATAAGTATCCAAGAATGGAAATTGAGATGATAAATCCCTAAAATTGTGTCCTGAATTGTGATGTACATATTTTACTTTTTTGAGTAACAAATTTATATTAATTATCTAATTACATTAAAAAAAATTTAACATTAATTTATATTTTATTATTTATTTTATTTTACTTATTATCATTTTCTATTTAGTTACTAAATAAGTTAAATTCGTGTAAGACGTATTGAGGTTATTAGGCCATTCAACCATTGTACATATTTCTTAGGTTGATCCAATTAAAATGGGTCATGGTTCCATAATATAAAAAAATTAAAAATTTTATAATTATAATTTTAATACATTAATTATACTTTTAAAAAAATCCAAGAAAGTGAGTGATAAAAAATGCGATACATCATTTACCGACGCCGTAGCCTGTACATATGCAAGAGTTGGGTTTTTATTTTTGTAATGGATGAAAAAGAAATAAATTAGATAAATTTTTTCCATTAAATAATCTAAATAATATAAAAATATCATATTTTTTCATTAAATCGATCCTTATGACAATCCATGTGATTGGATGATGAAAAACACATTACTTTTCTTCGCAGAGGTGATATTATTCACATATGCATGAGTGACATTTTCATTTTTCAAGGGATGTGAGGGTAATAAGGTAAGTAATATAATATGTTTAAATAACAATAATAATTTTTTAAATATAATATATATTTAATAAATCCATATTTATAACTAGTCATGTGAGTTGGTGATGTAAAATGGAACACATTACTTCTTGGAAGTAGTATTCCGCACCTATGCACGGACGACAGTTTACTTTTCCATAAGATGTAAAGGAGGTAGAAAATAGTTTTCCCATAAACATAATAACATTTAATAATATTAAATATAAAATTTCAGTTATATTATGATGGTTATAATATATTTTATGGTGGTAGAATAAGTATTAAACTTGAAATAATTTTGTTAAGACTTATACTTCCTCATTGGAAATCTTCTATTATATTACACCATAAGACTTATAAGAGTGGACTTTGGGAAAATAATAAGATATAATACATGGATAATAATTTTTATAATTTATTTTTCCAAGTATGGATTGTGATAAAGTTCTCAATTTGCGTGTAGAAGAGAGGATATGGGGCCCCATTTTAAAAGTTAGAGGAGTGCCACCCCTATAAATATTAAGAACTTTAAAATACAATAAATGTACATCTCATGTAATGTAGTTTAAATATTGTATAATATAAAATATAAGATAATTTAGTGTTTAAATACACTCATGTAAAAATATTTATAAAAGTTTTATTGATATAGGAATCCTTATATCTTTGTTTAACCCCCTTGTTATCCCTTTCAACCCTTACATGGTGACAAACTTTCACCATATTAACTATTCATTATGAATAAAAATAAAAGTGAAATAATTTTTAAATTCTAACATGATGAATTCAAATATGTAATCAATTTTATTTGATTCAATTTCTATAATTGGTAAAAATCACTTTTAATATAAGTTTTTAAAATTCAATGAAAAACTATTTTCATAAAAATATATTATAAGCATAAGAATGATTCTACTAAAAAAATTATAATATTGATTAATGTGGAATAAATTTTATTATTATTAATAAAATGATAATTTTATTACTTTCATTCCAAACCAAAAAAAGAATGTAAACGTTTAAAACATTATTAAAAGTGAATAACTAAAAATAGTTCTCATTTAAATAAAATATTACTTTGAATTCCAAAATGTCAAAATAGATTTCAAAGTTCAAAGATACATTAAAAAAAAACAATATAACTTATTACTTATATATTTTATCTATAATTTTTTTCATAAACTTTAAAGTCAATCTTACATCATGATAATGTCCTCAAAGTGAATTTTTTTTTAAAATTACTATTTTCACTATTCACTAAAAAATAATCCTTTTTAGAAAAAACCCAACAAATCACCCTAAGATAATTTTGAGATTATGAATTGAAAAATTAATTCATCTCAATAAAATTAAAATTCTAAAAAACATAAATATATCTTTTAAATGAAATGATAAAATATAAAGAATAACTACTTTCATATGAAATGACACCTTTAAAATTAAAGTGTTCTTAAAATTATTTTTCATTATTTACCACTTAATTTTAATTAATTTAATTAAAAACTATTTAATAATAATGTATTGATTTATACCTTTAATTTTAATTAATTATTATTCACTTTAGCATGATTTTGTGTATATCATGCACTATTCGACAAGATATTTATTTATTTTTTGACACAATTCAACAAGATATTTAATTAAAGTAATACATATGAAAATATCATGGTGTTACACCAAAAATATGAGGGCATTGGTTCATTAGTGTTGGTGGAGACTCATACCATTATTATAGTCAGGAAATGGGGCGATTTAAGGGTTCATTTTCCATTTCTTCTTTGTAGTTTCTTTTCTTATGGGATTTTGTTATGTGGATTTTATAGGATATTTGAAAGTTGTATGAGTTGACACATTTATTGAAAGAGTAGTGACTACTTTTTTTGATAGTGGATCTTTTAAATTTTGAGGGTTACCTCTCTTACTTAATTTTATTATCTTTCACATGTATTTATCATTTTTTATATGGTATCATATTTTTGGAGTTCCTTATTTTGAGCATATTTAGAGACTGAAAAACTATTCTCAGGAGACCATGGATATTCCTTTTATTGAATTAAAATGATTGAGTATTTTTATTTGGAAATATCTACTATTTATTAAGGATGTTCCTTAAAGTTACATTCCTTATTTATCCACCATACTAGTGGAACCCTTAAATAATGTGGAGACCAATTGTATTTATACATCACTTTACCTTTTTAATAATAGTCTTCATATGTGAGTGTGATTTGGAAACATATCATTATATAGTGGTCATGATATTACTTTCAATTTTTCTTAAATATCATTCTATAGTTGATTCCTTCATTCTATAATAGATCTCCCCAGTTGTCTTCCTTGAATTCGGTGATTTTTTTTGTATGAAACGGTCCATGATAGGGTTAATTTTAACACCTCAACCCTTATATTATTAGTTATTTTATTTATTTATTTATTAATTTCTCATGAGGTTAGATAATTTTATATTTGATTTATTTAACTTCTAAAAATTTTGTCATGTCTCACAATTATCACACTGTTATTACTAACTAAGCGATAACAACGAGTTTGAGGGTCTATAATTTAATAAATCATTTTTCATTGTTTTTTCATGGTTTTACCAACCCTTGTGATCAATCCTTGTAGGCGACCTAAGTGTCTAGTGTAGGGGTTCATGGTTGGTGCATGGTTTGGGCAACTATGTGATTCACCCTATGCTTAGAAAATATGAAATTTATGATTATAACAATTTTGACTTTAGCCCCAAAAATCATACCTATCCCATCCTAACCCTCAATCACATTTCAACCAACTATGGAGGACTCTTTCGTGTCAACCCATTTACTTAAAACTATTATTTTTATCCCTCTACCTGTGACATCAAGTAAAATTCACCCATATTTAGGCTTCTTCCTCACTGATTCCTCCTTCCCTTCTCTTATTTATTGTTCTCCATTATCTTCCTCATTAAGACTAACTATCATCCAAAAATTAGGTGTGATTTGGTCATAATTTCATGTGGATCTAGTTTCTAGGGTGTGTGGAGTCCCTCTTGAGCCTTTCACTCACCTTTATTAGATATTTTATATCATCTGCACTTGACCTAGGTATAGGCTTCCATGACCTTTCTTTTACATGACATAATATTCATTATTAGGTGTTCTAAACTAGGTTTTATTCAAACTTAGACATGATATTTGAGTTAATATAGATTTATATAAATAGCGATAACTATTTTTAGGATATTATAGTTGATTTCTAAATGGGTTCTTTTGGATTTTCCACTATTATCTCTCTATACCTAAATATTAGTCTTAATTATTATCAATAAAATATTTATAGTAGTTTTTTATATTGAATTTGTGTGTTTTATTATTTTTTAGATTTTTTTTATATTTTTATGTATTTGCATATGTGTTTGGGTGGTTTTTCCTTATTTAGAAATTTTATAAACTTTAATTGTTCCATCCTTATACTATTTACTTATGATTGATGTATATATGTCGCGTTATATGTTAGATGTTTATACACACATGATTGGGTATATATATATATAGACATATTCACATGATAATGTGTTAATATGTTCACTGATTGATGTATATATATTTATATATTAATTTATATGTGTATAATAATTAAGGGATGCTTTCAAATTTAGATCTGATGTTTGAATATAGTTTTAAAATAGTCTTTTAAAGGTAATTTTTAGTATTAAGTTCTAAATTATAATTTGAATAATTTTTTGGAATTTTGTAAAGGAATCCATAAATGATATTATTATTATTATATTTGTTATTTTTAAGTATTTTAGTGGGGTTTTATAGAAAATGTGTTATGATAGTCATGGTTTGATTTATAAGGGATGTGTTGGTAATGGAATTATTTTAATATGGATGGAAGAAATGAAATTAAGTGTGCCTTATAAAATAACCTATATAATTATTTTTTAATGAAGTATCTTTTTTCAAGGTTTATTTTTTTGCATTCAGAATCCTAAGATACCCTTGGTTCTTTGGTAGGATAAACAATATGTCATTATTCCCCCACCACTAACTATATTAGTGACATAGTTATGTGGTACCCCCTATGACCAGAAATATAATATAAATATAAAATACACTGATAGGGTGATGTGGAATTTCTTGGTAGTCCAGTCCTAATGAACATAGAGTATTTATCCCATGAAGAACATTTTGAATTACTGATTGTCTGGTTTTACCCTTTCACTTTCTTTACATCATTATTGGTTGGGAACTTTTTCCTTAGTTTCCGTTTAATTATTCTACTGGTTAGTGATTTTGATGAAATTTATGACTTATTTAGGTGTGTTTATTTAACTTTATTATTTTTTCAATAATAAATCAAACATTGATTTAGAAACTGGTTATCCAAAAAAACCTGTTACAACTATTTTTCTTTTAAAAAACTATTTTTAAATGAAAATCCCAAGGATTTCTCTTATAAAGGTTAAAAAAATTATTTTCTAAATTAGAAAATATAAAATTATCATTTATATACTGTTTTGTAAAAGGGAATGGATGGAGACATTCAATAAACCCTAATGGGAAATCCATTTGACACTATATTTACACAACCTACTGTCTATAGACTGAGTGTCTCCAATAATGTTAGGATCCGATTATGAAGAGTTCCAATTATAGAATCTTATTAAAAACCCATCTTAAAGTGATTCCTATGATGTTGTATGGAGCTAACTTAGGCCACCTATATATCCTAATTTAGGAATGTTAGTATTATTTTGTTCCTCCAAAGTTCCATCCAAGTGGTATTTAAAGCATTTTAGTTTTAGTGATGTTTTATATCTCTTCTTAGCCACCATTATTATTTTAATTTAATATATTATAATTATTGGACATGGAATGGATGTCCAACATAGGTATGAATCATTCCATAATTTCTAAAAAAATTCAATGCTAGTTTCATTTAGTTTTCTTTAAGGTAAATCTTTCTCTCTGAGGAAATCTAATACTTTGGATCTTATCACCAAACTCTGGGGATCAATAACAGTCCTCAGAATTTTCAATTAGGTTTCTTGGGTACCTAGTTCAATATTACCCTATACTAGTTCATGAAATGATTTTAGGTGTTATAGATATTATAACTAGATTATAAATGGTCTGTGGAAAAGGATTTGATTAAATTTTATGGTATACCATAGTTTAACGATTCATTATCTACTTAGTAACCATAGAAAATGGAATTTTGATTATGGGAGTTTTTTAATGTGATTTTATGTGTAAAAGTATCTATGTTCAAAACGATATCTAGAAGTATGAGTTGGGTGTTTCTTATAAATTGTCTTTAGTATAGAAATTCTAAACCTTCCAAAAACCTTTTAGATGTATTTAGATAGAGAAACCATCAATGATCCAATCTGTAACATCCCACTCCTCACCCATTGGCCTGGAATGAATCAAATGTTCCACTAACCTTCAGTGACATCCCAAAGACACGGAAAGATGAAAATAAATTCCAAGGGATTAATAGAAATTCGGGAGATTATTTTCCCTAAATAACCAACCAAACCGAATAAGAAAAATCATATACAACATAACCAACTATATAAAGCATGGGTTTGAAGAATACAATCCAAAGATAAAAAAATAAATAAAAACATTATATTATAAGAGACAAGTAATAAAGTTTATATAATAAACCAAAGGATATCCAAATATAGTAACTCCAAAGTGTACCACTCCAATGACACTTGAAGGAATATCTAATATCCGAATACTAACTGAAGAGTAAAGTAATATAATCCACCAATAGAGAAATGAAGAACCTTTTCATTACTTTTATCATGAAATATGATATCTAAAAATTTACCAACGTCGTCAAATAAGGGGTGAGCATAAAATCAATAGGAATTCGAAAAATACCACCCATGAAATGAAACCCAGAGCAGAAAAAGTTAGCCCATTTTATATAAAACATAAGTAAAGAAGATAAAAAATTTAGAGCAAGTCACAAATAAGTACATATTATGAAAATCAAAAAACAAGGGGTTTCCATCATTTATTATCACCTGGAATAAATACTCTATTTCCACACACAAACACACACACAATTTATACAACCATGGAAATATCTATACTCATGAGTTTCAAGTCATCCTTTTACCAATCCACTGCTTGTTGAAACTTTTTGTGGTGGTACTTTACAACATTACTCTATCCCATTTTGATAGTGGCACTTTCAAACCCTTATCCATCCCATTTTGATGGTGGTAATTTCATTCCATTATAATTTTAAATTCATATGAACACACACCACAATGTATTCCATGTTCTCATATCAAATTATACATCATAAAATAATTCTCTTGAAAATATATTTATTTCAAACATTTTATCAGACAACATGTTAGAATAATTACAAAAACAATGATTTTAGTACTAAAAAAAGATAGTTTCCCAAAAAAATAATGATAATAGAATTTAAAAACCAAGACGTCATGTTCTAAAATGAGTAAAATAAGTGATATGACAGCTACCTAATGATGGTTAAAGAAATCTTGGAATGAAACACAACTCTAGATATGGACTTGAATATTTTTTCAATGAAATAGATCAAATAAGATATCATCATGATCCATAACATATAATGTAGATATATTCATGATATAATAGATATAATGATCCAAGTGAGTGAATATGAGAGGATGTGATGAGAAAGAGAGGAAAATAGGAATTACTGATTATTCCAGATCACTAACACACTTTGATTTGATAAAATTTTATTCCACAACAAAGGGAATTTCCAAGGGATCTTAGGATATGATAAGTGTCTAGGAGCCTTAGAGAATAAGATAATAATTAGTGTTTTGGGGTCTTAATCAAAATTGAACACAATTTTTAGAGAATGAAATACACATCACATGGTTTATTAAACCGTGTTCCATCCATACACATTATATTGGAAATTATAAAAGTAGTTGTATAGTTAGGTTGCATGGTTTGGGAAAATGTGTGATAACTGTGTGGTACTACTATATTAAGGTTATCCCCTCACATGGTTGGCTTACATGGTTTAAAAAACCATGGAGAAACCATGTTTTCTGCTCTATTTCAACTTACATGGTTATTCCTGAGGACCTGTATGGTTTGGAATTTTTTTGTTCCAACTATGTGCCTACCCAGTGACTCCCATTATTACCTTTCATGATTTCATAGAGATAGTGAAAACTTTCTACTAATCTTTCTCAACATATTCACCTCTAGAAACACTTTCAAAACACAGAAAACCATTTTAAAAACTATAACAACTTTACCCATGTATTATATAGCATAAGAATAATCAATACAAGCTTAACATACCTAAAAAAGGTTATTAAATTCTCACAACCATTAGTATACTTGTGCTTATAAAGTGGAATACTGACATTGTTTTGGAAGTGTTTGGTCCACTATCCCAACATTACATTTTCTTATTCCTACATCTTTTCCTAAATCTAACCATGCTTCCACGAAACCTAAACCAAAATGATAATTTTTTCATAAAATAGTTTCCATTTCTTATCTACAACCTATATAGAAACATTAATCAATGTATCATATTATTCAAATCAATATGGTACTATAAAATCACATGATTAGGACCTGGTTGACACCACTTCAATAAATATACGTGAAACACATTAGGAAGAAAACTGATCCTTGGTGGTAAAGTCAACTAATAATCGAAATCACTAACTCATTCAAGTATCTCAAAATGTACAAAGTACTATGGAGAAAAATTTACCTTCTTAAGAAAATGATGATTCCCTAGACTTAGAGTGATTCTAAAGAAAACATGATCAACCACATCAAGTGATAACAATCCCTTATAAAGATCCACATTACTTTTCTAACAACTATGAGTTATCACTATACTCTATATAATAATTTTAATATATTATATTTTATATTGGAAAAATCATGGTCTAAAAAGTGAAGTATCACTTGTTTTCACCTAGTGAAGCATAGAATGAAAAGAAAGACCATATAATTCTTAATATGGTTCCATGTTTACATAGGCCAGATTGATGATATTGTATGATATCTCTAATAATGATATATTATCCTTCCATAGGACTCCAAAATACACTAGATAATATCTAAGAATATATTACAATGTTTGAACCATTTATTCATATTTTCCATCCATTTTTGGATGATAAACTATTGTCATGACCAAATAGGTTCTATGGGATTAGGGTAAGGAATTTCGAAAAATGATTTGTAAACCTGGGGCCCTAAAAAAAATTGAAATTAAAATGCCATAAATCTTTAAAACTTTTTAAATATAGTGTTTGGACCAGTCATCCACTATATAGTATTCAAAAATTGGGATGAAGTAAGCCAAATTCATGAGAAAATCCACAATCACCCATATGATATCATGTTTCTTAACCAGTTTTCCACCTGTGATAAAACCCATAGCTATTTTCTCTCATTTCTACATCAGAATAAGTAAATAATGCAACATACCGACTTCCTGTTGGTTCCTTGCCTTGAATTGATGATAGGTGAAGCATATCAGGACAAATTCCACCACTTTCCTCTTTATGAATTCCCATAAAAAAATTTCTCTTGTTCTTTATAAATTTTTTAGATTCAAGGATGAACAAACCATCTCTAACAGTGTTAGGAAATAAGTAGTTATTTCTAATAAGTTATTGGAAACACTATATGATCTCTAAAACATATCAATAATCTCTAATCTAGAATCCATACCTCATTGTTCTACCATCCTTTGAGTTTTTACCTCATGGGTAAATGTTCCTGATAAGATGTCAGAGAATATTTAACCTATAAATAAATTTGGAACCATAGAAATAATAATGATAACTAAAACATCACCTTAATTACCACAATATAGATGAATATAATATATGAAAAACATTATCTACCATTGATCTGAATCCTATTTTTCCAACTAATGTAGTGCCCTAATCTGGGATCCACTTAACCTGTGCTCCAGGCTGAAGGGCCAGTGGTCCTGAGGTGCACATCCCCATATACCAAAGGCCATTGACTAGATGAGAAGGTCTATTAGGTGATATTGGAGTTACTATACCATCTGTTAATAATCATAATAAGTATATTAAAGTAATAAACATAGGTTTTAGGTTCTATAAAAACTCAATGGAAGCATGATAATCTAAATAATAGTAATAAAAATCCAAAATAAACTATTTATACATATCTATTAATATCCACAAGTAATGAAATTCATATAAAGGAGATATGTAAGTTTTTCCATGGATGATCATATTAGTACATACTCAAAATGCCTAAAAATAACTCTATCTTGATGCAAAAGAACCCCAGATCCAACTTCCATCCATCCCATGCACTCATGGAACATCCATTATTACTAAGGTTTAGCTTACGAGTCTAATCCCCTACTTGATCTCAAATACATAAAGTATACACGTGTCTCGAGGTCCCCATTTAGGGTGTGATAATGAACTTAGTAGGACACCACTGATATGTGCCATAATTAAATCCATATTTATATCAGTGTGTGCCAAACATAATTAAATTCCTTTAAATCATGCATAAAATACATAACCTTCTTCACATGTGCTTAATAGACAGATGATATCATTTACCTACTTTGACCAATTTTAGTATGAAGCAATGTATCCATGACCATTCATACTTTTAAAACCCTTGTTCTCCCAGGGATTTACATTTCACCCAGAACCTCATGATAAATGATTACACTCATACCACATGACATGTAAAACTGATGTTCCATTGACACACCCAAAAAATCATATCATGAGTTCCATAGACATCCTCTTGAAGAACCACCATCACCTCAATAGCCCTATAAACCAATGAATGAAGATATCTATCTTTATTTAAAATTTTCTCACTCGTCCAAACATACCTAGAAAGCCTCCTCCTCCAACCAATGGTCTTAGATTCCATCAATCATGTATTTATATGGTTATCACCACCTCCATAACTAATGGTCATCATTGTCCCCTAATCCTCTAATACTAAAGAGGTGTCCACCCACATCGAGTGGTCAAATCCACATACTCCATTCCTTATCCTCTATTCCCATGGATATAATAGTGATATTGGAAAACTATGGTGAGTGGAAATCACCAACATAACTAAGCCACACCATCCATATAAACTCTATAGCCACATGAAAACTTCAATGCCCTACCGTGGCATGGACAATACTATACACCTACACCTGATGATCCACAACACCCAATCATTGTTGATTAACATCACTCTTAAATGTATTGGGAAATTCCCAAACAAATCCCTTAGAACTAACATAAACATATTATTTTATTACATAAAATAAGTAACCAACACATCCCACCCAACCGACTTTGGAAGCCCTATTCATTCATGCCATTCCATACCTAGCTCAACATAATTAAATAGGAATTCTATTTCTCAATGATATGTTCCAATAATAATATTATTAAATAAAAAATTAAGAAGGTCACACACAAACCACCCTACCGATGCATATTCAAAATACAAAACCCATAGCATGCATATAGAGAAGGAGAAATTTATGAACAACGTACCTTATACTTCTATAAAACCACTTATATAAGAATGACCTACGATTCAAAGAAAAATAAGAGGTAATCTAAAAATACCATAGAAATGGGTTAAATGATCTTTTATGGAAAAACATTTCAAAAAGTAGGAGAAAATTATAAAGGAAGAATGACAACTAGAGACTTACCACTAGCTATCCAAAACAACTGATAGATCCCTAATCTGAGCTTAAATGTAGGTTAACCCTCAAAATATCCAAATAGGCAAGAAGGATGTCACCCAATACTGCTATGCATGAAAGGGAGAATAAAATAGAAAAATGAATTATAAAATAATGGAGGGGATGAATCATAATTTGACCCCTTTTAATGAGGTGAATGATTCGGATAAATTGTGCGCCAACCATGAACACCACTACCTAAAAGGAACTATTTGTGTACGATAGGTGCATGGTTTTGAAAAAACTTGCATAAACCGTTCACCCCAATATAGTTTCTTGTAACACCTATATGGATTAATTAACTGGGTGTCCACTAGGGCATAATTTAAACAAACTATGTGCTTATAATTTTCCTCTAAAACTGAGTGATTCAGGATCCAATAAAGATATAGATGATACCAAAACTCAAATTACTTATAGAGAAACCATTAAATACTCAAAATCCATCAATAAAGAACTCTTTAAAGTGTTTCATCATTCTAAATTACATTCCAAATCTCAAATTCAATATTGTTCCATCAACCGATTGAAAATGTAAAATTCATTTGGGATTTTCAACCCGCTAAAAAACCCAGTACATTACAACCTCCACACCATAGGATAGATTTTACCTGATATATTTAGTCTCTTGGAAAGATGATAAAAAACATACCCATCTCACAAACATCCCTCCAAGACTACCCCGATCACCACTCATAGGCTAATTCCTCTCGTGGTGCTCCCTACTGTAGTATTTACCTACCCGAATGCTTACTGACCCAACATCAATAATTTAAATGGTAACACAAACCATCCTACAGATATAAACAACCCCATATAACATACAATAATTCCTACACCTCATCAGTTTCTTATTTCATGCCCGTATCTCTCATGATTCCCACACAGTCATGTATCACAACTGATTCCCATAAGAGATCCCATGTGATATATATATATATATATATATAATTCCCAAACAATATATTTATTCCATTATATCTCATAAAAACCATAAACTATTTTATTCTCCCACATATTAACTAATTACTAGTTAATTAAACTACCACATGTGCACCTCATGCACAAAAATCAATCATATAAGAAACAAATGGAAGAATCCCCTGATCACGGCATACCTCTAACTGTCTTCGACTCCCCAAATTGTTTTGACACTAAATGATAAACGAAATGAACCTATAATAATGCCCAATAGCCTAATCCCATTCCTCTTTACTGATCTATACTTCCAACTTTCCACTAACACCACTATTGGGTCTCTCTCTATGTAAGGTTCAGTTACCTTAATATAGTTACTTCTTGAACCTTTTTTTGTCTATTCCAAGGTTTGGTGTTTATTTGGGGTTGTTTCAAGAGATATCGTAATATTTTTGGTAGAATTTCGGGTTTTTTTATGATTTTTATATTTTTAGTGAAAACCATATAGTTTTTTCCATGAAACAGTGTGGCTAAGAATTGTCTACTAGAAGGGGGAACAGAATTTGTAAACAAAGCGCGACCAGTACCTCCAAACAATTCAATTATTGGAAGAGGGGTTATATAGTATTGGTGAATGGTAAAAATAATTATCCATATAAAACATCCACTCCAAAAAAATTCAATATATCGGGTTCATGGTTAAGGCACATAGTTACTCTTAACTATGTGGCTTACCCAGATAACCATGTGAACAGTTTATAATAACCCAAATATTTTCTTTGAAAATACCCAAGACCCCATTTTAACTTTTAATGACCCCCTAATAAGATATTTTATTGACCCATTCCTTCACTAATGGTCTATAGGCCTCTCACTTTTGAATTTACGTGGATTTTATTTGTTCTCGATGGTTCATCTCAAGGTATGTTTCATTCTTGGTCTGGTTTACCCTCTTCTTTGTAGATCCTCACTAAATATCATCAACTATTATCTTATGGAACCTAAAGTGGATTTTTATGATATATATAAGGGTTTTGATATAGGATTAATGTTTTTATTATTGATCTAGAATCATGATGACCGATCTAATCTTCCTTGATTAAAGTTGTCAAAGGTGAATAGTTCTAACTATGTTCTTGAGGTAGGTGTTTTTATACAATGGGATAATTCTATGAATATATTATTTTTTTATATATTAATTTTCTTTACTCATTAAATTGAATGTATTCATGATTAAAATGTATTTTTTGGAAGGAAATAATCTTTTAAATGGGGTTTTCTTTAAAAACGGGGTTTTCACCCCAAGTGTTTGATTGAATGATTAAATGATGTTATTGGATTAGAAATGGGGTTTTAAACACAAAATTAGATTTTATTGGATTTAGTTTTTTTATAAATTATGATCATGGTTTATAATTGTATTTTAAATAATTAAAACATTAGGAACCCTTGGTGCATTGATAAATATACATAGCTAACCTTAGTGTGTGTGGAACCATTAATGGTTACTTTTTTGATATAGATAGATTTTAACAGGACTCAATATCGATAGGTTACAACATATGCCTAGTTTAAGAATATTTTAAGTCCAGTATTTATTCTCATAGGTTATGGAATAATATAGTTTTCTTTTTCATTTATGCTATGTTTATCACATGATGGATTTTTTCATGGATAATTACTCACATTTTTTTCACATGTGGATATATTACATAGATTGACATGATGTATTATTTATGGGAAATGTGTTTACTTGATGACGTTATGGGGTGTGTATATGATTTCTTATTTTATCACTTATATATATGTCATATTCCTAGATGTGTGAATATTATTGGATTTTATGAAAACCAAAAGAAATGATTTATTTTTTTTGGATTTAAAAAAATTATCTGTAAATATGTTTTTTTAAAATATAGAACTTATAATTTATTCTTATTAGAACATGTATAGACTCTGTGGTGGTATCCTACTAGGATTTTTTCTTGTAACATACTTTTTTTACTTTGGTTGGTTATAGATGTTTTATTGTAGGATCTAGGTAAAATGGAAAGGTGACATGTAACATGTTGGTTTCTCTTTTCATCTTAACCTTCATCATAAGATGGATTGTTGGTGATGACTAGCGACATGGAGAAATATTTGTTTTGTATTTCATTATTTCTTTTTTTTTCTAGTTTTTCTTGGATTATATGGATCCTTGATGTATCACTTTCATCTAATTTTTTACTCTAGTTGTTTATATTGTTTTATTATACTCTAGAATTGTTTCCACTATATTTTTTATACCTCAACACAGTGATGGACCATATTAGGTAGCTTATCTAGTTGAATTAGGTTGGTTCATTACAATTTTTTTATTATAAGGAATTATTAGCCTAAAGTGTGTTAACAATAACTGATGATGATTATTTGTCTTAAGAAGATTAGACTTAGGATCATCATAATTAAGGTAGTAAGAGCTGGAGGGGGGCTAGCCAGTTAAATTCCTTGTCGCAACTCATGTTACCATGGGTAGATAAAATATTTTTCTAGGTTTGAGACTTGGCGTTCCAAGTAATTTTAATGAACTAAAAGAATTTTTTATTTATACTAACCTGTTTATTCTTAAAAAATCATCTTTATTTTCTAGAATTAATTATTATTTCAAATTCTTGATATTGTAAATAAATGATTAAAATTACTTATGTTGGTGTTAATATTTTGTATAATTATCAAAATATGAGTGGTAATTGTATTATTATTAACATACAATGCATATGAGATGATCTGTTATAAATATGATAGAGGAAGATTTGAGACAGGATCTATAGGTGAATCCTCTAGTGGACCCATCATTGGATGATGTTTTAATACATAAAATTTAGACTCTAGGAAAAGTGGATTTCATTACACTAAGATGAGAATTGGATAATGGATTTTAATTAAATAAGAATAATCCACCAATCTTCCCTGGTGAAAAGGGACTTAAGGAATCAAAGTAGTGTCTTGAGTGTACTGAGAGGAACTTAAACTTCTTGAATACTTTTGAGGGATTTAAGGTGAGTTTTTAGACATAAAATATTGAGGAATTACAAAGTATATTATATTATTATATTATGAAATCTATTTTTCATTTGGATCCTAGTTGAACTTATTTCAATAAAATCTTTAGTCATCAGTTTTACCCTGAGATGCTACATACATAGATGACCTAGGATTTTATGACCATAGAGAATGGATAGAAAAACATTTCTAAAGTATTCTAACTATTTTAATGAGATGGTTCATCTTGAGTTGGAGAAAGTCACCAATGAGTACCTAAAGGATCGAAGTTTTGAGTTGGTATTAATGCCATATATTCAGTCAATGCTGATTCTCATATGTTGTAATTATTCATGGTGTGTCTTTTGTCTAGAAAAGGAAGCACATGAGAGATCATTTTTTATGACATGTTATTAGGGATTCATTATGGTAACAACATGTAATCTCATACCAGTGTGGAATTTTTGGCTATACAAAGACTAATTATGTGGCGTCCCCTAAGTGTTTTAATTATTTTGGATTGTCTGGTCACCTAAATCATTTTTGTAAAAGGATATCCAAGGGAATTAAGGTAGGATATAATATCACAAAGGATTTTAAGGTTCATACAGATGCTACCAAGGGTGGTGGTTCTAATTCTCAGGAAAATGGTGATGTTTATATAACTAATACTAGATAAATTTATGAAAAATATTATGTGCTAGTGGAATATGAATTTGGTTCAGATAATGTTAGAGGTATGTTTTTTTATTCTATGGTGTTATCTTTTTTTGATATAGGTGATAATAATTACTTAAAATTATAAAATTTAGTTGATGTGTTGGGATTGAATTGGGAACTTATGCTATTCTTGTTGGATATTTCTTTGCCTTTGGGAAATAGGCCCAAACATGGTTTTAAGTGTCCAATGTGTCAGGTGGTGATTGCATACTATGAAGTGACACGTTACATTTTAGTTCTCAATATTGGAATCCTTAACCTAATACTTGGCGTGGATTGTATGATCTATGTTAAGTCCCATATAGACTTTTATTGTCTTTGAGTTCAATTTTTATCTTCTAATGGGGCCACTCATGTTTTTCAGGGTGATTGGGACTCTATATCAGGAAGGGTGGGGCTTGTTTCTCTTTATGGTAGGGTAATATAATGCCAATTTACAATGATATTTCTTGATGTTGTTAACCCATTGTTTTGGGATACTTCTTCCTATATTGGAGAGAGAATACCCTGAGGTCTTTCTGGATGATTGTTTTGGTTTACCACCATAGACAGAGAGGATGAGTTTACTATTGACCTTCTCTTAACTATGATTCCCATTTCCATGACATCTCATCGAATGAAACCTATTGAGTTGGTGGAATTTATGTCTCATCTTAAGGATCTAGAGGATAAGGGATTTATTCTTGCTATCATGTCACCATGGGATTCTCCTCTCATCTTTTCTAATATAAAATTTGAGAGTCTTAGAATTTTTTGGATTATCCAAAGTTAAATCAAGTTTCTATGAAGGAAAAATATAATTTACCTAGGATTGATGATCTTTTTTACCATTTATAGGGGAATTTTGGTTTTCAAAGATTTAACATTGTCCAGGGTACCAAAAATTGAGTGTTTGAGAAGAGAATATACCCATGATAGTGTTCATGAGCCGGTATACAAATTTTGAGTTTCGTGTTTTTCTATTTAGTCTCAATAGTGATCCTAGAGTATTTATGGATTTGATGATCTAAATAATTCAGAATTTCTTTGATTATTTTATTATTGTGTTTTTGGATGATATTTTTTTTGTTCTATGAGTTAGAAGATGAGTATTTGGGACATTTGGGTATGATTATTTAAACATTAAAAGAACATCATCTATATGGTAAGCTTTCCAATTGTGAGTTTTGGAAATTGGAAGTGAATCTTACATGGAATGTTATATCCTAGAAGGGTGTCTCAATGGATCCAAAAAAGATATATGTAGTTATGTCTACTAAGAATCCCAAAAATATTTTTGAGATCTAAAGATTCTTGGGTTTGGCTGGTTACTATAGGCATTTTGTTCAAGAATTATCCAAGATCACACATTTGATGACACTTTTAACCAATAAGGGTGTATTGTTTTAATGGAATGAATAATGTAATATATATTTTGTGGATCAAAAGGTGATGCGGGATTCACCACCTATTTTTATTCTTCTATAACAGGGTTTTGGTTATAATGTTTTCTATAGTACTTTTGGTATGGGTTTGGGATGTGTCATAATGTAGTGGAAAAATTTTATGGCCTATAACAATCACTATTTACTACCTAATAGGAATAAATAACCTTTCAAAAATATCAATTTTTATCATGTTATGAATTTACCTAAAATGGGGCATCACTATCTCTTTGGGGAGTGGTTTATAGTTATTTTTGATCATAAGAGGCTAGAATATATTTTTACTCAATAGTGATATGATCTGACAACAAATACAGTAGGTGGAGAATATTCATAATTTTGATTTTCAAATTTCATACACTCTTGGGAAATGGAATATGGATTCTAATGAATTGAGATGAAAATTACCAACACAAGCCATACATGAATCATTTAAGGAGTGGTCTCTAATTATTTTGCTTCTGAGATGAGATTAGAAGTGGAGGAGGTTGGTGGATAGGTGTTCACGGATTCGATGAAATACGATTTTTCCTTTTATGAGTAACTTCATTTATAAATGGTGATAGAAATGAAGTTAAAATGCTTTATTTAAATATTTTATGGCCAGAATACCTCAAGCGAGTTGTCTTGGTATCCTTGTGGAGATTTATGATTCTATAACAAGTTGGTTGTTCTGTTTTTTTGATGTAGGAGTTGATGGATAGTGGATACTGATATTGTTGGTGTTTATACCCTAGGGATACCAGGATTTATCATGATTTTATATGTTATAATTTGTGTCTAGGGATGAGGTGGTCAGTTCTAGACTTTTTATTATAGTGTCACACTTTTCAGAAAATTAATGAGGAGCACTAATGATCTGGTGGTTTGTTGAAAACTTTAACAATTATAGTATGAAATTGGGATGAAATTTCCATGAAATTCATCATTATTTTTCTATATAATTCTAGTTGAAAGGATGACATTTTGGTGATAATTTATCAACTTAAAAAATAAATACATTTTTAACTATAAAGGAGATGATAAATGTGGGATAGCTCAAAAATGTGTACATTTATGAGATTGTGAGACTTCATGGGGTTTTATCTGAAATAATTTATGATATGAACCCAAGGAACACATCCATATTATTGAATGTTTTTTAGGATAAAATGGTTTCCCAATTGAAATTGATTATGAATTATTATTCGTATATGGATGGGAAAACAATGATATCTATCAAGGTTCTTTAATATATTCTTTGAGATTGTGTGCTTGATTTTTCTAGATCTTGGAAAAATAACTTTACTATAGTAAAATTTTCTTATAAGATTAGTTATTTATTTTATATAAATATGTCTGAATTTGGATCATTGTATGAGAATCTATTTAAATCTTACTTATGATGGAATAAGTTGGGAGAGTAGTCCTTTTTCAGGTTACGTCCCATTCAGAAGACTGTAGAAAAAGTGTAGTTGATCTAGAATAGGTTGGATACATAACATAGCCTTTAGAAATATTAAGTATAAAATATTCATTATCCTTTAGAGTTTTCTATTTGTGAATTGGGTTTTTCTTATTGTTTCACCTGTTATGATACATCATCATTTATGTAAGAAGAGTAAGCTGGTACTGAGGTTTTTTGGCCCCTTAGAGATCATGGAGTGACTCAGAAAGGTGGACTATATATTGGAATTACTAAATCTTTTGAATTCAATCCACGATGTGTTTAATGTTTCCCAGTTGAGGAGGTATCACCCGGATCCCACTCTTGTTATTTAATCAAAGGATGTTGATCATGAGCTCGATACCACCTTTGTTAAATGTCTAGTTTAGATTATTGATGGATAGGATAAGGTATTTCAAAGTAAAACAATTCCCTTTGCCTAAGTACTATGTTAGTGTGGATGTTATATCCAAGATATGTGGAATCAGAAATTTTTTAAGAGAAATCATTGTAATTATCTTTTTGTGCATCTATAATCTTGAATACTTAATGCAGTAGAAAGCCTTTATGGTGGGGAAATTGTAACATTTCGTTACTTTCTTACTAGTACTTCCTGACCCTTGTTTTGATTGTGATTTGGTTAGGTATTAATTTGAGGTTGTTCCATGATTTTTGTAAATTTTTGGGATACATTGGGTCTATTCATGGATAGTATACATTTAGGGAAAAACAGGAGTTTTGAACTTGGAAACCATGTAGCCAAGCATGGTGTACAGGAAGGGGGTGCATGGTTTGTCCAAACCGTGTTGACACCCCCTCCAAACTATCCACCCCTATATAGAGAGGTTATACATGGTTAGTTAATGGTCAAAGTATTGATGTGTACAAACTATGAACCCCAAATAGAGGATCTATATAGGGTACATAGTTAAGGTTCACAATTACTCATAACCACATGACCTCTCATGAAAACAATGCACATAGTTTTTAGTACATTGAATTTTTGTAAAATATCCCAAGAAATATGATTTAATGATTAATGACCCATAATCACATATGGGATCGACATAGTCCTTCCCCAAAATTCTATAGGTTTCTCTCTTTGTATTATATAAATATTTCCTTTGTTCATGATGGATCATCTCAAGGTATGTTTTATTCTTGGTTTGTTTTACCCCTACTTTATAAACCCTCACAAGATTTCTTCTCTTATTCTATTATAGAACAAAAAAGGGTTGTGTATGATTAATATGAGAGTATTTATAGATTATTTATGTATTTATTGTGGATCTACGATCTTGGTGATGTTTTTTACTATTCCCTGATCACCATTGTCAAAGGTGGATAGTTCTACCTCCATTATTGAGGTTGGTGTTTCTATATAGAGGGATTGTTCTAGGAATTGTTTATTTTTATTGTAAATTACTTTGGTTTATTAATCATATTAATTTTTATCATAATTATAATTTATTTTCTAGAATTAAATCATATTTTAAAGGGGGGTTTTATTTCCAAATGGTTTGTGCACACCAAGTGCTTGATTAAATGATTGAATAGTTGTTTTGGTTTGAAGATTTATTTTCAAACACTGAAGAGGATTATCTTATCTTGGAAAATATTTTATAAATTTCAAGCATGGTTTTGGAACATTTTGAACCTTGTATATGTTATTAAATTGATATAGTGTAACATCACTTGATCCATCCCTCTCCCACATGGCCAAAAAGGGTCGGTTATGAGACCTCAAGTGTGACCCCTGTATGTCAAAGGCTGCCGACTAGTAGTGGGGGTAAAATAAGAATAGTGGGGAGACTATAAATCCTAGTTATAGAATATAATATAGTAGAATAATCTAATAAAAATGAATAAATATCAAAGTGTGGAAATAATGGAAACAATATGATACAACAGAAATACAACAATAGAATATAGTTGAATAATACAATAAACAATAAATGAATAATGTAATGACATGATGGATTGTAACAAAATGTAATTCTAGTTATAATAAAAATAAAAAACTATTATACTCAACAAAATACTCAAAAGTACCCAGTCTTGGACCCCATGTCAATCCCATATACAAACTCCAGCCCACCCAACAAGCAAACACTCAACAACAAGGTTATTTATCCTTACACAAACATGTATCCATGTAATCTTCTTGGGTACCAAACGAAGACCCATATAGGGTGTGAGGATAACTCATTATGTTGACACCAATATGTCTAAATAAAACCAGTATGATAATAATTGTATGCATTAATACAATAAACAATTATATTAATTATTTAAACAATTAAATTAATAACACATAAAATTGCTTCATCATTATACTAATATATCAATGAGAATGCCTCATGACCATTAAAATCATAACTATATAACCTTGTTTAAATATAACCTGACTCAACACCATACCATAATGCCTCTGATCATATCTTACAACCATGCCAACCAAAACATTATAACCAAGGTATAAATCACATGAATCTAGTTCAAACCTGCTATATAAGTATTTCAATATTTAATTAGGTACAATCCTACTATATTAGCATTTCAACATGTGTCACTGGGACAATCCCACTATATAAAAATTTCATCATGTTTCACTAGGATAATCCCAATATATAAACATTTTAACCTGTTAATTAGGAAAGCCCAATATAAAATCATTCCAGCATGTCCACTAGGATAATCCCTATATATAATAATTTTATCATGTGTCACTGGGCCAACCCATCTATATAAGAATTTCCGCATGTTTCACTTGGCTAAGCCCACTATATAAGCATTTTATCATGTTAGTTGGAAAATTTCTCCATATAATCATCACACCATTTATCACAACACATGTCATAATGATAAGGATATCAAAATATCATATCATCAATTGTTAATTATGCTAATTACCATTTGTCTTTCAATTTCACATTTCATATAAAAATTTGATAAAAACAATAAAATTATTGTTATCTCAATGAAAAATATATGAAAAGGTGAATATATATCAACCAATCACTTAAAATTTATTTCATGCTAAACACACTTTAAGACATTAAATAATTCTTTTATATTCAGGGGTTAACTGACCCAAAAGGTAGCCACAAGCCATATTAATAACCAAATGGATCCAAAGGCGATCCAATGAATAATTCATCCCATTATTTTAATTTATCTAGCAAATTATATTTTGGCATAATTCCAATATTTCACATAATTGAAAATTATAAAAACCTAGTGTTAATTTTTATACTCCCTACCATTATCTACCAATAAAATAATGAAACCAATGGAAAATTCCCATGAAGAAGAAGATGCATATAATCACAAGAAGGATCCTAGATCAAATTTGTTCAATATCAAAACAAACAATGCAAATGGTAAAGATATCACATCTTAAATTTTGGGTAAAGATGGGAGAGAAGAGAAAACTGGACCAATACAACTTACGAGGGATTATATGAATTATCAGGGCATCCAAAAGGAGGGTTGGCACCCCCAAATCATTTAGAAAGTGACATAGGGTTGATAGGAGCACACGAGATGAAATACAAAATCAAGTACATGACATACTTTAAAACTATAGGTCAGGGAATTACATAATGTGTAATGTAGTTATATGGCTTGTAATTCATTTTAGATGGATATGCCTAAAAAATTATTGACTTGACCAATTATTAAAATCTACAGAACATTACACGTCATGTTATACATTTACACGGTGATTAAATGTTCTAGATATGGATTTTCAATCCATTTTCCCTATAAAATAACCAAACCCCCTGTACGAATTCACACCTTACCATGAAAACATGGTATCACTTGAACCATTTATACTCGGACTCCATTAATTCAAATGAACATACATCTATAGACATTAATGAATTTTACCCAACAAAAGGCTCTCAACATGGAACCTCTCTGATTTTATCATGTTTTCTCAAAACCCAAGACCACATTAATTCAAACAAGCAGTCAACCATGATGAAAACACAACAACCATTCTTTAAAGATGATGAAAAACTAAAATAAGAGAAATTTTAAAAATAATTAGAGAGAGACATACCTAGAAAAAAGGGATCTAACAAACCCCCAACATATAACAACTCATTTTCGAGCTGCTCCAAGCGTCACTATGGAGCCTCGATGAACAAGTATCAAAAATGTGCTTACAATACAGAATCCATATCCCAGGTATCGTCCCAAACTCACCAATGTTTCCACTACACCCAAACTAAAATAACCATCCTAACCCAGATATACACCTCTCTATTGTCTACAATCCATATCAGACTCTTTTCAAAGGATGCATTAGCACTAAGTTCAACGTCATCTATGCATATAACATGAGAAGGGTCTAGATAATATCTTCAAATATATAACACATGGAACACATTATGAATGAAATTTTATCATTATAAAAGGGTTAAAAGGTACTCCACTGGAAAAAACCTATCCCCTATCTCAAATGGCTTGACAAAAAATAAGCACTAGCTTTCCATATTTCCTAATATGACATTGCCCTAACCTCAGTGACACATAATGGAAAATTTGATGTCTAAACTTGAACTCTAAAGTTCATATACTATGAAAAGAATAATATTTCTTCCTACTCTATGTGGTCACCAACCACTCTATGATCAATAAAAATTTCTCTTATGTCACTAGCACAAGACAAGGCCCAACAAGAACTGACTCACCTACCTCCAACCAACAAAGAGAAGAATGACATGAACTTCCATACAAATTATTGAATGGTTGAATTCATATATATTTTTAGAATCTATTATTATATGAAAAATCCTTGAGTACCATATCATTCTACCAAAAAGAAACCCAAATCCAAAACACTAGCTCATGACATATACTACAGAACCTAAATAGTCCTATTAGATTGGTCATCAGTCTGATGATGATAGGACATACAGAAAATAACATGTGATACAAGATCCCCCTAAAGACACTTATGGAAATGAAATGTGAAATGAGGATCTCTATCCAAAATGATACTCTATAGAACACCATGCAACTGAACTACCTCACACACGTAAAGTATTCCTAGATCATCAACTATGAAGGTCTACCTGATAGGAAGTCAACACACAATGACCCATAATATATCATTATTATGGGTTTTCTAGGGTAATACTATCATAAAATCCATAACGACATCAACCCATTTTTCTCAGGAATGGGAAAAGGCTGGAAAATCCCAACTAGCATCAGATGCTCATCTTTCACCAGCTAGCAAGTGAAATGTATTACCAGATATCCTACTACTAATTTCATCCTTCAAGATAACAAGTAATATCTAAAATGATCATGATAAATCTTTATCAATCCAAGATGTACCACCCATCTAGAAAAAATAAACACATTCATCAAATCTTAACGCAAGCCCATATGTACCCATACTCAGCCATAGAAAAGAAGATAATTTCCAATATCATGAGAAAATATTGACGGTGTATCCCACCATATAAGTTGTCTATCAGAATTATGCCCTCTAGATTAGAAAACTACTTGGTATTGATCTGTTATAAAAGAATGGGTAGAACAAATATCAAAGTCTGATCTACTCGGCCATGCGAAACCAAAAAATCTAGATTCATGTCTATAAAGAGAGGAATTATATTTCACTCATAAAAAGACTCTCATAATATATCTATATGTATCTTTTTGATCAGTGCATCAACAATGATGTTTCCCTTTCTTAGTGTATAATCCAACATGTTTTTGAAAGACTGCAGATACTCAACCCACCTCATTTGTTGAAGGTTCAAGTCCCATTAAGAAAATATATACTTGAGGCTCTTATGGAACATGCATACAAAAAAACTCTCATCCATGAGATATTTCCTCTAGTATCTTAGAGAATTTACCACTACTATCCATATCCATATACGACCACTCGATACTCATATATTAAAACTTCTTCATGTCTAACTCCACTTGTTTCACAGAACACGATATATGCATTACTTGACACATGTAAAATGAGTATAGGTGCTCAGGTCAACATTCCTTTCATCTTCCAAAAATATCTAATAAAATAATACGAAAAAATGAACTTCACACCTTTCTTGGTTAGCCCAGACAATGGTGATACCAAATGGGAGAAGTCCGAGATGATGTGTCAGTAATAACCTTTTAAACCTAGAAAACTCCAAATATAAAATAAATTATTGGGCTTCTCCTAAGATACCACTACTATAACATTCTTTGGGTCCACCAAAAATCTTGAATATAATATGACATAGCCTAAGAAGTGCACTTTATCTAACCAGAAATTGAATTTGGTTAGCTTCGATTAAATACAATGATCCATCTATGAACTTAGGATTATTTCAAGATGTTAAACATGATTTTATGATGAATTGGAGTACACTAAGATATTATCGGCAAAAATCACCAAAAATAGATCAAAAAAAGGTTGAAATATCCTATTTATAAAGGACATGAATATTGTTGGTGCATTTTTCAAACCAAATAACATCACTAATACCTGAAAAAATATCTACCTTCTCCTAAAAAATCTAGAGGTATGTCCATTGATCACACCTTCAAATGATGTAATTCTAATCTCACATAAATCTTAGAGAAGATTTTAGCACCTCTCAGATATTTAAAGAGATCGTAGATGCATAGAATATGATACATGTTCTTGACTATCATCTGTTTAAATCTCCAATAGTATACACATAAACATAAAAACACATAATCCTTCTTGTTTAAGAGAATTGGAGAACCCTATGAAAATTTACCAGTCCTTGTGGAACCATTAGATTAATTATACTCCAAGGAAACTTTCGACTATTGATAATCTGCGGTTTCTATTCTATAAGGATCTATAGAAAATAGCTATTCTCCCAACACCAATTTGATCGTGAACTCAATATCTCTCTTGGGTGGTAAGTCATAAAACTCATTATGAAATTCATCCGGAAAATGGTCTACCACTGGAGGAAAATAATACTTATGTGTTTCACCATTATGTAGAGAAATAAAGAATTCTTGATTCATGAGAAAATATAATATGCATTGAATTGTTCTTGCATGACCAACCTAAAGATCCCATTCACCTTAGTAAACATAGATAATTCCTTATGAAGTTAGAAATGTAACTATCCTTTAGTAAAAATAGATATGAATCTAGTGTATTACTAATGAATCCATACTAAGAATAAAATTGAATCAAGGTATTTTCAGCATGGACAATTCCCAAATGAAAGGGTAACCACCAATATCTAGAGAACATGCATGAAAACATTTGATATTATTTGATTGTACTCCTAATAGCGTGTCAATGATCAAAAATCCTTCCATGATCTCCAAATAAAATCCCATATCATTTAAAAATAGATTGGATAAAAAATAATGTGATGACAGTATATCAAACATAAAAAAAGTAAGGGAATATGGTACCATAATCATACCTCTGACATTAGATGGTCTAATATCCACAATATCCAGAGTAGTCTTCATAACAAGCAGCTGACCATATCTTCTTCCCGAGGCTCAATCCTGACTCCCCTAATATATACCCTATTCATAGTAATTCCTTTACTACATGGGTGTACCACATCCCATGCCTCAACCATAACCTCTTATAAAACTCAACCTACCTATCTATAGAGGTGTAGTTGAGTCCTAACTATAATATGGTGCATGTACTATTCCCTTTCCAATTTTTTACTACTACATGCCCCTACACAAAAACTTTAGGTATCCAAATATGCCTTAAGTGAGACACTAAAAATTTGTGTACAAATAATTAGGTCAATTGTTACCCATCATTCCACACTGATAAAAATAAAATGAAACAAAATCCTAAGATATCTTCCCACTTCCCTGACTTCTCTTCCAGTAATTTCCCTAGAAAAAACTATCATAATGATGCTTATTCCCATTAGAAAAAGTGATCATATTTTTCCCTATTAAAATATCCTTTCCACTGATAGAGGACTCCCTCATATTCTCTTTCAAGATGAGTTCTTAAATCATTATATCTGTAATATTTCTTAGATAAATCACATTCACCTATGTACCAATACAATCATTCTATTTATTTTGTTTTCCCTATTATTTATGAATTCTATGTTAGTGTGATCATATTTTCCCCAAAATTATAAGAACTATGTGTGGATTGTTTCCTATTTTCATAGGATACTTAAGGATTCTTAGATTTCCTATCTAAATCCAAACCAAAAAAATGATTTCAAATCCCCCACTTTATCTTAGTGACTGGGTTTCTTCATTCACATTAGTTTTCTATCCATAGGGTTGGCATCAAGACAAGTTCATTTCATTTTAAAAATCAGTTTAAACTAAATTAATCCTTATATAATAATGTATATTTCATATGATCTTAAATTATAGATTATTTTAGTCATTTTCATATGATGTTAAACTATGTGATGCATGGTACATCTTGTTAGACTTGAAACTTCTTAGAGCAGTCTACCTAGTAAGACATGTCTACCTCTATATATTATCCAAATCTACATAAGGATCCTTAACATGTGGATATTTATCCACAAACCAATTTTATGAAAAATATGTATCATAAAAAATGATTCATGAAAACAAGAATCAATATATATGGTGCATACCACACTTTAGAAATCAGGACATTAAAGTAAACATCAAAAATCAATAAAATACATTAAAGGAAACATGAAAAATCAAGAAAATGTTAGGTCATGAAAATGTTTGGTGGAAACTATGTGCCACACATGATACACATACAAATAGAATATTACCACATTTTTCCAACATATCAACAAAAAAACTAATCACAGTCTGATGATGAACAAAGCTCCTCACCATCTCCACCTCCATCTCTACTTCCTGCTACCACCTGAACGAACATTATATTGAAAATTAAATACTATTTTATATTTATATTTAAACATAAAACAAATTAATGATTGAAATCTAAATGACTTTGAATTTTTGTTATTTACCAACTCACCACCAGTCGATTCAATACCACTGGGGGAAGATCTGGTTGTATTCTTATATAAATCAATCAGCGCTTTCTGCAAAGCAGATATATGAGCACCCTGGTTGTGGACTATGTTTTGTAGAGAAAAAATCTCTCTCTGAGTATCTTGGTGTATGGACTGACTAAAATCAAGAGTAGATGGAGCTGAAATTCCCAGTGGACTGCCAAATACCTCAGATAATACATGTCTCAAACCCATCCTTCGCACTCTACCAGGATGCTCCTTCCCATGGACTTTAGCAACTGGGTCATCCTAGGAGAGTGAGTAGGACTGCGCAGGATTGGCATCCCACAGTTCTTTAATTTTTACCTATAAATCAAATAGAATTAATATTAGAAGAAAAATATATTAACATAGTAACAACTAATAATAAGTTGTTATAATTAAAAATGAGTTCATACCCCAACAACTTTGACAGGCTCATTAACAAAACTTCCATCATATTTTTGGTGAACATTCAACCACACTTCTGTTTGGGATGCTTCGTGCCCTAAACTCTATGACTACATTAAAGAAACATAAATCATCAATTTAATATATTAAACAAAAACTATTGTCTTATAAATATTTAAACTAATGAAAATATTACTAGAGTAGATCTGCTTCTAGAAAAACTCTTTGACCCCGCATTGTGAGGGATGCCCTGCTTATCCTGGCCTGATGTATTCTTTCTTAAAAGAACCTGAAATAAATAAAATAAAATTTTATAGTAATGTATTCAATGTCATATCCTCTCCATATTAATTTATAAATGTAAAATGATATTATTATAGTAATATATATTTAAATATCATCTGCTTCCCATCACAATTACTGTTAACAAAAACATTATATTACTATTTGGGTACCCCATCAGGTAGCTTTTCATACATCTATTGGGAGGCCAATGATGTATCGTTGAAATCACCCCACAATCATCATTTAAAGTCTTTAAATTTTTTTCCATGATTTTTCAATGTCCACTTTCATGCTATCACATCAGTAACCGTAAAATGGAAATACATTTATACAAGAAAATTCATTTTGAAAATATTAATAACTTGACATTAAATTACACCATAATGTATTAAAATTATGTCTATTTCAGAATAAAAAACATCATTTTTCCAACTTGTAGGAATATGTCTCCAATCATCATATGAAATAGGAAGGGAAACAGGCTCTGTGGCCAGCTGGCCTAAAATTTGGCCAAGTAATCCTACGCCACCATCCGTAGGGACCCCATACTAATCCAGTGGGACAAATGTCTTCTCTCTACTCAGATTCCATATATCTAAACTTTTAATATTTTTCTCCATAGTCTCATTGCTTCCATATTTATTGAACAAATAGTTAGTATAAAAAAGTCTAATAAATTTAATCATATTAAAAGTTTTACCTATAATAGTCACCCTCCTGTATCCCTGCAATGAACTAGAAGTGGCACATTACTCTCCCACTACTGAGGCTCCTTAAGCAGGAGGAGATGACTGAGCTAATGAAGGGATGTTCACAGATGGTGTGAGAGATAGTGTAGGGGGAGATGGTGCGGGGGGGGGGGGGGGGGTTGGCGGATGGTGGACTAGATGTCGTAGGGAGGGAGACATATAGTAAGTCATCTATCTTAGTGGTTGATGAAATAATATATCACTTCCTAATTGGAATTCCTGTCATTTAATCAAATAAAATTATGTTCATAACATATATTTCAAAACATTTTTGCCAAAAAAAATTTAAAAAGATAACAGATTCACAATACTAACAAACAAAAAATACATAACAATGACAATGAATGATTGCACAAATGAAATAAGTGGTTTCTAAATGAATACATAACTGTACATACAATCATTTTATCCTTCTATAATGTTGTTTTCCTTATCCATTACTTCATCCACTTAATTCATCCTTACTAGACTAATATTTTTAATATCATGGTGGAAAAATAATTCTTATTCTTGTTGTTGATGAGATTCAATGTTAGAGGTCAAATATTCTACTTCATCACCCATATCATACAAATCGCTTGATATTATGCGAGCAACTACACTCCACCCTTCATCAACAACATCATTCACATTATATACCATTTTTTCTTGTGTTGATAATATATATGGATCATGCAGTTCATGATCACCAACATCCATCAAGAGAGAAAAGTTCACAGAAGTAAATTTCAAGGAATCTGTTTTAACACCTATTATAATATTGACCCAATTGAATTTGAATAAAGAAACTGAAAAATTCCTATGGTAGTTTAATTCAGCAATATTGGTCAGCATTCCAAAGTATCCTACTTCAAAAAATGTAAATATATCACTGCTATATGTTTTTAAACCCTCTTCTCGATCGACTGTATGAAATCTAAAGTCATTTACGTTGTAAGCGTCAAAATTTATAACTTTTTTTAGATGACCTCAAGAAAGAAAACTCAAATCTTCTAAAAAATCTACTAGAGTGTCAGTATTCATGATCTAAATAAATAAATATACCTTATATGAATTACAAAATACATGTGTCAACCTAATATTTAATTTTATTTCAATATTTATGAACATACACATCACGAAGACTATTCTACAAGCTCTTTATTAACAGATTTCCATATATCTTTCTCATTTCTTGTTCGGACTCTCATTCGTCAATTTTTTTTTGTATCCTCAACTCTTCAATAAATGAATCTACAATTTCACTATTCAGCAGCACATATCTATGTGCCTGTAATAATTCCATTTCTTTCAGTGTAACATTTGAGGTCCTCCCAACTGATCGACCAATAACAAGAAATATTTATTATTTCCCATGTATTTTAGATTGAGTCCATGTGTCATCAACATGTCCAACTCGATTAAATCTTGTTTCAATATCATCCAAGTATCTTGAAAAAATGTTAATACACTCTTATTCTAAATAGCCATCAGCAATAGAGCCTTCTGGTGGAGCTTTGTTTCTCATGTATGATTTCAAATGACCAAGATATATGTGAAATTAAATAAACCAACATAATTATGCATTTAACTAGTTTACTCAAATTGTTTACTTAACTAAAAAACATATAAATAAAGTACCCCTCAATTGTATACATCCATCGATAATTAATGGGGCCTCCTAATTTAGCTTCCTCAACCAAATACATAGTTTAATACATCATGAAAGTACAAAATGATGGAGGAAAGATCATATCCATTGCAAAAAGTGTCAATAAAAACCTGTCCTGAAGGTTGTCAAGCTCAAATGGATATAGAGATTTCTCACATAGTTGTCTGAAAAATGTGTAGAATTGGTGTAAAACAGAAGTAACTTTTTAAGGTAATAATGTATACAATGATAATGGTAGTAACTTCAGTAACAAAATATGTTAATCATGACTTTTCAACCCATGTAACATAATATTATTTAAGTCAACACACCTTAATATGTTACCTAAATACCCATCAGATAAATTCACATGCTTTAAAATTATAAGGAACATATCTTTATCTGTATTTTTCATTGAACAATTTTCTGGAGCATACTTTTCATTCTCATCTGGCCTGAGATCGCATTTTATGTTCATTACTTGTAAGTATTTCCGAGCATTGAGATGATCCTTCAACATTCCATGATCATTAAGCAATGTAAAGATAAAATTTTTATATACATTCTCCTCAATATGCATCACATAAATATTATGCGGCAACAAATTAAATTCCCAATATGGAATTTTGATGAATATACTATTTTTCTTCCATTGTTGCATTCTGATTTCATTTCATGATGCACTTTGATCCCATTTACCACTATCATTCAAATGATAAACCATCCAAAATTTTGATTCAACTTTTCCTATTTGTGCAAATATTTCAGAACCAGTTAACAACATTGAAGGTGGTCTACAATGAATGAAACTGTTAAATTTTGAATTGTTCAGCCAAAATCTATGATATGCATCAAGAAATATTTGATGGCAAAAGAAGCACCATTTTCTACTATGAGGTAGCCATTTGGGCTCAAAATCAACATTACAAACCGGACAATCCAAACCCATGTAAGTGTTCCAACCAGATAAATTCCCAGGCCCAGGGAAGTCACTCATGGTCCACATTAAAGCAGCATGCTTTTTGAACATTGTTTTAGAAGAAGCATCAAATGTCTGAACACTGTTTCTCCATAACTCCTATAATTATTAAATTAAAGGCTGCAAGTATACATCAATATCATTTCCAAGCATTTTTTTTCCAATAATAATCATCGAAATGATAAAATATGTTTGTTTCATACACATCCATGGAGGTAGATCATAAGGGATCAAAACATCTGGACAAATGCTATAACTTATACTGAAAGTCCCAAAAGCGTTGAATCCATAGGCATCCAATCCCAATCGAACACTCCTAGGATCGGCTGAGAAATCTAGATGTAATTAATCAAATGTATTCCACAATTTTGAATCTCATGGATGTTGCATTAACCCATCATTGTTATTATCTATAGAAATCCACTTCATGTGTTTGGCAGTTTTCAATGACATGAATAATCTTTGCAATCGAGGATTTAAAGGAAAGTAATGGAAAACATTTGATGGTATGTTAATTTTATTCTTGTTCATGGTAGTATGTTGATTTATACTTCCAACATCACCCATTGACTTCCATCTAGAAGGGGAACATTCTTTTTGAATCCTGACTACTTGAATCCTTTTTCCAATAAAGTATAAAATCATTAGGACACAAATGTATTTTTTTATAATTCAAAATAATCCTATTGAAAACTTTTTTCATATCATAAAAAACATGGGCATGTTTTCTTCAGGAAATTCATCATGTAAAAATTCTAATATCATGTACATTTACTTATTTTTAATTCCACATTGACATTTGATATGATACAACTTCATTAGAAAAGAATGTTTTGAATATTTCAAGCATCCACTATACAACTATTGATTTCCATTGTCAACTAAATCCTGAAACATATTTTCCTCAGTGAAGTTTTCTCTTACATTAGTCTCCACATTGTCAAGAGGAGGATCCACTGATATGTTATAATCTTCATCTGGTTGTCCTAAAGTCTCAAAAATATCGCTTGTCACATTGCTATTTGTAGCACCCTCATCTGGTTGTTCTGATATGTTTTGATGTTCATGGTGGTGTCTTACAGTTTCAAATGCATCATTTATAAGGGTTTTAATTTCATTTCCCATTATCAATGTAGTTGGGAGCTCATTTTGTGGATTGAAATTAGTGCTTAACCATTCGGTAATGTTTGATTCTTCATTCCAAATCCAACCCAAATATGTTCAGGGAATTTCTTCAATATTAAATGTTCATAAACTTCATCCCCCTTAAACCATATTATAAATTTACATTTAGTACATGGAAATATTATTCTCACTTCAACAAATCAATTGAAAATTGAAAAATCTAAAAACTCTTCCAAACCCTTAACATACTGAGGTGTGTTCCTCAGTTATGTGATATAGCATTTATCAATGTATTTCACAATGTTCCTACACAATATTAAAAAAAATTAAAACACATAACTATTAATAAATAGGGAAAGATATTCATATATAATAGTTGAAAAAATATATAAATATGATAACTATTTGAAAAAGTCTAGGATTAGGTAAAAAATCCTCAAATAAACGTTTCCCAATAGCCCCTGGTAACTTAAGGCACATTAAGATGATATATGGCCATGAAATTTCTCATAATATACCTATTAAGTCTCAAAAATACTATCTCATGTCTACCAAGACATCCCAAACTATATAACAATTTCAAAGAAGAGGCATGATTTCCTTTGAAACCAATTTGTCACAAACCAACCTAGATAACCTGCCTAAGCGGCATATTATAGAGTTTCTATGTAGATAAAAGTTTTCATCGATGAATAGATACATAAAAAGAAATAATAATGATGTGGAGAAAATAGAGGCATATTATAATTTTGAATATATGCATGTGTGATAAATGATACAAGGGAAAATTATGAGAGATCTAAGGATCTTACGGTGGAATGAACCTAACTCCTCTTTTGATAACATTTTTTCATGAACCAACCCAAGTTTTCCCTCCTTCAGATGCCTGGTCTAACCCATGATAAGAACTAAATGGTGTCCCAATCCACATGGGATGTAACAAGTGCAAATGAAACAATGAAATACCTCCTAATAATTATTTCTCCCAATAAATAATGATGGAAATAATTAGTGGAAAAAAAATAATATTTTAGCATGACCCTTTCATACATCAGACTTCCACACCATAGAAAAAAATAAGCAGCATCCTAATATAAATACTAGGAAGTATAATAGATATAAATAAGAACTAAAAACTCCCATTTCCATTGAACTCCCTCTCCTGTAAGGAAAAAATTCCCCTCTAGTGGCCTTTCTTCTCCCACTGTCAGCTGTGGCAACCCTCAGTCTGTTGAATGTAGTAAAATCCTAAGTGTCCAATACCATAAAAAGGAAATAAATTAAAAATAAACTAAAAACATAACTACCATATTGTGAATGTAGAATTCACCACCCAACCAAATGAAACAAAACACCCCTTGGGTGAGAATAAAAGATATGCTAAAAATTTAAACTAAAATATGTTATAGATATAAGCGCTACATAAATTTTTTTGCCAGGGATCTCGAAATAGAAACAAATCTTTATTAAATACATTTAAAGAGAATATAATTTCATTATAGTATGAAAAAATAATTATACAAATATACGGTTTTCCATTCTTCTCTAGAACAACTAACTAGAAGATGATTCTTAAATACCATTTCCCCTTTTCCATTTTGAAAACCAATTACAAAGAATAAAATAATTTCAAAAAATCCATTCATAATAATATAATGAAATGAAATAATATTTTTATTGGGAAATCAAATAGTAGAAATCATTTCATGAGGTGCTAAAAAATAAATAAAATTAGAACAAACCACTTGTTATTTTGGACATAAAATGGAAACTAATATAATATCTTGAAAATATAGTAATATATAAATAGGAAAAAATTGAGAGAAAGAACCTTTAGAAAGAAATAAATTTCTACGTTATTTGGGATCTAGGTACATTATATCCTACTGATCAAACAAATAAGAATATATTTCCATCATGACTCATTGAAGGGGATGCACCAAAGGTACATTGGTAAAAGAAATGTCACTTTTTTTATTAAGTGTTACATCATAATACAACTAGTGAAATCTGCAAAGGCTCTACCGACTAGCCTAGAAACTAGTCCAAGCCTGTCTACCTAGGTACCCCAGATTCCCATGTTCGATGCACATAATAGAATTACATATGGGAGGTTTTCTAGAAAAAAATATTGATGACACAAAATTACAAGGAAAGTATACAATAACACATCACCTCCATGTACTACCAATGAAAGTCCCATTTTCTTAGAAACATACCAATATATCATTCATATCAAACCTAGGTCTAATAAATACAAAAAATTATGGGCTTCCATTGGAGTTAATTTTAATTTTAAAAACCCATTAGAATGTTCGAATTGGTCCACAAATTTTTAGAAATAAAAAACAAACATTTGGAAATTACTTTTTACACTATAGCTTTCACATTCAAAATGACACTTCACACATAGACACATATACACCTGTATATATATATTTTTCCCCTTGTCCAAATTCACATATTCCCAATTATTTACCTATCTCAAACCCCAAATTTTTATGTCTTACAACTCCAATTTCTTCTAAATAACATATACCACTATACCAAAACACGACCAAAATGCATCTCACATGAAGAAAAGAGGTCACCACCCCACAACAAAATCATATCACACCTTTCCCAAAAACACATGGTCTATCACATCACAACCATCACCAAAGTAGTAGGTTGTTGTTAATTTGAAGTACATCAACCTTGTTCAATCCCCCTACAATGCATAAACCCCATTATAGGACGCCCCATAGCATGGTCAAAACAAATCATTCCCAAAAACCCTTGGTCCACACCCCCAAAACATGGTCATATAACATGTCACCCAAAATGTCATGGGTCATCATCTAGATCACTAATAGAAATATGTCCATCGGAGCCTATGTATATCAACATTTCTAGAATATAGAGTGGGGAATATGGGTCATCCAACTATCCATCCTAATCCCCATGATGTTGTAAAAATCCTCAACATGTGAATATACTTGTATCCTATCGTAGTTCTCAATATTATTGTGGTGCATATTGAAATCAAAATTATTATAATAGAATATAAATATGGCCACAAAAAACACGAACATATGGGATTAAAAAAAATACACTATACAATTCAAAACCAAACCACTTTTGTTGCCACCTCTAAATTCATAACAACAGACAATCCAAAATACATTTCACACAAATAAATAGTCCCATTATCCTACACATTCATTGAATTATCAAGTATATACCTCATTCAACCACATATCCCAACATGTATTTTTTTATTAATAATTTCTATCCCATTAAATATTCTAAACCTTACCCATTTCATTCATTATTGAAAAATTATTTAATCTATCAGTACCTAGAGATCAAGAACAAAGAAACTAAGCATAAAAAGCAGTTCATCATACCGATCATATCATAATCTTGTTTCCAAACAAGAATAGCAAAAAACCACAACCTCACTGTACCAAAAGAACAAAAAAAGAAAAACTACCTCATTTCCCCAAAATTATGTCCAAAACAACACCACTTCACTTCCCCAAAATAATATCCAAACAACCACCACCTCACCTCCCCAATAGAATGGGCACATCTCAACCCTTGGCCTCACATTTCATTAATATCACAAATTGTCGCACCATAAAAATAACGATATGTCAAAAAACATCATTGAATATGAGGATAAAATCCTACCTAAGATGAACTTAGGAGTAATCGGTGAGGTGGGAAGGGGCTAGGGATTCAGGGGTCACCGGGGGGGGGGGGAGTTTCGGGACTAAAAAAAAAGTTTTAGTGGCAGTTTATTAGAAACCACCGCTAAATCGTTAATAACAAAATAGTGGAAGTTTAGTAGACCACCAATAAAAAAACACCACAAAAGGATATTAATGTTATACTGTTTCTCATGTCATATTTTCCTTATTTTCAAGATAGTTTAGTGGTGAAGACTGGTCCTATGAAGAATTGTTGATCTTCTCTTGTTATACATTCTAGTTTCGTTGGTTTTTCTTGGATTGAATGAATCTTGGATATATCTCTTTCTTCCAATTCATAAAATGGTTGTTTGTTGTGTTTTTTATACTCCATATTTGATTCTAATATAATTTTTGTACATAAAAATCATGATGGGCAAGATCAGGTGGCTTGTTTATTTGACTTGGGTTTTTTGGTTATACTTTACTTTCCACGACCTACGTCTGTAGTAGTATCTTGATCACTAGATCTTGGAACCACTCCTTATCATACCCCAAATCTTAGAATTAGATGGTACATGAGTCCCAGCTTCATAAAGATTATTCCGAAATAACCCCTCAAGATATCCCATTTGTCTCTATTCTCAAAAATCTTTTAGAGGATACTCACCCAAAGTATGAACATGACTCAACTATCCACACTGGAAGAACATAATTACCGACCCACTACTCATTTTTATTCTTAAATATTTGAAATGACTACCCTACTAAGGCACCTAACAACCTCAATTTGGGCTACCAAAATCAACTCTAACCAACTCACCTAACACCATCACCTGAATTGAATAATTATTCTGTATCGGGTTCCCCACATCGATAAATGTCTAGTTCACTACCACTGAGAATGAGGTCAACTTGAATATATAATCATTTAATCCAATAACATGTCACAAGATATACATGAATTTCATAAACCCATAAATATCATTTCCTTCTATATAATGTGAAAAAATGGGATAGTTCCATGAACCTCCCAGCATAATCCACGACTAATATACCCCCTTATATAAGTTTATAAAATAGCAGGCTTTGTTTTTACTCAATGTATCTAGGATGAATTTCTCGAAGAACCTTTTGTAAATGTCCTTCCCTGTCAAAATATCTTGAATACCTATATGTACCTATATTTTCCACCAACTCTTTTATGGTCCCATGAGAATATAAGTAGCTAGATTCACCCTCCACCTTGGGGGTGTCTCAATCTGATTGAATATGTTCAAAACAAACTCTATCTAGTTTTTAACTACTTGAAGTCCACCCTCACACTAAAATAAAGAAGGAAGATGAGACTAAAACTCATGCATTAGATGCTCCATAGATGGATTAGCTCCTTGATCTCCCTCATCAATACTCCACACAACCCATACAATCCTTGCCCCGAGATTCTCCTTTATCCATGGCCTAAAATCTTCCATCTACTTAAGCTACCCCACATTACTTATAACCTCTACCTATGGTTCATGATCATACTTACCCTTAGGTTCTTAATCCCATTCAAGCTCTGGTGGAACAAAATCTATACCCTACTAATGCTCCATCATATCCCATCTAGGTGAAATCACTCTAATGACCAAAAGACATGGTCAAAAACAAAAAAATAACATATATATCATAGAAAAGGAAAGATGTAACATGAATCACATATCACCACCATTACATATCACTACCAAAACCACATCACATGTAATTTGGCCTCATTTTCACTTTTCTACCCCTATTAGAGTAAGACAGTACAAATTAAGCATATCAGATTTCACCAGCCTGGGAACCTGAGTTGATTTCCTCTAAGAAGCTATGTAGGAAATCAATATTTATCTTGTCATTGACACATTAAATAGATCATATATTTTCCACTATTCCTACTTTCCATTGTTATATTTATCCTCATATATATCATTTAACTATAAGATCAAACATCAATCTTACCAAGAACCACACACATGGGATGGATGACCAGAAAATCATAAAAATTCTAAGCATGAAAAATATATTTAGCTTATTTTTGAGACATTAAATAGCCCAACACCTTATCTTGTAATCTATATTCACAGGGATATTCACAAGAATATACATAGTACATATGAACCTAAGGGCCTATAATTATACATGAATTATCTTCCCATTTCTATATAGTTTTGTGAGTCGTAACCTTATAAACTAATAACATCATACCCATGTACACCACTCAAGGTGAAAAATAAATTAATAATAAAAGAAAAAAATAAGACCATCTATTTCCACCAATGTAAACATAGTATATCCCTCCACGAGCAGGACTGATGGAACCCATAAATGAAATCTTTACCTATTTTGGACTAGATCTTAGTATATAGTATACTATAGCCCAAATATCATACCTTTTTAAAAAATAATATTTAATACCACTTAGAAACCAGTTGGACATTGTTGGAACTTTTATTCAAGATATAGGCTCTAATACAACTTATAGTGCACCAAACCAAATCCAATTAATCGATGCTATGTGATGGTGGGCCACTGGATTTTAGGCATGCCTCTCTATATGCCAAAGGCTGCTGATTATTAGTGAGGTTATGTTAAATGATATTGGAGAGACCATACCCTCTCTTAATAAAGATAATAAGTTTGTTTAAGTAATAGAAATGATGTATATGTTCTCAAAAACACTCAATAGTAGAATAATAATATTTACAATGATAATAAGAATCCAAAATAAAACTATCTATATATATTAGATAATATCCACATGTCATGAAAGTCATAAAAAAGAGATATGAAAGATATCCCATGGTCGATCATATAAGTACATGGTAAAAAAACCAAAAATAACTCTGTATTAACACAAAATAACCCCTGGTCCAACTTCCATCGATATGATATACTCACGATGCATCCCTTCTCACTAATGTCTATCCCATGTGTCTAATCCCTTAAATGATCTCAATTCCATAAAGCCTACACCCATCACAAGGGGCCTATTCAAGGTGTGATAATGAACTCAATAGGCCACCACCAATGTGTGCCTATCATCCATCCATATTTATATTAGTGTATGAATAACATAATTGAATATAATTAACTCACACATAAAGTGAATAAACAACTTCAACTATGCTCAATAGCCACAAGGGAGTGTTTACCAGTTTTTACCAATGGCTATAAGGAACGTTGTGTCCAGGTTTAGTCACACTCGAAGAACCATCTGTCTCTCATCCAAAAACATTTCACCCAAAACCTCATGCCAACTAATAAAACTTGTATCTGTTTTCATGTAAAACCAAATTCATATCGACATGACCAATAATCATATCATGGGTTCCTTAAAATTACTCTAAAAACCTTCATCATCTCAACACCCCGATGCCCCAAGGATAGATCATGATAGTCCTTCCCTAATTTTGGACCATGATCTGAAAAATATACAGATTATATGCATGAAAGGGAGATAAAAAATAGAGAAGAAATTATAAAACAAATAAGGGGGAAGGATTGAAATTTTACCACTTTTAATGAGGACCAGGGTTTTTCTAAACCAAGAACTAATCGTACACACCCATTGATAAAAGGAATTATGTTTCTGGGATAGGAACTAGATTTTTGAAAATTATGTATAGCCCGTCTACCAAACTATAGTACCCTACATCATCCTACAGGATTTAACCAAACCTTGCATCCTCAAGTGCATAATTAAAACAAACCATGTTCCTGGTCTTTTTCCTGCAAAACATAGATCTCTAGGCTCTGAATAAGCCACATACTCTCTTACAACTCAATATCACTTCTGATAAACCACTTTCGATTTAAAATACATAGAGAAAAAATATTTCAAGTGTTTGAACATTGTTAATTTCATTCCGAATGTCAAATTCAATGTTTGTCCATTAACCAAAATCACATGGTATTTTCAACCCACTCAAAAGATCAAGATGTTAAAACTGATTAAATTACATGAAACAAAATGAATCATAAATAGAATTATATTTATCTAGTGTATTAATCATTTTGAATTAAAAAATCTATATATATTCCATACATCTTCATTTCCAAAGTTTCAAATCCATTTTTTGGGAAAATGTGTTTCAAGCTCTTATGATCTAAGAACACTATGAAATTTTCACACATAAGGTAATGAAACCATGTTTTCAAGGCATAAAATACAACATCTAATTCTAAATCGCTTGTTGGGTGACTATTATCATGCAATCATATCTTTCATGAACCATATACTACCACATTATATCCCTACATGAGAACTCATCCAAACTTAGATACAAATATATCACATTAGACCGCATACCCCTTTACCAACTCTCACAACATAATTATTTGTGTTAACATAATCCCAATATTATGTTCTTTAAATGATTTATGGAACTAATTTACCCATTTTAAAGGAAAATATTTCCTTATACATTCTTTCATTAGCGATTCAAGTCATGAAAAGTCATGAAAAACTAGTTAGTAATATCTTGCTAAGCCAAGGAAACTCTGTATCCTATAATCATTCATCTGTGGTATTAAAGGGATAACAGATTCTATTTTTTAGGATGTAAAAAATTCTATTTAAGAGATTATGTGGCCAAGGAAACATAAATCTTGTTTCCAAAAATCACACTTTGAAATCTTAGCATAAATGTTATATTCTCGCACGATACCCAACACTACATCCAAGTGATGTCAATTGTTGAACTTTTCCTTAGAATACTCTGGAGTATCATAAATGACATCACTATAAAGAAGTCAAGAAACTTCTCAAAAATAGGAATCTTCAATTCAACAAACATTACTTTTTTATTCATAAGACTAAAGGGAATATTCATGTATTTATAGTGACCATAACAATATAAGGTTGTATTCGTAAGATCCACCTTCTGAACATAAAGTTGGTGATACCCCAATCATAATTAAATTTTAGAGAGCCACTAGCCTCCCTTCAATTGATAAAATAGATCATCAATTTACAAAATAGGATATTGGTTCTTTATCAAAACCTGGTTGAGATTATATTAATCCACATAAATCGTAATAGTTTGATCTACCTTATTTACAAAAAAGAATTGATTCTTCCCAGAAAGGTGAGCTTAGTTCAATAACCCCTTTTATTTATAAATATTTTAGTTTAACCATTAATTCCATTAATTCCATTGGTTCTATCCTAAAATATATAAGTGAAATAGGATTGGCCACTAGTAGGAGATAAATTGAAAACTTTACTTCTCTCCCAGATAGTAACCCATATAAATTTCTTGGAAACATTATGAAATTGATAAATGATGGTTGTAGGATATCTATGTATGATTTCCTAAATATATTCCAAATTAAAAACTTCCATGTTATAAGAAATTGTCCCAACCACCGTCACTAATTGACTTTCTCTACTTTCATTCACACACCAATCTCCTCTAAAGAGATTATTAGTGCTTTAAAAAGATGTGAATCTTACTTGTTGAGTATAACAGTCAATTTTAGACATGAAGGTAATTATCCAATCCATTCCAAAAATCAATATATAAAAAACGATCTAAAAAACATAGAAATCCAAAAACAAATTTAGCCCCATCTATAGTTATAGAACACACTAAAAACATAATAACTCAACAATATTATTTTCTATAAGGTGTTTTATGCTTAAAGAAAAAAGTCATCATCCCAACATGTAATCCCATATAACAAACAAAATGAGAAGTAATTTAATAGTGGCACACACCTATATCAAACAGGTCTTTCATAAGGGTTTAATTCAAGAGAATAGTATATCACACTATAAAAGAATCATGTTGATCCTATGTGATCATATTCTCAGCTCCATAAAATTAATTACCTGTGAATCCATGATCCTTACATAATTTTTGATATTATATTTACTAAGGAGTCATAATATTCCTAGAATCACCATCGATAATTCAGTTTAGAGGATGAGAGTTACTATGGAAAAGTATTCTAATAGAATCCTGAGATGTTTGAGATTCCTATTATACCTCTATATAACTATAAATTGGAGAGATATGACAATAATAATGGATATATACATTCCTATTATAGCTGTGAAAATCTCTATGTGGTTCCATATATTCTACATTCATATGAGTGAAAGTGATAAACTATAAATAACAAGGCTTTGTTTTTGTTATTTGAGGAAAATTTACCAATTTAGTATATTGATCCCAAGGCATGAAACCTCCTTGGTAATAGGTGCCCCTCTTGTACATATTCACAACATTATATTTCCCACTTGATCTTGTACACCACTAACATGACCTTTAGCTTGGATGGTGTACCAAGGGAATCGAATAATCAATTAATTCTGTTAAGACACATTTATATTTTTTTTCATGTTTAGAATCACCCCAAAAGGTGGATGGATTCTGTTTCTAAAAATATATGAAGTGATCCAATTTACAAGGTTTTTCATTCGGATTTCCTCTATCAACAACTTTAAAATAATTAATGATTCATAAAAAATATAATTGTTCCACATATGGCTTGGGTGAATCTACATTTTCCTTGATCTTTTCTTGAAGATTTCTATGACCTCCAACTAGTTACATTTTCTATAACCATAAAAACTCCATTTTTTCATCAGTCACTAGAAACCGAAGGATTAGAAAAATAAAATAACTCTATGCAATAAAAAATATAACTATTTATTTCAAGAACCTACCATTATAAAAATTTTACAAAAATTATCAAACATGAAATGAATAATGTAGTCATAGTGGGATGTCTCACTAATAATTCATGATATGAATCACTCATCAGTTAGACCTATTTTGATGAGATGAAAACACACTAGAAGTGTCTTAATACACTTTTTTATCCAAACCAACCTAGTAACTTGATGTTCAATAAAAAAGGTTATTTATATCTTTTTAAATCATATATTTCAAGTTCCAACATTACTATCACCTCCCTACTATACCAAGAGACAAACAAACTGACCATATTTGATACTATTTGTAACACCCTTCCACTCACCCATTATCTTAGGAAGAGGAGGAGGTTCCACTAACCTTAGGTGAAAACCCCAAGACACCAAAGGCTGAAAATAAATTCCACTAGATTAAGAGAAAGATTAGGGACCATTATTCCATAATAACCATCACAACCAAACATGACAAATCACATACAACCTAACCGACTATATTATGCATTGGTAGAATGAATAAAACCCCAAGATAAATAAATAAATAGAAACATCACAGTATCCATGGAAAGTAATAAATATTGTAAAATAAACCAAAAGACATTCAATCATAAAAACACCAAAGTGGCATCACTTCAATCACACAAATAGGAATCTCTAATATTGAATAATTAAATGAGGAGTAAAGAATCATAATCCACCACTAGAGAAATGTGACACATTTACATAAATTGTATATCAATATTTTATATCTACAAATTCTCCAATGTTACAAAGTATGCAGTGATTATAAACATATTAAACATTCCCCAAACACTTCACAACACATTGCACGAGGATAATAACAATTTAGAACCTGTTAGAAAAAAAATTGATGAAGATAAATAGTTTAGAGAAAGTTATAAATAAATTAAAAGTAAAAAAGAATAAAATAAGGGGTTTCCATCATTTCTTATCACATAGAATAAACACTTTGTTTCCACACACACCCAAAAAAAATTCATATAACCATGGAACTCCATATATTCATGAGCGGTGATCCATCATTTCACCAAGAAATAACTTTGTGAACCTTTTGATGGTGGTACATCCCATAATTACTCCATCCTATTTTGATAGTGGAAATTTCACATAACTATCCATACAATTTTTATGTTGGTACATTCATGACATTATCCATCCAAAATTAACATAAACACATGACACCATGTATTACAAGTTCTTATATAAAAATATTTATCATAAAACATTTAATTTGAAAACCAACTTTTTTCAATCATTTTATCAAACAAATTGTGACAATAATTAAGAAACCAAGTAATTTGGTACTAAAAACAAGATAGTTTTCTAAAAAAATCAATAGAAATGAATTAAAACACTAAGACATCACTTTATTGAATAATTAAAATTATTGAGGTACCACATACCTCAAAAAGGATAATCAAATCAGGAATGTCACACAAAACTCTAGAATTGTCCTCCAATATTCTTCCCTTTAATAGATTCAAAAAGATCTCATCAATTTAAAAAATATTGAACATAGATTTATTCATGAAATAATAGATATAATGATCATTGTGAGAGAGGATGAGATGATATAATGAGAAAGAGAGAAATTGAGGATTTACCATTGGTTTCAGATCTCTAACACTTTGTTTTCCAAAAGTTTTATCCAAGAAAAAGGGAATCATAAAAGTTTCATAGTAGAGGATATTAATTTTAGATTATATGAAAATAGGATAATGACGAGTCTTACCAAGCATTTATCTAATTTAAAACATAATTTTTAGAGAATTACCTAATAATTTCATGGTTAGGTTGAACAGTTTGTCAAACTATGCACGAAATGTGTATATGCTACAAGAAATTACCTAGGTATCCACAAAATTGTTCCACTTGGTTTGGAAAAAAATGCACCAACCGTGTAGTGCTACCATATCCGTGACATACCCTCACAAAGTTGGATCATATAGTTTAACAAACCATGCACCAACCTCGATTTTCCCAATGTTTCCACTTGAACAGTTACTCATAGGTTCTTGAATGTTTTTTCAAAGACATCTGCCAATTGTGCAACTACCTATTGGATCCAAACATCACCTTTAATGGTTTTAAGGAGATTTTTTGTGGTTTATATTATCCATTATCAACCCATGAACCTTTAGAAACACTTCCAAAACACTCCCAAACCTTAAAAAACTCTAGAAACCTAAAATAAGAATTTTAATACTTAAAAATACACAATACAAGGGTGAAATAACTATAAAAGTGGGTTCTAAAAAATATTATTATCATATGTAATCCTCTTACACAAAATAATTTTTACTTCACTTACATTTTTCATCATTAATTTTTTGACCAGCTCTTTCTTCATCTGTATTATCTCCTCCATCTTTATAACTTTTAAGAGTATATAGCCCATATAAAAGAAATGTATGACGAAAATCCCATAATAAAAAACCATAATGTAATAGTAAAGATCTATATTTTAGTAGATAAAATCTTTCCCTTTAATACAATCATAAAAATAGTAAACCATTGTTTGGGTGCCTGTTTCAACACATACAAAATCTATTTAAACATATATAACTAATCCACTCTTCTAGTTTATTTGAAATATAATTATTTCTCTCTAAAAATATCCTCCTTATAATCCCTATAAATTAATTTTATCTTTACAAATAACTAATCTAGATGTTAAAATTTGGATGAAATCATTAAGAACGGTTTTTTGGATTATTGTATGCTTCACTAAAATAGTAAGATTTCACAAAAATTAATACCTTTATTTTTTTGAAAATTTATCACTACCAAGCCCACCTTATACTATTCTCTACCATATATTTCTTACTTAAACTATTGGATGCATTTATGTTTAGTGTATTATTTCTTAATAGTAGATCTATCAACTCATGAGTAATATTCAAATGCAAGGAATCCAACCTTCCTTCATTACTGACTCACATTATTTTGAATCACACACCCCTCTTCAAGGATTTTGGGGTTTCCACCATTTATTAAAATAAAATTTCGTATGTTTTATTCAATCCTTTTCACTGTTTTTATGACCTTATTAGACCGCTCTAACTAAATTTGTCACATAATTAATTTTTCTAGACAACACATTCATGCTTCATTTTTTTTGAACATTTAGATTTATTTTTCTATATAGATACCTCCATATTCTAGCTATATTTTAGTCTTAATAATAATTTTTTTAATTTTAAATTGTCAATAATCTATAATATCACCTAAATTTTAAAAATAATATTTAAATAAAAATATAAATTCTTTATTGATTATATGTTCTCAATAGAATCTTCCACTATGTAATGATCCATGTATAAAATATCTTTATTGAATAATACATCTCAAAATCGAATGAAAATCCACATTTAAATATCCCAAATCCCAAATCCAAAATCTGTATTACCATACCCCATAATGAAACATGGCTTAGAATTAGATTCTAGCTTATCCCTTTCATTGGCATTGACCCGAATATAAGAATTATTTTTGAATACTTTTAGTTATGTGACATACCCGATCAAAATATTATTAAGAATATCATTAAAAATCAGTATAAATATACTATTATTAATTAATTAATCCTCAAAATTCACCACTTATACCAATAACTCTTTACAAACACCTAAATGTAGCCACATGCTTTGGGATTTAAAATTTGGTTTAATATTCAACCACTCAACCACACCATTCTATAAGGGTATTTTTAATATTATATTCTCAAACCTAAATATTTTCAACTAGTATAAATTATTTAATCTTTTACTCATCACTATTGTTAGAAATCATGTTTTTTATCTTTCATCTAGAATTATTTTCTATGATGGATCATTATATGATAATTTTTTTAAATAATTTTGAAATTTTCTTAAAATAATACATCAAAATATTCCATATAGAAACATTGGTAATATTAACATAGTATAGTGAACCACTATGATAATTCACTAGTGTTGGTCCATATTTATCTATATATATAAACTACAACTTCTCATATTTGGTTGTTCATTCTTTGATAGATTTTTTTTTTCAACATTCATACTATATATTGTTGATATATTTTTTATTACATGTTATTGAGTTTCATTTTTCCTTTAGTATCAAAGACTATCTTCACATTCTCATTCATGTGACCGTTATGGTAATTCCAAAAGTCATAAAATCCAATTTATGTATTGAAAACCATTGACCTATCCAGTATCCATATCAAATACAATGTTCCATATTTCAAAATTTTGTCCAAAAACATGGAATCTTGTGTATTTTTACACACACCATCCAAATTGTTTTTTATATAAAAACATTTCATCCAACTCACCTACCAAATTTATATTCTTCTTGAATCCTGGTATGTGTCTAACCTATTGATAATTCAGAAATAATATTTTTGATGGATGATCCTTTACATAATGTTGTATAAAAACCTAAGATCATCATCATAAATAATATATACCTTATCAAAACTTTCATATTAATAATTTTCCAAGAATCCAATCTCTCATGTAGGAAAAAATACTATAGAGTTAATGATTCGTGACTCAAATAGACTATTGATGCTCAATGAAAAAATGTTGTTACAATTTTCAGTAATGGTATCTATAGAATAAATTCATAAATTTACCCTTTGATCCATGGACATTTTATTTTCATGTACTTTCTCCCCACTCTTATAGTATATAGGATCGAGACCTACTGATTTACCTTGGAAAATTTGTTTTAATCAACTTATCTCTTTATAATTTTTGGTTGAGTCATTCCTCTTCAGCCCTCAACCATATATATTATACCAATAGACTGCTATATTTCCAACTATATAATCTATTCATTTATAATTAGTTCCTAGATATCCTTAAACACTAAATTACTATTACTTATTGGATTGATAATAATAGTAAGAAATGTATCCCATGATTGTGGAAATAATGAAAATAGGAAAAGTTCCCATGATAAAATCTCCAAATTTACATTTATAGAATCCAACTATATGTTTTTAATATTGAAATAATTTACATGATCATCCAAAAACATTAAAATTATTCATCTTTAGATTAAAGATTATTCACAATAGATACTCCCTGTTTATAGTAGTAGGATTCTCATACATGTATGTGGGTATAAAAAAGAAATTTAGTAGTTTTATTTATCCATCTGAATCCAAGTTCCTTATGTTTTTTATTCTCCCATTCAATTTTCTCTATTTTTTCAGTCTTGAAATTAGTTATAGGTTGACAATGGTCCCTCTAAATTAGATAATTCACTATACTCTTATTCCAAAAAACTAAAAAATGAACCATCGAAATTATAAATACCATCCTTTCCTTGTCCAAGGAACATAAAAAATAAATAAAAAACTCAAAATAAAACATCATATAAAACATAATAGAATTGAACACTTAAAAAAATCAGTCACACTTCCATGAATAGGAAGATGACATTGACACCACATGTTGTGTTCATAAGATAGATCCACCCTTTGAACATTAACGCATAGAAAAAAGTTTGTATGTCCAAATGAACTTAACAATGGTCTATTAAAGAAATATTTCATACAACATATTTATAAAAATACTTTATAAATAAATATAAAAATTAAAAAAGTGAAAAATAGACGACATAACTCACACAACACCAGCACATAAGGAATTTAACATAGTTCATGAAATTTTAAAAATCCATAGATAAACATTAAAATCTACAAGAAGATACATGAGTGAGAAACTCTTATGTTATATGTTATCATTAATCACTACTAAATAGAAGATTAGAATAATTATCTTCCCTTTTAGAGCCACCTATTTATAAGAAAATCTCAAAACCTCTAACAGATCCCCATTAAGTATACAGAACTAATATATTATGAAAATTCCTTTGGTATTGGGTGTTTATTGAACTATTTTATAACATCCTATAACCTACACTCTTAGATCCTATGATTATATCCATAACATTAGATTTACAATATGGATGCCCATTATTGTGACCCAAATTTTGTTCATATAATCCTTACAACATCAAAATGAAAAGTTGGATCACTTATATATTGGAGGACCTTTTAGGTTTGGAGCTTTAGAGAAGCATGGAAAAATCCTATATAAAAATATTCACAAGAATTTAAATGATTATTTATCCCACTAAACCCATCATTTCCTTTTCACCTTAATACATCACCCTCTTCAATATGAAATCCCTTCTAAACATAATTTTTTCAACATAATTCTTCAAAACCTAGGGGAAAGGAAACATAATTAGGGTGATCTGAGATGCTTAGTAAGGGTAAAAATAATCTTTAACAATTGAATTTCATCAATGAAAATAAGATTACATAAGGTTATGATGACATAATTGAAGTTTATGGGAGACTCATGAAATAAATAAAACCCATCAATGCATAGATCAACATATATGAAAACATTGAAAATTAAAGAGTCATCAGAATCAATAATCAAAATCCATTTGATATCAATCTTGATAATTAGAAACATTATAAACTCATAACAAACAATTAAAAATCTTTTTGGTATGTTGGAGTTCATCTTACTTAAATCCATTTCAAAACACAATCAAAATATTTTCAAAACCATTTTAATTATAATACCCATATGACCGAATTCCAATATTATCATTACCTAATGCATCAGATATCTATAATGGGGATCACCCTTTGTATAAGATATATTAGGATCACCCATTTTACATGATCTATAATAGGGATAAACCTTTAATATAAGATATATTTTGCTCACCCATTTCATATAATGCTCAAGTACCGTGAATAAATCATTTTCATCATAAAAATCATAAATTAATGATAAACCCATTGAAAATAAATATCATCCCTAAAGACCGCTTTGGAACAACATTAACCATTGGAAAATATAAGGTTCCTTAAAAATATATTTGAAACAAGATCAAACCATAATGAAGGAATTTGTCCCATAAAAATATCATTGAATCATGGTAAACCCATTTAAAATGACTATGCTTCATAAAAATATATTTTAAACAAGATTAAACCATAAAAAAGGTTCCTTAAAAATATATTTGAAATGATCATAATCCATCCAAATAAATAATTACGATGGTATAATTATAAAATATCCTTAGTTAAGGATAAGTAAAAATAAGGGATTTTATTTTTTATGAATGTAAATTCTCTTAAAATATCATTAAAACCATTATTGAGTAAAATAATCATTATAAATTCAATGTTTCCAATACCACTTTGAAAAATTTTAATCACAATCCCCATGAATGAAAAAAATTAAAATCAAACTTAAAATATCACGAAAATAATGTGATTCATGATATATCATAATAAAGGATAAGTATATAAACCAACTAAAATAAGATAGGACTATATCATGACAAACATCACAAAGAAAAAAAAATGTTAAAGAAATTCCATTACCACTTTGGTAACATTGAAACTTTAAACCCATAGAAAGAGAGATCAAAACATGATATTTATATCCCCATAAATTTAATTTTAATAATAACACAATACATTCATGGGAAGTATATACACCATATAAAAGAATATTGGTGTATAATAACAAATAACCATCAATAATAAGTAAATTTATATGAAACCACTTACAACTATGGTAGCATCTGATTCAGAAACAAAAAAATATAATAATAATCAAAAAAAATTTAAATAAAATTAATATAAAATAATTAACAATATAATATATCAAAATTTTCATTATATACACTATACAAAATTATTAAGCAGTGAATATGGTATTTGTCTCACATATGTAAAAAGCTAGACACGAATCCCTTACCTAGAGTCTGATTTGTCAGGATGGTCCTCTATCTATATGAACTATAAAATTAAGTTAATTATTTAATTTATTAATAAAATTTTCATAATTTATAATTATTTTTTCACTTATAAAGAAGTTATATATATTTACTTAATCAGTAATTTTTAAGATGGATATTTTGACTATATTCGGCTTATGTGTCAAAATTGACTTTAATAGGTCAAATAAGGTTTAAACATATACAAAATAATAACCATGAAATAATTATAACTTTTTTACATAAATTATACTTTTAAAACTAATAAATAAATATTTTTATGAAAAATTAACCAATGTTACGGTGAAAGAGACAATAGGCCGTATGTACGCATGAATAAGTTTCCCATTTTTCGATGATAAATATGGAATGAATATAAGAAACAATTATCTTTCCAAAATTAATATTATATCATAAATAACATATTAATTAATTATATGTACTTATATATAACTTTATTGTGATGTGGTGATGAAAAAGGAATAATCACATCACTTTGAGGAGGTAGTAGTCCATACGTCCACAAATGATGTTATAATTATTTAGTGTGTGAAATGGAAAGAAAAAAATAATAAGTTATATATAAATTTATATAATTATATCATGAATAGAATAAATAAATAATTTATATCATATATTTCAATGAAACAAATACATTATACATTCAATGTAAAGTGTGAACATATCACGTCACTTTGAGGAGGCAGTCATTAACACATTCACAAATGATGTTATCATAGTCCCACAAAAGGGAAAGAATGAAGGTATGTGTTACATAATAATTATAGAAGTATGAAAATATTATAAATATAATAAATATCATAAAAATTCACGATTGTATAATGATAGGATGTATTTTGGGAGAATATCTAGGAATTTTTGGATCACAAAAAAGGGCTTGCGGGGTGTTAATTAGTCGTGGGGGGTGAGAGCCTTTTTATAGAGAATGAGTGTAATTATTGTAATCATTAAAACATAAACACTATTTGGAGGTTTAAATTACATAATTTGAATCCAATAATGAACATAATTCATGGAAATTAGGAATATTATAAAAATATGTCCATACAATGGGGTTTGAAAAAGTTTATAGGTCATTTTCCCCTTATGATTAAATTTAACCACTAAGTAAATTCAATTTTACCTTAATCAGTGTAATTAATTTTAAGTGATTTCAACTAATATTATTTTTAAAAACTATTTTGAACTTAATATAAATTATAATGTTTTTATTCCAAATATTGAATCTCTTTTTCCAAATTTCAAACAGAGAAGTGGAATAAATTTATTTAAAAATAATCCCACAGATAAAATGAGAATATTAGGTTTTAAAGTAAAAAGCTCCAAATTTTAAAATGTTTTTATATCCAATTTAAATGAAAAACTAATTAAAATGAAATATATTATATTTAATGATCTAAAATAAGAAAATTTTAATTTTAAACAAATTTAAAGTATAATTTCAGACAATGATTTTTTATATGAAATATGAGTATTAAATTAAAATCCAGTATTTTAAATATTCATCAAAACATGAAACTTCTCAGAAAATTAGCACAAATTCACCCAAAGTAATTTAATTATATTCCATTTTTTTAAAATAAAATTTATAAAAGTGTCAAAATTTAGTTCTAAAACAAGTTATACATTAAAAGAATGTAAAACTGTCTTTTAAAAATATACATCTTTTTATGATAAAAATTGGATTTATTATTATCTTAAGCCTATAAAACTTATTTTATGAATTTAAATTTGTTTTAATAAATATATAAAATATAAATTTAATTAATATCTTTCACTAATAGTGATTAATTTTATTTGTTAATATAAAATTCCATTCTGGTCAAAAAAATAATTTCTTATGAAAATAAATCCTTTATATTCAATTGTTATTTATTTTCATTTAAAATTAATTGCAAACCAATGAATTCATTTTATAAATTTGTGTAAACTATAATTTCATAATTTTTAATCTCATTCATTCCCTCTATTCCAACAACCAGATGATAACTATCATAATAACATTAATAGTATATTGTTGTCTGGTAATAATCTAGATTGTGTGTAATATAAGTAATCAATGAAAATCAATGTTGCATGAAACAATATAAAAACTTGGTGTTGTTTTTCATGAAATATAAGTTTTGTATTGTGTTTAATTTAATATATAAAATAATTTAAATTAATTTGAAACAAGATATTTCATAAAATCTAATGTTTTTACGTTATACCCCATTAAAATGAATTTCTCCCTTAAAATTAATATTGGTTATAAAATGATTAACACTACTAGAATTACTTTATTGAAACCCACATCATATAAATGATTAATAAAAAATCCTATTAAAAATGGAAATTGGGAAACCTAAGGGTTATAGGAAAGTATGCGTAAATATAATTCCACATAGAGAGAACATTGGTGGAAAACTAAAAGATAGATTTAGAAGGGAAAAATAATTATTGTGGAATAATAGAGAGTGATGGGGAAAATAGTAAATAAGATGTAATTTTTAAAAAAACCAAATTTCAGTGGAAAATGTCATTAATTTCATCAGAAAATATGGTAATAGGATAACATTTTATTTCAAGATCCTTTTTCAAAAGCTGAAGGATTTAATTCACCATCTTGAATGAAAACATAAAAAATTATACTTACATAACAAGTGAATTTCATCTTTCAACCAATTTCCACAAAAATATCATATTTTTCTCTAAATGATGAGTATCCAAGATGAATTTTTAATTTGTATAGAAATAAAACTATCTTTTAAAGAACACATAACCATAAAAGGGATACTAAAGTTATTCGAACTATCATTATAAATTAACCAAAACCAAAATGGTTAGCACATGGTGAGATAATTACCAAAACCATTATACCTTAAAATGATAAATTAATCTTCAAAATTAGTACCTAATGTTCAAACCAAACTATTCCATAAACAACTATCCTTAAAATTCATAAAACATTTTTTGACTATGTTTGAAACCGAACGATTAGAAGAATTTGACCATATTTTATTCCAAGGTAAATCAACTATTATTTGTATAATAAAACACCAAAGGTTTATGTAATAAAAATAATCTTTACTTATAAAAAAGTTTCATACTATATAGTACATCATGAAGGCCATTGTTAGTGCGCGGAACCCATCTCATCCATCCGTCATGGGTTCAATCCCCTCCACCTAGTCGGATGAGAAGGGTTGTCACCAATCATATGGTTTTTCTCATTTTTATTTAATACTAGAAAATAAATCCTCCCTAAAACACTTTATTTTAATCCTAGGTGCTAAAATACTAGATCCCAAAATAATGTCTCCAAAAATTCCATTAATCACTTTAAGATCTAATCACTCAGAACCTAAATGGAGTGTCTCATACTTTAATCTTATGATCAAACATAAGCTTATAGACCCATGAAGGTATTTATAAATCTTAACATAACCTCACATGATAAAATCATAACCTCAAAAACTATCAAAAACAACATTTGATACCAATTATAACATCCATAATATTGTACTCTTGGTTCTTATGCTGAAATACACAACTTTAAATTTCCTAAATTGATGCTGATAATTTAGGCCCAAATTATTTTCATCTAAAAATTACAATATATAAATAAATACATTGATAAATTAAATATTATAAGATGTTTTAGTTTTAGAGTTTTATATAAATAGGAAAAAATTATATATAAATAATTCACATGACATTAAGTGATAATTTCTCCCACTTAACCCAACTTTTATATATTTACATTTAGATTCCATCAGCATCCATGTGAAATCAATTCTAGACACACTACTAAAAATAAAGGTATTAGCGAGCGCCATTGGCTGTCGCATCTGCTCCATCAGTGGAGGCCAATAGTGACCGCCAATGGCGGTCCCTATAGGCCGCCTACCGGGCGGCATTAGCGACCGCCAAAGGCGGTTCCTATAGGCCGCCTGTCGGTGTAGGCCAATAGCGACCGCCAAAGGTGGCCGCTAAAGGTGCCCCCTGACGGCCTATAGGGACCGCCATTGGCGGTCGCTAATGCTGCCCAGCAGGCAGCCTATAGCGACCGCCTTTGCCGGTCGCTACACTGGAAATTTTTGTTTTTAAAAAAATTCATACCGAAAGAAATATATATATATATATATTTATTAAATAATATATATATATATATTAATGAAAAAAAATATATATATAATATTAAATAAAATATTTTAATATATATATATATATTAAAGAAATATATATATATAATATTAAATAAACTATTTTTCATTTTTATATATATTTATTAAATCATATATATATATATATATATTAAATAAAATATTTTAATATATATATATATATATATAATATTAAATAAAATATTTTTCATTTTTATAATGAAATGTAAGAATTCTATTTTTTTCCTTCACGGTGAAAAATCAGAGATAAAACAAGATAACAATCATAAAAAATAGAAAATAATTTCAAACATCATAAACATAAAGATCATCATAAACGATAAACGTTCTTCAACGATCCGAGCAGGTCCATCTATTTCAATCTTCTGCTTCAATAAACCTACAATAAGACAAAAAAACAACAAAACAAAACAAACGTAAATTAAAAATAATTATTCAGTTATTATATATTTATAATAAAATTAAATCTGACATCAAATCATGGTGCTATAATAATTTAAAACCCCCATTTTAAGAAATGCTATCATTTCAGGTCATTTGGACGTTTTTTTTATGACACTGGAAACGTATTTCCGGTCACCGCGGACAAAAGACACCTCCGATTAACCTGTCGTCTTCCCAATCATTTCACAAATCGCACAACGACTGTTGTAGTACGGTTTAATGGAATTTCGAGGTCGTTCATGTGGTTTTGACCCCCCAATGTGTCGTTTTAGCGCGCGTCGAGCTGCTGAAAATGACACACTCGGATGTAACGCGTGCACCGCATGTCCGATGGGAATGTTGTCTCCTCCTACATGCCACGAATAATATTCCTAATGTTTTAGTGTGTTCTTAGGTCATTCAGAGCATGTTTGCTCCGAATTCGACCGTCTCGCGCCGTTTTTGGTGTTTTATGACACCGGAAACGCGTTTCCAGTCACCGCGGTCAAACGGAACCTCTGATTGATGTGCCGTCTACCCGACCATTTCACAAATCGCAGAACAGCTGTTGTCGTACGATTTCATGGAATTCCGAGGTTGTTCGGGTTGTTTTGACCCCCCAACACGCCGTTTTAGCGCGCGCCGAGCTGCTGAAAAAGACACACTCAGACGTAACGCGCGTACCGCACGTCCGATGGGTGCACCGTCCCCTCCTACACATCACAAATAATATTCCTAATGTTTTTGTGCGGTTTCAGGTCATTTTGAGCATGTTTTCTCCAAATTCGACCATCTCGCGCCGTTTTTGGTGTTTTATGACACCAGAAACGCATTTCCGGTCACCGTGGTCAAACAGAACCTCCGATTGATGTGCCATCTACCCGACCATTTCAAAAATTGCACAATGGCTATTGTCATATGGTTTCATGGCAATCAGAGGTCGTTCGGGTGGTTTTGACCCCGCAACGTGTCGTTTTAGCGCGCACAGAGCTGCTGAAAACGACACACCTCCGACGTAACGCACGCACCGCATGTCCGATGGGCACTCTGTCTCCTCCTATACGTCACGAATAATATTCCTAATGTTTTCGTGTGGTTTCAGGTCATTCGGATCACGTTTTCTCCGAATTCGACCGTCTCGCGCTGTTTTGGGTGTTTTATGACACTGGAAACACATTTCTGGTCACCGCGGTCAAAAGGAACCTCCGATTGATGTGACGTCTGCCCGAACATTTCAAAAATCCCACAACGGCTGTTGTCGTGCGGTTTCATGGCATTCTGAGGTCGTTTGGGTTGTTTTGACCCCCCCAACACGCCATTTTAACGCGCGCCGAGCTGCTGAAAACGACACACTCGGACGTAACGTGCGCACCGCACATCCGATGGGCGTGTCCTCTCCTCCTACACGTCATGAATAAAATTACTAATGTGATGTGTTGTTTCAGGTCATTCGGAGCACGTTTTCTCCGAATTCGACCGTCTCGTGCCGTTATTGGTGTTTTATGACAACAGAAATGCGTTTCCGGGCACCGTGGTCAAACGGCACCTCCGATTGACGTTCCGTCTACCCGAACATTTCACAAATTGCACAAAGGATGTTTTCGTACGGTTTCATGGAATTCTGAGGTCGTTCGGGTGGTTTTGACACCCCAACACGCCGTTTTAGCGCGCACCGAGCTGCTGAAAATGACACACTCGGACGTAACGCGCACACCGCACGTCCGATGGGTGAACCGTCTCCTCCTACACGTCACGAATAATATTCCTAATGTGTTTGTGTGGTTTCAGGTCATTCGGAGCACGTTTGCTCCGAATTCGACCATCTCGCGCCGTTTTTGGTGTTTTATGACACCGGAAGCGCATTTCCAGTCACCGTGGTCAAACGCCACCTCCCATTGACGTGCCGTCTATATGAACATTTCAAAAATCGCACTACGGCTGTTGTCATACAGTTTCATGGCATTCCAAGGTCGTTCGGGTGGTTTTGACCCCCCAACACGCCGTTTTAGCGTGCGCCGAGCTGCTGAAAACGACACACTCGGACGTAATGCACGCACCGCACGTCTGATGGGCGCGCCGTCTCCTCCTACACATCACGAATAATATTTCTAATGTTTTCGTGTGGTTTCAGGTCATTTGGAGTACATTTTCTCTGAATTCAACCATCTCACGCCGTTTTTGGTGTTTTTTGACACCAGAAACGCATTTCTGGTCATCGCGGTCAAACGACACCTCTGATTGCTGTGCCGTCTGCCCAACCATTTCACAAATCGCACAATGGCTGTTGTCATACGGTTTCATGGCATTCTGATGTCGTTCAGATGGTTTTGACCCCCCAACGCTCCGTTTTAGCGCGCGCCGAGCTTCTAAAAACAACACACTCGGACATAACACGCGCACCGCATGTCTGATTGGTGTGCCGTCTCCTCCTACATGTCACGAATAATATTCCTAATGTTTTCGTGTGGTTTCAGGTCATTCGGATCACCTTTGCTCTGAATTCGACCGTCTCGCGCCGTTTTTGGTGTTTTCTGACACCAGAAGCGCGTTTCCGGTCACCGCGGTCAAACGGCACCTCCGATTGACGTGCCGTCTGCCCGAATATTTCACAAATCACACAACGGCTGTTTTCGTACAGTTTCATGGAATTTAGAGGTCGTTCGGGTGGTTTTGACCCGCCAACGCGCCGTTTTAGCGCACGCCGAGCTGCTGAAAACGACACACTCGGACGTAACACTCGCACCGCACATCCGATGGGTGAGCCATCTCCTCCTACACACCACGAATAATATTCATAATGTTTTCGTATGGTTTCAGGTCATTTGGAGCACGTTTGCTCCAAATTCGACCGTCTCGCGCCGTTTTTGGTGTTTTATGACACCAGAAACGCGTTTCCGGTCACCACGGTCAAACGGAACCTCTGATTGACATGCCGTCTGCCCGAACATTTGAAAAATTGCACAACGGCTGTTTTTGTACGGTTTCATGGCCTGCTGAGGTCGCTCGGGTGGCTTTGACCCCCCAATGCGCCGTTTTGGCGCCCGCCGAGCTGCTGAAAACAACACACTCAGACGTAATGCATGCACTGCACCTCCGATGGGCGCGCCGTCTCCTCCTACATGTCACGAATAATATTCCTAATGTTTTCGTGTGGTTTCAGGTCATTCAGAGCAAGTTTTCTATGAATTCGACCGTCTCGCGCCGTTTTTGGTGTTTCGTGACACTAGAAACGTGTTTCCGGTCACTGCGGTAAAACGGAACCTCTGATTGACGTACCGTCTACCCGAACATTTCACAAATCGCACTATGGCTATTTTCATACGGTTTCATGGCATTCTGAGGTCGTTCGGGTGGTTTTGACCCCCCAACGAGCCGTTTTAGCGCGCGCCGAGCTACTGAAAACAACTCACTCGGACGTAACGCACGCACTGCACCTCCGATGGGTACACTGTCTCCTCCTACACATCACGAATAATATTCCTAATGTTTTCGTGTGGTTTCAAGTCATTCGGAGCACGTTTGCTCCGAATTCGACCGTCTCGCGCCGTTTTTGGTGTTTTGTGATACCGGAAACGCGTTTTCGGTCACCGCGGTCAAACAACACCTCCGATTGATGTTCTGTCTGCCCGACCATTTGAAAAATCGCACAATGGCTGTTGTCGTACAGTTTCATGGCATTCTGAGGTCGTTCGGGTGGTTTTGACCCCCCAAGGCGCCGTTTTATCGCACACCGAGCTGCTGAAAACGACACAGTCAGACATAACACACGCACCGCACGTCCGATGGGCAATCCATCTCCTCCTACACGTCACGAATAATATTCCTAATCTTTTCGTGTGTTTTAATGTCATTCGGTGCACGTTTGCTCCGAATTCGACCGTCTCGCGCCGTTTTTGGTGTTTTATGACACAGGAAACGCGTTTCCGGTCACCACGGTCAAACAGAACCTCCGATTGATGTTCTGTCTACCTGGCCATTTGAAAAATCGCACAACGGCTGTTGTCGTACGGTTTAATGGCATTCCGAGGTCGTTCGGGTGGTCTTGACCCCCCAATGCGCCGTTTTAGCGCACGCCGAGCTACTGAAAACGACACACTTGGACATAACACGCGCATCGCACCTCCGATGGGCGCGTTGTCTCCTCCTACACGTCACGAATAATATTCCTAATGTTTTCGTGTGGTTTCAGGTCATTCGGAGCACGTTTGCTCCGAATTCGACCGTCTCGCGCCGTTTTTGGTGTTTTTTGACACCATAAACGCATTTCTGGTCACCGCGTTCAAACGGCACCTCCGATTGACATGCCGTATACCCGACCATTTCAAAAATCATACTACGTCTATTGTCGTACAGTTTCATGGCATTCCAAGGTCGTTCGGGTGGTCTTGACCACCCAACGTGCCGTTTTACCGCACGACGAGCTGCTGAAAACGACACACTCAGACGTAACGCGCGCACCACATCTCCGATGGGTGCGCCGTCTCCTCATACACGTCACGAATAATATTCCTAAAGTTTTCGTGTGGTTTCAGGTCATTCAGAGCACGTTTTCTCCGAATTCGACCGTCTCGCGCCGTTTTTGGTGTTTTATGACACCGAAAACGCGTTTCCGGTCACTACGGTCAAACAACACCTCCGGGGTGCGGGGGGGGGGGGGGGGGTGTCCGGAGTGCGGGGAGGGCTGTCCGGGGTGTGGGACGGGCTGTCTGGGGTGCGGGAGGGCTGACCGGGGTGCGGGGAGGGATGTCCGGCGTGCTGGGAATGCTGTCCGGGGTGCGGGAAGGGCTGTCCGGGGTGTGGGAGGGTTGTCCGGGGTGTGGGGAGGGTTGTCTGGAGTGCTGGGAAGGCTGTTCGGGGTGCGGGAGGGCTGTCCGGGGTGCGAGGGGGGGGGGGGGGCTTGTCCAGGGTGGGGGGAGGGCTGTCCGGAGTGCGGGGGGGGCTGTCCAGGGTGGGGGAGGGCTGTCCGGGGTGCGGGGGGCCTGTCCGGGGTGCGGGAGGGCTGTCCGGGGTGCGGGAGGGCTGTCTAGGGTGCGGGAGGGCTGTCCGGGGTGCGGTGAGAACTGTACGGCGTGTGGGGGGCCTGTCCGGGGTGCGGGAGGGCTGTCCGGGGTGCGGGGAGGGCAATCCGGAGTGTGGGGAAGGCTGTCCGGGTTGCGGGAGGGCTGTCCGGGGTGTGGGAGGGCTGTCCGGGTTGCAGGAAGGGCTGTCCGGAGTGCGGGTAAGGCTATCCGGGGTGCGGGAGGGTTGTCCGGGCTGTGGGGAGGGCTTCCCGGAGTGCAGGGAAGGCTGTCTGGGGTAAGGGAGGGCTGTACGGGGTGCGGGGGGGGGGGGGGGGGGGATGTCCGGGGTGGGGGGTGGGCTTGTCCGGGGTGCGGGGAGGGTTGTCCGGAGTGTGGGGAGGGGTGCCTGGGGTGCGGGGAGGGCTGTCTGGTGTGCAGGGAAGGCTGTCTGGGGTGCGGGAGGGCTGTCCAGGGGGAGAGGAGGGGTGTCCGGAATGCGGGGAGGGCTGCTTGGGGTGCGGGGGGGGGGGGGGGGGGGGGCTGTCCGGGGTGCGGGGAGGGTTTTCCGGGGTAGGCCGGGGACTACAAATAGTGAACTCAGATCAGTCATTAAAAAAAATTAATGATTTATATTAGCAATAATGTATTTTTTTCAAACATATTACAGAACATGCAATTCTAAACATTGAAAATTAAATGAACAAAAAATATCCAAATCAATAATCAGTTTCATGGTTACTTCAATTCGTGCACACAAACATTACATGAGGCCAAAACACACTTGATACCCCCAAATCGCAAAAAAACTAAGTAGAAACCCAACATAAATATCAATAACAACCCCAATATTAAAAGGAGAAACACACCTCGTGATATGATGCGTCATGCGTGTTCATCACTGACCTCCATCGGGTGGCGTGGCCTACAACAAATAAACATTATGAATATTTTCATCACAAAAATAATTTAAATTAAATAAATATATAAAGTATAAACCTGCGTCGTGTGATCCCCTGCACCACCTGGACACACGTATTCCCGCAGTGCTCTAACCTCAGCAGCCAATTGCGCATTTGCCTCCTCAGAAGCCCGCAACCGTGCCTCAAACTCTGACAACTGATGTGTCATCTGAGCAACAGCAGGACCGACAACCGCAACACGTGACACTACAGAATGATGAATCCTTGTTCCATAGGTCAAACTATATCCATGTCCTTCCCGACCAATGATGCGATGAAAGATCTCATACCTTCGCATGAAAAGTTGTCGCTGGTCCTCTGGCAGATGTTCTAATTCAACTTCAAATTGAGCCTAGGAAATATTTAAATATATATACATATACTAATATATGGATTTTATGTAAGTATTGGTAATAATTACAAGCACTTACTATCAATACTGCAGCCTCTGGATCATTGCGATCACGAGTCCTCATCCACACCGACATTTTATCAGTTGTTGCACCATGCTCCTGCAACTATATATGAATAGAATATAAACACAAAACAATATTAATTAAAAAAATTAAAAAAATGAATAATAAATACCTCATGTCGGATATGAGACACGTGATGAGTCCCTAGCCTGTTGGGTGGTCCCTGCAACTCTCGATTCTCAGAATGGCATGTAGACAGATCCTACATTCAATTCATTCAAATATCAAACAAATCACACATTCTTGAAAATATATATACCAAAATAAATATACAAACCGCAACACCCTAAGTAGACCAATATGCAACTAAATCACACCACTGAGCTGGGAGGACACCTCTCGGGACTTTTTCCAGAATGTCTGGGGCACCCACATTTGGTACCCAGTGGTCCCTATTGACTTTGCCTTTATAGTCTTTCCACATCTTATGGCATTTTCTCATAAACACTGGCCAAAAATCATCGGGACATACTATCTAATTTTTTTGTTAAAGAAAAAAATCACATATGTTATTGTTGTTTATACATAGGGAATAAAGTAAAATGATCTTTTTACCTGAACCTCCCTCCAAAGACGATCTAATGTGTCCTGAGGGATAGAAGCCCAGTCACGCGTGGTCAATGGAAATCGCTGTGGATCACATATGATATGACCCAACTGATGAATAAATGCAGGGGAATTCCATCCCACAGGATGAAATACATCATCAAATGAAACATCAAAAGTCTTGTCGGAATTCCATGATAATATGCCATGACCAGGGCCTCTCCTGCAAGAGGAAGAAGCAGTCGAGTCTGATCTTGTTGAAAATAATTGTATTTACAAAATGACAGATGTTATATATATATATATATATGTTTATTAATTACATAAAAAAAGAGACAATGACATTCCAACATACCTCGACCCTGAGATGTAGCCACCAAATCCTGAATTTCATGTACCGTGCGGATGTTTTCTTCCTCAATCTGCGATAACATTTCGACTCCTGTCATGATATTTGGTGTTGGGCTGAACTCTCGAGAACCATCAAATGCCACTCTGTCCTTTCTGAACCAGTGCTGAGGGGGGAGAAAACATTTGTGACCCATGTATGCCCATTTTTTGGAATTCTTAAGCCATACAGATATTTTACTTTTGTTGCAATAAGGGCAAGAAAATTCCCCTTTCGTACTCCAGCTTGATAAATTTTCATAGGCTGGGAAGTCATTGATTGTCCACAATAAAGCAGCCTGCAGTTTGAACATTTCATTCGTTTCACAGTCATAAGTCATCACACTATCACCCCAAAATTCATTCAACTCATCAATCAATGGCTGAAGGTAAAAATCAATCTTATCCCCCGGACTTTTAGGTCCATCAATAAGGGTGGAAAGTTATATAAATTATTGCTTCATACAAAGCCACAGAGGAAGATTATACGGAACCAACACCACGGGCCATGTGCTACGAGTTGCACCAACCATAGAATTGAATGGACTGAAACCAACTACTACCAATCCCAATCGGACATTACGAACATCTTTGGAAAAGCTGGGATGTCTCTTATCAAAATCCTTCCATGCATGAGAGTCTGCGGGGTGGGTTAACATATCACTTTCATGAACTCTTTCTGCATGCCATCTCATTAAATTAGAAACTTTAGATGACATAAAAAATATTTTCAACCCTGTTTTAAGGGGAAAGTAATGCATTTGCTTTACGACAATCGGTTTCTCCTGTATCACAATCTGACTTTGATGAGTCTGATTTCCCCTGTTCTCTTTCCACCTGGAAGCACCACAAACTGTAGAAATATCTAAATGGACAGTTTCCTTTATAAACAACATGGAGTTGTTTGCACATGCATCCATGGTCTCATATATAAAACCTATGTTCTCTGTCAGCTTACGAGCATGGTAATACGACTCAGGAATCTTAGTATCCACAGGAAGAACCTTTTTCAATAACACCAGCAGCATGTCGAATGATGTGTCTGACCAATAATTCAAAGTCTTCAAATGCAAAAACTCCACGATAAACGACAATTTATTGAAAGAAGTACATACACGATATAATTATGTTTTTGCATCATAAATTGCTTCATAAAACTTCCTCAAATCACGATCTACACCAGAGCGAAGATTTATCTCACCGGTCTTAAGATTCTGGATGTCAATGCCTTCATGATCCAACCCACATACCATTTCAGTAAGCATTTCATGCATTGGATCATTCATCCTTACATCAACATCCATCTGAACTGTATCCGTATTTTCAAAACTAACATATTCTTCTCCATGACGAGTCCAACTCTTATAATTTCTCAGAAATCCATTAAATAATAGGTGCTCCCTCACAATATATTGTGTGAATTGATATCTGTTAGCACATTTTCTACATGGAAAACTAATATAGTCACTTTCAAATCCTCTGGTGAAGTCAATAAACTTCATAATGCCATTGAAATACTCTCTAGACGTTCGATATGGAAGATCAATCCAACTCTTATCCATAATAAGATCCCTATAACAAACATTTACACAAGACTTATTACATTTTCATTTTTCATATCAAATATATTTAAAATAAATACTAATTAATTTTTTGTGAACCATTTATAAAATAATAATGTAAGTGAAATCCCATGTCATACCTGATTGTGCTACAAACCTGGAAGGGAGGGAGCTGAAGGCGGTGCTACGAGAGGAGAGGCAGCGGTGGGGAGCCGGAGCTGGAGCTGGTGCGGCGAGGGAGGGGATGAAGAGGAAGGGGACGGGGGTTGGCGGGGTGCGGGGGGGGGGGGGGGGGGGTGTTCGGGGTGCTGGGGGGGAGGGATGAGGGGGTGGAGGGCCGAGGTTGGAGGTCGGAGGTCAGAGGGGCTGGAGGCCGAAGGCCAGAGGGTGGCCGGAGGGCTGCCTGAGGGAGGTCGGGCTGCCAGAGTCAGGTGGCGGGAGGCCCAAGGGTAGAGGGAGGCCGCATGGTAGAGGGCGGCCACAGCCGGAGGGCGGAGGGCGGCCGAAGGGCGGATGGAGGAGGGCGGGGCCGGTGGAGGGCGGCCGGAGGGAGGACAGAGGGTGGACGGAGTGCGGACAGAGGGTGGAGGGCGGCCAGAGGGCTGGGCGGCGGAGGGTGGGGAGGGTGGGGCGGCGGGGAGGGCGGGGCGGTGGGGAGGGCGCACGGCATCGCGGAGAGCGCGGGCGAAGGGAGGGGGAATTCGGGGGGGGGGGGCTTCATGAGAGGAGGGGGTGCGGAAGCCCCCTTTTTTTAAGGAAATGTAGCGACCGCCATTGGCGGTCGCTATAGGTTAAGGGGCTCAAAAGCCCATATTTCTAGTAGTGACATAACTCATTGAACATAATTCTTTAAAAACTATGGAAATGTAAAAAAATGATTGGTGGGCTCAGATGCTCAGTAAGGGTAGACATATTCATTAACTATAAAATAAAATCAATGAGAATAAGAATGAATTAGGGTATGATGACATAATCAATGTTCCAGAGGGAATAATAAAAGACCTAGAACCATTCCATACCTGAATAATCATATATGAAAACATGGAAAAATATAGATTCATCAGAATCAATAATAAAAATCTATGTGATATCAATATCGACCAATAGAAACATTATAAACTCATAATAAGAAATGAAAACTATTTTTGGGAACATAAAGCATCAATTTCATAAATCCATTTTGAAACCATTTTAATTAGAATAACTATATGACCAACTTCCAAAATTATCATTACACAATGCATCACAAATCTATAATGGGGATAACCCTTCGTTAGCTATATCGCAATCACCCATTTTATATAATCTATAATAGGGATCAACCCTTAATATAAGATTTATTAGGATGAACAATTTCATATAAGGCTCAATTACCATGAATAAAGCAGTTTCATCCTAAAAATAATTAAAACATAATAAACCCATGGAAAATAAATGGGTTCCATAAAAATCTATTTAAAATAAGATTAACCAAAGGAACAAACAGGTTCCTTAATAATCTATATGAAACAATATTAACCCTTTGTAAAGAAATGGGATCCATAACAATCTCATTGAAACATGGTTAACCCAAGGAAAATAAATGGTTTCCATAATAATCTCTTTGAAAAATGATTAACCCGTGTAAAAGAAATGGGTCCCTTAATAATATATTTGAAATAATCAAAATACACCTAAAGAAATAATGATCATGGTGTTAATAAGAAATATCCCCATTCGATGATAAGTAACAAAAGGGTTGTTGACATTGATAAATGGAAGTTCCCTTAAAATATCATTAAAAACATTCTTGAGGAAAATAATTTTAAAACATTCAAAGTGTCCCATAACACCTTGAATATTTTGAATAAAAATCCCCATGAATGTATAACATTTAAATGAATCTTATAATATCATGTGAATAAGGATATTAATGAAATAATATTTTAAAGTAGAAGTTTATACACCTAATTAAATAATATAAATGTATAACATAACAAACATCTCAAAGAAGGAAAATTGTGACAAAAATTCTATTACTGCTTTGGTAATATTAAAACCATAAACCCCAAGAAAGAGGGATCCTCAAATGGATATTTAAATTCCAAAAAAATTATTTTTAATAATCCTAAAACACATTAATGGTAATTATATACTCCATATAAAATAATATAAGTGCATAATAAAAAATAAGTCATAGTAGAATGTAAATTAAGATGAATCCCATTAAAACTATAGAAACATCTGAACTAGAAAACCCAAAATTAATAATAATCAAATTAAAAATTTAAATACCATGAAGATAAAATAATTCATGATTTTATATATCAAAATTTGTAGTATATACACCACACAAAATAAGTAAGTGGTAAGTATGACATTTATCTCATATATGTAAAAAGTGAGACGAAAATCAATTACATTGATGTTGATTTCTCATGGTTTTACTCTATATTCCTAAATAATAAACATATGTTATTTATTTAATTACTTTAGAAAACTTAAAATGTTAATTATTAATTTTATATCATTTATAAAAAAGTTATATACTATTACTTAGTCAACAATGTTAATGTTAGAGGTTTTGACCATATTTTGCTTATGTGTAAAAATTGACATTGATAGGTCAACTAAGGTCAATGAGGTCATTATTTAAACATATCTGGAATAATAACAATGAAATAATTACCACATTTTTACATCAATTATAGTTTTAAAATCCATAAGGAATTATGTTTATGAAAAATGAAGAAACATTACGATCATGGAGAGGGTTAGTTGTACATATGCATGAGTAACGTTCCCATCTGTCAATGATTATTATGGAAAGAAAATAATAAGGTTTATTAATAAAAATTTCAATTATATCATAAATAACATATTATTTAAGTATATATATACTTAGATATATATATATATCATTCTTGTTATTTTGTGATGAAAAATGAAGAACCACATCACCTCTAGGAGGCGGTAGTCCACACATCCATGAACGACGTTATCAATTTTTTAGTGTGTGAAATCGAAAGAAGAATATGATATGTTATATGTATATATATATAATTATGTCATTAATATCATAAATATGTCATTTATATCACATATTTTTATTAAAAACATCCTTAATATATTCCATTTAAAGTGTTTTTGTATCACATCTCTGTGAGGAGACGGTAGTCTATACGTCCCCTCACGATGTTATCATATTCCCACAAAACGGAAAGCTTGAAGGTATGTGTTATATAATAGTTAAATAAGTATTAATTATTTTTATATATCATATATATCATATAAAAATAGTTTTCCAACCATAATTCCCAACCATGAGATGTGGTAATGGAAAAATGAATGACATCGTTTCACAAGGCTGTAGTCCGCTGTACACATGAATGGTGATTTCATTACACATTGGATGAAATTGTTTGTATGTTTAGGTAGAATACATAACATAAAAACATATAAGTATATTGAGGATACTGAAGTTATTATATTATTAAATAAAAAAGAATAATTTAAGGGGTGTTTAAAGAAATTAAACAGAATTTCTCATTGAAGAATGATACCTCTTCTTTGCGTAACTCCTTTTTGATTTCACCGAAGGACTTATTTGGTTTGATTTATCCCTAAGTTGGGGATTATAGTATTATATATGGTATTATTAAAGATTATTGAGGAAGTTTTTTTTTCAGAGACAAATGGATTTATAGGTGTGAATAAGTCAAGGGGTGGGGTGTGGTGTGCCTTTTTAGAGTGGAGGAGGAGTGGAATTCTTGTAAATATAAAAAGGTAAAAACAATTGGGAGTTATACATAATATAATGTGACTAAAATAATGAAAAACTAAGATCCAATTGGGTATATTTTATAAATATTTTCATCCAAATTGTTTTGGATAATTTTCCAGCACATTTAGCTCCATAAGAATAAACATTAACTAATAAGTAAACTCATTTTTACCATACTCGATGTAATTAATTTTAATTTATTTCATTAATATTTATAAAAAAAATATTATCTGAAATTGATATAAATAATAAATTATTATTTTTCCAAATATGGAATCTATTTTTTTAAAATTCGAATCACAGAAGTGTTAGAAATTAATTTTAAAATAATACAACAAATGGAATGAGAAAGTTGGTTTTTAATGTAAAATGATCAATAGTTTGAAATTTTTATAAATCCATTTTTAATTTGAAATTTATTACAATTCTATATATTGGATTAAATTGATCAAATTTTACTTTAAAAACAAATTTTACATATAATTTAACACTATAATTTTTTTTGAAAAATTTATTTTCAAATAAAATCCAGTATTTTTCACAATTCTTCAAAACATAAATCTTCTTAGAAAAATACCAAAAATTAACCCAAAGTAAAGTTTTATATTCTTATTAAAAAATAAAGCTTATTTTTTAGAATATAATTTATAATATTTTCAAAATTTTGTTTTAAAACAAGTGTTCCATTAAAAGGTGGTGCAATTGACTTTTAATAATATACAAGTTTTCATTCTTAAAATTGTATTTTTTTCTTATATTAAACCAATAAAAATTATTGGAAAAATTTATAAATTATTTATTAAATATATAACATTTATATTTATTTAATAACATTAACTAATAGAGATCTATTTAATTTATTAAGATAAAATGACATTTTGGTCATAAAAATTGTTTTTCATAAAAACACCTCCTTTATGTTCAGTTAGTATTTATTTTAATTTATAATTAATTGGTATCCAGTTAAATAATTTTACCAATATATGTGAAATATAATTTAATAATTTATTTAATCTCATTATTTCCCACAATTCGAAGAACTAGGTGATAATTATCACAATAATATTAATAGTATATTGTTGTCTGGTAAGACTCCAAATTATGTGTAACAAAAATCATCAAAGGAAATCGATGTTCCATGAAAATTAATATGAACATTTTGTTTAATATTTTGAAAGGTAAATGTATTTATTGCATGAAATTAAATATATTAAATAATTTAAATTAATTTGATAGAAACTATTTCATAAAATCTTATGACGTCACATCCTACCCCCTTAAAATGAATTTTCCATCAATATTTATCCTGGTTATAAAATTATTAACATTTATATAATAACATTATTGAAACCAATATCATACCAAGGGTTATTAAAATATCCTCTTAAAAATTTAATGTGGGAATCATAATGTTCATCAGATGTTAGGTATAACTTGGATTCCACATAGGGAGAACATTGGTGGGAAATTAAAAGACATATTTGAAAGGGAAAACTAATTACTATGGACTAATAGAGATTGATAGAGATAATGGTAAATGGTAATTCAATGATTACAAAACACAAAACCAAATAGGTTTGGAAAATTTCATTGATAACATCCTAAAATATGTTAATAGGATAACATTTTATTTGAAGATTGTTTTTCTAAAGTTCAAGGATTTCGTTCACTATATTGAATGAAAATATAAATAAATATAATTATTTTACAATTTATTCTCATCCATTAAACAATTTACACAAAGATATCATCATTTTCTACACAGGATGAGTATTCAAGATGAATTTTTAATTCCTAGATCACTGGAATAAAATATTAAAGACCACAGAACCATAAAAGTGATATTCAAGTTATTCCACCTATATTTAGTCATTAACCAAAACAAAAATCATCTGTACATGGTAATATAATTCAAAAAAAGAGTATTTATTTAAATGAGACATTAATATTCAAAGTCAATACCCAATGTTTAAGCCAAAATATTCTATAAATAACTATCCGTAAAATTATTCAAACATTTGATGACTAATATTGAAATACACGAATTAGAAGGATTTGATCATATATTCTTGTAATATAAAAAAAATATTATTAGTCTAATAAATTCCCATAGATTTAAATATTAAACCTAATATTTAATTGTAAAAAACATTCATTCTAACCAGGACATCGTGTAGGTTAGTGGTAGTGTGTCAAAACCCTTATCACCTTTCGATCATGGGTAGAAGCCCCAGTACCTATCAAGATGTGATGTGATGTATCCATTTTTTTATTTAATCCTAAAAAATAAATACTCCCTAAAACACTTCATTTTTATCCTAGGGGTAACAAATATCTCATCCTAAAAAAAGTCTCCAAAAATTTCATTAATCACTTCAATATGTCATCAATCCAATCCTTATTGGGGTGTCTAAATCATTGATCTTATGATCCAAATTAAGCTTTAATAACTATGATGGTACCCAAAAATCTTAATATAAACTCCCATGAAAACATAATAATATACATATTAATCTAAAAAAATATTGGATACCAACTATAAGAGCCCAAAACTCACACTCCCAGATCCTGTACTGCAATACATAACATTACATTTCCGGCTTTGGTTCCAATAATTATGACCCATATTTTTTTTCTTATAACCCATAATAAATAAAAGGGAAAAAGTATATCACTTACATAATACAGAACTATTTAGGTTTAGAGATTTAAAGATATGAGATAAACTCCAACATAAAAAAATCACATCTCTTTAATTGAGAATTTCTCCCACTTAACCCACCTTTTATTTTTCACATTAAGACATCATCAAAATACATATGAAATATGTTATTTAAATAACATGTTCAAAATAATTATTTAAACTTATGGAAAATAAAACATAAAAAGGGTGAGCTCAAATTCTCAGTAAGGGTTAACATATTTATTAACAATGGAGTTTCGTCAATGAGCATAAGAGTACATAAGGGTATGATGAAGTAATTGAAGTTCATGAGTGAATCATAAAATAACAAAAACCCATTAATACATTAATCAACACTTATGAAAATATTGAAAATACAAGTGTCATTAGAGTCAATAATAAAAATCCATGTGATACCAATCTTGGTTATTTGATACACTATAAACTCATAAAAATAAATTAAAACAATTTTTGATAAATTGGTGAATCAATATCATAAAACCCTTTAAAAATAAATTAAAAACCCTTTCAAATATCTTTTAATTGGAATAAATATAGGATCAATATCCAATATTATAATTACCCAATGAATTATAGATCTATAATTGGGATCACCTTTCTTATGAGCTATATCGATCACACCTAATTTTCATGATCTATAATGGGGATCAAACCATCATATAAGCTATATAGGGCTCACCCGTTTTTTATAATGCTAAATTACTAAAAATACAAAACTTTGATCATAAAAATCATAAAAACTTGACGAACCTACTAAAAAGAAATGGGTTTGATAACAAGATATTTGGAATAAGATTAACTAGGGCAAAAGAAATTGGTACTTAAAAATCTCTTTGAAATAGTATTAACTCATGGGAAAGAAATGGGTTCCATACCCATCTCCGTGAAACATGGGTAACCAATGGAAAATAAATTGGTTCCATAATAATATATTTGAAACAATATTAACCTATGAAATAGAAATAGGTTCCTTAACAATATCTTCTAATCAATCATAATCCATAATAAAAAATAAAGCGGATGGTATTAATAAAAAATACCCCTAGTGTAGGATAAGTAACAAAAAGAGTTGATGATGTTGATGAATTTAAATTCACTTTGAAATTAATCTGAACCATTCTTGAGGAAAAAAATATTTAAACATTCAAAGTCTCCCATACCACTTGATACATTTGAATCACAATACCCATGAATTAATAACATTAATATGAAACTTATATTATCCCTAGAATAATAATATTCATGATATAACATGTCAAAGGAAAAATATATACTCTTATAAAAAGAATATAGTTGTATAAAATAACAAACTTCTCAAAGAAGGCAAATTGTGACAAACATTCCACTACCACTTTGGTAACATTGAAACCATAAAACCCAAAAAAAGAGATCCTAAAATGGATAACTAAATGTACATATATTTAAGTATAATAACCATAAAAACATGAATGGGTAGTGTATACAACATATAGAAAAATATATGTTCACAACAACAAATAAGACTTAATGAAATGTAAATTTAGATGAAACCCCTTACAATAGTGGTAATATAAGGATCAGAAATTCCAAAAGTAATAATAATCAAATAAAATAGTTAAATTCCATGAAGATAAAATAATTCATGATATAATATAAAAAAATGGGTATTAAATACACCACTCAAAATAATTAAGTGGTGAATTGACAATTTTCTCAGAGAGGTAAAAATATGAGATAAAAATCCCTTACCTTGTGCCTGATTTGTCATGCATGTCCGCTATATTCCAAAATAATAAAATTATGTAATTATTTATATAATTGATAACATTTTAAAAATTTATTACTGCATTTTATCACTCATAAAAAATTTATATACAATTAATTAATCAATTTTCTATAAGTTAGATGTTTTCCCCATATTTGGCTTATGTGTAAAAATTGACGTTGATAGGCCGAATAAGGTCAATGATTTAATTATTTAAACATATTATAAATAATTACCATGAACTAATTATAACATTATTAAAAAAATTATAATTTTTAAATAAATCCAGAATCATGGTTGTAAAAATGAACCAACGTTACGCTCTTGGAGACAGTAGGTCATACGTATGCTTGAGTATCATTCCAATTTTTAAATGATCATTATGAAAAGAAGTTAAGTAAATTTTAATTTTAAATAATGAATATTATAGTATAGATGAAATATTATTTAATTATATATAATTATATATATAATTACTATGATTTGGTGATGAAAAATGAAGAATTACATTTCTTCAAGGAGGTGGTAGTCGACACGTCCACGAATGACATTATCACTTTTTCATTGTGTAAAATTGAAAGAAGAAAATGATATTTTATGTTTACAAAAATATAATTATGTCACGAATTTCATAAATATTTCATTTATATCAAATTTTTTTATTAAAAATATTTGTAATATATTCCATTTAAAGTGTGATCTTATCATATGGCTTTGAGGAGGTCGTATTCAAAGGGTCCATAAATGATGTTATCATATTCCAAGAAAAAAGAAAATCATAAAGGCATGTGTTATATAATAATTAAAAAAGTGTTAATAAAATATAAATATCATACATATCAAATTATAATAGTATTTACAATATAATAACTAACCATGAGAGGTGGTAAAGGAAAAATTAATGACATTGTTTCAAGAGATGGTAGTCCTTCGTACACACGATGCTTGTATTTTTTACCCATTTGGTGGAAATGTGTGTAGGTGTAGGTATAAAAATTAACATAACAAAATATAATTTTATTTATGATCATTATTATATTTTATTATCATGTAATAAGAAGAATTTAATGTTTTGATAAAAAAAGAAAACAAAAGTTCTCATAAAAGAATGTAACCTCTTCTTCGGGTAACTCTATTTGGTTTGCACGAAAGGGATTCCTTGGTTTTATTTATTCCCAATGTTAGGATTATAGGATTTTAGGAGAGATTTTGTAAGATTATATTTTTATCATTTGTTTGAGCCAAATATATTTATATGTGTGAAAAATCGAGGGGATGGGGGTTCCTTTTTATAGTAGAGAAGTGATATTATTGCAAATATAAAAAGGTAAACACTATTGGGAGGTTTTACTTAAATTATGTGACTCAAATAATAAACATAATTATATAAATGTTTTTATATAGTCTAAATATTTCAATAAAATGGTTTTTGGACATGTGTCTAGGTCATTTGGACCCATAAGATTAATGTTTACCACTATGTAAATTCATTTTTACATGAATCGTTGTAATTAATTTAAATTTTATTCACTAATATTTTTGGTAAAAAACTCTTTTAAACTTACTATAAATTTTAATTAATTCTTATTACAAATATGTAATTAATTTTTATAAATTCCAATCACATAAGTGGCATAAATTAATTTAAAATTAATCTCATAGACGGAATGAGAAAAAGTTAGTTTTTAAAGTAAAAAGTTTATGTGTTTGAAATTTTTTATGTCTAATTTCAATGTTAAATTCATTCCAATGATCTAAATTGAATTATTTGTTATAAAATTTATCTAATTTTAATTAAAATCCAATTAAAAATATAATTTAACAATATAAATTTTTTTAGATAAAATGTCAGTTTTCTATTAAAATGCACTATTTTTAACTATTCATCATAACATGAAACTGCTCAGAAAAATAAGAAAAATTCACTAACTATAAATGTTGACATTAATAATTAAAAAATAAATTTTATTCTGTAAAATATATTTTTTAAAAGTGTCAAAATTTATTTTTAAAACCAGTTCACTATTAAAAGGATGTAAAATTTATTTTTAAAAATATACATCTTTTTATGGTTAAAATTTGATTAATTCATATATTATTCCAATAAGACATATTGGATGAATTTAAAAACATTTTATTAAATATATAAAATATAAATTTAATTAATATCTTTCACTAACATTGATTATTTTAATTTATTATGATGAAATGTCAATATGGTCTTAAAAATTGTTTTTTCATAAAAACACATCCATTATATTCTAATGATATTTATTTTAATTTATATTAAACTGGTAAGAAATGAATTGATTTTATAAAAAAATTTACTCTATAATTTAATAATTTAGTTAATCTCACTCATTCCACCATTCCAATTACTAGGTGATATCTATCCTAACAATATTAATAATATATTGTTGTTTAGTAAGAATCAGGCTTATATATAACATTAATAATCAAAGGAACACAATGTTACATGAAATACAATATAAAATTGGTGTTTTTTGTGATGAAATATAAACTATTTAATTTATGTAATGTATGATATCAGTTAATTTTAATTTATGTGATAGAATACATTTCCTAAAATCTCATGATGTTATATGGATTCTCCAAATTATCAGTCGATATTGTGAAATCCATAACATAACCCCAAAACTACAACCATCTTGTTATTGGATGTTATCACAATGACAAAAAATGATCCTTCATTGATCTTCTTATATAAATAAGTCACTATATGTGATTTATCCTCTAATTATCTAACCATCCTACCAATTCTCTTAAAAAAGCTATTGACTCAAGAAATAGACTTCATACTTCAACATTCTCCTCCCAGGAAATCAATAATTTAATTTTAATCATTTTAACTATAATAAATTTCTAAACATTACATTATCATGTAGAAAATATATGACATGAAAAAAAGTTTATAACTTAAAATTCAATGATAGTTATAATCTTTCAATGTGATATTCACATAAATACCACATTACTAGAAGGAGTAATTGAAGTAACTAGATCATAACATATATAAATATTTATCATTTTAAATGAAAAATATAATATATTACATAGTACATCACAACATAAAACCATAATGTTTTAATTAATTTTGATGTAATAATTACAATAAAATTATATTATGAAAAATCATTAACACCTCCCATATTGTTCTTCTCTAAAATATCCTTCTTAGAAATATCCCATATAGAACATTTATTTATAGCATTGGGAATATAAAAAAATAACAGGGTGAGATTAGATACTCAGTAGGGGTAAACATGGGAGATATCAATTCATGATCATATAAGATAATAATATAATAATAAGATAATAATAAACGTATGAGATCATGATCATAACTTACAATGTTTATACCCAATCATTCACAGACCATAAATCACTAGTTATAGAATGAAGATTTATAATTTCAAAATATGTGGTCATAAAAGTGATAAATTATAATTGATCAATAATGATCAATGATAGAATATAATAATAATAATAAAATTTCCTAGTAATTTTATCATAAAAATAATAGTTTAAGATCATTTCATTAGTCAAGTCTCACTACCAAGACATTCGTCACAAATTGGAAAAATTCCCCAATTTGATTGGATTCACTCCCCATCCTATTTTAAGCCCTGGATTGGGTTCCCTCTCCATACTCTTCATGTTATCTCCTAAGATATAAATCATTAACCAATTCATTATTAGGGTTTAATGTAAATTCCAATCACATAATTAAAACCATACATATGTGTGCCACATGATCATAAAACCATTCATCATTTCATTATATCATAGTTAACCCATGGTAATAAAATGATCTTCATTGAACAATCATTAAAATAAAATAATTATATTTCATTTAGTGAAATAATTTGGATTGATTCATCCTAGTAATATATAAGAAATGTAAAAAGATGTTGACATAGATTAAAAACACCCTTAAAAAAGAATTAGAACTTTTCTTGGAAAATATTATAAAAATATCTGTTTTTATGGATACAAATTTAAATCATAATTCCTAGAATATTTAGAAAATTATTTTATATAAAAATAACCATGGATAATTATAAATTAATCTTAAAAACATTAATGTTCATGACAATCAGTGAATTATTTTTTAGTAAATGTTAAAATGTTGATTCCTTTCTAAAATTATATAAAAAGTCATAAATAACATGTTTGAAAAAAAAGTAAAAATCAAATTTTAATACATTAAAAATAAACTCAATTATTATTGAATATGACTTCAAATAATCATTATATTTTAGGATATAATATTCTTTAAAACATTTTAAAGAACATGAATATGGGAGAAAAGTTTCACAGACCAATGAGGGAATAATATGATTTTTTTAAAAACATTTTATCAATAATGTTAAGTACCAAAAAGATGAGAATGAAATGAAAATAATTAAAAACATATTAATAATTATTGGAAAATAAAATAAATATAATTTAATATATAGTGATCATATAATCATTTCAATTGATATTCAATCATAAATGATCTAGATTAAAAATGAGATGGTAACATAGACCCTTATCTTAGGTCTTAAATTTATTTAATTGTATTCTTATGTTCCTATATAAAAAATTTATATTTATTATACATATATACCAATAATATATTCATACTTATATTAAAATACAAAAAACCTTTATATTTTCCAATAACCCATTTATTATAAATTATTTATTATAATCAGAATTTGTGGGTTTACTATTCCATTTCTTCTACATGTTCTAGTTCGATGGTTCTAGTCTTAAAACCTTGTTCCTGGTTTCATCAAATCCATAATATTAATAATTTTAAAATTATCATATTTTTTAATTATATACTCATTTTTACTAATCATATATGATTGTGATGGAAAATGAATTATATCTCTTTGTGGAGACGATAATTTTTACGTATGCATGATTAATGTTTTAATTTTCCAAAGAATGAAAATAAAAACAGCTATATAATATTATATATTTTTTAGCACAAAAATATATTACTATATATATCTTCTTAAATAAATTCAATTTTTTGATAGCTTACGTTACACAGAACTCTAAGCATAAACAAATTATTAAATTATTATTATTTAATTATAATAGTTATCTCTTAGCTGTTGGAATAGAAGAAATGAATTATAGTAACCAAATTATAAAAATATAGTTTAAAAAATATAAAAAAATAATTCATTGATTAATAATTAATTATAAAATAAATTGAAATCCAATTTAACATAAAAGAAGTGTTCTTTTATAAAAAAACTCTTCTTTATGCCCACAATGGAATTTTATATTATCAAATTAAATTAATCACTATTATTTAGAGATATTAATGAAAACTATATGTTATATATTCATTATCTTTTTTATAAATTCATTAATGATGTTTTATAGGTTTAAGTGAATAATAAATCCATTTTCAAGCATAAAAGCTATATTTTTCTAAAAGGTAATTATGCATCCTTTTAATTGAGAACCAATTTTAAAACTAAATTTTGACACTTTTTAATGTTTTATTAGAAAAAAGAAACTTAATTTCTGAAATTATGAAATAAAAATTATCTTAGAGTTATTTTTTGGTATTTTTGTGATAATTTTCTTTTTTTGATAAGTAGTAGAAAATATTGAATTTTAATTGAAAACTCCATTTCATGTAATTTATTTATATTGTTAAATTATATTTAATATTTTTTTCAAGTATAATTAGTCCAATTATAAATAAATAAATCCAATTATGTCATTTTTAATCAATTTCACATTAAAATTGGATATAAAATATTTTCAAACTATTCAACTTTTCACTATAAAAGCGCACTTTTTTATTGAGTCTCCAAGATTAATTTTAAATATTTTTTTTTCAAATTATGTTAATTGAACATAGTAAAATGGATTAAATATTTTTAAGAATGTGGTTAAAATTAGGATGTAATGTCAGTTTTATTTACAAGAATAAAAAATGTAAGAACCCGGTTCTTCGTTTTCAGGTATGCTTTCTTTTTCTGGAGTTTTAAAGGAAAATGATGTTTCTGGAAATTTTTGATGTACACGCCGTTTACTATTTTCCCGCTCGAACCCGTGTGCTGGCTATGTTCGGGCCACACACACGGTGTGTCGGGGTGACGAGGAGGCCAATTTTGGCGGAGTACGGAAAGCCCTAGCACACGTCATGTACTCTAAAAGTACATGCTGTGTACTTTATTTTTTTCATTAATAGGACTGGGATCACTGTAGAGACCCTAAGCTTGATGTACATGGACATTACATTACTTTTGCGGAATACTTAGTACATTACAAAAACATACACACAAGGACTGTAATAGTTTAGTGTCTTTGGAAACTCGGAATATAATCTTCTAATCGTGGTGAAAGATCTTCAACATCTCCCATAAAGATATTCCCTTTTTTTTATTACCTAAAACCTTTCTTTATATACTGGGGAAAATAAAACATAAAAGGGTGAGCTCAAATGCTCAATAAGGGTAAATAAAAGAAATATCAATCACATCATATTCACAAGAACATAACAATTTTGAAAGCTTACCCTGCAAAAGAGATCATAATTTCATAACATGGGATAAGTCATGGTAGTGAAATGTAATCCCAATAATCATAACATAAAACATGAAACTTTGTGGCATACACACATAATCATAGAGAATCATTTCTTATTAGTCAAGACTCATTGCCAAGACTATCTTAGTGGACAAAGTCCATTTCTGAACCGAGTTCACTCCTCGTTTTAGTCCTATTTCACTAAACCGGTTTAACCTGCCATTCCAGCCATGTCTATCTCATGAGATGTAAAATCTTAACCAATGCATTGGAGGGAGATATAGGTCCCACCCATCTCATAATGATACCATTCTTATGTGTGCCACAAAATCATAAACCATACATCATAGCATAACCCATGTAATAAAAATGGGAATCTTAAACATCATGACATCATAAAACAATTCATATAAGATAAAGGAATTCATAAAAATAATTCCATCCCAACATAATCAAATAACTGTAATAATAGGGATAGAAACAGAACCCTTTATTATCTTAGATGGAAAATAATTTTGATAAAACACTTGAACTCCATTCTTGAGGAAAATATCCTTTCTACTTCAAAAACACTTTTCCTTTCTTAACATGTCATACAATTCTAAACAAAAAAAGTTGATTAAAAATAAACTTGAAAACTTGTAAAGGAAGCTTCTTGGAAATATTGTTTTAAAAATCCATTCATGTCGTATAAGTTAAAAGAAACATTCTTCTTGTACTTTTGTCGGAAAAGTCAAAAAGTACCTCGTACGAAAAATGACAAAAGATTCCTTTCATATATTTTACTAAAAACTCACCGAAGGGTAAAATTGGATTTAAAAAATTGAAGGTGGATGGAAATAATATTAAATATTGAGGAAACAGGGATGTGGCTGATAAAATACACCCCAGTAAATTCCAAAGTATAAACAATCTCGGATAAAAATGAGATTGTGATATTTCCCTTACCTTAGGTCCGATTTGCTTCGTAAGTGTACAAAACTTCTGTATAATGAATTAAATAATTTTATTGACTTATTCTAGAATCATAATTATTGTTATGATATCATATATGGTAATATTCTTAGCTTCTTATTAGTAATATTTCATTGTTACTTGTTATTCGAGTGTTTATTGCTTTTTGTTCTTATGCGTGTTTTGTCAAATAAATTCTTAGTCTTCTTTTAGATTATAGATAACTCATTTCCAGAATGGTATTAGTTTAATATATATCATATTCATTCACTCAATTCATTTATGTAATAATTTTGTAATGAAAATCATGTAGGATGAGTCGCATCACATCGTGGAGACGGTATTCGGTAGGTACGCACGAGCGATGATATCATTCCCATGATCGTGGAATTGTATTAGAGTGTATGTATACTATTTAAGAATCAATATCACTTTAAAATAATCATATATATATTCATTATTTACACCATTATACCCATCCAAGTAAGGTGGTGGTGGAAAATAGATTACACCACGGTGTGAAGACGGTATTCCGTATGTATGCACGTGCGGTGATTTTGTTTTCCATAGGATGGATAGATGGTGAAATAGGGTTGGTTCATACTTATAATAACATGTAATTATATGAGTGATACTGATGTTATTACTTTATAATGAAACAACTAAAGAAGAAGAAGTGGAAGAAGAAATAAAGATGAAAGAATCGGTAACAGACATTACCTCTTCTTTGAAGCGCTTCTTTGAGACCTCCTTTTAGGGCACTAAAATTGGTCTTTTAAGAAGACCAGAACCTCTATAATGTATCTATGGAAGTGGGAAGAAGAAATTGTCAGGGTTTTGTCGAGCATGAAGGCTCAAAGTGGTGTGAGGAAGAGAGGGAGGAGGTGCCCTCTTATAAGGGAGGAGAGGGGCACCTTTGAAAAAACTAAAAATATTATTTTATTATAAAGCCATATTCGGTTTTAAATAGCTCCAAATTGATTTATTTCTAAGATAAGGTGGGAATGGGTCGAAATACTCTCATCCAATAGAATTTGGACAAGTTTGGTTTACTATTTTAACCTTATCATTTAGATTTAACATTAAGTTAGATAATTTTACTTTTACCGTGTCCTTTTGTGTTCTTACACTATAAGGTTAATAAACATACAATAAGAAGCCCAAAGAACCTCAAGTTTTTTATTATTAATATATATAACCTTATCTAAGTCATATGGACGAACCTTAGATTTTTAGGAATAAAATAACAATTAAAAATATAATATTTTTTTAAAAACAATTTTATGTCAATTTTTATACTATTTAGTAATTGATTTTTGTGAAAATCATAACAGAATTATTAGTTCGAAAAAAGTTACTTAAATAAATACTAACATGTCATATTAAACTATAAAATTAGTGTAATTCATAAAAAGTCTCAAATTAAATTTATTTGGGTATTTATAACATCAATTATGTCAATTTTCATTAATTAGATAATTACTGCATCATCGTTGTGTCATAAATAAATTAGATTATTTAGTTTCTAAATATTACAAATAAAATACCATTATGTATGAAATCGTTTTATCTTTCTGATGAATATTTATAGTCGAATTTATCTTATGAATAACCATATATTAAAAATGATTTACTTATTAAACTTTGATTTTAACTATTTTAACCCTACTTTAAATAAATTAATAATAAATGTGCCAATATAATCCAAGTGGGCCTGAATGGTCATGTTTTATTCCTAAGGTTATTTATGGTCGAATTAAACTTATCCAATAGAATTAGGACATGTGTTAGGGTAATAATAATATCATTTTTACCCTTAATTACCCTATTTACTTTTAACCGTGGTAAAAAAAGTAGAAAGTTACAATTCACCAAAAATTATTTTCATCTCATTGAACCACATTTTACTTACTGACATCAATCGTGTCTCTCGGATTTTTGAAATTCCATTCACAAAAGTGGCAAAATTAAGTAAATTCGCAAATTCTCCTAGGAGGTGGGTAAAAGACGGTGAAAAGTTCAATTAAATTCTTATATATCTAAAATTATTATAAAATTAATCCAATGAATTACATTGAACTTATATAGGTATTATGTATCAATTTTGACCTAAAATAATTTTAAATAAAATAATTATTTAAATAAAAAGTCGGTTTTTAAATAGTAACCCAGTGTTTTTACTATTCATCAAAAATTGAATGTTTTCAGAAAAATACCAAAATTTCACCCTAGGCTAATTTCGATATTCCAAATCCAAAAATGAAGTCCATTTTCAAAAATAAAATTTATAAAATTTCAAAAAGTGGGTAATACAATTCATAATGGCTAGTTTGAATAATATTCTAATAGCATATCGTTGTTTAGAGAAACTCAGTATTGCCTACAACACACGCTATCATGGAAGGTCGCGCTTGCGTGTAATGCAAGCTAAGTCAGGGATGCGTGTTGTGCAAGTTCCTTTTGGTGTTGCATACAACACAAGACATTAATGAAATTAAAAATAATATTTTTCGTAAAATCTTGGGGTGTTACATTCTACCCCCCTTAAAATGAATTTCGCCCTCGAAATTCATCGGGGTTATAAAAGGTTTACTACTCAAAAGTTTCTTTAATAGAAACCCACATGATAAAAAGGAATAGCAAAACTTGGATTTAAAAACTAAAGTAAGAAATGTAACGGTTACCCAAATTAACTATTCACTGGGTTTCCACATAGGAGAACATATGTGAAAATATGGATATGGAAGAGAAATCTAACCGTCATGTTCTAATGGAAAGTGGTAGAGAAAATGGCTATGAAAAATACAACAATCACAAAGCCATAAATTTGTGATGATATAGGGTACCATCTGATTAATCGGATATAAGGGAACTAGGAAAACATTTTTGGTTTTCAAGATCATTTCCCTAAAGTTGAAGAATTTGAATTAGAATAAATAATTACTTTATTTTGGTACAATCTCACTGTTGTTCGTGATTTGAACAATTTCCACTTCATCTTTTAAAGAAATGAAGTTGAATTCCTTATTCATGAAGTGTTAATAGATCATGGGATAGAATGATGAGTCATTCCATCTATTTCAAACAAAAGGTTAGCAAAAGTTGTCAAATATACATAAGACCATCTATGGTCAGGTTAATCGTACACGATTCCAAGAATGAACTTATACTTCATATATCATACCGCGTAATAAAATAAAACTAGTTTCTATTAACCAGAGACTTCCTATAGGCCAGTGGTAGGCGATAAAGGCCAGTCACACTTCGGTTGTGGGTTCAATTCCCACAGCCTTGTCCGACGCGATGGGCTGTCGCCCGTCCTGTAGGTTTTCCTTTTTCTAAAGCTATATTAATATAACATTCCATCAATAATATCGAAAAAAAATTCAATCCTTAAACAATACTAACTTATGTACAACATAATCCATTCCAATCTTTAGGCTTATCTAAAATACTTCGGTCCAAGCTCATAGTATAATGAAAATGATTACTTGAAATGTCACATAATAATCACGTGAATGACATCATTTATCCCCCATATATCATAAGATATATATTGTTGGTTAAATTACAAACATGTGAATACCTTAATCATGTATTCTCTTGAATAATGAATACCCATTGAACCTTAGTGAAAACATGAATGCAGTTAAAAGTTAACACTTTCCACAAACCAAAATCCTCAAAATTCTTTATACTCAAACCATGATATCACTTAGTCCTTATATCAATCATGAGCTCATGAATACAATCAAACATCTCATTATCTTCTTATCCCTTCATTATGCACATATCATATGCTTACCAAAAATATCTCAATCACATTCCATGGTTACTGGTACCATAAAATTATTGAAAACCACAATAGACCAATACATAAATATTCCAATATTCCACAACATTATTTTGGAATCCCATTACATAAACACTTAATAATTCCACCACATCATTGTCATATTCAACATCGCCAATAGTGATCGCATGTGACTTCCATTTGTCCTTTTCCTTAAGTGGTTTCTCATATCAATCATCATTAACCCTTGGATTAGGGCATTGATTATCATAATGCCCCATTTCATTGCACTTGAAGCATTGAAGTGTTGTTGGTGCGTTCTCTTCACTCTTTTCTTTATTCACACCATTAGCAACCCTTTTTCCATTACTTCGACACTCAACTACTCTATGACCTTCTTTTCCACACTTAAAACATTTTCTAGTCCCTTCAAGACAATCTCTACCATGCTTCATTCCATACTTTGAGCATAAGGAAACATTCATCTTGTTTTCACCATTATTCTGAGATTTCTCCTTGAACTCCATCTTTCATTTCTTGTCAAAACCATGAGATGGATATGTAACACCAACTTCCATTTCTACCTTAATATCACAGTGCACAATTTCTTCATAGCTACTGAAGTCTCTTATTGATAATGCCCTTCGAAGATTTGGTTTTAAGCCACTGAAGAATTGATCAACTTTTCTTTCAGGTTTGATGATAAAGCCAGATGCATACCTTTCAAGCCTTGTAATATTTGCTTCGTATATACCAACAAATTCATTATCCTTTTTCTTTAGTTCAAGAAAATCCTTCTCCATATTTTTTCGGAGAATATGAGGGAAGTACTTATTGAAAAATAAGTTCTTGAACTCGTCCCATTCCATAGACTCAATTTGATTTCATGGCCTCATATTCTTGATAATATTCCACCATTGTTCGACAACACCTTCCAAAAAATATACTACTAAGATGACTTTATCATGTTCAGAACATTGAAGAACTGAAAATATCTTTTCAGTGGTACTGATCAATTGTTCAACAACAAATGGATCAGAAGACCCACTGAAAGAAGGTGGGCATTGCCTCATGAAGGACTCAATAGAATATTGTTCCCTTCTCTGCTCATTTGGAAGTCTAGAATGATTCATAGCTTGTTTAATTATAGCAATAAGATTTTTCACTCCATCTCCCATAACGTTGGTTTGTTCAGGAGGAAAATCATTGCATCATCCATTACATTGATCAATACGGTTCCTTCGGGTTTCAACCATCGTCTAAAACCCAAAAAGAATAGTGTGAGAGACAAAAATCACGCTAGGGAAAACAACATAATAATGGGGGATTACCATCAATATCTAACATCTTAGGTTTAATTATAAGATTGTTAGCACAATTCTAGGACTACAACATATACATAACCTTAAAGACATCCCTAGACATACGTTAGAAATATCTCTAGGGATCTCACTAAAGTTCTCGCATCCTAGTTTCCAAAGGTTGACTAAACCTTTCCTTTGATACAAACTGTAGAGACCCTAAGCTTGACGTACATGGACATTGCATTAATTTTTCGGAATACTTAGTACATTACAAAAACATACACACAAGGACCGTAATAGTTTAGTGTCTTTGGAAGCTTGGAATATAATCTTCTAATCATGCTGAAAGATCTTCAACATCTCCCATAAAGATCTTCCCTTTTTTTCTTACCTAAAACCTTTCTTTATATCTTGGGGAAAAGAAAACATAAAAGGGTGAGCACAAATGCTCAGTAAGGGTAAACAAAAGAAATATCAATCACATCATATTCATAAGAACATAACAATTTGGAAATCTTACCCTGCAAAAGAGATCATAATTTCATAACATGGGATAAATCATGGTAGTGAAATGTAATCCCAGTAATCATAACTTAAAACATTAAACTTTTTGGCATACACACATAATCATAGAGAATCATTTCTTATTAGTCAAGACTCATTTCCAAGACTATCTTAGTGGACAAAGTCCATTTCTGAACCGAGTTCACTCCTCGTTTCAGTCCTGTTTCATTGAACCAGTTTAACCTGACGTTCTAGCCATGTCTATCTCATGAGATATAAAATCTTTACCCAATGCATTGGAGGGAGATATAGGTCCCACACATCTCATAATGATACCATTCTTATGTGTGCCACAAAATCATAAACCATACATCATAGCATAACCCATGTAATAAAAATGGGAATCTTAAACATCATGACATCATAAAACAATTCATATAATATAAAGGAATTCATAAAAATAAATCCATCACAACATAATCAAATAAATGTAATAATAGGGATAGAAACATAACCCTTTATTATCTTAGATGGAAAATAATTTTGATAAAACACTTGAACTCCATTCTTGAGGAAAATATCCTTTCTACTTCAAAAACACTTTTCCTTTCTTAACATGTCATACAATTCAAAACTAAAAGAAGTTGATTAAAAATAAACATGAAAACTTGTAAAGGAAGCTTCTTGGAAATATTGTTTTAAAAATCCATTCATGCCGTATAAGTTAAAAAAAACATTCTTCTCATACTTTTGTCGGAAATGTCAAAAAGTACCTCGTACGAAAAACGACAAAAGATTCCTTTCATATCTTTTACTAACAACTCACCTAAGGGTAAAATTGGATTTAAACCATTGTAGGTGTATGGAAATAATATTAAATATTGAGGAAACATGGATGTTGATGATAAAATACACCCCAGTAAATTCCAAAGTATAAACAATCTCGGATAAAAATGAGATTGTGATATTTCCCTTACCTTAGGTCTGATTTGCATTGTAAGTGTCCAAACCTCTAGTATAATGATTTAAATAATGTTATTGACTTATTACAGAATCATAAGCATTGTTATGATATCATATATGGTCATATTCTTATCTTCTTATTAGTAATATTTCATTGTTACTTGTTATTTGGGTGTTTATTGCCTTTTGTTCTTATGCGTGTTTTGCCGAATAAATTCTTATTATTCATTTAGGTTTTAGATTCCTCATTTCCAGAATTTTATTATTGTAATATATATCATATTCATTCACTCAATTCATTTATGTAATAATTATGTAATGAAAATCATGTAGAACGAGTCGCATCACATCGTGGAGACGGTATTCCGTACGTACGCACAAGCGATGATATCGTTCCCATGATCATGGAATTTTATTGGAGTGTATGTATACTATTTCAGAATCAATATCACCTTAAAATAATCATATATATTAATTATTTACACCATTATATCCATCCAAGTAAGGTGGTGGTGGAAAATAGATTACACCACAGCGTGGAGACGGTATTTCGTACGTATGCACGCACGGTGATTTTGTTTTCCATAGGATGGATAGATGGTGAAATAGGGTTGTTTCATACTTATAATAACATATTAGTATATGAGTGATACTGATGTTATTACTTCATAATGAAACAACTAAATAAGAAGAAGTGGAAGAAGAAATAAAGTTGAAATAATCGGCAACAGACATTACCTCTTCTTTGAAGCGCTTCTTTGAGACCTCCTTTTAGGGCACTAAAATTGGTCTTTGAAGAAGACCAGAACCTATAAGATGTCTCTAGAGAAGTGGAGAGAAGAAATTGGCAGGTTTTGGCCGAGCTTGAAGGCTAAAAGTGGTGTGAGGAAGAGAGGGAGGAGGTGCCCTTTTATAAGGGAGGGGAGGGGCACCTTTGGAAAAACTAAAAATATTATTTTATTATAAAGCCATATTCGGTTTTAAATAGATAAAAATTGATTTATTTAGAATCTAAGGTTGGTATGGGTAGAAATACTCTCATACAATATAATTTGGACAAGTTTAGTTTACTATATTAACCTTATCATTTATATTTAACATTAAGTTAGATAATTTTACTTTTACCCTGTGTTTTTGTGTTCTTACACTATAAGGTTAATAAACATACAATAAGAATAAAAAAGAACCCTAAGTTGTTTATTATTAATATATATAACCTTATATAAGTCATTTGGCCGAACCTTATATTTTTAGAAATAAAATAACAATTAAAAATATAATATTTGTTTTAAAAGCTATTTTATATCAATTTTGACACTATTTAGTAATTGATTTTTGTGAAAATCATAACAGAATGATTAGTTCGAAAAAGGTTAATTAAATGAATACTAACATATCATATTAACATATAAAATTAGTGTAATTCATAAAAAGTCTCAAAATTAAATTTATTTGTGTATTTATAACATCAATTATGTCAATATTTCATTAATAAGATAATTACTGCATCATTTTTGTGTCATAAATAAATTAAATTATTTAATGTCTAAAAATTACAAATAAAATACCATTATGTATGAAATATTTTTAGATTTATTATGAATATTTATAGTTTAATTTATCTTATGTATAACCCTATATTAAAAATTATTTACTTATTAAACATTGATTTTAACTATTTTAACCCTTCTTTAAATAAATTAATAATAAATGTCCTAATCTAATCCAAGTGGGCCTAAATGGTCATATTTTATTCCTAAGGTTGTTTTTGGTCGAATTACACTTATCCAGTAGAATTAGGACATGTGTTAGGGTAATGATAATATCATTTTTACCCTTAATTACCCTATTTACTTTTAACCGTGGTAAAAAAAAGTAAAGAGTTACTATTCACCAAAAATTATTTTCATCTCATTGAACCACATTTTACTTACTAACATCAACCGTGTCTCTCTGATTTTTGAAATTCCATTCACAAAAGCATTAAAATTAAGTAAATTTGCAAATTCTCCTAGGAGGTGGGTAAAAGACGGTTAAAAGTTCAATGAAATTTTTATATATCTAAAATTATTATAAAATTACTCCAATGAATTACATTAAACATATATAGGTATTATGTATCACTTTTGACCTAAAAGAAATTTAAATAAAATAATTATTTAAATAAAAAGTCGGTTTTTAAATAGTAACCTAGTGTTTTTACTATTCATCAAAAATTGAATGTTTTCAGAAAAATACCAAAATTTCACCCTAGGCTAATTTCGATATTCCGAATCCAAAAATGAAGTCCATTTTCAAAAATAGAATTTATAAAATTTCAAAAAGTGAGTACTACTATTCATAACGGCTAGTTTTAATAATATTTTAATAGCATATCCTTATTTAGCGAAACTCGGTATTGCGTACAACACACGCTATTGTGGAAGGTCGCGCTTGCGTGTAATGCAAGACAAGTTAGGGATGCATGTTGTGCAAGCTCCTTTTGGTGTTGCATACAACAAAATACATTAATGAAATTAAAAAGAATATTTTTCGTAAAATCTTGGGGTGTTACAGTCACGCCCGATCACCATAAACATCTTCTTCTAGGTCGTGTTTGACCGAGAGATGTCGTACAACCACGAAAATTCTACATATTTCCGAGCCTCCATATTTTGGCTGATTCGACGGCAGTCGATTGTGTTGGAACCGCAGTAGTGATTTCTTCCATCTTCTTGAGTTTCATTCCTTGATTCTTCCTCCTTCTCAAGTTATCGTGGTTTGAGCAGTTTGGATGTTTTCTCAGATCTACGACGTTTAAGGGAGAATCGGTCATCGTTGGTCAAGTATATCGATCTCCTAGGATCAAGGTAGGTGGTTTGTGCCTTACCATTCAAAGTCTTGAGTTTTATGTGCAAATTCCACCAATACCTGTGAATGGGGTATTACATGTTTACTTTTTTGCCCTTGTTGTATTCCTGCCTTACTTGTAAGCTTGCATAGAGTTAAATTAATCTTGTTAGAGGATAATTTGTTGTGATTGGATGTTTTTCCCTTGCTTTACGCTGTTTACGATCTTTGGGGTCTTGTTAGACTTTGGCCATTATGACTGTTGACATACCTTGTGTCTATAGGCTGAAGTGTTTTGCATGACATTCTTATTACCTTGTAGACTGTTTAGCCAGGTTTCTCTATAGTTGTACTTTGGTTAGACAAGTAGCTCTATAGGTGTACTTTGGCCTTATAGCATTATTATCCACTGACTGGCACGTGACTAAGAGAACCTGGTGATATGGACTATAAGGGATAGACCGAGTGAGATTCTTAGAGGGCTTTCAGATTTTATAGACTACAGGAGGGTAGACTGAGTGAGCTTCCTCAGAGAGTCTTACCTTGTTTTATTTCTCTTTATTAACCTTCCCAGGCTAGAGGAGGAATTGACCGAGTGAGCTTCCTCAGAGAGTCTGTGGTATACATGAGGTTATAGGAGGAATTGACCGAGATAGCTTCCTTATAGAGTCATTAGACCTTGGGGATAAGAGGGTTAGACCACATGATCTTCCTAAGAGAGTCCCTAACTACCATAGACTATAAGGGGAATTGACTGAGCGAGCTTCCCCAGAGAGTCTAATAAATTCGTATGACCAAACCAGAGGGGTTAGGCTGAGTGCACCGCCCATAGGGTTGTGGTATTTCTTGGATAGGACTAGTGGGGATGACTGTGTGTACTTCCCAGAGGGTTTCTTGTTGTTTTTACCTGATTTCTTCACTGCTGTTGCTATCTTGTGGATTGATTACTGTTGTGTATTATCCTGCTTCACTACTTACTATTCACTACCTACTGCTATTGTTTACTTCTTATTATACTTTTACCTACCATATACTCACTGACTATTAGGTACAGATCTTCGGGTGGTTGCCTAATGGGATTTTTATCTCACACCCTGTTTGGGCCATGATTTTGGGTGCAAGCAGACTATGTTGTTGCAGGTATAGATAAGGGCACATGCCCTTCGATTTCTGATACATTATTTCTTGGAGCTAGAGAGCATGGGACCAAGCTTTGGCTTGGGATGCTGAGGGGTTGTTTACTTTTATTTATTACTTGTTTTGGTGATGTGGTGTTTTCAGCAATTTGACTTCTTTTGTTGCTTTCCTAGAGTTGTATCTTCCATCATTCCATATATACATATGTGCTCCAACTTGTTGATTTAGTTTTCTGCTATTTATTATTGTTGGTTGTTCACTGCTTCCACTATTTCATGTCTTTCTATTTCCTCTATGTACTCTTCCAATGAGGGAATAGTTTCCCCACTATCACATCCCAAGTCCCTCGCTGCTAGTCGGCATCCTCTGGCGTTTGGGGAAATGCGCTTGAGGCCATGTGACCAACCGGGTACGGGGCGCCTCTAGGTGGCTTTCAGAACCAGAACGTTACAAAGTGGTATCAGAGGAGTTATTTTCTCTTGCTTTACTATTTTGAGACTTTAGCCAGGGATAGGGAGGATTCGGTACATGGTAATAAGCTGTGCCAGGGAGTAACTTACCCATGTACAGGGAAAAGCCATACTACCTCGTTTATTGCAGTTTTCTGGTTTTGAGATTTTATGGTTGATATGATTTCACCTAGAGTGATTCACATTCCTTGTGCTGTTATTGTTATGATATTACAGTTCTATATCTGTCACAACCCGATGAGATGAGGGTATGTCATCTCACGTATCATATAGGCACTTGTTAGAAATCACATGCCATGCATTCTTTCAAAGCTATCTAGGGCGTATTAGTGATTGCATGTTGTTGTGATGGACACTGTGTAGGTTATATATGCTGTTGTGATATATGCTTGATAGAATCCCAGCTGTTGTGATAGAGAAATTGATTGTTTTGTACTTTGCTTAATTGAACGCCTAATTTTGAATCTTCAGGTGTTATGGGCCCTCTTGAATCGGATGTTGGTGGATCATGATCCTGTTTTCTATTATACATGACTGTAAGAGATGTAAAGCTTTGATTTGTGGGGAGTATGGGTCCTCACGGATCAGAATTTGGCACCTCTTTGCCTTGTTTTCAGTGTATCTGGGATTTTGTGTAGTTTCTGCGCTACTACCCAGAAAAACCCAGAATACACGGCGTGTACTTTCTGGATGCACACAGTGTAGTTTCAGGCCGTTTCACTAACCGTGTGAACAGAAACACAGAGTCATAAAAATAACTTCATGAACACTCCGTGTACGGTAGGTGCACACCGTGTAGTTTAGAGCCATGTACCCGACCGTGTCACTAACAACACAGGCTGGGGAAGCTCGATTAGAACACACTGTGTTAGTAAAGAACGCACCGTGTAGTTTTGTCCCAAGTACCCGGTCGTGTCACGAACAACACAGGTTGGTGTTATCTTCTCCTATACACGCTGTGTTTGTTCGGAACACGTCGTGTAATGGCAGCCGTGTAGATGGCAGTGTAACTAACAACACAGGCCGCTGAGACCGTGTCTAGTACACGTTGTGTCCCTAGTGAACAAGTCGTGTAGTCTGGGGTTAGTTTGGGCCGTGTGGGTTAGCTGTGTAAGGAGACTCGGGGAGGGGTTTAGAGTTCATGTACACGCCGTGTGTGGGAACAACACTCCATGTAGTTTGGAGTGTTACATGACCAGTAGTGGTGGGAGTACATGCCCATGTTAATGGATAAAATTACATGCCATGTAGTTTTTATACACATCGTGTAGTTGTGTTTTGTAAAACATGATAGTTTCTTCCCCTATTCCCGGTTTATTCTCCTATGTTTTCAGTCTTTGTGATCCAGATCTAAGGTGTGCTTTTGATCATTCAGAGCTATGCCTCCGAGACATCCTGCGGCCATGCGTCAGTTGCCAGACGGTGACCAAACACCGGATATGGCTGATCAGGGACCTCCTATTGATCCTCCTGCTGTGCCAGCCTTGGCACCAGCAGTTATACCCGTCATAGGCGTCGATGCGCAGTTTAGGGAGGATTTCCTGAGTATGATGTAGACTTTTCAGGGAGTGCTTCCTCCTAACCTGTCGATGGCTGAGTTGATGAGGGTTTTCCAGCAGCAACATCCTCCTAAATTTTCAGAGGACAGAGGACCCCAGGCTACAGATTCGTGGTTTGAGGCCACCCTAACAATCTTAGAACATCTGAAGATACCCCTAGAGAAGAGGGTAAAGATGGCCACCTATATGATCCAAGACACTGCCAAGAGGTGGTGGGAGGTGATCTCATAGTCAAGGCACCAGTAGGGTATGTCATGGGATGAGTTCTGATGCACCTTCTAGGACTACTTCTATCCGGAGACCCTGAGGGCCGATCGAGCCCAAGAGTTTATGAGTCAACAGTAAGGTACTCTTTCTGTCATGGAGTACTCTCCCCATTTTATTGAGTAGCAACATTTCACACCAATCCCAACAGGTGATGAATTGTTCCTTGCTAGGAAGTTTGAGGATGGTCTCAGGCAGGAGGTCCGCTCCCAGGTTAATATCTTCTAGTTGACTTATATATCCTCCATCGTCAACCAGGCACTGATTACTGAGTGCAATATAAGGGATTCTAGAGTAGTGAGCCAGGACGGTTTGACATCCAGAACTGGTGTTCCTCCTACGAACAGTAGGAAGCATCGTAGAGAGTCTTCTCGAGGAGATTGGGGTTCGCAGAATGTGTCTTCTGGAAGCCAGGTTGTTTGCTACCAGTGCGATAGGAGTGGGCATACTAGGCCTCAGTTCCAGGGAGATCCGATGGAGTGCCGATCTTGTGACAAGATGTTCCATATTCAGTGCTTCTGTTACATCTTCTCACCTGCAGAAGGTGGCATGGGTTCCTCTATGACCCCGCATTCTGAAGATGCTTCGCCAGTTTTCCACCAGTCTGGGAACTGGAGTTCTTCCGGCCGTTCGGGCCGAGGTGGAGGTCGCAGCTGTGTTGGTCAGTCACCAGGTCATTAGTGACAGCAGAGTGGATTAGCTCAGAGCGGGTAGCCAGGGGCGCAGGGCCGCGGTGCAGGCCAGTCATTCGCCATGGAGCAGACCTATCAGGAGCAGGATTTCGGGCCTTCTACAGTTTGAGGAACGATCTTAGTAGTCTCAACATTATCTTCAGCTTTTTTCGATACTGGTGCTTCGCATATATTTATCTCTGTTACAGTTGTGGAGAGCCTTGGGCTCTATATCTTTTTTTCTGCTAACTCATTGACACTAGACACACCATTGGGGACAAGGAAATCTTGTGTACGTCAGTGCAGAGAGTGCCCTCTTGAGGTTGCAGGGTGTCACTTCTTATGGGACCTCTATGTACTAGAGATGTCAGGCTATGACGTCATTCTCAGGATGGACTGGTTGGTTCCTTTTCAGGCAGTCATCAATTGCTATCTCCATAGGGTGAGCTTCATATCACAAGAGGGCAAATCTTTCCTTCATAGAGGCGAGTGAGATGTCTAGGCGGGTAGAGCTGGACCAGAGCATCTTGGGCAAGGGGAAGTTACAGCCCAAATTTCTGATCTTTATTTGGATGACCAGGGGACTACAAAGTTAGACTTTCCCCCATTGGTGGATCGTTTTAGGGATGTATTTTCAGAGGTCTTTTCATGTTTTCCTCCAGAGAGTGAGGAAGACTTCTCGATTGAGCTCGTTCCAAGAGCGACACCGATATCTATTCCTCCTTATAGGATAGCAAAACCTGAGTTGCAGGAGCTCAAAAAGTAGTTGGAGGAGTTTCAGGCAAAGGGTTTCATCTGACCCAGTACTTCACCTTGGGGTTCGCTTGTCCTGTTTGTGAAAAAGATAGATGGCACCCTTCGGCTTTGTGTGGATTATCGGAAGTTGAACTAGTTGATGGTCAAGAACCGATATCCCTTGTCGAGGATAGATGACCTCTTCTATCATCTTTGAGGAGCCCGAGTGTTCTCAAAGATCGACTTGAGGTCCGGTTATCATTAGTTGCGCGTTAGACCATCAGATATACCTCTTACAGCCTTTAGGAGCAGGTATGGTCTATACGAGTATACAGTCATGCCGTTCAGTCTCAGGAACGTGCCTATAGTTTTTGTGGCACTGATGAACCGAGTGTTCCATCCGTACGTGGACTCCTTCATCATGGTTTTCGTGGACAATATCTTGGTGTAATCTCACACTCAACACGACCATGCCACACATCTTGAGATCGTTCTAAGTACACTGATAGAGCATCGGCTGTATGGTAAACTCTCTAAATGTCACTTTTGGATGGACCAGATTCACTTCTTGGGTCACGTTATCTCAGAGACCGGAGTTTTAGTAGACCCAGAGAAAGTGAGAGATGTAGTTTCCTGGGAGTATCCAAAGAACTTCTTTGAGGTACAACAGTTTCTAGGGTTGGATGGATACTACAGGCATTTCATACAGGACTTTTCATGCCTAACAACACTGTTTACAGGTCTGACCAAGAAGGGGGCGAAGTTTTTGTGGTCAGATTCTTGTGAGTCAGCCTCTTAGGAACTGAAGGGGAGGTTGACGTCAGCACCGATACTAGTCTTGCTGAAGATGGGCAAGGGATACACTGTTTACTGTGATGCTTCAGGTATCAGGATGGGGTGTATGCTTATGCAGGGAGTTGGAGTCTTTGCGTATGGGTCTCAGTAGTTGAGGCCACATGAGATGAATTACCCTACACACGATCGGGAGTTGGCAGTTGTTGTTCATGACTTATGCTGTTGGAGACAGTACCTTCTGGGAGAGAACTTTGTGGTTTTCACCAACAAAAAGAGTCTCAAGTATATACTCACTCAGCATGATCTGAATCTGAGACAGCGTAGGTGGGTTGAGTACCTTCAGTCCTTTGACTTAGAGCTCGCATATACTCTGGGAAAGGGAAACGCAGTGGCAGATGCGTTGAGCAGGAGAACTCAGATTCAGGCAGTTCAGGAGGCTAGCAGTGAGTGGTAGCTTATGGATCTGTTCTCTGAGATGCACTTGGAGGTGCATGAAAGACAGGGAAAAACTTTCCTTTCTTCTGTAGCTGTTACCTCTAGTATACTTGATCAGGTACAGATAAGGCAGCTATCAGACTCAGAAGGCTTAGTCCTGCGGGAGAGTGTGTCTGGAAAGGACCCTCTTTTTGGATGGATAGTGAGTGAGGATGAGATCTCGCATTTCCAGGTATGCGTATGGGTGCCAGCAGACATACACTAGGAGTTGATCTAGAATTTTCATTCCTTAGTTTGGGCAGTTCATCATGGTGTCACCAAGATGTATCGTGATCTACACCTCCAGTACTGGTGGCCAGGAATGAAGAAAGATGTTGCTGGTTTTGTCATGATATGTTTTACTTTTCAGCAGGTGAAAGCAGAGCATCAACGACCAGGGAGGATTTTCTAGTAGTTACCCATTCCCGAGTGTAAGTGGAATGATGTTGCGATGGATTTCGTGACCGGGTTACTGAAGTCACCTCAGGGAAGTGTTGTTGTTTGGGTTGTCGTCGATAGGCTTAAAAAGGTTTCTCACTTCATTCCAATCAAGGAGACCTTCAATGTGGATGATCTGGGACAGTTTTACATCTGAGAGATTGTAAATATACATGGAGTTCCACACTAAATTGTTTCAGACAGGGATGCACGATTTACTTCTCAGTTCTGGTAGGGACTTCAAAAGGTTTTGGGTACGTGGGTACTTTTGAGCACAACATACCATCCTCAGACTGATGTCTAGTCTGAGCGTATGATCCAGGTACTTGAGTATATGCTCCGAGCTTGTATTCTAGACTTTGGCGGTTCTTGGAAGAAGCATATCCCTCTAGTGGAGTTCACCTACAATAACAGTTTTCAGGTGACCATTCAGATGGAACCTTATGAGGCTTGGTACGGTAGGTCATGCCAATCACCCTTATGCTAGATAGAGGTAGGAGAGGTAGCTTTGTTGAGACCTCGTCTTGTTCAGGAGACCTCATAGTAGATAGAGATGATTTGGAAGCGGATGGATACATCACGGTCTCGACAGAAATCTTATGCTAATCAACGGAGACGACCTCTAGAGTTCGAGGTCGGAGATCAGGTTTTCCTGCATGTCGCACCAAGGTTGGGACACAAGAGGATTCATGGACAGGGTAAGATTTCACTGTGGTACGTCGGGCCGTTTGAGGTGTTGGAGAGAGTTGGGCCGGTTGCTTATCGGTTGTAGTTACCTCAGAGGTACCGGGCCATGCACGACATCTTCCACGTCTCTCAGCTCCGACGTTACTTTTCAGACCCGTCACATGTCTTTCAGCCCGAGGAGGTTGAGCTCGAAGAAGATGCATCATTTGAGGAGCATCCCATCTAGATTGTCGATAGTAGTACGAAGGTTCTCCTTGGGCGGTCTGTTCATTTAGTACGAGTGCTTTGGCAGCATGGGAGAGTACAGGACGAGACTTGGGAGAGGGAGGCCGAGGTTCGATCACAGTGGCTGGAGCTATTCGGGGATTCTTCTTCTATGCCTCTCTAGGGAAATTCGATGAAAAATTTCTTTAAGGGGGGACATTTGTAAGAACCCGGATCTTCGTTTTCAGGTATGATTTCTTTTTCTGGAATTTTAAAGGAAAATGAAGTTTCTGGAAATTTTTGAAGTACACGCCCTGTACTTTCTAAGTACACACTGTGTACTCTTTTCCCACTCGAAGCCCTATGCTGGCCATGTCCGGGCCACACACACGTTGTGTAGGGGTGAAGTGGAGGCTGATTTTGGAAGAGTATGGAAAGACCAAGTACACGCCATGTACTCTAAAAGTACACACCGCGTACTTTCTTTTTTTTCATTAATCGGACCGGGGTCACGCCAGATCGCCAAAAACGTCTTCTTCTAGGTCTGGTTCGACCGAGAGATGTCGTATGACCACGAAACTTCTCTGGATTCCCAAGCCTCCATCTGTTTTCCTATTCGACCTCCATCGATTGCGTTGGAACCAGAACGGTGAGTTCTTCGTTCTTCTGGAGTTTCATTCCTTAATTCTTCCTCCTTATCAAGTTATTGTGGTTTGAGCGGTTTGGATGTCTTCTCAGATCAACAACATTCAAGGGATAATCAGTCATCATGGTTTAAGTATATCGATCTCCTAGGAATGAGGTAGGTGGTTTGTGCCTTACCATTCAATGTCTTGAGTTTTATGTGCAAATCCCACCAATACCCGTGAATGGGGTATTGCGTGTTTACCTTTTTGCCCTTATTGTTTTCCTGCCTTGCTTGTATGCTTGCGTAGAGGTAAATTAATCTTGTTAGAGGATAATTTTTTGTGCTTGGATGTTTTTCCCATGCTTTGCTCTGTTTACGATCTTTAGGGTCTTGTTAGCCTTTGGCCGTTATGACTATTTCCATGGCTTGTGTCTATAGGATGGAGTGTTTCTCATTACATCATTGTTTCCTTGTAGTATATTTATCCAAGTAGCTCTATAGGTGTACTTTGGTTAGCTAAGTAGATCTATAGGTGTACTTTGGCCTTATATAATTATTATGCACTGACTGGCATGATACTGAGAGAATATGGTGCTATAAACTATAAGGGATAAACCGAGTGAGCTTCCCAGAGTGCCTTCATATTTTATAGACTACAGGACAGTAGACCGAGTGAGCTTACTCAGAGAGTCCTACCTTGTTGATTTCTCTTTAAGAACCTTCCCAGGCTAGAGGAGGAATTGAACGAGTGATCTTCCTCACAGAGTCTGTGGTATACCTGAGGCTATAGGAGGAATTGACCGAGATAGCTTCCTCAGAGAGTCTCTAGATCTTGGGGCTAAAAGGGTTAGACCGCATGATCTTCCTAAGAGAGTCCTTGACTACACTAGACTATAAGGGGAATTGACCAAGCAAGCTTCCCGAGAGAGTCTGATAAATTCATATGACCAAACTAGTGGGGTTAGGATGAGTGCACCGCCTAGAGGGTTGTGGTATTTCATGGATAGGACCGGAGGGGATGGCTGCGTATACTTCCCAGAGGGTTTCTTGTTGTTGATAGCTGATTTCATAACTACTATTGCAATCTTGTGGATTGATTATTATTGTGTATCATCCGGCTTCACTACTTACTGTTCACTCCCTACTACTTGCTATTGTTATTTACTTCTTATTGTACTTTTACCTGCCATATACTCATGGACTGTTAGGTACAAATCTTCGGGTGGTTTCATTCTTGTATTTTTATCTCACACACTATTTGGGACATGATTTTAGGCCCAAGAAGACTATGTTGTTGCAGGTATAGACAAGGGAAAGCGCCCTTTGACTTCTGGTACTTGATTACTTGGAGTAGGAGATCATGGGACCAAGCTTTGGCCTGTGATGCCAAGGGGCTGTTTACTTTTATTTTGTACTTATTTTGGTACTATGGTGTTTTCAGAATTGTGACTTTTTTGGATTCTTTCCTAGAGTTGTATCTTGCATCATTCCATATATACATATGTGTTCCATTTTATTGATTTAGGCTTCTGCAGTTTATTATGGTTGGTTATTCAGAGCTTCCGCTATTGCATGTGTTTCTATTTCCACTGTGTACTCTCCTAATGTGGGCTTAGTTTCCCCACTATCACACCCAAGGCCCTCGCTGCTAGTCAGCAGCCTCTGGTATTTTGGGAAATGCGCTTGAGTCCATGTGACCAACCGAGTACAGGGTGCCTCTGGGTGGCTTCCGGAACCAGAACGTTACAAAAAATTTACAATGGTAGAAAAATTATTTACCTCAATATAGGTAAAAAATGAAACATGTTAATGTAGAAAAGGTAAAAGAATAAAATACCAAAAAAATTCCCAATTTAATGGTTTTTTTAGTTATTAATAAAACATAAAATCCTAAAAAATATTAATTTACTACCAATTTCATGGAAATTAATTCCACCTCAATTTGGTTGGATTTAAATATAAAACAATAATTATTTTAACCTCTAAACCCACCTCACATAAAGTATAAATACCACCACTCACCACTCCATTTATACTAACAAGACCTTAAGAGAAAAAATCTCTACAAAAAACTCTCCTCCTGACTCTCCCAAAGTACTAGTAATGATAGTGTCACAAAAAGACTAAATATGAGGTTCTAAAGGGTCTCTCAAGTAGGTGATATCCAAGAGGTAATTTTCTAAATCACCTTACTTAATTTCATTTCTTGTTTTATTTTCCCCACAAATCATTCATACTGTGTGATATAATAATTATATAATCCTATAAAAAATTAAATTTTATGTTTATAATTAAATATATTATATCCATCCCTTTTATTAGATCCTCTTAGTAAAATAATCAAAACTATTGTCTAAGTTATACTGGTTAATCACCTCTGTGAATAATGTTTTTATTTGTTTTCAATTACCACCTTCATGGATGGTCATAAAAATACTACTAAGGTTAATTAAAAATTTTGAAGGTATATAATAACCTATCTCATGTTATGGGAATTATATATATACATAATATTAAATAAAACTAAACTAGTTTGTGATATTCTGAAAAACTGCCCAAAATAAAGTAATGATTTATAATTAACATTTTATCAAATGAATCATAATCATGTTAGAAAAAAATGATATATGGGACCATTTATAATAATTTAATTTAATTAATTACATTTTTCCACATTTATAATTGTAATCTCATTTTACGAGAACATCCATAATTTTACAAAAATGAACCAATCATGAAACCACAAAATGAACACATAAGAAATCGTAGAAATAATGAAATATTATTAATTAATGGGTCATAATATGTTAAAAAATCATAACATAGTTATTATAAATATGAATATTGTTCTAAAATGAGTTAATAAAATTCTTTATACCATTATACTAGAGGTTAAATAATGCTAAACTAAAGGGAGGCATGTGGTAAAGGACTTCTTAACTCAATTTCCATTCATTGGGTTATACTTCTATTTCACTGATTATATAATCAATTTTTTTTTGTGAAATCCATTGATTATTTAATTAATTTTTAATAAAACTTTTCCATTTTTAATATACTTTTTATACACATAATCACCCATATGTTAATTCTCACCTCAATGATATGAAATCTGTAAGGGTTTCTCGTCTCACGTTTACTTTTGTAAGATATATGACTTATTCAACAATTATTTCTTGTGTGTGGTGTATGTACTAAACATTGATATATCATATCATTAATTTCATTATATTCTTGGTATTTAATTTTTCATTTTATAATCATTAATTTTATAGGAATACACATCAATTGAATAAAAAGTGGTATGGGAATTCCTAACCCAATTTCCATTCATTGGGTTAAAGTTATACTTCTATGATTATGGCATACTAATGTTGTCTATGAAATTAATTTTGAATAAATTATATTGTTTCTAAAATTTTTATGTGTATTTAAATTAAATACACATATACTGTTCATTTTATTAATGCACCCTTCAATGAAGGAATATATTTTAAAAACATTATTCTATTTTTAAAAATTTCCCTTAAAAACTATGTTTTTCTTCCATATCCTTATTTTAAATTTTTTTTTCAAAAAATGTTTTTAAAATCCTGCATTTATTTTTATAGTTATTTATATTCTTGTTTAAATTTCTATAAAATGGTTTTAATGTTACATATATATTTTTATAAACAAGGTTCCTTGGGACTTCTACAAAAAAATACAAAAGGAATGTTTTGAACTTATATAGAATGATCGAATATTCTCAATGTAAAAAATACCTAATAATTTAAATACCCCATAGAAAATTTACATTTTTATTTAAAAAAATGTTTTCTTTTTATAAATAGAAACAATTATAAAATAATTTTTTTTCATAGTCAACAAGGGTATTTTACTAAAGAAATTTTCAATGATATTATTTAAATTATTTTATCTAGGTCAACATCCTTTGTTGAATATCATGATTCATTGAAATTGATAAATTATAATACCATCTATCATATTTTATTGAAATTTTTATGATCTGTTTGATTGTGTATGTTCTATTTTAATACAATTCATTATATTAAACTAGATGGTTTGTGATTAGGTTTATCATTTAGGGAATGTTATCTCATATGATAGTTTGAATATGAATTATAAATCGATTATGTTTCACCAAATTAATACGAGGAATAAAAAGTAGTTACTATAGGATGGTGGGGTCCTGCTATAGCCCCTTGATACATCAATAGGTCTCATGAGAAAACATAGTTTGGGTATTAGCTTATGTGTTACCCGTTTATATATGGTGGCTTGGCTAAATCCATGATGATATGTTTATGATGTCCCACATTATTAATTCTATAATTATGATATTTTTTGCTGATAATCCATGTAGATATTATACTATTATGATATTCATGGTAAAGTTTCATTCTCATGTGATTTTTTACAAGGAACTATTTGACTAGCTTATATTCCTTCCATATTTTGTTCAAGATAATGTAATAGATACATGTGTTTTTAGTTATTCAATTTTTTTTATTGTTTATATTTATTTATGATATCTTTTTATGTATCATTACCCTTAGTGATCAAATGAGATAACCCCTTTCATATATTGTATTCTTCACTAGGATTCCAAAATATATATTATGTTTGAAAAAGATGGATAATATATAAGTATAGGGGTGTTTATAATGGAGTTTCTATGTCTTATTACATTTTATTTTTTAATGTAATATTTATGTTTGTATCTTATTTATAAATATACTAAACCATTTATTCCATTGTAATGTGATAATAAGTACTTAGTACCAATTTAATAAAGTAAGGAACCATATCTGGGATATAGGGGTCGGGGTCATTACAGTTGGTATCATAGAATGTTTAGTAGAATCCTTTGGAACTAGATTTAGGAAATCATAGATCAGGAAAGATAAACCTAATATGGAAATTTATTATATCTATATACGAACACCATAGAGATACCATGTTTATGATTATGAGATTAAGTACACATGAAATTTTCATTTTGTGTTTAGTATTTCCCTAGTCAAAAAATTATACATTATGTTCCAAAATGTTACAATCTAATCTATTGTATTAAACTATTTAAAAATGGTTTCTAGATGAAGGAATAAGAATCATGTCATTTTACGTATTCCATATAGAGATTTACATCTTAGTAAAGATAACGATGTTGATGCCAGAGATGGAACCGAAGCTGTAGCTGAACAAATTATAACTATATTGGGACAAATGACTCATGTTATAAGAGATAGACTTTCCAATATGGAGTGGCCATATCCACAATGTGGTGTATTAATTTTAGACCATCTCACGTGATAACAACCTCCATCATTCAATGGGACTACAAATCCATTTGTAGTTGAGTAGAGGATAAGTTCTTTAGAGAATATATTTAAACCTTCGGGAAGTAATGAGTTAGCAAAGTTTATCATAGTAGTTGATAATCTCTCAAGAGATGTATATAAGTAGTTTTCATTTATTAAAAACACTAAGGGAGATGAGGATATAAAAAAATTGAATATTTGTATTTTAAAGAACATTTCATGGAAAAATATTTCCATCACAAAATGCAAGATGATATGAAGAGAAAATTATTGAGTCTGAGACAAAAAGAGATTAAAATGATTCTATATATGAAGCCAACTTTACTAGACTAGAAACGAATTATGCAGAATACATACTTAATATATGGAGTAATATTGATTGTTTCATTGATGGGATATATCCATTACTCTGAAGGGATTGGTCTCCTTATATTTCTCATCATGAGAAGATATAGTCTCATGTGCTATAAGGACTGAGAAATAATTATCTATATATTATGTGTTTAGGGGAAAACAATAGAATAAGATAACAATGGATTAAGAGATTGATAATGCAAAAATGGGAAATAAGGATTTTCCAACATGTAATAATTTTGAAAATAAAACCCTTTTACTCACGTGAAGGGAACCGGAGTTTTATACAAGTGTGGAGAGAAAGGTAACAAAGATCTTGATTTAAAGGGAATGAAAGAAGGTGTAAAAGTTCAATGTTTCAACTATAAAGATATGGGGAACTGTGAAAATGATTTCCCAATGAATAAAGTGAATATATCTCAGAAGAATAAAATAGATCAAGTTAAATATTATACTCTTACTATATTAAAATTGGAATAATTAAATTATTTTGGTTTTTATATTAAATAATTATGTTGTTAATGTATTTTAACAAAGATATTATAGTCATAAGAATCATGACATATATAATGATTTTATTGAAATACTTATTATTTAAGGAATTAGAAACCTGAATGTTTACATTATGGTTTTATGGTGATAAAGGTATTAATATATTTTATATGTGACATTTATGTTGTTTCGGGAATCCACTGTTAAGTCTCTCTTGGAAATTTAGTAATATTTTTAGACTATGAATTAGGATAGATGTATTTTATATGAGTCTTAATATCAACTACTTATGGAATGGATTAAATTGAAAATTTTATATTATTTTTTTTATAAAATATGAAAATAATTTTGGGTTTAGTAAATATTTAGAGGATAAATGAATTAGTTGTGAATCTTACGATTCATAAAAAGTTATTAAAGCATGAAAAATTCATCTTGGATATCTATTTCCTGGGATAAAAAATCAAGTGGGGATAGTTCTAAGCATAAACAATGGATGAGATTATACTTTTCGAATGAATATTAATGACGAAATTTTACTTTATAAAGTGTTTATATGGATTGTTAAATAATACCTCAACTTTATGAAATGTATTTTGGAACAAAAAATTTATCTATTTACTTTTCTTACTCAGAAATAAATGGTCTTTTAACCCATAATATATTTATAGTTTTACAACGGTGGAATTTATAATAACTATATTCTCCGTCACTCTCCATCAGAACATGATAGTTTAATTTATCTTCTATGTCCCAGTTTACACTTCATTCTATTTTTATCCTATTTGAAATCTTAATTTTTTAGTAACCATCACATTTCCTATTCCCTATTATTAAGGGGATGTTTATTAACCCTATTTATGATGTTGTTCCCCACAAAGAAACTTCCATGTACAAACTTTTAATTATTTAAGTTCAATTTAATATTATGAGGAAACTATTTATTAAATTTGGAGAGAATATAACACCCAAATATTTTACGATATATATCTTTTAAAATAAATTTAATTTCTTTGATAGCCTATGTTACACTGAACACTAAGCTTAAACAAATGATTAAAACATTATTATTTAATTAGGATAGTTATAAACTAGTTGTTGGAATGAAAAAAATGAATGAAATAAAATAAATTATGAAAATATATTTTACACATGTTTATAACAAGAATTAATTCATTAAAAATTAATTATAAATTATAATAAAATCCAACTGATCATAAATGAAATACTTTTATAAAAAAATTATTTTATGCACAGAATGGAATTTCATATTAATAAATTAAATTAATAATTATTAGTGAGATATTTTAATGAAATTTATATGTTATATATTCATTAATTTTTTTCTAAATTCATACAATATGTTTTATAGTCTTATGATATTAATAGATCTAATTTTATTCTTGAAAAAATATATTTTTCAAAAAGGTAATTTCACCACACTATAATGTAGTACAAATTTGAAAACTAAAATTTTACACTCTTTATAAGTTTAATTTCAAAAAATAAACTTCATTTTTGAAGTTAGGATTTCAAAATTATCTTAGGGTGACTTTTTGGTATTTTTTGGTATGTTTCATTTTTTGATGAATTGTTGAAAACATTGAATTTTAATTGTGAAATTATTTTTTATATACATTATTTATATAGATAAATTATATTGTAAAATCTTTTCAAAGAATAATTAGGTTATTAATACATCAATAAGTCCAATTTGGTTCATTTTAATCAATTTCACATTGAAATTGGATATAAAAACATTTCAAACTTTTGTACTATTCACTTTAGAAACATTCTTTTTCATTGTGTCTATGAAATTAAATTTAAATATTTTTTTCTAATTATAAAAATTTAATCTAGTAAAATGGATTCAATATTTGGAATTAGTAAGTTCAAATTAGTTTTTAAGGTAAATTTAATTTTTATGTATACAAAGTTTACTGTGGAAATTAGTTTTCTCTGCGGTATAGGTAAAAAATGAAACATGTTAAAGTTAAAAGTGTAAGAGATTAAAATACCGAAAAAAATAAAAAATTTAATGGGTTTTGAGGTATTTATACATACTATAAAATATTAATTTCCATCCAAATTCAATGTAATTAAGGCCACCTCTATGTGAGTGGCTTTAAATATAAAATAGTCATTATTTTAACCACTTAAAGTCACTTCTCCTCAAGTATAAATACCAACCATCACCACCCTATTTTGACTTAAATGCCTTGACTCTCCACAAATATCCACCAAAACAACTACTCCTAACTCTACCCACATCCTAGTACTAATGGTATCACCAAAATTCCATATCCATGGTCCAAAAGGGTCTCTCAAGAAGGTGATATTCAAGAGGTAAGTTTCTTAAGCACCTCTCTTAATTTCATTTCTTATACTATTTTATCCCCAAATACTTCATATATAAAGATATAATAATTCCATTATCATGTAAATATTTTAATTTTATATTTATAATTAAATATATTTTATCCATCTCTTTTATTACCTCCTCTTATTCAAAGAAACAAAACTATTGTCCAAGTTATACGAATTAATCGCCTCTGTAAATAAATTTTTTTCCATTACCAACTTAATAGATGGTCATAAAACAGATAGTCAGGTTAAATAAAATTTAAATTCTTATATAATAACCTATATTTTTTTTGGAACTAATATATATACAAAATATTAAATAAAACGATATTAATTATTTATATTCAGAAAACCACCAAAATAAACAAACCATTTATCATTAAAATTTTATCAGATGAGTCATCATCATATTAAAAAACAAAATAATATATGATACCATTTATACCAAATGAATTTAATTAATAAATATTCATTCTAATTATTGACTTTTAATCTCATTTTACAAGAAAATTCATAATTATACACCAACAAACCGATCATGAAACCATAAAAGGAATGCACCTAAAACCATGAAAATAAATAAATAATAATAATTAATTGGTCATAAGTTTTTATAAAATAATCAAATATGTGATTATAATTATTATAATATTGACCATTATACAGGAGTTTAAATAATTCTACACTAAAGGTAAGTGTGATTTAAGGGATTTATTAACTCAATTTTCATTTATCGGGTTATACATCTATATTTTGGATTATGTTATTCCAAGATTATGTGTTGAATGAATTTTTTATTTAATTATTTTTAATCCCACTTATTACCTTTTTATAAACATTTTTTATGTAATCAACCCATTTATTAGTTCTCACCTCAATAATACCAACCATGTAAGGGGTTTTTCGTTTCACTTTTACTTATTTGAGATATAATCCTTATTCACTACTTATTACTTGTGTGTGGTGTATGTACATACCATTAATATATTATATCAATAATTTAATTATCTTTATGGTGTTAAATGTTTCATCTTATAATTATTAATTTTATGGGGACATGATTAGACTGATTAGAAAGTGATAAGGGAATTCCTAACCCAATTTTCATTCATTAGGTCAATGCACTACTTCCTTGATTATGAAATAATAAACATATATGTGAAATGCATTATGAATATATTATTTTTTATTTGAATTTTTTTATGTTCATTTACATTGAATACACACATTTGATTCGTTTTATTAAATCACCCTTAAGTTAGGGACTTTATTTTAAAAACTTATTATCTGTTTAATAAATTCACTTAAAACTATATTTTTATTCCATGAAATTGGTTTTTATAATTATTTACAAATTTCATTTACTATCACCCTATTAATTTTAAGTCATTTATACTCATTTAATAATTTTTATAAAATAGTTTGAAAGGTCTATTTTTTTTTCTAAATAAGGTTCTTTGAGAATTTTCTTAAAAAACACAGAAAAAATGTTTTTTAAACTTATACGGTGTGAGTGGATATTCCCTACCTTGTAACACCTTAATTATTTAAAGATGCATTTAAAATTTTAAATGTTTTTTTTCAAAGAATTTTTTTTATTTTTTAAATGCACAAAATTTTAAAGATAAATTATTTTCAACATGAAAAACGATATTTTCCTCAAGAATTTTTCAATGATCCTATTTCAATTACATCAAAATATGTCAACATATTTCTTTGAAAATTATTATTCATTGAGTTTGATATCTTATTATACCATCTAATATATTTTATTGAATTTTTTATGACGGGTTTGACTATGGATGTGTTATTTAATACCATTCATCATAGTACACTAGATGGTTTATGATATTGTTTGTTGTTTGAGAAAAGTTATTTTATATTCTAGTTTCAATATAATTGTATATGTTGATTATGTTTCACATATTTCATATGAGGATTGCATTGGACTTAGTATGTGATGGACGAGGCCCGCTATATACCCTCGATGCATCAGTAGATATTATTAGACTAAAAAGTCTGGGTATTGGTTTATGTCTTACCTATTAATCTATGGTGTCTTGGATGAGGACTTGATGGCATGTTTATAATTTCCAACATTGTGAATTCCATCATAATGAGATTATTTAATTATAATACTTGTGAATATTCTAGTAGTTTATTATCCATGGTTAGGTTTCATTCTCATGTGATTATTTATATGAAATTATTCAACCTTATCATATTCTTTCTATATTAATCTCAAGATTATGTTTTAACAAAATGTGTTTTCATTTATTCACCTTGCCTTATTTTTTATGTTTATTTATGATAGCTTCATATGTATTTTTACCCTTACTAATCATATCACCTCAATGCTTTCTTATGTTTTATTTTTCCCCAAGATTCCAACATGTGTATTATGTTTGACATGCATGGATGATCTAGGGGAAGAAGGGTTTCCAATGGAGTTTATATGTCTTATTCCATTACACGATTTAATGTAATATTTATATTTGTATCTAGTTTACCAAATATACTAAACCATTTGATTTTTTCGGAAGCGATCGCAGGTTGTTAAAACCAATGCAATAATGTAAGGCACCAGCTATAGCCTACTATGTTCTAGGTTGTTAAGTCATTATATAATAATTAAAATATCTTATATATCTTATATATTTTTTAAATCAATACATATGATCATACGTTTATGTAATAAATGAAAAATTCATCACTTCCCTTTATGGATTTGGTAGTATACACATACATGCAAATGACATTATCATATCTTATAGGATGAAAAGGTGATTGACAATTTCTATTAAATTAACATAAAAATATTTTAGTACAAAAATTATAGTTATTAAATCATGTTAATAAGTTTATATAATATTTATAGGATGTTAATGAAGAAATAAAATTTAAATATATTGCTAATACAAATTGCCTATTTTTTGGGAGACCCTCTTTGGATTACACATTAATCATTAAATGGATGGTCATTTGGGAAGAAAATAAGAACTGGGAAGTGATTAAGTATGTTAAGAATATATTTGGGTGAATATTTATTCAAATAAGGGGATCAATTTATGTGAATAAGTTAATAGAGGAGGTTTACTTTTATGAGTGAGGTGGGCAACAAACATATAAATTCTTAATTCATTAAAATATAATAAATTAATATTAAAGTGAATGTGGAACCAAGTGGCTAATATTTAATTGATAATACAAGTTAAGATATAAAAATATTAATTCAATAAAATTTACACAAGTGTAATTAATATTTTAAACCTTCTCTTTTATTTTTACCCCTCATTAACCCATTTAACTTTGACAAAGGTGAATTTTTTTACATTACATACTATTTATTATAAACAAAAATGAACGTGGCCCCATTAAATAATTGGGAAATCATGATTCCAAATATGAAAACCATTTTATAAAATTATATTATTTTTATTATAAGATTTTTTTAAAAATAAGATCTTAAAATTCAACACAAACCGTTTTTAGAAAATTGATCTTTATGAATAATATAGAATTTGTTATTACTTATTTCCTAGTAAAATAAATTAAATGAACGTTAAAATATTTTATTGAATATATTATATTAATATTTAAATATAATCATTCACCAATAGTGATTAAATTAATTTATTAATAAAAATAACATTACACACAAAAAAAAGTTTTTTAGAAAACAAATATTTTTACATTCCCATTATTTTATTTTCATTTATAATAAATATATAACAAATTAATTAACATTATATATGTGTAAAAATAATTATTAATAAGTTTAGTAGAATAAATTATTTCTTATATAAAGCATATATGACATGAATATTCTCCAAAAAAAATTCAAAACAGTTCTTTAAGATCAATAATATTTCCTAACTGGATTAGAAATTATTTTTCGAAATTATATTTCATTTAAATAGAAAATAATGTGCATAAGTTTTTAATGTAAAATAATTAATCACATAATTTTTTTGTTTTATAATTCATAAGATATAAAATTATTTATTTACCAAAGAGATTATATATTCTAAAATTTTGTGTGGTTACATTTGAATCCACATACAAGAATTTTTCCATAAAAATTTCTATTACATGGATTCATAAGAATAAGGTTCCCTCTACCTCATCACATCTTTAAGTTCCCAAGATTATTTCAAATTTTTATCCATTTATAGAACCTTATCTAGGCTAGTGTACTTATTCCACAACATATTATCTCCATAATGAAATATTTTTTCTAGTTTTTATTCCTAAGAAAGATCATGCTCTAGCGGTATGATAACAATGATCAGTACATGTGAAGGACTAGGTATGTACTTTCTGAAAAGAGGCAAATGTAACAAATTTTTAGCTTGTAAAATATTAATAAAAAGATTAGTGCAATAAGTTAACATTCCAATATAATAAATAATCTTATACGGATTGATATATCTGGGTCTGAGCTTTAAATTATTTCCAAATCTCATAAATTTATTCCAAGGTGATATTCAAAGGAATAGATTATCAAAAAAATTTAAATCTCAATATCACTGAAAATTATAAGTTTAAATTTTATATAAATTATGATATACTTTGATATGTTTTTGAATGGGTATAACCTTATCTACCATTTACAGGCTAACATAGGTCCAAGTATATTTCAATACCTAACTTAATCCCAAAATTTCAGAGTCCCACTACTCATTCCACATAGGTATTCATAAGGATCCATTTGAATTATTCATTGAAATACATTTTTATAAGAAATTTCAACAAGAGAAAGGTGTTGATGAAAAAATAATTTCAAATCCACAGATAAATATCTCAACATATATTCTTGTGTTTTAATAGTCCTCTTATACTGAAAACCTTTATGATGATGATATTTTGTGCTAAGTCTCAACCCTATAATGAAATCTAGTAGAAGTCCCCTCCAGAAGATCATGTTAACCCTTATACCTTGATCAAATATGATCGAGAGTGGTACTCTATATAAACTAAACCATTCTATAATATACATCCTAGAGAACATATCAAGAGAGAAGTAATCTTTGATAAAAATGAAATGTGTTTATTTTGTGTGGTGATTGAATAAAACCCAAACAACAATATCCCCATTAGATGTCTTTGGGAGTCCCATGATGAAACACATGGTGATTTTTTACATTTCCACTTAGGTATGGGTAATGGTTGTAACTTCCCCTTTTAATTTTGTGTCATAGAATTAAATTTATGGTATACTATGAATCACGGTACATACTCCACAATATCCCTTTTCATAATATCCCACTAGAAATTCTCTTTAATGTCTCTATAAGATTTTATACTTCTAGTTTGAACAAATAATGATGAACAATGATTTTAATTTAACATCTTCTTAAATTTAGTTTTGTCATGACCCGTCCACCGAGGCCTATGCCATGACTGCGCCAAGCCCTACATCCGTAGGATAGGGGATGGCGAGTAGCACCAGAAAGGCGTATCCATATAACAGGAACGAATTTCCTTTAAACTTGTACAAACACACAATCCAAGAGCACAACAAGAAGCAACCACGAAGTAAACTACTGTAGTAAAAGGTTTAATAAAATTAAAGGGGCAAAAATATAAGCCCAACTAAAGATTACAAGTACAAATGAAAAGAGAAAGCAACTCCTGGATCATCCACCGAGGATCCTACCTGAAGGGTAGGTATAACTCACGATCAGTAGACACTGCAGCACATCACACCAAATGGTCTGCCTCTGAGCACCATCCAGTCTTAGCTCCCTCAGCCTTGATTAATACTGTCTGTCATCTACACAAGACATAAAAAGGTGTAGGCATAGCTCGTGCATGGGTGAGTATAAAAATAATCATTAGGGACCCTGAGACCCCCAATGGTCTCCCAGAGTTCCACAAAGAAAAAACCACAAAGAAAGACCTCAATCACAAAGCATGAAGTATTCACCAACTCTACTTAGGTATATTCACATAAATATACATATGTTATCAAAATATACTCATCTCATTCATGAGGAAACATAAGAATACAACCTTTAAGCCATTTTCACACCTGATCCATGAAGGAAGAATACCACAAAGGTAACACCATGAAGGTAACACCATAAAGATAAAAGTACCATAAAGGTAACACCAGGAAGGTAAATGTACCATAAATGTAAATAATTAGCTCGCACAAGGTATAAGTACTGAATTATAGATGATTATTAGTAAATCAATATAATCTTATTTTGTCTAGAGGCTCTACTGCGGACCATACAGAGTCTGACCCACCAAAGATCGACAGGTACTAACCCCCGCTGACCCACATAGAATCTGACACACACAGGATCAGTATGTGCTAACCCACATAGGGTAACTGAGCACTGACCCACACAGGATCTGACCCACATAGGATCAGTGCTGATCTACACAGGATCGCTCTGTACTAACCTCCGTAAGATCTGTCTCCAACCTTCGCCTCATAGCCAGCCACTAGATTCCCACTCTTAGTATGCTTGATTCCTGTAGGATCCACTCCTCAAGCCACCGGTGGTACCTAAACTGCCAAAAATCTCCACAAAGAATTATTACAATTTACTTCGATGTTTAAAGGGTTCCAACATGATAGACGGTGTGTCAATCGGATGCCCGATCTATGACTTATAAGCGTTTTAGTTCTATGGGCCCAGTTGGATTTGGGTCCGATCCAACCCGGCCATACACCAACTTTCTCTAAAACTCATGTGGAGTATACCAAAAGGAACATCTCCCTCCAAGGGTCTCAGAACCGTAAATGATTCATCAAAAAAATGATCATATTTCAAGATATGGAACCTTTAGTGAAACTGGGCTTGGAAGGGTCCGGGTCCGGTCTGACACGGTCGGATAGCCCTGCCCGACCCATTTTGGGTCGACCCGACCCGGTCAGTGTCCATCCTAGCCTGACCTGAACCGTCCTGGGCTGGCCTGGTTGGGCTTTTCCATGGTGGGCTCAGCCCTCTAGGCTGGACCACAACGGGCCCGACCTGGTGGGTCGTGGTCCGGCTCGACCCGAAGGGGGCGCATCCCGGCCCATAAGGGGGGTGTGGTCCAGCCCGCATAGGGTGTGGCCCGAACCACTGAGTGGCACAACCCACTGGGTTCAAGAGGCCCACCCCGTGGAGGGGCGAGGTCCGCTGGGCTCATGCAGCCTGGCCTGTGGAGGGCACGACCCACTGGTTGGGGTCCACCCTAGCTGCCGCAGGTTGGAGGGGGGGAGGGGGGGGGAGTGAATCCCCCCAGTTTTCCCGAATGGCCTTAGCCAGTTGGTTTGTGAAGCGGTTATGCCAGGTGGTGCCACCTGGTCACCGCGAGACCCACAGGGATGGGTATCTTCTCCACCAATGGGGCTTTGTGTCGTGGCCATCTCCAATGGTGCACGAAGGGGTGATGCTCTTCCTCTATCCACGGATGGACAGTGCCGAATACTGCTTTCCACCATAGCTTTGGCCACGACCTTCTCCACTGATGGCATGCGATGACATGCCTCCATCCATTTTGTGGCTAGCCATTGATGGCCGACGCCATCACCCGCCAGCGCCGGTGCTGTCATGCCAGTGCTGCACTGAAGGTCTTTTGCAGGTCACCAGTTGAGCTCTTGTGGCCTGCTATTCCGTTCTAAGGTACCTATGGCCTCCCCGGAATTCCCTCATCACTGCTTGACCCTCCATTCTGGGTTCCGTCCAACCTGAGTTAAAATTCCATGAAGAAAGAATAGTTCCAAAAAGTAGCGTAGGGTATGGGCCTTGCTAATTTCGTCTGGTCCCTCTGTGTTATCTTGATGACACAAGGGAAAAATCGGATTCAACAAAATATTGAAAATAAATGATATAAGAAATAAACCATACATCAAGATCCTTGGAGAAATTTTGCGTTTGTGGAAGATTCGACGTTCTTCGTTCCCTCAACAAGCCTCCAAGGATGTTGCTCAATTGTCATTCTTTTGTTCATGATTAAGTGGTGCTCATCACCGCTCACTGAAACCGGTCCCATCCTCTAAGTGGTGGGCGTCGCTGCACTTTATTAGAACTTCGTCACTGGGTGAAGTCATGCCAATACTCCTCCCCAACCTCCATATAAATACGTGAGGGGGATGGTGAGTAACACATGGGGAATTAATAGGGTTATATTAATTAAGAAACATTCATAATTCAGTGGTGTTGTTACAAATAATTCAGGAGTCAAGCCTTTTAATGTCTTGACAAGTCGTTGGTCCTACCACTGCCACTTTTTTTGTTGGAGAAAAATAAGTAATAATGAAAATAAAATAACTTTTTTATTTTATTTTTCTTTTAGAAGTCCTAAAATCTATCTTTTTTTCTTGACCTACTGCGGTTTAAGTGAAGCCTCCCTTAATCAAAACTCGGTGCTGTAGATTCAATGGTACCCTCGTATTTTTAATCAAATCACTGGTTCAATAGTTAGAAAACACCGCTCGTGCGTTTTCTAAATGTAACTTAAAAAAAGTGTAGAAATTAATTTTGAGCAAAAATGGCCTCGCAATCAAGCGCCGTCAATTTTTGCAGACTTGTAAAAATTCCATATAATTTTAAAAAAAATTACATGGAAAATTCGGGTCTTTACATTCTCCCTACCTTAGGGAATTTCATCCCCGAAATCCAGAATATAGGATATGGAAACAAATGGGGGTTCTGAGGACAAATCTGATCCTCCCTATCCCTTGTGATCTCCTAGAGGTTTCTATACTACTAGCGAATGTACACTAGAGGAATTGATCATCCTTGAAAGACCCACTCCTGTCAGTCCTCAATCTCCACTAAAACCTTTGTAAAAGTTGCCCCATTGTCGATGTCTAGCTCACCCTAGTCGATGACATGTGATGGATCATGCACGTACCTCTTCAGCTGCGACACTTGGAAAACTTCATGCACTTGGTGCATTTGTAGGGGAAGAGCTAGATGGCCTGACACCTCTCTAACTCTACTAAAAACTTAAAATGTTTCGATAAACCTCGGTGATAACTTGCTGCCTCGACCAAATCTCCACAAATCTCATTGAGGTGAGACCTGTAGGAAGACATGGTCTCCCCCCTTGAACTCCAATGGTCTTCGTCTCGTGTCAGCATAAGACTTCTGCCTGATCTGTGTAGTCTTTATCCGCTCCTGGATAATCTTCACCTTCTCAGTGGTTTTTCATACCAACTTTGGACCCATAAGTGCTGACTCCCCTGGGTCTGTCCAGAATAGAGGTGATCTGCATGGTCGACTATACAAGGCCTCAAATGGTGTCATACTGATGGAGGAGTGATAACCATTGCGGAATGAGAACTCAACCAAGGTAAAGTGATCCTCCCAACTGTGGACAAAATCTAGGTCGCAATCACGAAGCATGGCCTATAGTGTCTGAATGGTCTACTCCATCTGACCATCCTTCTATGGATGAAAGGTGGTGCTCAAACATAGATGAGTCCCGAACGCCTTTTGTAATACCTTCCACAAACGAGAATTAAAATGGGCTTCACTATCATAGGATATCATCGATGGAACCTCATGAATTCACCCAATCTTCTGTATGTAGAGGTCTCCCAAGCCCTCTATTGATCCCTACTCTCGGATAGGTAGGAAGTTGGTTGACTTGGTGAGTTAGTCAACAATCCCCCAGGTGGAATCATGTCCCATGGAAGTATGTGGATGCCCTATCACAAAGGACATGGAGATATCATCCCACATACACTCTGGTACCTCTAGTGGTAGTGCTAAGCCTACTAGAACCTGATGCTCGACATTCACTTGCTGACTAGTGAGGCATCGTGAAACAAACTCTGCCACTACTTTCTTCAGTGCATGCCTCTAGTGCAGACATCTAAGGTCATGGTACATCTTCACCGTACCATAATATACCACCATAGGGGTCTTATGGAACTCCCTCAACACCTCCTCCCATAGCACCACTGGTACCACGATACGTCATCTGAAGAGGATGACGTGCTCCCCAACTTCAGAAAATCCATTAGGTGCCTCTCCTGAGAATATTTGAGCACATCGTGCCCAATAGTCAATGTCACCAAGTTGTAACTCCCGAAATAGCTGAAGAAGTGGGGGAGTGATAGTAATATACTGGAGATAAGCTACTCCATATTTTTCCACAATGGATATCTGTAATTTGGATATCTGCTCTGTCCCTTGACTCAGTAGTCGTAAACCAGATCTCTTGTTGAGTGTGTCTGCCACTACATTCCCCATCCCAGGAGTGTAGACTATCTCGAATTCATAGTCCTAGAGGAACTATAGCTAATTCCCCTATCTGAGGTTCAGATGCTTCTGTGAGAATATATACCTAAGACTATTTTCATCAATGTAGAATGTAAAATGTTCTCCCATCAAGTAATGTAACCACATCTTCAAGGTGGAGACCACTACTACTAACTCCAGGTCATGGGTGACATAGTTCTAAAAATGATGCCTCTACTATCGTGAACAATAAGCGATCAATGCTTACTCCTGCATCAGGACACATCCATGTATGTGTCCCTCTCAGTAAAATACATACCCAACGCCCTCTTCTTGTAGGCTCAAGATGGGTGCACTCATCGGTCTCGGTCTTAGCTCTTGAAAACTATTCTAGAATATTTCCATCCACACAAAGGGACGTCCCTTCTTCTTCAATATAGAAAAGGGTTCCAAAACTCTAGAAACTTTGGGTACTAATCTTCAGTAGTACCTCGCCAACCCCAGAAAACTCCGCACCTCGGCCACACTCCCTAGTGTTTCCCAATCTAGAACAACCTCTATCTTTTCTGGATCCACTAAGACTCCAAAATCCATTATAAGATGTCCTAGAAAGTGGACCTCTCGTATACAGAACTAGAACTTCAAGATATTACCATAAATCTGGTGCTCTCGGAGTGTATCCAGAACTATCTGCAGATGATAATCATTCTCCTCCTCTATCACTGAGTACACTAAGATGTCATCAATGAAGTCCACCACAAAGCGATTGAGGTATGGCTGTAAGATCCTATTCATGAGTCACATTAACACTGCTGGGGAGTTGGTCACACTGAATGACATAACCAAGAACTAATAGTGGCCATACCAACATATAAAGTCCATCTTATGCACATCCTCATCTCATAACCTGAGCTGATGATAGCCTGACCCGAGTTCTATCTTCAAAAACCAATGATCTCCCTTCAACTGATCAAAAAGATCATCAATCCTCAAAAGTGAATACTTGTTCTTCCCGGTCACTAGTTTCAAGCGCCGATAGTTTTTACAGAGTCTCAAACTCTCATATGACTTCTTGGCAAACAAAATTGGAGCTGCCCATGGAGAAACACTAGGCCTTATGAACCCATTTATGTGTAAGTCCTCTAACTGTACCCATAACTAATGAAGATCCACAGGAGCCATATGATATGTTTGTGTAGATATCAGTGTTGTCTCGAGGGTATAGGTCGATGTAAAAGTCCACCTCTCTGCAAAGATGTAGTCCCAAAACATCATCAGGGAAGACATCGATATATTGGTCCACCACTATAGGATAGCTCAGACTCTCATCACAAACTACTATGAGGATAAGTATATCCAACTGATGTGTGATCGGCTGCACCCTCCTCCGGGTAAGTCCATCATATTCTACAAAGGTTCCCTTCTCACCAATGAAGGAAACCCTAGTCCCATCCTTGCAGACACACCTCACTTTATGCCTAATACAATCAATATGAGCATGGAATGTGGGTACCAAATTCTTAACCAAGATGACATCTTAAGGCCTTGACGCCACTACTAGAATATCCCAGCTAAAGGTCTCGCCTCCTAGAGGAAGCTCACACTACCAAAAACAATGTGTAATTGTTGAATCTTTTCCTATTGGAGTCTCTAATCGTAAGGATAGAGCCCACGACTCCATCATAATCTCTGAGCTCCAAACGAGGGCTGTGGAAATAAAATAGTGACTGGAACCGATGTCTATATGTACTACAACTAGGGTGTATTAGACCCATATCATACCTCTAATCATCTATAGAGCGTTGTGGTTGTAGGCCTCATCTGCCTGAAGCTATGCACATCCCTGTCCACCTGCTCTCTGTGGTCAGGGTGGACCTCCTCGAGGTGGTGGCAGTAGAACATCGAATCACTGCCCCCATCCTGATGCAAGACCAACTCCTCTTCCACGTCTATTTCCTTATATAGATCCTTGCATGAACCTCTACCTCTGGCTCGATGGTCCCTCGACCATCAACTGGCCATTCATACAGTGGGTTGGGCAGTCATGTGCCATGTGGCCCTGCCTGCCGCACAAGTAGCACTGCCTAAACCTCATCTATCCAATGTCCTGTAATCCCCTAACCACTGACCTTGTATCCTAAGGTCATCCACTAGAATGTCTATCCCATTTGGGCCCATGTGTCATTTGTCTACTGCCTACTGCAGATGACTCTTCTACATGACGTCTGGTGGTGGCTCTCGCTGTCGATGTCTGCTCAGCTAGAAATCTCTCAACAAAAAGTTCTCTCTCCAGTACCCCAACCTGAGTCGGAATGCTGAGCGATAACATCGATGCTCTGATCTCCCATCGAAGACCCTACTCAAAGGTATGGTCCCTAAAGAAAGGGTATCATACCAAGTTAGTGGAGTAGCGGCAGAGATCAGTGAACCACACCGTGTACTGGACCATAGTCATGCAACCCTATTGTAAGTGTAGCATATCCTGTATATGCACAAAGTGTAGAGTTGCTGGGAAGAACTCTACCCTTAAAAGGTCCTCGAAGTCTTCCTAGGTGAGGGTTTCCTCAACATGTAACTGGAGTATAAGAATCCACCATCTCCTAGATGCTCGTTGGAAGAGACTAGAAGATCAGATCACCATCAGATCAGTTGGTGTCCCAACTAAGCGAAAAACTCTAGCCACAACCTTCAGCCAGTCCACAGCTGCCTGCAGATCTATCTCACCTCAAAACCTTAGAGGCCTATGCAGCTAAAACTCATGCAATGTGATAATTCGGTGTGCACAATCTGCTGGTGGGGCTAGTGGAAATGGCTGCCCAATGGGTAGTGGGTCTGCTGGTACACCACCTGAAGGTACTATCGACATAAGAGGGCCCTAAACCGAGGCCTCCTCGCTCGGTGGTCCATCATCATGTACTCTATTGGTATACCTGGATAGCTGTATACATGGAAGCATACGAAATGAAAATAAGCATTCCACGATAAAAAAATATACCTGGTGAGCTGACTCAAAGAGATCAAAGAAATAATTTTAAAAAACACACGCAATCAGTGTTTTCCTGCGCTAAGTCGTAAATCAGAATTCATTGTCCTATTGTATAGATACTTTGGCTGCCGCACCAATACTAGATTCCCCAAATTGAAAACCACACTCATAACACTTAACACTATTAACACAATGAATAGATCAGAGTCCAATTTATTCGGTACAACTGACTCCTATGATACCACATTGTCAGGACGTGTCCCCTGGGGCCCATGTTGTGACTACCCCAATACACCTTCCATAGGCTAGGGGGTGGAGACTAGCTCCAGAATTTCATATCCCTATAAGGGGAAGGAATTACTTTAAAACTGTAAAAACTTAAAATCCTAGAGTACAACATGAAGCAACCACGAAGTAAACTACTGTAGTAAAAAGTGTACTGAATGTAAAGGGGTCGGAATACAAGTCCAACTGAAGACTAAAAGTACAAATGAAAAGAGAAAATAGCTCCTGGATTTTCCACCGAGGATCCTACCTAACGGGTAGGTACATATCATGATCTATAGACACTATGACATGTCACATCAAATGGTCCACCTCTAAGCACCATTCAGTCTTGGATCTCTCAGCCTCGATCAACGTTGTCCATCTTCTGCACAAGACACAACATAGTGTGCGTTTTCTTTGTGTAGGGGTGAGTATAACAATAATCAGTAGGGACCTTGAGACCCCCGAAGGTCTCCCAGGGTTTTACAAAGGAAATACCACAAAGCAAGACCTCAATCACAAAGCACGATGTAGTCATCAACTCTACATAGGTATATACTTATACATATACCTATGTTATCAAAATGTACTCATGTCATTCATGAGGGAGCTTAAGACTCCAACTTTTATGACATTTTCATAACTAATCCATGAAGGAATAATACCAAAAAGGCAACACCATGAAGTTAAATCCACGAAGGTAAAATTATCACAAAGATAACAAAATGAAGGTAACACCACGAAGGTAAAAGTACAACAAAGGTAACACCATGAAGGTAACACCATGAAAGTAAAAGTACCATGAAGGTAACACCACGAAGGCAAAATTACAACAAAGGTGAAGACTCATCTCACACTAGTTATAATAACTAAAGTACAAGTGATTAGTCATAAATCAAGATCATCTTATTCTGTCAAGAGGCTCTGATACTGACCATATAGTGTTTTACCCACATAGGATCGATAGGTACTAACCCCTGTTGACCCACACAGGATCCTACCCACACAAGATTAGTATGGGCTGACCCACATAAGATTGGTGATCACTGACCTACATAGGAACTGACCCACACATGATCATTGTTGATCCACATAAGATCGATTGGTACTAACCTCCGTATGAACTATTTCCAAACTCCACCTCACTTCCAGCCACTATATTCCCGCTCATAGAATGCATGATTCTGGGGGGATCCGCTCCTCAAGACATTGGTCATACCTCAACCACCAAGAAGCTCCAAGAATAAGTATCCCAAAGGATAGCCATGTCATTAGGGTTCCAACGTGATAGAAAATGCATCAATGAGACACTCAGTCTGTGACTTATAAGCATTTTAGTTACGAGGGCTTGGTTGGATTCGAGTCCGATCCATCTTGGCCATACTACAACATTCCCCAAAACTCAAGTGGAGTATTCCAAAAGGACTATATCGCTCCAAGGGTCCCATCCCCATAGGCAGTTTGTCAAAAGAACCCTAGTATTTCAAAATAAGGCTTTATAAGAGAAACTGGGCCTGGAAGGGTTCAGCTCCGGTCGAACCCAGTTGGACAGCCCCGAACCAACCTGGGCCCACCCGGTTGGGCTAGGCCGCGGTGGCCACAGCCTGCTGGGTGGGGTAGCGATAGGCTCGAACCACTGGGTTGTGGTCCAGCCTAGCTTGTAGGGGGCGTGGTCCGACCCGTGGAGGGCACAACCCGTTGTGCTGGCGCGACCCGGACCACAGAGGGGTGTGGCCTACTGGGCTCCCATGGCTCGACCCATAGAGGGGTGCGGTCCACTAGGCTAGTGCGGCTTGGCCCGTGGAGGTCCCGACCCATAGGCTGGGGTCCTCCCTTGCTGGGGTGGGGGGGGGGGAGTGGGGGCTCCCCCGGGACTAAAGTTGTCTCCAGTTATAGGGTTTACTGGAAAATTTATTACTCCTTAGATGTTGACACATGTTTAACAAAATGTCAGTCTTCCATGTTTATATAAAAAAATAGATTGTGAAAATTTTTACAAAAACCCATTTTTTCCTTCCACTTTTATCAATGTGATACAACTATAATACATTATAAAAAATTTATCCCATTAAAAAAACATATCTAAAACGCATCAAAAAAAACATTTAAAAAAATAAAAAATTAGAATAATAAAATGCTATTTTAAATTCTATAAAAGACTCTATAAACTAAAAAAATAACATATAAAAAAACATATAAAAAATGTTGATATAAAGAAATAGAAAAAAATTATTCAAAACATAAACATATCAACAACAAAACATATATACAAAAAACAGTTATATAAATTACTAATTAAAACATATCAATTTATAAAAAAACAATAACAATGAAAAATACGAATTTCTTATAAATTACTATTTTTTTTAAACATTTTAATTTTTTATTTATCAAATAATGTTGTGAACAACTATTAATCTTTGAAAGTTCAAAGAAACATTTTATGAAAGAAATTAAAAATATGCACTTAGAAAAATATAACATAACATTACTAAATTAAAATGTTTTCTAAAAATATTGTTTGAAAATGATAAAATTTTCTGAAATATATATAAACACATTATTTTATAAATGTATAAACAGTTTTATGAGATATGTTTTTAAAGGAATAAAAATAATATAATTTATAATGGAACTAAAAAAAAAGTAACAATTTTAAGAGAAAATAAAATTTTTATTTAAAGGGAAAAATTTCAATGAAGAATTCCCATTATAAATAATAAAAAAATCATAAAAAATAAAAGTCAGAAATAATAATAGAATTTTAATGAATTTATTTATATTAAATAAAATTACCTATTATATGTTTTAAATTTTTACATAAATTTTAGAAAAATAATATAATTTACCATTTAAAAATACATACAACAAATGAATAAAAATATAAATAAAATGTTGATATTTGGGATGTCCTAGTAGAGGATCCAGTGGATGTTCCAGTGGAGGTTCTAGTGGAAGTTTCAATGAAGGTTTCATTTTTAGTGGAGGTTCCAATGGAGGTTCTAGTGGAGGTTCCAGTGGAGATTTCAGGTTCCCATAGAAATTCTAGTGGATGTTCCAGTGGAGGTTTCAGTGGACGTTCCGGTAGTGGTTTCAGGGGAGGTTCAAATGGAAATTCTAGTGGAGGTTCCAGTGTAAGTTCTAGTGGAAGTTTCAGTGGGGGTTCGAGGTTCGAGTGGACGTTCCAGTAGAGGTTTCAGTGGACGTTCCAATGGAGGTTATAGTGTAGGTTCTAGTGGAGGTTCCAGTGGCGGTTCCAAGTTCTAGTGGATGTTCCTGTGGATGTTTCGTTGGTGGTTTTAGTGGAAGTTCTAGTGGAGGTTCTAGTTGAAGTTACAGTAGAGGTTCTAGTGGATGTTCCAGTGGAGGATTCAGTGGAGGTTCCTATGGATGTTCTAGTGGAGGTTCCATTGGACGTTCCAAGGGATGTTCTGATAGAGGTTCTAGTGGAGGTTCCAATGGAGATTCCAATAGAGGTTCCATGTTCCAATTGAAGTTCCAGTGGGAGTTTAAGTATAGGTTCCATTGGACGTTCTAGTGCAAGTTCCAGTGTAAGTACTCTTGGAGGTTCTAATAGAACTTCTAGTAGAGGTTATAGTGGATCTTCGAGTGGATTTTCCAGTGGAGGTTCTAGTGGAGTTTACAGTGGAAGTTCCAGTGGAATTTCCAAATGGGTTTTTAATGGATTTTCCACAATAGAAAAAAAGTTATATTTATAAAACTATAGAATATAACAATAACAATAAAATTTTAATAAACATATTTATATAAAATGAAATTAAATATAAGAAATATAATTTATTTTACTCAAAATCTATACTAAAAAAATTATAAATATATTAAGATGATGTTTTAGTGGAGGTTCTCATGGAAGTTTCAATAGAGGTTCTAGTATATGTTCTAGTTGATGTTCCAGTGGAGGTTCCAGTGGTGGTTTCAGTGGAGGTTCAAATAAAGGTTCCTATGGAGGATCCAAGTTCCAGTGGAAGTTCTAGTGGAAGTTTCAGTGAAGGTTTCAATGTATGTTCCATTGGAGGTTCTAGTGGATGTTCTAGTGGAGGTTCCAGTGGAGGTTTAAGTGGAGGTTTTAGTGGAGGTTCCAATGGAAGTTCTAGTGGAGGTTCTAGTGGAGCTTCCAGTAGAGGTTCCAGTGGAGGTTCTAGTAGAGGTTTTAGTAGAGGTTCTAATGTAATTTCCAAATGAAGTTTCAATGGATGTTTCACAATACAAGACAAGTATATATTTATATAACTATTAAATATATTAATAAAAATTAAATTTTAATAAGCATATTTATATTAAAGGAAATTATATGTAATATATGAAATATATTTTATTCAATATATATACAAATAAAAATTATAAATATAATAAGAGAAAGTTTCAGTGGAACTTAAACAAAAAATTCCTATGAAACTTCCTCTAGAACATTCCCGTGTGAATTAGAGACCTATACTGATATTATATGAAAATATTCACTATAAAAATCAAATAGATAACTCAAATAAGGTCTTCATAAATATTTTAATGATTCAACTAGAAACTTTATAGCGAAGTTTTGCAAAAAAACTATTTTTTAAAAGACAAATTATTTTGACTTTTTTAAATGCAATAAACATTTTTTAGACAAATATTTATTTTGATTTAAAATAATAATTATATTTTCAATATAATGAACTCAATATTCATTATTGACTTAAAGAAAACACTATGAATTTAAATATATCAAATAAAATCTATAAATTTTCTCCTAAATGATTAAAAAATTTATTTTTATCACATATTTATATTCAATTATTTTTAAATGATGTAACAATTTTTTTTAATGGAGGATCCATTATTTTAGGGAATTGAAGATGATACAATCTGCTCCCCCTGGTTTTCCAGAATGTCCATTGCCATTCGGTTTGTGAATCGGCGACACCACGTAGATCCACCCAATTGCCGTGGGACCTGCATGGGAAGGCCCCTCCACCGCCACAGCTTTGTTTTATGACCATCACCCGTGGCGCACGATGGTGGGCCGCTCCACCTCCGCCAGCGGTCGGCCAGTGCCGGCCACCACTGGACACCACAACTTCATTCACGACCTTCTCCACTGGTGGTGCATGACGGCGCACTGCCATACCATCCGTGGCTAGCCATTGCCAGCCACCGCCATCACCCGCCAGCACAGGTCGCCGATGCTGTCGTGCCCAAGCCACGCTTGTGGTCTTCCATAGGTCACCAGGTGAAATCTGGTGGCCCGTTTTTCCATCTGAAGGAACCAACGGCCTCCCTGAGACACCCTCTTCACTGCTTGACCCTCTGTTATGGGTTCCGTCCAACCCTAGTAAAAAGTCTTTGAACAAAACATAGATCAACAAAGTAGCGGACAGTCCAGGCCTTGTTCGTTTGGCCCGCTCCCTCCGCGTATTCTCAATAACATGAGGTAAGAATAGGATTCAATAAACTATTGAAAATAAATGAGATAAGAAATACACCCTACCTCAATATCATCGGATAATGTCCACATTTGTGGAAGAGTCAGTGTTTGTCATTCCCATGACAAGCCTCCAACGACGCAACTCAATCGTCATTATTTGGTTCACAATTTGGTGGCGCTCGTCACCGCTCACCAAAACTAGTCCCATCCTCCAAGTGGTTGGTGTTACAGAACATTATTAGAACTTCGTCGCTTGGTGAAGAAATGCCAATACATCTCCCAAACCTCCATATAAATATGAGAGGTGGAGCATGAGTAACGCACGTGGAATTAATGGGGTTCAATTAATTGTGGAACCTTCCTAATTCCAATAGTGCTATTACAATGAATTGAGGAGTCAATCCATTTAATGTCTTGACATGTCATTGGTCCTAACACCACCTCTAGTCCGTTGGAGGGAAAAAAGAAATGACATAAAATAAATTTGTTATTTTATTATTCTGTTAAAAGTCCCAAAATCTATCTTTTTCTCCCGACCTACTATAGTTGAAGTAAAGCCTCCCTTAAGAAAATCCTGATGCTACAGATTTAATGGTGCCCTCAGATTTTTAATCGAAGCACTAGTTCAAAATTTATAAAATTCCGCTCGCGTGTTTACTGAATGTACCTTAAAAAATGATCATAGATTCATTTCGGGCACACCTAGCCTCAGAGTCACACGATGTAAATTTTTACAGACTCTTAAAAATTCCATATAATTAAAAAAAAATAGAAAATCCAGGTCTTTACAAATTTAACATCTTCTTCTTCAATTCCAATATTTACAATACAAATACTCTATTCTTAAATCATATAATTCAATCACTTTCATGGTTGAACTCAATAATATTCCTTACCTTTATTTTTCATCTCCACATCTTGGTTTTTCACCTCTTAAATATTCACATTAATAGATGGTTGAACATTCATATGGGAAATATTTGATATTTTTACTTTCCTTATGACTATAAGTTCCATCTTCTTTAAATTCAGAAGTATTGGATCTCTTTCATTCCTCATCATGGAAAAAATTGCATGATATTTCTAACTGAGAGCATTATACACCTATTTTGTCTTTCTTTGGGTTGTAATGTATTGAGAAATCATAATCATTAATAAAAAACAACCATATTCTTTGATGAATCTTAATATATTTCCATGTGATTATATATTTCATTATTTTATGGTTATTATATATGTCACACCTTTCACCATAAAGATAATTTCTATATATATTCATTATAAAAATTACCGTCTCTAGTTCCAAATCATGTGTTGGGTAATTTTTCTCATGAAACATCAATTAGAGTGAAAAATAAGCTTCTACTATGTCATTATATATGGTAACACATCCCATTCCTATATTTGATGCATTAAAATAGACCACTAACCATCCTCTAGTATAGGGTATTGTGAGAATAGATTAACTGACTAACCTTCTCATCAGTTCATTGAAATTATATTCACATTTATCTATAAATATGAATATAGGACCCTTCCATGTAAAATTGTTTAATGAATATGATAGTAATGAAAAATTTAGAACAAATCATCAGAAGTATCCATCCAACCCATGGAAACTATGGATTTTGAACAATTTAATTGGTATAGTCTAATGTTTAGTAACTTATATCTTTGAGGGATCCAATGATATGACTTTGGTTATAATTTCATGAAAACATATTCAAGATTTTTATAATAAAAAATTACATTTACTAAATTTGGAACTTAACTAATACTTCCTAAAGGTCTTTAACCCAACCCTTAAATGATCTTTATTCTCTTCTTTCTATTATTAAATAAAATAATATTTTCAATAAAAAGCAACATAAACTGATCAAGGTAATTTCTAAATATTCATTATATTTATGATTATTTGGGGAATTGGAAATTCCAAATGAAATATCTATAAAGTTTTAGTTTCCATACCTTATACAGAAACATATCTTGGATATATCCTCCTTTTTGTCCCTGAATTGACGATATCATAATCTAAGGTCTATCATTTAAAATTATTGAACTCCGCATAGTTGATCAAGAAAATTATCAATACATGGTTTAAGATACATGTTCATGATAATAATATTGTAAATTAATAAAAATCAATGAAAAGATTCATTGATCCATATTTCTTCTTAACAAAAAGTACTGGTGTACCTGATTGTTATGTACTAGTATGAACGAATAAATTATCATGATTATTATAAATTTTTTTAATCAATACATAAAATTAAATTAGTGAAATATTATAAAGAATATTCGAAATAGGAATAAAACTATTTATGAGTTCTATTTAAAAATAAACTTCATGATTCAATGTAAGAATATGACACTCTTTTGGAAGTAAATCATCATATTCCTACAAAATTGGAATATTTTCAGAGTCGATTTTCCCCATGACCATTAGAAATAGATACCCCTCATGAATACATAATAAGACCTCTAAAATTGAAGTAATTTTCATTGAAAGTTCATATTCATCCTTACAAATATAGAAAATTACAGTTTCATTTAGAATATTAAATGTGATTTCCCATCCTCAGTAATTGATATTGGATCAATATGATGAAATGTAATCTATTCCCAAATCACATAAAATTAAAATGGGGAGAGAATAAAAATATTTATATGAAACATATTTCAAAAAACATCCATCATAGGGGAGAAAAATAGGCTAGAGATGTAATCATTGTTCCATTACAAATTTTTACTAATAATTCATCATATAATAATTGAGGTGGTGATGTGATATCCGTAGTAAATTCATTAGATATGAAGGAGAATATAGAACCAAAAGATCGATAAGTCATTTATAATTATAGAGTAGATGATAATTTTATATTCTCTACTTCATTCTCATGACCCACTTTAGTAGTTTTGATTACATAAGATTTCCATTTATCTCTTATCTTAAGAGGTTATTGATTTTCATTATCATCACACAATCGTGGATTCATGAACAAGTCATCATAATTCTTATAATCCTTACATTTGTTGAATTGGAATGTTGGTGGTGTATTAAGCTAAGATCACTCCACATTAATTTCATTGTCATATCTTTTTATTTCTCTTAGATATTTACTTGCCTGATGGTCTTACTTTATATACTTGAAACATTTAATAGTCCCCTTAAAAAACTCTACCCCTTATTATTTTATCCTTTATCACATAAAGGGTAATTCATTTTATTTTCTCTATGGGTTTTATTATTTTAATTTCCTTGAAACTTTTTCTTTTTCTTATTATCAAAACCAGGATAATGATATAAATATCTAATATCCATTTTCACCATTATAACAAATCAAATTATATATTCATATCTTATAAAATACATTATAGTGAACAACTTTTGAAGGCTTGTTTTTAAGACACTAAAGAATAAATGTATTTTTCATTTAGTGTTGATGAAAAAATGAGAATTTTACCACAAAAGTATTGTTAATATTTCCTCATAGGTAATAATAAATTAATATCTCTCAAATATACATTTATATATATATTTTTTAAATTGTTTGGGGTAATTACTTATAGTAAATAACCTAATAATCTCTTCTGATTCCTTGGTATAAATTTCTCCTCTTTCCTCATATTCTCAGTAATATTCAACAATTTTTATTCTTATACATGAAAATTATACATATCCAGGAAAAAAATTTCATACATTTAGAATTAGGGAATTGAAGATATTATTTTAGTGGTATTGATCCATTGATATTTTACTAGTGGATCAGAGGACCCACTGAATGAATTTGGATATTTCCTCATGAAATACTCAAAGGGGGAATTAGTCACTCATTTCACTATTTAGAATCTCATCATGATTCATGGATTGATAGAGTTTCATGAGAATATAAACAAGAAAAATTTAGTCCATATCCTATGAAATTTGGTTTCTTAAGAGTAAAATCATTATATTGTCTACCACATTCATTGTTAATATGATTCCTATGGTTTATATATATTAAAAAAATCCAAAATTCATAGGGCAAGCATAAAAGTATAATAATCATAGTTAATAAACATATAATCATGAAAATAATTCATGATATTCCTTAAATTATGATACCTTATTATCAACCAATGACACTTTTAGGTTATATATCACTTTTAATTTATCATCAGTTATTATAAGTTATATCCTCATTGTAGAGACCCGAAGCCTGACGTACATAGACATTACATTACTTTTTCGTAATACTTAGTACATAACAAAAACACACACACAAGGATCGTAATAGTTTAGTGTCTTTGGAAACTCGGAACGTAATCTTCTAATCGTGGTGAAAGATCTTCAACATCTCCCATAAAGATCTTCCTTTTTTTTTACCTAAAACCTTTCTTTATATCCTGGGGAAAAGAAAACATAAAAGGGTGAGCTCAAATGCTCTGTAAGGGTAAACAAAAGAAATATCAATCACATCATATACATAAGAACATAGCTTTTGGAAATCTTAACCTGCAAAAGAGCTCATAATATCATAACATGGGATAAATCATAGAAGTGAAAATGAAATCATAACTTAAAACATTAATCATTGTGGCATACACACATAATCATAGATAATCATTTCTTGTTAGTCAAGACTCATTTCCAAGACTATCTTAGTGGACAAAGTCCCTTTCTGAATCGAGTAATCCTCGTTTCAGTCCTGTTTCATTGAACCGGTATAACCTACCATTCCAGCCATGTCTATCTCATGAGATATAAAATCTTTACCAAATGCATTGGAGGGAGATATAGGTCCCACCCATCTCTTAATGAATCCTTTCTTATGTGTGCCACAAAATCATAAATCATACATCATTGCATAACCCATGTAATAAAAATGGGATTCTTAAACAACATGACATCATAAAACCATTCATATAAGATAAAGGAATTCATAAACATAATTCCATCACAACATAGTCAAATCAATGTAAAAATATGGATAGAAACAGAACCCTTTATTATCTTATATGGAAAATAATTTTGATAAAACACTTGAATTGAATTCTTGAGGAAAATATCATTTTTTCTTCAAAATCAATTTCTTTTCACAAAACATCATGCAATTTTAAAAGAAAAAGATTTTATTGAAAATAGTCATGAAATATTTTGGAGGAAGGTTCATGAAAATAAGGCTTTATAAAACCGTAAAAATCCGTTCGTGCCGTATAAGTTAAAAAAAACATTCTTCGTACTTTTGTCGGAAAAGTCAAAAAGTACCTCGTATGAAAAACGACAAAAGATTCCTTTCATATCTTTTACTAAAAACTCAGCGAAGGGTAAAATTGGATTTAAACAATTGTAGGTGGATGGAAATAATATTACATATTAAAGAAACATGGATGTGGATGATAAAATACACCACAGTAAATACCAAAGTATAAACAATCTCGGATAAAAATGAGATTGTGATATTTCCCTTACCTTAGGTCCGACTTGCTTTGTAAGTGTCCGAACCTCCTGTATAATGATTTAAATCATGTTATTGACTTATTACATAATCATATTCATTGTTATGATATCATATATGGTTCACTTATGACATTATATTACCCGTTCTTTTGTAAATTCCATGTTAAAGAAGCGTTTTGGGTAAAATCGTTTCATTTATCGTAGGTGTTTTGACTTGTTGTTCTTGACATAATTATTACTTATATCATGATTTACTTACTTCCAGAATATAAAATATGATTTATATATCATATATATTCAGTATATATATATATATATAATAGATAGATAAATAAAATGAAAAACACCGTTCTTGGAGACGGTAGTCCGTACGTACGCATGAACGTTGTTTTCCTTTCCTTATTGTCTTGAAATGGAAGTAAGTAGATGACATACATATGTATATATATATATAAATCCAGTAGCTTTATAATGTCATATATTTCATTATTATTTCTTATATATACTTTATAATCATTCTTAAATGGTTAATATGGAGAATGAATCTCATCGCGTCGTGGAGACGGTAGTCCGTACGTACGCACGAGCGATGATATCATTTCTATAAATATTGAATTGGAGTGGATTATACAATATATCAGAATAAATATGATGTTGTAATAACTATGTATAGTTATTCTTTACACCATTATACCCATCCATGTAAGGTGGTAATGGAAAATAGATTACACCACGGCGTGGAGACGGTATTCCGTACGTACGCACGCGCGGTGATTTCTTTTTCCGTAGGATGGATAGATGGTGAAATAGGGTTGTTTCATACTTATAATAACATATCAGTATATGAGTGATACTGATGTTATTACTTCATAATGAAACAACCTAATAAGAATAAGTGGAAGAAGAAATAAAGATGAAAGAATTGGTAACGGTAATTACCTCTTCTTTGAAGTGCCTCTTTGAGACCTCCTCTTAGGGCACTAAAATTGGTCTTTGAAGAATACCAGAACCTCTAGGATGTTGCTAGGGAAGTGGAGAGGAGAAATTTGCAGGGGTTGGCCGAGCTTGAGTGCTCAAATTGGTGTGAGAAGGAGGGGGAGGAGGTGTCCTTTTATAGGGGAGGAGAGGGGCACCTTAGGAATATCTCAAAATATTATTTTATATTAAAGTCAAAATCGGTTTATAATGGTTCCAAAGGGTCTTATTTCGAAGCTAAAGTGGGGATGGGTCGAAATCCTATCAACCAATAGGATTTAGACAAGTTTAGGGTATTATTTTAACCTTATCAATTAGATTTAACTCTAAGTTAAATAATTTAACTTTTACCGTGTCTTTTTGTTTTCTTTCACTATATGGTTAATAAACTTACTATAACATGCCAAACGAACCCCAAATTGTATATTATTAATACATATATCCTTATCTAAGTCATTTGGCCGAACCTTAGATTTTTAGGAATAAAATAACAATTAGTAATATAATATTTGATTTAAAAACTATTTTGTGTCAATTTTGACACTATTTGATATATGATTTTTTGTGAAAGTCATAACAGAATTATATGTTCGAACCAAGTTAATTACATCATCACTAATATATCATAGTAACCTAGAAAATTAGTGGAATTCATAAAAAGTCTTGAATTACATTTATTTTGGTATTTATATTATCAATTATGTCAATATTTCATTAATAAGATAATTACTGCATCATCTTTGTGTCATAAATAAATTATATTATTTGATGTCTAAAAATTACAAATAAAATACCATCATGTAGGAAATCTTTTTAGCTTTCTAATGAATATTTATAGTCGAATTTATCTTATGTATAACCCCATATTAAAAATGATTTACTTATTAAACTTTGATTTTAACTATTTTAACCCTTCTTTAAATAAATAAATAATAAATGTCCTAATCTAATCCAAGTGGGCCTAAATGGTCATATTTTATTCCTAAGTTTTTTTTTGGTCGAATTACACTTGTCCAATAGAATTAGGACATGTGTTAGGGTAATATTAATATCATATTTACCCTTAGTTACCCTATTTACTATTAACCGTGGTAAAAAAAGTAAAAAGTTACTATTCACTAAAAAATTATTTTCATCTCATTGAACCACATTTTAGTCCTTAATATTAACCGTGTCTCTCGGATTTTCGAAATTCCATTCACAGAAGCGGTAAAATTAAGTTTTATGCAAAATTCAGTTTTTAACCTACCACTTAGTAGTTTCACTATTCATCAAAAATTGATGTTTTTCAGAACAATGCCAAAATTTCATCCCAAGCTATATTTCATATTCCGAATTCAAAAATGAAGTCTATTTTACCAAATTCATAACATAAAAGTTGCATTAATTAATTTTATAATTAAATCCCGATGTTAAAACAAATAGCGTGTTTTTAAGAAACAATATCTATCAAAAGATTGACACTTGTTTATGTCTAGTTTAAATGTGAAATTACATCCAATGACCAACATTGTATTAAATTGTAAAAATATATTCTAAATATACTTTAAAACCACTCAAATTAATGATTTATCACTATTAATTATTTCGATTAAAAAAGTTGTTTTTAATTATAATTTAGTAATTTTCACTATTCATCAGAATATGAATGTTATCCGAAAAGTACCAAAATTTCACCTTAGGCTAAATTCGATACTCCGAATCCAAAAATGAAGTCCATTTTGAAAAATAAAATTTATAAAATTTCAAAAAGTGGTTATTACTATTCATAACAGCTAGTTTTAATAGCATATTGTTGTTTAGTGAAACTTGGTATTGCGTACGACGCAAGCTATCGAGGAAGGTCGTGATTGCGTGTAATGGAAGGAAAGTCAAGAATGCGTGTTGTGCAAGCTCTTTTTGGTGTAGCGTACAACACAAGACATTAATAAAATTAAAAATAATAGTTTTCATAAAATCTCGTGCTGTTACATTCTACCCCCCTTAAAATGAATTTCGCCCTCGAAATTCGTCGGGGTTATAAATAGTTTACTATTCGAAAGTTTCTTTAATAGAAACCCACATCGTAAAAAGGAATACCAAAACATGGCTTTAAAAACTAAACTATGAAATGTAACAATTACCCAAATAAACTAATCACTGGGTTTCCACATAGGTGAAAATATGGATATGGAAGAGAAATCTAAGCATCATGTTCTGATGGAGAGTGGTAGAGAACATGGCTATGGAAAAGCCAGTAATCACAAATCCATAGATTTGTGATGATATAAGGTACCATATGATTCATCAGGTATAAGAGAACTAGGAAAACATTTTTGGTTTTCAAGATCATTTCCCTAAAGTTAAAGAATTTGAATTAGAATAAATACTTACTTTATTTTGGTACAATCTCACTGTTGTTCGTGCCTTTAACAATTTCCACTTCATCTCTTAAATAAATGAAGTTGAATTTGTTATTCGTGAAGTGTTAGCAGATCATGTGATAGAATGACGGGTCATTCCATCTGTTTCAAACAAAAGGTTAGCAAAATTATATACATAAGTCGATCTATAGTGAGATTAATCACATATGGACTTATACTTCATATATCATACTGCTTAATATAATAAAACTAGTTTCTACTAAACAGGGACTTCCTGTAGGCTAGTGGTAGGCTATAAAGGCCAGTCGCACTTCGGTTGTGGGTTCGATTCCTACAGCCTTGTCCGAAGCGATGGGCTGTCGCCCGTCCTGTAGGTTGTCCCTTTTTCTAAAACTACGTCACTATAACATTCCATCAATAATATCGAAAATCTTCTATCCTTAAACAATACTAACTTATGTCCAACATAATCCAGTCTAATCTTTAGGCTTATACATAATACTGCAGTCCACTCTCATAATATAGTGACATCGATTACCAGAGATTTAATACTGTCATTGATCCCCACATATCATAAGATATGTCTTGTTGGTCACATTCCAAACATTCAAAGTCCTTAATCGTGTATTCTCTTGAATACCTTAGTGAAAACATGAGTGCAGTTAAAAGTTAACACTTTCCACATACCAAAATCCTCAAAATTCTATATACTCAAACCATGATATCACTTAGTCCTTATATCAATCATGAGCTCATGAATACTGTCAAATATTTCATTTTCTTATTTTCCCTTCATTATGCGCATATCATCTTTTTTCCAAAAATACCTCAATCACTTCGAATACCACATTAGAGCAATACATAAATATTCCAATACACCATAAAAGTACCTCAACAACATTATTCTTGAATACCAATACATAAACACTTCAGTCCATCCACTTCAATGACTGTCCTGGAATAAGTCCTTCCTTGATTTAGAAGTATCTTTTTAGGTCAGGGCATTGAGTTGGGTAATGCCCATGTTCTCCACAAATAAGACATTGAACTCCATAACAATCTGTCACTCTATGACCCTTTTCTCCACACAGATAACATCGGTCCCTCCATTTGAGGTATTCCTCAAGTTTCTTCTTCCCTTCTTTAGAAATCTCAATCTTCCTTTATTTATGATCCTCAACATGCGAACATGCATAATAGTTTATCTTCCTCTTCTTTGATGAATTAGTCATACCACTAAATTTCACCTTGTTAATCATATATCGTGATGACTGATTCGGCATAATCACAATATCTTTATCTCTAGGCATCACACAATTTTGTTGCTCATAGTCACAAATTTGTCCATTGGATTCAATGTTAACCGAATTCCTTCTGGTTCCCTCCATTAACTAAAACACAAGAAGAATTTTGTGAGAGGCGAAATCATGATAGGGAAGACAACATAGTAAAGGGGGAGCACCCTCAATATCTAACATCTTAGGTTTAATTCTATGATCGTTAGCGTAATTATAGAACTATAACCTATACGTATACTTAACCTTAGAGACATCCCTAGACACACCTTAGAAATATCTCTAGGGATATCACTAATGTTCTCGCATCCTAGTTTCCAAAGGTTGACTAAACCTTTCCTCTGATACCAACTGTAGAGACCCGAAGCCTGACGTACATAGACATTACATTACTTTTGCGGAATACTTAGTACATAACAAAAACACACACACAAGGATCGTAATAGTTTAGTGTCTTTGGAAACTAGGAACGTAATCTTCTAATCGTGGTGAAAGATCTTCAACATCTCCCATAAAGATCTTCCTTTTTTTTACCTAAAACCTTTCTTTATATCCTGGGGAAAAGAAAACATAAAAGGGTGAGCACAAATGCTCTGTAAGGGTAAACAAAAGAAATATCAATCACATCATATACATAAGAACTTAGCTTTTGGAAATCTTAACCTGCAAAAGAGCTCATAATATCATAACATGGGATAAATCATAGAAGTGAAAATGAAATCATAACTTAAAACATTACTCATTGTGGCATACACACATAATCATAGAGAATCATTTCTTGTTAGTCAAGACTCATTGCCAAGACTATCTTAGTGGACAAAGTCCCTTTCTGAATCGAGTAATCCTCGTTTCAGTCCTGTTTCAGTGAACCGGTATAACCTACCATTCCAGCCATGTCTATCTCATGAGATATAAAATCTTTACCCAATGCATTGGAGGGAGATATAGGTCCCACCCATCTCTTAATGAATCCTTTCTTATATGTGCCAAAAAATCATAAATCATACATCATTGCATAACCCATGTAATAAAAATGGGATTCTTAAACAACATGACATCATAAAACCATTCATATAAGATAAAGGAATTCATAAACATAATTCCATCACAACATAGTCAAATCAATGTAAAAATATGGATAGAAACAGAACCCTTTATTATCTTATATGGAAAATAATTTTGATAAAACACTTGAATTGAATTCTTGAGGAAAATATCCTTTTTTCTTCAAAATAAATTTCTTTTCACAAAACATCATTCAATTTTAAAAGAAAAAGATTTTATTGAAAGTAGTCATGAAATATTTTGGAGGAAGGTTCATGAAAATAAGGCTTTATAAAACCGTAAAAATCTGTTCGTGCCGTATAAGTTAAAAAAAACATTCTTCGTACTTTTGTCGGAAAAGTCAAAAAGTACCTCGTATGAAAAACGACAAAAGATTCCTTTCATATCTTTTACTAAAAACTCACCGAAGGGTAAAATTGGATTTAAACAATTGTAGGTGGATGGAAATAATATTACATATTAAAGAAACATGGATGTGGATGATAACATACACCCCAGTAAATACCAAAGTATAAACAATCTCGGATAAAAATGAGATTGTGATATTTCCCTTACCTTAGGTCCGACTTGCTTTGTAAGTGTCCGAACCTCCTGTATAATGATTTAAATCATGTTATTGACTTATTACAGAATCATATTCATTGTTATGATATCATATATGGTTCACTTATGACATTATATTACCCGTTCTTTTGTAAATTCCATGTTAAAGAAGCGTTTTGGGTAAAATCGTTTCATTTATCGTAGGTGTTTTGACTTGTTGTTCTTGACATAATTATTACTTATATCATGATTTAATTACTTCCAGAATATAAAATATGATTTATATATCATATATATTCAGTATATATATATATATATATATAATAGGTAGATAAATAAAATGAAAAACACCGTTCATGGAGACGGTAGTCCGTACGTACGCATGAACGTTGTTTTCCTTTCCTTATTGTCTTGAAATGGAAGTAAGTAGATGACATACATATGTATATATATACATAAATACAGTAGCTTTATAATGTCATATATTTCATTATTATTTCTTATATATACTTTATAATCATTCTTAAATGGTTAATATGGAGAATGAATCTCATCGCGTCGTGGAGACGGTAGTCCGTACGTACGCACAAGCGATGATATCATTTCTATAAATATTGATTTGAATTGGAGTGGATTATACAATATATCAGAATCAATATGATGTTTTAATAACTATGTATAGTTATTCTTTACACTATTATACCCATCCATGTAAGGTGGTAATGGAAAATAGATTACACCACGGCGTGGAGACGGTATTCCGTACGTACGCACGCGCGGTGATTTCTTTTTCCGTAGGATGGATAGATGGTGAAATAGGGTTGTTTCATACTTATAATAACATATCATTATATGAGTGATACTGATGTTATTACTTCATAATGAAACAACCTAATAAGAAGAAGTGGAAGAAGAAATAAAGATGAAAGAATTGGTAACGGTAATTACCTCTTCTTTGAAGTGCCTCTTTGAGACCTCCTCTTAGGGCACTAAAATTGGTCTTTGAAGAAGACCAGAACCTCTAGTATGTTGCTAGGGAAGTGGAGAGGAGAAATTGGCAGGGTTTGGCCGAGCTTGAGTGCTCAAATTGGTGTGAGAAGGAGGGGGAGGAGGTGTCCTTTTATAGGGGAGGAGAGGGGCACCTTAGGAATATCTCAAAATATTATTTTATATTAAAGTCAAAATCGGTTTATAATGGTTACAAAGGGTCTTATTTCGAAGCTAAAGTAAGTATGGGTCGAAATCCTATCAACCAATAGGATTTAGACAAGTTTAGGGTATTATTTTAACCTTATCAATTAGATTTAACTCTAAGTTAAATAATTTAACTTTTACCGTGTCTTTTTGTTTTCTTTCACTATATGGTTAATAAACTTACTATAACATGCCAAACGAACCCCAAATTGTATATTATTAATACATATATCCTTATCTAAGTCATTTGGCCGAACCTTAGATTTTTAGGAATAAAATAACAATTAGTAATATAATATTTGATTTAAAAACTATTTTGTGTCAATTTTGACACTATTTGATATATGATTTTTTGTGAAAGTCATAACAGAATTATATGTTCGAAACAAGTTAATTAAATCATCACTAATATATCATAGTAACCTAGAAAATTAGTGTAATTCATAAAAAGTCTTGAATTACATTTATTTTGGTATTTATATTATCAATTATGTCAATATTTCATTAATAAGATAATTACTGCATCATCTTTTTGTCATAAATAAATTATATTAGTTGATGTCTAAAAATTACAAATAAAATACCATCATGTAGGAAATCTTTTTAGCTTTCTAATGAATATTTATAGTCGAATTTATATTATGCATAACCCCATATTAAAAATGATTTACTTATTAAACTTTGATTTTAACTATTTTAACCCTTCTTTAAATAAATAAATAATAAATGTCCTAATCTAATCCAAGTGGGCCAAAATGGTCATATTTTATTCCTAAGTTTGTTTTTGGTCGAATTACACTTGTCCAATAGAATTAGGACATGTGTTAGGGTAATATTAATATCATATTTACCCTTAGTTACCCTATTTACTATTAACCGTGGTAAAAAAAGTAAAAAGTTACTATTCACCAAAAAATTATTTTCATCTCATTGAACCACATTTTAGTCCTTGATATTAACCGTGTCTCTCGGATTTTCGAAATTCCATTCACAGAAGTGGTAAAATTAAGTTTTATGCAAAATTCAGTTTTTAACCTACCACTTAGTAGTTTCACTATTCATCAAAAATTGATGTTTTTCAGAACAATGCCAAAATTTCATCCCAAGCTATATTTCATATTCCGAATTCAAAAATGAAGTCTATTTTACCAAATTCATAACATAAAAGTTGCATTAATTAATTTTATAATTAAATCCCGATGTTAAAACAAATAGCGTGTTTTTAAGAAACAATATCTATCAAAAGATTGACACTTGTTTATGTCTAGTTTAAATGTGAAATTACATCCAATGACCAACATTGTATTAAATTGTAAAAATATATTCTAAATATACTTTAAAACCACTCAAATTAATGATTTATCACTATTAATTATTTCGATTAAAAAAGTTGTTTTTAATTATAATTTAGTAATTTTCACTATTCATCAGAATATGAAAGTTATCCGAAAAGTACCAAAATTTCACCTTAGGCTAAATTCGATACTCCGAATCCAAAAATGAAGTCCATTTTGAAAAATAAAATTTATAAAATTTCAAAAAGTGGTTATTACTATTCATAACGGCTAGTTTTAATAGCATATTGTTGTTTAGTGAAACTCGGTATTGCGTACGACGCAAGCTATCGAGGAAGGTCGTGATTGCGTGTAATGGAAGGAAAGTCAAGAATGCGTGTTGTGCAAGCTCTTTTTGGTGTAGCGTACAACACAAGACATTAATAAAATTAAAAATAATAGTTTTCATAAAATCTCGTGCTGTTACACTCATGTTCTTCATAACCCAGTATCTTAAAATAACAAAACCTTGTTATGACACCAAATATGATGACATGAGAATAAAAAATATATTTATTTCCTCATTCAAGATGAAAAACAGTTAGATCCCACAATAATTCATGGCCTATCACTATAAAGATTTAGTGAATTTGAAGACTAGATACAGAATAAACTTAATCAAATAAAGATCTTCAACATCACCGATAAAGATCTTATATCATAACACCATTCTTGGATATATAATACTTTAAACCATTCTTCATAACATGAGTAGAATGAAAGCCTAAGGTTTATCTTAGATGCTCAGTAATGGAAGACAAGGAATATATCAATCAATGATCATATTCAAGCATAAGATATGTATAAGGAAACAATATCATGATAATTACTTAATATTTTCATACATAATTATTATATTATATGAATAATAGGATGTAATTGGAATTATTAAACAATTATAACCATATAAAATAATTTCATTATTAAAGGCTCACTTCAAAGACATAATCACATAGTAGAAAAAGTCCCACAATGGATTTGGTTCACTCTCTAACCTCTTCTTATCATTGTAATGGGTTTAATCCTCTCAATCTTCATATTATTTCATGATATTTCAACCATTTTCCAATTCATTTGAGTTATTTAACTGTTCCTATCATCACATAATGAAAAACATGCATATGTATTCCACAGGATCAAAAAAACATCTATTATTTCAATAGAGAAATATTTATACATTGAAAAGAAATGGGTTTCATGGAATCAGCCATAAAACATCATTCTCATAACTCATTAAGATAAATAATTTGGTATATAATAAGGTAATATCTCTAGTTAATCATAATATACAAAAAAGTATGTTGACATAGATTAAATATACCTTTAAAAGAGAATTTGGACATTTCTTAGATAATATGAGAAAAATATCATTTTATTTGGATAACATTTTAAATAAAAATTCCTAGAATGTTGAGAAAAGTATTTTATTTGAAAATAAAAATAGAAAATCATAATGGGATATACAAATAAAATAAAAGTCCTTACTGTTTAAGAAATAACTCTTGCAGTAAATATTAAAGCAAAGATACTTTTTAATCTTTTTATAAAAATTCCTAAATAACCTGTTTGAAAAACATATTAGAATTAATTTTTAAACATTTGAGAAGAATGTAAAATATGGTTGAAGATGAATTCAAATATTAATTTTATCATAGAAAAGAATATTCTTGAAAACATTTTAATGAACATTTATTTGGAAGAGAAAGTGCACCTTGCAAAGAGGAAATAAGGTCAAATTATCATCAAAGCATTTTCCTGATTATTTTAAGTAACACTAAGATGAGATTGAAAGGATGAGATGTAAAAACAAAAAAATTACCAAAATATAATAAAATACATCGGTTTTAAGATATAAATATCATATAATTTCTTCAATGTAGATTCAAGAATAAATGATCTCAATGGAAAATTAGATTTTAACATAAACCGTTACTTTAGGTCATGAATTTATTAATAGGAACTATTATTTTAATTCATAGTAAATGGATATTTCTTATACTTATATGATAGGAATATATTCACAATTATATTAATATATAACACTGTATTAACATTTTTAACAAATCATTTATTGACAATTATTTATTAAAATCCGTATTTTGTCTTTAACTATTCCGTTTCTTATGTATGTTATGGTTTGACGACATTGGTCCGTGCACTATTTTCATGGTTTCATTATCTATATAATCTTAATAACTTTATAAGTTTAATATTAATTAATTATATATACTTTTATAACCATTCATATAAGGTGGTGATGAAAAGTGAATTAAATCACTTTATAGAGGAGGTAATATATACGTACACACATGCAGTGTTTTCATTTACTTCCAAATGTAAATAAATAATGGTAAATAATAATATATTTTTCAAAAACCTTAATAATAACATAAATATCATATATATTTATTAAATACATCTATATAACCTATCATGTATGACATACATGAACACTTAATCTCATTTCTTCATGGTGGTGTTAGTCCACCTGTATGTATGAGTGAAATTAACATTTCTTATAGGATGGAATGGATGTAACACCCTATGATTTTAAAATAACACTATTTTCTATATTATATACAACACACAACATTGATATCAAATTAACAAATTTTTTTTATCGTTATAACATAGACATTGAATTAGAGTGTATGAATAGAAGTAACCAGATTATGATATATATATATAAATTTTATATTCAATAAATATTTATTGATAAATTCATATAAAATAAGAGCTCAATTTTTAGTAAAATAATTTTATTCTTTAAAATTTATTTCATTCAAAATTGTTTTTTATTTTTTTGTGAGATAATATTATAGTTAAATTCTAGATTTTTTTGAAATTATATTGTATAATTATAATATACATTTTTAAATCAATATATAAAACTTATCTCATGGTGATATTTATGGATTTTTTAGTGAATAGTGGAAATACTAATATTTATAACATTAACATTTATTTTTATTGAAAGAGAAAGTATATTATGATTTGAATTTAATAACAAAGTAAAATATGTATTATTCGGTTTTATTGTATCTAATTTATTACATTAAAATCATAATCATACATTATTTTGTTATAATTTCATTTTTTGTCTTAAAAAACATTTTTTAACAAAATTTATTCCGTTTTACATATTTAAATTAAAAATGTTTCCTCAAATTATAGGAATAAAATATGATGTAATGGAATTAATTTTTGAATTCAAAAAACCTAATTTATTTTAGATATAATTATTTATATTTTGTTTTGGAAAATGTAAAATATTTGGTAAGTATTGAAAACATTAGATTTTTTATGAAATACTTTATCTTTTATGATATCACCGCAACATAAATAAAATATAAAAATTATTGAAACTTATTTAAAGAATAATTATTTTTAATATCATAAAAAATCATTGAAAAGTAATTCATAACTTATAAATTAGAATTTATTTCATGATAAACATGAAATCATTTTTAGTCACCACACAGTACTCGCACAACACTTAAAAATAAAAAATATCAACCTTGAGATAATATTTGAGAATATTAAATACTAGGATTAGATTTATTACTAAATATAAAGTATTATTGATGATTTTTATGGATATATATAAATTTGGGAGTTATATTAAGATTAAAATTTCCAAATTCTTGTGAACTTTTTGTGCATGACTTGAAATATAAAAATAACTTATTAAATAAATTTTCATTAAATATATATATAATTAAATGTATAATTTGAATGAATGAAATTTTTTATTTTGAAATTAATTAATTTAATATAATTTTGTTAAACTTTTTTAATATTTAGTTATGAAATAATCACCTAAAATTATTACACAATGCTGACACGTATCTTGTGAAATTAGTAAATGATGTATTAAACAATTCTAAATACTCAAAAATTAATATTTTTTTTATTTAAAGTGTACCCCAAATTTGAAGATATATATAATATATTAGAGTTTTTTAATGTTTATATTTGAATTCTATTGTTTTTTTAAATTTAAATGATTTATATAGTTCTCAAAATAAATTTTATAACATTTTATGTTAAATATATTATTATAATTATTTAAAAATAACAAAATATAGAAATTTTAAAATTTGGATTATAGATGGTAAAAATTTCATCACATTATTAAATGATTTAAAATTCATAAAAATATTATATTTTTATAATTGAATGGGATATGTTTCCTAATATCAATCATAGTCAATTTATGGGACACTTTTCCTTTTATAGTGACATTCTTAAACTGTAAAGTGAAAAAAAATAATATTGTTGTAATTTTCAAAGGGGTTAACAAGGGTTTAAAACTAATATATAATGCTAGAAAATATAAAACATTTTAAAATTATTTTTTATGTGATAATTTAATAAAATAATCATATTAAATTTTTATTATATGAATATTGATACATTTCCCATGAAAATTAGTTTATATTAATTTAGTAATTTATGTAATTACAAGAGTTCCCCTCCCCTCACTTATAAAATGGAACATACTATCCTTAATTGTTCACTATTTTAGAGAATTATATATTATAAAACACCTATAATAATATCATAATATATTCCTTCAATAAATAATAGTTATCTCCTTCATGATAAAATACAATCCTTGCAATGATTACGGTGTATACCAAAATAGGTTTCTAAAAAAAGTGGTATAACACTTAACCAAAAATTTTCAAATTTATTTATTATTTTAACTATTATAAATCCATTATATAAATTATAAAAGTAATTAATTAAGTATATTAAATAAACTAAATTTTTATTATGATGACTGAACGACCATTATCCACTGTCTTTCCACCCTATAGAAAGAAAAAACAATGCTCTTGCGTACATACGACACACTGTCTCCGTATAATAGTGTAATTAATTTTTGCAAACCACATTAATTGGATAGTTATAATTATGGATTTAGTAAATATATATGTTATAATAGAATTATTTTAGAAATTAGAATTATTATTTACCTTTCTTTCATTCCATCATTCAAAAAAATGGAAATAACATTATTGTGTGCGTACGACCCATGATCTCCATAAATGACATAATTCATTTTTATATCTACAAATTTTATAGATGAATATATATATATATAATGAATATATATGATATTAATTTAATATTTAATATTCTAGAGTTGATAAAATTATGATCAAAATACAGATAATATATCCACATAACTGAAACTTCCATGAAAAATGAAATAGTTAACACCTAAAAATGAAAATATCAATAAATATTTAAAAATAAACTGGTTTTGAAATGTTATATGTATATAATATTTAATATTATAAATATATAAATTATTATGGTATAGAATTATAATAAATTTAAATTTATTATACATGAGGTTTGATCACTTTTTAAGGAAGTCTAAATTGAGGTAATATATTTAGGTTATAATCTCATTATTTAAGATCAAGTTTACGATGATGGAATTTTATGAATTATATATAATGTATACCAGGAATTATCTTATAATTTGGTTATTTATAGAGGTTACATGTTTTCATATCCTTTTACACTCTTTAAAAACTCAATATATTGAACAATGTTATTTAAGGAGAACTGAATTTATTTCCCTCTTCGATCAAAAATCATTTTTCTACCATATCATTGTTTTCTAAAAATAATTTTTCGAATATTTTAATAATTATATGACTCTCTGAAGTAATTTTTACACTATTTATTTTTAAAAAATGGTTTAAATGTAAATTTTTTTCATTATTAGAATGAGGTACTTTTTATAATATTTTTAAAAAATGTGAATGAAATTTTGTTTTAACATATATGGCATGGATGAATTTTCCCATAATCATGACTACTCAATAATTGGAATAATACCTAAAATTATTACTTGTTTATTTTATAATATAAAAATTTTACATGTTAATTTAGAATTATTTTTTATTTTATATATGTAATTTCAAAATATAAAGACTATTTTCATCAATAAAGATTCCATGTAAACTTCTATATACATTTTTTTACCTCATATATCATCATTTGATGTTATTAATAATTTAATGTGGATTTGATTCATTGATAAAATCCTAATTATTTATATGTATGGTTTATATTGGTGAAATATTAATGAAACTTTTTTATTTTATATAGGTTATGTTATAATGAACTGTTGAAATGTTTATGAAACTTCTTTCCTTTTCATGGGATGTGACATGATGAATACTTTATGATCATGTGGAATACATATTTATAGTTTTAATTATGTAATGGGTGGGCCTAAAATTATATATACCTCCAATGAATTGGGTAAATATATACATATGATGAGATAATAAGGACTGGAATTGGGAGTGAACCCATTTTAAAAGGGACATTGTCCACTATAATTGTTTTTGCAGTAAAACTTGAACAAGGAAATGATAGAATGGGGAGTGAACCCAATAAAATATGATGGTATTGACAGTAATCCTTTAATAAAGAAATTATTTTCTATATTTATGTATATTTTATATAGATAATTCTTATGCCAATTTTATTCTACTATTTCACATGTTTTTTGATTCATTTATGATTCATCTTCTATAAACTACCAAGAATTATTCCTTGAATCTTGATTATGATATATGGTTTACTAGGTATGGTTTTCAAATTTTATTCTCATGTCCTAATACAATTATTAACATGTCATGATTACATTATTATATATATATACCTTTTCTAACCTTTTGAGCATTATGTGTCACTCTTTATTATGCTTTCCTTCTATTGGATATAGAGAAATATTTTATGTGTGATATGTCTAAAGTGGGTACACGTTGTGAATAAATAAGTAGGATACAATATATATCTCTTATAAACAAATTATATTTGTATCCAAGTTTCCAAATACACTAAAACTATAATATTTTTCCATGGATCATAATGTTATGTATTGAATATTCATCTAATATAATGTAATGTTTACGTATGACTTGTATGAGTCACTATAATAGGCATCAGAGTTGGGTTTAGACAATATTTAATGATTATTATTTGAAATATTTGGTTAAAACCCTTGGTATAAGACTATTTATTTAATAAAAACATCAATTTTTGGAAGAGTAGAGATTATATGGTTTTATGAGAAACATTTTCCTATCTAGAAACTAAAAATTGACATGGTTTTGGCATATGGGTAATAATACTGAAAAGAGTTGGTAAATGTATATCTGAGTCATCATTCAAGTTCATGGTGAGTTTTTCCTTACTATGTACCTATATTGAACCTCCTAGGGTATATTCATGGATTAACTCAAACATTATGTATGAACCCTTTTGATTTATTTTAATATACAATGATCATAGATGACCTTAGTTAAACCAAAGGGGTAACGCCCCGACCCCAGCTACCCAGAGTCGGTGCATTACTTCGTAACATTGGCATGATCACAAGAAAGATCAAATCCCGAAAGACCGATTGGTTTAGTAGCCTTGGAAACACTAGATATAATCATAAAGTTTTACATTACATTTCAAAGTGAAAAACTACAACAACAACAAAGTCTTCATATCCACACTATTAACCCCTCATAATATCCCTGCAAGTCATTCATAATTTACTTCTTCACTACCTGGGAAAAATAAAACATAGAAAAGGGGTGAGCTCAAATGCCCAGTAAGGATAACAATATAGAGGAAACTTTCATAAATAAAAATAAACATTTAAGGCAATGTATAACTAAAACAAAAGCCTTTTAAACTTGAACATTTAACATAGTATGGAATAAATAAAATGAAATAATGCCATTTACTTATTCACATGGATATTCTACTAATCGAATAATCACATGCAAAAATCAATAACCACTTTCATAATGTTGGAATGCATAATGCCAGACTATCATAACCACATAGCCAAGGCCTCGTGCCAAGACTACAAATAAGATTTTGTCAAGGCCTTGTGCCAAGACACTAGTTTGCCTCCTGAGACCTACCGATGCATCGAGGAGCTATAGCGGGCTCCACCCGTCACTTATTAAGTCCAATGAATTCCCATATGAAAAGGTTTAAACATAACATAAACATTCGTATTAAAACTAGCATACGAAATGTCAATAATTTCACCATAAACTATGAATGGTATAAAAATAGCACATCCACAGTCAAACATATCACAAAACCTTCAATACAATATAGAAGTTTTGTATCATAATAAATCAACTTCAAATAATCTTAAAATCCATCAAAGGATGTTGACATAGATGAAATCAAAATTCTTTTTAAAGAAGTATCTCCTTTTATTTTGAAATCATTTAAGATCCATATAAAATAAAACATTTTCTTTGAAAATATTCTTATAAGCTTGTAAGGATAGCTTTGAAGATTTTATAACGGCGTAAAATAACCTCACCCGCCGTATAAGTTAAAAAAAAACATTCTTACCTCAATTCTGTCGAAAAGGTTAAAAAGGACCTTGTTTTGAAAACGACGGAAAGATTCCTTTATAAACCTCTTATAAAAAGTCAAAAAAGGGTATAAATGACTTTAACCCATATTCTTGTAAATAGTAAAAATGTTTTGAAATACATTTTTAAGAAACATGGATGTGGATGATAAAGAGATCCCAGTAGATTATTACATATAAACAACCTCGGATAATGAAGAGATTGTGAAATAACCCTTACCTTGAACTTTCTCTTAGTCGATGGTATGTTAACCTCCTGTATAATAATTAAAACATTGTTATTAAATTATACAATAATCATATACATCAATATGATATCATATATGATCTTTTAATATTGATTTGATAATAATATCTTAGTATTATCGTTGTTTCGGGTGTGAACTTTCTTGTTTTCTTTTGTATGTTTTGTTACGTAAGACATGTTTGTAAAGGATAGGTTGTACATTATTCATATCCAGAATGATATAAAGTCCTTAAACATCATTTTTAAATCATAAAAGGATAATTATACTTGAAGGGATACGATGGAGAATGAATCTCATCGCGTTCGTGGAGACGGTAGTCCGTACGTACGCACGAACGCTACTTCCATTTAATTTTTTATTTTAAAAGAATCGAATCCAAATGATACATAGGTATATTACTATTCCAGTATAATATAATATTTTATATATGTTACATAAGTTCATTAACACCATCCTTTATACGTTCCATGTGTGGTATGAACGAGTCATATCATTTTAAGGGGGCGGTAGTCCGCACTTCCTCAAATGAAATTATCGTATGTATATACAACATGAAACGAATAATGGAATGAAATAAAATGGAATTACAGAAGCTTATATATAAAATATATATCATTAATATAATATTTAATTACAGTTCCATCATAATGGCCACCATGAGAGGTGGTAAGATGTATTTGAACAATCATTGTTTCGTGAGGCGTTAGTTTGCCATCCACAGAAACATTATGTTCATCATCCATTTGATGGAGTTGTGTGTATGTGTAGTTTGAATCCTTCTTATAACAACATCCTAGTATATTTAGGATACTGGTGTTGTTACAAAATAAAGGAAATAAAAAGATTTTGGGGGTTGGAGAAGCAAAATAAATGAAAATACTTTAAGAGAAATTGTTACCTTTAATTTAGGTAACTCACTTTGGTTGGAACCAAAGGACTTCTTGAAATGCTTTCTGCCTAAGGGGAAGCTTCAAGGAGGAGGAGAGGGATGTGGGGAGCTTAGTTGGGCAGAGTTTGGACGAGCCAAGTGGCTTGAGAGGTGTGAAGAAATGAGAAGGAGGAGTGCCCTTTTATAAGAGGGGTGAGGGGCACCTTTGGAAAAGCTAGAAATATTAATTTATAATAAATTCATATTCGGTTTCTAAAGGCTCCAAAGTTGACTATTCAAAGGCTGAGGTGGGGATAGGTCGAAAAAAACTCATCCAATAGAATTTAGACAGGTTTGGGTACTTATATTAACCTTATCTTTAAGTATTAACTCTAAGTTAATTAGTTTCACTTTTACAATGTCTCTTTGTATTTTTATATATTATGGTTAATAAACTTACTATATACATCCAAGCGACCCCCAAGTGGTCCATTAATGATTAACCTATCATAATATAAGTCTCTTGGCCGAACCTTAGATTTTTAGGAATTTAATATCAATTAATAATATAATATTTGTTTTAAGAACTCTTTTATGTCAATTTTGACACTATTCAATAGTTGATTTTTGTGAAACTCATAACAGATTGATTACTTCGAAAAAAGTCCATTAAATCAATCCTAATATATCATATTAGCCTATAAAATTAGTTTAATTCATTAAAAGTTTCATATTATATTTATTTGGGTATTTATAATATCAATTATTTTAATTTTTCACTATTATAGTAATTACTGCATCATCATTGTGTCATAAATAAAATAACTTATTTAATGTCTAAAAATTATAAATAAAATATCATTATGTAGGAACTCTTTTTATCTTTCTAATGAATATTTATAATCGAAAATCCAACATGTATAACCCTATGTAAAAATTGTTGTTCTAAAAGATATATGCTTGTGTCATTTTTGTATTCATTTTGACTTAATTAAAATAAAGTGTCATTATCACTTACAAGTGGATCCATGGGGTCCCAAAATAGACCCAAAGATGCCTATGGTCGACTATGTATCAACCAATAGAGTTAAGACACGTTTTAGGGTAATTTAGTATTATTATAATATTATTTTTTTAACCCTTATTTACCGGATTTACCTTTAACCATGGTAAATAAAATATTTACCGCAGTAATTATTCAAAATGTCTAAAAATAAAAGTTACCTATTTACACAATTTTAACATCCTGATTCCAAATATGGAATCCATTTTTCTAAATTCAAAACACAGAAGTGGCAGAAATTAATTTAAAATTAATTCCCGCTGTCAAAACAAAAAGCGTGTTTTTAAGAGGTAATAACTATCAAAAGATTGACACTTGTTTATGTTCGGTTTAATTGTAAAATTATGTCCAATGACCAACATTATATTAAACAGTAAAAATATATTCTAAATATAATTTAAAACCACTCAAATTCATAATTTATCACTATTAATTATTTTGATTAAAAAAGTTGTTTTTAATTAAAATTTAGTAATTTTCACTATTCATCAAAATATGAAAGTTATCCGAAATGTACCAAAATTTCACCTTAGGCTAAATTCGATATTCAGAATCCAAAAATGAAGTCCATTTTCAAATATAAAATATATATAATTTCAAAAATTAGGTATTACTATTCATAACGGCTAGTTTGATTAGTTGTGGTGTGTGTTAAAACTCAAGGTTGCGTACAACACACGCTACTGTATTATTCAAAGAAAGCGTACCGTGGAAGCTTGGGATGTTTCATTTTAAATTTTTGATGTCCCCATTTAGTCAAAAAGTTTAATATATTGTATTTAAAAGGGGTTCACTATTAAAAGTTGATAAAAGTGCAATACTGAAAATGAATTTGTTCTTGCATTATATCTAAGAAACTCATAATATGGAATCTAAAATTATAAGGATTATATAAAGTTTAAAATTTAGTCAATAATATTATTAACCTCTTTTGAATGGATTTTTCCTTTGGTATTTCATGGTGTGATTGAACTCGGTGTTGCGTGTAGTGCAAGTTATTGAATTATTTTGAAGAAATAACACACTATGAAATCTTGGGGTGTTACATTCTCCCCTCCTTCAATAAATTGCGTCCTCGCAATTTGAAATTGTTCTTCGAAAATAAAAGGTTGAAAGTAGAAAATATATTTGTGGGAAAACCCACATCGGAAATTGGGTTACTAACATTTAGTCTTAATATGAGGAAAAGAGAAATCAAAGGGTCACCACCAAATTATGATCTCGATTAGGAGAACATTGGTGGAAATTGGAGACATATAATCGGAGGAAAAACGTAAATATTTATAGGTAGTGATTGAGGTCATCAATCACAAACAAGTATAAAATTGAGTTCCTTAAATTCATTAATCTATGATGAATTGAAATACCATCGGTTCAACAAAACATAGGGTATTAGGATAACACATTTTTGACGTTTCAAAATATCATAGTTGAAATCCCACATCGAAAAATGAATTAATGAGGCCTCTATTTAAACTAAAGAGTGGAAAGTATGAAGATTACCGAAAATAACACATACTAGGGATCCATGTAGGAAAATATGGATATGGAGGAGAAATCTAACCATCAATTATCTGATGGAGAGTGGTAGAGAACATGGCTATGAAAAGGCCAACAATCCCAAAGCCATAAATTAGTGATGATTTAAGGTACCATCTAGGACAACATTTTTGTTCTAAGTTCCTTTTCTTAATGTTGTGGAATTTATTTATGAGATTGGATAAGAACATAAGGAGGTATACATACTTTAGAGTTTTATCCATTAATAAATTTCTACCACAAACTCATCTTTCACTGTAAAAGATAATAGAATGTAAAAAAAAATTCTATTTACACTATTCGTATAGGGTTCCAAAATAAACGAATTTATAATTCATCTACATGATCTTTTAATAAAAACTACATTATTTAATCCAGGACATCTCATGGTCCAGTGGTAGGTGATACACCCTTGTCGCCCTTCGGTTGCGGGTTCAAGTCTCGCAGCCTTGCCGGACGCGACGGGTTGCCGCCCGACCTCCGGGTTGTCCTTTTATGGCAATCCAAAATAATCCAAACTAGAACTATCCAAAATACTTCTGTCCAAACTCACAGTCTAACATTTATAAGGAAGGTAAACATAATATAGATCCTTTTTACCCCGTAATAGCATATGAATACCTTCATCTTGTATTCTTTTAATAAACTGAAACATCTTGAATTACCATATTCCTTATTGATTATATTCATGCTCCCTTATTCTATATAGAATGCTGTATATACTTCATCAATCCAAAAATGTTTTAAACCCCAAAAAATGATGGAATATACAAATCATTAATCAGTTTCAAGGTAGTCAAGAATATCCAACATAATTTATCCAAATCAATCATGTATTATTCTAAAATCACTAACTCGGTATCAGAACCATATTATGGTTTATATTTCTCTCAACCATATATTTTCCAAAAATTTATCCTGCTATTGAGTCACTTTTCTTTGTTCCACACAATCTCAAGTCCTTAATGAAATAGTACTGCAGTACAATCCTTATATACTCCATAATTATTATAACAAGTACATTGTTGATACAACACTCAATTGACATAATCAACATAAGAACTCTAATCATTCCTCTTCATCTGTGGTAGTATCATAACTTGATTATTATCCAATAGCATCATTTGCGGCATAGTCTGATGACTGGGGCATAGGTTCGCGTAGTGTCCAAACTCCTTGCAAATGAAGCATTGTACATTTGAAACCATTTTCTCACCCTTGCAGTCACGTACTTTGTGCCCTTTTCCTCCACACTTATAACAAACTCCCATTCCTTTCAGGCAAGTTCCAGGGTGTTTCTTCCCACAGTTACCACATATGGGAAAATTTTTCTTTTCCCTCTTCCCTTTATCCATTTTTCTCTCTTCCATCCTTTTCTTCTCTTGCTTCCCTTCAAAGCCATAGGACTCAGTAAACTCTTTACTTATCTTATCAACACATGATATTATTTCTTCATACGATGATAATACATGCGAGACTATTTCTCTTAAAATTTCTGGCTTAAGACCATGAAATATATGATCCTTCTTTCTCTTTGCATCATGTGCATTGCTAGAGTTCTCATTCCTTCTACTGGGCGCCATTTCTAAACAATGGCATACACTAGATCAGTTTATGAATCAAAATATATAATCCCATACTTATAAAACACTTAACATAAATTGAACTATTTATGGATATAATCCATAATCATAAGAATGTTTTCTTTGAGGAAGTATATACTCATAAACCCTTCATAATGATTTGTAAAGAAAATGAGAGTTATCCTAAGCATATCCCCCGGGAGTGTCGTAACCAAGAGTGCAGCAAGGCCCGTTGTCGTGCACCAGTTCCCGTTCGAGTCTAGCTCAAAGCGGTGTTTTCGGGTTTTACCCCTAGGTACATCTGTGCCAGAGCCGCCTCTACCTGCTCGTATCCAGACAGGGATGTATTGCTCGGAAAACTCACAAAATCTCTACAATACCAAAATTCTAGGAAGTTTTTCTATACTAATCCTCAAAGTTCATCTTAGGTCTACGTGCTCTAATCAGAGTTTATCTAAATCTAGCTTCCAAGGTTTGTACTAAACTTCCTCTGATACCAACTGTAACGCCCCGACCCCAGCTACCCAGAGTCGGTGCATTACTTTGTAACATTGGCATGATCACAAGAAAGATCAAATCCCGAAAGACCGATTGGTTTAGTAGCCTTGGAAACACTAGATATAATCATAAAGTTTTACATTACATTTCAAAGTGAAAAACTACTAAAACAACAAAGTCTTCATATCCACACTATTAACCCCTCATAATATCCCTACAAGTCATTCATAATTTACTTCTTCACTACCTGGGAAAAATAAAACATAGAAAAGGGGTGAGCTCAAATGCCCAGTAAGGATAACAATATAGAGGAAACTTTCATAAATAAAAATAAACATTTAAGGCAATGTATAACTAAAACAAAAGCCTTTTAAACTTGAACATTTAACATAGTATGGAATAAATAAAATGAAATAATTCCATTTACTTATTCACATGGATATTCTACTAATCGAATAATCACATGCAAAAATCAATAACCACTTTCATAATGTTGGAATGCATAATGCCAGACTATCATAACCACATAGCCAAGGCCTCGTGCCAAGACTACAAATAAGATTTTGTCAAGGCCTTGTGCCAAGACACTAGTTTGTCTCATGAGACCTACCGATGCATCGAGGAGCTATAGCGGGCTCCACCCGTCACTTATTAAGTCCAATGCATTCCCATATGAAAAGGTTTAAACATAACATAAACATTCGTATTAAAACTAGCATACGAAATGTCAATAATTTCACCATAAACTATGAATGGTATAAAAATAGCACATCCACAGTCAAACATATCACAAAACCTTCAATACAATATAGAAGTTTTGTATCATAATAAATCAACTTCAAATAATCTTAAAATCCATCAAAGGATGTTGACATAGATGAAATCAAAATTCTTTTTAAAGAAGTATCTCCTTTTATTTTGAAATCATTTAAGATCCATATAAAATAAAACATTTTCTTTGAAAATATTCTTATAAGCTTGTAAGGATAGCTTTGAAGATTTTATAACGGCGTAAAATAACCGCACCCGCCGTATAAGTTAAAAAAAACATTCTTACCTCAATTCTGTCGAAAAGGTTAAAAAGGACCTTGTTTTGAAAACGACGGAAAGATTCCTTTATAAACCTCTTATAAAAAGTCAAAAAAGGGTATAAATGACTTTAACCCATATTCTTGTAAATAGTAAAAATGTTTTGAAATACATTTTTAAGAAACATGGATGTGGATGATAAAGAGATCCCAGTAGATTATTACATATAAACAACCTCGGATAATGAAGAGATTGTGAAATAACCCTTACCTTGAACTTTCTCTTAGTCGATGGTATGTTAACCTCCTGTATAATAATTAAAACATTGTTATTAAATTATACAATAATCATATACATCAATATGATATCATATATGATCTTTTAATATTGATTTGATAATAATATCTTAGTATTATCGTTGTTTCGGGTGTGAACTTTCTTGTTTTCTTTTGTATGTTTTGTTACGTAAGACATGTTTGTAAAGGATAGGTTGTACATTATTCATATCCAGAATGATATAAAGTCCTTAAACATCATTTTTAAATCATAAAATGATAATTATACTTGAAGGGATACGATGGAGAATGAATCTCATCGCGTTCGTGGAGACGGTAGTCCGTACGTACGCACGAACGCTACTTCCATTTAATTTTTTATTTTAAAAGAATCGAATCCAAATGATACATAGGTATATTACTATTCCAGTATAATATAATATTTTATATATGTTACATAAGTTCATTAACACCATCCTTTATACGTTCCATGTGTGGTATGAACGAGTCATATCATTTTAAGGGGGCGGTAGTCCGCACTTCCTCAAATGAAATTATCGTATGTATATACAACATGAAACGAATAATGGAATGAAATAAAATGGAATTACAGAAGCTTATATATAAAATATATATCATTAATATAATATTTAATTACAGTTCCATCATAATGGCCACCATGAGAGGTGGTAAGATGTATTTGAACAATCATCGTTTCGTGAGGCGTTAGTTTGCCATCCACAGAAACATTATGTTCATCATCCATTTGATGGAGTTGTGTGTATGTGTAGTTTGAATCCTTCTTATAACAACATCCTAGTATATTTAGGATACTGGTGTTGTTACAAAATAAAGGAAATAAAAAGATTTTGGGGGTTGGAGAAGCAAAATAAATGAAAATACTTTAAGAGAAATTGTTACCTTTAATTTAGGTAACTCACTTTGGTTGGAACCAAAGGACTTCTTGAAATGCTTTCTGCCTAAGGGGAAGCTTCAAGGAGGAGGAGAGGGATGTGGGGAGCTTAGTTGGGCAGAGTTTGGACGAGCCAAGTGGCTTGAGAGGTGTGAAGAAATGAGAAGGAGGAGTGCCCTTTTATAAGAGGGGTGAGGGGCACCTTTGGAAAAGCTAGAAATATTAATTTATAATAAATTCATATTCGGTTTCTAAAGGCTCCAAAGTTGACTATTCAAAGGCTGAGGTGGGGATAGGTCGAAAAAAACTCATCCAATAGAATTTAGACAGGTTTGGGTACTTATATTAACCTTATCTTTAAGTATTAACTCTAAGTTAATTAGTTTCACTTTTACAATGTCTCTTTGTATTTTTATATATTATGGTTAATAAACTTACTATATACATCCAAGCGACCCCCAAGTGGTCCATTAATGATTAACCTATCATAATATAAGTCTCTTGGCCGAACCTTAGATTTTTAGGAATTTAATATCAATTAATAATATAATATTTGTTTTAAGAACTCTTTTATGTAAATTTTGACACTATTCAATAGTTGATTTTTGTGAAACTCATAACAGATTGATTACTTCGAAAAAAGTCCATTAAATCAATCCTAATATATCATATTAGCCTAGAAAATTAGTTTAATTCATTAAAAGTTTCATATTATATTTATTTGGGTATTTATAATATCAATTATTTTAATTTTTCACTATTATAGTAATTACTGCATCATCATTGTGTCATAAATAAAATAACTTATTTAATGTCTAAAAATTATAAATAAAATATCATTATGTAGGAACTCTTTTTATCTTTCTAATGAATATTTATAATCGAAAATCCAACATGTATAACCCTATGTAAAAATTGTTGTTCTAAAAGATATATGCTTGTGTCATTTTTGTATTCATTTTGACTTAATTAAAATAAAGTGTCATTATCACTTACAAGTGGATCCATGGGGTCCCAAAATAGACCCAAAGATGCCTATGGTCGACTATGTATCAACCAATAGAGTTAAGACACGTTTTAGGGTAATTTAGTATTATTATAATATTATTTTTTTAACCCTTATTTACCGGATTTACCTTTAACCATGGTAAATAAAATATTTACCGCAGTAATTATTCAAAATGTCTAAAAATAAAAGTTACCTATTTACACAATTTTAACATCCTGATTCCAAATATGGAATCCATTTTTCTAAATTCAAAACACAGAAGTGGCAGAAATTAATTTAAAATTAATTCCCGCTGTCAAAACAAAAAGCGTGTTTTTAAGAGGTAATAACTATCAAAAGATTGACACTTGTTTATGTTCGGTTTAATTGTAAAATTATGTCCAATGACCAACATTATATTAAACAGTAAAAATATATTCTAAATATAATTTAAAACCACTCAAATTCATAATTTATCACTATTAATTATTTTGATTAAAAAAGTTGTTTTTAATTAAAATTTAGTAATTTTCACTATTCATCAAAATATGAAAGTTATCCGAAATGTACCAAAATTTCACCTTAGGCTAAATTCGATATTCAGAATCCAAAAATGAAGTCCATTTTCAAATATAAAATATATATAATTTCAAAAATTAGGTATTACTATTCATAACGGCTAGTTTGATTAGTTGTGGTGTGTGTTAAAACTCAAGGTTGCGTACAACACACGCTACTGTATTATTCAAAGAAAGCGTACCGTGGAAGCTTGGGATGTTTCATTTTAAATTTTTGATGTCCCCATTTAGTCAAAAAGTTTAATATATTGTATTTAAAAGGGGTTCACTATTAAAAGTTGATAAAAGTGCAATACTGAAAATGAATTTGTTCTTGCATTATATCTAAGAAACTCATAATATGGAATCTAAAATTATAAGGATTATATAAAGTTTAAAATTTAGTCAATAATATTATTAACCTCTTTTGAATGGATTTTTCCTTTGGTATTTCATGGTGTGATTGAACTCGGTGTTGCGTGTAGTGCAAGTTATTGAATTATTTTGAAGAAATAACACACTATGAAATCTTGGGGTGTTACATTCTCCCCTCCTTCAATAAATTGCGTCCTCGCAATTTGAAATTGTTCTTCGAAAATAAAAGGTTGAAAGTAGAAAATATATTTGTGGGAAAACCCACATCGGAAATTGGGTTACTAAAATTTAGTCTTAATATGAGGAAAAGAGAAATCAAAGGGTCACCACCAAATTATGATCTCGATTAGGAGAACATTGGTGGAAATTGGAGACATATAATCGGAGGAAAAACGTAAATATTTATAGGTAGTGATTGAGGTCATCAATCACAAACAAGTATAAAATTGAGTTCCTTAAATTCATTAATCTATGATGAATTGAAATACCATCGGTTCAACAAAACATAGGGTATTAGGATAACACATTTTTGACGTTTCAAAATATCATAGTTGAAATCCCACATCGAAAAATGAATTAATGAGGCCTCTATTTAAACTAAAGAGTGGAAAGTATGAAGATTACCGAAAATAACACATACTAGGGATCCATGTAGGAAAATATGGATATGGAGGAGAAATCTAACCATCAATTATCTGATGGAGAGTGGTAGAGAACATGGCTATGAAAATGCCAACAATCCCAAAGCCATAAATTAGTGATGATTTAAGGTACCATCTAGGACAACATTTTTGTTCTAAGTTCCTTTTCTTAATGTTGTGGAATTTATTTATGAGATTGGATAAGAACATAAGGAGGTATACATACTTTAGAGTTTTATCCATTAATAAATTTCTACCACAAACTCATCTTTCACTGTAAAAGATAATAGAATGTAAAAAAAAATTCTATTTACACTATTCGTCTAGGGTTCCAAAATAAACGAATTTATAATTCATCTACATGATCTTTTAATAAAAACTACATTATTTAATCCAGGACATCTCACGGTCCAGTGGTAGGTGATACACCCTTGTCGCCCTTCGGTTGCGGGTTCAAGTCTCGCAGCCTTGCCGGACGCGACGGGTTGCCGCCCGACCTCCGGGTTGTCCTTTTATGGCAATCCAAAATAATCCAAACTAGAACTATCCAAAATACTTCTGTCCAAACTCACAGTCTAACATTTATAAGGAAGGTAAACATAATATAGATCCTTTTTACCCCGTAATAGCATATGAATACCTTCATCTTGTATTCTTTTAATAAACTGAAACATCTTGAATTACCATATTCCTTATTGATTATATTCATGCTCCCTTATTCTATATAGAATGCTGTATATACTTCATCAATCCAAAAATGTTTTAAACCCCAAAAAATGATGGAATATACAAATCATTAATCAGTTTCAAGGTAGTCAAGAATATCCAACATAATTTATCCAAATCAATCATGTATTATTCTAAAATCACTAACTCGGTATCAGAACCATATTATGGTTTATATTTCTCTCAACCATATATTTTCCAAAAATTTATCCTGCTATTGAGTCACTTTTCTTTGTTCCACACAATCTCAAGTCCTTAATGAAATAGTACTGCAGTACAATCCTTATATACTCCATAATTATTATAACAAGTACATTGTTGATACAACACTCAATTGACATAATCAACATAAGAACTCTAATCATTCCTCTTCATCTGTGGTAGTATCATAACTTGATTATTATCCAATAGCATCATTTGCGGCATAGTCTGATGACTGGGGCATAGGTTCGCGTAGTGTCCAAACTCCTTGCAAATGAAGCATTGTACATTTGAAACCATTTTCTCACCCTTGCAGTCACGTACTTTGTGCCCTTTTCCTCCACACTTATAACAAACTCCCATTCCTTTCAGGCAAGTTCCAGGGTGTTTCTTCCCACAGTTACCACATATGGGAAAATTTTTCTTTTCCCTCTTCCCTTTATCCATTTTTCTCTCTTCCATCCTTTTCTTCTCTTGCTTCCCTTCAAAGCCATAGGACTCAGTAAACTCTTTACTTATCTTATCAACACATGATATTATTTCTTCATACGATGATAATACATGCGAGACTATTTCTCTTAAAATTTCTGGCTTAAGACCATGAAATATATGATCCTTCTTTCTCTTTGCATCATGTGCATTGCTAGAGTTCTCATTCCTTCTACTGGGCGCCATTTCTAAACAATGGCATACACTAGATCAGTTTATGAATCAAAATATATAATCCCATACTTATAAAACACTTAACATAAATTGAACTATTTATGGATATAATCCATAATCATAAGAATGTTTTCTTTGAGGAAGTATATACTCATAAACCCTTCATAATGATTTGTAAAGAAAATGAGAGTTATCCTAAGCATATCCCCCGGGAGTGTCGTAACCAAGAGTGCAGCAAGGCCCGTTGTCGTGCACCAGTTCCCGTTCGAGTCTAGCTCAAAGCGGTGTTTTCGGGTTTTACCCCTAGGTACATCTGTGCCAGAGCCGCCTCTACCTGCTCGTATCCAGACAGGGATGTATTGCTCGGAAAACTCACAAAATCTCTACAATACCAAAATTCTAGGAAGTTTTTCTATACTAATCCTCAAAGTTCATCTTAGGTCTACGTGCTCTAATCAGAGTTTATCTAAATCTAGCTTCCAAGGTTTGTACTAAACTTCCTCTGATACCAACTGTAACGCCCCGACCCCAGCTACCCAGAGTCGGTGCATTACTTTGTAACATTGGCATGATCACAAGAAAGATCAAATCCCGAAAGACCGATTGGTTTAGTAGCCTTGGAAACACTAGATATAATCATAAAGTTTTACATTACATTTCAAAGTGAAAAACTACTACAACAACAAAGTCTTCATATCCACACTATTAACCCCTCATAATATCCCTACAAGTCATTCATAATTTACTTCTTCACTACCTGGGAAAAATAAAACATAGAAAAGGGGTGAGCTCAAATGCCCAGTAAGGATAACAATATAGAGGAAACTTTCATAAATAAAAATAAACATTTAAGGCAATGTATAACTAAAACAAAAGCCTTTTAAACTTGAACATTTAACATAGTATGGAATAAATAAAATGAAATAATTCCATTTACTTATTCACATGGATATTCTACTAATCGAATAATCACATGCAAAAATCAATAACCACTTTCATAATGTTGGAATGCATAATGCCAGACTATCATAACCACATAGCCAAGGCCTCGTGCCAAGACTAAAAATAAGATTTTGTCAAGGCCTTGTGCCAAGACACTAGTTTGTCTCATGAGACCTACCGATGCATCGAGGAGCTATAGCGGGCTCCACCCGTCACTTATTAAGTCCAATGCATTCCCATATGAAAAGGTTTAAACATAACATAAACATTCGTATTAAAACTAGCATACGAAATGTCAATAATTTCACCATAAACTATGAATGGTATAAAAATAGCACATCCACAGTCAAACATATCACAAAACCTTCAATACAATATAGAAGTTTTGTATCATAATAAATCAACTTCAAATAATCTTAAAATCCATCAAAGGATGTTGACATAGATGAAATCAAAATTCTTTTTAAAGAAGTATCTCCTTTTATTTTGAAATCATTTAAGATCCATATAAAATAAAACATTTTCTTTGAAAATATTCTTATAAGCTTGTAAGGATAGCTTTGAAGATTTTATAACGGCGTAAAATAACCGCACCCGCCGTATAAGTTAAAAAAAAACATTCTTACCTCAATTCTGTCGAAAAGGTTAAAAAGGACCTTGTTTTGAAAACGACGGAAAGATTCCTTTATAAACCTCTTATAAAAAGTCAAAAAAGGGTATAAATGACTTTAACCCATATTCTTGTAAATAGTAAAAATGTTTTGAAATACATTTTTAAGAAACATGGATGTGGATGATAAAGAGATCCCAGTAGATTATTACATATAAACAACCTCGGATAATGAAGAGATTGTGAAATAACCCTTACCTTGAACTTTCTCTTAGTCGATGGTATGTTAACCTCCTGTATAATAATTAAAACATTGTTATTAAATTATACAATAATCATATACATCAATATGATATCATATATGATCTTTTAATATTGATTTGATAATAATATCTTAGTATTATCGTTGTTTCGGGTGTGAACTTTCTTGTTTTCTTTTGTATGTTTTGTTACGTAAGACATGTTTGTAAAGGATAGGTTGTACATTATTCATATCCAGAATGATATAAAGTCCTTAAACATCATTTTTAAATCATAAAATGATAATTATACTTGAAGGGATACGATGGAGAATGAATCTCATCGCGTTCGTGGAGACGGTAGTCCGTACGTACGCACGAACGCTACTTCCATTTAATTTTTTATTTTAAAAGAATCGAATCCAAATGATACATAGGTATATTACTATTCCATTATAATATAATATTTTATATATGTTACATAAGTTCATTAACACCATCCTTTATACGTTCCATGTGTGGTATGAACGAGTCATATCATTTTAAGGGGGCGGTAGTCCGCACTTCCTCAAATGAAATTATCGTATGTATATACAACATGAAACGAATAATGGAATGAAATAAAATGGAATTACAGAAGCTTATATATAAAATATATATCATTAATATAATATTTAATTACAGTTCCATATAATGGCCACCATGAGAGGTGGTAAGATGTATTTGAACAATCATCGTTTCGTGAGGCGTTAGTTTGCCATCCACAGAAACATTATGTTCATCATCCATTTGATGGAGTTGTGTGTATGTGTAGTTTGAATCCTTCTTATAACAACATCCTAGTATATTTAGGATACTGGTGTTGTTACAAAAGAAAGGAAATAAAAAGATTTTGGGGGTTGGAGAAGCAAAATAAATGAAAATACTTTAAGAGAAATTGTTACCTTTAATTTAGGTAACTCACTTTGGTTGGAACCAAAGGACTTCTTGAAATGCTTTCTGCCTAAGGGGAAGCTTCAAGGAGGAGGAGAGGGATGTGGGGAGCTTAGTTGGGCAGAGTTTGGACGATCCAAGTGGCTTGAGAGGTGTGAAGAAATGAGAAGGAGGAGTGCCCTTTTATAAGAGGGGTGAGGGGCACCTTTGGAAAAGCTAGAAATATTAATTTATAATAAATTCATATTCGGTTTCTAAAGGCTCCAAAGTTGACTATTCAAAGGCTGAGGTGGGGATAGGTCGAAAACAACTCATCCAATAGAATTTAGACAGGTTTGGGTACTTATATTAACCTTATCTTTAAGTATTAACTCTAAGTTAATTAGTTTCACTTTTACAATGTCTCTTTGTATTTTTATATATTATGGTTAATAAACATACTATATACATCCAAGCGACCCCCAAGTGGTCCATTAATGATTAACCTATCATAATATAAGTCTCTTGGCCGAACCATAGATTTTTAGTAATTTAATATCAATTAATAATATAATATTTGTTTTAAGAACTCTTTTATGTCAATTTTGACACTATTCAATAGTTGATTTTTGTGAAACTCATAACAGATTGATTACTTCGAACAAAGTCCATTAAATCAATCCTAATATATCATATTAGCCTAGAAAATTAGTTTAATTCATTAAAAGTTTCATATTATATTTATTTGGGTATTTATAATATCAATTATTTTAATTTTTCACTATTATAGTAATTACTGCATCATCATTGTGTCATAAATAAAATAACTTATTTAATGTCTAAAAATTATAAATAAAATATCATTATGTAGGAACTCTTTTTATCTTTCTAATGAATATTTATAATCGAAAATCCAACATGTATAACCCTATGTAAAAATTGTTGTTCTAAAAGATATATGCTTGTGTCATTTTTGTATTCATTTTGACTTAATTAAAATAAAGTGTCATTATCACTTACAAGTGGATCCATGGGGTCCCAAAATATACCCAAAGATGCCTATGGTCGACTATGTATCAACCAATAGAGTTAAGACACGTTTTAGGGTAATTTAGTATTATTATAATATTATTTTTTTAACCCTTATTTACCGGATTTACCTTTAACCATGGTAAATAAAATATTTACCGCAGTAATTATTCAAAATGTCTAAAAATAAAAGTTACCTATTTACACAATTTGAACATCCTGATTACAAATATGGAATCCATTTTTCTAAATTCAAAACACAGAAGTGGCAGAAATTAATTTAAAATTAATTCCCGCTGTCAAAACAAAAAGCGTGTTTTTAAGAGGTAATAACTATCAAAAGATTGACACTTGTTTATGTTCAGTTTAATTGTAAAATTATGTCCAATGACCAACATTATATTAAACAGTAAAAATATATTCTAAATATACTTTAAAACCACTCAAATTCATAATTTATCACTATTAATTATTTTGATTAAAAAAGTTGTTTTTAATTAAAATTTAGTAATTTTCACTATTCATCAAAATATGAAAGTTATCCGAAATGTACCAAAATTTCACCTTAGGCTAAATTCGATATTCCGAATCCAAAAATGAAGTCCATTTTCAAATATAAAATATATATAATTTCAAAAATTAGGTATTACTATTCATAACGGCTAGTTTGATTAGTTGTGGTGTGTGTTAAAACTCAAGGTTGCGTACAACACACGCTACTGTATTATTCAAAGAAAGCGTACCGTGGAAGCTTGGGATGTTTCATTTTAAATTTTTGATGTCCCCATTTAGTCAAAAAGTTTAATATATTGTATTTAAAAGGGGTTCACTATTAAAAGTTGATAAAAGTGCAATACTGAAAATGAATTTGTTCTTGCATTATATCTAAGAAACTCATAATATGGAATCTAAAATTATAAGGATTATATAAAGTTTAAAATTTAGTCAATAATATTATTAACCTCTTTTGAATGGATTTTTCCTTTGGTATGTCATGGTGTGATTGAACTCGGTGTTGCGTGTAGTGCAAGTTATTGAATTATTTTGAAGAAATAACACACTATGAAATCTTGGGGTGTTACAAAAGGAGTCATAAATTGTAAATAAAGTCTCATTATTTATATAATCTTATAAATGTTTTTTTCATGATTATGAAGTTTTTCACTGTGATTATTATTTATCACACTATTATTTTTGGTTTTATTCAATGGTAATAAATATAAGGATTCATGTCTACGTTGGATGTGATGGATAATGGAATGATTATCCTAATGAGTAACTAGATTAAAAGGGATTTTTAGAGATAAACCTTGTGATTATATCTAATCGGCTATCTTATTATATTGTTATCAATATAAACATGGGTGACTTTCTTGAAAAACCTAATATGATAAAAATGGAGTTTTAGGAAGACCATAGAGGGAAGAAGATTCATCTTACTTGATATCAAGAAAGTGGGAATAAACACTTTGGGAAATATCTTATAGGAATGTGATAATGTTTTATGTGTGGAAAAGAAGGGAATAGAGAAATTAATTACACTGCGAAAATAATTATTTTGATGGAGGAATATGAATTTTATCCTAATATACCATCTATATTTCAATATAGTATGTGTGGGGAACATGGGAATTATTCAAGTCAATGACCTAATATAAGTGTCAACACCAATACCAAGGAAGGACCAATGATATGCCAATCCTTGAAGTAAATGGATAGAAGTTTTTATGTAATTAAATTTAATAATTATATTGCAGAAGTGTTATATCGATGATATTATGGTTATAAGAATGATGAAACATCTAACGATTGTTCCACAATAGTTTTTATCTAAGGTTTCTAAAATATATGTTGAATGAGATTGGTAAACAAGAAAACTGATTTAGTGGTAAAGAGATATTATTTAAGAACACATGATTATGAGAATGGTAACCCTTCATATGATCTTGATGTAGAGTTAATAATTTTTAGTTACTAAAAATGTAATTATATATTGGGAAGATATGATTAATAGTATAAATAATCATGGGGTTGAAATGTGACATGGTAAATATGTCACTAAAGTTATTTATTTAAGAATTTATCTATTTTAGGGAAATTATATGATTATGATAAATAGAAAAACATCTGTATAAGATCATATTTATAATTAGAAATAAATTTTTTTATAAATTTTGAAAGTATATATGATTTTATTTTAGATTTATATTTATTCAAGTTTTTTATGGAAAAGTTTATCACATGATAGAAATTACATGCTTTGGGAATATTCATTTTTGTATATGATGAGTGGATAATATTGAATACATATAAATGTTAAATTAATCTTAATGGAATATAGGATAAAATCCTTTTAATTTTTTGGTATAAAACTTGGTCGGGAATATTTTGAATAATTTTTTGAATAGTTTTTTATTGAATGATCTATGTATAACTTTGGGTGTTATTGTTGAGGATTTTTTGATTGATGTTTCATTTATTTATATAAAGGATTATTTATTTTGTGAATTATATTACATTTTTCTAAACATTTTGGTTATTGTGAATTTTTAAATATAAGAGGTATAACTAGTTATCCTTTGGTGGAATTATGTGATATGTTTGGATTTAATTTTATTTCTTCAAGAATGAAAAAATTCATCTTAAATACTCATGAGTTAGTGAAAAATATGATTTTGTGAGGTAAGTTGAATATGGAATAAAATTCAACATGTAAAGTACATTTTTTCTTTATTTTATTAGTCTATATAGTAAAATAATTTCTCAAATATTGGAAAATGATCGTGAAAAACAATATTTTTACTATTAAATTCATTTATGATGAATCAATAATCTTTTTCACACCTCATTGATTTATGGTTTTTTAGTCATTAACTTTCTCATCACTATTATATTTCTCAGGGTCAATGTTCTTTGTCACTCAATCATTATTATAACATTAATTTTCTTCTATGTAATTATTTTCACTTCCCACTAGTTTTATCCTATTTGGAAACCTAGTTATGTGTTATTACATATGAAATTTTTACTTCCCTTTGTCTCTTTTGAAAAGGATTTTTTAATAATATTTTTTTTACATTATGGGTTTTAAAAAAATTAATTTTTAGAAATCTAAATATTTATTACTGATAATAAGTTCACATATATAGAATTTAATTTATTATTTGTTGGGGAAATAATGTAACACAAAAATAATTTAAAATAATAGTATATTCGATAGCATATAAAACATGAAATTTAGAGCTTAAACGAACAACAATATATTGTTATTTTATGATTTTAGTAACATAGAAATTTAATTTTAGGGTATTAATATTTAAAAAATAATTATTAAATATATATAATGTTGATATTCAATAATTTTTTTAATATATTCTTAAGAAACAGTTACACTTTTTTTTGTAAAGTCATTTGAATGTTTAAAAATGTTTTCTTCAAAATTGATTTTTGTTTATTTTGAAGAGATAATATTATAATTAAATTCATGAAATTTTAGAAATTATATATGATGAAAAAATAAATTTTTTTAAATAAATATATCATAATTATATTAGGGTGATATAATAGTATTTTTACGAAAGATAACCGTTTATAAGTTTTTGATTTTGAGTTAATAATATTTATTTGGTTTGAAGGGTGATTACATACTGGGAACATGTGATTAAACATATAGATAATCAGGAGATTGAAATTTTCTTTGGTTCCTATGTCATTAATTTTATTCTTGAAGAAGTTTAATATTTTGGGGAAATTATATGATTATGTTAAATAGAAATAATTGTGGATAACATCAAAATTTTATTTAAGAAACAAGGGCTGAAGTATATTTTGGAAGTATACATGATTTTTTTGTCTTTATTATGATTAGGGTTATTTGTGGAAATTATTATTACATGTGGAAGATTATAAAATTTAGGAATATACATTTTGGGTATATGAATTTATGAGTGATTAATTTGGATTATAAATAAATACTTAATTAAAATTCGAAGAATTATTGATAAAATATTTAAAATTTTTTTTGGTTTTGAATTTGGTTGGGAATATTATAAATTATATTACGATTAAATACTTATTTATTTATCTAAATTGATTATTGGTTGCTATTATTGAGGATTTTGTGATTAATTTTTTATTTATTCATATAATGGTTTATTCATTTTAGGAACTATCTGACACTATGATAACCATTTTGGTTTTAGTTAATGTCTAAATATTGGAGGAATAAATTGTTATTATTTTTTGGAATTATGTGATCTATTAAAAGTTTATTTTAGTGCTCCAGGAAAGAATATATTTATCTTGACTACTCATCGATTGGATAAAAATATGAGATCGTGTTATAAATTGATTATATAATGAAACCATACATGTTAAGTATGTATATTTCCTTATGTTCTTAGATTAAATAGTAAAGAAATTCCAAAAATCTATGAAAAGTATGTTGAAAACACATTATCCAATTACATTCAGTTTTGAGGAACCAATGGACCTTTTCACACCTCATTGATTTTGGGTTTTGTGGTCATTAACTTAATAATGATCATTAAATTTGTTGGGATAAATTTTATTAATAACTCTCCAGGATTACATGGACATTTATTTTACTCTATGTTCTTATTTTTTATTCCCACTAATTTTATCCTATTTGGAATCCAAGTTATGTGTTATTCTATATTACCTTAAAATTTAATATTCCTACTTTTGAAAAGAAATTCTTATTAGCCCTTTTTATTATGTGGGTTTTCAACCAAGTAATTTTGAAATATTTAACCCTTGATTATTGTGCACATCTTCATATTTTTGGGAAACAATTTATTAGGGGTGTGTAATGTAATAACCATAGATTTTAAAATAACACTATGTTAGATTTTGCATAAAACACATAATAATGAGCTTAAACAAACCACATAATATTATTACATTATGTCTATAATAACATAGTAATTGAATTTTTGCATATAAATAGAAGTAAAAACAATATGAAATACATATAAAGGTCATAAAAAATAATAAATTATTAATTAACTTTATGAAATAATGACATAATTTTTATAAAAGTTGTTTTATTCTTCAAAATAAATTCTCCTCAAAAATGTATTTTTATTTGATTTTGTGAGAGGATATTATAATTAAATCATAGATAATTTAATTTTTCTTATAAAACAAATGAAATCTTTGAAATAATTCTATCAAAATTATATTAGGGTGAGATATTTATATTTTTTAGAGAAGATTAAATTTTTAGAGAACAGTGAAAAAATATAGCTATTTTATATAGCTGTCATTTATTTTCATTGAAAAAACTCTCAAGATTATTTTAATTTGACCATAATGAAACATATTTATTTATGAATTTTATATTATCTAATTATATATATTTTAATCATCCTTATATATTATTTTACATATGTTCATTTTTTTCTTAAAAATTCATTTTTTCTAAACAAAACCATTTTCATTCTATTATATATATTTATATTATAGTTGATTTACTAAACTTAATAGAAAGTATTTTTATGAAAATTAAATTTTTTTGGATTAAAAAATCCAAATTTATTTTAAGATAATTTTTTTGGCATTTTTATAAAGAATGTCAATTTTTGGTTAATATTAAACAAATACTAGTTTTATGAAAGAAGGTATCTTTTATGATATTACTATGAAATAAATATGATATAAAATTATATGAAGCATATGAAAAAAATAACTTATGATAATACAATAAAAATAATATGAAAGACATGTCAAAATAGATAAATTTTAATTTATCTTAGGATAAATATGATCATTATTTCTTGTACCGACATATTTCTTACGCAGCACAAAAAAATTTCAATTTTTGTATCCTAGAGATAATATTTTGGAAGGATGAAGTATTTTATCAAGTTTATTATTAAATATGATTTATTATTTATTTTATATATATATATATATATTATTTTTTGAGTTATATAACTAGTGAATTATCAATATACTTGTGTAATGTGTGTGTAAATCTAGAGAAGTAAAAAAATAACATATTAATTTTTTTTCATGATATAAATTTGAGTAATTTTTTTTGAATGAATATAAAATTTATTTTTAAATTAATTTATTTAATTTTTTGTTACTTCTTTTTATTTTTTAGTAATGAAATAATTACCTTATGTGCTTGTGAAACACCGACACAATTCTTGTGAAAACATTAATAATATCGAGTAAATGAATTTAAAAATGCTAAAGGTAATATTTTCCAAGGGAGTTGAAGTGTACCATATTTTTTAAAGATAAATATAACATATTATATTTTTTTAAAGGTTTATATTCAAATTCTGTTACATTCATGTTGTTTTTAAAGAAATTGTTTTTGAATATTATTTAAGAAGGCATTAATAGTGTTTTATGTTAAATATATTTTATTGAACTACTTAAAAATCATAAATATCATTAAATAGGAAAACTAGGATTATAGATGGTATAAAATTTCATATATTTTCTATTTATGATTCTATTTTTACCTTGTATGTAAAATTATAACCCTTTAATATTAAAAAGTCATTACCACAGATAAGGTTAAAATTGGTTAACTACGGGGTTAAACAAAAATATATGGTTTAAAATGATATATAAACATATAGGAATTTTATTTTATAAATAAATCACAAAAATTTATTCATTATATTCTAATAAATGCCATTTTGGACCCATTTTACATGAATCATATACATATTATATTATAATATTTCATGTTTTTCCAAAACAAACATTGATGATAGTTTATAATAAACAATATTTTATTAAATGATCTAAAATTTATAAAAAAATTATATTCAAGAAATTTAATGGGATATGGTTTATAATACCAAAAATATTCTATTTATGGGTTTCTTTTTCTCTTATAGTGACTTTCATGACCCCTAATGTGTAAAAAACTTTTGATATCGTGGTAATTGTCAAAAGGATTAATGAGGGGGTAAAACTAAGAGGTAATGGTAAAATCATAACCAAAATAGGTAAAAATATTATTGGATGATATAATTTAAGATCATAATCATATTATATTATAATTATATCAATTTATATCCATTTATCTTTGAAAATTAACTTATATTAATTTACTATGTTATGTAATTCCAGGTGTGTCCCTCCCCTCACATATAAAAGGGAACCTCCTTTCATTCATTACTCACAATGTTTTAGCCTCCTATATCAGAGAATACCTACCATAATAACATCATATAATCCTTAGAAACATCCTATAGCCTTTTTACTTTCTAAAATACCATCCTTTTAAGGTTTAAGGCATAATACAAAAGAGGTTTCTCAACTAAGAGGAACAACACTTAACTGATAATTTATAACATTATTTCTTTCTATACCTATTATAAATACATGGTATAGATAATAAAATAATTAGTTAATAATATTAAATAATTCAAATTTTTATTATTATTGTGTAACAACCATTATCCATATTATTTCCATTTTAAAAAAAGAGAAAACATTGCTCGTGCATACAGGAGACTTACCATCTCCACGTAATAGTGTAATTATTTTTTCAACAACACTTTACTTAGATGGTTATAATTATGGATTTGACAAATATATATTATAAATTATTTCTCATAATTAATTTTGAATTATTTTTATCTTTATTTAGTTCCATTCATCAAAAATAGAACAAACGTTCATGTATACGTATGAACTATCTTATCCAAGAACATTGTAATTTGTTTTTCTATCTATAACTTTTATGGATGAATAAAAAAATATACGTACATATATAATTCATATATATTATATTGATATAATAGTTAAAATTCTTTAGATTATGGAACCATGGTCAATGTATAAGGATGTTTATGCTTCTTTCTGTCAAAAAGTCCAACAAATGGAAAAGAGGAATACCTTAAGCACAAAGAGGGTCACCCTTTCAAGAACATAAAAAAATAAAAAAGTCATGGACTAGGAACCCATTTGGAGGGAGTCACATAAGTTTCTTGTGCACCGTGCAAGTCACTTACGTGCCACCTATGGGTCGTGCAAGTCACTTCTGTGCCCTATTCTTTTTTTTTCAAGGTGCCCGGTGGCCTATAAATAGCCCCTCTGGGCCCCCCATTTCATGGACGGATTTTCCAAAATTCAGATTCAAGCTCTGGTCACCCAAGTCCTCAACTCAAATCTTCTGAAAGCTTCTAAGGTAACTTTTTACCATGAATGGAATACTTTAAGGAGAATGATAAGAACTAAGTGTTTATAATTCATCTACACTTGCACGCCTAAGTGTCCAAACCTCTTTAAAAGTGCAAACAATTGCGTGCCTCCCTACCCTTTCAATGAAACTTGCATGAATCTCTTTTGGAGACATCTTAGGATACTACTAAAGGCTTGAGTTAAGTCTCACCCAAGTATTACCCTATAGATTCTTCATCTCCCAGGTGAACCCATGCCATGCAAGTACACTTGCACGACCAAGACTTGCGCGCCAAATGATTTACACGGCTATACTTGTGCTCCAACTTTATTTGGGTGCCTCACTTCCATTCACCCCTCCTTTTAAAGATATTATCCCTCGAACACCTTTTCAAAGCCATTTATGGAATATTTCTTTTGTTGGATTCCTTATCTGGAAAGAATTATATGAGAACCTCTCCCAAAACCTCGTGACTTACAAGCTTTATGTCACCATGGTTAGATGTTTCCTATATATCCTCATCCATTAATATGAGAAGATCTTCTGATTTTGGGCCTCCTTCTCAGGAGTATGCCCCAAGTTACAAGTCCCCTTAACCTGGGCCTCCTTCTCAGGAGTAAGCCCCAGTCATAGTTTCCATAAATATTGGGCCTCCTTCTCAAGAGTATGCCCCAGTCATAGTTTCCTTTAACATTGGGTATCCTCCTCAGGAGTAATCCCCAATCTTAAATTCTTTTGATTTGGGCTTCCTTCTCTGGAATAAATCCCTATCATAAGTCCCTCTTAATTTGGTATTCCTTTTCAGGATTAATCCCTGGGTTCAAACTCCAAATCTTCATAAAGTAAAAATACCTTTATGGACACTAATCTTGGTATTCTTTACTAAGTCCTGGTCTTCATCTACTTGAGTCGTCATACATACATAAGCCCCAAATCATTTCTCATGACTGCATCTTTCGTGGAACCATTTTCAAGTTTACTGGTACTTCTTGTTTCTCACATCGATCATGACTCATGTGATTTTAGCATGTAAAAGTAATCACGACATCTCTTTTTGGGACATTAACCATGCATAAGCCACATATTTCATCACCTCAACTGCATGGGCTTTGATCTATTCCTTAAAATTAGAGTACGTAGGAAGCCTTTATAAGGTTCAAGCCCATATTTCATTTATTATTTTCCATCCCATATGACTTTAAAATATATCCTTCTTATTGAACTACATGGGTTTTGATTCTTTTTTAAAAGGATATGTAGGTAGCCCATCTGCAGGTATGATCCCAACTTTGAAATAATCCCTGTCTTTCTGAATGAAAATAAACTTCAAGTGCCCCACTGAGTGGATTTAAAACCAGTATGGTTATCATAATGACCAAGAGATTTTTATATAATATATTGAAGGATACCATTGACTAATAATCTCTAATACATACGGATGATTCTCCATCGACGAAGAACCTCAAATACATATAAAAGATTCTCTAAATCCCATGCATATCAATCATTGATTGCTAAATCTAAAAGAAAACTCATTTTCATACTTGGAGAATTAATAAGGATTTGTGAACATAACCTAAATCTATAAGGGAGTCCTGGAGTATGTAATAATCCCCCCCCCCCCAAAGGTGTGATGAGCCTGACCTCCCATCCTCTCAACCAATGAAAATTATTAAGCCTCATCAGTCTACAAATAATGAGAACCTACCTTTGGAAAGTAGGTCCAAATGAATATAGAATCATTGGATGTTTCTGGTTCTATGAATAAACCCGTTAGAAACCGATTGGAATGTTTGAACCTTAACCAAACAAGGTCATCCCTATTTCCAGAAGAAACAAAAAAATGTTGAACCTGGCGTGAATCTTTAACCAAGTTAAATGATGTTTTACTTATTTGTTAGGCCCCTATTAAACTCAATATGATGGCCAACAAAGTAATCAATAAAATATGTACTCATCTAAAAGATGTAGTCTAGCCAAACATATCTTGATTATGTCTGCTATATTAAACAATAACTCTTTTCCAATATCTCTCTACAACACAAAATTGATTCTTTAATGTTTAAACCTGTGAATGCCTCAGCCGCTACTCCTACTGGATCCTTGTCTGCTCTGAGGATGGAATCACCTACTCAGTGTATTCAATGTTGGGGACTCAAAAGCATTGGTGAGGGAATACCATCAACATGGTTACATCCCGACTATGGAGGTCACTCGACAAGCCCTCCAAGTTAACAACTCACCCGGGTTGTCCGAACAGTGATGACCAGTGGTTAAGAAGCAGGTGGTGCCAACCACCGTCTCCAACCGTTTCGGGTCGTTATCCCCAGAATGCAACAAACTGTCCCTCCCATATTATAGGGAGGTGAATGAAGAGGTCATTGAAGGCCTCAGTTCAAGAATAAAAGAGTCCTTCCAAAGGACTCCCACAAAAAATCTCCGCCAGACTCGTGCGGTAGTGCACCCTCAACATGATGAGGGTATCACCTCTAGGTGTTCGTCTCAGGTTTCTCAGACCCAAGAATCTAAGAAGAACTGTCAGAGGAGAAATTAGGTAAACAAGGAGCTAGTTCTTACCTCTACCCCTCCGGAGAAGTCCATCAATCTAACATGATGGCAAACAACGAGCTTGAATTTACATCTGTCCGTCCGGATTTCACTGCCTAGAAGACTCGTCTGGCAGTAACACATCAATCCAGATAGGAAATTCCAGTGGAGTGCTATGGGCAGGAACATACACCTGTTTATAATTCATTAGCCAGTCAGGAGGCTCGTCTGACTACATCCAAAGAATATCGCCAACCAAATGTGGTGACCACCTGTAAATAGGCCCATACACCTGCTTACACCCATCAATTCTATCAGTAGTCTCATCTAAAAGTATTTAAGGAGGTTCATAAATCATAATTGGTGGAGAAAAATCATAAGTCACATACACATGTAATTCCAGATTCTAATCAACAATCTTGTTTGGTATCACCCAGAGATGTCAATTGGAAATCCCCAATGAAAAACAAGATGCGAACACAACTTTCAACCCCTGCACATGATTACTGTCAGAATTCACTGACAGGAAAAGGAGGACAGGAGAAGGAACACACACCTACTTCAAACACAGAATGGATGTATATTCCTATTTTGGCAGCCGAAGTCACCAAGCACATTCTGACAATGGTGAAATAGATGAATCAAATCCATGTGCATATTCTGGATACCTATCAGAATATTATAACAACTTCAGTAACATCACATGGAAAGAAGAATAAATATATCCCTATCAGTGAAGTGACTCATTAACATGTAACTCCATAGCAGATACACACATATGTTCCAGTCCATGAGGGTCATGGGGGCATACTCCCCATGTCATACAGGCAATCAAGTCGGGCACATACACCCAATTTAAATGGAGATAATAAACCTAACCTGAAAATTTCTCTTGAGCTGGCACATACACCTTCCAATAATAACTACTTTCATCAAAAATTTGTTTCAAAAGTGAGTAAGAATGTGTCCAAGAAAAAGACCCATCTAAAACAGCTGAAAAATAAATAGCCAATCTACAATAAGGCCTTGCTCAATTCTAGAGTTCTTAAAGCCCCCGGAAAATTGTCTGTTTCAACTAAAGATTATACTCTCTCATTTCTATATTCTGGAAGTAACAACAATAATTCCGAAGGACTTTATCAGAAACTTCCACATGAAGGATTTCTTCATGAAAATTAGGTCAATCTCTAAGTATATTTTTCGGATGAGAGCCACGATAACCCTCTGCGTGGTCAGAAGACCAAGGAGAAAGAGGTTTAATCTTTTTCTATAACCCACTATGGTGGTCCTCCCCATGATGATGAATTTATCTGAAAAAGTCCCCTATGCATTAGTAATTTACATTTCCTAGAAAATTCTCCAATGGACAATGCAGTAATGATAAAACCCTCTTATCTTGAGGCACTTACAAATGCGAATCCATTCATGTCTGATTCCTTACTGCTAGCAGGTGAAATACTTTCTCAATCAGAAGATAGCCCGAGTTTTAGGTCATTCTTTGAACCAACCCTTGGTCATTCATCTTTTAATATGGAAAATGAATTCTCTACCAATCTTGTTGAATCTGACGAAGAAACAAAGAAGCACGAGCTTTGGACCAATCAGGTTAAAGAATATTCATCAAATGACAAAGTGGAGGTGATGAATATGAGAAAACAACTGAAAAAAGGTGAAATACCAGTCATGTTTTGTCCTTTGGCTGACTCTCAGTATGATATTCCAGAAATGTAGACAGAAGATTGTATTCATGATATTCGTCTCAACATATGGAAAACTCTTTTTCACTTAAAAGAGAAAATATTATCTTATGATTAGTATCAAAACCATGTCAATATAATAGAAGGGTTGCAATGCCAAATTGACTTGGAAGCTCTCTCAGTTTCCTGACATCCAAAGGTTGAAAAGTAGTAGAGATCCCTTCAGTATACATGCCTTGGTGCATTAAAAAGGTTGCGCCTGTTAATTACCAATGCCAAATTTGGTATTCATATCAGGGGATGGGGTGTTCATGGAGAATTTTATTTAACTGTGCTCTCTAGTAAACAGAGCCTACCAAAAGTGGTCTCATCCAATGTTATTTCCCATGGCTAGACACATCTTACTCGTATTGTGTGTAATCAAAGGATTTTTCAAGAACATGCCTCAACTGGTTCTTCCCAAAGTTAGGCATATAAAAAAAAAGTTGTCAAATTACTCTTTCATCAATCAAATGAGAATATCGAACTTGATTCTCTTTTAGAACATGCACATCATTAGGTGATAGAGGTGTAAGATATAATCCAATAGTCATCTGAGCCAGGTTATTTGAGTGGATGTAAGATGATGCATCCGGCCAATTTCGGAATTAAAATCCAAAAAATCAGGATGGATTTTAAGATAGTTTCAGATGTAGTATCTCAAGAGACACCTCAACTTTCTAGAATGGAGACTCTTTTAATCCAACCATCGGGATGAATAGAAAAGATTCGAGGAGTTGACCAGGAAGAATAGAAACATCCCCAGTCCACCGGACTGGGGAATTTTTTAAATTCTCAATCTATTCCTCAGTGAAAGTCAATATTCTCTCGATAAGGGAAGAAGACACAAGTGGTACACAGATTTGAATTATCAGGAGATTCCCTACAAATTATGTTTCATCAAGAAGTTCGTGATGGATCAACAAAACAAACGAAAATGTCTCATAAAAGACATGGAAGAAGACAGTATCGTAGAAGCGCTGACAGAAGGGCTGCAATGCGTTATGCATCGACAAATTTCATCAATTCCATTCTAACTAATCCCCCAAAACATGAGGCTCAATCAAAGGAATCATATTAAGAAGTTCCTGTTCAAGAGTTTGTACACATAGAAATGAATGAAAGAGGTGTGCGTACCTGAGGACAGAGGGTTTCCTAGGGGAAAGACATTTCTTTGGGTAATTCCCTTCCATAATCCAGAAAGGAAAATGCCAAGGAAAATGGTAAAAGTCAAGTTACATCCCACCCTACCTCTGGAGAAGGCCAATCACTCTCATTATAGGAATGGTTCGCATAGTAATAAGAAGAAATGAAGGAATTAAGGAGGTTAAATGCAGAACTACTTCAAGGTAGTATTCCTCCTAAGCATGTTGGAGTTAATCAATAAAGGGAATTTGTTTCAGCCACTGGGATGGATCAAGAATATGCCCCATTACAAGTACACCCTCATAGGTCCAATCTTATGGTTCATACACGACAACAACCCGCAATACTACCATCAGTGGCAGTATCAGTCTCCACACTCGTCCAAACTCCATTTATCGAACCTGGTCATGTCCAAGCCCAGCCAAATATTTCTCAAAAATTAATGGCTACCATTGAGTCATTAACAGCTCAGTTGGAAGATATGGAAGGAATGAATGGACAAGTTCAACCAGAAAAGAGAGCTTACCCTAAATGGGTGGATGAAATTCCTCCCCCATCAAATTTTGTGAATACCACATTCCTAATTTTTAATGGTTCAAGAGATCCAGACCAACACTTAACACATTTTTATTCTCATTGTGATCTTATTATGGGAACTCCTCAACAACAAGAAGTTGTTAAGATCAAGTGTTTTGTGCCATAATTACAAGGACCTACTTTTATCTAGTATACAAGTTTGCAATCTCGGTCAATTATTGGGTGGGAAGATCTCCGTCAAATATTTCTTCTTCAATTTAGCTCAACATTACCAAAGATGACAGTTTTTGATCTTACCAAATGTAAGTAAAGGTAAAATGAAAGAGTATTAGATTTCATTACTCAATAGAAGGGATTAACATATTCCTTATGTTTAGCACTCCCTCAAGAAGAGTTGCGTCCAATCTGTGTGGAAAATCTGTGTGATGAATTATGCACACTGTTGATCCCTATGAAATACACATGAGAATTTTGAGACCTTACTTCAATCTCCCAACAGATAAAAGACTCTCTTATAGATACTAATGCTAAAACTCGTGTAATTCCAACTCTTCCAGGAAGGAGAATAGGGAAAGTAGAGACTACTACAATTACACTTAAACAAGAACCTGTACCTGATTCCACTTCAAAACATTCATCATATCAAAGGGCGAGTGTCAACAACAATGAACACATCATCAAGATGATAAAAAAGATCAAACGAGAAATTGGTTTGAGGATTTAAATAACAATGTTTATTCTTTCAAGAATCAAAATGTTCCTGGCTACTTTATCACAGATCTGGAAAACAATCTGGTTCAGTTTCCAAGGCCCAAAAGGACGAACAAGGAAGGTGATGAAGACCTTCCCAAATCTTTCCTGTTTCATCAGATATTGGGGCATCCCATTAAAGGGTGTTTTTCTTCAAATACCTCCTCTAAAAGATGGTGGACTCTGGAAAATTAAAACTGAAAGGTTCTTCATCCCAAGTATCATGTGTTACTACTACTGATCCCGAGGAAAAAGGTGATTGGCATGAAGTAAAAAGTAAAAATGCACTGAAATATGATGATTGGATGGTCAAGAAAATGATCAACCGAAATCATGCCATTTTATGAACACAATTGAATCAACCAATTGGCTATTCTGTTATGTCTTCCATAGTAAAACCCCCTTCATCAGAAATAAAAATTCTCAAAGATGTATTGTAATTTGAAGAAATAAGAGCAGTCAGAAGAAGAGGAGCTCGTGTCATAGCCTAAATTGTCTTTGACTCTGGAAGATTTTATGCCATCTACTTCAAAAGTATGGGCACCGCCCCACCAAAAGGGACATCCTAAACTGTTTAATCCAGAAGAATCTTCAGCAGATAAATAATTGATATTTGTTTCTGTTAACATGATTCATTTAACGGATCCCTATGGCAATGAAATTTTCAATCATGATGAGCATGTGTTCCTTGTATCTAACATAGGAATTAGAGGAAGAGACATCGGTCTAGGATATAGGGGAAGACTTGGATATTCTAGAAGCCACTATTTCAATCCTACCCCTACTAGAACTGTATATGTGGTAGAAAATCATGGAAAAGACCTTTAGCAGGCTCAATAGGAATAAGAAAGTTCTTCCACACATGACATATTTAGTCCTGACACAGTTATTTTGGAGGACATGTTAGAGGTTACACCTTCTTCCTCTCTACAAATAGATAGACTAATTTAGTCTAATATACTAAAGCTAGGAGTGTTTCCAATTTCTTCCCTGATACGGGATGCATCTACTGTCAAAGCATCAACATCCATGGCACCTGTAAAACCACATCTTATTCATTCTTCGAGCAAGATTAGCTAACTCATTTTTTGGGACTTCACTCTCACTAGATTCAGATTCGATAACAACCTTCTTAGACTTGAATGTAGTTTCTCTCTTAGGATTCTTTGCTTTCATATGATTTTATTTTGTAGTAAAAGCAACAGTACCATTCCCATTCTTCTTCTTGATGTTGTCAGCATCGATCTTCATTCTTGTTTCATGTTGAAGAAGAGTTCCAAATAGTTCATCAAGAGAAATTTGAGCTACCTTCTTACTCTCATCAATAGATGTTCTCTTTGATTCTCACTCATTGGGCATAATATCTATAATCTTATCCACAATATATTCATCATCCGGACCTTTTTCTCCCATAGATTGTAGACCGTTTATGATTGTCATAAACCTGTTTTGAACTTTACAAATGGGTTCACCATAAGGAAAATTGAAACCATGATACTCAGCTCTCAACATAGCTCTTCTTTTCTCCATCACTTTGGATGCATGAAAATGTGTGAATTCAAGTTTCTTCCATATACAGTTAGCTGTTTCACATGAAGTAATTTGGCTATATATGTTCCTAGTCATTGAACACAGTAGTGTATTGCGTACCATATAGTTTAATTGATAATCATGATTCTCTTGGTTTGTGAAAGCACTTACTTCCTTATCAAGAATTTTATAACCTCCAGTAAGTATACCAAAATTTTCTACTCCAGTATTGATAACGAAAGTCTTCACTCGATCTCTCCAATATTCATAATCATTTCTGTCAAAAATTGATGGTCTTGTAGGATTTAGATTTTCTATAGATCCAACATTTAAACATACCATCTCTAAGAAAAAATTTGTCAACCAAACTTGCTAGAAGGAAAAGTTTGTAATCACAATGTTCGGAGTGAAAAAGTTCGGAATGAAGATGTTCGGAATGAAAAAGTTCGGAATGAAACTATCTTTCTAAGAAAGGGTGAAGAAAAATGAAAAAGTGAGCAAGAAAAACATATATGTGAGTATATGTATTTCTGAGACCTGCTCTGATACTAATTGTTGGATCAAAATGATGATGTAGATTCTCAATATACAAGAGGAGGGGGGTGAATTGTACACTTTAAAAATTTCCTTAAACAAGGAAAGATCTATGTTTAACAAAGTTAAACTAAGAAAATTCACAACACCTCTAACACCAATTGGAGAATTGGAAGAAGGTATGAAATTAAAAACTTCTAGTTCTATGCACTTGGTTAAATCTAGAAAGTGATTTCGAAAATAGGTTCTGGAAATATGGATCTAGAAATTGAAACTTAACCAAAGTTTAACAAATGAGATTCTACCTTAAAGCATATAGAATCTAAATGATTCAGAGTACAAGTGTAAGGAAATACAAGAATGTTATACCTTCCTTACAATACGAAATACAATTGAAAAAAAGTAATAAAACTACTAGTTACAAGATATATGTATTTTAACCCAAAGAGAATAGTATCCAACAACTTTGGATAAAGGTTCCTTGATTTATACTTTCAAGCAAGTCTGTCTTACCCACACCAGGGTAAGCCCTCGATATGAAGATCGATGTCTCTATCTTGCTATCCCTGCAATCCCTCAACTTTAAGGTAGTTGGAACCTCTATCTTCCTAAGCAAGGAAGCCCTCGAACTTCAAGGTAGTTGGCACCTCTGTCTTCTTCAGCAAGGAAGCTCTCGAACTTCAAGGTAGTCGGCACCTCTATCCTCCTATCCCCAGAAGCCCTCGAATGTAATCACCAACAGTCGGAGTCGCATGAAGCAATCTGAATGAGCAGTTCAGTACACACAGAGCATGAAAAGATTCTCTCTCTTGAAAGCACCTTAACAGCATGTGGTCTCTAGAGTGATTAACTTGTTCTTTAGCTCTTTCAAATGAGCTCCTATTTATAGGTTTGGTTGGAGAGGTCAGATCCCTCCTTCAACGGTCATATTTTCATTAATTTTCAGAGGGACCTATACACGTGTCACTCAACCAATGGTTAGTTAGAAACAGAATGGACGAAAACTTTTTATAACAAAACATGTAAAAATGAATGCACGACATCATTTTGTAATGGAGCATATGTAAGCATAAGCAAAACTAAAGTTCAGTGTGTAAGCAAATAAAAGTTCGGAGTCTAACCAAAAATGGAATTCGGAGTCTATAATAAAAAGGATATTTAGATTTTGTTTTAGGAATTCAAAACCTAAATTCGGTGGAAATCCGAAGTCTGAATTTCTAAGGAAATTCGGAGTCTGGTTTCATCAGGATTCAGAATATGAACTTATATAGTTTAGATCCTAACTTATAAAAAGTTCAGAGTCTAACTTCACAAGTGTTCAGAGTCGAACTAGTAAAAGTTCAGAGTCGAACTTCATAAGAGTTCAGAGTCAAACTAGTAAAAGTTCGAAGTCCAATTTTATAAGATTTTGGAGTCGAACTAGTAAAAGTTTGGAGTAAAACTTCATAAGAGTTCAGAGTCGAACTAGTAAAAGTTCAGAGTTGAAATCCATAAGAGTTCGGAGTCGAACTAGTAAAAGTTCAGAGTCGAACTTCATAAGAGTTCGGAGTCGAACTAGTAAAAGTTCGTATCCAGAATTCGGATCCTAAAAAAAGAATGCTCCAATTTTTGACATTATATGATTCCGGGGTTTTGGGTATGAATCCGATTTTTGTACTTAAGGAAAAACATTGATGTGTATAAGAAACATTAGGTTAGGGTAAATTTCCTTAAGGAATAAAATTTACCTTATAGAAGTAAAACATAGATTTTCTTAGGTATAGGGTGTTTGTGATTTTTAAATCAAGAAAGAATGGAAAAGTCATAAGGAAAGCCTTATTGACTCAACAACAAGGCCCCATTCAAAACCTGTGAATCTCAACACACTGATGCATAATTTTATCACATGGAGGGAAATAAAAAATCCACTAAAAAGAGGGTCACCAAAAGTAATTCTCCAAATGGTTTGGAAAAGATTCCAATAAACCCATTCATACATGTGAGTACAGATTATGTTTTTCCTATCAGTCAAATTGATAGGATGGACCTAAATCCCAAAACTCTTTTGGAAATTTCCATTATGTAAATTACAACAATCAAGCCAGACAGTATGGGAGAAATTTTTGATTCACCATAAAATGATGAATTCTTAGATGGAGATGTCTTAATTTTATCTACTTAAATACAGCAACTATATACATCATCAACTAGGTCAAAATAAGTTATAAAGACACTAGAGGAAAACAATGATGTCGATTCTCAATCCCTCATCTCCTCTTTATTACCCTAGGAAGACCCTTTATCATTAATATGGTAAGAAATGGCAAACTCTTCTCCAATATGTTCAAATGTTAACTTCTCCCCTGACCATGAAAATTCTACTTCGTCATCTACTATGCAAATAAAAACAGAAGAAGTAACACATATTGAAGAATAAGAGGAAGATCTTAGGGATGCCCCAACAACATTTGAAGAGGGTATCTGAACTACTGTGGATGAACTCAGAGAAATAAATCTGGGTACAAAAGAAGATCCATGCCCCATATTAATTAGTGCAGCCATGAATCTTGAAGAGAATGAAGTGTATAATTCATTTATAAAGAAAAATCAAGATGTATTTTCTTGTAATTATACAGAAATGTCGGGTCATGATCTCGATGTTTCCACTCATCATTTGGGTTTCCCAGTAGAACATCAAGGATTCAAGCATGCAGCAAGAAGAACACACCCAACTTATGCGTCAAAAATTGAAGATGAATTTGATAAGCTTATCAAGGCTATCTTCATCAGAGAAGTTCAATATCCCAAATGGCTTGCCAATATTGTCCCTGTGAAAAATAATAATGGAAAAATTATATTTTTCATTGACTTCAAAGATATTAATCGTCATTGTCCCAAGGATGATTTTATAGTTCCGATCATAGAACACTTAATTGATGGAACAACTGGCTATGAAGCTCTTTCCTTCATGGATGGTTACTCTAGGTACAATCAAATACGAATTGCCCGAGAAGATGAAGAGTTTAATGCCTTCCGAGATCCTCAAGGTGTTTTTTTCTATTGGGTAATGCACTTTGGCCTGAAGAATGAAGGTGCAATGTATCAATATTCCATGCACCATATATTTAATCCTTTTTAGGGAAATTTGTTGAAGGTTATGTGGATGATTTGGTGGTTAAATCCAAACAATGTTCTGATCACTTGGCCGATCTGGAAATCATATTCAACAAACTTCAACAACACAATTTGAAGATGAACCCCTTGAAATGTTCTTTCGGGGTATCCTCATAAAAATTTCTCAGCTTTTTTGTTTTCCATCGTGGTATCGAAGTTGATCCTGAGATGAAAAAATAAATCATTGACATGTCACCTCCTAGAAATTTTAAGGAATTAAGAGGACTTCAAGGACACTTGGCCTATATTCAGTGTTTCATTTCCAATTTGGCAGGCAAGTCTTTACCCTTCACCAGATTAATAAAGAATGGAGTCACCTACTAGTGGACTGAATAATGTCAAGAAGCATTCAATATCCTCAAGAAATATATATTGAGTCCACCGGTATTAATTCCACTTGTTGATGGAATACCACTTATTCTCTATGTCACAGCTTTAGAGTGATCATTGGGTGCCTTCCATTCCCAAAAGAATGATACTGGGAATGAAAACAGCCTTTACTACCTCAGTCGAACTATGATTGGGGAAGAAAATCGATATTCATGTTTTTAAAAGTGCTGCCTAGCATTAATCATTGCAGTTCAGAAATTGAGACAATACCTACAACATCATGAGGTACAATTTGTATGTCACAATAACCCATTCATATTTATCCTTAGTCATTCAATGCTTTCAGGACGTTTGGCAAGGTGGGCAGATATTGAACTTCCTGATGAGGAAGTATTCTCTATTCATGATAATCCTCAAACATTGGAAATGTACTTTGATGGTGCCTCTAGAAGTCCAACAGGGAAGAAAATGTAAGATCATAAATTCAACAACGTTGGGTTAGGAATTATGCTTATTTAACTAGAAAATGAAGTGCTACCATATTACTTCTTATTGTTGGAATGTGATACAAACAATGAAGAAAAATATCAAGCTCTCGTCAAAGGCTTGAAATTGGCGCTTCAAGCACAGGTGAATCACTTGAAAGTAAAAGGTGATTCAGATTTTTCAGCAAAACAAATTAATGGGGATTATGACATCATAAAGGAAGATTTAATCCCTTTGTGTGATTACCTCAGAGAGTTAATGGCATAATTTCCCTCAGAACCAACATTTACTTATGTTCCGCGGTCACAAAATGCCCAAGCTGATGCACTTGAAAATGTAGCCACAACCTTGGTAGATCCAAATCGGGATGAAAAAATCATCAGTATTGCCCACCATCATGTAGTTTAAACTTTTGTTCAAATTAGAAAATAGGAAATCAATTAAATTAGTCCCATTTCTTAACCATATAGTCATACTACAGGATGGATGACACCTATCAGGGAATACCTTCAAAATGGAACACTCCCACCTGATAGAGTGGGAAAGAATAGGTCCAGCGACGTGTGGTCAATTTTAATCTTTATGATAGCACAGATCACCAAAAAAATCTCTACAAGTGAGGTTTTAATGGAATTATCTTCATATATATTAATGGTGAAGAGACAATGGCTTTCATGAATAAAGTACATGCATCAGATTGTGGTGCCCACCAGTCTGGACATAGACTTTTTGGTCAAATTCGAAGGCTTGGATACTTCTGGCCTTACATGATGCAAGATTGGGTTGATTTCACTAAGAAGTGTCATTCTTTCCAAGTATGTGCCAAATTTATTCATCAAACCCCAGAGTTGCTTCATATGGCTAAATACCCCTGTCTATTTTCTACATGGGGAATGGATGTAGTAGGACCTTATTCTCCGACTACATCTAAGAAATTTATGTATATTCTTACTGCTACTGACTTCTTTTTCAAATGGGCTGAGGAAATACCTCTCAAAGAAGTCTGTGCTAAAAGAATTGTTAGCTTTGTTAAGTCTAATAGCATTACCAGATTTGGCGTTCCTCATACCATATTGACAGATAATTACAGCAAATTTTGTTTATCCGAAGTAAGACAATTGTATCAAGAATAAAATATCAGATCCAACCATTCATCTAGGAATCATGCAGCGACCAATGGTCAAGTATAGTCTTTCAATAAGACTCTTTAAATCATACTTCAAATGATGGTGGATAAAGGTAAGAAGTCATGGCCAGATAAACTTTGTCATGCTCTATGGGCTTATCAGACTACCACGCGCACTACTACACGATCAACTCCATATTCATTGGTATATGGAACAGAAGCAGTCTTTCCTATTGAAGTCCAATTACCTTCTCTTAGAGTCTCCATTTGTAATTAGTTAACTATAGATGAATAATCTCAAAATTGATTGGATGAATTTGAATGACTAGATGAAAAATGATTGTGCACACTGCACTACTTAGAAGTCTATTAGAATCGAAACACACAAGCTTTCAATAAAAAAGTTCATCTTCATTCATTCATTCGAGGAGAATTGGTATTGATCCTCAGAACCCCAATGATACTAGGAAAGAAGCCTCCAAATCATGAGCCAAAGTGGGAAGGACTTTACTCAATACATAGGGTTTACTCCAATAGAGCTTATTCTTTAATCTCAATGGATGGAGAACTCATTACAACTCCAACCAATGAAATATTCTTGAAGAAGTATTTTGTGTAACAAAAATAGACTTATTTTCCTTGCTGTAGGACAATAAACTGCATAGTCCCCACTATCGTCCAACATGATGTTAAACTATGCCCCTCTATCAACGAACATGATGTTAAACTGTGCATCGTCCGAGCTGTAAGATGTTAAACCGCCAAGCACCCTATGTCTGTGACACATGACATTAAACTGTGATCGCCGCATGCACAACTATTTTTTAAACTCTCTTTCCATGCATGCCCTGGGAAGATAACCATGCATAAGCCCTATATCATCCTTCGTGGTCGCATATTTCATGACATGATCATCATATCTGTTGCTGCTTCTTGTTTCTCACACTGAGCATGAAACACATGAGCCTCGAATAAACATTGACCATGACATCATCTCTAGGCCTCTAAACACTCTTATGTCCCAATATCATCTTCGGGTTACTGAACTTATGTACACCCCAATAACAAAATCCCTCTCAATTGAACAATTTGGACTTCGATCCTTGCCTCCTAGGCCGGGTACGTTGGAATCCTTCTAAGGTTCAAGCCCGGAACCAATTTCTTCACATTGATTCACCGTCATCTTATATGATGTTGATCCATGAATCCCCCATCGACCATCTTATTCGTATCAGTTCTCTTTTTTCCTATATGACATTAAACTATGTATATCCTATCATCCTAGCTATATGACATTAAACTATACAGTCCCCCATTGTCCTTACTGTAGGACATTAAAATGCATAGCACTGGTCCATGCATACGACCTTAAAATATTTTTCACTCTTGTCCTATATGACAATAAACTGCAACAATCCTTGATACCCTCACTCAAAAAGAATCATCATTGACATGGTCTCTAACCATCCCATGATTCAAAAACTACGTGTGGCTTGATTCTCATACTTATGTGATACGTAGTGACACCCAAGTCTTTAATATTGGGTCCAGCCATAATTTCAATAAAGTCCTCTTTTCCCCTCACATGTACGAACCGAATCTGTACAAAGGGTATTTCAAGAACTATGTGCAGCTTGATTTTTATCCTCATGGGATATGTAGAAACACTCGAGAATTCCTTGAGTCCATCCCTGAGACTTTGGGCCTAACCCCAAAATCCAATTTCGGTCCCTTGACTAAAAAGTCACGTTGGGAGCACATGGTGTGATATGGAACACCCTGGTCTTTATTCACATCAGGTTTATAACAAATGTATGATGTGTCTCCCTCACTATGGTCCGAGATCTATGACCCTAAACTAAGATATTCTATGCTCTTTTCCTACATGATGTTAAACTGTATTTCAAGAACTACGTGTGTCTTGATTCTCATCCTAATGAGATACGTAGTGACATCCAGAATTTCAATTCAGGACCCAGCCACAACATTATACAAAAAATATTCATGATCTCCACAACCCTTTTCTTGACTTCTGGTCGCAAAATGTCTGATACCTGAGAGTTATTTTTAAAAACTATGCAGCACATGCCCTTAGGTGGCCTTTCATAAGTTGTCTATATAACGGACCTGTCATCCAAAAGATGCTACTATTGGACTATGCATATTATAACCTAGTTGGCCTTGCATAATTCAACCTCCATAACAGGTTTTTCAAGTAATGGTAACTTCATTCTTAGGAGAAGCCTCTGTTGTCCTTATTAGTCTTAATGATGATATATAGGGATCTGCAAAAAAAATGCCATCCTTAATATATTTGTTCTATACTCTTTCTCATGATTTAAAAGTATTATGTCGTATAATGTTTCTATCTCTGGTTTTAGTCATATGATTTGAAACCACATATACCTTTTTTTCCTTCATTTGGGTCGGACCTTCGTAGAAGATACATTTCTCCAATTCATTTAAAATTCAGATTGGAAATATCCTCCCCATATTCAAGTACCTTTTTCCATAAAAAAGACTCTATGATTTAGAAAATTTGAATCCCCATAAAACTTTCTTCAGCTTTTAGCAATATAAATCAAATTTCTGAGATTTATTTTGCCCGATTATGCAGCATGTTCCCATAGGTGGCCTTACATAAGTTGTTTACATAACAGACCTTTCAGCCAAAAGATACTACTATTTGACTACGCAGCTTATACCCTAGTTGGCCCTGCATAATTCAGCCCCCATAATGGGTTTGTCAAGTAGCGGTAACTTTATTATTAGAAAAGACTTCCTTTACTGACTTTTATTTATTTTTCCATGTCATTCCTTAGTTTCAAAATTTCTCAAGTCAGAGTTTACAATTTCCCCCCTTCATACTTGAATATAGTAATATGTTTTCAAACAAATTATCAAGATTTGAGTCAATTTCATCCATTTGGTCTAAGCTATTCAACCATAAATAATATCCTTTTTTATAGTCCAACATGCATGAATTTAAACTGACAATATCAAAATACATGGTAATCATTAAATTGGGAACCTATAAAGGGTACTTTGAATAAAAGTTGAGTCCCAGCTCGCTAGACGTACATTTTGTTTTATTTAGGCAATATTGAGAAATTAAAAGATAAATTTTGTGTGGTTGTTTATATAACCGTAGTAAAAATAAAACTATTTATACCAAGACCATTGGCTTAGGTAAAAATAAAGATCAATTATCATGATTGAAGATGAACTATTTTTCATTGATGAATAAGATTAGAAGAACATCCACAGACTAGAGTCTCTTCCCTTTTCTTTCAGAAATTACAGAAGACTTTCAACATGACTTCTCATCTATTTCACAACATCCCAAGCTTCATCAACAGTCACTTGAAGTTCATCTACTTGACCGGATTTACACTCTTCAGCTCGACTAAGTACTTATTTGGCATATTTGATGTCTTTTATACCATCCTCTTGGACTACTTCCAATGAATTATAAAGCTGGTCAAGCTCCCCAGTAACATCATCTAACTCTTTCTGAAGGTGCGACTGATGGAAAATCTTCCCCTTGATCTTTCACTTTAGTACCTTCATCTTTGTAGCATGAACAATTTTAGCTCGGATCACTGTAGCCTAAAATTCACTAATATAGATCATCAATGTAGATCTGACCAGGTCTTCACAACACCTTTTCTCTTGCTCCATCCTTAGAATGACTAGGTTCACTGCAACATGAATTTCTTGATATCCAAAACTGCCTTGTCCCCACATGATGAATAGGAATGAATGTCTTGGAATTTTTGAAGGAATCTCTTCAAGAGGCATCTCAGATATTTCTTCTATATATTTTTCCATGCCTTGAGACATGAGAATTGGAGCACCTTTTTCACCTCTGGGTCAGATTCAGCATCACTATCAAGGGGAGGAACATAGTCCTGGATTAATGTACTCAAGGAAGTGCCATGTTTTGCTCCTTCCCTTACACGATTTGCTTCACCTTCTGCTACTGTTTGGGCTGAGGCTGAGGCTTCACCTCTAGATCTAGCCATTGATGTTGACATCCCTGTTTGGTTCATTGAAAGTGTGGTCAGTTTCAAAGGATAGTTAAAGTTGATTGATTGTCTTACAGGTGAAGTAAGACACAAATATCATCATATTTTACCTAACAGTTGATCATCAACTTGTAAATACTCCTCCCCATCTTTCATAGATTCATTAGGATTTTCTGGATGGGTTTTAGAAGTGTATGCCGTGTTAAGTTCCACCGGAGCCGGTGTTTCTGCAATAATAGGGTTGGAATCAATGTCTACACCCCTTTCAAGCATTGTTCGTTCAGAACTTTCATTAGATGAAAGTATATTTTTAACTAAATAGGGTTAGAAGTGTAATCATGAGAATATTAAAAGGATAAATGATGAAACTAATGTCTAGTTGATTCTATAACTAGATCTCTAAAATCTTCTAAATCATATGGTAATTTAACATGATCTAAAATTTCTTCAAAGGATATGCAAAGTTTCATCATTTTATCCAAAGATGTCCCAGATCCCATGTTAGTCTCACCAGTGGGGGCACTCAGCATGTCTTCTTCGTGACTTTCATCTGGAAATATCTACCCCGGATAGCTTCTTCACAGACAGTTGTGGGGTCAGCTTCGGCAGTTGCAAAATGTTCTGGTGCATGTGTTAAACCTAAGACATCACAGAATGGAAGTCATTTGTTGTCTCATTTGAGGTTCTATGAAGTATTGTTAATTTACAAGAAGCCTTTTCTCTCCTGGCATCAGAAATAGGATAGGTGGTGGGAACAGAAACCATCTTATCTACTCTCAGTATTTATTCAGGAACGACTATTTGAGCAGGAACTTGGAAGCATTCTCCAACACCCTCCGTTTTACTCTAAGGATGGTCAGTCCTTTCCCTTAAAGGGAAAATTGAAGAAGCCACTACAATCCTGAAAATTTTGATCACTTTTTCATAAGTTAAGATTTATGACTACCAGAAAGACTTACCACTACTGATAAAGTGTTTGACGGTGCTCTTCTTTCTTCGATGATTTTTCTTCTTGGAATTTTTGGGTGGATTGACATCATCATCTCTGAAAACAGGTATCAGAGACAACAATGCCCTTTCTAACTCTTCATCCATGGCTTTCTAGCCTAGAAATACTTCGTCCGACTCACGAGGAAATTCAGTGGCTCCAAGAGTAGTTCCAGCAGTGCTATACCATGACAAAAGGATTTCAATGGTTCTTTCCATTAAAAGTTACAGGATGAAGAAGATTATTTTCCTTAATTAACAAAGATTTCACTAAATTCAAATTTCTAAGAAAATAGAAATATGATAAAAAGGAAAACTAACATTTTTATGAGCCACATCATCACGCCACTCTTCGTCTAATGAAGGACCAATCCCCTAAGTGGTACCACGATCCATCATTTCCTTCACTCGCTTGGTGACAGGAAATGACTTATCAGTGGAATATATGAGCATTTCGAGCTCTTTGATGTAAGAACTCACTTCATTGGAGTTTTCCTCAAAATAGATGTCAGTGGAACCCTAGAGATTTCCCACTACAGGGATTTGAAACCCTTTTCATAAGTCCATCCACGCGATTTCAACATCACAATATAAACTCTACCATGTCCGGACTACCTCTGGTCATAAATATTCAGAATGTGCACCAGAAGGCCGCGAGGGGGGTCCTATAATCTGGGACATCAACTTCTTCTCAGCTCCTGCAATCACAGATAAAGGATAGGAAAATGAAATATGTTTCTATTTAAAATAATGGAAACTAAATTGCCTCAAAAATGTAACTCACCAGGAGTCGATGGAGTAGGTCTCTTGACTCTGGCAGACAGATTTTATCTAGAACGAGGCTGCTTTGACGCATTTCAAGCCTCATCATCGCCATCCCGGGAATCCGGTGAATCAGCTCCACATGTGGAATCTGGTTAATCAACTCAGGGTAAGGAAGAGTCACCTTCCAAATGAAAAGATTCTTTCCTAACGGTTCTCTTATTTGTCCCCACCCGAGGGATCGGCTAATTCAGTACCCCTTCCGGGTATGATGCTACCCTGCTCTCAGCATACCATGCAGTCAATCGACTCTCCACTCTAATAGCTGGTAGATCAAACACCACCCCGGTCTTCTCCATAGAAGTCAGCAACCATAGTTTATGTGAAACCATCAGATGCTGGTCAAACCTGACATGCACTGGAGGGGATATGAAAATTTGCTGCAGACATTTGAATTGACGTGAGAATCTGTATGGAGCATAGGCCTCACATATAATTTCTCTGTCAATCCTCATGGCTAGTGTACCATCTCTACATCCCAGCATATATTCCCTTAACTCTAGGCTGGAAAATCCATCATCAACAAATCAACCTATTGGAGGATTTCCATAAGAAAATAAGTGAAACACCTTGAACATGCTCACCCTTATTTTGATATCATAAGCGTTGAGGGATAATGGATAAATTCTAGAAAAGGCATGAAAAGATGGCCGGAAAGAACTTTCAAGAACCTGTACCTCACTTTGTACAACATATGTCCTGAAGTGAGTGGTGATCCATCCCTATAAAACATGGAATGGTCCCACTATTCTTAGAAGAGACTTACCCTTATAAACCTGAAATATGATCCTATGAATATTTTCCAAAACTAGGGTGGCCAACCCAACCATCTTCCTTTCAGCCAAATTGGCTGCGACGAGAAAGGTCCCCAGCCTCACGCCTCCTTTCGAATCCCGAACTAGTAAAAGGTAAACACTAATCCACAAGGCCAAAAAGCCTGCCAGACGGGTCTTCACTGGAATATTATGGTTCACTTTATACCCCCACCTATCAAACTTTCATACTTTTAAAATTCACCAAAATGTTCCTGGAGAACCCCTATTTTCTGCTCTAGGGAAACTAGTAGGACGAGTGTAGGAAGGTAAGTCCTCTTTCATGTTAAGAAGAAACATGTCCATCCACTACTCTGGACGGATATCTTTTCTTGAGTTGGTTTTCGTTGTGTTGGTATTCTTATGTTTGTGGAAAATTTTCATTAACTCTCTAGCCAAAGATGGAGTCTTCTCAGAATCATTTTAGGTCACCTTGGGGGGGATGAATTCATCATACATATCTCCTAAAATTGGAGCCCCTAAAATCTTGTCGATATCCCCCAAACTGATGCCTACTTATCTATGAGTAAGATGAAAAGAATTCGTTTCTAGGCTCTAACGACCGATTAACTCTGGCATGAAATTGTCATTTTTTAGACATATGACTACCCAGCCCAGACAGCTTCATATATTGCAGCTCCCTTTAGATCATCGAAAAACTCTGTACAGGTTTATTCACACCAAATATTTCCACATCCATGTCGGCTTCACACCTCCTCCAGGACGAACATCCCAAATCTTTTTTCCATCCCTTAGATTGGTCCATCTGAGAATTTCAGAAAATAGAGGGATTGCAATGCGACTACAGCTCAGGCTTGTGAGGCTTCAGAACTAGAGAACATGGGCTATGATGCAATATTAATTCCTTATACACTGTTCCATCATTGCCAAATGATCCTGCAATTGAGACATTTTCCGAAGAGAAATTGGTGTAAGTATGAAACTTGGAATGAGGTGTATAATTATTTGCATCTGGAACGTTGACTCCTTTTAGATGACCATGGCCATATAAAGGCAAGTAGATGCTCTGTGGAAAATTTTCATGATATTCCTTCAGGTACATATCTAAATCCGGGATAGTACTATCTCAAATAACATAATAATCATGGCCGACAATGTTCATCATGTCATCTATTCTCTTGTTGGACAACTCATCAGCTGATCCAATTCTTCTAGGAGCTATTCAATATGCACAAAGATCAAACCGATTAACCATAAGTAAGTTTGTTTTGTGAAATGTTATTGAAGGAAATAAAAAAAGGCAAATTCATTAAGGCACACAAGTCCCAACATAGAACGCAAGTCAAACTAGTCACATAGGTATTGCCGCCCAAGTCATGGACTGCAAGTCAAATACCTTCCGTAGAAGTGTGAAAAAATCTAGAAGACCGAAGACCGAAAACTGAAGCACCTGCGCGACAAGGGATTGGAATGCTGGAAGCTTAATGAGTTTTCGCAGGAGTGATACTATATATATAGTCGATCCAGACCACCTACTTGCCATACATGCACGCCCCAACATCTGCGTGCCGAACTTGCATGCCACAGACCCTTGGTTCTCCGGCTTTACCTCAGAGATGAATCTTATTTATTTTGCAGATCCAGCTCTGAATGGAGAATTTTTTTGACACTCCTTTCCATCGTAGAGTCCAAAAAATGGAAAAGAGGAATACCTTAAGCACAAAGAGGTTCACCCTTTAAAGAACATAAAAAATTGACAAAGGCATGGACTAAGAATCCATTTGGAGGGAGTCACACTAGTTTCCTACACGCCATGAAATTTAATTGCACACCACCTATGGGTCGCACAAGTCACTTGCGTGCCAATTTATTTTTTTTCCAAGGTTCCTGATAGCCTATAAATAGCACATGTGGGCCCCCCATTTCAAGGACGAATTTTGCAAAATTCAGATTCAGGATCTGGCCACCCAAGTCTTTAACTCAACTCTTCTGAAAGCTTCTAAGGTAACTTTTTATCTAGAATGGAAGACTTGAAGGCGTAGGATAAGGCCTATGTGTTTAGAATTCATCAAAACTTGCTCGCCTAATTGTCCAAACTTCCTTAAAAGTGGAAATACTTGTGTTCCTCCCTACCCTTTCAGTGAAACCTATGCACCTCCATTTTGGAAACATCTTAGGATAATACTAAAGGCTGGAGTTAAGTCTCGCCCAAGTATTACCCTATAAATTCTTCATCACCCAATAGAACCCATGTCATGCAAGTACACTTGTGCGGCCAATAATTGTGTGCCAAATGATTTGCGCGACCATACTTGTGCACCCAATTTATTTTTGTGCCTCTCACCTGTTCACCTCACCTTTTCAAGATATTAGCCCTCAAACACCGTTTCAAAGCCATTAATGGCATGGTTCCTTTGTTGGATTTTTTATCTGGATGGAATTATGTAAGAACCTCTCCCAAAACCTCATGACTTACATGCTTTATGTCACCATGGTTAGAGGTTTCATGTATAACCTCATCCTTTATGATGAGAAGATCTTTTGATTTTGGGCCTCCTTCTCAGTAGTAAGCCACAAGTTACAAGTCCCCTTAACCTGGACCTTATTCTCAATAGTAAGCCCCAATTATAGTTTCCATAAACATTGGGCCTCCTTCTCAAGAGTAATCCCCATTCATAGTTTCCTTTAACATTGTGCATCCACCTTAGGTGTAAGACCCAATCTTAATTTCTTTTGATTTGGGCTTCCTTCTCAGGAATAAACCCCAATCATAAGTCCCTCTTAATTTGGGTTTCCTTTTCAAGAGTAAGCCCCAGGTTTAAACTAAAAATATCCATAAATCACAAATACCTTTATAGACCCTGTTCCTAGGATTCTTTTCTAAGTCCTGTTCTTCATCTACTTGGGCCGTCATACATACGTAAGCCCCATATCATTTCTTATGAATGCATCCTTCGTGGCACCATTGTCAAGTTTATTGATACCTATTGTTTCTCACATCAATAATGACTCACGTGATCTTAGAGTGTAAAATTAATCAAGAAATATCTTTTTGGGCCATTAACCACGCATAAGCCACATATTTCCTCACCTGAACTACGTGAGTTTTGATATCTGCCTTAAAAATAGTGTGAGTAGGAAGCCTTTATAATGTTAATTTCCATTTTCATTAATTATTTTCCGTCCTTTATAATGTTAAACTATATCTTTATTATCTAACTATGTGGGATCTGATTCCCATTTAACAAGGATATGTAGGTAGCCCATCTACGGGTACGATCCCAACTCTAAAATAATCCATGTCTTTTTGAATGACAATAAACTTTAAGTGCCTCACTGAGTGGATTTAAAACCTGTATGGATATCATAATGACCAAGATATTTCTATATAACCTATGGATGGATACTATTGACTACGAATCTCTAATACACACAGATGATTATCTATCGATGAAGAACCTCAAATACATATAAAAGACTCTCTAAATCCCATACATATCTATCATTGATTGCTAATTCTAAATAAAAACTCATTTTCATACTTGGTGAATTAATAAGGATTCGTGAACATAACTTAAATGTATAAGAGAGTCCCAGAGTAGGTAATAATTCCCCAAATTAAGGTGTGATGAGCCTAACCTCCCATCCTCTCTACCAATGAAAATTATTAAGCCTCATTGATCCACAACTAATGAGCACCTACCTTTGGAATGTTGGTCCAAATGGTTATAGAATCATTGGATGTTTCCGGTGATACGAATAAACTCGTTAGAAACCAATTGGAATGTTTGAACCATAAACAAACAAGGCCATCCCCATTTCTAGAAGAATCAAAGGACTAGAACACCAGAACATAAACTTCCATGAAAAATGAAGCAATTGACATATGGAAACAATGATTTTAATAATGATTTATTAATAATAGGATGTTAAAATGTTATAAGTGGATAATATATGATATTATATGAATGTAAATATTTATTTATAGAATTATAATAAATTTAAATTTATAATAGAGGAGGTTAGAGAACTTTTAAAGAAATTTGAACTTGTGGTAAAGGATTTATCTCACAGTCCCATTGTTTATAAATATTATTTATGATTATGTTTTTGATGATGGAATTTTAAGAATTATATCAATATAATATCATAATTTTTCTCATATAGTTATATATTGATATAAAATGTTTTACTTAAATTTTCATCTCTTTAAAAGCTCAAGATATCGAAATAATTTGTTAAGTGAAACTCAATTGATTTATTTCTTTGGTCGAAAATAATTTTTCGTTCACATCCATGTGTTATAAAAATAATTTTAAGAGTTTTTTAATATTTTACTTTAATTTTTTATGTAAATATTAACCAATATTTTATTTTTGAAAATTTTTATAAAATAATTCTTCTTTTCATTTTTCAGATGAGGAATTTTTTATTTTTTATAAATCATGTGAAAGGAATCCTTTTTTAATATGAACCACATGAAAATAATTTCACACCATCATGAAAACTCAATAAATTTATAATTTATTTAAAAGATTTCCAATTTTATTTAAAAAAAAATTTCCCATAAAAATTTATAATTATTTTTATTTTAAATATATTATTTCAAAATAAAAAGTGTATTTTACTCAAGAAATATTCTAAGTAGTCTTTTAAAGGAATTTTTTTACCTATGATAACATCTTATGATGTTACATATGCTTGATTTGAGATATGATTAAATTATATCATCTTTATTATTTATAAGGATGGTTTTTGATGAAAGGATATTTTGAAACCCATTTATTTTCAATAGGTTATGTTATGATGAAATGTTGAAATGTTTATGAAACCCATTTTCTTTATCAAGGTTTATAATTTGATGAATGACTTACGATCAAGTGGCACACATATTTTTTATTTACATTTCATGATATGTTGGAATGTAATTATATATTCCTCTAGTGAATTGGGAAAAGATAGATATTGTACGAGATAATAAAAATAGAGGCCCTACATTATTACATTACATAATATTGAATTTTAGTCAATAACTCCCTTAATTTCATATTGAGGATCTTTCCAAGTTTAGACTTTTAGAGAATTTGTATATTATATATACATAACATTCCACATTAATATAAATTAGATATAAAAAAATCATTTTCTTCCAAAATATAAAATATTTCAAATAAAAACTGTTTTCTTTGAAAAATCGTCATAACATTTAACTTGACTTCCTTATTTTTCTTAAAAATCCTTATAACATTTGAAAATAGTTTAAATAGTTTTTATGATAAGAATAATCTTTGTAATGGATAAAAATATAAAGAAATCATTAGTCTATGAATACTTTTAATGTATGAAATCATTTTCAAAAATACAAACTTGTTACCCATATAAACGTACTTTGTGAAAAATGATATTTCCATGAGATTTAAACAAAACACATAGAACTTAAAAAAATGATAAAGGTATATTTTGGAATTAATTAATTATATTTTAACCCTCAACACTATCTTATAATTTGTAACCCTCCAAACATCTTTACAATGTAACCCTCATCGCTACCTTATGGTGTAACCATCGCAGATACACCTGGAGTATCCATATGGACAACCTTAAACATTCACATACCAAATTTATTGGAGGGAGATGTAGGCCCCAACCTTCATCATAAACAATTCACAAGAAAGAAAACATAATCATATAGAATGAATAATATCAAAAAACATTTCTTTTTAATTTTTTAATAGAAAATTTTTAAAGGGGATTTTAAAAGAAATTCCCCTTACAAATATCATATAATTTAAGTGATGAATTAATAGAATAAAATGAATATGTTTATACACTATAAATACATAGAATAAACATAACATAAACAAAATCCATAACACCAATATTTTTAATACCATTTAAATAATGAAGTAGAAGGTTAACCCAAACAATGGAATTTGGGTTAAGAATTACCTTACCTCAGATTTTTCTTACTTGAAACTTGTTTAAACATCATTTTAATGGTTAAAAGAGTGTTATTAATATATCACATAAAAATATTCAAGTTTATAATACATTATATTATTATTTCATGCCATCATTTCACCTTTTAATTGATAATATTTTTTCCTTCCATTGTTTTGGTTGAATTTTTTACATGATTTCCATGGCCGATTTATATTTTATTTTTTGGTCTTATGGAAATGAAATTCCATAAGTGGAATGAAATGGTAGTAATATGTTTCCAAAAAGATAAAATGATACCCTAAATCATTTTATCATATATGATGATGGGTCGTTAGATAAAACATTAATTATATTAGATTAGATCATTTTAGGCGGTTCCTCAATAATCATGAACTTGTTTCATTATATAATTTAATTTATTGCATAGAATTTTATTACATAACATAAAATAGGTTAAAAAATAAAATTTATACTCTGATTAAATGATTAAAATGGTTTTGTTATCACTATTTAAGGAATTAATAGAAATTGAAAATACATTGTCCATAATTTTGGTAAATTGGCGTATCGTAGGCGGTGTTTCCATTTTTAGATTAGGAGGGAGAGGAGAGGAAGAAATATGATGAATTTTCTACATGAACAATATAACAAACAGAATATATATTATTATAAAGATTTCATACCTCCAGGATTAGTGGAAGGGAATAATGTAAAAAAATAAAGGAATTGAAAATAAAACACAGGAAAATGGAAACAGATTCTTATGTCTTGATCTCATCTCCTTGAGATCCACATTAAGGCCCGTGGTTTTGGCCTTTTGGTGAGACCATTAGGTCTTGGACATGGGGAAAAACCTTGGGGAGGGGATTTGGTAGAACTTAGAAAATTATCAAGGATTGGTAGCTGTGATAAGAAGAGGTGAATGAGGGTGGTATTTATAGTGGAGGAGATGAGGGATTTTACAGTATTTTAACCACTATTTTAATATTTTTTTCTCAAGAATATGAATAAAATTGATTCATGTGACCCAAACTTGAAATAATTTCATCTGAGTTTGAACCATGTGGGCTTAAATCATCCTTTTATCACCTATGATGCAGTAAAAAATGTATTTACCATTTATTATAATTTATCGTATTTCACTATGCATAAAAAATTCAAGAATTTCAGAAAAATGCGAAAAATTCACCCTAACCATTTTCAATGTATAATATTAAAAAATGAACTCCATATTTTGAGAATAATTTTCTTAATATTATTAACTTAATTTTCAAATAAAATAATAATTTATTCAAAAATAACAATTTTAAATCTAAAACTCATTTTTTAACACCTTGAAAAATTAATCAACATCTGATTATCTTATAATATTATGAAAATAAAATAATAATATGGTTTAATATTTATAAAGATCATATTTCTATTCATATTATTATTAATAAGGGTATGTTACTATTCAACAGAAAAACAAGTTGGTTCTATCGGACTCCAAATAAATTACTGATCACAACTGTAGATGACCATATTTTGAAATTCAAATCATAGAAGCGGAAAAATTATGTTTAAAGGACAGTTACAACTATCTACATAAAACGAAGTTTCATGCATTAAATTTTATTTTTAAAACCGCATGGTGTTAAATTTTCCCCACCTACTAGAAATCATGTCCTCAGAATTTTATCTACTTATTTATTTACATATTAAAAAAGTGGGGGTACATTTCCCTTATAGAACTTTTAGACTCCCATGTTGCTTCTTCAACCATGTGGTTTCTCCACAAATCCTTTACCAAGTGGATTCTAATATTCCACAATAACTTTTCTCTTTGATCAAGAATATAATATGGTTTCTCTTCAAAGGAAATGTTCTCCTCTAGTTGAACTACTTTTGGACTCAAGACATAAGATAAATCTGGAACATCCATTATCAACATCAAAACATGAGAAAAATTATGTACATGAGATAAAATCATAGGAAAATCTACTCAGTAGGACAATGGTCCAATAATCTCAAGGATTTTATAAGGTCCAATGAATAGTGTACTTACCTTTCCTTTCATACCAAATCACAGAACACTTTTCCATGGTGAGATTATAAGAATAACATGATCACCTACCTCAAAAGAAAAGTCTTTCCTCCTGTTGTATGCATTAATTTTCTGCCTAATCTGAGCTGACCTCATATGTTACGGGATTATCTTTATTTTTTCAGCCACTTCTTCCACTAATTCTGGTCCCATCAACTTCCTTTCTATAACATCATTCCAAAAATCTTGAGTTCAACACCACTTCACATAAAATACCTCAAAAGGTGACATCTGTATACTAGAACGAAAACTATTATTATAAGAAAAATCAACTAAAGAAATATGTTGATCCCATTTTCCTTGGTAGTCCATTGAACAAGCTCAAAGTATATCCTCCAAAGTTGGAATATTTCATTCTGACTACGCATTTGATTGAGGATGAAAATCTGTAATGAAATTTAATTACGTGTCCGACAACTTATAAAGGGACTTACAAAAGTTAGAAGTGAACCATGGATCTTGGTTAGATACAATGTAAAGTGTAAATCTATGTGAACCAATAATATCATCAAGGAAAAATCAATAAATATTACCCAAATAAATTTTATATCAAATTGGGAGAAAATGTGTAGATTTAGTTAGTCGGTCAACAATAACCCATATTTCATTGTTACCTCGAGAAGTCTTTGGTAGTCTCACAATGAAGTCCATGGATATATTCTTCCATATCAACTCTAGAATAAGAAAAATATGAAGCATCCCCTTAGGAAACTTCCACTCTAATTTAATCTATTGACATGTCACACATTTCATTGTAAAATGAACAATATCTCTTTTTATTCAATCCCATCATTAATTCTCCCAAAGGTCTCTATACATCTAAGTACAACCATGATAAACTAAAAATGGAGAACTATGAGATCCTCACAACAATTATTTCTTCAAAGGGGAATCAAAAGACACACACAATATTTTAAAAAATCTTAAAACAAAATCTTTATCAAGGTTAAATTATTAAAACTTGCCCATTTTAACCAATTTTACCTTTTTTGTAGATCAAAGTAATTAATTTTCATTTTCTTAATTCTGTATGATAACAATGACTACACTAAAACATAAAATAAAATTGAGATGTTTCCCGCACCAATAATTTCTAATACATAATTCATCAAACCATTAATCAAGGGATCATGTTCCAAATGTAACATGGTTAATGATGCATGATGTTTTCATCTCAAGGTATCTTTCACATTTTCTGCTTTTCCCGAATGGAAATTGATAATGAAATCATAATCCTTTATCATTTTAAGACATATTATCTACCTCATGTTTAATTTCTTTCAAGGGAATATATACTTTAGACTTTTAGGGATAATATATATTTTAAATTTGGCTCTGTATAAATGATTCCCCCAAAATTTCAAAGAAAAAAGCACCACTGTCAATTCCAAATCATGTGTAGGATAATTTAACTCATGAGGTTTTATTTGTCTTTAAGAATAAGTAATTAAATGATCATTATGCATTAAAACACAACCAATTACCTTCAAGGAAGAATCAGAATAAATAAAAAACTCACCATTTCAATAAGGAAAGGACAAAATTGGAGCATTAACTAATTTCTTATTTAGTTCCTAAAAACAAATATCACATTATTTTATCCAAAAAAATTTAGCCCCTTTTCGTATTAACTTAGTTTGTGAGTGAGATAATCATGAAAAGGTTTTAACAAACCATCATTAATAACCTACTAATCCAAGAATCCTATGAATCTTAATAACATTTGTAGGTCTTAGACATTCATCACCCAATTTTTTTTGGTAGGATATACTTTTATTCCATCCTTATTTACAATGTGACCAAGGGAAAAAAATTCAACCAAAAATCACACTTGTTGAATTTTTATATAGTTTCTTTTTTTTTATTGTTTTAAAAACAACCCTTATATGTTTTTCAATCTCCTCTTTACTTTTATAATATATCATAATTTCATCAATAAAACCAACCAAAAACTTATCCAAGAACCCATGAAAAATTATATTCATAAGATCAATGAATATAACAGGTGCATTAGTTATCAAAAATGGAAAAACAAAAAATTACTAATGCCCATATCTAGTACAAAAAGCTATTTTCAGGATTCCATGCTCCTTCACCTTGAGCAGATGGTATTTGGATCTCAATTAAATCTTGTAAAAGTTCCGATCTCCCTAGATCAGATCAAACAAGTCATCAATATGAGGCCAATGATACTTTTTTAATAATTATATTATTCAAGGATCTATAATCAATGAAAAGTCTCACGGAATTGTCTTTTTTTAATGAAGAAAACTAGAGTACCTGTGAAGTGATCAGATGAATGAATAATTTATCAATAAATTCCTACAACAATATTTTCAACTCAATAAGTTCCATTTGAGCCATTCGATATGGGGGGATTGAAATTGTCTTATAATCAAAACTTAATTCAATTGTGAATTCGGCTTCTCGATCAGGTATAACACTGGGTAACTCCTTAGGAAACGTATTAAAATATTCATTTAACACTGGTACATCATTTATCTAAACAATTCCCTTGTTTTCAAAAATATAAGAAATATAAATTTATTTTCCATCATTCAATAATTTTCAGCTTCCTGATATGTTTTAAATTATATGGGTTCGTTATTATACAAAAACTAAAAATCTATCTGAAAAGAAACTTCTTTATGTCTATAGTCAATCTTAGCATGATAAACTGAAATCCAATCGATTCCCATAATGACATCAAACTCTACAAAGGAAAAAACAAGGCTTTCATATAAAGTCTTTCCATAGACCACAATATTAATATTATTATAATTCATTTTCCTATAATATTTTCCCATGGTGTTTTAACAATATGTTATTGTCTGATTTTTTGAGGTGATACTTCCAGTTTACTAGGAAATTATATACAAATAAAAGAATGTGTAGACCTCGTATCAAAAAAACTTTAGAAAAATCTGAGTAAACGAAAAAGGTACCTGATACCACATTGTTTCATGGCCTGATATCTACTGACATAGTCAAAAAGGATCTCACAACAACTATATGCTTACCATTCAGATCGCTGTTTTGGGCATACATTTGGATAATGTCCCATCTCACCACATTTAAAACACATTATAGTTTTCTTATTAGGATTATTCTTAGGATATTTTTCATTATAATATAAGGCCAAATGGGAAAAATTACCACATAAAAAACACTTCCTAGTTTTGGTAAGGCATTCCCCATGGTGCTTTTTTCAACACTTTTCACAAACTTGAAACTAGAATTTCTTACCATCATATTTCTTTGATTTATTCTTACCCATCACTTTCCATCAGGACCTCTTCTTATCCTTTTTTTCAAAGTGCACGTGATAATCATAAAACTCTATCTCTACCCTATTAGCATATCATACAATTTTCTCATAACTTTTGAATTCACGGGAGACCAACTACCTTCAATACCTTGGATTTAATCCTGAGTAAAAGAATTTTATTTTTCATTCATGATCCAGAAAAAGATTTGAAGAACACCTTTCCAGTCAGGTAATGTTTTCTTCATACACAGCCACTATATCTTCTTCCTTTTGTTTCAATTCAAGTAATTTATTCTACAACATATGTTTCACCACCATAGGAAATCATTTTTCAAGGAAAATATTTTTAAATTCATCCCACTCTAAAGCATCAATCCCCTATACCCCTGATACTTTTGATCATTGACCAACACTGATTAGCTTAACCTTCAAAACAATAAATGTTAAAACTTAACTTTTTATTATCTGAACATCCCATAATATCTAGTATCTTTTCAAGGGCTTAAATCCATCCTTCAGCTGCTACCAGGTCATAATATCCACAAAAAGTTGGAGGGTGTTGCCTCATAAAATGTTCCACTATCATCATGTTCTATTGTGGTTGCTGTGGTTATTCACTTGAATGGATTCCAACTCTATTTATTTCATATGTTATCTAATAAATTACTATCACAAATATATAGGTTCCAATCCATACCATTCCGGGATACGGATTTAGAAGGATATCATTCTATTGGTGCCTCTTCACCTCAGCTTCTCGGTTTCTTCTTTGAAAAACCATTCTAAACAAACATATATTAGTCGAAGAAACATGGTAATCTTTAAATTATATATCATTTGAAATTAACCATACAATAAATATCATTTATGTAATTCTATTGGCATCATCTTAACCCCTAATGTTATCTAAACCATCCTCCGATACCAACTATAGGGACCCTTACTTATTACATTACATAATATTGAATTTTAGTCAAGAAATATCTTATTTTAATTTTGAGTATCATTTAAAGATTATAATTTTATAGAATTGGGATATAACACATACATAACATTCCACATTCATATATTGTAGATACCACAAAATAATATCCATTTCTTTCAAAATATAAAACTTTTAAAAAAAACTTGTATTCTTTGAAAAATATTCATAACATTTCAATTTTCTTCCTTCTTTGTCTTCCATAGTCTAATAACCTATGAATATCATTTAAAAACTTTGGACAAGAACAAAAAGCTCATTAAGGTATAAGAAAGGAACGAAAACACTATTCCATTAATACTTGTAACATATGAAATCATTTTCAAAAAGACATACTTATCACCCATATAAACTTACTTTGTAAAACATGAGATTTCCTTGAGATTTCTGAAAAACATATAGAACTTAAATAGAACCATAAATGTATATTGGGTTATTATATACAAATATTGTAACCCTCATGGCTACCTTATGATTTTTAACCCTCACAGATACCTTACAATGTAATCCTCACGTCTATATTATGGTGTAACCATCACAGCTACGTATGGAGTAACCATACGACCGAACTACAAATTACAAATAACTAATGAATTATAGGGAGATATCGGTCCCACTCTTCATCATAAAAAATTCCCAAATTCCAAAAAATAATCATAAAACATGAATAAATGCCTAAAAACATTACTTTAAAATTTTGTAAAACAGAATTTTCAATGGGGATTTAAACCCCCCCCCCCTTAAAAATATCATATAATTGAAGTGATAAATTAATAGAAAGAAAGGAATATGTTTATAAAATATAAATAAACATAATTAAACATAATATAAACAAAATATATCATAGATTAAATTTTAATACCATGTAAATAATGAAGTAGAAGGTTAACCCAAAAAATAGAAACTCGGTTAAGAATTTCTTTACCTTGGGTTTTTCTTTCTTCAAACTCATTTAACCCTCCTGTATAATGGTAAAAGAGTTTTATTAATATATCACAGAAACATATTCATGTCTATAATACCTTATACAATCATTTTATTAAATAATTTTACCCTTTAATTATCAGTATTTTATTCCTACCATTGTTTTGGTTACATTCGTTACATGATTTCCATGGTCGGTTTGTATTTGATTTTATTATCGTATGGATATGAAATTCTAGAGGTGGAATGAAATGTTAATCATATGTTTCTAGATTATATAATTATACAATAATTTTTTTTATCATATATGATGATGTATCATTAGATAGATCATTAATGATATTTGTTTATATAATTTTTGGTGGTTCCTCGATAATCATGAACTTGTTTCATCATATAATTTAATTCCATGAATAGAAGTTAATTATATAATATAAAATAGGTTACAAAAAAAATTACATTCTATTTCAACCATTGAAATGATTTTATGATGATCTATGAAGCAAGTAATGTAAATTTCAAACACATCGTTCAAGATTTTGGTAAATCAACACATCATAGAATGTGTTTTTATGTTTAGAATAAGAGGGAGAGGAGAAAAAGAAATATTATGAATTTTTTACATGAAAATGATAACATAAAAAAGATATAAGATTCTTGAGACTTAATACCTCCTAGATATGTGGAGGGAAATAGATTATAATAAAATAAATGAATTGAAAAGAAAACTCATGAAAAAGGAAGGTGATTTTTACATCTTAATCTCTTCTCCTTGAGATCCTCTTTAAGGCCTTTTGTTTTGGCCTTTTGGTGAGACCAGAAGGTCATGGATGTGGATAAGATCCTTGGGGAGGGTATTTTCTAGAACTTATACAATGATCAATGTTTGAGAGGTGTGATAAAAAGATGGGAATGAGGGTGGTATTTAAAGTTGAGGAGGGGAGGGATTTTAAATTATTTTAATAATTATTTTAATATTTTTGCTCAATACTATGAATAATATTGATTCATGTGACCTAAAATAGTAATAATTGACTTTTATTTAGAACCAAGTGGTATTAAATCATCCTTGAATCACATTTGATAAAGTAAAACAAGTATTTAGCATTTATCATAATTTATCGTATTTTACTATTCATAAAAAACTCCAAGTACTTCAAAAAACCCTAAAAATCCACCCTAACCATTTTTCAATGAGTAGAATTAAATAATTAAATCCATATTTCGAAAATATGTTTCTAAATATTATTAATTTAATTTTTAAATAAACTCATAATTTGTTCAAAAATAACTATTTTAAATCTATAACTCATTTTTTAACACCTTGAAAAATTAATCAACAACTCATTATCTTATAACCTTATGAAAATAAAATAATAATATGATTTACTATTAAGAAGGGTCATGTTAGTTTATATATTACTATCCATAAGGTTATGTTACTATTCACCAAAAAACAATTTGGTTCTATCATACTCCAAATAACTTATTGATCACAATAGTAGATGACCATTTTTTGAAATTCAAATCATAGAAGAGAAACAATTATGCTTAAAGGATAGTTATAACAATAAACTTAAATCAATTTTTCATGCATTTCAATTTATTTTAAAAAAATTAGGATGTTAAAATATGTACTGGAATGGGGAGTGAACACAATTTATTAAGGGATATTGTCCACTATGTTAATATTGGGGGTGAACCTTGTGTAAGGATATGATGGAATGGGGAGTGAACCTTAAATACTATGTTAGTACTGGAAGTGATCCTTGAATAAATAAATTATTTTATATTCTTCTAGGTATGACATAAACTTATGTCTTATGAAAATACTATGCTATCGTGGATAATGTTCATAGTTCATTTATGATTCTCTTACTTTAAACTGCCAATGTTTATTCCACGAATCTTGATTATGATATATGATATATGATATTATAGGTATGGTTTTAAAATTTTATGATAATTTTATTATAACCTTATACAAATATTATTCTTAAATGATCATTGATATCCCCCTTTTTACCCTTACTAATCATATTATCTCACCCTTTACTTTCTTTCCCTTCCACAATATTTGAGGAAATATTATAAGAATGATATTTATAAAAGAGTGATAGTTGTGAAAAACTAAGTGGGAGATGATGTAGATATATTTTTAGCATGTTATTTTTGAATCGATGTTTCCAAAGACACTAAACCTATTTGATTTTTATGATGGATCATAATGTATGAATTGAATACTCATCTAATATGATGTGATATTTATGTAAGAAAAGTATGTGTCTCTATAAAGGAGTTAAAAAATCAATGAAAAATAATCATAATAAATTTATGTATAATAATGAAACATATTTTATCATGTCAATATGATTATAGAAATTTTTTCAAAATTTAAGTAATAAATAAATCTGAAATAGATCGGTAAAGACAATTACCTCTTCTTTGAGAAACCTTACAACATAAGAATTTACAGGCTTGTATTTTTGGAATGAAAAAAAATATATGGAATGGGGAGAGAAATTATAAAGACATTTTGGTAGTGATTTACCAAACTTGAGTGACAAAGTGTGTAAATAAGTTTATGGATGAGGTTCTTTTTTATAAGTGAGGTTGGGGAAAAACTTATAAATACATAAAACATTAAAATACAGTAAATTCATATTCATGTGCATGGGGGAGATGGTGGGAAAATATCTAAACATAATATTATTTAAGGTCTAAATATCTCAAACCAATCAAATTTATACAAGTTTACGTTATATTTTAAACCATATCTTTTAATTTAAACCTCTCGTTAACCCCGTTTAACCTTAACCATGGTAATTTTTATTAATATATTTACTATACATTATATAAAAAATGAAAGTGGAATCATTATGAAATTGATAAATGTTGATACAACATATAAAAAAATTATATAAAATTCAATTTATATTATTGGGATAAATTAATCTTAAAATAATCACGCAAAACAAAATGAAAATAATTTTTTAAAAAAATCATTTTTAATCATAGATTGGGATTTATTATTTTTTCATACATAGTAACAAACTTCAAATAAGATTTCAAATATTTTATTGAATATACTATCTAAAAATTTAATTAATATAAATCATAAATAATGATTAATTTAATTTATAAGGATAAAAATACATTTCACAAATAAATGAAATTTTTCATAAAGATATTTACTTTTACTCTCAAATGTTTTTTTACCATTTATAACATATTTATAACTAATGATATTATTTTTTTAAATGTATAAAAAATAATGTTTCATAATCTTAATACTCAAAATTAATTTTAAAAAAATATATATGGGAAAAATTCATATAAATTTAATATTTCAAAAAAGATTTATTGGATTAAAAGTATTTCCTAAGTGAGTTAAAAATTATCTTGGGCAATTATACTTCATTAAAATACCATATAATGTGAATAATTTTATAATGTATATACATTATTCACATAATTTAATGGTTGTGTTCTTTATAAACTATCAAACACATTTATATATAAAAATAAATATATTATAAAATCCAAGGTGTTACAACAATCCTTGTTGGAGAACTCCAACTTTATTGTTAAATATCATCACTAAATTAAATAGGCATTATTTATTAATGAACTTATTTAATATTCTCAATGAATTTTAAATTTACATTACTATAATTTTTTATATCATCACACACTATTCACATTTTACTTCTACCTTTAATTGATTGAATCCTACTTATTTTGTATAGAAATAATATTATTCTTTCGTTTAATTTTCGATTATATGTCATGTTATATGGAAAATAAATAGTGATTTCATTGAGAAGATAAGTATCACTAAAATGCATCAATTTTGGAGAGAAGAATAATTTTTAGGATAATGTTGTATATGATGGTTAAGTTCATACTACATTTATATATGCGAAGGATAACTTCATATATTAAAAAACATTATTTTTAAGGAGTTTAAGAATATTCCCTCTATATTTATATTCACCATGTTTTACTAGTTCAAATTATTTCCATGGATGTTTCTTGGTTATGATAAGAATGTGATCGTACATGATTGATTAGTAAACCATTTAAAGGATTGTTTTTTACTTATTGTTTTCCTCATAGATCATTACTCAGTAAAGTTAATAGATCTAGTTAGTTAGTTTAATTTATTAAATAATTTTGAAAAAAAGTTTATAGTAGTAATATAAGAGATAAAAATTTAATAATGTACCCCCACCCACCCCCTCTCCTTGAATCCCTGTGCGAGTCTCTTCATCTAGGTCCTCTGAGAAACTATATGATAAGGTTGATGTTGACTTGGAATTTTTATGATTTTATAATGTATTGGGTTTCTATTTTGGTGAAAACTACTTCATTATTAGGATAGTATTTAATTGATATTTGGTTAGGAATACTATCATGATAATCCTCAGTTTTTATTATATATATTTGATTTATTTTATATAAAAACTATTATACTTGAAATTTTCTAGTTTTTTTCTTTTGTAGGACTTTTTCCTCTAATAATCCCTTCTTTTTTCTCATGGTATTGTACTTATCATTTATATTATATTTCTTTAGTTGTTAAATATTATATATCTAAACACATTACATATTTAAATTATTATTATTATTATTCATTTCCAATTTTCTTTCATAAAACAAAATATACATTTTAATTGATTTTGATCTAACATTAGTTTTTTTATAGTATTTTTGGGCTGTGGGATTGAAATTTGATTAATTTTATTTCAACCCAATAAGAATTTAATTATATGTACAAGAACTATAGTGGTGAATATTTAATTCCATCAAAATATGTGGAGATTTATTGAGTTTATAAAAAGATGATGAATCTAATTTTTATATAGTTATAACTGACTCCAAAAAGTGTGTATTTTGACCATTGGATACTTTCCTAATAATGGAACTGCAACTTCATGAATTAAGACTGTTAAAAAGAATAAATATAAATAATTCTAAATGTTTCACATTTTTACGTTTGTGAAACTAATTTTTATGGATAAGAGTTCTGATCAATTTAATAGTTTTATTTTAGAGTATTTTTTTTTTCTAATTTCAACCATTGTGTAAAATTTTTGACAATAAATTTCTTTAGAAATTTCCATTTGTATCCAATATATTTTTGATCATTTTGATCGAGGGCTTCCCTGGAAAGGAAGATAGAGTTAGGTGTTTCTAATATCACATAATTTATAGATTCTAAGGATATAAATACACCTTTCAGTGGGTTTATGTCAAGGGAGTCTATGGATATGAATATAGGTTCATTTGATTATGTTAAAAGACCCTCCTTGAACTTTCGGTAAAAGCGTGACTTTATAATATCATTTACATGAGCATTTGTACTTCAATATAATACTTAGTGTTTTATTATTTTCTTATATTCTTTTATTTTGTACATTTATAATTTTTAGATTTTTCTATATTCCTGAATAAATGAATTTTCAATATGCTTACAAGTTATTTTTTTTTGTTTGAACTACATTTAATTTGACATTAATTTATTTTAATCTAATCAAAATATTACATTTCAAATCAATCTACAACTTAAGGTTGATAAAAAATTTTACTCATTTTTTAGACTAAAACTCATACATAACTTCTTGGTTCTAAGACTTAACAATTTTTTGATTAATACTAATATTTGGTATTTGATCCTAAATATAGTAGGTTCTAAAAATCAATTATTTTTTATTTTTGTTTGTTTTATCAAAACTTGTCACTACTTGTTTACTATAATTTTGTGTTAGAGAAAATATTTTCTTATTTTTGTAGGAATAATAATTGGATCCATAGAAAAATTTAATACTAACCATACTATAATATTGGATGGAAATGATTATGAGTATTGGGATGATCATATAAAGAATTTAATTATTAATATTAGAGTATAGAACTATTTTATGAATACTAGAAATTATAAAATTAAAATAAGAGTATTTATATTCTTTCTATATATGAAAGTATTTACTTTCAATTTTACTATAATGTGTAAACACTTTGCTATTATCAATGATTATAAACATCTATAATCAAATATTTTCTTATGAAACTATAAACAGAATTTAGAAGAATATAGAGGTAACTCCTTTAATAAAATATAATGTTCTTGAAACTAGTAAAGCTATGTTACATGGAGAGAATTTGGTGTTTTATTTTCTACATGGAGATATTTTCTCTCGTATTCATTATCATTTCAAGAATAGTTTACAATCACTTGCTGAGATGGAGTTGTTGGATGATCAGTCGGTGGGGAAAGTTTTAGATATAATTCTAAAGGAGTCGGTATCTTAGCATACCTATATAGATGATAAAAATTATTTTTCTATATTGAATATTGATAATTTTTTATAGTTACATGAAAATTAGAGTATATTAAAAGGGTATTTTGAGAAGAAGAATATGAATAATGGATTAGCTTTTGTGTCTAAATCGAAAAATATTTCTTCTAGAATTATAAATCATGGGGATAATCTTAAAAAGAATAAGCCTAAAAATTCATCATATTTTAGATTTTTTGAATCTATTGAATAGTAAATTTATCATTTTGAAATAAGGATGAATCTTATTTTTGGAAATAACAACTATAGGTATGATCATAATAAAGATAAAAGGAAAAAACCTGAGATGAAACAATCATAGAAGGCTATCTATTGTCAAAGTAAAAAGACTAATCATATAAAACATGATTTATAATGATTGAAGATGAAAGATAGAATTTTATGGATAACATATAAAATTATAGAGAATAATGGTTTAAAATCCTTGGATATATAGAGTTAAATCGGTGGAGACACATCTTCATATTGTTCATCAGAAGAAAGTGGTAGTGATAGTGAGAAAATTACTAGATTATTTGGAAATATCTCTAAATATGAGAAATGTACTCTATAGAAGGAAATATGGATGGGTACCAATATCCGGAACAAGTGGTAGATTCACTATGGTTGTTCTTGAGACATGGAATGAGATATGTCCAACTTCCAATACATGAAAAGGTTAATTAGTGGATGTTTCACTATTTGATATAATGAAAAGAGTGAAATGATAATAATTGGTGATGTTTCTTTTATGGAAAATATTTAATATTTAATGTTTTGTATGTTTCAGGATGTAACATCCCACCTAGAATAAATAGGTTTATTTTGGAAGGCCACATGACCTAATGTGAACCTTCCTACTTATAAGAGGTGAAAAACTAATAATGAGGGTATGAGTCTAACATTGGAGAGACTTTGACCTTATTATCATGTCATAGGATAAATAATGAATCATAAAAAATATAATAAATAACCATAGTGAACATGTGGTGACAAAAGAACTAAATATATAGTATACAATAATAAGAAACACAAAAAATGGAAATCTTATCCAATGTAATAATTATAAGATAAAAAAATAAATAATCTGTGACATCCTCAGGAGTACATCCTATTATTCTACCATATCCATGCTCCTCTACTCAACTATTCATCATAGGTCCCTTTTCCTCCCCCAAATATTTGATCATAAAATCTATATGAACATTGAAATTCTTGTGTATGGTGTGAGTACAAGACTTAGTATGATACCACTAATGCATGCATTACTGATCATGCTCAAGTATAATAGGTGTATTCCATGAATATAAAAAATTCATAAAAATGATAACATCATACAATCCAAATCTAAGTAGTCAAGTGCTAAACAAGCCACCACAAAACCCTATCTATACCTTCTTCGACTCCACTATTGAATTATATAAAGATGTAAATAAAGATAAAAACATAATGCAAGGATATCTTCATGTCTCTCAGTATCCATAAGGTTTATCAAGATATTCATTCTACTTATTATACACAAGGTACATAAAATGTAGGCACCCTTATTGATATCCACAAGGTGCATCAAATAACAGTATATTACTCAGTATCCAAAAAGAAAATAAATTAATAGTTGGGAAAAAATATTAAAATTATCCTTAATCATAAAAATCATTAGTTACGGGTAATCCCATTCTAAGGGGTAAAAATTCCATTATGGTCACCTTATACATGTACCAAGATCCAATACCCCAAATTTAAGATCATAAAAAACAAGGTAAAACCTGATAAATATACATATCATGACAACATGAAAAAATAATAGTACAAAATTAAATATAGGAGTCAATATAAAACCTTAAATATAGATATTCTAACATTTCTTATGGAAACAATATGATAATAGGTCGCACAGGCTACACACACCCACATAGAATCAAAAGTCAACAACAACTATCATTTATTCCAACAAATAATTTATAATTAGGATAAATTTGTAAGGAAATCCCCATTAAGTAAAGAACTTTATACCTTGTAAATAATTGAAGTCAATTGGCATGGATAAGCACATGAGCCTCATCCTAGTTGTTGAGGACTCTCTAAGTGAATCCATGAGACCCAGGTTCTAATTCGAGAAGAGGCATATTTCAGGGTTACTGTAGTAGTACTGTAGTAGGTACTATTTTTTACTATTGCAATAGGTACTATTCAACACCGAGTCACTTGTTTGGGCTTGGAGTCCTTATGTCCATTGGAATACTCAAGGCCTTTGGGCCCGTTATGTTTTTCGGGCCACCTCATTTAGATCATACAATGCTGATGAAACCATAATGAACAAAAAAACTAGCTCCAAATAAGGACATAGAGTAGGCAATTTCACCAGAACAAAGGTATAAAAATATGGAAGAAATAGAGGGTATAAAAATCTCCATTGGGACTAAGACTTTGCACCTGAAAATAGATATTGCTATCCGAAAAAGAAATACGTAGGTAGGAATCTAACTTCACGATATAGAGACTAAGTAGGGGAATTTAGAAGAAGTCATATATGGGATGAATTTCCATACAGCCTTAGATTCATGTAATACACTAATCCTATAGGCCTTTTAAGGGTTCCCCCCTCATCTGTTGAATGGGGGTTATCAAAAAGCAATAAAAATAAGGCCTTTGATCCATTCAAGAAATTGCAAGGATAAACCACTCTATGTGTGGACACATTGATTCATAATAATAACTCCCCACGGTCTTTATTATCATAGATATTAACAAGTTAATACTGGAGGTTTGTTAAAGGTTCCTAGAACCAAAACCCTCCATTTTATTTCAAAATAAATAACAATCACATGTGATGATACTATATCTTTCTAGGATAATTTACAAATTATCATATTTGTCCAATGCATGCACAAGAGGTTTACTCCTCCATAGTAATTACACAACCACATTTGATAATATTTTTGAATATTAATTTGAGAACATGTGTGGTATTCCATTATAAATATTCTTTTATAAAACCATATTTTTTTTATATTCTAAAAATAATTAGCCCTCGATAATTTTCATAATTATCATTGTATTATTATGATTTTATAATTTAAAAATTTATCCTTTTATAACTAGTTTTTGATAATTTCATATAAATTAAACTTTTTAATTACCTTTTTATATTTTCTTATAAATAATAATTTGATAATTGGATATATATATATATATATATTGATAATTATTTAAAATTATCCTTTAGTAATTTCACAAAAAATTATCTATTAATAATATTTCTAAAATTCTCCTTTTAAATTTCAAGAAATTATCAGCTGATAATTATTTAAAATTTATTCTTATAATATTTCAATAAGTTATCATTTGATGATTAATTATAATTATTACTTGTTAATTATTTATAATTATCTTCTAATAAACTTTCAATAATTATATTTTGATATTTTTTATAAATTAACCTTAAATATTTTTGGGGAATATTATTTGGATAATTATTTATAATTATCTTTTTATTCTTTATAATAAAATACCCTTGATAATTTGTGGAATTATCCATAGATAAACCTTAGTTTTATTGATAAATTTTCAAGCAATTTTCATCTCCCATAATTTAAGGAGGAAATAAAAGAAGAATAAAATAAATATTCTTTTAAAAAATAATTACACACCTTCTTTAAATCCTATGTATTGTACTAGGGTGGGAAGCGCCCCACAACACCACCTGGTTCATGAATGAGAGAATCAGTGAAATATTTACTAGATTCATGCATAGGGTTACAAGTTATCTCAGACATGTTGGAATGAACAAATAAGGAGAACCATGATTCAACTATTTCAAAAAACCCAAAACATACTCCCCCTTGAGCTCTTCCCAAAACCCCACTTAATCGATGGATTTAACAAAAAATTTATGGAAGGATTATTCAATTCACCTCATTAAGGATTTTAAAATTTAATCCAATAAAAAGTGTTTATTTTGTGGTTTTTAGCCACACAATGTCAATAAAATAGAGGTGTGCAGTTAGAATAAGCACAAGAATGAGAAAACAAAATAAATAATAATAAAATAATGGAAATAAATGAAATAAGGGTAATGAATTACACTTACATGTGATTTAACCAAACCCATGATATAAACAAAGGTTATGTCACAACTTGGGTATATCCCAAATTCTATATTTAATGGAGGTCATAGATTTCCCATTCGAGACACCATTTGGGAGATATTTCATTATTTTTGAAAACTCAGATGCGGGTGATGTAATATATTTATAGTTATGTGTAATCTATACAAACACCCAACATAGAAAAAGTTTATATTAGAACTAGTGTAGAACCCAAATTATAGATTTAATGATGGTCTTATATTTCCCATTTGAGACACCATTTGAGATATATTCCATTATTTTGGAAAAACTATACATACATGAAATAATATGTTTAATATTTTTGTTATATCAACATGGAGTCTCTAAAGGAATCAAAATATTTCACAAACTCTGTTACAAACTATGAAAAAATGATATAAAATATTCCAAAGTGTTCCAGTTCAAAAACAGAGTCAGTACATTAGCCAAGATTCTTTCCTTTTGTTTGGCCATTAATCCTATAAAACTATATTTCATTTAAAAACTACTTTTTCACATAAAAATAATAATAATTAGAAAATAATAGAGGGGTTTATTATCAATTGAAAAATTGAGGATGTTTCACTTTACTTTACCATAAACTTATTAGCACACAAAACTATGAATTAAGGGTTACCTTTGGAAATTTAGGAATGATAAATTAATTGTTCAAATTTCAGAAGGTAATTTCATTCTATATAATTATATTCTTGAGAACATATAAAAAAATGTGTGAGATACCATATTTTCTTAGGTGCCTCTCTCTTATATTTTTTCATTGAACATATTTCATTTTAATTTTTCCTCCTCTTTAAACATTAGTGATTTGTTTTGTTGTGGTTGTCTGGTGTTTGAATAAACACAATACTCAGTTATGTGAAAACATGAGAAAATCGAAGAGGATCCACTTGTATATCATTTTTGGGGGTAAATGACTTAAATTTTAGGGTTGTATATTTTTTTTAATCAAGGGATTATGGGTATAAATGGGTCAAGTGTTACTTTGGTTTCTTGGTCTATTGATAAGAATTAATGGGGTTCCGATATGTTTAATAGGAAAATGGGATTAAGAACCATCAATATAAAATTTAATAATCATGAAATTGGATTAAAAGTTGTGTAATTTTTGAGTAAATGTTAATATTTTCATCCTAGGTGATGAGTTTTTTGACATATCTCATTAAAAAGAGTTACATAAAATGTTACTATATTACACACCATGTAATCCCACAACATTCTGCTTTAAAGTAATCCATCCAGACAATGTTTCTATTCATCTCAGTATATTCTTCTCCTCTTGATCCTAGGGAATCTTTTATGTGATTTTTGAGTGCCAAGATACCTTTTAGACATTCTAATAATTTGATAAATCCCTAGTAAGTGGTTTTGGATAGGTTTTCCCCTTCCATATCTTGGTTCTCAAATGATTTTAGTATAATCCCTTGACCACATGCTTTGGTAATATTGATCTTGATCTGTTCTGATCTGGGATCCTCTTGGTGATCTTCCACAACATATTCTTTATAGGATTATTCAATCGGATGCATTTTGATCTTCACCGGATAAATGTAGGGGCTCTATATCTTAATCTTTTAGTTTGATAAATTACTTAGTATATTAAATATTATGATTTTACCAACATAACATATGTCTGAATTAAATTAACAATGAATGGTATTATTCCTTGTAGTCCATTGGATTCAATATGGTTATTGATTAGAATTATGTACACTTGTAGGTAGAAAAATCCTTGAACAAGATAAAATTGGAAAATGTATTAAAGTGTGTTTATCATGTCATGATACCTTAGGTTATTTCTTGATATATAATCTCTATGTTATGGATTACATATTACTGGTTTTACTTTTGATCAATTGTGATAAAATTGAAATACGTATCTAAAAGAAAATTGGTAATTCACATAATTAACCATTGAGGCTTATAATGTTATATTTGTATATGCATGCCATTAATACATATCTTTTGATCCTTGTTTAAATTCTTATATATGGGTTATGACCTTGTCTCTTACATACTTATATGTTGTAATGATTTTTTTAGCAGGATTAGTCAAATCATATGATGTAATGATTATAGGGATTTGACCCATATGCTGTAATGCTTATATTAAGTGAGGTTGGCCTAGTCCCATGTTGTAATGCTTATAAGGATCTGACCTAGATTCTATAATGCTTATAGGTCTCTGACCTGTATTGTTGTGATTATGACATATTTATGGTTATGGTTGGTATGGTTTTGAGACTTGATCATATACATTATATCATGATGAAGAAGAAGGTTATTTATCCAAGATTATATGGTTGTCCTTGGCTTGGTTTTGATACATGATTAGTGATATTCTGACATGGATCCAAATAAGTTTTTTGTTTTATTTTATTAATTTATGAATTAATTAATACACATCTCCATCACTTTATTTCATATACATCATACCAGACATGTTTTATTTAGAAATAACGGTGTCGACCTACTGAGTTATACTCATATCCTATTTGGGATTCCATTTGGTACCCAAGCAGATTATGTCGATGTAGGTCTGGATAAGGGGAAAAGTCCTTGGTGTTTATTGTCTTTACTGGATGGGTTAGGGTTTGGATATGGGACCAGGTAATATTGAATATTTATTTGAGTATTCTATTATTTTTCTTTTATTCTTTCTAGCATGAAATTTAGTTACATTTGAGCATGTAATTACATTATTCCTTTAGTATTATTTTGATGGTTAAGTTTCTTTTTATTTTTTGTTTCCACGGTATTATATTGGTTCCATTATTTCCGTACTCTAATATTTATTTATTGTTAGTGGATCTTTTCTATAGTGATTTAAAATATAAATACAAGGGGTACAGTCTCCCCATTATACTTACCACACCCCTGCTACATTTTAGAAGCCTCTAGTGTATGGGGAGGTGATTTTAAGGTCTCATAACCAACACTTTCTAGCCGCGCGATAGAGTTCCATATCGAGGTAAGTTAAAAAGTGTTATCAGAGAACAAAGAGTTTATTTTATATTTATTTATTATTTGGGGAAAGGTATAAATGAGACTTGTATGTGTTAGGATATGGTAATGAGCTAGTTCATTGGAGTAGCTAATCCATATACTATTGAAAATCTGAGTTCTAATTGATGGGATTATTGGTTATACTATTTTCTTGTTACTGATGATTCTATTCCACATTATGTGATTCAAATACTGTGTTAGTTTATTTTATTATGATGTTATTGGTTCTTAATTTTTATACTCATGGACTGATATGGGGTGATATGAGTATGAATTCATCATTATCGGCCCATAAGGATATATGGACATGCAATTTTCAGGATAGAAAAACCTTTATTTTTAGGTGATAATTATGTTCCTATTGCACAGTGATATAAGATATTTGTTTTATCTAATAAATAAAATGAGATGAAATTTTATGATAAAAATTTCGTGCCCCATTTATAGAGACCATGAGTCAGTGGTTTTCTATTGTAGTCACCTATTGAATTTGACCTTGTCGTTACGCAGTGATCTAATGTGTGTGTTTTTATTATAGATAAAATTCATTTGTATCATCTATGAATTGAGCATGAGGAGAGTCGCACTCTTTATGATCCTCACAAAGATAAAGTAGAGCTTATTTTTTTTCCTAAGGATTATATAGATTTCAGCTTCACAACAACTTCCTAAGGCTCATGTGATCCATGTAAAGGGAGACCTTTCATATCGTGCCATTAATGTATGCGATGACAATAATGTTTCAGGTGTAGCATCTACCTACATTAACTAAAGAAGAAATACCCTAGGTGGACGAGTTTGGGATTGAGTCCGTCCAGATGATATTTAATATTCTTGTGATAAAAAAATATTTGAGGGTAAATATTATTACATATATGCTTTGTGGACATGACAATCATTGGTGGGATATTCTGGAGGAAGAGGGGCTACAAGATGAGATATCTTATAAGGAACTTGAGATGATTTTTCTATGTTATTTCTATCTGAAGAAATTGATGAATGAAAAATATCAGGAGTTTATGCATCTGACACATGAATCCTTGTTAGTTAATGACTATGTTGGATGTTTCATTGGCCTATAATACTTTGTGCTATATTTTGATACTGATGAGATCTCCAAGGCATGATGTTTTTAAGATGGTATTCATTATGAGATAAAGTTATAATTGAATGTTTTTTTGAGAAGTTTTTAGGATGTGATGAACATAACAATCATCATGGAAGGGAATCTAAGAGAGACCCCGAGTAGTGGCCCTGTTGTTTCCGCAGGAAAAAATGGGATCTCTTATTCAGGTAGAATGAAGTGCTTCTATAATAGTTTTTGATAATGAAGTGTTAGATAGAGAATTTTGTGAAGTAGAAAACCATATCAAGATCGTCTTCCATTATATTTCTATTAGTATGAAAGGATTATCCATAAGAGACCACAATGTCCTTTCCTTATAGTTGATTGTTGTAAATGTGGAAGTCTTGGTCATATTTAGAGGTTTTATGTGGAATTTCTATAGTAGGAAAGTTGAAGGGGATCAGGACATGCACCTGAGTTGGGAAGGGGCTTAGTTACCCCTTAGTAGATTGACACGCGGAGTTCCACTTTCTGTTCAGAAGAAGGTTTGGGAAATAGTACCTTAGTGTAAGATAAGTACTACTATTCAAAGGAAATATACTCAGGTAGTTATACTCGAGTCGAGGGAAGAGGGAAAAGTTATATACACGTTAGGCATGCTACTCTGGCAATCATGGATGCAGTACCATCTACCTCTAGCGGTATAATTCTTGTATCATATATCTTAGTTTTTTTTGTCTGATATTGAATCATCAAATTCATTTCTATATTCTCCTTAGGAAAAATGTTTTTTTATCCTTGATGTGTAAATATTAGATGCTTCTTTGACCATCGACACACCATTTTGGGTGATGAAAAAGAATATCAAACATTGCATGATGTGTTCTATAGAGATTAATGGTTACTGTTTATTTTGGGAATAGTATAGGTTGTAAATGATAGGTTTCGACTTGATTCTTAGTATGGATTGATTTCTTTAATACTAGGCTCATATCAATTGTAACTGGAGGATAATTACCTTCCAATCTCTAGAAATTGGTATATATTTTCACCAGGATGAGTTGGATCGTCACGCAGGTCATGTGAGACTAATTCAGTAAAGTTTGGATTGACTCATTGATCAGATAGCTAGTATTTCTCTTGATCAATGGATAATTTTGAAGGACTATCTTTCTACTATATTGGAACATTTTTGGGATGTTTTCTCTGAAGAGTTATACAAATTAATAATTAAGTGATAGATCTAGCTCACGATCGAGTTTGTGTCAGGAGAATATCCAGTTTCTATCCCACCTACTAGATTAACACAAAACGTGATTCGAGAGTTAAAAGTTTCATTAGATGATTTAAAATATAAAGGAATAATATATCCTAGTACATATGTTTGGTTTTCTCTAGTAATCTTCACCAAGAAAGCTGATGGTTATTTTCTCATATGTGTGGATTATCGGAGGTTAACCCTGATAATGGATAAGAACTAGTATCATCTTCCATGAATTGATGATATTTTCGATCGGTTTAGTGGTTCTAAGATCTTATATATGTTTGATTTGATATCATGTTACCACCAATAAAATTTGAGACCAAAAAACATGTCATAAACATCTTGTAGAAGTAGGAATGGGTTTTAAGAGTTTGTAGTGATGGTGTTTGGTTGGACCAATTCACTGGATGTATTCATTACATTGAAAATTGAACCATCCATCCCTTTTTGGAATGATTTGTGGTTTTTTTGTCGATGATATCTATGTTTAATCCCATTCAGTAGAAGATCACTATATTTAACCAAAGCTTGACGTACATAGAAATTACATTAATTTTTCAGAATACTTAGTACATAACAAAAACAGAAACACAATGACCGTAATAGTTTAGTGTCTTTGGAAACTCGAAATATAGTATTCTAATCATAGTGAAAGATTTTCAACATCTACCATAAAGATCATACCCTTTTTTTCTTACCTAAAACCTTTATTTATATCATGGGGAAAAGAAAACATAAAAGGGGTGATCTCAAATGCTCATTAAGGGTAAACAAAAGAAATATCAATCACATCATATTCATAAGAACATAACATTTTGGAAATCTTAACCTACAAAAGCGATCATAATTTCATAACATGGGATAAATCATTGTAGTGAAATTTAATCCCAATAATCATAACTTAAAACATAAAACTTTTTGGCATACACACATAATCATAGAGAATCATTTCTTAGTAGTCAAGACTCATTTCCAAGACTATCTTAGAAGACAAAGTCCATTTCTAAACCGAGTTCACTCCTCATTTCAGCCCTGTTTCACTGAACCGGTTTAACCTATCATTCCATCCATGTCTATCTCATGATATATAAATCATTACCAAATGCATTGGAGAGAGATATAGGTCCCACCCATCTCATAATGATACCATTCTTATGTGTTCCACAAAATCAAAAATCTTACATCATTGCATAACCCATGTAATAAAAATGGGATTCTTAAACATCGTGACATCATAAAAAAATTCATATAAGATAAAGGATTTCATAAAAATAATTCCATCACAACATAATCAAATAAATGTAATAATAGGGATAGCAACGGAACCCTATATTATCTTAGATGGAAAATAATTTTTATAGCACACTTGAACTCCATTCTTGAGGAAAATATCCTTTCTACTTCAAAGAAATTTTTACTTTCTTGACATTTCATACAATTTTAAACTAAAATAAGTTGATTAAAAATAAACTTGAAAACTTTTGAAGGAGGATTCTTGGAAATAATGTTTTAAAAATACATTCATGCCATATAAGTTAAAAAAAATTATTCCCGTGCTTTGGCCGGAAAAGTCAAAAAGTACCTCGTACGAAATATGACAAAAGATTCCTTTCATATCTTTTTCTAAAAACTCCTCAAAGAGTAAAATTGAATTTAAAAAATTTTAGGTGTATGTAAATAATATTACATATAGGGGAAACAAGGATGTGGATGATAAAATATACCCCAGTAAATACCAAAGTATAAACAATCTCGGATAAAAATGAGATTGTGATATTTTCCCTCATCTTAGGTCGGATTTTCTTCGTATGTGTCCAAACCTCCCGTATAATGATTTAAATAATTTCACTAACTTATTACAGAATCATACTTATTTTTATGATATCATATATGGTCATATTATTAGCTTCTTATTAGTAATATTTCATTGTTACTTGTTATTCAGGTGTTTATAACTTTTTGTTCTTATGTGTGTTTTGTCAAATAAATTCTTATTCTTCTATTTAGGTTATTGATAACTTATTTACAGAATGGTATTAGTGTAATATATATCATATTAATTCATTAAATTCATTTATAAAATCATTATGCAATGAATATCATGTAGAACGAGTCGCATCACATCGTGGAAACAGTATTCCGTACGTACGCACGAGCGATGATATCATTCCCATGATCGTGGAATTGTATTGGAGTGTATGTATACTATTTCAGAATCAATATCTATTTACAGTAATCATATATAGTTATTCTTTACACCATTATACCCATCCAAGTAAGGTGGTGGTGGAAAATAGATTACACCACGGCGTGGAGACAGTATTCCGTACGTACGCACGCGCGGTGATTTCATTTTCCGTAGGATGGATAGATGGTGAAATAGGGTTGTTTAATACCTATAATAACATATCAGTATATGAGTGATACTGATGTTATTACTTCATAATGAAACAACTAAATAAGGATAAGTAGAAGAAGAAATAAAGTTGAAAGAATCGGTAACGGGCATTACCTCTTCTTTGAAGCACCTCTTTGAGCCCTCCTTTTAGGGCACTAAAATTGGTCTTTGAAGAAGACCAGGACCTCTAAGATGTTTCTATGGAAGTGGAGAAGATAATTTGGCAGGGTTTTTCTGATCTTGAAGTCTCAAAGTGGTGTGAGGAAGAGAGGGAGGAGGTGACCTTTTATAAGGGAGGAGAAGGGCACCTTTGGAATCACAAAAAATATTATTTTATTATAAAATCATATTCGGTTTTTAAAAGCTCCAAATTGAGTTATTTAGAATATATGGTGGGGATGGGTCTAAATACTCTCATCCAATAGAATTTAGACAAGTTTTGGTTTATTTTAACCTTATCATTTAGATTTAACTTTAAGTTAAATAATTTTTCTTTTACCCTGTCTTCTTGTTTTCTTACACTATAAGGTTAATAAACTTACTATAACCAGCCAAAAGAACCCCAAGTTGTTTATTATTAATATATATAACATTATCTAAGTAATTTTTCCGAACCTTATATTTTTAGAAATAAAATAACAATTAATAATAGAATATTTGTTTTAAAAACTATTTTATGTCAATTTTGACACTATTTGGTTATTGATTTTTGTGATAATCATAACAGAATGACTAGTTCTAAAAAAGTTCATTATATCAGTACTAACATGTCATATTAACCTATAAAATTATTGTAATTCATAAAAAGTCTCAAATTACATTTATTTGGGTATTTATAACATAAATTATGTAAATATTTCATTAATAAGATAATTACTGCATCATCATTGTGTCATAAATAAATTACATTATATAATGTCTAAAAATTATTAATAAAAAAACATTATGTAGGAAATCTTTTTATCTTTCTAATTAATATTTATTGTCGAATTTATCTTAAGTATAACCCTATCTTAAAAATGGTTTAGTTATTAAACATTGATTTAACTATTTTAACCCTTCTTTAAATAAATTAATAATAAATGTCCTAATCTAATCCATGTGGGCCTAAATGAACATATTTTATTCATAAGGTTGTTTTTGGTCGAATTAAACGTATCCAATAGAATTAGGACATGTGTTAGGTAATAATAATATCATTTTTACCCTTAATTACCCCATTTACTTTTAACCGTGGTAAAAAAAAGTGAAAAGTTACTATTCACCAAAAATTATTTTCATCTCATTGAAAAAAATTTCACTTACTGACATCAACCATGTCTCTTGTATTTTTGAAATTCCATTCACCAAAGTGGAAAAATTATGTTTTATGTAAATTTGCAAATTCTCCTAGGAGGTGGGTAAAAGACGGTCAAAAGTTCAATAAAATTTTTATATATCTAAAATTATTATAAAATTACTCCAATTAATTGAATTGAACTTATATAGGTATTATGTATCAATTTTTACCTAAAATAAATTTAAATAAAATAAATAATTACTTAAATAAAAAGTCGGGTTTTAAATAGTAACCCAATGTTTTTACTATTCATAAAAAATTGAAAGTTTTCAGAAAAATACCAAAATTTCACCCTAGGCTAATTTCGTTATTCTGAATCCAAAAATGAAGTCCATTTTGAAAAATAAAATTTATAAAATTTCAAAAATTGGGTATTACTATTCAAAATGGCTAGGTTATATAACATATCGTTGTTTAGCGAAACTCGGTATTGCGTACAACACACGCTATCGTGGAAGGTCGTGATTGTGTGTAATGCAAGACAAGTCAGGGATACGTATTGTGCAAGATCATTTTGGTGTAGCGTACAACACAAGACATTAATGAAATTAAAAAGAATATTTTTCATAAAATCTCGGGGTGTTACATTCTACCCCCCTTAAAATGCATTTCGCCCTCGAAATTCATCGGGGTTATAAATGGTTTAATACTCGAAAGTTTCTTTAATAGAATCCCAAATCCTAAAAAGGAATACCAAAAGTTGGCTTTAAAAAACTAAAGTATGAAACGTAAAAGTTACCCAAATTAACTAATCAATGGGTTTCCACATAGGAGAACATAGGTGAAAATATGGATATGGAAGAGAAATCTAACCATCATGTTCTGATGGAGATTGGTAGAGAACATGGCTATGAAAAATCCATCAATCACAAAACCATAAATTGGTGATGATCTAGGGTACCATCTGATTAATCAGATATAAGGGAACTAGGACAACATTTTTGGTTTTCAAGATCATTTCCCTAAAGTTAAAGAATTTGAATTAGAATAAATACTTACTTTATTTTGGTACTATCTCACTATTGTTCATGCTTTGAACAATTTCCACTTCATCTCTTAAAGAAATGAAGTTGAATTTGTTATTCGTGAAGTGTTAATAGATCATGTGAAAGAATTATTGGTCATTCCATCTGTTTCAAACAAAAGGTTAGCAAATGTTATCAAATATACATAAGTCGACCTATGGTGAGGTTAATCGTATATGATTTCAAAAATGATCTTATACTTCATATATCATACCTCTTAATAAAATAAAACTAGTTTCTACTAACCAGGGACTTCCTGTAGGCCAGTGGTATGTGATAAAGGCTAGTCACACTTCGGTTGTGGGATCGATTCCCACAGCCTTGTCCGACGCGATGGGCTGTCGCCCATCCTGCAGGTTGTCCTTTTTATAGAACTACATTACTATAACATCCCATAAATAATATCGAAAAAACTTCTATCCATAAACATTAATAACTTATGTCCAACATAATCCCTTCCAATCTTTAGTCTTATCCATAATATTGTTGTCCACTCTAATATTATAGTGAAAATTATTACCAGAGATTTCATATAACAAGCATGTTAATACCATCGTTGATCCCCATATATCATAAGATATTTCTTGTTGGTCACATTCCAAACATTCGAAGGGCTTAATCATGTATTCTCTTGAAAAATGAATACCCATTGAATCTTAGTGAAAAGATGAGTGTTCTCAAAAGTTAACTCTATCCACATACCAAAACCCCAAAATTCCATATACTCAAACCATGATATACCTATTTCCTTATATCAGTCATGAGCTCATGAATACTGTCAAACAATTCATTTTCTACTTATCCCTTAATTATGCGCATATCATCTTCTTTCCAAAAATATCTCAATCACTTTCCATGGTTACCGGTACCATAAAATTATTGAAAACCATAATATACTAATACATAAATATTCCAATATTCCATGATACTATATACAACATTATTTTGAAATCCCATTACATAAACACTTAATCCTTCCACTACATCGTTGTCATATTTAACATCGCCAATAGTGATCACATGTGGGTTCCCTTTGTCCTTTGCCTTAATTGGTTGCTCAAGTAGATCATCATTATCCCTTGGATTAGGGAATTTATTATCATAATTCCCCATTTCATTTCTCTTAAAGCAGTGAAGCGCTAGTGGTGCGTTCTCTATAGTCTTTTCTTTATTCACATCAATAGTAACCCTTTTTCCATTACTTAGACACTCAGCTGATTGATGACCTTCTTTTCCACACATAAAACATTTTCTAGTCCCTTTAAGACAATCTCCACCATGCTTCTTTCCACACTTTGAGCATAAGGAAACATTCATCTTCTTTTCACCATTATTCTGAGATTTCTCCTTGAACTCCATCTTTCGTTTCTTGTCAAAACTATGAGATGGATATGTAACACCAACTTCCATTTCTACCATGATAGTACAACGCCCAATTTCTTCATAGATACTGAAGTCTCTTATAGCTAATGCCCTTCGAAGACTTGGTTTTATGCCACTAAATAATCGATCAACTTTACTTTCTGGTTGGATGATAAAGCCAGATGCATACCTTGCAAGCCTTGTAAAATTCTATATGTATATACCAATAGATTCACCATCCTTTTTCTTTAGTTCATGAAACTCCTTCTCCATCTTTGTTCGAAGAATATGAGGGAAGTACTTATTGAAAAATAAGTTCTTGAACTCGTCCCATTCCATGGACTCAATTTCATCTCTTGGCCTCATATTCTTGATAAGATTCCACCATTGATCAGATTCACCTTCCAAACGATATACTGCTAAGATGACTTTATCATGTTCAGAACATTGAAGACATGAAAATATCTTTTCAGTGGTACTGATCCATTGTTCATCAACAAGTGGATCAGAAGACCCACTGAGAGAAGATGGACGTTACCTTATGAAGGAATCAACTGAATATTGTTCCCTTCTCTGCTCATTTGGAAGTCCAGAATGATTCAGATCTTGTGTAAGTATAGCAATAAGATTTTTCACTCCATCTCCAATAACATTTGTTTTTTCAGGAGGACAATCATTGCATTGTCCATTACATTGATCAACACGGTTCCTTCGGGTTCCAGCCATATTCTAAAACCCAAAAAAGAATAGTGTGAGAGGAAAAAATATTGCTAGGGAAAACAACATAATAAAGGGGGAGTAACTTCAATATCTAAAATCTTAGGTTTAACTCTAAGATCGTTACCATAATTCTAGGACTATAACCTATACTTATACTTAACCTTAGGGACATCCCTAGACATACCAATGAAATATCTCTAGGGATCTTACTAAAGTTCTAGCATCCTAGTTTCCAAAGGATGACTAAACCTTTCCTCTAATACCAACTATAAAGACCCAAAGTTTGATGTACATGGAAATTACATTACTTTTGCGGAATACTTACTACATAATAAAAACAGGCACACAAGGACCGTAATAGTTTAGTGTCTTTGGAAACTCAGAATATAGTCTTCTAATAATGGTGAAAGATCTTCAACATCTCCCATAAAGATCTTCCCTTTTTTTCTTACCTAAAACCTTTATTTTTATCCTGGAGAAAACAAAACATAAAATGGGTGAGCTCAAATGCTCAGTAAGGGTAAACAAAATAAATATCAACCACATCATATTCATAAGAACTTAACATTTTGGAAATCTTAACCTACACAAGAGATCATAATTTCATAACATGGGATAAATCATAGTAGATAAATGTAATCCCAATAATCATAACTTAAAACATGAAACTTTTTGTCATACACACATAATCATAGAGAATCATTTCTTAGTATTCAAGACTCATTTCCAAGACTATCTTAGCAGACAGAGTCCATTTCTGAACCAAGTTCACTCCTAGTTTCAGTCGTGTTTCACTGAACCGGTTTAACCTGCCGTTCTAGCCATGTTTATCTCATTAGATATAAATCTTTACCCAATGAATTAGAGGGAGATATAGGTCCCACCCATCTCATAATGATACCATTCTTATGTGTGCCACAAAATCAAAAATCATACATCATTGCATAACACATGTAATAAAAATGGGATTCTTAAACATCATGACATCATAAAACAATTCATATAAGATCAATGAATTCATAAAAATAATTCCATCACAACATAATAAAATAAATGTAATAATAGGGATAGAAAAAAACCCTATATTATCTTATATGGAAAATAATTTTGATAACACACTTGAACTCCATTCTTGAGGAAAATATCCTTTCTACTTCAAAAACATTTTTCCTTTATTAACATTTCATGAAATTTTAAACTAAAAGAAGTTGATTAAAAATAAACTTGAAAACTTGTAAAGGAAGATTCTTGGAAATAATTTTTTAAAAATACATTCATGCCGTATAAGTTAAAAAAAACATTCTTCCCATACATTGGCCGGAAAAGTCAAAAAGTACCTCGTACGAAAAACGACAAAAGATTCCTTTCATATCTTTTACTAAAAACTCACCTAAGGGTAAAATTGTATTTATACAATTTTAGGTGGATGGAAATAATATTACATATTGAGGAAACATGTATGTGGATGATAAAATACACCCCAGTAAATACCAAAGTATAAACAATCTCGGATAAAAATGAGATTGTGATATTTTCCCTTACCTTAGGTCCAATTTGCTTCGTAAGTTTCTAAAAATCCTGTATAATGATTTAAATAATGTCATTGACTTATTCCAGAATCATAATTATTTTTATGATATCATATATGGTCATATTATTTGCTTATTATTAGTAATATTTCATTGTTACTTGTTATTCAGGTGTTTATTACTTTTTGTTCTTATGCGTGTTTTGTCGAATAAATTTTTATTCTTCTATTTAGTTTATATATAACTTATTTACAGAATGTTATTAGTGTAATATATATCATATTAATTCATTCAATTCATTTATAAAATCATTATTAAATGAATATCATGTAGAACAAGTCGCATCACATCGTGGAGACGGTATTCCGTACGTACGCACGAGCGATGATATCATTCCCATGATCGTGGAATTGTATTGGAGTGTATGTATACTATTTCATAATCAATATAACTTTACAATAATCATACATAGTTATTCTTTACACCATTATACCCATACAAGTAAGGTGGTGGTGGAAAATAGATTACACCACGGCGTGGAGACGGTATTCTATACGTACGCACACGCGGTGATTTTGTTTTCTGTAGGATGGATAGATAGTGAAATAGAGTTGTTTCATAATTATAATAACATATCCGTATATGATTTATACTGATGTTATTACTTTATAATGAAAAAACTAAAGAAGAATAAGTGGAATAAGAAATAAAGTTGAAATAATCGGTAATGGACATTACCTCTTCTTTGAAGTGCCTCTTTGAGACCTCTTTTTAGGGCACTAAAATTGGTCATCGAAGAAGACCAAGACCTCTAAGATGTTTCTAGGGAAGTGGAGAAGAGAATTTTTCAGGGTTTGGCCGAGATGTAAGGCTAAAAGTGGTGTGAGGAAGAGAGGGAGGAGGTTCCCTTTTATAAGGGAGGAGAGGGGCACAATTGGAATAACAAAAAATATTATTTTATTATAAAGTCATATTCAGTATTTATTAGCTCCAAATTGAGTTATTTAGAAGATAAGGTGGGTATGGGTCGAAATCCTCTCATACAATATAATTTAGACAAGTTTAGGTTTCTATTTCAACCTTATCATTTAGATTTAACTTTAAGTTAAATAATTTTTCTTTTACCGTGTTGTCTTGTTTTCTTACACTATATGGCTAATAAACTTACTATAACAAGCCAAACGAACCGCCAAGTTGTTTATTATTAATATATATAACCTCATCTAAGTCATTTGTCCTAATGTTAGATTTTTTAGAAATAAAATAACAATTAATAATATAATATTTGTTTTAAAAACTATTTTATGTCAATTTTGACACTATTTGGTAATTGATTTTTTTGAAAATTATAACAGAATTATTAGTTCTAAAAAAGTTAATTAAAATAATAATAACATGTCATATTAACCTATAAAATTATTGAAATTCATAAAAAGTCTCAAATTACATTTATTTGGGTATTTATAACATCAATTATGTCAATATTTCATTAATAATATAATTAGTGCATCATCATTGGGTCATAAATAAATTAAATTATTTAATGTCTAAAAATTATAAATAAAACAAAATTATGTAGGAAATATTTTTATATTTCTAATGAATATTTATAGTCGAATTTATATTATGTATATCCCTATATTAAAAATTATTTAGTTACTAAACTTTGATTTTAACTATTTTAACCCTTCTTTAAATAAATTAATAATAAATGTCCTAATCTAATCCAAGTGGGCCTAAATGGTCATATTTTATTCATAAGGTTGTTTTTTATAGAATTAAACTTATCCAATAGAATTAGGACATGTGTTATGGTAATAATAATATCATTTTTATCCTTAATTACACCATTTACTTTTAACTGTGGTAAAAAAAAGTGAAAAGTTACTATTCACCAAAAATTATTTTCATCTCATTGAACCACATTTTACTTACTGACATCAACCATGTCTCTCGGATTTTTGAAATTCCATTCACAAAAGTGGTAAAATTAATTTTTATGTAAATTTACAAATTCTCCTAGGAGGTGGGTAAAAGACGGTCAAAAGTTCAATAAAATTTTTATATATCTAAAATTATTATCAAATGACTCCAATGAATTGAATTGAACATATATAGGTATTTTGTATCAATTTGGACCTAAAATAAATTTAAATAAAAAAATAATTACTTAAATAAAAAGTCGGTTTTTAAATTGTAACCCAATGTTTTCACTATTCATCAAAAATTGAAATTTTTCAGAAAAATATCAAAATTTCTACCTAGGATAATTTTGATATTCTCAATCCAAAAATGAAGTCCATTTTGAAAAATAAAATTTTCAAAATTTCAAAAATTGGGTATTACTATTCATAACGGCTAGTTTATATAACATATCGTTGTTTAGAGAAACTCGGTATTGCGTACAACACACGATATCGTGGAAGGTCGCGATTGCGTGTACTACACAAGACATTAATGAAAATAAAAGGAATATTTTTTATAAAATCTCGGGGTGTTACAATCACACCTAATATCTTTAAATCATCTTGATTAAATTGAGTGGGAATCATCATTAAAACAAAATGACCTGATGCATTTTTGGATTAATATAGTGAACTTCCTCGGGAATGTCATATCCATGGAAAGAGTATTGGTGCACCCAGAGAAAGTTACCACCATAGTATTGTGGGAACATCTGAAATATGCATTCATGATTCAGAGATTTTTGGGTTTTGTAGGATATTATGATCACTTTATCTAGGATTTCTTTTATTTGGAAACATTGATGTATGAGATGACCAAGAAAGGGGTGATGTTTGTTTGTTTTGGCAATTGTGAGAGATATTTTTAGATGATAAAATGCAGGATAACCTCAATACCTATTCTCTCATTAACTATGTCAAGTAAAATATATACCTTGTAGAGTGATGCATCTAGAGTTGGAATTGGGGAAGTTCTAATATTGGATGTTCAATTGGTTTATTACCGCTCCAGGGTGCTGAGATAACATGAGAGGAATTACCTTCTCATGGTCTAAAGTTATAATTTGTGGTATATTACCTGATATGTTTGAGAAACTATCTCATTGGTGAGAGTTTTTTTGGTATACATGAACCACAAGAGCCTCAAGTATATATTTTCTCAGTGAGACTCGAACCTTCAACAGAGGTGGTGGAAAAAGTAGCTATAATATTTTGACGTCAACTTTTCTTATCCACTAGGAAAGAGAAACATCATTACTGATTCATTGAGAAGAAATATAATGATTGATGCAGCGAGGGAGTATTGAGATGAGTGGAAGATAAGGCCTCTTTTTGTAGACATGCATCTAGATATTGAATAGTTTTAATGATGAGTATCTCTGACTTCGACATATTTTATACTAGTGCTTCTAGACCTGATTAAGACCAAGTAGTTATATGTTTTGGGGGATCAATTTGTATAGATAATTTATATTGATTGGAGACACCATCATAATGTTCTTGGAAGTTTCAATTATATTCTTTTCCATGGACGAGTACGGATTTCTATAGGCTTACATAAGGAGCTGATGAGGGAGTTTGATGCTTCCATATGGAAAGTTCATCCGTTTTTGTAAAATATGAATTGTTATATTTTTAGAAAGTATTAGAGGTATGGAATAAAGAAGAAGGTGGAAGGTATCATGGAAAGATGCATCACTTTCCGGCAGGTTAAAGCTGAGCATCATAGGGCAGTCAGGATCTTACCTTCTTTTCCTATTCCTGAGTGGAAATGGGATGATTTCACAATTTTTTTCTGACAGGATTACCTAGGAAAAACTATAAGAATGTTGTTTTATGGGTAATTTTGTATTGACTAACAAAGGTATACAACTTATTACCGATTAGAGAGACCTTCATGTTTTATGATCTAGTATGTCTTTATGTACACTAGTTAGTTTGTTTAATGGTGTTCCTATGAGTATTATCTATAATAAAGGTCAACATTTCATAAAATATTTCTTGTAGGGTCTTTAGAAGGACACGGGATCACATGATCTTATGTGAATAACCTATCACCCTTAGACTGATGTTCAATCTGGGTGAACTATTAAGGTTTTAGAGGACATGTTATGAGCCTATATTTTTTATTTTTTGTGGATCATGGAAGAAAAATATAGAACTCATGGAGATTTCATATAATAATAGTTTCCAAGCATCTATCCAAATAGAACCTATCAAGGAGTTGTATGGAAGAAAAAATCATTCGCCTCTTTATTGGTTGGAAGTAGATGAGTTAGTACATTTTGGTTCTCTTCTTGTGTAATAGACATCTGAGATAGTTCATTTGATCAAATAGTGGTTGGTGACCACACAGAGAAGGATGAAATTATATTCAATCCCTTGGAAACATCCTTTTGAATTTGAGTTTGGTCATCCATTTTTTCCTTTAAGTGTCACCTAGGTTGGAGAAACAATGTATTAGAACATAGGGATAACTATCACCTAGGTTCTTTGGGCCATCTGAGATAGTGGCAAGGGTCTGTCTAGTTGCATATATTTATCACTTCCACCATACTATAATTCCATGAATGATTTATTTCACATGTTCAACTTTAGAGATATCATGCAAACCCTTCTTTGTTATAGACATGGTGGATGTCGAGCTTTGGGTTGATGCATCCTTTGAGTATCATCTGATACGAGTTATCGATCATAGTGAGAGATATCCTCAAGGTTGGACTATACCATTTTTTTGATTGATGAGGTAGTATGGGAGATGTGAAAAAGATAACTTGTAGAGGGAGTCTAATATTTGAACATAATGGTTAGAAATGTTCTTCAAGACCATAAATTGACATTTGTATTAGCTCCAGGATGAGCTTTTATCTGTTGGGGAGGTTGTAAGTTCCCATATTTTTCTAGGTGCATCTATTTCTATGAGTTTTTTGAAACAATTATTTAATTTTTATTTTCCAAGTCTTTAAACCATATTGGTTGTGTTTTCATCAGGGATATATTACTTTTGATGAAACAAATTATTGGGTTTTGAGGAAACATGAGAAAACTAGATAGGATCTACATAGAGAGCCTTTTTTGTAGAAAAGGAATTAATGTTTTGGGATGCATGTTTTTTAATTAATGGAATTCATGTATATATGGGTCAGGTGGTAGCATGTGTTATTGGTATTTCGAAAAGCCTTAAAGGGGATCATTGTTGTTTAGTTGGGGAATGGGATGAATAACAATCTACAAAACATTTACACATCCTGTAAGTGGATTAAATGTCACATAATGATTGGGTGAATTTTAATATTATCATTATAAGTGATATGATATTTAGCTGTTCCCTTTAAAAATAGTTACATGATATGTAACTATATTACACATAGAGTAATCCCCAACTATTCTATTTTAATGTATGTTGTGGGGAATATTTTTCAATTTATCTCATTGTAGTCCTATACTCACAAATATAGGGCATCCTCCAAGGGATTTTGGAGAGACATACTACCTTACAAGAAATTCTAAAAACATGATAAATCCCTAGAATGTGGGTTCTTTATGGTTTTCCCTTATCTCCCTTTGTTATCTAACCATTATAGTGTAATAACTTGAATGTGTGTGTTGTTGGTTTCGATTTTGATCTAAGATCATCTTCAGGATCATTCACACCTTCTTCCTTGTGGGCATTTCCCGTGGAAGTGTTGCATCCTTTTTCGGTTAATGGTATGGTATCTAAATCTAAAACTTATTGTTTGAAAATTTGATTAGTATATTTAATATTTTTATTTCACCAATGTAACATGCCCATTAATTAATTAAATAATGAATGGGATTATTCCTTAGAGTTCGTTATCTTTAATTTGGTTATTGAACAGGCTTATAAATACTTGTTGGGTGAGAAAAACTTGAACAAAATTTAATAAAAAATGCATAAAAGTGTTTTTATCATGACATGAGTCCTTATGTGATTTATAGATATTGAATCTAAATGTTATAGATTATTTCTTATGGATTTTACTGTTGATCAATTGTCATAAAAATGAAATAGGTAATTGAAACAGAAATAATAATTCAAATAATTATTCATTGAGGGTTATAAAGTGATATTTTTATAATCTTGATGTTAATATATTTCATCTGATACTTTTTGAAATTATTATATATTAGGCATGACCCTGAAACATGCACACATATGTGTTGTGGTGATTATATTGAGCAGGATCGGCCCATTCCCATACTATAATTCTTATATGGATTTGACCTGGATTCATTAATGATTATATTGAGTGGGCTCGGCATAATACCATTCTATAATGCTTTAAGGGATTTGACACGAATTCTATAATTCTTATAGTGCTTTGTCCATGATTTTTGTGATTCTTCCATGTTGATGGTCATAGTTGGGATCATTGTGAGAAATGATCAGAGGCACCCTAGCATGATGCCGAAGTAAGTTATTTCACCATGGTTAAATGGTTGTAGTTTTCTTGGTTCTGATACATTCCTAGAGAAATTCCAGAATTTTGTTAAAGGAAGTTTTTATTTTATTTTATTAATTTTTTAATTAATTAATTTCAATTTGCATGCTGTTATTTTATACACTTATTATTAGACTGGTTTTATAAACATGTTTGTATCAACCTATTGAGTTATACTCACACCCTATTGGGGACGTCGTTTGGTACCCAAGTGGATTATATTTATGTAGGTTTGAATAAGATAAAGTAATATTGCTATTTATTTTCTTTACTGGATGGGATAGAGTTTTGATATGGGACTAACATGTGGTTTGAGAATAGGAATTGTTGAGTATTTATTTGAGTCTACTAGAATTTTACTTCAATTATTTATAGCTTTACATTTAATAAAATTCCAACATCTCATTACATTATTCATTTATAATTATTTGATTTTTCAGTTGAATTTTATTATTGGTTTCTACTATAATCTATTTTTCCATTATTTCTGAACTCTGATATTTATGTATTTTTCTATGATATTTTACAATGTCTTTTAAACTATGAATAAAGGGGGTATAGTCTCACCACTATTATTATCACACCCCTGCTACTAGTTATAAGCCTTTTGAATACAGGGAGGTGTGCTTGAGGTCTTATAACCAACCCTTTCTAGATACGCGAGAGAGTGACAGATAGGGGGACATTACAATTGACTTGGATGATCTTATGAATTATAATTTTCCCTGTTTAAGTGTCATTTAAGTTATTTATTTCCTTATTCATTAAATTTTATGTCACTAAAACATTAAAACATGATCTAAAAATTCATGTAAATGTTTTTTGTGGATCTATTATAACATATGTTTATCTCAACAAGTGTCTTTGATCCATGCCAATATGGTGAGCAACACAAGTCTAATTTTTAATCTATTAATGAAGTTCTAATTTATAGATTTGTACAGTTGGTGATTATAAGATTATTCGAACCATCAAAAACTGGAATCATTAATTGAAATAACTATATGTATGTAATTTTTTATTATTAAATAAGAATTAATTAGAACTATTTTCTCACTAAAAAAATGGTGATTTATTTTTTGTTAATTTTTTTCATAATTCTATTAAAAACGAGAAAATTATACTTATTATTTTTATATAGAGTGAGCATGGTGGTGAGTTTGGAAATTTATATTTTAAAAAAAAAATTAGTGAGAAAGGCATTACTCAAAATTTTATATCACCAAGAATACATCAACAAAATTGGGTAGTTGAACAAATAAACATAATTATATATTAAATTTATAGGACTTTATTGAGTGAATATTCAAATTATATTTCTTTGGGATGATGTTGTGAGTAAAACTTTATATACTATAATTTTTTATTCATTCATTTAAAAAAATCTCTTTATGACGAGCAGACCAGAAAAAAATCAAAACTTTCTTGCTTCAGATTCTTTGGGAATAATATATTCATTTTGAATTCTAAATATAAACTTTAAAAATTTAATACTATAGGTGTGGGAGGAATTTCTATTGGTTATTATAAAACTGTTAATTCACAAATTTTTTAATAAATTATCAATTATTTTTGAGTAAATAGTTCATGTAAAGTTTTATGAAACCGATAATTATGTTTCTGTAGAAGCTTCAATGTTAATCCAAAATATTATTTTTTTAAATATGTTTGTTTATTTATCAGAAGTTAAATGACAACCATTAGTTGATGAGTCCTCTAAATGTTAGGTCAATGGATCTTCAATAAGTGGTCCTACATTAATTGATGATACAAAACAAATAGTTTAGGAACAAATTAACTTTTTACCTATAAAATAGTCAATATTAATGGATAAAATATTTGATAATATCATTGGATATGTGATTCATTCAGTAAAAAAATGAAAATAATAATGAAATGAATTGTAGAATCATGTATTTCTATCTTAGTATGATCTTAAAATGGAAGATGATTCCTGGGGTGATAAAAGTTTGATAAGTTCTATGCAAGAAAAAATTAAACAATTAGATAGAATCGTGTTTGGAAATTGGTTATGTTAATTTAAAAACATTTAATTATTGGATTAAAGTGGGGGATTAAAAATAAATGGGATTAAAATTGAATAATATTATTGGATAAATATAGAATTGTTACTAAGGGTTACTATCATGAATATGGGATATTCTATAGTGATATATATATATATATTATTATCATGACTAAAGTATATTCAAACCTTATTTTCCTTTTTAGAATGTATGAATAATACCATATTTATATTGGATGTGAAATGTTATTTTTTTAATAATTATGTGTTTGAGTAATTTTAAATTAAACAAACTTATATTTAAAAATATAATAAATTTCCAAGCCTAAATTCATTGGAATTACTCAATCACAAAATTATTAATAAAATTTTCAAGAAACGGTTTTCCCTAATTTGAAAAAACCTTATTTTCCTTTTATAGAAATGAATTTCACTTGTTTGAAATTTAAATTCATTATAATTACACCTGATAATAGTATCTATTATTTCTAATACAATACTCTCAATATTTCTCAAATTTACTAACATGTTCCATTTAGTTGTGTAAAAAAGAAAAAAGTTTCTAGTATTCCTTAGAATTTATAACATTAAGGGACTAGAATATGAGATAATATGATTTTGAATATTTATTAAAATATTCTTCAAAAAAGGTCATCTATAGGCATTGAATGATTATTTCTAGGAGTATTAAATTTATTTATCTAATTTTATTCTTATCTTTTCTTCAAGATGATAATTTTTAAAAATATTTAATGGTTTTTCATGTCACTATTTTTTTAATAACAAAATTATTCATTATCTAAATGGGTGAGTTCTTTTCATTTAGAGGTTGATAAATTCTCCAATTAAAAGGATTACTACCATATAATTGACATTACTAATAATTTTATTGTTCAAATTATGTTATGAAATATTTTACATCGATTTATCCTTTGTTTATTTTTTTCTAAAGGGTATAAATTAAGAAAAAATATCCTTTTAAAATCATTTAAAACTTATTTAGGGTAAGAATATTTTTAATTACTCTAAAATTATTCAAAGGGAAGAGGTTTAATTTTTATCTTTGTATAAAAATCAATTTTCAAAGAGTATTTTTTTCTCATTGAAAAAATATCTGAGGTTGAGAGTTTCAATTATTATATCCCAACATATTGTTTTTTGAAACTAACAAATCATGATAGATTTATAAAATTAAAATGTTTCCATTTCATAAATATCCTAACATAATAAGTATTGGGTAGAATGTTATAATGAAATTCATGTTTATAAGGTTATAATAAATTATACTATTTTTTATAAGAATATTACTAACATTTTTCATTATTTTTCTTTTAGAATATTAACATTTGATATATTAAAAACATAAATTATTATTATTATTTCTTTAAAACTCCTACATTTCTATGTGTATCTTGTTACTACAAAAGGGGAGATTTTTAAAGAGATTATTAGGATTATTGTTGAGACAATGAATCTGTTACAATGTTTTTTTAGAAATGAAAATATACTTCTTAAATTTTTTTTATCTAAAAAATATATTTTATAGTTTTTTAGTTGTAGGACTAAAATACAATGAATTTAATTTTATTCCACGATTTATTTCACCATATGTACAAGAACTATAATAGATCATGATTAATTTTATCCTAATATTTAAAGTCATTTTGACTTTACTGAATGATAATGAAGCAACTTCTAATATAGTATCAATAGATTTTGAATAATGAGGATTCTAACCATTAGAGGTTTTCCAATAAATTAAACATTAACTTTGTGAATATAGAGTATTGAAAAGAATAAATTTCAATAATTAGAATATTTTTATTGACATAATCTTATCAAACAACTTATTTATAAGAGAACTCGGGAGTAGATTAATAGTTATATTTTTATGGGTTTTTACTATGATATTTTAATATATGAGGATTTCCATTGTAAAACTCTTTATAAATTTCTATTTTTATTTATTCAATTTTTTTATCATTTTGATAAATTGATTATGGGGATTCAAATAAAGAGATTGGGGCTTATGATCCAATGAGATTGGGGGATTCCAAGGATAGTAAGAAAGAGAAATTTCTGATTGATCTGATATGGGATTTTGGGGATCATGGGATATGTAACTTACATAACTATAAGGCCCAACTAATATCATAGAAACCCCTCCATGACAATATTTTCAGGTACTCACCTGCTAGGAACCACCATTTTCTATGTAGACACATGGTCCCCAACCTGGGGCCCGCCCATGGTCTTGAATGGAAAATCAGACAAAAATCTGTCCCAGTATTCCAACACATGTTATTTCTAGTGTCTTTTCTCCTTGCCTAAATGCACCCATTAGAACAAACAATGAGGCCACCCATTTTGATCACTACTCGTGGACTAGAACACTTAATTGTGTTCTAATAAGGTAGGATAATAAAAATAATGATACACCTTTTTAACATAGGTAGTAAAATTTAGTATTTGAACCCTTTAACATTCAATGGTGTTATATTTATTCCCACTTTAGAGTATAATGTCATCATTTCGGAGCCTATATCTCAACCTACAATGTTCCCCCACACTTACGATAGGGTTCCTCCTCTAATACCAATATAACAACTATCCCTTTGATATCATAAACACCCCAACATAATGTGGATATCACATCCTAGCCTGAAAGGTATCACCAGTTTCCCCACACACACATAGTCCCCTACCATGGACCAACCAATATGCTCGAACGAATCATCACACTAATGAATTCCCCCACATGGAAACACATTTTATTTATTATGTAATTTTTGACACACCCACACACACCAATAGGACCATCCTAAGAGGTCTCCCATCCATATCACTACTCAAGGAAGGGCATTCTTAGTTGTGGATTTCTAATAATGTAGGCTCTTGAAAAAAAGTTAAACCCTCTTGACATGGGCAATACCAATTAGTTTTTTATCCCTTTAATATTCTACAGTATTACACTTGGATATGTTTGAAAGATCCTCCTCACACTTTGGGTAAACTAATGACTTTATAATTTCATTTAATAGAGTATTTGGATGATAATCTAATAATTTGTGTTTTCTTATTTATAGTTTTTCGCATAAATTAAACCTTTATATTTTTTGAATTTTATTGAAGTTCAGATAATCTTATTTTTTTTATGTTTACATGTTTTATGACTATTTATATTTCCAATCTATTAAATTTTACATTAAATTTTTTTAATCTAATTACAAGATCATATTTATAATAAATTTACACTTTCATGTGGATGGAAATTCTCAGTCTTGTTTTATATGAAAATTCACTATCCACTTGTATTTTTTATGCCCATTATATATTTTGGACAACAGTATTAACATTACAAATGACACCATTAATACTAAAAAATTAACAATAATTTCAAATAAAGTAAAAAATGAATTTTGATATTGGATGTATGTTTTTTATTGAATCTCTACTGAAATTAAAAATAAGTTTAGCCTATTTTTTATTCTTTTACTTTAGTATTTATTCAAGGAGGGAACTAATTAAATGTTATTAATATTATTAAATTGTTAAATCAATTTTAAATCATCAATAAATGAGTTATTATATTAGTAAAATTAGTATTCAAACATGTTCTGATCCATTCCACAATAATAGAGAAAATATTCATTTTTTTATTATAATGACACCCATGATAATGGTTATTTATATAACATTATATTCGATCATTTTACATTTATTTATCATGATTATAATGGATATATATCAATTTGAAAATTAATTGGTATAATTTTAGTATTGAATTTTGTTTCTATTTTCTATAATAATGATTTTTAAAGGATTAATAATGAAATGGATGGTGTGACTACATTAAGGAATTATGTGTTTGATAATGATATTGAGAATTATATGCACATTTTTTAGGATAAATTTGGATATAAATTGGTCTTTGTTATATAAAATTTTATCTATTTTAATCTTATTAGTTAGAATGGATATATTTTGATAATTTCATAGAAATTAATTAAAGGAAACATATTTCATAATGTAAAAGTCATCAATATTATGATTCTTATTGGACATGAAACTCAATGAGACCTGTAATTTCAGATCTAGTAATTTTTTGTATGTTTTATTTTTAAATTAATATAAAAATATGCAATCATTTACATATATAAGAAATTTTTCAGTCTAGGCATTGGTGGAAAAGGACTAACTCTTACCAATATAAAAGTTAAAAAATTTAAAACAAACATCTAATTTTAAATTCCCTCACACTAGACTCATATTGATTCCATAATCCTTTGAATCTTCTATATGATCCTAAATACATTTTATAAAATAGAGGGTGAGAATAACTTCCCAATAAAGGAATTTTAAAATCCATTGAAAAACCTTTATAAAATCCTTTTGAAAAGTCCTCTAAAACTATTATTTTAAACAATTTTTTAGAAATATAATAGCTTTTGAAAAAATTATTTTGAAAAATTTTGTTCAAAATCTAATAGATTTTGAAAATAATTATACCTTTAAAAATATTATTTTGAAAAAACATTTAGAAATATCATACCTTTAAAAATACTTATATCTTTGAAAGTGTTATTTTTAGACCACTTTTCAAAATATAATTCCTTTTGAAATTACATATTATTTTGAAAACCATATTTTGAAAACAGTTTTTTTGAAATATTTTATATTTTAAAAATATTATCTTAAAACTATTGTTCAAAAGATAAGACCTTTTGAAAATACTTAAAATATTAAAACACTTTTCAAAATATCATACCTTTGTAAATAATTTTATCTTCAAAAACATTATTTGGAAAACAATTTTCAAAATATTATTCCTTTTGAAAATATAGATAATTTTTCAAAACATATTTTGAAAATAATTCTTCAAAATATAATATATTTTAATATAAATTTAAGAATAATTTGAAAAAATGTCTTTAAATAGTATTTTTTAGAATATAATTCCTTTTAAAATACGTACACTTTGAAAATATTATAATACATTTCAAAATATTTATTATTTGAATAGAATTTTCTTAATAAAATAATTTAGAGATTTTTCAAAAAATATAATGCATGATTCAGAATACTAAACCATAGATCCACATGATGAAATGAAGGTTGTGTGGGATTACCCATTCTGAATTTTTGGGATCACTCCCCATATCCCTATCATCATTACAAATTTCAAGTTACAAATTTTATAAAAACATTTTAAACATTCATTTTTATATTTATTATTCACTAGAGTTTTAATCTTTTAAAAGCATTCCACTAACTTATTAATAATTATATATATATATATATATTAATGAATATATATATATATATATATATATATATTTATGGTAATTAATTTTCCAAATTTGGAGCAAAAAAAACAACTGACAATAGTCTTTACACACATGAATGGAATTTAATTCAATATATAATTAATGTCCAAATTTTCAAAATGACATTTCATTCACAATCAAATAAATTTTTTTATTGTTATATACATAAAATTATGAAATTTATGATTTAAAACTACTCCTTTAATAAATATATTTGATACTCATTTACATAATTAAAAAAATGAGGTTTGAAAATATCATTTTGTACATAAAATAATGGTGTAAAGGTACGAATCCTTCATATAAATTAAAAGAAACTATAAAATTACTATTCACATAAAATAGTACTTTTAATAATATATATATTATTTTTATTTCATAATATAATAATAAGAAAAAAAAATATACCCCTAACATTTAATTTTGAAAAAAATTATATTACACACATAAATTTATAAAAGGTAACATTTTAAAATAAAACATTTCTTGCATGGATAATTTTAAAATATAAAATTGAGTAAGATCATGATTTCATATTAAAACAAAATTTAATACATGAATTATCTACTCCTTTAAATCATTAAAAAATAGTGTAATATATATATATATATAAGTATATATATATATATATATTTACACATATTTAACAAAATCATAATCTTTAAAAGAAGTATAAATACTATAGTATATTTGAATATAATATATATACCTTATATGATTGAGAATAAATTCTTATATATATTATATAAATAATCCTAAAAGTTTGAAAATTATACATTTATACATACATATATGTATATATATTCCCTTATCAAAAAATAGTGGAAACTGAATCATATAGGTACTCTGTTTCTAAGTTGGTTCTTGAACGTGGGGAAAAAGAGAAGGAATAAATGAAAAGAGTTTCGGCTTTGGCATGGTCTTTTCCCATTATTAAATATTGAGGGTCTCAATGAATATATATATATATATATGGGTTTAGATTTTAAGGTGGAAGAAAAATGATGATAAGATCATGATTCATTAGAGAACAGAAGCCTACCTTGATGCTTCGAACCTGGTGGGAGTAAAATCCATGGTTGGTGGGGAATCCATGCCAATTTTTAGTTTTTAGATATATATATATATGTATATATATATAAATATATATCATTTTTTATAAAACATAAGTTCAATTTTTTAAATTTAGATTACATTTATGTTTATATTGGGTTTTCCTAAGCCTATGTGGGAAGCTTTCGAAGATTCCTTGGTGAAATGGTGTTTTTTATTTACCTAGGTGATGAATTAATAAGGCTAGATCTAGGTTCATGTTTCTATTTCCATGGAAATTAGTTGTTGAATTAGGGAACTCATTATAGGTCATTCATAATGGAATTTTCTTTCACATAAAGGGGGTGGAGAAAAAGGAAACCAATGAAGATGGTAGTGTGGGATTGGTGTGTAGGAGAAGTCGGTTAATAGTGATGGGTTTATGAGGAAGATTAAATTTGATAGATGATCAGATGGATGTGGTGAGTTTGATAAAATAGACATAATCTAAATACATTCTTTTAAATGCGTGATAAGTTACCATGATATGTGATCCCACATCATATTTCACATTGAGTGAGCTCTAACATATAGGTTAAATGTGCTCTAATTACATCCAAAAGTGATTAATGGGGTATTCTCCCAATATTCATTATACAGGTGCCCAACATGCACTATTTTCCCAACCCATGCTTCTTCCATGTGAGGGGAGAGTGAATTTCCCCTACCACCAAGCATGGGTTGTCTCGACCGAAGATACCTTGGGTTGATCTTTGTCCCCTAGGTTGAAGGGAAATCATAGCCACCAAGCTTATATGGAAATTTTTTTATACAAGAATGTATGAATTAAATAAATTAATAAAAATAAAAAATATAATTATTTTACTGTTAATCATTTTTATGTTCAACTTATAAATGTATCAATTTTCTTCTAAATATCAGACATTTACAAATTACTAAGTACTTTTTATTATTATTTTTGAAAATTTAATTTTAATTAAATCATATAATTTCAAATCGATTGCTTTTAAACAACCAATATACCAACAATTCATTTTTATAACATTTTATGATAATGGGTTATTAATGAGAGTCCTTATTATTAGATATTATTACTCAAATAATAATTTTACAATGAAATCAAAACTAATAAATATTTTAAATTGAAAATAACGTGTATTTATTTTTGAAATGATTTTATTAATATAATTTTTAAATATCAAAAATTAGGAATATTTTAAAATAATAACTATTGTGTCTTATAAATTATATAAATTATATATAATGTAAAAAAAGGGAATTACTATATATAGTATGCATTTTTCATGAAAATTTAATAATGTATTAATAAAATACAATATTAAAATATACGGTTTTTAAAAAGTAATTTTATGTAGTGAATCATATAATTATGTATTTTTTATGATAAATTTGGTTAATTAAATAATATATTAATATACTTATATATTCCTTAATAAATTAAGGTAATATTTTATCATAATTTATAAATAGAATCTAAATAAAAACCTAAGTTTAGAATAAATTATACTTATATTTGTTAATCATAAAACAATTTTATTTAATAAATATGTATTAAAATGCTTAAATTTATATGATGTTACATTCTACCACCCTTAAAATGAATTTCTCCCTCGAATTTTTATTATCTTAGTTAAGGAAAATCTAAATTTCAATTTTTATATTTAGGATAATTAGAATCTCTATAATTATATATTATTAATGTCTTCCTAATTACCTATATCCTAAAAAGTAATATTCTACATAAGGATTTATTTCCTAAAAAAACATCTAATCTCATAATTTATCTAAACCATTTCTATGATACCAGCTGCAATTACTTAAGCCCCAATGTTTCTTGATCTGGTACCAAAAATATGTATAAGTTTTCATAAAGGAATATGATAATATATAGTCATTTACACATCCAATATATTTTTTGGTATAATATTTGGAGGGAAAGGACTAACTATTACTAATATAAGAGTAAAAAAATATCAAAAAATCGTATTTTAACATCACTCACGATAACTCTTTATCAAAGATAAACTACTTGGAATCCAGTAAATGATTCTAAAGACATTTTATAAAACATAGAGTGAGCATAGTTTCCCATTAAGGGGGTCTTAAAATCTGCTGAAAGACCTTTTGAAAATACTTTTAAAAAATCATATAGGACCATTATTTTGAAAACACTCTTTTAAAAATATAATAACTTTTGAAAAAATTATTTTGAAAAGTATTTTTCAAAATATAAAACTTTTTAAAATAATTAAACCTTTTAAACTATTATTTTTGAAAACAATTTCAAAAATATAAAACCTTAAAATATACTTACTTTTTTAGAATTTTTTGTTTTAAAATATCATCTGTTTTGAATACATTATTTTGAAAATTGTTTTTCCAATTATAATACCTTTTAAAAATACTTATTTCTTTGAAAATATTATATTGAAAACACTTTTAAATATATCATACCACTGAAAATATTTATATAGTTTAAAATGTTATTTTGAAAGAACTTTCCAATATATAATACCTATTTAAGAAATATATAACATTAAAAAACATATTTTGAAACAACTTTTTCAAAATAAAATATATTTTAAAGTAATTTTTACAATACTTTTAAAACATGATTTATAAATCACTTTTTCAAATTATTATATATTTGAATATACTAACAATTTGAAAGTATTATAACACATTCTAAAATACTTACACTTTTGAAAGGATTTTCTTATTAAAAAAATAAAGTGATTTTTCTGAATAATATTATGTAATATTTGGGGAAAAGAAATGGGGACACATGAAACATTATGGATGTGTGTGTTTACCATTTATTGAGGGTTGGATTCACTCCCCACATCCCAATTGTGTTTATAAATTCTAAGTGCCAAATCTTATAAAAACATTTTGGTCTTTCTTTTTATATAAATTATTCATTGGAGTTATATTATTTTAAATACATGACACCAAATTATTTTATTAGACACACACACACACACATACAAACTAATATATATATAATTTTATGGTAATTAATTTACAAAATTTTTCAAAACCAACTCTTTTTAAAATACTCTTTACATACATGCATGTAATGTTAATGAATATATAATTAACATCAATAATTTCAAATTAAAATTTCATTCATAAACAAATAAATTCCATTTTATTGGAATTGGAAATTAAATGAAAAAAATATAATTCATAGTTCATCCTTGAAAATATATATTAGATAATAATTTACATAATTTAAAAAATAATGTTTAAAAATATCATTTCATACATGAAACAATGATGTGAAGGTATGAATCATTCACATAAAATAATAGGAATTCTAAAATCACTATTCAAATAATATAATACTTTTAACAATATATATATATATATATATATATTATTTTATAAAACAATCATAAGAAAAAAGAAATTATAACCTTTAAATAAAATATTGAAAATAAATAATATTTTAATCAACAAATTATAAAGAGTAACATTTTTATATAAAAAATTTCATCCTTGAATAATTTGAAAATAATAACTTGAGTAAGATCATGATTTGGAATTATATTATTTTTCATTCATGAACAACTCACACATTCAAATCATGAAAAAATATTTGAATGTGTATATATATTAAAGTATATGTATATATTAAAATTACATAACAAAATTATATGTTTTAAAAGAAATTTTAATACTCATGTATCTTTGAAAATAATATATAACCCTTATATGATAAATAATAATTACCTAAATAAATAGAAAATAAATAATCATTTATATTTGAAAATAATAAATATTTATATAAATATATATCTTCATACAAAAAAATTAATATAAATTGAAGCTTGCAATAGCAAGTCTGCTAAGTGGGTGCTTGAACCTGGGAAAAATGAGAGGGAAAAAGGATGAGAGTTTTGGCATGGGTAGGGTCTCTTCCCATGAGTGAATATATATGTTATAATTATATATATCTATATGTGTGTGTGTGTGTGTGTGTGTGTTTGTGTTTGTGTTTGTGTGTGTGTGTGTGCATGTGCATTTATGTGGGTTCAGATTTGAATGCGGGAGCAAATTGATGGCAAGCTAATAATATATTAGTGAATAGAAGACTACATCGAGGCTTCAAACCCAGTGGGGATTGAATATGTGGGTTATGGGGAAACATTGTAAATATATCATTTTTAGATATATATATATATATTTAAATATTTCATTTTATTCTATAATGTATATTTTATTATTTAAATAAATATGCATTTATGTTTATATTGGATTCCATAAATCATTTTTAGGAATATTTCGATGCTTTCATTGTGAAATTAAGTTTTCAATTTTGATGTGTTGTGAATTATGAAGGGTAGATCAAGGTTCATGTTTCTATTTGTAGGTAAATTAGTAGGGGAAGTAGGGAATTGATTTTATTTCATTCATGATGGAATTTTCTTTTAGCACAAGGGGATGAAGAAGGAGATAACCGATAAAGACAATGGCACTATTCTAGCATATGGGAGAAGCAAGTGAACAGTTAGGGGTTTATATAGAAGATGGAGATCATATGATGATTAGACAACTAAGTTGAGTTTAATTGGACAAAAATCTTATAAAATCATTTTTAATCATGTGAACATTGACCATGAAGTGCTATCCCACATTGAATTTTACATAAGGTGAGCATTTTCATATTATCTAAATGATCTCTATGACCACCAAAAGCAATTAATGGGGTACACTCCTGATAGGATTACAAACGAGCATAGTAGGTGATCTGTCCCCAACCCATGATGCCTCTATATGAGATGCAACCCATTTTACCCTACCCTAAGGTCTGGGTAGTCTCGACCAAACCTCCCTTGGGTTGATGTTCATCTTTTATGTTGAAGGTCTATCTTATCCACCAAGCTTATTTGACAATTGTTTTACAAAAAATTAAGAGTTAATTAAATTAATTAAAATGAAATATATAATTGTTTTATCATTAAACATTTTTATCTTCAAAGTAATGATTTATTAAGTTACTACTTATCATTTGAAATTTAATAATTACTATGTATTATTATTATTATTATTTAAATTTAATTTTATGTAAATATTTTTCTTTCAAATTGACTACTTCTAAACAAAAAAGTAATAAAGAATTATTTTTAAATCATTTTATGGTTAGTGTTTTCTAATTAAAGATCTTATTATTAGATATCGCCACTAACATAATAATATTACACCTAAATTAAATTTAATAAATATATTAAATTGAAAATAACTTGAAATTTAAAAGTTATGATTTTGTAAAAATTATTTTTAAATATAAAAAATGATTCTTTTAAAATAATTACCATTTTGACTTATAAATTATATAAATTAAATCTGATATTCAAAAATGGAATTACTATATATATATAAATTAGTTTTTTTTCCAAAAAGTAATAATGTATTAAAAACAACAAATGTTAGAACACAGTTTTTTGAAAAATGTACTTTTATGGAGAGAATCATATATTTATAATCATTTTAAGATACATACATTTATTTAAAGAATATATTAATATAATTAAATATTACATAATAAAATAAAGGTAATATTTTATCTTAGTATAAAAACAAAATCTAAATATATATCTAATTTTATGATAAATTATACGATAGTTTGGTTTAATTATAATTTTTTTAATAAAAATTTATTAAAATGTTCAAATTCATGGGATTTTAGAGGACACGGGGAATATAATCTATTTTAATATAAAATAATTCCCATGTAAAATTTTTAAAAAAACTTTTCAATATAATTTTAGTGAAATAAAAAGGAAAATAACTAATTTTTGTCACCATGGTTAAAGAAAATTCTTAAGGCAATGATGTTTTGAAGAGAAGATCACCTTGTTATTGTGATACATAAGTGGAGAAAATTCTATTGTAAATGATATCATGGTAAAGATAAAGATAATATATGATAAAAAAAAGTACATTTTAACGAATGGTTCAATATTTATATCTAGATAAAAAATATAAACCAAACTTATAAAATAGAACAATGTCATGGTTATCTAGTGGTTTCATTTTCAATATTATTGGAAGGAATATATATATATATCCTTTAGTGTTTGTACTATTTGATATATATTTTTAATAACAACCTTATTTCCAATCAGGCCTTAGTTATTTACATGGTGTGGTTTCATTAAAATTATATATTTGTATGTTTATAGAGTTTTAGTTATGGAATTTTTGAGGTATTTTATTGTCTAGATAAAATTTTTATATCTTAAATTCAATAAATAATTTTTATCAATTTTATTATATTTTTAGATCCATTATTTATAAGTTATTTTTCAATTAAGAAATCTATGTTAATATAATGGTTTTTTTATTTATTCAATCAATTTAAACACATGTAGTTTTTTCCTTTATTATTTTAAATATTAATTATTTTTTAATCAATAGATATAGATATATCATCGATTACGATAATGTTAAAGGGATATATATATATATTTAAGATTCAAGGGATCTGTATATAATTTTATAATTAAAATAACTTTTAGTATAATGTTGAAATAGTAGTGTATTGTTGAGTTAACATTCTTTCTTTTATATCTTATTATATGTTTCACAAAACATTTATGATAAGAGAAAAAATAAAATAATCTAAAGTGGATTTAATTATGATAATAATTAGTATTCAAATTTTACTTCTAATATTTTAACATAATTAATTAAAAATTATTTAAATCTTTTGACCATGATAGTTAGAGTATTCGGTGAAGTGATTATTTAATTTTGTAAGGTAGTTCCAACTAGAATGATAATATATTAAATAATAATTTTAATGAATTTATATAGTTTATTAGATTTATTTATTTATATAAGAACTAAACATTATAATTTAATTCCTTTAATTTTTTTCCATTAATAATATAAATTCATTTTAGTGTTTTTATTAGTACAATAATCCTCAAAATTTTCAAGGTTTTAATAGATCTTGAAATATGTAAGATATTGATTCTTAACTTTTCATTTTTCATTATGGGATTAAAAATTAACTAAGTATTTAATATAATTTATTAGTTTTGTTTTATAAATATTAAATATTCGTTCCCAATTTTTGAGTAGTGTCCATTAACAACACTACATACACTTTTTGAGATAATATAAAAAAACATGAGTTTTTGATGTGATTATTTTGTAGAAGAAGTAATTCCTAGAAGACTTTTCCAAGAGTGAGTATGAACTCAATAGGCTGAAAAATAACAGTATCCAAAGATACTACCCATATGTATACCAGTTTATGTGATGTGCATTAGATATAAACCAAAAAACACATTAAAAACTATTCAACTAATGCTTGACCTACTATAGGTGAGCCTTTACCTGCTTCAACTAGTGCTATAATGGAATGATATATCTACAATATATTACAATATAAGTTATCTTTTCATTCCAACAAATTTCATGTTACTTGGAATCAAGAATAGACCATAAATAATAATCATATGAAGTAAGTATCATTACCCCAATGATATGCCTATAAATGATAACTAAAGCACACTTATCATTTAACCCTTTACCAACCCCTAACGGAAAAAATAAAACCCAAGGAATGATCACACATTTTTTTAAATTCCCCACTTACCATCTCTATCAGGTACGATGAACACCATTATCATATATGGTGATATTGAACACATACTATATCCAACTACAATGTATTCATCTTCTATATAAATGGTCAACACCGTCACCCTAAATCACTAAAACAATGAAGAATAATACCCATGGAGAGTTTTCATAACCACATTTTAGGGCCTATAATATATGAAAAATACCCCAACAAACTCCACCCCAAAATCATACAAAATCACCATCTATAAGGCCATACATTGGTAAACCACCATCACCAACAATGATAATTGTAAACACTTGAAATTTAGTCTAGAAAACCTATGTTCCCATAGTACTGATAATCAAAATCCTTACCAATCACATGGATTTAATTCATCATATTCCCTTTGAATCACATCATCTAAAACATCACCTAGATTTCCTTTTTACAACATACACTATCATGTATCTCAAACCCCAGAACAATATAGCCAAGAAACAATTGGTTATCCTTTTCATTTTCCAGATGAAATTAACGTAGGTTTTTTATTATAAAAAACCAAAAGTTGTTTCATTCATGGTTATATAAATACAACCCTTCCCTAACTTATTTATCATGTGATATATGTCACACAAATAAAATAGGAATTATGAAGTACCCAAAGGTTTCTATTGTATTTATTGTCAGTGATGTAGTCAATGATAAGAGATCAATGTGAAATATTAGGTAAATAAGTGGGTATCTATCCAAGAAATTGGAGTTTCAACAATGAAAAATAAATAGAAAACAAGAAGATCATAGGTCTTTGGAATAAATTGATGGAAAAATTCCTTAGATCCTGAAGAAGATCCAATCTGAGGACTAAATTTTTTTGGCTATTTAAATCAGTGTTATTCAACACTTAAATAATGGTTCATATGATCAGAGATGTATCATGATTGATTAATATAATCTACCCACATTATATTTATAAAATGTTTCATGAAAATTAAATTATTTGTGTATTCTAAATGCTTTTACACCCAAAAATCGAGTTTGATTGAGTTTAAACATATTTGAATAATTTTAATAGACATTGGTTGTAGTTTTGTGATGATATAGGTGAGTTTGAAAATTTACATGAGTATGAATAATTCTATTCAATGTAATTTTTAAAAATCTAGATTTTTGGGTATGGGGGGAAATGGATGAGGTCTGAGGAGAATGATTTTCCTATTATGATATTAATGCTTCTATCAATCCTAAATTTTCAAGTGATGATCATAAATACTTAAGGTGAATATAATAATTTTATATTTATATGATATATTTACCAATCATAATACTTTTACTAATGTAAAAAATCATCATAAGTCTTCTCATTCCATCATAAAGGATTGAAGTAAAAAGAAAAATTATAAAGTAATGATTAAAATTATTCCACCACTGATTGTATATCCTTTAAATACATTGCATAAATATTTAAATGACCATAAATACTGAATATGTAGTGAATTTTTTTGAAATATTATGGATCATTTTAAGTATTCAGAAGCTATTTAGAAAGTGTAATTATTTAAAGTTCACAATATAACTATTCAACACATAGTGAAAATTAAATGTTTCTTCAGGATAAAAAATCTAGTTTCTATATTTCAAATTTGAAGAAGTTGATTATATTTGGGATAATTCAAGATATATTTGATCATGTTATAAAAATAAAAAACACCTAAATTGGTGTTTTATACAAAACAGAGAGGAAATATAGGTTTATCTACATCCCTTAAATGCGAATATTGAAGAAAAATGAAAAATATAGTTTCTCCAAATTATTTAATCCAATTAAAAAATTAAATATTCTTATCAAAGTGATGATATGAGTTTCTTTAAATACCATAAATTTAGGAGTTACACAACATTTATTTATTTATACTTAAAATTAACTTATCCATTTTATATTAAAAATGAATATGAAGAACCTTCAAAGCTCGAGTCGTGGTTTATCAAATCCTATATTATTATGATCCGAGGTTGATCGAGTGTTCACGAGGAACCAAGATAGATGACTGGAAATTTTTATAATATTGAAAAATGAGATGTATTCCATGAGTCAGAGGAAATTATTTTCTATATGATCTTAAAACAACTAAAAGATTTGAAATATACATGTTTTTGGATTCATTTGAGAATAAAATGGTGATAAAGTTAAAAAATAAAGAAATATTTTATTTTTGAATTTTTAAAAATAATGAAGCATTTAATGAGGGTATTGTCAAAATACACTATAATTTAAAAAATAGATTTATAATAAATCATTGTAACTATAACTAGGTATATTATTATGGTGATTTTTCACTTCAAACAATTTTTTGTTCTCAACATACAAATTATGGTATTTGAAAAAGAATATTTTTTTTAATGTTTCCACCTATTCCTAAGAGATTTTGGAAATATTGAGATGATATGAAATGGAAAAGAAAATATTGTTGGAGGTGTGGTGATACAATAGTGAGAGGATATGTTGAGATAAATAAATATCTAAAATAAGAAGTCATGGAATTCACTAAAACTAGTAGTGATGAATTATAAGAAGATAGTGTGCAAGATTAGTCCAATATTCTCTAGTGAATATCACTAGGAAAGAATTTGAGACTATTTATAGGTTCATAAAATATTGATATAATATATTCTGAGTTTAATTGTTATGTATTAAGTTGATTTTGAATGAATAAATATAAGTTATATAGATTTATAGTCCATGGTTTATGATTTGAGTTTGAAGATATTTCGGATGTAAAATACACTAATGTGAGGAAGTAGATATGTTTATTTTGTGTAGTGAAACGTGATGCATCATCCATACATACTTCATAAAGAGAAATAAAGTAGGACACCCATGGGAGATAAAGACTATAAAGAGTAATATAAATATCCCATCACTTGCATCATATAGTGGAGGCTTTCCACTTTTATAATACGGAAACCACACATATTAAATGTTGTGAAAAAGGGGTTTTAGGAGGATCCCAAGTTATTTATTTTATTTTTTGATTCAATTATAGAGGAGAGCATATGATTCAATAGGAGTTGAAATAGTATAGAATATTATTCCCATATCAAGGATTAACCTTGTATAAATTCTAATGTTTTATACTTTCAACATCTACATTTCATATAGGTGTGAGATTAGAAAAACTAAAAAATGATCTATTTACATCATATTATGTTACATATGATAAAAACAAGGTTTAAGTTAAAAGTAAGTATTGTTTTTTTGTTAAAATTTGTCTACATCCGAATCACCCTCTTTTTGGTGTGTCTGTACGATCAATTGGGAATCTCAATAAGTATTATAACATAGTTTCACTTCGATATGATGTTTTGTATCATATCAATTGAATCATATGGAAAAGGTTTCCACTAATAAGGAATAATTGTTTTTCTTATAATTGTTTTATCATATATATATACATATGAATTGAAAGTTTTTGATGTTTGAAGATGATCCATAAATAGAATATTTATATTTCATCCCATTAAAAATTAAAATAAAAGTCTCTGCCAAAACAATGAGATATAGAAAGAAGATAGAGGCCAAGAATTAAGAGAATAATTAATGAAGTGTGAACAACATTAGTTGAAGGTGATTTTAATGGTGATTTTTTATTAAATAAATCTATTGATAAGTCATAGGAAGAAGAATAGGGTGACTTAGGGGATGATTCATTAGAAAAGAAGTTGATTAATTATAACACTCTTAAAAATATTGTAAAAAACAAAGAATAAAAATACCTAATTTTTAATAAATGTATGTATTATGTTGATTAAGAAAAGTAAATATTTGAATGAGAGGAATAAATAGTTTAGAGGGATTTAAAAATGGTAATCCATGTACTCGATATGTTATAAAAGGTCTCTATAGAGGTGAATCTTTACCAACTAGAAGAAAAATAAAAAATGATGAAATATTTTGACATCTATCTATTAGAGACAAAGAAGTTGAATTATGTTCAAATTTTGAAGAAGGAGTGTGATTGGATGAAAATTATAGATCTCTAAAAGTTGATAAGAACACTCTTAATGTGAAACTTATAGGGTTAAAAATAAAAACATTAAATCTAGAATACAAAGATGAAACATGGAAATCTTCCTAGTGGAAGTGTATTTTAACTCAAAATCTAAAAGTGAGTCCCATATCAAAGAAGGTTCAAAGTGTTTTATTATATAGTTCGAGATCATGTCGAAATAAATCCAGCCCAATATTTAACAGAAAGGTAACATATGGTCAAGTTAAATCTATTATCACTAAATTTGTATTTTCTATAATACGGGGAACAAAGTCATATAAACATGGGAGGAGAGAAATGATAGTACATACAGTAATATTCTACAGGTATAATTGATAAATTAAAAGAATAAATGTCCCCCAAAACGAGATGAATTATTATTTGTTGTATCCAAAATACAACAAGCATGTTATGTTGAATAGATTAAAATTAATGTAAAAAACAAAAAGTCTTATGGGAAGGTGCTTGTGTTTCTGGAGGTTTAGGCATAGGGATATTGATTTTTGGAAAAAAATATCAATATAATCAAGTTAAATAATACCTAAATCAATGGGAAAAAATAATAATATATGAGACATCCTTTTATAATAAATAAGTCATCATAGATGATTTAGAATCTACCCACAGGGATAATATTTGAAGCACTAAATAAATTTTATGAATGGTGTAAAATTAGGGTTCAAAGTTACGATCAAAGATAATATTATTCTGTTAGGTATCATCTTCATACTAATGAAAATATTGAACCATGTAAAATAATTAGTAGGTTTAGAAATAATGTTTTTTTATTTGGAGAAAATTCTATGAATAAGAAATCTAAACTAAATTATCTAAAGAAGATAGTGAAGAAATGTGTGTAGGATTTCAACCCCACTAGAAAGAAGTGATTCTAATATGGTAAGAGAGGAAAACCCATAGTCTATTTCAAAGTTACCATGAACCTCTATAATTATGGGATAAATATGAAATAAAGAAGAAAATTTATCCAAGAGGGAGTTTATAGTATTTTATTAGTGGTTGATACTCATTGTAATGAAATAAAGAAGCTTCCAAAAAAGGACAAAGTCAAGGATGAAAAAGATGTGTTTATAATGATAAACTAGGTAATAAATATGGATATTAGATGTATTACTCTCCTTAATAGGTATATGAATCAAAATGGAAATACACATATGGGATCATGTTTTATATCTTCTGATGAAATGAAGGAATACACACCTAAGGACAAGACTCATCTTGTTCCAAATGTTTATCTAACTATATAGCCATATCAAATGGAGTTGGTTTGGAAATTATAATATACTAAAAAGACAAATTAATCTCTATTTTATAAAGTTGATAAGTATACTTCAAATAAGAAGAAATTTGAAAATGAAAAAAATACCATGGCTCCCAATAGTGAACAAAGATGAAAAGTGAAGTATGAATCAAGAATGCAGATGTTATGACATTCTAGACCAATAATAAAAGGATTTTCTACGTTAATAAATCTATTTTATCCCTATTTCTCAAATTTATGAGTTTATAGAATATCCAATCTATTACAATACACTTTTTTATGGGTTTTAAGCGATATGAATAGAAAGTGATAAAGGCCAAATATTATCCCTTGATGGGTATCTCCAAAATGTATGAATCTTACATAGATCTATATATTCATTTTAATATGGAAATACAGATAGAACCTTAAAAATAGAAAGGATGAGGTATTATTTTATTCTCCAATCACTTTTTTAATATGTATATATTATGTATATTAGGGTGGGGTGATTGTCTAACAAAATAAGGAAGTGTTGACAGTTGGAATGTTTTGATATATTTACTCAAGTGTGCAGAGGTCACTAAATTGTTTTATTGAAAATTGATATGTTTCTCTCATAAATTTAGAAAGATAGAAACTTTTATCACATGTAAATATTGATATACATGTTTTCTAAACTTTTAAATATTATTTTCATCATGTAGTTATCTTTGTAGACATAGAGTTTATTTTTTGATCAAAATATTCTAGTAGAAATGTGGTACCAAATTATTTTAAATGATTATATGTTTTTAAAAAGTTATTATAATCCATTTTATGTTATAATAATTTATTTGAGTTAAAATCCATCCTAAAATGGGAGTTTAATTGAACTCTCAATGGGGGTGATAAATTATATAGAGAGAAGACAATTTTGAATTTCTCTGAGGTGTAAATCATAAGAGGGATATTAATTTTAAGAAGATCCTTCCATTATATCTCAATTTGTATTTCATGTTCTATAAATATAAAGGATTATAAAAATATAATAGGGACGTGAAATTGAAACATAACCTTATGGTATCTAAGATGTGGATAATATATTATCCATTGAATTTATTGTCAAAAGGGGGAGATAATATTATTGAATTTGATATGATATATGTTTTGAAAAAAAATAAAAAAGAGTATATTTATTTTCCCAAAGGTGTTTGTAATATTTTTTTCAAACATATAAAAAATGATAAGAGATCAAGGATATATCTTAGGTGAACAAGTGAGTATGAACCCATAAAAGAGAAGTTTTTGGGATGATTAATGAATAGAATAGAAGAAGATGACATGTCCTTAGAAGAATTATCTAGACAAGTTCCTTAGATCCTAAATAAGATCCCATATAATATGAAAAAATCACTATGGATACATAAATTAGTGTTATATAACTCTTGGATGACGGTAGAGGTGATTCAATATAGATCAGGATGGATTTAGAGAAGCTGCAGCAAATTTAGAATAGAATATTTAATGGAAACACACTTATTTGGGTATTCTATAGGCAACAATACCTCATAAATGACTTTTGAGGAGATTTTAATTATGATAATAATTCCAATACTCATTGGAGGTAGTTTTGAGCTGATTTTTAAGAGTTTAGGGAAGTCCTATAGTATTTAACAGTATGTTCAATGAAACTATAATTATTCTAGATTTAAGAGTTCAATTAAAAATGACTATGTCATGTATATATATGTCATTTCATACTATGACCATAAAGATTCTTATAATCATATTACTTTGATATACTCCATATAAATTTTTTCAACATAATCTTTGTTATAGTGTGACTTAACTATAAGGCTTCACGGTCTGTTATAAAAAGTTAAAGACTATTAGAAGTTTAAAAAGGTATGATTATAAGGATTATTCCACTAATAATAAATCTTCAAATTCCATAATTAAAATATTTTACTTTATTTAATTATTTATTAGTTAGTTAGATATTTATAAATCTAATGGATCATCACCAGACTTCAGAAGGTGTCTTGGTGAGATTATGTTTTTAATGTTCCCAGTTTTAGGGTTCAACACTTAGAATAATTTTATAGTTTTTTTGGGATGAAAAATAAAGTTTCCATATTTCAATTATGAAGAAGATGTGAATATTTGGTATGATTCAAGAGAGGTTAAATCATGATATAAACACCACAAACACCTAAACTTGTGTTTGTTCCATGATTATAATGAATAATAATTTGTTATTCATCCAAGGGAAAAGAATACTAAAGAAAAATGAAAAAAGAAGATTATAGAATTGTTTAATTATATATAAATACATATATGAATATGAATCTTATTTGATTTGAAGTTTATAGTATGAATATTTATATAAAAGTGATTACATGATAATATTTTGATTAAAATTGGTTACAAAGTTCCACTAAATTTATTTCTTGATGCTGAAAACGAATTTATCATGTTTTCAATAATAAGAGACTTGAAAAACCGTCAAAGATCGACATTTTTTATCAAACCCTACATTATTTTGATCTAAGTATATTTTATTATTCAAGAGAAACTAAGATGTATTTATTAGAATTTTACCTATACCTAAAAATGTGATGACTTCCACACTAAATAAGAAATTATTTTCTGTATGATTTTCACACAACAAGAAGATTTGAATAATATAGATTTTGTGGATTCTTTTGAGAAGAATATTCTAAGACTATAAAAAAATACGGACGTATTTTATTCATATGTGTTTTAAAACTAAGAATAATTTAATTTTGTTATTATTTTTAAACACCATGTGTTGAAAAAATAGTGCACGATAAATTATTGGAACACAAACTAGTAATTCTATTATGTTGATTTTTCACTAGAAACTATTTTTTTCTTCTCAAAAAAATATTTATACTATTTGAAAAATGAAATAATGAATCTAATATATCCACCTATATAACATCCTAGCACATTCACTCTCAGATCCTATTCTAAAATCACGAAATTTAAAATTCCAAAATTTCTGATGATAATTATGACTAATTTTATTTCATCTAAACCATAAAAAATTAATGAAAAATTATATAACATACAACATTGGGGGACTTTTAGGTTTATATTTTTTGATAATTATGAAAAACTCATTCCTAAAAAATTCACATGACTTTAAATGAAAATTTCTCTATCTTAACCCCACTTTTATTATTTTATATTAGTTCATCAACATCATCCTTGTGAAATTTTTTATAGAAATGAATCACTAAAACTTCTTCTTTATAACCTAGGGAAATATAAACATAATTAATGTGGTATTAAATGTTCAATAAGGGTTAATATAACCATTAAAATTGAATATAATAATAATAATAAGGGTAAATAAGGGTATCATGACATTATCAAAGTTCATGGGTGAATAATAAAAGAATTCATATATATCAATACCTGTATAATAAAATATTAACACTTGGAATAGAAAAGAGTCATCAAAGTTTATAATCAAGAGCCATGTGATATGAATCTGAATCATAATATGAATTATAAACCCATACCAAGCATAAAGAAAACATGTAAATAACTTGAACATAATTTTCACTCCACTCTTATAAAGGGAATACAATATAGTTAACTTACATACAAAATTAATTTGAGGGATATCACATATACACCCATCCTTGGTTTATCAAAAATCACCCATCATTTATTTATAATGTAACCACCCATCAATTTTACCAATAATTATAAATAATAAGATATAAAATATTTAATTTCATCATAAACCCATAGGAATATCCATTATCCCTTTCAAAACATGATAAATTCATGGAAAAGAAAATTGGTTCTATAACATCCTATTTTAGACATGAGTATACCATGGAAAAAATGGGTTCTACATAAAACTCTTAAAAATATGGTTAACCTATGAAAAAACCGGTCCATAAAAAGATCATTGAAACAATATTAATGCTTTTATAAAATAATAATAATTGTGTTAATAAAAAATATCCCCATTGGAGAATAAGTAAAAATATGGGTTGTTAACATTTTTTAATGGAATGAAAATTGAAATATCATCAAAAACGTTCTTAAGTAAATTGTTCTTTTCATTTTGAAAAACAATTTTTAAAACATAAAAAATTTTAGGAAACCTTTTCATCGAAAAAAATGGAAATATATAAATAAATTTTCAAACAATATTTAATGAAATTTTAAATTAATAGATCATTTTTAAAATACTTCACCTTGAAAATTATCTTAATATGTCAATTTAAAATATTTAAAAACATTTTTTGAAAATATTTCATTGAATGAACATAGATTTCAAACCAAATTGAGAAATGAAGTCGAATCTTATAAATTTTTTTATAAAATTATTTAAGAACCAAAGAGTGAAAATTTCTTCTATTACTTAAAAAATTAATTAATAACAAGATTAAAATATATTTCATGAGAATTATAAGTCTTTTATATTGGATAATTAATCATAAACTATCCTAATAATCGATGAGATGGTAAAGAAATATAGTTACCACTTTGGTAACATTGAATCATAGTCCCCATGAAAGAAGAAAATTAATTTTAAGTTATAATATCATTTAAATAAAGATATCCATGATATAACATGTTAATGGGTCAATATATACACCTAATTAAATAATATAGGTGTATAACATGACATAATTCTCAAAGAAGTAAAAATGATTAAAAAATCCATTACCACTTTGGATAATTTGAAACCATAAATATCATGAAAGATATATACTAAAAATGATATATGAATATCGAAAAATTGAAGTATAATTATCATAAAATACATTCATGGCTAGTATATACACCACACAGAAAAAATATGTTGTGAATAAGTCATATATCTCATAGAAAAATAAGTGAGATGAGAAAAACCATTATATTGAGTATCATTTATCATGATTGTCCTTTATATTCCGAAATGATAAGATTATGTTAATTATTTAATTACTTTATAACCTTTGAAAAGTTTATTATTTCATTTATTTCACTTATAAACAAGTTATATTTGATTACATAATCAATTAAATTTACATCAAATGTTTTGACCATATTTAGCTTATGTTTCAAATTCAACATTGGTAGGTTGAATATTTTCAAAGAGATAATTATATAAATACCATAATAATAAGATTAATATAATATTTTAATAATTATACATCAATAATAATTTAATAAAAATACATCAAAAATAGTTATGATAAAATAATCAACGTTATGATCAAGGAGACAGTAGGTCATACATACACACAAGTAACATAACAATTTCCCCAATAGTCATTACAAAAAGTAGGTAAGTAAAATTTATGTATATATAAAGATAATTATATCATAAAAAAATATTATTTATGTATATTTACTTATATATATATATCATTAGTGTGATGTAAATGAATAACATCGCTTTGAGGAGGTGGCAGTCTACACAGCCATGGACGACGTTATCCCCCTTTTAGTGTGCAAAAAGTTTTGAAGAAAATTATATGTTATATTTATTGAAATATAATTATTTAATTAACAAAAAATTATGTCATGTATATAATATATATTAATTATTTTTAACCTTGTTACATTCCATGTAACATGTTAGTGAAAACCACTTCACATTGCACCGTGAGACGGTAATCCGCCGTACACACAAGGGATGTTATCGTATCCCATATGATATGAAATGTAAAAAGGTTTTATAATATATAATTACTAAATAGGTATAATTATGTTACAAATATCATAAATATATTATATAAACAATATTTCTGTCATTATTCCCAACCATGAGAGCAGGTAATGGAAAAATGAACGACATCATTTCGAAAGACGGTAGTCCTTTGTACACATGAATGAAGATTTAATAACTCATTTAATGGAAGTTTTTGTGCATATAGGTTATAAGAATAAAATAATAAAATATAACTATATTTTTAATACTATGTTTATTATAATAAAACTTTATTATACTAAATTAATTAGGTGGAAAAAGAAATAAAATAAAAATGCTTTTGGAAGAACAATACCTCTTCTTTAGGTATCATGTTTAATTTTTTTGAAACCTAGAAGGTATTTATTTAATCAATTAATAAGTATACTATTATGAATATTATGAATTTTTTATATTTTTTGGTCAGGTTTGTTATGAGCCCAAATGCATTAGAGGTGTGAAGAAATAAGGATAGTGGGTTCCTTTATATAGCTGAAGAGGACTGTAATTTTTACAAATACTCTATAGTATTTACTATTGAGAGGGATCCCTTACCTAATGTGGCTATACAAATTGAATAATAATTTAGGTGTCAAATTATTTGGATGAGAAACACCAACACCACAAAAAGTTACATTTTTTAACATTTTTTCCTAACTCTTAAGATTTCTTTTTTTAATTTAAAATTTCATTGAATTAACTAGTTTTATAACATATATAATTCAACCATTAAGAATAAATTCAAGTAGTAATTATTAAAATATTCATTCCCAATAATTTTAAATATTAAATCAAACTAATAAAATTAAAATCCTATATCTCTTCGAAATTAAATATAAGAGAATCACATGTAATGCGAAAGAACACTACTTTAACCATAACTATGAAAACAATATTTTTACTTTTAAGGTTTAAATATTTACATTGTAAAAGAAAAATTGTTCCATTAATTGATATTATTTTATAGTTATTAATATTAAAAAAATAACATTATAAAACAATGTATTTCTAGTAATTTTAAATTATTTAATAATATAACATTTAGTATAAAATTATATTAATATCAATTTTTAAATTATTTATATAATTTGAATTTAAATAATATGAAGAATGTAATGAAATTTTAATATATTAATTTCATATATTTTTCTCATGATATATTCATCAAAAAATAATGTAACAAAAAAATTCTCTCCATGTTCCTTAATTTCTATATTTTTAGTATCATTTATTTTATTTAATTATTATCACAATTATACATGTGTTGTCATTTCTTAAGAATATAATGTAATTTTATAATATCTAAAAATAAATGATAAATTGTTATGACAATAAAAATTCATTTTCCTTTCAAAATAATGTTAATAACAAAACCTATATAGTTTCTCCCAATCCCTAATGCTTTAGATAAATTAAAAGTAAGAATGTTACATTTATTGTCCTTTTCATTTCTTAACATATTATATAGGTAACATTCATGTAAAAGTGTTCAAAAAACTCATAAATTTAGAAAATAAAGTTTTATTGGTATAAATATATCCATATAATTTTTTTGGACAAGTTTGGGGTCATTTTTATACATCTTATTCTATGATTATCCTCTAAGTATACCCAGTTTACCTTAGTCACTATAATTAATATTAAATATTTTTACAAATCAATTTAGTCAAAAATTAATTTAGAGTTATTATAAATTATCAATTTTTTTGATTAAAAATTTGGAATAAATTTTTCTAAATTCAACTCATATAAATGGAATAGTCTAATTTAAAATTAATATAACATTCATGATGAGAAAACATGTTTTCAAATTGAAATGGTTCAATTGTTTGACATTCCTTTATAACCAAATTCAAAATCAAAATGATTCTAGTGAAATAAATTGTTACTATATATATATATATATATTAAATTTATCTAATTCAACATTAAATCCAATTTAAAATATTATTTTGAAATATAAATTATTTAGATGAAAATACATTTTTCCAATAATATGAAGTGTTTTTTGTTATTCATCAAAAAATAAAGCATTTCAGCAAATTATGAAATATTTACCATAAGATAATTTTGACATGCATATTTAAAAATTTTAGTTTATTTTTTCAAAAAAAATTATAAAAGAGTCAATATTTAGTTTTAAATCAAGTGTGTTATTAAAAGGTGGTAAAAATACTTTTTAGACAAAATTTTTTCTAAGCGTAAAATTAAATTTATATTTATATATTGCTTAGAAAAAAAAATTTATGATTATTAGAAAATATATGAAGTATATTACATATAAATTTAATTAATCCAATAAGATTTTTATATTTATTTTATTTGATAAAACAAACTTGTGCACATTTAAATAGTTTTTCAGAAAAATAGTTCTTTTTTATTTTTAAAAGGTTTTAATTTAAATTTATGGATAAATGGGAAAAATAATTATTATATATACATGTGTAAACCATATTTTCAAAATTTGGTTAATCATGTTTATACCCTCTATTATAATAACTATGTTTTAATGGTAATATATACAATTGGTTTTTTAAGTTTGTTGTTGCGTGTGGAATATAATTTCAATCATAAAAATGTTGGGGTTGCATGCACCAAAAGAAAAAATAGATAACAAGTTATTCCTCCTATCTTTAGATATTAACACAAAATAATATTGTTATCACAAGGTATGATAACATCCAAAAAAATAAACCACCATACATTAATATTCAAATATCAATAGCAACATCCAAAGTTAAAACTAAATCATTCCATAAATAAATATCAATAAAAATATTGAATCACTTCATAACTACATTCGAGAACAAAATATTTGGACATATTTGAGAATATATTATTCCAACATAAATAAACTGTTATTCCATAAATAAAATCCCATATATTTTTGAAATAAACATAATCATTACCTTTTAAAAAAAATTCTTACCAAAAAGGAAATATTGTAGGTGAGTGGCAGGACTGAGAAACCTTATCTTTCTTTGATCATGGGTAAAATCCCCACCACCTTTCCAAATATGACATGTTGTCACCTAGAATACATTTTGACCTTTTAAAAAAAATGAAAAATAACTACTTCATAAATAACACATCATATTGATCCTAGTGGTTTCAAATACCCCAATTGAAAAACTTCTCCCAAAATCTCATTAATAACGTCAAAATTTTTACTACTTAAAACCCTAAAATAATGTGTCCAAGACTTTTAACTGAGTATCAAATTTAATCTTATAGAAAAATAAAGGTATCTAAAACTCGTAAGATTCCATCACAAGAAAAAATCCTAATTTTAAAATTTATCTAAACCGACCTTTGATACCGACTATAACAGCCCATAATATGAACTCCTGGATCTTATAATGAAATTCCAAACTTTAAATTTTTAGCATTCATACTGATAATTTTGACTCAATTTTTTTTCATTTAACCATTAAAAAATCAAAGGAAAATTAGATCACCTAAAAACTAGAGGACCTTTTAGGTTTATAGGTTTAGGTAATTATAAAAACCTCATACATAAACAATTTAAATGGATTTAAATGAGAATTTATCCAAAATAACTTAGATTTTCTTAATTCACATTTGGTCATCAATAAGATCCTTATGAAACCATTTATAGAAATAAATAATTAAACATCATTATTTGTAACCCAAGAATAATAAAACATAATAAGGGTGTTCACAAATGTTTAGTGAGTGTAAAAATAAGCCTTAACAATTTAATTTAATCACTGAGCATAAGTGTGCATAAAGGTATGTATACACAAGTAAAGTGTGTGAGTGAATAATAAAATATTAAAACATTAAAATGGTTACAGTCATTATAGTTAATAATAATGAGCCATGTGATATCAATCTTGATCATGAGAATAATTATAAACCCATATCAAGAAAAAATAAAATATGTACATAACTTGAGATATCATTTTCACTTCACTCATAAAATAACCCTTACAAATAGTAAAAACATACAATCAACTTACATACTGAATGCATTGGTGGGACATCATGAAACTGATGATCCTTGGTTTATCATGGAACAACATTTCATTGGTTTATAACATTACCACCCATCAAATGTCTACGTATCATTAAAATCACAACACATAAGAGCTCTAATTTCATCATAAATCCTAAATATAACCATTGTCTAATTAATAATTTGATTAACACATTGAAAAGAAATGTAATATATTAAAATATATTTTAACATTATTAAATAGTAGAAAAGAAATGATTTCTATAAAAATTTCTTCAAAACATGGTTATACTGTGGAAAAGAAATGAGTTCCACAACAATCTGTTTGAAACAATTTTAATCCACCCAGAAAATAAAGAGAATTGTATCAAAAAAATATTATTAGTGGAGTATAATAAAAAACAATATTGGTTGAATTTTATTAACATGAATACCACTAAAGGATCTTTAAAAATAGTCTTGATGAAAATAAAATTTTTCATTTTGAAAAACACTTTTTAAACCACAAAAAATATTGAAAATAATTTTCTTTGAAAAAAACATTGGAAACATAGAAAAGAAATATTCCAAATAATTTGAAACAATTTGAAAAAAATAAAACATTTTTAAAATACTTATCATAAATAATTATCATAAAATATCATTTAAAACAATTTTGATTTCTTTGAAAATATTTTTTTAATTGAACAAAGATTTCCGACTAAAGAGAGAAATGAAGTCAGATTTTCTTAATTACATTTTCTAAAATTATTTAAGAAAAAAAGACGGGGAAATAATAATATTACCTAAATAATTTTGTTAATAACCATAGGATAAGACTTTTCATGATATTTATAAGTTTTCATCATCGGATACTTAATCATATAAAATCATGACAATTGATGACATTGTAAAAAAGTTTCTTACAACTTTGGTAACATTGAATCATAATCCAGATGAATGAATACCATTAATTGAAACATAAAATATAATTAAAATAATTATATAGATGATATAACATATTAATGGGGATGTATATACACATCATAAAATAAGATAGGTGCAAAACATGACATAGTTCTCAAAGAAAGGAAATTGTGGTAAAAAATCAATCACCACATTGGTAAATTTAAATACATAAACCCCAAGAAAGATTGATCATAAGATTTATATGTAAATAACGATAAATTTTGATACAATAATTATACAATAGAATAATGTAAATTATATACACCAAAAAATAAAGATAAGTGTTGAATATTTCATATATGTCATATAAATAAAAGTGTGATGAGAAAAAACATTATCTTAAGTCTCATTCATCCTGCTTATCCATTTTCTTCATAAATAATAAACGTATGTTAATTTTTTTACTTTCTTGAGAACATTTTACATTTTTATTATTAATTTTGTTTCACTTGTAATGAACTTGTATATAATTTCATAATCAATTATGTTTAAATCAGATGTTTTGACCATATTTGGCTTATGTGTCAAAATAAAATATGGTTGGTTGAATATAGTTCGGGATCTCATTATATAAACATCCCCATAATAATAATCAATTAATTATTATTATAATTATACATCAATTATACTCTTAAAACCAGTCATGAAATATTGTTATGAAAAATGAATGAATATTACGATCATGGAGATGGTAGGTAGTACGTATTCACATGTAACATTTCCATTTTCTAATGGTCATTGTGGAATGAAGTAAATAAAAATATGTCTTTATATAATGATAATTATATAGTAAATAAAATAATTTTTAAATATATATACTTATAAATATATCACTATTTTGATGTAAAGGAATGACATCGCTTCAGGAGGAGGTCGTCCACATGTCAACGAACGTCATTATAATATTCTTAGTGTGAGAAAAGTTAAGGAGACAATTATATATACAATTTACAAACATATATTTATTTCATTAATATAACAATAATGTAATTTATATCATATATATCCATTATAGTTACCCTTATTATCCTCCCAATAAAACATTAGTGTAAAAAACTTCATTGTAAAAGTTCAACTAGTACATGAATATAACTCATTAGAAAATTTAGACCCAATAATTTTAATTACAAAATCCAATTATAAAAAAATCCCCATTTGTGTTGGAAATAAAATTTACAAAAGAGCATGTAACATGCCAAAACCCTATTTTAATCCAAACTGAGAAATCAATGTTTATATTGTTAGAATAAATATTTTCATTATAAAAGTTAAAATTCTACATGAATGGATAATATTTTATACTTGTTAACAATTAAAAAATGACAATATAGAAGGTATGTTTTTCAGTATTTTAAAACCATTTAATGAAATATCATTTAATATAGATAACATTAATATAAATTTTGAAATTATTTATATAATTTGAATTTAATGGAATAAAAATATTTTAAGTTAACATATGTGTATCATGATATATTAATATAAAAAAAATAATTAACACCAAAATTAATTCCATTTACAACATTTTTAATATTTTTATTATTATTTATTTTATTTTATTGTTAACTAAATAATCCATGTGTTGGAGTTTCTTAAGAATTTAATGTAATTACATCATATTTAATAATTAAATAAATATTATTATGATAACATAAATTAATTTATATTAAAAAAATAATATTTATGACCAGAACTATTTATTTTTTCCCTTTAACCGAAGATATATAGAAGTTAAAAGGAAGAAAGGGACATTTTTTGTCTTTCTCTTTGCCAAAATTATTATACGAGCCATTTCTGGAAAAAGTGTACTTAAAACACATAAATATTTATTGTAAAGTCATAATGATAGATATATATCCATAAAATAGGTTATGAACATGTTTTGGTTCATTTTTACACTTTATATCTTATGTTTCAACACCATGTAAAGTCATTTTTATCTTAATCGTTGTAATTAGTTTTAACTGTTCTCACTAATCAGTTTGGTAAAAAATTATGATATAATTATTAAAAATTATAAATTATTAAGATTATAAATATGAAATCAATTTTTTTTAATTGAACTCACTAAAATGTATAATTTAATTTAAAATTATCCCTGTAGACATGACGAGAATGCAGGTTTGTAATGTGAAAATATTAACAGTTTGAAAACTTTTTATTTCCAAATTTAATATGAAAATGATTATTATGGAATAAATTTAATTAATAGAAATATAATAGATATAATTTTACTTTAGAAATAATTTAATGTATTATTTATCATCATAAATTTTTTACATGAAAATTTTTCTTTTAATAAAAATGCAGTATTATTCACTATTCATCAAAAAATAAAACATATTTGAAAAAAATGAAAAATTCAGAAAAATATAATTCTAAATTATTATATTAAAAAATAGTTTTATTTTATATAATTAAATTTATAAAATTTTCAACATTTAGTTTCAAAATAAGTGCTCCATTAAATTATTATAAAATTTCTTTCTTGAAGAAATATGTGTTTTGAAGTGAAAAATTGGATTTATTTATATATATTGTTTAGAAAACACATATGATGAATTTTAAATGTTGGATTAAATATATTACATATAAATTTCATTAATCCAATTAGATTTATTTCCTTATTTTATTATTATAAAACATAGTTTTGTGCATTTAAATAGTTTTTTATAAAAAGATTTTGTTTTATTTTGAAAATGGTTTTCTTATTGTTACTAATAAAATTGTCACCAAATAATTCATTATATTAACATGTGTAAACTATATTTTAATAATTCAGTTAATCCTATTCATAAAAATATTGAGGTTTCATGCACCATATGGGAAACAAAGAATTGCGTAAAATGAAAGATAAACTCAGTATTTTCTGTCCCTTACACTATCAAATAGAGTTTTCCTATTTTAGAATACTAGGGGTTCCAAAATATGTGAATGAAGCTTTTTTATCATATTGTTTTGGGTAGAATATACACAAAATAGATGGTGGTGTTTTTGTGATGTAGAAGTGAGAGTAAAATAAAATAAAACTAAAGTTCTCAAAGGAGAATAATGGGAAGACACTATAACATGTATAAAAAAGACATAGAATACTAATAATAATAATAGAGTGATAAATATTAACCCAATTTCTTTAAGTGAATATCATCATGAATTATTCTGAGTTATTGGTAAATTGTGTAAAATCCAAGAAAAATATAATTGGGTCATGTTCTTATAAAGCGTGATTTTCTTGAAATAATGTATTTTCTTAATGATTGAAAGTCATAATATCTAGAGGATAATTTCCATGAGATATTTTGGAAGAAATTCTAGAATTCATAGACAAATGTGTGAGGAATAAGTTTTGATCATTTCGTGTAAAGACACCTAGTGCATAAAGAATATCTACTTATGAAGGATTTATGAAGTAGGATACCAACATGAGCTAAAGACTGTGGAGAGTATTATAAAGAACCATTTAATTAATTCATGCAGCATTGAATTTTAAGCTATGTAAGATAGTGAACAAACATGTGCAATATTGTGTAATGAATAAATCGCGATGATCCTTAAAAACCCTTTATAATTGGTTGTTTTATTATAGTCGATAATAAGTGACTTATAGAGAGTTGACATTGAAAATATTCAGTTACCCTAATTAGTGAAAAACACTGTAAAATTAAAAGTGGGTTTTTTACTTTATGGATAGAAAATTTAATATATTTGTTTCATAGGTTAAATTTCAAAGAAATCCATTTACATCCTAACTTAAGAGAGGTGTTAAAAAAGAGAGATTATGTTCAAAATAAGAGTTAGTTTTTATTAAAATTGGTCAGAACAATATTAATTCCACTCTTAGTTGTGTCTTCACAATACATTGATAATATCATAATATGTTTACACCACATAACATTTGTCAGAAAGACTCCACATGTCAAATATGTATATTCAATCCAACATCTATTGGAGAAAGTGTGATAATATGACAACAACCATGATTTAGGGTATAAATAATATGAATCATTGATATTAAAAGATAAGATATATATAAATAAACAAGGGTATCTAGATTTACCCATGGGTAATAATTAAAATACATATCTTTTAGAACCAACATGAATCATTGAAGAACTTACTTTGAGATTAAGGGAAGAAATATAGAGATATTTAAGGTGTAACCGTTTAATTTTGGTAAAAAAAACTGCATTCCCCTTTTGTAATTAAATTTTCCATTAATCAATTCACTTTAAATATTTTATTAAAATATAAAACAATTTATCTTCACATTTAATTTTTTACATGGTTTCATATCCTTACATATAGACACTAAAGACCCTTATGTATTTCCCCTAGAGACATTTACATATCACACTTAACCATTATCTTCCAGACATTATTACCTTTATATATCATAGGTTTCCTTAAATAACCCATATATATCATAGGGAATAACATGGAAATTTATCATTGGAGAGAAAGACCCTTATGTTTCACATGGTGAGTATTTAATACTATGTGTGTCACACTTATATATCATCGTGTTTGTCTAGAATTTGACAAAATAAAACCCAATATAGGTGAAACTTATGTATCACCACAAGGTTACTTTCACTTATCCCCTTAGAAATGGATTTATTCTTATATGTATAGTGAAACTCTATAGTTACTATTATATATTGTACATCACTATTTTTAAAAATATTCACAAGTTGACTCTTACATATTATAGATTTACTGTTATGTTCTTTAAGGCTTATAATTATTTTCAATATCCAAACAATAATAGGAATTTTATATATGTGGTACCCATATGTTAGATTAACATTGGCATTGGGTGTCTTAAAAACATAAAAATTTTCCCCAACCCTTCATAGACTGACTCTTACACATCATAGTTAACAAAATATCACAAAAATTAGGACCTTTATGCATGGTGAATCTTGAATATGAGAGTTAAATTTTTTTTAACAGAAATATAATGAAAATAATCCATGTCAATAATAGCCTATGACTCACCCCATTAGTACCATATGAATAAATATTTTTTCTAGATTTCATAGAATTCATACCAAATTCATCTAGTCTCTAAAATTTAGAAAATAGTTCCAATAATTCACACCCAACTTGTAAAAATCTCCCAAAAACCACATATATTAAAATATTAAACTATTTCAAACACCAAGATTGGGAAACCACAAAAAATATGTTACTTGGACTATACCTACACCTAGATAGGGTCATAATTTTTAAAACTAATCCAAGATATATCCCTATTTACTTTCCTAAATAATAATTACAATAAAACCTACCCTCAATATGATAACTTATCCCTAAGATATATTGAGACACACACTAACCAATTATCACTGAAACTCAAGAATGTATCTCACCACATTCCTAAGACACTGATATGATACCGAATTCACCAGTCACATCCTCAGTCACTCTGATTAACCTATTCAAGCTGATTGATCCTTTCAGTGGGAACTCTCTACCCTATGAACCACCTAACCGATCGCATTATGAACAATCAAACAATTGTAATGATTATATCATACATGTACGTCATCAAAAATTTCACATGAAAAAACTATCCACTATTTATCAAACCTAACCATCATGCATCATATTGATGCTCACATTTATCCAATAGCATATTTGATACCCATATTTATCCCGCATCATACAAATTAGTAAAAACAACTTAAATAGGTTTTCTTGTTGTATTTTTTGAAAGGGATAAAGGATAAACTAAAAAATATTCCTATTGAAGTGATAAAAATGTATCAATGTGTTTTGGTACTAGTCTAATAATTTCAATCTATATGAAATAAGTAATAAATTGACTCATCAAATCTTGATGTGGATGGATTTTGTAATGATCATACTGTGGAAAAGGTAAATTGATTTTCGGATAAATCAAAAGGATCACACCAAAAAAACCTTTTTCATAGAATAAATGGATATTCTATAAATATGAAAAGGATATTTTTGAATATTTCTTATTGTATTTAAAGTATTTATAAGTCTCATTATAAAATTCATACCATGGCTACTTTGTTCACACTATGAAGCATGATTGATGGATTTTTTTCCAATTCAAGAACATATGATATTAGGATAACTCAAATAAAGATTATTGAAATGTATAATCTTTTAAATTTAATGAAAATAGAGTTCTTAGACTTAATATGACTACTCATGTCACGCTACAATAGGATATGGGTGGATTTTGGTGATTCTGCCTAGGCGAGGCTTATGTCATGAAGATGATGGTCATGACCTGACATGTTCATGAATAAATTTGGATTTGTAAAACCACATAGAGATTTTAGAGGAATTAAAAATGATATATCAGGTATGTTTTTAGATATTATTTTTTATTATATTTATTTTTGTGAAGTAGACACTCATACCATGAACGAGATATTTTACATATTTGGTGGATTGAATTTTATTTCACATAAAATAAACAGAATACTTACCCTAATTTTAAATAACTTCCAATTAATGGTTTTTCATTTGTTTTGTATTAAAATGATAATATTTGTATTCCTAATATAGGGATAAAATTTGATTTGAAAACAAGATATGATATTTATGCGTATAAGATAAGAGAAAAAGAGAGGGAAGAGAAGGATTCCATAACCAGTGCTGTAAAAAAAGAAATAAATAAGCAGAATAGAATTATAAGTTAGAAAGAAATAAAATAGAATAAGTGATTATATGTTATCATATCATTGTAAATATCAATAATTTACTTCAGGGAACTAAGGTGAAGAAAATTATTACATTATTATGGGTTAATTTCATTTCCTAATCTATAGATGAAAAATAGAGCACTCTTCGAGTAGTGAGTTCCCTGGGTGATAAATAGTTTCTATATTTTATTATTATTTATTAAAGGTTGTAAAATTGAAGGTTTAGTGTGGACAGTCAAATGTTTTAAATTAATGATCTTATTATTTTGACACATTTACACATTTTCACTGTGCACTCGTTCAATTATACTAGTTTAGGGAACCGAGTGAAAATATTGTGCCCCTCATTTGTTTTGTGATTTTCTATTTTACTATTAGTGTGAGGGAGATATTGTTCCAAATAATATTTCAAAAATATCACTAGAAAATTTAGAAGGAATAATACTGACATACCATGATTCACCACCCTTTTAAGGAATTTACCTTTCTTAGGAAAAACAAGTGGCATCATTGCTATATTTCTTATAGTAATTCTATTTTTTAATCCTTGTAAGTGGTTGTAAATCATAGTGAAATTTAGATCTTATAATGAAATAATGTTCAAATATAGTATAAGAAGATTCAATATTATATCTATTCATTTGGAATATATGTCTACACTCCTTCCAGATATGGAATTTTAGCTATCATGGAGAGCCGTTATTTATCTGAAAAAATGAACGTAATTTGATGCTAACACCAAATAATGAACTATATTAAGAAGGGAATTAATTAATTATATATAAAAATATTTTATTTCATGTAAATCCTAATATTCTAGGTTGGAAAAACTATCATTATTTATGAAGTAACTTCCACAGTATCTGAAGCTAAATTAAAAATTTTAGGGAACAAGTAAGGGGATTTTAGATTCTCCCAAATAACACATTAATGAATTTGTTGATTAAGATAAAATTATTTTAGAGGATATGTGTAAATTTATAGAAACTCTAAATGTTTTCAAAATTATAAACTGAATTCTAAAAACACTAGCAATATATTTTAACCTAAATGTATTAATTCTTTATGAAAATAATCCTAATTAAGTGATGCTAGATAACCACCATAAAGATCACATTGAACATGAGTTGAGTAAAAATGATAATGGACCGACACAAAAAGATATTTTTCAAAAATTTATGTTCAAGACATTAATGAAACCAATTATAGAATATGATCCTGAGGAATGGTTTGATGATGAAGTGTTTTCCTTTTTGACCTCAAACTATAAAATTGGAAATGGAAAATTAAAATTCAAAATTCTACTTTATTTATTCTAGTGTAGATCTATTGGTAATCTCATTGAAAAGTGACCAAAGAAATATTGAGATGATTATGGAGATTATTAATCCATGATGAAACTAATTAAGGGTGTGAGAGTCAAAATTATTACATGGTAGAATTTTTTTTGAAAAAAATATATTCTTTCCAAAGAAGATGACAACTTGATTGAAATAGAATAAGAGAAAATTGAGTAATGTATATACCTTGCTAAATATGTTCACTAGGATATCATCAATATACCACAATAAAATTACCTCAATGATGAAGAAACTAAAATTTATGGAACATTTTACCACAAAACTCAGTTAGAATCGTCTCATAATATTTTTAATGTTTTTTGGGTAAAGAAAAAAATCCAACAGGGTGGTACAAGACTCTAATATACACATTCAATAGTAAGAAGAAGAAATGTTATAATTTAAGGAAAATATTGAATGAATAATCTCATAAAATCTATAAAACTCAAAAAATATGATTGACTACAAGATCAAAGTTGAAGAACATGACAAAATCCAATATAGCATTATTTATTTTGTGAAAAATTATGTAAAAAGAATAAATAAACTAAAAATTTAAGTCCTGGAGTTGTGATAATATATTATTGATCAAGAGAGGGATCTATCTCCTTGAATATAATCAGGAATATTGAGTGCACCGACTATGAAAGAAAGAAAGGATGTACACATATAATCAATGGAGAAAGTAGAAACTGACCCACTAGTGCAACATTTCAATAATAAAGGAAAATACATATAGATTCATGGCCATAAGAACAAACATTTTATGTTGATGATAGATTAGAAGAACCCACACTATGATAGAATATTTATTTGGGCAATATTCAAAATATAAAAATTCCATAGTTGGAATAATAGAGACACTCCATAATAAACTATGAGTCATGTGTCATTTTTGTGTAAATATAATGTATTCACAATTTTTTTTATCCATGGATAAAAGGAACTTCAAATCATAGGGGTAATAATAATAGATGAGATGGATTTCTTATACTTGGTATTTTTTCAAGGGGTATATCTCTTTCTGTGGAGGTTATGAAAAAAACATTGAGTTACCCCTAAAAGGAACTATGTACTGTGCCAAATGAGACACAAAAAATGATCACAATAATAAGAATCATTATTAGGAAAGATTAAAAAAATAGATATGCATCCCTAGAAAATGAAGAAAAATACATGGAGATGGAGGTGGATCAATATGATTTAATACAAAAGAGAATTAAATGAGAGATAAGAATCAATAAAGGTAAAGGTAAAAAGTCTAATGTTACACAAATTTACTTGAGATAAATTGAATAAGTTGGAGTTTGAGTTTTGGATAACAGTTATAGTCCCTACATGATAAAAAAAATATCTTTCCACAGGAATCAAATAGTGAAAAATGTAATTTTAATTTTCATAATGATAATGGAATGAAAAATACTAGTTATAGGAAATAAAAAATTGGTGTAAAATATTTAAGGCACACAAACCTCACAGTTGTTGAAAGATTTTATCTTAAATTACAAATTTCATATCAATTCTCTGATGAAGGTCATGAAATAAACATAAACTATAATACATTTATCATCAAATAAAAATATAGAGCTAAAGTAATATAAGGAATGTTCACAAAGGGGAATCTCTATCTCATCGATGAAGAATGATATATATCCTTATTTTATAACGAATAAAGAACTAGTTGTTGAAAAAAAGGATTGGCCATATGATCCAAATGAAATTTCAGGATTTGGGGAAGATTTAAAGAACACATGATTTCATTACACTCACATATGGTCAAATTCAAACATGAGATACTTTTATAAAAAAACTAATATCATTTTGAACATATATAATCCAATGGAAAATAAGTCAATAAATTTACTTGAGTTGGTGAAAATCATTGTGTGTGAGATAATATAACTCAGAACCATAGATGTAAAATGGTATTATATTCAATTCATTAATATTTTTAATATAATGGAATGGATTATGGTTATCCTCTACAAATCCAATATGATCAAATGCATTCAATAGTATTATATGTTGGAAGATAAAATTATTGAGAAATAAATTTAGGTTTTTTGAACCAATAATTAAACATAATTAAAAAATAATTTAGTGGAGGAATATGATGAATTTTTTTATAAGTTATTGGGTTTTTGTTGTGATAACCCTTTTAAAAACATATAGTAATTTAGAGGAGGAACTAAATTATCAAAAACATTGAATAAATGAAATTTATTGATAGAAATCTTCATTTGAAATATTAGACATAATAAATTATTACATCAATATATATCCCTAATAGGGAATTATTGCATTCATATGATGAAAATAAAACCTAAAAAACATGGTATGAGATGAACCATATATTTAAATACTTTCGAGTCTTCCAGAGTAATTCTATCCCATTTGTATTTTATAACTACTCTAGCATGGGTGCGGATGGGATAAAATATGTTATTTATGTTTTACCCCAATTAATAACATCTCTACGAAAACCTAGTCAAATATATCCTACACTATTTTAAATTGATATGAAGTTTAAATAAGAAGTAATAAACGGCATGGGACTATTACTTTATAGTGGGTTAAAGAATGATAAACTTCTATTATTGACTCCACCGACACTTAATATGATTTTAGTGATATTTAATGTACAAAACCATTTTATAGTGACATTACCATTGTGTATAAGTACTTATGACTATTTTCAAAGGATATAAATATTTTTATTATGATCTAAGTCATGAACCAAACTGAGATTCCATCCATCCCAACACCCTACCTGGTTTGAGACATGGCCCAAAAGTGAATTTTTGACCCCCACGGGCTAGAAACTAGAGTCGTGCATCAAATATAAACCAAGTGGGAATTAATTTATCCAAAAAAGTAACTAGGATCAAATAAATAAACAAAACAACAAAACATATAGAAAAAAACCACAACTGAATCTCAAATAAATATAAACAAGCGGATTCAGATACAAAATACAACTAAACAAGTTGAAAACAAATACAAATCTAGGAAAAAACTAAAAACTAGACCACACTACTACAATCTCCATGCTACCTTAGGTTCACCACAAACCATGATTAAAAACCTCTCCATGATGAAATAAAAAACATAGAAACCTACGAATGAGGCTAAATTTATAAAATAGCTCAGGTCTATTGACACCGAGTAGAATAAATAGGGTGTGATATAGACAACTCAAAATGAAATCACCAAATAATCCATGTGTTTCGTTTATAGAAAACAAAACATCAACACTAGTTTGAAATAAATTTTAAAAAATATGGGTTTTTACTTTTTATCAAGAAAATATAGTTTTCTAAAATTCAAAAGACAACACACAACACATCCCATTTTCGAAAACATGTTATAATTTTTATACCAAAAACTAAACCAAATAACTAAGTAAAACTATAATGGGTAATGGTGAAAATAAAATAGTCGTATAAGAAAATAAATTTTATGAAAATACAAAAAAAATCCCAAATAGCAACCATGGGATTTTTAAAAACACTAATTTCTATGTGACGAAGAACCCCTTTTTGAAATCATTTTCAAAAACACTGATTTCTTTATAAACCAAACCCAAAAATTATACGTAGTTGAAAAAGAATAAACAACCACTTTAAAATCCAAGGAATTACTAACTCACAAATGTTTTTCCAAATCAATTACCAAAAATATTATCATAACATAATGAGGATAAATATGACAACCCTGCTTTTTATTACAACTTAAACATGATTTATTACATAAAAAATCACTTGATACAACAAAGAAGATCGATAGGTTTAGTGTCTTTGGGGCTTAGGATCATTAAATAAAAATTTAAAACATGAAACACAACATCTTTATTGAGAACTTCCTTTACATGACCACTACATTCCCTCGTACTTAGCATTGCATGGGATAACCTGAGGACATGCATAAGAAAAGGGTGAGCTATAAAGCCCAGTAAGGGAGTACACATGGAATAACATGAGGAGTACAATACATGTTATACAATAGGAATAATAAATAGAGCATAAAAGAAACATGAACATAAAGGGATGATAAAACATGATAATTATAACATGGAGATGTGGCAACAACACTTAACATGGAATTAGCATTATCCAAGGCTCATTGCACATAATGAATGAGTAAACCCTCATTGCACATGAAGCCGAGTAAACCCTCATTGCAATTGAATTAGCATGAGTCAACACTCATTGCACATGACGTATCATGATACTATACTTTACCCAATGTATTAGAGCTCTATAAGGGCGCACCCTTCTTAAACATTTCATTTCATGCATAAGTGTGCGACATGGATCATAAAACATGGATTAATAAAACATAATCATTTATTCCATGATAAAGGAATGTGTAATTCATACATGAAAATTTATATTCAATAATTAAATGTGCATAAAGGTGAATACCCTTGATGGAGAAATGGGCATGGTATTCACTACACAATGACATTGGCTTAGAAAATCGGTGCGATTTTGGCAGCGTATCGGCGTGACATAAGAATTCATAAAAAGGTTGATGAGAGAGGAAGGGGTTCCTCATCATATTTACATGTAATGGAAAGTAAGGAGGTCATATAGATACATGTCCCAACAATTTTAATGGAATTTAGACCCATAATACAAAATTATTTGCTTGAATGTAAAATAAGAGAGAGATGTTCCTTTCGGAATTTCGGCATAGTAACAGGTGTACATGGGAGGCATTTAATGAGAGAGAAAGGGGTCTCCCATCATTCAAACAATAAAAGGGTAGTATGGTGGAGTTGCGAAACTGTACCCAAACATTCATTATTGAAATTAAAAGGGCAAGACAACCTAAAGAAAATTGACAAAAATGAGAAAGGATGAAAAAACCCTTACTTGGAAGTGTGCTTCCAAAGGCTAGAGATAGGGTTGTGAGAGGCTTCTTGGGAGCTTGGGGAACCTAGGGAGGATTCTAGAGAGAGTAGAGCAGAGTTTGGGAGAACTCCAAAGGCTTTGAGTGAGGATAAAGTGGGAGCGTGGGTGGGTTTATATAGGAAAGGTGAGGGAATTCTTTATCATTTAGGTTTGGGACACCTTATATTAAATTAATCCAAACCACAAACCATCCCATGGTTTTTGCCCATGGTTTTTAGAAAAGGGAATAGGAAAAAAATATTTTATAAGGCCCAAGTCCGAACTTCTTAAAATAATAAGGTTGCTTATGTGGAGGTGAGTCACACTCCCATGGAAATTAATTTAAAAAGGCCAAGTGTTGAATATGTCTTGGGGGGTCCATTAATGCTTTGAAAAGTAAGTCAAACAAACCCAAAAGCACATTATTTTAATTATAAAACATATATTGGATGAACATAAATATTATGGTATTTTATTACATCACCATTGGGTCATTATGATGTCATAAAACACATTATATATTTAAACGGTATTTAATTGTTACCCAAAAATTTGACTGTCTCAGAAAATTATGAAAAATTCACCGTTGGATAATTTCGATGTCCTGATTCTAGAAATTACATTTATTTTATCTAAATTTTTTTCTAAATATGTTGGTTTCACTTTTAAAATAAAAATCGACATTTATTGAAAATTCACAGGTTTTGACAAAAATTCCTTTGAAACCATAATAAAATATTTTAATTGCATTCATAAAATTATAAGATCGTTTATATTTAATAAAAAAAATTAATTTAATAATAATAATATTATTTTATTAAAATATTATTTAATTAAAAAATCCCTTAATTTAATAAAATAGATTTCTTAATTAAATAATTACTAAAAACACCATTTTTACTTTTAAAAATCTATTTACAATGTATCAAAAATGACTAGAAATTATATTCATTATTATATAAGAAAATAATGTACATGAACATATTACTACTTATTTGTTACATAACCCCTTAAAATAGCCGCATAAGACCTAAGGGTAAGGTGTGCGACGGTGAAAGTCTCTTGGGGCAGCTCAGATAACATCGCTCGAGTGGTAATCTCTATCAACTGCCACTTTTCCCATAGACGGTCCCGTTTGAGCTTGACATGTTGAAGCTCAGCTTGGGCTTGGTCAAGGGTGAAGCCCAAGGATGCCACCTCTTTTCCGAGCTTTGAAAAATGGGCTTCGTCTGGGGTAATTCTACTAGATGAGGCCATCGCTTCTTTTTCTGAGTAAATTGGATTTGTTAAGGTCCTATATTTATACTAATCATGTGATCACTATTCAACGGCTATATTAACAACGTTCAAAATTCATAACATAAAACCAAAGAAGTTGAAATCTTATAAAAACATTTTTCATAAAGAGACATTTAACTAGATCAAGAGGGATTTTCCATTAATGAAACTTTGGGTCATTACAATAAACCTTTCATAAAACACATAATCTTATTCTAAAAGAACACATGTAATTTCATCAAACAACCTAGTCGCTATGAACCTAGGAATAATTCAAGAATCCCATTGGAAACCTATTTCTAGAAAATTCTACCAATACAAAAAAACACCTTAATGGACTAAATATATGCCTTATGAATGATTGAATATTATTTAAAAATTAATTGAAACCATCCAATCATAAATAAGTTACATCAGAATGAAAAAAAAATAAAAACACCAATTTTGATGGCATGCACACGTGAGGAAACTCTTAGATAAGAGAGATTAGTTCCCCATAGACCATCCAAACACCCTATATTAGAATAAAGTACAACCCAAACACAACCATTTCCATTAGGGTTAAGAAAAATGAGATCCAACCTAATGTAAAGACAGGAAAAGAGATGGGAAGTGTAGAAGGTGTGAAAAAATGATTAAAAATCCTAAAAACACACCTTAGATATTTTAGGATCGGACCATGGAGTGTAGATAGACAATGGAGAAGAGGTTTTAGGTCCCCTTGGTGCACCAACACTGATAGGGAAGGAGGATTACCATTTTTGGAATAAAAGGGAGGGAGAGTGGAAATGAGTATATAATATTTTAATAACATAGAATGACCGCACGGTATGGCCTTACAGTTTACCAAACCATTTCCAACCTTGTGGTGGCCTCTACCTAACCCGAAACCAACTACACAACCAACTCACACTATTTTTGACATCATAAAAAAACTGTGTGGTAGCTTCTGGAAATCTCTCAGACCTACTGCATGGGTACTTGAGCTGAACCGCATGGGACCTACTAACCATGTGGTTCCTGTGCGTAGGATAAAAAACACCCAATCCTAAAAAAACACAAAAATTTCAACACAATATCATCCCAAACTTAAACTGGAGAGATCCAATACCAAGAAAATAATAAATTATAAGAGTTTATGAGGTAGGGTCCTCACAGTATACCTTTATAATACATGTATAAAACCTTTAAAAACACTATTTATAAGAATTTTTCATTTTTAAAATAATATGAGACTTATAATAGACAATTTTTTGATCACACAATTTCATGTAGTGACTGATAGATGGTGATGAAATATTAGATAATAAATATATCTTAATAGTTATTCTCTTAAGGTTCCTCTAAAATAGAATATTCAAAATTATTACAACAACAACAATACCCAGTTTTTATTCTTCTTTATAAAAAATAGAGATAAATTTAATACACATAAGGAAGAAGATAACAACTTATAAATAGTTATAGAATATCAATCTCACTATATATACTTTCTATTTTAAATTTTTTAATATATTTCATTCATTTTATATTTGAAGAAAAAATTAACAAATATATGTGATGATATTTTCCTAAAGGGGTGATTTTTAATTTATTTTCATTCATATAAAAAACTATAAGGTACATGACAATTCATGTACGTGAAAAATCAAAGAAATATTTGATTTAAACAAATCACCCATTACTTCCTTAACCATCATAAACTATGACGAGAATAAATAATTTGTTCATTTTATATAAATTAATAATGGTAATAAATTCCTGAAAATTATATATTTAATAAAAATTTCACAAAGAAATGAATTTATACAGATTGTTAGCACCAGTTGTATCATTCTGTATTACCATATCCTTATATGTAACCAATATCTCCACATGGATAATGATTCATAAAAAATATTCTTCTATATAAGTTCCATTATTATATGTACATAAGAATTATCATGTCTTTACTTAACCATTATACAGTCCTTCTATAACCATCATCTAGCCCTTACATAAACATCAAACTTGTCATTGCATAACCATCATCTGGTGTGTACATCTATAAATCTCTTTTGTCTGAACGTTAATATATCTAAATATGATGTAATATTATCTATGTGATAATTAGCCTATATTTGTGTAAGAATCATATTTACTTTCTTAAACATCAATAATGAAAAAAAGTTTCACTTTAGAAAATAATAAATATAAATAATAAATATATATTGAAAAACTAATATAAACTTATTCAAACCTAATAAACACACTTAAAAACTCATTTTAAAACATATAAGGGTTTTTTCTGGAATTAAAACATAAAATTAATTAGATATGTTATAAAAAATTATTATTTCAAGAATATCCCCCTTTCTTATGATCACAGAAACCATTAAAATGGAATAGAAAGTTTAATTTAATTTATAAATTTTTTTGAAGATGTTAAATAATTATAGAATAAGTAATATGTAATATAAAATTACATTCTAATTTTTTATAAATTTTTATTCATTGAATATATTTTTTTGATAGAAAAATAATTAGTAGAAAAAATATAGGTAGACTATAATGAGAAATAAAATTTTGCGATTACTCATATATTCTATAATATTTTGTGATATAAAAATGTAAGTGATATAAAAAACATAAACTATAGTATAGTGAATTAATATACTGAGAGAATATAGATCACTAAAATTAATAAATATATAACACTAACTTGTATTAACATAATAAAAATATATATGTAAAAGTGAATAAAATATTACTATTTACAACAGACATCCAAAATAAAGAAGAATATCCATACATTGGCTATGGATTTGGCTTGTATGAATGTGTAAAGTTTTGGTTAATATGATTTGAATGAGGTAGGGGATTCTTAAATGTTATAGGTGAGAAATATGGTGGTTGAAGTGAAACTTGATCATTGGGATTATGAGGGAAATTGTCATCAAGGGTAAAATTGAACTAGAAATAGCTCAAAGGTCAACAATGTCTTGTGCAGAAACCTTCCTCAGACTAGCCAAATTGTTGGTACTGATTTACTTAGAATTCCCCATGTTATACTTAGATTTAGTATGGAAATGAATTTTTTTATTTGGATTTGCTGGTTTGTCTATTTTAACATCCTTAGTAGCCTTATGATTTACTTTCAGATAGAAAGTTATGTGATTAACGGTTTCTAAGATTTTTTAGTGATAAGTTTGGAATCTATCATCTAGATTAAGAACAAGAGATCTTATTCATTTGAGTTTAAAAATACCATCTAATTACTTGTATATCCTCTATATAATATATTCCATATAAAAATAAAAAATTACAAAATATACTTTCTCGAGTTTTTTTGCTTAAAACTTTAGAGGTACTTGAATATTTGACTTTTATACATAACTTTTAGTTAAAATTTTCAACATTTACATATAAACAACTAAAATTCTAGATGTATCAATATAACCTATACACACAATAGGAATAACATGATTTTATTTTTAAATAGCATCTTTTTTTCTTTTAAAACCATCACTCTAAATGTTATCTCTATTTTCATAAGATGATCAATAATTTGACTTAGATTTTGAATCAATGTCCTTACATTTAATTAAAACATCTTCAATTTTATCATATATTACATTAAAATTTTCATTGATGGGATCCATAGATTATTTTTATAGCCTCATGAAATATTTTATAGGTCTAATAATGTTGATAATTTTCCAAATGACTAAACTAAAAGAATATTAAAAAAACCAATAATTTCATTCAATAATTTGTTAATACCATTAATAATTTCAATAAATATATACCTTAGAATCCTAAACTATAGTGAATTGTAATTTTCATTCATAAATATTGCATCATTTAATAGGAATATTCAACACATAACACTATGATTCACACTAGAATCATATAGGTATAGTGTATTTGGAAACTTGGATATAAAAAAACTTGTTAAAAATAGATCTATATCATCACCCATTAGGTAATTTATAACTATAAACCTTTTTAGAAATATCATAAAAAAATATTTATAAACTAGGGAAAGGACACAAAAAAAAGTGTTATCTCTGATGCCCAATAAAGGTAAACAAAGAAGATATTAACTATCACATAAACATTACATGAGAATAAGGGCATGATAACATTATAATAAAATTTAAAAACCATTTAATATAATATATATATATTAATATTAAAAAATGAAATAAGTATTTAATGATCATAATACATGAATCATAATGGAATCAAATAAAATTATCCCTAAAAGCATTCCATTGGAATAAAACATATGTCTATGGCATACAGATATGTATGGAAATCATTTCCTTAGTCGTTGCTCACTTCCAAGACTATCATAATGGACTATGTTCACTCCCAATTCCATCCCACCTTTAGTCAAGGCTCAATCCCAAGACTGTCATAGTAGTTAAATACCCTTACTAAATTGACTTAAAACCCCGTTTTAGTCTTCCTTTTCATATGAGATATCTATATTTACCCAATACTTTATAGGGATATATATTTATGGGCCCAACCATTTCCTAATAAAAATCATACATATGTGGGCCACAATATTACAAAACATTCATCATATTATTACTTCTATAAAATAAATTACTTTTATAAATATTTAAAAATTCCATCATATCCAAACCGATGGAAATAATAATTTTTAATAATAATTGTGTCATTTTAATTAGAAACCTTCCATATAAAGTATAATGATCATATCATTGGATCATATCCCTAATAATTCATAATCGACAATGATGGTTGTTTTAATGGATGTGTTGAAATAACACAAAATATAATTAAAAAAACTCTTAAAGAAAATACCCTTTTGTTTTCAAATAATATATTTAAAATCTAAAAATTTCCAAAATATTATATAAAATTTTTTATTTGAAAATAAATACGGAAACATGTAAGGTAATATTTAAAAAATAGAGTTGTCATGATGGCAATGAATTCCCTTCATTCCTTTTATGTTAATACAAATATTCCATTCAAATTTATGAAACCTTTCAAAAGTACATCATTTAGAAAATGACTAGAAGATTCCTTTTAATATAATTTCTAAAAAATAATTTTTTTTTGTAAAAATGAATCTAAAAAATAATATGAAAATAGAAAAAAATTCTCAAAAACATTTTTTTAGAAAACAAAGATATTGTAGAAAAGGGATTTTTGATCAAAGAACTTAATAAAGATGGTTTTCCAAAAAAGATATTCATTCATTCAATTAAGTACATTAGGTGAGGAAAAAGAAATGAAAATATTTAATAACAATATTAAACTAAAGGAGTAGAAAATTCAAGGAATTATTTATAGATATAATAAAAAAAATTCTCATGAGAAACTCAATCCTAAACAATCTGGATAAACAATGAGATTTCAACACCAATCCCATTCGTCAAGTTTGACAGGATTTGAAATCACTCTAAAAAACTATAAAATAAATTTAAATTTATTATAATTGTAAACCATAATTATTTACATTATTAAAATATTATATATTATTCACTTAAATCATTTATAAAAAAATTTATTAATAATTCCTTATTAAAATCATAGTTTTCGGATGTTAACAATTTCATTTTTCATGATAATTTCTGTTCAATAGTTTTGATACTTATAATTATATCATTGTTAAATAATCTAATTTTTTTTATCATGATATATATATCATCTATAAATAAACTAAATAAAAAAATTAATTACACCATTAACAGAGATGGTAACTTATATATACGTATAAATGTTGTTTACACTTTTTGAAAGATAGAAAGAAGGACAATAAATATTAAATCACCTATAACGAATAATTATTATATAATATATATTATATATGTTAATTAAATATATCTTTATTACTATCCATGTAAATTAGAAATGAATAATGAATGACATCACTTCATGGAGGGAATAGTCCACATATAAGCAGGATCACCATTATCATTTTTCAATGGATTGGAAGGGAAGAAGGTAGATATGATATCATAATTACGACATAAAATTTATTGAAATTAATTTTAAAATAAACTCGCTAAATGCGACAAAAAATGAATTTTAAATAAAATTATTCTCTTAAGTATACCAATTTTTTGAATCAAAATCCATATAAAATTAATTTTAGGGAACATAATTAGAATATTCATAATATAAATCAATGAATGTTACTTAATTTTTTTTAAAACATAATGAAACTCAATAAATTATTTAAATAAAAATAACTTTTTTAAACAACCTTTTTCACCATTCATCAAAAACCAATATTTTAAAAAATTCTGAAAAATTCACACTATGATAATTATAGCATGTTGATTTGAAATCTGATGTTTTTTTTCAATTTTTTTTTGAAAAAGTTAGAAAAATTTATTATATTATTTTATCACAAAATTCTACAAAATAAATTTAGAGGAAAAATTTATATAATGAGTTTATTGATAATTGAGTACTTATTTATAAATATTTTTTCTTTATCTGAAATTTTTTACATATTTTTAAAATTTGGTCAATCTTATTCATCTATAGAATTTTATTTCTAGGTTATCATGGTATACTATATTTTGATTTAATTAGACTAGGGGTAGCTTGTATTAAAATATATAGATGAAATAAAGTTTATTTAATGAGAAATATATTATAAAATATTGGGGGTGTTACATTCTACATACATTAAATTAATATGTTCCATTAAATTCCACCACCCTGATATGAAAAATGAGGATATATCTATTTGATCGCATCCCCAAGTTCCTATTTAGCATCTTCAAATTTTGGATTCCTCTAAAAATCTTTAACCCATTGAGTGGTCTTGTTCCATATAACTTTATCTCTACTGTCCAATATTTCTATGAGTTTTTCTTCATAGAAAATATCAGGCTCCAATGGTACAACATATGATTTTAGTACATGTGAAGGACCAAGTATGTACTTCCTCTAGAGGGATACAAGGAAGACATCTTGAAATTGAGAGATTCTATGGAAGTACCAAGGGATATGATACCTTTCCTACTTTATCAATAACCTATATGGGTCTAATATACCTAAGGTTCAACTATAACATATTTTAGAATCTCATAAAATTCTACCACGGAAAAAATCCTAAGAAAACCTTCTCACCAAATTCAAAATCTAGATTTCACTAACAAGTGCCATCATATATTATCTATTGAATTTGATATTTATTAATTCACTATTGAATACTATAACTTTTTTTCCAATTCCTTTTCTAGATTCGGTCCTAATAGCTTTATTTTTAAAACTTCATTCCAACATGTTAGAGTTTTACACTTTTTCTCAGAGTGTTCTTCATAATGATCCATCTGAATTCAAGAGTAAAATATATGGTTGTAAGAAAAATCTACCATAGGAAGGTGTTAATACCAATGACCTTTGAAATACATACCTAATCATCTCCATAAGAATTTGAATGGTTCTTTCAGATTTATCATATTTATGAGGAACATATATAGTATTAAAGATTAACTATAAATCAAGAGCTCGATAAAGACTATTCCATAACATCGATGTAAACCTTGGATCCTAATTAAGAGTAATTGAATATGGTAATAGATAAAACCTTACCACTATATTAATGTTTATTTTGGAATGATTTTTAAGATATAAATATTCAATGATTTTAATGCATTGTTCTATCTTTTTAAGGTGGTCTACAACTACCCAAATAGCATTATAAACCATATATATTTTTTGGAGTCCAATGATAAAATACATGGTGATGTTTTCTTTGATTCATTTTGGTTTGGGTAATGGGTATAACATCTACTTAGACTTCTGTCTCTCAGGATTAACTCACCGAAAAACCAAAAATCGTGATACATACTCTAAAATATCTCTCTTCAAGTTCCCCGACCAAAAATAATCTTTTAGATCACTATATATCATTATTTTTCAAGGATGTATAAATAATGATGAATTATGATCTTTGTCCAATATTTTATAATTCATGTGTGGTATTTATGTGACATAAACATGGCTATTTAACCTTAAAATTGCATTATAATTAAGGTCAAATTGAAGAACTTTTCTCACATTATCTTATACTTATATATGATCCTTTTAATCCTATTTAATATCTTCATAAATAGATGGTTGAACTCTAATTTTATAAATAAAATATTTTTCTGATTCCTTCAATATTTCTAGATCAATCCTTTGAAAATATAAAAATATTGGAGCTGTTATGGTCCTCATCCTAGATAATCTAGTATGATCCTTTCGAGTCAAAGATAATCCCACCTTGTTCTCTTTCCCACAGTGGTATTATATTGAGAAATCATAAAAATAAATGAATTACAACTATATTCATTGGAATATATTAGGCTCTTTTTGAGTGAATGTTTAATTGAAATTTTTTTGATCATTTTATATATAATAACTTTATTCACAATAACAGTACTTATATATTTGTAATGTAAAAATTACCACAATTAACACCAAATAATGAGTTGGGAAATTATTTCAAGAACATTTAGTTTTGAAAAGGAATATCCTCTCACTATATAATTATACATGTGGAAGCTTCCATGTAATAAAAAAAATAATGATTAAAAACCATTATCCAATTCATAAAAGTGAATGAATAGGTGCACTGACTAAAATTTTCATTAGTACCTTCAAATTTTCCTTACATTCATCTGTACAAAAGAACCTGGATCTTCTACGAGTTAACTCAGTGAGTAGATTAAATAAACCTGAGATATTATTCACAAAGAATAGATATTATCCATATAAAACAATAATACTATAGATCTTAGTAAGCAAGGTTTTTCTTGGCCAACAATAAAAAAGTTCTAGCTTTTATGAGTGCATTGATACACCCTTTCTTGATATTTTATAACTCAAAAATGAAACATATTATATCCAAAATTCATAATTGATAAATTTTTAATAAAAAATATATAGTATTAGGGTCTTCAGTAAAATCCTAAAATTATCTTTATGTGCTTCGTTTCTCTATTAGATATAATAATATCATATAAAAAGGCTCTAATAAACCGATGAATGTAAAATATAAAGACTCAATTTATTAAATACATAAAGATATCATGGAAATTAGTAAGACCAAATTGAATCAATATAAATTCAAAATGTCCACACCTCCAATAAAATAACTTCTTTGTTATATTCTCATTTTTGAAACACAATTGATGATATACCGAATGAATTGAAATCTTGTAAAATTATTGGGATCTATATAGTTGATCAAATAAGACATAAATATGTGGAACTTAATACTTCTTATATATTTTGAACTGGTTATGTTCTTGATAGTCAATGAAGAGTCACATTGATCTATATTTCTGCTTATTGAGAAGAAAAAGTTCACCCCAAATTGACACACTTGTCTGAATAATTCCCTTTTCATCATTCCCTTGGAGTTTCTCCTTTAATTCATCCAACTCAATAGGGGTCCTTCTATATGGAGTCATTGAAATATGTGTAGCACCAGGTATTAAATCTATTCAAAAAATACTTCATGATTCTATATAATACTACGTAATATTCTTAAAATATACAAAAAACACCCATATAATTGATTTATCATCAATGTTGAGATTCTCCCCACCCATCTGAGATTAACACCCATTTTTAAAAGGAATCCAAACTCATATAATCGATTTGATTTCCATTGAAATTTTATACTTATAATCAAATTGATATATAATCACAGGTTGATTCTGAATATAAAATGTCACATCCCTTCTTCATTAATTGATGTGATATTTATGTAAAAAAATTAAATACATGCCTAATATAACATCAAATTCAACCAAATAGAGAATACCAAGATTTTTAGGAAGCACATTCCTACAAACTTAAATTGGAGAAGAATCATAAATTTGGTATTCAATCATCATAACATTCGGTTTTTTTCATTAATAATTAATCATCTAGTTATTGAGGTGGTATTTTGATACCCTTAGAGAAATCTTCAATTATAAAAGACTGTATAAATCCATAATCAACTAAGATATTTTAATTTCAAGAGTGGATGGTAAGTGAAAATTTCACCACATCTTTATCATACCCCTCACCAGCAATAATGACCATATTATTGTTCCCTTTATATTTAGGCTTAAGTGATTGATAATAGTGATCATAAATGATAACCTTCATCTATGATAATTGGTTAACATAATTACCAAAATCCTTGAATATGATATAATGGAGTGTGGGTGGTTTATTCTGTAGATATTTTTATCTATTCAAATTAGCATCTACCTTATTCCTATTATTTCAGTATGCTATTACCCAATGACCTTCCATTTCACACATAAAAAATTTACTGGTTCCCATAAAATAATTTCATCCATGTTTCCTTCTAAACTCTGACCACAAATTAATATACATGTTCTTATATCTATGGTTTTTAGAATTTCCATCGAAATCCTTTATTATTTTATAATCAAATCCATGATATTTTTGGGTGAAACAAATATCCATGTCCATCTCGACAGTACATTGATCAATTTCTTCTTAGATACTAATGTCCCTTATATATAATTCCTTTTGGTTACTTGGTTTTAAGATACTAAATAATCGATCAAACTTACCTTCTGGTTGGATGATAATACAAGAAGCATTCCTTGAAAGTCTTGTAAAACATTCTTCATTGGTAATAAAAAATTCATCCTCCTTATTATGTATCTCAAATAATTACTTATCCATTTTAATATGATAAATATGAAAGACTTTATTATTATAAAAATAAGCTATTAAACCCATCCAAATCCATGGATTCTTTTTCTTTATGTTGCCTCATGTTCTTAATAAGAGACGACCACTAATCTGATTGGAATTCAAGATGATAAATTAATAAATAACATTTTCATGTTCATAAAAATAGATAATGAAAAATATATTTTCCGTGGTATTTCTCAATTTCTCACCAACTAGTAGATCATCAGACCCACTAAAAGAAGGTAGATATTGAAGCTTGGCAGATTCAATAGAACATCGTTCCATCCTATATTCGTTTTGAAGCTTAGAATGATTCATAGCATTATAATTTTTTATAATCAAAGAATATTTCATTCTATATCCCAAAACATTTGGTTCCTTAAGAGGACAATCATGGTCTTGTTAGTCATATTCAATATTAACATGAGTTCATTAGGTTCTATCAATTAAATAAAACAAAAAAGCATAGTGTAATCAATATTAATCATAATGATAAAAAATATAATCATCAATAATCATTTATAGGATATCTAAATCATGAAACATTGTTTTTAATATATAAAACCTTGGTTTTATCTTATATCATTCATCATCATAATCTATCAAAATCCATCATAATGGTTCAGAAAGAAAATGTGAGTTATCAATGATTATCCATCAAGAGTGTAAAACCAGGTGTATAGTATGGGCACACTCACTATGCACCAAAATGATTTCCAAGATATACCCAACCATCTCTTTTAGGGTTATTACCCTTATATTCTTTTGTTTCAAAACCGCATCCACTTGTAGTTTCTAGAAAAGGATTCTTTTCAAGGAAATCCATGATCCATTCCTTACCATAACATAAGAAATTCTATTATGCATAATATTAATATAAGGATTCATAATAAAATTTTCTCATCATAGTTTCCAAATTTAAGTAAACCTTGATATGATAAAATCTAAAGAGACACCTAATTTTCATACAAAAAATATAATATATTACATGATGAAAATTTGATATATAATATTATGATCCACGATAGAATTATATAGGTCCAGTTTCCTTGGATGCATGGATATATAAAAAACTTTTTCATAAGATATCTATATCATATACCACTATTTTCTTCATAATTGTAACCCTTCTTAGATATATCATACATACAACCTTTTTATAACTTGTAAAAGGAAACATAATAAATAGTGAGATCTAATACTTAGTAATGGTAAATAAGAGAGACATCAAATACCACATAAAATATAAAATGATAATAAGTGAATGATAACATGATAATAAAATTTTTAAGACCTTACCCTATATATCATAGTCCATAATATTAAGTCATTAGATATATATTAGTAGTGTAAAAGACACGAAGCATAAAATAATCCAAGAGTATGGGCAATAAAACACCACTTTGGCATAAAATAGAAGTTTTTATGGAATACATATAAGCATGAAAAAACCATTAATTACTCAAGTATTACTAAAAGTACAATCATAGTGTATTAATTTCACTCACCATTCCATCATATCATTAGTTAAGTGTCACTCCAAATACTATCATAGTGTAAATATTCCCTTACTAAACTAGTTTCACTCTTCATTCTAGACCGTTTTATCTCATGAGATATCTATATTTACACAATTAATTTGATGGATATAGAATTATATTCTCACCAATTACATAATGAAAATTGTACATATTTTTTCCAAAAGATAATAAAACATTTATCATATCATGACCCATTGAAAATAAACGGTTTTCATAATCATTTAAAAATTTCATCAAAGAATAACCCAAAAAAAATTATACATCCTAAAAATAATCTCATTATAATCATACAAAATATTTATAAATGATACTAATGGTAACATTGGATCATATTCCTATTAAATTAAAAGAAACAAGTTTATTTCATTGTTGAATAAACATTCAATTAAAATGACCTCAATATCATTTTTGATGAAAATACCGTTTCCATTTTGAAATGAATTTTTGAAATCTAAAAATATTTAAAATATTGTAGAAATAAATTTATTTAAAAATTAAAATGGTAACTTATTAAAGATGATTAAAAACATTGATTGGTCATGACATTGGGAAATTTTATTCATGATAGGTACATTAAAATAAATATTCAATTCACATTTCTGATAAAATGTCAAATGTAACTCATTTAGAAAATGGAAAAAACATTAATTTTAATTTCTTTTAAAATAAAGTAAAAATTTATTAAAATTGGATATAAAAATTCCTAGGATATATTTATTCATTTTTGAAAACAATTTTAGAAAACATTTCCATGAAAAAAGATGAATTTCGACTGAAGAATGAAATAAAGTTTATTTTCCTTAAATATATTCTTTAAGTATATTGAATTCATAAAGAAAATACGTAATATACAGATATATACATGGGATATGAAAATTATTAGGATTCTTGAGGAATAGGTTATAGAATTCCATCACCATAAACATGAGCATAAATAATCATGATAAACAATGAGATTTTTGGTTAGGCCATAGAACTTCTCTTTTAGCAGAGGCTAAGGCCATGATGGTGGGTCTTAATGAGTGTCGACAAAGGAGGATAATCCTTACAGAGGTTGATATAGACTCCATGCTAGTTTTGAATGCTCTCTAGGGCCTAGGTGTTGTGCCTTGGTCCATTGAATATGTTATTCGGAAATGACTATGCATGCTTGAAAATGGCATTAAGACCTCCCATACCTGGCGAGAGGGAAATAGGGCAGCAGAATACCTTGCTACATGCGACCTTCTTGTTTTTGAGTGCTTATCTTTTCATGACACTCATAGACTTCCTCTGGCTGGTAAGATTATTTGTAAGGAATACGCCCTTGGTCTTCACCACTTTAGACCCCCGTAGTCTTGTCTGTTTCGACCCCTACTAGGGCCTTTGTGTGTTTCCATCTCTTTGAATAAAAATTTGCATGATGATGATAACCAATGATATTGTAAAACAAATCCCTTACCTCATGTTTGAATTTATTAGAAATAACTCTAAACTCATTTATAATAAATCTAATCATATTAATATTATATATAATAATCATTTATATACTTATAATATCATATATGATCCAATTATAATAATTCAACCCCAATTAATTAATAATTATTGATTAAAATCATTGTTTCTCGGTGTAAATTGTTTCATTTTTCATGTTATGTTTAGTTTTGTAGTTCTAGTACTTTTAGATTGATCATTGTTCCATCATCCTAGTAATATCAATAAGTATATAAATATAATATATATTCATTATATAGATATATATTTAGTTTCATCTATAATTGATATAGATAGAAAAATGAAATACACAACTCATAGAGATGGTAAGTTGTACGTATAGATTAACGTTATTTTTACTTTTTGATGGATGGAATGAAAGATAGGTAAATATTAATTCAACTTCCCAAAATCATTATTATAGAATATGTGTTCATTAAATAAATCATTATTACCATCCATGTAAATTTGAAATGAAAAACAAATATCATCGCTTCGTGGAGGAAGTAGTCCACACATACACACAAGTGACGTTATAATTTTCTAACAGTTTGGAAGGTAAGATGGTGGAGATGGTATTATAATTTCAATATATTGATTACATAAAAATATAATACAAAAACTTTTAACCCATTATAATAACTATCCTATAATTTTTTTGATGGAAAATGAATTGTGTTGCTACGTGGAGTTGGTAATCCACACGTACGCACGAGAAATACTTTCACTTACCATTTGATGGAATAAAGGTTCAATATTGGTGCATATATAACCATAATATAATTTAAATATATTTTTGATAACTAATTTATTATTTTATTTTTAATCAAATATATTTATAGGAGGTTGAACAAGAAATAATTTGAAAGAGGTCGGGTAAGACAACCTCTCCTTCGATTGGTCTCCTTTACATCCTTTCTCAAGGACACATGGAATATAATTTTAAGATGAGTAAAACTTCTAATTCATGAATAGGGATATTTTGAAGATAGTTGGTCATGTTTTTATTTAGATATAATGCTCAAAGTGTTGTAAATGTCGGAATGTATGGGTTTTCTTTTATAAGTTGAGGAGAGGACCTGAATTGAATTTATTATAAGATTAAAATATAATAAAGTCATTATAAAGTAAAATGATTCCAAATGGGTATTGAATAGAATAAGGGATATTATGAGGTCTAAATATATCCATCTACTCAGTTTTAGACACGTTTTATTTGAAAATTTACCCTTATATCTTTGTCTAACCCCCAGTAAAACTGGTTTAACATGAACCACATTGAAATTTTTTTAATATTTTTTTACTATTAATTATAAAAGAGAATAATAATTACCAAATTTGGACATGATTATTCATAATATGGAATTCATTTTACCCAATTTAATCTCAAAATTTGTAATAAATTACTTTTTCAAAAGAACTTTCAAAACCCGATGAAAAACAGTTTTCAATACAATATTATTTCCTTAAGTATACAAATTGTTTAACGAAAACACATTTAAAATTAATTTCAATGAATATAATTATATTATTAGGAATATAAATGAACTAATTTTACTTTTAAAAACATTTTAAAACAATATGAAACAATATAAATTATTTAAATGATAAGATAATTTTTAATAAAAACAAGCATTTATCACAATTCTTTAAAAAACTAATAATATTGATTTTTTTTAAATCACTATAAGATATATTTTACATGTTTATTTAAAAAATGAAGTTTAATTTTTTAAATAAAATTTCTAATGGTGTAAAAATTTATTTATATTATTTTCTCACAAAAATCATTAAAAAACATTTTGAGAAAAAATGTATATAATTATTTTATTAGAAATTGAAAACTTATTTATCAGTATATTTTCTTTATAAAAAACTGGTTTATATATTTTTAATGTCTAGTTATTCCCATTCATACTGCCAATTTAATCTCTAGTTTATAATAGTATACTATATTTTAGTTCAATTAGATGTAGGGTTTCATGTATCATAAGTGATCGAAGATATATAATTTATTTAAGGAGAAATATACTGTAAAATTAAAGGATATGAAATGAAATTTAGTAGATAAAACATTTTTAAGATACGAAAAAAGTTAAATTGAAATAGATTCACTCTTTAGGCATTTAAATCTTTTAATCAACATGTTATGATCTGAGGAAATTGATATTATTTTATATATTACTATTTTTATTTCTCTTACAAAAGAAGTGGAAAGACAAAAATTAAATGAGTGTGTGTGTGGAAAAATATTAAAGATTTTATAACGAGAATAAATTAATTTTTCATCATATAAAAATTAAATTTTATTTATCCTTTAATATCTGTAACTTTATAGAAATCTAAAGTAGAATTGTCTGATTGAATAATATGTGAACTATCTATTATGTTAGAATGATATTTCATTATCTCCTTTAAAATATCAAAATTATATATTAAAATATAGTTTTAATTCAAAAATTTTATCTGTTATTTAGATTCCTTATGATCTAATCTAAGACCATAAATCTCTCCTTTAAATCATTCAAACTCAATTAATACTCTAGTAGGAAATGTTTGAACATTCTATTCAAAATATAGAAGAGATTAATTCTTATTGAAGAAAGGCATTACTTCTTCACATTCAATATATAGAATGTAATTTTATTTTTATCAGTATTTTATGAGTCCTTGAGAACTTATATTTTACCCACATAATACATAGATCCAGTATCACGATAGGATTCTCCACCCATTTATTCTTCATCAATTGGCCTTTCTCACAAATAGTTCCTCTACTAATAACTTCTCCCACTAAATGATCCTCACCTTATTCTATATCCACACCCTCAACCACCTCAAAAATCATAATAATCATAATTTTTCCCATAAAAAGTAATTTTTATTTAATTTATATATCCTTTACTCTTGGTCCTCTAAATATCTATAGCTTCCCTTACTATATTATCTACCACAAATTTTGGACTCTGAATATATACAAAAACAGCTTTAATAGAATGATTCCAAACATCTATAACAGGTACTCCTCCACTAAAATATGAGTTTTGATGTTTAAAAAAATTCTCTAGGATTTTCCCCCTCACCAGGATCATGGATGACGTCATATCCTTTATGGTTCTCCCCTAGATAATCTGTAGGGTTATCATTATCATCATCTTTGTCACATTTTTTCTTAGTTAACAAAAAAATTTTCTAAGAGGAATTACAATTCAAACTGATGATTTTATGATTTTTAAAATAGATAATAGATTTGTGATGAGATTTTACATCTTCTGAATCAAATATATGAACATTATTTTTTCCAATAATAATATATATAAGATGACCATAAAGCTATAAGTTCATAATCATTAAACATTGAGAGAAGTCATACATGTAACTTAATATATATTATACAATATTTACATTATACCATTTTATAAATATATATATTATATACATTTCTTGAAACAACTCTTTTTCAAATTCTCATTCTCTATGAGAAATCCCTATTTGAATGAACATTACAAGCACATTCCTTTCAGGATCCAAATCCTTCACTAATATTTTATTCATATTTTTAGCTCCAAATAGATAGAGAATTATATCTTATAAACTAAATTACTCAACATGTTCATTTTTTAACGAAATAATTATAATTTTTCATGATAGAAATTAAGTCTCACTGCCATTTATATTAAAAAAAATTAAAATATCATTTTGGCTTACAATCATTGAAATATGATCTATATTCGTGAAAAACTGAAAGTGAATAATCTCATATAAATCACACAACTCTTTTTGAATGAATATATATGTATATTTCTTATAATAATATATATACACCCACCTCGATATTATAAGAGCATTCATTAAAAATAGATCAATATGATTTAACAAAAATAGATATATGGCATTACCGGGGAGCACATGACACTCGAGACCCAATTATTTAGCTTTATTTGAGTTACAATATGGACCATAACAAGTTTTATTTTATATTTCACATAATAAAAAATGGTTAAAGGATTGAATGTTTAGGGGATTTATGTTTTGGTTTTGAAGGATTTGGAATGAAGAGAAACCAATCTATAATAGGTTTTCAATCGAGAGAGTTTGATACGTTTCATGATAGAAGAATGATTTCTCCATTACAATTTTATTCAGTGTCACTAATAGTGACATGATATATAATATATATAATAAAGTAAGTTTTTCATAGTAAAAAATGAACTATACTAATTTTATTCTATTAAATTCTTGTCAGTAAAATAATAGGACTTCAAATATTCACCTAATTGAATAATTTCTAATTGTAGTAAATTTATTTAAAATAGATTTACACAAATTAACTTTTAATAATGAAAAATATTTTAGACGTTATATGGATTATAAATATATCAAATATTATATTTTTAATATAAATTAATTTTAAATATATATCACTCTTTTGTGAAATATCCATTGGAAAATGATTACAGAAATCAATATGATTCATTTAGGAATGTAATATCATATTTTTTGAAATTTTAAAAACCCTAGTTTTATCAGATTTGATTGAAACATGGTCAAAACTAATTCCAAAATACCCAAGTATGCATTTCACCTATGCTTACTATCATGGAGGGTAAAAAATTATTTATCTCGATACATTATTGAGGAAAAGAAGTAGAAAAATCAATGATTTGTGTAAACTAACATTTGTGTTTGTTTTCCATTTTGAATTAATTGTTTAACTTATTTTTATCCAATTTAGGTTGAGGAAAATATTAAATAACATTTCTCTTTCATAGAGAATAAATATTTCAATTCCCATGTTTTCTGTGCCAAATCCTACAATTATCAATTTCATCATTTAAAATGTTAAAAAAGATTACACTAAGAATTAAAATCTAAGGTGGAATCATTTTGAGTTCAAACTATAATAAAATTTAAGATTTTTATCTTTGAAATAGATTTAAAATTGGATTTAAAATAATATGAAAATATATAATCACAAACTTAAGAGATACTAATTATATATTCCTTCAAACCATCAAAAAAATAACATTATTTATGAATAAAGAGTCTAGAATTAAAGCCGATCGAACTAAAACAACTTTTATTTAGGATTTACATCAAAAGTTACATAGGCTTTCTCTATCATTGCTAGTGAGTAGAAGTTTAAAAAATCACCAATTTTGGGACTTGATAAACCAAAATACATATAAAATTTATCTTTTCTTTCATTGGAATTTTTTCATAAATAAACTAATAAAAAATAGTAGTTTTTTTTACAAAAATGATATTGGGTCCTATAATATTTTCTCTTATGATTCTCAGAACACAAAAATATTTTTAGTTTCAATAAATTACTTCTTTAATTATTGATAGGTTTTTTTGAGATAAATTCATGTTTAATAATATTTTTTTAGGATTTTAATACTTTAATTATTAGAATATTGATCATTTATTCCTCAGTGAAAAAAAATCATTAGATATTCCTTTATTAAATTTTCCTAGGAAAACAATTTTCTATATAGTTCTGGTTTCACTATATTTCTACCTATTTCTTATTTCCTTTTGATAAATTTATTTTTTACAATTATTCAGATGAGGTAATATTACCCTTTTTTAAATACAAATGGATCTTTATTTTTTCAATTTTACCTATTAAAAAATATTTTTTACTATCACAAACACAACAACTAGAGATAGATGTATCCAACTTTTTTTAATTATAATTTTTTTTGATTAAAATTATTTTCATAGAAATATGAATTATGACTTTTTTTATATGTATTATTATAAATTTTATGAGATCCATACTTTTCTTCCAATATGGTGTAATACCAATTTAATTCTTCATATGAGAAATTTTTCAGAATCAAATTAAAAAGAAAATATTAAATAGGCTGTGTTTTGACCAAGTTGGTTGTAAGTTGTTTTTAGAAGATGGAATATGTTTATTGTTGTATTTTTTTGTAAAAGAATATAAGGAATAAAATAAAACACCTATCTTTGATAGTGATCAGACCCAAAATCATATTTATATTTTAAAACTCACAATTCTTATAAAAGTACATCATATTGGGAAGATATTTCCTAGAAGAAAAGTCTCATCATATGAACTTTTGATTAAAAATGAGGTTCTATTTGTGATGAGGGAGAGAATTATATTTTTCATAGATGCATCGAAAATATGAAAATTCTTTTCTGTTTTTAAAATTTAAAAAATTCTTATGTCTTTTGGAAACTTGTGATGCAATCCTTATAAAGGATAGGGGAGAACATGTGCTACCAATAATATTTATGGTTGGAAGGAAAGATATTGTAGTAACACTAGAAAGTTACAATAATTCCCAAAGTAAATTTAAAGATTCTATTCTAAAAAAATGTTCTCAAAATCAAACTGAATTCGTGATCACAATCTGAATTTTGGCGGGGAAGAAATTATTAGAAGACAATTCTTTTCAGTCATAGTTCATTAGTGTGAGATAACCATATTGAGATTTGTTTGAAGGATTAAACAGTTCATCAGAATGTGAGAAGTTGAAGATTATGGTTTCTAGTCAGAACAATATGACATAATAAATAAATATTCGGAGAAAGAGGTTAGAACGGTGTATTGTAATCAGAAAGGGAATGAAGTTACTGAAGTCAAAGCTTCCTATATAGGTCCGTTAGATGTGGTGTGAAAACAATCATTAGAGGATGAATCAGTTGTGTTTGGATTTTTTGGGACAATTAAGAATGTAAATAATTGATTTTTGTTGGGACTGATGCGAGTAATAAATTCAGATACCAATCAATAATATAGTCAACCATTTTCATCAATATGAGTTGTTGATTATTTTCATTCGGGGAAAAAGATAAAGAATATCTCTGATATGTTATCAAATGGTTTAAGAGACATCTGAACTCATGTGCTTCCAACTATTGTACTAGAAGTTTCACTAATCTATTAGAGAAAGATAAATGATGATATATTTGTTGAGTACTGACACTGATAACATCATCGGACGCAAGATCATAAATGTGAAGAAGATAACAAAAGAAGAATTATTTCTAGTAGCTAAAAATATTTTATTAAGGGGATTTCAATTTTTGAAAATTTGTTTCTGAAATTGGACGAAGATAAAGTGAATGTGATGTCGAGATGTGTCAGAATCTTTAGAAGTTACTACTGTATTTATAAAAGAAGGGATTCCATGGTTTATTATTTCACATTTTCATAGAGGATTGGAATGATCTTTTGATATCAGTTGACATGGAGCATTAGATTGGGTAGTGGGATTTTAAAAATCATAAAGAGAATACATTTAATTTTTATATATATCGTTGTTTATAAAGGCTGTTTGTTTTTAAATTGTTGCAGAGAAACATAATGAAGAAAAAAAATTTCTATCATAACGAGAAAAGTATAATCATACTGTTGTTTTTCTAAATCTAGGTGATGTTGTGATGTTTTTAAAAGATTCGAGAAGAAACTAGATAGGTTAAAGAGCATTAAAGAAGTCAAATATTCATCCAAAATTTAAGTAAAATTAATAATTTGTGTAATTTGGTTGAGAGGGATAGTTTTTCAGAATCCCACATAAACCAGTTTTGGGTCACCTATAAAAGGAGAAAGATCATTGTACAATCTTGACATATGTAGTGTTTAATTTTTAAGGTAGAGTGATGAAAATTTAGAGAGGGAAGATATTTCTAAATCAGGCATAACTGAAGATGTTTTCTGGACAAAATAAGTAAAGGATAAGAGAGACAATCATATTGCGATGATCATCATACCAGGATGGATCCTCGAACCGAGATTCAAAATGATATTCCCAAAGTGAGGAAGAATTAGTTTAGAATTTTTTTAGTGGTATTCTAACAAAATATTATTTTATCGAACTGAAAATACTTGGCATATCAGATAGGGAAATCGGACTGAGTATCATTACGATGTCAAATAAGTTCTTACCATTTGTTGGGTAGGAATGTGGAATCATTTTATTGGATAACATATTTGTCAATGTTGATAATATATCACAATAACTTATTTTGAAGAATCAAGTGAATGTTTCTTAACTTTTTAAAAATATTATATTACATCATTTTGTGTTACCTGAAGCACATATAATGTTATATTGAACATTGTGCTACACTACTGTGAGGGAATATCCTAATAATTTTATCCATAAAAAATATGTTCTTCTATTTTATTTTGTGGTATTTTATTATTTCAAAACCAAACAAAGGACATAGCTACTCATGTTGAGTAGTGAACCTTATATATTCTTATTTAACTTTGGATGTGTTATTGGTTATTTTTAGAAAGGTAACCAATATTAAATAGTATGTGAAGGCTATTTCAAAATAAAAGAAACATAAAATATAAATTTATCATTGATTTACCCCTCCAACTCTTAATGATGCATTTATCATGTTGGAAATTCTCAATTGGTATAAGAACCAAATTTCCCTTTGTTTATTCTTTACTAAAGCTTCTGAAATAGAAGTTTTGATGGAGAATCTAAACTGTTTTAATAGTAATGGGATTCCATTTTGTAATTGTAAGAACAGTTAAATATATAAGGATAGAATGTTACTTATATTATGTATATTGGGTATGATCTTCTTCAAGTTACAACAAATTGATTTACTCCTATGTGGGAAAAAATCCTCATAGATCTATTAATAAGAAGAATCATGTGAATGATGGAAGGGACAAGAATTATTTACACTCACTACATTCCAAAAGTGAGTAGAATGTGTTTCCACATCCAAGGGTATCTTAGATATGATAAAGAACATTTATCAAGGCAATAAAAATTTTAAGAAGGAAAAGTTGAAAATTTTGAGGCTAAAGTATAATAATATCAAAATGGATGAGTATGAATCCGTTTGTGGCTTATTTATCATGGTAAATGTCATATTAAACACTATCAGATGTATGGATGGAATGATATTAGATTCTACTATTACTGAAAATATCTTAATAATTCTTACCATTAATTCTGATGAAAAAAATTCTTTCACAAGAAGATAGAGATCCAGAAACACTATATCTTGATGGTTTTCATAGAACTCACAAAACATATGAAATTATAACAGGAAAATTATGAAATGGGAAAATATTTATCGGGAAATATCATTCAAGGATTCCAACAAAAAAATATTAATATGATTTTGGAAGAAGAAGAAGATGTTGGTTATTTTTATTCTAAAAGTTAGGTATGTAAAACTCTTGAAGAAATTTAATATTTGTTTTCTAAAAATGTGAAAATAGGTATAGGAAAATATAAAGGGTAACTTCCCTTGAAATGTATTGAATTTGGATTTATTGGGAACATTCTAGATAATTATCCTTGATGAAACAATGAGGATAATAATTATGAATGTGATAGAAGGTAACCAAGATCAAGTAAGAAATATGGTGATATGGTTATAACGTATTACAAATGTAACGATAAATAGTTCTTGAAATTCCAAATAATACGTTTATTATATAATGAAGAAGAATAAGATGAATATAGTGAAGTTTAATATAAAAATTACATCACGAAGTCTAAGAATACATTCATTGTAATCGTTAACAAAAAAGAGTTTAGACACTGATGTTCTAGAGAAGAAGAAGATACACAATTAGAATTTCACCGTAAAGAAGAATAAAAATAACATTTGAGAAATATTGGGAGGCATAAGAAAGAAATCATGAAGTTGTAAAATGAAAATGTTTCAAAAAATAATGAACATTGTTTTGCTGATGAAAAAATCAATCTATTGAAATATATTTATTATTTAAATAAATATCTTGAGAAAAAAAGGAATCATAATGAACAATTATGAGAAATGATTAAAGAAAAATAATAAGAGTTGGAACTTGTCCAAAAAATACTTCTAAAAATATACAGAGTGTTACAAGATTCATGAACTCTATTTATGAATTTGGTGAAATTTTTAATAAAAATAAACCATATAAGGATAAAAATATACATTAAAATGTTGAGAATAAAGTTGATGTTGTTTTTGTGAATAAGAAATCTAGGGAAGTTATTTGTTGGACATGTCAAAAAAATTAAATAATTAAGAAGTTTATAAAAAGTATGAGTCTAATAAATATTATATTACTTATAATTATAATAAGGTACATAAAAAAATCAAGTTGAGGAGGAATATTCTAGCATATAATAGAAACTATGTTAGTCCACTGTGTTCTGATAATAACGACAATAAGGTTTCTAAGAAACATGCTCAAAATTCCAGTGTGTATGAAATTTTTAGAGATAAATATTCATTCTGTGGGTACTATTTATATTATGGTGGATTTGACACACAAAAAATATGTGTTGGTTTAATGAAAAATACAACTATTATTCCATAAATTACAAAAATAAGATTTTCAGGGGAATTCAATACTCTCAAATGAAGAAGTATGAGAAGGATGTTTTGAAGAAACCTTACAAGGTTAGTGTTAAATATTAAAATAGGTTTCAACCCATAGAAACTATTTGGGAGAGATGTGAATAACATTGATATATTACAAAAGGATCTATTTTTTTACCACCACAACAAAATTTTGATAACAATTATCAGAGGATATAAGTTAAAAAAGATAATGGGAAAGAAAAGGTTACATTTGTTGAAACATTTCTCTAAGAAATGAAAGTATAATGACCTTGGATCTTGGACAGTGGGTGTTCATCTCATATGATAGGAGAAAAACAAATATTGAAGAATGTGAAATAATTCATATAACATATAATGACATTTGTTAATGAAGAATATCACTAAATCAAAGGTGTTGTATTATCCATCATTGGGGAATAGAAGTTAAAAGAAATGGAATATTTGTTTTTTGATGGGCCAAAACACAACATGCTATGTGTTATGTATATGAATCATAAGTTAGATGATATGAAAATGGTTAAATATTTCAGGAGGAAAGCTGAGATGGAATGTGAGTATTCAGTGAGGAAGATGAGAACTAAAAATGGTGGTTACTAAAAAAATGAAGAGTTTGGATGTTATATTGAGAATAATTTAATTGTACCTGAGTTTAGTACACCATACACTCCTCAATAAATGGTGTTTCTAAAAGGAGGAATAGATGTGTAGTGTAAATGGGGAAAACTATGTTACTTGAACATAGTATCACTCATTTATTTTGGAGGTAATACATGATAACTAAAATATATATTCAGAACTAATATTTATATAGTAAAAGATCATATATGACATCATATGTAATGTTTTATGACAAAAAACAGTGTTTTATACACTTAACAGTTTTTTTGGAATACATGCAGTATAAAGAATAAAGGTTTAATCCTTGTAATGTTTGAAGAGAGTGGTGAAGTTGAATTTTTTCTTGGCTCTACTATAACATAAAAATGGTATAGATGATTAAATAAAGGAATTGAAATATTGGTTGAATTTTTTTATGCGAATGATTTTGAAAAAAGTTGAGGAGGATAAAAATAGTCATAATGATATGTAAGATAGAGAGGATGAAATAAGGTCTGGTGATGATTCTGATAAGGATACTGGAAATGTTAATCCTACTCAAGATTAATAATCAAACTCAGTAATTTCAAGTGATGAGGAAGAATCACATAAATCTCATCCCATGTGGAGTATGCAAGTAGAAACTCAAAACATAATTGGTGGTAATCATCAAAAGGTCCGAACAAGAAGAACATCAATAACTTTTACACAAACACCCTTATATTCAAAAGTTTATAAGAAATATGTGAATGATGATTTTATGAATATGAAATGGGTTTAGTCTATAAAGTTATATGTGGTTTAAATAAAAGGAATTATTCTGGGGATCTCTTACCTAATCTAGATATAAAAAATATAAGGACTCCGCCTTAAACATTACATAATATTGAATTAAATGAATAATTCACATTGAGGATCTTTTCAGGTTTAGAGTTTTAGAGAATTAGGCCATAACTATTACATTAAAACATGAATATTACAAGTATAAACTACTACTTAGTATCCATTTTTTAATAAAATAAAAACTCTTAAAAAGAAACATGTCTAGTTCCATGTTTTTAGATAGCATGACTTTTCCTTGATCCCATCCTTGACCCTATTCATATTTAAGTCCTGTGGAAAACATTTCAAAAACCTGGGATGATCATAAAAAGCATAGTAAGGGTTATAAAAGAAGGAAGGAAAACATTATCCCATCAATAAATACAAATCAATGAAACCATACTTTTCAATCATAACATACCTTATGAAATCATGGGATTTATGAATAACATACACAAATCATAAATCATAAAGGTTACTTATGGAATCCATATCAAACTCACATTGTAACTATCACAGATATATAGGGAGTTACAATTGGAATACCCATCATGGTATATTCCCTAAATCTCTTTGTTGAAACATCACATTTACCTCCGTCACGTTAACCAATGCATTGGAGAGCTATCTCGGGCTCACCCGCCCTAGGATTATCACAGAACCACCCATATACGAAAACAATGCCCAATAACCATAACATAATCATAACATATAACATATTTATAAATTAATGATGACATTTCCACATTCCAATATATCAAATCAAGATATTGAAATAAATGATGTTTTATCAAATCATTTTCAAAACCATTTAAAAAGTGATTTTTTAATCAAAGTTTCCCATACCACATTGAAGTTTTTTAAAAGAATTAACTTTTGAAAAAATTAATTTCCATATAAGTAAATCCTAAAACCCATTTTTAAATCATGGACATTTATGAGAAATATTTAGAAGCATAAGTCTTTAAAACATTTAAAATGTTATTTTCGTTAAAGAGTTTTTAAAAAAAAGAGAGATGCTTGAATACAAATAATTGAAGAATAAATTTTAATTAGAAAATTATAATATCATGAGAATAAAGGTATTCATGACATAATATTTCAAAGTACAGTATATACACCATATATGAGTGAATTGGTGCATAACAACAATGAAGTCTCAATGGAAATGTAAATTGAGATAAAATCCATTATAAAGATGGTATCCTTAAATTAAGGATATATCAATCAAATAATTATGTGTGGAAAATATAAATACACCCAATATAAGGGGATATTAACTTTAAAACAATTATAGGTCATTCAAACATATTCATAGGATGACATATTCAAGAAGTACAAGTTGAACCTGAAGAATTGAAATTGGGTTAAGAAGTTCCCTTGTAAAAATTCGACAGCATAACGACGTCACCTTAAAATTCAGAAGATGAGTTTATGATAATAAAAGGGTATCTATTCCCTTGGACCTAAAGTTTATATCAAGGATGATATATAAGAGCCTATACCAACATCATAAGTTGTAAATTAAAAGACATAACAAAAATACGTCTTTTAAATAGAGGAGGGTCAAAGGTTCCCTTACCGATTTGGTAACATACAAAACATATGCCAAATGAAAGAAGGATCATACAATGAAGATGTAAATACTGATAAATGAAAGTATATTACAAAAATATTAAAATCACGGGCAGTACATACACCACAAAAAAGGAAATAGTGTCAAATATAGCATGAATCTCACAGGAATAAAAAGTGAGACGAACCACGTTGTAATCAACTAGGTCGTCTGATCAGAAGTTAATAACAACCAAACGAATCACAAAATACCATGAATATAATGGGAATCATGATAATATATATCAAATGGGAGTACAAAATACACCACATTCAATGAATTAGTGGCGAACAATGGAAATCTCACGAAATTAAAAATGAGATAAGAAAATCCCTTCCAAAAATTCAACAGCCTGATGGCGCCATTTAAAATTTCTTAAAACGAATTGATGATATAAAGAGGGGGTATCTCATCATATAAAAATAAAAATTACAGTATTTTGAATATAAAAGAAAATCATCCAACGTAATAACATGGAGAATAAAAGAAATGAAATAAAAGAGAGTACTTGAAAAGAAAGAGAGAGGTCAGATTCCTTACCTCGTGTCTGACTTGACCAGATCATTCTTTAATATCCTGTTTAATAAACTAAAGTTAATTGCTACTTACTTAAGTACCTTTTTCAATTTTATTATTCCTTTTATATTATAATGACCCATACTTTAAAAAAATTGTTATTACTTCAGAATTTAAGTATACTTAATACAACATATAACAAAACCATGAAAGGACCAAATAGGTATAGTGTCTTTAGAAACTGGGAAACACAAACAAATGGTTCATAAAATGAACTACATTGTCTCTTATTTTTTTCATCATATCTAGGGTCCCTTTTTGGCATATCCTTCTTAATATCCTTATTCCTGACATGGGGAAAAGAAAACATACAAAAGGGTGATCTCAAATGCTCAGTAAGGGTAAACAAAAGAAATATCAATCACATCATATTCATAAGAACATAACATTTTGGAAATCTTAACCTGCAAAAGAGATCATAATTTCATAACATGGGATAAATCATAGTAGTGAAATGTAATCCCAATAAGAATAACATGAAACTTTGTGGCATAAACACATAATCATAGAGAATCATTTCATAGTATTCAAGACTCATTGCGAAGACTATCTTAGCGGACAAAGTCGATTTTTGAACTGAGTTCACTCCTCGTTTCAGTCCTATATCACTGAACCAGATTAACCATCCGTTCCCACCATGTCTATCTCATGAGATATAAATATTTACCCAATGAATTGGAGGGAGATATTGGTCCCAAAAATATCATAATTAAACCATTCTTATGTGTGTCACAAAATCATAATTCATACATCATAGCATAACCCATGTACTAAAAATGGGATTCTTAAACATCGTGACATCATAAAACAATTAATATAAGATAAATGACTTTATAAAAATAATTACATCACAACATAATCAAATAAATGTAAAAATAGGGATAGAAACAGAACCCTATATTATCTTAGATGGAAAATAATTTTGATAAAACACTTGAACTCCATTCTTGAGTAAAATATCCTTTCTACTTCAAAAACATTTTTCCGTTCTTAACATGTCATAAAATTTTATTGAAGTTAATTAAAAATAAACTTAAAAACATGTAAAGGACACTTCATGGAAACAATGTTCTATGGAATCATAAAAATCCCTTCATGTCGTATAATTTAAAAAAACATTCTTCGCATACTTTGGCCAGAAAATTCAATAAATATCTCATACAGAAAACGACAAAAGAATCCTTTAATATCTTTTACTAAAAATTCACCAATAGGTAAAATTGGATTTACTAAATTGTAGGAGGATATAAATAATATTACATAGTGAGGAAACATGGATGTGGATGATAAATATTCCCCAGTAAATTCTGAAGTATAAACAATCTCAGATAAAAATGAGATTGCGATATTTTCCCTTACCTTAGGTCTGTTATGCTTTGTACGTGTCCGAACATCTTGTATAATGATTTAAATAATGTCATTGAATTATTCTAGAATCATACTTATTGTTATGATATCAGATATGGTCATATTCCTAGCTTCTTATTAGTAATATTTCATTGCTATTTGTTATTCGGGTGTTTATTAATTTATGTTCTTATGCGTGTTTTGACGAATAAATTCTTATTCTTCTTTTTAGGTTATAGATACCTCATTTTCAGAATGTAATTAGTGTAATATATATCATATTTTCTCATTAAATTCATTTATATAATAATTATTCAATTAAGATCATGTAGAACGAGTCGCATCACATCGTGGAGACGATAGGCCATACGTACGCACGAGCGATGATATCATTCCCATGATGGTGGAATTGCATTGAAGTGTATGTATACTATTTAAGAATCAATATAAATTTACAATAGTCATATATATTTATTCTTTACACCATTATCTCCATCCAAGTAAGGTGGTGGTGTAAAAGAGATTACACCACAGTGTGGAGACGGTATTCCGTACGTACGCACAAGCAGTGATTTCATTTTCCATAGGATGGATAGAAGGCGAAATAATGATGTTTCATATTTATAATTACATATAAGTATATTATATATACTTATGTTATTACTTTATAATGAAACAACTAAATAAGAGGATGTAGAAGAAGAAATAAAATTGAAATAATCGGTAACGGATATTACCTCTTCTTCGACATGCCTCTTTGAAAACTCCTCTTAGGGCACTGAAATTGGTCTTTGAAGAATACAAGGACCTATTTTATGTTGATAATGAAGTTGAGAAGGGAAATGGGAAGTTTTTTGACGAGCTTGAAGGCTCAAAATGGTGTGAGGAGGAGAGGGAGGAGGTGCTCTTTTATAAGGGAGGAGAGGGGCACCTTTGGAATTATAAGAAATATTAATTTATAATAAATTCAAACCCCACTTAAAAACCTCCAAAATGATTCAAATAAAAATATTATATGATATAGGGATGTAATATCATCAACCAATAAAATTTATACATGTTTTGAATTTATTTTAAACTTTATCAACATGATTTATTCTTATGTAATCTATTTAATTTTATTTGTGGTAATAAAATTCTAAATTTTACATCATTATAAATAATTACTTATATGTTTTTAATTTTCGAAAATTGTATACTTTATTAAATTTTATACCATATAAATTTTAATTTATAATTTTGAAATATTTTTTTGATTTTTAAAGAATTTTATAATATGTAATTTTTATAAAATAACAATAGTGTCAATTTTGACACTATTCATTTATTTGAATTTAAATAAAATATATACCAAAGATATGTTCGAAATAAAATATTTAATAGATTAATAAAATGTCATTTGTATCTAGAAAATTAGTGGAGCACATTAAGTAGTTCATATAATATTTATTTTAATACATTTAAAATCATTTATTTGATATTTCAATCAATAAAATAATTTCAACATCACTATTGTGTAATTATTAATGATAATTATTTATAATCTAAAATTTATAAATAAATTCATATGATGTATATAATTTTATTATCTTTATAGGGACTATTTATATCCTAAGTTTTATGATGTCTATAACTAAATTATAATTATTACGCTTATAATATTTAAGAGAGTGACAGGTTGTCACTTTCATTGGTTTTAATAATAATTATATTATTTCATTGTCAAAAGTCCATGAAATGAATCTAGTACGACCCTTAAATGATATGGGTCTACTTTTATTAATCAAATAGGATTTTGGGAAGTGTTTGGGTAATTTTATAATCTTAATTTTACCCTTAATTACCTGATTTATCTTTAAGTGTAGTAAATTAAAATTACTGTAGTTACTATTCATAATATAAATAAATAAGAGTAACCTATTAATATAATTTGGACCCACTGAATCCAAATATGGAATCCATTTTTCAAAATTCAAAACACAGAAGTTGCAGTAATTAATTTAAAACTAATCTCATTGTTAAGAAAATGAGTTTTAAAAGTTAATACATTGCTAAAGATTGAAATATTTTTACCTTTGAATTTAATGTAAAATTAATGGTAATTCCATACATTATATTAAATGGTAAAAATATATTCTACTTCTAATTTAAAAACATTCACTATTATAATTTAACCATATAAATTATTGCGATGTAAAAAGTTGTTTTTAATTAAAATATGGCGTGTTTTTACTATTCCTTAAAATATAAAAGTTATCAGAATAATATGAAAAATTTATACAAAGTAAATTTTTATATCCCGATTCCAAAGAAGAATTTTATTTTTTCAACTTGAACTTATAAACATGCAAAAAACTAGATTTAATGTGGGTGCGCCATCAAAAGGCAGCAAAACTGCATTTTTTGAAAAATACTTATTTTACCCGAAAAATTTATTTTTTTCTCATACGATGTTCTAGAAAATGTGTAAGGTGAATAATACTGTTATTAAATTTAAAATTTAGTTAATAATATTCATAATGGCTAGTTTATATAATATATTGTTGTTTAGTGAAAATCGATGTTGCGTACAACACACGCTATCGAGGAAGGTTGCTTTTGCGTATAACGAAATCCAAGATAATGTTGTGTGCAGTGAATGATTCCTTTGATGTTGCGTAAAACATAACACATTAAAAAAATATACTTCTCATAAAATATCAGGGTGTTACATTCTAACCCCCTTAAAATGAATTTCACCCTCAAAAATCGTCAGTTCGTAACAAACAGATGAGGATACCTATCCCTCATCATATCCTCAAGCTCCCATGTAGCTTCTTATAATTGGTGGTTCCTCCATAAAACATTAACCAAGTGAGTGGTCTTATTATGTAGAAATTTTTCTCTACGATATAGAATCTCTATTGGCTGTTCTTCATAAGAAAGATCTTGCTCCATCAGTACAACTTCTGAGCATAGTACATGTGAAGGATCTGGTATGTACTTTCTTAGGAGAGATACATGGAATGCATCCTAAACTTGAGAGAGATTCGGTTTAAGTGCCAATAAGTATGCTACCTTCCCAAAACGATCCAGTATTTCGAAAGGACTGATATACCTAGGGCTCAGCTTTCCCTTCTTTCCAAATCTCATTACTCTCTTCCAAGGAGATATTCGTAAGAACACTTTATCACCCACTTCAAACTCTAGGTATATTCTTCGGTTTTCGGAATAACTTTTTTGTCATCTATGAGATTCTATTATGTGTTTTTGAATAGATCATACCTTTTCTACCATCTCATCAACAAGATCAGATCCTAATAGCTTTCATTCCCCAACTTCATCCCATCAAGTTGGAGTTCGACATTTATTTCCATAGAGAGATTCATAAGGAGCCATCTGAATACTGGAGTGAAAGATATTATTATAAGAAAATTACACCAAACGTAGGTGTTGATTCAAAACACCTTTGAAATCCATAGAGCAAGATCTCAACATGTCTTCTAGAGTTGGAATTTTTCTCTTAGACTGACTGTCTATCTAAGGATGATAATCAGGGCTGAAACTCATCTCTGTATCTAAAGAATGCTGAATACTTCTCCAGAACATCGAGTTAAACCTCAGATCCTGATCAGATATAATGGAAAGTGTTACTCCATGAAATCTTACCACTTCCTTCACATATATCCTGGAAAGCTACTCAGAAGAGAAATCTTCTCTAATATCCCTGAAGTGTGCCAACTTCGTAAGACGATCAACTATGACCCAGATAGCATTATTGCCTTTGGATGTTTTAGGATGTCTAGTGACAAAGTCCATAATGATGTTTTCCCATTTCCATTATGGTATGGGAAATGGTTGTAACATCCCCTTAGACTTTTGTCTCTCAGCTTGAACTTGCTAACAAATCAAGCATCAAGAGACATATTCAGCAACATCTCTTTTCATGCCATCCCACCAGAAGTACTCTTTCAGGTCCCTATACATCTTTGAGATTTTAGGATGAATAGAGAATGATGAACTATGAACCTCATCCATCAGCTCCTTCTTTAATTCTAATATGGGAGGAACACAAACCTGATTTCTGAACCTTATTATCCCATCACAAACAAGATTTAATTCAGGAACATTTTCACCTTCTTTTGTAACTCTACATCTTCTTTTTTGTGCCTCTTCAATCTTCATGTGTATAGATGGTTGAAAATTCATTTGAGAATGATAAAAATTTTCCCCTTCCATTATAATTCCATGATCCATCCTTTGTAAATCCATAAATATTGGATCTTTTTTGATCCTCATCATGGATAAGCTAGCATGGTCTTATCGGCTTAATGCATCTTCCACCTTGTTTGCTTTTCTATGGTGATAATGAATTGAGCATTCATAATCCTTAATCAGCTCCAACAATCTTCTTTGTTTCATATTCAGCTCCTTTTAAGTGAAAATATACTTTAAAATTTTATGATCAGTAAAAATATCACACCTTTCACCATAAAGATAATTCATCCAAATATTTAATGCAAATATTACCACAACTAACTCCAAATAATTATTTGGGTAATTTAGCTCATGGATTTTCAACTGTCGTGAGGTATAGGCTATCACCATATCATTTTGAATGATAACACACCCCAATCCCTTCTTGGATGCATCACTATAGATCACAAACCTTTCTCCACTACAAGGTAGTGTGAGCACAGGTACACTGGATAACGTACTTTTCAACTCCTTGAAATTCTCTTCACACTCCTCCATCCACACGAACTTAACTCCTTTTTGAGTCAACCTGGTGAGTGGATTAGATAATCGTCAAAAATCTTTCACAAAACGTCGATAATATCCAGCCAAACCAAGAAAACTTCAGATCTCAATTACTATTTTTGATCTCGAACATCTTTTTATAACATCTGTTTTTGCTGGATCCATAAACATCCCCTCTTTTGAGATTATGTGACCTAAAAATGAAACTTTTTAAATACAAAATTCAAACTTGGTAAATTTGGAATAAGGCTTCTCCTTTCTTAGGGTCTTTAATACAATTCTCAAGTGATCTTCATGTTCTTCCTTTCTCTTTGAATAAACAAGAATGTCGTCTATAAAGACTACCACGAACTGATCAAGATAGTCTATAAAGACTCTATTCATTAGATCCATGAAGATAGTTGGGGAATTAGTAAGACCAAATGGAATCACTATAAATTCATAGTGTCCATACCTTGTATGGAAATCCGTCTTTGGTATGTCCTCTTTTTTGACCCTTAATTGATGATACCCTGAACGAAGATCAATCTTGGAAAATTATTGAGCTACGCGTAGTTGGTCAAATAAGTAATCAATGTGCGAGAGAGGATATTTGTTCATGAGAGTGATATTGTTATGTTCTCGATAATCAATGCAGAGTCTCATTGATCCATATTTCATCTTAACAAATAGAACAGGTGCTCCCTAAGGTGATGTGCTAGGGCTTATGAATCATTTATCAAGATTCTCTTGGAGTTTCTTCTTAAATTTTTGCAACTCAATTGGGGCCATTCTATAAGGTGTCTTTGAAATGGGCATAGCACCCGCTATGAGTTCTATTGAAAACTGAACTTAACGATTTGGTGGAAGACCTGGTAATTCCTCTGGAAAGACATCATAAAACTCCCGTACAATGGGTTCATTCTTAATCATGAGTTTCTCTCCAACCATTTGAGATAAATAACCTTCATTAATGGGAATCTGGACCCATAAAATGGAAGAAATTTCCACTGGAAGGTTATATTCATACTTGCATCGATAGATGATAGTAGATTGATTGGGAATATTAAATGTGATCACCCTTCTTTGGAAATTGATATGAGCTCCTTATAAAGAAATCCAATCCATGCCAAGAATCACATAAAATTCAACTATAGGAAGGATCACAAGATTTTCTAGAAGCACTTTCCCACAATCATCAATTGGAGAAGAATTATAAACTTTTGATGCGACTATTTTTCCATTAATAGTTGTCACAGCTAACTCAACATCTAATTGTTGATGTAATATGGTGATACCATTATAGAATTATTCAGAAATAAAAGAGTGGGTGGATCCAGAAACAAATAAAACATTTTCTACATTAGAGTGGATGGTAAGTGTACCTTTCACCACTTCGTTATCATACTCCACATCACTGATAGTAATTTCATGTGACTTTCCTTTGTCTTTAGCCTTAAGATTTTGTTTACGTCGATCATCATCAACAACCCATGGATTAGGGAATTGATTGGCATAATGCCCCATTTCCCTGAACTTGAAACATTGAAGTATAGGAGGTGAATTCTGTGTATCCCTTTCTTTCTTCACATCATTAGACATCTTCTTCCCATTATTTCAACATTCAACTTCCTGATGACCTTTATTTACACACTTAAAACATTTACTTGTCCCCTGAAGACAATTGCCTCCATGTTTCATTCCACAATTTGACCATAAAGGAAAAATCATCCTTTTTTCAGTGTGGTCTTTAGATTTTTCTTTGAATTCCATTTTCTTCTTCTTATAAAACCCATATGATTGATGTGTTACTCCAATCTCCATCTCAACAATGAGATCACATCGAAAAATTTCCTCGTAGCTATTGAAGACCCTTATGTCTAACGCCCTTCAAATTCTTGGTTTTACCCTACTAAATAATCAATCGATTTTACTCTCAGGTTGGATAATAATTTCGGAAGCGTACCTTGTAAGTCATGTAAAATTGGCTTCGTAGGTACCAACAGATTCATCAACCTTTTTCTTTAGTTCAAGAAACTGCTTCTCCATCTTTGTTCGAAGAATACGAGGGAAGTACTTATTGAAAAATAAGTTCTTGAACTTGTCCCATTCCATGGACTCAATTTCATCCCTTTTCCTCGTATTCTTAATCATATTCCACCATTGATCAGCTTCACCTTCCAAAATATATAATTGTAAGATAACTTTATCATGGTCATAACATTGTAGAACTAAAAATATCTTTTCATTGGTATTGATCCATTGTTCAGCCACTAATGGATCAGAAGACCCGCTGAATGAAGGTGGACGCTGCGTCATGATGTATTCAACAGAATGTTGCTCCTTCCTTTTCTCGTTTGAATTTCCTGCATGATTCATAGCTTGATTTAGTTGTGTGAGCATGGATACAAGATTTTTAATTCCAACTCCCATAAATTTTGGTTGCTCAGGGGGACAATAATTGCATTTCTCATCACATTCATCATTAACATGGTTCCTTCAGGTTCCAACCATTGACTAAAACCAATATGTATAGTGTGAGAAACACTAATCATAATAGGAAAACCACATAATCAAGAATAAAATTTTAAACTCAAGGTATTATCATAGGTTGTTCAAGGACATTTCTAAAAAACTAATATTATTATTAGACATGTCCTTATAGTACTTACTAATTCTTTCACATCCTAGTTTCCAAAGGTTGACTATACCTTTCCTATGATACCAACTATAATGAACCATAATTTAAAAACATTGTTATTACTTTAGAATTTAAGTATACTTAATAAAACATATAAAAAAACCATGAAAGGACTATATAGGTATAGTGTCTTTAGAAACTGGGAAACATAAACAATTGGTTCATAAAATCAACTAAATTGTCTCCCGTTTATTTCATCATATCCGGAGTCTCTTTTTGGCATATCCTACTTAATATCCTTCTTCCTGACCTGGGGAAAAGAAAACATACAAAAGGATGAGATCAAATGATTAGTAAGGGTAATCAAAAGAAATATCAATCAGATCATATTCATAAGAACATAACATTTTGGAAATCTTAACCTGTAAAAGAGATCATAATTTCATAACATGGTATAAACCATAGTAGTGAAATGTAATCCCAATGTTCATAACATGAAACTTTATGGAATAAACACATAATCATAGAGAATCATTTCTTAGTAGTCAAGACTCATTTCCAAGACTATATTGGTGGACAAATTCCATTTCTGAACCGAGTTCACTCCGCGTTTCAGTCCTGTATCACTGAACCAGATTAACCTGCAATTCTAGTCATGTCTATCTCATGAGATATAAATCTTTACATAATGCATTGGAGGGAGATATAGGTCCCACCCATCTCATAATTAAACCATTATTATGTGTGCCAAAAAATCATAATTCATACATCATAGCATAACCCATGTAATAAAAATGGGATTCTTAAACATCGTGACATCATAAAACAATTCATATAAGATAAAGGAATTCATAAAAATAATTCCATCACAATATAATCAAATAAATGTAATAATAGGGATAGAAACAGGACTCTATATTATCTTAGATGGAAAATATTTTTGATAAAACACTTGAAGTCCATTCTTGTGGAAAATATCCTTTCTACTTCAAAAATATTTTCCTTTATTAACATGTCATAAAATTTTAAAGAAGATAATTAAAAATAAACATGAAAAATTTTAAAGGACACTTCATGGAAACAATGTTCTATAGAATCATAAAAATCCATTCATGCCATATAAGTTAAAAAAACATTGTTCTCGTACATTGTCCGGAAAAGTCAAAAAGTATCTCGTACTAAAAACGGAAAAAGATTACTTTCATATCATTTACTAAAAATTCACCAATAGGTAAAATTGGATTTGAAAAATTTTCAGAGAATATAAATAATATTAAAAATTGAGGAAACATGGATGTGGATGATAAATATTCCCCAGAAAATTCTGAAGTATAAACAATCTCGGATAAAAATGAGATTGTGAGATTTTCCCTTACCTTATGTCTGATATGATTTGTACATGTACGAAACTCCTGTATAATGTTTTAAATAATGTCCTTGACTTATTCCATAATCATAATTATTGTTATTATATCATATATGGTCATATTCTTAGCTTCTTATTAGTAATATTTCATTGCTACTTGTTATTCGGGTGTTTATTGCTTTATGTTCTTATGTGTGTTTTGTCGAATAAATTCTTATTATTATTTTTAGGTTATAGATACCTCATTTACAGAATGGTAGTATTGTAATATATATCATATTTACTCATTCAATTAATTTATATAACCATTATTCAATGAAGATCATGTAGAACGAGTCGCATCACATCGTGGAGACGGTAGGTTGTACGTACACACGAGAGAAGATATCATTACCATGATCGTTGAATTATATTTAAGTGTATGTATACTATTTAGTAATAAATATCACTTTACAATAATCATATATAGTTATTCTTTACACCATTATACCCATCCAAGTAAGGTGGTGGTAAAAAAAGATTACACCACGGCGTGGAGACGGTATTCCGTACGTACACACGTGCAGTCATTTCATTTTCCGTAGGATTGATAGTAGGTGAAATATGGGTTTTTCATATTTATAATAACATATAAGTCTTTGAGTTATACTGATATTATTACATCATAATGAAACAACTAAATAATAGGAAGTAGAAGAAGAAATAAATTTGAAATAATCGGTAACGGATATTACCTCTTCTTCGACACGCCTCTTTGAAACCCCCTCTTAGGGCACTAAAATTTGTCTTTGAAGAAGACCGGGACCTCTAGTATGTTTATAAAGAAGTTGATAAGGGAAACAGGCAGGGTTTGGCTGAGATTGAAGGCTCAAAATGGTGTGATGATGAGAGGGAGGAGGTTCCCTTTTATAAGGGAGGAGAGGGGCACCTTTGGAATTATATGAAATATTAATTTATAATAAATTCCAACCCCACTTAAAAACCTCCAAAATGATTCAAATACAAATATTAGATGCGATAGGGTTGTAATCTCATCAACCAATAAAATTTAGAGAAGTTTGGAATTTATTTTAAACATTTTCATCATGATTTATCCCTATATAATCTATTTAATTTTATTTGTGGTAATAAAATTATAAATTTTAAATCATTATAAATAATTAATTATATGTTTTTAATTATCCCTAATTGTATACATTATTACATTTAAGAACATATAAATTTTAATTTATAATTTATAATATTTTTTTGATTTTTAAACAATTTTATAATATATAATTTTTAAAAAATAACAATAGTGTCAATTTTGACACTATTCATTTATTTGAATTTAAATAAAATACATATAGAAGATATGTTAGAACTAAAATATTTAATAGATTCATAACATGTAATTATTGTCTATAAAATTAGTGGAGCACATTAAATTGTTCATATAATATTTATTTTAATACTTTTAAAACCATTTATTTGATATTTCAATCAATAAAATAATTTCAACATCACTATTGTGTCATAATTAATGATAATTATTTATTCTCTAAAAATTATAAATAAATTCATATGATGTAAATAATTTTATTATATTTCTAGGGACTATTTATATCCGATGTTTTATTATGTTTATCACTAAATTAAAATTATTACACTTATAAGATTTAAGAGAGTGACATGTTGTCACTTTCGTTGGTTTTAATAATAATTATATTATTTCATGGTCAAAAGTCCATGAAATGAATCTAGTCCGACCCTTAGGTGATATTAGTCGACTTTTATTCATCCAATAGGATTTTGGAAAGTGTTAGGGTAATTTTATAATCTTATTTTTACCCTTAATTACCCGATTCACCTTTAACTGTAGTAAACAAAAATTAACGTAGTTACTATTCATAATAATAAAAAAATAAAAGTAAACTATTAACACAATATGGAAACACTGAATCCAAATATGGAATCCATTTTTCAAAATTAAAAACACAGAATTTTTAGTAATTAATTTAAAATTAATCCTGTTGTTAAGAAAACGAGTTTTAAAAGTTAAAACATTCCCAAAGATTGAAATGTTTTAACCTTTGAATTCATTTTAAAATTAATCTTAATGAAATATATTATATTAAATTGTAAAAATATATTCTATTTATACTTTAAAACCATTCAATATTATAATTTAACAATATAAATTATTGCGATGTAAAAAGTTGTTTTTAATTAAAATATAGCGTGTTTTTACTATTCATTAAAATATGAAAGTTATCAGAATAATATGAAAATTTTATCCAAAGTAAATTTTTATATCCTAATTCAATATAAAAATTTTATTTTTGTCAACTTGAACTTATAAACATTTAAAAAACTAGATTTAAAGTCGGTGCGCTATCAAAAGGCGGCAAAACTGCATTTTTTGAAAAATACTTATTTTACCCGAAAAATTTATTTTTTTCTCATACCATGTTATAGAAAATGTATAAGATGAATAATAATGTTATAAAATTTAAAATTTAGTTAATAATATTCATAACAGCTAGTTTATATAATATATTGTTGTTTAGTGAAACTCGATGCTGCGTACAACACACGCTATCTAGAATGGTTGCTTTTGCATATAACACAAGCCAAGCTAGTGTTGTGTGCAGTGTAAGATTGCTTTAATGTTGCATATAACATAACACATAAAAAAATATAATTCTCATAAAATATCAGGGTGTTACATTCTACCCCCCTTAAAATGAATTTAACCCTCAAAATTCATCATTTCGTAACAAACAGATGAGGATACCTCTCCCTCATCATATCCTCAAGCTCCCTTGTAGCTTCTTCTAATTGGTGGTTCCTCCTTAAACCTTTCACCAAGAGAGTGGTCTTATTATGTAGAACTTTTTTTCTATGATCCAGAATCTCTATTAGCTGTTCTTCATAAGAATGTTCTTGCTCCAGCGGTACAACTTCTGAGCTTAGTACATGTGAAGGATCGGGTATGTACTTTCCCAGGAGAGATACATGGAACACATCATGAACTTGAGAGATATTCGGTGGAAGCGCAAATCGGTAAGCTACCTTCACAACATGATCTAGCATTTCTAAAGTACCGATATACCTAGGGCATAACTTTCCCTTCATTCCAAATCTCATTACTCTCTTCCAAGGAGATATTCGTAAGAACACTTTATCACCAAATTCAAACTCTATGACTTTTCTTCAGTTGTCGGCAAATCTTTTTTGTTGAATCTGTGCTTCTCTTATGTGTTGTTGAATAGATCAGACCTTTTCTACCATCTCATCAACCAGATCAGGTCATAATTGCTTTCATTCCCCAACTTTATCCTAGCAAGTTGGAGTTCGGCATTTCTTTCCATAGAGAGCTTCATAAGGATCCATCTGAATACTGGAGTGAAAGCTATTATAATATGAAAATTCCACCAAAGGTAAGTATTGATCCCAACCACCTTTGAAATACATAGAGCAAGATCTCAACATGTCTTCTAGAGTTTTAATTGTTCTTTTAGACTGGCCGTCTGTCTGAGGATGATAAGCAACGCTGAAACTCAACTCTATATCTATAGTATGCTAAAGACTTTGCCAGAACATTGAGGTAAAACTAGGATCCCGATCAGATATAATGGAAAGTGGTACTCCATTAAATCATACCACTTCATTCACATATATCCGGGCAATCTGATCCAGAGAGAAATATTCTCTAATATAAATGAAGTGTGCCGACTTCGTAAGACGTTCAACTATGACCCAGATAACATTATTGCCTTTGGATGTTTTAGGAAGTCTAGTGACAAAGTTCATAGTGATGTTTTCCCATTTCCATTCTGGTATGTGTAATGGTTGTAACATCCCCTTAGACTTCTGTCTCTCAGATTTAACTTGCTGACAAACCAATCATCAAGAGACATATTCAGCAACATCACTTTTCATGCCCTCCCACCAGAAGTACTCTTTCAGGTCCCTATACATCTTCATGCTTCCAGGATTAATAGATAATGAAGATCTATGAGCCTCATCCAGCAGATCCTTCTTTAATTCTGGTATGGGAGGAAGACAAACCCAATTTCTGAATCTTATTATCCCATCACAATCAAGATTGAATTCAAGAACATTTCTCACCTTCTTTTGTAACTCTACATCTTCTTTTTGTGCCTCTTTAATCTTCACATGTATAGATGGTTGAACATTCATTTGAGAAAGATAATATTTTTCCCCATCCATTATAATTCTAAGATCCATCCTTTTTAAATCCATAAATATTGGATCTATTTCTATCCTCATCATGGATAAGCTAGCATGGTCTTGTCGGCTTAATACATCTGCTACCTTGTTTGCTTTCCCATGGTGATAATGAATTGAGCAGTCTTAATCCTTAATCAGCTCCAACAATCTTCTTTGGTGCATATTCATCTCCTTTTTGTGAAAATATACTTTAACCATTTATGATCAGTAAAAATATCACACCTTTCTCTATAAAGATAATGCCTCCAAATCTTTAATGCAAAGATTACCGCAGCTAACTCCAAATAATGAGTTGGGTAATTTTGCTCATGGATTTTCAAATGTCATGAGGCATAAGCTATCAACATATCATTTTGCATGAGAACACATCCCAATCCCTTCTTTGATGCATCACTATATATCACAAACCTTTCTCCACTACAAGGCAGTGTGAGCACAGGTGCACTGGATAACCTTCTTTTCAACTCCTTGAAATTCTCTTCACACACCTCCGTCCACACGAACATAACTCCTTTTCGAGTCAACCTAGTGAATGAATTAGATAATCGTGAAAAATATTTCATAAAACGTCGATAATATCCAGCCAAACCAAGAAAACTCCAGATCTCGGTTACTGTTGTTGGTCTCGACCATCATTCGATAACCTCTGTTTTCACTGTATCCACTGATATCCCCTATTTTGAGATTATGTGACCCAAAAATGAAAGTTTTTGAATCCAAAATTACCACTTGGTATATTTGGCATAAATATTATCTTTTTTAGGGTCTTTAATACAATTCTCAAGTGATCTTCATGATCTTCCTTGCTCTTTGAATAGACAAGAATATCGTCTATAAGGACTACCACAAACAGATCAAGATAGTCTTTAAAGACTCTATTCATTAGATCCATGAAGATAGCACGGGAATTAGTAAGACCAAATGGAATCACTATAAATTCATAGTGTCTATACCTTGTACGGAAAGTCGTCTTTGGTATATCCTCTTTTTGACCCTTAATTGATGATACCTTGAACGAAGATCAATCTTGGAAAATTATTGAGCTCCGTATAGTTAGTCAAATAAGTCATCAATGCACGGGAGAGGATATTTGTTCTTGATAGTGATCTTGTTAAGTTCTAGATAATAAATTCAGAGTCTCATTGATCCATATTTCTTCTTAAAAAATAGAACATGTGCTCCCCTAGGCGACACACTAGGGTGTATGAATCCTTTATCAAGATTCTCTTGGAGTTGCATCTTCAATTCCTGCAACTCAATTGGGTCTATTATATAAGGTGTCTTTGAAATGGGTATAGCACCCGGTTTGAGTTCTATGGAAAATTCAACTTCACGATTTAGTGGAAGACCTGGTAATTCCTCTGGAAAGACATCATCAAACTCCGGTACAATGGGTGTATTCTTAATCATGAGTGTCTCTATAACCATTTGAGATAAATTACCTTCATTTATTGGAATCAGGACCCATTAAATGGAAGAAATTTCCACTAGAAGGTTATATTAATCCTTGTATCGATAGATGATAGTAGATTGATCATGAATATTAAATGTTATCTCCCTTCTTTGGAAATTCATATGTGCTCCGTTTAATGAAAGCCAATCCATGCAAAGAATCACATCAAATACCACTATAGGAAGGATCACAATATTTGCAGGAAGAACTTTCCCACAAACATCAATTGGAGAAGAATTATAAACTTTTGATGCGACCGTTGTGCCATTAGGAGTTGTCATATCTAACTCAACATCTAATTGTTGAGGTAATGCGGCAATACCCTTAGAAAATTCTTTAGAAATAAAAGAGTGGGTGGATCGAGAATCAAATAAAAAATTTGGTACTTTAGAGTGGATGGTAAGTGTACCTTTCACAACTTCGTTATCGTAATCCACATCACTGATAGTAATTGCAAGTGACTTTAAATTTTCTTTGGCCTTAAGAGTTTGTTGAGGCCGATCATCATCAACAACCCTTGGATTAGGGGATTGATTGGCATAATGCCCCATTTCCTTGAACTTGAAACATTGAAGTGTAGGAGGTGCATTCTATGTATCCCTTTATTTGTTCGCATCATTAGACATCTTTTTCCCATTATTTCAACATTCAACTGGCTGATGACCTTCTTTTCCACACTTAAAACATTTACCTGTCCCCTTAAGACAATCCCCTCCATATTTCTTTCCACAATTTGAGCATAACGGAAAACACATCTTCTTTTCAGTGTGGTATTTATATTTTCCTTTGAATTCCATTCTCCTCTTCTTATCAAATCAATATGATTGATGTGTTACTCCAATATCCATCTCATCCTTAAGAGCACATCGAAAAATTTCTTCATAGCTATTGAAGTCCCTTATGGATAACGCCCTTCGAAGACTTGGTTTTAAGCCACTAAAGAATCGATCGATTTTAATCTCAAGTTGGATAATAATTTCGGAATTGTACCTTTCAAGTCTTGTAAAATTTTCATCATAGGTACCAACAGATTCATCATTCTTTAGATTCAGTTCAAGAAACTCCTTCTCCATCTTTGTTCGAAGAATACGAGGGAAGTACTTATTGAAAAATATGTTCTTGAACTCGTCCCATTCCATGGACTCAATTTCATCCCTTTTCCTCATATTCTTAATAATATTCCACCATTAATCAGCTTCACCTTCCAAACGATATACTGCTAAGATGACTTTATCATGCTCAGAACATTGTAGAACTAAAAATATCTTTTCAGTGGTATGGATCCATTGTTTAGCCACTAATGGATCAGAAGACCTTCTGAATGAAGGTGGACGCTGCCTCATGAATGATTCAACATAATTTTGCTCCTTCCTTTGCTCATTTGAATTTCGTGCCTGAGTCATAGCTTGAGAAAGTTGTGTGAGCATGGATATAAAATTTTTCATTCCAGCTCCCATAAAGTTTGGTTGCTCAGGGAGACAATCATTGCATTGCCCATCACATTCAGCATTAACACAGTTCCTCCAGGATCCAACCATTGACTAAAACCAATAAGCCTTGTGTGAGAAACACTAATAATAATAGGAAAACCACATAATCAAGAATTAAATTTTACACTTAAGGTCTTATCATAGGTTGTACATGGCCATTTCTAAAACACTAGGATTATTCTTAGAAATATCCTTAGGGTTCTTACTAAGGCTTTCACATCCTAGTATCCAAAGGATGACTATACCTTTCCTCTGATACCAGCTATAATGAAACATACATTACATACATTGTTATTACTTCAGAATTTATGTATACTTAATACAACATATACAAAACCATGAAAGGGCCATATATGTATATTGTCTTTAGAAACTGGGAAACATAAAAAACAGGTTCATAAAATCAACAACATTGTCTCTAGTTTATTTCATCATATCTGGAGTCCCTTTTTAGAATATCCTACTTAATATACTACTTCCTGACCTGGGGAAAATAAAACATACAAAAGGGTGAGCTCAAATGCTCAGTAAGGGTAAAAAAAAAATATCAATCAGATCATATTAATAAGAACATATCATTTTGGAAATCTTAACCTGCAAAAGAGATCATAATTTCATAACATGGGATAAATCTAAGTAGTGAAATGTAATCCCAATAATCATAACATGAAACTTTGTGAAATACACACATAATCATAGAGAATCATTTCTTAGTAGTCAAGTCTCATTTCCAAGACTATATTAGTGGACAAAGTCCATTTCTGAACCGAGTTCACTCCTCGTTTCAGTCTTGTATCACTGAACCAGATTAACCTGTTGTTCCAACCATGTCTATCTCATGATATATAAATCTTTACCCAATGAATTGGAGGGAGATATAGGTCCCACCCATCTCATAATGAAACCATTCTTATGTGCACCACAAAATCTTAATTCATACATCATAGCATAACCCATTTAATAAAAATAGGATTCTTAAACATCATGACATCATAAAACAATTCATATAAGATAAAGGAATTCATAAAAATAATTCCATCACAACATAATCAAATCAATGTAATAATAGGGATAGAAATAGAACCCTACATTATCTTAGATGTAAAATAATTTTAATAAAACACATGAACTCCATTCTTTAGGAAAATATCCTATCTACATCAAAAACATTTTTCCTTTGTTAACATGTCATAAAAGTTTAAAGAATTTAGTTAAAAATAAACTTTAAAACTTGTAAAGGATACTTCATTGAATATATGTTCTATGGAATCATTAAAATATATTCATGCCGTATAATTTAAAAAAACATCATTCTCATACTTTGGCCGGAAAAGTCAAAAAGTATCTGATACTGAAAATGAAAAAAGATTCCTTCCATATCTTTTACAAAAAATTTACCAATAGGTAAAATTGAAATTAAAAAATTTTAGGAGGATAGAAAAAATATTACATATTGAGGAAAATTTTATGTGGATGATAAATACTCCCCAATAAATTTTGAACTATAAACAATCTTGGATAATAATGAGATTGCAAGATTTTCCCATACCTTAGGTCTGATATGCTTTGTACGTGTCCAAACCTCCTGTATAATGATTTAAATAATGTCAATGACTTATTACAGACTCATTCAAATTGTTATGATATTATATATGGTCATATTATTAGTTTCTTACTAATAATATTTCATTGATACTTGTTATTCGGGTGTTTATTACTTTATGTTCTTATGCGTGCTTTGTCGAATAAATTCTTATTCTTCTTTTTAGGTCATAGATACCTAATTTATAGAATGGTATTATTGTAATATATATCATATTTACTCATACAATTCATTTATATAATCATTATTCAATGAAAATCATGTTGAACGAGTTGCATCACATCGTGGAGACGGTAGGCCGTATGTACGCACGAGCGATGATATCATTCCCAAGATCTCAGAATTGAATTAAATGTATGTATAATATTTAATAATAAATATCACTTTAAAATAATCATATAGAGTTATTCTTTATACCATTACACCCATCCAAGTATGGTGGTGGTGGAAAAAATATTACACCACGGTGTGGAGACGATATTCTATACGTACGCACGCGCGGTGATTTTATTTTCTGTAGGATGGATAGAAGGTGAAATAGGGTTGTTTCATATTTATAATAACATATCAGTATATGAGTGATACTGTTGATATTACTTCGTATTGAAACAACTAAATATGAGGAAGTAGAAGAAGAAATAAATTTGAAAGAATCGGTAACGGATATTACCTCTTCTTCGACATGCCTCTTTGAAACTTCCTCTTAGGGCCCTAAAATTGGTCTTTGAAGAAGGCCAAGACCTCTATTATGTTTATATGGAAGTTTATAAGGGAAATATGGAGGGGTTGGATGATCTTGAAGGCTCAAAATGGTGTGAGGATGAGAGGGAGGAGGTTCCCTTTTATAAGGGAGGAGAGGGGCACCTTTGGAATTATAAGAAATATTAATTTATAATTAATTCCAACCGCACTTAAAAACCTCCAAAATTATTCAAATTTGAATATTAGATGATATAGTGTTGTAATAACATCAACAAATAAAATTTGGACAAGTTGGGAATTTATTTTAAACATTATCAACATGATTTATCTTTATATAATCTATTTAATTTTATTTGTGATAATAAAATTCTAAATTTTAAATAATTATAAATAATTACTTATATGTTGTTAATTTTCCATAATTGTATAAATTATTAAATTTTAGACCATATAAATTTTAATTTATTATTTTTAAATATTTATGTGATTTTTAAACAATTTTATAATATGTAATTTTCATAAAATAACAATAGTGTTAATTTTGACACTATTCATTAATTTGAATTTAAATAAAATATATACAAAAGATTTTTTCGAACTAAAGCTTCAATAGATTCATAAAATGTCATTTTTATCTAGAATATTAGTGGATCACATTAAATAGTTCATATAATATTTATTTTAATACTTTTAAAATCATTTATTTGATATTTCAAACCATAAAATAATTTCAACATTACTATTATATCATAATTAATGATAATTATTTATTCTCAAAAAATTATAAATAAATTCATATGATTTAGATAATTTTATTATCTTTCTAGAGACTATTTATATCTGAAGTTTTATGATGTTTATCAATAAATTATAATTATTACACTAATAATATTTAAGAGAGTGACATGTTGTCACTTTCTTTGGTTTTAATAATAATTAATTAATTCATGGTCAAAAGTCCATGAAATGAATCTCGTCAGACCCTTAGGTAATATGAGTCTACTTTTATTCATCCAATTGGATTTTTTCATGTGTTAGGGTAATTTTATAATCTTATTTTTACCTTAATTACCCGATTTACCTTTAACTGTAATGAATAAAAATTACCGTCGTTACTATTCATAAAAAAATAAAATAAAAGTAACCTATTAAGATAATTTGGACCCACTGAATCAAAAAATGGAATCCATTTTTCAAAATTTAAAACATAGAAGATTCTGTAATTAATTGAAAATTAATCCCGTTGTTAAGAAAATAGGTTTTAAAAGTTAAAACATTGTCAAAGATTGAAATGTTTTTACCTTGGACTTCATTTTAAAATTAATAGAAATGAGATAAATTATATTAAATGGTAAAAATATATTCTATTTATACTTTAAAACCATTCAATATTATTATTTAACCATATAAATTACTACGATGTAAAAAGATGTTTTTAATTAAAATATAGTGTCTTTAATATTCATTAAAATATTAAAGTTATCAAAATAATATGACAAATTTATCCAAAGAAAATTTTTATATCCTGATTGCAAAGAAGAATTTTATTTTTTCAACTTGAACTTATAAAAATGTCAAAAACTAGATTTATGGTTGGTACCCCATCAAAAGGTGGCAAAACTGCATTTTTTTAAAAATACTTATTTTACCTGAAAAATTTATTTTGTTCTCATACCATGTTCTAGAAAATGTGTAAAATGAATAATAATGTTATTAAATTTAAAATTTAGTTAATACTATTCATAACGGCTAGTTTATATAATATATTGTTGTTTAGTGATACTTGATGTTGCGTACAACACACGCTATCAGGGAAGATTGCTTTTGCGTATAACGCAAGCCAAGCTAGTGTTGTGTGTAGTGAAAGATTCCTTTGATGCTACATATAACCTAAAACATAAAAAATATACTTCTCATAATATATCAGGGTGTTACGTATATCACTTATTACCATGTTATAAACATTATGTAATCATTTAAGTTCATAATGTTTGTTTTGTCGATATTTGGTACTTGAGTCAAAAATGGACTTCTTATAATTACATGTTGTTCATGTGGTCAAATTTTCATTATATACAGAATTATATTCATGATTTAGATATCATATATATATATATATATCCAGTATATAAATGTTTTTATGATAGTACATAACATTTAGAGATAAGAAATGAAATGCACCATTCATGGAGACGGTAAGTCGTACGTACGCATGAATGCTACTTTAATTTATATTTCTTATTTGTATGGAATTAAAGCATAATGATACATAGTTATGTTATAATTACAGTATAATATCATATATAATATCATTAACTTTATCATTTATACATCCTGCATAAGGCATTAACAAGTCACATCACTTTGAGGGGGCGGTAGTCCGCATTTCCTCAAATGAGATTATAATATTTACCCACTATGGAAACAATAAAGGCCTGCTATAAATGGAAAATACAGAAGCATAAAGAAAAAATAAACATAATATATATCATATATAAATAGAGTTCCATCATAATGGCCACCATGAGAGGTGTTAGGAGATAATCAAACAATCATCATTTCGTGAGGCGTTAGTTTTCCATCCATAGAAACATTATATTCTTTACCCATTAGATGGAGGTGTGTGTATGTGTAGTTATAATACTTATCATAAAAACATACTAGTATATTGAGGATACTGGTGTTGTTACAAAAAAAAGGAATAAAAAGACTTTAGGGGTTGGATAAGTAAAATAAATGAAAAAAATTTAAGAGAACCTGTTACCTTTAATTTTGGTAACTCTCTTTGGTTTGAACCAAAGGACTTCTTGAAGTATCTTCTACCTAAGGTAAGGCTTCTATGGGGAGGATAGTGATGTAGTGAGATTAATTTGGAAGAGTTTGGACAAGTAAAAGGGCTTGAGAGGTGTGAGGAATTGGATAGAAACAGTTTCCATTTATAAGGGAGAGGAAGGGCTCTTTAGGAAACTGTGAAAATATTATTTTATTATATAATGATATTCGGTTTAAAAAGGACCAAAAATCATTAAAGATGAAGATAATATTACTCATGGTCGAAATAAAATCATAAAATCAGAATTGAACATGTTTTGGATAATATTTTAATCATTATAATCTTATTTATTTAAATCATTTATTAATGAGGTAAATACTGCATCATTATTGTGTCATAAATAATTTAATTTATTTGATGTATAAAAATTATAAAAAAATACAATGATGTAGGGAATCGTATTATATTTCCAATGAATATTTATAGTAAAAAATATGACTTATATAACACCATATAAAAATTAATTACTAAAATATATTTGTTAATGTCAATTTTGTCTTTACATTATATTAATTAATATAAATTGTCATTATCACTCCCAAGTGGATAAAAGGGGTCCCAAAATCAACCCAAATATGCCCATGGTCGTTAATGACTCAACCAATAAGGTTTGGACAAGTTTTATGGTAATTTTAAATTATTATAATATTGTTTTAACCTTGAATTACCCTATTTACCTTTAACCATGATAAATAAATGTCAAAAGTTACTGTTCACCAAAAATTATTTTCATCTTAATGAACCAAATTTTACTTCTTGATGAAAAACATGTATTTTGGATTTTTCAAATTCAATTCACAGATGTTGTAAAATTTCATTTAAATGAAAAAGTCAGTTTTTTTAACTACCACTAAGTGGTTTCACTATTCATCTAAAATTGATGTTTTTCATAAAAATACCAAAAATTCAGTTTACGAATTATTTTATATTCCAAATTCAAAATTTATGTCTATTTTTTCAAATAAAAAAAAATTGAAGTGGCATTAATTCATTTAAAAATTAATTCCCATATCGTGTTTTTAAGAAACAACAACTATCAAAAGATTGATACTTGTTTATGTACAATTTCAAAGTAAAATTAATTCCAATGACCAACATTGGATTAAATGGTAAAAATATATTTTAATTTAACTTTAAAACCATCTAAAATGATAATCTAACCATATAAATAAATTAGATTAAAAGGAACTTTGGAATTAAAATGCAATATTTTTCACTATTCATTAAAAAATTTCTTTATCAGAAAAATACAAAAAAATTTACCAAAAGTAAAATTTGATGTCCATATTCTAAAGAAGGATTTTATTTGGTCAATTAGAATTTATTACAGTGACCAAAACTATATTTAAAGAGGGTTCAAAATTAAAAGGCAATAAATCAGCCTTTTAATGTAAACTATGCTTAAAATTAGATTCATTCTCATTTTAAGCCTCTAACTTTTTATTGGATAAAGTAAATACATTTAACAATCATGTATAATCATATTGTAGTTAGTTTTTTTTCATTCCCACCAATACAACGACTAGGAGTTAACTAACATTTAAAATAATAATATTATATTATTAGTGTGCTATGTATGATTTCAAAGAAACCAGCTGTTGCGTATCGGGTACGCTATCGACTATAGCAACCCTTTTTAAAGTTAAATTAATATTTAATTCAAAAATTAATAAATATTAAAAAGTCATATTCTTTATTTACCAAGGATGTTACATCCTCTCTCCCTTTGGGGAATTTTATCCTCGTAATTTTAAAATTTGGGCCAAGAATTTGTATTTAAAGTCCCATATCAGAAAAGAGTAATTAAATCTATCACATTAAAAGAAGGATAGAGAAGTACAATGGTCACCCAAGTAAACCGATACTATGATTCCATGAAAACATGGATATGGAGGAGAAAACAAAGGGTTAAGTTCTGATGGGGATGCTAAGAAACATGATTAGGAGAAAGTTAACCACAAGAAAATAACAAACTTATGATTTGTGTAAATGGTCTTTGATTACCCAGTAGGAAACGTAAACCAACAACGTTTTCGTTTTACGTTACTTTTTATAATTTTGAAGAATTCATCTTCTACATAGAATAAAAACATATGGAAATATACTTACATTCATGTAGAGTTTCATCTTTTAATAAGTTTCTACCAAACATAATCATTTCTATAAACGATGATCATTCAAAAAGACTTGGTCACATCAAAAGCACAAGAATATTCTTCTAGAGAATCACATAATCCCCCAAATGAGAACTATCTATTTCACTTGTATTTAGAAATCAACTAAAACCAAAATTATTAGTATAATATCAGATAATCACCAAAAGGATAATCCTTTGAAAAAGAAATACTACTCTTAATATCCAAAATTCAACAAAAAGAACCCATGTTTCAAGAAAGACCATTAAATAAACAGTTATCCTTAAAATTATTCAAATTAATCTAAACTAAGATTGAAACCCAAATCTCTGAAATATTTAATCACATAGTCTTCCAAGGTAAATCTTAACATTTATCTCTAAATAACATTAGTTAATCTTAAACTCTCATACTGAAAATTAATTAACCTAATCACATATCCTCCATGATAGGTTAATCATTTCCATAGAAAACCCAAAATAAACTTATTCCGGATTCATAAGATCATCTAACTAAAAAGAAGTAGTCATACTAACCAGGGACTTCACGTAGTCCAGTGGTAGGCGATAAATACCAGTCGCACTTTGGTTTTCAGTTCGATTCCCATAGCTTCGTCCGACATGACGGGTTTTCACACGGTTTGCGTGTTGTCCCTTTTCAAGAACTACATAATTTTATAACATTCCCAAAAAGAGATAAATTCATAAAAAATACCATAACATATTTTAACCACAAAGGTTATCTAATAACTTTCATTTTGCATCCCAAAATGTATTAACCGTTAATTGCCTCAAATTTAAGGATCATATAAACCCAAATTGTTATTTACAACTATATCCACAAAAGAGAAGATAATTATTCCATGAATAGGATTTTCATATATCAAACATCAGGGTTACACATACTATAAAAAGTCTTCTAATGTAATCCCATCATCAGAAGAGCCTTAATACTTTTAACCATTTCAGCATCCTAAAATCTACCATAACTATTGAATCCCTTATATGTTGACTTCTTACTCATTAAATATTCTTCATGATCCATTAACCATTCATTTTAAACTTATTACAAAATACTTCTTTCCTACAATTAAAATCATGGATCATATCCTATGATTTCAATAATAGGAAAACATATGTTAAGAAATAATCCATAACTTTCATTGGTCATTGTCAGTTTCTTCATCTTCAATTGGAATGGCATTAGGTATTGGTAATCAAATATTTGAATTATCCTAGTGATCCCATTCCCGAAACTTCTTCATAGGACCTATGTTTTCATAATGACCATGCTCACCACATTTAAAAAATTCAATTGATCCCTCGTAAAGGAATTCTTTCCATTTCCTAGAGTCAACTAGATGCCTCCTTTTTCTATGGAAGGTTCTTTCTTTATAACCTTCATTTCCACATCTATAGAATATTTTTGTCCCTTTGAAACATTTTCCTTGGTGTTTCTTTCAACATCTTTGACACATAGGTTTTTGAACACACTTACCATTATGATTATTACTTGAACATCTGTAGGGATTTGTTTCTCACATATTTGATTCCTTATAAAGATCACTAAGGTTTAGGTGGTCAATAATGACTCCAGATAGATGGTTGAGAATAACCACAAGTGTTCTCATTGCAGCTCCCATATCATTCAGTTTCTCATTCAAAAAACCGTCACAGTTTTCTTCACATCCACTGTTACTTTGGTGCCTTCTAGATGTAGCCATTTACTAAAACCAAAAAGGTCAGTGTGAGTATATCAGTAAAATAATCATATAATATCTTATGAGAAGGGTAAACACTAAGATATACTTATTCATGTTATCTTAAACTCATTCACTTTATCTAAAAAAACTATGAATCTTTCGGATATCCTAACCATTATGGTAATGTCACTTATGCTTAAAGTATACCCTAACCTCTAAAGTTATCAAAATAGACCTCTGATACCAACTATGTTGACCCGGCCTTAAGCATTACATAATATTGAATTAAATGAATAATTCACATTGAGGATCATTTCATGTTTAGAGTTTTAGAGAATTAGGTCATAACTATTACATTACAACTTGAATATTACAAGTAGACACTACAACTCAGTATCAATTTTTTTCATAAAATAAAAACTCTTAAAATGAAACATGTCTAGTTCCATGTTTTAGATAGCAGGACTTTTCCTTGATCCCATCCTTGACCCTATTCATCTTTAAGTTTGGTGGAAAACATTTCAAAAACCTGGGATGAGAATAAAAAGACCATCAAGGGTAAGAAAATAAGGAAGGAAAACATTATCATATCAATAAATAAAAAATCAATGAAACCATACTTTTTAATCATAACATACCTTAGGAAATTGTGAGATTTATGAATAATACACACAAATCATAAATCATAAAGGTTACTTATGTAATCTATATAAAACTTACATTGTAGATATCACAGCTACATAGGTAGTTACACTTGGAATACCCATCATGGTATATTCTTGTAGATCTCTTAGGATAAACTACACATTTACCTCTGTGACGTTACCCAATGCATTGGAGAGCTATCTCGGGCTCACCCGCCCTAGTCTTATCACGGAACCACCTGTATACGAAAAAAATGCCAAATAACCATAACATAATCATAAAATATAACACATTTATATAGGAAATATAACATTTCCACATTCCAATATATCAAATAAAGGTATTGAAATAAACAATGTTTTATCAAATCATTTTCAAAACAATTTAAAAAGTGATTTTTAAATCAAAGTGTCTCATACCACATTGAAGATTTTTAAAAGAATTATATTTATAAAACATTAATGTCCATATAAATAAATCCTAAATACCATTTTGAAATCATGGACATTAATGAGAAATATTTAGAAGAATAAATCTTTAAAACATTTAAAATGATATTTTAGTTAAAGAGTTTCTAACACAAAGAGAGATGCTTGAATAAAAATAATTGAAGAATAAATTTTAATTATAACATTATAATATCATGAGAATTAAGTTTTTCATGATATAATGTTTCAAGGGACATTATATACACCATATAATAGTGAATTGGTTCATAACAACAATGAAGTCTCAATGGAAATGTAAATTGAGATAAAATCCTTTATAAAGATGGTATCGTTAAATTAAGGATAAATCAATCATATAATTATGTGTGAAAAATATATATACACCCAATATAAGTGGATATTAAGTGTAAAAAAATCATAGTCCATTCATAAATATTCATAGGATGACATATTCAATAATTACAAGTTGAACCTGAAGAATTGAAATTGGGTTAAAAAGTTCCCTTGTAAAAATTCGACAGCCTAATGACATCACTTTAAAATTCAGAAGATGATTTGATGAGAAGAAAATGGTATCTCATAACTTGGGAATAAATTTTATATCAATTAGGATGTACAAGAACATATCCCAACATAATAATATGTATGTTAAAAGACATAACAAAAAGAAGTCTTTTAAATAGAGGAGGGTCAAAGGTTCCCTTACTGATTTGGTAACTTACAAAACATATGCCACATGAAATAAGGTTCATACAATGAAGATGTAAATACTCAAAAATGAAAGTATATTACACAACGATTACAATCATAGGTAGTACATACACCACACAAACGGAAATAGTGGAAAATCTAGCATGAATCTCATGGGAATAAAAAGTGAGATGAAACCCTTTGCCACGTTGTAATCAACTGAGCCGTATGACCAAAAGTTAATAACCACAAAACAAATAAAAGAATAACCTGAATATAATGAGAATCATGATAATATATATCACATGGTAGTACAAAATACAACACATGCAATTAATTAGTGGCGAACAATGGAAATATCACAAAATTAAAAATGAGATAAGAAAATCCGTTACAAAAATTCAGCAGCCTAACAGCGCCACTTAAAAATTCTTTAAATGAATTGATGAGATTAATATGGGGTCTCTCATCCTATGAAAATACAAATTATATTATGGTTAATATAAATTAACATCCTCTAACATAAGAACATGGAGCATAAAATAAATTACATAAAAGAGAGTACTTGAAAAGAAAGAGAGACGTCCGATCCCTTACCTCATATCCGACTTGACTCGATCATTCTTTAAGCTCCTAAATAATAAAATAAAGTTAATTTATACTTTCTTAATAAGATTTTTCAAGTTTATTATTCCTTTTATATAACTTATTACCATGTTATAAACATTATGTAATCAATTAAGTTAATAATGTTTGTTTTGTCGATATTTGGTACTTGAGTCAAAAATGGACTTCTTATAATTACATGTTGTTCATGTGGTGAAAATTTCATTATATACAGAATGATATTAGTGATTTAGATATAATATATATAATATATATCCATTATATACATGTGTTTATAATAGTACATAACATTTAGAGGTAAGAAATGAAATGCACCGTTAATGGGGATGATAAGACGTATGTATGCATGAACGCTACTTTCATTTATATTTATTATTTTTATGGAATTGAATAATAATGATACGTACTTATGTTATAATTACATTATAATATCATATATAATTTCATTAAATTTATCCTTTACAAATCCCACATAAGTCATTAAGGAGCCACATCACTTTGAGGGGGCGGTAGTCTGCATTTCCTCAAATGAGATTATCGTATTTACCCACTATAGAAACCATAAAGGCATTCTATAAATGAAAAATATAGAAGAATAATGAAAAAATAAACATAATATATATCATATATAAATAAAGTGTCATCATAAGGGCCACCATGAGAGGTGGTATGAGATAATCGAACAATCATCATTTCGTGAGGCGTTAGTTTTCCATCCACCGAAACATTATGTTATTCACCCATTAGATGGAGGTGTGTGTATGTGTATTTCAAATAATTATCATAACAACATCCTAGTATATTTAGGATACTGGTGTTGTTACAAAAATAAAGGAATAAACCGAGTTTATGGGTTGGAGAAGTAAAATAAATGAAAACAATTTAAGATAAACAGTTACCTTTAATTTTGGTAACTCCCTTTGGTTTGAACCAAAGGACTTCTTGACGTGCCTTCCTCCTAAGGTAAGGCTTCTAAATGGAGGAAATGGTTGTAAAGAGATTAATTGGGCAGAGTTTGGATGAGCAAAGTTTCTTTAAAGGTGTGAGTAATTGGATAGAAATGGTCTATTTTTATAAGGTAGATGAGGGGCTCTTTAAGAAAGTGTGAAAATGTTATTTTATTATATAATGATATTCGGTTTCAAAAGGTCCAAAAATCATTAAAGATAAACATACGATGACTCATGGTTGAAATAAAATAATCCAATCAGAAATGGACATGTTTTGGATAATATTTTAATCATTATAATCTTATTTATTTAAATAATTTATTTATGAGATAAATATTGCATCATTATTGTGTCATAAATTAATAAATTTATTTGATTTCTAAAAATTATAAAAAAATACCATGATGTAGGGAATATTTTTTCTTTCCAATTAATATTTATAGTCTAAAATATGACTTATATTACACCATATTAAAATTAAACACTAAAAGATTTTTGTTAATGTCAATTTTGGCTTTACATTATATTAATTAATCTAAATTGTCATTATCACTCCCATGTGGCTAAATGGGGTTCCAAAATCGACCCAAAGAAGCCCATGGTTGTTAATGACTCAACCAATAATGTTTGGACAATTGTTAAGGTAATTTGTAATTATTATAATATTATTTTAACCTTGAATTACCCTATTTACCTTTAACCGCAGTAAATAAAAGTCAAAAGTTACTAGTCACCAAAAAATATTTTCATCTTAATGAACCACATTTTACTTCTTGATGACAAAAATGCATGTCATATTTTTGAAATTCAATTCACAGAAGTGGAATAATTTCATTTAAATGAAAAATTCAGTATTTTTAACAACCACAAAGTGGTTTTGCTATTCATCTAAAACTGATGTTTTTCAGAAAAATAGCAAAAATTCAGTCTAAGAATTATTTGAAATTCCAAAGTAAAAATTGATATCTATTTATCCAAATTCAAAACCTATAATAGGAATTAATTAATTTAAAAATTAATTCATGTTGTTAAAACAAATAGCGTGTGTTTAAGAAACAATATCTATCAAATGGTTGATACTTGTTTATGTCAAATTTAAAAGTGAAATTAATTCCAATGACCAAAATTGGATTAAATAGTAAAAATATATTTTAATTTCACTTTAAAACCAACTAAAAATACAATCTAACCATATAAATAAATTTTATTAAAAGGTACTTTTGAATTAAAATGCAATATTTTTCATTATTCATTAAAAAATGAACTTTATCAGTAAAATACCAAAAAAATTACCCAAAGTAAAATTCGATATCCCCATTATAAAGAATGATTTTATTTGGTCAAGTAGAATATATTAAAGTGACCAAAACTATATTTAAAGAGGGTTCTCCATTAAAAGACGGTAAATCGGCCTTTTAATGTAAACTATGCTTAAAATTAGATTCATTATCATTTTAAGCCTCTAAATTTTTATTGTATAAAGTAAATACATTTAACAATCATGTTTAATCATATTGTAGTTAGTTTTTTTCATTTCCACCAATACAATGTCTAAGAGTTAACTACCATTTAAAATAATAAAATTATATTATTACTGTGCCATTTAAGATTTCAAAGAAACCCGTTGTTGCCTATCGGGTAATCTATCGAACATAGAAACCCTTTTTAAGTAAAATTAATATTTAATTAAAAAATTAATAAATATGAAAAAGACAGATTCTTTATTTACCTGGGATGTTACAAAAAATTTATTAGTACAAAATGGATTTTTCAAAACAAGATAAATAAAGATGGTGAAGTGATAAGGAACAAAGAATTATTAGGGTTCAAAGGTTACTCACAAATTTAAGGCATTAGGGAGGAACAGTTCCATGTAGATAGCCTGTATATTTCTTAAGACGTACGATTTATGTAATCTCTATGCCTATGGGCCTTTTAAGGGTTCTCCCTCATCCATTGAAAGGGGGGTTATCAAAAAACAATAAAAAAATAAGGCCTTCAGGCTATTTGTGTAAATTGAAGGCATTGATTTTGATGATACTTTTGATTTGGTGGAAAGGTTATAAAAATCATAATATTTCTCATTATTTTTGAACAAGGAAGTTACAGAATTTATCAGATGGATGTGAAATCTTAATTTTTGAATGGTGATATTGATGAGGAAGATTACAATAAACAACCATGTGGATTTTTGTTGGGAAAGATGGAAGGTCTGTGTGTTGGAAGAATAATTCAATGTATGGTTTAAAACAAGATCCAAGGGCATGGTATTCCAAATTGGATACTTGATTAAGGACGATGAGTTTTAGTAAAGGAATAGTTGATTTCAATCTATATGATAAAGAAACTCATAATTTTTACATCATCATAATTTTTTATGTAGATGACATTATCATTATTGAGAATGGTGAAAATACTTTCGAGAGATTTTCTAAAGGGTTGAAATAATTGTTTAAGATGTCTATACTGGATGAAATGAAAAACATCATTGGGTGACAAATCTCACAAAAGAAGAAACACATTTGTCTTTCCCCTGAAAATTATGGTTAATAACTTCTTAATAAGTTGAGAATTGAGAATTTAAAACCTCTTTTCATACTGATTTCAGTAGGAACCTAGTTGAATAAATGTGGAGGAGGTAGAGACGTTTACCAGAATGATGTTCAGAATATGATATAAGCGATTTTATATTTTACTACCTCATGCCTCGACATTGTTTATATTGTCAACTTATGTTCATGATTTTAGAGTGATCCCCAATAATAAGGCATGATTACTAAAAATTACTGACTTTTTTGTGTATTCAGAAGCTGATTGGGTAGGAAATGTTGATGACACAAGATCCACATCTGGTGGAGTTTTAATTCATGAAAAAAGTTATGTCAGTCGGAATATAATGAAACACAATTTAGTAATTATTAGCATGGATGAAGCTATGTATGTTGTTTCCCCTCAAGAATCTACTTAACTTATGGGGTTGAAAACACAATGGGAAGATTTACTCATTTAAGTGAAGTTACCCTTACACATGGGTTGTTATAATCTGAGTTCCCTAGAACATACCATAAATTTGATACAACATTATACTTCAATACACACTATTGTAAAATTTCATTTCATCAAAGAACATACAGAGATGAATGAATTGATGTTTGATTATGTTATTACATCAAAACAAGTTTATAACATTTTCACAAAACCATTACTAAAGGAACCTTTAAATAAGCTAAGGTCTAACATGGGAGTTCAAATTATTTCTCATCAATGTTGAGGTATGTGTTTTTCTCCACTATCGTAATTTATTTTGGATAGTTTTGTCAAAGGGGTTAGAATTGTTTCAATAATCTATCTATTTTTATGTGCAAAACAATTAATGCAAGTATGTAAATAGGTGTAATTGGGGGTAAGATGTGAATCTAATATGTAAGTGTGTGATATATTATGACATGTTTTTAGAGTGTTTATAAGAAACTTTTATTTATAGTAATGTGGAAGAGGAAAATAAAGATTTAAAGAAAGTTGTGTAGATAATATAATGATGTGTCATGAGTCACTACCTTGGGAAAGTATGGTTTTGTTGTCAATGATTATTATTTCTTACAACTATTTAGGTGACATAGGTTTGCATTTATTGATTAGTAATCCATATATTGGGTTTAAAAAGTGCAATGATTTATGATCCTCAGTTGACAAAAAATACAAAGGGAGAGATTTTTGGGACCAAGTTGGATGGAAGTTGTTTTTGGAAGCTGGAAGAAGTTTGTTGTTGTCTTTTATTGTCAGAGAAATTAATGAATGAAACAAATCAACTCAAATTGATGGTGATAAGAATAAAAATTGAATTCAAGATTTTAGACTCAAAATTCTCATGAATGTCCATCATATTAGGAAAATGTTTTCTGGATGAAAATTCTCGTCGGACTGAACATGGGTATAGTATGAGGTTATGATTGTAATGAGAAAAAGAACCATATTCTGCAAGGATCTGATGAAATATAATGATTATTTTCTATTTTTTAATTAAAAAATGTTATAAGACTTTTGGAAACATGTGATGATATAATTATGAAGTATAGGGGAAAAAAATTAATGCCAATCGTATTGATAGTTGGAATGAAATATGTTTTAGGAAGAATAAAAATTTATAATACGTTTTGAAGTATATCTGATTATGCTATACCGATCTTAAAAGTTTTCAAAATTATTTTGAAGTCCTGATTACAAGATGACGTTTGGAGGATATGAAATATTATGAAGATGGAGCTTTCCGATCTCAGTTCATCAGTGTGAGATCACCAGGCATAGATTGGTTTGAAGGCTGAGAAGTTTGATTGGAACATCTGAAGATAAAGTTGTTGTTTTTTTGTTGGACCGATATTCCTCTAGAAATAAATATTTAGAGAAATAAGCTAATAGTGTTTATCTTAATTAGAAAGGTAATGAATTTTTTGAAGTCAAATTCATTGATACTGTTCAACTGGACATAGTGTTCCACCCATCAATGGAGGCAGAATCATTTGGGTTGGGATTTTTTGGGACCATTGAAGAAGAAAATAATTGAAGTAAGTTTGGACCAATTATTGGAAGAAAGTTAGATACAAATGAACAATATAGTCATCTATTTTTATCAGGTTGAATTATTTTTTGTTTTTATTAGGGTTAAAAGATAAATAAGATTTTGGATATGTACCTAAATGGGTTAAGACACATCAGACTTCATGTTGTGCCAACTATTAGATTTTAGGTGACACTGATGCATCAGAGAATGAAAGCGGTCAATCTATCAAACATGGAATGACATTGATAACATCATCAGACACATGATCATTTGTGTGAATAAAATAATAAATCAATAATTGTTTCAAGAAACTAAAAAAGTGTTTTGAATGAGAGTTTAATTTTTGAGAAAGTGTTTAACAAAGAGTTTGAAGCTAATTCTAAAGTTCTATTGAGATGTGTTAAAATATTTTGATATTATCAATATGTTTTTAGTAGAAGGTTTTCAATTATTTATTATTTCATGTTGGTGTGGATAATTAGAACAAGCGTTTTTTATTAGTTGATATAGAGCATTATATTGGGAAGTGTAATTCCGAGGATCCTAATGAGAAGACATTGAATTTTAATATCAGTCAAATTTTATGAAGGTTGTTTGTTTTTCAATTATTTTGGAGCAAAATAACGAATAAACAACAATACTCATCATAATTAGAAAATACGAATTGAAAATCAGAATCAGACTGAATTTTTTATGAAGCAATCTATGTTTTGAAGGTTTGGATAATGTTTGAGCTGAAATGAGAAGAATTTATAATTGTTTATGAATTCAAATATTCATCCAAAATGTAAGGAACATTTTTTATTTGGGAAATTCTGTTAAGAAAGAATGTTTTTCATAAACCTGCAGAAACCACTTTTGGGTTACTTATAAAAGGGGGATGTACTTTTTACTTACCTGATATATGTACTTTTTGAGAGATAAAGAGGAGAACCGAATAATTGTAGAGAGAATAAGTTTCTTGATCTAACATACTTGGGGATATTTTCTAGACATAAGAAGAAAATGATAAGAGAGAAGATCATATTCAAATGATTATCATATCTGTCTAGAACGTCGAACAAGGAATCAGATTGGTATATATGGACTAAGGAAGAACCAATTCAAAATTATTTTAGTAGTATTCTTGAAAATTATATTTTATCATATTTATAAATTAGACTAAGCTGACTGGATTTGTAAATCATATTGAGTTTCATTACGATGTTCAAGAAGTTATTACCTAATACTTTATAGGAACATTCAATTTTTTTTGAAAAACATATATGTGAAAGTTGAAACTGAATAATAGTAACTTGTTTTGAAGCATATGATGAAATTTTTGTTACATGTTAGAAAATTGTATTAAATAATTTCATTCAACTTAAACCACATGCACTATTGTATTGAACATAGTACTACATGAGTTTAGGGGAATATCCAGCGCATTTTATCCACACAAAAAAGAATTATTTTTGAGTGGATTATATGGTATTCGATTGTTTCTAAATGATACAAAGGATATAACAACTCTTATTGAGTAGTTAACCTAGTAAATTATTTTGTTCTAACGATAGTGTTATTGTTTTTTTCGTAAAGGTAAAAAATATTTAATTGGATTAAAAAGTTTTTTCAAAATAAAGGAAACATAAAATAAAAATTTATCACAATTTCACCCCTTCCACCTCTAAGTGATACATTAAACCTTCTAGGAATTCTCATGTTTTACCTCTTATTTCTAGATCATGAATAATATGTTATCTCTCTAGTAAGTTTATTCCATACAATAGTTAGAATAATAATTTACATTGGATTAATATAAAGCAATCCAAGTGCATTTCATGACATTATTTTCTTGATTATTGGAATCATACTTTCTATAAAACATTCTCCTAGACTTTTAATTTTCATTATACTATGGAAAATCATGGATTAATATTTCCATGATTTCTTCTTTTATAGAATCTATACTTTTTTTTATTTCTATAAAAAAAATTTATATTTATTGAATTATTTCTTGAATCGTATCCTATTCATATACAACTTATTAAAATTTCATTCCAACTATGTGATTAGATCATTGGAAATTGAATCACTAGAATTTTATTCATCATATTAATCACATTATATTATTTATTTTTATTACTTCTTATCCTTTGTAGTAGGAAATTTCAAAATGATATTATCCTTTATAATCATCCTATTATCATTAACTTCACATTCCATTTTAAACCTTGTACATCATTAAAATTCAATTAAGATCTTCCATATTTAAATATTTTACATAGGTATATTATCTAGTAGAAACTTAATTCTCATTCCACATTAAGGTAAAACTATAAATACATTTAAGGTTTTATTTGGTTGAAGAATAGCCACTCCCAAATAAGAAACATTGATAAAATAATTATCATCCTTCTATTCATATAAATTATTCTCTCACCATAAATCATCCTAAAAGTATCAAAATTTAGTTTAGAATTATTTTAAATTAAATATATAACATTATTAGTTCCATTACAAATAATTGATATGGTATCCCATAACTCTTGTGAAGCAGAACATTGAGAGATGATGTAAAAATAATTTTCAAAAAGACCATTTAGTATAACATTTAAATATTTAGAGTTTAAATACAAATTAGCCACTTGATATATACTCCAAAGCTCAAGTTTTCCAATTATAATATGATAATTATTGATAAAATACTTAAAGAAATTAAAAAAAAACCTTATTTATATAGGTAACCCTTATTTATTTAATGATACAATAGTTCTCACAAATAAAGTATGGACCAATATCCACAGGTTGTACTTCATTCATGTTAGTCATTATATAAAATTATACAAGATATTCAGACATAAGCTGATAATATTTTATAACTAAAAAGTAACTTCTATGATACCTATTTTTTATGATAGTTTTGTTTCAGAATAAATCAAGGTGGGGTAGATAATTTCATTAAATTTTACTATATATAAAAAAATCTCTCTAAAAAACATCCCAAACCTATCCCACTATGTTTTAAATAGATATACATTTAAAATTATATAAAATACATAGTGGTTTATAAAAAGTTTTATTTTTTTAAAGCTAGTTAAACTACCAAAAATATAGTCCCCCAATACTAAATATGAGTTCAGTGTTTTTAAGAAACTAATTTTCTTCCTAGATAACACCTAGATGAGTAAAACAAGTTGTCACATGGTAAAAAATATTCAAGATACTTTTCTAGAAGTTATCCATATACTAGAAAAATCTACTATATTCTTATATCACTTTTTACAAGATTTAATAACATTAAAAATACTGAGGGATATATTAGAGTTAATAGGATCAATATACATATATAAGAAACAACTAAAAAAAGATAAAGAATATAAAGAGACCAAATATGTCTTCAATGTGCAGCTCTAACAGTTACTGAAAAATAATATATGTACAATAATTAAAATGATATTAATACTATTTTTTTATTTATATTTGTGAAGAAAAATAACTATTAAACACATAGAAGGAATAAGAAAATTACATCAAAAGGGTTAAGGAATACAAATCTTATTTTTTCTTATTGTTATTTTGAAAATATTTAAAATTCTAAAAATAATATTTTTGAAGAAAACATTTATATAAACATATAGATATATTTTTATGTTATAGTAATTTTTAGATTAGAATAAATATTCTATAAAACTAGAATGAATTACTCCATTAGATTTGGTATAAAATTTATAAATAACACGTTTTAACAAATCACACAATCTTTCCTTAGCCATATAAAACTCTGATGAAGAGAAATATGAATTTATATATTTCATAAATTAGAAATTATAATAAATTACAAGGAATAATATATTATTAAAAATTTAACAAATTAATTTATTTTTAAGTACCATTAAAAAGTTAAGCACCATGCTATATAACCACGACCTTGTACATAACAATCATCTTTGTAGGGATAATCTTGCATGAACGTGGCATATTTCATAAGAATCAATTTATTCTATGTATAATCATCATATCCTCATAGCATAACTATCATATTATCCTTGTGTAACCATCATCTGGTCCTTGTGTAACCATAAATCTAGTCATTATGTAACCATGATTCTCTTCTACTTAAACACCAATTTGTTTTTTTAGGCATCAATCTTCTATATGTTAGAATCATCCTGGACTTGTGTGAATATTATCTTGAAATACATACACCTCAATAATTTGGAAATTTTTTACTTTATAATAGAGTCAACATGAATTTAAGAAACATATATAAAAACCAATAAAAAAATATTTAAACCAATTAGAAACATATAAATTTGTTATCTATTATAACATATAAGGGAATTTTTTGATAATTAAAACATATAATTAAGTTGATAAGTTAGAAAAACATTAATTTATCAAAAAATAAATTGTTTATTTCTAAATAAGCAGAATACATCCATGATTTAGGTTTATAGGGCTTGATGTCTTTTCATTTGACATTCCTTAAAAATAAAAATAAAACAAAATAAAATAACAAAAAACATGGGAAAATTGTATAAGGTAAGGATGTATATATATTAAAGGCTAATTTTAATTTTCAAACTGATGAGATGTTCTTTTAGAAAATTAATGATGCATATTTACAAGAATATGATAATAAATTAATAAGTCTATGGGGAACATATGGGGTTGATTTATAATTAGAATAATACACAGATGATATAGAAAATATAGTAGCTTCAGTAGTTATGAAAAGAGAGATAAAAAAGGATAAAATTTCTAAAAAGAACATCACGAGTGACCAAACAGCTCCAGTGTAAACATGGTGCATGAAAACCGTGTATAAAACAACTATATTTCAACAAGTAGAGAAAAACTATTTTTCCAAGGCAATAAAGGATGATATTTGTGTCAAACACATTCATGAGGAACATTAGTAGATTAAGAAAAAGGTATACTTTGCAAATTATTCCAAGGCCATATACAAAAAATGTTATCTGAACCAGGAGTTTTTTATTGAATAAAGTGAATAAATATGGAAAATTAACATGAAACTAATAGTTAGTAGTTTGAGTTAGGTAATAATAGATTTAATGCTATAATTTCTAGAAGAAATTCACTATATATCTCGATTGGAAACCATTCACCTATTTTTTGGTAGTGGTAGTGAAAGGAAGATTTATATTATATAAAATAAATGTAAAATCATATTTTTTGAATGAGTTCCTTTATGTAGATGTATAAATTGAGTTACAGAATGTGCATATCATATATGAATATTATAAATGGTATTAGGGTTTAAAATTATGTCATATGGGGAGAATCAATCACCAAGGGACTGATATTAAATACAATATCAATATTTGAAATAAATTAGTTTTCAAAGAAGATAAGTTGATCATAATGACCATATTAATAATGATAATGATCAATAAATTTTAGTTCTCATATATATAAATGGAATGTTTTTAGAGGATATTGTAGAGCATAATTCAATATTTTTGTGAAACATTTGAGGTGTGAGTTTGATATGTCTATTATTAGTGAGTAAACCTTTTACCCTTATTTTATTGGTGACTCATGGAGTGGTTGGAACCTTTATGTACCAATAAAAATATAATAAATAGGTGATAAAGTGGATTTAAATGGAAAATTATAGACTTATTAAAGTATTTTCTACTACTTGTGTGATGTTTTCAAAATATTACTGTGATAAAGAGGTATATACCTTGGAGTATAATATTTTTTTTGGAAATATTTTTTTCTAGAAAACAACATGACCATACATTTTGTTTTCCATATGTTAAATTTTGATGTACCAATGATGTACCAAAGAGAGACATATTCTAACAATGAAGAAAATATATTAATACATCAATACTATATTGGACTTCATGATATTTTATTATAAAACATCATTTCAATAATTTTTTGATAAAATGATACAGACTGGGTATGTTCTGCTAATAAGAATAATTAAATCTTAAGCAGTGCATTAGATCATGATGTATCCATCATTTCATGAATAAGTAATAATAAATGTTTCATTTCATTGATAACTTTTTAGGTTCAATACATCACAAATAATAAATCATGAGCTCAAATAACATAGATGAAAAAAATTATAATGGAAATGATGTGGAATATCTTCTTGCAATCATGTCTGAAAACTCAAGTGATATCAATATTATAATGAAATACCCCTATAAATCTACGAAGACGAATATTGTCATAGAAAGTTCACTTTATCATGTAGTAATTTGAGAATGAACAAGTGATATTAGAGTATGCATCAACTCAGGGTCCTGTTGTAGGTATTATGAGAAATGAACAACCCAAAGAATATTTTAAAAGGAATCAATTTCCTATTGGAAACAAAATGGCTCCCCTTATCTAGATGATTTGGATAATTTACCCCCACTATCCCATAGGAATTAATTTTTATTAAAAGTAATGTTTTTAAATATGATTTAACTACTTTAATTTATAATTATATCAAGCAGAATTTCAAAGAACTTCTCTTTGGGTTCTTTGGAAAAGGGGTAGAGGAGTTGGTATGTCACTAGTAGAAGACATACATGTTTTGAGCTAAAGTGTAGTTTATTGGGAGTGTTTTTATATTAATAAGTATTTTTAAATCTTATATTTCATTGGAAGTGGTTGTATTATTGAATTCATATTAGGGGGAGATGTTTTTAAAAGTGTTGAAAATTATAGAATTCATAAAAGTGTTTTTATGTGGATATTTTTAGTTAACTATTTTTTATCACACTGATATTGACTCAAGTGTGATTAGAGTAAGTGATTAATGAATCATTAATGAAATATAATGAGGATAATGGTTTTATACTAAGGTGATACTTTGTTCTTCCATTTTGGAATATTTTCGGTTTGACTTATTCTATGAGGTAGTGTTGATGTTTTTAATAAATCCAACGGGGGATATTTTTCCAAAAAAATATCATTAAGTGTGTTTTGTGTAGTGATTGTTGAAAAGGATGAATATAGAACATGCCAAAAGGCATAAAAACTGATAAAGAGTTATCAAGGTGTTTCATAATATCTAATTTAGTTTTGTTTACTAGACATACATTTCATTATGACTCATGAAATTTCATTGTGACTAGTATTGGGAAATTGATATAAGGATAAATTTGAAGGATCCCACTGTGAAACTCTTGATAAAAAAAATATTGATTCTCAAAAATATTAAAGGGTTGTTTGTAATAATCCTTAAGAACTTCAGAAGTGTTAGTCAAAAAGTAAATTCATGAAACCTTTTGTCTTATCATTAAGCATGAGTGATTTTAAATTTTACTAAGTCTAGACTATTTGATATTTAAATGATGTGTACGAAGATGATTGCAACATAAAATGTCTTCCATTAGGAAAATATTGATTTTTTTAGAAAAACTGTGATAACTCATGTCACACCCAAACATGATTTGGTTGTATTTCGGTGATTCTAACCATGTGTGCCACACACCATGAATAGCTATGCTATAATGAAATAATATCTACATATATTTCAATTATTCGAACTAGATGAGGCTCATTTGAGAATGAAAATACAATTATATGATGGTTTCTAATAGGATTTTGAGTATTTTATCAAAAATATCCTCACAATGTGAATGATATGGTCATACTCTAATAGGTTAAACATTTAGTTTGGATTCAATAATCCATACCATAACTGCAGATGAATTATAAATGGAATATTGATGGGATTTTTCTGATCTTTTTTTGATGGAAGGTCACACCTTGAATAATTATATCATGCAATGAATAGATTTTTTTCATGATTTGTTGGATTTATTTTTCTATCCTAGAAAATGGGTAACTAAAATACCCCATTTAAGAACCCATTTCTGTAAAATGGTACACAATAGATTGGGATAAAAATATAAAGATAAATCTTTCTAAAAATAGTATAATATCATTATAAAAATAGAATATGATATTGAATCATATCTGGAAGGATTAAAATATAGCGAAAGGATATAAATTCCAAAAATAGTTCTTAGAAAACATAGATAAAGAAGAATAACACACTTATAGACCAAGTAATAAAGATAAATCAGAGGAAAGAATGATTTCTAGGTGATCATATCTCTAGAATTATTAATAAATTTCTTAATAGGTAGAAGACGAAACCATGATATAAACTATTAAAGAGTAATTCCATTTTTAGTCTCATAGAATAAAAATATAGAACCCTTGGAGCAGTGAGTTATATGGGTAATATAGAGTAGGGGTATTTCTTTCTTTGTGAAGGTTATAATCTGAGAGAGTCAATATGACTACTCAAAATAGTAAAATAAATGTTATTATTATTTCAGAACATCAATATATTATTTGTGTGGGATCCTATGATTAGACTGGTTTGGGTTAACTAAGTAATGTTTTCATGGAATGTTTTTATTTATCAGTTTATAATCAACAAGAGAGAGACTGTTCCTATTAATAGTAGAATGAGATCATTAGAAAGGGTCAAAATAATAATATTAAAATTCCTTGATTAACCCATTCTTATGGTATTTAGATTTCATGGTACTAACAACACTAATTACCACATCATAACACATCATACATGATGACTAAATTATTACCTAATTCCTTCACAACCCACACGTATCTTGAATCACATTTGATGTCCACACCTCAACTAGCATTATTTCATTTTATTTATCATGTACAAATATTAAGTAACAATATCTATCATAAAAAACAAAAAGAACCATTCCTGTGATGAAAATATAACAATAAAAAACTCCTTCACATACTCTTAATACATCAGCTCAAGCATTTATAGATGATATGAAGTCTAACTAATTGATACCTATCCTCCATGTGGAGTAACACTCACCATCATCCAATATTCCTAACGCTAATTATCTCATCAACTTATTTGATCTATATGAAAAAACTAATCCTGACCAATAACTACTAGAACTTCTCTCAATGTTATCACTCTTATTCCAACCTTAGATGTCGGATTCAATATAATTAAACAGTCCCCAGCTGGTTGTATGTTCTCTTGAAAAAAATTACTCATGATTTTCTATCAGGACACATGTAGGACACTACTTAAGAGGTTGATCACACTGGTCTCAGACATGCCCTATTTTCCCATAGTGAAACAACTTCACTGATAACCCATACCTTTATAAAAACATAAAAATCTTATATGACTACCTTATTGGGTATCATCATGTCCTCATTTTCAACTACCAAAAACCATACTACTTGTCTCTCTTTGCACCAATGTTTATCTCGGTATACACCCTTATACTATGTTCTGTTATGCGATCATATCATGATTTAATACCTATTAAAATTATTTCAATATTAATATATTTATTATAACCATTACATAATGTCGTAAATAATACTCAAATCAACACACCATAAATATCTAATATCCCACAATTGACTGTTAAAACTATTAAAAATCGGTGAATCTCCTTGGATAATCCACATATAATGTCTCTCCCAACACCAAGAGCATAAAATATTGGCCCATATCCTCTCAAATTTCATGAGGAATAATTAATTAAAAAACATCCCTTCAATTTCCTTATACATCAAACCATCATGTTTACCTTCCTGTAGATATACAACTCACCAATGTTTTACTAGCCCTATGTGAATATACATAGAAATTCTTACCATCCACCCTATTGGTGTCTTGATCCAATCAAATACCACCTATACTAACTCAATATAGTACTATTCAACCTATGGTCCTCCAAATTCCTAGAACAAAAGATCAAGCTATGAATGAATCTCACATGTAATATATTACATGGAAAAGTCTTCTCCTTGATCTCCGTAGTTAATTATCTAGATAACCCACACTAGGATCACCCTAAATTGAGTATATAGACAATTCCCTATAGAAATACATTCACATGTAATCTAAACCCACACTAAATCCAAAAATAATTGTCTATATATTAAAAAATAGAAAATATATAATACGAAAAATAAACCATTATCCTTTAATGGTTTCCTATTGTACCCATCTCCCATATCATCAATCCTCCCAACCCATCGTACCCATGTTAAATACAAGTAACACACACATTGTTTGAATGCAGGATCCACACAATTATTCACATTAATAATTACACACTTGGAATGGTTAAGTATAATTTCCACAAAAAACTATATGAGGGAACATTATAGTTGTTTTATATGACACTTTAAACTAGTGAACATCTTTCCAATCCAGATCCACAAAGACAGTATCAAAGAACACACATATATAATGTGATCCCTATATGCTATAACTTTTAATGAGTACCAAATATTAATTCTTGGTTCCATGAGTCTGAAATTGAAATCAATATAATTAAATACCAATTTTTTCAAAACAAATAACTCAAATATAACCAGGAATACCAAAAACAACAATCTATGTTTCACTAGTAACTTTGATTTCAATTCAAACTTATTTTGGGAAAGAATAGAAAATGAAATCCATCCTATGTTCCATTTTCAAGAGAATTGGAACACATTTCTTATGGAATCATTTACCCTAACCCATATTACAAAAGAAAAATCATTCTTATATCTTTTTAACTTCAATTATTTGATGCTACATAAAACATCATGACCCAACACACTACATAATAATTAGACTAATGAAAAAAATAAACATCTAGAATTCCTCCAAATATGTCAAAGGATATTGAATGGAAATGATGGTATATGGGGTGATATTGGGGAAACTATACCATATAAAGATAAATAGCCATGAAAACATAAAAAATATAATAATTTTAAATAATAGGAAACAACAATCCAAAACATACATATGATCAGAATAGTAAACTTCTAAAATACCATATCATTCGTAAAATAGTCAACAAGATCACCCATAAGAAAATCCCATATATACATACACGAAGTAAGAAAAATTAATCATTATCTAGACATTGAGGGACTACTTTATTAGTAGTTTAAAACATATTATCTAGCCCATGCTCCACATTCACATCCATCTCCACTGGGAACTGGAAGAGAAGTCCTTGTCATTATATGATCCATGATATATAATGTTTATATACATCATGAAGGTCCTATATAGTGTGTGATTATAATCTTAGTAATGCCAAACTAGTGATTTCACTAGTTAGTTTAAATATATATACAAATATATATATATATATATATTGATGAATTAAAATAATCCAAGACACACGATGTAATCTACTTCACTCACGATCCACCAGACCCTTGTGATCCTTTACCCACATCATCACATATCAAAGTGAAAGGATAATATAGAAACCTAAAATTTTCATATATAGATATTATATCTTAATAGACATATATTCATTACATAATATAAAAATATGTGTAGAATCATTTTGTCCCAGAACCTTTGGAAATTTAGATACAAAAATAACTGGTTTATAATTGAACTATTTCATCTACCTATATGTTCTTCACAACTAGAATGATTTTTAGACATATCATAGAAAATACCATTATTCATAGCCTAGTGAAAGTAAACATATGAAAGAGTGATCCTGGATTCTTATTAAGGGGAAAAAGTGAAATTCAACGAACATGAACATAAGAGTTTTAGAATATGAGAATAACATTGTAAAACCATACCTTGAATATTATCGATCATTAACTTGAGTCACAAAATGAATAATGGGATATCAAAAGGCATGAATCATAAATGAATCAAATAACATGATCCATGAGAACATAATATTTTTATAATACATGTATTAATGCACACACATAACCATAGAAAACTATTTCCTTAGTAGTAAAGAATCATTTATAAGGCTATCATTGTGGATTGGGTTCACTCCCTAAACCACTAGAATAGTCAATGTTCACTCGCAATACTATAATACTAGATTGGGTTCACTCTTAATCCATTGTAGTTTTCATGGTTAAATCCCATGAATATAATAGTGGAAAAATTACCTTACTAAACATGGTTTACTCCCGATTCTAGCCTTGTTTATCTCATGAGATTTTAATCTTTACCTAATGAATTGATGTTAGATATAGGTCCAACCCATCTTTAATTATTAGTTGAACACCATACTTGGTTATAACATAACCACTATCCTTGGTTATAACATATCCACTATCACATAATGATAAAAGTTCCAAATCATGATTGAAGATCATAAAAAATTTACTATATCAAAACACAAGAAAACAAATGAGTTTCATAAACATTTCATCAAATCATAACGTATGGAAAATAAATTTTTTTTCATAAAAATTTAATCATTTCTCCATAGAAAAACATCTCAAAATGGATTGGTCTTCATGGAAGTGTTATCATCAAAATAATAAACCACCTAGATAAATAATAAGGATGGTACTAATGGATCACATCCCTAATAAAGCTTATGTAACATCAAATAATGTCATCTTATTTGGCAAAATTATTTTTAAAGATCACTTAGACCATTTATTGCGGAATCTAAAATTTTTAAATTGGAAATAACATTTTTAAAACAATAATTTCACAAAAAAACGTGAAAATATTTTTCTTTGAAAATAATCATTGGAAGTTTTAATGTATTATTTAGAACACTTATTGGTTTTAGTAGTGAAAAATTATTCTCATGTCATGCACATGAAAACCAATATTACATTCAGATTTTTAGTAAAATCAATATGAGAAACACTTGGAGATGGACATGAATATTCCTTTATTTTTTTTTATAAAAAAGTAAAAAATGGCTAAAAATGACTTTAAATAATCATAGTGTAACATACCAATATTTTTTGAATCATTTTTAGAAAAAATGGATATGGAAAAAGGGGGTTTCAACTGAAGAGAGAAATAAAGTTAGATTTATATTAAAAATATTATTTTGGACTATGGAGTTCATAAATAGAGGAAAATGAATAGAAACAAGTATTCTAAATAAATAAAAAGAGTATAATAAAAGTTGTCATGTTTATTGAAAATATACCTTAATATTTCACCATTAAATGTATAATCATATACATCCATGATAAATAGCAGGATTGTAACATCAAACCTTTACCACTTTTATAACTTTTGAATCATAATAATCATGAAAGAGATAACCTTATATAGATATTTATTTCACGTAATATTTATTATAATAATCATAAAATACATTCATGTTCTATATATACACCACAAAAAAAGAAATAATTGATAAATATGGCATATATCTCTGAGAAATAAAAGAGAGACTAGAAATCCTTTAACATAAATATCCTATTCATATATACATGTTTTAACCTCCTATAAAAATAATAAATTTTTTATAAATCTATTAATTCAACATACTCATATTTATCATACCATATATGATTTAGATATGACCTTTTATTAAACTTTTATTAACAATTCCATGTTAAAATCTCATTTCAAGTGGTAACTACTTTGTTTTTCATGTATTTTTTTATTTAGTGTATTCAGTCCTTTTACATTGATCATGAATTCATAATATATAGTGTTTTTAAAATTGAATAAATATCATACATATTCAGTATAATTGTATTTTTATTAATCCAAAAAAAATTATATATAGAAAAGGAAATACATTATTCATGGGGACGGTAGGTTGTACGTAGAGACAAACAATGTTTCCAATTTCTTGACGAATGGAATGAACGAAAGTTAAATAACATATCACCTATATATAGACATTGTGAATTTATATATATATATATATATCATATATTCATTTAAATTTTCCTTATTACCTTCCTTTAAAAGTGAAAGTGAAAAACTAATCACATCGATTTGTGAGATGGCTATCTGTAGTACACATGAGAGATGTTATCGTATTCCCATAGAATGGAATGTTAGATGGTATATATGATATTATAATTTCAATGATATAATAATACCATAAATATAATATATAAACATTAAATTCATCATTATAACCCTACATGAGTAGTGGTGATGGAAAATGAATTACATCAGTTCGCAAGGATGTCATTTACCGTACAGCTGATCCACAGTTTCGTTTCCTATTTGATGCAAGATGAAATTATTATAGATTATTATATAAAAATAATTACATATAGGTATTTTTATACACATTTGTTATTATATTGGGATTATGAAGACATGAATAAATTTAGTAATTTTGTATGTAAAATTTAAAGAGCTTATTGAAGGCAATTACCTTTTCCTAGAACAAACTCATTTGGATATCTTATCAAGGACCATTGGATTGATCTTTTGTAATTAAAACATCCATAGAATGTGTATAATTAATTTTCGGTGGTATTTTGGAAGGTTTTTTTCTATCCAAATTTCTCAAGATGTGTGAATAAGTAATGGGATAAATTGGCCATTTATAATTGAGGAGTGATTTTTTAAATACACAAAACTATTATGTAAGGGGAGTCACAATATACCAAGATTTATACAAAATTGATACATAATAGAGTGGAGGGATGATAAGTTTTGTACAATCCATTATGAAATAAAAAAACATGTTTTAAAAATGTTTTTCTTTAACATCTATGTTTCTTTACTTTTACCATTTTAGTTTTCATTATGGTTAGTAGCCTTTTTATCTAGTAAATTTATCATTTATGAATTGAAAAAAATGAGATATATTAGAAAAATCATACCCAGTAGTTTTAAATATTAAATAAAATTTATAAAGTAAAAATTCTATGAGTGTGGAAAACTAATTTTAACATATGTGCATGAAACATAAAAAACTCAGTATTACCCTTTACCATGGTAAAAATGTTTTTACTCTATATGGGTCAATATAATTACAATAAAAGGAAATTTTTTAAATAAATGGAGCGTGATTGATAATTTTAAACATACAACAATAATTTGGTAGAGTATTTTATTATTAATTTTAAACCATTTATTAAAATATTATTTATTTTAAAATAACATTAATCCCAATTTTGACACTATTCAATTAATTTGAATTTAAGAACCTCAAAAAAATGTTATAATTAAAATATATCATTTAAAAACCTATATATAATGGTATATATGACAATAAAATTTATGGAATATAATAAATAAATCAAATTATATTACTTTGAATATTTTAGAATCATTTATTTTATAATTCAATTAGTAAAATAATTACTATGTTGGCGTTGCTTAAGAATTTAATGTATTTAATGTATTACTATTATGATCAAAATTAATATCAATTTTCATTTAAATATTTCTTTTTTCAATGTTTGAATATATAAAATAAAACTTAATGGAAAGAGGGTCATTGTTTTTATTTTTCATTATATAAATTATTATATTAGAAACATTCATCGAAAATATTTCCAAAAGAATATTAAAATAGATAATAAGGTAATAAAGCTCAAAATATTTCTATAAAATTCAAATTGGACAAGTTTTTTAGGTTATTTTTTCCCTTATCATTGTAGTTTTACCCTAGATTAACCTGTTTTAACCTTAACCATGGTAATTAAGTTTTATTGTTTTACTATTAACTTTAACCAATAATTTAGTTGAACTTATTATATTATAATAATTAGGAAGATTAAAAATATGGAATCCATTTTTCCAAATTCCATTCAGAGAAGTGGAAAAAATAAATTCCAAATTATACTGGTAGACCCGATGAAAAAAAATGGTTTTCTAATGAGAAAAATTTCATAATTATTGAAAATTTTAATATAAAAATTCAATAGGGAATTTATTAAAATTAATGAAATTTTATTAATAAATATATAATGAAAATAATTTTACTTTTAATTTTTTTTAAAATATGGATCGTTTTAAATCCATTAGATAAAAAAATTAATAAAAAACAATACTTTTCAATAATCACTAAAATATTGATCTTTTTAGAAAATTCAAAAAAAATCGGCCAATGGTAATTTTAACATAATGATTCAATAAATGTTGTTATTTTTTAATATAAATTATCTAAAAGTTTCAAAAATTAATTTTATTATTTTTTCAAAAAATTCAATAAGAATCATTTTTTTGATAAGAATGTATTTTTAAAGAATATAAGGATTTCAATAAAAATTAGTTAATTCATTATAAATATATTTTATTTTAAAAAACCTTCATAAAAACATTCATGATCTACTTATTCTAATTGATGCCACAAAATTTATTACATAGGTTATAATAGCCTTGTGTAAGTAATAATATTAATAATATATCCTGATTTTTTAAAACTCATTGATGTGTCTAAGAAAATACATCAAAAAAATGCTTCATAAAATCTTGGTGTGTTATAAATACATCCATAGTCTATCATACAAGAATAACCCTTCAATTTTCAACTATTTTCATATCCATTGGAATAAAGAATCAACCAATAACTTATAACCATATCAAGTAAATATCATTTTCAGAATGGTATGCCTATAAACCATAACACAAGTTCCGAGGATGTCCAGAAATTTACCAACATTAAGGTCAACTGAATGAAAAAACCTAATGCATGATCATACCCATAATTTTTCAATATAGTCTCACCGGCCTTGTTGTTATCCTCTTGTTTTAATGCTCACAAATCATGAAAAATCGTGTTTAAATCTTATAAATCATGTTTACTCATGTTCTATTGTGTTTTATTATCCATATGTTTAAACATAATCAATTATGTGAGTATTGCTTCTTAATAAAGATGGTAGATATTTGACTAAGTATGAGACATTGTTTATCTGCACAAATGGTCTCGCCATTTAGTTTGGAAATCAACAAAGTATGTGACACCGTTTTCTAGACACCATAACTGTGCTAACAGTTCTAGAAATTGAAAAGGATCAGACACCATTACATTGTTTCCAATTATAGAAATTTAAAAGGACAAGACACAATAACTATGCAATCGGTTCCAGAAATTTCAAAGGACCGGACAACGTGATTGTGCTAATAGTTCCAGAATTTGCAAAAGTCTAGACACCATTTCTATAACACTGCTTTTATAACACCATAAAAAGACATAATTCAAAATTTTAGCAAGGTACAATATACCGTTTCTATGATACCATAACAAGACATTGTAAAAATACATAGTTCTATGTCACTGATTCTAACTTAATGAGATTGTGGCATTTTTCCTTTCTTACCAACAACTGTGAAACCATTCATTACTTAAACTTTTTTCTATTTTTTCAATCAAATTTAAATCTCATTTCTAACAGTCATATTTGATTCAGTTAGTGACATTGACATAATTATTGATTCAATTTAGAAATGACACCTGACTATATGAGGTATGAGGTTTAATGAGACTGTGTTTCTTGTAGTCCATAACAAAAACACTCATGATAAAATATAGGGTTGTGCATGAGTTAGATTTGGTGACTGAAATAGAGTTACATTGAAGATAAATGAAGGCAAAAACACATATAAGAACCCATTAATAACTGTTAGTTTCTAGAAGATGTATTTGTGTGGATCAAAACATTATACATCCTTATATAAATATCACAAAGAAGAGAAGAAGTGAAACTCGCTGAATTAAAAACCAAAACACAGAACTCGCGATACTATGTTTCTGAGTATGCTTTTAGTAGAGGGCCATGAAATCAAATTTGAAACATCCTAGAAGTCAAGATTTGTATGGAATAACAATTAGAGAATTTTAATCCCTTCTTATTATATTTTTTCCTATTATGGACTGTTTTATTAGTCATTCGAGCTATGTGGGTGGTTGTACTAAGAATACACACTATCTCTTGTGATAAACTATAATATAAAAGATCTATTCTCACTACTACCCTCTTACACCATTTTCACCCACGTACAAGTGTGGGAGAGGTCATGTGTGAACAAGATGTTATATTTCCCACGTATAACTATGGAAGAGGTCACGAGATCTAGATAGCTCTGTATTCTCTTGTAAACCCCAATCTAGGGTGTGTATAAAAGACTATTAATGTAAATATCTTTGTGGTAGGTGATCACCAAGTGGATTATATTAGGTCTCATCTTGATATTAAACAAATTGTTTTATTATGAAATGTTTTTCAATTTATGTTTTCTATGTTTTTAACTTATATTTCTGAATACTATGTTTTACTTTGATAGTTAGTCATGGATAGTATTTATAACTAATTTTATTTATTAAATTAGTTTAAATTGTTATTTATGTATTTTAGGTTGATATAATTAAGAATTAATTAATGTCTTGAGAAATTAATTAAACCGTAAAACTATTATGAATTTACTACTTTGAATAACTAAGATGTTTTGTTTTCAAATTTGGTGATCATCATAAAAATTATTTAACAAAAAATTTTATAGGTACTCAATTCAACCCCTTTTGAGTGTCTAAGTACAACCAACATTTGGTATGATAGGTGGTTTTTAATTTGTTATTTTCAATGTTTTAAAATATTTTTCAAATATTTTCAACTGCGATTTAGTTGTGTTTTAAATATCTTTAAATTTATATTAGGTATAAATTTTATGCTCTTTAAAATATAGCCTTTATTCTTTATTATGGATAATATTGAAAAATGTGATACTATTAATAGACCTTCGTACCTTAATGTAAAAAATTATGATCATTATAAAATTAAAATGAAAATTCACTTAGAATGTATGGGTTTCGATATTTGGACAATAATAGAATATATATATAAAATACTAGAAAGTCCAAGAAGTACATGGTATGAAGATAAAAAAGATTCTCACAACAATAATTGTAAGGCCATAAATTCCTTGTTTCATTATTTAGGGGATGAATAATTTAATATAATATTTTCTTGTAAATCGTTTTGTCAAATTTGGGATACCATAGCTGTCTCACATGAAGGAACTACTAATGTTAAAGAAGTGAGAATTAATACCTATACTATTATGTATGATAACTTTATGATGAAGCATTATGAACCCATTCCTGATATGTGTCTCAGGTTTAATGAAATATTCAATATAATTATCTCTCTTTGAAATATGGTGGAATCTAAAGAACAAATCATGCGGCTCCTCCAAAAGATGGAGAGGAACATTATTTTCAATTATAGAATTCTGTGACATTAGTAAGTTTCCCGTCAATGAGATGATAGTTAAATTTATGATGTTTTAGAAGGAGTTAAAGGTAAAAAAGAGGTAGAGTATGAACTAAAGAGAAATTCAGTGGCTTTAAAAACAACTAATTCCAACCATAATGAAAAGGAAAAGATATACTCTTATTCTGGAATTATAAGTAATGATGATTCACTATCATACAATGATGAGAAAATTGATAAACTTTTTAAGAATATTTATATGAGGAAGAAATTATTTTGGAAGCCTAGCTACAAAGTAAAATATGAAAATAAAGGTAATTTTAATAAGCATTGGAAAATGAATGAGAACTCAAACGAAATAGTCTTATATGAATTTAAGAGAAATGAATATGTAAAAGAAAACTATCCCAATATAAATTATAAAAATAAGTATGAGGAAAAGGATAAAAAGTACAAAAAGGAAATGAATGGGACATAGAGTGCTTTTGAAGACACCTCCGGTGACTTAAAATCATGACATGATGAAAATGATGATAAAGACAGTATGTGTTTCATTGCAAACACATCTAAGGTAACCCTTGAGTGTCCTGTAAATTTATTTTATTATTTTAGAGAGAAATGTGATTATTGAAAATATTAATAATGAGAATATGTTTGAATACTTAAAAATGCTTGAATATATATGAAATTAATTAAAAGATAAATAAAAATCTCTAAAGAAATAGTATGCTCTTACTTCCACTGTTAAATGTGATATTACAATATAAAGGGAAAAGAATACTCAAATACTTGAAGAGAACAATTAACATAAATTATCTAATGAGAAATTGAAAAAGGGATTAGAAAAATTAACCAATGGTAAGAATAATTTATCACAAATTCATGGTAATCAAGTATCTCTTAGGTATACTACAGGTATAGGAACCAACTGGGACAAATGAACATTGCTAAAACTCATTTTATTAAACAATCTAGATGATTTTTGTTTCAAACACCTAACTAAAAAATTATCTTGTTCTAACTATGGGAAGTCATTCATTACTTCTATTTTTGCAGGACCAAACAATGTTTACTTTTCTAATACTTTACAAAATATTAATAGGAAACCCATTAAGAGATTATGGGTTCCCAAAGATGTTAACACTAATGTTACTGGTCCCAAACAAATCTGGGTACCAAAATTATATATTTCATAATTATTATGTAGGGAAGATGTTTGAAATTATCATGTGGAATTTAATGGTACTTGGATAGTGGTTATTCAAGACACATGAAAGGGGACTACTCATGCTTCAATAATATGATAATGTTTGAAGGTGGAAATGCCACTTTTTGTTACAATTATATAGGAAAAATAATTGTCCTTGGCCAGATTTGTAACTCTAAAATAGTTTTAATATATAAAGTTCTTTTTATTGATGAATTAAAATATATTTTTATTAGTATTTCAGAATTATGTTATGATGTTTTTCATGTTAAAATTTTAAATTATGCCTAAATTGTTTTAAATTTTAAAAATGAGTTAGTATTTTCATTTTTTAGAAATGAAAATGTTTATGATGTTAACATAGATTCTTTAGTTTCTAAAAATGATTCTTCTTTAAGTTTATTTCAAAAAGATGCTTGGATTTGGAATATAAGGCTTTGAAATTTTAACATACACTCTCCTATAAAGATTACTATAATAGTCTTAGTTAAGTATCTACCGAAACATAAGTTTCCAAATGAAAAAGTACGCAATCCTTGTCAAAAGGATAAACAATAGAAAATATATTCCAAAACAATGAATTAAGTATCAAATTATCGACCTCTTGTGTTTGTTCAAATGGAATATTTTGGACTATATAGAGTTTTAATTATTAATTGGAAGCACTATGTCTATGTACATATAGATCACTTTTCAAGATATACATGGACATTTTTCTTATCGCACAAAAGTGAATATTTTTATTATTTTGGAAATTATTCTAGAACAGTAGAGGACTAAAGTGGTCTTAAAATTAAAACCCTAAGAAGAGACCTTGGGAATGATTTTGAAATCCAAGAGTTTGAATATTTTTTCTCACAAAATGGATAGAGTCATAACTTCTATAACCCTAGGACATATTAACAAAATGGTGTTATAGAAAGAATAATATGGAAATATAAAATAAATATCTAGAACCATGCTCAATGAATATGACATATCTATATACATTGGGGCCAAAGCATCAAATACAACTTGTTATATTATTAATAGAGTCTCAATTAGACCGATTCTTAAGGAAACTCCCTATGAGTTGTGTAATAATAGAAAACCCAAAGTTAGTTACTTATAAGATTTTGGTTGAAATGTTTATATTCTAAATACTAAGGACAATCTTGACAAATTTTCATCCAAAAGTGGTGAAGGAATCTTTCTAGGTTATTCTTACTCTAGAAAATCTTATAATGAATTTAATAAAAGTACCAAATGTGTAGAAGAATATGTAAATGTAAAATTTTATGAAATAGATTCACATGTATCTCAACCTACCTATAAAACAATGAGGGTGATTTTTCAAATATGGACATAAATGAAAAAAAAATTACCCTTTTGTGAAACAATCTGTTAAATCTTCTAGTTCTAGAAATTCTCTCGAATCTAGTCACGATGAACCCGAACCTATTAAAGAACCTAAAATATATATCCCTTCATTCTCTAGATATGTTAGAACACTTATTAAAAATAATTTATATGTTATAGTTGGTGATTTAGATATAGGAACACAGAATAGAACTTCTCTAAGAAATCAGGTTGAATATTAAGCTTTCTAATCAAAGATTGAGCCTAGGAACTTCAACGAGGAAATCAATGGCGGATTTTGGGTAATGGATATGAAAGAAGAGTTAAATAAATTTAAAATAAATAAATTTAAAATAAATAAATTATTGAAACTATTGTATATACCAAAATATACCTTGATTATAGGTACTCAATGGGTGTTTTAGAATAGAGTAGATGAAGTTGGTAATATTGTGATCAAAAAAATCTAGATTAGCAGCAAATGGTTATATTCAAGAACAAGGGATAGATTATACGGAAATTTTTTTACCAGTATCTATAGTTGAATCCATTAGGATCTTTCATTAACATGCATCACATATAAATTTAATACTTTATAAATTGGATGTCAAGAATGCATTCCTAAATGGATATATAGTTTAGGTTTTTTTGAATAACCCCAGGTTTTTCAATCCCTAATATTCCAAAAAATCTATTTAAATTTATAAATGATATATATTGATTAAAACAATCTCCAAGAGCTTGGTATGATAGTATATGTAGTTTTCTTATACCTATAAGATTTGAAAAACGTATAGCTAGTCCTAAACTATTTATAAAAAGAATTTCTAAATATTTTTTAGTGGTTCAATTCTATATTGATGATATTATTTTTCGATCGTCTAAAATTATTTATGTTTTGATTTTTCAAAAATTATGAAAAATGAATTTGAAATGAGTTTAGTGGGGGAACATAAATTCTTTTATGGATTTCAAATCATTAAAAATAAATAAGGTATTATTTTAAATCAAAGTAAATATACTAAATATATTCTAATTTTTTTTGGTTTGGATAATATTAAATGTAGTGATACTCTTATGACCACTGCCTATAAATTTGATCTCGATGAAAATGGTAAATCTTTTGATCAACCCACTTACAGAGGAATGGTTGGGAGTTTAATCTACCTAACTACTAGATTGCCTGACATTATGGTTAGTGTGTGTATGTGTTCTCATTTTCAAAAATATCCTAAAGATTCATATCATATTATTGTTAAAATAATTTTCAAATACCTCAAACATACTACCTACTTAGTATTATTCTATCCTATATGACAATAATTTGATCTAGTTAGCTATTCATATGTTGATTTAGGTGTTTGTAAGTAAGATAGAGAAAATACCTCTAGAACATGTCACTTTTTATGAAAGTCACTAGAATCATGATGTAGTAAAAAGAAAAATTCTATTTCATTATATACTACCGAAGATGAATACATAGTTATTAGTAGTTTTTGTGCTCATATTTTTGGGGTGAAACACACTTTTAAAGATTGTGGATATCAATTTACACATGTCCCTATACATTGTGATAACACAAGTTCTATTAACATATCTAATAATCATGTTTCTCATTCAGAATAAAACATATCGATGTAATAAATCAATTTTTGAGAGACCATTATCAAATGGGTGATTTACATTATATTTCATTGGTACCGAACATCAGCTTTTTGATATTTTCTCAAATCCTTTAAATTATGAAATGATGAGTTACATCATAATTAATTAGGAATGAAAATTATAGAGAGGACAGTTTAATTTCCAATAGTTATTGTCTCAAAGTTTCTATCTCTAAGTTATTATCTATCAGTTATTGTCTCTCATGTTTTTTATCCAATGTTTGTTGTGTCACTACTTATGGTCACACCATTTAAAGTCACACCACAATGTCGACATCATGACTGCTTGTTCCGATCTCACCATTATGAATCAGACTTCTATTTTTGAAATTATTTTTCCTTTATTTCTATATTGACTATTTTAGTTCTTTTATACCACATTTGTGTGTTTTTTGATGTTTGACCTCCCTAAATAATAAAAACACTTCTGCTCACTTCCTTATTCACTCATAATCTATACTCTCGAAGCCAATCTGTTTTTTATAAATCTCATCATCTTTGTTGAGCCCTTGTTGAATTCCCAGGATGAAGCTTCCATCATCATCATATAATATAAATTACTTATCTTAAAAGAAATAGAAAAAAAATATTTGATTACCATTACCGAGAAACTGAAAAACATAGATCTTACGGATCATATGGTCATTCCAGAGAAAGAAATATTTGAGAAGTGTATCATGTCAAGTAATTTGCTTGTTCTTAATGTCTTGAAAGAACATGTAAGTTTAGAGTTGTTTACCAAAGAGAAATGACCTATCTATCCAAATATGGTTTTCAAATTTTATCAGTATGATCAATTCTCTTTCCACTCTAAAGATTATTTTATGGTTAGAAGCTATGTGAAATGAAAAATATGTACCTTTTTATTGAGGTTGTGTGATAGCTACTTAGGAATACCACATTAAAGAATTTTTGGGAACAATCAAAGAGTTCCTCCACCAAAAAGTAATTTTTTTAGCCTTGAAGAGGCCTTGGGTGAGTTGACTAGAAACAAAAAAGAAAAGATGGTCTTTTACTATTGAACTAGATGGAGGTACTAGGTTTAGGTTCATGTTTATTAAACACCTAATATGTCCAATGGATGAAGAGTTTTCTACTCTTAAGTATCATGTTTTGTTTTTGATAAATCTTATGAAGAATTTTGAAAAATCAATTTGTGTATATACATTATTCTCTACATATGTGACATGATCAATACAACATAATATTACACCTATTTATTTTATTCAAGGATTATATGTGCTATGCAACTAGCCAAAGTAATTTTTAGTAAGAATGAAGAAGTTGTTGAAGATTTAGTTTTTTATATATCCAAAGATACATGAGGATGAATGAAGACCAGTTTGAATTCATGGAAGTGATAATGGGTTGAAGATAATGACATAAAATAAGAGGATTTTAATCCTATTGAGAACTCTTCATGACCTAAGAATGTTACTAACCATAGTTTAGAGTCAAATTAGCTCGTGCAATCTTCAAATGACGAAATGGAAGCTGTTTTTCCTATAACTAAAGAAGAAAAGGATTCATATAGAGAAGATAGTAATCCATAGATTCCTCAAAGGACTAGAGAATCCACTATTTAATCTCATGGGAAACCTCAGGATGTTCCCTATATAGAATCTCCTCTCTCTAAATTTGATGAAGGTGATAGAATTGAAGGTGATGTTGCTAAAGATGTAGAAGCATAAAATTCTAATGTGGAAGAGCATAGTTCCACTGAGAAATAGATATTGGAAGAATCTATAGAAATAACTGTGATTTTATCTAATGAATAAATAAGGGATAAATCTTTTCAATTTGTTAGATACATGGTTGAATCTGATAGAGAAGAGGGTGTATAAACTATTCAAGAGTTTGAGTTTCTTAGTTCTACAAGATATGCATATATTAAGAAGGATAAAAAAACCATCATGGAAATAATTAAAGTGTAAAATCCTATTGATTCATGTTCTGTGGATACCTTGTATAGGTTTCCAAGTTATTTTTATGTTGTGGAGTCTTAACAAGCCATAGTGAATGGAATACATCTTTCAACTATGTTTCAACAAAAATCTTTCTATGCTAAAGAAGTTGTGTCTGCTATGGAATCAGAACCAGTTTTAGTTCCGGATCCCGAACCTATTCAAACATCTCTAAATCATGTAAGTCATGATGAATTGATAGAGTTTTGATAAAATATGTTGTCTAGTTTTGAGAACATCATAAATTCTCAACCTTATCCTATAAACAATCTCAGTTAAAGGTATGCTACATTGCTTCTAGAGAAAATCATATGGAAAATCCAACCCAAGATGCTTCGTGATATTTAGGATGTCTGGACTGAGAATAGTAAATTGGGTGATTAGGCGATCTTTAAAATCTGTGGGTGAGGTAATGAGTAAATACTTTCAACTTTCTCAAGACCTTTTTCTCATATTAGTGAGGATGATGCTGATAAGATCCCAAATAAGGTTTTATATATGATTCAACATAAATTTTTTACTATGTATGAATATATGGTTGATAACAACACAAAAATTGAATATTAGATGTGTGTGCATGTCACTAGAATCAATAATATATCCATTGAGTATAATGGATGTTTACAGACTATTCTAAATTATTATAGAGCCCTCACATCATCTGTTTCAGATCAATCTGTTTTGGCCTAGCCATATCTACCCTTGGATGGTGAAGTGTTATAATATATAATTACAAATAAAGTTCAATCATTGATTGAAGGTTTTTTTAGGAAAGTGTTGATTTTTACGAATAATGACCCTGTGCCTGACGTGATAAGAGTTCATTAATAAATGTACACTAATTCCCAAGAAGAAATATCTAGTAAAGTGTATTACTAATTCAAGAAAATATATTCCAAGAATTATTTGACTATATATTTCATGTATCTTGTGGAGTATTTAAATCTTCCTCCTATAACTCAGGATTTCAAAGATCATGTTCAGAAGCTAAAGGAATTTACACCTACACTGGATAAATTCATGGAAAATAATGATGACTTTGAAAAGGACATTCATTATGGTGGTGATTTAATAATTGATTTTATCAATATATTGAAGCCATATCTATATGTATATAGCACATCCATCATGGCTCCTACTCTGGGTACTTTGAGTTCTGGTCAACCTCTTTCCACTTATCCTTCTTCCTTCACTTCATTTTACCCTGCTACAATGTCTGTTGATCAATCCATGAGTCACATCAGACATATTATCGTTGAATAACCTTTTCCTCAATCTTATACTGGAACAAAACGTTCCCCTCAAATCATTGAAGGTGTGTCATTATCTTCCCTTACTACTAATTTTACCATCTCCAGGTCTACACCTTTTTCTTCTACTCCGATTGTCTCTGAAAAGGATAAAGTGAAGTGTAATGACCTAATTTTACCTGGGCCATTGATTTGTGAATATATATTTATTGTAGTGTTATTGGGGATTTCCGTGGTTGGTTTTCGGGTTTTACCTAAAATCCAATTTCACAAAATAGTTTCTCCAAAATGGTGGCTCCATGATGGCGGCACACCAAAAAGGTGACACCTTTAAGGTGGAACATCAAGACAATGGCACTATGATGGTGGCGCACTAAGATAGTGGAATTGTAACACTAGAACACCATAATGGTGGCACATCAAAATGGTGGGACCATAATGTTGGTACCATGACGGTGACAAATAGAAATGGTGTCACACAAAATGGTGTCTCACCCTTTTCGAAATTTCATGCTTCCTGGTTTTTTTTTCAGTTTCATGCTTCTTTTGTTTTATTTGATCTAAACCAAGTGTAAAGCCTTATTCAGTTGTTTTTAAGGATTTTTGAAAGGATAATAAGTATATATTTAATATCCCAATGATCTGGGGATTTTTAGATATCCAAACCACATAATCTTGACCATGATCCCATGTTAATGGACTTTGGAACCATTTCCTTATATTGAGAAAGGATATTAATTTTTCTAAAATATGAAGTACTATCTTCACTTTTCGCATGGTTCTCTTAGAGCCCTCTTCCCTTGGTGACTCATGCACCTATTATAGAGCCACCTTATTCTCAGTTTTCTTGATGTTTCCTGCAAATCGCATGATCCCCTATTTTGGCACAGAGTTTTATGGTTGCATATTGTTTCAAGAAGGGATTCTTATGCCTATCTTTATTTTTTTATCATTCAGTGTAGATGTAGTAATGTTTCTTTGTGATAATGGAAGAATACTAATTTAACAAATATAATGGGAAGTAATATATGGGGGTGGGGGAGTTGTTGATGATGTGTTGTTTTTTTAATTGTTATATTTGCTGATGATGTCATCTGTTGGGGCTGTAAGGATTCTAAAAATCATCATCATTAGTGGTATTTTCTTAATCATTGGTGGTGTTTTTTATTTTTTAGAGATGATTCAATAAATGGATATATCATTAAATTTGATTAATGATGTATAATTGGTTAAATAAATGGATTCCCTAGGATCAAATTTGTTCTATGATCACCCCTATTTTTAATGTGAATTAAACGAACATATGTTATTAAATATGAATATACCTGGATTTATGGTGTGGTTGTGTGTTGTTTTTGGTTCAGTTTGAACCTTGTGTGGGTTGTGTGGTGCTATTGGGGGATGCATGGTTGTGGGTACCAAGAGAGGATAGAGGGGTTAGTCTTGAAAATGGGGAAGGGTATGTTTATGCTGTGGTGTTGCTGTTTGGTGGTGGTTTTCTATAGGATTTGTGTAGGGGTGGTACAATATGTCAAATGAATTCTCAGGTTTAGAAATTAATTGATAGTGTAATGGATAGACTTGTTGGGAAGTGGCAGTGCTTCTGGGTAGTGGGAATGCTTCTGGGAAGTGGTTGGGTAGTGGGGTTGTAGGACTTGGTTGTGCCAGGATTTCATGTTTATGGGTGTGTTTGGTGTAGTGTTGTTATGCATCAGGGTTGCTGGTCCTAGTTTTGTATTGATGATTGAGTGAGAAAACATTGAAGAAAGACAATTGTCAATGGATTAAAGGGTGTCTAGAAAAAATGGTGGGTGCAGTGGGATATCAGGTTGGTTGTTCTATGTTGTTTTTATGAATGGGTGTTCAAATGGATTTCTTTACCTTGGAAGTGTTTAGTGGCTTTTAACCTTCTAAAAATGGTTGAAAATGTTGTGCATGGTATTTTCCCTGGGAAGTGCTGGAATAAATTAATGTTAACCCCTTAATTAATTAATTATAAGTGGTTAAATGAAAGGGGATATGCTTGTTTTTTATTGTGTCTCTTTGTGTGGTTGTCCATATAATGGTAGCTGCTAATGTGGTTCTTTGTGGGATAGTTGTTTTTTTGAATCCCCTTGGTTGGGCTGAGTGATTTCTTACCTATATGTATAAATTATTGTTCCTTGTGATTTCTATACACACCCTACCCTTGTTTAGGACCATGTTACAAACCATCCCATCTCATGGGGGAGGGTGTAATTCCCCACATCCAGGTGGGAGGACAGATGATTGGTTACTGATATTCTTTCTTACACCTCTTCTAGGTTTTTACTAATCGAGTGTATCTGGGCAGGCTGTAATTGATTGAGGTTTACCATATTCCAAGATACTTTGGGTTGGTTTTGTTGTGGATGAGGGTCCCATGTGTTTATGGGTCATGATTTTTTTACCCAGTGACTTCAGGATGAGGCCCAAGTGTCTTTGGTTGAGCGGAATGATTGTTTTGGCCCTTGTGTCTGCAGGTGGGATGTGTGGTGTGGTTGTGCCTTAGGTGTCTACAGACATGATTTTTGTGTGGTTTGAGGCCTTAGTGTGTGTGGGTAGGTTGTGGTAGTGGGACTACATTTTGGAACAGTGGTATCATCATGGCGTTAGCAGTTTGGAATAACTAGATAACTAATGGGAAAGTTGTGCGGGGTAACCAAATGTTGATGTTCTTATATTATTATCTTACTTGACTTTCATTATTTGGGGAGTGTGCCCTGGTGAGGATGGTCTTTTTATCTTTCCTATTTAGGTGATTTTGGTTTCTATGGTTTTCATTGGGGGCCCTAATATGCATCTCCCACTTGTGCAAATGTGTCTTTTTTTTCCTATGGGGTATGCTTGTATACTCACCCTTTATTTGTGGGACTGTTTTAAAGTTTCCAGGAACACTTTTAAGACCTTACCAGACTTTACTATCTTGGGCTTTGGGATAGATGTTGTGGTGCTGCTTAGTATCTTTTTTTGGTACTTTCATTGGTTCTCTAGTTGTACCTTTGTCACGGTTTATGTTTAAATCATGCATGGGTTGGATTTTCGTTTTCATTATATGAAACATTGAAATTTATTGTATTTTTTACTATCTTATCTCCTGATCATGTTTTCACTAAAAAGATTAATTCCTTCCTTTTTTGTGACATTATATACCATTGGTGCTTGTCTCCACTTTAGGGTCCATTGAAGGCAGGACTCGTGGTCATTATCTCTCCTTCATCTTGAAGAAGGAAGGGGGTGAAACATTCATTTCCCTTCCCTCATCTTGAAGAAGGTGGGTTATAATAGAATGGTATTATAGGTTATGGTTGAGGGATATTATGGAGTTCAATGTTTTTCATAGTGAGGATTACATGGGATGGTAGGAAAATGGTGTTAGTAAATCCTGGTGCGTGAAATAGTCCAGGGAAGACCAGCTATGTTGTTGGATTTGAGGTCCCCCCATGATCTGATGCAAGGACTCTAGACATACTACAAGACCAAGTGGGGATACAATAATTGTGGGTTAAGAACCCTGGAAATGGTATATTCATCATAATGGCTTGTGTTCTTATGTTTCTTGGGTGTTTTGGGAATTCAATTTAAATAAAGAGTTAAATTAAATCTTAAAATAACAATTTCATACTGCCCGGTCTTTGGAGTTCCATGTTTACCCTTTTTCAGATATGACACCCTGATGTCTCCCTCATGTGGTATGATTAGTTGAGTCCTAGTAGGCTTACATGGTTGATTATAAAAGAGATGATAGAGGGGAGGAAGATAACTTATTACAAATGACCCTTGGTGATTTCTAGTCAGAGACCCTTGGGAAGTATTAAGGCAGCGTTTTAGACTTAGAGATGGAGGGATAGCTAGAGGAGATGAAATTAACATTTACCTTGATCTGTGCTCCTAGAAAGTACTATATTCCTCAAGTAGTGATTCATATGTGAGAATTAGTACATTATTGGTGGATGCTTTACCTCGGGGAGTGGAAGGATACCAATTTCACATGGGATGACTTTGAGAGTGAGTTTTAGGCAGTGTTTATTTCCTCGATGATGAAGGATGAGAATTGGCATGAGTTTCTCTCCCTCCATATGGGTAGAATGTTGGTGAGGGAACTGGATATCAACTGCAAGAATCACCTATGCTTTAATAAAGATATCCTTCTAGATGAGGAGTTACGGGTGAGACGCTTGTAGGAGGCACTTCGACCTTCTCTTCAGTATGTCATCACACCCTTTACCCAAATGACATGCATAGAAGTTTAGAATAAGTTTGATGTATTGTTGAGTATGAAAATTCAGGGACATGTACCATTAGAGGGTAGCCAAAAAATTTCATCAAAGGGGAATGCAGTCAACAACAGGTTTGTAACACCTGATACTTTTATGAGAAATATATTGTTTTTAAATCATCAAAGGAATCTTTCACTACACACAACACTAGATTGGCTTTCTTTACACGCAATCGCGGCCTTCCTCGATAGCTTGGGTTTTACGCAATACCGAGTTTCACTAAACAACAATATGCTATTAAAATATTATTAAAATTGCCGTTATGAATTGTAATAACCACTTTTTGAAATTTTATAAATTTTAATTTTCAAAATGGACTTCATTTTTGGATTTGGAATATCGAAATTAGTCTAGGGTGAAATTTTGGTATTTTTCTGAAAACTTTCAATTTTTGATAAATTGTGAAACCACTAATTTGTAGTTAAAAAAACAGAATCTTTCATAAAACTTAATTTTACCGCTTCTGTGAGTGTAATTTCAAAAATATGAGAGGCACGGTTGATGTCAATAAGTAAAATGTGGTTCAATGAGATGAAAATAATTTTTTGGTGAATAGTAACTTTTTACTTTTATTTACCACGGTTAAAAGTAAATAGGGTAATTAAGGGTAAAAATGATATTATTATTACCCTAAAACATGTCCTAATTCTATTGGATAAGTATAATTCGACCAAAAAAAACCTTAGGAATAAAATATGACCATTTAGGCCCACTTGAATTAGATTAGGACATTTATTATCAATTTACTTAAAGAAGGGTTAAAATAGTTAAAATCAAAGTTTAATAAGTAAATCATTTTTAATATGGGGTTATACATATGATAAATTCGACTATAAATATTAATTAGAAATCTAAAAAGATATCCAACATAACTGTATTTTATTATTAATTTTTAGACATTAAATACTTTAATTTATTATGACACAATGATGAGGCAATAATTATCTTATTAATGAAATATTGACATAATTGATGTTATAAATACCCAAATAAATGTAATTTGAGACTTTTTATGAATTCCACTAATTTTATAGGTTAATATGACATGTTTCTATTGATTTAATTAACTTTTTTTGAACTAATCATTCTGTTATAATTTTTACAAAAATCAATTACTAAATAGTGTCAAAATTGACATAAAATAGTTTTTAAAACAAATATTATATTATTAATTGTTATTTTATTCCTAAAAATCTACGGTTAGGCCAAATGACTTAGATAAGGTTATATATATTAATAATAAACAACTTGGGGTTCGTTTGTCTTGTTATAGTATGTTTATTAACCTTATAGTGTAAGAACACAAGAAGACACAGTAAAAGTAAAATTATTTAACTTAATGCTAAATCTAAATGATAAGGTTAAAATAGGAACCTAAACTTTTCTAAATTCTATTGTATGAGAGGATTTAGACCCATACCCTCCTTATCTTCCAAATAAATCAATTTGGAACTATTTAAAACCGAATTTGCCTTTATAATAAAATAATATTTTTAGTTATCCAAAGGTGCCCCTCTCCTCTCTTCGTCGCACCACTTTGAGCCTTCAAGATCAGAAAACCCCTGACAATTTCTTCTCTCTACTTCCCTAGATACATCCTAGAGGTCCTAGTCTTCTATAAAGACCAATTTTAGTGCCATAAAAGGAGGTCTCAAAGAAGCGCTTCAAAGAAGAGGTAATGCTCGTTTCTGATTCTTTCATCTTTATTTCTTCTTCCACTTCTTCTTCTTTAGTTGTTTCATCATGAAGTAATAACATTAGTATCCCTCATATATGGATATGTTATTATAAGTATGAAACAACCCTATTTCACCATCTATCCATCCTACGGAAAATGAAATCACCGCGCGTGCGTACATACAGAATACCATCTCCACGCCGTGGTGTAATCTATTTTCCACCACCAACATACTTGGATAGGTATAATGGTGTAAGGAATGAATATATATGATTATTGTAAATTTATATTGATTCTGAAATAGTATACATACACTCCAATACAATTCCACGATCATGGGAATGATATCATCACTCGTGTGTACGTACAGAATACCGTCTCCACGATGTGATGTGACTCGTTCTACATGATATTCATTGCATAATGATTATATAAATGAATTGAATGAATGAATATGATAAATATATTACACTAATACCATTATGGAAATGAGGTATCTATAACCTAAAAAAAGAATAAGAATTTATTCGACAAAACACACATAAGAACAAAAAGTAATAAACACCCGAATAACAAGTAGCAATGAAATATTACTAATAATAAGCTAAGAATATGACCATATATGATATCATAACAATGAGTATGATTCTGGAATAAGTCAATGACATTATTTAAATCATTATACAGGTGGTTCGGACACTTACGAAGCAAATCGGACCTAAGGTGAGGGAAATATCACAATCTCATTTTTATCCGAGATTGTTTATACTTTGGAATTTACTGGGGTGAATTTTATCATCCACATCCATGTTTCTTCAATATGTAATATTTACATCATTATACAATAGTTTATATCCAATTTTACCCTTCGGTGAGTTTTTAGTAAATGATATGAAAGGAATCTTTTGTCGTTTTTCGTACGAGGTACTTTTTGACTTTTCCAACAAATGTACGAGAAGAATGTTTTCTTTTAACTTATACGGCATGTATGGATTTTTAAAACATTAATTACAAGAAGCTTCCCTTACAAGTTTTCATGTTTATTTTTAATCATCTTCGATTAGTTTAGAATTGTATGACATGTTAAGAAAGGAAAAGTGTTTTTGAACTAGAAACGATATTTTCCTCAAGAATGTAGTTCAAGCATTTTATCAAAATTATTTTCCATATAAGATAATAAAGGGTTCTGTTTCTATACCTATGATTACATTAATTCGATTATGTTGTGATGGAATTATTTTTATGAATTCCTTTATCTTATATGATTTGTTTTATGATGTCACGATGTTTAAGATTCCCATTTTTATTACATGGGTTATGCTATGATGTATGGTTTATGATTTTGTTGCACACATAATAATGGTATCATTATGAGACGGGTGGTACCTATATCTCCCTCCAATTCATTGGGTAAAGATTTTATATCTCATGATATTAACATGGCTGGAACGGCAGGTTAAACCGGTTCAGAGAAACAGGACTAGAATGAGGAGTGAACTCGGTTCAGAAATGGACATTGTCCACTAAGATAGTCTTGGTAATGAGTCTTGACTACTAAGAAATGATTCTTTATGATTATGTGTGTATGCCAAAAAGTTTCATGTTTTATCTTATGATTATTGGGATTACATTTCACTACTATGATTTATCCCATGTTATGAAATTATTATCTCTTTTGCAGGTTAAGATTTTCAAAAGTTATGTTCTTATGAATATGATGTGATTGATATTTCTTTTGTTTACCCTTACTGAGAATTTGAGCTCACCCTTTTGTATGTTTTCTTTCCCCAGGTCAGGAAGAAGGTTATTAAGTAAGATATGCCAAAAGGGACTATAGATATGATGAAATAAATGGGAGACAGTATAGACGCTTTATGAACCAGTTGTTTATGTTTCCCAGTTTCTAAAGACACTATACCTATACGGTCCTTTCCTGGTTTTGTTATATGTTGTAATAAGTGTGCTTCAATTTTGAAGTAATAACAATGTATGTAATGTATGGGTCATTATAGTTCATATCAGAGTAAAGGTATAGTCAACCTTTGGAAACTAGGATGTGAAAGCCTTAGTAAGAACCCTAAGGATAATTCTAATCATAGAACACAATCTTAGTGTTTAAAAATGACCATGAATAACCTAGGATAAGACCTTAAGTGTGAAATTTTATTCTTTATTATGTGGTTTTCCTATTATAATTAGTGTTGCTCACACTATTCTTCTTGGTTTTAGTTAATGGCTGGAACCCGAAGGAACCGTGTTAATGCAGAATGCGACGGGCAATGCAATGATTGTCCCCCTAAGCAACCAAACGTTATGGGAGCTGGAATGAAAAATCTTGTAGCCATGCTCACACAACTTTCTCAAGCTAAGAATCATGCAGGACTTCCAAACAAGCAAAGGAAGGAGGAATATTCTGTTTAATCCTTCATGAGGCAGCGTCCACCTTCATTCAGCGGGTCTACTGATCCATTAATTACTGAACAATGGATTATTACTACTGAAAAGATATTTTCAGTGCTTCAATATTATGAACATGATAAAGTCATCCTAGCAGTGTATCGTTTGGAAGGATATACTGATCAATGGTGGAATCTTATCAAGAATACAAGTCAAAGAGATAAAATTGAGTCCATGGAATGGGACGACTTCAAGAACTTATTTTTCAATAAGTACTTCCATCGTATTCTCTGAACAAATATGGAGAAAGAGTTTATTGAACTGAAGCAAAAGAATGATGAATCTGTTGGTACCTATGAAGCAAATTTTACAATACTTGCAAGGTACGCTTCTGGTATTATTATCCAACCTGAGAGTAAGATCGATCGATTCTTTAGTGGCTTAAAACCATGTCTTCGAAGGGCATTATCCATAAGGGACTTCAATATCTATGAGGAAATCGTTCGATGTGCTCTCAAAGTCAAGATGGGGATTGGAGTAACCCATCAGTCATATGGGTTTGATAAGAAGTGGAAAATGGAATTCAAAGGAAAATCTAAAGAGCACACTAAAAAGAAGATGATCTTTCTCTTATGCTCAAAGTGTGGAAAGAAATATGGAGGGAGTTGTCTTAAAGGGACAAGTAAATGTTTCAAATGTGGAAAGGAAGGTCATCGGTCATTTGAATGCTTCAATGATGGGAAGAGGTTGTCTAATGATGCAAACAAAGGAAGGGATACATAGAATGACCCTACTACACTTCAATGTTTCAAGTGCAAGGAGGTAGGGCATTATGCCAATAAATGCCCTAATCCAAGGGTTGTTGATGATGATCAACATCAACAAAATATTAAGGCTAAAGACAAAGGAAAGTCACATGCAATTTCTATCAGCGATGTGGAGTACGATAACGATGTGGTGAAAGGTACACTTACCATCCACTCTAAAGTATCAAATGTTTTATTTGATTCTGGATCCACCCAATCTTTTATTTCTGAAGATTTTTCTAAGGGTATTACCATATTACCTCAACAATTAGATTTTGAGTTAGCTGTGACAACACTTAATGGCACAACAGTCGCATCAAAAGTATATAATTCTTCTCCGATTGATTTTTGTGGGAAAGTGCTTCCTACAAATCTTATGATCCTTCCTATAGTCGAATTTGATGTGATTCTTGGCATGGATTGAATTTCTTTATATGGAGCTCATATTAATTACCAAATAAGGGAAGTCAAATTTCATATTCCAGATCAATCTATGATTGTCTATCGATGCAAGGATGAACATAACCTTCCAGTGGAAATTTCTTCCATCTCATGGGTCTTGATTCCACTAAATGAAGGTTATTTATCTCAAATGGTTGGTGAGAAACTCACGATTAAGAATATCCCCATTGTACGAGAGTTTGATGATGTCTTTCCGGAGGAATTTCCGGGTATTCAACCAAATCGTGAAGTTGAGTTTTCAATAGAACTCGTACCGGGTGCTTTGCCTATTTCAAAGACACCTTATAGAATGTACCCAATTGAGTTGCAGGAATTGAAGAACCAACTCCAAGAGAATCTTGATAAGGGGTTCATACGCCCTAGTGCGTCACCTTGGGGAGCACCTGTTCTGTTTGTTAAGAAGAAAGATGGATCAATTGGACTCTGCATTGATTATTGAGAACTTAACAAGATCAATATCAAGAACAAATATCCTCTCCCAGGCATCGATGACTTATTTGACCAATTACACGGAGCTCAATACTTTTCCAAGATTTATCTTTGTTCATGGTATCATCAATTAATGGTCAAAAGGGAGGATATACCAAAGATGGCTTTTTGTACAAGGTATGTACACTATGAATTTATAGTGATGCGATTTGGTCTTACTAATTCCCCTGCTATCTTCATGGATCTGATGAATAGAGTATTTAGAGACTATCTTGATCAGTTTGTGGTAGTCTTTATAGACGATATTCTTGTATATTCAAAGAGAAAGGAATAACATGAAGAGCACTTGAGAATTATATTAAAGACCCTAATAAAGGAGAAAATTTATTCCAAATTTACCAAGTGTGAATTTTGGATTCAAAAAGTTGCATTTTTGGGTCACATAATCTCAAAAGAGGGGATATTTGTGGATCCAACAAAAACAGAGGTTATCGAAAGATGGTCGAGACAAAAAACAGTAACTGAGATCCGAAGTATTCTTGGTTTGGCTGGATATTATCGACGTTTTGTGAATGATTTTTCACGATTATCTAATCCACTCACCAAGTTGACTTGGAAAGGGGTTAAGTTTGTTTGGACGGAAGAATGTGAAGATAATTTCAAGGAGTTCAAATTAAGATTATCCAGTGCACCTGTGCTCACACTGCCTTGTAGTGGAGAAAGGATTGTGATCTATAGTGATGCATCCAAGAAGGGATTGGGGTGTGTTCTTATGCAAAATGATATGGTGATAGATTATGCCTCACGAAAGTTGAAAATCCATGAGCAAAATTACCCAACTCATGATTTGGATTTAGCTGCAGTAATATTTGCATTAAAGATTTAGAGGCATTATCTTTATGGTGAAAGGTATGATATTTATACTGATCATAAAAGTTTAAAGTATATTTTCACACAAAAGGAGATGAATATGCGCCAAAGAAGATGGTTGGAGCTGATTAAGGATTACGACTGCTCAATTCATTACCACCCTGGGAAAGCAAACAAGGTGGCAGATGCATTAAGTCGACAAGACCATGCTAGCTTATCCATGATGAGGATCACAAAAGATCCAATATTTATGGATTTACAAAGGATGGATTTTGGAATTTTAATGGAAGGGGGAAAATTGTATCTTTCTCAAATGAATGTTCAACCATCTATACATGTGATGATTAAAGAGGCACATAAAGAAGATTCCAAGTTATAAAAGAAGGTGAGAAATATTCCTAAATTCAACCTTGATTGTAATGGGATAATAAAGTTCCGGAATCGGGTTTGTGTTCCTCCCATCCCAGAATTAAAGAAGGAGTTGCTGCATGTGGCTCATAGTTCTTCATTATCTATTCATCCTAGAAGCACAAAGATGTATACAGACCTGAAAGAGTAATTCTGGTGGGATGGCATGAAAAGAGATGTTGCTAAATATGTCTCTCGATGCTTGGTATGTCAACAAGTTAAAGATGAGAGACAGAAGTCTAAGGGGATGTTACAACCATTACCCATTCCCAAATAGAAATGAGAAAACATCACTATGGACTTTGTCATAGGACTTCCTAAAACATTCAAAGGCAATAATGCTCTCTGGGTCATAGTTGATCGTCATACAATGTCTGCACACTTCATTGCTATTAGAGAGGATTTCTCTCTGGATCAGCTTTCCAGGATATATGAAAAGGAAGTGGTATGATTTCATGGAGTACCACTTTCTATTATATCTGATTGGGATCCGAGATTTACGTCAAAGTTCTGGAAAAGTCTTCAACATACTCTAGATACAGAGTTGAGTTTCAGCAGTACTTATCATCCTCAGACAGACGGTCAGTCTGAGAGAACAATTCAAACTCTATAAGATTTGTTGAGAGCTTGATCTATGGATTTCAAAGGTGGTTGGGATCAAAACCTACCTTTGGTGGAATTTTATTATAATAATAGCTTTCACTCTAGTATTCAGATGGCTCCTTTTGAATCTCTCTATGGAAAGAAATGCAGGACTCCAACTTGCTGGGATGAAATTGGGGAAAGAAAGCTATTAGGACCTAATCTTGTTGATGAGATGTTAGAAAAGGTCTGATCTATTCAACAACACATAAGAGCAGCTCACAGTCGACATAAATGTTATGCTGACAACCTAAGAAAAGACCAAGAGTTTGAAGTGGGTGATAAAGTGTTTTTACGAATATCTCCCTGGAAGATGGTCATGAGATTTGGAAAGATGTGGAAGTTGAGCCCTAGATATATTGATCCTTTCGAAATACTGGATCGTGTTGGAAAGGTAGCTTACCGATTGGGGCTTCCACCGAATCTCTCTCAAGTTCACGATGTGTTCCATGTATCTCTCCTAAGAAAGTACATACCTGATCCTTCACATGTACTCAGCTCAGAAGTTGTACCGCTAGAGCAAGATCGTTCTTATGAAGAACAACCGATAGAGATTCTGGATCGTAGCGAAAAAGTCCTACGAAAAAAGACCACTCGCTTGGTGAAAGTTTAATGGAGGAACCACCAATTATAAGAAGATACATGGGAGCTTGAGGACATGATGAGGGAGAGGTATCCTCGTCTGTTTGTTAAAATGTGACGAATTTCGAGGGAAAAATTCATTTTAAGGTGGGTAGAATGTAACACCCGAGACTTTTGTGAGAAATATTTTGTTTTTAAATCATCAAAGGAATCTTTCACTACACACAACACTAAATTGGCTTGCTTTACACGCAATCACGTCCTTCCTCGATAGCTTGCGTCGTACGCAATACTGAGTTTCACTAAACAACGATATGCTATTAAAATATTATTAAAACTAGCCATTATGAATAGTAATAACAACTTTTTGAAATTTTATAAATTTTATTTGTCAAAATGGACTTCATTTTTGGATTTGGAATATCGAAATTAGCCTAGGGTAAAATTTTGTTATTTTTCAAAAAACTTTCAATTTTTGATGAATAGTGAAACCACTAAGTGGATGTTAAAAAAACTGAATTTTTCATAAAACTAAATTTTACCGCTTCTGTGAGTGGAATTTCGAAAATTCGAGAGACACGGTTGATGTCAACAAGTAAAATGTGGTTCAATGAGATGAAAATAATTTTTTGGTGAATAGTAACTTTTTACTTTTATTTACCACGGTTAAAAGTAAATTGGGTAATTAAGGGTAAGAATGATTTTATTATTACCATAACACATGTCCTAATTCTATTGGATAAGTGTAATTCGACCAAAAACAACATTAGGAATAAAATATAACCATTTAGGCCCACTTGGATTAGATTAGGACAGTTATTATCAATTTACAAAAAGAAGGGTTAAAATAGTTAAAATCAAATTTTAATAAGTAAATAATTTTTAATATGGGGTTATACATAAGATAAATTCGACTATAAATATTCATTAGAAAGTAAAAATGATTTACAACATAATGGTATTTTATTTATAATTTTTAGACATTATATAATTTAGTTTATTTATGACACAACGATGATGCAGTAATTATCTTATTAATGAAATATTGACATAATTGATGTTATAAATACCCAAATAAATTTAATTTGAGACTTTTTATGAATTCCACTAATTTTATTGGTTAATATGACATGTTAGTATTGATTTAATTTACTCTTTTAGAACTAATCATTCTATTATAAGTTTAACAAAAATCAATTACTAAATAGTGTCAAAATTGACATAAAAGAGTTTTTAAAACAAATATTATATTATTAATTGTTATTTTATTCCTAAAAATATAAGGTTCATCCAAATGACTTTGATAATGTTATATATATTACTAATAAACAACTTGGTGTTCTTTTTCCTTGTTATAGTAAGTTTATTAATCTTATAGTGTAAGAACACAAGAAGACACGGTAAAAGTAAAATTATTTAACTTAATGTTAAATCTAAATGATAAGGATAAAATAGGAACCTAAAATTGTATAAATTCTATTGGATGAGATTATTTCGACCCATCCCCACCTTAGCTTCGAAATAATCAATTTCGAGCTATTTAAAACCGAATTTGGCTTTATAATAAAATAATATTTTTAGTTATTCCAAAGGTTCCCCTCTCCTCCCTTATAAAAGGGCACCTCCTCCCTCTATTCCTCACACCACTTTGAGCCTTCATGCTCGGCCAAACCCTACCAATTTATTCTCTACAATTCCCTAGAGACATCCTAGAGGTCCTAGTTATCTTCAAAGACCAATTTTAGTGCCCTAAAAGGAGGTCTCAAAGAAGCGCTTCAAAGAAGAGGTAATGCCCGTTACCGATTCTTTCATATTTATTTTTTCTTCCACTTCTTCTTCTTTAGATATTTCATCATGAAGTAATAACATCAGTATCACTCATATACTGATATGTTATTATAAGTATTAAACAACCCTATTTCACCATCTATCCATCCTACGGAAAATGAAATCACCGCGCGTGCGTACCTACAGAATACCGTCTCCACACTGTGGTGTAAACTATTTTCCACCACCACCTTACATGGATGGGTATAATGGTGTAACGAATGAATATATATGATTATTGTAAATTGATATTGACTCTGAAATATTATACATACCCTCCATTGCAATTCCACGATCATGGGAACAATATCATCGCTCGTGCGTACGTACGGCATACTGTCTCCACGATGTGATGCAACTCGTTCTACATGATCTTCATTGCATAATGATTATATAAATGAATTGAATGAATGAATATGATATATATATTACACTAATACCATTCTGGAAATGAGGTATCTATAACCTAAAAAGAATAATAAGAGTTTATTCGACAAACCACGCATAAGAACAAAAAGTAATAAACACCCGAATAACAAGTAGCAATGAAATATTACTAATAATAAGCTATGAATATGACCATATATGATATCATAACAAATATTATGATTCTGGAATAAGTCAATGAAATTTTTTAAATCATTATACAGGAGGTTCGGACACTTACGAAGCAAATCGGACCTAAGGTAAGGGAAATATCATAATCTCATTTTTATCCGATATTATTTATACTTTGGAATATAATGGGGTTCATTTTATCATCCACATCCATGTTTCCTAAATATTTAATATTTACATCATTCTAAAATCGTTTATATCCAATTTTACCCTTCTGTTAGTTTTTAGTAAAAGATATGAAAGGAATATTTTGTCGTTTTTCATACAAGTTACTTTTTGACTTTTTTGACAAAAGTACGAGAAGAATGTTTTCTTTTAACTTATACGACATGAATGGATTTGTAAAACCTTATTTCCAAGAATCTTCCCTTACAATTTTTCAAGTTTATTTTTAATCAACATCTTTTAGTTTAGAATTGTATGACATGTTAAGAAAGGAAAAGTGTTTTTGATGTAGAAAGGATATTTTTCTCAAGAATGGAGTTCAAGTGTTTTATCAAAATTATTTTCCATCTAAGATAATAAAGGGTTATGTTTCTATCCATATCATTACATTTATTTGATTATGTTGTAGTGGATTTATTTTTATGAATACCTTTATCTTATATGAGTTGTTTTATGATGTCACGATATTTAAGATTGCCATTTTTATTACATGGGTTATGCTATGATGTATGGTTTATGATTTTGTGGCACACATAAGAATGGTATCATTATGAGACGGGTAGGACCTATATCTCCCTCCAATGCATTGGGTAAAGATTTTATATCTCATGAGATAGACATGGCTAGAACGGCAGGTTAAACCGGTTCAGTGAAACAGGACTGGAACGAGGAGTGAACTCGGGTCAGAAATGGACTTTGTCCACTAAGATAGTCTTGGCAATGAGTCTTGACTACTGAGAAATGATTCTCTATGATTTTGTGTGTATGCCACAATGTTTCATGTTTTATGTTATGATTATTGGGATTACATTTCACTACTATGATTTATCCCATGTCATGAAATTATGATCTCTTTTGCAGGTTAAGATTTCCAAAATTATGTTCTTATGAATATGATGTGATTGATATTTCTTTTTTTTACCCTTACTGAGCATTTGAGCTCACCCTTTTGTATGTTTTCTTTCCCCAGGTCACGAAGAAGGTTATTAAGTAAGATATTCCAAAAGAGACTATAGATATGATGAAATAAATTGGAGATAGTGTAGACGCTTTATGAACCAGTTGTTTATGTTTCCTAGTTTCTAAAGACACTATACCTATACGGTCCCTTCTTGGTTTTGTTATATGTTGTAATAAGTGTGCTTCAATTTTGAAGTAATAACAATGTATGTAATGTATGGGTTGTTATAAGGTTTTTGATGTCAGGGCCTTCTATGTTTCAGCCAGTGGGAAGTAGGCCTCTACAGTTATAGTTCCGATCTTCTAGTCCTCATCCTTTTTCCGTAGACCTGATACTGATGTTCTTTATATCTGGAGGTCATAGAAATAATCAAGGATATTTCGTAGTTTGACCTTAGTGCAGTGGGGGTGGGAAGGTTCAGCACCCACCTCAGCAGTAGTAGTTATCGGTCATACCTTTCCAGTGGCAGGGGTAGCGGGATCCCGCTCCACTGAGGGTAGACAACACTAGAGGAGGGTAACATCATGGTGCTCCTTAGGGACCTTGACCATGGTGTTATTAGGGAGGTGGTTGATAGAAGAGGGGTAGAGGATCTGGACATGGGATGTTTCATGCCACCAAGGCAACAATTACATTGGGTCCAGAAGTTGTTCGATTTATGATCACTCTGTTTAATAATATTGCGTTCATTTATTGGATTTTGGAGCTTCACACTCCTTTATTTCACCCAATATAACCCAGTCCTTGAAACTATTCATAGAAACACTTTCCATGTCCCCAACATTGAGCATGCCAATTAGAGGTTAGACCAGTCTGTTTGATGTTTTCTGGGGATGTAGATGGATGTTGTCTCCTCATTATTCTTGTAGGGATATTCTTATACTACATATGCAGGAATAAGATTTCATCATTGGCATTGATTGGCCGTTCTCATTGCATGACATCATCAAATACTTCTAGTGGAGAGTCGTGTTTTCAGATATGGATGGCCAGTGTGTAGATTTTTTGGCTAGCGATGTCATCAAGAGGCCACGTAGTGTGTAGAGCCTATTTGTTTTGTGTTATCAAAGCTGTCAGAGCTGTCAATGGGGAATGAGATAGTGGAGGTTCCAAGAGTCATCATAAATTTCCTAGATGTTTTCCTTGAATAGGTTATGACTCTACCTCATCGACGTGACATTGAGTTTGGAATGGACTTGAAACCCAGTTCCCATCCAATTTCAATAGATCCCTATTAGATGACACCTTATGAGTTGAGATGGTTGTGGATTTAGGTTGAAGAAATGATGAATAAGGTTTTTATCTAGCTGAATGTGTCGTAGTGGGGTGTTCTAGTCTTATTTACGAAGAAGGTAGATGGTGGCCTGAGGCTATGCATAGACTACCTGATACGGAATCAGGTGACTGTGATGAACCGTTACCCTATCCCGAGAATAGCTAATATTTTAGACCAGTTATAGAGAGTAGGTTGGTTTTACAAGATCAATCTACAGTATAGATATAACTAGTTTAGGGTGAAGGAGGGTGACATGTCGAAGTCTTCTTTTAGGTGAAGGTATGATAACTTTGAGTTCATGGTCACGCCCTTGGGTGTTACGAATGCACTAGTCGTGTTCATGGGGATCATGAACTTTGTCTTATACAAGTTTATAGAACAGTTTTTTATCATGTTCATTGATGATATTCTTATTTACTCAATGTTAGAGGAGGATCATGCTGAGCCCCTCAGGACAGTCTTGGAGGTCCTTTGGAACCACCAGCTCTATGAGAATTTGTCCAAGTGCACGTTCTAAATGAGAGTGGTGCACTTACATGGACATGCAGTGTCTCAACAAGGTATTGATATTGACCCATCAAAGGTTGAGGTGATTGTTTCATAGGTATCACCCAAGAGTGTGGTAGAGGTTCACAACTTCTTGGGTCTAGGGGGGTTTTACTAGAGGTTTGTACCTAACATCCCTCGATTTTTGGCTCTGTTAATATCTTTGGCCAGAAAAGACCATGCCTTCAGGTGGAGTGAGAAGCATTGGACATCTTTTGGATACTTAAAGGGGAAGTTGTTCAATGCTCCATTGCTTTGGTTTCTAGAGGAAGGGGTGACATTCATTGTGTTTTGTGATGATTTTGGTACGTCTATTGATGTTTGCTAATGAAGTAGTGGGGAGTGATCTCTTATGGGTCTAAGCAATTATTCCTGCCTGAATAGAACTATTCGACTCATGATATAGAGCTTAAAATAGTCATATTCACACTAAAATTGTAGTGACATTACCTAATTGTGGAGCAATTTTTAGTCTCCATGGATCACAAGTGATTGAGGTATATCTTCATCCAGGGAGACTAGAAACTGTGATAGTGAAGGTGGATTGAATTTCTCTAGTACTAAAAAATTGAGATCTCTTACACATAGGAATGATGAAGACGGTGGTTGATGACTTAAGAAGGGGGTCACAAAATGATGTAGATCATGAATCCACAAATTCTTTGAAGGCAATAGAGGAGTTGGCCTTTTTATGTCTGGATGTGAGAGTGGGTGGCATATGATTCCAGATTTTTTTGATAAGAGTGCATTCTTCCTTGATGCGTAAGCTTTAGGAGTTTCAGTGGGGAGACTCAAATATTGAAGTGATACATGATCACACTGTCCGGGGGGATGCTCCAGAGGGATGGTCAGAGGATAGTCAAAATATGATGTTGTTCCCTGAGAAGCTGTTTTCCTAATGGAAATGCATGACAATGTTCTCTGTGAGTTCCATAAGTCAACCATGGGGGGTGCATCTAGGAGTTTCTAAAATGTAATGAGGCTTGAGGGATTAGTTTTTGTGGCCCAGGGAGAAGCGGGTAGTGGCAGAGTTTGTGGAAAGGTGCCTATTGTGTCAGCCGGTGAAGGCTATGCTCTGTGTTCCCAATGGTCTATTACACCCCTTAGATATTCTGAAGTGTATGTGGGGTGACATCTCAATGTATTTCTTCATAGGATTACCAAGTACTCAAGTGGGATGCTATAATATTTGGGTAGTAATGGAGCAGTTGAAAAAATTGCGTCGCTTCATAGCCATCAAGGAGTTGAGCATGATGGATTCCTTAACATAGTGGAATTTGCATGAGGTTTTGTAGTTTCATGGAGTTCAAAGTTCCATTTTCTCGGATCGAGATGCACATTTTACATTAAGAGTCTGGAGAGGATTGCAGCATGCCTCTGGCACTCTATTTCTCCTGAGTACTTCTTTCCACCCTCAAAAGAATGGACAGACAGAGAGGACCATCCATACATTAGAGGACATGTTATGGGCTTGTGTACTGGACTTTAGTGGGTCTTAGGTGTAACATTTTTCCTTGGTGGAGTTTTCATAAAACAAAAGCTATCAATATTCCATTTGTATGGATCCATTAGAAGCACTATATGGGAGGTTGTGTAATTTACCCTTGTACTGGACATAAGTAGGGTAGGGATACATTCCTGGTCCGTATGTGGTGCAGAGTACAACAAAGAATTTAGAGCTTGTCTATGGGAGGATTAATACATCACAATACTGAAAACATTTGTATGTCGATCATAAGGGTAGTCCATTGGAGTTTGAGGTTGGGGACCATGTATTCTTGAATGTTTTCCCTAGACATGGGTAGTGGAGGTTTGGTAGATGGAGAATGCTTTATCCAAGGATCATCAGAACTTTTGAGGATTTGGGATGAGTTGGCAAGGTGGCATATTGGATGGTGTTTCCATCGTGGTTGGAGAGGATCCATGATTTCTTCCATGCCTCTTAGCTTCATCGGTATCAACACGATAACTCCATTATAATTGATTGGGAAGAGTTGGATATCAAGGACAATGTGACGTTCATGGTGAAAGTAGTAGGAATTGAGTATTTTGTGGAGATTTTGCTTCATGGACATACATTTCCTTTGGTTTTTGAGATATGGAGAGTTGGTGGCCTCGAGGAGAGTACATGGGAGCCAGAGTCAAAAATGTGTTCCTAGTACGCAAAGATGTTCTGAGTTTTCACTTGTGTTTTTCTTTATTCATTACTTATGATTTAATACTTGACCTCATTTTCGATGAGATGATTTATTTATCAGTTTACTAATTTTTTGTGAAAATTCCTGACTATGTGGAGGGGTGGACCTGAACCCTAATCAAGATTCATTAATGCATATGCGATTGGACCCATTCAGGTGAGTCAATGCCACCCAAAGTGGATAATTTCTTAACATGTAGGAAAGATATCCCAAATCCATGTGTCTAGAGAGTGTGACCATTGGTGTTTGTGTGGCTGTTTGGGGTCGTAGAGTTCACTGAGGTGTTCTTGGATGTCGATGTTTTCTCTCTAGTTTTTGAACAATGCAGGGTGGTTTGTCCCTGAGTGGTATTTTACGGGGTGGTTGTATAGACCTATATTTTTCTATGTTTGGTTTTAAATTCACGGGGATTAGAATATATTTATATGTAGGTGATGTAATGACCTAAATTTCCATGGTCAATTCCTTGGTGAAAATCAAGTTCTTGTGGTGTTCTTGGGGGTCATTGTCGTTTTTTTCCGGATTTTTTAAAGAAAAAACAAATATCACCAAATAGTTTTACTGAAACGGTGGCACTATAACATTGTATCAATGTGACTGTGGCACTATGAATGTGGCACACCAAGACGGTGGCACACCAAAATGGTGTCATCGTAATGGTGGCACCATAACGGTGGCACCATAGCAGTGGAACCATTAAATTTACACCATAATAGTGGCATCATGTCTTTGGCACACCGAAATGGTGGCACAAAAAATAGTGTCTCAACCATTTTCAAATTTCCAATTCCCCTAGTTTTCTTCTCGTCCACCCATCTTACACTTTATTTTTCTTAAATCGAGTTTAAAACATTTTTGGTACTTTTTAAGGGATTTTAAAAGGATATAAAGTATATATTTAATATTACAATGCTATGAGGAGTTCGGTATATTCAAACTGTATGATATAGAAACTTATCTCACATTAATGTCTATTGGAACTATTTCCTTCCATTTATATAGGATTTGGATTTTTTCAAATACTGAGGTCCTCTCTTTAATTTTCTCTTGGTGCGCCTATAGCCCTTATATATAGACGAGTCGTGCACCTACGCTAGAGCGTCCTCCTACTTAGTTTTCTTGGAGTATCTAGATAGATCTGTGATCCCATGTTTTGGCTCAAATAGTGTTTTGGTTTCTTGTTGTTTAATGTAGGGATTCTTCTTCCTCTCCATATTTGTGTATCATGCGGGGTGGGTATAGTAATTTTTCTTTGTGATATTGACTAAACCCAAATTAAACAAAGATAACGAGAAGTAATAAATGTGGGACATGGGAGATGTTGATGGTTTGTTGTTTATTTTAATTGTTATCAATATTGACGGCATGATATTTTGTGGCTACTTGGCTTCTAAAAATCAATGATATTGGTTGTATTTTCTTGCACAGTAGTGGTGTTTTGTATTTTTTTGGTGATGCATTGATAAATGTACATAACATGAAATATGATTAATCATTTATAATTGGTTAAATAAAAGGATTCCCCAGGATCAAACATGATCTTTCATCACCCCTATTATTTAAAGTGAAATTGAAGAATCCCTCTTGCTAAATATGAATATACTGGGTATAATGATGTTGTTTTGTGTTGTTTTTGGTTGGGTTCAAGCCTTGTGTTGGTTGTGTGGTGCTATTTTGGGAGGGACGGTTGTGCGTACCAGGGGTGGACAAAGGGGTTGGTCCTGTGAATGGGGGAAAGGTATGTGTGTGCAATGGGGCTGCTATATGGAGGTGTTTTTCTATATAATTTTTGTATGGGGTGGTGAAAGAGGTGTGATAAATTATAAAGTAGATATAATAATTGATTTTGTAAAGGATTGACTTGTTGTGAAGTGTGAGTACTTGTGTTTAGTGGTTGGGTAGTGGGGCTTCATGACTGGGTTCTGTTGCAACTTCATGTTTATGGGTGTGCTGAGTGTAGTGTTGTTGTGTAGTGGGGCTACCCATTATAGTTATGATAGGATGATTGGGTGAGATAACATTAACGAATGAAAATTGGAAGTGATTGAATGAGTGTTTAGTAAAAATGGTTGTGTAGTGGGACTATAGGATGGTTTTTCTCTATTATTTTTCTAAATGGTTGTAAAAATGGATTTCTTTACCATGGCCCCTACATCCTTCATTTACTTGGCAGTGTTTAGTGGCCTTTAGCCTTCTGAAAATGGTTTTAGATGTTGTTATTGGTAGTTTCCCTAGGTAGTCCTCGAATATATTAAAGTGAAACCATTAATTAACGAATGAAAAGTGGGCAAGTGAATGTGGATGATGCTTGTGTCTTATTGTGTTTGTTTTTGTGGCTTTGCATATAGGGGTAGCAGAAAGTCTGGTTATATCTGGGCAGATTATTTTTTTGAAAATCATAGGTTTGGCAAAGTATTTTCTTACATATATTTATATTTTTTAGTTCCTTTAAATTTCTATAATCACCCACCCCTTTCGGAGCACCATGTTCCGAACACCCCCATCTCATGGGGGTGGGTATCTTTCCCAACATCACAGGGGAAGGATGGATGAAGGGTTACTAACTTTCTTCCTGACACCCTCTTCCATGTTCTTACCTCTTTAGCATATCAGAGTAGGTTGTAATGTCTTAAGGGTTGCCATATTCCAAGATCAATTAGGTAGGTATTTTTTTGGATGAAAGGAATAAGTGTTTTTAGGAAAGGATTGATTTCTCAAGTGTCTTTGAGATGAGGCATAGGTGTCTTCGGGCGATAGGCATGGTTCTTGTGCCCCAGGTTTCTACGGGAAAGATGTGTGGTGTGCTTGTGGATCAGGTGTTTGTGGGAGGGATTTTTGTGTGGTTTGAGGCCTAGGTGGGTGTTGGAAAGTTGGGAAGCGGCCCTACATTTTGTAAGAGTGGTAGCGTCAAGATATTATCCATTAGTAATGAGAAGATAATCCATTGGAAAGTGGTGTGGGGTACCCAAATTTTAATGTTCTTATATTATAATCTTACCTGAATTTTGTTATTTGGAGAGTGTGTCTTGGATAGGCTGATTTGGTTAGCTTTCCTTGTTAGGTTCTATTGCTTTTTTCTGTTTTCATGGGGGCATTATTATGCTTCTTCCACTTATGCATGAGAATCATTAGTTTTCTTTCTAGGTATACTTGTATACTAACTATACATTTTTAGAATTATTTTCTGGTTTCCAGGAGGACTTTGAGGATTTTTTTTGGACTTTACTAGCTCGGGCGTTGGGATAGTTGTTGGGGTGCTTATTATACTCTTTCTTTAGGTACTTTATTTGGTTCTGTATATGTAATGTGGTCAAATTTTATGTCCAAATCATGTATGTTTTGTATTTTGGTTTCCATTATATAAAATGTTGGGTTTTTTTGGATTTTTACCATCTTATATCGCAATCCTATTATCATTAAAAGTCTAATTCCTACCACTTTTTGTTTGATTTTATACCATTGTTGTTAGTTTCTACTCTAGGGCCTATTGAAGGTGGGACTTGGGGGTCGATATCTATCCTTGATCTTGAACAGGGAATGGTGTGACACTTTTTTGTCCCTTCCATTATATTCAAGATAGAGAGTCATGACATGATGGATAAATAATCTGATGAGAAGTGATGTATTATTTTGGTTAGGGTTGTGATGTATTCTCTTTTTGTTATTGTAACAAAAATATATTTTTATATTCAATGAGAAGTTCTCCATATCTTTTATTAACTTCTTGGATTCATTTAATGTTTTTTTTCTTACACTCTATTTTATAGTCCTAATGGGAGAGAAGAGATGAAATTTCAGCTAAAGGGGGGGAAACACAATTTTTAAATATATGATCTAATATCATCAAGGATATTCTATAGTATATTTCTTTCTCTCACATACTTTCTTGGATATGATAATCTCACTATTTATTCCTTTCTAAAATGTATGGCTTGTAAATGCCATGATTTGTGATCATCAAAAAGTGGGATATTGTTGCACTCCTTTTATTTTAATGCTCTCTAATTATGTAAATCATGTTTAAATCTTCTAAATCATGTTTATTGATGTTTTATTATGTTTTATTATTCTTATGATTAAGCTTAATCCATTCTATGAGTATTACTTGTTATGAAAGATGAAAGATATTTGACTAAGTATGAGACACTGTTTCTCTTCCCAAATAGTCCCACTATTCGTTCTGGAAGTCCATAATGTCCCTAACACCATTTTCAGGACATTGTAACTAAGGGACTGGTTCTAGAAAGTACAATTTACCAGACACCGTAACCATGATATCGGTTCGATAAATTTTAAAGGACTAGACACCGTAACCGTGCTACAAGTTCTAGAAATTTCAATGGACAAGACACTGTGATCATGCTACTGGTTATAGAATTAACAATGGACTAGACACCATTTCCATAATTCTGGTTCTATGACATTGTAACAATACACCATTTAGATGTTTGATGAAGGATAATATACCATTTCTATAACACCATAACAAGACATCGAAATAGGTCATAGTTTCAAGTCACTGAATCTAACTCATCGAGACTATGATTCCATTCCTATCTTACCAAAAATAGTTACATTGTTACTTAATTAACAATTTTATTTATTTTTTAATTAAATTTAAATGTTCATTATTACGGTCATATTTGAGTCATTTAATGACACTGAAATAATTATAAAAAATTGGTAGACATGATAGATGACCGTACGAGGTACAAGGTGTAAAGAGATCATGTTTCTTGTTATCTATTAGAAAAACACATAAGATAAAATACAAGGTGGTCCCCAAGTTAGTTTTGGTGTTAGAAAGTTATATTAGAGTGAGCATACATGCATGCAAGAACCCATAGAAGAACACATGAAAAAACTAATTTTTTTCTAGCTATATGGTTGTGGATCAAAACATAGGACATCATTGTAGAAACAACACCAGGAAGAGAAGAAGAGAAACTCGCTGAACTAAAAACCAAAACATAGAACTCACGACACTCTATTTTTGAGACTTCTTTCATAAGAGGACGCGAACATCAAATCTCTTGTATCATAAAGTCTAGAGCTACATAGAACAACAGTCATAGAATTTCTAATCCATTATTATTATGTTCTTTTCTTTTTTGTTTTTGTTTATTAGTAATTCGATTAATGTTTGTGTCTCTACTAAAAATTCACAGTTTATCCTATGATAAAGTAGTGGATAAATGATATTCTCCCACGCATAATTGTGGAAGATGTCCTATGTGACCAAGCAATTATATTACCCACATAGAACAACGGTATAGGTCAAGTAACATGGAAAACTCTTTATGATCTTGTAAAAATCAATCCAATGAGTGGATCCAAGGATATTAATATAAATTTCTTAGTGTTAGGTGATCACCAAGTGAAATGGATTAGGTCTCATCTTGAGACTGTACCCCTTGTTTTAATCGGTTGTATTTAAAAATTTAGTTTAAATATTTTTACTCATATTTCAGAAAACTATGTTTTACTTTGATAATTAGTATTAGATAGCATTTATAATTATTTTTATTTATTAAATTGATATCAAATGTTATTCCAGTATTTTAGGTTGATATAACTGAGAACTAATCAATCCCTTGATAAATTAATTGAAAATTCAAAATATTATAAATTTACTACATTGATTAACTCTTATATTTTTTTCTAAATTAAGGGATCTTAAAATAATGTTTTTAACATAAATTTTTATAGGAACTCAATTTAATCCCCTCTTGAGTTCCCTAATCAGACCAGCAATCCTTGTTATGTCTGACAAGCACCACAATCTCATTCAGTGATTTTTAAAAACATCCATGGATAACTATGATGTATACCTCATCAATGTCATTATTCAACACCATCACCCCCATCTAACTCAAACTATAAATTATACTGACCAAAATGTTATGTTAAAACCAAATCATGATCCCAATCTAGTGTACACATGACCCCAAAAACCATATCCCCATATAAAGAGGCTATAAGATTACAAAAGGACACACCTCATTGAAACTATATTCCCACCTAGAGAAATTGTCAACACCATATCCATCACACCGAAAACAACCATTTATGGAACCACAAGGATCAAAATTTACCATGGACATATGGATATCACCCATCACATTCCCAATAAATCTTATAACCCATCACATCTCATATATTTCCAATTCAGAAAATATAAAATCATGCTTCTAAAATAATAGAACGACACAATGAGAATACAATTGGTTAACCTCACCATTTTCCAATTGAGACTACACTCAGGTATTTGATATGAACAATGGAAACTGTAAGTGGTTCCATGAAAGGTTACATACATACAATACTACCCTCACATATTTATCATGCAATTTATGTGATACAAATAACATAAGAATTATTTATGGAAAAACTACATAGAGTTAGTAGTATATTACTCATAAATGTAATCTAATTATTCCATCTTCAATCTAAAGAAATTATATAATCTAAATAACCCTTATATAGGGCACAAGTTATAGAAATCATGGATAAAATGAGGGAAAATAATAACATATACCATAGGAAAGAAAGATTTAACTATGGATACTCACTTCTAAAGATGGCTCCATGAATCAGAAATAATTATTTAATAACTTATTTGGAGATTAATAGAGGAATGATAAATCATTATATGGTTCATCCTCTATATTGTGATTAGAAAACCCATAATTCCACTTTTTTATAATACAATTCCCCATTTGTAACTTCTTTTTAAGTTTTTAGGAAAATATAAAAAAATATCATCAAATTGAATTTTTGAGAATGTCACCAATTATTATTTATAGATCATGAATTACTATATGTATCAACCCCTTAGAGACCATTATATACCCAAATTCACCATTTTATTAATGGATTCCCCTAACGAACCTTACATATCACATTTCCCCCCTTTATGAATTTACTATTTTCTAAAGAGAAGGATCCTTATATATAGTAGGGTATGTACTGAACCATACATATCATAAACTTATCAATAATAGGTTAGTTTCACTCTTAATCAAGATTAAACCCAATATAGATGATCCTTAAGTATCACCATAAGTTTTCACTTAAGTATTACCTTAGCTACACATTTATATTTAGTATTAAAAGGAAACTCTATAACTTTTATGTATCATACTTATTAAATTTTACAACTCTCTATAGGATTAAATTTACTTATTATAGAGTTACTATTACATATTATAGGGCTACCGACAATAACCCAATTTTATAAAATCATATTAATCATACATTTTGGGTAACCGTACATAAGAGTAACTTTCATAGAATGAATTTCTAGGACATTTCAATTTTCCCTTAACCCCTCACAATGTGAATCTTAGGCATGATCCATAAGTAATATTTCCAAAAGTTTTGACCGTTATGCATGATTACTCTTATACATCATAAATTGACTCTTATAATTAAGAGTTTCCTAATTTTCATAGAAATATACTCTGACATGAAAAATTAAATTGTAGCCTACAACTCACACTAGTCATATCCAATAACTAAATACTTTTTTCTATAATTCTAAAAGTGCATCCCAAATTCATCCAAAATATATATTTTATAAAATAATGCAAGGAAATAACATCCCACATTCTAATGTCTCCCAAATACCATATACAACATAATTTTACCATAATTTATCCCCTTTTCATGTGAAACATCCTATTATTTTTCCCTACTCAATAATAATATCCTTGACATCTTGAAAAGGTCTAAATTGACATGATCATCTCACATCATACCTAAATTATCTTTCTTGAATAAAAAATACATTATAAAACAAATTACTTCAAAAAATATCTCATATCCAGACATAAAGTCACCCAACACCACAAAAAAATCTATTCAATATTTGAAACGTAATTTATATAAAGTATGGGTGTGAATATAAATATACACAGTAGGTTATTCATAATATTTTTCATATTTCTAATTGAATAAAGAAACATAATTCATTAATTTATGGAATAAACAGAACAAAAAAATGTACTAATATGCATCCTCCAAAATTAAACCACCCTACTAATTCAATTTCACATCACACAATTACACTTTCTAAACAACACCATATCCAATTCCTATAAAATCTTAAAACCATCTGAATAGTAACAACTATGAATAACAGTATTCAATAAATTCCCAACTTTTGTATACAACATTTAAATATGACACCACCATGTAGTTATTCGAACAAAAATAAATCATTGATCATCCGCCGTCACCACCATGTACGTATCTATACACAAGAAACCTGCCAACCTTCTAACATAATCATCAAGTCCATATCCACCTTGAAAAAACACACTAGGATATAAATAATCATTATTTATTCATTGGTTAAGCCATATACACCCACAATTAATCTCATTTTTTTTGGTTCCACCCTCATGGAATCTCTCCACCACAACCAATAATTATTAGAGAATTTCTTTATATTGGGGAGTTTCACTATATTACCTAGTTTCTGTTATCATGGAATCTCTGCTCCCCAAACCGTATTATCACCAATTGATATCAAATGTCCCCCATGGGAATACATATCATCAATACTAAAAGAAAATCACATCATAATCATTTCCATCACATATCACAAACCACTATTATATAACTATCCATAACTTCCATATTACTCAAACATAAAAAATGGATTCATACCCCAGGAATCTATTTATTCACATCGCTTTTCCATAACACATACAATGGTCCAAATAAATATAGAAATTCAAATCTATAAAATTTCTCATATCTTATGAATATACTAAGACTAAAATTCCACCAAATAAATTACCCATATCAAGGACCCCTTTTAAACCAATCAACATCATACAACATCAATTTCAAATCTAATCATTAATTTATACACACCAAATTGATTCTTTAATTTTTATTCTAAATATGAGTTCTAAAACTAAAACCATAAAATCTAATAAACATAATATATTATGATCATCAGGGCACATAAATCATACTATAAATTACACAACCCCATATCAATGTAGCATGGACATTTATAAACTAGACCACTTAATGTCACTATTTGTCACAAACATCTATAAATTCCAAAATGTTGCAATACCTCATGAATATATGAATAAACCTAGGTAATTCACTTCAACTTCATCCCCTAGACCTGATTGACTCTTCAACAATATTTTACAAAGAATGAAATGTCCTCTAAGGCGATGTATGTAAATTTAATCCTCTCACAAACAAATTATTTTCTTTACCATCATTTAATATTCATATAGATCATTCATAATTTTACATTTCTATAAATTCAAATTCTAAATCCATATAATTTTATTTCTAATTATCCATAATTCTCACTTCCATTGATAATTAATTTTTTTAATAGTCTATAAATTCATAATCAACCTCATTTTAATTATTGAATAAAAATAATTATTCAACCAATTTTATATTCATAAATCATCTAAAATTTAGTTTTCCCATATATTCTTTACATTCAATTATTATGAATCCTATACGAAATAATAAAAAACATTAGCATTGTAGTTTGAAAGTGATTATTAAAGTTATGATAATTTGATTCACCTACCTTTGTTTAACGATGAATGAAATTTCCTAAAATTTTCATGATCACCACTAATCATCATTTGAAAACATTTTTATTTTGCATCTTTTTAATATACCACTGTTTAAAATCACTTTGAGTTCCCTACTCATGAAATAATAGAGTGGATTTATAATTTCCAACAGATTCTAGTGGTGACTATCATATTCCACCAATTTTATTCCCCTAATATCACTATTTATTCCACATTTTATTTTTTAATAAATTTTTTTTCCATTAATAATCTATTTTTACCCTCATCACCCATTATTTAATATATTGAAAAGGCATACCACCTTAGAAAATTTATATCTCTCACTACGAAAAATAATTCTACATCATGACCACCTTGTGAAATTTCTCACAAGCTATATTATTTATTTAAATATGAATAATTAATAAAAATATGAATTTCTTATATAATTAAAAATTAATTTCTTCCATCCCTTGAAATTTAAAATAATAATCAACCACATTAATAATTAAAAATTAATAGACAAAGGGTAATTTTATGTACTTAATCCAGTGATATGATACTAATTCTATTTTGGGAACAAGAAAAATTATGTTTTACTCGTCATTTATAAAAATTGATAGATTTTAATAAAAAATAAAAAATAAAAATTTGTAGGTCATTATACTATTATTTTTATTGACCATCAACAATTAATGTTGATGAAAAATATATGAAATATATCATCGACACCTTAATCATGTTATTAGAAAAGGTAATTCCAATAAAACATTGTTAGGAACTAAATTTCTGAAATATTGAGAGGTCCTTTTCATTTTTACTAGAATGTATCATAAAATTTATAGAAATAGAATAAGTATTTATGAATATATTGAATTTAATTTTAGGTAAAATGTAATTTATTTACACTAAATGTTATGAAAATTTTATGTAATTTTCTATACCTCACACATAGATTAAAATAATGTTTTTAGCTTACATTTGATATCATATTTCCTATAATACATTTTCCTACAAAACATTTTCATACATAAAAATTATAAATAAAAACAGACTCTCCCAAAAATTAATAACATTATAAATCATGGCGTTAAATTTCTATAAAAGATCTAATATAAAAAAATCATCCAAACAAATTTAACAACAAGCATAAATAAGTAAATAAAGGTAAATATGGTATAATATGAATGTATATTTTAATCTTGATATCAATTCCTATAATCATGGAATAATAGGAGAGTAAAAAATATAATTAATTGTAAAAATAAACTTTCATATTGGAGTATGTTTTATGTTTATTTTCTAATGATTTGTTTATATTACCCTTTTATAAAGGGGTAAAATAACCATGAAAAAAACTTTTCCTGTAATTTTCAATCTACACTAGTCACATAGTGAATGAGCCTTCTTAATCTAGATCCAACTCACCCGACATGATCACATTAAATAGATAATGAATATACATTTTCAAATATTTCACATTAAAGGATTTTAAACGTTTTCTAGTTATTGAGGTAGTTACAATAAAAAAGTTACCTCTCCTTCCATCCCTAACACCTTAGATGCTCCAATGAACATTAGAGATAACACTATAATGAAATTGACTAAAAACGTTGATATTTTTTTAGATTTCATAGTTGTTTAAGCCACCACCATATGGTTTCGTGATGGTTTCTAAAAATCAATGATAATTTTTTTTGTAATCAAACTCAGGTCAATTCCATACATTTTTTGGTGTTTTCTAGAAATTTTCATGAAATATTTGTTTTGTGGCGGTTTCCCATCTGAAAAAATGGTGAGTGGATATAAGCGGTTTACATTTATGCTATGAAATCAACATTTTTTAGAGGAAAACTACCTCTTAAAAAATTTATACCTTATAGAAAATAATTTTAATCTACCTATAAACAATAATTTTTCATATATAGTGTCATTTTAAACCTCTATTATATACCACTATTCATAAAAAATTCAGAACTGCAACAACTGCAGCCTTATAATAGCCAAACAAAAACTAGATACGAGAGGATACAAATAGTAAAAAAATATTATAGTATAATAATAACATAATTAGAACATGTCAAGTTCAATTTATACTAAACCATAACACAAAAAATATTTAATACAAGAGAGACAATAAATGAAAATTAATTGACATGATTAATGTTATTTTATGATCCTCTTCAGTTAAATTTGATGGCTAGGTAACAAGTAATTATTATCACATTGATGTTTTTTCACAACACGTCCACCTATAGGACCACTCTATAAAATAGTTTCTCATTGTGGTGTACTGGCTACCCAACATGAACCACCATAAAATATCCCTTCAGGCTGTGCAGTAGACCTCCCTTTTTAAAGAAAATTCTCAAAGTCCAAAAACTAAGCCACCCTACTATACGTAGAGTTTTGGAATAGTCCCTCCTGTAAATTGAAATTTCATTCAAGCATCTCCCTAACCCTTCTCAAACACTCACCTAAAAAACCAAACCATTATTGGATCCTCCTTCCACAACATAAAACATCTCCTTATGATGTTCTAATTCTCAAATTTTTAATATGAGTCCCTATTTATGGAATTATCCTTGATTGAGACCAATGTTTATACCTCTTTTAAACTACACTAATCTACTGTATTGTATTTTTGTACAAGGAATAACCAAATTTATATCTAATTTATGTTAACATCCATGGAACCTATATAAAACATAATGGATACATATAAATATATATGATTATATTTTTGGTCTGTTATAAATAGTACCAATTGGATTTTACTAAAGTGTATATGAAATTATGTTTATTAAAATGTTCATAAATCTACTTTTAACATCATTTAATAAAAAATGTATTTCAAATGAAATTAGTAATGAAAATAATTATTATATAGAATTATTTTTAATATCTCCAAGGTAAAAAAAATTTTCATAAAAAATTCATTAATCATCTTGAAAACAAATATTTCAATCCCATGTTAATAAATCAATCATTTCAATGAAAATATTAACTAAAAATAACATTTTTATTAACTACATGGTATATCAATTACACTATAAAATTACACTATAAAACAAGTAAAAGGAGGTCATCTAGGATTATGAAAAATAAACTCAAAAAAATTTCATCTTTTAAAAAATTTATTAAATTAAATTTAAAAAAAAACTAATCCTTAAATCAAATAATATAAATAAAAAATAGAACAATCATTTGAATAAGTCATAATATATTAATTAATTAATTAATAAGTAGTTTTACAAACCTATGATGAGTAAAAGGCCATACAAATATATAAAAAATGGGAATCACAAAGATAATATTATCAAAAAATGAATAATAATTATTAGAAACTCATTAAACCCTAATATTAAACAATATCATATATATAATATGAAATAAACCTATATCATTTACTTGATTACTTTATTATATAAAAACCTGAATCAATACCATTAGGGGAACTCCCCTAAAAATTGAATAACCTGAACTAGTTTGGAAATAGGAAGTTCTTATCCTATCCTTGTATATCATAACCTAGATTTGTTAATAGTTACATTGACTTCCCATGATGTAGACAATGTTGATCAAAAAATTCAAAAAGGCATGTGATCATCAAATAAAAAAATAAAATATAAAAAATAACCTCATCTCACCTGAACCATCTTCTTAATACATAGAATATTTAACTTCATAAAATCATTAAACAATAATTTAACTCAAATCCCTTAAAGTGGAAAATCTCTATATAAAACACCACATAAGGGGATCTCAAGAAGGGTAATCAAATCATTAATAATTTTTTTATATAATTCCATCTAGACTATTAAAATAAATTTGTAGTTCCTTGTTATAGATACATACCTAGAAAAAATTATAAACCAGCACTTCTAAAATAATTTTATCCACTATTATTAGTAAATTTAAAACCACAAAATCTCTTTAAATGTAAAAACCCATTAAATGGGTTAAATAATTTAAAAAAATAAAAAATACCCAATAATATTATCTTCAAATTCATTAAAAATGGACTCTTTGTATTCTTCTCAAATATTTGGCATACACAACATCAAACATCCAAATAAACACTTGAAATTCATTTATAATCCCCTTAGGTAAGTATTAAATTTAATAAAAACATTTCAAAACACCATAATAAGTTACAGACACAAGTTAATATTTATTATAAATCGTTTTTAAAATATTAATAATTTCATGAGTAATAAAAGAATAGATTATCATAAAATAAACCTACCTAAATAAACCAGTAACAACTGAACCTCAATGGTGGATGCACAAAATCATAAGGAAACAACCTAAAAAATCCTTACTCAACAAATTCCCCAACATAATATCAACCTATACCATAAATTTAACCATAACTACTATTAGGGTATATAAGGGATAAAATCAATAAGAAGGATATGGATGATAGATATACAATATGAAAGAAGCATCTTAACATCCAAATATAATATATATTTGAAAAGAAATATAATTGTAAGTTTTGAGGTAAAAGGATGAATATCTATTCAGCTCTCCAAGGGATGGATGAAGGTCTTATTTTTTAGAGGTAATCAAAATGAGAGAAAAATTGAAAAAAGTATATAAGTGAATGAAACATAAAATTTTGTGAAAATCCCATGGTTTTTTCAAATAGAATATCAAACCATGCACAAATTATATAGCCTTTAGAGTAATCAAGATTCCAAAATCACATGGATTAATCACATAGTTCTTCAAACCATGTGATAACCATGTGCTCCCTATTGTAGAACACCCCATATCTATAAATCACCCACACGGTTCACCATTAAAGTGTGATTTTCCATAGTATTTTCAACAATCCATGACTAACAAACTGAACAAAAATCCTCATGTGTATGTATTGGTTCGTGGTTACTACTCAAACTCTCATGGTAAAATAACATAGGTAAAACCTATACATAATATTCATCTGCATTTTTTACCCAAACATAGAATTTTTTTCACTGTTACACATACCCATATGAAAACCATTCAAAAGAAAAAGTACTCTAGAAAAATTAAAATTAAATTCCCAGACACAGAAATATTTAAAATCCCAAAAATTATATCATATTTTATATATGAATGGCATGTGGGTTTCATGATTCCTCATCTATATAATATTTAATAATTAAAAATTATAACATAAACTTCAGAATAAAACATAACAAATGAACCATTCATATAGATATTAGTGAAATATAAGGTAAATACAGATATCCCTACAAGAAACCATAAAAAGGATTCTCAATCACCATATTATTGTTAATCGATCATAAGATTAGTTACACATAAAATCTGAATCCAAAGTTAACCTTAATCACTACCTAATGAACATTTATCGACACCCTCTCCATCTGCATATCCACTCCCTACTACCAGTGCCTACATGACCATTATTTTGAAAATTAAAAAGTATTGTAAATTTTATGATTATATTTAAAACCAATAAATGATTGTGTGATAAATTATTTGGAATTTTTTTCATTAACCCACTCACTTACATACATCGATAAAATATCATCGAGGAAAGATATAGTCTTTTTATAATACAAATCAACCAAATTTTTCTATAGAGAAATGACCTTTTCATGTTACATCTTTATATTGTCACCTTGTTGATGTATTCTAATTTTCATTCAAAGAAACTCCATATAAGAATCTAGAGGAAGAGACTAACTAAAACTAAGATTATATATTGTTTTAATCCTTTATTCCCTTCTAATGAACATAGATTTAAATGGTCACAAACTCATCCCTCACACTCGACCATGGTGCTCCACCCCACAGACTTGAACAATTGGATCATCTAAAGAGATCGAGAAGAACGATTCATTATTTTCATCCCGTAGTTAATTTAGTTTTACCTATAAATAAAATATCAATATTATTTGAATAAATACATGTTAACATAGTGATAACTGAAAATAAGTTATTACAATGAAAAAGTAATTCACACCCCCTACTTTTTGTGTGTGCTCATTAATATAACTCCCATTATATATTGTATGAACATTCAACCAATATTCTTTTTGGAAGAATTGGTTACCCAAATTATTTGACCAAATAAAACAATTACAAATAAAAAATTTAATATATTAAAAAGATAATGTTATCTTAAAAATATTTAAACCATTGAAAATCTTACTACAGTAGAACTTTTTATAGAAATAATCTTTAACCTGATATTGTGGGGGCTGATTTTTTTTATCTTGACTTTATTAATTTTTCCATGAAACATCCTAAAATAAAAAACATTTAATTTAATTATAATGTATGAAATTTCATCTCTATGTCATTTGAATGAATATATGTAATATAATACAAATATAGTAATATATATTTTAATACCACATGATTCTCATGGTGATGGATATCAACAAAAACCATAAATTCCTATATAATTAACCTTTTGTGCCTTAACATATATTTTCTGAGTGGTTAATAAAGTATCATATAATATATTCTATAATATCTATTTAAAATCTGCAAATTTCTTACTCAAATTTTTCAATATCTACTTTCATGTGATAAAATCATAATTAGTAAAGTGGAATAACATATGTTAAAAGAGATTTATTTATAATTTATTATAATTTAATAACATAATAATGTTAAATTACACGATAATGTATTAAAATTATGTTTATTTGGGAATCAAAGACTTCATTTTTCTATGGTTCTGGTATATGCCTCCAATGAGCATAGATAATCAAGAAGGTTAACCGACTCTGCTGCTAGATGGCCTATAATATGGCCAAATAATACCACATAATCATACATGGAGAACCCATAATAGTAAAATGGGACAACTATCATAAATCCATTCAAATTTCATGCCTCTAAAATATTCATATTTATCACATTATTGACATTGTTATTATCTTTTATGAAAAAAATAGATAGTATTATAAAAAGTCTAAAATAACATTATTCACATTAAAACTTGTACCTATAATAGTCACCCCACAATATCCTCATAATGAAAAATGTATTGGAGACCTATTACCTAACTTTATAACCAACTGAATTTGGAGGCATTATCTAAGATATAGATGGGAATGCGAATGAGGGTGGACATGATGGTGAAGGAATAGAGGGTGTTAGAGATATCGAATGGGGGAATATAGAGGGTGTATTAGATTTTGTAGTGTGGTAGACTTATGGATCTTCATCTATTAGTGTGGTTGAGGTAACATAGATTGAGAGATAAATGAGATTAGTAAAAATTTTCTTCCTTGGAATTGTTTTCTTTTATTCGAATAAAATTATATTCAGAACATATATATATAAAAACATTCATGTAGAAAAAAATTAGAAGTGATAAAAGATTAACATAAATTACAAACGAAATATACATAGTTATGATATTGAATAAATGCACATATAACATATGTGTTTGATAAATTAATGCATTGCTGCACATACACTCATTTTTTCCATCCATAATTTCATTATCCTACTCTATCATTACCTCATCTACTTTATCCACCCATACAAGAATAATCTTTCAATATCATTATAGAAAAACATATTTTTTTCTTGATGTTGATGGGATTAAATGTAAAATGATAAATCATTCACTTCATCATCTATATCATTAAAATATCTATATTTTATGTGAAGAACTACACTCCATACTTTATCAATGAAATCTTCCACATAATATACCATTTTCTCTTATGATGAGACGATATAAGGATCTTGTAATTCATGGTCACTAACAACCATCAAGATAGAGAATTTCACAGATGCAAATTTCAAGGAAACTATTATAATATCCCTAGTAGTAAATACACTCTATAATTTGAATAAAACTACTAAAAATGATTATGGTAGTTTAATTATATAATATTAGTCAATTTTACATAGTATCACAATTTAGTAACAGTAAATATACCACTATTTTGCGTTTCAAACACTATACTCCATTGTTTGTAGGAAATTTAAAGCTGTTGACATTGTAAGCATTGAGTTATATAGTCTTTTCTTGAGGACCAAAAAGAAAAAAAATCAAATCTTCTAACAAAATAGACCGAGTATCGTTATTGATGATCCAAAAAAATCAATATACATTATTAGATTTAAAAAAAATATGTCAACCTAATATCCATTTTGACTGAAATATTCATGAACATATATGATGTGAAAACCATTCTATGTGATCTATATTAACATCTATTGTTTATATATTTCTCACTTTATGTTTGGATTCTCATCCATCTCTTTGTTTTTATCATGATATATTGAATAAATTGATCTGAAATTTCACAATTTTGTATCAAATATATATGTTCTTATAATATTTCAATTTCTATCATTGTGACATTTGAGATCCTCCCAACTGATTGGACAATAGTAGGAAATATTTTTCAATTCCCATGTAGTTGAGATTGATTTGATATTTTTTTAACACGTCCAAATAGATTAAATATTGTCTCAATATCAACCAAGTGTCTAGAATAAAAGAAAATTCACTCCTCTATTAAATACCCTTTAGATAAAGAGCCATATATTTATGCATTTTTTTCATGTATGATATAAAATGACTATGATATATTTGAAATAAAATAAATTAAACGTAATTATTTATTTAATAAGGTTAAATGAATTGTTTACTTAAGATGAAAATATTATAAATAAGTTACCTATCAATTTGATACATCCATCGATAATGTATGGGGCCTCTTAATTTAGTTTCCTCATCCAAATGAAAAATTAATTTCATCATGATAGTAAAAAATGATAGATGAAATATCATCTCCATTTTATAATGTTTCAATACAAATATCTCCTTATGGTTGTCAAGATCAGAAACTTATATTGTTTTCTCACATAGTTTTCGGAATAATTTGAAAAATTGGGCTATAATTGTAGTAGCATTTTTACGTAATAAAGAATGAAATGCCAATGTTAATAACTATTGCAACAAAATATGTGAATCATATATTTTAAATCTATATAGCCTATACTATTTTAAGTTGACAGACCTTGATATTGTACTTTAATACCCATAAAATCCCTTCACATGTTTTAAAATTCTATTGAATGTATCTTTATCCCAATTTTCATTGAATAATTTTCCAAAGCATACCTTCAATTATCATATGGCTAAAGATCAAACATTATGTTCATTGGAAGTATGTCCTTAAAAGCATTGAAATGTTCCTTTAATTTTTGATTCTCATTAATCAATGTAAATATCAAATTTTGAGAAATATTATTCGTATTATACATAACTTCAAGATTATTCCACAAAAAATTAAATTCCAAATAACAAAATGTTTGAAAAATATACTTTTTTCTTCCATTTTTGTGTTCCAATTTCACTTAATGATACACAATGAACTCATTTCCCACTATCATTAAAATTATGCACCTTCCTAAATTTTGTTTCAACACATCCATGTTGTTCCACTTTTTATGAACTTGAAAATAACTTTGTATGTTGTCTACGATCAATAGAACCATTGAATTTTGACTTGTTCAACCAAAATCTATGATTTTCATTGCGAAATATTTAATGACATGTGAAGAAATTTTTTTATTGTAAGGTAGTCATTCAGACTCAAAATACATGTTACAGATAGGAAAATCCAAACCCCTGAATTTGTTCCAACCAGATAAGTTCCCATGTCCAGGGAAGTCACTAATAGTCTACATTAGAGAATTGTGTATTTTGAACATTGTTCTATATGATTAATCATATGTCTCAAAAATGATTATATACAACCCTTATAATTCATCATTTAGTGGCTAAAATTATACATCAATATCATTTATAGATATTTTTTCCCAGGAATAATCATGGAAATGATAAAAATGTTTGCTTGAGTAACCTCCACTAAGGTAGATTATAAAGGATCAAAACAACCAGGTGAACGATGTAACTGGTGATAAAAGTACCATATAGTTTTAATCCCTCTCCAGATAATCCCAATCACTCATTCCTAAGATCAAATGAGTAATCTAGATGTAATGAATCAAACTTTTTCCATGATTGTGAATTTATTTGATGTCACATTTACTGATTATTATTTTTATCTATAGAATTACACCTTATTGGCTCAGTGGATTTCAATAACATGAATAAAATTTTCAATCAAGGATTTAAAGGAAAGTAACACAAAACCATATAATGTGTGCTTTTGTTATTCATCATAGTAGTGTTTTGATTTAGACATAAAACATCACCCATAGACTTCCATCTAGAAGAAGAATTGTAGAGACCTGAAGCTTGACGTACATGGAAATTTCATTACTTTTGCAGAATAATTAATACATTAAAAAAACAAATTCCCAAACACCGTATTAGTTTAGTGTCTTTGGAAACTCGGAACGTAATCTTCTAATCATGGTGAAAGATCTTCAAAATCTCCCATAATGATCTTCTCCATTTGCTTTCCTTACCTAAAACCTTTCTTTATATCCTGGTGAAAAGAAAACATAAAAAGGGTGAGCTCAAATGCTCAGTAAGGGTAAACATAGAGAACATAAACAATCCATAAACATTTGAATGCAAACACTTTAACATAAAATCTAAACATCAAAATCTTGAGCAAAGGCATGAATCCTGGAAGTACGTGAGGCACATATTATAAGGGAACATCAATCATGATAAAATAGCCTGGGAATAAAACATGTAATTGTGGAAAACCATTAAGCACATGATATGATCTCCATAGTAGCCAAGGAATTGTTTCCAAGACCATCTTAGTGGACAAAGTCCCTTTCTGAATCGAGTTCACTCCTCGTTCCAATCCTATATCACTGAACCAGATTAAATTATCATTCCAGACATGTCTATCTCATGAGATATAAATCTTTACCCAATGCATTGGAGGGAGATATTGGTCCCACCCATCTCATAATGAAATCATTATTACTTGTGCCACAACATAAACATAAATCATTCATCATAACCCAAAGAATAAAAATGGGTTCCATAAACATCATCCCATCAAAACAAAATACATATAAAAAAATGGATACCATTTCATCATAAGAAAAGTGAAACCATGTAAATCATAGAGAAATTATACTTGAAACATACACATATGAAATAGTTCCATCTTTTATGGAAAATGGTTTAGATAAAACACTTAAAATTAATTATTGAAGAAAACATCATTTCTTCTTCAAAATCTTTTTTTTTCACAAAATGCCATTCAATTTAAAAAAAACGGATTTTGTTGAAAATAATTATGAAATCATGCATAGTAAAATTAATGAAAATAAAATGTTATAAAACTATAAAAATATGTTCATGCCGTATAAGTTAAAAAAACATTCTCCTCGTACTTTCATCGGAAAAGTTAAAAAGTTCCTTATATGGTAAAAAAAGAAAGATTCCTTCCATAACACAAATTAAAAGTAAAATCAGGGTAAACATGACATTAAACATACATGGAATAATATTAAACACTTTATGAAAAACATTTTATGGGTATGGATGAATAATATAACCCAAGTAAATACTTATGTATAAACAATCTCGGATAAAAAATGAGATCGAAAAATTATCCCTTACCTTTGGTATGATATGCTTCGTACATATCTGAACCTCCTGTATAATGATTTATATATTGTAATTGACTTTTTAAAGAATCATATTCATTGTTATTATATCATATATGGTTCAATTATGACTTTATATTACCCATTCTTTTGTAAATTCCATGTTAAAGCAGCGTTTTGTGTAAAATCGTTTCATTTATCGTACGTGTTTCGACATGTTGTTCTTGATATTATTACTTATTTCCTGATTTACATATTTCAATAATGTAAAAAATTATTTATATATAATATATATTCATTATATAAATATATATTATAGATTGATAAATGTAATGAAATACACCGTTCATGGAGATGGTTGGTCGTGCGTACGCATGAACGCTGCTTTCGTTTCCTTATTGAATTAAATGGAATTAAGTAAATAAAACATATATGTACATAAATACAGTATCATTATTATGTAATATCTTTCATTATTATTTATTATATAGAGTTTATAATCATACTTGAATGGTTAATCATGGAAAATGAATCTCATCACGTTCATGGAGACGGTAGTCCGTACGTACGTACAAGCGATGATATCATTCCCATGATCGTGAAATTGTATTGAAGTTTATGTATAATATTTCATAATCAATATCACCTTACAATAATAATATATAGTCATTTATTTACACCATTGTACCCATCCAAGTAAGGTGGTGGTGGAAAACAGATTACACCACGGTGTGGACACGGTATTCCGTACGTACGCACGTACAGTGATTTCATTTTCCGTATGATGGATAGAAGGTGAAATGGGGTTGTTTAATATTTATAATAACATATCAGTACATAATTAATACTTATGTTCTTACTTTATAATGAAACAGCTATTTAAGAGGAAGTAGAAGAAGAAAGAAACTTGAAAGAGTCGGTAGAAGATATTACCTCTTCCTCGAGACACGTCCTTTAAACTTCTTCATAGGGCACTAGAGCTGGCTTTTTGAGAAGAAAAGAACCTCTATGATGTAACTAGAGAGGTTTAGAAGAGGAATTTTCAGGGGTTGGCCGACCTTCAAGGCTCAAAAGGGTGTGAAGAGAAGAGGGAAGGGGTGCCCTTTTTATAAGGGAGGAGAGGGGCACCTTTGGAAAACCCTAAAATATTATTTTATAATAAAGTCATATTCGGTTTATAATAGCTCCAAATTGATTTATTTCGAATCTAAGGTGTATATGGGTCTAAATTCTCTCAACCAATATATTTTAGACAGGTTTAGGTTACTATTTTAACCTTATCATTTATATTTAACTCTAAGTTAAATAATTAATCTTTTACCGTTTCTTCTTGTTTGTTTACACTACACGGTTAATAAACTTACTATAACACGCCAAAATAACCCCAATTGGTTCATTATTAATATATATAACTTTATCTAAGTCATTTATCCAAACCATATATTTTTAAGAATATAATAACAATTAATAATATAATATTTTTTTTAAAAACTATTTTATGTCAATTTTGACAATATATGGTAATTGATTTATTTAAAACTCATAACAGCATGATTAGTTCAAAAAACGTTACTTAAATCAATAATAACATGTCCTATGGACCTATAAAATTAGTGGAATTCATAAAAAGTCTCAAATTACATTTGTTTGGGTATTTATAATATCAATTATTTTAATATTTCATTATTTAGGTAATTACGGCATCACCATTGTGTCATAAATAAATTAAATTATATAAAGTCTGAAAATTATAAAAAAATACCATTAGGTAGGAAATATTTTTATCTTTCTAAATAATATTTATAGTTGAATTTATCTTATGTATAACTCTATATTAAATATGTTTTAGTTATTAAACATTGATTTTAACTATTTTAACTATTCTTTAAATAAAATAATAATAAAAGTCTTAATCTTAATCCAAGTGGACCTAAAGGGAAATATTTTATTCCTAAGGTTGTTTTTGGTTGAATTATACTTATATAATAGAATTAGGACATGTTTTAGGGTAATAATAATATCATTTTTACCCTTAATTACCCTATTTACTTTTAACCATGGTAAATAAAAGTAAATAGTTACTATTCACCAAAATTTATTTTTATCTTATTTGACCACATTTTACTTCTTGATATTAACTTTGTCTCTCATATTTTCAGAATTCCACTCACAGAAGTGGTAAAATTATGTTTTATGTAAGTTTGCAAAAAACTTCTAGGAGGTAGGTAAAAGATGGTGAAAAGTTCAATAAAATTTTTATATATGGAAAATTATTATAAAATGAATCCAATGAATTAAATTGAACTTATATAGGTATTATGTATCAATTTTTACCTAAAATAAATTTATATAAAATAAATAATTATTTAAATAAAAAGTCGGTTTTTAAATAGTACCCAGAGTTTTCACTATTCATCAAAAATTTAATGTTTTTAGAAAAATACCAAAAATTCACCCTAGGCTAATTTCGATATACCGAATCCAAAAATGAAGTCCATTTTTAAAGATAAAATTTATAAAAATTTAAAAATTTGGTATTACTATTCATAACAGCTAGTTCATAATAATATTATAATAATATCTTGTTTAGTGAAACTTGGTATTGCGTACTGCAGATGCTATCAAAGAATGTCTTGATTGTGTGTAATGCAAGCCAAGTTAGGGCTGCGTGTAGCAAAATCTCCATTTGGTGTTTTGTATAACATAATCCAAACTTATTTCATTTATATATTAAACAAAATCTATACTTAATGTTGCGTAAAAATATTTCCACAAAATGAACTTGAAATTGTGTGTAACACGAGCCATGAAGAGTGTTGCGTATATTGCAAGCTAATACGGTGATGCATATAGTACAAGATAATCTTGGTGTAATGTATAATAGAAGACATCAAAGTAATTAAAAATAAAATATCTCATAAAATCTTGGGGTGTTACATTCTACCCCCCTTAAAATGAATTTCTCCCTCGAAATTCATCCGGGATATAAATTTTTTACTACTTGAATGTTTCATTCATTGAAAATCACATCGTAAAAAGGAATACTAAATCATAATTTTAAAAAGGAATGTTAGAAATAAAATGGATACCCAAAGTAACTCATCACTTGGGTTCCCACATAAGATTATATAGGTGAAAATATGGATATGGAAGAGAAATTTAACCATCATGTTCTGATGGAGAGTGGTAGAGAACATGGCTATGAAAAAGCCGACAATCGCAAAGCCGTAAATTTGTGATGATCTAAGGTATTATCCGATTCATTAGATATGAGAGTACTAGGACAACATTTTTGGTTTCCAAGATCATTTGCCTAACATCGATGATCTTTTACATAAGGAGAAATACTTACTTGATTTCAGTGTAATATCATCGTTGGTCATTCCATGAACAATTTCCACTTCATCTCTATTTAAAGAAATGAAGCTGAATTTTTCATTCATGAAGTGTTATAAGATCATGTGATAGAATGATAATTCATCCCATATGTTTATATCACAAAAAGGTTAGCATAAGTTATTAAATATACATAAGTCTATCTATGGTGAGATTAATCGTATATGATTCCAACAATGGACTTATACTTCAACTATCATACCGCTTAAAATAAAACTAGTTTCTACTAATTGGGGACTTCCTATAGACCAGTGGTATGCGATAAAGGCCTGTCGTACTTCAGTTGTGGGTTCGATTCCCACAGCCTTGTCCGACACGACGGGTTGTCGCTCGTCCTATGGGTTGTCCTTTTTCTAAAACTATACTATTATATCATTCGAAAAATAATACTGAAAACAAGTTCTATCATTAAATAATACTATCTTATGTCCAACATAATCCATTCCAATCTTTATTATTATCCAAAATACATCTGTCCAATCTCATAGTATAAAGAAAATGATTACTTGAGAGGTCATATACCAAGAATGTGAATACCATCGTTTATCTCCCATATATCATAAGATATATCTTGTTAGTCATATGACAAACATTTTAGTACCTTAATCACGTATTCTTTTGAAACATGAACTACCATAGAACCTTAATGAAAACATGAATGCTGTCAAAAGTAAACTCATTCCACATACCAAAATCACAAAATCATTATATACTCAAACCATGATATCACTTTGTCCTTATATTAGTCGTGTGCTCATGAATACTATCAAAATTTCATTTTCTCTTTATCACTTCATTATGCGCATATCATCTTCTTTACAAAAATATCTGAATAACCTTTCATGGTTACCAATACCATTCAACATATACTTTCAAATACATTAGGAAAAACAATAGTGTAATAATCCTTAGATGTTTATTTATTCCATAGTACCATTAAATTACCTATACAACATAACTCTTGATAAACATACAATCATTCCACTACCTTCTTAAACCATTGACCAAGCTTCAACACTTCTTTTATCTCATATATCATTTGTAGTCTCCTCATCATCTTCCACATAAATACTAAACATATGACCATGCTGATTCTCTTCATGAGATTTTCCCTTAGGACGTTGGTTTGAATAATGCACATCCACTCCACATTTAAAACATCTAATCATTTTTGATGTCGTAGAAATACCATTATCCTTCTCCATGGTGTTAACTGAACCTTTTAATTTTCACTTACAAGATTTGTGTCATTCTTTTCCTCACCCAATAATCTTCCAGTTCCATTGAAACATTATCCTTGATGCCTCTTCCCACATGATTTACATGAGAGAAATTGAAAATTATTTCCTCTATGATCATCATAAAACTCCATCTTTCTCTTATTAGCTGAGTCGAGAAACTCACCAAAGTTGATATTATTGATCATATTATGAGATTTCTGATTAGGCATAATAACGATGTTTGGTCTTCCAAATCTTGTTTCATTTTCTTGCTCATGAATAATATCATTCGATTGTCCATCATATCCTCCATTATTATGAATCTTCTTGTTTCCAGCCATTTTTTAAAACACAAAAAGAATAGTGTGAGATGAAAAAATCATAACCAAGGGAGAGTACCATAAATATCTAACATCTTAGGTTAAATTTGATGATTTTTACCATAATTCTAGGACTATAACCTATACATATACTTATCCTTAGGGACATCCCTAGACATACCATAGACATATCTCTAGGGATTTCTCTAAAGTTTTTGCATCCTAGTTTCCAAAGGTTAACTAAACCTTCGCTCTGATACCAAATGTAGAGACCCGAAGCTTGATGTACATGGAAATTACATTACTTTTGCATAATACTTAATACATGAAAAAAATAGATGACCAATAACTGTATTAGTTTAGTGTCTTTGGAAACTCGGAACGTAATCTTCTAATCATGGTGAAAGAACTTCAACATCTCCCATTAAGATCTTCCCCCTTTGGTTTCCTTACATAAAAAATTTCTATATATCCTGGGGAAAAGAAAACATAAAAAGCTTGAGCTCAAATTCTCAGTAAGAGTAAACATAGAGAACATAAAACAATACATAAATATTTGAATGCAAAAAACTTGAACATAAAATCTAAACATCAAAATCGTGAGCAACGACATGAATCTTGGGAGTACGTAAGCCATATATTATAAGGGAACAACAATCATGATAAAATAGCATGGGAATAAAACATGTAATTGTGGAAAACCATTAAGTACATGATATGATTTCCATAGTAGCCAAGGAATTTCTTCCAAGACCATCATAGTGGACAAAGTCCCTTTTTGAATCGAGTTCACACCGCGTTCTAGTCCTGTATCACTGAACCCGATTAGCTTACCGTTCCAACCATGTCTATCTCATGAGATATAAATCTTTACCCAATGCATTGGAGGGATATATAGGTCCCACCCATCTTATAATTAAATCATTTTTACTTGTGCCACAATATAAACATTAATCATTCATCATAACCCAAAGAATAAAAATGGTTTCCATAAACATCATCCCATTATAACATAATCCATATAAAAAATGGATATCATTTCATCATAAGAAATGTTAAACCATGTAAATCATAGATAAATTATACTTTAAACATAAAAATATGAAATAATTCCATCATTTATAGAAAATGGTTTAGATAAAACACTTGAAATGAATTCTTGAGGAAAATATCCTTTCTTCTTCAAAATCATTTTTTTTCACAAAATTCCATTCAATTTTGAAAGAAAAGGATTTTGTTGAAAATAATTATGAAATGAAGTAGAGTAATCTTCATGAAAATAAGGCGTTATAAAACTGTAAAAATCCATTCATGCCATATAAGTTAAAACAACATTCTCCTCATACTTTCGTCGGAAAAGTCAAAAAGTTCCTCATATGGTAAACAAAAGAAACATTCCTTCCATAACAAAACATAAAATTAAAAGTGGGGTAAACATGACATTAAATATACATGGAATAATATTAAACACTTTATGAAAAATATTTTATGGGAATGTGTGAAAAATATAACCCTGGTAAATACTTACGTATAAGAAATCTCGGATAAAAATGAGATTGAAAAATTATCCCTCGCCTTAGGTCCGATATGCTTCATACGTATCCGAACCTCCTGTATAATGATTTAAATAATTTCATTGACTTATTAAAGATTCATATTCATTTTTATGATATAATATATGGTTCACTTATGAATTTATATTACCCGTCCTTTTGCAAATTCCATGTTAAAGCAGCGTTTTGGGTAAAATCGTTTCATTTATCATACGTGTTTCGACATGTTTTTCTTGATATTATTGCTAATATCCTGATTTACTTAATTCAATAATGTAAAAAATTATTTATATATAATATATATTCAGTATATAAATATATATGAGAGATCGATAAATGGAATGAAATACACTATTCATGGAGACAGTTGGTCGTTCGTACGCATGAACACTGTTTTCGTTTCCTTATTGAATTAAATGGAATTGAGTAAATGAAACATATATGTACATAAATCCAGTATCATTATTATTTAATATCTTTCATGATTATTTATTATATACACTTTATAATCATACATGAATGGTTAATCAATGAAAATGAATCTCATCGCGTTCGTGGAGACAGTAGTCCGTACGTACGCACGAGCGATGATATCATTCCCATGATCATGGAATTGTATTGAAGTGTATGTATAATATTTCATAATAAATATCAACTTAAAATAATAATATATTCTTATTTATTTACACCATTATACCCATCCAAGTAAGGTGGTGGTGGAAAACAAATTACACCACGGCGTGGAGACGGTATTCCGTACGTACGCACGCGCGGTGATTTCATTTTACGTAGGATGGATAGAAGGTGAAATTGGTTTGTTTCATATTTATAATAACATATCAGTATATAATTAATATTTACGTTATTACTTTATAATGAAAAAACTATAGAAGAGGAAGTAGAAGAAGAACGAAACTTGAAAGAGTCTGTAGAAGATATTACCTCTTCCTCGAGGCACCTCTTTTAAACTTCTTCATAGGGCACTAGAGATGGTATTTTGAGAAGACCAGAACCTCTATGATGTAACTAGAGAGGTTAAGAAGAGGAATTGGTAGGGGTTGGCTGAGATTCAATGCTCAAAATGGTGTGAAGAGAAGAGGGAAGGGGTGCCCTTTTTATAAAGGAGGAGAGGGGCACCATTGGAAAAACATAAAATATTTTTTTATAATAAAGTCATATTTGGTTTATAATAGCTCCAAATTGATTTATTTTGAATATAATGCGGGGATGGGTCGAACTAATCTCAAAAAATTGGTTTTAGACAAGTTTAGGTTACTATTTTAACCTTATCATTTAGATTAAAATCTAAGTTAAATAATTTAACTTTTACCGTGTCTTCTTGTTTTTTTACACTACATGGTTAATAAACTTACTATAACAAGCCAAAAGAACCCCAAGTTATTCATTATTAATATATATAACCTTATCTAAGTCATTTAGCTGAACCTTATATTTTTAGGAATATAATAAGAATTAATAATATAATATTCGTTTTAAAAACTATTTTATGTCAATTTTGATACTATTTGGTAATTGATTTTTGTGAAAATCATAACAGCATTATTAGTTCAAAAAATGTTAATTAAATAAATTATAATAGGTCATATTAACCTATATAATTATTTTAATTCATAAAAAGTCTAAAATTACATTTATTTGGGTATTTATAATATCAATTACTTTAATATTTCATTATTCAGGTAAAGACTCCATCAACATTATGTCATAAATAAATTAAATTATTTAATGTCTAAAAATTATAAAAAAATACGATTAGGTAGGAAATATTCTTAGAATTCTATGGAATACTTATAGTCGAATTTATCTTATGTATTACCCTATATTAAATATGTTTTAGTTATTAAACATTGATTTAAACTATTTTAACAATTCTTTTAAAAAAAATAATAAATTCCTTAATCGTAATACAAGTGAACCTAAAGGGATATATATTATTCCTAAGGTTGTTTTTCGTCTAATTACACTTATCCAATAGTATTAGGACATGTGTTAGGGTAATAATAATATCATTTTTACCCTTAATTACCCTATTTACTTTTAACTGTTGTAAATAAAAGTAAAAAGTTACTATTCACCAAAAATTATTTCTATCTTATTGAACCACATTTTACTCCTTGATATTAATTGTGTCTCTCATATTTTCAAAATTCCTCTCACAGAAGTGGTAAAATTATGTTTTATGTAAATTTTCAAAAAGCTCCTAGGAGGTAGGTAAAAGACGGTGAAAAGTTTAATAAAATATTTATATATGAAAAATTATTATAAAATGAATCCAATGAATTACATTGAACTTATATAGGTATTATGTATCAATTTTTACCTAAAATAAATTTAAATAAAATAAATAATTATTTAAATTAAAAGTCGGTTTTTAAATAGTAACCCAGAGTTCTCACTATTCATCAAAAATTGAAAGTTTTCAGAAAAATACCAAAAATTCACCCTAGGCTAATTTCGATATTCGGAATCCAAAAATGAAGTCCATTTTTAATGATAAAATTTATTAAATTTCAAAAATTTGGTATTACTATTCATAACATCTAGTTCACAATAATATTATAATAATATATCATTTAGTGAATGTTGGTATTGCTTATTACACATGTTATCAAAGAAGGTCTTGATTGCGTGTAATGTAAGCCAAGTCAGGGCTGCGTGTAGTGAAAGCTTTGTTTGGTGTTGTGTATAACAAAATCAAAACTTATTTCATTTATATATTAAACAAAATATATACTTAATGTTGTGTAAAATAATTTCCACAAAATGAACTTGAAATTATGTGTAACACGATCCAAGAATAGTGTTGCGTATACTGCAAGCTAATTCAATGTTGCGTATAGTACAAGCTAATCTTGGTGTAGTGTATAATAGAATACATCAAAGTAATTAAAAATAAAATATCTCATAAAATCTTGGGGTGTTACAAGAATATTTTATCAAGTTATGTCTAATTGAATCTTCTCCCCAATTAGGCATAAAATAATTGGGAAAAGCATGATTTTTTGCAAAATTTTGACCAAGAGTTTTAACAAATTTTTTAAAATAATAAAAAGAGTAAGCTATATTAGCTTCAGGAAATTCATCATGCAATAATTAAAATATCATGGACATCACCTGATTTTTAATTATGCATAAGAATTCGATATGATACATATTTATAAAATAAGAGTGTTTTGAATATTTCAAACATCCACCTTACGACACTAGATTTTCATCATAAACTAAATCATGAAATTAATTTATCTAATCAGGGGTGTTTTCTCTTATATTAGTCTCCTCATAATTTATAGGAGTATCCATTGATATCTTTTAATCATTACATGGTTTTCCTATATTCCCAAAACATTACTTTTCACATTAATATTTTTATCACCCTAAATTTGTAGTTCTGATATGTTTTTTACTTTGATTTTGTTTCCATGTAATGTTAAATGAATCATTTATGATATTTTTATTTTAGTTTTCCGTTATTGAAGAATTTGGGATCTCATTATATTGATTGACATGAGTTCTCAAAAATAATGTAACATTTGATTCTCCATGCCAAATCCTACATTAATATTGAGTAGGTAATTGCTTCACAATCGTGTGTTCATAAACATCAGGTCACATTAACCATATAAAAAAATCTACATTTAGGACATGGAAATTTTTTTTCCCTGCCAAAAAATAGATTTGGATTTGAAAAATCTAAAAAGTCTTCCAATCCATTAGCATACTAAGGTGTCTTCCATGGAAATTTGATCCAAATTTAATCAATTTATATCATAATGTTCCTACACTTTTTAAAAAAAATTAAACACATAAGTATTACTGAGCATAAAAATAGATGAATAGAAGTGAAAAAAAACCTAAATTTATATAAATATTTAGTAGGTAATTACTTCAATATCTAGTGTTTATAAAAATCAGGTCACTTTAACGATATACAAAATTTACATTTAGGACATTGAAATTTTTTTGTACTATCAAAAAATATATTTTGATTTTCAAAATCTAAAAAATCCTCCAAACCATTAGCATACTAAGGTGTGTACTATAGAAATGTCATCCAAAATTCATCAATTTATATGATAATGTTCCTGCACTTTTTTAAAAAAACACATAAGTATTACTAAGAAGAAAAATAGATGAATAGATCTGAAAAAAACCTAAGTAGTTATCCGAAGAGTCATATAAGTAATAAACAATTAAATGTAAAAAAAGTAAATCAATCATGGATGGTACTGTATAAATAGAAGAATGATTAAATTCAAAAAATAATTAATAAAACATAATTTAAAATATTCATTTAAAATCATTTATACAAACACACAATGAAAGAAAATTTAGAAATAAAACAATTTCCATAAAATCACTTTTGATGTAAAGACCCCCTCTTCAAATGAAGTCAACTGGTGTCAAGCACCCATTTTTCAAGACCAAACATTAATCATTTTAAAAAAATATTTCCACCAAGAGACATATAGTCTCCTAACCCCTGAAGAAATGATTAAAGGATAAATACCTTACATTTCTAAAACATTATTTGAAAAAACACACACACATTTTTAAGAAATACCAAGTGTTGAAAACAACTTTAAATAGCTCATTACAATTAGAAAAACCATTGGGAATTTTAACAACCACTTATAATGTGACCTAGTTTAATACCAATTCATTACACCATTTGAGAAAAAATTTAAGAACATAATGGTAATTGATTACTGTTATTAGGTTTATGCTCTGTATAAGGTATGTAATAACAAAAAATAATGGAGTACTGTAAGAAATATAAACAACCCCCAAGGCATTATATAACTAACCATTGAGAAATATTAATTTTAATATAAAAAATCATATGTAATTTAACAAATAAAATATATGTTATAATAATAGTACTCCAAGAAATGTATAATAGGTGAAATAGGTAATAATTAATTCACATTACTAATAAATTAAACAATGTATAAGAGATGGAAAATGATGATGCAAATTCAAACTAGTTGTTTCAAAAATGGATATACGAGATGGAAAATGAGAAAAATTAACAAACTAATAGAAAAATAAATAGAGGATAAGTGATCTTGTAGGAAATTTATAATTTATACTTCTAGAATTCAAAAACACGCATAAAATATTGATTAGGAAACAACCAATTCATACTTGTAGGAAACCAAACAAAGTATGAGATGTGGTAGATGAAATTTTAAATACATAATAATAACATGAAAATAATTTTCTAATACATGGTATATAGAATAAAAATATAAGAGGTTGGTGCTTCATAGAAAATATCATATACGTATTTATAATTCTCAACAAGGACAATAATGAAAATGGCATGTTTCATGACAAACTCCGCAATTATGGCATGGAATAAAACTATGTGATCACTTTAGTAAATTATAAACAATAACAATAATAATGAATATCTATAATTTCATAAATCACTATTCATAACAATTTAGTAAGAATTCCAATCAATTATATTATAGAAATGAATACCATAATTTTATTATCATAGCATGATAAACATGTAAAAACCATGAAAGAGTAACAAAAAAATCATTTAACCGTGAAGGTATTAGTGAAAAGATAATCTAAACCCCATATGAAGGGATTGAAATTATGTAAACACTATTGAAACATGAGGATAACAAAAATAAGAAGAAACACCCAGTGATTAACTTATATATACTTAAGTAAATATCATGAGCTTCTATCTTGGAAAGAATCAATGTTATTAGAAGATTTTATCATCCCTAGAATAAGAGAGAACAAAATTGAAGTGAATAATGAAATCTCAAGCCCTATAATTCATGAGGGTACCTATTATAGGTGTTTCCAAATGAGATTGTGGTGGGGATGGATCATGGGAGGAGATGCTGCAAGCAGTGATGGAATGAGAGAGGGCTCAAGGGGGCTTAGGGGAAACTGTATAGTAGGTGAGGGAGAGTGATAATGGGATCAAGAGAAACAAAAGAGTTGGTGTGGATAAGGTGACGGTTTTAGGGGATCATGGGAAAAATTAGCCGATGATAGCTCAAGCTTAGGGTGATTTAGGGAAACCAAAGATTGGCCATGGCTCTAGGGGATCAGGGGAAACAGGAGCACCAGATAGGGGGAATTGACCAGATCACTAAAGAGGTGTGAAATACTATGGTGGTTAGTGCTCAGGGGATAGTGGGGGGGGGGGTTTGTGGGATAAGGGGTGAGGGACTTAGAAGAATGTGATTTTTTAAAATAAAATGATAAAATTTAGTGGAAGTTTTTAAAATATTACGGCTAAATTATCATATTTTTTTAAATTTTTTTTATTAAAGCACTCTTAAAAAACATCATTAAATTATGAATTTGATGTAGTGTAACTTGTTAACACTATCAATCATGTATTTCCCCCACCTTGGAGATGATAATAAAAAAATAAGTTCTCTTAGAATAAACACCTATGGTCTACACCATTGATCTACATATAATTTTTCTCATTTTTGTAATCCATACACAGTCTATAATAATTTTTACTCATTAAGTTTTATATTAAACCATGTCGAGTCCATCGTTGGTTTCCTTTTAGATATACACTAACCACTCGGTAGAGTTACATGGATACCCTAACAATTCATCATATAGTTTTACTAAAATAAAATGTTTTTATTGTTATTTTTAATAAAACTATATTAAATTTATATTATAACACCTTGAGATTTTTGAATATATTTTCACAGAACTAAAAATTATATGTGTAGATTGTTTTACAGAAAAAAAACTAGAAATATCTATAACATATTAGATAGTAAAATTATAACAAAAAATATATATAGTATATGAAAAATATAGTATTCAATTAGAAATTAATTCAAAATATGATTATAAAATCATAATTTTTTAAAGTTTATTTTTCCATTCAAGTAGTTTTTATTTATATATTTCACTATTATTTAAAACAAATGTTCCCAATTTTAGAGTTAGAATCGTGAAATTTAAAATTCAGGTATAGATTAAAAAAATCAATATTATCTATTGGTTAATTTTTGATTTATTTTCTAAAATAAATGATTTTTTAGGTGAATAGTGAAAATAAAGATATTGATAAAAAATTCCACTTTTTTTACATTATATTTTCACAAGAATGACATAAAATTTTAATAATTTGTTATAAAAAAATATATATTTAATAATTAATATAAATAATTTTAAAATAATATGGTGAATTTATAGAACCCATGTTTAGGGTTTTTCAACCTTAAGTAATTTTTTTCTATAAAAAATAATTATTCGCTTATATTAAAAAATAATTTTTCACCACTTAAAATAATTTAATATAACAATGAAATTAATATATTATACGAAAATTTGTAAATTACAAAATAATTTTTAAATTATTTTTAATCATAAAACTGCAATTATTAATATTATAGTTAATTACCAAAATAGTGGTGAAACTCATATTTGTAAGAATTATTTTCTAATAATTGTGTAAAATTTCTCTAATATTTTAAATATATATATATATATATATCAAATAATTACACTATTATGAATTTTAAACATAAATATATATATATATATATATATATTTAAAAAACATTAATTTTTAGTCAATGATAAATAATATTTTGAACACATAATTATCAAAACATCATTTTGTAATAAAAATATTATCTCTTTATATAAAATGATTTAGTAATAAGCCTGATTTTATCCTATGATAAAGTAGTGGATAAATGATATTCTCCCACGCATAATTGTGGAAGATGTCCTATGTGACCAAGCAATTATATTACCCACATAGAACAACGGTATAGGTCAAGTAACATGAAAAACTCTTTATGATCTTGTAAAAATCAATCCAAGGAGTAGATCCAAGGATATTAATATAAATTTCTTAGTGTTAGGTGATCACCAAGTGAAATGGATTAGGTCTCATCTTGAGACTCTACCCCTTGTTTTAATCGGTTGTATTTAAAAATTTAGTTTAAATATTTTTACTCATATTTCAGAAAACTATGTTTTACTTTGATAATTAGTATTAGATAGCATTTATAATTATTTTTATTTATTAAATTGATATCAAATGTTATTCCAGTATTTTAGGTTGATATAACTGAGAAGTAATCAATCCCTTGATAAATTAATTGAAAATTCAAAATATTATAAATTTACTACATTGATTAACTCTTATATTTTTTTCTAAATTAAGGGATCTTAAAATAATGTTTTTAACATAAATTTTTATAGGAACTCAATTTAATCCCCTCTTGAGTTCCCTAATCAGACCAGCAATCCTTGTTATGTCTGACAAGCACCACAATCTCATTCAGTGATTTTTAAAAACATCCATGGATAACTATGATGTATACCTCATCAATGTCATTATTCAACACCATCACCCCCATCTAACTCAAACTATAAATTATACTGACCAAAATGTTAAGTTAAAACCAAATCATGATCCCAATCTAGTGTACACATGACCCCAAAAACCATATCCCCATATAAAGAGGCTATAAGATTACAAAAGGACACACCTCATTGAAACTATATTCCCACCTAGAGAAATTGTCAACACCATATCCATCACACCGAAAACAACCATTTATGGAACCACAAGGATCAAAATTTACCATGGACATATGGATTTCACCCATCACATTCCCAATAAATCTTATAACCCATCACATCTCATATATTTCCAATTCAGAAAATATAAAATCATGCTTCTAAAATAATAGAACGACACAATGAGAATACAATTGGTTAACCTCACCATTTTCCAATTGAGACTACACTCAGGTATTTGATATGAACAATGGAAACTGTAAGTGGTTCCATGAAAGGTTACATACATACAATACTACCCTCACATATTTATCATGCAATTTATGTGATACAAATAACATAAGAATTATTTATGGAAAAACTACATAGAGTTAGTAGTATATTACTCATAAATGTAATCTAATTATTCCATCTTCAATCTAAAGAAATTATATAATCTAAATAACCCTTATATAGGGCACAAGTTATAGAAATCATGGATAAAATGAGGGAAAATAATAACATATACCATAGGAAATCAAGATTTAACTATGGATACTCACTTCTAAAGATGGCTCCATGAATCAGAAATAATTATTTAATAACTTATTTGGAGATTAATAGAGGAATGATAAATCATTATATGGTTCATCCTCTATATTGTGATTAGAAAACCCATAATTCCCCTTTTTTATAATACAATTCTCCATTTGTAACTTCTTTTTAAGTTTTTAGGAAAATATAAAAAAATATCTTCAAATTGAATTTTTGAGAATGTCACCAATTATTATTTATAGATCATGAATTACTATATGTATCAACCCCTTAGAGACCATTATATACCAAAATTCACCATTTTATTAATGGATTCCCCTAACGAACCTTACATATCACATTTCCCCCCTTTATGAATTTACTATTTTCTAAAGAGAAGGATCCTTATATATAGTAGGGTATGTACTGAACCATACATATCATAAACTTATCAATAATAGGTTAGTTTCACTCTTAATCAAGATTAAACCCAATATAGATGATCCTTAAGTATCACCATAAGTTTTCACTTAAGTATTACCTTAGCTACACATTTATATTTAGTATTAAAAGGAAACTCTATAACTTTTATGGATCATACTTATTCAATTTTACAACTCTCTATAGGATTAAATTTACTTATTATAGAGTTACTATTACATATTATAGGGCTACCGACAATAACCCAATTTTATAAAATCATATTAATCATACATTTTTGGTAACCGTACATAAGAGTAACTTTCATAGAATGAATTTCTAGGACATTTCAATTTTCCCTTAACCCCTCACAATGTGAATCTTAGGCATGATCCATAAGTAATATTTCCAAAATTTGTGATCGTTATGCATGATTACTCTTATACATCATAAATTGACTCTTATAATTAAGAGTTTCCTAATTTTCATAGAAATATACTCTGACATGCAAAATTAAATTGTAGCCTACAACTCACACTAGTAATATCCAATAACTAAATACTTTTTTCTATAATTCTAAAAGTGCATCCCAAATTCATCCAAAATATATATTTTATAAAATAATGCAAGGAAATAACATCCCACATTCTAATGTCTCCCAAATACCATATACAACATAATTTTACCATAATTTATCCCCTTTTCATGTGAAACATCCTATTATTTTTCCCTACCCAATAATAATATCCTTGACATCTTGAAAAGGTCTAAATTGACATGATCATCTCACATCATACCTAAATTATCTTTCTTGAATAAAAAATACATTATAAAACAAATTACTTCAAAAAATATCTCATATCCAGACATAAAGTCACCCAACACCACAAAAAAATCTATTCAATATTTGAAACGTAATTTATATAAAGTATGGGTGTGAATATAAATATACACAGTAGGTTATTCATAATATTTTTCATATTTCTAATTGAATAAAGAAACATAATTCATTAATTTATAGAATAAACAGAACAAAAAAATGTACTAATATGCATCCTCCAAAATTAAACCACCCTACTAATTCAATTTCACATCACACAATTACACTTTCTAAACAACACCATATCCAATTCCTATAAAATCTTAAAACCATCTGAATAGTGACAACTATGAATAACAGTATTCAATAAATTCCCAACTTTTGTATACAACATTTAAATATGACACCACCATGTAGTTATTCGAACAAAAATAAATCATTGATCATCCGCCGTCACCACCATGTACGTATCTATACACAAGAAACCTGCCAACCTTCTAACATAATCATCAAGTCCATATCCACCTTGAAAGAACACACTAGGATATAAATAATCATTATTTATTCATTGGTTAAGCCATATACACCCACAATTAATCTCATTTTTTTTGGTTCCACCCTCATGGAATCTCTCCACCACAACCAATAATTATTAGAGAATTTCTTTATATTGGGGAGTTTAACTATATTACCTAGTTTCTGTTATCATGGAATCTCTGCTCCCCAAACCGTATTATCACCAATTGATATCAAATGTCCCCCATGGGAATACATATCATCAATACTAAAAGAAAATCACATCATAATCATTTCCATCACATATCACAAACCACTATTATATAACTATCCATAACTTCCATATTACTCAAACATAAAAAATGGATTCATACCCCAGGAATCTATTTATTCACATCGCTTTTCCATAACACATACAATGGTCCAAATAAATATAGAAATTCAAATCTATAAAATTTCTCATATCTTATGAATATACTAAGACTAAAATTCCACCAAATAAATTACCCATATCAAGGACCCCTTTTAAACCAATCAACATCATACAACATCAATTTCAAATCTAATCATTAATTTATACACACCAAATTGATTCTTTAATTTTTATTCTAAATATGAGTTCTAAAACTAAAACCATAAAATCTAATAAACATAACATATTATGATCATCAGGGCACATAAATCATACTATAAATTACACAACCCCATATCAATGTAGCATGGACATTTATAAACTAGACCACTTAATGTCACTATTTGTCACAAACATCTATAAATTCCAAAATGTTGCAATACCTCATGAATATATGAATAAACCTAGGTAATTCACTTCAACTTCATCCCCTAGACCTGATTGACTCTTCAACAATATTTTACAAAGAATGAAATGTCCTCTAAGGCGATGTATGTAAATTTAATCCTCTCACAAACAAATTATTTTCTTTACCATCATTTAATATTCATATAGATCATTCATAATTTTACATTTCTATAAATTCAAATTCTAAATCCATATAATTTTATTTCTAATTATCCATAATTCTCACTTCCATTGATAATTAATTTTTTTAATAGTCTATAAATTCATAATCAACCTCTTTTTAATTATTGAATAAAAATAATTATTCAACCAATTTTATATTCATAAATCATCTAAAATTTAGTTTTCCCATATATTCTTTACATTCAATTATTATGAATCCTATACGAAATAATAAAAAACATTAGCATTGTAGTTTGAAAGTGATTATTAAAGTTATGATAATTTGATTCACCTACCTTTGTTTAATGATGAATGAAATTTCCTAAAATTTTCATGATCACCACTAATCATCATTTGAAAACATTTTTATTTTGCATCTTTTTAATATACCACTGTTTAAAATCACTTTGAGTTCCCTACTCATGAAATAATAGAGTGGATTTATAATTTCCAACAGATTCTAGTGGTGACTATCATATTCCACCAATTTTATTCCCCTAATATCACTATTTATTCCACATTTTATTTTTTAATAAATTTTTTTTCCATTAATAATCTATTTTTACCCTCATCACCCATTATTTAATATATTGAAAAGGCATACCACCTTAGAAAATTTATATCTCTCACTACGAAAAATAATTCTACATCATGACCACCTTGTGAAATTTCTCACAAGCTATATTATTTATTTAAATATGAATAATTAATAAAAATATGAATTTCTTATATAATTAAAAATTAATTTCTTCCATCCCTTGAAATTTAAAATAATAATCAACCACATTAAGAATTAAAAATTAATAGACAAAGGGTAATTTTATGTACTTAATCCAGTGATATGATACTAATTCTATTTTGGGAACAAGAAAAATTATGTTTTACTCGTCATTTATAAAAATTGATAGATTTTAATAAAAAATAAAAAATAAAAATTTGTAGGTCATTATACTATTATTTTTATTGACCATCAACAATTAATGTTGATGAAAAATATATGAAATATATCATCGACACCTTAATCATGTTATTAGAAAAGGTAATTCCAATTAAACATTGTTAGGAACTAAATTTCTGAAATATTGATAGGTCCTTTTCATTTTTACTAGAATGTATCATAAAATTTATAGAAATAGAATAAGTATTTATGAATATATTGAATTTAATTTTAGGTAAAATGTAATTTATTTACACTAAATGTTATGAAAATTTTATGTAATTTTCTATACCTCACACATAGATTAAAATAATGTTTTTAGCTTACATTTGATATCATATTTCCTATAATACATTTTCCTACAAAACATTTTCATACATAAAAATTATAAATAAAAACAGACTCTCCCAAAAATTAATAACATTATAAATCATGGCGTTAAATTTCTATAAAAGATCTAATATAAAAAAATCATCCAAACAAATTTAACAACAAGCATAAATAAGTAAATAAAGGTAAATATGGTATAATATGAATGTATATTTTAATCTTGATATCAATTCCTATAATCATGGAATAATAGGAGAGTAAAAAATATAATTAATTTTAAAAATAAACATTCATATTGGAGTATGTTTTATGTTTATTTTATAATGATTTGTTTATATTACCCTTTTATAAAGGGGTAAAATGACCATGAAAAAAACTTTTCCTGTAATTTTCAATCTCCACTAGTCACATAGTGAATGAGCCTTCTTAATCTAGATCCAACTCACCCGACATGATCACATTAAATAGATAATGAATATACATTTTCAAATATTTCACATTAAAGGATTTTAAACGTTTTCTAGTTATTGAGGTAGTTACAATAAAAAAGTTACCTCTCCTTCCATCCCTAACACCTTAGATGCTCCAATGAACATTATAGATAACACTATAATGAAATTGACTAAAAAAGTTGATATTTTTTTAGATTTCATAGTTGTTTAAGCCACCACCATATGGTTTCGTGATGGTTTCTAAAAATCAATGATAATTTTTTTTAATCAAACTCAGGTCAATTCCATACATTTTGTGGTGTTTTCTAGAAATTTTCATGAAATATTTGTTTTGTGGCGGTTTCCCATCTGAAAAAATGGTGAGTGGATATAAGCGGTTTACATTTATGCTATGAAATCAACATTTTTTAGAGGAAAACTACCTCTTAAAAAATTTATACCTTGTAGAAAATAATTTTAATCTACCTATAAACAATAATTTTTCATATATAGTGTCATTTTAAACCGCTATTATATACCACTATTCATAAAAAATTCAGAACTGCAACAACTGCAGCCTTATAATAGCCAAACAAAAACTAGATACGAGAGGATACAAATAGTAAAAAAATATTATAGTATAATAATAACATAATTAGAACATGTCAAGTTCAATTTATACTAAACCATAACACAAAAAATATTTAATACAAGAGAGACAATAAATGAAAATTAATTGACATGATTAATGTTATTTTATGATCCTCTTCAGTTAAATTTGATGGCTAGGTAACAAGTAATTATTATCACATTGATGTTTTTTCACAACACGTCCACCTATAGGACCACTCTATAAAATAGTTTCTCATTGTGGTGTACTGGCTACCCAACATGAACCACCATAAAATATCCCTTCAGGCTGTGCAGTAGACCTCCCTTTTTAAAGAAAATTCTCAAAGTCCAAAAACTAAGCCACCCTACTATACGTAGAGTTTTGGAATAGTCCCTCCTGTAAATTGAAATTTCATTCAAGCATCTCCCCAACCCTTCTCAAACACTCACCTAAAAAACCAAACCATTATTGGATCCTCCTTCCACAACATAAAACATCTCTTTATGATGTTCTAATTCTCAAATTTTTAATATGAGTCCCTATTTATGGAATTATCCTTGATTGAGACCAATGTTTATACCTCTTTTAAACTACACTAATCTACTGTATTGTATTTTTGTACAAGGAATAACGAAATTTATATCTAATTTATGTTAACATCCATGGAACCTATATAAAACATAATGGATACATATAAATATATATGATTATATTTTTGGTCTGTTATAAATAGTACCAATTGGATTTTACTAAAGTGTATATGAAATTATGTTTATTAAAATGTTCATAAATCTACTTTTAACATCATTTAATAAAAAATGTATTTCAAATGAAATTAGTAATGAAAATAATTATTATATAGAATTATTTTTAATATCTCCAAGGTAAAAAAAATTTTCATAAAAAATTCATTAATCATCTTGAAAACAAATATTTCAATCCCATGTTAATAAATCAATCATTTCAATGAAAATATTAACTAAAAATAACATTTTTATTAACTACATGGTATATCAATTACACTATAAAATTACACTATAAAACAAGTAAAAGGAGGTCATCTAGGATTATGAAAAATAAACTCAAAAAAAATTTCATCTTTTAAAAAATTTATTAAATTAAATTTCAAAAAAAAACTAATCCTTAAATCAAATAATATAAATAAAAAATAGAAAAATCATTTGAATAAGTCATAATATATTAATTAATTAATTAATAAGTAGTTTTACAAACCTATGATGAGTAAAAGGCCATACAAATATATAAAAAATGGGAATCACAAAGATAATATTATCAAAAAATGAATAATAATTATTAGAAACTCATTAAACCCTAATATTAAACAATATCATATATATAATATGAAATAAACCTATATCATTTACTTGATTACTTTATTATATAAAAACCTGAATCAATACCATTAGGGGAACTCCCCTAAAAATTGAATAACCTGAACTAGTTTGGAAATAGGAAGTTCTTATCCTATCCTTGTATATCATAACCTAGATTTGTTAATAGTTACATTGACTTCCCATGATGTAGACAATGTTGATCAAAAAATTCAAAAAGGCATGTGATCATCAAATAAAAAAATAAAATATAAAATATAACCTCATCTCACCTGAACCATCTTCTTAATACATAGAATATTTAACTTCATAAAATCATTAAACAATAATTTAACTCAAATCCCTTAAAGTGGAAAATCTCTATATAAAACACCACATAAGGGGATCTCAAGAAGGGTAATCAAATCATTAATAATTTTTTTATATAATTCCATCTAGACTATTAAAATAAATTTGTAGTTCCTTGTTATAGATACATACCTAGAAAAAATTATAAACCAGCACTTCTAAAATAATTTTATCCACTATTATTAGTAAATTTAAAACCACAAAATCTCTTTAAATGTAAAAAACCCATTAAATGGGTTAAATAATTTAAAAAAATAAAAAATACCCAATAATATTATCTTCAAATTCAATAAAAAGGGACTCTTTGTATTCTTCTCAAATATTTGGCATACACAACATCAAACATCCAAATAAACACTTGAAATTCATTTATAATCCCCTTAGGTAAGTATTAAATTTAATAAAAACATTTCAAAACACCATAATAAGTTACAGACACAAGTTAATATTTATTATAAATCGTTTTTAAAATATTAATAATTTCATGAGTAATAAAAGAATAGATTATCATAAAATAAACCTACCTAAATAAACCAGTAACAACTGAACCTCAATGGTGGATGCACAAAATCATAAGGAAACAACCTAAAAAATCCTTACTCAACAAATTCCCCAACATAATATCAACCTATACCATAAATTTAACCATAACTACTATTAGGGTATATAAGGGATAAAATCAATAAGAAGGATATGGATGATAGATATACAATATGAAAGAAGCATCTTAACATCCAAATATAATATATATTTGAAAAGAAATATAATTGTAAGTTTTGAGGTAAAAGGATGAATATCTATTCAGCTCTCCAAGGGATGGATGAAGGTCTTATTTTTTAGAGGTAATCAAAATGAGAGAAAAATTGAAAAAAGTCTATAAGTGAATGAAACATAAAATTTTGTGAAAATCCCATGGTTTTTTCAAATAGAATATCAAACCATGCACAAATTATATAGCCTATAGAGTAATCAAGATTCCAAAATCACATGGATTAATCACATAGTTCTTCAAACCATGTGATAACCATGTGCTCCCCATTGTAGAACACCCCATATCTATAAATCACCCACACGGTTCACCATTAAAGTGTGATTTTCCATAGTATTTTCAACAATCCATGACTAACAAACTGAACAAAAATCCTCATGTGTATGTATTGGTTCGTGGTTACTACTCAAACTCTCATGGTAAAATAACATAGGTAAAACCTATACATAATATTCATCTGCATGTTTTACCCAAACATAGAATTTTTTGCACTGTTACACATACCCATATGAAAACCATTCAAAAGAAAAAGTACTCTAGAAAAATTAAAATTAAATTCCCAGACACAGAAATATTTAAAATCCCAAAAATTATATCATATTTTATATATGAATGGCATGTGGGTTTCATGATTCCTCATCTATATAATATTTAATAATTAAAAATTATAACATAAACTTCAGAATAAAACATAACAAATGAACCATTCATATAGATATTAGTGAAATATAAGGTAAATACAGATATCCTTACAAGAAACCATAAAAAGGATTCTCAATCACCATATTATTGTTAATCGATCATAAGATTAGTTACACATAAAATCTGAATCCAAAGTTAACCTTAATCACTACCTAATGAACATTTATCGACACCCTCTCCATCTGCATATCCACTCCCTAATACCAGTGCCTAGATGACCATTATTTTGAAAATTAAAAAGTATTGTAAATTTTATGATTATATTTAAAACCAATAAATGATTGTGTGATAAATTATTTGGAATTTTTTTCATTAACCCACTCACTTACATACATCGATAAAATATCATCGAGGAAAGATATAGTCTTTTTCTAATACAAATCAACCAAATTTTTCTATAGAGAAATGACCTTTGCATGTTACATCTTTATATTGTCACCTTGTTGATGTATTCTAATTTTCATTCAAAGAAACTCCATATAAGAATCTAGAGGAAGAGACTAACTAAAACTAAGATTATATATTTTTTTAATCCTTTATTCCCTTCTAATGAACATAGATTTAAATGGTCACAAACTCATCCCTCACACTCGACCATGGTGCTCCACCCCACAGACTTGAACAATTGGATCATCTAAAGAGATCGAGAAGAACGATTCATTATTTTCATCCCGTAGTTAATTTATTTTTACCTATAAATAAAATATCAATATTATTTGAATAAATACATGTTAACATAGTGATAACTGAAAATAAGTTATTACAATGAAAAAGTAATTCACACCCCCTACTTTTTTTGTGTGCTCATTAATATAACTCCCATTATATATTGTATGAACATTCAACCAATGTTCTTTTTGGAAGAATTGGTTACCCAAATTATTTGACCAAATAAAACAATTACAAATAAAAAATTTAATATATTAAAAAGATAATGTTATCTTAAAAATATTTAAACCATTGAAAATCTTACTACAGTAGAACTTTTTATAGAAATAATCTTTAACCTGATATTGTGGGGGATGATTTTTTTTATCTTGACTTTATTAATTTTTCCATGAAACATCCTAAAATAAAAAACATTTAATTTAATTATAATGTATGAAATTTCATCTCTATGTCATTTGAATGAATATATGTAATATAATACAAATATAGTAATATATATTTTAATACCACATGATTCTCATGGTGATGGATATCAACAAAAACCATCAATTCCTATATAATTAACCTTTTGTGCCTTAACATATATTTTCTGAGTGGTTAATAAAGTATCATATAATATATTCTATAATATCTATTTAAAATCTGCAAATTTCTTACTCAAATTTTTCAATATCTACTTTCATGTGATAAAATCATAATTAGTAAAGTGGAATAACATATGTTCAAAGAGATTTATTTATAATTTATTATAATTTAATAACATAATAAAGTTAAATTACACGATAATGTATTAAAATTATGTTTATTTGGGAATCAAAGACTTCATTTTTCTATGGTTCTGGTATATGCCTCCAATGAGCATAGATAATCAAGAAGGTTATCCGACTCTGCTGCTAGATGGCCTATAATATGGCCAAATAATACCACATAATCATACGTGGAGAACCCATAATAGTAAAATGGGACAACTATCATAAATCCATTCAAATTTCATGCCTCTAAAATATTCATATTTATCACATTATTGACATTGTTATTATCTTTTATGAAAAAAATAGATAGTATTATAAAAAGTCTAAAATAACATTATTCACATTAAAACTTGTACCTATAATAGTCACCCCACAATATCCTCATAATGAAAAATGTATTGGAGACCTATTACCTAACTTTATAACCAACTGAATTAGGAGGCATTATCTAAGATATAGATGGGAATGCGAATGAGGGTGGACATGATGGTGAAGGAATAGAGGGTGTTAGAGATATCGAATGGGGGAATATAGAGGGTGTATTAGATTTTTTAGTGTGGTAGACTTATGGATCTTCATCTATTAGTGTGGTTGAGGTAACATAGATTGAGAGATAAATGAGATTAGTAAAAATTTTCTTCCTTGGAATTGTTTTCTTTTATTCGAATAAAATTATATTCAGAACATATATATATAAAAACATTCATGTAGAAAAAAATTAGAAGTGATAAAAGATTAACATAAATTACAAACGAAATATACATAGTTATGATATTGAATAAATGCACATATAACATATGTGTTTGATAAATTAATGCATTGCTGCACATACACTCATTTTTTCCATCCATAATTTCATTATCCTACTCTATCATTACCTCATCTACTTTATCCACCCATACAAGAATAATCTTTCAATATCATTATAGAAAAACATATTTTTTTCTTGATGTTGATGGGATTAAATGTCAAATGATAAATCATTCACTTCATCATCTATATCATTAAAATATCTATATTTTATGTGAAGAACTACACTCCATACTTTATCAATGAAATCTTCCACATAATATACCATTTTCTCTTATGATGAGACGATATAAGGATCTTGTAATTCATGGTCACTAACAACCATCAAGATAGAGAATTTCACAGATGCAAATTTCAAGGAAACTATTATAATATCCCTAGTAGTAAATACACTCTATAATTTGAATAAAACTACTAAAAATGATTATGGTAGTTTAATTATATAATATTAGTCAATTTTACATAGTATCACAATTTAGTAACAGTAAATATACCACTATTTTGTGTTTCAAACACTATACTCCATTGTTTGTAGGAAATTTAAAGCTGTTGACATTGTAAGCATTGAGTTTTATAGTCTTTTCTTGAGGACCAAAAAGAAAAAAAATCAAATCTTCTAACAAAATAGACCGAGTATCGTTATTGATGATCCAAAAAAATCAATATACATTATTAGATTTAAAAAAAATATGTCAACCTAATATCCATTTTGACTGAAATATTCATGAACATATATGATGTGAAAACCATTCTATGTGATCTATATTAACATCTATTTTTTATATATTTCTCACTTTATGTTTGGATTCTCATCCATCTCTTTGTTTTTATCATGATATATTGAATAAATTGATCTGAAATTTCACAATTTTGTATCAAATATATATGTTCTTATAATATTTCAATTTCTATCATTGTGACATTTGAGATCCTCCCAACTGATTGGACAATAGTAGGAAATATTTTTCAATTCCCATGTAGTTGAGATTGATTTGATATTTTTTTAACACGTCCAAATAGATTAAATATTGTCTCAATATCAACCAAGTGTCTAGAATAAAAGAAAATTCACTCCTCTATTAAATACCCTTTAGATAAAGAGCCATATATTTATGCATTTTTTTCATGTATGAAATAAAATGACTATGATATATTTGAAATAAAATAAATTAAACGTAATTATTTATTTAATAAGGTTAAATGAATTGTTTACTTAAGATGAAAATATTATAAATAAGTTACCTATCAATTTGATACATCCATCGATAATGTATGGGGCCTCTTAATTTAGTTTCCTCATCCAAATGAAAAATTAATTTCATCATGATAGTAAAAAATGATAGATGAAATATCATCTCCATTTTATAATGTTTGAATACAAATATCTCCTTATGGTTGTCAAGATCAGATACTTATATTGTTTTCTCACATAGTTTTCGGAATAATTTGAAAAATTGGGCTATAATTGTAGTAGCATTTTTACGTAATAAAGAATGAAATGCCAATGTTAATAACTATTGCAACAAAATATGTGAATCATATATTTTAAATCTATATAGCCTATACTATTTTAAGTTGACAGACCTTGATATTGTACTTTAATACCCATAAAATCCCTTCACATGTTTTAAAATTCAATTGAATGTATCTTTATCCCAATTTTCATTGAATAATTTTCCAAAGCATACCTTCAATTATCATATGGCTAAAGATCAAACATTATGTTCATTGGAAGTATGTCCTTAAAAGCATTGAAATGTTCCTTTAATTTTTGATTCCCATTAATCAATGTAAATATCAAATTTTGAGAAATATTATTCGTATTATACATAACTTCAAGATTATTCCACAAAAAATTAAATTCCAAATAACAAAATGTTTGAAAAATATACTTTTTTCTTCCATTTTTGTGTTCCAATTTCACTTAATGATACACAATGAACTCATTTCCCACTATCATTAAAATTATGCACCTTCCTAAATTTTGTTTCAACACATCCATGTTGTTCCACTTTTTATGAACTTGAAAATAACTTTGTATGTTGTCTACAATCAATAGAACCATTGAATTTTGACTTGTTCAACCAAAATCTATGATTTTCATTGCGAAATATTTAATGACATATGAAGAAATTTATTTATTGTAAGGTAGTCATTCAGACTCAAAATACATGTTACAGATAGGAAAATCCAAACCCCTGAATTTGTTCCAACCAGATAAGTTCCCATGTCCAGGGAAGTCACTAATAGTCTACATTAGAGAATTGTGTATTTTGAACATTGTTCTATATGATTAATCATATGTCTCAACAATGATTATATACAACCCTTATAATTCATCATTTAGTGGCTAAAATTATACATCAATATCATTTATAGATATTTTTTCCCAGGAATAATCATGGAAATGATAAAAATGTTTGCTTCAGTAACCTCCACTAAGGTAGATTATAAAGGATCAAAACAACCAGGTGAACGATGTAACTGGTGATAAAAGTACCATATAGTTTTAATCCCTCTCCAGATAATCCCAATCACTCATTCCTAAGATCAAATAAGTAATCTAGATGTAATGAATCAAACTTTTTCCATGATTGTGAATTTATTTGATGTCACATTTACTGATTATTATTTTTATCTATAGAATTACACCTTATTGGCTCAGTGGTTTTCAATAACATGAATAAAATTTTCAATAAAGGATTTAAAGGAAAGTAACACAAAACCATATAATGTGTGCTTTTGTTATTCATCATAGTAGTGTTTTGATTTAGACATAAAACATCACCCATAGACTTCCATCTAGAAGAAGAATTGTAGAGACCTGAAGCTTGACGTACATGGAAATTTCATTACTTTTGCAGAATAATTAATACATTAAAAAAACAAATTCCCAAACACCGTATTAGTTTAGTGTCTTTGGAAACTCGGAACGTAATCTTCTAATCATGGTGAAAGATCTTCAACATCTCCCATAATGATCTTCTCCATTTGGTTTCCTTACCTAAAACCTTTCTTTATATCCTGGCGAAAAGAAAACATAAAAAGGGTGAGCTCAAATTCTCAGTAAGGGTAAACATAGAGAACATAAACAATCCATAAACATTTGAATGCAAACACTTGAACATAAAATCTAAACATCAAAATCTTGAGCAAAGGCATGAATCCTGGAAGTACGTGAGGCACATATTATAAGGGAACATCAATCATGATAAAATAGCCTGGGAATAAAACATGTAATTGTGGAAAACCATTAAGCACATGATATGATCTCCATAGTAGCCAAGGAATTGTTTCCAAGACCATCTTAGTGGACAAAGTCCCTTTCTGAATCGAGTTCACTCCTCGTTCCAATCCTATATCACTGAACCAGATTAAATTATCATTCCAGACTTGTCTATCTCATGAGATATAAATCTTTACCCAATGCATTGGAGGGAGATATTGGTCCCACCCATCTCATAATGAAATCATTATTACTTGTGCCACAACATAAACATAAATCATTCATCATAACCCAAAGAATAAAAATGGGTTCCATAAACATCATCCCATCAAAACAAAATACATATAAAAAAATGGATACCATTTCATCATAAGAAAAGTGAAACCATGTAAATCATAGAGAAATTATAATTGAAACATACACATATGAAATAGTTCCATCTTTTATGGAAAATGGTTTAGATAAAACACTTAAAATTAATTATTGAAGAAAACATCATTTCTTCTTCAAAATCTTTTTTTTTCACAAAATGCAATTCAATTTAAAAAAAAACGGATTTTGTTGAAAATAATTATGAAATCATGCATAGTAAAATTAATGAAAATAAAACGTTATAAAACTATAAAAATATGTTCATGCCGTATAAGTTAAAAAAACATTCTCCTCGTACTTTCATCGGAAAAGTTAAAAAGTTCCTTATATGGTACAAAAAGAAAGATTCCTTCCATAACACAAATTAAAAGTAAAATCAGGGTAAACATGACATTAAACATACATGGAATAATATTAAACACTTTATGAAAAACATTTTATGGGTATGGATGAATAATATAACCCAAGTAAATACTTATGTATAAACAATCTCGGATAAAAAATGAGATCGAAAAATTATCCCTTACCTTTGGTATGATATGCTTCGTACATATCTGAACCTCCTGTATAATGATTTATATATTGTAATTGACTTTTTAAAGAATCATATTCATTGTTATTATATCATATATGGTTCAATTATGACTTTATATTACCCATTCTTTTGTAAATTCCATGTTAAAGCAGCGTTTTGTGTAAAATCGTTTCATTTATCGTACGTGTTTCGACATGTTGTTCTTGATATTATTACTTATTTCCTGATTTACATATTTCAATAATGTAAAAAATTATTTATATATAATATATATTCATTATATAAATATATATTATAGATTGATAAATGTAATGAAATACACCGTTCATGGAGATGGTAGGTCGTGCGTACGCATGAACGCTGCTTTCGTTTCCTTATTGAATTAAATTGAATTAAGTAAATAAAACATATATGTACATAAATACAGTATCATTATTATGTAATATCTTTCATTATTATTTATTATATAGAGTTTATAATCATACTTGAATGGTTAATCATGGAAAATGAATCTCATCACGTTCGTGGAGACGGTAGTCCGTACGTACGTACAAGTGATGATATCATTCCCATGATCGTGAAATTGTATTGAAGTTTATGTATAATATTTCATAATCAATATCACCTTACAATAATAATATATAGTCATTTATTTACACCATTGTACCCATCCAAGTAAGGTGGTGGTGGAAAACAGATTACACCACGGTGTGGACACGGTATTCCGTACGTACGCACGCACAGTGATTTCATTTTCCGTATGATGGATAGAAGGTGAAATGGGGTTGTTTAATATTTATAATAACATATCAGTACATAATTAATACTTATGTTCTTACTTTATAATGAAACAACTATTTAAGAGGAAGTAGAAGAAGAAAGAAACTTGAAAGAGTCGGTAGAAGATATTACCTCTTCCTCGAGACACGTCCTTTAAACTTCTTCATAGGGCACTAGAGCTGGCTTTTTGAGAAGAAAAGAACCTCTATGATGTAACTAGAGAGGTTTAGAAGAGGAATTTTCAGGGGTTGGCCGACCTTCAAGGCTCAAAAGGGTGTGAAGAGAAGAGGGAAGGGGTGCCCTTTTTATAAGGGAGGAGAGGGGCACCTTTGGAAAACCCTAAAATATTATTTTATAATAAAGTCATATTCGGTTTATAATAGCTCCAAATTGATTTATTTCGAATCTAAAGTGTATATGGGTCTAAATTCTCTCAACCAATATATTTTAGACAGGTTTAGGTTACTATTTTAACCTTATCATTTATATTTAACTCTAAGTTAAATAATTAATCTTTTACCGTTTCTTCTTGTTTGTTTACACTACACGGTTAATAAACTTACTATAACACGCCAAAATAACCCCAATTGGTTCATTATTAATATATATAACTTTATCTAAGTCATTTATCCAAACCATATATTTTTAAGAATATAATAACAATTAATAATATAATATTTTTTTAAAAAACTATTTTATGTCAATTTTGACAATATATGGTAATTGATTTATTTAAAACTCATAACAGCATGATTAGTTCAAAAAACGTTACTTAAATCAATAATAACATGTCCTATGGACCTATAAAATTAGTGGAATTCATAAAAAGTCTCAAATTACATTTTTTTGGGTATTTATAATATCAATTATTTTAATATTTCATTATTTAGGTAATTACGGCATCACCATTGTGTCATAAATAAATTAAATTATATAAAGTCTGAAAATTATAAAAAAATACCATTAGGTAGGAAATATTTTTATCTTTCTAAATAATATTTATAGTTGAATTTATCTTATGTATAACTCTATATTAAATATGTTTTAGTTATTAAACATTGATTTTAACTATTTTAACTATTCTTTAAATAAAATAATAATAAAAGTCTTAATCTTAATCCAAGTGGACCTAAAGGGAAATATTTTATTCCTAAGGTTGTTTTTGGTTGAATTATACTTATATAATAGAATTAGGACATGTTTTAGGGTAATAATAATATCATTTTTACCCTTAATTACCCTATTTACTTTTAACCGTGGTAAATAAAAGTAAATAGTTACTATTCACCAAAATTTATTTTTATCTTATTTGACCACATTTTACTTCTTGATATTAACTTTGTCTCTCATATTTTCAGAATTCCACTCACAGAAGTGGTAAAATTATGTTTTATGTAAGTTTGCAAAAAACTTCTAGGAGGTAGGTAAAGGATGGTGAAAAGTTCAATAAAATTTTTATATATCGAAAATTATTATAAAATGAATCCAATGAATTAAATTGAACTTATATAGGTATTATGTATCAATTTTTACCTAAAATAAATTTATATAAAATAAATAATTATTTAAATAAAAAGTCGGTTTTTAAATAGTACCCAGAGTTTTCACTATTCATCAAAAATTTAATGTTTTTAGAAAAATACCAAAAATTCACCCTAGGCTAATTTCGATATACCGAATCCAAAAATGAAGTCCATTTTTAAAGATAAAATTTATAAAAATTTAAAAATTTGGTATTACTATTCATAACAGCTAGTTCATAATAATATTATAATAATATCTTGTTTAGTGAAACTTGGTATTGCGTACTGCACATGCTATCAAAGAATGTCTTGATTGTGTGTAATGCAAGCCAAGTTAGGGCTGCGTGTAGCAAAATCTCCATTTGGTGTTGTGTATAACATAATCCAAACTTATTTCATTTATATATTAAACAAAATCTATACTTAATGTTGCGTAAAAATATTTCCACAAAATGAACTTGAAATTGTGTGTAACACGAGCCATGAAGAGTGTTGCGTATATTGCAAGCTAATACGGTGATGCATATAGTACAAGATAATCTTGGTGTAATGTATAATAGAAGACATCAAAGTAATTAAAAATAAAATATCTCATAAAATCTTGGGGTGTTACATTCTACCCCCCTTAAAATGAATTTCTCCCTCGAAATTCATCAGGGATATAAATTTTTTACTACTTGAATGTTTCATTCATTGAAAATCACATTGTAAAAAGGAATACTAAATCATAATTTTAAAAAGGAATGTTAGAAATAAAATGGATACCCAAAGTAACTCATCACTTGGGTTCCCACATAAGATTATATAGGTGAAAATATGGATATGGAAGAGAAATTTAACCATCATGTTCTGATGGAGAGTGGTAGAGAACATGGCTATGAAAAAGCCGACAATCGCAAAGCCGTAAATTTGTGATGATCTAAGGTATTATCCGATTCATTAGATATGAGAGTACTAGGACAACATTTTTGGTTTCCAAGATCATTTGCCTAACATCGATGATCTTTTACATAAGGAGAAATACTTACTTGATTTCAGTGTAATATCATCGTTGGTCATTCCATGAACAATTTCCACTTCATCTCTATTTAAAGAAATGAAGCTGAATTTTTCATTCATGAAGTGTTATAAGATCTTGTGATAGAATGATAATTCATCCCATATGTTTATATCACAAAAAGGTTAGCATAAGTTATTAAATATACATAAGTCTATCTATGGTGAGATTAATCGTATATGATTCCAACAATGGACTTATACTTCAACTATCATACCGCTTAAAATAAAACTAGTTTCTACTAATTGGGGACTTCCTATAGACCAGTGGTATGTGATAAAGGCCTGTCGTACTTCAGTTGTGGGTTCGATTCCCACAGCCTTGTCCGACATGACGGGTTGTCGCTCGTCCTATGGGTTGTCCTTTTTCTAAAACTATACTATTATATCATTCGAAAAATAATACTGAAAACAAGTTCTATCATTAAATAATACTATCTTATGTCCAACATAATCCATTCCAATCTTTATTATTATCCAAAATACATCTGTCCAATCTCATAGTATAAAGAAAATGATTACTAGAGAGGTCATATACCAAGAATGTGAATACCATCGTTTATCTCCCATATATCATAAGATATATCTTGTTAGTCATATGAAAAACATTTTAGTACCTTAATCACGTATTCTTTTGAAACATGAACTACCATAGAACCTTAATGAAAACATGAATGCTGTCAAAAGTAAACTCATTCCACATACCAAAATCACAAAATCATTATATACTCAAACCATGATATCACTTTGTCCTTATATTAGTCGTGTGCTCATGAATACTATCAAAATTTCATTTTCTCTTTATCACTTCATTATGCGCATATCATCTTCTTTACAAAAATATCTGAATAACCTTTCATGGTTACCAATACCATTCAACATATACTTTCAAATACTTTAGGAAAAACAATAGTGTAATAATCCTTAGATGTTTATTTATTCCATAGTACCATTAAATTACCTATACAACATAACTCTTGATAAACATACAATCATTCCACTACCTTCTTAAACCATTGACCAAGCTTCAACACTTCTTTTGTCTCATATATCATTTGTAGTCTCCTCATCATCTTCCACATAAATACTAAACATATGACCATGCTGATTCTCTTCATGAGATTTTCCCTTAGGACATTGGTTTGAATAATGCACATCCACTCCACATTTAAAACATCTAATCATTTTTGATGTCGTAGAAATACCATTATCCTTCTCCATGGTGTTAACTGAACCTTTTAATTTTCACTTACAAGATTTGTGTCATTCTTTTCCTCACCCAATAATCTTCCAGTTCCATTGAAACATTATCCTTGATGCCTCTTCCCACATGATTTACATGAGAGAAATTGAAAATTATTTCCTCTATGATCATCATAAAACTCCATCTTTCTCTTATTAGCTGAGTCGAGAAACTCACCAAAGTTGATATTATTGATCATATTATGAGATTTCTGATTAGGCATAATAACGATGTTTGGTCTTCCAAATCTTGTTTCATTTGCTTGCTCATGAATAATATCATTCGATTGTCCATCATATCCTCCATTATTATGAATCTTCTTGTTTCCAGCCATTTTTTAAAACACAAAAAGAATAGTGTGAGATGAAAAAATCATAACCAAGGGAGAGTACCATAAATATCTAACATCTTAGGTTAAATTTGATGATTTTTACCATAATTCTAGGACTATAACCTATACATATACTTATCCTTAGGGACATCCCTAGACATACCATAGACATATCTCTAGGGATTTCTCTAAAGTTTTTGCATCCTAGTTTCCAAAGGTTAACTAAACCTTCGCTCTGATACCAAATGTAGAGACCCGAAGCTTGATGTACATGGAAATTACATTACTTTTGCATAATAATTAATACATGAAAAAAATAGATGACCAATAACCGTATTAGTTTAGTGTCTTTGGAAACTCGGAACGTAATCTTCTAATCATGGTGAAAGAACTTCAACATCTCCCATTAAGATCTTCCCCCTTTGGTTTCCTTACATAAAAAATTTCTATATATCCTGGGGAAAAGAAAACATAAAAAGCTTGAGCTCAAATTCTCAGTAAGAGTAAACATAGAGAACATAAAACAATACATAAATATTTGAATGCAAAAAACTTGAACATAAAATCTAAACATCAAAATCGTGAGCAACGACATGAATCTTGGAAGTACGTAAGCCATATATTATAAGGGAACAACAATCATGATAAAATAACATGGGAATAAAACATGTAATTGTGGAAAACCATTAAGTACATGATATGATTTCCATAGTAGCCAAGGAATTGCTTCCAAGACCATCATAGTGGACAAAGTCCCTTTTTGAATCGAGTTCACACCGCGTTCTAGTCCTGTATCACTGAACCCGATTAGCTTACCGTTCCAACCATGTCTATCTCATGAGATATAAATCTTTACCCAATGCATTGGAGGGATATATAGGTCCCACCCATCTTATAATTAAATCATTCTTACTTGTGCCACAATATAAACATTAATCATTCATCATAACCCAAAGAATAAAAATGGTTTCCATAAACATCATCCCATTATAACATAATCCATATAAAAAATGGATATCATTTCATCATAAGAAATGTTAAACCATGTAAATCATAGATAAATTATACTTTAAACATACAAATATGAAATAATTCCATCATTTATAGAAAATGGTTTAGATAAAACACTTGAAATGAATTCTTGAGGAAAATATCCTTTCTTCTTCAAAATCATTTTTTTTTCACAAAATTCCATTCAATTTTGAAAGAAAAGGATTTTGTTGAAAATAATTATGAAATGAAGTAGAGTAATCTTCATGAAAATAAGGCGTTATAAAACTGTAAAAATCCATTCATGCCATATAAGTTAAAACAACATTCTCCTCATACTTTCGTCGGAAAAGTCAAAAAGTTCCTCATATGGTAAACAAAAGAAACATTCCTTCCATAACAAAACATAAAATTAAAAGTGGGGTAAACATGACATTAAATATACATGGAATAATATTAAACACTTTATGAAAAATATTTTATGGGAATGTGTGAAAAATATAACCCTGGTAAATACTTACGTATAAGAAATCTCGGATAAAAATGAGATTGAAAAATTATCCCTCGCCTTAGGTCCGATATGCTTCATACGTATCCGAACCTCCTGTATAATGATTTAAATAATTTCATTGACTTATTAAAGATTCATATTCATTTTTATGATATAATATATGGTTCACTTATGAATTTATATTACCCGTCCTTTTGCAAATTCCATGTTAAAGCAGCGTTTTGGGTAAAATCGTTTCATTTATCATACGTGTTTCGACATGTTTTTCTTGATATTATTGCTAATATCCTGATTTACTTAATTCAATAATGTAAAAAATTATTTATATATAATATATATTCAGTATATAAATATATATGAGAGATCGATAAATGGAATGAAATACACTATTCATGGAGACAGTTGGTCGTTCGTACGCATGAACACTGTTTTCGTTTCCTTATTGAATTAAATGGAATTGAGTAAATGAAACATATATGTACATAAATCCAGTATCATTATTATTTAATATCTTTCATGATTATTTATTATATACACTTTATAATCATACATGAATGGTTAATCAATGAAAATGAATCTCATCGCGTTCGTGGAGACAGTAGTCCGTACGTACGCACGAGCGATGATATCATTCCCATGATCATGGAATTGTATTGAAGTGTATGTATAATATTTCATAATAAATATCAACTTAAAATAATAATATATTCTTATTTATTTACACCATTATACCCATCCAAGTAAGGTGGTGGTGGAAAACAAATTACACCACGGCGTGGAGACGGTATTCCGTACGTACGCACGCGCGGTGATTTCATTTTACGTAGGATGGATAGAAGGTGAAATTGGTTTGTTTCATATTTATAATAACATATCAGTATATAATTAATATTTATGTTATTACTTTATAATGAAAAAACTATAGAAGAGGAAGTAGAAGAAGAACGAAACTTGAATGAGTCTGTAGAAGATATTACCTCTTCCTCGAGGCACCTCTTTTAAACTTCTTCATAGGGCACTAGAGCTGGTATTTTGAGAAGACCAGAACCTCTATGATGTAACTAGAGAGGTTAAGAAGAGGAATTGGTAGGGGTTGGCTGAGCTTCAATGCTCAAAATGGTGTGAAGAGAAGAGGGAAGGGGTGCCCTTTTTATAAAGGAGGAGAGGGGCACCATTGGAAAAACATAAAATATTTTTTTATAATAAAGTCATATTTGGTTTATAATAGCTCCAAATTGATTTATTTTGAATATAATGCGGGGATGGGTCGAACTAATCTCAAAAAATTGGTTTTAGACAAGTTTAGGTTACTATTTTAACCTTATCATTTAGATTAAAATCTAAGTTAAATAATTTAACTTTTACCGCGTCTTCTTGTTTTTTTACACTACATGGTTAATAAACTTACTATAACAAGCCAAAAGAACCCCAAGTTATTCATTATTAATATATATAACCTTATCTAAGTCATTTAGCTGAACCTTATATTTTTAGGAATATAATAAGAATTAATAATATAATATTCGTTTTAAAAACTATTTTATGTCAATTTTGATACTATTTGGTAATTGTTTTTTGTGAAAATCATAACAGCATTATTAGTTCAAAAAATGTTAATTAAATAAATTATAATAGGTCATATTAACCTATATAATTAGTTTAATTCATAAAAAGTCTAAAATTACATTTATTTGGGTATTTATAATATCAATTACTTTAATATTTCATTATTCAGGTAAAGACTCCATCAACATTATGTCATAAATAAATTAAATTATTTAATGTCTAAAAATTATAAAAAAATACGATTAGGTAGGAAATATTCTTAGCGTTCTATGGAATACTTATAGTCGAATTTATCTTATGTATTACCCTATATTAAATATGTTTTAGTTATTAAACATTGATTTAAACTATTTTAACAATTCTTTAAAAAAAAATAATAAATTCCTTAATCGAAATACAAGTCAACCTAAAGGGATATATATTATTCCTAAGGTTGTTTTTCGTCTAATTACACTTATCCAATAGTATTAGGACATGTGTTAGGGTAATAATAATATCATTTTTACCCTTAATTACCCTATTTACTTTTAACTGTTGTAAATAAAAGTAAAAAGTTACTATTCACCAAAAATTATTTCTATCTTATTGAACCACATTTTACTCCTTGATATTAATTGTGTCTCTCATATTTTCAAAATTCCTCTCACAGAAGTGGTAAAATTATGTTTTATGTAAATTTTCAAAAAGCTCCTAGGAGGTAGGTAAAAGACGGTGAAAAGTTTAATAAAATATTTATATATGAAAAATTATTATAAAATGAATCCAATGAATTACATTGAACTTATATAGGTATTATGTATAAATTTTTACCTAAAATAAATTTAAATAAAATAAATAATTATTTAAATTAAAAGTCGGTTTTTAAATAGTAACCCAGAGTTCTCACTATTCATCAAAAATTGAAAGTTTTCAGAAAAATACCAAAAATTCACCCTAGGCTAATTTCGATATTCGGAATCCAAAAATGAAGTCCATTTTTAATGATAAAATTTATTAAATTTCAAAAATTTGGTATTACTATTCATAACATCTAGTTCACAATAATATTATAATAATATATCATTTAGTGAATGTTGGTATTGCTTATTACACATGTTATCAAAGAAGGTCTTGATTGCGTGTAATGTAAGCCAAGTCAGGGCTGCGTGTAGTGAAAGCTTTGTTTGGTGTTGTGTATAACAAAATCAAAACTTATTTCATTTATATATTAAACAAAATATATACTTAATGTTGCGTAAAATAATTTCCACAAAATGAACTTGAAATTATGTGTAACACGATCCAAGAATAGTGTTGCGTATACTGCAAGCTAATTCAATGTTGCGTATAGTACAAGCTAATCTTGGTGTAGTGTATAATAGAATACATCAAAGTAATTAAAAATAAAATATCTCATAAAATCTCGGGGTGTTACAAGAATATTTTATCAAGTTATGTCTGATTGAATCTTCTCCCCAATTAGGCATAAAATAATTGGGAAAAGCATGATTTTTTGCAAAATTTTGACCAAGAGTTTTAACAAATTTTTTAAAATAATAAAAAGAGTAAGCTATATTAGCTTCAGGAAATTCATCATGCAATAATTAAAATATCATGGACATCACCTGATTTTTAATTATGAATAAGCATTCGATATGATACATATTTATAAAATAAGAGTGTTTTGAATATTTCAAACATCCACCTTACGACACTAGATTTTCATCACCAACTAAATCATGAAATTAATTTATCTAATCAGGGGTGTTTTCTCTTATATTAGTCTCCTCATAATTTATAGGAGTATCCATTGATATCTTTTAATCATTACATGGTTTTCCTATATTCCCAAAACATTACTTTTCACATTAATATTTTTATCACCCTAAATTTGTAGTTCTGATATGTTTTTTACTTTGATTTTGTTTCCATGTAATGTTAAATGAATCATTTATGAGATTTTTATTTTAGTTTTCCGTTATTGAAGAATTTGGGATCTCATTATATTGATTGACATGAGTTCTCAAAAATAATGTAACGTTTGATTCTCCATGCCAAATCCAACATTAATATTGAGTAGGTAATTGCTTCACAATCGTGTGTTCATAAACATCAGGTCACATTAACCATATAAAAAAATCTACATTTAGGACATGGAAATTTTTTTTCCCTGCCAAAAAATAGATTTGGATTTGAAAAATCTAAAAAGTCTTCCAATCCATTAGCTTACTAAGGTGTCTTCCATGGAAATTTGATCCAAATTTAATCAATTTATATCATAATGTTCCTACACTTTTTAAAAAAATTAAACACATAAGTATTACTGAGCATAAAAATAGATGAATAGAAGTGAAAAAAACCTAAATTTATATAAATATTTAGTAGGTAATTACTTCAATATCTAGTGTTTATAAAAATCAGGTCACTTTAACGATATACAAAATTTACATTTAGGACATTGAAATTTTTTTGTACTATCAAAAAATATATTTTGATTTTCAAAATCTAAAAAATCCTCCAAACCATTAGCATACTAAGGTGTGTTCTATAGAAATGTCATCCAAAATTCATCAATTTATATGATAATGTTCCTGCACTTTTTTAAAAAAACACATAAGTATTACTAAGAAGAAAAATAGATGAATAGATCTGAAAAAAACCTAAGTAGTTATCCGAAGAGTCATATAAGTAATAAACAATTAAATGTAAAAAAAGTAAATCAATCATGGATGGTACTATATAAATAGAAGAATGATTAAATTCAAAAAATAATTAATAAAACATAATTTAAAATATTCATTTAAAATCATTTATACAAACACACAATGAAAGAAAATTTAGAAATAAAACAATTTCCATAAAATCACTTTTGATGTAAAGACCCCCTCTTCAAATGAAGTCAACTGGTGTCAAGCACCCATTTTTCAAGACCAAACATTAATCATTTTAAAAAAATATTTCCACCAAGAGACATATAGTCTCCTAACCCCTGAAGAAATGATTAAAGGATAAATACCTTACATTTCTAAAACATTATTTGAAAAAAAACACACACATTTTTAAGAAATACCAAGTGTTGAAAACAACTTTAAATAGCTCATTACAATTAGAAAAACCATTGGGAATTTTAACAACCACTTATAATGTGACCTAGTTTAATACCAATTCATTACACCATTTGAGAAAAAATTTAAGAACATAATGGTAATTGATTACTGTTATTAGGTTTATGCTCTGTATAAGGTATGTAATAACAAAAAATAATGGAGTACTGTAAGAAATATAAACAACCCACAAGGCATTATATAACTAACCATTGAGAAATATTAATTTTAATATAAAAAATCATATGTAATTTAACAAATAAAATATATGTTATACTAATAGTACTCCAAGAAATGTATAATAGGTGAAATAGGTAATAATTAATTCACATTACTAATAAATTAAACAATGTATAAGAGATGGAAAATGATGATGCAAATTCAAACTAGTTGTTTCAAAAATGGATATACGAGATGGAAAATGAGAAAAATTAACAAACTAATAGAAAAATAAATAGAGGATAAGTGATCTTGTAGGAAATTTATAATTTATACTTCTAGAATTCAAAAACACGCATAAAATATTGATTAGGAAACAACCAATTCATACTTGTAGGAAACCAAACAAAGTATGAGATGTGGTAGATGAAATTTTAAATACATAATAATAACATGAAAATAATTTTCTAATACATGGTATATAGAATAAAAATATAAGAGGTTGGTGCTTCATAGAAAATATCATATACGTATTTATAATTCTCAACAAGGACAATAATGAAAATGGCATGTTTCATGACAAACTCCGCAATTATGGCATGGAATAAAACTATGTGATCACTTTAGTAAATTATAAACAATAACAATAATAATGAATATCTATAATTTCATAAATCACTATTCATAACAATTTAGTAAGAATTCCAATCAATTATATTATAGAAATGAATACCATAATTTTATTATCATAGCATGATAAACATGTAAAAACCATGAAAGAGTAACAAAAAAATCATTTAACCGTGAAGGTATTAGTGAAAAGATAATCTAAACCCCATATGAAGGGATTGAAATTATGTAAACACTATTGAAACATGAGGATAACAAAAATAAGAAGAAACACCCAGTGATTAACTTATATATACTTAAGTAAATATCATGAGCTTCTATCTTGGAAAGAATCAATGTTATTAGAAGATGTTATCATCCCTAGAATAAGAGAGAACAAAATTGAAGTGAATAATGAAATCTCAAGCCCTATAATTCATGAGGGTACCTATTATAGGTGTTTCCAAATGAGATTGTGGTGGGGATGGATCATGGGAGGAGATGCTGCAAGCAGTGATGGAATGAGAGAGGGCTCAAGGGGGCTTAGGGGAAACTGTATAGTAGGTGAGGGAGAGTGATAATGGGATCAAGAGAAACAAAAGAGTTGGTGTGGATAAGGTGAGGGTTTTAGGGGATCATGGGAAAAATTAGCCGATGATAGCTCAAGCTTAGGGTGATTTAGGGAAACCAAAGATTGGCCATGGCTCTAGGGGATCAGGGGAAACATGAGCACCAGATAGGGGGAATTGACCAGATCACTAAAGAGGTGTGAAATACTATGGTGGTTAGTGCTCAGGGGATAGTGGGGGGGGGGGGGTTTGTGGGATAAGGGGTGAGGGACTTAGAAGAATGTGATTTTTTAAAATAAAATGATAAAAATTAGTGGAAGTTTTTAAAATATTACGGCTAAATTATCATATTTTTTTAAATTTTTTTTATTAAAGCACTCTTAAAAAACATCATTAAATTATGAATTTGATGTAGTGTAACTTGTTAACACTATCAATCATGTATTTCCCCCACCTTGGAGATGATAATAAAAAAATAAGTTCTCTTAGAATAAACACCTATGGTCTACACCATTGATCTACATATAATTTTTCTCATTTTTGTAATCCATACACAGTCTATAATAATTTTTACTCATTAAGTATTATATTAAACCATGTCGAGTCCATCGTTGGTTTCCTTTTAGATATACACTAACCACTCGGTAGAGTTACATGGATACCCTAACAATTCATCATATAGTTTTACTAAAATAAAATGTTTTTATTGTTATTTTTAATAAAACTATATTAAATTTATATTATAACACCTTGAGATTTTTGAATATATTTTCACAGAACTAAAAATTATATGTGTAGATTGTTTTACAGAAAAAAAACTAGAAATATCTATAACATATTAGATAGTAAAATTATAACAAAAAATATATATAGTATATGAAAAATATAGTATTCAATTAGAAATTAATTCAAAATATGATTATAAAATCATAATTTTTTAAAGTTTATTTTTCCATTCAAGTAGTTTTTATTTATATATTTCACTATTATTTAAAACAAATGTTCCCAATTTTAGAGTTAGAATCGTGAAATTTAAAATTCATGTATAGATTAAAAAAATCAATATTATCTATTGGTTAATTTTTGATTTATTTTCTAAAATAAATGATTTTTTAGGTGAATAGTGAAAATAAAGATATTGATAAAAAATTCCACTTTTTTACATTATATTTTCACAAGAATGACATAAAATTTTAATAATTTTTTATAAAAAAATATATATTTAATAATTAATATAAATAATTTTAAAATAATATGGTGAATTTATAGAACCCATGTTTAGGGTTTTTCAACCTTAAGTAATTTTTTTCTATAAAAAAAAATTATTCGCTTATATTAAAAAATAATTTTTCACCACTTAAAATAATTTAATATAACAATGAAATTAATATATTATACGAAAATTTGTAAATTACAAAATAATTTTTAAATTATTTTTAATCATAAAACTGCAATTATTAATATTATAGTTAATTACCAAAATAGTGGTGAAACTCATATTTGTAAGAATTATTTTCTAATAATTGTGTAAAATTTCTCTAATATTTTAAATATATATATATATATATCAAATAATTACACTATTATGAATTTTAAACATAAAAATATATATATATATATATATTTAAAAAACATTAATTTTTAGTCAATGATAAATAATATTTTGAACACATAATTATCAAAACATCATTTTGTAATAAAAATATTATCTCTTTATATAAAATGATTTAGTAATAAGCCTGATTTTATCTTATTTGTAAATTTAATATTATTAAATGTAGATTAATTTTAGGTTAAAAATATCCAATTTGGGTAATAAGTGTTATTTAATATTTATGAATCATATATTACTCATTTAAAAACTTGTTACCAATGTAAAAATTAAAATTTTAAAATATAAAAAACCTAAAGGTGAATGATATGAAACTTGTTTGAAACATGAATATAAATTTAGGTTTGAGGCCTGATCAACACAAGACCATAAAAAAATATATTATTTCTCACTTTTGAAACTATTTACTCTTGAATACATCCATTCAATTATTGAAAAATTATGTATTTTCACTAAAGTTACCCTTTCATCACTTATAAATGGGAGTAACTTCCACCCTCTTATAATTAAACATTTATTTGGAAATTTCCTTGAAAAACTAAAATAATTTCTACACTAATTTCCCTTAAAGTCATAAATACATATTCACAATATGTTACCTTAATCCCTTCATTTACAAGGACACTTTTAATAGAATGATGAAGGTCTTCAAGTGGGCATCGCTTAACACTTATCATTTTCTTCATAATCATTTTTCATCCAAACCTATCCTTAAAATAGTAATATAATGAATTTATTATCCTTTTTATACTGAAGTGTTATTATATTACTGTAAAAAATTATTTATTCCCCCTCATTCACATATAAAAAAATTAACATCGATCATGTGTTAGTGTAGACTTTTGCCTCCACAAAGCAGTGTCTTTTATTTAACACTACTACCTCCATGAAGCATCGTCTTCAATTTTTCACTAACCACTATATACAGTAGTTATAGAGGTGTAATTTACTAATAAACATGAAATATAAAATATAATTATGATTATAAAGAGAAAAACTATAAACCCCTGTATTCCCTCTCATTCTTTTCAAAAATTAAAATGTTAATCATGTGTTATACAAACTACCACCTCCATGAAGTAACGTATCTCATTTTTCATATATTTTTTTCCTATTTATTAAAATCATATAAAGTAATATTAAAAACATAAAAATACAAAAATAATATCATTATTATTCCTTAATAATGATATTCTTTCAAAATGAACAACTTTTATGACAAGAATCATCCCTTAATTTTCGAATGTTTATGTTCAGGTTAGTCAAACCATATACTTGAACAATGCTATAAAACTCTACCAGAGATGACTATGAGAACTTAAATCTAATATTATTATAATATAAAAATAAAATATTTATTTCATTATGGTTAAATAAATTTTATATTACGTTTTTAACTAAGTAATAAAATATAATCTTCAATTTAAAATATTATCAAAATAAACCAACACTGATTCATTTTTCAAGAAAAATAAAAAAATGAGAAAAAAAATATAATAAATAAAGATCCTTTATTTGTAAAATATATTTTTTAAATAAAAAATATATGAATATGGATTATATTAAGGTATGTAATGAAATTTATTTTATTATTTAAGATGTTAAGCATATGTACAGAGCGGATCAAGACCACGGTAAATGTTTTTTTTTCAGTTTCCAATCCCTTGGTATATAATTCTTATTGTATATGAAATTTCATTTGGAATGGTGTATCTACTTAATATTTAATATTTTTATAATTATCCTCTCATTATTCATTGTATTTAATGATTCATTTGAAATATTATATTCATGGTATTTTGTTTTAAAAGTTTCTAATATTGTAATGGTTTTTTTGAACTCATTTTTTTTCTATTGAGTTGAAAAAATTAATATTGAATTATATTATTCCATGATTGATTTTTTATAAAAATGAATTTTTTTATTGTTATATAATACTTATTTTCTAGTGTTATATAGTTTTTCTTTATAAATTCACTATAAAATTATTCTTACCTCTAGGATTATGTTACTTAAAAGGGTTTCTTGGTCCCAATTTCTATTTATTAAGACATTAGATATGAACAATCATAATTTTATATTGTTTTTATACTATATTTTGTTATATTAAATCATGAAATATATATTTTTTATTGCATTTAAAGATCAATTTCATGAGATATATAATTCACTGCATTTCTATTTAAATATTACTCGATTCATAAAAACATTCATGAAACTATTTCTATTTGAATCATAAGTTCTATACTTAGTTATGATATTATAATCCCAGTTTTCTACCCTTAAATTTACTTTTAATATTATTAATTTCCGTTTTTACCTTGGTATGTTACATCATTTCTTTTATATTATCTTCCTTTATGAAATATATTTTAAAAATTAAGTGTTATATTTGTAAAAATTACTCACATTAGTTTTAACAATTATTTCTTCTCAATGTATATATTTTCCCTACCAAATTTTTTATGTATATTTATTAGAAAATAAATATTTATTAATTCAAGTGATCTTATTACTTCTCATCGCCACTTTTATAATGTAAATTTTATTTCCCTATATTTGATATGGTTTTTAAAAATAGATGTTTTCAAAATAATATAATGATTTTTTAATAATTAATATATTTTTTATCTTATACTCTATATTTTCCCAACAAAAACTCTATGTATTTTTCATGATTCCATTATTAGATATTATTTTAAAAATAATATATTAATATATCTCAATGGTTTTCAAAACATATTGAAAATGACTTTTAAAATGAAACTAATGACTTTAACCCTTAGGCTATATTTATATATATATGAAAAATAAAATATTCATAAAATGTTTTTGGTTTTACCATTTTATTGAATCCTATTTACCATGTTTCAGGTTTCTAAAATGTAAATTATTTTTACATTATTATTTGAGTATTATTTTAAAGGGTTTTCATTGAAAATAATAATTTTAATATTATATTTCAATGTAAAATTATACTATTATTATGAATTTATTATACATCAACATATTATTTCTTTAACTATATTTTCCCAAATAAGTAATGTTAGATCTCTATAATATAAATTATCCAGCAATAAATTTATATTTCATAATAATATTCAGATTATAACAATAACATCTCTAATAATTAATTTCATATCTGAAAACCTTATTTTTTACTTCCTTGATTGAAGGGTGTTCACCTATATCTTATTGATTAATTTTTTCTGGTAAAAATGTTGATTAAACCATATAAATTTTATTTATATAATTCAAGTACCTTATACTTTATTATCTTTGTGGGAGGGGATTTACGAAGAATTTATCTGAATATCACTGGATACCCATATATTTTTCATGGGTATATCATGATATGGTTGTTAATAGAATTATGAATGATTTCATTATGTGATTCCATTTGGAAAGGATATAAAAACCATTATTTACATGGGTATTTATAATGTGATGAACGAACCCCATTATATTTCCACGACTTCTTTATGTCATGACAACAGATGGATTAATGTGACATGAATATGTATAGAAGAATAATGGGTGAGATCCTATATCACATGCCAATGAATTAGTTAATGGTTTATATCTCATAAAGAATGTTTATGAGAGAACAATTTAGTCACTCACAATCATGGGTGTATGTATGTGACACATAATGTTGATGTTTCCTTATACTAATAATTTAGACACAATTCTCATGTATTCAAAATTTATTTTATTTGTGACAATTTCAGGAGTTTTATTATGTTATTTAATGTCTGATTCAATGATTTATGATCTTTGTTTTTTTGGATATAAACATATTATGTATCTTTATTATACCCATACACTCTTATTATTCTTACTCATGATCTTTGATTTTTATTTCATATGTTTACCGAACTGAGAATCTATGCTCACCCATTTCATACATTTTTATTTCAATAAGTTGTGAAGAAAATTAATATGTGAAATGTGTTTATATGAGTATCTTGTGGGGAAATATTTTTCGAGATATTAAAAATATGTTAAGAATTAATAAGGTTCTTATATAATGGAAAAAATGTCCATTAGTTGAAAAATAAAAAAGTTTATTTAGTTTATATTTTATCCCCACTCTATAAAACTCTAACTATAAAACAGAATGGGGATGTATTATAATGAAATATTTTCTTCATGAAATGTAATTGATAATATTTTTTCATCTATGGGTCATATTTATTATTAGATTGGGTTTTAGATAACTATAGATATTAGGATGTTTGTTGGGAATAATTTAAGGGTTTCTATGCTATGGTAGATCCTCATTTTTAAGGTATTGATAACAAAAATTCACTTGAAAAAATCACCCAAATAATTTATGGTTGAGTATAAAATAAATATTCACTCTTGTTTATGATGAGTGGGTCTAAGACTGCACTCCTAGATAGACACACCTGGTGGATATTCTTTGGTAAATCACACTCACTGTACAATCTATAATTGAGGATATTTTTCGTAATTACATTAATCTATTAGGTTATGAAGTATGATAAAACAAAACATAAAGAATAAATTTAATGGTAAAATATATTTCTATGATGAACCCAGTGTGGCATATGAAAAAAAATTATCATAGTTTCAAATAAATGTGACATTGAAGAAGATATTGTAGGATTGATCTTTAATTTTTATATAATTGATTACATTGATAACATTTGATTTTATCATAATTATATTGGGTTTAATATATGGATGGAAACATGATCTTGAAAATGAAACTTTGTATCATATGTCTCTAGAAAATCTAAAGACCTATTTATAGATTAATATTTGGGATAAATGGATGGGAATCACAATATACGCCTCTAAAGAGAGAAAAAACATGGCACCTAGAATTTCTTATGATAGAAAGGGTTTTATCTCTTAAATCATATATCTAGAGACATTATTATTTTTATATAAAATTATGTATTGTAATTATTATATGATAACTAAAATTATAGGAATGTAATTGGGGGTGAATGTAACACACTGATATTTTCGTATATACTTTTCATTAAATAAATTTTGTATCGATAACCTATTTCAACAAAAAAACATAAATAAATTCATCTAATATATTAGATAAGAAAATTATTACAAAATTAAGACACATATTAGATAAAAATATATTAATCAGTTTGAAATGCATAAAAATAGGACCATGAACACTTAATGGTTTTAATGGCATTTTTCGATAGAAGTTCTTATCAGCTATATATTTTATTTTTATTTTAAATATAAATTTAAAAATATTATTAAACTTATTTTTTTTTAAAATTGAAATATGTTTTGGATTAATAATGGAAAATATTATTTTAGGGTGATTTTTAATATTTTACATAATAATTTATTTTTAGGTGAAAATTGAAATTAAAGATTTTTCTAAAAACTAACAATTTTTTTGACCTTATCTTAACCCAAGAATGAATTAATATTAAATGAAAAGTTTATATATAAAATATTTGTATTTAATTTTTCATATAAATTATTTAAAAAATGCTATATTGAATTTATAAAATCTATTTTAATGTTCTGGAAACTTAAGTAATATTTTTCTCTAAAAACAACTTGTCTCTTATATTGAAAAATAGTTTTCATCACTTTTAAGAATATAATATAAAAAATGGATTTGGTGTATCATAATTATGATATTATTTATTTGGATTAATTTCATTTTTAAGCTTATAATTGATATTCCAAAGATTATGTTATTTACCATGATAATGGGGAACTTGTTACTTTTTAAGAATTATATTATTAACATTGTGAAATTTTTAACTAATAAATCAAATTAATATATCATAAATAATGAATCTAATATGAATTTTAAAAACATACATAAATATAGTAACACGTATTTTATTGTTAATCAATTTTAAAAAATATTAAGAACACATAATGGTTAAAACAACATTTTTCTACAAAAAATACATTTTCAATATATAATTTTTTAATTTTAAAATATTTTTTTTCATTTTTAAATATTATATTATATTAAATATAGGTTAAATTTAGGTTAAAAACACCCATATTTGGTTATTTTTTTATATTTTTAATGCACATATTACATAGTTAAAAACTTGTTTACTAGGTAAAACAAAAATGGTTGGATAAAAAAATAATGGTGAATGAATTGAAACCTATTTATAACATGTGATTAAATTTAGGGATGAGAATTTATAGACCCAACATCACCCTAAGGTCCACTAATTATCTATTTTTGGATAATTTATCCCTGAATTGTTTCAATCAATTATTGAAAAATAATGGGTGTTTATAAAATTACGCTTTTATTTAATTATAAAAGGGGATCACTTCCAAATTCTAAAATTTATACATAACCTTAGAAATTATCTTGAAAATAGGAAAAAATTATCTCTTCAAGATGTAAATTTAACTTCTTAAATCCCTTATTCATCATAAGTTATCTTAATCCTGTTATTTATAAGGATACATTCAAGAGAAAGAGAAAGGTCTTCTATTTGAGTGTTAATCCTTACCCATTTCTTCTTAATCATTATCTTCCAATCATATCTTAAACATAGTAATATAATGAAATTTGTATAATTATTTTACTTATTTATTATTATATTAATTTAACTACCATTATTAATTCCTTCTAATTCACTTATAAGAACAACATAATGATCATTGTGCGTTTTTTGGAACTACCACCTCCATAAAGCGATGTCTTCAGTTTTTAACCATTACCTCTCTTCCTTAGTTATGAGAGTTGAATTGAAGAATAAATGTGACATATATAATATATTTTTACTATTAAGAGAAAAAAACAATCCCTCTGCATTACAACTTATTCATTGGGAAAATGGAATCATTAACCATGTGTTTTGTAGATTACCACATCCACAAAGTAACATATCTTATTTTTTATATATTTTATGAAAAATTTATTAAAATCTATTTACATATAATTAAAAAACAAAAAAACATATAAATAATATCACTAATATTTCTTAATAGTGATATTTTGTGAAAAATGTCCACATTCATGACCATAATAATACCATTATTTTGATTTTTTCTAGTTTGGTTAGCTCTAACCATCTACATGAACAATGATATAAAACTATATCATTAATAAATATGATAAATGAAATAATAATAATTATATTTAATTTCATATGGAACTAATGTAGGTTTTATTTTTGTGGAATGCTTATGTTAATTATTTAACTTTTTATGAAATTATCATCATCAATCAACAAAATTATTGAAATAATCTAGAACTAATTCAATTTTCACACAATATAACAAACATAAGAATAAAATCATTAATAAATAAATATCATATCATAATAAATTTTCTTTTTTTAAATAAATATATATGAATTAGTTTCATAATAAGTTATCTATTAAACATAATTTTATTATTCAAGAAGTTAGGTTTCTACACAGAGTGAATGAAGTAAAAACTAAGGGTTTCTTATCTCAATTTTCAATCTCTTGAGACATAGTTTTTATTATACACCAAGAGTTAATTGGCATGATGTATCTGATAAAAATTTAATAATTTTAATCATAATACTCTAATTAATCATTTTATTTTAATGTTTCAATTTTAATAAGACCATGCATGGTGATTTGATATGAATGTTTTCTATATTTTAATGGTTTCTGTTAAATCAAATTCCATATATTGAGATAAAATTTTTCCAATATAAATATATTTATACAATATTGATTTATTCTTACTAATTAATAATTTTTAATGTATTCACTTATTAGAGTGTAATAATTCTTATTTATAGAATAATTACTAAATGATTCTTACCTCTATATTATTTTACTTGAAAGGGTTTTCTAGTCTCAATTCATATTTCATGAGAAATATTTATTGATATGATCCAATTTATATTTTTTATTTACATCAATATAGTTATATTATATCATCAATTATATTTTTTAAATTCTATATGAAGATAAATTTCACACTCTTTCTCATTTCAGGGGTTTAGATTTATATAACACTCAATACTTAACAAATTTACTAATTCAAATTCTTTATCCTAATATAATTAGTTCTTTACCTATTCATGATCTTATAGGACAAAATTTTATCCTTACATTTGATTATTCTCTTGATAATTTCTCTTTTTTTCTTCAAGAATATTACTTCATTTAATAGATAACATATTCTTTGATAAAAAAACTTCTCAAATGATCATTTTTTCTAATAATAACCCCCATTATTTCAATCATTTCACCAAAATGTACATATTTTATTTCATAAAAAAATATTCCTTTTTGGTTAATAAAATATTTTCTATTTCATGTGATACTATTTCTTCTCCCCACCACAGTTCAAATGGAAAATTTACTTACTATTTATATTGTGGGTTTTCAATAAAAATGTTTTCAAATTTAAAGAGCCATAATTTACATGTAATTTATTTTTAAATTATTTTTTATTATTATAAGTCTTTAAAAATTGACAGCGCATGATTCTAAGGCCCGGAGAGACCGAAACAGAAATTTTAACTTTTTTGAGAGTACATTTAGTAAACGTGTGAGCGACGATTTCTATATTTTGAACCATTTCTCATATTAAAAATTTAAGGGTACCGTTGAATTCCCAGTGCAGAGATTTTCTTAAGGGTAGATTAAATTAATTTGGAAAAATTGAGAAAAAAATTTTAATTTTTGGATATTACAAACAAAATAATAAAATAACTCCAGGGGTTATTTTTTTCTTTATTTGTAACTGATGAGCGACGATGGTTGGACCGTTGGGTTGTGAGATCATTTAAATGCTGCTTACATATGGTAGTGTAACCGCACCTTTAGGATATTAATGGCATCATTAATTAAACTCATTAATAAACCACAATAATTGTGAGACAAGTTAAAATCCCTTTTCCTTTTTTAAACAAGAGGTTGGCATGGGTTTTGGGAAGCCACAGGAGAATTCTTGACGAAGTGCTGGTGACATATTCCACCATCGTGGAACATAGCTTCGACATCTTTAAGGATTAAACCTACAGATCAATGAATGCCAATGAACATGCTTTGAACATGGACTTGACTTCCTCATCCATACCATCTACCAATGTATCCAGGATAGGGGGTTTCATTGTTTAACTAAGAGTTGTACACTATTGAATTGCTTCCCATGTCATAATTCTAACGACAGGGGTGCAACCCGAATAAACCATGCATGGTCCCTCCACCGATCTTGGTATTGGTTGCGTTATTTGTGGGTAACCAAAAAATATGGCGTAAAGTTGAAACTGAGGTAAGCACACTGTAGGAGCCATCTCGAGAGGGCCATAGGCACAGATGGGAAGAAAATAGGACCACCGGTGGCCCGCGGAAGATCCTCTGGTGCGGCTGTGCCAGTGACCGAAGGAGGCAGAAAATGAATCCTACCAACCACAAAGGGACAACATCGTCTGAAGGTGTCGTGGAAGAAAGATGTGTCCAGCCTTTGTGGGCCACTTAGAAGTTGGGTAGTGCACCACGGTGTAGTGGAACTGGAAGTGGGATGGAATATCCAGCAGGCTTGACTTATCCACTTGAGGTGCTAGATTGAAAGTGGGATGTCATATCCATAGACATTGTGAAAAGGCTACAACGTACATATTAGGGTCAAAATTCTATCGGGTTGATCATTTACTGACTCACTAAGTCGTCCCATTTCCGACCCATCTGAGAGTAGGGATCAATAGAGGGCATGGGATGCCACTACATACAAGAAGATAATACAGCTTCACGAGGTGCCATCGATGATCGTATTAGATTGCGATTGTCGTTTTAAATCCCTTTTGTGTAGGGGATTATAGGATGAATTCTAGACTCAGCTACATTTGAGCACCGCCTTTCATCCTTAGACTGATGGTCCGATGGAGCGGACCATACAAATGCTTGAGGACATGATATGTGCTTGCATCCTTGATTTTGGATGCAGTTGGGATGACCACCTTCCCGTTGTGGAGTTATCATATGACAATAGTTTTCACTCCACCATCAGTATGGAACCTTTTAAAGCCTTGTATGGGTGATAATACAGATCATCTCTACGCTGGACATACCAAGGGGAGTCATTCTTATGACTCCAGAGTTGGTACGGGCTACCACTGAAGAAGGTGCAGATCATCCAGGAGTGGATGAAGACTCCACAGAGCCGTTATAATTCTTATGACGACAGGAGACGAAGGGCCCTGGAGTTTGAGGAGGGAGACCATGTTTTCCTATGGGTCTCAACCCGATGAGGATTCCCATGATTTGGCCAGGGTGGCTAACTATATCTAAGGTTCATTAGACCTTTCCAGATCCTCAACAGAGTAGTAATGGTGGCGTACCACCTAGATCTTCCCCCATATACGAGCCACGTGCATAATGCTATCCATGTGTCACATTTGAGGAAGAATTTTCATGATCCATTTAACGTTATCAACTAGGGAATGTAGTATATTGATAATGGGGTGACATTCGTTGAGTTCCCAGTGGAGATAGATGATTGAAAGGAGCAAGTCCTTCATGGTTGGTTTATTTCTCGGGTGCAAGTTCGGTGGCAGCATGGAAACCACCAAGAGAGCACATGGAAGAAATAGGATCAGATACATTCTCAATACCCCCATTTTTTCCCCAAGTTTTGTTGTGTATTTTAGGAATTTAAAGCCCAAATGTGGGGAGAATATAAGGACCCAAATTTTATATGTAAGTTTTTTAAATAATATAGGATTATTACGAGTCTTTGAAAATTGAAGGCATGTGATTCCGAGTCCCAATGAGCCTAAAACGGAATTTTGAACTTTTTATAAAGCTCATTTAGTAAATTCATGAGTGGTGATTTATATCTTTTGAGTCGATTTTTGGTTTAAAATCTAAGGGCACCGTTGCATTCGTAGTATCATGATTCTCTTAAGGAAATCTTAACTTTGTTTGGGAAAAGTCGGATGAAAACATTAATTTTTGGACTTTACAAAAAAATAAAAACATTACTCTATGAGTTATTTTATTACTTTATTTCAACTGATGAGTGACCCTGGTGGGACTGCTAGGTTGTGATATCATTTAATGTCCAGTTACACATGGTTGTGTAACCACACTGTCGAGAGATTAATGGGTTTATTAATTAAACACATTATTGGACCACATTAATTGTGTGACAAGTTAGACTCCCATTTCTTTTATTTAAATAAGAGGTTGGTGTGGGTTTTGGGAACCCACGTAAGAATTCTTGATGAAGTGCTGGAAATGTCTTCCACCATCATATAACACAGCTTTGATGCCTTTAAGGATTAAATTTGGAGATCAATGAACCCCAACGAACATGCTTTGAACGCAGACTCATCTTCCACATCTTCACAATCTACCAACGTATTCGAGGTAGGGGTTTCATTGTTTAACTAACATTTTATCCTTCTTGAATTGATTCACATGTTATAATGGTAACACAAAGGGCGCAGGTTGAACGAACAAGGCCCATACCCTCCACTGATCTCTGTTTTGGTTTCATACTTCATGGGTGATTAAAAAATACGGTGTTAATGAGAAACCGAGGTCCACATAGTATAGAAATCATCTTGGGATGGTTTTAGGCACATATAGGAAGAAAATAGGACCATCGCAGCTTCACCGGTGGCCCGAGGATGCTCCACTATCTTGGAGGTAGTGACCGAAGGCACCGCGGCGGACAGTAGGGGCCGACCTTTTCCGGCCGCATTGAAGCTGGGTGGCATGATGCGTTGGTGCACTGCGGAGGAGGGCCGCAACTCTGAGCCATGGAACAAGGTGAACCCATGCCTATTGGTGTTCATATGACCAGTACACGCGTACCATCCAGGTGGAGTGGTGCCAATTGGTGCTGCTAGTTGAAGGACCCGAACGAACGAGCTGTTCGGGAGGGCAGCGGACCCCCGCGCTAGCCAGCGGGCGGAGTGGTTCCACGGTCTGGAGCGTCGCGCCTATCCGGGTGGGCTGGGCCTCACCCATGGCTACTAGGCCAAGCCCCTGGGCCAGCAAGCCATGTCTTCAGACAATCCAAAACGGGCTGATCTCAACCCCACCGGACCGGGTCGGGTCGGACCGAACCCGGACCCACTTACGGCCCAATTTAGATTAAATGGTAATATCTCTTAAACCAGATGTTTGTTTGATGAACTATCTATGGCGCTGGAACCCTTAGGAGAAGAGAGTCCTTTTGAAATACTCAAATTGTGTTTTGGAGAATGTCGAAGTATGGTTGGGTTGGATCGAACCTGAATCCAATCGGGACCTTAGCACTAAAATTTCTATTACTTATAGACCTGACATCCAATTGACGTTCCACCTATTGTATTGAAACCCTTGTGACATGGAGGATCATCAGGTCACATATTCATGGGACTTCGTGGTGGTTGAGGTATTACCGATGGCTTGACAAATAGATCTTCTCAGAATCAAGCATGCTATATGCGGGAATCCAATGGCTAGTTGTGACATGAATAACGATGGGTGATCCTGTGTGGGTTAGTACCTATTGATCCTATGTAGAATAGATCCTATATGGGTCAGTGCTCAACGATCCTCTGTGGGTAACTGCTTGTCGATCTGGTGTTGGTCAACGCTTAGCAATCCTATATGGGTTAGCACCTATCGATCATGTGTGGGTTAGATCCTGTGTGGGTCAGTGCTCATCGATCATGTGTGGGGCAGCGCATACCGATCCTATGTGGGTCCATAGTAGATTCTCTCGACAAAATAAGATTATCATGATTTACAACTAATCATATTTACTTTTGTACTTAGGTTATACCTTTTTTGAGCCGAGTCGTTCCTTGTGCGTTTTGATTCAGATCATGCATTATGGTTTTTACTTTGTGGAATTCTGGGAGTCCTTCAGGGGTCTCGGGGTCCCTACTTAGAATTGTTATACTCAACCCTAAATGGGATTTTCCCGCACCTTATTGTGCCTTATGAAGACGACGGATAGCTTTGACCAAGGTTTGGGAGCTAGGACCAGATGGTGCATAGAGGTGACCTCTTGATGTAGAGAGCCGCATTGACAGGTTATACCTAACCTTCTGGAAGGATCCTTGGTAGAAATCCCCACAATCTATTTTCATTATTTGTTATATTATCTCTTTGAGTTAGGCTTGTATACCGACCCCTTACTTTTAGTTCAAACTTTTACTTCAGCAATTTTACTAAATGGTTTACTTTTGTTGTGTACCTAGTCAATCTGTGTCCTACTTTAAAGTCAATGACTTTCATTTTTAGGGACACTCCTTTCTGGTGCTAGTTTCCAACCTATGGCCTATGGAAGGCGGGCTTGGGGTAGTCATGGAATGGGACCTAAGGGATGGGTCGTAAGATTAAAATATAAAAAGGGTTTCTTTATCAAGAAAACAATATCTATCTTATAATAAAAGATTTTCCTATACAATGATTATGTATTTTTCAATACTCCATTATTAGAAATATTTAATCAATTAATGTGTTAATAAATATAAATATATTTCATTTTCAAAATTTGATAATGACATTCCAAAAGAAATTAATTACTTTTTTGTTTATACATTCATTATAAAAATAATAAAATTTTCTAATTTTTAAGTTTTAAACATTTCCTATAATTTTTATTCTCTTTCCAATGTTTTATGATTCTTAAAAGTAAATTATTTTTACAACACCCTATGAGTTTTATTTATAAGTGTTTTCTTGGGAAATTTCATTTTCATACTATTTTTTAAATTAAAATTATAATATTCATATAAAATTATTCTTAATATACCTGTTTATCCTTTATAGATTTTTTTATAAATAGGAAAAAATAAATCTCTCTAATAAAAATAATTTTCATAACCATTTCCATCCTTAATGATCTTTGCTAATTAATCATAATTTTGCATCCAATTCATTTCATAGGTAAATACCCGTTTTTTCATTTCATTGAAGGGAATTCATCAAGAATACATACATATATTGATTGGGGAAAATTTTCAAAAAAATTGTACACCATTTATATAAATGATGTAAATATCTTATTCTTTATTATTTTGATTTAAGGGTATTTTCCAATAATGTTATAGATTTTTTTTATTCCCATTTATATACCATGGTTTTATCATGATATGATTATTGACGGATTTATGAATTATTTTATTTTATGATTCAATTTGAAATCTATGTTAAACCCATTTCCAATTAATGGGTAGTCATTATATGATTAATGAAACCGTATATTTTTTTTGGGTTCTTTATGTTATGATAACTGACTGATTTCAAGTGGCAAACATAAGTATGGATAAATGGTTGTTGGATTCATATATCATTCTATAATTAATTTTTTTAAAAGTTTATATACCCTAATACATGTATGGAATGGGAAAATTTTTGTTTCTTACAAGAGTGGGGGTAAATGTATGACTCTTGAAGGTGTTGTTTCCATATACTTATTGATGTTACACAACTCTTACTTGTTTTTTAATATACAAAACTTTCATAATATGTTATTATGTTATGAAATTTCATCGACAATGATTTAGGACCTATTATTTATTGGATATAAACTTTTATTAAATCATGATTATATGTAAATGCTCAAATTTTTCCCACTTATGATCGTTTATTGGTTCACTTATATTTACCCTGATTGTGCACCAGAACTCACCCTATTATTCTATTTCTGTTTTCCAAGGTTATAAAGAAAATTAATATATATGATTTTTCTATAATAGAATCATGTGTGGAGAATTTTTGGGTGATATCGATACCTTGTTGTTGATTAATAATTTTTATATAGGGGAGAATTTATATTAGTTTAAAAAGATATGGGTTCTTTCATAATTCTATAAATATCTAAACTAATAATTTCATGGAAATATAATGTAATGAAATATTTGATTTATATCATTTAATGTATATTGTGACATCCCTAGGTTTTCATATATATTATTTACCCATGAGACACAAAAAATTTAATTCATTCCCATAATATATCATTAAGAGTCAAAATCATTCTCTACAATTGATAATTTTTTTGTAGATTATTGTTCTTAGTTGAAAATATGTAGCAAAATCATGTTGTAAAACATTCCACTTCCACAATTTAGTGCAAGAGTCATGATCAGACAGTTTCAATCATTAAACATAATGACAATTCACCAATTTTTATAAATACAATAAATATAAGGATTCTATTGAATATTTCTCTCTAATATGAATGAAATTATCTAACTTTATAAACATATCCAAAAACCCCCAAATAGTATCATGAAAACAATGCTCTAATGTTAACCCTATTAAAAATAATATTTATATATTATTTAACTTTATCTAAGGTATACATATTGGTTGTAACAATTATTCTATAAATTATTATTCATCATTTAACTATTTATATGCATGGAATCTACCCAAAAAAATCACTTATATAATTATTCAGTCCTAAAAACTAAAATAATTAATTATGATGATTATAAATCTTAAGTAATCTTGGATGAATAGATAAGGATTAGTTATAAAATACATGAAAAACTTATTTATGCCTACTATGTGGAATAATGATCCTCCTTTTGAATGTGATATGAAGTTCTCACTTTTAGATCAACCACTTGGTGCATCTATAAGATCATCATGATCTCACTGGACCTCTATATATGGATTATATAATTTGAATTTAATCTTTTTCCACTAAGGAATATAGTATAGATATCTCATATAAGTATCTCTAACCATCTTCCTACTCAATATCCATATAATGAGCTTCTAACCACTATATCATTTTCTACTCTACAATTACCTCCAATGCAATATACTCATGTGAAATATAACTCAATTCATCTCCCACCACATTAATAACATGTGATATCAATGTTTTTTCCTAATAAAAATTAAATCCATCTCCATTATCATAATTTTATATCTCTCTAGGAAAGATATACCATGAGATCATAAGATTCATGATGATGAAAAAGAACTCACCCATTATATATCTTCCCTATAACATTAATGATTTTTTTTTCAAACTCAAGTTAATTAGATGAATATTTATGGTCATGCGGTTGAATATATATAGACACCAAGGTAATTATTTCTCACTTGTATATCAATACTAAATCTAAACACATAATTGAGGCATTACAGTAAACATCAAAAGGAACTTCTTATGGAAGTCATAAAATCGATACATAGGTTTTTCTATACATTTGCAATCTAAACAACATGTGATAGTCATTTTAACATACATAATACAATATATTATTAATCATTTCCAATAATGGTGATTCAATTTGAGAAAACATGGATAAATACTCCAATAATAACCGACCATTACTAGGTATATGTGTACCTTTGAGATATTATTTGGCGATTCCCAAATGATAACTTCCCCAAAATTCATACATATTAAATGATATAATTATTTTAGATGATATGTTATATAAAATATACTTCTCATTTCAAAAAGAAAAACATTTAAATATTGTATGTATAGATCTTGTTTTTAAAGGATTCATAAGAAAAACCATAAATTATGTGCAAACTCTTCCTCTAATTTTGAATATAGCATGATATGATTGATGAATATTATGAAACAATGGGAAATATAATACATAAATATCATTTTCAATAATCCCATTAAAATAGATGGATCATTTTTTAAAATGAATGGAATCCCCATATATTCATAATTTACATACCAATTTCAGAATTTTGACTTTAGTATATCATACATAAAAAATATTAGTTGATGAAATATATATATTATGTGGGTTATATGGAAACTATTTTCACCCCTAATTTTTTTGAATATATCATCAATAATTTTAATAGGTTAATCATTATTCATTTTTACCTAATTTAACCACTGATAATAAATGTGAGGTAATAAATCATATTCTACCTTTGTGAAAAAAGTTCTTTTGTACGACAGGGTGAGACACTATGTAAAACAAAACACTTATTATCAAATAATTTACTGATATCATTAAGTAATATATTTTATTAGGAGATATCTTTCATATAAAAAAATTGATTAGGTTTATTATAGGATGAAATTATATCCAAAAAATTATTTCACATCAATAAGGTGAATATTTCACCTCCCAAGGAAATCTATTTATAAACCCTAAAAAATCTTAGAATATTCTACCCCATTATCCTGGAGAATAATAACATAAAACTCTTAAACTAATATGAACATATTTTTGTTTGATACTCCTCCAACATAGTTTCAAATATATCTCTCCCATAAACATAGAGTGCTTTGCACATGAACCACTGAAAGTAACTCTATGCATATATAGATCAATAAAACATGTATTAAATATCACCAATAAATGTAAAAACATTGAATTTTATAGTCATGTACTTTATGTAATAAATTACCATGAAAATAAATCATTCTTTATTACTATATCACATGCATGATATACCTCAGGTATCCTTAAAAAACCTAAATAGGTTTTGAAAAAATAAATGGTCATTATAGTCTCTTGAGAAGGAGGTTCACCTCATTTGGAATAGTTTTTATTTTAAAGTAATTTGATTCTAATTTTTATACAAAAAATAATTAAAAAACGGGAAATCACATATCATTCCTCACACCATCACTGGTTCATCAACCTAAATTACTTTAGTGAACTTTAACTAAACTTAACATACTTATACTCCTTTATATCCCATATACAGTCCTTATTATCATCCATTTTTTTATTTATTTGGATGTGAATGAGTTCTTATATACACCATACTCCCATGATGTTTTCCTCCAAATGGTTATTTATAGAATATTTGATACAACAAATATTGGATAAGTTGTGTGTACCACTTGTTATTGGAAAAAAAATTTATGGCGGAGAAAACTAACATAAAGGTACATAAAAAACAATACTATACTATTTACTCCTAAAACAATATTAGAGTGATATATATATATATATAATAAGGTTTTACTTAGTTCTTATAAGAGATTCAAATGTTTTTTATTATACATAAAATATCATTAACTCCCTGCTCTTATATTTTGAGATCACTCTATAAAATGATGACTTGGTTAATATCATGGCCTTTGTTATAATTAAATAATGAGACAATAAAATATTTGTTTACTCTATTACAAGCTTCTCATGTTTACCTATATAAATGATATAGTCTAATAGAATATACTATCAATTGCATGTCCACATTCCATTAGTTTAGTATAAGTGTTCAATTTTTTGATACTAATATATCACTTGTTATTTAGTCATAAGGTCCTGTAAATATGAATATACATAATCTCATTATTATATAAAATGTATATTTATACGATAATAAAACTTATTAACCTCACAAAAAAATCTTTCATACGAAATCAACCCCTTTAAATTGTCAGTAACTCTCGTTAACACTCAACACACAGAGTCACTAATAAGAAATTGCCTATGAAGAAGTGATGATACTGATTCCATTGGATCATATAATCCTCAAAATATTAAGTAATAATCATACACCATTGAAAATAAGTTCCTTAAAAAATACACTATCGGTACCCAATAATTCTCTATTATTATAATTAGTTTAAACAATATTTTCTCTAACTCCACCCATATCTTCATCTATAAATATAATATGAATCCCACATAATTCAACAAAAATTATTTATAGAAATACAGTAATTTTAAGATATATTATTTATCATCTTCTTTAACCCACATATTAATCATTTTTATACATTTGGTGCCTGCTGATCAATAGAGTTTACTAAATATTGGAAAATGATTGAAATTGATGTAAAAGCATTAGCGGATTCAATAAACCAATGACTAAGAATTTTGATAAATCAATTTTCAATATTTTTACATCCCAATAAAAAACTATTGGAACTTTTCATTTCCTACTCAATATAAGAATTCATTACCTCCTAATCAGAAATTATATGATATATTCTCTCACACTGATGAGGATCATTCTCTGGGTATTTTCAATAGACGATCAAGGTCCTTACACTAGAATACCTGAATTACCTATATCCATAGTCAATTTACTTTTCAAATTTCTTATCCAAAATTAAGATATAATATTGTCATACTAATCCAATTAAATCCTCACATGTGCCTAATATAAAATATATCATAAACTAGAATCTCAACTAAATGTTTTAATAATACTATGATACAACTATAGCCTTACAAAACCCTTATTTTGATCAGCAATGAGATCAATTATGTCTTCCCAAACATGGATTCAATAGAAATATGGTTAATTATTGGAATTTAAGAAATACACACTCATAAATGAATATAATTTTTCATATACATAGTTTACAAAAAAAATATTTAATCCTAAACATGGTCAATAAATAATCCATAATCAATTAATATCTTATAGAATGTATAATACATAATTATAGAGTATCTGAGAAAGAACATAAAATACCCGTGGGGAAATAATTTATACCCCAAAAATATAGAAAATTTGAATTTCCTACTATAAATCATTTTTATATATAAGAAAACACTAACATCATGATTCATTTAAAAATATGTTAGTTCAACCTAATTTGTCTCACCACTTGCACTGACATGAACCCAATTACTTATTAATGAGTATAGAAAATATGGGATTACATATACTCATATTATATACGTTCATCCTATAAACACTCATGTTTACCCATGTAAAAAGGACATACTAATGCATCCATGTGTAGTTTTTAAATAATAAGTATAACCTAACGATGGGTAAATCCAACCAATAACACTACTCATTTGCTCACAAAAATCTCACTCTAAAAACTTAATGTGAATATATATATATATATATAAATTTTATGCTATATTAGTACCCTCAATAAATCCTCTCCTACAGGTTAATACATACAACCCTAACATCTAATGTCCCACATATCACTCACTATCATAATCACACCACAACAATAACCAAAATTGAAATCATATCATATCCCATTATAATACCATTCACATCTATGTCCATAACTATAACTGATTGTATAGATATGAAGGGAATATTAACTTTTTCATTAAGTTAGTATGCTAACCAACTGAATATTAGACTAATGAATGATAATAATAACACTCAAGTAGAGGGATCCATAATAAATTGGGGGAACCCACACCCACTTCAAATAAAAAAATTAAAATAAAAACATAATCTCAAACCAAGTCCCATGATAATGAAAAAGTTCACTATCTAATGAGAATTTTAGTGTTATCAAAAAATTTATCCTCATCTATTATAGTCTAGTAGTACACCCATACTACTAAATTGAATATTATTTCAGTTTATTCATGTTAGTGTTACACTCACTATAATTCCAAGGAACTCAATTAATTTTAATTTAACATAAAAATAAATATTTACACTTGAAATTTTTACTCCATGACTCAAATAAGGGTAAAATATAAATAAGTATTTTTATATATACGATAAAATTCTTATAAAAAATCTAAAAATTTTCTTTTAATAATGGTTATTAAAAACCAAATGACACAAACCCGATGATAATATGATCATGACCATGTCTAGTAAATAAAATTACAACTACTATCCAACCTCATAATAAACTATTTAGAAACCCTATACATAGAAAATTTAAGCAGAAAAATATATACGATAGTGTACCAACTATCATTTAAACTCTCTATGATTTAAAAATTTATCATGAAAATTATTTAAAAAGAATTTGGAAAGAAGGAACCTTTGGTCCCAATAATCTTCATAATGAAAGATAGAAAATAGAAAAATTACAACTCAGAAAAATGTTTTGGAAAAAAGGGAATGAATTTATTAATATTATATGTATAATCAGCATACTAGATTTAATTATAATTAAAACCATACATAACTCATCAAATTATATACTTTTATTATTATCCACAGAAATGATCCATAATCTATCATCTAAATTGATTCTTTCTTCCAATCACCACATAGGATCATACCTGAGTATCAATCAAGAGTAAAAATTCCATAATTAAATTATAGAAGGAAAAAAATTAATGAATAAAAAATATGTAAATAAGAGTATAATATTTCAATACTAGAATCAACCAACTAAACATTATCTACCACTAATAAATATATTGAAAAATGTATAGAAAAATTAAATGGAAACCACACACACAAAAAACTAAGAAATATATGATACACACTCATTAATGAAAATATTAAAATGAATCATTGAAGGATAATCAATCAGAAATCCATAAAATATATTTAAATATGGAAAATTTATATTCAGAAAATAGTGGTTTAACATCTATGTACTTTAGGAAATAGATTGAATGATGTTTGGAAATGGTTGGTCAGAAAAAATAATGTAATAAATATTAATGTGGTTATTTTAAATACTTAATTATTAAAATATTTATAGAATCAACTTCAAATTCTTGAAATTAATATAATATGTTAACTATGGGGTTATTATAGGGTGAAAATAGAGGGGAACTAAAGAGGTAGAGAGAGTATATGTAAGCATAACATAACAATGTATTAGATACCCCACCCCTTATTATTTTTCTCATATAATTTGATTCATCTCCACCTGATGATCATTTCCCTCATTATTTCTCTATCACTCACCATGTTCTTTTACTCCATGGTTCATAAAACAACCCCTTAGTTAAGAAACATAATTAGTTTTATAGAAATTTTTTAATATAGGGAACTTATTATCATAAAAATTAATTTTATCCCATCGATACAATTATATGTTTCATTACCAAAATTTCATTAACAATAAATTTATTATAGAGGAGAGTTCTCATATTTCCCTTGATTATACTTCTATTGAGGATCCTAAGGATCCCATGTTTTAGTATATTTTTTATTATGGTAAAAATTATCCTATTTATTTTATTATTACTTATTTTGGGTACTCTTTTTTTAGCTAGACGTAGTATGTCACCTAAAACTAGATATTTTTGTCCTCTACAGATTCATATTATATATAATAGTCTTATATGTACTATATTTTATTATAATTAAGGAATATAAATTATTGGAAAGATGGGAGAATATTTATAACATTTATAATTACCCTTTTCATGTATAATGATACCATTCTAATTTCTATACATTCATATTGAAAATAGGTTATCTGATTAAAGATAGGTAATGAGATATGGTTTGAGTATTAATATTTATTTACATTATAGATAAAACCATTTTGTGTTTAAAATAATATCATTTATTTAATTAAGAATATATTCAGAATGTATTGTATAATTATATGAGATATATAAATAAATCAATTAAATTTCGTCTTTACTTGTTGTCAATAAGTTTCTTCAGAGGAAATTTATGACTATATGTATAACATTAAATGTCCTAATAATGACTTATATAATTTTTTTGTTATGATATTATCTAGATTTTTATTTTAGAGACATAAATAATATTTTTGATGATATAATACTTTTTATTGGGAAGTAAAAATGATTCTTATAGATGTAGATATATTACATTAATTTTGTTACGGTTACAATTATGAAAGTAAGAAAACAAAATATTAAATTGAATGTTGCGATTTAGTAGTGTGAGAAATGTTCCCAAATACTTATGAGTGTCATATCTAAGATTTATTTAATATTTTCATAATATGATGTATCGTAACTAATTACATTGGTTCCCATGATAATGTCATTATATGAACTTAGATCTGTACATATTTCTATAATATTATATCACGATTATAATGATTATTCTTGTTTTATAAATATAAATTATTATCGTAAAGAATATTTAATTGATGAATATAGTGTGATCCAAATATTTATTTCAAAATTGATATTTTTTACACCTCTGATCGGTTATATTGGTTTTCACTAGTTCCTAATATTATAATATTCTTATATTGAATAAATTTATAACATTTGAGAGTTTTAAATTTCCCATCTATTGTATATGAATCCATTATTATATAAATAATATGTCCTTTTATTAATAAATTTTAGTTTTATATACATAATTGTAAAAAAAGTTATATGTATGTAGTGATAAACATAGTAGAGATTTAATTAATGATTTAAAATACAATATTTATTTATAGAAAAAAATGTATTTACTATAGTACTTTCTACAAATTCCAATTGAGATATTTTTAGAAGGAATTAGTCAATTATGTAATTAGATAAAAAGAAACTATTTTTAGAGTATAATTATATCAATTTGTATATGATTTATGAGATGTTATTATTAGATATTGAATAAATAATACTGAAATTTTTTTCCATGTTTAATATAGTTTTTTGACTATTTTCTTATCATTTGATTCTTATTTTAAAATTATATATTTACGAAAAAAATCAATTTATAAAAAATATAATCATTACATCATTGATTTTTTTCCATATAATTGATAATGTTAACGAATTTTTGTAGGTTTAAATTGAATGTTTTATAAAGTTATATATTAAATTAATGATAGAAATTAGTATTTATTATGTTTTATACAATGGTATGTGTATAATGGTTGATATTAAACGTGAATATACAATAAAATGTTATTTTAGAGTTGAATTCATGCATATCAGTTCTAATTCATTAAATGTTAAAATATTAAGTTATTTTATGCTATTTAATTTATATCTATTTATATATATCACCTTTTTTTATTTTATATAAATATCATTAACTGTTTTAGGCTTTGTTAATTTTTGAATATAGCATAAAAATATATTTTTATTAACTTTATACTTTTATATATTAAATTATTCCTTCCTAATATTTTTGTTAGTTCAATTTTATATCCTATTAAAAATTATTACTAAATTATTATTATTCATTGATTTGAAACTTGGGCCTAGGTTATTACATTCTATTTCATTAGTTATGAAATATTTTTTCTAAAAACAATTCTAAAATGTTTTCAAAAAAAATCATATGCCTATTTCCTAAATTAGTTCTCATTGTTATATATTTTGTTATAAAATTTCTAATTATTACATGTGAAAGATAGTATTTAATTATATGGTTACAAATAATTTATTGATTCATATGTTAACTGATGTATATTATTATTTTAAAACTTAATTTTATTGTTTTCCTAAATTTCAATTCCTATTTATTATTGTATCTACAATTGTGATCACATCTAAATTTTGATATAAAGTATTCATCTATTTATTCATTTCATCAATCCCTAAAAAGTCAACATCTATTATTTTCAATAAGTCCCCTTCCCTATTTTCAATTTTACTCTTGGTACAACTAGTTCTTATCTTGTGTTTCATTTTTTCATGACAATAATGTTATTTCATAATGGTTTTTAACCTTATATTCAATTTATTAGAATACCGTAGTTGATTCATGGTAAAAAATATGAGAAAATAGTTTTAATATATTTTTCTCTTGTTTTTGTCATGTTATCCATAAATATATTATATTTGTAATATTTTATTTATATATGTTTTTTAAGATATTGTTTCTAAATTTATTGCCTATATTTTATATATTGGTCATATTATATATTTATTATTCCATTAATTGGGTTTTTTCTATATTTAATTTTTATATTTTGTATTCTGGTGTTTATTTATATATTTTGATTATTATTTTATTTATTTATATATTCACCTTGTTCATTATATTGGTATTAGATATAGAAAGATGATTATATATTTTATTAAATTATCTAATGTTTTATTCCACAACATATTAGATAATTAGGTAATGAAATTGTTTTTTCCATATTGCTTAGCAATAAATTATAGAAATGTTGTTGAATTTATTTAGAATTTTTTTATTTCACTGTTATATTTCTATAAACATTTAGTTAAACCTTTATCCATGGTTTTAGAAAAATATTGCTATAAGGTGGTTGAAATGGAATCCCATTTCTGTTATTTTTCTAAACCGTGACTGTTAGATAATTTTTTAATAACCAATACAATAATTTTATAGAACTATGACTATATAGTGTCTGATGAGGTATCCTATTTTAATAATTTTATGAAACCATGAAAATATTTTTTCTGATAAATATTTTAATATTTTAATTTAGAGCTAGATTTTCTTTTATAGTAATTGAAATGATAATATTGTTATAAAATGTATTCCTATTATTTATGAAATTATGGGGTTATCTACCATTTTATTTAATGTTTCATACCAAATTATAGTATAAATTCATAACCCAAACTGTCATTCAAAATCATATAAATATTATTGAATCGCAATTTATCATTAAAACTATAAACCATATTAAAATTTTCCTAAATTTCCAAGAATCCTTCAAAATATAGTATCAAACATATCTAATAAGACTATTATTACACCAATATAATTAAACATTCATAAAATAATATCATAAAATAGAGAAAAATGATAAAATCAAGTCATAGCCATCAAAGTTTAATCAGTTGTAAGAAATACTTGACCATTGATCAAATTATATATTATAACTTGAATGAATTAATAAATAAATAATAATTCATTAAAAAATAAAAAAACATATATCAGGGGAAAGTGATTACAATGTTTATATTTCATCAGTCTTAAAAGTTACCCAACCATGAACAAACCTATTGGTAACTCCTCAACACCTGAGGCTGAAAAATGATATATGGAAAATTATTAATAAATTTTCCTTGAAAACTGATATATATATATATATATATAATATAACACACACCAATATAATATCAATAATTCATCCTAAAACCACAATGTTCCATCGTAATTTTCTAATAACAATGCCTAATTTCAGTAAGCCCTAATCCAAAAATTCTTCTGTAGGGGAGGTATCTATGAAATAATTATAATTTTTTATACAGGATATCCTTATCTCCCAAAAAACTATTAGGACCCATAGGACCTAACATCCTGGTTAGAGATTGTGAATGTTAATGTAATAACCAAATAAAAAGGCATAGATCAGTACAAAACCATGTCACTCCTCTACCATTTACATAAAATCATATTCAAAATCATAAAACATCCAACTATCTTTAAAAATTAGACGAAATCATGTTATATTAAAGATAATACGTCAATGAATCCAAATACCAATCATATTTCCTCAAAAAAACATCAATATAATAGGCAATAAATCATAAAATATCACTATGAATAACAATATTAATATAAATTTTCATAAATATCCCACTTTACCTTCCAGGTGTAAATATATTTCCTTGATTATCATAACTTATATACCATAAAAATAAATTTTATAAAAATTTTAAATTCTAAAAAACAATTTGTTACTTACATCAAATTCACTAATATATATTTACGTTATTAGATACCAAATCATGGAAATTAATCATAGGATTACATGTACATAAGATTCCTTACATTAAAAAAATTATAGACTATAAACCATATTTCTAGCTATATTTAATTCCAATACAAATATATTTTTATAATCATAAAATAATGTCACAATCATGCTAAATTGAATACACTATGATCATAATTAGAGAATAAATAAAATACCTCAAAAAATTTAATTGACACTATAATGGATTTTTTAACATATAATGTTTCTTAAATATATTAGAAAATAAAAAAAAAATATACAATATATATTGAAATAAATGTTTTAGAAATCACATAAAAAATAATATTTTGAAATTTTTTTTGTTTCTTTCAAAACATCTTATTTCAATTGTGTTTTATAAACACCAAAATTAAACATTTGAAATAATTTTTTCCTTCAAGTAAAAAACATGATATACAATAACAGTTTACAATAAATAGGATCTATATTTCATTTTATAACCAGATAATACATTTAATAGCGGTGGAGGAAGATAAATAAGATATATTTATATAAGAATATTTTAGTATTAATGTGTATGATGCAATTAGTCATGGATCCCCATTTATATATCACATTAAGTAAATATAGGTGGATCCATGGGTTAAACATTCCCAAAATAGTAGTATTATTAAATAAATTATATTATAACATTTAAAATGTATGATTTATTAATGAAAAAAAATCATTAACTAAAAAATTGAATGATTAATATAATTCCACTAAATGTGATCTTAAACATAATTATATAATGTGAGATCCAATAATATGGTAGCGACAAGGTATGAAAAATAACCAACTACATTATCACATTAATAGTATCATAATAAATGGTGTAGTTATTTTATAATATGTGATATCATATATTTAACATGTAATATGATTTCCATATATCATACGATTTCATATAAAGGTATAGGGTATATCGCTTTCAATATATTACTCAAACAAAATCCCCATAAACATAATTCATAATTAAAAATAATTGAAACTCATATATTAATACATCATTAATACTTAATTTACAAGGGATTCTAGAGTAATCTACATAGAACACATATATCTTCGTATATGTTCATAATTTATATCAACTGATTATATCTTCACACACAACTTGTGTACTTTTTTAATCCCATTATCCATGAAATTGTTTATAACTATAACATATAGATCATACCAATACTATATATGAAAAATCAACAATTTTCAATTCTTGAATTAAATTAACTAAATTAGATTAATATTTTTCATGTAATTTATCCAAGTGGTTGATAACATAAAATATCACTCAACTAATCATGAGCATGAATTTACTCAACAATAATTGTGGATTCATATACCATACTATTAATTAAGGAAGATAAATATCCTATTAGTTATGAAAATCATTCGATATGATAAAAAAGATACTCAGTGCCCTTTGATTAGATAAATCATTAATCCTAACGTAATATGGATATCAATGCTTGGATGTTTATATGTAAGGAAACATTTTACCCTTAGGTATTTAGTATTTCTATGTTATATGTAAACATCATATACCAATTAAATATATGCATGGAATTATATGTATTATACGTAAATATTACAAGTCTTAAAAAATGATACACTTTTGTATCATGAGAATATTTTGTTTCTCTATAGGATAACTTACTCATTATAATATTCACATACCATAACAATCCATGAATTTTCATCATAAAAATTAATTAGGTATAAATCATACTTATATATATGTATTTTTTTTAAAATAATGTATCATATGTTATAAATAAAGTACATATAAATGAATAATAATGAAAAATTGGTATTAATTATAGAATAATAATAACATAGAAATTCATAATCCTTTATTTAAATTAATATTTGTTGATACACATAAATGAAAAATGTTATACATTAGACCCAATCCCAATTATGTCTAATATTCAAGGACATTACAAGAATCTCATGTTTTTCTACACTGGTTTTTTATAGAGGATTAAATATGTTATCTTTTATATCCACTAGAAAAATATTTATATTACCCTTACCGTTAGCGTAACTTATGAAATGATACTTTTGAAGGTAATGTATAATATTTTGGTGGGATCGTTGGACCTTAAATTGAGTTAAAACTATAAGGACATAATTAAGAAGCTTTATGGGGTTCTCTGTGTTAGAAACAACCCCCAATTCAATAATGTTATTCTTAATCACAATGCTTTAATTAATTAAATATGACATGGTGATGAAATCATTTTCATTTGAAATCAATCACAATCAACTTCTTAGATTTGTTTTATCAAGAACTACTCTATAATTTAATTACAGCATAATTTTATATAGATATATATAACCATAAATTCTATTATATAATATATCATAAGTTTTACTATATACATTCAAAACATCCAAAATTATAAAGAAAAATAATACATCCCTATTTATTTTAAATGTTCTAAATTTATTATTGACCATAATATATTAACCTTTCCTAATATTTTGATTTGTATAATCAAAGTATAAGAATGTTTTGGATAATCATGAAACATGTCATGCATGATAAATCATATTTTCAATAAATAAAAAGTATCATTCTTGCGTTTTATTCACATATATATATATATAATGTAAAATTTATAATTTGAAAAAATTATGAAATATAAAACTGATAAGTATCTATTATTATAATTTTCAACGATAAATATACATAAAAAATTATAAATATATGTTTTTTTACTTAATCTAAAATAAATGTTTTATTTAACTCTATAAATCTCAAAACCTAGAATGTATGTAACTTTTATCATGTTTTATATTGATAATTATTTCCCAACTAAGTTTAGAAATACAATAATATTGGTAATTATTTAGAATATGAATTATTTCAGGAATACATAACATGAGAAATATTATTGTGCTCTCACCAAAACAATTAGAAATAAATTTTTTCTATTTCTACTTAATGAAACAAAAACCCTTGATTTCCTAATCAAAAAAAATGTTACGAATTTAAAATGGTCTCTTTAATACATTAATTATTGTAGAAACTTCTATGACTTAGGTTTTTCTTCAGGATGCTTCCAATCAATAGGATGTATCATATACACATATTTATATAATTTCACATGAATAAAAAAAATTGTATATCCATCAGTTTATTTAATAATTTAAAAATGAAATTATAAAAAATAGAATTTGAATATGATTTATCATTGTAATTAGTGAATAAGTATATTTAGATTCTACACATTAAATTTATTAATAATCTTTTTATCCTAAAAAAATTTGTAGGTTAACACATTACCATCATTGATGGTAATATTTTTGAAAAGAAAATTTTCCCTATATGTATTTCAATTTAATGTGGATCAAACAAAAATCATAATTTATTTGCATGCATGAAATATATATAATAAAATCTAACAATTCCATGGAAATGGAACTCTTGATGGCCTATCCATAAGTATTTTTTAAATATTTTTCAATTCTTGGTAAAGTTTATCAGCATTTAATGGAATATTAAAATGAAAAAATATAGGTAAAAAATTAAAAAAACAAAAAGGATATTTTTTACCATTAATAAATTAGTATTTTAATGAAAATATTTTAATTTTTGTGTAGAAATTGTTTACAGGGTCATTGTAGAAATACATTACCATTTCATCATATCTTCAAGTATTCACTAATCAAAAAAGAAATATTCTTATGCATGAACACATTTATGGGGTAACCTAAATGTATCATCTAAATACCCCTAAAAATCTACTAATGGAACCTCACACATTGTTTATAGTGTTGTAATGGAAATCCATTATTGTCAAAGAAATTTTTCATTTCCTTGGGAATTTCATTTTGAATGTGAGGCATGTGTAATTTTTGGCCATATAAGATTGAATTGGTCAATGATTTATGGTCAGAATAGTGTAAAATATATCAAACCTTATATATCAGTGCATATGATGGAAAAAATTTATGTATAAAAAAATCCCTTATGTACTGACCAAAATACATTAATAAATTTACTATATATCCCATTGATATCAGATAAGGGACCCTTTTGTATCATTTTCTATATCTTGGATGAAACTCTATATAGCCACAAACATCCCTTGTAATAACATTTCCACATATTATAGGTGTAGAAATCATTCAACCAGCCTATAAATGTCCCAACACACACTTTAAGGGTGTAGACTTTTCCTATGGCGTGAATTTTGAGTGATGAATCACTATTTTTTTGAAATTTATCATTGAAAATAGCCTTCAAAACATTCTCATGGATAACTCTTATTTCTAAACATGAGAGATATAGGGGGAAGGGAACTCTTCTAGGCCATTGTGGTAAAGTATTCCCCACATAAATACTTTATTAATAATCCCATATAAGATTGTTTTTTAATCCTATGAAACTTCTTCATGAAGGATCGATCACATTATACCTTTTTGGTCAAAAAAAATTAAGAACCAATGGTTTATAAAACTATTCCCACCCATATATAACTCAAATATTACAAAATATAATATTATAAAAGTATAGGTTGACTGATTTTCAATGGTCCATAGGAAAGATTTTTCTATGGTTTTTTAATATATAATGGATCCTTATTGTGGATACCTGGACATCATAGTAGGTATAAGCCATGAAAATGTACTCATTGATGACCTTATAATTGTCACCCATTAATGCTTCCAACATATCATTGTCATCATTTTATATGTAATCCCCAAAAATTCATCTCCTCTTTATGGCCAAAAAGTAGGATGAAACAGAATAGGCCGCTCATGAAGATGTCCCACAAAAGAGATTTCCATGTTCCTTTCACATAGTATTATTAGTTGTATAAATTCATTATAAGGCCCCAGCCTTAAACCTTACTTAATCTTGAGTTATTACAAGATTACACGTTGAGGATCTTTTCGGGTTTAGAGTTTTAGAGAATTAGATCATAAGACTTGCATTACATTCCACATATAAACAAAGTGGTTACATAAAGATAGTATTCTTCATTCCCATCAATGGAACACACATTTAAAATAAAACATGGATTAATTCTTGACACATCCTTGACTCTATCATCTTATCATGTACCTTTCCCTTGACCTGTGAAAAACATTTCAAAAACTTGGGATGAGCATAAAAACTCAGTATGGGTTATAAAAAAAAACATGGAAAGGAAACATGAGTTCATATATACATAAGAATGAAATCATACTTTACCCATAAAACATAGGCACTTTAACATGCCTCATAAAATCATGAATAAATCATAGAAACCATAGACATAAAGGTAACTTGAGGCATTCATAACATTCTTACATAGGGAGTAACCCTCTTGGTTACGTTTGGAATACCCATCACAGTATATTCCCTAAAATCTCTTCGGAGAAACCTTAACGTTTCACTCCTTCGCGTTACCCAATGCATTGGAGAGCTATAACGGGCTCACCCGCCCTTAGTTTATCACGGAACCACCCGTTCTTCATAATAATGCCCAAAAACCTCAACATAATCGTATCACATAAAACATGCATAAAGGAAACATAAAATTTCCACCATTCAATCACAAGATATCAATACCACACATTGATATAAAAATATTATGAAAACCATTTTCAATACCAAAGTAAAACATGGTATTTATTTTTCTTTTAAAAAGAAGGAATGGCTTTTAGAAGAAGCCGAAACTCAAATAACGGTTACGACGGCGGAGAAGTCGTTGTCGCCGCATACGTACGACAAAAACATTCCCTTTTGTCGTTTGGTAAACGCTTCGTATAAAAAAGATTCCTTTTGAATAAACGTAAAAGTCAAAGGGGTTTATACACCGTATAAAAGAAGGTTGTGTATAAAACAAAATATGCCTCAACGAAAGGAGATTGAGACGAAATCCCATACAATGATCATTTTTAAAATAAAATATATACATTATGTGTATTCACTATAAGTACACATAAATAAAGTACAAATACAAGATACGACATAATAACATAATGACATAATTTGAAAATAGGATATTAACCCAAAGAATGGAAATTGGGTTAAGAAGTTCCCATACCTCGTATCTGACTTGACCCGACCGTTCTTTAAACTCCTGAATAATAAACTTTAGTTAATCTCTACTTGATTATGAATCTTTTCCAAGTTCATTATTCCTTTTATACCATGTTATGAACATCATGTAATCATTTAAGTTAATAATGTTCATTTTGTCGGTATTTGGTTCTTAAGTCAAAAATAGACTTCTTACACTTACATGTTGTTAATTTGGTCAATGTTTCATTATATCCAGAATGTTATTCATGATGTAGATATCATATATGTCATATATATCCAGTACATACATGTATTTAAAATATTACATAATCATTTAGAGGTAAGAAATGAAATGCACCGTTCATGGAGACGGTAAGCCGTACGTACGCATGAACGCTACTTTCATTTCTTTGTCATATTAATGGAATTAAAACTAAATGAGACTTATGTATATTTTAATTCCAGAATTATATTCATCATTTAGATATATCATTAATTATATATATCCATTATATACATGTACTTTTAATAGTACATTACATTTGGGGATAAGAAATGAAATGCACCGTTCATGGAGACGGTAGTCCGTACGTACGCATGAACGCTACTTTCATTTCTATCTCATACTTTAATGGAAATAAATGATAATGATATATATAGGTATATTATAATTCCAGTATAAAATCATGTATAATATCATTAACTTTATCCTTTACACATCCCACATATGGTATTGACGAATCAAATCACTTTTAGGGGGCGGTAGTCCGCGCTTCCTAAAATGAAGATATCGTGTTTTACCCATAATGGAAACCATAAAGGTATGCCCAAAATAAAAAAACAGAAGCTTAAGGAAAACATAAACATATTATATATCATATATAAAAATAGTGACATCATAATGGCCACCTTTGAAGGTGTTTAATGAGTGTTGAACAATCATCGTTTCGGGAGGCAGAATTTCGCCATCCACGGAAACCGTATGTTCTTTAACCATTTGATGTAGTTGTGTGAGAGTGTAGCTCAAATATATCTTATAACAACATCCTAGTATATTGAAGATACTGGTGTTGTTACAAAAGAAGTAAATAAAAAGAGTTTAGGGGGTTGGAGAAGCAAAATAAAACAAATGAACATGAGAGAATGAATTACCTTTAAAAAGTGTAACTCTTTTTGAGTTGAGCCTAAAGGCTTCCTTTCAAAGGGTTCTGCCCAAAGGGAATCCTCTAGGATGAGGAGAGGGATGTGGAGAGAGCAAATGGGCAGGGGTTGGCCGAGCCAAAGGCTTTTGAAGTGTGTGAAATAAGGTGGAGGTGGGGGCCTTTTATAAGGGGAGAGGAGGGGCACTTTTGGAAAGTAAAGAAACATTACATTATTTGAAAATGTGTTTCGGTTTTAAAAGGTCCCACATTGATGGAATTCGTGGATAAGGTGATAAGGCATCGAAATCCATTCATCCAATTGGTTTTGGACATGTGTAGTTCATAGATTTTATTTTATCTTTCCATTTTATTTAAATCGTCAAATAATGATGTCATCGCTGCATCATTATTATGTCATAAATAATTAAATTTATTTAATGTCTAAAAATTATAAAACAAATACTATGATGTAGGAAATCTTTTTATCTTTCCATTGAATATTTATAATCAAAATTTGGACTTGTATAACCCCACTTAAAAATTGTTTTCGCAAAACATATTATGTTTGTGTCACTTTCACTTTAACATTAAATAAAAATATATTATTGTCATTTTCCAACTAAAGTGGATACATGGGGTCCCCAAGTTAGGCCATGGCTTGTCTTGGTCGGCCATGACACAACCAATGAGGTTGGGACATGTGTCTTGGTCATTTTATATTATTAAAGTATTATTTATACCATAAACTACACTAATTACCACTAATCGCGATTAAAAACTTAATAAGTTACTATTCACCAAAAAATTATTATAATCTCATTGAACCACATTTTACTTCTTAATGACAACCATGTATGTCGGATTTTCAAAATTCAATACACATTAGTGGTAAACTTTCATTTAACTGAAAAATCAGTTTGCTTGATTACCACTTAGTGGTTTCACTATTCATCAAAAATTGAAGTTTTTCAGAAAATTACCAAAAATTCACCCTAAGCTATATTTGATATTCCGAATTCAAAAATGAAGTCTATTTTACAAAATTCAAATCATATAAGTCACATTAATTAATTTAATAATTAATTCCCGCTGCCAGAGCAAATAGCGTGTTTTTACAAAACAATAAGTATCAAAAGATTGACACCAGTTTAAGTCTAATTTCAAATCGAAATTGATTCCAATGACCACCATTGGATAAAATTGTAAAAATATATTCTAATTTCACTTTAAAACCAATTCAAAAGATAATCTAATCATATAAATAAATTAGATCAAAAAGAGGTTTTGAATTAAAATGCAACATTTTACACTATTCATAAAAAAAAATGAACTTTATCAGAAAGGTACCAAAAATTACACAAAGTAAAATTTGATATCCCGATTCTTAATAAAAGTTTTATTTGGTCCAAAAGAATGTATAAGAGTGATCAAAACTATATTTAATGACGGTTCACCATTAAAAGGTGATAAGTGAACCTTTAGTGAAAATTAGAGTATAAAAGCCTAAAATTGAACTCTTTCCGTATTTTAAGCCTTTGTCTTTTATTGGGTAAATGTAAAAACATCTAAAAACATATCTATTCATATTTTAGTTATTTCTATTCATTCCCGCCAGTACAACGGCTACTTGTTAACTAACATTTAAAATAATATTATTATATTACTAGTGTGCTACGTAAGTTTCAAAGAAACTCATCGTTGTGTATCGGGTACGCTATCGAACATAGCAACCCCTTTTAATTAAAATTCATATTTAATTCTCTAATATTAATAAATATGAAAATTATTTATTCTTTAATTACCTGGGATGTTACATCCTTCCCCCCTTTTGGGAATTGCGTCCTCGCAATTTTATTCACTTATCAAAATAAGTGGGGGTATTTATCCCTCATAGCATTTTCAGATTCCCATGTTGCCTCTTCAATCATGTGGTTTTTCCAAAAAACCTTTACCTGGTGAATCACCTTATTCCGTAACACTTGCTCCCTGTGGTCAAGAATCTGGACCGGTTGTTCCTCATAAGATAGGTTCTCTTCCAGCTGAACTACCTCTGGACTCAAAACATGAGATGGATCTGGCATATTCTTTCTCAACATCGAAACGTGAAAAACATTGTGTACCTCGAAAGATAGATCCTTCCTCTGGTTATCTGCATAACTCTTCTGCCTACTCTGAGCTATTCTCATGTGTTTCTGAATCAACTGAACTTTTTCTGCCATCTCTTCTACCAATTCTGGTCCCATCAACTTTCTTTCACCCACTTCATCCCAGAAAGCTGGAGTTCGACACCGCTTCCCATATAATTCCTGAAATGGTGCCATCTGTATACTCGAATGGAAACTATTATTATATGAAAACTCAACCAAAGAAAGATGTTGGTCCCAACTTCCCTGATAATCCATAGAACAAGCTCGTAGCATATCCTCCAATGTCTGAATTGTTCGTTCTGACTGCCCATCTGATTGAGGATGAAAAGCTGTACTAAAATTTAATTCAGTACCCAACGACTTCTGAAGGCCTTTCCAAAAGTTAGAGGTAAACCTGGGATCACGATCTGATACAATGGAGAGAGGAACTCCATGTAACCTGACTATCTCCTTAAGATACAAACGGGAAATTTGATCTAGATAGAAAGTATCTCGTATAGAAAGAAAATGAGCAGATTTAGTCAAGCGATCAACAATAACCCAGATTGCATTATTACCTCGAGATGTCTTCGGTAATCCAACAACAAAGTCCATGGATATATTCTCCCATTTCCACTCTGGCACTGGTAAAGGCTGAAGCATCCCTTTTGGTAACTGCCGATCTGCTTTAACCTGTTGACAAGTCAAACACTTCACAGTAAAATCAGCAATATCTCTTTTCATTCCATCCCACCAGTAATACTCCCGCAGATCTCTATACATCTTAGTACTGCCCGGATGAACTGAAAACGGAGAACTATGAGCTTCACATAACAACTCTCTCTTCAACTGTGAATCACAAGGCACACATAACCTCTTCACAAACCTCAAAACACAAACACAAACTTATCCAAGAACTCATGGAAAATTTTATTCATAAGGTCCATGAATACGGCAGGTGCATTGGTTAACCCAAAAGGCATAACTAAAAATTCATAATGGCCATATCTAGTACGGAACGCAGTCTTCGGAACGTCTGCTTCTTTTACATTCAACTGATGGTACCCCGACCTCAAGTCAATCTTCAAAAAATACTGAGCTCCCTGGAGCTGACACCACTTCATTCGATGGCCCAACATCTGCTGAAGTAGTTGCAAAGGATTTCAGCACCCCTTTATGCTTGTAGTCTAACTGCTTCCCATCACTCAAGCTCCTTGTCGGACACTCGTTTGCATAGTGACCCATCTCATTGCACTTATAACATTTCACTAACTGTAAATCAAATTTATTCTTACCTTCACCTTGATCCTTTTCAGTGCAATCACGACCCTTATGTCCCATCTTACCACATCGGTAGCACTTCCCAGAATTCAAAAGACATTCCCCAGCATGCCTTTTGCCACATTTATCACAAATTGGAAACTTAGTTATCTTACCATCAGACCTTTTTGAAGAATTCTTACCTTTCTCTTGCCACCTCGGTCTCTTCTTCTGCTGGTTGTTATAGAACACTTGGTCATCGATAAACTCCATTTCCACCTTCTCAGCACATCGAAAAAGCTTTTCATAACTTTTAAACTCTCGAGAAGCTAATGCCCTTCGATACTTTGGCTTTAATCCTGAGTAAAAACGATTGATTTTACTATCAAGGTCCCGAATAAAATTTGGAGCATACCTTGCCAATCGAGTGAACCTTTCTTCATAGGCAGCCACTGATTCTTCCTCTTGCCTCAATTCCAAGAATTGCTTTTCCATCCTAAGTCGAACAGCCTTAGGAAAATACTTCTCAAGAAACATACCTTTGAATTCATCCCAGTCAAGAGCATCAATCTCATCGGCGTCCCTGATATTTTTAACCATAGACCACCACTGATCTGCTTCACCCTCCAAACGGTAAATAGCAAGACTAACCTTTTGATTGTCTGAACACCCCATGACATCAAAAATCTTCTCCAGTGCTTTAATCCACCCTTCAGCTTGCACAGGGTCAGATGATCCTCTGAATGATGGGGGATGTTGCCTCATGAAATGTTCCACCATTGACATGTTCCTATGCGGTTGATCTGGCTGATCTCGTGCATGGATACCACCACCATTTATAGCCTGAGTCAACTGTGCCATCACTGCAACAAACTGTTCAGTTCCGATTCCAACCATCTCAGGTTGCTGATTTGGAAGGTTGTCTTCCTCCTGATGTCGTCCCAACATAGCTGCTTTGTTTCCCCTACGGAAAACCATTCTGAACATGGAAATATCTTAGGCGAAGCAACATGGTAATCCGTAAATGCTATATCATTTCAATCATATTATAATTTAACACTTTTCTAACTCCTAAAGTTGTCTAAACCGACCTTTGATACCAACTATAAGGCCCCAGCCTTAAACCTTACTTAATCTTGAGTTATTACAAGATTACACGTTGAGGATCTTTTCGGGTTTAGAGTTTTAGAGAATTAGATCATAAGACTTGCATTACATTCCACATATAAACAAAGTGGTTACATAAAGATAGTATTCTTCATTCCCATCAATGGAACACACATTTAAAATAAAACATGGATTAATTCTTGACACATCCTTGACTCTATCATCTTATCATGTACCTTTCCCTTGACCTGTGAAAAACATTTCAAAAACTTGGGATGAGCATAAAAACTCAGTATGGGTTATAAAAAAAACATGGAAAGGAAACATGAGTTCATATATACATAAGAATGAAATCATACTTTACCCATAAAACATAGGCACTTTAACATGCCTCATAAAATCATGAATAAATCATAGAAACCATAGACATAAAGGTAACTTGAGGCATTCATAACATTCTTACATAGGGAGTAACCCTCTTGGTTACGTTTGGAATACCCATCACAGTATATTCCCTAAAATCTCTTCGGAGAAACCTTAACGTTTCACTCCTTCGCGTTACCCAATGCATTGGAGAGCTATAACGGGCTCACCCGCCCTTAGTTTATCACGGAACCACCCGTTCTTCATAATAATGCCCAAGAACCTCAACATAATCGTATCACATAAAACATGCATAAAGGAAACATAAAATTTCCACCATTCAATCACAAGATATCAATACCACACATTGATATAAAAATATTATGAAAACCATTTTCAATACCAAAGTAAAACATGGTATTTATTTTTCTTTTAAAAAGAAGGAATGGCTTGTAGAAGAAGCCGAAACTCAAATAACGGTTACGACGGCGGAGAAGTCGTTGTCGCCGCATACGTACGACAAAAACATTCCCTTTTGTCGTTTGGTAAACGCTTCGTATAAAAAAGATTCCTTTTGAATAAACGTAAAAGTCAAAGGGGTTTATACACCGTATAAAAGAAGGTTGTGTATAAAACAAAATATGCCTCAACGAAAGGAGATTGAGACGAAATCCCATACAATGATCATTTTTAAAATAAAATATATACATTATGTGTATTCACTATAAGTACACATAAATAAAGTACAAATACAAGATACGACATAATAACATAATGACATAATTTGAAAATAGGATATTAACCCAAAGAATGGAAATTGGGTTAAGAAGTTCCCATACCTCGTATCTGACTTGACCCGACCGTTCTTTAAACTCCTGAATAATAAACTTTAGTTAATCTCTACTTGATTATGAATCTTTTCCAAGTTCATTATTCCTTTTATACCATGTTATGAACATCATGTAATCATTTAAGTTAATAATGTTCATTTTGTCGGTATTTGGTTCTTAAGTCAAAAATAGACTTCTTACACTTACATGTTGTTAATTTGGTCAATGTTTCATTATATCCAGAATGTTATTCATGATGTAGATATCATATATGTCATATATATCCAGTACATACATGTATTTAAAATATTACATAATCATTTAGAGGTAAGAAATGAAATGCACCGTTCATGGAGACGGTAAGCCGTACGTACGCATGAACGCTACTTTCATTTCTTTGTCATATTAATGGAATTAAAACTAAATGAGACTTATGTATATTTTAATTCCAGAATTATATTCATCATTTAGATATATCATTAATTATATATATCCATTATATACATGTACTTTTAATAGTACATTACATTTGGGGATAAGAAATGAAATGCACCGTTCATGGAGACGGTAGTCCGTACGTACGCATGAACGCTACTTTCATTTCTATCTCATACTTTAATGGAAATAAATGATAATGATATATATAGGTATATTATAATTCCAGTATAAAATCATGTATAATATCATTAACTTTATCCTTTACACATCCCACATATGGTATTGACGAATCAAATCACTTTTAGGGGGCGGTAGTCCGCGCTTCCTAAAATGAAGATATCGTGTTTTACCCATAATGGAAACCATAAAGGTATGCCCAAAATAAAAAAACAGAAGCTTAAGGAAAACATAAACATATTATATATCATATATAAAAATAGTGACATCATAATGGCCACCTTTGAAGGTGTTTAATGAGTGTTGAACAATCATCGTTTCGGGAGGCAGAATTTCGCCATCCACGGAAACCGTATGTTCTTTAACCATTTGATGTAGTTGTGTGAGAGTGTAGCTCAAATATATCTTATAACAACATCCTAGTATATTGAAGATACTGGTGTTGTTACAAAAGAAGTAAATAAAAAGAGTTTAGGGGGTTGGAGAAGCAAAATAAAACAAATGAACATGAGAGAATGAATTACCTTTAAAAAGTGTAACTCTTTTTGAGTTGAGCCTAAAGGCTTCCTTTCAAAGGGTTCTGCCCAAAGGGAATCCTCTAGGATGAGGAGAGGGATGTGGAGAGAGCAAATGGGCAGGGGTTGGCCGAGCCAAAGGCTTTTGAAGTGTGTGAAATAAGGTGGAGGTGGGGGCCTTTTATAAGGGGAGAGGAGGGGCACTTTTGGAAAGTAAAGAAACATTACATTATTTGAAAATGTGTTTCGGTTTTAAAAGGTCCCACATTGATGGAATTCGTGGATAAGGTGATAAGGCATCGAAATCCATTCATCCAATTGGTTTTGGACATGTGTAGTTCATAGATTTTATTTTATCTTTCCATTTTATTTAAATCGTCAAATAATGATGTCATCGCTGCATCATTATTATGTCATAAATAATTAAATTTATTTAATGTCTAAAAATTATAAAACAAATACTATGATGTAGGAAATCTTTTTATCTTTCCATTGAATATTTATAATCAAAATTTGGACTTGTATAACCCCACTTAAAAATTGTTTTCGCAAAACATATTATGTTTGTGTCACTTTCACTTTAACATTAAATAAAAATATATTATTGTCATTTTCCAACTAAAGTGGATACATGGGGTCCCCAAGTTAGGCCATGGCTTGTCTTGGTCGGCCATGACACAACCAATGAGGTTGGGACATGTGTCTAGGTCATTTTATATTATTAAAGTATTATTTATACCATAAACTACACTAATTACCACTAATCGCGATTAAAAACTTAATAAGTTACTATTCACCAAAAAATTATTATAATCTCATTGAACCACATTTTACTTCTTAATGACAACCATGTATGTCGGATTTTCAAAATTCAATACACATTAGTGGTAAACTTTCATTTAACTGAAAAATCAGTTTGCTTGATTACCACTTAGTGGTTTCACTATTCATCAAAAATTGAAGTTTTTCAGAAAATTACCAAAAATTCACCCTAAGCTATATTTGATATTCCGAATTCAAAAATGAAGTCTATTTTACAAAATTCAAATCATATAAGTCACATTAATTAATTTAATAATTAATTCCCGCTGCCAGAGCAAATAGCGTGTTTTTACAAAACAATAAGTATCAAAAGATTGACACCAGTTTAAGTCTAATTTCAAATCGAAATTGATTCCAATGACCACCATTGGATAAAATTGTAAAAATATATTCTAATTTCACTTTAAAACCAATTCAAAAGATAATCTAATCATATAAATAAATTAGATCAAAAAGAGGTTTTGAATTAAAATGCAACATTTTACACTATTCATAAAAAAAAATGAACTTTATCAGAAAGGTACCAAAAATTACACAAAGTAAAATTTGATATCCCGATTCTTAATAAAAGTTTTATTTGGTCCAAAAGAATGTATAAGAGTGATCAAAACTATATTTAATGACGGTTCACCATTAAAAGGTGATAAGTGAACCTTTAGTGAAAATTAGAGTATAAAAGCCTAAAATTGAACTCTTTCCGTATTTTAAGCCTTTGTCTTTTATTGGGTAAATGTAAAAACATCTAAAAACATATCTATTCATATTTTAGTTATTTCTATTCATTCCCGCCAGTACAACGGCTACTTGTTAACTAACATTTAAAATAATATTATTATATTACTAGTGTGCTACGTAAGTTTCAAAGAAACTCATCGTTGTGTATCGGGTACGCTATCGAACATAGCAACCCCTTTTAATTAAAATTCATATTTAATTCTCTAATATTAATAAATATGAAAATTATTTATTCTTTAATTACCTGGGATGTTACATTCATACTTCATAGACATGGTCTTTTATTCATGGGGTTAAACTACTCAAAACATGTCTCAGTCATAGGACCAAAAACTGTAATACACCTTGGTCATATTTCATGACCTTAAAACCTACATCATTGGTACTTATCAAATGTCCTTAAAATGGGAATCATTATTCATATATATATGAAATTAAAATAGATCCATAATGTTCCTTATCACATGGCCTTAAAGGCTATAACATGTCCCATTAAACTATGTCAAACTCTATGGGGGTATGATTCCCTTCATATGGATACCTAAGAATCCACTATCATGGGCCTGATCCCAATCCTACAACACCTACCTCCTCCATGGACGGTGATAAATTTGAGAACCCATTTTAATGGATTTAAAAAATAATATTAATTAAATACTAATGGTAATTATGGATACAATCTAATACATATTGATGTTCACATCGAAGTATGGTAACTATCGATCAATATCACAACCAAGGTAACCAATATTGTTAATGGTATGGATCTCATGAATATTTATTAAATCTATAATAGAGTCATATACTAGGAAATAAAACCCCTTAAGGGATGATCCAACTTACAATCCTCTTGAGAAATATGGATTTTTTGGTTTTCTTCATCTTCTAGTGACCACCTACCTTTGGAAATTAGATTTGTAATCGACAAAAAAACCATGACAAAAGAATTTATAGGGGGAACAATATTCTTGGAAGAAAAAATCATCATTAACTAGGATAAATTTACATCTCACATTATATTTATGAATTATACATGACCTTTTAGGTTCTTATATAACATGAGTTAGTTAAATTTCCACCCCTTATAAAACCAACACACTATCTATCATAGAAAATTTTATTTTTAATTAATATTTAAATTATTTAAGCTCAAATTATATAACACTATTCCTTGGAAAAGTTAATTAATTAATAAGAAATATTACATTATTAGAGACAATCAAATTCTACAATTTTTTATTCATTGAGATAAAATAAATATTGTTACGCCATGATATTTTAAAATAAGAACCATATATTCAATAGTGTGCATGCCTTGCAAAACTAGGTGAGTAAAGGGATACAATACCATGATACATTAAAGTATATTTTATATTTAAATACATTATATATATTCTATATATGTTAATTCATTCCAGACTGAGTTAGTGTGTGTTACATGAAATATTGACTTTCTTCGATAGCTTTCATTACATAAAAGATCAAGTTTTAACTGAACAATAATACATTATTGAAATATTATTATTTAATTTTATAATAATAAACCTAGACATTAAACTATATGTTATTAGTAGTATTAACATACTTCTGAAATTATAATGTTTATAATAGTATAGGATTAATTTATAGGTTAAAAATTAATTAGAAACGAATATAAGAACCAATTGAATATAAATAGAATGTTTTTAAATGAAACCATTTTTATGCTCACAATACTATTTTATCCTATTAAATTAAAGTAATAATAATTAGTGAATTAGTTTTGTTAAATATAAATTCTTTAAATTAAATAATTTTTTTATGTCAATCCCATGGATTTGATAAGCATAAGATCACACAATACCTAATTTTATGCATAAATATTATATTTTTATTAAGATATTTTTACCATATTTTAATCGTGAGACTACTTTAAATCCTAATTTTTACACATTAATTTTTTTAGTATTTGAAATATTATTTATATATGAATTATAAATCATGATAATTAGGTTAGTGTGATTTTTTTATATTTTTCAGAAACATTTTATTTTTAATGAATAGTTAAATATACTAAATTTTTGTTTAAAACAACATTTTCATCTAATTTTTTTAAAGAAAAATTATAAATATAATTTGTTTTATTTTTCATTTAGATAATGTTTTTATTAATTAATAAAATTCATGTCATTGGAATCAATTTCACTTTTTAGTTGACTTTAAAATAACAAGAAACATTAAGACATTTTTAATTCATAACTCTATATTGTTGTCCCGCATGCAGGGAGAATTTTAAATTCATTTATTCCACTTATTGTATTGTAATTTTAAAAAACTTAATCCATATTGTGAATCAAAATAATTTCATATTCAAATAAGAACAATATTTTACAAACAATATTTGTGCAAGTTATTAAAATTATTTTTAATGATTAAGGATAAATAAATCATAATAATGAACTAGATCATAAACTTAAAGCCTAAAATGACCTATAAACTTTTCAAAAGGCCATTTTCTGTTCATATAACAATTATATCATATATTTTATCTAATTGAATCCATTATTTGATCCACTTCACACATATAAAATGTAAATGGATTTCCCTTGTCAAAATATTATAAGAGTGCCACTCCTCATCCACTATAAAAGGACACTGCTTCTCACCATTCCTCACACCTATAAAAATGCTCATTTTTTTCTAAGATCTACCAAAATAGGTTCCAAAAATCACTACCCTCAGCCTTGATTCATTATTTTTATAATAATTCTTTCCAATGAAGTGTTTTGGTATAAATTAAAATAAGTTAATTGATTTACACGTAAAGTTTCTCTCAAGATTTTTAGTTTCATTTCCATTTTCTACTCCCTATAATATTTTTATTTGATGATTAAATAACCAAAAAAGTATCTTTAATATAATATTACGTTTTTATGTTAATATTTTTACCTACACTTACAAACACCTCAATCTAATTGGTAACAAACATACTGTTTTTCTGTAGAGATAACTAATGCCTTACGAAACGATGATTGTTCATTTTCTATTCCCACCTCTCATGGTGGAAATAATGAATGAAAATATATTTATATATGTTAAATATATAATATTTATAATTTATTTAGGATTATGTTACATTTACATAGAACATATATTATTCTTTCCATCTTGTCTAAATATGATGATTTGTTTTAGGAAGTGTGGACTACCTCCCCCTCAAAGAGATGAGAATCGTTCATGCCATACATGGAGTGTATAAAAGAAGATTTTAAAAAAAATATGTAACATATCTAACATATATTTGATATTGTAAATATTATATACATATTTATCATTTTTAATTTATTTAGTTGATATGAAAAAATAAGTGAAAATAGCCTTAATGGGTAAGTACGGCCTACCGTCTCCATGAATGATGCACTTCATATCTAATATCCAAATATTATAGACCAATATAAATGAATATATACTGAATATATATGATAATTATGTCATGTTTTAAATCCTAATGATGATGAAATCATTATCTAATTAATTGGAACAACAAATCACAAGTCAAAACTTGCTTTAGAAAACTAGGTAATTAAAACCCGAAATATTTAAAATAATTAAAGAGGGTTAACAAAAAGGAAATAAGATATATAAGGGTATAATATATGATATCATAAATACTAATATGGTTTTTTTATAAGATATTAACATATATTAAACAACTATATTGGTTTACGAAAACCAGATAACAAAGGTAACGTTAAGGTAAGGGATTTTTTCTCAATTTAGTTTCCATTGAGACTTATTTTGGGTATGAACAAATTCAATTTTACTTGGTGTATATTATTCACTTTGACATGTTATATAATAAATATATCTATTCTCATGATATTTTATGTTTCATTTAATTAATTGGGAATTATGATTTAAATGTTTCAATGTGTTCTGGGACACATTGGATTGTTTAAATATTATTTTTCCTTGGAAATGATTCAATGTTGAAATACATTGTTGTTACTTGTCCTCTTCCGAGGTATTATTTATTATTCCACATTATTTATGGATATTTTATTCCTTTTAATCATTCCAATGTAATAAAACAATGCACTATCTCCTAGATTCATAGGGTGGGGTGGGAGGTTATATTTTTATCAGAGGATGTTAAGAAAAATCCATAGAAAATATATTTATAATGCTTACATTAGATACCACAACCATAATATATAAATTCGAGATAAATGTATATGAACATCCTAGAATTTTGGTATGGTATATATTATATAGTTATTCTTAGAAATACATCCATGTTTGGACACTACAAGTGGATGTGGTTCTAGTATAGATGTACCTCGGTGCAATAAATATGACATGGTGTTTTAAGTTTGACTTGGGGTAACTAGGTATAAGAAAATGTACCATACTACACACTTGGTTTGAAAATCCCGGTGGATACTAATAGGATTATTCAAAATTTATTTACCTTCTATTATAAGGTATTTAAAAGTGAATCTGACCCTAGGTAAACAAGTTTATGATTCTAGGATTCATGATACAAAACTTTATGTTATGTATTACTTTACATTTTGATATATAAAATGTTCCCAAATTTAAGAGACAATTCAGTGTATTCTATTGTCTATAAATGGTTCATGGATGGTAAAATGGTATCATCACTCATGGAAATATAGAGATTCCCAACAGAGGGAAAAAATATATCTGGTATTGGATCGGAAAAAGTTGTTGATATTTTAGGGTAGCTTAGTCAGGTTATGAAAAATAGAATTTCTCAAATGGAGAAACATATTCCATGAAGTGAATATATTATGTTTGATATATTTATGTGGTAGAACATCCCACTGTTTATTAGGACTGATAATATAATTTTAGATGGGAAATTGTTTAATTCCCTAGAGAAGATATTTATGGACTTAGAGTGGTACAAAAAGAAAAGGTCAAAATGTGGTCAATTATCACCAAGTTGATGTTGATCAAATATGGTCCTTGTTCTAGAATACATATGATGAATATTAAATAGAACTCATGGAATTAATAGTGTTTGAGAATACAATATTCATTAAATACTTCCCTCACGATCAACATATTGAGATTATGATGAAGTTCCTTAACATAAAGTAGAAGGAAGACTAATGTTTTTTTTGGATAATGATTCTACCTTTACAAGGTTGTACATATATGATTTATATTATATATACAACATGGATTGAATGATTGACCACTTATTTTAAGGTCATAAGCCAAATCATCAAAGTGCATTTGTTTCTCATAATTTATCCTCGTATAAAAAGATTGTTTTCTCTACAATCAAAATAGGGATGGAATTGCAGAGATAATATTTATTTTAGGAAACCCAAGAGAAGAATATATATTATTAACACTATAAAAAATTGAATTAGTTAAATAAGATGAATAAAAATAATAATTTTAAAACATCTAATAACTGTGGAAAGAATCACTTTAGAAAATGCTTGAATGGATTGAGATTTTGTTATAAGTCTGGGGAATAAGTTCATCGTAAAATATAATTCCAAGAAAAGAAGGAAAAAGCTTCTATTTAATGATTAATATTATATTAGATGGAGAAATATACAAAAAAAATTTACCTAATAATCAAGATAATATACCTCTGAAGAAGCTAAGGGAACAAGGTCAAGAAAATATTATTGACACAACTGAAGTGGAATGATTAATGTACTTATATATTTTAATGTAAAAATTATTTTTTAAAACATTATTTTCTTCATATGATTTATGAAATTTTTAGGGATTGTTCTAGAATAATTTTGAAGAAATAATTTTGATCATATTATAAATGGTACCAAGAAAAGTAATTTAGTAGAAAGTCAATCTTTTAAAAAACGCAGGTTTGAGGGAAAGGCAGCTCATAATATATTCTTGATGTTGATATAATGGTGAAAAATTGGTTGATTTGGATAAGTGATGACTACCCTGGAATGAATTAATGAACTGTATACAATTTTTATATACTATAATTTATGGAGTTTACAACAAATTTGGATTTAAGGAATATATACAACTACATGTGTCTTACTTAAGGATTAAGGAAGAATACATGTTTCCAATAATGTTATATGGTATGTTGAGTTATTACCAGATTTCAAGAGGATTCATGATGAAGTTATTCACATGTATGAATTTGAAAATTTAGTCCTACTTAATGTTGGTTAAAGGATAATGACAATTTCATTTTTTAAATACAGCTACTGTCCTTCAAGTTTTATTGGATGATAATCTTTTTGAAAATTTATCCATTTAAAAAATGGTATAACATGAAAATTGGATGAATTTTTAGAGATTAATGTATTACATCACCATATGATGCATCATGAGCTAAAATATGATGTATAATTTGTTCAAGGTGTAATTAATAGAAAATATTATTTTTATAGAAACATATATTTACTTATATTCTTTGAGAGTAAAATAATTTCTTTATAATAGAAAAAATTGTTTTGAAAAAAAATGTCCAATTTTCATCATTTATTATAATATCTAGGGAATCTATTCATACCTATTATTTGTGGTTTTTTGTTAAAAAACATTCATATAAACATGTTCGATAACACTCTCCATGAGAACATGATTTTTGGAATTTTCAACTGTATCCATGTTTCCATTTACCAACTATATTCTCTTATGAGGGATCCTAGTTATGTGACATTTATAAATTAATTTCCCTTTTATTAAGAATATGTTTTATTGTCCATTTTTGTGATTTGTGTCTTTCAAAAATAGTTTTTTTTCAATCTCTAGTTTATATAGATCATGTTTAAATTGTGAGGACACAATTTAATTATGGTGGTAATAATGTAGTACCTCATAATTCTAAAATAAGAATATTATATTCAATAGCATGCATGATACAAGACACCAAGCGTTTAAAGAGATATAAAACCATGAAACATTAAAATATTTATATTTTTTAAAAAAATTGATATATTCAATATAATTTAATTAATGCAACTTTGAGTTAGCGTGTGTTGCACACAAGGGAGGATTTCTTCGATTTCTTACATTGCACACAAGACAGAGTTTTAACTAGACAACAATACAATATTAAAATATTATTATTTAATATACTAATACATAATATAGCCGTTAAATTATAAATAATAATAATTATTAACTAACTTATAAAAATATATTGTTTATAAAAAATAATATTAATTTGTAGGTTAAATAAAATTATAAATGAATATAGTAACTAATTGAATATAAAAAGATTGTTTTTATATACACCCATTTTTTATGCTCATAACAATTTTGATCATAATAAATTAAAGTGATAACAATTAGTGAATGTTTATAATGATATATAAATTTTATATATTCAATAAAATATTTTTGATGTTAATCTCATTGATTTGATAAGCATAATATCACAACGAACAAAATTTTATGCATAAAATACTATATTTTTATTAAAACCTTTTTACCATCTATTAATGGAAAATGTAATAAAAATCTTAATTTGAACACTTTAATTTATTAAACATATAAAAATAAAATTCATAATTTAAAGTGTAACGTGACAATTAGTTTATGGTAAATTTTTCATATTATTCTAAAACAATTCAATTATTAATGAATTGTTAAATATACTGAATTATGGTTTAAAAATGATTCTTCATATAATTTATTTACGAGGTTAAAATTTAATATATTTTTTAAATTTTTTTTAGAAAATATTTTTATCAATTAATTCTATTTAATTAATTTGAATCAATTTCACATGCAAATTGATTATAAAAAGATAGTAAACATTAAAACATTTTTACATTAAAAACTCGTATTGTCGTCTCAGATGTGGGGTGAATTTTAAATTAATTAATGCCACTTATATGCTTGTAATTTTGAAATATATATTAAATATTTGGAATAATAAATGTTTTTAATGTCAAATAGTACTAACTTTTTTTTGACAAAAAATATTAGTGAATGTGATTAAAATTAATGACAACGATTAAGGTTAAATTAAGCTTACTAAGTGACTAAACCATAAACACAATGCCTATAATAACCTATAGACATTTCAAAAGTCCATTTGATTCCCATATATTGACCTTATACTATATTTTATCTAATTTTATCAATTATTGTAACCACCTGCAACATGATAAATGTTCCTTGAATTCCCTTCTCAAAACATTACAAGAGTGCCACTCCTCCTCCACTATAAATGTCCATCACTTCTCCTCATTCCTAATACCTTTCAAACCAATTAATTTTGGAAAATAAATTCCCAAATAGATTCAGAAAATCCCTCCCCTTGGTCTAGAATCATCCCTTTGGGAATAATTATTTCCAAGGATGCCTTTTGGTATAAACGAAAAACAGTTACTCGATTGAGAGGTAACATTTTCTCTCAGGATTTTTAGTTTCATTTCCATTCAACACTCACTGTACTCTTATTATTATATTATTACATAAAAACAGTATCCTAATTATACTAGGATGTTTTTATTTTAATTTTTATAAATAAAGATACACAAAACTCTGTCTAATGGGTAAAATACACATTGTTTATGGGTACAACGAACTACTGCCTCACGGAATGATGATTATTCCTTTTTCATTTACTACCTCTCATAGTGGCCATTGTAAAGGAAAATATATTTATATTAGTTATATTTTATTTTTATAATTTATTATGTCTTGATTAAATTTTATTTAGAATATACCTTTAATCTTTTCATCTTGTGTAAATTGGATAATTTCATTTGAGGAAGTGTGGACTACTGCCCCTCAAAGCAATAGGACACGCTGATGACATAAATTGATCATATAAAAATGATTTTAATAAAACTAGGTAACATATATAACATATATATCATACTATAATTATTATATAAATATTTATCATTTATATTTCATTCTTTTAATATGAAAATGAAATGAAAGTAGCGTTAATGTGTACATACGACCTACCATCTCCATGAATGATGAACTTCCTTTATAATCTAAAAATATTTTGGAATACTATATATAAAGACCCATACTTTACATAAATTTTTATTACTTAAAAATTGAATCACACTTATTACAACATATAACAAAACCATGAAAGGACCATATAGGTATAGTGTCTTTAGAAACTGGGAAACATAAACATCTGGTTCATAAAGCGTCTACATTGTCTCCCATTTATTTCATCATATCTATAGTCCCTTTTGGAATATCTTACTTAATAACCTTCTTCCTGACCTGGGGAATGAAAACATACAAAAGGGTGAGCTAAAATGCTCAGTAAGGGTAAACAAAAGAAATATCAATCACATCATATTAATAAGAACATAACTTTTGGAAATCTTAACCTGCAAAAGAGATCATAATATCATAACATGGGATAAATCATAGTAGTGAAATGTAATTCCAATAATCATAACATGAAACATGAAACTTTGTGGCACACACACATAATCATAGAGAATCATTTCTCTGTAGTCAAGACTCATTGTCAAGACTATCTTAGTGGACAAAGACCATTTCTGAACCGAGTTCAATCCTCGTTCCAGTCCTGTTTCACTGAATCGGTTTAACCTGTCATTCCAGCCATGTATATCTCGTGAGATACAAAATATTTACCCAATTAATTCGAGGGAGATATAGGTCCCACCCATCTCATAATGATACCATTCTTATGTGTGCCACAAAATCATAAACCATACATCATAGCATAACCCATGTAATAAAAATGGGAATCTTAAACATCGTGACATCATAAAACAACTCATATAAGATAAAGGAATTCATAAAAATAATTCCATCACAACATAATCAAATCAATGTAATGATAGGGATATAAATAGAACCCTTTATTATCTGAAATGGAAAATAATTTTGATAAAATGCTTGAACTCCATTCTTGAGGAAAATATCCTTTCTACTTCAAAAACACTTTTCATTTCTTAACATGTCATATAATTCTAAACTAAAAGAAGTTGATTAAAAATAAACTTGAAAACTTGTAAGGGAAGCTTCTTGGAAATAATTTTTTAAAAATCTATTCATGACGTATAAGTTAAAATAAAACATTCTTCTCGTACTTTTTCCGGAAAAGTGAAAAAGTACCTCGTACAAAAAACAGCAAATGATTCCTTTCACATCTTGTACTAAAAACTCACCGAAGGGTAAAATTTGATATAAACTTTTGTATAATGATGTAAATATTACATATTGAGGAAACAAGGATGTGGATGATAAAATGCACCCCAGTAAATTCCAAAGTATAAAAAATCTCAGATAAAAATGAGATTGTAATATTTCCCTTACCTTAGGTCCGATTTGCTTCGTAAGTGTCCGAACCTCCTATATAATGATTTAAATAATGTCATTTACTTATTCCAGAATCATTATCATTGTTATGATATCATATATGGTCATATTCTTAGCTTATTATTAGTAATATTTCATTGCTACTTGTTATTCCGGTGTTTATTACTTTTTGTTTTTATGCGTGTTTTGTCGAATGAATTCTTATTCTTCATTTTAGGTTATAGATACCTCATTTATATAATGGTATTAGTGTAATATATATATCATATTCATTCATTAAATTCATTTATATAATCATTATGCAATGAAGATCATGTAGAACGAGTCGCATCACATCATGGAGACGGTATTCCGTACGTACGTACGAGCGATGATATCGTTCCCATGAACGTGGAATTGTATTGGAGTGTATGTATACTATTTCAGAATCAATATGAATTTACAATAATCATATATATATTCATTCTTTACACCATTATACCCATCCAAGTAAGGTGGTGGTGGAAAATAGATTACACCACGACGTGGAGACGGTATTCCGTACGTACGCACGTGCGGTGATTTCATTTTCCGTAGGATGGATAGATGGTGAAATAGGGTTGTTTCATACTTATAATAACATATCAGTATATGAGTGATACTTATGTTACTACTTCATGATGAAACAACAAAATAGGAAGAAGTGGAAGAAGAAATAAAGATGAAAGAATCGGTAACGGGCATTACCTCTTCTTTGAAGCGCTTCTTTGAGACCTCCTTTTAGGGCACTAAAATTGGTCTTTGAAGAAGAAAAGGACCTCTAGGATGTCTCTAGGAAAGTGTAGAGAACAAATTGGCAGGGTTTTGGCGATATTTAAGGCTCAATGTTGTTTGAGGAAGAGAGGGAGGAGATGCCCTTTTATAAGGGAGGAGAGGGGCACCTTTAGAATAACAAAAAATATTATTTTATTATAAAGCCAAATTCGGTTTTAAATAGTTCCAAATTTATTTATTTTGAATATATGGTGGGGATGGTTCGAAATACTCTCATCCAATAGAATTTAGACAAGTTTAGGTTACTATTTTAACTTTATCATTTAGATTTAACATTAAGTTAAATAATTTTACTTTTACCGTGTCTTCTTGTGTTCTTACACTATAATGTTAATAAACTTACTATAACAAGACAAAAGAACCCCAAGTTGTTTATTATTAATATATAAAACCTTATATAAGTCATTTTTCAGAAAATTAGATTTTTAGGAATAAAATAACAATTAATAATATAATATTTGTTTTAAAAACTATTTTATGTCAATTTTGACACTATTTAGTAATTGATTTTTTTTAAATTAAAAAAGAATGATTAGTTCGAATAAAGTTAATTAAATAAATTATAACATGTAATATTAACATATTAAAGTATTGTAATTCATAAAAAATCTAAAATTACATTAATTTGGGTATTTATAACATCAATTATGTCAATATTTCATTAATAAGATAATTACTGCATCATCGTGGTGTCAGAAATAAATTAAATTATTTAATGTCTAAAAATTATATATAAAATACCATTATGTTGTAAATCTTTTTAGCTTTCTAATGAATATTTATAGTCGAATTTATCTTATGTATAACCCCATATTAAAAATGATTTACTTATTAAACATTGATTTTAACTATTTTAACCCTTCTTTAAGTAAATTGATAATAGATGTCCTAATCTAATCCAAGTGGGCCTAAATGGTCATATTTTATTCCTAAGGTTTTTTTGGTCGAATTACACTTATCCAATAGAATTAGGACATCTGTTAGGGTAATAATAATATCATTTTTACCCTTAATTACCCTATTTACTTTTAACCGTGGTAAATAAAAGTAAAAAGTTACTATTCACCAAAAAATTAATTTCATCTCATTGAACAAAATTTTACTTATTGAAATCAACTGTGTCTCTCGGATTTTCGAAATTTCACTCAAACAAGTGGTAAAATTAAGTTTTATGAAAAATTCAGTTTTTTTAACTACCACTTAGTGGTTTCACTATTCATCAAAAATTGAAAGTTTTCAGAAAAATACCAAAATTTCACCCTAGGATAATTTCGATATTCCAAATCCAAAAATGAAGTCCATTTTGAAAAATAAAATTTATAAAATTTCAAAAAGTGGTTATTACTATTCATAACGGCTTGTTTTAATAATATTTTAATAGCATATCGTTGCTTAGTGAAACCTGGTATTGCGTACGACACAAGCTATCGAGGAAGGCCGCGATTGTGTGTAAAGCAAGCCAATCTAGTGTTCTATGTAGTGAAAGATTCATTTGATGATTTAAAAACGAAATATTTCTCATAAAAGTCCCGGGTGTTACATTCTACCCCCCTTAAAATTAATTTCTCCCTCGAAATTCATCACTTTTTAACAAACAGATGAGGATACCTCTCCCTCATCATATCCTCAAGCTCCCATGTAACTTCTTCTAATTGGTGGTTCATCCATAAAACTTTCACCAAGAAAGTGGTCTTGTTCCATAGGACTTTTTCGCTACGATCCAGAATCTCTATCGGTTGTTCTGTATAAAAAAGATCATGCTCCAGCAGTACAACTTCTGATTTGAGTACATGTGAAGGATCATGTATGTACTTTCTCAAGAGAGATACATGGGACATGTCGTGAACTTGAGAGAGATTCGGTGGAAGCACCAATCGGTAAGCTACCTTTCCAACAAGATCCAGTATTTCAAAAGGACAGATATATCTAGGGCTCAACTTCCCCTTCTTTCCAAATCTCATGACCCTCTTCCAGGGAGATATTCGTAAGAACACTTTATCACCCACTTCAAACTCTAGGTCGCTTCTTCAGTTGTTCGTATAACTTTTCTATCGACTTTGAGCTGCTTTTATGTGTTGTTGAATAGATCGGACCTTTTCTGCCATCTCGTCAACAAGATCAGGTCCTAATAGCTTTCTTTCCCCAACTTTATCCTAACAAGTTAGAGTCCTGAATTTCTTTCCATAGAGAGCTTCATAAGGAGCCATCTGAATACTGGAGTGAATGATATTGTTATTAGAAACCTCCACCAAAGGTAAGTGTTGATCCCAACCACCTTTGAAATCCATAGAGAAATTTCTCAATATATCTTCTAGAGTTTGAATTGTTCTCTCAAACTGAGCGTCTGTCTGAGGATGATAACCAGTGCTGAAACTCAACTCTGTATCCAGAGTATGCTAAAGACTTAGCCAGAACTTCGAGGTAAATCTCAGACCCCAATCAGATATAATAGAAAGTGGTACTCCATGCAATCTTACCACTTCCTTTACATATATCCTAGAAAGCTTATCCAGAGAGAAATCCTCTCTAATAGCAATGAAGTGTAAAGACTTTTTAAGACGAACAACTATGACCCAGATAGCATTATTGCCTTTGGATGTTTTAGGAAGTCCTGTGACAAAGTCCATAGTGATGTTTTCCCATTTCCATTCAGGTATAGGTAATGGTTGTAACATCCCCTTAAACTTCTGTCTCTTAGCTTTAACTTGCTGACAGACCAAGCATCAAGAGACCTATTCACCAATATCTCTTTTCATGCCATCCCACAAAATGTACTCTTTCAGGTCCCTATACATCTTTGTGCTTCCAGGATGAATAGATAATGAAGAACTATGAGCCTCATCCAGCAGCTCCTTCTTTAATTCTGGGATGGGAGAAACACAAACCCGATTCCTAAACTTTATTATCCCATCACAATCAAGGTTGAATTCAGGAATATTTCTCACCTTCTTTTGTAACTCGACATCTTCTTCCTGTGCCCCTTTAATCTTCACATGTATAGATGGTTGAACATTCATTTGAGAAAGATATGATTTTCCCCCTTCCATTAAAATTACATGATCCATCCTTTGTAAATCCATAAATATTGGATCTTTTGTGATCCTCATCATGGATAAGCTAGCATGGTCTTGTCGACCTAATGCATCTGCCACCTTGTTTTCTTTCCCAGGGTGGTAATGAATTGAGCAGTCGTAATCCTTAATCAGCGCCAACCATCTTCTTTGGCGAATATTCAGCTCCTTTTGTGTGAAAATATACTTTAAACGTTTATGATCAGTATAAATATCACACCTTTCACCATAAAGATAATGCCTCCAAATCTTGAATGAAAATATTACCGCAGCTAACTCCAAATCATGAGTTGGGTAATTTTGCTCATGGATTTTCAACTGTCGTGAGGCATAAGCTATCACCATATAATTTTGCATAAGAAAACATCCCAATCCCTTCTTGGATGCATCACTATAGATCACAAACCTTTCTCCACTACAAGGCAGTGTGAGCATAGGTGCACTAGATAATCTTCTTTTCAACTCCTTGAAATTCTCTTCACATTCTTCCATCCAAACAAACATAACCCCTTTCCGAGTCAACTTGGTGAGTGGATTAGATAATCGTGAAAAATATTTCACAAAATGTCGATAATATCCATCCAAACCAAGAAAACTTCAGATCTCAGTTACTGTTGGTGGTCTCGACCATCTTTTGATAACCTTTGTTTTTGCTGGATCCATAGATATCCACTCTTTTGAGATTATGTGACAAAAAAATGCAACTTTTTTAAGCCAAAATTCACACATGGTAAATTTGGCATAAAGTTTCTCCTTTATCAGGGTCTTCGATATAATTCTCAAGAGCTCTTCAGGTTCTTCCATGCTCTTTGAATATACAAGAATATCGTCTATAAAGACTACCAAAAACTGATCAAGATAGCCTCTAAAGACTCTATTCATCAAATCCATGAAGATATCAGGGGCATTAGTAAGACCAAATGGCATCACTATAAATTCATAGTGTCCATACCTTGTACGGAAAGCCGTCTTTGGTATATCCTCCCGTTTGACCCTTAATTGATGATACCCTGAATGAGGATCAATCTTGGAAAAGTATTGAGCTTCGCTTAGTTGGTCAAATAAGTCATCAATGCATGGGAGAGGATATTAATTCTTGATAGTGATCTTGTTAAGTTCTCGATAATCAATGCAGAGTCTCATTGATCCATATTTCTTCTTAACAAATAGAACAGGTGCTCCCCAAGGTGACACACTAGGGCGTATGAACCCCTTATCAAGATTCTCTTGGAGTTGCTTCTTCAATTCCTGCAACTCAATTGGGGACATTCTATAAGGTGTCTTTGAAATAGGCAAAGCACCCAGTACGAGTTCTATTGAAAACTCAACTTCACAATTTGGTGGAAGACCCGGAAATTCTTCCAGAAAGACATCATCAAACACTCGTACAATGGGAATATTCTTAATCATGAGTTTCTCACCAACCATTTGAGATAAATAACCTTCATTTAGTGGAATTAAGACACATAAGATAGAAGAAATTTCCACTGGAAGGTTATGTTCATCCTTGCATCGATAGGCGTTCATAGATTGATCTGGAATATGAAATGTGACTTCCCTTATTTAGAAATTGATATGAGATCCATATAAAGAAATCTAATCCATGCCAAGAATCACATCAAATTCCACTATAGGAAAGATCACAAGATTTACAAGAAGCACTTTCCCAAAAACTTCAATCGGAGAAGAATTATAAACTTTTGATGTGACTGTTGTTCCATTAGGTGTTTTCACAGCTAACTCAACATCTAATTGTTGAGGTAATATGGTAATACCCTTAGAAAAATATTCAGAAATAAAAGAGTGGGTGGATCCAAAATAAAATAAAACATTTTCTACTTTAGAGTTGATGGTAAGTGTTTCTTTCACCACATTGTTATCATACTCCACATCGCTGATAGAAATTTCATGTGACTTTCCTTTGTCTTTATCCTTAAAATTTTGTTGACGTCGATCATCATCAATAACCATTGGATTAGGGCATTTATTGTCATAAGGCCCCATCTCCTTGTACTTGAAACATTAAAGTATAGTAGGTTCATTCTGTGTATCCCTTCCTTTGTTTGCATCATTAGACATCTTCTTCCCATCATTGCGGCATTCAAATGCTCGATGGCCTTCCTTTCCACATTTGAAACATTTACTTGTCCCTTTAAGACAACTCACTCCATATTTCATTCCACACTTTGAGCATAAGGGAAAGCTCATCTTCTTTTCAGTGTGCTCTTTAGATTTTCCTTTGAATTCCATTTTCCTCTTCTTATCAAACCCATATGACCGATGGGTTAATCCAATCACCATCTCAACTTTTAGAGCACATAGAATGATTTCCTCGTAGCTATTGAAGTCCCTTATGGGTAACACCCTTCGAAGACTTGGTTTTAAGCCACTAAATAATCGATCGATCTTACTCTCAGGTGGGATAATAATACCAGAAGCGTACCTTGCAAGTCTTGTAAAATTTGATTCATAGGTACCAACAGATTTATCATCCTTTTGCTTCAATTCAAGAAACTCTTTCTCCATCTTTGTTCGGATAATACGGGGGAAGTACTTATTGAAAAATATGTTTTTGAACTCGTCCCATTCCATGGACTCAATTTCATCTCTTTGCCTCGTATTCTTGATAAGATTCTACCATTGATCAGAATCTCCTTCCAAACGATACACTACTAGGATGACTTTATCATGTTTAGAACATTGAAGAACTGAAAATATCTTTTCAGTAATAATAATCTATTGTTCAACAATTAATGGATTAGTAGACCCACTGAATGAAGGTGGACGCTGCCTCATGAAGGATTCAACAGAATGTTGCTCCCTCCTTTGCTCGTTTGGAAGTACTGCATGATTCATAGCTTGAGAAAGTTGTGTGATCATGGCTACAATATTTTTCATTCCATCTCCCATAACGTTTGGTTGCTCAGGGGGATAATCATTGCATTTGCTGTCGCATTCCTCATTAACACGGTTCCTTTGGGTTCCAGCAATTGACTAAAACCAAGAAGAATAGTGCGAGAAACACTAATTATAATAGGAAAACCACATAATCAAGAATAAAATTTCACACTTAAGGTCTTATCCTAGGTTATTAATGGTCATTTCTAAAACACTAAGATTTTTTTCTATGCTTAGAATTATCCTTAGGGTTCTTACTAAGGCTTTCACATCCTAGTTTCCAAAGGTTGACTATACCTTTACTTTGATACCAACTATAATGACCCATACTTTACATACATTGTTATTACTTCAAAATTGAAGCACAATTATTACAACAGATAACAAAACTAGGAAAGGACCGTATAGGTATAGTGTCTTTAGAAACTGGGAAACATAAACAACTGGTTCATAAAGCGTCTACACTGTCTCCCATTTATTTCAACATATCTATAGTCCCTTTTGGAATATCTTACTTAATAACCTTCTTCCTGGCCTGGGGAAAGAAACCATACAAAAGGGTGAGCTAAAATTCTCATTAAGGTTAAACAAAAGAAATATCAATCACATCATATTCATAAGAACATAACTTTTGGAAATCTTAACCTGCAAAAGAGATCATAATTTCATAACATGGGATAAATCATAGTAGTGAAATGTAATCCCAACAATCATAACTTAAAACATGAAACTTTGTGGAATACACACATAATCATATACAATCATTTCTTAGTATTCAAGACTCATTGCCAAGACTATCTTAGTGGACAAAGTCCATTTCTGAACCGAATTCACTCCTCGTTCCAGTCCTGTTTCACTGAACCAGTTTAACCTGCTGTTCCAGCCATGTCTATCTCATGAGATATAAAATCTTTACCCAATGCATTGGAGGGAGATATAGGTCCCACCTGTCTCATAATGATACCATTCTTATGTGTGCCACAAAATCATAAACCATACATCATAGCATAACCCATGTAATAAAAATGGGAATCTTAAACATCGTGACATCATAAAAAACTCATATAAGATAAAGTAATTCATAAAAATAATTCCATCAGAACATAATCAAATCAATTTAATGATGGGGATAGAAATAGATCCCTTTATTATCTTATATGGAAAATAATTTTGATAAAACGCTTGAACTCCATTCTTGAGGAAAATATCTTTTCTACTTCAAAAACACTTTTCCTTTCTTAACATGTCATACAATTATAAACTAAAAGAAGTTGATTAAAAATAATCTTGAAAACTTGTAAGGGAAGCTTCATGGAAATAATGTTTTAAAAATCCATTCATGCCATATAAGTTAAAAGAAGACAATCTTCTCGTACTTTTTTCAGAAAATTCAAAAAGTACCTCGTACGAAAAACGACAAAAGATTCCTTTCATATCTTTTACTAAAAACTCACTGAAGGGTAAAATTGGATATAAACTATTGTATAATGATGTAAATATTATATATTGAGGAAACATGGATGTGGATGATAAAATGCACCCCAGTAAATTCCAAAGTATAAACAATCTCAGATAACAATGAGATTGTGATATTTCCCTTACCATAGGTCCGATTTGCTTCGTAAGTGTCTGAAACTCCTATATAATGATTTATATAATTTCATTGACTTAATCCAGAATCATACTAATTGTTATGATATCATATATGGTCATATTATTAGCATATTATTAGTAATATTTCATTGCTACTTGTTATTTGAGTGTTTATTACTTTTTGTTCTTATGCGTGTTTTGTTGAATAAATTCTTATTCTTCTTTTTAGGTTATAGATACCTCATTTCCAGAATGGTATTAGTGTAATATATATATATATATATCATATTCATTCATTCAATTCATTTATATAATCATTATTCAATGAAGATCATGCAGAACGAGTCGCATCACATCGTGGAGACGGTATTCCGTACGTACGCACGAGCGATGATATCGTTCCCATGATCGTGGAATTTTATTGGAGTGTATGTATACTATTTCAGAATCAATATCAATTTAAAATAATCATATATATTCATTCTTTACACCAGTATACCCATCCATGTAAGGTGGGGGTGGAAAATAGATTACACCACGGCGTGGAGACGATATTCCGTACGTACGCACGCGCGGTGATTTCATTTTCCGTAGGATGGATAGATGGTGAAATACGGTTGTTTCATACTTATAATAACATATCCGTATATGAGTGATACTGATTTTATTACTTTATTATGAAACAACTAAAGAAGAAGAAGTGGAAGAAGAAATAAAGATGAAAGAATCGGTAACGGGCATCACCTCTTCTTTGAAGTGCTTCTTTGAGACCTCCTTTTAGGGCACTAAAATTGGTCTTTGAAGAAGACCAAGAACTCTAGGATGTCTCTAGGGAAGTGGAGATAAGAAATTGGCAGGGGTTGGACGAACTTTAAGGCTCATAGTGGTGTGAGGAAGAGAGGGAGGAGGTGCCCTTTTATAAGGGAGGAGAGGGGCACCTTTGGAATAACAAAAAATATTATTTTATTATAAAGCCAAATTCGGTTTTAAATAGCTCAAAATTGATTTATTTAGAAGATAAGGTGGGGATGGGTCTAAATACTTTCATCCTATAGAATTTAGACAAGTTTAGGTTCCTATTTTAACCTTATCATTTAGATTTAACATTAAGTTAAATAATTTTACATTTACTATGTCTTCTTGTGTTCTAACACTATAAGGTTAATAAACTTACTATAACAAGCCAAACGAACACCAAGTTGTTTATTATTAATATATATAACCTTATATAAGTCATTTGGCCAAACCATATATTTTTAGGAATAACATAACAATTAATAATATAATATTTGTTTTAAAAACTATTTTATGTCAATTTTGACACTATTTAGTAATTGATTTTTGTTAAAATTATAACAGAATGATTAGTTCAAAAAAAGATAATTAAATAAATACTAACATGTCATATTAACCTATAAAGTTAGTGTAATTCATAAAAAGTCTCAAATTACATTTATTTGGGTATTTATAAATCAATTATTTCAATATTTCATTAATAAGATAATTACTGCATCATCGTTGTGTCATAAATAAATTATATTATATAATGTCTAAAATTTATAAATAAAATACCATTATTTTGGAAATATTTTTAGCTCTCTAATGAATATTTATAGTTGAATTTATCTTATGTATAACCCCATATTAAAAATGATTTACATATTAAAGTTTGATTTTAACTATTTTAACCCTTCTTTAAGTTAATTGATAATAAATGTCCTCATCTAATCCAAGTGGGCGTAAATGGTCATATTTTATTCCTAATGTTGTTTTTGGTCGAATTACACTTATCCAATTGAATTAAGACATGTGTTCGGGTAATAATATTACCATTTTTACCCTTAATTATCCAATTTACTTTTAATCGTGGTAAATAAAAGTAAAAAGTTACTATTCACCAAATATTTATTTTCATCTCATTGAACCACATTTTACTTATTGACATCAACCGTGTCTCTCGGATTTTCGAAATTCCACTCATAGAAGAAGTAAAATTAAGTTTTATGAAAAAATCAGTTTTTTTAACTACCACTTAGTGGTTTCACTATTCATCAAAAATTGAAAGTTTTCAGAAAAATACCAAAATTTCACCCTAGGCTAATTTCAATATTCCAAATCCAAAAATGAAGTCCATTTTGAAAAATAAAATTTATAAAATTTCAAAAAGTGGCTATTTCTATTCATAACGGCTAGTTTTAATAATATTTTAATAGCATATCATTGTTTAGTGAAACTCGGTATTGCGTACGACGCAAGCTATCGAGGAAGGTTGCGATTGCATGTAAAGCAAGCCAATCTAGTGTTGCTTGTAGTGAAAGATTCCTTTGATGATTTAAAAACAAAATATTTCTCATAAAAGTCTCGGGAGTTACACTATAAATACATATATACTAAATATATATGCTAATTTTGTCATAGTTTAAATTATTAATATGATTAAAGAACTATCTAATTAATAGGAACAACAAATCACAAGTCAAAACATAGTTGAGAAAACAAGGCAATTAACACCCGAAATAGTTAAAATAATGAATGTTTGTTAACAAATGGGAAATAAGATATTATAGGTGGATAATATATGATATAATAAATATAAATATGGTTATTTTATAATATAGTACCATATTTTTAACCACTATATATTATAATAAGTACCATACCACAAATGAAACCTTAAAGAAAGAGATTTCATCTCAATTTACGTTCCATTGAGACTTGTTTTTTATGCACAAAATCACTTTTATTTGCTGTATACAATGCCTTTTGACAAGATATATCATTAATATAATTGTTTTAATGTTATTTTATGTTTCATATAATTCATTAAAATTATTATTTAAATGTTTAAATGAGGTATGGGACACATTAGATTGTGTAAATATAATTTTATCTTGGGAAAGTTTTAATGTCAACAACCCTTGTTATTACTTATCCTCATCTAAGTTAATATTTATTAATATACATTATTTATGTATATATGATAAGTTAAAATATTTATTTTTTATATGAGGAATTATTTTGACTAGTACAATATTGTTATGGCTAGTTATTGATAGCCCCTTGATGCATCGATAGTCTCATGAGAAGAATCAATTGGCAATATTAGATAGGCTTTTACCTGACATGTGTGAAATTTATTGTGCAGGTTATTAAATTTAGAGGTACCATGTACCTAGGAAACATTTCATCCAATATTTAAGAAATTACCACTTTTAGATTTAGTTATTATTTATCCATTATATTTTTTCATTGACATATCTATGGATACATTTCATTCTCGGGTTATTGATTTAGATTAAAATAATTTTCATTTTTAAAATTTCCATATAGATATTTCCTTATCATGCTATTTTAAGGGCTTGTGTAATAATATATTTACCTTAACATGTTAATTTATTCCTATTTATTCAATATTAAATTCGATTTACTTACCCTTAATGTGCATTTTAGCTCACCCTTATTATGTATCATTTCCCAGGTCATAAAGAAGAGATCTTTGAATAATAATTCATAGATGTAGTTTATTTCAATTTACTATGTAAAATATTTTATTTTGTTTTACCAATGTATTATTTTTATCTTTTTTGTAATCTGTCTTTCTAGGACAACTAAAATGATTTTCCCTTCTAGATTAGATTCCTTGTAACAATGCCGATGTAAAAAAATAAAGCATCAGCTCTAGGCTTCTAGGGTCAGGATGTTACAAATAATACCCCATATACTTATTTAAAATAAAAATTTAAGATTTAAGAATAATATTAATCTAAATATTACATTTAATATATACATAAAAACCAAAAACATTCACAAAGGAATTTTTTGATACATCTCATTACATATCTCGTATGGTTTATTTTAATTTTCTTAATATTGAATGAGGTTAAATTAGAATTAATTATTCTATATTAAATAAATCCAAAATTAAATATACAAGTTTTATTATATAATTATTTATTGAAACATGAATAAAAATATATAGTTACTTGTTTATGTTGAATAATTTCACTGTTTTTTTCATATATGACCTGTTTATTAAACATTTTTAAACATTTTTATTTAATTAATAAACCCATGGTTTAAGTCATCCCAACCTCAATAATATTAATATATTTTTTACATTAATTTTTAAACTTCGTAATATTAACTTGGTTTAAAATTATACCTTATTAGAAAAATGATGTCTTTCTACATTAAATAATAATAAATCTCTACTTTATTATGACTTAATTGGTCTGCATACATTTAAATTTATTATCTTTAAAAACACACTATATATTTTCAATTTTTCATCAAAATTATCATTGGTCATTTTTAATAATAGATAAGAATCATGTGTATTTAATTATTTATAATCAAATGATTCTAAAAATTCATCCTCATGGAGTTTATAAATTTAATAGAATCTGAGAATAAATATCATCCAACTTGACTGGTATATGGGAATAATATTTAATCTCAAACTAAATTATTCTACTAAAGGGAATTTAGTATCTTGTACAAATACCTTAAGTTATATAATATATTTTACTCAGGTTTAAATCACTCAACAAACACTATGGTGGTATTTTTAAGGATGTTATATGTTATTCCAACATAGATTTGGGTTGAGATGAATATTTTCCGACCCATGATGTTCAGTGGGAAACCCTCATTAATGCCTTTAAATTTTTTTGAAAAAACAATTTTTTAAGGATATAATGTTAGAGGTGGATTTATTAGTTCCTCACAAGAAAAATATTTTGGGTGAGTGGTAGCATGCACAAAACACTCATCTATTTGACCTAGGTGATATTTCAAAAGATAAATTTTGTTAGAATAATTAAATTTGACCATATTATTTCAGATATTATAAATTAGATCATATATTTATATAAGGTATAAACCATTAATCAAATTTCTTATATAATAAACCATTTCATTCAAATGTATAAAATATATTTTTTCAATGATGAATAGAAATTATTTTTTATCCAAAAAATAAACAAAAGTCAATGTTCTATTTATAAAGGGAATATAATAACACTTTTTCTCATTCTTGAAATAATTTAATAAAAAATATTGACTATATATTCAAATCACTATTGAAACACCCCTTTATCCATTTTTAATAGGTAAATTTACTTACCCTTTACTAGTTATCTCTTATTTTTGAGTACATATACACCCACAAATTCTGGTTATGTTAAGTTTGTGTTTATTAACCATGAATCAAAATTATATAGATAAAATTATACAAAATTTGAATATTTATGTTAATGTTATTTTTCTTTATAAGTGAGAACACTTATCTTATTATATTACCAATCTATAAATTTACAAAACAAACTAATGGTAAATTTCAGTAATAAGATGACTTTTGTGTTTTAATATTTTAAAATTGACAACATATATTTTATTTCCATATTTTATATTAGTTTTTATTAATATTATTTATTTAATTGATTTATCAAAAAGGATATCTTATTTATATCATTTACATTAATGATTCAAGACTCATATTTTAACAATCTTTGAGTCTAGTTTGATATCTCTCTCATCACTTATTTATTTATGTGTAAAATCATATAAATTATATCAATGGTAACTCTTAAATAGTTTAACAATTTTTTTCCTAGTTCATTAAAATAATTATGAAAAACTATTCCTTTATATACCAAATAATATTAGGTTAAATGACGAAACAAAAACATAAAACCCATATTTATATATTGGAACATGATCCCATTGGATTCATTTTTATCTTATATAACATACACATGATAATTGATGAGTATCTATATTTTTAATGACCCATCCATTTTGATTATCTAGGTCTTGATAAGTGTTAACTTTTAATGGAATCTCACACCATGATATATTTTAATGATTTTAAATATATTATAATTTTTCATATGCATCTCATGTATATTGAATCTTATTTGACCATACACATGTTCCTACTTATAGTGATTTAATTTATTTATATTGTTATTATTTAAAATATATTTCAATCATTTTATTGTAAAAATAATATAAAATTAATGGATTGGGTTATGATTTTGTCATAAAATTTAAAATTTGTTACTAGAAATCATACCCATTAGGGCAATATGAAAATTATAAGTGAAACTCATTCCATTTAATTGATTAAAATCATATAAAAATAAAATATAACTCTTAAGAATATATAGTGTATTGTATTTTTAACCCACACTTCCATAGATAGGGTCTAAGATCCCATATAAATTAATGTATAATCAAAATATATCTAATCCATAATTCATTACCTAAAATATATAAAAATTTTAAATAATTATTTTAATTACAATCATATATGAATATGAAACAATATTTAACTTTTAAAATATAAATAATCAAAACTCTAACAATTTTTAGGTTTGTATGATGGGTGGTGAGTTTGAATATGAATTTAGCGTACATGATGGGTGAGTGCTGGGAACAAGTGTGGTGTAGTGAGGTGAGCATGAGAAATATGTATGGGTCATGTGGGTGGTTTTTTTATTATATAATCTATAGCGTTCACTGGTTTGGGTAGATTAATGGTTCATAGGAGGTCCACATGATGTGCACCCTAGTTACATTGGAAGGGGGAATAACATATTTTTTCTCTATTAGCATGGAAAAAGATACAAATTATGGACATTGTAATATTTGTATATTGAGATAAATCTTTTAGGGGACTTTAGAAATCAAACATATAATAATTTAAGGCATTTAAAATATGTTATAAAGAGTCCATAAGGGTGATTGACAATCCTAGTTGGGAGGGATGAGGATTAACCCACTATTGTACTTAGGTGTATCTATGATTTGTTTTTCGTCACTAATTCTGGAATAATTATTATAATATATATTTTAAAAAGGATATCATAAAGGTCTTAGGGGTCCAAGGGAAATTAACATTACAATATTTTATAAAGGGATACAATGTTTTAGGGATACCCCAAAAAACATACAGTCTTGGGATTAATAAAATACACTAAATTTTGAGGGATGTCTTAAACCCATTATATTTTGAGGGTAGACCCTAATACTTCAATTACTCCTTATTAGATTTGGAATGTTTGATGATATCTCAAATATACTACATTTTAGGGGATGACATAGAGATCCTAAGGACATCTGATTGTGATTAGTTATACCAAACAATGGATGAAAACCCCTTCATAGATTACAAGCCTACTTGAGATGAATTTTTTAAAATGAACCCTAATATAAAATACCTATTATAGTACCTACAATAATTCCATTATATTATTGACTATATTTCATGTTATAATATATATTATAAATCCAAATAATTTTTTGTCAAAATTTGAACATTAGATCTCATATATGTTAGTCCACAATTATTTCCAACTGTAAGATCCTGGTTTTTCTTATGAGGTTAGGATTATTTTATTTTTAAAAAATTATTATTTGTATATTTGTTTGGATTAGGCATATAGGCCACTAATTTATGTTGGTTATTCAGTCCTTTGGAGGAAATTAGATGAGGTACGAGTCCTATCGACAAAAAAATCATGACATACATTAAATATATGGAGTTTATTTTAATACATGGCGTGAATTTGGATGGACAAGATAGTTAAAACCGCGTATTAGTTTTTCCCATAGTGGGAGAACATAAGCATTTATTGATTTGTAAAATTTTATATGGCATGTCAATTCCTGGATATTTTTAGAGGAAGAACCCATTTTATATTTTCCCTACCTCTCTCCCCTATCCTCTCTCTCACATAGGATATCCTCTATTTGATTCCTTTTATGTCCTAAAGAAATTCTTGGATCTTGTCCCTCATCCTGGACTCTAATTTGAGTGTCATATAACCCATTGCATAACCACTAGTAAGCTCTTCATTCTTTTATGTCCTTTAATCCTCTATCTTTCCATTAATAGATTTATTTGCTGCAAGCTAATATGCACTATTTTTGGGAATTTTTTTGTTTCTTAATTTTTTTAAAATCAAGACCAAATAATAGAATGATACTAGAAGATTACAGTACTAAATTATTAAGGTAGGTGGTATATGACTTTTCCCATAAAGTATCACTATATTTAAATTGTTTCCATTGGGCCTAATTCTGGTTTAACAAGGCACTACCTCAAAAACTCATCAACATTAAATTTAATTTTCTATATTATATTAAATGGACATAATGGAACCTCTTTTCATAGTTTTTGGTTTATTCCTCAACTTTAACCACCACAAGTAGTTTATGTTCCTTGTTATTCACTTTGGAACCATATTTGGATTATTTGGAACACTGTTAAGGTTTGATCGATTGACCATTAATAATGTAAGTTATTTGATTTAATAAATAAAATGTAAATGATTAAATGAAAATTTTATATTAATACATACATACACATATATATATATATATATATCAATTAGATCTTATCCTTTATAATTAATTTCATAATTTTTTTCAAGACCTTTATTAAACCCATCTTGTATGATGAATGATAAATGAATAAACATAATTAAAATGTGTTCGGAATGATTGTTACTTAGCCAGAAATGACTTATGATATTTATAAATTAAATTTAAAAGGTTCATATTAAAGATGAAACATTTTATTCTTTATTAGAATGGTCAAACATGTGCCAGCCTTGGATTCCCAAGGGAATTCTTTAAGCACTTATAGAGTTCCATTTTGATTCATTGAGATGGTTTTCCAAGTTAAATTCCCACCATGAAACATGGTCTTTTTCTATCAGTGGATGCCTATCATGATTTTGTAGGATACCTTCACTTTATCTCTAGAAATTAGAATGCGTCCAATACACTACATGGATTTAGATTAATTTCTATTGATATGTGAGTCCTTGGTTCATTCTCCTTGGGTCCAATCATGCTAAATCTAATAGTTACTATGGATGTATCCTTTACTAGTTTCAAAACTCATATAGTTGAATTCATTGGTGTTACCTCTTGTATTACACTTATTCTCTTATGGTAGGCTACTTTGTTATATACCATGATCTTCATTAACCTTATAAGGTCTTGGATTCCTTGGTTTCAACTTGGATCCTCTATTATTATCCTTATATTTTGTAGTACTACTCATACCTTTATATTTTTTTCTTAATATAAAACAAATCATTATAAATTAAATGAATTCTTGTCGAGAGACACCAATTGAGATTGAATTAGGTATGGGATGTTTATATTCACATTTATTCACTTTTTATAAACATATATGTCGTATAGTTTATACTTATAGACAAGATTTGTTATAGAAATAATTGGTGGTGGACTACTATGATTTATCTCACATCCTATCAGAGCCCCAGTTGGTACCTAAGAAGTGTATATGATCATAGGTCTAGATAAAGGGAAGTGTCTCACTATTGGAACTTGACTTCTTTCGTTATAATTGGTTCTTTGTGAGATGATTGAGATAGTTATTAGTAGGTTTGGATAGTTTTGCTTCATTTTGATTATTTTTTAGATTATCTATTTTACCATCTGTCAGATTCCATGTATACCTATTTCCCACTTGTTTGGTAGAGACACACCATTATATTTTATATATGTTACAATTTATAGCATTTAATGTTTATTTTTTTCTTTGATGTGTATGATGTTTTCTTATTATTTACTCATTATTAATATGCTAATATTGTCTTTATTTTTTCACAACTATCAGCCAATCATAAAATAGGTTATATTCTCACCACTGATATACCCTAGTCCATAGCTTCTAGTAGGAAGTATCAATCATATGGGGTAATTCACTTGAGGCCATGTTTCCAATAATGTTCGGTTACTCAGGAGTGAACTGGATCTCCGACATCAAAAAGTGGCATCATAGAAAATTATTTTATTGTCTTACTTTTTTCAGAAAATTTATTTAGCTGATTAAGAATGTGTAACCACTTGGTCATAAGCAGTTCCTAGGAGTATCTAATCCATCTTAGGGATAAAGACCATCTTTACTTGTAATGGGAAAATTTTATTTATATTCCACCAATCACATTTGATATATTTTTATTATTGGGTGATGAAAACTAATTCTGGTATTTTTTATTATTTATAGAGACTCTACCATAGTGAAACATGGAAAAAATAATTTCTGTATGAATCATCATAGACACCTAGGGATTCAAATTCCATACATGTTCCATGCCATATTGGTTCATTTTGTTCCTTAAATTTCTAGTGATTCTTGTGAGTTTTTAGTGTGCATTGGTTGTGATATATTCTAATTCCACTAACATATTATGTAGGAAAATTAAATTGGTTGTTTAAATATTCTATATCAATCTAGATGGTATTTCCCCATATATCATTATGGTGGAATATTTTATATCCAATTTTGATCCATGTAATATATGTATCCCTGGTTACATGAGTTGAGCTTTAGATATGGTTATATGAGTACCAATTTAAATTTATAATGTGTGTGGGACTTTATATATTTGAAAGGGAAATTCGTCGAATTAATCCATCATATTTGTCCTATTTTATTGTGAGAAAGAATGTAAGGGGGACATTTTGCAATTACATAGATTCCATATTCAGTTTCTAAAGTGTATGGGAATTTATAAAGTGGGGATAATAATCCATTTAATTGAACCTTGTATTATGTATATATGAACATAAAAAAATAAAATGTAAATTGTGAATTTTAAATAAAATTGTTTCCAATAAATGGGAAGGGAAAGTGAAACATAAAGAGTGTTTTCAGCATTAACATAAAATTGACCCCTCCCATATTCCAAAACCATTACTGTTGAAAAAATAAAGACATACCAGTACCTTGTCCTTGGACCCAAGTATTTGGGATAGTATTCATTATGTAGTGAGACCCTATGTTTATCTTTCTTCTATTAGTGAAATGTTTTTTGTACCTTGAGTATTTTCATATTTTTATTGAGACCACTCTAGTTTCTATTTAACTAAATCTTGTTATAAGGTATACTCATGGAATTTGTAGATATATTCCACACATATGTCCTTGATTCATGCACAAGGAGGGTGGAGATGATCATTCTATATAGATTGCGGTCCTTATAAAATTAGTTTTACTTATAGGAGTGCCACCTATGGAACCACCTGTTATTCCCGAATTGGGAACTGATGTTCATATTTGATATAATTTCCTACACTTTAAGATATATATGTTGGGCGATTCATGTCCTGAATGTACAATGTCTGATCTACCTCGTGGGTTATTGCAGTATCATCCTCCCATATTCTTTTGGATGACAATCCTCATGCTACTAATTCATAGATAGAATCCATTTTATCTATCTTTTATCATCTAGATATTCCTCTAGAGAAGAGGATCAAGATTTTTACGTACTTTCAATATGATTATTCCAACCACTTTTGGGATATGGATACCCAAGATAGATATCACCAGGGTGGGTCTGGGTTGACTTGTAGACCACCTTCAATGATTACTTTTTCCATGAGATGCTAAGTGTTGACCGAGTAAGGGAGATCATGCACATCAATAAAGGTAAAATGTTTGTTATGGACTACTTATCACCCTTCAATAAGCATAAATAATTTTCATTGATTCATTATGGTAATGATCTATCATGAGAATGGTTTTTGAGGAAGGGATATGGTATTCCATTCTATCCCAAGTGAATTTATTCCTTATAATATAATATATATGTGATTTTGAACAAATATTTTATCACTAATCACAACATGAGGGAAGATGGTAGTATAGGGAAAAAGGGTTAGTGATGATATAGGGTACTAGTTATCCCATTAGTTGTATGTGACACATTCAAGACACTCATGAGAACAATTGTGTTGTAAGTATAAAAACTAGGGCCTATGTTGTATTATATTAGTGTGGATAGAAGGGGAATGTGAATCCATAATGAGATAGTGACCCATTGGAGTGTTGTGTTTTCAAATGGATGATACATATTTATTGGAATTTTGGGAATATTTCCTCCAATTTCTAGTAGAATAGGACATGCATTGGATCAACCATTAGGTGGATGATTAGTGACTCCATGTTATACAGAAATCTAGAGTAGCACTAATCAAACATGTCGAGGAGAAGGTTTTGGCTTCCGTATATAGACTTCTTATTTTCAATTCGAGCTGAGATATATATATATGGGTAGTCCATCTATAGCCCAAGGCTGTGGATTAGGCCATTTTAATGTATTATAGTTGATAATGTTGAGTATAGTGAATAACCATATAATTTAGGAGGTATTATTCTTGTATCATATACTATAGTATTTGTTTTGTTAGAAATAGGTTCCAAATACTCTTTTGTTTATATATCAATCATAGAATGTCATGGGTTTGAAATTCAATATTTTTTTGGGAAATAACACCGTACACACCATTGGGAGTACATTAAAAGGTTATATTCCAATGAAAGGTATTTCTTATAATGATTTTAAGTAATCAATTCTTGTAGAATATCAATATCCTTGAGATTATAGGGATTGTGTCATACTTGGGATGGATTGGATGGTTTCTTTTCTTTCCCAAATTAAATATTTTCATGAAAGGTGACTTTAACATCACCTAGGGGTGGTAAATATATACACAAGTGATAATGGTATGTCTATGTTTTTTGAGACGGAACAGAGCATCATGGTTTGGGATGAGTGATAGCCCATATTTCCAAACATTTATTGGATGATAAGATGGTCTGTCTGAAAGATTTTCCATGGTGTTGAATTATTTTAGTGATGTTTTCCCGGATGACTTCTTCGGAAAACATACTAATATAGTGGTATATTTTACAATCAAACTCATTCCAAGAGAAGCTCTAATATCTATAACTACATATAGGTTGACATCTATAGAGCTCCAGAAACTCAGGACATAGTTGTAGGATTTAGAATATATGGGTTTTATCTAACCCAGTACATCTCATTTAGGAAGTTATTTCATTTTTTCTAATTAGGTGAACAAAACCATCCAAATTTGTCTGGATTATAGATGGTTTAACCATATTATTGTTATAAATCAGTATCCTTATACTCAAATTGATAATCTCATTAACAAGATCAAAGGATCTAGTGTGTTCTTGAAAATTGAACTGAGATCAAGTTATCATCAGTTGTGAGTTAGAACATGAGACATAGAATGAATGGACTTCTGAAGTCTGTATAGTTTATATGAGTACTTTATTATGCAATTATATCTTAAAAATAAACCTAATATTTTCATATAAATGATGAATATGGCTTCCACCTCAAAATGGATTCCTTCTTCATTTTTTATGGATAAAATCTTGGTGCATTTTTACCCTCAATGTGACCATACTAAAAATCCTGAGATCATATTGAGTACACTGAGAGATAATTAGTTATATGATAATATCACAATGTAAAACTTATGGTTCGAAATTTTTCACTTATTAGGTCATTTAATCTTAGAACCTGGAGTAGAAGTTAACCAATAGAAGGTGAAATTTATTTTTTTCTTGGTAACATCCCAGGAATGCGTTTGAAATATAGAGTTTCTTGGGGATACATAGATTCTACCAATGTTTTATATAGTACATCACCTGAGTTACAAAACCTCTTACCTATTCAAATAATAAGGGTGTAATGTTCTTGTGGTACAAATCATGCAAGAAGACCCTTCAAGATATGTATGGAATAATTAATTCAACACTGATCCAAATTTATACAGAGCCTGGTTGAAGTTATAAAGTGTTATGTGATGTTTCGGTAATCGGGATGGGTGTATTATTGATGCAGGATGATCAATTCATTATATACAGTCTCAATTGCTGAGAACTAATGAGTTTAATTACCTAAAAAACATCCTCAAGTTTGAGTATGTATTTCATCCCTTGATGTTATAGAGTTATCTTATGGGAGAGTTCTTTCTGTTGTTTATGGACTACAATAGAATAAAATATATCTCAATGTAACATGAATTTTGTATCAGAAAATTAATATAGGTTGAATACCTTCATTGTTTTTGATTGGTGCCTACCTATATGCCTGGAAAGGGAAACGTTTTTTCTATTGTTCTGATATGAAAAACTAAGAAAAAATCTATTTAGTAAGGTAGTGATGAATGGATGTTGATAGCCCTATTTGATGACATGCATATGGAGTTTCAAGAGAGTCATGTGTAACCTTTTATTGAAGGCTTTTTAGTTACCTATATACCCATATATAAGTTGAATATAAAGTAGCTTTTAGACCCTAATGGTTTGTTCATATGGGAAAACATTTCAGATAGGGTCCCACTTAGGGAATTGTATATTTATAATGGTGAGATGTTACATGTCTATGAATGAATCTAGGTTCTTATAGACATGTGAGAGGATTCTATGCAAGAATATCATGATTCTATGTGTGTAGTGAACCCTATTATCTGTAATATATATCATGATATGAACCTCTAGTGTTGAGGAACTAGGATGAATCATCAAATCATAGGTTTTATCACTAGGTGTTCCTCTTATTAGTAGATGATGGTAGAACACTAGAGAACTATTGTCTTATGGAACTACATAATTTTCTCAGAATAGAAATTAGATGACATTGAAATGGATTTTGGGTTTTTTTTACTATGGTCCCTCAATGTAGTGACACAGTTTGGTTGGTTATTAACATGCTGATAAAGGTCTCCCACTTCCTTTATATTATAGAGATATTCTTAGTGGAAAATCTAGAAAAATTTAACATCCATTAGATTATACACCCACATAGGATCCCTATTAAAATAATTCTATATAGGGCCTATTATTTTACAATGAGGTTCTGGAAAGGGTGGTAAAAGTTTTTGGGTACACATACTCTTTTTGGAATAGCCTATTACCCTTAGAGTAAAGGCCATTCTGAAAATATATTTCAGGTGTTGGAGGACATGCTCAATGAATAAAACCTTGATTTTAGGGGTTATTGGGAGAAAAATATACTCCTATCAAATTTTTTCTACAATAGTAGATTTGAGGAGAAAAATTATATGGTCATGTATGATGCCTTATATTTTAGTCCATGTCATTTAACAATGTTTTAGAAAGAGGTAGGGGTAAGCACTATAGGGTCCTTATCTTCTGAATGAGGCTTTAGAGTAGGATTATTTTATCAGATAGAGGATGAAAACTACTCAGTTTATACAAATCTCATATATGGAAATTGATCAATGACCTCTGGAGTCTAAGTTTAGGGATTATGTTGTCCTACGAGTATCATCCGGGTTGGGTAATATGATGATATAAAGAAAAGGGATGACATCAAGTTGTTTTTTCAATAATTTTGAGATATTAGAGAGATTAATAATTATGGCCAATTGGTTGTTATTACCTCATAAGAACTATTTAGTGCCTGATTTATACCATGTTTCAAATATTCAATGTTACCATAATGAACTGTCTCATAATTTCGATCCTATGAATGATGAATTAGATTTATATTCTTATTCTGATAAGTATTGCATTCACATAATTGAACATAAAATGAAGTACCTTTGCGGAAGGTTTATTCCAATGGTATAATTGATATGGAATCATGACAATTTACAGGATGAGACATGGAAGATAGAGGCTGATATATGTGAAAAGTTTTTAAAGTTGTTTTCAATTAAAGCATTACCACCCTTGGAATGGAAACTCTGGGTTGAGTTTTTTAGGGGGGATATAAGATCCTAGTTTTTCTTATGAGGTATGAATACTTTTATTTATGTAAAATCCTTGTTATGTTCATCTTTTTGGTTTAGGCCCTAAAACCACATATTTATGAAGGATAGTATATCCTTGAGAGGAAAGTAGTTTAGGTCTAGGTCCTAGCTATAGGAAAAATTCATGAAATGCATTTTAATACAAGATGTGAATTTGGTTGTCCAAGCCAGTTCATATCATTCATTTTTTTGCAAAGGGACACGACGTGTAATGATTTTTAGACCATGTAAATTACATGGGATTTATAGGGGAATATTCCCTTTTCTTTGTCTGTACCTCTCTCCCCTATCTTCTCTCTCCTACATGATATCCACCACAAGAGTACTTCTATGGCGTAAGGCCTGGATTCAATCCCAAATCTCTGTCTAAAATTTGAGTCAATTGTCATCAGTCGTGTTGGGTAGCCACTGATACTCTATTAATTACATTATCTCATTTCATTTTTTATCTTTCAATTAACATATTTATTTTTGTGCAAGATAATATGCCCAATTTTTAGGTCATTTATTTGTTTCCCCAATTTTTCCCAATATAGAAAAAATCAATGGTCAATACTGGGTGAAGAGAGTACTACATCCCGATGGAAGGTGGTCTATGAATTTTCCTTCAATTCCTCACCATTTATAAATTTATTTTTTTTTGGCACACCAATATTATATGGAATTGCCTCTAAGATTCATTTTCCTTTATTTTATTTGTCTAGATTATATTATAAGGCCCTATAACACCACTTTTCATTTTTTAGGATGATACCTCAATGTTAATCACCAAGGTATGGTGTGTTCCTTGTTACGGCCTTTTGACCAATATTTGGACTATACGTAACACCATTCATGTGTGATTGTTTTAAAATTAATAAATTACATTATTTAATTTAATAAATGGATATTAAACTGTTAAATGGAAGGTGTATATGTTAATGCATAGATATCAATTAACCAAAAACCATTATAATTAATTTAATAATTGGTTATGTTACCTTAATTCAACTTATCATGTATGGTGAAATGTAATGGAATTAACCAAATAAAAATGTAGTTGGAATGAGTATGAAATTCACTACAACAAAACTTGCCCTTAAAATGCTAGAATCATCCTTTATCAGCCCTATAAAAGAAATTTCTACCTTATTATGGATAAAATTCTATGGATTTTATCAATGCTAAAAAGGCACCGATAAAGGGTATTTTTTCAGCGCAAAAAAAAATCATTGATAAAAGACCCCATTTATCAGAGCTTTTATTTAGTGCTGATAAATATACCCCTTATCATCTCTTTTACTTACACTGATAGTGGTACTATTTATCATCACTTTCTAAAGCATTGATAAATGGTAGATTTATAAGAGACTATAAAAGTAGTGATAAATTATACTTTAAAGAGAGCATTTATTAGTGCTGATAAAGGTGAAAACTGCAATGTGATGCTGCAACATACTACATCACCAAAAATAAGTGAAAAGTGCTACAAAAACACACTACATCAGCAAAAATAGAAACAGAAATTAACAAAATAAGATAAAAATACTCAATTTAATTTTAAAAAAATTTATAACACTAATGCAAGAAAAATACAACACTATTATAGAGTATGGAAATTGTTTTTTAATAAAATTAATGTAAATTATGATGAAAAAGGTGAACTTGGAGTTATAACGGTCACATCGTGAGTCAAATTGATGTATGCCTGATTCCTACTTGTCAAAAATTACTTATAGATCTTTTTCAAAAATACCAAAACAATTGGATTGGGTTTTCATTATTTTGAGTATATTAGTTGTTTTTTGATTAAAATTACTTCAAAATTGAATAAAAAGATTCACTTAGAGTCATATTGGTCACAATATGCATTAGATTAATGTCAATATGATCCCTACCCATCCCAAGTGATTTATAGATCATTTTACTAAAGTACAAAAATAATCCAAATTCATTTTCTCATTTTTCACTACGAGAAATTAAGCCTTTACCAATGGTTTTAAACCACTGGTAAACGCTGCCAAACCATTGGAATATATTATACCAATGGTTTGGAAAACCATTGTCAAGTACAGCGTGGAAGTATCCCATTATAAATAGTTTTTGTATAACCATTAGGAAAGGTTGTGTATTTGGAGTATTTCCAACGGTTCTACAAACCATTGGCAATACTAGCAGTGGAAATGTTTTTACCAACGGTTTCCAAAAACCATCGGTATATATTGTATACTAAACAACATACCAATGGTTTAGAACTGTTGGTATAGTTTTTAAATTTCTATTTCCACAACTACTATACCAACGGTTTAAAACTGTTGGTAATTTGTTTTTCAAGAACTGTTATACCAATGGTTTATAACTGTTGGTAAGGTGTTTTTCTAGAACAGTTGCACAACAGCCCTCTAGTAGCCCCTCCAGTATACACCTGTATAAAAAAATCACAAAACCACATACAGACTTAAACAGCATAAAAACACCTAAAATAGCACAAAAAACACATAAAAACATCAAACTCTTCCAACCATGTCATGTACTACAATTCCCTATTTCAATCTTCATATGACAAAAATCATCCAGTAGAGGTAAAAATAGTTTCAGTAACTCAATCATTATTTACATCCATTTCTATCTTCAAATGAAAACCACTCTTCCAGTAGTAATTCACCTCACCCCTGCATAGCCCCCCCACATCCCCATCAAATTCTAATAGGCAGAGTAGTCTGAGGAATACTTATTATAGTTGAATAAGAGTTTAAAATTGGCTCAAATCCATTTTTTTCTGATCCTAGATTTTGGGAATGTAATGATTTGTGATTCATTTTGCGTTGAACGTGTATTTTTTATAATATATGGTGAAAAGATATTTTCTTAGGAGTCTTGTCACTTATGAACCCATGAGTGAAACTACCCAACTCATGAAAAAGATTTTACGACTATTGTTGATGAGTGTAAATTTCAGTTGTTGTATTCACTTAAAATGATGTCCTTTTTGAAACAAAAGAGAGACACTTTGAGTGGTTCCGGACACACCGTGCCTCAGATTGAGGCAGGGCTGACTCATTCACATCAAAAATGACCCATGGAACCTTTTCCTAAAGTATCAACATAATCTGATTGTGTTTGGTCAGTTTTCCATATGCTCGTTGTTTTTACTTAAAAGCGTTTCCATTTTAAACAAAATAAAGACACTTTGAGTGGAACCAGCCACACTATGCCTTGGATTGAGATGGCGTTGACTCATACATGTCACAAAGGACCCTTATATTGTTTTCCTAAAGTATCAATAGAATCCAAATGCGTTTGGTCCATTTTTCATATGTCAGTTGTTTTTTTCACTTAAAATTTTGTCTATTTCAATGAAATGTGAGACACTTTGAGTGGTGCCAGCCACACTACGCCTCGAATTGAGACAGGTTTGACTCTTACACGTCAAAAATGTCCCATGGATTATTGTACTAAATTTTAAATAGAATTCTAATGAATTTGGTCAGTTTTCCGTATCTCATTTGTTGTTTTCACATAAAATCGTGTCCATTTTAAACAAAAGAGAGACATTTTGAGTGGTGACACTGACACCACACCTCTGATTGAGTCGGGGTTCACTCGTACACATCAAAAATGACCCATGGATCGTTGTACTAAAATATCAACACAATCTGAATGCGTTTGGTCTTTTTTAAATATTCCAATTGTTGTTTTCACTTAAAATCTTGTCCATTTAAAAAAAGAGAAAGACTTTGAGTGGTGTCAGCCACACTGGCCCTCGGATTGAGGCGGGGTTGACTCTTACACGTCACATATGACCCATGGATCATTTTTCAAATGTCTCAACAGATTCCGAATGCATTTGGTTATTTTTCCGTATGTCAGTTGGTGTATTCACTTAAAATGATGTCCTTTTGAAACAAAAGAGAGACATTTGGAGTGGTGTCGGCCACACAGCACCTCGGATTGAGGCAGGGATGACTCGGACACATCACAAATGACCCATAAATAATTTTACTAAAGTATCAACATAATTCGAATCCGTTCGGCCAATTTCGACCACCCCACGCACGCTTTTCAAGCACGTCGAACACCTAAAAACACATATTCAGTCATACCACGCAAACCGCACATCCGAAAGAAGTGTTGTCTCCTCGTACACCTCATAAATAATAATTAGGGTTTTTCCGATTGATTTCAAGTTATTCTGATGTCATTCGGCATACATTTTACCATTAAATGCATGTTTTGGCGATTTCCGACACCCAGACTGCGTTTTTGGCCAGCGCGGTCACACAACAGCTCCGATTGGCGTGCCATCTGGCTGAACATTTCTCAATTCACCCACCCTTTGTTTTCATCTGATTTCGTGGCATTACAAAGTCGTTCGGCCAGTTTTGACCACCCCACACGTGCTTTTCGAGAACGCTAAACACCTAAAAAACACATATTCAATCGTGTCGTGCAATCCCGTGTCCGAATGATGTTTCATCTCCTCGTACACCACACGAATAATAATTAGTGTTTTTTCTTGTGATTTAAAGTCATTTTGATGTCGTTCGGCATGCATTTGACCGTTACACGCATGTGTTGGCAATTTACAATAGGCGGAGTGTGTTTTCGGCCAGCGTGGTCACACGACATCTCCGATTGACATGTCTTATGGCCGAATATTTCACAATTCACCTACCTTTTGTTGTCATCTAATTTTATGGAATTGTGAGGTCATTCGGCCTGTTTCGACCACCCCACGTAGGCTTTTCAAGTGCGCCAAACACCTAATAAACACATATTTATCCATTCCATGTACATCACGCGTCTGAATGACATTTCGTCTTCTCGTACACCTCAAGAATAATTATTTGGATGTTTTCATGTGATTTCAAGTCATTTTGATGTTGTTTGGCGTGCATTTGACTGTTAAACGCATGTTTTGGACATTTATAACACCAGGAGTGCGTTTTCGGCCACCACGGTCACACAACACCTCTAATTGATGTGTCATCTGGCCGACCATTTCACAACTCACCCACTCTTTGTTGTCGTCCAGTGTCATGGAATTCTTAGGTCGTTCGGTCAGTTTTGACCACCCCACACATGCTTTTCAAGTGCACCGAACACCTAAAAACACATATTTAGCTGTGTTGCACAATCCACGCTTCTGAATGATGTTTCATCTCCTTGTACACCTCACGAATAATAATTAGGGTGTTTTCATATGATTTTAATTCATTATGATGTCGTTCGGCATGAATTAGACCGTTAAAGGCATCTTTTGGCCATTCACGACACGCAGAGTGTTTTTTCGGCAACCACGGTCGCACGACACCTCTGATTGATGTGTTGTCTAGCTGGCCATTTCACAATTCACCCACCCTTTTTTTCGTCCGATTTCATGGAATTCCGAGGTTGTTCGGCCAGTTTCGACCACCCCACACGCGCTTTTCAAGCGCACCAAACACCTAAAAAACAAATATTCAGCCATGACATGCAATCTGCATGTCCGAATGAAGTATCATATCCTCGTAAACCTCACGAATAAAAATTAGGATGTTTTTAGGTGATTTCAAGTCATTTATATGTCGTTTGGCATGCATTTGATTGTTAAACACATGTTTTGTCCATTTACGACACACAGAGTGTGTTTTCAGCCAGCGCGGTCACACGACACCTTCGATTGGCATTTCTTCTGGATGACCATTTCACAATTCACCCACCCTTCGTTGTCGTCCAATTTCCTGGAATTCCTAGGTCGTTTGGCCAATTTTGACCACCCACACACGCTTTTCAAGCGCACCGAACACCTAATAAACATATTCAGCTGTGCCGCTCAAGCTTCTCATCCGAAAGTTGTGATATCTACTCTTAATCATCATGACTAATAATTACGGTGTTTTCATTTTATTTAAATTCATTACGATGTCGTTCGGCATTCATTTCACCATTAAACACATGTTTTGGCCATTTTACGACACGCGGAGTGCATTTTCGGCCAGCACGGTCACATAACACCTTTGATGGACGTGCTATCTGGCTAACCATTTCACAATTTACCCACCCTTTGTTGTCGTCTGATTTCATGGCATTCTGAGGCCATTCGATAGGTTTCGACCACCCCACACACACTTTTCAATCACGCCAAACACCTAAAAAACACATATTCAGCCGTGTCGTGCAAACCGCGCATCTGAATGTTGTGTCGTCTCCTCATACACCACACAAATAATAATTAGGGTGTTTTCATGTGATTTAAAGTCATTTTGATGTCGTTCGGCAAGCTTTTGACCGTTAAACGCATGTTAAGGCCATTTACGACACGTGGAGTGTGTTTTCGTCCAGCGGGTCACACGACACCTCCGATTGATGTGTCGTCTTTCTGAAAATTTCAAAATTTACCCACCCTTTGTTTTCGTCTGATTTCATGGAATTCTGAGGTCGCTCGGCCAGTTTCGACCACCCCACACATGCTTTTCGAGCACGCCAAACACCTAAAAAACACATATTCAGCCATGTTGTGTAATCCGCACATCTGAATGATGTGTCATCTCATCGTACACCTCAAGAATAATAATTAGGATGTTTAGTGTGATTTCAAGTCATTCTGATGTTGTTCGGCATGCATTTGATTGTTAAATTCATGTTTTGGCCATTTACGACAGGCGGAGTGCATTTTCGGCTTGCGCGGTCACAAGACACCTCTGATTGACGTGTTGTCTAGCTGACCATTTTACAATTCACACACCCTTTGTTGTTGTTTGATTTCATGGCATTCTGAGATCATTCGTCCAGTTTTGACCACCCCATGCACACTTTTCAGGCGCGCCAAACACCTAAAAAAACACATATTCAGTCGTGCCATGCAAACCGCACGTCCGAATGATGTTTTTTCTCCTCGTACACCTCACGAGTAATAATTAGGGTGTTTTCGAGTGATTTCAAGTGATTATGATGTCTTTCGGCATGCATTTGACCGTTAAAAGCATGTTTTGGCTATTTACGACACGCGGAGTGAATTTTCAGCCAACGTGGTCACACAACACCTCCGATGGATGTGTATTATTGGCAACCATTTCACAATTCTCCCAACCTTTGTTTTTATCCAATTTCATGGCATTCCAAGGTCGTTCGGCCAGTTTCGACCACCCCACACATGCTTTTCAAGTGCGTCGAACACATAGAAAACGTATATTCAGCTGTGCCGCACAATCCGAACATCCGAATGACATGACATCTCCTTGTACACATCACGAATAATAATTAGGGTGTTTTCGTGTGATTTCATATCATTCCGATGTCGTTCGGCATGAATTTGACCATTACACGCATGTTTTGTCCATTTACGACACGCAGAGTGCGTTTTCGGCCACCAGGGTCACACGACACCTCCGATTGAAATACCATCTAGCCAAAAATTTCAGAATTCACCCACCCTTTGTTGTCGTCTGATTTCATGGCATTCTGAGGTCGTTCGGCCAGTTTCGACCACCCCACGCACGCTTTTCAAGCGCGCTGAACAACTAAATTTTACATATTCAGTCGTGCTGTGCAATCCGCACGTCCAAATGACGTGTCGTCTCCTCATACACCTCACGAATAATAATTAGAGTTTTTTCGTGTGATTTCATGTTATTCTGATGTCGTTCGGCATGCATTTGACAGATAAACGAATGTTTGGGCAATTTATGACATGCGGAGTGCGGTTTGGCCAGCGCGGTCACACGACACCTCCGATTGATGTGCTGTCTGGCCGAGCATTTCACAATTCACCCACCCTTTGTTGTTGTCCGACTTCAAGGCTTTCCAAGGTCACTCGGCCGGTTTCGACCACCCCACACACTCTTTTCAAGCACGCCAAACACCAAAAATATATATATTCAGTCATGTCATGCAATCCACAAATCTTAATGATGTGACGTCTCCTCGTACACCTCAAGGATAATAATTAGTGTGTTTTCATTTGATTTCATGTAATTCAGATGTCGTTCAGCATGCATTTGACCGTTAAACGCATGTTTTGACCATTTACGACATGCAGAGTGAGTTTTCTGCCAGCGCGATCACACGACACCTCCGATTGACATGACGTTTGGCCGACCATTTTACAATTCACCCACCCTTTGTTGTCGTCTGATTTCATGGCATTCTGAGGTCGTTCGGCTAGTTTCGACCACCCCACGCACGCTTTTCAAGTGCGCCAAACACCTAAAAAACACATATTCAGACATGTCACATAAACCGCGCGTCGAAATGACGTTTCGTCTCCTCTTACTCCTTACGAATAATAATTAGGGTGTTTTCATGTGATTTCAAATCATTCTGATGTCGTTCGGCATGCATTTGATCGTTAAACGCATGTTTTGGCCATTTACGACACGTAGAGTGCGTTTTTGGACATTGCTGTCACACGACACCTCTGATTGATGTGTCGCCTAGCCAATCATTTTACAATTCACCCACCCTTTGTTGTCGTCCGATTTCATGGCATTTTGAGGTCGTTCGGCCGGTTTTGACCACCCCACGCACGCTTTTTAAGCATGCCAAACACCTAAAAAACACATATTTAGTCGTGCCGCGCAATCCGCATGTCTAAATAATGTGTTATCTTCTCATACACCTCACGGATAATAATTAGGGGTGTTTTTGTGTGATTTCATGTCATTAAAATGTCGTTTGGCATGCATTAGACCATTAAACGCATGTTTTTGGCCATTTACGACACGCGGAGTGCATTTTCTGCCAGCACGGTCACACGACACCTCTGATTAACGTGTCGTCTAGCTGACCATTTCAGAATTAAACCACCATTAGTTATCATCTGATTTAATGACATTCTGAGGTCGTTCAGCCAGTTTCAACCACCCCACGCACACTTTTCAAGCGCACCGAACACCTAAAAAACACATATTCAGTCGTGCTGCGCAAATCGCATGTCCGAATGACATGTTGTCTCCTTACACACCTCATGAATAATAATTAGAGTGTTTTCGTGTAATTTTAAGTCATTCCAATGTCCTTCGGCATGAATTTGACCGTTAAACGCATGTTTTGGCCATTTACAACACACAGAGTGCGTTTTCAGATAGCGTGATCACATGACACCTTTGATTGACGTGCCATCTATCCGACCATTTCACAATTAACCCACCCTTTATTATCGGCCGATTTTATGGAATTCTGTGGTCGTTCGGCCATTTTTGACCACCCCACGCACGCTTTTCAAGCACGCTGAACACCAAAAAAACACATATTCATTCGTGCTGCGTAATCTGCAAGTCCGAATGATGTGTTGTCTCCTCATACACCTCACGAATATTAATTAAGGTGTTTTAGTGCGATTTAAAGTCATTCTGATGTTGTTCGGCATGCATTTGACCATTAAACACATGTTTTGGCCATTTACGACATGCAAAGTAAATTTTCCGGCACCACGGTCACACGACACCTCTGTTTGGCGTGCCGTCTGGCCGACCATTTCAAAATTCACCCACCCTTTATTGACGTCCGATTTCATGGTATTCCAAGGTCGTTTGTCCGGTTTCGACAACCCCACGCATGCTTTTCAAGTGCACCGAACACCTAAAAAAGACAAATTCAGCTGTGTCGTGCAATCTGCGCATCCTAATGACGTTCTGTCTCCTCTTACACCTCAAAAAATATAATTAGGTTTTTTTCTTGTGATTTCAAGCCATTTTGACGTCTTTCGGCATGCATTTGACTGTTAAACACATGTTTTGGCCATTTACGACAGGCGGAGTGCGTTTTCAGCAACCACGGTCCCACAACACCTCCGATTGATGTGACATCTAGCCGAACATTTCACAATTCACCTACCCTTTGTTGTCGCCCGATTTCATGGCATTCCGAGGTCGTTCGTCCGGTTTCGACCACCCCAAGAGCACTTTTCAAGTGCACCAAACACCTATAAAACACATATTCAACTATTCCACTCAATCTGAACATCAAAATGATGTGTTGTATCTTCGTACACCTCAAGAATAATAATTAGGTTGTTTTCATGTGATTTCATGTCATTGTGATGTCGTTCGGCATGCATTTGACCGTTAAACGCATTTTTTGGCCATTTACGACACGTAGATTGCGTTTTCGGCATGTGCGGTCACACGACACCTCCGATTGATGTGTCGTCTAGCCGACCATTTCACAATTCACCCACCCTTTGTGTTCGTTTTATTTCTTGAAATTCTGAGGTCGTTCGTCTCGTTTCGACCACCTCATGCATGCTTTTCAAGCGCGCCGAACACCTAAAAAACACATATTCAGCCGTGCTGCGCAAACCGCACGCCCGAATGACGTATCCTCTCTTATTACACCTCAAAAATAATAATTAGGGCGGTTTCTTGTGATTTCAAGTCATTTCAATGTCGTTTGGAATGCATTTGACTATTAAATGCATGTTTTTGCCATTTACAACAGGCGGAGTGCGTTTACGGCCAGCACGGCCACATAACACCTCTGATTGGCGTGTCATCTAGCCAAAAATTTCAATATTCACCCACCATTTGTTTTCGTTCAATTTCATGGCATTCCGAGGTCGTTCGGATGGTTTTGACCACCCCACACAAGCTTTTCAAGCCCGCCGTACACCTAAAAAAGACATATTCTGCCGTGCCGCGCACTCCACCAGTCCAAATGACGTGTCGTCTCCTCTTACACCTCAAGAATAATAATTAGGGTGTTTTCGTCTGATTTCAAGTCATTCCTATGTCATTCAAAATTCATTTGACCGTTAAACGCATGTTTTGGCCATTTAAGACAGGCGCAGTACGTTCTCGGCCCGCGCGGTCACATGAAACCTCTGATTGACATGCCGTCAAGATGACCATTTCACAATTCACCCACCCTTTTTTCATCCGATTTCATGGCATTCTGATGCCGTTTGGCTGGTTTTGACCACCCCACGCATGCTTTTCACGCGCGCTGAACACCTAAAAACACATATTCAGTTGTGTCGCGAAAAATGCTCATCCAAATGATGTGTCATCTCCTCATACATTTCACAAATAATAATTAGGGTGTTTTTGTGGGATTTAATTTCATTCTGATGTCGTTCGGCATGCATTTGATAGTTAAACGCATGTTTTGGCCATTTACGACATGTAGAGTTCATTTTCAGCTAGCGCGGTCACACGACACCTCCGATTAACGTGATGTCTTTCCGAACATTTCACAATTCACCCAACAATTGTTGTCGTCTGATTTCATGGAATTCTGAGGTCGTTCGGCTTGTTTCGACCACCCCACGTACGCTTTTCAAGCGAGTAAAACACCTAAAAAACACATATTCAGCCGTGTTGCACAAACCACATGTCTTAATTATGTTTAGTATCCTCATACACGTCACTAATAATAATTAGGTTGTTTTCTTGTGATTTCAAGTTATTATAATGTCGTTCGGCATGCATTTGACCGTCAAACGCATGTTTTTGTCATCTACGATAGGCAGAGTGCGTTTTCGGCTAGCATGGTCACAGAACACCTCTGATAGACATTACCTCTGGCCTAATATTTCCCAATTCACCCACCCTTTGTTGTCGTCTGATTTCATGGAATTCCGAGGTCATTCGGCTGGATTCGACCACCCCACGCGCGCTTTTCTAGCACGCAGAACACCTAAAAACACATATTCAGCAATGCCGCACAATCCACGGGTCCGAATGATGTTTCATCTCCTTGTACACCTCATGAATAATAATTATGGTGTTTTCATGTGATTAAAGTCATTATGATGTCATTTGGCATACATTTGACCGTTAAATGCATGTTTTGGACATTTACGACACGCGGAGTGCGTTTTCGGCCACCGCGGTCACACGAGACCTCTGATTGATGTGTCGTCACCTTATACACCACACATATGACCCATGGATCATTTTATTAATGTTTTAATAGAATTTGAATGCCTTTGGTCAGTTTTCCGTATGTCAGTTGTTGTTTTCACTTAGAATGATGTCATTTTGAAACAAAAGAGAGACACTTTGGGTGGTTCCGGCCACACCGCGCCTCATATTGTGGTGGGGTTGACTCGTACAAATCACAAATGACCCATGGATTTCTTTCCTAAAGTATCAACAGAATCCAAATGTGTTTGGTTGGTTTTTAGTATGCCAATTATTTTTACTTAAAAAGGTTTCCATTTAAAAAAAGAATGACACTTTGAGTGGTACCGGCCACACCGTGCCTCGGAGTGAGGTGGGTTAGGGGGTTGTCCAGGGGGTTGTCCGGGGTCCAGGGAGGATAGAGGGGGGGCTGTCCAGAGGGATGACTGGGGGCCTATCCAGGGGACTGTCCAGGGGGGCTGTCTGGGGTCTACGGAGGATGGGGGCTGTCAGGGGGCTTTCCGGTGTCCAGGACAGAGGGTGGGGGGGGGGGGCTGTCCGGGGTCTAGGGAGGAGGGTGGGTAATGTATCTAAAACTCTATCTAGGTATCATACATCAAATTCTGACAGGACTACAAAACCTCCACAGAGTGTCATCCTGGAGCATGGAAAACTCACAACATTACCACAGTGTGACAGCGGCATGACCGCGGCGTGACCACGGCGTGACCACCGTGTGACCGCGACGTGACCACGGCATGACCGCAGCATGACCACGGCGTGTTGGCCCAGTCCAACGACTTGAATTCCTAACACTAATTTTGAATTTCAAAAAATATTACAACTGTATGACCAAACCTCTTGATGGAGTATGAATAAATGATCATGTAATAGAGTAAATTTTGGTTTTATCACCATTCACACATGAAAATGACCCCAAACTCACTCTATTTTTTCAGGTGGAAGAGCCACTTCATTGAATGAATTATAGTGTGGGTATCATCATTTTAATGTTAAGTTGTGATATTTCAAACACAACATTTAGGGGTACATTCATAATGTAGGAGTATCTTATCGTTCCTCTTAGGATAAAAAATTCTATAACTATATTTATGGCCAACCAATGAAATCAAGTCAATAGAACATAAATTTAAAATAAAAGAAGGATAAAATAACTTAGGATCATGTTGACCTCTTCAATATCAACCAAAAAAATTCTATATAGATAAATCACAAGAAAACCGCAACCTAAAATGATATATTGATTGTGTTCAAAAGGGGATTATAATACAAAATACATTGCAGAAAAATGGATGAAAAAATCTAAAATAAATGAAGGAACACCTACTGAATTATAATGGAAGAACAAAAATTACTTGAATCAGAGATAGATTCCCCATTAGAAATTAGAGTTAGCACCCTCTAGAGCAGGATGGGAAGTAGGGTTCGAAGCATAACCTAAAATTATATTTGCCTTATTTTCATAAGGGGATCATAATACACACTAGATTCCACCAAAATAGAATGAAAAAGTCTAAAATAAATTAACACACACGTACTGATTTAAATGGTAAGAGAAAATCTAAATTAAATGAACTCACAAATACCGATTTAAATGGGAAGAAAAACTCATTGGAAACCAGACCTGTTATGTGGGAAATTAGCGTTTGCATCAAGATTTAGGGGAAAACATTCAAGACGGTTGAGATTTAGGGAAAAAATTTTGTGAGCGTGTGTCCAGATCTCGGTTAGGGAAAAAATTTTGAGATCTCTAGAGTTTCAGGTCGATGATATTTGGGGATTTTCTTTCCCAATGGTTTTTTAAAACCTTTAGGAAAGTTATCTTATCCCCACAGTTATAAACCGTTGAGTAAAAAATCTCCAAAACTATACCCAACGGTTTAAAAACCGTTGGGAAGAACTTCTTAATTCCTATTATACCCAACGGTTTACCAAAACCGTTGGCAAAAATCACCTCATTATCATTATAGAAAATAGTTTTAATTAAACTGTTGGAAAAAAAAGTTGTATATGGATATACCAACGATTCTATAGAACCATTGGTATATGAGTGTTTTCCCAATGGTTTTTAAACTGTTGGGAATATTTCGTTGGTATAGATTTCATTTCTTGTAGTGTTTTTAGTATTTGAGTTGTTTTTTCACTAAAATTAATGTTAATTTGGAATAAAAAGATGCACATTGAGCCATACGGGTCACACCCTGTGTTGTATTGAGGCATTGATAAATGAAACACATACCAAATGACTCATGTATATTTTTTATAAAGTATCAAAACAATTGGATTTAGTTTCCACAATTTTGAGTACGCCATATGTGTTTTTTACTAAAATTTCATTTTAAATTGGAAACATGCTCATTGAGCCATACAGGTGGAATCATGTGTGATATTTACATGAGACTAATTCATACACATAAAAAATGAATTATAAACCATTTTCCTGAATTATCAATACAATCTGATTGTGTTTTCTTGGATTTTAGTGTGTGAAATTTTTTTTGTATTGAAATGTCAATATTAAATAGAAAACGGACACTTAGAGCCAAATCGGTGAAACTGTGGATCAGATTGAGGTGTTTCTAATCCCTACACATCAAATCTTGAATATGGATCTTTTATTTAATGTTCCAAAACATTCTGAATGAATTTTATCAGTTTGAATTCTGTCAGTTGTGTTTTTATTAAAATTAATATCATTTTTGAATAAAAATATGATCCTGGAGTCATACCGATCAGACCATGAATTATATTGAGTAGTGGCTAAACCCTAGACATCACAAGTGGTATATGGATCATTTTACTAATATACCAAAACAATTCTAATGAATTTTCTCAGTTTTGAGTATGGCACATGTGTTTTTTCAATAAAATGACATTCCAGAATAGAAACACTCACTTTGAGCCATGCTGGTGGATTTATCTATTTATTTAACATGATATTGATTCATAAACATCATAAATACATTATGAAAACTTTTCCCTAATTATGAAAAAAATCTGAGCGTGCTTTACAAGTTTTCAGTGAGTGATACGTTTGTTATTAGAATATCAATGTAAAACTGATAACAGAAACATGGAGTCATAACGGTCACACCATGTGTTTGATTGAGGTTAGGATGATCCCTACACATCCAAAATGATTTATGTATCATTTTTATAAAATATCAAAAATCCAAGTGTTTTTTCTCTATTTTGAGTAAAACAGGTCTATTTTTTTCAAAAATGTACATATAAAATCAAAAGTCACACAATGACTCTTATCTTAAGGGAAATGTTTTGTGTGCACTTTTAAACAATTTTTCTCAAACACAGTCATAGTATGATCTTAATTATACTTCATTTGCTAATATTTTATTATTGTAAAGCCAGTTCTTCTTATCCTCCTCTGCTTCGGTCTCCACCCCGGTCTTCGCCTCTACCTCATCCTTCACATTGGTATCCAACTCTGACTTTTCCACCACCATCACCCCCAAATCATCCTTTTCCTCCACCTAAGCCTCTCCGATTTCTCTACATTTTTTATGTTTGATGTTCATCACTTCTAAAAAAATTAATTTTTTCTACTATTATTATTCTTCATGAAGAGATCAAGAATAATATATAATCATTCTAACACTAATTCTTCACAACCAAAATAACTTTCTTGTGTCATAACTCATACTAGATCATAAACATAGGAGGGAATCAACTAAATTTTATGTCAGAGTACATTATAAAAAATTACACTTCCCACTCACCTCTAAAAAACATTGTTTATTCTTCGGAGAAACTCTGTTTTCCATAATCATGATAGTACTATGAAAAAATATAGAAAATGTAATGATTATCAATTATATTTAACAAAATAGTAACTACCTTTTTAAATTATAGGTTAGGAGATATTGTTGTTTCCATGATTTAGGATTTCTCTCCTAAATTTGAAAACCTAATATCCACAATCGATATCATTATCTTGTTTCAGACACTATAGATACATGACCAAGATTTTTTAATTTTTTTGAATTTTTTTTATAGATGAATATTTATATATATATTGTAATTTTTTTCTAGTTGTATTAATCCATGGGCTTTATCTTTCCAAAAACCAACGTCATGCCATGATCTATCCTGTATTGAGAGATTGCACTATCAGAACAAAATTCTAATTAAAACAGAGACCAAATATGTATTTCAAATTTTTTATATAAAATTATTATTTTATTTTATTGAATATTTACAATACACATCATGTATGGTAGTTTCATTGTAAATCCATTCATTAAATCCAAGTAATAAATATATAGGGTTTCTATGTTTACTTTTATCAGTATCGAGTGTTTCCTAGAAAAACTAAAACAATTAATTAATGAAAAATTTTAAAATATTTTTTATGTGATTAGATCAGATATTTTTACCTTTTCATTATAGGTATAAAAACATTCTATCATATTATTCATTTAATTAAAATCTTTGATTAACTCATCTTTTTTTAATGACTATTTCATCCTCATATAACATAATTTTTGGCATAGAATTGTTATAGGGATTATTAAATAAAAATTTTGATTTTCACAATCATCACAATATATTTATTTAATATAAATTCTTGTACAAAATATAAATAGTTATTAACATTAATAAACATATTTATCTTATTATTTGGAAATATTGTTTTGGAGAGTGTACCTTATGTAGGTATTCACAACAGAGACGCCCATCCATTCATGCTTGAGAATCCAAGTTAGAGTCTCGAGACCAATTATTTCTGTGAAGGATTCTCCGTATATAGTTTATTTTGGTTTAATAATTAAATGTGGTCTCTACATGAAGTTGTAATGATAATAAATATTTCAAAGGAATTAGCGGGGAGAAGGTAATCTTGGAAGTTTGTTTTGTTTTCTTAGTCTATTCACGTTATTTTCTTGATTCAAACATTCATTTCTTCACTAATTTTTTCATCATTGATACCATACATCACTTAATTCCTTTTATCACCAACTCTTACATGTTTTTAATATGATTTATTAAATAAATTCATAATGTTTCTTTATAATATATGATTTCCAATCTATGAAAGCTCCAATTGCATCTTCAACCTTTGTAATATCTGAACTATTGAGTGGAATAGGATATTCAGTAGTCGGATCAGAAGATACCTCAATCTCTACTCCCATTTAATTTTTAATAAGGGTTTGATCATTTAGATAGTCTCTTGGGATATTATACATTGTACCCATCGCAACACAACAATAACTAGGTGTTGACATATAAAAATCACATACAACTGTACCCTACAAAATTTTAGTAATATAACATTATTAGAAGTTTTTTGACTCACATTTATGAGAAAGGGAAATGAAAAATTTTATTACCTTCGGTATGGTATGTGGTTTGGGGTAATGAGTAGCCTCAAATATAGTGGGTTCATTTCATTCATGTGCGGATCTTTGCTTCACTGCCAGTTCACTTTGATCATTTCCTATACATTGGTCTTCCAAATGAGACCGCAAAAGAATATCTTACAGTGAGTATATTTGTGTATAAATTTATGTCAACATATTATATGTATCTTCATGTGGTTTTATATTCACAAATTATGTTCGAGGAGAAAATCCAAAACCTAATCCTCTAACGTGACCGTATTGTTCAGGCTGCTTCGAAGCTTCTAAAAGTATATTTTGTTTTGGTACAGTCATTGCCAATTCTTGTGTCTAAACCATATAAAAAATATGAACATAATTATATTTAAATATTATTGTTATAAATAATAAAAAATTACAATTATTTCATACTTACACATTCTTCCCATACTACCTTCATATTTTCATCAACTAATATACCATCCTTATTTATACGATCCTCCTTCTAGAGCACCTGACATAGGATGGAAGTTGCTTTTGATTTTAATTAATAAATAGTTGTATAAAAAGGAACATATGTTGTTTCGTATCACATAATTAAACATTTAATGCTGATTTAAAATACATACCAATTTATTCTCTAATTAAGAATATCTCATCCTTCCTTTGCGATAGAGGTATGTTGGTTTTTGATGCACATTCTTTATTTTCATCACTCCTTTCATGTTTCCAAAAATAACATTTTCAATCAAGTTGGATAAAATAAATAATGTCAAATAATATATTATTGACCTCAATGTAGCTGAATTTATTTCTCATTGAGACGATTATAGAAAACAGACCATGTTTCCTAAACTATAATGTGAGAATAACTCTGTGGTGGGTGGGGATTTATTTTCCCCTTTGCATCCCTAAGATGTAACTTCATCTAAAGAGTCTGTAAGACTTTAAGGTATATTACAGTGGCCATTAAGACTAATTTCTTATGAAAATACACTAAAATTAAAAATTTCTATAAGTAATAATTAAAACTAAATCAATTTTTCATTTTATAATTTTTTAGTAATATAGAGATAGTATATTTTTACATTACCATAATACCTTTACAAATGATTTTCTTCATTAGAGGTTTGATGTGGAACCATGAGTCAATATTAATCATCACATTCATTGTTGTTGTGACCCCAAGATAACTAATAGATGTTGACTTATTGGGTTCAATAGTTTTGGCCACATTAATTCTAACCAACCAAAAATTTTATACCATGGCTTCTTTCTTTAATATTTTTATTCAAAACTATGATGTTGCACGTTCTTGTTTTTTTTTCATTTTTTTCATCAAAATATTCTTGATCCCCTACTAATTCTATAGTTTCATTATCAATAGTATGTTCTTTCTTGGGATTGGAAATATCATCATTTTTAGAAGACATTAACTTCATGAGTAATCAAACATTTAATTTTTATTTAATAAAAATGATGCAATACACTCCAAGCATAAAAGTTCACAATTTCATCAATCGTGCATTAAAATTGTTATAATCTTGAATAGTGATATAATACTTCAATACTATATTAGAACTGAACTAAACTAACATTATTTAATAGGTCTTTAGTTTTTTGTTTTCCTTCTATATCATAGTAATGGGAGGAACGATAGTTTTTAAGAGGTAGTCTAATCCATCTTTAAGAGATGAAAGAAAATCATGCCTCTAAGGATTAATGTGTGTTAAGAAACTAAACTAATGGAATCACACAAAAGGTATCCCCAATCAAAGTATAATTAGAATACATCCACTATAATTGTCTTAAAGAAATGAATCTCACCCCACCTACATTTGACATCCCTTCTTTCTACTCAGGGATTCTTCACCTTCAAATTTCGGATATTTTTTTAATCCACAATACGATCCCTCTAATAACATACATCGCTTTAAAGGGTGATTTTTTTCAACTTATTCCTACTATTGATCTATAATTTTTGTATTCTTTTAAATTAAATGGATATATTCAATGGAATAATAATTTTTTTATTATAATATATTACATTAAAATATTAGATGAACCATAGATACTCCCTGTTTCAACATGTTTTGGCACATAGCTTGAAGTAGATATAAAATTACCTAAAGGAATGTCGTACTTTATGAATGATAAAGAAATTATCAGTTTTAAAATATAATATTGGAGAGAGGTATTCCCAACACTCAATAATATTATGTGATGAATCTTTATTCATACTCCATGACTTCTCTCACCGAATATGGCAGGAGATATAATATTTCTTTTATCATATTTAACAATTGAGGTGATATTGTTTTTTTTATTTGATCCTATATTTTCACACAAACCATGGAGAGATTTATATTTCATGATATCGTAAATTTTATGATAAAACTGTAACGACCCAAAGTTTCATTAATGGAAAATCCCTCTTGATCAAGTTAAATGTCTCCTTATGAAATTTTTTTTATAAGATGTCAACTTATTTGGTTTTATGTTAAGAATTTTGACTATTGTTAATATAGCCGTTGAACAGTGATCACATGATTAGTATAAATATAGGACCTTAACAAGTCCAACTGACTCAGACATAAGAAGTGATGGCCTCATCTAGTAGAATTTCCCCATATGAAGCCCATTTTTCAGAGCTCGGAAAAGAGGTGGCATCCCTGGTCTTCTCCCTTGACCAAGCCCAAGCTGAGATTCACCATGTTAAGCTCGAACGGGACTATGTATGGGAAAAGTGGAAGTTGATAGAGATTACCAATCGAGCGATGTTATCCGAGCCACCCCAAGAGTCTGTCACCATCGCACACCTTACCCTTAGGTCTTATGCGGCTGCTTTATGGTTTTATGTTACAAATAAGTAGTAATATGTTCATGTACATTATTTTTGTATTTAATAATGAATATAATTTATAGTCAATTTTGATATATTGTAAATAGTTTTTAATGTACAAATGGTGTTTTTAGTTATTATTTCATTAAGAAACCTATTTTATTAAATTAAGGGATTTTTGAATTAAATAATATTTTTATAAAATGATAATATTATTATTAAATTAATTTTTATTAAACATAAATGATCTTATAATTTTATGAATGCAATTAAAATTTTATATTAAGGTTTGAAAGTAATTTATGTCAAAACAAGTGAATTTTCTATAAATGTTGGTTTTTATTTTAAAAGTGAAAATTAATATATTTAGAAATTTTTTAGATAAAATAAATGTCATTTTTGGAATCAGGGCATCGAAATTATCCAACGGTGAATTTTTCATAATTTTCTGAGACAGTGAACTTTTTGGGTAAAAATTAAATACAGTTTAAATATATAATGTGTTTTATGACAACATAATGACCCAATGGTAATGTAATAAAATACCATAATCCCTATTTTCGGCCAATATATTTTTTATCATTAAAATAATGTGATTTTGGGTTTGTTTGACTTACTTTTCAAAGCATTAATGGACCCCTCAATACATATTCAACACTTTGCCTTTTTAAATTAATTTCCATGGGAGTGTAACTCACCTCACATAAAAAACCTTATTATTTTAAGAAGTTCGGACTTGGGCCTTATAAAATATTTTTTTACTTTTCCATTTTCAAAAATCCATGAGCAAAAAACATGGGATGGTTTGTGGTTTGGATTAATTTAATGTAAGGATACCCAAACCTAAATAATAAAGAATTCCCTCACCTTTCCTATATAAACCCACCCAAGTTCCCACTTCCTCCTCACTCAATGCCCCTGGAGTTCGTCCAACCTCTGACCAACTCTCTATAGAATCCTCCCAAGGTGACCCAAGCTCCCAAGAAGCCTCTCACAAGCCACTCTCGTGCCTTTGGAAGCACACGTCCAATTAAGGGTTTTTTCTTCCTTTCTCATTTTTTTCAATTTTCTATAAGTTGTATTGCCCTTTTAATTTCAATTATGAATGTTGGAGTATGGCTTCTAACCACCCCCATACATCCCTCTTATTGTTTTAATGATGGGATACCCCTTTCTCTCTCATTAAATTCCTCCCATGTACACCCGTTACTATGCCGAAATTCGGAAAGGAACTTCTCTCTCTTCTTTTACATTCAAGCAATACTTTTGTATCATGAATCTAAATTCCATTTAAACTGTTGGGACATGTATCTATAGGACCTACTTACTGTACATTACATTTAAGTATGATGAGGAACCTCTTTCTCTCTCATCAACCATTTTTATGAATTCATATGTCACGCCGTTACGCTACCGAAATCGCACTGATTTTCTAAGCCAATGTCATTGTGTAATGAATACCATGCCCATTTCTCCATCAATGGTATTCAACATTATGCACATTTACTTATTTATTGTTTAGTTTCATGAATTAATTCCACATTCCTTTATCGTGGATTAAATGATTATGTTTTATGAATCCATGTTTTATGATCTATGTGGCACACTTATGCACGAAATGAAATGTTTAAGAAGGGTGCACCCTTATAGCTCTCCAATTCATTGGGTAATGTATAGTATCATGATATGTCATGTGGAATGAGTGTTGACTCATTCTTATTCAAGTGCAATGAGGGTTTACACGTGCTTCATGTGCAATGAGGGTTTACTCATGCTTTATGCGTAATGAGCCTTGGCTCATGCTAATTCCATGTTAAGTGTTGTTGCCACATTTCCATGTTATGATTATCATGCTTTATCATTCGTTTATGTTCATGTTTTATTATTCACTATTGATATTCCTATTGTCCAACATGTATTTTACTTCTCATGTTATTCCATGTGTACTCCCTTACTGGGCTTTATAGCTCACCCTTTTCTTATGCATGTCCTCAGGTTATCCCATGCAATGCTAAGTACGAGGGAATGTAGTGGTAATGCAAAGGAAATTTTCAATAAAGATGTTGTATTTCATGTTTTAAATTTTTAGTTAATGATCTTAAGCCCCAAAGACACTAAACCTCTCGATCTTTTTTGTCGTCTCAAGTGAAGTTTTATGTAATAAATCATGTTTAAGTTGTAATAAAAAGCAGGGTTGTCATAGTTGGTATCAGAGGATAGGTTTAGTTATTTTTTGGATTATGAAACCCTAGTAAAGCCTTAGATACAATACTAAGTATAATAAAAACGTCCCTAAGCTTTGGTAAGTGCTGACTAAGGGGTTTATCAAACAAATACATCCATGTCTGGATACGAGTAGGTAGATCCGACTCTGGCACAAATGTATCCTAGGGGTAAAACCTGAAAACACCGCTTTGAGTTAGACTCGAACGGGAACTAGTGCACGACAACGGGCCTTTCTGCACTCTTGGTTACGACACTCCCGGGGGATATGTTTTCATAAATTCACAATCTTAGTATGAACCCTTATTAAAGGAAAAATTCCCCTAAGAAAACATGTTAGAAAGTAGATCATGAAAAACCTAGATTGAAGCCTATAGACTCATGAGTTAAGGAAATAAATGTTTATTTATGAGTCATCAACTATTGTCTTTGAATTACCCTTTATGTGTTACCCCTAACTTTCCTTTTATTCTAGCCAATGGCTGGTAATAGGAGGACCCAGTATAACAACCGTTGTGAAGATCAGTGTGATGACTGTACTAATGAGATGCCAAATCCAATGGGAGCGGGAATCACGAACTTTGTCACGCTTCTCTCTCTGCTAGCTCAAGTTTTGAATAGAAACATGGGTCAAGAGGAACGTTCAACCCCCTCCCCCTAATAAAGAACAAGTTGCTATCAGGAGCTTCATGAGACAAAGGCCTTCTACTTTTAGTGGATCATCTGATCCCATGATCGCTGAACAATGGATCAACTCCATTGAAAAGATCTTTTCCATCCTCCAATGTTCTGAACAAGAGAAGGTTCTCCTAGAAGCTTATCATATAGAGGGTGAAGCTGATCAATGGTGGTCGTTGATCAAAAATATGAAGCCTGAGGAGGAGATCGAGGAGTTGGAATGGAAGGATTTCCGGAATATTTTTTTTATAAATATTTTCCGCACACCCTCCGGCTTAAGATGGAAAGGGACTTCCTTTCCCACAATCAAAAAGATGAAGAATCTGTTGGAGCGTACGAGGTAAACATCACAAGGCTTGCACGATATGCTTCTGGCTTTGTCGTTACCCCCGAATGAAAAGTTGACCGCTTCTTTGGTGGGATGAATCCTAGCCTATGGAAAGCATTAGCAATCTATGACTTTGACAGCTATGATGAAATTGTCCAATGTGCCCTCAAGGTCGAAATGGTGATCGGGGAATCACAGGGGTATCATGGGGACAAGAAGCGTAAGGTGGACTTCAATGCTGGTGGTCCGATGGATAAATCCAACGGTGCTAAGAAGATCCATCACCCCACTTTCCAAAAGTGTGGAAAGAAGTACCCTGGAAATTTATTTAAGGGGACAATAAAATGCTTCAGGTGTGGAAGAGAAGGGCACCTAGCTGTTAACTATCGGCAAGGACCTGCGGCTGCGACAGAGGAGAGGAATTATCCGTTCGAACCTCAACGAGTTGTACAATGCTACAAATGTAAAGAACCGCATCATTTTGAAATTCATTTCCCTAATATAAGTGTTATCGGAGGCAACCAACAACCTCCAAGATAGAATGGAAGAGATTTTTCCATCACTTCTGCCGAAGTGAACCCCGACAACAAAGTGGTGACAGGTACACTAGATATTCATTCAAGAATAGCGAACATACTTTTTGATTCAGGTTCTACACATTCTTTTATATCTTGAATTTTTAGTAGAACAATCCCAGCACCACCACAAATCAAGGAAGTAAAGATGTCGGCGAGTTTGCCAAAAGGGAAAATCATTGCATCCCATGAATATAAGTCCTCCCCTTTTATAATCTGTGGATTGAATTTCCCAAAAAAACCTCGTCATACTCCCTCTGGTAGAATTTAATGAAATTCTTGGCATGGATTGGATTTCCTTATATAGAGCCAAGATAAATTTTCGGGAGAGGGAAATCACTCTCAATATGGAGAATCGACCCGTGATTTTTTACAAATGTCAAGAGGAAAATGAATCTCCTTTAGCTCCATCATCTCAAGCATGGATATTACTACCTTATGAGCACGCATATCTGGCTCAGATGATTGAGTCCAAGGAAGAAACCATCCTTGAAGAAATGCCTATTGTGAGGGAATTTGCTGAAGTGTTTCCCGTGGAACTGCCTGGTCTTCCTATAAGAAGAGATGTTGAGTTCATAATTGAACTTATAACTGGGGCGCTACCAATATCCAAGAATCCGTATAGAATGGCTATTGTAGAGCTTGAAGAGATGAAAAAACAACTACAAGAGAATCTGGATAAAGGGTTTATATGCCCAAGTGCTTCCCTATGGGGTGCACCCGTCTTCTTCGTTAAGAAGAAGGATGGGCCAATGCACCTTTTCATCGATTATCGTGAACATAACAAAATCACGATAAAGAACTAGTATCCTCTCCCAAGAATCGATAACTTGTTTGATCATCTATGTGGAGCACAATACTTCTCTAAGGTGGACTTGCGGTTGAGATATTATCAAGTAAGGGTGAAGAAGGAAGATGTCCCCATGACCGCTTTCCGTACATGATATAGGCACTATGAATTCATAGTAATTCCTTTCGGACTCGCCAATGCTCTAGAAATATTCATGGACATAATGAATTGAGTCTTTGGAGATTACCTTGACAAATTTGTGGTAGTCTTTATAAATGATATTCTAATATACTCTAAAACCAAGGAGGATCATGAGTAGCATTTAAAAACTGTTCTAGAGACTTTGCGCAAGGAGAAGCTCTATGAAAAGTATAGAAAGTGTGAGTTCTATTTGAAGGAGGTCTCATTCTTTGTCCATATCATCACAAGAAATGGAATATCTATGGACCCCTCCAAAACAGATGCAATTGAGGGATGGACGAGGCCAACATCAGTAACGGATATCCGTAGCCTCTTGGGGTTTGCTGGATATTATCGAGATTTGTGAGAAATTTTTAACGATTGTCCAACCCTCTTACAATGATAACTCAAAAGGGAGTAAATTTTTCTTGAAGTGATGAATGCGAAGAAAGCATCAAGGAGTTGAAAAGGTGGCTTATCACTGCACCCATGCTCACTTTACCCACATGTGGGGAACGTTTTGTGGTATTCAGTGATGCTTCGAAGAAGGGAATAGGATGTGTGATGATGCAGAATGATAAAGTGATATCCTATTCCTCAAGGTAGTTGAAAATCCATGAGCGAAAATATCCAACGCATGATCTGGAGTTGGCGGTTGTGATCTTTTCCTTGAAAATCTGGCAGCATTATCTCTATGGAGAGAAATGTGAGATATATACTGACCACAAGAGTCTTAAATATATATTCACACAGAAAAAACATAATATGCGCCGGAGAAGATGGATAGAGATCATCAAGGATTATGACTGTTCAATACATTCCCACCCTGGGAAAGCAAACAAGGTGGCAGATTCCCTAAGTAGAAAGGACCTAGTAATTCTATCAATAATGAGAATTGAGAAGGATCCAATCTTCTTATACTTGATAAAGATGGACGTGGGAATCATAAAGAAGGGAACATCATCAATCCTTTCACAAATAATTGCTCAACCATCTGTTTTGGAAAGGTTAATGGATGATCAAAAGGATGATGTGGGAATTCAGGAAAAAGTGGAAGCTATCAAAAAAGGGAAATCCTCAGAGTTTAATGTTGATGAAGAAGGAATTGTGTGGTTTGGGAAAATACTATGTCTTCCATCATGTCCGGAGTTGAAGATGGAACTTTTGGATGATTCACATTGTTCAAATTTCTCTATTCACCTAGGGAGCACAAAGATGTATCGAGATCTCCGAGAAAACATTTGGTGGGATAATATGAAGAAGGAGATTGCTGCATATACATCAAAGTGCCTGGTGTGTCAGCAAGTGAAGGTATAGAGGTAGAAGTCTAAGGGGATGATGCAACCATTTCCCATACCAGAATGGAAATGGGAGAACATCACCATGGACTTTGCCCCTGGACTTCCAATGACATCCAAAGGAAACAATGAAATCTGGGTTGTTGTGGATCGTCTTAAAAATACTGCACACTTCATTGCTATTCGGGAGGATTTCTATTTGGATCAACTAGCACAGATATATATCAGGGAAGTGGTAAGATTGTATGGAGTACCACTTTCTATTATGTCTGACCGAGATCCAAGATTCACCTCTATGTTTTGGAAGAGTCTTCAACATGCTCTAAATACTGAACTGAACTTCAGTACGGCCTATCATCCTCAAACTGATGGACAATCCGAGCGGACTATCCAAACACTTGAGGATATTTTGAGAGAGTGCTCAATGGACTTTAAATGAGGATGGGATCAACATCTTCCTCTGGTTGAGTTCTTTTATAATAATATTTTTCACTCAAGCATCCAAATGGCACCATATGAATCCCTGTATGGGAAAAGGGGCAGAACACTGGCATTTTGGGATGAGGTCGGTGAATGTAAGCTGATTGGACCAGAAATGGTCGAAGAAATGGTGGAGAATGTGAAAACCATTCAGTAGCATATCAAGGCAGCCCAGAGTCGACAGAAGAGTTATGCAGATAATCGTCGACAAGACCTTGGGTTTAAAGTTGGATACATGGTGTTTCTACGCATATCTTCATGGAAAAAGGTCATGAGGTTTGGAAAGAAAGGGAATTTATGTCCACGGTACATCGACCCCTTTGAGATTCTTGATCGTGTTGGGGCTGTGGCCTATCAACTAGAACTTCCACCTTCCATGGCCAAGTTGCATGATGTCTTTCATGTAGCCCTCTTATAGAACTACATACCGGACCCTTCACATGTGCCCTCTTCTGAGGTGGTACATTTGGAAGACGATCTTTCTTATGAAGAGCAACCAGTGAAGATCTTAGATCATAGAGAAAAAGTTCTACGAAATAAGACAATGCCCCTCGTCAAGGTGTTGTAGAGAAACCACAAGTTTGAAGAAGTGACATGGGAATCAGAGTATATAATGAAGCTGAGTTACCCACATTTTTTTAGTGTGGGAAAAGGAAAATTTCGAGGGCGAAATTTATTAAGGGGGGAATATTGTAATGACCCAAATTTTCATTAATGGAAAATCCCTCTTGATCCAGTTAAATGTCTCTTTATGAATTTTTTTTATAAGATGTCAACTTCTTTGGTTTTATGTTAAGAATTTTGACCATTGTTAATATAGTCGTTGAACAGTGATCACATGATTAGTATAAATATAGGACCTTAACAAATCCAATTTACTCGGACAACAAAAGTGATAGCCTCATCTAGTAGAATTTCCCCATACGAAGCCCATTTGTCGGAGCTCGGAAAAGAGGTGGCATCCTTGGGCTTCGCCCTTGACCAAGACCAAGCTTAGCTTCACCATGTCAAGCTCGAACGAGACCATCTATGGGAAAAGTGGAAGTTGATAAAGATTACCAATCGAGCGATGTTATCCATGCCACCACAAGAGTCTTTCACCATCGCAAACCTTACCCTTAGGTCTTATGCGGCTGTTTTAAGGTGTTATGTAACAAATAAGTAGTACTATGTTCATGTACATTATTTTTTTATATAATAATGAATATAATTTCTAGTCAATTTTGATACATTTTAAATAGTTTTTAAAGTACAAATGGTGTTTTTAGTTATTATTTAATTAAGAAATATATTTTATTAAATTAAGGGATTTTTGAATTAAATTATATTTTAATAAAATAATAATAATATTATTAAATTAATTTTAATTAAATATAAATGATCTTATAATTTTATGAATACAATTAAAATAATATATTATGTTTTGAAAGCCATTGCTGTCAAAACCCGAGAATTTTCGATAAATGTTGGTTTTTATTTTAAAAGTGAAAATTAACATATTTAGAAATTTTTTTAGATAAAATAAATGTCATTTATGGAATCAGGACGTCGAAATTATCAAAAGGTGAATTTTTCATAATTTTCTGAGACAGTCAAATTTTTGGGTAAATATTAAATTCTGTTTAAATATACAATGTGTTTTATGTCATCATAATGACCCAATGGTGATGTAATAAAATACCATAATCCTTATGTTCAGAAAATATATGTTTTAGCATTAAAATAATGCAATTTTAGGTTTGTTTGACTTACTTTTCAAAGCATTAATGGACCCCTCAAGACATATTCAACACATTGCCTTTTTAAATTAATTTCCATGAGAGTGTGACTCACCTCCACATAATCAAACTTATTATTTTAAGAAGTTTGGAATTGGGCCTTATATAATATTTTTTTCCTCTTCTCTTTAAAAAAAACCATGGGCAAAAACATGGGGTGGTTTGTGGTTTGGATTAATTTAATGTAAGGGGACCCAAACCTAAATAATAAAGAGTTCCTCACCTTTCCTATATAAACCCACCCAAGCTCCCACTTCCTCCTCACTCAAAGCCCTTGGAGTTCGTCCAACCTCTGCCCAACTCTCTCTAGAATCCTCCTAAGGTTCCCCATGCTCCCAGGAAGCCTCTCACAATCCTCTCTCTAGCCTTTGGAAGCACACTTCCAAGTAAGGGTTTTTTATTCCTTTCTCATTTTTATCAATTTTCTTTAAGTTGTATTTCCCTTTTAATTTCAATTATGAATGTTGGGGTATGGTTTAGAACCTCCACCATACTTGCCTCTTATTGTTTGAATGATGGGAGACCCATTTTTCTCTCATTAAATGCCTCCCATGTTCACCTGTTACTATGCCAAAATTCAGAAAGGAACTTCTCTCTCTTCTTTTACATTCAAGAAATACTTTTGTATCATGAATATAAATTCCATTTCAATTGTTGGGACATGTATCTATATGACCTCCTTACTGTCCGTTACATTTAAATATGATGAGAAACCCCTTTCTCTCTCATCAACCATTTTAATGAATTCTTATGTCGAGTCGTTACGCTGCCGACATCGCACCGATTTTCTAAGCCAATGTCATTGTGTAGTGAATACCATTCCCATTTCTCCATCAAGGGTATTCACCTTTATAATCATTTACTTATTGATTGTATAGTTTCATGTATGAATTCTACATTCCTTTATCGTGGAATAAATGATTATGTTTTATGAATCCATGTTTTATGATCCATGTGGCGAACATATGAATGAAATGAAATGTTGAAGAAGGGTGCACCGTTATAGCGCTCCAATGCATTGGGTAAAGTATAGTATCATGATACTTCATGTGAAATGAGTGTTGACTCATGCTAATTAAAGTGCAATGAGGGTTTACTCATGCTTCATGTGCAATGAGGGTTTACTCATGCTTTATGGGCAATGAGCCTTGGCACATGCTAATTCCATGTCAAGTGTTGTTGCCACATTTCCATGTTATGATTATCATGATTTATCATGAATTTATGTTCATGTTTCTTTTATGCTCTATTGATATTACTATTGTCTAACATGTATTGTACTACTCATGTTATTCCATGTGTACTCCCTTACTGGGCTTTATAGCTCACCCTTTTCTTATGCATGTCCTCAGGTTATCCCATGCAATGCTAAGTACGAGGGAATGTAGTGGTCATGTAAAGGAAGTTTTCAACAAAGATGTTGTATTTAATGTTTTATGTTTTTATGTAATGATCCTAATAACCAAATACACTAAACCTCTCAATCTTCATTGTTGTATCATGTGAAGTTTTATGTAATAAATCACGTTTAAGTTGTAATAAAAAGTAGGTTTGTCATAGTAACTCAAGTGCAATGAGGGTTTACTCGTGCTTCATGTGAAATGAGGTTTTACTCATTCTTTATGTGAAATGAGCCTTGGATCAAGATAATTCCATGTTAAGTGTTGTTTCCACATTTCCATGTTACTATTATCTTGCTTTACCATGCCTTTATGTTCATGTTTCTTTTATACCATGTATACTCCCTTACTCGGCTTTATAGCTCACCCTTTTCTTATGCATGTCCTCAGGTTATCCCATGCAATGATAAGTACGAGGGAATTTTGTAGTCATGTAAAGGATGTTTTCATAGAAGCGGTAATGTTTCATTTAAACAAAAAATTAGTTTTTTAACTACCACTTAGTGGTTTAACTATTCATCAAAAATTAAAGTTTTTCAGAACAATGCATAAATTTCATCGTAAGCTATAATTCATATTCTGAATTCAGAAATGATGTCTATTTTACAAAATTCCAAACATATAAGTTTCATTAATTAATTTTATAATTAATTCCCGCTGTCACAGCAAATAGCGTGTTTTTAAGAAACAATATATATCAAATGATTGACAATTGTTCATGTCCAATTTCAATGTTAAATTAATTCTAATGTCCCCCATTGGATAAAATGGTAAAAATATATTCTAATTATACTTTAAAACCACTAAATAGTATAATTTGTCTCTATAATTTACAATAACATGTATTTTAATGACCCAAAGTTTTATTAATGGAAAATCCCTCTTGATACAGTTAAATGTCTCTTTATGAAAAATGTTTTTATAAGATGTCAACATCTTTGGTTTTATGTTAAGAATTGTGACCATTGTTAATATATCCGTTGAACAGTGATCACATGGTTATTATAAATATAGGACCTTAACAAATCCAATTTATATAGACGAAAGAAGCGATGACCTCATCTAGTAGAATTTCCCCATACGAAGCCCATTTGTCAGAGCTCAGAAAAGAGGTAGCATCCTTGGGATTCACCCTTAACCAAGCCCAAGTTTAGTTTCACCATGTCAAGCTCGAACGGGACCGTCTACGGGAAAAGTGGAAGTTGATAGAGATTACTGCTCGAGCGATGTTATCCGAGCCACCCCAAGAGTTTGTCACCATCGCACACCTTACCCTTAGGTCTTATGTGGCTGTTTGAAGGGGTTATGTAACAAATAAGTAGTACAATGTTCATGTACATTATTTTTTTTATATAATAATTAATATCATTTCTAGTCATTTTTGACACATTGTAAATAGTTTTTAAAGTACAAATGGTGTTTTTAGTTATTATTTAATTAAGAAATCTATTTTATTAAATTAAGGGATTTTTGAATTAAATAAATTTTTAATAAAATAATATTATTACTATTAAATTCATTTTTTTATTAAATATAAATGATCTTATAATTTTATGAATGGAATTAAAATTTTATATTAAGGTTTGAATGAAATTTCTATCAAAACCCGTGAATTTTCAATAAATGTTGGTTTTTATCTTAAAAGTGAAAAATTAACATATTTAGAAATTTTTTTAGATAAAATAATTATCATTTCTCGAATCAGGACGTCGAAATTATCCAACGGTGAATTTTTCATAATTTTCTGAGACAGTCAAATTTTTGGGTAAAAATTAAATACCGTTTAAATATATAATGTGCTTTATGACATCATAATGACCCAATAGTGATGTAATAAAATACCATAATCCTTATGTTCGGCCAATATATGTCTTATCATTAAAATAATGTGATTTTGGATTTTTTTGAGTTACTTTTCAAAGCATTAATGGATCCCTCAAGACAAACTCAACACTTTTCCTTTTTAAATTAATTTCCATGGGAGTGTGACTCACCTCCACATAAGCAAAGTTATTATTTTAAGAAGTTCGGAATTGGGCCTTATAAAATATATTTTTTCCTCTTCCCTTTTCCAAAAACCATGGGCAAAAACCATGGGTTGGTTTGTGGTTTGGATTAATTTAATGTAAGGAGACCCAAACCTAAATAATAAAGAATTCCCTCAACTTTCCTATATAAACCCACACAAGCTCCCACTTCCTCCTCACTAAAATCCTTTTGAGGTCGTCCAACCTCTTCCCTACTCTTTCTAGAATCCTCTCAAGGTGCCCCAAGCTCCCAAGAAGCCTCTCACAAGCCTCTCTCTAGCATTTGGAATCACACTTCCAAGTAAGGGGTCTTTCTTCCTTTCTCATTTTTGTCAATTTTGATTAAGTTATATTTCCCTTTTAATTTCAATTTTGAATGTTTGAGTATGGTTTCGCACCTAATCCATACTTCCCTATTATTGTTTTAATGATGGGAGACCCCTTTCTCTCTCATTAAATTCCTCCCATGTACACCTGTTACTGTGCCGAAATTCCGAAAGGAACTTCTCTCTCATCTTTTACATTCAAGAAAATTATTTTGTATCATGAATCTAAATTCCATTACAAATTTTGGGAAATGTATCTATATGACCTCCTTACTATCCATTACATGTAAATATGATGAGGAACCCCTTTCTCTCTCATCAACCTTTTTATGATTTCTCATGTCACGCCGTTACGCTGCCGAAATCACACCGATTTTCTAAGCCAATGTCATTGTGTAGTGAATACCATGCCCATTTCTCCATCAAGGGTATTCACCTTTATGAAAATTTACATATTTATTATAAAGTTTCATGTATGAATTCCACATTCCTTAATCTTGGAATAAATGATTATGTTTTATGAATCCATGTTTTATGATCCATGTGGCACACTTATGCATGAAATGAAATGTTTAAGAAGGGTGTTCCCTAATAGCGCTCCAATGAATTGGGTAAAGTATAGTATCAAGATACGTCATGTGCAATGAGTGTTGACTCATGATAATTCAAGTGCAACTAGGGTTTACTCGTGCTTCATGTGCAATGAGGGTTTACTCATGCTTTATGTGCAATGAGCCTTGGATCATGCTAATTCCATGTTAAGTGTTGTTGCCACATTTCCATGTTATGATTATCATGATTTATCATGCCTTTATGTTCATGTTTCTTTTATACTCTATTGATATGCCTATTGTCTAACATGTATTGTACTCCTCATGTTATTCCATGTGTACTCCCTTACTGGGCTTTATAGCTCACCCTTTTCTTATGCATGTCCTCAAGTTATCCCATGCAATGCTAAGTACGAGGGAATGTAGTGGTCATGTAAAGGATGTTTTCAATAAAGATGTTATATTTCATTTTTTAAGTTTTTATGTAATGATCCTAATCCCCAAAGACACTAAACATCTCGTTCTTCTTTGTTTTATCAAGTGAAGTTTTATGTAATGAATCATGATTAAGTTGTAATAAAAAGCAGGGTTGTCTTAGTTGGTATCAAAGGATAGGTTTAGTTATTTTTGGGATTAAGAAACCCTAGTAAAGCCTTATATACAAGTCTAAGTATAATAAAAAAACATCCCTATGTTCTAGTAAATACTATGTAAGTTATTTATCAAACAAATACATCATTGTCTGGATATGAGCAGGTAGAGGCGGCTCTTGCACAGATGTATTGTAGGGGTAAAACCAGAAAACACCGCTTTGAGCTAGACTCGAATGAGATTTTGTGCACGACAACCGGCCTTGCTGCACTCTTGGTTACGACACTCCCAGGGGATATGTTTAGATAAATTTACAATCTTAGTATGAACCCTTATTAAGGGAAAAATTCCCCTAAGAATATATGTTATAATGTAGATCATGAAAATCCTAGATTAAAGCCTATAGACTCATGATTTAAGGAAATAAAAGTTTATTTTTGAGTCATCAACTTTTGCCTTTGGATTACCATTTATGTGTTACCCCTAACTTTCCTTTTATTCCAGCCAATGGCTGGTAATAGGAGGACCCGTGCTAACAACTATTGTGATGATCGGTGTGATGACTGTACTAATGAGATGCCAAATACAATGGGAGCAGGAATCACTAACTTTGTCATGCTTCTCTCTCAGCTAACTCAAGTTTTGAATAGAAACACGGGTCAAGAGGAACTCTCAACCCCCCTAGAAAAGAACAAGTCTCTATCGAGAGCTTCATGAGACAAAGTCCTCCTACTTTTAGGGGATCATCTGATACCACGATCATTGAACAATGGATCAACTCCATTGAAAAGATCTTCTCCATCTTCCAATGTTCTGAACAAGAGAAGGTTCTCCTGGATGCTTACCATATGGAGGGTAAAGCTGATCAATGGTGGACGTTGATCAAAAATTCGAATCCTAAGGGGGAGATCGAGGCTTTGGAATGGAAGGAATTCCGGAAGATGTTTTTCGATAAATATTTTTCGCGCACCCTCCGGCTGAAGATGGAATGGAACTTCCTTTCCCTCAAGTAAAAAGATGAAGAATATATTGGACGTTCGAGGAAAACATCACAAGGCTTGAACGATACACTTCCGACTTTGTTGTTACCCCTGAATACAAGGTTGACCGCTTCTTTGGTGGGCTGAAGCCTAGCTTGCAGAAAGCATTAGCGATCCGTGACTTTGACAGCTATGAGGAAATTGTCCGATGTTCCCTCAAGGTAGAAATGGAGATCAGGGAATCACAGGGGTATCATGGGGACAAGAATTGTAAGGTGTTCTTCAATGCTGGTGGTCCTATGGATAAATCCAACGGTGCTAAGAAGATCCAACACCCCTCCTTCCAAAAGTGCAGAAAGAAGCACCCTGGAAATAACCTTAAGGGTACGATAAAATGCTTCAGGTGTGGAAGATAAGGGAACCTAGCTGTTAACTGTCGGCAAGAAGGACCCACGGCTACGACAGAGGAGAGGAACGCTCCGTTCGAACCTCAACACGTTGTTTAATGCTACAAATGAAAAGAACTGGGTCATTTTCCAAATCAGTGCCCTAATCCATGGATTATTATAGGCAACCAACAACCTCCAAGACAGCAAGGAATAGCTTTTTCCATCACTTCTGCCGAAGTGAACCCCGACAACGAAGTGGTGAAAGGTACGCTATTTATTAATTCAAGAATAGCGAACATAATTTTTGATTTAGGTTATACGCATTCTTTTATATCTCAAATGTTTAGTAGAACAATCCCAGCACCACCACAAATCGTGGAAGTAAAGATGTTGGTGAGTACGGAAAATGGGGAAATCATTACATCCCATGAGTATAATTCCTACCATATTATAATCTGTGGATTGAATTTCCCGGAGAACCTCATCATACTCCCTCTGGTGGAATTTGATGCAATTATTGGCATGGATTGGATTTCCTTATATGGAGCCAAAATAAATTGCCGGGAGAGGGAAATCACACTCCAAATGGAGAATCGACCCCCGATTCATTACAAGTGTCAGGAGGAAGATGAATCTCATTTAACTCCATCATCTCAAGCATGGATATTACTACTTTATGAGCACGCATATCTGGCCCAGATGATTGAGTCCAAGGAAGAAACCATCCTTGAAAAAATGCCTATTGTGAGGGAATTCACTGAAGAGTTTCCTGAGGAACTGCCTGGTCTTCCTCCAAGAAGAGATATTGAGTTCTCAATTGAACTTATACCTGGGGCACTACCAATATCCAAGAATCCATATATAATGGCTGTTGTTGAGCTTGAAGAGATAAAGAAACAACTACAGGAGAATCTAGATAAAGTGTTTATACGCCCAAGTGCTTCACTATGGGGTCCACCAGTCCTCTTCGTCAAGAAGAAGGATGGGTCAATGCGTCTTTACATCGATTATTGTGAACATAATAAAATCACGATAAAGAACAAGTATCCTCTCCCAAGAATCGATGAATTGTTTGATCAGCTGCGTGGATCACAATACATCTCCAAGGTGGATTTACGATCGGGATATTATCAAGTAAGGGTGAAGAAGGAAGGTGTCACCAAGACTGCTTTTTGTACAAGATACGGGCACTATGAATTCATAGTAATGCCTTTAGGACTCACCAATTCTCCAGTAATATTCATGTACTTGATGAATAGAGTCTTTATAGATTACCTTGAAAAATTTGTGGTAGTATTTATAGATTATATTCTAATATACTCCAAAATCAAGGAGGATCATGAGGAGCATTTAAAAACTGTACTAGAGACATTGGACAAGGAGAATCACTATGCAAAGTAAAGAAAGTGTGAGTTCTGGTTGAAGGAGGTCTCATTCTTGGGCCATATCATCACAAGCAATGGGATATCTGTGGACCCCTCCAAAACAGATGCAATTGAGGGATGGTTGAGGCCAACATCGGTAACGAATATCCATATATTCTTGGGGTTAGCTGGATATTATCGACGATTTGTGCGAAATTTCTCACGATTGTCCAACCCTCTTACCAAGCTAACTCAAAAGGGAGTAACATTTTCTTGGAGTGATGAATGCGATGAAAGCTTCAAGGAGTTGAAAAGGAGGCTTATCACTGCACCCTTGCTCACTTTACCCACAAGTGGGGAACTTTTTGTGGTATTAAGTGATGCTTCAAAGAAGGGCATAGGTTGTGTGCTGATGCAGAATGATAAAGTGATATCCTATGCCTTAAGGCAGTTAAAAATCCATGAGAAAAACTATCCAACGCATGATCTGGAGTTGGCGGCTATGATCTTTGCCTTGAAAATCTGGCGGCATTATCTCTATGGATAGAAATGTGAGATGTATACTGACCACAAGAGTCTTAAATATATATTCACACAGAAAGGGATTAATATGCGCCAGAGAAGATTGATAGAGTTCATCAAGTATTATGGTTGTTCAATACATTACCACCCTGGGAAAGTGAACAAGGTGGAAAATGCCATAATTAGAAAGGATCCAGTGATTATATCAATGATGAGAATTGAGAAGGATCCAATCTTCTTAGACATGATGAAGATGGATGTGGGAATCATAAAGAAGGGAACATCATCAATCCTTTAACAAATGATTGCTCAACCATCTCTTTTGAAAAGGTTAAAGGATTATCAAAAGGATGATGTGGGAATTCAAGAAAAAGTGGAAGCTATCAAAAAGGGGAAATCCTCGGTGTTTAATGTTAATGAAGAAGGAATTGTGCGGTTTGGGAAAAGACTATGTGTTCCATCAGGTCTGGAGCTGAAGAAGGAACTTTTAGATGATGCACATAGTTCAAATTTCTCTATTAACCCAAGGATCACAAAGATGTATCGAGATCTCCGAGAAAACATTTGGTGGGATAATATAAAGAAGGAGATCTCTGAATATACATCAAAGTGCCTGGTGTGTCAGCAAGTGAAGGAAGAGAGGAAGAAGTCTAAGGGGATGATGCAACCATTTCCCATACTAGAATGGAAATTGGATAACATCACTGTGGACTTTGTCACCAGACATCCAAGGACATCCAAAGGAAACAATGCAATCTGGGTTGTTATGGATCGTCTAACAAAGACGACACACTTCATTTCTATTCGGGCGGATTTTTCATTGGGTCAACTGGCGCAGATATATACCAGGGAAGTGGTAAGGTTGCATGGAGTACCACTATCTATTGTGTCTGACTGAGATCCAAGATTCACCTCTATGTTTTGGAAGAGTCTTCAGCATGCTCTGAATACTGAACTAAACTTCAGTACGGCCTATCATCCTCAAAATGATGGCCAATCTGTGCAGACTATCCAAACAGTTGAGGATATGTTGAGAGCATGCTCAATGGACTTTAAAGGAGGATGGGATCAACATCTTCCTCTGGTTGAGTTCTCTTATAATAACATTTTCCACTCAAGCATCCAAATGGAACCATATAAAGCCCTGTACTGGAAAAGGAGCAGAACACCGGCATGTTGGGATGAGGTCGGTGAACGTAAGCTGCTTGGACCAGAAATGGCCGAGGAAATTGTGGAGAAGGTGAAATCCATTCAGCAGCATATCAAGGCAGTCCAGAGTCTACATAAGAGTTATGCAGATAATCGTCGACGAGACCATGAGTTTAAAGTTGGAGACATGGTGTTTCTATGCATATCTCCATGGAAAAAGGTCATGAGGTTTGGAATGAAAGGGAAGTTAAGTCCAAGGTACATAGTCCCCTTCGAGATTCTTGGTCATGTCAGGGTTGTGGACTATCGACTAGCACTTCCACCTGCCATAGCCAAAGTACATGATGTCTTTCATGTATCCCTCTTAAGGAAGTTCCTACCGGACCCTTCACATGTACTCTCTTCCGAGGTGGTACAATTGGAAGATGATCTTTCTTATGACGAGAAACCAGTGAAGATATTAGATCATGGAGAGAAAGTTCTACAAAATAATACAATGCCCATCGTCAAGGTGTTGTAGAGAAACAACAAGTTTGAATAAGCGACTTGGGAATTGGAGGATATGATGAAGCTGAGTTACCCACATTTGTTTTAATGTGGGAAAAGGAAAATTTCGAGGGAGAAATTTCTTAAGGGGGGAATATTGTAACGACCCAAAGTTTCATTAATGGAAAATCCCTATTGATCCAGTAAAATTTCTCTTTATGAATTTTTTTTTAATAAGATGTCAACTTCTTTGGTTTTATGTTAAGAATTGTGACCATTGTTAATATAGCAGTTGAACAGTGATCACATGATTAGTATAAATATAGGACCTTAACAAATCCAATTTACTCAGACAAAAGAAGTGATGACCTCATCCAGTAGAATTGCCCCATACGAAACCCATTTTTTGGAGCTCGGAAACAAGGTGGCATCCTTGGGCTCCACCCTTGACCAAGCCCAAGCTGAGCTTCACCATGTCAAGCTCGAAGGGGACTGTCTACGGGAAAAGTGGAAGTTGATAGAGATTACCACTCGAGCGATGTTATCCGAGCCACCCCAAGAGTTTGTCACCATCGCACACCTTACCCTTAGCTCTTATGTGGCTGTTTAAGGGGTTATGTGACAAATAAGTAGTACTATGTTCATGTACATTATTTTTTTATATAATAATGAATATAATTTCTAGTCATTTTTGAAACATTGTAAATAGTTTTTAAAGTACAAATGGTGTTTTTAGTTATTATTTAATCAATAAATCTGTTTTATTAAATTAAGGGATTTTTTAATTAAATAATTTTTTAATAAAATAAAAATAATATTATTAAATTAATTTTTTTTATTAAATATAAATTATCTTATAATTTTATGAATGCAATTAAAATTTTATATTAAGGATTGAAAGCCATTTCTGGCAAAACCCGTGAATTTTCGATAAATGTTGGTTTTTATTTTAAAAGAGAAAATTAACATATTAATATAATTTTTTAGATAAAATAAATGTCATTTATGGAATGAGGATGTCGAAATTATCCAATGGTGAATTTTTCATAATTTTCGGAGACAGTCAAATTTTTGGTTAAAAATTAAATACCGATTAAATATATAATGTGTTTTATGACATCATAATGACCCAATGGTGATGTAATAAAATACCATAATCCTTATTTTCCGCCAATATATGTTTTACCATTATAATAATGTGATTTTGGGTTTGTTTGACTTACTTTTCAAAGCATTAATGGACCCCTCAAGACATATTCAACACTTTTCCTTTTTAAATTAATTTCCATGGGAGTGTGACTCACCTCCACATAAGAAACCTTATTATTTTAAGAAGTTAGGAATTGGGCCTTATAAAACATTATTTTCCTCTTCCCTTTTCCAAAAACCATGTGCATAAACCATGGGATGGTTTGTGGTTTGAATTAATTTAATGTAAGGGGACCCAAACCTAAATAATAAAGAATCCCCTCACCTTTCCAATATAAACCCACCCAAGCTCCCACTTCCTCCTCACTAAAATCCCTTGGAGTTCATCCAACCTCTTCCCAAAACTCTATAGAATCCTACCAAGGTTCCCCAAGCTGCCAAGAACCCTCTCACAAGCCTCTCTCTAGCCATTGGAAGCAAACTTCCAAGTAAGGGTTTTTTCTTCCTTTCTCATTTTTTTCAATTTTCTATAAGTTGTATTGCCCTTTTAATTTTAATAATGAATGCTGGGGTATGGTTTCTAACCTCTCCCATAATGCCCTCTTATTTTTTGAATTATGGGAGACCCCTTTCTCTCTCATTAAATTCCTCCCATGTACACCCGTTACTATGCCGAAATTTCGAAAGAAACTTCTCTCTCTTCTTTTACATTCAAGCAAATAATTTTGTATCATGAATCTAAATTCCATTCAAATAGTTGGGACATGTATCTATATGACCTAATTACTGTCAATTACATGTAAATATGATTAGTAACCCCTTTCTCTCTAATCAAACTTTTTTATGAATTCTTATGTCACGCTGTTACACTGCCGAAATCGCACCAATTTTCTAAGCCAATGTCATTGTGTAGTGAATACCATGACCATTTATCCATCAATGGTATTCACCATTATGCACATTTAATTATTGATTATAAAGTTTCATGTATTAATTCCACATTCCTTTATTGTGGAATAAATTATTATGTTTTATGAATCCATGTTTTATGATCCATGTGGCACACTTATGCATGAAATGAAATGTTTAAGAAGGGTGCGCCCTTACAGCACTCCAATGCATTGGGTAAAGTATAGTATCATGATACGTCATATGCAATTAGTGTTTAATCATGCTAATTCAAGTGAAATGAGGGTTTACTCGTGCTTCTTGTGCAATGAGGTTTTACTCATGCTTTATATGCAATGAGCCTTGGCTCATGATAATTCCATGTTAAGTGTTATTGCCACATCTCCATGTTATGATTATCATGCTTTATCATGCCTTTATGTTAATGTTTCTTTTATTCTATATTGATATGCCTATTGTCTAATATGTATTGTACTCCTCATGTTATTCCATGTGTACTCCTTTACTGGGCTCTATAGCTCACCCTTTTCTTATGCATGTCCTCAGGTTATCCCATGAAATGCTAAGTACGAGGGAATGTAGTGGTCATGTAAAGGATGTTTTCAATAATGATGTTGTATTTCATGTTTTATGTTTTTATGTAATGATCCTAATCCCCAAAGACACTAAACCTCTTGATCTTCTTTGTTGTATCACGTTATGTTTTATGTAATGAATCATGCTTAATTTGTAATAAAAAGCAGGGTTGTCATAGTATTATCATGTAAAGGAAGTTTTCAATAAAGATGTGCCTATTGTCGAACATGTATTGTACTCCTCATGTTATTCCATGTGTACTCCCATACTGGGATTTATAGGTCACCCTTTTCATATGCATGTCCTCAGGTTATTCCATGTGTACTCTCTTTATGTTCATGTTTCTTTTATTCTCTATTGATATGCCTATTGTCTAAAATGTATTTTACTGCTCATGTTATTCCATGTGTACTCCCTTACTGGGCTTTATAGCTCACCCTTTTCTTATGCATGTCCTCAGGTTATCCTATGCAATGCTAAGTACGAGGGAATGTAGTGGTCATGTAAAGGAAGTTTTCAATAAATATGTTGTATTTCATGTTTTATGTTTTTATGTAATGATCCTAAGCCCCAAAGACACTAAATCTCTCATCTTATTTGTTGTATCAAGTGAAGTTTTATGTAATGAATCATGTTTAAGTTGTAATAAAAAGAAGGGTTGTCATAGTATTCATTTATTATAATTTCCCCATACGAAGCCCATTTGTCGGAGCTCAGAAAAGAGGTGGCATCCTTAGGTTCACCCCTAACCAAGCCCAATCTGAGCTTCGCCATATCATGCTCTAACGAGACCGTCTATGGGAAAAGTGGAAGTTGATAGAGATTACCACTCAAGTGATGTTATCCGAGCCACCCCAAGAGTCTGTCACCATCGCACACCTTACCCTTAGGTCTTATGCCGCTGTTTTAAGGGGTTATGTAACAAATAAATATTACTATGTTCATTTACATTATTTTTGTATATAATAATGGATATAATTTCCAGTCATTTTTGATACATTGTAAATAGTTTTTAAAGTATAAATGGCGTTTTTAGTTATTATTTAATTAAGAAATATGTTTTATTAAATTAAGGGATTTTTTGAATTAAATAATATTTTAATAAAATAATTATATTATTATTAAAATAATTTTTATTAAATATAAATGATCTTATAATTTTATGAATGCAATTAAAATTTTATATTAATGTTTGAATGCAATTTTTGTCAAAACCCATGAATTTTTGATAAATGTTGGTTTTTATTTTAAAAGTGAAAATTAACATATTTAGAAATTTTATTAGATAAAATAAATTTCATTTTTGGAATCAGGACGTCGAAATTATCCAATGGTGAATTTTTCATTATTTTCTGAGACATGAAAATTTTTGGGTAAAAATTAAATACCATTTAAATATATAATGTGTTTTATGACATCATAATGACCCAATGGTGAAGTAATAAAATACCATAATCCTTATGTTCTGAAAATATATGTTTTATCATTAAAATAATTTGATTTTGGGTTTGTTTGACTTACTTTTCAAAGCATTAATGGACCCCTCAAGACATATTCAACAATTTTCCTTTTTAAATTAATTTCCATGGGAGTGCGACTCACCTCCACATAAGAAACCTTATTATTTTAAGAAGTTAGGACTTGGGCCTTATAAAATATTGTTTTCCTCTTCCCTTTTCCAAAAACAATGGGCAAAAACCATGGGATGGTTTGTGGTTTGTATTAATTCAATGTAAGTGGAACCAAACCGAAATAATAAAGAATTCCCTCACCTTTCATATATAAACCCACCCAAGCTCACACTTCCTCCCCACTCAAAGCCATTGTAGTTCATCAAACCTCTACCCAACTCTCTCTAGAATCCTCCCAAGGTGCCCCAATCTCCCACGAAGCCTCTCACAAGCCTCTCTCTATCCTTTGGAAGCACACTTCCAAGTAAGGATTTTTTCTTCTTTTCTCATTTTTGTCCAATATTCTTTAAGTTTTTTTTACCTTTTAATTTCAATTATGAATGTTGGGGTATGGTTTCGCACCTCCCTCATACTTCCCTCTTTATGTTTGAATTATGGGAGACCCTTTCTCTCTCATTAAATTCCTCCCATGTACATCCGTTACTATGCCGAAGTTCCAAAAGGAACTTCTCTCTCCTCATTTACATTCAAGCAATAATTTTGTATCATGAATCTAAATTCCATTAAAATTTTTGGGAAATGTATCCATATTACCTCCTTACTGTCAATTACAAGTAAATATGATAATAACCCATTTCTCTATCATCAACCATTTTTATGAATTCTTACGTCACATCGTTACGCTGCCGAAATCGCACCGATTTTCTAAGCCAATGTCATTGTGTTGTGAATACCATGCCCATTTCTCCATCAAGAGTATTCAAATTTATGCACATTTACTTATTGATTATAATGTTTCATGTATGAATTCCACATTCCTTTATCGTGGAATAAATGATTATGTTTTATGAATCCATGTTTTATGATCCATGTGGCACACTTATGCATGAAATGAAATTTTTAAGATGGGTGTGCCCTTATAGCACTCCAATGCATTGGGTAAAGTATAGTATCATGATAAGTCATGTGAAATGAGTGTTGAATCATGCTAATTCAAGTTCATTGACTCAAAGTATCATTAATGGAAAATCCCTCTTGATCTAGTTAAATGTCTCTTTATGAAAAATGTTTTCATAAGATGTCAACTTCTTTGGTTTTATGTTAAGAATTTTGACCACTGTTAATATAGCCATTTAACATTGATTACATGATTAGTATAAATATAGGACCTTAACAAATCCAATTTACTTAGACAAAAGAAGAGATGGCCTCATCCATTAGAATTTACCCACACGAAGCCCATTTGTCAGAGCTCGAAAAAGAGGTGGAATCCTTGGGGCTTCGCTCTTGACCAAGCCCATGCTTAGCTTCACCATGTCAAGCTCGAATAGGACCGTATATGGTAAAAGTGGAAGTTGATATAGATTACCACTCGAATGATGTTATCCGAGCCATCCAAAGAGTCTGTCACCATCGCACACCTTACCCTTAGGTCTTATGTGACTGTTTTAAGGGGTTATGTAACAAATAAGTAGTACTATGTTCATGTACATTATTTTTGTATATAATAATGAATATAATTTCTAGTCATTTTTGATACATTGTAAATAGTTTTTAAAGTACAAATGGTGTTTTTAGTTATTATTTAATTAAGAAATCTATTGTATTAAATTAATTGATTTTTGAATTAAATAATATTTAAATAAAATAATAATAATAATATTAAATTAATTTGTATTAAATAATTGATCTTATTATTTTATGAATGCAGTTAAAATTTTATATTAAGGTTTGAAAGCCATTTCTGTCAAAACCAGTGAATTTTCTATAAATGTTGGTTTTTATTTTAAAAATGAAAATTAAAATATTTAAAAAAAATAGATAAAAAATGACATTTCTGGAATCAGGACGTCGAAATTATCCAACGGTGAATTTTTCATAATTTTCTGAGACAGTCAAATTTTTGGGTAAAAATTAAATACCATTTAAATATATAATGTGTTTTATGACATCATAATGACCAAATGGTGATGTAATTAAATACCATAATCCTTATGTTCGGCCAATATATGTTTTATCATTAAAATAATGTGATTTTGGGTTTTTTTGACTTACTTTTCAAAGCATTAATGGACCCCTCAAGACATATTTAACACTTTTCCTTTTTAAATTAATTTCCATGGGAGTGTGACTCACCTCTACATAAGAAACCTTATTATTTTAAGAAGTTCGGACTTGGGCCTTATAAAATATTGTTTTCCTCTTCCCTTTTCCAAAAACCAAGGGCAAAAACCATGGGATGGATTGTGGTTTGGATTAGTTTAATGTAAGGGGACCCAAACCTAAATAATAAAGAATTCCCTCACATTTCCTATATAAATCCACCCAAGCTTCCACTTCATCCTCACTCAAATCCCTTAGAGTTCGTCCAAACTCTTCCTGACTCTCTCTAGAATCCTCCCAAGGTTCCCCAAGCTCCCAAGAAGCCTCTCAAAAGCCTCACTCTAGCCTTTGGAAGCACACATCCAAGTAAGGGTTTTTTATTCCTTTCTCAATTTTGTCAATTTTCTTTAAGTTGTATTACCCTTTTAGTTTCAATTATGAATGTTAGGGTATGGTTTCGAACCTCCCCCATACTGCCCTCTAATTGTTTGAATGATGTGAGACCCCTTTCTCTCTCATTAAATGCCTCCCATGTACACCTGTTACTATGCTGATATTCCGAAAGGAACTTCTCTCTCTTCTTTTACATTCAAGAAATAATTTTGTATCATGAATCTAAATTCCATTATAATTGTTGGGACATGTTTCTATATTACCTCATTACTGTCCATTACATGTAAATATTATGAGTAACCCCTTTCTCTCTCATCAACCATTTTTTTATGAATTCTTATGTCACGCCGTTACGCTGCCAAAATCGCACCGATTTTCTAAGCCAATGCCATTGTGTAGTGGATATTGTGCCCATTTATCCATCAACGGTATCCACCTTTATGAACCTTTACTTATTAATTACAATGTTTCATGTATTAATTCCACATTACTTTATCGTGGAATAAATGATTATGTTTTATGAATCCTTGTTTTATGATCCATGTGGCACACTTTTGCATGAAGTGAAATGTTTTAAGAAGGGTGCGCCCTTATAGAGCTCTAATGCATTGGGTAAAGTATAGTATCATGATACGTCATGTGCAATGAGTGTTGACTCATGCTAATTCAAGTGCAACAAGGGTTTACTCATGCTTCATGTTCAATGAGGGTTTACTCATGCTTTATGTGCAATGAGCCTTGGCTCATGCTAATTCCATGTTAAGTGTTGTTGCCACATTTCAATGTTATGATTATCATGCTTTATCATGCCTTTATGTTCATGTTTCTTTTATTCTCTATTGATATGCCTATTTTCTAATAGGTATTTTATTCCTCATGTTATTCCATATGTACTCCCTTACTAGGCTTTATAGCTCACCCTTTTATTATGCATGTCCTCAGGTTATCCCTTGCAATGCTAAGTACGAGGAAATGTAGTGGTCATGTAAAGGATGTTTTCAATAATGATGTTGTATTTCTTGTTTTACTTTTTTATGTAATAATCCTAATCCCCAAAGACACTAATCCTCTCTATCTTCTTTGTTGTATCAAGTGATGTTTTATGTAATAAATCATGTTTAAGTTGTAATAAAAAAGCAGGGTTGTCATAGTTGGTATCAGAGGATCAGTTTAGTTATTTTTGGGATTAGGAAACCATAGTAAATCCTTAGATTCAAGACTAAGTATAATAAAAACATACCTATGTTTTTGTATATACTAAGAAGGTGGTTTATCAAGAAAATACATCTCGTTCTGGATACGAGTAGGTAGAGGCGGCCCTGGCACAGATGTATCCAACGGGTAAAACCCAAAAACACCACTTTGAGCTAGACTCGAACGGGAACCAGTGCATGACAATGGGCCTTGCTGAACTCTTGGTTACGAAACTCCCGAGGGATATGTTTTGATAAATTCACAATCTTATTATGAACCCTTATTAAGAGAAAAATGCCCCTAAGAATATATCTTAGAAAGTAGATCATGAATAGCCTAGATTGAAGCCTATAGACTTATGAGTTAAGGAAATAAAAGTTTATTTTTGAGTCATCAAATTTTGTCTTTGGATTACCCTTTATGTGTTACCCCTAAATTTCCTTTTATTCCATCCAATTGCTGGTAATAGGAGGGCTTGGGCTAACAACCATTGTGAAGATCAGTGTGATGAATGTACTCATGTGATGCCAAATCCAATGGGAGCGGGAATTGTGAACTTTGTCATGCTTCTCTCTCAGCTAACTCATGTTTTGAATAGAAACACGGGTCAAGAGGAACGTTCAACCCCCCCTAAGAAAGAAAAAGTCTCTATCGAGAGCTTCATGAGACAAGGGCCTCCTACTTTTAGTGGATCATCCGATCCCACGATAACTGAACAATTGATCAACTCCATGGAAAAGATATTCTCTATCATCTAATGTTCTGAACAAGAGAAGGTTCTCCTTGCGGCTTATCATATGGAGGGTGAAGCTGATCAATGGTGGACGTTGATCAAAAATACGAAGCCTGAGGAGGATATAGAGGTGTTGGAATGGAAGGATTTCTAGAAGACGTTTTTTGATAAATATTTTCTGCGCACCCTCCAGCTTAAGATGGAAAGGGACTTCCTTTCCCTCAAGAAAAAAGATGAATAATCTATTGGAGTGTACGAGGAAAACTTCACAAGGCTTTCACGATACACTTCCGGCTTTGTCGTTACCCCCAAATGCAAGGTCGACCGCTTCTTTTGTGGGATGAGGCCTACCTTGCGGAAAGCATTAGCGATCCGTGACTTCGACAGCTATGAAGAAATTGTCCGATGTGCCCTCATGGTCGAAATGGAGATCGGGGAGTCATAGGGGTATCATGGGGACAAGAAGCGTATGGTGGAATTCAATGCTGGTGGTCCAATAGATAAATCCAATGGTGCTAAGAAGATCCAGCACCCCACTTTCCAAAAGTGCGGAAAGAAGCACCTTGGAAATTGCCTTAAGGGGATGAGAAAATTCTTCAGGTGTGGAAGAGAAGACCACCTAGCTGTTAACTGTCTCCAAGAAGGACCCACGGCTGCGACAGAGGAGATGAATGCTCTGTTCGAACCTCAACGCATTGTTCAATGCTACAAATGCAAAGAACCGGGTCATTTTTCAAATCAGTGCCCTAATCCAAGGGTTATCGGAGGCAACCAACAAACTCCAAGACAGCAAGCAAGAGCTTTTTCCATCACTTCTGCCGAAGTGAACCGCGACAACGAAGTGGTGACAGGTACGCTAGTTATTCATTCAAGAATAGCGAACATACTTTTTGATTCAGGTTCTACGCATTCTTTTATATCTCTAATGTTTAGTAGAACAATCACATCACCACCAAAAATCATGGAAGTAAAGATATCGGTGAGTATGGAAAATGGGGTAATCATTGCATCCCATGAATATAAGTCCTCCCCTATTATAATCTGTGGATTAAATTTCCTGGAAAACCCTATCATACTCCCTCTAGTAGAATTTGATGAAATTATTGGCATGGATTGGATTTCCTTATATAGAGCCAACATAAATTGTCGGGAGAGGGAAATCACACTCCATATGGAGAATCGATCCCTGATTCTTTACAAGTGTAAGGAGGAAGACGAATATCCTTTAGCTCCATCATCTCAAGCATGGATATTACTGCCCTATGAGCATGCGTACCTGGATCAGATGATTGAGTCAAAAGAAGAAACAATCCTTGAAGAAATGCCTACTATGAGGGAATTTGCAGAAGTGTTTCCGGAGGAACTGCCTGGTATTCCTCCTAGAAGAGATGTTGAGTTCTAAATTGAACTTATCCCAAGGGTGCTACCAATATCCAAGACTGCATATTGAATGGCTGTTTTAGATCTTGAAGAGTTGAAGAAACAACTATCGAAGAATCTAGATAAAGGGTTTATACGCCCAAGTGCTTCACCATGGGGTGCACCCGTCCTCTTCGTCAAGAAGAAGGATGGGTCAATGCGGCTTTGCATCGATTATCGTGAACTTCACAAAATCATGATAAAGAACAAGTATCATCTCCCAAGAATCAATGACTTGTTTGATCAGCTGCGTGGAGCACAATACTTCTCTTAGGTGGATTTGCGGTCGAGATATTATCAAGTATGGGTGAAGAAGGAAGATGTCCCCAAGACTGCTTTTCGTACAATATACGGGCACTATGAATTCATAGTAATGCCTTTCGGACTCACCAATGATCCAGAAATATTCATGGATTTGATGAATAGAGTCTTTAGAGATTACCTTGACAAATTTGTGGTAGTCTTTATAGATGATATTCTAATATACTCCAAAACCAAGGTGGATCATGGGGAGAATTTAAAAACTATACTAGAGACTTTGCGCAAGGAGAAGCTCTATTCAAAGTACATCAAGTGTGAGTTCTAGTTGAGGGAGGTCTCATTCTTGGGGCATATCATCACAAGAAATGGGATATCTATGGACCCCTCGAAAACAGATGCAATTGAGGGATGACTGAGGCCAGCATCGGTAACGGATATCTGTAGCTTCTTGGGGTTAGCTAGATATTATCAATGATTTGTGAGAAATTTCTCACGATTTTCCAACCCTCTTACCAAGATAACTCTAAATGGAGTAAAGTTTTCTTGGAGTGATGAATGCGAAGAAAGCTTCAAGGAGTTGAAAAGGAGGCTTATCACTGCACCCGTGCTCACTTTACCCACAAGTGGGGAGATTTTTGTGGTATTCAGTGATGCTTCGAAGAAGGTCTTAGGATGTGTGTTGATGCAGAATGATAAAGTGATATCCTATGCCTCAAGGAAGTTGAAAATCCATGAGTGAAACTATCCAACACATGATCTAGAGTTGGCGGTTTTGATCTTTGCCTTGAAAATCTAGAGGCATTATCTCTATGGAATGGAATGTGAGATATATACTGTCCACAAGAGTCTTAAATATATATTCATACAGAAAGAGCTTAATATGCGCTAGAGAATATGGATAGAGCACATCAAGGATTATGACAGTTCAACACATTACCACCATGGGAAAGCGAACAAGGTGGCAGATGCCCTAAGTAGAAAGGATCCAGTGATTCTATCAATGATGAGAATTGAGAAGGATCCAATCATCTTAGACTTAATGAAGATGGACGTGGGAATCATAAAGAAGGGAACATCATCAATCCTTTCAGAAATGATTTCTCAACCATCTATTTTGGAAAGGTTAAAGGATGCTCAAAAGGATGATGTGGGAATTCAAGAAAAAGTGGAAGCTATAAAAAAGGGGGAATCCTCAGAGTTTAATGTTAATGAAGAAGGAATTGTGCAGTTTGGGAAAAGACTATGTGTTCCATCAAGTCCAGAGCTGAAGAAGGAACTTTTAGATGATGCACATAGTTCAAATTTCTCTATTCACCTAGGGAGCACAAAGATGTATCAAGATATCCGAGAAAATTTTTGGTGGGATAATATGAAGAAAGAGATCGTTGAATATACATCAAAGTGCCTGGTGTGTCAGAAAGTGAAGGCAGAGAGGCATAAGTATAAGGGGATGATGCAATAATTTCCCATACCAGAATGTAAATGGGAGCACATCACCATGGACTTTGTCACCAGACATCCAAGGACATCCAAAGGCAACAATGCAATCTGGGTTGTTGTGGATCGTCTTACAATGACTGCACACTTCATTGCTATTCGGGAGGATTTCTCATTAGATCAACTAGAACAGATATATATCAGGGAAGTTGTATGGTTGCATGGAGTACCACTATCTATTGTGTCTGGCCGAGATCCAGGATTCACCTCTAAGTTTTGGAAGAGTCTTCAACATGCTCTGAATACTGAACTGAACTTCAGTACAACCTACCATCCTCAAACAGATGGCCAATCCGAACGGACTATCCAAACACTTGAGGATATGTTGAGAGCGTTCTCAATGGACTTTAAAGGAGGATGGGATCAACATCTTCCTCTGTTGAGTTCTCTTATAATAACAGTTTCCACTCGAGCATCCAATTGTAACCATATGAAGCCGTGTATGGGAAAAGGTGCAGAACACCGACATGTTGGGATGAGGTCTGTGAATGTAAGCTGTTTGGACTAGAAATGGTTGAAGAAATAGTGGAGAAGGTGAAAACCATTCAGCAGCATATCAAGGCAGCCCAGAGTCGACAGAAGAGTTATGCAGATAATCATCGACGAGAACTTGAGTTTAAAGTTGGAGACATGGTGTTTCTGTGCACATCTCCGTGGAAAAAGGTCATGAAGTTTAGAAAGAATGGGAAGTTAAGTCCAAGGTACATCAGCCACTTCGAGATTCTTGATCATCTCAGGGTTGTGGCCTATCAACTAGCACTTCCACCTACTATGGCCAAAGTACATGATGTCTTTCATGTATCCCTCTTAAGTAAGTACATACCAGACCCTTCACATGTACTCTCTTTTTGAGGTGGTACAATTGGAAGATGATCTTTCTTATGAGGAGCAACGAGTTAAGATCTTAGAGCGCAGATAAAAAGTTCTAAGAAATAAGACAATGCACCTCGTTAAGGTGTTGTGGAGAAACCACATGTTTGAAGAAGCAACTTGGGAATCGGAGGATATGATGAAGCTGAGTTACCCACATATGTTTTAGTGTGGGAAAAGGAAAATTTCGAGGGAGAAATTTCTTAAGGGGGGAATATTGTAACGACCCAAAGTTTAATTAATGGAAAATCCCTCTTGATCCAGTTAAATTTCTCTTTTTGAAAAATGTTTTTATAAGATGTCAACTTCTTTGGTTTTATGTTTATAATTTTGATAGTTGTTAATATAGCCATTGAGCAGTGATCACATGATTAGTATAAATATAGGACCTTAACAAATCCAATTTACTCAGACAAAATAAGAGATAGCCTCATCCATTAGAATTTCCCCATACAAATACCATTTGTCAGAGCTCGGAGAAGAGGTGGAATCCTTGGGATTTTCTCTTGACCAATCCCAAGCTTTGCTTCACCATGTCAAGCTCGAACGGGACTATCTACGGGAAAAGTGGAAGTTGATAGAGATTACTACTCGAACGATGTTATCCGAGCCACCCCAAGAGTCTGTCACCATCGCACACCTTACCCTTATGTCTCATGCGGCTGTTTTAAGGGTTTATGTAACAAATATGTATTACTATGTTCATGTACATTATTTTTTTATATAATAATGAATATAATTTCTAGTCATTTTTGATACATTGTAAATAGTTTTTAAAGTACAAATGGTGTTTTTTGTTATTATTTAATTAAGAAATCTATTTTATTAAATTAAGGGATTTTTGAATTAAATAATATTTTAATAAAATAATAATAATATTATTAAATTAAATTTTTTTAAATAAATTATCTTATAATTTTAGGAATGCAATTAAAATTTTATATTAAAGTTTGAAAGCCATTTCTGTCAAAACCCGTGAATTTTTTATAAATGTTGGTTTTTATTTTAAATGTGAAAATTAACATATTTAAAAAAAAAATTATATAAAATAAATGTCATTTCTGGAATCAGGATGTCGAAATTATCCAACGGTGAATTTTTCATAATTTTCTGTGACAGTCAAATTTTTGGGTAAATATTAAATATCGTTTAAATATATACTGTCTTTTATGACATCATAATGACCCAATGGTAATGTAATAAAGTACCATAATCCTTATTTTCGGCCAATATATCATTTATCATTAAAATAATGTGATTTTGGGTTTGTTTGACTTACTTTTCAAAGCATTAATAGACCCCTCAAGACAAATTCAACACTTTGCCTTTTTAAATTAATTTCCATGGGATTGTGACTCACCTCCACATAAGCAACCATATTATTTTAAGAAGTTAGTACTTGGGCCATAAAAAATATTTTTTTCCTCTTCCCTTTTACAAAAACCATGGGCAAAAACCATGGGATGGTTTGTGGTTTGGATTAATTTAATGTAAGGGGCCCCAAACCTAAATAATAAAGAATTCCCTCACCTTTCCTATATAAACCCACCCAATATCCCACTTCCTCCTCACTAAAATCCCTTGAAGTTCGTCCAACTTCTGCCCTACTCTCTCTAGAATCATCCCAAGGTGCCCCAAGCTTCCAAGAAGACTCTCACAAGCCTCTCTCTAGCCTTTTGAAGCACACTTCCAAGTAAGGGTTTTTTCTTCCTTTCTCATTTTTTTCAATATTCTTTAAGTTGTATTGCCATTTTAATTTCAATTATGAATGTTGGGGTATGGCTTCGCACCTCCCCCATTCTGCCCTTTTATTGTTTGAATGATGGGAGACCCATTTCTCTCTCATTAAATGCCTCCCATGTACACCCGTTACTATGCTGAAATTCCGAAAGGAACTTCTCTCTCTTCCTTTACATTCAATCAATAATTTTGTATCATGAATCTAAATTCCATTACAATTGTTGGGACATGTATCTATATGACCTCCTTACTGTCCATTAAATATAAATATGATGAGTAACCCCTTTCTCTCTCATCAACCATTTTTTTATGAATTCTTTTGTCACACCGTTACGCGGCCGAAATCGCACCGATTTTCTAAGCCAATGCCCTTGGGTAGTGGATACCGTGCCCATTTCATCATCAAGGGTATCCAACTTTATTCACCTTTACTTATTGATTACAAAGTTTCATGTATTAATTCCACATTCCTTTATCGTGGAATAAATGATTATGTTTTATGAATCCATGTTTTGTGATCCATGTGGCACACTTATGCATGAAATGAAATGTTTTAAGAAGGGTGCACCCTTATAGCGCTTAAATTCATTGGGTAAAGTATAGTATCATGATACTTCATGTGCAATGACTGTTGACTCATGCTAATTCAAGTGCAACGAGGGTTTACTCGTGCTTCATGTGCAATGAGGGTTTACTCACGCTTTATGTGCAATGAGCCTTGGCTCATGCTAATTCCATGTTAAGTGTTGTTGCCACATTTCCATGTTATGATTATCATGCTTTATGATTCCTTTATGTTCATGTTTCTTTTATGCTCTGTTGATATGCCTACTGTCTAACATGTATTTTACTCCTCATGTTATTCCATGTGTACTCCCTTACTGGGCCTTATAGCTCACCCTTTTCTTATGCATGTCCTCAGGTTATCCCATGAAATGCTAAGTAAGATGGAATGTAGTGGTCATGTAAAGGATGTTTTCAATAAAGATGTTGTATTTCTTGTTTTAAGTTTTTATGTAATGATCCTAAGCCCCAAATACACGAAACCTCTCGATCTTCTTTGTTGTATAATGTGATGTTTTATGTAATAAAGCCCTTGGAGGTTATCCAACCTCTGCCCAACTCTCTCTATAAACCTCCCAAGGTGCCCCAAGCTCCCTAGAAGCCTCTCACAAGCCTCTCTCTAGCCTTTGGAAGCACACTTCCAAGTAAGGTGTTTTTCTTCCTTTCTCATTTTTTTCAATTTTCAGTATGTTGTATTGCCCTTTTAATTTCAATTATGAATGTTGGGGTATGGTTTCACACCTCCCCCATACTGCCTTCTTATTGTTTGAATGATGGGAGACCCCTTTCTCTCTCATTAGACGCCTCCCATGTACACCCGTTACTATGCCGAAATTCCGAAAGGAACTTCTCTCTCTTCTTTTACATTCAAGCAATAATTTTGTATCATGAATCTAAATTCCATTTCAATTGTTGGGGCATGTATCTATATGACCTCCTTGTTATCTATTACATGCAAATATGATGAGGAACCCCTTTCTCTCTCATTACCCATTTTTTTGAATTCTTATGTCACGCCGTTACGCTGCCGAAATCGCACCGATTTTCTAATCCAATGTCATTGTGTAGTGAATACCATGCCCATTTCTCCATCAAGGGTATTCACCTTTATGCACATTTACTTATTGATTTTATAGTTTCATGTATGAATTTCACATTTCATTATCATGGAATAAATGATTATGTTTTATGAATCCATGTTTTATGATCCATGTGGCACACTTATGCATGAAATGAAATGTCTAAGAAGGGTGCACCCTTATTGTGCCCCAATGCATTGGGTAAAGTATAGTATCATGATACGTCATGTGCAATTAGTGTTGACTCATGAAAATTCAAGTCCAACGAGGTTTTACTCATGCTTCATGTGCAATGAGGGTTTACTCATGATTTATGTGCAATGAGCCTTGGCTCATGCTAATTCCATGTTAAGTGTTGTTGCCACATTTCCATGTTATGATTATCATGCTTTATCATGCCTTTATGTTCATGTTTCTCTTATGATCTATTGATATGCCTATTGTCTAACATGTATTGTACTCCTCATGTTATTCCATGTGTACTCCCTTACTGGGCTTTATAGCTCACCCTTTTCTTATGCATGTCCTCAGGTTATCCCATGCAATGCTAAGTACGAGGGAATTTAGTGGTCATGTAAAGGAAGTTTTCAATAAAGATGTTGTATTTCATTTTTTAAGTTTTTATGTAATGATCCAAAGCCCCAAAGACACTAAACCTCTCGATCTTCTTTGTTGTATCAAGTGATGTTTTATTTAATGAATCATGTTTAAGTTGTAATAAAAAGCAGGGTTGTCATAGTTGGTATCAGAGGATAGGTTTACCTATTTATGGGATTAGGAAACCCTAGTAAATCCTTAGATACAAGGATAAGTATAATAAAAACATCCCTAATTTTTGTTCAGTGCTGAGTAAGTGGTTTATCACACAAATACATCCCTGTCTGGATATGAGCAGGTAGAGGCGGCTCTGGCACAGATGTATCTTAGGGGTAAAACCCGAAAACACCACTTTGAGCTAGACTCGAATGGGAACTAGTGCACGACAATGGTCCTTGCTGCACTCTTGGTTACGACACTCCTAGGAGATATGTTTTGATAAATTCACAATCATAGTATAAACCCTTATTAAGGGTAAAATGCCCCTAAGAAAATATGTTAGAAAGTAGATCATGAAAAGCCTAGATTGAAGCTTATAGACTCATGAGTTAAGGAAATAAAAGTTTATTTATGAGTCATCAACTTTTTTCTTCGAATTACCATTTATGTGTTACTCCTAACTTTCCTTTTATTCCAGCCAATGGTCGGTAATAGGAGGACTCGGGCTAACAACCGTTGTGAAGATCAGTGTGATGATTATACTAATGAGATGTCAAATCCAATGGGAGCGGGAATCGCGAACTTTGTCATGATTCTCTCTCATCTGACTCATGTTTTGAATAGAAACACGGGTCAAGAGGAACGTTCAACCCCCCCTAAGAAAGAACAAGTCACTATCGACATCTTCATGAGACAAAGCCTCCTACTTTTAGTGGATCATCTGATCCCACGATCGCTGAACAATGGATCAACTCCATTGAAAAGATCTTCTCTATCATCCAATGATATGAACAAGAGAAGGTTCTCTTAGTAGATTATCGTATGGATGGTGAAGCTGATCAATGGTGGACATTGATCAAAAATACAAAGCCATATGAGGAGATAGAGGCGTTGGAATGGAAGGATTTCCGGAAGATGTTTTTTGATAAATAATTTCCACGCACCCTCCAGCATAAGATGGAAAGGGACTTCCTTTCTCTGAAGAAAAAAGATGAAGAATCTTTTGGAGCGTATGAGGAAAACTTCAGAAGGCTTGTACGATACAATTCCGTCTTTGTCGTTACCCTTTAATTCAATGTTGACCACTTCTCTGGTGGGCTGAAGCCTAGCCTACGGAAAGCATTAGCGATCCGTGACTTCGCCAGCTATGAGGAAATTGTCCGATGTGCCCTCGAGGACGAAATGGAGATCAGGGAATCACAGGGGTATCATGGGGATAAGAAGCGTAAGGTGGACTTCAATTCTGGTGGTCCGATGGTTAAATCCAATGGTGCTAAGAAGATCCAGCCCCCTATTTTCCAATAGTGCGGAAAGAAGCACCCTGAAAATTTCCTTAAGGGGATGAGAAAATGCTTCATGTGTTGAAGAGAAGGGCACCTAGCTGTTAACTATTGGCAAAAAGGACCCGCGGCTGCGATAGAAGAACGGAACGCTCTGTTCGAACCTCAACGCGTTATTCAATTCTACAAATGCAAAGAACTGGGTCATTTTGCAAATCAGTTCCCTAATCCAAGGGTTATCGGAGGCAACCAACAACCTCCAAGACATCAAGGAAGAGATTTTTCCATCACTTCTACCGATGTGAACCCCGACAATGAAGTGGTGACTGGTACGCTAGTTATTCATTCAAGAATAGTGCACATACTTTTTGATTCAGGTTCTATGCATTCTTTCATATCACGAATGTTTAGTAGAACAATCCCAGCACCACCACAAATCATGGAAGTAAAGATGTCGGTGAGTATGGAAAAAGGGGAAATCATTGCATCCAATGAATATAAGTCCTACCTTGTTATAATCTATGGATTGAATTTCCCGGAGAACCTTTTCATACTCCCTCTGGTGGAATTTGATGCAATTCTTGCATGGATTGGATTTCCTTATATAGAGCCATCATAAATTGTTGTGAGGGGGAAATCACACTCAATATGGAGAATCGACCCCCAATTCATTACAAGTGTCAGGAGGAAGATTAATCTCCTTTATCTCCCTCATCTCAAGCATGGATATTAATACCTTATGAGAACGCATATCTGGCTCAGATGATTGTGTCTAAGGAAGAAACCATACGTGAAGAAATTCTTATTGTGAGGGAATTCGTTGAAGTGTTTTCTGAGGAACTGCCTGGTCTTCCTCCAAGAAGAGATGTTGAGTTCTCAATTGAACTTATACATGGGGTGCTACCAATATCCAATACTCCATATAGAATAGATTTTGTAGAGCATGAAGAGCTGAAGAAACAACTACATGAGAATCTGGATAAAGGGTTTGTACGCCCAAGTGCTTCTCCATGGGGTGCACCAGTCCTCTTCATCAAGAAGAAGGACGGGTCAATGCAACTTTGCATCAATTATCGCGAACTTAACAAAATCACGATAAATAACAAGTATCCTCTCCCAAGAATTGATGTCTTGTTTGATCAGCTGCGTGGAGAACAATACTTCTCCATGGTGGACTTGCGGTCAGGATATTATCAAGTAAGGTTGAAGAAGGAAGATGTCCCCAAGACTGCTTTTCGTACAAGATACGGGCACTATGAATTCATATTAATGCCTTTAGGACTCACCAATGATCCATCAATATTCATGGACATGATGAATAGAGTCCATAGATGTTACCTTGACAAATTTGTGGTAGTCTTTATAAATGATATTCTAATATACTCCAAAACCACGGAGGATCATGAGGAGCATTTAAAAACTGTACTAGAGACTTTGTTCAAGGAGACGCTCTATGAAAATTACAGAAAGTGTGAGTTCTGGTTGAAGGAGGTCTCATTCTTGGGCCATATCATCACACGCAATGGAATATCTGTTAACCCCTCCAAAACAGATGCAATTGAGGGATGGTCGAGGCCAACATCGGTAATGGATATCCGTAGCATCTTGGGCATAGCTGGATATTATCGACGATTTGTGAGAAATTTATCACAATTGTCCAACCCTCTTACCAAGCTAACTCAAAAGGGAGTAATGTTTTCTTGGAGTGATGAATGCGAATAAGGCTTCAAGGAGTTGAAAAGGAGGCTTATCACTGCACATGTGCTCACTTTACCTACAAGTGGGTAACTTTTTTGGTATTCAATGATGCTTCGAAGAAGGGCTTAGGATGTGTGCTGATGCATAATGATAAAGTGATATCCTATTCAACAAGGCAGTTGAAAATCTATGAGCAAAACTATCCAACGCATGATCTGGAGTTGGAGGCTATGATCTTTTCCTTGAAAATCTGGCGGCATTATCTCTGTGGAGAGAAATGTGAGATATATACTCACCAAAAGAGTCTTAAATATATATTCACATAGAAAGAGCATAATATGTGCCATAGAAGATGGATAGAGCTCATCAAGTATAATGACTGTTAAATACATTCCCACCCTGGGAAATCAAACAAGGTGGTAGATGCCCTAAGTAGAAAAGACCCAAAAATTCTATCAATGATGAGAATTGATAAGGATCCAATCTTCTTAGAGTTGATGAAGATGGACGTGGGAATCATAAAGAAGGGAACATCATCAATCCTTTCACAAATGATTGCTCAACCATCTATTTTGGAAAGGTTAAAGGATGCTCAAAAGGATCACGTGGGAATTCAGGAAAAAGTGGAAGCTATCAAAAAATGGAAATCCTCAGAGTTTAATGTTAATGAAAAAGGAATTGTGTGATTTGGGAAAAGACTATGTGTTCCATCAAGTCCGGAGCTGATGAAGGAACTTTTGGATGATGCACATAGTTCAAATTTCTCTATTCACCCAGGGAGCACAAATATGTATCGAGATCTACGAGAAAACTTTTGGAGGGATAATATGAAGAAGGAGATCACTGAATATACATCAATGTGCCTGGTGTGTCAGCAAGTGAGGGCAGAGAGGCAGAAGTCTAAGGGGATGATGAAACCATTGCCCATACCAGAATTGAAATGGTAGAACATCACCATGGACTTTGTCACCGGACTTCCAAGGACATCCAAAGGCAACAATGCAATATGGGTTGTTGTGGATCATCTTATAAACACTACACAATTCATTTCTATTCGGGAGGATCTCTCTTTGGATCATCTGGCACGGATATATGTAAGGAAAGTGGTAAGTTTGCATGGAGTACCACTATCTATTGTGTCTGACCGAGATCCAAGATTCACCTCTATGTTTTGGAAGAGTCTTCAACAGGCTCTGAATAGTGAACTGAACTTCAGTACGACCTATCATCCTCAAACTCATGGCCAATCAGAGCAGACTATCCAAACACTTGAGGATATGTTGAGAGCGTGCTCAATGGACTTTAAAGGAGGATGGGAGCAACATCTTCCTCTGGTTGAGTTCTCTTATAATAATAGTTTCCACTCAAGCATCCAAATGGCACCATATGAAGACCTATGTGGGAAAAGGTGCAGAACACCGGCATGTTGGGATGAGGTCGGTGAATGTACGATGCATGGACCAGAAATGGTCGAAGAAATTGTGATGAAGGTGAAAACCATTCAGCAGCATATCAATGCAGCCCAGAGTCGACAGAAGATTTATGAAGATAATCATCAACGAGACCTTGAGTTTAAAGTTGGAGACATGGTGTTTCTACGCATATCTCTGTGGAAAAAGGTCATGAGGTTTTGAAAAGAAAGGGAAGTTAAGTCCAAGGTACATCGGCCCCTTCGAGATTCTTGATCGTGTTGGGGTTGTGGCATATCGACTAGCACTTCTAGCTACCATGTCCAAGGTGCATGATGTCTTTCATGTATCCCTCTTAAGGAAGTACATACCGGAACCCTCACATGTACTCTCACCAGAGGTGGTACAACTGGAAGACTGTCTTTCTTTTGGGGAGCAACCAGTGAAGATCTTAGATCGTAGAGAAAAAGTTCTACGAAATAAGACAATGCCCCTCATCAAGGTGTTGTGGAGAAACCACAAGTTTGAATAAGCAACATGGTAATCGGAGGATATGATGATGCTAAGTTACCCACATTTGTTTTGTTCTGGGAAAAGGAAAATTTCGAGGGTGAAATTTCTTAAGGGGGGAATATTATAACGACCCAAAGTTTCATTAATGGAAAATCATTCTTGATCCAGTTAAATGTATCTTTATGAAAAATGTTTTTATAAGATTTCAAATTCTTTGGTTTTATGTTAAGAATTTTGACCATTGTTAATATATCCATTGAACATTGATCACATGATTAGTATAAATATAGGACCTTAACAAATCCAATTTACTCAGACAGAAGAAGTGATGGCCTCATCCAGTAGAATTTCCCTATACGAATCCCATTTGTCGGAGCTCAAAAAAGAGGTGGAATCCTTGGGCTTCACCCTTGACCAAGCCCAAGATAAGCTTCACCATGTCAAGCTCGAACGGTACCATCTATGGGAAAAGTGGAAGTTGATAGAGATTACCACTCGAGTGATGTTATCCAAGCTACCCCAAGAGTATGTCACTATCGCACACCTAACCCTTAGGTCTTATGTGGTTGTTTTAAGGGGTTATGTAACAAATAAGTAGTACTATGTTCATGTACATTATTTTTTTATATAATAATGAATATAATTTCTTGTCAATTTTGATACATTGTAAATAGTTTTTAGAGTAAAAATGGTGTTTTTAGTTATTATTTAATTAAGAAATCTATTTTATTAAATTAAGGGATTTTTGAATTAAATAATATTTTAATAAAATAATAATATTATTATTATATTAAATTTTATATAATATAAATGATCTTATAATTTTATGAATGCAATTAACATATTGTATTAAGGTTTGAAATCCATTTATGTCAAAACCCGTGAATTTTGGACAAATGTTGGTTTTTACATTAAATGTAAAAATTAACATATTTAGAAATTATTTTTAGATAAAATAAATGTCATTTCTGGAATCAGGACGTCGAAATTATCCAACGGTGAATTTTACATAATTTTCTGAGACAGTCAAATTTTTGGGTAACAATTAAATACCGTTTAAATATATATTGTGTTTTATGACATCATAATGACCCAATGGTGATGAAATAAAACACCATAATCCTTATATTCGGACAATATATGTTTTATCATTAAAATAATGTGATTTTGGATTTGTTTGACTTACTTTTCAAAGCATTAATGGACCCCTCAAGACATATTCAACAGTTTTCCTTTTTAAATTAATTTCCATGGGAGTGTGACTCACCTCCACATAAGAAGCCTTATTATTTTAAGAAGTTCGGACATGGGCCTTATAAAATATTTTTTTCCTTTTCTCTTTCCCAAAAACCATGGGATGGTTTGTGGTTTGGATTAATTTAATGTAAGGGGACCCAAACCTAAATAATAAAGAATTCCCTCACCTTTCCAATATAATCCCACCCAAGCTCCCACTTCCTCCTCACTAAAATCCCTTTGAGTTCGTCCAAAATCTTCCCAACTCTCTCTAGAATACTCCCAAGGTGCCCCAAGCTCCCAAGAAGCCTCACACAAGCCTCTCTCTAGCCTTTGGAAGCACACTTCCATGTAAGGGTTTTTTCTTCCTATCTCATTTTTGTCAATTTTCTTTAAGTTGTATTGCCATTTTAATTTCAATTATGAATGTTGGGTTATGGTTTCTCACCTCTCCCATACTGCCCTCTTATTGTTTGAATGATGTGAGACCCCTTTCTCTCTCATTTAATGCCTCCCATGTACACTCGTTACTATGCCGAAATTCTGAAAGAAACTTCTCTCTCTTATTTTACATTCAAGCAATACTTTTGTATCATGAATCTAAATTCCATTTCAATTGTCGGGACATGTATCTATATGACCTCCTTAATGTACATTACATGTAAATATTATGAGGAACCCCTTTCTCTCTCATCAACCATTTTTATGAATTCTTATGTCAAGCCGTTGCGCTGCCGAAATCACACCGATTTCCTAAGTCAATGTCATTGGGTAGTGAATACCATGCCCATTTCTCCATCAAGGGAATTCACCTTTATGCACATTTACTTATTGATTGTATATTTTCATGTATTAATTCGACATTCCTTTATCGTGGAATAAATTATTATGTTTTATGATCCATGTGGCACACTTATGCATGAATTGAAATGTTTAGGAAGGGTGAGCCCTTATAGCGCTCCAATGCATTGGGTAAAGTATAGTATCATGATACGTCATGTGAAATGAGTGTTGAATCATGCTAATTCAATTGAAACAAGGGTTTACTCATGCTTCATGTTCAATGGGGGTTTACCCATGCTTTATGTGCAATGAGCCTTGGCTCATGCTAATTCTATGTTAAGTGTTATTACCACATTTCCATGTTATGATTATCATGCTTTATCATGCCTTTATGTTCATGTTTCTTTTATGTTCTATTGATATGCCTATTTTCTAACATGTATTGTACTCCTCATGTTATTCCATGTGTACTCCCTTACTGGGCTTTATAGCTCACCCTTTTCTTATGAATGTCCTCATGTTATCCCATGCAATGCTATGTTCGAGGGAATGTAGTGGTCATGTAAAGGAAGTTTTCAATAAAGATGTTGTATTTCATGTTTTAAGTTTTTATGTAATTATACTAATCCCCAGTGAAACTAAAACTCTCTATCTTCTTTGTTGTATCAAGTGAATTTTTATGTAATAAATCATGTTTATGTTGTAATAAAAAGCAGGGTTTCCATAAAAACATTTTTCAAATCCTATAATTTTATATATATCATACCATATTCTATGACTTAACAAATAATCCATTCATATTATAACATATGATGTTGATATAACACAATATGAAATTTTTTATTCAAGAAACTAATATATTTATACATTTTGTCCTTGAATAACACGTCTTAGATAACACTTAAGAGTTTTAGGGTATCATCCTATGATCACCAAAGGAGTGCTAGAGCCTCAACCTAGTGATGAAAAGTGATCAAAGAGAAAGAGATGTTTGTATTTGGAATGAAACAAATGGTTAATTAAAAAAAGGGGGATCATATCACTATTTTGAGAATTTTGGACATTGATAACAAATTCCCTGAATTATAGGACATAAGGATCCAAACCATAAAAAGAATATTTTAATGAATTTTTGTTCTCTCTACAGTCATTCACCATGTTATGTGGATTTTCAAATTATTTTTAGATCCTATAAATTAATTATCCGTCCATTTTTATTAGTAAATCTATTAATAAATCATATATCAGAGTTTTCTTGATCAACTATCCAACCATTAATAACTCACTTACTTTTGGGAAATGAACTCTTTATATGTTCATTTTATTTCTATGTCACATTACCCAATGATTTCTCAACTCTATCAAATCTAGGTATTTTTTAATAAATTTTGAGCATACTTTTCTATCTAAAGAAATTATCCATCACTCCTTGTAAACCAATGGTTAAATTTTAAGAATAATCTATAATTAATTAAAAAACAGAAATATCACAACATGCATAATTGAAATAATTTTTAGAACATGACTATCTAATTCTATATTTTTTGAATTGAATAAAAAAATATTCTTCAAAAACATAAATATAAATAACAAATTTCTTGGTTTAATAATTTACATGAATAACCAAAATCCACAATACATGTTTTAATTATTTTTACACTTACATGGGTCCTTATATGTTCATCACCCATAAATGAGGGCCCCAACGTGGTAACCCCTAATATTTGAAAACCCTCCTAATTGGAAATTTAGAATATATAATATAATAAAAAGATGACTTAAATTTGATAAACTACTTAGATTTTGGAACCCTATATTATTCAAAATAAGGGAAAACCAAGGGGCGACGGGAGGTCTACTTGTTAATATAAATAGTATACTAAACCATAAATTTTGGAATCTAGGAAAAAAAGAGTTGGATCATCAAATACGTATGAAATGAGAAGAAGAAATATAACCACAATCATTTTATTTCAATAATGATGAGTAGAGATATAGAGTTCATCATGTTTATGAAAGGTGCAAAAACGAAAAATGTAGAACCCAAAATATCAAACATTCATAGAGAAAGGGTAGAAAATAATATACATCATATTATAGCCTAGATTAATTTGAGGGAATGTAGAGAACTCATACCTGTTTCATAGGAGTTTTGCAAGAGCTTGAGAATCCCTTTTATCAGCACTAAATTTATAAGCTCTAATAAAAGGAGTATTTTTCTGAATCTTTTTGTCACTAATAAAAGACATGTTTATTAGTGTAAGAATTTTAGTGCTGATAAATATATCTTTTAAAAGTGCTTTTTTAGTGCTAATAAAGATTGATAATTATGAGTGGTAAAAAGAACTATTAAAAGTTATAAAAGTATAATCATTTAAATAACATTATTATAATTTTATAGTTATATAAATAAATTTTTTATAATTTTATAATTATTTTAATAAATATAATTATTTATTTTTAATAATATAAATACTAATTTAAAAAGTAAAAATTATTTATTTATAATATTTGTAAATATAGTAAATATACATTTATATATATATTTATTTATAAATATTTGTTTATAAATATTTGTTTAAAAATATATTTTTAACATTATTAATAGATATATAATCCTAAATACATGCATTTGAAAAATGAGTGAAATTGAATAATTTAAAATGAGTATAGTTTAAAAATATTAAAAAATATAGATTAGTTTTATTAATTGAATATAATTTATTAAAAAAATATGGATATATATATATATTGAATTGGATGAAAACGTATTAAAAATACTTAAACATTGTAAATAAATATATATAAATAAATAATAGAAAATGATCCAATTAAAAAATAAAATAAAAAATAATAAAAATTGGAAATGAAATTGATGTATTGAAAATAAATCAACAGATTAAAAACATAATATATATTAAATGTATCATGTTATAAAGATATTATTAAATATAAAAAAATTGGAATAAATTACACAAATATTAAATGTATTTGTTTATATATATTGTGTAAATATATTTTCCTATGAGTTTATATAAAAATACATTACATTAATATATAAATATATGTATATATATATGTACATGAAATAAATGAAACACATGATGTTTGATATATGTTAAATTGAATAATCAAACAACATTAAAAATGAAAAAAAACATTAATATGTTTTAATTATATATATATATATTACCAATTCATTTTATATATCTATATTTAATATATACTATTTATTATTATTTTTAATATATATTTAAATTAAATTTTATTATTTTTTCAATAAATATTTATTTAATGAAATATTTCATTTTTTCCTTATTTTACAAGTTTTATTTTTAATTTTTTATGTTTCTTTTAATGGTGGACCATTATCTATGCTGAAAAAGAACTGATAAAGGGAAACTTTTAGCAGCACTAAAAACACACTAATAAATGGATCATTTTATTAGTGGTAAAAATAAATCACTGATAAAATTTTCCCTTATCAATGTTAAAATAAATAACTGATAAAGATTACCTTTTCCAGTGCTAAAAAATAACTGATAAATGTTTCCCTTTATCATAACTTTTTATCACTGATAAAGGGATTTTGTTATCATTGATTAGTTTACCACTAATAAAGATGGACTTTATGAGAGTATTTTTCTAGTGATGATAAAAGACTGGGTATTTAAACATGTGTTTTATAGTAATGTTGGCATTAAATGACTTATGATATATATATTTAATGTATATAGTGATTAATACCTATGGAAATTTTTCTTCTTTAATGGAATCTACAGACTTGATCCAGCCTCACATTCCGGTGGGAATACCTTTAGGACTTATAGAATTCCACTCTGATTCAATGATCTAGTTTACAAGGGATAAGTCCACCATGGAGCATGATATTTTTCAATTAGTGGATGCTCAAAATGATTCCATAGGATCCCTTCATATTCTATCCAGAAATTATAATGCATCAAATATGCTCCTTGGATTCTTCTTGACACCAATAGATATGAGATGACTTGGATCATTTTCATTGGTTCAATGATGATTAGCCTAGGATTTATGGTGGAAAATTCCATATAATTTATTAGAAACTCTTCAAGTATAATTACTTGGTGTTACCTATTGGATTACATTTAGCCCCTAATACGAGGATGCTTGGGTTTATACCATGAGTTGGCTCAACCTTTTATGGTCATGGATGACTTGGTTTCAACTCTGATATGACGTTTTTATCAATGTTGTTTCTATTACTACTAACAACTTTATATTCTATTCTTATCATAAATATAATCATAATTAATAAAATGGATGAATTTTTAGAGACTCCACTAAAGGCTGAAGCAGGTTAGGGTGGATTACATTCTCACCACATTACTTTTGATATACCTACACACTGTCTCGTTTTAATTCCGTGACTCGGTTTGATATAGATGATATTAGTAGTGGCCTAATGAGATTTATCTCACATCCTATCAAGGATTAGCATAGTACTTGGGTATATTATATGATCATATGTGTGAAAAAAATGGAAGAGTCTCACATTTGAAACATAACTTCTAACTTTTGGATGCGATCTTAATCAAATGGCTGATCCAATAATCCAGATTCTTGAATACTTTTCCCCTTTTTATTATTTTGAATATTATTTATTTTACTATCCTCCTGTTACTGTGTATGTCTACTTTTTCATTTTTATATAGTCCTTATTTTTTATATTGAAATGTTTACATCTTTTGATGATTATTTAATTCTTTGATGCTTATTCTTTTTCAGCTACCTTATTCGTTATTATTACACTTATGTCACTTGTTATTATTTTTTACCACTATTCTCCACTCTTACCATAGGTAATAGTCTCCCCACAGACACACCATAGGCCCTTCATACAAGTTAGAAGCCTCTAGCATACAGGTAGGTCTACATGAGTCTATATGGCCAAATGTGTTCAGTTACTTAGGAGTGAATTTTGTCGTATATTTCACACAAACAGTTTTAATGGGGTCAATAAAACTTTCAACATTTCCCAATATTATAATATGAAATTTAAATAAATTAATTTTTTTCAAATATATAAATATAAATATTTTTTATCTATGTTGTATCAAATAATATGTGTATATCATTTAATTTGATATAGTTTCATCCTTTATAAGCCCCTTTCATAAAACTAATATTCATTATGCAATCATGTATCATTCTTCCCTATCATAGTGTATGATATCCTATATTGTATCCTATAATGATAATGAAATGGAATATCATCATTTCTTTGCCATTACTATTTACAAATATTGTTTGAAATAATATTCTATAATATAATTATCAGAATTGTGTAATAAAATAATCACCACCTTATTAAGGATTATACAATGACATGCTCTATGTAGTTCAGGACCATGATATAGTGAAGGTAACTATGTCCTGGTGTTTTTCATTGTAATTTTCATGTAGTTATATAATCCACAATTCAACCATAATATTCTTCACAAATAAATCATAATAACTTTTTTCATCCTTTGATAATGGTTAGAGTAATTTTAACCTCGAACATTTTCATTTAAATTTTATATTAATTTGTTTGCACTAAAATAAAAATTTTCAACGAGTTTAAACATTTGAAAATTTTATAAAATATTAACATTTATATTGGTTGAACAATATATTTTTTGAGGCTTATATAAATGTGGTTTAATCCTCATATATTTATAATAACACTATGAAACTCCTTAAATGAAATTATCTAGGTCTTATTCCATTCATCCTTTTATAAAAATATTTTATAAGATCATGTATAAGAGGTATATCTCTCCCTAAAATTGGGAGATTCATCCCTCTTGTAGATTCACTATGAGGGTGGAACCAAGGATTACTTCTCATAGATCCACATTAAACACTTTCTTGAATCAAAAATTAATAGGTTAATGGTAAAACGTTCATTTCATTGTATTAATATCAAATGAAAATTTATAAATAAATAAAGGATTTTTTATAGATTTTAGTGTCATCTTTTACATAATATTGAATATGTGTTATCTATTAGAAACCTATTACATGCATGAAATTAGATTCTTACCACATTTCAATTGATCTTAATATTAAAGAAGAACTATTTAAATATGATTACTTATGATCCAAGATATAACCATTTTTAAATGATTGTTTGTTTCTTGAAATAGAAATAAAAAATTATATATTATATAAAACATTTATTTTTTTCATTTTCATGAAAATTAAATAAATATATTTCTTCAAAATGGTTATCATAGGAATATGCCTCTATGTTATGGTTTGTAGGATACTATTCCATGTTTGCTTTTAAAACAGGAATAAACCAAGATATAGTTTATATGGAAAGTAATTTTGGGACATTATATAAGGCCCCAGCCTTAAACCTTACTTAATCTTGAGTTATTACAAGATTACACATTGAGGATCTTTTCAGGTTTAGAGTTTTAGAGAATTAGATCATGAAACTTGCATTACATTCCATATTTAGACAAAGTGGTTACAAAAAAGACAATATTCATTCTTCCCATCAACGGAAACATATTGAAAATAAAACATGGATTCTTTCTTGACACATCCTTGACACTATCATCACATCATGTACCTTTCCCTTGACCTTTGAAAAACATTTCAAAAACTTGGGATGAGCATAAAAAGCTCAGTAAGAGTTATAAAAATATTGAAAGGAAACATGAGTTCATATATACATTAGAATGAAAACACACTTTACCCATAAAACATAGGCATATCAAATCATGAATAAATCATAAAAAACATAAGACATAAAGGTAACTTGAGGCATTCATAACATTCTTACGTAGGGAGTAACCCTCTTGGTTACGTTTGGAATACCCATCACAGTATATTCCCTAAATCTCTTCGGAGAAACCTTAACGTTTCACTCCTTCGTGTCACCCAATGCATTAGAGAGCTATATCGGGCTCACCCGCCCTTAGTTTATCACGGAACCACCCATTTTCATAACAATGCCCAAGAAACATAACATAAATGTATCACATAAAACATGCATAAAGGAAACATAACATTTCCACATTTCAATCACAATATAACATTTTATTATATTCAATTAATGAATCCATTCAAAAAGAAACCATTTCCAAAACCATTTAAAACATTTAATAAAGAGAATTTTGAATCAAAGTGTCCCATACCACCTTGAATCTTTTAAAATGTTAAACCATTAATATCCATATAAATAAATCCTTAAAACCATTTTGAAAACATGGATATTAATAACAACAAATAATTAAAACATTTAAAGTGATATTTTGGATAAATGGGTTTTACCAAAATTAGAGACACTTGAATACAATAATTGAGGAATAACATTTAGTCAAAAAATTATAATATCATGAGAATAAATGTATTCATGATATAATACTCAAAAGGACATTATATACACCATATAAGAGCGAATTGGTTAATAACAACAATGAACCCTCAATAGAAATGTCAAATGTGATGAAATCCCTTATAAAGAAGGTATCCTTAAATTAAGGACAAATCAATCTCAAAAATATGTGCGACAAATATAAATACACCCAATATAAGTGGATATTAAGTGTAAAACAATAAAAGGTCATTCACACATATTCAATGGATGACATATTCAATGACTACATGTTGAACCCAAAGAAATCGAAATTGGGTTAAAAGTTCCCTTGACTGGCCAACGACATCACATCAAAATGAGTTGATGAGAGATAAAAAGTGTATTCATCACTTGGACATAAAATTTACATCAATAAGGATATATGAGAACATATCCCAACATAACAATATTCAAAATAAAAGACCCAACAAAAGATGTCTTTTAAAAAAGAGGAGGGTGAAAGGTTCCCTTACCGACTTGGGTATCTTTCAAAACATACACCCCATGAAAGAAGGACAATAGATCATTTGATGTAAATACTCATAAAAAAAAGTATATTACACAAAGAGTAGAATAATGGACAGTACATACACCACTCAATGGAATTTGTGGCAAATGTAGCATAAATCTCACGGGAATAAAAATGAGATGAAAAATCCCTTACGAAAACTCGGCAGCCTAACGGCGCCACACAAAACTTCCGAATATGGATTGATGAGATCAAATAGGGTATCTCATCACATTAAAATAAAATTTACAGCAATAGTAATATAAAAGAACATCCCCCAACATTACAAGGAGGAGCTTAGAATAAGTGACATAAAGGAGAGTACTTAAAAAGAAAGAGAGAGGTTAGATCTCTTACGAAGGTTCGGCAGCCTAACGGCGCCACTCAAAACTTCCAAAATGGATTGATGAGAGAAAATAGGGTCTCTCATAACATTAACATAAAAATTACAGTATGTTTAATATAAAATATCACCCCAATAACAAGAAATATGAGCTTTAAAAGGAATGACATAAACGTGTGTACTTAAAAAGAAAGAGAGGAGTAGGATCCCTTACCTCGGGTCCGACTTGACTCGATCATTCATTAATCTCCTGAATAATAAACTTGAGTTAATTTCTACTTCCTTAAGAACCATTTTCAAGTTCATTATTCCTTTTATATCACTTATTACCATGTCATAAACATTTATGTAATCATTTAAGTTAATAATATTTGTTTTGCCGATACTTGGTTCTTAAGTCGAAAGTGGACTTCTTACAATTAACTGTTGTTCGTGTGGCCAAATGTTTATTATATCCAGAATTGTATTCATGATGTAGATATCATATATGTCATATATATCCAGTACATGCATGCATTTATAACATTACATTATCATTTAGAGGTAAGAAATGAAATGCATCGATCATGGAGAAGGTAAGCCGTACGTACGCATGAACGCTACTTTCATTTCTATTTCGTATTTTATAGAATGGAATAATAATTATATAAAGGTATATTATAATTCCAGTATAATATCATATATAATATCATTAAATCCATCCTTTATACGTCCCACATATGGCATTAACGAATCACATCACTTTGAGGGGGCGGTAGTCCGCACTTCCTAAAATGAAGATATCGCGTATACCCATAATGGATGCCATAAAGGTAAGACACAAATGAAAAATACAGAATCATAAGTAAAACATAAACATATTATATATCATATATAAAAATAGTGACATCATAATGTCCACCTTTGAAGGTGTTAAATGAGTATTGAACAATCATCGTTTCGGGAGGCAGAATTTCGCCAACAACGGAAACCGTATGTTCTTTAACCATTTGATGTAGTTGTGTGAGAGTGTAGCTCGAATAAATCTTATAACAACATCCTAGTATATTGAAGATACTGTTTTTGTTACAAAATAAGTAAATAAAAAGATTTTAGGGGGTTGGAGAATCAAAATAAAACAAATGAACATGAGAGAATGAATTACCTTTAAAAGTGTAACTCCTATTGATTTGAGCCTAAAGGATTCCTTTGAAAGTATTCTGCCCAAAGGGAATCCTCTAGGAGGAGGAGAGGGATTTGGAGAGAGTAAATGGGCAGGGGTTGGCTGAGACAAAGGCTTGAGGAGTGTGAGAAATGAGGTAGAGTTGGGGGCCTTTTATAAGAGGAGAGGAGGGGCACTTTTGGAAAGTAAAGAAATATTACTTTATTTGAAAATGTGTTTCGGTTTTAAAAGGTCCCACATTGACATAATTCGTGGATAAGGTGATAAGGGTTCTAAATCCACCCATCCAATAAGGTTTGTACATGTTTAGTTCATAGATTTTACATTATCTTTCCATTTTATTTAAATCGTCAAATAATGATGTCATCGCTGCATCATTATTATGTCACAAATAATTATATTTATTTAATGTCTAAAAATTATAAAACAAATACTATGATGTAGGAAATCTTTATATATTTCCAATGACTATTTATAATCAAGAAGATGACTTGTATAACCCCACTTCAAAATTGTTTTAGTAAAACATATCATGTTTGTGTCATTTTTACTTTTACATTAAATAAAAAGTTATTTATGTCATTTCCCAACCAAATTGGCTCCATGGGGTCCCCAAGTTGTCCCATGGCTTTTATTGGTCGGCCATGACACAACCAATGAGGGTAGGACATGTGTCAAATTCATTTCATATTATTAAATCATTATTTTTACCTTAAACTACACTAATTACCTCTAATCGCGATTAATGAAAAAACGTTACTATTCACCAAAAAATTATTTTCATCCCATTGAAACACATTTTACATACTAATGAAAACCATGTATGTCTGATTTTCAAAATTCAATACACATTAGTGGTAAAAATTCATTTAACTGAAAAATCAGTTTGCTTGATTACCACTTAGTGGTTTCACTATTCATAAAAAATTGGAGTTTTTCAGAATAATACCAAAACTTCACCCTAAGCTATATTTGATATTCCGAATTCAAAAATGAATTCCATTTTACAAACTTCAAAAAATATTAGTCACATTAATTAATTTAATAATTAATTCCCGCTGTCAGCGCAAATAGCGTGTTTTTATAAAACAATAAGTATCAAAAGATTGACACTAGTTTAAGTCCGATTTCAAAGTGAAATTAATTCCAACGAACACTATTGGATTTAATGGTAAAAATATTTTCTAATTTCACTTTAAAACCAATTCAAAATATTATCTAATCATATAAATAAATTATATTAAAAAGAGGTTTTGAATTAAAACACAACATTTTACACTATTCATTAAAAAATGAACTTTATCGGAAAAATACCAAAAAATTACAAAAAGTAAAATTTGATTTCCCGATTCTTAATAAGAGTTTTATTTGGTCGAAAAGAATTTATAAGAGTGATCAAAACTATATTTAATGACGGTTCTCCATCAAAAGGTGATAATTGAACCTTTAGGGAAAACTAGGGCATATACGCCTAAAATTGAATTCTTTCCATATTTTAAGCCTTTATCTTTTATTGTATAAATGTAAATACATTTAAGAACATATATAATCATATTTTACTTATTTCTATCCATTCCCGCCATTACAACGGCTACATGTTAACTACCATTTAAAATAATATTATTTTATTATTAGAGTGCAACGTAAGATTACCAAGAAACTCGTTGTTGCGTGTTGGGTACGCTATTGAGCATAGCGGCCCCTTTAAAGTCATATTATTATTTCATTCACAAATATGGATAAAAATAAAAATGACATATTCTTAATTTACCTAGGGTGTTACATCCTTCCCCCCTTTTGGGAATTGCGTCCTCGCAATTTTAAAATTGCGCTTGGAAACATCCTTGAAAGTCACACACCGGAACAAGAGTCGGTAAAACAATCACTTTAAAATAAAGAAAGATAAGTACAAAGTTCACCCGAGTTAACCCATACTAGGATTCCGTGTAGGAAAACATAGACATGGAAGAAAAAAAAAGGGTCATGTTCTGATGGAGAGTGATAGAAAACATGTTTAGGAGAAAGTTAACCATGAGAAAATCACAAACTTGTGATGGGTTAAACGGTATTCGATTCCCCAGTAGGAAAAGTTAATAGACAACATTTTTGTTTAAAGTTACTTTTTATTGAGGAAATTATTCATAAGGAAACATAATCACTTATCATGTTGACTTTTAACTTTTATTAGATTCCTTACACAAACTCATATTTTCTCCAAAAGACGAGTATTTAGGAAGACTTTTTCACATTAAGAGTACTATAATCAACTTCTAGAGAATCACCTAATCCACAAAAGAGAACTATATACTTCCCATTTCTTTAGGCTTTAACCAAAACCAAAACCAAAAGGTTAGTACAAGATCAGATAATACAGAAAAGGATAACCCTTTATAAAATGAAAATCTATTCCTAACCTCCAAAATTTGTCCAACAAAACCCAAAGTTCAACGAGGACCATTAGATAAACAATTCGTCCATAAAATCCTTAAATGTAATCAAAACTAAGATTGAAACCAAAATATTTGAAGGATTTAGTCACATAGTCTTCCAAGTTAAATCGTAACATTTATCTCCAAACAACACCAGTCTCTCCTAATGTCTCGCATTAAAAAGTAATTATCCTAATCACATATCCTCCATGATAGGTTAATCATTTTCATAAATAACCAAAAATCAACTTACTCTTAATTCATAAAATCTTATAACTAAAAAGAATCAGTCAAACTAACCAGGGACTTCACGTAGTCCAGTGGTAGGCGTTAAATACCAGTCACACTTTGGTTGTGGGTTCGATTCCCGCAGCTTTGTCCGACGCGACGGGTTGTCACACGATCTGCGTGTTTTCCTTTTTCCAAAACTATATAATTCTTAAAACATTCCCCAAAATGAGATAAAATCTTCAAAAATAATCATAACATATTTTAACCTCAAGTTTATCTCATTCCTTTCATTTTCCATCATATCATAGAGTAACCCATAATTACCTAAAAAGTAAGGATCATATAAACCCTAATGGTTACCTTAATAATTATTAACTGAATTTCCGCATCGAGTTGGCCATCTCGTGCATGATGCATTAGGGAACTCACCAAGATTGAAGTGGTTGATCATGACTCCTTGATTGTTGGTTTGGAATAACTATGAGATTCCTCATTGAATCCCCCATCTCATCCAGTATCTTAATTAGAGAACCACCACAGTTTCCTTCAAACCCATTGTCACTTTGGTGCCTGCTAGATCCAGCCATTTACTAAAACCAAAAAGGCCAGTGTGAGTATATCAACATAACCATCATGTACTAATGAGGAAGATAAACACTAAGATATACTTTCTCATTCACTTTATCTAAAACTAGGACTCTTTCTAAAATCCTAACCATTATGGTAATGTCACTTGTGCTTAGAGAATACCCTAACCTCTAAAGTTATCTAAACCGACCTCTGATACCAACTATAAGGCCCCAGCCTTAAACCTTACATAATCTTGAGTTATTACAAGATTACACATTGAGGATCTTTTTAGGCTTAGAGTTTTATAGAATTAGATCATGAAACTTGCATTACATTCCATATTTAGACAAAGTGGTTACATAAAAGACAATATTCATTATTCCCATCAACGGAAACATATTGAAAATAAAACATGGATTCTTTCTTGACACATCCATGACACTATCATCACATCATGTACCTTTCCCTTGACCTGTGAAAAACATTTCAAAAACTTGGGATGAGCATAAAAAGCTCAGTAAGGGTCATAAAAATATGGAAAGGAAACATGAGTTCATATATACATTAGAATGAAAACACACCTTACCCATAAAACATAGGCATATCAAATCATGAATAAATCATAGAAAACATAAGACATAAAGGTAACTTGAGGCATTCATAACATTCTTACGTTGGGAGTAACCCTCTTGGTTACGTTTGGAATACCCATCACAGTATATTCCCTAAATCTCTTCGGAGAAACCTTAACGTTTCACTCCTTCGCGTTACCCAATGCATTGGAGAGCAATATCGGGCTCACCCACCCTTAGTTTATCACGGAACCACCCATTTTCATAACAATACCCAAGAAACATAACATAAACGTATCACATAAAACATGCATAAAGGAAACATAACATATCCACATTTCAATCACAATATAACATTTTATTATATTGAATTAATGAATCCATTCAAAAAGAAACCATTTCCAAAACCATTTAAAACATTTAATAAAGAGAATTTTGAATCAAAGTGTCCCATTCCACCTTGAAGCTTTTAAAATGTTAAACCATTAATATCCATATAAATAAATCCTTAAAACCATTTTGAAATCATGGATATTATTAATAACAAATAATTAAAAAAATTAAAGCGATATTTTGGTTAAAGGGGTTTTACCAAAATTAGAGACACTTGAATACAATAATTGAGGAATAACATTTAGTCAGAACTTTGTAATATCATGAGAATAAATGGATTCATGATATAATACTCCAAAGGACAGTATATACACCATATAAGAGTGAATTGGTGCATAACAACAATGAACCCTCAATAGAAATGTCAAATGTGATGAAATCCCATATAAAGAAGGTATCCTTAAATTAAAGACAAATCAATCTCAAAAATATGTGTGAAAAATATAAATACACCAAATATAAGTGGATATTATGTGTAAAACAGTAAAAGGTCATTCACACATATTCAATGGATGACATATTCAATGACTACATGTTGAACCCAAAGAAATCGAAATTGGGTTAAAAGTTCCCTTGACTGCCCAACGACATCACATCAAAATGAGTTGATGAGAGATAAAAAGTGTATCTCATCACTTGGACATAAAATTTACATCAATAAGGATATATGAGAACATATCCCAACATAACAATATGCAAATTAAAAGACCAAACAAAATAAGTCTTTTAAAAAAGAGGATGGTGAAAGGTTCCCTTACCGACTTGGGTATCTTTCAAAACATACACCCCATGAAAGAAGGACAATAGGTCATTGATGTAAATACTCATAAACGAAAGTATATTACACAAATAGTAGAATAATGGGCAGTACATACACCACTCAATAGAATTTGTGGCAACTGTAGCATAAATCTCACGTGAATAAAAGTGAGATGAAAAATCCCTTACGAAAACTCGGCAGCCTAACAGCGCCACACAAAACTTCCGAATATGGATTGATGAGATAAAATAGGGTATCTCATCACATTACAATAAAATTTACAGCAAGAGGAATATAAATGAACATCCCCCAACATTACAAGGGGGATCTTAAAATAAGTGACATAAAGGAGAGTACTTAAAAAGAAAGAGAGAGGTTAGATCTCTTACGAAGGTTCGGCAGCCTAACGACGCCACTCAAAACATCCAAAATGGATTAATGAGAGAGAATAGGGTCTCTCATCACATGAACATAAAAATTACAGTAATTTTAATATAAAATATCACCCCAATAACAAGAAAGATGAGCTTTAAAAGGAATGACATAAAAGTGTGTAATTAAAAAGAAAGAGAGGAGTAGGATCCCTTACCTCGGGTCCGACTTGACTTGATCATTATTTAATCTCCTGAATAATAAACTTGAGTTAATTTATACTTCCTTAAGAACCTTTTTCAAGTTCATTATTTTTTTATATCACTTATTACCATGTCATAAACATTTATGTAATCATTTAAGTTAATAATATTTGTTTTGCCTATACTTTGTTCTTAAGTCGAAAGTGGACTTCTTACAATTAACTGTTGTTCATGTGGCCAAATGTTTATTATATCCATAATTTTATTCATGATGTAGATATCATATATGTCATATATATCCAGTACATGCACGCATTTATAACATTACATAATCATTTAGAGGTAAGAAATGAAATGCACCGTTCATGGAGACGGTAAGTCGTACGTACGCATGAACGCTACTTTCATTTCTATTTTGTATTTTATAGAATGGAATAATAATGATATAAAGGTATATTATAATTCCAGTATAATATCATATATAATATCATTAAATCCATCCTTTATACGTCCCACGTATGACATTAACGAATCACATCACTTTGAGGGGGCGGTAGTCCGCACTTCCTAAAATGAAGATATCACGTATACCCATAATGGATGCCATAAAGGAAAGACACAAATGACAAATACAGAAGCATAAGTAAAACATAAACATATTATATATCATATATAAAAATAGTGACATAATAATGGCCACCTTTGAATGTGTTAAATGAGTATTGAACAATCATCGTTTCGGGAGCCAGAATTTCACCATCCACGGAAACCGTATGTTCTTTAACCATTTGATGTAGTTGTGTGAGAGTGTAGCTCGAATAAATTTTATAACAACATCCTAGTATATTTAAGATACTGGTGTTGTTACAGAAGAAGTAAATAAAAAGAGTTTAGGGGGTTGGAGAAGCAAAATAATACAAATGAACATGAGAGAATGAATTACCTTTAAAAGTGTAACTCCTTTTGATTTGAGCCTAAAGGCTTCCTTTGAAAGTATTATGCCCAAAGGGAATCCTCTAGGATGAGGAGAGGGATATGGAGAGAGTAAATGGGCAGGGGTTGGCCGAGCCAAAGGCTTGAGGAGTGTGTGAAATGAGGTAGAGTTGGGGGCCTTTTATAAGAGGAGAGGAGGGGCACTTTTGAAAAGTAAAGAAATATTACATTATTTGAAAATGTGTTTCGGTTTTAAAAGGTCCCACATTGATATAATTAGTGTATAAGGTGATAAGGGTTCGAAATCCACCCATCCAATAAGTTTTGGACATGTTTAGTTCATATATTTTACATTATATTTCCATTTTATTTAAATCGTCAAATAATGATGTCATCGCTGCATCATTATTATGTCATAAATAATTTAATATATTTAATGTCTAAAAATTATAAAAAACTACTATGATGTAGGAAATCTATTTATATTTCCAATGACTATTTATAATCAAAAATATGACTTGTATAACCCCACTTAAAAATTGTTTTAGTAAAACATATCATGTTTGTGTCATTTTTACTTTTACATTAAATAAAAAGTTATTTATGTCATTTCCCAACCAAAGTGGCTCCATGGGGTCCCCAAGTTGACCCATGGCTTTTCTTGGACGGCCATGACACAACCAATGAGGGTAGGACATGTTTCAAGTTCATTTCATATTATTAAAACATTATTTTTACCTTAAACTACACTAATTACCTCTAATCGCGATTAATGAAAAAAAATTAATATTCACCAAAAAATTATTTTCATCCCATTGAACCAAATTTTACATACTAATGACAACCATGTATGTCCTATTTTCAAAATTCAATACACATTAGTGGTAAACTTTAATTTAACTGAAAAATCAGTTTGTTTGATTACCACTTAGTGGTTTCACTATTCATCAAAAATTGGAGTTTTTCAGAATAATACCAAAACTTCACCCTAAGCTATATTTGATATTCCGAATTCAAAAATGAAGTCTGTTTTAAAAAATTCAAAACATATTATTAACATTAATTAATTTAATAATTAATTCCCGCTGTCAGCGCAAATAGCATGTTTTTATAAAACAATAAGTATCAAAAGATTGACACTAGTTTAAGTCTGATTTCAAAGTGAAATTAATTACAACGACCACTATTGGATTTAATGGTAAAAATATTTTCTAAATTAACTTTAAAACCAATTCAAAATATTATCTAATCATATAAATAAATTATATTAAAGAGAGGTTTTGAATTAAAACACAACATTTTACACTATTCATTAAAAAATGAACTTTATCGGAAAAATACCAAAAAATTACACAAAGTAAAATTTGATGTCCCGATTATTAATAAGATTTTTATTTGGTCCAAAAAAATTTATAAGAGTGATCAAAACTATATTTAATGATGGTTCGCCATCAAAAGGCGATAAGTGAACCTTTAGTGAAAACTAGGGCATATACGCCTAAAATTGAATTCTTTCCGTATTTTAAGCCTTTATATTTTATTGTATAAATGTAAAAACATTTAAGAACATATATAATCATATTTTACTTATTTCTATCCATTCCCGCCATTACAACGGCTACATGTTAACTACCATTTAAAATAATATTATTTTATTATTAGAGTGCAACGTAAGATTCCCAAGAAACACATTGTTGCATGTTGGGTATGCTATTGAGCATAGCGTCCCCTTTAAAGTCATATTAATATTTCATTCAAAAATATGGATAAAAATAAAAATGTCATATTCTTTATTTACCTGGGGTGTTACACATTAATTATCCTAACTAAAATGGATTATCTAGGTTAAATGGTCTCACATATAAATAACTGGTTCATTACCAAAAATAACATGTTAAAACATCTATTAAAAATGAAACAATTTCAACTCAAAATACATTTTCTAGGTGATACAGAATCCCCCTTAAAAGTCATTTTCCTTGAAATGAATTTGGAAAAATGGGATGGAAAAACTGAATTGAGTTTTTAAATAGTCATGTTTTATAGAATGTCTATATCTAGAGATATTTTAACCATACCAAAAATGTTTGTTTGGATGTAATATAGGTTTAAAATATATTTACATGGTTAGAATAAAATGAAATATATTTTTCTTATTAATTTATTAATTTATTATAATTTAAAATATAATATGTATAAATTGAAAAAAAAAATTTAAAACCATGTGATTTATGAAAGTGGGTGAATAATTTATGGAAATTTTATTATTTGATAAAAAATAATTCATAAATTTCACACATTTCTAAAATTTTATTTCATTCATATGGAAACCATATATATTGGATAAAAGTAAAAAATTGATGTTTATTAATTCATATTCCTATATTATAAATAAATTATAATTTTTATTTAATAATTGTTAATAAATTTTTATCTCATGTATAAATTTATGAAATACGTATCATTTTTTTATTTGTTATTATTTATAGATAGAAATTATTTATATTATTAATTGATGTATATTTAGGTGTATAAATTGATTCTTTAACTTATCATACATGTAATTATGGTGTTACCTGATAAGTATGATAACTAATTAAGTATTATTCTACAATGAATTTGTCTTTTTTATGGTTTTGGTTAAAATTATGAAGTTAATAATAATTTTTAAAAAATAAGTTTTATAATTATGGTGTTTGTAAAGTCTCAATTGAGTAAAGTATCATGGGAAGGGGGACTTTGGCCCAAAAATATCAGTTATATATAGTTTACGATATGTCTACACAAGTTGGGGTTGGATAGCTATAATTCTATTATAACAATTCAATAGATTATTGACTTTATTTTATTCTAAGAATTTACATGATTGGGTTACATGTAACATGTACATGAGCTAAATTTGGATATTTATAAGCATACATGAATTATAATTTGGATTAGTGACATGTTTTATAGGTTATATAAAGGCATAAAAATAAATATGGTTTGAAAATATTGATTTGGAATATCTCATTCATCTAATTGGATATGTCATCAAAAATTTGGGTTCCCATAATGTAATGAGGTGAGTATAATCGATAGGTTTATCCTTTTTGGGATTTGATTAGGGTGACACTTAGATTGGAAACCCTCAGGACTATGATACAGAAGCATTGAATTTTATATAATATATATGATTAATTTAGGAAGGTGATATCCACAAAACAATCTAAGAGTCATATATGACACGATTTACATATTTTTCTATAATATATAGTCATGGATTTTTTATGAGCTTCTATGGAACACGTCAAGATGAAATTTTGATCTTAAAATCTATTTGATATGATGTTATTTGAAAGGGATACTTATTTAATTGTGATAAAATTTAATAAAATTATATATTAAATTAATGTAAACCATGATAATAATTATATAAAATATTATTTTAATGAAAAATGGAATCATTATCATAGAAATTTTTTTTGACATAAATATTAGAACATGTGAATCACAATAAAATAAAATCATAGTCTCTTATATGAACTTTGTAATTATTCGAAAGTAAAAGAAAAATTATATGTTTTAGATCACCTCGTAATTCATAATCAAATGTTGATGTTGTTCAAAAAGTGGACCAAAATTCTTATGAAAAGTATATATTAATTAACATATGGTTTCCATGTCATTTTTAAATGTATTATTACCAAAGAAAATTTAGTTATAGATTATAAATTCAATTTTATTTAGTATGTTATTTGAATAAAGATATAAGAGGTTACCATTAAAGCTTTTGTTTCTATGGAATTATTTTTTAATCATCATTGGAAATGTCCAAATAATGTGAATTTCTTATTATTACTTGTGTGGATTTCATTTATATTAATTATGAAGGCCTCCATGATGATATGGTTTTGTAAATATGTGTTTGGGATGCTGTAATGTACTACCATGGTGAACAGTAATAGATTATGATGTAAAATTTTGTACTTTTGAGGAACTCTTAAGGTTGATTTTTTCGATACCCTTATGTGATGAAAATGTAGGTGATATTACTATTACATTTGAATGGGAAGATTTAATATAGTAGGTCCATTTTTGATGACTATTTGCATTGATATTTATTTTTATTATAAGTTTTTTTTTGATGAAAAAGACATTATTTACAATAATTTTTAAGGTTGATTGAACTGATTAAGAATGAATTGAGTTGATTTGATTTGCACCTAAATATATTTAATAGAATTTTCTTTTTCTTTATTTATCAAGATGGAAATCTAAAAAATGGAGGAACTCTAAAAAAAATTTAGAGGACACTTAAACCCACATAATGTACAGTCATGAATCATACAATGGACTTTATAAGGAAAATTTGATCTCTATAATGTTCAGTAATTTACCATCATATGATGAAACATACATCGTAGGGAACATGAACCTAATGAATATTGATTCATAAGGTTCCAAGTGACTTCATAGGGTACCATAATATTATACATGGAATTTTTGGGTTTGAATATTTTTGAGTAATGCTGAACTATATAAAGAGTTATTGGATAACTGAAACCCTACAAATATTTTGAAATTAGGTTAAAGAGACTTCTTAGAGAAAAATCCATTTTAGTGTATAATATTTGTAATGTATAAATCAACTCAATGAAGAAATTATGAATTCACAATACCCTATTAAAATAATGAAATGATATTGATGATACTTATTGATGTATCAATGAATACTTTTAAGGCACATTTATAGTTAAATTTAAAATGTTTTGATTTTTAGAAATAAATGAGAGAAAAATTAGAATGAATTTTATGATAAATTCAAGAATATAAAAAATAATATTCAGTTGAATTATATGATTAATTTAGATTAATGTTCCACAATAGTCTTCAAAGAGATATGAATCATGATCATTTATAGGGATTATGAACAAAGATGATATTGAAAAATGAAAAGCTATGAGAGAAGTTGGAGATTGAGATTCATCGACCCAGAAGAGGGAATGTTCCGCATCACAAAAAATGAATTCATGATCACATGGAGGGAATTTTAAATTTTTTAATTATATTATTTTTTATGGTAGAATATTTTATGATATTTTAAATATCACGTATAAAAGAAAATTCAATTCATAAGGAGAATTTATAGAGAGGGCCCTGTCCTGATTTGAATGAGTTTGAGTGAGAAGATTTATAATTCCAATAATCATGGAATTTTCATATCAATTAAAAAAATAATAATCATGAGAATATATATATATATATACATACATATAATGGAGAAGAATAATTTTTTTGGGGTTCAATACCGTAATTATTGATGAAATTATTCTTTTTGAAAGAGAGTAACATGAGAAAATAGTAAATCTAATACTAAAACTATAGAAAAAAAATATAAGGGGATCAAATGAATAACTCCATGAATATTGGAGTTCACTAGTGCATTGAATATGAAAAATAAGAACCCTATGAAATAACTACAACATATAAGAATATTGGAATCAAAATATAGTGACTCTTATATAGTTGATGGTAATTGTTTCAAGAAACTAAATGATTGTAGATCCAATTCGACTAAAAATCACATTTTATATCAGGTGAAGAACAAGGCCAGTATTCATAGAGAGTTGTTGATCATGTATTATTGGTTTGAGACTAATTATCTAGTTCTAAGAAATAACACTGAAGATATTTTGGTACCAATATAAACAATCCCACCTTCCGGTCGATAGGATTACGTTGTGTGAGACATCATAGACTATAGGATGTATTCATAGGGAAATTGATGATTATTTACTTATATAATGTGGACATGTGGTATCCTGATACTACATCTTAGGGGAGGGGTGAATCAAGGTGTCCCATTTTTTCCATTAAATAAATTAATTTTTTCTATGTTATTTATAACTTTTATACATATTTGATTAAATTACTCAATAAAAAAATAAAAAAAGAAAGTAATTTGACTTGGTTAAATACTATGGGATAGTCCAAGAATCAAATTATATATATATATATATATATATTTCAGTCATACTAATATCCACTTAGATTCATGAGTTTTTTGTGCATTATTATTTTTTCTCATAGTCTCTGTATTCAAATAACACTTCCCTTATAATTAATTTTAGTAATTTGAAATAACTCCCTCAAGTCAATTTGGTTTACTGTCTCTTCCTCACTGATTTTGAAGAGTCTTCCTTAATTTATTAACTCAAAGGTCACCTCTATATCTATATACATGTTCATGGGTTTTATCACCAATAAATACTTGATATGGTGCTACAGTGTATTCCAAAATAATTCACAAGTAAAACATATTTTATGCAATAATTTTCAGATAACGTAGATTTACAAGATACTTCTAACATTAATTTAATTTTAAACTCTTCAAAAAATATTTTACTGAAGTCACTATTTTTAATTTATTTGTCAAAAATAGTTTTTATGAATCTATATTTAATGTAAAGATCATGTTTCTCATAATAAATAAGTTTATGTTAGTATTACATGTGAAAAGAGTGACAATACATTCCCCAAAATAAAATTCTCATAATGTATACTAGTTTCCTATTTATAATAAAAAATTATCCTTTCACATAACTCTATCACACATGAAACTATTACTACCTTTATATACAATTTTTGATGGAATGATAAATCCAAACCATGTTCGCATCACCACCCATATGTGAAACCACCTGAATTTCATGTGACTATCAAAATTTCATTAAACTCATGAAATTTCATCAACATGCCACATAACTTCCTAAAAATGATTTTTTTTATAAATAATCATTTCCTCTAGAATCAACATTCCCTATATTCTAAAGTTTCCATTGTAATATCTTCTTTTATTCTTTAATCCTCCCACATCCGATAAACCATATCACTTATAATAAAAATTCCACGATCAACCTAAATATTTATGGTATATAATATCAACACACTATCGATATAATGCTTAGATCATCTTGGCTCAAATATTCTCACCCTTTATATTTTTTTTGTAATATAATGTGAAATTAAAAACCATAAAAACTTCATACCAATTACTAATAACATTAAAATACTCATTCATCACTCATGGTCTATGTGAGAAATGATAGTAATGAAAAAGAGAGTTCAAGAGGGAATTTCATGTATCATTAAATTATTAATAATAGAAATTCAAGAAACATCCTCTAGAAATCATACCATGAACTCCCCCTTGAAGAGAGGATTTCACCTTCATTTCTCTCCCTTTAATAATAAACCCAACGGGAAAAGAGTGTTTTTCGTTTTTCACACTATAACCCACAGATCATATATTCCCCTAAATCATATTATACTTCACATTTATTTTGGAATAGATAAATGGGGAAATTTTATCTTTCTATTCCTATATGTGTTTATTAAGGTTGTCAAACACCAATGTTCAACTGATGTTTTTCAAAAATCAGAGTGGCCAATGACTTTTTAATGTTATCCAGAAAATTTTCTTTTTTTCGAACATGATTAACTTTGATAACTAAATTCATTAATTTTTATTAATAAAGAGATAATTGATATTAGTTTTATTGGTGCAAGAGTGTTGTTAAATACTTTCTATCATTTCAATCACACTTTTATTATCCCAAAAGATAATCATAGGTTGTTATACTTCGTTAACAATATCTTCTAACTATTTATTCACCTATAAATGTTTATTTAATTATTTAATTTATTTAATTTATTCTTCATATTTCACTCTCATTGATTTAATCTCTTTCTTCTTCCTTAACCAACCCAAACATTTTCTATTATTGAAGAAAAAATGCCACTTATGGACTTATAATAAACAAAATCACTAGCTCAATCTACATAAAAAATAGAGAAATCTAATTATATTTTCTTAAGTAAAATATAAATCCCAAATAAAGAGTAATTTACATGTACCATAATATTTTCATAACTACTATGTGATTCTGATACTGAGAATTAATCTAGATACAAGATGAAAAACAAACTACAAAAAAATATTTCTATCTTATTACATTCAAATATATAAAGAAATATATTATCATCATGTAAGTGGTTGTATTCAATTATCTCCCTTCCTCGTTCTCTCTAATAATGGTTCCAACAACAACCATAGTAGGCATTGGATCTATAGTATGCGTTTGAAATTTCTTTAGAAACTCTTTCGAATAATTAGTTCATGAGAAGAATTTTTATCTTATTTTATGAACCACTTGAATCCATCAGAAATAGTTGAGTTAACTTATCATATAAATTTAAAACTATGAGATCCTCGGTATAAAACATTCTTCAATATATATTATTTTTTCTCTAATAACTATCATATCATCCACATAAACTAGTATTATAAAATGTTCTTCCTTAGATATTTTAATATAGTGATTTAGATACCGGTCATCTCTTTTGAATTTGAAATTATTTATATATGAGTCTAAGAGATAATACAATATTCATGGTGTCTGATTCAACCCAAAAAAGAAATTTTTTAACCAAAACACTTTAGTTTCATAATTATCAATCAAGAAACACTCTAGTTGTTCAATAAACACCCACTCTTAGAGAACGTCAGTTAGTAATTCTGTTTTAGAATCCATATGATAAATCATAAAACCAATTAAAATAACTATGGATAAAAAAATAATTATAAACTCTAGTTTTTAAATAGTCAAAAAAAATTTACTAACATTAAAACCATTATTATATGAATGTACATTTCATAATAGTCTTGTAGTATTTTGGATCTCATTTCAATTTTTTAGAAATTTTTTTAAACATCGAATTTTTATGATCACATTATGATTCTTAGAGTATTAAAAATTTCCTATGTTCTATTTTGGTATATTTAATCCAATTCCTCAAGCATCTATCTGACCCATGATATATCTTTTTTCCTCTTCTTTAAATTAAATTGGTTCCACCATATATAAAAGGGAAACTTGTTATGTTTTTCTTATACTTATTGTTGGTATTGTAGAATTTTTTTCTACTATAAAGTTATATGGATTAAATTATGAAAATATATTTCTTTTATATGGTGTGATATGAATTAATTTTGTTTTAAACTCATATTTTGGTTCAATATTATATTTTTCATCATTTTCACAACTTTTTTCAACAGTAGAAGTTTTTTCAATTTCAACATATTCATTATAAATTGTATTCTCGTTTTAAAATTGAGAATTTTATTTTTGATTTTTATTTAAGGACTTACACATCATTACTATCCACAATTTTTATTTTCATTTTATTGAATTATTTTTAATCCTTACTCTTTGTTGAGTAGCACAATAATACTCCTTCATCATCAATATAACCATAATTTACCAGTTTCATTTATTAATTCAACTGTAACATCTATTTATGAAAAACTAAAAATGTTTTAGTGGGGTATACCTTCCATGCCACATTTCATAAAGTTTTTTTCTTCCCCATGACAAAAAATACCTAAGCTTGAGTGTTCATTAGAACTTTTACATATTACCTCTAAAAATGGTAAGTGAAACCACATTAAATGAGTATTTTTTGTGTCATATTATCTACTTTTCTATTTCAACACACTATAACAAAATTATATTATGAATTAATTAAATAGGAAACATCATTCTTAATTCCATAATTCTAAATGCAGTTTTCGAAATCAATGGATATGTATTCTATTATATAATAAAAACAGGTGATCTGTATTCTATTTCTAGTCTTATTCTCCACCCATATCATACACCTCTTTATGTAGTCCATCACTTCCCTCTTACCCTATATAAACACAACATTATGAATTTCATTATTATCATAAAAAAATGATATACATTTTCCTATAGGTTTATGACAAATTAATTAGTTCATAAATATAAATGTGGATCACGCATAAAATATTGGACACCCATTTTTACTTCCGTCATAATGGATTCCGAATCTATATGTCCTCACATGAAATTTTCACAAGTCTTTCTATGGCCTCTATTCAGAATGTGAATATCCACCACAACTTTTAGTTCGAAAAATTACTATATTCACTATTGGTGAATTTTTACACGTCTACAGTTCCATAATCTATTATCCCTCTTAAAATTTAGGAGGAAATTATTTTCTTTACTATATAACAAATAGAGATTTCCTTTCATCCACTATCCTATGATGAAAGTGATTCCTAGATTGACCTATAAAAATTCAACACATATAATTATATATAACCTAATTTCCAAAGTCACATATTTTTTTCAATCTAAATTGGATCATCCAAAATATATCCAAGTATAGAAAAATATTTTCGTTATTCCATATATAGAAAAATGATTAATCCCACTACCTTTTATTTTCATGGCACCATCATTTCTAAAAAAAAATTATTCAACTACTCTATTCATATTCTTTAAAATTTGAATTTATATAGTAATGTTATAGGAGTACCCATTATTGATAATCTAGGTGTTTATATTGATTATTTCATTGAGATCAATTTCTATTAAATTAGACTTTTCAAAAAAAAAATTCCACAAGATACGTGCTTTTTTTAGACTCACAAGATGGCCCCTATCAATGTTGTATCTTTTTATGTCACAATATACTATCTAATTTCACTCTTACATATAAATATAGTTCTTGATTCATTTAGAAAGTTATTTACTCATTAAAAACTAAAATAACCCTTTTTATAAACATCCCATCTGTAAACCTCATAATGTGTACATTATTCTCTGAATCCCTTTATTTAAATGTTTATTAATGTTTATTTCTTAATGAAACAACATATTCTTCATGTGAATCGACCTTTTTATTAATCTCTTCTAGGATAGAATTATTTTCATTAATAATATTTTATTATTCTTTAATGTTTTAATTAAATTCCATGACTTGTCATGAGATTTCATTACTAGTAAAATAATTTTATAACTATTCTTATAGTATATAAATATTAGATTCATGATGATCCACATACTCTATGATTATTTTTACAATATACTAATCATTTTTTTTCTTTCATTTAACATCAATATCTTTGAAACCACGTACAATTTTTATTTTGAGATCAATTAATCCTTCAAGTTCATAACAATTTTCTAGTTTAGGTTCTTCCTTCACAACCGTATCCATCACAATATATTTTATATAAAATTTAAACTTTATCTTATATTGAAATACATATCTATCATTATCACCTTTTTATTATTTCACAAATATATTCTTATGATTTTTTTTAAATGAATTACCAATTCAAGAGTCTCTTCTATGGGGGGATTATTTGTGACTAATGTATAACTTTGATACAACTTTCTCCATCGTTAAAACTTCTTAGAAACCTTTTATATGATTTTAGACTTTACTAATTCAATGTAATAGAAAAATTAACTTTATATTGAATTTATATTTCCCTCTTACGAACTTTTTTAGAAATAAGAGAGATGAACTCGTCATATTTTAGAGAGTAAGTCATCATATTTTAGAGAGTAACTCATCATATTTTTCAAAGAAACACATCATATTTTCCTCCACACCATTATCTTTATTAAAAACGATTTTTTAGGTATTATTATCCCATATCATTATTTTTGGGGGCTAGTGTTTCTTATTCGTTAACACACATTTTGTATGCCACTAGGTTGACTATTTAATCCTCTAGAGATAGCTTGGATAGATACTTTTATTTAAGAGTTAAAATGTTTTATTTTAAATAGTTTCTCTAAAATATTTTATATAAAATATCAATATCCATTAAAAATTCCTTAAATTACATAGTAACTCAAACAGACTTACATATTTTGTTGATGAAACTACAAGTGTTTTCATCAGGTTGAGTGTTCAAGTTATTAATCCAATTATAAAGGATTTGTATTCTATCATCCTTTAATTTAATATCAACTTTATAAATGTTGGTTACTTTATCCAACATGACCTTGTAACTCATTAAGATCATAACATTCATAAACATAAAATATGAAATTTCTCCATATAAGTAATTTTGAGCCATTCAATCTACATCGATCAACCTATTATATACTTGAGTAGTAGATATTTCATAAAAATAATTAATATATATCCCATAAAAATGTTGGGTAAGAAATATTTTAGATCTCATAATATTCTTCTACATTTGGAAACTACTCCCATAAAATAGGTGAATAATGTTAGCATTCATTGTGTTATCTATAATGAGATTCAAATAAAACATTGAATACTAGAAATCCAGAATTTGATAGAACATGTTGTAACCTAGGATTCCCAAATAGGGGGTGGGTGAACCTAGATTTAAACTCTTTTTTTAGTAATTTGATATTTCCCAAACATTGGTTGGAACAAATTAAACATTTTGGATTAAATTTATCAATCCCTAAACACATCAATTCAGAAATAAAAATAGAACATAATAATTTTATACTGTTCACTACTAAGAGTTAATATAAGGATCAAATGTCAATTATGTTCCAATCATACAAAAATCCATCAAGATTTAATATTTTTAATATATTATAATTTATATTCATAGTCACTCCAAGAAAATCCCACTACACCCCTAAAATCATTTACATCAACTACCCCTCACTCATTTCTTTTGTTGAATTCCTCCGTAGTTTATCGACTTGATGGTTACCTACGCATAGAAAATTATATTTATTATGATTTTAATCAATATGGTTTGAATATTATTCTATAATGTATTCTAAAAACTTATCCCAACTGAATCTTAGTTATCAAACTATTTTCACATAACTTCCTTTTTTACAAAACTACCAAAATTCATTAATCATCCCACTATCATGAAAAATAAATTTCTAAATTAACTATTCTTTACATAGTTATGAAACATACCTATAACATAATATCAATTCAAATTATTTTCTTGTTTCAAATAAGAAAAAAAATTCATGTATGTACTATATAAAAATAGAGTGACTGAACCTTCATTAAATATTTAATTCATAAAATTAGTAATAAAGCTATATTTATAGTAAAAAATAACAATTACACATAAATCAGTTATACTAAAAAATTTGAAACATTTAAATATTATTTTTTCATGAATCTCCAAATTTTCATCATTCTCAAATAAATTTTTTTACTAAGTGGCATGAATTTTAAAAGACTAAAAAAATTTCATTAAACTCATACCTTTTCTATAACTATTATGCATACATTCCAAAAATACCTCTTTTTTGAAAAATATCATGTTTTTTTATAATCAACATTGCACTTTCTCTTTATATTCTAATGTGTAATATTCAATTCTAATTTTATTATTCTACTTTTTATATATGATCTGCCTTAGAATGAAAAATCATGGATCAACCTAAAAAATTATTGAAGGATAACTCAACCCATAATTAATCTCTTATTCATATAACCTCTGTTCCAAGACTATGGAACCTTCCCAACCCTTGTGTGCTCCTTGATTAAGTACCTTGTCATTACTATATTTAGGAGTGATAATAAAATATAAATATCAATAATATTTGTAGATGACAAGTAGTAGGTTTTATGGGTAATATCCAAACCTTATAAAAAACTATTGGGATAATTTTATATTGTATTCCAACATTTAATTCAAAGGAAAAGTTTATTTTAACTTTTATATGTTCGTATTTATTAATTAGGAATGAGGTTCTAGTATAATAGGGGATAATTTAGTGTAAAGTAAAAGCATTATATATCTAGGTAGATATTAATTCGACTCCCATTATGTATCCCTACATGATTCACTAGGCTCTAAAAGTGGTATCAGATCTAAACAAGTTACTTTTATTAGATCTATTTACAAGTTTTTTTCTTGATAATGATAACGTTTATATTTGCTGAAAATATGGGAGATCCTAAATGGATAGATTGTTATTTTCTAAATTGAAGTTAAAGTTAAGGTATCCGAGAACATATATAATAGGAGGAAGATGAATACAAATAAATTGAGTAAAATCTCAAAATAACAGAAGGATCAATGTCAATTTGAATCCAAACAACGTGGTTATCATTCATATATAAAATATATTTAAACTATTCCTTTTGAATAAACTAGAACAATCCATGGATAGTATGTATAATTTTAATTTATCAAAACTGTTTAAGAAATCTACTCTCAAGTTGAAATGTATTAAATACTATCATATTAAATTAATCACACACATACATGGTTTTATCAAGGATCATTTTGATGAAAATTCATGTCTATAAGTGGATGATATATAGATATAGGATACCCTAGGTATAAATTTAAAAAAGATAAATGTTCTCATAGACCTTGTGGAAGAAAAATAAAAACATGTATGTATTTGTAAAAAATGATTTTCCAAATTTAAGAAAAATTAAAAATCAACGATTGTGATAAATTTTTAATCGAGATTATTATTAAATAATTAATTTCTGAAATTGTTTTTTTAAATTGTATATAAACGCTAAAAATTATTAATTAGTGGTTATGAAAAAAAGGAAAAAAGAGATTTATCATTATTTAAACACATCAACAAAAAATTATGATGATACAATCAAGAATATGGAGAATGTTTGAATATATTTTGAAGTAATTTTATGTTAGTATGAAATCCATTAACATATGGTGTCCATAATTAGTTGTCAAATTGATAAATATGAAATTCACCCAAGTTAGAACTTACCAAAATATTGATAATCAAGAAGCCACAACATAAATTATGAATTCATATCAATTACCATAAAGGTCTTATAATAATGTAAATAAGTTCTTAAAATCAACCCCTAATAAAACTATAACTGGATCTTAGAAAAAGGTGACCCATAATAAATAAATAATCTCTTATAATTTTTTTTTCTAATCAGCTTAAATATTTTGAAAATCAAACAATTGTAAAGTATTATAATAACTCTATCCTGAGTAGCCTAGAGTCAGTGGTTAGTTTATTAAAATGGAATAGATACAATAGATTAAATCGCCAAGGATTGATCAGTTTAGTAGTATTGAAGAACTAGATACATACATGGTTCCATTATTACATTTATAATGAAACATATAACTTTACAAAGGAAAATAAACTTCTTCCTTAAAAATTATTCAAATATTTTATCTTCATAACCTAGGGAAGGAAAAAATAAAATGGTGATCTCAAAATTCTTAGTAAGTCTTACATATAATAGAACCATTAATAAATAATATTTTATATATTATCAATAAGTAATAATATAAATGTCAATGTCAATAACTAAAAAACATAGGCCATTTAATAAATAAACTGAGAATGAAAATGCATCCATATATGTTGTCATAATTTAAATATCATAGATAGTAATGTCAAAAATCTTAATGAGGGAAATAATTAATTGTTAAATTTCATGTATATATACCATGAGCCAGTACTGTCAAGACCATTTATAAGATAGTTTATGTCTATGGGTAGAATATTATCTTATTTTTCTTGTAATCAAATGTGAAACGTTTATCGCCAAATATATTGTGTCATTAGATATGTTGATGAATAGAGGGGATATCTATAACATGGTTCCCCCTGTGCCTACATGTCCAAATAATTCCTCAAATATAAAAATGTATAATTTAATTCATGAATTGAAATTCATTATCAAAAAAATATCTGTATTGAGTAAAATATATAGAGTTAACATTATTTCTCCAGTTAATAAAATATCATTCAAAGTAAACACCATATGATAAATTAGTAAACATTTTAGGAAATAATAACATCCATGAAATAAGTAACATAGATATTTAATGAAGCCATTAGTTAATAATGATCATAAAAGAAAGGGAAGTTCACATAGGTAATAATTGATGAATATGTCATATGTCCTTCATAAATTAAAGTGAGATGAAAAACCCTTACCACTTCTAATCAATCAAATCATATTTCCCATAAAATTAATAATAAAAAAATAAATCATTTAATACCATGATGATATAGAGTATCATGATATGATATATAAGAGTGAATTATATGTAAACCATACATAACAAATAATTAGTGGATAAGGCATATCTCAATGAAATTAAACTAAGATGAGAAACCCCTTACCAAATTTCTAAAAGTGTTATGCACTTGTAAATAATTTTGTGGATAATAAAATTATATTAATTAAATACATAGTTTAAAAACTATTTAATATATATTTTATCTATTATAATTTATTTAAATATATTTATGTATATTTCAATGTGTTATCATGTTTAATTTCATAGTTTCATTCTCATTTGTTACATGGTTTTATGGTCAGTTTTATTACATGTAATTATATGAGTTCTTGTAAAATTGAAGAAAATTATAAAAGTAAAATTATTTAGAATTAATTATCATAAAAAATTAAATAGTCTCATATATAATTTTTCTATATGTCTTGAGGATGTTTCATTAAATAAAACTTCGATAATAATGTTTTATTTTATTTTTCTGGTTTTTATGATTATTATGAACATGTATCATTTTATTTAATATTATGTTTATATAATAGTTAAAAAACATTATTTAAATTGTAATAATATCATTTTAATCTTTTTTAACCATAAAATTTGTTTTTTGACCATCTTTGAAGTTGTAAATGAAAAACCAAAACTAGTTGTCCATGAAGGTGGTGATTTGACACCTCACGAACAATGTTTTCATTATAAGAATTAAAATGGTATGAGAAGATATTTAATGATAGATATTCAATTAAATTAATAAAATTATGTTATATATATATATATCATATTCTAGTTACAATGAAACTTTTAATAGGGTATGTGACTTTATGATAATAAAATAAAAGAAATTAAAAGAGAAAGATTGATGATTTTACCTCCCAAATAATTTCTCCTTGGGAACATCCTTAAGACACTCAACTTTGGAATTTTGGTGACACCATAAGGTATTTGTAGTTGGGAAGTTCCCTATTAATAGAATTGATAATAATTTACACAATATTCAAGGCTTATAAGGTGAAAAGAGAAGGGGTGGTTAGGAGTTATACTTATATTGGGAAGAGAGGGGGTTTTTTTTTATTATTTTGTTCATTGGTTTATTATTTTGAATCAAGACTATAAATAGTGTAGATTCCCATGAATAAATACTATAAGTAAAAAATGTGAGTTCTAAATAATATGATCATACCGTAGAAACATAAAAAAATCATTTATTTCCCTTATAATGCCAAATACCGTAAAATTTGATATTTCACTATTCACCAAAAATTCAACTACATCAGAAAAATACAAAAAATCAAACCTAACAGTTTTTCAATGTTAATACTTAAAATATGGACTCTATTTTATGAAAATTATTATATATATATATGAGAAGTTAAATTTTTTTTCAAAATCAGTATTTAATAAAAAAATAATGATTTTAATATTATAAATAATTTCTCAAAACTTTGAAAAATTAATTATGGTCAAATAAAACTATATTATAATTATAAAACAATATTAATTCATGAATCTATTTTATGAAAATAATTTTTGTAAATAATTTTGATAATTATAAAACTATAAATACTCATTTAATTTTCACCAAAATTCCGACACTAAATTTATCATTTTAAAACATTTATCTACTTATTCTAAGATATAAGTATACCATATTTTCATTAAAAAGATACCCAAAATTTATTTATACTTTCATAGGATATATTATTATTCTAATGGCCACATTATTTTTCCTAATAGTCATATCAACATTACAAAATTCATGTTAATATATAAAAGTATATTACGATTCATTTAAGCTTGTTTTTTCATGCACCATAACATATCAAATAAATTGAATTTATTTACAAACAATATATGTAGAAATAGTTTGTGGTGTTATATTATTCCCTCTAAAAGTATCACCCTCAATGGTTTTGATGAATATTTCCTTCTAAACAGATGATGGTGGCTCTTCTTCATAATATCCTCAGGTTCCCACAATTCTTCTTCTATTTTATGGTTTCTTGAATGAATATTTATCAATCGAGTCATGCGATTTCTCAATAATTTACTTATTGTGTTAGGAATATTGATAGGATATTCATACTAAGACATGTTAGGTTTAAGTTCTATTTATTCATAACTGAGCACATTCATTAGGTTTGTAATTTAATTCATTAAAAATTATATGTCTTACACATCATGAACTTTTGAGAAACTTGGTTGTATTTATAATCAGTATTCAACAACTATTATTCTTTTTGAATGGTCTGATGTACTTGGGGCTCAATTTTCCTTCATTTCCAAACCTTATGACACAATGACATTAGGATACTTTCATACAGACAAGATATCCCACTTGAAATACCAAATCCTTTTTTGGTATGTTATCATAAAACTTTTCCTACATTATGATACATTAATATGAGCCTAAATAGTCTATTTTATTTTATTTGTCTCGGTAATAAGTTATGGGCCTATAAGTTTCCCCACACCAACTTAATCCAATTAGTTTGAGTATGATATCATGTTTCATGAAATGATTCATATAGCACCATTTGAATACTATAATGGAAACTATTATTTTAGGAAAACTTTATCAAAGGTAAATATTAATCCTACATACCTTTACTGTCATGTGGGAACGTTATCAATATGTATTAAAATGTTTTAATAGTCCTTCTAGACTATCCATCAGTTTGAGTGTGAAAATCACCACTTAAATAAAGCTGAGTATCTAAATCTTTTAAAAATTATTTTATAATTGTGAAGTAAAATGGGGATCTGAATCAGGAAAAATTGATAAAGGTTATTCATGAAGTCTAAACACAATATTAATATAGACTCTTAGTAGTAAATAAACTGGTAAATATTCTCTTATAGTAAGTAAATGTGCATATTTTGTAATGTGACCACCAATAAACCATATCATATCATTATTTATAGGAGTATTTTGTAACATGTTGATGAAGTCCATAGTGATGTAATCCCACTTCCACATATGAATAAGTAGAGGTTTTCTGAATCTTCTATGATTATATCTCTCAGCCTTCAGTTCTTGAAAAACTATAGATTTTATAACATAGTAAGTAATTTCCTGCTTCATATTATCCCAAAAACAATTGTTCCTTCAGATGTATATACATCTTCATACTACCAGAGTGTATAGATAAATTTGAGTTATGAGAATCATCTTATAGTTCCCATTTTAGTTTAGTTTTTGATGTAACACATAACCTATTTTGAAATTTCAGAATTCCTTCCTCATACAAAAATTCAGTTAATAATATATCCCTAAGGGCATTAATTTCCTTCTGAAATATTCTCATCATAAATTTTTTTACTTTTCATCTTTTCCGATAAATATTTTCTCACAGTCATTTAAAAAAGTTGTGATGTCTCCACTTCCTTAACAATTACCATATCCATGTTTACTAAATCCAAAAACATACGATCTTTCCAAATCCTCATTTGGGTTTTAATTCCATGATATTTCTTACTTAATGTTTCTTATACCTTTATTTATTTTCCTATATGGTAGTGCATTGAGAAATAATAATAATTGAGTAACTCAGTCCATCATCTTTATCACATGTTGAGTTATTGACACATAAATATGTTTTTCAAACTATTATGATCTGTATATATCACACATGTTTCACTGTAGAGATAGTGACTCCACATCTTCAGAGAATATATTATGGATACTTACTCAAGATATTGAACTGGATAATTGGGTCCAGGAATCATCATTTTCCTTGATCAATATGAAATATATTTATCAATTTTCATAAAGACACAACCAATTCGATTCCTCAATGCATCAATATAAATAAAAAAACCATCATTTCTGGATTGTAGAGTAAAAATTGGATCATTGAAAAATATTCTCTTAAATTATTCAAAATAATATGTGTATTCATTTGTCTATAAAATCATAACCCCATTACATGTGATCTTGGTTAATGGGTTAAAAAAATGGGAAAAATTATGAATAAAATAACAATAGTAACCTGCAAAAGCAATAAAAATATACACCCAAGTTATTTTCATTGGTGTATGACATTATTTGACAGACATTATATCCACATTATTATATAATATTCCATCCTAAGACAATATGTATCCAAGAAATGTTTTTCTTAAATCCAGAATTCACACTTCCTAAATTTACCATATAACTCATTCGTTCTGAGAGTCTCAAGGATGACCCTCAAGTGATTCTCAAGTTCATAAAAGATTTTAGAATACACCAAAAAATCTTCAATTAATACTAACAAAATACCATAAAGATAATCTAATAAATTATTCATTAGATCCATGAAAACTGAGGGTTAATTAGCAAATCCAAAAGGCATTACTATAAAATCATAATGTCCATTCATCTTCCGAAAAGCTATCTTTATAATATATTTCATCATTAATAGTAATTGATGAAATCAATAATGAATTTCAATATTTGAAAAATATTTATATCCATGAACTTGATCAAATAAGTCGTCAATTTTAGGTAGTGGATAAATATTGTTTATCTTAATTGCATTAAAGTCTCTATAATCAATGCGCAAAATCATGGATCCATCATTCTTATAAATAAAGAAAAATGGGGATCCCCATAGAGAAACAATAGGGTGAATAAATCATTAATTAATCAACTAATTTTTTTTTCATCTCCACGGATTCCACAGTGGCCATTATATAAATAGTATTTGATATTGTTCATAAATAAGGTATTAAATCAACGTTAAACTAAAATTAATATTCTTGGTGGTGTCTAGGTAATTTTTTTAAAAAATAAATAAATGTATTTATATAAAATTGTAATAACATATATTTTAGGATTATATTCCTCTTCCATATAATTTTTTTTCACTTCTCCAATAATAATTTTATTTAGTAGAGCAATTGGGGGTGGATCTTTGTAAGAATTAGATAATGAAGTTTCTTCCCGAAAGATAAATAATTCTACATCTTCCTCCCAAATCATAATTTCTTTTTTATTGCATGAAATATTTGCATAACATATTTAAAGCTAGAAGATACCTTGGATTATATCAAATTTTTCAATAGGTATGATACTAAGTTTAGAAAATAAAGCTCATTTATGGGTTATAATGGGTAATAAATGACACATTTTTTGCAATGCGACTTCCCTTTGGATATTTGACTAAAAATTACCTTATTAAATCATAAGGTAAGTGTATAATTTTTTTAAAAAATGGGTATATATAAAGTATATTAATGACCCATAAGAAAATAAATAATTTTTTAAATTTTAATATTCGACTAATGTACTTTCCACCACATCATTGTCCACATTTACAATAGTTGTAATGATTGAAAAATCTTTTCCATGTCCCCTTTTCCTCTTCGGTGATATATTCTCTTGGTTTATGACACATTTCTTTGAATGCTAAAAATTTCATTACATTTAAATCATTGAATATCATTAATTAGTTTCTCCTTGAACTCAGGAGACAAATGAACCATGTATACAAACTTGTAACACACTCCTTTTACCTTTAAAAATTTTCCCAAATGTTTCTTCCCACAATTTTCAAAAGATTAAAAATTATTCATTCCCTTGTACTTGTTTTGTGAATTACCATTCTCATAGTTCTCAAAAGACCTCTTCATCTCATGATTTACTTTTGAGAAGTTAATACCCTTCAAATACATGGCTTAATACATTCAAAGTAATGATAAATATTGTTTTTGAAATCACATATATAATCTATATAATACCTTCCCAGTCTTGTGAAGGTAGATTCATATGCTACAATACTCATTACTTCCTTTTACTTTATGCTAAGGAATTTTCTTTTCATTTTAGATTGTGTCTCACTAGGTAAGTATTATTTGAAGAATATTTCTCTAAAATATCCCTATTCCATGTGTTCTATTTCATCTTCCTACCAAGTATTCTAGATCAATGACCACCACTAATCAATATCTCCCTTGAGACAATATATTGATAGTATTACCTATTCATTTTAATTACATCCCAGTGCTAGAAATATATTTTGAAGGGACCTGATCCGTTGGTTAGCAACTATGGGATTAGTTGTCCCGCTAAAAGTTAGGGGATTTTATCCCATGAAACAATCCAATAGAGAAGTATTATAGTTATTCTTTGTTACCAAAGTAAGTTTTCATTTTATGGTCATGATCTGATATTTTCCAACACCAACATTATTGACTTCTATAGTGGGGTAATACCTAAATTGTTTATGGATACTGATTCCATTTCATTTATTTGGTTTCATCACTAAATAACGTCACATACTAAGTAAACTAATAATCAACATGAGTATTGAGAAAAAAATAATATAACATATCACTATAATTCTCATTTTAATTTGACATCTAATTTCTATGGTTTCTACTATACCGGGCCAGATACCATATGTAACAACCCTGACACCAGTATCCCAGTGTAAATAGTTTTTTTAATATAATGGCAAAGATACATGAGATAAAATCACTATGATTGATTAGTTCAGTAGTCTTGGAAAACTATATACACACATGGTTCCTTTATGACACTGTTAATCAAAAATAGAACATAACCAAGGAAATTAAATAGATTCCTTGACACTTGTTCAAATATTTCATCTTCATAACCTGGGGTAGGAAAAAAATAACAGGTTAAGATCAAATGATCATTAAGGGTTACATACAATAGAAACATGAATCATTAATAAGTGTAGTATAATCAATAAGACATAATAAAAATAAAAAGGTAAATAACTAAAAGACGCATTTCATTTATTCAATAAGCTAATAATAAAAATGAATCCATATATTTTTTTCATTGTGGGAATATCATGGATATTAACTACTGAAATCTTAATGAAGGAAATTTTTAATTACTGGATATTGTGTATCTTCCACATGAAACACTGTCATCAATACCTTTCAAAAGATGGTTTAGGTTTATGGGTTGAGACCGGACTGGTTCTTCTTTGAGAGCAAAATGAAATGTTTTTCACTAACTTTTTTTCCTCATGAGACCTGTCGATGCATCGAGGGTATATCTAAAATGGGACCCTATGTCTACATGTCAAAATCATCCTCAAGTATAGAAATTATTGATTTAATTCATTAATCAAAGTGACTTATCATCATATATCTTTATTGAGTTAAAGATACATTGGAAATGCACCACATCTCATTCCCCATGGATTACCTCAACACGCCTATATCTACGGGGGAGTAATTAATCAAATCATGAGCGATATCATGGGGATCCTCCTTAAATAGAAGAACTAGTACTTATATTTCGAGGAATGGATATATTTAGTGAACAAAATTATGACGACCATTCCCATACATGCTATGGATTACACCAACATACCAAAACGTGTCATCAATACCATTGATAAAATATTGACTAGGTTTGTATGGGATGCTTGGTCTAAATGTAATAGGCATTGGGTCTTGTAGGATAAGATGTCAAGGACTATCCGTGATGGGGGAATCAATGTGATGAGCCTCAACAAAACGACCCAATTCATACATGCAAAGCATAAAAGGGATAGTATCGAAGATCATATGCTTTAGGGGAAGCCTATAAATCACAATAATGTCAGTGATGGGGAATCGACAAGAGGCCTTGCCACTCCCTTTTGGGCCAAGATTCAACTGCTCATCCCATTACATCAACATAAATATCGATGGATTGTTGGGGAAAGTAAATACTCTTTTGGTCTCACAACTGGGTAGGATTTGTAGTTGGCTTTCTAGGATGACATGCTCTTATGTTAACGTTTAGGGAAGATAAAACCTAACCCAGTTTTATTAAATAATTTCTAGATGAGGAGAAGTATGAATTATTTGAATCAATTATTATCAACTCAAATCCCGATAAATGTGTTTTCACTCCATCAGCCTCAGGTACATTTAATACTTGGGATTTTAGTAGACTGTAGTCTAGGAAAGATCATCATGACAATAGGAATGACATAGTCAATTGCACCAGGATTCCTTCACTGTATAATTTTATTACTTTGATAATAAGGATGCATGATTTGGAAACGTATGATAATATAAAGAAAGTGGGTATCAATATGGAATTATGGTTCCATTTTTGTAGGAACCCCTATGAGGAAAGAATAGATCATATGTTCTTCATAGGTGGGTGGGATCAAACTATATGGTCCTTTTTTAGTAGCCTCACTACATTTTCTTCTAATGATCATGGTGGGGTATCATTTCTGGACTGATGGTTCCACAGGATGAATGTTGAGGGTATAGAAAGGATGGTGAGGTGCATTACACTCAATGATGGTTGTTGGTTCTTGTGGAAGGATGGAAAACAATCCTTGTTTGAGGGAGCCAAACCCATAATAAGGCCAGTCATTATGAGAACAAGAAACTTGTTAGTGGACATAGTCACCCTCTTCAAGGATAGGTAGGAAGCTCCTTCATTGAAATTTGTATATGTTAACTCCTCAGTTGTCCAGGTCTCCAATAATAGATTAATGGGATAGTGGGTTTGATGCCACCCCCAACAGTTGTCTATAAGGCAAATACGGATGGGTCCTGTAATTTGGATAATATGATGGGAGGGGAGTGTTTCAAAACTCATGGGGGAATGTCTCCTATTCTTCACTGCATTTTATGGTAATGAAAATTCCTTTCAGGTCGATGACAAAGCAGTGCTAGATGGGTTATCCTTATGTAATCGAGAGAATCCTGATATCATCTAAGTAGAGATGGACTCTTTAATCCTATATGAATCTTTTTATGTAAAAAACAAAACCCTATGGTCAATAAACAACACAGTCTAAAAATTTAGGACTCTTATCAAAGACAATATTTAGGTGGCCAACATATGGTAAGAGGGAAATAGGGTCAAAGATCATCTTGCCTCCATGGAGGCCCTGAGATCAAACATGACATGCCTTACAAATATTTATTATCTAAAGCTAGAGGAGGTTAATTTTATTAGAGGGGATTCCCTCAATCTCCATTACATTAGCCCCCCTCATGCCCTGAATTTTTCTTTCCTTCCCTTTTCCCTTTCCTGAAAAAAAATTTGATTTTGTAAAGATTCATATTTAACATTATTTTCTTAGTTAATTAAATAAAATTCAAATTAAACACCATATAAAAAATTTGTATATGGATTATGAAATAATCAAATACATGATATATAAAATACTTATATTTAATGAAATATTTAATGAAAGATAATCATAAATTAATGGTATGTACACAAAGGAAATTAGTGATTAAGATGGCATATATGTCCCCCCAAAATTAATGTGAGACGAAAAACACAAACTACTTGTAGTAAATAGATTCACATGACACATAAAATTGATAATCAACAAATAATTTTTTTAAATAATTATTATAATTATTTTTATTATATTATATATCAAAGGTCAGTATACATACACCACACACAATAAATAAGTGGTGAATAAGGCATATCTTATAGAAATAGAAGTTAGATGAGACACCCCTTACCTTATTTATAAAATCATTATGAAATTATACATAATTTTTTGCATAAAAAAAACTAGATTCATTAATTACATAATTTATTAAGATTTATTTTCCACTTTGATGAGTTATATTTTTTAATTTCATTATTCTAGGAGCATTCATTTCTGTGTTTAATGGTAAGTTCCCTTGTGTATAATTATGAGAGTTATTATAAAATGGGTGGACAAATATATAAGTGAAATTATTATTATTAATGTGCTTACATAATATTTAATGGTCTCATATATCATGTGTCTATATTTAATTAGGATGATTCATTAGTGGAAATATTGATTAAAATGTTTTATCTTATTTTGACTATTTTTTCAAAAGTCACCAACTTGTATTATTTCATTTAAAATTATTTTTATATACTGGTTCTAGAAAATTAAATAAGTCACAATACACATACTATAAACTTTTTTAACCATGTAAATTGTTTTATTAGAAGCCTTAAATATGATAATGAAAAATGAACACTCATCATTTATGAAGGAAGTGAATCAACACCTTATGAATGATTTTTAATTTTTAGAATTAAGTGAAGAAGAGAATAGATTTTATGATGGATATATCATTAATATAATAACATTATAGTACCTATATATATCATACTATGGTTAAATTTCTACTTTGCATAGGGGATTTGATGAAAGGATAAAAAAATTAGACAGAAAGAAGGAGGATTATACCTCTTGAATATTGTATCCTTTAGAACCTCCATAAGAAACTTCTATTTGGTATTTTGGTAAGAAACTTATTTCATGGAAATGTGAATATGATTGGGAAGGTAATTTTGGATAATTGATATAATATTAATTTCTTATAAGTCGTGAGGATAAGGGTTGACGATGGGTGGTATTTGTAGTTGGATGAGAGAGGTGTTTTTGTTATTTTATTCACTAGTTGATTTTTTTGGCCCAAGACTATAAATAGAATTTATTCCCATGAATTAATACAGTAACTAAACCATTTGACTTCTAAATAATGATTTCATACTTCATAAATTATTCAAAAATTCTTTTATTTAATTTAGAACCACAAATACAATAAATTGTTGTATTTCACTATTTACCAAAAAATCAACAATTTCATAAAAATCCCAAAAAAAATCACCGTAAACATTTTTTATTGTTTATATTTCAAAAATGTACACCATTTTATGAATAATTTTCTAAATATTATAAAATTAATTTTTAATTAAATGAATCATTTATTTTAAAAATAATTATTTTAATATTATAACTGATTTTATGACAGTTTGAAAAATTAATTATGGTCCCATATAATTATCTTACAGTTATAATACAACAAAATATTAGTTAAGAAATATATTTTATTAAATAAAATATAATCTTAAATTATTATATAAATAATAAAATTGTAAATAAAAATTTACATTTCACAAAAATACCAACACTTAATTTATCATATTAAATCATTTATTAACTTATTCTATGATATACATATATCATATTTTAATTTATGAGATACCAAAATTTAATTAGTCATTTTATAAGAGATATTATATTTCTAATGTACATATTACTATTCATAATGATCACATTACTATTCCAATGACCATGTTAATATTTAATAGTATACCACGGTCCGTTTAAGCTCGATGTTTCACGCAACATTAGCTATCAAATAAATTGAATTTATTTAAAAATATACATACCATAAAAATTTGTGGTGTTTTAAATATGGATGGTTAAAATTATTAAATTTTCAACAAAAATTATTTGAATATATGAATAATTTAGTGGACTCAACAAAAAAATAATGAAATAATATTTGAGCAGATTGAATCTACATGAAAAGGTAGTTTTACTGAAAAATGTTAGTAATAATATAGATTTGATCATTGGGATAGAAAATAATGACATTATATGTGAATTTATAATGATTTTATAATTCTTACAAAAAGGGTGTAAGAAATTTAACAAATGAGGAAACATGTTTTACAAAATTAAACATCACAAAAAAATGGGAGTTTTTCCATTTTTAAATTTATATAAATATTTGATGAATTTATAAGTTTTTTAATATTTATGGTCAATATTATTTTATGTCTTGTTATTATCCAATACAACACAGATCTTATGCCAATGATAGGATAAAACCATGATATTGACAGAAGTCGGATAGAAAAATGTAAAATTATTCCCTTAGAAGTCAATATAAGAATAAATTCAAGAAAAATATTCCCAAGATGACATAGAAGAAGGATTCAAAGGATTTAAAATAATGAAATAAATGATTCTATTGTGTTATCGGTCCACCCCATGGACAATTACAAATAAGCCATATAGATCAAAATTCAAAGAAAATAAATGAACACAAATAGTGAATTCATCCAAGAGAGAGATAAAATGATTGATTTAGTGATTAAAAATACATAAGAAGAGTATAAATTGTTTTAGAATGTTTGAAAAACAAAATTTTACAATCATAATTATTGTAAATAGGCTATTCCATGTGAAAAACTGAATTTTAAAATAGGATGTCTAATAAATATGATAATCTATGTAAAAGGTGCAAATAAATAGGACATGTTGAAATAAATTAATCTAATATTCATAATCAAGAAGAAATTCCAAATATGGTTCAATATAAATTAAATGAACCATTTGATGAATTCCCTTTTTTGAAAAAGTAAAATCATTCCAAGACACACAAAATAAAATCTAAATGGAATATGAAGTCTGTGATTCCCAATAAGCATATAAACATTAAAATTAAAATGGGATATAGTAGGGGGCCTTAAGTTTTAATAATGGAAATAATGGAAAATAATTATTGAGAGAAAATGTAAAAACTCAGGCATTGATAGAATACTTTTCTTCTCATTTATTAGTATTATAAAATTAAATAGTTAAATCCATTATAAACATGTAATTTAATTCTTAAAATATAAATTCTTAATAAAAAATCTATTATATTTTTATATTTAAAATATTAATTTTAAATATATTTTATTTTAATTTGAAAAAAGTAATTTCCTTGTTGAAATAATCATATTAAAATTAATCTATATTTAAAATTTTAGGATTTCTTGAAAAACATGTAATTTTTGTTAGTAGTAAAAAAATAAAATTTGGTTTTAAATACAATATCTTCTGTGATATATTACAGATATAATTATGGAATAAAATTTATTAATAATATGTAATTACGAAATTATGATATTATTATATAAATATTTTATAAAAATAATTCAGAACATAAAAATGATAATTTACTTTATGATAAACATGAAAATCATTTTTCGTGCTGATACAGTGCCTACACAGCATTGGCAAAGTCAAAATTTTCATATTATAAATATTTATTGTGTGATAAATATTCTTTTAATGAATTAATTATTTTAAATTATTTATTTATTATTATTTTTTCTGATAGTTTCTAATTTTTTAATTATATCAAATAAATTTAATCCCCATTTTTTTGGATTGATTGTGTAGGATAATAAAAGGAAAATTAACAAATTAAATAAGTTTTAGTGATAGGGATATGAGTAAATATATGTAATTAAATAATATAAATGATTTTATTTAGACTAATTTTTTTTAGTTTTATTATATGGACTTATTTTTAATTTTTATGTATTAAATTATTAACTTTAATTCTTATGCAGCACTGACGTAGTTTTTATGTATGTAGAAGAAAAATAAATAAAATATTGTTAATTAAAATTAGAAAAACCATTAAACAATCCAAGAATTTGTCTAAATAATAATGGATAATATTTTTTCAAACAAAATGATACTTGTATCAAATTTAGGACCTTTTGGAATTCAATTGTTTGACATTATGTCATATAGAATATTTTATTCAAAAGAAAGTGAAACTGTTCACACTATAATTTTTTAATTAGTGTAACATTTTAATATATATTTTTCTAGATCATATATTCAATAATAAATATTCATTTGAAATATAAAATATTAATTTTCTTTATTTTACTAATTTTTAGCCTAAAAATAAATACCATAAATGTTTACACAATGATGATGTAGTAATTATTAAAATAATAAATGAAAAATCAAATAAATGGTATTAAAAATATTAAATTAAATATAATTTGAGATAATAAAGGTGAAAAATTAATTCTATATATAATTATGGCATTTAGAGGATATTATAAAATAGTTACTTTGAATTTGAATCTTTTTTAATGTTTTTAAAGCCGTAGTAATGAATACTATTAAATTTTACAATAATGAATTTTCATGAATTTAAAATATACATAAATTATTTGAAAACTGTAAAAATATAAAATAATAACAAAGGGGAAGTTATTTGGTCAATAATATCATCCACTATTATTTATATTCCATTTAAAATCGATTTCTCTAAAATAGACTTATTATATTTTAATATTTTGAAAAATTCCTAAAATTCCCCTCCCATCAATTTTTAAAGGAAACCCATTCCTTAAATTAATTTCACCAACTTGAGCCTTCTATCTCAACAATCCTCTACCAAATTATCTTCTCCTAATATTTATCCACATTTTATCTCTGATTCTCACAAAAATACCAATTCCATGTTTTTTAAAGAGGTTCTCTAGGAAGAGAAATTCAAGAGGTAAATCCCTTCTATTTTTATTTTTTCCTCTCTTCTATCATATCCTCAACCAATATGAAATATTAATAATAAAATTAATATAATGATATATATATAATAATGTGATTTTTTTATATAATATCCCTAATAAACGATCTTTTTTCTCCTATTATTGATAAAACAGAAAACATTATACATGAAATACTAATTCGCCGCAGTCATGGATGACAAGTTTTCATTTAACTTTAGCATTTTCATGGAAAGATTAAATTCACTTATACTTGTCTAAAATTACCTAAATATATATATTATATCATTTATCGCATTTTTTAATTAATATATAGACATAATATTAAACAAAAAAACTTGTTCAATTTTGTCGAAAAAACCTCCAAAATAAAGTAAATTTTTATCATTAATGTTTTATCAAATGAATCATACTCATATCATTAATAAAAAGGATATATGGGACCATTTAAAATTCTAGAGTTAAATTAATACCATATAATTTTTATTTTGTAATATTACTCCCATTTTACACTAAAATACATAATGAACTGACCATGGAACCATAAAATGAACTCACCTGAAACAATGAAAATAAGGAAATATTATTAGTAAATAGGTGAAAATATATTATAAAAAAAACATATAAGGTATTTTAAATAGGTTTATAATTTCGGAATAAATTTGAAACAGTATTTTAACCATTATATAAGTGATTTTAACATGTTTTAATGATGTCAAACCCAAGGTAATGGATGTTCCTTTAACATTCATCTTTTATTTTTTTTAATCGAAAATAATGATTATTTCCAAAATATATTCGGAATAAACATAATTTAATAATTTATTATTACTTTAATATTTTAAATATTACATTATAATTTTATATGTTAACTTTCAAATAATCTTTCTTCCATTATAAAAGGAAGTTTTTTGAAATGAGTGATTATAAAAATGGAAATATTATTTTCACCAAAGAGTGTTTTATGATGAAATAATTAATTATTTATTTTTATTCTTTGGTTATGTATAATTTTTTATGATTAGTGGTGGTTCCATTATAAAACAATGATGGTAATTTCTTTGATAAACACAGGATGGTTGGTTACATTATTTACCAATGACGGGTGGTTCCGTGATTACTCAAGGATGAGTGGTTACGTTATAACCTCTGATGCATTGGGTACTCTGAAGTTGGAGGTTCTCACATTTTGTTACACCATTTGTAATATTTATCTTTAAAATTATTTAAAAATTATCTTAATTTTATATTATATTATTTCTTTTGATTTTTTGAGGAAATAATTTCATTTGTAAAAAGGTAAGATAATAATATTTTTGAAAACTTGTTTCCCTTTTTGAGGGAAAAAGGATTGTTAAAAAGAATTTATTTTTATTTATTTTCACTAGACCAACAGTTATCTATATTTTATGTACCTTACTATGATTTTATTCTCATATAATGTTTTAAATTGTTTTTTCATATGATTTATGTGGATTAGAGAAAAGGTTGAGATCCATGGGAAAATTAAACAGATTTTTTATGATGAGAAAACATGTTTAATTTTAAATAACTTTCGTCATGAAAGAAATGGATATGGTGTATATGTTTCCTCCTATAATTTTTTATTATACCACTAAATTTTTATCCCTAGTTTTATAAAATAATGAACGAAAATATATTTGGGAAAATATAATTATTTCCAGTTTTAAAATAACAATAATTTTTAATGGTTAAGGTAGGGTCCTTACAATTGGTATTGGAGTAGGTTGTACCTGAATTTAGGGGGTTTTATAATTTCAAAATAATACCCATAAATGTTTTTTTATGTTTAAATAACATATAATTTTAAGATTACCATGTGTAATGATCTAAGATATCTCTATTCGTAATGGTTTTCTAATTAGGATAGATGGAAGATGTGGTGGGAAGGCATAGAGAGGAAAACATTATTCCAAATCAGCATCGTAAGATGGTTGGAATCATAATAGGATAGTTTTTCATAGTTCAGGATAATTTTACACAATCTATTAATGGTGGTACTATCCATACAAGGGATAGTTAGATCAACCACAAAATAATATGCCTATACTAGATCATTTTATGATGCAATATCCTCCGGATATCAGTCGAACCTTATAAATAGTGGTAGCTTAAGGATGAATAAATGCTCTATAGAAGACATTAGAAATCATGGTTTGTTTATAATTTGGAATGGTAATCCCATCTATTTATTATTTTGAAGGTGAATTCGATCAATGTTGGTATCTTCTTATGAATACTAGAGAGAGATATGATCTAGATTTTATAGAATTGGATTCTTTTAAGAGTATATTTTCTAGAAAACTATTTTCTTAATAATATTTATATCATAATGATGAAAAAATACATAGAACAGATTTATAATAATTAATATTCTATTTTTTAATAAAAAATAATATTTTACAATACATTCCAAGTAGGTACCCCGATTTTTTTTCAGGATATTGATAGTAAAATTAAAAAAAATTCCCTATTTTGAATCTAATTTTATGAGTATAATAAAATTAAGAATTGTTTAAAAGTTATTATAAAAATTTTAGTGATTAAAAAGTTTATATAGAGTTCACTGACAAATATATGCCTCATTTTTAATAGAATATGATGTGGTCAAGTTTGTAGTAATTGTGGAATAATATGATAAAGAAATTTTGATGTAAGAAAATTAAATTCCATTATTATGGAAAGTGTTGTATGAAAGACCCTCGAGAATTGCTCTCACAATCTAATAAAAGATTTTAATGTGGAATGATTGTTGGCATGGCTCGTGACTATAATAAAAATGTCAGAACAAATAACGATAAGAATATGGTGAGATGTTTTAGTAGAAATGGTATGGGACATTATGATAACATGTGTAAAAAGTTAGTTACTCCTAGGGGAAATCAAAAAGATAATAAAGAGAAGTCTTTGGAAAAATATTTTTCAACTAATATGGTGGATTTTAGGATTTCAGGTGAATTGGTGTCATGTATGTTACTTGGGTATTTAAATTATTAAAATAGAATTTTTGATTCTAGATCTTCATATTCTTTAATTTTTGATTTTTATAATAATACTAGGAATATCATATCATGAATGTATGATAGAATGTTTAGTGAAATTTTAGGGTGTATGTATTAAAGAAACCACATATTATAGGAATATTCTTGTTATATCCAATGAAATAGTATTTCCTAAAAATCTTTTTGAACTATCCATAGTTGAGTTGGATTTTATTTTGTGTATGTATTAGATTTCAATTTATCATTATATGATTGATTATAGAGATAAAAAGTCTGTTTCAATGATTTCATACAATTAATAACATACTAAGAAGTATATAAATTGATTTGAAATAGAATTGAATGTTATTTATCACATGATGATGAAAATAATGAAACTGTTCAAATAAATGATGTTTCATTAGTGAATGAATACATGAATTTTTTTTGATAATTTTACTAGTGTAATTCTTAAATGGGTGGTCGACATTACTATTGACCAAGTTTTTGATGCTAAGAATATTTCAAAAACACCCATATCGAATGTATAATGGTGAACATCTAGAATTGAAGAAAAAGTGGCATGAATTTTTTGATAAAGGTTATATTTGACCTAACACTTCACCATGGGGTGATCATGTTTTGTTTTTTAAAAATAAAAATGGTGTTCTGTGGCTTTTAATTGATTATATAGAATTGATTAGCATAAATGTTATGAATATATATCATTTGACTGATATATATTACCTGTTTGATCAGCTTTAAAGAGATCTATATTTTTCAAACATTCACTTGATATCTGGGTACTATCAGTTAATGTTGAAGGAGGATGAAATTTTGAAAATAGCATAGCATACTAGATATGGGTATTATGAGTTTGTATTTATTCTCTTTAGGTTGAATAATTATCCAATTGTATTTATGAATCTTATTAATATAGTCCTCTAGGAATATCTAAATATTTTTCTGGTTTCTTTTGTTAATGATATTTTAGTTTATCCAAAAAATTATAAGGATCGAGAAAAATATGTAAGGATTTTTCTACAAACCCTTAAATAAATGAAGTTAAATTGAAAATTTATCAAATATAATTTTTTGTTACGAAAATTTCTTTTAATGGGAGCATTGTATGTAAATATAGAATAATAGTTTATCTCACCAAAAGAAAATAAGTTGATGAATGGAAAAGAGTGAAAATGTTACTGAGTTTTCATGTTTTGTTAGAATAGTAGGTTATTAATGAATTTTTTGAAAATAACACATAGTTATCTATCCCACTAACTATGTTAACCGAAAAAAGAGGTAAATTTATCTGAAAAAATGAATGTTCTATTTTTTTAAAAAACTAAAAACAATATGGGTGAATGATCTTATTTTGGTCTTTCTTTAGATAAATTTCAATTTTTTCACTGACAATGATGCATAATTTAAGTCACTTATTTGAGTTCAGAATCAAATTTATCAAATAATTTCGCATGCTTCAATAAAAATAAAACATCATGAGTTATATTATCCTACCCATGATTTGTAGTTAGATTATTTGGTTTTTTTCTTTTAATATTTGGAGGCATCATCTATATGGAAGAAAATGTGAAATATAAAATGATCCTAAAAGGATAAAGTATATATTTTCTCAAATAGATTTGTAGATGAAGTATAGGAGATGGATGGAAGTGATTAAGGATTATGATATAAAGATTCACTATCATCCTAAAAAATAAAATAAATTGCTTGATGCTTCAACTTGGAAATGTAATGCTACATTAACTATGTTATATATAGAACACAACACTTTGATTATTGATCTGATGATTTTTTCCCTAGATGTTGTGGTTGTAGGAAATTCATTTATTTTTTTTCTAGTGATTGGTATAATTTTTGAAGAAGGTTAGTTATCTAAATTTAATTTTTATAAAGATTGTATTTTGAGATTTGGGAAGAGAATACTTGCACCATATGATTATCATTTGAATAAATAGTTGTTAATTGAAGCTCATATCTCTCTTTTATCAGTTCATCCTAGAAAAAATAATCTGTACGGGGATATTTGGTAGCATTACTGGTGATATGGAATGAAATTATAAATTACATAACTCACAATGAAAATTTTTAATTTTGAAAAGTTAAAGCAGAATGACAATTATTTATTGGGATGATTCATCCTTTTCTAGTAATAGAGTTGAAATGGAAAATTTTTCCATGGATTTGGGGTGGGGCTACTAAAGATATCTCAAGGTAACAATTCAATTTATTTTTTTCTTGAATGACAGAGAAAATCATCACATTAAATTTTTGTTTGAGGTACCATATCTTTATATATACTTTATTAGTTTTATGTTTATGAGATATTCTAGTTACATGGATTTAATCCCTCCATTTTAGGTGACTGATTATAGGTTCACCTATAAATTTTGGAATGGCCTTCAAAATTCCTTGGGCACTGAATTAAATTTCAGTACAAGGGTATAAGGTAGTGCCAAATGGAAATAGAGGTCTCAAAGAATAATATATTTTCAAGTAGTCTAAGGGTATAACGTAGTGCCAAAGGGAAATATAGGTCTCAAAGCATGTTGTAAACCCTTATATAATCATGAGGTAAATGAACATCCTAATATAAGAATGTGGACCTTTATACACCATATAGTATCACCACCTCATCAACATAACTATTTTATAATGAATCCACATTTCCTGATTCCAGGATCACTCAGAAGTGATCCAATTTCATCATATAGTCCACGATTCTCACAATATCATCACAACCTCCCGGCGATTAGGGTATCCCTATGATGAATTACATATATATTTCATCAAAAATTTACATGGGAACATCCAAGGGATGAAAAAAACATCTATAAATATAGTGTTATTATTTTAAATTTTGGAAAACTAGAAATCGAACCACATCCTATTACACCACAAATTTCACCCTAGCACATAGAAACTTTATCCCTAATCCATTATACATCTTAAACACTATTGGGTGTACCAAAAAAGTTGACATATGATACACATAAATAAATACCTCACATACTTCTACTGAAATAAGTAGCATACCCTAAAATAAAAACTACATACAAATTTGACATATGATACTCATAAGGACTCAAATCACCTATTCCTATGATTGTAACCATTATGAATACTCCACATAGTATATCAGATAATATTTCACTGTCATCTGGAAATTGAAATATCTACCCATGACCACCCTTATATCTATGTGTAGGGTTTTAAATCCTCTATAATCCATCATGAATATAAATATTCCCAAATAAAATAATTCCATGTTTTACTACTCATGTAATAATCCAGGAAATTATCATTTAATGAGGAGTAGGAGATCTCAAAATCATAGTCCTAAAAAATATATATCCACCTCCAATAGTATAGATTCAAATCCTTTGATGTAAATATGTACCTCATGATCTTATGATACTTGAAAACTACTAAGTGCTTTCAAATGTTCTAATATATCTACAAATATATCATAAACAAAATCAATTATAACTCTATGTCATGTGTGGAATATTTATTCTTAAGTGTAGTGTAATTTCCTAGACCAATAAATGATAATTTCATTCTGTTACATCAAAACTTATCCAAATCATTGATGAGAAGAATCACAAAACACCTCATAAATTACAAATACCTAGGATTTTTATACATAGATATCATATCTGTTAAGGTGAATATTCAATAAATGTCAAAAAACAAATGCTCGAGGGACATAATATTTTAGAGTATTTGGAGAACAAAAATAGAATCATATTAATTCATGAAATGTTTCCAATATCCCCAAAAACATCTTCTCACATAGTACTCCTATTAGGTATATGTGAACTAAACCATTCTTCATAATCTGGGGAAGTAAAAAAAGATATATTGATAAAAGATACTTAAAAGGGTAAATGTAAGAGATATCAATCTATTACTATATCAGAGAATTAGATTATCATAAGCGTATATGAACTTGAAAATAACTTAATATGTTCAAAACCAACTTTTCATAGATCACAAACATTATTAATGGTATAAAACATTATTATTTCAGAAAATATATATAATAAAAGTGATAAATCATCATAAAATAATAATGAACCATAATCTCATGACATAAAAGTGATTTAGAATCATTTATATATATAACCATTTCATATATCAACATTAACTAACAAGACTACCAATATAGTAGATCAGGCTTCATCACCACTTTTACCATTATGGATCAGGACACAATTGTTTCACATAGAGGATCAGTACTCACTAATTTTACATAGTGGATCAAGGATGATGAATTGTTTCCCATCATTATATCATGAGATATAAAGCTTTATCCAAAGAATTATATTGATATATCAGTCTCACCAATCTCATAATGAAAACAATATTTACATGTGACAAAATTTCATAAAACATTCACCGTGTCATCACATTATACCCAATGTAAAGAAAACAATTTTTAAAAAACATTTCCTCAATTCACCATAGCATAACCTAGGAAAGGTAAATTGGTTTCATAATTATTTCATCATCATAAACATTAACCATCCATATAAAGAATAATGGTGATATCATTCAACATTATCCCTAGTACATCATATGTAAGATTAATAGATGTCATGTGATAAAGAAAATACTTTTGAAAGATCATGTGGAACAATATTTTGAGGAAAATAGCTTTCATATTTAGAAAAAAACCTTTTAAAATATAAAAAAATTTCACAATATTTTTCATTGAAAATAGCATTGGAAACTTATTACCAAATCTTTAAAAATAATTTTAAGCATTTCATGAGGAAAATATACATTCCATATATAAAATAACTAAAAATAAGAAAATAGTTTTGAAATAATTTTCTTTTAATAAAACATTTAAATTTGTAAATTTTCCTTTAAATCATAGAGTGTTCATGACATTGAAAAATTCCCTTCATGTCGTAGACTTAAAACAATGATTCATTTCACATTTTTTTTGTAAAATACATACGTGCCTTGTTTTGAAAATGACATGATGATTCCTTTTTAAAATATTGTAAAAAGTAAAAAATGTGTAATATTGAAATTAATATATTATTTAGAAAAATTTAAAACATTTTTACAAAACATTTATATGGAGGAAATAGGGATTTCAATCACTGACAGAAATGAAGAGAAATTTTCTTCAAAACATTACTTTGAAATATTGGGTCCATAAAATGATTGAAATAAAAGGAAAAAATTTATGATCATTAGATAAATAGTGGATAATTAAACACATGTGTTTCTGGAGAAATGGATCATAATATTTCATCATCTAAAGTATAAACATAAACAATCTCTATAAATGATTATATTATATCACAAAACCCTTACCACTATGGTAACATCAAATCATAATTTATATGAATGAATAACATTAAATGAAACATAAAATATCAATATAATAAATTATTTCATAATTTTACATGTCAAAAGAGTCATATATACACTTCATAAAATATTATAGGTTCATAACACAACATGTATATTAAAGAAGAAAAATTTAGACAAATATCATTTACATTGAGTTAATATTACCCAAAAATCACTATTTACTCCTATATATCAAATATAAATTTATCATACATATAATAAAGGAATATAATAATATATATAATATCACATAGTTGTAAATATAACCTTTTATTACACATTTATTAAAAATTACTTATTAAAATTATGTATCGAGTAATAACTACTTCATTTTGATTCACGTAGGTTTTAGTTTGTTATTTTCATTCCTTTGAAATTGTTAATGGTTAAATAACATTAATAATTTCAACAATTTTATAAATATAATATATATTACTTATATATTTTTTATATTATTTCATTAAATTTAGAGATAGAAAATGAATTACATCGTTCATGGACATGGTAGGTAGTATATACGCATGAACGTTGTTACCATTTTCTCGAAGGATGGAACGAAGGAGAGGAAAATAATAATAAATTATCTAGAATAATATTTAATTATTATATAACCCATATTATCATTAAATTTATCCCTTGTTACCTTTCATGTAAAACATTTGTGAAAAATGAGTCACATCCCTTCTGGAGGTGGTAGTCCACCGTACACAATTTCAATGTTATCTTATTCTCCACAATGAAAATTAAAATGTTATATGGTATAAAATATTTACATAAGAATATTTATTTTCAAAATATCATATATATATATATATATAAACACTATATTCCTCATCATAAAAAAATATGATAGTTCTTAATAAAAACATTTCACATCGATTAGGGATTAAATTGTGCATGTACACCTGAGAGTGATTTTTCGTTTACCATTTGAGTGAAGAGGAGATGGTTGTAGCCCATATCAATAACATAATAAAATATTATTATATTTAATATATTTTGGTTAATATATTAACATGATATAATTTAATTATATGTAGGTGGAGGATGAAATAAAATAAAAATGCTCGTTGAACAACATTACAACTTCTTCAAGAAACCCCCTGAGGCTTGTAGGAAATCCTTCCTATGATAGATTTATAAACAAAATAAGGATTCTAGGATGATAGGAGTGAGTTAATTAAGGTATTTGGGTTTGTTTTTTTTGGACCCAATGTGTTTTCTAGGTGTGAAGAAGAGAGAAGAGGCGTGGCATTCTATAAGTTAGGGAGAGGATACAATTGGAATTTTTTAGAAGTAAAAGTTTTAACCACATTTTTTTGATGAAAAAATTCTACAAAATCAACCATATTTGAGAATAAAATACATAAGGTAAAAATATTTCAATTAAATGAGTTTTTTAAAAGGTTATAGGTTATTTTACCCATAATTTTTTAGTTTAAAACCTCATAAACCCATTGTCTCCTTAACCATGATAATTAATATTTACTATTTTTACTATTCATATTGATATAAAATTAAGTTGACCTTATTATTAAATATAAATTACAATGATTCCAAATATGAGATCCATTTTTACAAATTCAATTCAATTAATTCATATAATTTAATTAAAAATAAATCTTATAAATGAGACGAGGAAGTGGTTTTCCAAAGAGAAAATCTTGAAAGTATAAAAATATTTAATAACAAAATTTAATATATAAATTATTGCAATAAAAAATTGGATTAATAAATATATAGTTGAACTACAGATACTACTAAACCCACCGTAAAACAATTTTTATGATTTTAAATACTTTTAAAAAGGAAAATTACTAACAAAAACTACAATATTTTACTATCCAGTAAAAAAATTTTATTTTCATAAAATTATAAAAAAATATTTTCAATGAAATTTTAAAATTTATATTTGATAAATGAAGTTTATTTTTTCCAATAAATTATCTGAAAGTGGAAAAAAATTATTTTTATTAAATATTCACAAAATAAGTAAATATTTTTTTGAAAAATAATATTTTCCAAACCTATAATGAATTTTATAAAAATTAAGTACTCATTGTCTATATGATTTCATTATGTAAAAATATTATACTTAATATTAAAAATTATTTATTAATATTAATATTTCTAAGTTTAATGGATATGTTATAATGGTTATGTTTAAATAATAACATTAATAATATATTTGGTTTTATTAAAACTCAATGTGTCATGTAATGCATTCTAAACTTAGTGTTACGTGTAAGAAAATATAAATTTGGTGTTTTAGGTAATTAATGTTATCAAAAAAATTAATTTACAAAAAAATAATAATTCCTTAAAATATATTGTATTACTTTATACCACCAATAAATTAAATTTATCCATTGAAATTCATTACTCCAATATAAAAAATGAGTATAATTATGCCTCGTCATTTCCTTAGGTTATCATGTATCTTATTAAAACTCATGTCATCAAAAAAAAAACTATGACTCGGGGAGTGGTATTATTTCTCCAAAAAAATCTCTATGATCGAAAATTTCTACTTGTTGTTCCTTATAATAAATAACTCAGTTTATTGGTATGAAATCCAATTTTAGTACTTGTGAAGGATTAGGTATGTAATTACTTATAAGAGATAAATCGATCGCATCATGAACATGAGATAGATTTTGTGGCAACACCAAATGATAATTTATTGTACCGATATAATCAAGAATCTCAAAATCACAGATGTATCTAAAGACTAAATTTCCATTATTTAAAAACCTCGTAATCTTCATCCTTGGATATATTCATATGAATAAATAGTCACCAACATCAAAATCAAGATCATGTTGGTGATTGTCAGCAAAATTTTTCATCTAACTCTGTGCTACCATTATTTTTCATCGAATGGATCATACATTATGTAGCATTTCATCATCATCATCAAGACCCAATATATTTATTCATCTATCTTCATTATAACATTTCGGAGTTATACACTAATTTCTATAGTGGACTTTAAAAGTATCCATCTGAATGATCGAGTGAAAGCTATTATTATAAGAAATATAAAATCTAAAATATATCTGATCCTAACTAATTTTGAAATCCCTATAAAAAGATATCAGTATACCCACTATGGGTTGAATGGTTCCCTCAGACTAACCATATATATGAGGATGACTTACAGTTCTAAAAATTAACACTATATAAAGATCTCATTGAATTAATCACTGGAAATACATAGTAAACCTCATATCCCAATCAGAAAAATATAATCGATTACACCATGTAATTCAAAAATTTCCTTCATGTATAATCTACAAATATTTTCAAGATATAAGTCTTCCATAATTTAGACTATGTTTACTGACTTTTTAAGGTAATCAACTAGAACCCAAATAGTAGTATTCCAATTATATGTTTTAGGGATTCTGACAACGAAATGCATGGTGATGTTTTCACATTTCTATTTTGGAATGGGTAATGGTTGTTACATCCCTTTAAACTTTCTTCTCCCAGCATTAACATTATGAAATTCAAAACACCAACATACACACTATAGAATATATCTCTTCATTCCATACCACTGTAAATACACATTCAAATCTCAATAAATCATTATACACCAATGATAAATATAAAATAGTGAACTATAAACATCCTATAATAGATCATTATTTAAATCAAACATATATGGAAATCATTAAATGTTATTGAACCTTATCATTTCATCACAATAATGGTTAAAATAAGGAACAATTATCACCTTCTTCAATATCTCTACATCTTCCATCTTGGTTTAATTAATCATTGCATGGAAAAATGGTTGTAAACTCACATGATAAAATTAAGAACACTATCGTTACATCAATATCATCATATAAAACATTTAAAATATATAAATATTGGATATTTGGTGATCTCGAGTATGGATAAGACTTCATGATCCTTTCGACTCAATGAATCAATCGTTGTTTTCACCTTCCCAATATGGTAATGTATTGAGCAATAATAATCATTGATCAACTACAACCATTTTATCTGGCAGATATTCAACACCTTTAGGGTTAATATAGAATCTAAACATTTATTATTAATATATATATCACAAATTTATTCATAAAGATTATATATCCATATATTTAATGAAAAAATTACCGCATCTAACTTCAAATCATGAGTTTGGTAATTTTTATCATGAACCTTCGGTTGATATGATGAATAAGACATCACTATGTCATTATTCAATATAAGACACCCTAATACATTTTTTGATGTTTCACTGTACACTAAAAACTCTTCTCCACTTTGAGGTTGTGTGAGGATAAGTGAACTAACCAACAATATCTTCAACTCGTTGAAATTATCCATTAATTTTTCTATACAAATGAACATGTATCCATTCCAAGATGAATTAGTGAGTAGATTATAGAGATATGAAAAATTATCTTCAATGCATCTGTAATTTACCACCAAAACAATAAAGATATGGATCTCAGTCAATGTTGTTGGTCTGGCTCAACATTCAAAAACATTGACCTTTCTAGGATCCACCAAAATGCCTTTACATGTGATTATATATCCCAATAATTAATGTTTTTTAATCCAAGATTCGCACAAAAAAATTTTTATATAGACTGTCCTTCTTCGGTGTCCTCAGAAAAATCCTCAAATAATATTTATCATCTTCTTTACAATTTTAGTATATAATAATATCATCTATAAATACTAAGAAACTGAGAAGAAGATAATCTCTAAATACTCAATTCATTAAATACACATTAATAGTAGGAGAATTTGTAAGATGAAATGGCATCACTATAAATTCATAGTGATTATATCTCTTATAGAAGGATGAATTGGGTATGTCATTACTTTTGACCTTCAACTAATAATACCTAAATCTAATATCAACCTTGTAAAAGTATTGTGATCATTTTATTTGATCTAAAAAATCATTATTATAGGGTAGAGAATACTTTTTCTTGGTAGAGATCATGTTATTTTCTTCATAATTAGTAAAAAGAATTGTTGAACCATCTTTATATTTGACAAATAGAAGAGGTACACATAATGGTGATACACTGGGGTATATAAATCCCTTATTAATATTCTCATGGAGTTTCTTCTTTAATTATTTCTACTCAATTATGGACATTCAATATTGAGTCTTTGAAATAGGTGCAACACTCGGTCTGTGATAAATTTTGAAATCAAGTTTGTGAATGAGATAAAGAATATGAAATTACTAAGGAAAGATATCAACAACTCCAAAATAATTGGAATTTATTTTATGTTGTGTTTCCCCTCAAAAATTAAAGATGAATAGCCTTTATTTATATGAATGAAAAATCATAAGGTTGACGTAATTTAAATTGTATTTTTGTACTCATCCATGAGATGATAAATTTGAATGGGTTCTTTCATAATAAAAATGTTTCATTCATTCCACATTTGTTGATATGGGATCCATATAAATAAATACAATCCATGCATATAATAACATAAAATTCCACTAAATGAGTAATCATAATATTGGTAGGAATCCCTTTACATTATAGTTTAATTAGATAATATTTTTAGACATGTTATGCGACCATCGCACCATTAGGGGTTTTCAAAACTAAATAAATATATAATCATTGAGCTATTAATTGAATACCCTATCCAGATTCTGTAGATATAAAATAGTGGGTAGAGATATAAAAAAAATAAGAAAATAGATATTCTAGAGTGGATGATAAGTGTACTTTCACCAAATCATTCTTGTATCCCACAACGGTAGTTTTTACCACATGATATTTCAATTTTTCTTGAGGCTTATAAGACTATTTATTCAAATTATCAAGTACCTTCGGATTTGGCCACTATTTTTAATAAATCCCATAAAAATTTAATTTGAAACAATGGAGAGTGGGTTGTCCATTAGTTGGAATTGTCTTCTCTTCCATTGCATTTAACATCCCTTTAATTTAATTTCACCATTCAAGGGATTTATGACATGCCCTTACAAATTTAAAGCACTACCTAGTTCTATTAAATCAATTACATTGATGATTAATCACAAATTTTTTGGCATGTATATGGCTAGAATTTCATTCCAACTTTTGATCTATTTTATTTTTCACAAGTCTCGATCTTTATTTTCGTATCAAAGACAAATGAATTGTGTGAATCACCAATTTCTATATCTAACTTAAGTGATGAATTATTTATTTCTTTTGAGATAATAAAGTCTCTATATGTAATTACTTTTTTAGAATTGGTTTTAAACCACTAAATAATCAATCAATTTTGATTTCTAGAATTATTATTACATAATAATAATACCATTAAATCCTTATAAAATTAGAATCATTTGTACTAAAGGTACATTATTATTCTTTCTAATCTCAATTAATTCCTTAACCATCCTTACACTTATAATGCGAGTTAATTACTAACTGAAAATATCTCCCTAAACTCATCCCATTCCATGGAGTAAATTTCCTGCTCTCTACTCATATTCTTAATAAGGTTCCACCATTCATATTATTCACCTTCAAAATAATAAACAAACAAGACATATTTTCCATATTCCGATCACTGGAGAAAAGAAAATATCATTTCCATTTTGATGATCCATCACACATCTATTGGTGGATTAGAAGGCCTGAAAAATGAATGTGGATGTTGTCTCATGAATTATTCAATAGAACTTTGTTCCCTCCTTTTATTGTTTGGAAGAAAAACATGGTTCAGGGATTGATAATGTTTTGTAGTCATAATTTTTTTTGCATCTCATCTTCCATCCAATTTATTTTACTTAGTGGGAAATCATTTCATTGTATGTCACATTCAATATTAACAAATTTACTTTGGGTTCTATAAAATGACTAAAACCAAAACCAAATTGTTATCAACACTAATGAAATTGGAAATATATATAATCATGAAAAAACATTTATATGTTGTCTAAATCGAGACAGCTTCTTTTCAATCTATGACAAATTAGTTTTATCATATAACCTCTATGATATTGGCCTATTTAAATCCCCCATAATGGTTCATAAAGAAAATTTTTATTAACCAAATAATACCCTTTAGGAGTATCAAACTAGGTGATAAATAAGGGTTGTTTTCATGTACCAGGTAATGATCATGTAATGACCAAGATTCCTTTCTCAGAGTTATTTCCCCTAGATATCTCTATTCCAAAACCACACCAACTTGTAGTATGCATTAATGGATGTATTACTATGAAAAAATGTATTATATTTATAAGAAAAACATTAGGATGTTATCATATACATAGAATTATCCCTATAGTTTTAATTCATGTTTTTATAATCCAAATATCCTAATATTGACTAAAACATGGCCAATGATTCCAACTATGAGGACCCATTCTTTTCATAAATAAATATCACATCATTTTAGATGAATATTCAAAACATTTCATAAACAAATTCCTAAGGACCATAACATTTTAGTGTATTCGGATACTAGAAACATAATCTTCTTATTTCTTAAATGATCTTCCAGATCCTCCAAAATAATCTTATCATGTAGTCATCCTATTAAGAATACCCAATCTAAAATTCTATTCATAACATGGAGAGGGGAACATAATAAAGTGTGAGATCATATGCTCAGTAAGGGTAAACAAAGTAATATCTATATATGATCATATGAAAAATAAGATAATCATAATTGAAAATGAACATGAAAATAATTGACAAAGTTCATACCCAACCGATCATAGATCATAAACAAGATTCATTGAATAAAACATTTTAATTTCATATGAAATGGTCTATAAGATTGAGAAAACAAAATAAAACAATCATAAACCATAATATCATATCATAAATTTGTGGCACTATCATAAATATATCAATAAATTTCATATGTCAAGGTTAAATATCAAGACAATCAACATAGTGGATCAAGTCTCATCACCTATTTCACATTGTGTATTAGGAGCCACCTGTTTTCCATAGTGTAATAGGACTCACCTGTTTCCCATAGTGGATCAATCCTATCTAATTTTTCCCATTTTATCTAATGAGAAATAAATCTTCTCCCAATTCATTGGAGGGAGATATAAGTCCCTCACATCACATAATGAAAACCATATTTATGTGTTCCATAATATCCTAAAATATTTAATATATCAACACATAAGAACCCATGTAGATAAAAAAGGTTTAATAAAAATTTCATAAATTCATCATAGAATAAACAATGATAAATAAATTGGTTTCAAAAACATTTCATCAATATAAAAATTTACAATCTATATAAATAATAAATATGGTATCATTAAATTTTATCCCCAGTAATCATAAATAACATAAAATGAGGTCATCTTAGACAGAAAATTATTTTGAAATATCACAAGGAACCGTTCTTGAAAAAATATCATTTCCACATTGAAAATGAATTTAAAACCTAAAACATTTTCAAAATAATTTTATATTAAAATAACCCCATAAATGATTAAATGATGTATTAAAATTAATTTAAAATGTTTCATGTGGAAAATATCCTTCCAATTTTAAAATCACTAAAAATCATAAAATATTTTTCGAATATATTTTAATTGATATTTTTTTTTTAAATATTGGAATTAATATTTATGACATTGAGTGGTCATAATGGTGATATATTCCATTCATGATGTACATGTTAAAAAATATTCTTTTCACATTTTTGATTAAATAAAAATAATACATATTTCGAAAACTACAGGAATATTCAATTTAAATAAAATTTTAAAAAAATTAAAAAATTTGAAATATGTACTTCAATATATCCATTGGTGTATGTTAAAAAAATTAATTTATTTTAGAAACCATGAATATTGGAGAGAAAAGGTTTTTCTGCTGAAGAGAAAAATAATGACGTTTTTTAAATCTTTTTTTATCTCTTAGTATTTAAAGAGAGGAAAACGAAGGAAAAATATATGCTGATGAAATAAATAATTGATAATAAATTTTTTCACTTATATATATATGGATAATAATATTTTATCATTAGAAGCATAAACATAAACAATCTCAATAAACAATGAGATTGTATCATAAAATCTACACCACTTTAGTAAATTTGAATCGTAAGTACCATGAAGGAATAAATTTAAATGACACTAAAAATATCAAGATAATAAATAATTTCAAAAAATTACTTATCAAATGGTCTTTACGTACACCTCATAAATATTTGTGCATAACACAACATATGTCTCAAATAAAGTAAATTAAGATAAAAATCACTTACATTGAGTACTTCTTTCCTCTAAATCACTCTATCTTCCTATATAATAAATATAAATTTAATATAAATAAATTTTAGTAACCCAATATAATATAAAATATCATATATTATGTATGTTTACCCTTTTATTACCTTTTTAAAAACAATTTTTTGTTAAAATTACATTTTGAGTAATTGCTACTTCATTTTTTCACATATGTTTTGATTTGTTATTTTCCATAATTTTATATTGATAATGTTCTCAATATTTTTAAAATTTTAACCATAATATAATTATAATATATATTTATTATATATATATTAATATTAATCGATTGATTTAAGAGATAGAAAATTAATTACAATGCTCATTTAGATAATAGTTTATATATATGCATACATGTCGTTTCCATTTTCTCAAGGGATGAAATGAAAGGGAGTTTAGTAATAATTATTTATAAATAATAATTATGATTTATTATATATCACATATATTCATTAAATGTATCCCATATTAACATTCATGTAAAACATAATTGAAAAATGAATCACATCACTTCATGAGATGGTATTCCGTCATACTCACGATCTACGTTATCGTATTCCCCAAGGAATGGAAATAAAAAATGTTATATGTGATAATAAATTTATAAATTATATTTATGTTATATATATTATATATATACATTATATCCATAATCATATCCAACTTTTATAGGAACCTTTATGGTTCCCCTCTTATGGTAAGCTTCATCATTCGTCCATACACATGATCACTTTCACATTCTTCAATACCACTAAATATGTTAGCAATATAAAAGGGGTATTTTCATACTTTATATAAGTTTGAATTTTCTCCATAATCAATCGTGATTTAAACTTCTCATTGAATAAAAATTTTAGATTGAAACATTAATGGTCGTTGAACTTGATCCCATGGCCTCGAACAAAAAAACTCCCATAAAGAAGGGAAATGATCAGCTTTCCATTCAATGACATCGTGGTCAATGAGACGAATTTTTCTCAAAACACCTTATGGATGTAAACCCATGAAACATATGTATCCTTCCACTCCCAAAGATAAAAGTTCAAACCTTGAAATATAGGTCCTCTTATATGACTAACCTAAAACAAATATTAGTACTTTGTCATGACATAAATCAAACTGAAGGAAATATATACCTCCACCACCCAAATATCTATCCCTATATTATAAATTATTCTTACATGCATCACCAAACTATTCCTATAAATGGAAAACAAGGCCCTCTTCCAAGAATCTTCCTCCACTTTCAGGCCAATGTTTCGTTGATCAAGCATATCCACCTACTAAATCATTACTACCTGAGAAACACACAGATGATGACTAAAATTCATAGTTATAAGGGAAACTATATTTCTCAAGCCTGATAGAAAGTAATTCTATTAAGAACAATTTCATTAATTTTAATATCCCAAAACCAAATAAATCAATCAAGAACCCAAGTCAATCATGATGCATATACCTCTCTTAGTTCCCTACCCTACATGTGATGCCACCACACATGGAAATTCAGTAAGATTAGAGTCCTTGAATAAGTTAATGGGGAGACATAAAATTCATTATCATATCTAGTTTTCCCTAGACTATTTCATTTAATAATATTAAAAGAAATTGTTTCTATAACAAACAATGCAATAATCACTATGCCTAACTCTACTCTCTATCCTATCCCTGAACCAAAACATCTAATACAACTTGGTCGTGACCCTCTCCCTCTAAAGGTACCCCTCTTATTCTCAAAATGATGGAAGATACAATAATGCCCCCCCCAAGACTCACCTTCAACTGTCCTTAGGTTGGTGACAAGAATTGAGGGTATGAAAATCTCACATATGGGAGGCATTACTCTCACACACTCTCTCTATTTATATATATATGATCCAGAGATAGGATACCGATAATCAATAAAATCATTCACAGAATATAAATTATGGGAACCAAAAGCATAACAAAATTCTTGAACAAAGTAAAGTAATATAGGTAAATGTCTCCAATTAAATACCAAAAAAGTTCTATAAATGTGACTCAATAGTATCTCCCGAACCCATGCTAGAAATGTCTAGTGAGTCTCACATAGACCAATCAGAAACATGAAAAATATTTTATATATAAATTTGGTATGAATATAAGAACATTTATAACGATCTCTTGTAAAGTCTCTTATGAACATGTTAAAATGTACACACTAATGCACCAATGAGGAAAAGACATAATAAAAAAACCTAAAAAGGTCAGCTATAAAATCCATTAATCACTAATTCACCCTCATAAAATAACACATCCCAGAATAATATCATCATTAAGATCATATCAATAAAAAGGTGACCACATTAATTTCTCATTAGTTTTATTCTTTCACACATGAATAGAATATGTCTTGATATTCTCATCTAATCTATACAATAAACCATCTTAAAAAATCTAGGTGATCACATCATGATAAAAACACCATATTCAACTGAACACCACCTCACATCACATTTCTCCTATTTTTACTTGGGCTATAACATCACATCACATATCTCTCAGATACACATGTGCCATCACCATTAGTAGAAAAACCTTTTTTTTCGTCGCCCCTTTTCAGGTCGGTTTTTTAGAACCGACGTGAAAATATCTGAAAATCTATTTCTCACATCAGTTATTATATAACCGACATAAAAATACATTTCTGTTGTTTTTTCACGTCGGTTATTAAATAATCGACGTGAAAAATCCATTTTATCTTATTTTTCACGTCGGTTATATAATAACCGATGTGTAAAATCAATATAAATCAATTTTCCACATCGGTTATTTAATAACCGATGTGATAAATCCATTTCCGTGAAAATATATTAAAATTTCCGCTTATTTTTGTCATCAGTTATTATATATCCCATGTGAAAAAATCGATTTTCATGACTTTTTTATGTCGGTTATTTAATAACCGACATTAAAAGTTACTTTTAATATTGGTTATTTAATAATAGATGTGAAAAATGTTTACAAAAATGTAGTTCATTTCTCAAGATTTAATTTTACAGGTCACGGAGCTCAAACAGAGTTACGGATTAAAAGTTATGGCCTTCAGAATTTGGCCTTCCTTAAGACATCATTTAGAGATGATCATCTTCTAAAGGCCGTAACATTTAATTCGTAACTTGGTTTGATCTCTATGAGCTGTCAAATAGAATCTTGGGAAATGAAATACATTTTTGTAAACTTTTTTCATATATGTTATTAAATAACCAACGTGAAAAATACTTTTTGATGTCGGTTAATAATTAACAAATGTGAAAAAGTCAAAAAAATCAATTTTTCTTGTCTGTTATTTAATAACCAACGTCAAAAAAGCTTACAAAAATGTAACTCATTTCCAAAGATTTAATTTGACAGGTGACGGAGCTCAAGCAGAGTTATAGATAAAAAGTTATGGCCTTCATAAGTTGGCATTCCTTCATACATCGTTTAGAGATGATCAAATTCTTAATGCCATAACTTTTAATCCATAACTCCATTTAAGCTTCGTGAGTTCTCAAATTAAATCTTCAAAAATGAAATACATTTTTTAAACTTTTTTTATGTTGGTTATTAAATAACTAAGGTGAAAAAATACCTTTTAACGTTGGTTATAAAATAACCGATGTGAAAAAGTCATGAAAATCATTTTTTCACGTCGGTTTTATAGTAACTGACGTGAAAAAGTGATGAAGAGTGATTTTTCACATAGGTTTTATAATAACCGACGTGAAAAATAAGTTAAAATTTTAAAATATTTTCACGTCAATTATCATAAAACCGATGTGAAATATAATTTTAGTATCCCACGAAAGCAAAATTTCAATTTTTTTACGTCGCGACATTGAAAGTTTCAAATGCCGCCTAAAATTTTTAATACCCCATTTTCTATTAGCATCACAATTATATGTTTCCATTATAAAAATATCATAATTTAACGATCATTTATTTCAACCATTATCATTCCCCCAAATCGACTCTTTTGATCTTCAACATGAATCAATTATTTCTTCTTTTCGCGATCTCGTCAATGTATGATTTATCATATATCCATGATTTAGGGTTTCTATGATTTGTTTTTTAATTAATATACCATTTTACAGTGATTTAATTCAACAAACATCATTTGACCGAATCAACTTGTTTGATCTTCCACTTTAATAAACAATTTCTTATTTCCGCAACCTCGTCAAAGTATTCGTAATTATTTTCCCATGATTTATATTTTCTATGAGTAATTTTCTTAATTGATATACCATTTAAGGATAATTAATTTATTATAATTATGGATGATTCTTTATATCATAGAAAAACTACAAATCCCACTACGGATTCAAAAATTCTTTCTAGGATGAAGCTACGGTTGTCTCATTCAATATTTCCTCGAAAAAAATATCAAACTTCTGATTGTCATAACTTTGGATCTGTAACTCCGTTTGAGCTCTATGACCTATCAAATGAAATCTTAGGAAATTTTATACAAGATGGTGATTTTTTGCATATTTTATTTAATAACTAACGTTATAAATAACTTTTAACATAACTTAATAAATAACCGACGTAAAAAATGGGGTTTTGACGTCAGTTTGTTCAAAAACCGACGTAAAAAATGGATTCTTATATCCATTTGTAGAATGTATTTCAGGTCAGTTTTTTCAAAACCAACGTCAAAAACCATAAAAACCAATTTTTTACGTCCTTTATTAAATAACCGACATAAAAAATCATATTTTTAACATCACTCGCAATAACATCACCTAAAAACAGACGTTATAAAGAAATAAAAAACCACATAAAAAAGGTTTTTGAACTTACATAACATCTCACATGATGGCATCTTGAACATCACTTAACTTCACTTCCACCACCAAAAAAAATTGTAGGGTGTCATGAAAATCAAAAATGTTCCTTACTCATACCATGAAATACCTCCTCTATAATATACCTCATCAAACATAATCACAATTCAATTTTGATTTCTATCAATCACATCTTGTGCATGTCAATTTCATATGGAAGAGAGTGTGTGAAACTGTGGGATTCCATCCATCTATCCTCATTTTTAGGATGTTGAGAAAAACAACCCCCAAATATATGGATATTTTCATATGGTTCTCAAAATGGGTGGGTGGGTATAAAAATTAAATGTAACGTAAAATATATATAAATATAATAGCCGCACACAAGCCCAACATGTGGATTCACAACATGAGTAACTGATAACTCAAAACATCCACCACTTTCATTACCACCTAAAAATAGATAACACCAAACAAAAAACAAAAATCTACTAGCCATATACTACCATTCCTTATTAAGTTAATAAAAATTCATTGTCTACCATCACTAACCAATTCATTTCTTTACTTTAGCCTATTTATTTTACATTTATCAGCTACCCTTTAAACCAAACATCATATTTTATTTTAGAGTTCATTAACCAAAAAAACCAATTTATTTTTATATTCATTATTAATTAAATTATTCTATCACCAAAATTAATGTAATAATACACCACAAAAACACAAAACAAACCCAATGTTACCATGCCAATACGCCCCACACTACCACAATTTCACATCATTTCCACTTCTCATCACAGTAGCAACATCACAACAAACTCTCATCATATCCTCCACATTTGATAATAAATTTTCATTGAATCCTACCTCACAACACAACCACCCATTAAAAACATTTTACATAATTCATATATTAGTTTTATGTTTTAAAAAAGGGATTTTCCTCACCTTCACTTCTTAATTTCATGGTAATTATCTCACAATACATAATTGCATTGTGAAACAAATTTATTCGCTGCATATAACATATTATACACTTTCCTCCAAGGTGATATAACACAACCAAAAACGTAAGATTTCCACAACATGTCTTCCATAACCCATAAAAAACCCCTGATGAACATGATTTTTATAATGGAATCAAGCCCATACCATCTCAATATCAAATAATATTAAACATGGTGAAACATATGAATCGATACCCTTTATATTCAATTATCAATTAAACCAATTAATTATATTTATTATGCTAGTGAATAATATCTTCCAAAAGATAAACAAGAGAAGGACCCTCTTACATGTATAACTAGATGTGAGATAGAGGATTGCCAACCTTAAAAAAGCCTCCCAAAATTGTTTTGAATATTGGCGAATGAGGATATCAACCACCAAGATCCTAGATGGAGGATAGAACCTTGATCACTCTAGAAAACGCACCACAATATATTCTTATCAAAAAATAAAAAAAATGATTCCATGACATCAGCCTTTCCCAGATGAATAATTAGATGTAAAATAGGGACAATATAAAGAGGAAACTATCCTAAAACCACTATGGATCAATCCCACAAGTATATGGTTAAATGAAATTGAAAGGGTGATAAAATAAACCATTAGGATGAAATTTTTTCCCCAAATAAATGAAATAAATTATACTAATAGGATATGGTTCAAGGTAATTTATGAATTTATACCTAGTATACCAAACACCACTTTAAGATGAATCTTATAGAGCCAAATTAAAACATTTCTAAAAATGGAAAAACCCATCATGTAGCCTGTAACACCATATAATAGTGATGATGGACAAAAATGTTTCTGAGATACATGGTGAGATCCATGTCGTAGATCAAAAAAAATTACAAGGACCCTAAGCCATCCAAGATTGCTACACCAAAAAAAATAACTACCATGAAGGTGGGATATGATGAAATTCAAATCTATAACTCCTCTTCTTTGACATTGAAAGAACCCCATAAAACCTCAGCCATAGACTCAACATTGCTACCACAGTGACCACGATGTATCCATTCTCAATATGGACGAATGTCCAAAACTCTCCATTGATATACAACATCATAGTCAAATACTCCAAACCATATCTACTCCAAGTCATAAAACTCATCCATGATCAATGCTTTATCGATGACAAAATTAGAAATGGCATAAATACTTTTTGGGACCCTACCCCACATTATACCTCTCCACTCTATAAATTATCCCTCCATGGAGAAGCATACTTCTCTACACTACAAAACATGTTCCAGAATAATTTTTCATATTCAACCTCCTTTTCACCTCTAACTATGTATAATCCTACTGCAAACACTTCTAGAACTAGAATTTTTATTAAGTAATTGGTCAGAAGGCCCATACCATTAAAAAAAATTTGGTGATAAAGGTGATTTTTTCCATATGATTATAAAATTTCCCTAAAAAGTATCCAAATTTCTACCACATTGCCTTTGATGAAATCTGGATTAAAAATTGTGCCCATAAGATTGTGATTTCCTTTTCCCACAAATTAAAAAGATGATGACTCAATCGACCGCATGGGGGGTGACATCTATTTTCAAAAATATATATACTTATAATAACTGTCGTGGTTGAGCTTCCCCTCCTTGTTTCTCAAAATCCCCACACATTAATAAGGGAAGATAATTTTGGATAGCTTGGTCTATCTTGGGGGGACTACATATTCAATGTTACCTAGTCCATTAAATCTTATATATTTCCCAAAACCCCTATTAAGATTTTTTTAGTCACCAAAGGTCCTTAAAAATTAAAATAATTTCATAAATATAAGTTAATATATTTTAGTATGGGGTTAGATTTATATTGATACCATGAGACTTACATTTTATAAATTAAAATTAGATGAAGTTATTTTAATTCATTAAAATGTTCCTCTAGTAAAATTTGTTTTAGCACATTTATTTTGGATTCCCACTAATCTTGATAATTAACTGACAATTTTTTGTCAAGAATTTTACTATTCTATTTATTTCAGTTTCCTATAATGGTTTTAATAATTAATTATTATATTAAAGACTTCACATCATTCCTCTCCCACATTATATGTATAATGGCCCATAATTCCCTGATAATATTTTGTATGTATTTTTTCATTCCCAAGTGTTTATGTATAATGTTAAGGGTGATATAAAATGTGAAACACACTATTTTTAGTGATGTTTTAGATGAGACATGAAAAAATTAGATAGTACTTTGAGATATGACACAAGTCATTCATGAATAAGTTTATAGTTGACCATTTATACACAATGGATCAACCAATAGTGAATTATCAGTATCTGAAACACTGATATTTATTTATCCATATTTTATTTTTATTCTGTGACTGTGAATATCTACATAATCACATAGAATAAAGAAGTAATGTATAGTTAAAATGAACATGTTCAATGAAAATTTTTCTATTTATAAAATTGTCAATATGTGGGTGAGGTCACATAGAACAAGCTAGTCTAAATATAAATGTATTACATTTCCTACGAAAAAATAAAAACCCTTAAAGTAAATATGAGGTCATTAATTACTTTTTTAGACTAAATTTGAACAAAACAAGGTGTACATGGTGATATTCAACCCCAGTATAGGGTTACTTTAACTAATGGGGATTTCTTATGAGAACAATGTTTTGACTGAACTAATTTTGGAAAAACATTGATAGACATATATATATTGTTTTAACATTACTGTCCAATGTTGAGAATTGAACTATTTTATTTTACGAGAGATAGGGATCCACTCAATAGATCAAGGTGCAATGAGTTATTTTAGTTTTATAGTAGAAATAATATCTCGTGAAACTGTTATGAGTGTTTTATCCATAACACAGACTATAAATTGTGGTTTTAAGGATCCATTCCACTAGAACACTCAAGAGACTGAATATTCCAAATATAGTAATTTGTGGGATTGTATAATTAGTTAAAAATTAAGGAGACAAATTAAGTTAATAAAATATGTAATGACTATTAATTGGTAATAAAAATAAAAGAACTATTAAAATTATGTTTTATTATTTATCATATTTCTTACTAAGACCATAATTTTCTATGACCAATTTTTGATTAAGAACATGCCCCACTAATTGTGAATTTTAATGACTAGTATATATTCCTTCACAAATTACAATAATATAAGAAATTATATATGTTAGAGTCCCCAATATCTGTTGAGCCACCTTAGGAAGCACATGTAGAAATGATTTTTATAGGAGGCTAATTAATGATATATTTGATTTGTATATCAGAAGGAAATCAACAATTTTAAAATAGTTTCAATCCCAACATGAGTAAATGAATGATTATATCATGTTGTCTCATCTCTAAGAAGCTTGTGAGGATAATGTCAAGTGAGATAAAAATGACATAATGATAAAATAAACATGTGGGAATTTAATAAGGTATCAAGAACTATCAATAGACAAATTTATTATATTATTATCACCCAATTAATGTAGTTTAATTTAGAATTATAGTAAATAACTAATATGGAGAAAAAAAATTCATAACATTTTGGTTGAGTTTCTCCATGAAGATAAGAACATAAAGAGGGATTTAGTTCTTATAGTCCCCAAGATGGAATACATAGTGAAAATACCAATGGAAAGTGTGAAACTGAAAGAATCTTCACAACATCATTCAATGAAAAGAGGAAAAACATCATCAAATATGCTATTTTATTTTCATTTCCTGATATATATCCGTGGAAGATAAATTGAATTGAATTGAAGAAGAAGAAAAAAAGGGTACTTGACTTAGTGTATATTCATCATTGAATGTATTGTTTTTATTTTACTTTTTTAGTGTTAGATACTAAATGTTTTTTAAACATTTGTAAACAAATATAGCACTGGTGTTTGTATAGAAACATTATAAGAATTTTGATAAATTCTCAAATAAGAAAAGATAGGTTGATTCCTATTTCAATGATGATAATTACACACCTACTAATTAATATGTTTATTAGTTATAATTTAATTTTATTGTGTATTACAAAAATATTTTTCTATATTTTCCAATAAAAACCTGGAAATTTTTCTTTTTCTGTAATGAATGCTGTTTTTGGAGACTCATAATCATATAATTGGTAAATAATTCTTGAATAATTGATAATAACTGATTAATATAAAATATAAGAGTTAAATACCTAGTTGAGGAATGTTGATTCTTAATCTAGTAAAATTTAAATTAAAAGTAAAAAATTTACCTAGTATGGTACATATAATATTTATAGAGAAACAAATATAATATTATTGGGTCATTTATATATCTATTTATGGGAAAGACCTTTATAAGTAAATATAATCCTTAATGATTTTATAATTAGTTTAGGTAGATTGTATAAACTGTTCCAATGAAAAGATACTGGTAAATTCATATACATCAGGGGATTACTTTAAGGGTGTTAAGGAATGTAAAAGTGGTTTAATAAAAATTCATGGTAAGAATATATGAGTTGCTTCATTCCCATGATCCAACTAATATCTCAACAATGCATTTATCGATCATTGAAAATAAATATAGGAGTATTTCCTAAAATCATCTTTCTTTATTCCTGTTAAATCAATGAACTGAGTAAAAGGATTACAAATGATGAGTCTTATATATAAACATTGATCATTAAAAATTTATCATGGATCAATTCCTAAATACACATTTCCATATGAATATTAGAGTCATAATGTTAGTAAAAGGAGAATAAATGGTGAGACTTACTTGAATTGTAAAATCATTCAATATCTATTTGATACATTCTTTATAATTAACAATGTTTACCTATAACCATATAAAAATTATAATGAAAAATAGATATCATATGAGATGTATTTTGAAAAAATATATATTTTTATAATAACATGCGTTTAAAGAGAAAGGGTCTATTAATTCAATAACAAAATTTTATTATGTAAAACAAAAAAGTGAATATATTATATTATCTTGTACTTCTTGTAGGATAATACATAAATCTATAAGGTATAAAATAATCATAAAAATGTTGACTGCATTTTTATAAAAGGGTGTACATATCTATTAGAGATAATGGAAAAAAAACTAACTTATGTTAAGTAAAAGATAGATAGGAACACATATTTGGCATACAAACATGATCCTTAAGAGATTATGAAAAGAATTGTTCTAGAGACTAATACTATGAGGGAATCATGTATCCATAATAATGGGTTTATATTCACCATAGAGGGTGATACCAAATTTATGGAGCAGATTTAATACCATTACTAAATATTAAAAATTTATGAAATAATGATTGACATGTTTTCTTTAAAATCAATAATGGATTCAGTGTACCAAAGTATAGGTTCACGAAATTTTGAATGTTTCAAATAATCATATAGTGGTGGGTATTTCTAAAAAATAATACAATGATGGTCATGTTCATACTAATGAGGAATGATTTATAGTGGAAATGTTTATGATGCAATGCATAGACATACTCTAAGAAAAAAACCATTTTTCATTGGATATCGTTATTAAATTAATTGTGAAATATACTTTCCATATATAATTTTTATAATCAGTATATTGGGGATTTGATATCTATACCACCTTTCATGGAAGGTGTACATATGATACAATAAAAAATATTTGGCAACAAAAGATAATTCTAATAAGGTTACCAAGTTATTAAAATCTAATTTTGGGTTGCAGTAATAAACATTTTCATAGAATATTCATTTGGAATCAATTATATAAGTGATTAAATATGGTTTTTCATAGAGAACCATTAATATCTATATGAAATATTTTGAAAAACACATATGCAAATATCAATTAGAAATATAGTTAGCTAAGAATTGGATGTGATTAAATCTCCACAGATTCAATGAATGTTGAAACAAAATATATAGAGGACAAGATATAATAAGTTAAATCTAAGGTTTTCATAAACCAATCCAATGTACATATAGTAACATGGTTTTCAAAAAAATAGAACATTTGGAGGGATATTTTTGGCTAGCATCACAAGGAATAAATCTCTCCAAGAATACTTATATGATATATAACCAATGATTCTAATTGTGAGTATAATTCAATATGAGTAAATAATTAATATATCATATATTAAATTCTATGTATTAAATATAATATTTCCAACACATGCATTATATTTTGAAAATATCACACAATTCTTAGAGAATTGTATGTGTTGTTGTCTAGAATATCCAATAGTACTTGAGAAAGAATAATGAATATGTATATGGTATGTAGAGAGAATGGAAAACTATTTTATTAAGTGACCATAAACTAGTATACCCCTTGATCAGTTCAATCATGTATCATTGTTCATCTATGGAAATGAGATAGAGAATCATATTAAATAAAATATAATTAATATCCACAAAACTAAGTATGTTGTGGCTTCTACTGTAACTAAAGTGGAGGTATAATATATGCATTGATTTTTTCTCATTCATGAATTTGTATATACAAAATTATTGTCATTATGATGAAAATACAAAAATATTTCTAGAAACGATATTATGGTTATAATAAAGGATAAAAACGATATACTTAGGGTTATCATATCTTGTGGGTTTTTACCAAAGGAGTAAAATTCATGGATAAAAAATATTCATGTAGGAAAAACATGTAAATCCCATTTAATTAATCCATAACATAGAAGGATCGTGATTTTATAATGTGTGAGTTAACATGTTGATAGATAGGATGTTGTCTCTAGTTCATGTGGGAGTGATGTAAAAGTGGTTTCCCTAGAACAAACATGAACAACACTTTTTTATTATGATATCATGCATATAGTGAATAGTTTAGGCAATATTATTACCATAATAGTGTTGATATTTCAAATTTCAATATTTACATAGTAATTTTAAAATATTAGTTTTTATATCAATAGGATATAGAAGCTATGTGCTATAATGGGAACCTCAAGATCCTATAGTAATAATCTTAAACATATATACCATGGTTTTGATACATCATACTGACTGAACACAAATGTTTTCTGACAATCAGGTTTTGGGGTTCATAAGTATTGAGACTTCTTCTCCCGATGTTCTTACTTGGTGTATTGAGTACAGTATATCATGAGGATGACCCCCCCCCCTATTTGGAACACCTCATGTTTTTGGATTCATTGGTAGTTTAAATCTATTATCAACTGTATTGTTCTCCTTACATGTGATTATTATCACCATATGACGTTTGATTATACACTTTTATAGATAATAAAAAGTCATGGAGTTTGTGTCGTGGTGAGGTATCATACATTTGGTACATAATTTCTCGTATGAAATTTTTTTAATGATTAAGATAGAATTTTTCATTTAAATAATGAATTGATAACTCATACCCAGTTTACCAAGATGGTCTTAACTTTTTTAAATCCCTAAGCATGGTACATGAAGGAAATTAAATTTAGTGAGTTAAATGAATAGTAAATAAACAAATGATAATGAATTTTTTTTTATTGGTTCTTTTTGAGATAAAAAAGAAAGGATGATTATATAACACACCATGTGTTCATAGGTGCTTGTTATTACTATAACTATACCTTATCCACTTGGGGCACCTGATGGGTTACTAGACTCTACTCATTGTTTTTTGTTAGAACTCACTATTATCATGATAGGCTCCTAGAGTGTCACACATTTAGTGTTTTTAAAATTCCATCCTGTTATTATTAATATGAATTTATGATATGGTGGGTATAACAATGGGGTCTAGGTGATGGTAGGTTTAAACGATCACAATGAAATAAATAAAATAATTTTATTTGAGTTTAGAATAATTTATATGGAATTTATTTATTAATTTTATTCACAAAGTTTTATAGTGAATAAAAATAAATATATTTAATGAATGAATATTATTTTAATATTTATGGTCTGTATAATTATTGTCGGAATAAGAAATGATGGTAATGATTCTCTATTGTCATGTAATATATTAATTATATTATAGGTAATTGATAAAAATATTAATTATATTTATAGAAAAGTTAGTAGGTCATTATATCTCATTTATGTATTAATTAGTAGGTAATATATGTTCATTAGAAATATTGTTGTTTAAGGGTGTTTTTACTTCACTATTTAAAAGTTTGGAATCTAAAAAATTGATGAAGAATCATTCATTATAATTTGATTTCTCCTCTCTAATATGTTACTCCTCCATGATAGAGAAAAACTGATTCACAGAATCAATTCAGGTTTACCACTGTGGATCAAACCAACCACAAAATAGTGATGAACAGGACAATGAATACATCCTCGTTTATCCAAGATATCACTAAGATATCGATGAATGGTATACTCATAAGCTTACAAATAATATAAAGATGATCTAGAGGGTTTTGAGTTTGGTAAATTAAATAGATTATCATTGACGATGAGTGAAACAAGATTCTAATCCAAATCTGGAGAGGTATTGTTTCTATTCATGTTTTTTTATTAATTTTTTTTAACAAAATCATGTTATAACAGGAATATCATTACATTAGAGGCAACATTATAGCTTCTATCTTAGTGTAAATATTTTAAACTTCTCATATCACAATCTTCTACTTTATTCATGGTACCAACAAACACAATGATAGAATTTTTAGTGTACATTTCTTCTTTGTATGGAATAATATAGTATATTTGTAGGGTATAAGAGACTCTGTGGGGGTACATAAACCCTATGAATAAGGATTAAAATGATACTAAGTAACTTTTTAGGTATCTAAATAGTGTAAAAAATACATCTTATAGTAGAAAAATTGATAAGATACCATGAACCCTCTATATAATCAAAGGATACAAGAAACCCTAAGAATAATATGAAATCAATATGTAAGGAAGTCATAGAGTACATAAACATCATAAAATCTTTATAAGGTAAAAATGAACACTATAAAAAAGTTTTTTATTATCACTACTCTATAAAACCTGGGAGACTAGATTGATGAGACTTCATAAGATACCCATAAAGACTTCATAGGGTACATTTTTAGGGAGCTCAATAAAGATGAAATATTTCTAAATAAAATGGAGAAAAATAAGAATAGTTATTCTAATAAATTTTAGAAAATAAAACTAATATTATGGTGATTCAAATTATATATTATAATAATATTTCTCTATTATCTTCAAGGATGGGTCATTATAGAAGATGATGTTGTAAAAAGACTAGTTGAGGGGAAAGCTGAAAATTGAGATTCTACCAGACTACCAAGGGAGAAAGTTCAACACCATAACTCATGAATCCATAAACACGTGGAGGTTGTTTTAATATTTTTTTAATGCTATGGATTTTGAGGGAATAAGAGACTTAGATATATTAAAATTATCATAAATAATAAATGTTGGGTATTTTAGAGAATTAAAAGGATAACATTGATTTGATTTAAATGAATTTGAATGTGAATATTTATACTACTGGGGATCAAGTAAATTTAATATTTATTATTAAAATATTATTCAAAATGAAATGTTAATATATATATATATTTATATATTGATATATCTATACATATTCAAAAACAAGAATCTTTTTTTGTTTGATACTCAATTAATGAAGAACTGATTCTATGTCAAAGAGAACAACATAGGAAACGAGTAAATATAATACTTCTTATACCAAGAAAAAATATTTTTGTATTGAAATAAATACCAAACACTTCCAAAAAAAATTTATTCATTTAAGAAGAAACATAATAACCCTATGTATAAATATATTATGGATGGATACTGAGAAGATAAGATACTGAAAATACAGTTATTTATTAACATTGTGTCAAGATTATATAGATTGGAAAGCCACTAAATTAATAAATCGTAATGAAAAAATGTTGAAGAATAATAACAACATTCATGGAGTCTTTTTGGTTGTAAATTTTTTAAATGGATTTTTTACTAGATCAAGTAAGGAACCTTAAAAAATGGTTGTACTAGTATAAATAATGCCACTATCAGTTTGGTAGGATTGAGCTAGAAAGACGACATATACAATAGGATATATTCATAACCAAGTGGATGGTGTTTATCCCTGGTAATGTTGATAATACATTCCAAAACCTTATATAACACATGATTTGGAACCATTCATATTTATAATTAATTGTGATAATAAAATATTTGTATAAAAAAATGTTAAACATGGTAAGGAATAGGTTTTTTAGGAAGGAGGTGATCCTTATAAAAACCTCTTGAGTTACTATTCTTAATTATTTAAGTATTAAATATTGAGTTAAGGGTTGAGTATGAATTAATATGTCTAAATATAATAACACAGATAGAGGTCTAGTATAATAGGGTATGGTTTGTGGAAAAGTAAAAACTCATTAAAATTTGTTGGAAGCTGATTCACCCCTTAGTGACTTTCCCTGATCCATTACTTAAAATTAATTTTTTATTTGTTTTTAAAAATATAGTTTTTGGTTTAGTGGTAACCAAAATACCGCATGAAGGAAAATACAAAGGATTCCAAAATTATAATTTCAAAGTTAAAAATACCTCAAAAGAGCACAAGGCCCAGGAAGACCATCAAAGATCATCCACGGTCACCGGCATCAGCCAAAAAATAATCACTAGCCATCAATGTCATTATCAATATCCATCAATACTATTATCATTGTCATCATCAAAACCAATTTCATCTCCTTGTTGTCTCCACTGTCACTATCTCTTTCCAACACCACCATCATCGTCACAGATCAAAAAACTAATCCAAAACACTTGAGGCCATCAAAGTAAAATTCTTGTCTTCCACCTCGCAATAGATACTGCATCCATGCCGAAAAAACCATATTCATAGTCACAAAAATTAACATCATCCAATCATATCCATAACATAATAACAATCGTTATTTCACCCTCATCATCACCATCGAAGTTCACTCCATCACAAAAATATAAATGAAAATTTCCAAACCAAAACATAAATAAAAAATGAAAATGAGTGGGAATAAAGAGGATAAAGAACATGAAAAATCAAACAAATTTCCTTCATAAAATTATTTGAAGAAGAAACTCCTAGAAGATCTGAAAAACCAGAAACCATTGTCACAAGAGAAAACCAACTAAGGCTGCTCGGGGATCCCCAACAACCACCTCACGACATAACCCAAAACTGCATAGAGTCCATTACATTAGATCAAAATAAGAGATGTGCTATGGAACATGAGGTTAGAGTATTTATTTGAGAATCTGGGGGCTATGAACACTGGCTTCATCATTTAATCATAAAAACGGTAGAAATCTAAAAAAACTAACTTCAGTATCACCTGAAAACTCATTGTCCACCCCAAAGCCTATTAGATACCACCACACCATCTCTGACCAAGAGGTTCATAGATGAACCTGAGGCCAGTGAAGGGTTTGGGTAGCTGTGGAGTTCTACATGACACTACCTTTGATGGGATGACCGACCCCAACTGAAATTTTTTTCCAAATAAACACTACTAACAGAATATACCCATAGCCTAACAAACACTACTAACAAAATATACCCCAACCCAACGGAAATTGTTTTCCAAACATCCCACACCACCACATCAACACAAAATTTTTCATTAACTGCAATCCAATAACCTTTTCACATAACCACATGTAAAATTATTTAATCATCCATTGTGCCTAATAAAATAACCACAACCCTCATTCAACATGACCCCAAACACTCAAATCAAAAAATTACATATTATATATTGAGATATTATCTAATTTTTGTGGCACTGACCTGCCCGCAATATTTTTAAATGTGGTAGAGTATAACATGTATTGATTATGAATTGGGATTTCCATATGCAATATGTTGGAATCTTTAAGACACATCACATCAATAAAGAGAATATTTCATAAACCCAATAGATTCAATCATCACATCATCAACAAAAATAAAAAATGGAAAAAAATATAAAACCTAAAAAAACCTTAGTACTGTGAACACATATGCATCTATTTATCTCAAGTACTCTCTTCAAATACATCATGCATCCCCAAAAAATAAACCAATTTAACGATTAATCCAGGAAGTAAATTCTCTCAAAGATCTGGGAAATCTACCGAACACTCCATGAACGTCACATCCTCATTAATATACAAATATCCTTAGTAAATGACATGAGACTCCCCATGAAGAGACCAACAGAGATGAGAGATGTAGAAGATTTTTTTAATCCAATTCATCCATGGAAAAGTGATAACCAATAATCCACCATTAAAAGATTCCCCAACACTTTAAAAGGCCCAAAAAAGTAGGGATAGAGCTTGGTCCCCATACCAAACCTCTTCATCCCACATAAATGGGAAACCATTAGAAACATGTGTTCGTGAACATAAAACTCTATGGTCCTACTCCTTAAATGGACATAAGTTTTATATTGGTATTATTCTTCTTTCATCCTCTTGTGAACAACCTAAACCACCTCTATCATGCTCTACACAAAATTAGTACTAAAAATTGATGACTCTCCAACCTCAACCCAATATAATAGAGAATGACCTGGCCATCTATAAAAATCCTAATACGGGGCCTTGTAGATGGATGAGTGATAACTATTTTTATATGAAAAGTAACACAAAGTGATGTGATTTTTCCACGAACTTATAGAGTCCATGAATCCTGAGTGAAATAGATCCTCCAGTGTCTATATAGTCTAATATAATTTCAAGTAGTCTAAGGGTAGAAGGTAGTGCCAGAGGGAAATAGAGTTCCCAAAGCATGTTGTAATCCCCTATATACTCAGGAGGTAAAATGGAAATCCTGATCTAAGAATATAGACGTTTATACACCATATAGTTTCACCACCTCATCGACATACCTATTTTACAATGAATCCACATTTCCTGATTCCAAGATCACTCAGAAGTGATCCAATTTCATTATATAGTTCACGATTATCCCAATGTCATCACAACCTACATGCGATTAGGGTATCCCTATGATGAATTACATATACATTTCATCACAAATTTTCTTGGGAACATCCAAGGGAATAAAAAAAAACCCTCTAGAAATACAGTGTTATTATTTTAAATTTTGGAAAACTATAAATCGAACCACAACCTATTATGCCACCGATTTTACCCTAGCGCACATAAACTGTATCCCCATTCCATTGTACATTTTAAACACTATTGGGTGTACCACAAAAGTTGACATATGATAATCATAAATAAATACCTCACATACTTATACTGAAATATGTAGCCTACCCTAAAATACAAACTACATAAAAATTTGACATATGATACTCATAAGGACTCAAATCACCTATTCCTATGATTATCATCACTATGAATACTCCACCTAGTGTATCAGATAATATTGCACTGTCATCCGAAAATGGAAATATCACCCCACAACCTCCCTTGTATATATGTGTAGGGTTGAAAATCCTCTCTAATCTATAATAAATATTAATATTCCCAAATTAAATAATTCCATGTTTTCCTACTCATGTAATAATCAATGAAATTATCATTTAATGAGGAGTAGGAGATCTCAAAGTCATAGTGCTAAAAAATATATATCCACCTCCAACAGTGTAACACCATGATATTTTATGAGAATTATATTTTTTTATATGTTATGTTATACGAAACTTCAAAATAATCTTTCACTGCACACAACACTAGAATGGCTTGCGTTATACGCAAAAGCAACCTTCCTTAATAGCGTGTGTTGTACGCAACATTGACTTTCACTAAACAAAAATATATTATATAAACTAGATATTATGAATAGTATTAACTAATTTTTCAATTTTATAGCATTATTATTCATCCTACACATTATCTAGAACATGGTATGAGAACAAAATAATTTTTTCGGGTAAAATAAGTATTTTTAAAAAAATACAGTTTTGTCGCCTTTTGATGGAACACCCACTTTAAATCTAGTTTTTGACATGTTTATAAGTTCAATTTCAATAAATAAAACTCTTATTTGGAATCTGGATATAAAAATTTAATTTGGATAAATTTTTTATATTATTCTGATAACTTTCATATTTTAATGAATAGTAAAAACACACTATATTTTAATTAAAAACAAATTTTTACATAGAAATAATTTATATGTTTAAATTATAATATTTAATGGTTTTAAAGTATAAATAGAAAATATTTTTTACATTTAATATAATTTATGTCATTACCATTAATTTTACATTGAATTCAAAGGTAAAAACATTTCAATCTTTGGCAATGTTTTAACTTTTAAAACACGTTTTCTTAACAACCGGATTAATTTTAAATTAATTACTTCAAATTATGTGTTTTTAATTTTGAAAAATGTATTCCATATTTGGATTCAGTGGGTCCAAATTATTTTAAAAGGTTACTTTTATATTTTTATATTATGAATAGTAACTACGGTAATTATTATTTTCTACAGTTAAATGTAAATTGGGTAATTAAGGGTAAAAATAAGATTATAAAATTACCCTAACACTTGAAAAAATACTATTGGATGAATAAAAGTCGACCCATATCACCTAATGGTCAGACTAGATTCATTTCATGAACTTTTGACCATGAAATAATATAATTATTATTAAAACCAAAGAAAGTGACAACATGTCACTCTCTTAAATCTTGTAAGTGTAGTTATTTTAATTTAGTGATAAACATCATAAAACATCAAATATAAATAGTACCTAGAAATATAATAAAACTATCTACATCATATGAATTTATTTAAAAAATTTAGAGAATAAATAATTATCATTAATTATGACACAATAGTGATGTTGAAATTATTTTATTGATTGAAATATCAAATAAATGATTTTAAAAGTATTAAAATAAATATTATATGAACTATTAAATGTACTCCACTAATTTTTTAGATAAAAATGACATTTTATGAATCTTTTATTTTGAACATATCTTCTGTATATATTTTATTTAGATTCAAATAATTGAATAGTTTCAAAATTGACACTTTGTTATTTTATAAAAATTACATATTATAATATTGTTTAAAAATCCCAAAAATATTTCAAAATTATAAATTAAACATTATATGGTCTAAAATGTAATAAATTATACAATTAGGGACAATTCAAAACATATAAGTAATTATTTATAATGATTTAATATTTACAATTTTATTACCACAAATATAATTAGATAGATTATATAAGGATAAATCATGTTGATAATGTTTAAAATAAATTCCCAACTTGTATAAATTTTATTGGTTGATGAGATTACAACCCTATCTCATCTAATATTCGGATTTGAATCATTTTTGAGGTTTTTAAGTGGGGTTGGAATTTATTATAAATTAATATTTCTTATAATTTCAAAGGTGCCCCTCTCCTCCCTTATAAAAGGGCACCTCCTACCTCTCCTCCTCAGACCATTTTTATCCTTAAATCTCCTCCAACCCCTGCCCATTTACCTTCTCAACTTCCTTAGAAACATACTAGAGGTTCTGATCTTCTTCAAAGACCAATTTTAGTGCCCTAAGAGGAGGTTTCAAAGAGGCGTGTCGAAGAAGATGTAATATCCGTTACCGATTCATTCAAATTTATTTCTTCTTCTACATCCTCTTATTTAGTTGTTTCATTATGAAGTAATAACATATGTATCACTAATATACTGATATTTTATTATAAATATGAAACAACTGTATTTCACCTTCTATCCATCCTTCTGAAATTGAAATCACCGCGCTTGCGTACGTATGGAATACCGTCTTCACGCTGTGGTGTAATATTTTTTCCACCACCACCTTACTTGGATGGGTATAATGGTGTAAATAATAACTATATATGATTATTGTAAAGTGATATTGATTCTTAAACAATATACATACACATCAATGCAATTCCACGATCATGGGAATGATATCATCGCTCGTGCGTACGTACGGCCTACCGTCTCCACGATGTGATGTGACTCGTTCTACATGATCTTAATTGAATAATTATTATATAAATTAATTGAATGAGTAAATATGATATATATTATACTAATACCATTCCTTAAATGATGTATCTATAACGTAAAAAGAAGAATAAGAATTTATTCGACAAAACACACATAAGAACATTAAGCAATAAACACCTGAATAACAAGTAACAATGAAATATTACTAATAAGAAGCTCAGAATATGACCATATATGATATCATAACAATAATTATGATTCTTTAATAAGTAAATTACATTAATTAAATCATTATATAGGAGGTTCAGACATGTACACACCATGTCGGACCTAAGGTAAGGGAAAATCTCACAATCTCATTTTTATCTGTGATTGTTTATACTTCAGAATTTACTAGGGAATATTTATCACCCACATAAATTTTTCTTCAATATGTAATATTATTTCTATCCTCCTAAAATTTTTTAAATCCAATTTTACCTATTGGTTAATTTTTAGTAAAATATATGAAATGAATCTTTTTTCATTTTCAGTACGAGATACTTTTTGTCTTTTCTGGCCAAAGTATGAGAAGAATGTTTTTTTAACTTATATGGAATGAATGGATTTTTATGATTCCATAGAACATTTATTCCATGATGTGTACTTTAAAAGTTTTCAATTTTATTTTTAATTAAATTCGTTAAAATGTTATGACATGCTAAGAAATGAAAAATGTTTTTGAAGTAGAAAGGATATTTTCCTCAAGAATGGAGTTCAAGTGTTTTATCAAAATTATTTTCCATATAAGATAATATAGGGTTTTTTTCTATCACTATTATTAAATTTATTTGATTATGTTGTGATTGAATTATTTTTATGAAGTCCTTTATCTTATATGAATTGTTTTATGATGTCATGATGTTTAAGAGTCCCATTTTTATTACATGGGTTATGATATAATGTATGAATTATGATTTTGTGGAACACATAAGCATTGTTTCATTATGAGATGGGTGGGACCTATATCTACCTCCAATGCATTGGGTAAAGATTTTTATCTCATGATATAGACATGGCTGGAATGGCAGGTTAATCCAGTTCAGTGATACAGGACTGAAACGGGGAGTGAAATCGGTTCAGAAATGGACTTTTTCCGCTAAGATAGTCTTGGAAATGAGTCTTGACTACTAAGAAATGATTCTCTATGATTATGTGTGCATGTCACAAAGTTTCATGTTATGATTATTGGGATTACATTTCACTACTATGATTTATCCCATGTTATGAAATTATGATCTCTTTTGTAGGTTAAGATTTCCAAAATGTTATGTTCTTATGAATATGATGTGATTGATATTTCTTTTGTTTACCATTAATAAGAATCTGAGCTCACCGTTTTTTATGTTTTCTTTTTCCCAGGTCAGGACGAATGATATTATGTAGGATATTCCAAAAAGGGACTCTAGATATGATGAAATAGGCAGGAGACAATGTTGTTGATTTTATGAACGAGTTGTTTATGTTTCCCAGTTTCTAAAGACACTATACCTATACGGTCCTTTCATGGTTTTGTTATATGTTGTAATAAGTATGCTTCAATTCTGAAGTAAAAACAATGTATGTAAAGTATGAGTCATTATAGTTGGTAACAGAGGAAAGCTATAGTCAACCTTTGGAAACTAGGATGTGAAAGACTTAGTAAGAACCCTATTAATATGTATAATAATAATCATAGTGTTTTAGAAATTTCCATGAACAACCTATGATAATACCTTAAGTGTAAAATTTTATTCATTATTATGTGGTTTTCCTATTATGATTAGTGTTTCTCACAGTAAGCTTATTGGTTTTAGTCAATGGATAAAACCCGAAGGAACCTTGTTAATGATGAATGTGATGGGAAATGCAATGATTGTCCCCCTGAGCAACCAAACGTTATAGGATATGGAATGAAAAATCTTGTAGCCATGCTCACACAACTTTCTCAAGATATAAATCAGACATGAAATTCAAACGAGCAAAGGAAGGAGCAACATTCTGTTGAATCCTTCATGAGGTAGAATCCACCTTCATTCAGTGGGTCTTCTGATCCATTAGTGGCTGAACAGTGGATCAGTACCACGGAAAAGATATTTTCAGGTCTACAATGTTTTGAGCATGATAAAGTCATCTTAGCAGTATATCATTTAGAAGGTGAAGCTGATCAATAGTGGAATCTTATAAAGAATACGAGGCAAAGGGATGAAATTGGGTCCATGGAATGGGACGAGTTCAAGAACTTATTTTTCAATAAGTACTTCACTCGTATTCTTCAAACAAAGATAGAGAAGGAGTTTCTTGAACTGAAGCAAAAGGATGATGAATCTATTAGTACCTATGAATCAAATTTTACAAGACTTGCAATGTACGCTTCTGGAATTATTATCCAACCTGAGAGTAAAATCGATCGATTCTTTAGTGGCTTAAAACCATGTCTTCGAAGGGCGTTATCCATAAGGGACTTCAATATCTACGAGGAATTTTTTCGATGTGCTCTCAAGGTTGAGATGGATATTGGAGCAACACATGAATCATATGAGTTTGATAAGAAGAGGAAAATGTAATTCAAAGGAAAATATAAAGACCACACTAAAAGGAAGATAAGTTTTCTTTTATGCTGAAATTGTGGAAAGAAACATGGAGGGAATTTTCTTAAGGGGACAAGTAAATGTTTTAAGTGTGTAAAAAAGCTCATCGGGCAGTTGAATGTCGAAATAATGTGATGAAGATGTCTAATGATGTGAACAAATAAATGTATACATATAATGCACCTCATACACTTCAATTATTCAAGTGTAAGTAAATGGGGCATTATGCCAATCAGTTCCCTAATCCAAGGGTTGTTGATGATGATCGACATCACAAAACTCTTAAGGCCAATGACAAAGGAAATTCACATAAAATTACTATCAGCGATGTGGAGTACGATAACGAAGTGGTGAAAGGTACACTTATCATCTACTCTAAAGTAAAAAATGTTTTATTTGATTCTGGATCCACCCACTATTTTATTTCAAGAGAATTTACTAAGGGTGTCGATGTATTACCTCAACAATTAGATGTTCAGTTAACTGTGACAACTCCTAATGGAACAACGGTCACATAAAAAGTTTATAATTCTTCTCCAATTAAATTTTGTGGGAAAGTGCTTCCTGAAAATCTTATGATCCTTCCTATTGTGTAATTTGATGTGATTTTTGGCATGAATTGGATTTATTTATACGTAGCTCATATCAATTGCCAATGAAGGGAGATAACATTTAATATTCCCAATCAATCTACTATCATTTATCGATCCGTGGATGAATATAACCTTCCAATGGAAATTTCTACCATTTTATGGGTCTTGATTCCAATAAATGAAGGTTATTCATCTCAAATTGTTGGAGAGAAACTCACGATTAAGAACACACCCATTGTACGAGAGTTTGATGATGTCATTCCGGAGGAATTACCAGGTCTTCCACAAAATTGTGAAGTTGAGTTTTTAATATAACTCATACTGGGTGATATGCCCATTTCAAAGACACTTTATAGTATGGCCCCAATTGAGTTGCAGGAATTGAAGAAGCAACTCCAAGAGAATCTTGATAAAGGATTCATAAACCCTAGTGCGTCGCCATGGGGAGCACATGTTCTGTTTGTTAAGAAGAAAGATGGATCCATGAGACTCTGCATTGATTATCACGAACTAAACAAGATCACTATCAAGAACAAATATCCTCTCCCATGCATTGATGACTTATTTGACCAACTACGTGGAGCTCAATACTTTTCCAAGATTGATCATCATTCAGGGTATCATCAATTAATGGTCAAAAAAGAGGATATACAAAAGACGGCTTTCTGTACAAGGTATGGACACTATGAATTTATAGTGATGCCATTTGGTCTTACTAATTCCCCAGCTATCTTCAAGGATCTAATGAATAGAGTCTCTAGAGACTATCTTGATCAGTTTTTGGTAGTCTTTATAGATGATATTGTTGTCTATTCAAAGAGCAAAGAAGAATATGATGATCAATTTAGAATTGTTTTAAAGACCCCATGAAAGGATAATCTTTATGAAAAATTTATCAAGTGTGAATTTTCGCTTCAAAATGTTTCTTTTTTGGTTCACATAATCTCAAAAGAGGGGATATCTGTGGATCCAACAAAAACAGAGGTTATCTAAAGATGGTCGAGACCAACAACTGTAACCGAGATCCGAAGTTTTATTGGTTTGGCTGGATATTATCGATGTTTTGTGAAATATTTTTCATGGTTATCTAATCCACTCACTAGGTTGACTCGAAAAGGAGTTAAGTACGTGCGGATGGAGGAGTGTGAAGAGAATTTCAAGGAGTTGAAAAAAATGTTATCCAGTGCACCTGTGCTCACACTGCCTTGTAGTGGATAAAGTTTTGTGATCTACAGTGATGCATCCAAGAAGGGATTGGGGTGTGTTCTCATGCAAAAATTATATGGTTATAGCTTATGCCTCATGACAGTTGAAAATCCATGAGCAAAATTACCCAACTCATGATTTGGATTTAGCTACGGTAATCTTTTCATTAATGATTTGGAAGCATTATCTTTATGGTGAAAGGTGTGATATTTTTACTGATCATAAATGTTTAAAGTATATTTTCACACAAAAGGAGCTGAATATTCACCAAATAAGGTTGTTGTAGATGATTAAGGATTACAACTACTCAATTCATTATCACCATGGGAAAGCAAACAATGTGGAAGATGCATTAAGCCAACAAGACCATGCTAGATTATCCATGATGAGAATAAAAAAAGATCCAATATTTATGGATTTAAAAAGGATGGATCTTCTAATTATAATGGACGGGTAAAAATATTATCTTTCTCAAATGAATGTTCAACCATCTATACATGTGAATATTAAAGAGGTACAAAAAGAAGATGTAGACTTACAAAAGAAGGTGAGAAATGTTCATGAATTCAATCTTGATTGTGATGGGATAATAAGGTTCAGAAATCCAGTTTGTGTTCCTCCCATACCAAAATTAAAGAAGGATCTTCTGGATGAGGCTCATAGTTATTCATTCTCTATTCATCCTAGAAGCACGAAGATGTATAGGGACCTGAAAGAGTACTTCTGGTGGGATGGAATGAAAAGAGATGTTACTAAATATGGTTAAATTATAATATTTAATGGTTTTAAAGTATAAATACAATATATTTTTACCATTTAATATAATTTATGTCATTACAATTAATTTTACATTGAATTCAAAGGTAAAAAAACATTTCAATCATTGGAAATGTTTTACCTTTTAAAACCCATTTTCTTAACAACAAGATTAATTTTAAAATAATTACTACAACTTATGTGTTTTGAATTTTCAAAACTGGATTCCATATTTGGATTCAGTGGGTCCAAATTATGTTAATAGGTTACTTTTTTTATATTATGAATAGTAACTATGGTAATTTTTATTTACTACAGTTAAAGGTAAATAGAGTAATTAAGGGTAAAAATAAGATTATAAAATTAACCTAACACTTTCCAAAATACTATTGGATTAATAAAAGTCAACTTTTAACACATAAGGGTCGGACTAGATTCATTTCATGGACTTTTGACCATGAAATAATATAATTATTATTAAAACCAAAGAAAGTGACAACATGTCACTCTCTTAAATCATGTAAGTGTAATCATTTAAATTTAGTGATAAACATCATAAAACATGGGATATAATTAGTCCCTAGAAAGATAATAAAATTATATATATCATATGAATTTATTTATAATTTTTATAGAATAAATAATTATCATTAATTATGACACAATAGTGATGTCGAATTTATTTTATTGATTGAAATATCAAATAAATGATTTTAAAAGTATTAAAGTAAATACTATATGAACTATTTAATGTGATCCAATAATTTTATAGATAAAAATGAATTGTTATGAATCTATTAAATCTTTTATTTCTAACATGTCTTCTGTATATATTTTATTTAAATTCAAATCAATGAATTGTGTCAAAATTGACACTATTGTTATTTTATAAAAATTACATATTACAAAATTGTTTAAAAATCAGAACAATATTTAAAAATTATAAATTAAAATCTATATGGTCTAAAATTTAATAAAGTATACAATTATGGAAAATTCACAACATATAAGTAATTATTTATAATGATTTAAAATTTAGAATTTTATTACCACAAATAAAATTAAGTAGATTATATAAGGATAAATCATGTTGATAATGCATAAATAATTTCCCAACTTGTCTAAATTTTATTGGTTGATGATATTAAAACCTTATATCATCTATTATTTGTATTTTAATCATTTTGGAGGTTTTTAAGTGGGGTTGGAATTTTTTATAAATTAATATTTCTTATCATTCCAAAGGTGCCCCTCTCCTCCCTTATAAAAGGGAACCTCCTCCCTCGCCGCCTAACACCAATTTGAGCCTTCAAGCTCATCAAATACATGACCATTTTCCTTCTCAACTTCTTTATAAACATACTAGAGGTCCTGGTATTATTCAAATACAAATTTTAGTTCCCTAAGAGGAGGTTTCAAAGAGGCGTGTCAAATAAGAGGTAATATCTGTTACCGATTCTTTCAAATTTATTTCTTCTTCTACTTCCTCTTATTTAGTTGTTTCATAATGAAGTAATAACAACAATGTCACTCATATACTACTATGTTATTATAAATATTAAATAACCATATTTCACCTTCTATCCATCCTATGGAAAATGAAATCACCGTGCGTGCGTACGTACGGAATACCGTCTCCACGCCGTGGTGTAATATTTTTTCCACCACCACCTTACTTGGATGGGTATAATGGTGTAAAGAATAACTATATATGATTATTGTAAATTGATATTGATTCCAAAATATTATACATACACTTCAACACAATTCCACGATCATGGTAACAATATCATCGCTCGTGCGTACGTACGGCCTACCGTCTCCACGATGTGATGCCACTCGTTCTACATGATCTTCATTGAATAATGATTATATAAATGAATTGAATTAGTAAATATGATATATATCACACTAATACCATTATGTAAATGAGCTATCCATAACCTAAAAAGATGAATAATAATTTATTCGACAAAACACGCATAAGAACATAAAGCAATAAACACCCGAATTACAAGTAACAATGAAATATTACTAATAAGAAGCTAAGAATATGACCATATATGATATCATAACAATATTTATGATTCTGGAATAATACAATGACATTATTTAAATCATTATATAGGAGGTTTGGACACGACAAAGCATATCGGACCTAAAGTAAGGGAAAATATCACAATCTCAATTTTATCCGAGATTATTTATACTTCCGAATTTACTGGGGAATCTTTATCATCCAAATCCATGTTTCCTAGATATGTAATATTATTTCTATCCTCTTACAATTGTTTAAATCCAATTTTACTTATTGGTGAATTTTTATTAAAAGATATGAAAGGAATATTTTGTTGTTTTTAGTACGAGATACTTTTTGACTTTTTTGGCCAAAGTACGAGAAGAATGTTTTTTTAAACTTATACGGCATAAATGGATTTTTATGAATCCATGGAAAATTGTTTCCATGAAGTGTCCTTTACAAGTTTACAACATTATTTTGAATTATCTTCATTAAAATGTTATGACATGTTAAGAAAGGAAAAATGTTTTTGAAGTAGAAAGGATATTTTTTTCAAGAATGGAGTTCAAGTGTTTAATCAAAATTATTTTCCATCTTAGATAATATAGGGTTCTGTTTTTATCCCTATTGTTACATTGATTTGATTATGTTGTGATGGAATTATTTTTATGAAGTCCTTTATCTTATATGAATTGTTTTATGATGTCACGATATTTAATAATCCCATTTTTATTACATGGGTTATGCTATGATGTATGAATTATGATTTTGTGGCACAGATAAGAATGGTTTCATTATGAGATTTGTGGGAGCTATATCTCCCTCTAATGAATTGGGTAAAGATTTATATCTCATGATATAGACATTTCTGGAACGACGGGTTAATCCGGTTCAGTGATACAGGTCTGAAACGAGGAGTGAACTTGGTTCAAAAATAGACTTTGTCCGCTAAGATTGTCTTGGAAATGAGTCTTGACTACTAAGAAATGATTCTCTATGATTATGTGTGTATTCCACAAAGTTTCATGTTATGATTATTGGGATTACATTTCATGACTATGATTTATCCCATGTTATTAAATTATTATCTCTTTTGCAGGTTAAGATTTCCAAAATGTTATGTTATTAGGAATATGATTTGATTGATATTTCTTTTGTTTACCCTTACTGAGCATTTGAGCTCACCCTTTTGTATGTTTTCTTTTCCCCAGGCCAGGAAGAAGGATATTAAGTAGGATATTTCAAAAATAAACTCTATATATGATGAAATAAATGGGAGACAATGTAGTTTATTTTCTGAACCAGTTGTTTATGTTTCCCAGTTTCTAAAGATAATTTACCTATATGGTCCATTCATGGTTTTTTTATATGTTGTAATAAGTATGGTTCAATTCTGAATTAATAAAAATGTATGTAAAGTATGGTTCATTATAAATAGTGTAGATTCAAATACATCAATGTAAATATGTACCTCATGATCTTATGATCCTTGAAAACCACTAAGTGCTCCTAAATGTTCTAATATATATACAAATGTAGCATAAACACAACCAATTAAAACTCTATATCATGTGTGCAATAGTTATGCTTATGGGTAGTGTAAAACAACATACAAATTTGACATATGATACTCATAAGGACTCAAATCACCTATTCCAATGATTATCACCACTATAAATACTCCACCTTGTGTATTAGATGATATTGCACTGTCATCTGAAAATGGAAATATCTACACACGACCACCCTTGTATCTATGTGTAGGGTTGAAAAATCTTATATAATCCATCATGAATATAAATATTCCCAACTAAAATAATTCCATGTATTCTTAATCATGTAATAATCCATGAAATTATCACTTAATGAGGATTAAGAGATGTCAAATTCATAGTCCTAAAAAATATATATCCACCTCCAATAGTATAGATTCAAATCCTTCAATGTAAATATGTAAATCATGATATTATGATCCTTGAAAACCACTAAGTTCTCCCAAATGTTCTAATATATCTACAAATGTAGCATTAACAAAACCTATTCCAACTCTATATCATGTGTTGAATAGTTATGCTTAAGGGTAGTGTAATTTCCTTGACAAATAAATGATCATTTCATTCTGTTACATCAAAACTCATACTAATCATAGATATGAAGCATCACAAAAGCCCTCAAAAATTATATAGACCTGTAATTTTTATACATAAATATCCTAACTTTTTAGGTGAATATCCAATAAATGTCCCAAACACATGCCTAAGGGACATAATTTTTTAGAGTCCATGGAGAACAGAAATAGAATCATATTATTTCCTGAAATGTCATCAATATCACCACAAATATCTTCTCACGTAGTACTCCTATTAGGTATATGTGAACTAAACCATTCTTCATAATCTGTGGAAGTAAAAAATAGATAGATTGGGAAAAGATGCTTAAAAGGGTAAACTTAAGAGATATCAATCTATTACTATATCAAATAATAAGATAATCATAAGAATATATGAACTTGAAAAAAAACATAATAAGTCCATAACCAACTTTTTATAGATCACAAACATGATTAATGGTATAAAACATTATTATTTCAGGAAAAAAGTGTATAATAAGAGTGATAAATCGTTATAAAATAATCAAATTCCATAATATCATGACATAAAAGTGTTTCAGAAACATATATATAGATAACCATTTCATATGTCAATTTTAACTACTAAGCCTACCAATATATTAGATCAGGACTCATCATCACTTTTACCATTATGGATCAGGACAAACTTGTTTCACATAGAGGATCAGTACTCACTAATTTTCCACAGTGGATCAAGGACAATGACTTATTTCCCATCATTATCTCATGATATATAAAGCTTTATCCAAAGAATTATATTGATATATTGGTCCCACCAATATCATAATGAAAACCATATTTACGTGTGACATAATTTCATAAAACATTCACCATATCATCCCATTATACCCAATGTAAAGATAAAAAAATTTAAAAACATTGCATCAATTCACCATAACATAACCCAAGAAAGATAAATTGGTTTCATAATTATTTCCTCATAAGAAAGATTAACCGTCCATATAAAGAATAATGGTGATATCATTCAATATTATCTCTATTATAGAATAAGTAAGATTAATAGATGTCATATGAAAAATAAAATACAGTCGAAAGATCATGTGGAACAATATTTTGAGGAAAATAGAATTTATATTTAGAAAAAAACTTTCTAAAATATAAAAAAATTTCACAATATTTTTCATTGAAAATACCATTGGAAACTTATTACCAAATCTTTAGAAATAATTTTAAATATTTCTTGAGTAAAATATAATTTCCACTTAGAAAATCACAAAAAAATAATAAAATAGTTTTGAAATAGTTTTCTTTTAAAAAAACATTGAAATTTGTAAATTATTCATTAAATAATAGAGTCTTCGTGACATTAGAAAATCCCCTTTATTTTGTAGACATTAAAACAAAGATTCCTTTCACATTTTTTTGTAAAAGCCAGACGTGCCATGTTTTGAAAATGACATGATGATTCCTTTTAAAAAACATTGTAAAAAGTAAAACGTGTGAAATAATGAGCTTAATATATTATTTGGAAAATTTTAGAACATTTTTACAAAACATTTATATGGAGGAAAAAGGGTTTTCGATCAATGACAGAAATGATGATAAATTTTCATAAAAACATTATTTTGAAATATTGTGTTCGTAAAAAGATAGAAATAAAAGGAAAAAATTTATGATCATTAGATAAATAGTGGATAATAAAATACATGTGGTTCATGGGAAATGGATGATAATATTTCATCATCTAAAGTATAAACATAAACAATCTCTATAAATGATGAGATTATATCACAAAACCCTTACCATTGTGGTCACATCGACTCATAATTTATATGAAAGAATAAAATTAAATGAATCATAAAATATCAATATAATAAATAATTTCATGATATTACATGTCAAATGAGTCATATATACACCTCATAAAAGATTATAGGTTCATAGCACAACATGTATCTCAAAGAAGGAAAATTTAGACAAAAATCATTATCCATGAGTTAATCTTACCCAAAAATCACTATTTACTCCTACATATCAAATATAAATTTATTATAGGTATAATAAAGGAATATAATCATATATATCATATCACATTGTTATAAATATAACCTTTTATTACACATTTATTAAAATTTCCTTATTAAAATTACGTTTCAATTAATAACTACTTCATTTTGATTGACATATGTTTTAGTTTGTTATTTTTATTCCATTAAAATTGATAAAGGATAAATAACTTAAATAATTTTAACAATTTTATAAAAATAATATATATTCCTTATCTATTTTTTATTTTATTTCATTAAATTTAGAGATAGAAAATGAAGCGCATTATTCATGGACGTGGTATGTAGTATATACGCATGAACGTTGTTACCATTTTCTCGAAAGATGGAACGAAGGAGAGGAAAATAATAATAAATTATCTAGAATAATATTTAATTATTATATATCCCATATTATCATTAAATTTATCCCTTATTACCTTTCATGTAAAAAATATGTGAAAAATTAATCACATCGCTTCTGGAGGTAGCAGTCCACCGGACACAATTTCAATGTTATCTTATTCTCCACAATGAAAAGTAAAATGGTATATGTGATAAAACATTTACTTAAGATTATTTATGTTTAAAATATCATATATATATATAGACACTATATTCCTCATCATACACAACTATGATATTTCTTAATAAAAAACATTTCACATCAATTAGCGATTAGATAGTTCACGTACACCTGAGCGTGATTTTTCATTTACCATTTGAGTGAAGAGGAGATGGTTTTAGTCCATTACAATAACATAATAAAATATTCTTATATTTAATATATTGAGGTTATTATATTAACATGATCTAATTTACTTTTATATAGGTGTAGGATGAAATAAAATAAAAATTCTCATTGAAAAACATTACAACTTCTTCAAGAAACCCCCTTAGGCTTGTAGGAAAATCCTTGCTATGATATATTTATAAACAAAATATGGATTTTAGGATGATAGGAGTGAGTTAATTTAGGTATTTGGGTATGTTTTTTTAGACCCAATGTGTTTGCTATGTGTGAAGAAGAGAGGAGAGGTGTGGCATTCTATAAGTGAGGGAGAGGACACACATGTAATTTTTGAAAAGTAAAAGTTTTAACCACATTGTTTTTATGAAACAATTCTCCAAAATCAACCATCCTATAAAATAGAGTACATTAGGTCAAAATATTTCAATCCAATGAGTTTTTTAAAAGTTTCAAGGTCATTTTACCCCTAATTTTTTAGTTTAACTCCTCATAAACCTATTGTCTCCATAACCATGATAATTAATTTTTACTATTTTTACTATTCATATTGATATAAAATTACGTTTACCTTATTACTAAATATAAATTACAATGATTCCAAATATGAGATTAGTTTTTCCAAATTCAATTCAATTAATTGGTATAATTTAATTTAAAATAAATCATATAAATGAGATGAGGAAGTGGTTTTACAAAGAGAAAATCTTGAAAGTATACAAATATTTAATAACAAATATTAATATATAAATTCTTCCAATAAAAAAATTGGATTAATAAATATATAGTTGAACTAGAGATACTATTAAACCCACCTTAAAACAATTTTTATGATTTTTAATAATTTTATAAAGGAAAATTATTAATAAAAACCAGAATATTTCACTATCCACTACAAACATTATCTTTTCATAAAATTATAAACCATTCTTTTAAATGAACTTTTAAAATTTACATTTGATAAACGATGGTTATTTTTTCTAATAAATTATCTGAAAGTGGAAAAAATATTTTTATTAATTTTTCACAAAATGAATTAATATTTTTTTGATAAATAATATTTTCCAAACATATTATGAATTTTATAAAAATTAAGTACTCATTTTCTGCATGATTGTAATATATAAAAATATTATACATAATATTAAAAAATTATTTATTAATATTAATATTTCTAATTTTAATGGATAAGTTATAATGTCCATGTTTAAATAATAACATTAATAATATATTTGGATTTATTAAAACTCAATGTGTTATGTAATGCATTCTAAACTTAGTGGTACATGTAACTCATGATAAATTTGGGGTTTAAGGTAATTAAAGTTATCAAAAAAATTAATTTAATAAAAAATAATAATTCCTTAAAATATACTGTATTACTTTATACCACCCATAAATTTAATTTATCCTTTTAAAATCATTTCTAAAATATAAAAATTGAGTATAATTCTGCCTCATCATTTCCTTAGGCTCTCATGTATCTTTTTAAAACTCGTTGCATCACAAAAAAACTATGACTAGGGGAGTGGTATTATTTTTCCAAAAAAAATTCTATGATTGAAAATTTCCACTGGTTGTTCATTATAATAAATATCGTAGTTTACTGGTATGAAATCCAATTTTAGTACTTCTGAAGGATTAGGTATGTAATTAATTATGAGAGATAAATGGATTGCATCATGAATATGAGATAGATTTGGTGGCAACACCAAATGATAACTTATTGTTCTGATACAATCAAGAATCTCAAAATCACTGATGTATCTATGGACTAAATTTTCCTTATTTAAAAACCTCATAATATTCTTCCTTGGATATATTCATATGAATAAATAGTCACCAACATCAAAATCTATATTATTTTAGTGATTGTCAGCAAAATTTTTCTTCTGTCTTCGTGCAACCTTAATTTTTCATTCAATGGAACATACCTTATGTACCATTTCATCATCTTCATCAGGAACCAATATATTTATTCCTCTAACTTCATTATAACATTTAAAAGTTATACACTTATTTCTATAGTGGACTTTAAAAGGAGCCATCCAAATGATAGAGTGAAAGGTTTTATTATAAGAAAAATAAACTCTAAAATATTTCTGATCCTAACCACCTTTGAAATCCATATAAAAAGATATCAGTATACCCTCTATGGTTTGAATGGTTCCCTCAGATTGTCCATCTATATAAGGATGACTTACAGTGCTGAAAATTAACAATATATAAAGATCACATTGAATTCATCACTGGAAAAACATGGTAAACCACATATCCCAATCAGAAAAAATATAATGGGATACACCATGTAATTAAAAAATTTCCTTAATGTATAATTTAGAAATATGTTCATGATATAAGTCTTCCCTAATGTAGACTAAGTTTACTAAATTTGTAAGGTAATCAACTAGAACCTAAATAGTTGTATTCCCATTATATGTTTCAGGGATTCTGACAAATAAATGCATGGTGATGTTTTCACATTTCTATTTTGGTATGGGTAATGGTTGTAACATCCCTTTACACTTTCTTCTCTCAGCCTTAACATTATGAAATTCAAAACACCAATATACACACTATAGAATATATCGCTTCATTCCATCCCACCAGAAATACACATTCAAATCTCAATAAATCATTAAACACCAATGATAAATATAGAATAGAGAACTATAAACATCCTCTAATATATCCTTATTTAAATCAAACATATATAGAACTCATTAAATGTTCTTGAACCTTATCATTTCATCACAATCAAGGTTAAAATAAGGAACAATTAGCACCTTCTTCAATAGATCTACATCATCCATCTTGGCTTCATTAATCTTCGCATAGAAATATAGTTGTAAACTTGATTGATAAAATTAAGAACTCTATCCTTACATCAATATCATCATATAAAACCGTTAAAAATATATAAATATTAGATATTTGGTAATCCCCAGTATGGATAAGACTTCATGATCCTTTCGACTCAATGAATCAATCGTTGTTTTCACCTTCCCAATATGGTAATGGATTGTGAAATAACAATCATTGATCAACTACAACCATTTTCTCTGGAAGATATTCAACACCATTAGGGTGAATATAGTCTCTAAACATTTATTATTATTATATATATCACACATTTCTTCATAAATATTATTTCTCCATATATTTAATGAAAAAGGATACCACATATAACTTCAAATCATGAGTTCGGTAATTTTTATCATGAACCTTCAGTTGATATGATGAATAAGCTATCACTATGCCATTCTTTAATATAAGACTCCCTGATCCATTTTTTGATATTTCACTGTTCAATAAAAACCCTTCTCCACTATAATGTTGTGTGACAATAATTGAAATAACCAACTATATCTTCAACTCCTTGAAATTATCCTTAAATTTTTCTATATAAATGAACATTTATCCATTCCAAGATGAATTAGTGAGTAGATTATAGAGATATGAAAAATTATCTTCAATGCATCTGTAATTTACAACCAAAAAAATAAAGATATAGATCTCAGTCAATGTTGTTGGTCTGGCTCAACTTTCAAAAACATTGAGCTTTTTAGGATCCACCAAAATTCCTTTACATGTGATTATATATCCCAATAATTAAAGTTTTTGAATCCAAAATTCGCACATAAATTTTTTTTTATATAGACTGTCCTTCTTCAGGGTCCTCAGAAAAAATCCTCAAATAATCTTTATCATCATCCTTACAATTTCAGTATATAAAAATATAATCTATAAATACTAATAAACCGAGAAGAAGATAATATCTAAAGACTCTATTCATTAAATAGACGTTGATAGTAGGAGAATTTGTAAGATCAAATGGAATCACAATAAATTAACAGTGTCTATATCTCTTATATAAGGATGAATTGGGTATTTCTTTACTTTTGACCTACAACTAATAATACCTAGCTCTGAGATCAACCTTGTAAAAGTATTTTGATCATTGTAATTCATCTAAACAATCATCATTACAGGGTAGAGAATACTTTTTCTTGGTAGAGATCATGTTATGTTCTTGGTAATCAGTAAAAAGAATCGTTGAACCATATTTATATTTGACAAATAGAAGAGGTGAAACAAAGGGTGATACACTGGGGTATATAAATTCCTTATTCATATTCTCATGGAGTTTCTTCTTTAATTATTTCTACTAAATCAGGGTTATTCAATATTGAGTCTTTGAAATAGGTGCAACACTCGGTCTGTGATAAATTCTGAAATCAAGTTCATGAATCAGATGACGACTATGAAAATCCTCAGGAAAGATATCAACAAATCCAAAATAATACGAATTTATTTTATGTTGAGTTTCTCCTCAAACATTAAATAGGAATATCCTTCAATTATAGGAATGAAAAATCATAAGGTTGACGTAATTTAAATTTTATTTTTGTACTCATCCATGAGATGATGAATTTGAATGGGTTCTTTCACAATTAAAAATGTTCCATTCATTCCTCATTTGTTGATATGAGATCCATATAAATAAATACAATCCATGCATAGAATAACATCAAATTCAATTAAATGAATAATCATAATATTGGTAGGAATCTCTTTCCCTCATAGTTTAATTAGATAATATTTTTAGACATGTTGTGTTACCATCACACCATTAGGGGTTTTCAAAACTAAAATAAATATATAATAATTGAGCTTATAATTGAATACCCTATCTAGATTCCATAGATATAAAATAGTGGGTAGAGACTAAACAAAATATGAAAATAGATATTGTAGAGTGGATGATAAGTGTACTTTCACCAAACCATTCTTGTAACCCACAATGATAGTTTTATCACATGATATTTCAATTTTTCTTGAGGATTATGAGACTATTTATTCTAATTATCAAATACCTTCTGATTTGGCCACTATTTTTAATAAATCCCATAAACTTTTCATTTGAAACAATGGAGAGTGGGTGGTCTATTAGTTGGAATTGTCTTCTCTTGCATTTAATTTACCATCCCTTTAATTTAATTTCACTATTAAAGGGATTTATGATATTCCCTTACAAATTTAAAGCACGACATAGTTCTATTAAATCAATTCCATTGATGATTAATCCAATATTATTGGAATTTATATAGCTAGAATTTCATTCTAACTTTTGATCTATTTTATTTTTCGCATGTCATAATCTTTATTTTCGTATCGAAGCCACATGAATTGTGTGAATCACCAATTTCTGTATCTACCTTAAGTGATCAATGATTTATTTCTTTTGAGATAAAAAAGTATCTATATGTAATTGCTTTTGTATAATTGGTTTTAAATAACTAAATAATCAATCAATGTTCATTTCTAGAATTATTATTACATAATAATCATACCATTAAATCCTTATAAAATTAGATTCATTTGTACTAAAAGATACATTATTATTCCTTCCAAGCTCAATTAATTCCTTAAACATCCTTATACTTATAATGGGAGTGAATTACTTATGGAAAATATCTACCTAAACTCATCCCATTCTATGGAGTAAATTTCTTACTCTCTACTCATATTCTTAATAAGGTTCCACCATTGATATGCTTCACCTTCAAAATAATAAATAAAAAATACATATTTTCCATGTTCCGATCACTGGAGAAAAGAAAGTATCATTTCCATGTTGATGATCCATCACACATCTATTGGTGGATTAGAAGGCCTGATAAATAAATGTTGATGTTTTCTCATGAATTATTCAACAGAACTTTGTTCCCTCTTATTTTTTGGAAGAACAACATGGTTTAGGGCTTGATAATGTTGTGTAGTCATAATTTTTTTTCATCTCCTCTTCTATCCAATTTATTTTCCTTTGTGGGAAATCATTTCATTATATGCCACATTCAATATTTACAAAGTTATGTTTGGTTCCATACAATGACTAAAACTAAAACCAAAGTTTTATCAACACTAATCAAAGAGGAAATATATATAATCATGAAAAAACATTTATTTATTGTCTAAATTGAGATAGCTTCTTTTCAATCCATGACACATTAGTTTTATCATATAACTTCCATAATCTTGATCTATTCAAATCCCATATAATGGTTCATAAAGAAACTGTGTATTAACCAAATCATATCCTTTGGGAGTATCAAACTAGGTGAGAAATAAGGGTTGTTTTCATGTACTAGGTAATGATCATGTAATGACCAAGATTCCTTTCTCAGAGTTTTTTTCCCTAGATACCTCTATTCCAAAACCACACCAACTTGTAGTATCCATTCATGGATGTATTACTATGAAAAAACATATTATATTTATAAACAAAACATTAGGATGTTATACTATACTTAGAATTATCCCTATAGTGTTAATTAATGTTTTTATAATTCTAATATCCTAATATTGACTAAAACCTGGCCAATCATTCCAACTATGAGGACCCATTCTTTTAATAAATAAAAATCACATAATTTTAGATGAAATTATACACATTTCATAAACAAATTCCTAAGGACCATAATATTTTAGTGTATTCGGATACTAGAAACATAATCTTCTTATTTCTTAAATGATCTTCAAGATCCTCCTCAATGATCTTATCATGTACTACTCATATTAAGAATACCCAACCGAAACTTTTCTTCATAACATGGAGAAGGGAACATAAAAAAGTGTGAGATCATATTCTCAGAAAGGGTAAACAAAGGAATATCTATATATGATCATATTAAAAATAAGATAATCATAATGGTAAATGAACATGAAAATAATTGATAAAGTTCATACCCAACCTATCATAGATCACAAACATGATTCACTAAATAAAAGATTATAATTTCTTATGAAATGGTCTATAAGAGTGAGAAAACAATATAAAACAATCATAAACCATAAGATAATATCATAAAAGTGTGTCACTATCATAAATATACCAATAAATTTCATATGTCAAGGTTAAATATCAAGACAATCAACATAGTGGATCTAGAATCATCACCTATTTCAAATTGTGGATTATGAGCCACCTTTTAGCCATAGTGTTTTATGACTCTCATATTTCCCATAGCATTTCAATCCTATCAAATTTTTCCCATATTATCTCATGAGAAATAAATCTTCTCCCAATTCATTGGAGGAAGATATAATTCCCTCACATCACATAATGAAAACCATATTTATGTGTTCCACAATATCCTAAAATATTCAATATATCGTCACATCAGAACCCATGTAGATAAAAATGGTTTCATAAACACTTCATAAATTCATCATAGAATAACCAAGGAAAAATAAATTGGTTTTATAACCATTTAATCAATATAAAAATTAACCATCTTGAGAAATACTAAATATGGTATCATTTAATTTTATCCCCAGTAATCATAAGTAACATAAAATGATGTCATCTTAGATGGAAATTTATTTTGAAATATCACATGGAATAGTTCATGAAAAATATCATTTCCACATCGAAAATATATTTTAAAACATAATACATTTTAAAAATAATTTTATTTTAAAATAGCCTCATAAATGTTTAAATGATGTATTAAAATTAATTTAAAACATTTTATGGGGAAAATTTCCTTCAAATTTTAAAATCACAAAATATCACAAAATATTTTGTGAAAATATTTTAATTGTTATTTTTTTTAAATATTGGAATTAATATTTAAAACATTGAGTGGTTATAATTGTGATATATTATATTCATGACGTACATGTTAAAAAAATATTCTTTTCACATTTTTATTAAATAAAAATAATACTTATTTCGAAAACTACATGAATATTCAATTTAATTTTTTTTAAAAAAAATAAAAACATGTGTAATAAGTACATTAATATATCAATTAGTGTATGTGAAAAAATTATTTTTTTTAGAAACCATGGATATTGGAGAAGAAAAGTTTTTCCTGCTGAAAAGATAAATAATGAAGTTTTTTAAATCTTTTTCTATCTCTTAGTATTTAAATAGAGGAAAACGAAGGAAAAATATATTCTCATGAAATAAATAAGGGATAATATAATTTATTCATTTATATATATATGGATAATAATATGTTATCATTATATGTATAAACATAACCAATCTCGATAAACAATGAGATTGTATCATAAAATCTACACCACTTTGGTAACTTTGAATCATAAGTACCATAAATGAATAAAATTAAATGAAACTAAAAATATCATGATAATAAATAATTTCATAAAATTAATTTTCAAATGGTCTTTACTTACACATCATAAAAAATATGTGCATAACACAACATATTTCTCAAATAAATTAAATTAAGATAAAAATCTCTTACATTGATTTCTTCTTTCTTCTATATTACTCTAGATTCCTATAAAATAAATATAAATTTAATATATATATATATTAGTAACCCACTATAATATATAATATCTTATATTATATACGTATACTCTTTTATTACCTTTTTATAAACAATTCTTTGTTAAAATTACATTATGAGTAATTGCTACTTCATTTTTCACATATGTTTTGATTTGGTATTTTCCATAATTTTATATTGATAATGTTATTAATATTTTTATAATTTTAACCATAATATAAATATAATATATATTTATTATATATATATATTAATATTAATCCATTTATTTTAGAGATAGAAAATGAATTACAATGCTCACTGAGATAGTAGTTTTTATATATGCATACACGTTTTTTCCATTTTCTCAATGTATGGAATGAAAGGAAGTTGAGTAATAATTATTTCTAAAAAATAATTGTGATTTATTATATATCACATATATTAATTAAATGTATCCCATATTAACATTCATGTAAAACATAAGTGAAAAATGAATCACATCACTTCATGAGGCGGTATTCCGTCACACACACGATCAACGTTATCGTATTCCCTAGAGAATGGAAACAAAAAATGTTATATGTGATAATAAATTTATAAATTATATTTATGTCATATATATCATATATATACATTATATTCATCATCATATCCAACTTTTATAGGAACCTTGATGGTTCCCCTCTCATGGTAAACTTTCTCATGAGTCCATACACTTGATCACTTTCACTTTCTTCAATACCTCTAAATATGTAAGCAATATAAAAGGGGTATTTTCATAATTCATATAAGGTTGAATTTTCTCTTTAATACACCGTGATTTGGACTTCTCTATGAAAAAAAAATATATACTAAAACATTGATGGTCTTTGAAAATGATCTCATGGACTCGAACAAAAAAACTCTTATACTGAAGGGAAATCATCAGCTTTCCCTAAAATGACATCATAGTCGATGAGAGGAATTATTATCAAAACACATTATGGAAGTAAACCCATGAAACATTTGTATCCTTCCACTCCCAAAGATACAATTTCAATCCCTGATATATATTCCCTATTATCTGATTAACCACAAACAAATATTAGTACTTTTTCATGACATAAATCAAACTGAAGGAAATCTATACCTCCACCAGCCAAATATCTATCTCTAGATTATAAATGCTTCCTACATGCTTCACCAAACTATTCCTATAAATGGAAAACAAGGCCCTCATCAAATAATATTCCTCCTCTTTCCGGCCAATTTTTCATTGATCAACCATATCTACCTACTAAATCTTTACTATCTGAGAAACACATAGATGATGACTAAAATTCATAGTTATAAGGGGAAAAATTATTTCTCAGTCCCGATAGTAGGTAATTTTATTAAAAATTATTTCATTCATTTTAATATCCCAAAACCAACTATATAAATCAAGAACACAAGTCTATCATGATGCATATACCTCTCTTAGGTCCCTACACTACACATGATGCCACCTCACATGGAAATTCAGTAGTATTATAGTCCTTGAATATGATAATGGGGAGAAATAAAATTCGTTATCATATCCATTCTTCCCTAGACTATTTCATATAATAATATCAAATGAAATTGTTTCCATAATAAACCATGCAATAATCATTATTCCTAACTCTGCTCTCAATTTTATCCCTTAACCAAAACCTCTAATACAAACTGTTCATGACCCTCTCCATCTAAAGGTACCCCTACTATTCTCAAAATGATGGAAGATAGAATAATGACCCCCCCCCCCCCCGAGTCTCGCCTTAAATTGTCCCTAGGTTGGTGACAAGCATTGACAGTATGAAAATATCATATATGGGAGGCATTACTCTCACACACTGTCTCTATTTATATATATAGGATCAGGAGATAGGATACCTATAATCAATAAAATCATTGACAAAATATAAATTAGGGGAACCAAAATCATAAAAAAATACTTAAACAAAGTAAAGTAATATGGATAAATGTCTCCAAATAAATACTAAAAAAGTTCTATAAATGTGACTCAATAGTAGCTCTAGAACCCATGCTAGAAATGTCTAGTGAGGTTCACATAGACCAATTGGTAACATGAAAATTATTATATATATAAATTTGGTGAGAATATAAGAACACTTAAAATGATATCCCTCAATGTCTCTTATGAACATGTTAAAATGAACATACTAATGCACCAATGAGAAATCAACAGAATAAAAAAACCTAAAAAGGTCAAATATAAAATCCATTAATCAGTAAGTCACCCTCACAAAATAACACATCCTAGAATAATATCATAATTAGGATCATATCAATAAAAAGGTGACCACATTAATTTCCCATTAGTTTTATTCTTTCACACATGAATGGAATATGTCTCGATATTCTCATCAAATCTATATAATAAAATATCTTGAAAAAATCTAGGTGATCACAGCATGATAAAAACCCCATATTAAACTAAAAAACACCACACAACACATTTCTACTAATTTTACTTGGGCTATAACATCACATCACATATCTCTCGGATACACATGTGCCATCACCACTAGTACAAAAACCATTTTTTACGTCTCCCTTTTTCACATCGATTTTTCAGAACCAACGGAAAATATTTGAAAATCAAATTTTCACGTCAGTTTTATATAACCGATGTAAAAATACATTTCTGCTGTTTTTTCACGTCAGTTATTAAATAACCGATGTGAAAAATCCATTTTATCTGATTTTCACATCTGTTATATAATAACCGACGTGTAAAATCAACGTAGATCAATTTTTCACATCGGTTATTTAATAACCGACTTGAAAATCTATTTCCATGAAAATATATTAAAATTTTCACTCATTTTTAACGTCGGTTATTATAAAACCGACGTGAAAAATAGATTTTCACGACTTCTTCACATTGTCTATTTAATAACCAACGTTAAAAGGTATTTTTAATGTTAGTAATTTAATAACCGATGTGAAAAATGTTTACAAAAATGTAGTTCATTTCTCAAGCATTAATTTTACAGGTCACGAAGCTCAAATAGAGCTACGGATTAAAAGTTATGGCCTTTAGAATTTGGCTTTCCTTAAGACATCGTTTAGAGATAATCAACTTCTGAAGGCCATAACTTTTAATCCGTAACTTGGTTTGAGCTCCGGGAGTTGTCAAATTAAATCCTGGGAAATGAAATACATTTTTGTAAACTTTTTTCATGTCTATTATTAAATAACCGACATGAAAAATACTTTTTAAGTTTGGTTATTAAATAACAGATTTGAAAAAGTCAAAAAATTCCATTTTTCACATCGTTTATTTAATAACTGACTTCAAAAAAGCTTAAAAAAATTAGTTCATTTCCCTATATTTAATTTTATTGGTCATGGAGCTCAAATGGAGTTACGGATTAAAATTTATGGCCTTTAGAAGTTGGCATTCCATTAGACATCGTTTAGAGATGATCAACTTCTAAAGGCCGAAATGATTAATCCATAACTCCGTTTGACCTCCGTGAGCTGTCAAATTAAAGCTTGGGAAATGAAATACATTTTTTAAACTTTTTTCATTTAGGTTAATAAATAAACAACATGAAAAATTCTTTTTAACGTTGGTTATTAAATAACCGACCTGGAAAAGTCATGATAATCACTTTTTTCATGTCGGTTTTATAATAACCGATGTGAAAAAGTGATGAAGATTGATTTTTCAGGTCAGTTTTATAATAACCGACGTGAAAAATAAGTGCAAATTTTAATATCAATTCACATAAATTATCATAAAACTAACATTAAATATAATTTTATTATCCCGTGAACGAGAAATCTCAATTTTTTTACATCGCAACATTGGAAGTTGGAAATACCACCTAAAAATGTTAATACTGTGTTTTCTATTAGCATCACAATTATATGTTTCCATTATACTCATATCATAATTTAACTATCATTTATTTCAACCATTATCATTCCCCCAAATCGACTCTTTTGATCTTTAATGTGAATCAATTATTTCTTCTTTCCACGATCTTGTCAAGGTATGATTAATCATGTATCCATGATTTAGGGTTTTTATGAATTGTTTTCTTAATTAATATAGAATTTTACGATCATTTAATTCAACCGAAATCATTCGAATGAATCAACATGTTTTATCTTCCACTTGAATCAACAATTTCTTATTTTCGAGACCTCATCATGGTATTTGTAATTATTTTCCCATGATTTATTTTTTCATTGAGTAATTTTCTTAATTGATATACCATTTAATGATTATTATTTTATTATAATGATGGATGATTCATTATATCATGTTAAAACTAAAAATACCTCTATGGATTCAAAAAATCTTTCTAAGATGAAGCTACAGTTGTCTCATTCAATCTTTCCTCAAAAAAATATCAAACGTCTGATGGTCATAACTTTGTATTTGTAACTCTGTTTGAGCTCTACGACCAGTCAAATGAATGATTAGGAAATTTTTTACAAGATGGTGAAATTTTTTTGCATCTTTTATTTTATAACTGATGTTAAAAATAACTTTGAACATCAGTTATTAAATAGCCGACATAAAAATGGGGTTTTGAGGTCGGTTTTTTAAAAAACAGACCTAAAAAATGGCTTCTTAAATCCATTTGTAGAATTTATTTCAGGTCGGTTTTTTAAAAACCAACGTAAAAAACCATAAAACCCCATTTTTTACATCTATTATTAAATAAATGATGTAAGAAATCATATTTTTAACGTCGCTCGCAATAACATCCCCTGAAACCTGACGTTAAAAAGCAAAAACCCAACATAAAAAATACTTTTTGTACTTACATAACATCCCACATGATAGAATCTTGGACATCACATCACTTCAAATCCACCACCATAAAAAAATATTAGGGTTTCATGAAAATAAATAATGTTCCTTACTCATACCATGAAATTTCTCCTCTATAATATAACTCATCAAACATCATCACAACTCAATTTTGATTTCTATCCATCACATCTTGTGCATGGAAATTTCATATATAAGAGAGTGCGTGAAACAATGGGATTACATCCATCTATCCTCATTATTTGGATGTTGAAAAACACCCCCCAAATATATGGATATTTTCATCTGGTTATCAAAATTGGTTGGTTGGGTATAAAAATTAAATGTAATGTACAATATATAAAAATATAATAGCCACACAGAAGCCCAACCTATGAATTCACAACATGAGTAATTGCCAACTCAAAAAATCCACTACTTTCATTTCCACCTCAAAATACATAACACCATATAGAAAAAAAATCTTCTAGCCACATACTACCATTCATTATTAAGTTAATACACTTTTAATATTTCCCCTCACCAACTAATTCATTTCTTTATTTTAGCCTATTTATTTCACATTTATCAGAAACCCTTTAAACCAAACTTACTATTTTATTTAAGAGTTTATTAAATAAACAATCCAATTCCTTTTTATTTTCATTATTAATTAAATTATTCTATCACCAACATGAAGGTAATAATACACCACAAAAACAAAAAACTAACCCAATGTTAACATGCCAATACGCCCCAGACTACTACAATTTCATATCATTTCCACTTCTCATCACAGAAGCAACATCACAACAAACACTCATCATATCCTCCAAATTTGATAATAAATTTCCATTGAATCCTACCTCACTACACTACCACACATTAAAAACTTTTTACATCATTCATATATTAGTTTTATGTTTTAGAACTGAGATTTTCATCACCTTCAATTCATAATTTCATGGTAATTATCACAAAATCCATAATTTCAATGTGAAACCAATTTATTCGGTGCATATAACATATTATAAACTTTTGTCCAAGGTGATATAAAACAGAAAAAATAGTAAGGTTTCCACAACATGTCTTCCATAACACAAACAAAACCCCTAATGAACCTGATTTTTATAACGGAATCAATCCCATACCATCTCAATATCAAATAATATTAAACATGGTGAAACATATGACTCGCTACCCTTTCCTTTCAATTATCAATTAAACCAATTAATTATATTTATTAAGCTAGTGAATAATATCTTCTAAAAGATAAACAAGAGAATGGACCCTCTAACATGTATAACTAGATGTGAGAATGAGGATCCCAAACCTTTAAAAAGCCTCCCAAAATTGTTTTGAAGATTGGAGAACGAGGATAACAACCACCAAGATCCTAGATGGATGATAGAACCTTGATCACTTTAGAAATCACCCCACAACATATTCTTATCAAAAAATCTTAAAAACAAATGATTCCATGACATCAGCCCTTTCCAGATGAATAATTAGATGTAAAATAGGGACAATATAAGGAGGAAACTAACCTAAAACCACCATGGATCAATCCCACATGTATATGGTTGAATGAAATTGAAAGGGTGATAAAATAACCCATTGGGATGAAATATATTCCCAAAATAAATGAAATAAATTCTACTAATAGGATATAGTTCTAGGTAATTTATGAATTTATACCTAGTCTACCAAACACCACTTTAAGATGAATATTATAAATCCAAATTAAAACATTTCTAAAAAAGGACTAAACCATCATGTAGCTTGTAACACCATATAATAGTGATGATGGACAAAACAATTTCTGAGATACATGGTGAGATCCAAGTCATATGTAAAAAAAAGGACCATGACCCATCCAAGATTGCTACACCACAAAAACTAACTACCATTTATGGGGGATATGATGAAATTTAAATCTAAAAATCCTCTTCTTTAACATTAAAAGTAACCCAAATAAACTCACCCCTAGTGTAACACCCCAGGTAAATAAAGAATAGACATTTTCATATTTATCCATATTTGTGAATAAAGTATCAATATTACGTTAAAGGGTTGCTATGTTCGATAGCGTACCCGATACACAACAAAGAGTTTCATTGAAATCTTACGTTGCACTCTAATAATAAAATAATATTATTTTAAATGGTAGTTAACATGTAGCCGTTGTATTGGAGAGAATGGATAGAAATAACTAAAATTTGATTATATATGTTTTTAAATGTTTTTATATATATCCAATAAAAGATAAAGGCTTAAAATATAGAAAGAATTCAATTTTAGGCGTATATGCCCTAGTTCTCACTAAAGGTTCACTTATCGCCTTTTGATGGCGAACTGTCATTAAATATAGTTTCGTTCACTATTATACATCCTTTTGGACCAAATAAAACTCTTCTTAAGAATTGGGACATCAAAATTTACTTTGTGTAAATTTTTGGTATCTTTCCGATAAAGTTCAATTTTTTAAATGAATAGTGTAAAATGTTGTATTTTAAATCAAAACAACTTTTTAATCTAATTTATTTATATGATTAGATTATCTTTTGAATTTTTTTAAAGTAAAATTATAATATATTTTTACCATTAAATCCAATAGTGGTCGTTGGAATTAATTTCACTATGAAATCAGACTTGAACCAGTGTCAATATTTTGATACTTATTGTTTCATAAAAACACGCTATTTGATCTGACAGCGGGAACTAATTATTAAATTAATTAATGTGACTTATATGTTTTGAATTTGGTAAAATAGACTTCATTTTTGAATTCAGAATATCAAATATAGCTTAGGGTGAATTTTTGGGAATTTTCTGAAAAACTTCAATTTTTGATGAATAGTGAAACCACTAAGTGGTACTTATAAAAACTGATTTTTCCATTTAAATGAAATTTTTCCATCTTTGTGTTTTGAATTTCAAAAATCCGACATACATGGTTGTCATTAAGAAGTAAAATGTGGTTCAATGGGATAAAAATAATTTTTTGGTGAATAGTAACTTATTAAGTTTTTAATCGCGATTAGAGGTAATTAGTGTAGTTTAAGGTAAAAATAATGTTTTAATAATATGAAATGAACTTGAAACATGTCCTAACCTCATTGGATATGTAATGGCCGACCAAGAAAAGCCATGGGTCAACTTGGGTACCCAATGGAGCCACTTTGGTTGGGAAATGACATAAATAACTTTTTATTTAATGTAAAAGTAAAAATGACACAAACATAATATGTTTTACTAAGACAATTTTTAAGTGGGGTTATACAAGTCAGATTTTTTATTATAAATATTAATAGGAAAGCTAAAAATATTTCCTACATCATAGTAATTTTTTATAATTTTTAGACATTATATAAATTAAATTATTTATGACATCATAATGATGCAGCGATGACATCATTATCTGACGATTTAAATAAAATGAGAAGATAATGTAAACTTTATGACATACACGAGTCCAAAACTTATTGGATGGGTGGATTTAGAACCCTTAGCACCTTATCCACGAATTAAATTAATGTGGGACCTTTTAAAACCGAAACACATTCTCAAATAAAGTAATATTTCTTACTTTCCAAAAGTGCCTCTCCTCTCCTCTTATAAAAGGCCCCAAACTCTACCTCATTTCACACACTCCTCACGCCTTTGGCTCGGCCAAACCCTGCCTATTTACTCTCTCCACATCCCTCTCCTCATCCTAGAGGATTCCCTTTGGGAATAATCCTTTCAAAGGAAGCCTTTAGGCTCAAATCAAAAGGAGTTACACTTTTAAAGGTAATTCATTCTCTCATGTTCATTTGTTTTATTTTGCTTCTCCAACCCCCTAAACTCTTTTTATATACTTATTTTGTAACAACACCAGTATCTTCAATATACTAGGATGTTTTTATAAGATTTATTCGAGCTACACTCTCACACAACTACATCAAATGGTTAAAGAACATATGGTTTCCGTGGATGGCGAAATTATGCCTCCCGAAACGATGATTGTTCAATACTCATTTAACACCTTCAAAGGTGGCCATTATGATGTAACTATTTTTATATATGATATATAATATGTTTATTTTTTCCTTAATCTTCTTTTTTTCATTTTGTGCATACCTTTATGGTTTCCATTATGGGTAAACGTGATATCTTCATTTAAGGAAGTGCGGACTACCGCCCCTCAAAGTGATTTGATTCGTTAAATACCATATGTGGGACGTATAAAGGATGGAACTATGATATTATATATGATATTATACTGTAATTATAATATACCTATATATCATTATTATTACTTTCTATAAAATACAAAATAGAAATGAAAGTAGCGTTCATGCGTATGTACGGCTTACCGTCTCCATGAACGGTGCATTTCATTTCTTACCTCTAAATGATTATGTAATGTTATAAATTCATGAATTTACTGCATATATATGACATATATAATCTCTACATCATGAATTCAATTCTGGATATAATACACATTTGTCCACACGAACAACATGTAATTGTAAGAAATCCACTTTCGACTTAAGAACGAAATATCGGCAAAACAAATATTATTAACTTAAATGATTACATAATGTTTATGACATGGTAATAAGTGATATAAAAGGAATAATGAACTTGAAAAAGGTTCTTAAGGAAGTATAAATTAACTCAAGTTTATTATTCAGGAGATTAAAGAATGATCGAGTCAAGTCGGACCCGAGGTAAGGGATCCTACTCCTCTCATTCTTTTTAAGTACACACTTTTATGTCATTCCTTTTAAAGCTCATCTTTCTTGTTATTGGGATGATATTTTATATTAAACTTACTGTAATTTTTATGCTCATGTGATTAGAGACCCTATTCTCTCTCATCAATCCATTTTGGAAGTTTTGAGTGGCGTAGTTAGGCTGCCGAACATTCGTAAGAGATCTAACCTCTCTCTTTCTTTTTAAGTACTCTCCTTTATGTCACTTCTTTTAAGATACTCTTTGTAATGTTGGGGGATGTTCTTTTATATTATTCTTTCTGTAAATTTTATTGTAATGTGATGAGATACCCTATTTGATCTCATCAATCCATATTCTGAAGTTTTATGTGGCACCGTTAGGCTGCCGAGTTTTCGTAAGGGATTTTTCATCTCACTTTTATTCCCGTGAGATTTATGCTAAATTTGCCACAAATTCCTCTTAGTGGTGTATGTACTACAAATTATTCTGCTCTTTGTGTAATATAATTTAGTTTATGAGTATTTACATCAATGGTCTATTTTCTTTCTTTCATGGGGTGTATGTTTTGAAAGATACCCAAGTCGGTAAGGGAACCTTTCACCCTCCTCTTTTTTAAAAGTCATATTTTGTTGGGTCTTTTAATTTACATATTTTTATGTTGGGATATGTTCTAATATATCCTTATTGATGTAAATTTTATGTCCAAGAGATTAGTTACACTTTTTATCTCTCATCAACTCATTTTGATGTGACGCCGTTAGGCTGTCAAGGGAACTTCTTAACCCAATTTCAATTTCTTTGGGTTCAACATGTAGTTATTGAATATGTCATCCTTTGAATATGTTTGAATGACATTTTATTGTTTTACACTTAATATACACTTATATTGGGTGTATTTATATTTGTCACACATAATTTTGAGATTGATTTATCCTTAATTTAAGGATACCTTCTTTATAAGAGATTTCATCACATTTGACATTTCTATTGAGACTTCATTGTTGTTATGCACCAATTCACTATTATATGGTGTATATACTATCCTTGGGAATATTATACCATGAATCCATTTATTCTCATGATATTATAAAGTTCTGATTATATGTTTTCCTCAATTATTGTATTCAAGTGTCTCTAATTTTGGTAAAAACCCTTTAACCAAAATATCGCTTTAAATGTTTTAATGATTTGTTATTATTAATATCCATCTTTTCAAAATGGTTTTAATGATTTATTTATATGGATATTAATGGTTTAAAATGTTAAAAGAATCAAGGTGGTATGGGACACTTTGATTCAAAAATCTCTTTATTAAACGTTTTAAATGGTTTTGGAAATGGTTTCTTTTTGAATGGATTCATTATTTCAATATACTAAAATGTTATATTGTGATTGAAATGTGGAAATGTTATGTTTCCTTTATGCATGTTTTATGTGATACATTTATGTTATGGATCTTGGGCATTGTTATGAAAACGGGTGGTTCCGTGATAAACTAAGGGCGGGTGAGCCCGATATAGCTCTCCAATGCATTGGGTAACGCGAAGGAGTGAAACGTTAAGGTTTCTCCGAAGAGATTTAGGGAATATACTATGATGGGTATTCCAAACATAACCAAGAGGGTTACTCCCTACGTAAGAATGTTATTAATGCCTCAAGTTACCTTTATGTCTAATGTTTTCTATGATTTATTCATGATTTGATATGCCTATGTTTTATGCGTAAAGTGTGATTTCATTCTAATGTATATATGAACTCATGTTTCCTTTCCATATTTTTATAACTCTTACTGAGCTTTTTATGCTCATCCCAAGTTTTTGAAATGTTTTTCACAGGTCAAGGGAAAGGTACTTGTTGTGATGATAGTGTCAAGGATGTGTCAAGAAAGAATCCGTGTTATATTTTAAATATGTTTCCTTTGATGGGAAGAATGAATACTGTCTTTTATGTAACCACTTTGTTTAAATGTGGAATGTAATGCAAGTTTCATGATCTAATTCTCTAAAACTCTAATCCTGAAAATATCCTCAATGTGTAATCTTGTAATAACTCAAGATTAAGTAAGGTTTAAGTCTGGGGCCTTATAGTTTATATCAAAGGTCGGTTTAGATAACTTTAGAGGTTAGGGTATTCTTTAAGCATAAGTGACATTACCATAATGGTTAGGATTTCAGAAAGAGTCCTAGTTTTAGATAAAGTGAATGAGTAAGTGTATCTTAGTGTTTACCTTCCTCATTAGTACATGATGGTTTTGTTGATATACTCACACTGACATTTCTATTTTTAGTGAATGGATGGATCTAGCAGGCACCAAAGAGACAACAGGTTTGAAGGAAATTGTGGTGGTACTCTGATTAAGATACTAGATAAAATGGAGCATTCAATGAGGAAACTCATGCTTGTTCTAAACCAACTATCAAGGAGTCATGATCAACCACTTGAACCTTGGTATTATCTTTAATGCATCATGTACGAGATGACCAATCCATGTGGAAGTTCAAGTAATAATTATAAAGGTAACCATTAGAGTTTATATGATCCTTACATTTGAGGTAATTATGGGTTATTATATGATATGATGGAAAATGAAAGGCATGAGATAAACTTGAGGTTAAAATGTGTTATGATCATTTTTGATGATTTTATCTCTTTTTGGGGAATGATTTAAGAATTATATAGTTTTGGAAAAAGGACAACACGCAGACCGTGTGACAACCCGTCGCGTCGGACAAAGCTGCGGGAATCGAACCCACAACCAAAGTTCGACTGGTATTTATCGCCTACCACTGGAATACGTGAAGTCCCTGGTTATTTTTACCGATTCTTTTTAGTTATATGATTTTATGAATTAAGAGTAAATTGATTTTGGGTTATTTATTAAAATGATTAACCTATCATGGAGGATATGTGATTAGGATAATTACTTTTCAATGTGAGACTTTAGGAGCGACTGATATTGTTTGGAGATAAATGTTACGATTTATCTTGGAAGACTATGTGACTAAATCCTTCAAATATTTGGGTTTCAATCTTAGATTGGTTTACTTTGAAGAATTTTATGGACAAGTTGTTTATCGGACGGTCCTCGTTGAACTTTGGGTTTTGTTGGATAAATTTTGGAGATTAAGCATAGATTTTCTTTTTATAAAGGGTTATCCTTTTCTAGATTATCTGATCTTGTACTAACCTTTTGGTTTTGGTTTTGGTTAAAGCCTAAATAAATGGGAAGTATATAGTTCTCTTTTGTGGATTAGGTGATTCTCTAGAAGTTGATTATAGTACTCTTAATGCGAACAAGTCTCCCTAAATACTCGTCTTTTGGAAAAAATATGAGTTTGATTAAGGAATCTAGTAAAAGTAGAAAGTCAACATGATAAGTGATTATGTTTCCTTATGAATAAATTCCTCAATAAAAAGTAACTTAAAACAAAAATGTTGTCTATTAACTTTTCCTACTGGGGAACCCAACACTGTTTAACCCATCACAAGTTTGTGATTTTCTTATTGTTAACTTTCTCCTAAACATGTTTTCTATCACTATCCATCAGAACATGACCCTATGTTTTCTCCTCCATGTCCATGTTTTGCTACATGGAGTGCTAGTATGGGTTAACTCAGGTGACCTCTGTACTTATCTTTCTTTATTTTAAAGTGATTGTTTTACCGACTCTTGTTCTGATGTGGGACTTTCAAGGATGTTTCCAAGCGCAATTTTAAAATTGCGAGGACGCAATTCCCAAAAGGGGGGAAGGATGTAACACCCCAAGTAAATAAAGAATAGACATTTTTATATTTATCCATATTTGTGAATAAAGTATTAATATTACTTTAAAGGGTTGCTATGTTCGATAGCGTACCCGATACACAACAAAGAGTTTCATTGAAATCTTACGTTGCACTCTAATAATAAAATAATATTATTTTAAATGGTAGTTAACATGTAGCTGTTGTATTGGCGGGAACGGATAGAAATAACTAATATATGATTATATATGTTTTTAAATGTTTTTAGATATATCCAATAAAAGATAAAGGCTTAAAATACAGAAAGAATTCAATTTTAGGCGTATATGCCCTAGTTCTCACTAAAGGTTCACTTATCGCCTTTTGATGGCAAACTGTCATTAAATATAGTTTTGTTCACTATTATACATCCTTTTGGACCAAATAAAACTCTTCTTAAGAATTGGGACATCAAAATTTACTTTGGGTAATTTTTTGGTATCTTTCCGATAAAGTTCATTTTTTTAAATGAACAGTGTAAAATGTTGTATTTTAAATCAAAACCTCTTTTTAATTTAATTTATTTATATGATTAGATTATCTTTTGAATTTTTTTTTAAAGTAAAATTATAATATATTTTTACCATTAAATACAACAGTGGTCGTTGGAATTAATTTCACTTTGAAATCAGACTTAAACCAGTGTCAATCTTTTGATACTTATTGTTTCATAAAAACATGCTATTTGATCTGACTGCGGGAATTAATTATTAAATTAATTAATGTAACTTATATGTTTTGAATTTTTTAAAATAGACTTCATTTTTGAATTCAGAATATCAAATATAGCTTAGGGTGAATTTTTGGGAATTTTCTGAAAAACATCAATTTTTTATGAATAGTGAAACCACTAAGTGGTACTTATAAAAACTGATTTTTCCATTTAAATGAAATTTTTCCATCTTTGTGTTTTGAATTTCAAAAATCCGACATACATGGTTGTCATTAAGAAGTAAAATGTGGTTCAATGGGATAAAAATAATTTTTTGGTGAATAGTAACTTATTAAGTTTTTAATCACGATTAGAGGTAATTAGTGTAGTTTAAGGTAAAAATAATGTTTTAATAATATGAAATGAACTTGACACATGTCCTAACCTCATTGTCTATGTAATGGCCGACCAAGACAAGCCATGGGTCAACTTGGGGACCCCATGGATCCACTTTGGTTGGGAAATGACATAAATAACTTTTTATTTAATGTCAAAGTAAAAATGACACAAACATGATATGTTATACTAAGACAATTTTTAAGTGGGGTTATAGAAGTCAGATAATTTATTATAAATAGTCATTGGAAAGATAAAAAGATTTCCTACATCATAGTAATATTTTTATAATTTTTAGATATTATATAAATTAAATTATTTATGACATCATAATGATGCAGTGATGACATCATTATCTGACGATTTATATAAAATGAGAAGATAATGTAAACTTTATGACCTACACATGTCCAAAACTTATTGGATGGGTGGATTTAGAACCCTTATCACCTTATCCACGAATTACATCAATGTGGGTCCTTTTAAAACCGAAAAACATTTTCAAATAAAGTAATATTTCTAACATTCCAAAAGTGCCCCTCCTCTCCTCTTATAAAAGGCCCCAACCTCTACCTCATTTCACACACTCCTCAAGCCTTTGGCTCGGCCAAACCCTGCCCATTTACTCTCTCCACATACCTGTCCTCATCCTAGAGGATTCCCTTTGGGCAGAATCCTTTCAAAAGAAGTCTTTAGGCTCAAATCAAAAGGAGTTACACTTTTAAAGGTAATTCATTCTCTCATGTTCATTTGTTTTATTTTGCTTCTCCAACACCCTAAACTCTTTTTATTTAATTATTTTGTAACAACAACAGTATCTTCAATATACTAGGATGTTGTTATAAGATTTATTCGAGCTACACTCTCACACAACTACATCAAATGGTTAAAGAACATACGGTTTCTGTGGATGGCGAAATTCTGCCTCCCGAAACGATGATTGTTCAATACTCATTTAACACCTTCAAAGGTGGACATTATGATGTAACTATTTTTATATATGATATATAATATGTTTATGTTTTCTTTAAGCTTCTGTTTTTTTTCATTTTGGGCATACCTTTATGGTTTCCATTATGGGTAAACGTGATATATTCATTTAAGGAAGTGCGGACTACCGCCCCCTCAAAGTGATTTGATTCGTTAAATACCATATGTGGGACGTATAAAGGATGAAACAATGATATTATATATTATATTATACTGTAATTATAATATACTTTTATATCATTATTATTCCATTCTATAAAATACAAAATAGAAATTAAAGTAGCGTTCATGCGTACGTACGGCTTACCGTCTCCATGAACGGTGCATTTCATTTCTAACCTCTAAATGATTATGTAATGTTATAAATGCATGCATGTACTGGATATATATTACATATATGATATCTACATCATGAATACAATTATGGATATAATAAACATTTGTCCACACTAACAACATGTAATTGTAAGAAGTCCACTTTCGACTTAAGAACCAAATATTGGCAAAACAAATATTGTTAAAATAAATGATTACATAATGTTTATGACATTGTAATAAGTGATATAAATGGAATAATGAACTTTAAAAAGTTCTTAAGGAAGTATAAATTAACTCATGTTTATTATTCAGGAGATTAAAGAACGATCGAGTCAAGTCAGACCCGAGGTGAGGGATCCTACTCCTCTCTTTCTTTTTAAGTACACACTTTTATGTCATTCCTTTTAAAGCTCATCTTTCTTGTTGTTGGGATGATCTTTTATATTACACTTACTGTAATTTTTATGCTCATATGATGAGAGACCCTATTCTCTCTCATCAATCCATTTTGGATGTTTTGAGTGGCGCCGTTAGGCTGCCGAACTTTCGTAAGAGATCTAACCTCTCTCTTTATTTTTTAGTACTCTCCTTTATGTCACTTCTTTTAAGCTCCTCTTTGTAATGTTGGGGGATGTTCTTTTATATTCCTGTTGCTGTAAATTTTATTTTAATATGATGAGATACCCTATTTGATCTCATCAATCCATATTCGGATGTTTTATGTGGCGCCGTTAGGCTGCCAAGTTTTCGTAAGGGATTTTTCATCTCACTTTTATTCCCGTGAGATTTATGCTACATTTGCCAAAAATTCCTTTGAGTGGTGTATGTACTGCCAATTATTCTACTCTTTGTGTAATATACTTTCGTATATGAGTATTTACATCAATGGTCTATTGTCTTTCTTTCATGGGGTGTATGTTTTGAAAGATACCCAAGTCGGTAAGGGAACCTTTCACCCTCCTCTTTTTTAAAAGACTTATTTTGTTGGGTCTTTTAATTTACATATTTTTATGTTGGGATATGTTCTCATATATCCTTATTGATGTAAATTTTATGTCCAAGAGATGAGTTACACTTTATATCTCTCATCAACTCATTTTGATGTGATGCCGTTAGGCTGTCAAGGGAACTTCTTAACCCAATTTCGATTTCTTTGGGTTCAACATGTAGTTATTGAATATGTCATCCTTTGAATATGTGTGAATGACCTCTTATTGTTTTACACTTAATATACACTTATATTGGGTGTATTTATATTTGTCACACATAATTTTGAGATTGAATTATCCTTAATTTAAGGATACCTTCTTTATAAGAGATTTCATCACATTTGACATTTCTATTGAGACTTCATTGTTGTTATGAACCAATTCACTATTATATGGTGTATATACTGTCCTTTGGAATATTATATCATGAATCCATTTATTCTCATGATATTATAAAGTTCTGATTAAATATTTTTCCTCAATTATTGTATTCAAGTGTCTCTAATTTTGGTAAAACCCCTTTAACCAAAATATCGCTTTAAATGTTTTAATGATTTGTTCTTATTAATATACATGTTTTAAAAATGGTTTTAATGATTTATTTATATGGATATTAATGGTTTAAAATGTTGAAAGCTTTAAGGTGGTATGGGACACTTTGATTCAAAAATCTCTTTATTAAACATTTTAAATGGTTTTGGAAATGGTTTCTTTTTGAATGGATTCATTATTTCAATATACTAAAATGTTATATTGTGATTGAAATGTGGGAATGTTATGTTTCCTTTATGCATGTTTTATGTGATACATTTATGTTATGGATCTTGGGCATTGTTATGAAAACGGGTGGTTCCGTGATAAACTCAGGGCGGGTGAGCCCGATATAGCTCTCCAATGCATTGGGTAACGCGAAGGAGTGAAACGTTAAGGTTTCTCCGAAGAGATTTAAGGAATATACTTTGATGGGTATTCCAAACGTAACCAAGAGGGTTACTCCCTACGTAAGAATGTTATGAATGCCTCAAGTTACCTTTATGTCTTATGTTTTCTATGATTTATTCATGATTTGATATGCCAATGTTTTATGGGTAAAGTGTGATTTCATTCTAATGTATATATGAACTCATGATTCCTTTCCATATTTTTATAACTCTTACTGAGCTTTTTATTCTCATCCCAAGTTTTTGAAATGTTTTTCACAGGTCAAGGGAAAGGTACATGTTGTGATGATAGTGTCAAGGATGTGTCAAGAAAGAATCCGTGTTATATTTTAAATATGTTTCCTTTGATGGGAAGAATGAATACTGTCTTTTATGTAACCACTTTGTTTAAATGTGGAATGTAATGCAAGTTTCATGATCTAATTCTCTAAAACTCTAAACCTGAAAAGATCCTCAATGTGTAATCTTGTAATAACTCAAGATTAAGTAAGGTTTAAGGCTGGGGCCTTATACCTAGACTCAACATTGCAACTTTGGTGACCATGATGTAGCCATTCCTAAAATGGACGAATGTCCAAAAATCTCCATTGATTTCCAAAATCATAGTAAAATACTCCAAACCATAGCTACTCCCTGACATAAAACACATCCATGATCAATGGTTTATCCACGACAAAATTAGAAGTGACATAAATACTTTTTGGGACCCCTACCCCACATTATACCTCTCCACTCTATAAATTATCCATCCAGGGAGAAGCATAATTCTCTACACTACAAAACTCATTCCAGAATAATTTTTCATATTTAACCTCATTTTCCCCTCTAACTATGTATAATCCTACTGAAAACACGTCTAGAACTTGAATTTGTGTTAAGTAATTGGTCAGAAGGCCCATACCATTAAAATATTTTTTTGTTGATAGAGGTGATTTTTTCCATATAATTATATAATTTCACTAAAAAGTATCCAAATTTCAACGAAGTTGGCTTTGATGAAATGTGGAATAAAAATTGTTTCCATAAGATTATGATTTCCTTTTCCCAAAAATGAAAAATATGTTGACTCAATCGCCCACATGGAGGGTGACATCTTTTTAAAAAAATATATATATTTATAATAACTGTCATGGTTGAGCTGCTACTCTTTGTTTCTCACAAGCCCTACACATTACTGAGGGGAGATAATTTTTGATATCTTGTTCTATGTTGGGTGACTACCTATTTGATGTTACATACTCCATTCAAGATTATAAATTTCCCAAAACCCCTATTAGGATTTTTTTAGTCACCCAAGGCCCATAAAATTTAAAATAATTTCATGAATATAAGTTAATATATTTTGGTATGTGGTTAGATTTATTTTGATACCATGAGACTTACATTTTATAAATTAAAATTAGATAAAGTTATTTTAATATATTAAAAAGTTCTTCTTGTAAAATTTGTTGTAAATTTAATTTTTTAGCACATTTATTTTGGATTCCCGCTAATCTTGAGAATTGACCGACAAATTTTTTTCAGGAATTTTACTATTCTATTTATTTCAATTACCTATAATGGTCTTAATAATTAGTTATTAGATTAAAGACTTAAAATCATTCCTCTCTTTCATTATATATATAATGGCCCATAAGTCCAAGATAATATTTTGTATGTATTTTTTCATTGCCAAGTGTTTATGTATAATGTTAAGGGTGATAGAAAATGTCAAACACACTATTTTTTAGGGAAGTTTATGATGAGACATGAATACATTAGATAGCAGTGCGAGATAAGACACGAGTCACTCATGAATATGTTTGTAGTTGACCATTTATACACAATGGATCAACCAAATATTGAATTATCAGGATCAGAAACCATGATATTTTTTATCTATATTTTATTGTTATTGTGTGACTGTGAATATCTACATAATCATATAGAATAAAAAAATAATGTATAGATAAAATGAACATGTTCAATGAAATTTTTTCTATTTATAACATTGTCCGTATGTGGGTGATATCACATAGAACAAGGTAGTCTAAATATAAATGGATTACATTATCTATGAAAAACTAAAACCCCTCAATGTAAATATTAAGTTATTTATTCCTTTTTTAGAATAGATTTGAACAAAAAATGGTGTACATAGTGATATTCAACCCTAGATTAGGGTTAATTTAACTAATGGGGATTTCTAATGAGAACAATGTTTTGACTGAACTTATTTTGGAAAAACATTGATAGAAATATATTTCTTGTTTCAACATTATGGTCCAATGTTGATAATTGAACAATTTTATTTTACAGGAGGTAGGGCTCCAGTAAATAGATCAAGGTGAAATGATTTATTATAGTTTTCTAGTGGAAATACTATCTTGTTACATTGTGATGAGTGTTTTATACATAACATGGACTATAAATTGTGGTTTTAAGGATCCATTCCACTAGAATAATCAAGAGACTGAATATTCTAAATCTAGTAATTTGGGGGATTGTATAATTCGTTAAAATTTAGGGAGATAAATTAAGTTAATAAAATCTGTAATGTCTAATAATTGGTAATAAAAATAAAAGAACTATTAAAATTAAATTTTATTCTGTATAATATTTCTGAGTAAGACCATAGTTTTCAATGATCATTTTCTGATTAAGAACATGTCCCACCAATTGTGAATTTTAATGACTAGTTGATAATCTTGCACAAAGTACAATAATATAAGAAATTATATGTGTTAGAGTCCCCAATACCTATTGAGCCACCTTAGGAAGCACAGGTAGAATTGATGTGTGCAGGGGTATCATTAATGATGTGTTTTATTTATATATCAGAAGGAAATCATTAATTTTAAATTATTTTCAATCCCAACATGAGTAAATGAATAATTATATCAGGTTGTCTCATCTGTAAGAAGCTTGTGAGAAAAAATTCTTGTGAGATATAAATGACATGATGATTAAACTAAACATGTGGGAATTTAATGAGGTATCAAGAACTATCAATAGACTACTTTATTATATTATTATCACCCAATTAATATATTTTAATTTAGAATTATAGTAAACAATAAATATGGAGAAAAAAATAATTACATTTTGGGTAAGTTTCTCCATGAAGATAAGAGCATAAAGAGAGATTTAGTTCTTATAGTTACCAAGATGGAAGACATTGTGAAAATACCAATGGAATGTGTGAAACTCAAAGAATCTTCAGAACATCTTTCATAGAAAAGAGGAAAAACATCATCAAATAGGATATTTTATTTTCATGTCCTGATATATATCCGTGGAAGATAAAATGAATTGATTTGAAGCAGAAGAAAAAAGGGTATTTGACTTAGTCTATATTCATCATGTAATGTGTTGTTTTTATTTTACTTTTTTGGTGTTAGATACTAAATTTTTTTCACACATTTGTAACCAAATATAGCATTGATGTTTGTATAGAAACAGTATAAGAATTTTGATAAATTCTCTAAGAGGCTAAGAAAGGTTGATTCCCATTTCAATGATGGTAAGTACACACCTTCTAATTAATATGTTTATTAGTTATAATTTAATTTTATTGTGTATTACGAAAATATTTCTCTCTCATTTCCATTAAAAACCTGTAAATTTTTCTTTTTCTGGAATGAATGTTGTTTTTGGTATCTCATAATCATATAATTTTTCAATAATTCTTGAATCATTGATAATAACTCATTAATGTAAAATATAAGAGTTAAATACCTATTAGATGAATGTTGATTCTTAATCTAGTAAAATTTAAATTAGATATAAAAAAATTACCTGGTATGGTACATATAATATTTATAGAGAAAATAATATCATATTATTGGTTCATTTACATATCTAGTTATAGGAAAGGCCTTTATAAATAAATGTAATCCTTAAAGCTTTTATAATTAGTTCAGCTAGATTGTATAAACTATTCCATTGAAAAGATAGTGGTAAATTAATATACATTAGGAGATTACTTTAAGGGTGTTAAGGAATGTAAAAGTGATTTAATTAACATTCATGGTCAGAATATATGAGTTGCTTCATTCCCATGATCCAACTAATATCTCAACCATGCATTCAACGATCATTGAAAATAAATATTGGAGTATTTCCTATAATCATATTTCATTATTCCTGTAAAATATACGAAGTGAGTAAAAGGATGACCGATGATGAATCTTATATGTAAACATTGATCATTAAAACTTTATCATGGATCAATTCCTAAATAAACATTTCCATATAAATATTAGAGTCATAATGTTATTAGAAAGAGAATAAATGGTGAGACTTATATGAATTGTAAAAACATTCAATATATATTTGATACATGATTTATAATTCACAATGTTTATCTATAACCATATAAATATTATAAGGAAAAATGGATATCATATGAGATATATTTTGAAAAGAATACTTTTATTTATAATAACATGTGTTTAGAGACAAATGGTTTATTAATTCAATAACAATATTATATTGTGTAAAACAAAAAGTGAATATATTCTATTATCCTAAACTTCATGTAGGATAATACATAAATCCCTACTGTAGAAAATAATAGTAAAAATGTTGGCTGCATTTTTATAAAAGGGTGTACATATCTATTTGAGATAATAGGAGAAAAACTCACTTATGTTAAGTAAAGGATAGATAAAAACACATATTTGGCATACAAACATGATCCATAAGAGATTATGAAAAGAAGTGTTCTAGAGACTATTACTATGAGGGAAGCATGTAGCCATAATAATGGGTTTATATTCACCATATAGGGTGATACATTATTTTTGGACAATATTGAATCCCATTATTAAATATTAAAAAGTATGAAATAATGATTAACATGTCTACTTTAAAATCAATAATCGATTCAATGTACCAAAGTATAGGTTCTTTAAATTTTGAATGTTTCACATCTTCATATAGGGGTGGGTATTTTATAAATATAATACAATGATGGTCATGTTCATACTAACGAGGCATGACTTATAGTGGCAATTTTTATGATTCAATACATAGACATAGTCTAAGAAAAAAACCCTTTTCATTGGACATAATTATTAAATTAATTTTGAAATATACTTTCCATATATATTTTTTATAATAATTATATTTGTAATTTTATATCTATACCACCTTTCTTGGAAGGTGTACTTATGATACAATCAAAAAAAATTTCCGACAAAAGACAATTCCAATAAGGTTTCCATGTTATTAAAATCTAATTTTTGGTTGCAGTAAGAAACATTTTCATAGAATATTCATTTGGAATCCATTATAGAAGTGATTCAATAAGGGTTATCTTAGAGAACCATTAATATTTATATGAAATTTGTTGAGAAACATATATGCAAATATCAATTAGAAATATAGTTATCTAATAATGGGATGTGATTAAATCTCAAAAGATTCAGCGAATGTAGAAACAAAGTATATAGGGGACAAGATGTAATAAGATAAATCTAAGGGTTTCATAAACCAATCCAATGTACATATATTAACATGGTTTTAAAAAAAAATTAAAACATTTGGAGGGATATTTTTGTCCAGCATCACAAGGAATAAATCTCTCCAAGAATGCATATGTGATATATAAGAAGATATTTTAATTGTGAGTTTAATTCCATATGTTTAAATAATGAATATATCATATATTCAATTCTATGTATTAAATATAATATTTCCAACACATGAATTATGTTTTTAAAATATCACAAAATTCCGGGAGAATTGTATGTGTTGTTGTCTAGAATATCCAATAGTACTTGCGAAATAACAATGAATATGTATATGGTATGTAGAGATAATGGAGCACTATTTCATTAAGTGACCATAAACTAGTATACCTCTTGATTAGTTTAATCTCGTATCATAGTTCATCTATAAGAATGAGATAGAGAATCCTATTAAATAAATTAAAATTAATATCCGCAAAACTAAGTATGTTGTGGCTTCTACAGTAACTAAAGTGGAGGTATAATATATGCATTGATTTTTTCTTATTCATGAATTTGTACATAGTAAATTATTTTCATTATGATGAAAATATGAAAATGTTTCTAGAAACGGTATTAAGGTTATAATAAAGGATAAAAAGGATATACTTAGGGTTATCATATATTGTGGGTTTTTACCAAAGGAGGAAAATTCTTGGATAAAAAAATAGTCATGTTGGAAAAACATGGAAAGCCCATTGAATAAATCCATACCATAGGAGGATCATGGTTTTATAATTGTGAGCTAACATGTTCATAGATAAGAAGTTGTCTCTAGTTCAAGTGGGTGTGATGTAAAAGTGGTTTCCCTAAAACAAACATGAACATCACTTTTTTATTATCATATCATGTATATAGTGAATAGTTCATGCAATATTATAACCATAATAGTGTTGATATTTCTAATTCCAATATTTACATAGTAATTTTAAAATATTTGTTTTTATATCAATAGGATATAGAAGCTATGTTCTATAATGAGAACCTCGAGATCCTATTGTAGTACTCTTAAACATTTATATCATGTTTTAGATACATCATACGGACTGAACACAAATGTTGTCTGACTATCAGGTTGTGGGGTTCGTAATCATTGAGACTTCCTCACCTTATGTTCTTACTCGGTGTATTGAGTAGAGTATATCATGAGGATGACCCCCCCCCCCATTTGGAACACCACATGTTTTGGGATTCATTGGTAGTTCAAATCTGTTATCAATTGTATTGGTCTTCTTACATGTTTTTATTATCACCATATGACGTTTGATTATACACTTTTATAGATAATAAAAAGTCATGGAGTTTGTGTCGTGGCAAGGTATCATACATTGGGTACATAATTTCTGGTATGAAATTGTTTTAATGATTAAGATAGAATTTTTCATTTAAATAATGAATTGATAACTCATACCGAGTTGACCAAGATGGTCTTAACTTTTTTAAATCCCTAACCATGGTACTTGAAGGAAATTCAATTTAGTAAGATCAATGAATAGTAAATAAACAAATGATAATGAAATTTTTTATATGTTATTTTTTAGATAAAAAAGAAAGGATGATTATATAACACACCATGTGTTCATAGGTGCTTGTTATTTCTATAACTATACCTTATCCACTTTGGGACCCTGGTGGGTTACTAGACTCTACTAATTGTCTTTGATTAGCACTCACTACTATCATGATAGGCTGCTAGAGTGTCAAAAATTTTGTGTTTTTAAAATTTTATCATGTTATTATTAATATGAATTTATGATATGGTGGGAACAACCATGGGATCCATGTGATGGTAGAGTTTAAACGATCACAATGAAATAAATAAAATAATTTTATTTGTGTTTAGAATAATTTGTATGGAATTTATTTATCAATATTATTCACAAAGTTTTATAGTGAATGAAAATAAATATATTTAAATAATAAATATTTTTTTAATATTTATGGTCTGTATAATTATTGTCGAAATAAAAATTAATCGTAATAATTTTCTATTGTCATGTAATAAATTAATTATATTAGAGGTAATTGAAAAAAATATTAAATGTATTTATAGAAAAGTTAGTAGGTCATTATATCTCATTTATGGATTAATTAGTATGTAATATATGTTCATTGGAAGTATTTCCATTTCAAGATGTTTTTACTTAACTATTTAAAAGTTTGGAATCTAAAAAATTAATGAAGAATCATCCATTATAATTTGATTTCTCCTCTCTAATATATCACTCCTCTAATATAGAGAAAAAACTGATTCAAAGAATCAATTCAGGTTTACCATTGTGGACCAAAGAAACCACAAAGTAGTGATGAACAGGACAATGAATACATCCTTGTTTCTCCAAGATATCACCAAGATATTGATGAATGGTATACTAATAAGATTAAAAAATATATAAAGATGATCTACAGGGTTTAGAGTTTGGTAAATTAAAGTGATTATCATTGAAGATGAGTGAATCAAGATTGCAATCTAAATCTGAAGAGGTATTGTTTCTATTCAAGTTTTTTATTAAATTATTTTTTTTGAGAAACTCGTGTTATAACAGGGATATAATTACATTAGAGACAACATGATAGTATCTATCACAATCTAAATATTTTAAATTTCTCATATTTTAATCTTCCAATTCATTCCTGGTACCAACAGACCCAATGATAGACTTTTTAGTGTACATTTATTCTTTGTATGCACAATATAGTATATTTGTAGGGTATAAGAGACTCTCTGGGGTACATAAACCCTATGGATAAGGATTAAAATGATACTAAGTAACTTTTTTGGTATCTAAATAGTATAAAAAATACATCATATAGTAGAAAAATTTATAAGATACCATGAACCCTTTATAGAATAAAAGGATACAAGAAACCCTAAGAATAATGTGAAATCAATATGTAAGGAAGTCATAGAGTACACGGACATCATATTGTACAAATATTTATAAGGTAAAAATGAACACTATAAATAAGTTTTGTATTCTCACTACTCTATAAAAACTATGAGACTATACTGATGATACTTCATAAAATACCCATAAAGACTTCAGAGGGTTCATTTTCAGGTAGCTCTATAAAGATGTAATATTTGTAAATAAAATGGAGTAAAAGAAGAATGGTTATTCTAATAAATTTAAGAAAATAAAATAAATATTATGGTGATTCAAATGATATATTCTAATGATATTTCTCTAATTATCTTCAAGGATGGGTCATGATAGAATATGATGTTGTAATAAGACTATTGGAGGGGAAATATGAAAATTGAGATTCTACCAGACTACAAAGGGAGAATGTTCCACATCATAACTCATGAATCCATAAACACATGGAGGTTGTTTTAATATTTTTTTAATGCGATGGATTTTGAGGGAATAAGAGACTTATATATTTTAAAATTATCATAAATAATAAATTTTGGGTATTTTAGAGAATTAAAAGGATGAAATTAGTTTGATTTAAATGAATTTTAATGTGAATATTTATACTACTTGGGATCAAGTAATTTTAATATTTATTATTAAAATAATATTCAAAATGAAATGTTACTATATATATATATTGATATATATATATATATATATTGAAAAACAAGAATCTTTTTTTATACTCAATTCATGAAGAACTGATTCTATGTCATAGAGAACAACATAAGAAAAGAGTAAATATAATACTTCTTATACCAAGAAAAAATATTTTTGTATTTAAATAAATACCCAACACATCCAAAAGAACATTTATTCATTTAAGAATAAACATAATAACCCTATGTATAAATATATTATGGATGGATACTGAAAAGATAAGAAACTGACAATGTAGTTATTTGTGAACATTGTGTCAAGATTTTATAGATTGGAAAGCCACTACAGTAATAAATCAATAAGAGCATATGTTGAAGAATAATAACAACTTTCATGGATAATTTTTGGTTGTATCTTTTTTTTAATGGATTTTTACTAGATCAAGTAAGGAACTTTAAAAAATGGTTCTACTAGTACAAATAATACCCCAATCAGTTTGTTAGGATTGAGCCAGAAAAATGACATATGCACTAGAATATATTCATAGTGAAGTGGATGGTTCTTATCCTTAGGAATGTGGATAATACATGACCAAACCTTATATAACACATGATTAAGCACCATTCATATTTTTAATTAATTATGATAATAAAATATTTGTATCAAAAAATGTTAAACATAGTAAGGATTAGGTTTTTTAAGAAGGATTTGATCATTATAAAAACCTATTGAGTTACTATTCTTGACTATTTTAATATTAAATATTAAGGTAAGGGTTGAGTATGAATTAATATGTCCACAAATAATAACATAGATAGAGGTCCAGTATAACAGGGTATGGTTTGGGGAAAATTAAAAACTCAACAAAATTGGTTAGATGGTGATTCACCCCTTAGTGTCTTTCAATGATCCATTACATAAAATTAATTTTTTATTTGTTTTTTAAAAGCTAGTTTTTGGTTTAGTGGTAACCAAAATACTGCACGAGGGAAAATAAAAAGGATTCCAAAAATAAAATTTCAAAGTTACAAATACCTCAAAAGAGCACAAGGCCCAAGAAGACCATCAAAGATCATCCAAGGTCACCTAAGTCCGCCAAAAAATAATCACTATCCATCAATGTCATTATCAATATCCATCACCACAGTCATCATTGTCATCATAAAAACCACTTTCATCTCATTTTTGTCTCCACTATCACTATCTCCTTCCAACACCACCACCATCATCACAGATCAAAAGACTAATCCATAACACCTGAGGCCATCAAAGTAAAATTCATGTCTTCCACCTCGCTATAACTACTGCATCCATGCCGAAAAAACCATATTGATAGACACAAAAATTAACATCATCCAACCAAAACCAAACTATAATAACCATCGTCATTTCACCATCATCATCACCATCAAAGTTTACTCCATCACAATAATAGAAATGAATATTACCAAACCAAAACACAAATCAAAAATGACACTGAGTGGGAATAAATAGGATAAAGAACTTGAAAAATCAGAAAAAATTCCTTCATCAATAGATATGAAGAAGAAATATCCAGAAGATCTAAAAAACCAGAAACCATTGTCACAAGAGAAAACCAACTAAGGCTGCTTGGGGATCCCCAACGACCACCTCACGACACCATCCAAAACTGCATAGAGTCCATTACATTAGATCGAAATAGGAGATGTGTTATGGAACATGAGGTTAGAGTATGTATTTGAGCATATGGGGGCTATGAACACTGGATTCATCATTGAATCATAAAACCGATAGAAACATAACAAAAACAAACAAACTTTGGTAGCACCTGCAAACTCATTTTCCACTACACCATATACCCTAAAGCCTATTGGATTCCACCACACTATCTCTGACCAAGAGATTCATAGATGAACCTGAGGCCAGAGAAGGGTAAGGGTAGCTGATGACTTCTACATAACACTACCTTTGATGGTAAGACCGAACAATACATAGGAGGGAACCCACAAAAGAGACCACTAGAAGGGAGAAGAAAAAATCCCACGGAAGAATAAATTTCTAGGTATATGGGGGAATGAAAAAGAATAATATAAATTTAAAGGGGGGACACGGAAGAATGTAGAAGGGGAATGAGGATAAATTTTTCCACATAATGGAATTATACGTGATACCTAAAGGGATTTTATAATTCTATAGAGAGTCCAGATTAGTTATTAACGTTATATAATCGAATTAATTGATATTTATAGTTATATAATACCAATTATATGATTTATAAATGTTTTAAGATTTCATGAGTTCAATATGAAAGAAATAATTGATAAAAATTAGAGTTTCAATCGATTATAGTAGAAATGGGTTTTTGTATTAATATCAATAATGAAAGGGAATATTTAGAGCTCATATGGATTTAAATAAAGTGTGAGTATAACTATCTTATTATTATTTTTTAATAATAGTAATTGATTTTTAATAAATATTTTTTTATGAAAAAATGAGATGATATGCATGGTTAATAATTTATCAAAAATTATATAAAATTTTTGAAAATAAGAAAATAAGAAAATAGTTTTTATCAAGGATTTTGTTTTTCAAAAAAATTTAAAATATAAGGAAAAGGAGTTTTCAAAACCTATAGTGGAATATTGTGAGAATAATGTTTCCATTTAGAATATTTCTACAAACATCTAAAATAAATTATAAAATATATTTTCTAAAATTGAACTGGTTAAATATTCCCACTAAAGTAAGTAAGGGTTATTTCATAGAAAAAATTAGTTAGCATACCATAGTATGATATTTCGATAAAAATAAAATTTCAAAGAGGATAGTGGGAGTATATATGGACATAGGGTAGTTCAAGTAAAAAAAATAAAACATTATTCCAGTATAAATTTAATTTTAATTTCGCTTATTATCACAAAATTATTTAGTTTATATTGTTCAATATAAATGTAATGATTTGTATTTAGTTATAGTAATTAAGAAAATATAAAATTATATACTAAAAGAACATGTCAATAAAAAAATACAAATGCAATGTGTTTCAATTTTTTACCAAATGATATTAAATGAAATGTTTGGATTGAATAGTTCTAAAATGATGAATATAAAAATTTAAATAAATATAAGTTAACAACATAAGTTAATAACATAGAGATATTAGTTGATCTAAGGAGTTTGATTACTATATTAAAATACTTAGACATTAAGAATATAATTCTTCTATCTCTTCAGTATCAAAACAAATTTTATTCATAAATATTATTCATTAATTAGTTTAGTGGGTTTGTTTTTATTAGATGTTCTAACAGATATTTTTTAGGAGATACATTGGCATGTATTTATTTTAAAAAAACCAAAAAAGGGTATTAAACGTAAGGATTCTCTATTGGCATATCATACAAAATGTGAATATATTAGTTATTATATATATCGTTTTAGTATTCTTGATTTATTATAAGAATATTAAATGTATCATAGTATACAAAATGATGTCTCTACATTTTCATTACTTCACAATTTTTTATATATTACATGAAGTGAAGTGATAATTTTCCCCTCAAAGTATGACATTTAGTTATAAAAAAACAATGTTAATCATAAAGTATTTTGGGTTGGGACAAAATATTAAGGGTTTTCAGGGTATGATTTCATATAGAGATAAAAAATATTCTAGTGATATAAACTATATGTTTTGTGTCTTGGATGTCCTACTAAGTATACCACATTGATTGTTATAGACTTTGTTTTTGATATATTAGTGGTGCATGTTTTACATTGGTTCCATATACATGAGTTTTTAACCATTCTTTTCATTAAAATAGGCATAATTTGATACGTTTATTATGTAATCCTTGAGGAATAGATAATAAGATGTTTTTTTGGTATATTGTTGATCATGTCATTAATTGAGACTAATAAAATACAAGATGTTTTATCTCATGTGATGAGCCCAACAACTGGGATCTCAATGTAGATAGACTGATGAAATATATGGTCATACATAGACAAGATAAATGTGATGCTCAAATCTATTTGGATTATGGGAAAGTAATGTTATCATCCACTAATATGGATGACCTGAGATATATTCATCTACATGGTCAGTCAATATATATAGAATTTATAAAATATGAGTAAGCTATCTAGAATTCGAATATATCATGTCCTTTTTCCACTCAATGACTTGAACATAAGAATTATATAATTAAACTAACATGTATATGATATAACTAGTGGACACCTGTAAACAAATACTTTTTTTATTTTGATCATAAAATATCCATTTGTAAATTAATTAATATTGGTTCTTTCCTTGAGGCCACACTTTTCTTATATATATGGATTTAGTAATTCATAATTTCTATATAGATAAATGTTATCATGTGTTCAAACATTTTTATTGTGATTATAATGATTTGATTTACCCCATATGTTTTTTCTAGGATATTAGAATAAATTATTCTGTATTTTCATTAGTTTTTACATATTATGTAGAATGTAGGAAAATCAATGAAACATTTTTAAAAATGTGCCCTTAAATTTTTTTTAAAAAAAGTGTTTGTTGGTGCACTGTCAAAAAATATATTCCTAGAGTTTTTTTTATTTAGAAAAATTTATAACCTCCATAAAATAATTTCATGATGATTGTGAACAACCATTACAATGTTTTATATTGGAAATTATTTCAATTTAATTTATCTAAATTATTGAGATAAAATAATTCATGATAGTTATTATTATTTAGTGATGTTTTTTTACACTATGACTTTATTTTCCCCAAATCTACCATATTTAATGATGGTTTACATATCCACCGCTAAATACGGAACATTTATGTAATTTATTACCATATTTAGTTATTTTACTAAAAAACACTACAAATGGAAAAAACTGAAACAATCACAGGTAGTTCAAATACACTCCACCAATAAATTTTATATAAAAAATTAAATTACCTTTCCATCAATTCATAATAGTGAAAATGAATCCTAGATCTCTATATACAAAAACATTATATAACATAACTAATAAATATTACAATTAACAAAAAATTATCTTAACTAGTAATACAGTATTTTATTGTTTGTTTATAATCATCACTCCTCCTAGACCTCATTCTCTCAAGATGTGTCATGCTCATCCTACCATTTTTTTAATTCCTACCTTTTCTATCTACATTTAATTTATTTAAATTCAGAATAGTAACAAACAAATTCTAAAAATATATAAGCATTTATAAGTAAGTAAATCCCAAAAAATATATAAAAAGAATAGATTACCTGTAAATAAATTTATTTTCTATTATATTATTTAACAAATGAGTTCATTTTTTATGTAAATAAAATAAAATAATATATATATATTATATAAAACCAAAAAAATATATGAAGTGTATAAAAGTTGATATTGAAGTAATTTCCATAATAATGGATTCACAAAAAGGTTGAGAAAATTATTTACAAAAGGTATGATATCATCTCTATTAGTATAACCTATTATACTAATAAACCAGTCATTCAAGTAATGAAAATTCTTATTCAAAATTAACATTGACTCAATAAAGAAAATTTACAAGTTTGTTGAATATTAACTATTACTTAACATCACTTATATTATTTAATTATATATGATGAAAACATTCTTGTTATTTCATTATATAGGATGATTATTTATTGCTAGATAATGAATAATTTATTTCATGGTATTATATAATCTTATGATGTTTATCATTTAGCTAATTTTTATGATTACAGAATTTTCGTTTTTTAATTCATATTTATCATATAATCTATTTTGGTGAAATAAATGTTATAAAATTGTTTTCAAAGGTTTTAAAAGTATAATTGAAAATTTGATTTTAAGCTAATAAAGAAACACTTCTATAATTTAATATTAAAGTAAGTTTGTTTTCAAATTTTGGTTTATCCCTCTGGGTTATTTCATCCAATTTGAAATATAATTTACCTGAAATAATAGTTATGACTTTTCTTTATAAAAAATACTATGTAGTAAAGAATATTATAATGATTTTGGTTTTAAAAATAAAGTATGTCTATGATACCCTCTAATTATTTGATTTTAAAAAAAATGAAAAGTAAACTTTTCATATATGTATTTCAAAAAAAACATTTCCTGGTTTTTTTAATTGTTTTTTAATGGGGGTGTGTTGGAATCTAATCGGTTATACATTCTCATAGATTATATACACACATTGTCTGAATGCAGAATTTTTTTCATCTAATATGAGTAAATATTTGTATATTCCACTGTCTACAGATCATGCATAGATACTATAAAACTAGCTATACGGACTATTTTGGGGTTATCATTGCTATGATTATGGTTCAAGGTCTATGTATAACAAACCATTAACTTTAGAACCACCCCCCTCCTTATTGGATTTAATTTTATGTCTTTATATTACTTATAATATTATATAACATACATTTTAGATGATTTGGGGAAAATTTTGACATGTATTAACATAATTTGTTTAGTTATTTTTTATTTTACTTTCCTTTAAAACTATGAAATATGATTTCAAAAGCGCTTTGTATTATTTTTTTCACATAGAAATATAACTCTTAGAAAAGAACCATTGAATCATAGAGGGATATGTAGAGAATTTTCTCCAAGGAAACCATATAGTTGATATTATAATTATTGAATATATCATTTAAACTATAGAATCTATAATATGTAATCCTAGTGAGAAAATAATAGAGTGATGTATCTCATTTAGTTATTCCCTAGATTCAACCACCCTACTTTCCATAGTTGTAGCACCTCAATATTTCAATATATATTTCTTGTTAAAATGAATATAATGTCTAATAGCTCACTAAACATGAAACATAAAACAAAAATTAACCATGATTATTTATTGAAATAAATTTCTATATTGAAAGATATACAATAATACATTTTGTTTTTGAAATATGAAGCAATGTAAAGAAATGTTCAAGTGGAGTGAATACATGTATATATATATACACCACAAACACAAGATCGTTATCCTCATGGTTTTACATGATGATTGTAACCCAAAATGAAACTTTGTAAGAAAGTAAATGAATTTGGAATATAATATACATTATGAAAGAGAATTAAATGTATAAATTATAGTGAAACATGTAAGGTGATATTTCAAAATGTAATAAAAGTTATATATATGTGATCATTGGACACATATCAATTATATATATTGCCCTTTGAAATATTTTAGTTCAATTTTTACATATTTTAGAGATACCAAATTTTAGATAATATAATTCCCAATAATCATATATTCCTTAATATTTATCAAATAGATTAAGATCACTTAAAGTTCTAAAAATCCATTTTTCTATAAATTCAATTTTGTTATATATTTTATAAAAAAATTATATATTCTAGAAATTCAGTATGACCAAAAATATTAAATATTTAGTTACTTAATATAAAAATGAACTTATAGTTGGTTTTTGTGATTTTTCTAGAAAATGTTGATTTTTTAGTGAATGGTGAAAGTATAGTTTTTGGAAAAAAATCATTTTTTATTTAAGTAAATCAATTAAAATTGTTTCTATGTTTTCTATTTTTTCATATATTAAAATATATTTACTTTAATTGTAAATTATAACATTAATTAAAAAATAATTACTATCATATTTAATTTTGGTATAAGATCATGTTTATGCTTAATTTCACTTTGTTTTACACTTTTTTATAAAATTGATTTCTACCGCCAATAGAAATTGAATATTGAAAACATTACTCTATAATTTTAATTAGGGGTATTGATTTTAAAAAATAGTTCCCTTTTATTTTTAACCATTATGAATAGTATCCTTAGAAAAATGTTGACACCAAGTTCTGGCTAAAACATGTAAAAAATGGTTAAAACTATGAAATAAGGCCTAAAAATCTACCAAAAATATATATATATATTTCTTATGATATTTTTTGGCTATAAAATCATATATTTAAAATAATTAATTTTTTTGTCTTTCTATTAATTGTAATCCTTATATTATTCAATGTAAAGGGTAACTAAAAAAATATCACTCTCCCAATTTTAATATCTCTAATATATTTTCATTTTGAAAAAAGAATCTCTGAGTATTTATATATGATTATTTTTAATATCAATAAATTATATTTATGATTGTAATTTATTTTTAATTTTAATTGATGGTATAATTACCATAAATACTTATGCAAGGCCAATACAATGCATATGAAAGAAGTATAAAAATCAATGTAAATGACATTAAAAAAAGTAAAATTGTTATTTTTTAGAAAAATTACCACATCACACAAATTTCATAGATAATTATAAATTATAATTAATTTTAAATGATTTTATATTCAAATTCTGTTATTGCCTTGATTACTTTTAAATCAATTTAAATAAATTGTCCCAAAAATGGTTTTGATGATATTTCATAAAAAACAATATTTTATTAAAATATTTAAAGATAAAAAATTATATATTGAATGATTAAAATTTTGAAGATAAATTTTTTAAAATTTCAACCATATAAAAATATGGATCCAATTTTGACCTTATAAAAAAAATTTAACCCTTCAGGAGTAAAAAATGTGTTAATATGGTTAAAGGTAAAAATCATTAATGAGGGGTATAAAATAAAATATAATGTTTAAAATTAAAAATACAGAACTATAAATTTTATTGGTTGATTTTATTTAGACATTATAATGTCATACCTTTCAAATTATGTCCATTTTTTTACTTGAATTGATTATTATATTTATTATATTTTAAATTTATTAATATTTACAATCGTGCCACTCACCTCACTTATAAATGGGGACCCTATATATTATGTTATAAAAATATTTTGAAAGATTTTTATTGAAAAATATATTCCCTAATCCTTTTACAAACATACCCCACATGAACTAGAGGATTTTCTTTCACCAAAAGACCAACTCAAAAGTCTTAATGGGTAATCTGAAGGAGGTTTTCCATAGAAGAGGCATACCACATAACCAAGTTATTACAATTTATTTATTATTATAACTCCTTTAATTAAACTACAACCATGTTTATTTAATAACATAACTAAATAAATTATAATTATATGTTATTATGTCTATCTTATCACCCATAGTAATCTACATTTCCTTCCATTTGAAAATCGAATCATCTCTCATACCACAAAGCGATGTGTTCATTTTTCATCACCACAACATAAGTATGGTTATTATGATGTATTAAAGGAATATCTATGATATTAAATACATTATTATTATTTTATGAAGGTAATAAAACACTTAACTACTTACCCTTTAACCAACTATAAAAATTGAACATCACTCGGTCGTAAGTGTGGACTACCACCTCCACGAAGCGATGTGGTTTTTTCATGTATGACTTTCATGGATGATTTTAAAATTGAATATAATGTATAAAAAATTAATTATTTCGTGATGAATAGTCTTAAAATTTTGTAACCATGAATTATTTTACTATGTTGAACCTAACAAAAGTTTTTTCAATTATTAATTAAACACCCTCAAAATGTCTGACTAGAATATTACTTTTTTGATAACTATATATAGAATGTTTATAAAAAAATACATGAATAATAATAAGGAAATAAAAATTAAAATCTATATTCAGAAATTAAAAAATTAATATAATATTATTATAAATGAGATAAAGTACATACGTGGTGGGTTGGACTCAAGGTAAAGACTCTCATCTAAATTTTTTTTCCATGAGACATATGTCATATTCCTCAGTTTTCTCATTAATTTAATGTATATAATTCCATTTTATATTTCATATCATGAATATATTTATATTCAGTGTATTTATAGTCTAATTTAATGTTATTTACTTCAATGGGATTATGGTACAAATTTCCAAAAGCATTAATGTTATATTTTACAATCTCATACTTATTTGAGATTGTTTACATTTAATTATCCATTATGAAAGTTTTTAATATTTATACCTCAAACCTAGTCTATTTTATTCTTCTTTGGTAATTTCAATAAATTATAATTTTTATTTTCATTTTTCCATATTTAAGGACTCAAAAGTAGGAATGAGTATTTTTTAAGAAAAATTAAATTGTGCATCCATTCCGTCAGAAATATTTTTATTCAATTCCCATAATTTATTATAAAAATAAATAAATAATTCTTTTAATATTATCTAATTAATTATTAAATTCATATTTACCATTGTTTTCACTAATAAAAAATTCTTAAAAGGAATATTATTTTCATTTTTCAAACATTTAAATTTTTACTAAAGGTGTGAAAAATATCTCTTCTTTAATGTTTATGACATGAACATCCTTTCCAGATGTGGGGAATATTTTTCTTCTTTGTTGATTACATTAAATTTTCCCATTTTTATTTTCAAATTAAAACATTTTCATAATATTATCGAATTATTTAGATTTTAAATAAATATTTTCAAAGTAAAAATGGTATTCTCCTCAAGAAAATCTACAGTGATCCTTTTAAATTATTTTTATGAATGTAATCATACATTGATGAATCTAATAATTTACTCCTAACATAGTCTAATGATAAAACCTACATAATTTCTCTATATGTATTTTGTGTATGTTTTTAAATTTATTGAATGGGGAAAATATTAATATTTCTTATCTGTTTTTAATATTAATGGTTATATTGATTTGTGATTGAATCATTATTCCTTATTTGTGTCTCATGAATGCATTGGACTTACTAATTGATAGGCAGGGACCATTATATATCCTCATTTCATCAGTTAGTCTCATGAGACAAAGTACTTGGGCTATTTTTTGTACAAATTTCTAATTTATATATGGTGTCTTGTAATGAGGACATGATTATAAGGTTACAATGTTCAAAATTATTCATTCAATAATTCTAAAACTATTTTTTTATTATCTATGGGATTATTTATTTTTATACATCAGCCATTGATTTATTACCCTTTTATGATATTATTTTTATCACATATTTTATTATTTTTTTTCTCTAAAATAATATTCATTATTTATTTATCATATGATATCTTTTGTTGTATGGTTTCCCTTACGTAGCTTTTGAGCTCACTCTTTATTATATTTTAATTTCACTAAGATATCAAGAACATAACTGGGAATGATTTCAGGGATATATTAGAAGAAATAATAAGTCTCATAAAATAATTTTAAGTAGTAATTGATGTTTTCATTTATAATTTATGAATAACATATTTGTATATAATCCAATTACTAATAAACTATTTGATATTTTGTGATGTGATCCCTTTTATATTGTTTCAATATGGTAAAATTACCATTGGATCTAAGTTGACGAAGTCAGGGTGTTATAGTTGGTATCAAAAGATTTTCAGTAGGACCATTGAGAACTAGATTTTGGAAATTATGGATTTGATATAATACCCCTATTCTTTATTCAGGTGACAAGTATATGTATATGGTAATATCAAGATGTTTTCATAAATTAGAGATTCTATGGTTTTCCTAGAAAATATGTGTCAGTATGGATATAGTAAATTGGGTATAACTATTGAACAATTTCACTTATGAGTAAAAAATATAAAAGGGGTAGATTAGCTATTAACTAAATCATCACTAGTGCATGATAAGTTGTCCTAAGACATTACAACTAGTTAGAGAATCTCGGGGGATATTATTGCGTTAATTTAAATTTTCATTATGATCCATTTTCATGAATGATAAGGTACAAGATATGTAAACATATGATATTCAACAGTGATATTAGATAAAATTAAAGTGTCATAGGCTTATTATTTTATGGTTGATCATAAATATAAAGACATAGATATCCCATTTATGTTTTTTTTTGTGATGGGAGCTTAAAATGATTAAGTATATTTTTTGATGCATTTTGGGTATACGAGAATTAGGTTTATTATATATTTTTGTGAAAAGGTTATATGAGGGAGAATGATTTTATATTATGTAAACATAAGATGAAATGTATTTATAACCTTTAGGTTTAATATTATCTTTGATTTTAATATAAAAAATCAGATAAAAAGATTATTTTGGGAAAAAATATTCAATTATATCGATAACCATAATATTTAAAATTGATTTAGTGACCAAGTGATTAATGTTATTTTTTAAGAAAATAACTGTACTGGGAATATTATATGATTAAGGTAAATGGAATTTTTTCCTAAGATAGTATTTTATTTCAAGAATACAGATCACTTTTCATTTGGAAGAATATATGATTTTACTGTGGATTTATGGTTATTCAAAATATTTATGAGATAGATTAGCATATTTTAGAGATTATATATATGGAATATACTTCATGGGTATGTTACTATATGATTTGTAATTTTGTTTGGACATAAATTCTAAAAAATATCAAAATTATATGTCATCAAATCATTATGATTATTTGTGTTTTTAACTTGAACGGGAATATTTTGAATAGTTTTAAGGTTAGTTATTTATTGAATGATTTAAGTAATACTTTGGGTGTCATTATTTATTGATTAGTGATTAATTTTTTATTTATTTATATGATGTTTTATCCATAATAGATATTATTTTAATTTTTTATTAACATTTTTACTTTTTATTAAAAGATTATAACTGGATAAATAACCTCTCGTCTATTAGTGTATCATGTGATCTATTTTAGGTTTCATTTAGTGCTTCAAGAATGAAGAACTAATTATAATCACGAGAATCCAAATCAAAGGAGGAAATTATGGTTATATAATTAGAGGAATTAAATAACGTTAATTTTACCATAATTTCGATCCTTGTGGTAAAATAATTTCTCAAATTCATGAAAACTATGGACAAATATGTAGTCTTATGTGTGATGTAACCCTTATAAACCATGTTAAATTTTTAAAATCCCATTTTAAAGAATGTTTCCTATATATGTACATGAATAATATATTTCTTGGTAATGGCCATAAAATTAAATATCTTGACAAAATATATATAGGATTTTATTACAATGTTATGATAAATTTAGTTGGAGAGAGTAAAATTCAAAATATGAGTAAGAAATATTTATTATAGGGGATGTATGTGACACACTGATATTTTGATTTGAATTTTTCATTTAAATTAATATTATTTTTGATAGCTTTTCACACATGAAACTATATAATAAAATAAACCATGATCCTTTTATTGAAATAGAGTATTAAAATTAAATATAAACACAAATAAATTATGTTGTTTCCATGTGAAACAATATGGATAAAACTACTAGTCCAGTTAATGAAGAAATATATTAAAAAAAACATTAAATATTTATCCTTAGTGTTCAACATAAATATTATCACCATAAATGAAACTATTTAAACTATTTAATGAATTGGGAATATAATATACCTGAAGAGAGAGAAGTAAATTAATTAATATTATGAAGGCATGTAATGCAATATATCGGAATATAATACGAATATTATATATATGCTCGGTGTACAAATAACTATTATATATATATATATATTTGTTCAATATATATTAGTAAGGTATATTTAATTCCAACTGGTATATAATTATTTGATAACAAATTAAAAAATATATAACTCAGAACACTCATATAATTATTAATTTATTTGAATTGAATTTAGAAAACCATATATTAAAAAAAACTCATTTTTCTATAAGAGATATTTTGTTTTATATTTAATAAAAAGACTAAATTTAAAAATTTTAGAAGTTAAATTTTATATAAATGTTTTAATTTTTTTAATATATCATAATTAGATTAGTCTTGTTTTTTGGGATTTGTTTCATATATAGTTGTTTTTTGTTAATAGTAAAAATAATGATTTCTTCAAAACATCCATTTGTTCCTTAAATTAAGTAATTTAAAGGTCCCATTTATGTTTTATATTTATTAAGGGATTATAATAATTATAATTTAATTACAAATAATTTTTTTTAACTATAAAATAGATTGCTTCATATATAATTTTGTTATGAGCTCATTTTCATTCCAAAAAACACCTTTTTTGAGAAAAAATTTTTCATTGTGTTTTATGAATTTTTATTAAAATTTATTTCTATAACTTTTAGAACATTAATATTAAAAAACGTTTTCCATCATTTGATGTTTAAGGGTCAATTTGGTAATTAGTTCTCTTTTTTAGTCATTATAAATAATAAACTTGGAAAAATATTATCACTAAGGTATGGGTAAAATAGGAAAAAAAGGATAAAATAATGATATAAGGATTCAAAATATCCATAAATGTAATAGACTAGACAATATGTCCCTTAAATTATGGTAATTCTAGTGGTGATGTTTTCTAGAAGAATTCCTTTGGAGTTTGTAGAGTAAGTGGGTGAGATAGAGCTGAGAAACCTAGCTTACAATGTTCCTTTAACATGGAGTTTGGGCTACACTATAGGGAAGAGGTAGACACAACAAGGGGGTCAGCTATGGTATAGCGTCAAGAGATGGATTTTTTAGTTTTCTTTCAATTTAATCAATGGATGTAATATAGACTAAGGCTATGATGTGGGGTTTAGTTCCCACCTGAGTATCTTCAATGTAAGAAGATGGTTGTGGAATAGTGTTGGTGGCCGCTACAGGATAGACGAGTCAATCTATTCAATAGTTTTATGTGGGGTGGTTTGTTCAGTTCCTCTAAAAGGGTAGACCCTGTGGTGTGGAGAGTGGTTGCAACATAGAGGTAAGGTTTTCTAGGGGGTCTATAACTTAGTGTATTCTCCTACGTCATTGTCTTCTCGCTCCCCTTTTATAGGATCTATGGAGCATGGATAGCCAAATATCCTTAAGGGCCTTTAAGTAGTAGGTTTATGGCATGGTTAGGATTCATATTCTATAGTCCCATTAGTTTTTAAATATGCCATGGTGTGGTCTGGGTGAATGATTTATGGTCTAATATTTTTCATATTGGTTATAAATTCCTAGAGTCCCTCTGACCCACTCACTTTTCCAATGCCTCTATCATGTGTTGGGTAACTCATGTGAATCCCAAGGAGTCCTTTTAACCCCTTATTAGTTTATTTAAACGCAAAAAAATAGTTTTATCTGTGTTTTTTTAGGTTGTTTTCTCTCTTTTTTTCTTCTAGTTTCATCCAGTTTCAATATCTGGAAGGGGAAGATATCATAAAACTGAAGAATTTATTATTTTTTCATGAGTGGTTCTTGTGATTGTTTTTTTCTTGTATATTAAATGTGTTCTACTTCATTTTGATGTCTGTTTTTGGCCTTCCTCTCAGTATAACCATGTGAAATGGATCAGAATTCACTATTTGATGTAAGGGGTATATCATTTCTCATACAGTCTATCAAATAGGATATGATTCCCTCATGTTTATCTATGGGAATATAGCATGAAGAGGAATAATAAAAATAATGGTATAGTTAATTAAAATTTAAATGTAAGGGGGATGTTTCACATGTATTTACATATTTTGACCATATATTGATATTTTGATTATTTGGGCTTGATAGACCATGGAAATTTTTTTTCTTTGGGGGATTTTATTATGATGGTGTGACATATTTTGTGGAACTATATTTGGCCTATTTTTTGACATCAAATTAAATGTAATTAGATAATCACTTATATGTGGTTAATGAAATGGGTTCCTGTAGATATTCATTGTTATGTAAAAATTCCCCTAAAATAATGAATTATAATTTATTAAAATATCCCTACCATTTTGTAAAATGTTATGTGTGGTGATATGAATGTTATTGTGATGAGTGGTTATAGTTTGTAGGATGATTGTGTTTTGGGGTTGATGTGTTCTAGGGTGATGATTTGAAGTTGTTAATTGGGTATGTTATTTGATTAGTTGTGTGGCCATGTTATGGGGAGGTTTTGATGGGAAATTTGATGTTATAAGGATAATGTATATGTACTTTTTTGTGGTGGTGATGTGGGGATGGTTGGATTGACGAGGATGACGGGATGTTCATTTTTGTAGTGTTTTAGTGTGTTAGTTTCATGAGTATTAATGGAGTTGGGAAATAATGACATTAAATGAAATAGGATGTTTTGGTTAATGGACTAGAAATGTCTAATGATTGAACTAAATTTGGAAGTATGAAAAAAAAGATTGTTTTATAATGTTAAATTAAGAAATTATGGATAATATATGGGTTAAATTAATAAAATTGTTCAGTAATATGAAATATATAACTTATTCAATTAATAAGGGTACGAAATGTGATATATTCATATTGAATTATTGTGCAGCATTGTTCATTTAGTGTGGTAGTGAATATGGCGGTATTGTGAGGTTGGGTGGTGATGTTGTGAGATGGTTATTTATGTGGTTTTGAAGTCCTCGGATGGTTTTGTGTGTGTTATTTCTATATATACCTTGTATATCATTTTTATTTCTATACGCACCCCACCCATATGAGGAACCTTGTGCCAACACTAATGCATACATATGGGTGGGCTTTCCCAACCATTCTATTGTGTGGATGGATGGTTAGATACTTGTTATTTCCCTCTCTCTCTCTTCTATGTGAGTTACATATGCATGGGTTTTGCTGGATAGAATTAAAAATCAAAATAAATTTGATGTGATAGACAGGGTTTTTTTGGGTGGGTTGTGAGGTTATGATATGGATTATAGTGGGGGTTATGCACTATAGAAGGAGGGAATGAGTTTGATATCCTTTTGGTTCTTGATAGTTGGCATTTAGGGTCATAGATCTGTTGTGATGTGATGGACTGGGTGATTTTCGGTGAGATGTGATGTGATTGTGTGATGAACTAGGTGAATTCTACAGAGATGTGATGTGATGACCTCCTTCAAGTGGGTTTCTTAGCATGATGAAATATATAAGAGAATACAACACCAACATGCATTAAATTTCAGTGAGAGAGTGGAAAATAATTAGGATAATGATTCAGGGTACCAGTTTTGATATGCTTTTTATTATGTTATTATTCTTATATGTCTTATTTAGTGACTATTCCTGGATGAGTATAGGATTGGTTAGTTTACATTATAAGGTTTCATTCGCTCTGATTTTTCTCACTAGTTAATTAATATCCTCTTTTCACATGTGCATTATACACTTTTGTTACCCTGTAGAGTATAATTTTATGTTAACCCAATGTATGTACAAAATTTTTTCATGTTTCAATATGACATTATAGACTATCTAAAACATTTCTATCTTGGTATTTGGAGTTATTTCTATGTCGCTTCCTTAGATTTTTTATTTTGGATATTTCTTAGATGTCCTTTATTTATATGTATTTCTAATTTACAACCATTCTAGGATGGTTTTGGTTTTATTTTCATATTATTTTATCAGGTTGATTTTGATTTATTTATCCTATATCTTTATCCTAAAATTATATAGGGTAATTCCTCTAATTTGTCATATTTTTAAACCCTAAGATTTAGTCACCAAACTCTCTATGTATGTCCTTTAACTCTTATATAAAAAACGTATGTAAAATATTTACCAATATTATAATATTTTAAAGGGCGATTAATTTACTATTAAACCATTTTTTTTAAATATCTTAATGACATATTTAATTATATAATCAGTTATACCCCCACTGTGTATTTTCTGGAAGTTCAGTTCATAGTTACAAAACAACTTCTATATATTGGCCATGACCAAATAGGTAAGTATTAAATCATGTCTAAAATAATAATAATAAAATAATTATAATTTTTATAATTTAATAATACTTTTAAAACTAACTATGAAATATTGTTTTGAAATAATGAATTAAGTTACAATCATGAATATGGTAGGCCATATATACGCATGAGTAACGTTTTATTTTCTCATTGATTATGAAAGATGGAATATTAAAATTATTTTACCTTTTAAAAATTATTATTATGTAATTAATATCATATTATATCATGTAATACATTTTATATATCATCCATGTCATGTGGTTGTGAAAATTTAATCGCATAGCTTTGTGGATTTGGTAATCTACACGTATGAACAAACGACATAACCATTTTATCCATGGATGAAAAGGTAAGAAAATAGATTATATTTTACCATTAAGGAATAAATTTTTTTTATTAATATCATTTATATATATACATTAAATTTACCATTATAACCATCCATGATAGGTGGGGTTGGAAAACAAATTACATCTCTTTGAGAGCTTATAGTCCACCGTACACTATAAAGATGTATTCATTTCCCATTTTAGGGAAGAAGAGATGGACAAAGATTATATAATAAACATAATGTCATCTTAGAATATTTATTTTATGGGTTTTATTATATCATTAAGAATGAATATGAATTTATGGAGGTATAAGAATAAATAAAACTATATCATTCGATTAAAAGTTATACCTCTTATTTGGACAACATCATTTACTTTACACGTTAAGCCCTATAAGGTTTGTAATCTATCGAAAATAATATATCTAGAAAATTTTAAAGGATACCAAGATTTTTTTTGTTAGATAGAGGTTGATTCAAAAGGATAGTTAATTTTTTACCTAAGAGGTGGGGAGGTTCCTTTTTATAAGTGAGGGGAGGTTCACTCTGGGAATGATTCAATGTATTAAATTGATAAAAATTAATTTTTATGGAACAATGATTTTGAATTGAAATAATTATAATATATGGTTTTTATGATTTTAAAAACTCATATAAAATTAAATTTGAACAATTTTTGCTGATGTTTTCAACCTTATATCTTTGTTTCAACACTCGTTAACTCTCTTGACATTTACAATGATATCAATGTTTTTTACCGTTTAGGGGAAATGAAGGTAACTATAAAATGAATATTGACCCATAAATAGAACATGGTCGATATTTTCAACCATATTATATTAAATTTTTGTAATAGAGGATATTTATTTATTTTAAATAATTTAATAAAATATTGTTATTATAAAAGATTATTGGTGCCATTTTTTGAAATACATGAAATATTATAATTTAATATATGTCTAAATCATGTAAACTAGTTCGAAAATGGAATTTATTTAAATATAATTACGATATGGTATTAATATAATCCTAAAATTAATTTTATATAGGATTAAATATTATTTTAAACATTTTCTGTTGGTTTAACTCCCTGGTTAACAAATTTTAACATTAATCGCGGTCATTATGTTTTTAATATTAAAGAGATATAATTTGGATTATAAGGTAAAAATTAGATCATATATGTCCCAAATATGAAATTTTATACAATATTTATTTTTAATTGTCCTCTTTAAATATTTTTATGATTTTCAAATAATTTAATAAAATATATTTAACATAAAATAATATAAACATCATTTTAAGACCAATTCAAATAATTTCACTTTGCAAAAAACATGATATAAATGAAAATAAATTAACCATTAATATATATACCTAATATATTTTATTAATATATAAATTATTGGGAAATTATATATGACCAAAAAATAGTACTTCTAATGTTTTTAAATCATTTTACTTGAGTTTTGTACTACTTTCACTAGCACTATGTTATTGCTGCGTAAGAATTTATCAAAATAATTTCATCAATAAAAAGCTAAAAATCAATTAATGTGAAAAAAAATATTTCTTTATAAATTAAAATTTTATAACTAAACATAAGTTGTTTATATCTATTTCAAAAAATATTATAAATATTAAAATTATTAAAATTATTACATTAAATTTAGTGGAAACTTTATAAAAGTCATAATAAAAGATAAAATAAAAAAGGACATATATTTGAAGTTTGGATGATTGCAGATGAAATATAGTCACCAAATAAATTAAGAAAATATTTTTAATGAATGTGTAGCCTTATCAAATAAGTTTTAACCATAATTAAACTATTTTACCTTTATTGTGGAAACAAAAATATACTATAGTGATTATTTATAATAAAAAATAAAAGGGAAATATTTACAAAAATTGGACCAACTGATTCAAAATAAGGAATCCACTTTTCAAATTCAATTTATATAAGTGTAAAAAATTACTTTTTCATAAAAAATCAGGACATATTGAAAATATTTTCTTCAAAAAAAGCCTTTTAAGTATAGAAATTTTTTTATGACAAATTTAACCATAAAATTGATTAAAATTAACATGGTTGTAATATTTAAAATATAATATAAGTAATGTTAATTTTAACCCATTTTAAATTCAAATGTTTCTATTTATATTCTTGAAAAAAAAAATTAATACAAATCAGTATTTTTCACTATTCATTGTAAAATAAATCATTTCAAAAAATTATAAAAAATTATCTCTAAGATATTTTTGCATCATGGTTTATAAAAATATATATTTTAAGAAAATATAAATTAAAAATTTTCTATATATTCATTACTATATTTACTCAAAAGATCAATCAATTTTTTAATAAAACATATTTTCTTAATAATAAGATTACTTTACTAAAAATTGAGCCCTAATTACATAAATATTAATCAATACATTTGTTTTAAATAGTTACTTTATATATATTTCATAGTGTGTCTTAATCATATTTATACCTGCTAATTTAATAGCTTGGTTATAACTGTAACATGTAAATAATTATATTTCATGGTTCAATTAAGATTTCTAATATATGTTTTATAAGATATCAAAAATTGTGTTCGTTTAAAATATTAGGATATTACATTCTCCTGATTTAATAAATTTCATTCTCAAAATCTGATATCTTGCTTCGAAATGAAGGGTTTTATGTTTGAAAATATATATGTTGGAATCCCACATCAATAAAATGATTAATAAAACATCTTCATGAAAATTGGAAAAGGGATATGTGAAGGTCATCTAGAATAACAAATAATAAGGTTTCTAAATATAATAATAATGTGAAAATATTGTCATCGAGGAAAAATTAATTTCTAAATAATGATAGAGAGTGACATAGATCATTGATCATAATAAAATTAATAATCATGATAATGTTAATGAACAAAAGGTTGTTAATAAATGATGCATAACAAATACCATCAACTCATCATGAATGAAGGTAATTGGGAAAATTAATATTCTCGAGATCCTTTTCATAGATTTAATAAAGTTATTCACTTTCTTAACTTAGTAAATAAGAAAATATTATTTGTTGTAAAGTATAATTTCATCCAATAATCAATATTCTTCATAATCTCATAATTTTTTCCAAATGATGACTATTCAAGGTTAATTTTGGGATCCTAATGTAGCGAAATAAACATATAATAGATTAAAAATTTTGCACAAAATGATAAAAATATTTTCATCTTATCTTTAGATATCAACTAAAACAAAACTGGTTTGCACAATGTAATATAATTTTCTAAATTAATATACCTTCATATGAATAAATAAAACATTAATAATAAATTCCCACATAATAAAACCTGAAGTCTATCATAGATAATTCTATAAATAACTAAATCTTAATTTTTTCAAAATATTCCCAACCAAGTTAAAAACCAAAAAATCAGAAGGATTTGATCACATATTATTCTAATATTAATTTAGCATTTATCTCCCATAAATATTAGTCACTCATAAATCCATATCCCTAAATCATATTATATTTAAAATGGGATAATAATTTCAATAAATAACTTGAACCATCAAAAATCCAAAATAAAATCATATGCACATCCAAAAGATAATTCAACCATTATTTATCATGTAAGACCCCATCTTATCCAAAAGTATTTCTATTTAAATTAATCAAAAAAATTTCCTAAAATTTTGAACTTATTCAAAAATAAAATTAATCACATAGTAAACAAACCACATTTTAATCTATTGGTTATCTATATGATAAATCACATCTTTCAAAATTATAATAACCCTTTTATAGTAAATTATGTCAATTAAAACAAAATTAAATAATTTTTTTACCTCAAATGTTATATCATACCTTTGTTATTATATCCCAAAAATATAATAAAATTCTTCCCAAAAATACATTACAATAACCAATGAGGTTTCATATACATCAAACAAATAAAATGTCTACTAAAATATCATAAATCAATAAAAATTCATATCACATAAAACACCAAAAGTCGTTGTAATAATTTGAACTTATAATCAACCAAAAAATTATAATCACATGATTGTATCCATAAATCATAAGTTAATATCACATTAAAATATCTTAATATCAAAAATAATCAAAACTCCACTTCTATACCATCTATAATATCCATGATCCCTACTTTTCAGATCCTGTTTTCAAAATATAATATTTGAATTTATGGGTTTGGAACCGAAAAACATGACCCAATTTTATTCCTGTAAAAATTATAACATCATATTAAAATATTTGATACCAAATGTGGTTTTAGGTATATTTTTCTATGGAATTATAACAAACTAAAACATAACAAATTGGATACATAAACAATTGGTTTATAATATACTATATCATCCCTCACTAAGTTCTTCATATCTAGTAACCTTATTAAGAATAACATAATTTAATACTTTATTCACAACCTTTGTAAATATAAAAAATAAGAAGTTTGATCTTAGATTCTCAATATTTTTAAACATTATCATTAACAATTGAATGTCATGTATTAGTATATTCTGATTATAAGGGAATTATGAAATAATAAAAGTGTGTAGAGTATGTTGTTTCATTTGTTTTAAATAAGGATTCAAGTGTCAAAAAGTTGTCAATATGTGTATGGAAAGGTGATGATGGAAGTTTTCCTAGTGATTGAAGTGGTGGGGTTATTAATTCAGTGAGGATCCCTCATTGATTATTGATTAAGATTAAGGAATTTTGACGATTTTTGAGCTAATCTAAAGTTCCAAATACTTCTATCAAAGTGATACATGTTTACACAATCTTAAATAAGACCATATAGGACTAAATTTCATGAGGAAGGAATTCAATATCCTTCCATAGTTAATATGTTAATGAAGTGTTGAAAATACATTCAATGGCTTCTAATTGGATGAAGTTGGTAAATATATCCAATGATTGATTGAGTTGGTCATTATTTCCAAGACATGTGTTTAAATGATAACACATCACTCATTATAATATTGAAGACCATGAATTATGTCTTAATGCATGATGAATGAAAAACTCTCCATGCATCATTCATGACTGGTTTGGAGGATTATTGAATATCTTTGATTTGTTATTCCAAAAAGAAAAGTATGATGTTTGAAGATGAATAAGAGGGGAGGAAGTTATTAGTATGGAATATACTAAGTGAATATCCCATGCAGGGGCTTAGTAGGAATAAGGTGGCCATGCACTCTTGTGCTTATGGTTTTTAACCAAGTAGGGACTGATAGTAAAAAGGTAGGCCAACCGTGGATACCTGCCAAGGACCTCATCCTTAAGAACATGCGGGACCCGAGGGTCAACCATGCATGAGATAAGCCCTCAAGGCTAACCCCACATGAGGCAGGTGTGCAGGCCATGTGTAAGCTCATAGGTATACATGATGGTGAACTCATGCATGACAAGTGAATAGTGGGTGCAAGATCGCACCTAGAGGAGCCAGATTGGGAAAAAAGAGTGCCCACAGAACACCTATATGGGGTGGAATTGAGAGAGGGGGGATGAATTACAAGATACAGTCACCACAGATTGATATTTAAACCACCCAAATTCCATGACATGTTCCGATTTGGGATGAATTTTTAAAAATGTGGAAGCATTTATCCCCATTCAATTAATCCCACAACCAATCTGAGTCGCATGCTCCATCCAACATCCTGCATTCTAATCAGGGCCGTATGTGATTGATCCAATGGTTGTGGCATCGTCTTCAACCTTTAACTGCATGGGGTGCCACCCGACACCGCTGCTTGCTGTCGCCACTACCGATCCACCTTGATCGATCTCCCGACCACTGTCGAGGATGAAAAATCCTCTATGGTGATCGTTCAAATGAACTGAACACATGGATGCATTAAAATATTCATACATGTTATTGAAATGAGGAATCCACAAAGGCCGAAGCAACCGATGCTAAAAGTCCATGTCATGCCACTCAACCACTCAAGGAGATGGTTCTCATGTGTTCTAAAACACATGCACGTGATGTTTTCACATGAAATAAGGATTCTTCATTGAAGAGAAAATAATGGAGAGATATATGGGATATCTCATCCGTGTTTGAATAGTTCAAAACAAAGATCACAGGCATTAAAAGCCTTGATCATTATGTTAGATATGGGGATTTAAACATGCATCCTCTTCTTATAAATGGAGAAACCCCTTGACAAAATATTCCACTACCATTCTCGAAGAAAGGAGCTCTTATTTCCCCAAATAAATAGAGCAACAGTGAACCCCTCTTCTTTGCAAAAGGTAGAATTTTTTCCGTGCAGCCTAGCAACATGATAAAGAATAGTCATGCATATCTTATATGAAGAAGTCATCCCTTGAATGTTGGAATCCCATGTATCCCTTACATTAAGGAGATCTACGCACCTCTTATGGTTATCAAAGAAAGAGAACATTGAACCCCTGAGTTCGTGAAAGAAATTTCACCCTATGTATGAAGAAAAAACATGAGCACATGATAGGTTCTTTAAAACCCTCATTGTGCCATCATGCATATAATATTTCAAGTACGAAATAGGTGAATGTACCCTTTTGATACTTTGCGAAGGTACCTGAGCCGAGGATTACTCCCATGTTTCACAAAGAAGAAACCTGAGGCACTTAGAGAAGAAAAAGAACCCAAGCTCTTGGGTGTGTGCATAAGAGAAATAAGGGAATGCATGATGCACATGCATACACATGAAGTAATTGATACCATATCTATGAAAAGAAAACAAAATAACAAAAAGATCTATTAACATCTGATGGAGGAGGAAGAAAGGTGATTTGACACACATAAATAAGATCACCCATTCCAGTTTGAAGACACACACCCATATTGATCCTAAATAAAATAATAAGTGTTTGTGTTTGTGTGTATGCAAAGAACCAAATACAAGAAAGTGTGTGTAACATTTAGTGAGTAAAAGAATGATTAAGTTTTTGTGATTAAATAATTATAACCATTAATTTTTTCACACAAATAAAAGAGAAGAAGGATATTGTGCATGCATGAATGCACATGCACATGTGAAGACACTTAAAGGAAGAGATTGTGTGTGTGCATATTGAGAAAGAAGAATCCAAGAAGAAATTTCATGTGAAAAATCATGATACATATGAATGAAATCTTACATGAAAACATGCACGTGTGACAAGTAATTGAGATATCCTAATAAAATAGGTATTGGATCCCATGAAATCCATGCATGAAGTTCATTTGAATTGAGACTGAATCCATACAGAGTTAAAGAATATCTTTTATATGAGTTGACAGTGTTTGGTAGTCCTAGAATGCAGACTAAACTAATATTGTGAGGAATCACTCATGCATTCTTGAAGAGGTTGTCTGCACCACATGAAATCATATTAGTGAGTCCAGATCTTCATGAGAAGAAGAAACAATTACCTGATCATTTTTGAACTGATTATTGATCAAGAAAGTGATCATAATTATTGATCGAGGCCAACAGACCATACCCAAGGTTGTTGTAGATTCTTTAACAGATCCACGATCATGTAGGATTCAAAAATATCATGAGTGAATATTAGAAGATCTATCTACATTGAATAAATAATCATATCTTGTGAATTCTAGGAGGAAGAAGTCTTCAGTGGGACTCTGAAGCGGGCCAGTGGGACACTGGTAACACTAAGTGAAGCTGTATAAAGAACCTCATGTGGGAATCTGAAGAGATACAATGTGACATTGTATTGACAATTGTAATTACTAATCTGATTATAGTGGAGAATCTATGTTTGGGAGAATATTCAACACAGCAAGGAGTAGGTCATTGAACTGAACCTTGCAAATCCTTTTGATCAGTACCATTACATTTACAGCATCATTCAAGGTAAGGTTGAGAGACATAAGAAGAGTGGATCAAGGATTTAACCATCCATAGAGGTTTAATTGAATATAATCAATTAGTCAAAATATTTAATGGGATCACTGATTCACCCCTCTACCTCTCAGTGATTCACAATGATCTGGGAACTTCAATTGGTATCAGAGGGAGGTTGCCTCTAAAAGATCCAATGGAGTCTTTATGAAGTGAAAATTTAAGGACATGAGTTAACAACATAAAATGGAGATATCTGCAGAGAATTATAAAAATAGAAAGTAGAAACATTCAAGTAATATGAAAAGAAGCTTGCTACTTCTAGAGAGATAGCTTCTACTGAAGGTAATCTGAAAGGTACAACATGTGATAATACTTATTATTCTTATGATGAATCTTGTTCAAGAACTGATGGAAATAACTCAATTAGTGATATCCATACTCCACTCAATGATCATCTGAAGAAATTCCCTATGTGTAACACCCCAACCTTCCACAACACGCTTCCCTTTTAATAACATAATAGCTTGTGTTGTACGCAAAATAGATTTTGAACACACCACAACCAATCAAAGTAGCCATTATGAATAGTAATACACAATTTTTGAAATTTTATAAATTTTATCATTCAAAATGAACTTCATTTATGGATTCAGAATATCAAAATTATCTTAGGGTGAATTTTTTGTATTTTTCTAAAAACTTCCAATTTTTGATGAATAGTGAAAAACACAGCGTTATTGGTTAAAACTGAATTTTTATTTAATTAATTTTTTATTTTATTTAAATTTATTTTAGATAAAAATAGATACATATTACATATATATGTTCAATTTAATTCATTGGAGTCATTTTATAATATGTTTAGATATAAAAAAATTTTGGAGTTTTTACCATCTTTTACCCACCTCCTATGAGCATTTGCAAATTTTCATAAAACATAATTTTAACACTTCTATAAATTGACTTTCAAGAATTAGAGTGACAAAGTTGATATCAGTAAGTAAAATTTGGTTCAATAAGATGAAAATAATTTTTGGCTAATAGTAACTTTTAACTTTTATTTACCACAATTAAAAATAAATAGGGTAATTAAAGGTAAAAATAATATTTTTATTACCATAAATCATGTATTAATTCTATTGGATGAGTTTAATTCGACCAAAAACAACCATATTAATAATATATAATCCCTTTGGTCCACTTTTATTATATTAGGAAATTTATTATTATTTAATTTAAAGAAGAGTTAAAAGACTTAAACTCATGTTTTCGTAAATAAATCATTTTTAATATAGTGTTATACATTAGATAAATTCGACAATAAATATTAATTATAATGATAAATAGATTTACTACATATTGGTATTTTATTTATAATTTTTAGACATTGAATAATTAAATTTATTAATGACACAGTGATGATGCAATAATTAATTTATTAATAAAAAAATAAAATAATTGATATTATAAATATCTAAATAAATGTAATTTGAGACTTTTAATAAATTAAACTAATTTTATATGTTAATTTTATATGTTATGGTTGATTCAGTAAATGTTTTTCAAATAAATCATGCTGTAATGACTTTAACAAAAACAAAATACCAAATAGTGTCAAAATTTACAAAAAAGAGTTTTTAAAACAAATATTATATAATTAATTGATATATTTTTTCTAAAAAACTACGATTCATCCAAATGACTTATATAATGATAGTTCTATCATTACAGAACCACTTTAGGTTCTCTTGTCATTTTATAGTATGTTTATTATCTAATTATTATATTAATTCAAGAATACATGGTAAAAGTTAAACTATTTAACTATAAGTTAAATCTAAAAGATACGGTTAATATAGTGACCCAAACCTATCTAAAACCTATTGGTTGAGAGAATATAGACTCATACCCACCTTATCCTTGAAATAAATCATTTTATATTCATCATAAACCGAAAAGTATTTTATTGTAAAATAATATTTCAATATTTTCCTAAAGTGCCCCTCACCCCTCTTATAAAATGGAACTTTCACTTCTCTCAAATTCGCACCTCCGAAGCCATTGGAATCCTCCAAAACCTCCACAAATATCCTTTAAACTTACCTCAATAAAACATAGAGTCCTTAGTTTGATCATAAAGCTAGCATACGGAGCCCTTTTGATCAAATCAAAAGGAAGAACCCAAAGAAGAGGTAAGTATTTTATCACATCCTTCAAGTTATTTTCTTCTTCCACTTCCCCTTTCTATTTTGTTTCCATTATAAAATAATAAATCCATCATCTTCTATATAATTTGATGTTATTATAAAAATTGTACAACCATATCCATTATTTTATCCTTTATATGAATGAAAAAGTCACGATATGTGCATATGTACGGCTTACCATCTCCACGTTGTGGTGTAGTTGTTATTCAATACATTATTTTTTTGATTGTTATTATAATGAGGTATAATTGATGTAAATAATAAATATAACATTTTAATGATTCTGTATATTTGATATACCATCTTTTTTACATATGATTTTAATATGAAAAGAATGATATTGTCGCTTGTGGATACGTACAGATTACCATCTCCACGAACGCGATGAGATTAATTTCCCCACCATATCTATTCAAGAATAATTTTCATTTTATGATTAAAAATAATTTTTAAGAAATTAATATCATTTTGGATATGAATACAATACATCATATCCATAAAAACATGGCTTATGTAACAAAACCCATATAGTAAAACGAATAAGTTAACACCTAAATCAACGATAATACTAAAATATTATAAAACGAGGAAATATTATAATATCATATATGATATCATATTCAAGTATAGGTTTCTTGTATAATTTAATTATAATTAAATAACTACTATTCAAGAGTTTAACGTACCCTTGGCCTAGGAAAAGTACAATGTAAGGGTTAATTCTACAATCTCTTTATTATCCGAGGTTTTTTATACGCAATTATCTACCAGGACCTCATTATCATCCACATCCTTATTTCTTAAAATGTATTTCCAAAAAATTTTAATATTTCCTAGACTATGGTTTAAAGTCATTTATACCCTTGTTTGACTTCTTATAATATGTTTATAAATAAATCTTTCTGTCATTTTCCAAACAAGGTACTTTACAACCTTTTTGAAAAAATTAAGGGAAGAATGTTTTTTAACTTATACGGAGGGTGAGGCTATTTTTAGCAGTTATAACTCCTTTGATGCTTACCTTATAGGCTTATAATAATATTTCCAAAATAAATTTTCTCTTTTAAATGGTTTTAAAATAGAAATAGGTATATCTTTCAAACAATTTTTATTTCATATGTAACAACATCCTTTGATGGATTTTAAACTTGTTTGAAGTTGATACAAATATTCCATATTATATTGAAGGTTTTGTGATATGTTTGACTATAGATGTGTTATTTTATACCATTCATGGTTTATGGATAAATTATTGACTTTTTTATGCTATTTTTAATACTAATGTTTATGATATGTTTAAACCTTTTCATATGAGGAATGCATTGGACTTAGTAAGTGTCGGGTGGAGCCTACTATAGCTCCTCGATGCATCGGTAGGTCTCGTGAGACAAACTAGTGTCTTGGAAAAAGTCCTTGACAAAATCTATTTTTTGTCTTGGCATAAGCCCTTGACTATGTGGTTTTGAAGTTTCACATAATTCATTCCATCATTGTGAAATTGGTTGTTGATATTGCATGTGATTATTCAACTAATAGAATATCCATGTGTGTAAGTAAATAGAATTATTTTGATTTATATTTTCCATATTATTATGAATTTAATGTTTAAGATGATTTTGTTTTAGTGTTATACATTTCCTTAAATTTTTATTTATAAATGTGTCCACTATACTTTTATCCTTACTAAGCATCTGAGCTCACCCCTTTCTATGTTTTATTTTTCCCAGGATGTGCAGAAGTATATTATGAATGCCCTACAGGGATAGTTTAAGGGATTTGAGTGTGGTCTATGGAGGAAATTTTGTTTTATTTTTTTCCTTTTATAATGTAGTATAAAACTTATGAATTTATCTAGTACATACAAGTCTACTAAACTTACAAGTCTTTCGAGCCTTGATCTTTTGTGATCATTCCAATGTTAAGTAATAATGCACTGACTCTAAGTAACTAGGGTCGGGGTGATACAGTTGGTATTAGAGGAAGTTTACTATAACCTTTGGAAAATATATTTAAACAAATGATTAGAAAACGTTACCCTAAGATAGACTTTCTGGATCAGTATAGAAGAATTTCCTAAAATTTTTGTAATGTTGAGATTTTGTGTATTTTCTAAGCAATACATCCCTATCTGGATATGAGTAGGTAGAGGCGGCTATGGAACAGATGTACCTATGGGTAAAACCCTAAAACAACGCTTTGATCTAGACTCGAATGTTAACTAGTTTATGAAAACGGGCCCTGCTGCACTCTTTGTTACGACACTCTTGGGGGATATGATTAGGATAATTCATATTTTCTTTAAAAACCATTATGAAAGATTTATTAGTATTTACATCCTCAAAGAAATCATTTTTATGTTTATGTATTATATACATAAATTGTTCAATTTATGTTAATTGTTTTACAAGTTTGAAATTATGTATTGTGATTCATAATCTAATCTAGTGTATGCAATTTTTTAGAAATGGTTCCTATTGAAAGGAATGGAAACTTTATAAATGCACATAATATAGGTATGAATTTCCCTCCTACTGAAGATAATTATAGTGGAGCTGGTGATTCAAGTGTTCCCTACTAGCTTATTACCATATTGAGATAACTCACTCTGGTTATGAATAATAACCTTACCTGTATGGAGCACCCTAATCCACAATATGGAGAATTAATGTTAGACCGCTTTATGGGGAAACAACCACACACGTTAAATGGGACTATAAATCCATTTGTATCTGAGAAATAGATATGTTCCTTAGAAAAAATATTTTAGTCTTTTGGGAGTATCAAAAGGGAAAAAGTTTTCATTGTAGTTTATTACCTCACAAGAGATATAGATCAATAGTGGTCATTGATTCAAAACATAAAAGAATATGACCATGTGTTAAATATGGAATGGAGGGAGTTTAATGATTTTTTCATAGAAAAATACTTTCCTCGTGAGCATCCAGCGGATATGGAAAGACAATTTCTGAGTCTGAGTAAAAAAGTGGATGAGAATGTCGTAATGTATGAGGCTAAAGTTAAAATTTTAGCAAGGCATGTTATAGATTGTGCACATAACCCAGAGAGTAATATTGATCGATTATTTTATGGGTTAAAACCATTTCTCTATCAAGCATTAGTCGCATAATCCTTATCATCATATGAAGATATTGTCTCATGGGTTATCAAGACAGAAAAGAAATTATCTAAATATTACAACTTTAAATCAAAGCAAGAGAAGGATAGATCTACTGAACACTATAGAAATGAAAATACGAGAAAGAATGGAAAAGTTTAATATCCATCATTTGGTAAATGTGCAAAGAAATTTCCTGGTACTTTCCTGAAGGGAATGAGTATCTGCTACAAGTGTGGTGAAAAAGGCCACCAAACTTATGATTGCATGGGGAAGAAAGAGGCTGTCAATGTTGAATCCTATAATTGTAGAGAAATGGGGAATTATGAAAATGAATTTCCTAAGTACCAAGGAATATTAACTCAAAAAATTCCAAGAGAGCAAGGATAAGCATATGAAATCACTACTGCTAAGTTTGAAGCACTCAAAGACGTGGTAGCAGGTAATTTAATGGTTTCCTCAAGTTTATCCAATGATTTTTTTTTCTGGATCATTTCATTGTTTCATATCTTCCCATTTTTCTAAGAAAATTAGATATTTCCAATTTAATTTAACAAGAGGGTTATCAGTAAAAACTCTTAAGGAAAGTATCATTGTGACAATGATTTGTGAATTAGTCCCCATTAAGGAATATATATGATATTTATATACTTATCTCATCGACATACCCCTGATTGAATATTATATAATCCTCGATATGGATTGTCTTTCAGACCATGATGAGAAAAATTATTATAAGAATAAGGAGGTTAAGATTCTCGATGATAATAAGGAGTACCTTATCTTTAGAGCAGAAATTTCATCATCTGATTCTTATCTAAATCCACCCATATAGCCCTACTAAATCCAATTATTGTGGAGAAAGATAATTAAATAACTACAGGTGAGGAAATGAATGTTCAAATAGAGTATGTACCTATTGTGAAAGAATATGTTGATGTGTTTCCAGATGATTTACCTGGACATCCCCAGAATGAGAAATTGGGTTTTACATTGATTTAATTCATGGTCTATGGCCCATATTTAAGACCACTTATAGAATGGCCACATTGGAATGTGTGGAACTAAAGAAAAAACTGGATTAATAGAGAAATAAGGGATTTATTCTCCCAAGTGTTTCTCTATGGGTAGAAACTATTCTTTTTGTTAAAAAGAAATATGGATATATGAGGTTGTGAATTGACTACAGGGAGATCAATGTTATAATATTAAATTAAAATTATCCCATAAGTCGGATTGATTATTTATTTGAACAACTTCATAGAGCGTAATATTTTTCAAAGATTGACCTTCAATCTGGATATCATTAGTTGTGTGTCAAGAGGGAAGACATTCCAAAGACAACATTTCAAACTAGGTACAGTCATTATAAGCTTACAGTAATGCCTTTTGGGCTGACTAATACACCCTCTATTTTTATTGAACTAATGAATAAAGTATTCGAGGAGTATCTTGATTAACTTGTAGTGGTATTTATTGATGATATCTTGTTATACTCTAAAAAATATGAAGTTCTTCAAAATCACTTGCGCATTATCCTAAAGACTCGTAGAAGAAATTAATTATATGAGAAGTTTAGCAAGTGTGAATTCTGGCTTTAGGATATTTCTTTTGCTGTCCATATTGTCTCTAATGATAGAATCTCTATTGATCATTCTAAGACAAAGGCAGTCCAAGAATGTCCAGCACTGACATGTATAATTGAGGTACACATTTTTATTTGTTTAATAGGTTATTATCGATGTTTCTCCCAAAATGTTTCCTGATTGGAAAACCCATTAACCAAGCCCACACATAATGGGGTCAAATTTGTTTGGAAAAAAGACTGTGAATAATGTTTTGAATAACTAAATTGGAGATTAGTCAATGCTCCTGTCATAACTCTACCATCAGGGAATGATGGGTTTGTTATTTATAGGGATGCTTCAAATAAAGTATTAGGTTGTGTCCTTATACATAATGATAGGGTTATTGCCTATGCATCATGAAAACTAAAAAGTCATCAGAAAAACTATCCAACTCATGATCTTGAGTTAGCAGCTATAGTGTTTTCTCTGAAAATATAGATACACTATCTCTATGGTGAAAATGTTGAGATTCATACTGATCACAAGGGTTTGAAGTATATTTTCTCACAGAAAGAACTCATCATGAGGCAAAGATAATGGATTTAACTAATCAAGAATTATTATTTCAGTATACACTACCACCTGAGGAAGAAAAATAATGTGGCAGATGCTTTGAGAAGAAAGGATCATGGAGTTTTGGACAATATTAGAGTTAAAAGAGATAATATTTTCATGGAACTAGTGAAGATGGATGTGAGAATAACCATGGATGGTGAAACATCAATACTTTTGAAATGGTTGCCAAACCATCTTTAATAAAAAGGATAAATAGTTCTCAGACCGATGATGTGGATTTTCAAAAAAAGATTAAAGTTGTGAATGATGGGAGATTGAGTGACTTCGTATATGAAGATGAAATTTTGAAATTTGGGAAGAGACATTGTGTTCTGGATATATGTGATCAAAAAAGGGAATTGTTGGATGATTCTCATATCTTCAATTTATCTATGCACCCTGGTATCACTAAGATGTATAGAGATTTGAAAGAACATTTTTTCTGGGACAACATGAAGAGATAGATTGCTTATTTTGTTTAAAGATGTATGGTTTCTCAACAAGTGAAATCTGGAAGACAACATCCTAGAGGAGTCATGCAACCTCTTCCTATACTTGAGTGGAAATGGGATGATATTACAATGGACATTGTCATGGGGATACCAAAGACTCTTAGATGGAATGATGCAATATGGGTCATTACTGATCGTATTACGAAGTTAGCACATTTTCTTTCTATAATAAAAGATTTAACACTTAAAAATCTTGCAAGAATATATATTAATGAAGTTTTAAGACTTTATGGAGTACACTTGTCAATTTTTTTTATAGTGATCCCTGTTTTACATCAAGATTCTGCAAAAGTCTTTAGAAATCCTTGGATACTGAACTTTTTTTGAGCACTACCTACCACCCTCAAACTGATGGACAATCATAACTGAATATTAAAACCTAAGAAGCCATGTTGAGATCTTGCTCTCTTGACATTAGAGGTATATGGGATCAATATTTACCTCTAGTAGAATTTTTATATAACAATAGCTTCCATTCAAGTATTTTGATGGCACCATATGAAGCATTTTATGGAAAGAGATGTTGAACACCAACTTGTTGGGATGATGTTGGTGAAAGAAAACTCATAGGCCCATAACTTGTTGAGGAAATAAGGAAATAGTTGAAGGTTATCCAAACCCACATCAAAGCAGCTAAATGTAGGCAAAAGAGATATGCCGATAACAGAAGGAAGGATTTGGGATTTCAGGTAGGAGATCATGTTTTCTTGAAGGTATCTCCATAGAAGGGAGTTATACAATTCGGTAAGAAGGGTAAATTAAGTCCCAGTTACATCAGACCTTTCAAAATTCTATAACTAATTGGGGTTGTAGCTTACCATTTGGAAATGTCACCCATTCTCTAAAATGTTCATGATGTGTTCCACATATCACTGTTGAGAAAATACATTCCCGACCCAATGCATGTAATCACCTATAATGAAATAGAACTGGAACCTAATCTGTTTTATTTTGAAGAGAATGTCATGATTCTGGATACTAGAGAAAAAGTGTTGAGAGACCGGATGACTCGTTTGGTAAAATTTCTATGGAGAAACCATAAGATGGAAGAGACCACGTGGGAACCTGAGGAACATATGATGAAGAACAAACCCAGTCTTTTTATATAGTAGTATTCTAGAAATTTTGGGGATGAAATTATTTGAATGAGGGAAGAATGTAGCACCCCAACCTTTCATGGTATGCTTCTCTTTGAATAATACAATAACTTGTGTTGTACGCAACTTCGAGTTCGAACACACCACAACCAATCAAACTAGTCATTATGAATATTAATAACCACTTTTGGAAATTTTACAAATTTTATCATTCAAAATGGAAATCATTTTTGGATTTGGAATATCAAAATTACCTTAAAGAAAATTTTTGGTATTTTTCTGAAAACATTAAATATTTGATGAATACTGAAAAACACTGTGTTATTGGTTAAAACTGACAATTTATATAAATAAATATTTATTTTATTTAAATTTATTTTTGGTCATAATAGATACTTAATACCTATATGAGTTCAATTTAATTCATTGGAGTCATTTTATAATAAGTTTATATATATATATATATATCTTATTGAACTTTTTACCGCCTTTTCCCCACCTCCTATTGCAATTGCAAATTTGCATAAAAAATAATTTTACCACTTCTATGAATTTATTTCTAAAATCCTAGAGACATGGTTGATATAATTAAGTAAAATATTGTTTAATAAGATGAAAATAATTTTTGGTGAATAGTGAATTTTAACTTTTATTTAGCACAGTTAAAAGTAAATAGGGTAATTAAAGGTAAAAATGATATTATTATTACCCTAAAACCTATCCTAATTATATTTTATGAGTGTAATTCGGCCAAAAACAACCTTAAGAATAAAATATTATCCTTTTGGTTTACTTGGATTAGATTAGGACATTTATTATTATTTAATTCAAAGAAGAGTTAAAAGTGTTAAACTCATGTTTTCATAACTAAATCATTTTTAATATAGGGTTTTCAATAAGATAAATTTAACTATAAATTTTCATTATAAATATTAAGAAATTTCCTAAATAATTGTATTTTGTTTATAATTTTTAAGAATTGAGTAATTAAATTTATTTATGACACAATGATGATGCATTAATTACATTATTAATGAAAAATTAAAATAATTGATATTATAAATATCCAAATTAATTTAATTTGAGACTTTTGATGAATTAAACTAATTTTATATGTTAATATGACATATTAGGGTTGATTAAAGGAATTTTTTTCAAATTAATCATGTTGTTATGACTTAAAAAAACAAAATACCAAATTGTGTCAAAATTGACATAAAAGAGTTTTTAAAACAAATATTTTATTATTAAATTATATTGTATTACTAAAAATATAATGTTTCTCCAAATGAATTATATATTGATATTTATATCATTAATGAAACACTTGAGGTTATCTTGGAATTTTATAGTAATTTTATTTAGCAAATATTATAATAATACAAGAATACATCGTAAAAGTTAAACTATTTAACTAAGAGTTAAATCTAAAAGATAATGTCAATATAGTGACCCAAACATGTATAAAACCTATTGGTTGAGAGTATTTCGACCCATCCCCACCTTATCTTCTAATGAAATCATTTTTGAGACATTAGAAGCAGAAAATTATATTATTATAAAATAATATTTCAATCCTTTCCTAAGGTGCCCCTCACTCCTCTTATAAAAGGGAACTCCCCCTTCTCTCAAATTCACACATCCAAAGCCATTTGGTTTGGAAAAAACCTACTCAAATATCCTCCCAACTTCCCTCAATTCAACCTAGAGGCCTTATTTTGATCCAAAATCTATTCTAAGAATCTCTTTTGATCAACTCAAACGGAAGAACCTGAAGAAAAGGTAAATATTTCATCACCTCTTTCAAGTTCTTTTCTTTTTACACTTCCTCTTTTTTGTTGTTTCAATTATAAAATAAATACTCTAATATCTTATATATACTATGATGTTATTATAAATATGGTACAACCATATCCATTATTCTATTCATCATATGAATGACAATGTCATCATACAGGCGTACGTACGGCTTACTCTCTTCATGTCTTGGTGTAGTTGTTATTCAATACATTATTTTTTTGGATGGGTATAATAATGATGTATAATTGTGGTAAATAATAAATATATCATTTAAATTATTCTGTATCTATTATATACCATATATTACATTTGATTTTAATATCAAAAGAAATATTGTCTCCTGTGTGTACGTATGGATTACCGTCTCCACGAATGCGATGAGATTCATTTCCCAATTGTAACTATTCAATAATAATTTTCATTTTATGACTAAAAATAATGTTTAAGAACTTAATATCATTTTGGATATAAATAAAATACATCCTATCCATAAAATACACGGCTTATGTAACAAAACACATAAAGGAAAACGAATCAGTTAACACCTAAAACGATGATAATACTAAAATATTATTAACAAAGCAATATTAGAAGATTGTATATGATATAATATTTATATATATATAGTTTATGTATAATTTTATAACAATGATTTAACTATTATAAAAGATGTTAACGTACCCCAACCAAGGAAAAGTACAAGGTAATGGTTAATTCTATAATATCTTCATTATATGAGGTTGTTTATACGTAATTATCTACTCAGAACTCTTTATCATCCACATCCTTGTTTCTTAAAATGTATTTAAAAACATTTTTACTATTTACTAGACATCGTTTAAAGTCATTTATACCCTTTTTTGACTTTTTATAAGATATTTAAAAAGGAATCTTTCTATTGATTTCCAAACAAGGTACTTTACGACCTTTTCAACAAAATTAAGGAATGAATTTTTTTTAACATATACGGTGGGTGAGGCTATTTTCCGCCATTATAACACCATCGAAGCTTCCCTTAAAACATTATAAGAATATTTCAAATATAAATTTTTTCTTTTAAATGGTTTCAAAATAGAATGAGGTATATATTTCAAATAGTTTTCATTTCATCTATGTCAACATCCTTTGATGGATTTTAAACTTGTTTGTAGTTGATACAAATCTTCCATATTTTATTGAAGGTTTTGTTATATGATTTACTATGGGTATGTTATTGTATATCATTCATGGTCTATGTATAATGTATTAACATTTAGCATGCTAGTTTTAATATGAAGTTTTATGTTATGTTTAAACCTTTTTATATGAGGAATGCATTGGACATAGTAATTGACAGGTGGAGCCTACAATAGATCCTCGATGTATCTGTAGGTCTCATTATACATAATACTTTCTTAGTATAAGGCCTTTAAAAAATATTATTTTTAGTCTTGGAACAATGCCTTGACTATGTGGTTATGGAGTCTAACATTATTCATTCCATCATTATGAAATTAGCTATTGATATTGCATGTGATTATTCGACTAGTTGAATATACATGTAAGTAAATTGAAATAATTTAATTTTTATTTATCATATTATAACTATATTTAAGTTTAAAAGTCTTTTTTAGTATTATACATTCCCTTTAATTTTTATTAATGAAAGTTTCCGCTATATTGGTATCCTTACTGAGTATCTGAGCTCACCCCTTTCTATGTTTTATATTTCCTAGGATGTGAAGAAGTATATTATTACTGCCCTGTAGGGATAGTCTAAGGGATATGAGTGTGGTATGTGGAGAAAATTTGGTTGTAGTTTTTCATTTTATAATGTAATATAAAACTTATGAATGTATCCTGTACTTACAAGGTTGTTTAACTAATCGGTATTTCGAGGCTTGATCTTTTGTGATCCTGCCAATGTTATATAATAATGTACTAACTCTAGGTAACTAGAGTTGGGGAATTACACTAGGGAAGTGTCAAGATACATTTCTATAATAGTTAGTACTCTTCTAGATAAAAATTTAAAGCTGAAAAAAGAAGATTATCCCATGGAAGATGCATTGGCTAAGAGGTTTTTTCATATCCAACACTTTCAAAAAACTTATGAAAGAAAAAGAATAAATAATTTCACTTTTACATGAATGAATTGTTGATGTTACTGAATAATTTAAAGTATTTGTGAGAATTAATTTTTGAGATTGTGTTTGTATAATCTTTCCATGAATTTGAAAAGTTACACAATGTCTATATGGATATCAAAGCTACTCAGCTAGAAGACAGAGCTAACAAGGTAAAGGAGCTTGACATATCATTACAATAATTAATAATATTCCATGAAGAGAAAATTATAAAGCTAAGAAGAGTGGATAAAGTAATATGAGATTAGTTCAGTATGAGAAGAACTCCATCAATATAGAGTGTTTACATGTAGAGGTGAAATTGAAGAATCGACAATCACTCCAAGCTAGAACTTCCCAAATTGATGGAAGAATAGACATTGACACTCAATTTCTCATTGAGGAATATGATTAGAAAAGGAATATCAGATCATCCTATAATCCAATGGAAACATCATCCAAAAATAAGGTATCTCATAACCTATTTATTTTTGTTTCTACTAATTCAGTTTCATCTATATGTACAGGTTCAAAGATAAAAGCTGGAAGATATGGATTGATGAAAATTTTAACAAACCAATAAAACTTTTATGGATGGATAATGATATTATTAATAAGAAAAAATCTCAAATGGGTGATCCAAAGAAATAATGAATACTCTAAAAACAAAAATGTACCTAATATATCTAGACAAATACTATAAGAAAAATGTAGTTTTATTGGATAGTGTTGGTGTTGTTGGAAGTTTGGGCATGAGGTTAATGATTTCTAGAATAATACATCAACATATAAAAATTGTGAAGGGTACTACATTCATAGAAAGTATATGTGATGAAATTAAGCATCTTACAAAGAAAAGGAAAAAAACACAGATAAAGAAAAATCTATCCATAATGAATAGATTTAAACATCTTGAAGACTTTAGTGATAATTACAATAGAGGTGGTCACAGTTACAATTACTTCTGGTTTATTCATACCGTGCCTAAAGCATATATTGATAAGAATAATAGGACACAACAATGTTAGGATAAATAAAAAAGATTTGAAATGTCTTCTATTGGGAATAGACAATACAATTAAGTCAAGAAAATAGTGAAATAAATTATTCCCAATAAGATGTTTAATCTGAATTACAAGAATGTCATCTCAACAATGAAATTATGTATTTATTGCAGAAAGAATGATCATATCATGTATCAATGTAAAAATACCATGTAAATGAATGGAAATAATATAAAATTGAAAGGAGAATAAATCCAGAAGATGCTAGGATTGACTGAAGACATTTTTAAAGATAATACGTTTCTTATGAAACGTAACTTGAAGACAATGAAAAAGACATGTGGAAGCACCAAATCAGAAAATGTTATGAAGGATTTTAAGTTATCTATCGAAATAAATTGAAAATTTCTAGGTAAATGCAAAGAGCTGAAGATGATGTACTAGCTAATGAAAAGGAAAAAGGTAAATCGGTAATTCCACATGAAGGAAAATATGAATTTAATGAGAGGCTGTCAGCAAATAATAACCCAAGTTTCTCACGACTACTATGTTGAAGATACAAGAAGGCTGGAAATTATGTCGCATGGTGAAAACAATCTTTTCGAGAGGCATTCTTCCCCATGGATTAAATTATCAATTCCTAGTCTTTATCCCTAAAACTGAGAATGCGGATGAATTACACCTCTTCAGGCCCATTACTCTCACAAACTTTCTCTTCAATATTATCATAAAATTAATTAAAAATAGAATTTCTAATATTAGAAATAGAATTGTCTCTTGGAATAAATTTATCTTTATAAAAAGAAGATCTATTCAAGACTGTATTTATCATTCCTCTGAGTCCACAAATCTCTTAAACAAGAAAAAATCGAGGAGGGAATGGGCCATTAAAGATGAAATTGAAAAGTCTATTGATACCATCGATTAGAATTGCATATATAAAGACTTTATGCAGTTTGGCTTCAATGACAAATTTATAAACAGAGTCAAAAACCTTTTTAATTCGGCCTATATTTCCATCCTCATTAATGGATCCCCAAAAGGTTATTTTAATTGTTCCATGGGAGTTAGACAAGGTGACCCTCTCTTAGCTATTATTTTCTAAATTTTTGAAGACTACATAAGTAGACTGCTTACTCAATCTATAGAAAAAGGTAACATCAAACCTATCTCTTCCTCTAGAAACTTGAATGTCCCCTTGCACCTTCTTTATGCTGATGAAATTATTCTTTTTATTCAGGGGGACAAAAGAAATGTTAATAATCTTAAATCCATCATTCTTCACTACCAAGAAGTGTTTGGTCAACACATCAACTAGCACAAATCTTACATTTACTTTGGTAAAGACTTCCCCTCCTATAGGAAACTCAACATCACCAATATGTTAGGTATTGAAGAGGGATTATTACCCTTCACATATCTTGGTGTTTCCATCTTTTGTGGTAGACCCAAAGCGGCTTACTTATCCCCCATCATTGATCAAATGCTTCAACACCTTTCTTCTAGGAAGGGTAAGAACATCTCGATGGTTGGGAGAATTTGTCGTGTTAAAACCACTATTGTAGCCAAATTGGTTTACTCTATGATGATTTAAAAATGGCTGATGAGTCTATTAAAGAACATTAATGTTGCTACTAAGAACTTTGTTTGGACTAGGAGTACTCTGGAGAGAAAACTGGTTACAGTCCCCTAGGCCACCTACTGAAAACTAATTGATAAAGCCGGTATTGGAATTAAAAACCATTCTAATTTTAATGAGTCTCTCCAATCCAAGGTCACGTGGAACCTCATTCATAATAACTCTCCTTCCACAGATTTTCATTGGGCTCGATTCCTTAACAAACTTATAAATAAACATTCTCACTTTCTCACATCCTCTAAATGGACCTCTATTTAAAACACCCTCACTTCCATTATGAAAAATTCCAGATGGATGGATAGAAAAGATTCAAATTTAAATTTTTGGTTGGATAACTGGAATGGTGCTCCCCTGATATCTTTAGTGACCAATAATTATCCTCCTCTCCAAACCAATGACACCATAAATAATGTCATTCATTTGAAAAACCATTTTTTTCTTAAGGATATCAAACACATTTTTGACAGCTATAACTTTACTAATATGGATGACATTCTTATTTTGGAAACTGCTCACAATGGGGTGTTTGACTCTAAAAATTACTTCAATCACTTTTTCAACAATGATGACAATAATTTATCCGGGTTCAAAAACTTCAATAAAGCCTGGTTAAAACCCTTGCGATTCACTCTTGTTTGGCGTATCTCCCATGTTAGAATCCCTATGGATTCTTTCTTACAAACATTCAGGATTAATCTTTGTTCTAAATTCCATATGTGTAACCAACATTGAGAATATATTAATCACCTCTTTCTTTCTTGTGATATGTAAATGGCTCTCTCGTATTATATTTTTGACATTTTTGAGTGCAGAAGGTTTTTTTGTAGTTCTATAACCTCACAGCTACATCATTGTATGGACCTACCTGACTCCCAACAGATCAAGAATCTTTTTATCGCAGCTGTAGTAGAGCTTCTTCATGTGATCTATTATGGTAGAAATGATATTACTTTTTATAACAACTCATTCAATCTTAATGCAGGTAAAATGAGAATTCTCATCACAATACGAGAAGCGTTTTCGATTCAAAAGGATCTTAGAAACAACTCAGTTTGTGAACTTGGGATTCGTAGGAGTATTGGGGTTTATTGGGATTTACCATAACCCTAGATCTACTTTTGATTATTGTTGGCAGCCCCCTCCCCCAGACTGTATTAAAATCAATGTGGATAGTGCCTCTAAAGGGTACCCTGGCCCAGCGGGCTGTGTATCCATATTCAAAAATCAGATTGACCAGACGCTCGGCTAGTTCAATGGATCATTTAGTTTTGCTTCCTCTTTGGAAGACGATATGGTGAGCGTTGTCCATGCTATCTCATTCGTCAATCTAAAAAACTCGAACAATATTTGGATTGAGAGTGACTCTACTAATATTGTCCAGACCATCTGGAATGGTACCATTCATCTTTCATGGATGCTCACTGCTCGCTGGATGGATTTCCTAAACTCTCTTTCAGATATCAATTTCATCATCACAGATACATATCGTGAAGCAAACACGATCGCTGATGGGATTGATAATATGGGTGTTGCCCATGATATTCTTTGGAGGGATAATCTTCCACCCGATTTACTCCCTCTTTATGTTAGGGATGTAAACAAAATTCCATATTTCAGACTTATGTAACCGTTTGTTTTTATCAATAACATTTGTGTTTTGGTCATTTAACAGAACACTACCTTTAGAAAAATAAGGCTAGACACCATGAAAACAAGTGTTTAACTATTTTACTAGTCCAAATGGAGAAAATTGAACAACATGCACCAATAAAAGCTACTTCACTACTGACAGATGTGAGGAAAAATAATCCACACAAGTTAAAGGTAAATGTAAGTAAAGAATTGATGCTGAAAATGCAAAATAAAAATGAAAAATAGAGAAAAGACATCAGCATGAATAGTACCAGACACTTTAGAGCTGCAAGGAAAGGATCTTTTAGGTTGAGAGAAAATTTTCAACCCCACTGCATCTATTAAAAAGCTCACAAGTGTTCCATCTTATTCCCTTATTTTGTTTATATACATGTTCTTACATTTTAGGGAATTAAAGGTCAAGGTCATCCTCAAGATGACAATTGGATGAGAAAAGTGGAGAACTACATGTTGGACTAATTATTCATGATTTTATAATTACTTGAAGTGAACCACAGTGGAATATTATCAACATGTATATCTTCAAGATTATTTGATGATATTCTCCACCATGGTAAATCAAATAGAGTGCACCCCTTGAGGTGGATAAAATATGATGGAGATGATATCAAGGATTATGTCATAACAAATTGTGACATTCATATCATCTCAAGAAGATGAAACTGAGGTATTCTAATAACACTTTCATCCATTTTTCTTAATTGTATTTATCATATCAATTAAGGGGTGGTGCTTGATTTGTGAAAATATGGGATGAAAGGGGAATCATTATCTTGGCACATGAACTTTTTAATATGTTTGGTGAAGTACGTGTAGAATTTTTCATTTCATTGATAAATATGATTATCTCCAATTACTTGGTGAAGAATTGAACCATTCTGATCATGATATAACATGTATGGTTATTTTTGGATATCATTGAAATCCTTGGTCATATCTCTCTTTTTTCTACACTGGGTTATCCCATAGTAGTCTTAGAGTTGATTTACTAAAGGTTATTTTCTATGTGTACCATGTGACACCATCCCTCTCTCAAAAATATTCAAGAAGATATTATTCAAAGGGAGAAGAAGATGTTTTGAATAGACACCACTACACCATTTCATTTGGTTTCCAATAAGGGGGAGAAAATATTGGCCCGCATATTGACCCATTCAAAGTTTGCTGAAGTGAAATTAATAACAAAATACAAAGGGGTATATTGTAGAGAATGGTGTTTCATTTTTTGTCAATAAGGTGTCAAGTTTCAATAATTTTTCAATATGTGTATGGAAATTTGATGATGGAATTCATGAACATGATTGAAGTGGTGAGGTTATTAATTCAGTGAAGATACCACTTTAATTATCGATTACGATTAAAGAATTATAATGATTTTTGAGTAGATCCAAAGTTATAAAGACTTGTATCAATGTTATACATGTATACACCATCATAAATAATACCATGAAATTATCAATTGCATGAGGAAAGAAGTCAAGATCCATCCATTGTCTCTATGTTTATGAAGTGTTTAAAATCAATCCAATAGATTTTAATTAGATGATGTTGGTAAAAACATAAGATGATTGATTGAGCTGGTCCTTAGTTCCAAGAAATTTTTATAAAGGATAACTCATCACTCATTACAACATTGAAGACCATTCATTATACCTTAATGCATAGGGAATGAAAAATTCTCAATGAATCATCCATGATTGGTTTGGAGGATTATTGAAAATCTTAGATTTTTTGTTACGAAAGGAAAAGGATGATGTTTAAAGATGAATAAGAAAAGAGAAAGGTCTTAGTGTGGACTCTAGTAAGTGAATTTCCCATGCATAGTATTGGTAGGAAGAAGGTGACTGTGAACTCTTGTTAACTATGTTTTTATCCAAGTAGGGCCTTATATTAAAAAGGTAGGCCAACCATGGAGGCCATCCAAGGACCTCATCCTCAAGCACATATGGGACCCGAGGGTCAACCATGCCTCAGAGAAGACCTCAAGGACATCCCCATATGAGGCAGGTGTGTGGGCTGTGTGTAAGAACATAGGTACTCACGGTGGTGAACCCATGCACGGTGATTGCATAGTGGGCACTAGAAAGTGCATGGAGGAGGTAGAGTGGGCACTATGAGGGTGCCCGTAGAACACTAGTGTGGGGATAAATAGGGAGAGGGGGATGATAATTCTGGGCTATATATTCAAAGGATTAATATTTAAACCACACAAATGTTGTGGCACGTTTTGATGTGGGACGCATTTTTAAAAAGGCGGATGCAATCCTTGTCGTTCATCTAATCACAAGACCAATCTGAGCAGCACACTCCATCCCACATCTCGTGTTCTAATTAGGGACATATATGATCTATCTGATGACCATGGTATCATCTTCAACCTATGAGCACATAGAGATCCACCCGACACTGATGCTCACCATCACCAATACCTATCCCCCTTGATTGAGCTCATGAACACTATCGAGGATGAAATATTATGCATGGGGATCATTCGGATGAACTGAACACATGCATGAATTAAAATTTGCATTTAGGCAATTGAAATGAAGAATCCATGAAGTCTGAAGCATTAGATGTTGTGATTCCACACCATGCTGCTTCAGTGCTCAAAGATATGGTTCACATGCATTCAAAAATGCATGCACGTGATGTTTTTTCATTGAGGATGGTGTCTGCATTGAATACAAAAGAACAGAGAGATATACGGGATATCTCATCCACATTTGAATGTTTCAAATCCAAATATATTTGGAATTAAAATTCGCGATCTTCATGTCAGATATGTGACTTTAAACATGCATCCTACGCCTATAAATGGAGGACCCCCATCCAAAATAATCTGTTTCCATTATTGAAGAATGGAGCTCTTGTTTATCTAAATAAACAAAGTATCAGCGGACCCCTCTTGTCTACCAAAGGCAAAAGGTTTTCCGTACAGCATAGATACGCGAAGAAGAAGATCCATGCATATCTTGTGCGAAGAAGGCATCTCGTGCATCTCTTGTGTTAAGTAATCCCACGTAGCCCATGCACAAAGGAGATCAATGCACCTCTCGTGGTTCCCAAAGAATGAGAACCATGAACCCCTTGGTATGCAAAATAACCTACACCCTCTTAATGAATAGAAACCAAGAGCACACAATAGGTTCTCTTAAACCCTCATTGTGCCCTCATGAATAGTATACCGTGAGTAAAAAATCGGTGCATGCACCCTTGTGATACTCTGCGAAGGTACTCGAGCTGAGGATTCCACCATTGTTTCACACAGAAGAAACCCGAGGCACTTAGAGAAGAAAAAGAACCCAAGATCTCGGGTGTTTTCATAAGATGAATATGGGAATGTATGATGCACATTCATAAACATTACTAAGTTGATAAAATCTCCATGCAAAGAAAAAAGAAGAACAAAAAGGTGTGTGCACATTTGAAGGAGGAGGAAGAAAGAAGAATGAACACACATAAATAAGATCACCCATTCTAGTTTGAAGACAGACTCCCATATTGAACCTAAATCAGATAATAAGTGTGTGTGTGTGCAAAAAACCAAAGACAAGAATGTGTGTGTGACATTAAGTGAGGAAAATAATGACTAAGTATGTGTGCTTAAATAATTATACCCATTGGGGTTTTCACTCAAGAAATAAAGAAGAGGGATATTGTTCATGCATGCATGCACATGCACACGTGAACACACATAAAGGAAGATATTATGTGTGTGCATATTGAGAAAGAAAAATCCAAGAAGAAACTGTTAGTGAAAAATAGTGAGACACATACATGCAATCTTACATGAACACATGAACATGTCACAAGTAATTGAGATATCAAAATACAAGAGGTATTGGATCCCATGACATCGATGCATGAAGTTGATTTGAATATAGACTGAAGTGAGATAGAGTTAAAGAAGATCTTTTATCTGATTTGACAGTGATTGAGAGTAAAAGAAAGTAGACTAAACTAATATTGTGATGAATAACTCTTGAATTCCTAAATAGGTTGTGTTCACGACTTGCACACATATTTGTGAGGTCAAGTCTTCATCAGAAGAAGAAATAATTGACTTATCATTGTTGAACTGAGCACTGGTCAAGAAAGTAATAATAATTATTGAGTAATGTCAATAGACCATACCAAAGGCAGTTGAAGTTTCTTGAATACATTCACAAGCAAGTGTGATTCAGAAAGCTTGTGAGGGAAGATCAGAAGATCCATCCACTATGAATCAAGAAGCATCTCTTGTGATAACCAGGAGGAAGAAGTCTTTAGTGGGAATATAAAGTAGGCTAGTGGGACTATAGTAACACTATGTGAAGCAGTATGGAGAACCTCATGTGGGACTCAAGAGAGATACAATGTGACTTTTTATCAACCTTTTTAATTACTAATCTGATTATAGTAGAGAATCTGTGTTGGGGAAAATAACCAAACAACACGGATTAAGTCTTTGAACCGAACATATAAATCCTTGTGTTCAGTACCTTTACATATACAACATCATTTGAGGTAATCATGAGAAAAAAAAGAAGAGTATATTTATGCCTTAACCATCTATAGAGGTTTAATTTAAAAGAATCAATTCGTGAAAATATTTAAAGGGATCACTGATTCACCTCCCTCCCCTCTCAGTGATTCAAACTAATTTGGAAACTTCAATGTGCATAGGAATAACATAAGATATCTCATACCGATCAAAACCGGGATAATTAAACTGTGAAATTTCCTAAATATTTTACAAAATAATATTTTATAATAATCAACAATCATAATCCATATTTGGTCAATCCTGATCAGAGAAACCAATAAAAACCCATAACAACCATAAATAAAATGTACTTGTATTTTGAAATATTATCTATATAAAATAGTTACAAGTTTAATAATCAATTAACATGACTTCCAAGATAATTATTAAGTTGAAATAACCACTTCCTAATGAATTGGAGAGATATATCAGGCTCACCCATTCGTATAATTTTTAACTAGTTCACCCATTTGTATATGTTTTATCAGGCTCACCTATTTGTATATGTTGTATCAGGCTTACCCATTCATATAATTTTTATCGATATCACTCGTTTTTATAAACTATATGGGGATAACCCTTATTCATCTAAAATTCTCAATAAACATAACATAAATAAATTGCATAGGTATTTAATTCCATCATAAAACTCATAGAAGAAACATGTATTCCTTTTATAACATGTTTAAACCCTGGAAAAGAAATAGGCTCCATGAAAATATCGTTGAAACTATAATAATTATTTCAAAGGAAGAAATTGAATAGTATAATTAAAAAATATCCTCATTAGAGATTTAGTATCATCACGATTCATCGTTGTTAATTAATAGAAATACCATTAAAATATCATTAAAAATTCTGTAGGAAAATACTATTCCCAATTTGAAAATCAGATTTATTGACTAAAAATTTGGAGAATATTTGGAAAAAAAATAACATGAAAAAATACATAGATGGATTTAATGTATTCTAAAAAAATGAGTGGTCATTATGGTGGAACATTATATTCATTATGTAATCATTAAAATTGAAATTTTTTCATACCTATTTTATGAAGTAACTTATTCATAAAATGATAAAAATATTCCTTTTAAACCTTTTCATAAAATTTAAAAAATGTGTAAAAATTAATTCAAATAAAAATTTAATAATATTCAAAACATTCTTTAAAAATTTTCAGAAACCATGAATGTTGAAGAAAATTTTTTCAGATCAAAAGAGGATAAATAAGGTTATGTTTTTATAAATATATTTCTGAAACATTTTGTGTATGAAAGAATGAAATATAGAACAAATGCATAAAAATTCCTAATATATCTAAATAATAGTAAAATTTAAATGAATTTATAAAATAAGGTTTAGATAATTTCTTTAATGTAATTTCAATCATAAATAATCTCTATTAGAACTAGATAGAAACATGAAACCCTTATCAATTAGGTTACTATTTAATTGTAAACCCCTTTAAAGAATAACTTTAAATAAATCATTAAATATAATTAACATATGAATATTCATGATATATCATCTAATGTGGATTTTCTAATCACCTATTAAAATAATAGAGGTTTATAACATAAATATTTGTCCCAAATAAAGAACAATATAGATAAATAAACCCTACAAAATTTATATCATAGATTTGAGAATTAATAAATGGAGAGATTATGTGTAAAAATATTTAAATAAAAATAGAAATTGGAAATGAAACATGAATAAAAGTAAGGATGTTTCAAAAATAATATTGAAATAATATAATCAATTATCATGTGATATAACCTATTGAAATAAGATTGTGTTATTAAACACATTACCACTTTAGTAACATCCAAATCAGAACACCATTGATGAAGTAACCCGAATTGTAACATAAAATACAATTGTTTTTGATGGATTACTAATATAATATATAAAATAGATATATATAAACAATAAAAAAATGTGTATGGCAATAAAATGTGATCCAATTGAAAGAAATTCAAATAAAATCTCTTACCTCGAGTCCATAAGTTCTATGTATGTCCATTAACTCCAATATAATAAACTTATATAAATTATTTTCATGTTTAATTACATTATGTAGGTTTATTTTTTTATCATTAAACCATTTATTTTTATTTCAATGAAATATTTAATTACTTAATCAGTTATTTCCACGTCATGTGTTTTGACGACGTTCAATTCATAGTTCCAAAACAACTTTAGTATGTTATCCATGGTCAAATACATAATTATTTAGTCATCTATTGAGTAATAATAATGAAAAAATTATAATTTTTTTCATTGATTATAGTTTATAAGAAAACTATGAATATTTTTTATGAGAAATGAATTATGTTAAAATCATGGAGATGGTAAGTCGTATGTATGCATGAGTAATGATTCCATTTTTCAAAAATTATAAAGGAAAGAATTTAATCAATATTTTAACTTTATATAATGATTATTATATAATTTTTTTATTTTATATATTTAAATACATCATATATATCATCCATGTGATGTGGTGGTGAAAAAATAATCACATATCATTGTAGAGGTAGCAATCCAGAAGCACACATGAACGACATTGTCATTTTTTCAAAGGATGGAAAGGTAAGAAAATAAATGATATTTTATCATTATATAATGATAATTATTTCAATAATATAATATATATATAATCCATCATTATAAAAAAATTTATAGTTGGTGATGGAAATATATTTACATCAGTTCACGAGGTGATAGCCCGATATACAAACAAACGATGTATTCATTTCCCATCTGGTAAAAGAGGATATAGTAATAGGTTATTCCATAAAAAATAGAATATCGGTATATTTATGATATATATTATATAATATTTTTATTTATAAATATTTGAAGGTGTTTGAAGAATAAATAAAACTAACACATTATGTTAAATGTTATACAACTTTTTCATACAACCTTTTCTTCTATATTTATTATTCCATCTAAGATTGGTATTGTTAAAAAAATAAAGCATATATAATTTCATAAAATATTTTATTAAGTTATTTAGGTAGGTATTGACTGAACTAAAATCATATTAAAGTGTGTAGAGTATAGGAGAGGAGTTACCCTCTTATTAGCGAGGGGAGAGGCACTCATAAAATTATATAAAGTACTAAATTAATATAAATTAAGTTTGTTGTAAAGATTTATCAAAATTGATATAATAAAAATATAATATGAGGATGATACAAATTAATATTATAAAAAAAAGTTTTTTTATTAATGTGAGGTTTTCAACCTTGTCTCTTTGTTGTATCCCTCATTAAAACTTTTGACAATTACCGTGATATCAATTTTTTTCTCTCTTTAGGTTCATTAATATTAAAATAAGGTGTAAAAAATCCCTAAATAGACAAAGGATGATATTTTCGACCACATTCAATTCACTTGGTGTTGATTTTAATTTTATGAATTTTAAGTCATTTAACAATATAATGATTATTATTTAAAATCATTAATGTCATATTTGGAAATACATGAAATATTGTAATATAATTTTTGTCTAACTCATGAAAAATAGCTCAAAAACCATGTGTTAAATTATAAGGAGTATATACTCCTAAAATTTTCATATAATGAGATTTATACTAGTTTATATATCATTTTAAACTTTCTCTTTTGATTTAACCAATTCATAAACAAATTTAAGCCTTAATGATGTTACTGAATGTCTTTAATATTAATTGATACTAATTTTAATTATAAGGTAGAAACTATATCATAAATGTATAATGTATGATATTCTTGAATTCTATCATCTTATTTTTCCTCTTTCAATTCTTTTATTATATTCAAACAATTTAATAAAATACGTTTAATGAAAAATACTATTTCTTCATTTTAATAAAATTTTACATAATTTGGCATTGAGAAAAAAAAAGAAAATAGAGAAATTAATATATAAACCATTAAAAATTATATAATATTATCAATTTATCTATTAAATTCAAGGGACAATATAACTTACCCGAAAAATATAACTTTTAGAGTTTTAAAAACAATTTACCTAATTTCTCTAGTGCTTGAACAAACAATGTGATAATCTTTTGTAAGTATTTATTGTAATAATTTGAGCACAAAAGATTAAAAATAATTTATCTTTAAAATAAAAAATTATAACCTAGTATACATTGTTTTTATCCATTTCAAAAAATATAATAAATATTAAAACCAATAAATTGTCAATTATTACTTTAACATTGGTGGAATAATTATAAAGGTAAAAATAAAATATAAATAAAAAAGGATAATAGTTTTAATTTTTCGATGATTATGGATTAATTAGACTCTCCCTAGAAAATTAAATTAATTTTTTCCCCTTATCTTTAAACCTTATAAAATTATTTTTAACTTGAATTCACCTAATTTCCAATTAATGTGGTAATATTAATTGACCATGGTTACTGTTCATTATGACCAGAAATAAAAAGGATCTGTTATACAAATATGGACCTCCGAATTAAAAATTTGAAATACATTTTTAAAGATTCAATTTCTATAAGTGACAAAAAATTAAATAAAAATTCAAAACACAACCAATTTTGTTTTCAAAAAAACCCATTTGAGGTATAAAAATTGTTTTATAGAAAATTCAAACAAACATTGAGTCCAATTCACTTATTTGTGTTATTAATAACATAATAAAAATAATTTTACTTTGAAACAATTTTTAAAAAAATGGATATTTTAAAATTATATTAAAAATAATATTTTACATAAAAATATGTATTTTTCATTATTTATTGAATGAAATTATAAAACTATAAAAAATTCACTCTAGGATAGTTTTCAATCGATGGTTTCAAAATTAATTCTATATTTATCAAATATAGTGTTAAAACCTAGGTAATTATAGAATATATTATTTTTATGTTTTATTAATATTCAATAGTTATATTTTATTCAGTTATAATTATTAGAATATTATTTTTTAGATTTTAAGTCAAAAATGAAAAAAAAATCTCAAACCAAATTAATTTTTCATTAATTAATTTTTTTAATATTATATTTAATATATTTCAATTTTATAAAATTAATTTAATTTTTTAATTCATCATTTCAAATTTATCTAGAGATGAATTTTTTAAAATTCTATGAAGTGTTTTTTTAAATGTTCCCTAAATAAATATTCTATTAAAATTATTAACTAAAATAATATCTAAAAATGTTTGAAAATTGGGATTTTATTTTAATTTCATTCGTAATGTGATGAAAAATCATTTGGAAGAGTATATTACTAAGTGAGATCCATACCAACCACTTTGTTAGTTATCCCATATACCACCATTATTTTTGCCTCTTGAAAAATTAGTAGGAAAATGAAATCGAGGATCACATGATAATCATTGCATTTTTTCACCGATCTATGAGTCTCCAAAAAAGTTGAAATATACCATTCCTGATATCCTATACAGTAGAATTGGAATCACATCCAAGAAGTAAATTAATCCAATATTTTAATTTGGATAAATGAACCACATTAATGAGACCTCACATATTTACTTCAAGTGAATAGTAAACTCTACATGATCCATATAAGTGTCATATAATTATTTTCATGATGATCACAGAAGACCGCACCAAAACCCAAGGGGCCCGAATTCCCTTTAGATTCACCATCTGAATTGATTTTAATCCAATTAGTACAAGTAAGATGATAAAAACTATAACATTCCCAAAATTGGATCTTGAACCCCTGATTTATATAATATTCTCAAGACATTTAAATCCTAGACAGTATGACTAAAAAACTTCTTATGCACCACATTGATTCCTTGAGTGAAACCAAAATTCTCAAAATAACTGATCGAGGAAAAATGGCTATAGAATCATGGATAATTTCATTGTTATAGAACCAAATTACATGAATTAGTTTAGATACGAAAACCTAGAACAAGATTCACAACTAGGTGGAGAGGTAAATTTGAGTATAGTGCTAAATAAATGATTCTGGACATCTCATTTTTAGTCCCTAAATTTGAAATATGTCAATGATTCTATTGAAATGTATTGATGAAGTATCAGAACTATGTAATATATTCTTCTCATATTATATGTGTTTATTACAGAAATAAAACCTGGAAGAAATATAAATATCAATGTATTGTGAGAAATTATATATGTGTAATTTGGTTTGTGCTTGGATCCAGATAAGAATATATCGGGTGGGTCTAATCTAGGACTTGTTAAAAAACTTCATCCACTTAATGTCTCCAGTGGATTCCTTATAAACCTTATGATAATATAATTTTCTAATCAAAATTCCATTTATTTTTTGTTCCTAGATCATAACATTAGGGGAATGATCAAAAGTGTATTCCTTGATAATGATATTAATTTCATCTTGCGTATGGGGTTAAGATACTTCAAATAAATATTTAAGGGAGATATAAGAGTAAAAAGAAGAGTCCATTAGCTTAATGTTTTAAATAATAGAATATATAGTAAATTTATAAATCCATAATTTAAGAGAACATCTATTATTAACAATCCCTCTTAAATAATCTATGATGTTATATTAAGAGGCTTTGACATCTAGGCGAATGGATAAATCCATGTAAAAAGAATTTCCATGCATTTACCATTTTAGAAGTCTAGATTTGAGGAATCCAATAAGATCTCAATTATTTGTAATGAGTCTCTAGGTGAACCATGGTAGAAGATATTAATTGAAATAACTAATTTTCATGATTCCCATTACTCTAATGGATATAGAATTACACAAATATTTCCTAGGAATAATGGCATTCTTCGATCCTTGAACACTACCACTCTAGAAAAAAAAATTATTATACTAACATTAAGGTTTGTAATAACCCCTATATTCTATTTATAGATCATGAAAGAACATAAAATCTTGAAGGAAATTGTGAATTTTACAAATATTATTCTTCCATCCAAATAAATACTCTTTCCCTTCAAAGATAAAATTTGATCTCTAATTTGATCAAAACTTTCACCAATGTAACAAGATTTTGGACTCACCAGAATAAAGGGAATCTAAGGTAACTAAAGGGTAATGATACAACTCAATTAAACATCTATAAAGGGATGAAATTATTTCTTATTATAATATTTTTGATTAGAATAATTTTTATAAATGAAATTTTTATAATAATATTTTCAAAATACAAAGGTATTTTTCTAAAAAATAACTTCTCCCTGCATTTTTCTAGATTAATTTTACATTACAATTTTCTAATTATATGGATTGAATTTGATAAAATTTATTACATATTTTTAATTGACATAATTAATATAATTTATTAGGCTCAACATAAATTGTAATAATAATTAATATAAAAATAGTCAAAATCAATTTCCATAGTTAATTTCAGAACATGCTTACCTAAGGGATAAACTAAAGAAATAAGGGTTAAAATTAAATAAACAGTTTCCTTTATCCTATTGATGAGTGTTTTTCTGAAAATTATATTTTTTAAGAACTAAATAATGTTTTTAAGACATTATTTTTTATCTGGGATTTAATATTTAGATTTTAGAAGATAAGTTATATTTAATTCACAATAATAATATTTTTTTATTTGAATTTAATGTATAGATTTGAAAATTCCATTAAGTTTTTCATTGCTCCAAAAGTTAAAAACCTTAATTTTTATTATTTAATCAGAAGAAATATTGTAAACCAATTTATTTTTCAATTTCATGGAAAACTAATTTTTACACATAAATAGAGTATTTTCTTAAAAACTATTTTCGCCTGTTCAATGTTCTTATATTAAAATTAATCTCATCAACCTATAGAATTTGAACATCAAATAATTTAATAATAATTTATAATTATTATATTAAATTTTTTTAATATATCCTCTTTTATTTTTTATCATCTAAATTTTCTATCATGGTAAAAATATATGTTATTACAGTTATGGTTAAAATAATTTTAATGTAGTTTAACTAAAATATAAGTATTAAAATGTAACAAAAACATCTCTAAATGTGGTTTTTGGAATTTATTTTTTCCCAATAACACCTTATGTCATGATTTTATATTCCTTGCTTCCAATTTACCTGATATATATATATATATATATATATATTATTTAATGTTTTGGGTAATTTCAAATGTTATCATCCCTCACTTGTAAAATGAAACTTCCTCTCCTCTTTTATTAATAGTTTAAAATACTTTTTGTTTTCAAAATACCTACCCATATACATTTTTACAGTCACTAAAAATATTATAGCGGTATTTTTTAAGTATAATAAAAATCTTATAGGGATTAAGGTGTAATGAAAAGGTGATTCTCCAAAGAAGTGGTACAACTTTTAAACAACTATTTTTGTATTATTTCCTAATCCATCTCCTTAAAATATTCTTTAACCATCATGATTTAATAACACCATTACATAAAATATACTGATATGTTATTATATTAATTAGAAAATGTATATCCATATACTTCTTCCATCAATTTGTAAACAAACCCATAGTTCATGTTTGTGGTAGAATATCACCTTCTGAACTAATGTAATTCATTTTCTATCACTACCTCCCATGAATAATTATATTTACAAATTTATCATATAAATTTTAAATATTTATTTCATATTTATAATTATGTAAAATTAATATACCATATATTTTCTCACCTTTCCATTTATTGAAAAATTTTAAATTCATTCATGTGTACATGTGGATTACCACATCCATTATGTGATGTGATCCATTTCTCATTACCACATCACATGGTTGGTATATATAAGTTTATTTAAAGAAATAATACCATATTTATGATATAGTTACCATTCTTGAAATATAATATAGTACATACCTTGTTTCAAAAATGATCTTTTATTAATTAAAATGTTAATCATGCATACGTACAACCTACCATCTCCATGATTTTAACATAAAAAAATTTTCATAACAATATTTAATTAGTGATTTTAAAATTATATATGAGGTATAAAAATTATAATTATTCCATAATTATTTTTTGGGATAAGATGGAATAATATCCTCTTTGACCATAATCAACCTACCAATGTCATTTCAGACATATGTGTTGAATATCATCAAAATGTCTAATGTGATGTTTATTTAATAAGTAATTTATTATAAAATTTCAAAATTAATTATAATCCTAGAAAAGGTTCTTATGAATGTAAACAACTGACATAAATTATTATTCCCAATTTTATATAAATAAACTGATGATTTAGACTCCTAGTAAGAGATAATTTATATTATTACCAAATTTTAAATCAATTAATGTTTTATTTTCTAAATATTTCTCTTTCATACCCTTTGTATTAAAATTATTTTATGATCATATTTATACTAATGTAAATGAATTATAGAGGAAATTTTTGCCACTTTTGACTTTTTTGAAAGGTTTCCAATCATAATCACTTTATATATTATATATGGAACATTTTTACAAATAGAAAAAAAATAAATTATCTACTCTAACCTATATGATGTCAACGGTTTTTTCCACCATGAAAAAAAATTATTTTATGTGTTGATTCATTTAAAATAATTCATGTTTTCATCAAATAAAAACCCTAACTTACTTTCTTTTGAGTAATTTGAAAAAAAAATTAAAGGGAATGGATATTTTAATATCTAAAGATGTTTTATTTTGAATGTAATGACAGTTTTTATGAAAGTAATGTTTAAAAGTGAAATATTTTATTTCTTATAATTATGTTATGGTTATTAGGGATTGTTTATTATGGTGGGTGTTTCTATTATAAAATATATATGGGTGGTTCTATTTTAAACCATGGATGGGTGTGTCTCTGATATCCCTACAATGCAGTAGGTAATATTTATATTGAAGCTGACCATGAGAGTCATTCCATTTGAAACGGTTATGGTCATTCCATTGGTTACCATGCAGGTTATCCTATTTCTAAAAAAAGGGTATACTATAAGTAAGATTGAGATTAAAATGATTCCTCAGTTTATGTATATTATTAATTTGTGATTTACCTTGTTTTTAAATAAATATTATGATTCAATAAGGTAAGATCATGAGGTTTGTTTAAGAAATGTATTTAGTACATCTTAAGGGTGAAAAGTACAAACTTGTCAAAACATTTTCATGATATTTTATTGATTACAAAGTAGAATTTTTGAGTTTTCTTCCTAATTTATTTCTTAATTTATAATGAATATATTATTCTATTAAATTTTATTTATTGGGAAAGAAAATTTTTATTTTGAACCCAAATATTATTTTAAAAAGGTAAATTTTTATAAGTATTCACTGACTAACAATTTATTTATTTCATTTTGTGTACCTTACTAATATTTTTATTCCCATCACGCATTTTAAAACATTTTAAAATATTTTTATGTATGAGTAGAGACAAGGATAATGTCCAGATAAAACTTGTGATGATATGTCATGATATGGAAACTGGTTATATCGTAAATGTTTTTTGGTAAAATGGATACTTAGTAGAATTGTAAGATTTTTGATGAAATATTTATTTATGCAAGTGTCATGTCCTAATTCTATTACACTCTAAACTGTACAGATACTAAAATGGATGAAAATTAATTCTTGGCAAAAAAATCAATAATATTTAATACTTAATATTGGGTCTATAAAAATGATTTCAAAAAAGAATCCAAAATTAATAATAATTTTCACTAACATAAATTAGTAAAATCATTTTTTTGAAAAAGTAACTTATTTTTTAAGAATAAAATGAATTCACTAAAAAATGAGTGCTCATTTACAAATAATTCATTAATAATTTTTTGTTAGGTAGGTTCTTTATTGATATTTATTAATTTGGTAAACCCTGTTCATTCATTCCAATTTAATGATTGGGTTATAATAATAACATTTAAATAATAATACTCTATGGCCTTTTTAATCATGGTGTTTTATGTTTTAAATTCTATAAAACATAGTTTTATATTAAAATATCAAGATTTTACACCCCCCCCCCCCACATTTAATAAAGTATGTTCCCACAATTTGAAACCAAGTCAGTATTAAGGGTTTTGATATATTAAAATAAATTATATGAAATCCCACATTATAAAATAGGTTAATAATGATTAATCTTGAAAAGAGTGAAATATAAATGTGATGGTCATCTAAAATAACACATAACTAGGTTTCCAAATAGGATAAGATTAATGGGTAGTGAAAATACTGACATGGAGGAACATTTGAAATCCAAATAATGGTCAAGAGTGACATAGAACATTGTACAAAATATTGTGAAATATCATAATAAAGTTAATAACCACAAAACTATAAATAAATACGGCATGAAAAATACCATTAATTTATAAGAAAATAATGGTAATATGATAAATTTTTTATTTCAAGACCCATTCCCGATAATTGAAGAATTTCGTTACCATCTAAACTAAATAAACATACATGACACATATAATTTCATACTATAATCGATTTTTACCACAATATCACCTTCCTCTATAAACAATGATCATTCAAGGTGAATTTTTCCTCCTCTAATGAACAAAATTTGACATCTAACAAATTTTATTAGTCCAGGGAATGATAATAAGATATCCCTCCAATATTTAAATTTTAACAAAAACTAAATTTTTTTATACAAGGTATGATTATTCCCAAATTGAAAAAACATCCATATAAATAAATGTAAAATTAATAATCCAAGACTCAATTAATAAAACCAACATTAAACATACATAATTAAATAAATAAAAAACCATTAAATTCTACAAAAAATATTCTTGACCAAGTTTAAAAATCATAAATCAGAAGTATTTATGACATATTCTTATGAAAATAATTTAAAATTTTCATCCAATCAAAATTAGTTAGTCAAAAAGTCATACACCCAAATCATATAATCTTAAAATTGTTAAAATCACTTCTATAAACAAAATATAGATTACCATAAATCCAAAATAATATCATATATACATCATTAAGTATATTCAACAATTATTCCTCAAGTAAAACCCCATCTTATCCAAAAGTATTACCATTTACCTTAATCATAAAATATTCCTAAAATAGTATAGTTCTTCAAAAAAACATTAATCCCTTATTCACCCAATCAGACTTCAATATCATGGATATCTATATGATTAGTCACTTGTTCCGGAAATGTAATAACCCCTTCAACCCAAATTACCCCAATAACATCAATATTAATCATTGTTTTAACCTTAACACTTATATAATATCATTTATATTCTATCCATATAAATAAAATATCATGCTTCAAAATAATACATTATTTAAAACCTAGGTGTTATATATACTTCAACATAATAAGAAGACTCCTAAAATATCATTAATCACCATAAAATCACATTTAAAACATAAAAAGGGGTGTATATTCCTTTAAAAATATTGTCAAAAATAAGTTTATAAACCCATGATGGTATCTATGTCTCTTAAGTTAATATCAAAAGAAAATTTCCTAATCTAAAAATTTATATAAACCCTACTCTAATTCCAATATTAATATCCCTAGACCCACACTCCTATAACTAGTGGTAAAAATATAATCTCTAAAAAATTTTCCATTCATAAGTGACACAATTTTGACCATTAAATAAATATAACATAAAACAAAAATATTGTATCACTTAAATACCCAAGGACCTTTCAGGGTTTTAAATTTATATAATTAGGATAAAATCTTGCATAAAAACTTATATGCATTAAAAACTACTTCATAAATATCCACATCATCCCCCACTAAGTTCTTCACATATTCTGACCTTATAAAAAATAACATACTTAGAAACATTATTTACAACTTTGGGAAATGGAAATTGTAATAATGGCGAGATAAAATGCTCATTATGGGTAACCATAGTCATTAACAAAAGTATGTCATCAATAATCATAAGATGATCATAATGGTACGATGATTGAATCAATGTGCATGAGCATAACATAAGAGAATTAATACCCATCAAAACCATGATAACTAAACATGTGACATGAAAAATTTCCTTAATAATGGTAAGATTCATAAGAATAAATAATCTTGATCCATGTGATTTAAATGTTGATCAATGAAAACAATAAAAACCCATAGAAAATATAAATAAATCTTATTGGAATCATGGACCATTGACTATATAGAACCCTTAAAATAACCCCAAAATGTGTAATAATCAATGTGGTCAACGTCGATTATAATTCTTCATATATAATAATCATTACCTAATGAATTAGGGAGCTATATCGGGATTATATGTTCATATAATCTATATCAGGACCACCAGTTTATAAAATATGTATCGGGCTCACCTATTCTTATAAGACGTGTCAAGCTTACCCATTATTATAAGCTATATTGGTATCACCAGTTTGTAAAATATTTATTATTATCATCCCTCATCATTTATAATTCTCAAGAACTATAACATTTTTAATGTAAAAATATCTTTTCTTCCATTATAAAACTCCTCAAAACTACCATTCTTCCTTTCATAACATGATTAACCCATGAAAAATAATGGTTCCATGGAAATATCTTATAAATATTATAATTAATCCAAAGAAATATTAATATGGTATCCTTAAAATATATCCCTAGTGTAACATAATTAACATCCAGGATTGTTATTTTTTATAAAAATAACACCCTTAAAATATCATTAAAAATATTTTTGAGGAAAATAGTTTTTCCTCCTTTTAATTTACTTCTAAAAACTAAAAGAATCATATTATTAGTAAAAATATTTTATTTGAAATGAAACATGGAATAATCTAAATTAATCATCATAATTTCAAATGTTCATGATGAATTTATATTCCATTCATATCATAATCATTAAAATAGATATTTTGTTCACATATTGAGAAAAAAGGTCATTGTTCATAAAATTGTAAAAATAATATTTTTAAACATCATTTTAAAAATTAAAACATAGGTGAAAATGAATTTAAATTATAATTTAATAATATTTAAAATTCTCGTGAAATTTTTTAGAAGACATGGACGTGGAGGAAAATGGTTTTCTGACCAAAAGAGGAGAAATGAGACTTTATTTTCTTGATAGCATTTTCTGAAACATTTTTAGTGACAATTAATTAAAAATTTAACTAAAAATAAAAATTATAGATATAAACATAGGATAAGTAAAATTAAATGAGTTTATAAAGTAATTTCCATATATTTTTAAAGGTGTTGTTGTGGGATATTTCAAATGATATGTGATTGTTGGGTACTTAGGTGCAGTAGAGTGGATGGCCAAGGTCATCTCTCAAAACATGAAGTAAATTTAACAACATATTAAATGTATTTCGAAAATAAAAAAATGTAAATAAGAATAGTAATTAAAATTATGGGTTTCTTTTTCGTTTATATATCTAGATTAATTTTTCTGGAAGAATATTGTATTATTTTGTTTTTTATTTTTTAAATGAAGTTCAATTAAAATGACACAATAAGAATATGTTTTTTATAAAATATTTTAAAAGGTGTAATATATATCACTCTACCTATTCACTCAATAATTTATAATTATCATTTAAATTAAAAATCACTTAGTTATAATCCCTAATTTGTTAAACCTCTAACCCTGCAAGATTTAACTTAACCACAATGGTGAAATTACTTAAAACCTTGGCTAGCTTTGGAACATGCAATCAAGTCACCCTTCATTGATTGATGTTCTTAGATTAGATTATTCTTACGGAATAACTATAGAACATATAAACTTCGTAAATTATTACTAGTTTATTTTATTTATTATATTTGAACTCTATAAATTTATCCCTTTTGTTCTTATATTACTGATTATGATCACACTCTCACAATTTAAACAAATCTCGACCTTGCGTATTTTTGTCTCAATTGATAAATTGATTGATTAGTTTAATTAAAATTAAAAACTCAATTAATATATACTATTAATTGAATTAAATTATCTCATTTATACAAAATAACTAAATTTAGATGGTAAGAGGTAGATCGATTACTAAGAAAACTACTCTTCCATGGGCGGTGTAGTCATTGTAGAAATGTTTTTCTTTCACAGGTGTTTAGAAAGGGTTTAAAAAAATCTTGTTTCGAATATTTAATTTCAACCCAAATAAGAATATTAAGAGAAGAATAAATTTGAAAAAATTCTAAGAAAACATAATAAATGGAATAATAACAAAGATGTTTATTACACAAATGAAAACATTACAACATGAAGAAGTAGAAGAAGGCTTCAATGAGGGGATCCTCGCTTCAAGAGATTACCCTATTACAATGTTTGTATAATTTGAGTGAAACCAATTATCATATACCTTAAATATATTAATTCACATCCCAAACCCTCAAAATGAGAAAAACACCAATTTATAGAGTGGAGGGGAGGCTAGGTTCAAGGTGGTTTCAAGTGTGAATGGGGAATCTAGATCAAATATTTTAATCCAACTTCCACCACAAATTTGACCTCCCAAACACGTGCATAATCTATCTTTCCAGAAGGATTATTTGTTATAAAATTATTCCTCTAGATTCTCAAAAAATATGGGCCTATTCCAAGCATGGATGAAGACTCTAGGGGCCAAAAATTGAACAAATGTCCAATCTGGCATGTCCAACCCAACTTTGACTTCATGACCCATTAAGTCCAATAAAATGAACAATTTTTCTCATATGTTCTAAATGAAGGATTTATCCCATTAAGTCATGAACATATTTACAAAATTTTATGTTCAAATAATATATATCAAAATATTTATGTCCGAAAATCTACAGTATATTTTAATGGGTAAAACTGGAATTTTCATCAAATTTTCAAATGAATGATCTAATTCCAAATATTTTATAAATAAAAATATTTAACACAATGTAAGGGAATTTTTTAATTATTATGAATAAAATTTTCAACAAAATTTGGTTTTATCAACTCCACCACACTTACCCTTTTGCACTCCTAGTTAAAATCTCATATCATGTATTCGAAAAAATTGTGACAAGATATGAATATTCATATTTCTCAATCCACTGTGAAAATATAGGCAATGTAAAAGTCCCATAAAGAGTCAATATCAATAAATTTTCAATTCATTATCTCATAAATTGTGGCAAAACAAAATCTAGTTCAGTTAATAACACTATTTATAGTGCAATAAGTCATGGGTCTGCCATGCCACTAATTATCCATTGTGTGTGTGTGAAATCCAATCAAAGATCATAAATCCAGCCCTTATTCAGTATATTCAGGTCATGTGAAAAAATTATTCTTACCTCGTTTAATTCATTGAACCTATTATACATTCCTTTGAAATTGAATTTCAAGACCCACTGACTTAAGAATTCTCAAAATTAAAACATTAACTCCTAACCTAGATGTCCCCATATGTTGTCCATTTTATCACTACCCTAATTTATTATTATTATTTTATATTTTTTATGTTTCCTGTAAAAAAATAACACACTCAACTCCCAACTCATGTTTTATCTCCTCACAACACTAATTGTAATAGTTATAATAAGATCAAAGGTCGATGAAGAGTGGTTTTTGATCTGTACAGGACACAAACCATATTTTTTTGAGGACAAACCATAGTCAAATAACAAGTACACACGCATAGTTCAATTCAGTATAGTAATTAAACTGATCGGAAGAGAAATGAACGTATGGATCAACCAATGATTTTTTTACCTAACTTGACTATACCTTAAATGGAATAAGAAAAATTTCACAAGTCAGGGTTGACTGAAAATTTGGGTTGAGAAATCAATGAAACAATTTACCGTGAACAAATATCACAAATAATGATGTCAAAATCTAATTTTTTTTATAATGACACAACCATTCATATAATCGACGAATTTAATTTTTATAAAAATCAACCATTGATGATGAAATCTTACTCAAGCTTATAATTCTACCAATGAATTTTGAAAAAATGAATTTTCCATATGTTTCACACTATATTGTTGTTTCTTTTTTTGTAAATTTTAACTAAAAACATAATAGAAAATACACAAAAAACACACAAATGAAAATCCTAAATATCAACCCCAAAATGTTTCCCCTCCCCCACACTTAAAATGTTGAAATTTCTTCAATGTGAACCAATGAGATGATATATGAACATGAAATATATAATTTAAAATATGACAAAGAATATAAAAATGAAAGGGTTAGGAACAACCTGATATGATCAAGTGATTGTTTCCCTCAGATTTCGGGGATGACCTCCTTTGATGGGAGGTTCAAACATTTCGATCGGTTTCTAACAGGTTTGTTCGTAGAACTTGAAACATCCAATTATTCCACATCCATTCGGACCTACTTTCCAAAGGTAGGTGCTCATTATTTTATGGACTAATGAGGCTTAGGAATTTGCATTGGTCGAGAGGATGGGAGGTCGGTCTCACTACACCTTTTTTAGGGGAATTATTGTATACTCTGGGACTATCTTTATAGATTTAAGTTATGTTCGTGAATCCTTATTACATTACCAAATATAAAATGTGTTTTCCTTTAGATCTGACAATCAATGATCGATATGTAGGAAATTTAGAGAATCTTTTATATGTATTCGAGGTTCGTCACTAATAAATAATCATCTGTATTTGTTAGAGATTCTTATTCAATGGTATCCTTTGATACGTAAAAGTCTCTTGGTCCTTATGATGACCATACCGGTTTTAAAGCCACTCAGTGGGGCACTTGAACTTTATTGTCATTCAGAAGGACATGAATTATTTGAGAGTTGGGATCGAACCCACAGATGGGCTACCTACGTATCCTTTGTTTATAAAAGTAATCAGAACCCACGTAGTTCGAGTAAGGGAGTATGATATGTATGATTGATGGATGAAAGAAGTATGTCATAATTACTTTTACACTCCAAGCTCACGTGAGTCATGCTCGGTGTGAGAAACAAGAGGTATTGGTAAAAAAAATAGACAATTGTGCCATGAAAGATGCAATCATAAAAAATAATGTGGGGCTTATGTATGTATGACTACCCAGATTAATGAAGGTTAGGAATTACTTTAGGGAAGAAATCCAGAAACATAGTCCATAATGGTATATGTGCTTCATGAAGATTTTGAATACTCTAACTATGGGGTTACTCCTGAAAAGGAGGCCCAAATTAGGAGAGGACTTATGATTGGGTTTTACTCATGAAAAGGAATCCTAGATCAAAGGTAAATTAGGACTGGTTAACAGAAATTAAGACTGGGGCTTACTCGTGAAAAGGAGGCTCAGGTTAAGAGATTTGAAAAATTAAGGGACTTGGGGCTTACTCCTGAAGAGGATGCCCATATTTGAGACTGGGGATTACTCCTGAAAAGGAGGCCCAGGTTAAGAGAATTATGGTTGGGGCTTACTCCTAAGGAGGATGCCCAGATTTGAGAATTATGACTGGGGCTTATTCCTGAAAAGGAGGCCCAGGTTAAGGGGTTCTCTCATCTTAAAGGATGAGGTTGAATGAATGAAATATCAATTTTTTAGTGACATAAAGATGGGTAAATCACTAGGTTTTGAGAGATATTCCACAGATTTCCTTTCAGATAAGTAATCCAAATTAAGAATTCATGCCATAAATGGCATTCAAGAGTGTCTTGAAGATTGAATCTTGAATAGGAGAGGTGTAATGGCTTAAGAGGGGTGAAATGGGAAAGAAGGGAACCCAAAAAGGCAGGGGCGCGCAAGTCCTGGCAGGCGCATAGGTACTGCGTGGGCGCGCAAGTCCTGGTCACGCAGGTGTACCTGCATGAAACATGGGTACTTGTGCAACGGTTAACTAGCAGGGTAATACTTGAGCGACTCTTGGTTAAAGCCTTTAGAATCCTCTTGAGGTTCTTCCAGAAGAGGGGTGCACAAGTTCTATTGAAGGAGTAAGGCGGCGCGCAGGTGTGGCCTTTTCCCTTAAGGGATGGCCACTCAGGCGTGTAAGTGTTGATGAGTTTAAACACTTAGTCCTTCCTCCCCCATTATAGATCTTCCGTTCTAGGTATGAAATTACCTTAGAAGTGATTCGGAAGCTTTGAGAAGAGACTAGGGCACCGAGATCTCAAATCTGAGTTTTGGGAAAAAAATCCTCCTCGAATGGGGGGCCCACATGGTCTATTTATTGGCAGGAGAAGACCTCGGGTGGTTATCACTTAGGTCGTTCAAGTCACATGCGCGACCACTGGGAGGCGCGCAAGTATACCTGCGCGACCATTGTAGAACTTGCGCGACCCTTGTGCAACATTCTTCTTATTCCTTCCTTTGTCAATTTTTGATATTTGTCCAAATGTTGAATCAATTTGAGCTCAGATATTCCCCATTCCCGATCTTTAGATTCTGTTATGAAAGGAGCGTCAACAAAAGTCCCCCCTCAGAGTTGGATCTGGAGAGAATATAGGATTTGACTCTGAGGAAATCAAGAATTACAAGGAAATTGGGGCGCACAAGGTAGGGCGCACAAATGAGCTTTGGGCACGTAAGGCCTGACGCGTAGGGATACAGCCCTTGATCGTGCAGGGTATGGCGCGTAGGGTCCCGGCTGCCTCTATAAATAGAGGGCCTCACTTTCGTATAGGCATATGGATTTGTGGATTTCAAACCTTCGAGCTCTCGTCGCGCAGGTAACCTTAGCCGCGCAGGTTGCTCTGTTTTCCGATGTTTCTTTGTTGTCATGCTGCTGTATAGGTATTTGTACTTGCACGGTTTATACTTGCACGTCAAAAACTAGTGCGGCACACGAAAACTTGCGCGTCAAGTTTATACTTGCACGCCTTAATTCCTTAGCCATTTTTTTTGAATTATTTCACAGTTTTTATTAAAAATAAACCCATTTAAGAGTTAGTTTATTCAAATTTTGTGCAGATTCAATGGCTCCCAAGGGAATTAAAATGGCTGATGAACTGGCTAGCAAGCAGATTGATGACATGATGAACATCATTGGCCATTATTACTATGATATCTGTGACAGCACTCTCCCAGATTTGGCTAAGTACTTGAAGATATATCATCTTAATTTCCCACAGAGCATCTACCTGCCTCTATATGGTCATGATCATCTGCAAGGAGTCAATGTTCCAGATGCAAATAACTATGCGCCTAAAATGAAGCTGCACTTCTACTCCTCTATTTCGGTTATTTTCTGCATTAAGAGAAACAACAATGATGTGAACCTTCAAATTCTTCCTCCATGTCATTTCCTTGCAGATATGAAAATGGAAAACCCATGGGCTGAATTGTTTTCCACTGTTGGTTTGTGGAGAGAAGACAAATATGGTTTTAGAGCAATATCTAAAAAGAGTACTCTCTCCAAATGGCTCTTTACTTCCAATGCTCCATTCTCAAATCCATGTATCCATCTTCCATGTCTCTTGGACAGAAACAGAGTCACTGTTTGATCAGTAGAAAATTTTCTCAAACTGCACTCAAGAACATCCTTTTAAAATTGTTCCAAGAAGAGCTGGTATCACTGCATCTCTTATAGTATCCAGTTTAATGAATGAATTTCAGGTGGTTGCTGATGAAGCTCAGGATGCCATAAATAAAATGAAGAGTTATGTTGAAAGCCTCTTGAAATTCTTGAAAAAAAGAGTAGAGACTCCAGTCTGTGTATGTCCTTCTATCTCCTATGTATCAAAGAAAAAAACACTTTCATCTTCAATCATTTGTACCTGCATTCTTTTTCTATATGCCTTAGATTTTATCTAAGCCAATGGGCTTAGAGAGCATAGTTTGATTTTTACTGGGATTAATGTAAATAACCCTACAAACATGAACCTTTTAATTGATCAATATTACCTAAATCATACAAAATGTATATTTAGTGAGCTGGGAACATGACTTTTATTCAGAGTTCCTTTGTCTTTTGTGGGCAGTTTAAAGTCATGCACATCGGACATAAAAAGGATAATGTGTAAGGTCGAAATAGCTTTGACCGAATGAATTAAAATTGACTCAATTCCTTGAAAATTCATCTGAAAACATATTACCATACTCAAGTATGATGGAAAATATGTGAACTATGACTTAAGAATATTTGAATCTGAGGAATGATATGAAAAAGAGCTAAAAGTAATTAGAAGAAGTAGTTCCCTAGAATGAAGTTACCATTATTTAACAAACCCGTTAGGGGGTTGAATTATGCAGGTCCACCTAAGGGCATTGACTACATAGTTAAATAAATAGTATCTTTGGATAACAAGTCTGTTATGAAGACTGTTTATGCAAGGCCGCCTATGGGCACATGCTTCATAGTTAGGCAAAAGGACTCTCAGAAATTTACTTTCCTAGTGCTAAAAGCCAGTGAAAGTTTATGGAGATTCAAATTTTCCAAAGTATAGAGTTTGTTGTATGGAAAGAGGTACTTGAATATGGAGAAGGTATTTCCAAACAAGATTATCGAAGAACTGGATGGATATTACTCCTACAAAGGTCTCACACAAACATAGGTAAGGATAATATAAACCATAGACTTGAATACTTTCCGATCATGAAAAAAGATATGGGACAAATATGATAAGGATGGATGTTTTTGCGGATCCTTACATACTGTCATTTAAGGAAAATAAGGACAAAAGAGGCATTCTTCCCAATAATGAAGTTACCACTATCTGACAAACCTATTAGGGGTTGAATTATGCAGGGCCACCTAAGGGCATTGGCTGCATAGTCAGATAATAGTATCATTTGGCTAACAAATCTGTTATGTAGACTGTTTATGCATTGCCGCCTATGGGCACATGCTGCATAGTTAGGCAAAAGAACTCTCAGAATTTTGACATTTTTGTGACTAGAAGTCATGAAAAGGGTAATGAAGATCTGAAAATATTTTAGGTTAGGATTTTGACACATAAAGATAGGTATTGTCCAATGTATACAGAGATAAACAGATCAATGCTAACCATAATCATGTTGTGGCTGGGCCCTAAATTGAAATGTTGGACATAACTACGTATCCCATAAGGATGAGAATCAAGCCATATATAGTTCTTAAACTACAGTTTAACGTCGTGTGCGACAAAAGGATTAGAGATATTAGTTTAGGGTCATAGATTTTGGACCATTAAAAGAAATACACAGTGTGTGCTTTCATGGGGACTTTTCAGCCAAGGGACTAAAAGAGGTATTTGGGGTTAGGCCCAAAGACTTGGGTCTGGATTCAAGGCACACTCGAACGTTCCTACATATCCCGTTAGGATGGGAATCAAGCCCACATAGTTCTAAAAATACCCTTTATACAAATTTGGTTCGTACATGTGAAGGGTGAAATGGGACTTTAGTACAATGATGGTTTAACCCAAGAAAAAAGGTTTGGGCATTTCCATGTATACACATAGTCATTGAAATGAAACATGATTGAAAAATCAATGTAAATAATGGTTGCCTCCCAGGTGAGAGTATCAAAGAATATTGTAGTTTATTGTTATACTGGACAAAAGTGTTTTATAGTTTAATGTCGTATAGCAAGGACGAATGTGAACCAATGTAAAGATATTGATTCTATGGGTGGTTTCACAAATTATCATCGTATAAGATGGAGATGAACCAATGTGAAGAGATTGGTTTTGGGATTGAACCTTGGGAGGTTGCCTACATACCTAGCCTAAATGGCAAGGATCAATGTCTGTGTATTTCAATTAAAGAATGAATTAATGATCAAGTTATTCTTGGGGACAATGACCTAAAAAATGACGTTGTTGGGACTTACACATGGTTAGAGGACCAAATGGAGTGTTATGGTTGAGGTTTTCTCTAAGCTCACATGAGTCATACTCGGTGTGAGAAATAAGAGGTAACAACAACCTTAACGATGCATAGTTTAATGTCATGTAGGACATATAAAGGGACTATGCAGTTTAAAGTCTTGCAGTTAGGACTTCTGGTGCTGCACAGTTCAGTGTCATGTAGCCGGGACAAAGTATAGTTTAATGTCATGTAGGACGTATCACTGACTTTCTATACAGTTTAGCGTTCTGTAGTTAGGATGATGGGGACAATATAGTTTAATGTCATGTTGGATGAAAGGGGGTCTATGAAGTTTAATGTCATGCAGTGAGGACAAAAGAGTACACCATTTAACGTCATGTTGGATGCATTGGGGACTTTTTCCACAGTTTAGTGTCATGTTGGACGAAAGTGAGAATTGTTTAAGGTCATATCCATGGACCGTGGATGGTGTAGTTTAATGTCATGCTATAAAAAAGTGTAGTTTAAGGTCATACAGGACCTTTGATGATTATGTAGTTTAACGTCTTTCCGGATGTAAGGGACTTATATACAGTTTAGTGTCATGTAGTTAGTACATCACAGTTTAACGTCTTGCTGGACGTAAGGGACTCACAATTAGTTTAGGGTCATATGCATGGACTGTTGATGATGCAGTTTAAGGTCATACTGGACCATTTTAGGAACTTTTTCACAGTTTAACATCATGTGGGACGAAAGTAATACAAATAGTTTAATGTCATATGTATAGACCGTTTCTGTATAGTTTAACGTCCTATAGAGGGGACGAAAGAGGGACTTTGCAGTTTAATGTCTTGCAGTGAGGAAAAATTAGGGATTTTTTTCATAGTTTAACATCGTGTGGCATGAAATTAATAAAAATAGTTTAAGGTCAAATGTATAGACCATTGCTGTATAGTTTAATGTCATACAGCAAGAACGAAAGAGGGACTTTGCAGTTTAATGTCATGCAGTGAGGACAAATTAGGGAATTTTTTCCCCACAGTTTAACGTCATGTGGGACGAAATTAATACAAATATATTAAAGTCATATGTATGGATAGTTTCTGTATAGTTTAACGTCATATAGAAAGGATGAAAGAGGGTTTGTGTTTATACAAAATACTTCTTCAAAAATCTGGCATTGGTTGGAGTAGTGATGAGTTCTCCATCTATCGAGATTAATGAATAAGATCCACTGGAGTAGACCCTATGTATTGAATAAGTTCCTTCCCATTTTGTATCAAGCTTGGGAGGTTTCTTTCCTGGTATCATTGAAGTTCTGAGAACTAATACCAATTCTCCCTGAGTTAATGAATGAAGACGATTTTTTTTGTTAAAAGCTCGTGTTATTCGATTTTGATAGACTTCCAAGTGGTGCAAAGTGCACATTATTTTCTCATCTAACCATTTCAATTCATTCAATGGATTTTGAGATTGTTCATTGGTATATGATTGATCACAAATGGAAACTCTGAGCGAGGGTAGTTGAACTTCAATGGTATACCAATGAAAATGGAGTTAACCGAGTTGCAGTGCGGGTGGTAGTCCGATAAGCCCATAAAGCATGAAAGAGTTTATCAGGCCATGACCTCTTATCTTTATCCACCATCTTTTGCAGTATATTTGAAAGAGCCTTGTTAAAGGATTCTATCTGGTCGTTGGCCGCTGCATGATACTGAGATGAATGTTTGGATTTGATGTTGTATTTTTTATACAACTTCTTCACCTCGAATGAACAAAAGTTGGTGCCATTGTCCATCAATATGGTATGAGGGACACCAAATATGGTAATGATATTAGACTTTATGAAGCTAACAACACATTTAGAACTGACTTCCTTGAGAGGTATTTCCTCTGCCCATTTGGAAAAGAAGTCAGTAGTAGTAAGGATGTACTTAAACTGCTTGGTCGTAGCAGAAGGGTAAGGTCCCACCACATCCATTCCCCATGTGGAAAATGGCCATTAGTATTTAGCTGTATGAAGCAAATCTAGAGGTTGATGAATGAATTTGGCATGTACTTGGCATGAATGACACTTCTTTGTGAAATCGACACAATCTCGTATCATTGAAGGCCAAAAGTATCCAAGCTTTTGAATCTGATCAGATAGTCTATGTCCAGACTAGTGGGCACCACAGACTCCTGCATGCACTTCTTTCATGATAGTCATTGTCTCTTCACCATCAATGCATCTGAAGAGAACTCCATCAAAACCACATTTGTAGAGAATTTTCACTAGGTGATCTGGGCTATCATAAAGAGAAAAATTGACCACACATCGCCGGATTTGTTCTTTCTCAACTCTATCAGGTGGAAGTGTTTCATTTTTAAGGTATTCCCTAATAGGTGACATCCATCCCGTAGTATGACCATACGGTTCAGGAATGGGACAAATTTCATTAATTTCCTCTGTTCTGATTCGAACATATGGTGAAATTGCACGACGGTGGGCAATACTGATGGCTGTCTTGTCCCGATTTGGATCTGCCAGAGCTGTGGCTATATTAGCCAGTGCATCATCTTGGGCATTTTGTGATCTTGGGACATACGAAAATGTTAGTTCCAAAGGGAATTTCGCCATTAACTCTCTGACATAATCATACAAAGGGATTAGTTCTTCTTTTCTGATGGCATAATCCCCATTGACTTGTTTGATTACCAGGTCTGAATCACCTTTCACCTTTAAGTGATTCACTTGTGCTTAAAGTGCTAATTCCAAGCCTACGATGAGAGCTTGGTATTCTGCTTCATTATTGGTACCACCTTCCCACAATAAGAAGGAATAAGGTAACATTACCTTTTCTGGAGAAATGAGCACAATTCCTAAGCCAACGTTGTTGAATTTAGGATTTTCTATTTTCCTCCCTGTTGGACTTCTGAAGCAGCATCAAAATACATTTCCCATGCCTGAGGACTTTCTTGAATAGAGAATACTTCCTTATCAAGGAATTTAATATCTGAAGATGTGTCTTCCACTAAAGGGTGTTCAGCCATGAAATCAGCAAGAGCTTGGCCCTTTATTGCCTTTGAGACACATACTGAATGTCGAATTGCTGCAAAATAACTGCCCACTTTTCCAGATGTCCTGTAAGCATTGGATGACTAAGGATAAATTTGAGCGGGTTATTGCAAGATACCAATTGGACCTCGTGATGTTGTAGGTAGTGTCTCAACTTATGAACTACAAATATTAATGCTAGGCAGCACTTCTCAATACTTGAATACCGGGTTTCTGCTTCAAGCATGGTTCGACTGAGATAGTAGAGGCTGTTTTCATTCCCAGCATCATTCTTTTGAGAAATAAAGGCACCCAATGATCTCTCTAGAGCTGTCACATAGAGGATAAGTGGTCTTCCCTCAATAGGTGGCATGAGTACCGGAGGACTCAAGAGGTATTTCTTGAGAATATCGAATGCTTCTTGGCATTTTTCAGTCCACTAGTAAGTGACTCCCTTCTTCATCAATTTGGTGAAGGGTAAACTTTTTCCTGCTAAATTGGCGATGAAACACTGAATATAGGCTAAGTTTACTTGAATTCCTCTTAATTATTTCAAATTTTGAGGAGGTGACATACCAAGGACTGACTTGGTCTTCTCAGGATCGACTTCAATACCATTATGGAGTACAAGAAAGCCGAGAAATTTTCCTGAGGTTACACCAAAAGAACATTTTAAGGGGTTCATCTTCAAATTATGTTGTCGAAGCTTGCGGAATATGACTTCCCAATCAGCCATGTGATTAGAACATTGTTTGTATTTAACTACCAAATCGTCTACATAACAGTTAGCAAACTTCCCTAAGAAGGGTTTGAAGATACGATGCATGGCACACTGATAAGTTTCACCTACATTCATTAAGCCAAAGGGCATTACCCGGTAGCAAAACACACCCTGAGGGGCTGTGAAGGCTGCAGATTCCTCATCTTCTGGGTCCATTCGGATCTGATTATATCTAGAACATCCATCCATGAAGGAAAGTGCTTCATATCCAGTTGTTGCATCGATTAATAGTTCTGTAATCGGAACTGGGAAATCATCCTTAGGACAGTGCCGATTAAGATCTCTGAAATTGATGCAAACTCTAATTTTTCAGTTCTTCTTGATTACAGGGAAAATATTAGCAAAAAATTTGGGATATTGAACTTCTCTGATGAAGTTAGCTTAGATAATCTTATCCACTTCAACTTCAATTTTGGAAGCATAAGTTGGGTGTGTTCATCTCGCGGCTTGCTTAAATCCTCGATGTTCTTCTGGTAAACCCAAATGATGAGTAGAAACATCAGGATCAAGCCCGGGCATTTTTTTATAGTTCCAGGAAAATATATCTCTATTTTGCTTTAGAAAATAAATATACATCTCTTGCTCTTCCAGAGTCATGGCCGCACTGATTAAAGTGGGGCATGGATCTTCTTTTGTACCCAGATTTATTTCTCTGATTTCATCCACAGTGGTAGAGATACCCTCTTCAAATGTTGGAGGAGCATCTCTGAGATTTTCCTCTTCTTCTTCATCATGTATTATTTCTTCCATTTCTACTTGCATAGTAGATGATAAAGTGGAATTTTCATGATCCAAAGAGATGTCAAAATTTGCATATCTTAAAGAAGAAGCTTCCATTTCCGACCCAATTGATGATAAAGGGTCTTATTTGGGTAATAAAGAGGAGATGATGGATTGAGAATCGATATCATTGTTCACCTCTGATGTTTCTATAACTTCTTCTGGCCTAATTGGCGAAGCATAGACTTGTTGGATTTTCGCTGATGAAATGAAGACGTCACCATTTGTGCTTTCATCACTGCTTGGTAGATTACCAATTTCTCCCATGTTGTCTGGCTCGATTGTCATAATTTACATTATTGATCTTTCCATAAGAGTATTTTGATTTGGGTCTATCTTGTCAATTTGACTGATAGGCAACACATAATCTGTACTCACATGTGAAAATGGATTTACTGGAATTTTCTCTAAATCATATAGAGCATTAACTTTGGTAATCTCCTTTGTTTTGGATTTCTCCCTTCCCGTCATGTGATAGAATTCCACCTCAATGTATTGAGACTCACATGTCTTGAATGGAGCCTTATCACTATACAATGTCCCAAATTGACCATCGAAACAATATTTGAGACATTGACGGTATGATGACGGGATAGCCGCATGTTGATGTAGCCAGGGTCTTCCAAGAAAAATGTTGAAGGCTGAGTCTTGATCAACAAAAATGAAATCTAAATTGGATACAAGATCTCCAAACTGATTTCTGAGTGTAACTTCGCCCAGTGGTTCTTGTTCATTTTTATCATATCCTTGTAACATCATGGTAGAATGAGATAAATCAGATTCTGTGAGGCCCAATCGACAAAGTGTACGAATGGGCATGAGGTTGACTCCTGAACCATTGTCAATGAAAGTTCTTCGTATGTATACGCCATTGACCTTTCCAGACAAGTACAATGGTCTAATATGTCCATGAAAAACATCATCTTCATCTTCATCAGTAAAAGATATTATTGCATGGAGTTCTGCAGGATTATTCTCTATGTGATAGAATTCTGCTACAACAATTTCAGTTTAAAACTCCTGAGGACTTGACAAAGCCTCGATGAGTGCTTCCCGAAGATCTTTTGACAGATTCAGAGCATCCAGAATTGATAACTTGTCTGGTACATGGGCCAAGTGTTTCAATATATCATACTTTTGATCCAGAGGTCTGCATTTCCCAATAGGAATATGTGGTTTAGCAGGTACATTGGAAGCAGATGCTTTGGAAGTTGATACATCTTGTATCGGGATAGGAGTTGGAAATATTCCTGGATTTGGAAGATTAGACTGATTAGATCCATTTACTTGTTGAGAGGAAGAAGATGGAACCTTCAACCGGTCTTCCAAAATAACTCTTCCAGGACTGAATTTGCTATTGGTAGAAGAACTTTCTTGTTCTTGCTGAGCTTTCTGAAGGGCTCTACCATGAGTTTCTACTGTGTACACAGTTCTAGCAGGGGTAGAATTGGAATAGTGTCTTCTGAAAGATCCACGTCTTCCCCTGTATCTTGAGCCCCTGGAACATTCCATGATTCCCCTGTTTGATACAGGGAATTTAGGCTCATTGAAATCAAAAATGTGACTGGCATATGAATCTGTTAATTGAATCATATTAATAGAACCAAAGATTAACTCTTCATCTGATGAAGGATCTGCCTGATTAGCCTATTTAGGATGTTCCGTTTGGTGGGGCGGTGCCCGTGGCTTTGAAGTAGATGGCATGAAGTCTGCCAAAGTCAAATACAATTTAGGCTTTGACACATATTCATCTTCTTCTGATTCTTTTTCTTTCTTTGAATCATGCCGTTTCTTTGAGGACTTTCCCTTTGAAGAAGAGGGTTTTGCCACAACATTCATGACAGAAGACACAATTGGTTTCTTTAATTGTGTTTGCAAATTGCATGAGTTCGATTGATTGTATTTCTGACCATCCAATAGTTATACTATTGTGCATTTTTTCTTTTGACTTCTTTCCATTCACCTTTCTCCTCTGGAACTGTAGCAGTAACACATTCTACCTGAGCTGAAGAAACTTTCAGTTTGACTTGTCTTGAGTCGACGATCTTTTGCAGGAGGTCTTTGAAGAAAAAACACTCCTTGATGGGATGCCCAAACATTTGGTGAAAAGAGAAATAATTGGGACGGTCTTCATCTCATTTCTTGTTTGGCCTCTTGGGCATTGGAAATTGAACCAAATTGCTTTCCAGAGATGAAATACAATAACCAGGAACTTGTTCATTTCAGAAAGAGTATTTTTTGCTCTTTAGATCCTCAAATTGTTTTCGTCTTTCATCTCTTTGATCGTCTGTACGAAGCAACCTCTGTTGTTGGTGCTCAGAAGGTGGAGCCCTTTGAGAAGATGATGGTTTTGAGGTAGAAACATGTACAGGTTCTTGTTTAAGTATAACTGTAGCAGTTTCTACATTACCCATTCTCATTCCTGGAGCTGATGGAATTACACGAGATTTAGCCTTAGCCTATATAAGGGAATCTTCAATCTGGTGAGCGATTGAAGTAAGGTCTTGAAACCCTCCTGTGTATTTCACAGGGATTAATGGCGTGTGTAATTTGTCACATAGATTTTCCACATTGATTGGCAATAATTTTTCTTGAGGGAGTGCTAAACTCAAGGAATATGTTAATCCCTTCCATCGAGCAATGAAATCAGATACCCTTTCATTCTCCCTTTGCTTACAGTTTTTAAGATCGAAAACTATTCTCTTTGGCAAAGTTGAGCTGAACTTAAGGAGGAATTTTTTGCGAAGATCCTCCCATCCGTTAATTGACTGGGATTGCAAGCTTGTATACCAGACAAAAGCTGGTCCTTGTAAGGTTTGCACGAAGCATCTGAGTTTCACAACTTCTTTCTGCTCCAATGTTCCCATCATAGGATCGCAACAAGACATGTAATGTGTCAAATGCAGTTCAAGATTGCCTGATCCATTAAAAATAGGGAATATAGGGTTCCCAAAACTAGATGGAGGAGTTATTAAATCTACCCATTCAGGGTAAACATTATTTTCTGGTTGAACTTGCACATGTTTCCCTTCCATAGTTTCTAACCGAGCTGTTAATGACTCAATAATAGTTATTAACTTTTGAGAAACATCCAGTTGAACTTGGACTTGGGTAGGCTCAATGACTGGATCTTGGACAGATGTGGAAATTTGTACTGCAACTAATGGTAGAACTTCCAACTGTTTTTGCATTTGACCCGTACGATTAGACTAGTGAGGGTGTATTGATAGAGGAGGATATTATTGATCCATCTCAGTAGCTGCAACAAAAAACCTTTGGCTGACTAACTCCAGCATGTTTAAGAAGAAGACTACTCTGAAGTAGTTCTACATTCAACCTTCTTAATTCCTTCTTTTCTTCCTCCTTTTGTGAAAACCTTTTCTCTAGTGAGAGCGATTGACCTTCTCTAAAGGAAGGATATATGACCTGGTTATTTACCTTCCCTTTGTTGGATCCTTTTCGGAGAGGGGGAAGTGGGTTACTCGAAGGATTACCTAGGTTCTGAGTAATCCTTTGACTTCATGTACGCACACCTTCTTCATTTTTGTCGGTGAGTACATCTTCTTCCGCAGGAACCTCTTAATCTGAGTCCCCTGAGTGATCCTCATCTGGTGGATCAACAACAACGGCATTGATGACATTGATTGATACATAACTCATCGCATCCCTTCTATCAGCATTTCTGTGATATTTTCTTCTTCCATTTCTTTAATGAGACATTGCCTTTTATTGATTCGATCCCTCGGGAACATCTTGACGAACTGTAATTTGGAGGGAATTTCATGATAATTTGGCTCTACGTTCCTCTTGATGCTTCTTCCCCAATCGATAAAAAACTGACTTTCTCTGAGGAAGGGATTGATGATTTGAATAAGTCCCTAGTCCAGTGGATTGGGGCTGTTCATTCTCAACTCCTCGAATCATATTTTTTTATTCCGATGGTTGGTTTAAAAGAGTCCCTAGTCTGGCGAGTTGGGGTGGCTCTTGACATGCTATGTCAGAGACTTTCTTAAAACGTCTCCTGATCTTGAAAACCATAGTCCAGAAATTAGCTGGATGCATTAACTTGTATCCACTTTTATCACCCGGTTCAAAATATCGTTGGATGATTTCTGACACTTTTGTCACTTGGTGACATGCTTGCTCCAAACGAGAGGCATGTTCAATATTCTCATTTGCTTGATGCAAGAGAAATTCAATAACTTTTTCCTTGTAGTATTGATTTTTAGAGGAACTAGTTGAAGCCTGTTCTTGGGAAAGCTTTTGATTACAAACAAATCCCATTGACTATGGCCGGCCATGGGCAATAACATTTCATGATACCATTTTCGGCGAGATTTTCTGACTGGGGAGAACCATGAAATGCAGTGCTCCATGAACACCCCATCCTCTGACATGAATACTAGATGGGGAATTGGCAATTAACTGATGCAATATTCCTAATGCGCCGAAGCACGAACATTGAAGGGCTCTCTGCTAATTTTCAGCCTTCGGATATCGAGAGACTGATAGAGACGCCAAATCAATCTGATGTTGTAACCCTTCTATTATCTTAAGATGATTTTCATATTCATCATAAGATAATACTTTATTTTTCAACTGACAAAGAGTTTTCCATATGTTGAGACGAATATCATGAATTTCATCTTCCGTCAACATTTCTGGAATGTCATACTGAATGTTAGCTAGAGGAAAAAACATGAATGGCACATCACCTTTTGCCAGTTGTTTTCTCATGTTCAGCATTTCCTCTTTATCATTTGATGAAGATTCTTCTACCTGATTTGACCAGAAATGGTGTTTCCATGTTGCTTCATTGGATTCAACAGGATTGTTAGAGAAATCATTGATCAAACTAGAAGATTCATGACTTAGGGGTGGTTCGTAGAATGACCTATACCCTTGGCTATCTTCTGATTGAGAAAGTATTTCACCTGCTAGCGATGAAGCTTCAGACATGACTGGTTTCTCATTTGCAAGTGCCTCAAGATAAGAGGGCTTTCTCGATACTACATTGTCCACTAGAGCATTTTCCAGGAAATGTGCATCACTACTATGGAGAGGACTTTCGCAGAGAAATTCATAATCATGGGGAGGAACACCATAATGGGATACAGCAAAAGATGAGATCTCTTTCTCCTTGGTCTTCTGACCACACGGAGGGTTCCTGTGGCTCTCATCTAAAGATGAAACTTCGAGATCGACCAAATTGCCATGAAACAAGCCTTCATGAGGAAGTGTCTGTTGAATACCTTCAGAATTAATGTTCCCACTATTGGGAAATGAGGGATTAGAATCATGAATTTCAATAGATAATTGTCTGAGGGCTTCAAGAACTCCAGCATCGAGCAAGGCCTTGTTACAGATTGGCTCTTGATCTTCTGACTGTGCTGGGTGGGTCTTTTTCTTAGACGCCTTCTTACTCACCTTGGAAACCACTTATTGATGAAAGTGGCTGCTCTGAGCAGGTGCATATGCCTAATCAGGAAACATGTCCATCTTAATCTGATGATCTCCACTCAAATCAGGTGTATGTGCCTGACTTGGTTGTCCGTATGATATGGGGGAGTATGCCCCACAACCCTCTTGGACTGGAATAGATGTGTGTATCTGTTCCAGAGTAAATTATTGATGTGTCACTCCACTGGTAGGGATAGATTTATGTGTATTTCCCTGAGATGTAGCTGAAGTTGTTATCATATCCTGGCAGGCATCCAGAATATGAGCATGGATTTTCTTCTGCTCTTTCACCAATGATAGAATATGCTTGGTGACTTCAGTTTCCAGAATGGGAATATACATCCATTCCGGGCTTGGAGAAGGTGTATGTGCCTACTCCTTTCCTCCTTTTCCTATTGGTGAATCCTGAAAGTACTCAAGTGTGGGGGCAGAGAGTTGAGTCTACCTCCTATTTGTTGTCGGGGCTTTCCGACTAACTTCTCTGAATGCTACCAAGTGAGACTATTGGTAGGCTTGATTAGTACTAGCAGGAGTATGTGCCTGCTGATTACACTTCACCGAATGTAGTTGACGAGATCCATCATATGTAGTCAGACGAGCCTGTTGACTAGCTGATGATGTATAAACAGGTGTATGTTCCTACCTATAGTACTCCACTGGAATTTACTGGCGGGATTGGCGTGATGCTTACAGGCGAGTCTGCTGGACAACGGAATTAAAACGGGCAGGTGTGTGTGCCTGCTCGTAGCTTGCCACCAAATTAGGTTGGTGGACTTCTCCGGAGATGGCAGAGATGAGAACCTGCTCACTGTTAACCGGAATTCGCCTATGGCAATTCGTCTTGCCTGCTCGGGTTCGTGGAACCTGAGTCGAACGCCTGGAGTCGGTACCCTCATCATGTTGAGGGCGCACTATCGCATGAGTCTGGCAGCGATTGTTGGTGGGATCCCTTAGGAAAGACTCTTGTATGTTTGAATTAAGGTCCTAAGGGACCTGATCATTCACCTCCCCAGAATAAGGGAGCGAATGGTGAATGCGTTTCGGGGATAAAGACCTGAAACGGTTGGAGACAGTAGTCATCACCGCCTGCTTCTTGATCACTGGTCATCATTGTCCGGATGAATGATATTAGTTGTTTACTTGGAGGGCTTGTCGGGCATCCTCAAGAGTTGGGATGGCACCGTGTTGACGGTACTCCTTAACCAGCGCATTTGATACCCAGCGTTGAAGACACTGAGTAGGTGATATCGTCCTTAGAGCGGACGACGATCCAGCAGGAGTAGCAGCAGTGGCATTTGCAGTAGTAGTATTCATAGGTGTGAACTTGAGAGCAGCCATTCTAGAAATGCAAAAGATCTTGGAAAAGAGTTCCTGTTTGATATAACAAACATAATCAAGATAAATTCATCCACTACATCTTTTGGATGAGCACATATGTCAGTGATTTTTTTTGTTGTCCATATTACTGATTTTTAAATAGGGGCCTAACAAATAGGTAAAACATCATTTTAACTTGGTTAAGGATTCACGTCGGGTTCACCATTTTTTCCCTCAGATTTCGGGGATAACCTCCTTTGATGGGAGGTTCAAAAATTCCGATCAGTTTCTAACGGGTTTGTTCATAGAATAGGAAACATCCAATTATTCCACATCCATTCGGACCTACATTCCAAAGGTATGTGATCATTAGTTTATGGACTGGTGAGGCTTAGGAATTTGCATTGGTCGAGAGGATGGGTGGTCGTACTCATCACACCTTTTTAGGGGAATTATTGTCTACTCTGGGAATCTCTTTATAGATTTAAGTTATGTTTGTGAATCCTTATTACATTACCAAATATAAAATGAGTTTTCCTTTAGATCTGATAATCAATGATCGATATATAGGAAATTTAGAGAATCTTTTATATGTATTTGAGGTTCTTCAATGATAAAGAATCATCTGTATTTGTTAGAGATTCTTAGTCAATGGCATCCTTTGATATGTAAAAGTCACTTGGTCCTTATGATGACTATACTGGTTTTAAAGCCACTCAGTGGGGAACTTGAAGTTGATTGTCATTCAGAAGGACATGAATTATTTCAGAGTTGGGATCGAACCCGCAGATGGGCTACCTACGTATCCTTTATTTATAAAAGGAATCAGAACCCACATAGTTCGAGTAAGGGAGTATAATGTTTATGATTGATGGCTTAAATAAGGATGTCATAATTACTTTTACACTCTAAGCTCACGTGAGCCACGCACGGTGTGAGAAACAATAGGTATTGGTAATAAAATTAGACAATTGTGCCATCAAAGATGCAATCATAAGAAATAATGTGGGGCTTATGTATGTATAACTGCCTAGATAAATGATGGTCAGGATTTACTTTAGAGAAGAAATCCAGGAACAGGGTCCATAAAATTATATGTGCTTCATGGAGATTTTGAATACTCTAACTTGTGGCTTACTCTTGAAAAGGAGGCCCAAATTAGGAGAGGACTTATGATTGGGTTTTACTCCAGAAAAGGAATCCCAGATCAAAGGTAAATTAGGACTGTTAATAGAAATTATGATTGGGGCTTACTCCTGAAAAGGAGGCCCAGGTTAAGAGATTTGGTAAATTAAGGGACTTGGGGCTTACTCCTGAAGTGGATGCCTATATTTTAGACTGGGGCTTACTCCTGAAAAGGAGGCCCAGGTTAAGAGAATTATGGTTGGGGCTTACTCTTAAGGAGGATTCTCATATTTGAGAATTATAATTGGGGCTTATTCTTGAAATGGAGGCCCAGGTTAAGGGGTTCTCTCGTCTTAATGGATGAGGTTGAATGAATGAAATCTCAATTTTTTAGTGACATAAATATGTGTAAATCACTAGGTTTTGAGAGATATTCCATAGAGTTCCTTTCAGATAAGGAATCCAAATCAAGAAATCATGTCATAAATGGCTTTGAAGAGTGTCTTGAAGATTGAATCTGGAATAGGAGATGTGGAATGGATTAAGAGGGATGAAATGGGAAAGAAGGTCACCCAAAAAGGTAGGGGCGCACAAGTCCTGGAAGGCGCGTAGGTACTGTGTGGGCGTACAAGTCCTGGTCGCGCAGGTGTACCTGCGCGACACATGGGTACTTGCGCGACGGTTAACCACCAGGGTAATACTTGAGTGACTTTTGGTTAAAGCCTTTAGAATCCTTTTTAGGTTCTTCCAGAAGAGGGGCACGCAAGTTCTATTGAAGGAGTAAGGCGGCGCACAAGTGTGGCCTTTTCCCTTAAGGGATGGCCACTCAGGCGTGCATGTGTTGATGAGTTTCAACACTTAGGCCATCCTCCCCCTCTTTAGATCTTCCGTTCTAGGTATGAAATTACATTAGAAGTGTTTCTGAAGCTTTGAGAAGAGACTAGGTCATTGGGAGCTCAAATCTGAGTCTCTGGAAAAAATCATCCTCGAATGGGGGGCCCACAGGGTCTATTTATAGGTAGGAGAATACCCTGGGCGGTTATCACTTAGGTCGCGCAAGTCACTTGCGCGACCACTGGGCGGCGCGCAAGTATACCTGCATGACCATTGTATAACTTGTGCGACCCTTGTGTAGCATTCTTCTTATTCCTTTGTCAATTTTTGATATTTTTCCAAAGGTTGAATCACTTTGAGCTCAGATATTCCCCATTTTTGATCTTTAGATTCTGTGACGAAAGGAGTGTCAACAGTGATGACGGGGTCATGTAGTGTGATAAAATCCACTACATCAGTTGGAAGTCCCTCAATGTATTTATTCAAAATTCTCCTATTGAATATAAATCTCCTTCCAGTTTCCTCTTGTGAGATATTCACTTCACCATAAATAAAATAATTAAGTTCAATATAAGGACCTAACCATCTGGAATGCAACATACCTGGCATCAGCTTTAGTCATGAACTATAGATAAAGACTTTCTCTCCAATATGAAATTCCATTTTCTCAGTCATTTTTTCATGAGCTTCTTTGGATATTTCCCTATAGGGAATTGAGTTCTCATATGAAGATAATTGAATCTCCTCAAGCTCTTGGATTTTCATCTTTCGTTGAATTCTAGCTTGGTCAAAATTCATTTTTCATTTCCTTATAGCCAAATAATCATGATGATCAATCTCCATGGGTAGATGATAGAATTTCACAAAAACAATAAAAAATAGAGACATACCGATTGGAGTTTTGTATGTTTTCATATATTCACATAGCACATCATCCAAGCGCTTGATCCAATCCTTCTTCGTCAGATGCACCGTTTTCTCCAAAATTTGTTTCAACTTCCTATTTGATACGTCATCTTGAACATTTGTTTGGGAGTGGTAGGTTTTTGATGTTTTTCCTATCACCCTAGAATTTATAAGGAGGGATTCCAAATTTATATTTTATATGTTTTTCCTTTGGTCACTAATGATGGCCTTCGGTACTCCAAACCTACAAAAAATCAGTTTCATGACAAAGTCCCCCACAACATGGGAATCCACATTCTTGGTGACCTTATCCTCCACCCATTTACTCACATAATCAAAAACAACCAAATATTCAAAAACCCAAATGAACGGGGAAAAGGACCCATAAAATCAATGCCCCATACATCAAAAATCTCAAAGAATAGTATGGGTTTTTGGGGCATCTCATGCCTACTAGAAATATTCCCATTGTGTTGGAAAGGAGACCATGACTTAAAATACACATGAGAATCATTGAATAAGAGAAGACAATATAATCTAGAGTCTAATAATTTTATAGCTATCTATTGGTGTCTAAATTCTCCACCATAAGCAAGTGTATGACAGAATTGTAGAACAAACTCAAACTCATGATCAGGAACACACCTCCGAAAACCATGGTAACTACACATGCGCCATAAGTAGAGATCATCCCACACATAAAATCTAGACTCACTCTATAACTTTTGGACATGATGTTTCTTTAAATTTTCAAGGATTTCAGATTCAACAAGGTAGTTAACAGAATCATCATACCAAGGATGCATACCTGATATGGAATAAAGATTCCCATCGGGGAAAGTGTCCCAAAGTGGTACATGGTCCAAGGTTTCATCCTCTTGTGTGTGAGTAAGCCTACACATGTGGACTTAAACCCAGTTTTTTAACCCATTTTTTCCTTTATCTCAATATAAAAGTCCTGATGAAATAGCTTCCATCATATTATCCTGGTCTTGGCATCTGGCTTCATCAAGAGATACATCAGAGCATCATGGTCAGAAAAAAAAACTACTTTATATCCCAATAAATATGATCGGAATTTATCTAAATCAAATATGATGTCAAGAAACTCCTTTTAAATGGTGGGGTGGTTTTATTAGGCTGAATCTAGTGTCCTTGATGCATATTAAATCATATGTGAACGTCGCTCCACCCTCTGATACAAGACAACCCCAACTGTGAAGTTGGAGGCATCACACATATCCTCAAAAGGAAGCTCCCACCATGGGGGTTGTATGATTTGTGGAGTGTTAAGGTGATGTTTTATCTCATCAAAAGAATTCCTTCAAGAATCATAAAACACAAAGTTGGAATCCTTTTGAAGTAATCATTACATAAGAAGAGCAATCTTACTAAAATATTTAATGGAGCATTGATAAAATCATGTATTCCTTAGGAAATATCTAACATCATGCACACATTAAGGATAGGTAAGGGATGAAATAATATCTACCATAGATCTATCAACCTCTATCCCATGTTTTGACACTATAGTCCTGAATACAATGCCATGATCTACCATGAAATGACACATTTCAAAGTTTAAGATCGGATTATTCTCAATAAAATGATTCAAAACCCTTCACAAACTATAAATACAATCATCAAATGAAGACCCATACACTGTATAATAATCCATAAATACCTCCATGTAGGACTCAATGAAATATGAGAAAATACTCACCATGCATCTCTGGGTGTAACTTGGGGCATTGCAATGTCCAAATGGTATCCTCCAGTATGAAAACGTACCAAATTGACAACTAAATTTTGTATTCTCTTGATCCACTAGAAAAATAGAAAGCTAAAAATATCCAAAAAATCCATACAAGAAACAATAGTGTGCATTCCCAGCTTGTATCTCTAGCATCTGATCAATAAATGGGATGGGGGAATGGTCCTTGAGAGTAGATTGATTTCGTTTCCTATAATCAATACACTCACGTCAACTATTTTGTACCTTCATTCGAACTAACTCATCTTTCTTAATTTTAATAATAGTAAAACCACTTTTCTTAGGCACACACTAAATATGACTTACCCACTGGGAATCTGAAATGGGATACATTATACATGCCTTGAGCAATTTTTCAACTTCTTCTTTAACAACTTTCAGAAAAGTTGGATTCAGTCTCTGTTGTGTTTCCCTAATCGGTTTATCCCCATCCTCCAAAACAATCCTATGCATGAAAATATAGGGGATAATATCTGATATGTCAGCCAAGATCTATCGGATTTCCCTGATGTTCTCCTTCAAAATATTCAAAAGTTTTTCTTCATGTTCAAAAGGTAGATTGTTAGCAATTATAACAAATAATTTCTCAACACTTAACAAGTATGAGTAAATTAGATTTGGTAGTAATGAATTGAGTTTTACTGTAGTGGGTGATTTATATATGTAGAAATTGAAAGAACATAAATATGTTCATAATGAACATCAGTATCAAAATATACATCATCAAAACTAGATAATAAATCATCAAACCCATCAGCATACTCAATAGCTATGTCATAATCAGAGTTCACATGATCAAAATCAGAATATGAATCCATTTAAAAATCAAATCTAATAGAGTTTGGTTCATTATAAATGGATGTGGAAGTAATCATAGAAATCAAAATTGAGCAAATGCTCATAATCTCCTTAACTACAAGACAATAAAAATCCATGGGGTTTTTACTCGGTGGTTCAAAATGGGAGATAACATTAGCATAATGGTCCTATAAGGGGTACTTAATGGAGTTCATAACATTAAATATAAAAACTTCATCTCCAAAAACCATGGAAAGTGTACGATCATGGAAATTTTCGACCATTTTAGTAGTTTTGAGAAAGGGATAACCGAAGATAATGGGAGCACATAAACATACCTGATCGTCCTCCATTTTAATCATGTAGAAATCTACTTGAAATATCATGTCTCTTACCCAAACAAGTACATCCTCAAGGACTCATACTGGATATGTTGTAGCTCTATTTTCCAACTACACCACTACTCTTATCATCTTCAACTCACCAACCTGTAAAAAAATAAAATACATAGTGAGGCATTACATTTGTGGAATCTCCGAAATCACAAAGAGCATAAAAAAGTGCAACTCCATTATGGTACATGGTATGGTGAATGTTCTGGGATCCATGCACTTTTTTGGCATTGTTAGAGTTGGTGTGATGAGTGCCGACACATTCCTTCCATGATTTATCCTCTCATTTACCTTGTTCCCTCTTATATTGGTACAATGTTCTTTTAGGAATTTGGCATACCTTGGGAATTTTTTATGGATTTAAGTAGAGCGATGTTGATCTCCAAATGATTGAATGTGTCCAAAACCTCTTTTAACATCACCTCCTCATCCATATTCTTGGTTTGTACAACCCTATTTGGAAATGGAAGGGGTTTAAGAGGAACATCTTTAATCTTTTTCTTGTATTTATCTTTCTACTTGGGTATCTCATCAGCTGATTTTGAATGGGACTTCTCTAGAGTTGAGGTGAATGTTGGTGGAACGATAGGTGCAGGTGTATCAGTTGTTTTCTTCCCACTTATCAATGTGATGGCCCTGACATTCCCCTTGATATTTGGAGTAGTTTGGGAGGGTATATTTCCATAATTTTTACTTAACATTACATGGTGGGCAATGTAAATCTAACTCATTTGAGTCTTTAACACTCTAATCTCAAAACCTAGACTCTTCGGTTTATTCTGTTGATTAAGCACAATTTCCTTCAAAAGTTCATCAGTGTTAGAAACAACCATGGGTGGATGATTCCCATGTTGTAGTCATATTAATTTTTGGGATTCAAATCTATTTTTGGGTTTTTGGAAACCCTACTGGTAAGAAGGAGGCAGCTGGAAGTTTTTTTGAAAAGGGGGTCTTTGGTGTTGTCCTGAGCCATACCTCATGTATGATTGATCCTTCCACCTAGGTTTTTTTTGTTGGAGCAAAGGAATCAAGATTTTTTTGGGGATATGTTTGTTTTTTCTGATGATATGGTCTCCAAGGAAACACTTCCACACAATCATTGATTTCTTGTAGTTGGGGGAAACATTTAGTTGGGTGGCTTATCTCAGTGAAAATTCCACATCGCCTTGAAGGAGTCGTTTGGGATGTCTTTTTATCCAAATATATCTACCTCACTATAGTGGTAAATTCTTCCAACATTGTATAAATTAAATCACTCTCAAGAGATGAAGGACTCACCTGATGTACTCCCCTGACATGTGGGGTACCTTGATCACCAAATTGTTGGGAGTTATGGGTTATTTTGTTATTCAATGCACGTGATGATACTGGTGTCTTGTCCAACCTTCCTCCACTATCCATATCATCCACCATGCTCCTCTCAATAGGTTTGAGTCCTTTATACAAGTATTGGGTGAGGATTTTCTCATATATTTGGTGATGTGGGAATCTTGCGCAAAATTTCTTTAATTTCTCCTCATACTGATACATTGATTCCTCTTGGGAATACTTGATCCCCAAGATCTCTTTTAAAATGGATGTGGTACTTGATACTAGAAAAAGTATTTGAAAGAAAATATGTTTCAAACCATTCCAACATGTTACATGTTTAAGTTGTAAATAATATATCCAGTCTTTTATAGCTCCATCAAGTGAAAATGAGAATGCTCTTAGTTTATTTGATCATCAGATCCATTTCCTGGATTGAAGGTTAATAAAACCATATTAAATTCTTTAAGATGTTTATTGGGATCCTCACTAGATAAGCCAAGAAATTTTGAAAGAAGGTGAATTAACCCAGATTTTAATTCAATTTCTGATACGAGGTTTGGGTATGCAATACAATTTGGTTAATAGTTTATAACAGGTGAAGCCAATTCTCAAATGGTTCTATTAAGTTCATTTTCATTATTTTTTTCCTTTTTTCTTATTTTAATTTTATATATAATTTTTTACAATTTCCATGTTCTCGGAGTGGAGGAATTCTATAAATAGTTGAATATTGAAATGTCCCATAGACTAAGAATTTCTGATTCAAGACCGAAGGATACCTTCAATATCAGGGTCAAGATCTAAAAGATCCTAAAGATTATTTCGAGTCATAAAACAAATAAAAATGAAAATAAGTAAAGTGGAACATTGTAAAATAAAAACAAGAAGTATGATTTGATGATCCAAAAATAAGAAGAAGAATGTAAAAGAAGAAGAAAAAGTTTAGATTGGGTAAATAATGAAAATAGAAGAGAGGAAGAGAATAAACTATAAAATAAAATGAATTCCTCTAATTGGTTGATATAATTTATCTTCTCCCTAGACATAGATCCAATTTTAAAGGAACTATCATGGGAGGATTCAAATGATATGTGATTGTTGGTTACTTAGGTGTAGTAGAGTGGCTGACCAAGGTCCTCTCTCAAAGGAGGAAGTAAATTTAACATCGTATTAAACATATTTAGAAGATAAAATAAAATGAAAGAAGAAAAATAGTTAAAATGATGGGTTTTTAATTGTTTATAAACATAAAAGAAGTTCACTAGAAGAAGATTGTATTTTATTTGTTTTTGTTTTTTAAATGATGTTCGACTAAAATGACACAACAAGAAGAAGTGTTTTAATGAAATATTTTAAAAGCCGTAATTGATATAACTATACTTATTCACTAAATAATTTTTAATTATCATTTAATTTTACATTAAATTAATTATAATCCCATAATTTGTTAACCCACGAACCCTATGGGATTTAACTTAACTACAAAGTTTAAATTACTTAAACCCTAGGCCAGCTTTGGAACATGCAATCGTAGTACCCTGCTTTAATTGATGTTCTTGGGTTAGATTATGGTCAGTGGTTAATTAGAGAACATATACACTCTAGAAATGAAAATTAATTGATTTTATGGATTATATTTGAACTATAAAAATTTATCCCTTATGGTCTTTTATTACCGATTATGATCACACTTTCACAATTTACAAAAAACTCAACCTCACATGCTTTTGTGTTAATTGATAAATTTATTGAATAGATGCATTAAAATAAATAAATAAATTAATATATCATATTATTTGAATTAAAATATCTCATTTATTCAAAATAATTGAATGTAGAAGGTAAGAGGTAGATCGATTACGAAGAAAAAAACTATTCCATGGGCGGTGTAGTCATCAAAGAAACATTTTTCATTCACAAGATTTTTTAAAGTGTATAACCAAATATTGTCTCTAATCTGGAATTCTAGAACAAATATGAAGATTAATTGAAAAAAAATTTGAAAAAAACATAAGAAAATATAATAAATACAAGAATAAAAAAGAAGTTTATTACACAAATGCAAACATTACAACATAAAGAAGAAGAAGAAGAAGGCTTCGATGAGGGGATCCTCACTTCAAGAGCTACTGTAACAGCCCGAGATTTTATGGAAAATATTTTTGTTTTTCACTAATGTCTTGTGTTGTACGCTACAAATGAGCTTGCACAACACACATCCTTGACTTTCCTTGCATTACACGCAATCGCGGCCTTCTTCGATAGCGTGTGTAGTACGCAATACCGAGTTTCACTAAACAACGATATGCTATAAAAATATTATTAAAACTAGCCGTTATGAATAGTAATAACCACTTTTTGAAATTCTGTAAATCTTATTTTTCAAAATGAACTTCATTTTTGGATTCGGAGTATCGAATTTAGCCTAAGGTGAAATTTTGGTACTTTTCGGATAACTTTCATATTCTAATGAATAGTGAAAATTACTAAATTATAATTAAAAAACAACTTTTTTAATCGAAATAATTAATAGTGATAAATCATTAATTTGAGTGGTTTTAAAGTATATTTAGAATATATTTTTACAATTTAATACAATTTTGGTCATTGGATGTAATTTCACATTTAAACTAGACATAAACAAGTGTCAATCTTTTGATAGATATTGCTTCTTAAAAACACGCTATTTGTTTTAACAGCGGGATTTAATTATAAAATTAATTAATGCAACTTTTATGTTATGAATTTGGTAAAATAGACTTCATTTTTGAATTCGGAATATGAAATATAGCTTGGGATGAAATTTTGGCATTGTTCTGAAAAACATCAATTTTTGATGAATAGTGAAACTACTAAGTGGTAGGTTAAAAACTGAATTTTTGCATAAAACTTAATTTTACCACTTCTGTGAATGGAATTTCGAAAATCCGAGAGACACGGTTAATATCAAGGACTAAAATGTGGTTCAATGAGATGAAAATAATTTTTGGTGAATAGTAACTTTTTACTTTTTTTACCACGGTTAATAGTAAATAGGGTAACTAAGGGTAAATATGATATCAATATTACCCTAACACATGTCCTAATTCTATTGGACAAGTGAAATTATACCAAAAACAAACTTAGGAATAAAATATGACCATTTAGGCCCACTTGGATTAGATTAGGACATTTATTATTAATTTATTTAAAGAAGGGTTAAAATAGTTAAAATCAAAGTTTAATAAGTAAATCATTTTTAATATGGGGTTATACATAAGATAAATTCGACTATAAATATTCATTAGAACGATAAAAAGATTTCCTACATAATGGTATTTTATTTGTAATTTTTAGACGTCAAATAATTTAATTAATTTATGACACAAAGATGATGCAGTAAATATCTTATTGACATAATTGATGTTATAAACACCAAAATAAATGTAATTTGAGAATTTTTATGAATTCCACTAATTTTCTAGGTTACTATGATATATTAATGTTGATTTAATCAACTTGGTTAGAACATTTAATTCTGTTATGACTTTCACAAAAATCATATATCAAATAGTGTCAAAATTGACACAAAATAGTTTTTAAATCAAATATTATATTATTAATTGTTATTTTATTCCTAAAAATCTAAGGTTCGGCCAAATGACTTAGATAAGGATATATATATTAATAATAAACAATTTGGGGTTCGTTTGGCATGTTATAGTAAGTGTATTAACCATATAGTGAAAGAAAACAAAAAGACACGGTAAAAGTTAAATTATTTAACTTAGAGTTAAATCTAATTGATAAGGTTTAAAATAAGATCCAAACATGTCTAAATTTGATTGGTTGATGAGATTACAACCCTATCTCATCTAAGCTTCGAATATGAGTCATTTTTGGAGGTTTTTAAGTGGGGTTAGATTTATTATAAATTAATATTTTTAAGAATTCCTAAGGTGCCCCTCTCCTCCCCTATAAAAGGACACCTCCTCCCCCTCCTCCTCACACCAAATTGAGCACTCAAGCTCGGCCAACCCCGGCCAAAATCCCTTCTTAACTTCCCTAGAATAATCCTAGAGGTTCTGGTCTTCCTCAAAGACCCATTTTAGTGCCCTAAGAGGAGGTCTCAAAGAGGCACTTCAAAGAAGAGGTAATTACCGTTACCAATTCTTTCATCTTTATTTCTTCTTCCACTTCTTCTTCTTAGGTTGTTTCATTATGAAGTAATAACATCAGTATCACTCATATAATGATATGTTATTATAAGTATGAAACAACCCTATTTCACCATCTATCCATCCTACGGAAAAAGAAATCACCGCGCGTGCGTACGTACGGAATACCGTCTCCACGCCGTGGTGTAATCTATTTTCCACCACCACCTTACATGGATGGGTATAATGGTGTAAAGAATAACTATACATAGTTATTACAACATCATATTGATTCTGATATATTGTATAATCCACTCCAATTCAATTCAATATTTATATAAATGATATCATCGCTCGTGCGTACGTACGGACTACCGTCTCCACGACGCGATGAGATTCATTCTCCATGTTAACCATTTAAGAATGATTATAATGTATATATAAGAAATAATAATGAAATATATGACATTATAAAGCTACTGGATTTATGTATATATATACATATGTATGTCATCTACTTACTTCCATTTCAAGACAATAAGGAAAGGAAAACAGCGTTCATGCGTACGTACGGACTACCGTCTCCATGAACGGTGTTTTTCATTTTATTTATCTACCTATTATATATATATATATACTGAATATATATGATATATAAATCATATTTTATATTCTGTAAGTAAGTAAATCATGATATAAGTAATAGTGATGTCAAGAACAACAAGTCAAAACACCTAAGATAAATGAAACGATTTTACCCAAAACGCTTCTTTAACATGGAATTTACAAAAGAACGGGTAATATAATGTCATAAGTGAACCATATATGATATCATAACAATGAATATGATTCTGGAATAAGTCAATAACATGATTTAAATCATTATACAGGAGGTTTGGACACTTACAAAGCAAGTCGGACATAAGGTAAGGGAAATATCACAATCTCATTTTTATCCGAGATTGTTTATTCGTAAGTATTTACTGGGGTGTATTTTATCATCCACATCCATGTTCCCTCAATATGTAATATTATTTCCATCCACCTACAATTGTTTAAATCCAATTTTACCCTTCTATGAGTTTTTAGTAAAGGATATGAAAGGAATCATTTTTCGTTTTTCGTACGAGGTACTTTTTGACTTTTCCGACAAAAGTACGAAGAATGTTTTTTTTAACTTATACGGCACGAACGAATTTCTACTGTTTTATAAAGCCTTATTTTCATGAAGCTTCCTCTAAAAGATTTCATGACTATTTTCAATAAAATCTCTTTCTTTTAAAATTTCATGATGTTTTGTGAAAAGAAATTGATTTTGAAGAAGAAAGGATATTTTCCTCAAGAATTCAATTCAAGTGTTTTATCAAAATTATTTTCCATCTAAGATAATAAAGGGTTCTGTTTCTATCCATATTTTTACATTGATTTGACTATGTTGTGATGGAATTATGTTTATGAATTCCTTTATCTTATATGAATTGATTTATGATGTCATGATGTTTCAAGAATCCCATTTTTGTTACATGTGTTATGCGATGATGTATGTTTTATGATTATGTGGCACACATAAGAAAGGATTCATTATAAGATGGGTGGGACCTATATCTCCCTCCAATGCATTGGGTAAAGATTTTATATCTCATGAGATAGACATGGCTGGAATGGTAGGTTATACCGGTTCAGTGAAACAGGACTGAAACGAGGATTACTCGATTCAGAAATGGACTTTGTCCACTAAGATAGTCTTGGCAATGAGTCTTGACTAACAATAAATGATTCTCTATGATTATGTGTGTATGCCACAATGAGTAATGTTTTAAGTTATAGTTTCATTTTCACTACTATGATTTATCCCATGTTATGAAATTATGCTCTCTTTTGCAGGTTAAGATTTCCAAAAATGTTATGTTCTTATGAAAATTATGTGATTGATATTTCTTTTGTTTACCCTTACTGAGCATTTGAGCTCACCCTTTTATGTTTTCTTTTCCCCAGGATATAAAGAAAGGTTTTAGGTAAAAAAAAAAGAAGATCTTTATGGGAGATGTTGAAGATCTTTCACCAGGATTAGAAGATTATATTCCGTGTTTCCAAAGACACTAAACTATTACGGTCCTTGTGTGTGTGTTTTTGTTATGTATTAAGTATTCCGCAAAAGTAATGTAATGTTCATGTACGTTAGGCTTCGGGTCTCTACATCTACCCCTCTTAAAATGGTAGTATTATTTGTGTGGAACAAATTATCCTCTTCCTAAAATCTTCTAATTCGCATCCCAACCACTCCAAATAAGAAAAAAATAATTTATATTGTGGAGGGAAGGCTAGGTTGAAATTGGTTTCAAGTGTGAATGTGGAATCTCAGATAAATAATTTATTCTAACTTGAGCCGCCCATTTGAACTCCAAAAACGTGACTCATCTATCTTTCCAGAAGTATTATTTTTTATAAATTTTTTCCTCGAGATCCTTTCAAAAATTGGTCCAAATCCCAATACCGATGAAGAAGTTATGTCCCAAATACAGAACTGATGTCCAATCTTGCGAGTCCAACCTAGCTATGACTTCATGGCCCATTAAGTCCAATATAATGAACAATTTAGCTCATTTGTACTAAATAAAAGTTTTATCCCATTAAATAATGAACATATTTTAAAAAATTTAAGTTCATTTAATACATACAATCCAAAATCGTACAATTAATTTTAAAGGGTAAAATTGGAATATTCATCAAATTTTCTAATGAATGATCTAATACAAAATATTTTATAAATAAAAATATTTAATAGAATGTGAGGACAATTTTTAATTTTTTATCAATAAAATATTCAAAAAAAAATTGTTTTATCATATTTTCATCAATGGAAACCGAATCATAAAAAATCCCAATTAAAATGAGATTGAAACAAAAAAACCTTATGACATTGGTAACTTTTGAATTATAAGGCGCAAAAAAATAATCACTTTAACCAAAACATTATATTTCATGAAAATAAGTATATTGATGATATAAAATGTTATGTGGTAGTATATAAAACTCATAAAATAATATAGGTGCAGAATATAGATGCGCGTCCCAAAGAAAGAATATTTTAGATGTATAACCCTTACAAAGATCGTATAATTGAGTTTAGAATTAATAAACAAGAAGATTATGTGGAAAATATGTAAATAAAAAATAAAATTTTAAATATAAAATAAATAAAATTATTTAAATATCTTGTAAAATATTGATATAATATATTCAATTAATAAGTGATATAACCCAATGGAAGAAGATCAGGTTAACAAACCCTTTCCTGCTTCGGGTAACATCTAAATCAAAACCTAATGGATTAAATGACATGAATTGTAAGTATAAATACCATTAATTATTAATTATACATGATATAATATTTAAAATTATATTATATAATGTTTATTGAATAAATCATGTGTATAACATTAAAATATGCCACAATGAAATGAAATTGAGATGAAATCCATTACCTTGAGTCCACACATTCCATGTATGTACTTTAACTCATATTAAATAAACGTATATAAATTATTTATTTTTTAAGTAAGATAATTAATATAAAATTAAATAATTTTTTTCATTCACTCAAAGGACATATTTAATTACTCATTCAGTTATGTTGAAGTCATTTGTTTTGAGGACGCTCAGTTCATAGTTCCCAAACTATGTTGGTATGCTAATTATGGTCATTGGGGTAATTGTTCCACCATATCAATAATAATAATAATCATGAAATAATTAAAGAATTTATAAATTTAATTTAATTTTAAAACTAAATAGGAGTTGTAGTGATGATAAATTAATTATTCTACAATCATGTTGATGGTAGGTCATACACACACATTAGTAATGTTCACATTTTTCAATGATTATGAAGGAAATAAGGTTGGTAATATTTTATCATTAAAAATTTAATATTATATAATTAATTTTATATTATATCATTATATATTTTATAAATATCATCCACGTAATTAGTTAGTGTAAAATGAATCAAATCTCTTTATGGAGGTAGTAATCCATATGTATATATTAACGATGTTACCTTTTTTCAATGGATTGAAATAATTAAGAATATTTTATATTTTATATTTTAAAAATGAATTTTTTTTCATTAATAACATATAAAAACATTAAATACATCATTATACCTTGTTATTATAGGTGGTGTTGGAAAAAAAATATCTGTTCTTGAGGTGGCAGTATATCGCACAAATAAACGATGGATTTATTTCCTATTGGATGTAAGAAGAGATGAATATAGATAATCTAATTCACATAATTAAATATAATTACATGTATGATAATAAAGTTGTTATATAATGACATTTAAAGAATATATTTAAGGAGATATAAGAAGAAATAAAAATAAAAAATTTGATGAAAAGTTACACATTTTCTGTAGACAACCCCCTTTTCTTTAAACCTCAATCCCTCTAAGGATGGTATTCTAAAAAAATAACTATATAATATTGGAAGTAATTTTTTAATATATTTTCATTAGAATTGGATGAACCTAAAGACTATTGAGTTGTGTATAAGACAGGATATGAGGTTTATTTTCATATGTGAGGGGAGGGGCACTCTTGGAAATACAAAAGGTATTAAATTGATATAAACTAATTTTCATGGAAATATGGATCAAAATTTATATAATTAGAATATAAGGTGATTATTAGTCAAAGTAATATCATAAAAAAATTTGGAAAAATTTAAGTGATATTTTCACCTTATCTCATTATTTTAACCTCCCATTAACCATTTCAACAATGACCATAATGTCATTTTTTTTATTCTTCTGATGTACAGAATGTTATTATAAAATGAAAAATTACACAAAAATGGACTATATGTGATATTTTAAATAATATAAAACTCACATGGATGAATATATGATTTTTATTATTTTTAAATCATCTAATGAAATATTTTTTGTTATAAATTATCATTAATGATTTTTTTTTTGAATTACATGAAATAATATAATATAATATGTGTATAACACATGAAAAATGGTTTAGAAAAGAAATTTATTATATGTTAATGAGGTTAAAGAATTAATATAACCATTAAATAAAATTTATATAGGATTTGAAATCATTTTAAACCATATATATTTGATTAACCCCTTGGTTAACCCATTTTAACCTTAACTCTAGTAATGAATTTTTTAGTATGAATGGGTTATAATTTTACTTATAAGATAAAAATTGTCTTATAAATAAAGATGGAATGATATATTATAAAATATTTAAAACCACTTTACCTACTTAATGATTTTTATTTTTTAAAAATAATTTAGTAAAACATATTTAAAATAAAATACTATTAATTCCATTTTAATAACTATTCAAATAATTTGAATTTTAAATAAACAAAAAAGAAATTTAATTATAATATAAACCATTCAAACATCCCTAATATGTTATAGTGATATATAACTCACCCAAAAAATAATACATTTTTTGTTTTTAAAGTCATTTATTATATTTTTATGCTAGTGTTGCACAAGTATTTAAGGTAATTATTTTTGAAAAATTATTAAATACCATGATAAAAAAGAATTTAAAATTAAAATATATATTTATAAATAAAATCCAATTTAGAAGATATTATAAATATTAAATTCCAAATAGTGATATTTTGTCATTACCATTACTCAAAATATTAAAATGGTCAAAATAAGAGATAAATGGAAAAAGGTTATATATTCCATGTTTTGATGATTATGAAATATATAGACACACCAAATGAGATTAATTCAAGTGTTTGAATTAATTTAAGTCCTTATCATTGAATTTTAAACCATAATTAATTTATTTTACCTTTAACATGGAAACAAAACTTTGCTATGGTTATTATTCAAAATGATCAAAAATAAAAGTTTCCTATTAACAAAATTTGGACCTCTTAGTTAAAATATTGAATCAATTTTTTCATGATTGGATTTTTATATCTAGTAGAAATTAATTTTGGATAAAAATTTAACCTAAAACAAAATTCTTTTTTTTAGAAAAATTCATTAAGTATAAAATGTTTTTATAAAAAATTAAACCATTAAATTTATTTAAAAGAACGTAATTAGATTTTAAAAAACATTACAGAGTTAAATTTACTGATAAAAAATTAAATAAATTTTATATTTTTATATTACTAAAACAAAAAATACACTTTTCAATAAAAATATTAATTTTTTTTATTCACTAAAAAATAAATCTCTTCTGAATATTACCAAAAATATTATCTAAGATAATTTTTACATGATGATTATAAATATTAAATCCTTTTATCAAATATAATTTTCCAAACTTCTAAAATTTAATTATAATATCCGCTAATAAAAATAAATAAAAACTTATTTTGAAGAAAACATAATTTTGATGATTAAAGTGAATTTACTAAAAATATAGTTCTTATTCAATAATAATTAATTAATAAAAAATTTTCAGTATGTCCATTATATAAATATTTAAAAATTTTGTCTATCATGTCTCTACCAACCAATTTAATAACTAGTTTATAACTATAACATTTAAATAATTATATATCATGGTTCATTTAAGCTCTCTGGTGTGTGTTTTATATACTATTGGACATAGTGTTATTTTAAAACCTCGTGACATCATAAATATTTTTTTTGGATGAATAGAATTGAAAATTATTTGGTTGTAACTTGTTTAGTACAATGTAAAAATTTAATTCAATGGCAGAAGAACATGAATGAAAGAAGGGAATGTGATGGAAGTTAGAAATGAAAATTCAACATTGTTTCTTCAATTTTATTTTTGATTTAAATAGATGATATTATATCCATTGTTAAATAAAAAACATTTAATATCAAAACAAATTTAATACTAAATTATTTGTCATAACTGTAGATTCTTGGGGTTCCAATAGTGGTTTTTTTGAATCCTCAATAATAGGGAATTGTGACATGGTACACTATTTTGAGGGGTGAGTGGATATAATATTATTTCTCTAAGGGAGAATTATTTTACTCAACCCAAATTATGTAGAACCAAACTGATACAAAATGGCTTTATATGGCATAAAAAACTTTAAATATAATATAATTAAATATATAAAAATCTAGATTGGTTTAATGTTTTATAATTGAATAAAATCAATGTGAACAAACGAAAACTCAGATAAACTAATAGAATCAAAATTAATTAAATAAAAACACATAAAAAAGGAATAATGATACCCAAAATAAACTAAACCAAATAATATAAGTTTCTTCTGTTGTTATGTGTTCCTCAGGAATATTTACTTTAATCTTTTCAAACACATTATCTAATTGACTCTTCCATTTTGACATATAATCATATTGTGTATTAATAATATAATCCTAATATTTATCTTTATTATTAAGTGTATTAAGGTATATCTACACTTAGGTATCTCCAATACATGTAACCCTCATATAGATGATGTCGATGAAGAAAAGTATTTGGCATACTGAAAACATGTAAGAGAGATTATTTGAATCCCATAACCCTCATAAAAATGTACTGTTATTTTCATAAAACTCAATCCATAACACCATTAGAGGATACTAAATCTGAGAGGGAAGTGCTCATACACCATAATTCTTTATTTCTATTCGACAAAAAAATTATACTATTGAGTTTTAATGTAATGTTATATCAGTAAATTTTAATTAAAATTCTATACTCTAATTTTTCTACAAAGTCTTTCTCATAAAATTAATTCATATTTTTAGATACATCAAATTACATCTCCAGCCATGCAGCAAGATTCCCATCCTCTTACACCAATATAAAAAATTATAAATAAAATTTACATAAACTATATTATTTGAATTGGTATAGATGTATATTGTAATAAATTAAATGGTACCATGATATCTTGTTTCATACTAAAACACATTTACCCATTTGTGTGTGTAATTACTTTCTTCTCGCAACAATTATAATTTAACATATAATTAAACTAAAATAATAATTTATAAATAATTGTTAAAATTTTACTAAGAAATTGTTATTAATATAATGATATATAATATTGTACTTGATGTGATTTAGCCTATATATTATAAAAAATGACTTCTATCAAGAACATCCACAGCCTGAGGGACCTTATTATACATCAATTACTTCGATAGACATATTTCATTATATTCATGCCATTTTGTCCACTTAAAATTATTCAATTTCTTATATAAGTTTTAAACATCCATGGATATGGTGACCCTAGATAAAAATACAGAAATAATACAATGATATTAAGTTTTAATTAATAATTAACACAAATATCTACACAAACCATGGACCTAATGGTTTCTTTTCTTAATAAAGAGATATATAAAAATATTATTTTATAATACTTGTGAAATTTTCCGAAACTATGATCTTATAAAACCTCTTCTAGAAATATCATATGATATAATCATATTTATAACCATGGGGAAAGGAAACATAAGAATGAGGTGATAATGAATTCTCAATAAGGAAAATATATGTTTTGTTTATAAACATTAGATCATAAACATGAGGTAAATAAATGTTTAAGGGGGAAATTTGAGATAAAAATACCATGTGATCACATGTGATAATCAGTTTATATGATTTATCACTAAGGATCATGGAATAGAAATATAAGACCCAATAATGATCCGAGATAAAACTGTAATATAATTATATAACAAAAATAAAAAACGATAACATAATATAAGAAATAATAATTTGTTTAAAACATAAAATATCATAATCATTTAGCGAATCATGAAAATAAGGATTGTCTTAGGAAAAAAATTCTACAAATATGAGAAGACAAAAAAATAACATAGTTCAGAAGGATTTGATAATTGATAACCATATCATAGTGGGTAAATAATTACTACCATATTCTCATAGTGGATAATAAACCACTATATGATTCCCATTGTGGAGTAGGAATCCCTACATGATTCTTATAATAGAGCAAGAATTCCTTACTCAATTCTCATAATTATACATAAGATATGAAACCTCAACCAATTCTTTAGATGGAGATATAATACCACATCCATCATATATATATATATATATATATATATATGTTCCATTTAAAATAAAATAATTCATCTTATCACAAATAAACTATGAAATGAAAATTGGTTTCATTTATTTTTGAATTGATATCACATTAAAAATTATATTATTTGATACTAAAAATATAATCATAAAAATGAGTATTTAAAAACAGAACAAATATGGAGATTTTTAAACCATTATTTAATTATAGTGTAATCCTTCTGTATTAGGAGATAACTCTCAAAAGTAATTTTTATTGAAAATATTTTCTTAATATCACCTTAAATAATCTATTTTGTATGTCACTCTAAAAAAACCTTGTTTTTCTAAATGAATCGAAAACTTCTTAAATCATTACATCAAAACAATTTATAATGAAGTGAATTAATAAAAAATAAAAAAATATTGAAAAATGTGAATTTTTAGGGAATAATATTATATCATGTAAATTAAAATCCTTTAAAATATCTTAAAATTCGTGTATTGAAATAACACATCACTGAAAGGGTAAAAAATTGGTTTTAAAATATATAAAAGGAAATATATGGATTACTGAAAAAAAACAACTTAAGTTATCACTAGATAAATGAGAACATTGGAAGGAAGTTAAGGCATAGATATGGAGAAAAAATACATCAAAATATATGGTAATTATTCATAGAAAAATTACATTTTTTCTGAAATAATTGATACATAAAGGAATATAACTTTGGTGTGAAAAAATGATTTCCCTTGGAAAGAAGATATAAATACATCATAACATCATCATATGTTTGAATACATCAATATTGAAAGATAATAGTTAAAGATAAGTATATAAGACCCAAGGAAAAAATTTATTCATGAAAACCTCTTAAAATTTGAGGAGAATTTAATACAAACCTATTGAAAAGTAGAGCATTAAATCAGAAATAATCCTTTACTTATTATAGATTCAATCTTGGAATGCACATAACTTTTTGAAAAATAAAACTATGTTTTTTTGATACCTTCCTATGAAACTTATTCATCTATATTTAATTTAATATACATAATTTATTATCATATTCTACTAATTTATTATATATATTTTTCTTATGATTGTGTGAATGTTTAATCAGTAAAAACTTATTTTTAGGATTTTAATGATCAAAGTTTTATTTTACTATATACTCAAATACTTAATAAAACCATTATAAAACAAAAAATCCAATAATTATTTTCACATAAACTTATAATAACATTAGTATTAAACATATCATAGTCATCTATGATATATTTTTATATCATTGTTCAAGTATGTGGTTAAACTAACAGAAAAAGTGAATATGTTATATCTCGATGGGTAAGTATGTATAAGGAAGTGTATAATATTACTATAATATAATAACAAGTATTTTTTTATCTTTTTTATCTCGGTGAATCATATTTTACATGTTTTAGGAAAACTAAATTAAATCAAGATAAAAAATTAAACTTGTTAGTTGGGGGAGGTGGTAGTTTGCACAATTCACAGTTAACATTATTTTGTTTTTCATTATGTGTGTAAATTAATTAATAATGGTGTTTCTGTATTATTTATAATTTTGAATTGATTCTTGAACCCTCTATATTTCTTATTTAGTAGTAATATTTTTGATTAAATTCTTATTTTTATATAAACATTAACCTTATGTTTTATGGTATTTTGTAAAGGTAAATGGGTTTTAAATACAGTGTGTGAGGGTTAAACCTCTTTTTCCTTGAATGTTAATTGGTAAAAGCTTTTTTCAATGATATTTATAATTTTATATGGCTAATTCCTAATGGAAAAACCTTTTTATTTTCTATATGTGACAATACCATGCACTGTATAAAGGAAGGCATTCATTGTGTATGGGTAGTACTACACTTCATAAGTGTAATCCCAAGGTTCCACCACTCACAGAAGGGTAAAAACTATTTTAATAATTGTATAGTAGGGTATGGTAATCCACTTTGTATATGTGCTATATAAGGGTAAGGCAGGCACTACGTAATGGTAATATATCGATTACAAATTCTATGTATGGGTAACCCTATAGTTGTGTAAGGGTACCTAGGTGTTATAAAATGGAAGGAAAGTGATATGGGTATCCCAAAGTTTTTAAAGGTTATGTAAGTGTAACCTATGATCCACCTAAGAGTAAAAAATAGTTTTAAAAGGACATGTAAGGGTATGAAGAAGTTTAGATGATGCATATGGGTAAACTCATTACCCTCATCTAATGACTAGGAGTTGAATAAGGTTAAATTAATGTTACCCTAATGCAACACTTATTATAAGGAAGACATTTTTTTCCATTTTTCTGATTCTAAATACATAAATCAACCCTATAATGTATTTTAATGGTTTTAAATTAGAAAAATCATAAAAATATTTTAATTTAAAATGTTTTCCTCTAATTAAAATGTTTATGAATACTTAAACACTTATCAACCAAGAAATAGGTGGGTGAAAAATTAAAATTTTAATTTAATTTGTGTATTTAATGTTATGTACATGTATATCTCTTTTTTTCTACAATATCCAAATACATTCAGAAAACATTTTGGCAATCCTATCAGGTCTGAGCTACTCATAAAATCTTTTATATCATATATTAGAAGTCTCAATCAAGCAAAATGAGTTCTTATTATGATTTTTTAGGTGTGTATGAACTCCCTCTCACCCTTTTTCTTTAAAACTTTTATTAAAAATAAATATTTTCCAAGTATATATTTTTTAGTAAATTTCAAATTTATTCATCTTAAACCCTCTGTATAAAATGATGATAACCCAGAATTATCCCATGTATATTATTCTATAGAGATATAAATTTTTTAATAGTAAAATATTTTTATTCGTTGATAAAGATACTAATTATCACATACATTGGTTAATATTGACAATTTAGAATTAAAAAAGAGAGAATAACTTTTATCACTACAGTTATTTAATCTATTTTGGGAATAAAATGGTCTCATTAAGTTATATGAATCCTTAATGATACTTACAAAAATACATGTTTACAACAATTATAATAAGTCCTAAGAGGAGGTTCTCTTGGCTATAGAGGTTTCTTCTCCACTATTCAAACCACAAGGGGTGGTTTACCCATGTTTTTGACACCAAAATTGAGGCAATAAATTCCTTAAATTTTAGGTATTTCATATACACATGTTTCATTGGTATAATTATTTTGATTGTAATAATTAATTATTGTTCTTAGTTGATATAGTATGGGGTTGTGCATAGGTATTTTGAGAGAATATACACTTCCATGAGTATTTCTAGTGTATCTTTTTTCCATTTTTTATTATGATCACACGTTTGTATGTGTTTATAATTCATTATCATGATTATACTCTTAACATTTAACCTTTTTCTTATTAAAAATGTTTTTCCTTCAATATTATCATTATTGTTTCTCAGAACTAGTAGACCATCATGAATTATTTGTTCCATAGAGGTGGAATGAGCATGACATGTGACAATATTGATGATGGACCTGAGAATATAGTGGGGATATGATGAAGCCATTAAATTAAATGATGATAATACACATTAGGATGCTTAATAAATTTCTTATTCCATTTTTAATGATGATTCATAGTGGATGATGAGTAACAAGGTTTCTCAAGGACTAGAGAATGTTGAATACTTTGACATACTTGAGGACTATAGGACAGAAAGTAGAATGTATACATGATTCCATGAAGATTCTAAGCTACTAGATTACTATCACTATAGATTTTTTTTCAATTTTTATATCAATTTTCTGTTCTTATATCATGGATATATTTATGATATGACTGAGGGTTAGTGGTACCTTGGTTAACACATGACCGCCATGTATGTGATTGTCTATTGTTGTTCTTCTATATAGATTTATTATTATCATAGAATAAATATTCTATACATGTTCACATTTTTTAAGGGACAATTAGTGATTTCATACTGGTTTTATTAATCAAACCTTGTATGTTTATTTTTGATGTGCCTATAAACCTCAAGCATAAGGATCTAAGTGTGTGAAAGGTTATTGTGGTCAATGGTTGAGAATAGGTGTATAATGACGGAACTATACCATGATTGAATTCATAAGACCCTTATGTTTTACTTATTTATTATTCTACTATTTTATTACACTGTTTGGTCTTACCACCTTGGTAGCATGATTATAATCTATATGACTATATACCATACTTTATATTTGGCATGACAATCAAACCATTATATTGATTATATTATTGTATTATTAATTATTCTCTTACATGATACTTAGGGTATGCTCTCCCAAATGGTAGACTTAGAACCATGATACTAGTTTGTGTCCTCATGAATACGTATAGGTGAGTATGAGGCCAATCAGTGGTTTTGGTTAGGGTGTTAAAAAATAGTTTCAGGGCACCAGTCTTATTCTTTTTCTATTGGACCAACCTGGGAAAAGGTATAGAAGAGATAGATATGTGGGACCCAGGCAGAGGAGTTTCCATTTTTCTAACTAGAACATGTGTAATGAACCTATATTGTTACCATAGATTATATTTATATTACAATTTTATAATATTTTTAGTGTATTCAAGAATCATCACTAGGAACATATGATTAATTTCCATATATATACCTGTTGTTTTTATATAGATTAGTCATTTAATCAAACACATTGATATTTTTATCTCTTCAGAATAGATTCTCTATTTTGTGATATATTTTTTCCTTTCTATTATGATATCTTTTTTTTATAATTGATTAGTTAGACTGAGATTATTAATTTTAGTGTATATATGATGATTTTGAGTAATGTGTTGGGATAAGACCTTGGTTTGTTCTCAGAGAGTTATACCTTGAGTTAAGTGTATACTCATAGGAGAACCTTGTATGATCCCATAGATCAATTAAGGTTTATACAAACCACTCTATATTTCATAAGTGTTTCCATCATGATACATAATATGTCCCCTCAAAGTAGTCTTATGGGATTACTTGAGATGCTTGGATAGAATGATTTTTTGGGGGACTATATCATGATCTACCACTAGATGTGCATGAGTGTGTATCTAAGAATAATATCATGCATGCGCGGTGGTTTTGGTACCACATACTCTATATCAAGAATACATTATCTTAGTCACTATCCTAGATATAGAAGGTTGGAATTATGTATGAATATTCCATAGCATTCAATTCAAGGCTTATTCATCCCTCTAGGGTACCAAAGAACCTCAAAATATTGATTAATGGGTTAAAAAACTATGAGAATTAATGAAATAGTAGTGACTCTGCAAGAATATCCAGTCAAGAAAAAATATTACCTGCAATTGATACTAACTTCTTTCATATCTTCATAATTTATTACTAGACTCAACATACTGGTAAATTTATCCTTTGAGTTACATTCACTTGGAACATTGTTATGAATGAAACAAGATCATAATATATAATTACTATGTTGTCATATAGCCATCACTGCCTAAAGACATCTGTTATAATTCATGGTACTAAAGACAACTAACTTCAATGTAATTATCGATATATTCTTGCTACACATCATTTGATATAATTTTATTTTCTGTTGAAGACGGGTTCCATTTACGTCATTGAAAAGATAAAGGTTCCTCATGACTAAAAAATGGTATCTTAGATCGGGTAGAGTTGGTTTAAAATTTAGTTACCTCAGAATGATGATAATGTAGATGGAGATCTTAGATCTTCCAACAGGACCAATGAAGGCCCCCTCAACATTTTATCTAGTTAAGGATCTTCATCATGATATATTTTTAGACAAATTAATTTTAATTACTCATAATAGTGGAGTTTGATTTGATATTGATCTATTACTAGGTTCATAGCCCATTTCTATGATTCCTTTTCCTAAAGTGACATCCAAGATGAAGGATATAAATGTGATAATTGATTAATTATAGTAGAAGGGGATTTTTTGGTTGATTACTTCTCCGTGAGATGAAACTATGTTGTCTTCAAAAAATTTGGATGGTATTCATAAACTATTCATTTATTACCAAAAGATGAAAAATGATACAATAAAGAATATATTTCATTGATTGATTACATATCGATCAGTTATGAGGAGATGGATGGTTCTCAAATATTGTTCTCTTACCGGGCTACGACCAATTGTGGGTTAGAGAGGAAGAAATTCTGAAGATGGTGTTTCAAAGTATGTATGGGTTGTATGAGTATGTAGTTATTTTTATAGTTTTACCAACACGTCGTCAGTGTTCATCTCTTTTATGAATAAGATATTTCACCCTTACCAAGTCCCATTCTCCATGATGTTCGTTAATGAAATCTATATCTATTAGTCGAGACCAGAGCAGCATGATAAAAATATTAAGATTGTTTTAGTACACTTCTAGCATATCATATTTATTCCAATATATCTAAGTGTACCATTTGGATTCCAGAGGTGACCTTTATCAGGTCATGTGGGGTCTGGTATAGGTATATATATGGACCCTGAGAAATTGAAGGTAGTGATTTCATGTACATGTCCCCGAAACTTGTCTGAAATTAAGATTTTTTTTAGTTTAGAAGAATATAAATAACATTTCTTCATGAAATTATTTTTATTATCAGAACCGATGATATTTTTGATGATTAAATAAGTAATATTATAGAAGATTGAATAATGTGAAGAGTCATTTCATTAGAATAATAGGAATTTAACCGCAGTGCATGTGCTGATACTCTATGATCCAGGGATCGAGTATTACTTGTACTACGATGTGTCATGTGTTGGTTTGGGAGAAGTTTTTATAGAGAGTGTGTATCTATTAGGTTATGGGTTATGTCAGCTATGACCCCATGAGTGAAACTACCCTACTCATAACTTGGTACTAACATCTATGGTTCATGATCTGATGTTTTATTGGAACTATATCTTTAATGAGAGATTTATAATCTACATTGACCATAAGATCCTTTGTTATGTCTTCACATAGGAGGACTGAACTTAAGGATAATCCATTAGGTAGAGTATCTTTATATGTTTGACAAAGATATGGATTATTTTCTAGGGAATGGTAATGATTTTTCATATTTTCTTAACCATTAGATTCATGTTGTGTAGGATCTTGGTGAGTGGCCTTCAAAGGACTAGAGGAAATAGATAATCATGTTGGCCTTCTAGGTGACGGATGAATTTGATGAATATGGATTAATTAATTATACTATATTTTTGGTTATGTATTCTATAGTATACTGGTTAAAGGCTAGCCAAGATTTAGAACCAGAGTGTGTTGTAAAGTAGGAATAGCTAACTGAAGGTGACCCAATACTTTGGATGTTATTGTAACATCCAAGATTTTTTTAAAGATTTTTATTTCTTCAATAAATTTTTATTACATATTATATAATAATATACATGTTCAAAATAAATAGAAACCAACAAAAGTTTACCTTATTAATAATGATCATTGCATTACTCATCTATGAAACCAATTAAAATTCCAAACATTGCAAATAGACCAAAAATATAAAATATAAAATCCAATATAGGAAATTATGGATCACCCAAATCTTCTGGAATAATTACTCCAAAAAAAACACAATATACAAAAATTATTAAACAAATCAACATCTTATGATAATTAAAATATTACCATTATAGAAATTGTAATGATTTTTGAGTAAAATAATATAGTGGTATTTATAGGGTATAAAGGGAAATGTGACAACTAGGTTTCGACCATTATATGAGTGTTTGTAAAATATGAACATTGGTCAATATTATTTTAGGAAACCGTACACTTAGTTGATAACTTACCATTATAATTAGTGTTCTTATATAATAATGAAAAAGGATAATTTATATAGAAAGAAGAATTGATGGCCTCAATCAGTAGATCCATGTCATTTGAAGCCCATATATCAGAACATGGGAGGGAGGTATCATCATCGATGATTGAATTTAAAAAATACAAATCCAATATTCAACTAGTGAATCTTGAAAAAAATCACTTATGAGGGATGTTGTAATTAGTGTAGATTTCCATTCAGTCGATGTTAGCTAAGCCAACCCATGAAACTACAACTTTTTCACACCTAACCCTTAGGGACTATGTAGTTGTAAAAAGGGGTTACATGTACAGACCATAGTTATTTAATGATTAAATTCCTTTTTATAAATAAAATTTTTATTCCATCAAGTCCTATTTTGAATAGTTTTTCATAATTAAAAATATGTTTAATTGATGTGAATTTTATAATTTTATTTTTTGGCACAAAAAAACAAAATTTTATTTTTATAGAAAATATATACACATTTTCTAAAAAAGTAATATATTTTGAATAATAATTGTTATCATCAATAATTATTTCAAACACATTAAAAAAATATAAATTATAAAATTATTTTAAAATGACCTAGAGAATTTTTTATTAGTGTCAGAAATTTGATTGTGCCTTAAAAACTGATATTCTTAAATAAATAAGGATTTTAATTTTTTAAAGTTTACATTATTAATCTTAGATTTTTTTAGATAAAATAAACATCATATTTTAAATCATAATGTCTAAATTAAGTTAGTTTGAATTTATGAGAGTTTTCTAAAATAATTTATTTTTTTCATTAATTGTAAAAATATTGTTTTGGGTTTTCAATATGTTTAATGACTTCATATTTATGAAATAATGATAAAATAATTATTTCACCACCTTCCATGATCTAGAATATGTTATTTTATTAATATTATGAATTTTTATATTATATAATAAGTTCATAAAAACTATAAGTAACTTTACAAATTCTAAATTGTAAACATTGTCTTTAAAAACAATACATTGAAGAAAAATTACTTTTACATGAAAAAAGAAGTAATAAAAAATTATTATCGGTTATAAAAGGTTAAAATAACTTAAAATGTGGCCTATATTTCTGATACCATGACAAAAACCAATAGGTAATCCAATTTTTTTTCCTTTTCAACAACTTTGCTTTCCAAGACCTATATTTTTAAATTATTAAAGAGTTCCTCCACTTTTACTATAGATATCCACCGATTATACATTTAATTTTAGTCCCAATCCTTTATCCATTAATTTACCACTTTTACACCTAATTAATCCTCCTTGTTATCCTCATGTGGACAAGATTCCATTCCTAGAGATATAGTAGTACCTCCTCAAGGTAAGGGAATTATCTATCCATTTTCTTCAATCCAAGAACATATTTTTTTTATATGTCATTTAAATATTATGGAAACTCAATTTTATTAACCATTTTATCATATCCTCACTTAGAAATTATTTTTATAAATGGTTTTACCTTGTACCCAATCATTTTATCTATTTCTAAAACCATGTTTCATACTCACCCTGATTCTGAATTTACATCTCAAATTTCCCTCTTTTACATGAAAATTTCTCTTTTCATTTTTATTTGAAATCTGGAACCAGTTTTCATTTCAATGGATATTCAACTAGATTTTTATATTATATTTTTATTTAGTTATTTAAATCTGTAAAACCCCCATTTAATTTCATTGGATAAAAGATATTTAATGATAATATCTTTAAGATACTTTTTATACCAGGATTTTGAAAAGAAACCCGTACTTTATTCTCCATAGAATATAAATGAAAAAATTTATTATGATATATTTGGTTCAAATAAAATTAATACATATGAATATTCCACCCCTATATCACTATTATTAATTGGTTAAATAATTTAATCTCTAATGATGACATCTTTTACGATACCTTGGTGAATAACATTGAAAAATTTTATTTATGACCCCTTGGGGATTAACATTGGTGATATGATTTTGAATGTAAAATTTAAATGTCGTAGCCACATTTCATTGTTATTATTACTATCCATATTATTTTTATATTCCTATTTTTTAATGCATATCATTATTCCACAAGATCTTGGTTAAAGAAATAAATTTCACATTCAATATATATCCCTCAATTATTCCATTCATAGGATTCATGCACACCAATTTCCTTTCGTTTATGTCCCAAGGATACAACATAAAGTAAATTTAACCTAGTGTAAACCAATATTGATTTATTTAAAGTGTATTTAGAATAATGTTCCATGTTTTCATGTATTTTCTACCATATTTCTAAGAAACTAAATTTTAAAAGATCCTTTAATTCTACCATTTAATGAAATTTACGTAATAAAAATGCGGGATTCTATAGTTTGTATCAAATGAAGGCTTATTTATTTATGAAATTTTTTATTGAAAAATTAATATAAATCATAGGGAGAGATATAGATATAGGAAAAAACCTGGTATTTTGGTAACTATTAAGTATGTGGTTTTCAAACAAATACATCCTGGTCTAGATACTATAAGTGGATAAGACTATGCCACAAATGTACCGAGGGGTAACACTAAAAAAAGACCACATTGAGATTGAATTGAAGAAGAAATTGTCCATGACAATGGTACTTGTTACACATATTATTGGACACTCCTATGGGATATTTTTGGTTAATCACAATATTTTTATGAAACTTTATGTAGGATATATATACAATGTAATTTTTATTAAATAAGATTAATAAAATATTTATGTGTTATGTTTTGAGACATAAAATTCACATAAAATTAAAATATTAATAAAATTAACATGTTTCTCACTAAGTTTTTATTGTTTTTGAAAATGGAAGTAAATGGAATGAATCATTTTAAATATGAGTTAAATGGACGATGAACTGACTGTGTTTTTATTGAATTTTCAATAGAAAACATTATGAATGGATTGAATCAACTAACTTCACTCATTAAGAATAACTTGAATCATATAGAGATATTGGATTCAACTTGAAGGGGGAATATTTTTGTGGAGTCCTTTATGTTTTAATAACCACCTTATTTTAGTGCATCCACTAACCCATTGATTTCTAAATATATATAATCTCTATAGAAAAAATAATTTCAATACTCTATTATTTGGAGTAACATAAAGACACCCTAACATTATACCTCTTGGAAGGATATGATGATTTATCGTGGAAACTGATAAAAAATATGAACATGAGAATGGAGATTGATGATATTTAGTGGGAAGAGTTTAGGGGAATCTTTTTCAACAAAATATTTTCCCCGTCTGATGTGATCAAAAATAGAGAAGGAATTATTTTAACTAAATAAAAAGGAAAAATAATTTTTAGGAAGCTATGAGATGAACCTTACAAGACATTATCGATATACCTCTAGATTTTTTATGGATCCTAATGGAAAAGTTGATAGAGTATTGATGTATTAAGACACCAACTATGGGTGAATCCAGAAAATATATAATATAAAATCTATAAGGAGATAGTAAAAAGTGATATAAAGGTTGAATTTGATTTTAGAGAGACACAATGGTCACATTGGTTAAATGAAAAAAATAGATCCATTGAGCCAATAATCAAGGAAGAAATTTGATTATGGAAGATGAGGAAATAATGTGCAACTTCCCACGTGTAATAGATTTGGTTATAATTATTCATGGAACTATTTTATTTTTAGTGGAAATTACTAAAAGTGTGAAAAAGGTGTCCATATAGCTCAAAACTATCATAGTGAGTGAATCATCAACTTCTCCACACTAACAATAAATGAAATACGTAGTTGGACCCATCTAGAAGGTCAATGTATCAATTGAAGACAGCTTGGTCAATTTTTGAATCAATTTTAAAATCCATAGATAATAGAGGGTAACCATCGTCAACCATTTCATAGGCTTGCATAGAAATGTAAATAGTTTTATGTCATGAATACTAATGTGGAGGATATGAATGATGTTTTTGTAGGTACCCTCATTATATCTGCAAGATAGAAAGTAATTTATTTAATTCTAGTTCAAAACATTCCTTTATTTCATCAATGTTTTTAAAGAATATATAATCAATACATAAACGTCTAGAAGTAGTGTTATCAATCAATAATCATAGAAGGATTATCCTACCATCAACCATGTATGTAAAATCTAGTATTAACTTTGGTGTGTAAAATCTCAGCGCAAATATAATATTCATTCCCATTGTATAATTTGACATTATACAATGGATGGACTAGCTCTCAATGTATAAAGATATGACCAACTAAAGAAGCAAGGAAATTTTAGTAGTCTTAATTAAAAACATAAATTTATTTTCAAATGATATATATGAAAACCTGATCTTTCTGTTGAATAACATCTCATAGCCTTCTGTATGAAGATAATAGGTGAATAGGGATAAAGAAAATTAATTTATAAATATTGTGAATAACCCCAACATTCAAGAACACATTGAAATATTTCCATAATAATTATATAGACCTCCCACATAAGGAGAGGTATAATTCTCTATTAATCTTATACCTAAATCCAATACAATATCAAATACCCCATATAGAATGGAAAATATATAGCTAAAGGAATTAAAAAACAAAATAAAGATCTTTTGGAGAAGGTATTTATCAAACCATGTGTATCTCTATGGGGATCACCGGTTTCCTTTGTGAAGAATATGGATGGGTAAATTTTTTTAAACATTGATTTTAGATAACTTAATGGGATCATTATGAATAACATATACCCTCTCTCTAGGATTTGAAATTTATTTGACCATCTCCTTAAGGATACATTATTCATTAATCTATAGTTAACATCAATTAAGGTAAAGAAATAACTTATTCCAAAGATTTCCATGGAAAAATGATATCATAATTCTAATTTTATTATATCATTATGTTTGACTAATACTCCTAATGTATTTATGAATTTGATGAATATATTATTTAAGGACATACATGATAAATTCATTGTAGTTTTTATTAATATAAATATGATATATTCAAAATTCCATGAGGATAATGAAGATCATATATGGTTTATATTTAAAACTCTATGTAAGGATATGATATTTGGAAAATTTTTGAAAATGTGATTTTTTTTTACAAAAAGTTGCATTATTGGGGCACATTTTAACCAATGAAGAAATCTTAGTTGAACCTTCCAAGACAATGGCTATAGAGGAGTGGAATTATCCAATAATATTAACTGAGATATATAGTTTCCATGGTTTATAAAGATATTATTGGATGTTTGTAAAAAAAATTCATGAATTTCTAATACACTAACCAAGTTAACTCAAAAAGGGGGAAAGTTCATCGGGAAAAAGGATTGTGAGGAATTTTTATAGTAATTAAATTATTTATTGGTTAATATATATATGTTAAATATACCCAATATTGGTGAAATATTAATTATTTATAGTGATGTATTTATAAAAGGGATTGGGTGTGTCCTCATACAAAATGACAAGGTGATTGATTATGCATCTCGATAGTTAAAGCCTTACGAGTTGAATTATCACACACATAAACTGGAGATTTCATTATTTATTTTCTCTTTATAAATACATATGCAATATATTTATTAGGAGAAATTTGATATATAAAAATATCACCAAATATTGATGTATATTTTCAGGAAAAGGGAATTTAACATGAGATAAAGGAGTTGGTTGGAACTTCTTAAAGAATATGATTATTCAATTCATTATCAACCTGAAAGTGAAAAAAAAATTACTGAACCATTAAGTTGTAAAGATGCCATTACATAGGAAGTTATGAAAATTGAAGTATATCCAATGATCAAGGACTTTGTAAAATTGGACATGGGAATCATAAGGGATGGGGAATCATCAACCCTATCCCAAATGATTTCTCAACCATTATTATAAGGTAATACCAATAAATTAGAAGGTGATGATATTTTGTTACAATATAATATATAGTCATTGATAAATGGTAGGTTTCTTGGATTCATTGTTCATCAAGAAGGTGTATCAAAATTTCATACATGGCTATATGCCTAATATATCCCAGATATCGAGATGGAGCTGATGGATGGAGCTCATAACTCTATATTATCTTAGGATCCTATAAGAACTAAAATTTATATGGACCTTCATGATCGTTATTTTTTGGATAACATGAGAATGTTAATTTCTGACTGCACTATATGTTTATTGGTTTGTCATAAAGTGAAGGTGGAGAGATAACTTCTTAATTGGGTATCGCAACCACTGCCCATAAAAACATGGTTGTAAGAAAATATCACTATGTAATTCATCACGGGTCTCCCAAGAACATCAAATGTAAACAATTTGCTATGTTTTATAGTGGATTTACTCATCAAGACATACCATTTAATCTTAATTCTAAAATATTTCCCTCTAGAACAGCATTCCATGATAAATGTAAAGGAAGTGGGGATGTTTCATAGGCTTCCACTTCTTATAATTTCTTATCACGGTCCAAGTATCACATACAAATTATTCTTAATTAATAAAAATTATATGAATACCGAATTGAATTTTTGTATGAAATATCACCCCCAAACTGATGGCTAATATGAAATGACTATTCAGGCACTCGAGGACATGCTAAAAACATGATCAATGGAATTTAAAGGTGGATGGGATCAACACATCCCATTATTTTATTTCTCGTATAGAAAAAAATTCCATTAGGGAATTCAAATGGAACCATATGAATTTCTTTATGGGAAGCGATGTAGAACTCTTACTTGTTGGGATGAAGTTGGTGAGTGGAAATTTTTTAGGCCCGATCTTGTACAAGAAATGATAGAATTGTTTTATTCCATCCAATAACATATAATGTCAAATTAGATTAAACATAAGAGAAATGTTCAAATTCATCGAAGGGACTTGTATTTTGATGTTGGGGATTAAAATTTCATTCAGATATCACTATGGATGAGGGACATGTAATTTGTAACGAAAGGGAGGCTTAGCCATATTCACATCGGCCCCTTTAAAATCCTTCTTCTCATAGGAGAAGTGGCCTATCAACAAGTACTTCCACAAAATAATTCTCATTTTCATGTTATATTCCATGTATCTTTATTGAATAAGTACATACCAAATCCATCACATGTAATAAATCTAGTGGTGGTACAATTGGAACATGACATCTCTTATGAGGAGTAGTTGGTGGAGATCCTATTCCGTAAAGATAATGTTCAATGCAACAATACTACCCACCTTGTCAAACTGTTGTGCAGAACCATAAATATGAATAAAATACATGGGAACGATTGGATACAATGAGACATAATTACCCTCAACTTTTCTCAACTAATAAAATGAGTTCAAATTTCCAGGGTGAAATTTTATAAGGGGGAAGAATGTAATGACCTAAAATTTTATTAATGATATTTGTTTCATGAATAAATTGTTTTTAAAAATAAAATAATATTATATGAAAATAAAAAAAAGAGAAACCAAAAACATTATCTTATTGACAATGATCATTATATTAGTCAAGTATGAATCCAACTAAAATGACAAACATTACAACTAGAAAAAAAAATATAACATAAAATCTAAAATGGGAATGTATGGATCACCCCAATCTTTAAGAATCATCACTCCTATAGAAACCTCTATAAAAATGAAATAAAATATTAATAAAACAATAAACATATTATGAAAATCGGAATATAACATTAAGATAAATTATTGTGATTTTTGAGTGAATGAAAGAAGTGGTATTTATAATTTTTAAAGGGAAATGTGAATGTTGAGATTCAATTGTCATATGTATGTTTGTCAAATATGATCGATGGCCAATATGATCATTAGAAACTATAACCTCGTTTTATTAATTTTCCATTATAATTATTGTTTATAAGTAGTAATGAAAAAGGACAATTGATATAGAAATTATAATATATTTCATCAACCAGTAGAGTCGTTTCATTTGAATCCCATTTGTCAGAACATGGGAGGGAGGTATCATCACAATGGTTCCCCATTGACCAATCCCATGTGGATATTCAACATGTGAAAACTGAAATAAATCAAAAACTAGATAAGTTCATGGGAATGTAGATTACCACTCATTTGATATTATTTGAGAAAATACAAAAAACTACGACCATCTCACACCTGAACCTTAGGATTTGTTCAAGTTTGATTAGGGGTTACATGTCCAGAACATAATTAGCTAAAGTGTAAATACATTTTTATAAATAAAATATTTATTCTAATTCCACTTAAAAATATTTTTTATTAATTAAATATGTTTTAAATTTATTTGAATTTCATTTTTTTAATTTTTGGATTCAAATAAAACATAATTTTATTTTTCTAGAAAATCTAAACACATTTATGATAAACTTGATTATTATGAATAATATTGGTTTTAATCAAATAGTCGTTTAAAAAAACTGATCCAAATATAAACGATAAATAATATTTGTAATGACCAATGATTTTTTTATAATTTTCGAAAATTTGACTGATCCACAAAAACACTTATTTTAAAATTCATTTGGTTTTTTATTTAAAAGATAAAATTATAGTATTTAGATAATTTTTATAATGAAATAAAAATAATATTTTAAATCCATATATCTACTTTATGTTAGTGTGAATTTATGATAATTTTTAAAATATTTATTTATTTTAAATAAAAAAAATACATTTCTGGGTTTTCAGTACGATTAATGACTTCATATTTATTTCATAATTATATAATAATTAATTAAAGGTAATATATGACATAAAACATGTTATTTTACTAATATTAATTTTTATATATTTTAATTAGTTTACCAATATTATAAGGGACTGTGATATTTTTAAAATGGTAATTATGACTTTAAAAACATTACTTTGTTTAAAAATTACTTTTCTATGCCAAAATAATTAATAAAAAATGATGCTAGAATATGTGTTTTACAATAATTTAAAATTCGATCCAAATTTCCAAAACCATTTGAAAAAACCATTGTTAGTCCAATTTTTTTTCATTTTCCACACCCCAGTTTTCCAAGACCTATATTTGGATATTATTAAAAAAATTCTCCACTTTTTCAAAAAATAAACACCCATTTCTACATTTACATTCACTCCCAATCCATAATACAAGCATTTATATGGTTTTTTCCTTCCAAATATCCAAAAAAGGTTTCCTATTGTCCTAAAGGTTCCATTCATCATGATCTAATAGTAACAGATCAACGTAAGTGGATTACCATTACTTTCCCTTCAATTCAATAACCCATTTTTGTATATTCATTCTAAATGTTATATTTAATCTCTTTTATTACCCATTTTATCACACGTATAAATGAAAATTATGTTTTATCAATGAGTGATCATTTTCCTATCTCATTTTACCATATGGTAAAACCATTCTTTATAGTTTTCATGATACTGAATTTACATCTCAAATTTTTAACTTTTACATAAAAAATTATAATTCCATTTTTATTTCAATAACTAAACATCTTTTTTTCAATGTGTAATCAACTATATTTTAAAATAATTTTTTTTATTCAGATATTTAGATATATTAAATCTTGATTTACTTTCCAAGGATAAAAAGTATGTAATGCTCATATCTTTAAGCTCTTTTGTATGCCAATATTTTGATATGAATCTCATTCATTATTATCTATGGGTTATTAATGAAATGATTAATTTTGATATATGTGGGTCTGATGGAATTAATACGTTTGAAGGGAAACCATGATATTGATCCAATTAATTTGTTAAATAATTCATCCTTTAGAGATACCTTAGTGAATAACCTTGGTAATTTCCATAATGACACCTTGGTGATTAGCATTGGTTATATGATTGGGAATGTGTAATCATAATGTTTTAGCCACATATCCTTGTTATGATTCAGCTTTTATTGTTATTATATGCCTATTTTTAATGCCTTATCTTTATAACTCATTTTATTATTGATATGTCTCAATATCACATGCTATATATATATCTTTAGTATTCCCTTAATTACTGAGATTCATGATCACCCATTTCCTTTTGTGTATGTCACCAGTATATGAGTTTCAATAAAAGTAACCGAGAGTAAACCCAATAATATGTCTTACATATGGGGTTTTAGAATAATTTTCTATGTTTTCATGTATTATTTACCTTATCTCAATGATAATAAACTTGAAAATATCTTATATTTGTAACACATAATGAAAAGATAGGTAATAAAAAGTGGAATGCCATTGTCATTAGGTGATGATGATGTAATCATTGTGTATGATATTATAGTATAACATTCATTCATCAGATAGGATTGGATTAACGAATTATATATCAATAAGCGGTCAATATATCTTTAAATGAAAAAGATACACCACGAATTAATGTGATAATTTTGGAGTCCTGGGATGAAGAAGAACATCACCTGATTTGTGTCCTAATGCCTTACCTACTAGAGGGTAAAGGTCAAGCACTAGAATCTTGGTGGGTTGCTTCATCTACTTCCAGTGGACATATGGAAGTGTAAGGATTTCATAATGTAATTTTTTACAAGGTTACGCGTGGCCATGTGCCTTGGTTACAATATCAAAATGATTTTCAATTAGATAATGACTGTTTAAAACTTCTTACCAATCAGAGAGAGTCACTCACTTGATTAGTAGGGAAGGGTATATTTATTTTAGATCATACAGTTACATTTATTTCAATTCATTATTGTATTTGATAGATATTTGAATTTTATATCATTATTTATGTAGGATATATAAAAATGCACAGGGACTCAACTAATATTGATCACAACATACTATCCTCATATAGACAGACAATATAAATGAAAAATTTACATACTAGAGGATATGCTTTGATCATTTGTTCTATACATTGGTGGAACTAGGGATTAGATTTAATCCATAGGGGAGTTTACTTAAAAAAATATCCATGGTTCTCTTCAGATGACACCTTTCTTGTCTCTCTATGGATGACTATTCCACTCACCATTGTGTTTTCATAAGGCTAGTGATGTAGTAGTTTTTCCTAGATTAGTGTAGGAAACCTATGAGGGGGTGTAGTAGATCATGAAATAGTTGGTGGATAATAAAAGAAGTATGAGATCATATGTATATTTTAGGATCTGACCTCTGTAGTTCACTGTTTTTGCCTAATTTTTCTTGTGAGTATTATCTCAGTTGGGGAATTATCATTTTTGGATGTAGGGGAAATTGGAACTATTGTTTTTGAACCGTTTGTGATCACTGGAAAAGTTGGGATAGTAGCATAACATCTGTATATTACTTATAGTTATCAAATTACACATGATGTGTTTCATGTGTCTCAGCACTCATGGTACATTCTCAATTGTGTGCATGTCACCCACAATAAGGATGTTGAAGTAGATCCGGATGTGTGGTGTGACCAGCGTTCAGTACAAATTATAGAATATATAATGAAGGTATTATGGATTAATATGTCTTAAATTGCCTATATTTGTTTTAATCATAGACATATCCATGAGGATGTGTGGGAGTGGGAGTACAATAGTTTATTTCTATTACCTAATTTTGTTTACCAAGATATATTGACACACTTCTTTGTAATGATAGGTAATTGGAAAGGAAAAATTGAAATACTCACATTTTTTAATTGATCTATATAACCTTTATTGTTAATAATTTATAATTTCTTTGTAACACCCCAAAATTTTATAATGTTTTTTTCAAATAAATTAATTTTCATCAATAGCTTCCATTACACATGACATCGAGTTCAAACGAACCACAATATAAAAATAAAATAGTAATATTTAATATGAAAGTTATCACATATCCATTGGATAGGTAGCTATGAGCATGAAAAAATAAATTATTAAAATTATCTGGTTTCCTCATGTATACAATAAATTCATTTTTAATCAATTTATTACAAAATAAAATAAAATCAATTTGAAACTAAAACAAATATTTTTCTGAAAAAGTATGTTAATGCAGGAAATATGTTTTAAGAATAATTAATTGAATTAGTTACTAATGGTGAATTATTTAATAAAATGTATATATATTTTATATTCAATAAAAAAATTTCATTCATTTAATATTTTTTCTATCCTGGCAAAAGAATAAATCAAGTTTTATGCTTAAAACTATTTTATTAAAATAATTGTAGTGGCATTTTGTATAATTATATAAAAAATAATATTTTGAAAATTTTAAATTTTTATTTGAAAATAATAATTTCATATTTTAAAATAACAATTAAAACATATCTTAAAGTGAATTTTTTTTGGAATTTCCTGAGAGACTAAATTTTCTATAAATAGTGATAATATTAATTTTTTTTAAAATGTATTTTATTTAAATGAATTTAAAAACTATGATTTTGATTTAAAATTGTTTAAAAATAAACATAAGATAAATTTTATTATAAATAATCTACATTATGTCATTATAATCAATTTCATGTTTAATTTTAATAGACAACACTAGAAAATGTTTCCTTTTGAAATCCACTTTTCATTATGCTTACAGGTTTAATTTGAAATTAAATTCTGGGAATTATATGAATTGAATTGGGTAAAATTAATTCCATATTTTTAATAATAATTATTATTATATTATAATACTTTTAGGTAAATTTATGTTCCTAATTAACAATAATGACAATAAATATTAATTATCACGACTCAGGTTAAAATGAGGTTTTCTCATTACATGGGAATGTGTTAAAATTAATTTACAAAATAATAGGTTCTTTATTTGATAAATTGGATTTCATATTTATAATAAGTGGATAAAATTATCTAATAATAAGAATTTTATTTTTAGTCTTATAGGTTATATAACCTTGGTAAATAAAAAAATAGTTATCATGGGGAACACTAAAATTGTAAAAGTCAGTAAACCTAGAGGTTAAGGGAATAACATGTTTAAACCATGTTTATTTTATTGGATGTTTGAATCAATATTATCATCCCTAAAATCAATTATTAATAAGTTTTTAAGAAACATCAGTCATGAGAGACTCTCATTATTGATCAGTTTTGGGTATTTACAAAAAACAAACTCTCTCCTCAATTAAAAAAGGGACAATTATCCCCCCCCCCTTATTCAGACATATTGAAATAATTATCTTGAAAAACCCCTAAAAACACCCCAAATCATTCTTATCCAAATTATATTGGAACTTGTCTACCAAAAATACGAACCCTGTGGTTCTTAATAAGATACCCAAAGGTGGGTTTTATAAGTGACGAAGGATCAAACATTTATATTACAAGTTGGACCCAAGGTAAAGGATTTTCGTATCACTGTAATTTCTAGGATAAAAAAGATATATTATATCACATAAATTTTTTTTGGTAAATATTTGTTTATTTTCATTCTTATCTTGGACCATTGGTTTTCCTATGAGTTTTTGGAGAAAAATGGAGTTCTTCAACTTGGCAGTAGGGCACATGGTTGGCGCATGGTTACGGAAACCTATGTGCCAGCCTGGGGAAGATTGTCGACCATGGACTATGGTAATATATAGGACACATGACTTGGTTTACAACCATTCTCCATTACCCAAAAAAAATTTCTCCATCATTCCTATTGTATAGAGAGGGATGCATGGTTGCCGCACAGTTTGGAAAACCATTTCGTCTGACCATGCGACCTATCCAAGTCATTAAAAAAGGGAAAATTACTTTTCTACCATCATTCTATTTAACCCCAAATCAAATATAACCAAATCTATATTGGATTTTCATTCATCAGAGATCCCTCTGAACATTCATGGTCCTCTTAATAATCAATCTTTGGGCAGTTTGGGCCTTGCTTTTTTGACAAATAATAAATTAATCCTATTTTATCTCGAATTATTCTCTATTCTAGGGTTTCTCTTCCCTATTTATTGGGTTATTTTTATATTGTGATGTTTGACTGAATGAGGGGTTGATCTTGTGTTTTTTGGTGGAACCGTGATATTCAGGGTTTGATATTGCCTTAATAGGGTCTCTTGGTGGGGAAGTTATGATTTTCCACCAGTTTTTGGAATTTTCCATGTGTGGGGTTGGTGTTTCCAGGGTTTTACAATATGAAATTAATTTGTATTCCTTTCTTGGTTATTTAGATATGTTCTATAGATTATTTTTTTGGTGAAAAATTTATTTAAAAAGGTTTCGAGATGCATATGTGATGAAATAATACTTTCTAAAGTAAAAAATGTATCCTTCAAGTGTGATTCATTATGATTATTCTTAAAATAGTCTGATGAATTTATTGAAATGTGTAAAATGTGTTTTCAAGGGGTTTTGAATGTGAAAATTTGTTTAAGGTTGGTTTTCTAAAGGTAATGAGTTTTGTTCCCTATTAGATTCTATGTCAAGCACCTTAATTTTAGTTCTTAAGTGCATATGTGATGCAAAACATGTTTCAAAATGTATTTGGTTTTTGTGTGGATCTGAAAGGGGATTTTCCCATGGAAATTTTTGGTTTTCATATGTTTCATTTTTTTGTGATTCAAAATGGATTTCATGATTTTTGAAACATTTTATAAATGTATTTTACAATTTTTTCTGTGTGCATGTGAATATTAAAGTGATTTTGTTTATGTAAATTGTAGTTTCCATGTGAGAATTGATCACTGGATCAAGTGGATTTTGAATGTGGTGATTTCCTTGCGTATTCATGATTCTTGGCGTGTGTATGGGAAAATGATTACTTATGTGGTCTGTGAAACAGAATTTTAGCACAATGTGAATCTAAATTACCTATATAGGAGAAATAAAACTATTAAACTAGTTTATTAGGTAGGTCTAAGGCATAGTTTCTTCTAGTAGTATTGAAACTACAGCACTAACTAAACATGTGATATGATCAAAGGCCACTAGACCTTATAATGGGATCCCCTCTAGTGGCTCATGCACAATATATCAGATGGATTTTGATTATGATATGGAGACCACTAGATTTTGGGATATGTTTCCCTCTAGTGTCATCTACAAGAGAACGCTATTGGTTTTTGTTTGAGGATTTTGATCACCAATATGAAAGTTTCATAGGGTCCCTCTTCTAGTAGTTACCTATAGGGATTTCCCATGGATCTATCTTATGAAATTATGATTATTTGATGTGGTGATAACCATCGGTATATGGTGTACCTTTTTTATATTAGGGTTTCAATGAATGTTACTTTTTAGAGAATGTTTTCATTAGAAGTGTTTTTCTAAAATTGGTTTCTATGAAATATTTCATATAAATGACTTAAAATGTTCCTATGAAAATGTAAATGTTGATCTATATTCTAATTTTTTATAATGGAATCCTTCTTTTTGGTGTTATCATATTGGTATTTGGATCTCACCCTACATACACATTTGGATGTATATATACTTTATTATGTATAGACCCTGTAAAGGAAAGATGTTCTGTGGTGGTGATATCGAATAGAGTTTCTTGTGTTCCACATATTAAATGTTTTTTGTGGTGGTGGATTCAGGGTGGAGGACCTCTTGTTATATGGAGGTTTTTAGGATGTTTTAGTTTTTCTATTTCTGTTGTGGTAGTTTTTTCTATTGGTTAAAGTAGTAAACATTGAATCTGAAAATTGTTGAATCTTATTTGAGTATAATTATCAGTTATGTGATGTTTTATTCTCATGGGATGTTTTTTTATATTCATGAGTGAAATAATTCCAAAAGTGTATTATTGATACCTAGTCACTATTTTCCATCCCTTGTGGATTAGGAATATCCTTCAGGCTATGCCACAGGCTAGGTCAGGTATCGGTTTAGATGGAACCCAGTCCTGGTTAGTAACAAAATGATATTAGAGATTATTTCTCACCATTTTTTTCAAGTAATATATTCAGATTCTAGATAGACCAGATCTAGGGTTTGGGGGCTTGAGGTATTGGTTGCGAGTTGGATGTCTGGTCAACACACCTCATTATAGGACTTAGGTCTCCATGGGATGTTGGAAAATTTTGTTTGACATCTTCTTCCAGTATGAAATACCTGATGTAAACTGTATATGGAAACTAGGTGGAGGTGGAGTGGTTTGGATTTACTTTTTATTATGTTGGATATGGTTTTTATTGATTTATGTAAGTGCCAGAAAATTTTTATGGTGCCTTAAAATTTTCATAATGGTGCATTTAGGGTTTTCCCTTATTATTATTTTTTTTGTTGTAGAAAGATGCCTCCCCGGATACCTTTTATGAAACTGTAGGAAGATTCCAAGGAGAGTTACCCCTAACTAATTGATCCTATATTAGTGGAATCAGTGGTTTGGTTTATCCATGCTTTGGTTCATGGTTTAGGCTTTGGTCCTGCTCTTGTTGGGGGATCCAAACCAGGTCCCGGTAAACAGAAAGTTCAGGAGTTCCTCAAGAATAATCATCATTCTTTCTGGGGTACCATGGATCCATAAGAAGATAAGGATTATATTGATATGATTGAAAATATTTTTGAATTTCGTGACACTCATGAGGTAGTAAGGGTTATGTGTGATTCATTCATGTTTGAAGGTCTCATTCATAAGTGGTGGGATTGAGTGGAGAAATATGGGATGCATGATTAGATGGGGTGGAAGTATTTCACTGCCATCTTCAATGATCTATTTTTTCCAAATACCTTGGCCTTCACCATGACCAGGTAGATTTTGGAACATCATCAAGGGATCAGACTATGATAGAGTATGCTAATCATTTTAGGGAGCTAGTTCAATTTGTACTCGAGGTAGTTTCTAATGAGTAGTTGAAGGCTCAAATGTAAATGATGGGGATGTTGTTGGAAATTCAATATAAGGTCTTATTGTTCAATTTTAAAATTTATGTTGATGTTTTTGGTCATGATATGATTATATAAATTTATCGTAGGGGGAAATTTTGGTTTCTATGGAGAATTATTAGTAGTGGGAAGTGGAAATTTGTCTTAGAAGAAAAGGAAGTATGATAAGTATGAGAATAGGGGAGGTGGTAGTTCTGGCCTTCCTTCCTGGATATCTTCGTCTGTGGGTTCAGGTGTGGGTTTTATTATTTTCACTAATGTGGGAAGGAAGGCCACATGTGATCGGTATGTTTATCTCCACATATTCCTTTCCATCAAAGAGGAACTATGGGACACTATCAACAGTTTATAAAGAAATCTTACCCATATAAAAGTGTTATAGGATCTATAAAATTCAAAGGGATGATATCCTTATCCAAACCATCTAGGATTGGCAGTTCTCGATTCAAAGGTTGGGGTGGAAGGCCTTGATCTTTTTATAGGAAGAATCAGTTCAAGTCAGAGCCGTAGGTCAGTGGTTGTTCTCAGGCTTAGAAAAAGATGAGGAATATTCTTGATGTGGATCTATCACCAACAAAATCTGATGCAGGTTATATAATAGTTTTAGGTACAATTATTATTACATCATCATTACTTGTTATCCTATTTGATACGAGAGTCCATATTTCTTTTATTTCTTCTCATCCTATGGATGTGTTAAATTTTCCAACTGAGTTTATTCCTTTTGTAATAGAGTTGGTTATGATACTTGGTAAGAAACAAGAGTAGGGTTTTAGGTGTCCTTCATGTGCACTAGTTTTTTCATGGGTAGATCAAAAATGAGATATTATGGTTTTGGAGATGGAACACTTTGACACGATCCTCTGTATGGCTAGGGTCAGGAGTATTTAAACCCACGTAGATTTTTATCAAAGGTGAGTATATTTTGTTCCACCTGATGGAAGTACCCAAGCTTCCAAACATGAATGGGATCCTTAATCGGGATGTGATAGACCTCCATGTCCAAAATTTGAAATTATCACTTACCAAATCTCGTTGTTTATGTTTAGGGATGGTGATAGTGGTCCAAAACCTATATTACCTCTTGTACTAAATGTGTTTCTAGAGGTATTTTCAGAGGATTTATCTGGTATTCCCCTGGATCATGATGTGGAGTTCACCATTAATTTAATTCCAAGACCATAGCTCAAATCTCTTCCCTTATTCCATATGTCCCCCATAGAGTTGAGGGAGTTAAAGGTACATCTGGATGATTTGGAATCCAAAGGATTCATTCACCAATCATCTCTAATTATGCTACCCCAGATTTATGTTTTAAAATGGATGATTGATATATGTGGAAATATATCTATTACCGAAAGATAGATAAGGTGAAAATCAAGAGTAAATAACTTTTACCCATATTGATAACTTTTTAATCCACTTAAGTGGGAATGGTGGTTTCCAAAGATCAATTTGCATTATATGTATCATTCGGTCAAAGTTTGAGAGGAAGATTCTCTAAAATCATCCTTTTGGGGCAGGTGATAACATTTTTAGTATTTTTTCATGATTTTAGGGGTGAATAAATGATCTACAAAACATTATAGATCTTACGAATATTGTGTTACATAAGTATCTTGAATAGTTCGTCAGGGTTTTTGTGGATGACATCCTATTCTATTTTGGGACTGAGGAGAAGCATGATCAGCATTTTAGGATTATTCTATACACACTTAGGGATCGTCTTCTCTATGAGAAGTTTTCTAATTAAACATTCTGGATCAAGGAGGTGAAGTTCTTGGCTCATTTGATCTTGGAAAATGGGGTTTTAGTAGACCCCATGAAAATTATTGCAGTGATTTCATGGTAATAGTCAAAGAATTTTGTTGAAATTATATTATTATTGGTCCTAATAGGGTATTATAGAAGTTTTGGTTAGGATTTCCCTTGTTTTTGTTCCTGTATGACATTGCTTTCTTAGAAATGGGTAATGTTATAATGGAGGAAAAAATCTCAATCTTACTTTGAGGAGATTAAAATACGGATGAAGAAATAACCATTTTTGATCTTATTGGAATATGGAAAGGGATGCATGGTCTATTGTGTTACGTTTATTATGGTTTTTGGGTGTTTGATGATAAAGGATGACCATGTGGTGGTGTATGGTTCTCTCCAAATTCAAACACATGAAAATAATTACCCAACCCATGACCAGGAGTTATCATAATTAATGTATTCCTTGAAAACATAGTGTCATTATATTTTTGGGAAAGAATTGATTTTTTATTCAGATAATAAGTGGTTGGATGATATTTTATCCCAAAAATATCTATATATAAGGTAGTTTCACTGGTTTGAGTACTATGAGGGGTTTGATTTTGATATCATCTGCACCCCAGAAAATAGAAATGTGGTGACAAATGCTTTGAGCCAGAAAGTATCAATAAAAGAATTTAAAGAGTCTAGCAATGTGTAGACATTCATGGGTCATTCATTCCAGTTATATAATGATAAAAACTAGAAGAATATAGGTGTGTTCTTGGATATTTCTCAACTGACACCTTCATGTGTGGAGTTGATTTAGTAAGAGCAACTGAGTGATGAGTTGTTCCAATTTTTTATGTAGTTCTTAAATTGTGGGGTGGTGCCTTGTAAATTTTCATTTAATATTGGGGGGTTTGTGATTTAGATGTCACTTCATGGTTTATTGGTCATTGTGGAAGGTAGTGATGCATGGTCACCACCAGTCTCAGTGGTTCATTCATCCTAATGTCACCAAGATGTTTTATGATGTGAATAGTTTGTTTTGGGGGTTAGGGATGAGGCTAGAAGAAGTTGACTTTTATCCTGGTGTTATAAATGTCAGTAGGTAAAATCAGAGCACCAAAGGCCCTCGGGTTTTCTTTTTTCACTACATATTTCTACCTAGAATGGGGGACAAGATCACCATATACTTTATTTTAGGACTACCTAAAAAACCCCGGTGACAGAATGCTATTTGGGTAGTGATCGATCATTTGACCAAATCAAACCATTTCATTCTGATCAAGGATTCAGGAATAGTGGATGCATTGGGCCAGTTCATTGTTTAGAAGATATTAATTCTTCATAGTGTTCCATAAATAATTATTTTAGATAGAAACCCTCATTTTACCCCAAAGTTTTGGGAATAAATTCAAAATTTCATTGGGTTGAAGTTTTTGTTGAACAGGCCATACCATCCCCCGATAGATGATCATACTAAGCGGGTAAATAAATTCTTGGAAGACATGATTTTGTAATGTGTGTGGGATATAGAAGATTCATGTTAGGATCAATTTGGGTTGGTTGTGTTTTCATATAATAATAGCTGTCAGTCCTCATTTCCAATTGATTCTTTTTAAGAACATTATGGTCGGTCGTGTTGGTCCCCTTTGTGTTGGGATGAGGTTAGTGAGACCTCATTATTGGGAAAAAGCCTTGTAGAGGAAATGTATGATGAATTTAAGTTGATGATGAATTTTTTTTATAGTACAAATCCCTCATAAGTTAAATGATGATCAAAGTCACCAATATTTGGTTTTTTCTATGGGTTACCAGGTGTTTCTAAAGGTGTCACCTCATTGGGCTCATTGTCACTTGGGTAAAAAAGGGTAGTTAATAACAAGGTATGTCCGAACTTTTGAGATCCCTGAGAGGGTTTCTAAGGTAGAATACATTTTATCATGAACTTCCCAATTGAAAGAAATTCATCATGTGTTCTTTTTATCTTAGTTGAAAAAGTATAATCTTGATCTTTCTCAAGTTCCGAATTAGGAAGAGTTGAAATTAGATCCTGATTTTTCAATATTTGAGTGGCCAGTACGGATTTTTGATTCGCATGATAATGTACATCATGGGTAGTATATACCATTATACCATGTTATTTGTAATTTTTGTAGTGATGATCGTGATACTTGGGGGTGGAAGTCATGGGTTGTGGACGAGTATTAGTTTTTCTTCTCTGATTAGACTTTTGAATGAATTTTTAGGGGTGGAAATATTTCATGGTGGAGTGAATTGACACATTTAGGAATTTTTTTGGAGTTAATCATTTTTATATATTAGGTCTTATCTTGGTACCATGTTCTTCGGTGATTTGTTGGTGAAAAAAAGTATTTTTGGACTTGGCATCATGTGGTGGACAGTTGGCGCATGGTTAGGGGAAACCGTGTTCCAGCCCAAAGAATACCAAATGCCTTGGATAGTGTATTTATCTAGACTGTATGAGTTTCTATATGTTTGTGATGAATTACCTAAGAAAATATTTTTCATTTTTCCATTTGGATATAGGGGGATTCATGGTTTTTTTAGTATTTAAAAAATTGTGTTGGAAAATCATGAAACCTATCTAGGTTTTTAAAAAATTAGAAAGTTAACTTTCTACCCTCTTTAGGTTTAGCCCCAAATCAATCGTAACCAAAGATATATGGAAATACCATCCTTGGGATCCCCCTCAACACCTTCTTGTACCTCTTGAGAAAAATATTTTGTTGTTTTGGCCCGGGTTCTTCAAGAAGTCATCAGGTAAGCCTCTTTAATCTTGATTTCATATTTCCTTCAGGATCTCTTCCCTCATTCTTGGGATATTCTTTTAGAGTGGGGTGTTCAACCGAATGAGGGGTTGATCCTATGTTTTTGGGTGGAATCAAGATTTTTTGGGTTCTATCTTTCCTTTATAGAGTCTCTTGGTGATGTGGTTTTGGTTTTACACCAATTTCTGGAAGTTCCCAAGTGTGTGGTTTGTGGTTCCATGCTCTTACATTATTTTATGATTTTGGATTTATTTTTTGGTTATTTGAATGTGTTCTATGGATTATTTTTGTGGTGAGAAACATGGTTTAAACAGTTTTTGAGAAGAATAAGTGATGAAATTTGACGTTCTAAAGGAAAATGATTTTTCTTCATGTGTGGTTCATTTTGATGCTTCATGAAAGAGTTTTACGATTTTTATGAAATGATGAAATTGTGTTTTAATGGGGTTTTAAAGGTGAGAATGTGTTGAAAGTTGGTTTTCTAAAAGGAATGGGGTTTTTTCCACGTGATATTATTTTTTTGTACTCTTTAAATGTTGTTTGTGGATTGTGTATGTGATTTGAACCATGTTTTAAAATGAATTTGGTTTGTGTGTAGATTTGAAAGGGTATTTTCACATGGAAATAGTTGGTATTCATATGTGACCTTATTCCTGTGTTTCCAAATGGATTTACTAAATATTGAAAGGGGTGTAAAATTTATTTTGGGAGGAATCCTACAAGTATTTGGACCACACCCTACTTACACCTTTGGGAATATATAGACCTTGTTATATATATAACCCAGGTAAAGGAAAGGTTTTTTGTGGTGGTGATGATGGTTCTGGTTCCTAGTGTTCCACTTCATGTAGTTGTTGTTGTTGTTGGATTTATGGGGACGTCCCACTTGTAATATAGAGTTATTTGGGATGTTTTGGTTGTTCCATTTTCATTGTGATATTTTTGAAATTTGTTAATGTTGTAAACTTAAAATAAAAAATTGTTTTGTCCCATTTAGTTTTGATTATCAGTTACATGATGTTTTATTCTCAATTGTTGGTTTTTGTTATTTTCATGGGTAAAATCATTCCCAAAGAGTAGTTTTGATACCTAGGAACCAGTTTATAACCCATGGGGATTATTAACTCTCTTCGGGCCATGCCACGGGCAAAGTGGGGTGTCAGTTTGAAGGAAACCCCCTACTTGGTTTGTGACATACTCACCACATGTTTCTTTATTTTGTGTATGTAATACCCATGAATGTATTTTATAATTATTATCAAAAAATTATTTTGATTTATAGATCGAATTTAGGCTCTCTATTTTATGGGGTTTATGATTTAAAAGATACCCAAGAGGTAAGGGAGTGAATTTACAATCTTGTTGTTTATATGTATTATCTTTGATTATGTTTATGAGGACGAACAATAATAACATAAATCTACATAATTATAATTAATTTTATTCTCCTAGATAATTTCAGGAGAATACATCTTTTAATTTCATTTTACTCCCCTTTAGTACTCAAGTTACCCAAAGAATTGTTTTAAAGAAAATCAAAATTATTTCTCTCTTCTGTCAAAAATCTATTTTTTCCATGAATATGATTTCTAAAAATGGTTTAATTTTTTTACTCTTTTTAAATTATGTTTAAATGTAATTTTTACCAATGATTTAAATTTTACAGAATGTTTCATAAGGAATAATCTTTTCATTTTTTGGAATGAGGGTTGTTATACTTTTTAGCAAATATGTAAAAGGAATATCTTCTTCAACATGTAAGACAAGAACAGAATTTTAGAGTATAATGACCACTAAATGATTTAAGATTTACTTTATAACTTTTATAGGATAATTTCAAAGAAAATTATTTTAATTATTTTCTGATTATTTAGTTTTCAAAGTAATTTTCAAAGAATAAATTATATTTTATTGAATGATATTTTAATGGTATCTAATGGAATTCTAATTTATGTATGAAACAATCCAATGATTATACTTATTATAAAGTGGGGATATAATCCAAGGATATTGTCCTTATTCTTTCTGTAGATTAATTTTTATTATGATGAAAATATTTTTAGGAAACTCATTATGTTTCCATGTGTTACGACATGAGTAAATGTTTAAGAAACACTTATTTTTAAAAGTTTATACAATGACAAAATTTATAAGAAACCCACATCATTTTCTTAGGTTATTATATAATGTACTATTTATGATCTTATTGAACACATCTATTTGATTTTAATTATGTGATGGGTGGGCCTAGAAATATATATCCCTCTGATGCATTAGGTAAAGATGGATAACTAATGAGGTATATATGTTATGGGTGAACTATATATCATGTTCACATTTTCATGTGTGAACCAGGATTTCTTGTCTACAATATTACATGTGGACCTAGTTTTGTAGCCCATAATTCTAGGGGTACACCTAGCTTCCATATTGACAAGATTATGCAAAGAACTGGTTTTCATATCCATATTCTTATATGACAACCTAATTTCATTTGCTTCACATAATGGGTGAAACTATTTCTATTTATATATGTTTAAAAATTTATAAGCTTATATTTTTTCCACAATATTATGTTTATATTATGCCCTTAAGGATCAAGTTCATTTATTTCCATTTTGATTCATTTCTTATAAGCTACCTAGATTTATTCCATGACATATGTATGTGTTCATTGATAGATTGTGTATGATACTATTAGTTATGGTCATGATCTCATATCATTATTATGAATTTATTATTTCATATAAACATCAACAGATATCTCCCATGTTTACCATCACTGAGAATATGATATCACCCTGTATTATATTTCCTTTCCCAAAGAAATGAATAGTTGTTTTAATGGGGTATATCTAAGAAGAGTAACATGTGGGAAGATCATAGTGGAATATATTGAACGTATTTTACTATATATGAATATGGCGTATCTATACCCTAATGAAACTAAACATTTAATTTCCTTAGGAATGTATTTGTGATTTGTATTGAATATTCATCTAAAAATATTTAATATTTAGATATAAATATATTGGGAATATATAGTTGGTATCAGAGGATATGTGTTTTCATTCATTAAAGAATAGGGTTAGAGGAATTTGTTAACAACCTTGGGGATATGTTTAAGTATTGTAAAATATCGTAATTTTTTGCTAAGGAATATATTATTTAATTTTCCTTGAAATAAATAAATTAAAATATAATAAAAGAACTCATGGTTTTGGTGTAGATACATCTTGGGGTAAAACCACTAAAATGTTGATTGATTGTATCTAGTCCATCATTATGGTGCCTGATGAGTTTAACCCTACCGCAGGCCTATTTTAAAACTCTTGTAGATATTATTATGTTAATTCACATTTTTTAGAAATGATAAAGAAATATTTAAATAGATAATGATCATGAATGAACTTGGTAAAACCTTTGGTGTCATAGATTGAAAAGAAGTTTTCATGATTAATACACCCTATAAATGATTTTTCATACTTATGATTATTATTTCTCACACCAAGATTCATATTTTTAGATAATGGATAGAACCCAAAGGAATATATTGAAAAATTAATTTTACTGGTAATGAAATGACTATCATCATTTGAAAAGAAATGGAATTGAATATGGTATGTAATATTTTTTGACTATGGTCACTCAAGTCTATCATGCTATAAGTGGTAACCCAAGTTGTGATTAATTTCCAAATTTATAAAGGAGGAAGAAACATGGAATTCAATATTTTATGGGACAATATCCACACTACTTAAATGGGGCATATAATCCACAATTTAGTGAGTAATATATCATTGTGATGGAGAATATATTATTTAATATTCAGTGCTTAGACCATGAAAAATTATTCAAATCCCTTTATCATTTGGAAGGTAAAATATATTTTAGCATCCCAACCATTTCTGGTGATGAGTAGAGATTTTTTGCAGGTACTCTTTTACCCTTTTTGGGTATATCAGGTTTGGGGTTTAATTTTTTGACATTTTGGGTGAATTTGGACTTCTTTGGATGGGTTTGGGAAGTGCACGGTTTTCCCAAATTGTGTACCCTACCCCATAAAACCATAAAACACCAAACAAAGAAGTATCACTGTGTTGATTCATTTTTTTACAAACCTTTAACACTATTAGGATTAATCTTGAACCATCATGGGAGTAGTGCATGGTTAAGGTACACAATTTGTTAACTTGTGTGCCCAAGCCCATGAAACCATATACATGGGAGATAATCCTCAAGAAATTGATTTTAAAATTCATGAAATCAAGGTACATAATCCTCATTTAACCCAAATAAGACCTAAATATTTTATCTCTTTTATGGAGGCCCTTGGATGTATTATGACGGCTTCGTAACTCCATTTGTGGTGAATTGAAGATCGGTTTGATAGATTTACACCTCTCTCGGTAATAAGTATTATCCTAATTAGTTTTATATCTATCTCCCATATTTCTCTCATCCTTGGATTGGGTATTTATCTTCATTGATTATGGATATAGATCATGGTTTTTATATATCTTTATCAATTCATCTTTGGATCTAGTTTTTAGATCTAGATCTCATTATTCATTGTGCAATTGAACATTTCACTTTAATTTGGTGATTTCTATTGGTGAGTTTATGTAAAATATCTTGAGTTTGGTGGTATAAAATGAAAATCAAATAGTATTTAATAAATAAAATTAATTTTATTGTGAAATTTGAAGTTACATGATTGAGAAATTTCATCAATTATTGAATTGATTAAATTGAATTTCCATGTGGTTAACGAGTTGGGTTAACTTTGGAAAATGGAAATTTGTTGAATTAGGATCATGAAATTGATGGTTTAATGGAATTTTGTAATTGGTTAATTAGTGGAATATTGAATTGGTTGATTACGATAATTTAGGGATGTTTTGGAATAACCTTAAAGAGTTAATGTGTTTTTATTAAATGTGGATATATGGTTTAATGATGGATTGTTCATATTATTCCATGAGATTAAAGTAAATAATTATGATTGATTTGATATTTTAAATGGTATACCATGATATGAAATGACTATGGGAGAATTAATTATGATTAATATTGTTGAATTTGATATATTTCATAAATGTGAATGATTGATAAATGGGTTGTAGGGTACATACTGATGCTCCTAATACACACGGGGGGTTAGCCATGAAGTTGTTGACCCAAATGCATGCATGTGATTATTATTTTATGTGATAGGTGTTTATTCTCCAAACACCCATGGGGTGTGGGACACAGTTTAATGCCCTAAATACCCATTGGTTTCTAGATACAACATTTTACACCACATGATATTGATACATGACTATGTTTCCAAATGGTCATGATAGGAATTGAATTGAAATAATAACCATGGTATTCTGATATGTGATATCCATTGGGGAGAGTTCACACTCCAAAATTGGAAAAAGTAGTATTGATAGAATGGTTTCACCATGAACTTAGGGATTTAGGTATTTAATTAAAGAGTAATGAAATGTGATAAATAATTACTTTATTCATTTTTTATTCATTATAAAACTATATAAACTATTGTTGATTGGATAATATTGTAGATTTCATTGGTTGTGGCCTAATCTATTGAATTGCAACACTACTTATTCTTCTGAATTGGTGCCCAAATAGACTTCATGTTTTAAGGATACGATAAAGGAAAGATCACAATGTTAGATGGTTGAGTCGGGATGGATCGTGGATGACGGAACTGTACTTTCTATTCAAACCCCATTGGGAGTTTCAGTGTTTATATTTTCATTTTACATTAGTCATATGACACTTATTACAGAATCAAATATATACCATTATGTTTAGGATATTTTATTCTTGTTTTTCTCATTAGGTGATACTGGTAATATTCTATTATGGTTTTTGTTAATTTGGTTTTTGTTTATTTAATTATTTTTTTGTAAAACCTTGATTAATAGTGAATAATCTCTCCATGATATTTATTACAACCTATTTGTTAATCTATAGCCTTTGGAATTTGGGAATTCATTCTTGAGTTCATGTAATTGAGAAGTTTATGGAACTGGTATGTGGAACGTTGGTCTAAATGTTACAAAGTAGTATTAAAGGGTAGTTTTATTATCATTTATTTTGTCTTGATATTTTGTAAATTTGGACAGGAGACTATGAAGTGTTAGTACATAGACATGAGTCCATGCATGGGATTATATAACCCATGGATAGGAGATACCTATGTACCTAGGTTGTAATTTTTATTATTGGTGTTTGATGTTACAGTTGTTTGCTGTTTATCCTTGGGTGATGTGCTTCTTGTGTGATGTGCTTCTTGTGTGATGTGATTATTTTTTATGAGATTTGACTCATAGTCTGGTATAGAAAGATACTTGAGTATGTATGCATCATTCTAGGAACTATGGATTTGTTATTATAGGCATCATTTTTTGGCATGCACGGAATAGTAGTTTTGGGTATGATGTTGAGATTGAAAGGTTTTTTCTTTCTTGTGTAATTCAACTGAAAAATGTTCCTAATATGAAATTGAAAATTGTAAAATGATGAAAAATGTTTAAAATGGGTTTTTAATTAGAAACATGAGTTTTGAAAGTGTGTTGCCCTATATAAATTGTGACTGGATGTAGGATGGTTAAGGGTCATGATAACACCTTAGTTTTGACTATGTGGCATGGCATAGTCGATGAATTGATATAGATTATTTTGAATTCCTCTTGAATAATTGATTTAATGTTCTTTAACGTGTCCTAATTTGTGTGTTTGGAATTTTAGATATACTCATTCATTATTGTATTTATTGATAGGACAATAAGAGTACATGGCTTGAAATGTTTCTCCAATGGTGGAACCGAGGGAAACAACAGTTCGTGGTGAGGGAGACAAATATCAGTTTCTTAAGACCATTACTCGCTTCATGAAATTTATGGAAATAGACCCAAGAAGGGTTATGAAAAATATTTCAGACATGATATGGTAGATTCAATTGAAAAACCCCATGAAATATTCTAGAAAGGGTGGACCTAAGGTAGCTGAGTTCTTGATTAAGACTATTAATATAATTCATGATGATTTGGAGACTCCTACTAAGAATAGAGTCAAATTCGTTGCTTATATGTTACGTGGTCAGGAGAATAATTGGAAGGACATCCAGATATGTGAATGAAGCTGTAGAATATATCGTGGAAATAATCTCATGATATGTTTTGGGAGTTCTTTTATCCTGAGATACTCAAGTAGGAGATGGTAACATATTTTATAAGGCATACCCATGAGAGAATGGCTATGTTTGGTTATACTGGACTCTTTACATATTTTTAGCACTTTACACCAAAATTTGTATGAGTTAATGTGATCTTAGAAAAATGGATTCAATATTCTCTTAGATGTGAGATTATGTCTCAAGTGAATACCATTCATCTGAAAAAGTTTTCAAAAGTGCTAAATTCGGATCTCAATTCTAGTGGGGGGGACCTAAAGGGGATTCTATTAGAGGATAGGTGGTTTCTACAAGACAATCAGAAGGTAGATACTTAAATAATAGGAACTTTACTATGATAATGTAGACCATAACAGTGGAATACAAAGTTGACATGGGGAAGGATTAGTTACCCATGGCCTTATCTGAGTACACTGCAACTAGTGCAGTAGGTTGTGTCACTTTGATAGTCACATTCCCTTACCACTAGTAGAGTGTTGTTTTGGTGGAAGGACGGTACATCTAAATATGTTTTTCAGAAACCCATGATATATGTGTAGTGGTGGGAGGCTAGATAGAACTAGAGTGTGGGATGTGGGTCTTCAACCCCATATCAATCTGCTAGTTATAGTTATATTGGACATGGTGGTCAAGGTAGTGGATGTGTTACTTCTAGAAAATGGTTCAAGTATCTGCAGAGTGGTGTAACTCAGGTGGCGCAGAATAAATCAAATGGATATGGTAAAGATAGTTTCATGAATTTTAGAATGCACTTTTTGGATAGAATGGTTGGACCATCGAGGCATAAAGGTATTATATTTGTATCTTTTACGCTTATTAGTGCCTTATTTGACACTGAATCCTCTCATTATTTTGTATCTGAAAAACATGTGAATGGTTTGAGTCTAAATATAGAGTTCATGAGTGTAATGATGAATATTTATTCACCTTTGGGAGTATATTTGAGGAATATTTTTATGAAAATGATGTATTCTTGATGTTTGGATGTATCGTTTTATATGGGAGCATTATATCCATGAAATTTCAATCTTTGACCTATATATGGGTAAGGAATAGTTAGTATCATACCAAGATTGTGTATTTTCTTATCACTATATAGTGATGTTTATGTCTATAGATGGTGAAATTTGTGTTCATTAAGGATAGTGGGATATCTAGGTGTGCCTTGCAGGGCCAATTCATCAGCAATTGGGGGAGCTCACCACCTAAGTTTCATGTGTGTTACTGGATGATGGAGGTGAAAAGCATGATTTCCTTCTACCCATAGTGGAAAGGTTCTCATATATTCTTTGTGAGGACCTATAAATGCTTCCACTTGATAAATATGTGCAATTTACAATTGATATCATTCCTAGATTGGAGATAATTTATATTGAATCATAAATAATGGAAAAAATAGAGCTTCACGAGAATAAAAATCAACTGAAAGAGCTGATGGATGAAAGGTTTATCCATAAAATTAACTCACCATGGTTTTATCTGATATTGATTGAAAATAAGACTAGAAGGACTTTGAAAATTTGTGTTGATTAATAAAAGTTGAATCAAATGACTATGAAGAACTGGTATCTTATTCCATGTATTGATATTCTATTTAACCAAATGAGAGGATCTTGTGTTTTATATAATATCTAATTGATATTAGGGTATCATAAATTTATATAATAACATTTTTACTTAACTTGGACTACAAATAGAATTATAAAGGCCTTTATAAGTTTATTGTGATGCAGTTCGGGCTGACGAATAAATCAGTAGTGTTTAAGGCCTTGACGAACATAATCTTACACGCATACCTAGATTAGTTTATGGTAGTATTTTTTGATGAAATCATGGTGTACTCCAAGACTAATGAAAAGTATTAAAAACATCTTATAATCATCATAATTACATGAAGAGAGAATTTACTACACACTAAGCTATTAAAGTGAAAATTATGGATCGATCTAGTACATTTCTTGGGTCACAACATCTCAAAGGAAGGAGTGTTAGTGGACCCAGAGAATGTTCAGAGAGAGGATTCTTGGAAGTGGCCCAATTTTTTTGACATTAATGGCGTATGGGGTTAGCATGATATTATCATTTGTTATCCAACACATTTCCCGCTTAGAAGCACCATCTTCAGGCTTGACCAATAAGGTACTAATGTGTGAATGGTCTTGATCGTGTGATGATTCTTTCCAGCAGTTTAAGAGGTGGTCAACTACAACTCTAATTTTTGTCCTACCAGATCTAGGGGGATTATATTGTTCGTTATGATGCTTTGATAGTCGGGATTGGAGAATTTATGATACAGGGATTTTGAGTTGTGGCATATGGGTCCCAGATTTTGTGGACACATGAGTAAAACTACCCTTATAATGACCTCAAAAAAGTTTCAATGTTTTAATAATTAAATTGTTGGGGGAGTTATATTCAGTGTGAGAAGTTAACTACATATATTAATCCTAATATCATAAAGTATTACTTTTTGCAAAAATATTTTAATCTTATCTTATGTAGATGGGTTTAATATATATATTCATTTGATTTATAGCTAGCATATATGGTTGGGAAGGGAAATAATGTAAATGATGATCTAAGTAGGAAAAACTATACTTCAGCTTGTGAGGAGTCCAGCTCTTAGTGGAAGACAATGACATTGTTGGCTGATATATATTTTTGGCTCAGGAGGGCCAAGAGAAGATGACACTCCTATCAGTTTCAATATAGTCTACAATTTTGAGCTGGATTAGGGAGGGAGGTATTAGGGTCTATAATTATCGACCTTGACATAAATCCTTGAAGGTGTGAGTCACCATCATATTAGAACATATATGTGGAATATATCCTCTATGACAATAATTAGGTTGTGGTTGCCATGAGTATGTGGGCGGATCTGATGCGTGAATTTTAGGCCTTGAAGTGGGAATTGCATCTGGGTTTGACCAAAATGTATTATGAACTACGTCGATTGTATTGGTGGTCAGGAATAAAAAAGGATATTATAGGGTTCTTGACACAATGATACATGTATCAAGAGGTGATGTCTGAACATCAATGACTAGGTGTATTACTGTAGTTGTTTCCAATTATAGAATGGAATTGTGATGAGAGTACCATGGATTTTATAGAGGTGCTCCAAAGGATTCTAAGAAGAATGAATCTATTTTGGTGAGTGTGGATTGAATGATTAATGTAGTTCATTTCATTCTTATATGGGAGACATTATTAGTGGATTAGTTGGGAGATATATATGTTCAAGAGATAGTCTAGTGTTTCCCTTGAAGACATGTTTGTGGCCAGAATGGTTGATTGAAAAGGGTTAAATCATGTGCAATAATTGATGTTGGGTATAAGGTCATCAAAAAGTATCCAAAAGGTTTTGTTCATGGAGCTAAAAATGTATAATGGCTCTAATATCCATGATTCATGGTCCTTCTTTTTAAGGCATGCGTTTTTTGGTTAACATTTCCAACGACACTTAAGAACTCACATTGGTCGAGATAATGGGAAGTCAGCCTCATAAAACTCTTCTTGGGGAACTATTTAATTTATTTACTCTCTTATATATTTAAGATATGTTCATTGATCATTGGATCATTCCCAAGTACGTATATTTGGATTACATCTCAATAATGACTGATCATGAATATGCATGTGTTCAAAATCATATGTATGTATATTAGGTTCTCCATTAATGTTACCCCATGGATGGATTATAGATTCATTAATAATTACAAAGGAAGATGTTTTTTCATCCATGTGGTGAGGCTCTCTAGAGTTTTTTTTCATATAGGGAGAAAAAATATATTTTTTTTGGGATCTAACCCATAAGATGAGATTCCTATATATCCTCATGAGAGGAATGACAACCCATGTAGTTTGGCTCTGCTTAATAGGACACATATCATTTTAAGTACATGTTACAATGACCCAAACATGAAATTTAATGTAATGAAATAATAATGACCATTCAAATGGTGCATTGTCAAGGATATTGTGAGACTTATGAATATGTGACTTGAGGGACCCGGGAGAGATATGGTCTTGTGAGTAAATATGTCCCTACTAGGGATGTGGCACATAGAACATTAGGGTGGATTTGGGTTCTGGTTTTGGACCTCTAGGAGGCTTCCTATGTATCTTAGTCAGTTAGGAATCAAATCCAATATATTTTGGTATAGGTTTGGGCTTACCCATGGATGTTTCTCTTTTGAGACCCGAAGGAGATATGGTCCATGGGTAGGGGCCTGCTATTACTAGGACAATGGTTAGAAGGAAATTAGTATGGGATGTGGATTATAGTTTTGGATATCTGGGAGGCTTCTTAGATATCCAAATTAGTTGGGAATCAAATCCGACATAGTTTAGTAGGGGATGAGGCTTATGCATGGAAGCTACCTATTTGAGACTCAAAAGAGATATGTTACATGGGTAGTGGAATGATCTTATTGGGGCTATGGTCTAGAGAAAATTTAGACGGGTTTTGGATGTTGGGATTGGACATCCATAATGATTTCAATATATTTGTGTTAGTTGGGAATCAAAGCTCACATAGTTTAGTAGAGGTTGGGGTTTATGCATGGAAGCTGCGTGTTTGAGACCCGAAAGAGATATGGTCAATGGGTAGGGGCATGATCCTACCAAGTCTATGGTGTAGAGGAAATCGGGATGGAATGTGTATTATTGTTTTGGATCTCTAGGAGGGATCCTATGTATCTTATTTGGGAATCAAATCCCACATAGATCGGTAGAGGTGAGGGATAACACATGGATGCTTCCCATTTATTGTTTCTTCATTTGGAATATGGACCTTTTATGTTTTAGATATGGTTTCAAGGATTATACCATATAGGATTCCCATTTGGAGGGACATGATTGAGGATTACACTCAGAGGCATTCTAATATGGTGTTGCTTTATTGGGAATATTGAAGGTTCCGAGTGTAGTGGAAGTGTGGTTGGGACCAAACCCAACTTTATTTTTTACCATGATCAATCATTATTCCAGGATCAATACGTATATGAACACTAGTCTCCATGGAATAGAATCAATCATATAGATAAATAAGGAAGATGATTAAAACCTTTATAGAGGATCTTTCACATTAGGTTTATAATTAATTTAATTAATTTAATAATGAAAAGAATACCTCGATCATCGGTATTTTCTTCATTGATGATGTTGATCATTCTTAATGACCCTTCTAGATTATCTCATTATGCTTTCTAGTATCCAAACTATATTCCCTCTAGTAGTGATCCACATATGCTTTGACGGCCTCTGATCGACACCACTCATTCTCTGTGTGCTAGCACGACGAAGTGAATGTCTTGTGTCGGTCGTTCTTGTTCTCTTGTTGTTAGGCCTTGAATAATGTCTCCCATTATTGAGAGGGGGAGGAATAAGATTCGAGAGAAATTGTTTATCTCCACAAATTCTCAATTCACCAAGCATGTGTTGTGTTCTTTATGTCACAATAGAGGTACTTGTTTATTTATATGCATGGAACTTCAGTTAAAATATTTAATTGCATAAAAAAATTAAATTCATTCATGAACATAGAGAAATACCATGATCATGACAATAATACTGTGTGATTACTTATGGTGTGCCAACAGGTGAAAAACAAAATTATGAATGAAATTATGCATCACAAAATAATTGTATAGTCATTATTATTTTAACTTGGGCTAACTAATAATTATTTAACATCTTTTAAATAATTATTTTACTACCAGAATAGCCTTGGTCCACTCAAACTCTTCTTCCATTTAATAACCACATGAATAAATAAATATATAATTTATTCTTTTACATAAATATTTTTTAAAAAAACTAGTAAATAAATATTTATTAAATGTTCAATAAACCAAATAAAAATATTTTATTTAATTTATGTGATCATCTTATCTTGAATAAAATTATTCCATATCCTTGAGAATAATATTTATTTCATTAATTAAATTCAAATATAATTTAACCGAGACCACCAGAAACACTTATTATGTGACCCTCTAGGATTCAATCTCATTAGAATTATGCTAGATTGCCTAAATACAAAAAGTATTATCTAGAAATAGGTCAAGGAACCCATGAGAAAGAATGTAAAGTCGCAAAAACAACATCCATATACGAATGCTCACTGTGTAATATAATCCCTTTGTCTCAATATCTCATCATGTCAGTTTCATGATAGTTTCAGCAACCTTTATGCTTGATACATCATTCGTTGACTACCTAAAATAAACTTGTCATTAAACCATGGCCATGTAATTTCATGCGAAGGTTCTATTAAAATAAAATGTACAAGATATCAACTTCCATAAATGGAAGGTACAAATCTTTCCTTGACTTATCCATTAATATCATGTCACTCGTGACCCACCCAATGTTCCCTACTTCCCACCAACTGTCTGTCTAATGGTTTTAGTCAATAAATCAAAGTGCACAAGTCGTGACACAAATTAATGATTATATTAAAGTCTAAGGATCATTACCCATACTCATAGATAGAAATATCTAATGACACCAAAACATGCAGAATTCCTACTGGCTGGTATGTTATCATAATCTCCTATCTTAGAGATTACCAAGTGATAACATTATGAGAGGGAGTCTCATCTACTTAAGTGTAATCCCACCTGACGGTCTGCATGATATGTGTCCCTTCATAGTATTTCATCCAAAAGCAGAACAATATTTATGAATATTATTACTGCATTTCAAGTTTCTCGTCATAGAGGGGAACTTCCATGACTTTATCAATGCAACAAATACTGGATGACATTATTACATCATATTCATACAGAACAATGAACAATATGTAATAATATGTTTAATATTTAAATATATTAAATATCCATGTAATCAAAGCACAACTAGTTGGTTCTAGGACACAAACTCTTACAAACTCCCACATGGACTAGAGCAAACTGCCTATGACATTAAGTCCGCTAGACCCCACGTGGTGATCATGTTTCTGCTGAGTCAAGGCTTTGGTCAAGGGGTCCACCACATTATCTTCTGTGGAAATACTTCTCACTACAACTTCACCTCTTTGAGAAAAATATCTCAAGAGATGATAAATTTAAAGAATGTTCTTCATCTACTGATGTGACCTTGGCTCTTTTGCGAGAGCCACCACTGCAGTATTATTACAGTATAGTGTGATGGGATCATTACTGCTAGGTATCAGATCCTACTCCTGGAAAAACCTTCGCATCCAAACTGCTTCTTTTTCTACCTCAGATGTCGTGATATACTCAGACTCTACTGTAGAATCTGCGACCACACTATGCATTAAGATCTTCAAGATCACTAAACCTCCATTCAAATTTAATATGTATCTCATTTACAACTTCATGTCAACTTGATTAGTTTGGAAACTACCATATTCACAACCTATAATAACTAGTTCTTCATCTCCTCCATAGACTAGGAACATATCTTTAGTGCACCTCAGATACTATAGAATATTCTTGACTGTAATCCAATAGTGTTCACCTTGGTCATCTTGATATTGCCTACCACACTCAATGCGTATGCAACATCTAGCCTAGTAAAAATCATTTCATACATGATTGGCCTAATTGATGATGTGTATAGATTCCTCACCATTATCTTTGTTTCCTCATGTGTTTGAGGACACATTTTCTTGGAAATATGGATGTCATGTGTTGTTGGAAATAGTCCCCTATTTGATTATTCCATTCTAAATTTCTTCAATATCTAATAAATGTATGTACTTTGACTTTGTCCCAACAATCTCTTGGATCTATCATGATGGATCTTGATACCAACAATATATGTTGGCTCACCCAAGACCTTCATGGAGAATCATTGATTCAACCATGCATTAATAGATTGTAAGACTTGTATCTTATTTAAAATATGTAATATTTCATCAACATATACTATTAGAAAAATGACTGCACTCCCACTAAACTGTTTGTAGACACGAGGCTCACATTCATTATTTATAAACCAAAATTTCATTATGGCTTCATCAAAACAAATTTTCCATGACCAGGATGCTTTTATTAATCCATAAATGGATTTCTGCAACTTTCATACCTTATTGGAATCCTTTTGAGTCATAAACCCTTCTTGTTGTGTCATTTAGACATATTCCTGAAGGTTCCTGTTAAGGAAGGCTGTTTTGACTTCCATTTGAAAAATCTCAAAGTCATGGTAAGAAGTAATGGGAAATAGAATTCTGATGGATTTCAGTTTTGAAATTGGTGAAAAGGTTCTGTCGTAGTCAATTCCATTATGTTGTTTGAACTCTTTTGCAACCAGTCATGCCTTATAGGTGCTGATTTGTCCTTCCATGTCCAGTTTCTTCTTAAATAACCATTTGAGACCAACAATATTTACATAAACTAGAGGATCTACCATAATACAGACTTGGTTTTAGTACATGGAATAAATTTCATAATTCATGGATTCTTTCCACATGGAAACATCTATGCCACTTACTACATCCTTATAGGACAGAGGATCATTATTATCAACTGATAATGAGTTACCATCATTAGAAACTGGAAAACCGTACCATTCCAATTCTCTAACATATCTTTTATTGTTACACATCTCTTGTGTATCATGAATAGTTATTTCCTCCATGTGGATTTGTGGAATCTATTCTTGTACCAACTCTTATGTACCTTGAGCCTCAACTTCATCAAAGTCTGTCTTGCTCCCACTATCTCTTTTAGAGATGTGCCCCCTCTCAAGGAAAATGGCATGTCTTACCACTATAAACTTTTTGTCTAAGGGGTTTTATAGGTAATATCCGCTTGATTCTTTGGGGTATCCAATAAAGGTTCACTTTGTGCCTCGGGGTGAAAGTTTGTTACCTAAAGGGGACTTAACAGAAGCATTGTTTCCACACACATGTAAATTTGATAATATGGATTTATTTCCACTCCAGAACTCATATATAATACCAGGTATTCCAACTTCATAACTTTTACCGATGACTTTTGTAGATATGGATATATCTACTTAATGAGGTATAAGTCGGATTCTTTTGATAAGTTCAAATAATAAAATAATGATGTTGAGAACCATCTTGGTAAGAATATTATCAAACACCGCTCAGACCAAGGTGGATAATATCTTAATCAATACTTCATTTATTACTTATGGGTGTTTGGGAACCTATGCCAACTAACTCATCCATACACACCCTTATAGAATGGTGTGATCTAAAGGAGGAACCACACCTTGTTGGACATTGTGAGATCAATGATGAGTCATGCAATTCTTCCATTTTATTTTTGGGGAAATTCATTAATCAATTTAGTTGGTACTTGGTTTAGTATGTGCATAGTTTTTTTTAATGAATTTCCCCAAAAAGAAAATGGAAGACTCGCATGACTCATCATTGATCTCACAATGTCCAACAGGGTGTGGTTCCTCCTTTAGCTCACACCATTCCATAAGGGTGTGTATGTATGAGTGAGTTGGGATAGGTTCCCAAACACCCATAAGTAATAAATGAAGTATTGATTAAGATATTATCCACCTTGGTCTGAGCGGTGTTTCATAATCTTCTTAACAAGATGGTTCTCAACATCATTATTTTATTATTTGAACTTATCAAAAGAATCCGACTTATACCTCATTAAGTAGATATATCCATATCTACAAAAATCATCGGTAAAAGTTATGAAGTAGGAGTACCCTCCCCTTTATTAAACTGGAAATGGTTCATAGACATCTGTATGAACTAATTCAATATTTTCTTTATCCCTTTCACCTTTTACACTAAATGGGGCTTTAGTCATATTTCCTTGTAAACATGCATGTCTTGCACCAAGCGGTTCTATTTCTAAAGAATCTAAATATCCATATCAATGTAACTTTATCAAGAATTTATCCTTTACAGGACCTAGCAGGTGATGCCAAAGTTGGGTGTGGTATGAGTCATGTGGAGTATCATTGTTATTGATTTCCATTACTTGGTTTGGGTAATCCATCAAGTAAAGACCATTTTATAAATGTTCCCAACCAAAAAAATGTTATCTTTGTAAAATAAGAAAAATTAATATCCAAAATTGAAAAAAATCCATTTTTTATCTAACCTGGATACATAAATAATGTTTTTAGTAATAGAAGACACATAATAACAACACTTTAAACCCATGATCATCCCAGTTGGCAATGTGCGGTGTTATTCCCCGACAGCTATAGCAACAAGTCTGGCTCTATTGGATGTTCATAGATCTACCTCCCCTCCATCAATCTTCCTGAATCTACTTGGTTCTTGTATTTGGATACATATTTCAGAACCAAAATTAGTATCTAATAACCAATTTGTAGAAATAGATAGATTGCATTCGATAACAAACTCACCTCAAGCTTCCCCATTCTTTTTAGGCTTGGTGCAGTTCTTCTTCCAGTGGCCCTTCTTTCCACTTTTGAAACAAAAAGCCTCATGTTCCCTTAACCCTCCCCCCCTTTGATCTTCCTTTCCTAGGAAGGTCATGATGATGCTTTGGGCTTAAATATCTTATCCTTCCCTTTCCTCTTATTCTCCATAAGGACAGAAGACTTTTTTCTATTCATATTTTTTCCACTAGGAGAATGAAGATAAAAATATCTGATAGATACTTATCAATGTTGTTCATATTGAAATTGAAAATGAAGATAGAGAAGCTCTGAGGAAGTGATGTGAGAATGAGATCAGTGCCCAGTTATTCAGGGAGTTTAAATCCTATAATCTCCATGTGTACTATGTAGACAATGATCTTGACTACATGAGGCCAAGCTGGGGAATCTTCTCCAAGAATACTCGCAAAGAGTGCCTTAGAGATATCAAACATTTCTTGTATTTCTATCTCCTGGTAAAGACTATAGAGGTTCTCGAGGATTCTATAATAATCCATGTTTTCGTGATACTTCATGAGCTCACTAGAAATTTATGATAGCAACAAATATTGAACATCGACTATGTCCTTTATATGTTTTCTATAGAATAGAAAATCCTCATCACTTGCCTCTTTGGATGGAGGATGAGGTAATGATGACTCCATTACATAAGACTTCTGTTCATGGTGTAGAATAACCCGTAGGCATCAAAACCATTCCAGTAAGTTACTACTAGTGAGGATGTTGTATTTATCTAGAATTGATCGTAGGGATTGTTTGGTTGACAAGATTTTCGTTTTTATTATACAATTAAAATATAAGATCGTTAGTACATTATTGATTAAATTGTGTGAGAAATAACAAATTTTTATTAAGTCACCATTATGTTATCAAGTCTCAATGGCCCCCACATTTTAACTCAAAATGTCCAGTTTCCATGACATTATAGTATAAAGGATCCATATTCCCCTTCGCATAAACCCAACAAGGGTTGGTCAAGCTATTAAAAGGTATTTAGGTAGGCTGATCTTTTCCAAATATGGTCTTGTAGCTCTTTGATCTGTTGAGTGGACTCCCGAATCTTGAAATCATAACTCTAAATTTCCTCAACTCTTTCCTCCAATACTACACAAATTCTATCAAGGGATACTCTTCATCATGTAATATGGCTATGTTAACTCGAAAACATTCATAAGGGATTCCTGTATAAAAGTATGTGTCCCAATAAGGGTTGTTCAAACACATAGATCTACTGAGTTTTCCATTAATCAAGTAACAGAAAGCTTAGTATGACTTAATATTTTATTTGAGGGATTTTTCCACTTATGCGGGAATTCTTATTATCATTATCACATTCTAGTTTATATTAAGTAGATCTTATTTATGTGATTAACCATGTCTGGATAATATTTACATATAATTATGGTTTATTTTATTTCTATCTTGCATGATTGTTTAATTCATTAGTTATACGATCTTAACAACACATCCATAATGATAAACCATTAAATTGAAAGAAATAAAATAAATTGAGTGACCATGATATTTTCTAATGTTTAGTTTATCTAGTTGTTCATAAACTCACTCTAACCTAGTGGATAAACATATTAAACCTTTTGGGTTCGTGTTTACATTGTTCCACCTATCCACCACTATATCTCCTGGGATTGGTTTTATCTTAACTCCAGCTTAAACCACCTCCACTATCTTGGTATTTCCATCCATTACATATACCTTTTTTAATTCACATGTAGGTGAGGGGTAAAAGGGGGTTTTACATAAAAGAAACATTGGGCATGCATGCCCTACATATTAATCACTGGAAGGCTCATAGGACAAAAAATTTAATATAAATATATAAATTAAAAGAAACCATCCAAATAAAAAGGTCTTGGTCTAGCTCATTACCATCCATTCATTCAATGATATTTACGCTTAAATAAAACTGGCATTCAATTCTTTAATTGTTATTTCTTTAAGATAAATCATGTTCGAATCAATTAATTATCATCTTTAATTAATCAATCATTTTATCTTAAACCCTTTTGTAAATTTCCTTGAGTTTCTCATCCATAATAATTTTAAACAAATAAATTCATTTAAAATCATCTTTGTTCATAACTTTTACCTTGGAGGCAACCCGGTGAATTATTATTCATAATTACCCAATGAGTAGAAATGACCATTATGCATATTTTAAATTAAACACACATATATAAAACACCTATTAGGTTTTTTTCCTAAGATTTACACCTGCATGATAGTATACATCTCAAAGGTTTGTATAATATAATAATAAATTTTAATAAATATGTGTAATTTGGATGAGTACACAATGTGTAGTTACAACTAAATGATGTGTACTATTTTTCACCATCCATCCAAAGTTCACGCCCAGGGAAACAGTGTGAATGTGTACTTTGGAAATTTTTATAGTACAAGGTGTGTCCAGTATGCCCCATGCTGTGTAGTTCCTCATTACACGGTCTTCATCTGGGCAAGCCCTGTATGGGGTGCATGGTATAACCCTAACCTGAAGGGACTACAGGTCGCCTCCAGTGGGCCACACAACGTGTAATCTGGAAACCAAGTGCCAACTATTTCTGGTCAACAAGCGGAGTCCTTTAAGACTTAGAAAGACTTAAACACACAGGTTAGTTTGGTAGACCATTCTGATGAATTGAATCTTGACTACACGGCGTGTAATACAGAATACACGCCATTTTATCTGGTGTTTTATGTCCAAGAAGCTTTGGATGCTCTGGATCATTTATGTAAAGTGAATGATAAATTAAATACAAGGAACATATCTCAAGATTCATATTTTTAGAATGATTAACCTGAATTGAAAAAACTAAATTATTAAATGCGTAAATCATCAATGAAGTATTTAAATAATTATAAACTATGATGTAAATGATCTGATATCACTTGAAGGTTCCAAGTGCAGTGGAAGCGTGGTAGGAACAGAACCCAACATTAATTTTTTATATGATCTACAATTATTCCAGGATCAATACGATGATGAATTCTAGTCTAGAGGGAATATAATCAAAGATTTAGATAAAGAAGTAAGAGGCCTGAAACCTTCAGATATGATCTTGCACATCATGTTTATAATTAATTTTACTAATTTCATAAAGAAAAGAATACATGTATATTCGGTAATTTCTTCGTTGATGATGTTGATCATTTAGAATGACCCTTCTTGATTATATTATGTGCTTGCAAGGATCCAAACTAGAATCTCCATAGTTGTGATCCAAATGTGCTCTGATGGCCTCCAATAAAAATGACTCGTTCTCTAAGTGCTAGCACGGTGAAGTGAGTGTCTTTTGCCGGTCGTTCATGATCTCTTTTTCTTCAGCCTTGATGAACGTCTCTTGTTCTTGAGAGGGGAGAGAAGAAAAATCGAGAGAGAAATTGTTTAGCTCAACAATTCTCAATTCACCAAGCGTGTGGTGTGTTTGCTATGGCACAATATAAGTACATGTCTATTTATATGCATGGAAATTTAGTTACAATATTTAATTTCATAATAGAAATTAAATACACTCATGTAGTTAGAGAGAACCCATGCTCATAATAATAATACTTCGTCATTATTTATGGTGCACCAACATGCGTAAAATAGAATTATGAATAAAATTCCGTGTCACAAAATAATAGAAGTGTCATTATTATTTTAACGTGTTCCAACTATTAATTATCTACCATCATAAAAATAATTATTTTACTTTTAGACTGGTCTAGGTCTGCACGAACTCTACTTCCATTTATTGAACTCCCAAATAAATAAATAAAAAATATTCTCTTAAATATATATTTTCTCTACAAGCTAGTAAATAAATAAATAAATTTTATTTATATTATACAATCATCTTAACTTGACTAAAATTATTCCATAGTCTTGAGAATAACATTTATTCCATTAATTAAATTCAAATATAATTTAACCAAGTCAACAAAAAACAATTTATGTGTGACCCTTTAGAATTATTTCTCATTGGCATTAGTCGGGCTTGCCTAAAGTCCAAGAGTATTTTCTAGAAATGGGTTAGGGAACCCAAGAGAAAGAAAGTAAAGTCACAACAATGACATCCACATATGAATGCTCATTGTGTAATATAGTCCATTTGTCTCAATATCTCATCAAGCAGGTTTCGTGATTGTGTTATCAACCTTTATGCTTGATACATCGTTATTTGACTACCTGAAATAAACTCATTGTTACACCATAGACATGAAATTTCGTGCGATGGTTCTATTTCAACCAAAGGGCCAAGATATCAACTTTCATAAATGGAAGGCACAAATCCTTCCTTGACTTATCCATTAATATCATGTTCCTCATGACACACCCAATGTACCCTACTTCCTACCAACTGTCTATGTGATAGTTTTTGTCAATAAATCAATGTGTGCGAGTAATGACATATATTACTGATAATCTAAAAGTATAAGGATCAATACACACACTCATATATATAAATATCTTATTACTCTAAAACATGTTGAATTCGTATGAGCGAGTTTGTTCTAATAATCTGTTATCATGGATATTACCAAGTGAGAACTTCATGAGATAAAGTCACATATGTTTACGAGTACTCACACCTGACAGTCTGCATGCTATGTGTGCCTTCATATTATGTCATCCAACCGTAGAAATATATTTAAGAATATTATTATATAATTTCAAGTTTCTCATCATAGTAGGGAACTACCATAACCTTATCCATGCAACAAATACTATAGGACATTATTACAATATTTTCATGAAAAACAATGAACAATATGTAATAAGAAGTTTAATATTTAAATGTATTAAATATCTATGTAATCAAAGTACAACTAGTTGGTTCTTGGACACAAACTCTTACAAATTTTTCCCTTTGAATGTTGATATATGGTTTCGTGTATTATACCATAAAGGAGGCCCATTTTGAGGGACATGATTAGGGCTTACACTTGGAAGTATGCCAATCAAGATAAGGATTGTGTGGATTTATATATCTCCAATCACCTTTAATCCCATATGATTAATGATAATTATTATAGAAAAGAGGAATTAGTGGATCTAAAGATCGCACGAACCGCTCTATCCATTAATGGATAGTGCTCAATACCCAAGGTAGTGGAAGAGGGTGTTTAGTGTACTTGTCTTCTCTTCTATTTGGATATCCAAGATACTTAAATTTGGTGATCTATCTGAATATTTCTTAGGTAATGGAAAATAGGAGAAAATGTGAAACTACCCACAATAACATCTAGGGGATTACAACATGGGTACCCTAAAATTGGTTATGGGAAAGATAAGAATGTTCAACAGTAGACCTCATTAAAAGGAAAATTCCTATGGTTCCCCTAAATCCCTAAAATAGGGATTTTTATGTGAGAATCCAAATGTCAAAACCTTCATTACCCTGGGAATTTAAACTTGAGGATATTCTATGGGTTCACCTTATTGCAGATATTACCCATGTGACACCTCTTACCATGAGTATGTAAATGTAAGGGGAAATGCAGATGTGATCAATGATTTTATCATACATGTCAAGTTGATTTTGAAGGTGCCTTTTCTTAATAAAATTGCATTGGTTTTCAAAGGGGATTATATGGGGACCAATGACACCACAGAAGATAATTATGAGAGTTTGTGAGTAGAATGACCTAGGATGACACATTCTATGTTGCGTTTTCTTAAGAAGGATGGGATTCCCTCAATGTATCATGTTTCTAGGTGGGTGAGGTGACTATCTGTGCAGCATTGTTCTATGTGGACATGGTCTCTGCATGTGTAGTGTGCTGCTTCGTGGGGCTAGGTTCCACACGCATAGTGTTTTTCTATGTGGAGTCAAGTTCCTACCACGTAGCAATTTATTACATGGGGAAGGTGTAGTTCCCAGTTAGGATCCAACTATCCTTGGGGGTGGGAGGGGGTGAATCAATGATATCAATTTTTTTTATGTTTCCTTCTTTTTGAAATAGCCTTTACCTCCTGTTAAAGAGTTTCTTCCCTGATTAACACGCACAACCACATGAACACAATATTTACAAGGTTAGCTACTAAACAAGAGTAGCTACGTCCTTGTTATGGTATGAAAACAATCCATTACCACACAATCCACTAGAAAAGAATCATTTAATGTAGAATACAAGGAGTAGGATATTCCCTTACACTCGTATAACACTTTGAAAACAGTCCAATAGTGTGTGTGATCCCTCTTAGCACAAATAGGGTAATATAATTTTTATGTTCTTCATAATAAACATTCAAAAATAAAATATTTCAAAAAAAATTCACATTACTACCTAGAAGCAGGTAAGAACCTCTTGGTGAAAACAAAAACTACTCCACTCCCTACTTGTGCACCTCCCTTATTGCACGCCACTCTGCTTGTGTGTCTCCCTGCTTGTCCGCCTCTCAGCTTGTGCGCCACCATTCTAGACCACCTTCCTACTTGCGCACCAAAAAACTACTTTTGTCCCACTAATATTAAAAACTCAAAATTTTTGCACTACTTCAGGAATATACACAAAACACTTTTTGCATGAAACTCCCTACTTGCATGAAACTTATAGCTTGCCCTCCACTTTTGTGCGTAACACACAACATGCGTGACACTTCAACTTGTGCTCCACTTTCTACCACTTCTTTGATCAGAGCTAAAAAAATTTCTTAAGTGTTGAGCATCAAAACTTGAAGAGGGTAGTCATCTATTTATAGGCATTTTGGTGACCCTGCACATGAGGAATGCAACTTAGCTTGCACGCTACTCCATCACTTGTGCACCTCTACATCACTTTTGTGTCACTACATCATTTGTGCACCAATTATACTTTCACACCACACATGCATGCCATTCTTCAACTTTCACACCACTTTATTTCCTTTTTCATATTTTTATTTTTTGATCTTGAAATATGACTTGCGGGCAATAGACACCTGTGTGCCACTTATACTTGCGCTCCACACTTGCACGCCAATCTTTAACTTGTGAACCACTTTCATTATTTTATCATATTTTGATGTGTTTATTTTGAAATATGACTTGCACTCAACATACACTTGTGAACCACTTATAATTTCATGTCACACTTTCACACCACTTTTGACTTGCGCACCACTTTCTTTACCTTGCCAAAAACACTTCTTTACTCCCCCTATCCATCATAAGGCTTGCATCACAAGTTTTCTAAACTTATGATATTTGTGAAATAAATATCAGAAAATCATCGCCATAGATTCCATGGGAAGTATTGTAACTACACTATCTTCCATCAACCAATAATACCAATTGACGTGATTTTATTTCATCTCAAACTTCCTTGACAACAAAAGACAATACCTGAAAAGGATATTCTTCATTATCAGCTTGGTCCAAAAAATTTCCCCCTTTTAATTCTTTTTCAACAAATATTCATAAATCACTAAACATTGTAATCTCAAGAAATGGATTACTCAACAAAAATTCTAAACCTACGTGAGCTAACTCATTGTAATAAATAAGAATTATTGACAGCAAAACCATGCTATCCAAAAGTAGTGATTATGAATAATCTACAAAATTCTTCTCCAACCTTCTTTAAGACATACTCGTCTTCTTTGTATTCTTAACCTTCTTACGAAACATTAAATCTTAGTAGAAAAAAACAATTTGTTCCCTATAACCACTCCAAAAAATTGTTTGAATAGTTCACACACTTGCATGGTGAATTCACAGCTTACCCACAATTCCCGCTTTATGCATGAAACCATAAGGAAAGATTTATGAAACAATTATCCCCCTTGAAAACACTATCAAAAGGTAATAAGAGACAGGGGATAGACACATGTACCTCAACCTTGATGAGAAGGAGATTGGACGCCCATGTTCAACCTCAGTTTAGCAAATGGATCCTTCAGTAAAGGTTTTATGAATATGTCAGCAGTGTGTTCCAATATAGGGATGTAATCCAACTTCAATTCATTCTTCTCCAACTGCTCTTTGATGAATTGGTACGTTTTTCAAGGTGTTTTGAACGATAATGTTGTAATAGATTCCATATAAGATTGATTGCACTCTGATTATCACTTCCCAAGAGTAACAGTAGCTTCACTTCAACAAGTAGATCTTCCAACTGTGTCTTCATCTATATAATTTGGGTAACAGCTTGAGGGTAGCAATATAATCAGATTTAGTCATGGTAAGAGTTACTAAATTCTATTTCTTTGTATGAAAACTAACACAAATTCTCACCAGAAATAAAAATTTACCAGATTTTTATATTCTATCATCAACATTTCCTGCCCAATCAGCATCTGAATACCCGAACAAATCAATATTTTTGTGTCATCATACTAGATTCCAAAATTTTTTGTTCCTTAAATATATACGATAATACTATTTCTAGTAATTAAATGTGATTCTTTAAGAGAACTCTAAAACCTTACACATAAGGAACAACATAGAAAATGTTGGGTCTTAAAGTAGTCAAATATAATAAACTTCCAATCATCTTTCAAAACAATTTCTAATCAATTATCTTCCCTTCTCCATCTTTAGAAAACATGTCTCCCACTAAAATTTATGTTGAAACTGATTTTGAATTTTCCATTCCAAAATTTTTCAAATGTTCTTTAGCACACTTCTCTTGAGAAAGAAAAATGTGGTTCTTCTTCTGTAATATTTTTTACCCAAGAAAGGATTTCATTTGTCTTAGCATGGACATCTCAAAAAACTTCTTCATATATTCAGAAAATCATTCACAAGATCTTTCATTATTTCCAATAATGATAATGTCATCAACATAAACAATTACAATGATAGAAGACTCCTAACATTCCTTGATATAAATATTGATGTGAACTCTTCCTTTCATGAAACTCATCTTCCTTAAGCAAGTATCCAATTTGCAAAACCACTCCCTTGGAGATTTTTTAACTCATACAAGTCTTTATTAATCTTACACACATAACTTTCTTATTTCCCGACAAAAAACCCACAAGGTTGTTCAATTTAAACTTCTTCATCAATATTTCCATTATGAAATGCGAACTTCACATCCATTTGAAAAAAAAAATTAATCTCATTGTGCAGCAATAGCAAGAAATATTCTGATTGTTTTTAATCTAGCCACTAGATAAAAAGCCTCATCAAAATAAACACCTTCATTTTGTGAGTAATATTTTCACACTAATCATGCCTTGTTCCTTATCACTTTGCCTTCTTCATTCTGCTTCTTCCAGAAAACCCATTTTGTACCAATAAAATTTTTGTCATCCGTCTTTGGTATGAGTTCCCAAGTATCATTGTTTTCTATCTGATGAGTCTCTTCATTCATTGCTTGAATCCATTCAAGATACTCAAAAGCATTATTCACATCATTTGGCTCCACTTTTGAATACAAATAAGTATGTGTAACATAATTTGTTGTTCTTCTTGTTTGAACCCTCTGATGTTGATCACCAATAATATAACGAGCCTCTACTTGCTACCTCATCCTAGGATAAGATTTTCGAATTTCATCTGCATCACTTGAAATTGTTGAGTCTGATTATTCTTTTTGAGTATGTTTACCACTCTTGGTAGCATTATCAGAATAGTTAACAAGAATTTCCTTATCATGTTCAACTTCTATATCAGAAAAAGTATGTTTTTGTTTCTCATAATTTTCAACAAATTTCACATCAGCTGAATCAATGATTCTTTATATTTCTTTGTAGAAACATTTTTATCCTCTTCTATATAGAGTATATCTAACAAAAATTCCATCATATCCTCTTTGTTTAAACTTTCCAAGGATTACACCCTTTTTCTTTATTATGCATGGACTCCCAAAAACACTTAAGTGTTTCAAACTTTTTTTTTCATAAAATATTTCATATGGAGTCATATCTGAATGTGGATTATAGAAACATTATTTCTGAATATACACTGCATTACTCATGGATTGCCTCTATGAATAATGAGAGAGACTATGTTCATGTAACATAGTTCTCCCCATTTCAACCAGACTTCTATTCTTCTTTTCAGAAACCCCATTTTGTTGAGGTGTCTATGGTGAACAAAACTCATACCAAATTCTATTCTTCTCAAGGTAACTTTCATACTCTTCATTCTTATACTCTCCACCATTTTTAATTCCCAACTTCTTCACTGAATACTCACATTCATTCTCTACTTTCCTATTCAATGTCTTAAAATTTTTCTTACCATCTAACTTATGTCTCAAGTACATAACACATGTAATGTGAGTAAATTCATCAATGAACATAATGAAGTAATTATTTACATTTGCTGATTTCTTTCTCATTAGTCCACATATATCAAAATGTATAAGTTTTAAGGGTTTTTTTGAATGAATGTCAACTCTATTATGCATAGAGCCTGTAATCCTCCCTTTTTCAGAAATATTGAGACATCAATCTCTTCTTCCTGATAAATCAGGTATATCTCAGACATTACCTCACATTGATAACTTGAACATGTTTCTCATTTAAAAATGTTCCATATATTTATTCCATAAATTATTTTCATCCACAATGCCAATGTAATAAGCATTTTGTACTTAACCAACTTGGAACAAGTTCCATTTTGTATGTTGGCCTCTTGTAACAACCATTCCATCATTTTCACTTTTCAAAAGAAACCAATATTTTCTGAACATAACTTTATTGACCTCATCACAGAGTTTTGAAACACTTTACATATTATGTTTCAACCCATCAATATATAATGTTTTCTTAGATTTCATTTTTTTCTTTCCTAATGATGATTGATCCAACACCTTTGATCCTCATATATTCATCAGTTCCAAATGTAACTGTTCATTCATTGAATTATTTCACATTATTCTGCAACATTAAATCTCTTTTAATATGAGAATAACACCCACTATCAAGAATATGTGGACATTATCCATTTTTAGCTTTCAAGGTGGTTTAAACAATAAGATATTTTTGTTCTTCCTTTTCATTCTTCACCTCTATATTCTGAGATTTGTTAAGAACCCATTGTTGTGCGAAAAATAGAAGAATATATCCCTTAGTAAGATGTCTAGGTTGTTCACATCTATCAAAAATAGTTTCCAATGGTTAGAACATATTTTAAACTTTCACACTAGCCTTCTCTAATTTATTCTGAAATTTCTTCTCTTACTTCAAATTTTGAGAGGATCGACTCCCCCTCAAACTTTGTCTTCCATGACTTTTGGAATAATAATAATGGTATTGATTGAACCAACACATGTTTGTAGTGTTTCTAAATCCACCACAATACCAGCTATAACCATAGAATGAATATTTCCCTCTGAAACTTTTATACTGACTAGAGTTGTGAACATGCTTCTCAACAACCTTCTTAATATAACTTTGTATGCCATCACCTTCCTATTTTCAATTGTAACGTTGTTCTTCAGCTCATATTTCTATTCAGACTTATTAGTACCAGAAGTATTAGAAATCTTTATAGAATTAGGATTTTTATTTACATATGATTTGTTAGCATTGCTTACTTGGGCCACATACATAGGCTTTCCATATTTTATCTTATCATAAGCAGTTCTATCACTCCTCTCAACCTTCAAATGTAACTTTTTTGGATCTTTATTTGGTTTATTCATATTAGAACTTTCACCAACATCTGAGATAGATTGTTTAAAACTGGTATTTATTTCTTTAGCTTTAGAATGTTTTTGTTGGAAAAGTTATAACTCTTCTTCTTTTGCCTTCAGCTTTACTTCAAGATGATAATTATGATTGTTTGCATTCTCACGAGAATTATTCATATCATTAATATAATTTCACATCTTAATTTTCTCATCAGTAACACCTTATTGAGTGTTTAATGTGGAATTTTCATTTATCCACTTCTTGTTCTTCTTCTCATGCCTTATGATCTTCCTCAAGCATTCTTAGAACTATTCTTTGAGATGATATTCAAGTTGAGTTTCTTCTTCTTCAGAACTATTTCTCCCTTAATATTTATTATTCACTACTATAATAATTTTATTCTCTCTAGCATTATCCATAAAATATTTATTGGATTAATCTTCACTATCATCTTCATCTTTATCTTTAGATAAAAAGATTCTTATTTTTGATTTGAATAAATTTTTCTCCTTCCCCTTTGAAAAATATTTATCTTTTTCAAATTGTTTCTTCCAATACTTTCTTGGCCTTCTTTCATAATCATCCCTATCTTCTTCATCATTATTTTGAGGACAGTTAGCCACAAAGTGACCAACATCTCCAAACTCGAAACATTTCAAGGGAATTTTACCCTTGTATTTCCCTGTACCTCTTTTCACATTCTTAGAAAACAATGAGAAAATTTCATCAAACTTTTTTCATACCTCATCTTCATAATTAGATTCACCAGCATGATCTTCAATAAGAGTCTTCTTTGACTTCTCTATCTTTGCAGCATTGAATGAAATTTCTCTATCATATTTTGCTTTTTATAGGCTTCTCCCTTTTCATTTCACATGTAATGAGAGTTTTATGAAAATAATCTAGAGATAATGTTTCAGGGTCTCTATCTTATAATGAATACAATTTAACATCAAACTTGTCATACAGAATTCTCAAGATATTTTCAACAATTGTAGAGTCCTCCAACTTTTCAACAAGACATCTGATTGTACTGAAAATGTCATTTACCCTAGAAAAGAAGTCCCCAACATATTTAGATTCTCCCATTTTCAAGTTTTCATACTTCAGCCTCCAGATTTGTAGTTTTTCCTTCTTCACCTTTTTATTTCCTTCATAGATGTTCTTTAACTTATTCTGCATTCCATCAGTTGTAGTGACACCTTTCAATCTAAGAAACTCACTCTATGAAAGAGACGATAGTAATTCATTTTTACCTCTTCCATAATTCTCAAGATTCTTTTTATCAGCAAAAGTAAGAGGAACCTTACCATTAATAGGAGTAAATCCATCAGTTGTAGTTTCAGGTACTTCATCCCCAAGATTCCTAAGATTATGCATCATTCGATATTTCTAGATATGATAAATCATTCCATCAAATATTGGAATCCTCTTATTGTTCATGCAATTCATACTTTCCATCACAACTTCTCTTCAAAACATCAGGATAGAACAAACAAAGGTAACCACCCTCTGATACCAATTGTAGTTCCCAGTCAAGATCCAAGTATCACTAAGAGGGGGAGGGGGTGAATCAGTTATATCAATTTTATTTTTGTATTTACTTCTTTTTGAAATAGCCTTCTCCTCATGTTAAATCGTTTCTTCCCTAATGAACAAACAAAATCATAGGAACACAAGATTTACAAGGTTTACTACTCAACAAGAGTAGTTATGTCCTTGGAATGGTATGGAAACAATCTAGTACCATGAAATCCACTAGAAAAAAACATTTTATGTGGAATACAATTAGTAGTATATGCCCTTACGCTCATTTAGCACATTGAAAATAGTTCAATAGTGTGGGTGCCCCTTTTAGCACAAATAGGGTAATGTAATGTTTCTATGCTTCTTAATGAACTTTCACAAATCAAATCTTTCAAAACAATTCTTCACATTCCTACCTAGAATCTGGTAAGAACCTCCTAGTGAAAACATGTTGTGTGTCACTCCATACTTGTGCCCCTCCCTACTTGCACGCCACTCTATTTCGCTCCTCCCTTCTTGTGCACCTCTCCTCTTGTGCGACTCGCTACTTTCATGTCACCCTGCTTGCGCGCCTTCCTACTTGCACGCCAAATAACTAATTTCACCCAACTATTATGCACAACTCAAAATTTTTGCAATACTTCAGGATTATACAAAAACACTTCTTGCACACAACTCCCTACTTGAGCCCCAATTTCTTGCATAACACGCAACTTGCGTGACACTTCATATTGTGCGCTACATTCAACCACTTGTGCGACACTTCAACTTGTACGCCAATTTCAACCACTTGCATGATCATGGGTCAAATTTTATCTTAATTGTTAAGAATCTAAAGATGAGTAGGGTAGCATTTTATTTATTGAAATGTTGGTGACCCTTCACGCAAGTCATGCAACTCAAATTGCGCGCCCCAACTGATTATTATTCTCCCATTTTCATGTCTTCATACTTCAGCCTTTAGATTTTTAGTTTTTCCTTCTTCACTTTTTATTTCATTCATATATGTTCATAAAATTATCCCATATGCCTTTAGCTATAGTGACACCTTTCACACTAAAAAACTCACTCCCAAAAAGGGATGAGAGTAATGCATTTTTATCTCTTCTATAATTCTCAAGATTCTCTTTTTCGGCAAGTGTCAAAGGAACCTTGTAATAAATAGGATGAAATCCATCATCTATAGTATCAAGATCATCATACCCAAGAGACATAAGATAAGGCATCATTATAACTTTCTAGATATGAAAATTATTTCCATAAAACACCAGAATCGCCTTACTGTTCACACAATTCAGGTTTTCCATCACAACTTCTCTTCAAACACCCAAAAAGAAAAATTTAATATAACCTACCTCTGATACTAATTGTAGTTCACATTCAGGATCCAAGTATCACTAAGAGGGGGAGGGGTTGAATTAGTGATATTAATTTTATTTTTTTGTTTCCTTCTTTTTGAAACAACCTTAAGCTCATATTAAATATTTTCTTCCCTACTAAACACAAACAACCACAAGAACATAAGATTTAGAAGGTTCAGAACTCATCAATAGTAGCTACGTCCTTGTAATGGTAGGAAAACAATCCAGTACCACACAATCCAAAAGAAAAAAATCCTTTTATGTGGAATAAAATGAGTAGAATATGAACATAAACTCTTGTAGAACTTTTAAAACAATATCATAGTGTGTGCTCCCTCTTAGCAACAACAAGTTAATGTAATGTTTCTGTGATTCTTAATGAACTTTCACAAATCAATTATTTCAAAACAATTCTTCAATTTCCTACTCAAAAGCTGGTAAGAACCTCCTGGTGCAAATATCTTGCACGCCACTCCTTACTTGTGCTCCTCTCTACTTACATGCCACTCTTCTTGTGCTCCATCCTACTTGTGTGACTCTTTTCTTGCACACCTCACTGCTTTCACACTGCCCTATTTTCAGGTGTTTCTATATGCGCACCAAAAAACTAATTTCACGCCACTATTGTTCACCACTCACCATTTTTTTCACTAGTTCTGGATTATACACTAATAATTTCATGCACACAACTCCATACTTACACACAACTTATAACGTTTTCTCCAATTCTACTTGCTCACCACTTTTGTGCATAAAACACAACTTCTGTGAAACTTCAACTTGTGTGCTGCTTTCTACCACTTGCACGATTAGGGGTCAAATTTTATCTCAAGTTTTGATCATAGAAAAATGAGGAGGGAGGCCATCTATTTATAGGAATTTTGGTGACCCTGTGCATGAGGCATGCAACTCAGCTTGTACGTTGCTCCATCACTTGCTCATCGCTCCATCACTCGCATGCCGCTCCATCACTTGTGCGCCGCTCCATCACTTGTGCACAGCTCCATCACTTGCATGCCACACTTGTTCACCATTCTTTAACTTGTACACCACTTTCTTTCCCTTTTCATATTTTGATGTTTTGTTCATGCAATATGACTTGTGCGGAACATACACTTGCACGCCACATATAATTGTGTTCTACACTTGTGCACCAATCTTTAACATTCACACAACTCTCTTTCCTTTGTCATATTTTGATGTTTTGATCTTGAAATATGACTTGCGCACAACATACACTTGTGTGCCACCTATACTTGTGTACCACTTTTTACTTGCATTCCACATTATTTCCTTTTCAAGAAACACTTCTTTACTCCCCCTATACTTTATAAGGATTTCATCACAAGTTCTCCAAACATATGATATTTGTGAAATAAGAATCAGCAAAGCATTATCATAGTTTCCATGGTAAGTATTTTAACTTCCCTATCTTCCATCAACCACTTATACAATGTGAAGTGATTTATTTTATTCTGAAACTTCCTTTACAGAAAAAGACAATACCTGAAAAGGATATTGTTTATAATTAGCTTTCTCTAAAAAGAAGGGTTTTATGCACATAGAGTTTTTCTATTTGGGATGTTTGTTCCATAATAGGGATATCCGTTATTCCCTATAGGATGGTCCAAAAATGGGTTTTGAGTACATATATGGTTGAATGATTTATTCTTCCCTTTTTACAGCTACGTAGTGGGTTTTAACTACTAGGAATAATCAAAGTTGGATCTTTTTTTTGTGATTCCTTTGAACTTTTCTACTTTGTACCTATTTAGTTTGGGTATCTATCTCCACTCTTTAAGTCCCCCTTATTATGTATTTATGAATAATGGAGGTAATTGGTACCAATGTGGCTGGTCATCCATAGTGGGACATATAGGTTCTTGTTCTAGAGCCCATGATAGGTTGCCCAGCCTGTGAATGACTTATTTAGTGGGTACATCATTATGAAAGGGCCATTATTTGTGGGGGAATAAATCACTACCTTAACAAAAAAAATTGTTTCGTTCACCAATGTTAGTGGTACCACCTCATCCCAAAAACTATTTATTTTGTGATGGAAGAAATCACTGCCTCAATCCAAAAAAATTCCTTTAGTTTTATTTTTAGTAACTAGCGGTACTGCCTCCATCTAAAAAATATTTCATTATTGGACACTTCGCAAAATAGAAAAACTCCTTGTGATGCAGTGGTCCATGAAAGAATTTTTTCATTACAATCTCATCAATTTGAATATTTTTTTTCAATATTCTTTTAGGTTTAATTTTGACCCTTTCAAGATCCTGTTATTACTCACTTCTTATGTGATAAATTTTTAGGGCCTAATAAATTCCCCAATGGAATAGGTTCTGATCAGAATGAAAAGGAGGTTATTTCTATTTAGAAATAAGTCATGTTTTGAACTAGTATGTGGTACACAGGTGGACCTGCAATATAAGAGGACCATATCATTCTTCATTTACTGCATTTCTTAATCAACTTGGAACTACATATATTCTCTATATCGAATATTTTTTCCATGAACTACCTTCTTTTTAATTGACTCTTTTATGAACCAAGATTCGTCACCTTTGAACTGAAAGTCTTAAATAAGGCTGGTGAGTTTGTTTTTTTTCTTATAGGTTGGATACATCAAAAAAGGAAAAAACCATGGACCTTCATTCTGTTAGCCAACTCATTGTGGTCCAACTCCTTCACAAACATTTCAGAATGATTGTTTGTGGGGAAATGAATTTGCAAAATGATGGTTTATGGGTGAGTATTCCACATGTAGCATAGTATTTTATGTTTTAATATGAATTACTTTTCATTATCTCAAATTAATTTCTCATTATTTGGATGATCCATTGAATGGAAAACAATGGATTTGGATTCCAATTCTATAAATGTGATAGGGAGAAGAATAATTATGACTAGGAATGTAGAAGTTGACCATAGATCCTACATCACCCCTCAAGAGGGTCTTATTAAAAACCTAATTTCACCAAAACTATTGGATTCACCATTGTCTAACTGATTACCACTTTATAAATTCAAATGCTAAGATGATTCTCCCCTTCCACTGGTTGACCAAAATCTCCCCTATGCTTGGTCTGAGATGTCTCAAGAGCATACTCAAGTAGACATTTCTACTATGGGGAAATGGTGTTTGGTTCAATTTTAGGAGAAGTCTATATTTTTGAATGGATCCATGTGAAAACAAAGAATCCAACCCAACCATCATAAATATTTTTAATCAGTCATTTAGTATTATAAGTCTATTTTAAACCTCTCATGAGGTAATCTCCGTGCATGGGGGAGATCCAAATGAGATCTTTGGTCCAATGGGAGCTTCTAAAATGAAAGGGATTGGGAATTCTGAGAATACCATAAGTTCTTAGAATTTCATAAACAATTGGAGGCTATCGATTCATACCATGAAGTTTGGGTTTCTCATTTTTTTTATATTTATTCATCAGCTGAGATACTTTCTGAACTACTTAGTCGATGGTGCTTAAGCACCAATACCTTCCACATACTATATGGTAAGGTAAGGATCATTTAATTTAATATATTCTAGCTAGGGGGAATCCCCATCCTTGGTAATATGTTTTATTGTTTCATACATACATCCAACACCTGGGATAATGTTGAGAAAGTATCTCTATGTGCAAGAGATCTATTGGTTGAAACAGTGAAATTGATTGGTCGACCCCTCTATGCTCTCTCAAACATTACAATCAAACAATGGATAGAGTTCTTATTAGAGTTTAATTGTGCAAGGTGAAAATTATACCATAAAGGGACTCATCCTACCCAATAGTAGTGATGCATCATGGGATTGTACTTTGATACCCTCATGGTAGTCCAATACACCACTCGGGGTTATTGGATCCATCCAAATGTATCACATGAATTCATTCCGATGGGTTTATTTTCCATGTTCTTGAGTTGATAGATTTTCCCATCATATGACACCTATACCGGTGTTCGATGTTGTAACCCTGATGATGGTGGTCACATTGGGAGAGGTGTATCCCATCAAATTTTTTGTTCCACCCACTCTTACATTTATGAACTACTAGGTCAAATATAGCAGGGAAGATCCCATTATTTCGTCATAGGTTGTTTCAATTATTATATAGATTTATGGAAGATAATTATAAATTCTACAATTATTGGAGTACAAAAAAAATTCCTCATTTCTACTTCCATCCTTCCATTATCAACATTTTCTTTTTTTCCATCAAATTCTTGGGTATCGACCACATGTTCATTCTATTGAGTGATTTTCATCGATTCTCTTTTGAACCCTATCATACACCCCATGGAGTTTTTGTGGATGATATAAGGTGTTATTTAGAATAAGGCTCATATATTATTATGCTTCTAGATAGATTCTTATCTACTCAGTTAGATAGGGTAACTGTTTTCAAATCATACAATCAATATAGGTTTGTGAGTAAATTTTTATTCATGGAGAAGTTTTCATTTTCTTCCCTTACCTCGGTCAAGATGGAGTCTCACACAATCATTATTTACAATTTATTATTGATTATGTTGTGAAAGGATTCCAAAATGTGAATATATTTCCCTCCCATATGAGCTTCAACTAAATGATTATGGTAGTATTCTTAGTTGTTAGTGGATTACTACACTAATGGAGTACTGGTGAGGTCAATTTGATGAGTGCCTAGATATTTGGCCACTAGTGATATTTTTACTATTGTTCCATCTCTTCCCACAACTAATTGAAGAAGACATTATTTTCATCATAAAATTCTTTTGGATGGAGTTTCATTTGCATGTCATATTTCTATGGGGAGATACTATGACCCAATATTCTTGAGTGATGATGTCAACAATCCTACTGAGTCATCTCAAGAAGAACAACATTAGTCATTCTCGATATTGAATACAACCCTATAAGTATATCCTCTAACATAAAATCACCAACATGGATAGAAAATTATTCCACATGGATGTCACTATTAAGGGTGAGCCTATTTTTCAAAACCACTATCCTAGATTATATACCCATCACGGTTGAAAAAATAAGATCAAGGGACTAATGCTGCCAATGAACATCAGACCATGTAGAAATGGGCTTGGCTCAAATCTCCACCATCATCACATAGACCCCCTTAATAGATTTCCTAGATATGGTGGACACCCTTCACCAACTATTAGTGGTTTAGGCTCAGTCGGATCTGACTATCAGCACTTGCACATCCTTATCCACTATATTTACATAGTTTGAGAAGCCCTAGATGCTCTTGAAGGATAAATTACTTCGTTTATAAACTATAATCACCAAACAAAAGTCGTACATGATATTACCATTGATCTACACCACTTGGTTTCCAAATAAGAAAGATATTGCGACCAAATGGTTTCACATATTGAAGAACTATGGGAATGAAAAAATCATGTAGCTAGGATAAATATGAGACTTCCATCAAAAGGTGCCAATTTTGATGCCATTAGGAATAAAGTTCATTGGAATAGGGTCATCATTAAAAAAATTCATCCAATAACAAAATAAAAAACTGACCAAAGGATCACTTTGTAATATAACGTTGATGGCCCACGTCAGACAATTGTTAATTTAATGATTAGAGAAATAAGATCTTCATTGTAACCATTTAGGTTTTTCCATGCTCTATTTTTTAAATATCATCATGGGGAGAATCTAGTTTGTGTATGATGATTCTCTCTCATTAAATTAAATAAATGAAATCTTTTTTTCCTTTAAATGCATACACTTTTTTTCCTGCAATATCCATCACTCAAAATTATCAATGTATTATGAATGAAAATCTATCTGATGACTTTAATTTTTGTCACTGGATATCAATTTAATTTACCATCTGGGATAATCAATTTTTGTTGGTCATATAACACTCTAATCTTTACTTAATACAATGGAAACAATGAGTGATGTTTTAATTGTTGTTATGTTTACAAGGAAAAATAAAAAAACATATATTTACTATTCCCTGCCTAATTTTTTCCTAAGTCCACTATGGTGAGAACCTATCAGTTATAAATAGATTTTTTATTAGGCCTCCCTTTGTGGATTTTTAACCTAAATATTTTTATATATTTTTTAGTTTTATTATTTATAAAAAAATTTCAAAACTATGCAAATCACTGGTTTAGTGTTCTTGTAATTCACTTTTACCAAAGGTTTTATTTGAGAGTTTTCAAAAGGGTACGTTTTGTGTCTTTTTTCTTGGGAAGTTTAGAGTTGTGAAATTTAGACTAACTTCACTGATGTTTTAGGTTGAACATCTTTGACCATGAATTACTTAGTGAGGGCCCAAATAGATCTTATTGGTTGAGAATTTCCCAATATTTTTTGGACATGAATAATGGATTTTTTTTAACCCATGCTTTTTGATTTTTGAATCTGGGAGACATGATATGAGAAAAGTATGTGAGTATTAACTATCAGAGTGGTTTCCAACACGATGTTGTTAGGGTGTTTATAGGATGGAAATTCCTCTCCTAAGGATGAATTTTCCTTTGGTTGATAGCCCCCCCCATTTTTTTATGGGTGACTTATGCAGAACTAAATGAGGTGTAGTATTCATTATTAAACAACTGTTTCCCTAGGACACTAAACCTTAATTTTCATTAATATAGAGGTTTATGGGGATTTATATTTCACAAGAAAATTAAGGGTGTCTCGTAAATGGAGTGATGTCTTAAGACACTGAGGGAAATTGTATAAGTTTTGGCCATGAAATAGAAACCACTCCCACAAAAATTTGTCTTGTGTAAAAGTGTGTTGAAGCATTTTCAAGTTTAACATCATGAATCTAGGGCATGGATGGTGCAGTTTAATGTCTTATGGACAAGAAATTTTGGGTTAAAGTCTTAAGGATACTTTATATTGAACAATGGATAAATTATTCTCCCTTTTCATTGTAATATGACTAGGAATGTTTTATCATATTCAAAAATATAGCAAGAATGTTGTAAATTGTAATTTGGGTGGTTTCCAAATACAAGAAGTGATGTGGAATGTATATTTCATTTGGGGAAAAAAGTGGTAGGAAAATAATCTAGTAGGAATGAATTTCCCTTTGATTGATGTGTATTTTGAGGGAAACTTATGCAGCTCCATCATGGGAATATTGTGCATTTTCAAAAAAATGTGTCCCATGGACACTGGCCCTCCACCTCTAATAGATAGGGAGGATTACTGGGATTTAGAAAATTCTAAAAATAGAGTATGGTGAGTGAATAGAGAATTCCTAAACCTGAAAGAGGAATTCCAATTCACAATTTCTTAGTAATTTTTGGTAATGTTTCTAATACACTAGTCTTACCCAGACATTGGAAAGATTATTTATTTTTTTAATGATATTTCTTGGTTCAAGAGAAGAGTTTTGGAAATCACTATATATCTTTTTGAAAAGAGAATCACATCATATTTAGTTATGGGAAGGTTCCCTATGCATCACCAACACATTCACAGGTGAGGGGATGCATTTTTTTCTTTAGATACAATCTCTCCAAATGAGGTGAATATTATATTGAACTCTCCTATGAAGATCTAACTCATAAATAAGAATTTGGTGGGAAATATGTTTCCTTATTTGGAAATTTATTATACAGTTTCGAACTATACATAGGAAAAGAGGTGAAATTTTTTCCTTAAGTATGGACCTGAGATATGAGGTTCGCACATCAACAAATATCAAATAATGATATGAATATAGAAATAGTTATTTGAATTTTACCCATTTAGTTCTAACCAATTCATATTGAAGGTAATTAGTATTTTGTGTTGTAGTTGGACCCAAGAGTGAACATTTAGATTTCACTATGTATCCTGTGATAAAATCAATCTGGTTGCACATAGTTCTTAATATCAAGTAGTTTAGTTTCATAAGACTATGAAATCATTCATGAAATTTAAGGTCATATAATGTGGAAGAAATAGAGTTAGGTGGTATAGTTTAATACAAAAATGACCATTTCTCATAGAAACCATGTGTAACTAGAAGCTAATCGGGTCAGGATGCTCTGACATGCCTTGGAAAAAATGGGAGAATAACTCATAAACCATAATCCCATGGATTCATGAATCAAGAGAAATCATATGGGATATATAAGTCATTATGGTTTACAAATACGGAAGATTCCCCTCCTAAGGATGATTTTTCCTTTGGTTGACTGGTGTTTTTCTGTGGGAAACATAAGTACATCCAACTAGGGAATATTATAAATTTCAAACAATGTTCTTCCTAGAATGTTGACCATTATTTTATAATGGCCATAGTATTATTGTGAATATTTCAAATTTCATGTGGTGTAGAGTTTGATGAATAGAAGTAATTTTTCTTAGTATAAAAGAAACATTCGGACCATGATTTTCTTTGAAGTGTAAAATTCCTTACAGATATCTGACTCATACGTAGGGGGTCATTTTGTTTCCTTGAAAGATACATGAAATAGTAACCTGAGAATGAGATCTCCTACATAAATTTTTATATTCATACCAGATATGGAGAAATTTGTCATTCTATTTTTTGCATGGCTAGGACTAGGTCACAAGTACTAGGTTTTACTAGGTATCTTGAAGAAATGAGAATCAATCTATATGTTGTTCTTGAGGCACCCCATAGTTTAATTTCATATGGTAAGGACTTAGGTTCCATGATATGAAGAGTAAATACTATGAAAGTAACCAGAATTAAATGATTTATGAATCACTATGTACCCTGTGATGGTAAAAATCAATCCATACTTAGTCCTTGAAAATGGATCCATGTGTAGATCAGGCACACACACGGGGATAAGGGCATATTTGTTTTCTTTTTTTTACCTGGGGAAGGGATCATATATTCAGGTATCACTACATATCATTTCATAACAATAATCAATACACGCTTAGTTATTTATGAAATATACCTACATAGGTCTGACCCATATGTGATGAGGGGACATGTTTTTTACTCTTTAATTAGCTGGACTGAGATGTAGAATCTATATGTCAATACATATTCTATGTAGATAGAAATAAAGGTGCACTTAGTTCTTGAATATAGCATGTAATATGACCTATGATGGGGGAACATTCCTATAAATTAAGAAAATTATGTTTCAATATAGTTTAAAATCATACAATGAAGAAATTGTTGTCATTCAGTTTATTATTTTTCAACACGGATGGTGTAACTTTCAGTTCAACATCATGTGGTCAGGATTATTTTTTCCATTATTTAAGAGGAGGATGATTTTGGGGTCCATCAAGAAAAATAATCTAATCATGATGAGATACCAAGATTCCAAAGTATATAAATAAAATAATCATATAAGTGAAAAGATATTTTTAGCTGGTCCGGACATAAAAGTCTGAAACATCACTATGTATCTTGTGATGAAGGAATAAAGACACGTGTAGTTCTAGATGGGAATTCTATGTGAAATTCTGACCCAAGTATAAATTGGGTATTACTTCCCATATTTTTTAGTTGGGTCTCGAAAATTAGGTTTGGGTGTCACTACATGTCAGGTGATAGTAGGAATCAAGACACACATAGTTCTAAATGAAATCTCCTTGAATAGGTGTAACCTTTATAAAGGGGGAAATGGTGAATGTTCCTATGGGTTGGATGGACTAAGATTTAAAATCCAAGAATATATATGTATCCTTTTTTATACGAATAAAGAAATTTATAGTTATTGAAAAATGGATTCCCAAGTGGATCTGACTCTCACTCGGTGTTAGGGGATTTTTTTTCTTTCTCCCTAACAAATCTAGCTCATGTATGATGAATAATTGATTGAGATAATGATTTTCATGCAATTTAATTTCCTACAAAATAGAAAAAGTCATCATTATTTTTACGCTCATATGATAAAGAACAAAAAATCATTTTAATTTCATGCAGTCGGGATCATGTACCAAGTAATTTAATGTCATTTGATATGGGTGACCACCCTTAGTTTAAGGTCATAGATTTCAGGACAAAGAGGTAAGCCTTCCATAAAGGATATGCATGATTTTTTGTTATAGAAAACTTAATGTGAACATGGAATAATAAGGCCATACACCACATATGTGTTTCTATAGAGGCATGCACACAGTTTTAAGTCATGATTCTTGGACTTGGGTGCTTAGTATAACATATTATGGTGAGGATAATTTCCATGCATTTTATCATCGGGTGGTCTAGATGATGGTTTCATGTAGTTTATTTCCATGTTTTCAGTATGATGGTTTTGGATTACACGAAATATTTCATCAGTAACATTACATTAGTGAGAGTTGTGGGGTGTTATCCACCAATTGGAATTAAGGAATAACATCAATTAGAGTATACCTTATGTAAGGCATGATGTCCCCCCCATTTTGGTTCAAAATTTGAGAGTTTCTTTCAGGTATCATTAGAGTTCTAATGACCAATACAATCACTCCCTTGAGAAAATATTAGAGGATGGCCTCTTTTTTTAAAGGCTTAGGCGATCCTTTTTTGGTGGACATCGAAATGATTTAAGGTATGAAATATTTTATTTTTATTTCAATATAATTCATCTAGTCATTTATAGTATTTCTCATCCATGGATAAATGATCTTATATGGAAATGTGGAGTTTTTTAAATTGAAATTTTATGGGAAATACTACCTCTGTCCCATATACTAACGAGTATGGAGTTTCTTTTCTGGTTGTGTGGGTCGTGGTTCGATAATCCCACAAGTCATGTGAGATCTTTATTGGAAAATCATTTTCCCTTATCTACCATATTCTAGAGTATATTAGAAAGGGTATTATTGATGACCTCAGTATTTTTTTTATCCTCTATATGGTAGAAGGATGAATGGTGGGACTTAATTACATACTTCTAAAATAGTATCTCTAATCAGAAGAGCATAAATTTGTACTGTTATACATCAGTATTGTGTGAGGGTAGAAAAATATAATGATTGTGTTGGATTTCTTGATTCTAACAATGTTCATTTACATGATTTATTTTAGGGGTATGGATTTATCCCACACAGGGAAGAAGTTGGTTTCATTAATAGTGTACTTAAACTATTTTGTTGTAGTGGGAGGATATGGTCCTACCACATCTATTCCCTATATGGTATATGTCCAGGAGTATGTATTCATGAAAAAACTCTAGGAGTTCATGATTAACATTTGCATGAACCTTGTTGGAATGTTACTTTTTGGTTAATTTAGTGTAGTCATTCATTATAGTGGTCCAGTAGTATCCAAGCCTTCAAATCTTTTTGGGAAATCATGAGTCCTGACTGGTGAGATCCACAAGCTCTAACATATACTTCTTTTATGACAGATGTGTTCTTTTCTCCATTTATGCACCTAATAAGGACCCCATCATTTCTCCTCTTATATAGTACCTTAATGCTTCTTGTTTTCATATAGAATAAAGTAAATTTCCTGTATTTAGATTTTATCTCTCCCATATCATTATGGTGGGAGTTATCCATTTTTGAGGTCATTGAAATTGATTTCATTCATCTGGTGGTGTGATTGTATGGTTCCGAGAGAGGACTAATATCTTTGATCTCTTCCTCCTAGGTTTTAATTAATAGGGAGAATATCATGTGGTGCATAATTTTGAAAACAGTTTCACCCCACTCAGGATCAGCTAGGGTTGTGGATGCATTTTATAAGTCATCATCTTGGGAATTTTTTTTACCTTGGTACATGATTCAATATTGTATCCAAGTCGAATTCCTCTATTAGTCCTCATATGTGGTTTATAATGGGGATGAACTCTGTTTCTTTTTGTATCATAATCACTATTAACCTGCTTAATGACCAGTTCTGAATCTTCTTTTATAATCAAGTGTTTTAATTGTATATGAAGTTCCATATCTATTTTTGAAATGAGAGTTCTATATTCTACTACATTTTTTGTGCACCCCTTTAATAGCAGGAGAGAGTGAATAAAAATACCCTTTGTTGTAGATATGAGTATGAATCCCATTCCCACATTTTTGATCTTGTGTTCTTCCATCCTATTTCTTTTCAGGATTCTTGATTCACCGTAAAAATGAATTTCTTATATCTAGGGATCCTATTGAAAATAAAAAAACCCCTTCATCGGTAGTTAGGTATCCAAGGAATTCATTTCTACTGGGGGATGATATACTAGAAAATATGCTATTTCTTAGCCTTTGATTTATTTATTCGGCACAAAATGGATGGAATACTACTGCAGAACGACCAAACACCATGATAGGAATCCATTCAAAATCATATGGTTGAGTATGTATTTTATAAGGATTATACAAAAGACCAAATGGACCTCATGATTTTATACATATTTCCTTAATTTTTGGAATGAAAGTATCAGTGCCATACAACACATCTTGATATTCGAGTAATGTGTCTCAACATAAAATATGGTTTGACTAAGATAATAAAGGTTATTTTTGATTCTAGTGACACACTTATGTGAGAGAAAGGAACCTAGTGATCATTCCAAGGATTTCACATACATGATTAGTGGTCTTACATTGAAATTTTTTATTATAACTGGTGGGATCAAGATGTTTTTCATGATACTTTAGAACGAATCCTGAGAACCCTCAGTCCACTAGTTTGTAACCCCCTTTTTCATCAAGCTGGTGAATGTAAAACATTTTCTAGTACGTTTGTAAATAAATCATCTAATGTAAGATAAATTTCCTTCAATTCCTCTCAACTTTGTGAGGTTGTGATGATGTGACATTCAAGGATATACTTTTTATTATATAGGTTTACTTCGATTCCACGATGGTGTACTAAGATGATAAAAATCCTGCATGAGTTAATATCAAATTCACATTTCAATGGATTCATTTTTAGGTTGTGTTGTCATAGTTTTATGCAGACTATTTCAAGATATTCTAGGTGGTTAGATCATTGTGAGGATTTATCCACTAGTTCATCAACATAGAATCTAATAAACTATCTTAGTAATGGTTTGAATATGTGATGTATGTAATATTGGTAAGTATCACTGATATTTTTCAATCCAAAGGTAATTAACCGATAGAAAAATACTCTATGGGGGGCTGAAGGTGGTGACCTCTTCCTCTTCTTGGGCCATTCAGATTTGGTTTTATGTTGAACAACTATCCATGGAGGTGGGAGACTAATATCAATTTGTTTCATTGATCACTAGTTCCATGATTGGGATTGGGAAATCATCTTTCAAGCAGTTCCAGTTAAGATCCCTAAAATTGATGCAAATCCAAATTTTTCCATTCTTCTCCTTTATGAGGATGATATTGTAATGTCACATGGGATATTGGACCTCCTTAATGAAGAGGTCTCTGATGATCTTCTCAACATTAACCTCTATTTTGATTGAATGTGTCTGGTGCGTCTTTATGGATTATTTTTTATCACCCTGATGGTCTTATGTAAATCCCATGTGGTGGGTGGACACCTTGGGATTGAGGCCTGAAATTTCTATGTTGTTCCAAGTGAATGTGTATCGATGATGCCTTAGGGAAGAGATTTATACCTCATTCTTGTCCGAATAAATATCTTCACTAATCAAGGCGAGTCATAGATCTTCTCTTGTACCTGTATTTCTTTCCTGAATTTCATCAATAGTGGTAGATATGGCCTCCCCAAATGCTGGAGTGGCATCTCTAATGTATTCTTCCTCATATTCCACACCCCCCTCTTCGTCTTCTTCCTCTCATTCTGATATGGAAATAAGTCTCGAGATGAGTTCTCTTACGTTAGGATAGGCATCAATATCTTGGTATTCATAAGATGAAGTGACTTCCTCTTACCCAGCTAACAATGGGGGATCCTTTTGGAACTATGAAGAAGATAGAGTGGGGTTGGTGGAGTGTCATATTCCACCTTGGGTGAAGAGACACACTATTCTACATCCTTGAGTGAGGTAGGTATTTCTTTGAGCTATGTGGATTGATTTATGGAATTTTCATTTGAGATTTAAACATTTTCTAGAGAGTTATTAGATCATCCAACAATTCTAGACTAAGTTTTCATGATTTAAATCATCAAGATTCCTGAACATATGCCTAAATTTGGGCTCATATTCTTCATTTTGTTAATGGGTAGAATATACACTGCACCGATCTTCCTTAAGGGGTGGGTTGAGATTATTTCCAGACCATTTAGGGTGGAGACCCATTCCACACCATCACCCATGGGTTATTTCTCTTTACCATGATAGAACCTAATATAGATTTAATGTGATTAATAGGATTCAAATGAGGCCATATCAATGTACAATTTTCCCTATTTCTCTATTGATTCAATATTTTAATCATTTATGGTATGAAGAGGTGATTTCTATGTGTTATTGAAACCAATGACTTCCTAGAAATATGTTGATGGATGTTTTTTTTTCAATCCATGTGAAATTATATGTCGGCTACAAGGCCTCTAAACTGAACCTTGATCTTGATTTTTCCCAATTGATTATGCTATATTTTCTCATAGCCTTTCAATGTTACATAGGATACTTCTATGTTATTTTCATCACAGCCTAACTAGTGAGGTGTTCGTACTAAAATTAGATTAGCTCTGGATCCATTGTTAAACAAAACATTCCATACACTGACACCCTTTATCTTATTGCAAACATAAAAGGGTATGAGGTTCCCCTGTATAATAGCATCTTCATTTTTATTTATGAAGGAGATAATTGTATGAATTTATATATAATTAGTATCATCCCAATTGACCTCAATAGTAGACACTGCATCTTCAATATTTTGGGGGATTAGAAAAGATTCTATGAGTGTCTCCCTGGGGTCTTTGACCGAATCAGGGCATCCCGGATTGATAGTTTGGCCAATACTAAGGAAAATTATTTCAAAATTTCATGCTTATGGTCTAATGGAAATTTCTTCCTAGTGTAGGTATTATCGTTTATAGGCACATTAAGGATTTTGATATTTGATATAGATGGATCATCCCTCAAGACAGGAGTTTAATGTTCGCATTCTCTTAGTGTGTCAGGCCAAGAAAGTCTGTCTACTCCCCAAGGGAGATCCTGTGCCTTTTATTTTTCTGAATAATAATCCAGAGTGATTGGGACATAATGGATTCAAGATGGTGTATGGGGACATTCTTAATCTTTTGGGACCCACTAAAGGTCTCTTCTATGTGTTTCTAGAACATTAATGGTTTTTTGTTGGGTTGTGATTACAGGTTGGCTCCTTTTGTGACTATGTCTTCCCTAGTATCATTGAATCTTTCATCCCCTACCTCTGGTTCCCCTGTTGAATTTTGGGATCTTGAGTTCATAACCATACTCATTTTCATAGAATGGATCCATTAATTGAATAACATTAATGGAACCGAAAATAAACTCCTCTTCCAATGATTAATCGGTCGACTCACCATTTCTAGTGGTACCATTTGGTTGAGAGGTGACTTTTATTTTATATCTAAGGGTATAAAATCTGAGGGTGTCAAATCCAACATGATTTTAGTGTAGGTTCATCCTCTTATTCTTTCTCTCTATCTTTCAGACTGTGGTTATTTTTGAAGGGCTACACTTAAGAGTATTTTCATTCTGATGGTGCTGGCTATGTTATAGTTAAAAAAGCTAGGGTCATAGTTGGTTGTTTCTACAATTCATAGAGTATTCCTTGAGCTCAGTTGATTGTTTTCCAAGTAATCATGCTATAAAAATATTATCCCTCCTGCTAATAAATTATTTACACTCGCCTCCTTCCTCAAGGGTAGTAGTGGAATCATATGCCACTTTTTTAGTGGCAGTCTTATCTTTACATTCCCATAATCAATCATTTTTTACAAATGTTCTTTTAAGATGAAACATTCAGGAATGGTGTGCCCCATTTTCCACTAAAAGGTAAAATAATTGGGTTGATCATTAGGGAATCATATATTCCTGAGGAAGTAGTCAATTTATGGAGTAGGTTTACTATTTCCATCCAGTGATGAAATTAGAGACTCTCTTGTTCTCTCACTATTTGTAGGTCGAGAGGACACTCAGTGTTTCATTCTATAGTGTTGGGATAAATTGGAAGGTAAATTTTAGGAGTTATTCCCATCCCATGATGATGGAGATGAAAAACAAATATACCATATGAAGGATATCCCTTGTATAGTTCACATGAATCATCCGAGTTTCACTTCTTCTTATTTCTATGAAGTTCCCATAATGGGGTCACAATGGGATTCATAATGTGAGAAATTTTGTTTTGGGTCACTAGAACAATTGTACACTTAAAACATAGGAATCCCAAAAATTTTCAATGCTGGAGTGTCACTTACCCAGTTTGTGTATGGTTTCCATTTTGGTTGAACTATTGCACACCCAAATTTAGGGATATTCTCAGGTTCCAGGTGAGCACACCTTTATTTTCAGTGTGAATCATATTATTGATGGAATAATCCTATTTTTCTTCTACATTTTCATAATTTTTGGTTCCATATATATTATTTAAGTACACAATGACCACTAATTCATAATGCATTGTAGGAACCATATCGGCTGATAAACGATAATAGGATTATTTGTTCCCTTTTCAATACATCTCCCTTCCCTTCTACGACCTCCAAAAGGATAATTGATGAAGGGTGGATTGGAGGTAACCTTTATGTATCTTGCTCATACATCTCCCTTATATGGGAAATTATTCTTGATATGGTGTGTAAGGGGATACCTCCTTAATTTATGTCCTCCCTAAACATAAAAATACTTTTTTTTTGTTCAGGGGTGGTGGGGGTAAAAATTACCCCAACCTTGCGGGCTAGGGGTTCTCTCATTCTCTTACTCTTATGCCTCAACCCATGTTTTTTATCCTTATAGGGGAATTTTGTGTTAATAATTCCCCCAAACATGTAGGCTTGGGATTATCATGTATTGTGTCCAATACTATTTTCTCCTCTACTTTCTTGATCCCATTTGTTTCTATTCCAACATGAGACTGATATGATATCCTACCCAAAAATTAACTATTTGTTTCTAATGAAATTAAGAGTTCTTTATTTTTTTATTTATTTAGGTAATAAGTCTACAAAATGTTCTCAATATTATCATTCATGAGTTTTCAATGGATTGCACTCGTGAGGATTCATGCTTTTAAGACTTAATCAAGGTTAGTTCTTGTCAAGTGTGCCACCTTTCCTGGGAATGGATTTCTCTTAATCTCTCCCTTGGGATAATGAAATTATGGGATTATATTTCTAAAGGGTTCTTCTAAATGGGGCATGGTTTAAAATGAAAATCCCCATTCTCTCCCCATCCTAGGAAATGAATTCCTAGCGGGGAATCTACTATTAATCAATGAAACTTATGTAGTGGATTGAGCTAGGTCATTTGGAGATATTTATACCACCTTTTGTATTTTTTTCATTCTGAATATGAAAGTGATTCCAAATAAATTATAAAATTAAGTTATCCTAATATTATTTCATGGTTAGCATACCCATCGTATGGCATGAATTTTTCTTTTAGGTGGTCAAGTGTTTTCTAGATATTGATATGAATGTTATGTATGAATTATTTTGACAATGTCCATTTTATGTTGAACTAAAAGGTGGATGAGGTTCAAAAAATAATGGGTATATTGTAGAGACCCGTATCCTGACGTACATGGACATTACATTACATTTGCGGAATACTTAATACATAACAAAAACACACACTAAAGGATCGTAATAGTTTAGTGTCTTTGGAAACTCGGAACGTAATCTTCTAATCGTGGTGAAAGTTCTTCAATATCTCCCATAAAGCTCATCCCTTTTTTTTTACCCAAAACCTTTCTTTATATCCTGGGGAAAAGAAAACATAAAAGGGTGAGCTAAAATGCTCAGTAAGGGTAAACAAAAGAAATATCAATCACATCATATACATAAGAACATAGCTTTTGGAAATCTTAACCTGCAAAAGAGCTCATAATATTATATCATGGGGTAAATCATAGAAGTGAAATGTAATCCCAATAATCATAACATAAAACATGAAACTTTTTGGCATACACACATAATCATAGAAAATCATTTCTTGTTAGTCAAGACTCATTGCCAAGACTATCTTAGTGGACAAAGTCCCTTTCTGAATCGAGTAACCCTCGTTTCAGTCCTGTTTCACTGAACCGGTATAACCTACCATTTCAGCCATGTCTATCTCATGAGATATAAAATCTTTACCCAATGCATTGGAGGGAGATATAGGTCCCACCCATCTCATAATGATACCATTCTTATGTGTGCCACAAAATCATAAATCATACATCATTTCATAACCCATGTAATTAAAATGGGATTCTTAAAACAACATGACATCATAAAACCATTCATATAAGATAAAGGAATTCATAAACATAATTCCATCACAACATAGTCAAATCAATGTAAAAATATGGATAGAAACAGAACCCTTTATTATCTTAGATGGAAAATAATTTTGATAAAACACTTGAAATGAATTCTTGAGGAAAATATCATTTCTTCTTCAAAATCAATTTCTTTTCACAAAACATCATGCAATTTTAAAAGAAATAGATTTTATTAAAAATAGTCATGAAATCTTTTGGAGGAAGCTTCATGAAAATAAGGCTTTATAAAACCGTAAAAATCCGTTCATGCCGTTTAAGTTAAAAAAAACATTCTTCGTACTTTTGTCGGAAAAGTCAAAAAGTACCTTGTATGAAAAAGCGACAAAAGATTCCTTTCATATTCTTTACTAAAAACTCACCGAAGAGTAAAATTGGATTTAAACTATTGTAAGTGGATGGAAACAATGTTACATATTGAAGGAACATGGATGTGGATGATAAAATACACCCCAGTAAATACTTACGAATAAACAATCTCGGATAAAAATGAGATTGTGATATTTCCCTTACCTTAGGTCCGACTTGCTTTGTAAGTGTCCGAACCTCCTGTATAATGATTTAAATCATGTTATTGAATTATTACAGAATCATATTCATTGTTATGATATATGGTTCACTTATGACATTATATTACCCGTTCTTTTGTAAATTCCATGTTAAAGAAGCGTTTTGGGTAAAATCGTTTCATTTATCGTAGGTGTTTTGACTTGTTGTTCTTGACATCATTATTACTTATATCATGATTTACTTACTTCCAGAATATAAAATATGATTTATATATCATATATATTCAGTATATATATATATATATAATAGGTAGATAAATAAAATGAAAAACACCATTCATGGAGACGGTAGTCCGTACGTACGCATGAACGCTGTTTTCCTTTCCTTATTGTCTTGAAATGGAAGTAAGTAGATGACATACATATGTATATATATACATAAATCCAGTAGCTTTATAATTTCATATATTTCATTATTATTTCTTATATATACTTTATAATCATTCTTAAATGGTTAACATGGAGAATGAATCTCATCGCGTCGTGGAGACGGTAGTCCGTACGTACGCACGATCGATGATAACATTTCTATAAATATTGAATTGAATTGGAGTGGATTATACAATATATCAGAATCAATATGATGTTGTAATAACTATGTATAGTTATTCTTTACACCATTATACCCATCCATGTAAGGTGGTGGTGGAAAATAGATTACACCACGGCGTGGAGACGGTATTCCGTACGTACGCACGCGCGGTGATTTCTTTTTCCGTAGGATGGATAGATGGTGAAATAGGGTTGTTTCATACTTATAATAACATATCAGTATATGATGGATACTGATGTTATTACTTCATAATGAAATAACCTAAGAAGAATAAGTGGAAGAAGAAATAAAGATGAAAGAATTGGTAACGGTAATTACCTCTTCTTTGAAGTGCCTCTTTGAGACCTCCTCTTAGGGTACTAGAATTGGTCTTTGAGGAAGACCAGAACCTCTAGGATGTTTATAGGGAAGTGGAGAAGAGATTTTGGCAGGGGTTGGCCGAGCTTGAGTGCTCAAATTGGTGTGAGTAGGAGGGGGAGGAGGTGTCCTTTTATAGGGGAGGAGAGGGGCACCTTAGGAATATCTCAAAATATTATTTTATATTAAAGTCAAAATCGGTTTATAATGGTTCCAAAGGGTCTTATTTAGAATCTAAAGTGGGGATGGGTCGAAATCCTATCAACCAATAGAATTTAGACAAGTTTAGGATATTATTTTAACCTTATCAATTAGATTTAACTCTAAGTTAAATAATTTAACTTTTACCATGTCTTTTTGTTTTCTTTCACTATATGGTTAATAAACTTACTATAACATGCCAAACTAACCCCAAATTGTTTATTATTAATATATATATCCTTATCTAAGTCATTTGGCCGAACCTTAGATTTTTAGGAATAAAATAACAATTAATAATATAATATTTGATTTAAAAACTATTTTGTGTCAATTTTGACACTATTTGATATATGATTTTTGTGAAAGTCATAACAGAATTAAATGTTCGAACCAAGTTGATTAAATCAACATTAATATATCATAGTAACCTATAAAATTAGTGGAATTCATAAAAAATCTCAAATTACATTTATTTTTGTGTTTATAACATCAATTATGTCAATATTTCATTAATAAGATAATTACTGCATCATCGTTGTGTCATAAATAAATTAACTTATTTTATGTCTAAAAATTACAAATAAAATACCATCATGTAAGAAATATTTTTATCTTTCTAATGAATATTTATAATCTAATATCCAACATATGTAACCCTATGTAACAATTGTTTTTCTAAAAGATATATGCTTGTGTCATTTTTGTATTCATTTTAACTTAATTAAAATAAAGTGTCATTATCACTTACAAGTGGATCAATGGGGTCCCAAAATCGACCCAAAGATGCCCATGGTCGACCATGTATCAACCAATGGGGTTAAGACACGTTTTAGGGTAATTTAATATTATTATAATATTATTTTTTAACCCTTATTTACCGGATTTACCCTTAACCATGGTAAATAAAATATTTACCGCAGTAATTATTCAAAATGTCTAAAAATAAAAGTTACCTATTTACACAATTTGAACATCCTGATTCCAAATATAGAATCCATTTTTCTAAATTCAAAACACAGAAGTGGCAGAAATTAATTTAAAATTAATTCCCGCTGTCAAAACAAAAAGCGTGTTTTTAAGAGATAATAACTATCAAAAGATTGACACTTGTTTATGTTCGGTTTAATTGTAAAATTGTGTCCAATGACCAACATTATATTAAGTGGTAAAAATATATTCTAACTATACTTTAAAACCACTCAAATTAATAATTTATCACTATTAATTATTTCGATTAAAAAAGTTTTTTTTAATTATAATTTAGTAATTTTCATTATTCATCAGAATATGAAAGTTATCCGAAAAGTACCAAAATTTCACCTTAGGCTAAATTCGATACTCCGAATCCAAAAATGAAGTTCATTTTGAAAAATAAGATTTACAGAGTTTTAAAAAGTGGTTATTACTATTCATAATGGCTAGTTTTAATAATATTTTAATAGCATATCGTTGTTTAGTGAAACTCGGTATTGCGTATTACACACGCTATCGAGGAAGGTCGTGATTGCATGTAATGCAAGGCAAGTCAAGGATGCGTGTTGTGCAAGCTCCTTTTGGTGTAGCGTACAACACAAGACTTTAATAAAATTAAAAAGAATATTTTTTTATAAAATCTTGGGCTGTTACATTCTACCCCCCTTAAAATGAATTTCGCCCTCGAAATTCGTCTGGGTTATAAATGGTTTACTATTCGAAAGTTTCTTTAATAGAAACCCACATCGTAAAAAGGAATATCAAAACCAATCTTTAAAAACAAAAGTATGAAACGTAACGGTTACCCAAATAAACTAATCATTGGGTTTCCACATAGGTGAAAATATGGATATGGAAGAGAAATCTAACCATCTTGTTCTGATGGAGAGTGGTAGAGAACATGGCTATGGAAAAGCCAGTAATCACAAATCCATAGATTTGTGATGATATAAGGTACCATCTGATTCATCAGGTATAAGATCACTAGGACAACATTTTTGGTTTTCAAGATCATTTCCCTAAAGTTAAAAATTTGGATTAGAATAAATACTTACTTTATTTTGGTACAATCTCACTATTGTTCGTGCCTAGAACAATTTCCACTTCATCTCTTAAATAAATGAAGTTGAATTTGTTATTCGTGAAGTGTTAGCAGATCATGTGGTAGAATGACGGGTCATTCCATCTGTCTCAAACAAAAGGTTAGAAAAAATTATATACATAAGTCGATCTATAGTGAGATTAATCATATATGGTTCCTAAAATGGACTTATACTTCCTATATCATACTGTTTAATATAATAAAACTAGTTTCTACTAAACAGGGACTTCCTGTAGGCCAGTGGTAGGCGATAAAGGCCAGTCGCACTTCGGTTGTGGGTTCGATTCCCACAGCCTTGTCCGAAGCGATGGGCTGTCGCCCGTCCTGCAGGTTGTCCTTTTTCTAAAACTATATTACTATAACATCCCATAATATCGAAAAAACTTCTATCCTTAAACAATACTAACTTATGTCCAACATAATCCATTCCAATCTTTAGTCCTTTCCATAATACTGCAGTCCATTCTCATAACATAGTGAAAACGATTACCAGAGATTTAATACCATCGTTGATCCCCATATATCATAAGATATATCTTTTTGGACACATTCCAAACATTCAAAGGCCTTAATCTTGTACTCTCTTGAATACTCATTGAACCTTAGTGAAAACTTGAATGCAGTTAAAAGTTAACACTTTCCACATACCAAAATCCTCAAAATTCTATATACTCAAACCATGATATCACTTAGTCCTTATATCAATCATGAGCTCATGAATATTGTTAAACATTTCATTTTCTCGTTTTCCCTTCATTATGCGCATAATATCTCAATCACTTTGAATACCACATTAGACCAATACATAAATATTCCAATATTCCAAGATACAACATTATTTTGGAATCCCATTACATAAACACTTAATCATTCCACCACATCGTTGTCATATTCAACATTGCCAATAGTGATCGCATGTGACTTCCCTTTGTCCTTTGCCTTAAGCGGTTTCTCATGTCGATCATCACTAACCCTTGGATTAGGGCATTTATTAGCATAATGCCCCATTTCCTTGCACTTGAAGCATTGAAGTGTTGGTTGTACGTTCTCTGCAGTGTTTGCTTTATTCACTTCATTAGAATCCCATTTTCCATTACTTCGACACTCAGCTGCTCGATGACCTTCTTTTCCACACTTAAAACATTTTCTAGTCCCTTTAAGACAATCTCCACCATGCTTCTTTCCACACTTTGTGCATAAGGAAACATTCATCTTCTTTTCACCATTATTCTGAGTTTTCTCCTTGAACTCCATCTTTCGTTTCTTGTCAAACCCATGAGATGGATATGTAACACCAACTTCCATTTCTACCTTGATAGCACAACGCACAATTTCTTCATAGCTACTGAAGTCTCTTATAGCTAATGCCCTTCGAAGACTTGGTTTTAAGCCACTGAAAAATCGATCAACTTTACTTTCAGGTTGGATGATAATACCAGAAGCGTACCTTGCAAGTCTTGTAAAATTCACTTTATAGGTACCAACAGATTCATCATCCCTTTGCTTCAGTTCAAGAAACTCTTTCTCCATATTTTTTCGGAGAATACGAGGGAAGTACTTATTGAAAAATAAGTTCTTGAACTCGTCCCATTCCATAGACTCAATTTCATCCATTTGCCTCGTATTCTTAATAAGATTCCACCATTGATCAGCATCTCCTTCCAAACGATACACTGCTAGGATGACTTTATCATGTTCAGAACATTGAAGAACTGAAAATATCTTTTCAGTAGTACTAATCCATTGTTCAGCAACTAATGGATCAGTAGACCCACTGAAAGAAGGTGGACGCTGCCTCATGAAGGATTCAACAGAATGTTGCTCCTTCCTTTGCTCGTTTGGAAGTCCTGCATGATTCATAGCTTGAGAAAGTTGTGTGAGCATGGCTACAAGATTTTGCATTCCGGCTCCCATATCGTTTGGTTGCTCAGGGGGACAATCATTACATTGCCCATCACATTCCGCATTAACACGGTTCCTTCGGGTTCCAGCCATCGTCTAAAACCCCAAAAAAATAGTATGAGAGGAAAAAATCATGCTAGGGAAAACAACATAATTAAGGGGTAGTACCCTAAATATCTAACATCTTAGGTTAAATTCGAAGATCGTTAGCGCAATTCTAGGACTATAACCTATACGTATACTTAACCTTAGAGACATCCCTAGACATACCTTAGAAATATCTCTAGGGATCTCACTAACGTTTTCGCATCCTAGTTTCCAAAGGTTGACTAAACCTTTCCTCTGATACCAACTGTAGAGACCCGTATCCTGACGTACATGGACATTACATTACATTTGCGGAATACTTAATACATAACAAAAACACACACTAAAGGATCGTAATAGTTTAGTGTCTTTGGAAACTCGGAACGTAATCTTCTAATCGTGGTGAAAGTTCTTCAATATCTCCCATAAAGGTCATCCCTTTTTTTTTTACCTAAAACCTTTCTTTATATCCTGGGGAAAAGAAAACATAAAAGGGTGAGCTCAAATGCTCAGTAAGGGTAAACAAAAGAAATATCAATCACATCATATACATAAGAACATAGCTTTTGGAAATCTTAACCTGCAAAAGAGCTCATAATATTATATCATGGGGTAAATCATAGAAGTGAAATGTAATCCCAATAATTATAACTTAAAACATGAAACTTTGTGGCATACACACATAATCATAGAAAATCATTTCTTGTTAGTCAAGACTCATTGCCAAGACTATCTTAGTGGACAAAGTCCCTTTCTGAATCGAGTAACCCTCGTTTCAGTCCTGTTTCACTGAACCGGTATAACCTACCATTTCAGCCATGTCTATCTCATGAGATATAAAATCTTTACCCAATGCATTGGAGGGAGATATAGGTCCCACCCATCTCATAATGATACCATTCTTATGTGTGCCACAAAATCATAAATCATACATCATTTCATAACCCATGTAATAAAAATGGGATTCTTAAAACCACATGACATCATAAAACCATTCATATAAGATAAAGGAATTCATAAACATAATTCCATCACAACATAGTCAAATCAATGTAAAAATATGGATAGAAACAGAACCCTTTATTATCTTAGATGGAAAATAATTTTGATAAAACACTTGAAATGAATTCTTGAGGAAAATATCATTTCTTCTTCAAAATCAATTTCTTTTCACAAAACATCATGCAATTTTAAAAGAAAGAGATTTTATTAAAAATAGTCATGAAATCTTTTGGAGGAAGCTTCATGAAAATAAGGCTTTATAAAACCGTAAAAATCCGTTCATGTCGTTTATGTTAAAAAAAACATTCTTCATACTTTTTTCGGAAAAGTCAAAAAGTACCTCGTATGAAAAAGCGACAAAAGATTCCTTTCATATTCTTTACTAAAAACTCACCGAAGAGTAAAATTGGATTTAAACTATTGTAAGTGGATGGAAACAATATTACATATTGAAGGAACATGGATGTGGATGATAAAATACACCCCAGTAAATACTTATGAATAAACAATCTCGGATAAAAATGAGATTGTGATATTTCCCTTACCTTAGGTCCGACTTGCTTTGTAAGTGTCCGAACCTCCTGTATAATTATTTAAATCATGTTATTGACTTATTACAGAATCATATTCATTGTTATGATATATGGTTCACTTATGACATTATATTACCTGTTCTTTTGTAAATTCCATGTTAAAGAAGCGTTTTGGGTAAAATCGTTTCATTTATCGTAGGTGTTTTGACTGGTTGTTATTGACATCATTATTACTTATATCATGATTTACTTACTTCCAGAATATAAAATATGATTTATATATCATATATATTTAGTATATATATATATATATATATATATAATAGGTAGATAAATAAAATGAAAAACACCGTTCACGGAGACGGTAGACCGTACGTACGCATGAACGCTGTTTTCCTTTCCTTATTGTCTTGAAATGGAAGTAAGTAGATGACATACATATGTATATATATACATAAATACAGTAGATTTATAATTTCATATATTTCATTATTATTTCTTATATATACTTTATAATCATTCTTAAATGGTTAACATGGAGAATGAATCTCATCGCGTCGTGGAGACGGTAGTCCGTACGTACGCACGATCGATGATAACATTTCTATAAATATTGAATTGAATTGGAGTGGATTATACAATATATCAGAATCAATATGATGTTGTAATAACTATGTATAGTTATTCTTTACACCATTATACCCATCCATGTAAGGTGGTGGTGGAAAATAGATTACACCACGGCGTGGAGACGGTATTCCGTACGTACGCACGCGCGGTGATTTCTTTTTCCGTAGGATGGATAGATGGTGAAATAGGGTTGTTTCATACTTATAATAACATATCAATATATGAGTGATACTGATGTTATTACTTCATAATGAAATAACCTAAGAAGAAGAAGTGGAAGAAGAAATAAAGATGAAAGAATTGGTAACGGTAATTACCTCTTCTTTGAAGTGCCTCTTTGAGACCTCCTCTTAGGGCACTAGAATTGGTCTTTGAGGAAGACCAGAACCTCTAGGATGTTTCTAGGGAAGTGTAGAAGAGATTTTGGCAGGGGTTCTCCGAGCTTGAGTGCTCAAATTGGTGTGAGGAGGAGGGGGAGGAGGTGTCCTTTTATAGGGGAGGAGAGGGGCACCTTAGGAATATCTCAAAATATTATTTTATATTAAAGTCAAAATCGGTTTATAATGGTTCCAAAGGGTCTTATTTCAAAGCTAAAGTGGCGATGGGTCGAAATCCTATCAACCAATAGAATTTAGACAAGTTTAGGATATTATTTTAACCTTATCAATTAGATTTAACTCTAAGTTAAATAATTTAACTTTTACCATGTCTTTTTGTTTTCTTTCACTATATGGTTAATACACTTACTATAACATGCCAAACGAACCCCAAATTGTTTATTATTAATATATATATCCTTTTCTAAGTCATTTGGCCGAACCATAGATTTTTAGGAATACAATAACAATTAATAATATAATATTTGATTTAAAAACTATTTTGTGTCAATTTTGACACTATTTGATATATTATTTTTGTAAAAGTCATAACAGAATTAAATGTTCTAAACAAGTTGATTAAATCAACATTAATATATCATAGTAACCTATAAAATTAGTGGAATTCATAAAAAATCTCAAATTACATTTATTTTGGTGTTTATAACATCAATTATGTCAATATTTCATTAATAAGATAATTACTGCATCATCGTTGTGTCATAAATAAATTAACTTATTTTATGTCTAAAAATTAAAAATAAAATACCATCATGTAGGAAATCGTTTTAGCTTTCTAATGAATATTTATAATCTAAAATCCAACATATGTAAACCTATGTAACAATTGTTTTTCTAAAAGATATATGCTTGTGTCATTTTTGTATTCATTTTAACTTAATTAAAATAAAGTGTCATTATCACTTACAAGTGGATCAATGGGGTCCCAAAATCGACCCAAAGATGCCCATGGTCGACCCTGTATCAACCAATAGGGTTAAGACACGTTTTAGGGTAATTTAATATTATTATAATATTATTTTTTAACCCTTATTTACCGGATTTACCCTTAAGCATGGTAAATAAAATATTTACCGCAGTAATTATTCAAAATGTCTAAAAATAAAAGTTACCTATTTACACAATTTGAACATCCTGATTCCAAATATGGAATCCATTTTTCTAAATTCAAAACACAGAAGTGGCAGAAATTAATTTAAAATTAATTCCCGCTGTCAAAACAAAAAGCGTGTTTTTAAGAGATAATAACTATCAAAAGATTGACACTTGTTTATGTTCGGTTTAATTGTAAAATTGTGTCCAATGAACAACATTATATTAAGTGGTAAAAATATATTCTAAATATACTTTAAAACCACTCAAATTAATAATTTATCACTATTAATTATTTCGATTAAAAAAGTTGTTTTTAATTATAATTTAGTAATTTTCACTATTCATCAGAATATGAAAGTTATCCGAAAAGTACCAAAATTTCACCTTAGGCTAAATTCGATACTCTGAATCCAAAAATGAAGTTCATTTTGAAAAATAAGATTTACAGAGTTTTAAAAAGTGGTTATTACTATTCATAATGGCTAGTTTTAATAATATTTTAATAGCATATCGTTGTTTAGTGAAACTCGGTATTGCGTATTACACACGCTATCGAGGAAGGTCGTGATTGCGTGTAATGCAAGGCAAGTCAAGGATGCGTGTTGTGCAAGCTCCTTTTGGTGTAGCGTACAACACAAGACTTTAATAAAATTAAAAAGAATTTTTTTTTATAAAATCTTGGGCTGTTACATATATCATCCCTAGACAGTTTTATTCTCACTAAAAAAATATCATTTTATTGTTCTATAAGAGATTCATCTACCTAATTCACCTAACATGGATGCTTCTTAACTATTTTTTTTCACATGTTGTGGGCTAGTAGGGGTCTTCTTAGTATGTAAATGGTATGATGGTGTCTTATAGGATGGTCACGGTATATGTCCATATCCTAGATGATAAATATGTATCTAATATTTGATATGTTCCCTAAAATGTTTTACCCTAACCCTATAAGAGACTCAGCATATGAAGGCTCTCTTTTATTTATGTTTTTCTAATTGTAGGTCCTTCCTATTGAAATTAGATGTCACTCTGAGGAGGACGTTCATAGTTTACACCGTAATGGAGAGGGATGCCATCATAGTTTGATGTCCACTTGTAGGGATAATCTAAGCAGTATATAGGCTGGGGTGTACTTTCAAGTTGGACACCAATAAGGGAATGACCTTCTTGGTATTTTATGTCACTATGGGAAGGACCTTCCTAGTGAGTACCATCATTACGAGGACTACTATCATATCTTTATTTCCAATAGTAGGGATAATTTATATATTATATAACCTAGGGAGGATCTTTAGGGAGGGAACCAACAAATGGAGGACCTTCTTATTGTTTGATGTAACTGTTTGGAGGGCCTTTCTAGTGAGTGTCAACTTGGTGACAACTACCATCATATCTTGATTCCCAACTGTATGGAGAATTTTTGTAGGGTATACCATGGGGATGACCATTATGGATGATGATATCAAGTTGGGGACATTAATTATATTTGATGTCACTATAGGTAGGACATTTATAGTGAGTTACATCATGGTGAGGACTACTATAATAGCTTGATGCCCGACTGCATGGAGAATTTATACATTTTATACCTAGGGGAGGACCATCTGTGTGGAAACTATAAAGGGGATAACCTTATTACTATTTAATTTTCTATTCATGAGGAGGGATATAATGATTCTTATCATGAGATAATCTCTCTTGATTGATGAATTTGTGTCCAAGAAGGTATCGTTCATGGTTGATGCTCTGGGTAAAACTTTCAGAGTTTCTGGTAACTTTGTTGTGGGGATGAGTTGTACAAATGCTACTACGACTTCCATTATTTTTAACAGATTATCAAGATCATGAAGAATCATTGATAGGTGTTTTATGGCTTCAAGAACTCTAGCTTTCATCGCAGTTGTTCCATGATTCTAGTATTCATTTTATTGATTCCTTTGGTGCAATTCATTTGTGGGTGTTCTTCTGTGGGTGACTAGGGATGCTTTTTTTAGGTGGTAGACATCATATACAGTTACTGGTTCGATTATATCCCATAATGATGTTAATATTCACCAAATATCTACTTGATTTTTAGGAGGAATATATTCCTACCATGGAGCATCCAAGGAAGTGGACCAGTTTCCCACAATAGTAATGGGTATTTGTGCCTGATACTATTGTCCATTTATCATAGAATATTTTTAGTGACCATTCTATACAAGAAATAGGATGAAGTTCTACTTTGGAGTAACCACCTTATTGTGTGGATGAGTTAGCCCACTTCGGGAGATGGGGTTGTGGCCCTACTATTCACTATTTCCCCAAATGTGATTACATCTTGAAAAATATATAGGATATATTAAAGGATTTTTCACTCATCCTAATACATTTATAAGATGTTTTGAGATATTTATTTAGTTGTTACATGAATATATTCCCATTATTATATTAGAGAAAAAATATTTTCCTACTATGGTCCACCATTTTCTACTAGTGGGTACTGGAAATTCTTTTGTGTGGGGGCATATATATGATTCTTCCCCTGATTTGAAACTGGGATATGCCAGATTTTTTCTAAAATATCTATTGTATATAACGATTGGGTTTCATACTTGTGATTACGAATTTATGTTGGCTCATTTTTTTCCACCATACTTTTTTGATGGGCTTGATATACATCCATAAGAATATGTCTCTTCTACTATTTGGTTTCCATCATATTATACTGATGGGATTATTATGTGTTTTTAGAGACATATATATGCCTATAGTTTTCCACCCTATTTATCTAAGGGTCTTAGTGTGTTTTAGAAGGAATTACCATATGGCCATAGCTGGTGGCTTCCCTATTTGGATAACGATCTTTGTGAAAAGTATCCATAATTTGTTCATTCTCATAATTTTTTGTCCTATTTGACTGAAAGACTTCATGTGAGGGAGCATGAATATAATCATGCCCATAGTGTTTCACTATATTTTCCTGGATTACTTCTTCAGTAGGAATGAGGGTGATGGAATTTTCCTAGTTCTATGTTTGTTACCCTTTGTTGGTCGTCTGGGGGACCTGGGTCTATTTGACTTCAATAAGGGACCTTAGGGAAGTGTCCTCTTCATAGTGAGGATGTGGGAATTCACGGCATTAGTGAAGATGATTTTTGGTATGGTTCCTTGCGAGGGACTCTTATGGTATTGGGATGAAGTCATTAGTTAATAATTCTTCATCCATTCCTAGGTAAGGGGAAATTAATTCTCACATTTTGGGGATAAGCTTTCAAAATGGTTAGAGATGACTAGTGAGGTTGTCCGGTTCTGGACTGCCAACCACCACTAAGTGAATGGAATGAGGGGATTCATGGCCTAGAGGGCCTAACTATTTTCCTCCATGGTGGGAAGAGTATCCTTTTTGTGGTACTCCATAACAAGTGCATTAGAAAACCAGAATAGAATATGCTCGTAGGGTGATGGTTTCCTTCACTTGATTGAGGACCCAACCAGTATAGTGGTTGATAAGAGTGTTTGTGACAATTGGTGAGATAATATTGGATTTAAGAGATTTTGATGAATAATGTCTCTAATATATATGAAAAATACAAATAAAAATCATCATCAAAGTAGAATCTCATGACCACATGCATAATTGATGGTATTTTTTGACGCTTTTCTATTTTGGATGTGAAACGGGACTAAAGTGGGGTTACACCGCCACCTAGGTTAAGGGTTCACGTCAAGTTCACCATTTTGTTTACCTCTAAGATGTGTTTTATCCCAAACGGTTGATTATAATGGGTTAAATAGTACGTAATCATTGAAGTTGGGTACAAGGTTTTTGAACGATCTCTAACTTCTTTAGTTCGTGGAGCCAGAAACATCCAACGGCTCTCATATCCATGATTCATGAACCTAATTTCCAAAACTAAGAGTTCATTGAGTAATGTGGACATTGACACTAAAAAACACAAATTGGTATAGAGGAGGGGGTTTCGGGCTCATCAGGCCATTTTAGGGGGAACTATTTTCTATTTTGGGAAACTCTTATAAATTTAAGATATATTCAAAAATCTTTGGTTCTTCCCAAGTATATATATGTAGATTACCCTAATATAATGACTGATCATAAATACACATGGGTTCTGAATATTCTGTAGGTATCCAAGGTTATCCATCAATGGTACCCCTTGGATGGATTAGATATTCTTTGGTCGGTAATTTTGATAATGCTGGTATTAATCCATTTGGTGAGGCATTCTGTAGTTTTTTATCATCCTGGGGGGGGGGGGGAAAGATATTTTGATGTCGAGATCAAACCCAAAAGATTGGATTCCAACATTTCCTCATGACAGAAATCAGAACCCAAATAGTTCAGTGCCTATTAATAGGATACATCACCATTTAAGGTCATGTGACCTAGACCCAAGCATTCTTATTAATGTCATGAGTCAAGGACGCCCAGGAAAAAGGTTCCTTGTCAATGATGGGGTGGGACTTATGTCATGGCATACTGAGGGACCATGTAGAGATATAGTCTCTATATTAAATATTAAACTACATGGGATGTATCCTGGATAACATTAGGGTGGATTTGGGTGATGGTTTCATTCTTCATGGAGGCTTACTATATATCCCACTATGTTTGGAATCAAAGACCTCATAGTTTAGTGGAGGTTGGGGCTTATGCATGGAAGCTTTTTATTTGAGACCCAAAGGAGAAATGGTCTATAGGTTGGGGAATGATATTATTTGGTCTATGGAATAGAGTAAATTAGTATGGGATGTGGATGTTGGGTTTGGACCTTTGGGAGGCTTCCTATATATCCCAGTGAGTTGGTAGTCAAATCACAAGTATGTTGGTAGAGGTTGGGGCTTACACCTGGAAGCTTCCCATTTGAGACTCGAAGGAGATATCGTCCACAGGTACGGGCATGATCATACTGGGGATATGGTTTGAAGGAAATCATGACGAGATGTGGATATTTGGTTTGGACCTTTGGGAGGCTTACTACATATCCCAATTAGTTGGGAATCAAATCCCATATAGTTTTTTAGAGGTTGGGGCTAACGCATGGAGGATTCCCCATTGAGACCCGAAGGTGATATTTTCCATGGGTAGGGGAATGATCATTCTAGAGACATTGTCCTAAGGAAATTATTATGTGATGTGGATTTTGGGTTTTGTCCTTGGGGGGCTTCTATGCATCCATGTTAGTTTGGAATCAAATCCCCCATAGTTCGGTAAACGTCGGGGCTTCTGCACATAATCTACCTATTTGGTGCACCTTTATGGGAAATACAGCCCTTTAATGTTTTTTATATTGTTTCAGGGTGTATACCATATAGGAAGTCCATTTGGAGAGACATGATTGGGTCTTACACTTGGATGGATACCCATATGGTGTGGCTTTATTGGGAATATTTGTAACACCCCCAAGCTTCCACGGTACGCTTCACTTTGAATAATACAATAGCTTGTGTTGTATGCAATGTTGAGTTCTTGCACACCACGACCAATCAAACTAGCTGTTATGAATAATAATACCCACTTTTTGAAATTTTATAAATTGTATTTTTTAAAATAAACTTCATTTTTGGATTTGGAATATCAAAATTAGCTTAGGGTGAACTTTTTGTATTTCTCTAAAAACATTCAATTTTTGATGAATAGAGAAAAAACAAGCATTATTATTTAAAAAAAAATATTTTATTTAAATAATTATTAATTTAATTTAAAGTTATTTTTAGTAAAAATAGATAAATAATACCTATATTAGGTCAATGTAATTCATTGGAGTCATTTTAAAATAATATTAGATGTATAAAATTTTATTGAACTTTTTAACCTCTTTTACCCACCTTCTAGGAACATTTCAAAATTTTCATAAAACATATTTTTACCACTTCAGTGAATTTAATTTCAAAAATTGTAGAGACATGGTTTACATCCGTAATTGAAAGTTGGTTCAATAGGATGAAAATCATTTTTTATGAATAGTAACTATTGAATTTTATTTACCACAGTTAAAAGTAAATATGGTAATTAAAGGTAAATATGATATTGTAATTACCCTAACACATGTCATAATTCTATTGTATAAGTGTTTTTATATAGAAATCAACCTTATTAATAAAATATGATCCTATTTGATTGATTAGATTAGGACTTTTATTATTATTTTATTTAAAGAAGAGTTAAAAGTGATAAATTCAAATTTTCATAACTAAAACATTTTTAATATAGGGTTATACATAAGATAAATTAGACTAAAAATATTAATTAGAAATATAAATTTTTTTAATACATAATAGTATTTTATTTAAATAAATTATAAATTATATAAATAAATTTATTTATGACACTATGATGATGTAGTAATTACCTTATTAATAAAATATTAAAATAATTGATATTATAAATATCCAAATAAATGTAAATTGAGACTTTTGATGAATTACACTAATTTTATAGGTTAATATGACATGTTAAGATTTATTTAATTTATTTTTTATAAGTAATCAAGTTTTTTTTGACTTTCACAAAAACCAAATACTAAATAGTATCAAAATTGACATAAATGAGCATTTAAAACAAATACTATATTATTAATTGATATAATGTTACTAAAAATATATGGATTGGCCAAAGGACTTATATAAGGTTATATATGTCAATAATGAACCACTTGGGGTCCTCTGGGCTTTTTATAGTAATTTTATTAACCATTTATTATAATAATACAAGAATAAATGGTAAAAGTTAAACTAATTAACTAAGAGTTAAATCTAGACGATAAGGTTAATATGGTGCCCTAAACCTATTTAAAAGATATTATTTGAGATATTTTTGACCCATAACCATCTTATCATATTAATAAATCCTTTTGGAGCCATTATAATGTGAATATTATTGTATACTAAATTAATATATCAAGATTTTCGTAAAGTGACCCTCACCTCTCCTATAAAATGCTACTTCCCATTCTCTCAAAATCACACCTCCTAATAAATTTGGCTTAGCCAGCCCTGGATCAAATATCTTTCCAACTACCCTAATATTAACCTATAGTCCTTAATTTGATAATAAAGCTGACCTAAATAGCCCTTTTGATCAAATTAAAAGGAAGAACCCAAAGAAGAGGTAATAATTTCATCACCTCTTTAAAAGTTATTTCTTCATCCACTTCCTATTTCTTTGTTGTTTCCATTCCATAACAACAAATATAGTACATTATACATAATGTGATGTTATTATAAATATGGGACAAACATATTAATTATTCAATCTATCTTATGAATGACAAAGTCACCATACATGTGTTCGTATGGATTACCGTCTCCACGTCGTGGTGTAGTTTTTTATTCCGTACTTCATTATTTGGATGGGTATAATAATGATTATAATTGATGTAAATAATAAATATAACATGTTAATGACTCTTTATATGTAATATAACATAAAATTACATACAATTTCACTGTAAATAGAATGATATTGTTGCTTGTGCGTACGTATGAATTAATGTCTCCACAAACATGATGAGATTCATTCCCCATCGTAACCATTCAAGAATAATTTTAATTTTATGATTAAAAATATTTTTTAAGAATTTCATATCATTCTGGATATGAATAAAATAAATTCTATCCAAAACAAACATAACTTATGTAAAAAAACATATAATGTAAAATGAATCAGTTGACCCCCGAAACAATGATACTACTGAAATATTATAAACAAAGCAATATTAAATGATCATATATGATATCATATTCATGTATATGGTTTTCATATAATTTAATAACAATGATTTAAATATTATATGGGAGGTTAATGTACCCTCGACCATGTAAAGGTACAAGTTAAGGTTTAATTTTAAAATCTCTTTATTTATTCGATGGTGTTTATATGTAAGTATCTACTGGGACCTCATTATCATCCACATTTGTGTTTCTTAAAAATGTATTTCAAAAAATTTTTACTATTTACTATACTATGGGTTAAATAAATTTACACCCTTATTTTACTTTTCTATAAAATGGTTTGAAAGGAATCTTTCCATTGCTTTCCAAATAAGGTACTTTATGACCTTTTTGACAAATTAAGGTAAGGTTGTTTTTTTAACTTATATAACAGGTTCGGTTATTATCTGCTGTTATAAAACCATCGAAGCTTCCATTACAATCTTATGAGAATATTTTCAAAATAAATGTTTTATTTTTTAATTATGTGCCTTTTAGATTATTTCAAAATAGAAAGAGATATTTCTCTCAAATAGTTTTTGATTTCATCTATGTCAGCATCCGTTGATAAATTTTACACTTATTTGAAGTTGATTTATAATGATAAAATCATCCATATTGTATTTAATGTTTTGTGATATTTTTTACTATGGATGTGTTATTTTTATACCATTCATGGTTTCTGGTTAAATTATTAACATTTCTTATGATAGTTTTATGATGAATTATTATGTTATATATCAACCTTTTTATATGAGGAATGAATTTGACTTCGTATGTGATGGGTGGATCCCGCTATAGATCTTTTATGTATCAGTTGGTCTCATGAGAAACACTAGTTTCTTGGCACAAGGCCTTGAAAAAATATTATTTTTAGTCTTGGAACAAGGCCTTGACTATATGGTTATGATGCCCGGAATTATGCATTCCATCATTGTAAAATTAGCTATTGATATTACATGTGATTATTTGACTAGTAGAATATCCATGTGAATAAGTAAATGGAATTATTTTACATATTTTTCCCATATTATGATGAAGTTTATGTTTAAAAGGATTTTTTAAGTCTTATACATTGCCTTAAATGTTTATTCTTATTTATGATAGTTTCTGCTATATTGTTATCCTTATTGAGCATCTAAGCTCACCCCTTTCTTATATTTTCTTTTTCCCAGGATGTGAAGAAATATATTATGAATAAAATGTAGGAATAGGATAAGGGAAATGAGTGTGTTCAAAGCTAACACAATGTTGTTGTTTTTCCATTTCATAATGTAATGTAAAAATTATGTATGTATTTAGTACTTCCAAGGCTACTAAACTAATCTGTCTTTTGAGACTTGATCTCTTGTGATCATGAAAATGTTATGTAATAATGCACTAACTCTAGGTAACTAGGGTCTGGGCGTTACAGTTTCTATCAAAGGAAGTTTAGTACAAACCTTGGAAGCTATATTTATAAAAAATCTGATTATAGAACATTACCCAATGATAGGCTTTAAGAATTATTATTTAAGAACTTCCTAGAATTTGGTAATATAGATATTTTTTGTATTTTCCAAGAAATACAACCATGTCTTGATACGATCAGGTAGAGGTGGCTCTGGCAGAGATGTACCAAGGAGTGAAAACTCGGACAAGGAGTTTCGGTCTTGACTCGGGGTATCCTGGTACACAACAATGGGACTTGATGCACTCTTAGTTGTGACACTCCTTGGGGATATGCTTAAGATTATACACATTTTCTTTACAAACCATTAAAAATGATTTATGATTAAATACTTCCTCAAATAAAATATTTTTTTATGATTATGTATTATATTCAGAAATTATTCAATTTTTTTTAGGTATTTTACTAGTTTGGAATTATGTATTGCGATTCATAAACTAATCTAGTGTATGCCATTTTTTATAAATGGGACCTAGTAAAAGGAATGGAAACCATATCAATGCATGTAACCAATGTAGATATTTCCCTCCTACTCAAGATAATTATAGTGGTTCTGGTGATGCAACTAATGCTAAACAACTTACAATCATACTGGGACAACTCACTTAGGTAATGAATAATAACCATAAAAGTATGGAGAACCCTGATCCAGAATGTGGAGGATCAATGATAGACCGCTTCATGAGGAACTAACCACCAAAATTCAGTGGAACTACAATTACACTTTTATCTTAGAAATGGATAAGTTCCTTAGAGAAAATATTTCATGCATTAAGGAGTAGCAAAAGGAAAAATGTTTTTATAGTATTTTATCGCCTCAAGGGAGATTAAAATCAATGGTGGTCACTAATTATAAACAAAAATGAGGATTAAGAAGTTTAAAATATAGAATGGATGGAGTTTAAAGATATTTTCTTTGAAAAATACATTCTTCATGACCATCATGAAGATATAGAAAGAAAATTTCTGAGTCTAAGGATAAAGAAGGATGAGAATGTCACAAAGTATGAGGCAAAATTTACAAGGTTATCATGGCATACTGTAGATATTATACGTAACCCAAGGAATATGATTGATTGATTCTTTCATGGGTTAAATCTATTTATCCATCAATAATTATTCTTATAATCCTTCTCATCGTAAGAAGATATTGTGTCATGTGTTATCAAAATAGAAACATAATTCACTAAGTCTATATAATTCAAAGAAAATCAAGAGAAGAAGAGATATTCTGAACACTCTGGAAATGGAAATAAGGGGAAGAAGGGAAAATTTGAATTTCCACCCTATAATAAATGTGGGAAGAAACACCTCGGTACTTTCCTGAAGGGAATGGGAGTCTGTTACAAGTGTGGTGAAAAGGCCACCAAGCACATGATTGCAAGCGAAATAAAGAGGTTTTCAATGTTGAATTCTACAATTGTAGAGAAATGGGGCACAATGCATGTAACTCCCCGATCCCAGTTACCTAGAGTCAGTGCATTATTGCGTAAAATTGGCATGATCACAAAAGATCATGTCTTGAAATACCGATTAGTTTAGTAGCCTTGGAAACACTAGATACATTCATAAATGTTACATTATATAATAAAGTAAAAAATCACAATAACATAGTCTCCATAGTCCACACTTCAATCCCCTTCAGACTATCCCTGTAGGTCAGTCATAAAATATTTCTTCACATCTTGGGAAAAATAAAACACTGAAAGGGGTGAGCTCAGATGCTCAGTATGGATAACAATATAGCAGGAGCTTTCATAAATAAACATAAACATTTAAGGCAATGTATAAATAAAAAAAATCCTTTTAAACTTGAACTTCAACATAATATGGAAAAAGTAAAATGAGATAATGCCATTTACTTATTTTCATGGATATTCTACTGGTCGAATAATCACATGCAATATCAATAACCACTTTCATAATGATGGAATGTATAATGCCAGACTATCATAACCACGTAGCCAAGGCCTCGTGCCAAGACCACAAATAAGATTTTGTCAAGGCCTCGTGCTAATACACTAGTTTTTCTCATGAGACCTTCCGATCCATTGGGGAGCTATAGCAGGCTCCACCCGTCACTTATTAAGTCCAATGAATTCCTCATATGAACAGGTTTAAACATATCATAAACCATAACATAATCGTATCACATAAAACATGTATAAAGGAAACATAACATTTCCACATTTCAATCACAAGATATCAATACAACACATTGGTATAATAAAAACCTTATTAAAACCATTTTCAATACCAAAATAAAAGAAAATTAAAACTTGGTATTTATTTTTCATTTTAAACAAATTATGGCTTGTAGAGGAAGCCGAAACTCAAATAATGGTCACGGCGGAGGAGAAGTTGTTGTCTCCGCATACGTACGACAAGAAAAATATTCCTTTTTATCATTTAGAAAAATGCTTCGTATAAAAAGATTCATTTTTAATAAATGTAAAAGTCAAAGGGGTTTATACACCTTATAAAAGAAATTTGTGTATAAAACAAAATATGCCTCAATGAATGGTGATTGAGACGAAGTCCTTTAAAAAGGTAATTTTTTAAAATAAAATAGATCTATTATGTGTATTCACTATAAGAACACATAAATAAAGTAAAAAACACAAGATATGACATAATAATATCACGACATAATTTGAAAGTAGGAGATTAACCCAAAGAATGGAAATTGGGTTAAGAAGTTCCCTTACCTTGTGTCCGACTTGACTCGGCCGTTATTTAACCTCATGAATAATAAAATAGAGTTAATATATACTTTCTTAATATCCTTTTTCAAGTTCATTATTCCTTTTATATCACTTATTACCATGTTATGAACACTATTTAATTATTTAAGTTAATAACGGTCGTTTTGTCGATATTTGGTACTTGAGTCAACAATAAACTTCTTATAATTACAAGTTGTTTATGTGGTAGAATATAAATTATCTACAGAATTATATTCATGATGTAGATAGGATATATATCATATATATCCAGTTTATACATTCATTCATAATTTTACGTAACATTTAGAGGTAAGAAATGAAATGCACCGTTCATGGAGACGGTAAGCCATACGTACGCATGAACACTACTTTCATTTCTATTTCATATTTAATGGAATGAAATCATAATTATATAAAGTTATATTATAATTCCAGTATAATATAATGTATAATACCATTTACTCCATCATTTATACATCCCACATATTGCATTAACGATTGAAATCACTTTGAGGGGGCGGTAGTCCGCGCTTCCTAAAATGAAAATATCGCGTTTACCCATAATGGAAACCATAAAGGTATGAAATAAATGAAAAATACATAAGCTTAAGTAAAACATAAATATATTATATATCATATATAAATATAGTTACATCTTAATGGCCACCTTTGAAGGTGTTATATGAGTGTTGAACAATCATCGTTTCGTGAGGCTGAAATTCGCCATCCACAGAAATAGTATGTTCTTTAACAATTAGATGTAGGTGTTTGTAAGTGTAGCTCTAATACTTCTTATAAAAACATCTTAGTATATTGAGGATAATTTTTTTGTTACAAAATAAATTAATAAAAAGTGTTTAGGGGGTTGGAGAAGCATAGTAAAACAAAATAACATAAGAGAAGACATTACCTTAAAATCGGGTAACTCTTTTTGATTTGAGCCAAAGGCTTCCTTGGGAAGAGTTCTACCAAAGGTAAGGCTTCTAAGAGTAAGAGAGGGAAGTTGGGAGAGTAGTTGGACAGATTTTGGCCGAGCAAAATGGCTTGATGGTGTGAATAAGGTGGTAGAGGTGGGGGCCTTTTATAAGAGGAGAGGAGGGGCACTCCTAGAAACTCATGAAATGTTATATTATTATGAAATGATTTTCGGATTTAAAAGGTCCCACAATTATATATATCTAGGATAAGGTGATAAGGGTTCGAAATATACCCATACAATAGGTTTTTGACAAGTTTAAGTATTATAATTTACATTATCGTTTCATTTTATTAAAATCGTTAAATAATGAGGTAATCGCTGCATCATCATGGTGACATAAATAATTTAATTTATTTAATGTCTAAAAAGTATATAAAAAACATCATGATGTAGGAAATATTTTTATATTTCTAATGAATATTTATAGTAAAAAATATGACTTGTATAACCCCATTTAAAAATTGTTTTATTAAAAGAACTCATGTTTGTGACATTTTTATTTTAACATTAAATAAAGTGTTTTTAATGTCATTTTCCTACCAAAGTGGCTCCATGGGGTCCACAAGTTGACTCATGGATTGTCTTGGTCTTCCATGACTCATCCAATAGGGGTAGGACAAGTGTAAAGGTATTTTGATATTTTTATAATATCATTTTTTCCTTAAATTTCACTAATTACCTTTAATCGCGATTAATTAAACTTAAAAGTTACTATTCACCAAAAATTATTTTAATCCCATTGAACCACATTTTACTTCCTAATGACAACCATGTATGTCGGATTTTTAAAAATCAAATCACAGAAGTGGTAATGTTTCATTTAAACAAAAAAATCAGTTTTTTAACTACCACTTAGTGGTTTCACTATTCATCAAAAATTGAAGTTTTTCAAAATAATGCCAAAATTTCACCCTAAGATATAATTGATATTACGAATTCAAAAATGATGTCTATTTTAAAATATTCCAAACATATAAGTTGTATTAATTAATTTTATAATTAATTCCTGTTGTCACAACAAATAGCGTGTTTTTAAGAAACAATATATATATTAAAAGATTGACAATTGTTTATGTCCAATTTCAAAGTGAAATTAATTATAATGACCACCATTGGATAAAATGGTAAAAAGTTATTCTAATTATACTTTAAAAACACTCAATAGTATAATTTATCACTATAAATTATTTTGATTAAAAAAGATGTTTTTAAGTATTTTTCACTATACATTAAAAATTGGAAGTTCTCAGAAAAATTCCAAAAATTCAAAATTGGCTAATTTCTATATTCCAAATCCAAAAATGAAGTTCATTTTGAAATATAAAATATATATAATTTCAAAAGGTAGGTATTACTATTCATAATGGCTATTTTGATTGGTCGTGGTGCATTAGAATCTCGAACTTGCGTACAATGCATTATTGAAAGAGAAGCATATCATTGAAGCTCGGGGTGTTACATTCTTCCCTCCTTCAATAAATTGTGTCCTCGCAATTTGAAATTTTTCTTTCAAAATAAAAGGTTGAAAATAGAAAATACCTTTGTGGAAAACCCACATCGGAAATAGGGTTAATAAAAATATAACATTAAAAGAAAGAAAGAGAGGTACAAAGGTCACCCGAGATAGCCCATACTAGGATTATATGAAAATATGGATATGGAGGAAAACAAACCATCAAGGTCTGATGGAGAGTTGTATAAAATAGGATTAGGAGAAATTTAACCACAATAAAGTCACAAACTTGTGATTGGTTAAATGGTCATTGAATCCCCAGTTGGAAAATTTAACCGATAACGTTTTTGTTTTAAGTTACCTTTCATAAAGTTGAGGAATTTATTTAAGAGATTTACTAATAATGTAAGGAAATAAACATACTTGTCATGTATACTTTCATTCCTTAATAAATTTTTACCACAAACCCATCTTTCACTCCAAATGGTAACAAAACTCAAAAATATTCTATTTATCCTAATTGTATAAGGTTCCAAATATTACCACATACCGTTTAGATTAGGAAAACTATTTTTTAATAACCAGGGACTTCCTGTAGGCTAGTGGTAGGTAATAAAGGCCTGTCGCACTATGGTTGTGGGCTCGATTCCTGCAGCTTTGTCCGACGCGATGGGTTATCCCCCAACCTACAGGTTGTCCTTTTCCTAAAAGTATAGTATTATAATATTCCAAAAATAATCTTCACAAATGTTTTAACCTTAAACAATACTATCCAAAGTTCAACTTAATTCATTCCATCATTTATAGTTTTCCATAATACCTCTATCCAGAATTTCTCTAAAAGGTCTCTAAATTCCAAAATCAATTGTAACATCAGATTCCCCAAACAAAGTAAAGATTATCTTATTATCACATACTAAAAATATGATTGCCTTCGTCATATTAAATCCTTAATGAAAACAAAAAGTACTTCAGTACAATCCTTATATATATCACATTATCCTTATAACCAGAATATAATCCTTGAGTCCAAAAGCACCAATACATTAATTATTCCGCTTGAACTGTAGTAACAACATAAGATTGTCCTTGATCCCTTGTCCTTTTCTGAGGTAAGTTTCCCTGATTCTTAGGACATTCATTTTCATAATTCCCCATTTCCCTACAATTTTAGCATTCAATATTGATAGCCTCTTTCTTTCCCTTACAACCACGAGCATGGTGGCCTTTTTCTCCACATTTATAACAAACTCTCATTCCTTTTAGGCAAGTACCGGGGTGATTCTTCCCACAATTATCACACAATGGAAAATCCTTCTTTCCCTTTTTTCCTTTATATGTCTCTTGTTCCACCGTTATCTTCTTATCTTGATTTACTTTATTGTCATATGATTTAGAGAATTCCTTTTCTGTTTTGATAGCACATGAGACAATAGCTTCGTACGACAAGTAGGTTTGTGAGATTAATGATCGACGGAGAAATGGTTTTAACCCATCAAAGAAATGATCGATCTTACTTCTTGGGTTACGTATATAATCTGCAGCATGCCTCGCTAACCTTGTAAAGTTAGCCTCATACTTTGCGACATTCTCATCCTCCTTTTGTCTCAGACTCAGAAATTGGCTTTCCATATCTGCTCGATGGTGACAAGGAAAGTATTTTTCTAAGAAAAGCTCTTTGAACTCCCTCCATTCCATATTAGATACTTCTTCATCTTCTTTCGTGTTTTGAATCAGTGACCACCATTGATTGGCATCTCTAGTGAGGTGGTAAAATTCCATGATAACCTTTTCCCTTTCACTGCTCCCCAAGGCATGGAATATTTTCTCTAAGGAGTTTATCCATTACTCAGCTAATAATGGATTTTTACCCCCATTAAATGATGGTGGTTGTTGCCTCATGAAACGATCTAACATTGATCCTCCACGTTGTGGATCATGGTTCTCCATACGAGTAAGGTTATTATTCATAACCTGAGTGAGTTGTCCCAGTATGGTGATAAGGTGCTTAGCACCAGTTGTATCTCCAGCTCCACAATAATTATGTTGAGCAGGAGGGAAATCCATACATGGACTGTGTGCATTTATACGGTTTCCATTCCTCCCACTAGGCACCATTTCTAAACAATGGCATAAACTAGATTAGTTTATGAATCAAAATACATAATTACAAACTTGCAAAACACTTAACATAAATTGAACTATTTATGGATATAATCCATAATCAAAATAAATGTTTTCTTTGTGGAAGTATATACTCATAACCCTTTATAGTGGTTTGTAAAGAAAAGGAGAATTATCCTAAGCATATCCCCCGGGAGTGTCGTAACCAAGAGTACAACAAGGCATGTTGTCGTGCACCAGTTCCCGTTCGAGTCTATCTCAAAGCGGTGTTTTCGGGTTTTCCCACTAGGTACATCTGTGCCAGATCCGCCTCTACCTGCTCGTATCTAGACAGGGATTTATTTCTCGGAAAACTCACAAAATCTCTATAATACCAAAATTCTAGGATGTTCTTCTACACTAATCCTCAAAGTCTATCTTTGGGCTATGTGCTCTAATCAGAGTTTATCTAAATCTAGCTTCCAAATTTAGTACTAAACTGCCTCTAATACCAACTGTAACGCCCCGATCCCAGTTACCCAGAGTCGGTGCATTATTGTGTAACATTGGCATGATCACAAAAGATCAAGTCTTCAAAGATCGATTAGTTTAGTAGCCTTGTAAAAACTAGATACATTCATAAATGTTACATTACATCATAAAGAGAAAAATCACAATAACATAGTCTCTATAGTCCACACTTCTATCCCCTTCAGAATATCCCTGTAGGTCAGTCATAAAATATTTCTTCACATCCTGGGAAAAATAAAACACTGAAAGGGGTGAGCTCAGATGCTCAGTAAGGATAACAATATAGTGGAAGCTTTCATAAATAAACATAAACATTTAAGGCAATTCATAACTAAAACAAAAGCCTTTTAAACTTGAACGTCAACATAATATAGAAAAAGTAAAATGAGATAATGCCATTTACTTATTAACATGGATATTCTACTGGTCGAATAATCACATCCAATATAAATAACCACTTTCAAAATGATAGAATGCATAATGCCAGACTATCATAACCACATAGCCAAGGCCTCGTGCCAAGACCAAAAATAAAATTTTTTCAAGGCCTCATGCCAATACACTAGTTTTTCTCATGAGACGTGCCGATGCATCGAGGATCTATAGCGGGCTCCACCCGTCACTTATTAAGTCCAATGCATTCCTCATATGAACAGGTTTAAACATATCCTAAACCATAACATAATTGTATCACATAAAACATGCATAAAGGAAACATAACATTTCCACATTTCAATCACAAGATATCAATACAACACATTGGTTTTATAAAAACCTTATCAAAACCATTTTCAATACCATAATAAAAGAAAATTAAAACTTGGTATTTATTTTTCATTTAAAAAAAATTATGGCTTGTAGAGGAAGCCGAAACTCAATTAATGCTCACGGCGGAGGAGAAGTCATTTTCACTGCATACGTACAACAAAAAAAACATATTATTTTTTTTCGTTTAGTAAAACGCTTCGTATAAAAATATTCCTTTTGAATAAACGTAAAAGTCAAAGGGGTTTATACACCGTATAAAAGAAATTTGTGTATAAAACAAAATATGCCTCAATGAATGGTGATTGAGACGAAGTCCCTTAAAAAGAACTTTTTTTTAAATAAAATAGATCTATTATGTGTATTCACTATAAGAACACATAAATAAAGTAAAAAACACAAGATATGACATAATAATATCTTGACATAATTTGAAAGTAGGAGATTATCCAAAAGAATGGAAATTGGGTTAAGAAGTTCCCTTACCTTGTGTCTGACTTGACTCGGCCGTTCTTTATCCTCCTGAATAATAAACTAGAGTTAATCTCTAATTGATTAAGATCCTTTTTCAAGTTCATTATTCTTTTTATGTCACTTATTACCATGTTATGAACACTATGTAATTATTTATGTTAATAACGGTTGTTTTGTCGATATTTGGTACTTGAGTCAATAATAAACTTCTTATAATTACAAGTTTTTTATGTGGTAGACTATCCATTATCTCCAGAATTATATTCATTATGTTGATATCATATATATAATATGTATCCAGTATATACATTCATTCATAATATTGCGTAACATTTAGAGGTAAGAAATGAAATGCACCGTTCATGGAGACGATAAGCCGTACATACGCATGAATGCTACTTTCATTTCTATTTCATATTTAATGGAATGAAACCATAATTATATAAATTTATATTATAATTTCAGTATAATACAATGTATAATACCATTTACTCCATCCTTTATACATCCCACATATTGCATTAACGATTCAAATCACTTTGAGGGGGTGGTAGTCCGAACTTCCTAAAATGAAAATATCGCGTTTACCCATAATGGAAACCATAAAGTTATTCAATAAATGAAAAATACATAAGCTTAAGTAAAACATAAACATATTATATTTCATATATAAATATAGTGACATCTTAATGGCCACTTTTGAAGGTGTTATATGAGTGTTGAACAATCATCGTTTCATGAGGCAGAAATTCGCCATCCACAAAAATAGTATGTTCTTTAACCATTAGATGTAGGTGTGTGTAAGTGTAGCTCGAATACTTCTTATAAAAACATCCTAGTATATTGAGTATACTGTTGTTGTTACAAAAGAAATTAATAAAAAGAGTTTAGGGGGTTGGAGAAGCAAAATAAAACAAAATAACATAAGAGAAGACATTACCTTAAAATCGGGTAACTCTTTTTGATTTGAGCCAAAGGCTTTCTTGGGAAGAGTTCTGCCCAAAGTCAGGCTTCTAGGAGTAAGAGAGGAAAGGTTGGAGAATATTTGGGCAGAGGTTGGACGAGAAAAATGGCTTGAAGGTGTGAATAAGGTGGAAGAGGTGGGGGCCTTTTATAAGAGGAGAGGAGGGGCACTCTTCGAAACTCATGAAATGTTACATTATTATGAAATGATTTACGGATTTCAAATTTCCCAAAATTATATATTTCTAGGATAAGGTGATAAGGGTTCTAAATCTACCCATCCAATAGGTTTTTTACTAGTTTAAGTCTTAGAATTTACATTATCTTTTCATTTTATTTAAATCGTTAAATAATGAGGTAATCGCTGTATCATCATGGTGTCATAAATAATTTAAATTATTTAATGTCTAAAAATTATAAAAAAAATATCATGATGTAGGAAATATTTTTATATTTCTAATAAATTTTTATAGTCAAAAATATGACTTGTATAACCCCATTTAAAAATTGTTTTTGTAAAAGAACTCATGTTTGTGACATTTTTATTTTAACATTAAATAAAAAGTATTTAATGTCATTTTCCTACCAAAGTGGCTCCATGGGGTCCCCAAGTTGACTCATGGATTTTCTTGGTCGGCCACGACTCATCCAATAGGGGTAGGACAAGTGTAAAGGTATTTTCATATTTTTATAATATCATTTTTACCTTAAATTTCACTAATTACCTTTAATCGCGATTAATTAAACTTAAAAGTTACTATTCACCAAAAATTATTTTAATCCCATTGAACCAAATTTTACTTCCTAATGAAAACCATGAATGTTGGATTTTTGAAAATCAAATCACAGAAGTGGTAATGTTTCATTTAAACAAAAAATCAGTTTTTTAACTACCACTTAGTGGTTTCACTATTCATCAAAAATTGAAGTTTTTCAGAACAATGCCAAAATTTCACCCTAAGATATAATTGATTTTCCGAATTCAAAAATGATGTCTATTTTAAAAAAATTCAATCATATAAGTTTTATTAATTAATTTTATAATTAATTCCCGTTGTCACAACAAATAGCGTGTTTTTAAGAAACAATATATATCAAAAGATTGACAATTGTTTATGTCTAATTTCAAAGTGAAATTAATTTTAATGACCACCATTGAATAAAATGTTAAAAATATATTCTAATTATACTTTAAAACCACTCAATATTATAATTTATCACTATAAATTTTTTTGATTAAAAAAGTTGTTTTTAAGTATTTTTCACTATTCATAAAAAATTGGAAGTTCTCAGAAAAATTCCAAAAAATCAACATAGGATAATTTCTATATTCCGAATCCAAAAATGAAGTTCAGTTTGAAATATAAAAAATATATAATTTCAAAACTGGGGTATTACTATTCATAATGGCTATCTTGATTGGTCGTGGTGCGTTAGGATCTCAAACTTGCGTACAATGCATTATTGAAAGTGAAGCGTATCGTAGAAGCTCGGGGTGTTACAATGTAAATGAATGTCCTAGGCTCTAAGGAATCTTACCTCGAAAAAGGTCAAGGGAGAAAGGCCAAGATTATGCAATCATTACTGCTGAGGATGAAGTTCCAAATGATGTTTTGGTAGGTAAATTAATCGTTTCCTAAAATTTATCCAATGATTTATTTGATTCTAGATCATCACATTGTTTCATATCTTCCAAGTTTTCCAAGAAAATTAGATATTTCTGATTTCATTTAACTATGTAATTTTCGTTCAAAACTCTTAGAGTAAGTATCATTGCAACAATGTTTTGTGAATCAGTTCCCAGAAGGGTATATAAAAGTGTGTTATCTACAAATTTCATCATCATACCCCTGATTAAATTTGATATAATCCTCATTATGTATTGGATTTTGGACCATGATGCGAAAATTTATTGTATGAAGAATGAAGTTACAATTTTTGATGATGATAAGGAAAGCATTATCTTTAGAGAAGAAACATCACCATCTGATTTTCATCTAGATCCATCCCCAGTAGCTCTATTGAATTTAATTATTGGGGTGTAAGAGAGTGAAATAACTATGGATGAGGAAAGGAATGGTCAAATAGAGGACGTACATATTGTTCAAGAATATGTTGATGTGTTTCCAGAGGATTTACCTGGATATCCTCCAGAACAAGAATTTGAGTTTTCCATTGATTTAATTCCTAGTTCAAGGCCCATATCGAAGACACCTTATAGAATGGAAACTGTGGAATTAGTGGAACTAAAGAAACAACTAGAGGAATTGAGTAATAAAGGATTAATTCTCCCTAGTGTTTCTCCATGGCTTTCCCCTATTCTTTTTGTTCAGAAGAAAGATGGATGTATGAGGTTGTGCATCGACTATATGGAGATCAGTGTTATAAAAATAAAGAACAAGTCCCCCTACCTCTCATTGATGATTTATTCGATCAACTTCATAGAGAACAATATTTTTCAAAGATTGGCCTTCGATATAGATATCATAAGTTGTGTGTGAAGAAGGAAGGCATTCTGAAAATAGCATTTCGAACCAGGTACGGGCATTATGAGTTTACAGTAATGCATTCTAGACTGACTAATGCACCCTCTATTTTCATAGATCTAATGAATAGAGTTTTCAAGGAATATATTGATGAATTTGCACTGATATTTATTGATGAAATCTTGGTATGCTCAAATAATAAATGGAGATCATGAAAATCACTTGCGCACTATTCTAAATAATCATACAAGAAATGAATTATAAGGGAATTTTAGAAAGTGTGAATTTTGGATTTAGTAGATTTATTTTCTTGTCCTCATTGTCTATATGGATTGAATCTATATTGATCCTTATAAGACAAGAGAAATACAAGAATGGCCAGCACCGATGAGTATAACTGAGGTACATTATTTTATTGTTTTAACAGGTTATTATCGATGTTTCGTCCAGAATTCTGCCCGAGTGGATAACCCATTAATAAAGATCACATGTAAAGGGGTTAATTTTTTGGATAAAATAGTGAAAATAATGTTTTGAAGGATTGATGAAAATATTGGTCAGTGATCCTATCTTGACACTACCTTCAGGGAATGAGGGTTTTGTTATTTATAGTGATGCTTCAAAAGAAGTACGGGTTTGTTTCCTTATACAGAATGATAGGGTTATTGTCTATGCATCACGTCATCTAAAAATTAATGAACAAAACTATCCCACATATGATCTTGTGTTATCATCTGTAATATTTCCTCTGAAGATATAGAGACACTATCTCTATTGTGAAAAATGTGGTATTTATACTGATCACAAGAGTATAAAGTATATTTTCTCACAAATAGAACACAACATGAGGCAAAGGAGATGGCTCTAACTACTCAAATATTATTATTTCACTATAAACTAACACCTGAGGAAGGAAAATAAAGTGTAAGATGCTTTGAGTAGAAAAGATCATAGAGTTATGAACCAGATGAGAGTTGAAAGGGATCTTATGTTCATGGATCTAGTAAATATGGATATGGGATTAATAATATAAGGTGAAACATAAATACTTTTATAAATGGTTTCTAAACCATATTTACTAGAAAGGATAAAATGTTCATAGGCAGATGATTAAGAGTCTCAAAAGAAAATTAAAGCTGTGAATGAAGGGATATTGATCGACTTCGTATATGAAAATAGAATTTTTATAATTTGGGAAGAGACATTGCATTCCCAATATACCTGATCTAAAAAGGTAAATTTTGGATGATTTTGATAGCTCCAATTTCTCTATACACCCTGGTATCACAAAGATGTATATAGATTTAAAGGAACATTTTTTGTGGGACAACATGAAGAGGGAGATTACTAATTATGTGTCAATATGTATGGTTTTTCAACAGGTGAAGGCTGGAATACAACATCTGGGAGGAGCCATACAAACACTTCCCATACCTAAGTGGAAATGGGATGATATTATGATGGTCATTGTCATGTGGCTACCAAAGACTCCTAGAAATAATGATGCGATATGGGTCATTATTGATCATCATACCAATTCAACACATTTTCTTGCTATAAGAGAAGATTTATCACTTGAACATTTAGTAATAATATATATTAATGAAGTTGTAATACATCATGGTGCACCACTGTCGATTGTTTCTAATCGTGATCCCTGTTATACATCAAGATTCTGGAAAGTCTTCATAAATCCCAGGATACTAACTTCGTTTGACCACTGCCGACCACCCTCAAACAGATGGAAAATCAGAACAAACTATTCAAACCTTATAAGGCATGTTGAGATCTTTCACACTTGACATTAGAGGTATGTTGGATCATTATTTACCTCTGGTAGAATTTACCTATAATAATAGCTTTCTTTAGAGTATCCAGATGGCACCATATTAAGTCTTATATTGAAAGAGATGCCACACACCAACATGTTGGGATGATGTTGGTGAAAGAAAACACATAGGTCTAGAAATTTTTGAGGAAAGAATGGAAATGGTGAAGATTATCCAAAATCACATCAAATTAGCTTAAAGTAGGCAAAATATCTATGACTATAACCAAAGGAAGGATTTTAAATTTCATGTAGGAGATCATGTTTTCTTGAAGGTATCTCAATGGAAGCATGTTATATGATTCGGTAAGAAGGGTAAATTAAGTCCCATATACATCAGACCTTTGGAAATTCTAGAATGAATTGGAGTTGTAGCTTACTTTTTGTCAATGCTACCAAGTCTCTCTAAAGTTCAAGATGTGTTCCACGTATCATTGTGAAGAAAATACTTGTTTGACCCAACGAATGTACTCACCTATGAAGAAATAGAACTAGAACTCGATCTGTCTTATTGTGAGGATCCTATCACGATTCTTGATACCAGAGAAAAAGTGTTGAGAAACTGGGTGACTCGTCAAGTAAATGTTCTTTGTGGAAACCATAAGATGGAAGAGGCAATGTGGGATACCAAGAAACATAAGATGAAGAACCACCCAAATCATTGTATGCATTAATATTCTAGAAATTTCAAGGATGAAATTATTTTAAGGAGGGAAGAATATAACACCCCATGCTTCCACAATATGCTTCTCTCTGAATAATACAATAGCTTGTGTTGTATGAAACTTCGATTTCTAGCACACCACGACCAATCCAACTAACTATTATTAATATTAATACCCACTTTTTGAAATTTTATGAATTTTATTTTTAAAAATTGACTTCATTTTTTGATTTGTAATATCAAAATTAGCTTAGGGTGAATTTTTTGTATTTATCTAAATACTTTCAATTTTTGATGAATAGTGAAAAACGATGCATTATTGTTTAAAAAAGAATTTTTATTTAAAAAATAATTTATTTTATTTAAATTTATTTTAAGAAAAAATAGATATATAATACCAATATTAGTTCAATTTAATTCATTGGTGTCATTTTATAATAAGATTAGATGTATAAAATTTTATTGAACTTTTTAAGGTATTTTACCCACCTTCTAGACACATTGTCAAATTTGCATAAAACATAATTTTACCACATCTATGAATTGAATTTAAAAAATATGAGAGTCACATTTGACATCAGTAAGTAAATTTTGGTTCAATATGATGAAAATAAATTTTTTTGAATAGCATCTTTTAAATTTCATTTACCACGGTTAAAATTAAATAGGGTAATTAAAGGTAAAAATGATATTATAATTACCCTAACACATGTAATAATTCTATGGGATAATTATTTTTGACCAAAATAAACCTTAGGAATAAAATATGATCCTCTTGGATCTTCATGGATTATATTAGGATATTTATTATTATTTTAATTAAAGAAGAGATAAAAGAGTTAAATTCAAATTTTTGTAACTAAAACATTTTTAATATAGAATTATACATAAGATAAATTAGACAATAAATATTCATTATAAATATAAATATATTTACTAAATAATGGTATTTTATTTATAATTATTAGACATTAAATAATTAAATTTATTACTGACACAATGATGATGATGTAATTACCTTATTAATGATTGATTAAAATAATTGATATTATAAATATTGAAATAAGTGTAAATTGAGACTTTTAATGCATTCCAATAATTTTTTAAGTTAATATGACGTGTTAGGATTTATTTTAATTTATTTTTTCGAAGTAATAAGGTTTTTTTGACTTTCACAAAAAACAAATACAAAATAGTGTCAAAATTGTCATAAATGAGTTTTTAAAACAAATACTATATTATTAATTGATATAATAATCATAAAATATATGGTTCAGCCAAAGGACATATATATGGTTATACTTGTCTATAATGAACCCCTTGTGGATCTCTTGGATTTTTATAGTATGTTTATTAACCATTTATTATAATAATACAAGAATACATTGTGAAAGTTAAATTATTTAACTAAGAGTTAAATCTAAAAGATAATGTTAATATGGTGACATAAACCTATCTAAAACCTATTGGTTGAGTGTTTTTTGACCTAATACCATATTATCCTCTAAATAAATCCTTTTTGAGCTATTATAAATCGAATATTATTTTATAATAAATTAATATTCCAAGATTTTCCTAAAGTGACCCTCGCCTCTCTTATAAAAGGGTACATCCCCTTCTCTCAAAATCACACCCCCAAGCCATTTGGATCACCCAAAATCTGCTCAAATATCTTCTTAACTACCCTCAATTCAACCTATAGGCCTCAATTTTATCCTAAAGTCGACCTATGGATCCTTTTTGATCTAATCAAAAAGAAGCACCTGAAAAAGAGGTAATAATTTCTTCACCTCTTTCAAAGTTCTTTTCTTATTCCACTTCCCCTTTCATTGATTTTTCCATTCCGAAATAATAAATCCAGTACCTTATATATAATATGATTTTATTATAAATATGGTACAACCATATTCATTATTCTATCCATATTATTAATGAAAAAGTCACCATACATGCGTACGTAAGACTTACTATCTCCACGTCGTGGTGTTGTTTGTTATTCAACACTTCATTATTTTGATGGGTATAATAATGAGTATAATTGATGTAAATAATAAATATAACATGTTAATGATTCTTTATATTTAATATACTATCCAATTACATACTATTTGACCATCAATAGGATGATATTGTCACTCGTGTGTACGTACGGATTACCGACACCACGAATGCGATGAGATTCATTCCCCAACATAAGCTTTCAAGAATAATTTTCATTTTATGATTAAAAATACTGTTTAATAACATAATATAATTCTATATATGAATCAAATACATCCTATATATAAGAAACATGACTTATGTAACAAAACATATAAATTAAAATGAATTAGTTAACACCAGAAACAGTGATACTACAGAAATATTATTAACAACGAAATATTAGAAGATCATATATGATATAATATTTATGTATATGGTTCTTGTATAATTTAATAACAATGATTTAACTCTTATAAATTAGTTTAACATACCATCTACCAAGTAAATTCACAAGGTAAGGGTTAAATTTACGTTGTCATTATTTATCCAAGGTTGTTTTTTTGTAAGTATCTACTGGTACCACTTTATTATCCACTTCTGTGTTAATCAAAAATGTATTTCAAAATATTTTTACAATTTACTAGACTATGGGTTAAATTCATTTATACCCTTGTTTTACTTTTTATGAAAGGGTTTGAAAGTAATCTTTTCATCACATTCCAAATAAGGTAATTTATGACATTTTCATCAAATTAAAGTAAGAATGTTTTTTTAACTTATATGGCGGGTGCGTCTATTTTATGCCATTATATCACCTTCTAGGCATACCTTACAAGATTATAAGAATATTTTCAAAATAAATGTTTTCTTTTATAATTATGTGACTTTTAAACTATTTCAAAATAGAAATAGATATTTCTCTCAAATAGTTCTGGTTTCATCTATATAAACATCCTTTGATAAATCTCAAATTTGTTTGAAGTTGATTTATTATGATACAATATTCTATATTATATTTAAGATTTTGTGATATGTTTGACTATAGATGTGTAATTTTTATACCATTCATGGTTTATGGTTAAAGTATTAACATTCTCTATGCTAGTTTTAATAAAAATGTTTCTGTTATGTTTCAACCTTTTCATATGAGAAATGAATTGGACTTAGTAAGTGATGGGTGGAGCCCACTATAGATACTCGATGCATTGGTAGGTCTCATGAGAAAAACTAGTGTCTTGGTAGAATTCCTTGAAAAAATCTTATTTGTATTCTTATGATGAGGCCTTGAATATGTGGTTATGATGTCCGGAATTATGCATTCCATCATTATAAAATTAAATATTGATATTACATGTGATTATTAGACTAGTAGAATATCCATGTGAATAAGTAAATGGAATTATTTGACTTATATTTTACATATAATGATGAAGTTTATGTTTTAAATTCATTTTTTGTCTTATACATTGTCTTCAATGTTTATTCTTATTTATGATAGTTTATGCTATATTTTTATCCTTACTGAGCATCTTAGCTCACCCCTTTCTTAGGTTTTATTTTTTCCCAGATGTGAAAGGTAAATTACTATTAGCCTATAAGAATATGATAAGGCCTATGAGTGTTTTCAAAGGGGACACAATGTTGTTATTTTTTCATTTCATAATTTAATGGGAATCTTATGTATGTATCTAGTACTTCCAAGGATACTGGACTAATCCTTCTTTAGAGACTTGATCTCTTGTGATCATTCCAATGTTATGTAATAAGGCACCGACTCTAGGTAACTAGGGTTGGGGCGTTACAATATGTCCCATTGAAGGTTGAGATATGGAATCAGGGAGTATACCATATAAGAGGATCATTTGAAGAGACATGATTAGGGCTTACACTTGGAAGGATTTCAATCTAAATTGGGATCAAGTGGATTCCATGATCTCCACCAATATCTAAGCCCATTTGAGTTAGGATCAGTGTGAGAAACAAGTGGAACCCGTCGATATGAAGATCGCATGACCCGCTCTATCCGTTGATGGATATTACTAGATCCAAAAGGGAGAGGGAGAGGGAATTAAGTGTACTTTTACCCTCATCTATTTTTATATCCATGATATTTACATTTGGTGACCTATCCTCACATGTACTGGGAAAAGGTGAAGAGGAAAAAAAGTGTTTCCTCTTGAAGGAAAGGCTAGGGGTTCACTTTAGGGAGAGTACCCTAAAATTGGTTCGGAGAAAGAGAGGAATTTTCAACATTAACCCTCATCGATGGGAAAGGACATTGTTTCCTATCAATCCCAATAACAAGGAGGTCCATATGAGAATATAAAGGTCTGAACCTACATTACCAAGGGAATGTAAACCGTAGGATATTCTAAGGGTTCTTATTATTTTGTATATTACCCACGTGACTCCTCTTACTATTGGTATATAAACTTGAGGGGACATACTAATGTGCCTAGTTATTTTATCATACATTTTAGTTTTATTTGTAAGGGGCCTTGGTCTAATACAGTTATACTAGCTTTTAAAAGGTCCATCAAAGGGACCAATAACATAATGGAATAGGATTATGGGAGCTTGTGAGTAGAATGACCTAGGATGTACCATATCGCATATCATTTTCTTAGTTGGGATTGGATTCCCTCTACATAGATTTTTTCTATGTAGGTGTGGGGAGTGACCATGTAATACTATGATACAAGGAACTAGGTTTTAACTGTGTAGTGTGCTAGTTTTCGGGGCCAAGTTCCACCCACATAGTATTTTTCTACAAGGGTATGAGTTCTCCTCATGTAGAGTTTTTCTACACAGGGGTGAGTTCATCTCACGTAGCATTTTTCTACATGGGGAAGGGCTCCTCCTGCAAAGTGTTTCATTACATGGTATGTTTGTTTCAAAAAAATTTCACCCATTATGATCTTTTGGATGGTCTAAAAAGGGGGGTTTTCATTCACAGATGGCCGATTGATTTATTACTCCTAACTTACTGCTATATGGCAGGTTTTACCTATTGGGAATCATCAAAGTGGGATTCAGCTTTTGGAATATCTCAAAAATCATATTAATTTTATCTCTTCACTTTTTTTATCCATGTACCCTATTTAGTTCCCCCTTTAGTTATATATATTAAATAATGGAGGGACAGGGAACCAACATGGTTAGATGACTGTGATGGGATGTAATGATTCTTTTACTGGAGCCCACAAAATGTGCCCCGACCCACTAATGACATAGACTGTGGGGAAGTCATTTGACGAATTTCCATCGTTGGAAGGGGTGTAAATTACCACATAGGTACCAAAAATGAATTTTTTTCATAGGTTGTGGTTTTACCACCTCTTCCAATGAAGTATTTATTTTTGGGAGAGTAAATTACCTAATTAGTCCCACAAACGAATTTAGTTTTGTTTGCAGACACTAGCATCATCCCCTTGATCTGTGGACTGTTTCATTCAAAGATTCTATGAAAAATGACAGATTTCCATATGTTGTGGTAGTTAGTGAATTAATTTGTTCTTAAAAGTCTCTTCCCTTTTATTATTTTTCTAAATATTCTTTAGGGTTACATTTACACCCTTTTTCAATCCTAATATAATTAACTTCTTAAAAGAAAAAAAATTTAAGACCTAATATCCTTCCTCATGGGGTTCCAATGAGTATATTTTCATATCATGACTCACATTTTACTTTACATTTTATAAATGTATTTTAGAAGGAAATTGGAATTTAGAAATTGCTAAGTATGGGTATCCACCCATATATAGATGGGAATTCAGAGCATACTATCCAAGTACATGAGGATATTCATTAGGCATGTGTTCTGAACTTAGGTGGTTCATGAGATAAGATATTAAGAAATGTGGATTTTTACTATAACAATATTTATTAGGAAAATATAGATATGGAACTATATGAGTCTCCATACGGTAGGTCGTGTAGATCACCTCTATGTTGTATGAAGTTTGGTGGGTTAGTACCATTGGGACCGAGTCTCTAGAAAGAGATGTTAGAGTAGTTTTAGTGGATTATGAAACACAAATATATGACTAATTGTAAATATAATTCATATATTGACATATATCTATGATTCTGTAATTTTATAGTGGGTGTTCGTATGATCCTTCAGTTGTCACCTTGATTGGGTCACCTTAGGATTTGGAGAGAGGTCAAGTTGGCACCTAGTTTTATTGGACCTTTTGAGGTTTCAGAGATAATTAGTCTGATGGTTTACCTATTTTATGTTCCACATAGGTATAGTGATATTTAATAGGTTTTCCATGTGTCAAAACTTTAGGCATATCACTGTGAACCTTCTCATGTGATCCATAGGGATGATACTGTGCTTGATACTGATGTGTCTTTTGAGGAGCATCTAATATATGTGTTGGAACAGAGTGAGAAACTGTTGTGGGAAAAGACCATTCCTATCGTTCATGTATTGTCGAAACATGAGAATGCTCAAGAAGAAACATGGGAGAGAGAAGTAGATATGTTGGCTCAGTGGCCTAATCTTTTTACATCATAATCTTACTGATTCATGGGAGTATAGCTCAAGGATAAGTTGTTATATGTTTGGGATATTATAGGATCTCTAGCTTTTATGGTTATGTCTTGAGCTCATTTATAGGTACTAATTTACCTTTTTCAGTATATCATGCTTGGACTTAACTTTTTGGGAGATTTTTAGTGAATTCGTAGATTTTTGGATGGGTTTTAGGTAGTGCATGGTTTGTGCACAGTTTTCCCAAACTATGAACCCTAATCTTGAAAACCATGAAACCACAAAGAGAGAGGGATTGAATAGTTGGAGCATGTTTTTTAAAATTATGTTTCTTCATATGAGTAACCATTCACCCCTATAAGAGAGGTTCATGGTAACGGCATGCGGTTTGGAAAACCATACACCCTGGCCTAGGAAACTATGTGCATGGGATTTAATCAACCGAAAATTTATTTAAAAATTCTTGAACCACCTGAACTTCACCATCAATCAACCCAAATTAACCCAAATGGTTTTATATCTTTTTTGGAGGCCTTCTGATAGATTCCATGGTCTTATGAACTCTTTTCTTGGAAAAATGAAGATTTATCTGATAAATCTTCACCTATCCCGATAAGAGATATCATCAATATTGGTTTCCTCCCTCTCTCCCATATCTATCTCATCTTTTGAAGGGATTTTTTCCTCTATTTTTTATTGATATAGATCTGGGTTTGGATAGATATTAATCCATTAAATTTATTCTATAGGTTTTGGATATAAATCTCATTATTCATTATGAAATTAAATGTTCCACTTTAATTTGAGGATTTCCATTGGCGAGTGTCCATCGATCATCTTGAGGTAGGTGGTCCAAATTTAAAATCTCGTAGTTTTGATTTAATAATGTGTATGTAATTGTGAAATTGAAATTTCCATGATTTGGAAATGGAATCAGAGATTGATTTGATTAAATTGAATTGTCATGTGGTAATGTACTAGGTTAAACATGGGGAAATTGAATTTTTTTAATTGCGATCTCGAAATTGATGGGATAATGGAATTATATAATTGGTTGATTGATGTAATATTGAATTGGGGGATAAATTTTATTAATGGATATTTGTAATAACCCCGAGGAGGTAATTAGTTTTGAATAAATGTTGATAGATGGTTTAATATTGAATTTTTCATATTATTCCATGTGATTAAAGTTACTAATTATGATTGATTTGATAGTTTAAATGGTATAACATGATGTAAGATGTTGATGTAAGGATCAATGTTGATTAAAATAGTTGAATATGATGTATTTGATAAATTTGAATGATTGAGAAATGGGGTATCAGACACAAATTGATGCCCCATATACCCATGGGGTGATATCCATGATGTTTTAGACCCAAATTCATGCATGAGATTATTATTTTACAGTACAAGGACTGATTCTCCAAACACCCATGGGGTTTGGACATGGATCGGTGCTCCAAATATCCATGGGGTTCTAGACACAAGATTATATTCCCATGAGATTCGAATTGGACTATGGTTCTAGATGGAAATGGTATAAATTAAAATTAAATTATAAATTCCTACAATGGTATTGTGATATGTGATATCCCATATGGATAGTTCAAACATCAGATCATGTCGAAGTAGGTACTAATAGTATGGGTGTTATTGTGAAATTGGGTATTTTTTGGTTAATTAAATAACAATAATATATGATAATTGTTTACTTTATGAATTGTACTTTATTCTATACATAGGATAATAGACTATTATTTACTAAATATTGTCTTAGATGTTGGTGGAGGTGGCCTACTGAGTTGTACTCATGCCTTACCTGGGCTTCATGATCAGTACTTGAAAAACAATTATGTTTGTAGGATAAGATAAGGGAAATATTCCTATGTTAGATGCCTGAGTTTGGGTGTAGCATGGATGATGGAACCAAACATGGTGTCCTGACCAGTTCAGGAGTGTCAGTGTTCTTATTTTGTTTTTGAATTATACACTTGACACTTATTTTGGAATGACATATCTACTGTTTCATTTTGGATATTGTATACCATTTTTCCAATCAAGATATACTTGTATTATTCTATTATGGTAATTTTAATTTTGTTATTGTTTATTCATTTCACTATTAAGATGCTTTGATAAAGTGGTTTTAGTCTCCCCGTGTTTTATACTAAACCCTTGCTACTATTTTCCATCCACTTGCACATGCTGAGCCATGCATAATGTCATGAAACAGATTGTCTTGGAGAACTGGTATATAGAACTGGGGTTCAAACATTACATAAATCAATAGAAGAATCTTATTAAGAATATGAGTTAATAGGGTTAAATTTAATTGATTGTATGCTATTATTTTAAAAGGATATTTTTACTAAGTACATTCCTTATATTATACATACAAAAATAGAGAAGTAATTCCTTGAGCTTAAGAATAAGGATGAAAAATCCATTTATTTTTTTAGAGGAATATTTTAATATACTAAAATGATATGATTTTTGTTTAATCTTCATCCTTGAATCAAAATTTATTGATTCATTTTTTGTTTGATACCAATTTTTGAATGGAATTAGTTATAAGGGGCTTTGGAAGCTATGAAGAAATTGTTTTATGTGTACTAAAACTAGAAATGGAAACTCTAAACCATCATGGATTTGGTGATATGAAAAGGAATATAGATCCTCATGGAATATCCATTATAATATAATATAGAGGGAAGAAAACATTTTAACCTAATACCTGCCAAAAATGTGGTAAGGAATAATTAGTTGAATACCTAAAAAGAATAAGAATATGTTTAAATTATAGGAAACCTAAACATCAAGATAAATACTATCGAAGTGTTGTGAATAATCCTGTTAATAAAGGAATTGATGTGAGGGATAAATTTAATAAACCACACTCATTTTAGCGACAGAGATGAATGAATTATGGAATTATGTGAATCAATTCCATCATCCAAGATATATTGAGGATAATAAGCCACAATAACTAGTGAAGAAAAAAATGGAAAGGGAAATCTTATGAAATACCAATAGTTGAAATAAATCATGATAATAAAGGAAACATTATCATCTAAATATTAGTTTGTAATTTCAAATTGGAGTTTTTCTGAATAATTCACAATATAAATCATATTTTTCATCCTTTAGAGAAATTCTTTGTGATTTTGATCATTGATTATATCCTTCTACAAATATTCTAGAATTATGAAATCAAATTTGATATTCTGAATCAACCTATGATCATCTATTAGAATAAGGATGAACCCATGATTCCAATAGAAATGTTTTTTTATAATATATGGCCTTATTTAAAGAGTAAAGGATAAATTATCTGTTAGAATCATATTTTCATCTATTATGACTTGATTTTTGAAAATGTATATAGTATATTCATTTTGGTATAAGAATTTATGTCTAATTCTAATAATTTTAAGATAATTATTTAGTTGGCCATGGAAATATGTAATATCAAATAATTCCATTATTTGAGAGTCAAATTGGGATAGGCATATTTTGAAAGAGCCTTAAGGTTAACTATTTAAGGAATGAACTAAGATGAAATTTGGTTGTTACTATTGATGTTTTAGAAATCAATGAATTGTATTTATCTATATTGGATAACCTATGCTAAAATTTTTTTTGAGTAAATATATTGAGATAACAGGAAAAAAACTTATTTCCTTTTATTAATGTTATTTTCAATTAATATATATTTTTAGTGGTTTAGGAATGAAAAATTAATCTTATATATCCATTTCATGGAGTAAGAGATGAGGTAAAAATTGAACGAATAATAACCAACGGATAAGATTATTCTTATGAAATGGAATGAAATAATGTATGTATATTTTTTCATGATAGTTCCCCAGATTTATTAGAATGATCTTAGAAGAAATTTTTTTTATATTACCTTAATTTTCAATGAATTGATGGTATTTTCCTCACCTAATTGGATTATATTGTTGTGGTCAACAAATTTATCATGATCATTCACCTTTTTTTGATCAATGATCTATAGAAATTACATTTCATCCATGTACATATTATCATATCCCACTAATGATCTCATATTTTATAACCAAGTTATGTTTTGTTTGATATTAACTTCTTAATTTTCTTTCCCACATTTTAAGAGGATGTTTTATTTACCCTTTTTATAATGTGGGTTTTCTAAAAAGTAAATTTCAAATGTTAAACCCCAAATTATTGATATGAAGTTAAAATTGCGAGGAATAAAATTATTAGGGTGGAAACTGTAACACCGCGACATTTGATGATTAATTCTGTTCAAATAAATTTGAGTTTGTTGATAGCTTGCATTACGTGCAACAATGAGTTCAAACGAAACACAATATACTATTGAAATTTTATTTTTTTATGTCAGTAATCGCCTACCCATTGTATTAGAGGGTATTAATAGGAAAATGTAAATTATGAAACGTATATGTTTTAAAAGTATATCTAAATAAAATCAATGGTTATAAACTAAAAATAATTGAAAATAAAAACCATTTGAAAGTAAAAGATATATTGTTTTTTGAAAAATAGTCTTTATGCGTGTAATATGTTTTTATCTTAGTAAATTGAATTAGCTTAGATTATTAAAATAATTTAATGAAATTTATATATTTTATATTCAATAAATTATTTTATCATTCATCAAATATTTTTTCTTAGAATGGGAAATTAATAAGTTTAATTTTATGATTCAAAACTATATTTTCCTAAAAAGTGGGTTCTTCACATTTTGAGTACTTATTTTAAAATAAAATTTTCCCAGCTTCAAAAAACTTATTTTAAAAAATTAACATTAATTTTTTAGTAGAAATTTCAAAATTATCCTATAGTGTATATTTAATAATTTTCTAAAAAGTCTAATTTTTTTATGAATAGAAAAAAATATAAAATTTTGATTAAAAATTGTGTTTTCTTTTAAAGAATTTAAAAAGTCCAATTTTTATTTAAAATGGTTTCAAATGTAAAATTAATTAAAATATATTATTATTAATCTAATTAAGATAATTATAACCAATTTTTTGTTGAATTTTCATATAAATATTTTTTATAATTTTGAAATGTTTTTCTTTGCAAAATAGTGTTTCGTCACACATGGGGGTTTAATTTTAAATTCAATTTTTCAAATTCTTTGAATTGAATCGGTAAAAATGGATTATATATTTTCAATAATAATAAACAATATTACTTAATAATTTTAACTTAATTTCAGGTCATATTGAATAATAAATGAAATAAAAATTAATTAACTTAGTAATTGTTAAAATGGGGTTTTGCGCGTGACATGCACTTGTGTTAAAATTAATTTTCCACACACAAATGAGTTTTATTTGATAAATTTCATTTCATACATAATCTTATTTGGTCCAAAGTATAAAATAAATCTCATATTATTTTTAAATTTAGAGGATAAATTGATAAGTTAAATAAAAAACTAGTTACTATGGTGGAAAATAAATTGGTAAATGTTAGTAACCATAGATGTTAAGAGAATACCATGTTTAAAATATGTATCATTTTTGTGGTGGAGGTGTAGCTAAACCTTTTCATACCTCCACTTCGTTATTTATCAATTTTTGATGCACTGTTTTGGGAGTTGCTTCCCATTATTGAATTTTTCTTTGTATTTTAAAAAATGATACTCCTCATCAATTATAAAAGGAACCTTCTTCCCTCACTTCTTGTAACCTTATATGTAATTTCATTCAACCAACCATTTCAAAAATCACTCCCAAACATCCTTACCCAAATTATTGATAATTTTTTATTTCTAAAATACCAACCCCAAAGTTTTTAATAAGAGATACCAATGTGGGTTTTCTAAGAGAAGTAGGTTCAAACATGTACAAAGGAAATCAGATATAAGGTACGATATTTTCATATCTCTCTTATTTTTGTGAGACACATTCCATGTTAACAATTGTATTCTTTTATTTGGTTTATATACTTCCCATGAATTTATTTTATGATTTTTCACATGAATGTTATGGGGATTTACATATCCAATTGAGGTTCTGTCTTTCATGGGTTTTATAATTTAAAATACATCAATTAAATAATGATTCTATGTTACAATCTCATTTTTTACCATGATTTTATATTATTATGTTTATGGTTATGGTATTTCATGATCTACCTTTAAATAAATAAAATGAATTATCTTCTCCACTGATTATTTGTAACAACACAAAATTTTGTCAATGTAAATTACCTTCTTATAATTATTCTATATAGTATAAAACACATAAAACCACATATATTACACAATATAAACTTTATAAATGAATAATAAATTTAATTAGAGGTATTTTTCTAATTTAAGGAACCTATACCAATGGAATAGTAATTTGAACTTTGGAAAAGTAATGTGGCCATCAAGAATAGTAATATTGCCAATAGAATAGTAATCTCATATATGAAAGTATATATAAAATTTAGGCATATTATAGATTATATTATTATATAAATATATCATAAGTAATTAATTATTTTGAAAAATATTAATTAAGTGTTGGTATTTTGTATAAAACATACATGTTTATTTATAATTTTATAATTAATATAATTATTTAAAATAAGAATTATTTTCATAAAATAGATTCATAAATGACTATTTTTTGTCATATTATTATAAGGAAATTTTATTAGTCATTAATTAATTTTCAAAGTGTTATAAGATCAGTTATAATTTCAAAATCTTTATTTTTTAGTAAATAGTGATTTTCAAAATTTTAGGTATCTAATATTTAGAAAATTAATTTTGTAAAATAGAATTAATTTTTAATTATAAATGTCTAAAAATGTCTAGGGTTAATTTTTTAGATTTTTTAGAAAAACATTAATTTTTGGTGAATAGTAAAATACGGCAATTTACGGTATATATACATTATAAATTAAAAACAATATTCCTTAAGTCATGGAAGGTGTAAGAACCACAATATCAAACTAACCTTCATAATTAATTTATTTAATGGTAATTTTTAAACTATTCATACTCTTGATCCATAATAATAAACTAATGAATAAAATAATGAGAAAACACCAATCACCCTTATAAATATCACGCCTCACAACCTCTTCTACTCACACCTTACAAGATTTGATCCTTTTAAAAATTCTTAAAAAATCCTCTTCTTAATCCCCTCCCCTACATTCAATAGCCATTGGTATCAATAAAATACCAATACCAATTTCCCTAAGGAGGTTCTCAAGGATAAAAATTGAAGAGGTAAACCCTCTTTTATTTTCTTTTTATTTTCTTTTCAATTTCATTAATTTTCTTATTCTATCCTCATATACCCATATCACTGTGCCATTTTAACTCTATTATGTTATATACACTATAATTTTATTATTTTAATGGAATAATTCATCTTTAAACATATTCTCATCTCCCTTTAATTCTAAAAAAAGGAAATCATCGTTCATGATGTGTCAATTTACCACCATAAGGGATGATATGTATTCATTTAATTTCTCCTCCATAAATGATGGTCACAAAAACATTATAATTGTTAAAAAAAATTAAAATTCATGTTATAACTATTTTAATTTTTTTGAACTAGCATATATACATAATACTAAATAATAAAACAAAATGAGATCATTGTGATTGAAAACCCACCAAATTAATCTAAATGATTATCACCAACATTTTATCTAATCAATCGTCCTCATATATAGAAACAAAATAATATATAATACCAATTGAAATCTGGGATATTAATTAATAACATATAATTTTAATTCTGGAGAATCATTCTTACTATATATGAACTTCTATACCAATAAACAAGAAAACCAGTCATGAAAACCAAGAAAATGAACACTCTGAAACGATGAGATTGAACTGTTTGACTCATAAAAAATGACATAAATGAAATTAATAAAAGTATAATAAATAAAATATATTTATAAAAGGTTTTCCATTTTTTTAATTAATGATTCTAATTTTATTTTCTACGATATTAAGGTGAATAACTCATTCAGACATAAGGTAATAGGATTTTCAAACCCAACTCTCTTACTTTAGTTTTTCCTCTCCCACTCCATTTTTTTTATCGATGTTACATTAATATTACTAAAATATAATTAATTTCAGTAACATTTTTTTTCTTGGATAGAAATTTTTTCAGTCTGTTTTTATGATAAATTTAATGATTTTTCTAAAAGAAATCTTCTTTCTAAAAAACACATCTTATAATTCTCTTGAGATTTTTTTCTTATTCTTTGAAGGTTGAGGATTCTTATACCAAGTATGTTATACTATTTTTATTTTTGTAAACATTAAATTTATTCATGAATGTTTTATTTATGAAATTACCATTAAAACCATTTCATTTCCATGGTTTATTTGATGTTCATGATTGATATATATTCTATTTGGAAAGCATTATAATTTAAATGTTATGATGTGACAGGTGTACCCAGAACTATTTATCTCTCCAATGCATTGTGACATGTGATTTATCCCATGATATTATTTTCAATATGTGTGAATATGATTCTATCATTGGTCACAATGATGATATTATGATTATGCACATATATTATACATGAACATGATCTATCTTTATTCACAACTATATATGGTAGGTTACCTCTATGTCGTAATGTTTCATTTTTTTTTTGTTTCCACATTCTATGACATTATCTAATACTTCTTTTGATGCTTTTTATTAAGATCCGATGATTATGTTACAATGATATTTATTATGTGCACCCATGTTATATTGACTCATGTTCTTGTCCGTCCTCTTACTGGGTTTTTTTCTTAGCTCTTATTTTGATGTATATCCTCAGGTGTTTACTTGTAATAAGGAGAACACAAGAGCCACTATGAACCTAGATAAGAATGAATTGAATAATTTTTTTTGATTTGTTATGTAAATGTTATGTTTGGTCCAAATTCTTACAATACACTGAAATTTTGAATCAGGTTTTGTGACAATATTATAATGGTTATATTTAAATTGATGTAATATTAATGTAAGAAAATTAGGGTTGCTATATTTCGTATTAGAGAATGATTTAGTTAATTTGGGAATTATGATTAGATAAAATTAGTGAAAAGCCTTAGTATGAGACAGAGTACATGAAAGAACCTAATAAGATTTGTTGTAGACATTTTTTAATTATATGGATCCCATAATATATTCCTTTAAAGTTAATTTCACAAATTAATAATTTATTTATTCATGTCTTGTTGAATTATGTTTTTTTCAAAGCCTTTTAATTTTAGAAAATGGTGGTAATGATGAGAAACCAGGCCAACAATACATGTGAGAGATAATGCAATGATTGGTCAAATGAAATACCCAATGCCTTAGGAGGTGGAGTTCAACATTTTAGGGCGATGGTATCCCAGCTATCTCAGGCTATGAACAATAACCTAAATAATTTACAACATCCATCTTCACCTAAGAGGGAGAATCTGGTTATCAATTCCTTTATAGAGCAACAACAACTAAAATTTAGTGGATCTTTCGATACACTAGTTAGGAAATAGTGGTTTAACTCAATGGAGAAGATATTTTATGTAATTCACTGTTTTGTGATAGAGAAGTTGACTATGGAAATTTATCATTTGGATAGGGAGGCCATTAAATAGTGGTATTAATTAAGAACACCAGGTAAAAGGAATAAATTGAAGAGATATATTGGGAAGACTCTAAAAGAATGTTTCTTTATAAGTATTTACCTTGTGATATTTATACAGATATGGAGAGAGCATTCATAGAGATGAAGTAAGATGATGGTGAATTGGTCAAGGCCTATAAATAAGATTTTACATATATTTTGAGATTTGCTTCTGTTTTTATTATCCATAATGATAAAAATGATAGAGTCTTTAGTGGTTTAAACCCACACCTTCAAAATACATCAGAAATGAGATTCATTTGGAGTTATCAAGAATTATTTAAATGTTCTCTCATAGTGGAGATGGAGTTTGGATAGTGGTCCCATGTCTATGGAGATAAGAAAATAAATATATAGTTTCAAGCTGGAGGATCCATTAATAGTAGTGAAAGGAAAAATATACCACTAAAATGTCAAAAATGTTTGAATAATAATCATGGAAATTTCCGAAAATTGGTAGTGAAATGATTAAATTATAGGAGAGAAGGCCACCAAGATCACGAATTTTGAAGAGACATAAGGAAGCCAGAAAATGTAGGGGATGAAAGGAGAGAACCATCCATGGTTCAATGCTTCAATAGTAGGAAGAAAGGGAACTATGTAGTCCAATGCACTAAACCTAGAGTCCTAAAGTGTAATCAACGTTTGTAGCCCCCAAATCTAAATGTTAAATGTAATGATTATTCCATCACTACTAATGAGGTGGAGACTCATAATGATGTGGTGACAGGTATATGTTTTATTCATTCAAGAATAGTGAACATACTATTTGATTCTGGTTCTACGGATTTTTTCATATTAGGAAAGTTTAGTATAACTGTTCAAAAACCACCTCAAAACATATAGTTTGAGTTTTCTATGAGAATACTGAATGGGGGAATTATTTCATCCAGATTATATAACTCCTCCTCAATTAATGTTCATGGACCTAACCTCCTGTCAAAACTTTTCTTACTTACATTGGTGGGTTTTTATACTATATTGGGAATGGATTGGATATCTTTGTACAATTCCAAAAAAATATTTTGGGAAAGAGAGATCACTCTTTAAATCATTATGCATCCTAAAATTTTGTACAAGTATAAGGAGGAGGATGAATCTCCTTTAGAATCACTATCTCAAGTGTGGATTTTTTTTCCTTTTGAGAAATCATATCTATCTCAAATTATTGAGACAAAGGAGAGAATGGATATTGAAGACATGACCATTGTGAGGGAATACAATGATGTGGGACCTGAAGGATTATGTGTTCTTCCTCTTGATTGAGCGGTTGAGTAATCAGTTGAACTTATTCTAGGATCACTTCCTATATCAAAGACACCTTTTAAAATGGCCACCATTGATTTGAAGGAACTGAAGAAGCAAATATAAGAGAATCTAGACAAGGGTTATATTTTCTGGAGTGCTTCACCATGGGGTACACCATTCCTCTTTATCAAGAAGAAGGATAGATCAATGTGAATTTGTTTTGACTATTGTGATCTCAACAAATTCATGATAAATAAAAATTCTCCCCTTCCACAGAGAGATGACTTGTTTGATCAAATGTGTTGGGTGATGTATTTCTCTAAGGTGTACATTTGGTAAGGATATCACGAATTAAAGGTGAGGAAGAAATATATTCCCAATACTTATTTTAGAATGAGGTTTGAACACCATGAGTTCATATTTATGCCTTTCAAACTCACCAATTCTTCAGAAATATTCATGGACTTAGTGAATAGAGACTTTAGATATTACCTCAACATGTTTGTGGTAGTTGTTTTAGATGATATTCTAATATAATCCAAGATTAATGGGTAATATTAATGGAATATGAATATTGTGATAAATGAAAGAAAAATTGAGAATGTTTATGCAATATATAGTAAATTTGAGTTCTATATAGAGTAAGTATCATTCTTGGGTGATGTTATCACAAGTAAAGGAATATCTATGGACCCTTTTAAGACAATGTTAATCTAAGAGTAGCCCAAGCCAATATTTTATCAATGATCTATATTTTTATTAGTCTATATGGGTATTACCAATTATTTTTGAATAAATTATCATGATTTTGAAACTCTCTAACTAGGATGAATCCGAAGGGATAAAAGATTTTCTGTATTAGTGAATGTGAAGACTGCTTCAAAGAATTAAAAAGGATGCTTATCACATCTCCAGTACTCACACTTCTAATAAGTGGGTACCTATTTATGGTATTTAGTTATGATTAAAAGATGGTATTAACTTGTATACTGATGAAAAAATGATAATTTGATAACTTACACCTCAAGTATGTGGAACATTCATGAAAAAAACTATCCTACTAATGTTCAAGAGTTGGAGGCTCTGATCTTCACATTGAAAATCTGGTGGAAATATCTCTATGGGGAGAAGTGCTACATATATATTTATCATAATAACCTCAAATATAAATTCACATATAAGGAGAGTATTATATTCTAGTGAATATTGTTAAATATCATTAAGGATTATGTCATTTCAATTCACAACTATCCTGGAAAAGTAAATAAAGTGGTAGATTCTCAAAGTAGAAAGGATCCTATAATGTTTTTAATGTTGAGAATTGAGAATGATCCAATATTAATATATTTTCAAAGTATGTACATAGGGATATATAAGTAAGGAATATCTTCATCCCTTCCTCAAATGATTACTCAACCATCCCTTGTTGTGAAAATAAAGGATGCTCAATCAAATGATGTAGAAATTCATAAAAAGGAAAAAGCTGTCAGAAATGAAAAAACCTCAGAGTTCAAAATTTATGAGGAAGGAGTTGCATGATTTGGATCATGAATATATGTACCATAAAATCCATATATAAAAATGTATATTCTGAATTAATCACTTAACTTAACCTTCTCTATTCACCTAGGGATCACAAAGATGTATCTCGATCTCCGAGAGAATCCTTGATGGGAAAATATAAAGAAGAAGATCATTGAATTTACATGAAATTTTCTAGTATGCCAGGTAGTGATGTCTAAAAGCTAAAATTATAAGGGAATTATAAAACAGTTACCTATACCAACATGGAAATGGGAAAACTTCTCCATGGACTTTTTCACCAGACTTCTGAATAAATCCATAAGAATAAATTTTATATGGGTTTTTGTGGATCATCTTAAAAATATAGCTCACTTTATCACTATTAAAGGTGATGTATAACTAGATAAACATGCACACATATATATCAGGGGACTGGTAAGGCTGCATGGAGAACCATTAGCAATTATATCCAATCAATATTTTAGATTCACCTATAAGTTCTAGAAAAAGTATACAACATGATCTAAACACTGAATTGAACTTCCATACGGATTATCACTCTCAAACTGGAGGCCAGTCTGAGTGGAATTTTTAGACACGTGGGAACATGTTGAGAGCTTGTTCAATGGAATTCAAAGGAGGATGGGACCAGCATCTTTCTCTGGTCAAGTTCTCTTAGAAAAATAGATTCCACTTGAGCATCCAAATTGATCCATATGAAGCCCATTATGGGAAAATATATTTTACACTATCATGCAAGGATGAGGTCGGTTAATGTAAGCTGATAAGATCTGAAATGGTCTATTAATAAGTGGTAATGTTGAAAATCATTTAACAGTATATCAAGGTAGCCCATAGTCAACATAATATCTATAAAAAATCATCGATGAGACAAAGATTTTGAGCTTGGATACATGGTATTCCTCAACATATCTACCAAGAAGAGGATCATAAGATTTGAGAAGAAATAAAAGATATTTCCCTAATACATCATCCCCATAAAGATTATTGATCGTGTCGGAGATGTGGTTTATCGACTGGAACTTCCACCAACCATGTCTCATGTACACAATGTATTTTATGTATCCCTATTAATGATGTTCATACCAGATTTATCACATGTACATAATCTAGAGGTGGTAATGTGGGAAAATGATCTCTCTTACAAGGAGAATCTAGTGAAAATCTTAGACTATAGAGATAATGTTCTACACAACAAGACTACTCACCTGATCAAATTACTATAGTATAACTATAAGAATAAAGAGGTAACATGGTAATCAGAGGAAACTATGAAGGAGAAGTACCCCCATTTGTTTTCACTATAGTATGTAAAACGAAATTTCATGGAAGAAATTTCGTAAGGGGGAAGAATGTAACATCCCAAAATTTGTTAAATTGAAATTAACTTCCTATAATTTTTCCATATAGTATAAATCACATAAATTCACATAGTACACACAATATAATCTTTTTAAATGAAAACAAAATGTAATAATAAGTATTTCTTGAAGATAAGGAAACTATACTAACGGAATAGTAACTTGAACTTTGGAATAATAATGTGACCATTAGGAATCGTAATCCATATGATAGAATAGTAACCTCATATATGAAAGTATAAATAAAATTTTTTCATCTTATAAATGAAAATATGATATAAATATATCCTAGTATAAATAATTAAATATTTTATAAATTATTAATAAAGTTTTGGTATTTTTATAAAACATATAAGTTTATTTATAATTTTATAATTAATATAATTATTTAGAAGAAAATTTATTTTCATGACATAGATTCATAAATTAGTATTTTTTTGTTTTATGATTATAGGACCATTTTATGTGACCTTAATTATTTTTTTGGAGTGTTGTAAAATCGGTTATAATGTTAAAATCTCTATTTTTTTAGTAAATATAAATATTTTTTTAAATAAAATTATTATATATAGAAAATTATTATCATAAAATGGAGTTCATTTTTGATTTAGAAACATAGAGAAATGGTTAGGGTTATTTTTTTGTATTTTTCTAAAATACTTGATTCTTTAGGGAATTGTAAAATATGGTAATTTACGGTATACATACATTATAAATTAAATATAGTATTCCTTGAAACATAGTTGATTTAGGTTCTATAATCTCATACTCCCCATAATTATTTAATATATTTAGTTATAATTTTCAAACTGTTCATATCCTTGAGCCAAAATAATAAACTAATAAATAAAATAATCAGGAAATGCCCATCCTCCCATATAAATACCACCGCTCACCACCACTTCTCATCACACCTTAGAATATTTGAGACTTGTCCAAATTATTCCTAATCCTCTACCCAAGCCCTACCCCTACATCTATGATAATGTTTTCTCAAAAAAAATACCAAAACCAATTTCCCTAGAGAATCATTCTTATTATACCTAAACTTCTTTACCTATAAACAAGAAAATCGATCAAGAAAACCATGAAAAAGAACACTCCCAAATGATGAAATTGAACTCTATGATTCATCAAAAAGAACATAAATGAAATTAATAAAAATATAATAAATCAAATACATGTATAATAGGTTTTTATTATTCAAATAATTAATTTAATTTGATTATCCAGGATATTAAGGTTAAGAGAGTATTTAGAAATAAGGTAAGGGTATTCTCAAACCCAACTCTATTCCTTTGGGTTTTCCCTCTCTAACTCCATTTTAAGTATGAATGTTCCTTTAATGTTATTTAAATATCATTTCTTTGACATCCCTTTTATTTTTTTTTGATATACATGTTTCTAATATGGTTTTATGAAAAATGCAATGATTTCTTCAAAAGAGATCTTCATTCCAAAGACCCCATCTTTATCTTCTCTTGAGATGGTTTCTTCTTCACACAAGATTTATGATTCTTATACCAGGTATATTATTCCCTTTTTATTTTGGTAACCCAAATGGTTATTCATGAATGTATTCTTAACAAAATACTCACAAACCCAATTTTTTCCATGGGTTATTTTATGTCCAAGATTAATATACATTCTGTGTGGAACGTCTGATTATGTAAATGTTATGGTGTGATGGTTTCATACAAAATTATATAGAACGCCAATGAACTTGGTAATTTGATGTATCTCATTATATAATGTGAAATAATCCCAAACAAGATTCTATATTTGTTCAAAAAGATGATTTTATGGTTATGCACATATGTTTTACGTGAACATGATTTATCTTCATCCACAACTACCATGGTAGTTGACCACTAAGACATGATAGTTCATTTTTATGCATTTCCACAGTCAATGGATTCAGATAATTCTTCCTCTCAGGATTATGATGATGATACCATTGTTTTTTTATGAGATAATGATACTGATCACCAATTTCACATTGATTCATGTTCCTATATATCATCTTATTGGGATTTTAGATCACCCCTTATTTGGATGTATATACTCTGGTGATTACTTGAACTAAGGTGAACAAAAGGGACACTAGTAATACAGATAAGAAGGAATTAAATAATGTTTATGTTTTATTATTTAATTGTTATGTTTGGTCCATATTTTCCTAGGACACTAAACCTTTGTATCCTAGTTTTGTAACACTATTATATTTTTTGTGTTTAAAATGATGTAATATTAATGTAAAAAAATTAGGGTCACTATATTATTTCATAGTAATACATGTCTTTACTTAACATTACTCTATTTATGTACATAAGAAACCAAAATAATGTTTTTAATGATAATCAACATTACTTCTCTCTTCATTCAAAAATCCATTTTCTTCTATGTCTATGTTTTCTAAAGCAAATTAAAGAATGTTTTCGCTATAATCCAATAATTTTTAAATTAATATTTTTACATTTTTAAATTTTTATAAAATCTTCTAAGATAAATATTACTATTTTTTTCCAAGTGATTTTTTCTGAATTTTTACCAAAAAATTTAAAGGAATATTTATTTCAATATGTACGAAATGAACATAATTTTTCACCATCACGACCAAAAAATTATTTAAAAAAATTTGTATTAATTTTGAATAGATGATTTAAATGAAATTTTTTTTACTATATTTTTTTGAACCTTTTGTTTTGAATGTAATTTCCAAAGTTGAAGTGATATTTTCCTTGGTAATGTTTTAATGATATCTTAATAGAATTTCTACTCATCAATAATAACAAACCTTTGTTCTACTTATTCTCTAATAGGGATGTGATCCAATGATAATATCCACATTATTTCTATACATGTTTTATGACTATGATGAAAATATATTTATGAAACCCATTTCTTTTCAACATGTTGTGATATGATGAAATTTTTATGAATCCAGATTCTTTTCCACAGGTTATTCTATAAAGAAATGTTTATAAAACTCACCTTTTTTCAAGGATTAAAATATGAAGTAAGATTTATGATCTTGTGGAACACATCTATATGATTTTAATTAGGAGATATGTGGGTTTGAAATTATATATCCCTCGAATATATTAGGTAAATATGGATAACTCATGAGGTAAATATGTATGGGTGTGCCTAATATCGGGTTCAAAATTTCATGCATGTATCTAGATTTCATGTCCATATGATTAATAGTTGACCCAGTTCTCATGTCCACATGTTAAGTGGACCTATATTTCATGTCCATAACAATATGAATGGACATTTTTTTCATGTGAATATGTTTATGTGATTTCACGATTTCAGTTAATTAACATAATGAGTGAAACTATTTCCATTTATACATGTTCACAATTTTATAATATTTTGTTTTTTCCACATTATTATTTCTGTAATATGTAATCATGGATCTTCTCACTAACTTATATTAGGATTCATGAATTATAAATTTCAAATATTTATTGTATAGCTCATGTATATGATTTTTGAAAGATTTCATATGAAATTTTTATGTTATAGCCATGATCTTATACCGTTTTTCTTATATTATGCTTCCATGTGGTCGTCCATTGATATATCACCTCATTACTATTACTGAGCATATGATCTCACCCTTTCATATGTTTCCTTTCCCTATGTTATGAATAATGGTTTAATGTAGGGTGTTTCTAAGAAGATCAGTATAGGGGAATATCTTTAAGAAATATTTTGAAGATATTTCATAAAATAAGAAGATTATGTATCGAGTATCCAAAGACACTAAACATTTAGAATTCATAGGCATATATTTGTGAGATGTTTTGAATATTATTCTAAATATTTGAAATATTTATATATTTTAAAACTCTAGTTTCCTTTATTCTTTTTTGTTTAAATACAATTTTTTAGAAAAATATATATTATTTATGTTTTATTGGTGTATATAAGGGTAAAATCGAGTTTAAATACCTTGTGTCAGGGTAACACCACTTTTCCATAGGATTCATAGGGGATGAACCCTTTTTTATGACATAAATAATGTTATATGGAAAAAAATTGAAGGGTATATCCGTATTATATTTTCTAGATAAGGGTACAATGCACTGCATAATGGTAGGGTTGTGTTGCATATGTGTAGTTCAATGCTACGTAAGGGTAATCCTGATGTTACTTTTTTCATTTAAGGGTTAACATTATTTTCATAAGGTTAAAGAATGGTGTGCATAAGGGTAAGTCCCTTTATATATGTTATTTACAAGGGTAAAGAAAGAACTACATAAGGCTAACCTGCAAATTTAAAAGAGAGAACGAGGGTAACCCTAGAGTTATGTAAGGGTACCAAGGCACTACATAAGGGTGCATAAGAGCAATGTAAGGGTATCCCAATGTTAATAAATGTTAAGTAAGGGTAACCTATGAGATTCATAAGGGTTAAACATAACTTATAAAGGGTATTTAAGGCTAGATAAAAGTTCATCCATTGCGTAACAGAAAACTCCTTACGCTCACGCAATATATGGGATAATAATAAAGGAAAATCCAAGTTACCCTTATGTAAGATTTATTATGAGGGAAATAGTTTTTTCAAATTTTAACTTCTTCATTTCAAAACCAACCCTTTAAAGAGTTTCAATGTTTTTAATTGAAAATAATCATGGAATTTATTTATTTTGATTCATTTTACTTTTATATAAAGGCTTTTGAAGACTTAAACACTCCACAACAAATAAACAATTAGGTGAAAGATTGAATTGTTAATTTAATTTTTTTATTTAATGTTATAGTCATGTACATGGAATTGTTTCCACAATATAACCAAACCCTTGGGTCTTTCATTTTTGGTTATCTTATTGAATCTGATATGCATTGACATTATTTTATATGTGATCTTGGAATTTCTCTTTGACCATATCGAGTTTTTCTTCTAATTTTAATGGTTTTCTAGTCTACCTCTAACCTCTATCCTTCGTTTTAGTGTTTTAAAATGAATATTTTCTAGGTATAGGTTCTTAAGTAAAGTGTTAATTTATTCTATTTTATGCTTTTGTAAAAAATAATGAATAAATGACCATAACCCAGTTTCATCGATGAATAAGTACTTAAAATTATCACATGCATATTATTGTAGTGATATATATTATTATCAAATTTTAAATAAGAATTATTATTTTATAAGGAAACTAATAATCACATTTATTGGCATATTTGGATAATTATAAATTACCAAATATAAATCAACTTTTATCTCTAGAGTTATTTTATTTGTTTTGGAAATAAAATGGTTCGATTTGTTTCTAGGAATCCTTCATGGACCATGAAAATTGATATGTCAAAAAATATGAGAATAATTACAAGGATGAGGTATTCTTGGATATAGAGGTTTTCATAACATCTTTGGAACTACACAAGGTGGTTTTTCGTTATCGATGACATATAAATTGAGGTACTCAGTTCCTTACATTATAGAAATATCATATACACATGTTTATTTGGAATAATTATTAATATTAGCATACTTCATTATTGTACTTTATTGAGAATTCATGTGTGTGTATGTGTGTTTCCTAAGATACTATTCAATTCCATGAGTGTTTATAGAGTATATTTTTCCTTATTTGATTATGATCACATGTTGTTGTATATTTATATGTTATTATCGTGAACATGTCATTTCCTTACATGTTATAAATTATTATATATGTTAACTTTACTACATAGGTATAATACTCTATGATCAGAACAGGTGGACCATCATGAAATGATTTTCCTTAGTGATATAGTGACCCAAACTTTTCATACACATATATCACATCTTATTATATTAATGTTCATTACATAACATAATGATCCATGCCAGATTTTTTTTGGTTTCATACTTTTATAAAGATAGATACATAAATAATTGGCTCATAAGTGAACTATATAATCTTCTACCAAGTTCATCATAACAATAATACTTATTAAACATGTTATAAATAATTCATTTCTTCATAACCTAGGGAATGTAAACACAAGAAATGGTGATCTCATATGCTCAGTAAGGGTAAACATGGGACATATCAATATAACATGAGTATGAGGATATGAGAACATCAGAATAACTTATGAAAATCATTACCTAAGTATCATAGATCATAAAATTTAGTCTTGTCATATATCAGGGAAGTTCAAAATGAATTAATCATAAAATAATAAAATAACATGATCTATTAGAACAAAACATTAGCATAAGACATAGATTCATGTAATACACATAAGCATAGAATATCATTTAATTCATAGTCAAGGATTACATCCAAGGATATTGTAATGGAATGGTTTTACTCCCCAAACCATCATAGTAGTGAAATTTCACTCTAAATTCTATCGTAGTTGATATATTCCCTTACTGAACTAGGTTTACTTCCCATTCTAGTCATGTTTATCTCATAATATATCAATCTCCACCCAATAAACTGGAGGGAGATATTGATCTCAACCAAAAATAATTAAAATTATATATATTTTTTCGAAAAGATCAAAAAACATTAATCATATCATAACCCTTGAAAATAAATGGGTTTCATAAACATTTCATCATAACATGACCTGTGGAAACTAATGGGTTTCATAAACATTTCATTATTTCAAAATTTAATCATAACATAACACATGGAAAAAGGAATGGGTTTCACAAAAAATCATATCATCATAAACATAAACCATCTATAGAAATAATAAGGGTATTATGCTTTGATTATATCACCATTAAGGTTTCAGTAACATCATATGAAGTAATCAAATATAGAATATGATTTTTAAAGACCACTTAGGAAATTTTTTGAGGAAATAAGCCTTTTTACATTGAAAATAAATTTGTAATAAAAAATGTTCAAAAAACATTATGAAAATAATTTAAAAATATAGTTGAAACTTATATGGGAATATTTATAACATTGAGTGGTTGTGATGGTAGAAAATATCATTCATGTCATTCACATTAAAACAATGATTTCGTTCACTTTTTTTATTGAAAATTCAAGAAGGTGCTTCTTTTTCTTGTGAAAATAATATTAATTTTAAACCACATTATAATAATTAAAACATGGCTAAAACATTATTGAAATAATCTTTGGGAATAAAAAATAAATTATTTAAAATATATTTAGGAAAAAATGGATATTAAAGAAAAATGGTTTTCAATTGAAGAGAAAAATTAAGTTGTTTTATTTAAAAATATCATTTTGGAATCTTGATTACATTGAGAGAGTGAAAAGAGGGGAAAATTTTATTTTCATGAAACAACATATGGATAAAATATCTAAGTGTTTCTTGAGTTTCAGATCATAATATATCATCGTTGTAATCATAATCATAAACAATCCTGAAAAATAAAGAGATTATAGCATAATGTCATTTCCATATTGGTATCTTCTGAATAATAATCCCAATGAAATAAATAATATTATATGGGAATTTTTAACCAATAAACTTTATGATAATAATGATAAAATGAATTCATGTGATGTATATACACTATATAAAAGAAACAAGTGATATATAAGGTTGGTGTTCCATAAAAATAAAAGTTAGATGAAAAAATCATACCAATTTGGAAACATTTTAATAATAATAAACATTAAATAATTACATAAAATGTAATGATAAATATCATTGAAAATGATATTCATGATATAAAATTTAAAAGTGGAATTATATACACCACAAAAAAGAAACGAGTGGTGAATATAGAATATGTGTTCCAAAAATAAAAGTGAGGATGGAAATCCCCTACCTTATGTCTCAATATCCTTAATAATCATTTTATATAACAATATAATAAATATAAATTTATTATAAATATATTATAGGACCATATGTATATATATCATACCACATATTATTTATTTATGACCTTTTATTACATGTTTATTAAAAATTCCATGTAAAAAATGTGTTTTGGGTAATAACTTCGTTGTTTTTTATGTTTGTTTTAATTTAGTATTTTTATCCCATTTACATTGATGATGGTTAAATAATATCCATAATTTTATCCATGATTTAAATATAATATATATTCATTAAAAATGTATTTATATTAATCCATAAAAGTTTGATATAGAAAATGAATTACATCGTTCATGGTGACGGTAGGCCATGCGTACACGTGAACACTCTTTCCATTTTCTTAAAGGAAGGAATGTAAAGGTGTTAAATAATTTATAAACTTCCAATTTTTATTTTTATCTTATATATATCACATATTTTCATTACATGTATCCTTCTTACCTTCCATGTAAATCATAAGTGAAAAAATAATCGCAATGCTTTGTGAGGAGGCAGTTTATCGTACACACGAGCGACGTTATCATCTACCCATGGAATAAAAATTTGGAAGGTATATATGATATAATAATTCCATATAATTATTTTATTAAATTCATATATATAATTTAAATCAATTATTTTTTCACCCAAGTGTGGTGGTGATGGAAGCTGAATTACATCGATTTGCAAAGTGATTTTCCACTGTACACACGATCAACAGTTTTGTTTCCAATTAGATGTAAAAGGAGATAGAAGTAGGTTTTTAAAATATCATAATAAAATATCAGTATATATGAGATACTAATTTCATTATATCATAATATTTTAACAGTACTTTCATGAGATTGAAGAAGGAATAAAATTCAAATGCTCAGTTAAGAACGTTACCTCTTCTTTGTAAAACCTCCTTAGGTTAGAAAAGGATATAATTAGAGGAGGGTTTATTAATAAAAAAGGAATATTTTATGTGTGTAGGTAGTTAAGTAAGATGTTTTCGTTGGTATTGGATCAATGAAATTGTTTTTTTTTTGTTAATTTGATAGGATAGAGTATTCTCTTTTATATGTGGGAGAGAGGACACACATAGAATTTTTTAGCAGAAAAAGATGTAACAACATTTTAAACATTCCAATTATATCTAAAATGGATACTTATTAAACATTATATGATATAAAGTCTAAATATATCTATAATATAGTATTTTTATAAGCTTTTATGACCTTTTAATTATTATATTTTTGGTTTAACCCCCTCAGTAGACTCGATGTAACCTTAACCTCGGTAATTAAGTTTTAATATTTTTAATATTTATTTTGAATAATAATTGAGTTAAACTTATTATATAATATTAATTAATATAATTACAGTTATATAATTTATTTTTAAAAATTTCAATCACATAAGTTGAAATTGGTAGTTTAAAATTAAACCCATGGACGTGATGGAAAACCACTTTTCTAAAGAGAATATTTTCATAAGTATAGAATGTTTTAATATCCAAAGTCAATATAAATTTATTTAAAATAAAGTAAATTGTTGTATTAATAACATATGTAATGTAATTTTTTTTGTAAAATATTCTAAAAGAATATGGAACTTTGTAAATTCTTTAAATGAAAATGTAGTTTGTAATAAAAATTATTATTTTTAACTATTCATTGAAAAATAATCTTTTTAAAAAAATTAAAAATTTACCATAACATAATTTTTAAATTTTGATTCAAAAATTTTGGTTATTTTTTTCAAATAATGTATTTAAAAGTTTCAAACGTTAATTTATTTATATGTTCACAGTAATCAATACAAATCATTTTTTGAGAAAAAAAATATTTTCAAAGCATATAAAGACTTTATTAAAATTTAATTACTTATTTATAAACGTATTTCATTATCTAAAAACATTATAATTAATTTAAAAAATGTATTTATTCATACTCATAACAATAAATTTTATAGATAGTTTATAACGGTGATGTTTAAATAATAACATTAATAGTATATCATAGTTTATTAGAACTCAATATTGTGTGCAATGTAGGCTATCAAAGAAATTAAATTTATAAAGAAAACATAAAATTATGTATATGGTAAATTCTACCCTCATTAAAATTTATTTATCCTTCAAAATTAATCACTCTATTACAAACTATAGTGACCTAAACATTTCATAAATAGATATCTCATCTTATTAAATGATTATTCATCACATTACGTAACAATCCATGACAGAATCATTTAGTCCTAGTTACTTTGAAAACATAGATACATGAACAACTAGTTTAAAATTTAACTATATCATCTAACACTATATTCTTTATAAATATCACCCTTCTTATACATATCATATATAATATCTAATTTCAAGACCATGGGAATAAAAATTAATAAAGGGTGGTCTAAGATTCATAGAAAGGGTAAAAAAGGGAGATATCAACATAAAATGAGAATAAGGGTATGTGAACAAGAGAAAAAACATAAAAACATACCCTGTATATCATATATCATAAATATGAGTCATCGAATATGTCATAACATTTCATGAGACATGAATAAAAAAAGAATAAAAAAAGATTTATTAGAACATAATGTTGACATAAGGCCTATCTTGTGGTATGCACATAACCATATCATATCATTTCCTTAGTATACAGTTAATAATAATAGTTATATCATAGTGTAATGGGTTTACTCCCAAAATCATCAATGCAATCAAGGTTCACTCTAAATACTATCAAAGTCAAAAAAGTCCATTACTGGACTGGGTTAACTCCCCATTCCAATAATATATATCTCTTTAGATATTAATATTCACCCAATACAATGTAGGGAGATATAGGTCCCTCCCATATCATAATGGAAACCATAAATATTTGGCCAAAATATCTTAAAACATTCATCATATCATAAACCAAAAAAATAAATGGATTTCATAAATATTTCATCAGAGTATAAACCATGGAAAATAAATAGGTTCAATAAACATTTCATTATTTTATCATAGCATAACCCATATAAAAATGAACAGGTTTCATAAATATATTTCAATCATCATATAAATCATAAAAATAAAGAATAAGGGTGGTATTCTTGGATCATATCTCTAGTGATGATTAAGAAACATATAAGGATGTCGTCTTAGATAGAAAATGATTTTAAAAGATCACTTGAAATATTTCTTGTGGAAAATAATTTTTTCCCTTTGAAAATCATATTTTCAAATCTAAATGATCAAAGAAATTGTAAAATTAATTTTATTTCAAAATAATATGTGATGATTATAAAGTAATATTTAAAACATTCAGTGGTCATGATGATGGAAAATACCACTTTTTTCGTGCATGCTAAAACAATTATCCCTTTCTTGTTTTTGATAAAATGTAAAAAATGGCATTTAATGGAAAATAAAAATAAAATCCCTTTTAAATAAATTTTTCAGAAATTAATTAATTTTAAAAAATGTCTTTAAAAATTAATAATATAATATTGAAAAATTTCATTAAAACATTTTTCAATAAATCATGGATATGGAAGAATATGGATTTGACTGAAGAGGGAAATATAGTCGGGCTTACTGAAATAATTCTTTTTAAATCATGAGTACATAAAGATATGAAAATGAAAAGAATAAATTTATTTTCCTGAAATAAACATATTATTTTAAAAATGATTTTTTTCTGGATAGACAGTTAATAGGATCTCATAATCATAAGTATAATCATAAAAAAGTTATATAAAAATGAGATTACAGAGTAATGTCTTTACTACTTTGGAAGATTTTGAATCATAATCCCCATGAAATGAATTACATTATATGTATATTTATATACCATAATTTTCTTGATTATAATAATAAAATATATTTGTAATGACCAAGGTATTTATATAATAATATTTTTTTCATTTTTATTAATATTTAGGAATAAGATGATAAATTTAAGTTAAATAGGAAACTTTTTATGATAGCAGACTCAACACGCAACGATGGGTTTCCTTGAAATCTTACGTTGAACACAACTTTGAGTTATACCAAAAAATAAAATAATATTATTATTATTTTAAATGGTAGTTAATGCATAGTATTTTTATTTTCAGAAATAAACATAACTAACTAAATTATTATTACACGTGTTTGTTAAATGTTTTTACTTTTATCCAATAAATTTTATAGCATTTAAATAAGAATGAATCTGATTTTAAGCATGAAAAATTTTAATATTCATTAAAAGGTTGATTTACCAACTTTTTATATAGAACCTTTTTAAATCTAGTTTTTTTAACATTTATATGTTCTATTTAAAAAAATAAAATTATGCTTTAGAAGCAGTACATCAAAATTTAGGTTCAATGAAATTTTCGTATTTTTCTGATAATGATCAATTTTTTAATTAATAGTGAAAAATAGTAAATTGAAATTCTAAAATTCCTTTTAATATAAATTTTTTATATAATTAGATTTTACTTTGAATTGTTTTTAAATTGTAATTGGATTATATTTCATTAAATTTTCCCATTTTGGTCATTCTATGTAATTTCACTTTGAAATTGTATATAAATACATGTCAATCTTTTGGTAGTTTTTACTTCATAAAAACACGCTTTTCGGTTTTGACAACGGAAATTAATTTTAAATTAAATTATGCAACTTCTATATTTTTAATATGGAAAAATTGATTCCATATTTAGAATCAAGAGGGTTGAATTGTTTTATATAGGTAACTTTTATTTTTAAAAATTATTAATAGGAACTTTAGTAAATATTAAATTATCATAGTTAAAGGGTAAATCTTGTAAATAAGAGTAAAAAATAATATTATGATAATATTAAATTACCCTAACATGTGGGATAATCATATTGGATGAGATTTTTCTAACCATGTTCATTATTGGGTTGATTTTAGGACCCCATGTATCCACTTTTGTATGAAAATGACATTAAATTTCTTTTAATTAATGTTAAGAAAAATATAACATAAACATATATCTTTTACTAAAACAATTTTTATATGGGGATGTATAAGTGATATCTTCAACTATAAATAGTAATTATAGATCTAAAAATATTTCATAATCATGTTATTTTATTTATAATTTTTTAGACATCAAATAAATAAATATATTTAAGAAACAATGATAATGTAGTGGTTACCTTTTTAATAAATGATTTAAATAAATGAGATTATAAATATTAAAATAAATTTATTTTGAAACTTTTTATGCCATACAATAATTTTGGGGATAATTATGACTTTTTATATTTTAATTAATTAATGGTTTTTGAAATAATAAATTTGTTATGGATTTTTTAAAAGTCATTATATGAATAGTATAAAAATTGACATAAATGAGTTTTAGAAAAATACTATTTTAATAAATGATATAATAGTCAAAAAATATATAATTCTAAAAAGACATGGTAAGAGTCAAATTAGTTAACTTATGGTTAAAGCTAAATGATAAGGTTAAATTTGAAACCCAAACATGTCTAAAAAATATTTGTTGAGATTATTTAGAAAAAGAATCATCTTATCTAAGAATTAAATTAGATTTGGACCTTTTTAAAATCTAAATTCAGTTTATAATAAAATAATCTTTCCAACATTCCTAAAGTACCCCTCCTCCATATTATAAAAGCTCACCACCTCAAACCCTTAATAACACCTCTAAATCCACCTTGTATCATCCAAAATCTACCTAAATAAGATACCAAAATCCCTCTATTTCTCCTATAATATTTACCTTGGGAATAATGAAATTAAATAAGGCCTTTTAGCTAAAATCAAAAGGAGTTACCCGATTTGACGTAATATCTTCTCTCAAGCTTCTTCCATTTATTTTCCTTCTACAAGCCCCTAATCTATATTTATTCAATTTTTTTATAAAAACACAATTATCTTCAGTATACTATGACTTTCATGACAAGGATACTAAATACATTCCCACACACCTCCATCTAATGGATTTAGAACATATTGTTTCTGTGGACGGTGAACTACTGCCTCACGAAACGATGATTGTTCAATTATCTCATATCTCCTCTCATAGTGGCCATTATGATATAAATTTGTTTATATATAATATATATTAAAATTATATTTTTTCTATTCTTATATATATTTAATTTATAGCATACCATTATTCTTTCCATTATGTGTAGATATGATAATTTCATTTGAGGAAGTGCAGACTACCGCCCCCTCAAAGTGATATGACTCGTTCATGCTATACATGGAATGTATAAAGGATGGAATTAATGAAATTATGTAACATATATAACATATATATTATACTTTAATTATAATATACCTATGTATCATTGGTTTTAATTCTTTTAAATATGAAAAAATGAAAGTAGTGTTCATGTGTACGTACGACTTACCGTCCCCATGAACAGTGCATTTCATTTCTTATATCCAAATGTTATAGAATATTCTAAATACATATATATTGGATCTAAATACATATATACTATATAAATATTATATTTAAATCATTAATATAATTCTGGAGATAATGTACTTTTGACCATATAAATAATTTGTAATTATAACAAGTTCATTTTTGACTCAATTTCCGAAAATTAAAAAAACAATCGATATGAATTTGAATAATTTATTATTTTTATATCATGTAAAGAAGTGATATAAAAGGAATAATAAACTTGATAAAGGTTTTGAATCAATTAGAAAATAACTTGAGTTTATTATTCATGGGGAATAATAAACATGCGTGATGAGTCGGACTCATAGTAAAGGAACCTTTCACCCACCTTTTTTAGTGAAAGACTTATTCTATGTTATTTATTTTAATTTCAATTATCTTATGTTGTAATATGTTATTATAAATACTTATTGTTTTAAATTTTATGTCCATGTGATTAGATACCCTTTTTATCTCATTCACTCGTTTTCTGAATTTTTAAATGTCATTGTTAGGCTGCTGAATTTTTGTAAGGGAACTTCTTAACCCAATTTCAATTATTTGGGTTGATCTTCTACTTCCTGATTATATAATTCTATGATTATGTGAGAAATTACTTTATATATATTATCTATTATTTATACTTGATTTATGTGGATTTATAGTGAATACCCATAATCAACTATTTTAATAAAAAAATTATTTTTATAAGGGACTTCGTCTCAATCTCCTTTCATTGAGGAATATTTTAATTTATACAAAACATTATTTTATATGGTGTATAAACCTCCTTTGTCTTTTAATTTAATTCAAAGGGAATCTTTTTTCTATTAATCATTTTATTAAATGACAAAAAGAATTTTTCTTTTTAACGTACACGATGACAACGACCTTTCCACCACCACAAAAATTATTTGATATTTTTATTCCTTTACATGCCATAGTGTTTTTAAAAGGAAAATAAATTCCATAAACCCTTTTTATGTATTTTTTTATTGAAAATGGTTTTGATAAAGAATTTATTATTTCAATATCTTGAAATTATATATTTTAATTTCAATGTGAAAATTTTATATTTCCATTACGCTTGTCTTATGTATTATGGTTCTTGGGAATTCTTTACATATATGGGTGGATATGTGATAAACATAGGGCAGGTGATCCCAAGATAGATATCTAATGAATTGGGTAATGGTATGGGGTAAATGTTCATGTTTCTATTAAGATATTTATGGAATATACTATGATGGGTATTCCAAATGTAACTCCCTATGTAGTTGTGAAAACTACTATGTTAGTATCATATAGATGCCACAGGTTACCTTTAAGATTTATGATTTCTATGTGTTATTCATAAATCATATGATTTTAAGAGGTATGTTAAAGAGATTATGTTTTATGATTGAGAAGTATAATTTCATTGATTTTTATGTATTGATGGACTAATTTTTTCTTTCATTTGTTATAACCCTTACTGAGCTTTTTATTCTCATCCCAAGTTTTTGAAATGTTTTTCATAGGGTATAAATAAGGGAAAGATAAATGAAGTATTCAAGAAGATTTATATCAATAAAGAAACTCTTATTTTATTTAAGATGTTTTTTGTTGTGAAAAAATTTGGATAGATTAGAAGTTTCTACCTTTTAATTTTTAGATGTAATGTAATAGTTACAGCTAAATTCTCTAAAACTATAATCCTAAAAACATCTTCAATGTGAATTCTTGAATTAACTCAAGATAATTTAATGTTTAAGGGTGGGGCCTTATAGTTGGTATCATAAGTCGGTTTAGATAACTTTACATGTTAGGGTGTTATTTAAGCATAAGTGACATAGACATAATGCATAAAATATTAGAAAGATTCGTAGTTATTTTAAACATATTGAATGAGTTTAAGATAATATGAATAATTATATATTATTGTTTAACCTTCTCATAAGATATTATATTATTATTTTTCTGCTATACTCACACTAAACGTTTTGGTTTTAGTAAATGTTTGGATCTAGTAGGCACCAAATTAACAATGGATGTGAAGAAAATGATGATAGCTTTATAAATGAGAAACTGAATGAAATGGGAATACAATGAGAACTCTTGTCATTATTCTCAACTAATTATCTGGAGTCATGATGGACCACTTGAACCATGGTGATTTATCTAAGGCATCATATATGCAAGAAAATAATCCCTGTGGATGTTCAGGTAATAATGATAAAGGTAAGTATATTTGAAAACCTATGTTTCAAGTATGTGGAATGAAACACCTTGGAAAATGCTTTCAAAGGTATGGGAAGATTTTATAGATTCGGTAATGAAGGTCATAAAGAAATAACATGTCATGGAAAAAGGAATCATTGAGTTGACTCTAGGAAAAGGAAAGAAGTTATTTATAAGGGATCAATTGAATGTTTTAAAATGTGTAGTACATGGTCATTACACAAATAGATTTCCTAAAAATATGGTTCAAGAATGGGATCAGTAGTACCATACAAATATATGTTTACTGATGCACAATTCCATTCCAATTGAAGATGAGGAAATTGAAAATGACCTATGAAAGTTATGGATTATTTCTTTTCTCATGTTTTGACATTACTGAAATATTAGGACATTATGCATGATTTTTTTTCGGGAAACATGTATAAAATAATGAGATGGAAAAACATGGATAAAGGATCATGAAGAATTTTTAATGATAATTATTTCTAAAATTTAGGAATTGAAGAGGTATGTTGGATATATGAATTATGATATGTTTAAATGTATTAATGATGAGATTACTTAGGAAGAATTATAGTATTTTTAACCCTTATGTTTTTGTTAATTGACATATAATTATCTTTTCTTTTGTGGATATAGTTATAAAGAACCATTAGGGTTTATATGATTCCTGAATTTGAGGAAATTATAGATTATTAATTTTTGGGATAAAAATGTGTGGTATGAGATAAAATTTGTTGTTAAAATATGCTATGGTTATTTTTGAGAAATTTATCTCATTTTTTGGAATGTTATAAAATTATATAGTTCTTGATAAAGGAAAACACGTAGACCATGTGATAACCCATTTTGACGGGAAAAGATATGGGAATCAAACCCACAACCAAATTGTGACTGAGATTTATCACCTACCGCTAGAGTACATGAAGTCCCTGGTTAGTATGACTAATTATTTTTAGTTAAATGATTTCATAGATCAAGAATATGTTCATTTTGGGAACTTATGATTTACAAAATTGATATCCTTAGTATAGGAAAATGTTTTGGTGATTAGGTGACAAATGTTATTTTGGAAAATGTTTGCTATTTTGGGAACACTATATGCCTAATGAAAATATAATACTATGGGATTTCACTTGAGGATTAATAGAGGAATTTTATTTTGGAAGAATCTATATTTTTATTTTTGACTTATAGAGATTTGGTTTATTTATGGAAATGATTAGCCTATCATAGATAATATTGGATCAAGTTAATTACATTTAAGTATTAACTTTAAGAGCAGTCGATGTTATTTGGATATAAATGTTAAAATTTATCGTGGTAGAATATGTAATAAAATCCTTCTGAATTTTTGGATTCAAACTTAGTTTGGATTATTTTGAAAAAATTTAAGGACAATTGTTTATTGAATGGTATTTTTTGAACATTGGGTATTTTTTGTATAATTTTGGAGATTAAGAGTAGTATTTCATTCTATAAAGGATTATCCTTTTTATGGATCATCTGAATTTGTACTAAACATTTTTTGTTTAATGTCTAAAGAAAAGGAAAATATATAATTCATCTTTTGTGGATTTTGTGATTCTATAGAAGTTTATTATAACACTTCAAGTGTGACCAAGTCTTCTTGAATACTCATCGTTTGCAGAAAATATGAGTTTTTGGTAGAAATTTATTAATGGATGAAACTCTACTTGAAAAGTAAGTATATATTCTTATGTTCTTAGTCAATCTCATAAATAAACTCCTCAACATTATAAAAATGAAATTAAAACAAAAATGTTAGTCATTCAATTCTCCTACTGGGGAATCAAATACCATTTAACTCATGACAGGTTTATGTTTTTCTAGTAGTTAGCTTTTACCTGATCATGTTTTCTATCACTCTCCATCAAGAACGTGACACATAGTTTCTCTTCCATATCCATGTTTTCTTACATGGAATATTAGTATGTGTTATCTTGGGTGACCTTTTTAAATCCCCTTATTTCATTAAAAATGATAGTTTTATTGACTCTTTTTTCGATGTGGAAGTTTCAATGATGTTTCCAAGCCCAATTATAAAATTATGAGGACGCAATTTCCAAAATGGGAGAAGGATGTAACAACCTAAGTATTTATATAATAATACTTTTTTCATTTATATTAATATTTATTAATAAGATATAGATTTTATGTTAAATATGACACTTTTTTCGATAGCATACTCAACAGCAACAATGGGTTTTCTTGAAATCTTACATTGCACACAACTTTTAGTTATACCAAAAAATAGAAAAATATTATTATTATTTTAAATGGTATTTAACGCATATCCATTATATTTACAACAATGAAAATAACTAAATAATTTAAGATTACACATGTTTTTTAAATGTTTTAACATTTATCCAATAAATTTTAGAGGATTAAAATAAGAATGAATCTGATTTAAAGCATAAAAGACTTTAATATTATTTAAAAGTCGATTTATCACCATTTAATGGAGAACCCTTTTTAAATCTAGTTTTTTTAATTTTTATATGTTATATTTAAAAAAATATAAGTCTTCTTTAGAATCAGGATATAAAAAATAACTTTGCATGAAATTGTGGTATTTTTCTGATAAAGTTTCATTTTTAACGAATAGTGAAAAATACAACATTTCAATCCAAAACTACCTTTTAATATAATTTATTTATATAGTTAGATTACATATTTAATGGTTTTTTAATTTTAATTGTATTATAATTTTATCATTTAATATAATTTTGGTAATTATAAGTAATTTCACTTTAAAATTGAACATAAAAACATGTCAATATTTTGGTTGTTTTTTCATCTTAAAAACACGCTTTTTGGTTTTGACAACGGGAATTAGTTTTTATATTAATTTCTACAAATTCTATGTTTTGAATTTTGAAAAATTGATTCCATATTTATAATCAGGAGGTAAAAAGTTTGTAAATATATAACATTTATTTTTAGACATTATGAATAGTAACTTCAGTAAATATTTTGTTTACCATTTTTAAGGGGTAAATCAAGTAAATAAGGGTAAAAAATAATATTATAATAATATTAAATTACCCTAACACATGTCATAATCCTATTTGATGAGATATTTTCAACCCTAGGCATCATTTGGTCGATTTAAGGACCCCATGGAGCCACTTGTGTGTGAAAATGACATTAAATTACTTGTAATTTAAAGTTAAGGAAAATATAACAAAAACAAATATCTTTTACTAAAAAAAATTATATGGGATATATAGGTTATATATTTGAATATAAATAGTCATTAGAAATATAATAAGATTTTATACATCAAGATATCTTATTTATAATTTTTTAGACATAATATAAACAAATATATTTATGACACAATGATGATATAGTGATTACCTTATTAATGAAAGATTTAAATAAATGAGATTATAAATATTAAAATAAATTTATTTTGAAACTTTTATAGCATAATGAAATTTTAGGGATAATTATGACTTTTTATATTTAAATTAATTAAGATTTTTCAAAATAATCAAGTTGTTATGGATTTTTGAAAATTCATGATATGAATAGAATATAAAATGATATAGATGTGTTTTTTTTAAATACTATTTTATTCAATGATATAATAGTCCAAAAAATATTAGATTCTGTAAAATGGCTTATATAAGGTTTAAAATGTCATTAATTAACCACTTTAGTCTTGATTGGAATTTTATAGTAACTATATTAACCATATATTTTGAATAGACAAGAAGACATGGTAATAGTAAAATAAGTTAACTAAGAGTTAAAGCTAAATGATAAGGTTAACTTTGAAAACAAAACATATCTAAAAACTATTGGTTGAGAGGGTTTTGAACAATCCTAATCTTATATTATAATTAAATGAGTTTTGTACCTTTTTAAAATCAAAATACCATTTATAATAAAATAATCTTACAAACATTCCTAACGTACCCATCTTCCCTATTATAAAAGGAAATCAACTCTAACCATTATTCACACCTCTAAATCCTCCATGGATCATCCATAATCTGCCCAAAAATCTACCAACATCCCTATATTACCCCTATAATCCTTACCTTGGGTAGAAGGCAATTAAAGGAGGCCTTTTTTCTTAAATCAAAAGGAGTTATCTGATTTGAGGTAATGTCCTCTCAGAAGCTTCATCCATTTATTTTCCTTCTACAACCCCCTAAACTCTAATTATTCTATTATATTATAAGAAAAGTATATTCAGTATACTATAATTTTATTTTTGATATTTAATCCACCTAAACTCACCCACACCTCTATATAATGGATTTAGAGTATACTGTTTCTGTGGACAGCGAACTATGGCCTCACGAAACGATGATTGTTCAATTATCTCCTACCACCTCTCATGGTGGCCATTATGATGGAACTATATTTATATATGATATATATTATATTTATATTGTCTCTATCATTCTTTATTTTTCATTTAGAACATACCTTTATGCATTCCATAATGCGTAAATAGAATAATTTCATTTGAGGAAGTGCGGACTACCACCCCCTCAAAGTGATATGACTCATTCATGATATACAATGAACATATAAAGGATGGAATTAATGAACTTATGTAAAATATATAACATATATATTATATTATAATTACAATATACCAATGAATAATTTAGTATTCATTCATCTAAATTTGAAAAGGAAATGAAAGTACTGTTCATACGTACGTACGACTTACCGTCTCCATGGACGATGCATTTCATTTATTATATCCAAAGGTTATGGACTATTATAAATACAAATATACTAGATATAAATAAATATATATTGTATATATATGATATTTAAATTAGGAATACAATTCTAGAGATAATAGAATTCTGACCACATGTACCATTTTTATTTATTACAAGTTCATTTTTGACACAAGTACCGAACATCAAAAAAACAACTGATATGAACTTTAATAATTATATGATTATTATAACAAGGTAATAAGGGGTATGAAAGTAATAATTAACTTTAAAAATGTTATAAATAAATTATAAATTAAATTAAGTTTATTATTTCGGAAGAACAAGGAACATATGTGACTAGTCGAACTCATGGTAAGGGAACCTTTCACCCACCTTTTTTATTCAATGACTTATTTTATGTTATGACATTTAATTTTCATTTCAATATTTTGTAATATGTTCTCATATATCATTATTTATTTAAATTTTATGCCCATGGTATGAGAATCCATTTTTTCTCTCATCAACTCATTTTCTGAATTTTTAAATGACATTGTTAGGCTGCCGAATTTGTGTAAATGAACTTCTTAACCCAATTTCCATTATTTGGTTTGATCTTCTAATTATGGATTATATCATTATATTATTATGTGAGAAATTACTTTAGATAACTTATCTAGTATTTATACTTTATCTATGTTGATTTATAGTGAATACACCTAATCAATCTATTTGAATAACAAAATGATCTTTGTAAGGGGCATCGTCTCAATCTCTTTTCATTGAGGCATATTTTGATTTATACATGAATTTTTTTTATACATTGTATAAACCCCCTTTTAATTTTAATTTCATTCAAAAGTAATTTTTTTCTATGAATAATTTTACTAATTGACAAAAATAATGTAACTTTTTAATGTACGCGATGACAGAGACCTTTTAACCGCCACAATCATTATTTTATATTTGGTTTCCTTAACAACATGTAGTGTTTTTAGAAGGAAAATAAATACCATATAATCTTTTTAAATATTTTGGTATTGAAAATGGTTTTGAGAAATCATTGGTTATTTCAAGATCCTGAAATTATATATATATATTGTAATGTAGAAATTTTATATTTCCTTTATGCTTGTTTTATGTGTTATAGTTCTTGTGAATTGTTTTTGTATATGGGTGGTTCCATGATAAACCAAGGGAGGGTTATCCTAATATATATCTCCAATTAATTAGGTAAAAATAAGGAGGTAAACATTAATGTTTCTCCTAATAAATTTAGTAAATATACTGTGATGGGTATTCCAAACATAACTCCCTATGTAGCTGTGAAAGCTACAATGTAAGTTTGATATGGATGCCATAATTTACCTTTATGATTTATTATTTCTATATTTTATTCATAAATCTTGTTATTTCATGAGTATTGTTTAATAGATTATGTTTAATGATTGTGAAGTATGAATTCATTGATTTGTATGTATTGATTGACTAATGTTTTCTTTTCTTATTTTATAACCCTTACTGAGCTTTTAATGATCATCCTAAGTTTTTGAAATGTTTTCCACAGGGTATAAGGAAGGGTATGAGAAAGGAAGTATTCGAGATGATTTTTATCAAGAAAATAACTCTTTTTTTATTTGAGGAGTTTTATTATTGCAAAAAAATTTGGATAGAGTATAAGTGTCTTCTTTTAAATTTTTGAGAAGTAATATAATAGTTACAGCCTAATTCTCTAAAAATCTAAACCTGAAAAGATCCTAAATGTTAATTAATTACTTAACTCAATATTATGTGATGTTTAAGTCTGTGGCCTTATAATATTCATGGGTTTTATATAGACCAAAAAAATAAACAAGTGGTGTAAATGGCATGTGTCCCACAACAATAAAGGTGAGACGAAAATCCCTTACTACATTGGAATGATTTGAATTGTAACCTCCATTAAATAATAACATGAAATGAAACATTTAGTATCAGTAAAATAATGATATTCATGATATAACATACAAAATGGTTAGTATTTACATAATAAAAATTAAATGACTAATAAATACTATATATGTCTCCCAAAAATAAAACAGATACTATAAATCCATTATGTTATATCACAACTTATTTTATACCTATTATAACCTCATGTATAATAAATATAAATCTATTATAAATCTATTAAATAACCATACCTATATATTTTATGCCAAATATTATTTACATATAACCTTTTATTACCTTTTTAACAACAATTTATTTTAAAAATAATATTTCACGTAACTTCTTTGTTTTTTAGGTATATTTTGATTTGATATTTTAATTAGATTTATATTGATAATGGTTAAATAATATTCATAATATTAATCATGTTATAAATATCATATATATTAATTACATTGGAATTTAGAGTAATCCAAAAAAGATGGAGTTAGAAAACGAATTACACCATTCATGAAGATTATAAGCCATAAGTACATGTGAATGTTGTTTCCATTTATCAACAGAAGGAACAGAAGGAAGTTAAATAATTTATAATCCTATGATATTAATATATATATATATATATTATATTTTAATTAAATTTTTCCTTATTACTTTCATGTAAATTTTAATTCAAAAAAGAATCACATCGCTTCGCAAGGAGTTAGACAACCGTACACACGAGTAAAATTATTATATTCATAGGGAATATAATATAAGAAGGTATAAAAAAATTTATAATTCCATAAGTATAATGATTTATAGAATATATATATATATATGTGTATGTAAATGAAATCACTCATTATATCTGCATGTGTGAGGCAATGATGGAAAATGAATTACATCAGTTTCTGAGGCAGTAGTCTATTGTACAAACAATCGGCAATTTTTTGTCCCATTTGATTGAAGATGACATAGAAGTAGGTTATGATATTAAAATAATATAATCTCAATATATGGGAGATAATTATGTTTTTATATCATCGTATTTGAATGTTATTTTAAGGGGATCGAATAATAATTAAAATAAAAATGCTCAGTTGAGACTGTTACCTCTTCTTCAGACAACCTCCTTCAGTTAGCCCAAAAAGTCATAATATAAGGGTTTCCTAACATAATCTGGAATATAATATTTTTTTATTGAATAAATTCATATATTTTCTTAGTTATCATTCGAAACTAATGTATATATAATTTTGAATATGAGTGGAGATGGTTCTATTTATAAGTGGGGGAGAGGTTACACATGGATGTTTTGAAAATAAAAATGCTTACCCGTATTTTTACAATAATAAAAGGCTAAAAGAAATCATTATTAAACTATAGATGATATATGGTCTAAATATTTCTATAAAATTATATTCTGACACATTTCTAAATCATTTTACCATGTACCATTTTACTTTAACCCTTAGGTAAACTGTCTTAACCTTAACCTTGATAATTAATTTGTACTATTTTTACTATTAATATTGAAAAAAATTGGTTGAATATATTATATTTTTTTAATTATTATGTTTAAAAATATATAATCCAATTCTTAAAATTTTATTCATATAAGTGACATAAGTTAATTTAAAAATAAACCTGCATAAGAGATGAAAAAGTGATTTTATAAAGAATTTTTTTCATAAGTACATACTTTTTAAATATCATAATTCAACATGAATTTGATTCCAAATAAGGTTTCATAATATCATTTTTTAACTAATTTTACTTTTAAAACATTTTAAACAATCTAGAAATTTTAAAATTCTTTAAAGTAAAAAATTTTAATAACATTTAGTATTTTTAAATATTTAGTGAAAATTTTATATTTTCAATAGATTCTCAAAATTGGACCATAAAATAATTTTTACATGTTGATAAAAAATAAGAAGATTATTTTTTCCAATAAATGATATAATGTAGTCAAAAATTAATTTGTATTTTGATCACAGAGTTATAGAAATCCATTTTTGAGAAAAAATTATTTTCAAAGAATATGAAGACTTTACTAAATATGAAGTACTTATTTATAAGTATATTTTATTTCTAAAAAACCATTATACATAAGAATACAATTTTATTTTTTCCTATTAGTACTTTTTAATTTAACGTCTAGGTTATAATTATCATTTTTATATTATAATATTAATAGTATATTTTAGTTCTTTAAAACTTATTGTGGAATATAATGAAATTTATAGAAGAAATAAAATTTGTTCCCATAAAATCATAACATTTCATGGAATTTTACTATATTGGAGAAAATGATATGGGATAATGGTGATGATGTAACTAATATCATGTTGGATATACAACCACTCCATGGAACACCATATTGATGATGCACATGAGGATGCCTACTAAATGTCATATTTTTCGTTGCAAAAGGATTCCTAGTTGACTATGTGTATCATATTTACTAAAATACTAGAGGAATATGAGTATAATGGCATAAATGGTGACTATAGAAAACTGATTTTAAAATATTAATGATTCCATGAGGATTCTAAGTTACTATTTTACTATCCCAAGGTCTAGTTTGGTCACTTCAGACATATCATGATTATTCTTTTGGCATGGAGCCAAAGCAGTTATGATCTGGGATTTGTGGAAGTTTTTTATTGAAAAAATTATTCATAAATGATTTTATGGTTTTTATAATTTTATAAAAATTTATTATTATCACATTATACACCTATTAAAAATTCTCACATTTATTAAGGACATATTAGTTGTGTCTTATTAGGTTTATTACTCATACCTTTTATGTGAATTTTCAATTCATATGTAGACTTCCTGTATGGGGATATGAGTAAGGAAAAGGGGGACATGGATTATGTATTATCATATTATGTATCTATTTTTATACCATGATGGAATTTGTAGGAGACCCCTCGTTAAATATTTATTTATCTTCTTCATTTATTACTTTGGTTTGGTTTTCCACCTTCAGAACCCATTTATTGCATGTATGAATCTATTCCATAACTTTTTTTATGTATGAAAGTGTGATCATTAATATTAATATATGGTATTATTATTATTTTAAATAAAAAAATTTAATGTTATAGCCTCCCCACTAACTCACATACATCCTCAATATTATTTAAAAACCTCTTGCATATGGGGTGGAACACATGAGGTCATCGGACTCTCCAATTAAGACTATGTGGTTCAGTTTGTGGTGTTTCATGTTATACTAATATAATTACACATTATTATAATAATGATATCTAGGTTATAATATTACTATGGTTAGTAGAGGTTTGGAATGGAATTAATATTAAGAAAAAATAAGGATTAAATAATACTCATTTTGAAACCTTAAACATTCTCTTAAAAGTATCATTTTAAATGAAGGGATTAGGGTAACTAAAGATTAATAGAATCTAACTAATATGATTTAGGATTATATGAGGATAAAAAATTTTGAGTTTTAGGAATTAATTGGAAATAATGTGTGTGTAGTTAAAGGGTGGAAGTGAAACATTTGATATTGGAAGAAAATGAGACTTCTGTGAATACCCATTTACTTTTTAATGGTATCCTTACACTATTATGGTTAAAAGAATAAAAAGGGTTTAAATTATGGAGTACGGGGTCATATTTGGTTGAAAAATCAGAAAAATTTATTTCCACACAAGTTTTAAACATTTTGGAAGTAATTTTTTATAGTTTTTACTTTTACTTTTTTACCTTGGTAACAAATTTTTAATTATATATTTTTTTTAAGAAAGGAATAATATAAATAATCTAACTGTATATGGATATTGAGAAATTAAATCTAAAATCTAATTAATATCATATAATTTGAAAATAAGGGATAATTAAATTTTAAATTAAAACTTTTTATATATAGAAAACCCTTTTTGTAGAAAAATTTTGTTTCAATAATGATGTGTTATTAATCTTATTTAGCATTGGTTATAAGGTAAATGTGTGTTAAAATAATAGATATATGTTGTCACGACCCATCCCCCGGGGCCCATGCCGTTACTACCCCAATTCCGCCTTCTATAGGCCAGGGGCTGGTTACTACCATTGAACGTGTAAATCCCTAAAACTAGGAAGGCATTGTCATAATAAATAGTAAACACACATAATCAGAGAACAATCTGGAAGAAAACACTAAGTAAAAAATATATAAAAATGGAGTGCACAAATGTAAGGGGCCAGAAATACAAGCCCAACTGTAAAGTACAAGGAAACTGAAAAACAAGTCCAACTGAAGAAGGGTAAACAGCTGCTAGATCGTCCACCGGAAAGTCCTCCCTAAATGGTAGGTATATAAGGCCTCCACATCACTCCACGTCTGTCTGTCACCCCTGAGTATCGTCATGCCATGTGGTCTACCTCTGGGTATCATCCAGTCCTCTCCACTCAGCCTCGGTCAGCACTATCTGTCATCTACAACCAACACAGCAAGGTGCAGAAAAAACCCGTGCAGGGGTGAGTATAACGATACTCAGTAGGGACCCTGAGACACTCAAGGTCCCACAAAACCAAAAAAGGATAAACCAGATAGTATGAAAACCACAGATAAACCCACTTAGGTATATGCCTATACATATACCTAAGTTATCTAGTAATCCATCTCAATCATGAGGAAACACAAGAGTTAGTGACTCATCTCACACAGGTATACAACTTATGTATAGAGATAGAGATGATCAGATATATCCACTAAATCATATAAGATACCAGAACCACACAAGATCTAGAACCATCAGTTAGAACTATCGGATCCATACAGGATCCAGGAACAATAGTTGGAGCTGTCGGACCCACACAGGATCCAGGACCAGCTTTTCTGTTGGACCAACACATGATCTAGGAATAGAATTCAGAATAGTCGGACCCACACAGGATCTAGGAACAGTATTCAGAGCTATTGGACCAACACATTATCCAGAACCAGCTATTTTGTCAGACCACCACATGATCCAGGATTATAAGTCAGAACTATTATACTAACACATGATCCAGGAAAAGTCATCAGTGCACAGTCAGCCACATTATTTCCACAAATCACGCTTGATTTTGGGAGATTATGCTCCTCAAAAAAAGTTTCAACATGCCAAATTCCACCAAGTCCCTCGTAGAAGTATCTCTGAGGTCTGTCTCGTTATAGGGGTCTCAACGCAACAGACAGTGCGTGAATCGGATGCCTGGTCTGTGAGTTATTTGCATTTCCGTTCTGAGGACCTTGTTGGATTTAAATTTGATCCAACCCTATCATACACCAAATATGTAAAAACCTCAAGTGGGGTATACAAAAAGAATAATCTTTCTCCATAATTTCTGTCGCTACAGACGGTTTGTTAATCAGACACTCATAGCCCAAGTTATGGGTGAAACGGTGAAATCGGGTCAAACGGGTTCGTGTCTGGTCCAGCCCAACCCAGGTCCAGACTAGGGTCTGACCCGGTCTTCTGGTCAGACCTAGTCCATGGGTCTGACCTAGCCCGTGGGTCTGACCTGGCCCACGGGTCCGACCCAGCCCGTGGGTCCGACCCAGCCCGCATGTCCGACCCGGACCGAGGGGGCAGCCAGGCCCGCGAAGGAAGCCCGGCCTGCGCTGGGTCTGGCCCGGCAGCCCTCAGGGGTCCGGCCTAGCTCGGTCCAGGGGGAGGTTGTGCCCCTTTGTTCCCAAACTGATTATCCATTCGGGCAGGTGGAACCGGTGCCAGGCTAGTTCTTGTGTGTCAAGAGGGACCCAGCGGTGTCCCGCTGTTTTCGGCTGGCCGAGCGGCCAACCGACTCCTTGCATGATGCCAGTTGTGTCGCGCCTCTTCTAGAGACCCTACGGCTCGGGCCACCGGACCTCTTCGCGGTCGGGCTTGAGCTGGCCATTGTTGCACCGCCGCGGCCAGGATCTACGACCCTCATTCGAACCACCGTGCGGTGGTGGTTGCGCCACGCCTTCCCGGTCGACCCAGCGGCTTGAGCCGCCAGTTTCTCTTGAGGCCAGCCTTGTGTCAGTTGTCAATGCACCGCTACGGCTAGGGGTCACGGGTTTTCCTCTGGCGGCGCAGTTGCACCTCTTCTGCCACACATTAACAAATGTTGGTTCCATCCGCTGGTGTTCTTTCCACGGGTCACGGGACAAGCTCCTGTGGCCCGATTCTTGTTCTGGAAGAAGTAGCTCTTTACTTGGGTCATTGAATTCGATTCATAGTCATCATTGATGCGAGTCACACATTCCTATCTCATGTCGCAATCAGCACCAAAATCTATAAAGAATGTGGAGCGGTCAGGCCGTGTTTGTTTAGACTGTGCCCTCCGTGTTAGGGTGATATCAAGCGGCTTCGAGTTATAAACCACGAAGGAAAACAAATAACCCACAACAATTATCTACCTTGAACCCCTAACTCTTATCATTCATTGGTGTTGTAGAGGAGGAAGTATGGATGTCATTTTTCATAGGTGAGGATGTCCCACTTTGGGAGGAAATCCCGAGGGAAAAGCGTGGAAAAGGTCAGCGCTCTTCGTTGGCGTTCTTCGTCGGAGAGCCTTTCCTCATAATCGTTCAATCTCCAACAGCTCCTCTTCTCCTCAATCCTCCTTTCCAACAAATGAATAACCCCCCCCCCCCTAAATAATATATTATGTGGTCAATTATGTTCGTTGGCATAAATTCAAAATGATTCATTTAATTAATTGATGTGTCTTAATTAATTAAATGGGTTGGGTTGGCACCATTAAGTATATAGGAGATTAAGAGGCTCCCCCTCATTAATGAGGGTAGTTCTAGAGGCTTCCAACTCGGGTGGTCCCCACCAAATTAATCCTCACAAGGGAGGTTGAGTTCGGGTGGGCCCCACCACCATAACCTCTCATGGGAGGTTAAGGTGTGGCAGTCCCCACCTTCAACCTCTACAAGGTGGTTATAACAAAAATAAAATAAAATAAGTCTTGCACTTATTTTATTTCATCATTCCACGTAAAACCTCAAACTATCTTTGATTCCCGACCATCTACCATCAGGGTAAAACTTTTCTTAAGAGAATATCAATGTTGCGAGTTCAATGTTGCCCTCATATTTGAGTTATGAGCATCGGTTCAAAAGTTATCAAATCCCTCCCATACATTTTCTGAATGTACCCGAACAAAACATCAAAAATTGATTCCAGGCACAAAGGGACTCAAAATCACATGCCTTCAGTTTTTACAGACTCGTAAAATTCCCATGTATTTATGAAAAATAATTCACAGAATTGCTAGGTCTTTACATTCTCCCCACCTCAGGTATTTACATCCCCATAAGCTAAAACTCAATCTATGGGAACAAATGGGGGTACTTAACATGCATATGAGCCTTTCGCTCCCATGTGCTCTCCTGGAGGTTCCCGTGCTGCCAGCGAATGCGCACCAGAGGTATCGACCGTCCACATAGGACCTACTCCTATCGTTCCTCAATCTCCACTAGAGCCGCAGTAAAAGTCACCCCATCATCGACGTCAATCTTCCCATGGTCGATGATGTGTGAAGGGTCATGCACGTATCTCCTCAGCTGAGATACGTGGAAGACATCGTGCACCCGGTGCAACTGAGGTGGAAGATCTAAGCGGTATGCCACCTCGCCAAATCTACTGAGGACCTAGAAAGGTCTGATGAACCTCTTAGATAACATTCATCCTTATCCAAATCTCTATAGACCTAATCTAGGTGAGACCCATAAAAAGACATGGTCACCATCCTCAAACTCCAGATGTCTCTATCTCCTGTCAGCATATGACTTTGGCCTACTATGTGCAGTCTTCATCCTCTCCTGGATGATATGAACCTTCATTGTGGTAGCTCGTAGCATCTCTGGTTCCACTAGTGCTAACTCCCCTAGGTCTTTCCAGCATAGTGGCGATCTGCAAGGTCGACCATATAAGGCCTAAAAAGGTGTCATTCCAATGGTGGAGCGATAGTTGTTCTTGTATAAAAACTCCACCAAAGGTAAGTAATCATCCCAACTATGACCTAAGATAAGGACAAAAGCACGAAGCATGTCCTCGAGGGTCTGAATGGTCCACTCGGTCTGACCATCTGTCTGAGGATGGAAGGCACTGCTCAGATTAATCTGCTTCCCAAAAGCCTCCTACAACCCTTTCCATAGCCAGGAAGTAAATCATGCATCACAATCAGAGAGAATAGAATAAGGTACTCCATGTAGACACACAATCTCCAGCACCTAGAGAAATCCCAAGCTCTCTACTGAACCCTGCTCTCTGATCGGTAGGAAGTGGGCCGACTTGGTGAGTCGGTCGATAATCACCCAAATCGAGTCGTGACCCCTGCATGTACGTGGAAGAACCATTATAGATTCCATTGATATCCCATCCTACATCCACTCTAGGACCTCTAATGGCTGAACCAGGCCAGCTAGTACCTATTTCTCTACCTTCACTTTCTGACAAGTGAGGCATCGAGAGACAAACTTCAATACTACCTTCTTCATTCCTGGCCACCAGTTCTATCATCTAAGGTCCTAGTACATCGTCGAAACTTATGAATGTACCCCTAGAGGGGATGTGTGATACTCCCTCAACACTTCCTCCAGAAGTGACACTGGCACCATAGTATGTCTTCTGAAGAGGATGATGTGCTCCCCACCTTCAGAAAATCCATCATGTCCTTGCCCTATGGATATCTAAGCACATCATGTCTCGCGGTCTGCATCCCTATGATGTTCCTCCCTAACTCGCTGAATAATTGGAGGAGTGACTGTAAGAGACTAAAGGAAAGCTTCTTCATCTCGGTCCACAAAATAAATCTGTATAGTAGCCAGCTGCTCTGTCACCTCTCCTAGCAGTTGTATACAGATCTGTTGATGAGCACATCTGCAACAACATTCCCCTTACTAGGAGTATAGACTATCTTGAAGTCATAGTCTTGGAGGAACTCAAGCCAATGTCGTTGTCTTAGGTTCAGTTCCTTCTGAGAGATGATATACCTGAGACTCTTGTGATTAGAGTATATGGTAAATAGTTCACCCATAAGATATTGTCACCACATATTCAAGTCTAATACCACTGCTGCTAACTCCAGGTCATGGGTAGCATAGTTCCTCTCATGTTTTCTCAGCTGCTGAGAACCATACATGATCACTGCTCGAACCTGCATCAAGACGCACTCATGTTCGGTCCCTAATGCATCAGAGTAAACTATGTACCCTACGCCTTCCTCTGGAAGCCTCAATATGGGGGGCACTAGTTAGCCTCTACCTCTTCTCCTGAAAGCTCTGCTGGATTCTCTCCAACCACATTAAGGGTTTCCCTATCTTTGTCAAGTCTGATAGTGGTGCTGCAACTCTTGATAATTCTGGTACGAATCTCAGATAGTCACCAGCCAAACCATGGAAACTTCATACCTCTGTCACACTCCTTGGTGGCTCCCAAGAAAGTACCTCCTTAATATTTGCTGGATCCACTGCAACTCCAGCCTCCGAGATGACATGTCCCATAAATTGAACCTCTCAATTCTAAAATGGGCACTTTGAGAGGTTACCATAAAGCTGGTGCTCTCATAGTGTGTCTAGTACTACCTGAAAATAGTAGTCATGCTCCTCCTCAATAGTCAAGTAGATCAGAATGACATCGATGAAGACTATAACAAAGTGATCGAGTTATGGCTGGAAGATCTTGTTCATGAGTCCCATGAAAACTACTGGAGAGTTGGTTACACTGAAATAAATAACCAAGAACTCATAATGGTCTTACTGACACCTGAAGGTCGTCTTCGGCACATCCTCATCTCAAACTCTGAGCTGGTGATAGCCTGACCTGAGGTCTATCTTCGAGAAAGACCATGCTCCCTTCAACTGATCAAAGAGTTCTTCAATACTCGAGAGTGGGTACTTGTTATTCACGGTCACCTGGTTTAGGAAACAGTAGTCGACAAAAATCCTCAAACTCACATCCATCTTCTTGACGAACAGAATTAGGGCTGCCCAGAGAGAAACACTGTGTCAGATGAATCCATTCCCCTGCATGTCCTCCAACTATACATGCAGCTCACAAAGCTCAACAAGATCCATCTGATTTTCTGGAGTAGATTTTGTTGTCTTCCTAGGGTACAGGTCAATATAGAATTCCACCACTCTATGAAAAGGTAGTCCAGGAACATCGTCAGGGAAAACATCTGCATACTGGTCCACCACTACAAGAGAGCTCAGACACTCAACATCAACTTCTCCGAGGGTAAGGCAGGACAACTGGTGAGTGATCAGCTGCACCCTCCTCTAAGTAAGTCTTTCTTCTACTTCAGAGGCTCCCTTCTCACCGGTGAAGGTGAACCTAGTCCCATCTATGTGGACAGACCACACTTTGTGCCTAATACTTTCGATCTGATCATGGACTGTAGATAACAAGTCCATACCCAAGATGACATCGTAAGGCCTCGACACCACTACAAGGATAACCTAGCCAAAGCTCTTGTATCCTAGAGTAAGCTCACACTACTGGAACCAATGCATTATCATCGAGTCTGCTCCTGTAAAAGTGTCTAGCTGTAAGGATTGAGCCAATGGAATTGTCAAAATCTTTGAGCTCCTAACGAGGGCAGTGGCAAAGAAAGAGTGACTGGAACCTGTGTCTATAAGAACTAAAGCTAAGGTGGTGTTGACATAGATCATACCTCAAATCATCTTTGGAGCACCATGGTAATATGCCTCAGTTCTCTGGAGCTGAGATATCCCTTGTCCACCTTCTTCCTGTGGTCGGGGTTGTCATCCTAATGGTGGTGGCAGTAACACCACAAATCGTCATCCACCACTAGCTGCACGACCAGCTCCTCTACAACATCCGCCTGCTCCCTACGGTGTGCCTCGATCGAACCTCTACCTTTTCCTAAGAGGTCCCTCAAATGTATGCTTATCATCAATACGAAGGGTCGGACAGTCATGAACCATGTGACCCTGCCCGCTGCAAGAGTAACATTGCCTGCTACTAGCATGACTGGCTCTATCTCGTGTGCCCCACACAACTGAAACTATGTCCTAAGGTCATCCTCCAAATGGTCTAGTCTGGTTGGACCTCTTTTCCATTTGTCTACTACCAGAAATAGAATACTCCACTGCATGTCTACTAGTGGTGGGTCTCACTCCTAGAGACTGCTTAGCAAGGAAACTCTCTACTAGGAGAGCTCTCTCTAACACTCCCTCCTATGTCGGGATGATGAGGGAGAACATTGAGGCCTTGATATCTCGCATGAGTCCCTGCTCAAAGGTCTGGGCCTTGAAAAATGGGTCTCGTACCATATTTGTAGAGTAGCGTGAGAGTTCGGTGAACCTCACTGAGTATTGTGTCACCGTCATGCTAACATGTTGTAGATGCAGTAGCTCTTGTATCCACACCGCACGTAGGGTGGCTTAGAAAAACAATGCATGAAACAGGCTCTTAAATTCTACCAAGAATAGTGTCACCTCATCATGCACCTTGAGCAACAGGCTCTACCATCTTCTTGTTACTTCTTGATGGAGACTCGCGGTAAGGATCACCATAAGGTCGGCTGCTGCCCCTACCAGTCTGAAGACTCTCACCACAGCCTCTAGCCAATCCTCAGCAGCCTGTGGGTTCTTCTCACCCCTAAACTTGGGTGGTCTCTGGTGCTGGAACTCGGGAAACACGCTCAGGCGGCATGCACTCTCTGCTGCTGGGGCCGGTGGAATGGTGGCCCAATGGGTAGTGGTATCGTTGGTGCCTCCACTGGAAAAGGACCCTGCACCGAGGCCTCGTCACTTAGTGGGATATTCGTATGCACTATTCTCAGAACCATGGCTCGTTGTATGTGTGGATGCATCCTAAAAAGAAACAGGTGCTCCACGATCAATAAGATATACTTGGTGAGCTAACTAAAAGAGATCAGAAATAAAACTCTTGAAAACACACATGCAATCAGTGTTTTCATGCACTAAGTTGGAAATCAGTAGCCAGGGTCCTTGTGTATGGATACGTCGGTAGATGGACCAACACTGGACTCCCTAAACTAAGAACCACTCTTCATACCCTTAACACTATTTCTTAATAGAAAATAAAGATCAAAGTCTTATGTTCTGCGGTAGAACCAACTCCTATGATACCAATTTTTCATAATCCATCCCCCGGGGACCATGCCATGACTACCCCAATCCTGCCTTCCAAAGGCCATAGGCTAGCGACTAGCACCAATGGTGTAAATCACTAAAACTGGGAAGGCATTGCCTTAATAAATAGTAAAAACACACAATTAGAGAACAAACTTGAAGAAAACACTAAGTAAAAACTGTATACAAATAGAGTCATGAAAATTAAAGGGGCTGAAAATACAAGCCCAAATGTAAGGTACAAGGAAACTGAAAACAAGTACAACTGAAGAAGGGTAAATAGCTGTTGGATCGTCCACCAGGAAGTCCTACCTGAAGGGTAGGTACATAAGGCCTCCACCGCACTCCACGTCCTTCTGTCTCCTCCGAGTACCATCACACCATGTGGTCCACCTATGGGTACCGTCCAGTCCTTCCCACTCATCCTCGGTCAGTTTTGTCCATTGTCTATAAAAAACACAATGAGGTGTGGGAAAATCCCATGCAGGGGTGAGTATAACGATACTCATTAGGGACCCCAAGACCCTCAAGGTCTCACCAAATCCAACAAGGCTAATCCACAAAGTATGAAAACAACAGATAACCCCACTTAGGTATATGCCCATACATATGACTATGTTATCTAATATTCCATCTCAATCATGTGGAAGCACAAGAGTTATTGACTCATGTCACAAAGGTATACAACTTATTTAGAGAGATAGAGATGATCAGATATAGCCACTGAATCATCTAAGCTATCGAACCCACAGAAGATCTAGGACCAGTAGTTAGAACTGCCAAATCTACATAGGATCCAGGAATAGTAGTTGGAGTTGTCGGACCCACACAGGATCCTGAACTATCTATTCTGTCAGACCAACCCATGATCGAGGAACAGAAGTCAGAACTGTCAGACCCACACAGTATCCAGGAACAGTAGTTAGAGTTATCAAACCAAAACATGATCCAGGACCATCTATTCTCTCGGACTAACACCTGATCCAGGAATATAGGTCAGAACTGTTGGACCAACACATGATCCCATAATAGTCGTTAGTGCACAGCCAGCCACAGGGTTTCCACAAAGCACGCTTGATTCCGGGAGGGTCCACTCCTCAATCCAAGTTTCGACATTTCAACTGCCCCCAACTCCCATTAATAAGTATCTCAAAGGTAAGTATCATCATAGGGGTCCCAACGCAATAGACGACACATCAATCGGACGCCCGGACTGTGAGTTATTAGCATTTCCATTTCGAGGGCCTGATTGGATTTACATTTGATCCAACCTAGTTGTATCCCAACTATGTCCAAACTTTGAGTGGGGTATACCAAAAGAATCATCCTGCTCCAAGATTTCTAACTCTGTATATGGTTCATCAATCAGACACTCGTAGCCCTTGTTATGGGTGAAAAGGTAGAATCGGGTCAAACGGATCTGGGTCCGGTCCAGCCCGACCCAGGTCCGGATTGGGGTCTGACCCGGTCTGTGGGTCTGACCCGGTCTACGGGTAAGACTCGGTCCAGGGGTCTGACACGGCTTGTGGGTTCTACCCGACCCATGGGGTTCCGCCCTAACTACGTCCAGGGGGAGGCTGCGCCCCCTGGTTCCCGAATGGCTTAGTAGTTTGGGCAGGTGGAACTGGCGCCAGGTTGGCGCAAGTGTGTCCCTTGGGACCCAGTTTGGTCTCGTTGTTTCTGGTTAGCCGAGAGGCCAACAGACTTCTCGCGTGATGTCAATTGCACCGCGCCTCTTCCGGCGACCCGGTAGCTCGGGCCGCCCATTCTCTTTGTGGCCTGGCTCGAGCTGGTCGTTGTTGCACCACTGCAGCTAGGGTCCACGGCCCTCCATTAATCCACCACGCGCTGTCGGTTGCACTGCACCGTCCTGGTCGACCCAGCGGCTTGTGCCACTAGTTTCTTTCGCAGCCCGCCTTGTGTCGGCCGCCAATGCACCACTGCGACTAGGGGCCGCAGCTTCTCCTCCAACGGAACAGTTGCGCCGCTGCCGCCACACGTTGACAGACATCGGTTCCATCTGCCATTGTTCATTCCTCGGGTCATCGGACATGCTCTAGTGGCCCGATTCTCATTCAGGAAGAAGTCGCACTCTCCTTGGGTTGTTTCCTTCGATCTGTAGTCATTGATGATGAATGTCGCACATTCTAGTCTCATGTCGTGATTAGAACCAAAATCAAAAAAGAATGTGGAGGTTTCGTGCCATGTTTGTTTGGCATGTGCCCTCCGTGTTAGAGTGATATCAAGAGGCTTTGAATTCTAAACCACGATGTAAAACTAAGAACATGCAACAATTAGCAAGCTTGAACCCCTACCTCTTATCGTTCATTGGAGGTGGAGAGGAGGAAGTATGGACGTCGTTCATCGTCAGTGAGGATGTCCCACTTTAGGAGGAAATCCCAAGGAAAAAGGTTGAAGAAGTTCGGTGTTCTTCGTTGGCATTCTTTGTCGGAGAGCCTTTCCTCATTGGTGTTCATTCTCCAAGAGCTCCTCTTCTCCTTAATCCTCCTTTCCAACAAATGAATACCCCCCCCCAAATAATATATTATGTGGTCTATTATGTTAATTGGCCAAAATCCAAAATGAGGCATTTAATTAATTGATGTGTCTTAATTAATTATGGGGTGGGTTGGCACCATTAATTATAGAGGAGATCAAGAGGCTCCCCCTCATTAATGACGGGAGTTCTAGAGGCTTCTAACTCGGGTGGTCCCCACCAAATTAATCCTCACGAGGGAGGTTGAGTTTGGGTGGGCCCCACCACCATAACCTCTCATGGGAGGTTAAGGTGTGGTGGTCCTCACCTCCAACCTCTACATGGTGGTTATAACAAAAATAAAATAAAATAATTCATGCACTTATTTTATTTCATTATTCCACATAAAACCGAAAAACTATCTTTGATTCCCAACCATCTGTTATCGAGGTGAAAGTCTTCTTAAGAAAATATCGGAATTACGAGTTCAATGGTGCCCTTAAATTTCAGTTCTGAGCAACGGTTCAAAAGTTATAAAATCTCACTTGTACGTTTACCGAACGTACCTGAACAAAACATTATAAGTTGATTCTTGGCACATTGGGCCTCATAATCACGCACCGATAGTTTTCACAAACTCATAAAATTCCCATGTATTTAAGAAAAACATTTCCACAGAATTTTTGGGTCTTTACATATGTTTTTAATAGTAATATTATATTTTTAATTAAATTTATATTAATTTATTTGATCATAACAAAATACTTATTATTAATTAAATAATTATTTGAAAATAACACTTTTACCAATACCACGGTCATTAGATTAAATAATATTAATCATAGTGTTATGATCAAAATTTGAATTAATCTTAAAACATAATAAAATATTTTTGATATAAAATATGGAATTACTTTTTATATACTTAATTTCTACCATTTATGAAAATAAAATTTCCACACAAGCAAATAAAAACAGTATTTGGAGTAAAATATTACTTACATTCACAAAATGTTACGCATGGGTTTAATAACATAAATATATAATTACTAAATTATTTATTTTAATTAAGAATATATATTATTTCTATTAAATATGTTTCAAAAACTTTTAATCTATCCTTGTTTATGATAGTTTCATAAATGAGATGGTTTTATCAATATCATTATTTTTTAACTTTTTCTTTAGAAATAAAAATGTTTTAAAAGAACATACAAAGATTCATTCAAAGAAAATATTTTTATTTTAAAACCAAATATTATGTTTCTTTTTTCAAATTTAAATTCTAAAATTCATAAATTCATCTCTCAAATATAATCATAATATATAATAAAAAATATTTTTTACACGAAAATAACATTTTTTAAATTACTAAACATTATCATTCATTTTTTCAATCATATAATAATTAAATTAGTAGTATCCAATTATTCATATCTAATATATTTTATCATCATCAATCAATATATATATATATTAACATCTCAAAAAAAGGAAATATTTCTGAAAAAATATATTTTTAACCAGAAAATTTCAATATTATTTGTTTTAGATGTATCAATTGAATTTCATAAGTATTAAAAGTAACAATTAAATTAAATTATATAATTATTTTATAAATTAGATACTCATATTAATTCTTGATAATTTAATTTCTATGTTATAATGAACATTCTTAGTATTTATATTTTTACCAAAATATATCGTGTTTTTTTTCAAAGTGGCTTATGTATAAAGCTATAAAACATTAGGAACATTTAGAGGAATTAATATATTAAAATCTTACAGTTTTACATTCTACCCCATAAATAAATTACATCCTCATAATTTTTTATTATCACATACCAACATGAATAGCTGCGGGTATCAAAATTATAGAGATGACTTGGGATATAATTTCTTCAAAAATATCAACCATACAAACTAATCCCTTATACAGAATTTGTTTTCAACTATTTTCACCATGAGTCTACCATTATTTTATATCAAGGCTCACATTATATAATTATTTTCTATAGGGTTTTTATTACTATTCATTTATTAATACCATGTTGTAGGATAATATGAATTGTTTCCCCTTACTATAAATAATTCTTCCTCAAAATGGAGGGAACCTATCCATTAATAAAATCATATTACATTTATCTAATAGAATGATAATAATATTTAATTAAGGCATATACTTTTAAGATTCATCTTAGAATTCAATAATAAAACCATTAAAAAATATCTTCAATAATAAAATAATTGGGTGATGATTCAATAACCTCCTAAAACAGCATTGATATATTATAGTTTCTAGAATATATTTCCCACAAGACATCTATAAATCTAGATTGGTTGGTGTTCCTTATTTAAATATTATGATTCACTTAAAAAGTAGTTCTTATATACAAATTCTATTTTACACTTGGTCATGAAAGTCTTTGATTCTCATCATCTTGTTTATTCATTGGATTCGGGAATTATCTTTGCAAATTACCATGTTTCCCACACATATGACAATGGTTTATTAATGGTATAATAGGAGGACTTATTTTTTTTGTAAATTTTGTTAACTAAATTATTTATTTTTCATAAAAATATTGATTCTTGATATCCCCATATTCCAAAAGAAAAAAAATCTTATAATATACTTGAAGAAATTCACTAGGTTATTCTACCAATATTTTTGACATATAAGAAATTAAACATTTTTTATTTTATCATATTCAACACATGATTTTCCATGAGAATTCATCCTTCAATTATATAGTAATTTTGGTATGCTTTATATTTTTATATTTTTAATAATATTTCATGATATATGGTATGAAATAATCACAACTGTTCTCTCTCTATATCTAATTCATATGGGTTTTTCAATATGGTAATACTTTCATTATCCCTCACACCGACGATTACTTTTAGTTCCAACCATTACTAAAACAAAATATTTTGACATGAGTAATGAAACATTCACAATATAGGGGAATTGATATAATTATAAAAGGAATGAAAACATAAAACATTGTGTTCTTTTAAATTATCATGTTTCACTAATGTTTTTTTATTTCATCCTATATGGATCATAATATATCCTAGGGTACATAATGTTGAGTTATGTTATATGTCTAAACTAAATAACTCAATGTAACTATGAAATAAATCTTTCACAATAGTTTTTAATGATAATGTGATCAAACAAATAATATCCCTCATGAGTGTCTCTCTAGGTTTCCATTATTAGACCCACTCATCATGCATTAGGGTGATGATCAATTCATTTCTCAAGAAACCCCTTTTGGGTTACTATCTATAGGTGAATTTATTCCTTTGGTTTTTTAATAGGGATGTATTTCTATTAAAACTATCTCCATGAGAATTAAAAAAATATATGATTTTATACTATACTAAGATATATTACTAGTAGTGTAACACCCCAACCATAGATTCCAAGAGTCGATGCATTATTTCAATACATTGGCATGATTACAAGGAATCAAGTCCCAAAAGGCCGATTAGTTTATTAGTCTTGGAAAATAGATTACATACATGAACGTTACATTACACCTTCTAAAATACAACACAAAAAAATAATTCTTTGAGAATTCCATTGTTCCCATATCTTAACCCTGCATCTAAAACATAAAACACTTCTTGGGATCCTAGGAATATAAAACATAAGAATGGGGTGAGCCCAGATGCTCAGTAAGGGTAAATAATTTAGAAGAAGCTATAAACTTTAAGTCAAGATGTGCAATAAAAACTATAACCTTTTAAACATAACCTTGAACATAATATGGAAAAAATAAATCAAATATTACCATATAAACATGAACATGGATATTCTACTCATTGAATAATCACATGTAATAACTAATTTCATAATTAAGGAATGTATAGTACCAGACTATAATTTCGGTGTCAAGTCCACGTGACAGGACCTAGGGGCTGACTTTAACTGGACCCCAACTCGAAGAGCCTTTGTAACTAGACTCCATCCCCGAGAGCCTCTGTAACCGGACTCCAACTCGGAGATCCTCTATAACCGAACTCCAACCCAGAGGGTCTTATGTTATCGGACCCCAACTCGGAGGGCTTACTTTTATCGGTTCCCAACCCGGAACATACAATTCTAATACATTCATCATAAGAAAATGTTGAAATATCACATAAACATTCATATTAAAACTAGCATACGAAATGCCATTAATTTAACCATAAACCATGAATGGAATAAAAAAGAACTCATCTATAGTCAAGCATATCACAAAAACATAAATACAATATAGAGGATTTGTATCATAATAAATCAACATCAAACAAGAGTAAAATTTATCAGAGGATGTTGACATAGACGAAATCAAAACTATTTGACAGAAATATCTCGTTCTATTTTGAAATCATTTAAGTGTCACATAATTATAAGGAAAAAATTTATTTTGAAAATTGTATTATAAGATTTTAATTTAATATTCAACAATTTTATAGTGGTATAAAATGGATTCACCCACAATATAAGTTAAAAAACATTCTTACCTTAACTTTTTTGAAAATTTCATAAAGTACCTTTTTTGGAAAACGACGGAAAGATTCCTTTCAAAAATATATAAGGTAAAATAAGACTTTAAATGACATTAAAACATTTTCTATTAAATAGTAAACATGTTTTGAAATAAATTTTTAAGAATCATGGATATGGATGATAAAGAGGTCCCAGTATATACTTACGTAAAAACGACCTCGGATAATAAGAAGATTGTAAAATTAACCATTACCTTCCACTTTTCCTTGGTCGAGGGTACGTTAACCTCCTGTATAATAGTTAAATAATTGTTATTAAATTATACAAGAACCATATACATAATTATGATATCATATATGATCCATTTATGACTTTATACTACCCATTTAATAATGATTTCCATGTTAAATTACCATTTTAGGTAATAATCACTTTTTTATCGTACGTGTTTTAACTTGTTATTCTTGATCATATCATTTAGATCATGATTCAAATACTCCTAGAATATAAACCTTGATTTATATATCATATATATTTAGAATATAAATATATATAATAGATAGATATATGAAATGGAAGGCATCGTTTATAGAGATGGTATGTCATTCATACGCAAAAATGATGTTTCCGTTTTCATATCGTATTGAACGGATGTAAGAGAATATGATATATGTAAGAATATATATATATATATATATATATCCAGTAGAATTATAATGTCATATATTACATACTTATTAATAATATATATATATATTTATAATCATTGTTGAATGGTGCTCGTGGAAATGAATCTCATCGTGTTGTGGAGACGGTAATCTGTACGTACGAATGAGCGACAATATCATTATATTGATGGAGAAATGGTATATAATTGCATGGTATATCATATATAAAGAATAAATAAAATGTTATATTTATTATTTATATCAGTTATACTCATTATTATACCCATCCAAATAATTATATGTTTGAATAACAAACTACACCATGACGTGGAGACGGTAATCCGTACGTACGCATGTATTGTGACATTTCCATTCATAGTATGGATAAAATAATGAATATGGCTGAACCTTTTTTATAATAACATAAATATATATTATATATATTGAATTTATTATTTTATAAGGGAAAAAACAGAGAAATAAGACGTGGAAGAAGAGAACTACTTGAAAGTGGTGATGAAATATTTACCACTTCTTTGGGTTCTTCCTTTTGACCTGATCAAAAGGGCTCCTTAGGTTGGATTTATGACCAACGGAAGGCCTAAAGGATGAAGGGAGGATATTTGGGAGGATATTTTTCCAGGGTTTGGCTGAGTCAAATGGCTTTGAAAATGTGAATTTGAGAGAAGGGTGAGTGCCTTTTTATAAGAGGGGTGAGGGGCACCATAGGAAAAGATTGAAATATTATTTTATAATAATATCATATTCGGTTTATAATAGCTCTAAATTGATTTATTCTGAAGCTAAAGTGTGGATGGGTCGAAATACTCTTAACTAATATGTTATAGACATGTTTAGATTACCATTTTAACCTTATCTTTTAGATTTAACTCTAAGTAAAATAATTTAACTTTAATCGTATCTTCTTGTATTCTTACACTATGTGGTTAATAAACATACTATAAACATACAAGAGAACCTAAAGTAGTTAATTAATGACATATATAGTATTATTTAATCCCTTTGAACAAACCTTATATTATTAACAATATTATATCAACCAATAATATAGTATTTTTTAAACAACATAATTTATGTCAATTCTGACACTATTTGGTATTTTGTTTTTGTGAAATCTATAACAATCTTATCACTTAGAATAAAATTTATCTCATAAATAATAAAATGTAATATTAACCTTTAAAATTATTGTAATTCATCAAAATTCTCAAATTACATTTATTTGGATATTTATAATATCAATTATTTTAATCTTTCATTAATAAGGTAATTATTGTATCATCATTGTGTCATAAATAAATTAAATTATTTAATGTCTAAAATTTATAAATTAAATTAAATTATTTAGGAAATATTTTTATAGTCCTAATGAATTTTTATAGTCGAATTTATCTTATGTATAACCCTATATTAAATTGTTTTAGTTATGAAAACTTGAATTTAACACTTTTAACTCTTCTTTAAATTAAATAATAATAAATGTCCTAATCTAATCCAAGTGAACCTAGAGGGTCATATTTTATTCCTAAGGTCTTTTTTGGTCAAATTAAACTTATTTTATAGAATTATGACATGTTTTAAGGTAATTATAATATCATTTTTCACAATTAATTGCCCTATTTACTTTTAACTCTGGTAAATAAAAGTCAAATGTTACTATTTAACAAAACTTATTTTCCTCTTACTGAACCACATTTTACATACTGAGATTAACCTTGTCTCTCAAATTTTTTAAATTCAACTCACAGAAGTGGTAAAATTATGTTTTATACAAATTTTCAAATACTCTATTAGGTGGGTAAAAGACGGTAAAAAATTCAATAAAATTTTAAACATCTAATTTTATTATAAAAAATATTCCAATGAATTACGTTGAAGTAATATTTTTATTATGTATCTATTTTGACTTAAAATAAATTTAAATAAAAAAATTAATTATTTAAATAAAAAGTGGGTTTTAAACAATAACATTGTGTTTTTCACTATTCATCAAAAATTGAAAGTTTTCTAAAAAACACCAAAACTTCACCCTGAGATAATTTTGATATTCTAAATTCAAAAATGATTTCTATTTTACTAATTTCAAAACATATATGTTTCATTAATTAATTTAAAATTAATTCTCGCTGTCAAAACCAAAAGGCGTATTTTTAAAAAATAATAACTATCAAAAGATTGACACTTGTTTACGTCCAATTTCAAAGTGAAATTATTTACAATTACCATAATTGGATTAAATGGTAAAAATATAATCTATTTATACTTCAAAACTATTAAAATTTATAATTTATCACTATAAATTATTTTGATTAAAAAAGTTGTGTTCAGTTAAAATATAGTATTTTCACTATTCACTCAAATATGAAAGTTATCAGAACAACACCAAAAATTTATTGAAACTAAATTCTTATGTCCCAATTCTAAATAAGAAGTTTGTTTTGTAAAATTAAATATATAAAAGTTTAAAATATTGGATTTAAAAAGGGTTCTCCATTAAAAGATGGTAAAATTGCATTTTTTGAAAAATACTTCTTTTATATGAAAAAATGAATTTGTTCTTACATTATGTATAAGAAACTCATAATATGGATTATAAATATTATATACAGTTGAAAATTCAGTTAATACTATTCATAACCGCTTTTGAACTGCTAGTTTGGTAAGTCATGGTGCGCTTGAACTCGGTGTTGCGTGTAGTGCAAGTTGTTGAATTACTTGGAACAAATAATGTACTAAAAAATATTGGGGTGTTACATTCTCCCATACTTCAATAAATTGTTTCCTCACAATTTCAAATTGTTCTTTGAAAATAGATTTTTAAAAAGGAAAAAATACTTTTGTGGAAAACCCACATTAGAAATTGGGTAAATAAAATTTAGTCTTAATTTGAGGGAAAGGGAATGGAAAAGTTACCACCAAATTATGATCTCGATTATGAGAACATTGGTGAAAATTAGAGACACATAATTGGAGGAATACTTAAATATTTATAGGGAGTGATTGAGGTCATCAATTATAAAGAAGTGTGAAATTGAGGGCCTCAAAGCCATCAATCTTGGATGATTTAAAATATCATTAGTTCCACAAAACATAAGGTTTTATGAAAACACATTTTTGGTTTGAACATCCATTACTAAAAGGTTAAGAGTTAATTTATTCATAGAATAATAGGAAAAAATATACTTGACAATTATAGTTTCATCCTTCAACTAATTCCTACCATAAACTCATCTTTCACTCCGAAAGATAATATATTTAAAAAATATTCTATTTATCGTAATCGTATAGGGTTAAATAAATAATGAATTTATAATTAATTTGTCAGACTTTATAAAAAACTACATTATACCGACTAGGACATCGTGTATTCTAGTGGTAGGTGATCTACCCTTATCACCCTTCGGTTGTGGGTTCATGTCTCGTGGCCTTACCGGACGTGATGGGTTGTCGCCCAACCTCTGGGTTGTCATTTTTATGGCAATACTAAAATAATCTCAAGAAATTATTTAACCCTAACAATACTATCCAATGTCAAGCTTAATCGATTCCAACCTTTAGACTTATCCAAAATACTTCTTTCAAAATTCACAGTCCAAAATTTTTAAGGAAGGTAAACACAATAAAGATCCTTTTCCACATAATGACATGTGAATACCTTCATCATGTATTCTTTTAAAACATGGTAACACCATGAATTACCATAAAACCATATTGATTACATTCATGCTCCCTTATTCCTTATATAATACTGGATATATTCCTTCTATCCAAAAATTTAGTAAACTCCAACAATGATGGAATATACAAATCATTAATCAGTTTCAAGGTAGTCAAGAATATCCAATATAATTTATCCAAATAAATCATATATTATTCCAAAATCAATCATATATTATTCCAAAATCAATACCTCAGTATTAGAACCATATTATGGTTTATCTTTCTCTCAACAATATATTTTCCAAAAAACATTAACCTGCTATTTTGTCACTTTTCTTGGTTCCACACAATCTCAAGTCCTTAATGAAATAGTACTACAGTATAATCCATTTATACTCTATAATTGTTATAACATGTACATCATTAATACAATACTCAAATGACATAATACTTTAATAACAACATAAGAAATTTAATCATTCCTCATCTTATTTGGTAGTATCATAACTTGATTATTATCCAGTAGTATCATTTGTTGTATACTTCGATGATTTGGGCATTGCTTTGCATAGTGTCCCAACTACTTTCAGATGAAGCATTATACATTTGAAACCCTTTTCTTAACCTTGAAATCATGTACTCTATATCCTTTTTCTCCACACTTATAAGAAACTCTCATTTCCTTCAAGCATTTACCAAGATGATTCTTTACACTGTTATCACATATGGGAAACACCTCTTTCCCCTCTTCCATTTATCCACCTTTCTCTCTTCCATCCTTTTCTTCTCTTGCTTCCCTTCAAAGCCATAAAACTTAGAAAATTATTTACTTATTTTATTAACACATGATAATATTTATTCATATGATGAGAATATGTGGGAAATTGTTTCCCTTTTAAATGTTGGCTTAATACCATGAAATATATGATCCTTTTTAATCTTTCAGTCATGCGTATTACTGGAATTCTCATTCCTTATACTAGGCACCATTTCTAAACAACAGTGTACAATAGGACAGTTTATGAATCACAATGAATAATTCCAAACTTGTAAAATACCTAACATAAATTGAATAGTTTAGAGATATAATCCGTAATCATAAAAATATTTTCTTTGAGGAGGTATATACTCATAATCCTTCATAATAATTTGTAAATAAAATGAGAGTTATCCTAAGAATATCCCCCGAGAGTGTTGTAATCAAGAGTGCAGCAAGGCCCGTTGTCATGCACCAGTTCTCATCCGAGTCTAGCTCAAAGCTGTGTTTTTTGGTTATACCCCTAGGTACATCTGTTCCAAAGTCGCCTCTACCTTCTCGTATCCAGACATGGATGTATTTTCTTGGAAAACTCACAAAATCACAACATTACCAAGATTATATGAAGTTATTCTATACTAATTCTCAAAGTCTATCTTAGGGTAATGTGATCTAATCAGAGTTTATCTAAATCTAGTTTCCTAGGTTATTTCTAAACATTCTCTGATTCCAACTGTAATGCCCTGAACCTAGATTCCTAGAGTTGATTCATTATTTTAATAAATTGGCATGATTACATATAATCAAGTTCCTAAAGACCAATCAGGTTAGCAGTCTTGGAAAATAGATTACATACATGAATGTTTCATTACACTTTCTAACATATAATAAAAAAAATCCTTTGATAATTCCATTGCTCACTTATATTAACCCTTTATCTCAAACATAAAAAACTTATTAGGATCCTGGGAAAATAATAAATAAGAAGAGTGTGATCTCAGATTTTCAGTAAGGGTAAATAATTTACCAGAAGCTACAAACTTTTAAGTCAAGATGTGTACTAAAAAAATATCCTTTTAAACATAAACTCGGCCGTAATATGGAAAAAATAAATCAAAAAATACCATATAAACATAGAAATGGATATTATACTAGTCAAATAATCACATATAATAACTAATTTCATAATGAGGGAAAGTACCGTACAGGACTTTAATTTATGTGTCAAGGCCTCATGCCAGGACCTAGGGGATAACTGTAACTGGACCTCAACACAGAGAACCTCTAAAACCGGACTCCAACCTAGAGAGCCTTTGTAACTGTACTCCAACCCCGAGAGCCTCTGTAACCGAACACCAACCCAGAGGGTCTACTGTAACCGGACCCCAACCCGGAGGGCTTAATTTTACTGGTCCATAACCCAAAACATACAATTCCAATACATTCATCTTAAGAAAAGTTTGAAATATAACATAAATATTCCTATTAAAACTATCATAAGAAATGTCAATATTTTAACCATAAACCATGAATGGAATAAAAATAACTCATCCATGATCAAACATATCCCAAAACCTAAAATACAATATGGAATATTTGTATCATAATAAATAAACTTCGAATAAGTGACAAATTTATTAAAGGATGTTGACATAGATGAAATCAAAACTATTTGAGAGAAATATCTCTTTATATTTTGAAATCATTTGAGAGTCACATAATTATAAAGAAAACATTTATTTTTAAAATATTCTTATAAGATTTTAAGTGAAGTTTCAATGATGTAATATTGGTGTAAGATAGCCGCACCCACCGTAAAAGTTAAAAAAACATTCTTACCTTAATTTTGTAGAAAATGTCATAAGGTACCTTGTTTGAAAATGACAGAAATATTCCTTTAAAAAACAGATAAGGTCAAATAAGGGTATAAATGAATTTAAACCATTGTATATTAAATAGTAAAAATGTTTTGAAATGCATTTTTAAGAAAAATGGATGTGGATGATAAAGAGGTCACAGTAGATACTTACGTAAAAACAACCTCGGATAATAAAGAGATTGTGAAATTAACCCTTACCTTGCACTTTTCTTTGGTCGAGGGTAAGTTAACCTTCTCTATAATAGTTAAATAATTGTTATTAAATAATAAAAGAACAATATAAATAATTATGATATCATTTATCATCCATTTATGAAATTATACTACCCATTTAATAATGATTTCCATCTTAAATTAACATGTTAGGTAATAAGCACTTTCTTTATCGTATGTGTTTTAACTTGTTATTCTTGATCGTATAATTTACATCATGATTTAAATACATAAGAAATACAAAACTTGATTTATATATCATATATATTTATAATAAAAATATTTATAATAGATAGATATTTGAAATGGAAGGCACCATTTATGGAGACAGTATGTCATTCGTACGCATAAACGTTGTTTCCCTTTTCATATCGCATTGAACGAAAGTAAGAGAATAAGATATATATATGTATATATATATATATATCCAGTAGAATTATTATGTCATACAATACATACTTATTAATAATATATATATTTTTATAATCATCGTTGATTGGTGATCGTGGAAATGAATCTCAATGTGTCGTGGAGACGGTAATCTGTACGTACGCACGACTGACAATATCATTATATTGATGGAGAAATCGTATTTAATTGGATGTTATATAATATATAAAGAATAATTAAAATGTTTATTTATTATTTACATCAGTTATACTCATTATTATACCCATCCAAATAATGAAATTTTTGAATAAAAAACTACACCATGACATGGAGACAGTAATTCATACGTACGCACGCATGGTGACTTTATAATTTTTAGGATGGATAGAGTAATGAATATGGTTGAACCATTTTTATAATAACATCACATTATATAATTTATACCGGAGTTTTTATTTTATAATGGAAACAACAAAGAAAGAGGAAGTGGAATAAGAAAAAACATGGAAGAGGTGATGAAATATTTACCTCTTCTTTAGGTTCTTCCTTTTGACTGGATCAAAAGGGCTCCTTAGGTTGGATATCTGACCAAATTAAGGCCTCTAGGATTAAGGTATGAAATTTGGAAGTATTTTTGGGTAGGTTTTGGCTTATTCAAATGGCTTTGAAGGTGTTAATTTTAGAGAATGGGGGGTTCCCTTTTATAAGAGGGGTGAGGGGAACCTTAGGAAAAGATTGAAAGTTTATTTTATAATAAAATAATATTCATTTTATAATGGCTCTAAATTTATTTATTTCGAATCTAAAGTGGGTATGGGTATAAATCCTCTCATCCAATAGGTTTTTGACATGTTTATGTTACAATTTTAACCTTATCATTTAGATTTAACTCTAAGTTAAATAATTTAACTTTAATTGTGTCTTCTTGTATTCTAACACTATATGGTTAATAATCGTACTATAAAAATACAAGAAAACTTAAAGTGGTTCATTAATAACAAATATAGTATTATTTAATCCCTTTGGGTGAACCTTAGATTTTTAGAAATTTTATATCAACCAATAATATAGTATTTAAAAAATAATAATTTATGTCAATTTTGACACTATTTGGTATTTTGTTTTTGTGAAAGTCATAACAACCTAATAACTTTGAAAAAAAATTATATAATCAACCCTAACATGACATATTAACTTATAAAATTAGTGTAATTCCTCAAAAGTCTCGAATTGCATTTATTTGGATGTTTATAATATCAATTATTTTAATCCTTCATTAATAAGGTAATTACTACATCATAATTGTGTCATTAAAAAAACTAAATTATTTAATGTCTAAAAATTATAAATAAAATATAATTATTTAGGAAGTATTTTTATCTTCCTAATTAATATTTATATTAAAATATATCTTATGTATAACCTTATTTTAAAAGGTTTTATTTATGAAAACCTGAATTTAACACTTTTAACTCTTCTTTAAATTAATTAATAATAAATGTACTAATCTAATAAAAGTGGACCTAAAGGATAATATTTTATTCCTAAGGTTGTTTTGGGTCAGATAACACTTATCCAATATAATTATGACATTTTTTAAGGTAATTGTAATATAATTTTTACCCTTAATTACCTTATTTACTTTTAACTGTGGTAAATAAAAGTCAAAAGTTTCTATTCACCAAAAATTATTTTCATCTTATTAAACAAAATTTTAATTACTAAGATTAACCTTGTCTCTTGGAGTTTTGAAATTAAACTCACAGAAGTGGTAAAATTAATTTTTATACAAATTTTCAAATGCTCATAGAAGTTGGGTAAAAGACGGTAAAAAGTTCAATAAAATTTTATAGATCTAATTTTATTATAAAAAATATTCCAATGAATTACATTGAAATAATATTATTATTACGTATCTATTTTGACTTAAAATAAAATTTAAATAAAATAATTAATTATTTTAATAAAAAGTGGGTTTTAAAAAATAACGCAATGTTTTTCACTATTCATCAAAAATTGAAAGTTTTCAAAAAAATACCTAAAATTTACCCTTAGCTAATTTTGATATTATGAATTCAAAAATGAATTCAATTTTACAAATTTCAAAACATAAAAGTTTCATTAATTAATTTAAAATTAATTTTTGTTGACCAAACCAAAAAGCGTATTTTTAAGAAATAATAACTATCAAAAGATTGAAACTTATTTATGACCAATTTCAAAGTTAAATTACATAAAATGACCAGAATTAGATTAAATGGTAAAAATATAATCTATTTATACTTTCAAACCATTAAAATTTATAATTTAACACTATAAATTTTTTTGATTAAAAAAATTTTCAGTTAAAATATAGTATTTTTCACTATTCACCCAAATATAAAAGTTATCAGAACAACACCAAATAATTATTGAAACTAAATTCTTATGTCCTGATTCTAAATAAAAGTTTATTTTGTAAAATTGAATATATAAAAGTTTCAAATATTTGATTTATAAAAGGGTTCTCCATTAAAAGGTGGTAAAATTGCATTTTTTGAAAAATACTTCTTTTATCTGAAAAAAATGAATTTGTTCTTAAATTATGTCTAAGAAACTCATAATATGGATTCTAAAATTATGAGGATTAAATAAAGATCAAAATTCAGTTAATACTATTCATAAACGCTTTTGAACGGCAAATTTGGTATGTCGTGGTGCGCTTGAACTCAGTGTTGCATGTAGTGCAAGTTATTGAATTACTTTGAAGAAATAACATACTATTAAATCATGGGGTGTTAAAAGTGGTATCACTAAATTTCTCTAAAATATTCCAAAAAATTAATAAATTATATAATGATACTAACTAATGTGAATAAAAATTAACATAAATAAATAATACATTGATAACATGTATTAACTAATAAATATCACAAATAGTTACACAACCCAAGGACATAAATGTTTTGTGTCTTGGTTACTATCTATATAAACATATTATTTTACAGCACTTGTGGAAATTTCTCTATAATTATGCTCTTAAAGACCCTCTTATATACATCGCATATGATATATTCATCTTTATAACCTTAGGAAATGGAATCATAATAATGGGGTGTGGAATAATTATCAGTAATGAAAACATATAAACTATTCATTTCCATTATATCATAAACAAGATGGAAAACATGGGTATGGGAGAAATTTCATATAAAAAGTTAGTGTTTTCATAAGTGACAAGAAAAAAAAATGACTCATCGTTAGAATCATATAATATAAACATAATACCCCATAAATCTCATAAAAACATATATTATAAGAATATAATCAAGATCATACAAAACCTAAAATCATAACATAATAAAGTTGAATATATTTATGACATGGAATATCATTAAAAAATTCATATCTTAGAAATAATCCATATTTTATGAAAATTAAGTGACACAAAAATGAGAATAGATAAAAATAACATACTACGGTAAGCATCACCACATGATTCCCATGATATAGTAAAGTAAAAATTACAACATGATTCTCATAGTGGAGCATACATTACAATAGGATTCCCATATTAGAGTAGACATCACTAACTTATACCTATAGTAGATCAAGCATACCTACCTTATTTTCATAGTGGTGTAATGATACCTTAATCGATTTCCATAATTATCACATGTGATATAAAACCTTGACCAATTAATTTGAGGGAGATATAATAACCCACCCATCATTATCCATACATATGAGTTATATTTAAAACCAAATCATTCATCTTGTTAGAAATATACCATGGAATGAAAATTGGTTTCATAACTATTACAAATGGTATTATATAAAAAACATATTCCTTTGATACAAAAAATATAATCATCCATAAATATTATTCAAAAATTATAACGACCCATACTTTACATAAATTGTTATTACTTCAAAATTGAAGCATACTTATTACAACATATAACAAAACCATGAAAGGACCGTATAGGTATAGTGTCTTTATAAATTGGGAAACATAAACAACTGGTTCATAAAGCGTCTACAATGTCTCCCATTTATTTCATCATATCTACAGTCCCTTTTGGCCTATCTTACTTAATAAGCATCTTCCTGATCTGGGGAAAGAATACATAAAAAAGGGTGAGCTCAAATGCTCAGTAAGGGTAAACAAAAGAAATATCAATCACATCATATTCATAAGAACATAACATTTTGGAAATCTTAACCTGCAAAAGAGATCATAATATCATAACATGGGATAAATCATAGTAGTGAAATGTAATCCCAATAATCATAACTTAAAACATGAAACTTTGTGGCGTACACATATAATCATAGAGAATCATTTCTTATTAGTCAAGACTCCTTGCCAAGACTATCTTAGTGGACAAAGTCCATTTCTGAACCGAGTTCATTCCTCGTTTCAGTCCTGTTTCACTGAACTGGTTTAACATGTCGTTCCAGCCATGTCTATCTCATGATATATAAAATCTTTACCCAATGCATTGGAGGGAGATATAGGTCCCACCCATCTCATAATGATACCATTCTTATGTGTGCCACAAAATCATAAATCATACATCATTGCATAACCCATATAGTAAAAATGGGATTCTTAAACAACATGACGTCATAAAACAATTCATATAAGATAAAGGAATTCATAAAAATAATTTCATCACAACATAATCAAATCAATGTAATAACAAGGATGAAACATAACCCTATATTTTCTTAGATAGAAAATAATTTTGATAAAGTACTTAAACTCCATTCTTGAGGAAAATATCCTTTCTACTTCAAAAACATTTTCCTTTCTTTAACATGTCATACAATTTTAAACTAAAATAAGTTGATTAAAAATAAACTTGAAAACTTGTAAAGGAAGCTTCTTTGAAATAATCTTTTAAAAATCCATTCATGCCGTATAAGTTAAAAAAACATTCTTCTCGTACTTTTGTCGGAAAAGTCAAAAAGTACATCGTACAAAAAACGACAAAAGATTCCTTTCATATCTTGTACTAAAAACTCACCGAAGGGTAAAATTGGATTTAAACAATTGTAGGTGGATGGAAATAATATTAGATATTGAGGAAACATGGATGTGGATGATAAAATACACCCTAGTAAATACCAAAGTATAAATAATCTCGGATAAAAATGAGATTGTGATATTTTCCCTTACCTTAGGTCTGATTTGCTTCGTAAGTGTCTGAACCTCCTGTATAATGATTTAAATAATGTTATTTAATTATTCCAGAATCATACTAATTGTTATGATATCATATATGGTCATATTCTTAGCTTCTTTTAAGTAATATTTCATTACTACTTGTTATTCGGGTGTTTATTACTTTTTGTTCTTATGCGTGTTTGTCGAATAAATTCTTATTCTTCTCTTTAAGTTATAGATACCTCATTTCCAGAATGGTATTAGTGTAATATATATCATATTCATTCATTCAATTTATTTATATAATCTTTATGCAATGAAGATCATGTACAACGAATCGCATCACATCGTGGAGACGGTATTCCGTAAGTACGCACGGGCGATGATATCGTTCCCATGATCGTTGAATTGTATTGGAGTGTATGTATAATATTTCAGAATCAATACCACTTTTAAATAATCATATATATTCATTACTTTCACCCTTATACCCATCTAAGTAAGGTGGTGGTGGAAAATAGATTTCACCACGGCGTGGAGACGGTATTCCGTACGTACGCACGCGCGGTGATTTCGTTTTCCGTAGGATGGATAAGAGGTGAAATAGGGTTGTTTCATATTTATAATAAAATATCAGTATATGAGTGATACTGATGTTATTACCTCATAATGAAGCAACTAAAGAAGAGGGAGTAGAAGAAGAGTGGAACTTGAAGAAAACGGTAGAAGGTATTACCTCTTTCTCGAAGTGCCTCCTTTAAACTTTCTCTTAAGGCACTAGAGTAGGTCTTTTGATAAGACCAGTACCTCTAGTAGGTTTCTAAGGAATAGGGGAAGTGAAATGGGTAGGGTTTGGACGTGCTTGAAGGCTCAAATTGGTGTGAGGAAGAGAGGGAGGAGGTTCCCTTTTATAAGGGAGGAGAGGGGCACCTTTGGAAATATAAGAAATATTAGTTTATATTAAATCTCAACCCCACATAAAAACTTCCAAAATGGCTCATATCCGAAGCATAGATGAGATAGGGTTGTAATATCATCAACCAATAAAATTTAGACATGTTAGGAATTTATTTTAAACATTATCAACTTGATTTATCCTTATTTATCAATTTAATTTTATTTGTGGTAATAATATTCTAAATTTTAAATTATTATAAATAATTACATATGTGTTGTGAATTTTCCATAATTTGACACTTTATGACATTTTAGACCATATAAATTTTAATTTATAATTTTTAAATATTTTCGTGATTTTTAAACAATTTTATAATATGTTATTTTTATAAAATAACAATAGTGTCACTTTTGACACTATTCATTTATTTGAATTTAAATAAAATATATACAGAAGATATGTTCGAACTAAAATCATTAATAGATTAATAAAATGTCATATGTATCTATAAAATTCGTGTAGCACATTAAATAGTTCATATAATATATATTTTAATATTTTTAAAACAATTTATTTGATATTTTAATTAATAAAATAATTTCAACATCACTATTGTGTCATAATTAATGATAATTATTTAATCCCTAAAAATTCTAAATAAATTCCTATGATGTCGATAATTGTATTAGATTTCTAGATACTATTCATGTTTTAATTTTCATTAAGTTTATCACAAAATTAAAATTATTACACTTATAAGATTTAAGAAAGTGTCATGTTGTCACATTCTTTGGTTTTAATAATAATTAAATTATTTTCGTAGACAAAAGTCCATTAAATGAATCTCATCCGACCCTTAGGTGATATGGGTCGACTCTTAGTCATCCAATAGGATTTTTGGCAGGTGTTAGGGTAATTTTATAATCTTATATTTACCCTTAATTTCCTGATTTACCTTTTACTATGGTAAATAAAATTTACCATAGTTACTATTCATAAGGCCCAAAAATAAAAAGTAGTATATTAACATAATTCGGACCCACTGATTCTGAATATGGAATCCATTTTTCAAAATTCAAAACATATAAGTTGCATTAATTAATTTAAAATAAATCTCGTTGTTAAGCAAACGGGTTTTAGAAGTTAAAACATCGCCAAAGATTGAAATGTTTTTACCTATGCATTCAATATGAAATTAATGCTAATTAAATACATTATATTAAATGGTAAAAATATATTCTATTTATACTTTAAAACCATTCAATATTATAATTTATCCATATAAATTATCTCAATGAAAAAAGTTCGTTTTAATTAAAAATTAGCGTATTTTTACTATTCATCAAAATATGAAAGTTATCAGAAAAATATAAAAAATTTATCCAAAGTAAATTTTTATACCCTGATTCAAAATAAGAATTTTATTTTATCAAATTGAACTCATAAACATGTCAAAAACTAGATTTAATTTGGGTGCGCCATCAAAAGGGGGCAAAACTGCATTTTTTGAAAAATACTTCTTTTATCCAAAAAAACTGATTTTGCTTTTATACCTCATTCTAGAAAATGTTTAAGTTGAATTAAAATGTTATAAAATTTAAAATTCAGTTAATACTATTCATAACGGATAGTTTTAATAGCATATTGTTTTTTTATTGAAACTCGGTATTGCGTACGACGCAAGCTATCGAGGAAGGTCATGATTGCGTGTAAAGAAAGCCAATAAAGTGTTGTGTGTAGTTAAAGATTCCTTTGATGATTATATAACATAGAAACAAAATAATTCTCATAAAAGTCTCAGGTGTTACATTCTACCCCCTTAAAATGAATTTCTCCCTCGAAATTCGTCAGTTTGTAACAAACAGATGAGGATACCTCTCCCTCATCATATCCTAAAGTTCCCATGTAGCTTCTTCTAATTGGTGGTTCCTCCATAAAACTTTCACCAAGCGAGTGGTCTTGTTTCGTAGGACTTTTTCTCTACGATCCAAAATCTCTATCGGTTGTTCTTCATAAGAAAGATCTTGCTCCAACGCTACAACTTCTGAGCTGAGTACATGTGAAGGATCAGGTATGTACTTTCTCAGGAGAGATACATGGAACACATCTTGAACTTGAGAGAGATTCGGTGGAAGCACCAATCGGTAAGCTACCTTCCCAACACGATCCATAATTTCAAAAGGACTGATATATTTAGGGCTCAACTTTCCCTTCTTTCCAAATCTCATGACCCTCTTCCAGGGAGATATTCGTAAGAACACCTTATCTCCCACTTCAAACTCTAATTCTTTTCTTCAGTTGTCGGCATAACTTTTTTGTCAACTCTGAGCTGCTCTTATGGGTTTTTGAATAGATCGGACCTTTTCTGCCATCTCATCAACAAGATCGGGTCCTAATAGCTTTCTTTCCCCAACTTCATCCCAGCAAGTTGGAGTCATGTATTTCATTTCATAGAGAGGTTTATAAGGAGCCATCTGAATACTGGAGTGAAAGATATTATTATAAGAAAATTCCACCAAAGGTAGGTTTTTATCCCAATCACCTTTGAAATCTATAGAGAAATCTCTCATCATAACTTCTAGAGTTTGAATTGTCCTCTCAGACTGACCGTCTGTCTGTGGATGATAAGCAGTGCTGAAACTCAACTCTGTATCCAGAGTATGCTGAAGACTTCTCTAGAACTTTGAGGTAAACCTCCAGTCCCGATCAGATATAATAGAAAGTGGTACTCAATGTAATCTTACCACTTCTTTTAAATATATCCTGGCAAGCTGATCCAGAGAGAATCCTCTCTAATAGAAATGAAGTGTGCAGACTTTGTAAGATGATCAACTTTGACCCAGATAGCATTATTTCCTTTGGATGTTTTAGGAAGTCCTGTGACAAAGTCCATAGTGATGTTTTCCCATTTCCATTCTGGTATGGGTAGTGGTTGTAACATCCCCTTAGACTTCTATCTCTCAGCTTTAACTTGCTGAAAAACCAAGCATCGAGAGACATATTCAGTAACATCTCTTTTCATGTCATTCCTCCAGAAGTACTCTTTTAGGTCCCTATACGTCTTCGTGCTTCCAGGATGAATAGAGAATGAAGAACTATGAGCCTCATCTAGAAGATCCTTCTTTAATTTTGTGATAGGAGGAACACAAACCCGATTCCTGAACTTTATTATCCCATCACAATCAAGGTTGAATTCAGGAACATTTCTCACCTTCTTTTGTAACTCTACATCTTCTTTCTGTGCCTCTTTAATCTTCACTTGTATAGATAGTTGAACATTCATTTGATAAAGATACTATTTCTCCCCTTCCATTATAATTACAAGATCCATCCTTTGTAAATCCATAAATATAGGATCTTTTGTGATCCTCATCATGGATAAGCTAGCATGGTCTTGTTGACTTAATGCATATGCCACCTTGTTTGCTTTCACAGGGTGGTAATGAATTGAGCAGTCGTTATCCTTAATCATCTCCAACCATCTTCTTTGATGCATATTCAGCTCCTTTTGTGTGAAAATATACATTAAACTTTTTTGATCAGTATAAATGTCACACCTTTCTCCATAAAGATAATGCCTCCAAATCGTTAATGAAAGATTACCGCAGCTAACTCCAAATCATGAGTTGGGTATTTTTCTCATGTATTTTCAACTGTCGTGAGGCATAAGCTATCACCATATCATTTTTCATAAGAACACACCCCAATCCCTTCTTGGATGCATCACCGTAGATCACAAACCTTTCTCCACTACAAGGTAGTGTGAGCACAGGTGCACTGGATAACCTTCTTTTCAACTCCTTGAAATTCACTTTACATTCCTCCATCCAAACAAACTTAACTCTTTTCTGAGTCAACCTGGTGAGTGGATTAGATAATCGTGAAAAATCATTCACAAAACGTCGATAACATCCAGCCAAACCAAGAAAACTTCGGATCTCAGTTACTGTTGTTGGTCTCGACCATCTTTCGACAACCTCTGTTTTTTCTGGATCCACAGATATCCCCTCTTTTGAGATTATGTGACCCAAAAATGCAACTTTTTGAAGCCAAAATTCACACTTGGTAAATTTGGCATAAAGCTTCTCCTTTCTCAGGGTCTTCAATATAATTCTCAAGTGATCTTCATGTTCTTCCTTTCTCTTTGAATAGACAAGAATATCGTCTATAAAGACTGACACAAATTGATGAAGGTAGTCTCTAAAGACTCTATCCATCAGATCCATGAAGATAGTAGGGGCATTAGTAAGACCAAATGGCATCACTATAAATTCATAGTATCCATACCTTGTACGGAAAGTCGTCTTTGGTATATCCTCCCTTTTGACCCTTAATTGATGATACCCTGAACGAAGATCAATCTTGGAAAAGTATTGAGCTCCGCGTAGTTGGTCAAATAGGTCATCAATGCATGGGAGAGGATATTTTTTCTTGATAGTGATCTTGTTAAGTTCTCGATAATCAATGCAGAGTCTCATTTATCCATCTTTCTTCTTAACAAATAGAACAGGTGCTCCCCAAGGTGACACACTAGGGCGTATGAATCCCTTATCAAGATTCTCTTGGAGTTGCTTTTTCAATTCCTGAAACTCAATTGGGGCCATTCTATAAGGTGTCTTTGAAATAGGCAAAGCACCTGGTACGAGTTCTATTGAAAACTCAACATCACGATTTGGTGGAAGACCTCGAAATTCCTCCAGAAAGACATCATCAAACTCTCGTACAATGGGCATATTATTAATTGTGAGTTTCTCACCAACCATTTCAGATAAATAACCTTCATTAAGTGGAATCAATACCCATAAGATGGAAGAAATTTCCACTCGATGGTTGTGTTCATCCTTGCATCGATAGATTGATCTGGAATATGAAATGTGACTTCCCTTCTTTGGAAATTGATATGAGCTCTATATAAAGAAAGATAATCCATGCCAAGAGTCGCATCAAATTACACTATAGGAAGGATCACAAGATTTGTAGGAAGCACTTTCCCACAAACTTCAATCGGGGAAGAATTATAAACTTTTGATGCGACTGTTGTGCCATTAGGTGTTGTCACAGCTAACTCAACATCTAATTGTTGATGTAATACGGAGATACCCTTAGAAAAATCTTCAGAAATAAAAGAGTGGGTGTATATAGAATCAAATAAAACATTTTCTACTTTAGATTGGATGGTAAGTGTACATTTCACCACATCGTTATCGTACTCCACATCACTGAAAGAAATTGCATTTGACTTTCCTTTGTCTTTAGCCTTAAGATTTTGTTGATGTCGATCATTATCAACAACCCTTGGATTAGGGAATTTATTTTTATAATGCCCCATCTCCTTGCACTTGAAACATTGATGTGTAGTAGGTTTATTCTGTGTGTCCCTTCCTTTGTTTTCATCATTAGACATCTTCTTCCCATCATTGCCGCATTCAAATGCCCGATGACCTTCCTTTCCACATTTGAAACATTTACTTGTCCCTTTAATACAACTCCCTCCATGTTTCTTTCCACACCTTCAGCATAAGGGAAAGCTCATCTTCTTTTCAGTGTGCTCTTTAGATTTTCCTTTGAATTCTATTTTCCTCTTCATATCAAACCCATATGACTGATGGGTTACTCCAATCTCCATCTCGACTTTGAGAGCACATCGAACGATTTCCTCATAGCTATTGAAGTCCCTTATGGCTAACGCCCTTCAAAGACTTGGTTTTAAGCCACTAAAGAATCGATCGATCTTACTCTCAGGTTGGATAATAATACCAGAAGCGTACCTTGCAAGTCTTGTAAAATTTGCTTCATATATACCAACAGATTCATCATCCTTTTGCTTCAGTTCAAGAAACTCTTTCTCCATATTTGTTCGGAGAATACGAGGGAAGTACTTATTGAAAAATAAGTTCTTGAACTCTTCCCATTCCATGGACTCAATTTCATCCCTTTGCCTCATATTCTTAATAATATTCCACCATTGATCAGAATCTCCTTCCAAACGATACACTACTAGGATGACTTTATCATGTTAAAAACATTAAATAACTAAAAATATCTTTTCAGTAGTACTAATTCATTGTTCAGCAACTAATGGATCAGTAGACCCGCTGAAAGAAGGTGGATGTTGCCTCATGACGGATTCAACAGAATGTTGCTCCTTCCTTTGCTCGTTTGGAAGTCCTGAATGATTCATAGCTTGAGAAATTTGTTTGAGAATGGATACAATATTTTTCAATCCATCTCCCATAACGTTTGGTTGCTCATGGGGACAATCATTTCATTGCCTGTCGCATTCCGCATTAACACGATTCCTTCGGGTTCCAGCCATTGACTAAAACCAAGAAAAATAGTGTGAGAAACACTAATTATAATAGGAAAACCACATAATCAAGAATTAAATTTCACACTTAAGGTCTTATCCTAGGTTATTCATGGTCATTTCTAAAACACTAATATTGTGTTCTATGCTTATACTTTTCCTTAGGGTTCTTACTAAGGCTTTCACATCCTAGTATCCAAAGGTTGACTATACCTTTCCTCTGATACCAACTATAACGACCCATACATTACATACATTGTTATTACTTCAAAATTGAAGCATACTTATTACAACATATAACAAAACCATTAAAGGACCGTATAAGTATAGTGTCTTTAGAAACTGGGAAACATAAACAACTGGTTCATAAAGAGTCTACACTGTCTCCTATTTATTTCATCATATCTATAGTCCCTTTTGGCATATCTTACTTAATAAGCTTCTCCCTGACCTGGGGAAAGAAAACATACAAAAGGGTGAGCTCAAATGCTCAGTAAGGGTAAACAAAATAAATATCAATCACATCATATTCATAAGAACATAACATTTTGGAAATCTTAACCTGCAAAAGAGATCATAATAACATAACATGGGATAAATCATAGTAGTGAAATGTAATCCCAATAATAATAACTTAAAACATGAAACTTTATGGCGTACACTCATAATCATGGATAATCATTTCTTATTAGTCAAGACTCATTGCCAAGACTATCTTAGTGGACAAAGTCCATTTCTGAACTGAGTTCATTCCTCGTTTCAGTCCTGTTTCACTAAACCGGTTTAACCTGCCGTTCCAGCCATGTCTATCTCATGAGATATAAAATCTTTACCCAATGCATTGGAGGGAGATATAGGTCCCACCCATCTCATAATGATACCATTATTATGTGTGCCACAAAATCATAAATCATACATCATTTCATAACCCATGTAGTAAAAATGGGATTCTTAAACAACATGACATCATAAAACAATTCATATAAGATAAAGGAATTCATAAAAACAATTCCATCACAACATAATCAAATCAATGTAATAATAGGGATAGAAACAGAACCCTATATTATCTTATAATGAAAATAATTTTGATAAAGCACTTGAGCTCCATTCTTGAGGAAAATATCCTTTCTACTTCGAAAACATTTTCCTTTCTTTAACATGTCATACAATTTTAAACTAAAAGAAGTTGATTAAAAATAAACTTGAAAACTTATAAAGGAAGCTTCTTGGAAATAATGTTTTAAAAATCCATTCATGCCGTATAAGTTAAAAAAACATTCTTCTCGTACTTTTGTTGGAAAAGTCAAAAAGTAACTCGTACGAAAAACGACAAAAGATTCCTTTCATATCTTTTACTAAAAACTCACCTAAGGGTCACATTGGGTTTAAACAATTGTAGGTGGATGGAAATAATATTACATATTGAGGAAACATGGATGTGGATGATAAAATACACCCTAGTAAATACCAAAGTATAAACAATCTCGGATAAAAATGAGATTGTGATATTTTCCCTTACCTTAGGTCTGATTTTCTTCGTAAGTGTCTGAAACTCCTATATAATGATTTAAATAATGTTATTGACTTATTCTAGATTCATACTTATTGTTATGATATCATATATGGTCATATTCTTAGCTTCTTATTAGTAATATTTCATTACTACTTGTTATTCGGGTGTTTATTACTTTTTGTTCTTATGCGTGTTTGTCGAATAAATTCTTATTATTCTCTTTAGGTTATAGATAACACATTTCTAGAATGGTATTAGTGTAATATATCAAATTAATTCATTCAATTCATTAATATAATCATTATGTAATGAAGATCATGTAGAACGAATCGCATCACATCGTGGAGACGGTATTCCGTACGTACGCACGAGCGATGATATCGTTCCCATGATCATGGAATTGTATTGGAGTGTATGTATACTATTTTAGAATCAGTAACACTTTAAAATAATCATATATATTTATTACTTTCACCCTTATACTCATCCATGTAAGGTGGTGGTGGAAAATAGATTTCACCACGGCTTGGAGACGGTATTCTGTACGTACGCACGCGTGGTGATTTCGTTTTCCGTAGGATGGATAAGAGATGAAATAGGGTTGTTTCATATTTATAATAACATATAAGTATATGAGTGATACTGATGTTATTACCTCATAATGAAACAACTAAAGAAGAGGGAGTAGAAGAAGAATGGAACTTGAAGAAAATGGTAGAAGGTATTACCTCTTTCTCAAAGTGCCTCCTTTAAACATTCTCTTAAGGAACTAGAGTTGGTCTTTTGATAAGACCAGTACCTCTAGTAGGTTTCTAAGGAAGTGGGGAAGTGAAATTGGTAGGGTTTTTCTGATCTTGAAGGCTCAAATTGGTGTGAGGAAGAGAGGGAGGAGGTGCCCTTTTATAAGGGAGGAGAGGGGCACCTTTGAAAATATAAGAAATATTAGTTTATATTAAATCCCAACCCCACTTAAAAACATCCAAAATGACTCATATCCGAAGTTTAGATGAGATAGGGTTTTAATCTCATCAACCAATAAAATTTATACATGGTAGGAATTTATTTTAAACATTATCAACTTGATTTATCCTTATTTATCAATTTAATTTTATTTGTGGTAATAATATTCAAAATTTGAAATTATTATAAATAATTACATATGTGTTGTTAATTTTCCATAATTTGACAATGTATGACCTTTTAGACCATATAAATTTTAATTTATAATTTTTACATTTTTTTGTGATTTTTAAACAATTTTATAATATGTTATTTTTATAAAATAACAATAGTGTCAATTTTGACACTATTAATTTATTTGAATTTAAATAAAATATATACAGAAGATATGTTCGAAATAAAAGATTTAATAGATTAATAAAATGTCATATGTATCTATAAAATTAGTGTATCATATTAAATAGTTCATATAATATTTATTTTAATATTTTTAAAACAATTTATTTGATATTTTAATTAATAAAATAATTTCAACATCATTATTGTGTCATACTTAATGATAATTATTTAATCCCTAAAAATTATAAATAAATTCCTATGAAGTAGATAATTTTATTAGCTTTCTAGAGACTATTCATGTTAGAAGTTTCATTAAGTTTATCACCAAATTAAAATTATTATACTTATAAGATTTAAGAAAGTGACATGTTGTCACATTCTTTGGTTTTAATAATAATTAAATTATTTTCAAGGGGAAAAGTCCATTAAATGAATCTAATCTGACCCTTAGGTGATATGGGTCGACTTTTAGTCATCAAATAAGATTTTGGCCAATGTTAGGGTAATTTTATAATCTTATATTTACTCTTAATTACCCGATTTACCTTTAACTATGGTAAATAAAATTTACCGTAGTTACTATTTATAATGCCCAAAAATAAAAAGTAGCCTATTGACATAATTTGGACCCACTGATTCTGAATATGGAATCCGTTTTTCAAAATTCAAAACATATAAGTTTTAGTAATTAATTTAAAATAAATCCCGTTGTTAAGAAAATGGGTTTTAGAAGCTAAAACATTGCCAAAGATTGAAATGTTTTTACCTATGAATTCAATGTGAAATTAATTATAATGACATACATTAAATTAAATGGTAAAAATATATTCTATTTATACTTTAAAACCATTAAATATTATAATTTATCCATATAAATTATCTCAATAAAAAAAGTTGTTTTTAATTAAAAATTAACGTATTTTTACTATTCATCAAAATATGAAAGTTATCAGAAAAATATCAAAAATTTATCCAAAGTAAATTTTTATACCCTGATTCAAAAGAAGAATTTTATTTTGTCCAATTGAACTTATAAACATGTCAAAAACTAGATTTAATGTGGGTGCACCATCAAAAGGCGGCAAAACTGCATTTTTTGAAAAATACTTCTTTTATCCAAAAAAAAAACTGATTTTTCTTTTATACCTCATTCTAGAAAATGTATAAGTTGAATTAAAATGTTATTAAATTCAAAATTCAGTTAATAATATTCATAATGGCTATTTTTAATAGCATATTGTTTTTTTAGTGAAACTCGGTATTGCATACGACGCAAGCTATCGAGGAAGGTCGTGATTGCGTGTAAAGCAAGCCAAGTAAGTGTTGTGTGTAGTTAAAGATTACTTTGATGATTTATATAACATAAAAACAAAATATTTCTCATAAAATTCTCAGGTGTTACAAAAATAGTATATATGTATTGATTTATGAACCATTACTTCATCATGGAATAATACTTTAAAAAGGGAAGATAAATAAAAAATGATTTTGGTTAAAAAGAATTTAATAATATCACCGTAAAAAGTTATGATTTTAGATTCACTTTCAAAAAAATATTTTCTCAATATGAAGGGTAATCTTATTAAATAATTATGTCAAAAAATTACAATAAAAGTATCTTGATATGAAATTAACCATATGTAAAAATGTGAAGTAGAAAGGAAGAATATAAGATCATAGAAAATAAAAACCCTTTAAATATATTAAATTTACCATATTTAAAATCCAAATCATTAAAAGGATCATGTAAACTTGTATTAAATATAAATAAAGGGTATTATAAATATAATCGTATTTATAAACAATTTGAGTGTCCCTAGATAAAGTAAAACATTACAGGGAAGTAAGAATATGGATATTGAGACAATATCCACTAAAAATTGACGGGAATTATGATGAGAAATTTAAATTTTTTATGAAATTAAGTTTATGATATTAATTCATAATAACATTATTCTTAAATAATTCATTTTATATATACCATTTATTAAAACACTCTATTTATTTATCAAATAATTATTTCTTATCTTTTTGTGGAGGTTAAATCGGTGTTAGTTTATTTTAGATATTTTAAGGATTGAATATTATTTTTTGATATTAAGTTTAATACTTAATATAAACATTAAAAAACAAAAAAAATATTATATGATTATTAAATTATCATAAAATTATTATTTATGTTCAAATAATCAACCATGACATAGTTTTATATCATTGTTCAAGTAGGTGGTTAAACCAACCCCAAACATGCATAAGTTATATCCTGATTGTGAGTATGGTTAAAAAAATGTAAACTATCATTATAAAATTAAAATAATGATATTTCAAGAAGTAATTATGTTTTTGAATTATATTTTAATTTTTATGGACAAATAAATAAAATAATGATGAAAAATGATAAACGTTACTTCATGGAGGCTATAATTCATAAAATACAAAACATTGTTTTATTTTTATTAGTAGATGGAAATGAATATATAAATAATGGTACATTAATAAAATAACAATTAATTATAAAAATAATCATGATATTATAATATTATAATGGTAAAGATAGGTTTTTAATGGGATAAATAAGCATAAAAAGATGAGGATTAAGTAATACTCACTTTGGGACCTTGAACATTAACTTGAAATACTCTTTTTGAATGAAGGGATTGGAATAAATAATGGTGTCCAGAGGCTGAGAAACATAAGAGAGTATACTAGGAGTAATTTTTTTCTATTTTTAGGAAGTATTTCTATGTAATTGGAATTTAATGAAGGGGTGAAACTATCCCTGTTTATAACTGGATAAAAGCGTAATTTTGTGAATACCCCTTTACTTTTTAATGACATCACTACACCATTCAAAGGACTTTGACTCTCAAAGACAAAAATAATAGATTTTTTTGTTATATTGGGATGATAAATCCTCAAAAAAATATTTACACAAAAGTTTTAAACCTTTTGGATTCCATTTAATCTTTGGTTTTTACTTTTACCTTTTTTTGTTTTCTCTTTGGTAACTAGTTTTTAAGTAAGATTGTTTTGTTTTAATAAAAATAAAAAATTAACCCAGTTGTCAAAATTGGGTGTGATAAAAAAATATACATTTAATATAATTCATTTTTTAAATAAGATAAAATTATCTTTTAAATAAAAACATTTTGTATATAAGAAATTAGTTTTTTGTAGAAAAATTTTATGTCAACCATTATGTGCTTTTAATATTATTCATAAATGGTTAATAATTAAATGTATATAAATTTAAATTAAATATTTTTCTAAAATAACATTATATTCGTAATTTAAAATATAATAATTTTGTCGATTATATAATAATTACAGAATAATAAAATAATAATTCTTTAAAAAAAATAGTTTTACCATTATCATGGTCATTAAAATTAATATTATTAATCATTAATTTATGAACAAAATTAATATTATCATACATAATAGGATCATATTGAACTAAAATATGAAAAAAAATATTCATAAATTTAATGTTTACCAGGGAGAAAGTAATTTTTTATATAACATAATATAAACTATCTTTAACGTTAAATAATACATTAGTTTCTAAAACGCTACAAATTTGATTAATAATTTCAAATTAGTTTTTTAAAATGATTTATTTTATTTATAGGTATATATTATAATTTTTTAAAAAAATATTTGACTCATCCATGTATTTTGATAATTTCAAAAAAATTACTGTTTTAGAAATATCAGTTTTTCACTATTCAATTAAAAACAAATTATTTTAGAAAATTTCCAAAAAATCATGTTAAAGTAATATTATTATTTTCAATATAAAATTGATATTAATTTTTATAAATTTAAATTATAAATATTAAAAATTAAATTATTTAACAGGATCATAATATATGACATAAAATTTTATATATATAGAAAAATATATTTTTTACAATATTAAAATTCTCATTCATATTTCATATTATTAACAGATTAAATTACATTTTGTGAATAGATCTATGGCCACATGATAATATGTTGAAGCATCACACTAGTGGGATTGAGGATAAAATCTTTCCCTAATAATTAGCCCCTCATTTTGGGGGCAGTGGATCTTCCTCCTATGCACAATCTCTTACACATATTGGACTAGCGTTCTATCATCAACAAGATGAAAGAAGGCATGTGGTGGGAGGATCTTTCACACTACTATTCAAGGTGGTGATGATGGTATATAGATGTGTCTAAGTGCATGAATAGTCTGTAGAGGATGTTGGTTAGTTGAATGGAAGCAACATAGGTAGGGGGGTCTCTATTAAGTGGGGAAGAATACAAGCAGGTGGGCGAAAGCAGTCGGTCCAGGCTGTAAACATGAACAGGATGGGTAGTACAAGGGAAAGCTAGACAATGTTCTTCGGGTTATTTTTTGGGACTATTGGACCTTGGGTATTTAAACTAGATATTGGACCTTAATTCTTTGGTCCTTTAGGGATTGTTTCAAGTTCCTCGACACCCTATAGCTCTTCAAGACCATTTAATAGGTCATCCACTACCAAGATAGAAATATTTTCTCAATTATTTAATAAAAAGGGAGCTTGACCCATCTTTTTTTAAATAAGTATTATAAAATTATTCATATAAAATATATTTTATCATAATTAATCACAAGTTTTACAAAATAGAAATGAATTTCTCATTAAAATAAAAAATTTCAAAAAATAATAACTTTTAATAATAGTATAGTTTGTTTTATATATATCAATTTAATTACATTGGTATTAAAAGAAAAAATTCAATTCAATTCTATAAAATATTGTATAAATTTTATATTTCTATTTTTTCATGATAATATTGAAGTTATATTTTAATATTCATACTTAATATTTATATTTTTATCAAAAATATCATGGTTTTTTATCTGGTATGTGTGTGAAAAAATATATAAAAACATTTGACTTATCTAAATTAATTCTTTTATTATCTAATACCTTTTTTTAACATGAAATTATGTTCGATGGTGTATGTGACATGAAAAACTAATCTCAAAATAACCAATATTAATTAAATATGATAAATATAACCTACTTATTAAATTAGAGGGTTTAAATTGGATTAAATAAATTTTTTTCTAGATATAATGTTTATACCCATTTTATTAATTCTTGGGAAATAATAACACAATTGTTAACATATACTTTTATTCTTAAAAAAATACAATTTCTTCAAAAATGATTTTTTTGTGAGAAAATATTATAATTAATTATTGAATCCTTAAGAAATTTTATTTTTTAGAATTTAAATACGTTTTAAAATCTTTAGGTAAATATTAAATTAAGTTAAATTTTGGTATTTTTTTAAAAATATTTATTTTTTAGTGAATATTAAAAGATAACGATTTTTGGTAAACTTTTCATTTATTTTTCATAATAGTACCACAGTTATTTTGATTTAACTTGAAATTAAAATAAGTCTTTATTATTTATATTTCATCCAATAAGTTACATTTATATCATCCTTATATTTTATTTTAATATAAGTTTATTTTTAAGGACAAATACATTTTTTTATGAAAACTATTTTAAATTTCATGATGATTCCCAATTAAAAATAATTAAAATAACCCCAAATGATAAATTATTTAAATAAATTTTATATATTATATATCATAAAATATTAACTAAATTTCACTTAATTATGATTAATTTTAATTTAGCTATTATAAGATCATCAAATGCTTGAAAATTCATTTCTTAAAAAACCGCTTCTTCGATTGGTCTATGGGTTTAATTTTAAAATAATTTTTTCCACTTATTTGAATTGAATTTGAAAAAATGGATTCCATATTTTAATTAATCTTAAATAATATTAGTCAAAAAGTTCAACCTACATTTTTTCATAATGAATAGTAAAATCAGTAAAAATTGTTACTACAGTTAATATTAGAACTGATTTACCAGAAGAGTTAAACTAAAGAGGTAAATCGATTTACATGTTTTTTAAAATTGGTAGAGTTTTTATATTTTAATTTACCGACTAATTTAATTTTGAATTTTACAGGTACTAGAATTGAGAGTGAGTTCCCATTATTGAATAGTTTTAAATATTTACAAGAATGTCACTCATCCTCCCTTATAAAAGGGTACCCTCTCTCCTCTCATATTGAATATTCAAAACCCATTTGATTCATAAAATACTATACTAGATATATTCTTTAATTTAAATACCACATTCTATAATACTTGGTTTGACCATAAAGACAATCTTGGGAGGATCTGGATATAAAATGACACTTACCTCTTTTACGTCACGAGCCTTGATAAATCAAAATATTACTCATACATACATACAACCTACCATCCCTATGATTGTAACATAGTTCATTTTTCATTTCCAAAATTCATTACTAGTTTTAAAATAATAATTGATGTATAAAAATAAAAATTCTTTAATGATTATTATTTTGGAAATTCTAAAATAATAATCTCTTTAACCTTAGTCAACTTACGAAAGTGATTTTGGATATATGAGTTGAATATCATCAATATTTCCAAAATTAAGCTACATGATATGGTAATTAAATGTATAATGATAAAAAATAAATTAAATGGAATAAAAAAATTGAAAATGTTTTACAATAAAGTAAATAATTAACATAATTTTATTATTCAGAAGATAAATAACACATGTGACAAGTCAGACTGAAGGTAAGGGATCTATCTTAACCACCATTTCCTTTAGGTTGTGGTAATTCTCTATATAACTCACAATATATCCATATTTTGTGCTATTAAATGACTCTAAATTCATTATATATGTATCTCACATATATACCCATTGTATTCTACCTTACTTTGATGGGGTGATACATTTCTGATGCTCATTTATCAAATTATTTTATTGTAAAATTTATTTTTATTATGAAATAATAAAATATTATGAAACAAATTTTTGTTCCATAGGTAATTCTTATGTCATCCCTTATGATTTATTTCCTTTATGTGGTATACAATGATCATGAACATGTTATTATGGATAGACCCAAATAGTGAACCAATGCATTTAGTATAGATTTAGTCTCATAAGATGTCATTCATAGTATTACGGAGTAAACATAATCTATTATTGAAATTTTACCACCTTTTTATATTGTTTTAGTATATATCCTTGACAAATTTTGATGTCATGTTATATGTTTTTTTCAAATTTCTTATAATACCATGATCCTATAATACCTTGTCCTTTATGTAAAGCTTCAATGTGATTACTCATGAGTTTTCTATATTATGATATTATTTTATATCTTGGACATACTTTTTCTAATTGATTATCATATTTATTCCCCAATTGGGATTTTATCTCACCCCTTTTCTTATGTATTCCCCAGGAAATCATAGAGAGTTTTATGATCTCAAATGGATTTTAGGAGATCATTATGGAGGAGAAAAATATGGATTCCACCTTTTATATTCAATTTTATATATTAGTAACTTATTATTCTAAATACAATGGGCCTTAAGATCATTGGGGTTGTAATTATTAGATATTTATACATAAAATTCATATAATAATATGTGTAATAGGTTGGGGTTCTATATTTATTATCATAGAAAATGTTTAGTTAACAATTAGAAAATAGGATGAGAAATCTTTAGTGAGAAACATATTGTTAAATCTATGGGTCATTCTATGTATTGGAAAAAACTGTAATATTGGTGAAGGGTGTAGTGAGTGATTTATGAGTAATTATATCACTATATTTATACTACAAGTGGATGTGGACCCATAATATTTTTACCTGGGGGTAATAACTCTGAAAAGGGTGCGCTGATCTAGGCTCGATAATCACATAAATAATGATAAAAGGACTTGTTGCACCCCATGTAAGATACCCCCAAGGGATATAATTTGGAAATTCACAAACTCTTTATGAACCATTATGAAGGACTTGAAAAAATTGTTAGGTTAGAAAACCTAATAATAAATAATACCATGGTTATTTGAGATTGAAACTTGGAGACTAAAAAGTCAGGAAATAACTATCAATTATAATTTCTTACTCTCGTGTTTTTTAGTTTCCTTTTTGGATGTTAATGTATTCCCATCTTGTTTTTATTCTTTTAGTTAGTGGTAGGTATTGGGAGAAACTATTTTGATAGATAATATGATATCCAATGTGATGATTTTACCAATTATGAGCCTAGACATATGGTATTGGTTGATAATAAGTTCCTTGTATTACTATATCAACTAGATCAATTTAGGAATAATGACATGAATAATATAGAACAAACTACTCCTCTTAATAATTTTAATATTGTAATGGATTATTTTATAAGATAAATGCCCCCATTAATTTCATGAATCTTCTAATACCCTTATCAATAGACAATGTATTTACTCTATTGAGAATGCATTCTCTATCCTCAAATTCATACAGTAATAGAATGTTATGATTTCTATTTATCACATTTAAGGAGTAACTGATTAGTGGTGGAAATTGATCAAGTACAGAAAGTAAAAAATGGATATTGATTCTATGGAATGGGATGAATTTAAGAAAATATTTTTCTGTATATATTTTTCCTAAACTCACTATAATAAAATGGAGATTTATTTCCTCAGTCTAATGAAAAAGTAATATGAGTCTATTAGGGTGTATGAGGAAAATATCACAAGGCTTTCATGGTATGACTCTAGATTCTAAATCAACACCAAAGAAAGGTGGAATTATTCTTTGTTGGGTTAAATATGAGTCTATGAAAAAATTATCCATTTGGTAATTTAATATGTATAAAGTAATTATTCATTGTGCCATAAAGAGTTAATATGGAGATTGGTGGCTCCCAATGGTCTCATGGGACTAGAGACAAAAAAACATAATATATTTTTTTTATCAAAAGTATTGATAGATAAATCCCATGTTGGAGATAAATCATAACATCCCACTTGTTAGAATTATGGGATGAAACATCCTAAAAACTGAATGATGAGAACTAAGAGATTCATCAAATGTGGAAAAGAGGTGAATTGGGCTAATTTTTGTTAAATGGGAATGAATAAACCCCCTATTTTAGAAGATTAAAATAAGGTAAAAATCAAGACTAAGCCTATTCTGTAGCATTTCAACTAGAAGGAACATGATAATTATGAACATCCATCCACTAACCCCAAGTTTATTGGAGATAATCTACAAAAAAACTCCATGACATTGAGGGAAAATAATTTTATATTCTATCTATACTTATGAGGTGGATCTTGACAATGATGTGGTGTAAAGTATATTAGTTATTTATTCAAGAATAGAAAACATAATTTTTTATTATAGTTCTACACATTTTTTAATATCTGGAATGCTTAGTTTAACCATTCAATAACCACCTCAAAATATAGTTTTTGAACTATATGTCAGAATATAAAATGTATTGATGGTTTTATCCCAAGTATATAACTCCTCTCCAATAAATTTTTCTAGACTTAATATTCTAGAAAATATCATCTAACTTCCTTTACTGGAGTTTGATACTATTTTTAGTATGGATTTTATATCCTTATATAATGCTAACATCAATTGTTGAGATAGGGAGATCACTCTCCACATCAAAATTAACTCTACAATTCTATTAAAGTGTAATGTGAAAAAAAAATAGCATCCTCTATAATCTTCTATTTAAGAATGGATATTAATAATTTATGAGAAATAATATCTAGACCAAATGATTGAGATTAAGGATAAAATAATACTTGAAGACACACACATTGTGATGGATTATATTGATGTATTTTTGCAAAGAGTTTCATGGTCTTCCTCTCAACTGATAGGTTGAGTCCTCAATTGAAATTATAACTAGATCTCTAACCATATCAAATAATCATTATAGAAGTACAACTATTGAGTTTTAATAGATTAAAAATAAGTTACAATAGAATTTAAAAAAACTATTTTGTACCACTAATTTCTTCAATGTGGGGCTGCACTAGTCATCCTTATCAAAAGGAATGGTGGTTAAATGTGCCAATGTATTGATTAACATGATCTCAAAAAAACATGATAAAGAACAAGTATATTATTCAAGGAATATATGACTTGTTCAATAAACTATGTAGAGCCCCTTATTTCTCTAAGGTGGATCTTTGGGCGAGATACCAACAATTAAGGGTGAAGAAAAAAGGTATTCACAAATCTTTTTTTCAAACAAGGTAAATACAATATTATTTCACAGTGATACCTTTAAAAATCACTAATTTCCTAGATAAAATTTTGGACTTAATGAATAGTGTCTTCAAATAATACCTTGAAAAATTTGTGGTAGTATTTGTAGTTGATATCCTAATTGACTCCAAAAGAAAGGAGGATTATGAGCTGTATTTGAATACTTTGAAAAGGCTTTTAGAAAGAATAATCTATATTAAATGTACAGTAAATGTGAGTTCGGGATTTAGGAATTTCTATTTATATGGAATATTATCACCTATATATGGATATATGTGGACACTTCTAATAAATTTTCAATCAAGGACATGCCTAGACCTTAATTTTTAATGGAAATTTCTTGTTTCCTTTTAATAAATGAGTATTACTAAATGTTTTTGAAAAAAATCAAGATTTTCAAACTGACCATCCCAGATAACGTAAAAGGGAGTATAGTTTTCCTGGACCGGTGAATTTGAAGAGAGAATTATGGAGTTGAAAAGGAGTATTTTAACTAAAACAATACTCACATTGTCCCAACATGAGGATATTTTTTTGTTTGTAGTGATTCCTTAAAGAAGGGATTAGGTTGTGTACTAATACAGAATGACAGAGTGATGGCTTATGCCTCAAGGAAGTTCATTTTTCTTGAGAATAATTTTTCCATTGTTGACTTATAGTTGGCTACAATGATCTTTTTGTTCAATATCTAGAGGCATTATCCCTATTTGTAGAAGTGTGAAATATATATGGATTACAATAGCCAAAAATATATATTCACAATGAATAATCTTAACATGTAACAGTGAATAAAGTTAGTCTAGCTAAAGGAGTAATAATTCATAATTATTTACCATATTGGTAAATAAAAAAATTAGTAGATTATATTATTTTAAAGGATACAATAATTTTATCAATGAAGAGAATAGAAAAGGATTCAATTTTATTATACATGAAAATGGTGGATATATAAATATTAAGAGGATATTTGTCCTACCTTGATCATATAACTACTCAACCATCCATTCTATAGTGGATCAAGGAGGACCAAAAATGTGATGATGTGTTGCAAAAAATGGTAGTTAATATTACAATGTTCAACTTTACTAATGATAGAATTATAAGGTTTCGAACATGTATATCTATCCCATTGAAACCAAAGAAGAAAAAGTAAATTCTAAATGATGCACATAAATCATCCTTCTATATTCATCTGGGAATAACTAAGTTGTATTGAGATATGAAGTAAAACACCTATTTGGAGAAAATATGGAGGGAGATTGTGGATTTTTATCTTAATTATTGGTATTCCAAAAATTCAAGGATGAATGACGGAAGACTAGTGGTGTGATCTAATAATTTCCCATATGATTATGGAAATGGGAAAAAATTTCCATAGGATCAAAGAGTATAATAGTGGCTATAAGAGGGATATATTTTGTAGTTTCTATAAATTATAAACAACAAAAAACTATACCTATTTTGATCTACTGGACTAAATATGTGTCTTATGATGTCAAAGTTTAAATTATATTCACTTCAACCCAATAAAATTTATATAATTGGAGATTATAATAAAAGTAACTTACAAAACTAAACTTTTCTTATAGAATTAGAAATGTGTATAATTACTTTTAATAGAATAAAAATATAAATTTCTAAATTTCTAATATAAAACTAATAAAAAATTATAAAATAAATAAGAACAATTTAACATTTACTATAAATGATGTTAATAACCTTGACTTAAGGTATCCAAAGTTTCAACCAAATTGTAATGTCGGTCTTTCTTTATGAAGAATGAACTTGGTAAAAAATATAAAAATAAGGTTTTTCTTCCTAGACCTATAATCCCTCAATCAACAAGATTGGTTTTATCAGTCTTTATATCCCTAGAATCCATTGATCAAACCAAATTAGAATCAGCAATTGAAAAATAAAACTTTTATTTGGAATTTTAAATCCTTACTATGATTCCTTAGAATAAAAAATCTCAAAATATTTACAATGCATAAGTAACATGATGTTAGAATGGAGTAAAATTTATTTGGGTTGAGATGAAAATGAATCAGCACCCAACTCCTCTAATGAACCTATTTTTATAGTGACACCTCCAATGGTAATAAACTAAGATTCATAGAGTTGGTTGTAATATCCTTGGATGAGCTCCATCCTGTCAATTTAGCATGATCTATACAAACTAAATCTGATGTTCATGTTGATTTCAGCATTGAAATATTATTAAATATTCCGTCTATTATAAATAAAAAAATTTATCTCATTATAAAATTTAATCATCTGTTGAAATACAATAAAACATTCCATCTGGTATAAATAAATTTGTTAATCGGATTATAAATTTTAATCATCTGATAAACAAAATGTTGTTTGTCTACTGAACAGACCTTTTTTCGAAATGAACTGAATATCATTTCCCCATTAGAATTAACCTAATTTATTGGATGGAATAAACTTCTTTATTCTGATGGAATAAACTAAGTTCTTTTAATTGAATAAACTAAGTTCATCTGATAAACTAAACTGAGTTCGTCCGATTAACTAAACTGAGTTTGTATATTGGCCTAAATTGAGTTTTTTTATGGACTAAACTGAAAGTTTTCATCTAAATATAAAGTTCATATTCATCATGTTATCATTTTATATATTTATGATAAAATAACTATATTCTCTAAAAACATTCTAAATATTGGGAAGTATAGAGTTTTTATAACATAATATTTAAAAAAGTGTACTGATATTTTCAAAAAAAAAAATAAAAAGTGCAGAAAACTGATCTTTTGACTCAAAAATATCCATGGATTTCATCGTAGGAATTCCAATGAAACTTAAAGGAAATGAAACCATTTAATTGTTAGTAGATCACCTTAAAAACGATAAATTTTTATTACTATCAAGAAATATTTCTCTTCTGACTAACTCTCTATGATACACATAAGGGAAGTGGAAGATTTCAGGGAGTACCACTCTCTATTGTATCTAATCAAGATATAAGGTTTACCTTAAGGTTATAGAGAATCATTCAGTAATAATTTGATACCAGACTCAGTTTTAATACAAATTATCACCCTTATATGGATGTTTAGTCAGTGGGAACCATCCAAACTCTTTTGGATATGCTGATATCTGGTAAAATGTATTTATAGTGATATTTTTGTTTGATACCATCCCCTAGTAGAGTTATTATAAAACCATACATTCCATTATAGGATTAAATGGGTGCCTTATGTGGTGTTGTATGAGAATTGGTGTTGGACTCTAAAAATCTAGGATGAAGTAAGAAAGAGGAAGATGATGAGACCTAATCTTTTTCAAGATATAACCGATAAGGTTCAACTCATTGAACATCATTTAAAATTCTCGCAAAGTCAATATAAAAAATATATATATATAACAATGATATATGTAGTTAGAGTTCAGTGATAAGGTGTTCCTCCATATATCATTGTGGAATAAAATAATTTGGTTTTACAATAATGTAAATCTTAATTCTAGATACACCATCCCCTTTGATATTATTAATATCATCGGAGTGGTGGCTTATCGATTAGCACCCCCACCTAAATTATCCCATGTATAGGATGTGTTACATGTATACCTATTGAGAATGTACATACCATTCCCATCACATATAATAGATAATTTCTAGTACCTTTGGAGAAAGATATTTCATAAAAGTGTTATTTAGTGAAGATCATAGGTCGTAGAGACAATGTTATTTGAAACATGACTACTCCCCTGGTCAATGTGCTTTGGCAAAACCAAAATCCTAAAGAAGTGACATGGGAACTGGAAGAAGAAATGATGCATAAGTACCCCCACATATCTTCACATTATTATATAATATAAAATTTTGAGGGATAAATTTCTTATATGTGGAATAATGCAACACCCTGAGTTTTTTATAAGGAAAAACTATGTTTGATAGTGTATGTGACGCACAACACTAAACTCAAATGAACTATTATTATTTAAATATGACCATTATAAACTAGCTGATAAATTAATATGTATGAATTGTATTAACTACTTTATTATTTTGATATAAAAATTATACTCAATTTATAAATTCCTCGTAATTAAGTAATCAATTTTTAATAAGGAAATTTATTCTAAAAATAAATTTTTATTCAGAAAAATATTTTTATTGTTTTTTGGGAGAAAATATTAATATTAATTTTTGAAAAATTAAAAAATCTGATTTTATAAAAATAAAATAATTTTTAAAATCATAATATTGATATTAACATAAGGAAAAAATTTAGTATTTTTCAGAATATAATGACATTTCATTCAATAGTCAAAAATATTAATTATTTGTAAAGCATTCATTTCTATTTTTATAAAGTAACATTATTATTTTAATTTGATTTAAATTTAATTAAAGTATTATTTATTTATATTGAATACAATTAATTACATTTAAATCATCTTTATACTATATTTTAATATAGGTTTACTTTTATTCTTAAAAACGCATTTTTTTAAAACTATTTTAAAGTGCATAATGTTTCTCTTTTTTAACTAATTAAAATAAACCATAGATAGAAATGATTAAAATTAAATTTATAGATATTATATATCAATAAATATATATTTTAATTCATTTAATTGTGATAAAATTTTATATATTTATTATAATATCATATTATGCTTGATTAATGAATTTCTTCACAACCTGATATTTCAACACGTCTGTTGGTGTAATTTTAAATTAACGCTTCTAAATTATATAAAATAAATTTGAAAAAATAGATTTTATATTTGGGATTATAATTATTAATATTATATAATAAGGTAAAATTAATTTTTTCTATAGTGAATATTAAAAACAGAAAAAGTATTTTACCACGATTAATATTAAAACTGGTTTACCAGGGGGTTAATCTAAAGTGGAAAATGGAATACATTTTATAAAATAAATTTTTTTATAATGGTAGAGTTGTGGATCAGCCTTCTCTCTCATCCAAAATTTTATTTTTTAAACTTTTTAGGAACTTGTATTCCGAGTGACTTCCCATTATTGAATAGTTTTGGGTAATTGTATGAATGTCACTCCTCTACCCTTATAAAAGGGAACCTCGTATCCTCTCCACTCCACACTTAAAAATACATATGGATCAGAAAATACCTACCCAAATAATTTCCTTGCATAAAAATGTACTAGATTCCTTTTATTTATCATAAGTTCAATCTTGGGAGGGTTTTCTATAAAATTTTAAAGAGGCAGTTTGAAGAAGAGGTATCAATCTTAAATGAGGGTAATTGTTTTATTTTTTCTTCCATATCATTAAAATATTACTCAATAATGTTCATATAATAACATAATTATATCCAATATACTAGGAATTTATTTTTTTAATGGAATTACCTACATCCACCTCTTCTTCAGTCAAATGGGAAACGAAACCATCGATCTTTTGTACGACGAACTATCACCATATAAACCGATGAAATTCATTTTCCATTATCACATCCCATGTATTTTTATTATGATGGATTTAAAATTTATATATCATTTTAATAAAAATTAATCATTTTTTAAAATTAACCAGACATATATTTTCTTACCTTAATATCCATTGAAAATGATAACGTTGTTCGTTTGTATGGTGGACTACTGCCTTGCGAAGCGATGTGATTCATGTTTTATTGTCGCATAATATTGATGATACATGTAAGTGTATTTAAATATATAATATTATATTTATGATATAATTATAATTATTGAAATATAAAATAACACTTACCTTATTTATATCATTATTGTGGGAAAATTGAAATGTTACAGATGCATATTTATGACCTACCTTCTCCGTGATTATAATACCATTGATTTTTTATAACCACTATTTATGATTGGTTTAAAAAGTATTAATGATGCATAAAAATGATAATTATTTAATTATTATTATTCTAGATGGGATGAAATAATAATTTCTTTGGCCTTCGTCAACATACCAAAGTGATTTTGGACATATGATCCAAATATCATCAATACATCCAACATGAACCTAAATGATTAAGTAATTTAATATAACATGATAAAAAATAAAATTAAAAAAATTAAAAAGTTGAAAAGATTTATCAAAAATTTAAATAATTAATATAATTTTATTGTTCATAATGATAAAGAACACACATGACATGTCGGGCTTGTGGTATGGGATCTCCCTAAACCACCAATTACTTTGAGTTATAACAATTATCCTCTAACTCAAATTACCTTTCTCTTTGATGTTTTATAATATATAAAAATTATTTAAATAAATATCTCACATATATACCAAGATTATACTCACTTCCTTTGACTTGGAGATACATGCCTTATTCACATTTCTCAAATTCCATAATTATGAAATTTTCTTTGATTATGATATTAGGATAGATTATGAAACTCATTTTTTACATGGGTAATTTTTAAGTTATTAATTATGATTGGATTATTTTATATAGAATGCATAAATTATGTAAATTTTATGATATATTTTCCAAGATAATTTTCTAATGCATTAGGTAAACTATTAATCTCTTGAGAAATCATATATGTGATTAGGGAGTAAACAAACTATGTTATGGGACTTTTAAACTATATAATAATGTATTGGAATTTATCATTGAATCATTTTTATGTAATTTTATTTCTTTCTGTAACATTTATAATACTACCATGATCTTATAATACCATGTTCTTTCTATTATTCTTCCATGTGATTACTCATGACCTTTATATTTTAATATATAATGTTGTACCTTTGACTCACATGTTATGCTTCATTATCATGTTTATTAAATAACTTGTATTATTTATCTCACCCCTTTATTTAGGTATTCCCAAGGTTATCCAATGAAATTTCTGGATCTAAAATGAACATTTTGAGCTCATTGTGGAGATTTAAATATGGATTCCATGTTTTGAGTTCCCTTTTAGGTAATATAAACCTATTCTTCCAAATAAACTAGGCCTCATGATCATTGGGGTTGTACTTTCTGGATATTTATACTTAAAAATCATCTTATAATTTGTTTAAAATGATAATTATCTATATATTTAAATCTTAAACAGTTATAATGGATGTGAAATCACATTAGGAAAATCAAAATAGATTAATATCTTCAAACAAAATGCTAAAAATTCATTACATTGTTAACATAATAATAGATTATATTCAATTTTATCATATATAAATAAATAATTAAGATAATAACTATATCTAAATATCAAAAACAATCTTATATGATAATCGAAAATTACACTTACCAGAATAATGAATGGGGAGGGAAACCACATGACATTATAACTATCCTATAATATACTGTTACATTTCTATATAATCCATGATAGGTACACTATATACATCAAATGAGATGACTATATTTAAGTTTATGATATTCCAAACATCTTGTGTATTTATGTTTGTCTTCTTCCTCTTATTATTTTCCACTATTTAACATATAAAAAAACCAATTAGTGTAACTGTTCAAGAAACTAATATTACCGTATTGAAATACATACTGAAAATTATTACCTATTAGAGGACTCTCGATGGTAATAATATCATGGTCTAAATGTATAATTCCCCAATATCTTCAACAATATGAATATCTATGAATAAGAGTTTAAAAGGATAAGACAATATAGTGACACAAAATAAAAAATCTATATAATGGACTGTACCTTTTAAATAATTAGTATATTGACTATATTTTAATCCCTACATACTCTAGGAAGTAAGAGTATAATGGTTTTATATAAAACTAATGCACCTTATATAGAACTAACAGATTGACTAAACTATACTCTTGGGGTACTCTAGATAGTATAAGTAAAATAGTTATATTATGTTGTAGAGTGGATAGAATATCAAACCCCCTTTTAATGTGGAATTCCTAGAAAACATATCAATAGAAAAACTAAATCAATTAAACTATTATTTCTATTACAAATCAATATATTTATATTTATATAATTAAAAAATAAAAAATATTCATATTTAATCTTATAATGAGTTTATTATTGTTTTTTAATGTTATTATTTACTTGATTTGTGAAAATTACTTCTTCTTATTCTCAATATTCTCCATACCTTGCAAGACTGACACATTAAATATTGAAAGGAATAAAAAATTAGACTTGATTTTATTAATAGGTTTACTATCAAAAATTACATCTTTAAAATCACCCATATCATTCATATTTCTTGGATTCATATGAACAACAACACTCAATATTTGATCCAATATATCATTAAAATAATATATCTTATTTTAGGAATAAAAACAATATGGATCAAGTCTAAATGGAATATAAGTCTTGATAATGAAGTCCCATGGTAGAAAATCATTGAGAAATTTTTGAATAAGTACGAATAAAAAATGACCCACTTAGGTAATGTTTTTTCATAATAAGAAAGGTTATTTTATAAAAAATGGTCCATAATTATGATTTAAAATTACAGCTGAAACAAAACAGTCCCACATAAATTAAATATTTATATTAAAATCTATTAATTATTTAAATAAATTTTATTATGGTGATATTTGTCAAGGAATAAGAATGTGGAAAATATCCTTTAATTGGATTTCCTTAAAAATCAATATTTTGAACGAAACATAAAACATGTATAACCCCATAAATGATAAGGATATTAAAATAGGTATATATATATATATAAGGGAAATATATAAAAAATATAATAAGGAAATAATAATAATTTGGAAAAAATGTGAGACAAATAAAGATAAATCGTAACCAAAAAGTTATGAGAGTAGTATGAAATATGCATTACCTTTATGTCCAAAAGAATTTTTCAATTATTGGTAAATTCCTATATAATTAAATTAATTTCACTAAAAACTTAAAAATAATTTTATTAGTATATCATTATTTTCCTTGGGTCTATTTATTTTTCTATGTTTTTAATTTATTAAATATTTGTCTCCCTTGTCGTTTACCTGATGGGGTTTGGTCAATTTTTATGTGATTCTCTTGAAACGTTTATGATGGTTAAGTTTATATTAAAAATAAAATCACATCCCCATGGAAAAAAGTATATTTATAAATATCATTTTTATACACCAATAACATTTAAAATTCAAACATTTCAAGCGATAATGGAAAACGAAATGTGTCATTGATGTGGTGGTGATAGTCTTTATATACACACAAACCACGCTTTCATTTTCTATAATACGGGATGGAGTTAGAAAAATATATTAATAATTTATGAGTAATATTTTATAAATAAAAAATTTATTTATTGATCATGTTTATACTTGGTACTATTTATGAAATATGTTGATGAAAAATAGATTGCATCGCTTCGTAGAGGTGGTAGTCAACACAAACGTCTGATCGATACTTATATTGTCCTTAGTGGATTCATGGTGATGAATAATTTTTTTAAAATAAAGATAACGAAACTTAATTATATAAATGATACTAATTAAATTATATTTATGGGGTTAGGTAATATAAGAATAAAAAAAATTTAAAAAGAAAAACTAAGATGAAGAAACACTCACGTCAATTAATTATATTTTCCTTGTAATTGTCTTTAGAAATGATTGTATTAATAAAATTAATGGGGAGAAAATATTGGATTCATGGGAGATTATTATATCAGGATTAAATGGGAAGATATTTTTTTATTATAAAAAAATATAGTCTATACTTTGAATGGGTGGGAGTGCCCCCTTTTATAAATGAAGGAAAGGGTAGTTTTGAAAACACATTAACATATTAAATTTTTTAATTACACTATTCATGGTAAAATTATCCCATAGTTATAAAATATGTAGTATGGGAAATTATATGGCTGAAACACATCCCATCCACTAATTTTTGGGATACCTTTTAAGGATTTAGTGGTTTATAAATTCACATGTAACTTTACCCAAGTGTACTTTTACATAGGTAAATTTTCTCTACATCCATGATAACTGATTTGAATTATCTCAATTAATTTTGATCATACCAAATATTTTGAGGATTATAATTCTATATATGATATTAATTTTTTCTGTAAAATTTAATATGATTAAGAAAAGTTAACTTTAAATTTAATACACTTAGTGCTAAAAAATAGTTTTTGATATAATCTTTTTTTAAGAATTAAATATTTGTGTGTTTTAAAATTATAAATTTAAATAATTTTTATGAGCTAAAATAATTTATTATATGTAGAATTATTTTTATTTCAAATTCAAATTAAGAAATAACCAAATTATACCAAAATATTAATTAATTTTAAGAAAATACATAAAACTATTTTCTTTTTTAAAGTAAACTTTTACAAAAGATTTAAAAATTTCGATCATGAGTTCTATAATTTAAAATAATAATTAGAAATAATATTATTATTACTTAATTTCATATTTTATATTTGAATTTTTTTGACATTCCAGGTCATTATTATATATTTGTAAAGTAATAAAAATGTAATTTTCATAAAAAACACATTTTTGACTACAAATACATATTAAAAACACTCAAAGACTCACACTATGGAAATTTTGATACTATAAATTCAAGAAAAAGTTTTATTTTACCTATTTATATTACTAAAAATTATATATTTAATTTTAATAGAAAATAAAAAATATAAACTTTTTTTATTTAAAAGGTAGATATTATTAAATATAAAGTGTTTATAATATTATTTCCTACAAATTTACTAGTTTAAATATCATTAATATTTTTTACTACATATTAATATTTTTTATGTTTAATGTCATTTTACATATTATAAAATTAATTTAATAATTTATCTTGACTTTTTCCTAATATGTGCAAAGAAATATGTCATACTAATAATTATTTAAAGGGAAATATATTTTATAATCTTAAGATGTTACTTTCATCAACATTTAAGAAATTCGACCCCTAAATTTCATTACATATACTAAGGAAAGAATATATGAGTATAATTATATTTCATTGTCTCTATAGGTTCCACATTTCCTCTTCAAACATATGGTTTCTTAAAAGTGCATTGAAAAGGTTAGTTGTCTTCCAAATAACTTTGTCTATGTGGTCCAAGATCTTCTCTGAATACTCCATACAAGATAGATCATCCTCCAGTTATAAAAAATCTAGATTTAGTACATGTGAGCGGTTTGGTATGTTCTTACTCAAGAAGGATATGTTGAACAAATCATGTACTTTAGTTGGGTTTTGATGGAGTACTAGTTTACCACTACCCCAATGTGATCAAGAATCTGAACGGGGATAATATATACCAAAATTAACTTCCCCTTCTTCCTAACCCCCATGAATCTCTACAATAGTGATATTCTAATAAACAATATATCACTAACATCAAACTCAATTTCTTATAAATGGATATCATATATCAAATTTTCACTAATTTGATGTGTTGTTGAATGTTTTTGAACTTTTCTATGATTTCTTTGACCAAATCAGTTCATAAAATCATTATTTCACCTAATTTAACCTGTAACATTGGATTTCTACATATTTTCCCATAGAGGTATTTGTAAGTGTCCTTTTGAATGCTTGAGTGTAAGTTTTTGTTGTAAGAGAATTTTAATATAGGAAGATATTGGTACCATCCTCCCTTAAATTCCATAGTGAAAACTCTCAACATGTCCTCAACTATCAGGATAGTTTGTTTATGTTTTCCATAACATTTTGGATGATAATACATGCAGAAGTTCAACTTGTATATAGATCATGCTAAATAATATTCCATAACTTTGATTTATATCTTGAATCTCAATCAAATACAATTGATAGTTTTGTCACATGATGTCTCACCACCTCTCTCATGTATATATTTTCAATTTTATTGAGTAATAAATCCTCTTGATTAGAAATTAAGTGATCTATCTTTCTAAAATGGCCCACAACAACCAATATTGGATTGTTTGATTTTGATCTCTTCGTAAGAATTGTAAATATATCCAAAGTGATGTTTTCAAATTTCTTTATAGGTGAGGGAAATGGTTACATCATCCATTTGGAAATTTTTTGTTCAACCTTCACTAAATGATTCACTGATCACTTTAATGTATGTTCCTTAAACTCCTTCTTCATATTGTGTCCGGAAACGACCTAAAAAAGTACATATTATAGTTATTTTAAAACTATAAATCATATTTTTCTCCCAAATATAATTTAAGTCTAGAGTTTTCTAGAATTATTTTAAACTCTTAAATAGTAAATACATATATTACCAATGGAAATTTATACTCATTATCTATTTTTTCCAATAAAATAAACCCTTTTATAATAAAACATGTTCCCTTTTCATGGCATATCTTCACAAATTTTATTTTGACCACTTCCTTTTAATTATGCATCCTTATGACCTTATAAAATACATTTTAAAATTTTTGGATGAGAAACAAATCTCAATATGGGACATAAAATAAATAAAATCATTATTCTAGTGAAAAAACATACAAACCTTCTCTAATAAACATATCTTTTACCCAGAAAAAGGAATCATCTTTTTAAAAATATCATTATCTTAAACATTGAAAATCCAACAATTTCCATGAAAATTCATTAGAAATAAATTAAAAGTTAACTAGGTAACATGGGATATTATTTTCCATGTCACTCTTACAAATTTAGTAACCAATATGGTTAACCTATAACATTGGATTAATCAATGCATTAAAGGTTATAACGTAACCATCGATCCTTGGTTTATCATAGAACAACCCATCATTGTTTAATAACATAACCACCTTTGCATATTTTATTAAGGATCAACCTTTAATTGGTTTATAATGGAACCACACATCATAATAAACAATTCCTAATAACTATGACATATTCATAAAACTTGAAATCTTTCATTATCAAATCATTCCTTGAAGAAAACCACTAATTTTAAAAGAATATGGTGTGCATACAAAGGAAAATATTTAATTTGAAAATAACCATATAATATTGAAAAGGAAGAATCAAAACATTAAGGCTTCGTGATGATGGTAAAATATTCTCAATCAGTATCAGATAAGAAAAAATCATTTTTTGTTTTATAAAAAGAGGCATTAAAAGACGATTTTTTAAAAAAACAACTTCTCTTAAAAATATAATATCAATAAATTGAGTGTTTATCAAAATAATAGATTATGAGTATCAACTGAAAATCAACATAAAATAAGTAAAAATAAATAATAATATAATCAAAATTCATTTCAACTATAGTCGTGATGTAATCAAAGAAGTATAAATTTACATCAATGAATCAAAATTGAGTTAAGAAATATCATACATAAAACATTAAAAAGACTCCTTTTTGAAAAAAAATGAGAGAAATTATAAAATTACCATTTAAAAACCTTAATTTCCATATAAATACATGAACAAAATTTAATTTTAAAACATGTACAATAATAGAAATATTTTTAAAATAAATCTTTAAAATATTTAAAATGGTCTCTTTTAGTTAAAGAGACCCTTACCTTGAGTATGACTCATCTTGTACATTATTTGTATTTCGGAATAATAAAAATAGATTAATTATTCAATTTATTGAGAATCATTTTAATATTTATTATTCCATTTATTTCACTAATTACCATGTTATAAAAATTACTTAATTATTTATGTTCAAGTTGGATGTTTTGGCGATATCCGGTTCTAAAGTCCAAAATGACTTTAGTTGGTTAACTATTGTCAAATATTTCATTATTACGTCATCCCTAGAAAAATATTTATGAAAAAATTATCACCAATATACATCAATTATACTTTTAAATCCAACCATTAAATATGGTTTTAAAAAATGAACAATGTTACAATCATACAGATGACAGGTCTTACATAAACATAAGTAATGTTTCGATTTTTTAAAGATCATTAAGAAAAGAATTTAAATAATATTTTATTTTACAAAAATATCATGAATATAATTTTAATTATTCAAATATACTTATATATATCATCTATGTGAAGTGGAGATAAAAAATGAATTGCATCGCTTCGTGGAGGTGGTAGTCCACACATACGCATGAATGACGTTATCATTTTTATGTTCATGGAAAGGGAAGAAGTTAAATGTCATATTATATTTTAATAATGATAAATATATCAAGAATATCATTTATAAACATTAATTCTATCATTATAACTATTCATTAGATATGGTTATGGACAATGAATCACATCAGTACGTGAGGCGGCAGTCCGTCGTACAAACAAACGACAACTTTATTTCCCGTTTGATGGAAGTGGAGATTGGTATAAGTTATTTTATACAAATAATGACATCTAAATATATATATTATACTTATTTTATTATTTTATCATGGTTTAATAATATTTTAGTATTTTTAAGAAGAAACAATGCTAAAATAAGTGGATAAAACTATACCTCTTATTTGGAAAACATCTTTTGATGAACAGCGTAAAACCACTAATGACGGTGTTATTCCGAAATTGAGGCCTATATAATGAATTTATGTATTCTATTAAGGTATTTGGGTGGATAATGGCTGAAACTATTGGGGCTTAAAGTGTTATGAAATGAGAAGAAGATGTTCTATTTTGTTGGATAGGGGAGGGGAACTCTTGGAATTTCAAAAAATATTAAATTAATATGAATTAATTTTTAATTAAAAATAGATACATAGTGATTTAATTATAATATAAGATTATTATAGGTATAAATTATATCATAAAATGAGTTTTAGATTTTTTAGGTCACATTATTACCCTTGTCATTTAGTTTTAACCATTATTTAACCCCAATAAATCTTATCATGACAACATTGATTTTTACCCGTTGAAGGACAATATTGTTACTATGAAATACACTGAGGGACTTCCTATGGATGCAGTTGATTTAATCAATCTTTATGACCCCATAATCATTTGATAATATCATGTTGTTCCTAACCCTTTTACATTTATAATATTTTTCATATTTAAAATTCTATATTTCATTTGCACATATCATCTCATATATTCACATTAAATAAAATGAAATATGTTTAGAGTGGGGTAAGGGAAAACATTTTGGGGCATATATTTAGGATTCTCATTTATGTTCTTTATATGTGTAATCTATTATGTTTTCAATTAAATTTTTCAAAAAAATAAAGAAAGAAAAATATATCACTTAATATGCTAATTTACATTTGGAACATATGAAAAATTCATGTTTTCATAATTCATTTGTAGCATGATAAGAATGAGCACTAATTCATTGTAAAGGTTTGATTTTTGTAAAAATGGAAGTATTAAATTATATCATTTGTTGTTTTATTATAAAAACTTTTATATTTTGACACCATTCTTTATGATTTGTTTTCATGGTAAATTATTTCATTCATTTATCCACATGAATTTTCACGCAACCAAGACTTGTGAAATTTTTCCTACTCAATTGAAGGTATAGCAAAGTTAGGTAAAACAATTAATCTTATATCAATGGTTAGTATATATGTTCATTTCTCTTATGATTAATTTTATTACTAAACTAAATTGAACTATGTGTGTGTACCTGTTATTTGAATTTTTTACTCCCTTAAAAAACAACAAATAATCAAAATAAAAACACAAAAATATGGGTTGTGTCTTGGGCAGGTCAAAACCCACTCTTTCTCAACCCTTTATCTTTTTATAATGATTACAATTAGTTTCATTTGAAGATCAAACAAGGTTCTAGAGATGATTGTTAGATCTATTCCAAGTGAAGCATTTGAAAGAAAATGATAATTGAGGGGAGTGATGAAATGTACAGCACATGGGGATATCTAGGTCAGGGGCTTAAGGCTTGACTTTAGGGATTGCTTAATTGAGTGGGTCTTGAAATATGACTGGAAAGAAATGTAGAATAGGTTTGGTTAATTAAACCATGTAAGAATAATTTTTTAAATTGATATTAATATACTAAATAAAAGGTGGAGATGTGATCTTGAAATGGTTGGAACACACACATTTGGGGAATTAATGGCATGGTGGACCCATAACTTGTTTCTCTATGATTAGTGACATTAATCTCACTAGATTTTATTTTGATACAATTTATGAGATAATTTATTTAAAAATTATTTAAATTTACTCTTGATTTAATTCTTACTTTTCCTATATTTCCACTGTGGATTGAGGAATATGAAAATTCATATCCTGTCACTATTTTTTGGAATACATGATATATGGTTTTTTCCTAGAATGAAAAAGGGTAAGTGTGAGGGATTTGATGAAACATAATTTAATTAAATATTTTATGATAATAAATGAATTATTTTCCTCACATTGTGTAAAATATGTTTATTTATAAAATATTTGGGATTAGATCATTTATTTTAAAAATTGTTGAAAATTTTAGTTTTTTCCTAAAAAAATCATTGTAGTATTTAGAACATATATATTTTTATTAGAATTATTTGAAATTAAGGAATTTTAAATGTTTTTCTAACATAATGGGATTCAAATTTTATTTAGGACATTTGATCTGAATTGTGCATTTAATTGAAGTAAATGGGTCATGAATTCAAATTTGGGCTGGACTTTCTAGATTGGAAACTACTTCAGTATTTGGGCCATAACATCTTCATCCTTTCTTTCATTGAACCAAAATTTGGAGAGACACTTGAGAACCCAATTTTTCACAAATCGAACATCTATAATAATAGTTGTTCCATACGTTTTTTGAGGTCAGACAATCGATACATCATGACCTAAAATATTTGTCCTAATTTCCCCATTCTCACTTGAAACCACATGTAAACTAACCTCTAATACACTCTATAAATATGTATTTTTCTCATTTTGAGGGGTTTTACACGTGAATTAGGAAGTTTAGGGAATAAGAGAAGTGGTTCCACTCCAATTATATTAGCATTTAAATAAGGGTATCTTTTCAAGGAAGGATCCCTTCATCGAATCCTTTTTCTTCTTTGTGTTGTAATGTTTATGTTTTCTTGATAAACTTATTAGTTCCTATTTTATTTATTAGGTTTACTTACATTTTGTTTAATTATATTATTATTTACTTATCCTATTTTTTCTATAAATTAATATTAGAAATGATATAGGGTTATACCATTTCTAAACCTTTTCACATGCAATTTGTTTTCTACGATGACTACATCGCCCATGGAAGTGTAATTATTTTTAGTAATCTATCTACATCTTAACTTATTCATTAATTTATTTTAGAAAAATGATATATTTTAATTCACTTAATATGATATAATAATTGAGTTTTAAATTTAAATGAAACTAATCAATTAATTGAACAATTAATAAAAAACATGTGAGATTGAGTATTGTGTGAATTGTGAGAGCGTGATCTTAATTAGTAATATGAAACCACATGGGACAAATTTTTAAAGTTAAAATATGAAACCTAAACTCAATTAATCATCATCTATAGAGTATATTTGTGCTTTAATTTACCAATAACCATAATCTAGCCTTAGAACTTCCATAAAATTAGGGTATTGTGATTTCATGTTCTAAAGCTATCATGGGGTTTAATTAATTTCATCTTTGTGGTTAAGTTATCTCACATAGGGTTTGATGGTTAAAACATTAGGGGATCATAATGAAGTGGATATTAATTTAAATTATAATGATTAATATGTAAATTAATATGTATAGTTATATTGATTACTCCTTCTAAAAATATTTTCTAAAATAACATATTCTCATTGCATTTTCCCAGTCACATATCAAAACAAATACAATATTCTTATGAAAAAATTCTTCTAGATTTATAAATGGATACCCCCCCCCCCCCACTAATAGTTTTAATTTTTTTTATTCCCATTTATTTAATTTTCAAAGTATCTTTAATAAATTTTTAAATTACTTCCTCCTTTGAGAGATGACCTTGGTCAGCCACTCTGTTGCACCTAAGTACCAAAAAATCACACTTCATTTGAGAGTACCCACGACAGTGCCTTTAAAATATAAATTGAGAACACCAACTCTAAATAATGAAGAATAAGAAGAAATTATTCCAGAAATAAATAAACATTCTCCCTTAAAATGGGTATATCATCAATAATAACCCTTTCCTTTGATTCAATCATTTAATATTGATAATCATATTTGTAAAGAACTAATAAAATTTCCTCTGTAGCAGATTCCAAAAAAGATTCATACTAATCCTTAAACTTTTATATAATTAGAGTATAGTTATCGATATGGAATTTGATATCCTTTTCTAAAAAGTTGATGTGATATCTATGCAATGACAGTGAATCTATTCCATGTATAACATCAAATTCTACTAAATGAATTCAGACATAGTCTTCTAGGAGATTCATCCCACATATAAAAACTGAAGAAGAGTTATGTTATTGAGATGTATTAGTCACCAAATTATAATTTATCAAAAATAATTTAACCTCCCTATTTTTTTGGATGTTTTAATAGTTCTAATAATATTTCATGATATGAATGAATGTGAAATTCCAAAATTAAATAGTATATTCTCTCTTATTGAACGAATAACTAGAATTCGTACCTCTACATCGTTTTATTTATCAACCAATGAAGTATTTATTGTATAATCTAACCATTTTTTCTCCTCTTCTTATGGGTTTTTTCATTGGTTAGCTTCAAAACCCATTGAATCGTTTCATTGTTTTGAATAATTTTCATATTCCTTATTATTGTAACATTGGACGATAGATGGAGGATTGATATGATAATTTTGTTTCTTTGATTACATTAGTGGGTGTTTTCATCTCACTATGACATATGTTAGCGAAATATCCCTCCTTTCAAAACATGAAGCATTTATTTCTCCCCTTGAGATAGTTTCTATAATGTTTCATCCCACACCATTGACAAGTTTGATGATGTAACTTCTTACCATCAAGGGTTTTATCCAATGACTCATCAAGATTAATCTTCATTTTCGTTTTATTATATCTAATTCCCTATGAATCAAACATTTACATATCTAATTTGAGGATACATCGTAAAATTTATCATATCTATCGAAGTCTCAAACCACTAATGTTTTTCAAAATATAAGATTCAACCCACTATATAAATAGTTAATCTTTTATTCATGGACCATGAAAAGTCTAGAATAATTTCATGAATGTCTCAAGAAGTTAACCTCATAAGACTAACTTATTCATATTCCTTTTTATTGATTGTAATAAAATACATCTCCATTTTAAGATAGAGTGTGTAGGGGAAATAATTATTAATACAAATCCTCTTTAATTCATCCCACTCTATATATTCCTTGTATTCACTACCCATTTTATTCTTGATTAGTTTCCACTACATATAAAATAATCCATAAATGAGATAAATATATAGTATAATCTTCCCTTATTTTTGGAATTGGAGGACATAGAAAATATTATTGATAGAGTTAATACATTGTTTAGTGATTATGGTATGAGTATAGACACTTAACTTTCGAGGCCTTTTTTGTATAAAGTTCCAAACTAAATCATTCCCTCTTAGAGTTTGTTATATGAATTCTATGTTATAATTCTTGAAATTATTCAGTTGTTACAGTACAACCATCATGTTACCAAATCTGATTCCCATAGTGTTTTAAAATTCATTATGGAATTCATCACATTTCTCATTTCACATATCATTAACTATATTCCTTTTATATCTATCTAGTTTATAACTTGAAGTAATGTTAGGGAAAATAATACTTATATTAATATATTATAACAAGTTAAACCCTAAACTAAAAATGAGTAACTCATAAATGATGGGAAAATCTTTGCTTTTGAATCATTAATATTCAATCTAGTTTAACAATTCCTTTCTTAAAATTTGGTTCTCTAACCCATACTACTTATTAAGTCTTATACAATATGTTTTAAACCACCATAATTTTCAATAAATATTATTTGAATTAACTAAATAATATCCCCTAGGAGAGTTAAACGAGGTGCACTTAAAGTCTTATTCACCATGCACCAGAATGACGACCATGATACACTCAACCAACTCTATTAGGTTTTATTTTCCCAAGATAAATCTATTCCAAAACCATTCCCACTTTTAGTGTCCAAATAAGGATATAATTTCTAGAAAAACCACATAAACTCAAATTTAGAAAATTTAGGCATATCCCTAGAGTTTTCACTAATATTATCTCATTTTTCCTCCAAAAATAACTATAAATTTCTATGATAGTATCTATAGTGAACCAATAATTACACACATATTAATTCATAATTATTAATTTCGTTTACAATAAAAAAAGAGATTAATCTAGGGTCTAATTTCTAAATAATATTAGATACATAAATACAACATATTAAAACATAACATCATTGATTTATTTCATCTCATTATAGTTCTCCTAACTATGATATACCATATTAATAATAGATTAGGTAAATTGGTGAAATATGTAAGGAAAAGGGTGAGAGAAAATACCTGGTAAGGGAATACACATGATAAAGGACTTAACGAGGGAGGCATAACATGATATCCTAAAGTGAATAATCATAAGAATAAAATCATAGATTACAAAAATGATAACATGAGTGAACTGATTAAACATAATTATATAATAAGAATATTTAATCAAATTATTGTTTCAAATACATAAAACATGAAATCATAATCATATGTCACGGCCACATTCCTTGTTAACATTACATAGGTTTCTATGCGAACTGTGCACGCACCATTGTTGGATATAATCACTACCCAAAAACTATGATATATTTGGGATCGAAAAATTAACAAATGCATTGGTAGGATTTATATTCCCATCCCCACCCATCACATAATTAATATCACATATATGTGTGACACATAAGGAAAATAAACCAAATATAAGTTTCATACATGGTAAAAATACATGAGAAAGAATATGGGTTCATGATCTTGTCTCAATGAATATCTGAAAGCTATAAATTAATAATTCCTAAGAGAATAATGAACTAAATTTCTATGTAAATTCAAATCTAAAAGGAACATAAGTAATGATCATGGAATCCCATGATAAAAATTCATGATAATGTTTTAAGAAGTAATAATAAAACACAAACCACTTTGGTGATGTTTTTTTCAAAATAAGGAGAGGATATTTTAAAGAAACAAGTTAATAATTATAATTTAAAAAAAATATTTAACCTAAATGTTTCAACATAAATTAAATTAAAATTTTATTATCTATTCATAATTTAAAAATAATTTATGGAGGTGATGGTTGGTGTGAAATAGTAATTTTGAAAATACCATTGAATCAAGTTTATTTAAAAGTATATATATTGAAGGAAAAATAAAACAGGTATAACCTAATAAATAGAATTTATTTTAAAAATGTTATATATTTAAGTAAAATATAAATAAAAATATAAGAATTTTATAAGAATAATGTGGCAGAAGTGTGGGAAGAATAAATTGAAAGTGTAACCAGAATGTTACGAGAGCAGCACGAATGATCCCTTACCTTGAGGTCCAAAATCTTTTTGCACTTATACTGAAATTACATTAGAATTAAATTAAGTTAATTAAAAATATTAATAATTACAATATTAATATATAATTATTTTACGAGTATCATTTTTTTATCACACGTTTTTCATTTATTAAATATATTTTTTCTCTTATTGGATGCCTAAGGTGGTTTGCTTGATTTTTACGTGATTGTATTAATGTGTTAACCATGGTTATGTTTATTTTAAAAATAAATTCACATCCTCCATAATATAAATAGAGTTATAAATATCATTTTTATAAATAAATTTTTTTATGTAATCTATGTTATGAGATAATTGAAAACCCATTGTGTCATTAATGTGGTGGTAGTAGTCTGCATCTACACACATACCACATTTTCATTTCCCATAAAAAGGGAGGGAGGATGGAAAAAATGAATAATCACATGTGGGTTATAATTAATACATAAAAAATAATATGTATTCATCATGTTTATCCTTGGTACCATCCATGAATATAGGTAATAAAATAAAAACTTCATTACTTCCTGGAGGCGGTAACACGCACTATCCCATGATCGATGCATATGTTTATATTAGTAGATAAAATAGTATAAATAATTATTTTTAAATAAATATAATTAATATAATGTATATAAATGATACTAAATCCGTTATATTTATTGTGTTAAATAATATAACTATAATAAAATTTAGAAAAGTCTATAAATAAAGAAAAAACACTCATGTCGAGGACTTAGATTTTTATTTGAACTCTCCTTGTAAATGAAAGGATTAAGATGAATAAAGAGTTCATAAGTATTAGGTTTGTGGGATATTATTATATTATGATTAAATGGAAAAAAATATTTTGGAAACATAAGTGAAGTGTGCACCTTGAATGGGTGAGACTACTTCGTTTTATAAGTGAAGTAAATAGTAGTTTGTAAAAACATTCAATTATTAATTTATTTTTTTAAATTATTCAATTAAAAATACTCTTATAATTATAATTAATGGTGTATTAGACATGATATGTATGAACCTCATCCAATAAAATTGTTTTTTGGAATTTTTTGAGTGATTTGGGGGTTTGTACTTTCACTTTTAACTTTTACCTAGGAAAGTTTTATTTTCACCCATGATAAATAATTTAATTGAGATGAATTAATATTCATATTACAACTTAATTTAAGTATTATAATCATATATATTATGTTAATTTTCATAACTAAAATTAACATGATTAATAATATTTAATTTTAAATTAATCATGCTTATTTCTTTAAAAATAGTTTTTCAGATAATCTTATTTTAAGGATAAAATGTATCTATGAGTTAAAATTATTAATGCTAATATTTTTAATGAAAAAATTTGATTTATTATTAATAAAATTAGTTTAATGTGTCATTAAAATCTATCGATAAATTAATTCATTGAAAATATTAATTAATTGGATGACAATACAGAAATCAATTTTCTTTACTAAAGTGACATTTTAATTTAGTTTTAAAAATGTTGGATCTAGGTTATATAATGTTCTAATAATAATTTAAAACCCATATTCAATTAATTAGTCTAATATTTTATCACTTATATTTTCTTTTAACTTTATAGTACATTCTTGTATATTGATGAATTCATGAAAATTATAATTTCCAATAAAAAACATTTTCAAATAAATATTATTACTTTCAAAACTTACTAAAAAGTTCTTGCTATAAAATTATGATATTAAAAAATTAACAAAAATGTTAATTTTATTAAATTCTATTTCTGAAAAAATTATATTTAAATTTTAATAGAAAATATTAATTATATACTACTTTTAAAAAAAGGCCTTATTAATCATTCAGTGTTTATAATTATTAACACCCGCCAATTGTGAATCAAAAAATTCAGAAGGAAAGAAATACCTAAATATGGATATTATTTTATCCATAAATAAATAGAAGAATAAGGTGGTCAGGATCATGTGGATTCATGACCCTCCAAGAGATGTACGATCATGAGACCTTCAATGGTCACGCAAAGGAGCCATGCACAGTGCACAACCTGTAGAAGATCCTGAGAATCCCATTTGAAAATTACTTCTACACGTGTGAAGGAATCCCAAACAATATATGATAATGTCAAGGATTCCAGAGGATCTCCCCTAGGTCATTAGAATTTTCAAGCATCAAGTGCCTGATAAAACATCCAAAAAACCTTGGAAAATAAGGACAGAAATGTCCAAAAGTTGGGAGCCTCTTGTAGTCATAAAACTCATGTGACACACCCATGCATCTCATGAGGCACCGTGGAATCCCCGATATCATGTATGAATAGTTTCTCAAGCCTAATGGTATGTCCCCCCATCATTAAAAAGACTTCAAACATATCCAGTCAGTCTCACACTCCCCCTTTGGCTCAAAAAATAAGCATAAGGGTTTGCCAATGAAATTCACACGCATCACCAAAAGACCTTTTGATGGTCACATGGTGCTTCACTGATAGGAAATGTGATTTTTTTCAACAAAAATCATGAAATATATCAAACTCACAAAGCCTTTGAAAAATAAAATAAGTAAAGAAAAGTGAAAAGTAGGGATCCTCTTGCAGTTTTAAAGTTTATGTGATGTGCTCGCATGCACCAACACGGTCTCCCAATAGCCCTTGACAAGTCAGTTTGATCTCAAAAACTCCCCTTGGAAATCCATCCTTGTCTTGTGAATGGTCATGGAAAAGTCACAGAAGATCACATAGAGTATTTTTAAAAGGAACCCTAATCTCATGAAGGCCCTTGGACATATCGTCTAGACAATATAGAAGACCCTCTATATATCTATATGATTACATGTGACCCCATTAATTAGAAATAATCCAATAAAGGAGGCATTGAAGGGATGGTTTTATAGTCACTGAAAATCATCTGATGCCCTTAGAATGACCTACAAAAAGACCTCATGAAAACACATGACATCAAATCTATCCACCGACTCCATCTTAGATTTGTTTCATACGTACCACAAAAAGAGGAAAATAAATGGGGTGGTGAGACCTATAAATCCCCCAACCCAGCATCAAAAAACAGATCCTTGGAACCTCCTACTAGTTCACCCAGTCCTTTGAGTATATTTCTTGGAGCATCTGATTTCATGATCGTGAACCTTTTCCCTTAGGTAATATACATAGAACAACCAGAGCGATCATGTATAATGAATAGGCACTTCGCGTGATCACTCATAGATCATGCTATTCACTTATGGTGGTCCATGTAAAGAACATGATGTATACCATATATATCACACAAGACATAAAAAAGCTAAAAATTAACAAATATGAGGCATATGCAATAAAAGTCTTCAACCAGGACTAAAAAAGGAACTATTTTGTGAAGAACATATATGTTGATCCTCATGTTCTTCGCATGAACCACCATTTTCATGTAGAAGCACTAGTACATGTAACCCATATCACATGATTCTCATTTATTATACTATCTGTATCTTGAAATATCCTCTAGAAAAGTTAGATAAAGTCACATGCCCCCCTAGGAATGCCACCCAAGTCTTGCAAAACCCTCCGAGCTCGCCATCCAAACCGTACAATTTCCTCTAGACATGTCACCCAAAACATACAGTGACACCATAACATGCCATATAAGTATCATTTTAGAACCAGTATATGTCAATGGGATCCCACAATATCCTCTGGAAAATATATCCAGATCTCACGAAGCACTCTAGGTATGTCAAATGGCTCCTGCAACATCCTTTGGAAAATCCATCAAGATCTCGTGATGCCCTCCGGGTATGTCAGTTGTCTCTTGTGACGTCCTCGATACATGTGACCTGGATTTCAAAATGACATGCATACAAGTCATCCAGGACATGAAGCACCCTCCATACATGTCACAATGACTCTCATGATTCCTTACAAGTGTGTCAACCAACTTTCGTGATCACACTAGGGAAATTCATAAATATCATATGATTCCCCCCAATCATATCAGATCATATTATGTGATGGATTCCAGGATCATCTATCAAGGTCTTATGATGTCTTCTAGACAATTTTTCCTTGTTCATGTGACACACTCTAGACATGTCATCAATATTATGCGACATCCCTTCAATTATTCAACTAGGTCATTTTATTTCATTGGACATTTCAGATAGACATCTACTGTAATTTCATCTAGACAATCAAGGAGTATCAGGAAGAAAATCGACACATGTCAGATTGAAAAGAAAACCAAACCAAGTATGCATTTTAGGACTTGATAACCTTATCAAGCCTCCATAAAGTTAAAAGTTAGTGTTTAAGCCCTAAACAATTGAATTACATTGACTATGATTCCTTATATAACTAATATACATATAATTCCTTCATAAGGCCCATGATACATATTAAAAAAATTATAGACTAGTCCAATCACATAATTCATGTATCCATAAATAATGAGACTGATTACTTGAAATACCATATTTCTTACACTAATAAAAGATCATGTGGTATTAGGGATTCAAAAAGATCCTATCATTTGTGTCACAAGCCTCTATCAACATAGGGAAATCATTAGTTTGTAATCCCCAATCAATGGAATAATATTTCATGTCTTGCATATAAGGGAAACTTTTGTGTGTGGGCCCCTCTCAGTGGCATAATAAAATATGTCCCATATAAGGTTTCCCATAGTGTGTATGTCTTTATCTAATGCACAATATGATTTGTACATCATATAAGGGAATCCTTAGTGTGCAATCCCCAATCAGTGACATAATATGATTTATCTCATATATAAGGGAAACCTCAATGTGTAAGCCCTGATCAACTGAACTATGATAAATCTGATTGTTGCAATAACCAAGATACATAGGACACCTTACTAAGGCCTCAGTTCATATAAGAATCCATTTCAGTGTAATTAACCTCATTTCTCTAACATTTCATCCCTTGGGACACAATCATTCCCATGGGATGATCATTCAACATCATCCATCAGCTAACCGAGAAGCCAATTGAACTATGATGACTTTGATTCTATCTATAAAGAGGATATATAGGATTCTTTCTTAAGGCCCTAGAACCATAGTAAACATCACAAGGGTTGTCCTAGTACATAATTCCCACATCCATATGCAGTGAGACCAATTAGTTATTATCCCTTGTTTCTCACATCGACCATGGATCACATGACCCTAGAGAATTGCAATGGCCATACCATTTTTTCATGAATCTAAAAAATATAGGGAAACCTAGGAATTTATGCCCCTATGAGTGGAATGATATTATTAACTCCATATAAGGGCATCTATATTAGGTATAGTCATATGGAAGTAAGAACTATTATAACTCTGATTCCAACCATAATTAGGATATGCATGATGTCTCCTCGAGACATGATCTTGAATACTCAATTCATAAGTGCCCACACAAATGTCCTTTACATGTGATGTTGAAATACACTGACTTTAATGAACTATATGGTTTTAGATTCCTATAATAAAGAGGATATGTTGGACACCTTATAATGGATTAATCCCCTCCTTAGAAGATTAATCACCTTTCAACATGGCAAAAAATTGTGAAGTGGTTTGTTATGTGAATTCAACATATAATCAGCTACTCAGTACTAGAAATGTATGAAGAACCTCAGATATATATATATATATATGGATTCACTAATATGTTCCCCTTTATTTTCATATAAAATGGTTTAACCTATAGTCATTCTTTTAAGGTAACCAATCCTATTTTGGGATTAGGAAAAGATTAGTGAACATATCTTAAATCCATAAGTGAGTCTCAGAGTAGGAAACAATTCACCTCAAAAGGGTGTGATGAGACCAACCTCCCATACTATTGGACAATGTGAGTTCTTAAGTGTCATTGGTCTAAAACCCTAACTAAACACCTACCTTTTGAAATTAGATCTATTCCAATTTATGGATGTAGGAACCATTGAGATTTTCTGTTGAGGAAAAAAATGACGACTCGATGTCAATGACTGTGCAAGAAATTGAACCCCTCACAATTAGTCATTAGGCCAAAATGAATTCACCTTAGTCATCACCTTTTCTATTGAAACAAAAATGGTGAAACTAATGTAAACCTCTCAAATAAGATAATGATCGGTTAGTCATGAATCAGTCAATTTTTATTTCCATAATGCATGCAAACAAAAACGATGATCCTAATGTAAATTCTCAAGTAGAAGGATGGTCGATTTTTCATATGTCGTGTCACTTTTTTAGAATATCCTACACACAAAAAAAGAGGATAATCCATACATAAATCTTATAGCAGATGCACTGTAATCAGGGTTCCCATGAAATAATCCCATCCTCTCTTTGAAATGTCCACCCGATCAGAATGACCAAATCAGGAATAAAAGGAAAATTATGTTAACCATGCATATTTGATTGAGAATGGAGCATGACTGCAACATTGCACTAACTACTGACCATGTTCCTTTTTTGTACACATGACTACATATACTTTTCTCATCAATAGCACCATGATTCGAGATAATCTAATCATCCAGTAACTATTTGGGAAAATCAACAATTGTTGCAACCCCTGCACATCACAATAATGACCTCACCATCCCAACAACATCAACAAAAAGTGTAAAACACAATAGTTAGAGAATACCATCGATGTAGTACAATCTAGACCCTTGAATCTTCCTGAGAGGGTCTTAAAGTGCTGAAATTGATGGGTATGCATCATCTAAGGGAATGTGTAGTGATGTTAGTGACCCTCGTTGCCAAAGCCGACCACTTTGGGAGCTTATCAGTATACAAATACCCACCTTTAGTATCTAACAAAGGTACCCCTGGGAGTTAGCTATTTCTCCCTTTTGTTTCAAGATCCTCCGAGGTGGGATCATGTCAACCTCTATCAGTAGTACCATACCACTAGTACCTATTAGTCTCCTACTGAGGGTACCACCCGACACACTTCCACATATGGTACCCATGCACAAGAAACATCGAAGAAAAATAGGGAAAAGAAGGACTTAGATAATCGCGTGTGGGATCATATCCCCACTCCCACAGATGATGTCTGTCAGAATATCACAGTGGCAACCAGTGAGCAGGCTCATATCCCTTCTCACTCAGAACAATTATGCAAGCATATTCTTACATCAGGCACAGGGGAGGCCCATATCTTTACCCCCATGCATGAAGTACGACTACATATTTTGGCGGCATTAGGAGGATATAAGTGGGATCATATCCCCACTTCAATCGAATATATATTATAGTATATAGTGGATATGGAAAATTTATATGCTTATATCCCTACACACACTTTTATAAAATTAAATTACATCATAGAAATAGGTAAATAACTCCTCCATCATATTCTCACACTGGTACAAATACAGGGATAGATACATATTCTTATCCCTATATCAAGGGAAGATCAACACTCTGATCATTATGAATAATTGGTGTCTCCAGACCAATCACACATTATTGCTCTCACCCAGGAGGATTATCGGCATACTACTATAAAGAAAGATGTGTCGGGCTGGGTTCATATTCTTGCTCCAACCGGGGCTCACTAGGTGAGAGTGGCACATGACTCAGGACAGGGACATGTGCCTATCATAAAAGTCCATCATCATATTAAAAATGCCCAAGATTAGGCTCATGTCACCATTCTGGATGTGGTGCACCAAGTGAGGGTAACAAGACTTAATATAGGTTCATATTCCTATCAAAAAAGACTAGTGGAATAATCCAAGGGCTCGGGATCAGGATCATATCTCTATTATGGCCAAGTCTCACCAAGTGAGTGGAATACATGCCTCGGGAAGACTCATATTATGGTAAAAAAAGGACCATCGGTATACTCCAAATTCATTGAAACAGTCGCATATCCTTGTTCTGGCTAGGATCACAACATGATAATGGCATATTCCTCAAGATAGGCTCATATTCATGTTAGTGAATCTGTATAGCATATTCTTGCAGATAATAGAATCCAAAATCATAATCCAACTTTCACCAAAGAATGACGGCACCACCATCCTTCCAAGGTAATACAAAAGGAGGATCATATAACTTCCCCAATTCTATAGGTTCATATTCATATTCTGGAGGGGAATACATATTCAGAGTCGGATAATATTTATATTACAATAAAGGATCACCATGTGAGAGAATCACATGCCTTGTGTAAGGCTCATATCGCTACCACAAAAAACCAATAGTATTTTCTAAAGGATCAAAATTAAGACCATACTCTCATTCTGATCGAGGCTCACCAAGTAAGAATAGAAAATTCCTCAGGATAGGCTCATATTCCTTTAAATAATGAAGAATATCATTGACATATTCCATCATCTTCTTAGCAGCTATCTCATACTCCCACAACATCATATGGTTATCAGCAATATCAAACAACTATTATACAATAGGCTCATATACCAACATAATTATAGAAGATAGGTCAATATATTCCATCAATGATGAAGAACAAGGCTCATATCCCTAATCTTCTTAGTTCCTGTGTCTTTGAAGTTTTTCAAGACAAATTCTCAATAACCTGAGGATCTTTCAACTCTTCAACTGAAGAATGTTATGATCATTATTAAAATAGTCCATCTCGTGCTAGTGTATTGATGGGTATTAGGGACTCTACTCTGTAAATCTCCCATGGTCGAGCTTACCATGGTGATATCTCCCACAGAAAAGGAAATCATCCCATTACCTAGGCACCTTCATATAAATAGGTGTTCAAAACTCGGACTCTTTCATATATAGAGGTTCTCAAAACATTAGTGTCAACTATATATAGTTACTTTTTAAATTTTGATATCACTTTGCCCTAGTTATTAGGTGGACCCAAGAATAATATTATATGGTCTAACTAGGTGTAGTTTTGTGAGTTTTATGAAGAGGATGTAAACATTAATTTATAGAGATAGTTATCTAGAAACAATATCCCCATCATGTTTTGGCCTCTTTCCACTTCTGACTATGAGATCCCATAAGAGCTAAAAAAGGAGTCCATTCCATATCTATTCCAAAATATGTGGCATACTCATATGTGATTGAATACTATAAACCTACCTTATCCAGGATATGAGGGTCACCTTTAGACAATCAAGATACTCTTTTTTCAGCTATACCTGGATACTAACTCCATAGACTGATATCCAAACCTATAAAATCACGGAGAAAATATGCAACATGATTTCCACCATTTCATCATAGATCTCTAGTAATTGATAGCTAAAGACACATCATGTATCTATATTCTAGAATGGGGAAACTATGGGGATATACACTTTTGTGTACCCCTAGAATAGAAAACCCCCCCCAGATATAGTGTCTTGTAATTTCATATCTTCTAAATAAATCAATGGAGATTTTTTCACTACAATATAATTCCCCCACTTCAGTTATGCACAAACATCATGGACAGAGGAATAGAATCTCTAAAAGTATTTCATCTAGGCCCCTTGAAGAAACAGGAATGCATTTATAACATAGAAGTTAAGGTTTCATTCAACTTTGTGGAATACTTTAGAAACTAACTCTTGTCATGGGCTTCCATTGCACCCAAATCCTATGAAAACAAAACGATACCACATTAAACATGCCATAGTAGAAGCTACCATAGCATCCATCTAAGAGAATACCTAGATCACTAAGTGAATAAAATATCTACCACCACCTCAAACTCTAAGATATTTAATTCCCAATAGGATTCGTGATATATCATCATCATATAACACTTGTCATGGGATTTCATTGCACTTATCTCCTCTGAAAACACAACTATGCCACATCAAACATGTCATGGTAGCAGCTTCCACAACATCCATCTATGAGAGGTCTTATCTCACCATACTTGGGAATATCTACCACCACCTCCACCTCTCGGATCATCAATTCACTGTAGGATTCATGAAATATCATCACTAGTTGCAAAAAAACCCATCCCATTGGGCTAGGGGCATTTATATTTCAATCATCATCATGTGGTTCATTATCTCATAAGAGGGTCATGGGGAAATAAATAGTAATTCAAAATCAACCTCTCCCTAATGGGATGGGGGAATTTGTATCTCAAATACCATATGAGGAATCATCAACTACTCAGCTAGAAGTATTAGTTCCTCAACAAAAGGATCAATCAATGTCAGTTGTGGCACTAAATAACCCACGACCTATATGGATGGGGGTATTTTCATAATCACCACTATAAATATTATATGTATTATAGAGGTCGAGAGGTAAATATAGATAGTTGAAAAGCTATTTGTTCATTCTACTGCAAGAAAAAGTTCTGCTATTTGGGTTCCTTTCTACAATCATAACAAAAAACTCCATCAATTTCATTACTCATTGCCTGAGAAAGGAAGAATGTATGGAAAAGTAAATCAGACCCCGTTGGGGTCACAAGACAAAATGACCCAATATGTCCAAGGGTTTTAGGAATGACCCTAATATGAGTAGTGCTTAATCATCTTGATGCATTGAAAGTAATGGAACTACAACCATTTCCCAATACACCTATATAAATATCATCATTTTCCATATGACAGATATTGTGGATCAAGAGACAAATGTAGAGGACTATAACATGGCAAACCCACATCAAGGGGAGGGTGATCTGGATGAACCAACTAAGGATTCATGCAACCAAAACTAATAAAGTCTATTAAAACTATCACTACTGAATATCGAGTTTCCACCTTTCTGGTAGAATAGTTCCAAAGATAAAGGGAATGTTATGGCTACAACCAAATCATCACCCTGAAGAGTCTAGGTTCCATCAATGGAAGAATTTTTGTCACATTATGATAATGAGATAAATACTCTCAGAAAACTCAATGAGGAGATACATAGGGGAAATATTTCCTCTGGGTATCGTCTTCAAGAAGACACTAATATTATCCATCTCATATCTGATCTGACAACAGGAGCGGCATTTGAGTGTCAGACTAGCCCTAGATCTAGGAAGATCCACTAAAATGAACCCTCATAGAACCCAAACCACTTCATGTAGACAATAGGTGGCTTAGATAGTATTACCCCTAGATCTTCATAACATCATCGAGTCCCCATCTACTCGAATGAAGTCATGGAAGGGAAACACACACCTATGTAGCCTGATATGAACCCATATCCTAAATGGGTGGATGAAACTTTACCCCCACCCAACTTTGACAATACTACCTTTTCCAACATTGATGCTTTGAGAGACCCCAAATATCATCTCACTCACTTAGTATCCCAATGTGGTACGATGATTATCCCTCGAGGTCAATAAGAGGAAACCAAGTTGAGGTGTTTTTTACAAACTCTAACAGGGCCATCCTTTGTTTGCACTACTATAAAATTGAGTTTATCCATTTCTATGGATTTAACAGTGCAATCTAAAAGTGATGTTAAAGACCACCTTTATCATCACTAGAAAAATAATTGTTAAAGGGGGCCATTAACAATTATTTTTAGTGTTGTTAAAAGGGGCCTTTAATGGTGTTAAAATGCTAATAAAGTCTCCCCTTTATCATCACTACTAAAAAAGAACTGATAAAGAGCCCCTTTATGAGCACGAGTAGAAAACACTAATAAAGGGGGGTCTTTATCCGTCCTTGTAAAAAAGATCTAATAAAGAGGGGTTATTTATCAATGGTTTTTTAGAAGTGCGGATAAAGACCCCCCCCCCCCATGAGCACTTTTTACTAGTGCTGATGATGGGTATATTTAAAAAAAATCATTAAAAAAACTACAATAATATATAAATATATAAATATATTTATTTTGATATAAATATAATATATATATTTTAATTATGTTTTATATTATGATAAATAAACATATAAAATAAATATTTATGTTATTTAGTGAAAATGGATCATAAAATAACTAAAAAATAGTTTTAACTATCAATTTTCTGATTATTTTATAGTAATAGTCATTTGATAACAACTTAAAATCAAAAAATCAAAAAATTATCAAATGATCCAAAATAAGATGAAAACATGAATCAAACTTTAAACAGACATAAATTTTGATCTGGGTGTCCTTTCGGGATCTTCCACATATCAGATAGAATATTACGTTGATTTCTATGACGCATTGACATGGGGGGTTCACTATTTTTTAGGCCAAAAAAGGTCTAGAAGTCCTCCAAAACTGAGTTTTTAGTCGAGGTACCCCATTTTTTTAACATTTGATGGATTTTAAGACTTTTTTAAGGGGGTATTATTGCTTTTTTCAATGGGGACTGAATTTATTCCAAGTTCTTACATTCATATTGATTTTATGGTTTTGAAATTTATTCATTTTTCATAGTAATGTTTTATTTATAATAAAATATATGCATATTTTCTTATATTTTTTTACAATAAATCACTAGTATAAACACATATATCAACATATTTACATAAAAAATTAAATATATAAAATAAATATTTATTATTAATTTTATTTATAAAGTAAAAAAATCCATTTTTTACCTTATAAAAATGTAATAATATGTGTATATAATTTTTATATATACATATGTGTGTGTATTAATAAGCATATATATATATATTTACAATGTTATATATATAAATGAGTATTAATATATAATATATTTAAATAAATATAATTGTGTGTATATATATATCACACATTTCAAAATATATAAAACTAAGTAGAAAAGTCATTAAATATAAAAACAAAACACGTATGGAATAGTGGTAAAGAGCTTCAGTCGCATATGGGAGGTCCTAGGATCAAATCTAGGAATACATAGGATTTTAGGGTGTCCTTGTAGCACTAAGGAAGGGGGTGGGGTATGTCATGGAGGATGGGTAGTGGAAAGCGCTGAGAAAGGAGACTATAATCACTAAGAAAGGTGGGTGTCGGTGTGTGAGAAAAATTAATGTTTCCCCATATTTCTCTACAATGATTTTTTAGAACTATTAAAATCCAACCTTTAATAGTGCTAAAAATCATTGTTAAATGCATCCTTTAAGAGCACTATTAAAGGATCCCTTTAAAAGTGTTTAAAATCACTCATAAAGGCCTCCTTTATCAGTTTTTTTTAGCACTATTAAAGACCCCCCTTTTAACATCACTCACAATATCATTGGTTTTCAAATGCTAATAAAATCCCATAACTAGAACTGTTTAAGACTGTATTTTTAGTAGTTTTGGTAAAAAATCAACTCGTATGACCCATTTCCATATTGGAAGACTTTTTTCATCATTTCAATTATCAGTTCATCTTTATACTGATGAAAACATCAATTTTTTACAAGAAAAATTGAAAACAATACGAGAATGATAGGGTTTCAAACTTCATATCCAGATGGAAATTATTAACCTATTAACGTAGTATCCTTCTCTCTAGTGGAATTTAATTAGAAAAACAAAAGTCTTGGATCAGTAAACAAGATAAAATCATTGCACGAGGTTTCAATGAGGGGAAGATCAATGTAGAGGAGTACTTTCACACATGGGACAAGCTTGCTAGAAACTTTGAAGATCTACTCCAAATGACCCAAACATTAAGGTTCACTATCTTTTTTGTAATCTTTACACGATAAGAGAATCCAAAAATGTCATCATTTTATTTAGTGATTTTGTCATATATCTAGGAGAGATTTTTGAATTCATAAAAACAACACAACGATTGGAAGACTCTATTCAGTGATACCAATCTAAATTTCAACTCATTCCCTTAGCACATGGGAAAAATCTAGGAAAAATAGAAAATAAAAATATCACTCTCAATCGAACAAAAGTGCCCATTCAAGCAACTAGACAGGTTATGAACCTCCCAATACCTCCTATAAAGTTTAAAATAGCACAAAATATCCCTTATCCTGAAGCATAGAGAAATTAGGGTCACCCAGGATTTGAGGAATGCATGAATAAATCATACTCCATAAGAAATAAACAAGTCCCCGGTTATTTATTGGAATCCATGGAAAATAACTTGGTAAAACTACCACAACCCATGAATACCATTGAAGTCAAACTCAACAAATGTCATAAGTACTACCCTTTCCATAGAAGGATGGGTCGAGAACTACTTCATCTTCAAAGACATCCTTCAAGGAATGGTTGATTATTGATAGGTTGTGTTAGATAACTCCTCAGACCATTTGACCTGAATAAACATTAAATAGTTAGAAGAAGTGGGTGATGGGAAGAAACTCTCATCTAGGCATGGGCAGAAGATTAGCATTAGGATAAATCAAAAAAATAGTTGACAAAGGTCATGAAACCTTGAGAGAACATCTATGAAGACCCATAATAGCTGCACCACCCAATAAGGAAACATCAAATAAGTCTTCTGAAAGTGGATTTTAGCATCATATACTGGAGGAAATAGAAAAGGAGGAGTCATATTCTACTCAAAATCTAGCCTTAATCTTGTATATTTTCTCCCTACAATATCTAAAACATGGGAAGTACACCCACCAAATGGAACTCTCATCATATGAAGGGTTCATATTTGGTTATTTCAACATGAAATACTTGGTAGACCCATTCTATAATAATGGATATGCTTTTGGGTATGAGTTTCTCACACTAAACTGTGGAATAAGAGGTCACATGTGTTGGAACCGAGGATATAGTGGGCCAAATGAGTGTGTTCGAACCCAATATTTTTGTTTATGTCCCCATAAAGGACATATATATAGTTAAACCCATGGGAAAGTTGTCCATAAAGACTAACATTGATATAGAGGTGTCTTAGAACCCTCAAGTGGTCATCCTTTCCATGTTATCTTGGGTGACCTCCAAGCAGGGGTGTGATTATCTGATCATCCTAGACAACACGAAATGTTGGGGAGACATGTTCTACTATAATCAGATTCTCCCTCCTCCTTTGCACAAGCATCAGGCCCGTCCATATCAAATGATTCCACTTCTTCACTATATAGTAAGGAGAATCCCCACTTATAGAAGCACCAAAATATATCATAAATGTATGAAATTTTTAAATGGTTTTCAGTTGTCCCATACAATATCTTAATACTAGAAGTGGTCCATCATTCAAATGAACTCAGGTAGGTACTCATTGAATCCCATTAGATCCCATAGAACATCAAGATAGAATTCGTTGCATCTGAGGTTTATCGAGCAGATGTCTTTCCATCAGAATTCTATGCCACTATCTCATTCACTAACTAGGATGAGGAAAAGTTCATCTAATATCACATAAGTCCCTTATATGTTTTAGGTTGACTCAATAATGTCAATATCAAAAAGGATCTGATTGAAAATAGTTCCATGATCAACCTCATCCTAGTTCGAACCCTCTGATGTTTGGGATATAGTTAATTGTAACTATCTCCTAGAAAGCTAAGCATTCAACGGTATGATAAGAGTGATCAGAGACCTCTCAGGAAGATCAAGCTAAAATATTAGTCTGGGTATCTCACATTTGATACTCATTTTATGGTCATCCAGTAAGATGCCACATGTAATGTCTTTCTCAGAAGGCCCTGGATCTATATCTACTTTGAGGTACCTTAAACACTCCATCAGTATTTGAAATACCCCATCAATGGAAGTTAGGAAAGGCTATGTGGTGATAGTTCCCCCTTAGATACTTGTGAAACAACATATACTAAATCAAGTTTCTACTAAAGGGAGGGTAAAAAACCAATGGTGGATGGTAATATACATCTTAAATCCCCTAATGGCTATGGGACCACCCCAGTATATCCTTAGAGTATGATTGAAAACAACTATGTTCTCACCATAAATCTAGTTGATATGATATACCTTGTTCTATATGCCAAATCCCCTCTTGTACCCATCAATAGTGTACAATACAATCAGCTCTAGTATCACTCTACAACAACTCATGTAGTAGGGGTGATAATGTATCTTCTTATAGACCCTATCACTTTGAAAGTGATAGATATTCCCCTATATTTCCAACTCTATATTTTAATGCATCCTCATAATCAAAGGTGGGAGAAGAAGAGTATTATCTCATGAACACCCCTCCCATATTCAAGGAAGGTGCCTCTACCACCATTGATGAGCTCATGAAGGTAAATCTGGGAACATGAGAATAACCCTGGACTAAACTTATTATTTTTAACATGCATCTCAAATAAAATGATATTTATATTTCATTTATTAAGAAACATCGATATGTGTTCACTTGGAACTATATAGAAATTCTCAAACTGAATCCAGATGTGAATACTCACTATCTCATGTTAACCAATGAGAATCTAGGATTCAATAAGGCATTCAAGAGGACGCACCTATCTCATTCCACTAATGTAGATGCAGATGTTGAAAAATTGATTAAATCCTACTTTCTATGAGAATTTTAATCCTTAATATGTCTCACCGACAATGTCACTATCATGAAAAATAATTGGAATATTAGGTTTTTTATCAATTTAAAAAACCCTAATCAGTATTTACCAAAGGATGATTTCCCGTTATCAATAATATATCTCTTTACTGATTAAAATACATGATTCTAAGACCATTCTTTCGTGGATGGGTATTTAGGGTACAATTCAATAAAGATGGGCCCTTAAGATGAGGATTCCACTACCTTCAGAGTGCCTCAGGGGAACTTTTTCTTCCAGGTCATGCCCTTTGGTTTAAAGAACATTGGTTCCACATAACAACATGTCATGAATCATATATTTAAAGATTTATTTGGAATAATAGTCCAATGTAATGTCGATGAAAGGGTGGTCAAATCCTGGCTATGATGTAATCACTTCATGGATCTTCAAAAAGACTTTAAAAATATTTGAAATCATAGTTTGAAGATGAATCCATTGAAATTATCTTTTGAAGTTACATTTGGGAGGTTCTTTGGCATTGTGGTAGGACACCATGTCATTGAGGTTGGCCCATAAAAGACTACTGTTATTTTATCAACTTCACCCCACATAAATCTCAAAAAACTAAGGGGACTCCAAGGGAACCTCACCTATATTCTATGTTTCGTAGAAAACATATCTGTCAAAGCTATCTTAATCACTAGTCTAATGAAGAATGGAATAACCAAACAATAGAACAAGTACTTCCATAAATCCTTTAAATGTATCATTTAGTATTTATTTCACCCACTAAATCAGATTCAACTAGTGGAATGGAGGCCACTCATCCTTTATGTGTCCACCGTGGAATGCTCATTGGGTGCCCTCATCATACAAAAAAAATATTGTAGGGCATGATAGTAGTATCTAATAACTCATCCAAAAAATGTTAAGTACTGATACTCAATAATCTAATGTCCAGAATAACTACCTCGAATTCATATTCAGAGTGAAAAAGATGAGGCATTAATTTTAGAATAATTAATACTATATGGTCACTCGTATTTATAGTCTCAATTAAATACTTGTATGTCCTACTTTGACTAGGATCCTTGCCCAATGGGCAGTCATTCTGCAAAAATACTACATTCATTTTATATCAAATAATTCATTCAAAGGACAAGGCCATTCTGATTTCCTTGTTGGACATCTCACCTCGTAGAATACACTGATGGACACTAAGTTTATATATGAGGGGTTATTCTATGCCCATGACACTCCCCAAAAATGGTATATGTATTTTATGGCACCTCTAGGAGTCCTACCAGAAAAAGGATGTAAAACACAGATATGAATTGGGTTTTATTAGAGATTTTATTAGTTTCTCCTGACAAAGAAATTTTTCTCTACTCATTATCATTATATGAAGGTCTCACAAATAATGAGGAAGAATAATAATCCCCCATCTCTATCTTATAACTAACACTACAGTTGAAAATAGCCTACCTAAATATAAAATGGGATTCATAACTAGTGATAAATAAGATCAATGGAGAATGTTCCATAAAAAATAAAAAATTGGGCCCTCCCAATGGCTACGTCAAGGGACTAATGGAATATTTTTATTTTGAGACCACATTGAATCATGTTACCCGATCATAGAATGATTTCACTGATGCATTGTATAATTTCACCATAGTCCTGGCAAGCCCTAATCAAGAGGAAGCAATATTCTATATCATGTATGGAAGAATGGCCTCATTGATCGTCGTCTATGATATAAAAGAAATTAATCAGGTGAACAATGACCAAGAGTTTGATGAAACTATATCCATCATTGGATGGATGGAGACCATAATTGGTTATCTACAAAATGGGACTTTTCCAATAGATCGAGCTATAATGGAAAAGATTTGGTGATGTGTAGTGATCCTTACCCTATCGGATGACCCAAATGAGATGAATTCCATCTAAAAGCATGGATTTGGTAGAATCTACATTATATGAATAGAATAAATAGAGATTCATGTCATTATAGAATAAGTCCATACGTGATCCTATATCTCTCCTTAGTCTGGGACCTGGCTCTCCTATAAAATCAGGATTCTAGGTTATTACTTGAAAACCATTATATAGGATTGTGTATAATTCACTATGAAATGTCATGCATTCCATGTTCATTCAGACTTCATCCATAATCCCTTGGAATTGCAATATACACTTAAATATTCCTGACCATTTTCCATTTGGGGGATGGATATTGTGGGGTCATATCCCCCGACCACATATAAGTACTTTATGTATCCCTTTAATACTAATGACTTCTTTTCCAAATGGGCTGAGGAAATACCCCTCAAGTAAGTCGGGATGAAAAATATCATCACTGGGATCAATATCCCCCACACAATATTAATGGCCAACAACACCAACATATGTTCTATAGAGTTCAAGAAACTATAACAAGAGTACAATATCAATTCCAATCACTTATCTCGCTATCATATAGTGAAAATGGATAGATATAGGCCATAAATAATAAACTACCAAATATACTTCAGAATATGCTGAATAAGGATAATAAATCATTATCTGAAAATCTCCTTCATGATTTATTGTCCTACTGTACCACCACATGTACTGATATACAAACAACACCATAATCATTGGTATACATAACTAAGGTCGTGTTACCTACATAATTTCATTTACCTTTACTCTGAATATCCATTTGTGGAAAACTCTTGGATGAAGATCAATCACAAAATCGGATGGATGAATTGGAGAATCTCTATTATAATAGGTTGTTTAAATTTCAAAAAATTGAAGTCTATCAGAATCAGATTGCATGATCCTTTAATGATAAGTTTATCCTCCATTAATTCCTCAAAGTAGAATTGGTCTTGGCTCTTAAGACACTAATGATACCATGGAAGAAGGCTTTGAATATGGAACCCAATTGGGAATGGCCTTACATAATACAAAGGTTATATCACAATAGAGCATACTCACTGGACACAATGGATGGGGAATACATCACACCCCCCACTAATAAAAGTTTTCTCCAGAAATACCGTACATAGTTATCATCAAGAACCCCTCATCTTGGAAAAATATACTAAATAGAACAATGTATCAAGTCTTGGAAAAAAGACATTATACAACACAGTGTTTCACTCCCTAACCACATGGAGTTAAAAAATATATAGTTGTCCTCACCGCATGAAGTTAAACTCCATGGATACCCCAATGTCTCATCTTAATTCATATCAGGTGAACCAATTCCTATAAGAAAGACTTTAAAATGTAGATCATCTCACATCCAAACCATACGATGTTAAAATATTCGAAGTTATCCTAGAAGTAAGAAGTTAAAATGCACATCACCTTATGTCTTAGTCACATGACATTAAAATAGGTAGGTACATCCTAACCACATGATTTTAAACTATACAAGAATAACTATCTCAAAAAAAATTGCATATGAGCTAGATATGTTTGAAAGAGTGATGAAATGCCCCCATCCCCATGTGAGATTCATCTCCACATAGGGAGTGTATTTTTATAAGAACTATATATGGCTTGATTATTTTTATAATAGGATATGTATTTATTACCAAGCATCTATTTTGGTCTCATTCACATTATTACTCCCCTTTTATTATGGGTGACCCTATTCCTCGGACTTAAACTGCATGGCTGACGTCCTTGTCACATGAAATTAAAATTAACATGTTTCTAGAACTATGTATGGTTTCATTATCAATTTCAATGAGATATATATTAATTCCTTGATCATATATCGTGGTTTATCCATCACATGATAAAAAAAATCCCTTGTACTATCCTTGATTTCCTCTGCATGATGAGAGGGACCCTTTCCATTCCTTGTTTCTCACATTAAGAATATCTCACATGATATTAGGAATTTTAGTAAAGGATTCCCCACATAAACAAGTTGTAATAGCTCATGATAGGTTCAACATGGTCCTGAATGAAAGACCCTAAAAGGAATACCATGATTCCCTGCCACAAGTTGTCAAACTACATGGTTGTCGTCCTTTTCATGGTATAGAAATGCACATTCCTATGAACGACGCCTGAGGGGACCACTATTGTTGGTTTTGTTCTCCCACCACACCTACATTCAATATCTATTTGTAGATTTATTATTAACATCATATGATATGTAGTGACACCCAAATCTCTAGCCTCATGTCCATTCACAACAAATAAACATAAAAACACCCCCTCCATGCGTATAGTTTAGACTTTCATAGGATGATTCATCTTCATGAACTATAAGTGGATTGATTCCTATTAATATTGGATATATAATGATGTCTAGGTTTCTATATTTGGGTCTAGCCACAACAGCACATTTCATGTCGGGAAGCCAACGTCCTTACCAAGTGACATTAAATTGCACAGTTCCTCAAGAACAATATGTGGCTTGACTCTTATCATCAAAGTATATATAGTGACACCCATATATCCAATCATAGGCTCAAATAAAACAATCAATGGTAAAAAATACCACCTCTTCCTATATGTTATACCTACATAGAGATTCTCCCATTCAAGAACTATGTGTGGATTGATTCCTATCATCACAAAATACATAGTGACACCCATATATCCAATCATAGGGCCAGCTATAACAACAAATAAAAAATTTATTCCAAATTCGTTGGGTATGATCCACACAATGCCATTTTTTATACATATGAGTAAGATCTACAAAATTATTTCTTTTTTATATAATTTATCTTGAAAAACAATTCACGTTGATTCCCACATCTTTACCGAATGAAGACTAAAATGTAAGGCAAACGGTCTGGTCACATGACACTAAAACTACGTAACAAATGTGTTCTTCTCGCATGGCATTAAACTATAAGGAAATTTTCCTTACCAAATTATGTTAAATTGCACGAAATAAATTATTTACCTTCTACAAAATGTTAAGATATATATATTATCATACATTATCATTCATCATCAAAGTAATACAATATCCTTACCCTGGTCAACCAGAGTATGCAGTCCCTCTAACATCTTTTAAGAACCTAAATTCATAAATCACACTTCATGTATCAATCACCTCAAGTTTCTGAAATACTTTCATGGACCATGAAAAAGGATACCTAGATTTAAGGTACCCTTTGTTTGACTATTCACTTATTCTTGTGGATCCAGCATATTCCCATATGGTCATCAATAAAATGGGCCACTCTACATAAAGTGATTTCTGATCCTTATGAGCACTGACATCACCATGGAAAAACTCATCACCTCAGTGTGTTTTGGGTTATCCTCGGTATGATTTTCCATTATCATTTATCATGAATTGAGAACCTCAAGCTATGAAATAAATTTTTTTCTCCCACTCAAAAGTATGTTGGAGTGATCTTTACCCTTGGTGTCCTTATTGGGATCTTATTTATCATCCCCCATATTAGGTCCATGTTCATCAAAAACATAAACTTCATTCATATTAGTAAAATATTTATAAGCTTAATATCTATCCTATAATGGTCTAAATTGAAATTCCTTAAATTGTTAGTGAATGAGACCAAAAAATTATCATGTTAAAACCCTAAAAAGTGTGGCATGAGAAAAATTCAAGTCTTGGATCACTAAAATCTTAATCTCCAGATATTAGGAAAAAAACATGGATCATATAAATAAGGCATAAATCTCATAAAGTTTACACTTTATCCCATAAAAAAGAAAATCTATGCTCATAGGACCCCCTAGTTCAAGAAGAAGTTAGAGTAATGATCTTATTACATATGATTACCACAATAATATGTTCTCTAGGAAGTTTCCCAACTTTTAGGGTGATCAAACCCTTCTTAGATATTATTATTTCCACAAATAACACTTAATTATTTGAGCACCTTGGTTCACTGTAAACCTTACATGTCCCTTAGAAAATGATACTTGGTTTCAAGGGACCCTTTTTTGACTATTCATGTACGTTTATGGTTCTTACATATTCTCCTATGATCATCAACTAAATACATCACTCTATAAAAGGGCTTTATAATCCTTGTGATCTCTAATGTCATTGAGGTAGAACTCATCACCTCAATGTGTTCTAGTCCATTCCTAGTATGGTTGTCCTAGATCATCCTCCTGACCCAAGAACTTTTGTACCATGATTTACAATCCTCATACCAGACTATCCATATAGATTCAACATCCTTGACATTACTTCACTATGTTTTGTACCCTTTATCAAATCAAGAATGTGACACTCCATTCCGAAACCTTTTATATCCCAAACCGCATGATTTAAAACCATATAGAATAGTGGATGATCTTCACAATTAAGAGTTAAACTTACCTACTATGTTAGAACCCTTCTTATATAGCTTTATTCCATTCCTCATCATCAAGATGTTTTAGCCTTCATAAATCATTCATGGACCTCGAAAAGGATTGTAGATCATCTTTATGTGACCATGAAATTGATGCATGAGGGATTTTACCTACCAATTAAAGGAATCTCTTTCTTTTAGGAAAGGATCTTTGGACCTTGTGAGCCCTAGAAACATCAGGGTGGAAACTAGCACCTTAGAGTGTATGGGGTCATCCTTAGTATGTCTTCCCTATACAATATTCATCGACTCAAACTTTTGGGTTATGACTTACATCACCCATATTCTATCTAGCTAGGTGGGCCTATATTCCCTAGTATTTAACCCTCAAAAAATATTACCCCTATAAATATTCCATGAACCATCAAAAAATAGTGACGAGGCCTCTATTTTATAATGCCATCGATGCATAATGGATTTGAACAACCAACTAGAGAAATCTCCCCCTTGTAGGAAAAGAGCTTTAATCCTTGTGAGCCTCGGTAATGACATGGTAGAACTCAGAATAATAGTGTGTTTTTAGTCATTACTAGCATGTTTTCACTATATCTCATAATCATAAATCAAGACCTAATAGTAATAATTTAAACATCAAGTCATTCTAAGTTCAAAGATAAAAAATCCTAAACTACAATGATAGAAGGTATGAGATAAAATACCTTAAACTACCATTATGGAAGGTCTTATCTAAAAGACCCTAAACTATAATGATATACTGTTAATGTTAAAACACCCTAAACTAAAATGATAGAAGATCTGAGAGAAAATCTCATAAACTACAGCAATATTAGTTCTAATCTAAAAGAACCTAAACTACAGTAATAAAAGGTCTGAGCTAAAATACCCTAAACTATAATGATGGAAGGTCTGAGCTAAAATACCCTAAACTACATTAATAGAAGTTATGAGATTAAAATACCCTAAACTATAGAACAAAATTGATTTCTTCTTCAATAATGGTAAAGATTTTAATTTACACTATATTTCATTGGAACAAATCAAACTACACTTTCCAAGCTTATTGGATTCATAAAAACAAAGGGCACTCTCCCTTCGTGACATATATTCTACCCAATTATCCCCTTATGAAAAAATTAATATCAAGATAACTAAAATAAATTCCTTAATGAAGAACCTCATTATCATTAGAAATTCATGAAAAATTCTTAGTAAGAATATTTTTTGATTTAAATATTTATATGTAGACATTCATATTTACTTTTTATAACGTAAAGGATGGGTATCGTTGGAGATTCATATCACATCGGATCAGAAATAAATCATACACATGATGACTGAAAGAAAAGATGGACAAAATCATGAAAAGTTTATAAAATCCATTCATTGATTACATGAAATATGACTAATATCCCCATTTTAGAGTATCTCCAATAATATTATAAAATATAATACATTTCAATGATCGAACTACAATAAGATTCGATTAGATGAGATGGTTAAGTTTGAAAGAGTCTAGAAAGAAGGATCAATTGAACATTTATATTCTTCTCACCCTACCTCTTCTGCTTCTACCCCAATATAGAGAGTTGCAGCTATAGTAGTCAAATAAACAACTCTTTTTTTGGAGGTTTCCATTAAGGATAATCATGTTGGAAGGTTAGAACTTATGAGAGATATGATTTTTTCATACCTCCATTTCTTTAAAATATAGGAATCCTTGTGTTCAAGTAAGTTAGATATAAATAGGTGACTCTACTCTAGTTCCTCTAAATCCCCCTTCATCTATTTGGAAAGGGGAGCCCCATATTTAATATCACGCAATCCCCTCTTATTGGAGGCCAAATAATTCCATGTCAGAATAATTTTCTCATGATTTTGTATAGTGGTTGGTGATCAAATCCATCTTCTTGTATGAAATCAAATAGCTGATGAAGAAATTCCCCTTGGTAAATAAATGTTTCAAAGTAGTCTTAGAAATCAATTCATGAGTCTGTTTCCAAATCAGCCTATTCCATGTCTGAGCTTTTGTGACTAATGAGATGGGCATGGAAAAATGAGAAACAGCTAGCTGATATAAAAAGAGAATAGGAGAGGAGGATCCATATATCCTCCCCTCAATAGAGGTATCACCTTTTACTTGTGTTGGAGGGATGATTTCTTTGACAGATTATGTCCCATTATCAGGTTGGTCTTCATTGTGATGAGGGTGCTTTGTCGAAGTTTCTCCCAATTATTTAATCAACACCATTGATACTACATATAGAGGGTTTGGTGTGTAACACCCCAAGAATTCATAATGTGTTATTTCTTCAAAATAATTCAATAACTTGCACTACACGCAACACCGAATTCAATTGCACCATGACTTACCAAAAATCCATTTAAAAGAGGTTATTAATAGTATAAACTAAATTTTAAACTTTATATAATCCTTATAATTTTTCCATATTATGAGTATCTTAGAACTAATGCAAGAACAAATTCATTTTCAATATTGCACTTTTATCAACTTTTAATAGTGAACCCTTTTTAAATACAATATTTTAAACTTTTTGAATAAATGGGGACATCAAAAAAATTTAAAATAAAACATCCCAAGATTCCACGGTACGCTTTCCTTTGAATAAAATAGTAGCGTGTGTTGTACGCAACTTCGAGTTTTAACACACACCACAACCGATCAAACTAGCCGTTATGAATAGTAATACCTAATTTTTGAAATTATATATATATTATATTTCAAAATGGACTTCATTTTTGGATTTGGAATATCAAATTTATCCTAAGGTGAAATTTTGGTACTTTTCGGATAACTTTCATATTTTGATGAATAGTGAAAATTACTAAATTTTAATTAAAAACAACTTTTTTAATCAAAATAATTAATAGTGATAAATTATAAATTTTACTAGTTTTAAAGTATATTTAGAATATATTTTTACCATTTAATTTAATGTTTGTCATTGGACATAATTTCACAATTAAACCAGACATAAACAAGTGTCAATCTTTTGATAGTTATTATCTCTTAAAAACACGCTTTTTATTTTAACAACGGGAATTAATTTTTAATTAATTTCTGCCAATTCTGTGTTTTGAATTTGGAAAAATGGATTACATATTTGGAATCAGGATTTCCAAATTATGTAAATAGGTAACTTTTATTTTTACACATTTTGAATAATTACTGCGGTAAATATTTTATTTACCATGGTTAAAGGGTAAATCCGGTAAATAAGGGTTAAAAAATAATATTATAATAATATAAAATTACCCTAAAAAGTGTCCTAACCTTATTGGTGGACACATACCCGACCATGGGAATCCTGGGGTCGATTTGGGGACCCCTTAGAGCCACTTGTATGTGGTAGGGACACATTATATTAATAAAGTTAAAATAAAAATAAAAATGGCATAAGCTTACATCTTTTAGAAGAACAATTTTTACATAGGGTTATACATGTTGGATTTTTGATTATAAATATTCATTAGAAATCTAAAAAGATTTGATAAATAATGATATTTTATTTATAATTTTTAGACATCAAATAATTTAAATTATTAATGACACAATAATGATGCAATGTTTACCTCATTAATAAATCATTTAAATAAATAAGATTATAATGATTAAAATATTATCTAAAACCTGTACAATTATTATTGGTTGATGTTATTTAGAAAATGAGTCATCTTATCTTCGACCTCAATGATTTTTGGACCATTATAAACCGAATATAATTATATTATAATGTAATACTTTCACTCTTTCCTAAAGAGCCCCTCCTCTCCCTTATAAAAGGAGACCACTTCTACTCATTCCTCACACCTCTCAAGCCACTTGTCTCGGCCAAACTCTGCCCAAATACTCTCCCAACTTCCCTCACTACAACCTAGAGGCATTAGTTTGATTAGAAATCCAACCTAAGGAGCCCTTTTGATCAAATCAAAAGGAAGAACTCGAAGAAGAGGTAATGTTTTCACCACCCCTTTTAAAGTTCCTTTCGTCTTCCACTTCTTCTTTCTTTGTTCTTACCATTATAAAATAATAACTACAGTATCTCACATATACTGTGATGTTATTATAAATATGGTACAACCATATTCAGTATTCTATCCACCCTTTGAATAACATGTCACCATACGTGTGTACGTACGGCTTACCGTCTCCACGTCGTGGTGTAATTGTTATTCAATATATTATTATTTGGATGGGTATAATAATGATGTGTAACTCATGTAAATAATAAATATAACATGTTAATGATTCTGTATATATGATATAGCATCCATTTATATATTATTTTAATATCAAAAGAATGATATTGTCGCTCGTGCGTACGTACGGACTACCGTCTCCACGAATGCGATTAGATTCATTCTTCATCGTATCCATTCAAGTATAATTATCATTTGATGATTTAAAAATGATGTTTAAGGACTTGATATCATTCTGGATATGAATAATATACAACCTATCCATTAAAAACTTGGCTTACGTAACAAAACATATAAAATAAAACAAGTAAGTTAACACCCGAAACAACGATAATACTAAGATATTATTATCAAATCAATATTAAAAGATCATATATGATATCATATTAATGTATATGATTCTTTTATAATTTAATAACAATTATTTCACCATTATACAGGAGGTTAACCTACCCCAACCAAGGAAAAGTACAAGGTAAGGGGTTTTCATCTCACTCCTTATTCCTGTGAGATTCATGCCATATTGCCACCATTACCTTTTGTGTGGTGTATGTACTGCCCATAATTATATTCTTTGTGTAATACACTTTAATTTATGTGTATTTACATATTCATTATATGATACCTCATTCATGAGTTGTACGTTTCGTAAGTTTCCAAATTAGTAAGGGTTTATTTCACAATCTCTTCATTATCCGAGGTTGTTTATACGTAATAATCTACTGGGATCTCTTTATCCTCCACATCCATGTTTCTTAATAATGTATTTCAAAACATTTTTACTATTTACAAGAATATGGGTTAAAGTCATTTATACCCTTATGTGTTTCGAAAGGAATCTTTCCGTCGTTTTCCAAACAAGGCACTTTTAACCTTTTCGACAAATTTAAGGTAAGAATGTTTTTATAACTTATACGGCGGGTACGGCTATTTACCACCGTTATAAAATCGTCAAAGCTTCCCTTACAAGCTTATAAGAATATTTTCAAATTGAATTTATTATTTTATAATTATGTTACATTTAAAATGATTTCAAAAAAAGAGATATTTCTCTAAAATAGTTTTGATTTCATCTATGTCAACATCATTTGATGGATTTTAAGCTTATTTGAAGTTGATTTATTATGATACAAAACATCCCTATTTTATTGAAGGTTTTATGATATTTTTGACTGTGGATAAGTTATTCTTAAGTCACTCATGGTTTTTGTTTAAAGTATTGACATTTTATAAGTTATTTTTAATCCAAATGTTTATGTTATATTTCAGCCTTTCATTCAGATGAATGTGTTAGACAAGTATGTTCCGGGTTGTGGACCGGTAAAATTAAGCCCTCTGGTTTGGTCTCCGGTTATTAGAGGAACTCCGGTTTGGTCTCCGGTTATTAGAGGAACTCTGGTTTGGTCTCCGGTTATTAGAGGAACTCCGGTTTGGTCTCCGGTTATTAGAGGAACTCCGGTTTGGTCTCCGGTTATTAGAGGCACTCCGGGTTGGTGTCCGGTTATTAGAGGCACTCCGGGTTGGTGTCCGGTTATTAGAGGCACTCCGGGTTGGGTTCCGGTTACAGTTAGCCCCAAGGTCTTGGGACGAGGCCTTGACAAAGAAATTAAAGTTTAGCATTATGCATTCCATCATTATGAAAGTGGTTATTGATATTGCATGTGATTATTCGATTAGTAGAATATCAATGTGAATAAGTAAATGGGATTATTTAATTTTATTTATGTCATACCATGTTGAAGTTAAAGTTTAAAAGGCTTTTGTTTTAGTTATACATTGCCTTAAATGTTTATTCTTATTTATGAAAGTTTCCGCTATATTGTTATCCTTACTGGGCATTTGAGCTCACCCCTTTTCTATGTTTTATTTTTCCCAGGATGTGAAGAAGTAAATTATGAATGACCTGCAGGGATATTATGTGGGGATATGAGTGTGGATTATGGAGACATTATGTTGTTGTAGTAGTTTTTCATTTTATGATGTAATGTAAAACTTATGAATATATCTAGTGTGTCCAAGGCTACTAAACCAATCGGTCTTTCGAGATTTGATCTTTCTTGTGATCATGACAATGTTATGTAATTAATGCACCGACTCTGGGTAACTGGGGTCGGGGCGCTACAGTTGGTATCAGAGGAAGTTTAGTACAAACCTTGGAAGCTAGATTTAGATAAACTCTGATTAGAGCACGTAGACCTAAGATGAACTTTGAGGATTAGTATAGAAGAACTTCCTAGAATTTTGGTATTGTAGAGATTTTTTGAGTTTTCCGAGCAATACATCCCTGTCTGGATACGAGCAGGTAGAGGCGGCTCTGGCACAGATGTACCTAGGGGTAAAACCCGAAAACACCGCTTTGAGCTAGACTCGAACGGGAACTGGTGCACGACAACGGGCCTTGCTGCACTCTTGGTTACGACACTCCCGGGGGATATGCTTAGGATAATTCTCATTTTCTTTACAAACCATTATGAAGGGTTTATGAGTATATACATCCTCAAATGAGACATTTTTATGATTATGGATTATATCCATAAATATATCAATTTATGTTAAGTGTTTTATAAGTATGGGATTATGTATTTTGATTCATAAACTGATCTAGTGTATTCCATTGTTTAGAAATGGCGCCCAGTAGAAGGAATGAGAACTCCAGAAATGCACATGATCCAAAGAGAATGAAGGATCATATCTTTCATGGTCTTAAGCTAGAATTTATAAGAGAAATAGTCTCCCATGTATTATCATCATATGAAGAAATAATATCATGTGTTGATAAGATAAGTAAAGAGTTTACTGAGTCCTATGGCTTTGAAGGAAGCAAGAGAAGAAAAGGATAGAAGAGAGAAAGATGGATAAAGGGAAGAGGGAAAAGAAGAATTTTCCCATATTTGGTAACTATGGAAAGAAACACCCTGGAACTTGCCTGAAAGGAATGGGAGTTTGTTATAAGTATGGAGGAAAAGGGCACAAAGTATGTGACTGCAAGGGTAAGAAAATGGTTTCAAATGTACAATGCTTCATTTGCAATGAGTTTGGACACTATGCGAACCTATGTTCCAGTCATCAGACTATGCCGCAAATGATTCTATTGGATAATAATCAAGTTATGATACTACCACAGATGAAGAGGAATGATTAGAGTTCTTATGTTGATTATGTCAATTGAGTGTTGTATCAATAATGTACTTGTTATAATGATTATGGAGTATATAAGGATTGTACTGCAGTACTATTTCATTAAGGACTTGAGATTGTGTGGAACAAAGAAAAGTGACTCAATATCAGGATAAATTTTTGGAAAATATATGGTTGAGAGAAAGATAAACCATAATATGGTTCTGATACCGAGTTAGTGATTTTAGAATAATACATGATTGATTTGGATAAATTATATTGGATATTCTTGACTACCTTGAAACTGATTAATGATTTGTATATTCCATCATTTTTTTGGGGTTTAAAACATTTTTGGATTGATGAAGTATATCCAGCATTCTATATGGAATAGGGGAGCATGAATGTAATCAATAAGGAATATGGTAATTCAGGATGTTTCAGTGTATTAAAAGAATACAAGATGAAGGTATTCATATGCTATTACGGGGTAAAAAGGATCTATATTATGTTTACCTTCCTTATAAATGTTGGACTGTGAGTTTGAACAGAAGTATTTTGGATAGTTCTAGTTTGGATTATTTTGGATTACCATAAAAGGACAACCCGGAGGTCGGGCGGCAACCCGTCGCGTCCGGCAAGGCTGCGAGACTTGAACCCGCAACCGAAGGGCGACAAGGGTGTATCACCTACCACTGGCCCACGAGATGTCCTGGATTAAATAATGTAGTTTTTTTTTAAGATCTGGTAGATGAATTATAAATTCATTTATTTTGGAACCCTGTACGAATAGTATAAATAAAAAAAATTGCGTTCTATTATCTTTTAGAGTGAAAGATGAGTTTGTGGTAGAAATTTATTAATGGATAAAACTCTAATTATAAAGTAAGTATATCTCCTTATGATCTTATCCAATCTCATAAATAAATTCCTCAACATTAATAAAAGGAACTTAGAACAAAAATGTTGTCCTAGATGGTACCTTAAATCATCACTAATTTATGGCTTTGGGATTTTTGGCCTTTTCATAGCCATGTTCTCTACCACTCTCCATCAGATAATTGATGGTTAGATTTCTCCTCCATATCCATATTTTCCTACATGGAACCCTAGTATGTGTTATTTTCGGTAATCTTCATACTTTCCACTCTTTATTTTAAATAGAGGCCTCATTAATTCATTTTTCGATGTGGTATTTCAACTAAGATATTTTGAAACGTCAAAAATGTGTTATCCCAATACCCTATATTTTGTTGAACCGATGGTACTTCAAATCATCATAGATTGATGAGTTTAAGGACTTCAATTTTATACTTGTTTGTGATTGATGACCTCAATCACTACCTATAAATATTTACGTTTTTCCTCCAATTATATGTCTCTAATTGCCACCAATGTTCTCCTAATCGAGATCATAATTTGGTGGTGACCCTTTCATTTCTCTTTTCCTCATATTAAGACTAAATTTTAGTAACCCAATTTCCGATGTGGGTTTTCCCACAATTATATTTTCTACTTTCAACCTTTTATTTTCAAAGAACAATTTCAAATTGTGAGGACGCAATTTATTGAAGGAGGGGAGAATGTAACACCCCAAGAATTCATAATGTGTTATTTCTTCAAAATAATTCAATAACTTGCACTACACGCAACACCGAATTCAATTGCACCATGACTTACCAAAAAGCCATTCAAAAGAGGTTATTAATAGTATTAACTAAATTTTAAACTTTATATAATCCTTATAATTTTTCCATATTATGAGTATCTTAGACATAATGCAAGAACAAATTCATTTTCAATATTGCACTTTTATCAACTTTTAATAGTGAACCCTTTTTAAATACAATATTTTAAACTTTTTGACTAAATGGGGACATCAAAAAAATTTAAAATAAAACATCCCAAGCCTCCACGGTACGCTTTCCTTTGAATAAAATAGTAGCGTGTGTTGTACGCAACTTCGAGTTTTAACACACACCACAACCGATCAAACTAGCCATTATGAATAGTAATACCTAATTTTTTAAATTATATATATTTTATATTTCAAAATGGACTTCATTTTTGGATTCGGAATATTAAATTTAGCCTAAGGTGAAATTTTGGTACTTTTCGGATAACTTTCATATTTTGATGAATAGTGAAAATTACTAAATTTTAATTAAAAACAACTTTTTTAAACAAAATAATTAATAGTGATAAATTATAAATTTTATTAGTTTTAAAGCATATTTATAATATATTTTTACCATTTAATTTAATGTTTTTCATTGGACATAATTTCACAATTAAACCAGACATAAACAAGTGTCAATCTTTTGATAGTTATTATCTCTTAAAAACACGCTTTTTATTTTAACAACGGGAATTAATTTTTAATTAATTTCTACCACTTCTGTGTTTTGAATTTGGAAAAATGGATTACATATTTGGAATCAGGATGTCCAAATTATGTAAATAGGTAACTTTTATTTTTACACATTTTGAATAATTACTGCGGTAAATATTTTATTTACCATGGTTAAAGGGTAAATCCGGTAAATAAGGGTTAAAAATAATATTATAATAATATAAAATTACCATAAAACGTGTCCTAACCTTATTGGTGGACACATAACCGACCATGGGCATCCTTGGGTCGATTTGGGGACCCCTTAGAGCCACTTGTATGTGGTAGGGACACATTATATTAATAAAGTTAAAATAAAAATAAAAATGGCATAAGCTTACATCTTTTAGAAGAACAATTTTTACATAGGGTTATACATGTTGGATTTTCGATTATAAATATTCATTAGAAAGCTAAAAGAATTTCCGACATAATGATATTTTATTTATAATTTTTAGACATCAAATAATTTAAATTATTAATGACACAATAATGATGCAATGTTTACCTCATTAATAAATCATTTAAATAAATAAGATTATAATGATTAAAATATTATCTAAAACCTATCCAATTCTTATTGGTTTATGTTATTTAGAAAATGAGTCATCTTATCTTCGACCTCAATTATTTTTGGACCATTATAAACCGAATATAATTATATTATAAAGTAATACTTTCACTCTTTCCTAAAGAGCCCCTCCTCTCCCTTATAAAAGGAGACCACTTCTACTCATTCCTAACACCTCTCAAGCCACTTGGCTCGGCCAAAATCTGCCCAAATACTCTCCCAACTTCCCTCACTACAACCTAGAGGCCTTAGTTTGATCATAAAGCTAACCTAAGGAGCCCTTTTGATCAAATCAAAAGGAAGAACCCGAAGAAGAGGTAATGTTTTCACCACCCCTTTTAAAGTTCCTTTCGTCTTCCACTTCTTCTTTCTTTGTTCTTACCATTCTAAAATAATAAATCCAGTATCTCACATATACTGTGATGTTATTATAAATATGGTACAACCATATTCAGTATTCTATCCTCCCTTTGAATAACATGTCACCATACGTGCGTACGTACGGCTTACCGTCTCCACGTCGTGGTGTAATTGTTATTCAATATATTATTATTTGGATGGGTATAATAATGATGTGTAACTCATGTAAATAATAAATATAACATGTTAATGATTCTTTATATATGATATACCATCCATTTATATATTATTTTAATATCAAAAGAATGATATTGTCGCTCGTGCGTACGTACGGACTACCGTCTCCACGAATGCGATGAGATTCATTCTCCATCGTATCCATTCAAGTATAATTATCATTTGATGATTTAAAAATGATGTTTAAGGACTTTATATCATTCTGGATATGAATAATATACAACCTATTTATTACAAACATGGCTTACGTAACAAAACATATAAAATAAAACAAGTAAGTTAACACCCGAAACAACGATAATACTAAGATATTATTATCAAATCAATATTAAAAGATCATATATGATATCATATTAATGTATATGATTCTTTTATAATTTAATAACAATTATTTCACCATTATACAGGAGGTTAACTTACCCCAACCAAGGAAAAGTACAAGGTAAGGGGTTTTCATCTCACTCCTTATTCCTGTGAGATTCATGCCATATTGCCACCATTACCTTTTGTGTGGTGTATGTACTGCCCATAATTATATTTTTTGTGTAATACACTTTAATTTATGTGTATTTACATATTCATTATATGATACCTCATTCATGAGTTGTACTTTTCGTAAGTTTCCAAATTAGTAAGGGATTATTTCACAATCTCTTCATTATCCGAGGTTGTTTATACGTAATAATCTACTGGGATCTATTTATCATCCACATCCATGTTTCTTAATAATGTATTTCAAAACATTTTTACTATTTACAAGAATATGGGTTAAAGTAATTTATACCCTTATGTGTTTCGAAAGGAATCTTTCCGTCGTTTTCCAAACAAGGCACTTTTAACCTTTTCGACAAATTTAAGGTAAGAATGTTTTTTTTAACTTATACGGCAGGTACGGCTATTTACCACCGTTATAAAATCATCAAAGATTCCCTTACAAGCTTATAAGAATATTTTCAAATTGAATGTATTATTTTATAATTATGTTACTTTTAAAATGATTTCAAAAAAAAAGAGATATTTCTCTAAAATAGTTTTGATTTTATCTATGTCAACGTCATTTGATGGATTTTAAGCTTATTTGAAGTTGATTTATTATGATACAAAACATCCCTATTTTATTGAAGGTTTTGTGATATTTTTGACTGTGGATAAGTTATTCTTAAGTCACTCATGGTTTTTGTTTAAAGTATTGACATTTTATAAGTTATTTTTAATCCAAATGTTTATGTTATATTTCAGCCTTTCATTCAGATGAATGTGTTAGACAAGTATGTTCCGGGTTGGGGACCGGTAAAAGTAAGCCCTCCGGTTTGGTATCCGGTTTTTAGAGGAACTCCGGTTTGGTCTCCGGTTATTCGAGGAACTCCGGTTTGGTCTCCGGTTATTAGAGGAACTCCGGTTTGGTCTTCGGTTATTAGAGGAACTCCGGTTTGGTCTCCGGTTATTAGAGTCACTCTAGGTTGGTGTCCGGTTATTAGAGGCACTCCGGGTTGGTGTCCGGTTATTAGAGGCACTCCGGGTTGGATTCCGGTTACAGTTAGCCCCAAGGTCTTGGGACGAGGCCTTGACAAAGAAATTAAAGTTTAGCATTATGCATTCCATCATTATGAAAGTGGTTATTGATATTGCATGTGATTATTCGATTAGTAGAATATCCATTTGAATAAGTAAATGGAATTATTTCATTTTATTTATGCCATACCATGTTGAAGTTAAAGTTTAAAAGGCTTTTGTTTTAGTTATACATTGCCTTAAATGTTTATTCTTATTTATGAAAGTTTCCGCTATATTGTTATCCTTACTGGGAATTTGAGCTCACCCCTTTTCTATGTTTTATTTTTCCCATGAAGTGAAGAAGTAAATTATTAATGACCTGTAGGGATATTATGTGGGGATATGAGTGTGGATTATGGAGACATTATGTTGTTGTAGTAGTTTTTCATTTTATGATGTAATGTAAAACTTATGAATATATCTAGTGTTTCCAAGGCTACTAAACCAATCGGTCTTTCGAGATTTGATCTTTCTTGTGATCATGCCAATGTTATGTAATTAATGCACCGACTCTGGGTAACTGGGTTCGGGGCGTTACATGGTGAGTAAAATAGATTATCCACACAAATAACCAATAATATTAGGACACCACCCTAAAAGTATACTACCCAATCCTAGGAATAATCCTATGAAATAAAGGCAGGAGCATTAGTAGATAGAAGAATGAAATCAGCATCAGTGTCTTCACACACCAACATCATTCTAAACTAGATAAAAATCCCAGGGTGTCACTCTCCTCTCACACTAGACAAAGGATGATGGGAGACACTTTGGGTGCAGCTGAACTGAAAAGAAAACTGATAAGGTGTATATAGATCACAAACGATCAGTTCGTCCATCCTAGCTACAAGAACCCCATCCAAAATGGAGATCTTGTTTGACCTTTCCTCAAGAGAGCCATTTAAATTATCAATGATTAGCCCATTCGGTGTAGGATAAGGGGTGAAATTAAAGCTTTCATATCATATCATCGCATTAGTAACCTCTTCAGAGCCTAGTGACAAAGCCCCAACCCTAGATATGTTCATCAACTTGGGATGAGATAAGGAACCAATGATCATAGTGGCATTGTAGTATTTGTAGGTTTGGAAATGCTCCCCTACCTGGCCAAATAAAAACTGGAATGGACAACTAGTCTTGTATGGGATTATAAATTGTTGAATGTGGCCTAAGAGTTAGAAACGACATGAAAGGGTCAAAACCACTAGATTAAGGAATTGTCCCTCTTCTAGTCATGTTGTTATCACCAGCAAACTGACCTAGAATCCTGAACATGTTCCCCTATATAAGAAAATTCACCAGTTTAGAAACATGGTTGTTGGGTCCTAAAAATTACACATACAAGTTGAAGAGAATTATATGAAAATAAAAAGGGTAGAAATAGACCTAGAAGAAAAATTTGAAGAAAAATTTTCAAAGGGGACAAAACTGTTAAGGGAGGTTCGGTTCCACATAGTAAAAATTGATGCATCGACCACTGCTCTGCATTTCGTTCCATCTCTTTACAAATCACCCTATGAAGGAAATATTTTTTGGGATGTGATGGTACCACTGGTACCCAAAAATGAAACCAAGTCGTCTATAGATTTTAACATTGATTTCTGACCCTAGGAATGATCATCCCCTATGAACTAAATTGTTCACAGGATGAGATGATACTGCAAGCGCCTAAAAATGAAACAAAGTTTTTTTTAGGGATATAAAGTTATTTTCTCCCCTAAATAATACTACCCTCCCAAAGAAAGTAATTCTTTTCCAGGTTGGGGCCTCTACTTTAGCCTCCTACAAGTGGCCCACCATGGACGACCACCCATGTCGGTATCTGGTCCCTTCATTCTTCTATAATATACCAATAAGGGGGTTAAGAGAAAAAAGAGAGAAAAAGAAAGAGGATGTGCAAAATAGGAGGCTCCATGAAGGATTTGGATAGAATGGAAAGTTCCCATCAGTTAAACTCACCAAAAAACATTAAGGATAAAATAAAAAACAATATGGTCATCCAAAAAAATAAAACCCCTTTGTGGACACTATTCTATGGGGCATAAACAGATGTCCCCTTTGTGGACCAGCATCACGCGTAGCGAAACACTATGTGGGAAGAACCATTCCCTACATAGAAAAATGATACAATGGAGGAACATGACAGCACATAAAAAACTGATATGTGGGTGAAACCTAGCCCTGTGTAGAAACACAATACATGGGAAAGGCCTAGGTTCACGTAGCATAATGTTATCCATATGGTACCCTCAACCATGTCGCAACATGATATGCAGGGGGAACCCCATCCCACACATTAAAATGCTACACAGAATGAGGTTTCCTAGGGAACTCTACTCTATACCTCCCATCACTACCTTTTTTCATATCATTGTTCCCTATATTGTCCCCTTAGCGAACCAATCTAATGGAATTCGGACAAGGCCTCTTCTAAATCCTATTAAATATATGATCTTATTATTAGGAAGATCAATATATTTTCTCAAGTATACATACATGTGGTAAGAATATTCATATTGGTGGCCTCTATGAAGTTTTGGACCATCAAAATGTATTCAAGTATACATTCTCATGGTAATGAGGGTTCCGAACTTGGAGGTGCTCACATGAACCTCCATATTCAAGGGATTAAGATGAACAATTATACTTTCCCTTTGATGAGGGTTGGGGTCAGCCACTCATCTCTTCCTCAGGGACCATTAGTGCATCCCGACTAGAGTAATCACTTGGTATTTCTTTTGAGAGGTGGTACTCTTTCTCCTCTTCACCTCCCCTAGGTACCAAAAATAAGAGATAATATGGGAACTTAAATGTCTTTTATCTCTCCCTTTCAGCCCAGACCTCATCCACCAGTAAATATAGTGGATCATGTGAAATTTATATATACTGGTTCCACTAGTTTCTCACATTGAGCATGACTTGTGTGGGCCTAGAGGTTAGTGGCGACCATGACATCTGCATGGTCCCAGCTCAAATGGTTCTCATATAAGGTGTAAGCCCAAACCGTATCCATTGAAATGGGCCTACTATAAGTTATATTCCCCAACCATATTCAAACTCAAATGGAACTCATGTAAGGTGTAATACTCAGCATATCCAAACTCAAATGGGCCTCCTTTGAGGTGAAATACCCAACCATATCCAAACTCAAATGGGCCTCCTATAAGGTGTAATCCCCAAACATATCAACTCAAATGGGCCTCTTTTAAGGTGTAATACCCAATAATATCCAACCCACATAGGCCTCCTATAATGTATAAGACACAAATCCATGACTCAACCATCAAATGTTCATATTCCCAATGAAGCAGCACCCAATGGGAATACTCATGGTTGTAATCCCCAATTTACCAAACTACATGGGCTTTCATTCCAAACTGACTGGGATACAAATGAAGCCTCCATGAGGTACAAACCAAACACAAAATTCACCATAATATTCTATAGGCTACATTCGTAGTAGGGTCATATCCACATGGGAAACCATATCCCTTTCGGGACTCCTCGAAAGTCCCACACTTTCGTTGACTAGGAAACATTCACGTAAACATCCTTGCCGCATGACATTAAACTAAATTTTTCGGTAATTTTCACGTAACCTTGAAAGGTTATGTGTCCTGATAAGTAGCAAAAACCTATGTGGGTTCTAATTCCTTTCATGAGGATACATTGGGATCCCATTATTTGGGTTTGATGCTAACATCAAAAAAAACTTTTTTCTACCTTGATGATAGTAAACTCTTGAGAACCTCACCTCATGTCTTAAAATAAGAATTATCTTAATAAACAACCAATGAATATCTAATTCATCCATAAAAGTGTACCATTGATGTAAAACCTCATATAAATATAGATATCTCAATCGATGGAGAACCTTGTATACATATTGATGAATCTAGACAAATGCATGTTCATAATTGATCATTACATTAGGGTGATCCAATTATACACACATTGGAATGAAAAAACGATCCACAAACATATCTTAAATCTATAAGAGAGTCCCGAAATAATAAATAGTTTCCCCAAAAATGATGTGATGAGCTATAATTTTCATCATCTTGACCAATGTAAGTTCTTATGTGTATTTGGACAAGTTCCCCATCAAACTCCTTCCTTTGTAAAATAGTTCAATGATTCTTCATGGATATGAGAGTTATGAGGTGTTTCTAGATCCATTAACAAACCCTATTGGAGACCATATAGATATTTTTCACCTGACATAAATGATTTATCAATATCCACCCCCCTGTAATCAATTTTTGGGAGGGTTCATGAATTTCAACAGAAACAAAATGGTGAGACCAATGTGAATCCTTAACCATGGTGGAAATGTTACCCCACATCTGGCCCCTTTCAAATCCAAAATGGAATAGGGACAAAAGAGACCATCATTATTAATGTGTTCAAGAGATACTAACTTAATGAGGATTTCATATGTATTTATCACATATGTTTCATGAACTTTTCACCAAAACTATCTTCAATCCAATGGAGTTTCACCAGTTTTCATAGACAAGTGCATCTGCCACTGCACAGGTAGGGTCCTCAACCAAACAAATGATTCCATCACCCAACCATCATCCTCAACGATGGTTTTCAAATTCATTTATTTGAGAGTACCCTCAAAATGGTACTCTCCCAACCCAAGAGATGACTGGAAAGTCCCTACAATCCAGGAATCCCCACCATTCATCCCCCCATTAAGGGTTTATGTTCCATAACTAGACAGCTCCAATAGCCATCTCAAACTATTTCTAGAGCCGACCCCTAGAACACGATGACATGTTCATGGATTACATTAGAGTGAATGATGAATTCATCACCAAAAACATCATCCCAAAAGCACAGCGGTCATGCCTGATGTGTACAGACTCAAACGTGATGTACATGAAAATTATATTTATTTTGAAAAAACCATAATACATGACACAAAAAAATTCCCAAAGACTGTATTAGTTTAGTGTATTTGGAAACTCGGAACACAATATTCTAATCGTGGTGAAAGATCTTCAACATCTCCCATAAAGATATTCCCCTTTTGTTTTACTACCTAAAACCTTTTTTATATCCTAGGGAAAAATAGAAAGGTTGAGCTCAAATGATCAGTAAGGGTATACATAGAGAACATAAAACAAACCATAAACATTTGAATATAAAAATATAAACATAAATTTTAAACATCAAAATCTTGAGTTATGAAATAAATCTTGGAAATACAGAAGGTATGGATCATAAAGGAACATTGACAATTATAGAATAGGATTGGAATAAAAAATGTAAATGTGGATAACTAATAATCACATAATATGATTTCCATAGTATCTAGGGCATTGGTTCCAAGACCATAATAGTGGATGAAGTCCATTACTGATCCAGATTTACTTGCTGCTCCAGCCCTGTATTACTGAACCAGATTTACTTGTTGTTCTAGCCATGTCTATCTCATAAGATATAAATATTTACCCAATGTATTGTAGGGAGATATAGGTTCCAACCATCTCATAATTAAATCATTCTTACAGGTTCCACAAAAACATAAATCATTCTGCATAGCATAACTAATGAAATAAAATGGAATTATTAAACATCATGACATTATAACATAGTCTATATAAGATAAATAGACTCATAAAAATAATTCCATAATAAACATAATCAAATAAAAGTAATAATAGGGATGGAAACGTAACCCTATGTCATCTTCTATGGAAAATAATTTTGATAAAACACTTGAACTTAATTCCTGAGGAAAATATCCTTTCTTCTTAAAAACATTTTCTTTTCTCAAAATGCCGTGAAATTTTAAAAGAAAGAATTTATTTGAAAATAAACATAAAATATTATAGAGGAAGCTTCATGGAAATAAGGTGTTAAGAAAATGTAAAAATATGTTCATTCTGTATAAGTTAAAAAAAAAATACCTCGTACTTTTACTTCAAATGTCAAAAAGTACATCATGTGGCAAACAAAAGAAACATTCCTTCTATGCCATGTAATAAAAGTCAAAAATGGGTAAAAATGAATTTAAACATACATATAATAATGGTATAATTTTATAAAAACATTTTTATAAAACATTGACATGGATGATGAATATATCCCCAGAAAATACTAACGTATAAACAATCTTGGATAAAAATGAGATTGTAAAATTATCCCTTACCTTAGGTCTGCTTTCTTCCGTATGTGTCTGAAAGTCTGGTATAGTGGGTTTAAACATATTATTAACTTGTAACATAACCATAATATTATTTATTATTTCATATATGATTCACTTATGACTTTCTATTACCCATTCATTTGTCAATTCTATGTTAAACCAACGTTTTGGGTAATAATCGTTTTATTTATCGTATGTGTTTTGAATTGTTATTATTGATATTATTAATTATATAATTATTTACTTACTTCCATAATGTAAAAAATGATTTATATATAACATATATTCAGAATATAAATATTTATATAATATTTAGATAAATGAAATGGAATACACCGTTCATGGAAACGCTAGTCCGTACATACACATGAACGCTGTTTTTGTTTCCTTATTGAATTGAATGGTAATAAGTAAATGACATATATATATATACATAAATCCAGTAGCATTATTATTTCATATATTTCATGATTATTTTTTATATATACTCTATAATCATTCCATAATTGTTATAATGGAGAATTAATCTCATCACGTCGTGGAGACGGTAAGTCGTACGTACGCATGAGCGATGATATCATTCCCATAATTATTGAATGGTATTGAAGTGGCTGGTGTTTAATATCTCATAATTAGTATCATTTTATAATAATCATATATAGTTATTATTTACACCATTATACCCATCTAAGTAAGGTGGTTGTGAAAAACAGATTACACCACGGCGTGGAGATGGTAATCCGTACGTACGCATGCGCGGTGATTTACTTTTTAGTGTGATGGATAGAAGGTGAAATAGTGTTGTTTAATATTTATAATAACATATAAGTATATTATTTATAGTGATTTTATTAATTTATAATGAAACAACTAAATAAGAGTATGTATATTAAGAAATAAATTTGAAAGAATCGGTAGAAGAGATTACCTCTTCCTCGACGTGCCTCTTTTAAATTTACCCATAGGGAACTAGAGTTGGTCTTTTGAGACTACCAACACCTATATATTATTACAGGGTTTGTTGAGAAGAAAAATGGGCAGGTTTTGGCCGAGCATGAAGGCTCAAAATGGAGTTAAGAGGAGAGGGAGGAGGTTCCCTTTTATAAGAAAGGAGAGGGGAACTTTAAGAAAGTTCCAAAATATTAATTTATTATAAATTAAATTTCGATTTAAAAGGTTCAAAAACATATTTAATTATAAGATACAATTATTTTGGTTCAAATATCCATCATCCAATAATGTTTTAACAAGTTTTGAATATTTTTTTTATCCTTATGTTTTTGGTTTTACCCTTATTTTACACTTTTTAATCTTACCATGATATCATGTTATTTACACATTGTGGGTTAATGTAACTACCATATCATGTCAAACTACACAAATAATGTTATTTATTGAATATTTGAACTTATATAAACCATTTTTCTGAATCGTAGATTTTCAATAATTTAATATCATTTAATAAACCATTTTATGTTTTTAGTTATGAATTGTGTCAATTGTGGACACTATTCATACTTAAATTTTTTTTAAAAAAATCGTAACCAGGTTATGTAAACAATAAGGCATTAAATCAAATATACCATGTAAAAAATATCCTGAAAATTCGTGGATGACATCAAAATAAAAAAATTACAAATTTTTAATATTTATAAAGTCATTTATTTTAATATTTCATTAATGTGGTAATCACTATATCATAATTGTGTCAAAAATAAATATATTTATCTAATGTCTAAAAATTATAAATAAAATACCATAATGTATTAAATATTTTTATATTTATAATGAATATTTATATACATATGGATATATTATATAAACCCATATTAAAATCTATTTAGTAAAAGATATATGTTTAGGTTATAATTATCTTTACTTTAAATTAATTCTTATAAAGTGTCATTTTCACATCCAAGCCAATCCATGGGGTCCCAAAATCGACCCAAGGATGAAAATCGTTGGTAACATCTCATAAAATAGGAATAAGGCATGTGTTAGGGTAGTTTAATATTGTTATAATATTATTTTTTACTCTTATTTACCAGATTTACCCTTTAACCATGGTAAATAAAATAATTACTGAAGTTACTATTCATAATGCCCACAAATATGAAGTACCTATTTAAAAAAATTGAACCCTAGGATTCAAAATTTGAAATCAATTTTTGAAAATTAAAAACATAGAAGTTCCAGTAATTAATTTAAAATTAATTCTCGTTGTCGAAACTAAGAAGCGATATTTTAAGAAGTAATAACTATCAAAAGATTGACATGTGTTTATGTCCTATTTAAAAGTGAAATTACTTAAAATAAAATAAAATTGGATTAAATTATAAATATATAATCCAATTACACTTTAAAACCAATTAAAAATATTATCTAACTATATAAATAAATTAGATGAAAACTAAGTTTTGAATCAAAATACAGTATTTTTCACAATTCATTAAAATTTAAATTTTGTTAGAAAAATACCAAAAATTCAAAAAAAGCAAATTTTTATGTCCCTATTCCAAATAAGAAGTTTATTTTTTCAAATTTATCTTATAAAAGTGTCAAAACTATATTTAAAATGGATGTGCCATCAAAAGTTGGTAAAACTGCATTTTTTTTGTAAAATACTTCTTTTATCTGAAAAAATAATTTTTTTCTCATATTATGTTTAAGTTGAATGATAATGTTATAAAAATTTAAGATGTGGTTAATCCTTTTCATAATATCTGGTTTATATAATATTGTAATAATATATCATTGTTTAATGAAACTCGGTATTGCGTAAAATGAAAGCTATCGAGGAAGGCCGCTCTTGAGTGCAATACAAGACAAGAATATTGTTGTGTATACTGAAAGCTAATACTGTGTTGCATATAGTGCAATCTAGTCATGATATAGATTATAACATAAGACATCAATGAAATTAAACATAATCAATCTCATAAAATCTTGGGGTGTTACATTCTACCCCCCCCCCCCCCCTTAAAATTAATTTCTCCATCGATATTATTTGGGGATATAAATGGTTTACTACTTGAAAGATTATTTTAGGGAAACCCACATCGTAAAAAAGGATACTAAAACTTCATTTTAAAAAGTAAATTTAGAAACAAAATAGTTACCCAAAGTAACTATTCAATGGGTATCCACATAGGATAACAAAAGTAGGAAGTGAAAACTCGGATATGGAAGAGAAATCTAACAATCAAGTTCTGATAAATGGTGATAGAGAATAAGGTTTTGCAAATGTTAACTACCAGAAAGTCATAAATTTGTGATGATTTAAGGGACCATATGATTCATTGAATAAGAAGTTACTAGAATAACATTTTTGGTTTCAATATCTTTTTCCGAAATTTGAAGAATTTTTTATGAAAATAAATACTAACTTTTTTTGGTACAATCTCACAAATGTCCATGCCTTGAAAATTTTCCACTTCACCTATTATTTAAAGAAATGAAGTTGAATTTGTCATCCCTTAAGTATTATCATCTAATGAGCTATAATGATAGGTTATTCCATCTTTCTCTATCACAAAAAGTTTAACAAAAGTTATTAAATATACATAAGTCCATATATGGTGAGATTAATCATATATAGTTTCAAAAATGGACTTAAATTTTATCTATCATACTGCTTAATAAAATAATAAAATTTTATACTAACAAAGGACTTCTTATAGGCTAGTGGTTGGCGATAAAGACTTGTCACACTTTGGTTGTGGGTTCGATTCTCGCAACGTTTTCCAACTCAACGGGTTGTCTCTCATCCTACAGGTTGTCCTTTTTCTAAAAGTATACTATTATAACATTCCAGTAATAATATAAAAAAAGTTCTATCCTTAAACAATACTATATGATGTCCGAATTAATCCATTATAATCTTTAGTCTTATCCAAAATACTAATATCCAATCTCACGGTACAATGAAAACAATTACCATAAAGGTCATATAACACGCATGTGAAGAGCATCATTTATCCCCCATAAGATATATCGTGTTGGTCACATTACAAATATATGAATGAATTCATCCTGAGTTATCTTGAGTAATGGTAATAAGCTAAATTACCATATATCCTTATTGAAAACATGCATGTTTCCTTATTCCAAAACTTATTGGATATATTCTTTAAGTCCTAAAAGTTGTATACTTCATCCATGATAGCATAACCCACTTTTCAATAACTATATAATTAGTTCCCAAGAAACTAGTATCATCCAATTTACTTATTCAAATCCAACATATCTTTATACAAACATCATTATTTGAAAATAATTAAAATATTACGGGTTATCTTCCACTTATTCATGTGTTCTTCCTTAAATCACTTTTTGGCTCCTTAGAACTATTCAACATATCCTCTCTAATACTTAATGAAAAAATTATATTGAAAACACTTATATATTTCATGATTTATAAAACATAATACTTTAATTCCAAACCATATACACCTCAATCATCTAACTTTATTCTTAAACCAATACTCAGGATCCATCATATTCGTCTTTCTTAAAATATGAATCATGTCCTAAGGTTTTTCAACCTCAAGATTTATAGGCTTAATGTAATAAATACTGTAAGTACATCACATACCCTTCACATGTCATTTAAAATCTCTTTATCCTTAGTAGTATGATCAATATCCATACCATTGTCATGATTCTCTTCATGATATTTTCCACATAGAAAATCGATCTAAATAATTCTCATACATTTTACATATGAAACATTCAATGGTTAACAATAATATATGTATTTTTGGATATTTACTAGGACTATAATGAAAAGTGTGATAAATACATATTAGAGATTAGAAACACATAAGTAAAGTAAATTACTTATAATATTTCAATTTATGGTATATTATATTTAACCCTCATTTAGTCATGATTACCCCAAAACCATAAGATTGTAACCTATAATTTACTTATCCTTAGGACATCCCAAGACATATCTCTATAAATATATCTAGGGATATCACTAAAGTTTTTGCATCCTAGTTTCCAAAGGCTGACTAAACCTTCGCTCTGATACCAACTGTAGTGGTCTGGAATTATTTCTAGTGGACTAGAATTGATACATATCAGAGCACACCATGGGAGGCTACACCCCATGGGTGGGACACACCACCATCCCTAGTGGCTACCATTTCCTCATGAATCCCTTGGGTGGAGATCCATGCTTCGTCTAACGCTCACACGTAAGAGTTCCCAAGGATCAGAACCATTCTTACCACCTTTTCTCTGATATAAACTATAGAGACCCAAGCATGACGAACATGGACATTACATTTATTTTGAGGAAAACATAATACATGACCCAAAAAAATTCCCAAAGACTATATTATTTTATTGTATTTGGAAACTCGAAACATAATCTTTTAATCATGGTGAAATATCTTCAACATATCCCATAAAGATCTTCCCCTTTTATTTTCCTACCTTAAACCGTTCTTTATATCCTGGGGAAAAAAAGCATATAAAGGGTGAGATCAAATTCTCAGTAAGGGTAAACATAGATAACATAATACAAACCATAATAATTTGAATATAAAAATATAAACATAAATTTTGAACATCAAAATATTGAGTCATGAAATAAATATTGGCATTACATAAGGCATGGATCATAAAGGAACATTAACTATGATAGAATAGCATTGGAATAAAACATGTAATTTTGAAAAAATAATAAGCACATAATATTATTTCCATAGTAGCCAATGCATTTCTTCTAAGACCATCATAGTGGATGAAGTCCATTACTGAACTGGGTTTACTTGTTGTTTCAGCAATGTATTACTGAACCAGATTTACTTGTCGTTCCAGCAATGTCTATCTCATGAGATATAAATATTTACCCAATGCATTAGAGGTATATATAGGTCCCACCCATCTCATAATGAAATCATTCGTACATGTTCCACAAAAACATAAATCATTCTGCATAGCATAACCCATGTAATAAAATGGGATTCTTAAACATCATGACATTATAACATAATCCATATAAGATAAATAGACTCATAAAAATAATTCCATCACAAAAATAATCAACTAAAATTAATAATATGGATGGAAACATAACCCTATGTCATATTATATGGAAAATAATTTTGATAAAACACTTGAATTTAATTCCTAAGGAAAATATCCTTTCTTCTTTAAAAACATTTTATTTTCTCAAAATGCCGTGAAACTTTAAAATAAAATAATTTAGTTGAAAATAAACTTGAAATATTGTAGAGTAATCTTCATGGAAATAAGGCGTTATGAAAACATAAAAATCTATTCATGTCGTATATGTTAAAAAATATTTTCCTTGTACTTTTACCGGAAAAGTCAAAAAGTACCTTGTATGGTAAACAAAAGAAAGATTCCTTCCATACCATGTAGTAAAAGTCTAAATGGGTAAAAATGAATTTAAACATACATATAATAATGGTAAAAAATTTATGAAAACATTTTTATAAAACATTGACATGGATGATGAATATATCCACAGAAAATACTTACGTATAAAAAATCTTGAATAAAAATGAGATTGCAAAATTATCCCTTACCTTAGGTCCAATTTCTTATGTATGTGTTTGAAAGTCTAGTATAGTGGGTTTAAACATATTATTAACTTGTAAAATAACCATAATAATATTTATGATTTCAGATATTATTCATTTATGACTTTTTATTACCTGTTCATTTGTTAATTCCATGTTAAAGCAACGTTTTGGGTTATAATTGTTTTATTTATCATATGTGTTTTGAATTTTTATTCTTGATATTATTAATTATATCATGATTTACTTAATTCAATAATTTAAAACATGATATATATATCACATATATTCAGAATATAAATATTTATATAATATATAGATAAATGAAATGGAGTACACCATTCATGGAAATGGTAGTCCCTACATACACATGAATACTGTTTTCGTTTCCTTATTTAATTCAATGGTATAAAGTAAATGAAATATATATATATATATACATAAATACAGTAGAATTATTATTTCATATATTTCATGAATATTTATTATATAAACTCTATAATCATTCTTTAATGGTTATAATGGAGAATGAATCTCATCACGTCGTGGAGACGGTAAGTCGTACGTACGCACGAGCAATGATATCATTCCCATAATTATTGAATGGTATTGAAGTGGCTGGTGTTTAATATCTCAGAATTATTATCATGTTATAATAATAATATATAGTTATTATATACACCATTATACCCATCCAAGTAAGGTGGTGGTGAAAAACAGATTACACCACGGTGTGGAGATGGTAATCTGTACGTACGCACGCTCGGTGAGTTACTTTTTCATAGGATGGATAGAAGGCGAAATAGGGTTCTTTAATATTTATAATAACATATAAGTATATTATTGATACTGATATTATTACTTTATAATGAAACAACTAAATAAGAGTAATTATATTAAGAAATAAATTTGAAAGAATCGGTAGAAGAGATTACCTCTTCCTCGACGTGCCTCCTTTAAATTTCCTCTTAGGGTACTAGAGTTGGTCTTTTGAGAAGACCAACACCTATATAATGTTAAAAGGTAAGTTTAGAAGGGAAAATGGTAGGTTTTGGCTAATCATTAAGGCTCAAAATGGAGTGTAGAGGAGAGGGAGGAGGTTCCCTTTTATAAGAAAGGAGAGGGGCACTTTTGGAAAGTTCCAAAATATTAATTTATTATAAATTCAATTTCGATTTAAAATGGTCCAAAACTTATTTAATTATAAGATAAAATTATTTTGGTTCAAATATCCATCATCCAATAATGTTTTGACATGTTTTGAATATTTTTTTATCCTTATCCTTTTGGTCTTACCATTATTTTACACTTTTTAATCTTACCATGATATCATTATATTTACACATTGTGGGTTAATGTAATTACCATATCATATCAAACTACCCAAATAATGTTATTTATGAAATATTTAGACTTATATTAACCATTGTTCTAAATCTTAGATTTTCATGAATTTAATATAATTTAATAAACCATTTTATGTTTTAAGATATGAATTGTGTCAATTTTGGACACTATTCTTACTTATATTTTTAAAAAAAATCATAACCAGGTTATGTCAAAAATAAGGAATTAAATCAAATATACCATGTCAATATTATCCTGAAAATTCATGGATTACATCAAAATAAAAAAGTGACATTTTTTAATATTTATAAATTCATTTATTTTAATATTTCATTAATAAGGTAATCACTACATCATAATTGTGTCATAAATAAGTATATTTATCTAATGTATAAATATTATAAATAAAATAACATGATGTATATATTTTTAAATTTATAATGAATATTTATATACATAAAAATCTATTATATAACCCCATATTAAAATCTATTTAGTAAAAGATATATGTTTAGGTTATAATTATCTTTATTTTAAATTAATTCTTATAAAGTGTCATTTTCACATCCAAGTGAATCCATGAGGTCCCAAAATTGACCGAAGTCTGCACATGGTTGGTAATATATCATAAAACAAGAATAGGGCATGTGTTAGGGTAGTTTATTATTATTATAATATTATGTTTTACCCTTATTTACCAAATTTACCCTTTAACCATGGTAAATAAAGTAATTAATGATGTTATTATTCATAATGTCCAAAAATATAAAGTACATATTTACAAAATTTGAACCATAGGATTCCAAATATGAAATCCATTTTTAAAAATTCAAAACATAGAAGTTACAGTAATTAATTTAAAATTAATTCCAGTTGTCGAAACTAAGAAGCGTGTTTTTAAGAAGTAATAACTATCAAAAGATTAACATGTGTTTATGTCCTATTTAAAAGTGAAATTACTTAAAATGACAAAAATTGGATTAAATTATAAAAATATAATCCAATTACACTTTAAAACCAATTAAAAATATAATCTAACTATATAAATAAATTAGTTGAAAATGAAGATTTGAATTTAAATGCTTTATTTTTCACAATTCATTAAAATTTTAATTTTATCAGAAAAACACCAAAAATTCAACAAAAGTAAATTTTTATGTCCCTCTTCCAAATAAGAAGTTTATTATTTCAAATTTATCTTATAAAAGTTTCAAAAACTATATTTAAAATTAATACACCATCAAAATTTGGTAAAACTACATTTTTTTGAAAAATACATCTTTCATCTGAAAAAACAATTTTGTTCTCATATCATGTGTAAGATGAATTCTAATGTTATAAAAAATTTAAAATGTAGTTAATACTATTTATAATGTATAGTTTATATAATATTTTAAATTTTAATAGAACTATAATAATATTTATGATATCAACTATGATTCACTTATGACTTTTTATTACCCATTCATTTGTCAATTCCATGTTAAAGCAATGTTTTGGGTAATAATTATTTTATTTATCAGACATGTTTTGAATTTATATTCTTGATATTATTACATATATCATGATTTACTTAATTATAGAATGTAAAAAATGATTTATATATCACATATATTCAGTATATAAATATAAATATAATATATAGATAAATGAAATGAAATACACCGTTCATGGAGACGGTAGTTTGTACATTCACATGAACGTTGTTTTCATTTTCTTATTGAATTGAATGGTAGTAAGTAAATGAAATATATATATACATAAATCCATTAGAATTATTATGTCATGTATTTTATTATTATTTAATATATATACTCTATAATCATTCTTTAATGGTTAACATAGAGAATGAATCTCATTGCGTCGTAGAGATGGTAAGTCATACGTATGCATCAGCGATGATATCGTTCTCATAATTGTTGAATGGTATTGAAGTGGATGGTTTTTAATATCTCGTAATTATTATTGTATTATATTAATCATATATAGTTATTATTTACACCATTATACCCATCCAAGTAAGGTGGTGGTGAAAAAAAAATTACACCACGACGTGGAGACAGTAATTCGTACGCACGCACGCACGATGATTTCCATTTTCATTGGATGGATAGAAGGTGAAATATGGGTTGTTTAATATTTATAAGAACATTTTGGTATATGATTTATAATTATGTTATTAATTTATAATGAAACAACTAAATCAGAGGAATTAAAAGAAGAAATAAATTTGAAAGAATATGTATAAGAGATTACCACTTCCTCGACGTGCCTCCTTTAAATTTCCTCTTAGGGAACTGATATAGCCTTTTTAAAATACCAGACCCTCTAAAATTTAACTTTGGAAGTTTATAAAATAAATGGTAAGGGTTTGGCCAGGCTTGAATGCTCAAAATGGAGTGAATAGAAGAGGGATGAGATTCCCTTTTATAAGAGAGGAGAGGGGCACTTTAGGAAAGTTCCAAAATATATATTTTTTATAAATTCAATTTCGAGTTAAAAAACTCCAAAACTTCTTTAATTATAAGATAAGATGATTTTAGTTTTAATACTCATCATACAATAATTTTTTGACAAGTTTTGAATATTTTTTTATCCTTATCTTTTTGGTTTTACCCTTATTTTACACTTTTTAATCTTTTTGTGATATCATGTTATTTACCAATTGTGGGTTAATGTAATTACCATATCATGTCAAATGACCCAAAAAAATTATTTATGGCATATTTGGACTTATATTAACCATTTGGACGAATATTATATTTTTATGAATTTAATATCATTTAATAAACCATTTTATGTATTAAGTTATGAATTTAGACACTATTCATACTTGAATTTTTAAAATACTTCATAACCTGATTCCATCAAAAATAAGGAATTAAGTCAAATATAACATGGAATTATCATCTATAAAATTAGTGTATGAAATAAAAATAACCAAATTACATTTTTTAAATATTTATAAATTCATTTATTTGAATGTTTCATTAATGAGTTAATCACTACATTATAATTGTTTTATAAATAAATATATTTATCTAATGTCTAAAAATTATAAATAAAATAACATGATGTAAAATATATTTTTATATTTCTAATTAATATTTATATACATAAAGATCACTTATATAACCCCATATTAAAATCGATTTAGTAAAAGATATATGTTTAGGTTATACTTATCTTTACATTAAATTAATTCTTATAAAGTGTCATTTTCACATCCAAGTGAATCCATGGGTCCCAAAATCGACCCAAGGATTTTCATGGTCAGACATATCTCATCCAATAGGGTTAGGGCATGTGTTAGGGTAGTTTAATATTATTATAATATTATTTTTTACCCTTATTTACCAGATTCAGCCTTTAACCATGGTAAATAAAATAATTACTGAAATTACTATTCAAAATGTCTAAAAATAAAAATTACCTATTTACACAATTTTAACCTTATAATTACAAATATGGAATCCATTTCTCCAAATTCAAAACATAGAATTTGAAGAAATTAATTTAAAATTAATTCCCATTGTCGAAACCAAAAAGTGGGTTTTTAAGAAGTAATAACTATCAAAAGATTAACATGTGTTTATGTCATATTTAAAAGTGAAATTACTTAAAATGACCAAAAATTGATTAAATGATAAAAATATATTCTAATTACACTTTAAAACCAATTAAAAATATAATCTAACTATATAAATAAATTTGATTAAAAGGGAGTTTTGAATTAAAATGCATTATTTTCACTATTCATTAAAATTTAATTTTTTCAAAAAATTCCCAAAAATCAAAAAAAATGTAACTTTTTATGTCCCACTTCTAAAGAAGAAGTTTATTTTGTCCAATTGATCTTATAAAAGTGTCCAAAAATAGATTTAAAATGGGTGTTCTATCAAAAGGCGATAAAACTGTATTTTTTTGAAAAATACTTCTTTTATCCAAAAAATTGATTTTGTTCTCATATAATGTGTAAGATTAATGCTAATGTTATATAAAATTAAAAATGTGGTTAGTATTATTTATAATGGATAGTTTATATAATATTTTAAAAATATATCATTGCTTAGTGAAACTCCGTATTACGTACAACGCAAGCTATCGAGGAATGTCGCTCTTGCCTGCAACACAAGCATAGAATATTATTGTGTATACTGCAATTCAATACAGTGTTGAGTATAGAGCAAGATAATCTTGTTGTAGATTATAACACAAGACATCAATGAAATTAAAAAATAATCTATCTCATAAAATCTCGGGGTGTCACATGATGGCCTCTGTCGGTAATCATCACCATCAACATCATGTAGACCAACATCATCTCCATGAAGTGGATACCACCCCGTGGGCCCCAGATAAATTCAAATAGACCTAGATACCTAGAGTGGACCATAAAGTTAAATGATCATAAAATTAGGAATTGTCCATCCTCCTTATTACTATTGAAGAAGCCATCCATCTCAATATGGTGGAAACCTATGGGAAGGTGCATATTCTTACTCACTCCAATCAATCGTGTCAGTCAAATATGATGGAAAACCGTGAGGATGAAAATTCCAACACATTAACATCAACCCCACCATGAAAATATGGCTACAAATTAAAGGTAGACACATATCCCTACTAATTCACATGGACCCCGTCATCCAAATATGGTGGAAATCTATGATCACATGAAAATTCCTACTCATTCACATCAAGCTCATCATATAAATATGGTGGAAAATTACATGTAGATGCATATATATAATAATTCACATGAAGTATGTTAGGAAAATACAATGGAAAACTATGAGAAAAGGTAAATTCTTTCTCGTTCACATCAATCCCACCATGAAAATATGATGGTAATTGGAGAAAGAAACTGGCATATCCTAGTTTTAAATCTGTGATAGACTCTTACCTTTTCCCCTGCACAGGAGGACTATCAGTTCTTACCAGTTGAAAATGTATGACCTAACCAAGAACATATGCATTCCCTAACACTAGAAAGGGAATATATTCATTTTCCCACAAAGTAAGTACCTTAAAATATTTTAGCAATGATAGAGGTTAAGATATCAATAATTGACCATATCTTACATACTTTCCAAGATATAATCACGTTTGTGACAATAAATATGATTTGGGCCCACAACCCCACCTCAACATGTGGGGAGACTCATCCATACAATGGGTTGGTCACATAGGAGTAGACATCCATCCTTTATCTAATTCCAAATATTCATTAGCAATATTCCACGATAAATGGAAAATTGGATTGGACATAGATAATTGTTCCAACTATGAGACACTGATTCAATTAAGTGTCCACTCTAGTAATGGAATATATACCTATCCAAATTATGGAATCTTAATAACATGCCTCAGTAGCCCCATGGGATCTAACTGAATAGGAACCCATCTATGAAGGTTGTAACTCACAGAAAGTGACCCCAGTCACCTTCAAGAGAGTGCCTAAAAATAAATCAAGCCCAATGAATCTAGAAAACAAATAATAGACTTATATCCCTTCTCTTTTGGATTCTGGAGTTCATGATTCCATCAAACATCTATCTGTAGTGGATCAGGATCATATCGATCCATTACTAAATTGTGGAATTGGTAGTAGAAGTTGTGAATGTCCGCTCTACAACATAATTACTAGTAGTTCTAGAGTTCCTCCCCAGAGTATCTACCTAATGTCTTACTTAGAAGGTGTAATATGGTCAATCATGAGAGCTTATCTCCTGTTGTGCATTTTGGTAGACCTTCTCATGGCCCAATGATCAAACTATAAGAACTTCCTCCCCTTTTTTCATTCACTCTAAAGGTCCTCATTAAGGTATACATTGTAGAAATTCTTCCTATAGTCAGACATTGAGCTATGCTGCTAGTCCTCTCCATGATAGCACCCACTACAAAGGTCCTCCCTATAGTAACATTTCATTTTGACAAGAAGGTCCTCCCCTTGTTGAGTGAAATACAAAAAATCCATCATATTCTAATTTTTTCAGAATAATGGGTCTAGACATGTTAGGTGCCCTATCAATGAAAAAGAAAATCCTTTCTCAACCAAAATAAAACTCGAGGAAATTCTCATCCTCTGAGCCACCCATGAACCATTCTCATACCAATGAGACCTCTACTAGCCTTGATAATTGCGATAAGACCATAAATAAGCACACATTTTTGTCTGATAAAGTATAGAAGTCTCTCTTATAATAACAAAAGGATATGTTTCTCAGGATACAAAAATTGGCTCTGGATGACATGCCTAACATATTTTGTCCCTCATCCGCTTCTCAGTTTGTCCTTCTAGAGGAATTTTCAGAAGAATGCATACACAACATCCATCTGAATCTATGAACAACTCTCCTACAACAGAAACAATAATTATTGACTTACAATGGGAATGAATTCCATGTCAAAATTTTGGGAGAGATTCATCATCAAATTTACTTGGAATCCCTTCTTTCTATGCAGCAACCACGATCAAAAAAGTGATTAAAATATCTTTAATAAACAATAATTAATGTGTTTCATGAGTTGAATTGTCTAATTTTCGACACCCCACCTAGTGTTTATATCTAGGGATGGAGGGAACATGGATCATTACATTTCACATCATGCCTCATTTATCATAATCCAATAAAAATGACATATTTTAATTTAATTATTTCAATGTGGCTATTAAGAAAAACCCATGATTGGGAAATACAAAACATTCAACAATAATAGTCCTTGAATAAGTCTCAAAAGCATCAGGCCCATTGAGATAAATTCAGAAAAAAACTCCAGAGCTTTGATACTAAGAACATTCAATAAGATTCTCACTTAAGGGATTTCATTCATCAATCACTGCTAATGTACTCAGAAACAATCAGTTCACATGAAGACACAACATTATATTTAGATCACCCTTGATCAAGGATGCAAGAGATCAAGATGGATCCAATAGTATCAGCATCTGCCTTAGTACAAGATCAGCCTAGCATATAGGAATGGGGGAATTTTTAACAGAAAATTCCCCCCAACACTAAAAAAATAAGCACGATGTTCAACAATAAGATGAAGGGAGAAACCCTAGCCTATAGTGATGGGGGAATTCTTACCTCAACCACCCCTCAATAGAAACCAGTCATTTTACATTTAGGCAGGATGAAAATTGGTGAGGTCTTTTAGTCTATCCCATCTCAGGACCCATTTCCCCAGAATATAGGTGTATAATTAGGTTGCATACAGGTTCCCTCTGAGCCTCCCTTCTCCATGAATCTTGAAGAGGATACACAAAAGGAATGGAGAGGTCTATAAAAGAGTAAAATAACACTCTTATAATTTGATAGTAATTACAGTGCACACAATTCATTATGAATTTGTAAACTCTGTGCACTTGAACCCTATGAATGGAACTATAAATGATGAAAATGAAGAGGATCAAGGAGAGGGTGGATCTATCTAAAACATGGTCCACACTAAGACAAAAAAATAAGTTTTATATACCCATAACTAGATAATCACCCTAAATTTGGGTGCTCCCTCAATCAATCAAGTAATTCATCCTCAGTAAATCTCTAACAAGAATGAAGGCAAGTCCTCATACAATCTTCCTCCTCCTCTCAATGAGGACGATCTCTCTATAATCGAAGAAATATTTTGTTGGTATGAGGAATAAATTAAATAGTTGAGGTGACTCAACATTTTATTTCTCCATGGTAGTTTTTTCATCGAATATTATCCTTGGTAAGAGACTCAACGTACACTTCCAGCAGGTGTACCTCAACAACATGGATTTATCCTAGAAATTGAAAAATTCTTAGGGAATATTCCCAAGTCATAGAAAGGACACTCGATTTAACTATACACGATCATGGAAGGATATCAATTTTTCCCTTCATTAAATATAAAATCAAAATTTGTTCATGAAAATGATCAAAAGATGTCCCTGTCCAGATATCAGCCTCAAATAATGTTATAACTAACACCCCAAATTCTTTCGATTACTGCACATGTCCAAGATCATATTCAATAACACACATATAAAGGTATTATCAACACCATCAAGTTATTGGAAGCTCGATTGGATGTCATGGAGAAGCAGCTTGCACCAGTGTAGCCAGAATAGAATCCTTACTCTTAATGGGTGGGAGACACCCCCACCATTTCCAAACATTGGGAGTCCATCATTCTGATATTAAATGAATCAGGTGACCTAGAACAATATCTGATGCACTATTCTCCCCATTTTGATAACATGATGGGAACTCCTGATCAATAAAAAGAAGTGAAACTCATATTCTTTGTACAAACATTTCAAGGGAAATCATTTATATGGTACACAAGTTTTTGATCTCATTCGATCACAGTATAGGATGATATCCATAGGAAATTACACTTTCAGTTCATCTCAATGCTAAAAAAGACAACAATCAGTGACCTCTCAAATTTAAAACAATGATAAAATGAGAGAATCTAATATTTCATTTCCAAAAGGAAAGGGATGAACTACTCCCTGAACCAACCACTTCCCCAAGAATATATTCTTTCTCCCGGTATTGGGAACCTTCATGATGAGTTGTGAACACTTCTCATCCTGGTGAAATATACATGTGGGTTTTGAGATTTCTGTACCATTTTCTAAATAATGGAAGTTTCTATACAGTGAACCAAGCCAAAGTATCAGATAAATCCACCAGTACTAATGAAAAGAGAAGGAAATAAGTAGGCCACATCTATCACAATTAATCTAGCATCCACGCCTACTCTAGGTCCAAAACCTACAGTTTATCATGTAGCACCCCCCCCCCCCCGGAATCAACAAAAACCCCCCACCTCGATAGGATGAGTGAATTAAACCAAATATAAATCAAAGGAGGGAAGTAACAAATATTACTAATTCCAAGAAGATCAAGTCCAAGGATATTTTATATCTTTTATGGACAATGATTTAATCCTCCTGTCGGAACCTCACATTCCTGACTAGGTATATATTGATGACTAGCCAGATTATTTCCCCTTCCATAGAATGTTGGGGAACACCATTTAGGAATGCTTCATATTCAAAAATATTCTACAGAAAATGATAGATTATGGGAAGGAAAAGTTGGGAAACCCACCAATGCAGGTAGTATACTTTTCCACTACTCCCTTGAGGAAGGAGGTGAGTGGAAAGAAGTTGTTAGTATAAGGCTGCATAAGTTTTATGGTTGGGTGATTTGAAAGATAATCAAACGAACTCATGGTGTTCTCCAAGCACAGTTTAAATAACCAACTACGCCCCCCAGTCACTTCTACTGCAACACAGCTGACGTCATTGGTCCCACAAACCTCCTAAAGCCATAATTTCAATAAGATGCATAATCGGAAAGGTGAGAAGGAATCACAAGAGTATGAAGATACATCATGGACAAATATTGTTTTAAATATCTTAGAATGTAAGCCCTTATATTTAAAACAATTGGCCCCACCCTACCAAATAGAATCACTAGAAACAGTCTGCTAAGAAAATTCCCCTTTGGATGAGGAGTTGATCTTAGTTTTAATTGATTTCATCAACTTAATGGATATCTTATCCAATGATGAGTATGATTATGAACTTGAGTTCCCTACATCTAATTTGGGAACCAGAGGAAGAGGATGCATGAGAAAAGGATATAGGGCAAGATGAAATCATGGTAAGAACCATAATTCTATCCATGTAACTACATAAACTATCAATGTTGAAGAAACTCATGTAAAATACCTTCATAGGGTCCAACAAGAGCATGATAATCCCCTTGCACTAGAAAAAATTCACATTGAACATTATCACTTAGGAATACCAATCAGAGGAGGTACATGAGTTAGATCACCCTCGGTGGGTAGGATAACCTTCTCAGCCCAACCCACCAAGGACATGAGCACCTCAAACTCCTGTTTTGAGGTCCAATACATCTTCATAAAATAATAAATCCCATAAAGTTAATATGAATGATCATCCCTAACTAGAAAATTGTGAGACTTTTGACCATAAGTGTGACATCCTAAAATAGATAGCATTGGTACCGGCTAATATATTAATCAGGGATGCCCTAATTTTGTCAAAAGATCCCAGGAAAGCACTCATATAGGCTTTGTTAACACCTAAGGAGTTTATAGTTGAGGTTTCCACTACTGAGGTCTATTAGAAAGATATTGATCCTATGGAATTTCACATAGTTGTATACTTCATTGATCAAGATGAATATGTCATTATATAGGGACACATCAAACCCATGTATGTATCTATAAGGATAGATGGTATCATTGCCCAAATGTTTTTTATTGACAATGGATCTAGAGTTAACAGCATTATAGTATGAACACTTTGCTTGTAGGGTTACAATGACGATATCTTATCACCTTCTTCCATAACACTATAGGTCTATGATAAAACTGAGTAGAATACATTGAGCCAAATCAATATCAAGAATCAGTTTTTAGACCTCATAGTGGACTCATAATTTCTGGTGGTTTGGTAGAAGACAACCTTTGAGATATTTCTAGGAAGACCCTAGTTGAATCAACATGTGGTAATCCCCTCATTGTTCCATTAATACATATAGTACCTCATTAATAGACAAATAGGTACATTTCGTGCCAATAAGGAACCATTAAAATCCTACAAGTCACAGTATATTTATGCAGTATTCTATCATAGGAATAGGAAACAAGCCCCTTGTTGATGGTGTTTATTGGGTCACCTCCTCAAATGGTCTTGAAATGATCATGGATAACCCCTTCAAATAGCTCAGTGAATATTATGTATTTCCCATCAATAAGGTTATGAATATGATCCCAAATACAGGCACATATTTAGGAATATTTATGGTTTCAGTCAATACCACTGATTCTAGTAGTGTTGAATTATTTTTTGACTCCCCAGATAGTGGTGAAATATTAGAGTAAGTTTCCCTCATTCCATCCCCAGATATCTAGGAAATCCCTTCCTCACTATTTGAGGAAGAATAGGTTGTCTCATCACCCAAAGAGGATAAATACACTTCTTATCTATCTCCCACTCCATCCTCTCTAGATTTTAAAGGAAATATAGCATTTTCATTTGGGTCAAATGAAGTCTCTTCATCTATAGAATGCTAAGATATTGTCTCCTACCCCAACTCTAGAGAACCTGTCCCACTTCATGATCCCCCTATGGAACAAGAGGAAGAAGTTGTATAAGAGGAATAATAAGAATAGGAGGACCTTAGGGGTACTCCTTGAGCATTTCAAGAGAGAATATCTACCACCATTAATGAAATCAATGCAATAAAACTGCATAAAATAGAAGACCTAAAACCCACATTGATCAGTGAATCCATGTCACCTGAAGAACAAGAGGAATATACCTCCTTCATGAAGATGCATCTGGATCTGTTTTCTGATAACAACACATAAATGTTGTTCCTTGATCCTGAGGTGGAAACTAATCATCTAGGCCTACCTAAGAACCACCAAGGATATAAACAAGTATCCTGAAGGATAAACCCGAAACATGTTGCCAAAATTGAGGTAGATGTTGACAATATCATTAGATAAAACTTCATTTTGGAGGTCTAATATCACAAATGGAAGATGTATATCCTCCCTGTCAATAATAAGAGTGGGAAAATCAATGTCTGCAATGATTTCAGGTATCTCAACCAAAACCGCCCAAAGTATAGTTTCCCAGTACCGATTACAGAACTATGGATTGATGAAACAAATATATATCAGTATATATCCTTAATGAATAGATATTTTGGATACAATAAGATCTAAATGGCCTAGTAAGATGATGAAAACACCACCTTTATGGCCCCCATGGAGTATTGTTATATTCGGTAATTCCCTTTGGCTTGAAGAATGATGGTCCTACATACCAATATTCTATGAATTTCATCTTCAAACCCATCATGGAATCGTTTATTGAGTGCTATGTTGATGTCCTAGGGGTTAAATTTCAACAATTATCTGAACACCTAGAATATTTTGAAACCATCTTCAACAAACTAAAACAAACCCATCTTGAAAATGAACCTCTTGAAATATACATTGGGAATTACCTTAGATAAATTTCATGTATTCATCATATTTCACCTAGGCATCAAAGTGGACCTTGAGAAAATAAAGTTTATCCTTGGAATGTCACATCATTACAAACTCACATAGTTGATAGGATGTCAAGGACACTTGGCCTATATTTGTAACTTTATATCCAACCTTGTAGGAAAATTTCTTTCTATCACCGGGTTGATAAAAAGGGGGTCACATGTCAGTGGACTGATGGTTGTCTAGAAACAGTCAAAAATTTCAAGAAAAATATCTTAATCCCACCAGTGCATATTCCATCTAACGAAATTATACCTCTTATTTTGAATGTGATATCCTTAGACTGATGATTAGTTTCATTACTCACACATAATAATGATGTATGTGATGAAATTTGCCATTATTATCTCATTAAAACCATGATTGATGTTGAGACTCATTATTAAAATATCTAGAAAAATTATCTAGTGTTAATATTTGTAGTCCAAAAGCTAATCGACTACCTACATCATCACAAAATCTATTTGGTATCTTGTATATACCGACTCAAATACATTTTCAACCAACCAATTTTGACTAAAAATAAATCAAAGTGGGTTTTCATCCTGTAGAAGTTTGAAATTCAGTTTTTACCTTAAAAAGTGGTCAAAGTACATGCATTTGAAGATCTTTTAGAAGAGAACCCCTCAATAGAAATGACATCATTGGACACTGAACTACCTGATGAAGTGGTTTTCTTTGTTCTATAGGGACCTCAGATATGGGATATTTATTTCAACGGTGCATTTATAAGTATGAAATGGAAGAGGATGGAAGACCCCAGGCTCAACAAAGTGAGGCTAGGAGTCTTGATCATCTTCCCAGCAAAGGTACTCCCACCATACACCTTCCTATTTTTGTAAGGGTGCACAAACAATGAAGTAGAATATCATACTCTCAATGTATGGGATAATTTTTTCACTTCAAGTACTAGTAAATCACTTAATGATAAAAGGTTATTCATAATTGGTCATCAAGGAGATAAATGGGGATTATTCCATAAAATTGATGAGATAATCTCCTTGGTAAACCATGTTTGGGGACTAATGGAATAATTCTATTTGTATTAGACATTAACTTATGTCCCACGATCATAGAATTCCCAAGATGATGCATTGGAAAATGCAGAAACAACTCTAGTTGTTACAGACCATGATGAAACAATCATCAATATTACACATTGTATAATGGTATCACCTTTTGTTTGAGCTAACATGGAAGAGATCAATGAGATTACCCCTAACTTTAAACTTTATATTCATACCACCAGTTGGATGTCACCCCTTGTGAACTAAATTCAAAAAGGAGAGCTACCACTAGAAAGATATAAAAAATAGAAAATCCAAAGATGAGAAATTAACTTTGTTCTATATAATGGAAGGAATCATCAAAATGTACCCTATACGTGGAGCCTTGATGGGGTACTTCCAAGGTGCAATGATGAGGAAGAGACCACAGTTTTCATGAAGGAAGTTCATACTATATCTTGTGGCACCCACTACTAAGGATACAAACTCTCCAATAAAATTTGAAGGGTTGGGTACTATTGTCCCACTATAATGAAGTGATGCACTAAATTCACCAAAAAGTGTCATTACTTATAGGTTTATTCTGACTTCATTCACCAACCCCCATAGTTGTTTAAAATAGCCAAATACTCCTTTCTATTTTTTATATGGGGAATGGATTTCATGGGACCATATCCTCTCACTACAAAAAATTAGTTCAAGTACATTCTCACTACAACTGATTTCTTTAACAATTGAGTTGAATTTTTACCCCTTAAAAAGTTCTTATCAAGGAACATTGTCATCTTTGTGAGACAAAACATCATAACTAGATTTAGTGTCCCTCATACAATACTAGTAGACAATGACAATAATTTCTATTCTACTGAAGAGGAACAACTATATATGGAGTATGAAATGAAGTCCAACCAATCATCCTGCTACCATGTTGTGGCTAACAGACAGATAGAGGGATTTAATAAGACCCTATAAAATATACTCCAAATGATGTTATATAAGGATAAAAATTATTGTTTGGACAATCTCTTTCATTCCTTATGGGATTACCATACTAAACCCTGCTCTTCCGCACAAGATACCCTATACTCATTAGTATACGGGGCAGTGGTGGTCCTGCCCATTGAATTTCAATTTCCCACGCTCCACATTTCCATCTGTGATCAGTTATCCATAGATAAGAAATCTTATAATTGAATATATGAATTGCAGTGACTAGGTGAGAAGAGATTTCACACCTTACATCATTTGGAGGTCCACCAAAACAGGATTTCACGATCCATTAAAGAAAATTCTTCTAGTATTTCTTTAAGGTGGAGACGGAGTTGGTCCTCAAGACTCTAATGATAGTAAGAAATAAACATCCAATGTTGGAGCCAAAGCAGGAGGAACTTTATTCCATACACAATGTATACTCCAATGACACCTCCATTTAAACTTGATAGACAAGAATCTTACCATGGACCCCAACAAAGAAAGGTTCCTGAAGAATTGTTTTGTGTAATCCCAAGAGACAAGCATCCATATCAGATGATGTTAAACTATATGGTACATCATCTTGATTTCATGACATAAAACTATATTGTACATTGTCATGACACAATTACATCAACCTACATAGTACATCATCCTGATAACATGATGTTAAACTACTTGGTAAATCATTCTAATCACATGATGTTAAACTTTATGGTAAATCATCCCAACAGAATGATGTTAAACTACATAATCATTCTTTGTCACATGACCTTAAAATTGAATGATATATTCTTCAAAGTCGCAATAAAATAAACTATATGATATTAATGTCCTTATTGTGTAAGGTTGAACTAAATAGAACTACAAAGTTCTCACCTGAGAGGACATCATCCTTGGTATCAATCATCTACAAGCCCATATTCAAGAACTACATATGTCTTGATTACTATAATTACAGGATAAGTAGTGATACCTAGACCTCTTGAATTGGGCCTACCCACAAATTTAACTCAACTTATATGATGATTTTTTTACCAACCTTTGGCCTCAAAGCCTCTTTTCAAATCTGGATTATGATTCTTTCTAGTCCACAAAATTATCCTTACCATAAATATAAGGCACAGTCATCATGATCACATGATGTTAAAAATCATGTATATCATCCATGTCACAATATAATAAACTATATGAGGCCAAAGCCCTTATTGTATGAAGTTAAACTGCATAACACTATAATGTTATCACCCATGAGGATATCTCCCTCAGAATTAGTCACCAACCATTCAATTTTCAAGAACTATGTACCGATTTATTCCTGTCCATATAGAATACATAGCGATACTTAGATTTTACATCTTGGTCCAGTCACCCCAAAAGTGAAAAAATACCCCTCATTAAGTATGGTTCAGACCTGCATATGAAAATTTCCATCAAGAACTATGTGTGGCTTGATTCTTGTCGTCATAGGATATGTAGTGACCCTCGGATATCTAATCTCATCTCTATCCACAATAAAGGATAAATACAAACCCCTCCCTTTGTACGTGTCAGATCTGCATAGGGATTTTTCAAATTAATATGTATGGATTGATTGTCCTTTTTAGAAGATAAATTGAGATGCTCATATTTTTCATCCTGGTCAATCCACCACAAATGTAAAATGCCCCTACTATTCATTTTATCACCTATGTTTGGCGTAATAAACCATTTCCACCCCTTGTTTATCACACTGGGTATAGCTTACATGGGAATAAGAGTGTCGGTAGGGGATTCCCTACATGATCAAGGCGTATCAATCCACATTAGGGTTTCCATTATCTCAGTAGAAAGAAATTTATAGGAACACAAGATGTCATTACCAAATTATGTTAAATTGTGTGGTCAAAGCTTGTTTGATAACTACATATTACTTGATTCCTTCTATTGTAGGATATGTAGTGGCACATTTGTCTTTAATATTAGTTCTAGTCATAATATTTCCTCTTCATATCGGGTAACGTATGTCCTTACTACATGACATTAAACTACATGGAGAATTTCTTTTCCACATAAACTCAAACTACATGGTACCTCAAGAACTAAATATCTATTAATTATCATTTTGATGGGATACATAGGGACACCTAGACCTATTTTTCTAGCCCCAACCATGGGGTAAAGAAAAAAAGAAGTTTCCCCACCTACTTCAGAAAATCAAAAACCTTTTTATGAGATCTTAAAATTATGTTTTCTCATTCTAGGATCCATTAAAGAAACAATAATATCCCCTCTTACATATGATTTAGATCTATATGGGGAATTTCACACTCCATGTTCAATTGTGGTATGAATGTTTCTCACATACATGGAAACATTTCTTCAATTTATCATATTCTATGCCTCATGCAATTTCGGATCTCCATAATATTCCTATTTCCATTAGAGATGAGGGGGGTTAATGTCTTGAGGGAACCTTTGTTTGACTATATAAAATATTCCATAGTTGTCTATGCATAAGATTCCCACAAAAAGTCTTTTCAACCAAAGGAAAATTCATCCCCAAGATAGTCCAATTCTATCTTCATAAACCCTGATGTTTTTTCTACCCCATATCATTTTTCCTAATCCAAGAACCTCCAAAATCATGGTTTATACTTTATTTCCTTCTCACATATGAGGCATGTCGAAACATCACAGCCCGATGAGCCTCTCGTTACTTGTCATTTCTATGAAAAATGGTCTGGATCATATAACCTAAAACTACAAGACTCCATGTCATCCTCACTACATGACATTAAACTACATATTTTATGTCCTAGTTACATGAAACTAAACTGCATGATGTTCGGAATTACATGTGGCTTGATTCCTTCCAACATAAGATGTATAGTGACACCCGAGTACCCAATACTACATCTAACCGCAGTAAAAGTTAAGAATTTCCTTTCCAGGTTCATGACTTAGACCTGCACAAGGTACCATATAAAAACTATGTATGGAGTGATTCTATCTTTGACAGGATAAGTAGCATCACCCAGATCTTATATCCCATTCTGGACACATCTATTTTTTCCCACTCTTTTATACATGAGTTAGATCAATATAATAGGGTCCAATAGGTATCTCACTCTACACTTGAGCTTATATTCAAAACAAAATTCCCTTCCCCTCCCAATAGTTCAATCGATGCATGGTGAAACCTTCCCAGAACTATTTATGGATTGATTCTCATTTTGAAAAGATACATAGTGATTAACATAACTTATATCTTTGGACCATACATAAAAAATATTAAAAAAAATCCTTCTTGTGTATGGGTCAGACCTGCATAAGGGAAAAATTTCTACCCATTCCCAAGAAATGTCTACATGAAATGCTCCTTTCATATTCAGGAACTTCCTTTTTTAAACCAAACTCTGTGTATGGGGAAGTTTTAATCTCCATAAATATCCTTGGATATCATAAATAGTGGGTTAGTTTCCTGAGGACACCTTTGTTTGACTATGCATAATATGTCCCAGTTGGATCATTATAAGTAACCCATAAAAAATTCTTATAAACCAAAGTAAAATTCATTCCTATGAGAGTATATTACTATCATCATATTCCCTAATGATGTTTTTATCCCAAATTAGCTTGAAATATTTCCCCTTCCTGCCTAGATATGATAAAACGTTCTTGGAAAAATCACCCTAAAAATGAACAATAGTTTATCACTAAATAAAACCTAAGAGTCCTAAATTGTAGACATTGAACATCCTTTACATAAGAAACTAAAATGCATTATCCATTTCATGGATTCATGACATTAAAATACACCAATCTACATATCTTCTTTATTCAATAAAAATTCATTTAAGAGTTGTTTTCCATTCAGAGACAGTACTGATATAGATTCCCTCATCATTTTCAAACATAATTCCCTTAATAAGACACCCTTTGAGGTCTAGATATTTCCAAATTTTCATAAATTACATGGCCATCAAAAATGAAGGGTCGGTGTTTGGAGGAAAAATTTGTTTGATTGTGCACAATATACCCTAATTGGCTCTATATAAGTTTCCCAAGAAAAAGGTCTATCAACCGAATGAAAATTTATCCCTATGAAAGGATTCTCATATATCTATATTCCACAAAAACTTCTTATTGGAAACCTTTCTTGTAGTTACACCTCACATAAATTACCTATATCATGGCTCATATTTAGAAATTATAAAACCAAATTTCAAAAATCCCCCATTCGTGTCTGATGAATTTTGGGACATTCTCGGCCAATAAGCTCTATTGGGGTCATAACCCCATGAGTCTTGGTCCATGTTTTTTGACCTAAAACATCATTTTCATTATTTCATCTTTCAAGAATTTAAAATTTTCATGAAAAGAGACACAGTACTATCTAGGTTGAAAATCCACAAAGGGAACCATGGGTAAAAGATGAGTCCAAGCTTGCTAAACCTATGCATTGCATGGTTTAGAAAAAAAAATTGAGCAATACAAAAAATTGACACAAAACTTGTTAGGTTAGAAACATAGGAAGGGAAGCCTAAGAAAAAAAATACAAATTTTTCCTACTAATCCCACATGAAATTGGACTTAGGTAAATTTTAGGGTGGTAACAAAAAAGACACAAATTTGTAGGGTTCTCCCAGAAACCCAAGAAATAGTCAAAACTAAGTTTACTGAGTCTCTCAACTTAGAAAAAAAATATATAATTACATGATCATGTCAAATTTAATATCCATGATTATGACTGAGATTGATTTCCATTAAATAAACCATTCAATTAATCTAAGGGATTATCTTTCAAAACATGCAACAAAATATGATTGATCGGCACAAAAAATGGATAAAATAAAGGACTGTCATTGAAGAGGGAAATTTTTTTAATTTAAATGGAGAAAAAGGAGAAACATCTACATATTGTAGCCTCTCCTTGTGAGAAAAACATTGGGATTACAAAGACCACTTAGTGGATTCATAATGATAAATCAGTGCCTGATCTGAATCATGTGAAGCTTGGTGGAGCTCATACAAAATTTCAGTCTCAACATTAGTAATAGAGAACAATTATTCTTCCTTCTTAGCTAAATCCAACCCTACCTTCTTATCCCCCTCCACCAATAATTTCTCTTCATCAGTTTTCACCCCAATACAAGATAATTCTCATTTGATCTCCTTTATTTCATGACTATCCAGCTCCACCTCATGATGAAGTTGCTCTACCAAGGTCCTCTTCTATACAACATTGCCCAGTCTCCCCATGGAAATCCCAGCCTGCTTAACTACTTCATTAAGAATAATCTACCTGGTTGTGGCAAGATGGTCCAGGGACACTACATTTGAAATGATAGAATGGAACATGTTGTTACTCCCCTAGTAAGAAATCACATTTTTACTATATTTTGAATGGCGTAATAATTAAACCCCTTATACCCAAGAAATGAAAATAGGAAATATAATTTGGGTCGTTTCATCATCAAATTTTCTAGGTGGTTAGAGAAATCAGCTTTCAGAAATATTTTCATATTTTAAAATGGGGAACAAAAAGTTCATCTAGATACTCCTGTTCACATCATAATCACTCTAAAAAGACATAATAAATTAATGAATAAGTGAACCATAGAGGTTCTCGACTCAATAAACTAACCATGGATTGATTCTATAGCAACCACCTCTCATTCAATATCAGAAGGTGGGAAGGTTGAAGCATTGGCTGCAAGCGTCAAAACTTGTGGCCAAAATTCTAGAACCAAAATATTAAAGCATCCAATGCCTATGTTTTAAAAAATGGAATTTATGGAAGAGTGGAGAACTCACCTTCAGTCTTTTTAATATCATCATTCCTAACCAGCATCATTCCATCGCATGTAAAAACATATGTTTCATCCTCAATCTATAATTTGACTTCAGGTTTTTCCAGAGATACCCATGGTGCATGCTCATTCTCAATCAGGTCAGTGATCATTAGAAGATATCTCATCAATACTAAGCTTTCAGGGGTAATAATAATGAAATGAAGAGTAGAAATGGAGTCTAACTCCCCTTGAATTTGAATCGATGCCATTTCCATGATGGTTCTCTCCATAGAAAGAGGTTCAATACACTCATATGAATATTAAACCTCTAATGACTCTCTTTATAATAGTATATAGGTCATTTGATTATGAATATATACTCCCTAGGGCTTGGGATCACCATTAATGGCCTCAACTAGCATGGGTTCCCTTTTTATATTTAGGAACAATAACTAATAGTATCATGTTTGTCTCTGAATAAGAATGGGTTGCATGCCCCTTGACCGTTGTTGCCTACTGACTCACTAGATATACACCAATTAATTGTGAGGTGACTAGTCAACACATGGAAGCACATTGCATGAAATTTGAATAAAGAGATGTAGCAGTTACATGTTATCCTTAAAGGTAGACATATCATCATCTATCATGCATGCCGATGATTTTTGGTCTTCCATAAGGATGATCCCTTGGAAGGAATATTGGGTGGGTCCAGTAGTTGAAATGATCCAGTAGGATCTGAAAGAATCACCTCCATATTCTTAATTACCCTAGGGGAGCCCTCTCCGGCGACTCCCATGTCTGAAGGGATGTTCTCTCCATCTATGTTTCCCCTTGGGGTGTAATCTATGGATGCAACTAGTTCTCAAATCTCCCCAGACTCCCATAAGTACCTAGAGTAGGTGTTCAAGGTCATGATAGTAAAAAAAATAAGATTTTGTACAAATAACCATATTACATCTTCTTCAACATCATCTCACCCTATCATGATTACTACCATATCCTCTACTTGGTCTAACTAGTAAGTCTTATCCTTGAATGAGTATATGCAAGTTTCCATTTATTCTAGATATGTATCCACTTCATGAGAATCTTCTCGAGAAGTGAACCACATAGGATAAGTGATCAATTCAAAGCCTTCAAGCTTCAAGGTCTCTTACTGAAATATTTCACAGATATATTTTGTATATTTTCTTGTTCTCAAGGTATCCCATGCTCTCCAACCCTTTTTCAAGGATATAGTGATTGCAATTGATAATGTTGAGATATCCAACCTGAGAAGTGGGGAAGGTTCTAGCCACCACACATGCTTCCTGGGAACCTCAGTCGCCCTGTAACCCTCTGGGTTTGGGAGCATATGAGACCCATATGAGAATGAGTAATTTCACCAACCCCGGTTGTGGGAGGGGGGAAACATCACCAGCTCCACCCCCCCCCCCCCCACTGGAGTTTTCACAACAATCATCATCTTCATCCTTATTAACATCATACCTCACCATTGGAATCACTCACTAAGACCATCTATGATGGTTCTATAGGGAATATATTGATTCATCAAGGTATCAAATATAGGAATCAACCATATTAGTGTCATCAGCATAATTTATAGAAGTGGTATATGACATGTATCCATATACAGTTAATAGAACCTCCATATCCTATAGAAGGCGCCATAGAACGCGAGTTGAATGGGAACTCCCAATGGAATCTCATTTTCACCATACTGATGAAAAATATACCTCAGAATAAATGGATACATAACCATGAGAGGATGTAAAAAACATACATGGTTAAACCCCATTATTTCAACATCTTCTATAGTGTAATAGAAACTATAGATTTTATTAACTGCTTCTCTGGACTAGAATTCCAAACTGTTTTCCATGGGTTCACTACAACCTCATGAACTTTTTTTCCTTGGGAAATAGGGATAGTTTTTTCTTTTTTATCTTTAGGGTATAGTTAGTAACAGACCATAGCATATGATATTATAAGTATAGGCTTAAAACCCACAGAAGTTGGAAGTCCAATCAGGCCCTGTGTGTTCTTATAAGTAAACATCAACTAGAGATATCGATATACCATTAGGTGTTTCTCCTATAATAAATTTTTGATAGTCCAAGGACACCTCATATGAACATATTTTAATTGACCTATAAATCTACATAGTGCATACCACTTGAATATAAGCTCCCCATAAATCCTAGAAACTAATATTTCTTTTCTCAAAGAGACATAATATCCTCACCTGACATGGTCCTTGGATCCATCATTTACCAATGTACCAGAAGGGGGAATGTAAGGAAAATAGGTAAAACAAACATTATAGTTGAACTAATCCATCGTTTCTTGACCACTCTAGTTATATGGACCTACCCCACTTATGATTGCAATATGGGGTCAGATGATAGCTTCGGGGATTTTTTGAGTGTTGATATATTTTTTGCCTCCCATATGGAATTCTACATATCCCCAAATAACATGGAAGGGACCCACCATCTGGTATGGTGGCCTATACTCACTAATCCATCCCAAAAAATGGTAAATATTCTCCATCACTGGGACAATAAGGTTTATATGCTTACTAGTGGACAATTGAGCCTCCATTTTGAAAGTCATAACTCTGACCCCGGTACCAAAATCAAACACTAGTAGAAATAATCCACTTAGAAACATGGAAAGAAATCATTCTAGTTGGAACAGCCAGTCAACATTGGGGATGATCTTCTAACCCCACTCATTAAACCGACCATCCTTGAGTGTGGGACAATAATCACCAATATTCTTTCAGGTCTCAACAGTCATTCAAGTCCTCATCCTCCTTGTGCATGGCTTTGGGAAATATATTGTAGTAATGGAATCAATCCAATAAGAAAATGGGATGCCCTTCATTGGGTGTGGTTCACCCATCAATAGTTCTTTCTCCTTGTTAATAAGTTCTTTTAAAGTGGAGGGGTCCTCTACATGTCGTCCTAAGCTGAATAGGGCATCATAAACTCATCACACATGTCACCCATGATGTGAACCTCCAAAATAAACTGGTGGTCCGAGAGACTGATGCATACTTCCCGATGAACCAAGTGGGAGATACTAGTGTTTGGGCTCTATATTCTATGTAATTATGGGATAACATTTTGACTTTAGTGGGAGTAAGTTTGTGACACCCAGATAGCATCGTAAATCCTCATGAACATTAACTCATCCTTCAATACATCACAACTCTAGAAGAACCTGAAATCTCACCCCCATTCTAGGATAAATTAGTCTCTAGGGTGAAGGTCCCACTTCTATGACCACCATAGATTCTCTATTTTCATGGCCTTTTGTGAGATATTGTTATAGTAGTTGGTGTTTTATTCTAGATCATACATAGATTACTCCAGTAAATGTGGAGTGTAGTTCAAAATAAACTTGGTTGTGTGTGTTTCCTAGATGAATGACCCACCTCATTGAGATTTTATCTCAATGAATATATTTATTCTCGATTATCCAGGTTGTAAGTTGATTTTGTGTGCATGGCGCTATAATCAAAATGTCGAATGGCAGCATAAATCCATAAAGAGGTAGTCTATCAGAGATCAGATATTCTTTTTGGACATCAATCAGAATTCCTTCTAAGGATTGAAGAAATCCATCATTGGTGATTTTAAAATTGTCTAAAATAGAATCCACCATACCTTTACACATCTTGTTGGTAGCAGAAAGAGAACCATCGGTAGTAGAAATAGAATGTGAGGGATCCAAAAAAATTTATACAAAAAAATAAATGAGTGGAAGTGGTTAGTCTCCATAAAAAATAAAAGATTATAAATCACAATGAACCATAATTTTACAAAGTGATTGGCCCCTGAACTATCAGTTCAGGAAGTGTTGGCCTGCAAACTATCAGTTTGTGAAGCACTAGCCCACAAAGTTATGACCCACGAAGGGTTGTATAATGAAGAATTTCTCCACGTGGGGGCCAGTACATAGGATACCACATCCAAAAATCATATGTTCTATATTATGGAAATTAATAATTACCATTCATGGGTGATGACATTAAAATCACGAAATATCCATCCACAGATGAGAAATGTTATGCAGAAGCAGTGGGTGATGAAGAGTTTTCGGTGGGATCATGTTTGTAGATAGAAATCGATAAAGTAAAAATGATCTGATCCACCAAATTATAGGAATGGTCCCCTATTACGATTCTATATGGGTTCCACAAAATATTTCAAAATAAGACCAATTTCTACATCAAAACAGCCTTCTCTTCATCGTGATCAGAATCCATTCTAATGGGGGAATTTGTTGGGTCTTGAAAATTCTACATACAAGAAGAATATAATTCCATGAACATGAAAAAGTGTAGAAATAAACCCATAAGAATAATTTGAAAAAAAAATAAAAGGGGAAGAATCCATAATGAATGGTTTGGGTTCATAGAGTAAAAATTACTACATAGACCGTCGCTCTTCATGGCATTCTTCTGCTTCTCTAAGCACCCTATGAAAAAACATTTACCTCATAATATGGTACCGTTGGTGCTTTCAAATAAAACTAATTCATTTTTGGGGTTGAATAGTGATTTCCACCCCTGCGAACGACACTACCCCTTGAACGAAATCATTTTTAGGATGAGATGGTATTGCTGACACCCGTAAATGAAACCAAATCATTTACGGGGCTAAAGGGTGATTTCTTACCCCATAAACAACTTACCCCCATAAAGGAAATCATTTTATTGATGGGGAATCCTCATTGGTCTCCCTCAACTGGCCCACTATGAATGACCAACCAAGATGACTAAATGACTCATTATTTTCATACATTTATCTTACATCATTTTTTCATAACATTTCATACATTACACAAAAACATTCCCAAAGACCATATTAGTTTAGTGTCATTAAAAACTTAGAACACAAACTTCTATTCTGTTGAAATATATTTAATGTTTCCCACAATGATCTTCCCCTTTAGTATTCCTACCTAAAACCTTACTTTATAAACTGGATAAAACAAATCATAAAAAAAGGGTTAGATCAGATGTTTAGTAAGGGTAATAAAAGAGAATATATAATCATAATAATGAACATAACGGTATGATAACATGACTTTAACATTATTAAATCATACCCTTCATATCAAAGATCATATACATGATTCACGGTATAAATAATGATAGTTCAAAAATAAATGAATAATTAAGGAATCAAAGAGTATAATCAATGACATCAAAACATTGACATAAGACATGAAATTATGGAATACACAAAAACTTGTAACTTTGTGAACATTTATAAAAAGTAATAGGTTCACTCATTAAATTAATTTCATGAAATAAGACCCTTGCATAAATATTTGTACAAGAAAACTAGGTCCATACAGAAATTTACGGATACGAAAACTAGGTCCATGCCTAGAATTGGGAACATGAAATCAGGTTCACGCATAACATATATACCTCATGAGTTATCCATATTTTCCTAATTAATTGGAGGTAGATATAGGTCTCACCAATCACATAATAAAAACCGTACATATGTTTTCTACAATAACATAAAATCATTCATTATATCAGAACCCATGGAATAAAATGGATTTCATAAACATAATTCAATCATAATATAACCCGGGAAGGGAAATGGGTTTCATAAATATCATTCCATGCTAAAAATAAACCATTCATATAAAGAGTAATAATGGTAGCATATAATATTATCTCTAGTATAACATAAGTAACATCAAATAATGTTATCTTAGATTAAAAATAATTTTTAAATATCACTTGAAATAATTATTCAAGGAAATATCCTTTTCATTTTTAAAAAATCTTTTTTAAATCATAACATGTTTATCAAACCTTTTTTAGTGAAAATAACATTGAAAATTTATAAAATATTATTTTAAAATTATTATAAACATATTTTAAATCATTTTTCCTTAAAAATGATCAAAATATCATTTAAAACACTTTTAAAACATTTTTAGAAAATGCTATTTTGAAGGAAAATAGATTTCAAACTGAAGAGAGAATAACATTACATGAAGCTTAAAATATCATGAAAATAAAAATGTTCATGATAAAAAAAATTCAAATGGTATTATATACACCTCATAAAAGAATATAGGTTCATAACATTACATGTGTCTCAAAGAAGGAAAATTAAGGCAAAATTACCTTACAGATTTGGTAACTTTTGAACTGTAAACCCCATGAAATTGATATCATAAAATTTATATGTATATACTCATAGAATTAATTTTAAGTACCATAGAATAATTTTTTTTCAATTATATATACCACATAATGATAAATAGGCAGTGAACATGGCTTATATCTCATGAAAAATAAAAGTGAGACGGAAATCCCTTATCACTTTATACTCATTTGAATCCTATGACCCATGAAAGAAAGAAAATTTTGTGGATATGAAAATACCATAAGCTTATATATAATTCTCAAAAAATAAATTCACAGTAATTATATACACTATGTATCAGAAACAAGTAGTGTATAAGGAATGTGTCCCACAGAAATAAAAGTGAGAAAAAAATCCCTTACTACATGAGTAAATTTTGAATCGTGATCCCTATGATAGAATAAAATCACTTTAAATTATTAATATAATTAAATACTCTAAATAAATGATATAAAATTTCATTGTTCAGAATATATTCCACACAAAAGAATCTAGCGGTGAATATTACATGTATCTCACGGAAATAAAAGTGAGATGAAATCCCCTTATCTTAAGTCTTAACTTTCTATGAACATGATAAAAATATTTAATAATACATATAATTTAATTATAAATTCACCAAATAATAATATTCATATATATTTAATATCATATGTGATTTACTTATGACTTTATATTACTCAGTTATTAACAATTCCATGTTAAAGTTATATCTCAGGTAATAACCACTTTGTTTTTCATTCATGTTTTGACTTATAATCCTTAGTCCTATTACATAGATCATGATTTCATAGATAATATAATGATAATAATGTTAAAAATATTATATATATTCAATAAAAATTTATTCCTTGTGATTCATAGTATTTTGAGATAGGAAATAAAAAAAATTATTCATGGAGGCAGTACGTCATACGTACGCATGAACAATGTTTTCATTTTTCTATCAGGTTGTGATATATTATAATTAAATAATAGTTATTTATGTCATATATATTACATATATTCATAAAATTCATCTGTATTACTATCCATGTGAAATAATGATGAAAACATAATAACATTGCATTATGGAGATAGTAAGACGTATGTATGCACAAGTGATGTTATCATTTTCCAAAATATTATACTGTAAAAATGTTAGAAATTATATTACTATTAAATAAGTATAACTATGTCAAATATATATAAAAACATATTTTTGATATTCCCCCATGAGAGGTGGTAAAGGAAAAATGAATATTCATCGTTTCGCAAGGCGATAATCTGCCGTACACACGAACGGTAAGTTCATTACCCATTAGAAGGAAGTGTGTGAAATTGTAGGTCAAACAATAAATAAAAAAATATTTGTATATTTATTATACTTATATTAGAATATAATAATTAAATAAAATAATTTTTTTGGTTTAAGGATGAAATGAAATGAAAACATTAGTTGATGAACCTTACCTCTTATTTGGGTATCCCCTTTTGATTTGAAAAAAAGGACTTATTATGTTATATTTATTCAAAAATTAAGGATTGTGGGATTAATTTAAGGTATTTTGGAGGAGACATGGTATGATTTTGTATGATACTAATGGATTTTCTTGTGTGAATAAAATAAAAGGATAGGTTCCCTTTTATAAGAGAGGGGAGGGTCACTTTTTGAAACTCTCAAATTATTAATATGTAATAAATTCAATATCAATTAAAATACCTCAAAAATAACATTTATTAGAATATAATACGAAATAAAGATCTAATATCATCAACCAATATATTTTAGATAGGTTTTTTTTTAATTTTAAACCTTATATTTTTTATTAACCCTTAGTTAAATTATTTTAATTTTAACTTTGCTAACAAAGTTTTTAATGTTAATAGAATGTAGTTTTTACATATAAAGTGTAAATTGGACCATAAAGGATCAATTTATGATATTTTACACCATATATCATCCTTTTTTCCTTGTTTCATATTTTTATTATTTTTTAATAATTTAATAATATATCACTTTCATAAAATGTCATTAGTGTCAATTTTGACACCATTCATTATTTGTCTTTATAAAAATTTCCCAAAAACATTATATCATCAATAAAACTATATTAACTCATCCCTAAAATGTTTAATTAATCCATAAAAAAAATTTATGACATTAATTATATCAAATTATATTTATTTTAATATTTTTTAAATCATTTATTAGGTATTTCCATTAATTAAACAATTATTGCATCATAATTGTAGAAAACATTTATTTATTTATATTCTCAAAATTATGAATAAATAACCATGATAAATAAAAAAAATTAGATTTAAAATTAATATTTATATTTGAATTTATATCCTTTATAACCCTATATTAAGTATTATATAGTTATTAATAATTTTAGTATGTTGTATTTAACTTTTCTTAATATAAAATATAATAAATGTATTACTTTCATCCAAGTGACATAAAAATGTTATAATTTTGGCCCAAGGATTAGTTTGGTTTAAAAACACTCATAAAATAAAATTAGGATAAGTTTTAGGGTAATTCTATATTATTTATAATATTATTTTTTACCCCAAATTACCTGATTTATCTTTTAACATGTTAATAAATAAATTCTAAAGTTATTATTCATAATGCCCAAAAATAAAATAAACCTATTTAAATGATTGTTACCCTTTGATTCAAAATATATACTATATTTCTTAAAATTAAAAACACAACTGTTCTATGTATTTATTTTAAAATTATTCTCATTGATGGGTTGAGAAAAAGGGTTGTTAAAGTTAAAACATGCAAAAGATTGAATTTTTTTATATCTAAATTCAAAGTAAAATTAATTCCTATGAATTATATTAGATAAAATTATAAGAAATTTATTTATTTATACATTAAAATCAATAAAAAATATAATTATACACTATAAATTATTTCGGTGAAAAAAGTTACTTTTAATTAAAATTTAGTATTTTTTACTATTCATCAAAACATGAATCTTATTATAAAAATACCAAAAAATAAACTGAAAAAAATTATTATATAGTGATTTAAAATAATTATTTTATTTTTTCAAATATAATATATAAAAGTGTCAAATTGGATTTAAAATGGGTTCTCCATTAAAAGGAGATAAAATTACCCTTTTAAAAAATATAGGTTTTTATTCATTAGATTGGGTTGGTTCTTATATTATGCATATAAAATTTATTTGATGAATATTTTATTGAATATGTAACATATATATTTCATTAATATCATTTAATAATAGTAATTAATTTAATTATTAAGACCAAACGACTTTGGGAGAATAAAAATAAAATTATTTCCTTTACAATAAATTGGTATATATTTTAATTTATAATTAATTTCTAACCAATGAATTCATATTATAAACATTATATTTAGTTAATAATATTAATAACCACTAATTTAATGGCTATGTAATATCTTATTATATTAAATAATAATATTTTGGCAATATATTATTGTTCGGTAAAACTCGTTATTGTGTGTAATGCAAGCTATCAAAAGAACTTGACATTGTGTAACACAAGCCAAGAATAGTATTTTTTATACCAAAATATAATATATGTGTTTCATGAAGAATAATATCGGATTGTTTTTTTGTATAATTAAAACCAAACATAGTGTTTTTCATAAAAAAAATCTACATTCAAAATTGTGTGAAATATAAAATATCAAAAAGAATAAATTAATTCAAAAAAAAATATTTCACAAAATATCGGGGTGTTACACATGTATCTGCTCCCTCCATTATTCTATAAAATACCCATGAGTTGGATCGAGAGAAAAAAGAATAAAAATGGATATATAAAAGAGGAGTCTCGAAGATGAATTGGGAGTGAATCAATAGTTCCCATCAGGTAAACCAACAACATTTCATTGAGTAAATAAAAATCACCCAACTATCTATGAACATAAAACCCATTTACAAACACAATTATATAGGTCATAAATGGATTTCCCCTTTGCATACATGTACCCTGCATAGAAAAATGTTATGCGGGTGGAACCCTATCTCACGTAGAAAAATGCTACACGGGAGGAACCTAGCCCCACATAGCAAAACACTAAGTGGAAAGTACCATCACCCTTGTATAAACATTATATGTATAGAGAACCTTGTCCCATAATAACATGATGAACCTAATGTTTTATCCTAGGTATTTCTCCTTTCCACCTCCCATCACTCTCTTCTGTCATATAATCTAGACCCACTTTATCACCTCTATGAAGTACTCTAATGACATCAGACCAATGCCTCTTCCAAAGACACCTAACATGTATGATTAAATTATTAGGCACATCAGTGTTTCTTCTCTAATACACATACTAGTGGTACCCATAGTCATGTTGGTGGCCTCTATGATAAGTTTGATCCTCAAAATTCATTCAAGACTACTTTTACATGGTAATGAGGGTTTTGACCTTGGAGGTTATCACATAAACCTCTCCATTCTAGGGATTGAGATGAACCACTAGTATTTACATTCAATGAGGGCAGATGTTGGTCACTCCTCTCTTCCCTGGGGACCAGAAATGAATTCATCTTATATTATTCCCATAGTCATTCTTGTGATTGGAGACACTCTTACTCCACTTCGCCTCCCTAGGGTACTGAAGCAAGTGAGGAGAAGGGAACTACAATGTTTGTTCTCTCTCCCTTTGGTCCCAAACCTTTTCCACCAGTGGATAGAATGTATTTTTTTTATCTTTAAATCTAATTCCTCTTCTTGTTTAGCACACCAATCATGACTCATGAGGTCTTATAGATTAGTGGTGATCATGAAATCCTCAAAGTCCCATCTCAAATGGTCCTCCTATAAGGTGTAAGCCCCAAATATATCCACTCAAATGAATCTCTTATAAGGTGTAATCCCTAACCATATTCAAACTCAAATGGGCCTCCTATAAGGTGTAGGTCCCAACCATATAAAAACTCAAATGGTACTCCTATAAGGTGTAATCTCAACTATATCCACTCAAATGGGCCTCCAATAAGGTGTAAGCCCCAGCCATATCCAAACTCAAATGGGCCTCCTATAAGGTGTAAGACCCAACCACATCAGCTAAAATACGTATCCTATAAGGTTTAATACCCAATAATATTCAAACCACAGAGTCCTATTATAATTTATAATTCTTAAATCCATGCCTCATCTTTCAAAGGTCCATATTCCTAATGATGCGGAAACCAATGTGCATCCTCACAAGATTAAGCTCTAACTTACCGAACTATGTGTCCTTTTATTCCCAACTGACTGGGATACATAAGAAGCCTCCCTGAGGTCCAAATCCAACACCAAAATTCAACTTAATGTTCTTTGTACCACTTTTTTAGTAGGTACATACCCACCTGGGAAACTATACCCCTTATGGGCCACATCATCAAATGTCCCTCACCATGCTTGACTAGGAACCTTTCACATAGACATCCTTGTCTAATGATATTAAATTTCATTGTTTAGTCCTCATTTTATAACATTAAAAGGTGATGTTTCTTGCTAATTGGCATTAAACTATGTGGGTTATGATTCCTTTCATGATAATATTTAGGAAACCCAATATAATGGTTCGATCCCAACATCAAAACAACTTTTGTCTATCTAGATTATAGTTAACACTAGAGTTCCTCACAATAAGGATTAAAACTAGTGTCAACCTAATAAATAACCAAATAATCTCTAATCCATCAATAAAATGTTAACATTGATGGACAACCTTAGATACATATAGATATCCCTATAAATTGACGAAATCATATACATGCAGATGATTATGGAGAGATGCATGTTTGTAATTAATCATTACATCAAGGTGATTTGTGTTATAAATACATGGGAATGAATAAACGATTCAAAAACATGTCATCAATATATAAGGGATTTTTGTAATAGAAAATAGCCCCCCCCCCCAATGGTTTGATGATCCTGACTTCCTATCCTCTCAACCAATGTGTATTGTTAAGTGTCATTGGGGAAGTTACCCAGTGAATACCGACCTTTGGAAACTAGGCCCATGAGTCATCATGGATATGAGAGTTGTTTTTTTATTCTGGCTCTATGAACAAAACTCATTGGATTCTGTTTGGAGATTGTCCACCTGACTTTAATGATTTCCCAAAGTTTAACCCCCAATAATCAATCATCAAGAGGGTGCATGACTTTCATTGGAAACAATGGCCATGAATCCCACCAACCTAAGGCTTGGAGAGATCTATAGATTCACTTGATATCCCCACTAATTCTGATCATTGGCTTCCAAAATGGCCCAACATGAACTGGAACTGTCAAGAACTTTTAGGGAAGGGAACCGATGGGGGAGTATAGCAGTTGTCCTATCTATTCTATGACTGAGGAAAATGTTGATCCAGTATTTGAAAGAGATAATTGAGTGTATTGTAATCTCCTTTATTAACTATTATTTCACAATATTTATCATGTACCTCTCCTAGACTGTATTCTACAAAGGTTCATCCAAAAAAATTGGTAGGAAGGAACTCATCATAAATCTCTTTAATAGGGGTTATCCCACCCAGTTGGTAGATATCCCATAGAAGAATTCCAACCTCACCATGGGACAGATGAAATGATATGGTTCCAAGACACCAAGAGCTAACCAGTTATTAAATAAGATTGGTCTAGTGAAAGACAATAAATTAGGAAATCTATATTGTATCATAAATATATACATCATATAACTGGTAAAAAACTCTACAAAACTTTTCTAACCCATAATGGCCACACCCATTCATCATAAAATTTACCATCAGGATAGAGATCCCATTTCAAGCTCCATCTGCCACCTGGGATTTTTAAATAAGAGGCCAATATACATGAATAGATCTGGGGGATGGTATGGTGAGAAAAATAACAATTGTATGGACCCAAGAGAGATTTTTCCAATATATAAGACAATACCTGGGATCGATCTATGGCCAGTCAAAAATCCTTGATAATTTTTGTATGAATACATTCCAAAGAAGTTGATACCAATTAAGATAGAATATTTTAGTCTGAATATGGAATGAAAACATTGTTCAGTAATCCAAACGTTTACAAAGGAATCCAGTGTGAGAAAGGATAATTTTTTAGCTAAAATGGAAGAAGCATCCTTAGAACCTTGTTATCATAATTCACATGATACTGAGGGTTAGAAATGCAGTTTTTAGAAATAATGATCTATTTATTATCCACAGTAGAGTAATTATGATATTTTCTAAAATCCATATGGAAAAAATATGTATCATATTTCAGGTGGATCAAAATAAAATCATGTTAAAGGAAATATATAAAAATTCAAATAGCTTCATGTACATTGCATGAATCAGCTGGTCATTTTTAAATCACATGAAGGATTAATTAATCTTATAGTCCATTAAGATCTCACGAAATTCATAAACTCATATAACATTGTGCAACTACATGAACCCTTGGAAGACTTGTGATCACATGACCTTAAAATGGTTACACGAGCCGCAAAATAATCTAAAATGAGCACATGATATACCTAGTATATCCTAGGATGCAATCAAAGGCATTTGTACATCCCTACTAATGAAATTTAAACAACTATCAAAATTTAGTTTTTGGTTGATTCAAACATGTGACTAGGAAAAAAAGATCTTGAAAATCGATTATCATGGGAAGGTCTTTCAAATGGATCTCACGATTGGTTTTTGAGAAAGGGTTACATGATGGAGGTAAATAAAAATATCTCTAAGAAATGGATTATATGGTGAATAAACCCCTCTCTGATCTTTTACTTATATGGATTTCCATATAATAACATATGTCACTCTAAAGACCAAATGTTTCCCAAGATTCTTATTAGATACAGCCCCAAAGCCTCAGTTGGGCACCTACATTCCACAATAATGAACCCTTTTCCCCATGTATGTCATTACTGAGGGATGAAACATTTTCATTTCCACCAAATGATCATTGAAAAATTAATAAGGGAAGAAACACCAAAATATGGGTATTATTTTATCCTCAAAAAAAGTAATAATAAGGTCACCAAAATCATGTGGATCACTTAAGCCTCTAAGAGAGGCATAGTAACAAGACCTTCAAAGGTCACGTGACGGAGCCATGTGCAACACATAACCTACATAAAATCTTGTATTGCACCATTGACAAGTCCTAATATTTATAATGAGTCCCATAAATTTGTTGATCACACGGAGGCTTCCAGATGAGAACCCCTATGTCATGAAAATTGTCAAGAGTCAGGAACCTAACAAGACATCCCAAAATCATTGGAAAATAGGGAGAAAATATCTAAAAGGCATTAGACTATCATATTCATAATTCTCATGTGATACAATAATGAATCCCATGATATACTGTGGATGCCCTAGTGAAATTTCCTCCTAGTCACTCAAGCCTACTAGAATGCCACTCCTCTCAAGTGAAAGTCTTCAGACATATCTAGACTTTCTCATGCTCTACATTTAGCTCCAAGAAATAAGTAGAATTTTTTTTCCATAAAATTATTTTGTATCACCATAATAATTATTTTTGACCACATGAAACAACATTGATGGGGAAAGTGTTTTTCATTTACAATATTCATGAAAACTAACAAAATTTCCAATCCTTTGAAAATTAAAAAAAGGAAATAAAATAGAAAATTTGGGAGCCTCTTGTGGTCATAAGCTTCATGTGACATGATCTTTTCCACCCAAAAAGTCTCATAAAACCCCTTGACAAGCCAATTTTATCTCATAAATGCCCATTATCAAGCCATTCTTATCTTGAAAAATGTCTATGAAAAGTAACCTAAGATCACAGGAAGGCTTTTCAACAGGCACCCTGATCTCATGAAGGTCCTTGGACATATCGATCTAAAAATATAGAATACCCTCAACATTTTTTCTTGATTAAGAATGACCACATCAATTCAAAATAATCAAATTAAAGAGGTGTTTATGGGATGGTCTTGTGGCTTCTAAAAATTATGTGATTCCCCTAGAATGACCTATGGTAAGACCTCATGAAAACACATGACATCAAATCCATGCATCAACTCTAGCATGGATTTTTGGAATATTTGTTTCACAAAGCGGTGAATAAACCTGGTGTTGAGGCTTATAAATCCCCCACACCAATATCAAAAAAATATTCCTTAGAACCCCACACTAGGGAACCCATGAATTAGAGTAGATTTCTTGGAATAGTTGATCTCATGATAGGAAATTTTTTCCATTATGTAAGATTTGGAGAAAAACTAGAGTGATCATGAAACATGCATAGCTGCTTCACGTAATCACTCATAGATCATACGAAGGGGTGGATAATGTGAAGAATATCCTACATACATTCTATATCATGTGAGACTTAAAAGAATCTAACAATGAACAAATATAAGGAATATGTAATAAAGGGCTGGAACAAATACTAAAAATATGGTATACTTATTTGAAGAACATATACGCTGATCCACATGTGCATTGAATGAACTAGGAAGGTCATGCAGAAACACTAGTAAATATCTCCAAGATCACATGATTTTCCATTAGTATACTATTTAGATAAAGATAAGTCCAATAGACACATCATAGAGAGTCACATGGAATCTCAGGGCATGCCACACATGTCTTATGAAACCTTCTCGGCTCCACAGCCATACCTCACGATGTCCTCTAAACATGTCACTAAGATCATAAGGAAACAACAATACATGTCATCTAAGTCTCATGATTTCACTAGTGTATGTTAATTGTCTCTTATTAACTCCTTCATACAATCCAGTTAGATCACAATATTCCCTCTAAGTATGCAAACTAGATCTCATGATTTCCTCTATAAAAGCCATCCAGATCTCTCGACACCCTCTAGGTGTGTCAAATGGCTTGAGAGATGCCCTCTGGACATGTCAATTAGATCTCATCATGTCCTATAGAAAATCCAGCCATTCCTCGTAACACCCTCTAGGTGTGTCAGAGGCTTTAGAGATTCCCTTTGGACATGTCAATTAGCTTTTGTGATGACACCTGAACAAGGAATCCCGAACATGTGGCGCCCTCCAGGCATGTCACACTGACTCTCGCGATTCCCTCTATGTTTTCCATCCATCTTTCATTATGAGATAGGGGAAATTCATCTCTGTCATGTAATTTTCTCCAACAATATCAATCAAGATCATGTGATGGATTCCCAGATCATCCATCCAGGACTTACGTTTTCCTCCGAACAAGTCAGTCATGGTCATGTGATAGCCTCCATGATTCCATCCAGATTATATGATATCCCTTTGATAAGTGAATTGAGTTATGTGATTTTATTTTGATATGTCAGGAAGACATCTTATGGCATGTCAAGCAAACAATCAAGGCATATGAGGAAGACAATCAACGCATTTCATGAAAACAAGAAGACCAGGCCAAGCAGGCATCCGAGGACTTTATAACCTTTTCCAGACTCTATAAAAGGAAACATAAGTGTGTAAACCCCAACCAATTGTACTATGGTGACTCTGATTCTTTTAATAACCAATAAATATAGGATTCTATCCAAAGGGACTAGGTTCATAGTGAAACATCAATAGGTAAATCCCATCACATAAGTCTTGCATCCATAAGCAATGAGAATAATTACTTACAATCCCTTATTTCTCACACCAAGAATAGATCACAGGGGATTAGTTAGTCTCAATGATCATATCATTCACTTCGTAAGCCTATATCAGGAAAAGGGAAAACATAGTGTGTGAGCCCTAGTCAACGACATAATATGTTATGTTCTACATATAAGGGAAACCTCGGTGTGTATGCCCTGATCAGCAACATAATATGATATTTATCCCATATAATGGAATACTTAGTGTATAATCCCTAATCAGTGGAACAATATGATATTCCCCACATACAAGGGTAACCTCAATGTGTAAGCCTCAATCAGCAGCATAACATGATATGTCCCATATATAGGGGAAACCTGAGTGTGTAAGCCCTAGTCAATTAAACTATGAGAACTCTAATTCCTCCAATAACCAAGATATATAGGATTCCTTCATAAGGCCCAATATCAAATGGTCATCCAATTCAGTGTAAGTTCCCTCATGTATCCTATATTTCAACTATAGGGACCCAATCATTCCCATGGGATGATCATTCTACATCATCCATCAGTGTACTGAGAATCCAATTGAACTATGATGAATATGATTCCTGATATAACCATCATACATAGGATTCCCTCTTAAAGCCTTATATCTATAATTAACATCCCAAGGGTTGTACCAATACATAAGTCCCACATTCAAATACAATGAGTCTGATTAATTATTATCCCTTGTTTCTCAAACCGAGCATGCATCACATGAGCTTAGGTAATTCCAATTGCCATATCATTCGCATCATGAATCTCCACCATCAAGGGAAACCTTAGTGTGTAAGCCCTAATGAGTAGAATGATATGATTACCTTCATATAAGGGAATTTATCTTGGTTCCAGTCCCAAGTGTGTGAATGAACTATGATAACTCTAATTCAATCCACAATGGAGATATGTAAGAAGACTCCTAGAGACTCGATCTTAAATACTCGGTGCCTAAGTGCCCATACATATATCCTTTCTTTATGATGTTAAACTGCACGGACTTTAACAAACTATGTTGGTTTTGATTCCTATAATAAATAGGATATGTAGGATGCCTCATAATGGCTCAATCCCCTCCTCAAAATATTAACCACCTCCCTTAATGGTAGAAAATTCCTAAGCTCATGGTTATGTGGCATCAGCATATAAGCAACTACTCATTGTTGTAAATGGATGAAGAACCATAGATACATATATACAAATGGATTCACTAATGAGATCCTCTAATTTTGGATATATAAAAGGGTTTAACCTATGGTCATTCTGTTAGGGTAATCGGTCATATATCAGGATTAGGAAGAGATTGTATAATATATCTTAAATCTATAAGTGAGTTTTGGAGTAGGAAACAATTCCCTCTGATAGGGTGTGATGAGCCCGACCTCACATCCTCTCGACAAATGTGTTTTCCTAAGCATCATTTGGTCTAAAACCCCAACTAACCACCTCCCTTTGGAAAGAATTTTTATAACCTGTTATGGATTTGAGAAATGTTGGGAGCTTCCATTAAAGTTGAAAATGGTGACTTAACGTAAATTATTGTAAAAGAAGTTGAACCCCTCACAATCAACCGTCGAGCCAAACTGAATTCACCTCAGTCATCTCATTTTCCATCGAAACAATATTATTATTTCAAACCATTTTTCTAATTTAGAGAAAGTAAATAATTTATATCACAGATATATATATCTAATATGTTATCATAATGATCTTATAAATATGATAAAATTAATTTAATAATGTATCATGGCCTTCATTTTAATGTGTGTGAAGAAAGATATTGCACATAGAATTATTTAAATGAAGCTATCACTACTAAAAATTAGGTCATTTGCAATAGTTAATTTGCAATGGGATCCCATCATAAATGACATGTTGTAGAAAATGGTGTCGCAAAAGAGTTTTTTTGTGATTGTCTATCTCAAAAATTAATATTTGCGATGGTATGCTCACGTGTCTTAAATAGTTTCATCATGTTTTTTATATACCTTATTATGACAGCCCATCATAAATAGTCACCAATACTATTTGTGATAGGCCCTTCAAAAATAGTGTTAAAAAATAAAAAATAATAGTAATAATAAAATATTAATATTAATGAAATAATAATATTAATATGATTAAATTAAACTAAACTATAAAATAATAAAATAATATTTATATAATAATAATAATATTGATAATATGATAATAATATTATTATTGATATTAGAATTAATAATATAATAAAATAATTATAAAATAATGAAAACGTCAATATTCGCAAAAAATATTATACAATAACAAAAAAAATAAGAAAAAATAAGAATTAATAAAATAATAAAAATAATAAATAGAAAATAATCACAAATAATAATTTACAAAATAAAAACAATAATAAGAAAAAAAATAATTAAAAATAATAATTCATAATAATTCATAAAATAAAAAAAAATAAAAAAAAAATAAATTAATTAATAAAATAAAAAAAATATTAATATAATATAAAAAAATTAATATTCATAACAATATAAAAATTCACTATATAAAAATGTAGAGAGTTAATATTACAAATCAAATTTACATTCAAATGTTTTATCATAAAAAATTAATAGATCGTTGAGGGGGAGGGTCGTCTAGAGGAGATAGTGGAAGGAACTTCATCCCTAAACCACGATTTAGACGTCATATGTACTCCAACTACTCCTACTCCTACTGTCACCACCATTGAATCATCTCCACCTGCATCTCCTACTATTGATGATGTTATTTCTATTGTCGTAGGAACTCTTCATGTTGGTGTTGTTGTCATTGATGCATCTGCTCCTTCTCACTATGAATACTATCTATAAGCTCACTATGAGCTCGTAGCGGCTCCTAATACTGTGCAGCAGATGATTATGACTCTCCAAAACCTCCTCTCAAACTAGTTATGGACATCACAGTGGTGCCATAATAATCCATAAGTGTCAAAGCAGAGTCAATCCAATAACTCAGCCTTTCTCGAAGGCATACCGGGTCGCCTGTATCCACGGTGTCTCATCAAATTGGTGGGCATTGCTTTGAGCATCGGTCTCAGCATAACTCTCGGTCTATGTTTGAGATGTGGAGGCCTCATATGACTCTTTCAATATAAATTTAAAAGTAAAATTGTTAAAATATTATTTACAGTTAAATTTTAAACTCAAAAATAAAATATACTGACCACAATCTGATGCTGGTGAGCACCTCTAATCTCTCTAGTGGTTGGATCACTATACATCCACCTATAAACATTGAACTCTAAAATATTGAGTTGTTCGACTGCCTATATGAATATAAATAAGTCATTTACATTTAATGTTATATAATATATTTAAAAAAATACTTATCATATACTACCTATGCATACTAAATGTATGACTACTGGCTCAATGTGTCACCTTCTATCTCCCCCAGTTTTGTCGCCCTATCGATGATCTCCTCTAAAAACGACCACTCAATCAATGTGAACATAATCCATCCCAAACCTAAGATGAAATGTAATCAGGTCGGTTGGCACGACAAGACTCATCAAAATCTATCACTCCTAATTTATTTATTATTATCCTTTTCAAATTGTGCAAAAACTAATATTAATGTTGATGCATAGTCACCTTCCATGCCTTCCAGATATCCCCATACATGATCTCATCAATGGTATACCATATACCCTACAAATAATTTATAATATCTAGTTATTGATTGAATTAATTTAAAAATAAATATTATTTATTTACGTACCATCCAATAGTCAAACATTATGTGCTTCACATCGATGAGAATCTGATCTCATGAGACCCATGCTTCAGAAAAATAATTGTGTAGTATAAAACTCTCTTTTTTAGTATCTTTATGTGTAAATTTGTGACAAAAAGAACAAATAATCAAACAATTATTATATAAATAAATTATTGAAAACTAACTAAAATACACTGGTAAACATACCTCTGCACACATGGATCAAAGCCAATACATGGACCTTGCTTGGGGATCGAGTTAGGAATCATCAACCGCGCAATACTACGCCCCCTCTGAGTCCCCCTAAACCACCAGTAGTTAGAGGATTATATGACCTAACATACAACTCATCCAAAGGTAGCTCATCTTCTTGAAATAGATTATACAAATCCTCTTCCATATGAAACATGAAATGATTATTATCATTACACAATTGAAAACATCTATTTTATATAGATATATATTATATATGATTATAACTAGCATTTAACTGTTTCAATGTTCATATTCATCCTCATATTCATATCTAACGATGTCAATTTCTTCATATTCCTCATCAACATCATCAATTATCATTTGAATTTTAGTATCATCATCTCTTGTCATTTCAAATACATTTGTAACATCATTAACATCATTATCAACATTGATACTTAACTGTAGGGCGTCATCATCGATATTTATTTCTCTTCATGAAAAAGATATATTTGGAGCAGTCTCTTAAATAATTTCAATTCCTTCCACTTCAGTAGAACCACATTCAAATTGAGTAAATTGATTTTCTCAAGATTTAATTTTTATTATGCTCCACCATTCACTAAAATATCTTGAAGTAGCACAATATTTTGAATAATAAATTTGATGTTCCTGATGAGTCAAAAAAAAAATTTCATTTACTCTAAAAATACTTTTATATTTAATATCAATGATTTCATGGGTTGAATGAACACAAAAGCCTCTCTCAGTATCCAACCACTGACATTTAAACATTGTTATGTAATAATGTCCCAAATAACACAGTTCTATAATTTCTTCCTACAATCCATCAAAGTAAAATTCAGTTTCTATATGATGAGATCCTCTAAAGAAAAAAAAACTATTCATTTTTTTATTCCCCATAGTCATTATAAAATTTAACCATATTTTAGGGTGGGTTACTCAATACACGCAATATATTATCAATTTTATTAGTATGTTGAGATACCTAAAAATTTTTAAAACATTTATCAATATAAGTGATAATAAATTGATTTTATATGTCAAACCAAAAATAATTTATGTTACCAATTTTTCAAACCAGTAGGAAAAGTTTTTTTTCGATGTTCTTCAATAGCATATATTGTAATTTGTGGAAGTTTTTTCTTGATATGATTATCATATAACCTATAAATAAAATAAGAATAATTTACTGTAAAAAAAATTATATAATAGGTGATAGGAGAACTCACTGTAAAAATGGATTTATTTCTTCACAATTGAGCAGAACATATGTATGAGCTTTGTAATGTTCATCAACTGAAATCCATCATTCATGAACTCCACCAAAGCCATGTTCAGGATGATTGAAAACTGATAATTGATTGCCTATTTTATCATCAATATTTCCCTCATTACATCCCATGTAGTGGTGTTTTGAGGGATATGATTGAATGTAATGAGAGACGAAAAAATAAATTTCCTCATAAAAATAAGATTCTGTAATTAAACCTTCAACCAATTATTTGTTATGTACTTTTTTCTTCAGTTTATGCATGGATCTCTCGAATGGGTAGGTCCATCAAAATTTTACAAAACCTCCAAATTTTGCTTCATGTGGAAAAAATAATATCAAATGTTCTACTGAGTCAAATATTGTCAGTGGGGAGATTTTTTTCCAGTTTACATAAAATTAAAACAACATATTCTTGTAGTTTGCTTAATGCATTGTAGTCACTTTTCAACACACAAATGTCTCCGAAAAAATATGATATGTTTGTTAGTGTATCCCATATCATAGAATTCAATATACTTCTTAATCCAATCTGTATAATTCTTTCAATTATAACATGATAGTCATGACTTTTTAATCCTGCAATATAACCATTTAGGACACATCTACCCAAATTGGATTCATAACCATGTATTAGTTTCAAATTTTAATACACTCACAAAATAATAATTGATTCTCTTTAGAGAGTTTATAAGATACTTATGGATTCATTAACTTCTATGATCTAATATTTTCAAATAGTTCAAGTTCTGTTAGCTTGAAAATTTGGGAAAGTTCTAATTGTGCAATTAAATTATATCTGGTCTTACCTGGTGTATCCAAAATTGTATGAAATAAATTATCAAAACACTTATACTCAATATTAATAACATCCAACATGTGATGGACCAATAAATCAGACCAATATGGAAGATCCTAAAAAATGCACTTTTTTATTCAATTGTGTTCTTTCCCAAAGCCATAATTTTTCTATTGGTTTGTTGTTAATCTAAATGTGATGGGAGGTAATGAAGAGACAATTGATTTTAACTTTATACCTAAGATAGTTTTTGGAGGTCCATCCCTTTTAATTGTTACTTTTCTAAAATGATATTTTTTCCTCTAAAAGGATGATTGGTTGGAAGTAATCTATGATGACAGTCGAAAAAACAATGTTTTTTATCATTGATGAGCATAATCACTTTTTTGTCTCTCATATAGTATGAGCATGATTTTGGAACTTGTATAATCAAGGAATATAACATTCCATATGATAGGAAGTCTATAAATGTCCACATCAATGTAGTTTTCAGCAAGAAATTATGTTTCACCTCAACATCAAATGTACTTAAACCATTACTCCATAAAGAATTTTACTCATCAATCAATGGTTTCAAATAAACATCAATATTCTTTTTTAGATTCCCTAGAATTAATAAGGTCAAAAATATATATGGTTACTTCATAAAAATATAAGGAGGTAACTTGTACGAAGTTATAATGACATGCCAACATGAATACTGACTACCAAAAGAACCAAATGGAAAGAAATATTCAAATAGAAAGACCCAATCAAATTTTTTTGGCTTCTAAATAAAATGATGGATTCACTTGGTCAAAATGATTCCATGAATCACAATTATAGGTATTATTTAAGGTTTTTCCAGTTGGAATATTGGTTTTGTTCCATGAAATCAATGTCATTATGTTCTAAGACATAAATAAACATTATAATTTGGGTGTAAGTAGGAAATATCTCAATTGTTTTACAGGAATCAATCCAAACTTTCCTTGTTGAGCCTCTTTATACCTCAATTATCCACAAGTGGGAAAACTATGCAAAGACTCATTTTTACCATAATATAACTTTCAATCATTTAAACATGAATGATTCTTCTAATAACCAAGACCCAAATTACGAACCAGCCTCTTTTTATCATAAAATTTGTAGGCAACACATTTCTTTTAAGTAGCAGTACTTTTACCAAAAATAATATCTAATCAAAACATCTATTTGAAATTCCATTATCTGATTTAATAGCCTCAAATTTATAAAATTATCAAAATTTTCTTATCTTGCAACCATTATATAAGTAATCCTCAGCAGACCTCAACAACTCATAAAAATTAGATAGTTCCAACTCATGAGTTAAATTATTATCATCATGATTTTCACCTTATTGAAAATATAGACCTACCACATCATGTACTAAATTATTAAACCGTGCTATATCCAGAACCAAATTATTAGTATTTTCTCTTGAACTGCATTCACCATGTTGATACCAAAAAACATATGATGGTTGAAAACCAAAATGCAATAAATGACCTCCAATGTTGTCAAATATGTCAAACGTCCTCATAGCATATTTTTTACAAGGACACTTAATTGTGTCTTCTACAAATAAATTATGGTTTTGGTGAATCAAATGACAATAAAGCATCAACTCCTTCAATATATACAAGATTTAAACTAGAATCATTTGGATTCTTGTGATGATTTATCCAAGTGTGATCATCTAATAATGATTTTTTTGACTTATTTATTCCAAATTTCTCTAAATAAAATAAAAATAATTAGTTTTTTTGTATAATTAGATATAATAAAAACACTTCCCAAAGAAGTGAAAAAAATTAAATTTTGTTTTCTATCAAATTATAATAATTTCTATTATTCCATACTTATTTATAGAATTCTTTTTTAAATTTTATACTGAACTATTATAAATGACAATACTTTATAATAATTACCACTAATTATTATTAATTACACCTAATTTTTACTAATAATTGTAAATGATCGGTGACACAATTTCCAACAGATTGGTGGAAGCTCTTTTTTCCAATTACTTATCTTCACTATCTTCGAATGAAATAACTATGAAAAATCTACTCAGATGTATGGATATCCATTTTTATATGCACCAATATGAAGATCAGTGCATCGAGACCCCCTTGTTCTCCATCTTCCTGCATACACAAATGGATATCCCTATGTACGAGAAGATTTTTTATAGTGATTTCAGGAAAATATAGTGGATATGAGTCCTTGGTCAAAATAGCCCCTTTTGCTCAATGGTTCATCGACATGCAACATTCTCTGAATGAAATCAGTATGAAAAATCTACTCTGATGTATAGATATCCATTTTTTGTATGCATGAGAATGGAGAGAATGAATCCCTTACAACACTAATCTCCATTATCGTGCATAGAAAAATAAATATCTATATGTAAGGATAGATTTTTCATAGTGATTTTAGTGGAATAAAATCGCAAGGAGATAAGACGTCATACAAAATAGAGTCACCGATTCACTGTAAATTATGCCAGTTTATTCCAATATGTTCCAATTTATTACAATTTCTTCTACATCATTGCTAATTATTACTAATTAATTATAATTATTAATAATTATCAAAATTTGTTACAAATTATTAGAATTTGTTACTAATTGTTGAAATTTATTACGAATTGTATCAATTTTTTACTAATTGTTTCAAATTATTACTAATTGTTGAAATTAATTATTAATTATTACTAATTATTATAATTTACTACAATTTATTACAATTTATTACAATTTATTACAAATTATAATAATTTACTACAAATTATTACAAATTATAATAATTTATTACCAATTATTACAATTTATTGCAAATTATTACAATTTCATACAAATTATTACAATTTAACACAAGTTATTAGAATTTAATACAAATTATTACAAATTATTATAATTTATTACAATTTATTTCAATTTATTACAATTTATTACAATTTAATACAATTTATTACTATTTATTACAAATTATAACAATTTATTACTAATTTTTATAATTTACTAATAATAATTACAAATTATTACTAAGTATTACAATTTAATACTAATTATTACAATTTCATACAAATTATTCAAATTTATTACTAATTATTTGAATTTATCACTAAATATTCGAATTTATTACTAATTATTCGAATTTTTAACTAATTATTCAAATTTATTACTAGTTATTTCTAATTATTGTAATTTTTTGCTAATTATTGCAATTTACTGGAAATTATTGCAATTTATTACTAATTATTGAAATTTATTACTAATTATTTCAATTTATTACTAACTATTCCAATTTATTACTAACTATTCTTATTTATTTCTAATTATTTAAATTTATTACTAATTTATCTAATTTTTTACTAATTATTACAATTTATTACTAATTTTTACAATTTATTACTAATTATAACACTCTATTACTAATTATTACAATTTATTACTAATTATTGCAATTCATTACTGATTATTCGAATTTATTACTAATTATTGCTAACTATTGTAATTTATTACTAATTTTTGCAATTCTAGTAATTCATTACTAATTATTTCAATTCATTACAAATTATTGCAATTTATTTCTAATTATTAAAATTTATTACTAATTATTAGAATTTATTACTAATTGTTACAATTTATTACTAATTGTTGTAATTTATAACTAATTATTGAAATTTATTACTAATTGTTGTAATTTATTGCTAATCGTTGAAATTTATTACTAATTGCTTGAATTTATTACTAATTTTTTATGTTTATTACTAATTATTAATAATTATTACTGAATATTTATAATTATTACTAATTGTTTCAATTTATTACTAATTATTGCAATTTATTACTAAGTGTTGCAATTTAATACTAATTGTTGCAATTTATTACTAATTATTGCAATTTATTACAAATTGTTGCAATGTATTACTAGTTGTTGCAATGTGTTACTAATTATTGCAATGTATTACTAATTGTTGTAATTCATTACTAATTGTTGCAATTTATTAATAATTATTGCAATTTATAACCAATTGGTGCAATTTATTACTAATTGTTGGAATTTATTACAAATTATTCAAATTTATTACTATTTATTCAAATTTATTACTAATTATTCAAATTTATTACTAATTATTCATATTTATTACTAATTATACGAATTTATTAATAGTTATTCGAATTTATTACTAATTATTCAAATTAAATACTTATTATTACTAATTATTACTAATTATTGCAATTTGTGGATAATTATTGCAATTCATTACTAATTATTTCAATTCATTACTAATTATTATAATTCATTACTAATTATTGCAATTCATTACTAATTATTTCAGCCGACTGGGGATGGCTTAGTGGTACCGTGTAAGGCGGCCACTCCCTGGCAACGGAACTGGCGCAGGTTCGAGTCTCGCCACTCTCGAATTTAGCTGGGGACGAGCGGCGCGCAGGTGGTGAATGGGGCCCAGAATAAGCGTGGCGTGGCAATCACCAATACCTCGTTACCCACAACTCATTTTCCCCTTCGCCGCCTCTCCTCGCTCTTCCTTGGATCTGCTTCGAATCGCCTTCTTGTCGCTCCTTCTCGGCACTATCGTGTCGGTGATCTCAGAGACGGAGTTGTCTTCGAGGATGCGGCCGGCGTGAAACTTCTCACCGTTTTCCGGCCTTCTCCCACTCTACCCTATCTTCGCTGGGTAGGGTATCATCTGGCGGCGGGGTGAATCCGGCGGCCGTTGTTCCATCTTCTCCTGGCAGTGGGTCGGCGCGTGATTCTGTGTCAGCTGGTAGCGTACGCGGTGGTTCGAGGTGGTCTTCGGGTAAGTAGGTGAAGGCGGCGATGGGATCTCGTTCTGGTTTGCGGCAAGGTCTTGAGGCTGTCTTCGGGATTCTGTGATTATGTTGTTGGCTTTCAGTTTTTTGGTTCTGGTTTTGCTGTTCGTGATGGATTATGGTGCTTGAATGCGAGTTTTGCTTGATTTGTTTTATGCGGATGCTTTTGCTGGGCTGCCAAGGTGTTCTGGTTTTGGTCTGGTGACATCGTCGGTGTTGCAGCGGCTGTGTGGACGAGTTTCTTTGGGAATTGTTCATGGCTTTGGTGAATCTGGGTGAATGAGAATTTGAAGCCGCAATGGAACCGGCGGTGTCTTCGTTTTCGGCGGTGGTTTGATTTCCGATGGTCCTGCTGTTTTTTGGTGATTTGCCGGTATGACGATGAGTTGTGCTGAGGGTTCCTCCCTCATTGAAATCGGTGGCGGTGTTGTTGCGTTGTTGAAGGCTTGACGGCGCTGGTTGAGGGTTTTCGCCGACGTCTTTGGCTGCGGCGGCGATGAACGCTGCAGGGGTATGGCTCGAGGTGATGTTCTGCCCGAGACGCCTCGGTACTCGCGTTTGAAATGATGGCATGGTTTTTGAATTTTGAAATTGGATGGTTGAAAGTGTGGTTGGGTTGTTTGTTTTGTGTATGGTTACCGGTAACCCATAAACCGGTTTTGAGAAAATATACAATTTAATATATATTACTAATTATTTCATTTTATTACTAATTATTGCAATTTATTACTAATTATTGCAATTTATTACTAATTATTGTAATTTATTACTAATTATTCGAATTTATTACTAATTATTTAAATTTATAACTAAATGTTGCAATTTATTACAAATTGTTGAAATTTATTACAAATTGTTGCAATTTATTACTAATTGTTTCAATTTATTACTAATTGTTTCAATTTATTACTAATTTTTTAAATTTATAACTAATTGTGGCAATTTATTAATGATTGTAGCAATTTAATACAAATTGTTGCAATTTAATATTAATTTTTGCAATTTAATACTAATTATTACAATTTAATACTAATTATTACAATTTAATACTGATTTTTACAATTTAATACTAATTATTACAATTTAATACTAATTATTACTAATTAATATAATAAATATTATTTAACACTAATTCATACTAATCACACATAATTATTTGTAAAAATAAACCTAAAAATTGATAAATAAAACTATCTGATTCTAATTTAATTTAACTAAATTTAATTAACAATAACTATAATTAAAGTAAAATAAATTAAGTAAAAATTAAAAAAATTGATAAATACCTTAAAACTAAATCATTTGGAAAATATAAGCTGTGAAAATTGCCCCAAATTAAAACTATAAACTATGAAAAATTTTGGGAGAAATTTTTTCAATAGAAAGAGAGAGAAGAGTATAGAATGGAATGGAATGGGAGAAACGGGTTGGGGTATATATAGGTTATATTAGTTGTGACAAGAGTTATTTGCGACAGGAAATCAGTTGAAAATAGTAACATTTGCAATGAGACCCGTCGCAAATACCCTATGATTAAAAAATTCTTTTGTGATGAGTTTCGTCGCAAAAGACCACCTATCGACATACTATTTGTGACGGTATATGTATCCTATCACAAATACTTAAAACATCGGTGAGTATTTGTGATGGGCTATTATAGCCCATCGCAAATACCCTTTCTCGCATTTTGGCGTGCAATGAGCGCTAAAGCTTTTGTGACGGGAACCATCTACCCGTTGCAAAAGACTTATTATTTGTGATGGGCTGGTTTTCCCATCAAAAAAACTTTTTCCAAAGTACTATTTGTGATGGGATACTGACCCATCACAAATAACCCCTCACAATAGCTCAGTGTTCCCATAGTGTATATATACTAGTCAAAATTTAATTTACCTAGGTGTTTCTTTCTATAACTATCATCTGTTGAAAATTCCATCCTCCATTTCTTCTTCTTTGATAAATTTCTTATTTCTTATTTCTCAATTGACCTATTACTTTCATGATTTCCTTTGAAGATATAAAACCTATAAAATAATTTATTTGCAATGATGTAAGATGGTACTGCATAGTCATATGATGAAACTATTTGAGAAACTAGCTCTAATCGAAGACTCAACTTAAACTTGTCAACAAAATGGTCAATGTTTCTTTTCTAATTATTTATGTAGTATGCATCACGCATGGATGATCATGTAATGTTATCCATATACTGTAAAAAACATTATTCTTACTTCTTCTTTAATTTGATAATCTTCCTCTCCATTTCATTTTATTATTCTCACAAAATTTAGCTATTAAATAAGATCACTTTAATATTTATCTATTCCATACTTTTATTTCATCAACCTCTTTAGTGTTTTGGATCAATTACCACCATTTAATGGCATATCATTTAAAAAATAAAGTTCATTAATAAAATTTTCTCTTTCATTGATTCCCATGCCTAAAAATATGTTTTCAATGGACTTGATCCATTATTCAGCTACCGATGGTTTAGTAGTTCCATTATATGATAGAGTCTTATGTGTAATGAAGCGATGAAACATTGGATAATCACAATGTGGAACAACATGTTTCTCTATATGATAATGTTTATTCATCATAAACTATGTTATCTATACAAATATTTCCATGATCTACATAACTACAACACCCACTATATTGACTTGCTCTATTGTGAAATCCCTATACTGACTATGGGTGTTGATAACATTCCTTACACTAGGCACCATATCTATATAATGTCACAGAAAGGGTCATCGTGTAATCTTCATGAATATTTATCTATAAGATAAAAATATTTATAATGGTTAATGTTCTGAATTACCCTAGGGACTATCATAATTCCAATTTTAGTTATGTTCATTTAAAATGTAGTTCCAATTATTTCTACTAAACTTGCTCTAATACCAACTATAATACCATAATTCTAGTAACATAGGGTTAATTTTTACCTTATTACATTAGTACAAGATACAAGGGATCTAACTATATAGGATTAACTAGGTTAACAGCCCCAGAAAACTGAATACATACATGTTTCCTAAATTACATTGTAAATGTAAAAACATAGCATAAGAAACATTATTGAATCCTTGAAATCATTCATAATATCCTTATTCTTATCATAGGGAATGGAAATAAAATAAAGGGTGGGCTCAAATTCTTATTAAGGGTTACATACATTGGAATCTATTATGAGTAATTAAGGCATAATCAATATAACATACTAGAAAATAAAAACACAAGTCCTTAAATTAATAGCATGAGTTCAATGAACATGAATGTCTAATATCAACATAGAAATCATTTGGATAATTGAAATTGAATTATTAGTAAATGAAATACCTGATTATATAGTTTCATTATCAAGGCCTCTTAACCACCATATCATGAATCTTACCATCAAGTCCTCTTAACCAAAAAATAATTAATAATAAATTGGAAGGTGTATACCAAATACCCATATAATATAGAACACCTGTTATTTTATCTCTGGAGACCCATTAATGCATCAAGGGGAAATATATAATTTGGACACACCAATCACATTCATTTCTAATAAATTCCCCATATATTTAATGATCAATATAATTAATTCTAATAAAATTATAAGTTAATAATTATCCCTATTGAATCAAGAATTCATAACATCAATATTTCACTCGTGAATGAAATAACATTTCAATAAGATTCCTTCAAATGATACACTATATAGAAATGGTGTATGATTTAAACATCATCAAATTAAAATATATGCTTTTAAATTCCTTCAAATTATTAGATATATGTACATGATAGAGAAATATAATGTCCAATTAATAATGGAGAGTGACAAAGTACAAGATCATAAAAAAGTGAATGATTTCAAAATATGGTGTAATCCATTACTAGTAATGAAATACCATTAATTAATTATAAATGATGTTATTATAGTAAAATTAAGCCTTTATAAAAGAAAATATAATTAATACATTAAAAATAAGTTCCTTGTAACTTTATCTATGAATAGAGTAATAATCATATAACAAAATTCTTTTCATTCCTTCAAGTAAAAAAATACCCTTTTAATTTGATACAATTTTAAATGAAAAATTCTTGAATATTGAAAAAATATATTTTATTTGAAAACAACCCAGGAAACATGTAACAGATTAATCAATGAAAAAATTAGTCATGATAGTGTGAAAATACATTTGTTTAGACTATGTTAAAATAATGATTATGTTCACACATTTGGTAAATAGTACTTTGTTCAAAAAAAGACAAGAATATTCCTTTTAAAAATATTCCTAGAAAGTTAACCATGGTAAAAAAATAAATTTAATCATCATTTTAATAATATTAAAAACATTCTAGAAAACATTTTAAAGAAAATGTGGACATAGAATAAAAAGAGTTAGAAGTAAATTTTTAAAATAATATTTTTGAATGAAATTATCTTACATGTAACTTACTTATTGATTTTTTATACAGAAAGTGATAAAATGGAATTTAAATATGTAAAACTAAAAATAACCATAGGTAAATAAAATTCATGGGATTTAAAATATAATGATCATGTACTTTTTCTAATGTAAATTATAACATAAACAATCCTGAAATAAAATCATATTATAATATAAATCCATTACCTAATGTTCGAATTTCTTTGTAAGTTATTTTAACCACATATATAATAAATTTTTATTTATTATATTTCTATAACTGAACTATATACATAATTATAATATTAAATATGATCCACTTAAAATATGTTGTTACATGTTAATTAAATGTCTTTCATTATCAGAATCAATCCAGTCATTAAATGCATCATTCTTCATGTATGTTTTGATTTAACAAGTATAGTCATTTGAACATTATCATGGTTCCAAATTTTTATATTTTATTAGATAATAATGTTTAGTTTCAAATAAAACTAACCAATTAAGTTTAAGGAGGTTATTTTTGTTATCCTGAAGCCTAATCCCTTTATTTTTAACCATTTTGACCCATTTTACCCGAAACTATGGTGATAAATATTGACCATGGTTATTTTTTATTATGAAAAAAAAAATTAAACTGACCATATTACATAATATTAATTATTAAAATTCAAAATATGTAAATCATTTTACTTGATTTATCACCTCAACGTTGTAGAAATTACATTAAATATAAGTTCACAACATGAAATGAAAACCGTTTTTAGAGAAATGTTTATTATAAGCATAAAAATGATTTCAAATAATAATAAAGTATATTTTTTATTACAATTTATTTAATTAGATTATGATAAATCAAATTATTCTTATTTTTCTTTCAAATAGAACCAAAACCGAATATTATTTTAGAGATACTTTATTAGAATAAAAGAACTAAAAACAATATTTATTTAAAAAATTCATTACATATATTTCCATAATATTAAGTTTATATTTCTAAGTTAAATATTATATTATTATTTACATTATATTTATTATTTAATATTTTTTTATAGAATGAAGGTTTCCTAAACTTTCAATTTATCCTTATATCATTAAAATTTCATAAAATTGATGGTTTTATAAATTGGTATTTTTCACTATACACCTAAAAATAAACTATCTATGAAAAATAAAAAATATTCATCATAAGATAATTATTACATATTAAATTCAAAAATGAAATTAATTGCATCAAATTTAATATAAAAAATTATTAATTTATATTCTTGAATAATAAATCTGTATTATGCTATATTTTTTTAGAAAGATAATATCACTTATAATAATTGAAGCATAGGTGTAACAAAAACATCTCTTTTTAATAGTAGTGAGACACTCCTATAAAAAATGTAAGAGATTCTCTTTGAATAAAATTAAATAGAAGTTAAGTTATTTACTTTTAACTCTCTATTAATCTCAATATTACATCTTCTCTAAAACTACATAAAATTTTCAACCATTTTACCTTTTAAAATCTAACTTCTATGTATGCATGAAAACATATAGAGAGTCCTTGTGAGTTCTATATACAGATTTTGGTGTGTAACTCTCAATGATCATACTAAAATAATATTTTCTACATTCATAATCCCTATATGAATAATTATTATTATAAGTTGTTGTAATATTAACTTTTTAAATAAAAATACTCCAATTTTATCAGATTTAATCAGTTTTTATTTTAATATTTTATTTAGAGTTCGATGATAAAATTTATATCAATATTCTCCATTTTCATTAAAATTTCACAAGTAATTATCCTTATAGATTATTGGATCATAATTATGAATCCCATGAATAAATTTTCACATTGTGGAAATTCATTCTTACAAACTTGGAATATGATCCTTGCACAACCTCACATTATCCCTGGGAAGCCACAACATAAGGATGAATGATCCTTAAATTGCTAAATTTTATCCTTATATTTTGGGATGATCCTTATAAATTCATGGATCATCATGAAGAAGTCCATGATTCAACCTTACATACTTCATGTATTATTCCTATGAAGTCACCCCATTATAATTTTTTTGATTTCACTAGTATAGAAATGATCTTTACATAGTACAAGGTGCTTCGTAGTGTTTTCTTGATTTTCAATTAACATTAATTTTTATTCATCCCTACATATTCTTCAAGGCTTAGAAAATTTTCTACTTCAAACTTAAAATTCTAGACTACATTACAAAAACCCTTAAAATATCTTTAAATATTTTTAAGGATTATATAAACACCACAAAACTATTAATGACAATGTCTCGTTATCAATAAATTCATTTCCTTTGATTCTTTGAGGATCATATATGTAATCATAACATATGATGGATTCTTCCTTGATTATTTTCATTCAATATTTCGAAGGCAGCATCTCTATATTCCTTTTCAATTTATTAGGACTGTACATTAACCAACTTAATCACACATCAAGTTACCTATTTATAACCATATTAACAAAAACTAAAACTTTAACATCATCAATCCATTTGGTAACTTCAATATACCCTTTATAATTTATTTTTAATACCATTAATAACCTTAACCAATATGTTCATCTAAATGAAATATTTTCTTCTCCACCTTATTGAAAATAAATAAAAAGGTGAAATATATGGGTTCCTGTAACACATCCTCCATGATATTGAAAACAACATATTCTCCAAGTTTTTTTATAAGATACAATATCAAAATTTTATGAGATGGATGAAATCACATTTTTCATAGTAGTGATCCATCATCCCTTCAATGTTAAGTCTACATAGGATAACCTAGTGTAAAAAACAAGAGTCAATAAACCTAGAAATAAAGGTTGTCTATTAAATATGTTCTGCATATGATACCACTTTATATTTCATATTTAAGGGATATAAAACATATTCACCATGAATTTTTTAACCTATGCTAATCTTAAATATATTCATTAGAAATTTCATGTTCAATATAGATAACTCACTCTTTAGATTATCTTTATCCTCGACCAAAACACCCCTTCTATAAAACTATTTAATATAATAAATGAAATAGTTGTAAGTGTGATTGTAATACCTATCTTAAACATTACTTTATATGATTTATAGATTCTATAAGTTCATGAAATAACTTATTGTGATAGAAACTTATTGTATTCCACCTCAATGTAATTATTACACTATCTATTTATTATGGCTCATTATCTTTTAATGTACTCCATGATAGACTATCCCCCTTACTATATCTATTGACTATAACAACCACAAGCTTCCCCAAAATAATTTCATTCAATTGGTTTCATGTTAGTACAAACAAACCAAATAAGGGAATGAGGGGTTCTTTATTATTAATGATATCATTAAGTATTAGAGTTTCATCTCAACTAGGATCTTCCAGTTCTATCAGCTTCAACTTTGAAAGAGATATTCATACTATATTTTTTTAGTTTTCTTATATAAGACTTTATAATTTAAATGGTGTATTTTCTCCTTTAATTTTACAAATTTTGTAAAATATCATTTTTTGAGATCTGAGGTCACACTTATCTTCACATGATATTTTTCATTTCTATAATGATATTGATGCACTAATGAACTATTTTATGATTTTCATCCATATTTATCAAAATTCATACACATTATCCCTTATACTCTCTATTTATAAATTTTTTATTACCATTATACTTATTTGGTTTTTATTATCTATCTTTATCACAACACCTCCCTTGTTCTTTCTTTTCCTTTATTGTTTTACAAGAACTACCTTGACCAGAGTGGTTAGGTCTTCCCCTTTGTCATTGATCATTCATTACTTCATCATATTATAAAATTTTCCTGGAATTATTTTCATGCACACATTATAATTATAACATATTTTCACTCCCTTTCCACAAATACCATCCAGACAGTCGTATCTATGTTTATAGAATGTTATATTCACTTTCCATCTTCAAAATTTTACCTTCTAAAAGTGTTTCTCCTTCAAATATAGTTACTTTTATTCATTCCATAAAAACATCCCCTTGATTTATACCAAATAATTAGAGGTATAATATTATAGCAGTTTTTATACATATTGTATTAAAATTCCACATAGTTCTAACAATATAATTCTATGTTATATATTGTATTATTTTGAATAAAATTTCTATGGAAATATAATTATTATAAATATTAACTCTATAAAAAAAATTATCATCTATTTTGGGAGCCTTTTTTCTCAAACTAATCTTATCTCTCCTTATCATAGGATTCATATTTTCTAAAATTTATTTATCTCAAATCATTATAGTTTTTCAGTAGAACCTATTATTAAAGATGAAATGGAATTAGAATAATTAGAATAATTTGAAAAAACATTATCTATTTTCATTGGACCGGAATTTTTTTCAACTTAAGATGATTCATCTTGAATATATAATTCTTTTTCCTAATTTAATATCCTAGTTATAAAGGTGTTTTCATATTTATGACACATAGATTTTTTCCTCGTGTAGATCTACTACTTTTACAAAAATATTTTCATTTATAACATTTAAATATTACCCAATTCTATAAATTTTACAGTGGATATATTAATCTCTTGAAGATTGGATAGCATTTCTGATCTCAAAATGACCTTAGTATAGTCTTATTCATCCTCCTACTCATTACTAGAAAAAAACATTAGGATTTTTAAATTGATATACTATAATATTCAAATTTTAATAGTTAGGTGACCCAAACATTACATACATTATTATTACATAATTTTAGATGAATATTCAATAAATCCAATTAAAATAAATTACCTAGAACCATTATATTTTTATGTATTTAAAGACTAGATACACAGCTATATTATTTGATGAAAGATCTTAAACATATCCCTCAATGCTCTTCTCCCATAGTAAATTTAATAGTCATAACCTATGTAAAAACTTTCTATATAACTTGGGGAAAGGAAACATAATAAAGGATGATATTAGATTTTTAGTAAGGTTAAACATGTAAAACATCATTCAATGATAATATATAGTCATAACATGATTATAATGGTGTAAGAATATGATCTTTCTATTTGAACATCAAACCCAATAATTTATAGATTATAATCATGGAATAAGTTTTTGGAGGATCATAATACATGAATCATACAAAAATAAAAGATTATGGTCCATGAGATCATATCATAATCAAATAACATTTCATAGAGATTGGAATAAAAATTATATAATATTCATGATCGTAAATTCATATGTCAATGTTACCCACCAAGACATTCATCACATGTTGGCCTTAGGTTAAGCACCCATTTACATGCTTCAGTTATGGAATAACCACCCATATACACAATTTTGGTCATATTATAACCACTCATGCACCCTTTGAGGTCAAAAAATATTAAACATTACCCAATACATTGTAGATTTATAACTAAACCACCCATAACATAATCATAATCTATTCATATATATATTCTACAACATCAAAAAAACATTTACCATTTCATCATAGCATAACCAATTGAAAATAAAATGGGTTTCATCTGGATTTAACCATCATAGTCAATAACTATCTTGATAAATAATAAATATATTAACAATGTATCATATCCATAGTAAATTATAAGAAACAAAAAATAATGTTCTAATTTATAAAAATAATTTTAAAATATAACTGGAATATATATTCAAGAAAATACACTTTTTATTTTGAAATAAATTATCCAAAATCTTAAAATTTCCATAATATTTAAAAAAAATACACTATTTGAAAAGAAATATGAAAACTTTTTATTTAATCTTGAAGTCAAATGGTATTCATGATGGAGCTAAAATATGTTCAAGTTTTATACATTAAAATAAATATTTTATTCACACCATTGGTAAAAATCACCTCATTCAGAAAATGATTAGAATATTACTTTTAAAAGATTAATAGAAAGTAAGACATCGGTAAAAATGAGTTTAATAAATAATTCGATAATATAAAAAAATTGAATACATTTTAATAAAAATATGGACATTAAAAAAGGATTCCCTATTGAATAGAGAAATAAAATTGGTTTGACTTAAAAAAATTATTTTGGTCTTATGAGTACATAGAGGGATGAAAATGAAATGAAAAAGGTAATATATATAAATAAATATAGGATAAGAAATTAAATTATAATTATCAAAGATAGATCTTATAATTTCTTCTGGGGAAATTTAGTCTTAAGTAATCCAGGTAAATAAAGAGATTATAACATAAAACTGTTACTGTTATGGTAACTTTTGGATCATAATCCCCAAGAAATAAATATTTTAAAATTAAACATTACATTCCAGGAATATAATTATATTAATGAAATAACATATTAAAGGGTAATTATATACACCAAATTATAGAAACAAGTGGTGAATATGACATACATCTTACCGAAACAAAACTAATATAAGAAACCCTTACCTCAAGTCTGACTTTATTTATAAGCACTATAACATAATATATAATAAATTTATATTTATTATACTTCCTTATAGGTACATTATTCATAATTATAATACCATAAACATATCACTTAAGACATATTATCACCCATTACTTAACAATCATTCATTATCATCATCATTCTTTGTGTTAACTACATCACTTTTTCATGTATGTTTCAATTTAGTTGTTATGGTAATTTTATTTTTATCATGGTTACATAGTCTCCAAAATGTTAATCATGATATAAATATAATATTTATTCATTATATACATATTTTGAACCATCTATAAAAGGCATTGATAGAAAACATAATTACCCCATTCATAGAGACTATAATCTATACGTACACATGAATATTATTTTAATTATCTAATTAAAAAAAATATGTAACGAAAATTATATTTTATCATTATAGATTAATTTTTTAAGAGTTTGGGTTTGAAGTTAATTTTTTTAAAGAAATAAATCCTTCATTTAACTGGATAATAGGTGACCCTTACATGACCTGAAATCCCAATTACTAGTAGACCCAATAATTACATGGCCTAAAGGACCATTACAATTCGATGGACCAAAGTCCTAATGACATGAAAGAAAAATGAGTTGAACGAAAGTCACTACATTTAAAATAAAACATCAAATTATTTTTTAATTCTTCTCATTTTAATCCCATACCTTTGCTGCAACTGTCACATCATACTACCCCGCCACAAAGTCATGGAAGCACACCCCTATTAACCCACATTGGGATTGAGGGACAGATGATAGGTGTTAGTGAACCTATCACTATTTTGAGACAACCACCCGAAAATGTCTTCATGCCACCATGTCATACTACCTACCAAGATGTGTCATTTTTCATGTCTGGTCTTTAACATTCACATGATGCATCAACCCTATTCCAGAAACTATGAATTTGTGCTTCCCTTTGAAAATAGTTAGAAGAGAGCACTTTGTCCCAAGTGTTTAGAGGGCTAGTTAATAGGTTGTAACACACCAAGAACTTTTTGGAGCTAGCCACCTAGAAATTCTACAAGTCACCATGTTGTAGTACCTACTAGATATTCTACACTGATTTGTTGGTCACACTATGTCACCTACTACTCTAAAGTATTTCTTAGAAGCCCTATGGTGGCATATAGGCCTTATGTCATGTAGGATTATAATTCCCAAAGTCCCTATATCCTAGAGTCTAATTTATTTCACTTAAAATTTAAATTAAGATATATATTCATTCTACAATAATATTTCTACAGTATTCTTATAGTTTCTATTATAAAAAATATTAAAATATTCCCCCACCCAGTTTTGAACCTGAATCATTTGGATATAGGATTGTGGGGGTTTAAAATTAGGTACGCCCATAACTACCAAACATGTGTAGAGTAATTACAGACTCCCAGAGGGGGCCTACCTAATAATAGAGCACACTACATGTTCCCTAGCTAGAAAATGGCTTGGAATATCCCTATTCATAATATGAACAATGTTCGAGTCTAGTGGGACTTGAGCCTGCACCAGTTACCCTAGGTATCGAGTTGGTGCAGACTAGGTGTAACTATTGACTGGTACCACAATGTCCATTATAGAAACATAATTATATCATAAAAATCATGCATATTTATTCAAATCATCACTATATCCATTAATTTAAGGTAGTGAGGGAAATATTTTCATATTGCTACGTGGAGGCGATAACCCATAAGTATGCATAAGTAATAATTCCATTTCCCATTTAGTTGAAAGGAGATAGAAAATGGTTTTCCCATTACTATAAAAATATTTTAGTATATTTATGATATTTGGTTTATTATTATAGGATCTATACAATATATTTATATAAAGTATGATAAGAAATAAACATTGAATGAGTAGGTAAAGACGATTTCCACTCCGTTGAGAGACCTCGTTTTGATTACACATTATGAATTATTCAGAAGATATTAGGGTAATAAAAGGAGATCAATAATAAAGGTAATAAATCTACTAATATTTTTTGGATGTTACTAGCCCATATATAGTGATAAAAAAATTTAATGAGGTAGAATAATTTCTTCTCTTTTGTAATTGAGGAGAGCAACCCACATAGAATTACATAAAATATTTAAATAATATAGAGAGAATATCTAATTAAAGTGGTGTAAAATTGAAAATAATTTTTTTAGAAAAATATAAGGTCCAAATATTTTCAAACAATAAAATTTAGAAAATTTTATATGTCATTTTTACCCTTGTATCTTAGTTTAACCACCTGATAAACTCGTTTTAACCCTAACCATGTTAATAAATATTTACTATTCATTATAACCAAAATTAAAGTGGCCTCATTAAAATTATTGGAATTGATTAATCCAAATATGGAATAAATTATATCTATTTATATTTATTTATGTGGAACGAATTAATTTAAAAAAACACAAAACTTAATGAAAACTATTTTTTAGAAAAAATCATTGTTAAGTATAAAAATAAATTTACCCTCATTCCTCACCTAGTATAAAACTATTAGATATATGTTAAAATATTTTATTAAATATATATTCTATTAATTTAAATATCATTATTATTTAATAGTTATTTTCTTAATTTATTAATATAAAAAAATTTCCGAAGTAAAAACTGATGTCTAGTAAATAATATTTTTTACCCTCAAACGAATTTATCTCCATTCCTATCAATAATTTTACTAATGTGTGAATTATTATTCATAAATTATAAATAATCATGAAAATAGTTTTTAAATAATGATCAATATATAAAAATACATGATAGGTAAAAAATATAATTCTTTCTAAAAATGGGTCTTTTAATCATGAAATTCTTTTATTACATATTAAATTAGTATTGATTACATATTAATAAATACATTTAAATTAAGGAAAAATTTTATATATATATTTCACAACATGGTTAATACTATTCATACCCACTTATTAAAAAACTAGGTTATAAATTTTATGATATATCGGGGTTTATTTAGACTCGAGGTTGCATGAAATGCAAGCAATCAAATACTTAAAAATTATTTTAGTAAAATAAATATAAAATCTTAGGGTATTACATTATACCCCCATTAAAATGAATTTTTCCTTGAAATTATTCTACTCCAATTCAAAAAAATGAGGTTACTTCTGCTTCATTGGATTCTCATGTTCCCATATAGCTTTCTCAAATTTTTAATTCCTCTAAATAAATTTAACCATGTGAGTAGTATTGTTATCCATGGAACATTATCTCTATGATGCAAGATTTATACCAGTTGTTGATGATATTAAAGAGCATGATATAGTAGTTTATCCTTTGAGTTTAGTACATGTGAAGGGTTAGGTATGTACATAAAAAAAAGTGATACATAAACACATAATGAACTTAAGAGAGGGTCAGTAGAAGCACCAAATGAATGGATACCATCCCAACTCAGACTACAGTCGCAAGGGGATGATATATTGTGGTTTCATCTTTCCCTTATATATAAATATCATAACCTTCCTCCCTAGTTATATTAATAAGAAAAACTTATCACTATATTTGAATTTCGTATCTCAATGATGATTCTCCGCATAACTCTTCTATTGAATCTGAGTAGCCTTGATGTGATATTGAGTGTATATATACTTATATAACATTATTATAGATAGCTTAATTCCCCATGGATTTCATTATCTAATTTTATCCCAGCATGTATGTTTTATATACCTATTTCTATAGATGGATTCATAAGGAGAAATTAGAATGGTCGAGTGAAATCTACTAATATAAGAAGATTTGTCAAGATGAATGTGTTGATCTCAATAACTTTTAAAATATAGAGAACATCATATTAACATATCCTTTAGGTTTTTAATGTTCTAATCAGGATAACCATCTACCTAGGGATGATATTTAGTTCTAAAACACAACTATGTATCCAAATATTTTGGAAGAGTGTTCTAGAACATCAAGGTAAACATTGAATCATAATTAGATTCTATATAATGTGGTACTCAAAAAAACATACCACTTAATTAATTTATACATGGTAAATATGATCAAGATAGAAATATTCTATGATGGAAATGAAATTTTCTAACTTTTAAGGTGATTACAAACAACCTAAATAGCATTATTCCATTTATATGTCTTGTATAGTCCTATGAAAAATTCCATGGTGACATTTTTTCATTTACATGATGGTTTTGTTAATGGTTGTAACATAACCTTATACTTTTTCTACTCAACCTTAACTTTTTGGAATATTAACCACCACATACATAGCCCACAAAATCTATCTTCATTTTATCCCATCAGAATTTATTCTTAAGGTCTTTGTTTATTATTATTTCTAGGACAAATAGATAATGATGAGGATTTTAGTTCATTCCAAAACTCATTTTTCAATTTTAGTATAAAATTGAAACATACTCTTTTCCTAAACCCTATAATTCTATCATAATCATGATTGAACTCAGTAACATTTCTCGTCTTCATTTAAATCTCTACATCTTCCTTTACAACTTTTTTAATCTATTCATATATGGATGGTTGGACACTCATTTGATAAAGATATTATTAATCCCCATAATTCAATATTTAAAGTAACATCCACTTTAAATTCATAAATACTTGATCTTTTTTATCCTCACTTTTTTTATGATATCCTGACCCTTTTAACTCAAAGCATCATCCACCTTGTTTTCTTTCCCAATGTGGTGATGTATTGAGCAATCATATTTCTTAATAATCTCCAAACATCCCCTGTGGAGGAAATTAAACACATAATGGGTGAATATACACTTAAAATATTATGGAAATTATATATATATATATGCTTCCCACATTTTACCATAATGATAATTCCTTTATATCTATAATGAAAACATTACAGCAACTTACTCCAAATCTTGAGTAAGATAATTTTTATGATGAACCATCAATTTTCATGAGGCCTAAGATATCACCATATCATTATTCATAATAAGACATCCTAGTACATTTTTAGAAGTATCACTCTAGATAATAAATCATTTTCCAATCTAGGGTGGTGTGAGTATAGGTGCACTGATAAACCTTCTCTTCAGCTCTATGAAATTTTATTCACATTCATAATTCTAATGGATCTTGAATCTATTCCATGTTAAAATAGTTAGTGGGATATATATCCATAATAAATTATTCTCAATATTTAAAAAATATCTATACAATCCAAAAAAACAATGTATCTTAGTCCCAGTGGTTGGTTTCATCCATTGTTCAATTAATTTCATCTTAGAAGGATCAACTGATATACCGTCTCTTATGATCATGAATCCCAAGAATGATACATTATATAACCATAATTCACACTTCATGAATTTGTAATATATTATATCCTTCCATAGGTTAATGAAAACAATTGTAAATTGATCTTCATTTCCTTCCTCTCTCTATTACTATATAAGAATATCGACTATAAAGATGACTGAAAATTGATCAAGGTTATCTCTAATGACTATCCAATATTTACATAAATAAATCATGGGAATTAGTATCTAAACATGTAATTATTATAAATTAATAGTCTCTATACCTCATATGGAAAGTTTTATTACATATTTCATTACATTTTACCCTTAATTGATAGTATCCTAAATAAAGGAAAATATTTCAAAAATTCTTATCTCCTCACAATTGACCAAACAATTCATTGATTTGGGGTAGTGGATAATTTCTTCCAATATGTTTTTATGTTTAAGATAATAAATTTAAAGATGCTTTGAAACATCTTTCATCTTAATAAAATAATAGGTGCACTAAATGATAAAACACATGTCCAAATTAATCTCTTATCCAAAATACCCTCATGTTACTTCCTCAATTCCAAAATCTCAATCGGGGTTGTTTAATATAGATTCTTTGAAATAGGTGTAGCAGTAGTCCTGAGATCTATTGAATACTCAAATTCATAACTTAGAAGAGGAGTATAAACACTTCTTTAAATATATCAAAAAACTCCCATAAAATATGCATATTTCGATGTTAAGTTTCTCCCCAATCATCTATGATAAATACTCATTATGAATATGAATCCATACACAAAGATTAAAAGTAATTTACATTATAATTTCATGTTCATATTTACATCAATCAACTATCATAGGTTGATTTGGAATATAAAATGTTACTTCTATATTCTTGAAATTTATTTGGAACTTATGTATAGAGAGTTAGTGAATGATAAAAATTATGTCAAATTATACAAATAGAAGGAGAATAATATTATAAAGGGTAACATTATTCAAAACCTCAACATGACATTCCAAAACACTAAAATTGAACATAAATTCTGATCTAAACATAACGATCCACTTTAGATATTGACATAAGATACATCATTCCTCAGTCTAGGACTTAACTCTTGGATTAGGTAATTTAATTGAATAATTCCCTAGTTCACCACACATAATACATTGAAATATAAATTTTACATTAGGACTCACTTTATTTCCCATTATAAAATTATTTATTTTCCATCATTAATTTCATTCTATATACACTTTTTTCACAAATAAAGCTTCTTCCTAATCCTTTGAGACATTTTTTTGGGCGATTCTTCACATGTTCTTGACATCTAGAAGGATAAATATTGTTTGCTTCAAGGCCTTTTTCAATAGAACTTTCCTAAAACTCCATTTTTCTCTTATTTAATAAACTCACCTATGTTTGGGTTTTTAATCATAATGAGAGATATATGATTAATAATAATCACTATATTTCTCATTCCATGTTTTACATCATTTTTTTCTCATGAGGATGGTCATTCTGTAGGCCATCACATTTTTTGTTCACTAAATTACTACTGGTTTAGTTGTGGGATAAAATCAAAATGTATAGTCTGTGAAATAATAATATTTTTCAGAAATCCTATAATTAATAAAAACATTAATTTTATGGGTAAATAATGGCACCTTTATTTAAAAGTAGGACCCATTTGGTTTATAATATATTATCCATGGTCATTATTTTTCTAAATCATGTATAATAGTTCTTAATTAAATGTGAATTTACATAATAATATAACTTGAGAGAGTCTATAAAGGTGCACAATATTATGCCCACTCATCATGCACTAGTGATAATCAACTTAGTACCAAATATTCCCCTTTTAAGGTTATTACCCTTAGGTGAAGATGTTTCATAGTCGCTTCCACTATTCAGTATCCAAAAAAGGATGAACATTCTAGTGAAACCACTCTCCTTTATCTACCTTAAATTTTGGTATTCTCTTATGATAAGGTTTAACATAAGGGTTATAAATATATTTTTTTAATATTAATCTCCAAAAAATAACTGAACTCTTATTTGATACTAATTAAAGAGACCCAGAAATTACACACATAATTATTACATTATTTTAGTTGAATAGTCAATACATCCCATAACAATACACTCTATATAATCATAATGGTTTATAATACTTTAAGAATAATACATAATCATCATATTTCATTAAATATCTTCAACATCTCGTATAAATTTTGTCTCGCATAGTAAAATTCTTAGGTATACTGTACATAAACCATTTATCTATAAAATTGGGAAGGAATCATAAGAATGGATGACATTAGATGCTCAGTAAGGGTAAACAAGGAATGAATAAATAAATAATCATATATAAGAATAAAATGATAATAATATTAGGATATAATCTTAAAATTTGAAAGTCAAACACAACAATTCATAGATTATAAACATGGCATAAGTTTTAAGAGGATCATAATACATGAATAACATAATATTAAAAGATTTTGATCCCTGGGATCATATCACAATCATAATAACACTTTATAGATATAGTAAAAAATATTTTTGAATAATCATAATCATAAAACTCATATGATAAGGATACCCACCAAGACATTCATCACATGTAATCCTTTGGATAACCACCCATGTACCCACCTTAAGCATTGGATAACCACTTGTATACCCTATTTTGGGATTAGGATAACTACCCATGTTCCCTTTGATCTCATAAAACATTAAAAAACACCCAATGTATTGGAAGGATATAACACACCGACCTATCACAAAATCATAATCCATTCATATGTATTTCACAACATTATGAAAATAATTATCATTTCCTCATAGCTTAACCCATGGAAAAAAAATGGGTAAAATAAATATTTCACCATCATAATAAATAACCATCTAAAAAAATATTATGGAAATAATGGATTATATCCCCAAAAAAGCATACCAAATATCATTGTGTGTTTTTATAGATGAATAATCCTTTAAAGTATAATTAGAACATTTCCAAATGAGAAAACTCTTTTCATTTTGAATATCTTATTTTTAATTTAATAATTTCCATAATATTTGGAAAAACATTTTCTCTAAAAATAACCATTCGAACTTGTGATTGAAATTTAAAAGAAAAAATTAGTAATGATGGAGGAAAAATTTGTTTATATAATAAACGTTAAAATAAAAATTTCATTCACACATTTGATAAAAATTAATTAATTCTAAAAAAAATAAGATTAATACTTTTAAAACATCCTTTAGAAAGTAATAAATGTGTAAAAATGACATTAATAAATAATTATAGAATAGTAAAAACATTTCTTAAATCGTTTTAAAGAAAACGTAGATATGAAAGGGAAATATTATCAACTGACGATTGAAATAATGTCAATTTCCTGTGAAAATATTCATAATATATTTTTAGTAATTAGAGTGAGGAAAGTGAAATTAAAATTTATAATATACATAAATAACTATAGGATAATAAAATACATGATATTATTTAAAGATACATTATATAATTTCATCACAAAAATAATATGTAGAACCGATCCCGGAAAACAATGAGATTGTAACATAAATCCCTTACTCCTTCGGTAATTTTTGAATTATAACCCCCATACAAAAATAACATGAAACTTTTAATACCATGAATATAAATATATTAATAAAAAAAATATCATAGTATCATTAAATTTTTTATTGTAAATAAATTGGTGGTTAATATGTGATATGTCTCACCGAAAAAATATTGAGGGATGTGAAACCCTTTCCTCAGGTCTGACCATCATCGCAGGTGATATAACCTTAGGTATAGTAAATTTAATTTTATTATACTTATATAATATAATAGTATTTATACATAAAATAATATACATAGTTTACTTATAGTATGTTTTCAGCCTTTCATTAACAATCCTTCATTATCATTATCATTTCTGGTGGTAAATGCTTTGTTTTTTCCATGTATGTTTTGATTTGGAAGGTATAGTTCTTGAATTTCAATCATGGTTCCATAATATATAGAATGTTAAATATGATATAAATATCATATATATTCATTATATACATATTTATAAGTTTCTATAAAATTCAATGATATAAAAATGAATTAAACCATTCATGGAGATGGTGGTTCATATGTTTTTATGAATGTTGTTTTCATTTTCTATAAAAATAAAGGAAAGAATTATTAATAATATTTTTAAAAATAAATAATAATAATATCATATATATCATATATATTTATTAAATAAAATATTATATCCACTAATTTGGGGCATCATTAGAAAATGATTCATATCACTATGTGGAGACATTAGTCCACATGTATACACAAGTGATACTTTCATTTCCCTTATGATGGAAAGAAAATAGTAAATAGTTATTTAATAAAAATTATAATATATAAATATAATTATTATATTAGATTTATTATCTTAGTATATATAAAAATATTTATATAAATTATAAGAATAAATAAAATTTTAATGAGGTGGTAAAGATGATTACCTCTTCACTGAGAGTCCTTATATGGATTACACCATAAGCCTTAGTAGGATACTCTTAGGGTAATACCAAGTGTGAAATAATTATGTTAAGGAATATGGGAAGTTTTTTGGATGTTCTTTTTTAATCCATAGTGCTCAAAAATTTTGAATAAGGTAGGATAATAGGTTCCCTTCTATAAGTGAGGGGAGAGACACAAATGGATTTTCAAAAAATATTTAAATAATATAAATTCATTTACTTGTGAACTTGGAATAAAATGTCCAATAAATAAAATTTAGGATAAAAAGTGTATAAATATCTTAAAAATAATATTTTTATATGTTTAATTGGAATTTGTATCTATATATTCTATTTTAACAGTTGGCATACCCATTTTAACCCTAACCATGGTAAGAAATTCTTACTGTTTTTGTTATTAATTACAAAAAAATAAAAGTTGAATAATTAAAATATTTATAAATTATTATTATAAATATGTAATAAATTTTATAATATTCAATTTTTGTAAATTATATGAATTAATTTTAAAATAAATTCTCAAAAATAAAGGAAAATCATTTTTAGAGAATTGAATTTTTAAGCAAAAAACATAGTTTCATTTCCCTAATTTGTTAGTAAAAAATATTAAATGAATGTTAACACATTTTATTGAATATATATTCTATTAATTTCATTAAAATAATTAATCAATATTTATTTATTTAATTTATTGTTATAAAATACTTTATGAACATAAAAATAGTTTTCTAAAAAATAACTCTTTTTACTTTCAAATGATTTTATCATCATACATAGACATCATATGACTAATGTATGAATGATTATTAATTAATTTTATATAATTTATTAAATTAATTTTTTAAATATTTATCAATATATAAAAATATAATATATGTAGAAAAAATTAATTTTCTCAAAAAAATAGGAATTTTAACCTTGAACTAGATTTATTAAGAAATCAATTATTATTTTGTAGAAATTAATTAATACATTTTAATTATGAAAAAAAATCTAGATATATTTCATAATTTGTTTTATCCTATTCATACCTACCAATATTAAGACTTGGTTACACATGAAATAATATATAATGGTTCATTTAAACTTGGGGTAATGAGTAAAGAAATCTACTAAAAAAATAAAAAATGTTTTAAAGAAATACATATAAAATATTAGGGTGTTACAGAGAGGTAACTTTGTCTTCTAAATCACACCAAGATGATGATCCATAATCTTCTTCCCTTCTCATAATATTTCTTACATACATTATTTTTATTTTATTCTTCTTTCGAGGATCACTCTTCCTAAATCTTTTACATTTTCTTCAAGAGAATTTCACTTCTATATCATCACATTAAAATTCAATATATTTTTTCATTGGTTAGTCAATTGTAAAAATGATAATGCCTCCATAATTAAAACATTTAATGGGAATCATACCTTTGTATTATTCTTTACCTCTTCTAATATTCTTGGAGATAAATGTTATGGATTTCATATGATCTTTAATCATTTCATCACTAGAATTTGTATATAAATTATATTCAATATTCCTTTCATTAGAATTTGATTCATTAATATAATTTCATTCAATATCTTACTTATATTTATTTTTAAAAACATATTCTTTCATCACATTATAATTATAGAGGGTTTTGTGCAACTCATCAAGGGATGGGCCTCTTATATCCTTCAGGGATGAAATCTTTGTTTCAAAACAATAAAAGGAAATTTCTAATATACATTAATATGATTATTATATCTTTAATATTGTTTTAAAACCCTCTATTATTGCTATATATATCATTTACCCTTTCTAATTAGTCATTCATAGTATTATCATCAGTTATCTAATTTTCATAAAACTTATCTCTTAAAATATAACATTTGACCACATTAATCATCATATTTCCTTCATATGTGTTCTCAATATTCTCCCATATCTCCTTACCACATTAAAATCCCATTATATTGGTTTAGAAATTATCATAAATTGATAATAGAATGGCATTTCTAGGTTTTTTATACACATCAATAATTCTCTTATCAACATGATTTATGGGAGGTTATATTGAAAATTGAGGAAATCCCATTGTAACTACATCACTTACCCCAATACCATATTATAGAAAAATAGAATCCCTATATTAATTCATATAGGAAAATTTTTTACATAAAAAATGGGTACATATCAGTTATTTAAATAACTAATAATCTACATAATTTTCTTTCAGTGAAGAATGGATCTTTAATAGGGAAGCCTAATTAGATCTGATACCATATGAAGTTCCCATGTTAGGTTACATCACTAAAACATGGAGGTTATTAATTAGTGATCTATTTTTTTCATTTATTTCTTTAAAATTAACCTCTCTAACAAGCTAATATATTGATCATCTCATTCATAGTTGTCTCAAACTTTCTCATAAATGAAAATATGAAAAAAAATAAAGAACACAAGGATTTACATTATTTAATCTAAATGTGTAACACCCTAATATTCCACGGTACACTTCTCTTTGAATAATACAATAGCTTGTGTTATACGCAACTTCGAGTTCGAACACACCACAACCAATCAAACTAGAATTTATGAATAGTAATGCCCACTTTTGGAAAATTTATAAATTTTATCATTTAAAATGGACTTCTTTTTTGGATTTGGAATATCAAAATTAGCTTAGGGTAAATTATTGGTATTTTTCTGAAAACATTCAATTTTTTGATGAATAGTGAAAAACACTGAGTTATTGGTTAAATCCTACTTTTTATTTAAAAAATTATTTATTTTATTTAAATTTATTTTAGGTAAAAAAAGATATATAATACCTATATAAGTTCAATTTAATTCATTAGTTTCATTTTATAATAAGTTTAGATGTATAAAAAAAATTTTAACTTTTTACTGTCTTTTACCCACCTCGTAATAGCATTTTCAAATTTGCATAAAATATAATTTTACCACTAATGTGAATTGAATTTCAAAAATCCAAGATACACGGTTGATATGAGTAAGTAAAATGTGTTTCAATAAGATGAAAATAATTTTTGGTGAATATTAACTTTTACTTTTATTTACCACCATTAAAATTAAATAGGGTAATTAAAGGTAAAAATGATATTATTATTACCCTAACTCATTTTTTAATTCTATTTGATGAGTTTAATTAGAATAAAAACAACATTAAGAATAAAATATGATCCTTTTGGTACAATTTCATTAGATTAGGACATTTATTATAATTTAATTTAAAGAAGAGTTAAAACTGTTAAACTCGTGTTTTCATAACTAAAACATTTTTAATATTGGGTTATACATAATATAAATTATACTATAAATATTCATTAGAAATATAAAAATATTTAATTCATAATGGTATTTTATTTATAATTTTTATAAATTGAATAATTAAATTTATTTATGACACAATGATGATGTAGTGATTACCTTATTAATGAAAAATTAAAATAATTGACATTATAAATGTCCAAATAAATCTAATTTTTGACATTTGATTAATTAAACTAATTTTATATGTTAATATGACATGTTAGGGTTGATTCAATGAATTTTTTTTGAAGTAATCATGCTGTTATGACTTTAACAAAAACAAAGTACCAAATAGTGTCAAAATTGACATAAAAGAGTTTTTAAAACAAATATTATATTATTAATTGACATAGTATTCCTAAAAATCTAAGGTTCAGACAAAAGATTTATATAAAGATAGGTATATCATTTATTAACCACTTTAGGTTTTCTTGTCATTTTATAGTAAGTTTATTAACCAATTATTATAATAGTACAAGAATACATGGTAAAAGTTAAGCTATTTAACTAAGAGTTAAATCTAAAAGATAAGGTTAATATAGTGACTCAAACCCATATAAAACCTATTTTTCAAGAGGATTTAGACCCATCCTCAACTTATCCTCGAAATATATCATTTTGGAGGCATTTGAAACCGAAAATTATTTTATTATAAAATAATATTTCAATCTTTTCCTAAGGTGCCCCTCACCCCTCTTATAAAATAGAACTTCCCCTTCTCTCAAATTCACAACTCCAAATCCATTTGTCTTAGCCAACCCCTACCCAAATATCCTTAAAAATTCCCTAACTTAAACCTAGAGGCCTTATTTTGATCATAAATCCAACCTAAGGATCCCTTTTGATCAAATCAAAAGGAAAAACCCGAAGAAGAGGTAAATATTTCATCACCTCTTTCAAGTTATTTTCTTCTTCCACATCCTATTTCTTTGTTGTTTCCATTATAAAATAATAAATCTAATATCTTATATATATTTTTATGTTATTATAAAAATGGTACAACCATATCAATTATTCTATCCACCATATGAATGACAAAGTCACCATATGTGTGTACGTACGGCTTACCGTCTTCACGTCGTGGTGTAGTTGTTATTCAATGCATTATTATATTTTGGATGGGTATAATAATTATGTATAATTGATTTAAATAATAAATATAACATGTTAATGATTCTTTATATATTATATACCATCTATTTACGTACGATTTTAATAACAAAATAATGATATTATCACTTGTATGTACGTACGGATTACGGTCTCCACGAACGTGATGAGATTCATTTCCCAATCATAACTATTCAAGAATAATATTCATTTGATGATTAAAAATAATGTTTAAGAACTTAATATCATTATGGATATTAATCAAATACATCCTATTCATAACAAACATGGCTTATGTAACAAAACACATAAAGGAAAATGAATCAGTTAACACCTGAAACTACGATAATACTAAAATATCATTAACAAATAAATATTAGAAGATAATATATGATATCATATTTATGTATATGGTTCTTTTATAATTATTAACAATGATTTAACTATTATATAGGAGGTTAACCTACCCTCGACCAAGGAAAATTCCAAGGTAAGGGTTAATTCTAAAATCTCTTTATTATCCGAGGTTGTTTATACGTAATTATCTACTGGGACCTCTTTATAACCAACATCCATATTTCTTAAAATGTATTTCATAACATTTTTATTATTTCCTAGACTATGGGTTAACATCATTTATACCTCTTTTTTACTTTTTATAATATTTTTATAAAGGAATATTTCCATCATTTTCCAAACAAGGTACTTTATGACCTTTTCGACAAAATTATGGAAAGAATATTTTTTTAAATTATATGGAAGGTGAAGCTATTTTCCACCATTATAAAACCTTATAAGATTCCCTTAAAATATTATAAAAATATTTCCGAAATAAGTGTTTTCTTTTAAATGGTTTCAAAATAGATGTTGGTATATCTTTCAAATAGTTTTCATTTTATATATGTCAAAATCCTTCGATGAATTTTAAACTTGTTTGAAGTTAATACAAATATTCCATATTATATTGAAGGTTTTGTGATATGTTTGACAGTGGATGTTTTATTTTATACCATTCATGGTTTATGGATAATGTATTGACATTTCGTATACTAGTTTTAATACGAATGTTTATGTTAGGTTTAAACCTTTTCACATGAGGAATGAATTAGACTTAGTAAGTGAAGGGTGGAGCCTGCTATAGCTCTTTGATGCATTGATAGGTCTCATGAGACAAACTAGTGTCTTGGAACAAGGCCTTCACAAAATCTTATTTGTAGTCTTTGCACAATTCCTTGACTATGTGGTTATGAAGTCTGGCATTATGCATTCTATCACTATGAAATAAGATATTGATATTGCATGTGATTATTCAACCAGTAGAATATCCATGTGAGTAAGTAAATGGAAATATTTTGATTTATATTTTCTATATTATAATGAAGTTTAAGTTTAAAATTATTTTGTTTTAGTCTTATATATTGCCTTAAATGTTTATTTATAATAGTTTTCAATATATTATTTTCTTTACTGAGCATCTGAGATCATCCCTTTATATGTTTTATTTTTCTTAGGATGCGAAGAAGTATATTATGACTGACCTACAAGGATAGTCAAGGGATATGATTGTGGTATATGGAGACAATGTTGTTGTATTTTTTCATTTTATAATTTAATATAAAATTTATGAATGCATCTAGTACTTACAAGGACACTAAACTAACTGGTCTTTCGAGACTTGATCTTTTGTGATCATGCCAATGTTATGTAATAATGCACCGACTCTGGGTAACTGGTGTCGGGGTGTTATAGTTGGTATCAGAGGAAGTTTATTATAAACCTTTAAAACTAGATTTAGAAAAACACTAATTAGAGAACTTTACCCTATGATAGACTTTGAGGATTAGTATTGAAGAATTTCCTAGAATTTTGCTAATGTAGAGATTTTGTGTATTTAACATGAAATACATCCTTGTCTTGATATAAGCTGGTAGAGGAGGCTCTGGAAAAGATATACATAGGGGTAAAACACAAAAACACCTCTTTTAGATAGACTCGAATGGGAATTGGTGCATGACATTGGGCCTTGGTGCACTCTTGGTTACGACACTCCTGGGGGATATGCTTAGGATAATTCACATTTTCTTTACAAACCATTATAAAGGATTTATGAGTATATAACTCTTTAAAGAAAACATTTTTATGATTATAGATTATATCCATAAACATCTCAATTTATGTTAAGTGTTTTACAAGTTTGGAATTATGTATTGCGATTCATAAACTAATCTAGTGTATGTCATTGTTTAGAAATGGTGCCTCGTGAAAGGAATGGAAACCGTATCAACACACGTAATCCATGTAGGTATTTCCTTCCTACTCGAGGTAATTATAGTAATTTTTGTGATGAAAATAGTGTCGATCATCTTATCATCATACTGGGACAACTCACTCAGGTTATGAATAATAACGATAACTGTATAGAGCACCCTGATCCACAATGAGGAGGATCAATGCTAGACCGCTTCATGAGGAAATAACCACAAACATTCAATGGGAATACAAATCCATTTTTAGCTGAGCAATGGATAAGTTCTTTAGATAAAATATTTCATTCTTTGGGGAGTAGCAAAAGGGAAAAAGTTGTCATCAATGTTTATCACCTCACAGAAGATGCAGATCAACGGTGGTCATTGATTAAAAGCACAAAGGAATATAATGAAGTATCAAATATGTAATGGATGTAATTTAAAGAGATTTTCTTAGAAAAATACTTTCCTCGTGGACATCGAGTGGATATGGAAATGCAATTTCTGAGTCTGAGGAAAAAATAGTATGATAATGTCTCAAAGTATGAGGCTAATTTTACCAGGTTAGCAAGGCATGTTGCAGATTATATACATAACCCAAGGATTAGGATTGATCGATTCATCTATGGGTTTAAACCATTTATCCATTGAGCATTAGTCTCACAATACTAATCATCATACAGAGATATTTCCTCATGTGCTCTCAAGATAGAAAATGAATTATCTAAGACTTACGACTTTAAAGCAAAGAGAATAAGAGATCTGTTGAACACTCTAGAAATGGAAATAAGGGGAAGAAGGGAAAATTTGAATATCCATCATGTGGTAAATGTGGGAAGAAACACCCTGGTACTTTCTAGAATGGAATGGGAGTCTGTTACAAGTGTGGTGAAAAAGGCCACCAAGCTTTTTATTGCAAGGGGAAGAAAGAGGTTGTTAATGTTGAATGCTACAATTTTAGAGAAAGGGGGAATTATGAAAATTAATGTCCTAAGTTCCATGGAAACTTAGCTCAGAAAAGGCCAAGGGAGAAAGTCCAAGCTTATGGGATCACTACTACTGAGGTTGAAGCTCCTAAAGACATGGTGGCAGGTACTTTAATGATTTCCTCAAGTTTATCCAATTCTTTATTTGATTCTAGATCATCACATTATTTCATATCTTCCCAGTTTGATAAGAAAATCAGATATTTCCAATTTGATTTAATAAGAGATTTGTCAGTCAAAACTCTTAAGGGAAATATCATTGCAATAAAGTTTCATGAATCAGTCCATATTAAGGCATATAAACAATATTTATCTGTTGATCTCATCATCATACCCATGATTGAATTTGATATAATCCTCGTTATGTATTGGCTTTCAGACCATGATGTGAAAATTTATTTTAATAAGAGAGAGGTTACAATTCTCGATGATGATAAAGGGTACCTTATCTTTAGAGAAGAACTGTCATCATCTCATTCTTATCTAGATCCACCCCTATAGCTCTACTAAATTCAATTATTGGGGAGGAAGATAATGAAATAACTATGGGTGATGAAAGGAATGTTCAAATAAAATATTTACCTATTGTGTAAGAATATGTTGATGTGTTTCCAGAGGATTTACCTGGACACACTCCAGAATGAGAAATTGAGTTTTCCATTTATTTAAGTCCTGGTTCAAGTCCCATATTGAAGACCCCTTATATAATGGCCACTGTGAAATTAGTAGAAATAAAGAAATAACTAGAGGAATTGAGTAATAAGGGATTTATTTTCTCTAGTGTTTATCCATGTGGAGCCCCTATTCTTTTTGTTAAGAAGAAAGATGGATCTATGAGGTTATGAATTGACTATAGGGAGATCGATTCTATAATAATAAAGAACAAGTATCCCCTGCCTTGTATTGATGATTTATTTGACAAACTTTAGGGAGCTCAATATTTTTTAATCATTGACCTTCGATCTGGATATCATCAGTTGTGTTTGAAGAAGGAAGACATTCCAAATACAACATTTTGAACCAGTTACAGGAATTACAAGTTTACAGTAATGCCTTTTGGGCTGACTAATGCACCCTCTTTTTTCATGGATCTAATGAACAGTGTTTTCATGGAATATCTTGATGAATTATTAGTGGTATTTATTGATGATATCTTGGTATTATCCAAAATCTATGAAGATTATTAAAATCACTTGCACATTATCCTAAAGACACTTAGAAGAATTGAATTATGTGGGAAGTTTAGCAAGTTTAGATTTTGGCTTCAGAAGATTTTTTTTCTTGGCCATATTGTCTCTAAGGATGGAATCTTTGTTGATCCTTCTAAGAAAAAGTCAATCTAATAATGGCCAGCATCGACAAGTATAACTGAGGTACGTATTTTTTTGATTTTTTAGGTTATTATCGACATTTTTTCCATAAGTTTACCCAATTGGAAAACCCATTAACCAAGATCACATGTAAAGGGGTTAAATTTGTTTGGACAAAACAGTGTGAAGAATGTTTTGAAGAACTGAAGAGAATATTATTCAATGCTCATATATTGACTCTACCATCGGGGAATGATGGGTTTGTTATTTATAGTGATGCTTCAAAGAAAGGACTTGGTTGTGTCCTTATGCAGAATGATAGAGTCATTGCCTATGCATCATGAAAGCTAAAAATTCAAGAACAAAACTATCCTACTCATGATCTTGAGTTAGCAACTGTAATCTTTTCTTTGAAGATATGGAGACACAACCTCTATCATGAAAAATGTGAGATATATACTGATCAAAAGAGTTTGAATTATATTTTCTCACAGATGGAACTCAACATTAGGCAAAGGGGATGGCTTGAACTACTCAAAGATTATTATTTCACTATACACTACCATCTGAGGAAGGAAAATAAGGTGGAATATTCTTTGAGCAGAAAGGATCTTGGATTTTTGAACAAGATTATAGTTGAAAGGATCCAGTATACATGGATCTAGAAAATATAGATATGGTAATAACCATTGAAGGTGAATCATTAATTATTTTTCAAATGGTTACCAAACCATCTTTACTAGAAAGAATAAAAAGTTCTCGGACTGATGATGAGGAATTTAAAAAGAAAATTAAAGCTGAGAATGATGGGAGATTGATCAACTTCATATATGAAAATGGAATTTTAAAATTTGGGAAGAGACTTTGTGTTCTCGATATACTTGATCTAAAAAGAAAATTTTTGGATGATGCCCATAGCTCCAATTTCTCTATACATCCCGGTAGTACTAAGATGTATAGATATTTGAAAAAACATTTTTGGTGGGACAACATTAAGAGAGAGATTTCTGATTATGTGTCAAGATATATGGTTTTCCAACAAGTGAATGTTATAAGACAGCATCCTAGAAGAGTCATGAAACCTATTTCTATACCTGATTGGAAATGGGATGATATTACAATAGACTTTGTCATGGGGCTACCAAAGACACTTACAAGGAACGATGAAATATGGGTCATTGTTGATCATCTTACCAAGTCAGCACATTTTCTTTCTATAAGAGAAGATTTACCACTTGAACATCTAGAAATATTATATATTAATGAAGTTGTAAGACTTCATGGAGTACCCCTATCGATTGTTTCTGATCGTTATCCCTATTTTACATCAATATTCTAGAAAGTTATTTAGAAATCCCTAGATACTGAACTTCATTTGAGCACTGCCTATCACCCTCAAACTAATAGACAATCAAAATGAACTATCCAAACCTTAAAAGACATGTTGAGATCTTTCTCACTTGACTTTGAAGGTATGTGGGGTCAATATTTACCTCTAGTATAATTTTTCCTATAACAATAGCTTACATTCAAGTATTCAAATGGTACCATATGAAGCGTTATATGGAATGATATGTCACACACCAACTTGTTGGGATGATGTTGTTGAAAGAAAACTCGTAGGCCCATAACTTGTTGAGGAAAATATGGAAAAGGTGAAGGTTATAAAAACCCACATAAAATCATCTCAAAGTAGTCAAAAGAGCTATGCTGATAACCGAAGGATGTATTTGGAATTTCAGTTATGAGATCATGTTTTCCTGAAGGTATCTCCATGGAAGGGAGTTATATGATTCGATAATAAAGGTAAATTAAGTCCCATGTACATCGTACGTTTCGAAATTCTAGAATGAATTGGGGTTTTACCTTACTGTTTGGCAATGTCTCCAAGTCTCTCCAAAGTTCACGATGTGTTCCATATATCACTGTTGAGAAAATACATGCATGAACCAATGCATGTACTCACCTATGAAGAAATAGAACTAGAACCCGATCTGTCTTATTGTAAAGATCTGGTCAAGATTCTGGATACCAGAGAACAATTGTTGAGAAACCGGACGACTCTTCTGGTAAAAGTTCTATGGAGAAAACAATAGATGGAAGAGGTGACATTGGAACCTGAGGAACTTATAATGAAGAACCACCTGATTATTTTTATGTAGTAGTATTCTAGACATTTAGAAGAAGAAATTATTTGAAGGAAGGAATAATGTAACAGCCCAACCTTCCATGGTACGCTTCTCTTTGAATAATACAATAGCTTGTGTTGTACGCAAATTCGAGTTTGAACACAGCACAATGAATCAAACTAGCCGTTATGAATAGTAATACAAACTTTTTAAAATTTTATAAATTTTATCATTCAAAATGGAATTCTTTTTTGGATTCGAAATATCGAAATTATCTTAGGGTGAATTTTTGGTATTTTTCTAAAAACCTTCAATTTTGATGAATAGTGAAAAACACTACATTATTGGTTAAAACTAAATTTTAATTTAAATAATTATTTATTTTATTTAAATTTATTTTAGGTCAAAATAGATACATAAAACCTATATAAGTTCAATGTAATTCATTAGAGTCCTTTTATAATAAGTTTAGATGTATAAAAATTTTATTAAACTTTTTACCATCTTTTACCCACATCCTAGAAGCATTTGCAAATTTGCATAAAACATGATTTTACTGCTTTTGTGAGTTTAATTTCAAAAATCGAAGAGTCTTAGTTGATATCAGTAAGAAAAATTTTGTTCAATAAGATGAAAATATTTTTCGGTGAATAGTACCTTTTAACTTTTATTTACCATGGTTAAAGTAAATAGGGTAATTGAAAGTAAAAATAATATTATTAATACCCTAAAACATTTCCTAATTCTATTGGATGAGCTTAATTAGACCAAAAATAACCTTAGTAATAAAATATTATCCTTTTGGTCCACTTGTATTAGATTAGGATATTTATTTTTATTTAATTTAAAGAAGCGTTAAAAGTGTTAAACTCGTGTTTTCATAACTAAATAATTTTTAATATTGGGTTATACATAATCTAAATTCGAATATAAATATTAATTAGAAATATAAGAAGATTTCTTACATAATAATATTTAATTTATAATTTTTAGACGTTGAATAATTAAATTTATTTATGACACAATGATGATTCAGTAATTACCTTATTAATAAAAACTTAAAATAATTGATATTATAAATATCCAAATAAATGTAATTTGAGACTTTTTATGAATTAAAATAATTTTATATATTGATATGAAATTTTTGGGTTGATTCAATGAATTTTTTTTGAATTAATCATACTGATATGACTTTAAAAAAATAAAATACCAAATAGTGTCAAAATTGACATAAAAGAGTTTTTAAAACAAATATTATATTATTAATAGATATAGTATTCCTAAAAATATAATGTTTTTTCAAATGACTTATATAATGATAGGTATATCATTAATGAACCACTTGAGGTTCTATTAGCATTTTATAGTATGTTTATTAACCAATTATTATAATAATACATGAATTCATGGTAAAAGTTAAACTATTTAACTAAGAGTTAAATCTAAAATATAAGGTTAATATAGTGACTCAAAACTATCTAAAACATATTTTTTGAGAATATTGAGACCCATACCCACCTTATACTCTAAATAAATCATTTTAGAGCCATTATAAACTGACAATTATTTTATTATAAAATAATATTTCAATATTTTCCTAAGGTGCCCCTCACCCCTTTTATAAAAGAGAACTTCCCCATCACTACAATTCACACCTCCAAAGAAATTTGGTTCTGCCAACCCCTGACCAAATATCCTCCCAACTTATCTCACTTAAACATATAGGCCTTAGTTTTATCACAAATCCAACCTAAGGATCCCTTTTGATCAAATCAATAGGAAGAACCCGAAGAAGAGGTAAATATTTCATCACCTCTTTCAAGTTATTTTCTTCTTCCACTTATTATTTCTTTGTTGATTACATTATAAAAAAATAACTCTAGTATATTTTATATACTGTGATGTTATTAAAAAAATGGTACACCCATATCCATTATTCTATCCATCATATGAATGAAAAAGTCACCATACGTGCAGACGTACGGCCTACCATCTCCACATCATGGTGTAGTTATTATTCAATACATTATTTTTTTGGATGGGTATAATAATTATGTATAATTGATTTAAATAATAAATATAACAGGTTAATGATTCTTTATATATGATATAACATCTATTTACATATGATTTTAATATCAAAAGAATGATATTGTCACTCATGCATACGTATGGATTATTGTCTCCACGAACACGATGAGATTCATTTCCCCATCGTAACAATTCAAGAATAATTTTAATTTGATGATTAAAAATAATGTTTAAGAACTTAATATCATTTTGGATATGAATCATGTACATCCTATCCAAATCAAACATGGATTATGTAATAAAACACATAAAGGAAAACGAATCAGTTAACACCTGAAACGACGATAATACTAAAATATTATTAACAAAGTAATATTAGAAGATCATATATGATATCATATTAATGTATATGGATATTTTATAATATAACAACAATGATTTAACTTTTATACAAGAGGTTAACATACCCTCTACCAAGTAAAAGTACAAGGTAAGGGTTAATTTTATGATCTCTTCATTATCTGATGTTGTTTATACGTAATTGTCTATTGGGGCCTCTTTATTATCCACATCCATGTGCCTTAAAATGTATTTCAAAACATTTTTACTATTTACTAGACTATGGGTTAAAGTAATTTATACCCTTTTTTACTTTTTATAAGTTTTTTATAAAGTAATCTTTCCGTCGTTTTCCAAATAAGGTACTTTACAACCTTTTAGACAAAATTAAGGAAAGAAGGTTTTTTTAACTTATACGGTGGGTGAGGCTATTTTTCGTGATTATAACACCTTCGATGCTTCCCTTACAAAATTATAATAATATATACAAAATAAATGTTTTCTTTTAAATGGTTTAAAAATAGAAATAGGTATATCTTTTAAATAGTTTTCATTTCATCTATGTCAACATCTTTTAATAGATTTTAAATTTGTTTAAAGTTGATAGAAATAATCTATATTGTATTGAAGGTTTTGTGATATGTTTGAATGTGGATGTGTTATTTTATACCATTCATGGTTTATGGATAAATTATTGACATATCATATGCTAGTTTTAATACGAATGTTTATGTTATGTTTAAACCTTTTCATATGAAGAATTCATTGGACTTAGTAAGTGATGGGTGGAGCCCGCTATAGCTCCTCGATGCATCATTAGGTCTCATGAGACAAACTAGTGTCTTGGAAAAAGGCTTTAAAAAAATCTTATTTGTATTCTTGGAACAAGGACTTGACTGTGTGGTTGTTATGTATGGCATTATGCATTCCATCATTATAAAATTGGCTATTGATATTGCATTTGATTATTCGACTTGTAGAATATCCATGTGAGTAAGTAAATGGAATTATTTTGATTTATATTTTCCATATTATGGTGAATTTTAAGTTTAAAAGTCTTTTGTTTTAGTCTTATACATTACCTTAAATGTTTATTTATGAACTTTTCTACTATATTGTTATCCATACTGAGCATCTAAGCTCATCCCTTTCTGTGTTTTATTTTTTCCAGGATGTGAAGAAGTATATTATGACTGACCTGTAGGGATAGTCTAAGGGATATTAATGTGATATATGGATACAATGTTGTTGTAGTTTTTCATTTTATAATGTAATGTAAAACTTATGAATGTATCTATTACTTCCAAGGCTACTAAACTAACTGTTCTTTCGAGACTTGATCTTTTTCGATCATGCCAATGTTATTTAATAATGCACCGACTCTGGGTAACTAGGGTTGAGGCATTACCAAATGTATGAGCCTACTAATTTTTAGTGTGATCATTATCTTGATACATAGGTTTCCAATATAAAAAAATTTAGTACAAGTAAAATCTCTCTCTTCAAAATCATAACAGATAATATCTTGAAATTCCTGGTCATAAGTAAATGTAGTGGTTGCCTACAAACATTTTCAATACAAAAATTCTCACCATTTTAAGTTATCTCCTAAAAATATTTGGACCATATGTAGATTATATCTTTATAATATCTCTAAATATATCTGCAAGTTCCTCCACAACATTCCTCAAATTGTTCTTTAAACACTCTTTACTCATGGTGTAGTTTGTTTGCAACCTTTTTCTTATTTAATTAATTTTATCTAAATAATAAATATAATAATTGGCCTTGTTGAAAATATTGTCATGAAAATATAAGTATATCATAGGTAGTGTTAATATGTTCCTAATTATCACTTTCTACGTGTGATTTTACATATAAGACTTGGTTTTATCCTCCTTTTCATTCGATGTACATGTAATTTTTGAATGTAATCTTCCTACGATTTGATACACATATGTTATTCTGGTAGTATCAGTATTCATTTTTTCAGTCCCATTATCTTCTTCATCTCTCAAAATTTTATATTCACATTATTTTTAATGAACATTATTTCCCTAATATTTAATGTTTGTAAACTATTATTCTTTTTTCATACCATATCACCTTATTCAAATTAGAAAAAACATAGTTTGAATCTCATTTAATTCTAGTTAATATATTTACTTTTCACTATCTAGGACACTCAATACTATATCCTCTTCAAAACACTATAAAATCATTAGCATATTAATATTTTAAAATTTTTATTCCATGTATACATGATATATTTCTTATAGTATAGAACTCTCAATACTCCAACTTGAATCAAATATAGATTTAATCCATATCTTAGCATGAGTCACAATTAATATATGTAATCGGATAGTAATTATTTGAATAAAAAATAGTTTAACATTGTCTAATTTAATCTATTTTATCTATTTTATCTATAATACTTAATTATGAAGTTCCATGTTAAATTTTATTTTAGTATTCTCATATTTTACTAAAATTTCACAAGAAATGATCCTTATATAAAGAAATATGATCCATATAATGTCTATGAAATAATCTATATGCACTATAAAATCATCCTTACACACCCTATAGATGATCCCTATGTAACCTCCAATCATCCATATAATGTCTCAAAATAAGTGTGAACTATCCCAATGTTACATAGTTTTATCCTCACTTAGTGGGATGATCCTTAAGAATTCATGGATCATCCTTAAAATTTCAATAATTTATCCTTTAGGGAATTATATACTATCCTTATAAAGTGTCATGACCCGTTCCCCAGGACCCGTGTCGTGACTACCCCAAGCCCGCCTTCCATAGGCCAGGGGCTGATGACTAGCACCGAATGAAAAAATCCTTAAAAAATGGGAAGGCGTTGCCTTTATAAACTGCAAACACACACAACAGAGTACGAGTTGGAAGTAAAAAACTAAGTAAAAACTATATACAAAAAGAGTGATGGAAAGTAAAAAAAGGTTGGAAATACAAGCCCAACTGTAAAGTACAAGTACAACTGAAAAAGGGACAAAACAGCTAAATGGTAAAAGTAACACCTGGATCATCTACCAAAGATCCTACCTGAAGGGTTGGTGCAGATGGCCTCCTCAGCGCTCCATGTCTGTCAAACTCTTCCGTGTACTGTCTCGTCATAAGGTCCACCTCTGGGTACCATCCAGTCCTGGCGCACTCAGCCTCCATCAGCGATGTCCGTTGTCTGCATCCAACACAACATGGTGTGTGCATAACCCATGAAGGGGTGAGTATAACGATACTCAGTAGGTACCTTGATACTCTCAACGTCTCACAAAATTCAAGAAGGATAAACCACAAAGTATGAAATTGATAGATATCCCCACTTAGGTATATGCCTATACATATACCTAAGTTATCCAGTAATACATCTCGTTCACATGGAAACACAAGAGTTGCTGACTCAGCTCACATAGGTATACAAATTTTTTAGAGTGACAGAGATGATCAGATTTAGTCACTGATTCATCTAAGCTATCGGACCCACACAGGATCCAGGACTAGCAGTTGGAACTGTCGGACCCACATGGGATCCAGGAATAGTAGTCGGAGCTGTCGAACCCAAACAGGAACTAGGACCAGCTAAGCTGTCAGACCCACATAGGATCCAGAAACAGCAATTCTGTCGAACCCACACAAGATCTAGTAACAGAATTCAGAACTGTTGGAGCCACACAGGATCCAGGAACAATCATCAGAGCGCAGCCAGCTATAGGGTTTTCACAAAGTACGATTAATTCCGGGAGGGTTCGCTCTTCAAGCCAAGAGTTAATAAATAAAATGCCATGTCATCCCAAGTTTATGTATCCCGAAGTTCCATCTCATCAAAAGGAACACAACACGACAAACGGTGCATCAATCGGACGCCCGGTCTGAATGTTATTGGAATTTCCATTCTGAGGGCTCGGTTGAAATTAGGTTCAATCCAACCCGACCATATCCCAACTATGTCCAAACCTCAAGTGGGGTATTCCACAAAAAGTGTCTCGCTTCAAGCCTTACGTCACCACAGAAAGTTCCCTAATCAGACACCCATAGCCCATGTTATGGGAGAAAAGGTGGTTTCGGGTCAAACGGGTCCGAACTAGGGTCCGACCCAGTATGCGGGTCCGACCCGGCCCGATGGGGTGGCCCAGCCCGAGGAGGCGGCCCAGACTGACGGGGCGGCCCGGGTTGAAGGGGCGGCCCGGCACGAGGGTGCGGCCCGACCCGAGGGGGCGGCACCGCCCGAGGGGGTGGCCCGACCCGAGGGGGTGGCCCGGCCCGAGGGGGAGGCCCGGCCTGAGGTGGCGGCCCGGCCCGAGGGGGCGTCCCGGTCTATAGTGGGTCCGGCCCGCTCTGGGTCGGGCCCGCGTTGGGTCCGGCCTGTGCTGGGTCTGGTCCGTGCTGGGTCCGGCCAATGTGGGGTATGGCCCGACTGTACCCCAACTATGTCCAAACATCAAGTGGGGTATTCCAAAAAAACTATCTCGCTTCAAGCCTTACGTCGCCACAGACGGTTCTCTAATCAGACACCCATATCCCATGTTATGGGCGAAAAGATGATTTCGGGTCAAACGGGTCTGGACTAGGGTCCAACCCAGTCTGCGAGTCCGACCCGGCCCGAGGGGGCGGCCCAACCCGAGGAGGCAGCTTGGACTGAGGGGGTGGCCCGGGTTGAAGGGGCGGCCCCGCACGAGGGTGCGGCCCGACCAGAGTGGGCGGCCCGGCCCGAGGGGGCGGCCCGGCCTGAGGGGGCGGCCCGGCCCGAGGGGGCGGCCCAGACCGAAGGGGCGGCCCGGACCGAGGTGGCGGTCCGGCCTGAGGGTGCGGCCCGGCCCGAGGGGGTGGCCCGGCCCGAGGTGGCGGCCCGGCCCGAGGGGGTGGCCCCGCCCGAGGTGGCGGCCTGGCCCGAGGGGGCGGGTCGGGCTCGTGCTGGGTCTAGCCCGTGCTGGGTCCGGCCCATGAGGGGTCCGGCCCGGCGGCCTGTGTGGCCTGGCCGGCGGACCGTGTGGCCTGGCTGTCCAGCGGTTGGCGGCGCCCTGCGAGGCCCACCCTAGTCGTGTAAGGGGGGTGTCGCACCCACTGTCTCTCGAACGGAACCAGTGCTTGGTGTCGGTTCGGTAACCCGCGGGACCCGAGAGGGTCCTGCCTTGTCCAATTGTCCGAATGGCCAGTCGGCTACTTTTTCTCCACCGCTGCGGCCAAGTGGCCACTACTTCTTCCTCCGCATGGCACGATGGTGTCATGCCCCTTCGGCGGCCTGATGGCCGCCTGTGTGTATCGTCGCGGCCAGGGGCCACGGCCTCTTCCTTTGTGTGTGGCGACGACACCGTGCCCTTCCGGCGACCCTATGCCGCCCTCGTCAACAAGTAAAGAAAAATGGAGGGGGGTCGGGCCGAGTTCGTTCGGCCCGCACCCTTTGCGTTATGATGATAACAATTGGAAAATAACAAACCGTGATTAAACAGGATAGAACGAGAACAAATATTGATTCAAATCCCCTAACTCGTATCATTTTTATTGATGATGTCACGAAAAGGCGAACGTCGATTCCTTGATGTCGAAAATGAAGAAGTTGAGGATGGAGTCGTCAGCATTATTCAAGGATGTCGCTCCCTCCTTTGTTCCGGTTGAAGATGGAAGAAGGTGTATGTCGTTCTTCGATGGTCATTCCTTGTTGGAGAGTTCTTTCTTCCTTTGCATTCTATCTCTAAGAGCTCCTCAATTCTCCCTTCCAACAAAAGAATGATGCCAACCAAATGAAATAATAGATTGTCTGTTATTTTAATTGTTGGCATGAATTCAAAATGTGGTGTTTAATTAAATGAGATAACTCACTTAATTAATGGGGTGGAGTTGGATCAATTAATTATTGGGGAATTTCAAGAGTTTTCTCCACTTAAATGGGAGCTAAAGGGGTTAAAAAGCTCAGGTGGTCCCCTCTAAAATTTATCCTCCCAAGGGAGGTTATGTTTGGGTGGGCCCCACCACTATAACCTATCATGGTAGGTTAAGGTGTGGTGGCCCCCACCCCCAACCTCCACTTGGAGGTTTTAACCACCAAATAAAAATAAGCTACACACATTCTTTTTATTTAATTTATTCTTTAAAACCCCAAAACTAACTTTCATTCGCGACCAACTACCATCAAGGTGAAAGCCTTCTTAAGCAAATATCGGCACTGCAAGTTCAACGGTGCCCTCAGATTTCAATTTAGAGCACTGGTTCAAAAGTTATAAAAACCCACTCATACGTTTACTGAATGTACCCAAACAAAACTTATGAAATTGATTTTGGGTGCACCGAGCCTCAGAAACAAGCACCGTAAATTTTCGCAGACTCGTAAAAAAACCCATGTATTTAATAAAAAAACCATGGAATTTTTGGGTCTTTACAATATCCCCACATAAGGGAATTACATCCCCATAAGCTATAACTCGAACTAAGTGAACAAATGGGGGTACTGAGCATGCATATGCACCTCCCGCTCCCATGTGCTCTCCTAGAGGTTCCCATGCAGCCATCGTATGTGCACCAGAGGTATCGACTATCCATATAGGACCCACTCCTATCGATCCTCAATCTCCCTTGGAACCTCCGTAAAATTCTCCCCATCATCGATGTCCATCTCTCCGTGGTCGATGATGTGGGAAGGGTCATGCATGTATCTTCTCAGCTGGGATACGTGGAAGACATCGTGCACCCACTGCAACTGAGGTGGAAGAGCTAAGCAGTAAGCCACCTCGCCCACTCTTCTGAGGACCTGGAAAGGTCTGATAAATCTTGGAGATAACTTCACGACTCGGCCAAATCTCTGTAGACCTCCTCGAGGTCAGACCCATAGAAAGATATGGTTTCCATCCTCGAACTTCAGAGGTCTTTGTCTCCTGTCATCATATGACTTCTGCCAGCTCTGTGCAGTCTTCATCCACTCTTGGATGATCTGCACCTTCTCCATAGTAGCTCGTACCATCTCTTGTCCCACTAGTGCTGACTCCCCAGGGTCAGTCCAGCACAAGGGTGATCTGCATGGTCGCTTGTACAAGGCCTCAAAAGGTGTCATACCTATGACGGAGTGATAGATGTTGTTGTAAGAAAACTCCACCAATGGCAAGTGATCCTCCTAGATACGACCAAAGTTGAGGACACATGCATGTATCATGTCCTCAGGGGTCTGAATGGTCCGTTCAGTCTAACCATCTGTCTGAGAATGGAAGGCGGTGCTCAAACGTAGCTACGTCTCGAAAGCATCCTGCAACCCCTTCCATAGTTAGGAAGTAAATCGTGTGTCACAGTCAGAGACAATATAAAAATTTAATCCATGTAGCCGCACAATCTTCTACACGTAGAGGCATCCCAAGCTCTCTAATGAACCATGCTCTCTGATCGGTAGGAAGTGGGCCAACTTGGTGAGTCGTTCGACGATCACCCAAATCGAGTGGTGACTCCTGGATGTATATGGAAGACTCGTTGCGAAGTCCATGGATATCCTATCCCACTTCCACTCTGGGACCTCTAAAGGCTGAACCAATACTGCTGGTACCTTGTTCTCCTCCTTCACTTGCTGACAAGTGAGGCATCGAGACACAAACTCTGCAACAACCTTCTTCATACCTGACCACCAGTGCTATCGTCGAAGGTCCTTGTATATCTTCGCCACTCCTGGGTGTACTGCTAGAGGGGACGTGTGAAACTCCCTCAACACTTCCTCTTTAAGTGACACTGGAACCATAGTACTTCCTCTATAGAGGATGACATGCTCCCCACCTTCAGAAAATCCATCAGGTGCCTGCCCTATAGATAACTGAACACATCATGTCTTGCAGTCAGCGTCCCCACACTGCACCTCCCTGACTCATTGAAGACGTATAGGAGTGATTGTAAGAGACTATAGATAGTCATATCCATCCCTATCCACAAAGGATATCTGTAAGGTATCCATCTACTTCGTCACCTCTTTTAGTAGCTATATAACAGATCTCTTGTTGAGTGCATCTGCAACAATGTTCCCCTTACCAGGATTATATACTATCCTGATTTCATAGTCCTGGAAAAACTCAAGACAATGTCGCTATCTCAGATTTAGTTCCTTCTGAGAGAAGAAATACCTGAGACTCTTGTGATCATAGTACATGGTAAAATGTTTGCCCATCAGATAGTGTCACCACATAATCAAGGAAGAGACCACTGCTGCTAACTCCAGGTCATGTGTAGCGTAGTTCTGCTCATGCTACCCCAGCTATCGAGAACCATACATGATCGTAGCTCTCTCCTGCATCAGGACACACCCAAGTCCGGTCCCTGATGCGTCGCAGTAAACTATGTACCCAACGCCTTCCTCTAGAAGCCTCAAGATAGGGGCACAAGTCAGCCTCTGCCTCAAATCCTGAAAGATCTACTGGCATCTCTCCGACCATATGAAGGGTTTCCCATTCTTTGTCAAGGCTGATAGTGGTTCTTCAACTCTGGAGAATTCTGGAACGAATCTCCAGTTGTATCCAGCCAAACCCAAGAAACTCCATATCTCCATCACACTCCTGGGTGGCTCACAAGAAAGTACTGCCTCAATCTTCACTGGATCTACTTCAACTCCAGCCTCTGAGATGATATTCCCCAATAAGTGAACCTCTCTAATACAGAACTAGCACTTCGAGATCTTACCATAAAATTGGTGCTCTGAGAGTGTGTCGAGTAATAATTGTAAATGGTAGGCATGCTCCTCCTTAGTAGTCGACTAAATCAGAATATCATCGATGAAGACTACGAAAAAGAGATCGAGGTAAGGCTGGAAGATCCTATTCATGAGAATCATGAACACTACTGGAGCATTGGTTATGCCGAAGGACATAACCAAGAACTCGTAGTGGCCATACCGACATCTGAAGGTCGTCTTCTGCACATCCTCGTCTCAAACTCTGAGATGGTGATAGCCTGATCTGAGGTCTATCTTTGAGAACCACCACACTCCTTTAGTTAATCAAAGAGGTCGTAAATCCTTGGGAGTGGGTACTTTTTCTTCACGGTCACCTTTTTTCAAGAGATGGTAGTTGACATAAAGCCTCAATCTCCCATCCTCCTTCTTGACGAACAAAATCAGAGCTGCATAGGGAGAAACACTGGGCTGGATGAATCCCTTCCCCTACAAGTCCTCTAGTTGTACCCGCATCTCATGAAGCTCAGTGGGAGCTATCTGATTTTTTGGTGCAGATATCGGTGTCATACCGGGGTACAAGTCAATATAGAAGTCCACATCTCTGTGAGGAGGTAATCCTGGAATATCATTAGGGAAAACATCTGTGTACTGGTCTACCACTGCAGGATCGCTCGGATTGGCCACATCAAATGCTCTGAGGGTAAGGTAGGCCAACTGATGAGTGATCGCCTGAACCCTCCTCCGAGTAAGTCTTTCTTATGCTGCAAAGGCTCCCTTCTCGCTGGTGAAGGTGAACCATGCCTCATCCTTGTGGACACACCGCACTTTTCACCTAATACAGTCAGTCTGAGCATGGACTATAGATAACCAGTCCATACCCAAGATGACATCGTAAGGCCTCGATGCCACTACGAGGAGATCCTAGGTAAAGCCCTCTCCTCCTAGAATAAGATCACACTACCGGCACCAGTGCATAATCATCGAGTCTTCTCCTGTAGGAGTCTCTAGCCGTAAGTATCGAGCCAACGGCTCCGTCGGAATCTCCGAGCTCCAAACAATTGAAGTGGAAATGAAAGAGTGACTGGTAGTTGTGTCTATAAGAACTGAAGCTATGGTGGAGTAGACACAGATCCTACCTAAAATCATCTCTAGAGCGCCATGGTCATATGCCTCAGCTTCCTAGAGCTGAGCTCTCCCCTGTACACCTACTCCCTATGGTCAGGGTGGACCTCCTGGTGGTGGTGGCGGTAACACATCAAAATGTCACCCACCGCTAGCTGCTCGACCATCTCCTATGCCACATCTTCCATCTCCCTGTGGACCACCTCGATCGAATGGTTGCCTCTACATGGGAGGTCCCTCAACTGTCTACTGATCATCAGTATGGAGATTCAGACAGTCACGAGCCATGTGACCCTCCCCGCCACTTTTGAAACACTACATGTTCCTCACATGAATGACTCTGTCTTATGTTCCCAACACAATTGAAGTCGTGTCCTAAGGTCGCCCACCAGATGGTCTAGTCTTCTTGGACCTCTATGACATCTGTTTGCTACCTGCTGCAGAAGACTCTGCTATGTGATGCCCGGTGGTGGGTCTCGCTACTGGTGACTGCTCAGCAAGGAAACTCTCCACTATGAGGGCTCTCTCTAACACCCCCTGTATGTGTCGGGATGCTGAGTGAGATCATCAACGCTCTGATCTCCCGTTTGAGCCCCTGCTCGAAGGTCTGATCCATGAAGAATGAGTCTCACACCATATATGTGGAGTAACGCGGGAGGTTGGTGAACCTCGATGAGTATTGTTCCACTGTCATGAAACACTATTGTTGATGCAGTAGCTCCTGGATCCGCACCGCAAGAAGGGTGGTTGGGACAAACTCTGCCTGAAAAATGCTCTCTAAGTCAGCCCAAAGTAGTGTCGCCTCATCATGCACCTGGAGAATTAGGCACCACCATCTTCCTGATGCAACTTGAAGGAGCCTCGTGGCAAGGATCACCATGAGGTCTGCTGGTGTCCCTACTATCCTAAAGACTCTCACCACAGCCTCTAGTCGGTCCTCAGCTGGCTGCGGGTCCATCTCTTCCCTGAAACTGTGTGGCCTCTAGCGTTGGAACATGTGCAATGCACTCAAGCGACGTGCATCGTCTGCTGCTGGGGTTGGTGGCATCAGTTCCCCCAATGGGTAGTGGTACCGCTGGTGCCTCCACTGTAATGGGGCCCTACATCGAGGCCTCGTCGCTCAGTGGGCTGCCATCTCGTACAACTCTCGGATCCCTGGATGGCTGTCTGCGTGGAGGCATCCTGAAAATAAATAGATGTTCCACGATCAATAAGTTATACCTTGTGAGCTGTCTTAAAGAGATCACAAAGAAAACTCCTGAAACACACACGCAATCAGTGTTTTTGTGAACTTAGTTGTAAATCAGTAGTCAGGGTCCTGGTGTATGGATACGTCGGCCGCCCGCACCAACACTGGACTCCTTGGACTAAAAACCACACTTAGTACCCTTAACACTATTGCTTCACATAAAATAAAGATCAGATTCCTAAGTTTTGTGGTAGAACTGACACCTCTGATATTAATTTTTCATGACCCGTTCCCCAGGACCTGTGTCGTGACTACCCCAAGACCGCCTTCCATAGGCTAGGGGCTGGAGACTAGCACCAAAGGCAAAAATCCATAAAAATGGGAAGGCATTGCCTTTATAAACTGAAAACACACACAACAGAGTATGAGTTGGAAGTAAACACTATGTAAAAACTGTATAAAAAAGAGTGCTGGAAAGTAAAAAAAAGGCCGAAAATACAAGCCCAACTATAAAGTACAAGTACAACTGAAAAAGGTACAAAATAGCTGAATGGTGAAAGCAGCTCTTGGATCGTCCACCACAGATCCTACCTAATGGTTAGGTACAAATGGCCTCTTTAGCACTCCACATCTGTCAAACTCCTCCATGTACTGTCTTGTCATAAGGTCCACTTCCGGGTACTGTCCAGTCTTGGCGCTCTCAGCCTCCGTCAGCGCTGTCTGTTGTCTGCATCCAACACAATGAGGTGCAGGCATATCCTGTGCAGGTTTGAGTATAATGATACTCAGTAGGGACCCTGAGACTCTCAAGGTCTCACAAAATCCAATAAGGATAAATCAAAAAGTATAAAACCGACAGATAGCCCCACTTAGGTATATGCCCATACATATACCTAAGTTATCATGTAATCCATCTCGTTCACGTGGAAACACAAGAGTTGCTGACTCAGATCACATAGGTATACAACATTTTTAGATTGATAGAGATGATCATATGTAGTCACTAATTCATCTAAGCTGTCAGACCCACATGGGATCCAGGACTAGAAGTTGGAACTGTTGGACGCAAAGAGGATCTAGGAACAGTAGTCAAAGTTGTCGGACCCACACAGGATCCAGTACCAGCTAAGTTTTCGGACACACACAGGATCCAGGACTGGCTATTATGTCAGACCCACACAGGATCCCGGAATAGAAGTCAAAACATTCATACCCACATAGGATCTAGGAACAGTCATTAGAGCGCAGCCAGACGTAGGGTTTTCACAAAGTATTCTTGATTCCAGGAGGGTTCTCTCCCCAATCCTATAGTCGATACATCAACTACCACATCGTCCTAAGTTGATGTATCCTGAAGTTCCATCTTGTCAAAAGGAACACAACACGATAGATGGTGTGTCAATCGGACACCCGGTCTGAAAGTTATTGGCATTTCTGTTTTGAGGGCCTGGTTGGATTTAGGTTCAATCCAACCAGACCATACTCCAACTGCATCCAAACCTCAAGTGGGGTATGCCAAAAGAACCGTCTCTCTCTAAGATTTTTGTTTCCACAAACTGTTCTCCAATTGGACGCCTGTAGCCCAAGTTATGGGCAAAAAGGTGATTTCGGGTCAAATGGGTCCGGACAAGGGTCTGACCCAGTCTGCGGGTCCGACCCGGTCTATGGGTCTAACCTGGTCTGCGGGTATGACTCGGTCCGTGGGTCTGACCCGGTCCGCGGGTCTAACCCGGTCCGCGGGTCTGACCCGATCAGCGAGTCCGACCCGGCTCGAGGGGGCAGCCCAGCCCATGCTGGGTCTGGCCCGTGCTGGGTCCGGCCCGGCGGCCCGCATGGCCTGGCCGGTGGCCCATGTAGCCTGGCCAGCAGCCCGCATGGCCTGGACGGTGGCCCGCGTGACCTGGATGGCCAGCGGATGGCGACGCCCTATGGGGCCCTCCCTAGCTGTGTAAGGGGGTGCAACGCCCCCCTTTCTCCATAATGGAACCGGTGTTAAGTGCCGGTTCGGTAACCTGCGGGGCCCGAGAGGGTCTTTCCTGCTCCGGCTGGCCGAGTGGCTAGCCGGTTTGCTCTTCCGGCAGTCGGCCCAACCGGCCGCTTTTTCTCCACCGCCGCGACATTGGGGTCGTGGCTTCTTCCTCCACACGGCGTGATTCCGCTGCTCCCCTCTAGCGGCCTGACGGCTACTCATGTGTACCGCTGCGTCCTCTTCCTTTGTGCGGTGTGACGGCACTGTGCCCTTCCGGCAACCCAGAAGCCCTGCGCAGCTGGTTTCTTCGTGGTTGGCCCAACGCCAGCCATCGTTGCTCCACTGAGGCTCGCCGGTTGCGGTCCTCCCCTCCGGTGGTGTTTTTGTGCCTCTGCCCTCATCAACAAGAGAAGAAAAATGGAGGGGGTTGGTTGTGTTCGTGCAACCCATACCATCCATGTTTTGATGATAATAATTGGAAAATAAAAAACCATGATAGAACAAGATAGAACAAAAACAAATATTGATTCAAATCCCCTACCTCATATCGTTGTTCATTGATGATGTCATGGAAAGGCGAACTTTGATTCTTTGACGTTGAAAATGAAGAAGTCGAGGATGGAATCATCGGTATTCTTTAAGAACGGAACTCCCTACTTTGTTCTGGTTGAAGAAGGAAGAAGGTGTATGTCCTTCTTAGGTGGTCGTTCCTCATTGGAGAGTTCTTTCTTCCTTGGCGTTCTTTCTCCAAGAGCTCCTCAATTCTTCCTTCCAACAAAATAATGATGCCAACCAAATGAAATAATAGATTGTCTATTATTTTAATTGTTGGCATGAATTCAAAATGTGGTGTTTAATTAAATGAGATAACACACTTAATTAATGGGGTGGAGTTGGCTCAATTAATTAGTGGGGAAGTTCAAGAGTTTTCTCCACTTAAATGGGAGTTAAAGGGGTTAAAAATCTTGGGTGGTCCCCACAAAAATTTATCCTCCCAAGGGAGATTATGTTCAGGTGGTCCCCACCACCATAACCTCTCATGTGAGGTTAAGTTGTGGTGGACTCCACCCCCAACCTCCACTTGGAGGTTTTAACCACCAAATAAAAATAAACTACACACATTATTTTTATTAATTTATTCTTTAAAACCCCAAAACTAACATTCATTATCAACCAACTGTCATCGAGGTGAAACTCTTCTTAAGAAAATATTGGCGCTGCAAGTTCAACGGTGCCCTCAGATTTCAATTCCGAGCTCCAGTTCAAAAGTTATAAAAACCCACTTGTATATTTACTGAACGTACCTGAAAAAAACTTCAGGAATTTATTCCGGGTGCACCGGGCCTCAGAATCAAGCTCCGTAAATTTTCACGGACTCGTAAAATATCCCATGTATTTGAGAAAAAAAATTCCACATAATTTACAGGTCTTTACATAAATTCACCCCTTTTCCATTTTCTAATGGATATCATATAGAAATAATCCTTATAATGGAAAAATGGTCCTTACATAGAATATGGTTCATTAAGGAAGTTTCAATATTAACAGTTTAATTTAATAGTAATTGGTCTTTATATAGACTTTAAGACGTTCTAATTTTCAACTTCAAACTTAAAATTTCATACTTTATTCAAACAACCTTCAGAACCTCTTAAAATATTTAAATGGATTTCTAAAACCCCTAAAATATATTAAAAACATATTTTCTTAATCCATCAACCCTTCTCATTGGTTTCATTGATGATCATCTCCACAATCATCACATATTAGGGATGCTTCCTTGAATCTATCCATGCATGTTTTCTAAGGAATAAACTATATATTTCTTTTTCCATTTATGATTCTAACATCTCAACTAACTTTAACACACATTGACTTTACTTCTTAAAAACACATTGAAAATAGATAAAAGTTTATATTTATAAATTAATTTGGTTTCGTCACCTATAAATATATTTTATATACAAGAAATAAGGTATAAAACTTATTATCGAAATTATGAGTAAATGGTTCTCAAATATATTTTGGTGTAAAAAGTTAAATTGTTCTCTCTGAATTTTATTTTGATATATGTTATTAAATTTATCAAATTTATAATCTATTATTGAAATTTAATTCATTGTTTTATGTATAAATTATTCTGTAAAAACACATGGTTTTTCACATGGATGTACTATTAGAAAATTTTTGTTAAGCATGTCGTTAGTTATTGTAATAGTGGTTCTATATAATGATTCACAATATATGCTAGGTATATTTTTAATTTTTTTCCATTTATAAAGTATGTAGAACATGTTTCTTTGGTTTATCTATGTATTTTAATTAATTTTAGTCTTGAAATTTTATTCCAGATTATAAATTATGCCTTTAAAATTATGTTATTTAAGGGTTTATAGTATGCTTAGAACCAAACCCAGATATAGACTCTTATGGGTGACAGTTATAGTTTATTCGAGCAAAATATATCAATTTTTTTATAAATTATATAATGTATAAACATTAATTTTCATCCCAACTAGAATTATTTTCAAGTAATTATCCATGATTAACCTCTGGTTAAGGGAATGTATCAATGGAATATAATGGCTGGGTTTGATAGTGGGGATAAGTGGTTGTATATTCTAATTAATTATTACTTTATATGATAGAATAAATATTTATTTCCAAGATAAAATAATTTTCACAAAAATTTTGAATCTATAAATAACTTTTACAAATACTTTTACTTTATAAATTAATTAATTTTGGTAAACCCTTTCTTGTGAATAACCTTATAATTCTTTAAGAAGTGTTTTTTCATAATTCTCAACATCATCTTACAAAATTTTTAAATTATTAATTAAACTAATTTTAAAAACTAAAATTTTCCCATAAAGCATTAATGTTACCCTAAATTCATTTTGATACACTTTAAATAAAAACCTTCAATATATAAAAGAAATTATAAAATAAGTTTTCATAAGTTATAATTATCATAATAAAAACTCTAATATCATTATCTAAGTGTTATAAATTAATATTTGGGTCAACCATAAATATTGTTTGGTATCATAATGAATGATATTTGGATATAAATATTCTTATACTTTATTGTAAACATGGATTTTCTACAGTATGAACTAGTTGTTAGTTATTCCATGTTTCGTGCCATTTTTTAAAATTATTTTATATTTTCCTAGTTACCTTAATTTGGTACCATAGACCATTCACATTGTATGTTATAAGTTGTGTCACTTTTTATTTTGATTTTATTTATATGATAATTAGTGGATCATATAAAAGAAAACTTATCTTATTACCTATTATGAGCATATAAATGGATTGATGTACTATCTTATATGATTATTGTTCAGAATGTTTCAAACTCTATTTCAGATATATAGATATGTTTATGAACATGGATCTATGTTGAGTAACTTTATTATATGTAATTTATATCACTTAGTCAAAAAGTACATAAGAAAAGCGTAACATGTATTGAGATAATAGGTACCCAAGTGCACCTTGGTTTTATAGATAGTTTGATGATATGGGATGGGATTGCAGCACCTTGATGCTTTTATACCCATTTTACCATTCCCAAAGGGATAAACTACATGTTTTATCTGAATCGAGTATACATGAACCCATATCTCATATATGGAATTGGAAATGCACCATTTATAATTTTTTCTCTTTTTTTGGAACAAATACATGATTTCCTATTATCAACCATATCTTATATAAAAGAAGGTCTCAAAGAATGTTTTATGGTAGGTATAATAATTGTAAATGGAGTTACTTAGTTTAGTTTTTAATATATCTATATAAATTTTCATTACTTTATTTTATATTCAATATTTATTTCCTTCCAATTGAATGATTTTCACATATATGTATATAAATATTTAAATATGATCATTCATATACCATGTTATTAATAATTTATTTTAGTAATGTTAGTGATTCCCTATTAAGAATGTATATGATAACACCTTTTATATAATCCCATGTATACATGAAATTATATGTATTTTATTTTAGTTACCTCATAGTGGTGGAATGTTTTATGGATTTATCAGATTCACGTTACAAAAATCTAAATTTCCATAGATTTTGGAGCATAGAAGGTATAGTTGTGGGATTCTATGAAAATTATATACCTTAAATCCATTATTCAAGTGATGCCTTTGGCCATATTATAAGATATGATATGAGTATATCATTAGGGCATGATATAAGATATCATGCATGTTGCCAATGAAAGTCACATTGTTTGGACGACTATAAATAGTAAGGTATAATTAATTTGACTATGATATCTTTAGGAAACTAAATATTAAATGTTAAAATTTTTATTATCTTTAATGATGGATATCATTTATTACATGTGATAAATCTATGTTTCATTTTTATGATAAATGATTCCAAGAAATATTATAACTGTAGGTTATAAAGGTTATAAATTTAGACTATTTAGTTATCTATTGTAAACTCATGAGTAAATGGTTGTACATTCGAGTAGTATCCTTAATATATATATAAATGGTGATATATGAATTATGATGTTGTGTTCAGTCCTACCCAAACTTTTACAAATTCTCCCTCTCCTTGAAAGCTCTTATCTTCTTCCTCTTTCGAACCATGATTCACTAGCATTCCATGGAAGGTTTAAGTATCTTACTCGAGCACTAAAAAATTTAGCTAACTCATGGACACACCGTGAAGGTGGGATTCCATTTTACTTCTAATTTTTTTGATCCTCATCAACCATATAAAATGAATATGTAACTATAACATTCATCAATGAAATATACACAAGTAGTGTTTTTTATTTTACTATACATGGTTTTAGGTTTACTAATATAGCTGATTTTGGTTGATGGGTTTCTAATTTATTTCAATTTCCTTGATTAAATAATCATCATCATTAGATAACCATCAGTGGTATCAAATCCATTCCATTCTATTTGGATCTTGAAATGATGACTAAAATGATGCTTCAATCATTTTTGATGAAAATAACCATTAAATCATTATCAATGAATCCATTTGAGTCACACAATATTATAATAGGATACAGTGTGGTGGTATTAAGGCTTATAACAGTATCCAACTCATTCTTAGGTCTGCATGTAATAATAATTCAGTTTTAATATCATTCAAGGCATATGACACGTGAATATAATTATATTCTAGGAAACTTATTATAAGTCAGAAAGGATTAATCGTATAAAGGTTGAATATAATTATATAATATGAAATAAAAACTCATTGGATTGAGAATATAAAGAGTTACACAAATCTTTACTGACATCCCCAAGACACCAAAGGCTGAAAATAAATTCTAATGGCATAACAAAATAACGGGGGATGATTTTCTCAGAACAACCAAAACAACCATATAGATAAAATACAAAGAACTAAACCAATTATATGATGAATGGGTAATAACATTACAAATCAATGGAAATAAAATAAATTGAATCATTAAAATATCATTTTAATGTAATAAAAAATGAAACCAAGAGACCCAATGGACATCAAATTTTGTAACACTAATGTGGCATCGCACTAAAGAAACCAAGATAAATCTTTAACATTTGAACACTAAATGAGGTGAAATAAATAAAGGAACACCACTAGAGAAATGATACACCTTTCATTTAAATTAATAAAAATATATGATATTTGAAAACAAACCAAAGTTCCCATAAAGGGGTGAGTATAAACTCAGTTTCTAATCCCCAAATAATTCCAAACATATACCACTAGGATAAAAAACATGTTATCACATTTTATATAAAATATAATAGAAGTAGTTAAATAGTTTTTATTAAAAAACTAAAAACACTTAAAAATAATTTTATTCCATTTCATAAATCTTGGCATAATAACTCCATTTCTACCACCACCACCACCACAACCATAGACCCAGTGAAAAAATCTATGGTTCTCCCTATACTCGCGGGTAGTGATTCATCCTTACCAACCCTTTACTTGGTGAAATAATTTGACAGTGGTAATTCACACCATTATCCTTAAAAAATATACTTGAACACACACCAATATGTTTGGAAAGTTCTCATATAAAATTGTTACACATAAAACAAATATTTTGAAACACACTTTCCTTCAACCATTTAAATAAACACTTTATGATCACCATTCCAAATAAAAGGTTTAAGTACTTAACAAATATGTTTTTTGAAAAAAAGCCGATATAAAGGATTTTAAACAGAAAAACCTTATGTTATAAAATGAGTATAATGGGAGAAAATGCACCTACCTCATGAAGGTTAAAAGAATCAAGGAACAATAAATGAAGAATCTGGATCTATTTCCCAGCTCTATTTCCCAGTAACAAAGTAGATAACAACAAGGATAACTACATAAAAATTTGAAAGGATCCATGTGTATAGAAACCTAATAAAAATTATTATATGTGAACTCCACTAATGCTGTTGGAACTTCCCATGATCCTCCAAAATCTATCACGTAATCATTAATCATGTCTTTTAATGTTTCCATCATCTATTTATATTTTCTATCTATTTTAGGATTATAATCTCTTTATATGGTTAACTAGGTTCCAAGAGTTCATTAAATGGATATAAAAAACTGATATTTAAACTTGGGGTCCAAGTTAGACACAATTTAAACTCCAATTCAATTCATATTTACAACTTTCATAATGTATATCTTTGAAATTTATTCCACCGTATTGGTTTCTTTAATAGTGATAAAGTGAGATGACTTTTTCAGCTTATCTACAATCACCCATATTGAATCGTGTTCTTGAACTATTCTTCATACACCTATAACAAAATCCATATCTATTTACTCCAATATACAGATGGGAATATGTATTGATTTCAACATACTAGTTATCCATTGATGCACTGACTTAACCTACTGGTACATAAGTCATCTCAAGGAAAACTCTACCACTCTCCTCCTCATAAAATCCCACCAAAATTATTCTCTTAGTCTTTAAGATCCCATCCTTTTTTAGGTAAGAATATTTTATTTTTTTTTAGAGAAGATGGGTTGTCGTTATTTTAATTCACAAAAAAATGATTTATCAGTAAAATTTTGATAAATGTGTTAAAGGAATTAAATGTCAGTTAACATCTTCAAATATTCATTTGAATATTTTTGGAGTTCGACATTGAGTTATTTGTGTGATTCTGAGGCCCGAAAAGTCTCGGTGAATAAAGAAAACAATTATATCAAATATAATATATTAATCCCAAACTTTTTATTCAAAATAATTGAATAAATAAAAAATGATGTGTTGTATAGGAAATTGGATACCATCATTGTGTCTGAAACAGGGTGTTTACCCTAGGTGGAGTTTAACATTTGTAAGTGTTGCACGTTTGGATGTCTTTATCATGAAGAAAACATTTCTTAAATTTAATTAATTATTTAATCTCTTTTTAAATATTAGATAATTAATATATCACAAATTGTGCATCGTATGAGAAATATTATACCACCGTTGTGTCCAGAATAGGTTGTTTACCTAGGTGGGGTATAACATTTGTATGTATTGGACGTTTGGACGCCTCGCTCATGAAAAGAACCTTTTATATTTAATTAATTATTTAATCTATTTTTTGGAATAATAAATAAATAATATCTCTCAAATAGTGCATCGTATGAGAAATCTGAGACCACTATTGGGTCGATAATGGGGGGTTTACCCTAGTAAGTGTATAACTTTTTTGCGCAATAGACTTTTGATGTTATTTTAATTTTTATGTTAAATAATTAATTTTATTAATTTAATAAATATTCTGAAATTAATTAAATTAAATAATTAATTGTATTATTATTAATAAAAATAATATTATTAATAATAATTGTATTGTTGCTAAAAAATAATACTTTAATAATAAGTGTATGATTATTATTTTGTCAAAAAACTGAATGGGAAAGTACATGTGTAATTAAATATTTCTTTCACTGAAATAATAAATGATGTTTCACCACATGTGAATAATTGTTATTGATCAATGTAATAGTGGTAAAATTATTAGTCAATACTAAATAAATGCCAGTGTGGAGTTAATATTAAATTATTAACTATTTTTTACATTTAATGAATTTTATTGGAAAATTTTCAAATTATGAAAGATGCTTTATAATAATAGTATTTATTGTTGTTATTATTACTATTATTAAACTGATAAAATAATTGTTATCAAAACACCATTTCATCCATAACATTATCTTATTGTTTCAGATAGACACACCTTCAGAAGCAACATGACCCTAAAATTGAGGCGATCATTTTAAGACCAATATTGAATATTTAATTAAGTCTCAAGGTAGATTCCCATGAAACACCTAATAATATGATCAGTTGATGCATGAAATTAATAGGAGAGTTTAACAAATAATTGAGTCAATTAATAAATGTAACTAAATTATTTGTTCTTTAAAAAGATTTGAAGGTATTTTAATGGAAAAATGTTACAACAGTTACACGATGTGAAATAAGAATTCTCGTCATTTAATACTGATACTAAACAAATTAAAAACACATCTCCAACATTTCATAAACCTCTAGACTTGCCTCACCTCCACTACAGGGCTTTGGAACTCTCTCTTCTTCACCATATAGCCTCCACAAACCTCCTCTTTAGACCAAAAGTCATCAGCGCACCTCTATCTTGGACCGAATCCCCTTTACACACCACCATCTTTAATCAAATACCCTCTACACACCTCTCAGGTTTCATATCTAAATCCTGTTCTTCACCGCATTTATAATTGATCGGCTTCAAATTGGGGTTTTATGTTGGTGAGTAGCCTTCATCACCATTCTTTAGTTGGGTTGTCAAAATTCCAATCCCATAGTCTCAATTCATTTATGTCTATGAGATTGTATAAATTTTATGTTATGATTAACAATTGAGTTTTTCTATATTCAATTAATTAATTGGGTAAATTAATTAATTTGGGGGATTGTGAAATATTGAATAGAATTGGTTGGTTTAAATAATTAATTGATATATTAATTATGAGGATTTTGTGATGGTGGAATTGGTTAATTAGTTTTGGAAATAATTAACAGTCATAATTTTATTGATTAATTTGGATAGTTTAAATAATTAAGTAATGAATAAATTATTATGATTTTTAAATGATGGATTTGGTTATTTAATTGTGGAATTAATTAATGGAACTAGTGGATTAATTAATTGACAAATTAATTAATGTGAGAGATATGTTTATTTAAATTGTTGGATTAAATAGTGAGATTAATTAATTGATGAATTAATTAATAAAGAAATGTTATTATTTAATTATTTAATTAATTAATATTAATTAATTAATTGAAGAATTAATTAATTAAGAAATGTGATTATTTAATTGGCTGAATTAAATAATGGGATTAATTAATTGAAAATTAATTAATAGAAAATATGATTATTTGATTATTTAATTAAATAATAGAATTAATTAATTAATGAATTAATTAACTGAATTTACGTAATTATTTAACTATTGAACTAAATAATGGAATTGACAGAAACAATTAATTGGTGGATTAATCGAAGGGTGGTTTAATGAGAATTAATTAATTATGAATTAATTAATATGAGATGACATAGACAATTAATTAGTGAATTAATTGAAGTGATGGAGTTAGATTAATTAATTGAGGAATTAGTTAATAGAAATAATTTGAATTAATTAATTGGTAAATTAATTAATGGATTGAAAGTTATGATTTTTGAGTTATATTAATTAGATAGAGAATTAATTAATGGGGATTGTTGTGTTGACACAATTGAATGAGTTAAGCTAATTAATTAAAAAAGTAATTAATGGAGATTGTTCTATTATAGTAATTGGATAAGTTAGATTAATTAATTAATGGATATTATTTTGTTGAATCAATTGAATGTGTAATATTAATTAATTAGTGAATTAATTAATGAGAATTGCTATCAAGGTGAAATTTAATGAATTTGATTAATTAATTGATAAATTAATTAATGTGGATAGTTAAGATATTGAATTGATAAGGTTAAATAATTAATGGTTTAAATAATTATGAGGCAATGATATCTGAATGTTGAGTGATTAATTATTGAATTAATTATGTGATAAAATAGATGATTCAAGATAATTAATTGTGTAATTAATTATAAGTTATTGATATTGAAAATGAGATAATTAATTGTATAATTAATTATGAGATTTTGAGTTGTGGATATTCATTAATTAATTGTTAAAATTAATTAATGTGATGGTATTACTAATTAATTGTTTAATTAATTAATGGGATAATGTGATTAATTTATTGTTAAATTAATCAATGGAAATAAGTGATTAATTTTTTATTGAATTAATTAATGTAATGATGTAATTAATTAATTGTTGAATTAATTAATGTGGTGATGTGATTAATTAATTGATTAATTAATTAATGGGACAATGTTATTAGTTAATTGTTGAATTTATTAATGTGATGTTGTTATTAATTAATTGTCGAATTAATTAATGTAATGGTGGGATACATGTGACATTTAAAATTGTAATAAAAGATTAATGTTGATTAATATTAAATAATGTTATGTATGTGATATATGTTCTTTATTGGGAAATGGGTTGTGAGATAGGGATTGATGCTCCAAATACTCACAGGATGATAACCATGATGTTCTACACCCATCATGCATAAAAATATTATTTTATAGGATATGGACTAATGCTCCAAATACCCACGGGTTGTGAGACAGGGACTGATTCTCTAAATACTCACGAGGGTTCTAAACATGGCATTATACTCCCATTAATTGAAATTAGACTATAGTTCCAATTAGCTGTTATATTAATTTAATTGAAAATAAAAATGATAGCACATTGTTTTAAATGAAATTTTAATTGATAATATAAAATGGTTTAGACTCTAGCATGGGCTAAAGCAGTTATTGAGATATGAGTGTCCATGGGAACCCAGATGTTTTTGTGGTTAAATAAGAGATAATTAAATAAATGTAAATTGTTTACTTTATTACTTGTATTTTATTCCATATACTACTTTATAAACTATTATTGACTCGATTTTTTTAGATGTTGGTGGTGGCCTACTGAGTTGTACTCATACCCTACTTGGGCTGCCCGATCGGTTCCCAAGTAGACTTTGTGTTTTCTAGAAAGTTTGATGGAAGAATCCCTGAGTTAGATGGTTGAGTCAAGATGGAGCTTGGATGATGGAACTGGGTGTGATTTGGGACCTTCTTGTGTGTCATTGTTGTCTTTATTTTCTAGTTTTCATTTTGAAACTTGAGACATACATTATCATGGATTATATAATGAGTAGAATGTCTCAAATTTTGGTAGGTATAAATATGTTATTCAAAATAAGTTGGAGGAACCACAATCCAATATCTAAAACATAACAATTACATTCCATTTAAAGTTTGTACCTCAATGATCTCCCCACCATTGAGTTTTTACCCCATGGTTAATGATTCAGGATTATATTTATAAGTATCCTTAACATTATTAACCAAATTAGAAATAAAATAAACTAGAAATAAAACCATAACATTACCTTCATCAGTGTAATTAATATACATATCAATTATGACTAATATTAGATACCACAGATCTAAATCCTCTTTATCCAACTAATTGTAAGACTTCCTACTCAATGAATCTACCCATTAATTTACATTACCTAATGTGTGTAAGAAGTATAAGTAAAAAATATAATGGAATTATATCCATTTTCATTTCCATAAATTCAAATACATATTTTATAAAATCTTTTTAAACATGTTATGATCCATGAACACTTTGAATTTCCCACCAAAAAGCTAAAGATTCTATATTATCAAGTCCTGAATTACAGTAGCTAATTCCAAATGATTTTTTGGGTAATTCTTCTAATGCTCCCATTTTAGTTATGGGCCATAATCTATAATATTATCTCCCATTAAGAGAAAACTTCCCAACCCAGATTCAGTTTCATAAAAATAGACAATATTTCTTTATCAGGACTCTGAAAATGTAAAGATATGTTCTGATGTAAGCCAAACCTTAAGCTCTTATAAATATTAATGAAACTTGTTACTCTATTGGAATACAACACCTTTCCTTTATAAAGATTTCATTTGTTAGGAAAGTCATGAAAAAACATGAACAAAATGTTGATAATATCCCATTAATCTATGGAAACTATGTATCTAAAAACCATTCTTCTATGGTTTCCAAGAGATAAAAGCCTCTATCTTTTCAGTTTATATAAAAACTATTTTTTTAGAGATGATGTGGCCAAGGAAATAGAAATTTTTTATCCATAAATCACACTTTTAAATAATATCATAAAATATATGTTCTAACAAGATAACTAAAATTATTACGAAGTATTGTTCATGATCAGTCTTAGTCCAAGAATTCACTAGAATATCATCAACTAACACTACTATAAAAGAGTCAAGATATCTTTGGAAAATCTTATTCATTATTTCAATAAACACTTATGGTGCATTCATATGACCAAAGTGCATATCCATGTATTTATAGTGACCATAATGGCTTCTGAAGGTTGTTTTTGAAATATCCTCTATTTGAACTTGAAGTTGGTTATACCCCAATCATAAGATAATTTTAGAGAACTACTGGTATCATCTCAATTGATCAAATTGATCATCAGTTCTTGGAATATGATATTATCCCTTAATCATAATCTAGTTAATATTTCTATAATCTACACAAGGTCACAGAGTTTTATATTATTTCTTAACAAAAATAATTATTGTTTCCTATAGAGACATTCTAGGTAAAATGAACCCTTTTCTTTTAATCTCGTTGTAACAACCCAGGTAATTAAAGAATAATTTATTTTCATTCTGTAAATGAAAAGTTACATTTATTATAAATTTTTAGTGAAATAAGTGTATTTATAGAAATTTTAGAATCTATACTAATATAATAGTAAACTTTCTTATGAAAGTATAAATAAAATTAATGTAACTTATAAGTTAAAGTTTGATATATTTATATCATGGAATAAGTAAATAAATGTTTTTAAAATGATAAATTAAGAGTTGGTATTTTTGTAAAACATAAATATTTATTTATAATTTTATAATTAATTTTTTTATTTAAATAGGTTTTTTCTTTGGTTTAATAATAAATGAGGATTTGGCCCCAACCTTTAAAAAAACAGTTATAGTTTTAAAATTTGTATTTTTCAAATAAATTGTAATTTTAATTAAAAATGAAATTTATTATATTTATAAAATTATTGTCATAAAATGGAGTTAATTTTTTGAATTATACACATAAATAAATGGTTAGGATGAATTTTTGTGATTTTTCTAAAATACTTGAATTTTGTGAAAAGTGAAATACAGTAATTTACAGTATAAGTTAAATACATGAAATATTGAGACATGGATGATTTATGGATAATTTAATTCCATAATATATAAAACTTGTTAATTATTTTAATATATTTATTGATAATTCAAAAACAATTCATAGTCTAGAGAAAAAATAATAAACTAATGAATAAAATATACAAAAAACACTCTTTTCCTCCACTATAAATACCACCTATTCTCCTCAAAACTCAAATCCTTGTAGCTTGTTTAATTTATACCCAATTATATTCCCAAGACTCTTCCCCATTTCCTATACCTACTGGTCTCACCATAAGTCCAAAAATAAGTCCCTTACGGAGGTTCTTAAGGAGAATAATTCAAGAGGTAAAATCCCCTTTCTTTTTCTTTTATTTTATTTTTAATTTATTTTATTTTCTTATTATCTCCTCACCTCCCTTGATCAAAGTGGAATTAAAACTTGATTATATTATATATACTATAATTTAATCATGTTTATGGAAAAATTCATCATCAAACTCATTCTCCTCTCTCTTTTATTCTAAAAATGAGAACATCGTCCGTGGTGTGTCCATTTACCGCCATTGTGGATGATATAATTTCATTTTACATTAACACATTAAAGATTGATCATAAATCCATTATTATGGTTAAATAAAATTTTATTATACAAATTATAAGTTATATAATGTTCTCTAACAAGTATATAAAAGTGATATTAAATAAAATGGTATAATTTCATGATGGATGTAAAAACGGCCAAAATAAACTAAATCATTTTCATTAATGTTATATCTAATGATTCATACTCATATAAAAAATGATATATGGTATCATATAAAATTATGGAAACATGTTAATTACATTTCTTTCTACTTCTGTAGTTTTTCATCCATTCGATAAGAAACTCTATAACGAACCGACCATGGAATCAATGAAAAGAAAACACCCAAAAAAATGTAAATAACAAATTATTATTAATAAATGGGTGGAAAGTTCTTATAATATATTAATATAAGGTATCATATACATGTTTATAGTTCTCTAATAAATTATAAAACTCTTTAAAACAATATATAATAGGTTTTAACTCATTTTAAGTAAGAAGAACTTGAGGTAAGGGACTTTTATTTTAAAATAATCTTTTAAATTTCTATTTTTAAAAAATTAAAAAGGAATGTTTTTATGATTCAAGTATTATTATCTTAAATTTATGATCTAGTTATTGGGATTTTTTATGATGAATTTCAGGACATATATCTCCCTCCAATTCATTGTGTATGTTTATGCTGGAGGTCAACCATAATGGTTACTCCAAGTGTAACAGTGATGGTTACACCATAAGGTGGTTGTGAGGGTTATATCATATGGTATTGATGAGGGTTATGTTTTAAGGTATCCATGAAGGTTTCAAATCATATTCTATCCATGAGTTTTAAAATCCTAATTAAGTAATTCCATAAGTTAGCTATATGGTTTTATTTATGTTTTCTATGTTTTATGTAAATCTTATGTTTTAAAAAAGTATATGATACTTTAAGGGTGAGAAATATATCTTATTAAACAAAATTCATATATTTATCAGAATTCCTGGAGTAATGGTTCCTTTCTATTATATTTCCTTTATTAGTATTTTTTGTTCCCATCCTAAGTTTTTAAATGTTTTTCACAATGATTAAGGATTAGTAAGAGAAAATAAAAGGCTGTGATGAACGTCATGAAACAACATTCATGAAAGGAATAAATGTTTTATAAAAAACTTTTATATTATAAAATAAATTGATACTTTTTTAGTAGTAAATATTTTTTATTATTGTGTATTTATATTTATTATGTTCTAGTTCACTAATACTTTAAACTGAAAAATATCTCCGGGAATGTAATAAGTGTATTCTAATTGAATTGACTAGATTATTTAATTTTTATAGTTGGGTCCTTATAGTTGGTATCTGAGAATAGTTTAGATAAATTTAGTTATTATGATGACTTTAATAGAATACCATAAATGATTTTTACTCTATGTTTAATTTGAAATGATATAGAATATAAATATTCCCATGTTGTTTCATCTAAGATGTGTCTATTCAGAATGGTTTTCCAAAAAATAAATAGGGAAGCTAAAGTAATAAGGCACTGAGAGAGTGATATCTTTACAAATCCACAACCCAAAATAGTAGGGATTGGAACAAAGTAGTTTATGATTGTGATGGATCTGTTCACGTAGGCTATAAATGGAGATGGGATCCATGAAAGAGAACACTTTATGCTTCTATAAATAAACATTATGATAGTTAGACATTTTATGAGGCAACGCCCTCCTTCTTTCAGTAGATCTTATGACCTAGTGGAAGATTAAGGGTGGATTAAATCCCTTGAAAAGATATTTTATGTCATGGGGTGTTCAGATAATCAAAAGTTTAGTCTTTATATTTATAGTTTTTAAGGTGAATCCAACAATTGGTGGTTGATGTTCAAAAATATCAAAGATAAGGAGAAGATTGATACCTTGTAATGGGATGAATTTAAGAATATTTTACTTGAAAATATTATCATAAGGTGGCTAGAATTAGGATAGAAAATAAATTCTTTTAATTGAAAAAAAAGGAGGAAGATTCAGTGGTCATTTATGAAGAAAAAATCACCCAATTATCAAGGTATTATCTAATTATTATTTGGGATCTTGATGTTAAAATAAATAATTTTTACTTAGGATTTAATCCAAGATACTAAAGGGATATTTCCTAATGTGAATTTAAAATTTATGAAAAACTTGTTTGATGCAATGAGAGGGTAGAAATAGAGTTTTAGGATGATCATGTGTACTTTAAAAACAAGCAGAAGAAGAATTTTAGATGGAAAGTGATGGGTAACAGTCAATCAAACAAATCTGAAGGTAAGAAAATTCAGTTTCTAATTTTTGGTAAGTCTGGTAAAAAGAATCTTGTGGAATGCCTTAACAAATCTGGGAAGTGATTCTGATGTGGTAAGTTTGAACATATATCCCAATATTATAATGAAAAATATCTTTTTTATGGTATGTTTAATTCTGATAAGAAAAATATAAATTGTTTTAAATTTTATTAAGATGGGTCATTATGGAAATATCTACCTAAATAAAGATCTAAATGCTAGGAATCAACAATATTATAAGTAGAAAGGTGAAGTAAAATCCTTTTTAACTAATTTGGAATATTTTGGTCCATCCAATGAAGTGGTATCGAGTACATTATTTTTCTACTCATATTTTTCTAATCTCTTTTTTGATATGAGGTCTACAAATTCCTTCATTTCTGAATAATTTTATGGAAAATTGGAAATTTCTAGAGAATTGGAAATTTAACCTAAAGAAATGAAACAAGTGCTTATAATTAAAAAAATAGGGAGAAATATTAAGAAAATTAATTATGAGAATCTTCTAATTGTTGTTTGTGGAAATACATTACGTTAAAACCTTATTTGTTTACCCATAGATGAGTTTCATGTTATTTTGGGTATGGAATGGCTTTCTTTTTATCACACTAATATGTATTATAGAGATTAATAAGGTTTTTTTAGAAATATATTCAATTTTTATTCTGTAATGAACTTATACCAATTATAACATATTAGGAAGATGAGAAACTGATAAAACAATTTAATGAAAGTTATCTTTCACATATACTGTTGAAAAGGGGACTATTCATATTAATGATGTGCTAGTGGTAAATGAATACATAGATGTTTTTTATAATGAGTTTCTAGTGTAATACCTAATTGGGGAGTTGAATTTAATGTTAAATTATTTCCTAATGATAAGACAATTTTAAAACCCCCTTATCGAATTGCTTATGTGGAAATTCTAGAATTGAAAATGTAGTTGCAATAGTTTCTTGATAAATGTTTCATTTGACCTAGAAATCCACCATGGGGTGCTCCTATTTTGTTTTTTAAAACGAAATATGGTTCCATGAGGATTTTAATTGATTATAGATATTTTAATAACATTACTATTAAGAATAATTATCCCTTTCCTTATATCAATGACTTGTTTGATTAGCTCCAAGAAGCTCAGTATTTTCCCAATATTGACTTAATATTCTGGTCCCATCGGTTAATGTTGTAGGATGACATTCTGAAAATAGTGTTCTAAACTAGATATGGACATTATGAGTTTATTGGTATTCCCTTTGGTTTGTTAAATTCCCCTTATTTATTTTGGGATCTTATAAATATAAACTTCCATGAATATTTGGATAAGTTTGTTGCTGTTTTTATTTATGATATTATGGTGTTTCCAAGTAGTTATGAGGATCATGAAAAACATCTAAAGATTTTTTCATAAAAAAATTAAAAAAATAAGTTCTATGGGAAATTTATAAAATGTGGTTTTTTGTTGCAATATATTTCTTTTCTTAGGAACATTGTAAATAAGGATGTCATAATAGTTGATCCTTCCAAAAAAAGTGGTTGATGAATCGCCAATACCAACAAATGTTACTTTGATTCATAGTTTTCTTGGATTAGTATGCTAATATTGATGGTTTGTTACGAACTTTTAACATTTATCTATCCTACTAACTAAGTTAATATGAAAAAGGGTTAAATTTTTTTGGATAGAAGACTGTGATGTTTGTTTTTATAAACTGAAAATAATATTTTTGAATGCTCCAATTTTGTCCTTACCTTCCAAAAATGGTGAATTTTTCAACTATAGTGATGATTCATTAAAGGTACTTGGTTGCCTTTTATTACAAAATGATTAGGTAACTTCTTATTATTTGGTACAATTGAAAACTCATGAGTTAAATTATCTCACACATGATTTTGAATTAGAAGTTGTAGTTTTCTCTTTAAAAATTTGGAGTCATCACTTATATAGAGTCAAATATGAAATATATACTAACCATAAAATTTTCAAGTATATATTTACTCAGAAGGAATTCAACATGAGTTAGATAAGATGGATGAAACTAATAAAGGATTATGATTATACAATCAATTAACATCCTAGAAAAGTACACCAAGTGTCAGATTCCTTTAGTTGAAAACAAGAATCTACATTAACCATGTTACATCTATAAAATGACCCCTTGGTTAATGATTTGATGAATTTTGTCTTGGAAGATGTTGGTGTAGGAAATTTATCTATTTTATTTCATGTTTTAGTATAGTTTTATCTACCAGATAGAATTAAACATGTGCATAAAGAAGACCGTGAGTTACAAAAAAGGTATAATTGGTTAAGGAAGGTAAGTTTCCATAATTTAATGTTGATAAATATTTTTTTGAGATTTGAGAAGAGGTTATGTGTGTCTTGTGATTCATAGTTGAAGAAATAGTTATTAACTGAAGATTGTAGTTCCCAATTTTCAGTTCATCCTGGTAGTACTAACATGTACAAGGACCTTCAGGACTATTATTGGTGGGATGAAATGAAAATATATATTTCAAATTTTACATTGAAATGTTTGAATTTTCAATAGGTAAATGTAGAGTGAAAACTATAAAATGGGGTGCTTCAGCATTTTCTAGTGTAAATTGAAAAATATATCCATGGAATTTATGGTGGGACTACAAATACTTATCAATGTAATAATGTGATTTGTGTTATTTTTGATCAACTGACTAAATATGCACATTTTTCCCCTATTTGAGATACTATGTCATTAGATCATATTTATTGACTATATCTTAAAGAGACTATCAGCTTACGTGGAGTTCATCTCTCCATTGTATCTAATCATGATCTTAGGTTCACTTTTATCTTTTGGAAAGGCCTTCAGAATTTATTGGGAACTGAATTAAATTTCAGCACCAACTTTCATACTAAATATAATGGGCAGTCATAGAAAACTATTTAGACATTGGATGATATGCTACAAACTTGTTCAATGGATTACCAGGGAAGTTGGGATTAATATCTTTCTTTAGTTTAGTTTTCTTATAATAAGAGTTTCCATTCCATTATAAATATTGAACCTTTTGAAGTATTATGTGGAAAATGGTTTCAAACTCCATCATTTTGGAATTAAGTTGGAGAAAAGAAGATTATGTGTCCAAAATTAGTATAGGAAGTGGTTGAGAAAGTGAAGATGATCCAACAACACATGAGGATAGCTCAAACTAGGTAGAAAATTTATGCAGATAACAGGAGGAAGGACTTTTATTTTGATGTAGGTGATCATGTTTTCCTAAAATTATCTCCTTGTAAAAGTGTTATACATTTTTCTAATAAAATAAAGCTAAGGCCATGGATTATTGGGCCTTATTAAATCCTAGAGAAATTTGGACAATTTTTTGACTAATTATCCTTGCCTCTGAGTTTATCTCAGGTAAAAGTTTTTTATGTTTTGATGTTAAAAAAGTATGTGTGAGATTCATCTCATCTTTTGAACACATAAGTAGTTTAGTTGGAAGATAACCTTTCTTATGAAGAGAAACCTATTCAGATTCTTGATCATAGAGAGCAAGTATTTTTGAATTTGTTAATTCTTTAGTTTAAGGTTCTGTGGAGAAACCAAATGGTTGAAGAAGCAACATAGGAAAATGAAAATGATTTGAGGGAAAGATATACTCCCTTGTTTAAAAAGAGAATAAAAATTATTAGGATATAATCTCTATAGGGGTGAGAATGTAACAACCTAGGTACTTATAAAATAATTTCTTTTCATTTTATAATTAAACATTGAAATTCATTACAAATTGTATCATGAAAGAAGTGTTATTTATATAAATTAAAGGAATATATAATATATAATAGTAATCTTTCCTATAAAAGTATAAATAAAATTTTTTTATCTTATAAGTGAAAATATTATATATTTATATCATGTAATAAGTAAATAAATATTCAGAAAACAATAAATTAAGTGTTGGTAATTTTTTTAAAAAAGAAATGTTTATTTATAATTTTATAATTAATTTAATGATTTAAAAAAAATTATTTTCATTAAATATATTAATAAATTAATATTTTATTTTCTTATGATTATAAGATAATTTTATGAGACCTTAATTTATTTTTCAAAGTGTTAAAAAATCAGTTATAGTTTTAAAATTCGTATTTTTTGAATATGTTGTGATTTTAATTAAAATCTTAATTTATCATATTTAGATAATTATTTTTATAAAATGGAGTTCATTTTTAAATTTTATACATTTTAAAATATTTAGGGTTAATTTTTGGTGTTTTTTACAAATACTTGATTTTTGTGAATAGTAAAATACGGTAATCTATAGTATAAGTTAAATACATGATTTATTGAGTCATAGATGTTTTATGGCTTATTTAAGCCCATAATATCAAACTCTCCTTCATTGTTTTAATATATTTAGTGATAATTATCAATCTATTCATAGTCCTGAGATGAAATAATAAACTAATGAATAAAATAAAATAAAATACTCCTCTCCTCCACTATAAATACCTTATTTTAATATATTCAGTGATAATGATCATTCTATTTTTGTTATATTTAATATTTATGGTTGGGTCCTTATACTCTTGTATCTTGATTTCTGATTCCAGTAACTCTATTGGTTCTATCCTATTAAATAGAAGTGGAATAAACTGGTCACTTGCAGTAACCTCAAACTCGGTATCCCAGAGCTAGTTTCTAATTTATTACATTTGTATAAGATATAAGGAATCACATACGTAAGGACCTAATAGTTTATTAGTCTTGATAAACAAGATAAATGTCAAAACATTCTTGCTACAATTGAAAATATAAAATATATAAAGTATTTTCTTTGATAACACCATTATTCCCCTTAGTGTATCCCTAAATATCAATCATAAAACACATTTTGGTATCTTGGGGAAAATAAAACTTAAGAAAAGGGTGATCTTATATGCCCAATATGTGTAAGCATATAGTGGAATCTATGAATAAAGAAGTTATAATCAATATAGAAAGGAAAATAACTAAAACACTTTCCATTTAATTAATAAAATGATTATAATATGGTAGGAATAAAAGATGATCAAATAATTCAATATAAATAATCCCACGAGCATTAAACTTAACTATGGATATTGTAACAAATTAAATAATAAATTGAAATATTAAAAAAATTATAATTATCGAATTCATAATGATGAACATATAAAACAATCCATTTATGCCTTTCTCAAAGATATTTTATACTATTGAGGCCTTATTCCAAGACATCTATATAAATGGGTAAGGCCTAAAAAACCAAATATTGTTTGTCTCTTGTGACCTATCGAGGTATCAAGGGGTTTTACCAGGACTCGCCCCTCACATAAAAATCACAATGCATTCCTCATATTAATGGGGTGAATCACAATCAACATAAACATTCTTATTGAAAAGATATCATATAAAATTTTATTACTTTCCCCAATCAATAAACATAATCATAAACCATCCAGATTAATATAGTGAATGGTAATAAAATGAAACATCCTTAGTCAAATTCATCATAAACCATCCAAATAAATAAAAAATATGATATGAACAAATTATATCCACATTTTATCATAACTTTAATATATTTTTGATGTATTTGATGAGTAGAAAATCTATAAATAGATCATTAAAAATATTTTTAAGGAAAATAATCTTTTCTATTTGAAAATATTTTTAAAACAAGAAGTTCACAAAATATTTTTTGAAAACCCTTTTATTTAAAAATAACCTATGTAAACTTGTAAAATAATCTTTGAAACATTAATTTGTTAAAATGGTGGAAATTTGTTTCTTGTTTTATCCATTAAAACAGATATTTTTTTCAAATTTTTGGTAAAATCCAAATATGAATTTTTTTTAAAACAAATTGAATATTCCATTAAAAAAAATTTATAAAAAGTAAAAATGGGACAACTTTATTTATTAACTAATTTTTAAATTTTTAAAAATACTTTTTAAAACATTTTTAGAAAACATTAGTTTTGATGAAAATGGATTTCTTACCTATGAGAGAAATAAAGTTGGATTTTATTAAAAAAATATTAATCTTTTTAAGTACTAAAGAGAGTGAAAAGTGTAATATTACTTGATTAAATTCATGAATAAATATAATCTAATAAAAAATATTTATTTTAAGTTATAAATATAAAATGATTCTCCAAAGGTATACTTAAACAAAAATAATCTTGAATAATGATGAGATTTTAAAATAATCACTTACCGCTTTGGTACTTCTTAATTATAGGACCAATAAAAGAAATGACATCTAATGAAAATTTAAATACAATGAAGATAAATATATTCATGATATATCATATAAATGGGTAAGTATATACACTATAAGAAGTAAACAAGTCTTGAATATGGAATAGTATCATCGTAGTAAAAGTAAGACAAGATACCCTTACCTTGAGTCTGACTCATCATGTACAATCTTTATATTCCAGAATAATAAACTTATTTTATTTATTTACTTTATTAATAACCTTTTTCATGTTTATTATTCCTTTTAATTAGCTAATTACTATGTTATATGTGATTACCTAATCAATTATTTTTACATCGGATGTTTTGATGATATTTTTCTTATGTGTCAAAAAAGTCTTTAGTAGGTTGACTTTGGTAGAAGTAGTCATTATATAAACATATAAAAATTAATAATCATGAAATAATTATCATTGTTAAACATAAACCATAATTTTAACACCAATCATGAAATATGCTTTTGAAAAATGAAGTACTTTATGAGCATGAATGGTAAGACATACGTACTCATGGGTAATGTTTCCATTTTCAATGATCATTTTGGAAATGAGGTAAGAAATATTTTATATTTAAATAATGATTATAATATTATAAAAAAATATTAGTTCATTAAATATAATTATATATATCATCCATGTGGTTTGGTGTTGAAAAGAGAGCCACATTTCTTCCTGAAGGCAGTAGTCCATACATACACAAATGATGTTATCATCATTAAGTGAGTAAAAAATAAGAAAAATGGTATATTATATTTTTACAATGATAAATGTTTAATTAATATCATATTTATTTCATGAATATTTCATATAATCATTAAATTTATCCTTATTACCTTCCATTTATATAGTTAGTGAAAAACAAATCACATCACTTTGTGAGGCAGTAGTTTGTCGTACACAAGAGTGACACTGTTGTATCCTATATGAAAAGGAAAGTAAAAAAATATATATATGATATAATGAATCAAAAATTATAATTATTTTAAAAATATTATATATATAATTTATATCCATCGTCATACCCAACCGTGAAATGTAGTAATGGAAAAAATGAATAACATCGATTCACGAGGTAGTAGTCCACCGTACACATGAATGATGCTTTTGTAACCCATTTGATGGAAGTGGGGATAGTTTTAGGTCATGAAATTAACAAAAAAATATCTCATAATATCTAGGATAATTATAATATTATATAATCATTTTTTAAAAATAATTTAACGTGGTGGAGGAAGAAATAAAATAAAAATTCTTATGTAAGAACGTTACCTCTTCTTCCGGTATCCTCCTTAGGTTTGCATCCAAATCATTAGTAGGTTAAAATTATACCTAAAGTAAGGATTCAAGGATTAGATGAGGAATTTTTGGATGGAATTTTGGTAGGTATTTTTTGAATAAAACATTTTTTACAGTGTTCATAATATATGAGAGGGGTGGCCTTTTATAGGTGAGGTGAGTGGCACACTTGTAATTTTTGAAATGAAAAAAGTGTAACCATGTTTTTCACATGCCAAAAGGGTCCCAAATGGATTATTCATGAGACTTAGAAATTATAAGAGATAAATATTTTCATAAATTGTATATAATACCATATTTTAGGTCATTTTAACCCTTATATGTTTAGTCTAACCCCCCCCCCCACCCAAATCAAATTCATTTTTACCTTAACCACTATAAAAAAATTTACTATTTTTACTATTAATTATGGTAAAAAATTATGTTGAATTTATTAGATAATATAATTTCTTCTGATTCTAAATATGGAATCCATTTTTCTAAATTCCATTTAAATAAATGAAAAAATTATTTTAAAATTAATCCCTCTGACATAATGAGAAACCTTGTTTTTAAAGAGATAATGTTTATATTATTAAAAGGTTTTTATATAAAAATTAAATATAAAATGATTACAATGACCCAAATTTTATTATTAAATATATAATGGAACTAATATTACTTTATAAATAGTTTAAAATTTACTTTATATTTATAAATAATTTAAACCAAAAATGGGTTTCAAATAAAATTCAGTATTTTTCACTAATCATCAAAAAATGAAAATTTAAAAAAATCCAAAAATGTAACCCTAAAAAAATATTTAAATGTATATTTAAAAAATGAATTATATTTTTTCAAAAATAAATTATAAAATTAGTAAAAATTAATTATGAATTATTTTCTGAAATCAAGACTAAATTGCCTTTTAGAAAAATACAATTTTTTAGAAAACATCTATTTTTTCTTTCAAATGGTTATGATTTTATAAATAATAAACAGATATCTATTTAATTTATTTTATAAATGCATAATCCATATAATTTTCATAATTTTGTTATTAATATTCATACCCACCAAATTAATGGCTAGTTTACAATGGTAATTTTTAAATATTAATATTTTTATAGGGTATCACATTTCATTCAAACTCGGTGTTGCATGCATTTCAAGGTATCAAAGAGATTGAATTTATTAAAATATAAATATATGAAAAAGTATCAACATGTTATATTCCCTTCTATGAATGGTGTTTCATTTCATCCATGCTACCAAATATGATTTCATGTTTTAAAATCTCAGGGCATTACATTATACCCCTTAAATAAATTGTATCCTAGTAATTTAATTTTGATCTCATAAATCAAGGATTTAATTTGAAAAAAAACCCTTCTTAAAATGCCACATCATGAGAATTTTTAATAAAACATCCTATTGATAATAGAGAAAGGGGTGTGTGAAGTTCTTATGGAATAACACATAATATTCTTCGAAATGAGATAACATTGGGAGGAAGTAAATATTTTTACATAGAAGAAAAACATAATTTCTAAATAATGAAGGAGAGTGAGAGTGACATTAAATATCAAGAAAGTGGATAATCATGTGAAAATAAACAACCTTGAAACCATAAAACAAATATTTTTCAAACATTTAATTGATATCATTATAAATAATGATAATATAATAACATTTTATTTTAAGATCATTTTCCTAAAGTTGTTGAATTTTCAAGAGAAGTTATACTTAATTGATTTCATTCCATTTCATTAGCATAACCTTATCCTTTGGTTGTTACTTGATCAATTTTCACTTCAACTCTTACTCTAATAAATGAAGATGAATTTTTTATTCCAAATATATTAACAGATCACATGAATTACATTTCATTACTTTGATCTCTAGTTATCATTATAACAAAATGGTTAGCACAGTATATCCATATGCATAAATATTCATATGGTAAAGTAATAAATTAATCTTTAAAACCTTGTCTAAATTTAAACTTAATCAATTCCCAAAATAGTCAACCATATGAACCTTCCAAAAGATTAAGATCCAAAATTTTATAAAAAAGTTCACTAAATTCTTTTAATGATATTTTCATTAATCTTCCATAAAATATGAAGTATAACATAATAATCACATACAAAACATGTAAATATCTTCCTCATGTATTCTCTTGAAACATTGTAATAACTTAAATTACCATAAAAACTTATTGAAAATAGTAATGCTATCTTATTCCACTAATAAAACATATATTATAAGATATATTCAATAAATCCAAAGATGTTTTTAACTCCATCAATGATAGCATAAACCACTTTGTCAACAAATAATTAATAAGTTCTAAGATAGTAAATACTATCCAATTTACTTTATCAATATAAATATTCTTTTTAACAAAAAATCATTATCTTAAAATCATGAACATATTAAGGGTTATCTTTTCTTTAATAATTTATTTTCCAAGAAGTTAAACTTTACATGGAATCATTTTTCTTGGTCATCAGTTTTGTTCAACATACACTTTCAAATCCTTAATGAAAAGGTAATATAGTAAAATCCTTATACATTTTATAATTATTATAACCAATATGTTATTGATAAAATACTCATATGAAATAATTAATTATTCTAAAAAAAATCACATTAATAATTCCATATCATCTGTAGAAATAGAATAATCTTGACCATGATATATTAGATACTTTTGAGGTATATTCCATGGATTCTTGCGGTATTCATTTGGGTAGTGCCACATCTCCCTAAAATGGAAGAATTTCATATTGGAATAATTTTTATTTCCCTTAAAACAATGAGCATGGATTTTTTTTATCCACACTTTTAGAAATCTCATTTACCTTTTAATCATATATAATGGTGTTTCGGGGTCGCGACAATGGGATGGAACCCTAGCGAGTCTCATATCCTAAGGTGACAACAGTGGCGGCCGTGACGTATCCTCCCCCACCTGCGGGGGAGGGATCCTTCTCAAGGAATGTGGCGTCCCCGTTCCATCCCTTCTCCAACCCTGAACATCTTCCGCCATTCCCGAAAGCTGTGATAGGGCCGAAGGTGCCGGAGCTCATCGATGGCTGCCTAAATCTCCAGATTTCAACCTCGGAGTTCACTGAGGCCTCCGGGCTTCTAAATTTCACCCTAATAGCAAGGTTCAAACACCGAAGGCCATCGGTCGATGCCTTTTATAGATTCATCTTCACTGCTTGGGACCTCCAGGAGCAGGAAACGGTGGGATTGCTCGATAAGCATCATATTATGATCTGGTTTTCTTCTGAAGAGGACCTCGTTTGCGCCTTGTAAAAGGAACCCCAGTGTTGCAATGGCAATCATTTTTTCTTGTTCCGGTGGTCGTTCGATTTCCACATGAACCGTGACTCGATGTCCGCAGTAATTTGGGTTAGTTTCCCTAACCTTTTGTTGCCATTTCAAAACCCCTCGATTATCTGTATGCTCGGCAACCTCCTCAGTCGGTACCTTTATTAAGATAGCATAATGGCAGCAGTCTGTCACCCGGTTTTCCCAAGGATATGCGTAGAGATAGATACATCTAGGGTCCCATTTGACTACGTTTGGATTACAATCGGAGAAGAATACCGGTGCCGGTAGAAATTTATCTACGAAGGATGGACGGATTTATGTTTATCGTGTAAGCGGTTGGGGCACGCCACTGAGTTCTGTCACCAGAGACCTTCAGCGTTGGAGAGTAGGGGATTTGGCTTGCATTTTAGGGATAGTGGTCTTAGGGATGGGAAAAACACTTCTCGGTCGGCGGGCAGTGGTCAAGCTCCACTGGTTTGTGATCAGGTGCGACTTGTGGAGGAGGTGCGAACGGGTAGTGAGGCAAAGGGCATAATTGCAGCGGGTGTGGAGGATGCGCGAATGGGTATTGAGGTAGAGGTATTATTTTCAGCAGGTGTGGAGGAGGCATGAATGGGTAGTGAGGCAGGGGCAGATTCACTACGGGTGTGGAGACCCTTGACGTGGTTGTGGCAGCTCAACAGATCAATCCATTGGTGGTGGATGTGTTCAGTAGGCTGAAAAGAGATTTGGTCAGTCCCTCCAGCCGGGGTCCTAAAGATGGTGGGGGAGGTTACCAGTCAGGAGGGATGTAGGCAGAAGACTAGAGGAATGGAAGTAAAACAGTTCTGGAGCAGACACCGGGTGAAGTGAAGCTAGAAACCGCTTGTTTGGTGGCTGAGAGGGAATGGGTAGGCAGTGCGAAGATAAGAAAGGGGAGGCAGGGGCCTAAATTCAATGACACTATTCTAGACAGAGGTAGGAAGGAAGGAGAACCGAGTTCACTTACCTTGATGAACAGATTTTAAGGCCTTTCAGAGGAGTGTTCTGAGCTCATTAGTGGAGGAGAGGAAGATGGAGCTAATGGGATAGCTCTCAACCGGAGTATTCACCGACACTCTACTGATGAGGCTCTAAGCCCGAAGAGCACTAGGGGTCCCAGAATAAGGAAGGGGAGGAAGAATTACTCCTCACTACCTCCTCCTATGAAGACTCTCTTGGAAATAAATATGGATGACAAGAGAACTCCGGTAGAACCTTTGATTCATTTGATACTGGGGGAACAGGATTTTCAACCCTTGGTCTTGATCTTAAGCTCTGAAGAAGAAGTAATTGAAAAGGTATTATTGATAAATTATACTGAGGAGGAGGCTTCAAGGATGATGTGGCGATCTCTTGAGGTTCCCCTTACTGAGTATCAATATTCTTGGATTGACAAACAGGACTCAATTTTGGTAGGCGGATTCAATCATGGGAAGATCAGTGTTGAGGAATACATCCAGACTTGGGATCAACTTGTGTCAGCTTTTAAGAAGCAGCTATTGGAAGACGCAGAATTAATACTATCATCCTTAACATGGAATCTATTTAGGGAAACATAGATGGGTAATATTAAATTTTTTGTTAGCGACGTTGTTTAAGCTTGTGGTTTTGGTTGGCTCGTGTGAGTGTTTGGTCTGTGTTAGCCGTGGTTGCTTTGGGTTCCTTGCAGTTCAGTTTGCCTGTTTCCAGTACGCTTTTGGACTGCTCCGGATAAGGATTGGTGCACTAAGTCTTCATTGATGCAGGTCTCTTGTAATTGGATTCTTGAGAGGGTATGGCTTCGCCATCGGTTCAGTGCCCTTGCTTCTGCATGGGACTACTTGTCGAGGGGTCCTGTGTTGGTGAAGATTTTTTATTGGAACACTTGCTGGGTTGGAGCAGTCCAATTTTTTGTTTTGTTTGTATGTGGTTTCTCAATTTCCCATTAAAAAGTGTTTTAATAATAAAAAGTAATTTTCAGGTCATATATAATGGTGTTTCCTTCTAAAAGTATCACATGTCAGAAATTACATCTTTCCCTTCATCCCTTTATCTATTTTTTTCTCTATTGTCCTATTCTTATCTTACTTCCCTTAAAATCCATAATACTTTGATAATTATTTATCTATATTTATATCTCACGATATTATGTCATCGTATGATGAGAATTTTTTAGAGATTAGTTCCTCTTGAAATAGTGGATTAAGCCCATCAAAGAAATGGTCATTATTACTCTTTTGATTATGTTCATTGATGAAGTTGACATTCCTTCTATGAGGATTCATTTATAAATGATGGAATACACTATATTAGATCATATTATTATGAAACATAATGTATAATTTGAAAAATAGTGAAATACATAACATAAATTTAAAACATTATGCATAGCTAATATCATAATCATAAGCATTGCTTCTTTGGAGATATTGTTATCTTTAACTCCTTGATAATGGTTTGTAAAGAAAATGTGATTTATCCAAAGAATATACCTAAGTATTGTTAAATTAGGTGAACATTAAGTCTCATTATCATACACCAGGTGATGATCAGTTCATGCCCAATGAATCCTTTTCAAAGTTATTACCCCTAGGTATATCTGTACAAGAACCATGTCTACTTGTATTATTCAGATACGAATTTATTTTCTAGGAAAAACCACACAATATCTTCCTTACCAAAACAATAGGAAGTTATTATTTACATATCCTCAAATTATTTCATAGGGTTATGTTCTATAATAAATTTTTTCCAAAATCTAGTTTCCAAGGTTCCTACTAAACTTCATCTGATACAAACTGTAGCGACTCTAGACCTAGTAGTCTAGATCTAGTATATGCTATATTACATTAGAATAATATATAAGGAATAAAATTCTGAAGGACTAAATATTTTAGTAGTATTGGTAAAATATAAAAATACATTAAATTATTATAAAAATTATAAACATAAAATACAAAAAGTATTTTCTATGAGAACGTCATTATTCCCCTTATGAGATCCCTGTATATCAATCACAAAACACTTCCTAGAATATTGGGGAAAATAAAACATAATATAGGGTGATCTTAGATACTTATTAAGTGTAATAACATAGAGGAATCTATAAATAAATATGTCGTAATAAATATTTAAAGGTAAATAACTGAAACTCATGTCATTTAATCAATAACATTAGTATAATATGAAAGTAAAAAATTATGATCAAATAATGACATATAAATAATCACATAAGATTAAAAATTAATAATGGATAGTATAAATAATTTAATAATCACATGAAATATAAATAACTTAATTCAAAATTATGGAATTAATAATGATATATTTCTAAAAAATATCATCAATACCTTTTTAAAATACATCTATATAAATGGGTAAGGCCTCGGCCAAAACCTAATCTAGTTTGTATCATGAGACTTACCAATTCTTGGAGGGTCTATATCAGACCCCACCCATAAATTACAAATTTTATTGCATTCCTAATATTAAAGTGGTGAAACACAATCAATATAAACATTTTTATTTAAAAAATATCATATGAAATGTTAATACTTTTCCTGATTAGTTATTATAATCATAAACCATATAGATTAATACAATGAAGGGTAATAAAATGGTATATCCTCATTCAAACTGGTAATAAATCATCTAAATAAATAATAAATATGACATCAATACAATATATCCCTAATGGATCATACTTTCAATAAAGGGTTTATATTGTTGATGAGTATAAATACCGTAGAAATATATTTAAACCATTTTTTTGGAAAATAACCTTCTCACTTTCAAAATATTTTTAAAAATAAAAGTTAAGAAAATATTTTTTTAAATCCTTTTATTTAAAAATTTCATCTGAAAACTTGTAAAATAATCTTTAAAACATTGATTAGTCATGAGAGTGTAAAATTTTGTTCTTATCATACATGTTAAAACATAGATTGTTTTCACATTTTTGGTAAAATTCAAATGAAAATTTTTTTTCAAAACATTTTTTAAAAAGTAAAAATGGGTAGAAAATTATTTAATAAAACATTCAAAAAGGTTTAAAAAAATATTTTATTTATAAAAACATTGGTTTTGATGAAAAAGGATTCTCGACTAAAGAGAGAAATAAAATTGAATTTTATTAAAAACGTTTCCTCAATCATTTTAACTACCAAAGAGGGGGAAATGGTACCATTACTTGAATAATTTAATTAATAAATATAGTAGAATAAAATAGATTGATTTTAAGATATAAATATCAAATAATTCTCCCAAGGTAGACTTAAACAAAAATAGCCCAAATAATGATGAGATTGTGAAATAAACCCTTACCACTTTAGTACTTCCTAATCATATGAACCATAATGTAAATGACTTAAAATTAAAAATTAAATACCATGAAGATAAATATTGCATGATATAACACATAAAAGTAGTAGTATATGAACTACAAAAGGTAAATAAGTGGTGAATATAGCATATATTTCACAGAAGTAAAAGTGAGATGAGAAACTCTTGCCTTGAGTCTGAATCATAACGTATGTTCTTAATAATCCTTAATAATAAACATATGATAATTATTTAATTATTTAATAACATTTTTAATGTTTTTTACTTCTTTTAATTTACTTTTTACAATTCTATATATGATTACTTAATCAATTACATTTATGTTATATGCTTCGATGATATTTTTCTTATGTGTCAAAAATGACTTTGGTGGGTTGACTATGGTCAAAGTTGTAATTATTTAAACATATTTATAATAATAATCATGGAATAATTATAATATTTATACATATATTATACATTTAAGACCAATCCTAAAGATTTATTTTAGAAATTAAGTATTATATGATCATGGAGATGGTAGGTCGTATGTACGCATGGGTAATGTTTCTATTTTTCATCAATCATTATGGAAAATAGGTAAGTACAAAATTTATCTTTCCAAAATTATAATAATATCATAAATATAATATTATTTCTTTAAATATACTTATATATATCATCCATTTGGTTCTGTGATGAAAAGACAGTCACATCACTTTGAATTGGCGGTAGTCCACAAGTACATGAAAAATGTTATTATCTTTATGGGAGTTAAAAGAAAATAAATAAAATGATATATTATATAATAAAATTATAAATATATCTAAAATATAATAATTATTCCATTTAAATAACATATAATCAATAACTTTATCCTTATTATCTTCCTTGTAAACCATTTGGGAAAAATGAATCACATAGCTTCGTGAGGCGGTTGTCCTCCGTACACACAAGTGATGTTATCGTATCTCCTATGGAATGGAAATTAAAAAAATTATATATGATATAAATAATAAATATGTATAATTATTTTGCAAATATAATATATATAATTTATGTAAATCATAATACCCAATCTTGAGAGTTAGTAATGGAAAAATAAATGACATCAGTTCACGAGGTTGTAGTCTTCCGTACACACAAATGATGATTTCGTATCCCATTTTATTGAATTGGTGATGGTTTTGTTCCATTAAAGTAACATAAAAAAATATAATTATATATTAGATATTAAATGTATAATATCACTATGTTTTCATAATAATTTAATTGGGGAGAGGATGAAATAAAATAAAAACACTCATTAAAAAATGATACATCTTCATTGAGTATTCTCCTTAGGTTTGTACCAAAAGCCTTTTTAGGTTAGATTTACTCCCAAAATAAGGATTCTATGATGATAGGACGGAATTTTAGAAGGTATTTGGGTTTTTATTGGCTAAAAAATTATTTTTGAGGTTTTAATAAGAGATGAGAGGGTTTACATTTTATAGGTGAGGTGATTGGAACACTTGTATTTTTTTTTAAAGGTGTACCCATGTTTTCCACATTAAAAAGGGGTAAAAATGGATTATTATAGATACTAAGACATTATAAAAACTACAAAATTTCCAACTAATATATTTTTTACAAATTTCTAGGTTATTTTAAAACTTATATTTTAAGTTTACCCCCTTTATAAATCCATTTTTACTACAACCGTGATAAATAAATTATATTTTTTTAGAATTCAGTGTAGTAAAAAATTAATTTGACCTTATTCGATAATATAAATTATGATGGTTCCAAATATGGAATAAATTTTTCAAAATTCCACAAATATAAGAGGAAAATTTTAATTTAAAATTAATCCCATAAACATGATGATAATTCTGGTTTCTAAAGATAAAATGTTTAAAAGTTAAAAAAGTTATTATTTAAAAATTTAACATGAAAATGATTAAAATAAAACTAATTGTATTAATAGATATATAATTGGACTAAATTTAATTTATAAATAATTTAATTTTTTATTTAACTTTATAAATTATTCAAACAAAAATGTGATTTTAAATTGAAATTCAATATTTTTCACTATTCATCAAAAAAAAGAAACATTTCAGAAAAATCCCAAAACATCACCCTAAGATAATTTTGAAATTTAGATTTAAAAAATAGAGTTTATTTTTTAAAATAAATTTTCTAATTGGTAACAATTAATTATAAAATATGTGCACAAATCACGACAATACATCCTTTTAAAGAAATATAGTTTTCAGAAAAAAAATTTGTTTTCTATAAAATGGTTCTAATTTTATATTTAATAAATATATATCCATATTATGAATTTTATAAATTTTTAAACCATATAATTTTAATAATTTATTTATTGGTATTCATACCCACCAAATTAATGGCTAGCTTATAATGGTCTTTTTAAAATATTAATATTTTAATAAAGTATCGCGATTCGTTCAAACCTGGTGTAGTGTGTATTAAAATATATCAAAGAGATTGATTTTTTTTAAAATAAATATATTATAAAGTATTAGGATGTTATATTCCCTTCTATACATGGTTTTTTGTTTCATTCATGTTATCAAATATGGTGTTCACGTTTTAAAATCTCAGGGTGTTACATTTCTTTTAGGAGATCAATCATAGATTTTACTTCTCTTTTAGGTGGAAATATAGAGAAATTATTGGGATAGACATCAGGAAATTATTCAAAAATGGTTATAAAGTATCTATGTATCATTACATCGATATTTTACAGAATAACTGATGTCAACTAATAATAGATATTCCCAACCATTGGTACCAAATGTCATTCTCTTATTTTATTCACATCCCAATATACTTTAATGAAATTATTAAAGTCATCATAAGATATAAAAGTTACCTATCAGGAATAACAGTTGATATGGGACCTGAAGTATGTCAACAAATCCATTCCAAAAATCATTTTATATATGTACAAATAAATAATAGGTAAATCCCAAAACAATTCAACCCCATCGATATTTGTAAAACACACTGCTCACTTAAAGGTTCTATAATCTCATTAGTTGAGAGGTGTTTGAAGTTTCAAGATAGAAGGAATACTATCAACATGTAAAGCCATATGATCAACAACATAAGAATAAATTAATTAATGGTATTCACTTGTATCAAACAATTATTTCATTAGGGTAAAATTCAAGATAATACTACCTCACAGTCTTAAAGGATTAGATTGATCCTTTTTTACCATCTTCTCATCACTATACAATTCCTTACATGACCATTTTTTATCCTTGCTTCCTTATTGAGATTTTTTTTTCTTAGGATTCATGGTGTTCCTAGAAATATCATGGCTCACTTGATTCTAAGGATAAGAGTTTCTCAGGGAAGTTCACCCAGTAGAATCATAAGATGGCTGAGATACATGAGATATATCACCAACACCAAACTTTAGAGTGCTATAATAATAAACATAGATATTTTACATATGATAATATTTGTGAAAAGATGTAATTGATTCCATATATTCCCACTTCATATGACTTAAATAACCAGAATAGAAATATCCAGGCTTGATATTGGATCTTGGAAGAAGTTTTACTGATTCTGTAGTCTGAGCCTCAGGTGAGACACATCCTTGAAAATTGGTGTCCCACATCAACTTATTCCAATAATTAGAGTTCCCAAATCCTCATATAGATAAAAATATACCTCATCCCACATGATTCCCATTATTATCCCCTTATTCTAGAATCACCCAATTAACCATCTCTGTTAAATCCATAATATATAAGATAGCTATTTAAGAGTGAATATTTGGATATAAACCAAAATCAATGATGCATTCCTTCAAGGTTTCACTAGTATATACCACTGAATAAATATATAATATGTTTATAAACTTATCTTTACACACCATTACTAATAGGTTATCTTTTTTAAGGATTTAGTATTCATCTATTTGGTCTTTCTTGAATGTGTAAGTATGGAACTATTTTTTAAACAATTTTCCAAAGTCCTCCCACATAATACCCTAGTTGATTATATCTTGGATAGCTGAATAAAACCATTTACATGAAAGATCCTCCCACATATACACTACTAACTTGACCACTATATTATCTTATGTACCAAAGAAATTGAATATTTTATTCAGCCTATTAAACCACACTTCACGTTTTTTTAGGATCAGAAACTCCCTAAAATATGGGTGGATTATGTGTCTGAAACTACATGGACTAATCCACATGTCAAGCTTCATAATTTCAATTTCCATTATCACCAACCTGAATAGCCAAAATGATTATTTAAAAAAGTTTTTTTTTCACCTGTGGCTCAAATGAAACCACATTTTCCATGACCTCGTCTTGTTTATTTATATGACATCTACCCAAGGAAATTTTATATAACTAGAAAAGAACACCATATAATCATCACACTCTAGAAATTAATGGTTCATAAAATTATAAATCCTTATAATAAACAAGTATTATGACCATAATTTCAAAAAAACAATAATTTTAACCAATTCTATAAATCATCAAATATAAAATGAACAATACCATCCTAGAGCGTAGTATCGCCACAAATTCATGTTACATTAAACTCGTCATCTAAAACCATGATGATCAGATGAAACACAATTATAAGTTTATTAGACCACTTTTTATACATATACCACCCTGTTAACCTGATTTTCATCATAAAAATATAGTTATGTATTTTTATGATATAAATTTCATGTTACAACATTCTTATCTCCTTGCTAACAATCTGAAAGAAAAATGGACCAACCAAGACTGAAATGATTTGTAACATCCCACCCCATCTCCATTTTTTTTAGAATAGGTTGAGTGACACTAACCATATGATACATCCCCAATACACTAAATTCTAATAAGAAGTTTTAAGGGATTAATGAAAAGTTGTGGGGTAATTTTCCTAGGAGAACTCAAACAACCATTGAGACAAAATATAAAACTCTAGACCAAATATATGATGTATGAGAAATAAAAATACAACTAAAAGGAAACCAAATAAATATAAAAGTTAGAGTAGTAGTAAAAAGTAATAAAAAATGACACCAAGACACCCAAAGTACATTAAACACCATAAAACTAATGTGAAATCACACCAAATACACTAAGAGAGATCTCTAAGATTCAAACATAAACTAAGGAGGAAAGAATCAAGATACACCACTAAATAAATGTGACACCATTACTTTAATTGTATCCTGATATATGATATCTACTAATAAACTAAAGATCCAAAGAAAGGGGTGAGTATAAAATTAGTAGATAATCCCCAAATATATCCCAACATCTTCTACTAGGGAATGATAAAATTATCACCTTTTATATAAAAGATAAGACAAGTAGTTAAAACATTTATATTAATATCATAAAAATGTTCTACTTATGAAAAAAATTCCATTTCTTACCCCTTGGAATAATCACTCCATTTCCACACCCACATGCACACACAATACATGCAACTATAGACCTCCCTATACATGTGAGCGATGATTCATCTTTTCACCAAGCCATCATTTGGTGAACCAATTTAACATTATTACTCCATTACATTACTCTAGTATAATTTTACAGTGGTATTTCATTCCATTGACCATCCTAAATTCATGTGAAAACATTCCACCATATATTCCATGTTCTCATATCAAATTATTCAACATAAAAAAATTCTTTTGAAACCAAATTTATTTCAATAATTTAAACAAAAATATTTTTAGAATCATTATATATAAAGGATTTTTGTTATGAAAAACAATAGATTTATCCATAAAAATAATAGAAAAAATAATTTTAAGACCAATCCAATAAGATCTAGAATGAGTAGAATAAGAGATAACCAACCCACTTCATTATGGATAAAGAAATTGAGGAATGACACATTAATTCTTTAGATCAGGCCTTGATTATTCTTTCATTCAATGGATCCAATAGGATCTATTCAAGATCCATAACATAGAACATATATCTTTTCCTGATAGAATACATATAATTATTCAAGTGAGATAATATGATAATAACTAAAGGAAAAAAGAGTACATGAGTACATACCGCTAATTCCAAACCTCTAGCAAACTTATATTCACCAAAATTTCTTTACAGATCAAATAGAATTTCCATGGGAGCCTATAAGGGGATAGGATTTCAAAATATTTAGATAAAATGAGAAACAAGAGGGTTTTGGGGAATTAATACAAATAAAAACATAATTATTAGACCATTAACTACACTTCACACTATTATAGTTCATGATATTTCATATTATGTGCATGTTAAAAAACATCACTCAGGTAGCTACATGGTTGTGGAACATGGTGGAAATCTATAAACCAACCCAGTATTTCTACTATCTCAAGGAAATCCCTTCGTATAGTTGGATAGCATGGCTTGTCAAACTATGTGCCAACTATTTGTTTCCCACTGTATCCACTTTCATGGTTAATCCAAGGAACTTGCATGATTTGGACAAACAATGCAACAATTGTACACCTACACAGTGAATTCCAAAACATTTTATATGGTTCCAAGGAGATAGTGCATGGTTTTTTCTACCCATTCTCAAAATGTGTACCCTTTAAAACACTTATAAGAATTTTAAAACCATTTGAAAACTCATGAAACATAACCTTATAATTATATAACATGTTAATAAAAATTATGAGGGTAAAGTACTTAAAACTAGGGGAATTAAACATGATCACTCTCCTCATGAAACATTAAGATAATTCTATCAAATACACCATGACATAGGATTAATATCATGTGGGAACTAGGATAATCATAATTTTACATTATTATTTACCTTATATATACCACTATGACATGATTTTTTATTACACTCACCAATGTGAGTTATTGATATGTATATAGTAAAGTGAAGAGTTAATCTAAAATGATCCATTCTATACTAGTTTTAATCTCACAAAGCAGTTGGTAAAATATCATGTACCAACATTTCATATGTTATAATAGTTGGGTTTCACTCATTTATTCCTATGCATGACCATGAATTAATCATATACGAGATTAGAAATTTTTTAATTTATTCATATTCTATTCTAGTTTGATATCATCAATTTACCATGAATTTTTTTTAATCCTACACATGCATATATTATAAAGCAATGACTATGTAAGGATAGTTAGCCTACCTCCACTATTTTTTTGTAAGTAACTTGATATAGATTTGTTAGTAACCCAAAATTTTATAAATGAAATTAACTTTTAAATGAATAAATTATTTATTAAGAAATGTAGTTATATAAAACACTTTAACTAATTTCCATTTTGTTATTTTGGGCCACTATTAAATATGGACATAATTTTTTTGTCAGTCATAAATGACTATTAAGAATTATAGCCATTGATAATATAGTAATTATATAGTTACTTTAAATATTATTATATGTTAAGTGTTATGATAAATTCTAATTAACATAGATGGAATAAGTGATGGCCTCATTGGGTAGGATATTACCCTATGAAGCCCATTTATTTTAGCTTCTGATGGGGATAGAATCATTGGTATTTTCCCTTTACCAATCTCAATATGAGATAAAAAAAAGGAAACATGATCAAAACCACATATGGTAGTAGTTAAAGAATATAGATATCACCACCCAAACCATGTTCACCTAACCACCCCAAGAATACACCACCATCACACAACATACCATTAGGGTGTACACTGGTGTAATAAGGGGTTATGTATCAATAACATAGTAGTATGAATTTTAATATTTTATTTTGAATAAAATAATTATTATATTTATCTAATCAATATTAAAATTTTTATTCAAGGAAAATAGATACAAAGGGAGTAGGGAAGATGAGGCCTAGGAAGGCCTAAATTAGTGGAGACCAAGGGCATCCCCTAGAATCAAATTCACCCCCTCAGGTTAAAATTAATATATGTTCAATAAAAAAGTGAAATTATAACCTTTATCTACTAGAGAAGTAAGGTGAACTGCTAATTTTTTCCCCTCATTCCAAGTGTCGGTTACCTTTACATTGTTGTTGAGGAGAGATTTTCATTTCCTAATGATTTAAGATATTGACTGGGGAATGGATCCTCTACCATTCAGGTGGTCAATTATGATCATGGAATCTGTTTCCACTTGGGATAGATGAATATTCTCTTGGATGGAAATATTGGGTCCAGTCAGAACTGTTTTGGCCTCTACCTGTATGGAATTTCAACTTCCTTAGTGCATCATAAAGGATAGAACTACACTCCCTTAAAGTCTCAAATAACCACTCTTCTACTCATGTCACTATAGATTCATGATCCATCCATATTGATCTTGAATTAATTTTATGGAGGGATCCATTACACCCATTAACCCTATCTCCTAGAGGTGGTGGGTTGAACTGTTGGGGAGGTAACATGAAACGACTGTAGAGAAGGAATTTCCTTCTAGTTACTGATCAGAGTCACCCTATAGACCAAGAAACTCCTTGTTCTCATAATGATGGACCTCTATATGAATAGACACCCCTCAAATCTATCCTGATTTCTAGATTTCCATAGGCACCCGAACCCAACACTAAGAACCATGGATCTTGATGTTTTCTTCCTAGCCCGTGTAATCTGTTATCTTAAACCATCGTTCCAAGAATGAGACATCACCCAGATCCTGAGAGGAGTATGTAGTAAACTCATATAAGGAACTCCACATGTAATGGTCCCAATAACATTCAATGAAAATTTGTTATGTGATCTCCTCCTATGTATTCTTGCAATAACATTAGCTAGAATCCAAGTTGATGCCCATCTTTTTGACATTGTCATCCGATGGTTTTGCATGGTTCCTGATCCTCCAAGTGAGAAATTTGTATTTCATTGGGATTTTTTTTCACTAGACCATTCCATTCCATATTTCACACTGAGCTAGAGGGTTGGATAACCTTCAAAATTTCTTTGAATTGAATTTCCCCGAGTTAGAAGGAGTAAAGACACATTTGTCTGGTTTTGAGTTGATAGAAATTAAATAAAACACATCTTGATGATTCTTGTCCAATACTAACCATATTAATAAAAGATGAAGGCTTGCCTCTTTAAAATATATGGTAGGGGAAGTGAATCCTAGATAACCAAATTTTTATATTTATCATTTTCTTATTCTTACATCACATATTATTAAATGATGAGTTTCAAAAAAAATATATTCTCATAGGAAGAAACTAAAATTGTATCTTTTAGAAATATATAGTTTCAATTAAAACAATATTTTAAATAAATCTAAGAATTTTTTATATAATTTTTTTCCATTAAATTTTTTATTAAATATTATTTTTTAAAATATAAATGATTATGTAATTTAACTATGTTCAATATAATTTTTATTAGGGCATGAATGTTGTTAGTGTCTTAAAAACTAATATTGTACAATAAATAAGAATTTTTATATAAAATTGTAAATATTGATATTTAGAAAAAAAATTGTAAAATAAATATTATTTTTGAAATTATCACATTGAAATTATCCAATAGTGAAGTTTTTAAAAGTTTCTGAGATAGTTAATTTTTAGGGTAATAATTAAATATGGTTGAAATATATGGTATCTATTATTACATAATAATAGACAAAAATTATTGTAATAAATGTTATAAAACGTATATATAACTAAAAATATATTCATACTTTAAAATAATGTTTTTTTTAAGTTATTTGATTAATTTTACAATCTTTTAATATACCCTCCAAATCCTATATCAAATGTTAAGGTTTCTAAAATAAATTCTATATGAACATGGCACACTTCCAAATCATTAGTGGTATTATATTAAAGAGTTTGGTTCATTGCCTAATAAAATATTTATCAATAATTATATTTTTAATAAAACAAGGGGAAACCCCATGGTAATTTTTATGTTTTTTATTATTTTATCACATAGAGTCCAAAACTAATGTTTATAAATTAATCAAAAAATCATGCCTCTTTTTATATAAATACCCATAAAAATTATCATTTCTCTTCACTCAAATCATATTGATCATGAATTTAATATATTTATACCTATATAAATCCCATATAAAGTTTTCCCATTCTATTAACAATTTCCTCTAATGAATTTAAAATAATCATCTTAGGGTAAGGGATTATCTTTTTTATTCCTTTTCATTCAAGTAATTTTTTTAGTATTAATCATTTTCATTTCCAATTTTTCATCTTGTAATGTGTTTTTACATATCTATTTACCTTATTTTTAATTCCCATGTAATGGGAGACAAATTTTTACTCTTATTAAACCCTTTATTGAACCTTTAGATACACCCTTTATGCTATCAAAATTATACCTTAATTTTCCATGCCAATCATTTTTATTTTAAATACCCAATCCTATTTCAACTCACAGATATTATCCTAGATGTAACTATCCTTCATTGATTAGGGATTTATAAGTTTTTAACCCACACTCATTAATCGTTGGATTAAATTTAAATAAATACATTCTTATTTTTTATCATTTATGTGTCACACAAATGGATATACATATTATAAAAGTGATGGGTGGTCCTAAAATTATATATTCTTCTAATGCATTGGGTACTAGTTTCATCTCTTGAGATACCAAGTATGGTGAATAGGATATTATTATATGAACACTATGTTATTATTTTTTGATATTTATCATTTTACAATGCTTATGATTTCATTATTTTGGTTGTTTCCACTTTCATATGTTTCTTTGATGTTATCATCTTATATCATTCTCTAATTTTCATGTTTAGGATTTTACCTCTTTATATCTCCTTGATATGCATCCAAAATAAAATTAATTAGTTTCATAATTAAATGATTTTATTATTCCTTTATTGGTCTATATAGATCACCCATTTATTATGTATGTCCCGAGGATATCTCATTAAACTTTAGAAGATCAATGAAAAATTCAGTGTATGTTATGGAGTTTTTAAATAATGTTATTATATCCCATTATCATATTATTGTGGTATGTATCTATTTACCTAAATACACTTTCCCTCTCAATATATTTTTTATTTTTTATGTGTGTTCTAATGTAATAAATCATGAAATAATTTCTATAAAAATATATGGGTTGTTATATGTTTAATCTTACATAGGGTTTAAAACAGGGAAAAATTATTATCCTTAAAATTCAATTATGAATTGAAATGAATAATTTATAAAATGTTTCTAAATTATGGGAAAAGTAAAAATGGTATATTTATTATTTTATCATGTTTGTTATAAATTAATTAATGATAAAATGTTTATAATTAATTATTTATATGTTTTTGAAATATTTATTAAATATCCCATAATATTAATTGTAAATAACAAAAAATACATTTTTCAAATAATATGACATCCCTAATGAAGTGTAAATAAAGTGTTTATTTGTAAATGATAAATTTAATTTATAAAACATATATAAATTACAAAATTAGGCCAAAATATAAATGAGTTTATATTTTAATTATGAATTATTCATCATATTAATTTAAAATTTTCAAATGATATGCCTTATTTGAGTAATTATTTAAACCACGTCAAAATAATTTTTGATTATTGTTTTGATAAAATATTAAATAAGATTAAATGTATGGTATTTATATTATGTAATGTATGTACATAAAAAAATATAAAAAATAAAGAATATATTTTTCATATAATATTATATTTTTTATGTAAAATGACCTAAAATGAATCATATGAAAGAGTTAATATTATGAAATTAATATAAAGTGTTTAAATTAAAAATTATGGAATGTTTATGAGGTTACCTAAAATTATAAAGTATTTATTATTATCTTTAATTTAATATTTCTCATAAATTATTTATCTCATTTATAAATATATTCATTGTTCATTTATTTAGAATTCATTCCATGATTTATTTATTTTATAACAGGTAGAGGGGAAAACATCCTTTTTTATTCAGCAAAAAATACACTATTTTTTCTAGTTATAGAGATCACATTATATGTAATTTTAATTACCAAGACCTATAGGTTTAAGAAAATAGCCTAAAGACCTTGACCTGTAGGTCCAAAGATGGCCTAAATGCCCTACCCGTGAGTCTAATAAACCTATAAAAATGGGCCCAAGAATGTTTCACCTATCCTAAACCATCTGTACTACCCTAGATATATCACTAATGAAATACACTGCTAGCCCTACAATTACCCCCTCCTTCCAACTCATTGTGTTCTGATCACCACCCAAACTATATAGTTTACGAAAGCCACTACTAGCCCTGCAAGCACCTACATTCCTCCTCAATGTTCACTAGTGAAGAGTAGCAATTTTTTCTTTCCATTCTTATTTCCACACCAACAAACGACCCTACCCCTCTCCAGCTTTATCCATGCTATGTTCTAGTGAAGAGAATCCATATCCACCCACCATTCCCATCACCCCTACCTTGAGTCAGCTTCATCATCAGTGTATGACAGTGAAGAGCATCTGTCACCTCCCACTATTTGTGTCTCCCCACTGACTACCAACCCTTTATTAGTTGTTCACATCCTACACCATCATTCCAGACCCCATCTGAATGGCTGCACTTCACGCCCCTCACACGCCCTAGTAGAAAAAACCCCACCCCCTAGATTTAATAAGGCATTGTTGTAAAGATAAGGAATTTGGTTTTCTTCTACCATAAATTTGGTCTTTTCTAGGTTAAAAATTTCAATCTAAATATTAATTGAAGTTTATACATGTTTGGTGCTAAAATTATGATGGAATCCATATCTCTATTGAGTAAACTATCCCTTGGTAGAGGTAATTTGGGTTAGACCTCCCACTATCCTATAGTCTTATTCCATATCTATAAAAGTGAAGGTTGACTATATATGGCTCTATGGTTAATATTTTCAGAATTGGAAATTTCATTAAATTATAAACCTTTACATTAAATGTTTTGATATACCTTATCTTTGGATTACATTTGAATATTTCTAAATATATTTTTCCTTTAGTTTGTGTTAATAACAAAATATGTGAGTTGGCTAAAGTTTTAAACATCAATATGGTTTAAACATGTTTATTTAATGGAAGGAGTATAATTTAAAACTAAATAATTAGAAAAATTATTACATTAAGAGAACACCTAAGATAAGATGGTGAGACTAAATCCCCTTATACAAATAAGGGTCAAATTCCTTCCAAAATGACACTTTTCAAGACCTAGATATTCCAACTAGGTTTTTCATACCAAATATGGGTTCCCCATGATTATATTATATAAGGAAAGAAATAAATTAGTGAACCTAATAGGATTATGTTCCTATTAGTATCATTTTATTTGGATTACTCTTATCTGGGAGACCTTAATAGTATTTGGTTAACAAAGGAATAGATTTGAGTTTATCCACTTAAGGGATTGGATAAAGAGTTACTCAATAAAATTTCTGAGAGTAATATATGATACTATTATGATAATTACATTAATAAATAACTATGTGGTGAGATAATATCCACATAATACTCATTTCATAGTAAAATTTTGATCTTGGCCCACTAATGGATATGATACATTTTATAGGATAATGATTTTAGTAGAAGCATATTTAATAAAATTTCTTATTAAATATTTGTAATAAATGATACTAATTTGTAAATATATATATATGAAATCATTATCATCCATCTTGTATTTGAAATAAATCTTATATAATTAATAATCTTAAATGCAAGAAACTTTTTAAACTATTATAAAATATAAGAAATTTTCATATGTAAGAAAAAATTTCTATATATTGAAGCAATTTATTATTGATTAACAGAAAGTTAAATTAGGTCATAAAGTGATCATATAAATTTCTTTGAGAATTATATAATGATTAACTTGAGGTTTTGAAGGTATTATATTCAATATTTTAGAAAAAACTTTTATCTTTGGTTGTATACTCTATAAGATTGAGTGTGATAATGAAATGGAGAGACTAAATGTTTATTATAAGGCTTGTTCAGGTTAATTGTTTAATTAATTAATTATGTTTTAATCATTTTAAATTTTATGACAATGTTATTAAATCTAGAAAATTATTACCGTATTTTTCTGAAGTATTAATAATATATGAACAAGGCATGTGATTCCCAATTTTTGGTGTTGTATAAATAGTAAAAGTTGGTAAAAGTTCAAATTTAAAGAATAAAATTTAATCATAGGGTCAAATAATGTTTATTTGAGTAGTTAGTAAAGGTCATAAAAACTATAGTTATTAGGAATAAGGAATTATGATTCTATAATATGGAATATTCTAAAATACAATAAAGGATTTGTGAAAATCCATGCAATATCAATATCGAGTAACCATGATATAGATATCAGTTATATGGTTATGAATGGTATGTGATACCAAATATATACTTGAAAAAAAATTGTATATAATGGAGTAAAAAAAATGGATGAATTTTTAAATCTTTATTTCATTCATGTAATGGACCATGAAGATCCCAATGGATTGTGATAATTATATTTTTTATCAATGAGTAATTTCATTGTCAATTTGTGTTAGGTGATAGATAAATATCCTAATGAATTATGAATTTTAAAGGATTGATATATAAATTGGAGTTACTATGGATTATTTGTATTTATTTTTTCAAAAATTACACATGTTAGTGGAGAACCATTTATATGTCATTAAAGAAGTTTACTTGAGAATTTACTTAGTTATTTAGGAATCATCATTTAAATATTATGATTGTTCAGATAATTTTGAAAAGTGAATCAATGAAAATTATCAATAGAATATGTAAGCACTATATACTATAAGAATCAAATGATTTTGAAAAGATGACTACTAGGGGAGTTGAGTGAATTTGGATAATAATATAAATGAGAATAGTGAGAATCCATCCATGGATTATCAATCATAAATAATTTTATAATATATAAGGAATATCACTTAAATGATAATTAGAGAAGGTTCATCTTGAAAGAGGATGTTTTGATGAAGTGTAGATCTATTTAATAACTGAAATTTTGGGGGCCATATACTATAAGGCTTAATAAATTAATTAAAAGGTATTTGGGGACATTTTAAAAATTTCAAAAACTATTTAAGTAGTTTTGAGATATTTTGAAATGATTGGATATCCCATGAGAAGTTTCATAGAATATCATATTTTATTTGAAAACTTTATGTAATTATAAGTTGGATATATAAATTTGGAAAATAAACACATAATATCTCTTAAAAGATAATATTGGAATTTATTTGGAGCTCACTATAATATGCATGATTCTCAGGATAATATATAAGAAGAGATATTATATAAAGCCCATACTAAAAATCAATGATGGAATGTATCTTGCATTGATATGTCATATATTTAATTTATATTTAATAAATTTTTTGGTGTTCATATTATAATAAGACAAAGTAAAGAATATAATGTTGTATATAAGATATTTTAATATATACAAAATATATTTTAGAAAACATATTGAATAATTTTTTTGAATGAATATTATATTTGTCGTGGTTTATTTTGAATAGTTTTAAATGGAATATCATAATTTTACACATAAGATATATTCAAATAAAAATTAATATATTTTAAAATTCCCATACATGAATGTTTCAAATGGAAAACCCCATGTTAATATGTAAGATTTATCTTGGAAATTACTAAGATACTTTCTGAAGTATTCACTGAAATATTGAAAAGATAAAAACCTACTTAAATATGTAAGAGTTCATTAGAGAATATTTACGAGTCTTTATATGTTGTATAAAAAGTATTAAAAAGGTATAAAAACTTACTTCAATATTTAACGGTCTTCAAAAAAAATATAATAGTAAAAAATCCTTTCATAAGGGTTTCTCACTGAAAATTTAGCAAAGCTTCCAAGACTCAATAATATATATAAGTGTAAATACATATTTCTAGTGAATATGTAAGAGTAAGAAATATATCTTACAATGATAAATAATGGTTTAAAATTTTAATAAAATTCATTATATCTAGTCATTTAAATTTAGATAATGTAGTTCAATAACTCAAGATAAAATACTATGATACTTTGAATAGTCATGATTCTAGATAAGGATAATGGAGGTTATAATTGATGAAGAAGGTTGAGTTGTGATGAGAATTTCCACATTTATAATAGAAGAATCAAACCATGAAGTATTATTCATATATTCTTGTATAAATTAAGTAATGATAAATTGGATTTCATGGATAATAATAACTCTAAAATATTTTGAGAATAAATAGTGTTATGGAATTTCAAAGATGAATTTTGGTCTTGTTATTGAATAATAAAAGAATGATAATTATGTAGAATACCACATTAACACAATTAAAAGTATATTTCCTATATTTAAATATGGAAATAATATTCCTATGTTTTTGTGAAGATAAAAATGAAGAAGAATAGAATTTAATAAGGATGGGAGACCAAACACAAAACGATTTTATTGATCTTGTGTATCCAAGTGAGGAAAAGTAATGAGATAATCAATAATAAATCCACTGAGTTAACTATATTTATTGAATATATATAATACAATGATATTTTAGATATAAAATATCTTTTGTATTAAGTAATAATAATGATATAATAATAAGATAATAAAACAAAGGAGAAGTGTGAGTAAAGTACTTTCCTATAATATCTCTATATCATGGAATTACAAGAAGATAAAGTTTGATGGAGAGATTGAAAGGTACCGCTTCTACACTTTTTCAATTTCTTTGAGACTCTTGGATATTTAACAGATTATGTGTAACACCCCAGGTAAATAAAGAATATGACATTTTTATATTTATCCATATTTGTGAATAAAGTATTAATATTACTTTAAAGGGTTTCTATGCTCGATGGCGTACCCAACACGCAACAACAAGTTTTTTGGGAATCTTACGTTGCACTCTAATAATAAAATAATATTATTTTAAATAGTAGTTAACATGTAGCCATTTTATTGGCGGGAATAGATAGAAATAACTAAAATATGATTATATATGTTTTTAAGTGTTTTTACATTTATCAAATAGAGGATAGAGGCTTAAAATATGGAAAGAATTCAATTTTAGGCGTATATTCCCTAGTTTTCACTAAAGGTTCACTTATCACCTTTTGATGTTGAACCATCATTAAATATAGTTTTGTTCACTCTTATACATCCTTTTGGACCAAATATAACTATTCTTAAGAATCGGGACATCAAAATTTACTTTGTGTAAATTTTTTGGTATCTTTCCGATAAAGTTCATTTTTTTAATGAATAGTGTAAAATGTTGTATTTTAATTCAAAACCTCTTTTTAATCTAATTTATTTATATGATTAGATTATATTTTGAATTGGTTTTAAAGTTAAATTAGAATATATTTTTACCATTAAATCCAATAGTGGTCGTTGGAATTAATTTCACTTTGAAATCAGACTTAACCTAGTGTCAATCTTTTGATACTTATTGTTTCATAAAAACACGCTATTTGCTCTGACAGTGGGAATTAATTATTAAATTAATTAATGTGACTTATATATTTTGAATTTTTTAAAATAGACTTCATTTTTTAATTCTTAATATCAAATATAGCTTAGGGTGAATTTTTGGTAATTTTCTGAAAAACTTCAATTTTTGATGAATAGTGAAACCACTAAGTGGTACTTATAAAAACTGATTTTTCCATTTAAATGAAATTTTGCCATCTTTGTGTTTTGAATTTCGAAAATCCAACATACATGGTTTTCATTAAGAAGTAAAATGTGGTTCAATTGGATAAAAATAATTTTTTGGTGAATAGTAACTTATTAAGTTTTTAATCGCGATTAGAGGTAATTAGTGTAGTTTAAGGTAAAAATAATGTTTTAATAATATGAAATGAACTTGAAACATGTCCTAACCTCATTGGATGTGTAATGGCCGACCAAGACAAGTCATGGGTTAACTTGGGGACCCCATGGAGCCACTTTGGTTGGAAAAATGACATAAATAACTTTTTATTTAATATAAAAGTAAAAATGACATAAACATCATATGTTTTACAAAAACAATTTTTAAATGGGGTTATAAAGATCATATTTTTGATTATAAATATTAATTGGAAATATAAAAAGATTTCCTACATAATAGTAATTTTTTTATAATTTTTAGAAATTAAATAAATTAAATTATTTATGACATCATAATGATGCAGCGATGACATCATTATTTAACGATTAAAATAAAATGGAAAGATAATGTAAAATCTATGAACTACACATGTCAAAAACTTATTGTATGGGTGGATTTAGAACCCTTAACACCTTATCCACGAATTATATAAATGTGGGACCTTTTAAAACCGAAACACATTTTCAAATAAAGTAATATTTCTTACTTTCCAAAAGTGCCCCTCCTCTCCTCTTAAAAAAGGCCCCCAACTCTACCTCATTTCACACACTCCTCAAGCCTTTGGCTCGGCCAACCCCTGCCCATTTACTCTCTCCACATCCCTCTCCTCATCCTACAGAATTCCATTTGGGCATAATCCTTTCAAAGGAAGCCTTTAGGCTCAAATCAAAAGGAGTTACACTTTTAAAGGTAATTCTTTCTCTCATGTTCATTTGTTTTATTTTGCTTCTCCAACCCCCTAAACTCTTTTTATTTACTTATTTTGTAACAACACCAGTATCTTAAATATATTAGGATGTTGTTATAAGATTTATTCTAGCTACACTCTCACACAACTACATCAAATGGTTAAAGAACATACGGTTTCCGTGGATGGCGAAATTCGCCTCCCGAAACGATGATTGTTCAATACTCATTTAACACCTTCAAAGGTGGCCATTATGATGTCACTATTTTTATATATGATATATAATATGTTTATGTTTTACTTATGCTTCTGTATTTTTCATTTGTGTCTTACCTTTATGGCTTCCATTATGAGTATACGCGATATCTTCATTTAAGGAAGTGCGGACTACCGCCCCCTCAAAGTGATTTGATTCGTTAAATACCATATGTGGGACGTATAAAGGATGGAACTATGATATTATATATGATATTATACTGGAATTATAATATACCTTTATATCATTATTATTCCATTCTATAAAATATGAAATAGAAATGAAAGTAGCGTTCATGCGTACGTACGGCTTACCGTCTCCATGAACGGTGCATTTCATTTCTTACCTCTAAATGATTATGTAATGTTATAAATGCATGCATGTACTGGATATATATGACATATATGATATCTACATCATGAATACAATTCTGTATATAATAAACATTTGGCCACATGAACAACATGTAATTGTAAGAAGTCCACTTTCGACTTAAGAACCAAATATCGGCAAAATAAATATTATTAACTAAAATGATGACATAATGTTTATGACATGGTAATAAGTGATATAAAAGTAATAATGAACTTGAAAAAGGTTCTTAATGAAGTAGAAATTAACTCAAGTTTATAATTCAGGAGATTAAAGAACGATCGAGTCAAGTTGGACCCGAGGTAAGGGATCCTACTCCTCTCTTTCTTTTTAAGTACACACTTTTATGTCATTCCTTTTAAAGCTCATCTTTCTTGTTATTGGGATGATCTTTTATATTAAACTTACTTTAATTTTCATGTTCATGTGATGAGAGACCCTATTCTCTCTCATCAATCCATTTTGGAAGTTTTGAGTGGCGCCGTTAGGCTGCCGAACTTTCGTAAGAGATCTAACCTCTCTCTTTCTTTTTAAGTACTCTCCTTTATGTCACTTATTTTAAGATCCTATTTGTAATGTTGGGGATGTTATTTTATATTCCTCTTGATGTACATTTTTTTTTAATGTGATGAGATACCATATTTTATCTCATCAATCCATATTTGGAAGTTTTATGTGGCGCTGTTAGGCTGCCGAGTTTTCGTAAGGGATTTTTCATCTCACTTTTATTCCCGTGAGATTTATGCTACATTTGCCACAAATTCCATTGAGTGGTGTATGTACTTCCCATTATTCTAATATTTGTGTAATATACTTTCGTTTATGAGTATTTACATCAATTATCTATTGTCCTTATTTCATGGGGTGTATGTTTTGAAAGATACCCAAGTCGGTAAGGAAACCTTTCACCCTCCTCTTTTTTAAAAGACTTCTTTTGTTGGGTATTTTAATTTACATGTTGTTATGTTGGGATATGTTCTCATATATCCTTATTGATGTAAATTTTATGTCCAAGTGATGAGATACACTTTTTATCTCTCATCAACTCATTTTGATGTGATGTCGTTAGGCTGTCAAGGGAACTTTTTAACCCAATTTCGATTTCTTTGGGTTCAACATGTAGTCATTGAATATGTCATCCATTGAATATGTGTGAATGAACTTTTATTGTTTTACACTTAATATACACTTATATTGGGTGTATTTATATTTTTCACACATATTTTTGAGATTTATTTGTCCTTAATTTAAGGATACCTTCTTTATAAGGGATTTCATCACATTTGACATTTCTATTGAGGGTTTATTGTTGTTATGAACCAATTCACTCTTATATGGTGTATATACTGTCCTTTGGAGTATTATATCATGAATACATTTATTCTCATGATATTATAAAGTTCGGATTAAATGTTATTCCTTAATTATTGTATTCAAGTGTCTCTAATTTTGGTAAAAACCCTTTTACCAAAATATCGCTTTAAATGTTTTAATGACTTGTTCTTATTAGTATCCATGTTTTCAAAATGGTTTTAAGGATTTATTTATATGGATATTAATGGTTTAAAATGTTAAAAGCTTCAAGGAGGTATGGGACACTTTGATTCAAAAATCTCTTTATTAAATGTTTTAAATGGTTTTGAAAATGGTTTTTAATGGATTCGTTATTTCAATATCCTAAAATGTTATATTGTGATTGAAATGTGGAAATGTTATGTTTCCTTTATTCATGTTTTATGTGATACGATTGTGTTATGGTTCTTGGGCATTTTTATGAAGAACGGGTGGTTCCGTGATAAACTAAGGGCGGGTGAGCCCGATATAGCTCTCCAATGCATTGGGTAACGCGAAGGAGTGAAACATTGAGGTTTCTCCGAAGAGATTTAGGGAATATACTGTGATGGGTATTCCAAAACGTAACCAAGAGGGTTACTCTCTACGTAAGAATGTTATGAATGCCTCAAGTTACCTTTTATGTCTTTTGATTTCTATGATTTATTCATGATTTGATATGCCTATGTTTTATGGGTAAAGTATGATTTCATTCTTATGTATACATGTACTCATGTTTCCTTTCCATATTTTTATATACCTTACTGAGCTTTTTATGCTCATCCCAAGTTTTTGAAATGTTTTTCACAGGTCAAGGGAAGGGTACATGATGTGATGATAGTGTCAAGGATGTGTCAAGAAAGAATCCATGTTTTTTTTCAATATGTTTCCGTTGATGGGAAGAATGAATACTGTCTTTTATGTAACCACTTTGTTTAAATGTGGAATGTAATGCAAGTTTCATGATCTAATTCTATAAAACTCTAAACCTGAAAAGATCCTCAATGTGTAATCTTGTGATAACTCAAGATTATGTAAGGTTTAAGGCTGGGGCCTTATAGTAGGTATCAAAGTTCGGTTTAGATAACTTTAGAGGTTAGGGTATTCTTTAAGAACAAGTGGCATTACCATAATGGTTAGGATTTTAGAAAGAGTCCTAGTTTTAGATAAAGTGAATGAGTAACTGTATCTTAGTGTTTACCTTACTCATTAGTACATGATGGTTATGTTGATATACTCACACTGACTTTTTTGTTTTAGTAAATGGATGGATCTAGCAGGCACCAAAGTGACAATGGGTTTGAAGGAAACTGTGGTGGTTCTCTGATTAAGATACTGGATGAGATGGGGGATTCAATGAAAAATATCATGGTTGTTCTAAACCAACTATCAAGTAGTCTTGATCAACCACTTCAACCTTGGTGAGTTCTCTAATGCATCATGTACGAGATGGCCAACTCGATGTGGAAATTCAGGTAATAATTATTAAGGTAACCATTAGGGTTTATATGATCCTTACTTTTGAGGTAATTATGGGTTATTATATGTTCTGATGGAAAATGAAAGGCATGAGATAAACTTGAGGTTAAAATATGTTATGATCATCTTTGAAGATTTTATCTCATTTTGGGGAATGTTTTAAGAATTATATAGTTTTGGAAAAAGGACAACACGCAGACCGTGTGACAACCCGTCGCGTCGGACAAAGCTGCGGGAATCGAACCCACAACCAAAGTGCGACTGGTATTTATCGCCTACCACTGGACTACGTGAAGTCCCTGGTTATTTTGACTGATTCTTTTTAGTTATATGATTTTATTAATTAATAGTAAGTTTATTTTGGGTTATTTATGAAAATTATTAACCTATCATGGAGGATATGTGATTAGGTTAATTACTTTTCAATACGAGACTTTAGGAGAAACTAATGTTGTTTGGAGATAAATGTTACAATTTAACTTGGAAGACTATGTGACTAAATCCTTAAAATATTTGGGTTTCAATCTTATATTTGTTTACTTTGAATAATTTTATGGACAAATTGTTTATCGGATGGTCCTCGTTGAACTTTGGGTTTTGTTGGACAAATTTTGGAGATTAAGCATAGATTTTCTTTTTAAAGGGTTATCCTTTTCTGGATTATTTGACCTTGTACTAACATTTTTGGTTTTGGTTTTGGTTAAAGCCTAAAGACATGGGATTTATATAGTTCTCTTTTGTGGATTAGGTGATTCTCTAGAAGTTTATTATAGTACTCTTAATGCGAAAAAGTCTCCCTAAATACTTGTCTTTTGGAAAAAATATGAGTTTGATTAAGGAATCTAGTAAAAGTTGAAAGTCAACATGATAAGTGATTATGTTTCCTTATTAATAAATTCCTAAATAAAAATTAACTTAAAACAAAAATGTTTTCTATTAACTTTTCCTACTGGGTAATCGAATACCATTTAACCCATCACAAGTTTGTGATTTTCTCGTGGTTAACTTTCTCCTAAACATGTTTTCTATCACTCTCCCTAAAGAACATGACCTTTTTCTTTTTCTTCCATGACCATGTTTTTCTACATGGAATCCTAGTATGGGTTAACTCGGGTGACCTCTGTACTTATCTTCCTTTATTTTAAAGTGATTGTTTTACCGACTCTTGTTCCGATGTGGGACTTTCAAGGATGTTTCCAAGCTCAATTTTAAAAATTGCGAGGACGCAATTCCCAAAAGGGGGGGAAGGATGTAACACCCCAGGTAAATAAAGAATATGACATTTTCATATTTATCCATATTTTTGAATAAATAATTAATATTACTTTAAAGGGTTGCTATGCTCGATGGCGTACCCAACACGCAACAACGAGTTTCTTGGGAATCTTACGTTGCACTCTAATAATAAAATAATATTATTTTAAATGGTAGTTAACATGTTGCTGTTGTATTGGCGGAAATGGATAGAAATAACTAAAATATGATTATATATGTTTTTAAATGTTTTTACATTTATCCAGTAGAGGATAGAGGCTTAAAATACGGAAAGAATTCAATTTTAGGCGTATATGCCCTAGTTTTCACTAAAGGTTCACTTATCACCTTTTGATGTTGAACCATCATTAAATATAGTTTTGTTCACTCTTATAAATCCTTTTGGACCAAATATAACTATTCTTAAGAATCGGGACATCAAAATTTACTTTGTGTAAATTTTTTGGTATCTTTCCGATAAAGTTCATTTTTTAAATGAATAGTGTAAAATGATGTATTTTAATTCAAAACCTCTTTTTAATCTAATTTATTTATATGATTAGATTATATTTTTAATTGGTTTTAAAATGAAATTAGAATATATTTTTACCATTAAATCCAATAGTGGTCGTTGGAATTAATTTTACTTTGAAATTAGACTTAAACCAGTGTCAATCTTTTGATACTTATTGTTTCATAAAAACACGCTATTTTCTCTGACAGCGGGAATTAATTATTAAATTAATTAATTTGAATTATATATTTTGAATTTTGTAAAATAGACTTCATTTTTGAATTCGTGATATAAAATATAGCTTAGGGTGAATTTTTGGTAATTTTCTGAAAAACTTCAATTTTTGATGAATAGTGAAACCACTAAGTGGTACTTATAAAAACTGATTTTTCCATTTAAATGAAATTTTTCCATCTTTGTGTTTTGAATTTAGAAAATCCGACATACATGGTTTTCATTAAGAAGTAAAATGTTGTTCAATGGGATAAAAATAATTTTTTGGTGAATAGTAACTTATTAAGTTTTTAATCGCGATTAGTGGTAATTAGTGTAGTTTAAGGTAAAAATAATGTTTTAATAATATGAAATGAACTTGACACATGTCCTAACCTCATTGGATGTGTAATGGCCGACCAAGACAAGCCATGGGTCAACTTGGGGATCCCATGGAGCCACATTGGTTGGGAAATGACATAAATAACTTTTTATTTAATATAAAAGTAAAAATGACACAAACATCATATGTTTTACGAAAACAATTTTTACATGGGGTTATAAATATCATATTTTTGATTATAAATAGTCATTGGAAATCTAAAAAGATTTCCTACATCATAGTAATTTTCTTATAATTTTTATACATTAAATAAATTAAATTATTGATGACATCATAATGATGCAGCGATGACCTCATTATTTAACGATTAAAATAAAATGGAAAGATAATGTAAAATATATGAACTACACATGTCCAAAACTTATTGTATGGGTTTATTTAGAACCCTTAACACCTTATACACGAATTATATAAATTTGGGACCTTTTAAAACTGAAACACATTTTCAAATAAAGTAATATTTCTTACTTTCCAAAAGTGCCCCTCCTCTCCTCTTATAAAAGGCCCCCACCTCTACCTCATTTCACACACTCCTAAAGCCTTTTTCTCGGCCAACCCCTGCCCATTTACTCTCTCCACATCCCTCTCATAATCATAGAGGATTCCCTTTGGGCATAATCCTTCCAAAGGAATCCTTTAGGCTCAAATCAAAAGGAGTTACACTTTTAAAGGTAATTCTTTCTCTCATGTTCATTTGTATTATTTTTCTTCTCCAACCCCCTAAACTCATTTTATTTACTTATTTTGTAACAACACCAGTATCTTAAATATACTATTATGTTGTTATAAGATTTATTCGAGCTACACTATCACAAAACTACATCAAATGGTTAAAGAACATACGGTTTCCGTGGATGGCGAAATTCTGCCTCCCGAAACGATGATTGTTCAATACTCATTTAACACCTTCAAAGGTGGTCATTATGATGTAACTATTTTTATATATGATATATAATATGTTTATGTTTTACTTATGATTCTGTATTTTTAATTTGTGTCTTACCTTTATGGCTTCCATTATGGGTATACGCGATATCTTCATTTAAGGAAGTGCGGACTACCGCCCCCTCAAAGTGATTTGATTCGTTAAATACCATATGTGGGACGTATAAAGGATGAAACTATGATATTATATATGATATTATACTGGAATTATAATATAACTTTATATCATTATTATTACATTCTATAAAATATGAAATAGAAATGAAAGTAGCGTTCATGCGTACGTACGGCTTACCGTCTCCATGAACGGTGCATTTCATTTCTTACCTCTAAATGATTATGTAATGTTATAAATGCATGCATGTACTGGATATATATGACATATATGATATATACATCATGAATACAATTCTTGATATAATAAACATTTGGCCACACGAACAACATGTAATTGTAAGAAGTCCACTTTCGACTTAAGAACCAAATATCGGCAAAACAAATATTATTAACTTAAATGATTACATAATGTTTATGACATGGTAATAAGTGATATAAAAGGAATAATGAACTTGAAAAAGGTTCTTAAGGAAGTAGAAATTAACTCAATTTTATTATTCGGGAGATTAAAGAATGATCGAGTCAAGTCGGACCTGAGGTAAGGGATCCTACTCCTCTCTTTCTTTTTAAGTACACACTTTTATGTCATTCCTTTTAAAGCTCATATTTTTTGTTATTGGGGTGATATTTTATATTACACATACTTTAATTTTTATGTTCATGTGATGAGAGACCCTATTCTCTCTCATCAATCCATTTTGGAAGTTTTGAGTGGCGTCGTTAGGCTGCCGAACTTTCGTAAGAGATCTAACCTCTCTCTTTCTTTTTAAGTACTCTTCTTTATGTCACTTCTTTTAAGCTCCTCTTTGTAATGTTGGGGGATGTTATTTTGTATTCCTCTTGAGGTACATCTTATTTTAATGTGATGAGATACCATATTTGATCTCATCAATCCATATTCGGAAGTTTTATGTGGCGTTGTTTGGCTGCCGAGTTTTCGTAAGGTATTTTTCATCTCACTATTATTCCCGTGAGATTTATGCTACATTTGCCACAAATTCCATTGAGTGGTGTATGTACTTCCCATTATTCTACTATTTGTGAAATATACTTTCGTTTATGAGTATTTACATCAATGATCTATTTTCCTTCTTTCATGGGGTGTATGTTTTGAAAGATACCCAAGTCGGTAAGGGAACCTTTCACCCTCCTCTTTTTTAAAAGACTTCTTTTGTTGGGTCTTTTAATTTACATATTGTTATGTTGGGATATGTTCTCATATATCATTATTGATGTAAATTTTATTTCCAATTGATGAGATACACTTTTTATCTCTCATCAACTCATTTTGATGTGATGTCGTTAGGCTGTCAAGGGAACTTTTTAACCCAATTTCGATTTCTTTGGGTTCAACATGTATTCATTGAATATGTCATCCATTGAATATGTATGAATGAAATTTTATTGTTTTACACTTAATATCCACTTATATTGGGTGTATTTATATTTTTCACACATATTTTTGAGATTTATTTGTCCTTAATTTAAGGATACCTTCTTTATAAGGGATTTCATCACATTTGACATTTCTATTGAGGGTTCATTGTTGTTATGAACCAATTCACTATTATATGGTGTATATACTGTCCTTTGGAGTATTATATCATGAATCCATTTATTCTCATGATATTATAAAGTTATGATTAAATGTTATTCCTCAATTATTGTATTCAAGTGTCTCTAATTTTGGTAAAAACCCTTTTACCAATATATCGCTTTAAATGTATTAATGACTTGTTCTTATTAATATCCATGTTTTCAAAATGGTTTTAAGGATTTATTTATATGGATATTAATGGTTTAAAATGTTAAAAGATTCAATGTGGTATGGGACACTTTGATTCAAAAATCTCTTTATTAAATGTTTTAAATGGTTTTGAAAATGGTTTTTAATGGATTGGTTATTTCAATATCCTAAAATGTTATATTGTGATTGAAATGTGGAAATGTTATGTTTCCTTTATTCATGTTTTATGTGATATGATTATGTTATGGTTCTTGGGCATTGTTATGAATAACGGGTGGTTCCGTGATAAACTAAGGGCGGGTGAGCCCGATATAGCTCTCCAATGCATTGGGTAACGCGAAGGAGTGAAACATTGAGGTTTCTCTGAAGAGATTTAGGGAATATACTGTGATGGGTATTCCAAAATGTAACCAAGAGGGTTACTCCCTATGTAAGAATGTTATGAATGCCTCAAGTTACCTTTTATGTCTTATGATTTCTATGATTTATTCATGATTTGATATGCCTATGTTTTATGGGTAAAGTATGATTTCATTCTTATGTATACATGTACTCATGTTTCCTTTCCATTTGTTATATCCCTTACTGAGATTTTTATGCTCATCCCAAGTTTTTGAAATGTTTTTCACAGGTCAAGGGAAGGGTACATAATGTGATGATAGTGTCAAGGATGTTTCAAGAAAGAATCCATGTTTTTTTCAATATGTTTCCGTTGATGGGAAGAATGAATACTGTATTTTATGTAACCACTTTGTTTAAATGTGGAATGTAATGCAAGTTTCATGATCTAATTCTCTAAAAATCTAAACCTGAAAAGATCCTCAACGTGTAATCTTGTGATAACTCAAGATTATGTAAGGTTTAAGGCTGGGGCCTTATATTATGTGATTGAATTCCATGGTGATTTCTATTTGATAAGAACTAGGCTAACCTGAATGTTTTATACCAAAAGAAAAATTGGAAGTTGAATAATTGTTTCTAAGGCTGAATATATTTCATTAGTGTTTTAGTAAAATCATAGACAATACTAAAGATATTTTTAAATATAGGAATTTTGTGATTGTCAAAGACTAGATGGATCATATATAATCTAGGTAGGCCATTATTTTCAGGTGATAATTTCTTTCCTGAGAGTTAAGGTTTTATTTTTCTTTCCCATATAATCAATATAAATTATCATAGTATTCAAGGATATATTCTTCCCTTATCTTATTAAGATTTATAGATTCATATATTCACTCTACCCTTATCCTATATTCACTTGAGTAATATAATGAATTTATGTTTCTCATACACGACTCGAACACAGTAAGAAGTTGATCCCAATATTGAGGTTGAAACTTATAAAAATATACAATACTACTATAAATTTTTTATTTAATTCTTTTAATGTAGTATATTTTTACAACTAATAAATAGATACATACATCTTATCCAAGATAAATGTTTTAATATTAATATGGGTTAATAGAGATAGAATAATTCAGTAAAAAGTATGACCCTAATTCACCCCATCTCAGAGTGATTACATGATGTAGTGGGAACTTCATGTGGTATTAGAATTAATACATGTTTCCTCTAGTTGAATATTTTTTCTTTCTATATCATTTTTATCAAAAATATATGAAGTGAATATTTTAGGATGGTTCAAAATTTCCATATATATAGAATATACTTTTTATCTGGGTCAAGGAAGAAATAGAGTTTTCATACAAAACCATAAATAACATGTATCAAATATAGGTAATGAATTTTAGGAGGATTTAAAATAATAATGAGGGTGCACCAATAATTTATGATAATAAAATTGTAAATTCTTTTATTAAATCTTTTGGAAACTGTTCTCTTGAATAAATGGGTTTCGATAGTAAATTGAATTGATCAATTTAAAAATTTAAGGACCATTAATCTAGATATAAAAATTCTTTTAATTAATTTCATATTGAAGTTTTTACTTACATATTTGAGTTTATAATGTGACTATATTATAATGGAAAAAATCTGGAGTTGGAAGATGTTGAGATAGAGAATGCATGGGCTAAAAGTTTTTGAAATTTAAAAACTCTCACTGATCATATTGAATTCAAAGAACAATATTCGTTAAATTATAAAGAAAAATATTTCTTTATTAGAGAATAATTTTAAAGTATAGTTGGTGATAATGAAAATATTAGGAATACATATGATAAATAGTTCCATGCATTTAAATAAATACAAAAATCCTCTATGAATGTCAAGGATACTTAGTTGTAAATCATTTAAAATGGGATAAAATTTCTTGACCAATATCTATAAGATGTGAATAAATTAATGAATATAAAATTAGGATTGTAAGAATTTAACTTTAAGATGGGGAGAAATCCCTTGAAAATCAAAATAATATTCTAAATTTGAAATATCTAATACTAAAGGTCAATTTGAGAAATATGTAAATCATCTAAGCTAAAACTTTACATGAAGATAGGAATAAATGTGATTACATAGAAGTTTCTAATAAGAATCTTACATTCAATGATACTCACATTAGTGGAAATAATTCATTAAAATTATATAATATTCCATCAATAATAATCTCAAGGAAGGATATAACCTATAATCTAGAAATTTCAATTTCATAATAATTTCAATTCACTCGCTTATACAAGTTAAAAATAAAGTTACATACATGTATGGGTGAATAGTAATGTTAATAAACTCACCACTACATAAATAGTCGGTGTGAACACTAGTATTAAATATTATTCCCCAAAATAAGATCAAAATAAGAATTTTTTCCAAAAACTTATGGTGTAAAATCTGGATTTATTATAACTAAAGGAAATAGAGGAAATATTAATAGTTATTATTTATTTTTTTGTATACCTATTCATAGTTCCATTGAATGATGGTTTAATATTTCAATTTATTTAGATTACATAATTTTTATATTAAGGGGGCTCAAATATTAATAGAAGAAAAGAACACATAAAAATAAATATTTTTTTACTAAAAAGTATTTGAATTTCTGGAAAAATTTCTATTGGATTTTCAATGGAGGTTCCTAGTATGTTTATGAGTGTTGGTTTTTTATTATTAAACACAATTAATATACTAATTATAATATAAAACCAAAAAAGATAAATAAATATGTGATTATATAAGTTGATTCATCCTTTGGGTATAAATAAAATTAAATTATTGAACAAATCACACCAAAGAATTCAAAGATAGATACTAATCCAAAGAATAGATGATTATAATATTAAAAAATGGCCAAATACTAGGAATTTTTAAGGATTAAATGAATATAAATGTTGAAATAATCAATTTGGAACAACATAAAGAAGAATCAATCCAAGATATAAATAAAATTATATCTAGATAGTTATGTATTATTTTATAACATTTCTAGCCTAATTTTTCCCATATAGAAAAAAATTAGGCTAGAAATGTTATAAAATAATACATAACTACCTTGTGCAGGTGTGTTGGAAATTGATGCCTTATGGTTTATAGAAAACATGGTAATTACTTCATTACATGTAATATTTATTATTTATATGGTCCATAGGTTAGGAAATATACTTTGGTGATGATTAGATTTGAAAGATGATGGTATGAGATGATTTTATCAGTAGATAGCCTAGAGATATAATTTCAATGATCAAGATGGGTTGTAATAGTTTATTATTGCTCGAGATATGGGTATAACATTAACATTAATGCCTTGGGATGATAAAATTATTAATTAATAATTTTTGAAGTAGGAATGATACATAGGTTGATGTATGATCAAATATGTGGTCTAAGTATATATATTTCCTCAATCATTATTTAGTATTAAAACAAAGATAATGATTTTTTAGAATGGAGATTGACATGCATGAGATGTATGATCAGTTAATGAGGTATGTGAGAATTGGAAAGGTAGTATACGACTCATGAAAACAGAAAATAAGTTGAATATAGGGTCCATATGAGAGTTTATACATGATCATTGATAGAATTAGATATATTCCAATGATAGTTAAGAAACATTATAAAATTTGACCATAAATTGCTCTCTTAACTTACATATAAGAGCTGGGAATTCACATGATATAAATGGGGTATGGGATTGTTTAACCTAATATTAACATTATAACCATGAACTTTGTGATTGTTTTATTTATGATTGACCATAGATGGAATATATTTTATGTTTATTTAAGGTAAATAAAGAATATAATAGGGAGAGAGATCTTGATAGAGTATAAGAATATTTTTTTTCTAAAATTAATGGAATAAATACATGAAATTATCTATGAGAGTCAATTAATGATAAAACTTATGGTGTGATCATGAATTAGATAGACCGTGGTAATGTGTCAGACACCTCATCTTGATTTTTAAAAGGGATATGAGTTTTATCTAATAAATGTTACATCATTCATGGGTCAGAGAAGAAGAAATTATAATCATAGTCATGTGAAAATAGTTATAGGGAATTAGTGTAATGAGTTATGAAAGGAAAAATATATTAAATATTTAAATAGTGGTTATAAAATAAAGAATGATATTTTGAGTGACTATGTTAAATATATGATTGTCAAAATATATAATCATGATATGTGTCCTCTTTATGAATACTAAAGGTAGTATAATTATTTTAAAATTCAATAAAATACTAAGGGGATCATTATATTTGAATTTTTATAGAAAATTTTTAATAGTGTCCCAAAATTAGTGAGATGGGACATCTATAAAAATTACATAACTCCTCATAGTATAAGGTGGAGTCCCTTATAGGAAATAATATACGAGTTTCATAAAATCAATTGAGGTCACTGATTTGGGGTATATAAGTTAATACTCTAGGGTTCCAATTATAGATCATATATAGTATTGATTATTGGTAGCGTAGATCACCATATAATTATTTGACCCTATATTGTGGAATATAAGATGGGTTAAATTTTTTGAAATGATCATAGATCATGAGTGATAGTTCTTGTGTGATGATGAAATATAACTAGGATAGATCTTATTGAATTAATATAAGGTTATTCATGTCTTATAGAGTATAACATAGACTACATGATGATATGAACCATATTATAGGTGGGTTATGAAAAATATCACAAGTGATATACATAAAAAATCCATATTAGAGTTCATTGAGGTTCCACTTGAATTATCAGATATATGTGAAAAAATGGGTATGTTAGGTGATAGGAAATTTTACAATTTGTGTATCAATTTTTTATGATAAAGTATAGTCAATATGTTCAAAAAACATATATGAAATACTGAATAAACAAATTGATCTAGTAATTAATCTATTGAATTCCAATACACATATAGATGATGAAAACAAATTCCAAATAGTTAGGAATATTTTGATGGGTTGTTATTTGGGAAGGTCACAACAAGTTATTTATATTGATGATTGGGAGATGTTTTGGTGTATATTTAAGAATATAACTATTTGGTTTAAACTATAAATGTAAACTTCAAGACTATAAAAAAATTGTGAATTTTTCTAATATCAAATAGATATGGACCTCATCATTGAGTGAAATAATCTAATATGTGTTGTGATGCAATGGCCATTGTGTTTTCAAAAAAATTGGTATAATGAGTTATAAACATGAATTATTTTCATGTTCTTGGGAATGATGAATTTGAATGTTACTAGAGCACATCATTAAAGGAATTTAGTCTATATATGAAGGATCTGGGTGGTGTTCTTGTGAATAATAGATAGTATTACTAGTTTGGGTGTGGTGGAGGTATAACAATAACCACTGAAATATGTGAGTTAAGAAGCAATAATAAGATCATAGCATCTAGCGGTACTATACTTCAAATACTCGGTGGAACTTCATGGGGATGAAAAAATATGGTGGGATGTTTTCAATGGTATAATTATTTAGGTGTTTGTGAAATAAAGGGATAATAGATTTCTAATGGAGTATAGTCCATGAGTAATTTAAAACATTGGTATAAAAATAATTAAAATGAATAATTTATCATTTTTGAGTAGCTAAATTTTAATATTGGATATAGAGATTCATGGAAAAAAATCTCTAAGGGGGAATTTAATAATGTAATTAGAGCACCAGGATTTAAGGTATATCATATAAGACTATAAAACCCTTAATGGAATCCCACTTGGAGTCTGAAATTATAGGATGTAAAGAATTAAAATAGACCCTACCACTAGGCACCTAGTGGTAGGCCTTAATAATCCTAGTGTCCAACCAAACCACTATTAGGGTCTACTGAATATCTAGTGGGACCTCTAAGACCTACTTTAATTATGGGGAACTTTGTCATTTTGGGGGGTTCTATTTGAGAAACCCCTGATGTTCTTCCTCCTATAATAGGTTGAATGAGAATGAGGAATATTCTCTTTTACTTTTTTCTTCTCTCATCCTTATCACTAATCTACAGTATCTTAGGAAATAAAAGTTCACTGAATTACGATGATCACCTTCTATTATTCTCTATTTATTTTTATCCACTATAATCCTCTAATTTTTGATGATTTGGGCTAGGTATTTGGGTGTGATCTCCTTAGATTATGGTGAAATCACATCTCAGTGATGAGTCTTATATATAGTTGATAGAGAAGGCTTGATAGTGATGAACACATTTGATTTATTCTATTTTGATGAAAATAATTTATCGGGTGAGTTCTATTAGGGATTTCTTCATTTTAATTTATAATTTATAATCAATTTTTTTATGAAATAGTTGTAATTTTTCTTATAGGATTACTTGAAAATTCCTTAAAACATTATTATATCATTAGTTATAGTTTTGACATCACTTTGTTGACCAATAAGTTTTCATGGATTATGAAGGTTATGAATTTTATTATAAATTGATTAGATTATTCAATTAGGTTACATTGGATAGAGTAGGGTATTATAGATATAGTAGAAAAATTATAAGGTATTTTATGGAAATGAAGGATAATTACTTAAAAAGATTAACCGCTTTTGTTAAGGTAAGTCATCTATTATATCTTCCTTTTCTTAATACATAATTTTAGGTATTATTTGATATGGAAGTAAGGGTAAGTTGGTGAGAACAAGTTGTAACATCCCGACCTAGGTTCCACACATGAGTTCCTCGATTTGATTGGTTACATGAAATTAGGCTCACCTCCCTGTATGCCAGAGGATTTCAACTAGAAAAGATGGTCTAATATCAATCATAGGGATACTATACTCTCTTTAAAAAAGGTTTCAAAACAATAGAAATAAATAAACAATAACCAAATGGCATAACTAATAACTAGACAAACTAGTATAACATGATTACTAAAACATGAATATAATATCCAAACCAAAATAGTAGATATGTTATACCATGTACATGTCAAGTGACAAATGAAAAACTAAAATAAAGACACATTTAAACTCTCATGTAGGTCTTGACACCATTTTTAGTTCCCTCATCCATGATTCATCCCAACTCAGTCATCTAACACATAGCCCTTGACATTATCCTATCTGAAAAACATAATGTCTATTCAAGTACCGATCAGGTAGCCTAATTAGGGTGTGAGTACAACTCAGTAGGTCAAAAAAATGGTGTTAAAAAAATATAAATTCAATAATAGTGTATGAATTTTTATAAAGAATAATGTAAAATGCATAAGTAAACAGTTGTCACATTTTCAATTATAATTTAATTAACCACATAAACCCTCAGGTTCCTGAGGACACCCTAACCCTCAATACCTACTTCATCATGTTCCAAAGTCTAAACCATATCACAATATCATGTTAAAAATTTATCATTTCATTTCAAATCATATCATGGCCAATTGGAACTATAGTCCAATGCCAACTCATGGGCATAAAACATCATGTCTAACACCCCATTGGTATTTGGAGCCTTAGTCCCTATCCCACACCTCAATATGACATGGGTATTTAGATCCGCATTCCCTATCTTATACTCACTATCAGATATGGGTATTTGGAGCCTCTGTCTCTATCACATACCTCATTTATCACATATGGGTATTTAGAGCATCATTATGTGACCCAAACTTATTTATCACATATAGGTATTTGAAGACTCAGTCCATGTCCCAAAATCATATATTAACAACCACATATATATAACATATATCACATTAATCAAGGTTAATCAACATTAACCCTCTTATCACATATCATATCACTATTTACCATTTCAACTATCAATAATATTGTGGTTCAATACTCTAATCACATGGCATAAAATAATAAATTCACCAATAAACCATTTTCCAATATTTAAACTTATAACTCATTAACCCATTAATAGTCAAGGATACCATCGCATTATTTCTATTGTAAATTAATTCATAATAACATTAATTGACGAATTAACTATCCTAATTCCCCATTAATTACACAATGAAAATATCCCATTAATTAATTCACCAAATAATTAATCCAATTCCACAATCCCATTATCCTATTAATTAATTAACCAATTAATTAATCTAATTCCACAATCCCATCATCTCATTAATTAATTCACCAATTAATTAATACAATTCCACAATCCCAATATCCCATTAATTAATTCACCAATTAACTAATCCAATTCCACAATTTCAAATTTCCCCAATTAAACCCAATTCATTATCACATAGAAGTTAAATCAAATCAATTACATGATTCCATAAATTAATTAATTAATTGATTCATTTAATTAAATATTCAATCAGAAACCATGCTAAATGAAATTTCATATCAGATTCATGAAATTGGAATTAAACATTATTAGAATTGACTTTAAACCACCTACCTAAAAATTAATGATGAACGCTCTATAATGGAAATCACCAATTGAGGAGGAACAACTAAAATCACAGTAAAAATTTGATCTTGATATGAAAACTAGATACAAGATCAAAAAAATCAATATCCAATAAACCTTGATCATGATCCATCACAAACAGAAAAAAATACATTCAATGAATGAGAGAAGTACAGGAGGGACGGAGGAAACTATTCGGGATGAGAATATCTTACCAGGAGAGGTTCAAATCATCAATCCAAGCATATATTTTCCAAGAATAGAGTTTATAAGGACTTAGAATCCATCCAATATCTTCCAAAAATGATAGAAAACGTTTAAGACTGATTTGGGTTAAAATAGGGTGAAGTATATAGGTTTGGTAATTTTAAAACCAATTTTAGGATTACTTAAACTCGCGCACACAGTTTACTAGGCAGGGCACGTAGTTTGGAAAACTGTGTGCCTAAATAGTGCACCTCTTCTAAGGGATTCGTGGTTACTCCTAATAGGGTGCATAGTTTGAAAAACCATGTTGTAGCTATGTAAATCCCCTTTGTATCGGTTTTCACAGTTTGCTAGGATGGGTGAATAGTTTTGGAAAACCATGCGCCAACCATGCACTTCCCCTCCTCCTTCCAAAATTCTCCAATATCACCCAAAAACTCCCCAAGGTAAACCCAAACATGATACACTAAAAAAAGGAAAAATAATACATATAAAATAGCTCAATAAATATTCAGAAAATTTTGAGATATTATAATCTCTCGACCTTATAACATATCATCATTGAGATGTACTCTCCAACATCTCTAACACTCGAAGGTAAAAAATATCAGGCCACTGAGACCACATATAAAATTCTATCTACCATGTTTCCTCCTAAAAATTACCATGTTTCCACAATATATGAACTATTATAATGGTCTTACCCAATGACACTTTCTCATTATAATCCAACACACGAATCAGATGGTCATCAAAGGACACATCAATATCATGATCAACATCATCCATATCAATCACATGAAAAGGGTTGGTTTTATACTATCGAATATGTTATATATGAAAAACTAAATGTGTGGAACTATATCTTTGTGGAAGATTCATTTAGTATTCCACCAGCCCAATTCTCTACAGAACCTCAAATGGTCCAACAAACCTGGGTGTCAACTTTCCCTGCCTTGGAATCCTATGGTGACCAATCTAGGAGATACCAAAAGGAATACACGATCACCCACTGTAAACTCTAGGGGTCGTCAATGTTTATTATCATATGACTTCTTTATACACTATGTTGTATCCATATTCTACTAAATCCGCATCACTTGCTCTAACATCTTCTACATGAGACTCAATCCACACAACTCTAAATGGCCTACCTATATCTAGTATTGAAGTTATCTGTATGGCCTACCATAAAGAGTCACATATGGTTCCATATGAATAGTTTCCGTTAAAACTGTTGTTATAAGAGAAATCCACCAATTCTAGGTGCTTATCCCAAGAACCTACAAAGTATAGAACACACACCCAAATCATATCCTCAAGCACATGTATAGTACTTTCTAAATTCCCATATGCATGTGGGTGGAAATCCATACTCAATAAAACTTATGCAACAAGTTCCTTATATAATCCCTTCCATAAGCGCAAAGTAAAGTGTGAATTATGGTCTAAAACAATACTCTGAGGCACTCTGTACAGATATACTATCTCCCATACATATAAGTATCCCAACTTATCTACTGAGAAAGTATCTCATATAGGTATTAAATGTTATACCTTTGTCAAACAGTCTACAATCACCCAAATATAATCATTCTTCTAAGGTTTTCTCAGGAGACCCACAAAAAAATCCATAGTAACCTCATCACACTTCCATTAAAAATGGAAAAAAACTATAGTAAACCACAAAGTCGTTGATGCTCGGTGTTCACCTGTTGATAGGTGTATCATTGTGTCATGAACCCTGTTATCTCACTTTTCATGCCTGGACACCAATACTGTCGATGTAGTTCACAGTAAATTTTGGTAAAACCTAGATGCACCACCCACTTCAAGGAATGGAATTCACCTATCATCTCATCCGATATGCTCATAGGCACAACAACACAATTCTTGACAAAGATGATCTCATCCTTATTTGACTGAAAATTAAATTATTATTATTCAAACACTTTTGAGGAAAAAGTGAGAAACCATACATGACTTCATGACTTAAAACACTAAACCACCATAGACAAAAGTTTAAGTCCAAACAACATCAAGCCAACATAGAAGCATTGAAAATCCATGACCTCTTAGACATTCAATTCAGGAGTGAAGACTAGAAGAAAACTCAATGCTCTAAACCCCTTCAGAAGAACCCCCATGAGTGAATGTTGCAACGATCCCCAAATCTCGCACCGCAGGAGCCGTAAGAAGTCACAATGCCAAGAAAACATTCCACCAAATCAATGCATTCAACCAACACCTGAAAAAACCAGTTTCATCTCCTCCATCTAAATTGAAAAATCTGTAAACATCCTTCGTGCTCCACTATCTTCAGAATCAAAAAATCCAAAAGAAATCAACAGCCTTTGCAAAAACCACGTCGCTGCTGAACCGTAACCCACCACCACCTTCAAATCCACGCACGGTGACCACATCCACCCGACGCAACCAGACATCGTGGAATCGTGACAGCATCGGCACCACAATAGCTTGAAACTCAAACTTTGGATCGTCACACCTCCATGAGAGCCCTATCAAGGGTGTGAAGAAGGCACACAGAAATCACCAGGATGTTTGAGAGACATCGCTACAGGGAACACCGCCTTCCATGAACCACCGGGCCAAAGCGTCGAAGAGAAGCCGAGCCGCAGTGAGGAAGAGGAATACGGCAGTGGGGGGAGAAAACCCTAGCATGGAGGAGCCCCTTACAGGTGCATCTGATCTCATCCTGATTTATGGTCTATCCTGATGGTGACTCCCCACCTTCAAGGCTTTCCCTCAATGCCAAACATTACAAATACTCATACTGTATATCTCTAATCTAGATCAAAAGTGTAGACTCTATGGAATCTAATATGAGATTCATCTTCTACTGACCCTTCTAAACCACAATATGCATCTCATCTAGTATATTCATCATTTTCCACTCAGCACTCGACTCCTAAACTGCCTGGCTGTAAGATTTCCTGCTTAAAGAATCAGCAACATTATTTCCCTTCTTGGGCATATATGTTAGATCAAAGTTAAATGACTATATATACTCCACCCATCTATGCTGCTGGATATTTATGTCTCATTGTGAAAAGATATAATTTAAGATCTTGTGATCAGTGTGCAAAGTAAACTTCTCACCCAAAATAAAATTCCACCAACACTCCAAAGAATAAAACAATGTATCTAATTAGAGGTAATTCATAGGGTAATTCCATTCATGTGGCCTCAAATACTGAGACCCATATGAGACAACTCGATCTCCATGCATCAACGTCACTCCAATTCTTATCCCAAAAGTGTTACAAAACATTGTATACTCCTCACTAAGATCGGTTAGGATCAAGATCAGTGTCATAGTCAAATGATTCTTTATCTCTTGGATGGAATTCTCACATTCTTCTGACCATGAAAACATTATCCTCTTCATATTCAAGCCTGAAATAGGTGCTTCCAAATAGTATAAGTCCTAGATTAACTTTTGATAATAAACTTATATCCCTAAAAAACTGAGGATATCAAAAACGTTATTTGGATTCTCCCAAGATAAATCTACCTAGACCTTCTCTGGTTCCATTGACACACCTTCCTTAGAGATTATGTGTCCCAAAATTTATACCTTATCAATTCAAAACCTACACTTAGATATCTTGGCATAGATTATGCAATCTTAGTATACTCAGGACGATGTCAATATGTTGGGTGTAACGACCTAAACTTTTATCAATGGGATTTTTTTCCATTCTTATAAATATTTTATATGGTATAAAACACATGCATATCATAGAGATCCCAATGAAAGATTATTATCATAAATTAAGAATGAAATAAGTGATATTCCTATAAATTAAATAATTTATACTAATGGAATAGTTACATGACCGTTGGCATGGTAACATGACCATTAGGAATAGTCATATAACCAGTAGAATAGTAACCTCACCTATTAAAGTATAAATAAAATTTAGGCATATTATAAATGTAAATATGATATAATTATACCATAAAATAAGTATATAAATTTTTTAAAAATGATAAATTAAATGTTGGTATTTTTGAAAAACATAAATGTTTTTGTAAAGTTGTACAATTAAAATAATGATATAAAAAATATTTCCATAAAATAGATTCATAAATTAATATTATTTTGTCTTATAAATATAATATAATTTTATGAGACATTAATTAATTTTTTAAATTTTTTTAAAATCAATTATAATATTAAATATCAATATTTTTTGAATAAATGATGATTTTAATTAAAAATTAAATCTCTCATATTTAAAAAATTAATTTCATAAAATAGAATCCATTTTTTAATTATACACATTAAAAAATAGTGAGGGTTAATTTTAAAAAAAATCTATAATAGTTGATTTTTTCTTGAATAGTGAAGTACAGTAATTTACATTATTTAAAATTTTAAGTAAATGAATTTTTGAGTCATGGATGAGTGATAGATAATGTAAGTTCTAATTATCTCAAAATATCCTTTATTGTTTAATATATTTTATGATAAGTTTAAACACTATTTATAGTATAGAGCCAAAATTATAAAATAATGAATATAATAATTAAAAAGCACCTCTTTCCTACCCTATAAATACCACCCCTCACCACCTCTTCTACTCACACCTCCAAATCCTTGAATATTTTAAAAATTATACTCAATACTCATACCAAGACTATACACCACGTCCAAGAGCTTATATTATAAACAAAATACTAAACCCAAATTTTTTAAGTAGGTTCTCAAGGAGAATAAATTCAAGAGGTGAAATCCCCCTTTCATTCGCTTTTAATTTATTTTAATTTCTTTTATTTTAATACCCTATAATTATCTTCTATATCCAAATATGAATGGTAAATCAGGTATATTATATATAATATAATTTTATTAAGTTAATTTAATATCCATCATTGAACCCCTTTTCCTCTCCCTTTTATTCTAAAATTGAAAAACATCGTCTATGATGTGTTAATTTACCGCCATCATGGACGATGCGATTTCATTTTCCATTACCCCCTTCAAAGCCAACCATATAACTATTATTATGGTTAGATAAGATTTTATTATACATATTATAAGTTATATAATCTTATAGAACAAATATATAAACACTATATTAAATAAAATGATATAAGCTCATGAAGGTCATAAAAACTGCCACAACAAATTAAATCATTTTTATTAAAATTTTACTTAATACATTGTCCTAATAACATATAACCATAATATCACTTAAACTTCTATAAGTTCATTAATAACATATAATTTAAATTTTGGATAATTATTCCCATTTTACAAGAACTTCCATACTTGTAGACAAGCGAACCAATCATGGAAACCAAGAAAATGAACACTCATGAAATGATGAAATTCAACTATATAACTCACCAAAACAACCATGAATGAACTAAATAAAATTATAATAAATCAAATAAATTTATAATAGGTTCTATATTTAGTAATTAATGAATCTAATTTTATTAACTTTGGTGTTAAAGTAAAGAAATCTTTCAGATATAAGGTAAAGGGATTCTCAAACCAAACTCCTTTTCTTTGGGTTATTCCTCTTTCATGACAAATTTTAGTGTGTATGTTATTTTACTATTCCTAAAATGTAATTCAATTGTCCTTAACTTTGTTTTTCTGGGATATAAATGTATCCAATCTTATTTTTTGACAAATACAATGATTTTCCAAAAGAACTCTTCTTTCCAAAACACATTTTGACTCCTCTTATGTTGTTTCTTCTTCGATCAAGAATGATGATTATTATAAAAAATATGTTTTTTATCTTTATCATTTGGGAATAATAAATTTTATTCATGAATTTATACTTTATTAAATCAAGCCTATTCCTTTTCATGGGTTATTTTATGTCTAAGATTGATATATGTTCTATGTGTCATGCATGATTATGTAAATGTTATGATGTGACTGGTGGGACCAGAATTATATAGAGCTCCAATGCATTGGGTAATGTTATCTATATCATGAGATAATGTGAAATATATTTGAAAATGATGCTATCTTTGTTCATAATGATTATTTTATGATTATTTTCATACGTTATGTGTGAACATGATTCAATATTTCATTACAACTATTTATGGTATTTGAAAACTGACACATGATGTTTCATTTTTATGAATTTACAAATTAAATGCCTCTATATAATGGTTCCTAGAATGATTATGATGATGATATTATTCTTATTTTATGATTATGATTACTATTTTCACCTAAGATATATTGATTCGTGTATTTATTTATCCTAGTACTGGTCTTTTAGCTCACCCATTTCTTTGATGTATATCATTAGGTGACTACATGTACTAAAGAGATCGAGAGATTTAGAAGGATAAAGAAGAGTATTGTAAATAAATGTTTATGCTTTATTATGAATAAGTGATGTATGGTCATAATTTTTCAAAGATACAAAACCTTTGGATCATAGTTTTGTCACGCCATTATTTTTTTATCTTTAAAATAATGTAATAGTTATGTAAGAAAATAGGGTAGTTATATTGGGAATGATCATCATGATTCTTTGACTACACCAAGATTTAATCCACAAACACAACCAAAATTTGATTGATGTATGGGAGGAACATTCTGTTCATCAAGTCCATGAGCACTACATGAGCATTCGTCAATCAAAATGGAATCACTGCAAACTCATAAAGTCTATACCTGCTTCTGAAATAAGTACTCGGTATATCATAAGGTCAAACTCTCAACTGATGATAACCTGGTCTCAATTCAATCTTGGATAACACACTGGATCTCCTCAATTGGTCAAAGATATCATCTATACATGGAAGATGATACCGGTTCTTCATAGTCATCGGGTATAACTTCTAGTAATCACACATAAGCATATAGTCTCTTCATCCTTCTTAGAAAAAAAAACAGGTGAACCCCAAGGTGACATACATTAATGGATAAACCCCTTATCAATCAACTCTTCCAATTGAGTCATACAATATTAAAACTCTATTGGTTCCATTATGTATGGTGGAATAGAAACCGGCTCATCCCCCTACATGAGCTCAATTGTAAATTCAATATCTCTCTCAGGTGGTATTTCAAAGAAGTATTCAAGAAACTCATACTGAAGAATGTCCACTATTGGTGGGAATAAATCATTATTTTCACCCCCATCATTCATATAGAGACTTATAAACTGGGTAGTGATCTCCCTTAGTTGCTGGTGAACTAGCCCCGCATGGCCCTCCTTGATATCCCACTCACCATAATGAATATAATTGTTACCCGCTGGAAATGTAAAAGTCACTCTCCTTATATAGTGATCAATATGGGATTGTCATGCTATTACCAATACATACCCATAAATAGTTTAAAGCCTGACATATCCATAATGTAAAGATCTCAAAGTAAATGACACTCCCCATCCTCAAGAGATCACCCTTTTCACAAATAGATGTCTCTGGATTATACTCTCAAAGGTGTATCTATCATCATAACCCCTATCATAGACTCTACCACCAGGCTCAAACCATTCAAAAATTGGGAATATATAAAAGAATAAGAAGCACCGATATAAAATAAAGCATGATATAACATAGAATCTACAAGAATATAATATTTAACTATTGATGATCCAACCTTGCTCTCCACCATTATAGGCTGAAAAGCATGAAACTATCCCGCCCCTCTTCCATGTTATGTATCCCCTGAGTTACATCACTCTACTGATATGGGTGATCATTCCCAATAGTAACACTTCCACTAGCTCAACTTCCATGATCAGTAGAACTCTAACTACCAGCCTGATACAACATAGAATATCCCTTTTCACACTTTTGTCCTACTTAGATTTCCCATAACTACCCATATTTCATGGGTTCTTGTAGAACCATTATAGATGTCCCATTCTTCGACAATATTAGCACATTATCGGTGATCAGGGAAATTTTATATGAAAGTATTCCAGCCTACTGCACTGGTGGAAAGGAACTTGGGTAAGATCCTGAGTGAGTGATCCTTCTCTCTATCAACTCTTCTTTACACTAATATATTTAACATTCTCATAAAAATGGTTCCTAACCTCTAAAGACATACCTTCTAATCATCTAGAATAACCCACATGTCCTTCACTACAAGCCTCCTTCATGTTCCCCTCAGATGTGAGAGCCTAATCCACCACTTAAGAAAACGTTTTTAGCCGAATGATATTGACTAGGGACTTAATCTCACATTTAAGTCTATCCATAAGTTGTCTCATCCCCTATCAGTGATGGAGAAAAGCATTGAACTTTATTAAAGCATCAAATATAGTCTATAATATACATAATCCTCTGATTTAACTATGTGAACTCAACTACCCTCTCTTTTATTGGTGTATATAGATAAAATTTCTCCAAGAACTTCTCTAGAAAGTCATTCTATACCATACCATGTTCCTTCCAATTCTGAGACCAAACATCCCACTAGTGATTCACTGATAATTATAACATGTAAGAAACCAACTTTAACCTCTTCTTAGTAGGATTATTTAAATTTTTAAGTATAGTATGGATGGACTCAATCAATAACTCTTCTATCTATGATCCACCCTCTCTGATGAAAGTTGGAGAGTGTTGCAACTGAAACTCCCGTGTCATGTCAGATTTACCCTTCACGATCTATTATGAGTCTCTCTACATAAACTGCATGAAGAAATAAAATTTCTCATAGAACTTCTCTCTAGATCCTTCACCCAACACTATCGGTGCCTCATGTTCCACTATCGGGGGAACATTTCCAACTATGTCCTCCTTTCATCCTATCAGCAAACGTTATCTTGGAGGCATATTTCTACAATGCCAAACACATGCCTCATGATGTATAAAACAAAATAAACATATTTATAGGTATTCACATAAATCTATAATAACCCATCCTCCAAATCCTACCACATGGTCAAAACTGACGCACTATCACTACCCCTTAACTGTTGAGCACATAGTTTGTGGTTAGAAAAGGGTAAACACTTTCTCATTATTCAAGTTTTTCATTAGACACCCATTTTACAAACTTAGAATCATTTTATAAAATTCAATCCATATTAGGTGAAATTTTTATTTAAATTACAGAATCAAGGAAAAACATTCAAATTTTAACAAATTTCCCAAAACCCATTTTCACATGTGTGACTAAAATAATGCATGTCAAAAAATAATCCTGAGTCCCTAGAATGATGAGTGCATACTAAAATATAGTTCCATAATGGGATGTGATTAAAATATCATAATGTCTCAAAAAAATCACATCACTTGACAAGTGAATCACTGAAGGTTAAATAACGTCCAACAGTAAAAACACGCGTCAATAATAGAAATCCCACCCTAGGTACTTGGATTTTACCCTTGTGAATAGGTTAGTTGCTCCCATGCATGAGAACTTACCCAAGGACTGGCTCATCTAATTCTCTTGTAAACCTTTCCCAAATAGTAATACAAAATAAAAGAAAACAAATTGCCTTTGATACAACTTTGTAACATCCCAAACAAGTTGTGACACATCAGTGCCCTAACCTAGTCAGTTACATGACCTCAGGCATGCCTCCCCATATGCTAGAGGCATCCAAATAGAAGGGAGGTCCCAATATCAATCAAGGGGATACTATACTATTTTAAAAAGGTTGGGGCCGAAGCCTCATTTTATTATTAAATAAAATCAAAGTCATCTTTTAACTGGGTAGAGGGAGACCCATTACATAGTCTGAAGGCCCAGTGGTCATATAGCTCATTATATAGCCCATTGGCCCAAATGTTTGGCCCAAGTCACATTCTGTGAATACTACTGCTAAAGTACCCACCTACTACAATACCCGCATAGTACCCTCCACTACTACGGTGCCCTACTACCACCATAGTGTCTTGTCATTGCTACAATACCCATCGTTGCTACAGTGTCGCTACATTACTACTACAGTAACCTACTCCCAATGGGTTTTGAACCCCCATTTTTAATGTAGTATTACAGGGGGCTTACCACTAAGCAAAACCCCAACTACAAGGAGAGACTATACTATATTTATCAAAGTATCATAGTAATATAAATGAAAAAATAATAACCAAATGACATAACCAATAACCATGAAAACCAGTATCATATGATTACTAAAACAAGAATACAATATTTAAACCAAAATAGTAGATATGTCAGGACAAGTATGTTTCATGTGTTAAATGAAAAACCAAAATAAATATATAATGACAATCCAAAGTAGGTACTAACATTGTGTTTAGTTCCCTTATCCATTCTCCATCGAAAATCAGTCATCTCAATTGGGACCCTTGACATCATCTTATCTTGAAAACATGAATTGTATTCTGGTATCGATCAGACAACCCAATTAGGGTGTGATTAAAACTCAGAATTCCATCACCAATGGCATCTAAAATAGTATCCAGTAAATAATAGTGTATGTAGTTGTATAATGAATAAAGTAAAATGAATAATTAAATAGTTATCACGTGTTAAATTATTCTTTAATTAACCACATAAACCCTCAGGTTCCCAAGGACACCCAAACCCTCAATATCTACTTCGTTCTATTCTGAAATCTAAACCATATCGCAATACCATGGTCATCATTAATCATTTCATTTCAAATCATATTATGTATAATTGGATCCATATACCAATTCCAACTCATGGGCGTAGAACATTGTGTCTAACACCCCATAGGTATTTAGATCCTCATTCCATATCCCACACCACAATATCACATGGGTATTTGGAGCCTCATTCCATGTACCATACTCTATATCTCACATGGGTATTTGGATCCTCAGTCCTTGTCCCACACATCATTTATCACATGTTGGTATTTTGACTATTAGTCTGTGACCTAAACATTTTTATCACATATGGGTATTAGGATCCTCATTCTATGTCCCACAATGGTATACTTACAACCACATATATATCACGTATATCACATAATTCAAGGTTAATCAACATTAACCAACTTATCACATTTCGCATCATGATTTACCATTTCAAATATCAAAACAAATGATGGTTAAATTCTCTTATCACATAGAAATAAAATGAGCAATTCACTATTAAACCATTTTCCAATATTTAATATTATAATCCATTGACACATTAATGGTAAATCAACCATCTCCTAATTACTATTTCCAATTACTTCATAATCACATTAATTAACAAATTACACCATCACAATTCCCCATTAATTTCTTAATCACAATATTCCATTAATTAATTCTCCAAATAATTAATCCAATTCTATAATTCCATTATCCCATTAATTAATTCACTTATTAATTAATCCAATTCCATATTCCCATTATCCCATTAATTAATTCACTAATTAATTAATATAATTCCAAAATATCAATATCCCACTAATTAATTAACCAATTAATTGATCACATTCCACAATTTATAATTTCCCCAATTCAACCCAATTCATTATCACATGTAAATTAAATAAAATCAATTCCAAGATTCCATAAATTAATAAATAAATTAATTTATTCAATTCATGATTCAATATCCAATCATTCCAATTGAAATTTCACAACACATACACATAATTGGAATTAAAAACTATGGGAATTTACTTTATAACACCTAACTCAAAATTGATGATGAACACTCTCTAATAGAAATCCCAAATTGAGGTGGAACAACTCAGATCATGGTGATCTAGATCTGAAACCTTGATCCAAGATCAAACAAATCAAGTTCCAAAAAACCTAGATCAATATCCATCATAGATAGAGGAAACAAACCCCTCAAAATATAATAGAAGGATTGTAGATAGAGAAATATATAGGAAAATATTTGGGATGAGAATCTTTTTCCGATAGAGGTGTAAGTATTTAATTTGGTCTTCGATTCGCCAAGAACCGTGGTCTGAATCCCTTGGAATCCATCTGAGAGCATTATGAAATTAATGAAAACGTTTAGGGATAATTTGGGTCTAAATAGGGTGTTGTTTGGGGGTTTTAGGAATTTTCAAATTAATTTTCAAATTAATTAAACTTTTTTTGCATGGTTTTCAGGGCAAGGCCACATTGTTTTCCAAACCGTGTGCCAAAACCATATGCCTCTTATAGGGGGGATTAATAGTTACTCCTAAGAGGGAAAATAGTTTGAAAACCCATGTTATAGTTGTTTAAATCCCCTCTATCTAGGTTCATAGGGTTTTCTAGGCTAGGTGCATGGTTTTGGAAAACCATGCACTGCCCCTCCTCCTTCAAAAATTCTATAATATCACCCCAAAAACTCCCCAAGGTAAATCTAAAAAAAGATACACTCCTGAAAATGAAAAAGAGTACCTGTAAATTATCTTGATGCATCTTTAGAAAATATTGGGATCTTAAAAAATCCAAATAAGATAGAATGGGGCTTATATAGATATAAGATTATAGTTATTGTAATGCCCAAAAAATCTAAAGTAAGAACATTTTATTTGATATCGTGTATGACACGAAACACCATGCATGTAAGAGAATATAATATCCAGAGAATTTATAATATATTTACTATTTTAAATAAATTAAATATATTTTATATCTTGAAATTCATGTAAAACTGATTTAGCATATGTAGCATGAAACAATGATTTTCTTCAATGGTTTTCATTGCACGCATGTCCAAGTTTTACTTAACAATAATATATTATTAAAATATTATTATTTAATATAATAAGATATAAACTAGCCATTAAATTAGTAGTTATGAATAGTATTAGATAACTTATTAAAATATATGGTTTACACAAATATAAAATTAATTCATTGGTTACAAATTAATTATAAATGAATATGAGAACTAATTGAAAATAAAGGGAATGTTTTTTTTAAACTGTTACTATAATCACAAAGCTTATTTATAATAATAAATTAAATTAAATAAATTAGTGGGTAATATTAATGTAATTTATATATTATATATTAAATAAAAATTTTTTATAATCATCCAATATATTTTATAGATATAATATAAGAACAAATCAAATATTACACATAAAAACCTATATTTTTATAAAGTCAATTTTACGGCCTTTTAATAGAGAAACTATTTTAAATAAATATTTTGGAACTTTTATAAATATTATATGTAAAAATAAAATTAATATTTTAAATCATAACATAAATATTATTTTAGGTTTAATTTCTTGTATTTTTCTTTAAAGTTTCATTTTTGTAATGAAAAGTGAAAAATACTAAATTTTAATCCATAACTGATTTTTCTTATAATTTATTTATAAGGATAAATAAAATTTTAATATTTTTAGTTTAATAAGATAATTTTTTTTAATTAAAACAATTTAGTTTATTTAGATCAATTTCACTTTGAAATTAGATATAAAAACATAGAATACTTTTGAACGTTTTTACTTTAAAACCTTGTATTCTCATCCAGTCTCTAAGATTAAATTTAAATTAATTTCTTCCACTTATGTGATTATAATTTGGAAAAATGGATTCCATATTTAGAATAATAATAATTTATAATGTCTTATAAGGTAATATTATTTTTTTACAAAATGTCAGTGAAAGTAATTAAAATTAATTACAACAATTAAGGTGAAATTAAGCTTAAAAAGGGACTAAACCATAAACATAAAAGAAAAATAATCTAGAATCTTTTAAAAAACCCATTATATAGATATATTAAACCATATAATCACTTAGATAGAATTTGGACCATTATTTTAGAAAATTTTAATGAGTAAAATGTGGGTGGAATTCCCTTTTCAAAAATTTACAGGAGTGTCACTCCTCCTCCACTATAAAAAGGCACTCAAGCATCCCACTTACTCAAACCTATCAATCTAGTTTTTCTCAAAAAAGATCTGAAAAAATAGCCCCAAAAAATACCTCTACTAAACTTAGAATCATCACCTTGGTCATAAATACTTCCAAGTATTCCATTTGATTCAAACCAAAAAGAATTACCTGATTAAGAGGTAACATCATTCCTGAAGCTCTTTAGTTTCATTTCTGTTTTCCAACACCTAAACTATTATAATTTAATTATTATATAAAAACACAAGTATACTAAAAATAATTATATGTTTTTATTCTGTGGTTTCTACTGAAACATACACACACTTCCATATAATGGGTAACAAACTTACCATTTTTTTGTACGGCAAACTACCACCTCACGAAATGATGATTTTTTGTTTTTACATTACAACATCTCATGGTTGGAATTATGATGAAAAATATGTTTATATAATATATATATAATATTACTAATGTTTTTAGTATAATTTAATTATTTTATAAAACATACCTTTATTCTTTACATTATGTGTAAATATGATAACATCATTTGGGCAAGTGTAGACTACCTCCCCCTCAAAGTAATGTGACTCATTCATGCGTACGTATAACTTACCATCTCCATGAAAAGTGCATTTCATTTATTATCTCCAAACTTTATGAATTATTATAAATACATATATAATAAATATATATGATATTTAAATAATTTTTTAAATTTTTTATATGATAAAATAATGATCAAATTAATAGTAACAACAAGTAACAAGTCAAAACATACTCTAAAAACTAGGAAATAAACACCTAAAATAGTGAAAATAATTAAATATTACTAAAAACAAGTAATAATATATTATGAGAAGTAAATATATGATATTATAAATATTATTATGTTTATTTTATAAGTTATTAACATTTTTAAACCCATTATACATTATTTTTAAGTATGTTCACCTGAAAGGAAATGCAAGTTAAGGGATTTTCATATTACTTTTTACATTTGTGAGATAAATGTCATGTTCACCACTTACTTCTTTTTTGTGGTGTACCTACTTCCCATTTTGATATATTATATCATAAATTATTTTATCTTAATGGTATTTTTTCAATTCTAATTATTTATTCTAAGGGGATTTGAGTGAAAAGTTACCAAGTGGAATAGAATTTCGTAACCTAATTTCCTTTCATTGGATTATTCTACTAACTATTTGTCGTTAATATTATATGATTATGTTTATAATTAATTTGAATATATATTTATTTATCTATAATTATTTATTTTTATTTACATTTGATACACATAATCTGTAATGCCCCAACCCCAGTTACCCAGAGTCGGTGCATTATTTTAAAACATTGGCAAGATCACAAGGAATCAAATCCCAAATGACTGATCGGTTTAGCAGTCTTGGAAAATAGATTACTTACATGAATGTTACATTACACTTCATATCATACAAAACAACATAAATAATCCTTCACAAACGCCATTACTCTCATGGCTTAACCCTACATATCAATCACAATACACTTCTTGGAATCATGAAAAAAGTAAAACATAGAAAGGGGTGAGCTCAGATGCTCAGTACGAATAACAATACAGGGGAAACCTTCATAAATAAGAATAAACATTTAAGGCAATGTATAACTAAAACAAAATCCTTTTAAACTTGAACTTAAACATAATATGGAAAAAATAAAATGAAGTAATTCCATTTACTTATTCACATGGATATTCTACTAGTCGAATAATCACATGCAATATCACTAACCACTTTCATAATGATGGAATGCATAATTCTGAACTTTAATTTTTGTTTCAATTCCTCATTCCAAGACCTAAGGGATAACTGTAACCAGAACACAACCCGGAGAGCCTCTGTAACTGGACTCCAACCCGGAGTGCCTCTAAGAACCGGACACCAACCCGGAGTGCCTCTAATAACTGAACACCAACCCGGAGTGCCTCTAATAACCAAACACCAACCCAGAGTACCTCTAATAACCAAACACCAACCCAGAGGGTCTACTATAACGGAAACCCAACCTGGAGGGCTTACTTTTACCGGTCCCAAACCCGGAACATACTAGTCTAACACATTCATCTTAAGAATAGGATGAAATATAACATAAACATTTGTATTAAAAATATCATACAAAATGTCAAAACATTAATCATAAACCATTAATGGCATAAAATAACTCATGTATAGTCAAACATATCACAAAAACTTCAACACAATATGGAAGATTTGTATCATGATAAATCAACTTCAAAACAAGTTTAAAATCCGTTAAAGTATTTTCACTTTGATGACAATGATTTGTAAAAATCTTTGAGAAAAATACCCCTTTTCATGAAAACATTTAAAAGTCACCCAATTTTGAAAAGAAGTCATTTAAAGACATTTTTGAATCAAAGTGTCCCATACCACTTTGAAACTTTTTAAAGGAATTAACATTTTAAAAACATTCATGTCCATATAAATAAATCCTTAAAAACCATTTTGAATACATAGACATTAATGGGAAAGATTTAGAAGAATAAATATTTAAAACGTTTGAAATGATGTTTTAGTAAAAATTCCCTTAAAATAATCCCTTTGAAAACTCTTTCATAAAACATGAACATGGATAATAAATATGTCTCAGTAGATACTTATGCAAAACAACCTCGGATAATAATGAGATTGTGAAATTAACCCTTACCAATTTGGTAACTTAGGAAACATACACCCCATCAAAGAAGTATCATACAATTAATATGTGAATACACATATATTAAATTGTATTACACAAGGAATACAATTATGGGCAGTACATATACCACACAAAAGGTAAATAGTGTCCATATGGCATGAATCTCACGGGAATAAGGTGTGAGATGAAAACCCCTTACCTTGTACTTTTCCTTTTTTGAGGGTAGTTTAACTTCCTGTATAATAGTTAAATTATTTTTATTAAATTATAAAATAATAATATACATTAATATGATATCATATATGATCTTTTAGCATTTCTTTGTTAATAATATCTTAGTATTATCGTCATTTCGGGTGTTAACTTACTCGTTTTATTTTATATGTTTTGTTACATAATCCGTGTTTGTTATGAATAGGTAGTATATTATTCATATACAGAATGATATAAAGTCCATAAACATTATTTTTAATCATAAAATGATAATTATAATTGAATGGGTATGATGGGGAGTGAATCTTATCGTGTTCTTGGAGACAGTAGTCCGTACGTACCCACAAACGCTACTTCCATTTCATTTTTCATTTTAAAAGAAATAAAAACCAAATGATACATAGGTATGTTATTATTAAATTATAATATAATATATTATATGTGTTACTTAAGTTCATTAATACCATCCTTTATGCATTCCATGTATGGTATGAACGAGTCATATCACTTTGAGGGGGCGGTAGTCCGCACTTCCTCAAATGAAATTATCGTATATATATACAACATGAAACAAATAATGGTATTCTATAAAATAGAATTAGAAAAGATTATATATAAAATAAATATCATTAATATCATATTTAATTATAGTTCCATCATAAGTTCCACCATGAGAGGTGGTAGGAGATAATTGAATAATCATTGTTTTGTGAGGCGTTTGGTTTCCATCCACAGAAACATTATGTTATTTACCCATTAGATGGAGGTGGGTGTAATTTTAGTTCAAATACTTCTCATAAAAATATACTAGTATATTTTTGATACTGTTTTTGTTACAAAATAAAATAATAATAAGAATTTAGGGGTTTGGGAAGTAAAATAAAAGAAAATAATCTAAGAGAAATCATTACCTTTAATTTGAGTAACTCCCTTTGGTTTGAACCAAAAAGGACTCTTGAAGTGCCTTATGCCTAAGGTAAGGCTTCTAGGAGGAGGAGAGGGATGTAGGGAGTTTAATTGGGCAGTTTTTGGACGAGCCAAAAGGCTTGAGAGGTGTGAGGAATTGGTTAGAAGTGGTGTCCTTTTATAAGGGGGGTGGGGCTCTTTAGGAAAAACTTAAGGTATTATTTTATAATAAAATCATATTAGGTTTATAATGGCTAAAAAGTGGATTATTCAAATTATAATGTGGGGATAGGTCAAATAAACTTAACCAATAGGTTTTAGACATGTTTGGGTCACTTTATTAACCTTATCTTTTAAATTTAACTCTTAGTTAATTTGTTTGACATTTACCATGCCTCTTTGTCTTTTTATATTATATGGTTAATAAACATACTATAAACGTCTAATCTACCTCCAAGTAGTCCATTAATGATACACCTATTATTATATAAGTCTTTTTGCTTAACCGTAGATTTTTAGGAATAGAATATCAATTAATAATATAATATTTTTTTTTAAAACTCTTTTAAGTCAATTTTGGCACTATTGGGTATTTTGTTTTTTGATGAATTTATAAAAGCATTATTACTTCGAAAAAAATTCATATAACCAATCATAATATGTCATATTAACCTATAAAATTATTTTAATTCATAAAAAGTCTCATATTAAATTTATTTTGGTATTTATAATATCAATTATCTTAATATTTCATTAATTCAGTAATTACTGCATCATATTATGTCGTAAATAAATAAAATTATATAATGTCTAAAAATTATAAATAAAATACCATTATGTAGGAAATAATTTTATCTTTATAATTAATATTTATAGTAAAAAATATTACTTATATAACACCATATAAAAATTAATTACTAAAAGTTTTTTGTTTATGTCAATTTTGTCTTTACATTAAATTAATTAATCTAAAATGTCATTATCATTCATAAGTGGCTCCATGGGGTCCCAAAATCTACCCAAATATGCCCATGGTTGTCCATTACTCATCCAATAAGGTTAATACAGGTGTTGAGGTAATTTTGAATTATTAAAATATTCTTTTTACCTTGAATTACCCTATTTACCTTTAACCGCAGTAAATAAAAGTAAAAAGGTACTATTCACCAAAAATTATTTTTGTCTTATTGAACCATATTTTACTCCTTGATATTAACCGTGTCTCTCGGATTTTTGAAAATTCAACTCACAGAAGTGGTAAAATTGTGTTTTATGGGAATTTTAAAATTCTCCTAGGAGGTGGGTAAAAGACGGTGAAAAGTTCAATAAACTTTTTATATATCTAAAATTATTATAAACTGACTCCAATGAATTCAAATGAACTTATATAAGTATTATGTATCTATTTTAACATAAAATAATTTAAATAAAATAAATAATTATTTAAATAAAAAATCAGTTTTAACCAATAACTCAGCGTTTTTCACTATTCATCAAAAATTGATGTTTCTCAGAAAAATACCAAAAATTCGGCCTAAGTAATATTTGATATTATGAATTCAAAAATTATGTCTATTTTATCAAATTCAAAACATATAAGTTTCATTAATTAATTTAAATTAATTCTCATTGTCAAAACAAATAGCGTGTTTTTAAGAAATAATAATTATCAAAAGATTGGCACTTACTTATGTCCAGTTTAAAGGTGAAATTTTGTCCAATGACCAACATTGTATTAAATGGTAAAAATATATTCTAAATATACTTTAAAACCAGTCAAATTCATAATTTATGACTATTAATTATTTCAATTAAAAAAAGTTGTTTTTAATTAAAATTTTGTAATTTTCACTATTCATCAAAATATGAATGTTATCCAAAAAGTACCAAAATTTCACCCTAAGATAATTTCAATATTCTGAATACAAAAATGATGTTCATTTTGAATGATAAAATGTATCAAATTTCAAAAAATTGGTATTACTATTCTTAAAGGCTAGTATGATTGGTTGCGGTGTGTTAGAACTCGAAGTTGTGTATAACACATGCTATTGTATTATTCAAAGAGAAGCATACTGTGAAATCTTGGGGTGTTATATTCTCCCATCATTAATTAAATTGTTTTCTCGCAATTTTTTCTCAGTATTGGAAACTTGGGGTTGATATTTCAAAATATCATAGTTGAAATCCCACATCGAAAAATGGATTAATGAGGTCTCTATTTAAAATAAAGAGTGGTAAGTATGAACGTTACCGAAAATAACACATACTAGGGTTCCATGTAGGAAAACATGGATATGGAAGAGAAATTTAACCATCAATATCCGATGGAGAGTGGTAGAGAACATGGCTATGAAATTCCCAACAATCACAAAGCCATAAATTTGTGATGATCTAAGGTACCATCTAGGGAAACATTTTTGTTCTAAGTTCCTTTTCTTAATGTTGAGGAATTTATTTATGAGATTGTCTAAGATCATAAGGAGATATACTTACATTATAATTATAGTTTTATCCATTAATAAATTTCTACCACAAACTCATCTTTCACTACAAAACATAATACAACTCAAAAATACTCTATTTATACTAATCATATAGGGTCCAAAATATAATGAATTTATAATTCACATATCAGACCCTTTAAAAGAATAAACTATATTATACAATCCAGGGACTTCACATAGTCTAGTGGTAGGCGATAAATCCCAATTGCACTATGTTTGTGGGTTCGATTCCCGCAGCATTGTCCTACGCGACAGGTTGTCACATGGTCTGTGTGTTGTCCTTTTTATAAATATCGAAAAATAACTTTAACAATAGTATCCAATATAATCGATTCCAAACTTTATAATTATCCAAAATACTTCTGTAAACTCTCAGTCCAAAATTTATATGAAAGGTAAACATAATGTAGATCCTTTTTACCCCGTAATAGCATGTTAATACCTTCATCATGTATTCTTTTAAAACACTGAAACATCCTAAATTACCATAAAACCTTATTGATTACATTCATGCTCCCTTATTCCTTATAGAATACTGGATATAATTCATCATCCAAAAATGTTGTATACTCCAACAATTATGGAATATAAAAATCTTTCATCAGTTTCAAGGTAGTCAAGAATATCGAATATAATTTACCCAAATCAACCATATCTTATTCCAAAATCAGTACCTCAATATTAGGACCATATTATGGTTTATCTTTCCATCATCCATGTAATTTCCAAAAATTTTAACTCACTGTAGAGTCACTTTTCTTAGTACCATAAAATCTCAAATCCTCAATGAAATAGTACTGCAGTACAATTCTTATTTATTTCCAGTACATCATTGATACAACACTTCAATGAAATAATTACAAAATAACAACATAAGAACACTAGTCATTCCTCTTCATTTGTGGTATTATCATAACTTGATTATTATCCAATAGCATCATTTGTGGCATAGTCTAATTACTGGGACATTGGTTCACTTAGTGTCCAAACTTCTTGCAGATGAAGCATTGTACATTTGAAACCTTTTTCTTACCCTTGTAGTCACATACATGGTTTCCTTTTTCTCTGCACTTATAACATACTCCCATTCACTTCAAGAATTTTCCAAGGTGATTCATTCCATAGTTATCACATATGGGAAAATCATTCTTTAACTTCTTCCCTTTATCTGTCCTTCTCTCTACCATCCTTTCCTTCTCTGGATTCCCTTCAAAGCCATAGGACTCCGAGAATTATTTACTTATCTTATCAACACATGATACTATTTCTTCATATGATGATAATACGTGGGAGACTATTTCCCTTCTAATTTCTGGCTTAAGACCATGAAAGATATTATCCTTCTTATTCTTTGGATCATAAGTATTGCTAGAGTTCTCATTCCTTCTACTGGGCACCATTTCTAAAAAATGGCATACACTAGATTAGTTTATGAAAATAAATACCTAATCCCAAACTTGTAAAACACTTAACATAAATTAAACAGTTTATGGATATAATCCATAATCATAAAAATGTCTTCTTTGAGGAAGTATATACTCATAAACCCTTCATAATGGTTTGTCAAGAAAATGATAATTATCCAAAGAATGTCCCCCAAGAGTTTTGTAACTAAGAGTGTAGCAAGACCCGTTGTCGTGCACCAGTTCCCGTTCGAGTCTAGCTCAAAGCGGTGTTTTTGGGTTTTACCCCTAGGTACATCTGTGCTAGAGCCGCCTCTACCTGCTCGTATCCAGACAGAGATGTATTGCTCAAAAAACTCACAAAATCTCTACAATACCAAAATTCTAGGAAGTTATTCTATACTAATCTTCAAAGTCTATCTTAGGGCTATGAGATCTAATCAGAGTTTATCTAAATCTAGATTCCAAGGTTATTACAAAACTTCCTCGGATACCAACTATAACGCCCCGACCCCAGTAACCCAGAGTCGGTGCATTATTTTAAAACATTGTCATGATCACAAGGAATCAAGTCCCGAAGGACCGATTGGTTTAGCAGTCTTCGAAAATAGATTACATACATGAATGTTACATTACACTTCATAACATACGAAACAACATAAATAATCCTTCACGAACTCTATTATTCCCATGGCTTAACCCTGCATATCAATCACAATACACTTCTTGAAATCCTGGGAAAAGTAAAACATTGAAAGGGGTGAGCTCAGATGCTCAGTAAGGATAACAAAACAGCAGAAACTTTCATAAATAAGCATAAACATTTAAGGCAATTTATAACTAAAACAAAATCCTTTTAAACATGAACTTCAACATAATATGGAAAAAATAAAATTAAGTAATGCCCTTTACTTATTCACATGGATATTTTACTAGTCGAATAATCACATGCAATATCAATAACCACTTTCATAATGATGGAATTCAAAATTCCAAACTTTAATTTCTGTGTCAAGGCCTCATGCCAAGACCTAAGGGATAACTATAACCGAAACCCAACCTAGAGAGCCTCTGTAACCAGACTCCAACCCGGAGTGCCTATAATAACCGGACACCAACCCAGAGTGCCTCTAATAACCGGTCACCAACTCGGAGTGCCTCTAATAACCGAACACCAACCCAAAGTGCCTCTAATAACCGGACACCAACCAGGAGGGTCTACTGTAACCGGAACCCAACCTTGAGGGCTTACTTTTACCGGTCCCCAACCCGGAACATACTATTCCAACACATTCATCTTAATAATAGGATGAAATATAACATAAACATTCATATTAAAACTAGCATACAAAATGCCAAAACATTAATCATAAACCATTAATGGCATAAAATAACTCATCCATAGTCAAACATATCACAAAACCTTCAACACAATATGGAATATTTGTATCCTGATAAATCAACTTCAAAACAAGTTTAAAATCCATTAAAGGATTTTGACGTTGATGAAAATGATTTGTAAAACTCTTTGAGAGAAATACACCTTTTTCATGAAAAAATTTAAAAGTCACACAATTTAGAAAAAAAATTCATTTAAAGACATTTTTGAATCAAAGTGTCCCATACCACTTTGAAAATTTTGAAAGGAATTAACATTTTAAAAACATTCATGTCCATATAAATAAATCCTTAAAAACCATTTTGAAGACATGGACATTAATGAGTAAGATTTATAAGAATAAATATTTAAAACATTTGAAATGATGTTTTAGTTAAAATTACCTTAAAATAATCCCTTTGAAAACTCTTTCATAAAACATGAACATGGATAATAAACATGTCCCAGTAGATACTTATGGAAAACAACCTCGGATAATAATGAGATTATGAAATTAACCCTTACCGATTTGGTAACTTACGAAACATACACCCCATAAAAGAAGTATCATACAATGAATATGTAAATACACATATATTAAAGTTTATTACATAAGGAATACAATTATGGGCAGTACATACACCACACAAAAGGTAAATAGTGGCAATATGGCATGAATCTCACGGGAATAAGAAGTGTGATGAAAACCCCTTACCTTGTACTTTTCCTTTTTTGAGGGTAGGTTAACCTTCTGTATAATGGTTATATGATTGTTATTAAATTATAAAAGAATAATATACATTAATATGATATAATATATGATCTTTTAACATTACTTTGTTAATAATATCTTAGTATAATCGTCATTTCGGGTTTTAACTTACGCGTTTTATTTTATATGTTTTGTTACATAAGTCGTGTTTGTTATGGATAGGTTGTATCTTATTCATATCAAAAATGATACAAAGTCCTTAAACATTATTTTTAATCATAAAATGACAATTATAATTTAATGGATACGATGGGTAATGAATCTTATCGCGTTTGTGGAGACGGTAGTTCGTACGTACGCACGAACGCTACTTCCATATCAATTTTCATTTTCAAATAAATCAATACCAAAACATACATAGGTATATTATTATTCCAGTATAATATAATATATTATATGTGTTACTTATGTTCATTAATACCATCCTTTATACGTTCCATGTATGGTATGAACGAGTCATATCACTTTGAGGGGGTGGTAGTCCGCACTTCCTCAAATGAAATCATCGTATATATATATAACATGAAACGAATAATGGTATGCTATAAAATGGAATTACAGAAGATTATATATAAAATAAATATCATTAATATCATATTTAATTATAGTTCCATCATAATGGCCACCATGAGAGGTGGTAGGAGATAATTGAACAATCATCGTTTCGTGAGGTGTTTGGTTGCCATCCACAGAAACATTATGTTCTTCACCCATTAGATAGAGTTGTGTGAAAGTGTAGTTCGAATAATTCTCATAAAAATATTCTATTATATTATGGATACTGTTTTTGTTACAGAAGAAAAGAATAAGAAGTGTTTAGGGGTTGGATAAGTAAAATAAAATAAAAGAAGCTAAGAGAAATCGTTACCTTTAATTTGAGTAACTCCCTTTGGTTTGAACCAAAAAGGACTCTTGAAGTGTCTTATGCCTAAAGTAAGGCTTCTAAAAGGAGGAGAGAGATGTAGTGAGCTTAATTGGGCATAGGTTGGATGATCCAAAAGGCTTGAGAGGTGTGAGGAATTGGTTATAAGTGGTGTCCTTTTATAAGGGGGGGTGATCTTTAAGAAAAACTTAAAGTATTATTTTATAATAAAATAATATTCGGTTTATAATGGCTCCAAAGTGGATTATTCAAAGTATAATGTGTGGATAGGTCAAAAAAAACCTAACCAATAGGTTTTAGACAGGTTTGGGTCACTTTATTAACCTTATCTTTTAGTTTTAACTCTTAGTTAATTTGTTTGACATTTACCATGCCTCTTTTTGTTTTTATATTATATGGTTAATAAACTTACTATAAACTTCTAATAGACCCCCAAGTAGTACATTAATGATACACCTATCATGATATAAGTACTTTGGCAGAAACTTATATTTTTAGGAATAGAATATCAATTAATAATATAATATTTTTTTAAAAAACTCTTTTATGTCAATTTTGGCACTATTGGGTATTTTGTTTTTGATAAATTTATAAAAGAATTATTACTTAGAAAAAAATTCATATAACCAATTATAATATGTCATATTAACATATAAAATTATTTTAATTCATAAAAAGTCTCAAATTACATTTATTTGGGTATTTATAATATCAATTATCTTAATCTTTCATTAATTCGATAATTACTACATCTTCATTGTGTCATAAATAAATTAAATTATTTAATGTCTAAAAATTAGAAATAAAATACCATTATATAGGAAATATTTTGATCTTTCTAATTAATATTTATAGTAAAAAATATTACTTATATAAAACCATATAAAAATTAATTACTAAAAGGTTTTTGTTTATGTCAGTTTTGCCTTTACATTAAATTAATTAATCTAAAATGTCATTATCATTCATAAGTGGCTCCATGGGGTCCCAAAATCAACCCAAATATTCACATGGTCGTCCATTACTCATCCAATAAGGTTAGGACATGTCTTAAGGTAATTTTGAATTATTACAATATTCTTTTTACCTTGAATTATCCTATTTACCTTTAACCGTGGTAAATAAAAGTAAAAAGTTACTATTCACCAAAAATTATTTTTATCTCATTGAACCAAATTTTACTCCTTTATATTAATCATGTCTCTCGGATTTTAGAAATTCAACTCACATAAGTGGTAAAATTATTTTTTATGGGAATTTTTAAATTCTCCTAGGAGGTGTGTAAAAGACGGTGAAAAGTTCAATAAAATTTTTATATATCTAATATTTTTATAAACTAAATCCAATGAATTACAATGAACTTATATAAGTATTTTGTATCTATTTTGACATAAATTAATTTAAATAAAATAAATAATTATTTAAATAAAAAAATCGGTTTTAACCAATAACTCAGTGTTTTTCACTATTCATCAAAAATTGATGTTTCTCAGAATAATACCAAAAATTCGGCCTAATCTATATTTGATATTATGAATTAATAAATGATTTCTATTTTACCAAATTAATAACATATAAGTTGCATTAATTAATTTAAATTAATTCTCGTTGTTAAAAAAAATAGCGTGTTTTTAAGAAATAATAATTATCAAAAGATTGACACTAACTTATGTCCAGTTTAAATGTGAAATTATGTCCAATGACCAACATTGTATTAAATGGTAAAAATATATTCTAAATATACTTTAAAAACACTCAAATTCATAATTTATCACTATTAATTATTTCGATTAAAAAAGTTGTTTTTAATTAAAATTTAGTAGTTTTCATTATTCATCAAAATATGAATGTTATCTGAAAAGTCCAAAATTTCACCCTAAGATAATTTTGATATTCGGAATCCAAAAATGAAGTTCATTTTGAATGATAAAATGTATCAAATTTCAAAAATTGGGTATTACTATTCTTAATGGCTAGTATGATTGGTTGTGGTGTGTTAGAACTCAAAGTTTGTATAACACACGTTATTGTATTATTCAAAGAGAAGTGTACCGTGAAAGCTTGGGGTGTTACATAATCTACTTGTTGATTTATTCTCATTTCAACATTATCGTCTTTTTAAGGGTTTACTTTACAATCACATTTTATTTGGGATTGTTTACACTTTAATTTCCATAAAAAAAATATTTGATCGTAGTCTATTAAATCCTTTGATTTTATAATTATATGGTTATTAATGACCCTTTTTAAGTAATAGTGCCATTTTTCTAATCTTTGGTACTTAGAATTTTTTAGAAAATGTTTTTAAGAAAACCCAACTTCATTTCACTCTTTAGTTGGAGAAGTTGTTTTCTTCTAAAAATCTTATTTTTTAGAATGGTTTTCAAAAAAATTAACAATTTAAAAATGATTTATTAAAAAAATTACCTTTTTTTTCTTTTACCAATGTTTTCAATGGAATCTTCTTGTCTCTTTCCAAATAAGAAATTTTTCTAACCTTTTTACTATTCAAAAGTAATATTATTTTTACCTCATATGGCATGTAAATATTTACTATTGGCATTTCAACTAAGATTCATTTTCATTTTTAAAAGGTTAATTTTTAAAGAAAATGTTTTCAAAAGTGATTTTTAAACAAAATTATTTTCAATAAAAAAAGATATTTTATTCAATAATGTTTTAAAAAGATATTTTATTTCTATTCATCAATGAAAAAAAACCCTTATTTTTACTCCAACTATAATATGTTCTATTAATACCATCATTATTCCTCCTTGGGATGGGTTTTGATTGATTTTTCTATGTAAATTATTAAAATTCAATTCCTTAATTTTGTTTAATCCCCTTGAAACGTTCGATTTCCTATGATCATTGAACATTGAATTTCCCCTAATTATCCATTTCTTTTTTCATGGATGTGTTTATTTCCTAAACCATATATCATTTTTACATATTATGTTAACCTTGACATGTTATATCATGAATCTTATTATTCTCATGATATTATAAGTTTCATTTTTTGTTATTCCTTAATGGGGAGTATGATTCAAATAGTTCAAAGTGGTATGGGAAACCTTGGAGTTTTTAAAGATTATTTTCCTCAAGAATACTTTTATTGATCTTTCAATAGTACTTACATATATAAACATCAAAAAACCTTATTGTTACTTATCTTCCATTGGAGAACTATTAATAAATCTATATCTTCTATTAAATATAGATATTTTATAAGTAATATAATTTATTATGATTATTTGATATGGGGATTACTTTAGATAGGTATGAAGAGGGTGTGGTCCAGTTATAGATAGTCCCTTAATGTATTATTAGTCTCATTAGATGAAGTTGTTGCAAAAATTAGATGGTTTTCTACTCGATATGCTAAACCGTCTTATGAAAGGTCTTTATGGTAATGGTTCTGTGTACCTAGAAAACATGGCATCCAATAATTAATCATTTTCCTCATTTAGTTTCACTTATTATTCGTCCATGAGATTTTTTACCGACATTACTATGGATACATTTCATTTTCAGTTCATTGATTAAATAAAATGTATTTTAGTTTATGACCTTTCCATGTTGACTTTTACTTATCTAGTTATTTGAATGAAATGTGTTTCGAATTTTTACTTTTTCATATTGTTTATTAACTTCCTTATCATCTTGTTGATTACATGGTATGTGTGTTCAGTTATTTAGCATTCCATAATTATTATTCTCATTGATTCATTTTTGTTTCTACTATACTATACTCATACTGATAATTTTAGCTCACCCTTGTTTTTTTCCTTTCCCTAGGAATCCAAGATTCATAATATTAATGATATTCACGGATATATTATATGGAATAAAGTTATTATCCTAAATAGAAAAAAAAATATGTTATAATTAGTGTATTCATTTTTAATACATGACTCATGTATGAATCTAGTTTACCAAGACTTATTTACTCTTTAGTCCTTTAGGATTTTATTCCTTGTAATCATGCCAATGTAATGGTAGAAGATACTGGCTATCGGATTTTCAGGGTCTGGTCACTACAGTTGGTATCAGAGGATGTTTAGTAACAACTGTGGGAACTATATTTTGGAAAACATATATTAGAGAACCCAACACTTAGATAGAAATTGAGGATAATTATAGATGAACATACTAGAATTTTGGTAAGGTAGATATTATTTTGGTCTTACTATAAATAAATCTCTATCCGGATACTATAAGTGGATATGGTTCTCGAACATATGTTCATAGGAGTAACAACTAAAAATATGCATTGAGACTAACTTTGTGTAACCTCGTACACGACAACGGGCCTTACAGCGCACCTATTTTGACAATACTGAGGGATATGTACAGTACAATTCACATTTTATTTATAAACCATTATGAAGGATTTTGAAAATGAATAACCTAGTTTAACCCTGAGGTTTCTTCAATTGAAAATAATGTTTCAAGATTTTGATATCCTAAAAATTAATATATGATTTTTCCAATACTATAATTGATGCTCACACTATGGTTTGTAGTTTTAGTGAATTCACTCTTATATATGATGAACTCTAGACCAAGGAATGACCTATATTGAAACAAATGGATGAAGTATTTATGTATTGGGGTTGTATTGAAAACTTTAGATAAAATGATACATAATGATTAACCTTATATTAAGGATGTCTATAAAATTTATTTTGGAAATTATATTAATATAGTTTTATAAAAGGACCTCCTATATATTGGGTGATAACAAATCAAATCCATAAATTCCACGGGACATGAACCCATGATCGAAGTATGGTAATGGTTTAACGCCAACCACTAACCTACGCAATGTCTTGGTTAATATTTCATTGTTTTTAGTTGAACAATCTTATGAAAAAATTTTAATGATGAACCAATTGTGTAACTTTTTAGGTTTAAATATTAATTTATTAACCATGTTATCTTTGGATAATATATAGAGACAAATGTAAATATTCTTCACTCTTTTATGGGCCTTACAATTCGTTAATTGTTTATTTTAGTGCTTTAGGGATTAAAGTTAATTTTTTGATACCCATTTCTTGAAGTAGGGGATGAATTAGAATTTGTTAGAAGCACAACCAAAATATGTAATTGTTCATATGAAATTAAAACTTATCATGTAATTAAATTTCCTTATATTGTTAGGCAGTAAATTAATTTCTCAACATTAGGAAAAGGATATTAAAAAAATGTTGTCCTAATACCTTAATTTTTCTTGAAATTATGGTTTTCTAAATCATAAAAGATTTGTTTCTTTGAGGATATCAACATTCCATTGATCATTCACTTATTTTTTATTGATGACCTTAATAAATCCCTATAAATATTTACACTTTTCCTCTAAGTATGTTTCTCTACTTTCTACTAATGTTCTTCTACTTAGAGACCTAGTCAAAATTTATTCCATGTGACCTTTGTACATCTAATTATCTATTTTTTAAATTATTTCTTATGAACCCTTATCATGATGTGGGATTTAAAACATAGAAAATATCAAAAAACCAATAACCAAGATTGAGATTAAATTTCAAGGACATAATTTAATTAAGGTTGGGAGAATATAACACCTTGAAAATCTAAAGTAGGAACACTGTATTTGATAACATGTATGAAATGCAACATTGAGTGCATAAAGGAATATAATATCACAATAATTTATAATATATTAACTATTTTAAATAAATTAAATATATTTTATATCTTAAAATGCACACAATACTGAGTTAGCATAGGTCACGCGTAACAATGAGTTATTTACACTATACATGGAATGTATAAAGGATGGTTTAAATAAACATATATAATATATATGAAATATATATGATAATTAAATTATAATATACCTATATATAAATTATTTTCATTATTTTAACATGGAAAATAAATGAAATTAGTGTTCAAGCATACGTACGACCTACTGTCTCCATTAACTGTGCATTTCATTTATTATCTCCATACATTATGAATTATTATAAATAAAAATATAATGTATATATATGATATTTAAATCATGTTTTAAATTATGTATATTATGAAATAATGATCTAACTAATAGTAATAACACTTAACAAGTCAAAATATACTCTAAAAACTAGGAAATAACACCCAAAATAGTGAAAATAATGAAATATTACTATAAAATGGGTAGTAAGATATTATAAGAAGTTAATATATGATATTATAAATTTTATTGTGGTTATTTTATAAGTTATTAACATGTTTAAATCCATTATGTTTGAGGTTAAAGGATGTTTACATAAAAGGAAATGCAAAGTAATGGATTTTCATCTCACTTTTTACATCTGTGACATAAATATCATGTTCACAAATTATTTATTTTTTGTGGTGTATCTACTGCCCATTTTGATATATTATATCATGAATTTTTTTATCTTCATTTTTGTTTTGAGTTTAAATTTGAATTATATTTTCTAACGTGATTTGAGTTAAAAGATACCAATTGGAAAAGAATTTCATAACCCAATTTCCTTTCATTGGGCTATTTTACTTCCCCATTGTCTTCCATATTCTATGATTATGTGTATAATGAATGTGACTATATATTGATGTATTTCCACTTTTTTATGTGCATTTAAAGTTTATACATATAATCTACTCATTGATTGATTCTCACTTCAATGTTATGGTCTTTTCAAGGGATTACATTATAATCTCATTTTGTTTGAGATTGTTTACACTTGAATTCCCATTAGAGGAAATTATTTGATAATAGTCTATTAACCCCTTTAATTTTTTCATAATCTGGTTATTCATGAAATTTTTCAAGTAATAGTACCATTTTTCCACTCTTTAGTACATAAAATTTTTTATAAATTTTTTTAAGAAAACCAAACTTCATTTCTCTCTTTAGTTGGATACTTTTTTTCTTCTAAAAACCATGTCTTCTAAAAAAATCAAAAAAAAATTAACCATTCAAAAATAATTTATTAATGAAATTTTTACCCTTTTTATCTTTTAACAATATTTTCAAAGTAATCTTATTTTAACTTTATGAACAGGGAATTTTTATAAATTTTACCATGAAAAAAGAATGTTCTTTTTACCTCATATATCATGTATAGATTTACTAACATAATTTATTTTAAGATTCATTTGCATATTTAAAAGGGTAATTTATAAAGAAATTTTTTTCAAAAGTAAATTTCAAAGAAAATTAACTTCCATATTTTTTTCAAAATAAACAGGATATTTTCTGAAGAATGTTTTTAAAAGATATTTTATTCTATTTATCAATAACAACAATCCTCTATTTTTACTCTGCTTAAGATATATTTTATTGATACCATCCTTATTCTTCCTCTAGATGGTTTTTGATTGATTTTTATAAGTATAGTGTTAAAATAAACTTCTATGATTCTTTTTATACTCCTTGAAGCATTCAATTTCCTATGATCATTAAACATTGAATTTTCTTTAATTATCCATATCATTTTTCATAGATATGTTTATTTCTGAAACCATATATCATTTTTACATATGGTGTTTACATTGACATGTTACATCATGAATCTTAATATTATCATGATATTCTATGTTTCATTTATTGTAATTCCTTTATGGATATTGCAATTAAAATTTTTCAAAGTAGTATGAGACACTTTTAATGTTTAAATATTATTTTCCTCAAGAATAATTTTATTTATCTTTTAGTGGAACTTCCATTCATCAAAATAAAAAACCCTTGTTGTAACTTATCCTCTACTAGGGAATTATTGATAAATCTGTATCTTTTATTCAATATGGATAATTGATTTGGAATATTATTTATTTCAATTATTTTATATGATTATTACTTTAGATAGGTATGACATGGGTTGAGAATGATTATGGATTTACCCTCCATGCATTGGTGGTCTCATGAGATGAATTAGTTGTGCAAATTAGATAGGTTTCTACTCGATATGCAAAGCTGTCTTGTGAAATTTCTTGATTGTAATGGATTCATGTACCTAGGAAACATGGAATCCAATAATTAATAATTTACCTCATTTAGTTTCAGTTATTATTTATCCATGATATTTTTTTCGACATATTTATAAATACATTTCATTTCAAGCTCATTTATTAAATGACACATGTTTTAATATCTTAACTTGACATATTGAATTTTCCTTATCTAGTTATTTGAATGGAATGTGTTTCCAGTAATTACAATGCCATATTTTTTATTCACTTCCTTCTCAGTTTGTTGATTATATGTTATGTTTGTTCAGTTATTTACTATTCCATAATTATTATTCTCATTGATTAATTGTTACTTCCACTATACTTTACCCTTACTAAGATTTTAATCTCACCCTTATTTATTTTCATTTCTCTAGGAATTGAATAATTGTACTATGATAGATATAAAGGGATATACTAGATAGAATAAAGTTATTATCCTTAAAAGAAAAAAATTATGTTGTAATTAGTGTATTCATTTTTAATCCAAGACTTATGTATATATCTAGTTTAACAAAACTACTAAACTTTTCATTATTTTAGGATTTTATTCCTTGTAATCATGCCAATGTAATGGTATTAGAAACAATCTCTGAAATTTCTGAAGTTGAGTCACAACAGTTTTAACCTATTAGTTATGTATAGTGTGATTAGTGAGTATTGATAAAATTTTAGAGTTTATAGAAGAAAATTTTAAATAACAATCCTTGGTAACAATTATAAAAGGAATAAGGATTGTCAATATAATTAAGTGATTAACTAATAGATGTAGTTAGGTATTGTATTATGAAATATAATTATAAATTGAGAGTAGTGATCTATGTGTCATAGATTGATAGTTTTACCAAATATTTAATATAGAAATTAGGTTTACAATGATGGGTGACTTGTGAAGGATGATTAAATCATCATGAGAGGTTTCATAAGGACCTATAAGATCATGAATAGAAATTATACTAAGGGTATAATAATGGGTTAATCATTCAGTGACTTGTTATCCTTAGGGTTTTTTGTGTGGTAAATTCTCCATGTTTCCCTCATAAGTAAATTCAATATCTGAGTTGTAATCCATGAGGTAAACATGGATCAATAGTATAAACCAAATTTTTTGTTTTATAATTATATATGATGGTTAACCAAGTGGTATAATATCATGTTTTCTAGAATATGATATATCTATTTCAAGACATTAAACATGTAATTTATGAGTTATAGCTTAGGAGTCATATTACAATAAATATGGTCACTCTATGTTATAAGTTGTGTTTGTGATGAATGAGTGTACAGTTTGGTGTGTTAGGATATGTGATACACACAATCTAAAAAATGAATTATAATGAAATATTTGGTGACCAGTATATTAGGATATGATACACATATAGATTGATGTGTTGTCATCCATGGAATAGGGTTTAATAAAATTGCTTCCCATGATTATACTGATTATTTTGGTGATTTGAGTTAATGTGATACACCATTAACTACCAAACAGAAGGATATGTGTATGTTTATTATAAAAAGATGATGTTTCATGATATTACTAAATTATATTTGAGACTATCCTAGTATAATATAGTTTTCTCGGGTTGGACACATGTCACCTGATGACCCTCAGTTTACTTCGGTTAGTTTCAGGATACCTAATGACCTTTAATTTTATTAAGATAGATGTTATCCCCTCAATGTCCCTTAGCCATCTTAAGACTAATACATTCCATCTGATGACCATAAATTTTCTCTATATGGATACAATCCACTCGATAACTTTCATTTTTTAGGATAAATATAGGATATCTGACAACTTGTGATTTTCTCAGTATAAATACAGGAAACTCAGTGAATTTTAGTTTTCCTAGGCTAGATGAAAGATAACTGAAGACTCTTAGTATTCATTCCCTATAATTAGTTCATATGATAATATTTATCTTCCTTAAGTTGGACACAGGCTTCCTGGTGACTCTCAATTTTGATGGGTAATATGTGAGACACCTTATAGGGATGGAAGTCCCACCAATAATCATGTGATCAGACATATGAATCTCTATACCAAAACAAGTATCCAAAAATCATTAATCAAAAATTTCCATTATATGAAGATTAAAGTATTGAAAATCTTTGTAACGACTTTGTTAACAAACAATTACTTAACATGTTTGATGGGTGATATGTGCTATTGTTTATCATATTATATGGTAAATCCACTCACATGTATATGAATTATATTAATGGATATTTTTTCATATAGTATTGAGTTTTATATCCATACCCTTTACACATATCTCAGTATATTTTTAGAGCTTATAGTGAGATATACATCATAGAAAAGGTCATAGTATAGGTGAGTGATTTAGAGTATCTTAATGAGTATGTGGAGATTGTTATGATGTGGGTCCAATTACTTATAGTTGTGTCACATTTAATAATTTTTTCCTTTTTTCATATATGATCAATCAACTAATAAATCCTCATTTATTAATGGGATTGAATGTTTTTTCAAGGTTTCATTTGTGATAACTTGGTGTATATTATTTATTATGGCTATATTTCACTATAATTCTATATCACTGGATGGTTTTATTGGTTTTATGGATATTTTTTTATTTTTTTATTTTTTATTCATGACACTACATATCAAAAAATGATTATAGGTGGTTTCTTTGGAAAAAATATTGGTTTTAACAATAGCACATTAATATGTGGAAGTTATTAAAACCAACACATTTTCCTTAGTTGGAAATTAATTATTAGTGGTTTTGTCGATATTTATGGTTGTTCATTAAAACTACTACTAATCAATATTTGGTGGATGATTTCAAAAAACAAATAAAATTGATGTGGTGGTATTTTTTTAATTTATAGACATCATTATAGTGGTTAAACCCACCAAAAATGATATATATGACATGTTTATAAACAAAAAATCCTTATCTTTTTATGATTATAATTTCTACTAATAAATTATAAATGGTTTACTAGCATTTTTTGGTATTTTTTCAATGAATCGCTATATTTTTTACCATCCCTAATAAATTAATTGTAGATTTTTTTAATTAGACACTATTTAAACCACTTCTAATTAAATAAAAAGGAATATGTCCATATCTTTAAATATGATGTAGCCTCTAGTATTAAAAACAGATATATATGCAATATAAATAATTCAACAGTTGAAATACCAAAACAAAACCTAGAAAATATAAGATTTACATAAATTATGAGATTAACTAAATATACAATAGATTAGTCAAATATTATATAAATAGCATATATATGTTTTAGTCAAAAATAAAACTATTACATAGATGGATCAAACATTAACAATGATCTCTTGTATCATGTTAGCTCCCTCCATATGATACATGCTCATAAATTTTGTATCGTTTAATAGCTTCCACTTCATATGCTACCTTTATTAAATAAAATTAATATTAAAAAAATTAATTAGATTGTATGTAAAAAATATTTAAAACTTTTATTATAAAAATATAAAAATATTAAAGTAAATGTAAAAAATTCAATACCATTATATTTTATCGTATCAAGGGTGTAATTTCTGTAGGAATTCCCCCATTCATGACCTGAAATAACATACCCAATGCACTCCCTATCGCTTTAACCTACTTATCTCAAACTAATGATCATGTCTCCTATTTCTATATTCTATTATTGATAATAACAATTTCTTTTATTGATTATAAATAATCAAAACTCATAACATTAGTCAATACTACAAGCGGAGGCATCACAACAAATATAGAATAGCTCATCCCAATGATTGATGAAGGGGATGGTTTATAACCCAACCCTTGAATATAATCAGCAAATTCCTTACCCAAAACATTTTTCAATAGCATTGTTGTGGGACACTAACACTGAATACAAGGTATTTTCATCCCATTACACATTAATTTTTTCCTATAAATAGAATAATTTTTAACTAAAAATATTTCATTGATAAAAATAAAATTTAAGTTATATTTTTTACTTTAATGTTTATATGAGGATCATTTACATAATTTCCATCAACTTTTCTTTGAATATGTTACCATAAATCGAGTTGATTTACCTCATGACTAACTTCTTTCTCCTATATAATCAAATAAAAAATAAAAAACTACAAAATTAATGTAATTAAAATTAAATAAAAATATATTTAATAAATATATATAGTATTACCTTATTCAAACTTCTTCTTAAAAAAACTTTTAGAACTAATTGCGTCTAGGATGAATTCTTTCTTTTTATTTGATGTTTTTTTAGAAGAGTCCTAAAAAATTTAATATTAATAAAAAATGCATTATTTTTTATAAATAAAGATAAATATAGTAAGAAATTATCAAATACCTTTTGTAAATTATAATAATTCTTATGCACAAAAGACTTACACTGATCCCAAGATATCTCTTCAGGCACCTTTTGGTAAAATTTATATGCACTCAAGGAGGTGTCAATGAACTCACACCACAACATGTACATAAATGCATTAAACTTTTCTCCAAACATTTTAATGTTCATTGAAGCACAATAGTGTCTTTCACATCAAAATTAAAAATCATCTAAATATTAGATATGAAAAATAATTATACTAAAAGTTGATAGGAATATTATAAATAGAAACTATAAATATTAATTTTGAATTAATTTCAATTATTTATAAAAAATATCATTTCCATAATTTATTAGAATATGCTTCTAGACATGATATGTAATTGGATGGGACATTATATCACATGATAACTGGCTCAATATCTACCCATATAAGCCTTTAACGTCATCTATAGGCACCCCAAATATGTTAAATGGCATAAAAATTTTAAAATTTCTCAGGCTCCAAACATATAATGTATTCATGTTCATTTCAGTATTTTTATTATCTTAATATGTTCAATAAATATATTTAACAATTATTATATAGATTAAATAAATTATTTCTTCACATTACCAATTACATACCAAATATTTTTGATGCTTCAGTACCCCTGTGATAGTAATTGTGGCATGATATGAATATTCAACGATCTCTCCTCAACTACTCCATTTGATCCCTCTAATATCCCTAGAGATAAAGTCGATTCACTTGAAGTAGGGAGAATAAATGATGAATATTAGAGAAATTTAGATGACATAAAATAATGTAAAGTGAGAAAACCAAAAATGGGGATCATACCAGATGTAGGAGGGGAATATTAGATGAGTCATCTAATATCGTAGGAGCTATGGATGATTAGATCATATATTTACATCAGTATTTTCTCAAAATTTATACATCCAAAAATAATATTAAATTTCTAAAAATATGATATAAAATATAAAAAAAATGAATCATATTTGATAATGTTGTACATAGATTAATTAAATTCATGTATTCTAAATAAAAAAATAAAATAAAAGTTTAAGGATAAAGAAAACAATCAATTAATTCATCATTTACTATATTATTTTCATCATCAATAGATAATATAACTTCATAAACATTATTTCTTTTCAAACATTATATAAAATTAAAATATAGACATGGAAATTTAATTCTTCCATCTATGGATCAATTTTCAAATAAAAAATTTGAAAACTCCTCCAACCACTTAATATATTGAGTTTTATTTCAAGATAAATTAATCCAAATTTTACCCATTTTTGATATTAATATAAATATGTAAAACCAACATAACACAAATTAATTAAATAATATCTTGTTAAGAATAAAACAAATGTTTTATGAAATAAAAAATATTAATATCAAAAAAATATTATCATTTGTAATATTTTACAGAGAACAAAACACTAGATACCAATATGATATAGAATTAGTATTATTAATTGAAGTAACATGAAACACTTAAGTAATTTTCTATATAAAATAAATACTACAATATTTTTATGAAATTTACTTGAAGGCCAACTATAATTTGATATTTTTAAGGTCACTTGATCTAGAGGCATCTATAAATTATAGTCCATGGTCAAAACATCAAGTTTCTTCATGTATTAATATATATTTTATATAAGGAGGATGGACTTAATAATAAATTATATTTGAGTGAATTAACTCTAATTTGTGTTTTTATGTGTTTGTATGTGTTTTTATAGGAGTTAGAATGATAGGAAAAAGGTGGAGAGGGATTTGAATCCATTAATTGAAGAGATCATTAAAGAACATACCTATAATATTTTTACATGTTAATAGAAAATAAGTTTTTGTATGACCTCGGGACACCCTGAGAGGGGAGGGGTGAATCAGGGTGTCAACTTTTTCTTTTAAAACCAAGGATCTTGTTCCCACGTTGGTAGAAACTAGTTAAACCTGTATGATGAATATGATCAGTAATGAAACATTCACATGCAAAGAGGTGACACAACAATTTTTACTTGGTTCACCACTAAGGGCTACGTCCAAGGAGCACACGCCGACAAGTTGTCGGTCGTACCAAATTCCACTAATATTCACTATCTATGGATTAAAAAGGTTCGGGAATAGTTACTCTGTTCCAGGCTCACTGGCTTTACAAAAGTTCAAGGATATCTCACTACATCCCTCGGGTCACTCCCGTTGACTCCCCCTGGCTCACTACCTTTGGTTAAGTCCTACTCAATTTATAGACATGAAGGTCCCTTCATCAGATAGACATGAATTTCATTGTCTCCTGTTCAGAATGAGACTTTGCTTGCATCAGGGTTCCGAGTTGATGCTCTTTTTAGTACAATCCTTCTTCTTTAGTGCAATGATTGAACGCACTAGATTCTCTTGTCTTTGTTTGCCTGAATCACAACCACTTGTGTGATTACTCAATAAATGAATCTCAACTTACTTAGAATTTTCATAATCAGTTCTCCATGTATGCTTGAGATCATGCATGTATCATTTAGATTTCCTCTTTAATCTCACTTTGCACCAAAGGTATCTGGCAATATTCTAGATTTCATTCAGCTCCAAAAAGACTGGCGGGCTTTAGTAATACTTGGCGCGCTTCCCCAAGCTTGGCGCGCAAGTCTCAAGACGGTGTTCAAGTCTCGGCATGCAAGTCTAAACTGGTGCGCAAGTTCACCTCAACCACTTGTGCAACACTCACTCCTTCAACTTCAAACTTGCGCGACCCAATCCCTTTCTCGCCTAAAACACCTTGGACGTGCAGCAAACAACTGTCATGCAACTTACACTTGCACGACATACACACCACTTGCATGACCAGCACACCTGCGCGATAAGAGCTCTGATTTTCTCTAAGTGTTGAGCTTGTGCTGAATGACGAGGGGTCAACCTATATTTATAGGCATTTGGACACCCTGCGTGACGGCGTGCAAGTCTCCCCTCGGTGTGCAAGTTTTAGCGTGCAACTCCAACCGCCCTAGCCTTTTTCGCGCTACTCACTTGCGTGAAAAAACCAATACTTGTGCGACCCTCTTTCCTTTGCCATATTTTGATGTTCTGATCTTGAAAAACAACAGACGCGCAAGTTCCCAAGCCTCCAAGTAATCGGCGCACAAGTTCCTTTTTCCGCGCTAGTCACTTGAGCGACCAAACCCAAAACTTGCGAGGACCTTATCGCTTTGCCATATTTTGATGTTCTAATCTGGAAAAACATATGGCATGAAAGTTTCCTCTCCTTCAAGTCAACAGTGCGCAAGTCCCTTTTCCAAAAAACACTTTTCTTCATTTGTCAATTTTCAGGGCCAAAAATTTGGCAAACACTGGAAAACTGCGAAACCTTGTATCTGCTCTTTTTTACCACCTCCAGATCATTCATTACTTTATCAACATTCTTGAATCAAACATGGATCGTTAACTACATTAATTTAACTCTACATGCCACCATGAAATCCCCTTTGTCAACAAATTTGTGTGTCATTGATTGCTTTGTCAACAAGAACAATCACCTCAAAAAATAACTTCTTTTCTGTGATTTTCCTTCTTCAGCAACTCTTTTTCATTCATCACAAACTCCACTATTGTGATATATATCCTTTTATAGACCAGTTCTAGCATCATCATATTTTTATACAATGTGAAGTACATGGCCATCTCAAAATTCCAATCCCTTGCACATTGTCTTCTTCTTCAACCGTCATTCCCTACTTCATGCAAATCATACGATTCTATTCTTCAAGAAGTCTCTTACATGGTTCTCATTAAATCATGAATAATTGCATGGTCTTCATCAAATCCCCATTCTTCTTTAATCATCATCAGATAGATTATACCTCACCATTCTTCACTGTTGTATACAATGTGTCACCTTTGACACATGTTCTATGAACTTTTACAAAAATCATCTGAATTTCCATTCCTCCATTCCATTTCATTGGAGTACTTATCAATCTCCTTCATTTTGATCTTCATTAAAAACTATTGACAACAAATACAACCTTATACACAAAGTGGTCCCAACAATCTTCCCCTTTGTATTTTTTTTTCAATACCTTACATATCTTCTGAAATGAATTCGTCAATGTCAAAATGATAATCTTCTCTTCAATCAACTTTTCTTTTCAAACTTTCATTTCACTTTCTCTCCCCCTTATTGACAAGAAAAAAAATCTCATGGTATGGAGGGTATCAATCTATACTTAAGAAATGTTTCTTTAATCATTTCACTCTAAGTCTACTTGAGCAATGCTCGATGTAGAAAACAAGAGGATTTGATTTAGACAAAAGGGTTGTCCATTATTCAAAGATCATGATACCACATGAGATGAGAACAAATGTATTTTTTCTTCAAGGTTTTACCACTTTAATTTAAAGCTAATGAAATAAAATGTTATAGGGAATAATCAACCTGAAACTACTGCACTCACATCAACAAACAGATCAGAAACATTCAAGTGCAATTGGTAGGATAAGTGGCCTTGGGGAACTTCTATTCTTCTTATGTCACTGATAAATTTAGTTACTCCCCCTTTGTAGAATGATCTTTGTTCTGAGTAACCAAGGTTGAGATGTTGAGAAATGACATACCTTCTCCAATGACATGTTCTTCAACAAATTAATAGAGTAATTGCATTTAATACCAGTCGGAGTTGATACTGATTGAAACAATAATTTTGGAAGCTTATTCACCCACCCCCTAAAGGGAAACACTCCTCATCATCTTCATCAAGAGTTATCCTTCATCATCTTAATATTTTAATATCAATTAAAGAATCTTCCAAGGATGGAATCTTCTTCAGATTAGCTATCAAGAGTTGACAGCATTCACTACTTCTCAGGTTCTCCCCCTGAGAGCATGATTCACCTTCAATTCCCGGAATTATTAGCAAAAATACAATACACAAATGATTACGGGAATAAGTTGGTTCCTCCTTGATTCATCAAGATGAGTTATATGGTTGAGGTTATTTTCTCAACAAAGTTCCTCTGTTCACTCCAGTCTTTATGCCTGCACACTTGAACATATGTTCTGATATGTGTTGATGTGGAATGATTCTCTTCACATTCACTTATTCTTTGTGTAGAGAATTGTTCTGCTTAATATCCATCATATATGCTACATAATTACTCCTCTTAAGGACTACTTCTTGCTCTGATATTAAGGTTAGACAACCTTTTGCAGCATGACCAGATCTCATACATCTCTCACACAGAACTTCTTTGACACGTGTGTTTCTATTGGTTTGCAATCTCTCCTGTACTCTGTCTTCATCATGTGAAAGTTTTTCTTTTCCTTCATCACCAACCTTGGCCTTTTCATCTTCAAGTTTCCTCATTCTTTTCAAATCTTCTGGCCAGATGACCAATATGTCCTTCGGAACTGTTGCAGCTGGTTTGGATCTTCCACATGGGTTCATCTGAGCTTCATCCCACTTAGTTTTTCTTTTGGATGAATGACCCTTCAATTTCATGGATCTAAAATCATGGGTCTTCTCAGCTTCCTTACTTTATATCTTCTTGGGGAAATGTGTTTTCACATTATTCTAATAATTTCTTCCCAAGGTACTTGCTTCATACTTAGACGGCATCGGAGGTCTTCTTTTCTTATCAACAGTGAAAGCATATTCATATGGGCATCTGCTTACCTTGTGACCACTGTCGATGCATACATCACAGATGTTATCAAGAATTCTAAATCTATTTTCTATAAACAGATGCTTCTGGACCTACAGATGTTGATTCTTCTTCTTTGTATTTCTTCCCTTTGATATAGGCTTTCTTTGTGATTTTTCATTAAAGGGATTGTACCAACAATCCAGTGCACAATGCCCAAATCTGTTGCAGCACCAACATTGACCCACAAATCCTTTCTTCTTTGTTTATTCTGTATGAGGTTGTTGGGCCTTCTTGCTAATGTGTTTTTCTATATCTGGGGAACCATATTCTAATTTTTTTTCTTCATATCCACCCTTACCATGGTGGTAGGTTCCTTCTCCTCACCTTTCTTCATCCATACTTATTTAGAATTTTTCTTCCAGCCTGCACTGATTGTGGGAATGTATTTAGAAACATGAGTACAAGATGGTTCGGATGGTACCTTCACTTTATCAATTGCTTGTGATATATCAATGAGTGAATTCATGATCTTCTTATCACATGATGGAGGTCTTTTGGATTTAGCATCCTCCAGTGTGCATTGAATAGCAACATATATTGTTTCTTGAGATGGATAATCAAGAGTTGTCATAATCTTCTTGTCACGTGTTAGAGGTATTTCAACTTTAGTATCCTCCAGTGAGCATTGAGTACCAGCAGAAACTGTTTTTGTTTCATTATTTTGTGAAGTCTCAATATGTGTCTTCTCAAGATTTGTCAATTGGGCTTCTAATTTTTGACTTTCAATATTGAGGATGATCTTCTGATCTTAAATCATGATCATCTTCTCTTCACAAGTCTTCTTAAATCTTTCAACTTCATCTTCATGCATATTAACTGTGTTTTGTAACAAAGAGTCATGTTCCTTGAATCTCTTGGAAGTTTCTTCCAAACAAAAAATCTCGACATCAGTGCTCTTTTTCAGCTCAGCTTTAAGTGCATGGATATTTTCATTTAGAGTCTTATTGACTCTCTCTTTTTCTTCAAATACTTTAATCTGTTTGGTGAGATTTAAGCATTCCATAACTTTTACTTCCAATCCATTTTTCACATTATCAGCTTCCCTTTCCAATCGGTTGATCTCAACCTACATGCATTGAAATATTTTAAAAACAAGAGCAACTCTTCCTTCAAGAATATCATGCAGATAGCTTATTAATTTCTCATGATCACTTGCGATAGAAGCGTCTTCCATTCCTATGGCAGAATCACATGCAACCTGATCGATAATTTTCAATCCTAGTATTTCTTCATTATTGGAAGGGCATGGAGAACCAGACACTACAAATTCTTTGGATATGAGGTACTTCTTCAACTACTTATTCTCTTTCTTTTTTCTATTTGTACTGGTCTTTCTAGATGTAGGATTCTATTCATAAATGATTGAATCTTCATCAAGACTACACTTCATTATTGACTTTAGGAAGGAAACTCAAATCCTCTTCTGAATATAATTACTGTGGAGTATCCAAAATACATGAAACTCCCTCTGATACAACTTGTAGCACCCTGGGATACCCTGAGAGGGGAGGGGTGAATTAGGGTGTCGACTTTTTCTTTTAAAAACAAGGATCTTGTTCCCGTGTTTGTAGGAACTAGTTAAACCTATATGATGGATAAGATCAGTAATGAAACATCCACATACAAAGAGGTGACACAACAATTTTTACTTGGTTCACCACTAAGGGCTACGTCTAAGGAGCATACACCGAAAAGTTGTCAGTCATACCAAATTCCACTAATATTCGCTAGTTGTTGATTACAAAGGTTCGGGAACAGTCACTCTGTCCCAGGCTCACTTCCTTTACAAAAGTTCACGGATAGCTCACTGCGTCCCTCGGGTCACTCCCATTGACTCCCCCTCACTCACTACCTTTGGTGAATTCCCACTCAGTTTATAGATGTGAAGGTCTCTTGATCAGATAGACATGAAGTTCTTTGTCTCCTCTTCAGCATGAGCCTTTTCTTGCATCAGGGTTCTGATTTGATGCTCTTTTCAGTACAATCCTTCTTCTTTAGTGCAATGACTAAACTCACTAGATCCTCTTGTCTTTGTTTCCCGGAATCACAACCACTTATGTGATTGCTCAACAAATGAAGCTCATCTTACTTGGAATTTTCAAAATCAGTTCTCTATGTATGCTTGAGATCATGCATGTATCATTTAGATTTACTCTTTAATCTCACTTTGCACCGAAGGTATCGGGCAATCTTCCAGCTTTCGTGTAGCTCGAAAAAGACCGGAGAGCTTCAGCAATACCTAGCGTGCTTCCCCAAGCCCGGTGTGCAAGTCTCAAGACGGCGCGCAAGTCTCGGTGTGCAATTCCAAATCGGCACGCAAGTTCACCTCAACCACTTGCGTGACACTCACTCCTTCAACTTCAAACTTGCACGACCCAATCCCTTTCTCACCTAAAACACCTTGGACATGCAGCAAACAACTGTCGTGCAACTTACAATTGTGAAACCTAGACACCACTTGCGCGACCAGTACACCTGGGCGGCGGGAGATATGATTTTATCTAAGTGTTGAGATCATGCCGAATGAGGAGGGTTCGACCTGTATTTATAGGAATTTGGACACCCTGCGCGATGGCATGCAAGTCTCCCCTCAGCGCGCAAGTTTCAGTGTGCAACTCCAACCGCCCTAGCCTCTGTCGCGCTACTCACTTGTGTGACCAAACCAATACTTGCGTGACCCTCTTTCTTTTTCCATATTTTGATGTTCTGGTCTTGAAAAACAACAGATGTGCAAGTTCCCAATCCTCCAAGTAATCGGCACGCAAGTTCATTTTGTCGTGCTAGTCACTTGTGCGACCAAACCCAAAACTTGCGCGGCCCTTATCCCTTTGACATATTTTGATGTTCTGATCTTGAAAAACATATGGCATGCAAGTTTCCTCTCCATAAAGTCAATGGTGTTCAATTCCCTTTGCCAAAAAACACTTTTCTTCATTTGTTAATTTTCAGGCCCGAAAATTTGGAAAACACTAGAAAACGGCAACACCTTGTATCTGCTCTTTTTGTACTGCATCCAGATAATTCATTCCTTTGTCGACATTCTTGAATAAAACATGGATCTTTAACCACAGCCCTTGAACTCGACATGCCACCATGATATCCCCTTTATCAACAAATTTTTGTTTCATTGTTTGCTTTGTCAACAAGCACAATAACCTCAAAAAAAACCTTCTTTTCTGTGATTTTCCTTCTTCAGCAACTCTTCTTATTTCATCACAAACTCCACTATAGTGATATATATCCTTTGATAGACCAGTTTTAGCATCATCATATTTTGATACAATGTGAAGTGCATGGCCATCTTAGAATTCCAATCCCTTGCACATTGTCTTCTTCTTTAGTCGTTATTCCCTACATCATGCAAATCATATGATTCTATTATTCAAGAAGTCTCTTGCATGGTTCTCATTCAATCATGAAGAATTTCATGGTCTTCATAAAATCCCCATTCTTCATTAATCATCGTCAGATGGATTATACCTCACCATTCTTCACTGTTGTATACAATGTGTCACCTTTGACACATGTTCTCTAAACTTATGATCAATACAACAATCATCTGAATTTACATTCCTCCATTCCATTTCATTGGTGTACTTCGTGATCTCCTTTATTTTGATATTCATTGACAACTATTGAAAACAAATACAACCTTATAAACAAAGTGGTCCCAACAGTTTTTTCCAAATAATTTTATTTTTTTGGTCACCTTTATATGAGTGAAGATAACTGAATCATGTCCTTCCACACACACATCGAACCCGAGTATATATAACCAAATTTTAATTTTTATCTTGGTTGAGTAGATATAATTTTCTGATTCATATGTCTCAAGTGGTGTTCCTATGAACATATCATTCACCCAACTATGAATTTTTTAAATAAAGTTCAAAATTATGTATTCATTTAATATGTCATTGATTAAATGTAGTAAAAATATACATATAGAATTTCAATTATATTCCAAATTCTAAACCATTTAATTAATTTATTTAAAATATTTATACAGAGTCATGCTTATTATAATGTATAAATTATTATATCCCCTATATAGTATATAAATTTTTAACATAGTTTTGTATTGAGGTATAATTTCAATTTAAATTCCAATAACAATAAAATTTAGTAGTTTTTTTGAAACATACTGGTTTTCATTCTATGAATTTAGTAGCGTGAAATCCAAAGGTTGATGTATTATTATATCTAATATAAATAAATAAATTTAAGTCCTATTCCATCCAACATAACATTAATTGTGAGAATTATATTAGTTATCCCCGTCTTAAATAGTGATTGTGATGAATTTATCCATTAATAAACTGATTAAGAATTAAAATAAGTAATTATAAAAAATTGGTTAATGATTATGAAACAATGTACATAAATAATTTGTGATTAAAATATATATTTAATATCAAAAAAATGTTTTTTACATATTTTAATATATATATACAATAAATAATAACAATTGTTATGGATAAAATATACATCATACACAGATTGAAAATTAAAAAACATTGGTTTTACCTAAATATTATTGTTGATGAGAGGGGATATCTTATTCATAGGTTCTTCATAGAGGTATGATGTTGGGGATGTAAATAGGAACCAGAGTGTCATTGTGAGGATTTCATGTCTGGATGAATCATCCAAGGCTCAAAAAAAGGCAATTTCGAGGAGGGAAGTAGGTTCTAGAATATTTCAATGAGGATGTTGTGTGGGGAGGAGATGCTGGAGGGGGATACTCTAGAGGGGAGGATTCAGAGAAGGGTAGGATTCACTATAATATATGGTAAGGGCATCTCTCAATAGAGGAGTAAAAAAATGGTGATAAAATGTGATATTAAGTCATTATTAGTGAGCGTTTTTTAAAAACACCAATTAATAAAAATGTTGTGGGTTTTTTTAAAAAAACCTCTATTAATAATTATTTAGTGGTGGTAGAGTTCAACATGCCACTAATAAATTGGTTGGTATTAAAATTTCTCTAGTTATTGGTAGTTTCATTAAACCCCCATTAATAAACCACTTCTGATAAGTAAATTTTATTTAGTGTGATATTGAGAATATAGTCTCTTTATAATAAATTATTTGAACATTTTGACTATTTAGTAGCCTTTGGTGTGTGGAAAAAAATTCACTTGTGGTATGTGATTCTTTGTATTAGGATTTATTGGTGGGTTATATTCCAATATGTTAGAATACATATTAATAAAAATAAGGGAAATATTTTTTCTAATTCATAAAAAATAATCTATACATATTTTTGTATTTTTTTCACATTAAACATGGTTAATATTTTAGAATATATATCTCTTTATAAGTTACACAATAGAATAGAAACCACCCAAAAATTGTTTATAAATGTTGAATGATTATAATAATAAAATTATGTTAAAATGTAAGATAATTATGTGATTTTAAGGTTTATAACTTTACCTCTTCTATGTTTACTCATTCTGATATATTAATTTAATGGCCATAAATAACCTTTAACACATGAAAAATATTTTCTCTATTATTTTATTATCATGTAACAATCATAATAAACCACACACTTATCTATACCAAATAACTTATAAATAATATTATTTGTTAATAAATCAATCCACCATGTACCTACATGATCCTAATTCATCCAGTATTTTTACATTGATATTTATAATAATATTATGTAAAATTTTACATAAATACTTATCAATATACATCATATCTAATAAATGCAGCAAAAAAATTATAACTAATAAGTTATAACAAATAATTTGATATTTTGTGTCAAATTAAATATGTATCTTAATAGGAACAAGTTATTTTAGTTGAAATTGTGTGAATGGAAACAACATTTACCCCTATAACTCTTCTAAAAATTTATTGACATACATTGAAGTGGTTTTTCTTTCCTAGTAACATTTTTAAAATCTTTATCATCAAATATATATAGATATATAACTAGTGAGAAATGTTGATCTACCATAATATAAAATCAATTATGGTTCACGTTAGATTAACAAATATTTAATGGAATTATTCTAAGAAGCGTCATATATTGGCACATCCACATTCAATATATTATTAAACTCTACTATCATTGGTTAAAAGTATGAATATATATCATTTCTAGGAAAATTAAATATAGAAAACTATACATCCATGAATGGATTATTCTTGAACATTTAAGGTAGTATGTTATATATCTTAACAAATATGTGTTAAAAAAATTTATTGTATAAGTTTCACTGAATGAATTAAACCCATCATAAGATAACCCCAAAATCACATTGTGAATGTCATCAAAATAATCAATATATTTTCTATTAATATAATTTCATGTTAATCTATATACCAGGTACACTGATTTCTCATAGTTTTCATTTCTTTCCTTTTTCAGTCTCAAATGGTTACCATATTTTTGAAAAAAAAACATGTGTTTAAATGTCAGTATTAGAGAAATGTTAAATAAAATAATTTCTAATAAATGAAAAAATGTTCTATATTTATTTGCCTTATATATATATATATACCACACTTCTTACATTAATTTAGGGATGAATTTAAATTCCAAAATAAAATAAAATATTTTGGGCAATCATACTCTTTATTGGAAGAAAATAAAAATTGATCAATTAACTTCATCACTTTATTATCATTTATAAGAATGTTCCCTCCATAATGAATTAATTACATAAAAAAATTTATCAAATATTCATTAGCACTATCATTATATCCATAAAATTATTAAAATGATATAATCACATTATAAATTAAATTGCTATCATCTTATCACAACCAATATGCATTAGTGTCTCAAAACCACCCATTAGATTCTCAAATATACTAACACTATCATTGTGGCTATTAGATGTAAAATATAACATTTAATTTCCACTCATTTCTTATTATCCTTCTTGATATAAACTACTGGGTTAAAAATGAAATGAAACTGGTCAAATATTATATTTTTCATACCATTAAATTATGTCTCTTAATATCATTTGGGTTTTAAAATGCCTCTTAATTATGGGTTCTTAAATTATAATTACTTTGAAAACCATATCTAGTGATATGAAAACTCACTTATTCAAGATATAACCATTTTTCATCATAATTATAATCGGGTTATTGAATATGTCATCATTATAATGTTTTTTAAAAGAAAATTTTAAAAATACTTTCAATTTCATCTGAAACTCATTAAAACCCTAGTCATGAAAATATATTCACCTTAGATAAATTTTTAAAATAAAAAAATATTTAAAATAAGAAAATAATATATTGGTTATTTAATTTTTTTATAAGAAATAAATATTAAAATAAAAACTTTAAAATGAAAACAAAACATCAAACACAATTTAGTAAGAAATGAAATTTTAGTATTCAGATAAAAATAAATTTTTATAGTATTAAAATAATAATAATAATAATTTTGGAAACATATTTCTCCCGACAGTCAATATAACATGAGATGTGGTGTAAATTAGAAAATAGGCCTTGAAACATTCACATAATGAATAACAAATTTTGATAGATCTTAGTCCTTGGTTAAAATGAATTGGCATCTATAAGAAAAATAAAACAATTAGTAAAGAGATCATACACATAAGGAAGACAATTATTCACTTATTTCACCCAGCATGGGATATATCCATGGCAATTAAAACTAAATAATATATATACTATTTTATTATGAAGTTAAATGTTTACAGTTAAGGGAGTAGACCCACTAACTAATCTAAAAGGTGTTATTATTTCTCACTACCTTTACACGCCAATGCAAAATTATATGATAATAACTATAAATCAAGACATCCAAAGTATGAGGCGATCAATGAATCACTTTTTTATTAGATATATACATGTTTTTATAATAAATTTATATATTATTACCCTGCTCTATATCAGTGTCACTACTTTATTCCCACTACTCACGATCAATATAACTTTTATAAATTTAAACATTCCTTATGATCATACATAGATATTAATATTCATTAGTAAAAATACTCTTTTATCAATCCACTATGAAATATTAATTTACATCTAAAATAATAGACTGTGGTTTCTTATATGTACTATATACCTTTAAGACTCTCTACCTTTCATATTATTCTTCATAATTCACTAAAAATAATTAATCTGTCACCATATCTTTGAAATACCTCTCTTATTTTTTTGATATACACCATTATAATTTTTCAAAAAAGTTTCATTTTTGATTGAACAGACATTATATAAATTATATAATACATTTCATGTCAACCAAACATCCCATAATTTTCATACACAGCTAGAGTTTTATTAAATAAATAATTAATCTCAATCCATTTGGAATATAAATAATTCTTACTTCAAGAGAAGTAGTTTCTTTGATGAACATCAAAAAAACCACCATGCCCTGTTTAGTCACATGTTCAATCATGTTATAAAATTTTTATATAATCTATGCAATATTTAATCATAAATTATAATTTGATATTCTTCAATACATATGAAAATTAATTTTTGAATATAAATGATATCATTAATATCACTATTTTAAACACATTATTCACCACCCCCAATAAGATAGTGTCTCTATTTTTTAGATTATCTTTTTTTATGATATACCCTATAATCTACTACAACAAACTTGATTTCCAAAAAAAACATATGCTTAATCCATTAATGATATCACCAATCGTAAATTAATTTTAAATCCTAGTCACTAGTAAAATTTATCACTTCTAATGATAACATTATTCCCATATAATTTCATTTCTTCCACCCATATTATATATTAAAAACAAGGTTTCATGGTCATGAAGTGATATCACCATACCATAAATAAATATTATATTATAATAAAAAATATACATTGTTATCATTGAAAACATATAATATTTTATCACTTTTAGTTACCCCTTGTGAAAATCTTATGCTACTATCTGTGATGTGACAAACTCTTTTGTGCATCCAGTAATAAAAATTTTCCAACTTCTTTGGTATTCAATTCCCATCAACATGATGAATCACATTGTGATACATTAATGTAACCACTAATGAAAAATCATCCACTTTATCATGTCTTATGATATTTACACTGCGTTTTTTATAATACAAAAAATCTTATAGTGCTTCACAAAAACAACACCCCGACTCCTGTTATTAAAATTAATTACTCCTATCATTTTCAATGTTAAAAAATCATTTAAAAAAATTTCATTTACACAATAAACCAACTTTACACACATCTATGATTTTTTTACAATAAATCCAAAAAATAATTCTAAATATACATACTCCAAAAAATAATAGGTGCAAAACTTATAATAAGTAAAAATTATATTAAATTTTTAATGAATAAAATATCAATTATTTTAATTAAAAAATAAAATTAAATACATGATAAGGAAATAATTTTATCTAATTTTAATTATTATAATACAAATTAATTAAATATATATAGGAATAATTTTTTATTAATGTAAATTAATCTATTATTTTAATTCAATATAATTATAATTAAATTTTTGATCAAACGATGAACATGATATAATAATTTACATAAACATATATCACCAAAAAAAATCACACAACAGTATCACTTAATAATAAAAATGTATAGTTTTATATTTATGTGAAGTAATTTTATAAAAATATTAATTTATTATATCATTCATATTTACATTTTAATTACACTACCCCAAAAAAATTAATCACAATAAAATTCATATGATCCAAAAGTTAATTTATCCTATTATTGAACATTAATATATCATATTATTTTTTATTTAAATTAATTTTTAACTTTCTTGAATGTTTTGTGCCCTTTTAACATACTAAAAAAATCCATATTATATGTTACATTGGGTCAATACTTATTAATTAGCCAATAATTATCTATTTGACCATTTCAAACAAAGTTATCCACAATCACCTCAAGAATTTTCATTGAATAATATTTGATCCCAACTAATATTATATCAATTTAAGATTCTAATCAAACCTCAGAACCAATTTATTATTTTTAAAATTAAACAACCCCTAAAGTATAAGATATTATAATATTTTTTCTTCTCAATATATCTATCATCTAATATATTAGAGAACATTAACTATATTTAACCCATCATTTCTAGTTTATGGAATATTCATTTTAAAAATTACAGACCCTTTTAGAGATTTTAGAATGGTATTATGAGAGTTTTATTGATTTTTTGGTGCATTTTTTCATTTTATAAATTAAAGGAAATTTATTACTATTTTACCTCTTAAAAATCTTAGATGTGTGTATTTTTTAAAATTATTGTATTTTTGATAGGGTGATTAATATTGGATTTAATGCTCTAGTACTAACATCTATGTACTTTATTATTAACTATATAAATTTTTTTCAATATTAATGCAATTACCATTGCATAATGATTTTTCTTCTATGTTACATAGGGTTAATAATTTTATAATAGTTACTTCCACACTAAAAGGTCATAATAATTCCCCACTATGATGATAAATTAAAAGTGTCACTATAGTGTTATTAAAAATATATTCTATATTCTAATGATATTATTTAATAGTATGAAAATTATAGAGGCTATTATGTGTAGAGAGTTATATTACTTTTGGGATCTTTCTCATATATTCTACCCTTATTAATTTCTGGTTCATGAGATTATGAAAAAAAGACCCACCTATTGGAAATCCATATTTAATTATTCCACTGAATATTTCTATATGTGGATGTCTATATTTATCCTTATAATTTAATATTATTATTAATAGATATAATTAGTCATGTAATTTTATGTATTGACAAAAACCATAATGAAATATGTTCACTGTGAATTATTATATTTTAGTTACTTTACAAGTGATATTGAATTAATGAATAATGTGAGAATGCATATTTCCCTTTTGTTCATTAACAGAATTTGATATCACATGCCCTTTTATGTGAATTTCAAACTAAATAAATCCATGGATATTGTGTTCTTTGGGTTGGTTCAATTATTAAAATTCATAGAAAGAGATATCAATCACATAGGTTGATGAGAAGAACAAGCAACCTACTTGTTTAAAGATATCATGATAAAGGGATTATATTACATAGTGAGCATTTGTATGAGATTTTATGTAATTGTGACATTTAGTTCTTCATCTATGTGTTCCTTTTTAGGTTTCTAGACACTAACCTTACACATTAGGTGTTCCACCTAATGCTAAGGAGAAGGGTTCCTAGAAGGACATACACTACGTGTATCCAAAATTTCAGTTACATTCTATTTGAATTTATCGTGTTATTATTAATATTATTCCCACTTTAAAGTTTAATAATTATTTAGGATTGGCTAATATTAAAGATTTAATCAAAATTTATTTGGAAGAATAAACATGTGAGTTAAATAATAATAATTATATATTTTAATGATTTAGTTAATAGAATATTTATTATATTTAATGAAGAATATTATAGTAATTTTTTTAAAAATAAATATTCATCATTCAAGGTTTGATATATATTGATAAGGATTAATGCACAGAGTTTAATGGTACATCCAAATATAATATATTAAATATAATTTAAATAAATCTTGATTTACTTATTTAATAAATGATATTATTTTATATGTATGTATTATGAATGTGAAGTAAATAATATTATTATTTTTATTATTATGAGACATGTGGTTCTTTTTGGAATAAGAGATTTTCTAAAGCCCTTTTCATAGTTAACAACCATAACATTACTTTATAAATACTCAATTATATCACTTTCCATGGTCAGAAACTTGTTGGTTACAAAAAACCTAGAGATAATTCTCTCAATCCCTAGAGATAATCCTCTCAAGAACACACTCAAGAAAAAGTTCACTGATCCTCCACCATTCACTCCAAACTTCAAGAGATCCTTAAGAATCCTCATACATTATACGATTATTATTGAAATGAAAAATGGAAGATAAAATTGATCAAATTGAATGTGATAGAATAATACATTTCTATATTGATTTTTCAATATTTTAGAGCATGTATAGATCACAGCTAAAGGGATTATTCCCTTGGATCCTATGACAAAACAATACTGTGATGAGATCAATCAACCAAATCACCAACTAATAAAGAATTACAAGAAATTGAAATTATTAAACTATATAAAAATTAATTATAAATTATATGTGATGATCCTACCTTCTGGTTTTAGTGTTAACAAGTAAATCAATCTTTGATCTAATTCCATTGGTTTTGAAATTCTTCATTATGTATGTCTCATATTATTCATTGATGATGAAAAAATGATGAGTTTTATATGCCTAATATCTTCTTTTCTTATGCCTAAACACTTAAAGTTTTATCAGAGAGGAAACATAATTAATTTATATTATATATTAATCACTGGTTGATGATATCCATTTGTTACAAGTTTTTTTCTAGATTATTCATTCTTTAATTCTGAACAGTGATTCTTTCTCCTAACTTATTTGTTCTCTCTTATATAATAAACAAAAGGTTAAATTAGTATACTTAATATCAAAAGAATACATCATGAGATGTTAATGGTTTTTGATGGATAACACCAGAGTATATAATGTGTATCCCAAAGGTAAACATCATGTAACGGTGTTTAATTTTCCAGTATTACTCAGGTTAAAAGTGGTTTGTTGTGTGTTAACTACGCATAGATTGCATTTAATGCACACCACATATTAAACAGACTAGGATAACGTGTATTTTTCTATAGTACACACATTTTTACTAACTTACAGTCCATGTAGTCCATGTATTTTCCTAAAGGAAAACATAGGGGGTTCAAGTTGTGTCGTGTATTTACTACACGACACATGAACTAACAAACCGTGCATATTTAAGGTCACACAACATGTAGCTGGAATACAAGTAATTTACCTCATACGCATCTATGATAAAAAATCACACCAAGTCCCTAGTCGTGTTTCACAAACATGTGAAAAAAAGTTTACATAAAGTATTTCTCTAATACATTCCATGTGACATTTTATACATCTTTTAATTAATTTAATATAGAGAAAAAAATTAATGATATAATTAAACCTATTTACATGTGTCCTATGGTTCATTTATTTGAAAGTTCACACCATGGGATGAGATTATTAATTATATATTAAATTAATTTTCAAGTTAAATTTTGAAGTATATGTTGAGTATGGTCTTTACATACAACGTACTCTATGGGCATTAAGAGCATCACATATCATGTAATTTACATATGATCGCATGACATTTATTTAAAAATTTATGCATTATAATTATGAGCCTCAAAATTTATCATGGATGCCATGTGAATAAATAATACAAGGACCATAATAAGTTGTTTTTATGGGTACATGTCATTTCCTCCAAGTACACTCTTTTACTTTGTAAATTTTAAATAAAATTAATCTTCATAATTTTTTTAAAATAATAATTGAAGGAAATTTATGGATGTTTTATGTGTAATTAAGATAAATTGAATTAATTAATTAATCATATAATTAATTATATTAAATATATGTGTTTTCTTTATTATAAACTAATTTATGTAATTTCTAGCAAGAATGGAAATGTTTATTCATTTCATGAGTGCAGATGATCATAAACATAATCCAAACATTGGTATGTCATTGGTTTATTTTATTTATTATTGTTTTTAAATTAAACAGATGTCTCGTAATTTATACCCTCCTCTCATTATATAAGGGACAACGTGTTTTTGTATTATTTTATATAAATAACATAAACCAATCCTTTGGTTCCCCCAACTATGTGTGAGTAAATATTATGTAATTGATAGAGCTCGCAAGTGAGTGGAGGAGGCTCATGTTCAGAGATGAGAAAAACCAATTCAATATGTTTATAGGATCATAAGTTGAATGTTACATCTCTAACTAGTGCAAGTTCAAGGTGTTGTTTCCCTAGGGTTAGATTTGGTTTATCATCCACTAGATAAACCAAATCTTAGATAAAACTCATGATCATACCACTCAATTTATTTATTTATTTTTCAATTTTATGGTTATTTATTTATTTTAATGGATGGTGTTAAAATTATATAAATGAATTAAAAAATCATTCAAGATTGAATTAAATAATTGGATCATGCTTAATTTTATCAAGATGTGGTTAATCACTTAAATAATTTTATTTAATGTTAATAGGCATGAAAAATGATAAAATTGGATATTAACTTACAAATATAAAATCCATAAACATAAATATTAACTTGGTGTAGCCTTCCACTACTTATGTTAAAATCAACGTAATAGTTCGAAGTTCTTGATCAACTAAAGTTATAGTGATTTCAATTATTAGGGAATTTTAGCTTGGGTTTCATATTAACTTAAACATAGTTTACATCAGTATTTGGATACCCAAGAAAAACTTTGTGCAACTAATAAGTAAGGGTTGAAGATATCCTTATACATGATTTCATGATTAAGGAGTCTACTCAACATATTAAATAATTGTATGTTAAAAATGTTGGAATGTTATGCCTACTGAAAACCCTTCAAATAACTTTTAAATCAGAAGTATGGGTTATGAGAAGTGGAATATGGATCCCTCCCATTAGAATATCCATGAGATATTATATTCTAAAATTAATGGTGAGGTATATTGTGTTTTGTAAAAATAGTGGTAGGTTAATAAATTTAAAAATTATTTATATAATTTATATAATATAGATAATGTACTAAAATTTTAATCACAATTATTGTAGAAGTATAAATTCACATGATTGTGACTATATCATTCCAATCCATACTAGTCAATATTAACATTCTCACAATCTCAAAATTGTAGGAATGATATAGGCATCAACACAATATACAATTCCATGAATGGAAATTATAAGTTCTATAAACCTTACATACTGAGTCATGTGATGAAAAGAATAGCGAGGAAGTAGTATCTCCCTACATGAAACATGTGGATGATTCCATGTATGTAAAAGTTTCCATTTTATCCTCTATTTTCAGAGAGATTATAAATAAATATGAGGATATATATTTAAATATAATCATGTCTCATGTTTGTGACCATTATCATGAGAAGGTGAAACAATATTGATATGAAATATCCAATTCATTATTTACATGCATGCTTGGAGAGTCAATTCCAGCTGGGCCTCATGCTATCAAGATGATTGGATATATAGAGTTCCTCAATATCTTGGAATTTAAGTTCCCTAATTATATGTGCATAAATATCATTTTATCCCCACTACCTAAAGGTTACTCTAGTTTCATTGTGAATTATAACATGATAAATAGTGATAAGACCCCCTCAAAACGTCTTACATTAATTATCCAAGTTGAAAATAATTTGAAGGTGAAAAACATATAGTTCTTATAGTGAATAAAGAGATGAATAGAAAGGAAAAGGGCCCCAAAACTTATCTAATGTCTAAGGCTCCTTAGCACCATCTTTCAAGAAGAATAAGATTTGGTTTAAATAAAATGAAAAAAAACATAGTATGTTTTTCATGTGGTAGGATAGGCCACTTGTGACATCTCGATCTGAGTGCCACTAAATGGTGCCTTGAGACGGTTGGCCACATAGCCTCAAGCACGCCTCCCCATATGCCATAGGGTTCCGACTAGAAACGAGGGTCTGGTAAGTCAATCTTGGGGAGACTATACCCTCTTTTATTAGAATCAAAACACCAACATAAGAAAACAAAAATAACCAAGTGAGGAAGCATATAAATTACCATAACAATACCATCTCATATGATATTCAAAATAAGAAAATACAATACTAAATTGAAAGGTAAAACTTTCCATGACAATGAAATTGTCATGTTTCTAAAATGCAACTAAAATTAAAGACACAACGACTCCCAAGAGTGCCCCAAACCACGTCCGGTTCCCTCTCCCATGCTCCAATCCCAAACAGCAACCAATCCTAGGGCATTGCCCTTATCATGTCTCGCAACAACAAAGTCTACTTGTGTGTCATTCAAGCAGACCGAATAGGGTGTGAGTACAACAAAGTAGGCCACCACCAAAAGTGCCTAAAACGAGTCCAGTCAAAAGACACTACGAGAAAAATGACTATTTGCAACGGGTTATTTGCGACGGGAAGAAAGCCCGTCGCAAATAACCCTTCCATGAAGGTATTTGCGACGGGGAAAACTGCTCGTCACAAATAACCAATTATTTGCGACAGGATTTCATCCCCCGTCGCAAATGGTTTGGCGCGACTTGCGCGCCAAACCGCGTGAATATCATTTGCGATGGGGAGATGTCCCCTCGCCGTAAATAGTTTGGCGTGACTTGCGCCCCAAACCGCGCGGCTTCCGCACCAAACCGCGGAGGGGTATTTGCGACGGGACCAGTCGCAAATACTCGGCGGTGGTCAATAACTTTTTGTGACGGGACATCGTCCTGTCGCAATTACCACCATTTGCGACAGGAAGCCCTTCGCTAATAACCTCGTCGCAACTACTTTAACCTATATATACCCCCATCCATTTTTTCTCCAAATCATTCAGATCTTGGTCTCTCTCTCTCTCTTTATTCTTCAGTTTTAAAGAAAAAATTTCTTTTAGTTTAAGTTTTTTATACAAGAGCAATCAGAGAGCGTCAATATCTTCAGAATAGCAAATTTTAAGGTATTTATATTTTACTTTTTTTATATTTATTTTATTTTTTCATGTTAATTTTAATTGTTGTTTATTAGTTCTAATTAAATTAGATTTCAATTGATTTTTATTTATATTTAGTTTTACTAAGAAATTGATATTGTTAGTTATAATTATAAATAATTAGTTATAATTAATATTAATTAGATATAATTAGGAATAATTAGTTATAATTAATATTAATTAGATATAATTAGCAATTAATAGTTATAATTAGCAATAAATAGTTATAATTAGCAATAAATAGTTATAATTAGCAATAAGTACATATAATTAGCAATAAGTACATATAATTAGGAATAAATATATATAATTAAGAACAACTAGATATAATTAGGAATAACTAGATATAATTAGGAATAACTAGATATAATTAGGAATAACTAGATATAATTAGGAATAACTAGATATAATTAGGAATAACTATATATAATTAGGAATAACTTGATATAATTACGAATAACTAGATATAATTAGGAATAAATAGATATAATTAGTAATAAGTAGATATAATTAGATATAATTAGTAATAATTAGATATAATTAGTAATAATAAGATATAATTAGTAATAATTAGTAATAATTAGATATAATTAGTAATAATTAGTAATAATTAGTAATAATTAGTAATACTTAGTAATAATTAGATATAGTTAGTAATAATTAGATATAGTTAGTAATAATTAGATATAGTTAGTAATAATTAGATATAGTTAGTAATAATTAGATATAGTTACTAATAATTAGATATAATTAGTAATAATTAGATATAATTAGTAATAATTAGTTATAATTAGTAATAATTAGATATAATTAGTAATAATTAGATATAATTAGTAATAATTAGATATAATTAGTAATAATTAGTAATAATTAGTAATAATTAGTAATAATTAGTATTAATTAGTATTAATTAGTATTAATTAGTATTAATTAGTAATAATTAGTAACAATTAGTAATAATTAGTAATAATTAGTAATAATTAGTAATAATCGGTAATAATTAGTAGTACATGGTAGTAATTAGTAATAATTAGTAATAAATAGTTAATAATTAGTAATAATTAGTAATAATTAGTAATAATTAGTAATAATTAGTAATAATTAGTAATAATTAGTAATAATTAGTAATAATTAGTAATAATTAGTAATAATTAGTAATAATTAGTTATAATTAGTAATAATTAGTAATAATTAGTAACAATTAGTAATAATTAGTACCAATTAGTAACAATTAGTAACAATTAGTAACAATTAGTAACAATTAGTAACAATTAGGAAGACTTAGAAAGACTTAGGAAGAGTTAGCAACAGTTAGCAATAGTTAGCAACAGTTAGCAACAGTTAGCAATAAAAAAATTATATTATTAATATTTATGAAAAAACAATATTAATATTATTAAAATAATAAAAAATTTATAAAATATTAAAATTATAAATATTCGAAACAAACTTTTCTCTGTTATTAACATGATCAAATCTCAAAGGGTCGCCAATTGTCAGGTCATGCACAATAAAAAGTTTATGTAAGTTATGTCCAATGTAAACTCTATAATTGTCCTTTCATGGTTGATCACCTCATAAGTAGTGTTGCAATTGGACAAATCAAGTCATGTCTTTCTTATCTATAAGAATTATCTTACATGAACCTTTACATAGACCATTCTTCCTTGAAATTTTAAGGGGAAAATAATGATATCCCCTCAAATTTTTAAGGAAGAATTATCTATGTAAAGTGTCATGTGAGATGATTCTTAAAGACGAGAACGTCATTACTTTAGTCGTCCTATTTCAACACTACTTGCGAGGTGATCAACCATAAAAGTAAAATTATAGAGTTTACATTGGACATGACAGACACAAACTTTTTATTGTGCGTGACTTGACAATTGACGACCCTTTGAGATTTGAACATGTTAAGAATAGAACAAAGTCTGTTGTGAATATTGATAATTTTAATATTTTATAAATTTATTATTATTTAAATAATATTAATATTGTTTTTTTTGTAAATATTGATAATATAATTTTTTTTATTACTAATAATTAGTAAACGAAATCTTCTTGGATAATGAAGGGAAAATTTGTAATCATCTCCACAACGATGATTACCAAATTTCCTTTCATTATTCAAGCAGTTTTCCTTTTGCAGAGTATTTCTAAGTATTTCTAAATTAGTAATAATTAGTAATAAATTGTAATAATTAGTAATAAATTGTAATAATTAGTAACAATTAGTAATAATTTGTAATAATTTTTTGTAATTAGCAATAATTAGGAATAATTAGGGATAATTAGGAATAATTAGAAATAATAAGTGTGAGAAAGATGCAATTAAATGAGCTGTCAGACAAAAGGGTAGTCGTCAATCCACAGGAAATTGTGTCGCCCTTAATTAATGATAATTATTAAGTAGTTGTAATTATTTATCTTCTTTTTCAGATAGTGTTTTTATAATTTCAAAATATTCAAAAAAAGTGATGATTTTATAATTTATGTAGAAAAATATGGAATAAGAAAGTTGACATCAGTCATTATTAGATGATCGAGCTTGGATAAATCGGTGCAGAAATCTAAATGGTTCTGGTTTAAATCCTGTCTATATTGAGGGTGTTGAAGCTTTCTTAGAATTTTCATCATTAAAACCAAAATATGTTTCAGAAGGCACAATTAAGTGTCCTCGTAAAAAATGTGCTCTGAGAATGTTTGACACATTTGATAAAGTTGGGGGACATCTCTTGAGGTTTGGTTTTCAACCAGATTATGTTTTTTGGTATCAACACGGTGAACGCAGTTCTAGAGAAGATTCTAATAACGTGATTCCAGATCCATCAAGGTTTCAAAATTTAGTACATGATGTTGTAGGTCCATCTGTGTAACAAATAGAAACTCACGATGATATTGATTTAACTCCTAAGTTATCACTATTCAAATTTTATGAGTTTTTGAGGTCTGCTGAGGATGCATTATATCCTGGTTTCAAGATAAACAAATTAGAAGCAGTTTCAAAATTATGGCTATTAAATAAGATAATTCAATGTCAAACAACTGTTTTGATCAGATATTTCCTTTGGTTAAAACAATGTTACCTGAAGGAAATGTGTTTCCTACAAATTACTATGAGAGCAAGAGGCTGATTCGTAATTTGGGCCTTAGTTATCGGAAGATTCATGCATGTCCAAATGATTGAATCTTATATTCTGGTGAAAATGAGTCATTGGATATTTATCCCACATGTGGACAATCAAGGTATAAAGAAGCTCAACCAGGGAAGTATAGATCGATTCTAGTAAAACAGTTGAGATATTTCCCCCTTACACACAGGTTGCAGCATTTATTTATATCTCAGAACACAGTGTCAATGATGCCATGGCACAAAACCAATATTTCAACTGATAAAAGCTTGAATCATCCATCTGATAGTGATTCATGGAAACATTTTGACCGTCTGTATCCTTCTATTTCTATAGAAGCTCAAAACATGCGATTGGGTCTTTCTACTAACGGTTTTTGTCTGTTTGGTTCTTATGGTAGTCAGTATTCATGTTGGCATGTCTTTATAACAGTGGTATGATAGAAACTCGATTCTTCACAATAATTGCTCACACAACATTAATGCAGGTAAAACGCGTATTCTTATTGCTATTCGGGAAGCTGCGCTGATTCAGAATGGTTCCTGCAACAATTTGGTGGATGATTTTATGATCCTTCGGCGGCTTCGAGTTGAGGCCAAATTCTCGAAACCGCTCCGCACTCTAGAGGTTTTTTGGAGACCTCCCTTTCCAGGTTGGATTAAAATTAATGTGGATGGAGCTTCTAAAGGAAATCCAGGTCCTGCGGGTTGTGGTGCTGTCTTCAGAAATCATCATGGTAATGTTATGAGATTCTTTTTTGGAGGCTACGGTACTGCAACCTCTCTGGAAGCAGAGATGCTAAGTGTTATTCACGCCACTGCTTTTGCTCTTCAACGTGGGTGTAACAACTTATGGATTGAAAGTGATTCTACCACTGTTGTTCAAGCCATTTGGAAGGGAGAGATTCATCTTGCTTGGTCAATTACTACGCGCTGGATGAATTGTCTTCAATCTCTTCATGACGTCAGTTTCATTGCAACTCATACTTACCACGAAGCTAACATGGTTGCAGATTCTCTCGCGAATAAAGGGATTGCTCAGAATCTAACTTGGCTGGAGGAGCTCCCAAATAACTTGATGCCTTTGCATCGTAAAGATTGTAATTTGATCCCGTCTTTTAGACTCTTGTAATCTTTGTTTTCTTTTTTCTAATAAATATGCTTTGGTCCTTTGACCAAAAAAAAAAGTTAAATGCATTGTGGAGTGATGGTGTCAATACATATGATGTTGCTGCAAAACAAAATTTCAAATTAAAAGTTGCATTGATGTGGACGATTATTGACTTCTCGGCATATGGCATGTTATCTGGTTGGAGTACACATGGTCCAAAATCATTTCCTTACTGTATGAAAGAAAACAAAGCCTTTATGCTGGTCAATGAAAAAAAAACCTTCCTATTTTGATTGTCACTGTAGATTTCTTCCAACCGATAATCCTTTTTGGAGGAACAAATCTCATTTCAGAAAAGGTATAATTGAAAGATATGACCCTCTAAAGATGATCTCAAGTAAAAAGTTAAAATCAGTTGTATTTTCATTACCCCCCATCACATTTGGACCAATAGTAAACCAACAAAAAATTCATGGCTTTGAGAAAGAACATAACTGGATAAAATGTACCATTTTTTGGGATCTTCCGTATTGGTCTGATTTGTTGGTCTACCACATGTTGGATGTTATGATTATTGAGAAGAACTGATTTGATAATTTATTTCATACAGTTTTGTATACACCATGTAAGACCAAAGATACTGTAAAGCCACGATTAGATCTTGCCCAAATTTTCAGGTGATCAGAACTTCAATTATTTGAAAATGTTAGATCATAGGGGTTAATGAAGCCAAAATCAGCTTATACACTGTCCAAAGAGAGCCACTTATTATTTTTTCAGTTGATTACAGATTTGAGACTTCCAGATGTCTATGCTTCCAATTTGGACAGATGCGTTAAGAATGGTTATATTACTGGATTAAAATGTCATGATTGTCATGTTATAATGGAAAGACTTATGCCGATTAGATTCAGAGGTTTGTTGAATTCTATGATTTTGGATTCGATAACAGACATATCATATTTTTTTCGAGACATTTGTGCAGCGACAATAGACTATGATGCGCTAAGAAAACTGGAAGAAGATGTTGCTGTAATTATATGTAAACTGGAAAAAATATTTCTTCTGGCCTTCTTTGACTCAATGGAACATCTGATATTACATTTACCACATGAAGCTAAATGTAGAGGTCTAGTACAGTTTCGATGGATGTACCCATTCGAGAGATGCATGCATAAATTGAAGAAAAAAATGCGTAACAAAGCATTAGTTGAAGGCTCAATTGTTGAAGCTTATTTGCAAGAGGAAATTTCTTTTTTCTTCTCTCATTATTTTGAATCTCAATATCCCTCAAAATAGAATCGCATGGGGTGAAATGAGGGGAATGTTAATGACGAAATGGATAATCAATTAACAGTTTTTAATCAACCAAATCTTGGTTTCAGTGGAGTTCATGAATGATGGATTTTAGATTATGAACATCACAGAGCTCATACATACGTTCTGCTCAACTATGAAGAAATGACAGCATTTGTCCTGTAAGTGCTTCTATCACTAATTCTATAATTTTGTTACAGTATTTAAACTTATTTTATTTGTAGGTTATATGATAATCATATCAAGAAACAAATTCCACAAATTACAACAGCTACTCTTGAAGAACGCAGACAAAAAAAATTTTCTCACTGGTTTCAAAAACTAGTAACATAAATTATTGATGGTTTAATATCAATTCAGTTTATTATTTATTATATTGATAATTGTTTTACAAATTTTCAGTTATCTCAATATGTAGATAAAATTGACAAACGACTGTGTATATTGAGTAACCCACCATCCAAAATGGTTAAATCTTATAATACATATGTGATGAATGGTTTTTGATTTCATACACTTGCATACGGGGAATCAAAAAAATAATGAACAATGGAGTTTTCTTGAGAGGATCACATCATAGAGAAACTAAAGTTGACTTTTATGGAATTTTGGATGAAATTATTGAGTTGTGTTATCTATGATAGAATTATATAACAATGTTTAAATTTCAGTGGTTGGATACTGAAAGATGTTTGGGTGTTCATCCAACTCATGGAATCATCGATATTAAATATAAAAGTCTTCTTGCAGTAAATGAACCATTTTTACTAGCTCAACAGGCACATCAAATTTATTATGAAAAGTATTGTGCTACTTCAAGATACTTGAGCGATTGGTGGAGCATAATAAAAATAAAATCTCAGGAAAAATCAGTTTACTAAAACTGAATATGGTCCTGCTGAAGTGAAAGGAATTGAAATTTTTCAATAGTATACTCAAAATACATCTGATTCACAAAGAGACGTGAATATCAATGATGACACCCCACAATTAAGGATCGATGATGATGAAGATGTTAATGATGTTACAAATGAATTTGAAATGATAAGAGATGATGAAACTGAAACTTATATGGATATTGATGATGTTGAGGAGGAGGATGAATACATTGACATTGAAAACTATAGAGAATATAATGAAGATGCAAATTGAAACAGTTAAATGATTGTTATAATCATAACTAATATATCTCTATATATAATAGTTATTTTCAAATATCTGCTAACAACAATCATTTTGTGTTTCAGATGGACGATGATTTATTTCGTGAGTCGTAGGAGGCTAATCTACCTTTGGATGATGAGGACATGGGATCATTTGACCCTCAGCCTACTAGTGGTTCAGGAGGTATGCAGAGGGGGTGCGGTCTTGCACGACTGATGATTTCTGACACTATCCCCGAGCGACGTCCACATCTTGGTTTCGATCCACGCACACGGAGGTATGGTAACCTGTATATTTTAGTTAGATTTCATTAATTTATTTATATATATACTAATTGTTTGATTATTTATTCTTTTTTCACAGTTTTCATCATGTATCTCTTAAACAGGGGAGCGCTATATTGCGCAATTAATTTTCTCAGCTATGGATCATATGGGAACAGATTCCTGTTGATGTGCGATGTGACATGTTCCATCATTGGCTGGTACGTAAATAAATAATATTTATTTTGAAATTTATTTTATTAAAAACTTGATATTATAAATTATTTGTATGGTTTATGGCATCCTATCAATGATATCATGTGTGACACTATCCACATGGTATGGCAGGTTTCTATGCGTGACCGTTTCCGCCAGTTTTTGCACAATTTGAGAAGGACATCCATTAAGAAAGTAGGAGTGACAAAATTTGATGAGTCCTGTAGAGCCCACCAACCAGAGTACATTTCATCTCATGTTTGGGATGTATTATGTTTACACTGGTTGGGTGGTAGATTTCAGATGAGATCTTCAGTGGGATGACAGAACCGGGGGAGACAGAATGTGACGCATCGAGCTGGTAGTCGTACATTCAGTTCGCATAAAGAGCATCTGGTAAGTATATTTTTAAAATATTTTATATAACTACAAATATAAACAGTTTATTTTATATTTCTTTAGGTAGAAGAGCATCCTGATATTACGGAGTTTGGAATTTATCGGATGATGTACAGTGATCTGGCCACTGGAGAGATTAGAGGTGATCGCCAGCGTCAGATTGTGGTTAGTATTATTTTTTCAGTTTAATAATTAACTGCATATAACATTTTTAAAATTTTAATTTTAAATTGGAATTGAAGGAGTCATATGAGACTGTGACCTCTCAGACACAGGCTGAGGGTAAGGAGGAGACGGTTGAGCAGACCAGTGCTCACCATTTTGATGAGGCGACATGGATTCAGGAGACTCAGTATGGCTTTGAGAAGGGAAGAGTAGTTGTTATTGGCTCTCATTTGACTCTTGGTACTTATTATGGTACTACTGTGATGTCGACATCCAACTCGAGAGGAGCTCGTGGAGAGACATCATCTTCTGGATCATAGTATCAGGAGCAGTTGCAAGCTCAGGCTGAGCATAAAGAGATTTTGCAGAAGCAGCAAGAAGAGATGTGTCGGCGGCAGTAGCAGCAGCAGCAGCATGAGGAGGAGATGCTTCGATGACAGTAGCAGAATCACGAGAAGATGGAGTACATGCGTCGTCTGACTCGTAGTTTAGGGATGGAGTTTCCTCCACCATCTCCTTCAGCTCCTCCACCTCCTCCAAAAGACGACCCCCAGTGATTTTTTTATGTTACAAACATTTTAATTTGACATTTTAATATGAATTATTTACATTTTCTGTATTTTATATCTGTGAAAATATTACATAATTTAATTTATAATATTTTATTATCTTTTTATATTTTTTTGTGAATATCGAGAATTTTAATATTTTTTGTTTTTTTAATGTTTTAATAATAGTAATATTAATTTTTTCATTAATCATAATATTATTAAATTTTATTTTTCAAAAAATTAATTTATTATTTGCGACAGGACCTTTTACGATGGGACCCCGTCGCAAATCATTTGTTACGACAGGCCCGCCGCAGAAAGTTTTATACATTTTTTTTTGCGATGGGACAAGAGCCCATCGCAAATAGTTTTTGCGACGGGCCCATCGCAAATAATTGTATTTGCGACAACATTTTCTACAACGGGTCATTTGCGACGGGGCCCCGTCGCTAATGCCTATTTACGACGAGATCCCATCGCAAATAGACCGTCGCAATTACCAATAATTTCAGTAGTGAGATAGTGCATGTAGTTCCATGAAGAAATAAATACAATGCATAATTAAACAGTTATCACATTGTCATTTAATATTTAATCATCACATTAGGCCTAGTTTCAATTCATGTTTCTCATTTGAATCATCATTCATTATTATTAATCATTTGGTGTAATTCGTCATGCCTAGCACCCCAAATCTCATTAATTATAGGTCTTCATGCCTATCAATTCAAATATCATTAATTGTAGGTCTTCATTCATATCACTCTATAATCCCATTCGATGTAGTTCATAATTCCTAGCACACAATAATCTCAAGCTTGGATAACTATTGGGTAGGAACTCCATTTCTATGTCCCAACTTATAATCAGTCTAGAACACCATGTCTTGCACTACAAAAATATCATCCATTTAATCATTCATTAATTCACAATAATTAGCCACGTCATCCCATTACTAATCCAACGATTAGTTAAACATTTCAATGGCCTTTATTTAACTCAATAATTAACTAAGCAGATAACCCATTAATTAATTCATTAATTAATTAATCAATCAACACAATTCTCTTTCCATAATTAATTCTTCATAATTAATTATCCATATAAAATCTCAACTTTTCTTAATTAATTCTCACAATTAATTATCTTTGAAGAACATAATGGAACATAATTAATTCTAATAATTAATTATCTTTGGTCAACATCTTGGCACATAATTAATTCTCACAATTAATTATCATACATATCCAAACATCATATCATAATTAATTACCCCCAATTAATTATCTTAACACAACCAATTCAATATCCCAATTCCAATATCAATTTGGGTAACCCCCCTTCGTTTGTTCCATGATTCAATTATCAATTAATCACCAAGGAAAACTCAATTCAATTCCACTTTCATAATTACTCTAATTTAGGAAAATCAATCATCAAGAGAATCTATAAAATCATAAACTCGCACACACATATCAAAATCAAGACAATGGGAGTTTTATATAGACCACTTACCTCATTTTATTAAGGGATGTTAGCCCAATAGAAATCCCCAAAATCCAAGCGGCACAACATCATCAATAAAGCTTTGGATCTAAAACCCTAAACCAAAATGAAGATCAAAGGCATCAAGTTATTTAAAAACTAGATCTAGATCCACAATTATAGATCTAGATATCAACTCATAGGTTTAGATCCATGGAAACAGTGGAGATCTTCCATGAAAAGATCAATTAAAGATAAAGGAATGAACTGGAGAAGGAACGGGATGAAATTTTCTTATTGGGAAGAGATCAGATCTTCAATCTGGGATTTTGATCTCAAAGAATGGAATTTGGATTGCCTTAGAATCCCTCTGTAAGGCTTTGGGAACACCTAGAATTTGTCAATCCAGAGCCAAGGTCGAAATATGGGAGTCTTAGGTGGTTTGGGTGATTTTAAAAGATATTTTTAGATATGAAATTCTTTGTGCATGGTTTCCTAGGAAGAGGTGCATGGTTAAGGAAAACAATGTGCCAAATGTGCAGACTCATCTATCCAAGTTTTCATGTTTGGCATGGTTTAGTTGCACGGTTTGTCAAACCATACACAAACTGTGTGAACATCTTTTTTGGTATGGTTTAGCTGCACGGTTTGTAAAACCATACACAACCCATTGTCCTTTATTTTTCCTTAAAAATTATCCCAAACAAACCCCAAGCTAATACTCCAAATAAAAGGTACTTAAAAAATCCAAAAAGTACCTAAAAACGTGACTGAGATGACTCCAGAAAATGTCGATATCTTACACTCTCACCACCTTAAAACATTTCTTCCTCGAGCTACACTCCTGAACTTCTCTAAGATTTCAATCAAAAAATATTGGGCCATTGAGCCCTCAATTTTTCTTCTCATTACCATGTTTCCTCTTGACCACTTTCATGTTTCCATAACACATGAACTAAAGGCAAGGTCATTCCCTATAACACTTCCTCACTATGACCCATCACACGTATCAGATGATCCACAAAGGACGCATCTATCTTGAGATCAACCTCTTCCACATTAACCACATGAGAAGGGTCGGGGTGATATCTCCGTAGTTGCGACACATGGAAAACATCATGCATAGAACTGAATTTTTGTGGAAGGGATAATCGGTATGCCACTAGCATGATTCTATCTAGAACCTCAAATGGTCCTACAAACCTGGGCGATAACATGCCCAACCTCTGTATCCTGTGGTGACCCAATCTAGGCGACACCTGAAGGAATACAAGATCACCCTCTTTAAACTCTAGGGTTCAGCTTCGTCTATCGTCATACGACTTCTGCCTACTCTGAGCAGTAGCCATATGTTTCTGAATCAAATGAACTTTCTCCAAGGACTCCTAAACGAGACTCAGTCCCAATATATTTGATTCACCCACCTCTAACCAACATATAGGTGATATACAAGTTCTTCCATAAAGTGACTCATATGGTTCCATATGTATAGTTTCATGATAACTATTGTTATAGGAAAACTATACTAAAGTAAAATGATTCTCACAAGAACCACCAAAGTCAAGTACACATGCTCATAGAAAATCCTCTAATACCTCTATGGTACACTCTTACTTCCCATCTATCCATGAGTGGAAGATCGTGCTTAAAAAAACTTTATACTAAGAGCCTTCTGTAAGCCTTTCCATAAGCATGAAGTAAATCATGGATCGTGATATGAAACTATAGTCTACGGCTCCCCATGAAAATGAACTATCTATCGCACAAACAGTTCTCCCAACTGTTCTACTATAAAGGTTTCCCTGATAGTCAAGAAATGTTCTACCTTCGTTAGTCGATCCACAACAACCCAAATAGTAGCATTCTTCCTAAGAGTCTTTGGAAGTCCAATCATGAAATCCATAGTCATGTCATCCTACTTCCATTTCAGAATAGGCAACAGCTTCAATAGGCCTTCAGATTGTTGATTCTCTTCCTTCACTAGCTAACAGGTGAAATATCTTGTTAAAAACCCTACTATCTCCTTTTTCATGCCAGGCCACCAAAACTATCATCATAGGTCACGATACATTTTTTTCACCCCAGGATGTACCTCCCTCTTTGAGGCATGAAATTATCGCAGGAGTTTCTCTCAAATACTCATAGGCACAAAAATGCAATGTTTCACATATATGATCTCATCCTTATCTATTATCTAGTCTGAAGGTTTCTCCCCACCTTCAAGGATTTTTCTTTAAGGCTAAACACTTCGGATTCTCATACTTCTTGTCCCCAATACCTCTCAATAGTATAGACTTTACTGCTACAGAAACCATAGTCATCCTCTCATGACTCTCCTGAACTACCACATGTATTTCTGCTAGAAAAGTCATCACCTTCCACTCTACACTCGACTCATGTACCAACTGAGTATAAGTTTTCCAGCTCAAGGAATCAGCCACTCTGTTCCTTTTACCAAGTGTATATGCCAATTCAAAATCAAAGGACTACATATAATCTGAAAATATTTTCTACTGAAGATTTATTTCTCTCTATGAAAATATATAATTCAAGCTTTTTTTATCCATAAAAACTATAAACTTTTCACCCAAAAGATAGTGTCACCAACACATAAGAGAATAAACCACTGCTTCTAATTCTACTTCATATGTAGGGTAATTCTATTCATGTGGCCTTAGCTACCGAGACCCATAAGCAATGACTCAATACCCTTGCATCAACATGTAACGCCCCGACCCTAGTTGCCTAGAGTCGGTGCATTATTACATAACATTGGTATGATCACAAGAAAGATCAAATCTCGAAAGACCGATTGGTTTAGTAGCCTTGGAAACACTAGATATATTCATAAGTTTTACATTACATCATAAAATGAAAAACTACTACAACAACATAATGTTTCCACAGTCCACACTATAATCCCCTCATAATATCCCTGCAGGTCATTCATAATTTACTTCTTCACTTCCTGGGAAAAATAAAACATAGAAAAGGGGTGAGCTCAAATGCCCAGTAAGGATAACAATATAGCGGAAACTTTCATAAATAAGAATAAACATTTAAGGAAATGTATAACTAAAACAAAAGCCTTTTAAACTTGAACTTTTAACATAGTATGGCATAAATAAAATTAGATAATGCCATTTACTTATTCACATGGATGTTCTACTAATCGAATAATCACATGCAAAATCAATAACCACTTTCATAATGTTGGAATGCATAATGCTAAACTTTAATTACTTTTCAAGGCCTCATCCCAAGACCTTGGGGCTAACTGTAACCGGAACCCAACCCGGAGTGCCTCTAATAACCGGACACCAACCCGGAGTGCCTCTAATAACCGGACACCAACCCGGAGTGCCTCTAATAACCGGACACCAACCCGGAGGGCTTACTTTTACCAGTCCCTAACCTGGAGGGCTTACTTTTACCAGTCCCCAACCTGGAGGGCTTACTTTAACCAGTCCCCAACCTGGAACATACTTGTCCAACACATTCATATGAAGTAAAGATTGAAATATAACATAAACATTCTTATTGGAACTAGCATACGAAATGTCAATACTTTCACCATAAACTATGAATGGTATAAAAATAGCACATCCACAGTCAAACATATCACAAAACCTTCAAAACAATATAGAAGTTTTGTATCATAATAAATCAACTTCAAATAATCTTAAAACCCATCAAAGGATGTTGACATAGATGAAATCAAAATTCTTTTTAAAGAAATATCTCCTTTTATTTTGAAATCATTTAAGATCCATATAAAATCAAACATTTTCTTTGAAAATAATCTTATAAGCTTTTAAGGTAAGCTTTGACGATTTTATAACGGCGAAAAATAACCGCACCCGCCGTATAAGTTAAAAAAAACATTCTTATCTTAATTCTGTCGAAAAGGTTAAAAAGCACCTTGTTTGGAAAACGACGGAAAGATTCCCTTATAAACCTCTTATAAAAAGTCAAACAAGGGTATAAATGACTTTAACCCATATTCTTTTAAATATTAAAAATGTTTTGAAATACATTTTTAAGAAACATGGATGTGGATGATAACGAGATCTCAGTAGATTATTACGTATAAACAACCTCGGATAATGAAGAGATTGTGAAATAACCCTTACCAGTTTGGTAACTTATGAAACATACAACCCATGAAAGAGGTATCATACAATGAATATGTAAGTACACATAAATTAGAGTGTATTACACAATGAATATAATTATGGGCAGTACATACACCACACAAAAGGTAATGGTGGCAATATGGCATGAATCTCACGGGAATAAGGAGTGAGATGAAAACCCCTTACCACATTAATCAACTGAGTCGTATGGCCAAAAGTTAATAACCACCAAATTATTTACAGAATAACATGAATATGATAATATATATCAAATTCCAGTACACAATACACCACTTTCAATAATTTAGTGGCGAATAATGGAAATCTCACAGAATTGAATGTGAGATAAGAAAAATCCCTTACCTTGTACTTTTCCTTGGTTGGGGTAGGTTAACCTCCTGTATAATGGTGAAATAATTGTTATTAAATTATACAAGAATCATATACATTAATATGATATCATATATGTTCTTTTAACATTGCTTTATTAATAATATCTTAGTATTATCGTCGTTTCGGGTGATAATCGATTCGTTCTTCTTAAATGTTTGGTTACGTAAGACATGTTTGTAATGGATAGATTATATCTTATTCATAATCAGAATGATATTAACATTATTTTTAACCCTAAAATGAGAATAAGACTTGAATGGATACGATGAAGGATGGATCTCACCGCGTTCGTGGAGACGGTAGTCCGTACGTACGCACGAACGCTACTTCCATTTAATTTTTATTTTAAAAGAATTGAATCCAAATGATACATAGGTATATTACTATTCCAGTATAATATAATATTTTATATATGTTACTTAAGTTCATTAACACCATCCTTTATACGTTCCATGTGTGGTATGAACGAGTCATATCATTTTAAGGGGGCGGTAGTCCGCACTTCCTCAAATGAAATTATCGTATGTATATACAACATGAAACGAATAATGGTATGAAATAAAATGGAATTACAGAAGCTTATATATAAAATATATATCATTAATATCATATTTAATTATAGTGCCATCATAATGGCCACCATGAGAGGCGGTAAGATGTATTTGAACAATCATCGTTTCGTGAGGCGTTAGTTTGCCATCCACGGAAACATTATGTTCATCATCCATTAGATGGAGTTGTGTGTATGTGTAGTTTGAATCCTTCTTATAACAACATCCTAGTATATTGAGGATACTGGTGTTGTTACAAAAGAAATGAAATAAAAAGAGTTTGGGGGTTGGAGAAGCAAAATAAATGAAAATAATTTAAGAGAAATCGTTACCTTTAATTTAGGTAACTCACTTTGGTTGGAACCAAAGGACTTCTTGAAATGCTTTCTGCCTAAGGGGAAGCTTCAAGGAGGAGGAGAGGGATGTGGGGAGCTTAGTTGGGCAGAGTTTGGACGAGCCAAGTGGCTTGAGAGGTGTGAGGAATGAGTAGAAGTGGTCTCCTTTTATAAGGGAGAAGAGGGGCTCTTTAGGAAAGAGTGAAAGTATTACTTTATAATATAATTATATTCGGTTTATAATGGTCCAAAAATCATTGAGGTCGAAGATAAGATGACTCATATTCTAAATAACATCAACCAATAAGAATTGGACAGGTTTTAGATAATATTTTAATCATTATAATCTTATTTATTTAAATGATTTATTAATGAGGTAAACATTGCATCATTATTGTGTCATTAATAATTTAAATTATTTGATGTCTAAAAATTATAAATAAAATATCATTATGTAGGAAATATTTTTATCTTTCTAATGAATATTTATAATCGAAAATCCAACATGTATAACCCTATGTAAAAATTGTTCTTCTAAAAGATGTAAGCTTATGCCATTTTTATTTTTATTTTAACTTTATTAATATAAAGTGTCCCTACCACATACAAGTGGATCCAAGGGGTCCCCAAATTGACCCAAGGATGCTCATGGTCGGTTATGTGTCCACCAATAAGGTTAGGACACGTTTTAGGTTAATTTTGTATTATTATAATATTATTTTTTAACCCTTATTTACCGGATTTACCCTTAACCATGGTAAATAAAATATTTACCACAGTAATTATTCAAAATGTCTAAAAATAAAAGTTACCTATTTACACAATTTGGACATCCCGATTCCAAATATGGAATCCATTTTTCTAAATTCAAAACACAGAAGTGGCAGAAATTAATTTAAAATTAATTCCCGCTGTCAAAACAAAAAGCGTGTTTTTAAGAGGTAATAACTATCAAAAGATTGACACTTGTTTATGTTTGGTTTAATTGTAAAATTATGTACAATGACCAACATTATATTAAATGGTAAAAATATATTCTAAATATACTTTAAAACTACTAAAATTCATAATTTATCACTATTAATTATTTTGATTAAAAAAGTTGTTTTTAATTAAAATTTAGTAATTTTCACTATTCATCAAAATATGAAAGTTATCCGAAAAGTACCAAAATTTCACCTTAGGCTAAATTCGATATTCCGAATCCAAAAATGAAGTCCATTTTAAAATATAAAATATATATAATTTCAAAATTTAGGTATTACTATTCATAACGGCTAGTTTGATTGGTTGTGGCGTGTGTTAAAACTCAAGGTTGCGTACAACACACGCTACTATTTTATTCAAAGGAAAGCGTACCGTAGAAGCTTGGGATGTTTCATTTTAAATTTTTTTTTTGATGTCCCAATTTATTCAGATAGTTTAAAATATTTTATTTAAAAAGGTTTCACTATTAAAGTTGATAAAAGTGCAATACTGAAAATGAATCTGTTCTTGCATTATGACTAAGAAACTCATAATAGGGATTCTAAAATTATAAGGATTATATAAAGTTCAAAATGTTGTTAATACTATTCATGACCTCTTTTAATGGCTTTTTTTTGTACGTCATGGTGTGATTGAACTCGGTGTTGCGTGTAGTGCAAGTTATTGAATTATTTTTAAGAAATAACACACTATGAAATCCTGGGGTGTTACAAACACATCTCTGATTCTGATCCTAGAAGCATCACAATACACCATGTACTCCTCACTTGACTCGGGTAAAATCAAAATCGGTTTCGATGTCAAGTGCTTCTTCAACCCCTAGAAATAATTCTCGCATGCTTATTTCCAATCAAACTTTATCCATTTATTTTTCAAACCTGGAAGCGGTTATTCCAATCGGGAAAAGTCCTGGATGAACCTCCTATAACATCCAACTAATCCTGAAAATCTTCAGATATCAAAAACATTCTTGGGTTGCTCCTAAGAAACTACTACTTTCACTTTTTCTGGGTCTACTGCCACACCTTCTTCCGAGAGGATGTGCCCCAAGAAATGTACCCTGTCAATCCAAAATTGACATTTATATAAATTTTCATATAGTCTATGCTCTCTCAATGTACCTAGGATGATTTCAAGATGTTTGGCATGATCGTCATGAGTCTTAGAGTACACCAAAATTTTGTCCACAAACACCACCACAAAATTATCTATGTATTAATGAAAGATTATGTTCATCAAGGCCATAAAAACTGCTGGAGAATTTTTCAACCCAAATAGCATTACAAAAAACTCATAAAGGCCATACCTGCTTCTGAAAGTAGTTATTGGTATATCAGAATCCCAAAATCTCACCTGATGATACCCTGATCTCATATCGATCTTTGAGAACACACAAGCCCCCTTTAGATGGTAAAATAGGTCATCTATACATAAAAGTTGACATTGATTATTAACAATCATTTTATTCAACTTTCGGTAATCGAAACACAAGCACAAAGTACCATCGTCCATCTTTGAAAACAAAACCAGTGATCCCCAAGACGACGTACTTGGACAGATAAACCCTTTATCCTTAAAATCCCCCAACCATGTTTTGAGCTCTTGAAGCTCAGTCGGTGCCATTATGTAAGGGGGAATAGATACTGGCTCAACCTCCAACATGAGATTAATAGTGAATTACACATCTCTCATAGGCAGTAACCCTAAAAAGTCTTCAAGAAATACATCATGTCGTAGTTTTACTACTGGTGGAAGGATGTCTTGCCTACCACTCCTATAATACAGATAAATAATAGAAACATGGGATTTGATCTCTCCTAGTTGTTGAGTAATTGGCCCATCTCAACTTGCATGGATATCCCATTCTCCACAAAGAATATACTGGTCACCCTTAGGATATACAAAGGTCACTCTTCTGCGGTAACAATATATGTGGGATCGGTATGCGACTAGCCATTCCATACCCATAATCAAGTCGAATCCCATTATATCATGGAAATTGATATCCAAAATAAAATGATACTCTCCTATATCTAGAGAACATCCATTGCACAAATAGATATCCCTATATCATGTTCCCAACAGTGTATCGATATTCATCACCCCGCTTATGGACTCCACCTCCAATATCAAGTTATTAATAAGTTTTGTAGATATAAAGGAATGAGAGGCACTAGTTTCAAACAAGTCTATAGATAAATTATAAGAAACTATAATAGTACCTCTCATTGTCGATAGACTAGACTCACTTCACATAAGTGTAGATTGCACTGCATGTAACTGTCCCACCCCTCTTCCTTATGGTGTCTTCTAACTCCCTTGAGTAGCACCACTCTGCTGATACGGGTGCGCATACCCTAAAGCACCACTTCCACTACCTCTAACACCTCTTCCAGTAGAACTATAGCTACCAATCCTATATGGTGTTTAAGACCCCCTTCCCACACTCTGACTCTGAGAAGCTTCTCCCTCAGCACCAGCCTACTACTTCTTCTTGCAGAACTTCTGTAGGTGCACCCATATTTCCAAAAAACTATCACTCCACTATTGGTCAAGTATAATGTGTATGATAGTGTCCCTACATACCACACTGATGGTAAATAACATGAGTAAGATTCGGTTCAACTATTCCTCCGGAATTTCCACCTTGCTTTCCACCATCCTGACTAAGGTTCTCATAATGGTACTTCCTACTCTAAGAAGGCATGCTCCCTGATCATCCAGTGATAGTTACCTATCCAGTACTGGAAGCCTCTTTTAGGTTCCCCTATAAAATGAGAGCCTTATTAACCACCTCTGAGAATTTCTTCAGCCTAAAGATATTCACCTGGGACTTAATTTCACACCTAAGTCCATCCTGAAATTTTTTTTCCGAAGAAGCCTCATTTTTCTCCAAAACTAGAGAAAAAAGCTATAAATCTATGATTTTTTTAGTGTACTTAATTATGGAAAAGCTTCCTTGAGTCAGATTCATAAACTCTGAAGCCTTCTCTTGTCTCAGTGTCTTTGGATAGAAGTGTTCCAATAACTTCTCCATAAATTCCTTCTATAACATATCATCAGCCTTTCCAAATCATACCTGAATGTCCCACTATCATTTCACTGACCCCCATAGAATATAAGTATCTAACATAACCCTCCTCTTAGACAGAGCCTCCAAATGGTCAAGTATGGTCTCTATTGATTCAATCCAGAATTTATCACCCTTAGGTCCACCCTCTCCAGTAAAAGTAGGATGGTGTTGCAGCTGAAAATCCCTTGTCAACTCAGACATGCTTTTCAAAAATCTTTCTGGTTATCTCTCCATGAATTTTATGAAATGATATAATTTCCCTTAGAACTTCTCCCTTTCCTCTTCGTCTTTCACTAATGGTTCCTCATGTTCCCTATCTAGAAGTTTGTTTCGGGCCATACCCCTCGGTCTCTCCCTCAACTAGCATCATGGAGGCCCATATCTACAAATCCAAACACACTTATTAGGTCTCATAATCAAACCTTATAACACTTAAGTAAGATTATAAACTAATACAACAAGTTTCAACATGTCCTTCCCCCCTTTTTCTCGCCACACAGTCAACACCAAGGCCTTATCACTACCCTTAACCATCCTACTCCTAGATCTTGGTTAACAAGGGTACATACATTACCATTAATTAATTCAACCATTAATTAATCACATTATCTCAAATTAATTAATTAAACAATTAATTAATTAATCATAATCATTTCATCAATCAAGGTTCTCATTAGACAGCCATTTATTCTCATTTTTCATCATTATTTCAATATCACAACAAGGTAAAATGGTTTATGTTCAAAAACTTGCCCATAACCCATTTTACTGTGAGTTCCTAGAATGATGCATGTCACAAAAACCCTGAGTGCCTAGAATGATGCATGCAGACTCAAGAACCGTGCCTATTTAGTCCATGAATTTAAATTCAATAACTGTCAAAACAAATATCACATCACACCACATGTGCATCACCTAAGGTGAAATAATATCCAATTGTAACAAAAAACATCAATCTCAACAATCCCACCCTAAGTACTCATATTTCCCTTGTACATGGGTTTGCAACTCCAATTCATGAGCTCATTACCAAGACTCGACTCTTCCTAGTCTCCTCCCTACCTTCCCCAAAACATTAAGACAAAATAAGAAAAATAAAATAAAACTCCTTTGATACCACTTTGTGACATCCTGATCCGGGTTCCACAAAACGATGCCTCGAGCTGGTTTCCACATACCCTCAAGTGTGCCTCCTCGTATGCCAGAGGGTGCCGACTAGTAGTGAGGGTCTAGTAAGTCAGTCTTGGGGAGAATATACCCTCTTTTATTAGAATCAAAACACAAATGGAAGCAAAAAAAATAACCAATTGTGGAAGCGTATAAATAAAAATAATGATACCATGTCATATGATATTCAAAAAAAGAAAATACAATATTCAACTGAAATATAAAACATGCCATGACAATGCAAGTATCAAGTGTCTACAATTCAACTAAAAGTAAAGACACCTCAACTCCCAAGTGAGCCCTAAACCACGTATGGTTCCCTCTCCCATGTTTCTATCCCAAATAGAAAACTATCCCAAGGCCTTGACCTTATCCTATATTGCAATAAAAAAGTCTACTCGGGTACCGTTCAGATGGCCCGAATAGGGTTTGAGTACAACTCAGTAGGCCACCACAAACGATGTCTAAAATAAGTCCATTCAAAATATAGTGCATGCAGTTTTATGAAGTAACAAATACCATGCATGATTAAATAGTTATCTCATTTTCATTTAATCTTTAATCATCACATTAGGCCCAGTTTCAATTAATGTTTCACATTTGAATCATCATTCATTATTATTAATCATTTAGAGTAGTTCATCATGCCTAGAATCCCAAATATCATTAAGTGTAGGTATACATGCCTATCACTCCAAATCTCATAAGTGTAGGTCTTCATGCCTCTCACTCTATAATCTCATTAGGTGTAGGTCTTCATGCCTATCACCCCATAATCTCAATATTGGATAACTATTGGGGAGGAATGCCATGTCCAAGTCCCAAATTATAATCGGTCAAGAACACCATGTCTAGCACCACAAAAATCTCATCCATTTAAACATTCATTAATTCACAGGAATTATCCACATCATTCCATTACAAATCCAATGATTAGTTAAACTTTTCAAAGTCCATTAGTTAACTCAACATTAACTAAGCACATAACCCATTAATTAATTCATTAATTAATTAATCAATCAACACAATTCTATTTCCATAATTAATTATTCACAATTAATTATCCATATTAAATCTAAAATTTTTATAATTAATTCTCACAATTAATTATATTTGATCAACATCATAGTACATAATTAATTCTCACAATTAATTATCTTTGGTTAACATCAGGACACATAATTAATTTTCAAAATTAAATATTTTACATAGCTAAACATAATTTCATAATTAATTCCCCCCAATTAATTATCTTAACACAAACAATTCAATATCTCAATTACAATATCAATTTGGGTAACCCCCCTTCGTTTGTTCCGTTATTCAATTATCAATTAATCACCAAGACAAACTCAATTCAATTCCACTTTCTTAATTACACCAATTTAGGAAACTAAGTCATTAAGAGAATATAGAAAATCATAAACTCACATACACATATCAAAATCATGACTATGGGAGTTCGATTTAGACCACCTACCTCGGTTTATTGATGGATGTTAGCCCAATGGAAATCCCTAAAATCCAAGCAGTACAACATCGTCGATCAAGCTTCAGATCTAAAACCCTAAACCAAAATTAAGATCAAAGGCATCAAGATATTTCAAAACAAGATCTAGATCCACAATACTAGATCTAGATCTCAACTCATATGTTTAGATCCATGGAAACAGTTTAGATCTTCCATGAAAAGATCAAGGAAAGATATGGGAATGAATAGGAGAAGCAACGGGATGAAATCCACTTACCAGGAAGAGAACAGATCTTCAATCCAGACTTTTGATCTCAAAGAATGGGATTAGGATCACATTATAATCCCTCAAGAAGGATTTTGGAACACCTATAATTTTCCAAGACCAAGACAAGGTCAAAATATGGGAGTCTCGGGGGTTTTAGGTGGTTGTAAAAGGGAATTTTGGATATTAAATTCCCCATGAATGGTTTCCTAGGAAGAGGCACATAGTTAGGGAATGTCATGTGACAACCATGCAGAACCCTCTATCCATGTTTGTACGGTTGGCATGGTTTGGTCGCACGGTTTATAAAACCTTGCAGACCTCTCTATTGGCATGGTTTAGCTGCACGGTTTGTAAAACCATGCACAACCCACTATACTTTAGTTTTCATTAAAAATTCACCCAAATTCTCACCAATCCAATACTCCAAATCAAAGGTACTTAAAATCTTCAAAAATTACCTAAAAACGTGCCCAATATGACTCCAGAAAAGGCTGGGATCTTACATTACTAGAAATATAAGTGCACCAGTTAAATAAGAAAAGGGAAACTTCAAGTGTATTCATTATTGGGTGAAATATTTCTACATCTATACATTGGGTATTAGATATATCTTTTTGTGCTCACATCAATATAAAAATGTGGGAACCATTTAGACTCAATAAGATTTCTAGAGGTGGGTTGAATCTTCTTGTATCTAATGGAGCATGAAATTATACTTTGGATATAGAATATTATTAAATTTCATTACCTATATAGATTATTTTGGTTTAAAATTATTGTTATTATATACCAACCATTACCAATAATTAGTTTATATATCCATATGTTTTTTTATAAAATTTAGTAAATAAGAGTTGTTTCATTTACAATGATAAATTATATTGTGGTATGGTGATTTTAAATAAAAGACTATATGTATTAAATTATGATAACCAATTATTTGAAATTAATAACTTATTGAGTTCACATGACTCATATAACACCTAGTTGTGGCATCACCATCTTGGCCTATAAGAGATAAGTGTCTACCAAATCTCTTTCAATATGGTTATTTAGTCTTTTTTGAGATAAAAAAACTTAAAATATATAATAATTTTTTATAATGGAAAATGACTAAAAAAATCAGTAGATAGAGTGAAAGAAACATTGTGATTTTATAATTGGTAAAAACTGATGTGTGTAAATATTTTCTATTAAAATCTATAGGTGGTCATTCTTACATAATAAATGTTTCTTATGACTTTATTAGCTATGGTTATATTTACTTGATGAGGTATAATTCTTAGTCCTTTGAGAAATTTAAATAATTCAAGAATGAAGTAGAGAATCAACTTATAAAGAAGATAAAGAAACTATTATTTGATCTAGGTGGTGAATATCTTAACCAAGAGTTTATTGATTTTATATGGGAGTGTTTAATTCTATCTCAACTCACACCACCTTATACACTATATTGGAATAGTGTTAGTGAAAGAAGAAAACATACCTTCTAGACATGGTAAGGTTAATGATGAGTCATATAGATATTCTATTCTCATTTTTGGGATTTTCATTACACACTAGAACATACATACTAAATTGGGTACCAAAAAAGGTGATAAACACAATCCCCATAATTTTATAGAGTGGAAGAAACCATTATTTATTACATAATCATGCATGGGTATGTGAGGAAAATTTTAAGGGCCTATTAGAAAACAAACTAGCACCCTAAGGCTTGAAATGTACCATTATAGAGTATCTCAATGAAATAGGGAGGACTGTCTATACAACCCCTCTGATAATAATGAGACCATTATAGGACAATATATTTTTCTTAAGAGTAAGCATATTTTCAATAAGGATTGTGGGACCAAGATTTAATTATATTAAGTTTATGATCAAGATACATAAGAGTTTTTATAATAACACATACCACTATTACCCTTTGAATATGTTGTTATTGAAATACAAGAACTGCATAGGTGAACTGATATAGAAACCAACATATGTGGCCATCACATCTATATAACTATATGTAAATATTTTTTTATAATTCATTCCCAAGATCTTTTATGTTTAGAGTTTTATAAAATTAAGATAAAACATTGCCTAAAAAATCTATGTTCTTTGTATCAATTGATCATTTTTTCTATTATATATGTAATTACTTCATCCATAACGAGTCATAAATATCTCTTAGAAATTATCCACATAAGAAACTCTTATGTAAACATAATACTTTTCCTATCTTCTTAACCTTGGAAAATAGAAACATAAGAAAGGGGTAATATTAGATGCTCAATAAGGGTAAACATAATAATTAACAATTAAATATCATAAGTGACCATAAGGTGAGAATATTGGTATATTCAAGATTCGTAATAAACTTATACCTAATAAAGGTTATGATTAACATAAGACATGAATCAAAAGAGTGTGTAAACATGATTTAATAAACATGATTTATGAGATCATAACATATTCATGACAAAAATAATAAAACTATGGAACATATTTCAAATATATCAAGAACATTGGTAAATGGAAAAATTACATTCATGTGCCACATTATTAGTGACCATGATTATGAGAAACTAAAATGTAATAAAAAATACTTATCTCGTGAGATATAAGGTTTTATACAATGAATTAAAGGGAGATATAGGACCCAACCTATAATTTATCCATACTTACTTGTACCAATTAAAATATCATTCACTTCTAAAACTATATATAACCTATTTAAATAAAGAGGATTTCATAAAAAATTCAAATGAAAATCATTCACTTTTTATACTATAATGAATCCATGGAATTAAAGTGGGTTTCATTAAACACATCATAGTTAACCCATGGAATGAAAATGTGTTTCATATAATTTTCAAAAGGTTTCAAATAATGAAATCATTAATAATTCCATCAATAATCATTACATGATAATCTGATGGAAAATAAATGGGCATCTACTGGCATCAAGTAAATTTCAAGGTAAATACCATTCAATTAATATAATAAAGTATATGGTATTTACACCATAGATATAAAGGGTATATGGTTAAGAAAATAATTTATCCAGTAAATCAATGTATGGAACCAAGGTGAACACCTATTATTGATAAGAATAGAGAATAGTTTAATCACATAAGGAAGTAATTGGAATAAAAATTAGGTTTTTGAACCATTAAGGACTAGGAAATACAAAAACAATAATGTATAATTTCCATGATATAAAGAAACATTTCATAATACATCTGTAGAAAAAAGTTTGATGGTATCATTTTAATAATATCATTGATCAATAATAATATTTATAAAAGTATACTGACTTAGACGAAAAATGCTTTTTATATGTGTTAGAAAAACCACTTTGGAAATATAAAATATTATTGATCTTTTAAAAGAATGTTAAAACAAATATTTTATAAAACTAGGTGAAAAATTATTTCCTTGGAAACCATGAAAATTAATAGAGAAATATTCATTTAAAATGATAACGGTGGGGTAATAACATGTTCACATATAAATGTTAAAAAGTAAATATTTTCTTATTTAGAAGCAAATTACCCATGCAAAAAATATTAAAATTTCATTAAATATTTTAAAATAATTCAAGTAATATAAAATGGCCTTAATAAATAATTAATACATAGATAATGAAACATTAAAAATCATCAAATGAATATAGAAATTGAAAAGGTATGTCTTAAACTCATAAGAATAAATGAGGTTGGTTTCACTTATAAGAAATAGTTTGGGTAAAATATGAGTTAAGGGGAAATAAAGTTTTGAAATGATGTGTAAAACAAAATGAATATACAATGAAAATAAAAAGTGTGTATAGAAATAATATAATTCCATCAATATTTATTTGAACCAATATTTATTTGAAAATAATATTCCTAGTTGACACCCTTACAGTTAGAGAAACATTTTAATCATAAACCCTATTAACTTTTTTATGTTTTGAATCAAAGGAAATTTAAAGAATGTAAATGATATAGCACTAAGAACACCATGAGTATCGTAAAAAAAATTAATTATGTAGTGATCACACCCTATTAAAGGTGTCATATTTCATATTAAGAAACATGGTTCAAGAAATTAAAATTGAGACAAATAATACCTTACTTTATTCCTGGTTATTATAAATTCAATTTAACCAATATATATAAAAAGTAACTTTATTAATCAATAATTTCATAACTTTTTCATACATATAAACTTTTATATATTTCATTTATAAATATTCTCTATATGTATTTTAGTTATTTTTTATTTTTTTCAATATCAGGTGTGAGTAATATTGATCATTTTGAACTAGTTTCACAATAGAGGTGTTGTTATTAATTATTATCCCAAATTTCATCATTACAAGATCATAAAAGGTACTATAATTTTTTTTTTATAATTATTTATAATTTTGTACCTAGGTGTTTTGGTTATGATCCTTAATATTTAATTTAATGATGAGAATGTTCTGATGATTCTTAGCGAATGAAGGATATTTTCTTAAATAATTAGTTAAATTTTTATATTACAATTATATAATAAAAAAATTATTTACTTATTTGTATCATATATTTCTTGAAAAAAAATTCCCATATTTATCTATAGTATAAATTTAATTCATTGTTAAACTAGGTGGTTAAAACAAACCAAACAAGAACATACCATAATTAATGGATGATTATGAAGTAATTTAGTTATAATATCATTATACCAGAAGTAAAATTATATTATTTTGTGTTTATTAGTGAGAAATATAAAAATTGGAATTAATTAAATGAAGAATATAACCTATATAAATTTATTTCATAGTATTAATAAATCAATATTTTTCTCTTAGAATGTTATTTTGAATGGTGGGATTTACCATAGTTTTTTATTTCTCATTTTATTAATAAGTTTTCTAATTTTTATTTCCAAAATATTAATAATTTAATAAAAATAATATTTATACATTAGTGAAATTCTCATTACCATTAATTTAATGAGGTGATGAAAAAAATTGAAAATCAATCGTTCCAAGGAGACAGTAGTTCGCATGTATGCATGGATGATGATTTCATTTTCCATAGAATATGGTAGAGGGGTAAAATGATTAATCATTTTAAAAATATAAAATATTTAATAAATATAATACTTAAATATTAAATTTACTATTATTACTACCCTTTTAATGCATTGAAGGAAAATGAAACATGATTCCTTATGGAAGCAATAGTCCGTACAATATGTGAATGTCAGTTTCATTTTTCTTAATAGAAATGGGAAAAGTTGTTAACTTTTTTACCATAAATATAATAACATAAAAGTATACTAATGGTGTTTATGTTAACATTTTTAGAGTCTGTGATGTAATTTTAGTTAGAATAAGTGAATATAAATAAATATAAATGAGAAAGGAGTTGTTAGAAATTTATACCTCTTACTTTAGATCATCTTCTTTTCCAATGGGGTTATGGATTTGAGGGATGTTATTTTGGGGGAAAACCAATTGAATGTGGATAGTAATTTTAAATATTTTTTTGGAATATTTTGTGATAAACTAAGTGTTTTATGGTGTTAGGGGAAGTGATAAGAGGAGTGTCCTTTAATAAGTGAAAAGGGATAGCATTTTGTTAAATACATAAAATTTTTTAAAAATTAGACGTCACTCTAAATGAAATTAGATCCAAAATTATGAAATAATGGAGAGGGGAATGAATATGGTCAATTAATTGATCAATAACCCATTACTACACATGTGTTAAACATGTTTTTGGTCATTCCCTCTTGGTTAAACCCTTTTTACAATGTTAGATTTTTACAGAGGTAACTATCTTTTTTCAAAATTAATTTATCCTTTATGAATGAATATAAATTAGTTCTTATTACATAATTTGTACTTAATGGCTCCAAATTTTAAATATTTTTTATTATATTAAATTTATCAAATTGATAAAAATTAATTTTAAAATACTTATTTTATAATGTATTGAAAATAATGTTTTAAAAATATAATTTAAGTTCTAAAATGTAAAATATGATTTTATAAATATTTAATATATATATATAGTCACTTATAAAAAACTTTTTTTAAATTGAAAAATGGTTTCATGAATTTCCAATTCAAACTTATAAGTTATTAAAGTCAGAAAATCTATGTTATTTTTAAAAATGGTATTTTACACAATTCACCTAAAAATCAATATTATAAGAAAACTACTAATATTTCACCATAAACTAATACTAAAATTATAAATAAAAAATAAAATTTATTTTTTCAAGTTCAATTATTATTATTATCTATTTTAAATTTTAAATAAAATCATAAGATAAAATGACAAATAGTTTTAATAAGAAAACAATTTTTCAATGTATTAACTATTATTGTTCTTATTTACTATCAGTTACTAAAAAAATTAGTGTTATTATATTATATATATATTATTCATATCATAAATATATTATATATTTATTTTCTTTAATTAAGTCTCATAAAATTCATTTTTTAGAAAAGAAATTATGAATCTAGTGATCTCTCTAATGTAATCATTTCATTTATAAATAAACATCATTTTTGTTTAAAAGTAAAAATGAAAAATATGTAAAATACATGTTCTAAATAACTAATTATATAAATAATTACTTTAATATATCATCTTAATTTATAGTTACATATACCCTTATTTTCTACATGTAAGATCTAAGCATATGGTAATCTTTGGAGGAAGTCGAGGGTGGCAATTCCGCTAGCATAGATCATGGAAATATCTATGAAATTCAATTTATCTCACATATGATTTTTATCATACCATATTAATTAAATTTCAGAAAATTATTATTATAGGTAAGACCCTAGAAAATCTACCTACTTCCTAAGATTCGATAAGTGAGTTTCTTAAGTGATGATTTTGTTATTCGATGCAATTTATTTCCTTTATAGATTATATAATATGGTTACTTAGTTTTATACCTATTAATTTAACAACTATATTGTAATGGTAAAATTTATTTTAGGATATTAAAATTTAATTTTAGATTGGTTTTTCATGTATAATGAGAAATTAATATAATATTTATTTAAATAAAAACACATTGTGAAAAATCATATTGCTACATTCTTCCCCCCTTAAATAAATTTCATCCTCATAATTTTAATTATTACTCGCTTAAAGTTTAATGGATTCCATGTCACTATATTTAATTTATAATGAGGTTTTATCCTCACTATCCTAGGTTTTACTAGTGAACTCATATTTTCCCTTGTAATAGAAAACTAACTAATGTGGAGTTTTTATTTAACCATTTGTTCTGGATACCCCAATACAATGGGACTAATTTTTCCATGGGAATTTTATAGTTATCCTTACATTAATATGTGATCATGGGTGGAATTTTATATATGTTATTATAATTATGTCATTTATCATTGTCAAAATATCTAATCAATTCCTAATATCAAATCTAATTTTATTGAATGATGAATAATAGGATTTTATTGGAAACCTATTCCTATAAACATCTATTAGTTAAGAGTTATATACTTGGGAACTAAAAGTTTTTTATTAATAACTAAATATATATCCATTACAGTGCTGATTTAATTTCTTTAACAAACATTCTAGTTAAAAATATGTGAGTTAAATAAAAAAATATACAACACTCATATTTATTAAGTGCATGGACAGTGTTCCTCACTCAATATTTCCTTCAGAACTCACTTTTATGGTTTTTTTCATAGGTGTCCATTTTTTATTAGATTTTTTCACTACCTATAATATTTATTAGAAATTTTATTAGTGTATTGAATTGGATAATTTCTAAGATTCTAACATTTAATATAGTGAACTATTAGTGCTATATTATGATGAAATATTTTTTCCATTCAACGTTTCCATTGAGATCTTTTCTTTTCCTAGAAAATTATTTTCTATATTCCCTACTTTTCTGCACATAAAACCTCTACCAGTTTCTTTTATAAATTCACCTTGGTGATTCTTACCACTTTTTTGACATGAAGAAATTTAAACATTCTTTGATTCATCAACTTCATCACCCAAACATACATAAGGATATATTATCTTCTATAGTTCATTTGAAAGATCTACTAAGTTGAAATTGTTAATCTGAATTCTTGATAGAGTGTTTAGAATAATCACAAGATTTATCACTCTATATTTTATCCCATTAGGTCTCTCATTGGGATAATAACTACATTGTATATGGAACCCAATTTTAACTTATTTTATTCAGGATTCAACCATAACATTAACCAAAAATAGTTAATTATGATGGATTAATAATTAAAACTATAAGAGAATTATTGAAATATAATTACATGACATATTTAACCTTGAAATTTATTAACTTTAAAAATTATTATATCATCTTTCAGTTCTACATAAATCACTCTTGCTTCAATATAGGTTTATTTAGATTGTTTTATCTCATACTTCTTATCCAAATTCCATAACATAATAAATCTTTTTTAATGGATTGTAAAGATAATGTCAATAAACAAAGCATATCCCTAATAGTATTTAACTTGATGTGTAGTGAAGCTTATTTTTTGTGAACCAATTTATGATTAAGTTAATACAAAATATTCCCTTTTAGGGTTAACCCCTAGGTACATCTATTCTAGATCTTTCATTAACATCCAGTATCCTGAAAGGGATGTTATTTTTAGAAAACCCACACAAACTATAAATTAAAAAAATATATGTTATCCTATACTTAGAATAATCCCTTGGACTTATCCCAAGATTTTTCTCTAACATTCTTTTATCTTAATCCCCAAAATATTACCTCAATCATCCTAAAGGGCTATCTCTACCTTTGAAATTATAATCATTCATAACTTATCAACCTATGATGACTTGTCTATCTCTAAATTTTACATTATTAAATATCATCCTAATATTCAAATTTATCTAAACCCCTATATGATACCAAAAATAGTAGCTTGTAGACATTTTCATCTCATCTACATAACATAAATCATATATTTCATTTAAATACCTTCACAAGACCATTTAAGTTTAGTTTTTTAGGTAATTATGAAAAAGATCAACTAAAAACCCATTTTAACATTATCAATTGATCACTTTTTCCATTATATAGGAAACTACTTAATACACAATCAGTATTCAACACATCCCATAAATTCTATATTTAATAAACTATTCTATTCACTTAGTATATTTTTTACCTTCACAACCTAGGGAAATATAAACATAAGAATGTGGTCTGATCAGATTCACTGTAAGGGTAATGATAAAAATTAAGAATCAAATATCATAAGTGAGTAAAATATAAGCATATGTGTATATTGAATATACATAAGAAACATATACCCAAAAAATCATGGTTCATAAATCATGGCCTAAGTCTTGGCCTAAAAAAGTATTAAATCAAAATAGAATAACAATAAAAAATGATTTGGTAAACATGAGCCATGATATTATAATATATTCATGATAACAACCATAAAACTATATAATATCTATTATATATGGCACAAAAATTATTATTGGTAAACACTACATTCATGATCCACTCCATCGGTGTATATGATTATAAGAAACTAAAATCCTCTCTAGAAGACATATCTCATGAGATATAAACTTTTAACCAAATCATTTGAAGGAGATATAGGTCTCCACATGTCATTCATCCATAACTACATGTGCCACTTGAAAATAATTTTCTTATCTTATCATAAATAACCCATGTAAATTAAGTGGTTTTCATAAAAAAATCAAATGAAGATCATTTAATTTTTATATAATGAAGAACCCATATAAATAAAATGGGTTTCATTCAACACATCATAAAGAACCCACAGGAATAAAATGTATTTCAAATCCTTATAAAATTTATTCACATAAGTTTTTCATTAATAATTACATAAAAAATCATAACATCATAAACTCATTGAAAATAAATGGGAATATAATGACATAAAGTAATATTATAAGTAAATACCATTTAATCAAGATAGAAAAGAACATAATATTTACACCATATAGAATAATTGAATATTGTTATGTTATTCATTTCCCCAATCAATCATTTCATAAAACCTAGTTGAAAATTCATCAATTAGAAGAATAAAAAATAAGGTATTCATAAATGGAATGAATTGGAAGAACAATAAGTATTATAAAGCATCAATGACTATGGAAGACAAAGTAATTTATAAAAAATCCAAATGAAATTGATACTTTGAAATATTTCAAATAATATTTCAAGAGTAAGGAATTGAATTAGTGATCCATTTCAAGGCCTGTAGAGCCTTAGTGTTGATATATTAAAAATGATATATATAATATATCATGTAAAAGAAAATCTGGGATTTAATGAAATAACTCATGGATGGTGTCTCATATGGGTAAACTAAGTCTTCCATTAAATATAGAGTGAATGTTTTACCCAAAGTGTGTCATAAGTAATGTTAGCATAAGATTATTCGATAGAGTGAATTCATGGTAAGGTTAAATGAATTAATTTAATTTATTGATTTAATTATCATTTAATTACCAATCCCTAACATATCCTTTATTTAACCCCCTCTATGGATAATTTTATATTATTATCTGCACATCCCTATAGGATGGAGAGGATGGAGCGGAAGAACTTTGGTGTAAAACAAGTTGGTAGGTGATCATGGAATTTAGTATCGACGATATGAGTACCCCAAAGTTTTTCATCATCAATGGAGTTATTGAATCTCATAAATGAATACAATAAATAATCTTTATTCATTAGTAATCGATCCAACCTGAGGTAGGGTGTTTTATTTTGTGTTTTATTTCCCAAATCATTATTATTGAGAGGAACTCAAATTAGTTCATTCTAAATTAATTTAAGGAACTTTTTTCATTTATTTTTCCACATTTTTTTCTCTTCATAAATTTAGGAATTTGATTTTTATTTATCATTGAATTTTTTATTTGATATCCCCCTATTCTTTGTATTTAAATGATGATGGTAAAAAAATATGACTTTCATTTGATTATTACTTTTTTACTTCATTCCTTTCTCCACCACTCTTCAATGTTTGTCAATAGTGTTTTGATTGGCCGATAGTATGATGGTACATGGGGGACCAATACTTTTTATTTGTTATTTATCATAATGGATCATGGTTACAAGTTCATTTTTTGTATTTTGAGACATGATAGAGGCAAGCTTGTGATGAATATATTCTAAAGGTGTTTCAGTTGATGGTGGATCCAGAAGTTGGATTAAGTGGGTTTCTCTAAAGTTACAATGATGGAATATTTTGATCAATTCATGATCATAATCTAGACACTGGTGATGATGGTAAGCTAGATATATAGCAGTTGATGGATCTTTTTTTACCTAGGTAGTGTGGTTGCTTCGAGATAGAAATGGAAAGTGATTTGCAATCAATGGTTGATCATAATCCTTACATTAGTGACATTGAAGGCCCATTCAACTCTTATATGGGGATTTATGGTCATATTTTGTTACTAGAGTAGAATAAGTGGTGACATGGGTGAGGAATCTTTTTTATGATAGATTTTCTATGAAAATATTACATACACGGCATGTACTTCAAAAGAAATCACATCTTGTAAACCTCTCTATATGGAGGCTAGGTTTTACATGGAAATTTAAATATCACATGTTATGTAGTGGAATCACCTATCATGTGACCCTTTTCCATCTGGTTCGGCATTCATAGAGAGTGCACACCCAAGATTCCATATAACCCCATATGTTATGTGTGACATGGAACACACCACGTACTTTGGAAAGTGCATAGGGTTGGTTAGGAAAAAAGTGTTGACTGATGGACTTACCTATACATGTTGTGTGCCATGAAAACAATACCAATATAAAGAGGTACATGCCATGTGTGGCGGTAGGACTTGGGGTGTTCTAGAATCATTGAGACATACCTTGTACCCCATGGGACACGTTGTGTACTCCTTATTGGGTAGTTTAGATCCCTTTTTATTCTTACACTAGTTTTGCTGTGAGATTTGGTGAGTTTCTTCTTATTGTGTCTCTGTTTGTGTGTTCCCTTAGCACACCCCTATATGGGTACAATGAGGTATCCTATCCTGATCATAGGATGTTTGATCCCCTATATGGGTTCATTTTGGATAAATTCATATATTCCACCACATGGATTGGGATGTGATACTCTATCATTATTCCCTAGGTTTCGTTAGGTATCCCATTTCTGATATCAAGGGCATGTTATCACCTTCTTAGGGGGTTAATCTTATTAGGGTTAGTTATCCACCATAGTCCCAAGGAGTTATCCACTATATATGTATCAATTTTTTTCTTATATTGTCATTTACTCTGATCAATGGATTTCCTTAGAAGACCCCTCTTAATTTCTACATTCTTATTCTTGGTAAGACCAAATGTGTGTAACCTATTGAATGAGTTCAATTAGTATAAATATACATGATGTGTGAGTTATCTTGTACAAATATTACCTTTGATCCTCTAGTAGAATCATAGGATGGCAGTGAGGATATTCCCTCACTATAAGACTTGGAGTCTCTAATTCTGTATATTTTTTCCTCCTATTTATTCCCTTGTATTTTTTATATAGATATGACTCCTTCTTTGATGTTTTATGTTTGGTGATTTTGAGGTTTCTTATTGAGTATATTTACACTCACCACTATATGGGATCTTCCCACACATTCTAGGTCTTATGTAGATGATACGTCTTTCTATGGAGTCTTAGGTGGTTTGGTGGAGGTAGATCTTAGCATTATAAAATAGTCCATAGTTGGTTTCAAGAGTTCAATCTTAATAGTAGTCCCCCATTTTTATTAGTTTGTTACACACTTTTTCTATTATGGTGGGATTATATTTGGACCTTTTTCTTTTACAAACACTTTTTCATACCCTGGTATGGGATTATTTTTATGCATGAATTTTCAATATCATTTGGTTATATTTTCGGTATTTTATTAGTGTGTGGTGATGTGTGATTGTGTACGGTGCTTTAGTATAAGGACTACCATATGTTTTTTATACCTACTTGGTGCTAGTCTCCATCCCCTGGACTATTGGAGGTGGGATTGGGGTTTCATTATTGGACTAATACTAGGTAATTGGGCCCTGGTTCTTTATTTGATGATAGTGTTGCATTAGAGTTGTTTGTATTATGATTGGATTATGGTGATAGTCCAGTTGGGAGGTTTTGGTTTAAAAAATATAGAAAAATTGCAAAAGTGTATCGTGTTTATCTCTCAGGATAGAGAACCTAGTGATGGTACATCGTCCGATATATCTTCTCACTGTGACTCTGATAACTTTCATGATGACTCGGAATATTTAGGCATTATTTATATGGGAAAATGGTACATGAATCATATAAGAATAGGTTGTGGTTTACATGTCCATATTTTGTTAGCTCCCATGATATTATATTTTTACCATGGTGTATATTTTCTATTGATGGATGCCTAAATGATGACTTGAAATGATAATTTTGTATCAGGATTGTTATTATGATCCATTTAGATATGAGGCTTCAATCTAAGGACTTGTTGAAGAGGTTTTTCCTCTTGGTGGATGGCAAGTTTTGCCTCCACTTGTTGAGTAGTATATTGAACCACCTCTGATAGTTCATGTGGATGATCCCTGATGGGTTTAGTAGTAGTTTTTCTTGGTAGAATATAAATATGAAACACCTATACTAAGTGTTCTCCATGATTTTTAGAGAGAGAGACCAGTCAGGTTTCATGGTGAGTCATACTCTTTCCTTGAGTGCTAGAGGACAAGTCAGAGTGTGTGGAGCATGTGTTTTATATGGTTAAAACCATTATTAATGATGGTTATGATGGTGAGATGGCTCAAATAAGATATAAGGTGTTGGTGGAGCCTTGTACTGGTAATTTTTTATGTGGATTTAGACATATAAAGATGTGGGATAGTTCCCCTACTGAGACGCACTCTCTTATGTTGTTATTTAAAGGCATGTGGGTTATTATATTCCACCCAAAGAATATGGGTTTGAGTTATGGTAGATGAGTTACTTTGAATTGTTTTTTTGTGGTGGTTTTTAATTTTCTAATGTTTCAAAGTGAGATCTAGTTGTAGATAATTGGAGGGAAAGGGGATATATGCTTTGGTTTGTAAGGGATTTTTGACTTGAAGGATTCAAGTGTGTTTTAAGTATAACCTATGTATTCTCTTCTTAACTATAGTTTTAGTACATATTTGAAATCCACTTTCTCATAAAACATCCCTTCATTGAGACTTAGTGATTCTAGTATAGAATTTTAGTTGGACCCTTGAATTTGGAGGTTTATAATATGAATGATTTGGTGATCACACCCTTCTTACAGCAATGTGATGTGGGTCTAAGAGGAGAGATACTCAAGTGGAATATTTTCATAACTACAATGAGTTCATGTGATGTTTTACTTTGTATAGACTAGTTTATTACTATCGATGTCTATTTTCATAGCTACTATCAATGCCTATTTTGACTATAACCTATGAGGGTTGTAGTGTATCTAATTTGTTGGGATGAAATATTCCTTCTTTAGTGATAAGGGATTCCAAAAAAAGTAGGATGATCTCATATACAAGAGGATACAACTAATTTTTTATCAATTGGATAATATGAGCCATAGGATAGAAGAACCTATGAGCTTTCAGTTTCTTATAGTGGTGGATGAATCTAAGGGTTTATTTCATGAGGATGTTTCGGGCTTACAAACCTATCAAAAGAATGATTTTTGTATAAATTATCACCCAAGGATTACATAATAACTACGGTAGCATATCTGATGACCCCGTAGATCTATGAGATTTAAAGGTTTAGTGGAAGTATTTTCAAAGGTAGGGCTTCAATATACCCAATGTGTTCTTCTGGTAATCCCCAGTATTGTTCTTTAGGGAGGCAGCTATGATCTTGAATTTAAGCATGGATTAACGAAAACTAAACCAAGTGACTATTAGTATAGAGTATCCACCATTGAGAATATATTATTTCATCAACTAGTGGTTATGGGAGAGGTGTATCTTAGTGTTTGACATCAGGGTAGGTTATCACCAACTCCATTTTTGAGAGAAGGATGTAGTAAAGGTTACATTTCAGTACTGTTATGGTTGCTTTAGTGCATAGTACTTCCCTTCAGCGTAGCGGACACCCCAGTAGTGTTCTTGGGACTCAAGATGTAGATCTTCATCCCTTATTAGACCAGTTCATGGTAATATTATTTTATAAAATCCTTTTATAGTTAGTGTTAAAGGTAAATTATTTTATACATTTCAGGATTCTAAAACCATGAAATATTAATATATGAATATCATATTCAATAGTGTGAATGTCACACAACACCAAGCATAAAAGGGAATATAATATCCCAATACAATAAAATATATTTACTAATTTAAATAACTTAAATCTATGATATATCTTACAATGCATGAAACACTGAGTTATCTTCTATTACATGTAATGATGACTTTTTTTGATAGCTTGCATTACACGTAAGACTGAGTTTTATTAAATAATATTATTATTATTATTTAAAATGAAAATTATCTCTTATCCATTAAATTGGAAGTTATTGATATAATTAACTATATTATGAAAATATATGGTTAAATTCATTGGTTAAAAATTAATTATAAATAAAAATCAAAACCAATTGAACATAAAGGATATGTTTTTATAAAAAAACTATTTTTATACGGCCAATGGTGTTTTATTGTAATAAATTAAATTAATTAATATCAGTGAATGATATTAAAATTTATATATTATATTAAACATAAATTTTTTACATTATTCTAAATGATTTTATAGAAATAAAATAAGAACAAATACAGTTTTATGTATAAAAATCTTTATTTTTTAAAAGGTAGTTTTTCCGCCTTTTAAGAAAACACATGATTTAAAAATAAATTTTGAAAATTTTATAAATTATATTTTATAAAATAATATTCATTTTTGAAATTTGAATGTCAAAATTATCTTATGGTGAATTTTTTGTATTTTTCTGAAAAGTTTCATTTTTTGATGAATGGTGAAAAACACTGAGTTTTAATTGAAAACAGACTTTTCATCTAAATAATTTATAATATTAAATCATATTTTTAATTAGTTTGAAAGTAAAAATAGTTAAATAATAGATCTATTAATAAAATTTATTTATTTTTAATTACTTTTATATTTAATTTAGATATAAAAACTTAGTAAACTTTTGAACATTTTCACATTAAAAACATACTTTCGTATTCCATCTACATGATTACGTTTAAATTATTTCTTTCACTTATGTGAATTAAATTTTTTAAAATGAGTTAAATGTTTTTAATTATTATAATTTCTAATTTATAATAATACCAAATTAATTATTGACCAAAGTGATTAGTGGAAATAGTTAAAATTAATTACAGTGATTAAGAAAAAATGAGTTTACCAAGGGGCTAAACTTTAAACTTAAGGACAAAAATTAGCTAATAATTTGTCCAAGACCCATTTTTTGGACATATATAGACCTTATAAATTATATTATCTATATTATTTTATTATGGGAGCCACTTTACATGGAAAAAATTGGGATTAATTCTCTCTTTTCAAACAATTAAAAGAGCGCGACTCACCTCCCTTATAAAAGGTCAGCCCCTCTCCCCCTCTATTCAAACCTTCAAAACCAATTTCTTTAGAACATAAATACCCAAAATAACTTTTAAACTTACCTAAAATCATCATAGAATCCTTATATTTGGTATAACTCCAAATTAGGGAGGAATTTGTGCAAACCTAGGGAGGATACTCGAAGAAGAGGTAATGTTTTTCTAAAATCATTTTTTTTATTTCATTATACACCTCCTTCAATTCATATTATTTCATTATTGTATAATAAAATAAATATATTAAATATATTTAGTTGTTTTTATGTTAATTTTATGACCTAAAAACACACACACCACCATCAAAAGCATTGTGAAATCATCATTCATGTGTATGGTGGACTACTGCCTTGCAAACTGATGTCGTTTGTTTTTCCATTACCAACTATAAAGGTTGGTAATAATTATAGAAATACTATTTATATATTATAGTTATGATTTATTTATTCTTATATAATTGTTATATATAAATCCCTTCATGATTTCCATTTTGTGGGAATGTGATAAAATCATTCATGTGTACGGTGGACTACCACCTTATGGAGCAATGTGATTCTTTCATGCTTTAAATGGAATTTATTAAGGATGTGTTTAATAAAAATATCTAATATATATTACATGAATATGATACTATAATGTTAATATATATATATATATATATATATATATATAATTTACTCTTCTTTCTTTTAATATGTAAAGAAAATAGAAATAGTGTTCATGCGTACGTACGACCTACCGTCTCCATGAATAGTGCATTTAATTTCCTATCAATAAATTTTATGGATTACTATAAATATATATATACTGAATATATATTATATTGAATCATGTATTTTATTCTAGATATTATGAAAACTTAATCGGCATAAGAGGATAAAAAATAGAAAGTCAAAACATACTTGAAAAAACTTGGAAATTAACACACGAAACAATGAAAAAATGAAATATTATTAACAAACAAGTTATAAGATGTTATAAAATGGATCATATATGTTATTATAAATATTGTTCAAATAAAAGAAAATGTAATGTAATAGATTTCATCACAATTTATATTCCATTATGACTTATTTTTTTATGCATCAATTCACTTTTATGTGGTGTATATACTGACCCTTTGACATGTAATATCATGAACACTTTACTATTCTTGTTATTTTATGTTTAAATTTTAATTATATAAACCAAGGGTATTCAACTTTAAAATTACCATGTTGTAATGTTATTGGGAAATATCACTTTCTTTTGTGATTTTTAGCTTTATGTTAAAATAATCACTTTATTCTAATTATTTTTCATTAGATATTAAATTTGTATTTAATATCCATAATCTTGTGTAATGTATATGATTATTTTTGAAACATAGTCCATTTTTTACATACAGTTTTTACTTTGAATGATATTGATTAGTTGGGGAAATATTGATAAATCTATATCCTTTACTCAATAAGGATATTTGATAAGGCACATTGTTTATGAATTAAATCGATTACTTAGTATATGAGGAATGCATTGGACTAGTATTACATAGGTTGGTGATCATTTAAATTAATCCACTTTATAAATCGGTAGTTTCATGAGTCATATTAGCTAGCCAAATCAAATTGGTCTTTACCCAGTATATTTTAACCCATGTTATGAACGTTCTTAACGGTAGAAGTTACATGTTCCTGGTAAACATGGAATCCAATATTTAAGAATTTTATTTCATTCAAAATTTAGTTATTTTTATCATTTATGATATTTTTTCTATGACATTGTCTATGGATGAATTTAATTCATAGTTTATTAATTAAATGATATGTTTTTTAGTTACATACCTTTCCTTATTGATTATGCTTTATCCAGATATTTATGTGGCATGTGTTTTAGCTATTCACCTTTCCATTTTGATTATGATTATTGATTCATGTAATGTTCCATTTTACATAAACCTTACTAATTATTTTATCTCACCTTTATTTTGTTTCCCTTACCTAGTATATGAAGATAAATTCTTTGAATGAGTTTCAAGGATGCAATGATTTTATTTTTGTTTTTCTTTATTTTCTTTTCCAAATGTAATAATGGTATCATATATGTAATTAAATTTTCAAAAACTACTAAATTTTTCATTCATTTGGTATTTGAATATTTCATTTATGCCAATGTAATAAATTAATTCATCAGATCTGGGCTACTGGGGTCAGGGTCATAATATTTGGTATCAAAATAATTTTAGTAGAAACCTTTGTAACTATATTTTGAAAATCATATATTAGGTAAGATAACCCTATGATTGAATTTGAGGATAATTATATAATAAAATACTAATCTATTTTTAAGGTATAAGTTGTGTGGGTCTTCCTAGAAATACATTCTTATCTAGATACTACAGGTTAATGTGTTTCTAACACTGATTTACCCAGGGGTAATCACATTAAAATGGGAATGTTGGGCTTGACTCAAGTGTAACCTGGTACAAGATAAAGGGTCTTAATTTTCACCTAGTTTGACACTCCAGGGGGATATGTATAAGATAATTCAAATTTTCTTTAAAACCTATTATGAAGGATTTGAAAGAAAATATATCACTAAAGAAACCAAAGTTCATGATTCGGAGATTAATAATGCATAAATTTTAAATTTATGTTGATATTTATAGAATATTTGGAATTATAAATTATGATTTAAAATTCATAATTTTAGGAGCTAATTCAGTATATACCATAGTTTACAAATTATTCCTGGAAGAAAGAATGATATCAATACACATGGATAATGTAGTGATTTCCCTACTGAGTAAACCAATACAGCTGGTATTAGAACTAAGAAAATCATAGCTATAATATAAAAGATTAATTAGGTTATGACAAATAATATTTCCCGTATAGAATAACCCATTCCATAGTGAGGCTATACTATTATAGATTGCTTTATGTGATAGAATCCCTTATCTTTTGGTGGGACTACAAATCTAATTGTAGCGGATCGATGGATTTACTCTATGGAAAAGATATTTATGGAATTGGGACATGGTGAAAAGAAAGGTTTGCCCTTACAATGTATTATCTTGAAGTTTATACTAATTAATGGTGGTTGTTGATCCAATATAATAGAGAGGAAGAAGAAATAGAACTCATAGAATAGGAAAAAAATTAATAATACATTATTTGATAAATATTTCTCTAATGAGAAACAAATTGAGTTGAAGAGAAAGTTATTTAGATTAAATAAAAAGGAAGAAGTAATTTTGTGCGGTTTATTAATATATCTTTAAAAGTTTTCCTATTAATTATACTGATTACATATGCAAGATGGAGTTAAAAATTTATAATTTATTTGAAGTTATTAATCATATCTTCAAAGGGTACTAGTCTCTCAAAATATTTCTTTATATAAAAATAATAATTTTATATTCTATCAAAACAGAGAAGGAATCCTCTAGATGCTACATATTCAAGGGAAATTAAGAAAAGAAGAGGTCATCTGAACACCATAAAAAAGTAAATTCATCAAACAAGAAGAAGAATGTGATAAAATTACCACCATGTGAAAAATATGGAATGAATAAACCTAATAAATTCTTTAAGGTCATGAGAGTTTGTTATAAGTGTGTGGGAAAGGGTTATCATGTTAAAGAATGAAAGGGGGAAGGAAAAAAGTATAATTTAGTGTTACAAATATAAGGATATAGGGCTCTAAGAAAATGAAGCCCCAAGAATCAAAGGAATCTACCACAGAAGAGACCAAGGGGAGATGGACAAGCTTATGTGATCACTATAGATTAATTTGAAGTACCTAATGATGTAGTGGTAGGTATATTAATCTTATCTTAAAATTTATCCAATTATTTATTTTATTCTTTATAATCACACTCTTTTATATTTACCTAGTTTTCAAAGAAAATTATACATTTAACTTTTAATTTGATAAGATAATTTTCATTCAAAACTCTTAAGGGAAGTCTTATTGCCACAAAAATGTGTTGAGAAGTCCCCATTATGATACATACACGTTTTTTATTAGATGAAATTATTATCAAACCTATGGTTTACTTTGAAATAATCCTTGGTATTGACTGGTTTTCAAATATGATGAAAAAATATATTACGAGAAGAAGAAAATTACAATTTATGAGGAAGATATAGAATATAAAATATTTACAGTAGAAACATAATCATCTAATTGTTATGTATATACACCCCCAGTATCTCTATTGAATGAAATTCTTGGGCAAGAAGAGAAAACAATATCTAGGGATTAATTATATAATCTTTAAATTGAGTATGTACATATTTTACAAGAATGCATTGATGTATTTACTGTTGAATTACCTAGACATTCCCTAGAGTGTGAATCAAAATTTTCCATTGATTTAATCCCTAATGAAAGACTAGTATCAGAGCTTCCTAAATTTGGATATTGTGGAATTAGTGGATTTCAAGAAACTACTAGATGATTTCAGTAATAAGGGATTTATTCTCTCTAGTATATCACCATGGAGAGATAGTGTTCTCTTCATTTACAAGAAAGATGGATCTAGGATTTTATGCATTGATCTTAGGAAAATTAATGATACTATGATAATGAAAAAGTATCATATTCCTCACATTGATGACTTATCTGATCAACTTCATAGAGGCTAAAGTTTTTCAAAGATTGATCTTCACATTGGGTATCATCAATTGTAAGTAAAGAAAGAATACATTTCAAATAAATATTTTTGAATGAGTTATGGAAATTATGAGTTTATATAAATTCCATTTGGATTGACTAATGAACCCTATATTTTTATGGATATTTATCTTGAGAATTTTATTGTGATATTCATTGATTATATTTTGGTATATTCTGATATTTATGAGGACCATGGGAATCACTTTTAGATCATTATTAATACTCTTATAAGGAAAGTTTCACAAGAGAAATTTAGTAAGAGTGATTTATGGATTTACTAGTTTTATTTTATTTTCTATATTGTCTCCAAAAATGGAATCTTAGTTGATCCTATAAAGAAAAAAGGAAGTCATAGAATGGAATACTCCAATGAACATAACTGAGTTATATACTTTCATTGGTTTGATAAGTTAATATCAATGATTCGTTCATAATTTTTCATGATTGGATAACCTATTAACCAATTATACACATAAAGGGGTTAAGTTTTTTTTTAAAGGAATATGAATAATGTTAATATGAACTAAATAAGAGATTGGTCAATACTCCAATTTTTACTTTGTCATCTAGAAGTGATGGGTTTGTCATATATTATGATGCATCAATGAAGGGACTTCTTTTTTTCATAATTCAAAAACTATAATGTTATTTCATATACATCAAGGAAATTGAATATTCACAAATAGAACTTCTCAACCAAATATATTGAGTTGGAATCTATGATGTTTTATTTAAAGATATAGAGACATTTTCTCTACGGTTAAATATGTGAGATATATACTGGTCATAAAATCCTAAAATATATATTTTCATAGAAATAGATTGATATGTGACAAAGGTTACGGATCAAGATACTCAAATATTATAATTTATCAATGCACTAGCACCCAAAAAACAAATAAGGTAGAAGATACATTGAGTAATAAGGATCATGGATTTCATACCCAAATGATGATTGAGAGGGATCCTATGTTCATGGGTCTAATAAAGATGGATATGGAAGTTACTAAGTAAGGGGATACATCAATAAATTTTTAAATGAATAAAAACCCATATTTAGTAGAGAAGATAAATAATTATCAATCTATGGATGAGATCTTTTAAAGAAAAATCAATGCTTTGAACTATGGGAAATTATAAAACTTCATTTGTGAAGATAATGTTCTGAAATTTGGAAGGAAATTTTCATTGCATATATACCTAAGATAAATAAGGGAATTATTCAACAACACTCATAAAAAATTCTCTATACACCTTGGTAGCAAAAAAATGTATATGGATTTGAAGGAATATTTTTGGTGGCACAACATGATGTGTGAAATTTCTTATTATGTGACCAGATGTTTGGTTTTTCAAAAAGCGAAAGTTTTGAGGCCGCATCCTAAAGGATTCATGCATCCTCTTACTATTTTTGTGTATAAGTGGGATTATATTACTATCTAATTTTTCATGATAATACAAAACACTCTAATAAATAATTATACAATATGTGTTATCATTGATCTACTAACCAAGTCTTTACATTTTCTAGCTATAATATAATATTTACCTCTTAAGAACCTCTCAATGATCTATATTAATGAAGTTATAATACTTCATTCCCACCTTAATAAATCTTTTTTTATCGAGATCCCTATTTACATAGAAATTTTGGAAGAGTATTTTGAAGGATATTGATATTGAGCTTCATTTGAGCATTTTTTACCACCCTAAAACTGAGGTAAAATCCAAAAAAACAATTCAAACAATGGAATACATGTTAAGGTCATGTCACTCAACTTTTAAGGTATGTGGGATTGGTATTTACCTTTGGTAGTGTTTCCTATAACAACAGTTTCCATTTAAATATTCAAATGGTGTCGTGTGAAGCATTACATGGAAATAGATTTCATACTCTAACATTTCGGGATGAATTTGGTGAAAGGAAACTCATATTCCCATAACTTATAAAAGAGATAAAAAATAGAGGTGAAGGTTATTCTGACTCACATTAAATAAGCTCAAAGTATAAAAAATTGTTATGATGATAATTGTAGGAATTATATGGAATTATAAGTGGGGGTCGTGTTTTCCTAAAATTATCTCCATGGAACATTTTTATAAGGTTCTTTAAAAATGTAAACTGAGATCCAGGTGCATCAGACCCTTTAAATTATTGAAAAAATTAGAGTTTTTTTTATAATTTTGAAATGAATCCAAGCCTCTCAAAATTACATGATGTGTTCCATATATATTTTGTTAAGGAAGTACATAAAAGACCCAATAAATGTGCACACCTATGATTAAATAGAGTTGGAACCTAATCTACTATACTATAAAGAACCCATCCATATTCTTGATACCAGAGATCAAGTATTAAGGAATCAAGTGAATCTTCTAGTAAAGGTGATATAGAGGAACCAAAACATAGTAGAATCAGTGTGGTAAATAGAGTATATTATGAATAATAAATACCCTCATATATTTTTATGGTAATATAAATGAAATTTTGAGAATTAAATATTTGTATGAGGGAATAATGTAACACCTAGAAATATTAAAATGTGAATATTATATTCGATAACATGTAAGATAGGAAACATTGAGTATACAAAGGAATATAATATCCTAATACTTTAAAATATATTTAATATTTTAAATAAATTCAGTCTATGATATAGATTTAAATGAATGAGACACTGAGTTAGATTGTGTTAAATTCAATAATGACTTTCTTTGATAACTTGTGTTACACGCAAGACCGATTTTTACCGAATACTAATAATAATATTATTTAAAATTAAAATTATCACCTAGCTGTTAAATTGGTGGTTATGAATGGGATTAACTAACTTATGAAAATATATGGTTGAATTCATTTGTTAAAAATTAATTATAAATTAAAATACAAACAAATTGAATATAAAGGAAATGTTTTTATAAAAAACTATTCTTATGCGCCCAAAGATGTTTTATCCAAATAAATTAAATTAATTACTATTAGTGAATTTTTTTAATAAAATTTATATATTATATTAAATATAATTTATTTAAATTCATCCAAAATATTTTATATACATGATATAAGAATAAATCCAATTTTACACATAAAAATCTATATTTTTTAAAGGGAGTTTTACCACCTTTTAATAGTAAAATTGTTTTAAAACTAAATTACAACACTTTTATAAATTTTATTTGAAAAAATAAAATAAAATCTTAAAATAGTAATTTCAAAATTTGATTAGGGTTAACTTTGGGTATTTTCTGAGAAGTTTTATTTTTCTGATGAATAGTGAAAAATAATGAATTTTAATTGAAAACTGACTTTTCATTTAAATAATTTATAATATTAAATAATATTTTCAATCAATTTTAAATTAAAAATAGTTTGGTTTTGAAAACATTAATCCAATTTAAGTCATTTTAATAATTTTTATATTTAATTTAGATATAAAAACATAGTGAACTTTTGAACATTTTCACTTTAAAAAATCACTTTCTCATTCTGTTAGTGGAATTAAATTTAAATTAATTTTTGAAACTTATATGAATTGAAATGGGATAATTTGATTCCATATTTTAAATAATAATAATTTAAAATTTATAATAATTCAAAATTAATTTTATACAAAAGTGATTAGTGAAAACAATTAAAATTAATTATTGTGATTAAGAGAAAAATAAGTTTACCAAGGGATTAAACTTTAAACTTAAAGGGACAAATGAACTAGAAAATTATCCAAAACCTATTTTATGGAAATATTTAGACCTTATCCATTATATTATTAATATTATTCTATTATTTTAGTCACATTAAATGGAAAAAATTTGTAGGAACTCTCTCTTTTCAAAAAAATACAAGAGTGCCACTCACCTCCCTTCTAAAAGTCCACCCACTCTCTCCCTTTTTTCACACCTTAAAAACTAATTGGTTTAGAAACAAACTAAAAATATAAATTCCAAACTTGTATAAACTAATAATATAATGCTTATCATTTGTATAAATACAACTTAGTAAGGAATTAGTGCAAACCTAAGGAGGATACCTGAAGAAGAGGTAGTGTTTTTCAACAAGAATTTTTATTTAATTTCCTTCTCAAACTCATTAAATTATTCTTATATAATGCTTATCCAATAACCTTATTATCATAAATATACTTATATATATTTATGATAAGGTTACTACCTACAGACACACACATCCTTCAAATTGGTTAAGAAATCATTGATCATTTGTACGGCGGACAATCGCCTCATGAACCGATGTTGTTCGTTTTTACATTACCAACTATCAAGGTTAGAAATAATGATGAACATACTATATATATATATATATTATATTTATTCTATTTATGATTTATTTATTCTTATTTAATAATTATATAACATGAATCTTCATGATTTCCATTTTGTGGGAATACGATAATGTCGTTCGTGTGTACGGTGGACTACCGCCTCACAAAGCAATATGATTTGTTCACACTTTATATAAAATGTATTAATTATGATTATAATAATATTATGTGAAATATATGACATTAATATTATACTATAATTATTATATAAAAATATATAATTTTCTTTTCTTTCTTTTAATATGACATGAAAATAGAAACAGTGTCCATTCATACGTAGGGCTTATCGTCTCCATGAAAGGTGAATTTCATTTCCTATCGATAAATTTTATGTATTAATATGAATAAATATATAATTAATATATATTATATTTAAATTAAGGTTTGAATTTTTTTGATTATGAAATCATGATCTACATATGAGGATAAAAAATAAAAATTCAAAACATACTCAAAAAACAAGGTAATTAACAACCAGAACAATGAAAATAATGAAATATTATTAACAAATTGGTGATAAGATGTTATAAAAGGGATAATATATAATATTATAAATATTAATATGGTTATTATATAAGTTAATAAAATTATTAAAACCATTTTACATTAGTATAAAGAGCGTTCAATCAAATGGGATCATAAGTTAATGGATTTCGTCTCAATTTACATTATATTGAGACTTATTTGTTATTATGCACCAATTAACTTTTATGTGGTGTATATACTACCCATTTTATATGTAATATAATTAATAATTTATTATTCATATTATTTTAACTTTCAATTTGAATTATCTCTCCCAGGTGGATTCGTCTTGAAAATTACCAAGTGGTAAAAGTTATTGTGAAAACTCACATTCTTTTGTGATTGTTAACATTCTATTAAAAAATAACTTTATTGAAATTATTTTTCATTAGAAATTAAATTTATATTTAATATTAATATTATTGTGTAATGGATATTATTATTACATAAATCATATACCAGTTTTTTACATATGGTGTTTACTTTGAAAGATATTGAGTAATTGGAGAAATATTGATAAATTTGTATCCTTTACTCAATAACAATATTTGATAAGGAATATTGTTTATGAATTATATTGGTTATTAAATATATAATTGATTATTTATACTAGTATTAAATGGGTTGTGGAATATTTAAAGAAATACCCTTGAGGCACTGGTAATCTCGTGATATGAATCAATTGGATAAATGAGATGGGTTTTTACTCCGTGTGTTTAAAATCGTAATTGGAATGGTATTGATGGTAATGGTTTCATTTATCTGGGAAACATGGAGTCCAATATTTAATAATTTCCATCATTTATAATTAAATTTTTATTATTATCCATTATATTTTTTCTATGAAACTATCTATGGATGAATTTCATTCTTATTTTATTGATTAAATTTTATGTGTTTCATTTATTTACCATTCCATATTGATTATGCATTATCCTTATATTTATGTGGCATGGGTGCTCATTTTTCTACTTTTCCATGTTTATTATGATTATTGATTCATTATTTCTTCTGATGTAATTAACTCTTACTGATCATTTTAGCTCACCCTTATTTTGTTTCCTTTACCTATGATATGAAGATGAATTATTGTAATGAGTTTCAAGGATGATAAGATTTTATTTTTGTTATGATTTATTTTCTTTTATCGATGTAATATGGTATCATGTATCTAGTATGGTTTTCCAAAAAATGATAAATTGTTCGGTTCTTTGGGATTTGAATCTTGTATATATTACAATGTAATAAAGTAAGGAAATAGCACCAGGATACTAGGGTCAGAGTCGTTACAAGGATGGTTTTGGAAATACTTCGAGAGAACCAGCTTTATAGAATCCCTCAACATGTCAGTTATAGATTATATAGTTCCACTTCTTGAGACACATCATTTTATAAGATGGGGTATTGGTAGACCATGAAAATTTTTACACGGTGCTATATTGGAAGCCACCTAAGAGCGTCATCGAGGTGCATAGATTTCTTGGGTTGGTAGGTCTTTAATGATTATTATTATAGAATCCTCTAGGATTGGAGAACCTCCAACAGCTTTGAATCAAAAGGTGAATCTTTCCAAGTGGGAGTATATGTGTCCAAAATGTTTCATGAGATAGACTAGTGGTGGAATAGAAACTCCATTATGAGAATTATAGGGGAGGTTGTTGAGTATGTTCTATTTTTCACTACCATATGAATCTGAATTTGATGAATTTTTATGAGTAAAGAAGAGATTTCTTTTGGGTTCTGATAACTGAGACCGCATGGGTAGAAATCCACATCCCACAAATTAAATCTAGAAGATATAGTTTTTTCCATGTAGTATTAGAGACATTATCTTAATAGATATCTTTCATAACCAAATATCCATTTGACATTTTCCTAATGTATTTTTTTATGGTGGGAAGCATTCCATAATTTTTTTGAGGATTGGTGATGGTTTTAATCAAGATGTGATGTGACGTGAAGAGGGAGTTTCTTACATTCCCTTAGTAGTATTTCTAGGAGTGAATAGTATATACTAAGGAAATCGATATTAGTTTTTGTGTCTAGGAATAATTTTTTGTTTCACTAATTTGATCTCTCGATGCCTCACATACCAATAGGTGATGGTTGAGGTGTTAGGATATAGTTGGAAGTGGGATGGTGTATCTATGGTTTTCATGATGAGACTTTCACAATACTCATGCATGTAAGAGAGATTACATCTCCATGGAGTGGATTAATGGAGGCTTTGGGTCTCAATTTTTGTTAATCATGGTATCCCCCCTATAGAAATTTGGACAAACATGGAATACCATTCAGATTTTAGAGAACATTCTTCCAGTTTTCATGGTGTTTTTTGGTCGTAGCTGGGAGGATCATTTACCATTGGTGGAGTTTATGTATGAAAAAATTTATCATTCCACAATCATATTGGCTCCATTAGATTCCTTCTATGGAAAACCTAATAGGCCATCTCTATAAAATTTGGTTCCAAGGGAGACATTTCTCATGAGCCTATAGAGTTTGTGTGTGAGAGGAAAATGATGGTGTTAGTCTTCCATTAGTGGAATATAACCTCCCAGAGCCATAGTAATTCCCATTATAATCAATGAAGGATTCCTCATATATTGATGATGGTGACTATGTATTCTTAAAGGTGTCACATTATTGAGGGCTATAGATATTTATAGCGATATAAATCAATAATTTATTTTCATAAGCCTTTTTTCAGTTACTATAAAGGGTCGGAGGGGGGGGGCATACCATTATGCCCTATAATCATAGGTAGACTTGGTACAAGGTGTTTTACATGTATCACAACTGAGGATATATGTTCAAGAAACATCACATTTTATTGACTAGAGTGATATTTAAATTGAGAATATAGATACCCTCTTTGAGTATGGGGTGATGATCAAGGGATGGTAAAAGAATACCCTTTGCAGGAAATTTTTTTCATTGTTGTGTGTTTTTTTGAAGCATGGGACCCTTTTGGAGAATCTATGGAAGTGGGAGAACCATATACGAGCTGAATATCTACACCTTTCTGAGTGTTTTTTCACTTTTTATGATGAAAATACATCAAGGTGGGGAGAATTTAATGACACTAAAATTTTTGTTGGAGTTGGTGAGAGATTCTAGGGCTTGTGGGGCCTCAGTGTTGATATATTGAAAATAGTAAATATAATATATCACAAGTGTAAATTATTTCAAAAATAATGAAACAAATTATAGAGGGTGTCAAAGATTTTAAAACCAATACCAATATTAAATATGAAGAATGGGTTTTACCCTAGGTGTGACATAAGTCATGTCGGGGTCAAACATTTTGATAGAGTTCAGTCAGGGAAATTTTAAGTCAATTAAATAAATTTACTGATTTAATTTTTAATTAATTCCAAAACTCTAACAAGTTCTCTACTTAACCCCACTATGGTAAATTCCCTAGGATTTTCCACATAAACCTGTAGGATAAATAGGATGGGTGGGGAGAACCCTAATCGTGAGTGTGTTGGTGGGTGATCGCATAATCATTCAATACAAAAAAAAATACTCGATTATAAGGGGTTATTTTCTAGTTTAGAAGGGGTTATAACCCCTTCTAAACACATTAACGATGGTTATGAGGAACCACCACTAATGTGCCCACCCACTCTTGTTAAAGACAGTTTTGAGGAACCACTGGTAAAGAAATGTAAAATATGTAAAATTTATTGGAAGTTTATTTAGAGGCGGTTAAAACCCCATCTAATCTCACGATAGAATCTCATTTTAGAGGGTTTTTTAACCCCCTCTAAATTATTGATCATATTAGCGGTAGTTAGAAACCACTGCTAGTTGATTTTAGTGATCCATATTAGAGGTCGTTCTAAGAACCGCTTCTAATTAATGTTGATTTAGAGGGGGTTTAACCCCCTCTAATTGGACCACATTAGAGGCGGTTCTAGGAATCACATTTAAATAACTCATTTCGTTTTTTTTAATTCCCACACCCCCTCCCGTTCCAATTCCCTCATAGAACCTCACCCTCCCATTCCTTCCCCACAGCCCTCCAGTTCCCCCGCGGCCTGACCCCTCCCGTTCCAGTTCCCCCAAGGCCCTCAAGTTCACCTGCAACCCCTCCCTCACGTTAAAGTTCTACTATTTCACCCCTTCCATTCGATGCCCATACTGTCGCAACCCCTCTCTTGTTCAAGACTCGCCTCACACCTCACCCCTGTCGTTCCCCCGTGCACCCCGCCACCATTGAAATCTGGTATTTATTAAAATTTTGTGGAATCGGGAATCAAAACCAAGACCTCTCGCATACCACCATAGCAGCTCTACCACTATGCCCTTCACATTTTTGTTATAATATATACACATTAGTTTATTTGTATATACCAAAAAACTAATAAAAATAAATATTAATAAAATAAATATTTAAATACATATATAATTATATAAATTAATATATACATTTTTATATTTTATATTTATGTATTTATAATATAATACATTTATATTATATTAAATTTATATATTTATATAAACTATATATTATATATGTGTATTTACATACATTTGATTATAGTTTTTATAATTCTATTTATGTTATGTATATATACACATATATTTATATATTTATAAATATGTTTATGTAAATTATTTATATACCTAAATAAGTATTTATATATCATATACATGTTTATTTATATGATATATATAAGTATTTATTTAATATATTTATATAATTTATTTAAAAATATATTAATATAATGTATTTAAATACATATATTTATTTGTATAAATTTTATTCTATTATATGAAATACATATATATGAAATAAAATTTATACAAATATTTATATTATATATAATTAATATTACATGAAATACAATTTAGGAAAATATTATATATGAAATAAAATGTATACAAATATTTATTTAATGTTATATGAAATGCAATTTATACAAATTTATAATTAATATTATATGAAATGAAATTTATACACATATTTATATAATGTAATTGAATACATATATTTATTATTATCCACATTAAAATATATGTATTTCAATAAATATAATTTTATAATATTATGTACATTAATATATATGTATTTCCATAAATATAGTTGTATAATATGGTGTACATTAATATATAATTATTTTTATAAATTTTATATCATATAATATTAACTATATATAATATAAAATCATAAACATGATATTAAAATAATATATTTATTATTATTGTAATATAAAATATAAAAACTAAAAACTTGGGTTTTTATATGATTTATTTTTTAAATAAATTCTATTTATGTATATATTTATATAATATGTTTATGATTTTATGTTATATATAATTATTATTTTATGAAATACAATTTATACAAATAAATATATATCAATGTAATGAAAATTATACAATTATATTTATGTATACATATAAATAAAATTAAATAATATAATATAATTGGAAATATATAATATAACTAAATGATATATATATATATATATATATATATATATATATATTAAGTAAATCAATTTATAATTAATATGGTATACTTAAATATATATAAAATAATTATATAATATATATAAATTTATTTATAATAAAATATTTATAATATAATATTATATATATATATATAATATAAATATATAACATTTATTTTTATTTTTATTTTTATTTTTATTTTTTTCTATATTATATTTATTTGTATACATAATATAATATAAATGTATTTATACATATATATTATATAAAAATGTATTTAATATAATATATGTATGATATAATTCATTACATAAATGAATGGTATTTATAAAACCATATATAAATTTTATATATTTTAATAACTATAATTATAATTACATTTATATTATGTATACCTGTATTAATATATGTATACATTTTTTGTATATGTATAAGTATTTATTTAAAGTATTTATATAATGTCTATATATGTGTTTGTGTGTGTGTGTGTTTATAATGCATTTAAATACATTTATATAATGTTTTTATGTAATATGTGTGTGTGTGTGCACAAATGTGCACCCACACATATATATTATAAAATTTGAATTAATATGAGATTTATTTTAAAAAATAAATGAATATTAAGAGGGGGTTAAAAACCCTCTAATTAAAGGGATTAATGGCATTTCATGATCTCCCTCTAATTTCTTAAATTAATGGGGGTTAAAAACTCCCTCTAATGTCATAAATTAGAAGGGGATTCAAAAACCCCTCTAATATATTAAATTATAGGGGGTTCACAACCTCCACTAATTTCTTAAATTAGAAGGGGTTCAAAACCCCCTCTAATCTAAGGGATTAACGACAGTTCATGAACCCCCTCTAATTTAATAGATTAGAGGGGGTTGTTAACCCCCAATATTTCCTTTTAAAAAAAATTGCATGCTATATATATATATATATACACTCTAATATATATCCAAACTAATATTATATATATAGCACCTATAAAATCCAAACAAACATATAGGGCCACTGATTATTAAATTTGTGGTCATTTCGACACAACTGCCTCTAAAATCCAACCAAATATTACAATGAAAAAATGAAAAAAATAGAGGGGGTTGTAAACCCCCTATAAATTTGATTATTAGAGGGGGTTGTCCATAACCCCTTCCAAAAAACTACTGCTAATCTACTGTTTTTTCTTTGTAGTGATTGATCAACAATCAGAGCACCATGAGGTTTTTCATACTCAATGGAATTCTTTAATCTAAGTAAATATAGTGATAGAAAATCATTACTCATCTGCGAATGATTCAACCCGAGGTAGGGTGTTTGATTTTTATAGTTTATTTCTCCATTCATGGTTATTAAGATAAATATGTATTAATATATTCTAAATTATTTCATTGATCATTCATTATTTGTTTGTCCCAAATTTATTTTCTATTCTAAGATTTAATAATTTAATATATATTCTTCATTGAAGTTTCTGATTTGATGATCCACATTGTTCTTTGGATTCCAGTTATTATGGCCAAAATGAACATGGCCTTAATTTGTTTATCACTTTTTGGTTTTGTGCCTTTTCCCCCCAATTCATCGATGTTCGCCAATGGAATTTCGATTGTCTAATGGTTCAATGATACCCAAGGTACCAATAATTGGAAATTAATTATTTTACCCAATAGATCATGATTACAAGTTATATTTTGGGATTTGGAGATGTTAGGGAGGCATGGAATAGGTGATAAGAATCTGACGATGGTTTAGGAGATGGTGGATCCATAACTCTTATTTATCGGGTATATTTAGAGGTCCAATAAAGGGGTATTGTGAACAATAGATGACTAGAATTTAGCCACTAGAGAAGAATATGAGACAAAGATGGTGCAGTTTAAGTATATTTCTCAACTGAGGTCATGTGGGTGATTTGGGATGGTGATAATGAGTGATTTTCGATCAACATGTATCCATAATTTGTCTACCAGTGACATTGATGGCCCAATAAATGTGTATATAGGGAGTTATGGGTATGTTATGTAGCTAGAGTGCATGTAGTGGTGTCATGGGAAATTATATGTGAAAAAGATATAGTTTTTATGAAAATACAACATACAGAACATGTACTTCATATGAATACATATTGTGAGAACCCCACTATGTGATGGATAGGGTTTATGAGGTAAGTTAAATATCACACACCATGTGGTGGAATAACTCATCGTGTGACCCTTTGATAGAAATTTTAGTGTGTGTAGAGAGTACATGCCTAGGAGGCCTTTTGACCCCACATGCCTTGGGAGATGGGGCACTACTCATGTACTTTGGAAAGTGAATAGGATTGGGTAGGAGGCACATATCAAATTCCAACCCGACCTGTACATGCCCAATGTCATATAAACACATTGTGTATCTGGGGAGGTACATACCTTGTGATATGGAAGGACATGGTAAGTGCTAAAATCAGTGATCCAAGCCATTTACCTCATGGAGCACACCATTTACTCTTTCTAGGGTAGGCTAGATCCCTTTTTATTCTTAGAAAAAAACTGTGGTATGTTCATGGGTGAGTTCCCTTGAACTGTGTATGTGTGGGTTTCTTCCATTTGTCTATCCCTATGATGGTATAGTGAGGTATCCCATATTGATTATAGGATGATAAATATCTTCTACATGTTAGTTCTAGATAGATTCATGTATCCCTCAGTATAGATTGTGGTGTGATCCTATATCATTCTTCCCTATGTTGGGTAATGTATCCCATTTCTAACATCCAAGGAATTTTATCCCCTTAATAGTGGGTTAATCATGTAATAGTTAGGTATCCACCATATTCCATGGTAATGATCCCCAATCTATGTATTGAATGTGTTATCTCTTGGTATGGTGTATTCTGATTGAGAGAGTGCCTATGATGAGCCCCCATAGTTTCTATGTGTTTATTCAGGGAAAGAACTGATGGGTGTGGCCTCTCATATGAGATTCATCAGTATATATATTATAGACGATTGAGTAATCTCATATGAATGTTACCTTTGAGCCTCTAGTATAATCCTAGGGTAGCGGTGAGGATGTGACCTCACTATGAGACTTAGAATCTTCCTCTAAGAATATCTAGGTCATCAATTTTATTCCCTTCTCTTTGTGATATATATATATATGACTCTTTATTTGATATTTTTTGTTTGGTGATTTTGGTGTTTCTAACTTGGTATGTTTATACTCACACTTGCATGGTATTTTCCCACACATGTCTTGTCTTATGTAGACTATATGAATTTCCATGGAGTCCTAGTAAATCCAAAAGTAGGTTAATCTTATATGTGAAAGTTTGATCATTGGTGGTTTTAATAGTCTAATCTTGATAGAAGCTCTAGTTTTTATTAACTAGTTTCAAAAATTTATAGTTTTAGTGTTATTTTATTTGGACCTTTTTCTTTTGTATACACTTTTTCACACTCTAATGTTGTATTAGTTATTATGCATGCATTTACTATATATGTTGGTTATCTTTTCCCAATTAAATTGGTGTATGGAGATGTGTATGTGTGTAAATTCACATTATTGTAAGGCCTCCCATGTTTGTGTTATGCCTACTAAACAGAATTTACCAGCCCCTAGTGTATCAGAGGTGGGCTTTGGGTGTTATTCTCGGCTTACCACCAACTAGGTAGGCCCCAGTGGGTAAGTTCATGATAAAAATGATGTATCATTTACATTATATAAAGGAAATTTTTATAATTCATCTAGAGAAAAAAGGTTAATGGAGTTATTTATAGAATATCCTTCAAGAATAATATTTTTTATTAAAGTAAACTGACGTAGATGAAATATAATTTTTAGAATTTTTAGATATAATAAATTTAAAAATAAGAAATACTATTGATATTTTGAAATAATTTTAAAATAATAATTTTATAAAATTATGAAAAAAATAATTTCTTTATAAACAATGAAAATATATAGAGTAATATTCATATAAAATGAAAAAGGTTTTAAAATATCATGTTCACATGTAAATGTTAAAAATATAATCTTTCGCATTTTGATGAAAAAATATATAAGGGAAGTGTAAAAAAATTTAATAATTTTTAAAGAGGTTAAAGTATTATAAAATGTCCTTAATAAATTATTGATTAATATATAATGACACTTACCAAATCATCTAATGAATATAGATATGGGAAAAGGGAGGATCATGGCTGAAAAAGAGAGATGGGGTTAGTTTCTCTTATAAGAAACACTTTACATAAAATATGAGTCAAGGAGAAATAAAATTTTTAGGTGATGTGTAAAACCCTATGAATATCAAATTCAAATAATGAGGGTTTTTTTAAAGAAAAAAAATTTCCCAAATGGATTATATTATTTAAAAAATCTTTATTTGATAATAATATTGGAAAATGAAACAATTGTGGTTGGGTAACATTTTAATCAAAACCTCATTCAGATTTGGTATATTTTGAATCATAGAACATTTAAAGAAAGTACATGATATGGCTTTAAAAACCCCATGATTATGGTAAAAAAATTCATTATGAAATAATCAAAACATATTAAAGGTATTTTAGTTCACATTAAGAATATGTCTCATGAGATTAAATTTGAGATAAATAACCTCTTACCGTAATTCTTACTTATTATAAATGTGATCTACCCTCCTCTATAAAACATTAACTATATTAATCATATATTTAATAAACTTTTTCATATATATAACCTTTTTTAAACTTAATTTATAATTATTATATACATCTATATTATTTATTCATTATCTATTTTTGATATCAGGTGTGATTAATCTTGATAGTTTTGAACTAGTTATATAATAGTGCTGTTGTTATTCATTATTGTCCCAAAGTTCATAATTCCTAGATTATAAAATTTATTGGAATTGATTTTTTATAATTACTTATAGTGTTGTAATTTCATGTTATGGTAGTTTTGGTTAATACCATTAAAGATGAATTTGATGATAAGCTTGTTTCGATGTTTTTTACAGAATGAATGGAATTTTATTTAATTAGGACTCAATTTTTTATATTGACAATATAGAACCAAAAAAAACTCATTATTTACTTATTTATATCATATATATCATGAAATTATATTCTTATAGTCATACCTAATATAAATTTATAGCATTGTTCAAGTATGTGGTTAAACCAACTCAAACAAGAACATACCATAATTAATGGATGATTATGAAATGATTTAGCTATAATATCGTTAAAAAATCTGAATGATATTATTTAGTTTTTATTAATGTTAAATATTATAAGATTAAAAGAGTAAAAATTAATATAACATATGCAAATTTATTTCATACTATGTAGAAATCACTATTTATCTATTAGAATACTCTTTTGGGTAGTTGAATTTACCACGGTTGTTTATTTCTCATATTGTTGATAGGTTGTAAAATTTTTCATTCCATAAAATTTATAATTTAATTAATATAATATTTATCAATTAAACTCATTTTAATGACCATACATGTGTGGATGTGTTGAAAATAAAAATAGAAATCAATTGTTCCATGAAGTCAGTACACCACATGTACGTATGGATAATGATTTTATTTTCCATAGAATTGGTAAAATGAGTAATATAGTTTATAATTTTAGAATATAAAATATTTCACAAATATCATATTTATATATATTAAATTCCATATTATGGTCATACTTTTAAGGAATTTATGTAAAAAATAAACACATTGCACTGTGGATCCGGTAGTCCGAATAACGTACAAATGATGGGTTTTTTCTAAACGGAAAATGGAAAGGTTCTTTATTATTTTACCATAATTATAATAATATAATATTATTCTAATTATATTTATGATATAATTTTAGGTCGTTTTAATATAATTTTTAGGAAGGATACTTGAGCATAATCAAATATAAATGAGAAAGGAGATGTTATAAACTTATACCACACTTCTTGAATTATCTCCTTTGCAAAGGGGGTTAAGATTTTAAGGGATGGTCCATTGATAAGTAAAGAACTGATATTAATTTTGATAAGAGTTTTGGGTATAATTTAGGCCAAATTATGTGGTTTTTTGTGTGAGTGTATGTGAGGAGAGTAGTGCCCATTTTATAAGTTAAAAGGGATGACATTTTTGTAAATACCCAAAAAAATATAATGGAAAGTAAAACTCAAGGAAATTAGCTTCAAAATTAATAAATAATGGATAGGTGAAGGTATAAGGTCATTAAATCCCTAAACCACTGACTCAAACACAAGTTTAAAACATTTTTTTGTTCTTTTCCTCTTGGTTAAACCCTTTTTACCCCTTTTAATTTTTACCGAGGTAACTAGTTTTTACGAAATTAATTAATCCTCTATAATTGAAAATAAATTGGTCCTTAAAAAATAATTTTGAAATAATAATGAAAAAAAATAATCCATTTTAATCTATTAATTTGTTAAATGTGATAAAAATTAGTTTTAAAATACTAAATGTATAATATATTAAAAACAATTTTCTTGAAAAATATAACTTAAGTTTTAAAATGTAAAATATGTGTTTATAAATTTATAAAACATTATTAAAACTATAATTTCACTTTTAAAATATATATTTGTTCATATAAAAAGGTTTTAATAGTTTAAAATTTACACTTACATACAAATAATGTCATAAAAATAATGTTATTTATAAAAAATTGTCTTTTGCACTATTCACTAAAAAATATATCTTTTAAAAAAAATCAAAAATTTCATCCTAAAATAATTATTACATTATAAATAAAAAATAATTATTTTTATTTTTTCACATTAAATATATATATAATTATCTATTTTAACTTTTAAATAAAATCATCAAATATAATGAGAAACTACTTTTATAGGAAAATAACTTTTCAAAGTAATAACCATTATTATTCTTATTTTATACCAATTAATAATAAAATTAGTTTTATTATATATATATATATATATATATCTTATTAATATGAAAAATGTTTAATATATTTATTTCTTATAATTAAGGACCATAAATTTCATTTTTTAGAATAAATTTTTTTTAAGAATATGATGATCTTGTTGATGTTATCAATGCATTAGTACATAATTATCATTTTTCATTGAAATTTAAATATAAAAAATGTGATAAATAAATGTTATAAATAAATTTTTACATTAATAATTACCTGATTATATCATCCTAATTTATAGTTATATAACAACTTGATATCTCCATGTAGGATCTAAACATAATGTATGTACTAATAGCAGTCAGTTCGATTGTGATTCTTGGTCGTGGGTGATGGTTTATTTTTTGTTGCTAAAATTTGATGTTGATTATAAATTGTTAAAGGGGTAGTAGTAGAATGGACGAGTTCTATAAAGGTTTTTTATACTGTTGTTTTTTCTTCATGGAATTTTGTTCGTGGAATTTTTTTCATTGTTGTATTGTGGTTCATGTTCAAGGGAATTTGCAGCAAGTTCAACTGCAAGGGGGTTCTTCAGAGGAGGTTCAGAGTAGTGAGTTTTCACCTAGAATTTCTTTTCATATTTGGATGTTTGAGAGGGTGTGGCTTTTCCATTGGTTCCAGACCCATGCATTTTTTCATGGGAGAGCTTGTTAAGCTGTGATACAAAGGTGGAAATTGGTCTTAATGGTTTTCATGCTGGGTGGGGCCTTGCTTTGTAGCTTGGAATGAGTTTTATTTGTCTTTAACTAACTTTGGTGTATTGATTGTTTTCTAAGTTGTGTATGTCATGTTGGGTTTACCCTTTTCCCTTAAAAGTGGGTTTATTATAATAAAAAATAAAAAATTTCAGTTAGTTAGTTGGTATGCACTAATAACAGTCAAGTTTGGTGATTCTACTAGCATAGATCAAGAGGAAATTTTCATGATCTTGTGTTTATCTCTCATATGATTTGCCTTATACCATAGTTTTCTAGGTTTGGATCTATATTGGTCTAGAAAACCCCTAGATAAGCTACCTCCTTCCCAAGATTGAATAAATGAGCTTCATAAGGGTTACTTCCACTAATCGGTGCCATTTATTCCTTCATAGATTTTATAATATGGTTAATTTTATTTATATCCACTAATTTAATGACAATATTATAATGGTAAAATTTTATTTTAACATATAATAGTTTAGTTTTAGTTCAATTTGTGTATAGAAAAAGTTTTTAACATAATAGATTTTTAAGGAAAATTACATAGTGAAATCTTAGATTGTTACAACCATATATATTAGAGAATAAGTATGTTACAGATTTATAGTCACTGATGATGTTGACACATTTTTTATTGAAAATTATGATCGTATTTCATAAAAGGAGGAATTAGAGAGATCTGAAGCTATAAAATGGAAATAATCCTTGAATTCTAAAATGAATTCCATGTATCAAAACCAAGTTTAGGTTCTAATTGATCCACAAATTGAGGTAAATCCCATTATGTGGAAATTGGTATTCTAGATAAAAGTAGACATATAAGTCAAAGTTAATACCAATAAATTATGACTAGTAGATAAAGGTTTTAAACAATTTTAAGTCATTAACTATGATGAATCCTTTTGTCATATAGCTATATTTAAATCCATTATAATTATACTTGTTTTAATATATTTCCATGACTATGATATTTGGAATATGGATGTCAAAACGGAATCCCTCAATAAGAACCTTCTGTAATATGTTTATATGAAATATCTAGAAGCATTTATGACACCAGGTTTTAATAAATCTTTGAGGTCATGGAACATTCTTTTCAATGAAGATATAAAATAATTTAGATTCATTGATAAATAATGTGATCCATGTGTTTACAAGTGGTTTAGTGGGAATGTGCTTGTTATCCAGGTAGTATATGTTGATGAAATATTACTTATTAGAAATGAAATCCCATACTTATAGTTAGTTTTGGACTTGTTGAATAAGTTCTTCTCTATAAAGGAAATAGGTTAAACAGCCATTATTCAAGGGATCAAGAGCAATCATGATAGATCCAAGGGGATTCTTGTACTAAGTAAAAGTCCATATATTGAGAATATACTAAAGAGATTTAGTGTGGAAAATATAAGAGGGTATTAGTTCCATTTTCACCTGGTATACATCATTATAAAAAAATGTGTCCTCAAACATTATATAAATTGGAAAGAATGAATTAAAATCACATATTCTTTTAGATTAGGACCAATCATATATGTTATGTTTTTTACTAGGCATGATGTTTCCTTCTCCTTTAACATGGAAGATAGATATCAAGCAGATCCTGGTCAAAAAAAATTATTATTAAGGTTATCCCTAGTATCTATGGGATACTTTGGATATGTTCATAGTATATAGAGGATATGAGGATCTATTCATTAGTGGTTATACAAATTTTATCTTTTAGATAAATCAAAATTATCTAAAGTCACAAACAATATATTTCTTTAGTCTCAACTAGGGAGTTGTGAGATGAATGAGTTCAAAGAAACCAACTGTTGGTGATTCTATAGTTGGGTCAAAGTATATAGTGAAATTTGATGACACCAAAGAATTTGTATGGATATATAACATTATCAATGATCATGATGTGGTTCATAGAAGTAAGTACATTATAACATTATTTTGTGATAATTTTATAATAGTGAGTCTTGTAAATGAGATAAGGTCACTCCAATGGATAAAAGATATAATCTGTATGTATCACCACTTGATGTATTTTTATAAAAGGGTTGAATTTATAGTAATAAGTGTTTTCATGGAATATAACATGGGTGTCCCCTTAACTAAAGACTTACCTTGTCAAAAGCGTGAGTATCATGTGATAGCTAGTAGATAGAATATTATTAGCAATTGGATCTAGTGTAAAAGGGATTCTATTAGAGTTGGTTCCTTAGAACCAACTTTTTAGTTATTAATGATTTCTTATATTTATTGTTTGTAATATTAATAAAGTTCTTATTGCACCATGATTTTTCTTTTTCATTATAGAAATGTGATTATGTCCTAAGAGTTACTATCTCATTGAAAGGTCATAGCAGTTACCTACTATGATGAAAATCTAGAAGTATCATTATAGTATTATTAAATATATTTTTTATTGTCAAATGATATCATTTTATAATATTATAGGGATATATTATATCATGGGTTAAGACTCATAGGAATTTGAGGCACTTACTCATACTTTACACCCTTTTTAATTTCCAATACATGATATTATGAGAACAAGACTTGACAGTAGGAAATCCACATTTAATTATGTCATCGGATGTTTCTATATATGTATGTGTATATTTATCCTTGTAATTTAATATTATTATTAATATATATCCTTATTCACATACTTCTATATATTGACAAAAATATGGAAACATATGTTCACAGTGAAGTAGGATATTTCATGTACATCATAAGTGATATTTCATTAATTAATAATGTGAGAAAGGATTTATCACTTTTATTATTTAATAGAAATTGATATCTTAAGAACTTTTATAGGAATGGATCAACCTAAATAATTCCATTTCTATGGTTTTATATGGGTAGTTTTAATTCATAAAATTAAAATAAAGTGTTATTGAGCACATAGGTTGATGAAACTAGTATGAAACGTACTTGAATAGAGATATTGTAATAAATGGATTATATTACATAGTGATAATTTGTATAAGGTAGTATACTGTTTTTAAATTTACTTCATTCTCTATGGGTGTTCTGGCATGTTTCTAGATTATAAACTTACACTTTATGCATTTAATCTAATTCTACTAAGAACATATCCTAGAGGGTTACACAATAAGTGTCTCCATAATATCAGTTAAATTATATTTTAATTTTATAAGTTATAATAAACATTATTCCTTCTTTGTGGTTTAATAATTATTTGATATTTTTTGATAAAAAATAATTAATCATAAGATATTTTAAAGTATAAATATATGAGTTAAATAATAATTAATATTTTTTACAAGATTTAGTGAATATAATATTTATTATATTTTTAGTGAATAATGCATTCATATTTATTTATTAAATAAATAATAATTATTCTAGGTTTTTAAAATACCAAGGAGGGTTAATGAGTTGAGTTTAATAGTCATCCTAGAAATTATATATTAAATATAATTTAAATAAATATTAATTTATTTTTCTAAGAAATTATATTTATTTTTTTGTAGGTAATTCACATGTCAAGTAAATAATATATTTTTTATGTTATTATTATAAATGGGGTTTTATAGAAAATAAGGGATTGGGTAAGGGCCTGTGTGAAATTACCAACCATAGTCTAACTTTATAAATACCTGATTATATTGCTTTCATGGTTTAACCTCTTTTTGTGTGTAGAAAACCTATAGATAATTATCACAATGCCTAGAGAGAATCCTCTAAAGAATGCACTAAAGAACAAGAGCACCAATCCTACTCCAACCTCATAAAAATTGATAGATCCTTTTTAATCCTTAATCTATGAAGATATTTTATAATTTATCAATGAATAATGATGAAAGAAATAATAATGTACCATGCTAGTACCTGAACTTTCTTAAATAGAGTTATGAAATTTTAGAGAATTTTTGAATCACTACAAGAGGAATTTAACCCCTAGACCTATAATGCAACAAAATTATGATGAGAACAGTCAATAAAATCATCAATGAATAAAGGATTAAAATAAAAAGTAATTATTAAACTATATTTAAATTAATTATAAATTAAAAGTGATGATCTTAATTTATAGTTCTGGTTTTTATAAGTCAATTAATTTTTTATTTTATTCTTTTGGTCATAACATTCGCCATCATGTACATCTCACATTAGTTAGTAATTATGATAAAAATATGAATAGTTTATACCCAATAGTAACTTTTTCTATGCCTATATCCTTCACTTACTCTAAGTAGAAAATATCATTTCAATCAATGTACTTTTAATTCTATTATTATGACACAAATTCAATGATTCAATGTTTGTTATTTTATTTTAGAGATTATTTATTCTCATTTTTTTGATGTTTATAATTTTTTTATTTTTTATGATTACAATTATTTTATGATCATGATTTACCATGATATTTAGAAACATGGTATGAATTGATAGTGAGGTGATGGATGTGATATATGATATTTTTATGAGTTTCAAAAAGGTGATATCTATTTCATAATGAGTTTGTTTTATAGTTGGTGAATATATGGAAGGAAAATCATTTTTCTCAATAGGTAAGTATCCTAACATGAATATAGAACTCCAAATTGTTTTCTATAGGAGTTAAAACATTGTATTTATAGGATCTATGTGATTTTTAATATTGCAATTATAGATGTGGTATATGATATTTTTATGAATTGTGTCTATCAATTCTAGTAATTTTTTAGTTTTCATGTGTTGTTGAGTGATTATTTCTATTGAATTCCTTGATAGAAGAATAAATTTCTAAAATGGATTCATATTTATATTTAATTTAAATGATTTTTACATAAATTGAGGTATTGAGTTATGTTATTTGAATTGAAATCATATCAAAGAATCATGGGTTGAAAATATTGAATGACTAATTAAATAATTGGTTATATTTATTTTCTCTATATTAGCATCAAAGTTGGAGTATCTGGTGGAGGCTCTTTAATAAAATTTAGAGTCTTTGAAATGAAAAACGGTAAAAATGTAGAGGATAAAGACAAATATTCTAGTTATTTTTTCATGAGATAAATTAATAAAAATTATAAATAGTGACAAATGATGATTTGATGTTAATTTCTTTCCAAAACATTTTATGTTTTAAGAAAAAATTTGTTTGAGTATGGGTGATCCATTAATGTTATATTCAATGTTTCTTGATTTGATATGTGTTTTACATGGGTTTTAGGTAGATAGTTGTGGCCACCATATTATCTATGGGGCCATCCTTTTTATATGTTGTGGTATGAGTCTCTAATGTCATGTTTACCAATTTATAAGAACTGTTAGAGGAGGCATGGGTAAAATGTGATGGTTGTAATATTTTTATTTTTAGTTATGATGTATTCTCAATAGTATATTATATAGTAATAGTGAAAATGATCATAATGTCAACTATGTTGGATTATTGATAAAAATAAACCTTATTAAGATTGAGTGTTTGAATATTTTTATCTTTTGGATTGGGATAATAACCTTTATAAAGGTGATACAAAATTTTATTTTGGTTCATGAGATAATTTTTATTGAAATGATATGGTTAGAGTTTTATTCATGTATCAGGATAGAAACATTGATGTAATAATCTTTAATAATGATGAAAAAATATTATAATTATCCATTAATGTTTATTGGTTTTTACTAAAAAAAGTGATATTTTTATATATTCATTTTTAGATGATGGTTGATTCCAAACCATTTTAGTTATTGGGTAAATATGGTTCATACATTCAATCATATGTTAGAAATAATTTTTAGAATGCACATTTTATTGAGATTAACACTTAGGTGATGAGGATGAAGGAAAAGATGTGATTTTCATTATGACATTTATTCCAAACATATTGTTTGTATAATTTAATAATTATCAGATATATACTTATTCATGTAAGATGATATATATTTAAATTATTTGAGTTTGATGTTAGTGAAATTAGTATTTATTTATCAAAATTAATGTAATCATCTAAAAAATTATGGTGAGAGGTGCTATGATTATATGTCATATTTTAAATTTCCTTGTGGTTTCACCTTAATGATGGGGTTTTAAAGTTCTCCTTTGGAAATTAATGATAAATTTTTTTGAGATATGAAAGAAGTGTCAATAAATTCTTACACTCTTCATTTGAAAGTGAATCTTTATGATGTAAGGTTATACCATAAATTTTAGTGATGGTATGGTTAAATAGGGATATAAAGTGTTATAGAAGATCTGATGAAATTCCTTATATTCTACCATTTGAAGACCATGTTAATATGTTTTATAGTATTTTTATTCAAACCACATTGTTTTCTTATTGAAGTAAGATGTTATAAAAATGTTTTTCATAATAAAAAATTGTTTTATTATAAATTATTGAAGTATTATTTAAATGATTATAAAATAGTTAATATAGTATATTCATTATGGGATAATTGAGAGTTGGGATATCTAGGTTGAACATGATGGTTATATGTATTTAAGATAATGTTTTAGTATTAAATGGTATTGATATTTATTTCTAATTGAAATACATATTTTTCGTATCATTGGTACAAGTGATTATTGAGTTTTTGGAATACATACCAATGTTTAGGAAATTTATTCTATTAAATGGAGGATGAGCAGACAAAGATAACTAATAGGATTCTTGAAAATTTTTTGCATATTGTTGTACTAAATTTATATGAAATTGGAATCACTAGTAAATACATTTTATTATGGGTTTATAAACATTGTTCAAAGATTTAAATAATATTAATTATTTATTAAACATTTATATATTATGAAATATTTATGAGGTGTCCAATAAAAATTATTGTTATCACAAGTAAGTGATTACATGATCTATTTTATAGGTTATAACATTATATATTTATTTGTGAATTATCTAACTTTATGGAATGACTTGAGTTGGAAGTGTAATTGAATGTGCATTTCTTATGAATCACTGGCAGTATCTGAGTGTATTTATAAAAATACATGTTTTTGGGTGTTTTTTAACTTATTAAATATTCTTAGATGTATAATGATGTTCCAAAAACAACTAGGAAAGATTGTATATACCTCATGTAGTGATATTACATGGTATTATATTAATTAGAAATTCAGTTGAGAAGCTTTTTTCTACGGAATTATGATAGAGGGTCATTTTTAAGTAACTATTTTCACCTAAAAATTGATGGGAAAATGAGATGAGTGGGTTATATATTAGTATTTTCCATTATTTTTTTAGATACATATTCAAAAATCATTTATGTTTTGGTTTGGTATTTTTTCATTTAAATAATCAAAATATTATATAGTGTGGTTGGTGTTGTGACCTTGAGTCAATAGAATCAATGTTGATATTTTATTTTTTAGAATTTTTATTTTATTTTTGAGATTGTTTGTTTTCTTTTTAAGGAGGAAAATTTTTAATTGTACAGATATTGTGTTATCTTGAATTAGTTTTTATAATGAATTCTATTTTTCTCATAATTTGGAATTATTTTTTATTTCCATTGATTCATTGATGTTAATATTTATTAAATGGTGTCTCTCGATGGTTTATGTGATTATCATGAAAAGTATGTTAAATAAATACTATTATTTGGATATTGAGGCCACTGAGGATAAAATTATAGTTATATGTTTAATGTAATATTTGATTGAGAGATATAATTTTCATTAATATTAAATAAAATATTTTTTCTATTAGAGTAAAAGTTTGATTTTTATCCAAAAAAGCTGTATATTTAAAATTCGTCAAAGTTTTTAAATTAAAGTATATTAAATTGATTTTAATAAATAAATATATAATTTAAATATATATATCAAATATTATAAATATTTCTAGAAATCATATCTATCCTCAATTATCCTATGAATATAGAAAATCACTTAGGAAGAAGAGATTGTCAAATATTGAAAGGGAGTACATCAAGAAGATATTATTCTTCCTTAATGTTCTTCTTAAAATTTTAAAAAACATTTCTATACTTTCATTCATGTCCAGTAACTTATATCAACAAAATTATATCAACATTAGGAATACATAGATTCGAGAATTTTTAAAATCTAACATACAGTTATAGAGATGTTCTAGAGAGAACCTTTATATAATTATTTAAAATATATATATACAATTCACTAAAGATTTAAAAACAAGGTATAATATATATAAAATTTATGTTATCAATAAGATGATTCCAATAACTTCAATATATTTAGGATTATAGTTACAAATTAGAAGTTATCTTAGAGAGATGTTTGGTTGAATTATAACTTCAATCTAGATTTTCAAGGCCTTAAGATTTGATTCACATATTATAACGTGAAATTTTTATATGTTTATAAAGAAGAAACTAATATTAAATTTTTGTGGTGATCTGTGAATTTTTTAGGTTTTAGTTAATACATGTCAATAGACAAAAATGAGAGACAATGACTCTGTGTATTCAATTGTGGGTGCGATGGTGAGATAAAGACAATAAAATATTTAATTGAATGAATTAAAAATGTATCTTGTCCATTATATTTTATCACATATTCGGATCTATGTGATGCTTTGTATATATTAATAATCATATAATTCATGTGATTGGATGTCAAGAGAAGGGAAGATTGTGTCACAAACCAACTCAGATCACATATCACTCAATGCACCTGAGGTGGCCTGTAACACAATCTGAATGTCATTTATGATCCCCATAGGCTAATATAAATCTCCAGGTATTATAGAAAAACTTTGGGAATGATTTCCCTACAATATGTTATTTAAAATTTAGTCATTCCTCGTGATAAATGGAGGCACAAACCAAAAAGTTACATTGAGAGTATAAAAACATAATAGTGGGCATAAACCTAATGAAAAAGATAAAAAAAGACAATGACACCAATGAAAATATATCTCCATGTAGCATGCGGGTTTCATACCACACATGTCATTACCAAAAACCCTCATCTCATTAGTATGATTACCCACCACCTCAGAGCGGTGCCATTCCTTTACATGGACCTAAAAAACAATGTTTTTATATGCCCAAATGCATATGCAGGGTGCAATAAAAACTATCCCAATAGGATCCCACCATTTGTGTCATAATAATTCCATATAAAATAAACCATATACGATTAATTTAAATAGAACATGAAATGAAAATTGATTTCACAAATTTAATGAAAAAAATTCATTTATATCAATTTATAAACATTTACAAATCATGGATATCAAACAATTTATAAGTAAAAATGTTCATGTGGAATTCATATAAAAATAATTTCCTTTCAATGTATTAAAATCCATATTTGATAAGAATTCATAGCACCGTGGTAAAGGAGTTTTTGGGTAAATTTATTCAAGGATCAAGTATCGTCACACTTCTCATTGATCACAACTACCCGGTGTGTGTATATTACCCTAGGGATATAGGCCTAGGGGTAGAATTACACTCCTATAAGTGTCTGCCTATACCATAAATATTTACTTAGTGTTGTGATCAACAATTATAATTATAGGTAGAGATAAAAATTCCTAGCATTATTGTCGTATATAACCTATCTATGTTCATGGATCTAATGGGATTCAGCACAATGTTCAATCATGTGTTATCCTTCATCATTCATCAATATCATCTATAATTTCAGAAGTAGTGCTAAAATTCAATTTTTCATAATACTTGTCATTAAAATTTAAAAAAAAAATCAAAAATTTTATTCCAAAAACCAATTCCTTTAAAATAAAATGATTTTTCAATATATCATAAATCATTCCACTCCACCTTAATTTAAATAACATCAACATGGAAATATATTTGAATCAATAATTTCAATTGATAATGATTTTCAAGGGTTAAGAAATTTTTATCAAAATCCATTTTCATAGTGGTTTTCATCATTTATCATTCCATACACATGACATGTTTAAAAGACCACAAATAATGTTTCAAAATTAACTTTGGAAACAAATTTTAATATAAGAAAGTTTTGATGGTTAATAGGGACATCATATAAAACTACCAACCTTAACACTTCAATCATCAAAAACTGGAATTGTTTCATGGATCAAAAAATAAAGAAGAAAGAGATAGAAAGGGAGGATCCTAAACCCATTAACCCTTATCAAGATCCAAAATTCAATAAATCTCTAAGGACAACACGGTCAATAAATAACAATAAACATGATGAGAAGAGAGATATAAGACAAAATAATATTAAACTCGCTAATTGGAAACCACCTTGATGAATGTTACATTGATATGCCAAGAGTTGAGAGAGTGGGATCCAATTTAGTCCAATGAGGTCTCCTAAATCATAAAAATAATGTTTAGGTCAAGGGAGATGGAAGAAGAAATAAAATGGGGGTTCTGGTGTAAAAATACAAAACTACACTTATAAAACCTAATACTACATGAACTACTAGTGATCCAATAGATTCTACTGGCTGGCCTTTGGCTTCCCCAATTAGTCGGTGGGTGTCCTATATCTTGGGTATGCCAAAGACCATCCACCAACTAGATTTTAGATATCACTAGTGAGTCAGTAGACCACCTATAGCTTTTACAACTATAGGTTTAGGTCCACACTCACACACACTTCTCATGCCTCACAACCAATCCCTAAAGGAATATAAATAGATAGAAAACCCCAAGGATTGGAAAGAAGATGACATTAAAAAAAGAGGGATTGTACCTGAAAGAAACACTGGGTTATGAAAATTCTCCCCATCATATTCCTTTCATACCCCAGAAAATCATGTTGAATAATATTGATCCATAAATAGATGAGTTCATTTTTTCTTTATCAAGGACTCACACTCCCATGACTTATATGTATCAAATCCATGCTTCCATATAATTATTAACAATATAATGGACTTCCCATGTCAAAAATTATTTGAGTGTTAGTAATCTATATAATATTTTTGACCATTGACATATGAGGTTCTATGTCAAGGTATTCCCAATTCAAAACATGAGATGTATAATGAACCGACCTGAGTTTCCCTCAAAGATGAAACCTGACCTGATCCATCACATACCTGAAGGGAGTTCATGATCCCCATGGTCTATAAAAAAGAACCCGAGCATCAAACAAAAAAATAGAGGGAACTATTTTACCCAACCTGAACAAACACATGGAATATATATACACAAATAAAGAAGGAATATCAGAAATCCAATAAATATATGCCATAACTATAAAAAAATAGTGGAAAAATGATTGTAAAAGTATCCAAAAACTCCAATGACAAGTCCAATTGCAAAGGACCCAAATGAAACAGCTACTCCATGTGATGGCATGAATGAACTCTCACCATCTCACCACCAACTACCCAACCCAAATGACATGAAACCTTGTATCCTCACTGTGGTACCACCCAGGTGTTCTATAACAAGTCTCTATATAAAAATTCTGGTATGTTCATTTTTAAATAAAACATGGCATGATAAGCAGTAAATAAGTTTTATAAAAAACATGGTAAAATTTTATAATTTTTCACGATTCTAAAACAAAATTAGGTAAATAAATTTCAAATCACATTTTCCATATAATATTTCACAAGCATCAACGTGTATATCAGGGCTAAAATAGTACAATTCCAGGTAATAAAAAACAACAGTAGCAGCATAGGAATCACAACGCCAAGGAATACAACAGGTCAGGTAGCAAACTACTCATACCCACAAATCTATGAACAGTGCACTACGGTACCTGAATCCAATTATTAACACTCCAAGACCAAGGAGAAACCCCATAAAGTGAAACCCCAACATCATATACATACTTAGATCCAATTAATCTATGATCTATATTAATAGGAACACCCCAAAAAGTGAACCCCTAAAATGGATGATGGTCTAAAGTTAAACCATCCACAAAGTATCCAAGTTAACCCATGTTTTCATTTTCACAATCATATTAATGTTTTGAAAATAATTTCAAAACCATTTCAAAAAATCCCTATGAATTCTTTGAAAGTATCAATTTCCATTACATTTATCAATAACCATGGAAAACCCATTTCTCTTTAAAACTATTTTCAAAACATACAAAACAATCATAGAAATTACATTAATAAATCGATTTGTAACAAGAACAACAAGGTTCATCAACATAAGCTAGAGATGGAACCACCTACCTCAAAACTTGGGTTGCACATTCCCGTAATGGGATCCACCAATAGTGAAACCCAACAATGCCAATGAAGACCCTAGAATCCAATCCACATATCTTGTGATTGATCCAATATATAAAGGGGGTCGACGAAGATGAAGAAACACAAAATACCTCAGAAAGAATGCCTGTCGCACCATGATCAACAAAGGAATGGCCTCCGGAATGAGATTGCACAATAGATATTGGAAGAAGAAAATAAAAGACGCCAATTTATATCAATGGATTCAATAACACAACCCAAGGGTGCTACCATGATTAATGGCAATGAAGAAGCAGAAAGATCACTTACCCAGAGAGACACACTACAACTGTAATGAAGATCGAACACTAAACAGATCGAATTAGAAGGAGTGGAGTCTCCCAAAATCACATGGTAATTGACCTAGGTTGAGAGAAAGGGAGAACTGGAGAAATAACTAAAACAAAGTATTTTCACACCTATTTTAAAAAATTTATATGGGTCGTTACATGGTGTGTAACCGCCAAGGTCCCACATACACTGAAAAACTCATCGCCTCATCTTAAAAACATGACCTTTTATTAACTCACGACATGTAAGGTATCTTCATGTCATGTAACCTTTCACAGCATGAAGTCTTTCATGACTTGCATCCAGTGACTCTTACATGCCATGTAACCTAGTTACACAATGTGAAATCCTCTTAAAGTCTATAGAAAAATCCAGTTAAAGCTAAGAGTCCAACAAATCTATTACTTCACCATTATAGGTATTCTCTCAATTACTTCTCAGCCCTATAAGGATAATGAAAAAGGAAAACCACAATAAGGTTAATGATATACCTGATAGATCGGTAATGTAATGTTATAAACTCCCCACTATAAAGATTTTTAATCCCTAAGAAATCATGTGGAAGATGTCATCCCTAAAAAAATATGAGGCCAATTCTCCCTCATTAATGTCTTGCATTCCCAAGTCTCATGATAATTTGATCTGTGTTTCCATAGTACTCTGACCAATAGAATCAACATCCCATGTAAGACTTTCAATTGAGTGTCAACGATACCAACTAGTTTTTCCAAAAAATAAACATCTAGTTCTAACTCAATTTCTTTCCAACTCATAACATGATCAGGATTAAGATGATACTTCCTAGTATGAGATATGTGGTAAATATCATTAATACCAATCAACTAAACTAGAAATACTAACTTATAAGAAACCTTCATGAGCCACTTAGTGATCTTAAACAATCCAAAATATCTTAGAGCCAAATTTCCCTGCTTTCAAATTTGAAAATGACCCAACCGAGGAGAAACATTCAAGAAAATGTAGTCACCAACAGAAAAATCTAGAGGATGATGTCATTGATCTACATAATATTTCTATCAACTCTAGGATGTAATCATACATCAATTTACACCTTGAATCTTTTCTAACATCTCTTGGACCAAAATTGATCCAACTAAAGATAATTCTCCCACCTCCTCCCAATAAAGAAGAAATTTTCATGGGTGTTCATACAATGCCTAAAATGGAGCCATTACTATCTATGATTTATAACTATTGTTCTAAAAAAACTCAACCAGTACCAGATAGATACCCCATTGCCTCTTAGATACTCCTCCATAACCTCGAGTTAAAACTAGGATATCTATCAGAAATAGTGGTAGAAGTAACCCCATGTAATCTCATAATATCCTACACATATAGCTTACCTGGATATTTAACCTTAGTGGTGTCCTTCATCATAATGAAATGAGAAGACTTCATCAACTGATCAATGATTACCCAGATATCATTTTTCCCTTAGGGATTCTGTGATAATCCAACAACAAAATACATGGATACCTCATCCCATTTCTAGACCAACACTGAAAGAGGTTGAATAAAACTAGAGTTTTTCAAGTGTTATGTCTTTATCCATTGGCAGATGTAACAGTGGGACACGCAATATGCAATGTCATGCTTTATACCCGACCACTAGAATCATTGTCTCATGTCATAATACATCATTTTAGTTCCTAGATGGATGGACAATAAAAATCCATGGTAATTAAACAAGAATAAACTTATTACAGATGTTGGAATGACAACCCACTTACCAAAGTGGAGTATACCATCTAAAGAGATAGGCCAACCAGAAACAATCTCCCCAACATAAAGGATTTCTCAATTTTTTTTGAACTTATAATACTACTGCTGACTCTACAAGAAATACTCCAAGAGAGGTGATGATAATAGAAAATTGGTCAGAACCATACCTAAAACATCCTCCTGAGTATCCAAGTGAAATTAGTGAAAACAACATAAGGTTTCACTCCAACATCGATTCTAGAACAACATATGATGGTACTTTCCTACTAAGAGTGTATGCAACAACATTCCCTTTCCCTAGGGTGTAGGCAATATCAAATTCAAATGTCTAAAGGTATTCTACCCATTATCTCTCTCTGAGATTTAAGTATTTATAATACAAGATATAACTCAAACTCTTATGATCAGAAAAGACCGTGAACCTATCCCCAAAAATATATTGTTTCCAACATTTAAGTGCATACATAACTATGATAAGATCTAAATCATGAGTGGGGTAATTATTCTCATGCGTTCGAAGCTGGAAAGATCTGTAAGCTACCACATGGTCATCCTGCATAAGCACGCATCCCAAAATAGCAATAAAATCATCACAAAACACCACATACCCCTTACCAGACTCGGGTAAGATCAGAATAGGATCTGATGTTAGAAGTCATTTTAGTTCATCGAAATAAGACTGGCACTTCGCATCCCATGTGAATTTCACCGATTTCATAGTAAGAGTAGTCAAATGTGATTCTATCTTAGAGGAATCCTTAACAAACTGTCGGTATTATCCAGCAAGACCAAAGAATCTCCAAATTTCAAAGACATTATATGGTTCCTTCATTGAAAAAATTACCTTCACCTTTTTAGGATCAACTGATAATCCATTCTCAGAAATCATGTTCCCTAAAACTTCACTTCTTGAATATAGAAATTAAATTTATAAACATTTACATACAAATGGTGACTTCTCAGAATTTATAGAACCAAACTCAGATAGTGATTGTGCTCATTCATGGATTTTGAATAAACCATAATATCATTCACAAACACTACCACACAAGTGTCAAGATATTTTTGCAATATCCGATTCATCAAAGCCATAAAAACGATATAAGCATTAGTTAGGACAAAAGGCATCACAAGATATTCATAATGGTCATACCTGCTCCTGAAATCCATATTCGGTATATCAGACTCCCGAACTCTTAGCTGATGATAACCCGACCAAATATTAATAATTGAAAACCACTTTTCCCCTTTAATTGATCAAAAAAATCATACACATGAGGTAAAGGATATTTATTTTAATTGTTACTTGGTCCAACTTCTGATAGTCCACGCACAACCAAAGATAACCATCTGTCTTCTTGGTAAAGAGAAAGGGGTTTCCCAATGCAAAACACTATAGAGAACAAAAGTTTTGTTCAACAGGTCATCCAAATAAATTTTGAGCTCTTTTAGATCTGTCAGTTTCATATGATAATAAGGTATTGATATTGTCTGCAAACCTAGAATCAAGTCAGCTGTAAACTCTACATATCTTTCTAGAGTAAGGACGGAGATGTATTCTAGTAAAATATCATAAAAGTGTCAAATAATAATGGGAATATCAACAATAGGAGAGGCATCATTGAGCTCAAACACAATAGTAGACAGCAAAATTATGAGCTTTGGGTGGGAAGACCCTGAATTTCTTGATCTCGGGTCCCACTCCCCCTGAAACATAAGAGAGCTCCCATCAGCAACAATAAATGAAACACACCGATTATAATAATAAACCTCATATCGATGAGTGACAATCCAATCCATACTAATGATGACGTCTAACAAATCTAGATAAAGAATGAGAAAACCCCAAACTAACTTCGTATCGTCTGTCGTTAATAAACAAGAAGGACACTAAAACCCCTTCTATTTCCTCTTACTGAGAGGTGTCACTAACTCAATTATAAAGGACATAAGTTCCATTGGAATTTTAACCATATCAAAAAAACATGCAGATATAAATGAGTGGGAGGCACCAGTATCAAATAAATCAATTTCTATAGAAGATGCAATAAGGATAGTACCTCTCACTGTTGTTATACCTGCATTGACTTCCGTTGGAAACTCATATACTGCATGAAATTGATTCAGTCCTAAGGAATATGGCTAGAGCCTTGTAGTCTTTGAATATTTTGACTGCACCTTAGTAACCTTTGGAGCCGAAGAACCCTGACTATAATTAGTCGCATTATTAGCCTAACAAAAGCATCGTAAATGACCAAAATTCCCATAGTTATTGCACATCTTCATAGGAATAGGATAAAATCATTTAGTGTGTATGACCTTACCACACTAATAGAAAGTCATAGGAACACTGCTAACTATATCAGATGGTGTGGAAGAGGCTCACTGCTAAGACCCACCTCCACCACTCCTGTGATGATCCTTCCACTTCCTCTTCTTCCCATGTACGCCACTGAATCTGCCACTGGATGGAAGAGAAGAGGTGGAAAATAAAACCTTGTCTGCCATATTCATATATGACATCGTATCTCTATCTATGGTATTCACATAGGTAGAAAGCTTTAAAATAAACACTTATGATATGATATCTGGTCACAAACACAGTAGGTACTTCTGAGCATTAAACCGATCATTCTTCACCACATCTAGAGAAAAACGTACAAGTACAGCAAACCGATTAGTGTATGTCAACACCGAACACTCTACCTACTGCAAGGTCAGAAAATCCAAGGATTTAGCCAACATCAGAGACTCTGGGTAAAACTTTTGGAAGGATAGGGTCTTGAAACTCTTTCAATCCAAGTCCATGTGTCTGTTTTTCGGGACCATAGAATCCCATAATCACTTACCAGAACCCTCAATAATGAATGATGCACACTTTACCTTGATATTATCAGGTGTATCTAGGAAGTAAAATATTTGGTCGATCTTATCCAGCCATTCCTTCACCTCTTGAGGTTCATTCATTCCTTTAAAGGACAATGGATTCTCGCATAAGAATTATCGTGATCGATCTCTCTCTTCTCCAGTTTCTGGTTGTACCTCAACAACTACGTTTTGAACCCGTGTTATATCCTGATCAACAAGACGAACTTCATGTACAATATTTTTAATGAGATTATGATTTATATGTGGATTCCCTTGAGAAGCATCAGTTGCACCGTCCTGAGGAACTCATGGAACACATCTCATAGGCATACTACTACACACCTAAATAGAAGGAATGATTAGACAATAGATTAAATCTCAACTTAAACCATAAAACCCATAAGTAGAAATTGAGATTCAAAAAAAACCAACACTAAATTTATACATCTCAAAATCCCATGGAAACTTGAGTCTCTACATGATAAGAGTTGTCCAGGAACTTATCGCAACATACCTCTGAAGTCTCGACTATCCTACCTCCAGTATCATAGACATACCAAGATAAGGACTCTTGAGGATAGACCTGTGATACTAAATTGTAATGAACTAACCTGGGTTTCCCTCAAACCTGGCACCCAACCTGATCTATCACATACCCGAAGGTCATTCCCAATCCCCATGGGCTAGCAACAAGCATCTGAGCATTGAATGAAAAAACAGAGGGAACGATTTCACCCAGCCTAAACAAGCACATGGAATATATATACGAAGAAAGAAGGAATAGCAGAAATCCAATAAATAAATGTCATAATTGTAAGAAATATAGTGGAAACACAAAACTGTAAAAGTATCCAAAAACTTCAAAGACAAATCCAACTGTAAAGGTCTCAAATAAAATAGTTAATCCATGTAATGGCATGGAAGAACTCCCACCATCTCACCGCAAGCTACCCAACCCAGTTGACATGAAACCCTACCACCTCACTATGGTGCCTTTCCTTTCCCTACAATAGAAGATGTACAAAGGTATATACACCACTGAAGAGGTGTGAAGGGTGTGAGCTAATAGGCATAATAGGATCCCACCCAAGTGTTCTATAATAAGTCTTTGTATAACAATTCATGTATGATCATTTTTTAATTAAACATGGCATGATAAGAAGCAAAGTAGTTTTATAAAAAAACATGGTAAACATTTCTCCTTTTTTAGAGTTCTAAAACAAAAGTAGGTATATGAATTTCAAATAACGTTTTTGATATCATCTTTCATAAGAATCAACATGAAAATCAGGGATAAAAAAGTAAAAATCTAGGAAATACAAAACAACAGTAGCAGCACTAGAATCACAACACCAAGGAATATAATAGACCAGGTATTAGACTACTCATACCCATAAATCTATAAACATTGAATTGTGGTACCTAAAGCCAATAATCTACACTCTAGGACTAGGGAGACCCCATAAAGTGAAACCCCAACATCATATATATACCTAGAGCCAATTATTCTACACTCCAGATTAAGAGGAACACCTCAGAAAGTGAACCCCCACAATGGATGATCATATCAATCTAAACCTTCCACCAAGTATCCAAGGTAACCCATGTGATCATTTTTACAATCATCTAAATGTTTCAAAAATAATTTCAAAACCATTTCACAAAATCCATTTCAATGCTTTAAAAATACCCATTTTATTTCCATTTATTAATAACCAAGGAAAAACATTTTTTCTTTAAAAACACTATTCAACACACCAAAAACAATCATTCCAATTCCATGTATAAATCGATTTGTAAAAATAAAAACAATTTTCATCAACATAGGCTAGATATGGAAACACCAATCTCAAAAAATGGGTCGCACATGCTCGTAATGGGATCCACTAATGATGAAACCCAAAAATGCTAATGAAGATCCTAGAATCCAATCCACACATCTTAGGAATGATCAAATTGAGAAATAGGGTCTAAAGAGAAGAGGAAACACCACATACCTCAAGAATGAATGCTCGCTACACCATGAAAAATAAAGTAATGGCCTCTGAAATGAGATTGCACAAAGAATTTTGGAATAAGGAAAGAAGAGACTCCAATTTAGATCAATGGATCCAATAACGCAACCCAAGGGCGCTACCGCGATTAATGGGAACAAAGAAACAGAAAGATCACTTACCAAGAGAGGTGTATTGTAATTTCAATGAATATTGAATGTTGAACAGATTGATTTAGAAGGAGAATAGTCTCCTAAAATTACCTGGTAATTTTTCTGGGTTGAGAGAAAGGGAGAACTAGAGAAATAATTGAAACAAAGTATTTGTATGCCTGTTTTAAAAACTGTACGTGGCTCGTTACATGGTGTGTAACCCAGTTACCTCTAATGGCCTGAAGGCCTTTATTTTTTATTGATTTTTGATAATACACCTTTCAAGGGGTGAGGTAGAACCCTTATAAGGCCTGTGGGCATAAGTATTACATGGCCCTTAGGCCTTAGAGGAATTCATTGCTCGTAGGCTTCAAACATTACATAAAACCCAGATTAACTACTTGGAACTGCTCCTCCCCAACATTTTCATCATGAAATCAGCTCTCCACCTTCGCATGGCTGTTTTTCTAGGCTTCCCCATGAATGAACAGGCTTTTCCTGATGGCAGGTTTCATGCCCTTTCATTCTTGCAATCCGTTTAGCTTCTGTTATGGTGAAAGCTCTTTACTCATCCTCCTTCTGAATCTTGTTCCTTGTAAGTTATCTAGTTTTCATCTGCATATAAGGTGGCCCAAAGGCCTTACTGACCCAAAGTCTCGGGTGGCCTAAAGGCCTTAAAGGACTTCGAGACCAAATCGGTGGCCCGAAGGCCCAAACAGGGGAATATTCCCATCTTCTACAGTTCCAAACAGTACCTAATACAGTACCTGCTACAGTACTACATTATTCATACTACAGTACTGCTATAGTACCTCAGAAATTAAACTCTGCCTGGATTTGATCACGGGTCGCCTGGATGCACTTAAGGAATCCTCACCAACTAGGCTGAGGCTCATGTGCGTGTAACCGAGTTACATGATGTTTAATTATCAAGGTCACACATACGCCAAAAAAACTCATCACCTCAGCTTAAAAACTTGACCTTTTATTAACTCACAATGTGTAAGGTATCTTCATGTCATGTAACCTTTCATAGTATAAATTCTTCCATGACTTTCATCCAGCGACTCTTACACGTCATGTAACCTAGTTACATTGTGTGAAATCCTCCTGTAGTCTAGATAAAAATCCAGTTAAAGCTAAGAGTCCATAAAATCTATGACTTCACCATTATAAGTATCCTCCTAATTCCTTCTCGACTGTATAAGAATAATGAAAAAGGAAAACTACTTCTAGATTTATGATATACCTGACAGATCGATAATGAGATATTACAATATGGGTCAAGTTGATACTTCTTGAGTTGAATCATGTGAAAAACATTTTTGATTATATTCAATTGTGGTGGAAAATACAATCTAGAATCCATCCTTCAAAAATGGAAAGTTAAATGAGGATATTTATTAGAGATATTGGTTTTTGGATCCCCATGTAATTTTATGATTTCGTTATATATAACTTCCCCATGTCCTTGACCTTGTTGGTATTAGAATTAGAACAAAATTAGATAATTTGATCCATTTCTTAATCACAACCCAAATTGTGTTCTTTCCCCTAGGTTTCTAAAGAAAACCATTGATGAAATAAACTAATATCTCATTCCATTTCCATGTTTTCATAGGGAGAGGATGGATAAAACCATAGGGCTTTTAGTTCCCATCCTTAATATGCCAGAAGGTGTAGCCTTGATATGTGAAGAATTTTATTTCCTATTTTATATCATTCCACAAGTAATGATGCTTTATTTCATAAAACATATTTGTATTTATTGATTGTAAAAATCACTAATAATAATTACAATCATCCAACACATATTTTCTTACATATAGAGGGACAACATACTAGTTCCTAAAGAAAATAATAACTTCCAAGGAGAGATTCCATTCACTGATGGTCTCCCTATCATATGAAGAATCTTTGATATTCTACAACACTTTATCCTACTACTTCTCTAAGAGGATAATATTAATAAGAGAAGAATTCAATTTAATACTTTTAGAACATAACTAGACTCTTCCATCGTGACACCCAAGTACATCCATGTAAAGAGTGAAATCAAGTTTCATTCATCATTCTCTTCCTTCACATCATGGGATGGAAAATTCCTACTAAGAGATTCCACAATTATATTTCCCTTAATATAATTATATGAAATTTATAAGTATAAAGACTATAGGTATTTTAAAAATCATATCTTCTAGGTATTCTAATATTTATGAGAAAATATATTACCAAAAATATTATGTTCAGAGTGGAAGATGGAATTTTCCCCAAGAAGGTAGTGTCTCCAACTATTAAGGATGTTCATAAAAAACTATCAGTTCCAAATCATGGGTGGAATAATTATTTTCATGAGGTTGAAGCTAACATGAGTTGTAATACGCCACATGATCCCCTTTTATAAGAAAAAAACCCAAACATAAACCTAAAGAATCACAATAAACCACATAGCCCTGTATAGTCTATAGTAAAGTCAGATTTGGCGTGGAGGTAAATAATAAATTTAGTATATCAATTGATTATTGACATTTCAAGTCCCACATGAACATAACCACTTTCTAGGAAAGAGTAGTCAAAGGTGAATAAATCATTAAGAAGTACTTTATGAATCATCGATAATATCCTACCAAACCTAGTACGTTTTGAATATCAATGATGTTTTTGAATTCATCCCATGAAATTATTTACTTTACCTTTACATAGTCAAATAAGATGCCATGTTCTGAAACAAAATTCCACAAAAAATTCACTTCTTAGATCCTGAATGGAAATTTTTATAATTTCACATATAGATGGTGATCCCTTAGGATTTCCAAGATATTAAATAGGTTAAACATATGGTATTCTTCATTTTATGAGTAAAATAGAATTTCATCCATGAATACCACAAAAAATATTAAAGATACTTATGTAATATTTGATTGATCAATGAAATAAAGACTACATGAGTGTTGGTCAGGACAAATGACATACCAAGGAACTCAAAATGGTCATACCTACTACTGAAGGTGGACTTTTGAATATCCAACTCTTTTATTTTATACTGCTGGTAACCAGAACAAATATAAATCTTCAAGAACTATTATTCCCATTTTAGTAGATCAAACAAATTATCGATGTGTCTCAAAGGGTACTTGTTCATTATTGTTACCTGGTTGAGCTTCTAGTAATCAAAAAATAATTACATAGTTCCATAATCCTTATTTAAAAAAGATAATAGGGTCCACCCATGGTCAAATACTCAAGCGTATGAATCCCTTGGCACTCAAATCATCCAAATAAATTTTTAACTCCTTTAATTTTGTTGGATCCATGCAGTAAGATGGAATATATGTTAGTTCAGTTCCTAATATTATGTCAATAGATAATTCCACATACCTCTCTAGAGTAAAACTAAAAAAATCATTTTGGAACACTTTTAGAAACATTAATAACAATTATAGGATGTTAATAATTAAATGATTCTAGTTCTAATTCAACTATGAATGTGGATATCTAAATATATTGTTCTTGAAGAGGAGTCCCAACTCGGCTAGACTATAGGTCCCACTGACCTTGAAATAAATAGGATTTCCTATTAGGGTATGTGAAGAACACCTGCTGATGATAGAAATCAATTTCAGGTTTATGAATGATCAAATAATCCATCCCATATATAATGTCAAATAGATTCATCCCAAGGACTAGGAAATTTTAGAATAGCTCAGCTTCAGATTAAACAAGAGGGGTATTAGAGACATTATTCCATCTTTATTCTGATAGTGGTTTTTATCTACATAAAAAAGGTTATAAGATCCATGGTGAGATTCAAAAGATTCATACTTTGGGATTAAATAAAACATTAAGATGAACCGATATTGAATAAATAAGTCACTAAAGATAAAACATCAGAAATGGTACCTATTTAGTTTGTATAAACTTATACTAGAGAATCTTCCACAATATGTAAATACTTCACTCCCAAATGATATGGATGGAACATTATTGTCTTTGAATATTATGACTACATTGTAAACCCACTTAGTGATTAAGATCCTATAACACCACATGGAGTGGAGAAGACAATCCACAATATTTTTATATGTTTATAACATCCACAAGAGATTCAATGATTCAGTGACTCTGAGTAAACACCCTTTAATTGTTCCATCATTTCACATTGTAAATAATTAATTGGACCTCTACTGGTTACTACGTAAGATTTGGAATAATACTATTGTTTAGGGGCACCACTTCTTTTTATACCATGAGACTCACTAAGATACCTTTTCCCCTTACAATAACTGTTGAAATTACCATTAGGGTTAGGGGAAACCCTAATCAGTCCTAAATTTTTAGCTTGGTAGATATCTTCCATTGTAACCCTATATAAAACCTCAATATATCTTGATATTTTGGTATAAAAATATCTGATGGGACACATCAAAAACCTTCAATATTTCTGGTTCTCATTTTATATGTCCTTAGGCAAAAACTAAGTGATCTCGGTAAAGAAAATGGAATACTCTGTCACAATCTAATCACCTTGTGAAATTTTTAGAAAGTATGTATACTTTTCCAAGTTCATAGACTCTAATTATAACGACTAGATAAATATGTATTTGAAATATTTCCATTAAAATTACTCATGATTCTATCTTAGAACAGCTAAATCCCGTAATTTAAATATAAAACACATTATCGTAATGGAATCCAGTGTCTCTAAGGAGTAAAATATCATTTCAATATTTTTCATCCATTAATCTTCTTCATGGTAACCATTTACCCCCTAATTATTGTAGTTTATGTTCAAGAAACTCATAGGATTTATCCCCATCAGTTTGCTTTAATGGATTTTTCTCACCCTCTTGAGCTAGATTATGTGCAGCACCTTGGTCCTAAGCTTGGATAGCATATATTACTACCTCAATGAGGTCCTATTCAACTTTAGGGGTCCCTTTTCATGGTTTATCCATAGTTCCCACCCATGGTAAAATATAAATTATTATATAGGAGGGGATATGGTACTACACAACATGAAGCGAGAAAACACAAAAACATCAACCAATGAAAAAGTCTCATCTTAGACCATGAAAAAGATGAAGAAACTATAATCAAATAAAAACGTAATTCAAAAGTCTAACTTTAGAACCAAATAGTGTAACTTAATGATCTACATTACAAGAGATGGATATGAACTTTCTTACAACCTACCCTTAATATCCCAAATATCATATCTCTTACCCACCAGGAGATCCCAAAATCACATAATATAAACCGGAAAAAAAACCAACTACCCTATGATACCAATTTTTCATGAACAGTTATGGATCACATGTCACTCAATTCACCTGAGGTTTCCCACAACATGGCCCAAATTTCATCATCAATCCCCAAGGATGGCCACAAGAATATGTCATTCAAGGAAAAAAAATAATGATTAATCCACAATAAATTATTTAGAATTTAGTCATTAAATGATATAAATAGAGGCACAAAACAAAAATTTACAACCAAGTTATAAAAACATAAGATTCTAAATAACCCCAAAGAAAAATATAAACTGGACAATGACACCAATTCCAATCCTTTTCCATGTAACATGTGTGTTTCACACCACACATGTCACTACCAAAAAACCCTAATCCTGTCAATATAAGTACACACTACCTCTCAATGATTTCTTACCTTCACCTAAACTTATAAAAACAAAGTCTTCTTATAAAAAAATTCATATGTATGGTTTTATAAAAACAATCCCAATAAGATCCCACCAAGTGTTTCATAATTAGACTATATTAAATAAACTAATTATGATCAATTTAATTAAAACCTATAATGAAAAATTATTTCAAAAAATTATGGGAAAATGTATATATATTAGTTTATAAGAATATATAAATTAAATATATCAAATAAGTTTAAAGTAAAAGAATTCATCAAATATTCATATTCAAAACATTTTTTTTGAAAAACATGAAAGGAAGATTGGATAAAAAATCATATCACTATGGTAAAGGAGGTCCTATGTAAATTAGGACAAGGCTTAGGGATCAAAACACTTATCAATGATCATGACCACCTGGTGAACACATTTCCTTATGTATATGAACATAGGGGGTGATATTCCACCCCAAAAAGTGAAACCCTACCACATCAATGTTTAGTTAGTGTTTTCTCATCAACTCCATTGCTAGGTAGAGCTAATAATGACTAGAATTATTGTTTTGGATGACCCACCTAATTTCATGGCTCCCATGGGATTCTATTAAAAGTTTAATCAAGTATTATCATTCATAATTCAGCACTCTCATCAATCATTACACATGAATCCCTGAAATTCAATTTTTCACAAGACATTTCATTTCAACTTCAAAAACCATAATCAAATTTTTTTTCCAAAAACTCTTGAATTTAAAATAAATTAACTTTTCATGGAATCATAAAAAAAATTCAAATCCATATTAATTTAAATACCAACATCAAAAAATATATTTGAATTAATCATTTCAATTGAAAACTATTTTCAATGGTCAAGAACTTTGTTTTAGAAGATATTTTTATAGAGGTCTTCATCATTTATCATGCCATATGGAAGACATGGTTAAAATAACAAAAATTATGTTTAAAAATAAATTTACAAGATAATTTAATAAAATAAAGCAACAAAGGTTTCAATTAATATAGAAATCATATAAAACTACCTACCTTAATAAATGAATCATCAAAAATGGAAAGGGATCAACATATCGGAAAAAGAAGAATCTAGATAGATTAATTGAGGTTCCTAAAACCCCAAAAACTTATAAAAATATATAATTTAATAAATCACAAATTCATCCATGTATTATAAATCACAAGAAAAAATAGGATAATAGATATCTTGGCCAAAACTATAACACCCAAGATTCAATTAAGTAAATAGGTATTTCTTTCTAAATAAACTTTAACATAATATACATATATTTATTTGAAAAATGTGAATTTTAAAATTATATAAATAGAATTTTAATAAATAAATGTAATTTTTAAATTCATCATGTCAAATTATTTTAGGTTTATTTTTTGATATTTTTCACAAATAGTTTATTTTTAGATGAATAGTGAAATACTGATTTAAAAAAATGTCACTTTTATGAAATCATAATGATATAAAAACAAAATGAAAGTTTATAAAACATTATTTTATTGAAAGAAATATATATTAAATAATTGATATATTTTTTAAAAAAGTATAATTTTGAACATATAAATATATACTTAAAATTTTGGGAATGTAAGTAATGTTTCTCTTCAAATAAAAAAAAGTATTTTTAGTTCTTTTCAATAGTAGATTATTTACAAAATACATTTAGTTTTTGTTTTGGATTTAAATATAAATAAGTTTCCTTATATTTATAATAATTTAATTAATCACACTGAAATCAACATTATACATTATTTTACTGTAAATCATTTTCTTAAAAAAATAAACATTTTTTTATAAAAACGTTTTTCATTGAATTTTGTGAACATATATTAAAATTACCTTTTGACACTTCTAAGAGTATAATAATGTAAAATTTATTCCATATTTGGAATAGTAATCCTTGATATTAGGTAATAAGGTGAAATTAATTCTTAACCATAATGAATAGTAATAATGGTAATTATTTATCTCCTAGGATAATGGTAAGATAGGTTAAAATTGATAAAAATAAGGGGATAAAGATTTAAGATAACTCAAAAAACATGATTAAACTACAATGTTTGGTTTAATTTTGAAATTAAAATTACATTATTTTAATCTATGACATTTATGACCCAGTTTCATAAGAAAATTACTTTATATTATTAGAATTCTTTAAGTGATTCCATATGTGTCCCTCCCCTCACTTATAAAATTGTACATCTTATCCTCCCTCATTCACAAACTTTGAGCCTCTATCTTGAACAATATCTAAAAAAAATCATTAATATATTAATTTCCTTAATTTTATAGCTTCTATAATTACCCTATGACCATCCTAAGAAGGATTAATGTGTAATTCAAAGGTGGTCTCTCAAAGAAGTGGTAATCATATCACCCTAATCTTCCAAAGTTTTTTTATTGTTATGCATCCTATAAATATATTTTTTCAATAATAAAAAGTTTAATCAATTAATAAAAATATAATTCCATTTAATTATTATTATGGTACAATAATTTTCCACCTAATTTCCATCATATGGAAAATGAAAACATCGCCAGTGCATATGAACGACCTATCATATCCACATAGTAGTGTAATTAAATTTTCATCACCATTTTACATGGATGATTATAAATATATAATTAATTAAATTTATATAATACTTAGTACATAATTATGATTATGTAAATATAATATATCATCTACTTTATTACCCTTCCATCCATTGTAAAATGATAGCATCGCTCATGCGTATGTGTGGACTACCACCTCCATGAAGTGATGCGACTGGTTCATCTATTATCAGCATGCATGAATGATTCTAAAATTTTATATAATGAATAAAATCTATAATAATGGAATTAATAACATTATATATATTATTTAACTATGTCATGAAACCATTAAAAATAGAAAATATACCAATGTAATTTTGGATAAATTGACTAAACAACATTAATGTGGTAGTGGTAAGAAAGAACAGTTCAATGAATGGATTTAAAATTATTTTAAATGGAATTTAACAATTTAATAAAGATTAAAAATATTCTTAAGAAATAATTTTAGAAATTTAATTCATTTTAAAAGAGTATAAAATAGGAGCAACTAAGTGGAGACCCAAGGTAAGGGATTTATGTTATAATCTCATTTTATTTCGGGATGGTTTATCTTCATATTTCATTTAGTAAAATTATATAATACTAATCTTTCAAGTCCCACCTATTTTCCCACATTATATTTATGTTTTGTTTTACATTTTTATTTTCCATTTCTTCTCTTTTTGGATCAAGGTTCAATAATTAAATAATATATAAGGGAATTTATTTAGAAAATCTAGTTTTATGGTTTTCTTTCCAACTGATTTCTTTCATGTCTATATTTTTTTAAAAGGTTTTAAAGAATATTTTTACTATTATCCAATGTTTTTTTAAAGTTATTTTTACCCATTCTATAATTTCAAAAAAAACATGAATCTTGATTTTTTTTGAAATAGGTACTTTTTACCAAAGGCACGCACAAAATCTTTATTTTAACATACACTGCATGAACAAATTTTTCCATCATCATGTCTATTATTTCATTTGAAGATTCATTTATAGGTTTACATGTTTACTTTAAACTTAAATATTTTACTAATTATTTTGGAATTTTATTAAAATGATATCAAAATAAAAGGGTATTATTTTATTGAAAGGATGAAATGAATTTCGAAATGTGGTTTATAAATCCATTATTATATAAGGTTACAAGTGTGTTATTTTTAAGGTATTGATTATATTTTTCTTTCAAAAGGATTTTTTTACTAAATAAACTTTATTTATAATGAATCAATGATATTACTTTACTAATAATGGATTATAACTTATTTTTATATCATTTAATTTATTGGAATTATGTTTTATATCACTCTCCATTATTCATTGGACATTATTTTTCTCATTTATGACTATATTTTTAATATAATGGATAAATTTAGACTCATTTATATTACTTTGATGATGTTTCAACCATATACCATTTCTATATATGGTATCATTTGAAGGAATATTATTATGTTATTTCATTTACTGAGAAAATATTAATGTACCATAATCTTGATTTAATATGGATAATTATTGACTTATAATGAATTTTGAGAATAAATTGTACTAGTTAATCAAAATATGATTAATTCATAGGATATGAATATGATGGGTGGGGATTTATTATAGATATCCCCTAAATTCATCAATGGATCTCTTGATAAAAAAATACAAACATGCCATATTCAATTGGTATTTGATTTACAAAAACCTATTTTTTAAGAATGATGACCTGGTTAAGAGGCTTTCATGATAAAATTATTGATGTCTTAGTTGATATATCATGATCACTAATGTCCATAATTATGTATTTCCTTTATTGAGAATTTAGATTCCATTATCCATGTGATTGATATGTTGATATTATCAATGGGTGTTTATGGAACTCAATTTATTGATTGAATGACATTTTTTTTTATTGTCAAATATTAAATATTTATTATGCCTTATTTAATCATGATAAATTACACCATACATAACCCTTACTGATCATATGATCTCAAAATTTGTTTTTTTTTTCATTACCCAAGATATTATGAATTATTTCAAGGATGCAATAATTTTTCTTATACTATGTTTTTATATTTCCAATGTAATATGAAAATCACGTATATGTTTAGTTTTCCAAGACTGCTAAATTGAATAATCATGTATGGTGTGATCCCTATTATCTTTTACCCATGTAATAAATTAACCACTAACTCTAGGTTTCTAGATTTTGGGTATTACAGTTTGTATTAGGGCATGATTAGTGGGGACCTTGTGATCTAGATTTTAAAAGAACATAGATAACATAAAAATTCTGATAATACCTTAGGTTATTTGATAAGTTTTTCCATTATAGAGTTTTTTCTTTTTTGGATGAATATTCAAGATGATTATGAGCTAACTTAATGTGTTCCATTATTTATGGGTAGAACCTAGTGGATAGAAGGGAATCAACACCCATAGTCAATTTTGGGATTTCCTTACTAAGTAAGACAATATATATAGTGTTGAAACTGAGTAGATCATGGCCATATTTGGGTAGTTGAATCCTGTTGTGATGACTAAACATAAACTCATTGAGAAATTTTTTGTTCTCTAAAATAATTCACCTATGTTTGATAGCTTTATGTGATAGAAGCCTCCATTTTTTAATGAAAATACTAATCCATTGGTATTTGAGTAATAGATTAAGTCCCTTTAAAAGATATGTTTGGGTAGTTGAAGTAATGAAAGGGAGAATTTTATTCTTAAAGTGAATTATTTTAAAGGGGATATCGATCAATGGTGGTCATTGATCTAGAACACAAATAGGATGTTGAAATATAATGTATGAAATAGAGAACTTTTAAAGTGATCTTCTTCTTAAAATAATTTCCCCCAGAATAGTTTCCTGAAATGGAGTGGATGATCTTCACATTAAAGAAAAAGGAATAAGATAGTTTTGTAGAGTATAAGGATATTTACATTATTATCCAAGCATGGTGTATATTACATATAAAATTTGGAAATCAAGATTAACCTTTTTTTATTGACTTAACCCTAGTATCTTAAGGGAACTAGTTTATCAATCATTTTCATCTTATTATGATATAGTATTAAGTTCCATGAATATAGAGAAATAATTTTATAAGTCTTATATCTTTAAGGTAAATCAATAAAATAAGTGGTCAGTTGAGAACCAAGAAAAAATAAATGTGTCAAAAAAGAATAAAGGAAGTATGGGATTTACAATATGTGATAATTATGGAAAGAATCACCCATGTACATAATTAATGGGAACATGAGTTATTTTCATGTGTAGAGAAAGGGATCATAAGTCTCTTGAATGAAATAAAAATAAATAAAACGCTATTATCCAATGATTCAACTGTAAATAGATGTGAATTTATTCAACCCAATTTCATAATTATAAAGGGAACCTCCCATAGAAGTGTCCAAGGGTAGATAACCAATATTATGTGATTATTATATATAAGGATGAAGTTCCTAAAGATATTTTTGTAGGTACTGTGATCATAACATCAAGATTAGATAATTATTTTTTTAATTCTAGATCTTCTCACTCTTTTATATCTACCATGTTTTCCAATAAAATTATATATTTTAATATAGTTATATGAAGTGATTTTTTAATCAATCCTCATAGAGTAAGTTGTATTGCAACATGTATTTTTCATTCAATTCCCATTATGTCACATAAACATACCCTATTTGAAAAATTTATTATTATTCTTATGGTTGACGTTTACATATTCATTGGTATGGATTGTATTTCAAATTATAATGAAAAAAATTATTTTCAAGAGAAATAGATTGCAATTTTGTGATGAATATATTTAATCCCTTATCTTCAAATGGGTGAATGCATCATCTAAATCATGTTTAAATTAATATCCAGTAGCTATACTTAATGAAATTATTTGAGAAAAATATTTGATGTAACCTATGAATTGGAAAGGTATCCCTAAATAAGAGATAGACCTATAGTGCATGAATACATTGATGTGTTTTTTGAAGAACTATATAAACATCCACCTGAGTATGAATTTTAGTTTTCTATTTATCTTTCCCCTGATGTAAAACCTATACCTAAGACTCTCTATAGGATGTCCATAGTGGAATTAGTGGAAATGAACAAAAAATTCATGGTTTTTGTGATATTGGATTTATATGACCTAATGTTTCACCATGGGGAGACTTCATTTTTTTTAAGAATAAATATGGATATATATGATTTTTCATTGATTAAAGGGAAATAAATTCCATAACTTTAAAGAAAAAATATCATCTACCCAACATTCATCACTTGTTTGATCAATTATAAAGAGTTCAATATTTTTCCAAGATTTATATTCATTCTGAGTATCATAAACTATGAGTAATGAATGATGATATTCTAAATATGGAATTTCTAATGAGGTGTATACATTATGAATTTATAGTAATTCCCTTTTGGATGACTAATGAACCCTTTATTTTTATGAATCTGATAAACAAAGTATTCAAGGATTATCTCATCAATTTTTTTTTGTATTTATTGATTTTATCTTGATATAATCTAAAATATATTATGGTAATATGATTCATTTTCAAATGATTCTTAATACTCTTAAGTAAAATGAGTTATATGGGTAATTTATCATAAGAGACTTCTAGATTCTGGAAGATTTTATTCATGGCCATATTATCTCTAAGGATGGAATATCAATTGATTATCAATGATAAAATCATTTATGTAATGGCCAATGAAAATAAATATAAATAAGGTATATAGTTTCCTTGGATTATCTAGTTACTATCAATGATTTTTTCAAAAAAAATATTGATTAGCTAACTCATTTACCATGTTGAAAAGTAAATGTATTAATTTCATATGTTTAGAATAATATCAAGAATATTTTTAAGAATTAATGAGGAGTCTGGTTGATTTCATAGTATTAAATTTACCATTAATAAGAGATGAATTTGTGATACATAGTGATGTATCAAATAAGGGGATTTGATGTTTTTTTAAATGGTGGTGTTTTGGTCAAAGACCAAAACACAAAATTTATTAAAGAAAAGTATTACATGAGTTTGAAAGATGGTATTTTTTACTATCCCTATCATAAAGTGAAAATAAATCAAAATGGATTTCATTTAACCATGTAATGTCATGTTTGACTTCCATATTAGAAAGGCCATATGTGACCTTGTTCGCTTCACGAAAGGTAAAGAATGGGATTGTATGTGTCCTTATGAAGAATGATAGATTCATTTCATGTGTATCAGATAACATAAATATCCAAGATAATAATTATCAAACTCATGAGCTTGAGTAGGAATCCATAGTATTTTCATTGAAGATATGGAAGCATTACCCTTATGGTGAAAAATGTGAAATATATATGGATAAAAAATACATATTCTCATAGAAAGAGATCAACATGAGGAAAAGGTGATGGATAGAATCATTCAAGGATTATGAATGTTCAATACACTACCACCATCAGAAGGAAAATAAGGTGGTTGATTCATTAAGAAATATTATAGAGTTTTGAATAAAATGATTACTGAAAAAGATTGTGTTTTAATGGAGTTAGTAAAGTTGTACATGAGCATCATTTAAAAAGGTGAAAATTTAAATCTATTCCAAATTATTTTCAAACTATCCTTATTAGAGAAAATAAAAAGTTTCCATCTTTATAAAAATAATTTTTAAATGAAAATCAAATTTTTGAATGATGGGAAGTTGGTAGAAAACATCTATGAATATGGTATATTGAAATTTGGAAATAGGTAATGTGTTCCATATGTTTCTTCGAAAAAAATAGAATTATTAGATTAATCTCATAGAAAAAAATTATTTTTTAACTTTGTAGCACCAAAATGTATCAGGATTTTAAGGAACAATTTTTTTGGGATAATATGAAATGGTAAACTATAAACTATACATCAAGAAGTATTTTTTTTAATAAGTAAAGATTGAAAGATAGCATCCTAAAAGAGTCATGAAACCTATACCTATTAATTTTTGGATATGGGATGATATTTCTATAGAAAATTACACTAAATTTATAAATATTCTGAGAACTAATAAATCTATATGGGTTATTTTTGATCGCCTTACCAAGACTTAAAATTTACTCACTATAATGGAAGATCTTCCACTTAAGCACATTATACGACTCTATGTTAATAAATTTTTTAGGCTTAATAGTGCACCTCTTTTGACTGTATCGGATCATGAACCACAGTTTGCATTGATATTCTAGTAAGGTATTCAGAAGGATATTGGCACTGAGCTACATTTGAGTCATGTTTATCATCATCAGATAAATGGACATTCTGAAAGGATTATTTAGACATTAAAAGACATATTTAGTTTATGTTTACATGAATTTCAAGGAATGTAGGATGAGTATTTACCATATGGGGAATTTATATATAATAATATCTTTCATTTTAGAATTCAAATGGAACCGTATAATTCATTGTATAGGAAAATATTTCAGACACTAATTTTTTGGGATGATGTTAGTGAATGGAAGCTTTAGTCATAGAAATTAATAAGGATACAATGATGAAAGTAAGAACTATTTAGAGTCATATCAAGGAAGATCATAGAATTAAAAAATACATAAATGGATGAACAAATGTAGGATTTAGAATTTTATGTTGGAGGTCATGTCTTCTTGATAGAATCTTCATGGAAGGGTGTTGTAAGGTTTAGCAAGAAATGGAAACCAAGTCCCCGATATATTAGACCTTTTGAAACTATGGAATGAATTGGAGTTGTGATTAACCATTTGGAAAATTCACAAAGCCTCTATAAATTTATTGATGTGTTTTACATCTATTTATTAAAAAATTACAAGCCAGAACTAGAGCATGTTTTCACCTATAAGGATATAAAATTTGAACTTAATATAAATTTCTATGAAAAGCCTATCCAGATTCTTAAAACTAGTTAACATGTGTAGTGGAGTCAGATGACTGGATTAGTGAATACAATTTGGAGATATCTTGAAATAAAATAGGAAACATGGGAACCTAATAACTATTCTCATTTATTCATGATTTAAAATTCTATAAATTTTTAGGATGAAATTTTTAAAGGAGGGTAGAATCTAACACTTGAGATTCAATTATAGTAAGAAAGATTTTATTTCTAAAGAAACTATACCATGATTCACATATATTTATTAAATAATTCAAATTCAAAAAAATTATAAATTAAATTGTAAGAATTTAATTTAATTTTTTAATTAATCTTATCAAAATTATCTTATGATTAATTTTTGATATTTTTCAGAAATAATTGATTTTTAGTGAATAGTGAAAATAGTGATTTTAAATAATTGTAATTTATTTGAAATTATAATGATATAAAATAACAAAAAATATTATTAATTTTTTTATAGACTAAAAATATATTATAGAATAAATATAATAAATATAAAAATATAATGTTGAATTTAGAAATATATGTGTAACATTTTTGGAATCTAAGTAATATTTTTGTTCAAATAATTTTTTTCATTTCTTTTATTTTCATCAAGTATTTACATGGTAAATTTATTTATTGTTTTGGTTTTAAAGTAAAATAAGTCTCTTTTTATTTTAAATAATCAAATTAATCTTATTGGAATAAAAATTATTCTTGATTATGATGTAAAACTATTTTTATGCTTAAAAACATTTTTCTAGAAACAATTTTCACTGTGTGTTGTGAACATATATTAAAAGTAATTTTATCTAGTTCTGGGTTTTGAATTAGGTAAAATAGATTTCTTATTTTTAATTTTAAAAATTAATATTATTTAAAAAAATTAGATTAATGTTTTTCATAATGAATAACAACCATGGTAAATATGTATCACCTCGATTAAGGGTAAAATGGGTTTAAATGGTTAAAAATAATTGGATAAGGCTTTAAGATAACAAAAAACAATTTCCTCACCCCATTAGTTGGTTGTATCTTGAACTTAAACTTATCATATTTTAATTGATGACAATTTTGATCAACTTTCACAAGAAAATGACTTTATATTATTAAAATATTTTAAGTAGTTCCATGTGTGTCCCTCCTCTCACTTGTAAATGAGAACCAAATTTCCTCCATTATTCACAAATATTGAGGCCTATATATCATCCAATACTTACCCAAAAACCTTATTATTTTCCTTCCCATCATTATTTATCTCCTGGTCGTACCCTAAGACCATCCTAATAATGCATAAGGTGTAATCCAAATGAGTTCTTTCAAAGAAGATGTAATCTTCTTACCCTACTCTTCAAAGTTTATTTGTTCTTCTAATTCCTCAAAATCTATTATATCCATCATAACCTAATGACTCTAATATCACCAATATAATTATATGTTATTCTAATTATGGGAAAACCATTTTCATCATCCTTTCCATCCTATGGAAAACAAAAACATTGTCTGTGCATTTGAACATCCCACCATCTCCACTTAGCGGTGTAATTAATTTTTCATCACCATTTTACTTGGATGATTATAAATATGGAATTAATGAAATATATATGATATTTATGAAAAAAATCTTATTTTATAAATATAATATGTCATCCACTTTCATACTACCTCCAATAAGCAATGAAATAAATTAAAATTCACTATATAGGAGGATCAAACACACACGGCTAAGAGGATATCCAAGGATCAGGATTTCTATTACAATCAAATTTTATTTTAGGATTATTTATGTTCAGATTTAATTTGGGAAAATTATTTGGTCATAATATTTTAAATCCCTCCTATTTTCTTCTCCTCTATTTATGTTGGGGTTTACAATTTTATTTTCTATTTCCTATCTTGTTGGATAAACAATCAATGAATAAGTTACATGTATGGGACTTTGTTTTAAAAATATTTTCTTAGAGTTTTCTTTCCAACTCATTTCTTCCATGTCCATATTTTCTTTAAAAAAAGTAGGATTTTTTTACTATTCTACACAGATTTATTAAGGTATTTTTTATCCATGTTTTATTTTCAATAAAAAGGTTTAGAATGAAACTTCTTATCATTTTCAGAATGAGGTACTTTTTACAAACAGTGTGAATAGAATATTTGTCTTAATGTACACCACAAAAATGTACTTTCCCACCTTTTCACTACTCTATTCCTTGAAGATTCCTTTACAAGTTTTCATGGTATATGTAAATGAAAATATTTTTCTAAATATTTTCAAAACTTATATTTAAAATTATATAAAATAAATCATTATTATTTTCTTAAAATAATAAAAGGAATTTTTAAAATTGATTTATAAATCCATTATTACATGAAGTTACAAGGAATTTATTTTTAATGTATTGATTCTATTTTCATTTCTAAATTCTAGGTGTTACTAAAAATTCTTCATTTCTAATGATTCTATGGTTTTCCTATACTGATAATGGATTTTACCTAATTTTGGTAACATTCAATTTATTATGATCATGTTCTTTATCAATCTCCATTATTCTTCAACATTATTTTTCTTCTTCATGTCCATATTTTTTAATATCATGGATAAATTCAGAGTAATTTTTTTACTTTGATGATGTTAAATTTCTCAATATGGAATCAGTTTAAGGAATGTTGTTAAGTAAATTATTTCATTTTTTGGTGAAATTTTGGTGATATGTATTCTTGATTCAATATAGATAATTTTTTACTTATAATTTATTTCGATAATGAAGTGTTTTGATCATTTAAAATGTGAGTAATGTATGGGACATGCATGTGATGGGTGGGGCCCAATTATAGAGAACTCCTTGATGCATCGACACATCTTCATGGAGCACTCACACGCTGGTAGCTCGTTTCGTGGAAGCCTCGGCGGAGCTCCGATGGACACTGGAAGCTCGTTTCAGCGCTTCGCTTCCTCCCCTACCCATTTTCAAGCGTTTTGTCGACTCCTGGGGTCTCCAGGAATCGGCCCGTATATCCATTCTTCATAGAAAATCGTTCTGCCTGGTTCTGGCATCGGACGCGGATCTCGTCTTGGCATGGTGCAAGGCCCCTCGCAGCTGGGGGCGCTGGAGGCTTAGCTTGTCCCGATGGTCCATGGAGGTTCACAGGGGCAAGGAGCACTCGCACGCCGCGGTCTGGATTTGTCTGCCGGGCCTCCCCTGCCTTTCCAGAATGGCGCCTTCCTCAAGGCGAAGGGTATTCACTCGGTGTCTTTCTATGTACAGATGATCGCACAAGCTGGGGAGATGAGACTGCGGTGGCCAAGATATGTGTGGAGCTGGATCTATCGCTTCCCATTCTGGAGAAACTGTCCCTAAAGGTGAAATATTCGTTCGTCTGGAACCAGGACGTCGTCTACCCAGTGTTTCCCAGGTATTGCTCTGCTTGTCAACTCCAGGGGCATTCTTTTCAACTCTGCAGGAATAGGCGCTTTGGTCCCTGGCGACCTGCACCTAGAGGTCCCCCGACAGGTGAGGTTTCCCCGCCCAGAGGGCATGACCCTATTTATGGCCGCAGGGTGCCAGGGATTGCACTCCCTCCTCCTGAGGGGAATGGCCTGGACCCGGGGGACACGGAGGACCCCCCCTCTCCCTCGAGATTTCAAGAACAGCTTCATAGCCTGGCAATGATACCGTCCAACATGTATGAACCCCCTGCAGTCACTGATTATCTACCTCCTTTATGCAACCCCTCCCAGTGGCTTAAGAATGGAGTTCTCCCGGGCTGTTTCCTAATGTTTGGCCCTCTGTCGCTCCCCAACTTCTTGGCCCCTACTACTAGAACTATACATAGGACCCTCGATGCTCCTTGGATCTTGGCTGGGAGTGGCCACTGGTCTCTTGCTTTCACATTACGGAAGGAGGCTCGGGGCACTGGGCGGAATAGCATATGCCTAGATGCAAAGTCGGGTCACTCAGATGATCGGCTAACTGAAATTCTTGGGCCTTTGGCTCGGTCCCCGCCGAGCGGGGTAAAGGGTAAATCCATCAAACACTCACCACGTCCACAACGGGTATCTCCAGAACCGGGTGTGCAGAGCCCGGGGATGTGTACAATGCTCTATTTGAAGCAAAAACAGATCCAGGAATGCGCAATTTCCCTATGCAAAGAGACCATGTCGCCTGGGGCCAAAGTCGGGCTTTCCTTTCCCAAATGATTCCCATTTTCATATGGAACTCCCGTGGCATCGGGGCATGGGTTAAAATTGACTTCATCGTATCAGAATCCAGGAAACACAGGGCCCATATAGTCGCCATCCTTGAACACAAACAGCAACCCGGGAAGATCAAGGAGTTTGCTCGCAAAACTAGGATGAAAGGCTCACTGCATGCAAACCCTGTCAACAAACACATTTGGGTGTTCTGGAACAGGGATACTTTGGTTATATTCATCCAGGAAGGCGCGCAACATATTACAACCAGTGTAACCCACGACACCAAGACTATCCTGGTGACCTTCGTCTATGGCAGCTGTGATGCGCAAAGGAGGGAGAGCCTGTGGCAGGAACTCAGTGGTTTCGACCCAGGGGACCTACCTTGGATCATCAGGGGTGACTTCAACGTGGTAACAGAACCAGTGGAGAGGAAAGGGAGAGGAGGATTCCCCAAAAAGCCGAGCATGGACTTCGTCCGTTTCATGGCTGGCAATGGGTTAATGGATATCGGGTATGTGGGTGACCCTTTCACCTTGTGTAACAACCAACGCGGGAATATCTGCTGCTGGAGCAGGCTGGACCGGTGCCTTGCTAACATCCATGCTCTGTCCATATTTCCAAAGGCCAAGGTCAGCCACCTCATTCTTGGTATATCCGATCACTCGCCGCTTCTTCTTTCTCTATCTCCAGCACAGGCCACGAACATTTGTTTCAGATTTATTAGTCGGTGGAAAGATAACCCGGGCTACTAACAAGTTGTCAGGGAAGTGTGGAGAGGACCGACCCAGGGTCACTCATGGACAACCATCCACAACAAGTTGAGGAAGCTAAAGTAGAGGCTGCAAGCGTGGTCTAGGGATCTTCCTCCTGTCGATCAGAATATGGAAGAGATTAGGAGGGATGTGGAACACTTGGAGACAAAACTGGAAGAGGACTGGGACGATGTGGTGTTTGATGAGCTTCTTGTGAAAACAAACTGTCTGGATGATCTGGTTCTGGCCCAGGAACGTCGGGCAAGGGAGGACTCGAAGATTAAATGGCTCTGTGAGGGTGACAAAAACATGGGTTTCTTTAATGCCTGCATCAAGGAGAGGCGAAGGCCAATCAAACCCAACTTACTGCCGGATGATGGCACGTACACTGATGACAGCAACGTGGTAGGGGACATGGCCCATAGTTATTTCAGAAACCTCCTGGAAGGCCCCAATTCCACAATGCCTAATGGATATCCGGAAGGGGGTGAGGAGTTTTGGGGGGAGGTTCCTAGCCTCATCTTCGGCCATGAGAGTGGTTCTATCGAGCGAGTCCCTGGGGAGGAAGAGATCTGTGAGGTCATGTTGAGGCTCAACCCCGAGAGCGCACCCGGCCCTGACCACTTCCCAGGTACGTTCTACAGGGGCTCTTGGGTGGTGGTTAAAGATGATATTTCTGCTGCAATATGAGACTTCTTCCGAGGCGGTTCCCTTCCTCGCGTGGCTTGTGCTACGACCCTCATACTCATCCCAAATACCAAGGATCCCTCCTCCCTCCTCCACTATCGACCGGTAAGCATGTGCAATTTCCCGTACAAGATTCTGGCCAGCATCCTCAACGCGTGGTTGTCTTCTCTTCTCCCACGGTGGATCGCACCTGAGCAACATGGCTTCGTTAAGGGGTGCTCGATCCAAGAAGCCATAGCCATGTCACAAGAAATGCTGAGGGATCTGAATATCAGAACGCATGGCTCTAACATAGCTATCAAGGTGGATATGAATAAGGCTTATGACCGTATGGAATGGGGGTACATCAACAGGGTATTGGCGAGACTAGGCTGCTCGTCTTGGGCATGCGACCTCCTATTCAGGTGTTACAGCTCCTCCTGGCTGGCTGTCACTTTCATGGGGAGAAGCTGGGGCTTTTTCAAGGCAACCCACGGCCTTCTTCAAGGTGACCCCATCTCACCCAGCATTTTCATCATCGCTCAGGATATTCTCAGCCGGATGATCAACAGAGAGATCTCCAATGGTGCCATCCAACCTTATCACAGGAAAGGGAATCTTCCCTCAGTTTCCCATCTGATGTTCGCCGACGACACATTCATCTTCATGAATGCTGGCAAGAAGTCGATGCGGGGGATCACCTGGATCCTAGAGGCATACAGCCACTGGAGTGGACAAACGATTAACAAGGATAAAAGCCACTTCTATATTTCAAGTAGCTATAACAACAGGAGGGCTGCACATCTGAGTAGCAGGCTGGGCATGCAACAGGGCGTCTTTCCCATGGATTACCTCGGCACACCAATATCCTCCGGCAGGACACGGATTCGAGACTTCGACCAGGTGGTAAGAAGAATTGCGGGGCGGGTGCTCAACTGTAAAAGCTATTTCCTCTCCTTTGGAGGTCGGATTGCGCTCACCAACAGTGTCCTATCGGCGATACCTGTCCATGCTCTGGCAGCCTCCAATGTACATAAAGGGTTCATTAAGAGTATTGATAACATGCTCTCTAAATTCATCTGGGATGCTGCTTCGGAACGTAAGAGACGCTGGGTCGCTTGGGAGTGGATGGCAACCTCTATCCAGGACGGAGGTATTGGTGTGAGGAGTTTGGCAGTTACCATCCACAGCATGCATGCAAAACTGGCGTGGGGCGTGATCGAGGAGCGCACGTTGTGGGGAAGGACCATGTCGAGCAGCCTCGGTGGGAGCACGAACAACGCATCCCCACTCCACGGTTCCCCCCTCTGGTCCTTAGTTAGCAGCCTCATCCCGACCCTTCTCCAGAACTCCCAATGGATCGTTGGAGAGGGAAACATCCGGTTCTGGCATGACAATTGGGCCGGCGACGTGATCGGCTTCCCCGGCTGCCCCGCTCCCAACATCAGCTTCAAGGAGGTGATCCTCCACCCTCGTTTCATCAGGCTGGTTCTGGATAAAAAGCAACAATAGGCCTATGATATGATCATCCTCAACTCATAGTCGGACAAGTGCGTGTTCACCCCTTCATCTTCGGGGCACTTCACCTTGAAGGATTTCAGACGGTTTTCCGCCCCCCAGCCCCAGGTCGATAGGTGGAATGAGTTCGTATGGTGTATGAAAATACCCATGAAATACGGATTCCTAATATGGAGGATCAGGAACCAAGCCATCCCGTCGGATGACAACATTAAAAAATTGGGGATCAAGATGGCCTCAAGATGCCATTGTTGCAGCAACAACCACGAGGAAACCACACATCACCTGTTCTTCAATGGCGGATGGGCTCACAAACTGTGGAGCTTTTTTGGTGGATTCACTGCGTACCAAGATTGGGACCTTCATGATGACTCCTTTGTTGAGCGCTGGTACAGGGGAGCGGACAGTGCAGGACCAGAAAGAACGGTGATAACCATCATTCTCAATGCAGGATGCTGGAGTTTATGGCAGGCCAAGAACCGTGCAAGATACAAGGGGTCTAGGTCTACTGGGAGATCAATCATTGTGCGCACAAGGAACCTGATAGCCGATTGGGTAACCCACATCAGCAGTTGGAGAGACGCACCCTCACTCCGGCTCATGCACGGTGTTTCTCCTGCCCCTCACCCCATGCAGCAGGGCCATTGGGTATGCTGGATACCCCCAACAGATGGGCTCAAGTTGAATATTGACGGCTCCTGCTCCTCAGGTATCATATGAGGAGGCGGTGTAGTGAGGGACTACACGGGAAGTACGATTATGGCCTTTATGGCACATTACGGGAGGGGAAATTCTTTACAAGCAGAGGCCAATGTAGTCCTAACTAGACTCAATCTTTGCATGCAAAAGCAGGTTCGCCTCGCCCAGGTGGAGACTGACTCAATGATCATTCACGATGCCTTTCTTGGAGGAGGACCCACACCTTGGTCGATAGCTTACATTATTAGGCGGTGCAAGACGCTCATATCCAACAATATTAAAGTAACCCATACCTGGAGAGAGGGGAACAAAGTAGCAGACCATCTTGCTTCTCAGGCGGGACAAACGTTTGAGGTCACATGTCTCCATAACATCTCTTGTTTTAAACCTGAGGGGGTGAACCTGATTAGAGGGGATGCCCTCGGCCTGCATTACTTTAGACCCCCTTAGATACTAGCTGCCTTTTCTTGGGCTTTCGCTGTCTCTCCCGAAAATAAATTATACAATGATGATGATGATGATGTCTTGTTTGAGAGGCATTGGTCATTAATTCCCATAATTATACATTTACTTTATTAAAATTTCAATTCCCAGTATCCATGTGATTGTTAAATTTATATCACCCATATATAATGATTGAAGTGAAGTTATTGATTGAAAGGAATGTGTTTTGATTTTCCACGCTACCATATTGATTATCCCTTATCTACTCGTGATAACTTCCACTATACATAAACCTTATTGATAATATAATCTCACCCTTTATTTTATTTCTTTATCTAGGATATGAATAAATATATTATGAATGATTTGAAGGATACAAGAATGTTTTTATGCTATGTTTTTTATATTTTCAATGTAATATGATAATCATGTATGTATCTAGTTTTCTAGGATTGCTAAACTGATCATTCCCATGTGGTGAGATCCATTTTATCTAGTACCAACGTAATAAATTAAACATTTACTCAAGATTTCTAGAGTTGGGGTGTTACAAAAACAAGATTAGACTCACTGATCAGAAACCACCCCAACGAATGGTACTTCGATTTTCTAATAGTTGAGAGAGAGGCAAAGTAGTCAAAATAGGGCTCCTAAATTTGTATAAATCGTGTTTATGTCATGGGAGAGGGAATACAAAATTAAATGGGTATTTTGGTGTTAAAATACAAATATTACCTTAAAAAACTTGAACCCAGCTACATGATCAGCCAACCATGGGCTTCTATCAGTCGGCCAATGGTTGCAGGTAAAATGCCTACATTTTTTTATTTCCACCAGATAGTCTGTGTGTTGGACTCCTCATGTATTTCCACCGAGACACCGTGACCGAGACACCGTGACCGAGACACCGCGACCGAGACACCGCGACCGAGACACCGCGACCGAGACACCGCGACCGAGACACCGCGACCGAGACACCGCGACCGAGACACCGCGACCGAGACACCGCGACCGAGACACCGCGACCGAGACACCGCGACCGAGACACCGCGACCGAGACACCGCGACCGAGACACCGCGACCGAGACACCGTGATCAAGACATCGTGACCAAGACACTGTGACCAAGACACCATAAGCCAAGACACTGTGAATATCAGACACTGTGATACTCAGACCATGACACTCAGACACCATGAAGGAGACACCGTTTTCTCAACTTACTGTGACACTGTTTCTTAAACTATTTTGTCGTCTTTCAATTTAATGTTTAATGGTAATATTTGATGCCTTTAATGCACTGACATAATTAATGTTTCTTTGTAGACATAGTACGAGGTATGAGGTACGAAACATATAGAACCTGTCCGCTGAATATCATACATTTCAAAGATAAAGATTAGAGAGTGCCCAACGACAACAGCGCGTGATACTGAATAGAAAACAATCATGTGAGCATGACCACAAAGAAAAATTTGCAAGATTTTCAAAGAAATCATTTTTCACATGCATACAATCCGACTCTATTGAAGAACATACGAAGTACACTAGAATCCAGAGAACATATTCACATTTTCAAAGATCGTGGAGAACACAAGTTGAATTGCGACACTCTGTTTTTCAAGACGAAAACTAGAGAAGGACTCAGAAGAATTTCTGCTAAATCAAAGGAGTCCAGAGCTGCACCTCAAATAACTAGAGCCTTTCTAAACTCACATATACTCTCTCTTATTGGTTCTTTTACTTATCTTTCGAGTAGTGTGTGTACTCTGTATATTCTACACACACACTGACTCTTGTGCTAAACTGAAGGATTTCCAAATCCTTACACCAAACTCTCTATTTATTTTTACCCACGACAACTATGGAAGAGGTCCCTGTGTGGCCTGGTTATTGTTTTTATCTACCCACAAAAAATGTGAAAGAGGTCCTTGCTTGACCTGAACAGTCTGTGTACTGTTGTTAACCCCGATCTAGGGTGTGGATCAAATTTTATTTATATAAACTGCTTGGTGGTAGGTGATCACCAAGTGGAGTGGATTAGGTCTCATCTTGAGATTGAACCACTTGTTTTATATCTGTTGTTTTGTTTAATTTAGTCTTCTCTGTTTTACTTATTTATTGCATAATCCAGAAAACTCTAATTTTACTTTGATAGTTAGTATTAGAAAGAAGTTATAAGTGATTTGTCTTACTAGGATAACTTCAAAAGTAATATTAATAATACACATTAAGATTACCGAGAATTAATCAATCTTCTAAGAAGTTGTTTAAACAGTCAAACTCTTGTAATAGTATAACCTTGATTAACTGGGCTGTATTTATTTTTGGGAAAACCTTTTATTTTAAAATAATAATTTTTATAAGAGAAATTTTTATAGTCACTCAATTCGCCCCTCCCCTCTTGAGTGAACTACTCCAACCAACATTTGGTATCAGAGGTTGGTTTTATTAGGACTCTGTGTCATCTTATTCAACTGTGATTGTAGTTGTACTTTAAAGATCTGTAAATTTCTGTCAATTCTAAATTTCAAGCTCTTTTAAAGTAATTTGTTAGTATGGATAATAGATTGGAAGGTTCTACAACCAACAAACCACCATTCTTTAATGGAACCAACTATGCTCAATGGAAAATTAAAATTAAAATGCATCTAGAGAGTATGAGCTTTGAAATTTGGTCATCCATTATAGATGAATACAAACTTCCTGTGACTGATAGAATTACATGGGATAAACCTACAAAAATTGCTTATAATAACAATTGCAAATCCATGAATTCTTTATACTGTTCCTTCGAAGATGAAGAATTTAATAGGATTTCTTCTTGTAAAACTGCCCATGAAATTTGGGATACCTTGTTTGTCTCACATGAAGGCACCTAAAGTGTAAAGGAAATGAGACTTAATACTTATACTATAAAATATGATAATTTTAAGATGAAACCTGATGAGCCTATTTCTGACATGTATCTCAGGTTCAATGAGATTGTCAACACAATGATTTCTCTTGGAAGAGAAGTCACCGCCATAGAACAGATCATGAGAATCTTTAGATGTCTACCTGACAGATGGAGGGGAACCTCTGTCTCTATTAGAGAGTCTTGTGACATCAGAAAGCTACCAAAAAAATAATTCATTAGAAAACTGATGATGTATGAGGAAGAGCTGAAAGTTAACAAAGAAGAGGAGGATGAACCAAAGAGAAAATCTGTAGCATTTAAGACCACCTTATCAAAGCACAAAAACAAAGGGAAACTGGAAGCTCCTATAGAAAGTTCTACCACTAAACAATCATTACCTGATAGTGATGAGGAGATGGCTCAACTGGACAGAATATTCAAACTATTTTATAAAAAGAATAACTTTTTCAAAAATCCTAACTTCAAGGGAAAGTATGATCAAAAAGAAAACTGAAAAAAGGACTAGAAAAGAAGTGATAAAACTGATAAAATTGTATGCTATGAATGTAAGCGCAAAGGACATATAAAGGCTGACTTTCCAAATCTCAAGTATAAGAAGAAGTATGAGGACAAGGATAAGAAGTACAAAAAACCAATGAAGGCAACCTGGAGTGCCTCTGAGGATAGTTCAAGCGACTTAGAGACATAACATGATGAACAGGATAACAAAGCCAATATGTGTTTTATGACAAACACATCTAAGGTAACATTGAACTCTTCTATGCATAATTCATACTATTCTAAAGAGGAATGTGGCTCTGAAAATATGACTAATGAAGAAATTTTTGAATATTGCAACATGATTGAAGAGACATGCAATGAATTAAAAGATAAATACAAATCATTGAAGAAACATCATGCTCTCACTGCAAATGTTAAATCTGAACTTACTACTAAAAAGGAGAAAAATGCTCAAATGGTCAAAGAAAACAATGAGTTAAAAATGTCTAATGAGCAATTAAAAAGTGATTTAGAAAAGTTTACTATTGGGAAAAATACCCTTACCCAAATGTTTGGAAAACAAATTTCCCTTAAATACAATACTGGAATTGGTTATCAACCTGGTAAAAGAAACCTTGGTAAAACGAATTTTACTTCCAAGTCTAGGACATATAATTTTGTTCCCAGTTCTGGACACAACTCATTTAGCTCGAGTCATGATACATACTCTACTATTTTAAGTTTTTGTGGACCAAATACAGTTTATTTTTCAAACACTTTACATAATGCTTATAGGAAACCTATGAGACAAATATGGGTTCCTAAAGTACTTATTACTAATGTTACTGGACCCAAACAAGTATGGACACCAAAATCTTTCTTTGCATGATCATGTTATAGGAAATATTCTTAAAGAGCTCCTGCAAAAATCTATGGTACTTGGATAGTGGGTGTTCAAGGCACATGACAGGAGACTACTCATGTTTCAAGAATCTGATAAAAGTAGATAGAGGGCATGTCACATTTGGTGACAATGCCAAAGGTAAGATCATTGGATCACTACTAAAAAAAGGCCATTAGCGACCGCCATTGGCGGTCGCTAATGCCTTATAGCGACCGCCATTGGTGGTCGCTTCTGCTCCGTCGCTGTAGGGCTTTAGCGACCGCTAGGTGGCCGAAATGCCGCCTTAAGCGACCGCCTGGCGGTCGCTGTAGGCTGACTCGTGGGCACCATTAGCGACCGCGATTGGCGGTCGCTAATACTACCTGGACGGCAGGCTAAAGCGACCGCCAATGGCGGTCGCTAATGCTGCCTGGCAGGCATGCTATAGCGACCGCTAGAGGCGGTCGCTAAACTTGAAAAAAAAATTAAAAAAAAATCATACCATAATAAATATATATATAAAAAAAATAATGAAAATATTGATATATATAATATTAAATAAAATATGTATATTTATTTATTAAATAATATATATATATATATATTAATGAAAATATTTATATATATAATATTAAATAAAATATTTTTCATTTTTTAAATAAAATGTAAAAATTGTGTTTTTTTCTTCACGGTGGAAAAGCAGACATAAAACAAGGTAACAATCATAAAAAATGGAAAACAATTAAGCGCGCGCAACACCTAAAGAACGCATAATGAGCCCTACTGCGCAGACCGCACGTCTGATTGGCGTGCCGTCTGCGCGTACACATCAAGAATAATAATTAGATTGTTTCCCTGTGATTTCATTTCAATCCGATGTGGTCCGCTATGATTTTGAGCGTGAGATGCCCGTGTTGGCCGTTTATGACACCGGAACGGCGTTCCCGGTCACCGTGGGCACACAGTGCGGCCGATTGACGTTCTGTCTGCTCGACCACATCACAATTTACTCAACCTTTGATGTCGTCTGATTTCAGGTCATTCGGACCTCGTTCGGCCCATTTGGACCCCCCCAACACGCGTTTATCAGGCGTGCGTAACACTTAAAGAACGCATAATGAGCCCTACCGCGCAGACCACACGTCCGATTGTTGTTTCGTCTGCGCGTACACGTCACGAATAATAATTATATTGTTTACCTATGATTTAAGGTCATTCCGATGTGGGCCGCTATGACTTTGACCGTCAGACGCCCGTTTGGGCCGTTTATGACACTGGAACGGCGTTTCCGGTCACCGTGGGCACACGGCACGTCCGATTGACGTTTTGTCTGCTCGAACACGTCACAATTCACTCACCCTTTGATGGCGTCTGATTTCAGGTCATTCTCACCTCGTTCGGCCTGTTTAGACCCCCCCACGCGCGTTTATGAAGCGCACGCAACACTTAAAAACGCATAATGAGCCATACCGCGCAGACCGCACGTCCGATTGATGTGCCGTCTACGCGTACACATCACGAATAATAATTAGATTGTTTCCCTGTGATTTCAGGTCAATACGATGTCGTTCGATATGAATTTGACCGTCAGACGCCCGTTTTGGCCGTTTATGACACCGGAACGGCGTTCCCGGTCACCGCGGGAACACGGTGCGGCCGATTGACGTGTCGTCTGCTCGACCACGTCACAATTAACTCACTCTTTAATGTCGTCTGATTTCAGGCCATTCAGACCTCGTTCGGCCCGTTTGGACCCCCCTCACGCGCGTTTATCAAGCGCGCGCAACACTTAAAGAACGCATAATGAGCCCTACTGCGCAGACCGCACGTCCGATTGACATGTCGTCCACGCGTACACGTCACGAATAATAATTAGATTGTTTCCCTATGATTTCAAGTCATTACGATGTGGGCCGCTATGACTTTGACCGTCAGATGCCCGTTTTTGCCGTTTATGACACCGGAACGGCGTTCCCGGTCACCGCGGACACACGGCACGTTCGATTGACATGCCGCCTGCCCGACCATTTCACAATTCACGCAACGAATGTTTTCGTGCGGTTTCGTGGCATTCGGAGGTCGTTCGGGTGGTTTTGACCCCCCAACGCGCCATTTTAGCGCGCGCCGAGCTATTGAAAACGACGTATTCGGTCGTGTCGCGCGCACCGCACGTCCGATGGATGTTCCGCCTCCTCCTGCATCTAAGGAATAATATTCCTATCATTCTTGTGCGGTTTCAGGTCGTTCGGAGCACGTTTGCTCCAAATTCGACCGTCGCACGCCGTTTTGGTGTTTTATTGCTCCGGAAACGCGTTTTCGGCCGCCGCAGTCAAACGGCACCTCCGATTGATGTGCCTTCTACCCAACCATTTCACAATTCACGCAACAGATGTTGTCGGGCGGTTTCGTCGCATTTGGAGGTCGTTCGGGTGGTTTTGACCCCCCAACGCGCCATTTCAGCGCGCGCCGAGCTGCTGAAAACGACGCATTCGGTCGTGTCGCGTGCACCGCACGTCCGATGGACGTGCCGCCTCCTCCTATATCTCAGGAATAATATTCCTATCTTTCTCGTGCGGTTTCAGGTTTTTCGGAGCACGTTTTCTCTGAATTGGACCGCCGCACGCCGTTTTGGTGTTCTATGGCGCCAGAAATGCGTTTCCGGCCGTCGCGGTCAAACGGCACCTCCGAATGACGTGCCATCTGGCCAACCATTTCATAATTCACGTACCGGCTGTTTTCGTGCGGTTTCGTGGCATTCGTACGCAGTTCGGGTGGTTTTGGCCCCCCAACGCGCCATTTCAGCGCGCGCCGCGCTGCTGAAAACGACACATTCGGTCGTGCCGAGCACACCGCATGTCCGATGGACGTGCCGCCTCCTCCTGCATATCAGGAATAATATTCCTATCGTTCTCGTGCGGTTCCAGGTTTTTCGGAGCACGTTTTCTCTGAATTGGACCGCCGCACGCCGTTTTGGTGTTCTATGGCGCCAGAAACGCGTTTCCGGCCGCCGCGGTCAAACGGCACCTCCAAATGACGTGCTGTCTGGCCGACCATTTCTCAATTCACGCACCGGCTGTTGTCGTGCGGTTTTGTGGAATTCGGAGGTCGTTCGGGTGGTTTTGACCCCCCAACGCGCCATTTCAGCGCGCGCCGCGCTGCTGAAAACGACACATTCAGTCGTGCCGAGCGCACCGCACGTCCGATGGACGTTCCGTCTCCTCCTACATCTCAGGAAAAATATTCTTGTCGTTCTCGTGCGGTTTCAGGTCTTTCGGAGCACGTTTTCTCCGAATTGGACCGTCGCACGCCGTTTTGGTGTTCTATGGCGCCGGAAACGCATTTCCGGCCGCCGCGGTCAAACGACACCTCCGAATGACGTGCCGTCTGGCCGACCATTTCATAATTCACGCACCGGCTGTTGTCGTGCGGTTTCGTGGCATTCGGATGTCATTCGGGTGGTTTTAACCCCCCAACGCGCCATTTCAGCGCGCACCGAGCTGCTGAAAACGACGCATTCGGTCGTGCCGCGCGCACCGCACGTCCGATTGACATGCCTCCTCCTCCTGCATCTCATGAATAATATTCCTATCGTTCTCGTGTAGTTTCAGGTTTTTCGGAGCACGTTTGCTCTGAATTGGACCGCCGCACGCCGTTTTGGTGTTCTATGGCGCCGGAAACGCGTTTCCGGCCGCCGCGCTCAAACGGCACCTCCAAATGACGTTCCGTCTGGCCGACCATTTCAAAATTCACGCACCAGCTGTTTTCATGCGGTTTCGTGGCATTCGAAGGTTGTTCGGGTGGTTTTGACCCCCCAACGCGCCATTTCAGCGCGCGCCGCGCTGCTGAAAACGACACATTCGTTCGTGCCGAGCGCACCGCACGTCCGATGGACGTACCGCCTCCTTCTACATCTCAGGAAAAATATTCCTATCGTTCTCGTGCGGTTTCAGGTCGTTCGGAGCATGTTTGCTCCGAATTGGACCGCCGCACGCCGTTTTGGTGTTCTATGGCGCCGGAAACGCGTTTTCGGCCGCCGCGGTCAAACGGCACCTCCAAATGACGTGCCGTCTGGCTGACCATTTAATAATTCATGCACCGGCTGTTGTCGTGCGGTTTCGTGGAATTCAGATGTCGTTCGGGTGGTTTTGACCCCCCAATGCGCCATTTCAGCGCGCGCCGCGCTGCTGAAAACGACACATTCGGTCGTGTCGAGCGCACCGCACGTCCGATGGACGTGCCTCCTCCTCCTTCATCTCAGGAAAAATATTCCTATCGTTCTCGTGCGGTTTCAGGTCGTTTAGAGCACGTTTTCTCCGAATTGGACCGCCGCACGCCGTTTTGGTGTTCTATGGCGCCAGAAACGCGTTTCCGGACGCCGCGGTCAAACGACACCTCCGAATGACGTGCCGTCTGGCCGACCTTTTCAGAATTCACGCACCGGCTGTTGTCGTGCGGTTTCGTGGTATTCGGATGTCGTTCGGGTGGTTTTGACCCCCAACGCGCCATTTCAGCGCGCGTCGCGCTGCTGAAAACGACACATTTGGTCGTGCCGAGCGCACCGCACGTCCGATGGATGTGTCGCCTCCTCCTGCATCCCAGGAATAATATTCATATCGTTCTCGTGCGGTTTCAGGTCGTTCAGAGCACGTTTTCTCCGAATTGGACCGTCGCACGCCGTTTTGGTGTTCTATGGCGCCGGAAACGCGTTTCCAGCCGCCGCGGTCAAATGGAACCTACGAATGATATGCCGTCTGGCCGACCATTTCATAATTCACGCACCTGCTGTTGTCGTGCGGTTTCGTAGCATTCGGACATCGTTTGAGTGGTTTTGACCCCCCAACGCGCCATTTCAGCGCGCGCCGCGCTGCTGAAAAGGACACATTCGGTCGTGCTGAGCGCACCGCATGTCCGATGGACGTGCCGCCTCCTCCTGCATCTCAGGAATAATATTCCTATCGTTCTCGTGCGGTTTCAGGTCGTTCGGAGCACGTTTGCTCCGAATTGGACCGCCGCACGCCGTTTTGGTGTTCTATGGCGCCGGAAACGCGTTTCCGGCCGCCGTGGTCAAACGGCACCTCCGAATGACATGTCGTCTGGCCGAACATTTCATAATTCACACACCGGCTGTTGTCGTGCGGTTTCATGGCATTCGGACGTCGTTCGGGTGGTTTTGACCCCCCAACGCGTCATTTCAGCGCGCGCCGCGCTGCTGAAAACGACACATTTGGTCGTGCCGAGCGCACCGCACGTCCGATAGACGTGCCGCCTCCTCCTACATCTCAGGAATAATATTACTATCATTCTCGTGCGGTTTCAGGTCGTTCAGAGAATGGTTGCTCCGAATTGGACCGCTGCACGCCGTTTTGGTGTTCTATGGCGCCGGAAACGCGTTTCCGGCCGCCGCGGTCAAACGACACCTTCGAATGACGTTCCGTCTGGCCGACCATTTCAGAATTCACGCATCGGCTGTTGTCGTGCGGTTTTGTGGCATTTGGATGTCGTTCGGGTGGTTTTGACCCCCCCAACGCGCCATTTCAGTGCGCGTCGCGCTGCTGAAAACGACACATTCGGGGGTGCAGGGGGCTGTACGGGGGTGCGGGGGGGGGGGCTTTACGGGGGTGCGGGGGGGCTGTACGGGGGTGCGGGGGGTTGTACGGGGGTGCGGGGGTGTTGTACGGGGGTGCGGGGGGCTGTACGGGTGTGCGGGGTGGCTGTCCGGGGGTGTGGGGGGCTGTACGGGGGTGCGGGGGGCTGTACGGGGGTGCGAGGGGGGGGTTGTACGGGGGTGCGGGGGGCTGTACGGGTGTGCGGGGGGGCTGTCCGGGGGTGCGGGGGGCTGTACGGGGGTGCGGGGGGGCTGTTCGGGGGTGCGCGGGGGGGGGGGGGGGGGGGTGGGGGGGGGGGGCTGTACGGGTGTGCGGGGGGGCTGTCCGGGGGGGGGGGGTTGTACGGGGGTGCGGGGGGGCTGTACGGGGGTGCGGGGGGGCTGTCCAGGGGTGCGGGGGGTTGTACGGGGGTGCGGGGGGGCTGTACGGGTGTGCGGGGGGGCTGTCCGGGGGTGCGGGGGCGCTGTACGGGGGTGCGGGGGGCTGTACGGGGGTGGGGGGGGGGCTGTCTGGGGGTGCGGGGGGGCAGTACGGGGGTGCGGGGTGCTGTACGGGGGTGCGGGGGGGGGGGGGGGGGGTTGTCCGGGGGTGCAGGGGGCTGTACGAGGGTGCAGGGGGGCTGTACGGGGGTGCGGGGGGGCTGTTCGGGGGTGCGGGGGCTGTACGGGTGTGCGGGGGGGCTGTCCGGGGGTGCGGGGGGCTGTACGGGGGTGCGGGGGGGCTGTACGGGGGTGCAGGGGGGGCTGTCCGGGGGTGCGTGGGGCTGTACGGGGGTGGGGGGGCTGTACGGGGGTGGGGGGCTGTACGGGGGTGTGGGGGGCTGTACGGGTGTGCGGGGGGGCTGTCCGGGGGTGCGGGGGGTTGTACGGGGGTGCGGGGGGGGGGGGGGGTGGCTGTACGGGGGTGCGGGGGCTGTACGGGGGTGCGGGGGGGCTGTCCGGGGGTGCGGGGGGCTGTGAAATATTTAAATATATATAAATATATATATGTTAATATATAGATTTATGTAATTATTGGTAAGTACAAACACTTACTATCAATGATGCAACCTCTGGATCATTGCGATCACGAGTCCTCATCCACATCGACATTTTATCAGTTGCTGCACCTTGCTCTCACAACTGTATATTAAAAGAATATAAACACAAAACCATATTAATTAATAAATTAAAAAATGAATAATATTTACCTCATGTCGGATCTGAGACACGTGACGAGTCCCGAGCCTGTGAGGTGGTCCCTGCAACGCTCGATTCTCAGAATGGCGTGTTGACACCTCCTACATTCAATTCATTCAAATTTCAAACAAATCACATATTCTTGAAAATATATATGCACCAAAATAATTAATATACAAACCGCAACACCCTCAGTAGACCAATATGCAACCAAGTCACGCCACTAAGCCGGGAGGACACCTCTCGGGACTTTTTCCAAAATGTCTAGGGCACCCACATTTGGTACCCAGTGGTCCCTCTTCACTTTGCCTTTATAATCTTTCCACATCTTACGGCATTTTCTCATACACACGGGCCGAAACACTTCAGGGCATACTTTCAAATTTTTCTATAAAGAAAATAATCAAACATATTAGTATTCTTTATACATAGAAAATAAAGTAAAATGATTTTCTTACCTGAACCTCCCTCCATAGATGATCTAATGTGTTCTGAGGGATAGAAGCCCAGTCACGCGTGGTCAATGGAAATCAATGTGGGTCACGTATGATATGACCCAACTGATGAATAAATGTCGGGGCATTTAGTCCCACAGGATGAAAAACCTCATCAAATGAAACATCTATCGTCATGTCGGAATTCCATGATAATATGCCACGACTAGGGCCTCTCCTGCGAGAGGAAGAAGCAGCCGAGTCTGATCCTGTTGAAAACAATTTTATATATAAATTGACAAATTTTATATATATATATATATATGTATGTATGTCAATTACATAAAAAATATAGACAATGACATTCAAACATACCTCGACCCTGAGATGTAGATGCCTCAGATAGATGATGTGGATCTTCTGCCTCTTCCCCTGACATGTCTGCAGTCATAGAAAACATCAGTAATGAGTCCAAAGTGTTTAAAAGATAAATTGGATTGTTCTTAAAAAATCAAACTTGTACAACTGTTAATCAAACAAAAAATGGATTGAATAATTAGTTGTGAATGAATTTTAAAAAATCAGAAAGTTAACAAAACAGATATACAAATTATGTACAAAACCAGTCAATACATAGCCAAATTTCAGATAGAACTAATAAAAATTCAAGCAGCACATGAATCAGATGAAGAATACCTCAAAGGGATGATACATCGACCATAACATCAATAAATCAAGAGTAAAAACAACCTAAATATTTATGATTGAATTAAAACTTACAAAAGTGAGGATTAAAACTTATAAAGATTTATAAAATGATTAGATAATTTATGATATCCTAGGACATTCTGCTGAATAGCGGGAAAACAATTATACCTTTCATTAAGCATGCAAATTGACCGTTTCTCCTTCAACAGCCACTCTAACCCAATAAATATCTTCTTCACGTTGAACTACGGTATGTTGATCAAGTTGTTGGTAAACAAACAGAACAGTCTCGGGTTCATCTTCTTCAAATAAAAACACTCCTCGCCGAGACATTTTGACAACAACTTGCCAACTTGGATCCGAAGTCAAAGTAACGAAGAATACTTGTTCCACTTGTGATGTCAAAATGAAAGGTTCATTCTCAACTCGTTCATTATTTCTGTATAACATATAGTTAAAATTCACCAATGAAAACTGATATTGATCGACTTTACATCCACGCACTGGATCAACCCAATTACACTTTAACAATATGTACTTCAAACCGTGTGTGTATACAACTTCAATGATGTCTATCAATTGACCATAGTAATAACCAGAATCGACAAAGGGACAACTGATGCCACTGTTTTGTGTTGCTCGTTTTTCGTCAACATATTTAATGTGAAATCGAAAACCATTAGCATCAATAGCTTTATAACGACGAGCCTTTATAGATGGACCCGCAGCCAGTTGGATAAATACTTCAGGTAGCGTGGGGTCCCCTAACTCCCTCATCTTACGAACCTACATAATTTATAAAAATCAATACTAATATATGCAGAAAGAATTAGTATAATACGTCACTCATAATGAAAATCAATTTATACATACATAATCCTTGAACCAATCATGAAATGACGCATAATGAGATTGTTGAATTTGCAACTCAGTCGCATGATGCATCGCTTCTTTTATCTCATTAATGTGTTTCCTGCAAATGATAACGCGATATTTAAAAGATCATCTTATGCAAACAAAACATGTAAAAGTTATACAAGCACATTGATAAGATACTTACTGCATTAATGGTGCAACTGATGGAGTATTGAACAAGATATATCGATGTGCTTGTATCCACTCGATGTTGTCCATATCAAATGTTGTTCCTTCTCCAACTGGACCATCATGAATCCGAGAGGGTTTATCTAATTTTGTTTCAACATCCGTAAGATATTCTGCACAAAAGGTAGTACACTCATCCATCAAATAACCATTGGCTATTGATGCCTCTGGACGAGCTCTGTTGCTTACAAATCTTTTCAATGTACTCAAATACCGTTCAATAGGATACATCCACCTGAATTGCACTGGACCAGCAGCCATTACTTCATCAGTTAGGTGCACTGTCAAGTGGACCATAACATCGAAAAAAGAGGGGGGGAAAAGTTTCTCAAAGTGACAAAGCGTAAGTACAATTCGGTCCTGCAAACTTTTTAAATCACTCATTCGTTGATTTCTTAAACAAAGCTGTCTAAAAAAATTACTCATCTCAATCAAGGGCTGAACAACATTGGGGGATAAACAATCACAAATTGCGATTGGAATCAACTTCCGAAGTAATATGTGATTTTCATGACTTTTCAACCCTTGCAATGTCTTGCTCTTCAGATTCACACACTTTGAAATATTAGAAGAATAACCATCAGGCACCTTGACCATCTTCAAAATGGAAAGAAATGTTTCTTTCTCCTCTGTAGTCATCGTATACTGTGCAGCAGGCATATATGCCTTGTTTCCCTCAGCTAACTGTAAATGCAACTGTTTCCTTAAACCCATTTCTTCCAAATCACGGCGTGCATTAACATGGTCCTTTGATTTTCCACTGACACCTAAAATGGTCCACAATATGTTATCAGAAACATTTTTTTCAATGTGCATGACATCCAAATTATGCCTCAACATGTTAGTTTTCCAATACGGAAGACTATAAAAAATACTTTTCTTTTTCCAATTGTGACTGCGCTGCCTACCCGCAGCACGAATATTACGTACTGGAGGAGCCACCAAATCCTGAATTTCATATACTGTGTGGATGTTTTCTTCCTCAATCTGCGATAACATTTCGACTCCTATCATGATCTTTGGTGCTGTGATGAACTCTCTAGAACCATCAAATGCCACTCTGTCCTTTCTGAATCTGTACTGAGGAGGGAGAAAATGCCTGTGACCCATGTATGCCCATTTTTTGGAATGTTTAAGCCATTCAGATTTTTTACTTTTATTGAAACAAGGGCAAGAAAATTCCCCTTTCGTACTCCAGCCTGATAAATTTGCATAAGCTAGGAAGTCATTGATTGTCCACAATAAAGCAGCATGCAATTTGAACATTTCATTCGTTTCGCAGTCATAAGTCATCACACCATCGCCCCAAAATTCATTCAACTCATCAATCAATGGCTGAAGGTAAACATTAATCTTATCCCCCGGACTTTTAGGTCCATCAATAAGAGTGGAAAGTAATATAAATTGTTGCTTCATACAAAGCCACGGAGGAAGATTATATAGAACCAACACCACGGGCCATGTGCTATGAGTTGCACCAACGATAGACTTGAATGGATTGAAATCATCTGCTGCCAATCCCAATCGGACATTACGAACATCTTTAGCAAAGTCGGGATGTCTCTTATCAAATTCCTTCCATGCATGAGAGTCTGCCAGGTGGGTTAACATATCACTTTCATGAACTCTTTCTGCATGCCATCTCATTAAATTAGAAACTTTAGATGACATAAAAAATCTTTTCAACCTGGGTTTAAGGGGAAAGTAACGCATTTGCTTTACGGCAATCGGTTTCCCCTGTATCGCAATCTGACTTTGATGAGTATTATTTCCCCTGTTCTCTTTCCACCTGGAAGCACCACAAACCGTACAAATATCCAAATGGGCAGTTTCTTTTCTAAACAACATACAGTTGTTTGCACATGCATCTATGGTCTCATATGTAAAACCTAAGTTCTCTGTCAACTTACGAGCATAGTAATACGACTCAGGAATCTTAGCGTTGATAGGAAGAACTTTTTTCAATAAAACCAAAAGCATGTCGAATGATGTGTCTGACCAATTATTCAAAGTCTTCAAATGCAACAACTCCACGATAAACGACAGTTTATTGTAAGAAGTACATCTAGGATATAATTCTGTTTTTGCATCATCAAGTGCTTCATAAAACCTCCTCGAATCACGATCTGCACCAGAGTGAAGATTTATCTCACCAGTCTCAAGATTATGGATGTCAATGCCTTCAGGATCAAACCCACGTACCATTTCAGTAAGAATTTCATGCATTGGATCAGTCATCCTTGCATCAACATCCATCTGAGCTGCATCTGTATTTTGACAACGAACATATTCTTCTCCATGACGAGTCCAACTCTTATAATTTTTCAGAAATCCATTAAAGAAAAGGTGCTCCCTCACAGTATCTCGTGTGAATTGATATCTGTTAGCACATTTTCTACATGGACAACTAATATAGTCACTTCCAAATCCTCTCGTGAAGTCAATAAACTGCATAATGCCATTGAAATACTCTCTAGACGTTCGATTTGGAAGATCAATCTAACTCTTATCCATAATAAGATCCCTATAACAAACATTTACATAAGACTTATTACATTTTCATTTTTTATATCAAATATATTTAAAATAAATACTAACTAATTGTTTGTGAACCATTTATAAAATAATAATGTAAGTGAAAGCCCATGTCATACCTGATTGCACTACAAACCTGGAAGGGAGGGGAGCCGACGGCGGTGCTTTGAGGTAGAGGAGCGGTGGGGAGCCGGAGTCGGAGCTGGTGTGGCGAGTGAGGGGATGGTGAAGGAGGGGATGGGTGGCGGTGGTGCGGCGAGGGAGGGGACGAAGACGAATGGGACAGGGGTTGGCGGGGTGCGGGGGGGGGGGGTGTTCAGGGTGCTGGTGGGAGGGACGAGGGGGCGGAGGGCTGAGGACGGAGGTTGGAGGCCGAAGGGGCTGGAGGCCGAAGGCCGGAGGGCTCCCGAGGGCGTCCGGGCTGCCGGAGGCGGGTGGCGGGAGGCCGCAGGGCGGCCGTAGGGCGGAGGGAAGCCGGAGCCAGAGGGCGGAGGGCGGCCGGGGAGGGCGGGGCCGGTGGAGGGCGGCCGGAGGGCTGCCGAAGGGCTGCCGGGCTGCCGGAGGCGGGTGGCGGGAGGCTCAAGGGCAGAGGGAGGTCGCAGGGCAGGCCGGCGAAGAGCAGTCGGAGGGCAGCCGGAGGGCGGCCGGAGGGCGGTCGGAGGGCGGCCGGAGGGCGGCCGGAGGGCGGCCGGAGGGCGGCCGGAGGGTGGCCGGCCTGAGGGTGGGCCGACGGAGGGTGGGGCTACGGAGGGCGGGCCGGCGGAGGGCGGGGCGCCGGGGAAGGCGCACGGCGGCGGGGCGGCGGGGAGGGCGCGCGGCAGCCGGGGGGGGGGGGGGGCGACGGGGGGGAAGGGTTCGGGGGGGGGGGGGGGGCAGGATCGAGTGGAGAGGGGGGGGGTGCAAAATCCCCTTATTTTTTTTAAGGAGGCTCAAGGGCAGAGGGAGGTCGCAGGGCAGGCCGGCGAAGAGCAGTCGGAGGGCAGCCGGAGGGCGGCCGGAGGGCGGCCGGAGGGCGGCCGGAGGGCGGCCGGAGGGTGGCCGGAGGGTGGCCGGCCGGAGGGTGGGCCGACGGAGGGTGGGGCTCCGGAGGGCGGGCCGGCGGAGGGCGGGGCGCCGGGGAGGGCGCACGGCGGCGGGGCGGCGGGGAGGGCGCGCGGCGGCCGGGGGGGGGGGGGGGGGCGACGGGGGGGAAGGGTTCGGGGGGGGGGGGGGGGGGCAGGATCGAGTGGAGAGGGGGGGGGGCGCAAAATCCCCTTATTTTTTTTAAGGAGGCTTAGCGACCGCCAATGGCGGTCGCTATAGGTAACAGGGCTCAAATGCCCTGTTTTCTAGTAGTGGATTAGGCCAGATTGGTAACTTTGATTCGATTCTAATTTCTAAAGTATTGTTTTTTAATGGCTTAAAATATAATTTTTTAGTATCTCACAATTATGTGATGATGGATATCATGTTAAATTTGAAAATGATGTCTGTAATGTCTTTAATTCTAAAGATGAATTAGTATTTTCTACATCAAGGAATGAGAACGTTTATTCTATTAATTTAGATTCCTTAACTTCTCAAAATGTTTCATGTTTAAGCGTATTTCATAAAGAATCTTGGATCTGGCATAGGAGACTAGGACAATGTAATGTTCACTCCCTTAGAAAGCTAACTAAAAAAGGCATAGTTAAAGACTTACCCAAACTTGAGTTTCCAAATTACAAAGTGTGTAATCCTTGTCAAAAGGGAAAACAACACAAAATCTCTTTCAAATCAAAGAAAGAAGTCTCAACCTCTCAACCTCTCGAGTTGGTTCACATGGATTTGTTTGGACCGTCTAGAGTTTCTAGTTTAAATGGGAAGCACTATGTTTATGTTCTAGTAGATGATTTCTCTGGATATACCTGGACCTTTTTCATGGCTCACAAAAGTGAGGCCTGATCTTATTTTACTAAATATTCCAAATCTGTAGAAAACCTTAGTGGCCTTAAGATTAAATCTTTAAGAAGTGACCATGGCCATGAATTTGAAAATCAAGAATTTGAATCCTTTTGCTCACAGAATGGCTATACTCACAATTTCTCTACTCATATAACACTTCAGCAGAATGGTGTTGTAGAAAGAAGAAATAGAACCCTACAAGAAATTTCTAGAATAATGCGTAGTGAATATGACTTACCTATTTACTTCTGGGCTGAAGCTTTTAATATAGCATGCTATATAATCAATAGAGTCTTAATTAGACTGATTATCAAAAAGACCCCATATGAACTCTGGAAAAAAAGGAAGCCTAAGGTTAATTACTTTAGAGTTTTTGGTTGTAAAGACTTTATTCTCAGCACTAAGAATAATCTTGAAAAATTTGCATCCAAAATTGATGAAGGAATTTTCCTAGGTTACTCAATGTTAAGTAAAGCTTATAGAGTATTAAATAAAATAACTAAATGTTTAGAAGAATCTATTCATATCAAGTTTGATGAAACTGATCCACATGAGCCTAGAACCATCCTAGAAAATCTGGAGGATGATGTATTAAATTTGAACATCAACTCAAAATCCTCAAAATCCTCTGTGAAAGAATCTGTAAAAGCTTCCAATTCTGGATATTCTCTTCAATTGAATCATAATGAACCGAAATATGTTGATGAACCTGAAATCACTAGTCCCTCTTTTTCTAGAAAGGTTAGAACCCTTAGAAACCATCCCTTAGATGCTGTTGTAGGAGACTTAGAGAAAGGAACACAAACTAGAGCTTCTCTTAGAAATCAGGTTGAACATCAAGCCTTCTTGTCGCAACTTGAACCTAAAAACATTGATGATGCCATCAATGATGAATTTTGGGTAATGACTATGCAAGAAGAACTTAATCAGTTTGAAAGAAACAAAGTTTGGAAACCTGTTGAAAGACCCAAGGACACTTTCATCATAGGCACTAAATGGGTGTTTAGAAATAAAGTAGATGAAGCTGGAAATATAGTTAGAAACAATGCTATATTAGTTGCACAAGGTTATAGTTAAGAAGAAGGAATTAACTATGAGGAGACCTTTTCTCCAGTAGCCAGACTTGAAGCCATCAGAATCTTACTTGCCTATGCTGCACATCTGAATTTCAAACTATATCAAATGGATGTTAAGAGTGCATTCTTAAATTGGTATATAGCTGAGGATGTCTTTGTTGAACAACCCCCTGGATTTACAAATCCTTATTTTCCCAATCATATTTTCAAACTATCAAAATATTTATATGGTTTAAAACAAGCTCCAAGAGCTTGGTATGACAGATTGAGTACTTTTCTTATTTCCAAAGGTTTTACAAAATGAATAGCTGATCCTACCCTCTTTATAAAACGAATTTCTAATGATGTTTTAGTTGTTCAAATCTATTTAGATGATATTATTTTTGTATCTTCAAAAAATTCATTATGTATTGATTTTTCTAAAATAATGCAAAATGAATTTGAAATGAGTTTAATGGGTGAACTAAAATTCTTTCTTGGATTTCCTTTCAAAATAATGATGGAATTGTTTTAAATCAAAGTAAATACACTAGAGATCTTATAAAACATTTTGGATTGGATAGCACAGAAAGTAGTGACACTCCCATGAGTACCACCTGTAAGTTGGATCTTATTGAAGATGTAAAATATGTTGATCAAACCACTTATTGAGGAATGATTGGAAGTTTACTCTACTTAACTACTAGACGTCCTGACATTATGGTTAGTGTGTGTATGTGTGCTCGTTTTCAAGAAAATCCTAAAGAATCTCATTTAAATACTGTAAAAGGAATTTTCAAATACCTCAAGCATACACCTAATTTAGGACTGTTCTATCCTAAAGGACAATCATTTGAACTATTTAGTTATTCTAATGCTAACTTTAGTGGCTGTAAGTTACATAGAAAAAGCACCTCTAGAACATGCCACCTTTTAGGAAAGTCACTAATATCATGGTGTAGTAAGAAACAAAATTTTGTTGCATTATCTACTACAGAAGCTGAATACATAGTTGCTGGTAGTTGTTGTACACAAATTTTGTGAATGAAACATACATTACTAGACTATAGACATCAATTCAGACATGTACCAATAAATTGTGACAACACAAGTGCTATTAACATCTCAAAAAATCTTATTTCACATTCTAGGACAAAACATATTGATATAAGACATCACTTTTTTAGAGATCATTATCAAAAAGGTGATATTACCTTGGAATTTATTTCCACTGAATATCAACTTGCTGATATATTCACTAAACCATTAAATTCTAAGAGAATAGACTACATCATACATGATCATGGCATGATAAATTTCAAATAGATATCTTACTTGCCTTACTGTTAAATATTTTACTATGTTTTACTTTACTATTTCATGATTATGGTTTCTAAGCTATTGTCTCTCACGTTTACGGTCTCACAGTTAGCACTTTGCATTCACGGTCTGACATTGACTGTCTCACCATAACACGCACTGTCTTTCACTTACTGTCTCACCATGACGTTCGCTCACTATCTCACCATGATGACTGCTCACTGTCTCACTGTAACAATCATTCACGGTCTCACTGTGAAAATTCCTTATAATTTTCTTTAAAACCCATATCATGGTAATTTTTATTTTCACCTCTTTTACTTTCCAGTGTTTTTGTTTTTGTGACGTTTGACATTCCCAAATGATAAAACAAAGAGTTTCACTTGGTTCTTCACCCGGAATTTTCCCTACTCACCTGATTCGAACCCTTTCAACCTTTCAACCCTCTTTCTCTCTCGAGACCTTCAGTGGATGTCAAGAATGAAGCGACCATCGTCATCCACACCTGAGAAGAACGACCCTAAGAAGAAGAAGATAACACCCAATATGACACCTGAAGGGCCTCTGAATCTGAACCTGGTAAATCGCATTGTCGTACCTGAAAAAGAAATCTGCCCTGAATGGCTGTTATCTAGAAAATCTATAGTCCTGAAAGTGTTAAGAGAACAAGGCTGGTTAGAATGGTTCTCAAGGGAGAATAAACCCATTTATCCGAGGTTAGTTTCTCAGTTCTACCAGTACGCTCAGTTTTCTTTTGATTCTAGTGAAAGCTTTATTATGAGGAGCTGGATTAATGGCCAAAGATGTTCCTTCTCGTCGAGGTTATGGGTTGCATGCCTTTGGATACCTCGCGAAGGAATTTGTGATGATTATCAAAGAGAACCCCCACCTACAACTGATTTCTTTTACCTCGAAGATTCTTTGAAAACCCTAACTGGAAATGGCACCAAGAGAAAGGTCATAGCTGCTGAACTTGCTGGAGAAACATGGTTGTTGTTTAAATTTGTTCAAAATCTGGTTAGCCTGAGGAAAGGTGACTTTTCTGTATTAAAGTATCAAGATTTGTTTCTGATTCATCTTATGAAGAAGGGATACAAAATCAACCTGTGCAAGTACATCATTCACCATATGTGTGAGTTGATCAAGGTCACATCCAAATCCACCTCTCTGTTCTACTCTCGGCTGATTTTAGCCATGCTTGTTGCCAAAGGAGTAGTTGGACCCAATGAAGAAGTGTTTGTGGATTGCGAGTACTGTCTCTCTAAACCCATCATCAGGAGAATGAAGATTAACTAGAACCCTTGGAAAAGGGAGTGGGTGGAAGACAACGATAAGATTTATGATAAGTTTAATCTTGTGGATTATCCTTCAAGGTCGAAGGACATTTATGATTCTGGTTTGGAACCAGATGAAGTTGCTGAGTATTCAGAAGAAGTAAAAGAAGAAGCTGAAGTACCTCATAGGGAAGAAGTTGTTGTCAAGGAAGAAAGGCCTATTATTCATCCTGTTGTTCTTGAAGAAGAACCTCATGTCCCTAGAGTTGATATCAATCTAGAAATCCAACCCGAGGCTGGAAAAGAATCAGGTGTGATAGAATCTGACCAGAAAGTCATAGAAGAACTTGTTATGGAACTCCCTATTATAGAAGAGGTTGTAGTAAAAGAACTCCCTGCTATGCAAGAAATAAATCTAGAAGAACCTATTATGGAAGAATCAAATCTGGAGGAACTCCCAGAAGAACAACATGCTCCTGAGATAATAACCTCTGCTAAAGAGAGGATAGAGATAGCCTTTCAGTTGGCTAGACGAGAGATGACTGAGAATTAAGAGATGAATCTGTGCATTTAGAACTAGTTCCTGAGCCTCTAAATCCTGAAAAGGAAGCATCTGTTGAGGGGGAGGAAACCCAAAATCTTGAGACTGATGAAGCATCTCATCTGGATTAGTCTAGTCCTGTAGACACTCAGTATATATTCCCTAGCTTTTATAATGTGAGTGAATCTCAGCAAGTTACTGCCACTGGGTTTGATCTTTCCTCACTATTTCAGTTGAAGTAAGTTTCTATCTTTGACCCTGAGAAGGAACCAGAACCTAAACCTACCCCTGTACCAATTCCATCACCTGAACCTACACCTAAACCCCTACATGAACAGCTATCCTTTGTCAGTAAGGATGATTTGAAGGATTTTGGAGACACTATCTTATCTGGAGTTGAGAAGCTTTTGAATTCCCAACCTCGTGCTGTGACACATCTAAGTGAGAGATATATCTCACTGCTTTTGGAGAAAATTATCTGGAATATCCAACACAAAATGCTCCATGAAATTCAATAAGTTCGAGTTGAAAATAAGTTGCTGATTAATGAAGTCTCAACCCTGAAAAGCATGGTTGATGATATGTAGAAAGAGATGCATTCCAGATCAGAACCTGTTGCTGCCTCTCCAGAACATTCTGTGTCTCAAATTTCTCAAGATGTTGTGTCTCAGATTCACCCTTACCTATTATCCTTTGATGAAAAGATTGCAGAAAGGCACAAAAAGTTCTTGAAAGAAATGAGAGAGCTTGTGGTGAACCTAAATAAACTCACTGATGAATACACTAGTTGTGTTCAAAAAGTACTAAATCAGATCAAGTCTCTAACCACAACATTCAAAGATTCTCATACCTCTGGTGAATCCTCTACACCTGCCTTGGACAGTTCTTTGCTCAGATCGATAGTCCAAGAAGAGCTTCAGAATGCTTTAAGTGGCTTCAACGTGACTTCTTTATCTGAAGTTGTTAAGAACGGTGATAGAGTTCTTGAACTCATGTAAATCCATTCCAAGATTGCTAATGATGCCTAGCAGGAGATTGCTAAGAAATTAGATTTCTATTTCAACCAGATTTTCTCCAAGACTGATATGACAAATCACTTCAAATACCTTGTAGAGAATATGAGAATTCCTCCTATCGCCCAAGCCTTCAAAAACCAAGTCCAGAAGCTAACCAAGTTTACCAGATTGTTGGACAAGTTCATGGAAAACAAAGATGATTTTGAAAAGTCCATGCAGTATGGAGGAGAGATTATTGCAGACTTCATTAAACTTCTGAGAATGTATCTTCATGTTCAAAGTACAACAATTGTTGCTCCAACGGCTGCTCCTCTCAGACCTGGATTACCTACTTTCACTTCTTCCTTAACTTCAACAACCATGTCTGTTGTCCAGACTCTTAGTCAGATCAGGCCTGTCATCCTTGATCAGCAACTGTCAAGATCTTCTACTACTCCGAATTTGGCTCCCTCAATCTTCGAAGGTCTCCCTTTAACTTCAATGTCTCCCACCTCTCTGCCTTCTTCCATATCAGCCACTGCACCTATGGCTTCCTCTTCTACTGCCGATAAAGTCAAAGAGAAGGCCACTCATTAAAGAAGATGAGTGCTTACTACTGTTTGATGGGGATGTCATTGATTTTTGTATTTCTACTACACTTTGATTACTTTTAATGGAATGTGGACTGATCACCCTCTCTTTTTTTTAACCTTTTGATAATCCCAAAAGGGGGAGAAATGATATTCTATGTTATATTCTCTATAGTTGCATCCAATTTACACTCTTACTATACATGATTTGTGATCATCAAAAAGGGGGAGATTGTTGGACTCCTCATGTATTACTCATGTTTTAATGATCAAAAATATTTTTAATTATCACATATATTATTAATGATCACAAATCTCATTCAACCTAGTTCAATCCTATAAATTATATTCAATAATGTGTATTTATGTTTCAAATTCACTCATGCTTTATAATGGTTAAGCTCAATCCATTTCATGCATATTACTGTTTAAGTCTGAATACAGTTATTTTCCTAAGTACAAGACACCGTGATCGAGACACTGTGACAGAGACACTGAGACCGAGACACCGTGACTGAGACACTGTGACCGAGACACCATGACCGAGACACCCTAAGCCAAGACACTATGAAGATCAGACACCGTGATACTTAGACCATGACACTCAAACACCGTGAAAGAGACACTGTTTTCTCAACTTACTGTGACACTGTTTCTTAAAATATTTTGTTGTCTTTCAATTTAATGTTTAACGGTCATATTTGATGCCTTTAATGCACTGACATAATTAATGTTTCTTTGTAGAAATAGTATAAGGTACGAGGTACGAAACATATGGAACCTGTTGGCTGAATCTCATACATTTAGAAAATAAAGATTGGAGAGTGCCCAATGACAACAGCGCGCGATACTGAACAGAAAACAAGCGTTTGAGCACGACCACAGAGAACACTTTGCAAGATTTTCAAAGAAAACATTTTTCACATGCGTACAATCCGACTCTGCTGAAGAACATACGAAGTACACTGTAATCCAGAGAACATCTTCACATTGTCAAAGCTCATGGAGAACACAAGCTGAATCAGGACACTCTGTTTTTCAAGACAAAAACCAGAGAAGGACTCAGAAGCATTTCTGCTAAATCAAAGGAGTCCAGAGCTACACCTCAAATCACTAGAGCCTTTCTAAACTCACATCTACTCTCTTTTAGTGATTCTTTTACTTCTCTTTCGAGCAGTGTGTGTACTCTGTATATTCTACACACACATTGACTCTTGTGCTAAACTAAAGGATTTCCAAATCCTTACACCAAACTCTCTATTTCTGTTTACCCACGACAACTGTGGAAGAGGACCCTGTGTGGCCTGGTTATTGTTTTTATCTACCCACGAAAACTGTGGAAGAGGTCCCTGCGTGACCTAGACAGTCTGTGTATTGTTGTTAACCCCAATCTAGGGTGTGAATCAAAGTTTATTTATATAAACTGCTTGGTGGCAGGTGATCACCAAGTGGAGTGGATTAGGTCTCGGCTTGAGACTGAACCACTTGTTTTATATCCGTTGTGCTGTTTAATTTAGTCTTCTCTATTTTACTGCTTTATTGCATAATCCAGAAAACTCTAATTTCACTTTGATAGTTAGTCTTGGAAGGAAGTTATAACTGATTTGTCTTACTAGGATACATTCACAAGTAATATTAATAATACACATTAAGATTACTGAGAGTTAATCAATCTTCTAAGAAGTTGTTTAAACAGTCAAACTCTTCTAACAGTATAACCTTGATTAACTGGGTTGTATTTGTTTTTGGGAAAATCTTTTCTTTTAAAATAATAATTTTTGTAACAGAAATTTTTATAGTCACTCAATTCACCCATCCCCTCTTGAGTGAACTACTCTGACCAACACTGTGGATCATCTTCATTTGGTTGGTGGACCAATTGTAGCTTTGATTAGCCTATGCCAGTCCATCGGCTGGCCGGTAGCACTCACCAGAAAGGTGGTGGACCACCTGTAGATTTTTCAGGTATTGGTTTGGGACCACATTCGTACACAACTCTCAAGCCACACCTCCAACCCCTTAAGGACTTAAAATAGTCCAAAACAATATTGGAGACTTTATGATATACATATCTAAAATACTTGATACAACTAAAGAATCATATTCTCTTTCATTAGCATATTATGTATAGAAGGAGGTGTGTAAGGGTGAAATGCATGACCCCCTAGTTTACCAAGAGAGGGTAGGCAAGTGGTGTTGCATGGAGGCTCTGATTCTAACATCAAAAAGTGGGTTGTGATCCTATTGAACACTTAGACATAATACAAACATGTTATGGAGCATTTTAGTGAAATTTGATTATCTAATTTGATATTATTATTTCAAAGGATCTTCATGAACTCGCGTAGTTGTACTGGTGTGAAGAATTAGAAGAAATACTCATGATGATATGGTAGAATTACGGTAGACATGTTGTTTGCTCTTCATGATGAGAGTATGGGATTATTTTAATGATGTTATGAACATCTTAATATAACGATGAGGATTTCCATGATGATTATTTATAATTATTGATAGGGTGATGTGGAATTCTCATGGTGGTAATATGAACTTGTTATGGTGATTATACAGACTTGACTTGAATAGGAAGTAGATTTTTTGTATTAATAATGTAGAATTGATTTATAATGTTAGATGAGGTGGAATATAAGATCTGTAATTTTGTTTTATCAAGGAAGCATATCATAGAATATTAATAAAATTTGTTTTTCATTGGATAACTGACTTGTGTGAATGACATTAACATACCAGTGATTATCATGATTAACCGTAAAGGTTTGATCTATAACATTCTTGTTTGTTATGATTGTCATACAAATGATGGGTTTTTAATTTTTTTTTGTTTTTGTTTTGGTGATCAAGCGATTTGATATTCGTGTAATTGCTTTAATGTTGGATGAAAATAATGAGAATTTTACTTGAATGTATACTTTTTTTCCCTCACCCATAGTTTTTGGATTGTAGTAGACCAGTTATAGAGGTGATACTTTGACACTAGACTAGTGATTTATCACTTGGGTTCATTTAGATAATATAGGAAATTTGGTATTTAGGCTATTTTATTATGTAATGTAATTTTATACTACTTATCACACAACTAATGTTGACATGATTGGTGGGTGAGTTCGAGGACCAATTTCGGACTGGAATCCTCGCACTCGCGCTGAGGTTTTCTGCCACTGTCACCTCCTTCTTGGCTGGGGGTTCACCCTTCTCGGGAGCTCCCAGCTGGGGCTCCTTGTCCTGGGTTTTTGAATGCGGGGCTCTTGTAGCAGTCAGGGAGGATCTTCCATGAAGGTTCAGTTAAGTGGTGTGGTGAGGAAGAGGTGATTGGTCCCCGTCGATGCTGACGCCGATGCGCGAGCTCGTTCCGCCATCTATTATTCCGGTCTTCGATTCACTCTCCCTCGTTACTTGAAATTTGTCCTTCCCAGGTGCAGACCATCAAAGGCAGCAGGTCCCGGTGGAACTCATGGCGATAAGGTATATGGTGTCGCATTCAAGTGCTCCTCGATAACAGCCCGTAGGCCGGCAAGTTCACATTAGGCGCTAATAATGGATGCAGGAACACTCAGGCCTGACGAATGTGGTGTTCGTGGGTAGCAGTGGTGTCTTCGGGACAGGACGCACACAGGCGCTTTCAGTTTTACATTTTGAATTTTTTAGGTTGTTTTGATTTGCCTGCGGAGTGTGTGGCAGGCGAGTGGGAATTTCTAGGAATGCACGGGATCGACGATTCGGATGTTCTTGAGCAGCCACGGTGCTGGATGCTGGCAAGCGCATTCACGGGCAACAGCGGCTCGACCTAGGATCAGTATGTGGCTCTGGCGTGACCTGCCTCCCCCTCTACACTGGGTTTTGTTTTTGGGTTTCCCTATATCCCATGCAAAATGTGGGAGTTCATTCTTGTTATGTTGGTTCCCCCTCAATCATGTTAAAACAGGGTATTTGGAAGAAGAAGAAAAAAATTTACAAGTAATGCTGGGTGAGTTCTAATATTTTTCAGGGGAATTTGGATGACTAGAGTGTTATGACTTATTACCTCTCCTTAGGTTACCGTAGTGAGGGTTTAAGATGAGTTTTTTGGGTATTGTAGTTCCCCTCAGTAGGATATAGTATGCATGAGCCTTTGTGTTTTTCTTGTTATGTAGTTTGTGTTATATTTATATAACTAAATATTGTTATTTGGTGACTGCGATTGTGGTGAGATATGGTAGTTTAAATCTGATATGAAATGCGATTGAGGATTCAGATTTTGATGTAGTTGAATTGTCAGTTTAGTTTATACATTATCAATTTACCATGTTTATTATTATTAGTTTCACACATAGGTCAGGTCACAGCCTGGGATGATTATACACTGTATTATTACTCACCCCTGCACGATCACTTATGTGTTTTCACACATTATTAATGTATATCAACAGGTGAAGATGAGAGATGATTCGAGATGTTAGTAGCTTGGAGGTATCTGGGTGCAGCATTTGTTCAGGTACACTTGATAATATTCATGTGAATTTCTTTTTGGGGCTATGATGTTTTACCCTTTTGGAGTTTATCTTTGTTTTAAAATTTCATGTTCCATTTCTTGAGATATATGACATTAATGCAGGTTTTTATTCATATTATTTGATGTTTTCATTGTTATATTTTCGAATGGACTTACTTGTTAGAACTTGAAAATTTTTATATAGAGGTAATGCCTCCCTTTTGAGTTTATGGATACCTCATTTCTGATCACTATCCCCTATCATAGTGAAGATATGGTTGGGGCGTTCACTTGCTGAATAGATATGTGGGTGGTAGCCTACAAATTTGCCCTTAGAGGCCTCATTTCTTGAGATTTCTTTTTTCATCCTATGAGTTTTCTATCTCTAAAGATAGATGAAATTTAACGACGTCCTTATTTCTGGATTTTAGAGGATACAGTAGAAGAATGGATGGTATATTTTTGATATCACCGTAGAACCTCTTCCAGTTTCGGAGTTCGAAGGAAGGCAGAGACGCAACAAAAGTCTCCAGTTTCTTCTTCTACAATTGATATTATATTTTAATACAGGTGATCTATTGTTTTCATTCATTTTTTCTTTCTTATTTTGACCATGTATTTGTCTTTTGGTAGTGTTGAGATAAGCTAGACTATCATGTTTTGTGTGACTTTTTTCAATGGGCATGTATATTCTATTTTAATTGGAAACCTATGATTTCCTTCAGATGGAGGGAGATGAATGTTGATAGTTGTAGTTTTGAATGAGAGGTGTGGATAACCTCTTAAATTTCTAGATAGTTTTCTTATGTAAGGGTGACGATCTAATGTTTTTTCCCAAAAGACCGAAGCGGCAGGTTTAAGTTCTAAATTTAGAATATTAGACCTTCTAGAAGTTTAATTGTGCCTGATTAAAAATTAATGCATGGGCTTAATTTGTAGTTTTGTACTGCCAGACCCTATCTGGTGAGTTTTTTTGGGGGGCTGTTCTTAAAATAGAGTTTTTCTTCAAGCGATTTCTTGTATTTCATAACATTCATGTTCCCCAGGAAATTCTCATAGAAGAAAAGGGGAAGATAAACAACCCAACAAGGGGGAAAACATATGAGATACCAATAGAAACAATATTGGTAATTATAAAGGTTAATGAGCATATAAAAAATATATGGGTTAACAATGAAAGCATAAACATGAATCATAATAGTCAAAGATAATCACCATGACTATTATAACAGTGTTGGTTTCACTCCCCATGTCTTGTAAAACATTATGGATTGAGTTCACTCCATATCCAATAAGCATTGTAGATGGGATTCACTTCCCAAATCTCATAAACATTATGGATTTGGTTAAATCCCTATGTGATAAATATTATTGATTGGTTCCACCCCCATGTACCATAAATATTATTCATTGGGTTTAACCCCCATGTCCCATAATAATTTTTGATTGGGTTCACTTCACACATCCTATAAACCATATGGATTGGGTTCACTCCTCATTTCATAAAAATTATAGATTTGGTTCACTCCTCACATCCTATGCACATTATGGATTGGGTTCACTCCCTACAACTTATAAGCATTAGTTTTTTTTTCAATCCTTATGTCCCATAACATTGTGGATTTTCTTCACACAACACATCACATAAAAATTGTAATATTTAGCGATACAAGAATTAACCAATTCATTATAGAGCTACATAATTCCTGGTTAACCTGTAACAAAATCATTCAAGGATTTTCATCATATCATAATGTTCAGTAACGGGAAACATATCAATACATGGATTAATAATCCATGAATGTAATTATATAGTTGTAACACATAAAATAAATGGATATATGGTTATAATAATAGTTTTTAATAAACAATCGAATGACATCTTTTTTTAGGTGAATACCATAAAATAAAATAATGAAGTCTAGGGTATTAACTTTTGTTAAGACCAAACTTACTAAGTCCCATTGGGCTGTGACACCCCAAGCCCACCTTCAATTGTCGAAGGGTTGGTGACTATCAGGAAGAAGGCATATGACATGTATGGGAGGCCATAGCCTAAAAACTACCTATAAAAAACCACATATCTCCAACACAATGCAACATAACCAGCAATCCAATGATGTATAAATAACCAAATTGTAGTAAAATATACAAGCATGTGACATTGGATGTCCAAAACAATACCACGTAGATAAAATTTAAAAATAATGATAAATATAAGAGTCTAAATGTAATATTCTGAAATTTTATGATATATTTCTTTTTAAATAAATTTAATTTATTATATAGCTTGCGATGCACACTACTCCGAGTCTAAATGAACCATAATATAGTATACCATTATAACATAGGTGTTAAATTGAAAGAGTGAATAAGAATAAAAATCATTGAAGAAAAGAAAAATTTATGTATAAATGTTTTAGATAAAAAATATATATTGATAAATAAGCACTCAATTTTTAGTAATGTCATTATATGCATTAAAAATACATTTTCCCTCAAACATGATTTTATTTCTTTTTGTGAGAAAATAATATAATTTATTTATTGCACATTTAGAAAATATATTTGAAAAAAGGAACTTAATTTTTGAAATCAGTATGTCAAAATTAGCTTAGAGTGAATATTCGATAATTTTATAAAAAGATTGATTTTTCCATGAATAGTGAAAAAATTGATTTTTATTGAAAACTATCATTATGTTTCAAGCATTTACAAAGTTCCATTTTGTTTTAAAAGTAACATTAGTTCATTTATATTATGAATAATCCAATTAAGGTCATGAATTATTTTTATGTTAGATTTTTCTATAAAACTTTTCATACCTCAAAAAACATTTTTCTGAATAATTGTTTTACGTTGCATTTTGCAGGATTATTTTTTAAATTAAATCCCACCAGTTCTATAAATTGAATCATTAAAAATACTCATTATTTGGAATTAGGAATATCAAATTCGGTAAATATTTCCCTATTATTTTTTGTCATTATAAAAAGTAAGTGTGATAAATATTTGTCACCTCGATAAGTGTAGAATGAGTAAAATAGGGTTAAAACAATGAGATAAGGTCTCAAAATCAAACTTACACTTGCCTTAATTTCATTTGATGGGATAAATTTGACCATAACGATCCAAAATTTTAATATGTGGAATTTCGGTGTCATTTTCCCTTAATAATGACATTTATATTATTTTAGGTATAGAAATTTCCAAAATGTCACTCTCTTAACTTTAATATATTTAATTTTTTTACATAAGGATAAAACGAGGACAAGTTCATTATTAATTATTTATTTTAAATATTATTTATTTTTTTATTATGGTAATTTTTTTAATTCTTAGTTATAGAATAATTACTTTAAATGTTTACACAACGTCGACACAATGCTTGCGCAAGCAATAGAAAAATCATGTAAATGATTTTAAAAACTCTAAAAATAATATTTTCAGGTGATTTTTACTTCCCTGTGAGTTTTATAGACGAATAAAACATATTTGAGATGTTTTAAATGTTTATACTCTAATTAACTTACTACCATGATGTTTTTAAGGTCAAATTAAGTGAATAATGTCAAAAATGGAATTAATGACATTTTATGAAAAATAAATTTTTATTAAATTATTTAAAAAATCATAAAAATATTGAAAGAGGACAAGTATGATGTCAAATAGTCTAAAATGTCATCCCTTGGACATTTATGATCCATTTTTTACCTTATAAGTAAAATCATAACCCTTTAAGATCGAAAAAGTCGTTATCACAATTAAAATTAAAATTGGTTAACAAAATGGTTAAACCAAAAGATAAGGTTTAAAATGACACCAAAACCTGTTTAAATTTCAATGGATGGTGATATTTTGTCCATAGCCTCTTTATTCAAAATCATGGCAATTTGGAAACATTATACTTGAGAAAGATATTAATTATATTTCAATTTTTTATGTAATTCCCAGTTTGTCCTTCCCCTTATAAAAGGACACCACACCTCTCTTTTCTTGATACCTCATTAAGACATATTGACCGACCAAAGCCGACCCAATTCTATTCTAAAATTCCCTTTCCATGAAGTAGAGGTTTTGGTCATCTTAAAAGACCATTATAAGTGTCCTTAATAAGGGATCTAAAGGAGGCATATCAAAGAAGATATAATCATCCTACCCGACCTCTTCTAAATTAATTATTCTTCTACCTCCTCTAAATATGTGAAATTAATAATAAAATATTAAATTCAATATCCTAAATATACTAAAATGTTTTTGTTATTATAGAACCACCAATATCCATCCTCTTTTCCATCAATTGGGATGTGAAAGTATTGCTCATGTGTATGCGTGGAACAACAAGAAAACTCTCATTCTGACTAGAGGCTTCAATGAAAGGAAGATAAACATGGAGGAGCTTAAACAAGCTTGGGACAAGATGGCCTTTCATTTTGAAGACCTCATCAAGAACAATTCAGATACCAAGGTAAATTCCGTTTATTGGAAATTATATAGGGAGACTGCTTCTAATAGATTCATGTTTGATTTTAATGATTTTGTTATCCGTTATGTTTCTTGATGATTTCGGCTTAAACATTTATGGTTTTCCATTTTTCCCATAAAGTTATTTCTTAATAAAAATTTAATTTTCCGTCAGCTCATGTGTACCTGAGGACTACCGCCTCCACATAACGATACAATTCATTTTTCATCACCATTTTTCATAGATGGTTATAATGATGAGTTTAATTTTTAAATATTAATTACTTAATTATGATTTTAGAATTATAATATCATAATTAACTTCTTATCTTCTAATCCTTTGGAAAATGATAACATCGCATGTGTGTATGTGTGGACTACCACCTCCATGAAGTGATGAAATTCATTTTTCATTTTTTCTTTACATAGATGAGAATAAGGTTAGATTTAATGAATATATATGACATATGTAATATAATAATGTTTTGGAAAGGTGAAATATTTTTTACCCTTCTTTCATTACTTCCATCGAATAGTGAAAAAAACATTAATGCGTACATAAGACGTACTATCTCCCCGAATGATGTAATTAATTTTTATATCTCTACCATTTATAGTGGACTATATACATATATAAATATATATATTTAATATATTTGATATTTATATCATGATTAACATTTTGAATATGATGGAAACATGATCAAAGTACAAGGATCAGAATTATTGAACCAAAATTCTCATGAAAAACGAAACAGTTAACACCCATAACGATGATTTTAATAAGGAATTATTAGTAAATGGGTGTAGATTTGTTATAAGTGAATAATATATGATATTATGATTCTAGAATATAATTATAATAAATTTTAATTTATTATAGTTAGGGCTCTTTTGAAACAAATAAAACAACTAGTAAGAGATTTATGTTACAATCTCATTGTTTATTGAGATTGTTATTGATTAAGTTTATAATGATGAAATTTTATGAACTATCTCTCAAGAATACCATGAATTTTATTTTCATCTATTTAATTTTGGATATGACATGTTTTTATTTTATATTCCTCTCATTAATTACTCAAGAGATCAAAAAAATATTTTTAAGTAAAACCAAATTTATTTATCTCTTCGATAAAAAAACATTTTTCTTCCATATTGATGCTTTCTAATAATGTTTCCAATAATGTTTTTAATATTATCCTATGATTTTTTAAATTCATTTTTACTCATGATTTAATTCTTATAAAATATTTTAAAAGGAATCTTCTTATAGATTTCCAAACGAGGAAATTTTGACTTTTTACTGAAAATGTGAAAGGAATTTTTGTTTCAACGTACATGATATAGATGAAATTTCCCAACACTATGACCACTGAATGAATTGAATATTCCTCTAAATATATCAAAATATCCTTTTGATGAAAATTTTTTCTTTAATATTTGTGAAATTTTTAGATTTTAAATTGATTTCAAAATGAAAAGGGTATTTTCCCCAAGAAATATTCCAAGTGAGCTTTTAAAGTATTTTTTCATCTAAGATGACATCTTTTGATGCTACTTAATATTTATTGGGGATATGATCTAATGATACTACACTTGTTCTTTCACTGGATGGTTTATGATTATGATGAATTTTTTTTATGAAACCCATATATTTTCCACGACTTATGTTATGATGAAATGTTGAAATGTTTATACATATCATTTCTCTTCCATGAGTTATCATATGAATAATAATCTTATGGAACACATATATATGATTTTCATTATATGATTGGTAGGCTTGAAATTATATATCCTCCAATATATCACTATAAAAAAATAGAGTGATCAAAGGGGGTTTTTAGAGGGGGTTCGGCACAACCCCCTCTAAATTCATTTTCTATATAAATTAGAGGCTCTTATACCCAAATCTCATTAATCATCAAATTTATAGGGGGTTCACAACCCCCTTTAATTTTTTAGAATAATTTTTTAATATTTGGTTGGAATTTAGGGACGATTATTTCAAAACCACTGTTAATTTAATAATTAGTGGTGCTATATGTTCAGTTGGATTTTAGAGGCGCTATATATATATATATAATATCTGTTTGGATTTTAGAGTATATATATATAATGTAATTTTTTAAAGGAAATAGTGTGGGTTTACAACCCCCTATAATCTCTTAAATTATAGGGCACTTTAAACGCCCTCTAATTTAAGATATAATAGGGGTTCATAAACCACCACTAATCCCTTAGATTGGGGGGGGGGGTTGAACCCCCTATATATTATGATATTAGAGGGGATTTTGAACCCCTCATAATATAATAAATTAGAGGGGGTTCATGAACCACCACTGATCCCTTGGATTAGAGGGGGTTTTAGCCCCCTCTGATTTATTTTTTTAAAATAAATCCCTTATAAATTCAAATTTTATTATATATATGTGTGGGTGAGCATGTGTGTGTGTATATATAATATTAATTTGGATTTTAGAGGCTATATATATAATAGAATTTGGTTTTTTAAAGGAAATAGTGGGGGCTCACACCCTCCTCTAATCTCTTAAATTAGGGGGTGGGTTATAAATCTCCATTATTCCATTATATTATAGGGGGTTCATGAACCAATGGTAATCCATTAGACTAGAGGGGGTTAATATAATAGCCCAACATAGGTTCCACACATCAGTGCTCCAAGTTAGACTGCTATGTGACCTCAAGTGCACCTCCATGTATGCCAGAGGCTACTAACTAGCAACGAGAGTATAATATCGATCATGGGGAGACTGTACCCTCTTTATCAAATCAGCACAACATTAGAAATAAATAAGAATAACCAAAAGATATAACCAATAACCATAATAGTACCAATATCACATGATAAGAAAAGCAGTAAATACAATATCAAAATTTAACATTAGATATGTCATACCAAAGTACATGTTAGGTGTCAAAATACAAACCCAAAAGTAAAGGCACTAAAAACTCCCAAGAGGGCCCCGAACCCCATTTGGTTCCCTCATCCATTCTCCATCTCAACTCAACTATCTAACATTAGGACTTCACCTTTACCTTGTCTTGCAACCATGAAATCTATTTGGGTACTGATTAGGCAGCCTGAGTAGGGTGTGGGTATATATCAGTAGGCCAACACCAACGGTGTCTAAAACAATATCCAGTCAAAACAGTATATGTAGTTATATAAAGAATAAATAAAATCAATAAAGTAAATAGTTTTTACTTATTCAATTACTCTTTATTTAACCACATAACACCGGGGTTCTCAAGGACACCCGAACTCTCAATACCTACTTCGGCCCATGACTGAGTCTAAACTATCCCCAAAGTATATCATATAACTGAATTCCATTTTTACCATTCATTATTTCAATTCACATATGAATTTAATTGTTACCATTTATCATTTCAATTCACACATTTGAATGTCATTGTTAACATTCATCATTTTAATTCACACATGAATGACTTTGTTACCATTCATTGTCTCACATCACATATAAATGTCTTTGTTACCATTCATTGTTTCTATTCACATATGAATTTCACGGTTACTATTCATCATCTCAATTCACATATGAATGTCATTATTACCATTCATTGTCTCAAATCACATATGAATGTCATTGTTACCATTCATTGTTTCAATTCATATATGAATGCCACTGTTACCATTCATTGTCTCAATTATTACTATGAGATTTTGATGAATCAGACCATGTACCACACACGATTATCACATATATTGCAATATCACAATATCACATATATCACATGTATCACAACAACCCATTAATTAATTCACAAATTAATTAATCCAATATAACATTTGCATACTCAACATCATTCCATTACTTAATTTAACAATTAATTAATCACATCTATATCATTAATTAATTCAAAAATGAATTAATCAACTCCATATCATTAATTAATTCAAAAATTAATTAATCACAACACTCCCCTTAATTAATTCAAAAATTAATTAATTACACGCTCACATTAATTTATCCAATCAATTACTTAATCAAATCCAATCAATCACATAATATCAACAATCCCTATTAATCAATTCAACAATTAATTAATTCATTTAAACAATACGAATATCCCAATAAATAAATAAATAAATAATTATTCCAGTTCAACAATCTCAATTACCCAAATTAATTCAACAATTAATTATCCCAATTCAATCATTTCAATATTCTCAATTCCCACAATCCTTAAAAAATAATTTACCAATTAATTAATTCAACATAAAAAACACAATTGCAAATAATACAATATAAATTCTACAATTATATACACATAATTGAAATCAAGACTTTGATATGTGAATAATAGACCGCCTACCTCAAGATTAACGATAAATGCTCGACAACAGAAATCCCCAATTTGAGCGTAACATCGACAAAGAATGAGATCTTGATTCAATTCCTAGATCCAAGATTTTAACGAATCACGATCTAGATCTAGATCCAATAGCTGATAAACATCCATATTTTATCCTAGAATAGGAGCGAGAAAGAGAGAGAGAGCTAGATCTAATTGGGAAGAAAACACATACCCAGGATAGTGAAGATCTTAAATCTGCCCTTCAATTCACCAATAACGGAGGTCGGGATCCATAGAAATGCATTCGGGAACCTCCAAAAATGAGAGAAAATGACTTGGTCCAAGTTAGGGTCGATTAGGGTGTGTTTCAGAGATTTGGGATGTTTTAAATCTAATTTTTAGATTAATTAAAAACCCGCACATGGTTCACTGGACAGAGACACACAGTTTTCCAAACTGTGCGCCTTAGCCATACTCCTCTTCTGGGGGGGGGGCATGGTTTATCCTTATAGGGTGCATGGTATGACAAATCGTGTGCTAACCATGTGAATCCATTCTTTTTGGGTTCACATGGTTTGAGAAAACCGTGCGCCAACCGTGCACTGTCCTCTTTCTTCCATTTTTTTCAAAATTTCACCCAAACACTCCCCAAGATAAAACTCAAATGAAAAGTAATCAAAAAACAAGGAAAAATAGTACCTATAATGATCTTGAGACATCTCCTAGAATGGTCGGATCTTATAGTTAACACCTCATTTATTTATTTTTAAATAAATCCCATATAAATTAAAATTTTATAATATATATATGTGTGTGTGCGCTCATGTATGTTTGTGTGTATATATATATATATTACATAAAAAAATTATATAAATTTATTTAAATACATTATAAACACCCCCCCCACACATATATAAAGACATTATAGAAATAATTTAAATAAATACTTATACATATAAAAAATGTATACATAAATAAATATTGGTATACATAATATAAATGTAATTATGAATATATTTATTCAAATATATAAAATTTATATGTGGTTTTATAAATACTATAAATTTATTAAAAACATTTATATTATGATATATACTATACATATATTATATTCAATACATTTGTATTGTATATTTATATATAAATACATTAATATTATATTATGTATATAAATATATATAATATAGACAAAATTAAAATTAAAATTAAAATTAAATATATATTATATAATTATTTATCTAAAATATATAAATATAAATATATGTATAAATATATTTGTATATGTAAAATATTATTTTATGTAAATATACATAAAATTCCATCAATATAGAAATATTATATTATATTATATATAAATATATATAATATAATAATATATATATAATAATTAAATTAAACATATATTATATTAGTTGTATGTATATTACATATAATATGATTTAAATATATTAAATTGCACACACACACACACATATCTGTATACATATATATGTATATATAAAATATAAAATATATATTTGTATTCTTATAAATAGGTAATATATATATATTATTTTAACTTTATATGTATAAATAATATATATATATATATATATATATTTGTATAATATATTTGGGTAATATATAAATATATAATATAGAATATATATAATTGTATATATATATAAATATAGTAAATAATAAATATATATTATTGTATAGAAACACATTATATAATTGTATATACATATAGACATATATTAATATATAAATATATATATAAATATATTATATAGTAAATATATTATATATAATTGTATAAATATATAAATATAGTAAATAATATATATATATATAATTTAAATATATTTAAATATATTATTGAAATAATATTTATTAAAACAAACAACCAAATGTATATAAATATATTCATGTGTAAATTTTAAATGAAAATACATTTGTCATAGTGGTTAGCGGCTGGGGGTGCAAGTTTCTTATCTTCATTATTGTACTGGGTTTAATCCCAATTGGGGAAAAATTTTATATATGTTGGGGGTTTGGGTTGCGGGGAGCATGAGCTGGGGGGGGGGTGACCACTGCGTGTGGTTGGCTAGGGGACTGGAGGAGAGACCCTCACAGGGTAGGTTGTGAATGAATGAAGGAACTGGAGGGGGAAGAGGGGTACCTCAGGCGAACATGACAAAAGGGGAGAGGAGTGGAATGAGGGAACTGGAGGGGCCCTCTAGAGAAATGGGATATGTAAAAAAAATTATAAAAAATCTCACATTCAGGGGTAGTTGAAACTGCCCCTAAATGTATACTGGATTAGGGGCGGTTTTCCAAAACCACCCCTAAATGTGGGTCTTCAAAAAATTTAGGAGTGGTTTTAACTACCCCTAAAACCAATAAATTAATTAGAGGGGTTTTAACCCCCTTTAAATTAGAATTTTCCAGAAAATTTTGTCAAAATTAGAGGGGGTTTAACCCCCCTCTAAAATAATCGCTGTTAAATCTCCTCCAAGTTTACCAGCGCTCTCTAAAAACAGCCCCTAACAACATAGGGTGACCAACTTAGCTGTAGTTTTCTATAACCACCACTAAAACATCTAGAGAGGATTATAACCTCCTCTAATCGTAAAAATAACCCTTCCAATGAATCTATTTTTTGTAGTGCATTAGGTAAATATGAGTATCTAATGAGATAATAAGGACTGGAATGAGGAGTGAACTTAGTTCAATAAGGGACTTAATCCACTACGATAGTATTGAGAGTGAACATTGACTAAGGATATGTTGGAATGAGGAGTGAACCAAATCCACTATGATAGTATTGGAAGTGACCCTTCATTAAAGAAATTATTTTCTATGCTTATGTGTATGCCAAAAACATAAGTATTTTTCTATTGTTATGCACTCATAACTCATGTTATTTGACTCCTTTATAATTCATATCTTATTGAATAACCAATAACAATTCCATGATTAAATATTATGATCTATGATATGTTGGGTATGGTTTTAAAATGCTAAACACATGTTCTCATACCCTATTCTCATGTTATTATTAAGCGATCATTGATATTTGACATGTATATCCTTACTGAGCATCCTAGCTCACCCTTTCTTATATTTCCCTTCTTCAGGTCATGAAGAATGATATTAATTATGACATGTCTAAGAAGAGTTCTAGTTGTGAAGAAATAAGTGGTAGAAAAATTGAGGTCGCTTAAGCACAAGGTTTTTACGTATCCATGTTTCAAAAGACACTAAGCCTATACAATTATGACTTGGATTGTTATATTATGCATTAATTATTCATCTAACATGTAACACCTCCAGGTTTTACAAATAAATTTAATGAAATGCATGAAACACTGAGTATCTTCATAATGACACTTTTTTTTAAGGAGATAGTTATAACCTTGTCGTTAAACATAATTTTGTTGCTTTTATGATTTGAATTTCAAAAAATGGACATCTACGGTTGTGACCAGTAAGTTATTTGAAATCTGATATAACCAACTTGTTTTTTTTGGTGAATAGTATCATACCCTTATGAATAGTAATATGACCCTTATGAATAGTAAATATTATTTCTATTTTTTCTTAAGTTTATAAGATAAGGAGAACTTGATTAATTTTTCAAGGTGATATAAAATCAGTTATAGTTTTAAAATTGTTATTTTTCGAATAAATTATGATTTTATTTAAAAATTAAATTAATTACATTTAGAAAATTATTTTCAAAAAATGGAGTTTATTTTTGAATTCTACATGTCGAAAAATGGTTAGAGTGAATTTTTGGTATTTTTATGAAATACTTGAATTTTTGGTGAATACTGAAATACAATAATTAACAAAATATGCTAAATAAATTAATTTCTTCATAATTATTGAGTCATAGATGATGTAAATGGTCTTTGGTTCTAAATCACATGCACTTTTTACTATTTTGGGTCACATTAATCAATACTATTCATAGTCTTTAGCAAAAATATTAAACTAATGATTAAAATAATGTAAAACCCCTCCTCTCCTCCACTATAAATAACACTCTTATCCCCTCTTCCTCTCACACCACTCAAGCCTTGAGTCTTGTCTAAGTTCTGAAAAATACTCTTTCCAAGTACCTCCCCAAAATCCAAGACCTACGGGTCTCACCAAAAGGCCAAAACCAAGGGCCTTAAGGAGGATCTCACGGAGAAGAGATCAAGAGGTAAAGATCCTCTTTCATTTTCTTGTGTTTTTTTTTCAATTCTTTATTTTATTATACTATCTTCTCCTCCCCTTATCCAAGAGGAATTAAAGATATAGTATTACATATATTCTGGATTTTTATCATGTTTATGTAAAAATTAATCATCATTCTTCATCTCTTCTTCCTTTTATTCTAAAAAATAAAAACACAGCCCGCGGTGTGCCGATTTACCAAAATCGTGGACGATGTGTTTTCAATTTCTATTACTTACTTAAAATTTGTTTATAAAAACATTTTAATGGTTGAAACAGATTTTAAATAGTATTATATATCCTTTTTCATGTTCTAAAGTTTACATATATATATAATATTATTTTATATAATAAAACTAGTTTGAGATTATCAAAGAACCGCCAAAATGATCAAAACGGATATCACTAAAGATTTATCTAATGATTCATCTTCATACCATATAAAAAAATGATTTATGAAATCATATAATATTCTAGAAACATATTAATACTATTTCATTCCACTTCTGTAATTTAATTTCCATTTGACAAGAAAATCAAATACAAACTGGTCATGGAATTCATGTAAAGAACGCACCAGAAACAACGGATGGAACAAAATACTAATAATTAAAGGGTGAAATAATGTTATTAAATGATCATATATGGTGTTATAAACATGAATATGTTTTTTTAAGATATTAATAACAATCTACTACCCATTATAAAGGAGGTTTCAACACGTTTTAAGTAAGACGAACCCGAGGTAAGAGAATTCTTAACCCAATTTTCATTATTTGGGCTAACCTTCTACTTCATAATTTAAGTGGTATTAAATTTTTTTGGGTGATAAATATTGTTTATATTATGTTTAATTATGTGTATTTATAGTGTATATACATTTTCTATCCACTTTATCAAGTCTCACTTCAATTATATGATATTTGTAAGGGGTTTTTTTTAAATACTCATCTAAAAATTATATTTTTAAAAAATCAAAAGCAGTGCTTTTATGAAATTATTCATGTATTATGATTATTTTTTGGGTCTTGGTAATTGTTTATAAAAAATGGTGGGACCTATATCTCCCTCAAATGCATTGGTTATGTGCATGTTAGAGGTCGACCGTATGGTTACTCTAAGTGTAACTGCGATGGTTGCACAATAAGGTAGCCGTGAGGGCTACATTGTAAGGTAGTTGTGAGAGTTAGAAATTATAAGGTAGCTGAGAGGGTTACAAGATTATGTAATTAATGATCTAAGATACCTTTATGGTTCTATTTATGTTATTTATATTTTGTGGAAATCTTGTGGAAATCTCAAGTTTCACAAAGTAAGTATATATGGGTGAAAAGTATGTCTTTTTGAAAATGATTTCATACGTTTAAAAGTATTCATAGACTAATGTTTTATTTACTTATTTTTATATCCTTTATTGAGATTTTTTTTCTCATATAATGATTTTAAATTATTTTCATAGGTTATAAGGATGTTTAAGACAAAGAAGGAAGCCAAGTTAAATGCTATGAAGATTTGTCAAAGAAAGCATGTATTATTTGAATTTTTTTATATTTTAGAAGAAATGGATACTATTTTTGGGGTATCCACTCTATATAAATGTGGAATGTTATGTATGTATTATATCCTAATTATCTAAAACTCTAAACTTGAAAATATCCTCGACATGAAAGGAAGTGAGTTATTGAATAAAATTCTAGAATATGTAATGTTATATGGCTGGGTCCTTATAGTTGGTATTAGAGGATGGTTTAGATAAATTTAGGGGGTGGGATGATGTAAAAAGAATACCATAAATTATTTTTACTATATGGTTAATTTTAAATGTTATATAATTTAAATATTACCATATTGCTTCGATTAAGATATGTTTGTTCAAAATTATTTTCCACAGAAGAAATAGGGGATCTGAAGTGGAAAGGAACCGACAGAATGATATCCTTCTGAATATGTAACCCAGAATGGTAGGGATTGGAACCAAGAAATTTGTGATAGTAATAGATAATATGACATAGGAAATAAATGGCAGTGGAATCCATGGAAGATAATAACTATAGATACCACAAAGGAACACAATAATAGAGGAAAATTTTATTAGGCAACATCCTCTTCCTTTCAGTGGATCTTCTGAACTAGTAGTAGATTAAGGATGGATTAAAGCCCTTGAAAAGATATTTGATGTTATTGTATGTTTATATAATCAAAATTTAAGTCTTTCCCTTTATAGTTTTTAAGGTTAAGCTGATCGTAGGTGGTCAATGGTTAAGAATATTAGGGATAGAGAGGAGATTGAATCCTTAGAGTGGGATTAATTTAAAATTCTTTTCCTTAAAAAATATTTCCCAAAGGTAGTTTGACTTAGGATGGAGAAGAAATTCGTTTAATTAAAGAAGAAGTAAGAATATTCAGTGGTCATGTATGAAAGTGAACTTCACCCAACTAACAAGGTATGCTCCAAATCTTATTCTGGATCTTGATCGAAAAATCAACCATTTTTACTTAGGATTGAAGCTAAGATATCGAAGGGAATTGGATTCCTGTGAGTTCAAAAGTTATTATAAACTTGTCCGATGTGATGAGAGGGTAGAAATGATGTTTGCTGATGATCAAATGCACTTTGAAAATAAGAAGAAGAAGAGGTCTAGATAACAAGTGATGGGTAAGAATCAATCAAATAAATCTGATGGTAAAAAAGTCCAGTTTCTAGTTTGTGAAAAGTGTGGCAAAAAGCACATTGGGGAATAACTTACCAATACTTGGAAGTGTTTTCAATGTGGAAATCTTAGAAATATGACCCAATATTTTAATGAAAATAGTCATAATAATAATCTTGATAAGAAAACTGTGAATTGTTTTAAATGTGGTGAGATGGGTCATTATGAAAATGTCTACCCAAAGAGAGATCTGAATGAAGAAAAGAAGCCAGAATATAAGCAGAAAGGTGTAGTGAGATCCTTTGAAACTACATTAGTAGATTTAATGCCATCTAATGAAGTTTTATCAGGTACCTTATTTGTTTACTCAGATTTTTCTAATTTTTTTTGATACAAGGTCTACACATTCATTTATTTATGATAATTTTTCTAGTAAATTGGAAATATCACCTCAACAAATGAGACCAGAACATATTGTTAAAACACTAGGGGAAATATTATAACAAAGAGGAATTGTAAGAATCTTTCTATTGTGGTCTGTTGAAAGATTTTACCTGGAAACCTTGTTGTTTTTCCCTTAGTAGCGTTTGATGTCATTTTGGGTATGGATCGACTTTCTGTTTATCAGGATAAGATTGTTTATAGATCTAAAGAAGTTATTTTTTAGAAAGATTTTAGTTTGTATACAAGAATGAACTCATACAATTGATAAAATATCATGAAGTCGAGAAACTATTGAAATATGGAAATGAAAGTTATCTTGATTATATTGTTAAAAACAAGGGAACTATTCGGACTAATGATGTGCTAGTGTTAAATGAATATCTTGATGTTTTTTCTAATGAGTTACCTGGTGTTATAACTTATTGGGAAGTTGAATTCTCAATTTACTTAGTTCCTTATACTAATCTAATTTCAAAACCCCCTTACCGAATGACTCAAATAGAACTTATTGAATTGAAAAATTGATTGCAGGAGTTTCTTGATAAAGGATTCATTCATACTAAAACTTCACCATGGGGTTATCTTATTTTGTTTGTTAAAAATAAAAATGGTTCCATGAGAATTTTCATTGATTATAAATCCTTTAATAACATCACTGTTAAAAAAAGTATCCTTTTCCTCATATTGATGACTTATTTTATCATCTCAAGGTAGCATAGTATTTTTTAAAAGTTGAACAGAGGTCGGGGTACCATCAGTTGAATGTAAAGGAATCATACATCCTGAAGACTATGTTCCATACTAGATATTTCCATTATAATTTTTTTGTTATGCCATTTGGGTTAACTAATGCACCTGTTGTATTCATGGATCTTATGAATAGAATATTTCATAAGTTCTTGGATAAGTTTGTAGTTGTGTTTATTGATGAAATTATGGTATTTTCTAAAAGTAAAGAGGACCATGAAAAACATCTAAGAGTTGTTTTGAAAACCTTAAAGGAAAAGAAACTATATGTAAAATTCAAAAAGTGTACTTTTTTGGCACATTGTAAATAAAAATGGAATAACAGCTTATACTTCCAAAACAAAAGTGGCTGATGAATGACCTAGGCCTACAAATGTTACAAAAAATCATTGTTTTCTGGGATTAGTAGGTTATTACCAATGGTTTGTTAAAAAATTTTCATGGTTATCTAGCCTGTTAACTAAGTTAACAGGAAAAGGGGTTAAATTTATGTGTACAGAAGAATGTGATTTTTTTTCAGGAATTGAAGAAGAGATTGGAGAATGCTTCAATTTTGGATCTGCCTTCGAGAAATGGTGATTTTTTAATCTATAGTGATGCTTCATTGAAGAGACTTGGTTGTGTTATGATGCAGAATGATTAGTTAATTTCTTATGATTCAAGACAACTAAAATTTCATGAGTTAAATCATCCCACACATGATTTGGAATTAGAAACTGTGATTTTTTTATTTGAAAATTTGGAGGCATCATTTATACGGATCCAAATTTCAAATATATACTAACCATAAAAGTCTAAAGAATATATTCAATCAGAAGGAATTAAACATGAGGCAGAGAAGATGGATTAAAATAATAAAGGATTATTATTACACAATCAATTTCTATCCTGGAAAAGAAAACAAAGTGGTGGATTCCTTGAGTCAAAAACATCATGCATCATTAACCATGTTATATATGGAACATGATCCCTTGATTAATGATTTGATGAATTTTGTATTAGAAGTTATTTGTGCAGGAAATACCTATGTTTTATTTTGATTTTCAGTGCAGTCATCATTATCAGAAAGAATTAAGTGTGTGCAGAAGAAAGACCATGATATACTGAAAAAGGTAAAATTGGTTGAAATGGGTAAGTTTCTAGAATTTAACCTTGATAATGATTGTGTTTTAAGATATGGAAAAAGATTGTGTGTTCCTTATGATTCTCAACTAAAGAAATAATTGTTGTTCAAATCTCAAACTTCTACATTTTTAGTTCATCCTAGAAACACAAAGATGTATAAATATCTTCAAGTGTATTGTTGGTTGGATAGAATGAAAGGAGATATTGCATATTTTACTATGAAATGTTAAACATTTCAACAAGTTAAAGAAGGGCGGTAGTTACCGAAGGGGATGCTTCAACCTTTACTAGTTCCAGAGTGGAAATGGGAAAATATATCTATAGACTTCGTTGTAGGACTACCAAAGACTTCTCTAGGTAACAATGCAATCTGGTTTATTGTTGACTAATTGACGAAATCTGAACATTTCATTCCTATTTGAGATACAATGTCTTTGGATCATATTTTTTGACTATACCTCAAAGAGATTTTTAGGTTACATGGAGTGACACTTTTCATTTTATCTGACTGGGATCCCAGATTTACTTCTATTTTTTGAAAGGGCCTTCAGAAGTTATTGGGCACATAATTAAAATTCAGTAAAACTTTTCATCCTCAATAATATGGGCAGTCAGAATGAATGATTCAAACTTTGGAGGTTATTCTTTGACCATATTCAATAGACTACTAGGGATATTGGGATTAACATATTTCATTAGTTTAGCTTTCTTATAATAATAGTTTTCATTCCAGTATACAGATGACACCTTCTGAGGCAATGTATGGGATGTGGTGTCAAACTCCAACTTTTTGGGATGAATTTGGGGAAAGGAAGTTAATGGAACTAGAATTAGTAGAGGAAGTGGATGAGAAAGTGAAGATGATCTAGAAACACATGAGGATAGCTCAAAGTAGGTAGAAAAGTTATGAAGACAATAAGAGGAAAGAATTTTTTTTGAGGTAGGTGATCATGTTTTTCTTAGAATATCACCATGGAAAAGTGTTATGAGTTTTGGTTAGAAATGAAAGCTAAGTCCACAGTTCATTATACCTTATGAAATCCTGGAGAAAGTTGGACCTGTCACTTATCAAGTAGATTTTCCTTTGAGTATATCTCAGGTACACAATGTTTTTCATGTTTTGATGTTGAGAAAGTATGTTCCAGATTCATCTCATATCTTGAGCCCAGAAGCAGTTCATCGGGAAGAGAACCTTTCTTATAAAGAGAAACCTGTTCAGATTCTTGATTGTAGAGAGAAAGTATTGTGGAATAAGTTAATCCACCAGGTAAATGTTTTGTGTAGAAACCACATGGTTGAAGAAGAAACATAAGAATCTGAAAATTCTATGAGGGAAAGTTACCCTCATTTTTAAATATGTAAATAAAAAAATTACAAGGACGCAATTTCCAAAAGGTGCGGAGAATGTAACACCCCAATGTTTTACAAATAAATTTAATGAAATGCATGAAACAATAAGTCTCTTCATAATAGAACGTTTTTTAAGGATATAGTTATAAAATATCCTTTAAACATAATTCTTCCACTTCTGTGATTTGAATTTAAAAAAACAGACATCTATGGTTGTGACCAGTAAGTTATTTGGAGTCTGATAAAACCAACTTATTTTATTAGTGAATAGTAACATAACCTTATGAATAGTAATATGAATAGTAATATGAAACTTATGAATATTAAATATTATTTCTATTTTTTTGTCTTAAGGATATAAGATAATGAGATCTTGATTAAATTTTCAAGGTGATATAAAATCAGTTATAGTTTTAAACTTGTTATTTTTCAAATAAATTATGATTTAAATTAAAAATTAAATTAATCATATTTAGAAAATTATTTTAAAAAAATTGAGTTTATTTTTGAATTCTATATGTTGAAAAATGGTTAGGGTGATTTTTTGGTATTTTTCTGAAATACTTGAATTTTTGGTGAATAATGAAATATCATAATTAACAAAATATGCCAAATAAATGAATTTCTGCATCATGATTGACTCATGGATGATGTAAATGGCCTTTGGTTCAAACTCACATGCACTTATTACTATTCTGGGTAACATTAATAAATACTATTCATAGTATTTAGCAAAAATATTAAACTAATGATTAAAATAATGTAAAACCCCTCTTCTCTTCCACTATAAATACCACCCTCACCCTCCTCTTCCTCTCACACCACACAAGCATTTATAATTGTCTAAGTTCAACCAAATAATATTCCCAATCTTATACTCCACATAAAAGACCTACTGGTCTCACCAAAAGGACAAAACCAAGGGCCTTAAGGAGGATCTCAAGAGGAAGAGATCAAGAGGTAAAGATCCTCTTTCATTTTGTTGCGTTTTCTTTTCAGTTTTTTATTTTCTTATAATCTATTCTCCTCACATTATCAAAGAGGAATTAAAGATCCATTATTATTTATATTCTATATTTTTATCATGTTTATGGAAAAACTAATCATCATTCTTCCTCTCCTCTTCCTCTTATTCTATAAAATAAAAACACCGTCCGTGTTGTGTCGATTTACCAAAATCGTGGATGATGTGTTTTTAATTTCCATTAATTCCTTAAAAATTGGATATAAACCCATTTTAATGGTTGAAAAATATTTTAAACTGTATTATATATCCTATTTAATATTTTTGAGTTAACATATATACATAATATTATGTTATATAATGAAACTAGTTCATGATTATCAAAGAACTTCCAAAATGATCTAAACAAACACCACAAAAGATTTATCTAATGATTAATACTCATAACATATAACCAAAATTATTTATGAAATAATTTAATATTATAAAAAAATATTAATTACATTTAATTTAACTTCTGTAATTTCATTTCCACATGACAAGAAAATCAAATACAAACCAGCCATGAAAATCATGTAAAGAGCGCACCAAAAACAATGGAAGGAACAAAATACTAATAATTAAAGGTTGAAATGATGTTATGAAATGATAATATAAAGTGTTAAAAATTTGAATATGTTTCTTTAATATATTAATAACACTATTTTAACCATTATACAGAAGGTTTAAACATTTTTGAAGTAAGACAAACCTGAGGTAAGGGAATTCTTGACCCAATTTCCATTCATTGGGTTAGCCTTCCACTTCATCATTTAAGTGGTATTAAAATTGGTTGTGTGATGTATTTTGTTTATATTATGTTTAATTATGTGTATTTAAAGTTTATATAATATTAAAACCACTATATTAAGTCTCACATCAATTATATGATATTTTTAAGAGGCTTTTCTTTTAAAAACTTCTTTTAAAATTTTGTTTTACAAAATTAAAAAGCAATGTTTTTTATGAAATTATTTATGTATTATGATTATGTTCTGTATCTTGGGAATTTTTTATGATTAAGGGTGGGACCTATATCTCCCTATAATAAATTGGGTATGTGTAAGTTAGAGGTTGGTCATATAGTTACTCCAAGTGTAACTGTGATGGTTACATAATAAGGTAGCCATGAGGGCTACATTGTAAGGTAGCCACAACTATTACAAATTATAAGGTAGTAGAGAGGGTTAAAAGATTATGTAATTAATTCCCCAAGATAACTTTATGGTTCTATTTATTTTCTTTATGTTTTTTGAAAATTTCTATGAAATCTCATATTTCAAAAAGTAAGTATATATGGGTGACAAGTATGTATTTTTGAAAATGATTTCATACATTTACAAGTATTCATGGACTAATGTTTTATTTACTTATTTTTATATCCCTTATTGAGATTTTTTTGCACATACCATGTTTTTAAATGATTCTCATAGGTTATAAGAATGTGTAAGAAAAATAAGGAATCCATGTTAAATGTTATGAATATTTGACAAGGAAAACATGTTTTTTTGAAAAGTTTTATATTTTTGGGAGAAATGGATACTATTTTTGTGGTATATATTCTGTATAAATGTTGAATGTTATGTATGTATTATATCATAATTATCTAAAACTCTAAACTTGAAAAGATCCTCAATGTGAAAGGATGTGAGTTCTTGATTAAAATTTAGGATTATGTAATGTAATAAGGCTGAGTCCTTATATAATAAGATGAAATATTTATGTTTGAATAGTATGATTTGATGCAACAAACCAGTTAATATTAATATAAATAATTTTTATATTTTCAATAATTATATTTTATAGATTTATATTCATCATAATAATATTAGGTGATTTTTCATTCAAAAGGAAAAAAGATTTATTTCTAACCAAATTGGGTTTTCTTGTAATATATAGTTTTATTTAAAAGTATTAATTTAAAATTATATAATTTGAATTCAAAAAAAATGGAATTAATTTTTTAATTATGTATGTCAAAATTAGTTTAGGATTAATTTTTTAGGATTTTCTGAAAAGTTTGAGAACAATGAAAAATATTGATTTTTATTGGAAACTCTATTTTCTTTACAAATATTTACAAAGTCCGATTATTTTTTGATTAGTTTTAAAATGTTAACATATCCTTTTGATTATTAATGATCCAATTATGGTCTTTCAAATGAATTTTATACATGAATTTGTTATAATTTTTTTACTTAAAATGATTTTTTTTTAAAATTTTTTTTATTATGTTTTGCGAGTTTAATTTTAAATTAAATCCTTCCATTTATGTGAATTGAATCATTAAAAGTGTATCACATATTTGGAATCAATAGGTCCAAATTTGGTAAATATTTCCCTTTCAGTTTCAGCTATTATTAATAGTAATCATAGTAAATTTTTTTACCACGATAAAGGTAAAATGGGTTAGTTATGGTAAAATATAATGTCACAAGGACTAAAACATAACTCTAAAACTTTTCTTAATTTTATTAGATTAGTATATTTTATCCATAATCCTCCAAACTTCGAATATGTTACATTTTTTAACATTTGGCCATAATTTTTACATATGGCTCAAAATAAAGCATGTTCAGTTATAAATGATTATATGAATTTTACATGATTTTTTATCATTGTAATTTATTTATAAATTCCAGTGATGAAATAATTACCTAAAATTTTTATGCCACACCGACACAATATTTTTTTCAATTAATAGTAAAATAAAATAAATTATTATTAAAATATTAAAAATATTATAATTTGAATAAATTATTATATTCCATTAATGTTTTAAATAAATATAACATGTTAGGTAAGTGTTAATTTCCTATATTTGAATTTATTTAATTTGGCGTTGTTATTAATGTCATAGTAAATGAATAGTTCTAAAATTGATAATAATGATATTTTATGATAAATAATAATTTATTAAATGATTTAAAATTCCTAAAAATCCAATATTCTTCCTTGTGATTGAGATATGGTAGAAAATATGAACAATATTCTATTTATAAGCTAATTTTCCTTTTATAGTAACTATTTTGACCCCTAAAGAGAGAAAAACTTCTTTTATTGGTGAAGTCACCCAAAAGGGTTAACACTAGTTAAAACAAAAATATAAGTGTAAAAACATAATATAAACTTGTAAAAACATTATGGGATGAGTGTATTTATACTCATACTCATCTTATATTTTAATCATATCAATTTAGATCCATTTTATCATGAAAATCAATTTAAATTAATTTAATACTTTAATAAATTACAAGAGTGCCCCTCTCCTCTCTTATTAAAGGGAACCTCATATCCTCTTTTTTAACAATTAAAAAGACTTTTTTTTCACCATTAACTATCCAAATACCTTCCCAGAATCTATTCCCTCATTCTAGAGGTCTTGGTTTAGGCATTATACTAACTATATAATGCTTATGGTGTAAATTAAAGGATATTATATGAAGAAGTGGTATAACTTTTAACCAAATGTTTTACTTTTATTTATTATTCCACCTCGTTAAAATATTTTTTGAACATTATGATATAATAACATTAGAATCTTCAATATACTTATATGTTAATATTATAATTTAATAACCTATATCCATGTTCTTTTATCAAATGGAAAAGAAAACCATCATTCTTGTGTATGGAGTATTACCGCCTCACGAACCAATGTAAATTGTTTTCCATCACTGCCTCTAAAGTATGGTTATAATGATGGGTTTAATGTATATATTTATGATATTAATGAAATGATTATTATTCATCCAAATTAATATATCATCTATTTTATTATCACTTCATTTATTCAAAATTGATAACGTTAATCATGTATATGTGTGGACTACCACCTCTACAAAGTGATGTGATTCATTTTTCATCACCACACCACATGCATGCTATATATAAGTATATTTACAAAAATAATATGGTATTAATGATATAATTATTATTATTTAAAGATAAAATAAAACTTAACTTTTTTCTATAATGATTGTTGAAAATGAAAATGTTACTCTTGCATACGTATGACCTACCATCTCTATGATTGTAACATAGTTCATTTTTCATAACCATCATTCGTTGTTTGTTTTAAAAGTATAATTGATTTATAAAAAAATAACTATTCCATGATTATTATTATATAGATAATGAAATAATTAATTCTTTGACCATGGTCAACCTACCAAAGTTATTTTAAATTTATGAATTAAATATCATCAAAATTTCTGACATGACCTTAATTTATTAAATAATTAAATATTTAATGGTAATAAATAAAATAATAATAATAATAAAATTGAATTTTTTTATTAATAAATTAACTAATTAACAAAAATTGTATTATTTAGGACGATAAAAGACTGTACATGAAAAGTCAGACTTGAGGTAAGGGAAACTTTACCCTAAAACCCTATTTTTAAATGTTTTAAAGATTTATTTTCTAAATATTTTAATTCCATTAAAATATTTTTTAAATTATTTTTTAGTTGTATTTATGTAACACCCCAAATTTATAAAATAAGGGTATTTTATTTGATGGTTTGTATAATGAGCAACACCAAGCGTAGAAAGAAATATAACAACCGTAGACATTACGATATATTTATATTTAGATAAATTAAATATTTAAAATATCATATATTAAATGAAACAATGAGATTAGATTTAATTACAAAAGAAATTAAGTTTATGCTTCTCTATATGGAACTACTAGGTTATCTTGCGTTACATATAATAATGATTTTTTTATGGCTTGTGTTACAGGCAAGATCGATTTTTACCTAATACTATTAATACTATTATTTAAAATAAAAATTACCTCCTTGATGTTCAATTAGAAGTTATTAATATTATTAAATAAATTATAAAAATATATGGTTTAAAAAAATATAAAATTAATTCATTGGTTATCAATTAATTAGAAATTAAAATAAAAACCAATTGAATGTAAAGGAAACGTTTTTATAAAAAACCATTTTTTTGCACCCAGAGGAATTTTATCTTAATAAATTAAATTAATTTATATTATTGAATGATATTATTTAAATATATATATAAATATATATATTATATTCAATCAATTATTTTTTATATTAATCCAATAGGTTTGATAGACATAAGATATGAATAAATCTAAATTTTCTAAAGGCAGTTTTGCTGCCTTTTAATGGCGCACTTATTTTAAAACTAAATTTTAGAAATTTTATAAATTTTATAGGAAAAAATAAACTTATTTTTTAAATCATAATTTCAAAATTATCTTATAATTAATTTTTTATATTTTCCTGTAAAGTTTCATTTTTTGATGATTATTGAAAAATACTGAATTTTAATTGAAAAATGACTTTTCATCTAAATAATTTATAGTGTTAAATTATATTTTTAATTTTTTTTAAAGTATTATTAAATAAATTTTACATATATTAATAAAATTCAGGTTATTTGAATCATTTTATATTGAATTTATATATAAAAACTCAGTGAACTTTTGAACATTTTAACTTTAAAAACCCGCTTTCCCGTCTCATTTGTGAGAATAATTTTAAATTAATTTCTGCCACTTATGTGATTTGAATTTATAAAAATGGATTAAATATTTGAAATAATAACAGTTTATAATTTATATTTAGTTAAAATTAGTTTAAAAAAAAATATTAGTGAAAACAATTAAAATTAATTACACTGATTAAGAGAAAAACTAGCTTAACAAGGGACTAAACCTTAATCTTAAGGGACAAAATGACCAAGAAACTTGTAAAAAAGATATTTTATGGATATATTTAGACCATATACTCTCTTTTATCTAAATAATTTCATTATTTGAGTCATATTATGTAAGAGAGACCTCCCAATAGTGTTTTCCTTTTTATATTTACAAGAATGCCACTGCTCCTCCACTATAAAAGGTTACTCGTCCCTCCCACTTATTCAGACCTCTCAAGCCTTTTGTATCATAAAAAACCTTACCAATTAATCTTTAAAAATCCCTCCCATTATACTAGAAGCCTAAATTTGTGGATAAATTCAACCAAGGATGTCTTTTGGTATAAACCCAAAGGAGTTACCTGAAAAAGAGGTAACATTCTTCAATGAGAACTTTTGTTTTATTTCTTTATCCAACCATTAAATTATTATTATATATTGATTATATAATAAAATAATTATTATAAATATACTGATGTGTTTTAGGTTGAGTTTAATACCTACACCTTCACACACATCCATCAAATGGGATACACAATCATTGTTCATGTGTACAAAAGACTACTGCCTTGCGAACCAATGTCATTCGTTATTCCATTACCACCTTTCAAAGTTGGTAATAATGAGGTATTTATAGTTTATATATTATATATATGATATTTATAATGTCTTTATTCTTCAATAATTCTTTTATAACACATACCTTTATGCTCTTCATTTTATGGTGATAACATCATTTGTTGATGTGTGGACTACCGCCTCCTCAAAGAAATGTGATTCATTCAAACTTTACATAGAATGTATAAAGTATGGTTTTAATAAAAATATATGATATATATTAAATAAATATGAAAATTTAATGTTAATATACACAAATATATATATATATATTATTTACTTTTATTTATTTTAATACAATATGAAAATGGAAACAACGTTCATGCGTATGTACGACCTAACATCTCATTTACCATAAAAAAATTTATGGATTACTATAAATACATGTATAATGAAAATATATAATATTTAAATAATGTTTTAAATTCTGGAGATTATTAAATAATGATCTATGTAATTGGAACAAAAAATAACAAGTCAACATATACTTGAAAAACAAAGATGTTATTACCCGAAACAATGAAAATAAGGAAAAATTATTAATGGATGGGTAATAATATATTATAAAACAATAATAAATTATATCATAAATATTAATAATGTTATGTTATAATTTAATAACATTTTTTAAACACTATAAAAGTGGGTAATTTTTTTCAACCAAAAGGAAGCGTAAGGTAAGAGACTTTGTCTCAATTTCTATTATTTGAGGCATACTTTATTAATATGCACCTAATTTATTATATACGGTGTAAATACATCCACCTTGACATGTAACATCATGAATAAATCATATTTTATGATATTTTATGTTTTAAATTTATTTATTTCATTCTATTGGGGTTTACATGAATGTTACCAATTGGTAAGGAACTTTCATCTCATTTTTTTTACATCTATCAGATCAATGTCATCTTTACCACTTACTTATTCTGTGTGGTGTATATACTGACCCTTTTGATATATTATATTAGTAATTATTTTATATTCATGGTATTAAAATATTTTATTTGATTATTATTAAATTTTGGCTTTCTAATCCAAATGTTACCACAGTTGTAAGGGGATTTCTAATATCACTTTTATTTCTCTGATACTTATTCCATATTTACCACTCGTTTATTTTTTATAGTGTATATACTACCATAAAAAAAATTATATAATGAATATCCTTATTCTCATGATATTATAATTTTAATTTAATGTTATTCCTTCATGGGGATCATGATTCAAATGTTTCAAAGTGGTATGTGACACTTAATAATGTTTAATGATTATTTTACACAATAATGTTTTTAGTGATCATTTAATGGTATTTATATTAATAAATTAAAAAAACCCTTATTATTAATCTAATAGGTATATATAATATTTCTACCATACTTATTCTTACTTTAGATGGTTTATGAATATTTTGACCAAAGATAGTATTTCAATTCACTTGATTCATTTTTGCAGTCCCATTAAAATATTCACTTTCCAGTGATCATTGAACATTAAATTTCCCCCCAAATATTCATATAATTTTTCATGGATATGATTATTTACTAAAATTTATACCATTTTTATATATGGTGTTAACTTTGAATGTTATTTGATATCTGGGGAAATATCTGCATCTTTTACTTAATGTAGATATTTGATAAGGAACATTGTTCATGAATTAATTAGATTATTCAATATATGAGGAATTATTTAGACTGGTAAAACATGGGTGGGGCCCAATTATAGATAGCCCCATGATACATCATTAGTCTCATGGGACATGTTAGTCGGTTCACCTTAACGGGTTTTTCACTTAGTATGTTTTAAAATGTCTTGTGAAAGGTCTTGACGGTAAAGGTATCATATACCTAAAAAGCATGGCATCCAATAAATAATAATTTCATTCATTTTGATTCAATTTTTATTATCCATGAGGTTTCAATATGAAAAAAATCTATGGATACATTTCATTCTCAGTTTATTAATTAAATAGTACGTGTTTTAAATTATTTACATTACCATATTGATTATGCCATATCCAATTATTTTAATGACATGTGTTTATAGTTATTAAACTTTAAAAATGGTTTATGAAATTACTTATCATTTTATTGATTATATTGCATGTTTGTTCAGTTATTACCTTATCATATTTATTATTCTCATTAATTAATTATTGTTTCCACTGTACATAACCCTTACTGATCATTTAATCTCACCCTTATTTTTTCACCATTCCCTAAGATTACATGAAGTGTAATAAGAAATATATTAAAGGATAGGTTAGATAGAATTAAATTATCCTCGAAAAAAATTATTTTGTAATTTGTGTATTCATTTGTAATATAAGACTCATGTATGTAACTATTTTACCCAGACTACTAAACAGATCAGACCTTTGGGATGTGTTTCCTTGTATATTATGATAATATAATGGTAGTATGACATTTATTCTAGGATTAATAAGTCTGGTGAACTACAATTAGTATCATATGAAGTTTATTAGTAACCCTAAAAACTAGATTTAGGAAAATATTGATTAGTGAACATAAACCTTAGATAGACTTTGAGGGTTAGCATAAAAGAACATATGTCTTCATTAAATTAAGAATTATGGATACCATCTTAGGATTATGAGATTAAGTTTGATCATAAGTTCCAAGTCTCAAACACCACATTTTAGGTTTTATATAATGAGATTCTACCAATATTAAGGATATTTTGGAGAAACTTATGAAAAGTATAATTTTTTGTGGAAATATTTATTTTAGTAATAACGCCTTCACATTTTATTGATGTAATTTTAAAGGTTTTTATAACCTTTATGGTTTATATGACCAGTAATGAAATCATAGTAATAGTAAAATAGGATTATTAAACTTTGTAAAAAACAAGTTGTATTGAAAACCACAACAAAAAAGTTATTTAATGATTAAATTTTAAGGATTTCCATCAAATTTTGGGGAACGTTATAAGAATTATATTAATATAGTTTAGAAAAAGAAAAAACCACATACAAGGTAAAAACCCATTGCATATAGAGAGTTAGTGGGGATTGAATCCCTGACCAAAGGATGATAATGGTTTCTCCCTACCACTGGTTTACACGATGTCCTGGTTAATGTGTCATTATTTTTAGTTAAACAAATTGATGAATAAATATTAACGATGAAACCATAATATTATTATTTTTATTTATAGATTAATATATTAACCATATTGGTTTTGAAATATAGTTATATAAAGATATAAATATTTATTTCATGGATCTTATGATCCTTTAAAATTTAATTCTTGTGCTTCAGAAGAAAAAACAATTCCTGGGTATTCATTTCTTGGAGTAAAGGGATAAATTTGAAATTGATCAAACCACAACCACATGATGATTTTTTTATATAAATACATTAAGTAAGAATATTTTATTATATTCTTAGGCATTAAAATAATTACACAACATTAGTAAAATGATCTAGAAATAAATTTTTTTCCAAATACCTTAATTTTTATTGAACCAATGGTCTTTTAAATAATCATAGATTTATGGTTTTGAGGCCCTCTACTTTCAATTTATCATTAAACTATTTTTGATTAATGACATCAATAAATACCTATAATTATTTACTATTTTACTCAAAGTACATATATTCACTTTCCATTGATGTTATCCTACTTAGAAACCTATTCATGTGACATTCTTACTCAAGTTTCTGTCTTATTAAGAGGATATTTTATCAACCCTTCTCATGATGTTGGATATCAATGATGGTATTTTAAAATTTAAAACCCTAGATTACCAAGATCAAGTTTAAATTACGAGGAAACAATTTATTTAAGGTGTGGAGAATGTATCACCCTAAAATTATAAAATAAATATATTGTATTTGATGGTCTGTATGACATTCAACACTAAGCGTATAATGGAATATAACAACCAGAGACATTAGGATATAGTTTTATTTAGATAAATTCAATATTTTCAATTGAATATATTATATAAAAAATTTATATTTTCTTAATTTACACAAAACATAAAGTTTATCTTACTCCACATGAAACACTGATGTTAGCTTTCGTTACACACAATAATGACTTTCTTCGATGGATTGAGTTACACATAAGATCGAGTTTTACCGAATACTATTAATATTATTATGTAAAATGAAAACTAACTTCTATAAATTAAATTAGAATTTATAAATATTATTGAATAAATTATTAAAATATATGTTTTACACAAATATAAAATTAATTAATTGGTTATCAATTAATTAAAATGAAAATAAAATCCAATTGAATATAAAAGAAGTGTTTTTATGAAAAAATATTTTTATGAACCCAAAGGATTTTTGTCTTAATAAATTAAATTAATTGATATTAGTAAATGATATTAATGAAATTTATATATTATATATTCAATAAATTTTTTTTACATTCATCCAATAGGTTTGATAGACATAAGATAAGAACAAATCCATTTTTTCTGAAGGGAGTTTTTCCACCTTTTAAAGATTTACCTATTTTATTTTTTTGGGAACATTTATAAATTATATATGAAAAATTAAAATTATTTTTTGAAATAATATTGGCAAAATTATATTAGGATTAATTTTTTATATTTTTCTATGTAGTTTTATTTTTTGATGAATAGTGAAAATACTGAATTTTAATTGAAAACTAACTTTTTATCTAAATAATTTATAATGTTAAATTATATTTTAAATTTGTTTCAAAGTATTATTAAATAAATTTTATATATATTAATATAATTAGGTTCATTTTAATCATTTTTATATTGAATTTAGCTATAAAAACTTAGTGAAATTTTTAACATTTTCACTTTAAAAACCCACTTTCCTGTTTCATCCGCAAGATTAATTTTAAATTATTTTATGCCAATTATGTGATTATAATTTGAAAAAAATGGATTTAATATTTGGAATAATAATAATTTATAATTTATATTAAGTTATTTTTTTTTTATCAAAAATAGTTGTTAAATTAATTAAAATTAATTACATCGATTAAGATAAAAACTAGCTTAACAAGGGACAATACCTTCAAATTAAGGGCCAAAATGACCTAAAAACTTGTAAAAAAGAAAATTTATGATAATATTTAGACTATATACTCTATTGGATAAAATTTAGTTCATTATTTGAGGCACATGATTCAAGGGAGACCTCCTAATAATGTTTTCCTTTTTATATTTACAAGAATGACACTCATCCTCCACTATAAAAGGGAACTCTCTATTCCCACTTATTCACACAGAGGATTGTATTTACATTCACTTACATGATTATTTATTATAGTCCCCATGAAATATTCACTTTCCGATGATAATTAAACATTATATTTCTCACAAATATCCATATCATTTATCATGGATATGATTATTGCCTAAATAGTATACCATTTTTACATACTATGTTTATTTTTAAAGTTATTTGATATTTGGGAAAATATTGATAAATCTGTATCTTTTACTTAAATGTAGATATTTATAAGACACATTTTTCATGAATTAAATCAATTATTTGAAATATTAGGAATTCTTTAGATAGGTATAACATGGGTGGGGCCCAATTATAGATATCCCATCAATGTATCTGTGGTCTCAAGGGATGAGTCAGTTGGATATACTTAGTAAGGTTTTCACCCAATATGTTTTAAACTGTCTTTTGAAAGTTCTGAAAATAAATGTATCATGTTCCTAGGAAACATGATATCTAATAATTAAGAATTTACTTCATTTAGATTAAGTTATTATCATCCACGATAGTTTACCTATGAAAAAAATCCATGGATACATTTAATTCTCAGTTTATTAATTAAATGGAATGCATTTTCAATTATTTACCTTTTCATATTGATTATTCCTTACCTAGTTATTTTAATGGAATGTGTTTCCAGTTATTTACTTTTTCATATGGTTTATTCACTTCCTTATCAGTTTATTGATTATATGGAATGTTTGTTCAATTATTACCTTTCCATATTGATTATTCTCATTAATTCATTATTGCTTCTGCTATAATTAACCCTTACTGATTATTTGATATCACCATTAATTTATTTCCCTTCTCTAGGATTCCATGAAGTGTAATAATAATTATATTAAAGGATATTCTAAATATAATTAAATTATCCTTGAAAAAAATTATGTTTTAATTTTTGTATTCATTTGTAACACAAGAGTTATGAATGTATCTAGTTTACCAAGACTACAAAACTAATAAGTCCTTTAGGATGCATTTCCTTTTATATTATGCCAATGTAAAAGTATCAAGACACTGAATTTGGGATTATTGGGGTTAGGGATCTATAGTTGGTATTGAAGGAAGTTTAATATCAAACTTGAAAAATAGATTTATAAAAAAAATATAGATTACTAAACATAACCCTAAGATAGATTTTTAGGATTAGAATAGAAGAATATATGTATTAATTAACTTAAGAGTTATGGATACCATCATAGGATTATGAGATTAAGGTTTATAATAAATTATAAGTATTAAACACCTCTTTTTAGGTTTTATATAATGGGTTTCCACCAAGATTAAATAAAATTTGGAGAAACTTATGGAAAGTGTAAGTTTTAGTGGAAAAATCTATTTAAAGAATAATGAATTTAAATTTTATAAATGTAAGTTTAAAGGTATTTATAACCTTTAGGGTTCATATGATTAGTAAATATTCATATTAATATTCAAATAATGTTATTTTACTTTGTAAAAAAAAGTTTGTATTGAAAACCATAGCAAAAATTTTATTTAATGGTAAAATTTAAAGGATTTACATCACATTTTTTAGAATGCAATCGAAATTATATTAATATAGTTTAGAAAAAAGAAAATACACATGTAGGGTGAAATCCCATTGCATCCATCGAGGTGGTGGGGCATGAATCCATGAATGAAGGACCATAAGGGTTTCACACCTACCACTGGCCTACATGATGTCCTAGTTAATGTGTCATTATTTTTAGTTAAATAATTTGATGAATAAATATTAATGATGAACTAATAATATTAATTTTATGGTTTAGAGACAAATATATTAACCATTTTGGTTTTGGAAAATAGTTATAAAAATATATTAATACTTGTTTTATGGATCTTATGATCCTTTAAAAGTAAATTTTAGTGCTTTAGGAAAAAAATTCTTGGGTATTCATTTCTTGGAGTAAAGGGATAAATTTAAAATTGATCGAATCACAACCAAAAGATGGAATTTTTTTATTGGAAAATATTAAGTAATTTTATTTTATTATATTATTAGGTAGTATAATATTTACTCAACTTTAGGAAAATGATCTTGAAATAAAATGTTATACTAATACCTTAATTTTCGTAGAAATAGTGGTTTTTTAAATCATCACAAATTTATGGTTTTGAAGCCCTTAACATTCCATTGACCATTCAAATATTTGTGATCAATGACCTAAATCATTCCCTATAATTATTTATGATTTTCCATCAATTCCATATATTCACTTTCCATCGATGTTATCACACTTAGAAACCTAGTCATGTGGCCTTATTACACCAATTTATCACTTATTAAGAGGATATTTTATCAACCCTTCTCACGATGTGGGATTTTAGTGATGTTAGTTTCAAATTTTAAACCCTAGATTACTAAGATAAAGTTTAAATTGTGATGAAACAACTTATTTAAGGTGATGAGAATGTAATTCCCTAAAATTTTAAAATAAGGTTATTGTATTTGATGGCCTATATGACACACTACACCAAGCATATAAAAGAATATAACATCCAGAGACATTATGATATATTTATATTTAGATAAATAAAATATTTCTAATAGCTTATATCACATGTAACACCGATATTATCTTACATTACACACAACATAATGTTTATATTTCTCTACATAGATCATTGAGGTTAGTTTACGTTACATGCAACAACGACTTTCTTCGATGGATTGTGTTACACACACGACTGAGTTTTATCAAATAATATTAATATTATTATTTAAAATGATAATTAACTCTGAGACATTAAATTAAAATTTATGAATATAATTAAATAAATTATGAAAATATATGGTTTACACAAATATAAAATGAATTTTTTGGTTATCAATTAATTAAAAATGAAAATAAAAACCAATTGAATGTAAAGGAAATGTTTTTATAAAAGAACTATTTTTGTACAACTAATGGAATTTTTTATTAATAAATTTAATTTATTTATTTTAGGAAATTATATTAGTTAAATATATATATTATATATTCAATCAATTATTTTTTACATTTATCCAATATGTTTTATCGACATAATATAAAAACAAATCTAATTTTTTCTAAAGATAGTTTTTCCTCCTTTTAATAGAGCACCTATTTTAAAAATAAATTTTTGGAATTTTTTTAAAATTTATATGAAATAAGTAAACATATTTTTTAAATATTAATTAAAAAATTAGCTTAGGATTATTTTTTGGTATTTTTCTATAAAGTTTCATTTTTTGATAAATAGTAAAAAATACTAAATTTTAATAAAAAACTGAATTTTCATCTAAATAATTTATAGTGGTAGATTATATTTATATTTTATTTTAAAGTATAATTAAATAATTTTACATAAATTAATAAAATTTAATTCATTGGAATCATTTTAATATTTAATTTAGATATAAAATATCAGTGAACTTTTGAACATTTTCACTTTAAAAACCAGCTTTCCCATCCCGCCTACCGGATTAATTTTAAATTAATTTATAAAACTTATGTGATTAAAATTTGAAAAAATGGATTCCATATTTTTAATAAGAATAATTTATAATTTATATTAAGGTCAAATTATTTTTTTAACAAAAATATTAGCAAAATCAATTAAAATTAATTACATCGATTAAGAGAAAAACTAGCTTAACAAGGGACTAACCCTTAAACTGAAGAGACAAAATGACTGATTTTTTTAAAAAATCCATTGTATGACCATATTTAGACCATAAAATCTATTTTATAGAATTTAGTTCATTATTGGAGGCATATGACATAATGGATACCTCCTAATAGTGTTTTCCTTTTTATATTTACAAGAGTTCCACTCCTCCTCCACTATAAAAGGGAACTCACCCCTCCCACTTATTCACAAATATTAAGAATTTTGGATCATCAAAAAACTATATAAACATGATACCAAAATACCTAATCTAATAATATAAGAATAATTTTGGGAAGAAATACAACCAAGGAAGTATTTTGGTATAAACTAAAAGGAGTTACCTGAAAAAGAGGTAACATTCTTCAATGAGCACTTTTGTTTTACTTCTTATACACCACTAAATTATTATTATATATTGTTTATATAATAAAATAATTATAATAAATATACAAATATGAGTTTATGTTTAGGTTATGACCTAAAATTTCACACACTTTCATCAAATGGGATACATAATCATATTTCGTGTGTATGATGAACTGTCACGTCACGAACTGATGTCATTCATTATTCCATTGCTACCTTTAAAGGTTGAAAATAATGATGGATTTATAGTTTATATATTATATATATGATATTTATAATATCTTTATTCTTTTTTATTTCTTTTATAACATGTAACTTTATGATCTCTATTTTATGGTAATATGATAACATCATCTGTGGACGTGTGGACTACCACCTCCTCAAAGCGATGCGACTTGTTCACAATTTACGTGGAATATATAAAAGATAGTTTTAGTAAAAATATGTGTTATATATTACATATATATGATACTTAAATTATAATATACACACACATATATATAATTTTATTTTATTTCTATTAATATAACAAGAAAATAGAAACAATGTTCATGCATATGTATGACCTACTGTCTATATGAATAGTGTATTTCATTTCCCATATCCAAATTTTATGGATTATTATAAATAAATATATACTGAATATATATGATATTTATATAATGGTTTAAATTTTTTAAATTATTAAATCACAATCTATGTAACAGGAACAAAAAATTACAAGTAAACACATACTTGAAAAACAAAGTAGTTATTACCCAAAATGATGAAAATAAGGAAAGATTATTGATGGATGAGTAATAAGTTATTATAAAATAATAATATTTAATATCATAAATACTAATAAGGTTATGGTATAATTTAAAAACATGTTTTAAACCATTATACAAGAGGTTAAATAGAGTTCAACCAAAAGGAAGCGTAAGGTAAGAGACTTCATCTCAATTTCTATTCCTTGAGGATACTGTATTGTTGTGCACCTAATTTATTATATATGGTTTAGATACTAAAAATTTGAAATTTAATATTATGAATACATCATATTTCATGGTATTTTAAATTTCAACTTGAATTTTTTCATTCCATAGGGTTTTACATGACTGTTACCATATATAAGGGATTTTCATCTCACTTTTTACATATGTGAGATAAATTTCATATTCACCACTTAATTATTTTGTGTGGTGTATATACTACCCATTTTGATATATTGTATCATGAATTATTTTATATTCATGGTATATAAATGTTTCATTAGATTATTATTACTTTTGGGGTTTTTAATTTGGATGTTACCATAGTTGTAAGGGGATTTATAGTCTCACTTTTATTTTTATAAGACTTATTCCATATTCACTACTCATTTATTTTGTGTGGTTTATATTAAAACATATGAAATTTTATATCATGAATCTTCTTATTCTCATGATATTCTATGTTTCATTTAATGTTATTACTTTTTGAGGATTACGATTCAGATGTTTCAAAGTGGTATTGGATACTATGGAATGTTGAAAGATTATTTTTCATAAGAATGTTTTTAACGAAATTTTAATGGTGTTTATATTAATCAATGAAAAAAACACTTATTATTAATCTAATGGGTATAAATCATATTGATACTATCCTTATTCTTCCTCTTTATATTTTATGGTTTTTTGACCACAGATAGTATTTATATTCACTTCCTTTATTCATTTTTGTAGTCCCTATGAAATTTTCACTTTCCAGTGATCATTAAACATTAAATTTACCCTAAATATCTATATAATTTAAAATGTATATTATTATTTCCTAAAATATATACCATTTTTCATATGATGTTTACTTTGAAAGTTATTTGATATCTGAGGAAATATTGATAAATCCATATCTTTTACTCATTGTAGATATTTAATAAGGAACATTGATCATGAATTACATCGATTATTTTATATATAAGTAATTATTTAGATAGGTATGACATTGGTGGGTCCTGGTTATAAATATACCCTCGATGCATCAGTAGTCTCACAAGATGAGTTAGTTGGATAACCTTAGTGGGGTTTTCTCCCAATATGTTTTAAACTGTCTTGTGAAAAAACCTAGTGATAAAGGTATAATGTACTTAGGAAACATGACATATAATAATTAATAATTTAATTCATTTAGATTCGGTTATTATTATCTATGAAAATTTAACTATGAAAAAATCCATGGATATGTTTCATTCTCAGTTTATTGATTAAATGGAATATGTTTTTAATTATTTACCTTTCCATATTGATTATGCCTTATCGAGTTATTTTAATGGAATGCATTTCCAATTATTTACCTTTCCATATGGTTAATAAACTTCTTTATTAGTTTATTGATTATATTTAATGTGTGTTCAGTTATTACCTTTCCATATTAATTATTCTCATTAATTCATTTTTGCTTCCACTATACTTAACCCTTACTGAGAATTTGAGATCATCCTTATTTTGTTTACTTTTTCCATGATTACATGAAGTGTACTAAGAAAGAAATGAAAGGATATGCTAGATGGAATGAAATTTTACTAAAAAAATTATGTTATAATTTGTGTATTCATTTATAATACAAGACTCATGTATGTATCTAGTTTACTAAGACTACTAAACTAATCAGTCCTTCGAGATGCATTTTATTGTATCTTATTCCAATGTAATGGTAGAACGACACCAAATTCAGGATTACTAGGTTTGGGGTGCTATATTTGGTATGAGATGAAGTTTAATAGAATCCTTGGAAACTAGATTTAGAAAAACATTGATTGGTGAACATAACCCTAAGATAGAATTTTAGGACTAGCATAGAAGCATATATGTCTTCATCAAATTAAGATTTATGGATACCATCATAGAACTATGATATTATGGTTGATCATAAGTTCTAAATCTTAAAAAAAACTTTTTAGGTTTTATGTAATGGGATTATACCAAGATCAAGGATATTTTAGAGAAACTTAGGAGAGTATAAGTTTTAGTGTAAAATTTTATATGAGGAATAATGCATTTATATTTTATAGATGTAATTTTAAAGGAATTTATAACATTAAGGTTTCATATAACTAGTAATGAAATCATATTAATTTTAAAATAATATTATTATACTATTTTTTCAAAAGTTTGTATTGAAAACCATTTAAAAAAGGTTATTTAATGATTAATTTTCAAGGATTTCCATCACATTTTTGGGAACGTCATAAGAATTATATTAATATATTTTAAAAAAAGGATAATCTGCATGTAGGGTGATAACCCGTTGAGTCTAGTGAGGTATTGGGGCTTGAATTCATGACCAAAGGTTGATAAGGGTTTCATTCCGACCACTAGCCTACACGATATCCTGGTTAATGTGTCATTATTTTTAGTTAAATAATTTGATGAATAAATCTTAATGATGAACCAATAATATTAATTTTTTGGTTTATATATTAATATATTAATCATATTAGTTTTATAAAATAGTTAGATAAAGATATAAATACATGTTTTATGGATCTTACGATCATTTAAAACTAAATTTTATTGATTTAGGAAAAAATAATAATTCTTGGGTATTCATTTCTTAGAGTAAAGGGATAAATTTGAAATTGATCAAAGCATAACCAAAATATGTAATTGTGTTTATAGAAATATATTAAGTAATAATATTTTCTTATATTATTAGGTAGTAAAATCAATAATCAAAATTATGAAAATGATCATGAAATAAAATGTTATCCTAATACCTTAATTTTTGTTGAACCAATGGTCTTTTAAATCATCACATATTTATGGTTTTGAGGCCCTCATATTTTCATTTATCAATCAAATTTTTATGATCAAAAATCTTAATCACTCCATATAATTATTTATACTTTTCCTCCAAGTCCATATCTTTAATTTCTATCGATATTTTTTTTACTTTGAAACCAAGTCATGTGACCTTATTACTTCAATTTCTCTCTTATTAAGAGGATATTTTATCAACCCTTCTAATGATGTGGGATTTTAATGATGGTATTTTCAAATTTAAAACTCTATATTACCAAGATCAATTTTAAATTTCAAGTACTCAATTTATTTAAGGCGGGGAGAACAAAAAACCCCAAAATTATAAAATAAGTATATTGTATTTGATGTCCTGTATGATACGCAACACCAAGCGTAGAATGGAATATAGAAATCAGAGACATTATGATATATTTATATTTAAATAAATTAAATCATTAAAATAACATATATTTCATAGAACACTATGTTTATCTTGTGTTACACACAACATAAAGTTTGGGTTCTCTACATGGATCACCGATGTTATCTTGCATTACACACAATAATGACTTTCTTCAATGGCTTGCATTACCCACAAGACCGAGTTTTACTGAATAATATTAATATTTTTATTTAAAATGAAAATTAAATCCTAACCATTAAATTAGATGTTATTAATAGGATTAAATAAATTTTGAAAAAATATTTTTTACACAATTATTAAATTAATTCATTTGTTATCAATTAATTAGAAATGAAAATAAAAACAAATTGAATGTAAAAGAAATTTTTTTATAAAAAAACTTTTTCTATGCACCCAAATGTGTTTTGTCTTAATAAATTAAATGAATTAATATTATTTAATTAAATTCATGAAATATATATATATTATATATTCAATAAATTATTTTTTACATTCATCCAATATGTTTTATAGACATAAGATAAGAATAAATCCATTTTTTTTAAAGATAGTTTTGCAACCTTTTAATAATGCACCTATTTTAAAACTAAATTCTAGAACTTTTATAAATTTTATATGAAAAAATAAACTTATTTTTTTAAATATAATTTTAAAAATTATCTTAGGATGATTTTTTTGGTATTTTTCTGTGAAGTTTCATTTTTTGATGAATAATAAAAAATAGTGAATTTTAATTGAAAATTGACTTTTCTTCTAAATAATTTATAGTTTTAAATTATATTTTTAATTGGTTTTAAAGTATTATTAAATAAATTTTAAATCTATAAATACAATTTTGGTCATTATAATCATTTTTATATTGAATTTAGAAATAAAAACATTGTGAAGTTCTAAACATTTTCACTTTAGAAACCTATTTTCTCATCCTGTCCACATGATTAATTTTAAACTAATTTATGCCACTTATATAATTTTAATTTAGAAAAATGGATTCCATATTTATAATAATAATAATTTATAATTTATGTTAAGGTTTAATTATTTTTTTACCACAAATATTAGTGAAATAAATTAAAATTAATTACATCAACTTAGTGGAAAACATTCTTAACAAGGGACTAAACCTTAAACCTAAGGACCAAAATGACCTAGAAACTTCTAAAAAAGGAGTTTTATTAGAATATTTATACAATATTATATCTTAGATATAATTTAGTTCATTATTGGAGGCACATAATGCAAGGAAGGCCTCTTAATAGTGTTTTCCTTTTTATATTTATAAGAATTCCACTCCTACACTATAAATGGGAACTCAACCCATCCACTTATTAATACCTATAAATACTTTTTTGTCATAAAAAAACCAAAAAAATAAGCTAAAAAAATCCCTAATATAATCTTATAAGGCTAACTTTGTGCATAGATCCAACCAAGGAAGTCTTTTGGTATAAACTAAAAGGAGTTACCTGAAAAAGAAGTAACATTCTTCAATGAGAAATTTTGTTTTATTTCTTTATCCACAAATTCAATTAAATTTGATTATATAATAACATAAGTATCATAAATATACATTTTTTTATGTTAAGGGTATGAGATTCACTTTCACACACTTTAGTGGGATACACAATCTTATTTCGCATGTATAGTGGACTACCGCCTTATGAAGAGATGTTCATTCTTCCATTACAACATTTAAAGTTTGATAACAATGATAGATTTATTGTATATATATTATAAATATTATATTTATAACATATTTATTATTCCTTAATTCTTGTATAATACATACCATTATAGTTTCCATTTTATGGTAATATGATTACATTGTTTGTGGATGTGTGGAATACTGCCTCCTCAAAGCGATGTGATCCGTTCACTCTTTGCATAGAATGTATAAAAGATGATTTTAATAAAAATATGTGATATATATGAAATAAATTTTATACTTTAATAATAATAAACATATATATATCATTTTATTTTATTTCTTTTAATACAACAAGAAAATGGAAACAAACTTCATGCGTACATATGACCAACCTTCTCCATTAATGATGTATTTCATTTCCCGTATCGGGATTTTATGGATTACTATAAATAAATATATACCAAATATATATGATATTTATGTAATTTTTTACATTCTGAAGATGATATAATAATGATCTATATAACAGGAAAAAAATAACAAGTCAACACATACATGAAAAACAAATTAGTTATCACCCGAAATGATGAAAATAAGAAGAGATTATTAATGAAAGGGTAATAATATATTATAAAAGAATAATATATTATATCATAAATATTAATAAATTTATGTTATAATTTAATAACATGTTTTAAAACACTATAAATGAGTATAAATAGAGTTCAACCAAAAGGAAGCGTAAAGTAAGGGACTTCATCTCGATTTCCATTCTCTAAGGCATAATTTATTTTTATCCACCTAATTTATTATATATATTGTACATATTCACACTTTGAAATATAATATCATGAATACATCATATTTCATGGTATTTTAAGTTTCAACTTGAATTATTCCATCCTATTGGGTTTCACTTGAATGTTACCAAGTAGTAATGGATTTTCATCTCACTTTTTACATCTGTGAGATAAATGTAATATTCACCACTTAATTATTTTTTATAGTGTATATACTACCCATTTTTATATATTATATCATTAATTATTTTATCTTCATGGTATTTAAATGTTTTATTTGATGATTATTACTTTTGGGGTTTCCAATTTATATGTTACCGCAGTTGTATGGGGATTTGTAGCCTCACTTTTATTTCTATGAGACTTCTTCCATATTAACCATTTATTTATATTTTTTTTGTGTATATACCACCATATGAAGTTTCATATCATGAACCTTATTATTCTCATGATATTATATGTTTCATTTAATGTTATACTTTCATGGGGATTATTATTCAAATGTTTCAAAGTGGTATGTGACACTTTGGAATGTTTAAAGATCATTTTCCACAATAATATTTTTAATAATATTTTAATGGTATTTTTATTCATCAACAAAAAAACTTATTTTAAATATAATGGGTATACATCATATTGATACCATCCATATTATTCCCTTGGATGGTTTATGATTATTGTGACCATGTATAGTATTTACACTCACTTCCTTAATTCATTTTTATATTACACTTTAAATATTCACATTCTAATGATCATTGAATATTAAATTTTACCAAAATATCCATAAATTTTATCATGGATATGATTATTACCTAAACCATATACCATTTTTACATATGGTTTTTATTTTAAAAGTTATTTAATATCTGGGGAAATATTGACAAATCCACATATTTTACTAATTGCAAACAATTGATAAGGCACAATGTTCATGAATTAAATCAATTATTTGATACAAGAGGAATGATTTTGAGAAGTATGACATGGGTGGGTACTAGTTATAGATATCCCATCGATGCATCAATATTCTCATGGTTTGAGTTAGTTGGCTAGCCTTAGTGTAACACCCTGACCCCAGAAGCCCGGAGCCGGTGAATTATTTTATTACATTGGCATAACTACAAGGAAAAAATCTCAAAGGAACGATAATTTTAGTAGTCTAGAAGAAACTAGATCTTTACATGTAACTCATATTACTTTGAGAAAGGTAACAAAAATACAATACATAACAAAAAATAATAAACCACACCCATAAGAACTCAATAAATGGTCTCCTAATCATAACTAGTTAAAGGTAAAAAAATGAAAGGGGTGAGAAAAAATGATTATCAAGGGTTAAAAATAGTTTAATCATGAATAAAAAATAATTTAATCATAATAAAATTGGTGTAGTTAATATGGCATGGTGAATAAATAAAAAACACATGCCATTAATAAACTGAGAATGAAACTGCATCTATAGATTTATTTCATAGTGAAAACCTCATGGATAGAAATAAATAAAAATGAATTAAGAGAATGATTATTAATTGGACATAATGTATCTATAAAATGATACAACTATACCATCTAAATAGTTTAATTCTATGGGTAGATACCCATCTGATTCTGTTTTGGAAACAAACTCAAAGGGTTTGTCACCAACTGATTTGTCTCATGAGATCTGTCAATGTATCAAGGGAATATAGCGGGCCCCTCCAATAACTTCAAGTACAAATAATTGTTTATAAATATATTTAATACAAGTATAATATGCCTTCTCAATATTCGTATAGAGTATAGGATATAGATTCATCAATATTTTCATAGTTAAAACAACATTCCAAATAAACACCGTATGTAAAAGGGTATACATATTAAGTAAATAATCATATCCACAAAACAAAAATATGTATATATAATATATTTAAAATTTAAAATGAAAAAATTTCTCAAAGGGGTTTTATGTACATCACATAATAATTATTAGGTGCACAATACCAAGTAACTGATAATGAAAGAGAAATTGAGACAAAGTACTTTACAACATTGTAATCAATCGATCCGTATGACCAAAAATTAATAACCACAAAATTAATCACATAATAACATGAATATAAGAATAATAATGATAATTTATATCAAATTTCATTAATAAATACACCACATGCATGAAATAAGTGGCAAACAATGGAAATCTCATGGAATTAAAAGTGAGATAAGAAACCCCTTACCTTATGTTCAAAAGTTTTCATTGATTGATCTTAATGACCTGAATAATCAAAATTATATTCATTGATTAATAATTCAAAAACCTCCTATACATGTTATTTATTTATTTTAACCTTATTATGCACATTCATGACATTTTTTATGGGTTTAAGTGGTTCAATTTTATTGTTTTGGAAGCATTTTCTTCCTTGGTTTTCATGATCGATTTACTTATATTCATGAATGAAAGTTTGTTTAAAATGTGGTTAAACATCCAGAATTGTTAACATATATTATTATTTATATTAAAGATATATAAATTATCTTATAATTATTTTGGTTATATACCATGATTATGACTCATTAAATAATAGTTCATGATACACACTTGGATTAACTTGGCGGTTTTGTGCATAATGAACTTTTATTGTATTATTATTTTATATTATGAGTGTGTAAGGATTACAGAACATTGAATAAGGTAAAATAAATATATTATTATCTTTTTGAACCATTAAAAAGGTTTCATGCCCAGTCTTGAAGATAGTAATAGAAATTGAAAACACGTCTTCCTTGAATGTGATAAATTAACACATCTCAGACAGTATTTTCATTTTTAGTATAAGAGGAGGGGAAAAGGGAGATGATGATGAAATATTATATCAGAATAATAAAATTACATTTCATTGAAGGTACTTGAATTATCATAGCCTTTTGACTAGGGTAGGTGAGGAGCGAGTAAAAAAGGAATGAAATTTATTGAAGAAGTTGAAAGAAAAAGGAAGAAAGGTTCACCTCTTGAGTATTCCTCCTTGAGAATCTCTTTAAGGCCTTTGTTTTTGGACTTTTGGTGAGACCAAAAGGTATTGGACGTGTGGGGAGGTCTTGGGAAGTATATTTGGTTGATATTTGGTAAGGATCAAATCTTTAGTGGTGTGGGAGGAAGAGGGGAATGGGGGTGGTATTTATAGTGGAGGTGAGGAGAGATTTTGCATTATTTTAATCATTATTTTAATATTTTTGATCAAGAAAATGAATAGTATTGATTCATGTGACTCAAAATAGTAATAATTTCATGTGATTTTAAACCTAGTGGGGTTAGACCAGCCTTGAATCACCTATGATGTAGTCAAACAAGTATTAGCATTTATTGTAATTTATCATATTTTACTATTTATCAAACATTCAATAATTTTAGAAAAATAAAAAAAATTAACCCTAACAATTTTTCAACATGTAGAATTAAAAAATGAAATCCATTTTTTTAAAATAATTTTATAAATATAATTAATTTATATTTTTAAATAAAATCATAATTTATTCAAAAATAACAATTTTAAATCTATAACGCATTTTTTAACACCTTAAAAAATTAATCAACATCTTATTACCTTACAAACTTAAGAAAATAAAATAATAATATGATTTACTATTCATAAATTTCATATTACTATTCATATTACTATTCATAAGGGTATGTTACTATTCACTAAAAAAACAAGTTGGTTATATCAGAATCCAAATAACTTACTGATCACAACCATAGATGACTATTTTTGAAATTCAAAACACAAAAGTGGCATATTTAAGTTTAATGGCTAGGTTATGACTATATCCTATAATAACCAAGTGTTGTATCACAGAGAATCAATGATTTAAGCAATATAGAGTATCTAATGAATGAAAATTATTTAAGAGAAACATACCATAAAATGTTTGGGGTGTTATATTATTCCCACCTTTGGAAAATTTATCCTCGAAATTAAATCCCTTTAAAATGATGTGGGTGGTTTTTCTTCATAACATCCTAAGGTTCCTATGTTACTTCCTCTATTTTGTGGTTTCTCTAAATAACCTTTACTAGTCGAGGTGTCCGATTTCCTAATACATGCTCTCTTGTGTCAAGAATCTTGATAGACTCTTCATAGTAAGACAAATCAGGTTCTAGCTCTATTTCTTCATAGATGAGTACATGCACTGGGTCCAGAATATATTTCTTTAACAATGACATGAGGATCATATTATAAAATTTAGAGAGACTTGGTGGCATTGCTAAATGGTAAGCTACAACTCCAATCCTTTCCAGAATTTTGAATGGTCCAATGTACCTGGGGATCAGTTTCCCTTTCTTACCGAACCTTAAGACACCCTTCCATAGAGATACTTTTAGAAATACATGATCTCCTACTTGAAATTACAAATCCTTTCTCTGGTTGTCAGTGTAACTATTTTTACTACTTTGGGCTGCTTCTATATGGGCCTAAATTTTCTTTACCTCTACAGTTGTCTCTTCGATAAGTTTTGTGCCTATAAGTTTCCTCTTGGCAACTTCATCCCAATATGTTAGAGGTTGAAACATCTTACCATATAACACTTTATATGGTGCCATTTGAATGCTATAATGGAAACTATTATTGTAGTAAAGTTCAACCAAAGTAAATTACTGATCCCACATACCTTGAAAGTGAAGAGAGAATGATCTCAAAATGTCTTCCAGTGTTTGAATAACCCTTTTAGACTGACTACTAGTTTGGGGGTTATTAGCATTACTCATATGAAGCTCAGTATCCCAAGCCTTATAATGACATTCCCAGAATTTTGATATAAATTGGGGATCACGATTATACACAATCAATAGAGGTCCACCATGATGTCTTACAACATCATTAATATAAAGTCTTTCCAGGAATTCAAGTGGTAAATCCTCTCTTATAGCAAGGAAATGTGTTGATTTCGTGAGACGATCAACAATTGAACCAATTGAATCATTCCTTCTAGGTGTCCTCAGTATTCCTGTAAAAAATATCCATCATATTATTATCCCACTTCCACAAATGAATAGGTATAGGCTGCATGACCCCTCTAGGATTTTTTCTCTCAGCCTTCACCTGTTGAAAAACTAGACACCTTGACACATAGTTATCAATTTCTATATTCATGTTATCCCACAAAAAATGTTCCTTCATATATCTATACATCTTAGTGCTAATAAGGTGTATAGAGAAATTTGAGCTATGAGCATTGTCTAATAGTTCCCTTTTTAGCTCAGGTACCGATGGAATGCATAACCTCTTCCCAAATTTCATAACTCCATCCTCATATATGAAGTCTTCCAATCTTTCATCCTTAATAGATTTAATTTTCTTTGGTAGATTTTCATAATCAAATTGAGAGATTTTTATATTCTATAGTAAATATGGTTTAGTAATCATTTGAAAGAGGAAAGATGTTTCCCCTTCCTTAATAATTCCCATATTTATATTTAGTAGATCTATGAATATAAGATCTCTCTCAATTCTCATTTTGGTCAGAAGTCCATGATCTTTCCAGATTAATGCATCTGACACCTTATTTTCATTTCCTGGAAGGTAGTGTATTGAACAATCATAATCTTTGAGTAACGCAAGCCATATCCTTTTCCTCATGTTGATTTATTTATATGTAAAAATTTATTTCAAACTCTTGTAATACGTATATATCTCACATTTTTAATCTTAGAGATAATGTATCTAGATTTTTAGAGTAAATATTATGGATGCTAAGTCAAGACCATGTGTTGGGTAATTTTTCTCACGAGTCTTCAACTGCCTTGATTCATAAGCAATAACTTTATCATTTTTCATAAGGATAAAACCCATTCAATTTTTTTATGCATCACTGTATATCAAAAATCCATCATTTCTAGATAGAAGAGTCAAATTAATGAATTGACCAATATTCTATTCAATTATTCAAAGCATTATGTACATTCTTTCATCCATACAAACTTAACCCTTTTAGGTGTGAGCTTGGTTAGTAGATTAGAAAAACAAGCGAAATTCTGAATGATGCACTGATAGTAACCTACTAAACCAATAAAACTACGTACCTATGTTATGTTCATTGGCATGGGACACTCTTGGACTGCCTTTGTATTCACATGATCAACTAAGATTCCATCCTTAGAGACAATATGGCCATGAAAATAAACCAATTGAATCCAAAATTCACACTTGCTAAACATACCATATAATTCATTTATTCTAAGATTTTTCAGAATAATCCACTAGTGATTCTCATGGTCTTTGTAGATTTTGGAGCATACTATGATATCATCAATAAATACCACAAAAAATTCACCAAGACATTCCTTGAAAACTCTATTCATAAGATACAAGAAAATAGAGGGTGCATTAGTTAGTCCAAAAGGTATTACTGTAAACTCATAATGCCCATACCTAGTTTGAAATGTTGTCTTTGGAATATATTCCTTCCTCACACATAGATGATTATATTCATATTGAAGGTCAATCTTCAAAAAATATTGGGATCCATGAAGTTTATCAAATAAATCACCAATTCATGGCAGCATATAGTTGTTATTTATTGTAATAACATTGATTTCCCTGTAATCAATGCATAGCCTCATGCATCCATATTTCTTCTTGACAAAGAGGAGAGGGGATCCCCATAGAGAAACACTAGGTTGAATATATCCCTTTCCACTCAATTACTTTATTTGTTTCTTTAGCTCCACTAATTCCACAATGGACATTCTATAGGAAGTATTTGATATAGGTCTTGCACCAGAAATTAAATCAACATAGAACTCAACTTCCCACTCTGGAGGATATCCATGTAAATTTTATGGAAATACATAAATGTATACTTGAACAATACATATGTCTTCAATTTGAATATTTATTTCCTCACCCATAGATATTGTGTTTCTTACTCTCCATGAATTGAATTCAGTAGAGCTACTAGGGGTGGATATAGATAAGAATCAGATGGACAGGTTTTTTCTCTAAAGATAAGGGATTCTACACTATTTCAAAAATTGTAACTTCATCTGGAAATAGATCTTCAAATCATAATTTGACAACCAATTCATATTGAGAATTATATCAAATTAAATCATTAGTATGATGATAAGGTTAGAAACTAAAGCACATTTATGTGTCATGATGGGGATTGATTGACTGATCTTTGTTGTAATGATACATCCCCTAGGAGTTTTGACTGAAAACTCCTTTATTAAATCAAATTGGAAATGTCTAATTTTTTTAAAAAACTGGGAAGATATAAATGAATGTGATAATCCAGAATTAAATAAATAATTGGCTAAGTTTTAGGAAACAATTAAATTACCTTCCACCATATCATTAGGAACTTTAACCTCTGTGGATATAATTGCAAAATATTTTGCTTTCTCTCATGGAATTTTCTAAGGAAAGTTTACTTTTTATTTACAACACTCGTTTGAATAGTGTACTATCTCTCTAAAATTGTAGCATTGAACATCATTGACTTGTCTCTTCCCCTTTCATTCACTATATTGATGACCCTTTTCTCCGTACTTATAGCAAACTCAAATTCCATTCAAGCATTTCCAAGGATGATTTTTCCACATTTCTCACATAATGAAAATTACATCATTCCATTCTTCTTCTTTGGTGCTTCACCTTTTCCACAGTTATCAAAATACCACTTCTTATCTTGGTTTCTCTTGAACAAATTTAATCTGGAAAATTTCTTCTCTATTTTGATGGAACATAATAAAATTTCATCATATGATGAAAATGATTGAGAAACTAGTTCCCTTAGAATAATTGGCTTAATACCTTCAATTAAATGACCAATCTTGACTTCTGAGTCATATATGTAATCTATGGAATACCTATCTAGTCTTGTAAAGGTATCCTCATACTCTGCAACACTGTCTTCTTCCCTTTGCTTTAAGCTAAGGAATTTCCTCTTCATTTTGGTTCGTTGCACACAAGGGAAATATTTGTCAATGAATATTTCCTTAAAAGTCATCCATTATATATATTATATTTCTTATTCCTCTATGGTATTCTGGATTAAGAACCACCATTGATCAGCGTCACCCTTGACACAATATACTTCCAGCACTAAATTTTCATTTTAATTGCATCTTAATGCCATGAATATCTTTTCAAGGGACTTGATCCACTGCTCAGCTACCACTAGATTAGTAGTTCCACTAAAATATGGGAGATTATGCCATATGAAATGATCTAACATAGGTATATCATGGTTATTAGTCCCAACCTAAGTGATTTTTTCCAATATGGTCATGATCTGGTCCACTCCAACATTGAATGTATTTACTTTATCAATGGGGAATTCACTATATTGTCCACAAGCATTGATTCCCTTTATTCCATTAGGTGAAATCTCTAAATAATGTAATAAACTAGATTAGGTTATGAATAATAATTTATAATCTCAACTAGAAAAGTAGATAGAATAAATTGAAATTCTATGCATAGCTAATCTCATAATCATGGTTTCATTGATGAAAACTTTACATTCAAATCCTTCATAATGGATTGTAAAGAAAATGTAAATTATCCTAAGCATATCCCATAGGAGTGTCAAACTATGGTGTAGCAAGAAATATTTTCATGCACGAATTCCCATTTGAGTATAGCTCAATGTAGTGTTTTTGGGTTTTACCCCTAGATAGATATGTTCCAGATCCTGCTCTAATTGTTTGTATCCATACAGGGATGTATTTGCTAAAAAGATCCACATAATATATTCCTTAAAAAATTTACAGGACATTCTTGTATGTTTATCCTCAAATACTACCTTATGGATTTGTTACATAATCTATATTTTCTAATATAGTTTCCAAGTTTTCTACTAAACTTCCTTTGATACCAACTGTAACATCCCAACCCCAGAAGCCCGGAGCCGGTGCATTACTTTATTACACTAGCATGATTATAAAGAATCAAATCCTGAAGGAATAATCAGTTTAGTAGTCTTGAAGAAACTAGATACATACATGTAACTCATATTACATTGATAACGGTAACAAAATTACAATACATAACAAAAACTAATAAACTGCATCCACGACAACTCAATAAATGGTCTCTTCTTCATAACCTCTTAAGGTAAGCAAATGAAAGGGGTGAGCTCAAATTCTTAGTAAGGGTTAAAATTTTTTTAAGCATGAGTCAACAATAATTTAATCATAATAAAATTGGCATAGTCAATATGGCATGAAGAATAAATGAAAAACACACACCATTAATAAACTGAGAATGAAATTGCATCCATAGATTTTGTCATAGTGAAAACATTATGAATAGTAATAACTGAAAATGAATAAAGATAATGATTATTAATTGGAAGTCATGTATTTGAAACATGATACCACTATACTGTCGAAATGGTTTAAGTCTGTGGGTAGATACCAATCTGATTCTGTTTTAGAAACAAACTCGAAGGGTTTGTTGCTAACTGATTTGTCTCATGAGACCTATTGATGCATCGAGGGGATATAGTGGGCCCTTCCCATAACCAAAAGTCCAAATCATTATTTATAAATAGATTTAATACAAGTAAAATATTCCTTATCAATATTCGTATAGAGTATAGGATATAGATTAATCAATATTTCCATAGTTAAACAACATTCCAAATAAATACCATATGTAAAGGGGTATACGACTTAAGAAAGTAATCATATAAACAAAACCAGAATATGTATATATAATATATTTACAATTTCAAATGGAAAATGATCACAAAGGGGCATTAAGTACACCACATAATAATGATTAGGTGCACAATGTAATGAAAATTGAGACAAAGTCCCTTACCACGTTGTAATCAATCAATTCATATGAAAAAAAATTAATAACCACCAAATGAATCACAGAATACCATGAATATAAATATATAAATTATAATTTATATCAAATGGTAGTACGCAATACTCTACATTCATGAAATAAGTGGATAACAATGGAAATCTCTTGGAATTAAAAGTGAGATAAAAACACATTAACTTATGTCTGAAAATGTTCATTGATTGATCTTAATGACCTGAATAGTCAAATTTAGCTTCATTAATTAATAATTTCAGAACCTCCTATACATTTTATTGATTTATTTTAACCTTATTATGTTCATTTATGTCTTTTTTTATCGGTTTAAGAGGTTCAATTTTATTGTTTTGGAAGCATTTTCTTCCTTAGTTTTTATGATCGGTTTACTTATATTCATGAATGGAAGTTCATTTGAAATGTGTTTAAACATGAATAATTGTTAAAATATATTATTATTGAAATTAAATAGATATAAATAATCTTATAATGATTCTATTTATATACCACGAGGATAAGTCATTAAATAAAAGTAAATAATAAACGCTTGGATTAACTTGGTAGTTTTGTGCATAATGAACTTGTTTTGTATTATTATTTTTTATTATGAGTGTGTAAGGATTACAGAACATTTAATAAGGTAAAATAATTATATTATTATCTATTTCAACCATTAAAAATATTTCATAACCAATATTGAATATAGTAATAGAAATTGAAAACCTTTCATCCTTGAATGTGATAAATTAACACATCTCAGACTATATTTTCATTTTTAGTGTAAGAGGAGGAGAAAAGAGAGATTATGATGAAATATTAAATTATTATAATAAAATTACAATTAATTTAAGGTATTTTAATTATCATATAATTTTGATGATGGGAGGTTAGGAGAGAGCAACAAAATAATAGAACTTGTAAAAGAAGTTTAAAGAAAAAGGAAGAGAGGTTCACCTCTTGAGTACCCCTTGAGAATCTCCTTAAGGCCTATGTTTTTGGACTATTGATGATACCAAAAGGTATTGGACGTGGGGGGAGGTATTTATAAGTGTATTTGGAATAAATTTGGTAAGGATATAATTTTTAGTGGTGTGGTAAGAAAAGGGGAATGAGGGTGGTATTTATAGTGGACGAGAGGAGGGATTTTACATTATTTTAATCATTATTGTAATATTTGTACTCAAGACTATGAATAGTCTTGATTCATGTGACACAAAATAGTAATAATCTATTGTGAGTTAGAAAAACGTAGGGTTACACCAACCTTGTGTCACCGATGATCTAGTAAAACAAGTATTATCATTTATCATAATTTATCGAATTTGATTATTCATCAAAAATTCAAGAATTTTAGGAAAATCCCAAAAATTCACCCTAACCATTTTTCGATGTGCAGAATTAAAAAATGAACTCCATTTTTTGAAAATAATTCTATAAATATGATTAATTAATTTTTTTAAATAAAATCATAATTTATTCATAAATAACAATGTTAAATCTATAACTCATTTTTTAACACCTTAAAAAATTAATCAACATCTCATTACCTTATAACCATAAGAAAATAAATTAATTATATGGTTTACTACTCATAAGGGTTATATTACTATTCATCAGGGTATGTTAATATTCACCAAAAAAACAATTTGGTTATATCAGACTCTAAATAACTTACTGATGACAACTGTAGATGACCGTTTTTTAAAATTCAAAACACAGAAGTGGAAAATTTAAGTTTAATGGATAGGTTATGACTATCTCATATAATAAACAAGTGTTGTATCATAGAGACTAAGTTCTTAATGAAGTATAGTCTATCTAATGAATTTAAAATATTTAATAGAAACATACCATAAAATTTTTTGGGTGTTATAATTGGTAAGTTTTTTCACTAAATTTGTTTCAAACTGTATTGTGAAAGGTCTTACTTGTAAAGGTATCCTGTACCCAAGAAACATGGAATCATATAATTAAGAATTTACTTCATTTAGATTCAGTTATTATTTTCCATGATATTTAACTTTGAAAAAAATATATGGATACATTTCATTCTCATTTTATTGATTAAATAGAATGAGTTTTCAATTATTCACCTTACCATATTGATTATTCCTTATCCAGTTATTTGAATGGAATGTGTTTCTTGTTATCTACCCTAAAACGTATTTTATTAACTTCCTTATCATTTTATTGATTATATAGCATGTGTGTTCAATTATTTTCTTTCCATATTTATTATTATTATTAATTCTTTATTTATTCCACTGTACTTAACCCTTACTAAGCATTTGAGCTCACCCTTGTTTTGTTTACCTTCCCTAGGATTCCATGAAGTGTACTAAGAAAGATATGAAATGATATTCTAGATGGAATTAAATTATGATAAAAATAAAATTATTTTGTAATTTTTGTATTCATTTATAATACAAGACTCATGTATGTATATAGTTTACCAAGACTACTAAACCAATTAGTCCTTTGGGATGTGTTTTATTGTATCCTATACCAATATAATGGTAGTACGACACAAGATTCAGGATTACTGGGGTCAGGGAGATACAATTTATATTAACATAAATTAATTATCTAATAAATTTAATATATATTTTTGTCTTTATTTTAAATTTTTTCAAAATTAATATTTCTACATAACTTTTTGACTTTTTTACAAAATTCAAAATTAATGTTCTATTTAAAAGTATACAACGTCAAAAACTTTTACCACTGCCACAATACTTATTTTATATTTGGATTCCTTTATAATATTCCATGTTTTATTCAAATAAAAACTATCTTTCCCTTTTTTCTAGTTATTTAAAATTTTAAATTATGTTTTTTAAAAGGAATGGGTATTTCAATATTTGAGAATGTTTTTCATATAAGTGCAAAATATTTTTCAAGTGTTTTATGATAAAATATGCAAGCATAAAAATGTTATGTTTTTCATTTTATGATATATGATAATTATTGATGATTATTGGAGAGGTAGATATAACTAAAAAAATAGGCGATCCTAATACATCTTATATGATATATGAGCTTAATATAGCCTATACGATGGATGTTCTCAAGTAATGCTTTAAGAAAATGGGTAATGTTCCCTAAAATTATAAGGAAGAGGGAGGGATTTGAATAAGAAGGTTTATTCTATAAATTTAACTAGGATCTAATTATTTCTAACATGTGATATGAATATAATTCTATAAGTTACCAAAGGGGTTTTTTATTTTGTTTCCATAGTTTTTATAGGTTTTCTTTGAGAAAAAGGTGAGTTTTTTATGTGAAAATGATTCATTTCATATAATAAAAGAATATAGTGATAAAGGAAAGAAATTTATTGATATTAATTTTTTCCAATAGAATAATAGATTTATTATTTTTATGTCCCTTAATAATATTTTTTTCCTCATCTCATATTTTAAAATAAATTTTCACAGGGTTTAAGTATGGGTAAAAAAAAATCCAGTTGAAAGTCATGCAGATTTTCATGAAAAGAAAACATGTTTCATTTTAAATGGTTTATATTGTTGGGAAATAGATACTAAGTAGAAGTGTCCACTTTATAATGTATATAGGTTTTTTATGTTATAATTATGAACTAATTCTTTAAGAATATAAATGAAAAAGATCTTCAAGAATGAAAGAAAGTGAATTCTTGTATAAATATACCAAATTGTGTAATGTTTATGGACATGTCCTTATAGTTGTTATTAGAGTAAAGGATTAGATAAAATTATATTTTAGGATAATTTAAATATAATAATGTTGAAATATTCTACATCATAGTTAAATTTAAGTGATACAAAATTTAAATATTATAATTTTTCTTCGACTAATATATGTCTATTCAAAATGATTTTACGTTGAGGAAACATAGGAACTGAATTAGGAAGATATCAAGAAGAAAATATCCTTGAAATTCAGCATCCTAGAATGTTCGTAATAAAAAATGATTAATTTGGTGCATTTATGACTCAGTTTAAATAGTTTATAAATAGTGATGGCATCTATGGTAGAGAGAAACCAAATTTACCACATAAGAATAGGTCGATAGTCAAGAATTTAATGAAACAAAACGCTCTGGTTTATAGTGTAACCTTAGATTTAGTGGTAGCTAAAGGATGGATTAATTCTATAGAAAAGATATTTGAATTAATAGGATATTAAAAACATCAAAAGGTTACTCTTAAAATTTATTATTTGTAAGGTGAAATTTTTTGATGGTGTTCTTTGGATAAGAATACAATATAAAGAGAATATATTGATGCCATGGTGTGGGAAAAAATTAAAAAAAATTCCTTGAAAAGTATTTACATAAGTGTTTTTGATAAATAATGGAAAAATAATTCATGAAAGTTTGGAAAAAATATGAAGATTCAGTAGCCATATATGAAGAAAACATTAAAATATTGGCCAGGTACACAAGAAATTTTATTTTGGACATTGATAGTGAAATTATTATAGTTTACATAGGATTTATTCTAAATTTATGAAGAGATTTGACCGCACAAGAATTTAAAAATTATAAGAAAGTTGTTTGTTGTGTTTTGAAAGTGGGGATGAAATTTCCTGATACTTATGTGCCTCGTGATGACAAGTGTACGAAGCGAAAAATGTGGAAATCTATGGAGAAGTTTTCAACTAAGAAATCATGAGGTATTACCCCAAATAGTTTAAAGTGTGGTAAAAAAAATTTCATAGAATGTTTTATAAGATTCAAAAAGTGCTACAGGTGTGGTTATCTTGGTTATATGTCTTGTGAATGAAAAAGAAATATTCCCATACAATATAAGAATGTGGTAATATATTTCCATCCAATAATGAAATTATTTAATTACAATTAGTTGGGGAATTATGATAATATGTATATGAAGTTAGTTACTCAAGATAGAAATTTTTAATATTTGAAGCAAAAGGATGTGGAAAAATAATTTTCTATTACAACAGTTGATGTTTATCCATCTAATGAAGTGGTGACACATATGTTACTTGTTTATTAAAATTATACAAATTCTATATTTGACATTGGATCTTTGCATTCGTATATTTCAAATAATTTTTGAAGTAAAATTGTAATATCACTTCAAAATAAGATAAAACATTTTGTGAAAAATCTTGGTGGAAATATTAATGAAACCAAGATTTATAAGAATCTTCCTATTGTTATTAATGGGATGGATTTTCCTGCAAATCTAATTGAAATTCCAAAAGAATTAGTTGATAGTATTTGATATAGATTAAAATTCAGTTTATCATTCAAAGATATACTATAGAGCTTGGAATGCTATATTAAATGATTTCATATCTTTTATAACATACCAAAATGCTGATAAATTTATTATAGATTACAGGGAAACTTACCTACCTCATTTTGTTGAAAAGGAAAAAATTATATTATTGATGTACCAATAGTAAATGAATATGTGGATGTAATTCATAATGATTTTCATGGTATTATACTTGATCGAGATGTTGAGTTTACTATTGAATTATTCCCGATGCTAAGCTAATTTCAAACCCCCCTTATCAAATGGCTCAAGGAAAACTTTTGTAATTAAAAAACTAGTTGGAGGAGTTTCTAGAAAAAGGTTTCATTTATACAAGAACTTCACCATGGTGTGCCCCTATTTTATTTATTAAAAAGATAGATGGTTAAATGCAAGTTTTCATTCATTATATAACCTTGAATAATTTCACTGTTAAGAATAATTACCCTTTTCCTAATATCTATTATTTGTTTGATCATATCTAGGGAATGCAGTATTTTTCAAACATTGATCTTAGGTCAGTATACCATCAACTAAAAGTGAGGGAGGAAGATATCCTAATGACCTTGTTTCAAAAAATATATTGGAATTATGAGTTTTTATTTATTGCCTTTGTATTGTCTAATGTTCTAGCTATATTTATAAACCTTATAAATAGATTTTTCCATGAGTTCTTGGATAATTTATTGGTTGTGTTTATTAATGATATTTTTATATATTGTAATAGTCATAAGGAATATAAAAGACAACTAAGGATTTTTTTTGTAAAACATAAATGAAAATTAGATATATAGAAAATTTAGTATGTCATAATTTTGGTTGAAATATATTTATTACCTCAAAAATATTATTTCTAAATAAAGAATAACTATTAACCATGATAAAACTGAAGTTGTTGATGAATAAACAAGAGATAAAAATGTCACAGAGATTTATAGTTTTATTGGATTAGAAATTTAATACTAGAAATATATTGAAAATTTTATTATTTATCTAGACCACTGACTAAGTAAACTTTAAAAGTATTTAAATTCATCATGACAAAATCATGCGAAGATTTTTTTTCAAGAAATAAAAAATGATTGGGGAATGTTATAGTTTTGTACATTCCCCCTAGAAATGGTGAATTTTTTTCTATAGTGAAGATTCATCAAAGGGAAATGGTTGTTCCCTAATACAGAATGATCAGGTGATTTCTTATGTTTCACAATAATGAAATCCTCATGATTTATGTTATCATACACATGATATGGAATTAGCTGTTATAGGTTTGGATTAAAAAATTTGGTGGCATTATTTATATGGCATAAAGTGTAAAATATATATTGATCATAAAATTTTGAAGTATATAGTCACTCATAAATATTTTAACATGAGCTACAGAGTATAGATGCAACTAATTAAGGATTATGACTATATTATTAATTACTATACTGGAAAATAAAATATAGTAGCTGATGATTTGTGTTAGAGAAATAAGGATACATTAACCATGTTATGTTTGAAACATGACCCTTTGGCTAATTATATGATAAATTATGGATTATAAATTATGCATCCCTGAAATTCCTTTATTTTTTTCACATGTCAGTAAATAATCTCTGTCAGAAAGAATTAAGCATGCTCTGAATGTGGATCAGGTTTTATAGGAAAATCTAGAATCTATTAATAATGGTATGTTTATAGAGTTTAATTTTGATGAATAAGGTGTTTTCAGATTTGGAAAAAGATTATTTGTTCCTTGTGTTTCCCAGTTGAAGAAGGAATTGTTAATAGAATCTCATAGTCCCCTATTTTCTTTTCATCATGGAAGCACTAAGATGTACAAAGACCATTAGGTGTATTAATGGTGTAATGGAATGAAAATATATATTTCTGAATTTACTTTGAAATTTTTGACTTGTAAACATGTTAAAGAAGAACAAAAATTACCAAAGGGAATGATTCATCCCTTTCCAGTGCTGAAGTGGAAATTAGAAAATATATCCACAGATTTCATGATATGATTACCAAAGACTTCTATAAGTAATAATGCAATTTGGTTTATTGTTGATCTACTAAATAAATATAAAAATTTACATACTATTTGAGATACTCTGTCATTATATTAGTTTTCCTAATGGTATCTAAATTATATAGTATAGTTATATAGAGTACCTCTCTCAATTATATTTGACCATGTTCTTAGGTTCAATTCTAATTTTTGTAAAGGACTGCTGAAGTCACTGGGTATTGAATATCTAAATACTAATTTTCATCCTCAATTTAATGGACAATTCAAGCAAACGATTTAGAACCAATAAGACATACTTTTTTATTGTTCAACAGATTACCAGTGAATTTGGGATAAATATATTTAATTATTTGGTTTTTCTTATTATAACAGTTTTCATTCAATTTTATAGATGGAACCATTTTTGGATTTATATGGGATGCGATACCAAACATCAATTTATTGGGAAGAATTATGTGAAAGGAAGTTGTTGGGATAAGAGTTGTTAGAAGAAATAGATGATAATATGAAGATTAATCAGAAATATTTGAGGATGGCTCAGAGTATGTGTAAAAGTTATATAGATAGCTGGAGGAAAGAATGTTATTTCAAGGAAGGTGATAATGTTTTTATTAAAGTATCTCTAAATAAATGTGTTATGCATTTTGGTAAAAATGATAAGCTAAGTCTGTGGTTCATTGGACCAAATAAAATCTTAGAGAAATTTGTTTGAGTTTCCTATTGAGTGGGCTCTCCTTCAAGTTTATCTATGGTATATAATGTATTTCATGTTTTAATTAGAAGAAAATATTTACCAAATTCATCTCATGTATTGATACATGAATTAGTTTATATGGAAGATAACATTTTTTATGAGGAAAAAACTATACATATTTTTGACCACAAAGATAAATTTTGGAGGAATAAGGTAATTCATCATTTTATGCTTTTGTGTTAAAACCATATGGTTGAAAAAGAAACATGAGAATCTAAAAATGTTCTAAGAGAGAGATATCCCAACTTGTTTAATAAGGGAATAAAATACATGGATGAATTTCCAAAAGGGGAAGGAATGTAACAATAAAGGTAAAATTAAGATAATTCATTTTTATGTTTTCCTTAATTTGAATTTATATATTTATATTCATTATTATAATATTAGGTAATGTTTTTATTCAAAAGTAAAAATCTTTATTTCTAACCAAATTGAGATTTCATGTATTATATTATTTTATTTAAAAGAATAATTTCCAAATTATATAATTTTAATTTGAAAAAATGAACTTTATTTTTGAATTTAGAACATCAAAATTATCATAGGATGAATTTTTGATAATTTTCCAAAATGTTTGATTTTTCAACGTATATTGAAAAATACTAATTTTTATTTGAAAATGTATATTCTTTACAATTATTTAAAAAGAAAAATTATATCGCGGAATGGTTTTAAAATTTAAATAGATCTTTTTTATTCATCAAAATATAATTATAGTCTTTGGAATTAATTTTATACATGAATCCTTTATAAATACATTGTTTTACATAAAAATGCATTTTTTTTGAAAAATTGTTCTTCGTCATGTTTTGTGGGTTTATTTTTAATTTTAATTTTTCCACATATATGAATTCATTATTTAAAAATGTATTCCTAATTTGGAATCAATATTTTATTTTTTTAAATATATCCCTTTTATTTTTAGTCATTGTGAATAGGAATCATTTTAAATTTTACTATAGTAGTAAAGGTAATGTGGGTTAATTAAGGTTAAAAATAATGTGATAATGACTAAAAAGTAACCCTAACACTTTACTCAAATTTGTTGGATGGGTATATTTCATCCATTACCCCTCAAAATTAAAATATATGATAATTTTATTCTATTTGGATATGATTTTGACCTTTATAATATCTTATGTAAAGAAAAGTAAAAAATATAATTTTTTCTATTTTATAGTATTTAAATTTTTGAAATAAAGATAAAAGAATATATTTTTGATTATAAAATTTTATTTAAAATATAAATTATTTTTTATCATGGTAATTTATTTCTAAATTTTATCACTTAAATAATTACATAAAATGATTACACAATGCTGACATAATATTATTTAAATTAATAGGAAAATTTAATAAATTCTAGGTTACCGCTGAAAGCTACCGTTGAGAAGGTCACTGATGAAGGATACCACTGAAGTCCACCAATGAAGGCTACTGATGCACCTACTATTAAAGCCTACCATTTTGAAGGATACCATTACTGGTCTACAGATTCTTACCCTTCCATAATTTTTCAAATTCTTAAAATTATTATAATGGCCATATTTGGTAAATTTAATGCGTCTGAAATTAATTAATGTTGATTTAGACATATCAAGAAACCGTATCTGTGGAAAGTAAAAGGTATGAGGAGGACCGCACATGGTTTAATTATTCCTATTTTTAGATCTCAAATATAAAAAGAGAAGACTGAGGAAGAAACCACATATGGAGATAACAGAATAAGTGTGGGTGTGAAAAGGCGTATGAGAGAACATAACAATGCATGAGAAAAAACTTAATCACTAGATCAAATAGAACAAGGAAAAACCACCTGAAACTTACATTGTGAACCCAAGAGTCTTAAGAAGATAATTTTGGGAGAACAATTTCAAGGAAACCTTATATGCTTCATCAAATTTCTATCAAATAAGAAAGAGAACACTCACCTTCTGGAAGCTAGAACCTGGAGTTGTGACACTCTGTTTTGAAGATAACTTCCAGAGAAAGAATCAAACTGAAAATTCTTCATTCTATGGATTCAAGATCTGAACTGAAAACTGATAGATCTTTCCAAACTCAATCTCATAATATTATCTATACTATTTTATTTTATTTTACATTTCTGAGAAGTGCGTGTTTGTCTGTTACACACAAACTATCTCTTGTGCTTGAACTGTAGGATACTGAAAATCCTCACATCAATATTCTCTTACATTTTGTTTCCCATGTATAACTATGGAAGAGACCATGTGTGGTCTTGTTTGTTTGTTTTTTCCACGAAGAACTGTGGTAGAGTGTGTGAACACTGGACAGTTTGTGAAAACTATTGTAAAGCCCGATACAGGCTATGTATCAAGTTTATTGTTAATATAAACTACTTGGTGGCAGGTGATCACCAAGTGGAGAGGGTTACATATCAGTTTGAGAATGAACCTATTCTTTTATTCTACTATATATTATATTTTGTGATACTCTGTTTCATCTGTTTTTCATTGCTCATTAGTTACTAACACAATTTGTTTTGCATTGAATTTGATAAATAGTTCTGGTTAGTGTGTGTATGTGTTTAATTTAGTAAACTTGTTTCAAAAGTTGAAGAAGTGTTTTACACTAATTCAACCGAGGACTATTCACCATTTTGAGAAACTTGTTTACCAAATAAACATTTATATATCTATTGCCTTAATTAATTGGGTTGTTTTCATATTTGGGGGATCTTTATAAGAATGTTTTTAACAGAAATTTTAAGTAGGAATTCAATTAACCCCCTCCCTCTTGAGATTCCACTCTGACCAACATTTGGTATCAGAGGGTTGTTTGTTTTATTTATAATATCTGAACTATTGTGCAAGTTGTCAAATTCTTTTCAATTGGGATTTTAGTTGTATCTTAAATATCTTAAAATTTCTCTCATATCTAATTTTTCAGTTCTTTAAAATTCTAATTAACTATAGATAACTGAGTCAAGGGTGATTCTACTAACATTCCAACTTTCTTTAATGTCAATAACTATGTTCAGTAGAAATTAAAAATGAAAATGTATCTAGAGAGCATGGGTCCTGAGATCTGGGACACAATTGAAGAACAAAAATCATTACCTCTTACTTATAGAGTCACATGGTCTCAGTTGACTAAAGCTACATATAACAATAACTATAAATCAATGAATTAATTGTACTATTTTTTAGGTGATGAAGAATTCAATAGAATATCTTCCTGTAAAACTGCTTATGAAATTTGGGATACTTTGGTTGTTTCTCATGAGGGAACAACCAATGTTAAAGAAATGTGATTAAATACCTATACTATTAAATATGATAATTTTAAAATGAATTATGGTGAACTTATATCTAAAATGTCTGTCACGTTTAATGAAATAGTAAATACCATGAGTTTTCTTGGGAAACCACTGGACAATGAGGATCATATTATGAGATTGCTTTGATGCCTACCTAACAGATGGAGATGAACTTCTGTTTCTATCCGAGAATCCTGTGACATAGGCAAGCTTCCAGTGAAGGAAATAATTGGAAAAATTATGATGTATGGAGAAGAGATTAGGGTAAATCAAGAAGGAGATAAAGAACTAAGAAATAAATTTTTAGCATTCAATACTGCTACCTCAAAGTGCAAAGACAAGGAAAAAGTTAAAGATCATATAGACACTTCCACAAGTGAAGACTCAACATCTAACAGTGATGATGAGATGGATCATCTTGCTAGAAGATTCAAAAACTTATACTATGAGAAGAAGTTCTTTAGAAATTAAAACTATAAAGGAAGGTATGATAATAAATGATAGTGGAAAAAGGATAGAAAATGGAATAACAACACAAATAAAATAGTCTGCTATAAGTGTAAATGAAAAGGCCATGTGAAGGTTGATTTCCCCAAGCTGAAATTTAAAAAGAAATAAAAAGACAAGAGAAAGGGATATAAAAAGTCTACTAAAGATACTTGGAGTGATTTAGAAGATAACTATAGTGTATTTGATGCTTCTGATATTAAAATGAAAAAACATGAAAACCTGTGTTTGATGATAGGAATATCTGAGGTAACACTCGATTTCCCTATACCTAATGCTTATTATTATGGGAATGAAAGTAAATTAAATAATGATGAGAATATGACTAAGATTTAAATATTTGAATATTTTGGAATTCTTGAGGATACCTTTAATTAAATCAATGATAAATACAAATTATTAAAAATACAACATGCTTTAAATTCTAATTATAAGTCTGATATGGATATTGGAAAAAAATATTCTCGACTATTAAAAGAGAATAACGAACAGAAATTATCAAATAAAAAATTAAAAAGAGATATTGATAAATTTACTAAAGTTAGGTATACCTTGACCTAGTTTCTAGGGAAACATATTGCTCCAAAATACACAACTGGTATAAGATATCAACTAAGACAGAGAAGGATTACTAAAAATAAAATTGTTCCAAAATCTGGATAGTTCCCTACTAGTTCAAGCTCTAGACAATCTTTTGAAAAACATTTCTCTAAACAACCTAACAAATTATTCATGTCTAAAAACACATTTTCTGATTATAGGAAACCTGTGAGACATGTATGGGTTTCCAAAGATTCACTTGCTAACCTCTCTGGACCCAATAAAATCTGGGTACCAAAGTTACCCTACACTTACTATGTTTTTCAGGAATTTTTTTTAAAGAGATATGGTAAAACTATATGGTACATGGATATTAGATGTTAATGAAATATTATAAGAGACTATTAATGCTTCAAGATCTTAATTATAGTGGATGGTGGACATGTCACATTCAGTGATAATTCTAAAGGGAAGATCGTTGGCTTTGGCCAAATTAGTAACCCTAATACTGTATTAATTTCAAAAGTACTTTTTTTGATGGGTTAAAGTAAAATTAACTATGTATATATCAGTTATGTGATTAGGGGAGGTTAGGAGAGAGCAACAAAAGAATGGAACTTGTAAAATAAGTTTAAAGAAAAAGGAAGAGAGGTTCACCTTTTGAGTACTCCTTGAGAATATCCTTAAGGCCTATGTTTTTGGACTATTGGTGATACCAAAAGGTATTGGATATGGGGGGAGGTATTTGGAAGTGTATTTGGAATAAATTTTGTAATGATCAAAGCTCAAGTGGTGTGGAAGGAAAAGGGGAATGAGGGTGGTATTTATAGTGGAGGAGAGGAGAGATTTTACATTATTTTAATCATTATTGTAATAAATGTACTCAAGACTATGAATAGTCTTGGTTCATGTGACACTAAATAGTAATAATATAATGTGATTTAGAAACAAGTGGGGTTACATCATCCTTTCATCACCGATGATCTAGTAAAACAAGTATTAGCATTTATCGTAATTTATCATATTTGACTATTCATAAAAAATTCAATAATTTTAGAAAAATCCCAAAAATTCACCCTAACCATATTTATATGTGTAGAATTCAAAAATGAACTCCATTTTTTGAAAATAATTTTATAAATATAATCAATCCATTTTTAAATATAATCATAATTTATTCATAAACAATAATTTTAAATCTATAACTCATTTTTAACACCTTAGAAAATTAATAAACATCTCATTACCTTGTAAACTTAATAAAATAAATTAATTATATGGTTTACTATTTATAAGGGTTATATTAATATTCATCAGGGTATGTTACTATTCACAAAAAAAACATGTTGGTTATATCAGACTCTAAATAACTTACTAAAGACAACCATAGATGCCTATTTTTAAAAATTCAAAACACAGAAGTGGAAAATTTAAGTTTAATGGCTAGGTTATGAATATATACTATAATAAAAAAGTTTTGTATCATAGATACTAAGTTATTCATTCAATATAGGATATCTAATTAATTGAATATATTTAATAGAAACATACCATAAAATGTTTTGGGTGTTATAATTACTAGGGGTTTCACCAAATATGTTTTAAACTGTCTTGTGAATGGTCTTACTGGTAAAAGTATCCTATACCCAAGAAACATGGAATCCTATAATTAATAATTTACTTCATTTAGATTCAGTTATTATTATCCATGATATTTCACTTTGAAAAAAAGGATATATTTCATTCTCATTTTATTGATTAAATGGAATGAGTTTTCAATTATTCACCTTACCATATTGGTTATTCCTTATCCAGTTATTTGAATGGAATGTGTTTCTATTTAGCTACCCTAACATGTATTTTATGATCTCCCTTATCATTTTATTGATTATATAGCATGTGTGTTCAATTACTTTCTTTCCATATTGATTATGATCATTAATTCTTTATTTTTTCCACTGTACTTAACCCTTACTGAGCATTTGAGCTCACCCCTATTTTTTCCCTTCCCTAGGATTCCGTGAAGTGTACTAAGAAATATATGAAATAATATTCTAGATGGAATTACATTATGATAAAAATAAAATTATTTTTTAATTTGTGTATTCATTTATAATACAAGACTCATGTATGTATATAGTTTACCAAGACTACTAAACCAATTAGTCATTCGGGATGTGTTCTATTGTATCCTATACCAATGTAATGGTAGTATGACACCAGATTTAAGATTATAAGGCTAGGGAGACATAATTTATATTAACATAAATGAATTATCTAATAAATTTAATATATCCTTTTGACTGTATTTCAAAGTTTTTCAAAAGTAATATTTCTACTTAACTTTTTGACTTTTTTACAAAATTCAAAAGTAATGTTCTATTTGAAAGTATACAACGTAAAAAACTTTTATCACTGCCATAACCCTTATTTTATATTTGGATTCCTTTATAAGAGTCCATGTTTTATTCAAATAAAAACTATCCTTCCCTTTATTCTAGTTATTTAAATTTTTAAATTATGTTTTTTAAAAGGAATGGGTATTTCAATATCTGAGAATGTTTTTCATATGAGTCTAAAAGATTTTTCAAGTGTTTTATGATAAAATATGCAAGCAATTTTTTTTCATTTTATTGTATATGATAATTATTGATGATTATTTGATAGGTAGATATAACTTAAAAAATAGGTGATCCTAATACATCTTATATGATGGATGAGCCTGATATAGCTTATATGATGGATGTTCTCAGATAACGCTTTAAGGCATTGGGTAATGTTCCCTACAATTATAGGGAAGAGGGAGGGATTTAAATAGTAAGGTTTATCCTATGAATTTAACTAGGATCTAATTATTTCTAACATGTGATATCAATATAATTCTATAAGTTTCTAAAAGGGGTTTTTATTTTGTTTCCATGGTTTTTATAGGTTTTCTTTGAGGAAGAGGTGAGTTCTTTTTATGTGGAAATGATTCATTTCATATACTCAAAGAATATTGTGATAAAGGAAAGAAATTTATTGATCTTAATTTTTTTCAATATAATAATAGATTTATTATTTTTATAGCCCTTAATAATATTTTTTTTCTTCATCCCATATTTTAAAATACTTTTCACAGTGTTTAAGTATGGGTAAAAAAAATTCCAGTTAAAATTAATGTAGATTTTTCATGAAAAGAAGACATGTTTCATTTTAAATGGTTTATATTATTCAGAAATTGATACAAAGTAGAAGTGTACACTTTATAATATATATGGGTTTGTTATGTAATAATTAGGAACTAATTCTCTAAATATATAAACGAAAAAGATCCTCAAGAATGAAAGAAAATGAATTCTTGTATAAAGACACCAGATTGTGTAATGTTTATGGCTGGGTCCTTATAGTTGGTATCAGAGTAAATGATTAGATAAAATTGTATTTTAGGATAATTTAAATATAATACCATTGAAATATTCTACATTATATTTAAGTCGAAATGATACAAAATTTAAATATTACAATTTTTCTTTGACTAATATATGTCTATTAAAAATTATTTTTCATTGAGGAAACATGGGAACTGAAGTAGGAAGATATCAAGAAGAAAATATCCTTCAAATTCAGAATCCTATAATGGTTGGAATCAAAACTGATCAATTTGGTGTATTGATGTCTTAGTTTAAATAGTTTATAAATATTGGTGTCATCCATGTTAGAGAGAAACCAAATTTACCACAAACGAATAGGTTGATAGTGAAGAATTTAATGAAACAAAATGCTCTGGTTTATAGTGGAACCTTAGATTTAGTGGTAACTAAAATAAGGATTTATTCTCTGGAAAATATATTTGAATTAACAGGATAATAAAAAAATCAATAGGTAACTCTTAAAATTTATTTTTTGGAAGATGAAGTTGATTGATTGTGTTGTTTAGATAAGAATACAACATAAAGAGAAGATATTGATGCCATGGAGTGGGATAAAATTTAAAAAAAAATTCTTAAAAAGTATTTACCTAAGTGTTTTTGATGAATAATGGAAAAATAATTCAAGAAATTTAGGCAAAAATATGAAGATTCATTAGACACATACGAAGAAAACTTTACAAGATTGGCTAGGTACACAAGAAATTTTATTTTGGATCTTGATAGTGAAATTAGTATATTTTACATAGAATTAATTCTAAATTTATAAATAGATTTGACTGCAAAAGAATTTAAAAGTTATTAGAATGTTGTTTGTTGTGTTGTGAAAGTGGGGATGAAGTTTCCTGATACTTATGTGCCTCATGATGAAAAGTGTACGAAGCGAAAAATGTGGAAATCTATGGAGAATTTTTCAACTAAGAAATCATGAGGTAATCCCCCAACTAGTTTAAAGTGTGGTAATTTTTTTTCATAGAATGTTTTATAATATTCAAAAAGTTCTACTGGTATGGTTAGCTTGGTTATACATCTTTTGAATGAAAAGGAAATATTCCCATACAATCCAAGAATGTGGTAATAGATTTCCATCCAATGATGAAATGATTTAATTACAATTAGTTGGGGAATTATGATAATATGTATATGAATTTAGTTACTCAAGATATAAATTGTTAATATTTGAAGAAAAAGGTTGTGGAAAAATAATTTTCCACTACAACAGTTGATGTTGGTCCATATAATGAAGTGGTGACACATATGTTACTTGTTTATTCAAATTTTGAAAATTCTATATTTGACTTTGGATCTTTGAATTCCTATATTTCAAATAAATTTTCAAGTAAAATTGTAATATCTCCTTAAAAAAATAAGATAAAACATTTTGTGAAAATTCTATGTGGAAATATTAATGAAACCAAGATTTATTAGAATCTTCCTATTGTTATTAGTGGGATGGATTTTCCTGAAAATCTAATTGAACATCCAAAAGAAGATGTTGATAGTATTTTGATACAGATTAAAATTTAGTTTATCATTCTAAGATAGATTGTAGAGCTTATAATTATATATTAAATGATTTAATATCTTTGATAACATACCAAAATGCTGATAAATTGATTATAGATTACAGGGAAACTTACCTAGATTATTTTTTTGAAAAGGAAAAAATTAGATTAGTGTTGTCCCAATAATAAATGAATATGTGGATGTACTTCATAATGATTTTTGTCACGACCCGCCTTCACCAAAAGGAGGGAAGGGTCAGCAGATTGATAGGCCCTTCCTTCTTTAAGTTGAAGGAGAGATAATGACCCCTGAAACCTGCCTTCAATAGGTCCCAAAGTGGCGACTAGCACCAAGGGTATAAAATCACACACTAAATGGAAGGCATTACCCTTTTTCTATTAATAGGATCGGGAGATAAGATGGTAAATCCCAACAACACCAAAAGCGGAAAGTAAAATTAAAGCCAATAAACATTCCCAATGCATGTTACAAAAGTAAAATACACAAAGTACAAAGTGACTACAAGGGTAAAGTACCAAAGAAAGAAAAACAGAAACTGCAACTGCCCCAAATGTCTGAGCTAGTATGGTCTTGCGCGATCCCCGAAGTCCTCCTGGAAACTTGAAAGCAGTTTTATATATGTAGGGTGAGAATACAAGTACACTCAGTAAGGAAAAACCAAAGACTCTCATGCAAAAGTGGGGGAACATGCTAAAGTCCCGTGAAAAGCAGACAACCAACACTATCAATGAGTTCATCCATCCCACTCACTGGACACACTCACCAAATAATGCAAGAAAGTAATATATATAATAAGAGAACATCGATGTTTGGGTACCCTGTGCTACTTTCCCACAGGTTATTGAAGACATCCTACGCATCGAACCAATCCTGCCATTCTCACCACAGTTCCACTACCACACCCGCCCGCACACACCTGGGCCACAACCTCACCACAGTCCCACTGCCAAAACCCACCCGCAAACACCTGGGCCACAACTGTCACACGTAACCATGCCTACAAACACCTAGGCTATAACAACCACCACCACACCCGAAGACACTTGGGATAGAAGATCCACTTCCATGCCCTAAAACACCTGGGCCTCATCCCGAAGAAACTTGGAAAAACCACATACCCGCACACACATGGACCAACCACCACACTGCCCTGCCCGAAGATTCTTGGGATAATAATGGACTTCAGGCCATCACAGCCTGCCCGAAGATACTTGGGCTATCCAGGAAAGGGAGCAAAAAGGAGCTAATAACCAGCCACCAATAGAAGTGTTGGGAAAAACACCCTCCCCCATGAAATGGGGGTGTTCGACACTAAGTGCTCAAATTGGGTGGGGCGCGAATAAGAAACACAAAAACTACAAGTATATATATATATATAGGTAATAAGAACTCTCCTAAGTTTAGGGTTTTCTTTAGCCTTCCTAAAGAACAAAAACAGTACCATGACTAGGTCATAACTTACACCAAACCAAAAACCCATTTGTCCCATCCTTTTTATCATGTTCAGTAATGATGTTTAAATAAGTTTCTACACCTACTTGGGAAACTAGTAATCATAAGAACAAGTCAAGGGAAATCAAACAGTCAAGCATCAACTACAACATCCACGCCCGGTTCTCTTGTAAAGTCACAACAAAAAAGGGATAAGTGAGATCCCTCAAAGTACAGGAACCAAAGAAAACCCCAAGACACTACCCCGTGTCCCCCCAAATGGTTTCTCATCAACAGAGGATCCCAACCCAATTCGTGATATAAACAGGGTAACCACCCGGTCTTAAAATTCACAACTACTGAATCCATATCAACAGGGGATCCCATCCCCATCCACATCACCCCGCAAACGGCCCGTGAAAGGAAAACAACAAAACCACCACCACCAACACAAATCAGGAACATGCTGGTATTTTAAGATTTATAAGATTTAACACACTCCATGATTTCAATTTCCGTGTGCTTTAACCGGTGTTATCACAAAAAGGGATTGATCCTGGTGCCTTAATTTATTTATCCGGATATACGTAATTAAACAAATTCTTTTACACAACAAGGGTTTACAAATACGATCCATTTAAACATCACCAGAGGTAAGGGTTCATTAGTGCACAGAGAAAATACCACCAACGGCCATGATTTTCAGTAGGCGTAAGCCCGCACAATCCAGAAAAGAAGATCATAAAACAAAGCAGCATCATCGATCACAACCCCCCCTCAATTCCTTAGAGTCTGTTAATTATATTCATTAAGGTTTGGTTAATCCAGTTCTACAGAATCAAAAGCATTCCCACCCCGCATGATACACAAAAGGGAGAGACGAAGGGAAATTCCCTACTTGTTAATCAACGATCGATGCTAAGCCTGGGCGTGGAACTCCACGGATAGTGATGCGGATCGTCTGAACGAATAGTGGCTCATCTGAATGAAACGAATATCTTCTGAATGAAGGGAACTTCTAGCATAGGGTGATCGAGAAAAGAAACCTAGGAGTACTCTTTTTTGTTTATAAAGGCAGGGGACGGTTGAGATAAGAACGCAAAACCGCGTAAGGAGCAGGGTTGTGGGTTGACCACGCGGCCCCACACACCATTAAAGGGTCAGACAGTTTAAATCGATGCACACACCAGGTTAATCTATTAAATATTTAAATTAAACGACATTTATGGGCATTACTAGGGTTTAACGGGGTCAAAATAGGGTTTAAAACCCAATTTGCGCAAAAAGGAGCGCTACTGGAAAAACCCCGTGGGGGTAGGCGAGAGCCACCGGTAGTTGAGAGCTACCGTTAGGCTATAGCTACCGGTAGCCGAGCTACCAGTAGGCGGAGGATACCGGTAGACCGAGATACTAGTAGACAGAGCTACCGGTAGGCTGCGGCTACCGGTAGACTGTGCTACCAGTAGACAGAGCTACCGGTAGGCTGCGATTACCGGTAGGCCGAGCTACCGGTAGACAGAGCTACCGGTAGGCTGCAGATACTAGTAGACTGAGCTACCGGTATGCCTGCTACCGTTAGGGTCGAACTTCACTGAGGTTCCCAGACTACCCAGAACACCCAACATGAGATTTTCACAAAGTAACGGACCCCCAAAAACCCGGGCCATTACAATTTTACTGGTATTATACCTGATCGAGGTGTTGAGTTTAATATTGAATTATTCCAGTTGCTAAGCTAATTTCAAATCCACTTATGAAATGGATCAAGTAAAACTTTTGGAATTGAAAAACCAGTTGGAGGAGTTTGTAGAAAAAAGTTTCATTCATACAAGAACTTAACCATGGTGTGACCCTATTTTATTTATTAAAAATATATTTTGTTAAATGAAACTTTTCATTTATTATATAACCTTGAATAATTTCACTGTTAAGAATAACAATGGTTTGCCTAATATCGATTATTTTTTTGATCATATCTATAGAATGTAATATTTTTCAAATATTGATCTTTGGTCAGTATCCCATCAGCTAAAAGTGAGGGAGGAAGATATCCCAATGACCTAGTTTCAAACAAGATATTGGAATTATGAGTTTTTATTTATTACCTTTGTATTATCTAATGTTCTAGCTATATTTATAGACCTTATAAATAGAGTTTTCAATGAGTTCTTGGATAAGTTATTGGTTGTGTTTATTGATGATATTTTTATATATTTTAATATTCATGAGGAATATAAAAGACAACTAAGGATTTTTTTTGTAAAACATAAATGAAAATTAGTTATATAGAAAATTTAGTATGTCAGAACATTGGTTGAAATATATTTCTTACCTCAGAAATATTATTTCTAAAAAAAGAATAACTATTAACCATGATAAAACTAAAGTTTTTAATGAATAAACAAGAGATAAAAATGTCCGAGAGATTTATTAGAAATTTAATACTAGAAATATATTGAAAACCTTTCTCGGTTATCTAAACCACTGACTAAGTAAAATTTAAAAGTATTTAAAATAACCATGACCAAAGAATGTGAATATTTTTTTTTCAAGAAATAAAAAATGATTGGTGAAAGATCTAGTTTTGTACTTTCCCCCTAGAAATGGTGAATTTTTTATCTATAGTAAATATTCATTAAATGGAAATGGTTGTGCCCTAATGCAGAATGATCGGGTGATTTCTTATGTTTCACAATAATGAAATACTCATGATTTATATTATCAGACACATGATATGGAATTAACTGCTACATGTTTGGATTAAAAAATTTGGTGGCATCATTTATATGGCGTAAAGTGTGAAATATATATTGATCAAATTTTTTTTAAGTATATAGTCACTCAGAAATATTTGAACATGAGGTAGGGAGTATAGATACAACTAACCAAGGATTATGACTATATTATTAATTAAAATATTAGAAAATAAAACATAACAGCTGATGTTTTGAGTTAGAAAAATAAGGCTACATTAAGCCTGTTATGTTTAAAACATGACCCTTTGGTTAATTATATTATAAATTATGGATTATAAATTATGAATCTCTGAAATTCTTATATTTTTTCACATGTCAGTAAATAATATCTGTCAGAAAGAATTAAACATGCTTATAATGTGGATCAGGTTTTATAGGAAAAGGTAGAATATATTAAGAAGGCTATGTTTCTAGAGTTTAATTTTGATGAATAAGGTGTTTTCAGATTTGGAAAAATAGTATTTGTGCCTTGTGTTTCCCAATTGAAGAAATAATTTTTAATAGAAGCTCATAGTTCCCTATTTTATTTTCATCCTAGATGCACTAAGATGTACAGTGACCATTAGGTGTATTAATGGTGTGATGGAATGAAAATATATGTTTCTGAATTTACTTTGAAATGTTTGACTTGTCAATAGGTTAAATAAGAACAAAAATTACCAAAGGGGATGATTCATCCCTTTCCAGTGCTGATGTGGAAATTATAAAATATATCCACAAATTTCATGATAGGATTACCAAAGTATTCTAGAGGTAATAATGAAATTTGGGTTATTGTTGATCTACTAAATAAATATAAAAATTTCCATACTATTTGAGATACTATGTCATTAGATTAGTTTTCCTAACTGTATCTGAAGGATATAGTATAGTTATATAGAGTACCTCTCTCAATTATATTTGAACATGTTCTTAGGTTCAATTCTACTTTTGTAATGGACTTCTAAAGTCACTGGGTATTGAATATCTAAATACTACTTTTCATACTCAATTTTATGGACAATTGGAGCAAACAATTTAGAACCAATAAGACATAATTTTTGATTGTTCAATGGAATACCAATGAAGTTGGGATAAATATATTTAATTAGTTTTGTTTTATTATAATAACAGTTTTCATTCAAGTTTATAGATGGATTATTTTTTGTATTTATATGGGAAGTGATACCAAAATCCAGTTTATTGGGAATAAGTATGTGAAAGGAAGTTGTTAAGATGAGAGTTGGTAGAATAAATAGTTGATAATGTAAAGATTAATTAGAAATATTTGAGGATGGCTCAGAGTATGTGTAAAATTTATATGGATAGCTAGAGGAAAGAATGTTATTTTGAGGAAGGTGATCATGTTTTTCTTAAAGTATCTCTAAATAAAAGTTTTATGCATTTTGGTAAAAAGGGTAAGCTAAGTTTGTGGTTCATTGGACCAAATAAAATCTTAGAGAAAGTTGTTTCAGTTTCCTATTAAGTGGGCTCTCCTTCAAGTTTATCCAAGGTATATAATGTATTTCATATTTTAATTATAATAAAATATTTACCAAATTCATCTCATGTATTGATACATGAATTAGTTTAGTTGGAAGATAACCTTTCTTATGAGGAAAAACCTATACATATTTTTGACCACAAAGATAAATTTTGGAGGAATAAGGTAATTCTTCATTTTATGCTTTTGTGTTAAAACCATATGGTTAAAAAAGAAACATGAGAATATGAAAATGTTCTGAGGGAGATATATCCCAACTTGTTTAATAAGTGAATAAAATACATGGATGAAATTTCCAAAAGGGGAAGGAAAGTAACAATAAAGGTAAAATTAAGATAATTCATTTTTATATTCTCTTTAATTTGAATTTATATATTTATATTCATTATTATAATATTAGGTAATTTTTTATTTAAAAGGAAAAATATTTATTTCTAACCAAATTGAGTTTTCATGTACTATATGGTTTTATTTAAGAGAATAATTTCCAAATTATATAATTTTAATTTGAAAAAATGAACATTATTTTAGAATTTAGAACATCAAAATTATCATAGGATTCATTTTTGATAATTTTCCAAAAGGATTGATTTTTCAACGAATATTGAAAAATACTAATTTTTATTTGAAAATGTATATTCTTTACAATTATTTTAAAAGTAAAATTATATTTTTGAATGGTTTTAAAATTTAAATAGATCCTTTTTATTAATCAAAATATAATTATAGTCTTTGGAATGAATTTTATACATGAATCTTTTATAAATACATTTTTTTACATAAAAGTGATTTTTTTGAAAAATTGTTCTTCATCATGTTTTGTGGGTTTATTTTTAATTTTAATTTTTCCACTTACATGAATTCAGTATTTAAAAATGTATTCCTAATTTGGAATCAATATTTTTTTTAAATATATACCTTTTATTTTTAGTCATTATGAATAGTAATCATTTTAAACTTTACTATAGTAGTAAAGGTAAAGTGGGTTAATTAAGGATAAAAATAATGCAATAATGACTAAAAAGTAACCCTAACACTTTACTTAAATTTATTGGATGAGTATATTTTATCCATTATCCCTAAAAATTAAAATATATGAGCTTTTTATTCTATTTGGATATGATTTTGTCCTTTATAATATCTTATGTAAAGAAAAGTCAAAAATATATTTTTTTAATTTTATAATATTTAAATTTTTGAAATAAGGATAAAAGAATATATTTTTTATTATGAAATTTTATTTAAAATATAAATTATTTTTTATCGTGGTAATTTATTTCTAAATTTTAGCAATGAAATAATTACATAAAATGATTACACAATCCTGATATAATATTATTTCAATTAATAAAAAAATTAAATAAATGCTAGGTTACCTCTGAAAGCTACCGTTGAGAAGGTCACCGATGAAGGATACCACTAAAGGCCACTAATTTAGGCTACTAATGCACCTACTATTAAAGCCTACCATTGTGAAGGCTACCATTACTAGTCTACCGATTCTTACCCTTCCATACATTTTCAAATTATTAAAATTATTATAATGGTCTTATTTTGTAAATTTAATGCGTCTGAAATTAATTAATGCTGATTGTAGACATATCAAGAAACTGTATCTAGGGATAGTAAAAGGTATGAGGAGGACCACACATGGTTTACTTATTCCTATTTTCGGATCTCAAATATAAAAGGAGAATACTGTGGAAGAAACCACATATGGAGATAATAGAAGAAGTGTGGGTGTAAAAAGGCGTATGAGATAACAAAACAATTCATGAGAAAAAAATTTCTCTCTAGATCAAAGAGAACATAGAAGAACCACCCGACACTTACACTGTGAACCCAAGAGTCTCAAGAAGATAATTTTGGGAGAAAAATTTCAAGGTTTCCTTCTATGCTTCATTAAATTTTTGTAAAAAAATAAGCAGAACACTCACATTCTAGAAGCTAGAACCTGGAGTTGTGACACTCTTTTTTGAGGACAACTTCCATAGAAAGACTCAAACTGAAAATTATTCATTCTATGGATTCAAGAAATGAACTGAAAATAGATAGATCTTTCTAAACTCAATCTCATAATATTAGCTATACTATGTTATTTTATTTTATATTTCTGAGAAGTGTGTGTTTTTCTGTTACACACACACTGTCTCTTGTTCTTGAACTGGAGGATACTGGAGATCCTCACATCAAAATTCTCTTAAATTTTTTTCCCACGTATAACTATGGAAGATACCGTGTGTGGTCTTTTTTGTTTGTTTTTCCCACGAAGAACTATGGTAGAGGGTGTAAACCCTGGACAGTTTGTGAAAACTATTGTAAAGCCTGATACAGACTGTGTATCAAGTTTATTGTTAATATAAACTACTTGGTTGCAGGTGATCACCAAGTGGAGATGATTAAGTATCATCTTGAGAATGAACCTATTGTTTTAATCTACTGTGTATTATATTTTGTGATACTCTGTTTCATCAATTTTTCATTGCTCATTAATTACTAACACAATTTTTTTTGCATTGAATTTGATAAATAGTTTTGGTTAGTGTGTGTTTGTGTTTAATTTAGTAAACTTGTTTCAAAAGTTGAAGAAGCTCTTTACACTAATTCAACTAAGGACTAATCACCTTTTGAGAAACCTGTTGACAAACTGAACATTTATATCTGTACTGCCTTAATTAACTGGGGTGCTTTCATATTTGGGGGATCTTTATAAAAATATTTTTAACAGAAATTTTAAGTAGGAACTCAATTAACCCCCCATCTTGAGATTCCACTCTGACCAACATTTGGTATCAGAGGGTTGTTTGTTTTATTTATACTATATGAACTATTGTGCAAGTTTTCAAATTCTTTTCAATTGTGATTTTAGTTGTATCTTAAAGATCTTAAAATTTCTCTCATATCTAAATTTTCAATTCTCTAAAATTCTAATTAACTATGGATAACTGAGTTGAGGGTGTAGCTACTAACAAGACACCTTTATTTAATTTCAATAACTATGCTCAGTGGGAGTTAAAAATGAAAATATATCTAGAGAGCATGGGTCCTAAGATCTGGGACACAATTGAAGAACAACATGCATTGCCTCTTACTGCTAGAGGCACATGGTCTCAGTTGACTAAAGAAACATATAAAAATAACTGTAATGCAATGAATGCATTTTACTATTTCTTAAGTGATGAAGAATTCAATAGAATATCTTCTTGTAACACTGCTTATGAAATTTGGGATAATTTGGCTATTTCTCATGAGGGAACAACCAAGGTTAAAGAAATGAGATTAAATACCTATACTATTAAATATGATAATTTTAAAATGAATTATGGTGAACTTATATCTAAAATGTATCTCAAGTTTATTGAAATAGTAAATACTACAAGTTTTCTTGGGAAACCAGTGGACAACAAGGATCAGATTATGAGATTGCTTTAATGCCTACTTGACAGATAGAGATGAAATTCTGTTTCTTTTCGAGAATCCTGTGACATAGGAAAGCTTCCAGTGAAGGAACTAATTAGAAAACTTATTATGTATGAAGAAGAGATTAAGGTAAATAAAGGAGATAAAAAACCCATAATTTTTTTTATCATTCAATACTACTACCTCAAAGAGAGAAGACCAAGAAAAAGTTCAAGATCCTGTAGACACTTCCATAAGTGAAGACTCAACTTATGACAGTGATGATGAGATGACTCATCTTTCTAGAAGATTCACAAAATTCTACTATAAGAATAAGTTATTTAGAAAGTAAAACTATAAAGGAAGGTATGATAATAAAGGAAAATGGAAAAAGTATAGAAAATGGAATAATAACACAAACAAGATAGTCTGTTATAAGTGTAAACGAAAAGGCCATGTGAAGGATGATTGCCCCAAGTTGAAATTTAAGAAGAAATAAAAAGGCAAGAGAAAGGGATATAAAAAGGCTACGAAATCTAATTAGAGTGCTTTATAAGATAACTACAGTGGATCTGGTGCTTCTGATATTAAAAAGGAAAAACATGAAAACCTGTGTTTGATGATAGGAATATCTGAGGTAACACTCAATTTCCCTATACCTAATGCTTATTATTCTGGGAATGAAAGTAAATCAAATAATGATGAGAATATGACTAAGGTTTAAATATTTGGATATTTTGGAATGCTTGAGGACACATTTAATTAACTCAAGGATAAATAAAAATTATTGAAAAGACAACATGCTTTAAATTCTAATTATAAGTCTGATATGGATATTGAGAAATAAAAATGTTCTCAGCTGTTAAAAGAGAATACCAAACTTAAATTATCAAATAAGAAATTAAAAAGAGATCTTGAAAAATTTAATAAAGTTGGGGATACCTGGAATCATTTTCTAGAGAAATAGATTACTCCAAAATACACAACTAGTATAAGATATCAACCAGGACAGAGAAGGATTACTAAAAATAAATTTGTTCCAAAATATAGATAGTTCACTACTAGTTCAAGATCTATACCATCTTTTGAAAAACATTTCTCTAAAGAACCTAACAAAGTTTTCATGTCTCAAAACATATTTTATGATTATAAGAAACCTGTGAGACAAGTATGGGTTCCCAAAGTTTCACTTGCTAACCTCTCTAGACCCAAGAAAATCTGGGTACCAAAGCTACCCTACACTTAATATGTTTTCAAGAAAATTGTTTAAAGAGATCTTGTAAAACTCTATGGTACTTGGATAGTGGATGTTCAAGACATATAATAGGAGACTATTAATGCTTCAAGATCTTAATTATAGTGGATGGTGGACATGTCACATTCAGTGATAATGCTAAAGGGAATATCGTTGGATTTGGACAAATTGGTAACCCTAATACTGTATTAATTTCAAAAGAACTTTTTTTTGATGGTTTAACATACAATTTACTAAGTATTTATTAGTTATGTGATGAGGGGAGGTGAGGAGAGAGCAACAAAAGAATGAAACTTGTAAAAGAAGTTTAAAGAAAAAAGAAGAGAGGTTCACCTCTTGAGTACTCCTTGAGAATCTCTTTAAGGCCTATGTTTTTGGACTATTTGTGATAAAAATAGGCATTGGAAGTGGATGGAGTTATTTGGAAGTGTATTTTGAAGAAATTTGGTAAGGATCAAAGCTTGAGTGGTGTGGGAGGAAAAGGGGAATGAGGGTGGTATTTATAGTGGAGGAGAGGAGGGATTTTACATTATTTTAATCATTATTGTAATATTTGTACTCAAGACTATGAATAGTCTTGGTTCATGTGACACCAAATTGTAATAATATAATTTCAGTTAGAAACTAGTGGGGTTACATCATCCTTGCATCACCTATGATTCATTAAAACAAGTATTAGCATTTATCGTAATTTATCGTATTTGACTATTCATCAAAAATTCAAAAAATTTAGAAAAATACAAAAAATTCACCCTGACCATTTTTCGATGTGTGGAATTAAAAAATGAACTCCATTTTTTGAAAATAAATTTATAAATATAATTAATTCATTTTTTTAAATATAATCATAATTTATTCAGAAATAACAATTTTTAATCTATAACTCATTTTTAACACCTTAACAAATTAATCAACATCTCATTACCTTATAAACCTAAGAAAATTAATTAATTATATGGTTTAATATTCATAAAGGGTTATATTACTATTCATTAGGGTATATTACTATTCACCAAAAAACAAGTTGGTTATATTAGACTCTAAATAACTTACTGATGACAACTGTAGATGACCATTTTTTAAAATTCAAAACACAAAAGTGGAAAATTCAAGTTTAATGGCTAGGTTATGACTATCTCCTATAATAAAAAAGTGTTGTATCACAAAGACTCAATTATTCATGCAATATAGTCTATCTAATGAATTGAATATATTTAAGAGAAATATACCATAAAATGTTTTGGGTGTTATAATTAGTAGGTTTTTCACCAAATATGTTTTAAACTATCTTGTGAAAGGTCTTACTGGTAAAGGTATCCTGTACCCAAGAAACATGGAATCCTATAATTAAGAATTTACTTCATTTAGATTGAGTTATTATTATCCATGAGATTTCACATTGAAAAAAATATGGATAGATTTCATTCTCATTTTATTGATTAAATGGAATGAGTTTTCAATAATTCACCTTACCATATTGATAATTCCTCATCGAGCTATTTGAATGGAATGTGTTTCTAGTTATCTACCATAACATGTATTTTATGAACCTCCTAATAATTTTATTGATTATATAGCACATGTGTTCAATTTTTTTCGTTCCGTATTGATTATGATCATTAATTATTTATTTCTTCCACTGTACTTAACCCTTACTGAGCATTTGATCTCACCCTTGTTTTGTTTCCCTTCCCTAGGATTCCATGAATTGTAATAAAAAAGATATGAAATGATATTCTAGATGGAATTAAATTATGATAAAAATAAAATTATTTTTTAATTTGTGTATTCATTTATAAAACAAGACTCATCTATGTATATAATTTACCAAGACTACTAAACTGATTAGTCATTCTGGATGTGTTTTATTGTATCCTATACCGATGTAATGGTAGTATGACACCAGATTCGGGATTACTAGGGTTAGGGAGATACAATTTATATTAACATAAAGTAATTATCTAATAAATTTAATATATATTTTTGACTTTATTCCAAAGTTTATCAAAAGTAATATTTCTACTTAACTTTTTGACTTCTTTACAAAATTCAAAAGTAATGTTCTATTTGAAAGTATACAACGTCAAAAAATTTTACCACTACCACAATACTTATTTTATATTTGGATTCCTTTAAAAGATTCCATGTTTTATTAAAATAAAAACTATACTTCCCTTTTTTCTAGTTATTTCAATTTTTAAATTATGTTTTTTAAAAGGAATGGGTATTTCAATATCTGAGAATTTTTTTCATATGAGTTCAAAATATGTTTCAAGTGTTTTATGATAAAATATGCAAGCATAAAAATGTTTTTTTTTCATTTTATGGTATATGATAATTATTGATGATTATTGGAGAGGTAGATATAACTTAAAAAATAGGCGATACTAATGCATCTTATACGATAGATGAGCCTAATATATCTTATACAATGGATGTTCTCAGATAACACTTTAAGGCATTGGGTAATGTTCCCTAAAATTATAGGGAAGAGGGAGGGATTTAAATAGGAAGTTTTATCCTATTAATTTAACTAGGATCTAATTATTTCTAACATGTGATATGAATATAATTCTATAAGTTTCTAAAAGGGGTTTTTATTTTGTGTCAATGGTTTTTAAAGGTTTTCTTTGAGGAAAAGGTGAGTTTTTTATGTACAAATGATTCATTTCATATACTCAAAGAATATTATGATAAAGGAAAGAAATTTATTGATCTTAATTTTTTCAGTAGAATAATATATTTATTATTTTTAGGTCCCGTAATTATATTTTTTCCTCATCCCATATTTTAAAATACTTTTCACATGGTTTAAGTATGGGTAAAAAAAATTCTAGTTGAAGTCATGCAATTTTTTCAAGAAAAGAAAACGTGTTTCATTTTAAATGGTTTATATTGTTATGAAATAGATACTAAGTAGAAGTTTCCACTTTATAATATATATGGGTTTGTTATGTAACAATTATGAACTAATTCTCTAAAAATCTAAATGAAAAATATCCTCAAGAATGAAAGAAAGTTAATTCTTGTATAAAGACACCAGATTGTGTAATGTTTTTGGCTATGTCCTTATAGTTAGTATCAGAGTAAAGGATTAGATAAAATTATATTTTATGATAATTTTAATATAATACCATTGAAATATTCTATATTATAGTTAAGTTTAAGTGATACAAAATTTAAATATTACAATTTTTCTTCGACTAATATATCTCTATTAAAAATTATTTTCTGTTGAGGAAACATGGGAACTAAAGTAGGAAGATATCAAGAAGAAAATATACTTCAAATTCAAAATCCTAGAATGGTTGGAATCAAAACTGATCAATTTGGTGCATTGGTGTATCAGTTTAAATAGTTTATAGATAGTGGTGGTATCCATGTTAGAGAGAAACCAAATTTACCACATAAGAATAGGTCGATAGTCAAGAATTTAATGAAACAAAACGCCCTGGTTTATAGTGGAACCTTATATTTAGTGGTAGCTAAAATATGGATTAATTCTCTAGAATAGATATTTGAATTAATTGGATATTCAAAACATCAAAAGGTAACTCTTAAAATTTATTATTTGGAAGGTGAAGTTGATTGATGGTGTTCTTTGGATAAGAATACAACATAAAGAAAAGATATTGATGCTATGGAGTGGGATAAAATTTAAAAAAAATTTCTTGAAAAGTATTTACCTAAGGGTTTTTGATAAATAATGGAAAAATAATTCATGAAATTTTGGCAAAAATATGAAGATTCATTAGCCACATATGAAGAAAACTTTACAAGATTGTCTAGGTACACAAGAAATTTTATTTTGTACATTGATAGTGAAATTCGTATATTTTACACCGGATTGATTCTAAATATATGAAGAGATTTGACCAAAAAATAATTTAAAAGTTATGAGAAAGTTGTTTGTTGTGTTGTGAAAGTGGTGATGATGTTTCCTGATACTTATGTGCCTCATGATAAAAATTGTACGAAGCAAAAAATGTGGAAATATATGGAGAAGTTTTCAACTAAGAAATACTGAGGTAATCCCCCAACTAGTTTAAAGTGTGGTAAAAAACATTTCATAGAATGTTTTATAAGATTAAAAAAGTGCTAATGGTGTGGTTATATTAGTTATAGATCTTGTGAATGAAAAGGAAATATTCCCATGTAATCCAAGAATGTGGTAATAGATTGAAATCCAATGATAAAATGATTTAATTACAATGAGTTAGGGAATTATGATAATATGTATATGAAGTTAGTTACTCAGGATAAAAATTGTTAATATTTGAAGAAAAAGGACGTGGAAAAATAATTTTCTACTACAACAGTTGATGTTGGTCCATCTAATGAAGTGGTGAAAAATATGTTACTTGTTTATTAAAATTATGAAAATTCTATATTTGACTTTGGATCATTGAATTCATATATTTCAAATAATTTTTCCAATAAAATTGTAATATCTCCTCAAAAAAATAAGATAAAATATTTTGTGAAAATTCTATGTGGAAATATTAATGAAACCATGATTTATAAGAATCTTTATATTATTATTAGTGGGATGGATTTTCCTAAAAATATAATTGAACTTCTAAAAGAAGATGTTGATAGTATTTTGATTTGGATTAAAATTCAGTTTATCATTCTAATATAGATTGTAGATATTATAATTCTATATTAAATGATTTCATATCTTTGATAACATAACAAAATTCTGATAAATTGATTATAGATTACAGGGAAACTTACATAGATCATTTTGTTGAAAAGAAAAAAAATTAGATTAGTGATGTATCAATAGTAAATGAATATGTGGATGTACTTTATAATGACTTTACTGGTTTTATACCTGACCGATATGTTGAGTTTACTATTGAATTATTTCTGATGCTAAGATAATTTCAAATCCCCTTTATCAGATGGCTCAACTAAAACTTTTGGAATTGAAAAACCAGTTGCAGGATTTTCTAGAAAAAGGTTTCATTCATACAAGAACTTCACCATGGTGTGACTCTATTTTATTTATTAAAAATATTGGTGGTGAAATGAAACTTTTCATTTATTATATAACCTTGAATTATTTCACTATTAAGAATAATTATCCTTTTCCTAATATCGATTATTTGTTTGATCATATCTAGGGAATGCAATATTTTTCAAAGATTGATCTTAGGCCAGTATACCATCAGCTAAAAGTGAGGGGGGAAGATATCCCAATGACCTAGTTTCAAACAAGATATTGGAATTATGAGTTTTTATTTATTGCCTTTGTATTTTCTAATGTGTTAGATATATTTATAGAGCTTATAAATAGAGTTTTCCATGATTTATTGGATAAGTTATTAGTTTTGTTTATTGATTATATTTTTATATTTTGTAATAGTCATGATGAATATAAATAACAACTAAGTTTTTTTTTGTAAAACACAAATGAAAATTAGTTATATAGAAAATTCAGTATGTCAAAATTTTGGTTGAAATATATTTCTTACCTCAGAAATATTATTTCTAAAGAAGGAATAACTATTAACCATGATAAAACTGAAGTTGTTGATGAATAAAAAAGAGATAAAAATGTCACAGAGATTTATAGTTTTATTGGATTAGAAATTTAATACTAGAAATATATTGAAAACTTTTCTTGGTTATCTATACCACTGAATAAGTAAACTCTAAAAGGATTTAAATTCACCATGAAAAAAGTATGTGAAGATTTTTTTTCAAGAAATAAAAAATGATTGGTGAATGATCTAGTTTTGTACTTTTCCCCTATAAATGGTAATTTTTTTATCTATAGTGAAGATTCATTAAAGGGAAATGGTTGTTCCCTAATGCAGAATGATCGGGTGATTTATTATGTTTCACAATAATGAAAACCTCATGATTTATATTATCAGACACATGATATGGAATTAGCTGATGCATGTTTGGATTAAAAAATTTGGGGGCATCATTTATATTGCGTAAAGTGTGGAATATATATTGATCATAAAATTTTGAAGTATATAGTCACTCAGAAATATTTGAACATGAGGTAGAGAGTATAGATGCAACTAACTAAGGATTATGACTATATTATTAATTAGCATACTGGAAATTAAAACACAATAGTTGATGGTTTGAGTCAGAAAAATTAGGCTACATTAACCATGCTATGTTTGAAACATGACCCTTTGGTTAATTATATGATAAATTATGGATTATAAATTATGTATCCCTGAAATTTCTCTATTTTCATCACATGTCAATAAATAATCTCTATCAGAAAGAATTAAGCATGTTCAGAATATGGATCGGGTTTTATAGGAAAAGGTAGAATCTATTAAGAAGGGTATGTTTCTAGACTTTAATTTTGATGAATAAGGTGTTTTCAGATTTGTAAAAAGAGTATTTGTGACTTGTGTTTCCCAGTTAAAGAAAGAATTATTAATAAAGGCTCATAGTTCCCTATTTTCTTTTCATCCTGGCAACACTATTATGTACAGAGACCATTAGGTGTATTAATGGTGTAATGGAATGAAAAGATATGTTTCTAAATCTACTTTGAAATGCTTGACTTGTCAACAGGTTAAAGAAAAAAAATTACCAAAGGGGATGATTCATCGCTTTCTAGTGCTGAAGTGGAAATTAGAAAATATATCCACATATTTCATGATAGGATTACCAAAGTCTTCTAGAGGTAATAATGCAATTTGGGTTATTTTTGATCTACTAAATAAATATACAAATTTCCATACTATTTGAGATACTATGTCATTATATTAGTTTTCCTTACTGTATCTAAAGGATATAGTATAGTTATATAGAGTACCTCTCTCAATTATATTTGACCATGTTCTTAGGTTCGATTATAATTTTTGTAAAGTACTTCTGAAGTCACTGGGTATTGAATATCTAAATACTACTTTTCATCCTCAATTTGATGGAAAATTAGAGCAAATTATTTAGAACCAATAAGACATAATTTTTGATTTTTCAATGGATTACCGGTGAATTTGGGATAAATATATTTAATTAGTTGGGTTTTCTTATAATAACAGTTTTCATTCAAGTTTATAGATGGAAACTTTTTTGGATTTATATTGGAAGTGATACCAAACTTCAGTTTATTAGGAAGAAGTATGTGAAAGGAAGTTGTTGGGATGAGAGTTGGTAGAAGAAATAGTTGATAATGTGAAGATTAATCAGAAATATTTGAGGATGGCTCAGATTATGTGTAAACGTTATATGGATTGATGGGGGAAAGAATGTTATTTCGAGGAAGGTGATCATGTTTTTATTAAAGTATCTCTAAATAAAAGTGTTATGAATTTTGGTAAAAAGGGTAAGCTAAGTATGTGGTTCATTAGACCAAATAAAATCTTAGAGAAATTTGTTTCTGTTTTCTATTGAGTGGGATATCCTTAAAGTTTATCCAAGGTATATAATGTATTTCATTTTTTAATTAGAAGAAAATATTTACTAAATCCATCTCATGTATTAATACATGAATTAGTTTAGTTGTAAGATAACCTTTCTTATGAGAAAAAACCTATACATATTTTGACCACAAAGATTAATTTTGGAGGAATAAGGTAATTCATCATTTTATTCTTTTGTGTTAAAACCATATGGTTGAAAAAGAAACATGAGAATCTGAAAATGTTCTGAGGGAGAGATATCCCAACTTGTTTAATAAGTGAATAAAATACATGGATGAAATATCCAAAAGGGGAAGGAATGCAACAATAATGGTAAAATTAGGATAATTAATTTTTATATTTTCTTTAATTTGAATTTATATATTTATATTCATTATTATAATATTTGTTATTTTTTTATTCAAAAGGAAAAATATTTATTTCTAACCAAGTTGAGTTTTCATGTATTATATGGTTTTATTTAAAAGAATAATTTACAAATTATAGAATTTAAATTTGAAAAAATGAACTTTATTTTTGAATTTAAAACATCAAAATTATCATAAGATGAATTTTTGATAATTTTCAAAAAGGTTTGATTTTTCAATGAATATTGAAAAATACTAATTTTTATTTGAAAATGTATATTCTTTACAATTATTTAAAAAGTAAAATTATATTTCAGAATGGTTTTAAAATTTAAATAGATCCTTTTTATTAATCAAAATATAATTATAGTCTTTGGAATGAATTTTATACCTGAATCTTTTATAAATACATTTTTTACTTAAAAATGCATTTTTTTTGAAAAATTGTTCTTCATCATGTTTTGTGGGTTTATTTTTAATTTTAATTTTTACACTTATATGAATTCAATCTTTAAAAATTTATTCCTAATTTGGAATCAATATTTTTTTTTAAATATATCCCTTTTATTTTTAGTCATTATAAATAGTAATCATTTTAAATTTTACTATAGTAGTAAAGGTAAAGTGGGTTAATTAAGGTTAAAAATAATGTGATAATGACTAAAAAGTAAACCTAAAACTTTAATTAAATTTATTAGATGATTATATTTCATCCATTATCCCTCAAAATTAAAATATATGTGCTTTTTATTCTATTTGGATATGATTTTGACCTTAATAATATCTTATGTAAAGAAATGTCAAAAATATAATTGTTTTTATTTTATAATATTTAAATTTTCAAAATAAATATAAAAGAATATAATTTTGATTATAAAATTTTATTTAAAATATAAATTATTTTTTATCATGGGAATTTATTTCTAAATTTTTGTAATGAAATAATTACATAAAACGATTACACAATGCTGGCATAATATTACTTCAATTAATAGGAAAATTAAATAAATGATTCTAATTTTTTTTAATATAATATAATTTGAATGATTTAAAATTCTTAAAAATCATATATTATTCCATTTTATTTTTATGTGATTTAAAAAGTCAACCATGGTCCATTTATTTTTCAATTTTACTTGTATAATAATTGTTTTGACCCTTTAAGAGTAAACAATTTTGATATCACAGAAATCACAAAAAATGGTTAACATGGATTAAAACCAAAAGATAAGGGTAAAAAAATACTATAAACTTTTCCAAATTTATTTTATAGTAGTATATATACTAATACTCATCTTATCTTCAAATCATATAAATAGAAAACTGTTTTAACCTAAAAATTAATTTATATTAATTTAATACATTAAGAAATTACTAGAGTGGCCCTCCCTTCTCTTATAAAAGGGAACCTACTATCCTCTTTTATTGAAATATAAAAATAATTTTTTTATAGCCAATACCTACCCAAATAACTTACTATAATCACTTTCCTAATTATAGAGGTCTTGGTTTAGGTATAATACTAACCTTAGAAGGCTTAAGGTGCAAAGAACAAAATATTGTCCAAAGAAGCGATACAACTTTTAACCAAATGTTTTAGTTTTATTTATCCTTAAACCTCCATAAAATATTCTTAATCCATGATGGTATATTATCAATATTATATCTAATATACTATTATGTTATTATGTAAATGTAACAGCCTATATCCATCTCTTTATTTATAAAATGGGAAATAAAAGCATCTTTTGTCTGTATGGTGGACTACTGCCATGCTAATCGATATAAATCATTTTCCATCACAAACACTCAAAACAGGTAATAATTATGTATTTAATTTATATATATTATTTAAATTAAATAATTATAATTCTGGTTGTACGTACATTTATATTACCACATCCATGAAATGATGTGATTTTTTTCATCACTACATTACATGGATGATATATATAAATATATTTAAAGAAATAATATTGATTTTATGATTATATATATCATTATATAAATATAAAATAATACATAACTTATTTTTCTAACAATTTTTGAAAAATTTAAGCATTATTCATGCGTACGTATGACCTACCGTCTTTATGATTGTAACACTGTTTATTTTTTCAAGACCATCATTCATGGTTCGTTTTAAAAGTATAATTTATGTAAAAAATGATAATTATTTCATGATTATTAGTCTTTATATGATGAAATAATGATGATGATTATTTGTTATATGATGAAATAATGTCTTCTTTGACCACAATCAACCTATCAAATTCATTTTGGACTTATGAACTGAATATTGTCAAAACGGCCAACATGAAATTGATTGATTAAATAATTAAATATATAATTATAATAAATAATATAAATGGAATAATAAACTTTAAAGAGATAATTATTCAATAAAATAATTAAAATATTTTTATTATCTTGGAATTGAAAGAATTTACGTGAAAAAACTGGCTTGAGGTAAGGGAAACTTTACAATTAAAACCTCATTTTAAATGTTTTAATGATTTATTTTCTAAATAATTATATTATATTTAAATATTATTTAAATTATTTTAAGTATGTATTTATATAGACATAAATGAATTATAAAATATATTTTATGTCCCTTATGACTTTATTTCAAAGGGTATCAAAAGGAATCATTCTATGAAATGTTTTGACCTTATTTATAAAATCTAAAAGTAATGTTATATTTTAATGTATAAGGTGTTAATAGATTTTCCCATCAGCACAAAAATTATTTTATATTTGTATTCCTTTATAATATTCCTTAATTTATTCAATAAAAAACCCAAATTACCTTTATTCTGGGTATTTTACTTTGGAAGATTATTTTTAAAAAGGAATTGGTATTTCAATATCAGAACTTGTTTAACATATGATATCAAAATAGTTTCAAGGATTTTATGATAAAAGATGCATGTATAATTTTTTATTAATGGTATGATACTTTATAATTATAAATGATTATACATGTCTTAGATACAACTTATATTATGGGTGATCTAAATACAACTTATACAATGAGTGATCCTAATATAGCTTATATGATGGGTGCACCCAGACAACACTCCAATTCATTAGCTGATGTTACTTTTATTTATAGGAAAGAAGTAGGGAGTTAACCTAGGAGGTTTCTATTATGAATTTAACTAGTCTCTAGCAATTTATGAAATGGGTTATAATATAATCTTCTAATATTATAAAATGGGGATTTTATTTTTTCACAATGCAACATGGGTTGACCCTGAACCGGTCACCCTAGTTGGCCTAAGATAATGCCTGACAGGCATTCCTGATCCTCTTGGGATGGAGACAAGATACAAGGGAAACAATGAGAACCAAATGGAATGATTTCACACAATATAAATAAAAAAATAGTAGGAATAAATGGATCATCCCAAACATGAATACAATAACTAAACTAAACATCCTTTATACATAAAATAAAAATATAACAAAGCTAGAAATCAAACCCAAACCAAAACTGATGACCACTAAGTCTCTATTTTACCCCAAGGGTCACTATATACTCCAAAACCTAAAACTATTAGTAGAGAATGAAACCAATATGGAACCTACACCTGAGACTAAAAACAAGAATAAACTATAGGTTTGAGTATTAAAACTCAGAAGGAATGCCCAAACAAATCTATTCCCAATGCATTTCCTTTAAACAAAAGAATAATCAATTATAGGTTTGAAATAAAATATATATAACCTAGGGTTTCACACATTTTCTCTTTAAAATAAATCACGTTCCATTTCCCTTTTTCATTTAAAAACTATATTCTTCTTCAATGAAGAGACACTAACATTTTATAGAGAAAGAATGTTTTTTCATTTAAAAATAGAGAAAGAAGGTATAAAACATATTTAAATCATTTTTCATAAAAATTTTCAAACCAAAAAATTAATTTTAAACAAATAGGTACACCACAAGTGAGCATAAGAAATGATTACATCACAAGGGAAACGTTAAATAAATGTGTGCATAACCAACAAAATAAGGCATATTAATCATCCGCCTCAGATAACCAAGTGCCGAAGAACATGAGAGAAACTAGGATAGTAGTGAATAATCTAGAACATAATATAAATATATCTCATACCATAGGCATGAATCAGTTGATAACACCATTATCACCCACACGCTCGGTTCTTTCCATACCTAGCCTAACCGATGAGAACTATCCTAAAGCAAAGCTAGGTCCATACTAAGGGCCACTAGATAGAGGGAAATCCTAAGCTAGAGCAGAAAAATTTCACCAAAAAATCACTATCTATGCCAAGTTCCCATGTAAATAATAAAAAGTGGTGATCCAATCCAACTAGAAAAGAAATATACCACATATAAACATATCAAACAAAAAAACATCACACACAACCATCACCCCGAACCACCCTAAGGAAAAATATTTTTCCCTCAACCAATAGATCATGAAAGATTACACACCATGGAAATCCCATACCATTAAATGTAACCATGGAAATAGGATCATAAAAGGAGAGTATTTAAATGAAATATTTTTTTTACAAGTGCCAAATGAGCCTTACATAACCTTCACATGTCAAACCATTTCTTAAAGAACCCAACACAAACTACTATCCAAACTGGAGGTCCAAACATCATTTTCAAATCTAAAACCACTTATAAAACCATTTAAGATATAAAATCCATCATTTTAGAATACAAATACATTTACCAAGAAAAATCCATGTCTTTTAAATCAAAAATCGCTTACAAAATATAATTGGGAATTTTATCGAACACTTGTTGTGCATAAATTAAAAAAACATTACCATTTACTTAAAAATAAGAAAAATATAACCTCTTTTCCCTTAAACAAACTTTTAAAATTTCATAAATCAATAATTAATATCCAAGGAAGGTTCAAAAAACAAGAAATTAATGATTCTTAAATTTAAAGGACAAAAGAAAAGGGAAACCTAACTCAAACCGTAAGCGCTTCAACAACACTAACCAAAAACAAATTCACAAAGGTTCCTAGAATTAGGAACACCTAAGATAAAACATAACCCTACCTAATTAACAAAAAAAGAACCATGAAACCTAGATCTATAATACCAATGAATAATAATAACTCAAGAGAATATAAAAGGATGGAGAGAAAGAAGAGAAAAGAAGATTACCTTAATGATTTATTATAAAATCTTGAATAAATCACCATAGAATCACAATGTCAGGAGATGGGAGGCATGAGGAAGAGGTGGGAGTGTCTTAGGTTCAAAAAAAAACCAAATTGGTGGAAGAATAGGGTTTTTTGAGGTTAAAATAAAAAGAGGGTATAAAGGTAATTTCAAAATTCTAAAACACATGGGCACTATGCATGATTAGGCTGCATGATTTCCCAAACTAGGAGCCAACCGTGCACCCTTTACTGGACACACTGGGAACCCACTTGGTTTTTCCACGTGACATGGTAAATCATGTGCCAACTTTGTGACATTTTTCTATCCAAAATTGTAGAACCATGTGCATGCCTTTTGTATGGTTTTCCTAACTATGTTTAGGCTGTGTGCCCTCGACCAGAGACACCCAAAAACCTGCAAATTTTTCATAAGATATGCATGGTTTAGATAAAACAATTCATTTTCCATGAAACTCAAACCATTCAAGAAGAATATAAACTAAATGGAGACTTAGCATATGGAGGTCTCATAGTTTCCCCATAACCACACACCTATACTGTGAAACATAATAAAAACACCCCAAAACTAAAAATTTAACTCCAAAACACCTAAAACACAAGAAAAAGACCAAGAAAAAAAATAAGACTAATTAAAAGAAGGAAACAAAAACAATGGTGTGAAAATTCCCCCCCAACATAATGCTTTCTTCCCCTAGAAATCCATAACATATCTAGTTGACCGATCAAAGAAAAAAGTGTATACAAGTGCATAATCCAACTACTCAAGCCAATAACACATCAACCACCACCAACATAAAAATCATACCTCTCACCCAAAACAAACCAATGAACTCGAACTACTTTTCAAATAACAATGGAAAACTCGAACTTTAATCTCTTCAACCTCCATAAAAACCACCAGGCCCACCCCAAGAGCCCATCCTTCACCAGGAATAGGAGAAAGAAAGAACAACATAAAAGGAATTAGAGACTCACTAGATTCAACATGGGAGGCCAGAATGGACTACCCACAATTATAATAATTTCATTCGGAAGCTCCACTAACATCACCCACTAAACATTGACACTTTAGTCTAGAACGACCAAAAAAAACCCTTAAAAGGAATCAAATGAACACGACACACCATGAGACTCGATTCACTTTAACATGGATCTTCCACCGAAATAGGTATTCAGAAGATACACACGCATCTCCCTCTTTCACTTCAAATGAGAAACATCAGAAACAAGACACTCAATGGGACACACCTCCACTGAAGACATAAATGTTTAGAATTTCTACAATATTCTTCCATTAAAACAATCGTTCTCAAAAGATTCATAATCCAAATTTTACATTTCAAATAAAAAGGAAAAACCACAAGACACCATCGCTACAAGGAAATTAAAAAACTATAAAACACCACCACCACAAAAGAAGAAGAAATAAAACATGAGGTCCCTTTAAACTAGACCCAAGATAACCCCTCACTCCTAAAAATGGGCAGGGGTGTCCTATGAAGGGGAATATCTAGCTCCACATCACAACCTTGAAACACCCCAAAAAAATATTTTCAATTAACCCAGGAATCCATAGGTATGGTAAGTATTTGGAGTACTTGAACATGATGAATTCTTATGACTAGGATTTCCAAATTGATGACACTGTATGATCCTACACCCGGAAGAAGCTGATGAAAGATATGAAGCCCTCTTAATTCTGTGACCAGAACCACCATTTTCAGGCTTATTTTTGATCTCCTTACTAGGTTTCCCTTTAACAATTCTAGATACTAAAGGAGTGTTTTCCACCATGATCACTCATGCTAATATAGCTTCAACCTGAATATCTTGCCTCCCTATATCGGCAATAGAGGTTAGACCGAACTATGACACCCTCAACTGTAATTCAGGTTGATTCCCATTCTCAAAATTTCAAGTCTTCATGGAATCATCCTCAGAACATTCTAGAAGATAGGGAAAAAGATCCTCAAAATTAAAAATTAACTCCAACACCAACCCATCACCTTGATACAGACAACACATTGTTGGGACCACTTTGTGTATGAAGTTGTATTTGTTTTCAAGATTTGTCAATGTTGGTCAAAATAAAGAAGGATATTCAAAGTTAATGGATGTTGGTTGAAGTGATGATTCATAGAAAATTGTTATGGATTCATGACATTGGATTCCATGCTTGGTCAATTATCCATAATGTAAAATTAGACAATTGTTTCACTGGTCCTAAGTTCAAAATAAATGTATCAAAGGTGATAAATTGTTTACAACAACGAAGATGGTTGAATTTTCATTTAGTTGAGGATGAATAGTTGTTTGGAATTCATATTCCAAAAATATAAGAAGAAGAGGAGGAGTTAATGAAATATTTCACTGTTTCAAGAAAATTATGGAAGAGCTTGAAGAACATTTGACTTTGAGTTGCATGAGGAAAATTAGATGATGCTTTGATGATTTGTATTTCATAAATAACATAATTTTGAAAAACTCATAATGGAAGCCTTATGAAGGAAAGGGAGAAAATGGTGACACCAATCATATTTAGTTTTGACTAGAAAGAATGATGTTGCTAGAAGACAGGGAAGTTTCAATACATTCCTTTTCAAATATGATGATGCTAAATGTGATCGATAAAAGACTATATATCATGAAAGATAAGGTTTTTGATGAAATCATCTGATTGTTTAAGAAGAAAGATGACAATGAAGAAGAATGAGTGTTCTTTCTAAAGCATATACTTAAGGTGGCGACATTTCCCAATGTTTGCCAAGTTTTTAGGCCTCAAAATAAAAAATTTGTTTTTGGAAATAGAAGGATTTCCTCATAGGATTGAATGGTTTAAAAAATAGTGAATAAAATCATCAAAAGAATAAAACCTCATACCTCAGAACATGGACCATGTACCATGTATGAGAACCGTTCGTGGCCGTGTACCATGTAGTGGGAAAGGTATGCGGGACGGTTTGTGGAACGGGTCCCAATATCGAAAATAGTTCATAGTGGAAGGAGTTGAGGTACGTAAGATGGCTCGTCATTGGAGGAAGATATGTAGTACATAGACCAGCAGGCTTACGGTACGTAGAAGGTCAATGGTATGCGATAGACACACAGTATGTAGTGAAGGTTCGGAGTTCACAGGAGATTCGTAGTACGCGGTGGTGGATCACAGTACGTGGAAGGAACATATGTCACAATGAAGATTATCCCACATTGAAGATTTGGGTAAAATGGGTTAGTGAATTTTTTGGAGTTATTTTCCTATATAATGAGTGCTAATACTATCATTAAGCTGAGTGAATTCGATAAGAAAATATTATCACTGTGGAAGAACTTGGATATGTCTGAAAGTGTTCTTGCAAGAATAATTCTACTAAGGGAAGCAGTACATGGGAGATATTTTGTGTAGGTTAAAGTGGTATGAAAAAGACCAAATGGTTCGTAGAATTAGAAGGAGCAATCTATATAAGAGTTTATGCATAGTATAAAGTGTTATGCGAGAGATGAAATGATTCCCAAAATTCGAGGAAGAAGTCCGCGAAATGAAGAAATAGTTTACCTAATAGGAAGGAACAGTTCGTAGAAGATGAAATTCCACAGAAGTAGAAGCTGTAAGAAGATATGGTATGCCAATGTGATACAAAAAGGTGGTACATAGATGTGATAGGTAGAAGAGGTATTTATAGAAGGTGGTATATAGAGTAGACATGGTATGCATATCATGCGTGCTACACAGAGAAGATGTGGTACGCAGAGCAGACATAATTGGCGGAGTATGCATAGTAGGTGAAGCAGGTGTGGTATGCAGAGCAGACATGGTATGAGGAGAAGGCACAATACATGGATCACGAGCAGTACGCGGAGTAGGTGTGGTATGCAGAGCAGGTACGATACGCATAGCAGGCGCAATACACAAATCACGCGCGATACATGGAGTAGGTGCGGTACAAAGAGCATACACAGTTGGCAGAGAAAGAATAGTACATGGAGTAGGTGCCGTACATGTAATAAGCACCATACACAGAGTAAGTGTAGTATGCAGAGAAGGTGTAGTACATGGAGAAGATACAGTCTGCAGAGGCAGAACTCATATGTGGTATATGAAAGAGAGGTAGGGAAGGTACGCGGAGGAGAGACTATTTGTGGAGTGGCAATACAAGAACCATACCTGGTACATAGTTCATAGAGGAGAAAGTTGGTTCATGTAGGGAATAAGAGAATTAAGAGTGTGGATGAGTTATATTCAATTATTCAGGCCATATTAACTGTGATGATGCTAAGTTGAGATGGTCTTTATTTTTTTGAAAATCACAAAGGAGGTTTGTGATTCTAGTAAGTAGAAGGAGAAGTTTTAGTGCATCTTGTTTTTCACTAATGAAGAAGGATAATAAAAATATGAAACTTTTAGGTTTTCTACTGGGAAAGAAGAAGAGAGTTACTTGCATGTCGCTCAGCAAGTAATAAGTGAAGAGTAGAAGATCAAGAAATAATGTGACATCCAATAGGTCTCAACACATAGAATACTCTATTGGTGTTTCAAACCCTATTCAATAGGGAGAAGAAATTCTTGGGAGGTAGTATAAATAAAAATCAAGGCACTGCATGTTGAACTAGTTCATCACCAGTTCATGAAGAAAGGATTTTTTTCCTTCCCCCTCCAAAGTGCAGGGACTCACACCGGTAAGATGATTGTTTTTCTAGGCAAACCACTATAATAATTACTACATTATAATGGATAATCTATGTACTGGTTATACCCATACATGTAAAGGACATTACTATTCTTATTGAGTGGTGAACATTATAAAAATATCATGTGCATGCGATAGGGAAAAGAGAATAAGAGAATCAAGATTCTAACCGGTCAAGAGGTATGGGGATAAAAAGTTGGAATTGGTTTAAAAAGTCCCCAACACAAATTCACCCCCTCTCAGTGTTAGGTGTATCCCAAAATTGTCCTCTTAATTGTTATTATAGGTAGGTTCACCTATTTTGGATTGTCTACAGTGAAGTTATTCTCTTTTGAATATTTGAGTTCCTTTCCTGAGTCAAAAAATAAGTGTAGTTTTGGTGATGATTCAGTTATCTCTAAGCAGAAGGACATACCTACCAAGACCATGATGAACTAGAAAAATAAATATAAGAGAAAGATAAAGAAGGAGTCCCTCTTATCCAAAGAATAGGAAGTATCTATTTCTCTATACCTTGGTAATAATGAATATATATCAGACATGGAATGTAATGAGAAGGTGGATCTAGTTTCCACCAAGAAGATGGATAACCTTCCCACCTCAAATTATCATGAGGTATGTGTTAGTACATTTTAATATTATTCTCCTGATGAAAATTCTATCACAAGTGATTATGATCAATCAACAACCTCTCAATAATTATCAGTTGATATATTAAGAGCTATTCTGCATGATATCCATGAAGAAAGTGCATCCCTTGTTTGTGGAGTATTCCAATGTATACAAGAAGATCTAACCCAACTAGAATAAGAAAATGATGTTTTGGAGAAGGGATTGCAATAAAAAATTGTTGAATGTCTAAAGCTCTCTAGATAGGTTGGATCCTATGTAGCATCAAAGAGGGAATTTGAAATAAGTTCCTCAAATGGATCAAAAATATTGAGGAGAAAGAGGGAGTCAATAATAATCTGGAAGAGAAGATCCATGCACTTGAAAATGAGCTAAAAATAGCACTGAAGTCAAGGATTTATATTTAGAAGAAAATTCCAAGAAGATCATGGAACTTGACTCTTTCTTACAAAACAAAGTTCTGATGCATGATCAGAATTTAAAACATTAAAGAAGAATTGTGAAGTGAATATGATCACGATTAAAGAACAGAAGATCATCCTCAATATAGAATGTCTAAAATTGGAAGCTTAGTGTGTCAATCTTGAGAAGTCACATATTGATCCCTCAAAAAAGTAGGTGACAGTTGGTACTGGTATTCAATGTTCATTGGTGGATTCTAAGGGTGAAAGAACTCCATCATGTGAAAAGAAGATCACGAATCCACTCAATGATCTATCACAAGCAGCTGAGAATGAACAGGTACCATCCATACCATCTTGTACTAATGTTTCTAAATTTGTTTCTACAAAACATGAAGGGTGGAAGAAAAATTCTAAAAAAGTATGGATGAGGAAAGGTGATGAGATACCTACCGCTATGACTAGGGTGGATAGGAAGAATAATGTGAAAGGTGGTTCCCCATAGAGAGCACAAAAAATAAAGAAGAAGGATCAAAAAACTTATATAGAAGACATCAAGAAGAGAAGGATTGTTGGTCAATGTTGGTGCTGTAATAGATTTTGGAATTGTGCATTGGATTTTTGGAACAACCCCTTAAATGAAAAATCACAAAGGAATCCCATCTCAAGGGGGAGAAATCCAGAGAAGAAGAAGAAACATCCATAGGTCTAGATGCATATGTAAACTGTGAATAGATTTGGAAATCTTGATAACATTTGTAATGTGTACAATAGAAGTGGTCACAAGGTTGGTACATGTTCATATCAACATGCATCCAAAGCTGATAAGAAAAGAAGATCACAAAATTTGGCTAAGAATAAAGAAGTATCCTTGGGAATAAATCAGAAGAATGTTGTAAAAAAAATTCTCCCAAGAAGATTCCAAGAATGAAATGTGATAATTCCTTGGATTCTAAATCCATGAAGTTGAAGGGTGGTGCATCGAAAAGAACTACCAAGAAGGATGCCACTCAGAAGAAGCCATGCGAAAGATCCAATCTTGATGCCTCAAATTCTTATGACTTATTGGTTATCTGGAGAGAAGATTTGGAAAGAATGAGGGAAATGGAATATTAAAAAGCTAAGGATAGTGTAAAAAGAAAAACGAATATTTCATATAAAGATAAAGAAGTCCTATGTGTGAGGTGAAACAAGGCTGGTCACACTGTAAAAAATTTCATTACATTTATTCTAGCTTAAGAAGAATTTCTTAAAATTAAATCAGAAGATTCTAGTGATTGAAAATAATTTGAAGAATGAAGGATCACACAAAAAGAAATAGAAGAAGTATTGAGATCCACACAAACACAATCAGAATTGAAGATTATTGGACACAACTATTTTGATAATCCCAAATCATGTGTCATTTATGTGATAATCATATTTCTATGATAGAATAATCATGTTTCATTAATATTTATAATCTCTATCCATTGATACCTATGTATATTTAATCTCACTATTCTATTGTTTAAGCTTACAGTTCAAAGGTCATCGATGAAAAGGTTATCGATGCAAAGGTCACCGATGCAAAGGTCACGAATGCAAAGGTCCCCGATGTAAAGGTCACCGATGCAAAGGTCCCCGATGCAAAGGTAACCGATGCAAAGGTCACCAATGAAAAGGTCACAGATGCGAAGGTCATCGATGCTAGGTTACCGCTGAAAGATACCGTTTAGAAGCTCACCGATGAAGGATACTACTGAAGGCCACTGATGAAGGCTACTGATATACCTACTACTAAAGCCTACAGTTGTGAATGCTACCATTACCAGTATACTGATTCTTACCCTTCCACACCTTTTCAAATTCTTAAAATTATTATTATGGTCATATTTGGTAAATTTAATGTGTTTGACATTAATTAATGTTGATTGTAGACATATCAAGAAAGCGTATCGGGGGACAGTAAAAGGTATGAGGAGGATCACACATGGTCTACTTATTCCTATTGTTGAATATCAAATATAAAAAGAGAAGACTAAGGAAGAAACCACATATGGAGATAACAGAAGAAGTGTGGGTGTGAAAAGGCGTATGAGATAATAGAACAATGCATGAGAAAAAAATTACTCTCTAGATCAAAGAGAACAAGGAAGAACCACCCGACACCTACACTGTGAACCCAAGAGTCTCAAGAAGATAATTTTGGGAGACCAATTTCAAGCCTGCCTTCTATGCTTCATCAAATTTTTGTCAAACAAGAAGCAAAACACTCACCTTCTAGAAGCTAGAACCTGGAGTTGTGACACTCTGTTTTAAGGACAACTTCTAGAGAAATACTCAAACTGAAAATTCTTCATTCTAAGGATTCAAGAGATGAACTACAAATAGATAAAGATTTCTAAACTCAATCTCATAATATTAGCTATACTATGTTCTTCTATTTTACATTTCTGAGAAGTGTGTGTTTGTTTGTTACACACACACTGTCTCTTATGCTTGAACTGGAGGATACTGAAAATCCTCACATCAAAATTCTCTTACATTTTATTTCCCACGTATAACTATGTAAGAGACCATGTGTGGTCTTTTTTGTTTGTTTTTCCCACAAAGAACTATGGTAGAGGTTGTGAACTCTGGATAGTTTGTGAAAACTATTGTAAAGCCCGATATAGGATGTGTATCAAGTTTATTGTTAATATAAACTACTTGGTAGCAGGTGATCACCAAGTGGAGAGGATTAAGTATAATCTTGAGAATGAACCTATTGTTTTACTAGACTGTGTATTATATTTTGTGATACTCTGTTTCATCTATTTTTTGTTGCTCATTAATTACTAACACAATTTTTTTTGCATTGAATTTGATACGTAGTTCTGGTTAGTGTGTGTATGTGTTTAATTTAGTAACCTTGTTTCAAAATTTGAAGAAGTGTTTTACACTGATTGAACTAAGGACTAATCACCCTTTGAGAAAACTGTTGACCAAATAAACATTTATATCTCTACAGCCTTAATTAACTGGTCTGTTTTCATATTTGGGGGATCTTTATAAGAATGTTTTTAACAGAAATTTTACGTAGGAACTCAATTAACCCCCCTCTTGAGATTCCAATCTGACCAACATTTGGTATGAGAGGGTTTTTTGTTTTATTTATACTATCAGAACTATTGTGCAAGTTGTAAAATTCTTTTTAATTGTGATTTTAGTTGTATCTTGAAGATCTTAAAATTTATCTCATATCTAAATTTTGAGTTCTTTAAAATTCTAATTAACTATGTATAACTGAGTTGAGGGTGCTATAACTAACATTCCCTCTTTCTTTAATGTCAATAACTATGATCATTGGAAATTAAAAATTAAAGAGTATCTAGAGAGCATGGTTCCTGTGATTTGGGACACAATTGAACAAAAAAATGCATTGAATCTTACTTCTAGAGACACATGGTCTCAGTTGACTAAAGCTACATATAAAAATAACTATAAAGAAATGAATGTATTGTACTATTCCTTAAGTGATGAAGAATTAAATTGTATATTTTCCTGTAAAACTTCTTATGAAATTTGGGATACTTTGGTTGTTTCTCATGAGGGAACAACCAATGTTAAAAAAAGGCGATTAAATACCTATACTATTAAATATGATAATTTTAAAATGAATTATGGTGAAATTATATCTAAAATGTATCTTAGGTTTAATGAAATATTAAATACCATGAGTTTTATTGGTAAACCAGTGGACAACAAGAATCAGATTATGAGATTGCTTCAATGCCTACCTGACAGATGAAGATAAACTTTTATTTCTATCCGAGAATCCTCTGACATAGGAAAACTTCCAGTGAAGGAACTAATTGGAAAACTTATGTTTTATAAAGAAGTGATTAAGGTAAATAAATAAGGAGATAAAGAACCAAGAAAGAAATATGTAGCATTTAATTCCTCTACCTCAAAGAGTAAAGACAAAGAAAAAGTTCAAGATCCTGTAGACACTTCAACAAGTGAAGACTCAACTTCTGACAGTGATGATGAGATGGATCATCTTACTAGAAGATTAAAAAAGTTACACTATAAGAAGAATTTCTTTAGAAAGTAAAACTATAAAGGAAGGTATGATAATAAAGGATAGTGGAAAAAGGATAGAAAATTGAATAATAACAAAAATGAGATAGTCTGCTATAATTGTAAATGAAAAGGCCATGTGAAGGCTAATTTCCCCAAGCTGAAATTTAAGAAGAAATAAAAATACAAGAGAAAGGGATATAAAAAGGCCTAGAAATCTACTTGGAGTGCTTTAGAAGATAAATATAGTAGATCTGATGCTTCTGATATTGAAAAGAAAAAACATGAAAACTTATGTTTGATTATAGGAATATCTGAGGTAATACTCAATTACCCTATACCTAATGCTTATTATTCTGGGAATGAAAGTAAATCAAATAATGATGAGAATATGACTAAGGTTTAAAAATTTGAATATTGTGGAATGCTTGAGGTTACCTTTAATGAACTCAAGGATAAATACAAATTATGGAAAAGACAACATGCATTAAATTCTAATTATAAGTCTGATATGGATATTGAGAAAGAAAAATGTGCTCAACTGTTAAAATAGAATACCGAACTTAAATTATCAAATAAGAAATTAAAAAGAGATCTTGAAAAATTTACTAAAGTTAAGGATACCTTGACTCAGTTTCTAGGAAAACAGATTGCTCCAAAATACACAGCTGGTATAAGATATCAACCAGGATAGAGAAGGATTATTAAAAATAAGTTTGTTCCAAAATCTGGATAGTTCACTACTAGTTCAAGCTCTGGACCATCTTTTGAAAAACATTACTCTAAAGAACCTAACAAAGTATTCATGTCTCAAAACATATTTGATGATTATAGGAAACCTGTGAGACAAGTATGGCTTCCCAAAGTTTCACTTGCTAACCTCTCTGGACCCAAGAAAATATGATTACCAAAGTTACCCAACACATAATATGTTTTTCAAGAAAATTGTTTAAAGAGATCCTATAAAACTCTATGGTACTTGGACAATGGATGTTCAAGACATATGATAGAAGACTATTAATGCTTCAAGATCCTAATTAAAGTGGATGTTAGACATGTCACATTCAGTGATAATGCTAAAGGGAAGATCATTGGCTTTGGCCAAATTGGTAATCCTAATACTTTATTAATTTAAAAAGTACTTTTTGTTGATGGGTTAAAGTACAATTTACTAAGTATCTATCAGTTATGTGATGATGGTTTTAATTTTATGTATGAAAATGATGCATGAAATGTTTTTAATTCTAAAAATAATTTAATATTCACTGCTCTTAGAAATAAAAATGTATATATTGTTAATTTAAATTCTTTATCTAAGAAAAATTTTACTTGTTTAAATGATTTACATAAGGAATCCTAGTTATGGAATAGAATATTAAGACACTACAATGTGCACTAATTTAAGAAACTAACTAGGAAATGTTTAGTTAGATACTTACCTAAATTGGAATTCCCACTTAACAAAGTTTGTAATCCTTGTCAAAAGGGAAAACAACACAAAGTTTCTTTCAAACCAAAGAAAGAAGTTTCTACTTCTCAAATGCTTGAGTTGGTTCACATGTATTTTTTTGACCATCTAGAGTTTCAAGTATAAATGGTAAGCACTATATTTATGTTCTCATATATGATTTTTCTAGATATACTTGGGTATAATTTATAGCTCACAAAAGTGAAGCGTGTTTTTACTTCATTAAATATTACAAGTCTAGAAAAAATATTAGTGGACTCAGAATTAAGACCTCGAGAAGTGATCATGGCAATGAGTTTGAAAATTAGAAATTTGAATAATTTTTCTCACAAAATGGATATAATCACAATTTCTATGCTCCAGGAATACCTCAAAAAAATAGAGTTGTAGAAAGAAGAAATAAGACACTTCAATAAATTTTCTGAACTATGCTAAATGAGTATAATCTACCTATCTATTTTTGGACTGAAGCTATTAATATAGCTTGTTAAATTATCAATAGAGTCTAAATTAGACCTGTTCTTAAGAAGACCCTTTATGAGCTCTAGAATAATAGGAAGCCTAAGGTTAATTACTTTAGTGTTTTTGGTTTCAAATTCTTTATCCTTAACACTAAATATAATCTTGACAAATTTGATTCTAAGAGTGATGAAGGAATTTTACTAGGTTACTCAGTCTCTAGTAAATCTTATAAAGTTTTCAATAAGAGAACCAATTGTGTGGAATAATCAGTTCATGTAAAATTCAATGAGACTGATCCACATGAATCTAAAACCTCCATTGAACATCTTGAGGAAGATATTTTAATTCTAGATCTTAATGATAAAGACAATAAACCCTTAGTGAAAACAACTAGTTTTGGAAATTTTCTAGAATCTATGCATGGTGAATCTGAACCCATAGAATACCATGAGGAGTCTAATTCAACTATTTCTAGAGGTATTAGAACTCTCAAGAATTGTACTTTAGATGTTGTAGTAGGAGATCTAAATAGAGGAACACAAACTGGAGATTCTCTGAGAAACCAGGTTGAACAACAAGATTTTATTTCACATCTTGAACCTAAAAATATTGATGATGAAATTAATGATGAATTTTGGGTGATAGCTATGCAATAATAATTAAATTATTTTTTGAAATAAATAATGTTTGGGAATTAGTAGAAAGACCTAAAGACACTTTGGCCATATGCACTAAATGGGTGTTTAGAAATAAAGTTGATGAATCTGGAAACATAGTTAAAAACAAAGCTAGACTAGTTGCACAAGGATATATTCAAGAATAAGGAATAGACTATGAGGAAAATTTCACACCTGTAGCTATAATAGAATCCATTAGGATATTACTTGCCTATGCAGCTCATCTGAATTTCAAACTTTATCAAATGGATGTAAAAAGTGAATTTCTAAATGGGTATATTGTTGAGGATGTATTTTTTGAACAACCCCCTTGTTTTACAAATCCCCATATTTCAACTAACTTTTTTAAACTTTCTAAAGCTTTTTATGGTAAAAAATAATCTCCAAGAGCTTGGCATGATAGACTTAGTTCTTTTCTGATTTCAAAAGGTTTTTCTAAAGGAATATTGGATTCTACTTTCTGTATTAAAAGGATTTCCAAATATATTTTAATAGTATAAATTTATATAGATGAAATTATTTTTGGATCCTCTAAAATTTTTTTATGTACCGATTTTTCAAAAATGATGCAAGATGAATTTGAAATGAGTTTAAGGGGGGAACTTAAAATTTTACTTGGTTTTCAAAATTTTCAAAATAAAAATTGTATTATTCTAAATCAGAGTAAATATACTAAAGATATTTTGAAACATTTTGGTTTGGATAGTAATAAGGGCAGTGATACACCTATGAGTACCACCTGTAAATTGGATGTGTATGATACTAGTAAATCAGTGGATCAAACCAATTATAGAGGTATGATTGGGAGTCCGGTCTATCTTACTGCTAGAAGACCTAATATTATGTTTAGTGTATGGATATGTGCTCATTTTCAAGCCAATCTCAAAGAGTCTAATTTAAATACTGTTAAAAGTATTTTTAAATATCTCAAGTATATTAAAACTTAGGACTATTTTATACAAGAGGGCAATAATTTTATTTAATAAGTTATTCAGATGCTGACTTTTCTGGTTGCAAGTTAGATAGAAAGAGAACATCTGAAACATGTCACATTTTGGGAAAGTCACTAGTATCCTGGTGTAGTAAGAAACAAAATTCTGTTACATTATCTACTACCGAAGCATAATATATAGCTACTGGTAGTTTTTGTGCTAAAATTACTTGGATGAAACACACTTTACTAGATTATGGATTTCAATTCTAACATGTCTCTATAAACTGTGTCAATACAAGTGCTATTAACATCTCTAAAAATCCAGTATCTCATGCTAGGACAAAGAACATTGATGTGAGACATCACTTCGTGAGATATCATTATCAAATAGGTGATATAAATTTTGAATTCATTGGCACTAAACATCAATTGGATGATATGTTCATGAATCCTTTGAATTCTGAGAGGTTAAATTACATCAAACATGAGTTAGGTATGATAAACTGTTAAGGTTAGACCTCACCATTAGACCTCTCCATTAGAGACCTCACCATTGGACCTCATAGTTAGAAACATCACCCTTGGAGCTCACAGTTAGAAACCTCACCATTGGACCTCACAGTTAGAAACCTCACCATTGGACCTCACAGTTAGAAACCTCACCATTGGACCACACAGTTAGAAACCTCACTGTTGGACCTCACTGTTAGAAACCACACAGTTAGAAACCTCACCGTTAGACCTAAAAGTTAGAAACCTCACCATTGGAACTCACTATTAGAGACCTCACCATTGGACCTCATAGTTATACACCTTACTGTTGGACCTCACAGTTAGAAACCTCACCGTTGGACCTCACAGTTAGAAACATCGCTGTTGGACCTCACAGTTAGAAACCTCACCATTGGACCTCACAGTTAGAAACCTCATAGTTGGACCTCCCAGTTAGAAACCTCACCATTGGAAATCACAGTTAGAAACCTCACCATTGGACCTCATAGTTAGAAACCTCACTGAATGACCTCACCGTTAGAACCTCACCGATAGACCTCACCATTAGAACCTCACCAATAGAACTCACCTTTAGAACCTCACCGATAGACATCACCATTGGAACCTCAATAATAGACCTCATCATTGTTACCTTAACTATAATAAATGTTTTCAGGACTTAGCATTTTCGTGGACGAAATCTGAAACGTTTTCTGTATTACTCATTTCTTTTACTTGATTTGTTTTTGATCCCTAAATGATATAAATAAAGAACACACCACATTTATATCCACATATACTCTCTCCTAAACCTCTTTCTACCTAACATAAGAACTTCACATTCTACTGAAACCCTCGAATCGATCTAGATTGAAATGGAAAGGTTGAAGAGACCATTGGTCAGTGATAAAGGAGATTTGCCAAATCCAAAAAGTCCTCGAGCTGAGTTGAGTAGTGGAAGACAAGCAATGGAAAAGCTAATCAACCCTCATTTTTTGAAGAGGGAAATTGTGGTTGAGAAGAATTTGAGATCAGAATGGATAATGTTGAGCAGGTCTTTAGTGATAAAGGCACTTCAAGATCAAGGCTAGGTCAAATGATTTTCAAATAACAATGGACCCTATTATCCGAATCTAGTGAAGGATTTTTATGAATCTCTGATGTTAGAGTAGACTGAGGTTGAGAATAGAATGTCTTCAAAGGTAAATGTAGTAAGTATAAGCTTCTACTCTCTTGAATGGGCTGAGTGTTTGAGAGTACCACATGAAGGGATTTTTGACTACTACTCAATAGTGGTGCCTCCCACTAGTGATTTCTTCTATTACGAAGAAGCCTTAATCGAACTGATAGGGAATGGGATCCCAAGGAATGTCATTACTGCTAAAATGGAAGGAGAAGACAAGTTTTTGTTTAAGTTTGTTCATCATTTATTGAGTCCCATGAGAGGGGACTTTTCTACCTTGAAATATCAAGATGTATTTCTCTTGTATCTGTTGAAGCATGGACTGAAGATAGATTTGTGTAGGCTACTGATGATTAAATTAGAGGATATGACAAAGCCTAGTTCCAAGTCCAATACATTGTTTCATGCCAAATTGATATCCTTGATATTAAAGGTGAAAGGATTTACTGGAAACAAGGAGGAAACAGTTATAGTAAGGGACAAATTCTGCATTACTAAGATGATTTTCAAGTTGATGAAGATAAACTAGAACCCTTGGAAAATAAGATGGGTGCATGATGAGGATAAATTATATGAAGAATTAAACCATTTTATCCATCCTACTAGGCCTAAGGATAAGAGAGACCCTAATCTTAAGCTTGATTAAGTGGAGCCTGCATATTCAGATGAAGAAGAAGAGGCTGGTGGTGTGCAAGAAAGAGAGGAGTCTCCTATAGATGACAGGAGTGATCCTGACCTTCCCTCAAATCCTCATTCTAATATTGTATCTTTTGGTGAGCCTAGACCACCATAAAGGCTACCTAGAAGGGATAATGTTCTAAGGGGTAGTGATGATGAGGAAACCAGTGAAGAAGAAGAAGATAAAAATGTATTAAGAGACATTAGAGAGACCTCAGAGGAGGAAGATGACACTGAATCTAGTCATGATGACTTTGAGACATCTTCTAGTGAAAGTGAAGAGGAATGTCTAAGTCTTGGTCCTCTGATAAGAAATACTGATTTGGTAGAAAATGTGAATGAAGAGGTTGCTGATTCGATTGAATTTGGAATTGAAATATAAGTAGTTGAAGATTCTATGGAGGAAGTGGCAGCGGACTCTCCTGTTGATGCAATTTCTCAAGGAGGTATAGCTGAAGTGAATGTGGTTGATTAGTAGAATTCTCCAAGTGAGGGGGAGGAACCAGTTGCTATAGGTTCGATTGTTTTTGCTCATGGAATAAAATATTGGTCATAAGACCCTGTATTTGTGGTCTTAGGCTTAGATTATGGTGATTTTGATGATGATCAGCTTATTATAAGTCCTACAGTTCCTTCAGTTACAGAGACTACTATTTTGTAGCCAGTAATACTTTTAACTCGAGACTATATGAAGAAGGATGATTTGGAATCATTCAAGTTAGTTTTGAAAATGCATTTTGATGAGAAATCTGTTGAGATAGAAAGATCTGTGGTCCTAAATCAAGAAGTGGTCGCATTTTCCTTAGAGAGAGTTATTTCTGCCTCTCACTCAAATATACTACATGAAGTAAAGGAGTACTAGAATTAGGTCAAAACCTTGGCAAAGGATATGAAATCAATGAAGTAGTCAATTTCCAATTTGGAATCCTATATCGATTCAAGGGTGAAAGTGGACAGAAATATTAGATATGTTAAAAGTGTTGTTCAGCAGATGGTCACTGTGTTTGAGGGCTTTAAGAGGTCTATAGAGACACATGTGAGTGGCCAAGATGATGATGTGGAAAGGCTGATCAGTGGGATGAAAAAATCTTGTAAGGAGACAATGGATTTCACTTTGGCACCTCTGAGTGCATCTGCTTCATCTTCAGCCTCTCCTCCAGTTGATCTAGAAGCCTTCAAGTTAGTTTTTAGAGAAGAAGTGGAGAATTTTTCTGGTTCTAGTACCTCAGACCCTTAGTCTACGAGACATTTTATTTATACTACCATATAAATTCATAACCTTGTGGGAAATTATTTAAGGGAATCTGCTCAGTATTAGAATGCCATTAAAGAGAAAGTTGATTTCTATTACAAAAGGGTATACACTAAGCATCAGATTGATGGTCACTTTAAGCTATTATTGGAGAACTTGAGGATCCCACCAGTCACTCAGGAATTTAAGCATCACATTAGCAATCTTAGAGAGCTGAATCCTGCCTTAAAGATATGTATAGAGAATAAAGATGACTTTATCTCGCCAATTAAAGATGAGGAAGAATTATTATGGATTTCAGAAATCTTCTTTTTTCCTTTCCTCCTTGTGGATTTCACTTCCATCGTTGTTCCTCCAGCCTTTCCTTATTCCTCGGCTATTTTAGGATCTACCAGTACTACACCAATTATGACTCCTGAATAGGCCATCATAAGCTTAAACCCTATGAATACTCAAAGATCTACTCACTATAGGTCTACTGATGCCTCTGTAGCAGCTCCTCCAACCCTACTGACTGCCATACCGAGGCCTATCCCTCCATCTTTAGACCCTAACTCCTCAGCTTCAAAAGCCAAAGCACCCTTGGACATATCTGATGTGGATTGACTGTGGGATGACTTAGTTGATAGGGATATTTTGTATACTTTTTGTATCTTATCTTATTACTTCATTCATAATAAAATCCTATTTTTGTAACTTTTTATCTTGCATTATTTTTGTTAATCACAAAGGCATAGATGTTTTAAGTTGCTTGAATCTTTGCATGTTTATGCTATCTATTTTTGGAGAAGTTTTAAGTTCCCCAAAGTTACCCAAAGGGGGAGAAGTTTTTAAGTTGACTAGAATCCTTGTATATATATACACTATTTTTATTTTCCATAATAACCATGGTTCAGTTTTAATTATACACATCTCTGAAGATATTAGCAAATGTGCTTAACCATGATTGAGAAAATACTGACATAATTTGTGATTATCAAAAAGGGGGAGATTGTTGGACCCACCTATTTTGATAATCCCATATCACATGTCATTTATGTGATAATAATATTTATACTATAGAATAATCATGCTTTATTAATATTTATAATCTCTATCTAGTGATACCTATGTATCTTTAATCTCACTATTCTATTATTTAAGCTTACAGTTCAAAGGTCACTGATGCAAAGGTCACCGAGGCGAAGGTCACCGATGAAAAGTTCACCAATGCAAAGGTCACCAATGAAAAGGTCACCAATGAAAAGGTCACTGATGCAAGGTTACTATTTAACGCTACCGTTGACAAGGTTACTGATGAAGTTTACCGATGAAGGATACCGCTAAAGGCTACCAATGAAAGATATCGATGTACATACTATTAAAGCCTACCATTGTGAAGGATACCATTACCAGTCTATTGATGATTACCCTTCCATACCTTTTAAAATTCTTAAAATTATTATAATGGTCATATTTGATAAATTTAATGCATCTGACATTAATTAATGATGATTATATACATATCAAGAAACTGTATCTAGGGACAATACAAGGTATGGGGAGGACCACACATGGTTTACTTATTACTACTATCAAATCTCAAATATAATAAGAGAAGACCAAGGAAGAAACCACATATGGAGATAACATAAGAAGTGTCGGTGTGAAAAGGCATGTGAGAGAACAGAACAATGCATGAGAAAGAACTTACTCTCTAGATCAAAGAGAACAAGGAAGAACCACTTGACACTTACACTGTGAACCCAAGAGTCTCAAGAAGATAATTTTGGTAGAACAATTCCAAATATTCCTTCTATGCTTCATCAAATTTTTTTCAAATAAGAAACAGAACACTCACCTTCTGGAAGATAGAACCTAGAGTTCCGACACTTTGTTTTGAGTACAACTTCCAGAGAAAGACTCAAACTGAAAATTCTTCATTCTAAGGAGTCAAGATCTGAACTACAAACACATAGAGATTTATAAACTCAATCTCATAATATTAGCTCTACTTTGTTCTTTTATTTTACATTTTTGAGAAGTGTGTGTTTTTCTATGACACACACATTGTATCCTGTGCTTGAACTAGAGGATACTAAAAATCCTCACATCAAACTTCTCTTACATTTTATTTCCCATGTATATCTATGGAAGAGAACGTGTGTGGTCTGTTTTATTGGTTTTTCCCATGAAGAACTATGGTAGAAGGTGTGAACTCTGGATAGTTTTTGAAAACAATTTTAAAGCCTGATACAGGATGTGTATTAGGTTTATTGTTAATATAAACTTTTTGGTGGTAGGTGATCACCAATTAGAGAGGATTAACTCTCAGCTTGAGACTATACCTCTTGTTTTACTCTACTGTGTATTATATTTTGTGATACTCTATTTCATCTATTTTCTTACTGCTCATTAATTGCTAAAACATAAAATTATTTTTCATAGAATTTTATAGTTAGTTCTGGTTAGTGTGTGTATGTGTTTAATTCAGTAAACTTGTTTGAAAAGTTGAAGAAGTGTTTTACACTGATTAAACTGAGGACTAATCACCCTTTGAGAAACCTGTTGACCAACTAAACATTTATATCTCTACTGTCTTAATTAACTGGGCTGTTTTCACATTTTGGGGATCTTTATAAGAAAGTTCTTAAAAGAAATTTTAAGTAGGAACTCAATTCACCCCCCTCTTGAGATTCCACTCTGACCAACAAAGATAAAATGTGAAACTAAGAATAGTGGAGAATCTTGGTTAAGAAAAGCATCTCAACCTTGTTATTCACATTGAAGAATCAAGGAGGATCCACCTTATTCTATTCAATATTTATGTATTTTATTTGTTCTTATAATACAAGGAATTGAAGGTGAAACAAGATCTTAGGGAGAGAACCTAAGAGTCAGTGATGCATAGTATTACCTTGAGGGTGAGACACATTAAGAAGCTTCCAAAGTTATTATTTCAATTAGTTTCAACTTTATTTGGTATCAAATTCAATTACTCTAAAGATTTTTTTGAAGATATTGTCATTGGAAAATGAGTTTCAGGTTTATTATTTCATATCACATTCAATATATTTAGCCTAGAATGAAATTGAAAGACCCTTGAACATAAGTACATGAGTTATCATCTCATAAGGTATTATATTAGTGGGTAATGGAAAAATTTGTTTTCAAATCAAATATTCTTGTTTTCTACACTGATAATTTCTCAAGTATACTTAGAGTGAAATTATGGATGGCACATTGCTTAAGTATGAATTGATACCCTTTTCCCATGAACATTGATTTTATTATCATTAAGGGGGAGAGAAAGTGAAATGAAAGATCAAAAGTGAGAGAAAGAAAAGTGAAGGGGAGAGATAAGATTCTCATTTTGATGTTGACATATTCATTTGAGAGATAAAATTGAAGTGCTGGCAACAAATACAAAGGGGGAGATTGTTGGAACCACTTTGTGTATGAAGTTTTATTTATTTTTCAATAGTTGTCAATATTGGTCAAAATGAAGAAGGATATCTAAAGTTAATAGAGGTTGGTTAAAGTGATGATTCCTAGAGAATTTTTATAGATTCATAGAACTGGATTCTATACTTGGGAAATTCTCCATGATGTTAAATCAGATGATTTTTTCACTAGTCCTAAGTTCAAAATACTTGTATCAAAGGTGATTTTTTTAAAACAATGAATATGGTTGATGTTTCATTCATTTTAGGATGAATATTTTTTTTGGAATTCATATTCTAAAATGATTAGAAGAAGAGGAGGAGGTCATGAAATATTTAATTATTTCTAGAAAATTATGGAAGAGATTGAATAACATTTGACTTTGAGTTGCATTGAATAAATAAGTTGATTATTTTTGGATTTGTATTTCATAAATATCATAAGTTTGGAAAACTTGTGATGAAATCCTTATGAAGTAAAGGAGGAGAAATGGTGATGCCAATCATATTAAATTTTGATTAGAAATAATGATGTTGCTGGAAGACATGGAAGGTGGAATATTTTCCTTTTTCAAATCCGATGATTATAATGGTAATCGATCAAATACTATATATCACGAAAAATAAGGTTCATGATGAAAACAACTGATTGTTGAAGAAGAAAGATCATAATGAGGAATCTTGAGTGTTCTTACTGAAGTAGATACTAAATGTGGTGCTATTTACCAGTGTTTTTCATGTTTTTGAGCCTCAAAATCAAGAATTTGTTTTTGGAAATGGAAATATTTCCTTGTAGGATTTAATGGTTTTCAGATAAGATTATTTACATGGACTGACAGGCTTACAGTATGCAGAAGGTAAATGGAATGTGACAGAAACATAGTATGCAATGAAGGTTCACAGTTCACAGGAGGGTCATAGTATGCGGTGTAGGCTCACAGTACACGGAAGGAGCACAAGTCACAGTAAAGTTTTCCCCACATTGAAAATTTGGTTAAAATGGATTAACATAATTTTTGAAGTTATTTTTCTATATAAGGAGTGATAATCACATAATTAACCTAAGTGAATTCGATGAGAAAATATCATCACTTTGGAAGAACTCGACTAGGTCTGAAAGTGTTCTTATAAGAATAATTTTGTGAAGGGAAGTGGTATGTGGGAGATATTCTGTGTAGGAAGAAGTGGTACATGAAAGACATAACAGTTCACAGAATTGGAAGGATTAGTCTGCCAAAAATATTCTGCATAGGAAAAAGTGGTATGAAGAAGACAAAATGATTCCCGGAATTTGAAGAAGTTTTCCACTGAATGAAGAAACAGTTTGTGAAATAGGGTAGAATAGTCCACTGAAGAAGGAATTTTATAGAAGTAGAATATGTATGTAGAAACGGTACACCAAGGCAATACACGGAGGCAATAAATAGAGGATATATGAGGAGGTAGTACATAGAGAAGGTTGTACATGGAGACACACAGTATGCATATCAGGTGCAGTACGTGGAGTAGATACGGTATACAGAGCATGCACGGTATGCGGAGTAGGTGTGGTACACAGAGCAGGTGGGGTACACAAATCCAGCGTGGTACACATATCATTCATAGTACACGAAGTAGGCGCGGTATAAGGAGGAGGTGCTGTATATGTTACAGGCACCGTACACAGATCATGTATAGTACACAGAGCATGTGTGGTACATGGAGAAGAGAAAGTCTACAGAGGAAGAAATTGGAGGTGGTACATGAAAGAGAAGTAGGGAAGGTACGCTAAGGAGAGATGATTCATGGATGGGAAATATGAGAACTATACCCGATACATAGTTTTCAGAGGAGAAAAGTGGTTCATGTAGGGAATAAGAGAAGAAGAATGAGTGTCAATTATTCAAGCCATATTAACTATGATGATGCTAATCTGAGCTTGTTCTTATTATTTGGAAAATCAAAATGGGAGTTTGTGATTATAGCTAGTAGAAGGAGAAGTTTCAGTGCAACTGGTTTTTCACTGAAGAAGGAGAAGAAGACTGTGTAGCTTTTAGGTTTGCTACTGGGAAAGAAGAAGAGGGTTACTTTCATGATACTAAGAAATAACAAGTGAAGAGTATAATATCAAGTATTAGTGTGATATCCAATAGGTCTCAATAGGTGGAAGATTATTTTGGTATTGAAAACCCTATTTATTAGGGATAAGACTATCTTGGGAGGTAGTATAAAGAACCAGCAAGGAGCTACAAGTTGAACTAGTTCATCACTAGTTCAAGAAGAAAATATTATTCCCCTCCCCCTCCAAAGTGTAGGGGCTCACACTAGCTAGATTATTTTCCTAGAAAAATCACTGTAAAATTTACTACATTATAGTGTAGAATCCATGTACTAGTCACATCCACACACAACAAGGATGTAAATTCTCTTATTGAGTGGTGAACCTTGTAAAAATATCATGTGTATATTTTTACTGCTTTCTATTATTGAATGCGATAGGGAAAAGAGAATAAGAAAATAAAGATCCTAACAGGTCAAGAGGTACAGGGATAAATATTTTGAATTGGTTTAAAAAGTCCCCAACACTGATTCACCACCTCTTAGTGTTAGGTATATCCCAAACTAGTCCTACCACATATCTCCATCACCTTCCTTACCTTCAAAATATTAGAGAAACACTACTAGAAAAATAAATCCTTGAATAATTCTTATGAAAGGAAATCCCAAGGTTTATTCCTCATGAACGACTTTCACCACTTCCTTCTTATACCTTCAAGCATAAAATTAGAAAAATTCACCTTTAGATACTCAGGAAACTCAAGGAAACCGAATATCCTTTTGATTTTCCACATCCACTTTTCTGATTCTAAAGGACCCACTTGACATAAAAGAGAATATAATTTAATTTCCTAAACCCAAGAATAAATTCATTAGGTTGATCAACTAGAGGATCTAATAATGGCTAACCACCCATAGTTTTCCCTCAAATATTCATCATGTATTTGGAAGGGGTATACACTAAATAAAAAGGAAACCAAGAACTCAATCAAAACCAATTCACTAAAAAAACTCAAACTCAAAACACCACTTAAAAAATATTCCCAAACCACAAGAAAACACGCTACACAACCATCGATTCTCAAAGCATCACAATTTATTTCTCTTGAAAATACATTTGAAAAGAAAAAAACCTGATCAGCTTCACACTCACCAATGTTATTCAATATAGCCACACACATGCACATTCCCACTCTAATTCGGGCACCCATCCACTTATTCCATCAATCATCTAATCCCTCACACACATCTTTACATGTGAGGGATCATAAGAATACTAAAAATCAAAATAAGATTTTTTTAATTTTGAAACAAAACATTCAACCCAAGTTTTTAATTTTCATTCCACTTCCCATTTCAAATTTCACAAAAACATTTTCAAAATCTCACTAAATACAATGTCAAAAACCATATTCAAACTCTACACTTCAATCTATTTTAATATGATGCAAAATAAAAATCTCATGAATTCTATACAAAAATCCATTTTTCACACTCAAAACATTTCCACCAATTAAATAAATCTCATTCCATAAAAAGTAATTTTATTACAAACTCATTTTATCAAAATCTTCTTATTAGTTAAAACGAATTTCCAAAACCCACTTTAAAATAAATCTGAAAACACTTTTAACATCTTCCAAAAACTAAACCATTACCACTTAAAATATGGTTTTTGAAAATAAAAAAAGGGTTTCTTTCAGCATTTTAAAAATTTAGAAAGAACCAAAACAACTCACAAGGATAAACTAGTGTTGATGGGTGACTTTTCCATATGGCTGGAGTCCATATTATAATTAAACCATCATTATAGAGATTCTTTTAGGATCATGTCCCTAGCTCCACATAGCTTTCTAGGCCCTGTGAGCTCACTGAGAACACTGGACCAACTCCCAATTCATTTTCCCTAACACTAAACAACCCATAAGAACCAAATAAACAAAATAAAACCCTAATTCCCATGGAAAATCATGGTTCTACATTGAAATTCTTGATCAGACACTCTCTCATAACTACACCCCATGTTCCAACAGTCCTACTCCATCTAACTTAAAATTTCCAAATAACAAACGGTGATCTAAAATATAGGCCCTTTAAATAACCTAGGATATGATATCATTTTTTCATGAACTAACTTGGGTCGACCCCAAACCGATCACTCGAGTCAGCCTGAGACAAGGCCCAAGCGGTGTTCTCGATCCTCCCAGGTAGGTGAAAATCACCGAGGGAATCAATGAGAACAAAACGGAAATTTTTTCCCAATATAAATAAAAAAAATAACAATAATAAATATAGCTTCCCAAACATGAATACAATAACCAAAGTGAACATATTTTATATATAAACTAAAAATACACCAAATCTAGACATTAAAGCCAAAACTAAAATTGATGATCACTAAGCCTGAATTTTACCCCAAGGGTCACTATCCACTCCAAAACCCAAAATCTCCCAAGGAGAATGAAACTAATATAGAACCTACACCTGAGACTAAAATCAAGAAGTTACTATACATGTGAGTATTAAAACTTATTAGGCATTCCTGAAAAAATCCATTCCCAATTAATTTCCTTAAAAAAAGAATAATCAATTCAAAGTTTGAAATAAAACATATGTAACATAGTCTTTCAAAAATTTTATCTTTAAAACAAATCACGACCTATTTCCCCTTTTCATTTAAAACCTAGATTCTTCTTCAAAAAAGAGACCATAAAATTTTAGAGGGAAAGAATGTTGTTTTCACTTAAAAAGGGATAAATAAGGTATAAAAAATATTTAAATCATTTTCCATAAACATTTTCAAACAATAAAATCACTTTTAAACAAAGAATTATACAAATAGTGAGAAGAAGTAATGATCACATCACAAGGTTAATGGTAAATAACACATGTGATAACTAATTAAACAATGCATATCAATCATCCACCACCGGAAAATAAGTACTGAAGAACATGGGAGAAATTGAGAGATCAGTGAGTAATATATACCATACTATATACATGACTCATCCCATAGGCATGCCAGATCTGATGGCATCATTCTAACATACACTCTTGGTTCTTATCCTACCTGGCCTAACTAAGGGGCACTATCCCATAGAAAAGCAATGTCCATAATAAGAGACACTAACCAGAGTGAAATCCAAAGCCAGTGTAGAAACCCTTCACCAAAAATTTGCTATCTATACCAGGTTACCATGTCAATACTAAAGAGGGGTGAGCAATCCAACCAAACAAGCAATCAACCACATAAATATATATCACACACATAAACATCACACACAAGCATCACCCCGAACCACCCCAAGGACCAATCTCTTGTCTTTCAACTAATAGATCATGAAGGAGTCCACACCAAGGATATCCCATACCATTCAGCATAACCAAGTGAATATGATAATACAAGGATATTTTTCCAATGAAACTAATTTTTCACAATTTCTAAACGGGCCTTACATAACTTTCACATTTAAAACTATTTATTAAATAACCCAACACACACAACTTTCAAAACTGGAGGTCCAAAACCTTATTTTAAAATCCAAAACCACTTAGAAAACTATTTAATAATACCAAACTATAATTTTAGAATCCAAATACATTTACCAATCCAAAACAATGAGTTATAAATCAAAAATCACTTACAAAATCCAATTGATCATTTTATCGAACACTTGGTGTGCATAGCTTAAGAAAACATTATAATTTACTCTAACACAAGAAATAAATCACATATTTGAACATAAAAAAATCATTCTAAAAATTATACACCACTAATTAATAGTGAAGGAAGGTGTAAAAAATAGTAAATTAAATATCCTTAAATTTAAAGGGAAAGTGCAATGGAAAACTACCTCGGACCACAATCCCTTCAACAATTCCAAACTGAAACAACTCTACAAAGGTAACAAGAAGCAAGAGCATCCAAGAGTAACGTTAAACAATCAAAAATCCTAATTAAGACATAAAGAAACATGAAACATAGATCCAAAAGACCAAGGGAGAATAATAACTCAAGAAAAAAGAGAAGAATGGGGAAGAGAGATAAGATATTGGGAGATTACCTTGAAGATCTAGCCTCAAATATTGAAGAAACCACCTTAAAATTACCATGGAAGGATGTGGGAGGCATGATGTAGAGTGTAAGATCCTTCTAGGGTCATTAAAATGAAATGGGAAGAGGAATGGGGTGTTTTGAGGTTAAAATACAAAGAGGGTAGAAAGTTAGTTGCCCAATTTTAAAACACATGGGCATTGCACGTGGTTAGGCTGCATGGTTTCCCAAACCCTACAATAACTGTGCACCCCTTAATGGACACATTGGGAACCTACATGGTTTGACTGCATAGTTTTGTAAACCATGTACTAACTGTGTGACATGGTTCTATCCAAAATTGCATAACCATGAACATGCCTTCTGCATGGTTTTCCTAACCATGCTTAGGTCATGTGTCCTCGACCAGAGACACCTAGGGACCCACAAGGTTTCTCCTAGGAGCTGCATAGTTTGGATCAGACCTTTTATAATTTATTCCACTCAAACTATGCAATAATAAAATGAACTAAAAAAAGACTCAGCATCAGGAGGTCGCACAATTTTCTATTAACTGTGTACCTAAATTGTGCAATGGAATAAAAACACCCCAAAACTCAAAATTTAAATATGAAACACCCTAAACATGAGAAAATACCAAGAACCAAATAATAAGATGACTTAAAAGAAGAAAAGAAAAACCAGGGATGTGACATATTTTATTTCCATGGATTTTAAAGGTTTTCTTTGAGAAAGTGGTGTGTGTTTTCCTTGTGTAAATGATTTATTTCATATACCCAAAAAATATTTTTATAAAGGTAAACATTTTATGCGTTTTTTTGTTTTTCACTGGTCTAATGGATTTCTTATTTTTATGTCCCTTATTAATATTTTTATGCTCATACCATATTTTAATTTTTTTTATCACAATGTTTATGTATGTTTAAGAACAAATAAGAATTAAAGTTGAAAGTCATAAATATTTTTCATGAATATAAAACATGTTTCATTTTAAAATATTTATATTATATGAAGAATTAATACTATGTTTTCATTTCCACTTTGTAATTTATTTGAGTTTTTAATTTATGAGCTATTAGATAATTATCAAAAAACCTAAACTGAAAATATCCCAATGGATTAATGAATAGGAATTCTAGTCTAGATACACTATATTATGTAATTTTTTTAAGGACAAGTCCTTACATTCATTTTACTAAAATATTAAGGTATGACTAGATCATGAAAAGGGAATCAATTCTTCACTATAATGAATCTTGGAATGAAATCCATCATTATTAATCACAACATTTAATTCCACTATGTTCTAACTCTACCAACTAAATGTCCACTATGGTCATCAAAAGAATACTCATCATTTGTACAAACATAACACATGTGTTCATGAAGTCCTGTGTAAGGGTGAGTATATAAATAAATAGCAGGATTCTCAAAAAACAAAATAAAAAAAATATAATCAATGATTTATCTAAAAAAACAAGATATAATGAGAAATATATAATCCATAAGGAAAATAACCAATATATACATTAATATTAGGCAAAAAAATTATAACAAACAACAAAGTCCATAGCCCAGATATAATTCATATAATAAAGAAACCCATGAATGACCATATGTTATAATCCTTAAAATATTCAAACTAACTAGATCTCATACCCACTACATTTACATACAAACTAGTATGGAGGACCCATACATCATCTAAGAGAATGTATCTGAGTTCGGGGGGGGGGGGGATACTAAATCCATGGATGGAGAACCCTCATCATGTCTCATCGGAGGGTTTCCTACCGCAACATTCATATAGGGGATGTTTTCCTCATTTAGGATGAATGAATATTTAATGAGGGGGATATCATTTTTTTATGTATGATCATCACCTTTTCAAGAACAAAGGGAGTACTGAATCTATCCTCAAAATTCACACAATGGAGGTCTCATGCCTTGAATATATGAGGCGTTACCAACTCTGTGAATCATACAGAACACCATTACGCTATCATCCATGTAAAAACAAGGATGTTACCAACACTATAAACTTGTAACATGGGTAGGAGACCCAATATATTGTGTTATCATGCCAGTAGGGAGGATTTTAGACCCTGTTTTTCCTCTAAAAGCCTTAGCCAAAATTTTTCATCATATTTATGAAGTCATGATCATCTAAATTACAAAATCACCATGTGGATTTTCTTTAATAACAAATAGGATCATAAAATCATTCCCTATATGAAAAAATTAAAAGAAAAAACTATTTATTTGTATGATTTCAAAACCCAAATGAGAAAATATATAGAATACTGAAGAACCCATGATACACAACCTATACTCTACCATACATGATGATTGTTCCTCAAAAAGAATTCGATCATGTACTATTATAGTTTTTTTTGTATGGGTAATATCTAAATAGCATGTCATATTGAGATACATATATTGTAGGACTTAAGATATAGTTGATATTAAAACATAGAGGCTTAGTGTTATGGTATTCCTCCATACCTAGTGTGTCAACTATCCAAAAGTGATGTATAGAGCATGAAGGTTAGTTAGTGTGTGATGATGTGAAATGAGTCATGTTTTTAAGATAATACTTGACATTCCCCCTATCACATATGGTGTATGTGGCAATGTGGATTTCTAGGAATTTACTCTAGGAAATCCATAACTAGGTGTCTAGTCTATACACAATATCTATTTATAAAATTCGCAACATGTGATATTTGATAACCTAGAAAAACTATAGTTTATTTTAAAAGATAGAAAAAATTTTGTTTTAGGAGTTCACATGACATGTGATATTTAACTCTTAATAAAATCTGTATCCATAGGATGAAATAATACACAACATGTTCCTAAAATACTATATTCCATGTGATTGGTTTTTTTCCTAGGAAGCCTCTATACTAAATCCTTAATCCACCACCCAAACCCACAATTCTCTATTATTATTTACCCACACCCAAGATACTTTAAAATTCACCCATATCTATTTAACAACTAACTACACCCACTGTAATGTAGAATTTTACATGAATTTTTGCCATCTTATATGCCATGTTCCATCATCCTCCCAACACCACATCCAATACCATAACCCCTTACTACTATAGTACCCACATCATCACCTTCATTTCCATACCATGTTCAAATTACCTTCTTTTAACTTTTGACCATTTCAAAGTTGGGAATGGATCATTAATCATGAGAGAGGACAAGAAAATTATGAAAACAGGAAAAATGAATAATTTTGGTTCTTTGTGACTCATCACATTAAAAATAAATAATTTTATAAATAATAATAATTGAGATATTATCATAATAATCAATGATTCAGGAAGATGATTTTTAGAATGAAAAAACTTTATTGGATTTGGAATGAAGATTAAAGAAAATAATAACAAAAATGAATTACCTTAAATGATATTCACCAATGCTTCTAGGAGATATCCTAATCCTCAATTTGATGTTAACTCCACCAATATTAGGGTCTTCTATCCTCTCATCCTATCTATGGATCTTTACATCTATGGTGGGAAACCCTTGGTAGAGGGATAAAGAATGTAATATATATTTATACAAATAGGTTAATCATGAATAATGTTAATGGCTCAAATTGACCCAATTCAGGATCTAATGTCCAATAACATAAATGAAACATATATTAGGTAAAAAACCTCATTTAAAACAAAAAAAGGTTTCATAAATTATATCAAGGTCTTCATCTAGGATATATAATCATTTTCACACATGAGATAAATATTTATTTATTAAATAAATATTAAATGTATTTTAAAGCTCAAATATATTGGAATCTCACCAAATCACAACCCAAGTGATAAAAAAATGTCTCAAAATTATTTGATTCATTATAAAATATTTCCAAGATAATTAAATATGTTAAATTTACTATTTTACAATTTTTACGGTTTTGAAGTGTTGAAACTAAAAAATCAGTAATGTCATGCTGAAGGGAAAAATCAGGTCACTATTGTAGTGACTCTGGTTGTTCTAGATTAGTAATTTGAATATATATATATATATCAGTATTATCATAAAAGTTGTGGCATTGTTTGGGCATCTTGATTCCCCAGAATCAATATATTAAAAATGTTAATATATTTTAATGCACATTCACACATCATTTTTTGTATTTATGATTTTCCTATAGATAGAGGTCTTGGATGGGAAATATAAGACCACAATTGATTATATAATATAGTGTTTAACCTATCCACAACCTAATATTGGTCAACATTTGGTGTTTGGTTGAGGCTTCCACTGGCCAGTACGTTAAGTGGATAAATTAATTAGTTTAATTAATTAATTCATTTAATACCCAAAACCTAATTCCCTCTTTAAATATCATTTGATGGAAAATCGCTAGGGTTATCTATAAAAATCTAGGAGAATTTGAGAGTAGGATCACAATTATTCATTATCGGATTCATGATCATAGGAAGAAAGGTGATAAGATCAAGGTGGATTGAGAGGCAGACAAGAAACATGGGAAATATTCATCACTAGAGAACATGTTCTTCACTAACTTTCAATCCTAAATCAAAGTAGGGAACAATATTTATGGATTTATACCCTTTTCAATTGATTGGAATGATATTAAATATTTTATTTTATTAATCTATTATTTTACACCCTTTTAATGAGATCATCTAGATAAATTGAGTTGTATAAATCAATTTACATTTTTTGACAATAATATCACCCCTAAAAACACTGATTTTGGTGTCCTTGGTCGAGATCACTTATCCAATGATAGATTTACTTTTTTTATAGATATTAATATCTTATTTATTTCTCATTTTTGTTTCATTAGTATCATATATCATGGGCATTGTTTTCCCTTTTCTAAGGGTTTTTCTGTCTACTTTTGTCATATCTCTATATTTCTCCCTTTGAGGTTTTTGAGTAATCCTACTTAGTATGTATATAATAACCCCTATGTGGTATTTTCCCGCATGTTTCATGTTGTATGAATATGATATATAGTTCGACAGTGACATAAATGGAGTATAGTGATACTTGAGTTCATTGACCACATACAATGGTCAAACTTGGAGATTAGGAGTTGTGATCTATTAATTTTCCTTTAATCCAAATTTTTTCAGGTTGGGATTTCATTTCTTTCTGGGCATGTATTTTTAAACTTTATACTTTAGATTAATTTTCTATATGTTGATGTATTTTCTAGAGTTTATTTCATGCATGGTTGTAATCTAGATTCTGTAGGATTTATTATATTCATATTCATATTTTCATGGATATGGTTGGGTGTGTGTGTATAGGTACCTTAATAAAAGTTCACCCATAACATTTTGTGTCTTCTTGCCACTTTTCACAAACCCCTAGTCTATTAGATTTAGGATTAGGTTTTTCACACATGGATTAATGTTATCCTGGTAGGACTTGGTGGGTGGGGTCATTATATCTACATTCTTCTCTCCTTTAAACTTGTCATCTTTGAAACAAAACAACTGGGGATGCTAACTTAGAAGCTCATAAAACAACCTCATGTGAAAGGGTTCTAAACCCTCACATGATTCTTACCATATTTATAGGTATGAATTCTATTCAAACATAGAATAATAACCACATTCAATAAAACATCCTCATCCATCACCATCACATAAAATTACTTTCCATGACTTATACTTCTTTAAAGGAATGATTATCTCAGGACATATTTGATAAAAAGAAAAAAATTATAAAATCACATTACATAAACCTTTCCTAGATTTCCAACCCAAAAAATTTTACACCCATAATTTATCTATATTTATGGAAAGGATTAAAAAACAAAACTATTGACATCAGATTTTAAATGAGGTTTTAATAATGGAATATCTTAAGAGAGTAGTTCACTCCCCACGTTTATTGAATTACTCAGATGACTATCACTTTAGAAAAAATCATTCATTCTAGACTATCCCACTAAGTAAAATAAGGAAAATTCTTCTCTCACCCTATAATAGTGTCAAGATAACATACCCCTAAATGTTATTTTTCAGTTCATATTTCCTCCCTTCAAGGAATATATAAGAACATTTTAATGTTATATATAATAATAAAATTGATAATTTAACTAAATAATTCCTTCAATATTATAAAAAACTAAACATCCACATATTACAATATTGAAAATATTACACCTAATTCTAAATATTAAAACAAACTCAAGCCATTCTTTTTAAAATATACAATATAGGAGAGCTGGTCAAACACTAGTTCACATCCTCAATAGCTTTCTAAAAATGGTCAGACCATATGAAAGGTGGATCATTTTGGGTAAGTGAAATTTTTGGAGGTAAAATATTAAATAATTAAACACAAAAAATATATAAATTATTATATCCCAAGAAATATTTGATCCTTGAACATATTATTAGGTATCTCTGAAGCCCTCATAACCTCAATTTCTAATAAGTCAACCACTACACCACTATTATAAATGATATAACCATGTAAATTAATTTACCAAATCTAGAATTTACACATTGAGGTTTTACCACACAAATAGTTCTCTTGAATTATATACAATAAAATATTTAGGTTCTCTATATATTCCTATACCAATTAAGGATAAATGAATATTTCATCCATGAATATTTTCATGAAATGGTCCTATAATATAGCGACCCAACCATTTCTTAAATTACTATTACATACTTTTAAAGATAAACAACATAATAGTATTACACATAGAGGATCCAACAGTTTAGTGTCTTGGGAAAACTTGGACCATACATAACAATTACAACATCGAGCATGAACATTTATTCAATTTCTTCTTCAATAGCTTATTACTAGCACTTGAACTCTACTTAGTACATGTAGTCACCTGAGGATATACATCAAAATGGGTGACCTAGAAGCCCAGTAAGGGGACAGATAAGAAAAATATATCATGGGTGAGCATAACCATAACATAGACAAAGGATCATGAATATAAGGGGAAGCATACATATAAGACTTGAAATGTGGCAATGCATAAAAATGAAACATCATGTCTTAGTGGTTAAATACCACACATTTATGAGAAAAAATATATAATCTTGTTCACACATAATTTAACATTTACTCATGAGATTTTTCACTTTATCAAATGCATTGGAGCACTGTATAATTCTAGGCACACCTGTCACATTCAAACATTCATATTGCACTATATAATTCCGGGTGCGCCCGTCACATCATAACATTATCATTATCATGCATGAAACATAGGACATATATCAATAATGAACATAAATAACCCATGGAAAGGAATGAGTTTCATCTCATAAGAACATATTCATAAACTTTGGGTTCCCCAAGAAAGGGGAATAACATACTTGATATAAGAACCATAAACCCTGAATGAGAGGTAAAAGGTGAGTTCTTAAAAGAAGAGTTCTTTTGGAAAACATTTTGTTTGTCATAAACTTTAGTAGAAAACATGTATATCCCAGAAAAGGTAATATAATGATGAAAAAATTATTTTAATGGAGTGACCATACCAAATTTGGAGTGAAAGAGGGATAACTCGAAGAAAGAAAATTGGGTTCTAGATTTTCCCCTTACCTTATATCCAAACACTTCCTTCGCTTTAATGTCCTGTATAATGACATTATATTCATTAATAAGAAATTACAGAACCTTTTATACATTAATAGGGTTCATTTTGGTTTAATTATGTTATTTTATGGGCCTTTTTATAAGTTATATAGTTCAAAAACATTGCTCATGAATGTTGATTTTTATGGTTTTCTTGAGCGTTTCACATGTATTCGTGAATTGAAGTTCTTGTAGAACATGGATAAACATCCAGAACATATATTCCATGTTATTAATAATATTCCATAAATTAATATGATGTTATAATGTATTAAATTGTATTCCATGTGGATGAATCATTAGATAAAAATTACATGATGATTGTTTGAGTTAATTTGGGAGGTTTTTCGACCATAATAAACTTGTTTTGATTAATCATTTAGTAATATGTACGTAACTTAGTTAAATAACTTTAAATAAATATTAATACATATAACATATTCTGGTTCAACCATAAAAATGGTTTCATGACCAGATCTGAAGGTAGAAATGAAAAAAAAACATGTCTTTCTTGAAGGTGATGGATTAACACCTCACGAACAACGTTTTCTGTTATAAAATAAAAGGAAGACGAGAAGGGGGTTGGATGATATAATATACAATTAGTATCATAAAATTATAGTATATTTATAATAATGGTGTTACCAAACCATTTTGACAAATATAGTTTGGGAGAGAATAAGAAAAGAACTTGAAATTGTAAGGAATTTAAAGGAAAAGGAGAGAAATTACCTCTTGAATCCTCCTCTTGAAATCCTCCTTAAGGGGTCTAAGATTGGTATTTTTATGAGCCCAGAAGCTCTTGGATGTGGTAAAGGGGATAGAAAATATTATTGGGCAGATTTTAGAAAGGTATTGAAGCTTGAGAGGTGTCGGGGAATGAGGGAGTGAAGGGTGGTATTTATATTGGAGGGGAGAGGGGATTTCATAATATAAAATCTATTAATTTATTATTTCCCCACAAGACAAGGAATAATGAGTCTTCCATGACCAATAATAGTAATTTTATAATGTAATCCCGAACCAAGTGTGCTTACATCAGCATAACATCACACATGACTCTATAATTAGCTCATTTATCTTATTTTTGTAAATTACGGTATTTCACTATTCATAAAAAATTCAAGTATTTCAGAAAAATTCCAAAATTTCACCCCGACCATTTTTTGACATGTAGAATCCAAAAATTAAGTCCATTTTTCAAATATAATTGTCTAATTGTGATTAATTTAATATTTAATTAAAATCATAATTTACTTGAAAAATACAGTTTTTAAAATTATAACTGATTTTATAATGCTTTCAAAAATTAGGTAGGGACTTATAATATTATCTAAAAACTATAAGACATAGATTTGTTAATTTATGAGAACTTTTTAAGAAAAAAAATTTTCTTTTAAATTAGTTAATTAATTTCAATTAATTATTTATGACTTACAAAAATACCAAAATGTTTACTAAGGTCAAATTGTCACTTTCTAAGATGCCTAAATTTTATTTAATTATTCATGGGTAAGGTTACTATTATTTTTGACAATTTACTATACATAAGGGTCATATTACTATTCATAAGGGTAGGTTACTGTTCATAAGGGTATGTTACTATTACCAAAAATTATTTTTGTTTAATTAGACTCCAAAAATCATCTTGAACACAACCGTGTATATCAGATTTTCAAAATTCAAAACATAGAAGTGAAAAAATTATGTTTAATGGTCACATAATATTTATTATATTTATATGTCATTGTGATTCCTAATGTGGTTATACTTTAAGGAATAATTATAAGAAGATAATTCCATTGATAAAACATTGGGTCGTTACATATAATGGATGAAATATTTGGATGATGAACCCTATAAATAAACAAAGGGAGTTTGTTAACCCTAATTACATCACTAGAAACATGTAATGTCTATAAATACACCCGTAAGTAAAATTTGTGATGTCCTCATCATAACCCTAAATTTTATCATATATAGACCCAAGTTACAACTTTAATATAGAGCCTCAAGATCCCATCCACCTTCTTGGTGAACAAAACTAAATATTACCCATAGAACACATTGTACCTATGAAACCCATCCTCCTCATGGTCTTTTATCCATAACTTTATATCTTTGATCTCATATATGGAAATATAATAAGTTTCATAAGGTATATATGTGTTCTTGAGAATAAATTTTATGAATAAATACATCTCTTGAAGGTGGTAAATAATATAAAACTCTTTATATTAATGTACATGAATTTCTCTATAACAACAGGTTAACTAATCTTTTGAAACATTCATAGTTCACAAATCCAAACTCACTATTTAGAAAAAAATGCATCTTCAACTTTTTGAAATATGGAAATACTCATCCTTTATAGGTATTCTACTTACTAATAAAAGGGAACCTCAACCCTATTTACTATAAAAACACATCACCATTCAATAATATAAATTTAACTAACATGGACTATAAATAATCATTTTTTACCAATGGATACACCAAAAGGTCTCATATCCACTATAATGATATTCCAAGACAAACATATATTTTTCTATAGAAGTATCACACATATAAAAAATGTGGATGTGTTTTTGATCACCTCAAGTGGGAATGTTTAGATATATGTGTTACAAAAAATGATCTAATATGATCTTTAACCCTTAAAATAATGAATTAGTAATAAAAGAATAGATCATGTTATATGTGAAAAATATGGGTACCAATGGAGAAAATAAATATATTATACCTCAAATAATGTATAATACTACCTAATAAAAATATTTTATAACAATAATGTTTCTATGTTCTTGGTTTTAATCTCATATTCTAGAACTCTAGTATATATAGGTATGCATCAAGATATAACTCCATCTTGAATATCTCTCCAAAGAATATTTTTGAACTTTTAATTTCATAGGAAATTCATTATGCACCATATATTTTGAGAACCTATTGAGAACGATATAGTGATCCAAGCCTTTAAAAAATATTATTATATGCTTATTAAACATAAATATCTAGTAATATGATATATGTATTGTGAAGTCCTAGTGTATTTGAAAAAATAGGTTTATATTACATGAAAAAGAACATAAAACATGAAATCCTTATTTTATTCTCCATATAGAGCTCCTAAAATCCATTCGAACTCTTAAATTTCATGGGATAACCTAGTGAAAAAATAAAGGGGTGGTTTAAAAATCCTAGTAAGGTAATAAACATGATAAAGAATTATAACATGTGATTCAAAGCTATATCATGATATCATCGAAGATAAGGTGCATGCATAATCAAGTGGAAGCATAACAAAGATAGAATAGTATAATAAGATCATGGAAGCATAGGAAATGTGGAAACAACATATAACATGACATAAACATGAGTCAAATATAACTTCTTAGATAATTTCACATGGTGAAAAAAGTCCCATAATGGATTTGGTTTACTCCTTAATCGCATACACGTTGTCTAACGAGACTAAAGATTTACCCAATGAATTAATGATCTATATGGGCATGCCCATAATAACATGTACATGATCTGTGTGTGAAATAAAGTAAATCAATCATAATACATTACATAATAATTACCCATGGAAAGAAAGTGGATTTCATAATCTTCCTTCATATCACAATCAAAGGAAATTTCATAATGAAGGCATTTGAGAAGTGGTTATAAGGAATGTATTACACCATCAAAGGAAGTAAGAATAATATAGTTATATATATTGAGACATACATACATAATTTAGAAGCATTTAATAACATTAAATAGAGATATAAAGTTATTTAGACAAAACAAGTTCATAAACTAAAAATAGGAATTAAACCATGGTTATATAATAACCTAAGTATCATCTATATACTAAGATGTTGTTATGGTAAAATAATAGCATAAAAAATATCCACCACCTAAAAATTTTAAATGAAAATATTTAAAAATGAGAAGAAAATTGTAATTATACAAGTTTTGGGTCATTTTTTACCATTATATTTTTAGTTTAACCTATGGTAAACTACTTTTTACCATAATCGCGATAATTTTTTTTAAGTTTTCACTATCATTATGATAAAAAACAATTTTTAGTTATAAGATAATATAAATTATGATTATTAAAAATATAATATCTATTATTCCAAAATAAAACTCACAAGAGAGGAAGATTTTAATTTAAAATTAAACCTGTAGATGTGTCTAGAAAATGATTATCTAAAAGAAAAACATTCAAAAGTTAAAAAAGAATTTATATAAAAATTAAATATGAAGTTTATTGCAATGAAATATTTTTTATAAATTAATATATAATTTAACTAATTTTACTTTTAAAACCACATTAAAATAAAACGGGGCTTGTAAATTATTTAAACGAAAAGGGAGTTTTAATAAAAATCAGTATTCTCACTATTTATCGAAAAAAGAAACATTTCAGAAAAATAAAAAACATCCACCCTAAGATAATTTTTATATGATTATTTCAAAAATAAATTTCATTTATTAAAATAAATTTCCTAAAAATGGTAAAAATTAATTTTCAATTATGTTCCCAAAGCATGACTAATCCGCCTTTCAGAAAAAAAATATTTTTTAGAAAACATTTCTCTCTCTTTCAAATATTTATTATTTAATTTCTAATCAATATTTAATATTTTAATTTATTTTATAAATTTTAAAAACATAAGTTTCATAATTTAGTTATTCCAATTAACATGCTCTAATTTAATGGCTAATCTATAATGGTCATGTTTAAGTAATACTATTTTAATTAGGTATCACGTTTCATTTAAACCCATTATTGCATGCATTGAAAGATGTCAAAGAGATTGAATTTATTTAAAATGAAATATATCATAAATTATTAGGGTTTTTCAATATTCCTCCCTTAAATAATTCCTCTCTCAAAATTTCATATTTCATACTAAGGTGAAAATTAGTTAGGTTACTTCGACATCATCATATCTTCAAGTTTCATAGATTATTCTTCAAAACTTATGGTTTCTCCACAACACTTTAACTATTAATTTTTTATTTTTTCATAGAAATTTTTCTATATGATACAATATATTCACTATATACTCTTAATATTAAATTTATTTCTTTAAAAACACCATATTTGGATTTAGTACATGGGAGGGGTCCGATATGTACTTCTTGAAGAGGGATACATGGACCACATCATGTACTTGAGATAAGGTATGTGATAGTGATATTTACAAGGAAAATACTCTCATGTGATCAAGTATCTCAAAGGGGATGATGAATCTGGGACTAAGATTTCCCATCTTCCTAAATCTCATGAATTTCTTCCATGGTGAAATATGAAGGAACACCTTATCTCTAACCTCAAACTCCAAGTCTCATCGACAGTTGTCTGTATATATTTTCTATATAATTTTCATGGATTTAATGTGATAATTAAAATTTTGGACCTTCTTTATCATCTCTTGGGTAAGATAAGGTCCCATTAGCTTCCACTCTCTAAACTTAGCCTAGTATGTCAGAGTCTAACACTGCTTCCCATATAGGGCCTAATAAGGTTCCATTTGAATTCTATAATAGAAAAAATTCTTATATGAGAACTATAATCAATGAAGGTTCTGATTCTAACACCATTAGAAACACATTTAAAAATACCTTACCTCATCATATCTTCTATATTTTTTTTATGGATCTCTCAGACTAACCATCCATTTAAGGGTGATATGTAGTGATGAAATCAAGTTCTGTATCCAACGTTTACTGAAGGAATCTCTAGAACATAGACCTAAACCTTGGATCTCGATAAAATACAATTGAAAGTGAAACTAAATTAAATATTATCACTTATATTATGTATATCATAGTGAGTTAGTTAAGAGAGAAATATTCCTTGATAGTAATGAAATGTTCCAGCTTCGTAAGGTGATCGAATACCACCCAAATGGTGTTATTTACTTTAAGTGTCTTAGGGAGTCCTAAAATAAAATACATTGTTATGTTTTAACATTTACATACTATCTTGGGAAAAAGTTTCATAATACCCTTATAATTATTTTTTTATCCTTGAATTATTATTATACCAAGAATCGAGATACAAATTCAATAAAATCCCTCTTCATATTATCCCACTATAAGTTTTTATTCATATATCTATACATCTTAGTGATTCCTAGTTGAATAGAGAAGGATGATCTATGTGAATCATCCATAATATCCCTCTTTATCTTTGGTTTTAATGGGATACATATCCATGTTTCAAAAATTATAACTCTATCTTCAGTAAAGTTGAACTCTAAAAAATTCACTACCTTTTTCTGTAGCACCTTATCATCTTTTAGGCCCTATTTGATCCTCAAAAGAATGAATGGTTGAGATGTTATTTGAGAAAGGTAGGATGAATATCCTTTTACTAATCCCATATCCATCCTAAGAAAATATAAAAAGATCATATCATTCTTAATTATCATTATTGATAAAGTTTATATATCCTTTCTACTTAGAGAATATTCCACATTGGTTTCTTTACTAGGATGGTAATGGATTGAGAAGTCATAGTCCTCGACCAGCTACAAAAACATTCATTAGTGTATGTTAATCAAATTCTATATGAATATTTCATTATGGCTCTTTGGATCTATATTTATTTCACATTTCTCCATATAGAGATTATGTCAGTAGATATCTAACATAAAGATCACTATAGGAAACTCCAGGTAATGTGTAGGATAGTTCTTCTCATGAACTTTCAACTCCACTGAGGTATAAAATACCACTCTATCATTATTTATTAGTAAAAAAAACCTTCTTTGAACCATCATACTAAACTACAAAAAGTTCCCCAATTGAGGGAGGTATAAGTACTGATGTAATGATAAGCCTATTTTTCAAATCCTTAAAGATCACTTCACATTCACTGGTCTTGAAAAAATTTAATCCCTACTTTGTTATATTGGTTAGTGAGTTTTTAAATCATGGAATGTTTTTCAAAAACAATCCATGATATCTAGATAATTTAAGGAAACTATGGATCTCTATTAAAAATGATAGTTTAGGCCATTCCCATTTTTACATTGTCTTAAAAGTGTCTATAGATAACCCTTTATTGGTGATAATATTCCCCAATAATGATACTTCCTTCATTGATAACTCACATTGATGATACTTTACATATAGATTATCCTTTCTCAAACCCTTTAGCGTGGTTTTCAAATTATCCTCGTGATCCTCCTTTCTCTTAGAGTATATTAGAATATCATTTATTAATACTACAACAATTTTTTGAGGTAATCCTTAAAGAATATATTCAGTAGGTTAATAAAAATTTCTAGAGAATTAGTTAGTCTCAAACGTATCACTATGAACTTATAGTTCCCATACCTTATTTGAAAGAATTTTTTCGGAATATATTCTTTATTCACCCTTAATTAGTGACATTCTAAGTGAAGGTAAAACTTATATAAATAATAATCTTATATAGAATATTGAACAAGTCATTTATCTATGACAGGGTATACTTTTTTTATCATGATTTTGTTGAGTTCACTATAATCAATAAAGAGGCATATTTACTAATCCTTATTCTTAATAAAGAGAACTGGTGCACCCTATGATGATGTTCCTGTGTGTATAAAATCCTTTAAAAGGTTATCTTATAACTACTTATTCAGTTATTACAACTCAATGGTGAACATTCTATAAGGAGTCTTGGATATGGATAGAGATCCCAGTGTAAATTCGATTGAGAAATCAACCTCTAAGTTAGGAGAAAGACTAGGAAACTTCATAGAATACATCTGTATAATCCCTCACAATGGGAATATCTTTAAGAAATATTCTATACTTTTTATCAATCATTTTGGATAGATATTGTTTTTTATAAGGTAATCATATCTATGCTTGAATTGAAGATTATAGGGGAGATTCATCCTCCTCATTACACTTATATAAAATCATAGGGTGACCTAGGACATAGATAAAGGCCTCCCTATTTTTATAGTTCATGTTGGATTTATATAAGGACAGCCAATACAAGCCCAATATAGCTTGAAACTCTAATAAATAATGTAAGATGATATTTTATGGAATATTAAGTCCACAAACATTGATTGGGAATGATTTATATAATTAGGGTAAAACCATATATCTATTTACTATTCTCATAGATATCTCAACCCCCATGTTTTTCAATAGTGTTTTAATAGTTCTACTATACTTTAAAGATAATAAACAATTCATAAAACTGGAATAAAAAATAATGTTCACTAATATTGAATGAATAACAAAGATACCTATCAACACATCATTTTTGAAATCCAACTCAACCTTAGTAATAGAATATTCCCTTCCTTGTTACCTTGGAAGTTGTTTTCAATTATTTTCTCTAACAAACATTGGTTTAAAGAATTTTCTTGCACAATTTTAATGTTATTTATAATTATAACACTATAGAATATGAATAATACTGATCTGAATCTTCTTTTATTCTTTGTCATTAGTGAGTTTCTTCATTTCCAGGTACACTAATTATCCTGATATCATTATTTTCCACACTTAATATATATTATGCTTCCCATTAGTTAGTTTTTAGGATGATTAATCCCATAATTATGACATGTGGGATTTTGGGTTTTCATTCTTCCATGGGATTTATCTTTTGATGTTCCCACATGAAACACTATTTTATGTTTCTAATCTCTAGTCCCATGAAACCACTGAGAGTCACTAATCACCATCTCAAATGTTAGGTCACAAAAAACAATCTCGTCATAACTATAAATGTATTTAATCTCCAAATCCCACCATGGAATCAACTTTACACCACTAAAGAAATGGTCAACCTTAATTTTAGTACATATAACAAAGCCAAAGGCATACCATGAAATCATTGTGAATTTTTCCTCATACAAACTGATAAACTCTTCTTAATTTTTCTTCATCCTAAGGAACCCCCTTTCCATTTTAATATGGAGAGTTTGGGAAAAAATTCATTTTTTTTCTTGAAGTGTTTATATTACATGGAATTATTATCCTCTTTAGAATTTGTGTTCTTGATCAGTGTCCACCCCTGATCAACTTTTACCTCAATATTATAAACATCCAACACAACTTTTCTTTTTCTATGCATTGGAGGACATAGAATATCTTTAAAATGGAGTTAATCCATTATTTAATGATGAGAGATTAGAAGTCCCACAAAAGGTAAGGGGACTTTGTAGCATAAAATATTCAAATGCAACTCAATCCTTCTTAGGAAGAGTTGGTTGTTCGACATGATTCATGTTATTATTCCTAAATTGGTCCACTTGACCCTATAATTCCATGAATTTATTATCTACCACTCCTATAAAGTTATATATATCATTGGGGTAATGATCTCATTACCTATCATGTCAGTGGTTGGAATGTTTTCTCCTATTTCACACTATTAACTAAAATAAATAAAAACACAGGATGAGAATACTTTAATATACTAAAGGGGAACTTATAAAATAAAAAGGATTAACACATGAATGATAAGTATGCACTGAATTATTTTCCTCTAGGTTTAAATTTATGTTAGCCATGATAATTTTTCCTATTAGTTCTTCTAACCAAAAAATTTATTCATGTCCTTCATAATTTTTTGTAAAGAGTTTATGAATTTCTAAAACATATCCCCCAGTAGTGTCAAACTCGATGTGCAACAGGGCACATTTTCATGTACCGGGTGATGGTCAAGTCTAGATAAATGTGCTCTTTTCAAGGTTATTACCCCTAGATACCACTATTCTAGATCCACAAACACTTTTAGTATCTAGAAAAATATGCATTTTCTTGAAAGCCACTCACTTTATACATCACCAAGATTCAAGGATATTTTCTTATACTTAGAATTATCCTTATATAAATCCTTATACTTTTACCTAGGGTTATCACTAATTTTTTCTCATCATAGTTCCAAAGGGTAACTAAAATTTTTCTATGATACCAAATTTGGTGACCAAAGTCTTGTACACACACCATTACATGATTCTTAAACATAAATATCCATTAATACAATAGAATTACCTTAAATTCCTCGTATTTTTGAAAAAATAAATTCAAATTACATCAAGAGGAACACAAAATAAGCCATCCTTATTTTATTCTCCATAACGAGCTCTTAAAATCCATTTGAACTCCTAAAACTACATGGTATAACATGGGGAATAAATAAAGAAATGGGTGAGCTAAAAATCATAGTAAGGGAATGAACATGATAAAGAATTATAACATATGATTAAAAGGTATAAAATGATGTCATAAAAGATAATGTACATGAGTAATCATGTGGAAGAATAAAATGTCACAAACCAAGCTAGGATTCCATTCAACCTGACACTCAAACTAGTTCGAGACATAACCCAAAGGGTATTACCAATCCCCAGGGGATGTAAACTAGTGACTAGGTATCAAAAATACAATTATGGGAATTATTTAACCATAGTATTTAACAATGAATAACCAATATTGGAAAAACATTATCACATAACCGATAACCAAAACCAAAATGGGATACAACAATTTTTAGATTCAAAATTTTAAAACATTAACCAATACCAAAATATCATAACGAAAAGGGACAGCTAAAAAAAACTAAAAAATCTATATGAAACAAGGGGGTCATCACCCTCAATCCACCACCACCAACACGTGCAAGAAGTAGAACACTAGAAACTGGATCCACCATCACCACCACATAACATATTTCCTTTACCTGGGTCATACATAAAAAGTCTACATACACTCAAGGGTGTATGTAGGGTGTGATCTAAAACCTAGTAGTATTCCAACCCAAAAGAAATATTCCATGTTATAACATTAGAAGATAAATCACCATGAAAGTTTTAAGGAAGAACATGGAAACAATTTTAAATAATTTTTATAAGGAAAATATTTATAGGAAAGTCTTTCACAAAACAATCTTCACCATACACCAATAGTTATAACTACATCACAAAAATATCACATCACAAGTGATCTCCATGGAAAATACTTATAGATACTGGAACTAATGGGACCCTAGAAACCTTGTAACTCATTGATAAGCTTCTCCAACCAAAACCCACAACATCCTTGTGCACAAGCCACTATAGGAGAATGCATACCAAGGTATAGTAGTCTCTAAACATAATACATAAACTACAAATTATTCATTCACAAGCCATTAGTGGGGAAAATATCCCAAGTTATAGTGGTCCATAATCATAAAACATATTTAGTTAGTGTTGTAGAAACAATCATACAAGAAGAAACTAGTTCTCGTCCCCACCAAATCCACTAGAATACTAGTTCTAGTTCACCCACCTAGATATCTGGGGTTCCATTTGTCCTTAATTTCTATTTCACATGTCACATAAATCATCACTTTAATATAAAAATTCCAAGAATCACGAAAACAAATTAAAATCCATTTATTTTATAGGAATTCTCATCCCACAATCAAGTATCATATGGAAACCACCATTCTAATAATCAAATCCCCTTTTAAATTCACACAAACACCAATTCAATTTTTAGAACATGCTTCATATCACTTAAACAATTAATTGTACACATTTAGAAAACATAACAAATAATATAACATGAAACAAAAACCCATTTACTTTAGAGAACCAACATTCATCACATATGCCCCTAAAACCCCATTTTAAACATATTTCTCACCTTTAAAACAATCCATAGAACACATTTATAAAGAACCACAATAGGCACACATGAAACATAATCAACTTCTTTTATAAAACTATATTATAACCTCTAAAAAACTTTAAATCACTTTTAAATCACATTTTAGACCCACAAATAATTCATAGAACACATTTATGAAACCAATCAAGCAAACCAAATTCATCTAAATATGTAAAAGAATGAAACCACCTTCCTCAAGCTTGGAATATTCTAGAATATATTGCAAAACCAAAACCGCACCACAAGAGAACCCTATAAAATAAATATTGAACCAAAAACATCATTATTTTACCAAAAAACAAAATATTTAGCCCTTATTAGGTCAAACAACCCACTAAAGAAACAAGTACCCAAGAAAGAGGGAATATAAACCCTGTAAAAAGGGATAAATCAAGAGGAAATAGACTTACTTGATGATTTATTAAATAACCAAGGCCCAAAACACCCAAATATTACAGTTGAAGGGGTATTAGAAGGAGTGTAGGAAGTTCCTAGGTATGAAAATTCTATATGTCTAAGATTAGGGGTGATTTTGGGATAAATATAAAGTTTGTAAAGGTATAAATTTATAACTTTTAATGACCTAGATAAGTTGAATAGTTATCCCACCCAATTTTTCAAATCATACGGAAACCATGTGTCCCTCTTTTTTCAAGAGGAATGAGGCCTCATGGTTTCTTGGGAAATGGTTCATGGCTGTTTGACAAGTTGTGCAGCCTGGACATTTCCATTATCCAAGGTGCACAATTTTCCTTGGGCTAGAACATGGTTTCCTCTAAATGTGTGCCAACCATGATTCACTCTCTTTTAGGTCTAAAAATACCATTTTCACAAAAAAATCCTAAGGAAACTAAGAAACCAAGATAATACCAAAAAAATCAAAAGAATACCTGAAAATAAAATAACATATGTGACAATTCTCCCCACCATGAAAACTTTATTCCCTTAGAAAGTCCTTCCAAATTATGATTTGAGAACAAAAATAGATACTTATCCTCAACCTAATATTTTTACTCCCAAGTCTCATTCTCATCACTACCATGTTTCCAATGAACTGGAAAAAACTATATAGACTTCCCACAAAGTACATTATATTGAGAATCCAGAATCTACACAAGCTGGTCGAACATAGAAAAATCAAGCTCTAACTCTAACTCATCCCAATTCAGCACATGAGATGGATCCAAATTATACTTTTTAGCTAAGAGAAATTGAACACGTACTGAATTAATGTCATATGGGAGGGAACATCTAACTGTTATGACACCTTACCAACCCTCTCGGTGATATCAAAATATTTTACATACCTCAAAATTAGCTTCCCTTGGTTACCCAAATTACGAATACCTAAATGAGATGCCACTTTCAGGAACACACTTTCACCCATAGAGAACTCCAAATCTCTACACCTATGAAATGTTTAAGACTTATGGAGACTCTACACTGTCAAAAAAATATTCCTGATCAACTTGAATTTATTAGATGATTCTTGCACAAAGATTGGTCCCAATAATGAGGTCTCACGCACCTCATCCCGACATAAAGGAGATCGGCAAAACAAACCCTAAAGCACCTCAAAGGGAGAAATTCAGATCGATGATTGGTAACTGTTATTATATGAAAACTCAAAAAACTATAAATCACACCAAAGGGAGCAATTCATATCGATGATTGGTAACTATTATTATATGAAAAATTGAACAACCCCAAATTACTATCCCTTAAACCTCTTAAATTCAACACACATGCCTGGAGCATGTTATCAAAGATCTGATTCACTTTCTTCTTCTAACCATCCGTTTGAGGGTGGTATATAATGATCAACTTAACATGTGACCTCATCACCTTCAAAAGACATTCCCAAAACTATGTGGTAAAATGAGGGTCAATTATCAAAAAAATAGCCGATGACACACCATGAATTCTTACTATCTATTGAACATATAACTGACCAAACTCATCTACTTTGGATGAATGCCTGATTGAGATGTAGTGTGCTAATTTGGGCAGACAATCAATCACTACCCAAATATAATTCTTCCCTTGGGATGTATGATGTAAGCCAAAAATTAAATCCATGGCGACAACATCCTAATTACAAGGAGGAATGGGTAGTAGCTAAAGAAAACTAGAGGGCCATTGCTTCTCTTCTCTGACTTACTGACACATATAACACTGCGTTACAAATTCAGTTACATCCTACCTCATACATGGCCACAAGAAGTTCCAAATCACATCATAAAATATCTTGGAGGCACCAAGATGAAGGAACCACTAAGACAGGTGGATATCCTGCATCACCACCTTCTGTAATGATAATGGAACCACAAAGTGACCCATAAAAAAAACTCCCTTAAGAGACAATAACCATTCACAAGGAACCTACCCACCATTTAGGAACTACATAAAATGATGGAACATACAAAACTTAGTTGATATTTCTGAATTAACTAAAGAAGAGGTGTCAGCTAAACACTGGACAAGAACACACCTCCAATGTGCTCCTTGGTCTCGATATGCAATTTCGGGAAAAGACCCATAAAAGTCAATTCATCATTGGACTCTTTCAGAAATTTCACTAGAACCTTCCTACTCAAGACATATACAACCACATTTCCTTTTAATAGGGTATATATGATATTGAAATTGAACCCCTGAAGGCACTCAACCTAATGAAACTGCCCCAAATTCAAGTACTTCTAGGAGAAAATTTAGGTCAAGATCTTATGATCAGAATTAACTATATTTTTTTTTCATGAAATGATAATGACCCCATATCTTTAAGTAATTCATCACCATTATTATCTCTAGGTCATGGGTTTGGTAATTATTTTCATATGGACGGAGTTGGTGTGAACCATATTCCACCACATGGTCATCCTGCATCACCACACACCCAAGGACCATACCTATGGCATCATAGTAAACCACATATCCCTTTCTAGATTCTAGAAAGATCAAAACCGAGGATGTGTTCAACCACCAATTACGCTCCTAAAATTATTCTTGACACTATGGGATCCATTCAAACTTTACCCCTTTTCAGGTAATCAAGTACATAGATGAATCAAGATGAGATAAATACTGAAAAAACTTCCTGTAATACCTTCCCAAGCCTAGAAAGATCATGATTTCAAAAACATTATTTGAATATTACCATGACATCACTACACTGATCTTCTTAGGGTCCATCAAAACCCCTCATTTTGAGATCACATGACCCATAAAATTCACCTCTTTGAACCATAAAGTGCACTTAGAAAACATTAAATTGAGATGATGATATTGTAGAGTGACCGGCACAACCCTTAAATTCCGTTCATGCTCCTCCCTAGTCCTTGAGTAGAATTGTATGTAATCTATGAATACGATGGAAAAGGGATTAAGAAACTAGTGGAAGACCCTGTTCATGAGTTCCATAACGACTATTAAAGAATTCATCAATATGAAAGGCATGATCAAATACTCAAAATGGTCACACCTACTTTGGAAGGCTATTTTCAGAACATCTGCCTCTCTAACTCTAACTTGGTGATAACTGAAACACAAATAGATTATAGAGAACCACCTTTACCACTAAAGTTGATTAAAAAGGTCATCAATATGGTGAAAATGGTATTTTTTCTTGATTTTCACCTTGTTTCATTTTTTGGTAATAAATATAAAACTAGATAGATCCATTGAACTTTTTTTGAAAATAACACCGGGGTGGCCAAAGGCAAGACACTTGGGTGAATGAATTATTTTGATTCCAAATAATACATTTGTACCTTTAATTACATCAACTCAATGTTGGACATACAGTATGAGGGAAGAGATATCAATTGTGTTCCCAATGCCAAGTCAATGATCAAATATACATCCTACTATAGGGGTAAACTTGAGAAATACCCTGGAAATACCTATGGAAATTCATCTACCATGGGAGGTAATCCATCTTCCAGACCACTTCCACTGTCCTCCAAATTGAGTGACAAAATCTGAAAAATGATATTGCCTAATTTTGAAAGTGGAGGTCCAATACGTCCCAAATGAGGATCCCATTCACCTTGAAAATCCTGTGTACTTCTATCAGGTTCCACAAAACATACTCACCATCGAGAGCAATTGTTGTACACCTAAAACACACCATCCAATCCATACCGAGGATCACTTAAAAGAGGTAAATTTACAAAACTAATAAATCCCATTCCAGCTCAACCCTTGACACAGTAAGCGTGCAAGACAGATACTTAAAACCATACTCTTTATTTTTACCAAGAGGCATCACTAGCTCTATTAAATATGGAATTAGATCAGTTGAAATATTTAACATGTTCATGATATGGGAAGAAAGAAAATAAACATAGACACTCATATAAAATAGAACAATAGCCATCAATGATGCAATAAGAATAGTACTTCAAACTATTGTAGGCCCAACATCTGATTCCATTGGCGCTCAGTACAGAACATGAATATTATTAATCTCATCCTAACCTTGAGAACGAACATTGACCTATGGATTTAGCCTGAACCGACTCTACCCAAAAGAATATCTTGCCCTACCGCTATGACATCCAAACTGAGAACTTGCTATACTGGGTAGTTGTGACCAAGATGAAATCCCTTTGAAAGCTATAGATCCTGTACCACTCTGATATGGGTGTTCAACTTTAAAAAAATATTACAAGTTCCCCATAGAACCACATCATTGATAGGGTCTGGGTGGAGCTAAACATGCAGATCGCATGTGCCTCGCCTTCCCACATTGATGACACACAATAGATCCAAAATTGGAAGTCATAGAAAAAGACAATCAAGAAGGATGTTTAGAACCACTACCTCCCCTATTCTCTTGCTTGTCCTACTTCCTCTTCTTCTCAGATAACCTTCCTATTCACTATCCCACTACTGACATTGATCTATATAAACCCTACTTTCCTCTATAATAAATAATTACCATCAAATCATGATCAACCACTCAGAATAAATCTTCAATTTGAACTATAATACTTGGGATTAGACCTCTGGTTGCAACCCATATAAAAATTTTAAGCCTTTAGGTTCTCATTGAAAACTACATCGGGTACAAACCAAACCAAATCTAAAAAGTGGTTAGCATACTCCATCAGGGTTCGGTATCCCTAGAAAAGATAAAAAAACTCCTAGGACACAGATAAGAATATGGTATCAAGGAATTATTTCTATTTGATGAGGACCTTGATATCCTTCCACCCCATATACTCATGCTTCCCAGATTACACCACTGAGTCCTACCACTTTCAACTGGGACCTTCCAATATGAATGAATCACACTTTACCTTGACCAACTTTGGAGTGTCAACCTCAAGACAATACTCAGATTCCTAGGGATCCATGTTACCCCTAAATTAAGGAGTATTTTTATTGAGGAACTCTCAAGATTTTTTATTTCTAGGACCTAGTTTGGATTCTCTAGCCTGAGCAGGACCATATCCCGCTCCATGAACCAAATCATGGACAACCCAAACCCAACTTCTACTAGTCTCTGATCAATTATCGAGGCAGAAATATTTCTATCCCTTTACCATGGTTTCATATGATGTCTTTTAGGAGGAATACTAATACAAAAAGATAAAACCATAAAGAAGAAACCATGAAAATAACTATCATCACAAAACTCAAAAAAAATTCAGTAGAAACAACAATTCACAAAAACCTCTGTAAATAAAAAAACCATATCCAACATAATAACTATCCAAACAACTTCACCCCCACCTTGTATCCATGCATAATATGCAACCTATATGTATAACCAAGATGATAATTCAACCTAGATTACGAATATACCATGGGAACATGAGTCCTTTCACGAGGTGTGTTGTCTAGAAACCCCACACATAACTAGAACCTCAAGCCCTGACAATCCTAAATCTAGTCTATCCAATTTTTTTTTTCAAATAAATTGACCCAAAAAGGGAGAATCCTCCCTTTAATACCATTTTGTCATGAACCAAGCTAGGATCCCATCCAACCATACACCCAACATAGTTTGAGACATTTCCCGAATAGAATTCTCGATCCCCACATACTGTAAACCAGTGCCTCGATATCAACTATAATATTTTGGTACTGATTTCACACAAGTGTTTAATAATTAATAACCAACAAGGACAAAACATCATCACATAACTGATAACCAAAACCAAAAAGTATATATCAATTTTCATATTGAACTTTTTACAACTTTAACTGAAACCAAAATACCATAATGAAAAGGGAAACAACTAAACCACAACCCAAAAATATTCATGCAATGAGAGGTCCAACACCCTCAATCCACCACCACTAACACTTGAAATAAGTGGAACACTAGAAACTAGATTCATTTTCACCACCATGGAACATCTTTCCATCATCTGGGTCATATATAACAAAGTCTACATATACCTAATTTTCTATGTAGGGTGTGATCCAAATCCAAGTATGATTCCACCCCAAAAGAAAGATTCTATGCTATAGAATTAGAAGATAAATCACCATGCATGTTTTAAGGAAGAACTTAGAAACATTTTTAAAGAAAAAATGTTCAAGAAAAAATTTCTAGGAAAGAATTTCTCAAAATAAGTTTTCTTTGAAATTAAAATGTAAACAATGTACATTTAATACTGAGGGTTAGGACCACATCACAAAAACATCACATCACAAGAGAGAACCATAAGAAATCCCTATAGGTACTAGAACTTATGGGACCCTAGGAACCTCATACCTCAATGATAATATTCTCCAACCAAAACCCACAGTATCCTCATGCATGAGCCACTAAAGGAGAATTCATCCCAAGGTCTAGTAGTCTCCAAACATAATATAAAACCTATAACATCGTCATGAATGATCCACTAAAGGGGAATAAATCCCAAGGTCTAGTGGTCTCCGATCATGTCACATTTTCAGTTAATGTTGTAGCATCAATATTGTTAGAAGAAATGGGGCCTCATCCTTGCCAAATCTACTAGTGTATTAGTTCTAGTTCACCCACCTAGATACCCATGATTCCCTTTGTTCTCAATTTTTATTCTACATGTCACATAAATCATCACTTTCACATACACATTCTACGAATAATGAACACACATGAAAATCCATTTATTTCATAAGCATGCTCATCCCACAACCATGGTTCACATGGAAACCACCATTTCCAATAATTAAAATCAATTTTAAATCAATACTCACCCCAAAAACATTTTTAAAACATGATTTAAAACACTTAAAAAAATTTTATTACTAATTTAGGAAATATAATAAAGAGTCTCACATGCAACGAAAACCTATTTCCTTTAGAAAACCAACTTTCATCACATATGTACCTCAAAACCCACTTTTAAACATATTTATCACCTTTCGCACAATACATTGAACAAATTTATAAATAATAATAAGATTCACACCTAAAACACAATAAAAATATATTAAAAAACCATTTTCTAACCCATACACACATCAAATCACTTTGAAAACACATTTCAAACCCCACACATAATCCAAAGAGCACATTTATGAAACCAAGTAAGTACTCAAAATTCATCTAATAATGTAAAAGAATGGAACCACCTACTTTAAGCTTGGAAGAATCTAGAATCTGGTGAAAAAACACAACCAAAACATAAGAGAACCCTATAAAAGCAGGATACAAAACATCATGATTTTACCTAAAGACACAAGATTGATCCCTTAGTAGGTCCGAAAATCCAATAAAGATACAAGAAACCAATAAAGAGTGAATTAAAACCCTATAATAATGGAGAAAAAAATGAAAGAGACTTAATTGATGATTTATTTAATGAACAAGGAAAAAACCACCCAAATATTGGAGTTCATGGGGTACAAGAAGAAGTGGAGGAACCTATTAGGACTGTAAATCCCATATGGGTCAGATTATGGGTGATTTAGAGTTAAATAAGAAGAGGTAAAAGGGTAAATTTACAATTTTTAATGACCTGGATAGGTCATATGGTTATCCCACATGGTTTTCCAAACTGTGAGGAAAGCACACATCCTTCTCTTTTCAAGAGGAAGAAGGCTACATGGTTTCCTGGGGAATGGCACATGGCCGTGTGGTAAGATATGAGGCCTGAACAATGCCATTGTCCATGGTTCATGGTTTTCCTTGGGATAGTGCATGGTTTCCCCTAATCATGCGCCAACCCCATGCTACCTACTGTGGGGTACAAAATTACCATTTTCACCAAAAAATCCCAGGGAAACTAAGAAACCAATATAAGAACAAAAATAGACAAAGGAACACCACAAAATAAAATCATGGATGTGACATTACATAAAGATCATGGTATAATAAGATCATAAAAAATAGGAAATGTGGAAAAAACACTTAACATTACATAAACATGAGTCAAGAATAATTTTCTAGATAATATCACATGGTGTACAAAGTCCCATAATGTATTAGGTTTACGCCCTATTCCCATACATGAATACATATTAGAGTAAATCTTTACGCAATGGATTGGATCTCTATATGGGTGAACCCATCATAACATGTTCATGATCTATGTGTGACACATAAAGGAAATAATTAATAATCCATAACATAATAATTAACCCATGTAAATAAAGCGGGTTTCATAATCTTGAATCATATAATAATCAAAGGAAATTTCATAATGATGGTATTTGAGAAATGTTCATAAAGAATGTATTAACCCATTAAAGGAAGTGATAATAAACTAGGTATATATGTGAGAGAGATATATATATAGAATATATAATCATTACCTAACATTAAATAGAGAGATAAAGTGATATAGATAGAGAATGTTTAGAACCTGAAGGAAAGGGTGATTTGGAGAGATCTCTTACCTAGAACCTGATTTGTCATGTGCATTCATTATCCCTTTGAATAATAAAATTATGTTTATTATTTACTTAATAAAAATTTTCAATATTATTATTTCTTTTATTTTAAACATTACCATGACATATTAAATTACTTAACCAATTAATTTCATGTTGGTCATTTTAATGATAAACGACTCATATGTCCAAAATCACTTTGTTAAGCTGACTATTGTCAAATATATTATTAATAAATCATATATAAAATGGTTAAAATTACATAATCATTTTAATACATATAAAATTTAAACCAACCATTAAATATGGTTAATAAAAATGAGATACATTACAATCATGGAGGTTATAGGTCGTACGTACACATGGGAAACGTTTCATTTTTTTGAAAAATAACGGTGGACATATGTTGAGTGTTATTTTATATTTAAAATATTATAATTATATTATAAATATCATATCATTTCTTTAAATACACTTATAAATACCATTCATATGAAGCGGTAATAAAAACAAGTCAAATCGCTTCGCGAGGTGGTAGTTTTCCATACACACGAATGACATTATAATTTTTTCAATGAATCATATGGTAAGAAATTATATTATATATTTCATTTAAATAATAATAAATATTTTATTAATATCATATATAAATATCAAACTAATCCTTCTTACCTTCTATATAAAGAGTAAGTAAAAAAGAATCACATCACTTCGTGAGGTGGTAGTCCACCGTATGCACGAATGATGTTATCGTATTATCTAAGGAATTGAATGTTTGAAAGTATATATGCTATTATAATTCTAGAAGTATAATTATATCATTAATATTTTATATAAAAATTATATACTTCAATATATTCATTTTTGATAAGTAGTGATGGAAAATGAATTACGTCAGTTTGTAAGGTGGTAGTCCATTTTACACACGATCAATAGTTTCATTCCCCATTTGAGTGAGTAGGATATGGTTTTAGGGTAATGAAAATAAAATTAAAAAATATAACTATATTTAATATACTTAGGTTTTTATATCATTATGGTTTAATAATATTAGATTGAGGTGGAAGAAGAAATAAAAAAAAATATTGGGTTACCTCTTCTTCAGACAACTTATTTTGGTTTAAATAAAAACCTTCATTGGTTAGATTTATGAACAAAAAAAAGATTATAAGATTATTTTAAGGAATTTGGGAAGTGATTTGGGTAGTGAATGTCCAATAAATTGCTTTTCGGGATTGTGAAAAGGAGATGAGAGGGAGTGGCCTTCTATAAGTGGGGGAGATGATACACTTGGAATTTTTGAAAAGAAAGAATTACACCAATTTTTTTCTCATGACACATGGATAAAAAATGGTTCATTTATGGGGCTTCATCCTACCTTTTAAATAATCCATGTACTTTGAATGAAGTAGGATTGTTTGATACAAGTCACATGCTTCAAAAAGTTCTGGTTTTCAAATCCCATGTTTTTAGGACACCCTTTTAATATTGAGTTTGTTTGTAAGTATAATATAGATAGTAGAGTATGAGAACAAGACAAGGATGTATGACAGTAATATATAGACTAAGAAGACAAATAAATAAAACCAAACAATTTGTTGAACCCTTCAATCCTACGATGACAACTCGCTTTCATGAATGGTAGTATTCTATGATTTAAAATCTATTATACTTAATGAAGAGAATATATATAATTATAAGATACAAGGTCTAATTATGATCATAAAAAATGAATTATACATGTTTTGGGTCATTTTTAACCCCTATATTTTTTGTTTAATCCCCCTGTAAACCTATTGTTACCTTAAATTTAGAAAGTATTTTTTATTATTTTCACTATTCATTATGGTAAAAAATTAAGTTGAAATTATTATATAATAAAAATTATTATTATTATTATTAATATGGAATAAAAATTTCCAAATTCAACTCACCTAATTGGTATATTTTAATTTAAAATTAAACAAGTATACGTGTCGACAAAATGGTTTTCCAAAAGGAAAACATTCAAAAGTGGAAAATATTTTTATATCAAAATTAAATATGAAATTGATTAAAATAAAAAATTTGAATTAATTAATATATAATTGAACTAATTGTACTTTTAAAAAAACATTATAATAAAATAAGGCTTGTAAATGCGTTAAATGAAAAAAATGTTTTTAATAAAAATCATTATTTTCACTATTCATCGAGAAATGAAACTTTTCCAAAATAATACAAAAAAATAACCTTATGATAATTTTGATACGATTATTTAAAAAATAAATTAAATTTTATAAAATTATGTTTATAAATTTGGTAGAAATTAAATTTAAATTATCTATGCATAGTGCGACTAATCTGCCTCTCAGAAAAGAGAAACAGTTTTTCCAAAAACATTTCATTATCTTTCAAATGGTTCTTATTTTATTTAAAATACATTGAAAAAAATTTAATTTAATTTATTAATTTTTAAAACATAAGTTTCATTATTTAGTTAGTCCTATTCATACCTTTCTATTTAACAACTAGTTTATAATGGTCATCTTTAAATAATAATATTTTCATAGAGTATCAAGTTTCAATTAAACATAGTGTTTCATGCATCACAAGATATTGAAGGGATTGAATTTATTTAGCAATAAATATATCATTATCTATTGGGGTTTTATAGTCTATAAATTTTTATTAGTACTCAGCTATGACTATGGTACCCTACTGAAGGTCTAATTGATTTTAGAATCATACCATGATCATCCTCACTATATAACACTCCTTTCTGAAAAGGCACCCAAACTCAACTAGGTTAGAGTAAAATCATTATCATTGTTAGTAGGTAAAAATATTTAAGAAACAAAATCATTAATAGTTGGTAAACTCAAGGTAATTTTAAATTTTATGTCTGTGGATAAGGTTTATTTTGAGAATTTGGATTTAGAATAAAAATATGATAGTTAGAACACATATAAGAGATGTTTTATGTGTTTTTGGGTGTTTTTATGATTTTATATGGTTTCGAGTGGATGTTATAGGAGTTGGTAATGGTGGAGGAAAGATATTCAACTTTATGTGGTAAATTGTGTGACAATGAAGAGTTTGTCAGCATGAGATGTATGCAGAGTGTGGGAGGATATTCCACAACCTTGGAATTTTTTTGTAAGGGATACCTGAGGAGGATGTGTTTCATTAAAAAAAGTCTTGAATAATGAGGGGTTATTATAGAGAATAATTTCTTTCTACTCATACATTTTTTATGTGCCATTAAGAATTGAGAACATTACAATGAGTTTCTAGGTTGTTTTGGGTGCAGTTCTAAAGATGATTGTTGCACCATGACCCATTATGTCATACCATCATGACACCATAAAAGTGGGAAATTATCTTTTTATCCCCTGGTTCATGAAATAAAGGACTTAATGTCCATTTTTAAGGTGGATATACCATTCATTTTAGTATCAAACCCCATCCTTATTTAGCTGGGTGGATGTTTTAGAGAGGGAATTTATCTGACCCTCTCCCCCCTTATTTCTCTATTTTGATCCCATGTCACCTCCTTTTATTTTGTGTAGATCAGGAGGTGTGACATTTAATCTAATGAAGTTAGTAATTCCACCTATTACTTTATTATTTCTTACCCATTTATCTTCTAATATATGAGTTTCTAGGCAAGGGTTTATGTTAAATTTCACTAAGGTAGTGTGAAATCAAACTAACATGATGGGGTTTCATGATGTAATGGATATATGATCTCAAAGGATGTTTAATATCACCTATTTATAATTATTTTAGTTATGATAAGTCTCCCAATGATATTTTATAAGGATTTCATAAATTTTATTTAAAATTGATGTATGATTTTCTGTCTATAAATGTGTATTTTTTTTCATTGGACTGTCGTGGGAATTCCTTGGGTCATTACCATGTTGTTTCTTATTTTTCGGGATATTTATGTCTTATCAATAAGTTTATGATAATTAAAAATAACTTTTTGAAAGTGAATAAGTAACTATATTTTTTTATAATTTATTATTTTAGCATTTTGTTATGAGATATGGGCTTTGTCTAGGCTTGGAAAAGGATAAGTTAAGCTTGGATTAAGAATGGTAACTCTATTTTAAAGGTAGGTTTCCACTTTAATACTTAACCATATGAATGTATTAATGTTAAATTCATGTGTGAACCTTTGTTTTTTAAGTTTTAAAATTTTATAAAGGAATTGGGTGATTTTTAAAATGTAATTTAAACTAGATATAAGTTTTTGAGTAGTGATTTAAGTTCTGCACATGGTTTTGAATTTTTAGAGATGATTGATAGCTATGATTTCAAGGGTTTTGACCTCTATTTATGTTTAAAAAACCCCTATGGTAATATTTACCTATAATATAATTTTTTTTAATATGGGATAAAAATTAGTGAGCTAGTATGGGGATTCTATATGGGTGGCCCTTAAGAAATGCTCTTATTTGTGTCAAGTCATGTGAATTGTGGGGAAAAGGCTATCAGAAAATACATATAAACTTGAAAATCATTGAGTGAGTGCATTCCAATGATATGGTTATGTTTGGTGATCCATATAGAATTAATGGGAATTTGGTAATCAGGTGATTGAATGGTGGTATTGAGTAACCACACCTTATATCATGCCTAAAGGAACTTGTAGATGATTAAGTGGGGGTATGGGATATCTAAGTAGGGTGATCCTAGGGGTGTGGTTTAGAAATATGATATGGATATATATAGATATGTATAATGTAAGTGATGATTGGTTAGTATTTTTATGGTCATTCCAATGTGTAAAATTAGTGGGGGTTTTGGTTAATCCATGTGATGATGTAGTGTATGAGAGTTGTTGGAAAGTGAATATGGAGTACCCTTGGAATGTTTAAATAATTTTTCTTTGTTATCAACACTATATGATAATATAAAGTGTTGATTTAATGAAATTTTCTTCATGTTGAAAATTATTTATAATTATGAGAGTGTTTTCTAAAATATTAAATGGAAATGGGAGGTTTCTAGCTAGTGGGAAGTTGACATTGAAGGCCATTATTGAAAAAATATATATTAATGAAAGAGAGAAAATTTATTTATTAATGGAATCGAATTTCTATCAGGGTTGAAGTTTATTTAATTTGGGTGAGAAGGATTAAATGTGGACTAAAAATATCACTGGTTTGAATTACGTTAAATTTGAAAAATGACTACATAATGAACTACATAAAAGTTCTCATGTAAGGGTGGTTCGGGTAAAGGTTCAACATGTATGAGATTGCATCACATAAGAAAAATTTTAATATGTTTTCAATATAAATAATAAAAACATACAAGTATCCTCCACATATTATATTTAGCTTTTAAAATTGGGGTTCGATGTAAGGGTGACCACATAAAGGGATTAATCCTTCAAATTTTAGATTGAATATTTTGAAGAAATGTTAATAAAATTATTCTAATATGTTTTTTAATAAATAAAATACCACTAATTATTTTGATTCAACTTGAGTACATTGAATCTTAAATAAGATGATTCAAATGAAGAAACAATAATTTCATACTTCAAGCTTCTACTCCACACCATGAGGAATTTCTTGTAAATTAACATGCTTAAGTTGAAGAAGTTAATTGAATATAAATAGTAAATATTTTCTCGAAGATATAACTATAATATTATAATATTACATGGTGTTTTAATTTCAATGTCTTATAAAAATTTTAATCACTTAAATGGATCTACTTAAATAATAACTTAAGGGATAATATGCAAGAAAATTAATAAACTAAAAATCATGGAAATGGTTCTGCATAGTATCTATGATTTTTAAAAGAATGAAATGGTGATAAATTTTTATGTTTTATATTTCTGATAGAACTAACATTAATATATTATATAAAATTTATAGAAGTTGATTAAAATTTTATATATGCTACTCTCTTGATTTCAATAGAGGTCGATGCAAGTATTTTTAAAGTACCATTGAATGTGGTTCTTGTTACTCAGAAGGAATGAGATTATTTCAAGAATTTATTCTCTAAATTATGAGGATATCATCTTAAATAATTATGATAGGATTATCAATATATTACAATTTTACTAATCTTATCTTAAAAATGAAGTATTTCTTATTTATCCTTTATTACAAAATAATATTGTGATGATATAAGGATCTAAATAAGAAATAATAGTGAAGATGGAATTCTAAATAATAGGTGGTTCTTATCAAACTAACAACATATAGTTGCTGTGATAAGGGGATGATTCCTAACTGTAGATAGAGTTTTACAAATCCTTCTCAAACCTTATATTCCAATTGAGTGAAATTTAATATCTCTATTGTTATATTGTGATAATAAAATATATGGATAAAAAATAGTTGAACATAGAAAGAAGTGGCCAAGAACATAAAGGATGAACCTTGTAAAAAGTTGAAGTGTGTTACTTCTACTTTATATTTTTTAGATACAGGGTAAAGAGAGGATCAAGAGAGTAAATCATGACATTAACCAATAATAAGGGTTAAATTATAAAATAATAAGTTGAAAAAGAAAATTTGGTACCACTTAGTCATCCCCATCTCAGCGGTACCATTTTTGAAATTGGGCTCTCAAATTGGTATTATAGAGAATGAGGTTCCTTTAATATTTTAATATTCATGGTTAATTTTAGAGAATTGGAGTTATGTGAATAATATAAGTGTTCCCTTTTTAGTAGAAAATCATTTTATGGTTGGAATAATGGAATGATACCATATCTGATATCACAAGGATTTTAATTTAGTGATACTATTATTATTGGTTATCCACTAATTTCAATAGATTATGCTATGAAATTTGCCGACAAGAGGAATCTTGTGAATTATGGAACGGAAAAAATTACATGTTATCATCTTTTTTAAGAAATGTGTACTATAAATTTATGAGATTTAAAGTAGATAAAGAAATATGGTACAAGATAGAGAACATTTATAAATGAAATTTCTAGATAAAGGAGGCCGATATAAAAATATGGAGAACTATATTTAACTATATCATAAAGAATAAAGATGAGACTTTGGATAAGTACTTCACCCGAGTGAATGAGATTTTTAGTCACATTTGAGGTTTTGGAGATAAGTTGGAAGAATCTATATTTTTTAAAAAATTAATGAGAATATTTTAAGGTAGATTCAATCTAATTATCTATGCTATTAAATATAAGGAAGGTCTTACCCTAGATGAGAAACATACTACTCTTTTTAAATATGATATTAGAAAAATACATAATTTTAAATAAGAAATATATAGAGGATATGAATTCTCATTCCATGAATAAATAGAAGATCAAGGAAACTGAATATGAGTTCTAAAGTGACTCAAATAGAGATTATGGGAGTGATGAAAATCAAAATAAACTCATGGATCTCATATATAAAAACCTCATTATAAGAAAAATAAATTATAGAGGAATGTTTTGAAAACAACGTTTTAATTTAGAGGAATTGGACACTTTATATTAGATTTTAAAAGGAAAAAGAAAAAAATAGAATATGAGGATAAAGAGGATGAATATAAATTTCAAATTAAATACAAAAAAGATAATAAATTTTAATAATGTATAAATAAGTTATCAATGAAAAAAGGGAGAATTCTATGTCATGAGAAGGAATCAAAAACTTTATCATGAAGTGAATTAGATAAAGAACATTGTAAAATATGCATAAAATTTTCGGGACATGTTTAATGTAATGCGGAGAAATAAAGTAGTGAATAAGATAGGATTTTACCCTTTTGAGTTAATAAAGGTTAATATATCATGCTATTTACTGGGAATGAAACTTTCTAATTAATTCTAGGGCCATGATGATTTTATTGGAAATTTCATTTGTGGAATGTTAAAAATAGTGATTCTATATATAGGTTTATGAAACTGGTGATATAACTATCATGAATGGGATATCATTGATAATGGGATTATATTGCATGGTATGAATTCATATAATTTAGTCATATATTTGACTTTACCCCATCTATTTAGGGGCCATTATGTGTTGAAAGATATTATTCTTCTTCTGTGTGTTGAACTGACTTCTACTGAGATGGTGTCCTATAGGTCCACACATGATATGTATCAAAATTTCTCACCAATTAAAATGGATTATAATTACAGATAAACTACCCCCCATGTGTGTGGACCAATGAGGATCCCTGAGAATTAGCATAGGTAAATTAATTTATACAGAGTCAAAAAAAAATGATACAACCAGAGTATAAAAATAAAAGAGTAGAAATAACCCCAAATCAAAAGTTAAACAACACAATTAAACCAATGAAAATATATCTTTATGTAATATATTGATAGATTTATTTCACACAATACATATGAATATTAAATTTATCGATTTTTGTAATTAAATTGATATATTTCCAACATATTTAATAATTTATACATTTGTAGTAGGTTGCATGTGAGTTTTTTTGAAGGAATAAAATGAAAAAAAGTAGAAGGATTCATGATGTAAAATGATGCTCCAAGATGTGGGATAAGTCAAGGATCAAATTCTTGGATTGGAATTGAAAATTAGAGTAGAAATGAGTCCAAATATACTATAAATTCACTATTCACATTATGAAACACATATTCATGCTGTAAAAAACATTTTACATGTATGATTGGTGTATGAAATAAGAAAAATGGTGCTCAAGTGTAGAGAACAAAAAAATATTCGAATAAAACCCTATGTAATGATTTTAAATAAGGTGATGTGATTTTCTAGTCCCATTTTATTAAAATTTAATTCCATGTTCATGCACTAAATCACCGGAAAACCCTAAGGTTAACTTGGACACACAAAATATATGAATTTATGGAATTTAAGCCACCAAAGATCCATTTATGCATATAAATACAATAATACTATTGTGATATATAGGTATTGTAGATCAGATCTTGGGGTAAGGTGATGCACTTTTGAAGATTCCTTCATTGAGGCTACTCCACATTAACTTTTAGGTTATTTATTTTCTATCATTTCCCACCCTCTAATTTATATCATTAGGGTGAGATTTTATTTGTGTTTTAGTAATTTCAATGAAGGGGAGTTAATGTAATATGGTATTTTACTTTGAAAAAATAATTTATTTTGGGGTTTTTACATTTATTTATTTTTTGACATCTCTTCCTATCTCATTATTTAATGAATTACCATTGTTTTATTAGTGTATTATTAAGTGTTTATAATTCATTAAATAGAGTGTCATTTCCACCATGACCATTGAGATAAGAGAATTCTATTTTTAAAAATAATTTCATGTTGTGTATCTTTTGATTATTCTAAGTACTTGATCAAAAGAAAAAGAGAGTCTTGAGATGAGAGTGTCTACCTAGATTAATTAATTCACATATACTTGATTATAACAACCATATGTTTTTTTGTTAATTATTTTATACTTTAGTACTTAACTCCCCTAGATTGGTGATTGCTAGAAATCATTTTTCTTATTTTTCCTCAAAATCTCTCAAAAATAAACGCTCGGTAGTTTTAATTTATTTTTAATAAATCATTTTGAAATTTAGGTATTTGTAATTAAATTAATTTAATTATTCAAAATACTTATGTGGGATCAAACTTCAGACTTGAAATATACTATAATAATTAAATGTATAGTTGATGATATGTAGTTCTGTTTACATATTAAAATTCAAAATTCAGTATCCATAGTGGATTTAATGATGAATTTAGGTGGTATAAAATTTTTTGAATCATTATTAGAATAAGTGTAGAGGTTATATTAATTTTATAATTTAGAAAAATTATATTCTCATCTCTTTATGTTTTATTATTTTAGCTTTGTATATTCTTTTATAATTTTTATTTCTTTTATTGAACATGGGTATTTTAAATTGTGATTGTAGGATTACAATGTGTTTTGAGTATGATAGAAAAATTATCCATCCTTATCAGGGATCTTTCAAATCATGTTAATGATCATATAATGATGAATAGTGAAAAAGAAAAGTTCATTCAATCATACATGAGAATGGAAGAGGAGATAATTCATGTCATAGAATCAGATTTTGAAGTGGAGTGTCAAGAGATTGAAAACATGGTCAATGTTAATAAGGTAAGTTCTAACGATGATTTTTTCCTATGATAGATTCCCCGAATACTATAGTTATAGAGTATGATTAAGAAAATTAAAAAATATAAGAATAAGATAGAACCTTATTTGGTTCAGTTATAACAAAATTTCATGAAAACATGGGAACAAAACAAAATGAAGAAGAAAAAGAACCAACATCAATATTCACTAACTATGTAAAATATTTATAAGAATTAGTGGATGAAAAATAATAGTATCTTACTTCATAATAAAAAATTGATCATTTTAGATGTTTTAAAAATGTAGAAAGTAATTGTAAAAGGGTAATACCACTAAATCTAAAAATATTTTGACTTATTTATAAAAATGTTAAAATTATCTATATTTTGGCCTCCTACTTAGAGTTTCAATCCAATTTCAATAATGAGTATATTAGATGGTCTAAATGTGATTCAAAGTCAAAATTAAGTTAACCTATGAAGGTTATATTTATATAATATTTTCATCAACTAACATAGGTAAAGGATGAGCTAAACGACCATTAAAAAATATCATCTTACAAGAGCAAACCCATGTTCTTTATTTATTTATAATAATTTAGTTTCATTTAATTCTTATAAACTAATTTATATCAGTAATTTAGTTTTAGTTTCCATTAACTTTATGATATTTAATGAACAAGCCTTTTTAATTGAAAGGTTTTTTAATTTTATAGGTCTATAATGAAGGAATAAGAAATAGGAAAGGGGGAACCATCATAATGAGAAGAAAAAAGCCGAAGAAAACATGAAATAAGGGATTATGAGTTTTAATTTTATCAATTTACTATTACTCCCATTCATTTATGCTTGATAAAATTTCATTAAAAATGAATGCCCTATATTTGGCTTGTTTTTTATTTACTAATTGATCGAGGAGACAATTACTACTAAGGATAATCATTATGCCATAATTTTTTAATTTCATTGTAAATTAAATAAATGAAAAAAATAAATGTATGATTAACTAAATATAAATACGAGGATTTTGATTTGATAAATAATGATTTTGGTAATTGGTTTATTTTTAAATGAGTTTTTTAATATTTTCCATGCATTGAAAATCTAAAATTTGTATGGAATGATTTTTTTAATGTGTATTGTCATGAGTGATTTTAAAAATTCCATTTTCTCATTCCTAAGAAATTTTCTTAGATTAATACTTTCATTATTTTATTCAGAATATTTCTTCATAGACTCATGAATGATTTATTCTAGAATATTCTTTTCATCTTATCAAAGAAATGATTTTACAAATATAATTTTGATATGATTGATGTAATTTTATTGATTTTGAATTTATCCTAAGACCTACCATTAAATTAATCATAATTATTCCTATAAAATCCATGAAGAAAATTTTTTAGGGAAGATCTACATCACAATCATGTCTTATCCTTTCATACTATACACTAGGTATTTCTCATGATTATAAAAAATGAGTGTAGGGAATTTGGTTCTATTGTGGATGGGATGTGCATATTGAAATGGATGCATGTAGGGGTGTTTTCATATGATTTTGGGGAAAATGTTTTCAATTTTTCATTCATTGTACATTATTTCCCCCACTTTTGAAAAAAACACAAAAACAAAAATAAAATGGGTTGTGTATTGAAGTGCCAAAAATCCACATATGATTTGGATAATATATTTTTTCATTTCATTTTCTTCTATTTAAGATGTCAAGGGAGAAAATGAGTGTTTTAAGGAAAATTTGAGCATATTTCTCTCTTCAGTCAAAAATCCTTTCTCTTCCATATCCATGTTATCTAAAAACATTTTTAATAACATTTTTAATATTATCCTATGATTGTTTAAATTAATTTTTTACCCATGATAAAATTTTTCAAAATGGTTTAAAAGTCATCTTTTTATCATATTCTGAATGAGGTACTTTTGAATTTTACTGAAAATGTTAAAGGAATCATTATTTTAACATGTATGACATGAAAAATATTTCCTATATTCATGATCAATCAATGATTTAAAGAACAAATTACTAGTTTATATGGTTATATTAAAATAAAATATTTATTTGGAAAATTTTTATATTAAAAAAATGTAATTTTCAATGGGTAATGCGTATTTTCTTTAAGAATGTTCTTAATGATCTTTTAATGGTACTTGTATTCATCAATGATACCAAACCATGATTTTAATTCTACCATACTAGATATATGATCCAATTATACCATCCCTATCATTCATTTGGATGGTTTAGGATTATGATGACAAGATGTTTATGAACCCATTTCTTTTCTATAGGTTATGATTATAAATCATGTTTCTTTCCCATATGTTATGCTATAATGAAATTTTTGTGCAACCAATTTACTTTATATAGGTTATGCAATGATAAATGTTTTGTGATCTTGTAGTATATGATTTTAATTATGTGATTGGTGGTACCAAAATTATATATCCCTCTAATTCATTGGGTAAATATTATTTTCTCATGAGATAAATATAACCGAAATGGAGAGTGAACCCAGTTCAGTAAGAGACTCTTTACACTACGATTATATTGGGAGAAAAGATTGACTACTATGATGGTTTTATAAGTGAACCCAATATAATATTATATTCTTTACAATGATTATTGAATACTAAAAAATTCATTTTCTATGATTATGTGTATGCCAAAAATAAAAGTCTTATGCTAATGTTATTCTCTCATGGATCATGTTATTTAATTCATTTATGATTCATGTCTTAATAACTACCATGATTTATTGTCTTACTCAATATTATGATCTATGTTATATAGGGAATGGTTTTCAAATGTTATTATCATGTTCTCATACCCATATGATCATGTTATGTTTAAGTGATCATTGATATCTCCCTTTCTTAAACTTACTAGGTATCTGAACTAACCCTTTCTTATGTTTCCTTTACCCAGGTTATAAAGAAAGTTATTATGTATGATATATCTAAAAATTGTTCTAGTTATTAATAATATAGTGGGAGATGATACAATTAAATTATGAAATAGTTGTTTATATATCCTAGTTTCCAATGACATTAAACCTTTATGGTCTTCATGCATGTTTTTTATAATGAAATTAATATTATTTTATTAAGATGAAATATCTATATATAAAAAGGGTGGGTCACTATATTTGGCATCAGGGGATATATTTAGTCAATATTTAGAGATTTAGGGAAGAATATTTTTTAAAACCAGAGAGATAAGTATAAGTATATGATAATATCCTGTAGTTTTGGTAAGAAAGTGATTATGTGGTTTTACAAGTAATGCATCCCTATCTAGATACTATAAGTGGATATGGTTTTGGAACAGATGCATCTAAGGGTTAAAACCTTAAAAATATTTGGTCAAGTATATCACATTAATCATTTTGGTTCATTGTTAGTGTTCCCTTACCACACAACTCGTTTGACATTCCTAGGCGATGTATTTGGTTTAATTATCATTTTTATTACAAACCATTATGAAGAATTTGAATAGATGATGACCATAGATGACCTAGGTTAAAACTAAGTTATCAAAATATGAAAATAAGGTGTCATAATTTATACATCCAATAAAATTTTCATAATTATGTTGTTTACCACTATAATTATTGTTTATCACTCATTTTTTTTTCTAGTAAATGTATGGAACCAAAAGGAAACATGCTAATAATGAATGTGATAGTAGGTGGGATGATTTTCCCTATTAAAAACCAAATGAAACCGAATCTGGAAGGAGAATCCTTTTGAATATACCTAATCAACTATATTGATATATGTTTTACAATATCAACTTGGCTGAGTTTTATAAAATACCTAATAATAGAAATATAAAGTTTTATGAAGACCATGGAGGGAAAAAGATTTAGTTTTCTACATGTTATGGATATAGAAAGAATAACCTAGGTGAATGTATCAAAGTAAGGGGAATATGTTTTCTATGTGGAAATTAATGTCATAAAGTAGCAAATTTTTTAGGATTTCAATGTATTATGTGTGGGGAAGATGGTTAGTATATGAGTTAATTCCCTAATATAATATTTAATTACTTGACCAAGGAATGACCTATGTTATTTCAATTTTTAAAGCAAAATGATTGATGTGTTTATGTATTGGTATTTAAGAATTATTTTATAGTTTTGTTATATCAATGGTATTCTGGTTATAAGAATCATGAAACATCTTAGGATGGTGTTGATTATGGAATCTAATATTCCATCTTGTATGATTAACATAACAGTTTAGAATACCATCAAAGGTTTACGATTTTTAGGTTGATCATAAGATCAAAGTCTTAGACACCCCTTTTAAGGATTAGGTGAGGGGATTATAATGTGATTAATGAAATTTTGGTAGATGTTTTATTGGGTAAGGTATATGTTACCTGTAACTTTCTGAATTGGGGTCCACTTAACCCGTGCCTCAAGCCGGTGTGTCATATAGCCTTAAGCATGCCTCCTTGTATGCTAGAGGCTTCCGACTAGTAGTGATATTGTGATGGTAGTACAATAGGGAGACTATACCCTCTTATCACAGTGGAACAACAAATATAATAGAAAAAATACAACAATGGAAACATGTAAAACATATAGAATAAATAATGTAAAAAGTAGAAGAAGAATAAATATAACTAAATTGCTAATAATAATAATCCAAAAGCCTCTATGGCAGTGTCAATACATGGATGCATGACATGCTATTATACAAAAATGGGAATATGTGAATAGGCATAAAATCATAATATACAAAAGAAAAAAAAGAAAAAAGGATTATACACTAACATATTGATCATATGCTTGGTCTTATACTCCTATGATCTAACTATAGGTAAGCATATCAACAACCTATAGATGAGAGATTTCCCTTATCAATACTTGTAGACAGATAATATTCTTGGGTACCGAAGGAATAATAAGTAGGGTGTGATATAAAAATATTAGTAGGCAACACCTAACAGTGTCTACTTGTAATCTAAGTATTACTTTTAACTAAAAAGTGTGCAGGTATAACATAATAAGAAAAACAATGATGAAATAAATAATCGTCCCTCTCAGGATAAAATAAGACACCTGGAGTGTCTACTTTCTTTATCTCATGACCAGAATGCAAGTTCGATCATTCACTATATATATAGTAATAATATATATATATATATATATTATAGTTATATATATCATCCACCTATATGAAAAAAGTACGCATGGACATATGTTTTCATATATCTGGAATACTAGTTGATGGATAGACCGGGGGATAACTTAGACATTCATAACAAGTCTAACGAGCCTATAAGCTCAAAAATAGGGCACATTTTCTATATCCTAAAAATAGTGTGAGACATCATGCATGACACTTATGATGGTGAGTGAGCCATCATGTCATCACTCGGTCAAAGGATTATGGGGCATTAAGCCCAAAATCTTGATAGGCTCAATGGTGTGAGACATCATGTTCAACACTCTATGTAAGGGAGTTTGATATGTTCATACTCAATAGTTCTGTTACCATCATACCGCAACCTCTATCAAAGATTAATTGTATTTATAAAATAATACATAAGAAAAAACCTCTTATGCATTCCAGGTAACATTATATACAATGAAATACATTTCATAATGAGAATTTATTATAGCTTGATGTAGATAATTGTATTTCATTTATTTAATTCATTAGAGCGAACAAATACACCATGTAAAATCCATTCCATATAATCCATTTCACTTAAACCATTTTAATTCATTTAAGAAAAAGATCAACCACCATGAATATGCCATCATATATAAATATAACCCATTCAATTCATTTAACATGGAGTTTCACTTTACAAAGCTCAAGGGGTCATTTAAATAAGTTCCATGGTTCATAAGGAAATTGCCTACCTCGAACCTCCAATTATAAGTTTAACCAAACCCCTAAGAGGCACCTCAGGTTTCTTAAAAATTTATATATCAAGGTAAGTTCCATTTAAAATCTAAGTTGAAGTATAGTTAGGCATTCTAGGTATTTGAACCAATTAACCATAAAGGCCAATTCCATTTATCACACCCAAGGGGTGACCATATAAGGTGTGTACAACCTATAAACCACCAAAAAAGGATCAATAGTTATATAACAAGGTGTGATAGTCAATTTGATATGAATAACTCCATTTAAAAGGGACACCTAACAAAATCTAATGGGAAGCAGAATAACATATATATGATGCATCAACACTCTAAGGGAAAACAACATGACTATATACCTCAATGTCATAGATGAACCCTTGCTTGATATCGACCATAGATTTGAAGTAGGTTAGAATATATATGAGAAACGGTCCAATGACCTAATAATAGGTAAACTGATATTACACCTAAATAGCACGATAGATCTGGAAATAATCTTATATAGGAGGTAATAGACTAGGATATCTCACCAAGATAGATCCAATGCTTCTAACGGATAAGGATCAGACATTAAATGTGGGACATATTTGGATTCATAGATTATGAGGATTTTGAACTCAAATGTGGGGGAGATCATTTCAGATGCTTGAGTAATATGAAGAAAAGAAAAAAAAGGGTTATAAGATTAAATGAGGGAAAAAATGGACTTTTCACACAAAACATAAGGGTGCAATGTTTTGCTGCACGATTGGTCATCCATGTGCCAACCATGCACCACTCACTACTAATTAGGGGCACCTTGCACAGTTAGGAACATGATTTGACTAACCATGTGCAAACCATGTAAAAAGTATCTATTCTAAATCTCTGTAGCACCGTACCACCGTGTGCTTGGGATCACACAGTTTCAGGGAAACCGTGCGACCTACAGGTGCCTACTATCTAAAACCACATGGTTTTAGAGAAACCATGCAGGATGGGTTGGACAGTTTTATCTAATAGCGATTCCCAATATTTTCTTCCCATTTTAGGGCTCTGATATCTCAATGAGCCCCAAACACACCCGATCCCTCTTTTACTTTATTATACATAATTATTAGGTTTATTTAAGAAATTCAAATTTAAAAATGAACAATGCATACCCTAATGAAGACATGGTCCATCATAACCTCCCCTCCTTAAAGAAACTCATCCCTGAGATGGACTTCTAAGGTTAAAGAGTTATCACCAACCAAGAGTTCCAACCATAGTGCTCGTATAATATCTTCTTGTTCTTAGGTCTCTTCCTGTATCTATCCCTTCTTCTATATCACCCATACCAAAGGATCTAACCTTCCTTGGAGTGTCTTTACACTCTAATAAAAAATATACACTGGATACTCCTAGAAGGAAGCATCTATATTAAGTTCATCCTCATCAGGATGAAATACATGTGATGGGCCTGGACAGTATTAGTGAAGCTAAGATACATGAAATAAATCATGAATTAATTAGTATCTATGAGGAAGTTCTATATGGTAATACACTATTCTAACCCATTTAAAAACCTTGATGGGTACAATAAACCTTTATGAGAGCTTACCTTACTTTTGAATAAGTATATTTCCTAACCTAGGTGAGACTCGCAAGAAAACCCAGTCTCCAACCTCGAACTCGAGTGGTCGCTGGTGTCTGTTGGCATACGACTACTGTGTGAACTGATCTATCATCATGCACATTATGATCAGCTGGAACTGATCTATAGTCTCCTATACAAGGCATGGTCCAAGCATAACTACATACCTTTCCTCTATCCAACAGAGAGGTGAGCAGAAAGGCCTACCATATAAGGCATCATAGGGATCCATATTAATTTTAACCTAAAATCTATTATTATAATCGAACTCAATGTGGAGAATGTGTTTATCCTAGGAACCCCAAAGTCAAGGACACAAGAATGCATTTACTCTCACATATAAATCATACAATACTTCTTTCCATTAGTCTGTGTGTGATAATCCATGCTCAAAATCACCTATGTACCCAAGGCCATCTACAACCCCTACTAGAACCGTGAGGTAAAGTGAGCATCTCTATTAGAAATGATTGAACAAGGATATCCATTAAGACATAAAACAACCCTTACGTACAACCTTTCTATCTCATCTACCAAAAAGGTCTCTTTCACAGGTAAGAAGTGTGAAACCTTTGTCAAACAATCAATGACGAACCACACTATATCATTTAATCAAGGTTATCAGGGTAGACCAATCAAGAATCCATCAAAACATCATCCCAATTACACACAATAATGGAAAATAGGTGTAAAATCCATGCTGGTCACTAATGTTACACCTTCACCAACTAAAAGGTGGAACACTGATTGATGAAGAAAAAAAATCTCATGTTTTATATGAGTCCAAAAAATACTGGTACTATAAATCTTGATACATTTCAGTGACATCAGGGTCAAACACCCATGTTGAGATCCCTTAGGACAAGGCCATCAGAATTAGATAACTATCTCATTCGTACCCATTCAAGAAGAGTAGAAGTCACACCTAAGACTAAGAGGATATTTTGAACATTGTTCTTCTGAACTTCAATGTGTGTCTTAGAGAATAATGAAATAAGCTGCTATTTTCCACTGAACTCCTGAACCACATGTATGAGTCTCCTATCTCAGAGAATTAGCTATAGAATTTCCCTTACCAGGTATGTAGAAAATCTTGAAATAAAATGATTATAGGTACTCCACCCACTTTCACTACCTGAGATTCATATCTTAAAGAGTAAATATGTACATAAATATTTTATAATTTGTGAATAACAAAAAAATTCTCCCCAAGTATATAGTGTCTCTAACCATGTAAATCATGTAAAAAATTAGTGAGTTTGAGGTTGTACATTGGGTAATTTCACTCATTAGGCCTCAACTGAAGAGACCTATATGTGAAAAATCACTATTCCTACATTATAATAGTTCCAAGATCGATACATGATGTGTAAAAGTATACAATATATCCCATTTATGGATCTGGAAGAATTAGTATTGATGCTGAAGTCAAAAAAAAAATCAACTCCTGAAAGGATACTTCACAAGATTTTAGCCATATGAATTTCACACCTTTCTTTGTCAAGATCATAATTAGCATTGAAAGATGTGATAAATTTTGGATGATGTGACTGTAATATCTGGAAATACCCAAGAAACTCTGGATATCAAATATGTTTTTAGGATACTCTTGAGAAACTAAACCTCTCAATTTATCTGGGTCAAATAAAACTCCCGACTCCGAGATGATATGACCTAAGTAACAGGCTTTGTCGATCGAAAAGCATCATTTACTAAGTTTAGAATAGAGAAAAATATATCTTATTGTATTTAGCATGATATCAATATTTGTTTCATGTTCAGGTTTGGAACATCAATACAAAAAGATATCATGAACAAATACTACCATAAAATAATCTAGATGTTGGTGAAAACCCAATTTATTGGATCCATGAAGACTAAGGTGTGTTCGTTAGTCCAAAAAACATGATCAAGTACTCATAGAGACCATACCGACTCTTGAAATCTATGCACGGTATGTACAAAGTCCCAACATGCACCCAGTGACAACCCGACCTCATATCTATCTTTAAAAAACACTTTTTATCCTCAGAGATTATCAAAGAGGTTATATATACTTGGTAGTGGATACCAATTATTTATCATGATTTGATTCAAATGAAGGTATTACATATAGATTCTGAGGGTACCATTTTCCTTCTTGGAAAAAAGGATTAGTAAACCCCAAGGAGAAGTGCTGGTGTTTATGAAACCTTTAGACTCTAGATCCTCCTTATAACACCCTGACCCCAGAATCCCATAGTTGGTGCATTATTTTAATACATTTTCATGATTACAAGGAATCAAGTCCCGAAGGATCGATCGATTTAGAAGTCTTGGAAAATAGATTACATACATGAATATTACATTACACTTTATAACATACAACACAACATAAATAAATCCTTTAAAAACTCTATTATTCCCTTATCTTAACCCTGCATATCAATCACAATACACTTCTTGGAATCCTGGGAAAAATAAAATATAGAAAGGGGTGAGATCAAACGCTCAGTAAGGGTAAGCAATACAGTGGAAGATAACATAAATATTAAGCATGGTGAGTAATTGAAACCACATGCCTTTACCAATAATAAACATGAATACTTTTATGGCAGGATTATGAGACGAGTAAATAATTCAATAATAAAACATAATCAAGGGTATTCTACTAGTCGAATAACCATATGAACCATCAATATTATTTTCATAATGATGGAATGTATAATACCAAACTTTAATTTCAGTGTTAAGGCCTCGTGATAGGACCTATGGGCTAACTATAACTAGACCCAAACACAGAGAGCCTCTGTAACCGAACTCCATCCCGGAGAGCCTCTATAACCAGACTCCATCCCAGAGAGCCTCTGTAACTAGACTCCAACTAGGAGAGCCTCTGTAACCAGACTCCAACCCGGAGAGCCTCTATAATCAGACCCAATCTCGGAGAGCCTCTATAACCAGACTCTATCTTGGAGGGTCTGCTGTAACCAGAACACAACCTGAAGGGCTTACTTTTACCGGTCCCCAACCCAGAACATACTAGTCCAATACATTCATCATAACAAAAGGTTGAAATATAACATAAAAATCCGTATTAAAACTAGCATATGAAATGTCAATACTTTAACCATAAACCATGAATGGTATATGAATAGCACATCCATAGTCAAACATATCACAAAACCTTCAATACAATATAGAAGTTTTGTATCATAATAAATCAACTTCAAATAAACTTAAAATCCATCAAAGGATGTTGACATAGATGAAATCAAAACCTTTTTTTTGAGAAATATCTCTTTCTATTTTGAAATCATTTAAGATCCACATAATTATAAAGAAAACATTTATTTTGAAAATATTATTATAATATTGTAAGGGAATCTTCGATTATTTTATAATGGTGGAAAATAGCCACACCCACCGTATAAGTTAAAAAAAAGACATTCTTACCTTAATTTTGTTGAAAAGGTTAAAAAGGACCTTGTTTGGAAAACGACGGAAAGATTACTTTATAAACATATTATAAGAAGTCAAACAAGGCTATAAATGACTTTAACTCATAGTCTGTAAAATAGTAAGAATGTTTTGAAATACATTTTTAAGAAACATAGATGTGGATGATAAAGTGGTCTCAGTAGATAATTACGTATAAACAACCTCAGATAATGAAGAGATTGTAAAATTAACCCTTAAATTATACTTTTCCTTGGTCTAGGGTAGGTTAAACTCCTGTATAATGGAGAAATAATTGTTATTAAATTATACAAGAATCATATACATTAATATGATATCATATATGATCTTTTAACATCGCTTTGTTAATAATATCTTAGTATTATCGTCATTTTGGGTGTTAACGGATTCGTTTTCCTTTATATTATTTGTTATGTGAGTCATATTTGTTATGGATGGGATGTATTTTATTCATATCCAGAATTATATCAATTATTTAAACATTATTTTTAATCATCAAATGAAAATTTGTCTTTAATGGATACGATGGGGAATGAATCTCATCGCGTTCATGGAGCCGGTAATCCGTACATACGCATGAGCGACAATATCATTATTTTGATATTAAAATAATATATAATTGGATGGTATATCATATATACAGAATCATTATCATGTTATATTTATTATTTACTTGAATTACACATCATTATTATACCCATCCAAATAATAATGTACTGAATAACAATTACACCACGATGTGGAGACGGTAAGCCGTACGTACGCACGTATGGTGACATGTCATTCAAGGGATGGATAGAATAATGAATTTGGTTGTACCATATTTATAATAACATCAGAGTATATAGAAGATACTGGAGTTATTATTTTATAATGGTAACAACAAAGAAAGAGGAAGTGGAAGAAGAAATGAACTTGAAAGAGGAGATGAAATATTTATCTCTTCTCTGGGTTCTTCCTTTTGATTTGATCAAAAGGAAACCTTAGATTGGCTTTGTGACTAAAGGAATTCCTCTAGGATTAAGTTAGTATAGTTTAGAGGGTATTTGTGTAGGGTTTGGCTGAGCCAAATGGCTTTTGAGGTGTTAATTAGAGAGAAGGGGGAGTTCCCTTTTATAAGAGGGGTGAGGGGAACCTTAGAAAAAACTTAAAATATTATTTTATAATAAATTCATATTCAGTTTATAACAGCTCCAAAGTGATTTATTTCTAGTATAGGGTGGGTATGGGTCAAAATCCTCTAAACCAATAGGTTTTAGACAAGTTTAGGTTACCATTTTAACCTTATCATTTATATTTAACTCTAAGTTAAATAATTTATCTTTTACCGTGTCTTCTTGTATTCTGACACTATATGGTTAATAAACATACTATAAACTGAAGATAGAACCCCAATTAGTTAATTAATGTCATATATATTATTATATAAGACTTTTTTCCTAACCTTAGATTTTCAGGACCATTATATCAATTAATAATATAATATTTGTTTTAAAAACTATTTTATGTCAATTTTGACACTATTTGGTATTTGTTTTTTGTTAAAATCATAACAACATTATTACCTCGAAAAAAATTAATCTAACCAACCCTTACATGTCATATTAACTTATAAAATTATTGGAATTCATAAAAAGTCTCAAATTACATTTATTTGGATATTTATAATATCAATTATTTTAATATTCCATTAATTAGCTAAATACTGCATCATCATTATGTCATAGATAAATTAAACTATTTAATGTCTAAAAAATAAAAATAAAATACCATTATGTATTAAATCTTTGTATATTTCTAATGAATATTTATATTCTAATTTATCCTATGTATAACCCTATATTAAAAATGTTTTAGTTGTTAAACTTTGATTTTAACTATTTTAACTCTTCTTTTAATAAAAGAACAATAAATGTCTTCATCTAATCCAAGTGGATCTAAAGGATCATATTTTATTCATAAGGTTTTTTTGGTCGAATTAAACTTATCCAATAGAATTAGGATATGTGTTAGGGTAAACATAATATCATTTTTACCCTTAATTACCCTATTTACTTTTAACCGTGGTAAATAAAAGTAAAAAAGATACTATTCACCAAAAATTATTTTCATCTTATTGAACCAAATTTTACTTAATAATATCAACTGTGTCTCTTGGATTTTTTAAATTCAACTCACAAAAGTGATAAAATTAAGTTTTATGTGAATTTTCAAATTATCCTAGGAGGTGGCTAAAAGACGGTGAAAAGTTCAATAAAATTTTGTATATCTAATATTATTAAAAAATGACTCCAAGGAATTACATTGTACTTATATAGATATTATGTATCTATTTTGAAATAAAATAAATTCAAATAAAATAAATAATTATTTAAATAAAAATTCGGTTTTTAAACTATAACTCAGTGTTTTTCACTATTCATCAAAAATTGAAAGTTTTCAGAAATATACCAAAAACTCACCCTAGGATAATTTAGATATTCCATATCCAAAAATGAAGTATATTTTGAAAGATAAAATTCATTAAATTTCAAAAAGTGGGTATTACTATTCATAACGACTAGTTTTCTTTTTGTGGTGTGTTAGAACTCGGAGTTGCGTACAACACATGCTATTATATTATTCAAAGAGAAGCATACCATGGAAGCTTGGGGTGTTACACTTATATTGTTTCTTAATCAATAAAATCTCCTTGGGTTACATACTATAAATAGTAATGGTCAATGATTCTTCTCCTAACACAAGATCAATGGCGAATTATACCTCTCACACCAGAGGTAGACTAGAAAAGTCATCTAGAATTGACTTCCCGGAAATTCTACACTACAGGAAGAAATATATTGGGTCATAACCCCTGATCATCAAAGAAAAGACTGGTGATATAACCTATAACACTGACCATCCTCTACCTCTTGGGCCCATATCTAGTTTTACCAACCTCACATTCTCCCTTATTCACATTCCTAATGCCATCTAGTGATGTAAATGTCACCCTATGATGATAGAAGTTAATGTGATCTTGATAGAGAACCAACCACTCCATCATGATGATTATGTGAAAGTCCATCATTTTGAGGACATAAATATTCCATACATAAAGGTAACCTCCCATCTCAAGGGGTAATTTCTTACAATGATTAAATCCATATGAACGGATACCTAATAGGGTTTATAGCATCATAATTCCATGAAAGTGATTGATATCAAGCCCCAGACTTCCTATAATAGTCTCAGATATAAAAAGTGAGACACTTATTTTTCAAATAAAGTATATGATAAAGTAGAGGTAACTAGAAAAGTACCTCAAACAATAGAGTGTGTAGTGATCTAATCCTATAACATAGGATGGATTGCATGTAACTAGATTGTACTATGGCCCTAAGTTACTGCATGATTTCCCTGAGTAAGACCACTCTACTAGAATTGAGAATCCTAAGTCTAACTGCCTCTTCCTCGACCACCACCTAATCTTTATTGATCAGTGGTATTACAACCACTTACCAATCATGATCCTATTATCCCCACTTTGGAATGTGGATTTGGAGTAGATCGTCTCTTTCTTGGCACTTTTGGAATGGTCCTGTAGAAATGATGGATATGGCCCATCCTGATGCAACCTCTACACTCAACTGGATCACATAAGCACTGAGGTTTAATATTCCCCAGCTTCCCATACTGATGAAAAATCAAAAACTTTCTGTATGAGGAACATGAATACTACTACCTCCATGAGTAGCCTTGAAATGATTTTTTCACCTAGAAGAAGGAACACTAGCTCTAGGTGTAAAACCGCCCTGACTCAAACAATATTATTCCCTAAAATTTCTATTTTTAATAATGTATTAGTTGAATATTTTTAAAATTTTAGTCAACCTAAACACATTGAACAATAATCAAATGGTGTATACCAACTCATCCATGAATTTCATGGTGGTAATAAGATCATCACCTGCTTGAGAATGAGAGAACCTCTACAACTTTTTAAAATGTGCAGAGTATTCCCTAACCAATATGCTCCAGTACTATAGGAAAATAAACTTTATAACTATATCATCCCTCAGAGTCTTGGGAAAGAAGTATTCATAATTTTTTTTGAAAATCTGCCCAGGCCACATCATGATATTGATATACTTGAGTGATAACATACCACCACCAATTTGATGAATCACGTAGCATATAAGCTGCCATCTTTACCCTCCACTCTAGGGGAATATCAAGATTCTCAAATATAGATGGATTTACTTGATCTAAGACTTCAGAACATGAGGTCCTCTATCCCCCAAAGAGGTGGTAGGTTTCTATTGCTAAAATTCATGAGTCAACTCTACCATACTTGGGGAAAGTCTAACTACACCTTTCATAGAATGAAACATATATAGAAAACCCTCTTTGAACTGGGTTTCAGTGCCTATATCAGGAACTAGAAGAGTTTTAATATGTGGATCTGCAGGAGGAATCACTAGTGGCTAAGGGCCCTCCACCTCAGGAGCATCGTTATCACCATCTTCAGGGCATGTGACTTGAGGATGTCATGACTACATGACACTAAAATTCCAAACACACACCTCATAAGTGATTTAAGAAACTAATAACATTTCATTTAAGAAATTAGGATAGGTATAAATCCTTCCTATATAAATGATCATGCCTCTTTTCCTGCTCCAAAATCTAGGTCTAGATGGTAGAATAGACTATAATAGGCCATGAGAACACAAGATATACCCCACTATACACTACTAAGGTCAGGTTTAGGTATGTGTCTCATTTTTACATGTATAGTATGATTGATTTCACTTTATAGGTTATATTCATTTTATATTTGTGCTTGTTCTAATGTTTGGATCTCTTAAAATGGTTGAATTAGATGGTATACCATTTCCGATCCATAAGGGTCCATACTCCTTATGAACCAAAATATGATATCCATTAAAATCACACTATAAAACATTCCAACCCATGTGATCAATTGTCCATGGCTCAATGCTCCATAAGTTAATGCTTAAGGTGTCTTATTTAACCTATTCAGGAAAACACTTTTAGGTTAATACATACAATTAAAGTATCAATTATGTTTACCAATCCTTGCAAGAAGTGTTAGAATAATTTAATACATATTCAAGGCACTCTAAATATGAAACATAAAAATAAACGCTAAAAATAGACAAGGTAAGGATAAATAATGGAATATTAATCATATTTTTCATATGATGATGCATGTAATGAAACACCCTCATTTAATAAGGAATATATAAAGAAATAATAATTTCAATCATAAAAATATCAATAATAACACAAAACAAGTGATTCAACCAATGGATAAGTTGTATCAACCATAACATGCGAAACAAATAATAAAAATTTTCCATACTAGGTAATTTGGGTTTCCACAATACATGGATTAACTACATCTATGCATATAGTCAATTTTGAATCCCATTAACTCAAAATTTCCTGTCTAATACCTAAACATTATGAAGAAATAAATTTTTACCATTATGATACCACTTTGTAACATCCCAACCTGGGGTACACTTAACCCATGCCCTGATTCGGTGGGTCACATGGTCTTAAGAATGCTTCCCTGTATACTAGAGGCTACTGAATAGTAGGGAGGGTGTGATGGGTTTGTGGTGGGGATACTATAACCTCTTATCAGAGTGGAATAACCAATATAACAAGAAATATAAAAGAGGAGAAGCATGTATAAGAGAAAGAATAAATTAAGGAATAAGAAGATGAAGAATAAATTGAACTGAACATCTGATAATAATAATACAAAATATATTATGGTAGTGTCAATACATGGATGCATTCCATGTTGTTATACAAAAATTAGAATAGGTAAAGATTCATGAAATCATGATTTAGAAAAGCAAAAAAAGAAAAAAAGGTTCTCCTCATGCATCTAGAGTGTATGCTTGGTCCTCTCCTCTTATGCTCCAACTACAATAATCATATCAACAACCCATAGAAGGGAGATTTCCCATATCAATACCTATGGACATATAATATTATTGGGTACCAAAGGCACCCTGATTAGGGTGTGAGATAAAAATATTAGTAGGTCACCACAAACTATGTCTACATGTAATCTGAGTAATGCTAGTAACTAAATAGTGTGCATGCTTAGCATAATAAGAAAAACAATGCTGAAATAAATAACCAGCCTGCTCGAGTTCCTATAGGAAACCTGGTGGATATACCTACTTCGGATCATGTCCATAATGAAATTATAATCAATAACCATATATATATTAATATATATATATATATATATTATATTTATATATTTCATCCACCCATATAAACCAAGTATGTGTAGACATAAGTGGCCATATACCTGGAATACTAGTTGTTGGCTGGACCCGGGTGTAACTCAGACCGACATAACTAGTCAAACGAGCCTATAAGATCAAATAATAGGTTACATTCCTTACATATGAATAAGAGTGTGACATGTTATTCACGACACTTGGGATGGTGAGTGAGCCATCATATCATCACCTGATCAAAGGATTGTGGAACATTAAGCCTAAAATCCTTATAGTGTCAATGGTGTGAGATGTCATGCTAAACACCCTATGTAAGTGAGAATGATACTTTCATGCTCAATAGTTCCATTAACATTGTACCACAAACTCTATCAAAGAATAATTTTATTTATAATATAACACATAAGGAAAAACCACTTATTATTTTTATTATCCAAGTTCTATTATATACAAGTTAATACATTTCATAAGGAGCATTTAATATAGCATGAAGTAGATCATTGCATTTTATTTATTTAATTCATTAGAGGGAAATCAATCCATCATGTAAAATCTATTCCATATATTCCATTTCACATAAACCATTTTAATTCATTTAAGAGAAAGGGAAACCCCCATGAATAGGCCATCCTATATAAATCCAACATAGTCAATTCATTCAACATGGAATTTCATTTAAAAAATATCAAGGGGACATTTAGATAGGTTCGATGTTTTATAAGGAAATTTCCTACCAGGGAACTCCAATAATAATTTTAACCAAACAACTAATAGGTTCCTCGAGTGCCTTAAACATTCTTATATCAATGGTAGTTCCATTTATAATCTAAGCTAAATGCTAATTAGGTGTTCCACTTATTTAAACTAATTAACCATAAAGGCCAATTCCCTTTGGTAGGTGACCATATAAGGTGTGTACAACCTTTAGATTACCACACTAGTGCAGAAAACATTATTTACGTCACCATTTTTTACGTCGGTTATATATAACTGACGTGAGAATCTGTGAAACGTGGTTTTTTACGTCGGTTATTTTATAACAGACGTAACAAATGCATTGAGTAGCTTTTTAACGTCGGTTATTTTAATAGCCGATGTTACAAATCGCACGTGTTCGGTTTTTACGTCGGTTATAAATTAACTGACATTAAAAATCAAAGCGCGTGGGTTTTTGACGTCGGTTATTTGATATCCGACGTAAAAAACAAGATATCTACGAGTATTTTACGTCTGTTATTTTATAACCGACGTAAAAAACCAAAGCGCGGGGGGTTTGTTACGTCGATTATTTTATAATCGACGTAAAAAACCAAAGCATGGGGGGTTTTTTACGTCGGTTATTTTATAACCGACGTAAAAAACGAGATATCTACGAGTGTTTTACATCGGTTATAAAATAACCGACGTAAAAAACCAAAGCACGAGGGTTTTTTTTACGTCGGTTATAAAATAATCGATGTAAAAAACCAATGCACGGGGTTTTTTTTACATCGGTTATAAAATAACCGACGTAAAAAACCAAAGCGCGGGGGGTTTTTACGTCAGTTTTAAAATAACCGATGTTATAAATTTAAAAAATAGTTTATAACGTCGGTTATATAATAACCGACCATATAAAACATTTAATAAATTAAAGCCCCATGAACTGTAATTTATGATTTTTTGATCGACAGTCCGCCGGCTCGTCTCTCTCACATGGTAAACCCTAATCGGCTCGTCGATCGACCTGCGTTAAACTCATTTTGGCTTCATTGTTTATCATCTTTACTCTCTTCGGATCTATCATCTCAACTCGCAACACTCAAGTAAGCCTTCCACGAATTTATTTCGTTTGTTTTTTTCCCGGATAGTCTATATTTATGTTTTGCGATTTTTTTGTTTAAACTAGGTTAGATTCTTCCATTTCAAACCCTACTACATCTTTTTGAATATCGTTGGCACCGGACATTCATTTTTATCTTGAGTGTCTTGTTTTTGTATTTCTTTATAAAACAAATTTTGATATATTACCTTGCATTTAATGACTCAAAATCCTCTTATGTTGGAAACATATTTGGGGTTATTTATTGAAGGACTATGGCGCGATTAAGGAAAGATTTGCAATATTTCCTGATTTGACCGGTTTGAATTTCATTATCAAAAAGAAATTTGAGGTATGGTTGATTCATCCATTCCTTTTATCCTATATTTCATTTAACGCTCAAGTTCATCTAACAATTTTGTAGTTGGATAACCAATAATTTTAATGTGATTATAGAATTAAAAGAAATTATCATCATATATAGTGAATCATCCTTATTGAGTGTCTTATCATAGAACATGAATCAATCATCCATATTGAAGATGTCATTTTTTTAGAAAACAAAAACCATTAATGTAAACCATTTATTATTCATTAATTGAACTAAAATAAATATTTACACATGAGTTATAATGGAACATAATAAAATAAATATTTATCATTCACCCTCATAGAGTCTAATAAATCTACGATAAACCATTTGTTTTCTTTAATGGAAACAAATTCACTTTTACCCACTTTGTATTTTTAGAAGACACTAAACTCCCTTATAAAATCAGCCTTTTGGGAAGTATTAAACATCATTATATCCCTTTAAAAAATCTAAATGTCACAGAAATATAATGCATCCATTTTGTCTTATAGTACTCTACTATAGATAAGTATACCATTTTTTATATTATTAGTTATGATAAACTCTATCATAACATCATTAATATATGTTTATAAAAAAGGGAATATCACAATTCTCATGATTTTAGTTGAGAATAATGATAATGCTTTTTATTAATGATAATATAGACATGGGTAATTTTACAAAAAGAATGTGAACTTGAATAATGAATGTTACTTAAATGTGTTTCACAAGATTTTTTGATTTTATGTCACAAAACTAATTGATGATCGAATACAAAAAATAATTGCACCACCAACCAAAGTGAAACCAGTGTATTGTTCTATTTTAGAAATTCAGGATTCAATCAATGAAATTGTGATTTATTTATTTTTTAGAGTTTCTGAATCAAGATACTAGATTCTATTTCAAATGGGTATTTGTTTTTTTTGATGTTTCACGATTTTATTTGATGTAGGTTTTTCTTTTTCATGGATTACTTTATAAAGTGGTCTCGGTTCATTTGATTTTGTGTTTCCTTTGACACCATCACCCCTCAATGACTATGATCTCTCATTGCCAGTTTTTCTCTAATTGTTCTCTCATACACCTTTTGGATTTGATGGTTGATTACAAACATATTTATTCAAATATTTAAGCTGGATTATATGCATTTTTTCGGATTATATTGCTGTTTTATGCCACTTTATTTATTATTATATCCAATACTAAGACCCTTTCTAGTAAGAAAAATTTCATAATAAATACGATTGGACTCTTCATCATATTTCATGAAACATTTTTAATAATGTCACGTTTTTAAAAAACAAATATGTTATATCAAAGATGTGGAAATGGGTGGTGTTCAGGGGGGGGGGGGGTGTCCAAGGGGGTGGGTGGGTGTGAGTGGCTATCCACGGGGGTGGGGGCCTGTACAGAGGGTTTTGGGGGTTGTCTAGGGGGTGGGCGGCTGTCCAGAGGGTTGGGGGTGTCCAGGGGGGTGTTCAAGGGGTAGGGGTGGGGGGTGGTGTCCAGGAGGGGTGGGGGGTGCTGTCTAGAGGGGTGGGGGGCTATCCGAAGGGTTGGGGGGTGTCCAGGGGTGGTCCAAGGGGGTGGGTGGGTGTGGGGGGCTGTCCAAGGGGGTGGGGGCCTGTCTAGAGGGTTTTGGGGGTTGTCCGGGGGGTGGGGGGTGATTCTCAGGTTTAGTCCATTTTCTCCAATTTTCTATCAACTATGTTGACGACATGGTTTTATTTGATTCAATGAAATTTAAAACTGTTATATCTAACTATATTTTGTTTTAAAAATAATATTGAAGCATATTTTCTTAAATACCCATAGATTTTTTTTATATTTTAAATTCTTTTACATTCAAATTATGATTTTTTTCATATAAACATATATTTGTCTTATCTTAAAAATATATATTTTTTGTTTATATTTGTTATAGGTAATAATGAGTCGAAGTTGGATTAAGGCACATAGAATGAGAAATGAATTTGAGGAAGGTGTTGATGCCTTTTTGGAATTTGCAAAACGAAATGTTCCAAGTAGTGACATTTTTTTTCTGTCCATGCATAAAATGTTTGAATATGAAGAAGTTGAAAAGTAGAGAGATAAAAGATCATCTGATTTGTCATGGTTTTAATCTGAGTTACATCCCTTGGATTTGGCATGGTGAAACTAGACGGAATGTCACTGATGATGATGATTCGCAAGATGGTAACTCCGATGGAATTAAAGAAATGATTCGCGATATTGTAGCAGAACAAATTGAGATAGAACCGATAGTTGCACGTCTATATGGTGATGCTGAAAAACCATTATATCCTGGTTGTACAGATTTTACGGTTTTGTCGGCAGTGTTAAGATTTATTAACCTGAAGGCGAAACATTGATGGAGTGATAGAAGTTTTACAGAGCTGCTACAATTGATGAAAGACATTCTTCCAAAAGATAACGATCTTCCAGATTTACATTACAAATCCAAGAAAATATTATGCCTGATGGGATTGGGATACAAGAAAATACACGCCTGTCCGAATGACTGCATTATATATAGGAAGGAATATGAATTTCTGTCAGAGTGTCCTAAATGTGGGACATCACAGTATAAGGTGAAAGAAAAATCACAGGCTGGTGTAGAGATTACAAATCTCCCTTCAAAGGTATTTTGGTATCTTCCTATAATTAATCGTTTCAAACGTTTATTTGCTAATTCACATGATGCAAAAAGGTTAAGATGACATGCTGAAGAGCGGGTATGTGATGGAAAAATACGTCATCCAGCTGATTGTCCACAATGGAAGAAAATTGATGCACAACATTCTACCTTTGGAAATGAAATTAGAAATCTCAGACTAGGGTTGTGCACAGATGGAATGAATCTATACCGAACCCTTAGTAGCACACATAGTTCATGGCCTGTTTTATTGGTAATTTACAACCTCTCTCCTGAAGTTTGTATGAAGCGCAAATATGTCATGTTGAGTATAATGATCTCTGGTCCAAATCAACCCAGTAATGATATTGATATTTACTTTTCACCGTTGATTGATGATTTGAAACTGTTATGGGATGATGGTATTAGGGTGTATGATTCTTATAAAATGGAATATTTTAAACTGCATGCAGTGCTTCTGTTCACTATAAATGACTTCCCAGCGTATGGAAATTTTTCTGGATACAGTGTTAAAGGGCATAAAGCATGTCCAATTTGCGAACAACAGACGTCATATTGTCAATTGCATCATGGGAGGAAAACAATATACATGGGTCATCGAAAGTTTTTTCCTATGGAACACCCTTATAGAAGACTAAAAAAGGCATTCAATGGCTCACAAGAATTTAATACTACTCCAAAACCTTTATCCCCTAATCTATATTTTGAGAGGGTGAAAAACCTTGATGTGACATTGGGAAAGACACATAAATCTAGTAATGATAGACATATTTGGAAGAAAAGGTCAATTTTTTTTGAGCTACCATATTGGAGGTATCATGAAGTTAAACATAATGTTGATGTCATGCACGTGGAGAAGAATATCTGTGATTCTTTTATTGGAAGATTGTTAGATATTAAAGGAAAGACTAAAGATGGTTTGAATGCAAGATTAGACTTACTATCAATAGGAATACGTTTGGAGTTAGCTCCCACTCCTAAAGGAAGACAAACATTTCTTCCCCCGGCTTGTCATACATTATCGAAGAGGGAGAAAATTAGCTTCTGTCAGTATCTTCATGATACCAAAGTGCCTCAAGGTTATTCTTCTAATGTAAATTTTTTTGTCTCATTGAAGGACTTGAAGTTGATAGGTATGAAATCACATGATTTTCACATCATGATGCAACAAATTCTACCAGTTTCATTGTGTGGAATATTGACTATTCGTGTTAGAAAGACTATAATGAAGTTGTGTTATTTTTTCAATTCAATTTGTAACAAGACGATTGATGTGAATGATTTGAACATTTTGGAAAAGGATGCAATTTTTATACTTTTTCAATTGGAAATGTATTTTCCTCCAACTTTTTTTGATATAATGGTGCGTTTAATGATTCACATGGTTCGAGAAATAAAGCTTTGTGGACCTTTATATCTTCGTTGGATGTATCCTTTTGAAAGGTATATGAAAATATTAAAGGGGTATGTTAAAAATCTATATCTACCTGAAGCCTCCATTATTGAAAAGTATATTTCTGAGGAGGTAGCATAGTTTTGTACGAGCTACTTGGCTGCGGAGCAACACATAGGTTTGCCTCCATCTCGCCATGAATGAGTTAATAATGATGGAAAGGGGATTCGCGGCTTGAAAGTCAAATCATTGTTAGCTGAACAGATGAAGAAGTTAGAATCATACATCTTGAATAACATAGCTGATGCTCAACCGTATATCACATTGCATATTAATGAGTTGAAACAATGTCATCCAAAGAAGAAAGAAATGTGGATTTTGAATGAGCACATCCAAACTTTTTTGTCATGGATTAAAAAGACTTTGCTTGGTAGATCAGATGTATTAGATACATTAAAATGGATAGTGGGTGGTCCATGTTTAAATGTGATAACATGGTCCGGTTATGACATTAATGGTTATACATTTCATACGAAAGCTCGGGACAACAGAAGTGCAGTTTAGAATAGTGGTGTATTGGTGTTTGCAGAAGCAATGCATTTTTCGAGTGCTAAGGACAAAAACCCAATTTCTGCATCAAGTGCATATTTTGGAGTGATTGAAGTCATATGGGAGGTTGATTACTTAAAAATTAAAGTTCTCGTTTTTAACTGTAAATGGTTTAATGGTAACAATAGTGTCAGACACGATGAATTTGGAATGACACTTGTTAATCTGAATAGATTGGAAGACACAACTGATTCTTTTATAATGGCAACACATGCAAAACAAATTTTCTATGTAGTAGATCAATCGGATATGCAGTGGGCTGTTATTTTACAAGGGAAAAAACAATATGTTGGTGAGGATAAAATTGATGAATATGCTGATTTATGTGAGATGCCTACTTCTATGGAAAGATTAATAGAACATAATGATGATCATGTTGAAGACATAGTTTATGCCATAAGGAACGATCACGACGAAGGAATTTGGGAAAACAATCCATTTGTACATTCCTAAAATTACAGGTAACATATGTTTATTTCTTGTTTACATTTATTTTTTCCATAAATTTTAGATATTGTAAGTTTTTTATTTATTAAAACATGTTTTAAAACAAAATAAGTATATGTTTTTGTTTGTTTTAAGTTTGTTTAGTTTACTTTATCATGTTTATAACCATTACATGAATTATATATCTATTATTTTTGTTCAATGACAATTACTTTACCATGTTTACCATGTTTACCATGTTTACCAGGTTTACCATTTTTACCATGTTTACCATCTTGGCCATCTTGACCATCTTTACCATCTTTACCATCTTTACCATTGTTTAACATGCTTACCATATTACCAATGTTTACTATTATTTAAATTAGTACACTTTTCTATTTTTTGATTACAGTAGTATTAAAATATTTGAATTTGTATATTTGTGAACTGACGTCTGTTTTTTTTATTTGAAGGATAATGACAGATCATTCATATGATCAACCACATGATTCTGGAGAGGAGCATATTGCTGGTCATACCTCTGGGGATGAACATTCACATGATTCTATTACGACAAAGAGTTAAAAGGTTGGTAAACGTGGGTTCACACATTTACCAAAATTATCACTTGCCCATACGCAGGATCAGAGGATAGTTGTTGAGTTTGATGATGATGATATTCCTAGAGGTCCGAATGCAAAAGTTTTTAAGAGTTCTGTAGCAACTCAGGCTAAGAGAAAAGTAAGAATTCTGTATGATGATTGGAGAAGTGTGGATAAAGAGATTATCTCTCAGTTGTGGGAGACTATTTTGGTAAGATCTTTTTTCATTGTTTGACTATGCTTTTAATGTTTCTAGTATATATAATATGTTTAAACTCTTCTTTATCAGATGACATTTGATATTCCTGACACTAGAGGAGTCAGGAAGAAATGCTTATCGTTGGCTGCCAGGAGATGGAGGGATTTCAAATCAACCCTCTCATCTGATTTCATTTATGGTCATAGGAGTCATGACAATCCATGTCGTATATATCCTTTTATAGATGAAGACACATGGAGACAGTTTTTTGAAAGTAAAAGAAAAGAGTCATTTCTGGTAAGGGCAATGTAAACTTTTATAAAATTTATTATATAAATGATTTTATTAATGTTTTTAACGATTTATTATTCTTAAATTACCGAAAACAAGGAAAGCTCATCAGGAGATCCAATCTAAAAATGTATACCCTCATAGTTTATCTCGGGGAGGGTATGCATTATTGGAAGAACAAATGATGGCAGAAAAATTTCAACAACTAAGAGCTGAGTCTTCATGCTCCGGAGAGGTGGCCCCTCCATCCCCTCCATCTAGACATGAAAAATGGAAGAGAGCTCGGAAGGGGAAAAAAGGGCAATATATTTCGGAAGAATCGAGAATCGTAGCTGAGAGGATTTTAAGATATCTATTTTATTTATTTAAGTTAACTATTTTCTTCATATAATTTCAATCATTACAGAAATGTTCAATTAATTATTACAGGACTCTCTTGAGGAGCAGAGTTCAGAGGGGACATTTACAGCTACAGGGAGGGAAGATATTTTATTTGCAGCATTGGGAAGGCCCGAACATCCTGGTCGTGTAAGAGAATATCTGGCAGGTGTATCGGTAAGAAAAGTGTTGCCACGTTCTTCAACTTCTAACATTGAGGGGGTTTATAAAAAAAATATAATCCTTGGAGGCTGAAGTTCATAATATTAATGCGACGATGGAGGACAAGATTAGAGAGTCGGTGCAGTCTATGTTTGCATAAATGAAAAGACAATTTCAGACTGCAGCTCCCACTCGTCCACCTCCCCCTGCAGACCCCATTATTTATCCTCCACCTCCGCCAGTAGCTCCCACTCCCCCACCTCAGCCTGTGGACCCCCTTTTTTATCCTACGCCTCCGCCACATCTTCCTACTTATTGTGAGTTGTATGTTGATGATTCTCAACATCATATAGTAGCATATGGGTTGGTATATTGTATAAGAGATATATTTCATCATCAACAATTAGAGGTAGAGAATCAGAGGGTCACTGTACAAGATATTATATATCGATCAGCTAGGGTACCAATACCTACAGATGAGGTGGCGAAAGTTGGATAGAGTATCAGCCATTTTTTAATTTGTCCATCCAGACTTCTTAGACTCATTACCATAAAGGTATGAATGTTATATCTTTTATTTTATTTTTTTTATTAAAGTTGTTTTATCATTTGAAAACGAATATATTTTTCAATTTTTTTACAAGAATACTTCAAAGGTAAAGAAATACTGTATAGACAACAACAAAGACAAATGGCTATGACATCAGATACATATTAAAATGGTCTTGACAGATTGTCAAGATATTCACATTTGTTTTCGGGTTATTATGAGTTTCCAATGGAAGCTCATGTTTGTTGACGTGAAATAAGACTGGGGATTATAAAAACCGATATCATGGAGCTTGTTACTGGGGATAAGTTGGGCATCAACGTGGTGCAAATTTTTTCCATGTAAGTCTTAACACCTTTTCCCTGCATTATATTTATTAAAAATGTATACTTATGTATGTTTTGTATTAGGTATCTTTATAAAATTTGTGAGAGGAATGAGCTGACAGAAGTATATGGATTCATGGACCTGCAATTGATTTCCCCTGAAGCATGTGCATTGAATGAGGAACAAAGAATGTTTTATACTACTGAAAGATTTGAAAAGAATATAATCACACAATATTGGATGATGCCTTTTTGTGAGAGGTATTAAACACATTTCTCTCAGTGGGCTTGGCTCTGGCAGCTCTCCTTGCAGGGATTACAGGAGGCAGCGGGCGTGCCTGGCTGGCCTGTTGCAGGGCTTCTTCGAGGCACCGTGCCTTTTCTGAGAAGTCCCAGAACCCACCGGGGTAATATTGAGTGATCAGAGAAGGAACCAGCTCTACCTTGATGTTCCCTATGCACATTGTCAGTAATTTCTCCTGATTTAGTGGCATGTCAAGGGAGTATGTGAGTCCCTTCCACCGGGCGACGAAGTCTGCGACTCGCTCGTCGGGCCTTTGTTTGCACCTGAAGAGGTTTGCGATGTTCGTCTTCTGTGTTGTGTAACTGAACTGGTAGAGGAATTGCGTGCGAAGGTCCTCCCAGCTAGTCACAGATCAGACAGGGAGTGGGATGTACCCGATGAATGCTGGTCCTTCTAGTATCTGAACGAAGCAACGAAGCTTGGCGGCCTCCTGCTGCGCTGGAGTTCCTAACATAGACCCGCACCTCAAGTTGAAGTGGGCCAGGTGCTGTGGCGGGTCTCCAGTCCCGTTAAAGGGGGCGAAAGTGGGGTTCCCAATTCCCGGCGGTGCTAGCATATCATCCACCCATGCTGGGTAGGGCTTTCCGTCCGGTGGGATTTCCACCTGTCGAGTTTCGAGAGCCTCTAAGAGGGCGATAAGTGCCTCCATCAGATCGTCGGGACACGGGTTCCTGTCTTGACGGGGATCCCTAACCACAAGCACATTGCCAGGCTCTTCAATCTGGTAGTCAAGATCAGAAGCTCGCGGGGCGGCTGGCGGAGTGACTCTTGGGGCAGCGGGAGGAAACCGAGCGCGGTCCCTTGGGTGATCACGCTGCTCAGGAGGGTTTGGAGAAACATATCGCGCCCTCTTGCCATGAGCACCGGCCTGTCCTATGTCGGCAAACACAACATGGTCACGGTTTCCCAAGAGAATCTCATCGAGGGGTAGTTGCTCTTGTCCCTGCTGTCCTGGCCTAGGATCACCATAGTCAGGCCGTCGCTCTGTAATGCATTCGGCCAGAAGCTCATCAACCAGCCTCTTCTACTCAGCAAGCTGTTGGTGCAACGTGGCCTTCTCAGGATCTTTTTCTACCTCCTGCACTGAGGCATATGGGTCAGCGAGCTTGACATGCCCGATGTGTTCTTTACCCTTGCCGATGTTCCGGATCAGTGTTAACACCTCAATTGGTGCGGGGAGACCTAGGAGGTTCCTATGCTGGCGAGTAATTCTCCCCAATGGATCCAGTAGCGGCTTGTACTCATGGGGTGAGTCCCCATCGAGGAGTTCCACACCGTTTACCTCTCCCGAAAGGTCGGCCATGTTGACCACCACTGACCTCGAGGGTATGCCCTCGAAACCGCTCAGTGAGTCGGGCTGTCGGCGAATTGCACTAAAAAGAAGGGAAATGTAATGCCCCCATCCACGGACATGCGCGTGGGGGGTGGATTCCCTAATAAATTTGTGGAGTACCAGAAAACTCTAAAAGCATTGTTGTTGGAGGGCCCTATGGTGGCCAAGCGACTCGAGGTGCCGAACCACGGAGAGCGTGGCAAGGTCGACCCGACGACATTGCTCACCGATATCCTCATGGTGTGCTTGGATCCTGGGGCAGGGCACTTTCTAGTGGTGGAGACGGGAGTGAGTCACCTAGACAGTCTGGAGGAAACATTCAAACTCTCCTGGGGTGAGCAATTCTGGTATATCAAAATTTGGTCCTACGACCGACCAAAAATTCTCAGGGAAATGGCCTACTGCGAGGACGGTCCATAAGCTCCACGACTTTGGTTCAGGATCCATCCCTTGCTGGCCTTGCTCATCAACCGAGGATGGCCGGGGAACTGGCAGCGGTGCCGAAGCCTGCCGCTGGGCCCGTGGGCTGGCCGGCGTAGAATACGGCGAGCAGGCCGATTGGCCGCCGAATCTTAAATCGCCTTCCAAGGGATGTAGTGTCCTGGATGTCACGTCACGATATTATGGGCTGGAGAATAGGCCTCCTGTCACAGTACTGGTGCTTGCTGAGGGTGTGTCATGTCGCGACTCTTCCTTTGGTCCCTAGAAAAGTTCTCCACCCTCTCTGACCGAGGTAGAAGGTGCTTTCGGAGAGGCCAATGGTAACTTCAAGTTTGATCCCTGGGGGTACGCCAAGTCCTCGTCATCCTAGATATACCGTCAGAGGGAGGCGGGAATCATGCGGATCTCACATTCAGGGAGTACGAGGCTGACGTTCCGCGTCCCCATCCCGGCCCTTGACTCAAAGGGTTGGGGGGAAGGTTCCATTTCCAAGTCGTACTCTACCTCAGAGTCTAAGAAACAGACTGGTCTAATTTCTGTTCGGACTTCCCTGACATTCATATTGCGATGAGGAAGTCCCGCCTTCCTACCCCTGGATGGCTCCTCAGGGCAAGGCTGATTTTCATCATGGAGTCCTCTGGCCGCAATAGTGTTGGGGCAGAGAGGATTGAAGGCAGGGGTGTGAGGAGCACCGAGACAGATGTCGAAAGAGACATGGTGAGGACCTCCATGTGGGCGAGTGGACGGATATGCAACAACTCCATATTCGCAGAAAACGGTAGGGGAAGTGAACCCATACCTAGTGCATTGAGCCCTGGAAAAAGCCATACCCGTAGCGCAGCTATCACGGGAAATCCTTTTACTTTCCAGAACGGTTGCACGGAGTGGGCCCTCACGCTGGGTGGCGCTACCGTGAATTGGTCCACGGTGGCCATTGCCTGTGCCAGTGACCGGGAGAGTCAACCCAACCTGCCTGTGGGGTGGTCAGGGCCTCGATCCGGGTCGGGCATGTAACTGCGCCTGCTCAACGTGAGCGGGGGTCTGGTAACAGAAGTCAGCAGTGGCTCATGCCACAGTGGCTACTGACGTTGATGCCCCAGGGTGGGTATCCTCTTCCACTCACACCCGACGCTGGCGTCGGGTCAGATGGGTTGGAGCCGGTGGTGTGGGCACATGGGTTGCCTGCTCCTCGGCTCGGGGAGTCGGTCAGTGGCGTCGATGCAGCCTGGCAGGAGCCCTTGCCGTGGAACCTTGAAGCGGGTCTCCGATCGGGCGAACCCAGACATCCCATACCTCATTAATGTAGGGAAGGGAGGTGTCAAGGTGTTCTGAGGATATACTCCCGAAACAGTTGAATGTCAGGGTGGGGAGCGGTGGCTCTCTGCGTGGCCCTTGGGGGTGGCGATGGTGGTGAGACATAGCTTCCTCTAGATCCAAACGGGCCATGTCCCTGGTGGGGATGACCCCTTCCTCCTCGTACCTACGAACCAGGTTGTTTATCACCCTTAGTTGGATGATCTCTGATGGGGAGAGCGGGCGTGAGTGCCTGGTAGTTGCGGCGGTTAGAGTCGGAGAAGCTGTGGAAGAGGTGGGACTGCGCGGGGTGGCTGTGTTGGTACTGCCCCTACCCCTGCACCGGTGGGCAGGTGGCGATCGAGCTCCGGATGCAGCGATCTAATTCTTGGAAGGAGGGAGATGAAACCATTAGCGCTAATAGAAAAGAAATCGAAAACCAATAGACCAGCATTATTTCATCTTTTGTGGTCGGTAAGAGGGATCCATGCTGACGACGTCATAGAACAGAGTGATCAACATCCTGACTGCCCCAACCCCCGGTGGGTTTCATGTCCCGGTGCAAGGTGCTCGGACCTAGTGACATGCTAATCTTCTGACACCCTGAACACTACCAGTCTCCATATTGAGGAGAAGAGATTCACATCAGGTTCACAATTTTCTGTTTCCGAGGCTTTCCACCGAGGCGCGCGCGCGCATCTGTCACGCAGGGGAGAACACACGGCTTTTTGCCCCGCATTCCGTATTTCCAAAGGCGGGCGACATCCATTCCTTGTTCAGAGACATCTAGTCCTTGATCGAAATCAGGATGATGGGATGTTGGTTCTTCCTTCTGTGGATTCCTCCTCGGAGCTCATCACCTAGTCCGGGTCTCCCTTATAGATTTAAGACGGGTTCGTGACTCTCATTCCCGGTGCCATATCTTCATGGACACCAGTTAATTACGTTGCTTCCGTCGAGACGCTCCAAGGGGTCTGGTCGGGGCAGCAACCTTCGGTGAGGATAATGGTCATGCTGGGGTGTCGTTGGCAAGTCTTGACGCTAGGGGATTGGCATGTCTGTCTTCTGTCCCTTATTATAGGGCTTCTCGAGGGCGCGGAAGCCCGATGCATCCCACATCGAACACGGGTAATTGTGTTCCATCTGAGGTTTTACTTAGCTTCCCATGTTTAACACGGGGTATGACGCGAGTTTAACATCTTGAGAAGATAGATTGGACTGATCGGAACACTGAAAGTGGATCAGATAAAATAACCCCATGAAGGGAACTCCGATGTTGGGGCCAGCATGTGGGCGGCTTCCCGAATACTATAGAGTGGAATGAGGTGGCATGATCCCACTGGGACGTGGCGGCCTGGGTAAGGATCAGGATGGGTGATGGAGTGAAGAGGGGATTGAACCTCATGGAGGCTTCCTACGTACCATGCCTTAACATGGATCAAAGTCCCCACAGTTTGGGTATATAGTTTAACGTCATGCAGGACGAATGCATATGGGAATTACGCTCTTAGGCGACTCATAATGGATGGATATGGGGATTACGCTCTGAGGCGGCCTACGATGGTGGATGGTGAACCGAAACCAAGGGGTCGGAATAGCCAAGTGATGGGATTGAACCTCGTAGAGGCTACTTAGGTACCATGATTTTTCACAGATCAAAGTCCATGTAGTTCGGGTGATACAGTTTAACCTCATGCGGGACGGTGGCATACAGTTTAACATCATGTGGGATGGTATATAGTTTAACGTCATGCGGGACGAGGGAAGACAGTTTAACGTCATGCTGGATGGGAAATTTGGGGCTTACTCTCTAAGGCGACCCAAAGTGTTAGTGAACTGACGTGAAGAGGTCGGAACGACCGGGTGGTGGGCTTGAACCACGTGGAGGCTACCTACATACCATGCTTTATCACGGATCAAAGTCCATGTAGTTTGGGTGATACAGTTTTACGTCATGCGGGACATTGGCATATAGTTTAATGTCATACGGGATGATATATAGTTTAACATCATGTGGGATGACGGCAGACATTTTAACGTCACGTTGGATGGGTAATTTGGGGCTTACGCTCTGAGGTGGCCCAAAGTGTTGGCGAACCGACGTGAAGAGGTCGGAACGACCGAGTGGTGGGATTGAACCTCGTGGACGCTTCCTACGTACCATGATTTAGCACAGATCAAAGTCCACGTAGTTCACTGGGATGGGGCTTACGCTCTAAGGAGGCCCATGGAGGATGTCATGATCGATGCTTGCTCTAAGACCACGTGAGTCATGCTTGGTGTGAGAAACAAGAGGCAGCAGGGACCAGGCGATCACGTCGTGAAGGGTGCATCTGTGATAAGTGGAGTGGGGATTACACATGAGAACGGCCCAAATAGGAAACATGGGATTATGGGTGGTTAGAAACCCTTAATTCTAGGACTAACTCCAGGATGAAGGCCAGTGGTGCGACAAAGCACAGAGGGAGAGGGATTTGGGACCGAACAAAGGAGATGCCTTGTTCCCTATCACACCCTTCACTATCCTTGGCAGTGGGGAAGTACGGAGGTGCATGGGTGCAACATTTTGCAAGAGAGGCTAGGGGATTACGCTATGAGGCAGCCCTTCCCCCGTGGACAAACACCACTCCAAAAGGAGGATATCATTCCATGTGAGGAAGATTCCATTCCTGTGGAGACGGACGGTGTAAAGAATGTCCAAGCCGGGAGGGACCCTGCGTGCGAGGCACGGGGTCAGATCACAGTTTAACGTCATGTGTTGAGGATGAAGTGATTGGAAGTTTAATGTCCTACAACTTGGACGAGGTGGGTTCGCTCCACACCCCTAGGGATTACATGCCCAACACCCTCTACCCCTTGTGGGAGGGAAGGCATCAGCAAGGCTGTAGTGAAGGGTGGTTGCAGGGAAAACCATCGAGGGGTCCATGTTAGCATGGCTATGCAAAGAAGCAATAGTCGTTAGCGTGCCTATGAGAAGGAGCATAAGGCAAATCAATGCAATGGGAAACACCACCTAGGGGACCTCGAGGTTACTTCGCACGAGCCTAGAAGGCTATATGGAAAAAAAATGCATGGCGTGCATGCCCGGTATGGAAGACATCGTGTGCTGATACAGAGAGGAACCCCGGGGGGAACCAAGGTGAGGGGTCCTGGTTTTGTGCACAAATAGATGGTTTGCGCGCAAAACACTACGTTGGAGCGCAATTGGGGCAGAGGGATTGCACGCGGCTAGGGGAGATTGCGCGCAACGGGCTTGGATTGCGTGCGGGAGGCGATGGACGATCCCTAAGGTATGGAAAAACCTAATGAAGGGATTGCGTGCAATTTGGAAGGGATTACACGCAATGGGAAGGGATTGCGCACAAGGGGAAGGAATTGCGCACAAAGGAGGAACCCTAATGAGTTGGAAAATTCATTAAAGCGGGTGGGATTGCGCGCAAAGGCGAACCCTAGGGAAAGGTTGCATGAAAAGGGTGATTACCTGGAAGTCATATTGCGTGTGCGGGAGTTCGAATTGCGCGCACGATAACTGGTTCAAATTCTTCAACCCCAAAACAGTTGGGGTTGCCTTCTATTTATAGGCATCCGCTGTCACGAAATCCGGACGGCGTGCGAAATCTTCCGCGCCAGGTCATGTCGGTGCGAAAGGCCTCACTGCGTGGAATCAGGCGTGCAGAATTGCGCACCACACCTGTTCTTTTTCGCGAATCCTGGGTGTCCTTCGTGCAAACAACATGTTTTCGCACAAGTCTTCTTTAATTTCGCGCAATACTTTCAGGCCCACCGGATCGGGCCTCCGGGTCCGAATATGACTTCGCTTCGTCATTTTGAAACTTCCTCTAAGAGTTACATACTTTTTCGACATCTACAGATGGAATTGTTGATTGATGGATTTATTGAAGGTAGTATAGGTTATATATTCATTAAACTTGGATTTCATAATATATTCCCACCACTTCCTTCTCGACCCTTCATGTATAAAACTCATGAGACTAAAAACTAAAATAAAATCAATATAGAACCTGAAGTAACCCATGGCTCTAACTCATTGTGATAATATGAAATCACTATCCCGACCCACTAGAAGGAAACCTGATCTTGGAGATCCATCCTCTACAAGACACTCTTCCCTTTACCTATATCCAATAAAACTAAATATAAAAATTCCATAATAAATATTTATGACGCAAGAACCAGATCTCTGTATGATTCCACAAATAAATCTATACAATATCTATAGACACGAATCTTTTAGTTCTTATATAAAATGGATTTATACAACCATTCTAAAAGAAATCACTTTTTCAAATAAAAATTAACATTTAATTTTATTAAAAAAGCCATATTCAAATAAACAAATAAATATAACATAACATATATCCATGGGGTATAAGAGGATTAATAAACTATATTTTCATGCATTAGTATCCAAATAATATGGGAAAATGATCATATCAAATAAACATGAATGTAATGTATTCGAAAAGAAACAAGGTGAAATATACAACATAAGGGTGCACCAAACACAGAAAAATAAGAAACAATAGATATTATAAGTGAATCATAACTCCATGAAACATGTTTTTCCATTAAAGGCTACTCAATATCAATGGAATTATGAGAACTAACCCTAGTGATATCTTACTCCACTAGGGATTACATATGTCTAGTTTCCCCCCATCCCCTAAAGTTCTACCAATGTACTATTATATCATCATTACATTCAAGAAAACAAATACATATTTAATAAAAATTTCCCCAGGAAAATTCATTCCATTTCCATACATTAAAACCCTTTTCAATTTAATTTATTCTTTGATAAAATCCATCGATCACATCATGTGAATCAAATTGGATTAAAAAACCATTAAAAAAACATTTTTGTAGCCATAAAATATAAAATTTAACACTCATGGATTTAAAAATATCAATTTCATAATAAAAAACCAAAGGGAGTCATAATAAGAGATAAACCACATGATAGATACACATACCTCAATAACAAAGAAAACCTTATTGCCTTTAAAATTGGTGATGGGGAATAAATTGATTTTGTTCCTCGCAAGACTAGATCCAACTGATACTCCATTAATTCACAACAAAATAATCTAGATGAGGAAATCACATCCCATTATGGTATTAATGAGATAATGGAAAGATAGATAAAGAGATAATATAAAGAAAATATGAGAAATCGATTGTACAAAAAATATTCATAGAATATATCCACATAAATAGATCAAGGATCACTAAATAATAGAGGGGATATTAAGATAGAGAATCATATAGAAGTTAGTTAGAGCCAATGAGGTATTTTAGAGAGATTAGAGTTAAATAAAAGCAAGGTAATTAGTGTAATTATTCATTTTAAGATGTTTAGTTTGGCTCACATGGTTAATACACTCTTCCCTAGATTCACCAACTCGGTTTTGGATAAGTAAAAATAAGATTGATTTTAACTCATTGAAATTAATGAAGATGAGGGAAAATGTGTGTTCACATCCTAATCCTCAGGCCTGTTTTCTTTGAAGGATTTTCGTCGCATTGGTAATGGACAGACTCAGGCAGAGGGCTGGGATGAGCTTCTATGGGTAAACAAAATACCCACCAAGATCAACATACTCACTTGGAGGATTTGTAACACAGCCCTACCAACAGATGACAATATCCATAGATGCGGTATCCCTCTTGTGTCTAGGTGCGTCTGCTGTACCATTCCCAGTGAAAAGAGCACTAGACATCTGTTCTTCGACAGTGAATGGGCACGTGAGGTGTGTAAAATCCTGGGAGAGTTTTTTTCACCTCTTCCCTCATATGGTTCAACCCTCTCATTTCTTGTTAAGTGGTTCCAAGGCTCTGAGGGAAGATTCCCAGAGAGGGTGGCCCGAGCGGTGGTGCTGCATGTGGGGAGATGGACCATATGGAAGGCGTGGAACATATCGAAGCATTAAGGGGTGGGGGTATCGGCTCATGTCATTATTGTTTGGGTGAAAAATATTCTACTGTATCCGAACATGGTAGTGAGGACATGGAAGAAAACCCCTTCACTTCGTTGGTTTCAAACAGTATCCAACGTGAACATTTCCCCTAGAAGTAGGGAAGGCAACTGGGTTTTCTGGGATCTACCTTTAGTGGGGTTGAAGCATAATATGAATGACTCTTGCATCCAAGGTAAATTGCACGGAGGAGGAGTGGTTCGTGACCACAATGGTTCGGTTTACCACACTTTTTTCGGCAAGATTGGGCTAGGGGTCTTCTTTGCAAGCGGAGGTGAAGTCTATTTTCACCAGGCTCAACCTTTGTATGGAAAAGGGTCTAGCACTCTCTGAAATCAAAACGAAATCCATTATTGTGCACAACTCCTTGAAAGGGTACAACGATTCTCCTTGGTCGATAGGCTATGTCATCAGAAAATGTAGAAGAATTATTAATTCCCAAGTGAGTATCCTTCACACCTAGAGAGAATAGAATAAGGTCATGGATCACTTGGCCTCGATGGACTTCAATATCATGGAGAAGGTGTTTCTTTACACCGTAGGGAGTATTAAGCCCAAGGGGATTGACTGTATCAAAGGGGATGCACTCGATATTCATCATTTCAGGCCACCCTAGGCCTTCTAGATAAGGAGGGAGGGGTCTTCCCCCTTGCCCTTTTTTGTTTGTATTTTTTTCTTTTTCGGATTTTCCCTTTTGTACTCTTCCCTTAAATCAATAAAAAATTATATGATCATGATGTGTCAGACTATAGATGAAAACCTTCCACTTTCATTAATTTCATGGAAACTAAAATAGTTAAACAAATAATTCTCAAAATATGAAAATCATCACTAGAACTCATAGATATATATAACATGGATACTAATAAATTATTTCTAACTATGTTCCAAATCCATATTTCTATACTATTTCTCTTTACTGTTCAAATTTTCAACCACTAACCCTTAAAATCCTTTAGAAACTAAAAATATATAAATGAAGCTAAAAACTAAATATAACTATGAACTAATGGGAATGACAAGAAATATTTTCACGTATCAAATGATTTCATGATAATATTTACAACTCAAGATTTTATGTTTATGAAAATTAAGATAACAAAAAAATATCATGTGACATGATTTCAGAAGTAAATATTAGGATTGTACACAAGTAGATAGACTGAAGTAAAAAAAGACATGCTTTCCATGGATTCTACTCTCCTAAAATCCTTGAATGAAATTATGAAGAGATCTCTCTATAATGAAGTTAAAAGGAAAAGAGTATCTTTATTAGAAAGAAACTCTTAACACTTTTTCTCTCACATTGAGGTAATAAAGAACCACCTTCTTCTCATAGATATTGTGTTTATTTTATGTGTAGGTAATTAAATGTGATTCATCAAGTGTGAGTGTTGTATTAACATTACTATTATCATGAAAGTTATATCTTATATGTGATTCAAAAAATTAGTTTCTAGAAGATTATTTAATAGGATATCAAACCTTGTAATGTGAACTTAATGTGTATCCATTGAGAGGAGAATTTTTGAAAAATCCTCTAGAATACTTCTCATTAATGATATCCTCATGAAATATGGTATCAACCAATGCCCATTTTATAGTGTTTTCATTGTTGGAGAGGACACCATATATCATTTTTTTCCACTAAAATCTTTAAAGGTATTTATGGGGAATTGAAAGTATATTTTTTGAAGTGAATACTCTCCATGTTGATAATCCCACTGAACTTAAAAATTCAATTTTTATTTCAAAATAACTTTTAAGTAAAAAGTGGGAAAACAAAAAATTCCAAACTAAAGTATGTTAAACATAGAAAGAACTCACAAAAAAATTAAAGAAAAAACTATGATTGTTGTAATTAATCTCCGTATAGTTCCCCCATTGAAGTTTAATAACTTATGTATCCAGATTTTCCATGACAATATCTTCAAAATGGTAAGACATTTTTTCCCATGTATAAATGTATTCATCCAAATTAATTATCCCCTAGTTGATTCCACATTCTAATATCCTATCTTTTTTTAATCTAATTAAATTTCATGTAGTTAAGGTTAACTCAAATCAATCCCTCACACATTCTATCATATTCCAACATTGAAACATTGATATTGAAATCTTTCTCTAACAACCCTTCCTCAGAACATAAAAGTAGCATCAAGATGACATCCCCCTTTCATGCATCCATCTAGATAGATCCTAATACACATAGTTTTTATAATCTATTATAATCTTCCAAACTACCAACTTTTGTCTCCATAGTATTTTCATAACAAATCTCACCCTCATCATCAAGAGGTGTTGTTGTCCGTAAAATAATTCCATGTTTCTAAGCTGTCGTTGAGTCTAGCCTTGCCTCTTCCATAGTTAACTTTGTTTTTCCAGCTGGTCTAGTGACCATGAGGTACATAATGTAGGATTATTTTTTAAGTTTCTTACCATTTTTATTTTTATTTAATGTAAAATTTATATTAACAAAATAACCTTATTTCACGTTCCTTGAGCCTCACCCATCAACCATTTTCATATATTGATATTGCTCACACTCTGTATGTGATTGGGTGTTAGTTAATTTTTTTCTCAATAAACTCTAGTAATCATATAGAAAATTATTAGAAACAAACTTATTATTCCTTATTTATTTTACAAACTTCGTATCCTACATCATTAAATTTTCTTGTGTTTTGATCTCCAAACAACATGAACATGTTATCAATATCAACTCATGTTATCACATTTTTCTTGGAAGAATGAACATGATGAGACAAAATTAAAGTCAATGAAGCATTGAGAGAAAGACCTCCAAGTAAAAATTACTCAAGAAGTAATAGATCAAAGTACACTGGATGGAGACCATTTTGGGGGACAATGCTTTGATCTATAGAGAATTCAACAAACCCATCATCCAAAGCTAAATGGGGATCCTACGAGGGACAGACAACTCCAACAGGGTTTGGGTTCTTATCCAAAACCTTGGGGATTTTTGAAGACTAAGTTTCCTCACCCTATGGACCACCAGAGTGTGAGGTGGGATCATAAAATGGATCCAACTCCTTCTCTTTGTTACCATTTCTAGAAACCTTAAGTAAAGATATCACTATTTGAATATAATTGATCATCATATCTAAAGGGACCATATAAAGCACATTGGAACTTGTATCTTCATTATCTAGAGGCTTTTAAAACCCATAATTGTTCACATCCACAACAAGATGTGTTGACTCAAATTTCCTTGAACGAAAGCGACACATATTCTACAGGTGGCCAAAATCAAAACACAATGAAAAAAAAAATTCCAGGTCTCAAACACCATAGCCTGTTGGCATATAAATTCCTCACCCACCTTAATCCACACAGTACCAACTAGGGTCTTAGATAAATCTACTTACACATAGATTTAGAGGGTAATGGGATGGAAAAGGGATCTCAAATGGACATCAAAAATCCAAAAACCATTTGATGAGTTTATTCAAAATATGAAGGATTAAGGGGTTTTATAAGGGAAGTGAAAATATTTAGAGGATAAACCAGATCACCAAGAAAGGGGAACCATGATTCCAATGGAAATAATAATCCCACCTGAAAAAAAGAAACACATAACTTCACAAGAGAGATTAACCATGGACCATGAATAAGTGAGATCTTTATATCTAGTAAAAAATATAAAAAAGTGATAGGGCTCTAAAAATAACAAAATGGCATGTTCCTTTAGTGTCTAGGATCCATTAATGAATCTGTATAAGCTATCGAGCAAAGGGATCATCTGACCAAAATGATCCACTAGTGAGAAACGAAGGAGATTCGATACCTCAGAGAACTCTCATAGGGAGATGGGGAGATATTGGGCTCCAAGATGAAATGATGGGGCCTTTGTATAGAGATGGATATGTAGGAAATCTGGGAGAAAGGAACAAATGGTGAAGGGGGGGGGGGAGGGTAAAGAGGTTGGAAGGTCATACCCCCTTTGAGAAGGGGGAAGGAGGGACAGAGCATCCAACACTGATGCTCATAGGGAACACTGCCACCCTCTAGGTCACTACTATGCATAGAGAGGGGGGGATTTAGACTAGTTTATAAACTATGCTCCTAATGATAAGTTTTATTTTCACAATAATTAGTAGGAATATACATAACTCAAGAATCTTCTAAGAACTGTGGTTACTAAATCATGGTACCATATTTGTTGGATCCAAAACATAAATAGGGTTGAGGGGAATTTTATCCATCATAATATGATCTTTAATAACTTCCTCTTTATGGCCATATTTTCTGATTATATTAACATTAATTTTTCTATACATTCTATTAGAGAGTTAATATTTTTTGAAATTATGGGTATCCAAGAAATCTATAAGAATTATAATAAATTTATTTCTATTATTTGTAAATATACTATAATATGATGGATTAAAATCAACACTGATGGAGCTTAAAAAAGTAATCTAGGTCCCTTAGGATGCAATGTTATATTCATATTTTCAAGTGGTACTTTAATTTCATGCATCGTAAAGGATTGTGGGATGGTGGTGTCTTATAAATCAGAGATAGATGAAGTTATAATTGTGATCCAAAGTTCTCTTCATAATTGTTGGAATAAGATTTATCTTCAACTAAAATCCTTATTCATCATGTATTCCATTAATCTCAATACATCCTCTTCTTTATGGATATTTTTAGCATTCTTGGTGGATTTCATTCTCTATTGTGGGTAAATTGTATTTGTTCTTTCTCAGATTTATAGGGAAGGTAGTGTTATTGAAAATTTTATTTCCAATCAAAGTGTTGGGTTAGGGGTTTGAAACTAGTATTTAGATTTACTAGAGTCTACTGAGGAGTGTTTTTTACTTAAATTTTTTAAATCCATAACTTTTAATTTTATTTAATTTTTGAAACCATAGTTTTCCTATGTGAAATATCATAATATTATTATTAAGGTATATTTTCATAATATCTCATAATTTTTATTGATAAAAATAAATTATATTGTTATGGGGGAGATATTAGATTGATCAATGGAATAAGGAAAGAGAAATTATTATGAAATTTATAGTTTTAAAAAATAAGTCTTGGTAATTGAATTGGTCACTCTTGTTTTCTACATTGGGCATGGATCACATAGACTTTAAGATGATTAATTTATGGCTTAAATATTTGGTTCCATACTTTTTATTTATTATCAATAAGGTGGAGGAATAAGAAAATAGAAGAAAAAATAATGAAATACATTTTTTATTTTAGTATCAATAACAAATCAAAAGGGGTAGATTATTGTAATCTTTCTTGAAATTGATGTAGTATTTTTTATAGAAAATTAATGGTGATAATATGTATAGATAATTGAATATTTAAAGGTACTTGATATACCTATGAACATGTGATGATAATATTGTATGAGATGATTGATGTACCAAATAGTTTTGATTATCATGATAAACCACAAATATTATTAATGGGGGAGAATTTATGGAGGTATTTCCAATTTTTTTTCTATTATAGGAAGGTGATTCCTTTTTTTAAAGAGAAAATTTTATTCTGGATATGTGAAAAGTTATTTAGAGTATGAATAACGATTCTTGATTTTTCTTCATGAATAATAATTAATATTATATGATAATGAACTTGATGAATTATTTAATTGTTGGGAAGTTGAATAAGAAAATTAAAGAAGTCACCTATGCAGAATAATCCTTGTGATTATAAATCTTAGAGATTGAGATATCATATGATATATTTATTGGAAGAAATAATATTATATTATATGTGTCTATAAATAAGTTATGCAAGATGTTTTGAATTTATTTTACCAAGTATATTTTCTTATAAATGAAGGAATTAATAATTAATTGGATAAAGTAAATTATATATGAAATTAATATTCTAAAATTAATTTAAGTGGTTTAAGAGAAATTTGGGTAGTTAAGGATGTTTTTGATATAACTTTAAAAAGAATATATTTTATTAGAATTCATATATAGAAATAAATTTGGATTTCTTGAGCTATGTATGAATAAAATTTCATTTATGGGTGCTACGTATGACTAAACATGTAAAGAATGGTGATGTGTAGGAAATGATCCATGAAAAAAATGATATAGATGATTAAAATTGAGTTATGTTATATTAAATATGTAGTATCTAAGATTCATAAGGAAAGATAGTGCAACCTAAGGGATACATATGAATTAAAATTATTTTTATTTTACACCATCAGATTAAAATTGTAGTAGTTGGGAGATATATGAATAAAAAAAGTATTGTTTTAGAATAATCTTGTAGAAAAATAGACTAATTGAAATGCATTTTTATTTATCATAATATCTATAAAATATAATTTATGATACAAAAGATAGATTATAGGATACATAAAATCATTTCTAATGATACACAAGATCAAGATGATCATTTATATAGCTATAAAAGTGTAACCTATAAATTTTTTAAGGATTATCTTCATGAAAAAGAATATATGTTCTAGAGTGATTAATTCTATTTCTATTATTAATCATAAGAATAAAAAAATTGATAATAATATCCTATGATTCCTTTATATCATAAAGACAACTTATGTTTGATATATCCACTTTTATTATTGTATAAAAGATTAATACTTCATGATTTTTTCAATATAGAGGAAGAAAATTATCTTCATTCATTCTAGTGGGTACTTGAGAACTATTACTCATCATAACTGAAAAGACACTACCTAATATTTTATTTTAATAGGAAATGGTTATTGGTGTTAGAGTTTGAATAATTTCAAGTGGGTTTTTGATTTTATAGTTGTTTCTATGCATGTAATTTGGTTGGTGTGAGGGAAAAAGTGTTCAAGTCCATCACATTACTCTTAGTGTATTCTTGATAATAATTAATATTCCTAATGTATGTGGGATGAAAACCTCCATACATCAAGGAATATCTCACACATTGGGAGTGAACCGTTTATATTTTTGAGTTCTTTTATATTTCATTTCCCCTTAATAATTTTATATTTGCAAACCAAGTGAGAAAATAAGAGAGTAAAATCCATTTAACCATACATATCTAGAGGTAAAAAAGGAATTAATTGGGTAAAGGTTGACTAAACTTGAAAAAACCCATGATTTAAATATATGATTTCCATTAAATAAGTTAATGTGTTTGACATATTATTTCATAGAAAACTCAAAAATTAAAATAAACAATGATATATTTAGATAAAATATAAATATTTAAGTATGACCATTGAATCAAAGACAATGAATTAGTAATAATGAAGATGAGAATTTTTTTATGAAATATATGAATAAATAAAATTAAGGCTAATTTTAATATAAAGGAAATGAAATTATTCACCTAAAATGAAAAATAAGACCATTTATTGTCTATATATTTTTTATTAAATTTCTTTTTTATGTGATATGAATTTATATTTTAAGAAATGTATGATTAATGATGATAAATTATGTTTTATATTAATAATTAATGTTAGATCTTGATATTTATTGGAGTTACAACCTTGTTAAATTTTTTGGTTAACATATATTTTATTGTTAAAGAAGTTTTTCGTGACTTCTTGAGGAGTTTTAGAAGTTTTTTGGTGGTGCATGATGTAAAAAGGGGAGAAAAGTGGCCAAAAGTGCATAAAACACAGTTGTTTCATGATTAGTGTTAACCATCCACCTGGCCCAGGAAACCGTGTATCTTGGTGACCATTTCAGACATAGAGATAGTGAACGTTTACCACAAGGTTTTAAAAACCATGTGGGTTCCCCTAGAAAACTGTGTGACTTGGCTTCTCTTGGATAAAGGGAGCCTCATGGTTAGCTCATATTTTTTAAAGTGTGCGGCCAAACCATGTAACAATTAAAAAGTGTGAATTTCCCATTTTCCATTATGAATATATTTATTTCTTCATATATTTTTCCTCACATTCTTCTTCTAATATAGGTTACAAACCTGAATCCACATCTTTCCCTATTGGTGATTCTCCTTAAATTATTAGGAATTTGGAGTGAATTTGAGTGAAAATAGAAGATCCAGGTGAGTATGATACTCCTCATTTATCTATTTTCTAGATTAGGGCTTATAGAATTCTTCCTATACTTCCAAATACCTAATTCCTTTAGTTTTCCAATAGATTTTAGGTTTGGGCTTAGGTGGGGGATTGTGTTCAGATCAAAGGTGGATATTAAGAAAGTGTTCATAAATAGACATGAGGTTGGTAGTCTCTAAGATTTCTCCCATAGTCTTTATGTTTTATAGGTGTATATAGTTGTTCTTTATCACTGCCATGTTGTGTTTTGATGTATTATGTTTTGGGAAGTGGTTTGGGACTTATATTGAGGTGCAAGACCTTTCACATACCCCTTTAGGTTCATTGATGACATGAGACTGAACATAGGGCTCCCAATGGGTAAGTTGAACCCTTGTAAATAGTGAATAAAATTGGTAAACATTGAGGTACGAAAATTATGGAAGAAAATTGGGTTTAAATGTGAAGTTGGCATGTGATTAGGGTTAAAGGGTTAATTGAAGCAATTATGTATTGGATTGTATAAAGGATTTAGTGGTTTAATTTTTTTTGGATGATATGTTTTGAGGATTTTAACTGAATATAGATTTATTAAATAAAACAATATTTTTAAAGAAGGTAACATTTTAAATAAAGGTGTTGAACTCAGGGTTATTTTTTAAAAAGGGGGTTTCTAAAGAGATTTCAAATGATGTTTGAATTGAGGGAAAATTAAACTTTTTTATAAATAGTTTAATGTTTATTTTGGATGGTTTAAATGGAAATTAATACCTTTTGGCATGTTTTAGTTTTACAGAGGAGAAGACCCATGTTTTAAAGTGTGGTTTCAATATGAATTCAAGGATTTTTTTTGAATTATGTATATGGACATGACATAGTTTATAAAGGTCTGATGGGACCAGAATGAATTGAATGGACATAGGGGTTAGTGATATAGAACCCATAAAAATTATATTGGCATGTTAACATTACTATGAAATTAACTAAGTGATGAATGTGATTAATTGATGATATAACATAAGGGGGTGTTTTCATTATGTGAAAATGGGTTAATTGGCACTAGTGTGAATATTCCCAATGGAATATAACTTGTACTTAAACTTAATAAGTGAATTAACATATGAGATGATTGAATATGTCAAATAGGTTAATATAAGGGAATTAGTGAATATTATTAATGGGTTAAGATTTAGAAATTGAATTGGATATATAGTGTAAATGGTAAATGTTATAATGGGTTATAAAATGGTATAAATTCACATGTTGATTTTTTTAAATTGTCATTGATTATGTTTTTTAGTTAAATATGGTTTTGGTATGTTGGTGTTGCATAAAGAACTAAGGATCCTCCCATGGGCCGGGGTAGACTGATGCTCTAACTTATCCCTAGATGGATAAGTATGTTCATATGGCTTGGTAGTGTAAGGTATTGACTGAGGTTCTACACCCATGATTCGAGTTATACTAAATATCTAAACTCCACACATAATACATGGGTTAGGGAAGGGGACATAGTTCTATTCCCTTAATGGTTGTATTTCACATAGACTAAGGCTCTGAGGTGATGATAATGTATTTTTTAAGATGTGTGTATCCCTAGAGAGATAGGGACTTGGTTTATCCTTTTATGAAACATAATTGACTGGTTTAAGCTGTAGTTTAATTGATTCACATGGCTAACTCGTTGACCATGAGATGATGATGAATTTAGTAATGAATATAGTATGAGTGATAAGATGGTAATTGTGATGAAATATATTAAATGAACACTGTAGCTAATGGGTACGTAATGGTCTATGATTAGTGAACACCCCATGTGGATTAAATGTGTGTGTCACCCTTTATTCCATGAGTTAGACTCCCAATTTGAACTGAGTTAGTTTTTTTGTTTGTTTAGTTATAGGTAATTTAATGGGTAAATTGATATTAGATAGATGATTAAATATTTTTCTCATTACTAGTTTATTTATTGAACTTGTAATATACATACAACTTGTAAAGACTAGAAATTTCTTTACACACCATTGGCGGTGGGATACTGAGTTGTACTCACACCCTTCTCAGGCCGCCATTGAACTTGGGTACCTAAGAAGATGCTACTTATTTTAGGTACAGGTTCAGGATGGGAACTTGGTATTGGTTGTGCTTGGGAGGATGGGTTGGAATATAGAGGTTCAGACCAGGTTGGGACTTAGATATGGATTTAGATTCTTTATTTTAGTTTTTGTCTTGTTTTACATTGTATGACTACTTGTCATGTAGTGTATTCATTATATTTTGTAATGGAATATGTACATATTCACTTATTGGGTTTTGTTTCATATTGTCTATTATTATTTATATTGGTAATTTTATCAATTGTTGTTACTTATGTTGTGTCTTCACTATGAAAAGTGGGTATAATCTCCCCATAGTTCTCTTAGACCAGCATTTCTAGTCAGCAACCTCTGGTGTACGGAGAGGTGTGCCTGAGTTCATGTGATGTCCAATCTTGGGGCACTTGTTATAGTGTATTCTAGGTCGAGGACGTTAGAAAGTGGTATTAGAGGAGGTAATATTTTGTCTTTCTATTTGACCATGATAGACATTTTACTAGGATCTTGTCAGGAATTAGTAATTAGCTCATTCTTGGGTGCCTGCATCCCCCCATATGAGGGAAAAACCAAGTTGTCAGGGGCTGGAAATGATATTTTGTTTTGTGATTTTATAGTTGGTTAATATTTATACTTTTAGTGGCATAATTGGATGTGGTGTTATTGATTTATGAGGTTTTATCCCTTATCCTAACATGGAAATATAGGGTGTGTGATTTCATGCATCATGCTTGGTACATAGGATAGATAGATATTCTATATGCTTCCTGTGATTAACTTGTGAATGAAATTATGATAAAACAAATGGGTATAAAAAGTAAAATTTAATGAAATAATAGGTGTTTAAAAATGGTTTAAAAAGGGGTTTTGAGAAATGTAAATCCAGAAGTTTGTAACGGGAAAATTTTTTGAGAGGTGATGTTGAATAAATTTTTTATTTTTATAATGATGGGCTAAAAAGAGGTTTTTGAATGTGATAATGATTGGGTTTTGAAAATATTTTTTTTTGAAAAGTGAAATGGTGGGTTTAAATGGTGAAGTCTAATTAAGAATGGAAGTGGGAGAATAATGGAACTTTTAGAGACACTGGTGGTGGCTATCCCTCATGTTGGTTTTTGATCCTGTGTATTGGTGCATTGGGAAGTGATAGTACCACTGTTTGAGACCTCATATTACAATGTTTGAGATATTGTTTTCCATGGTGTTCTAGTTAATGAGGTGTTTCTTGTTATGTCATTGGTTAGGTTGTGACCTTAAAGTTGAGAAATGAAGTCTTCTAATGGGACTATGGAGAATCTTACGAGATGAGACCTTGTAAGTTATGTTTTGGACCCTAAGGTTGTTGTTCGAGTCATGGTTCAAGTGTATGTATGTGGGTATCTTTGGTGTGGGACCTATTTTAAAGTGTTTTTGGTGTGTTAGATGTAATGAATTTGAGATAGGGGTAGGATGGACACCATAGTTATTTGGTTGTTAGAGTTTGTTTTTATAGCATAGAGAGAGATGGTGACCTTTTCTTGGTGTGACCCCATTTTGGGGAGTTGGAATCATTTGGATTTTGAGGATGAATCGTGATAGAGTTCGATCGACGTGTCGATGATTTTGGGTCCATGTTTCACTGGTAGACAATTAAGATCTTGGAAGTGGCACACATAGAGTGTTGCCTTGTACGAGATCAATCAAGTGGGATAAGTGAAAAAGTTAATGGTTTTGGGATATGTGACTTGAGTGGTGGATTTGGGTTGACAATGGGGAAATCGAGGGTGTCCTCGAGGGAGATCTGCCAAAAGTTGTAGGTTCCTTTGAATGTAAAGCACATTTGGTTGTCTGAGAGTTGAAATTGATACATGATAAATGACATCAAGTTTTAGTAAAGGCGCATCGTTATGACTTTAAATCACCTCAAGAAGAAACTTGGGTGATCATGCTAGTTTTAAGCATAGTGGTTAAGGGAAGGATCATTCAAAGACCTCAACCTATGATTTTGTTGGAGTTATATGAGAAAGTCAATGTTAGTTTGGGGAAAACAAGGAAAGGGTGATCGAAGCACGGTTGGGTTGTTTTTCAGAGTAGTTGTTGTTGGGAAATATTTTAAAAAATCTCTAGGTCTGATGAATATAGAGGAGTAGGTTGGATGTACAGACCATGCAAGAAGAAATCTAATAGGGTTTTGATAATGGTGTTAAAAGAAATATTGGGTCATAACCTCTTGGTAGAGGGTCGTGTGGTGGTGGTGAGTTTGGTTGAGAATTACATCTGATATGTAGTGTTCTTGTTTGGATTATTCATTAACAGGAAAGGAAGCTTGAGACCTTAATAATTGATATTTCTTATTGGTTAAAGGTGAAAAAGGTAATGGATGGTTTTAGTGGTGTTTGTTGATAACTTCTTGATTTACTTTTAACTAGCAATGATCATTCCCAATATCATGACATCATGCAGGTGCACTAAGTCAAATATAGATATATGCCTAGTGGCTTGAGTATGTTTTGGTTAGATGTGGGACATACTAAAGGATGCACAAAAGGATCATTATATGCCTGAGATATATATGATGGGGGATTACACCATTGGCCGGTTGTGGAAGAGGTCCTCAGAATGGACCAAATTTCGATGAATTCCAAGGGTGTTGTTCTCAGGAGGTGGAAACGAGTAGTAAGTGATGTAGTTTTGTTGCTGTAGTGGGAGATAGAAAAATATGCCTGAGTTTTGGGGTTCAACCATTTTTTGGGAGTGAGTTTATAAGGTCTAAATTTCTTAAGGATAGAGGTCATAATGATATACCTAAGGTGGGGAGTGTTATGGTAGTCATGAATATATAGAGAGATCTACGAAGTGGATGTGGTGGCATCGAGATTCAAACAAGAAACCTGTGAGGTGCATGTTTGGGTTACTTAGAGAAAATATAGGTTTTCCTTAGATGTTATGTTTTATCGATATAGACGATGGATTTGGGATCAAGCTAGTTTTAAAGGAAATAATAGTTCTCAAATCAAAGATGTGTTGTGGGAGATATAGGGCTTGATAATGGTTTGAAGAGTAAAGAATGTTGTGGAAATGGATTTTTACTGAACGTCAGGGATGAATTCAGTAGGAGCATTCCATTGATGGTAGTATACCTTAAGGGAGAAGGGGGAGTATGGATAGGTAATGTGGTATCATACTGATAGTGAAGGTGGGAAACAATGGGGTGACTCAAATAGGGATGACCTAACTCTATTGGAAAAAATGAATGTATGTGGTGGGATGTGAACAAACTATGGATAATGTTAGAACGATAAGTGCACTTCAATAATGAGAATAATATATTAGGAATAACTAAGTTACCCTTAAATGAGTATGGAAAATGGAGGTGTCAAATCTAGGTGGTTTTGATGGAAAAACATTCCAACATTGGAAGGTGTTCTTGCAGATGTTTGAGCTTGAGTTGTGGAGAGGATCAGACCAAGAGTGTTCCAGTTGGCTCTCCTAGGGTAATTTAGTTCCTTGTTGGTAACCTTTCTGTGTGAGGTTTAGTTGAAAACATAAAACTTTCTCATGTTCTTGATGTTGGTAATGATAGGTTGGGGTGGATATGTTATTGAGGAGTATCAATCATAGTTGTGAATCTTGGAGAGGGAATTGTTTTCGGGGTAGAACTATTTCCTCAGTTCAAGCTTTGTTGCAACATGGCCGAGTTTAAGAAGAGTCTCATAAGGTGAAGTTTGTTTGTTGGGTCTGTAGTCTAGCCTTTTTGTCCTCAAGGGATAGAAAATTATTGGAAGTAGGACTTGAGGATGAGACATTATAAGGTGGGGAGGTTTTAAGATCATTTTCTTTAGTGAAGGTACATCCTTGTTAAATTTTTTGTTTAACCACCCTTTTATGGTTAAAGAAGTTTTTCTTGAGTTCTTGAGGAGTTTTGGATGTGTTTTGGGGGAACAAGACACTAAAAGAGGAGAAAAGTGGTCAATAGTGCATATTACATGGTTGGCACACAGTTAGTGTAAACCATGAACCTGGACTAAGAAACCATGCGACTTGGTGACCTTTTAAGATATAGATATTGTGCACGGTTACCGCATGGTTTGACCAGCCATGCAGGCCCCCTAAGAAACTATGTAATAAGGATCCTATTAGACAGATTGAGTTTCATAGTTGGCACATGATTTGTAAACTGTGCGGCTAAACCATGTGACACTTAATAAGTGTGAATTTCCTACTTTTCACCTTGATAACCTATTTCATTATTCCCTAATCTTTACTCCCATTCGACTCCCTATACCATAGGTGATGAACCAGTAGAATCCTCCTTCCCCATGGGTGATTCTTCTCTGATTCTTGGGTGTTTGGAATGAATTTGGGAGCTAATCGAAGATCTGAGTGAGTCTGACACTCTTCCTTGCTCTATTTTCTGGATTAGGGCTTGTGTAATCCCTTATGTTCTTCAAAATAACTAATAAATTCACATTTCTATTAGATTTTAGGATTGAAATTAGGAGGGAATTTGAGTTCAGATCAAAGTTTTAGATTATGAATGCGTTCATCAACAAACATGAGGCAGCTAGTCTTTAAGATTTCACCCAGATCTTGATGTGTTATATGTGTATATAGTTGTTATTCTCACTACCATGATGCGTTTTGATGTCTTTGGTTATGGGAAATGGTTTGTACCTTATATTGAGGTGCAATACCTTTCACAGACCCTCTTGGGTTCATTGACAATGTGATACAGAACTTAGGGTTCCCAATGGGTAAGTCAGACCCTTGCAAATAGTGAATAAAATTGGTAAACATTGAGATAAGGGAATTATGGAATCATATGGGTTATAAATGTTTATTTGGCATGTGATTAGGGTTAAAGGGTTAATTTAAAAATTATGTGTTGGATTTTGTAAAGTCTTGAGTGGTTTTCAAATGGTTTTGATTGAATATTTTTGGGATTTGACCCAATTATAGATTTGTTGAAGGAAATGTTGTTTTTAAAGAATGAATCATTATGAATGAAGGTGTTGACTTAGGGTGATTTTTAAAAAAGGGATTTTTAATGAAATTTAAATTGATGATTGAATTGTGGGAAAAGACCTCTTTTTTAGAAATATTTTAATGTCTTTTTTGATGGTTGAAATGGAAATAAAATTCTTTGGGCATGTTTTAGTTTTTCAAAGGGGGATACCCATGTTTTAAAGGGTGGTTTCAATATGAATTAAAATAGTATTTGGAATTGTTTTTACGACCATGAAATAGTTTATAAAATTCAGATGGGGGAAATTAATTGAAAAAATGTAGGGGTTAGTGATACAGAACCCATAACAAATACATTGGCATGTTAACATGATTATGAAATGAAATAAGTGTTGAATGGGATTAGTTGATATATAACATAAGGGGGTGTTCATAATGATGTGAAAATGGGTAAATTGGGACTGAATGTTCCCAACGGAATGTCACTTGTACCTAAAATTCATATGTGAGTTAATATAGAAGATTGTTTAATATGTTAAATTGGTTAATGTAAGGTAATTAGTGAACATGCTTAATGAGTTAGGCATAAGAAAGGGAATGGTCTATGATGTGTAAACAGTTAATGTTTTAATGGGTTATGGAATGATATAAATTCCCATCTTGATTGTTTTGAATTGTGATTGATTATGTGTTTTGGTTAAATATGGTTTTGGTATGTTGGTGTGGGATAAAGGACTGAGGATCCTCCCATGGGTCAGGTTAGACTGATTCTCTAACCTACACATATATGGATAAGTATGTGCACATGGCTTGGAAGTGTGGATTATTGACCGAGGTTCTACACCCATAGGTTCAGTTAGACTCAATCTCTAAACTCCACCCATAATGCACAGGTTATGGAAGGGGATGATGTTTTATTCCCCCCAACAGTTTCATTCCACCTATACTGAGGCTTTGAGGTGACAATAATGTGTTATTTTTGATGTGTGTTTCCCTAGTGAGATATGGACTTAGTTTATCCTCTTATTCATGCTAATTGACTGACTTAGGCTATAATGTAAATGATTTACATGACATACCCATGGAACTTGAGATGAAGATGAAATTAGTAATGAAGATAGCAGGAGTGATGAAATGGTAATAGTGATAAAATATCTTAAATGAACATTGTAGCTAATGGGTACATAATGGTCTATGATTAGTGAACACCCTGTGTAGATTAAAAGCACACATCACCCTTTTTTCTATGGGTTAGACTCCTTGTGTGAATTGAGTTAGTTTCAATTTTTGTAGATTCTATAGAATTTAATGGGTAAATAGATATTATATTGTTGCTTAAATTTTTTCTTGTTTACTATTTTATTTATTTCACTTGTTACCTACATACACCTTGTACAGACTAGCTATTTATTTAGACATTGTTGGTGGTGGCCTACTGAGTTAAACTCACACACTGATCAGACCGCCATGACAGTTGGGTACTTAAGAAGATGCTACTTGTTTTAGGTATAGGTTCAGGATGACAACCTAGTGTTGGTTGTTCCTAGGAGGATGGGTTGAAGTTTGGTGGTTCAGACTGAGTTTGGACTCAAATACGGGTTTAGAAGCTTTTTTTAGTTTTGGTCTTGGTTTAAATTGTACAACGACTATACATTTAGTGTATTCGTTAGATTTTGTTATGGCATATGTACATGGCCACTTATTGGTTTTATTTTCATATTGTCCATTATTATTTATGTAGGTTATTTTATCCATTTTTTTACTTCTATTGTGGTTTCACACTAATAAGAAGGTACAATCTCTAAATAAATTTCATAGACTTGCGCTACTTGTTAGCTGCCTCTATCATACGGGGAGGCATACCTAAGGTCATGCGATGAACCATCTCAAGGAACTGTTTATAATGGATTCTGGTTTGGGGATGTTATATTTTGTTAATTAAAATTTAGTTGGTAAATGACATGAAATAATAATAATAACAATTAATATTTGAAAATGTCATTTTATAATAAAAATAATTTTTTTTCATTAAATATTATGATTTAATTTAAATATTGAATTTATAATTTTTTTAATTTTAAATAAATAATATGAACTTAATTTTTTAACACCTCATATCAAAATTGACTTGTTTTGAATCTTTGAGATTTTTTATAAAAAGATTGGTTTTGGTAAAAAAATATGGTTTTCACAAAAAATGTGTTTTTTTTGACATTATCATTATATAAGAATGATATATAAGATTAAACACCCATTTATGTGATCAAATATTTATATATAGATATAAATTATGTATTTTAAAATATCCTTTGACCTTATAAAACCTATGATAAAATTTCATAGAACTAAATTAAAATGTTACATTAATAATATTTTTAAAACGATATTTCAATAAAGTATATTCTAAGTGAGATTTAGTTTTGGATTACCATGAATTACTCATAACTTATATATTAAAATAACTTTTTTTTCATGAGTATTGTTAATTTTTATTACTATGGCCTATATATAAATTATATGTACAAAACAGACTTATCCAAAAAAATATTTTTACACTTTATGTGCGATAATATTGAAATTAACTTTCCAAAACCTTGGAAATTTTATTTTATAAAATTATTTAATAATTTTAAATAAAAATTTTAAAATTATTATATGTTTTAATATCATTTTCTTTTGTTAAAATTAATTACCAGGTTTTTAAAATTAATTACCAAGGTAAAAGTAAATTGGGGTAAAGGTTAAAAAGTTAACATAAAAATCCCTAAAATATTAAATGTTATGTAAAAAATGTGTGTTTGAGGTGATTTCATCCTAAAATCACTTTCTCCTCCCCTTTTTATCAATATTATGGCCATTGACCCTTGAATTGAAACATTAAATTATTGAAAATGTAATTGTTTCTTCCAAACCTACCCTTCTATTTACTTTTAAAAAGCTAACACTCCCCCTACTTCAAGAATAACGTGTCCTTAAAATTTCTCATTGAATATCAGAAAATATTTTCTCCTTAGAACCCTCTCCCACTTCCAAAAGACTTTAGTCACTATTAGTTATTGTATTTCCTCATTTCAAAGAAGAATTCCAAGACAAAATTCAACTCCCTAACGTGAATAATCACTTATTCTTATTGATTTATTTTTAGTTTTTTACTGCCCTAATATTATATAACAATATAAATATAATGAAATAAGTGTAATTATTATTTTATAAATTTATAATAATTATTCAATCCTTGAAATCCACTATGAAAATAAAAAAACATTGATAACGCGTACCTATAAACTACTACATCCATAATGCGATGTTGTTCATTTTTCATCAAAACCTATTAAATAAAGTATAAATTATATATTTTATTATTAAATATTTTTATATGTCACAAATAAAATTCTATAAAGATCATTTTTCTTATACCATCATTCTTTCTATTCATTCGTAAATGAGATCTTAAATCATGTGTGTTGCGGACTACCGCCTCTATGAACAAAAAATTTCATTTATCACCACCACCCATGATATATAGTTACTTGAATTGATTTAATGAAAATATATTACTTTTATGACATGTTTATTCTTATTTTTATTTCACATCCTCATTATTAAAATACATCCCCTAACTCATTAAAACATTATAACACATTACCATTTAGGTGGATTTTACTGCCTATGCAAATGATGTTATAATGATTATGTTAAAACTAGTTAAGGAATGTAATATAATAGTATTATCATGTAATAATTATATATTTTAAGATGAAATAATTATTTTTGAAATATATTCTTAATATTGTAAAAAATTATTCACATGTAACTTTTGAATCATGAAACACATCAAAAACCACTTCATTGTGATTTCCATTTTCACAAGCCATAATCATGTTACTCACCTAATAAAAATTGGACAAAATGGATAATTGAAAAATAATTATTGTCATAAAATTAATTATATATTAATTATTATCTTGGAATTACTTAGTTATAATGGATCCTATATTTATAAAGTTTCTACAAATTAAATAACTGAAAGTTATAACACCTGATAATGAAAACAAATATTATCAGTTAATATATTTGTAATATATGGTTATAAAATAAATATAAAAGGGTATTATATATATATTAAGGATATAAGATAAATTATTAATATTTTTATAATCATTATACAGGAGGTTAGAGAATGGTTGAGTAATTGGAAATACAAGGTAATAATTTTCATCTCAAATTCTTTTCTTTGAGACACGTTGGTATTATGCACTTAATTTAATTTATGTTATATATATAATACCTATTTTAGAAATCATATCACGAATAATATTTTAGTCATGGTATTTTATGTTCAATTACTATCCATCCCTCTCAAGCGGTTTTGATTAAAAATGTACTCAAGCCACATGAGTTCTTTTTCTCAAAATATAATTCCTTAAGGCATGTTTTTGTTATACACCATGTTTCTTTTGTATGTTATTCTAATAATTTAATATATAATTAATGTTATATAATTTATTTCCTTCTATTTCATGGGATTTACTTTCAAATTCATGTTCCATTATTCATGTGGAAATTGATTTAGTTGTTTTCCCAGTAATAACGAGTTTTGGTTAGTCAACATTCATTCATTGAGTTATGATCATTCACTTAATATTATTTCATGTAAGTTTAGAATTTTTTTTCACTTTGATCATAATATATGGTATTCTATCACTTTTCTCTTGGGATATTCCTTCCTATATTAAAAACCCTTATAAAAATAATTCCCACTGTTGAGGTTATGTTCTTTTATAACCAACAACTTCTTCCTCCAATAGGGTTAGTATCATGTTATCCACTTTATTGAAATAGTGATAAGTATTAACATTCAATATATTGTTATTAAAATACATATTACTACTGAAAAATCTATTAATTATTTTTTTACCATCCATATTTTCCCTCTATATAGGTTATGACCATGTTATCCCTTTAATTAACATGGGAAAATTATTGACATTCTTGATGATTTTTGACTGTGAAATCTGGTAGATTATGTATTGACATTACATTTTTTTCATTATTTAAATATCATTTTTTCTATTTATCTAGAGGTTCCTCCGGGAATAATATGAAATATCCTATTTTCTTTTGTGGCGAATGAATTGGACTTAGACAAGTGATGGATGAATCCTAGAATTATTTATCCCTCTGATGTATTGACATGTCTCATGAAACAATATTTATTGAGTATTTGGTGTATGTCTACCGAATTTAAAAATATGCATCAACTACTATATTGATTAAAATTAAATTTATTAGTATAAGTCATTTATAAAATTTTTCTTATGTTGGACATTATGCATTACATCAGTGTGAGATCGGTAATTTTTTTATCCATGTTTTATTTAATTATCATAGATATAACATGATCCTAGTTTTAGATGATTATAGAATAATTTCATTCAATTATTTCTTTCATAATATTTTTACCATGATTATGTTTCTAAAAACATCACCTATATGTTTCTCCTACTAAATGTTTGAGCATACCCCTCATAATGTTTCAATTCCCAAGGTTATGAATAAATGTATTAAAAATGATATTCCTAATATAATAGCTTATATAGATAATTTATGAGAGATTATGAAGACATATTATGGATTAATAAGTTTCTCATATATTGAAAAATTTTCATTCATTGAAGAAGGACGTGAAATATGGTTTTTACATGGTTTGAGATAACCTTGGAACATTCCATTGGAATCCTTGTGACTCAGAATAGAGGAAAAATAGTTTTTGGTACATGTATTACCTAAAAATCCATCCAAAATATGTGGGTTCCTTAAAGAGTAAATTATCCTCACCTGGTCAGTGAACGATTTGGTAAACCATGTTATGGAAAATTAATTAATATGAAAATTGGGATTTTATCTTGAAAACTCCATAAAACCCTTCATTATTCCTCCTACACTTAGTAATGTTGAACCTAGGGACTCTATTGGCCATTATGTACAATTCCCCTTTCTCTAGACTCTAATTTCGGTGGATCTAGAGGATCTAGATCATGAAAATTCAATGTAATAGGTCGTTCATCCTCTTTTAATCATGTTTCCTCTCGATAACATTTCCTCTTTTTGGATGGAATCCTTGATCTAGGATTACATGCACATATCATTGAGTGTAATGTGAACTAATTAGAAATTATCATTTTATATATGGATAAGAAGCCATATCTAGAAAATTTACATATATCCTTGATCAATTTGAGATCCATTGGCTGCATTGATTCTAAATAGGTAAGAATAATCTAATTATATCCCTTTTTCTAGTACTATTTATAATCCTTGATTTTAGAGTCCTCACATGTTAAATTGAGCATGGTTCTAAGCATCCATGGTTACTCTAAGTGGTCCATGTGAAATTTCTAGACCTTGGGCATCAAAATACTTAATGAAGGAAGTCCTTATTAAATAAATCATTTTTTTAATTTTATATGGAATGACTGGAATGTGTTTTCATGTGTGTGTATGTATGATAACGATTGTATGATATAGTATTTTGATGAATTATATATGGTGTGTGTGTGTTTCTAGTGAGTTCAATACATTGTGTGTTATAATTTTCTATCATATGTTCTATGCCCTATTATGTATAAATACTTAGCTTATAGAGGTTAGATTAAATTGATAAAAAGGATATTCATGGATTAGTTATCCCTTATAGGGGGATTATGTTTTAGTGATACATGGGTTCAATGATAGTAATGGTACCTAGAGACATTGAAGGGGTAATATAGACTTAAGCTAGATCTAAGATACTGGATAAGGTACGGTTGTCTTGTGACCACAGCTGAGGTGAATTTAGGGTTGAGATGAAATTGTGGCTTGACCTAAGATAGATTATAGGGGAATGTTACCATTTTCTCTTGACATGGGTCTTGATGGGATAAGAGACCTAATCTGAGACATGTGTTGGGATTATTGCTTTAATTAATATGACATGACATATAAGTAATTCCTTCCAACATGGAGATGAAGTAGGCATGAATGGGTTTGTGGTTACTGGGTTAGTGTGTAATATATATACATGTTATTGATTTCTTGTTTATGAATTAATTTCCATCATGATGTAAATTATTATATACAATCAACTTTATGTTAAATAAAAAATTTTGGTGTACTATTGGGTTTATACTCTTAATTTACATGGTAATCTCAATGCACATGTAGAAATTATGGATAGCGATCTAGGCAGGGAAAGTGATCACTATTGAGGAGCTAAACAAGTGGAGCTTGGAGGATGGGTTCTATACCGGGATGGACTACGGACTATTGCTACCATGTTTTTAGTTTATTTTATTTAGTTATTATACATTGGTTTACCTACCATATTTGGTATTTTATTTTATATTGTATCACTTTGATGCCATTTTTATAACATGATGATATTCTTTAGTTGTGTATTTATGCATTGTTTATATTCTGGTGTATGCATTTTCTCACTAATGTTATAGTCTTCCCATGGAACTATTATAATCATCACCACTAGTCGGTAGCCTCTTGTGTACAAGGACGAAAGCATGAGATATTGTTTCCCTCTATCTCGAACCTGTGATTTGGGTAGGGGCTTTACAATGTGGTATAAAAGGGAATTTTTCATTCATTTCTTATATTTTATTTATTTTAATTCCTCTTGAATATGTTTGGGGAAAGGTAGAAATGGGATAGTTTCTATGGATCTTGGATAGGGGAATCACCCATGTGATTGGCTAGCTTATGTGTTATAGAAGTATGAGTTATCTATGATGGGATTGTTATTTTGTTTCGTTATTTTATTGTTGAAATATTTCCCCTTGAGTGATGCACATGATTTTAGTGATATTATTTGTTGGATTTGGAGCATTTATATATCATGATTAGGCATGTCGGTACACATGAAATTCACAAAATTACTTGTAATTGTTAGCAGTTCAAATAATTGTGCGCTATTTTTAATTTTTGTGTGTTGTGCCTCCTTATATGTTATCACTAAAAGTTAGTTATTTAAACCTGATAAATCTATACACTGTTATATGTATTTGCGATTGTTTATAATGTGTAGGGGTTTTTGACATCGACTTGATACTTGAGTAGGTGGAAATTATTATATGCACTTTTTTCACTTAACATCTCTCTAATTATTGAGGCTTTTAATTTTATAGAAGAAAATTAAACACTCATAAAATATGTTAAATGGTTTTCAAAGGATTTTTGTTTCTATATATATTTTAAAATACCCAGTGATGGTGAAAATGTTAAATTATATATTTTGAAATGTAATGGAAACAAAATTTAATAAAATAGTTTTATTTTCATAATTTATTTAAATGAAATGGGAATGCGAATTTTAAAATGGAATTTAATAATGTTGAGGTAAAACTGGTGTAGAAGGAAATGTGGGTTTTGTAATAGTCCCATCAGTAAAAAATAATATTTATGTATTATAAATAGTATGAAAGTGTTTTTACCAAATTATTTTGGTTAAAAATTTGTTTTGAATAAGGATTTTGAAAGGTAAAAATTGATTTTTGTAGTAAACTGGGATTTTTGAGGGATAATTGGAAATTTTAATCTTGGTTTTCATAATATGCATGATATAACCTCTTAAATTTTAAGTGACTATTATTCTTGTTGTGATTTATTTATAAAGGGAATGTTTCAATTTATTTATATTTGCCTAAGTGGGGTTGTTATGAATGCATGGTTTGTTGAATATCTTCTATAGAGGGATGATCTTAAAAGTGGTTGACTGGTTTTTATTGAAGATTAGACTAGAAGTGGACTTTTTAAAGGGGTACTTGCCATGTGATTTTCTACAAGATGCATGTTTTAATATATCTAAAGTGAATAGAGTGGTGTTTATATATTTATATACCCATGTGAACATTGATTGGCATGAAAAATCCTTTAGTGGATGAGCTAGTGGGGTGTTGTTTTGGATAGAGACTTGTATGATATATGGGTTTATGTGAGATATCACCCAATACCATTGATATACAACTCTTTATTTTGAGAGAAAGACTAGTAGAAGCATGAGTAATATAGATATAATCAATGACCATTGGTTTTGTACCGACTAAAGAATTAAGAGAAAATTAAATAAGTTTTTTTCCTTTCCTTGAGTAGAATGTGATCTAGTGTGGTGAAGAAAGGTTCGTAATAGTGTCTGGACTAGGTTTTTTACCCCCAGGTGTTGATGATCAAGTAGTATGATACTAACCACCTAGATATTTTGGTGGGGTTTTTAGTGTAAGAACCTGGTTCTTACTTTTGAGGTACGGGTATCTTCTTTTCTCTTTTCCTTAAGTGTTTTTGAGAAAATATGGAAAATGGGGAAAAATCCAAAATTTTGGAAATACACGCCGTGTAATTTTCCACAGGCCGTGTACTTTTTCCCATGTGGGATGAGTACACAGGGCATGTAGCCCTGTCGACAACAAAGGGTGTAAAGACTGACTACACACTGGGTAGTGGTCCCTTACACGCCGTGTAGTCAGTTGGAAAGCGAATAGTAAGGCGGTGGCCAGTTGTGTGACAGAACACGCCGTGTACTCAAGGTGACATGCCATGTAGTCATGTCGGCAGGTGAATAGTTCCATGCTGGCGGGAAACCGCCTAAGGAACAGTTAAAAAAATGGGAAGTACATGCCGTGTACTTGGAAATACACGCCGTCTACTTTGTTTTTTTCGCTTAAAATGGGCAGTAGCCTCCCCTGTTCACAGGGAAGGCTAAGAATGGGAAAAGGGCTTGGGAGAGGATGGCCGGAGCTTGGGAGATCCGCCGAGCACACATCAGGAATCCGTTTTCGCCTCAGACGATCTCGTTGGAACCGCATGGGTAAAATATTCCTTATCTTGGTGTGTCTCTGGCCAGTTCTTCCTCTAATGGAACTTATTTGAGGTTGAATGATATTTATTTTACCTCATATATACGACGTTTTTGGGCATTTCTTAAATTGACATTCGCGTATATCGTTCATTGGTGTTTAAGGTAGGTGGCTTGGTGTTTATTTCAAACTGTCGTGCATTTTTGGGTGTTTTTGAGCTACGAACCCATATTTGGGGTGTCGTGTGGCTGAGTCCGTGGATATTTTAAATTCCTAGAATTTTATAGGTCATTTAATGTGATATAAAAATGCTATTTGGGATCGTTTCTTGGATCCAGGACCACCCCCGGGGGTGCATTCCTCTGTTTAGCCGTTTGTCCAGGATACCCGAAGGTATGCCTTGTTTATAATATGCCTTCAATGTAATGATTGTAGAATTGACTTGAGAGGAATTGATTGTTTACTACTTGTTTACATGTTGGGCTTGGCCCAGTTACCTGTTTAGCCTGAGGGCAGTGTTGTGATTAGCCTGTGGGAATTGTACTACTTATCCTGTGGGCAACTTCTTCTATGCCTATGGGCAGTTGATTCTGTGCCTATGGGCAACACTTCTTACGCCTGTGGGAAATATCTATATGCCTATGGGCAAATTCTTATGTTTGGATTCTCTTTACCAGAGGGTAGGAGTTTACGTGTCTGAGGACATTGGCTGTTTACTTAGAATATTCACTGTGGTGATATTTAAAATAAATGATTAAATGAATAGTAAAATGGCAATGTAACTGGTTAAGTTAGTTACTTTCAGTACTGCTTACTTTACTGCATTTTATTATCGCACACCATGGCTGAATGTTTACACACACTTGGGAACATGCCTTCGGTGGGTTCCTACTGGGAATTTATTTCTCACGCCCTGTTTGGGTCATGCTTTTCGGCCCAAATAGATTACATTTCTGCAGGTGTTTATAAGGGCAAGGGTCCCTATACATGTACTTGATTGCTGCTGGGGTGTTGGAGAGCATGGGACCGAGAATTGGCTCACGATGCCGCTAGCTATTCTGTTTTGACTTTCTATACTTGTACTTCAGTTGTATTGTATTGTATTGTAGTGTAACATGTTCTGGCTATTTTATAGAATAGTGACATGCTGCATCTTCATATATATATATGACTGCTGGTTTTCCTTTTTGTTATCAGTTATTCATTTTCAGTTATATGTTCTGTTACTGATTCTGCTGTTGTTGTATGTTATATTATATTCCGCTGCGCTACACTTGACAAATGAGGGCAAATTTTACCCACTATCAGACCTGGTCCCTCGCTGATATTCAGCATCCTCTGGCGTTTGAGGAAATGCGCTTGAGTTCACGTGGCGAACCGGGTTCGGGGAACCCGTTGAGTGGCACCCGGAACCAGGACGTTACAAAGTGGTATCAGAGGGGTTCTTCTCATCGACCTTTTATTTGGAGCCTTAGTCAGGGATCAGATGAGAACGGTAGTTGGTAATAAGCTGTTCCTGGGAGTATCTAACCCGTGTACAAGGAAAAGCCAAGTTACCTCGTATTGCAATTTTACTGATTTTTCAATTTTACAGTTGATTTGTTTTCACCGAAGGGTGACACACTTGTGATTGTGCTGTTTATATTTTATCCTTGGTTTCTATTTAGTTGCAACCCGATGATATGAGGGTATTCCATCTCATGCATCATTTAGGCACATGTTAGAAATCACATGCCATTCATAGTTCCATGCCATGTAGGTTCATTAGAATTGCATGTTGTTGTGATAGTTGTTGTGCTAGAAAAGCATGCTGTTGTGATAATTGCTTGATAAATACCTGCTATGTGATAGGGTATTGTTGTATAAACTTGTTAAAAGAATGGATTCCAAACTTTGGTTTTTGGGGAGTATGGTCCCTCATTGATCGGAATTTGGTGGATCATTACCTGTTTATTTTGTTAAAACACAGATAAGATGTCAGACTTTGATTCGTGGGGAGTATGGCCCCTCACGGATCGGAATTTGACACTTAGGTGTTGTTTTAAGTTTTTTCTGGGTTTTAGAGAAGTTTCTTGGTCATACTGTCCAGAAACCCAGTATACACGCCATGTAGAACTTTAGACACGCCGTGTATGTTCTTCTGTTCGGGAAGAAAAATAAACTTTTTGAGTACACGCCGTGTACCCTAAGTACATGCTGTGTAGTCTCTTCCTGTGTCACAAACCTTGTGGGCAGCGACATGGGGAAGGGAATAGCTTGGGGCGAACACGCTGTGTACCGGAAGTACATGCTATGTAGTGTTGACCCGGAGACCCGACCGTGTAACTAACAAACACGGGCCGATGTAGTCGTTTCCTGAACACGTTGTGTCAATGAAGAACACGCCGTGTATTGTGACCTGGGGACCCGACCATGTAACTAACAACACGAGTCAGGGAAATCCCTTCGTGTACACGCTGGGTGTATATAGAACACGCCGTGTAGGTTGAGCCATGTATCTGGCCATGTAACTAACAACATGGGTCGGCGGAGCTCATAAAGTACACATCGTGCACTTGTGGGAACACGCCGTGTAGTCTTGCATGAGGACAGAACGTGTGGAGTTAGCCATGTGACTGGGAAATGGGGTAGTTTACATGCCATGTGCGGGTGTAAAACGCCATGTAGGGTCAAGACGAGGAGTCGGCCATGTCACAAGCGACACAGGCAGTTGTAAATAACACCGTACACTTCATGTAGATGATATACACACCGTGTAGTTTTGTTCAAGGGAGCCGTGTGGCTTAGCCATGTAGAAGGACCCAGGAAGGAAAGGTAAGTAAAGTACACACCTTTTAGTCAGTATACACGCCGTGTAGTCTTGTTTTGAAAATTTTTAATGCCTCCTTCCTCCTGATACCTTTTGGATTTCTTCATTTTCGGTCTTGATAATCTTGAATCTAAGCTGTGTTTTTGACCTTGTAGTGTCATGCCGCCTAGATGACCACGCGTTGTTCACTAGGAGAGAAGCGACAATTATACTCTAGATATGGTGGTAAATGGGCTACCAGTGGATCCTCCAGTAGAGCCAAATGCGGTGCCAACCATTATACCAGACAAATGCATGGAGGCGCAGTTCCGTGAAGGCTTTATGCGGTTCATGCAGACCTTTCCGGGAGCACCGCAGGCTACCACATCTATGGATGAGCTGACACATATCTTCCAGAAGCATCATCCGCCTACGTTTTCAAGGGATGGAGGTCCACAGGCTGCAGATTCTTGTCTTGGATCGATCTAGACTATTTTTGAGCATCCTGAGACGCCTCTAGGAAGGAGGGTCAAGCTCACGACATACATGCTGCGTGATTCCGCAAAGAGGAGGTGGGATGTTACCACATAGTCAGAGCATCACAGTGACATGGCATGGGAATATTTTAAGGCAGTCTTCTATGACTCCTTCTTCCCAGAGACACTGAGGGAATACAAATCTCAAGAGTTCATGAATCTGTAGCAGGACTCTATGTCGGTGATGGACTATTCTGCTCGTTTAACCAAGCTTCAGCGCATTGCACACGTGCTGGTGGGTGATGAGTCGTTGAGAGCCATACGTTTTGAGGATGGTCTTCGTTATGACATCCGAGTGCTGGTGAATGTTTTAAGGTTGCCTTTAATACATACTATTGTGAACTAGGCCCTGATTATAGAGAGGAACTTGCGGGAAGCTGGTGGTGTGGGCCAAGGCGGTTCAACACCGGTTTCTGGTACTATTTCTACTCGGAAGAGGAAGAGACAAATGCACTTCTCTCAGGGTGGTAGTACCAGTCATAAGAATGCTTCAGGTGGCCAGGTCATATGCTACCAGTGTGGTAGAGAGGGGCACAAGAGGCCACAGTGTCCACGAGACCCAGTGGAGTGCCGAGCTTGTGGCAGGATGCGTCATCTGCAGCGCTTTTGTAGGGCGTTTCCACCAGTGGCTAGTGAGAGGGGTTCTGTGCAGACTCCGCATGTGGGAGAAGGACGAGTGGATTCTTACCAGTTAGAGAACTAGAATACGCCAGGGCGTGCCGGCAGAGATGGTGGTCGTGGCTGTGGTAGCCAGACACCAGGATCTTAGAGGTAGCAGGGCGGGACATCTCATGGTAGTCAGGTTATGTCGCAGGGCCATGACACTGGGTAGGCATATGCAGTGCAACAGACCCAACAGGAGCAGGATCCTAGACAATCTACAATCACAGGTACTATTCTAGTAGCTTCTGTCTTATCTTCAGTACTTTTCGATATAGGTGCTACACATAGCTTTATATCTGTGCCCGTTGTAGAGATCCTTGGGCTCTGTGTTTCTACTTCTTCTAATATCATGATGCTAGACACTCCGTTGGGACTAGAACGGATGGTGTGTACCAATGCAAGGAGTGCCCCCTTGAGGTTTGTGGGTTTCACTTTCTTTGGGACCTCTATGTCTTAGAGATGAAAACATATGACTTTATTCTTGGGATGGACTGGTTGGTTCCCTTTCGATCCTTTGTAGATTGCTATCGTTGCAGGGTGAGTTTTACATCACTAGAGGGAAGAGAGTTTCTATACAAGGGTGAATGAGATGTTCAGGCGAGTTGAGCTGGACCAGAGCATCGTGGGTGAGGTGGAGTCATAGCCCAGATTGTGAGTTTATATCTGGACGACCAGGGGACTTGTCAGAAGGATTTCCCTCCAGTGGTTGATTGTTTCAGGGATGTCTTTCCGGACGACTTTTCAGGTCTACCTCTAGAGTGAGAGGTGGATTTCTCTATCGAGCTTGTGCCAGGAGCAGCACCGGTGTCAATTCCTCCTTATAGAATGACCACTCTTGAGTTTCAGGATCTCAAGAGGCAGTTAAAGGAGTTACAGTGAAAGGTTTTTATCCGACCCAGTACTTCTCCTTGGTGTTCTCCGGTCCTTTTTGTGATGAAGGCAAACGATACCCTCAGACTCTGTGTGGATTATCAGAAGCTGAAACTAGTTGATGGTTAAGAACCGATATGTATTTACATGGATTGATGATCTTTTTGATCAAATTCGTGGGGAACGAGTGTTATCGAAGATTGACTTGAGGTCGGGATATCATCAGCTGCGCGTGTGACCATCGGATATACCGCTTACAGCTTTTCAGAGCACATATGGTCTGTATGAGTACTTGGTTATGCTGTTCGGACTCACGAACGCACCAGGAGTTTTCATGGAACTAATGAATCACATGTTCCATCCTTATCTGGATTCTTTTGTTGTAGTATTTGTGGACGATATCTTAGTGTACTCTCACACACGACACGACTATGCCACCCATCTTGAGATCGTATTGAGTACACTGAGAGAGCATCGACTATATGCTAAGCACTCAAAGGGCCACATTTGGATGGACCGGATTTACTTCCCGAGTCATATCATCTCAGAGGTAGGAGTTGCAGTAGACCCAGCGAAGGTAAGAGTAGTAGTAACCTGGGAGCAGCCTAAGAACATGTTTGAGATACAATGTTTCTTAGGGTTGGATGGTTAATATAGACATTTAATCTAGGACTTCTCCCGCTTAGCCGTGCCATTGACGGGTTTGACTAAGAATGGTGTGAAGTTCGTTTGGACAGAAGCTTGTGAGAGAACCTTTTAAGACCTGAAATGAAGGTTGACATCAGCACCGATCCTGATACTCCTAGAGTAGGGGAAGAGATATACAGTTTACTGTGATGCATCATGTATTGGGCTTGGAGTAGTGTTGATGCAGGGCGATCGAGTTGTTGCGTATGGGTCTCAGCAGTTGAGGCCACATGAGAGGAATTACCCGACACATGATCTCGAGTTTTCTGCAGTTGTGCATGCATTGCGCTATTGGAGACATTATCTATTGTGAGAAAATTTTGTGGTTTTCACCGACCACAAAAGTCTCAAGTATATCTTTACTCAGTGTGAATTGAATTTGAGACAGCAAAGGTGGGTTGAATACCTTCAATCCTTTGACTTTGAGCTTTCCTATACACCTAGTAAAGGTAATGAATTAGCTAATGAACTGAGTAGGAAGTCTCAGATACAGTCAGTGCAGGAGGCTAGTGGTGAGTGGCAGGTTACGGTGTTGTTCTTTGAGATACATTTGAAGGTGCATGAAAGTCAGGGGAAGAATTATCTTTCATCTTTAGTTGTGACTTCTACTTTCCAGGATAGAGTGAGGATGAGATGACTATCTGATTTGGAAGGCCTAGTTCTATGGGAGACAATGGCAAGTGAGGACCCTCCTTCTAGTTGGACGATAGGCGATGACGAGGTTCTGCGTTTCCATGGACGAGTATGGGTTCCAAGGGATATACGTGAGGAGCTAATGTGGGAGTTTCATGCTTCAGCTTGGGAAGTTCATACTGGGAATACCAAGATGTACCGAGACTTGAGACATTAGTGCTGGTGGCCAAGTATGAAGAGAGATGTAGCTGGTTTTGTTACGAGATGTTCCACCTGTCAGCAGGTGAAGGCCGAGCATCAGAGACCAGCTGGACTGTTACAGGAGTTACCCATTCCAGAGTGGAAATGGGATGATTTCACGATGGACTTCGTGACAGGTTTTCCGAGGTCACCTAGAGGCAATGATTCCATGTGAGTTGTTGTGGATAGACTCACGAAGGTAGCTTAATTTTTTCCGATCAAGGAGACCTTTGGTGTTGACGACCTCAGAAGGCTGTATATCCGAGATATCATACGTGTTCATGGGGTCCCTCGTTCTATCGTTTCAGATAAGGATTCCCATTTTACGTCTCGTTTATGGCATAGTTTTCAGAGGGAACTGGGTACACAGGTGCTTCTGAGCATAGCTTACCACCCTCAGACCGATGGCCAGTCAGAGCGTGCAATACAGGTACTTGAGGACATGCTACGTGCATGCGTCCTAAAATTTTGGGGCTCTTGGGAGAAGCACATACCCTTAGCCGAGTTTTCCTATAACAATTGTTTGTAAGAAACTATTGATATGGCACCGTAGGAGGCTTTATATGGTAGGCCATGCCGATCAACCTTATGCTAGTTAGAGGTAGGTGAGAAAGATTTACTGGGACCACGTCTCATTCAGGAGATTTCTGAGCAGGTCCAATTGATTCATAAGCGGATGGATACCAGACAGTCTCGTCAGAAATCATATGCTGATCGTTGCAGATGACCTTTAGAGTTTGTGGTCGAGATCAGGTTTTCTTGCGTGTTTTGCCGAGGTTGGGACACAGGCGGATCAGAAGACAGGATAAACTTTCACCGAGGTATGTGGGGCCATTTGAGATTATGGAGAGAGTCGGGCCGATTGCCTATTGATTTCAGTTACCTCAGAGGTACTGATCCATGCACAATGTCTTCCATGTATCTCAGTTGTCCTGCTATCATTCAGAACCGTCTCACGTCTTTCATCCTGAGGAGGTTGAGCTCGAGAAATATGCATCCATTGAGGAGCATCCGATTCGTATCGTTGATAGGAGCACGAAGGTTCTCTGAGGTCGGTCAGTTCCTCTCGTATGGGTGCTATGGCAGCATGGCTGAGTGTAGGATGAAAACTGGGAGCGGGAGATCGACGTACGTGCTAAGTAGCTGGAGTTGTTCACGGCTTTATCTTCACCACCCTTGGAAGGGAAATTCGAGGATGAATTTCTTTAAGGGGGGAAGTTTGTAAGAACCCGGTTTTTACTTTTGAGGTACGCGTATCTTCTTTTATGTTTTCCTTAAGTGTTTTTGAGAAAATATGGAAAATGGGGAAAAATCCCAAATTTTGGAAATACATGCCGTGTACTTTTCCACACGCTGTGTACTTTTGGTCATGTGGGATGAGTACACAGGGCATGTAGCCATGTCGACAACGAAGGGTGTAAAGACCGACTACACACCGTGTAGTGTTCCCTTACACGCCGGGTAGTCAGTCGGCAGGCGAATAGTAAGGCGGTGGTGAGCTGTGCGATAGAACACACCGTGTACTCAAGGAGACATGCCGTGTAGTCATGTCGGTAGGTGAACAATGCCACGCTGGCAGGAAACCGCCATAGGAACAGTTAAAAAAATGGGAAGTACACGTCGTGTACTTGGAAATACACACCGTGTACTTTGTTTTTTTCTTAAAATGGGCAGTAGCCTCCCCTGTTCACAGGAAGGCTTAGAACGGGAAGAGGGCTTAGGAGAGGAAGGCCAGATCTTGGGAGATCCTCCGAGCGCACGTCAGGAATCCATTTATGCCTCGAAGGATCTCGTTAGAACCGCACGGGTAAGAGCTTCCTTCTCCTGGTGTGTATATTGCCAGTTATTCCTCTAATGGAAGTTATTTTAGGTTGAATGAGATTTCTTTTACCTTAGATCTACAACGTTTTTGGGCGTTTCTGAAATCGATGTTCGCGTATATCGTTCGTTGGTGTTTAAGGTAGGTGGCTTGGTGTTCATTTCCAACTATCGTGCATTTTTTGGTGTTTTTGAGCTACGAACCCATATTTTGGGTGTCGTGTGGCTGAGTCCATGGCTATTTTAAATACCTAGAATTGTAAAGGTAATTGAATGTGATATAAAAATGCTGTTTGGGATCACTGCTTGGATCCAGGACCACCCCCGGGGGTGCGTTCCTCTGTTTAGCCGTTTGGCCAGGATACCCGAGGGTATGCCTTGTTTATAATATGCCTTTAATGTAATGATTTTAGAATTTTCTTGAGAGGAATTTCTTGTTTACTACTTGTTTACATGTTGGGCTTGGCCCGGTTACCTGTTTAGCTTGAGGGAAGTGTTGTGATTAACCTATGGGCATTGTACTACTTTGCCTATGGGAAACTTCTTCCATGCCTATGGGTAGTTGATTTTGTGCCTGTGGGCGACACTTCTTATGCCTGTTGGAAATATATGTATGCCTGTGGGAAAATTCTTATTTTTGGATTCTCTTTACCTGAGGGTAAGATTTTACGTGTCTGAGGACATTGGATGTTTACTTAGAATATTCACTGCGGTGATATTTAAAATAAATGATTAAATGAATATTAAAATGGAAATGTAACCGGTTAAGTTAGTTACTTTCAGTACTTCTTACTTTATTTCATTTTATCACTACACACTGTGGTTGCATGTTTACACACAATTGGGCACGAGGCTTTGGTGGGTGCCTATTGGTAATTTATTTCTCACGACCTGTTTGAGTCATGCTTTTCGGCCCAAACAGATTACATTTCTGCAGGTGTAGATAAAGGAAAGGGTCCCTATATAGGTACTTGATTGCTGCTGGGGTGTAGGAGAGCATGGGACTGAGAATTGGCTCACGATGCCACTGGATGTTCTGTTTTTCCTTTATGTACTTGTACTTCAGTTGTATTGTATTGTATTGCAGTATAACATGTTCTGGCTGTTTTATAGAATAGTGACATGCGGTATCTTCATATATATATATATATGACTTCTAGTTTTCCTTTTTGTTATCAGTTCTTCATTTTCAGTTATATGTACTGTTACTGATTCCTCTGTTGTTGTATGTTATATTATATTCTACTGTGCTACACTTTGACAAATGAGGGCACATTTTCCCCACTATTAGACCTAGGACCTCATTGCTAGTCGGCAGCCTCTAGCGTTTGGGGAAATGCGCTTGAGGTCACGTGGAAAACCGGGTTCAGGGCACCTGTTGAGTGGAACCTGGAACCGGAACGTTACATTTAGTGTTATAGAGTGTGATATTATTGAATGATTTGGTGCCTTTGGGTTTTTTGAATATGAGTATAAGAGTTTGTATTGAACAATAGTGGAAGTGATATAGGCCATAGTGGTTCATGATATGAAAAATGAATTAAATACATTAAAGGGGATCTTGTAAGTTTCTTAATAATGTTTTGATCTTGGTTTCAACCTAAAAACCAAAGCTAGGGATTTATGTGAAATGAGAAACTTGTTCTCTTCCCAGAATGGCAGAGACATGGATTGGCATGGTGGTATGGAATCATCATAAAAAATGTTTCATTTTGAGAAGAATAATAGATTTAATTTGTAGTTCATAGTTGTAAATTTCGATTAATCTTAGGTTTTTAAAAAGATTAATATAGAATGGACTTCAGGTGAGTGGTAAACAATACCTTGCAACACTATTCAGAAATTTTTTCAATAACATTAAGTGTGGTTTGTAGTGTCCCTATTAGGTAGTTCATTCGTAAACTACACTAGGAGTGGATGCCCCATGATTCTATAAAGATATTATCAGTATATTATTTATAATAATGGAATATAAAAACATTTAGTTCCCATTGAACCTATTTCATGTTCATGAAGAGTGTAGAATAAACATAATTTTTTTGATAAATCTATAGTTGAGAGGACTGGATTTATTGTAGAACAATAGTTTTGGAGATTATTATGAAATAAAACGGGTTATTCATGTGGATATGTCTCCTTGGTTTATGTTGATAAGGCATGTTGGAACCTTTTTGAGTATACCATGGTTAAACATAGTGATCCGTTAGGATGTGTGTGTCAATAGTTGGAGACCACTGTAGTGGTTTCGTTTGGATTTTTTTGATGGAGTTGTTGTGAATTATGGTGGTCTGTGTGTTCCAATAGTGATTATGGTCAAGGATTATCCATATCAAGTCTGAGATGTTAAATTTTGGGTGATGTAAGACTCTTAATTTGTCACATTGGTAAGAGGATGTGGGTTTCTAGACACATATTTCATAATTAAGACTATATGAAATGATAATCCTAAGTTGAAGTGTTTTAGAAAAGTGACTCAAGGACACCCCATGATAGGAGGTAGTCTCATGCATGATGATATTCTCCCAAAAGGGTGGAATTTGATGAGATTTTTGACCAAATGGTTGGTGTATACATCAGATGATTGAGTTGTGGGGGAATATTCTCCCTTAAATATCACATACTTTTTGGTGGACCAGGTGAACATCATTATAGATTTAGTTCCCAAGTGTTTAGTGATGCCATAATGCTTGGAGGGTAAATTTACAATTCATTAATTGTCTATAAATGATAATTATGTGATCTACATTTATGGTATATTTGGGATTCCTACTTCCACAAGGGAAAATATGGGATGTAATCTCATGAATAATAGTGGGTAGTGAACCCCAGATTAATAAATATGTATTATAATATCATACGATGGTTCTAGTGGCCAGGTATGAATAGGGAAATCACTAGTTTTTTCACTCATTGTATTCTCTATCATATGATTACGGTCAAGCATCAATGACTACATTGCCTACTTCAGACACTTCAAATGATCATGTAGATGTGGGATGAGGTGATGATATACTTTACTACATGGTTATCCAGGACCTTGAGATATAGAGATACTGTGTGTATTTTTGTTGTTTAAATGATGAAAGTGTCCCATTTCTTACCAATTTCATTAGATTTGTTTTGTGAATGTGTCACACAATAAATATGTTGGACAGATAATTTTGTTACATGGAGTGCCTATGAGAAAAGTATTCGATTTAGATTATAATTTCACATCCTAGTGTTGGAAATACATATATAAGGAGATGAGCACTTAGTTGATATAAGTATGGTATACATTACTACACATTAAAGCTATATCCATGGTTTATAACAATTGATATAGGTCGAGAAACCATGGATATAGGTAATATCAATGATTTAGTGGACTATGGCTCCTATTGGTGTTGCAATAGGGTCATGACTATAACCATAGTTTACACTATGGTGGTATACCTATAGAAAAAGATTCCAACTGTGGATATAACTATTTACACATCATATTATGGCCATAGTTTAAAACCATGTCTATAGGTCTACTTCCATGAGTCAAAACTATGTCCATTATTCTACTTCCACAGTTTATTACTTTGGCTATATCCTACAAATACTATCAAAAATAGTTATTCTAGAATTCTAATACAAGTTTGATACTAAAAATAGATATCCAAAACCTCTACTACATGAACCAAAATTCTAACACAAGGTTAATAATAATTTTTTTTTATTTCTTCATGACTGTAAATTATCAACACAAGATTAAAACCCCACAAAATAATGAAATTATACTATCCAAAAACATAGTACTCCACCCACAATGTTTCAAGAAAATTGCCGAACTGAAGTTTGAATGAAACTCTAAAAGATGAGGATTACATGTAAGTAGTGAGTATGTTCTTGAGAGCAAAATCATATACTTTAGCTGGGCTGATCAACTTCTCAAGCATGCATTCTGCACCTTTATCCAAGAAGTCCTTTTTAGAATTCAAATAGATCTTGGCATATCTAGTAGATATGTACAACTTCACTACTTCTTCTTCCATCTGAACCAACATGGCCCTCTTCTCATCATCACTAAAACTTGAAAAATTATTTTCCAACTTCTCTAGGCTCTCCACAATATCAGCCATTAAAGTGATCTATCCCTTTCTATAATGGCTCAAGATGCACTTATAGGCACCCAGAAGATAGTTCATAGAAATATTTTATCCACTAGAGTCCACCTCTATAGTTTGATCATATAGTACTCATCATGAAACCACTATATTTTTAACATATATGAAATACATGTAGATGTATGATTTTGAACAATTTACGCATTTACATAAATATAGATCAAAAAAACATTACATATAGTTATAAACCAAATCATATTAGAAGTAGATAATGAAGTGCCTTGGATACCAATATCAACTATAAATGAAAAATTATTACATTTAAATTTTTCATACATGACTTACCATCTTCAATCCTAACACTTTGAATATAATATGAACATTATAAGTCAATGAAGAATCCCTACACAATGAGTTAACCTCATCATACTTAAGTTAGTGGTTGATTCATGGGTAAAATTCCATCTCATAGAAATTTGATGGTTTATATGAGAGTCAGGTATAAAACTACTCCACAAAACGTGGAAAGGATCATACAAAAACATGGTTCAACAAACCATATCATGTGAGATGCCTATATATAATTTATACGATATCAAAATACCCCCACTAAGATGATCATTTTATATCAAAGTGGTAGCCATGATCAAAGAAACCATAGACTATATCAAAATCATTTTATCAATAATAGAGAATCACATGTTGGACATCTCAAATCTATAGTATTGTTTGGAAAATAATTTTTTAATAAAAATTTACACACTTAATAAATTAAAAACAATACCTACTATATTATTCAATATAATCCATCATACATAAAAAACAATTCACATTTTACATAATTATAACATAATAATATACAATACATGTACATATCGATCATTATTTTTAATTCCAATCCACCCTTTGTTTTTTATGTTAATGTATTATGCAAGGCTGTGCAAGGAAAATTAAAATATATGATAAAATTATTCCACTGACAAGCTAATAAAAAATATTGTGTTTAGACTAAATGAAATGAAAAACTGGTATCCAAAACACCTATAGAGAATGACTGTAATGGATGAGTTTATACAAGTGATTTAAAAGAATTTAGAGAAAAAACTCACCTAAACCTTAAATCTTGGGCGGGGAAGCTCATCATTCTTCCACTATACACACATAAACCCATCTGTATGATACAGAAGAAGTCAGTGCTATGACCATTATATTTTCTTGCTATAAATTCCATCCTTCACCATTTCATAAGGGGGGTTCTTTTCCCTCAGATTCATCACCTTTTAAACTGTCAATTCTATAGCCAGATATGTATCCATCTTTATGGAGAAACATAAATTTTATTAAACAAAAAAAAAGAAAACATTACCAATAAACTTTAAGACATCCACTTCCATTTCTTCATGGCATTACATTGATCAATTATCAATGAAACACCCTACTTTAGTGTTTCAGACCATCTTTCTATATGATTACACAGTTATGTAAAAACATTTATTCCACTTGCATTATATGCATTTATTTACAAAAAAGCTGTAGCAACATCTTTATTTGCTTCATCGCCCAAGTCATCTCTTAATCCCCCAATCCTTTTATAATTCTCATTTATCACTGACAAAATTAAATTTTTTCAAAGAATATGAAACAACATTTTCAACCAAATAAACAAACAAAAACATTTTTAAGTCAAAATAGTAACTTGGGATTAGCTTCCCAATAAACCTTGATAATTTTAAAAGGGTGCCATCTAGAATATTTAAGGTACTCTTCCTATAGTGGGAAAACCATTATAGTTTATTCTTCTATATCTTCCATGATATAATTTATTTATATTGCCTCATGAAATGAATTCTTGTCAAATTATCCCATGCGCTTCAAACCACTATGGTTATGTCATGATATTTCCTGTAAGCCCTAAAAATAAAAGAAAAAGAAGAAAAAATCATGGAAGACTCAAGAATCTGTATTATTTCAAGTAAAGAATCTGATGAAATCACATGGTCACCCATTGAGAGGCATACAAATAATATGAAGTCAAATATTTACATTAAAAATATAACACTCTCCACTTATGATAAGAAACAACGCATATAGTAAAATTCTGGAAGAAACCCACTTATATTCGGCACATAAAAGCAATTTTTTTCAAATTATTTACTCCTTAGTACTCAAAATTAATATTGAAAAATTTATAGACCTAATGGTAATGATAAAAAAGTTCAATTAAGAAAATTTCATGCATTAAAAAACGTTAAAATCCACGATATTACATTAACTAATTCTATACAAGAATCTTGCAGCTCAACATTTCTCATTCACTGTTTCATGATGGGTTTGGTTCAATGCTTCTAAATCTTCAAGGTCTGCTTCCTTTTCTCTCAACAGCATCAGAGTTTCCTCTACCTTTTTCGTAACATCAAAATCACCATAATCTTCTATACGATTCATCACATTAAAGTTTGTGTAATCATTTCTTTCTTATTTTAAATATTACTTAAGAATAACTTCAGTAAATACATAAATAGATTTCTCACTTTAGATAAAAAATAATAAATGTTTTATGAAACTAATGATTTGGTATGATATTAAAATTAATAAATTCTATAATTTCATATGATATATCATATGGGTGAATATTTATTTCATGAATCTATTGTCATACAATATTAGTCGTATGCAGGATCAATGTCATACGTTCAAGAGAGTCATTTTGATGAAGTATGATATTGGAAATAAATGTAGAATTGTATCCTCAAATTATAACTATGAATTCATATAAACAAGTTAAGTTAGATGGTGGTATCATTCTCTGGTGTCATATAATGGTCTGTAAGTCATACGGTGGAAGTATGACCTCCCAAAAAGTCAAATGATCTACATAAAAGTCAAACACTAATGTATTAGGGTGTAGTTTGATGAAAAATCAATTCCATTTCTAGAAATAAATTATAAAATACTATTGATATTCAAATTATAGAGTTATTTAAAAGGGAAAAAAATTTATATGGTCCTAAATAAGTAATATGATATTCCAGAAACAACAAAGTCTTGAAAAAAATGACTACAACATTTTCGATTTCCCAAAGATAAACTCTATTTTTTAAATTGAATTTGGGGATTCTTAAAATGTATTCTAGGAATACTACCCCACTTAAAAACATATCAAATAAAATTAGGATAATTCCACGGATTATCAAAATAATACTAACCACCAAAAGATTCACTCCATGTTGTCAAAGATTATTATATACTTAATTTAATTATTCCATGTAATAATATTTTATAATTACTTATATTTTTCCATGTACTAAAAAACACATCATTTTTGGTTAGGTATTTAAGGGAATCATGTTTATTTATTATATTCCATGATTGTCCACTTCACGTGTATTTTAACAGAACTCAATTTATCCTTTACACTTTTAATGGAATCTCTTATAAACATTGACTCTCAGTCACTGAAAAAAATACATCATATCTATACATCCAAGGATATTTCAAACTTAACATTTTTTGAAAATTAAATATTACCTCAAGAGTAAAAAATCAATCTCCCTCAAACTGATTATAAATTTTAGGTTGGTAATAGAGTTTTCCACCATAGATGAAATTTCATGATAACTTTTCTCAACTCCAAAAAACTTATCTAATTTTAAGAAAACCCACTTACCTATATTTTATTTCCATCCACATTCTAAACTCTTCAAAATGTCCATGAGATTAGGGAAATACCACATCTAACATAGAAATGTTACATTAACCGACTCTATATCAATATTACCCAACCACATCTATAAAAAAGATAGGTTAATTTAGTCAACATATATCTCTATAATTTCAACATATGTGAACATACTTATAAAACTCACTATTTAAGGGATGATCAAATAAAATTCCAAGAATTATTTATAAACAACTAATCACATGAATAAAAAATCAAAACATTTTAATTTAATGATTTTATTTAGAAACTATTTTATAATTTGATATCACTTGTAATTTTAATTTTATTTATTATCTATCTAGGTAAATAGTCATACACTTGAAAACCATTTTTTCTTCCTTACTTCACCTTCCGTACACCTCTTACTCTGTTTTGGAGAAACCTTTTTTTGGAGTCCTTTCAATATCCTCATCAAAAATTCCCATAAAAATACCATGTTAACTATCACATTCATAAATTTATTCCTTTTTAATTTTTATATTTCTCCCATAATTGTTGAGATTCATGGCCATATTTTAATGATCCATAATGCAACACATCCACCCATAGTATAAGCACTTCTTCCCACTTGTATGATTATTATCTTCAACTTTATTCATTGGATTCTAAAGGGATTTCATTCAACATCACTAATTCCTAATTTATTTCCCAATGAAAAAATTAATTCATTATTCTATTTCAACCCATTCTATAGATTCATTCTCCTCTAATTCGAAAGAGAATTCAAATGACTAGTGGACTCAAAGAGGTTGACTGTTAATTCTCTAGGGGAATCACTTCAACTTCCCTTAATTATAAATCTCCCATTATGGTTATATACAACCCCACTTCACTATCTAATTTTACTATAGATAAATCTAACATAAGAATGGTCATTTCTCATACCTAAAATTATAGTATAATAATTACAAAAGATAAAAAATGAAGAGAATACGAGAAAGAATAAAAATTAAAATTATTAATACAGTTGATAACAAAAACTCAATTTTCATACTTAAAACCAAGTAGAAGTTATTTCATTTATTATGAATTCATAAGGGCATAAAAAATTATTTCCTTTATAAATTTTATAAAGGTGAAATATTTAGATAGAAAAACTCATACAAAAAGAAAATAATATTAAAGGTATGAAGGTTACTATATTTGTGTGTTATTTCATTACCATTTTTTCAATTCCTTCTAAGGTGACATAAAATTAATTCTTTAAAGAAAATTAGTAGGTAAGAATAAGTATAAAATTCAACACAAAAATTAATTCCCAGAATGAAAGTAGCCTCTCATTGTGGTTATATATTAACCAAAATCCCAATATAATTTTACTATAGAAGAAGATTACATAGGAATTCCCATTTTTCATACATGAAATTATAGAATAATAATTACATAATTTCAAAAATGAAGATTATAAGAGAAAGAATAAAAAATAATGACAATTATAAATACAATTGTAAAGGGAAGTTCACTTCTCATACCTGAAACCAAATAGAAGTTGGTTGAATTCTTGTGAATGCATAATGGCCCAATAAATTTTCACCTTCCATGCTTGATGTTAATTCAGCAGAGTAGGATTGACATGATTATCCCTCTTAAACACTAATTAATATATGCATAAATGACCATTTTAGTAGCAACTATACCCCTAAAAACCACCATGTTATGTTTAACTTATCAAGAGGACATAATGGTACTTATAATTCCACCATATAAAATTAAAAAACACCGCTCGAAACCTAATATACCATTATTCTCATTCTTTATTAACCTTTTAGCCTTTACCTATCTAAAATCATCACATTATTGTTCATTTATCTTATGAATTTCATATTAATATTTCTCCAACTAGTTCATCGGTTTAAACAAGTAAAATATAAATTCAAACCCTATATCACCATTTTAGGGTTATGATCATAATTTTACAAAGCATAAAAAATCTATTTATTACCAATTAGACTAATTAATAATAAAAGAAACAAATAGAAGTAATTTAAATCAATAAACAATCCATAATTCACATACGAACACATACCAAACTCATGAGAAAGTGATAGGTCATCTAACACTAAGTGTACAAGAAATCCTCTTATGGTATAGACCTACATCTTCCCTAATAGAATAAGGATTCAATAATCTAAAGAAATGAAAAGAAAATTATAAATATACAATGTTCAATAACCACATAATTTTAAAACATGTTGGAAAAACAGTGTCAAAATAAAATTACCCAAGTGATAATTTTGAAATTTGTGTCACATAGTGATCGGTGATTAATTTTTTGTTTTCTGTAAAAAATCATACAACCTTATCAGTCAAGTAAAATTTTTAAAGCTTTTTGGAATAAGATAAGAAAAAAATACAAATCATTTTGGAATTATACGTCAAAAAAGATTTCATGTAACCTAATTTATTATAAATTAAACTATTGATTTAAGAAAATCAATTTACCATTCAAAACATGGAAATTAAAAGGGAGAAGATATCTAAGAAAATTATAATGAATGATTTCAGAAAGTTTCCGAAAATATAATATAAGAATGGAAGTTGTAAACTAGAAGAATGTAGATTAGAATAATGCAAATATAAATTAGAACCTGAATAAAAAATGTAAGCAATATACTACAGAGGAAGTGTATTAGGGGTTTGAGGGAAGTCCTCGGTTCAGGTGGAATGCGCATGGGTGGGGGAGGGGGGACGACTGGTAGGTAGGGGAACCTTCAGAAAAGGGATGCTAGAGTTGAGGAGGAGTTTGGTGGGGAGGTGGAGAACAACTTCTAGCTGAGGAAGAGAAAGATGGGTCAAGCTCATGGAGGGTCTCAAGAATTTGGGGGGGGGGGCATCAAGGATGGTGGTGGTGAGAAGGGAATTGTCGTCGGTGTTGAAGGTGTTGAGGGTGGTGGGTGGGGAGTCGTTGAGGGCAGTGTCAGAGAGTAATACTGGGGAGAGCATTAGGGAGGGTATCGAGGAGCACTTTTGGGGGTAGAATCATTGAGTTCATTGAGGAAAGATTCATGGAGAAACTTTGGGGGAGGAGGGTAGAGGAGATTGATTTGGCAGCGTCGGGCATGGAGGGTAGTTATGACAACCCCGCTTTTTATTACAACTTAAACATGCTTTATTACATAAAACTTCACTTGATACAACAAAGAAGATCGAGAGGTTTAGTGTCTTTGGGGCTTAGGATCATTACATAAAAACTTTAAACTTGAAATACAACATCCTTATTGAAAACTTCCTTTACATGACCACTACATTCCTTCGTACTTAGCATTGCATGGGATAACCTGAGGACATGCATAAGAAAAGGGTGAGCTATAAAGCCCAGTAAGGGAGTAAACAATGAATAACATGAGGAGTGAAATACATGTTAGGCAATAGGCATATCAATAGAGCATAATAGAAACATGAACATAAAGGCATGATAAAGCATGATAATCATAACATGGAAATGTGGCAACAACACTTAACATTGAATTAGCATGAGCCAAGGCTCATTGCACATGGAGCATGAGTAAACACTCATTGCACTTGAAGCACGAGTAAACCCTCGTTGCACTTGAATTAGCATGAGTAAACACTCATTGCACATGACGTATCATGATACTATACTTTACCCAATGCATTGGAGCGCTATCAGGGCGCACCCTTCTTAAACATTTCATTTCATGCATAAGTGTGCCACATGGATCATAAAACATGGATTCATAAAACATAATCATTTCTTCCACGATAAAGGAATGTGGAATTCATACATGAAAATTTATAATCAATATGTAAATGTGCATAAAGGTGAATACCCTTGATGGAGAAATGGGCATGGTATTCACTACACAAAGACATTGGCTTAGAAAATCGGTGCGATTTCGGCAGCGTAACGGTGTGACATAAGAATTCATAAAAAAGGATGATGAGAGAGAAAGGGGTTCCTCATCATATTTACATGTAATGGACAGTAAGGAGATCATATATATACATGTCCCAACAATAGAAATGGAATTAAGATTCATGATACAAAAGTATTGCTTGAATGTAAAAGAAGAGAGAGAAGTTCCTTTCGGAATTTCGGCATAGTAACGGGTGTACATGGGAGGCATTTAATGAGAGAGAAAGGGTTCTCCCATCATTCAAACAATAAGAGGGCAGTATGGGGGAGGTGCGAAACCATACCCCAACATTCATAATTGAAAATAAAAAAAGGCAAAATAACTTAAAGAAAATTGACAAAAATGAGAAAGGAAGAAAACCCCTTACTTGGAAGTGTGCTTCCAAAGGCTAGAGAGAGGCTTGTGAGAGGCTTCTTGGGATCTTGGGGCACCTTGAGAGGATTCTAGAGAGAGTAGGGAAGAGGTTGGACGAACTTCAAGGGCTTTGGGTGAGGAGGAAGTGGGAGCTTGGGTGGGTTTATATAGGAAAGGTGAGAGAATTCTTTATTATTTAGGTTTGGGACCCCTTATATTAAAATAATCCAAACCACAAACCATCCCATGGTATTAGCCCATGGTTTCTGGAAAATGAAAGAGGAAAACAATATTTTACAAGTCCAAGGTCCGAACTTATTAAAAAAATTAGGGTTGCTTATGTGGAGGTGAGTCACACTCCCATGGAAATTAATTTAAAAAGGCAAAGTGTTGAATAAGTCTTGAGGGATCCATTAATGCTTTGAAAAGTGAGTCAAACAAACCCAAAACCTCATTATTTTAATGATAAAACATATATTGGCCGAACATAAGGATTATGGTATTTTATTACATCACCATTGGGTCATTATGATGTCATAAAACACATTATATATTTAAATGGTATTTAATTTTTACCCAAAAATTTGACTGTCTCAGAAAATTATGAAAAATTCACCGTTGGATAATTTTGACGTCCTGATTCCAAAAATAATATTTATTTTATCTAAATAATTTTCTAAATATGTGAATTTTCACTTTTAAAATAAAAACCGACATTTATAAAAAAAATTCACGGGTTTTGACAGAATTGGATTTCAAACCTTAATAAAAATTTTAATTGCATTCATAAAATTATAAGATCATTTATATTTAAAAATTAATTTAATATTAATAATAATATTTTATTAAAAATATTATTTAATTCAAAAATCCTTTAATTTAATAAAATATAATTCTTAATTAAATAATAACTAAAAACACCGTTTGTACTTTAAAAACTAATTACAATGTATCAAAAATGACTAGAAATTATATTAATTATTATATACAAAAATAATGTACATGAACATGGTGCTACTTATTTGTTACATAACCCCTTAAAATAGCCGCATAAGACCTAAGGGTAAGGTGTGCGATGGTGACAGACTCTTGGGGTTGCTCGGATAACATCGCTCGAGTGGTAATCTCTATCAACTTCCATTTTTCCCGTAGACGATCACGTTCGAGCTTGACTTGATGAAGCTCAGCTTGGGCTTGGTCAAGGGCAAAGCCCAAAGACTCCACCTCCTTTCCGAGCTCCGACAAATGGGCTTCGTAAGAGGCAATTCTACTGGATGAGGCCATCACTTCCTTTGTCTGAGTAGAAAATTGGTTCGTTAAAGCCTTATATTTAAACTACCCAGATGATCATTGTTCAACGGCTATAAAAGTAACGGTCACAAATCTTAACGTAAAACTAAAGAAGTTGACATCTTATAAAAACATAAAGAAACATTTAACTGGATCAAGAGGGATTTTCCATTAATGAAATTTTTGGGTCGTTACAACATTCCCCCCTTAAGAAATTTCGCCCTCGAAATTTTCCTTTTCCCACACTAAAACAAATGTGGGTAACTTAGCTTCATCATATCCTCCGACTCCCAAGTTGCTTCTTCAAACTTGTGGTTTCTCCACAACACCTTGACGAGGGGCATTGTCTTATTTCGTAGAACTTTTTCTCTACGATCCAAGATCTTCACTGGTTGCTCCTCATAAGAAAGATCGTCTTCTAATTGTACCACCTCAGAAGAGAGTACATGTGAAGGGTCTGGTATGTACTTCCTTAAGAGGGATACATGGAAGACATCATGCACCTTGGCCATAGTAGGTGGAAGTGCTAGTCGATAGGCCACAGCCCCAACATGATCAAGAATCTCGAATGGGCCGATGTACCTTGGACTTAACTTCCCTTTCTTTCCAAACCTCATGACCTTCTTCCACGGAGATATGCGTAAAAACACCATGTCTCCGACTTTAAACTCAAGGTCTCGTCGACGATTATCTGCATAACTCTTCTGTCGACTTTGGGCTGCCTTGATATGCTGCTGAATGGTTTTCACCTTCTCCACCATTTCTTCGACCATTTCTGGTCCAAGCAGCTTACGTTCACCGACCTCATCCCAACATTCCGGTGTTCTACACCTTTTCCCATACAGGGCTTCATATGGTGCCATTTGGATGCTCGAGTGGAAACTATTATTATAAGAGAACTCAACTAGAGGAAGATGTTGATCCCATCCTCCTTTAAAGTCCATTGATCACGCTCTCAACATATCCTCAAGTGTTTGGATAGTCCGCTCGGATTGGCCATCAGTTTGAGGATGATAGGCCGTACTGAAGTTCAGTTCAGTATTCAGAGCATGTTGAAGACTCTTCCAAAACTTAGAGGTAAATCTTGGATCTCGGTCAGACACAATAGATAGTGGTACTCCATGCAACCGTACCACTTCCCTGATATATATCCGTGCCAGTTGATCCAAAGAGAAATCCTCTCGAATAGCAATGAAGTGTGCAGTCTTTGTAAGACGATCCACAATAACCCAGATTGCATTGTTGCTTTTGGATGTCCTTGGAAGTCCAGTGACGAAGTCCATGGTGATGTTCTCCCATTTCCATTCTGGTATGGGCAATGGTTGCATCATCCCCTTAGACTTCTGCCTTTCTGCCTTCACTTGCTGACATACCAGGCACTTTGATGTATATTCAGCGATCTCCTTCTTCATATTATCCCACCAAAAGTTTTCTCGGAGATCTCGATACATCTTTGTGCTCCCTGGGTGAATAGAGAAATTTGAACTATGTGCATCATCCAAAAGTTCCTTCTTCATCTCCGAACTTGATGGGACACATAGTCTTTTCCCAAACCGCACAATTCCTTCTTCATTAACATTAATCTCTGAGGATTTTCCCTTTTTGATAGCTTCCACTTTTTCTTGGATTCTCGCATCATCCTTTTGAGCAACCTTTAACCTTTCCAAAAGGGATGGTTGAGCAATCATTTGTGAAAGGATTGATGATGTTCCCTTCTTTATGATTCCCACGTCCATCTTCATCAAGTCTAAGAAGATTGGATCCTTCTCAATTCTCATCATTGATAGAATTGCTGGATCCTTTCTACTTAGGGCATCCGCCACCTTGTTCTCCTTCCCAGGGTGGTAATGTATTGAACAATCATAATACTTGATGAGCTCTATCCATCTTCTCTGGCGCATATTAAGTTCTTTCTGTGTGAATATATATTTAAGACTTTTGTGGTCAGTATATATCTCACATTTCTCTCCATAGAGATAATGCTGCCAGATTTTCAAGGCAAAGATTACCGCCGCCAACTCCAGATCATGCGTTGGATAGTTTCGCTCATGGATTTTCAACTGTCTTGAGGCATAGGATATCACTTTATCATTCTGCATCAGCACACATCCTAATCCCTTCTTCGAAGCATCACTGAATACCACAAAAAGCTCCCCACTTGTGGGTAAAGTGAGCACAGGTGCAGTGATAAGCCTCCTTTTCAACTCCTTGAAGCTTTCTTCGCATTCATCACTCCAAGAAAACTTTACTCCCTTTCGAGTTAGCTTGGTAAGAGGGTTGGACAATCGTGAGAAGTTTCTCACAAATCGTCGATAATATCCAGCTAACCCCAAGAAGCTACGGATATCAGTTACCGATGTTGGCCTCGGCCATCCCTCAATTGCATCTGTTTTGGAGGGGTCCACAGATATCCCATTGCTTGTGATGATATGGCCCAAGAATGAGACCTCCTTCAACCAGAACTCACACTTGCTGTACTTGGCATAGAGCTTCTCCTTGCGCAAAGTCTCCAGTACAGTTCTTAAATGCTCCTCATGGTCCTCCTTGGTTTTGGAGTATATTAGAATATCATCTATAAAGACTACCACAAATTTATCTAGGTAATCTCTAAAGACTCTATTCATCAAGTCCATGAATATTACTGGAGCATTGGTGAGTCCAAAAGGCATTACTATGAATTCATAGTGCCCGTACCTTGTACGAAAAGCAGTCTTGGGGATATCTTCCTTCTTCACCCTTACTTGATAATATCCCGACCGCAAGTCGACCTTGGAGAAGTATTGTGCTCCACGCAGCTGATCAAACAAGTCATCGATTCTTGGGAGAGGATACTTGTTCTTTATCGTGATTTTGTTAAGTTCACGATAATCGATGCAAAGCCGCATTGACCCATCCTTCTTCTTGACGAAGAGGACTGGTGCACCCCATGGTGATGCACTTGGGCGTATAAACCCTTTATCCAGATTCTCCTGTAGTTGTTTCTTCAGTTCTTCAAGCTCAACCATAGCCATTCTATATGGAGTCTTGGATATTGGTAGCGCCCCAGGTATAAGTTCAATTGAGAACTCAACATCTCTTCTTGGAGGAAGACCAGGAAGTTCCTCGGGAAATACTTCAGCGAATTCCCTCACAATAGGCATTTCTTCAAGGGTGGTTTCTTCCTTGGACTCAATCATCTGAGCCAGATATGCGTGCTCATAAGGCAGTAATATCCATGCTTGAGATGATGGAGCTAAAAGAGATTCATCTTCCTCCTGACACTTGTAAAGAATCAGGGGTCGATTCTCCATATGGAGTGTGATTTCCCTCTCCCGACAATTTATGTTGGCTCTATATAAGGAAAGCCAATCCATGCCAAGAATTCCATCAAATTCCACCAAAGGGAGTATGACGAGGTTCGCCGGGAAATTCAATCCACAGATTAAAACAGGGGAGGACTTATACTCATGGGATGCAATGATTGCCCCATTTTCCGTACTCACCGACATCTTTACTTCCATGATTTGTGGTGGTGCAGGGATTGTTCTACTAAACTTTTGATATATAAAAGAATGCGTAGAAACTGAATCAAAAAGTACGTTCGCTATTCTTGAATGAATAACTAGCGTACCTGTCACCACTTCGTTGTCGGGGTTCACTTCGGCAGAAGTGATGGCAAAATCTCTTCCTTGCTGTCTTGGAGGTTGTTTATTGCCTCCGATAACCCTTGGATTAGGGCACTGATTCGAAAAATGACCCGGTTCTTTGCATTTGAAGCATTGAACAATGCGTTGAGGTTCGAACGGAGCGTTCCTCCCCTCCGTCGCAGCCGCGGGTCCTTCTTGCTGACAGTTAACAGCTAGGTGCCCTTCTCTTCCACACTTGAAGCATTTTCTTGTCCCCCTAAGGCAATTTCCAGTGTGTTTTTTTCCACACTTTTGGCAAGTGGGGTGCTGGAATTTCTTAGCGCCGTTGGATTTATCCATCGGACCACCAGCATTGAAGTCCACCTTCCGCTTCTTGTCCCCATGATACCCCTGTGATTCTCCGATCTCCATTTCAACCTTGAGGGCACATCGGACAATTTCCTCATAGCTGTCGAAGTCACGGATCGCTAATGCTTTCCGCAAGCTAGGCTTCAGCCCACCAAAGAAGCGGTCAACCTTGCATTCGGGGGTAACGACAAAGCCGGAAGCGTATCGTGCAAGCCTTGTGAAGTTTGCCTCGTACGCTCCCACAGATTCCTCATCTTTCTGCTTGAGGGAAAGGAAGTCCCTTTCCATCGTAAGACGGAGGGTGCGTGGAAAATATTTATCGAAAAACATCTTCCGGAATACCTTCCATTCCAAAGCCTCGATCTCCTCCTCAGGCTTCGTATTTTTGATCAACGTCCACCATTGATCAGCTTCACCCTCCATACGATAAGACGCCAGGAGAACCTTCTCTTTTTTAGAGCATTGTAGGATGGAGAATATCTTTTCAATGGAGTTGATCCATTGTTCAGCAATCATGGGATCAGATGATCCACTAAAAGTAGGAGGCCTTTGTCTCATGAAGCTTTCAATAGCGAATTGTTCTTTCTTAGGGGGGGTTGAACGTTCCTCTTGACCAGTGTTTCTATTCAAAACTTGAGTTAGCTGAGAGAGAAGCGTGACAAAGTTCGCGATTCCCGCTCCCATTGGATTGGGCATCTCATAAGTACAATCATCACACTGATCTTCACAACGGTTGTTAGCCCGAGTTCTCCTATTACCGGCCATTGGCTGGAATAAAAGGAAAGTTAGGGGTAACACATAAAGGGTAATCCAAAGACAAAAGTTGATGACTTATAAATAAACTTTAATCTCTTTAACTCCTGAGTCTATAGGATTCAATCCAGGCTTTTCATGATCTTCCTTCTAACATATATTCTTAGGGGCATTTTTCCCTTAATAAGGGTTCATACTAAGATTGTGAATTTATCAAAACATATCCCCCGGGAGTGTCGTAACCAAGAGTGCAGCAAGGCCCGTTGTCGTGCACCAGTTCCCGTTCGAGTCTAGCTCAAAGAGGTGTTTTCGGGTTTACCCCTAGGATACATCTGTGCCAGAGCCGCCTCTACCTGCTCGTATCCAGACAGGGATGTATTTGTTTGATAAAACACTTACTTAGTATTTACCAAAATTTAGGGATGTTTTTATTATGCTTAGTCTTGTATCTAAGGCTCTACTAGGGTTTCCTAATCCCAAAAATAACTAAACCTATCCTCTGATACCAACTATGACAACCCTGCTTTTTTTACAACTTAAACATGCTTTATTACATAAAACTTCACTTGATACAACAAAGAAGATCGAGAGGTTTAGTGTCTTTGGGGATTAGGATCATTACATAAAAACTTTAAACTTGAAATACAACATCCTTATTGAAAACTTCCTTTACATGACCACTACATTCCTTCGTACTTAGCATTGCATGGGATAACCTGAGGACATGCATAATAAAAGGGTGAGCTATAAAGCCCAGTAAGGGAGTAAACAATGAATAACATGAGGAGTGAAATACATGTTAGGAAATAGGCATATCAATAGATCATAATAGAAACATGAACATAAAGGCATGATAAAGCATGATAATCATAACATGGAAATGTGGAAACAACACTTAACATTGAATTAGCATGAGCCAAGGCTCATTGCACATGGAGCATGAGTAAACCCTCATTGCACTTGAAGCACGAGTAAACCCTCGTTGCACTTGAATTAGAATGAGTAAAAACTCATTGCACATGACGTATCATGATACTATACTTTACCCAATGCATTGGAGCGCTATCAGGGCGCACCCTTCTTAAACATTTCATTTCATGCATAAGTGTGCCACATGGATCATAAAACATGGATTCATAAAACATAATCATTTCTTCCACGATAAAGGAATGTGTAATTCATACATGAAAATTTATAATCAATATGTAAATGTGCATAAAGGTGAATACCCTTGATGGAGAAATGGGCATGGTATTCACTACACAAAGACATTGGCTTAGAAAATCGGTGCGATTTCGGCAGCGTAACGGTGTGACATAAGAATTCATAAAAAAGGATGATGAGAGAGAAAGGGGTTCCTCATCATATTTACATGTAATGGACAGTAAGGAGATCATATATATACATGTCCCAACAATAGAAATGGAATTAAGATTCATGATACAAAAGTATTGCTTGAATGTAAAAGAAGAGAGAGAAGTTCCTTTCGGAATTTCGGCATAGTAACGGGTGTACATGGGAGGCATTTAATGAGAGAGAAAGGGTTCTACCATAATTCAAACAATAAGAGGGCAGTATGGGGGAGGTGCGAAACCATACCCCAACATTCATAATTGAAAATAAAAAAAGGCAAAACAACATAAAGAAAATTGACAAAAATGAGAAAGGAAGAAAACCCCTTACTTGGAAGTGTGCTTCCAAAGGCTAGAGATAGGCTTGTGAGAGGCTTCTTGGGAGCTTGGGGCACCTTGAGAGGATTCTAGAGAGAGTAGGGCAGAGTTTGGACGAACTTCAAGGGCTTTGGGTGAGGAGGAAGTGGGAGCTTGGGTGGGTTTATATAGGAAAGGTGAGAGAATTCTTTATTATTTAGGTTTGGGACCCCTTATATTAAAATAATCCAAACCACAAACCATCCCATGGTATTAGCCCATGGTTTCTGGAAAAGGAAAGAGGAAAACAATATTTTACAAGTCCAAGGTCCGAACTTATTAAAAAAATTAGGGTTGCTTATGTGGAGGTGAGTCACACTCCCATGGAAATTAATTTAAAAAGGCAAAGTGTTGAATAAGTCTTGAGGGATCCATTAATGCTTTGAAAAGTGAGTCAAACAAACCCAAAACCTCATTATTTTAATGATAAAACATATATTGGCCGAACATAAGGATTATGGTATTTTATTACATCACCATTGGGTCATTATGATGTCATAAAACACATTATATATTTAAATGATATTTAATTTTTACCCAAAAATTTGACTGTCTCAGAAAATTATGAAAAATTCACCGTTGGATAATTTTGACGTCCTGATTCCAAAAATAATATTTATTTTATCTAAATAGTTTTCTAAATATGTGAATTTTCACTTTTAAAATAAAAACCGACATTTATAAAAAAAATTCACGGGTTTTGACAGAAATGGCTTTCAAACCTTAATAAAAATTTTAATTGCATTCATAAAATTATAAGATCATTTATATTTAAAAATTAATTTAATTTTAATAATAATATTTTATTAAAAATATTATTTAATTCAAAAATCCTTTAATTTAATAAAATATAATTCTTAATTAAATAATAACTAAAAACACCGTTTGTACTTTAAAAACTAATTACAATGTATCAAAAATGACTAGAAATTATATTCATTATTATATACAAAAATAATGTACATGAACATGGTGCTACTTATTTGTTACATAACCCCTTAAAATAGCCGCATAAGACCTAAGGGTAAGGTGTGCGATGGTGACAGACTCTTGGGGTTGCTCGGATAACATCGCTCGAGTGGTAATCTCTATCAACTTCCATTTTTCCCGTAGACGATCACGTTCGAGCTTGACTTGATGAAGCTCAGCTTGGGCTTGGTCAAGGGCAAAGCCCAAAGACGCCACCTCCTTTCCGAGCTCCGAAAAATGGGCTTCGTAAGGGGCAATTCTACTGGATGAGGCCATCGCTTCCTTTGTCTGAGTAGAAAATTGGTTCGTTAAAGCCTTATATTTAAACTACCCAGATGATCATTGTTCAACGACTATAAAAGTAACGGTCACAAATCTTAACATAAAACTAAAGAAGTTGACATCTTATAAAAACATAAAGAAACATTTAACTGGATCAAGAGGGATTTTCCATTAATGAAATTTTTGGGTCGTTACAGTAGTGGAGAGAGAGTTATAAGCATCATGAGAGGATTCATGAGGTTATGGTAGGATGGTATCACGAGTGGGAGGAGGGGAGCCACACAATGGTATTGGAACACAAATAAACCCTATTTCCAAATTTCTTTGGTAAAACCATGTATTTAAGTATACATATAACCAAGACACTAATTAAACCATGGCTATAAATAACGCTAGAACCATAGATCTATAAAACTGTGGATATATATTTATGGATATAAATCATTTTTCTAGTAGTAATATCATCAAAAAACTGAAGAATATTCAGAGTGGATGATCCATATCTTGGATGATATGATTTAGGAATGAATCATAGATTTTGGTCGATATTAAGATGATCATTTATTTGTGAGAGTTTTTGTATAATAATAATTACCATCATTCAATTCATATGGCACCATTTGAGGACCTTAATAGAGGGTTATTTCATTCATTGTTGTACTGACATGAAATAGTTGGGTCAAATATTGTCAGACCAAGTATGGTGTAGGATAACTCTGATTATTTCTAGTTAACTTATAAGTATTTAGTGACCCTTAAAATTGGGAAGTGATCATATAAAGATTGGAGGAGAAAATCATTTGATTTAACTGTGAAAGATTATGTTTTATTTAGGGTGTTACCTCATTTGGGGAATCTATGTTTAGGGAATGGGGGAAATTTGAAACCACATTTTTTCAGACTATTGAGATGATCAAGCATATCAGAATAGTGGACAACCATTTGGATCTTCCTTAATGGTATAAAATCATTCTTAACATGTTCCATGTGTTTTATATTTAGATTTATGAGACTGATCCTTCACATGATATTGACAATGAGGAAGTTATGTTGTAAGAAGATTCATTATTTGTAGAGATACCAATAACTATTATCGAATAAAGGGTTTAAGTATTGGGAAGGAAGATGGTAAAACCTATTCAAGATCTATTACGGCATTGGTGAATTCAGTAGTAGAATTTAGATCATGAATCTAATATAAAATCTCAATGTATATAGTAGTTTCATAATTAAATTTAGAGAAACTTCTCAAGAATAATAAATAATTATATGGGTGATTGTAACAACCCAAACATTTTAGGAATATTAATCCTTGAGTTTGAAATGACCCATACTTTTTAAATGATAATTATTTCATAAAAATGTGTGTTATATTATATTACACAAAAAAGTGTCTATTTAATAATAAAGTGAATATAAAAGAAAATATAACTATCTTTATTTGACCATTATATTTCCATTGGTCATTATAACCATTGGTAGCTATAGTATAGATAATAATTTTATTGCTATAATTATTGTTTATAAGTAAACAATGAAAAAGGATAGTTAATGTAGAAAAGAGAAGTGATGAGACCAACCAGTAGAGTTATGCAAAACGAATCCTATTTTTCATACCTTGGAAGGGAGGTACCGTCATTGGGGTTCTCCCTTGACCAATCCCAAGTTGAGCTTCAACAAGTGAAGCTTTAACAAAATCGCCTATAAGAGAAGTTCAAGTTAATGGAAAACACCACTCAGGTGATGTTAGATAAGCCACCCCATGAATCTATCACTATCATACACATTACCCTTAGGTTGTACATGGGTATTATAAGGGGATACATGTCTCGACCTTAGTTATTGAAAGTGTAATTCCTTTGCATAAATAATGTTTTCCACCAATAGTTTTCCTTCATAATAATATAGGTTTAATTGACATAGAATTTGATAAATTATCTCTTTGATCTTAAATTATACTTTTCAAAAAAGATATAAATATTTATAATAAAGTAAGGTATTTTTAATAATATATATTTTAAAGAAATAGTATGATAAAACACTTTTATTTAAATACAAATGATTAAATAATTTTATTATTATCTTGAAAAGTTTTATGTGTCAGAAGTTTTACTATGTATTTTCAACCCACTATTTTTTAAATAAATAAAGATTCTTTATGTAAAAGTTAAAATTCTAAAATGTAAAGAATTATTATGATAAAATAAATATAATTTTTGAAATCATCATGTTGAATTTAGGATAGGATGAATTTATAAGAGTATTCTAAAACATTTTGTTTCTCCATGAATAGTAAAATACAGTTTTGAGTTTTTGGTATGTTTAATGGATTCATAATTATGTCACAATGATGTAATAATTAATAAAAGGCCTAAAATATGTTATTTTATTAATATAAATTATTTTAATATATTTTAATCAATTTTCAAACCTATAATTTACTTTCTAAAGTCAAAAACATAACCTTTAACACTAAAAAGCTATTATTGTGGAAAAATTACTTTTCCATAACAAAAGAAGTTATATAAAATGTTTACTGACTCCTTTATATTATAATAACATAAAACATGTCCCAAGTGTCAAAAAAACATGGGTAAAAACTATGTTAATCCCATGGTTTTTCATTTTCCATATTTTAGATTTCTAAGGCCACTATTTGGAAATTATTAAAAAATTCCACCATTTTTTCTATAAATACCCACTCATTTCATATTTAAATTCACTAATAGTCTATCAAAATTGAATATATGGTTTTTTTACCTCTAAATGAGTCCCACATGGTTTCATAAATCCCACAAGGTTCCATTCTTCATGATATAGGAGTTACCCTTGAAGGTAAAAGAATCATCCTTATTTTCTCTTCAATTCAAGAACCTCCTTTTGTGCAAGTCTTATAATTTCATTGATTACAATTTTTTATTAAAGTTTTATTCATTAAATTACCTAAAAATTAAGTTTTATAAATGTGATACCCCTATCCTCTCTCCTTACCCTTTTATAAAACCATGTTTATAACTGTTATGTTGAAGAATTTACTTTTAAAAATTTATCTCTTCTCCTTAAGAAATTATCTTTTTATTTTTTTCATGTGAATACCCAAGAATATTTATATTCTAAGGCTATTCACCTGAGTGTAAAAATTGTTTATTTAATTTATTTACTAACATAAATGAAACCCACATTCCACTTTTATGTGTTGAAAATGATATAATGATAATGTTTTAAAGAACTTTTGAAACACCATAATTTTAATATGAAACCATTTTTTTATTATACACTTGTTATTTATTAAAATTTTTATTATGATTATTGGTGATTAAATTAATTAATAAATATTATCTATTTTCTCTAATATTTCTCCAATTAATTGGTTAAAAAATTAAATCTCTAGATATGACATGTTTTACGATACCTTGGTGAATTACCTTAGTAATTTTCAGTTACGAAGTCTTGGTGATTATCCTTGGTGATATTATTATTAATATCTAAGTTAAATTTTGTAGCCACATATTCATGTTATGAATAATTTCATTTTAATTATATTAATCATGTTACCTTTATCATTTAAAAATGATATTCCTCATGTTCTTATTGATATTCCCTAATATCATATGTAAACTGTTTCCCTTGTTTTTCTCTAATTGGGCCTTATGATGACCCTTTGCTTTAATGTATATCCCCAGGTTATGAGACATAGTATATATACTTATGATAAAATAGTGAATAACATTTTCAAGTGTATTATAATAATTTTTTATTTTTTATGTTTTATGTACCATATTTCGAAGAAACTAAACTTTAAAAGATATTCTATTAGTTCAATGTAAGGAAAAGTTTATTTAATAAAAAGGAAGGATGCCATAGTTTTTATAAAAAGAAGTATTAGTTACTTTTTGAAACTATTATTTTAAAAATTTGGAATAATATAGAGAAAATTTTAAATATATAAAAAAATCTTGGAAGTTTTTTGAAGTATGAAGCAAGTGGTTTCTGAGCAAAGAAATCCCAATATAGATACCATTAAGTAGATGTGGATCAGGAAAAAATGTATCTAGTGATAAAACCTGAAAGCACCACATTAATCTAGAATCAAACATGAAATAGTGAATGAAAATGATATTTTCTTCAATACTTATTTAACACTCGCAAGTTATATATTTGGCTAATCATAATATTTTTATGAACCATTATGAAAGAGATATAGAAAATGTAATTATTATTAAAGAATAAAATATTTAATCATAATGTTTTAAGATATAAAATTTCTTTATAATTATAATATTATTAAAAGAAACATCTTTCCCACAATGTTTTTTTATAAAATTCAAATTAATAGGAGGAAACATGTAAATGGTGACCGGAATAGACCATGCACTAATGGATCTTCGATGGAAGGTGGAATGTAAAACTTCATGTGAATGATGAATCAACTAACTCGTGTAATGACCAATAAATTGAATCAATGTGAGAGACCATATTAACCATGAAGGGAAAATTTTTTTTGATTCATTTATTCATTAATGAACACCTTCTTTCAGTGGATCTACCAAACCATTAATTTTATAACAATGGATAAACTCTATAGAATAGGTATTTTTTTTACAATGTTGTTAGGAACAGGATAAAGTGACCCTAGATATGTACCACTTAGAGGGAGGAGTTGATCAATTGTGGACACTGATTAAAAACATGAATTCCAGAAGGAAAATTTATGCTCTAGAGAGGGAAGAGTTTAGGGGATATTTTTCAAGACATATTTCCCTTGTTCGATGAGAATGAAAATAGAGGATGAATTACTAGAGATGAATCATAAGTTAAATTAATCCATGGGAATATATGATATAAAATATACAAGAATTTATTATTACACCTATATCTTTGTTATGGATCCTAATGGAAAGTTTGATATATTTTTTTGAAAACTAAGGACCCATATATAGAAGAATACATCCAATTGATACTATAACATCATTTCTGAGATAATACAATGTGCTATGAAGGTTGAAATGTATTTTAGAGAGATGTAGTGGTCAGAAAAATTGGATGAAGAAAAAGAAATATTTGGAGCCAAACATAGGGAGGAAATTTGATCATGTAAGAGGAGGAAAGAAATTGAAACTTACCACATGCAATAAATCTTGGAATAATAATTTGAGGAACTATTTAATTGGGAGTGGAAAATATTACAATTTTGGAAGAGATGTCCATATATCTTGGAACTACCATAGTGAGGTGAATCCTCAACTTTTAAACACTAACGACAAAGGGAAGATGGTGCATGCCATGACCGATGTAAAATAATAAAGGTGTGAAAAAACTGGGCACTTTTCCATTCACTATTAAAATCAAAAGGTAATATAGGGGAATCACTATCAACATCATATTAGGAAAAGGGAGAAAGGTTATGCATTTTATATCCCAATGACGGAAGTAGAGGCTTCAAATGATGTAGTTGAAGGTACTCTCATTATTCTCTCAAATATAGAAAGTACTTTATTTGATTCTAGTTTTATATATTACTTTACTTACATAAAGTTTTAAAATAATATAGAATCAACCCCCAAAATTCTTGAAGTATATTTATCAATCAAGACTCCTGGAGGGATTACCCAAGAATAAAAAATATATAGAAAATCTAGTATTGACTTTGGTGAGCACAATATAATCACAAATATAATAGTTATTCCCATTATGAAATTTGACATTATAGTAGGAATGAACTATATATCAAAGTATAATGATAAGATAAACTATAGAGTCAAGAAAATCTCAGTAGTCTTGAATTGAAGAACTAAATTTAATATCAAAGGAAAGATATTGCGAACTGAGATTGTTTAATAATAACATCTTATAGCCTTCATTATACAGACAATTGATGAATAGGAAGAAAGAAATGAACATATAATAATTGAAAATTTCCCCACAATTTAAGAATACAATGATGTATTTTAAGAAGATTTACCTAGACCTCCCATAGAAATAGAGGTAGAGTTCACTATTAAACTCATAACTAGATCCAATAGGATATCATAGACACTATATAGAATAAAAAACATATAGCTAGATGAATTAAATAAACAACTTCAAGATATTTTGGAGAAGGTGTTTATCGAACCAAGTGTGTATCCTTGGGGAGAACCTATTCTCTTTGTTAAGAATAATGATGGATTGATATGGCTATGAATTGATTATAAAGAACTTAACGGGATCAAAATAGGGAACAAGTACCCTCCCCTAAAAATTCATGATTTATTTGAACAACTTTATGGGGATCAATTATTCTCTAGGATTAATCTTTGATCTGGTAATCATCAATTGAGATAGAAGAAAGAAGATATTCCAAATATAGTATTACTATCTTGATATGGGCATTATGAGTTTGTTTTTAGGCCTTTATTTTTGACTAATGCACCTGTTATATTTATGGTTTTGATGAATAATATTTAAGGATCACCTTGATAATTTTTGTTGTTTTTATTTATGATATTATGAGATATTATAAAAGTCGCACGGATAATGAAGATCATCTATGGGTTATATTGAAAGCACTGAGCAAGGAGGGGCTATTTTAAAATTTCAGCAAATCTGAATTTTGGTTATTACAATTTTCATTCTTAGGGTACATTGTATTTATTGAAAGAATCTTAATTAAACCTACCAAGTAAAATGTTGTGGAGGAGTGGCCCCATCCTACAACAGTGATCGAGATTCATAGTTTAACTGGTTTATCAGGGTATTATATGAGGTTTTATAAAAATTAATCACTACATTATAGTCCACTAACCATATTAACTCAAAAAGGGGCTATGTTCATCTGGATAAGGGAGTGTGAAGAATTTATATAGTATCTAATGAAGATATAGCTTTCTACACCTTTGTTAACTCTACCCTTTATCAAAGAAGAATTCATTATTTATAGCGATGTATCTGTATAAAGGATTGGGTGCATCCACATGAAATATAAAAAGGTGATTGCTTATACATATCGATAGTTAAATTCTCATGAGTATAATTATCCTATGCATGAACCAGATCTAGATACAATTAATTTTACTATGAAGATATGGACGAACTATCTTTATGGTGAGAAATGTGATATATACCTAGAACACCAATTTTTTATGTATATTTTCACACAAAAGGAATTGACCATGAGACAAAGGATATGGTTGTAACTTCTTAAAGACTATGAATGTAAAATTCATTATCACCATGGAAGAGAAAAAAAATTAAATGATTCATTAAATTGGAAATACCCTATTTTTCTAGAAATGATGACAATCCAGGGAGATCAATTGATCAAGGACATAATAAGATTGGATATGGGAATCACGAGGTAAAGGATATTATAAATCCTATTCCAATAGATTTCTCAACTATCATTACTAGATAATATCAAATTTTTTTAAAGAGAAGATCATTTATTATAGAATAAGATAGTGGTTATAAAGAATGGGAAGTTTCTTGAGTTCGATATTGATCAATAATGTGTACTAAAATTGCATACAAGGATATATGTTCCATATATTCTATAAATAAATAAGGATATAATGGATGATGCTCATAGCTCTACTTTCTCAAAACATCCAGGAAGCATGAAAATTTATAGGGACAATTATGATCAATATTGGGGGGATAATGGTAAAAGGGATATTTCCAACTACACTATAGGGTGATTGGTGTGCCAAAAAGTGAAGGTGGAGTGAAGACTTCATAAAGGGGTATTTGAACCACTACCCATACCAACATAGAAGTGGTAAAATATCACTTTGGACCTTTTCACTGTTCTCCCAAGAACAACCAAAGAAAACAATGTGATATAGGTTATAGTGGATCGACTCCCCAATACTGACCATTTCAATTCTATTAGGGGAGATTTCTATCTTGAATAACTTTCCAATATTTACATAAATAGAGTGGTGAGTTTTCATGAGGTGCCACTTTATATCATTTCTAATCATGATCCAAGGTTCACATCAATGTTTTGGAGAAGTATTCAACATATGTTGAGTACCGAATAGAATTTTAGTATGTCCTATCACTCCCAAAATGATGGACAATAAGAAAGGACTATTTAAACACTCGAGGAAATTTTTAGAACATGCTTAATGAATTTTAATAGTGGATGGGATCAACATCTCCCATTATTCAAGTTCTCATACAAACAAAAAATTTCCATTCGAATATTCAAATGTCACTCTATGAAGATCTTTATGGGAAGGGTTGGTAAAATCATACTTGTTAGGATGAATTTGGTGAGAGAAATATTCTTGGGCATGAAATTGTGAAATATATGATAGAAAATGTTTATTCTATCCAACAACACATTAATAATTCTCATATTTGAAAAAATAGATATTCTAAAAACCATTGATGGGACTTGGAGTTTGATGTTGGTGAAATTTTATTCCTTCAAATATCACCATGGAAAAGATTCATGTGGTTTAGGAAGAAATGGAAACTTATCCCTAGGTATATAGGCCCCTATGAAATCCCTGATTACATATGAGTAGTGATCTATCGACTAGAACTTCCACCAAATTTAGTTGAAGTTCATGATATATTCCATGCATCTATCTTGAGGGAGTACATACCTGACCCTTCACATGTACTAAATTCAAAGGTGGTATAACTAGAAAGTGAAATCTTATATGAGGAGTATATAGTGGAGATATAGGTCTTTAGATACAAGGTTCTATGCAACAAGACTACCCTCCTTATCAATGTGTTATGGAGGAACCATAAATATGAATAAGTGATGTGGGAACTAGAAGAGATAATGAGTTAAAAGTACCCAAACATTTTCCCAATTGAGATAATGAGATGAAACATTAGGGATGAAATATCTTATGGGGGAAAGAATATAACTACACAAACTTTTTAAAAGATAATTTTTTCCTAAAAATGTGTTTATATTATATTATAAACAAAAAACCATATATGTTTAATGATGTATTGAATATAAATTGAAATGTGAACATATGGATTCATATGTTATATTATTTTTGGATAATAAAGATCATTGTTCAATATGATAATTGGTAAGTATAATCTTGATAAATATTTTAAATTTATAATTAGTGTTTACAAGTAAAAAAATGAAAAGAAGATAATTAATGCAGAATAGAGAAGCGATGACCTCAACCATTATTGACATGCCAAATAAATACCATTTGTTATAAATTGGGAGGTAGGTAGAATCTATGGGGTTATACCTTGACCAATCCCAATATGATATTCAATAAGTAAATCTTGAATGAAATCACCTATTGTATAAGTTCAAGTTTGTAAAAATTACCACTCGGGCCATGTTAGCCGATCCTCCCCTAAATCTATCATTATCAAAAACCTTAATATTAGGTCGAATGAGAGTGTTATAAGGGGTTACATGTCCTAGAATTAGTTACATAAAGTTTAGTTCCTTTTATAAATAATTATTCTCCATTAATAGTTTTTCTAAATAAAAATAAAGGTTTAATTGAGATGTAATTTGGTTAATTGAATTTTCAAACCCAAATTTTACTTTTCATAAAAGATATAAAACATTAAAATAAACTATGTTATTATAAAAATTACTTATTTTAATGAAATATTAGGTTAAAAATCCTTTATATTAATATTAATGATTAAATAATTTTATTATGTCCTTGAAAAGATTTAAGTGTCAGAAATTTTACTAAGAATTTTCAACTTGCAATTATTTTTAATAAACATAGGGGTTTTATATTTTAATGTAAAATTATCATATTTAGAGAATTATTAGGATTAAATAAAACTAATTTTTTAAATGATCACATATAATTTAGGTTAGGTTGAATGTATGATATTTTTCTAAAATATTTTGTTTTTATGTAAATATTAAAAATAGTGTTTTGGGTTTTCGTTCTGTTTAATGACTTCATAATTATGTCATAATGATGTAATAATTAATTAAACACAAAAAAGACCTAAAAATTATATTTTATTTATATCTAGTATTTTAATATATTTTAATAAATTTCAAAACTTATAATTAACTTTCTAAAGTCTAAAATAAAAGATTTAACATTAAACACTTTATTTCTGTGGAAATTTTACTTTTCCATGAAAACAGAAGTAATATAAAGTTATTTTCAAATAGTTTAGATTAAAATAAACTTAAATATGTCCCAAATTTCAAAAAATATGGGCAAAAACCATGTGCAAGACCGTGGTTATTCATTTTCTACAACCTAGATTTCCAAGGCCTATATTTGGAAATAATTAAACAAATCATCCACTTTTTCTATAAATAACTACCCATTTATCAAATTATATTAACTCATAGTAAATAATCCAGGAATATATGGTATTTTTATCTCATAATTATTCCCCTAAAAGTTTCATAAATCCCTCAATTTTACATTCCCTAAGGCATAGAATTTACTCTTCAAGGTAAGGGAATTTTCCATCTTTTCTCTTCAATTCAAGAATCTCTTTTTGTATACATATTTTAATTATTTTTATTAATATATCTTATTAACCTCTTATTCATAAAATTACTTCCAAATTATTTTTTAACAATGTTTTACCCTTTTAAACTTTAATTATCTTTTTCTAAAACCACATTTTATACCCGTTATGCTGTTAAATTTACTTCTTAAAATTTATCTATTCTCCTCAATAAATTCTATTTTATTTTCTTCTTAAGAATAACCAAGCCTATTTCTCTTAGATTTTATTCACCTAAATTTAAAGATGATTTATCTTAGTTTGGAATTAACAAGCATGAAACTCAAATTCCCTTTTCATGTGATAAAAATGACATAATGATCATGTTTTTAAGAACTTTTTAAATCCCATGATTTAGATATGAAACCCATTTTAATTCTCCAGAGGTTATTTATGAAATTATTGATTAATATATATGTGGATAAAATTAATTAATACATATGAATAGTGCACCCTAATATATTTTTAATTCATTGGGTAATGAATTTTATCTTTAGAGATGTTATTGTTTTACGATACCTTGGTGAATAACCATGATAGTTTTCATTTACAAAAAACTTGGTGATTAAACATGATGATATTATTATAAATGTATGAGTTAAATTTTGTAGGCACATATCCATATTATGAATCATTTTATTTTTATAATATGACTCATGTTCCCTTTCTCATTCCATAATGATATTCCTCATGTTCTTATTGATGTTACTCAGGAACACATGTAAACTATTTCCTTTGTATTCCTTTACTAGGACTTAAGATCATCCTTTCCTTTAATGTATGTCCCCGGGTTATGAGATTCAGTAAATGTACATAGGATGAACCAATAAAAAAATTTCATTTGTATTAGAATGATGTTTTATGTTTCATGTACTATGTACCATATTTACACGAAAATAAACATTAAAAGATCCTCTCTATGTAAAATGTAATGAAACGTTTATGTAATAAAAAGGTAGGATTCCATATATTTCATACCTTTAATAAGTTTTTTTGAGTCATTATATTGTTTTGTGAATTCTTTAAAAACTATTTGATTATTTTTGTAGGAATTTAAGACTTTTATGGGGGGGGGGGGGGTTATAGTTTAATAATGGATTTGGAAAACAATATGGATCTCCTTAGGAAGTAGCGAAACTTATTATAGGGGGAATTAGATGGTTCATGTTTGGGACACAATTATAGATAACTTTGTGATATTCCTCATGAAAATATCCAAATCATAAAAGAGGGAAAATTTTTTCATATATGTATTATTAAATAATTAAAATAAACCATGAAGGTCCCCTGAAGAGACAACGAGTCTCTCATAGTTGGTGAACGATTTGGTAAACTGTGTGACCAAACCAAGCATGGAAAATTAATTTATCTAAAAATTATGATTTTAAATCAAGTCCTCTGTAAAACCCTTAATACTTACTCCAACACATTTTTCTCTCAAAATTAGCGACTAAAATAAATATTAATTGTGATTTATCTCCATTTAAACTCAAATTACAATGGATCTTGAGGATTTGGATCTGGAAAATTCAAGGTAAATGGTCATAATTATTTTATTCTTCATGTTTATTCAAGATATTCTATCCTATTGTTGGAATAAATCATAGATTAGGGATATCCTGGATAGATTTATAAGTTCTAGTGTTATATAATGGGTTATTATAATTTTATTGATGGATAGAAAACCATATCTATACAATTTAATTCTTTCCTTGATTGATTATAGATCTGTTGGTGATAAGGGTTCTCATTGAGTAAAACTAATCAAATTATCTCCCTTGTTTTGGTCTTATTCTTGGATCTTAATATTACAGTACCAATGCATTTAATTTGGGATATTTCTATGTATCATTGGTACATGGGTGTGGTCGAGGAAACAATTATAAACCATTCATATTAACACAATTTAGGGAGAAAGTCTTTATCATACATGGAATTTGTTTAAAGTTGAATTGAATGGTTGACATATTTATATGTGAATAAATAATATTGAGAACTACTGTGTGATATGGAATATTTGTGATTTGAATATATTCCTTGCGTGTCACATGATAATGATTCATCATGTTTAATAATTGTATATATTCATTCTATGCAATGTTTTATATAAATTAATGGCCAATATTTGTCATACCAATGAAACATGTAGGATCATTATGGCTTGGTTATCCTCTAGTGGGTTAGATTGTGCTAGAATGTTGTGGTGTCAATGATGATGATGTGACCTATAAGTATGACAAGGGTGTGATGGAATTATGGCCTTACATGACATATAAAATGTGGTATGATGGTGTTGTGGAATGACAGATAGCAAAAATAGGGGTAAGAAAGACTTATGGCTCCTCTAGAGATAGTTTATAGGGGATTGAAGAAGTTGTGGAATAACCCAACATTGAGTTAGGGGTTTGAAAACCTTCTGAACTAACTTGGGTCTTGACTAGATATGGTACTTGATTTATGAGATGTTTTTTCATGTTCCCTACCTAATATGAGATGACATATGAGACATTATTTATGTCATGGAGCTAATTTAGGTATGGTTAGGATCATAGTATCCTGGTTAGCATGCGATCTCCTGATATATGATTGGTTTCATGTTTTTTCATTACATTAATTCATGAAATACACCTTTATTGACATGTTAAATTTAAATTAACGATTCATTGGTGTTGTATTATTAGGTTGATAATCACACCCTGAATAAGTATCTTGAATAATGTGAAAATTTCATGGACATAGATCCAGCTAAGGGAAAGGGCCTTGTGTTAGGGGGCTAAGAAGGTGGATCTTGGAGGATGGAGGCAATGCTCAGATGGACTCAAAACTATTGAAACAATGTTTTTATTTTATTTCATTTGTTTAACATATTTTTGTTAACCTACCATAATAAGGTTCTTTAGTTTATATTGTATGAATTAGATTCCATTTATTTAAAATGTTGAATTTCCATATATGTTTATTTACTCTTTATTGTGATTTTGGTGTATGTATCTTATTACTAAGGATATAGTCTCCGCATGGAACAATTTATACCCTAACCACTATTAGACATCCACTTGTGTATGGGGAGGCACACTTGAGGTCATGTTTCTTCTAAGTTCGGACTAGGTGATTCCAATTAGGGAATTACATAGATGATTGTTATGAAATCATTTAAATTTATTAAATGAAATTTATTTTTATTTCAGCTTAATAAATATTTTATGATAATGATATTCAATATGGAATAATAAAATTTTAACCTTTAACAAACCAGTACCAATGTCAATCATACAATATGATAAAAAAATCATAATCATTAAGATATTTCTATGTCATACACTATAAATAGGTAATAAGTAATAGAATGATATATTTATATCACACTATAAAATATTACTATATAAGACATATGATATTATATATTTTTATATGCATGTTATACATTATGACATTCATGTATTATATAATATGATATCAACCACAGATTATCAAATTTATATGGGATTTAGGGAATATATCCGTCAATATATCACTTGAACTAAATCATAAAAATAATGTTCCATTTCAACTTATTTAATATCATATATAATAAATTATGAAACCATATCCATTTTTTTTATATTTAAAAAATGTTCTAGAAATATATCATCATCTTCACCTTGTATCAAATCATATGTAATTCCTTGTGATTACCCATCCAAAATCCCTTTTGGATAAACTCGAAAAACCTTTTATAGAAACTCTCTTAGTTAAAATAAATAACTATTAAATCAACCACTAATTGTGTCCCCATGGGATTTTTTAGTGTTGATTAAAAATATAAATTATAATATCCAACAATATAAACAAGAAAAAAACCACTAGTAGAGAATCCATGTAGCTGTCTTATATAGGGTTCTGACCTGATCTCTATCAAACCAATGTATCCCTAAAAGTTCTCCCACTAGCTACATCACAAGATATCATAAATTTTCATATGAATCATTTTCCAAGACATCGAGTGACCAAGGGACAAAGAGTATTTTAATCCTATATAGCTAATCATACCTTATCAATTTTTTGATTATAGACTAACAAAGTCAATCAATAAATTATATTTCATTCATCTTTATGATTAATAACATCAATGTCCCCTCAATCATTTGACTAAAATGTCGTATGTTTTATCTATATATGACTATAAAATTCCTTATTCTATCACAATAGAGTGTTTAGTTGTCATACTCGTTATATGAGAGGGAAAATACTAACTTGGTTTAGCTCCAGCCAACGAAATGATCAGAAACATAACCAACCAACGCTAATTATATAATCCTAAAAGAATGTGTAATAATGGTATCAGATTATGATGGTTATGATTCTAGATATATTTGAATACCCACGTTTTAGGGAATATAAATATAAAACATGCACCTTCAGTATACCAAAGACATGGTGTATGAAACTTCATGTGGTATACTTCAGGGATTATCAAACAAAGAAACCCATTTTGGGCCTTATGAGAATTTTTTTTATATCTTGATAAAAGAGTCCTACTCAATAAAACCTTAATATTTCATCATAACCTATAATACTCTATGACTAACATCTATTAGGAATAACTTAATGTCATATATTGAAATATAAATTACCATTTCACTTCATGAGTTAATGAAACAAACATTAAAGGATAATAAAGTAGATATTTCATTTTTAATGACATGATATATTATATATTCTTACACTTATTTAGGAATATTAAAAAAATAATACATAAAAATTTATCTTATTATAACAAATATGATAAAATGATAGATTAACCTTATATTTTATTCATGTTTTGGTTTATGATTAAGACACAAAACTCTATTTATTTCTCCAAACTTCTATCTATAAACATTTGATAAAATCCTCCCACTAAAAATTTATTGATTAACATATATCAAGTAATAATTTTTTGAATAATGGTGATACTTAAGAATCATATTAATATTGTTTTACCCTAGAAAAAATATTCAAGCTTGATAACAATACTATATAATATTTTATGATGTTAATATATTTTTTCAAAATTAGAACTCCTTTTAAGTTCATAATCATAATAATCCTTAAAAACTATCCATAAATAATTTTTACTTCAAATATTTTGTTAAAAAATGTTACTATATACATAAATGTTTTACTGAAATAATCAAAACCTTTTAGGTCATAATGTGACATTAAATTAGTGTTTTTGTTATAATAGTCCTTTATTTATTGTATTTGAAATTCTATAAGTTCATACATACTTCCAATATCCTATTAAAGACTATATTCTATTTAGAATATCATCATCTGATGTAAAAATTATTTTTTTTATAAATTAAAACGTACTTCAACTGTATATGAATTTTATACAAATAAAATATTGTTTTATTATCTTATATGACATTATATATGTTTGGAGAGTCATTCTGAAAAGAATATTTTATCCATTTAAATATGCCACTAATGGGTGGTGGGATCAAATCCACCATATTTAAAAAAATATCTTGGATAAAATATTTAACATAGGATAATTTGTTTATCATTTTATTCTACTAAAAACATGTTATTGAATCTAATAAACCAACAACCATGTGTATTGAAAGAATCATCATGTATTGTTTTAAAATAACTCCTAATTTATGAAAAAATATCTTATTATATAAGAGTAATGACATGAAGATACACATCCTTTAAATAGATCCATATGATCTTAAAATATTCCATTACCTTCAATTATATGATTCAAAAACCTTTTGATTCATCATTTTTATGAAAAATAAAATATTTATCAATTATTTACTAGTTTTTACCTCTTGTATACTTACATAATTTTTGAAGTATAATGTTTGTATCATATAAATTTTAAAATTAAAAAATTAATATTTGTTAAATAAATATCTGATATAGAATTTAAATGGAAGTTTTAAAAATATTATAGGGATTTGAGAAAATTATTTCATATTTAAATAATTTCCTTTATAAAATATTTTACCTTTAGGTTTAAATTATCTTGATTGGATATGTGAAGAAATATTCGTGGAATTTCCAACTGAGTTTTCTTCTTTAATTTTAAAATTTTACCCACTTATACAACACCAAAACCTTGACATCTCATTCCAAAGTTCATCTATTTGAAACAATTTTAGAAAATGGTATAAATTATATCGAACATATTCATATTTCTGAAAAATTTCCAAAAAATATTCTAGAATGAATTTCATACCCAAAAAGGTACTAAAGGATAACTCTATACTCTCAAAATCATTATCATATTTAATTATATAGAATATATGAGTGGATACTAAGTCTCATCAGGTCATCTTGAATTTGTGGCTTTTGAAAACATGTGTTAATAATCTATTTTTATCATTATCATCTTGAATCATTTGTTGAAAAAAATTCAAAATTCATTTGGTGAGTAAAGTGTTTCTCTATCACAAATAATTATTCTTACTCAAGAACATTACTTAAGTTACCAATTTTACTGTGTTTTTTACATTAAGATTCTATTTTCTAGGGACATATATCAAACTTAATTCTGATGATGGTGATTATTTAATTATCTAAAAAATAATAATTTATTATATGAGTGACATGCATTACATTTCTTTAATAATAATAATTTTAGATGTTTTCCCACTAAATTGATGACCCCTTTTAAACCATCATATCTATTAGTGGGAAAAGTTCCAAATTTCACTAATTAATGAACTCTATTTAGAATTACTCTCACTAATTATCTATTTAGGAATGATATTATTCCTATAATATCATATATGACTCTTGGATGGTTGAGTAGTAAACTCATTATCTAACCCATAATATAGAAAAACTCAATACCATTCATATTTTATATTAAATATTTGTGTTTCTCATCTAAGTGTAACACAAAATCCCAAAGTGATTTAGTCACTTAATTCTTTGAGTTCACAATTCCATCAATCCTTATAGAAGATAATCCATGGGAATCCTATTTTTTCAAAACCTAAATATAATAATGATCAATTTTTGAAAAATTTTCACTTGAAAAAAAATAAAACATACTATTTATAAAGGGAGTTTAAATCTTTCCATATTATCTCATGTTATTCTCCTAATAGTTATGAATGAATCAAAATATCTAGTTTGTAATCCTATTACTTCAATCAAATTATTATGTTCAAACCATATTTATGTGTTACTATTTAAAAAACTCATACTTTGTGTTACAAACAAAAATTAAAAGACATATATTTATACACATCCAAATACATCTCATTAATGAGGTACATGAAAACGTTTCATTCAATTATATAAAACAGTTGAAATAAATATTTCTCATAAGATTAATTTCAAAAAGAAATATATCCAACCCCTATTTTTCTTGACAAGGAATAAGCCTATAGGATAGTGAATAGTCTACCCCAAAGTCCCTCTACCCAAGGATAAATTACTCAAGTGATACCTCAATTGAAGAATAATTAAAACATCCAATTTATATAATAAATAATTAAATTTTTAATTCAACCTCATAATCCAAATTCATGGTCAATGGAAACTAAATTAATCATCATACCTATAATGTAACTATTTAGATCTATGTATGAAAATTTATAGAATTATATTAAAAATTTAAACCATTACAATCATCTATTTATACGTTTACAATTATATTCATTAGTAAATTACGTAAAACCCTAAATAAATGAAGAATTTTTTTTCATGAAATAAAAAATTTATGAACAATTCATAAATATTACATTCATAAACACTTTGTAATTTCTCCATACATTATGTAAGTTCCATAATTCAAAAAACATACAATTTTTATATTTATTATCAATTTGAACAACATTATATGATTCATTTATAAGAAATTTACATAAAAATAAACTATTAAATTAAATATAAATATTTTATATTTTAATACAATTATGTAAACATTTTACAATATCCCTATTTCTTATATTTAATATTATTTAATCCTTGATCATACCTAGTATTAAAACTCTTTTTTCATATGGTTTAAACAATTTCTTTAAAGTAACAATTTTCAGTTTTTACATTTTAAATTAAATAATTTAAAACAAGCTATAATTGTAAATAGAAATTATTTTATATTTTTCCTTTTTTAAATTTATAAAGATTTATTAAAATACAATTATAATATCTATATAAACTATTTACATCCAAATTTGAATTAATGGAATATAATTTCAAGGGTATTAAATATTATATATATTTTTTGAATAAATGTATCATATACATTTACTAATTAATTATAAAATTTTTATAATTAATTAATTTATAACCATTTTATAAATTAAATAAATATTTTAGAATACCTTTTAACTTGATTTATAAACATTTTAAAAATCATATAATTCTATTGAAAATTTAAATTTAGAAAAAAATGATTTTAATGCATATCATATTCTATGATATCATTTATATCATAATATACACCTTACATCTATAATGTATCATATTTTACAGTAGCAAATATGTAGATTTGATATCATCCTTCAATTCTAGTAGTTTTATTTGTCAATATATTTGGTATTGCCTCGATGATAAGCGGTACTATTTTTGTCATGTGATATTGCACCGTCATTTTCTATGAAACTAAATATCATATTCTATGATATTCCAAAAGCTGAACAATTGACCCTATGTCATAACATACAATATCCTATATGGTATGAATAAAACCCAATTTATCTTAAATTATTACATAACATAGGGTCATCCATATATATTTTATTTAACAATATATATTATGATATTAATTTTTATTTAGAAAATCTATATCTCCACCTCTAATACACTATATGAGATGCATATATTTAAAAAAATTATGCATTTTAAACAAAATTTTGATAATAAAACAATCTTTAAGTGAATCTTATACCATCAAAGGGTTTTGAAGGATTTATTGACACTCAATAAAGGTATAAGAATCAACTATAAACCTCATTTTTTTAGATATTACTTGATTGAAGCAAAAACTATACAAAAATAAAATGAATATTTTGTAAACCTTTTATTATTCAATGGATAATACTCTTTAATAAATCCTAATTCTTGAAAAATATCCCTCAAAATAAACCTAACAAATCATTCCATTATGGTGTATCCAAATATTTATTGAATCACTTATCATATGGGTAAAAGCCTACTCTATTCTCATGACATGATGGTGACTCTTTTGGTAATGAGAGGATGGATAATTTTATGGAGAATCAACGGATGTTTTTATAGTATCGATTGATCAAAATATATCTGTGATGGAATTATTTTATAATCCTTGAAAAACCACCATGTAGTCACTCCTTACATTACATAACTAAAGAGTAAATAGTTTTTCTAGATTATATTTTAATTATATAAATACATTGATATGATCTTAATTAATGTTTCATCTTTTTAAAAAATTTATGTTAATGGTAGTCAATGTGAAAGAACAATATTTAATCCTTTAACACTCCACTTGCCCTTTGGATTATAAAATATAATTAACTAATATCATAACCCTGATTATATTTCTATATTATACACTATGAAACATCAAGAGGTGGTAGTATGAAATCATTATATCACACTATATAATATCCCAAACTAAGACATGAAATATATTTTAGTTTTCAATTTTTTTATACTTTATAAAATGCATGTATTTTAAGTTATGATATAGATCAATACATATCAAATATAGAAGTGGTTTAAGGAATATCTCTATCATCCCCATCCCTAGTGATAGGATGGTGGTACATAATGGGGTATGTGACATCTCCTTGAGTGATAGAGTATCTATATGTGTGTTATTTTGATACCACACCCTAAATTATAGGATTAAAATATGATAATTTGTCATAGGACCTCAACCTAAGTTGTATGGTGTGGGTATGAGACTTGGTTATATACTACACCTAGTGTGATTATGTTTGTTTATTATATAAGATGTTGATTATGGGTAGGTCCCATTACACATTTCCCTCTATGATATTCATACTATAGAGAATATGTCAAACATATTACTGGTATTAGAAGAAGCAGGTGAGATTAGGACTCATGGTGAGTTGGTAATTATATGATAACTTGATGCAGTTGGTTCTACTTGGCATGTTCAATATCATAAAATGAATTATAATGTCAATGTTTTAACATAATTGATTTAATAACCAAAATTTAATTTTTTTCATCAATTATTTAATAATTGAAGTAAAAAATTAATACATGGTTATTTTGAACATCTATTTTACTAATAATTTCTCTTTAAAATATTTTTCTGAATATTTTCACCATTTGTTGTCTCAGAAACCTACATTTAAAATTTTCTAAAATATTAATGACACTCTTTTTTAAATATCTAATGTTAAAAACATAAAAAATGGGTATTTTAATCACTAGTTATTTTAATAAATGATGTTAATTTTTTTGGGATTTTTTTTTATTTCAATAATTGATGATAAAATCAATATCCTAATAAAAAAATTCTATTTTTTTCACATGACACACATGGAATTTTTATTTCCCGCTTACAAATCCTATATGATTTATATGACTGATGATTCACTTTTTATTTATAAGAAAACAAAAGATAATTCCGGGGGAAAATGGATGAGGCTGAGGGATTTACTGTGAAATTTTTTTTATATTCTTGGGGGATAAAGCTGATAATATAGAAAATACTTATGCTATCACTAGGACTCTCTTGACTGGCCAATGCATCCGCTACAAATTTGACTTATCTCAACATGTGTATGAACTCATTACCATTATTTAAGATCATTATACAATATTTGATGAGATAAAAGGGTCCCAAGGTATGTAAGTTTTGTTTCAAATAAAACCGACGATAAGAGAAGAGTCTGATTCAACTATAGAGATACTAAGATTATAAATATTTCTAAGAAACTGACCACTCTCCATGGTCCATACCTCTGATCCAATGGAATTAACTGGTCCATAAAAAATTCTGAAAGATAGTACTAATGAGACTCTATTATAATTAATTTATCCTCCCTCATACAACCCCACGTTCACAAGATCCATCCACCTTTAGATGTGGCCTTAAACATGTAGGAGGCCATCTAACCCATCTCACTCGACCTGAGTTGCCTTTGCTTTGTGTAGAAAATTTATTCCTTAAAATGATCCCCATTAATGAAACTCATGACCCTCCTATAACAACTAGGGAACCAAATTCAACCACTATAGACATAAAACATATCTTCATACATAAAAATGAGGGCCTTTTACCATCCCTCATAGAGTTCCTAGGAACCTAAATGGTCCAACACACCATTTCAAACACATCAGCTCGAACTTTCACTTGTAGAATATAAATCATGATTGAATTTTACTTATTGAGAGAGAGAGAGGGCAGTGTTGGTGATGATATAAGTTATCGTAATGATTTCTATGATGATGAAGGAATTTATTTGAAAAATATGGTTTATCAAAAATCCCAATATGGAAGTAAAATAATTGTAATGGTTTCTTTTATTCCCTTTTTGAGTTTTGTTTACTAACATTATATATATTATCTATTGATTATTATAATGATATATTTTAGTTATCATTTTTTAATTATATAATTATAAACTATTTATATCATCATATAAAACTATGATTAATATTGTTTATTCTATAAAATATTCAAGTAGGATTTTTCATTATCTTATAAATTTATTCTTCAAGACATATAACATTAACAATGATTTAATTAAAAATTCCCAAAATTAACTTTTACATTGATTATTTAATAAACCAATGTTGTTTTTTAAAAAACTAAATTTTAATAATAACCAAAATTGTAAATATTTTTGACATATGTTTTATTAATAAATATTGAAAATATATTTTCTACATCAATCATAATGATATTTTCTAAAAAAATGATATAAAAAAGTCATCAAAACTAATTAAAATCCTACTTTTATACTAGTGGTTGATGCCTGAATTATTTTACCAAATATTAATATGCGATATATAATTTCTTATATAAGTTACATTTTCGTGGAACCCTACCATATTATATTCAAACAACTAGCATGGGAACCCTGGTGAACACGAAGACATTATAATTATGATTTGATGAATAGTTGTATGGGGGATTTGACTAGGGTAAGAGAATGGATTTTAAGAGACTCATCCATGGTGGGACCTTGGTTTTATAGTTGAGTCTCCCCTTATATTTGGTTTTATTTTATATTTATATTAATCATCCCAATGGGTGATTTTTTTATATGAATTTATTACCAAGAGTACCATTTATTTTATAACATGTAGATGTTTTTTATTTTTGACGATTTTCCATTAGCTATAATTCCTTGATCATAAATGAATTTTATGTGAAAAATATATTATGTACCTATATATTTGATGATTCAAAGAGTATATTATACCCACAATGGTTATAGACTCTTACCATTAGTTAGAGACCCTTGGCGTGTGGGCAGGTGTTCCTAAGGACATGTAGTAAACCCAAATTGGAAAATGGGTTGTTTCTTGGTATGTGGAATTACATCGTCTAGAAATATCTCCCCATTCTTTAGAATAAAATCAATATAAGGATATTTATATTTTCAGATGGAATTCAAACCAGTCTGAATAAACAATTCGATGACTCTAGACAATCCTATACCACATTATAGTCAAGATCAACTAAAAAAAGTAGGTCTCTAATGAAAAATCTCATAAAGAACACTCATTCTATAGTTAATATCAAACTGATCAATGAAAACTATCATCCACACCTATGATAGAAGATTTTATCCCTACATAATAGGTGGATGATGTTTCCTCATCATGAGGGGCATTGATACCTTCCAATTGGATCTTTGAATCGATTCCTTATTTCATAACCTATTAATTACTAGAGGCTCCAATAAACATCTCAACCCTTATCCATCACCCTGTATTGGATCATAAACAACTAACCTTAGGTGTACCCTCCATATTACAAAAAATATGAAAAAAATGAATAAGGTTTTTAAATATCATTGGGGGACTATTTTTTTTCATGTTTAACATAAACAGTATTAGAAAAACCCCAAATTAGGAATATAGATATGATGCATGAAAAAAACTAGACCAAAATCCAATTACATATCAAAAAATATTCAGATTCACATCAACAAAAAATATTATTATATAAGTCTACAGGTTCTAAAGACTAAAAATATAAAATAAGGTTCCAAACATATAAATATACTAATATCAACACAATAGTCACCTCTAAGATTCCACCACCATCACCAATGACCAAAACATCAAGGTGATCTATCCGATAAGTAAGAGGTATTCCCTTTTCCTACAATATGTTGAAGAATGTATTTGTATTCAGCAATATTTTTATATAGGGTCTGAGTATATAACCCTGTAGGAAATCTCCCAATAGCTTCCCACTCACATGACTTAAACATTAACAAGTTACCTCATGATTTATATAAAATAAGGCGGAAGAATGAAAACAATTGGGAAATATTTATAAACCTTTCTAAACAACTCAAATACCAACACAAACCCACTCTATGAACTAAAAAAACCATGAAATTCACCAGAAGATTCTTTTTGGATTCCGTGACACAAAAAACATTCATCCCCTATCCATTAATGAAAAACTAAATGGACTAAAAATGAGATCAAAAACTCATCCCCTTGCACCCAATTCATCCTGTGGTAGTACAATCCATGTTCCCACCTAAATAAAATTGATAAATGAGTCTTAACCAATAAAAATATATCCATATGAATAATGAACTAAAAATAACCCATTCTAATAAATGATTTCAAACCCAAAAATTCATTATTTTTAAAACTTAAACATGACTTTTCCATTTTACCAAACAAGTTGTGGGAGGCACCCATAACCTTAATTTCAAAAAATGAAACAACAATATGATAATACTCTAAAAATTATTTACTAAGGATTTTCATCCAATATACATGAATATCTAACTTTAAAAACCATTATACTTTATGTTCTTCAACAAATGAGAGAAAAAGAGAATCCAACTACCTAAAAGAATCTTGTTTTGAATAACCACACCATAAACAATGTATATTTAGGCTATCACAACCCTCTAATGATAGATTACAACCAAATCAACATCGAAACACACCAAAAAATAGCTAGACATGGTAGCCCCATACTAGTGCTTCTCCAAAATAAAAATGAGAAGATATAATAGAATAAGGATAAATAAGAGTCCTATATTCAATGGCAAGGCAAAACTATCATACATTCAAAGAGAAGAAGATATGGAATGAATAGGATCATGAAAATCATTTGAGTAACCCATAAGTTTTTAATCCATAGTAAAGAGGGAAGAAATCATGTTTATGGGGATTATTTAGATTAAAAATTTAATTTTTAGGGTTCTTTCAAGTCATGTATGGTTTGGAATTTTTTTTACCAATAATGAGAAACCTAGTATGTGAAAATATATAGCGATTCATGGTTTGGCCAAAAATTTTACCAAAACTGTGAAACAATAATGAACTATCTTAGAGACACTCACTTTTTCCTACATAATTAACTAAAAATATTCATAGATCCCCCAACCATTCCCTAACCATAAACCTTTCATTATCCTATGAAATCAATTAGAAACCCTCCAGAAATTTTTAAAACAAACCCCAACTATTTAATATATTAAAAATAGATAATAAAATAAGTAAATACTTCAAAATAAGTTTTTTATATTTTTCTGACCACTAGAATTATCATTCTTTGATTCCATTGATTACCGGTGTGATAAAAAATATTGGGATATTCCTCTTACATAAACATCCCTTGTAACTAAGTCTTATAATTTTCATAGATATGTTGTTATATTAACCATATCAATGAGATACATTTACCTTGAAATATAGTGTATTATATATCCAATATACATATTATGGTGGGTCTAAATGTAGCATCCAATTCCAGAGTAACATGATTACAACTAATAACATGAGTGATGTTGGGATGGTTCTTCTCTAGTTGAGATATAAGGAAATATTTTTAAATAACGTTGAATCTTGGTTATGAAGAAAATTAATAATAAATTATTTGATATAATCACGAATTTAAAATTTTCAAACATACCAAGTATATTATTTTCTTTTCTTACCTATATGGTGGTGAAAAAAAGGGGATAATCCCAAGAATATATTATGTTAGATACCATATTTTTTTATTTACATCTCTTTATAGTTTTTAAAATTATATTTTTGAGTTATTAATTTTCTTTAAACCTCTGTGGTTGTGTTTCATCATGGATATATGTATTTTGAATAAATTAAGTATTGGGTTGTGAGAAAACTTGAGAAAACTGAAGAGGATCCATGCAAAGAGTGATTTTTAGGGTAAATCAATTAATGTTTAGGAGTTTTTGTTTATTTTTTTTATTTCTGTCTAGGTAAAAGTGGGTTAAGTGTTATCATGTGTAGTTGGTAAGTTGAAAATATTTAATGTATATTCAGGTTTTTTATAAGAAAAATGGGATGAAAAACCATCTATATAATATTTACACGCTATGTTATGGATTACACATTGTGTAATGTTCATGTGTTACTAATATTCAGATGAGGTGATAGGTTTTCAGAATATCCCATTAAAAATATTTATATGACATGTAATTTCCCAACATTCTATTCTCAAGTGTATAGAGAAGATGATTTTTCCATTCACCCACATGAAGCTATTCTCATATCAACCTAAGACAACCCTCCAAGTGATTTTGGAGTTCTAACATCCCTTATCGACATCCTAATAATGCATTCGATCCAAAGTAAGTGGTTTTTCTCCAGTTTTTCCTTTCAATCCATTAGTTCTCCAACTGTTATAGTGTAATCCCTTAACTGTGTGTGTTTGTGGTTTTTATCATGATTAATTTTGATCTTGGAACCACTTTTGAATCATTTTAACCTTTTTTCTCTTGGGTTTTTCCTTTCTTAGTCATTACATTCTTCACTGGTTAAGGGAGCGGGTCTAAATCATTACCCCATAGTTTGATAATTTCTAATTATATGAAACACTATGATTGTTCCAATGTAACCTGTGCCAAAATTAATTAAATAATAAATTGGATTATTTCTTATAGTCTATCATTTCCAATTGGTTTTCATCCTCGATTATGGATACCCATTGGGTGGGAGAATCTTGAATATATTCGAATTAGATAATGGATTAATGTGTGTTTAGAATGACATGAGACCTTAGGTGATTTATTTCTATTGAATCTCAAAGTTATGACTTACTACTTATTGATTGACTATTTATTAATTATGATATAAATGAAAGAGGTAATTGAAATAAACACCATAATTATCATAATTAACCATTGATGATTATTATATGATATTGCGACATCCTTGCTATTATGATAGGACTTGCGATCCTTGATGAAATTATTATATATCATGTATGGCCCTGGCACTTACACCCTTTTATTCTATAACGATTACATTGAGCAGGCTCAGCCTAGTCCTGTGCAGTAATTCTTATAGGTATTTAACTCAGATATAGTAATACATATATTCAACAGGCTGGGCCTAGTCCCATGCTATAATGCTTATATAGATTTGACCCAGATGTTGTAATGCTTATAGGGATTTGACCTAGATTGTTGTGATTATGCCATGGTTATATGGTTGTGGTTGGCATAGTGGTGACACATGCTCAGAGATATTCTGGCATGACACCAAAGAAGGTTATTTTACTATTGTTATATATTTTCGGTTGGAATGGTTGTGAGACATGGTCAACGACCTTATAACATGAAGCCAAAGCAGGTTTTTATTTATTTATATTAATTTTTGAATGAATTAATACACATTTTCATCACTTTATTGAATATAGTTCATATCAGAATGGATTATTTATACATGGTGATTTCAACCTACTAAGTTATACTCACACCCTATTGGGTCAGTCCTTTGGTACTCAAACATATTACATGGATGCAGTTTTGACCAAGTGAAAATGACCTTGTTTTTGATTATTTACTTGATGTATGGGTTGGATCTTGGTGTAGAACCAACATTGGTTTTGGGACCGAGGACTATTGAGTCATATTTAATTATACTATTATTTTTCTTGTTTTACTTTTAGCATGAAATTTAGTTACATTTCAGAATGCAATTACATTATTAATTTATTATTTTTTCGATTGTTCAGTTGATTTTTATTGTTAGTTTTTTCCATGTTTATACTCTAAATCTTTACATTTTTAAGGATTATTTATATTGATATAAAACTTTATAATAAGTTTTATAGTATCCCCACTATACATTTTACACCCTCACAACTAGATGGAAGGATATTGGATATGGAGAGGTGTTCTTCAGTTCTCATTACCAACCCTTTTGGCTATGTGAGAGAGGGATAGATCTGGGGACTTTACAAAGTTGTATCATAGGTATGGGTTTTATTTTATTTTGATTTACTATTTGGAAATGGTATAAAAGAGACTGTGGGAGGATAGTGTGACACTTTCTGACCTTGTCTCACCCTTTCCCCTCATACTTATGGCCTTTTACTCTCATGGTTTTTTATTTTAGGCGCTGGGTTTTCTCTATTTTAGGTGGTTTCCTCGCTCGATGGTGGCTTCATCAGAAAGTGTTTTTTGGCTCAATAACGGTTGTATCTCTCTGTTGAAACCCACACCAAATTTAATCACTAATATGGCCTTTTTATCTTACGTTTCTCTCCATGTTTGTGCACCGTGGTGGATTCTCAGAGGTTTTGTGATGTGCGGGTTGTATAGTTGTCGGTGTTCTAGGAGGTGCATCTTTGGATGGCCTCAACCTGACTTGAAATATTCATTGGTTGGTTTCTATGTGTAGTTTTTTGTGTTCTCCCTTCTCCACTGGTGGTGGCTTCATTTGTTTGAGATGGTTTTGGTGGTTTATTTTCCATTAAATCCTCATCTGAAACTTTCGCTGCTCTGGTTTCATGATCCCTTTTCCGCTCTAATAGTCGGTTAGCTGCATTGATTGCTAGAAGGATTTGGTAAGTGCGATAATTCATCCAATCGTGTCCCAAATAGTGAGGCCATCTCTTTAACCATGATGTTTATGATTTAGTTTGTAGAACCTCTTCGGTGCTAATGTATTTGGTTGGGTGGTGTTATGTAGTACATCCAGGAGTTCTTCTGGTTTCATTGTGTTCTGTCATTGGTTTTGCAGTGGATTTATCTGGCATGTGTTTTTTGGATGGAAGAGTCGATGGTGCTATTTTTGATAGTGGTGAAGTCTTATGGTGAGTAATTTTAGATGGTGTTTTGGTGAAAATGATCGAGGGTGATGTGTATGGCTAGGGATTCTTCGCAGTGCATGATGGTTTTTCATACGAGGTGTCATGATGTGGTGCATTGTTAGAGGCATTCTGATTTTTAAAATCTAGTTTTTGTTTCATGGTTTGCATTTATTTTTCACTGGAGTTAGTCAATCCATGGTTTGAGGTGGATTTCAGCCCCAATGTAGTGAATTTATAGTGTTTTGAATTTTGAAATTGGGGTTTAACATCTGTTGGGTGCTTATGATTTATGATGATATATTTGAAGTGTGTTAGTGTTTGGATCAAGGATGTTTCTTGGTATATTTACTTTTTGGATTTTGATTGTGGAAGCTACCTGAATCTTTTCCTGGAGCATCTCTAGAGGAGTTTTTAGAGTTGGAATCATTCAACATTGCATAGCCATCTAAATTTGGATTTTTGATAGTGTATGGAAATTTCCACCAGTACCAAGCTCATGAATCTCTGCACGAGACAACTATCTGAGAAGCCATGCGAGGTGGGGGATTGAAATATCGATCAAGATTATGGGGAGGTTAAATTCCTATTATCACAAGCTAGGATGAATTCTTTAATGGTTTTTATTTTGATGAAATTTCTAGAGTTCACACTTATCCCTTAAAAGTGTCATTTGGAAAATAAAAAAAATGGATTTTTCATATAAAGAAGACTAGGATGTTTTGAGACGTGGTAATGAGCTTTTGTATGGGAGTAGATAACCCATGTATGGTGAAAAATATGAGTTCTGAGGGATGGAATTGTCGTTTATGATTTTCACTTGTTATAGTTGATGTTTTTTTCACCTTGGGTGATAAACAAGTTGTGTGAGGTTATTAATTTATGACGTTATTGGTTCTTGAGATTTATATTCATGGCCCATTTGGTGAATGATGTTTTTTCATTAATCATGATAAGAACATAGAGATATACAGTGACATGCATGGTTCATGATAGGCACATATTTTTATACAGGTGATAAATTTCTAGTGTTGACTCTACTGTGTGATATATACTACACCTGATAAATGAAAGAAATTGAAATGTCATGATAAAATAATTGTAATCTAGTTTTAGAGATAATCAAAGTTAGTGGTTCTCAATTTTAGTCACATATTGAGGTTAACCTTATTTTTATCCAGTGTTCTAAGATGTGAGTTTTTATTATGGAGAAAATTCCTCCCCACTATCTCCGACATGAGTGTTAGGAGAGTGGAAATCATCATACTCCTAATGCAGTTAAATAGATATTATTATAGTACATATGGATCATATAGATGTTCAGCTTCATGACATATTACTATAGTTTGTGTGATCCATGGAAAGGGAGATTATATCTACAATGACTCAATGTTTGAGATGAAAAGTGAGTTTTAGAAGTAGAATCCGCTTACGTTCACTAAAGAAGGAGGACCCTAGGAAGCCAAGTTATGGATAGAGTAGTCCAGATAATCTTCAAGCATCATGATAAACCCATAGATAGGATGGTGAATATTGAAGCATATATACTTCATAGACCTGCCAAGCATTGGTGGGATATTCTAGAGCAGGTAATCAAACAATAGAAGTTATATTAGAAGAACTTTGAGATGAAGTTTTTGATCCACATCAATCCTAAGATTTTGATGGATTATAATTATCATGAGTTCATACATCTGACACATGAGAGAATGATAGTGATGAACTGTGCTGAGCATTTCACTAAACTATAATACTTTTTTCTATCTATGGAAGCTGATGAGATTTCATGAACATGATGTTTTTCGGATGGTCTTTGTTATGAGATCAGGTCACAGGTGAACAATTTTTGTTTGACCAATTTTGAAGACATGATAAACTAGGAACTAATCAAATAAGGAAATATGAGATATCCCTCAAGAAGTAAATAATCTATTTTGGTAGGGTAAACTAGGCACTCTTATTCTAGTATCAGGAAACACTGCTATAAATTTTTTTACCATGGTAGTAGTGGGTAGATAATTAAGGAAAGTGGAAATCCATCTCATGACGGTGTTCCATTTTAGTTCTATCAGTGTGGAAAGTTTGGTTATAAGAACCCACAATGTACTTACACTATAGTCGAGTGTCACATCTGTTGTAGACTAGGTCATCTTTATAGGTTTTTTTATCTTTTTTATAGGAGATGGGTGGTAGGGGATCAGGACAGGAACATGAGTTGGTAAAGGGATCAACTACTAATCAAGAGGTTGGTAGCTAGAGTTCCATTGGTCATTTAAATGATGTAGGGGATGTGGTACCCCTGTTTAGGAGCATTCGTACCTATCAAGGGAAATAGATCAGGGTAGTTAAACTAGATCCAAGGTAAGGGGGACAAGTCAGTTTCACATTATACAAAATAATATGGATATCGTGGATTATGGAATGTCTACGATTAGAGGAATGATTCTTATATCATCTACTTTAGCTTGTGTTTTGTTTGACACATGAGCATCAAATTATTTTTAATATACTACTTGTAAAAAAAATTTGGGATTGGTAATCGAAATTTTGGATGGTGATTTGACCATAGACACACTGTTGGGAGTGAGATTAGAAAATTTCAAACATTAGAAAGAATTTTCTCTAGATATTGGTGATTACCATTTATTTTGGGAACCGTTCATTATAGAAATGACATGATTCAATTTAATTATTGGTATGGATTGTCTAGTTCTACACCAGGCTCATATCACCTATTATAGGTGGAGAGATACCTTTTAATCTTTAAAAGGAGGATGATATTCTCACCAAAGTAGACAAGATCTTCTAACTAGTCATGAAGGGATAATTCAGTGTAGATTATATTGTATCACAACTCAGATATCCAGTCTTTCTCTACATGATGGTAAAATAAAGTGGGATTATTTTATTATAGTGGTGGACCATTTCTAGTATTGTTTTCCAGGAATGTTATATGGATTAGAGCCTGAGTGAGAGATTTAGTTCATGATCAATTTGGTGATAGGAGCAGAAGTAGTTTCTATCACACCATACATAATGGTTCCAGAATAAATTCATGAGTTGACTTTTTAGTTGGATGTTTTAGAACCTAAAGGCATTATAAAACCTAGTACATAATCTTTGGATTCTCTATTCTATTTTCCAATAAGGTTGATAGGTCATTTCACTTAAGTGTGGATTATCAGATGTTGAATTTTATGAGAATCAAGAATTGATATTCTCTTCAATGCATTGATGATATTTTTAATTATTGGAAAGGAAATAAGATATTCTAAAAGGTCTATTTGAGATTAGGTTACCACTAGTTAAGTGTGAGACCATCATACAAACCTCATACTACTTTTGGGAGCAGTTATGGCTAGTATGAATTCATGGTGATGCCGTTTGTCATGACCAATGCAATAAAAATATCAATTTCCCTGATGAATAAGATATTTTATCATTTTTTGGATAGATCTGTGGTTTCTTTGGTCGAATAAATCTAAGTTTATACCCTATTATCATATGATCATGCCAAACATATTGACATCATCTTGTTCACATTGATAGAGAATATGATTTATGCCAAGAGAACCAAATGTAGTATTTGTATTAATAATGTGTACTTATTAGGCCATGGAATATCAGAGGCATGAGTGTTAGTGGACCTAGAAAAAGGTGTAGCCATGGTATATTGAGAACATCCCAATAATGTTTTCAAGATTCATATATTTCTGAGTTTATCAGGTTATTAATGGCGCTTTATCCTGAATTTCTCTTATTTGTAAGTAATGATGTTTGTGATGACAAAGGAAGTTGTGAAGGTTATTTAGTATGATACATTTTATAGAGCTATTTTAGAAGATTAAAGGTGGGATAACCTCAGTACCTATCCTCACATTACCTGTGAAGGGTAAAGAACATACCATAAATTGTGAAACATTCTTAATTAGACTTAGATCAGTTCTGATGAAGGAGGTTTGAGAATTTTATTATGGATTCAAGAAACTGCAAATGCATGGGAGGAGTTACCCTACTCATGATTAGGATCTAGTATTAGTGGTACAATCCTTGAGATGTCAGTGACCCTATCTCATGTGTGAGACATTTGTGGTATACTAGAACTCTAAGATCCTCATGTACATCTTTTCTTAGCAAAACCCAAACCTTCACCAGAGAAGCTGGGTCAAGTATCTATAGTCTTTCAACATTGAGTTAAATTATACACAAGTAACAAGAAATGTTTTTTTCTAATTATATGAGCCAAAATATGTAGATAGAGGTAGTACATGAGTCTTGAAATGAGTGGAAGATTATATCCCTCTTTAAAAAATGCATATATAATTCCAAAAGTATCAAGATCGAGTGACACTGACTTTGACATTTATTATAACTATTATTTTAGACCAAATAAAGACTAATCATTTATCTAATACAAATGAAAAATTAAGAGAGAAAACATATATTGTGGGGAGAATCCATCAGGATAGTTTATTGGAAGTGGAAATACTCTTTTTCTGTGGCCAAGTATGGGATCTAATGAGCTTATTTGAGGAGCTGATGAGGGTGTTTCATACTTCTAGATAGGTGGTGAATTTTAGTTTGAGAAATATATATCCTAATATTTATAGTCTATAATTCTGGTCTTGGATGAAGAAAAAGGTAGTAGGCTTCACGGGTATAGGCTCTACTTCTTAGTAGGTGAAATCTAAGCATCAAAGGCCAGCTGGGATTCTACAACCTTTTCCCATTCCTGAGTGGAAATGGGATGATGTCACTATGGATTTTTTGATAGAATTGCCTAGGAAAATCCATAATAATGAAACTGTATGGGTGATTGTGAATATACTAATGAATGTATCCCACTTTTTACCTATTAGGGAGACTATAACTGTTAATGATATGGGCAGTCTTTATATGCATGAGGTGGTTCGGTTGCACTATGTTATGAGAAGTATCATTTCAGATTCAGATCCTCGTTTAAAATATCATTTCTAGAAAGGTATTTAGAAGTCTATTGAGTCACATGTTATTTTTATCACAGTCTATCATACTCATATTGATGGTTAATATAAGAAGAATATTTCGATTTTAGAGGATGTATTACAAGCTGATGTTTTAGATTTTGTTGGTATGTGGGAGAAACATTTTAAAAACATGGATTTTATATATAAAAATATCATTCAATATTCAATACAAATGGAAAATTTGAAGGATTTTTATGGATGGCTGTGTAGTTCACCTCTTTGTTGGATAGAGGTGGGTGAGTTAGCACTTGTTGGTCTAAGTCTCACGTAGGAGAAATCTGATAAGTTTCTTTTGATCAGATAATGGTTGGTGACCGTAAAGAAATAATGTGATTACCATCTGAGATAAACTCTATAATTAATGGTTGGTCATCGTGTTTTCCTTTCAGTGTTGCTTATATTGGTGTAACTTTTTTCAAGAAATATTGAAAATTAGTGCACATGTTTTTTGGTCCATTTGAGATAGTGGAAAAGGTCGGTCCAGTGGAAAACCATTTATCCCTTCCATAGTGATACAGATCCATGAATGATGTATTTCAAATTCTACATCTTCAAATACAACATCTATAACATTCCCATATAATATAAATATTTTATTTTGAGCTTTGTGATGATGAAACCTCTGAGAAACATTCAATATCGGTTTTGTATCATAGTGATATATATCTTCAGAGTAGGACTATACCATTGGTTTGTGTGAAGTGGAAGCATGAGAATGTTTATGAGGATACCAGGTTAAGGGATTCAGATATGAAAGAAAATTAGATAAAATTATTCTTTGATACCTCATAGTGATTCTTGGAGTATCTTGAGGATGAGCCGTTATATGGTGGGGTGGTTGTAAGATCCCATCTTTTTCTTGGTACGTATCTCTCCACAGTTTTCATTTTATTTATTTCATTTTATTTTTTCCTCATATTTAAACCTTGTTGGTATTGTTTCATTATGGATATCTTTTATTTGAATAAAAATAGTGTTAGGTTGTGAGGAAACTTGGGAAAACCAAAGAGGATCCCTGAGGAGATCCTTTTTTGGGGCAAATGTCTTAAAGTCTATGGATCTATGTTTATTTGATTTAATGGATTATAAATATAAATGGGTCAAGTTTTACCAAATTTTCTTGATAATTTCAGAATATTTAAAGGTTTTTGGGTTGTTTATAATAAAAATGGGCTAAAAAAAATATCTATAGAACATTTACACACCATGTAAATGAATTACATGTTGTGTAATGTTTGGGTGTTTTTAATTTTAAACTGAGGAAATAGTTTTTTCAGTGCATATCATTAAAAATATTTACATTATGTTTAACTACATTAAATTACATGTAATTTCATAACCTAATATTTTAAATTATGTTGTATGGATGATTTTTCTATTTATCTATGTGAAAATATTCTCTTGTCAACCGAGGATGACGATTTAGAAAATTTTGGAGTTTCAAACTCCCTTCCAAAAGTCCTAATAACACATTTGATACCTGATAAGTTGTTTTGGTCATGTTTTCCCTTTCTTCCCTTGGTTCTACAACCATTTTTGTGTAATCCATTGACCATGTGCATTATTGGTTTTGATTTTGATCAGTTTGGATCTTGGAACCTCTTTGTAACCATCTGAACATTATTTCTCTAGTAATTATTCCTTTGGAAGCATTGTGTTCTTCACTTTTTAAGGTAGGTATTTAAAATCATAACCCTATGGTTTGATAATTTCCATGTATACACAATATTGGGATTTTACAATGAAATGTGCACCTGAATTAATTAAATATTGAATGAGATCCTTTCATGGAGTATATTTTCAAAAATTGGTTTTATACCTAGATTATGGATACCCATTGGGTGAGATAAAATTTAATATATTTTAATTGGATAATTCCATAATGTTTGTTTGGCAAGAAATGAGTCCTTAGGGTATTTCATGATATATAATGACTAATTTATGGATGAATACTTAATAATTGGCTATTTATTAATTATGATATAAATGAAAGAAGTAATTGAAAGAGAAATTTAATTCACATAATTAATCATATAGTCCTACGATGTGATCTTGTGATATCTACTCTATTATGACAGGACTTGTGATCCTTCCTAAAATTCTTATATATCGAGAATGTCCCAAGAACATGCACAATTATATGCTATAATGGTTATACTTAGAGGTTTCAGCCCAATCAAATGCTCTAATGGTTATTGGGATTTGACCTTGATACAGTAATTCTTATATTTAGAGGGCTCTACCTAGTCCCATGCTATAATGATTATTGGGCATTTACTTGGATGTTATAATTCTTATAGGGATTTGACCCGAATAGCTATTATTATACAATGGTTATGTGGTTTTGGTTGGTATGTTTGTGAGACATGCTTCGAGATATTCTATAATGATATTATAGAAGGTTATTTTACCATTGTTATATGGTTGTGGTCAGCATGGTTGTGAGACATGCTCAGATACATTCTAACATGGAGATTAAGTAGGTTGTTGTTGTATTTTATTAGTTTTTGAATTAATTAATACACATGTTTATTTCTTTTTTTGCATAGACTTCTTAGTAGACTAGTTTGTTTAGAAATCGTGTGGTCGACCTAATGAGTAATACTAACACCCTTTTGGGATGTCGTTTGGTACCCAAGTAGATTACGTTGATAGAAGTTTGGATAAGGGAAAAGTACCTAGCTATTGATTTTTTTCATACAAGACAGGATGGAGTTTGAAGGTGGGACTAACATGGGGTTCTGGACTAGGGACTATTGAGTCCTATCTGAGCATGCTAGTATTTTTCTTATTTTACTTCTATAATGAAATTTAGTTACTTTCCATCACATCATACCATCATTCTTTTATTATTTATTAGATTTTTCATTTGAATTTTATGAATTTTTTCCACTATTTCTATACTCAAATTCATTTCTTTTTTATGGATTATTTAGACTACTGTAACACTTTAAACTAGGGGGTATAGTATCTCCACTATACATTTCACAGACACTCAACTAGTTGTCAGCCCCTGGCATACATGGAGGTGCAATTGAGGTCTTACAAGAAACCCTTTTTTGCTATATGAGAGAGTATAAGATCAGGGGACATTAAAATGTTGTATCAAATGAGAAGGTTTTATTTTATTTCTCTTTACTATTTGGTAAAGGTAAAAAATGATACTAGGATGTGTCAGGACATGGTAATCATCTTTTTCTTGGGAGTAGTTAACCCATGTATGGGGGAAAATTGGAGTGCCCATGGATGGAATTGTTGTTTATACTCTTTGATTATTATGGTTGATTTTATTTGACCATGGGTGATTTACATGTTGCATGAGGTTATTGATTTATGATGTTATTAGTTCTTGATATTTATATTTGTGGTTTGGTATGGCATGATATGTTTATTCATGCATTATGATAGGCACATAGAGTTATAGAATTACATTCATGGGTCATGATAAAGACATATTTATATGAATGTGATATATTTCCTATGTAGACTATGATATAAGATATCTATTACACCCAATAGATAAAATGAATTGACATGTAATGCTAAAACACTTATAAGCCTTGTTTAGAGATACCGAGAGTCATTGGTTCTCTATTGAAGAAACCTTTTTAGGATTAACTTGTTGTTATCCATTTTTATAAGGTTTTTGCTTTCCTTTTAGAAAAAATGCCTCATCACCTTCTTCGACTTGAACTTTAGGAGAATGAAAATAAGTAATATATTAAATAACTGAGCTGAATATTCTTATAGTTGTTGAGGATCAGCTGGATGTTTATCTTTGTGAAAAATTCTTGAGGTTCATGTGATACATCGAAAGGGATACTGTTTGTTCTGTTCCATTGATGTCTGAGATGACAATGGGGTTTCCACTAAAACACCATGATATGTTCACTAGGTAAGTTGGACCCTAAGAAGATGAGTTCTGAATTGATTCAGATGATAAAATCTTCAAGAATCTTGAGACACCCATAGATTGGAGGTTGAATCTTTCTCCATATATGCTTCATGGACCAACCAATTTTTGGTGGGATAGTCTAGAATATGAAGGGTTGAAAGAGGAGTTATCTTGGAATGAATTGGAGATAGAGTCCTAATCCAATTCTACCCTGAGACATTGAGGGATGATAAGGATCATGAGTTCACGAACCTGATAAAAGAGGGAATATCAGTGCTGTAGTATGTTGGGCATTTCATCGACCTAAATTTATTTTCACCATCTTTAGAAGCTGATGAGATCTATAGGGTGAGATGTTTTTAGGATGGTCTTTATTATGAGATCAGTTCATGGGTGAACATTTTTCATTTAAGTAGTTTTGAGGATATGGTGAACTAGGAACTCATCACACAAGGAAATCTGAGAGAGGCCTTGGGTAGTGGTTAGAAAATTTAAGCATAAAAAAATGGGATCTATTAATTAGGTTGAAAGAAGTGCCACTATGATAGTTTTATCCATGGTAGTAGTGGGTATACTATTTAGAGTAGTGGACATCCATATTAGGACCATGTTTCATTGTAGCACTATAAGTGTGGCATGTTTGGATACAAGCCCCCACAATGTCCTTACACTATAGTCGAGTGTCGTATCTATGGAAGACTAGTTGTATTCATAGGTTATATAAAAACTATCCACAACATACCAGTGAAAGGGATAAAGACAGGAGACTGAGTTAGGATGGGGATCAACTACCACATTGTAGGTTGGTATATGGAGTTTTAATGGATTTTTAGAACATTGTAGGGGGTGTGGTACCCCATAGTAGGATAAAAAATACTAGTAAAGGGAAATAGACCATGTTATTTAGACTAGATCCCTAGACAACAAGACAAGTTAGATACACATTATATAGACTGCTCTGGATATCATGGATACATGACAGTCTATCGTCAAAGGTATGGTTCTTGTATCCTCAACCTTATCTTGTGTTTTTTGGATACAAGATCATCACATTATTTTCTATATTTTATTTTTTCAAACGGTTTGGTCTTGGTTGTGGAAATTTTGGATGGTTCTTTGAAAACCAACACACCATTGGGAGTGCGATCAGAGAATATCAAATGTTTCAAGGTATGTTACCTTGATATTAGTGGTCACTATTTCTTTTAGAAATCATTCATACTGGAAATGACAAACATTGATTTTATTCATAGTTTGGATTGGGTAGTTCTATAATAGGATCATAATGACTATTACAAGTGGAGAGTTATCCTTTATTATCTATAGAATTAGGCATATATTCTAACCATTATTAGTGGCATCTTCGGTCTAGTCACGCATGACCAATTTTGTTTAGATTGGATTATCTCACAGCTTAGATATCTAGTAATACTCTAGATGATGGTGGAATACAACTATATTATTTTCATCTAATGGTATATTTTTTTCAAGATGTTTTTCATGATGAGTTCAATGGATTATCACCTGAGAAAGATATCAAGTTCATGATCGAGTTTGTTTAGGGAGTAGATATAGTTTCTATCTCACATTACATAATGACAGTAGTAGATCTTCAAGAGTTGAATGTTCAGTTGGAAGATCTATAATCTAATGGCTTGATACATCCATGTACATCTCCTTGTATTTCTCTAATTTTCTTTTCCAAGATGGTTGATGGGACTTTTTAATTTTGTGTGGATTAATGAAGGTTGAACCTGATGATATTTAAGAAATAATATCCTCTTCTATGCATTGATGATATTTTTGATCTATTGAGAGGTTCTAATATCTTCTCCATGAATGATTTCAGATCACATTATCACTTGTTATGGGTGATACCATCAAAAATAAATTATATTTTTTTAGGAGTGGATACGGATTGTATGAATTCATGGTGATTACATTTGGTATGAAAAATGAACCAGAAGTATTCAAGGTCTTGATTAATTGGATCTCTCATCCTTTTTCTGGATCAGTTTTTGGTGGTTTTTTGGAAAACATATTAGTGTACTCCCAGTCAGAAAACAATCTTGCCAAACATCTTAACATCATCTTGAGTATATTGAGTGAGCATCGTCTTTATTCCAAGCTATCCAAATGCAGTTTATGGATTAATAATTTTCACTTATTAGGCCATTCCATCTTGGATACAGGAGTGTCATTGGACCTAGAGAAAGTTTTTTTGTGGTATTGTAGGAATAACCCAAGAGCATCTACAAGATTAAGAGATTTTTGGGTTTAGAAGGTGATAGTCAGTGCTTAATATAGGATTTCGACTATTTTTATATACTGATGTCTATGATAACCAATAAAGTGGTGTATTTTGTTTGGTATGATTCTTTTGAGATATATTTTAAGGAGTTGAAGGGTAGGTTGACCCCAAAACCTATCAATACATTACCAATGCCTGATAAAACATATACGTTGTACTATGACACATCCAAAGTTGTAATCGAATCAGTTCTGATGTTGGATGATTTAATGATTTCTTATGGCTCCATGTAGTTGAAACTATATGAGGAGAATTACCATACTCATGATATAGGGTTAGTAAAAGTGGTTCATTATTAGAGATGTTGGAAACACTATCTCATGGGTGAGTGGTTTTTGGTATATGTGGACCACAATATCCTCATGTATATTTTTTTATCAGTGATTCCAAAAACTTTAATAGAGGAGGTTGGTTGAGTATTTGTAGTATTTCAACTTTGTGTTTGATTATACACCCGAAGAGGGAATTGTTGTTGCTGATTATTGGATCGAAAAGATAAAAATATAGGTAGTATGAGAGTATTGCAAAGATTGGTGGATTATGGAACTCTTTGTATACATGTGTCAAGGAGTCTAAGAGTCTCAATATTGAGTAACTATAACATCAAAATCTGTTATACCCAAGATTTTGGACTAGATCAAGACCGAGTATTTATCTGATCTGGAGGTATTGGTTTTGAGAGAAAACTTATATGGCGGGGAGACATCATACATGTGGTCTCTTAGCAGTGAAAATTCTCTTCTCATCCACGTTTGAGTATGGGTTCCAATGATCTTACGTGAGGAGATGATGATGGAGTTTCATACATCAAGATTGGTGGTTCTTCCTGGTTTGACAAAGATGTATTGTGATCTTTGTAGATTTTTTTAGTCATGAATGAAGAAGGAGGTAGAAGGCTTTGTGGATATATGCTTCACATGTCAGTAGGTGATAGTGAATCATCAGAGGTTAGTTTGGATTCTATATCCTTTTTTGATTCTTGATCAAAAATTAGATATTATCAGTATAATTTTATGTGATAGTATTACCCAGGACAACCCATAAGACTGATGATGTATGGGTGATTATGGATCAACTTAAGAAGTTATACCACTTTATACATATAAGGGATACCTTCACAGTTGATGATCTTGGCAGTCTTTATGTAGTTGAGGTGGTTCAGTTACATTGTGTTCCAAAGAGTATCATTTTATATAGAGATCCTCATTTTACATTGAATTTATGGTAAGATATCCTAAAGGATCTAGGATTATAGGTTCTTCTGATCATATTCTATCATCCCCAGACTAATGGTCAATAAGAGAAAATTATTCAAGGTCTGGAGGATATGTTACGAGCCTATGTACTATATTTTTGTTGTTTATGGGTGAAAGATATAGAACTCATCAAGTTTAGATATAATAATATCTTCCCAAAATCAATATAAATGTCACATTTAGAGGATTTTTATGGGAGGCCTCTATGTTCACCACTTTGTTGGATAGAGATGGGTGAGTCAACACTTGTTGGACTTAGTCTTGTATAGGAGACATCTGAGAAGGTTCAGTTGACCAGAAAATGGTTTGTAACTATACAGAGTAGGAAGAAATCATATGAGGATCATCAGATATGAACTCTATAATTCAAGTTTGGTCATCATGTTTTCCTTTGGGTGTCTCCATGACTGGATCAATGTCGTATTTAGAAATAATGAAAACTAATGAAATTTATTTTCAGGTTGTTTGAGATAGTGACAAGGTTCAATTCGATGACATATCATTTAACCCTTTTATAGTGATTCAGTTCCATGTACAATTTATTTCATGTGTCATAGATTTGGAGATATCATCCCAAACCTTCCCATGTGATAGACGTATCAAAAGATTAGATTTGTGTCGATGCATCCTTTGAGGAGTATCTAATACGAGTCATGGAGCATAGTAAGAGATATCTGTTGGGTAGAATTGTACACTTGGCTTGAGTGTTGTGGAAGCATGGGTGAGTTTAGGATGAGGCCTAGTATAGGGAGTCTGATATGAAAATATAGTGGCCATAATTCTTTGCTGCGACCTCACAATGATTCTTGGAGTAGTTCATGGATGATTTTTTATATGGTAGGGAGGTTTTAGGATCCCAAATTTTTTCAGGTACATCTATATCTATGTTTTTCATTAACTCTTCTTTCATTTGATTTTTTCATTGTATTTAAACCATGGATGTTGTGTTCTATCGTGGATGATTTTCATTTGGATAAATTAATTCCTGGGATGCAAGGAAACATAAGAAAACCAGAGAGGATCCACATGGAGAGACGTTGTTGGGGAAAATGACTTAAATTTTAGGGATATAAGTATATTTGATTTAATGGAGTCTAGGTATGAATGAGAAAATTATTATCATGGGTTCTTAGAAATTTGAGAAGATTTAAATGGGGTTTGGGTTGTTTATAAGAAAAATGGTTTGAAAAACCATATGCTAAACATTTACACACCATTTAAATGTATTACATGTCATGTAATGTTCTAATTTTTTAATATTAAGATAATGTGATCGGGTTTTCAATGTATCTCATTAAAAATAGTTATACAATGTGTAACTACATTACACACCATGTAATTTTTCAACCTTATATTTTAAAGTATGTTGTGTGGAAAATTTTTCCATTCACACATCTGCATCTCTTCTGCAATCAACCTAGGATGACCCTCTAGGAAATTTTGGAGTGCCAAACTCCCATTTGGTTGTCCCAACAATGAACTCAATACTTGGTAAGTGGTTGTGGTCCAAATATTTCCCTAAATCACTTGGTTCTCAAATCGTTTTAATGTAATACCTTGACAATGTGTGTTTTTGGTTTTAATATTGATCAGTTTTAATCTTGGAACCTCTTTTGAATAATCTTCAACTTCATACTCATGAGAATTTTCTATTGGAAGAATTTTATTATTCACCTATTAAGGTTGGGGGTCTAAATAATAACCCTATGGTTTATAATTTCTAATTATATGAAATTTTGTGAATTGGAAAAAATAATATCTTCTTAAATTTATTAAATAATGAATGGGATTATTCCTTCAAGTCAATTGTTTTGAATTGGTTTTATACCTAGCTTTTTGATACCCTTTGGGTGATCGAACTTTGAATATATTGAATTGGATACTTCTTTACAGTGTGTTTATCTTGACATGAGACCTTAAGTGATTTCTTTGATATAGAACCCCTAAGTTATGGATTACTTCTTATTTATTGACTATCGATAAATTTTTATATAAATGAAAGAGGTAATTAAAAGAGAAATCATAATTCAAATAATTAACAATTGAGGCTTATAATGAGATATTGAGATATTTATACTATTATGACAAGACTTGTGATCTTAGATAAAATGATTATATATTGTGCTTGGCCCTGTTACTTTCACATTTATTTTCTATAATTCTTATATTAAGTAGGATCATATTAGTCCCAATACAAATAGCTTATAGAGAATTGAAATAGATACTGTAATTATTATATTGAGTGGAATCAGCACCATCCCATTCTATAATGCTTATAGGTATTTGAACCATATGTTGTAATTCTTATATGGATTTGACATGAATTATTTTTATTATTTCATGGTTATATGGGTGTGGTTGGAATAGGTGTGATACAAGCTCAGTGAAATTCTAGGATGATTCAAAATATGGTTATTTTACCATGGTTATATGGTTTTGGTTGGAATGGTTCTGAGACATGATCAGATACATTTCGACTTGTAGATGAAGAAGGTTTTTGTTGTATTTTATTAATTATTTAATTAATTAATACACATGTTTATTTCATTATTTCATAAAATGATTATCATAATGGTTTGTTTAGGAATAACGGAGTTAACCCACTGAGTTACACTCACACCCTCTTTGGGACACCATCCAGTACCCAAGAAGATTACCTAGATGCAAGTTTAGAAAAGGGAAAAGAAACTTGATGTTGATTTTTTTTATTTCTAGATAGGATGGAGTTTATAGGCAAGAATAACATGAGGTTTAGGATCAATGATTGTTGAGTCTTAATTTATATTGAAAGTGTTTTTATGATTTTACTTATATAATTTCATTTTGTTACATTCTAGTATGTCCATAAATTATTCTTTTATTATTTATTGGATAGTTCAATTGACATTTATTCTTGATTTTTTCTAAGTCTATTCTATGATTTATTTAATTTGTATGGATTATTTCTACTTTTATGACACTTTATACATGGGTTATAGTCTCCCCACTATACATTTCACAACCCCGCTGCTGGTTGAAAGACTATGGAATATGGGGAGGTATGCATGAGGTCTTTAACCAACCTTTTTTTGTCCATGTGAGAGATTAAGAGATCAGAGTATGTTACAAAGTTTTTCCCACATCAAAATATAGGGTAAAATAATGATTATTTACAAGTGATTTATAATGGATCTGATAAATTTACATCCACTACTATGTTAAATAAATTTTTTATTTAGTCTCATGCACAATACTTGGTCTAATAAATGACATTTCCCCAGACTCTACTCAGTAAAGTGAAGAGTGAAAGAGATTTTCATACAATGCTTCCCATATATCCATGTGTTTTATGGATTGAATACTTCTATTGTATGAAAAAACAACAGAATGAAAAATTATTTTATAATTAAATACTGATGTCTATCAAACTTGGTTTGATCATATCTTCTAATGTATGGATTTTCTAACATTATTTACCATCAGTTTGAGGATGGTATGTGATTTTATTAATTAACCCAGTGTTAGAATCTTTTTTTAATGATTAAAAAAATCAGGAATTAAATATAGAGTCTCCATTAGAGAAAATAGAAAATGATACACTATTCATATTTATAATTTATGGGAAACATATCTTAGTTAAATATTCTACTAAATTACTCTCCCAGATTAGAATAAAGTGCGATTACATGGTAGTTTGTTCAACAATCACCCAAATGAAGTCATGCTTCTGAAGTGATCTTTGTAAACCAGTGTAAAATTCCATTGAAAATTTCTATTATCTCTATATGAGAATTAGTAATGATTACAAAATTCCACATGGTCATTGCTTTTATGATATTAATTTTTTTATATGATGCATTTAATAACTTATTCTGTCACCTATAACTTCAAAGTCAACCATCAAAAATGGTACTTCATTTTTGCTTACATTTTTCCAATACCTAGAAAGAAAAACCACTTTGAATGATTATTAGTAAAAAGAGTTATTCCTAAAAGGAATAAGTAATTATAATACAATTAAAAAGATGAAATATATGATTTTTATCATCCATATATCAATTAATGGTCTATCAACCATTGAGGGTTGATATTATGGTAAAGCAATCAAGGTTTTATGATTAGGCCTCTTTGATATCTTCGAAAAATTAATGAATAAAGTTGAATAAAAATAAAATAAAAGAATTAGTCCACTTAGTATAATCTAAAATTGTTCAGTGATAAACCCCATTAGTCTCTATAGATATTAAGATTGATTAACTACTTTATTATATAACTAAAAATCTAAGGAATAGGCCACTGAGTTTCTATTATTAGTTTTATAAAAGAGTTAAATGTTTTGAGTTACTCAATCCATTTAATTTAATAAGGTTCATTTTTATTAGGGATATTATGTTGTTAAAACATTTATAATCAAATTAAATAGTGAATTTCTCACAAAAAAGATAATGGAGGTATTTTTTTATTGCATGGATCATTGTAACTAATTATAGATCATGAATTAGATAGTTATTTCCATGTGATTATATTTTTTTTATCCATAAGCTATAAAATGGACTCCCCATATAAAATGTAATCCAATATTTACTTAGATTTATAAGAATAATCAATATATCACTCATAAGGTTTTCGAATAATAATGTTATGGGACAAATAATCCAATCCATACTCCCCTCAAAGGGTTAATAAAATATTATTTAATATTATGTGATACCATTATTTTTTTAATGAAATCATAGGGTGATAAGTACATGAAAAATCATAGAATTATGGAATATTATAACCTAGTAATTATATAAAGACTCATACCTCAATGTCATCCTTATTAATATCACATGAAAATATCTCATTTATCTTTTTAGAGTTGACTAATATTCCTATTTCCATTATAAAATTCCCAAGGAATCGAACATCTTATATTTATAAAAGGTACAGATGGAATACTTTACATATTGGTGGAGGTCTTAAAATACGGTACACCAAGGTGTCCTAAACCAATATAAAAAATAGGAAGTCAATATACCTATAAGTTATATGGTCCATCAATTTGATGATGACTTATTGGGTGTTTATAAGACCAAATTGAATGTCTTGGTATATTTATTAACCGTAATTACTTCAAAAATACATCTTTGAAATATTTTTTTTAAGAGTTAGCAGTACCCTAATAGTATATCAATTTTAAAGAACCACTTGGATCTATTCAATTAACCAAACATATCATAAAATCAAGAAATATGATATCGATTTTTGATCATAACAAAGTTTAGTCAATGACAAATGATACAAAACTAGAGTGTACATATTACTTCCTCACAAATAATGTTGAAGCAGACCAAGATAATAAAATTGGTCTTAGAAATACATTTTATTCGAAGTCTTTATATTGTTAATTTGGTTTAAACAATTATATTCAGGCTATTATATATAATAGAAGAGAAATATAACTTATTCCTCACTGTTTCTCAATAAAAAATACACTTCCATTGATTATGTAGTCCAAAGAAATTTTTTAGAATCATTTATGAGTATTGATATATTATGTAAAGAAGATATCAATTATAAATTGGAATAATATTCCTTAAGGTTACTATTTATAACTCTAGATACATGGTTTCATCCACTTTTACTAATTCCCTATATGTTTTAGAATTCATATCCCATTCTCCTTTAAAAATTAGAATAACTCCATTAGGACATGTGAAATTAATCAATGATCAGAGAGATCCATATGATATTTTAATGATACCAAATATTTCCTACCTACTATTAAACAAAGGATTCCCAAATCCAAGATAGTAAAATCCTAGAAACCTGGGATGTATCTATGTTAATGGAACATGATGAATTCTAAAATCCCCTAAAATCCCATTTAATTAGAGGTGTCTTCTTTATCATGACATGAGGCACAATATTCACATTAAACCCCATTTATTTTACCAAAGTAAAAGTAATAAAAGAGTGGGATTCACTAGCTTAAAATAAAAAATGAATTATGTTTAAATAAAGAATAATTTTACCTCACATATTTGAGGGAACTTTGTATTCATTTTTTATAGATTGTTAAACACTATAAAGTTATCAATTTTCTTGAAATACATGATTCTCATGTTTATATTAAGATAATTCTTAGTTGGATTCCAATTGATTCATAGAATCACCACAGATAAATAATTGTTGAGGAAAAGAACCACTCTATAGAGACTAACCTTATTAAGCAGAAGAGGATTATTTCATATTATAACCATCACTATTTTTCATCTTCATATGATAGGAACATTTTAATTTAAAAACCAAATTTTTATATAGTTTGAATGGTCCCAAAGTGGTGACATACAACCCATTTTTATATTCTCCAACAAGCCACATCAGAAGTAAACAAGATTATAATTACAATATGGGTAAATATAAATGAACCCTATGGATTAGTTATCTAGTTATCAACAAACTTGTGTGTGATTTTATCATATATTATTTTTTTCATCAGCGATGTTTCCACTAATTCTTATTAGAAAAAAGGACCCCCATACTAATATTACATATAATTTCATTTTTCGATCACAATCTTCTAGTTCACAACCTCATTGTAATTATTAATAAAAAATCATGAAAACATTATGGAAATTATTGGGTTTTATACCCAACTCAAATATATTTTATTTTAAAGATTCACTATCCATTAATTATGCTTAAAAAATGAGAAAGGTAAGTAAATTGATCTCCATATTTGATGATTGAGTGATATCATTGTATAAGATCAAATAAATATACTTTCCTTGATACTTGAAAAGTATATAAATATAAATATATTAAAAATAATTTCAAATCCATCCTATGTGAGGCTTTGATCAATGATAACTTAGATGGAAATAAACTACTATTTCCTTCCCAGGTCTTCGAGAATGTTCACTACTAACTTTACATTAATGTCATAAAGAGTTATGAGGAAATTTAAAATACTATTCATACTATTAATCCATTCCTATAAATGTTCTAGTATTGTGTATCCCTAAAACATTGGTGAATTTTTCATTTGAAATTCCAATGAGTGATCCATATATTGAGGTTCATTTGTTCAATTTCTTCCTTTCATAGACTGAAAAGATTACACAATGATTCTTATAATCTAATGAATTAATTGTGGTTTGGGTGGAATTATATACCCAATGGTGTCATTTAGAAGATTTATCGGTCTCATGACTGGTGGTGTTATGATACAACCCTAGTAAAAATTCCCACTTAGTGACAAACTCTGTTTAGTTTTAAGTTTTATAATGTACATTAATACACAAATAAAAATATTATATCAAATTTTTTGAAAATATCATATGAATGATGAAGACGTATTGGGATGTTTCTTTACTAATGTATGATAACCAATATTTGTCAAATAAACCCATGATGGTGGGGTGATTAAATTCATATAAGTGTTTAACATTATTTGTTGTACCCAGATCACTTTGGTAACATTATTTTCAATAAAAAGAGGTCAAATATTTCCTTTTACACTGTATATTTCATTTATCAACTCATCTATCTCTAATACCACCATATAAACTCATAGGTCAAACCTAGATCTAATAGTATTCATAACATACAAACCATTAACCATCACCCTAAATAATATCAAAATGACACAAACCTTAGGTGAACCCTATAGAAACCAATGGTTGAAAAAATATCCACAAGGTTTCTCCCCATCATTTAGGGATGCCTTAAGCTTAAATATAACATAATATGAAGTAGAAAAACTAAAATGTATAATAAATATATGATAAAAGATAAAAATAGATGAAAAACTATAGTTAAGTAACATAACAAAAATCAGAGTGTAAATGAGCAATGATATATCCAAATAAATCTAAAAACTCCAATATTTAAAAGAGAAGGTATGTTTCCATAAATGACACCATACCAACACGAAACCATGAAATATTCCATGCACCAAACTTCATTAATAATGATGAAACAATCAAGGTGATATACTATAAATTTTAATAGTCTCCCCTTTACATAAATAATTCCAACATCTTTCTTATACAAACCATGATTCATATGCAGTGGGTGAGTATATAATCTAGTAGGAAATATATAGTTATCGAGTCCACCACTAGGGTAGGGGTAATCAATAGCCATATTTTATTAATTTATTTATTTTTAACTCAACCTAATAATACTATTAAATATATTTATATTCTAATTATTATCTCTCAACCATACCTAATGATTGGTAGTATTGAAGTATAGATAAACACACAATAATTATAAGGTCTGACATAAAATTATATTCCATTCCATGTTGTAAAGACACCCCAATATGGATTCTCTACTATTGACACAAGTGGATACAATAGTTATACACTCCCATTAATATTATCTGTTAATTAGTAATATTACGTAATTTAAATTCTCTATTGATTAGTTAGACACCCCAATCCCATGTCTGAAACAACTGGTTAGACGCACTAGTAACAAGCTTCTTCTTCCACTTAGAAATGATTTTAGAAATATTTTTTTTATGATCTTGGATTATTCTATGCCACTTATAATTTGACCTACCTACATAAACAAATGAATAAGTAGATTTTTTTGTGTATATAACCTTCAAGAACATCAATATCAATTCTATACTAAAAAATAATCACCTGATATTGAATTATTTAGGTTCTCCTATTACTTCAGTAGACTTGATATATTTTTCTTATCATTTGTTATAATTCTCAAATAGTTCATTGCAATTTCTCTCAAATATCTCAACCAATAACATGTTATTCTTCACTTAAAATTTTATTTTATAATATTAAATAATAATATCATGAATATTATTTCTTAATTATCCATTGGTATTATTTAATTTAATATTGAAAAAATCTAAAAGGTTATCCATATTCATTGTTTATAAAATCTCTATGTTGATCTAGATAAATGTACCTAATGAATCATTCATAAATCATACATGATATTTGAATAAAAATATCCTCCTCAGCTCCTCAAATCATGTTTTATTTAAATCCATTTACAACTTTTCCCATGTATCCATGAATTTAAGCTGTAAGATCTGTGATGAAATTTTTTCAAAAAGAACCTTCATTAATGGACAATGGTTTGGTCCATTCCATTTTAGTTCTTATACCTTCTTCTACAATTTGAGACACCAAAAGTATCAAAATCATATAGTTTACAATTTTGTTTCTCATAGGTATACTAAGCACACACACACACACTGTGGTAAACATAATCGAAATAGAAAAATCTCTATAATGCGGTGGTATATCAGCTTAAATTACACCATCATCCATGAAGATAAAAAACATGGTAAAAATAATGGATAAAATACAAACTAATGATCATGAAACAAATTTTTTACTATTGGTTAATCAACTATATGTACATAGGAAATTGATTATGAATCTTACTACCTTTAAATTACCTAAATCACCATTCTTATGTAGCAGACACATCCCACCATACTACCTTTATATATGCTATGTAGATCATGTATGAACTTTATGTAGTAGTAGTTTTATAATATTGTTACCTTTATAAATATATTCAAAATATCTATTTACCTTTTCCTAAATAGTAAAAGTCCTAAATTACATTTCCATATGTTTATAACTCACATCAGTACCTCTATATAGCTTCACCATTTTCAAAGTACCTTTAAATATACCATAAAAATATCACATTACCTTTATTTAGGTACTATAATTTACAACATAACATTATATAGGTAATAATTGGGACAAAAAAACACTTTTATCTATTCTCACTGACACCTAAAGCCTTCTAACTTCCATAAAATGTTGTAATGAATGTTTCATTTCTAATAAACACCTATCATTTTCTTGAATATAATTGAATTTTCCACCAAAATTAAATTTTTACTTAGTCTTAAACTTATCCACTTAATAAATTCAAGTTTTAGCCTCAAATTTATATATTTGGATTAATTATCAAGCATGACATCCAATTTTAACTCATGAATCAATAAAAATACTCTAAGTATCAAAATCAGATTCCCTGAAAAAACACACATAAACTCAATAAAAAAATGAAATTTTTTACTTATCAACTAAATGTCCCATAAATAATTACCACATATTCAACTAGAAAAAAAATTTACTAGACATTTTATCTAAAAATGTAGAGAACCCTCAAAGCTGGTGAACATAATATACAAACTAGTATAAAAACTCACCCCACAACATACACTAACACCATGAAACCACATACCCATGAAATTACCTAAATTATTATCTCTAGGATCTAGATCACCAATTAAATGAATCCATATCTAAGAAGGACTAATTGAACAAATAAAATCCATGATATGAAACTCATCCCCCGACCCAAGTCATCATACAGAAAACCAATTCATGCTCCCATCTAAAAAATATTGTTATCCACTTCCGAACCAACAAGAAATCATCTATATTAATCACTAATTCACATTAATACATGTCAATCCAAGTTAATTTTTTTAAACTAAAAAATTAATTTTTTATTTAACAAAACATTTTTCAGTGTCACCCATAACAATTACTTAAAAAAATCAAACAATAATAAGGGAGTTTAAAAATTATTTTATCAAGTATTTTCCACCAATAAAAAATGAAATGTACTTTAAAAACTATAATTCATCAATTTAATGGAAAAATAGTGATAGAAAAGATTCCTACATTAAATAAGGTTTCCCTAATATCTCACAACCCTCATAAAAATGATTACAATGAATTGAATATAAATTAGACCCATAAAAAAATAATTTGGGCATGGAAGGTACAAACTAGAGTTCATCCTTAAAAGAAACAAAAACATATAAGAGAGGATGTATATAAGGTAGTATTACTATTAATACATTGGTCAAGAGCTATATGATTTTAATTTAGGGAGAAACATAATAACAAGGATTGGAAAAATATATCTAAGGAGCCTATGTGGTTTGTGAGTACTTGAAATGAGGGATGAAATGAGTGTTTGAAGGGAATATTTGGATAAAAAATCCAATTTTCATTTATGCTTAAAATTATTAATCATTTGGTAGAATAGTTTTGTAATTTATTTTCCAAATATACAAAACCCCTATTCTTAGAACCTCTAGGGCCTCATGGTTTGGCCACATTGTTTACCCAAACTGTGCTCTAAATATGTTCCTATCCAAAGAACATCATTCTTTCCTACAAGGTTTCCAAAAAATCTCACATGGTCTCTTGTAACCATCCACCAATGATGAGAACTTTAATGACCCTAAAAAACAACCAATATCTCCAAAACATATGAAAATTAAACACAACCTATTTATATTTTAAAAATACAAAATAAAAAAATTAAATACCACTAACCATGAGGGTTACACTCTAGTAATATCATAGGGTATTTAAGAACCTATTACTAAATCATAGTTTTATCTCTATGGGGTTTCATCCTGTAGTCAATAAGATTAATCTAAGACTAGAAATTAAATATGAGTGTTATGAGTTAAGAAGAACTTGGAAAAAATCATTAATGACATACTACATGAGGTAGGTTCTAACTTTTTTCCTTTATAAATGTCACCATATAATCCTAAGTTAATTAAATAACTTTTACATTCCCAATGAGAGGACACATCGACTATTTATCATACTTTTGTTTCCCAGGTATTGTAATGGGAAAAATATCCCTTAACATTTTTTCCAAAAAAATTCCCAAATGAAAACTCACGAGAATCATAACGAAAAACTCCTAAACTAATACAAGCCTGCTCTAATATATTTTTGAGAAGATTCTACTAATTGGGGTGTTTCTTGTATAGGCTAATAGGCTGATTATTTTACCACAAAACATAATATAATACTCTTTTAGATGTTGAATGGAACAAAAAAAGTAATATCATACAAATATGAGGCCTTAACCAAAAAATAACCTAAAAACCCCAAATTAATATAATAAAATATGAAATTATGATTAATTTAATAACATAATAATTACTATATTATATTATATTATGTATTCATGAGATATAAACTATATATAATATTAATATATAATTATACTAAAAAAATAAAGATAAAACAAAAGAGCCAAAAATCCCAAGGTATTAGAAGATCATGATAAGGTAAATCACATTGTCATTACAATAACATCTGAAATCAACTCTATTAGTTTTCTGCACACCCACAAATGCCACTAAGATCTATCTCCATCAAATCCATCTCAACCGAGGTCATATATAAGATTTCTCATCATCTAAAAAGATGCAACACATGTCAATAAAAAATCCCATGAAAGTTGAGTATAAAAATACCTAGTTGGACACCTAAAAAAGGGAGAATAAAATAAAATAGTAATCTCAATACCTAAGAGAAGGATAAATAGATAAAATAACCTAGATATACTTTAATATTAGGAAAATCATGATGTAACAATGCCCCAAGTCAATATACCATTGGTAATTAATATTTTTAATACAATTGGGAATTACCATATATTGTAGAAATTAAAATATTTGATCCACCAAGATCTCATTATTTTCACATTTACTTACCAAAAAGTATAAGGGACACATACCTCATTATGGGGAATAAATCTCAATCGAGGGACTTTCTGATTCAATGGATAGAAAATCCTCACCTAATCTTATTGTGGGGTTTTTTAAATCAATTATTCATATAGAATAATTTATCCTCATTGAGGGAAAATTAATTTTGAAAAATAGGTTTACTAGAATTTTTATGGGGCTCTCACCTTATTTAACAAGGGAGGTACCAAATCCAAGGAAAAAATTCCCAAAATGGAGCACCCACTCATTGGGTCGAAGAGGATATTCTGATTTCATGATTTATAAATATTTCCTTGGACCCATCCAATATGTGACACTAGGGGGGTTACTGACTCTATAACCTTTTCACTCATCCATGGGGTCTATGCTCGGGTGTTAGAGTGTTTCTAACCTAAAGTCTTCTTTGAATGCATTTCCCAAAAAACTATTCTCTTCTATATGAATCTAAAAGCTTTTGAAAGCTAAATACTCATGATGAATGGTCATATGTGGAAATTTGGATGACAAAATCATGTTCTATATAGAAGAAATATTATAGTGGTATATTTATTTGTTTTATTCTAACACTATATAGAAAAAATACACAGAAAACTAAACAAAACACATTACATGGAATGTAATCTAGAAGGCACAACATGTGAGCCTCAAATATATTTTGGGCATGTACCAACACCATTAATTCATATGTTTTCCACATATGTTGAATTATACATTGAGATACACAATGTTTGGATTTCAATAAATAACCAAGAATGTATATTAGAGGCACGATGTCATGTTATTTGACCATATATAGTGTGTCAACCATCCATATAAGACGTGTAAAGATTGATACTTAGTTGGTTTATAACACTGAGACTTGAGTTTTGTATTTGATAAAATATATTTAATGTACTCTATACCACATGGGTGTTTTTTTCAGGTCTACTATTGATCATACAATCTAGTAACACCCGATTCATGTGCCTTATAAAAATGTGGTTTGGGTTCAAAAACTACACGCCATATGATATTTAATTCCCTTTTGAAAACCATATATATCTATGAAATATTGGATAGAATTAATTCTATGTGGTTACATGATGTGTTATATCTAATTCATTTTGGAATCCATTGTTAGAAGTTGAAATGGGAAATGACATGTGCCTAAAATACTATAAGTCGACTCATCTAGTTTTCATCTACTGGAAGCCCTTATGCTAGATCCACCACTTACTGCTCAACACCATTATAAAATTTTTTCATTAACCCATACTTGGACCACCTTGAAATCCCACCAGTATACATTTATCAACTTACTAATATTACTATGTCATCTCTATGTACAAAAGAGTCAAAAATTTTCCCTGCCTTGTACTGTTATCCTATGAAGCCTACATCTAAAACCACACTCCCTCAACACTGCCAATTTGATGTTGATGCCTCTCATTCCATGTTACCAACTTGTTATATATTTTTAAACTAATTTTCAGTTAATAGGTATCTGGGATCGTTCATCATAATATAAGAGAAAAAAATTTGGGAATAGGGAAGAAACTAAAAATACCGGTTCTTCATCATTAATCAAATAGAAATAAAAAATTACAATAATAAAAATATTTATATTATGAACACAATAATAAATATTTCAAAAATAATACCCCAATAATGAAAAAAGATTATATAATATGGTCTGAAGATTTTAGTAAGTAATAAAAAAAATTCTTACATTGAATGTGATTCAAAGATCCTTCCAAACCCCTTACTGATCATCGATTTGATGCTAAGTCCATTGAGATTTTGGTCTCCTAACCTCTCATCCTGTACAATGTTATTTTAATCTACATTGGATAAATCGAGGTATATGTATTAATATCCGAATATATATAGTAAAAAATAGGTTAACTGAGTAAAATTTTGATGTCTCAAAATGTCTTGTTCTTTTTCCCAAAGCATGGACACAAAGAGTACCCATCTTGTAGGTAAACCAACACGTTTCAAACACAACCAAGATTTATTGAATTTATATCAAGTGTTTTTCTAAAATATACCTTCATTTACACATGTGAGGTAAATATTTATTTATTAATTAATTATTAAATATCATTTAAAAGTCAACTAGATTATAATCTCATTGAAACTTAGGAAAATTATAAACACCTTAACCCATGATCAAAATAATTTTTAAAGATAATTTTTAAAATAATTTTCTGAGGTTAAATTAAAATTTTATAAATTTTTTGATTTTTATGTATTCAAACTAAAAAAATAAGTGAATCCATACTTGGGGACAAATCTAGGTCATTCTAATATAAAGGTATCAAAAGAAAAATATTCCATATGAATAATTGATGATAAAGAAAGTAAAACATTGTGAATCATAGAGGGGTTGATTGAATAATACCCTTAACATTCAACTCATTTGTATGTTATTAAATACCCTACATTGAAGAAATAGATTCCTCACTTAATGGACTTGTTTATTTTAATTTTTTTAGAATTTTTATTTGGAATAGTTAGGTAAACCAATCATAAAATACATAAATATTTCATAATTTTAGATGAATATTAAATACGTTTGACAACAATAAATTCTTGAGCGTCCTAGAGGATTAGTATAATTTGATACTAGGTACATAATAAACTTATTTTATAATAGTTCTTCAATAAATCTATGAAATTTCTTCTATCGTAATACCCTTTTTATAAATTTCTTAATTAATACCTTTTTTCATAACCTGGATAAAATGGAAAAATAATAAAGGGTGTGATCAGATGCTCAATAAGGGTAAATATAAGAGATATAAATCAATTTTCATAAGTGATAATAATTTAACTATAAGGGTATTATATCATGATCATAACTTATGATGTTAATACCAAATCATTCATATATCACAAATCATGATATATAGTATAAAGTAGTATCATTTCAAAATAAATTTTTCATATGAGTGAGGAATAATAATTAATTAATCATGATACATCATATAATATCAGAAGCATAAGAACATCACATATGATTTTTTTGGCTCAATTATAAAAATAAAAAATCATAACAATATCATGGTCATCATACATTAATCATGGAATTACCTAAACAGTTTAATTATAATATCCACATAAGAGTAAAATATATCTATTAATCTTCATAATATTCAATGATTTTATTAAATCTATCAAATTTTAGGAGTTTCTAAACCCCATAAATTCTTAATAGTTTCTTAAATTTTTTAATCATTACCTAGTACATTGGAGGGATTTATTATTTTGATCTCACTAATCACATAATGAAAACCACACATATATATTCCACAAGAGAATACAAAATTCATCTTATTATCATAACTGACCTATGTAAAATAAATGTGTTTTTTGAAAATCTCATCATCACATATTCATTATCCACCCATAGAAAAGAAGTTGAGGGTATACTAAACACATTTTATATGGCATCATATATTAATTAAGAGATGAGAGATAAATGGGATTCTTGTAATCATCTTAAGGTCATTATCATCATAGGTCATGTAGAGTATTTGTTGGAATCATAAGATAATATTCCTAGTAGAAAATAAATATCCATAAATTATGTTGAAATGGATGAAAATAAATTATTTAAATTATTCTTTTTAACTCAAGAGAAAACATCCATTTTCTTTTATAAAGTTTTGAAAACATACATTACAATAATATCAAGGAACATATTTTAATTGAAAATAAACATGTATACATATAAAAGAAGAATAAATGAAAATGTTTTTCATAACTATAGAAAATAATATCATGTGATAAATATTACAACAATGATTCCCTTCACACATTTTATAGAAATCCGTAAATAACCTCTTTAAAAAAAAGTAACAAGATTCATTTTTAATTTTTTTTAAAGAAATTAAAATATTATTGAAAATTACTTGAAATAATAATTTAATCATAATTTTTTTAAAGAAAATTTAATTAATATGGACATGAAATAAATAGTTAGATAAATAAAGAGGAAAAAATTCAAGTTTTACATGAAAATTGTTTCTCAGTTTTTTAATAAAAAAGATAATAAAATATTACTAATAAATAAAAATTCCATGAATAAATAAAGAAGAAAAAAATAATTGTGTTAAAGTATTATATTCACAAATTTACTTCAACTTAAATTTAACATAGGAAATCGTTAAAATAAATGAGATTTTAATATAAACCATTATAATTTTGGAAGTCATTGAATCAAAATATTATAATAGAGATGACCTTAGATGAATTTTCCAATCCCCATAATTTTCATGAAAATATTCATAAAAAACATTCATCGGTAGTATATAAACTACTTTAAATAAATAAGTAGTGAATATGGAATATGTTTCATAGAAAAAAAACTAAGATGAGAAACACTTACATCAAGTCTCATCTTGCTTTGTAAATGTTCAAACATACTCTTATTTGAGAGAAAAAAATTATCTTACACCTTAAGACATATTAGGATGGTCTTAGGGCATGGAAAAAAGATCATAGATGAAGTGGTGGAAGTTATTAAGATTTTTGGTAAGGGAATGGTGGAGAAAGAGGGATTAAATTTGTTGAATAATGGAGTTTAAGAGGAAACATTTTATAAGTGAAGGGAGGGGAACACATGTAATTACTTAAAATATTTAAATAATATAATGTCACTTTCTTATAAAGGTGAAACCAAATTACTAGTAAATTTATTTTAGGATAATATAATATCAATATATTTTCAACCAATAATAATTAAACATGTTTAAATGGAATTTTTATTCTTATTTTGTAGTTTAACAACTGATAATACATTGTTAAAAGTAATTGTGGTATGTAATTTTTATTATTTTTATTATTCATTATGACTAGAAATGAAATTTTACATATTAAAAAATTTGGAAATAATTATTAAAAATATATAATCCATTTTATCAAATTCAATTCCTATAAGTTGTATAAAATCATTTTAAAACAATCACACAAAACACAATGAAAACATTTTAGAAAAAGAGTGTTTTGAAACATAAAACTAGATTTATTTTTATTAAATTCCTTGTAAAAAACATAATATAAAGGTTAAATCATTTTATTGAACATATAATATATACATTTATTTAAATACATTTATCAATTTTGATTAATTTTATATATTAATTTAAAAAATCTTTGTGCATAAAAGTTGTTTAAAAAAAAATTCGATTTCATTTATTTGTTTTCATTTATAAAAAATTTATAAAAAATGATTTAATTTTATAAATGAGTAAAAAATACATTTCCAAAATTTAGTTATTCCTACTCATACCCTCTAAACCGACGGCTTAGTGATAAATATCACATTTTAAAAATTATGTTAATTATATATCATAGTTCATTTAAACTCTATATTGCATGTAAAGATATATATAAAAGATATAAAAATTATTTAAGGATAAATATATCATAAAATATCAAGGTGTTATATTATACCCCTCTATATGAATATATCTATCTAAATTACATCACTCTAATATAAATATATAAGGATGCTTTGGCCTCATCACATCCTTACATTCCCACATATCTTCCTAGAATTTATATTTTTTTAATAAAAAATTAACTTGGTGAGTGGTATTATTACACATAAATTTATCTCTTTGATGAAAAATAACCACTAGATGTTCCTCATAAAAGAGTTATTACTCCATTGGTATGAACTCTATCTTTAGAACATTCTTATAATCATGTATGCACTTATTAAGTATAGGTACATGTAACACATTGTGAAATTGAGAGAGATTCGGTGGAATCACTGAGTGATAAGAAACCATAACAATATGTTCAAGAATATCAAAATGGATGTTATATTTGGGGTCCAACTTCCTATTCTTTCTAAATATCATAACATTATTTAACAAATACATCTATAAGAACACATTGTCACCAACTTCAAACTCTATATCTCAGAAATGATTGTGAACTTAATTTGTATATCAACTATGATCTACCATGACGTTCCAATGAATGGATCTAACCTTCTCTTCCATTCCCTCTATTCACCCAGGTCCCAATAGATTTTATTACCCCAATAAATCTATTCATATTATATGTCTACACTTTTTTCCATAGAGGGAATCATAAGGGGCTATAGGAATGACTGAGTAAAATTTATTGTTGTAAGAAAACATAACTAGAGAAAGGTGTTGATCCCTACTACCTTTCAATTATATAAAACATGATCATAATATATCTTATTGTATTTTAATGGTCCTCTTATGCTGAACATATATCTAAGGATGATATGTAGTCCTAAAGTTAAACTATATATTCAAATATTACTAAAGACTTTTCTAGAAAATTGAGGTAAAACTCAGATCCTAAATAGATATAATAAAATGTGGAACTCTATGAAACCTTACCAATTAATTAATGTATACCTTGTAATTCTGATAAAGTGAGAAAAATTATCTTATTACAGGGAAATATGCTGAATTCATATGGTGATTGAATATAAACAAAATAAATTATTTCCTTTAGATGCTTTGGAAATTTATTAAAGAAATCCATACTGATATTTTCCCATTTCTATTTTAGTATAGGTAATGGATATAAAATACCCTTAGTACTATTTCTATCAACATTAACTTACTAACACACCAGTCATCGAGATATAGACTATAAAATCCATTTTCACGTAACACCACCAAAAATGCACTTTAATATATCTATGCGTCTTCTTAATATAAAAATCAATAGACAATGATGAACTATGAGATTCATCCAATAGATCCATCATGAGATATGGTATTGACATGAAATATAATCTGTTCTTGAACATTATAATTTATTCAAAAACATTGTTGGAGTTAGGAATATTACTTCCCTCCTTATGTTGTTCAATAACTTCCTTATATTTCTATTTTATCCTCACATGGAAGGATACATAAACATTAATATGATAAATATATGACACATTCCCAATTATTGGGATTTAATGATCTATATTCTAAAAATAAAATTTTTTTTATCTCTTTAAAAACTCATCATGGAAAAACTAGAATTTTCATTCCAAATTTTAGAATGAACCACCTTGTATTATGTCCTTGGGTGGTGGTGTATTAAGAAGAAATAATACTTAGTAACATCTATAAATATCCTTTGGAACAAATTCTACTCTTTTTGTGTGAATATATACTTAAATATTTTTTGATATATATATATACATATAATTTCACTATAATAATGCCTAAATTTTTTTTCCCAACACTTGGAAAGATAGCTCGTCATTATGTGTGATATTGGTTCTTCATCCTTGGCTCATTATTCAGCACTCAAATATCTCGATACCAAGGTTTTAGATCCCTCAAATTTTATCAAGTCACTACCTCTGTCCCTAGCTGGGTTTAAACCCTTCTAGGTGGTCTCTACTGAAGGACAGTCTTCGAATCTCATGGTGCAGCCTACGACAGTTAGGGTTTTCCCGTTGGTTTTTTAGAGATTCAAATCACGCCATCTTGTTTGGCTGGATTTGATGGGCATTCATTGGTGGTTTTTTTGGTGAGTGAGATTAATGTTGCAGCTTCCTACTAGAATCTCACCCTGGTGGCTTGGTTTGGTTGGGAAAAGCCTCATTTTCCATTATTCAAACCCTTTGTGGATTTGTGGGGTCTTCTTCTTCTAGTGGAATTTTTGATCCTCTTCAGATTTTTGTTCTACATTCATCATTGTTCAAGGGGAAAATTTGTTAAGGTGTGGTATATGCCAGGTCATCAATATAGAGATAGGATCTTTTCACTCTCTAGATGGTGCTCAGATGTGATTTATGGGAGGGAATCAAGTAGGGATACAGTTGGGTTGTGGCTGCCCATGATTCCCCTTCTACTTTAGAATCCTGACATTCTTCAATCAGTAGAAAATTCTATAAGGAATTTTATTTGTTTGGATGAACTTATGATTTCTCTTAAAGAATAGGCCTCTACCCATCTATGTGTTGAGATGGATTTATCTTCATAGCTACCTTCAAAGGTTATTCTATGGGTAGGGGAGACCTTCACATGGTGGCAATAGATTTTTTACTAGGGGATCCCTCATTTTTAAAACGAATGTAGGTTGCAAGGTCACTCGTTGGAGGTTTATAGGAAAAAAAGGAAGAGTTTCAAACCAGATTAGTTTCATGGATATTATTCAAAGGAACCAAGTTTTGAGGAGGATCTCTTAAAGGATGGTGAGTCCTCCTTGAAAGAGTTTAATTTGTCTGAGCTACTTCAGGTGGTGGCTATTTTCTTTCCAACCTTGGGTGATTTTAAAATTCAAGTAGGCTCTTCTTCTATCTTTAATACTTCTCACAAGTATATTCTATTTGGTGATATGCTGGGTTCTAGAATGTGTGACTTGGTGATCCCCCTCGGGTCTTGTCATTACTTATATTTTCTTCTCCCCTATAACTCTTAGTTTTTTTGTTCCATGGGTTATTTGGTTAGATCCTTCTCTGCCTCCATTTTCAGGCTTCAGGGGTTTCAGGCATCTTCCAAGTTCTGGTCAATCACAGATCTTCAATAACAAAAATATTCTAGTTGGGGTGGTAGAGGCGATTCAGGATTCTCAAAACTCACCTGAGTGAAGAATTTTGTTCTCTATATATTCAGACATGATTTCTTCCCCATGTATCTAAGATGTGAATCAGAACTTCAATAGGTTAAAACTAAATGAGGAGGAAGAGGAGGAGAAATATTATATGGGATGGGCCTCTTCAAAAGATAGAATTAATGGGAAAGTAAAAATTCATTCATCTCTTGTGGAAAATGGGCGGGTTACATGATCTAAGTCATGTGATAGAGCTTTAAGTCTAAGACAAAATGTACCTTCTCTTCGATGTTTGGCCATCCTTTTTTTATGGTTTTGATTATCATTTGGAATGCATGGGTAGTTGGTTCATGGGTGAAGTTAGAATAGCTTGTTAGTGAAGCGAATAAGAATTAGGTCTCCTTGACCATAATGCAAGAACCTAAAAAAACATTGATTGAATGAAACTCTTTTCTAGGAGGTTGAAATTTATTGAATTATGGAATGGGGGTCCTCTTAATAAAGAGATATGGATTTTTTGGAAGAGGGATATTTCCATGTAGTTAATAAATTTATCTACCCTACACATTACTACCAAAATCTTATATAGAGGTTATTATTCAGTTATTTTCTATTTTGTGTATGCTACAATGTTTCTAATAGATTGGGATTTTAAAAAAATATTTCCATGTTTCAAGAAGGCAATTCTCCTTAGTTTATTGGGGGGGGGGGAATTCAATAACATCACAGATGTTTCAGAAAAGCGTGGTGGTTTCCTTTATTCTCCTTAGACAAGACAGTACTTCTTGGAATTCATTTCGAACAAATGTCTTGGTCAATATGTGTTTATAGGGAGCAGATATACTTGGTGTAATAGTATGAAAGGAAATCAGAGGGTGCAGATCCATATGGATAAGTGCCTTTACAATCTTCAGGGTATAGAATCATATGAGGCGACCTCTATGAACCATATTTCTAGATTCATCTTAGATCATTCCCTATCATTGGTAAATCTAGTTAAGGTGGTCAGAAGATACAAAAGTTTTCAGTACTCGGCAAACTAGCACCATTCAGATGACTATACGTAGTTGATCAGAAACTCTTGGGAAAAACCTAAAAGAGGTCGGGCATAGATCATTATAGACAAACAGTTGAAGATATTGAAATAAACATTCAGAATAGGAATATTGATTGAGGTGAAAGGATTTTCAACCTGTAGAATTTCAATGAAGAGAATGGAAAGCTGGAGGAGAGGCTGGAGGTCAGTTGGGATGAGGATATTTTTATTGCTCTATCATATGAAAAAAATATGTTTGGAGAGAAGTTTTTGAAGATTTAAATAATTTGTAGGAACAAATCTCATGATTTATGGATCAAATAGGGTGATCCTAACACTTAATGTTTTCAAGAATTCATGAAATAATGGAGGGTTCTCAAGAAATTAAACATTTAATTGGAATATGAGTTCTTTTCATCAGATGTGGATGTTGTTGGAAAATTTTTTTTAGATCACTTTGAGAAGTTACTAGCTGGGAAGTCTTAGCTGTCTGAGAGTGAGGACAATCCTGAGGTAGAGAGAAATTGCAATAACTATATTCCTAGGGTGGTGAAAAATCAGGATAATGAAGTATTTGTTTCTATGCCATAGGAATATTAGATCAAATATGCTGTGTTTAATATGAAACAAGACAGTGCTCCAGGGATAGACGACTTTCCAAGAACTTTTTATATTGTTTTATGGGATAGTGTCAAAATCTAGGTGAAAGAGACTATTTTATAATTATTTTAGGGAGAAAATCTCATAATAATGGGTTGTACTTCAAGGGTGGTCTTAATTCCAAATGTGAAGGATCACATATCACTAAAACAATTTAGACTGGTCTATCTATGTAATTTTAGCTACAAAATCCTCACCATCCTCATTAGTAGGAGGTTATGTAATTTGATCCCAAGGATTATCTCCCTTAAAAAACATTAGTTTGTGAGAGTTATGAATATTCAGGGGGTCATTAGTATCACAAAAGTGATGGTTGAGGACCTTAAAAAAATATATTGGTTCAAATGTTATGATTACAGTGTATATGGAAAAAGCCAATGATATACGGGAATGTGATTTCATTTTGAGGGTCATTAAGAGTATTGTGTTCAATGATTGGTTTTGTGATTTATACTTTCAATGTTATGCATCTCCGTGGATATTGATTTCTTTGATGGGTAAGGGTTTTGGTTTTTTCAAATCTGTAAGAGGCATGAGAAAAGGTGACCTACTTTCTCCCAACCTTTTTATTCTGGACCATGAAGTTCTCCCAAGAAACATAAAAAAAGGTCTTTTAGAGGGAAGGGTTAATCCTTTTATTAATAGCTCGGTGAGTAGCATGATATGACACCTTATTTAAAATGATGATAAGTTTTTTCATCAACGGTAGGGATAGTTCTATGAAAGGATTCACCAAAATCATGGCCACCTATGGAAGATTAAGTGGGAAGTGTATAAGTCAAAGAAAATGTCATGTTTTTATATCTAACAAGTGTTTAGGGAGGCGGATCATGTATATTCAAGATAAGTTGGGAATACAAAGAAGAAAAATCCCAATGGATTACCATAGTGCACCAATATCCAATAGAAGGATAAAAAAGTCATATTTAATGGTATCATCAATCAAATTATAGGGAAAATATTTTGTTGTAAAAATAATTTCTCTCTTTTGGTGGCCAAATTACCCTTATCAACTATACCCTATCCTCGATACCTAATCATGTACTCTTATAATTAATCCTTTGAAGGGTACCATTGCTAGAATAGAGAATTTAATAAACAAATTTCTTTAGGATGATCATCACGATGGTAAATATCATTAGGCCTCTGTGAAATGCTTGGCTCGACCGGTTAAGGAGGGTGGGATTGGTATTTAAAACATTATGGTGTCCATGAATGGACTTCAGGCAAAAATTGATTGGGATATCATCTTGGGTGTATCTTTATGGGAAAACTTATGAGGGGTAGATATGGGGATGGATGGGAGCAGTGGTATATTGGTCACATGAATATGTCTAGCCTTTCTCATTACATGTTTTAGCATCTTGAGATATTGTACAGTAGGTCTTGTTGGGTGATTGGAAAGGGGGACACTAACTTCTTGGAGGCTAATTTGATGGGCCCAACCTTATTTTTCCCAGAATGCTCCACTCCAAATATTTCCTTCAAGGAGGCTCCTCTACACCTAGAATTTATTGAATCCATTATGAATAAAGATTATAATATTTCTATGAGGGTATTTGTTTGTCATAGGATCCATACAATTGTGATATTACTCAATTTTAATTAGGTAATTTTAATACCTAGGAATTCAAGAGGATAATTCATAAGAGAGAGAGGGTTAATGGATGGGTAGAACATTTTTAATTCAAAAAAATCCCAAGAAAGTTAAAATTTTTGGTCTAGAGACAAAGGAAAAAGGCCTTACCAATGGATGAAAATGTTTCGAGGAAAGGCATAACCTTGGTTTCTAAATTTCTATGACGTGATTCACCTCATTAGAAAACTAAAAATATTATATTATTCTCTAGAGATTGGGTGATGGAGATATGGTGTTTCTTGTGTTACTATTTCCACTTCTCTCTGAATTTTTATTTGCGGTAGGAGGGGTTTTTTAGCTAGATCTATTCAACTACTTCACAGGGATAATTAATGAAGGTTTTCTCTACTATATTCTCTTAAGTTTTCTGGACCTTATGGGGAGTGTGTAATGGGTCAAGATAGGATAGCCCAGTCTCACATTTATTCTTCTAGGTGCATGTGAAATACATGGGGGCAGAGCTCTACCCTCTTGTGGTAGGGGGATTCGGTGATGACCTTCTGTATGATTCTACCACAATATTTCCTCTAGATAATGACCGTGAATGGAAAATAAGAGAAATTTATCAAATTGAATGCTCTAAAAACTAAATTGAAGCTGATTGTGGATGGTTACTTCTCTTCTGGTTAGATGTTTGGGTGTGTTTTGGTAAGATATAGCGGAGGATAAGTCATCCTATGCTTCAATTCATGTTTTTATTATATGGTCCTCTATTGAAGTAAGGGAAAGGGATCTTCTCTTCTACTTGACCACATGAAGGTAGTGTAACATTCCTATTTCTGAAGTGAAGTCTAACTATACCATATTGGTGAGTTTTTTTTAGGTCACAAAGCAGCATCCTTGGTGGCGAACTTAAATTGTTAGATGTTGCAGAAGTATTATCAAATAGGATATTCCGATCAACCACATCTGAAGAGGAAGTAATTTTACGACCAATGCTTTAGCATATTCAAGGGTCATTGACATGAATTATATCATTTATGAGGAGGTAGGGTTCTTTCCTCATGACTGTATGTTTTTTAGGGGGAACTTTAGGGATTCAATATTTTCAGCCTCCTTGATTTTAAATATTGGTTGGATTATTAATAAAAATTGAATGTTCAACCTCTATATTTTCCAAAAAAATTACCATGGTTTGATCCAAATCATGATTTGGGTAATTTTTCTCATGAAATTTCAATTGGAATGAAGAACAATCTTTCACCATTTCATTTTGGATAAGGATTCATCATAATCCTTTATTTGATGCATCACAATAAAACACAAACCCTTCTACACTATTGGGTTGTGTAAGTATAGACACATTGACCCACCTTCCTTTTATATCTTTGAAATTTTCCTCACATTCTTCTTTCTATAGAAACATGGATACCTTCCACATAAACCTAGTAATTAAATTAGATATCCATGATAAATACCTCATAATGTGTCTATATGAAACTTAAGAAAACTATGGATCTCTGTCATCATGGTTGGTCTGATTCATTGTTCAATAACTTATATCTTTTAAGGATCCACTAATATAACCTCACAGAGATTATATATCCCATGAATGAAATTTAATATAATCAAAATTCAAACATACATAATTTTTCATACAAATTTTACTTCCTCAGGTTGCTTAGCATAATATTCAAATGAACTTATTGATATTTCTTTCTCTATGAATATATAAGAACATCATCTAAAAAACTAACACAAATTGATGAAGTTAATCTAAAAATACAATATTCATTAGATCAATTAATATATAAGTGGAATGGGTAAGTCCAAAGGGTATCACCATTAATTAATAATTTCCAAAACTCATAAAAATGGATTTCCTTGGTATATTATCCTTCAAGAACCATAGTTGATGATATCTAGAATGAAATAAAATCTTGAAAAATTGTTTATATCTACATAATTGATCAAAATATTCATAAATATATGGTAAAAGACACTTCATATTTATTTTGATATTTTTATGTTATTGATAATCAATAAAAATACGCCTTCAACCACCTGTATTCTTAATAAAATGAAAAAGTGAACTACTATGGTGATTCAATTGGGATTATGAATCCCTTATCCTGATCATAGTATATTTATTTCCCTAATATCTCCAAAAAAATAATGGATATTATATATGGAGTCTGTAAGAAAATTGACTCCTTAGGTATGAGTTCTATTGAAAAATAAGATGCATGATTCATGGAAATACTAGGAATGTAGTTAATAAATACATCTATATATTCTCAAAATATTGTAATATCTTCAATTTTGAGTTTCCTTCCAACCGTTTGAGATAAATATTCCTATTGAACAAGTATTAAGACCCATACAATGAAAGTAATTTCCATTTTAAGTTAATATTTGTCCTCCCACCCAAAGATAGTCATAGGTTGATTCATTATATCTAATGTGATTTCATTGTTTTATCAATTTATAAAGGATCTATGCTGATATAGATAATTAATTCTCAAATTCACCTTATATTTAACTATACGAATAATAATAATATTTTCATAGGATAAATTATTCCACACATTAACATGTAATAAACAATTCTATAGTGGAGGATACCTATTACATAACCATCATGATTGACTTTAATGATTTATGTAACATGGGACATTCAGTATTGAAATCTGAGGCTATACCCATGCCTCTATACCAATGGTTTTCTTGAACCATTAGTATAGGTTCATATACAGTAATCTATACCAATGGTTTCTAAAAACTATTGGTTCAAAGATACATGTACTAATGGGTTTTTAACAAACATATTTTATAGGGAATAAAAATGTGAGGCATGACCACCCCTACTCACCTCTCTAGAAATGATAATTAATTATCCCTACCCAAGTAGTGACCTCCCCTCTCTTCTCCCCCAGATAAATACCCTCATTCATTGATTTTTTATTCATTTCTTCTTGAACATCAAATTGGTTTTTCTAAATCCATCATATCTTTTGTAAATTAATATTTTTATTTCTATCTTTGTATCAAAGACTAATTATGATCTTTTTACGCCATGATTCCTATCGACTCATTTAACAAAAGTTATTCTATAATATATTTTTTATAGTGTATCAAAATAAATGGGACCAAAGTCATTTTTTTAAATTTATTTATTCCCAAATTTTAAATAAATACTCTATAAAGTTATTTTTTTGGTTTCATATATATTATATGATTAGTTAATTACTCATTATAGTATTTTTTTTGTTTTTTTAATGTATTAGGGGTCATGAAGTAATTTATTTAATTTTTTTATATTCAGAATAGAATGATAAGTTTTTTGACAAAAATAATTTCACCCCAATAGTTTGTATGAGTTGTTTCCAATTTTATATCATGTACACTATTAGGGTCACTACTAGTATGGATCGATTATAGAATATTTCATCTCTTAGTCAATATTTAGATAAATAATTGTATGTTTTAATGAATTTTATATTAAAATTTTTGTTTAAATAATCTCATTGAAAATGATTAGTATACATGTGATACAATATTATGTCTTGATGGTATTATAAATGATTATATAGTAAAAAATGTGTATCATAGAAAATAGTTATAATATTGGGTGGAAAATATTTTTATTCATGATTTTATGTTTTATATGATAAAAAATATGTATTTAATTGTATTTATTTCATATTTAAAACAATGAAGTTATTTTAAAAGTAATTTATTGATAAAGACATATTCATTTAACATGATTTTCTAATAGTTGTTTCATATTATATGTCTTATACTTTATTTTTTTTTATTTTTGAGTATGCATATATTATATAATATTTCATGCCACTTATAATTTTTTTTGATAAATACTATTATTATTTGATTACTTTCATTTTAAAATTGGTACCTGGGATATATTATTGGAAGTTTTTTTTTAAGATATGTGATTCTAAATTTTATATTGATGGAATTATGAATGTTTCCTTGATAAAATCATATGTATAAAAGACAAGTATTTTCATAATAGGGGGAAAATTGAAGTTATTATTGGAGTAATTATTTTCCATGAAAGAAACATGTATTTAATTAGATAAATTTAATATTAAAAATAATGAAGTTGTTTAAAAAAACTTTTTTTAATGAAATATACATTCAATTGGATTATATAATATTTTTTTATTATATGTATTATACATTGTTTGGTTCATTAATAGTATGCATCGATTATGGATATTCCATTTATCTTATTCTCTTTTTGGCTAACAACTAGTATTCTTTGATGAATTTCATATTAAAATTTATTTTTCAATTATCTATTTAGAAATATTCTATAGAAATGTGATAATAAATTGTTCCTTGATTTCATTATGAATGTTGCATTTATAAAATCATATGTATCAATGACCAGAGTTTTGATGTTTGTTGGGTCATTTTTTTCTCAAGATAATTTTTTTCCATAATAAAACATATGTATTAAATTAGATTTATTTACTTTTCAAAACAAGGATTTTGTTTATCAAAACATAGATTCATAAAGACAAATGTATTTAATTTGATTTATTTAAATCTAAATCAATTTAAAATAAACTAAATTGATGAAAAAAATAAAACGTCATGAAAAAATGCTAAAGAATTTAAATGATTTGAATTTTTATTGAAAATAATAACAGTTGTATTGATGTTTTTAATTATTATTTACTATGTTGATATGAATAAACATATTTATTTAAGATAATGGACTAAGTCTCGATATATGATACTGATCAGATCTCATCCATTTTTTGAAAGGCATATTTTTTAGATTTTTCATTTAACAATTATGTAGATAGAGGAAATCTATACAACACTTGTTATAATTTCTTTGGAAGACCCTTGTTAAGTAGAGAAAAATTTAATAAACATGTAAAAATATTTAATTTTAAAATAAACCATTATATTTGGTATCATAAAAAAGAGAAAATGAAATCTCACACTATTCATGAACAAAATTAGAGTTGTGATATTAAGAATTTGACATTTGATCATTTTATTTTTATTAATAATCATAATAAATATATTATTCCAATGAAAAAAATACAATGATACTAGTATACATGAGGTAATTAGTGAGAATGATGATTTTTAGGAAGTGAAGTAATTAATGGATGATTATAAGAATCCTTTATATAAAAAATGTACTAAAATGAAAAATATAGAATTTTTAATGTGATTGTATCATGGTAAAATCATTTATTGAATTTATAATAATTCTATAAATTACATTATTACATTTTTGATGAACTTAAATTTTGATGTTGTAGATATTTCATCAAATAATTATATATCATTGAATTTAATTGAGAATATTTTATTTTTGACTAAAAAATCCATACCTTTATGAAAGATTTCATATTTTTCTAAGAGGAAACCATGGGCCTAAATTATTTTAAAGAATGTGGTATATCTCTATGTGAGTTATATGTAGATGGAACAACATTTCATGTTTCACAGAGAGTAATATTTGATTTTACTTTGATTCTTAAGCTATATTTTTTTTGATTTATGATATAATCTCTAAAAATATACAGTGTACTGTTTTTAGGAGAATTAATGATAATGATGAGTTGGTTTATCATGTATATGGATTGAAATTGTTTAAATTTGATGTGTGATATCCTTATTCTTAAACTAAGGATAATAATGCCAGGTTTGGTCTATCAGGTCATGATTTTAATCCATTTGGTTAGGTGCATACTTCTCACATCACATATCTTGTTTAGATTCTAATTTATAACCTTCCTTTACGGATATATATGAAAAAACAATTCAATTTCCTGACTATACTCATATCCGGTCCTTCTGATCATGTAAGTGATATAGATGTAAACTTTCATCCTTTAATAAAAATGTTAATGTTTCTATGGGATGTGGGTGTTCACATATGTGCTGATTCTTTAAAAAAATTATTTTGAATGTGTGTTTTTCTTATGTGGACAAAAAATTATTTCTATACATAAGAAATGATGTTTGGATGGAGAATGAAGGGAAAATTATCATGTCCTTTTATATGAAGAATATGAAATCTATAAAACTTAAATATCATTATAGTTTCAGTTTTAGGGGATATCGATGATTCTTGAGAATAGATTATCCATATAATAATAATCATTGAATGTTTTTAAGTAATGTTGAGACAAAGAATCCACCTATACATATGTATGGTTATTATGTTCATAATGATTTTAAAGATTCTAGTATTTATTAGAGAACAATTAGATAATATATATATAATGACTAAGAATGTTTCCATTTAATAAAATTTCAATTGGAAAAAGATATGTATAATTTTTTATTTTCCATATTGTTCAACCAATATTTTACATCATTTTACAGACATATTGAAAATTGAGAAAAATATGTGTGAAAAGATGTTTTTTATTTTTCTAAATCTCAAGGGGAAGATCAAAGATGACTTTTGATCTCAGAGTGACATGGTTGATTGTGGTATTAGAAAAAAACTACATCTTGTGTGTATCATTGAAAATATATTGAATTCCCCATATACTTCTTATGTTATAAAAAATTAAGAAAAAAATAAATTCCTAAATGTATTAGATATTTTCAATGTTCAAGATGGATATTTAGGAAACATATCTAAATGATTCAACATGAAAATATTGAAACTAAAATCTCAAAAAACTCATGGCTATCACATCCTTCTCCATGAATTGATTCCAATAGATATCCATAATTTATTATCCAATAATGTAAACTTGATAGTTATTTTACTATAAAATTTCTATTGATTCCTTTGTGTTAATTTTATTTTCTAATTATTTCTTGATAAACTTTAGCAAGAGGAACCATTAATTTTGTGTTACATAGAGAAATTTTTCCCTTAATCTTTTTTTACTTGCATATTTGATATAACAATCCTTATTATAACTAAAATTATTATTGGGGGAACCATTTATTTTTGATGTATGTATCCAAATGAAAAATATATGTACATAATGAATTCTTATGTTTAGAGTAAGAATAATATAGACGGTTCCTATGTGAAAGGTTATTTGGATTGTGAATCTGTGGATTTTTGTTCAATGTATTTGGCATAGGTGACCACAATATGTAACTGGAGAATGAGAAAATAATATGAGAAGTATTAGAAAATTAATCATACTTTTACATCATTTCCCCAAATATGTGGAATTCCCAGGTTATATATAATTGCTACATTGAGCCTTGAGGAATGAGAGTGTAATGACCCAAAGTTTGTCAATGGAAATCCCCTTCTTAAAAATATGCCATAAAATCACATGAAAACACAACATAATGAACTAATAAGTTCTAAGTGACCTTTAAACATAAGTTTGTCACTTCTGTTTTGGGAATTTTGAAAACCTGACATACACGGTTGTGTTCAAGATGATTTTTGGTGTTTAATAAAACAGAAATAATTTTTATTGAATAGTAACCTACCCTTATGAATAGTAAACTACCCTTATGAATAGTGATATAACCCAATGAATAATAACCTTACCTTTGATATTATAAAAATAATATTGAAGTGAAACTATGATGTACCTAACTTTTAGAATAAGTAAATGAATGTTTTAAAACTGGTTTTTTAATAATAAATTACCATTTTAATTAAATATTAAATTAATAATATTTAGGAAATTATTTTTGAAAAATGGAAATATTATTTGGATTCTACATGTCAAAAAATGGTTGGGTTAAAATTTGGGAATTTTTCTGAAATACTTGAATTTTTGGTGAATAGTGAAATACATTAATTTATCGTATAAATACATTATCAATTAAACCCACTTTTCCTGATATCACAGGTGATGTAAGAACCCAAATATTGAACTCACATGCCCTATTTACTATTATTGTTCATTTAAGACTCACTATTCATTGTCTTAGAGGAAATTAATAAACTAATTAATTTTATATTAAGGAAACCCGTCTCCCCTCCACTATAAATAACACCCTTCACACCCTCATTTCCTCACACCTCTCAAGCTTTAAGACTTGTCTAACCTCTGAAAAAAAATCTTCCCTATCCCCTACCCCATGTCCAAGAGCTTCTGGTCTCATCAAAAGACCATGCTTAGGCCCCTTAAGGAGGATCTCAAGAGGAGGATTCAAGAGGTAATTTCTCTCCCTCTTCTCCTTTAATTCCATTTCAATTTCAAGTTCTTTTTTTATTATCTCCCCATATATCTTTGTACAAATGGTATGGTTACTCTAGTAACATACATATACTTGAATGTTATGATACCAATGGGATATTATATCATCCAACCCCCTTTCTCTTCTTTTTATTTTATTAAAGAGAACGTTGTTGGTGATGTGTTAATTTATCACCTTCAAGAACGACATGTCTTCTTCTTCCATTTATACCTTTATATCTGGTCATAAAACCATTTTTATGGTTGAAAATGAATATTTTATTTGTATTATGTCCTATTTAATGTTCTGGAACTAACTTATATACATATTACTAAGTGATAAATTAATACAAGTTCTTTGTAAATTTTTTATCTAATGATTCCGCCACATGGTATATAATATAATTCATTATAAAATGATTTTAAATTCTTTAAATTCATTAATAACATATAATATTAGTTCTGGATGTTTACCCATGTTCTATATGAACTTTCATTTAAGAATAAGAGTTAACCACTCAAGAAGACCATAAACATGAACATTCCCGAAAAATGTTTTTAAACCCTATAACTAATCAAAAGGCCCATAAAATGACATAATGAAACCAAAATTAACCCTATTCATGTATAAAATCTTTTTTAATTTCTAATTAATGAATATAATTTCATTATACAGAACATTAAATAGAAAGAAGCATTCAGATACAAGGTAATGGGAAATTCTCGAACCCAAACTTCTTCCTTCGGGTTCTCCCTCTTTCACTCCATTTTTGATATGGTTACTCCAAAAAAATCATTTTTCATAATTTATTACCTTTTCTGGGATATATATGTTTACCACTATTGTTCATGTCAAACAAAATATTTTTCAAAATAACACTTCTTTTAAGAACTCACATTTTACTTCTCATTCACAGGTGATGGTTCTTGTATCAAGTATGTTATTCCCTCTTTGTTTGGGGAACAAAACGTTTATGAATGTGTTCTTATGATATGAAAAACATTCCTTTACATGGGTCAATTATGTTCATTTTTGATATATTTTCTATGTGGAATGCATGATATTGATAATATTATGATGTGACAGGTGCCCCCGGAATTATATAGCACAATATGAATGTTTGAATGCAAAGGGTGTGCCTAGAATTATACAGTGCTCCAATGCATTGGGTAAAGTGATTACTATCATGAGTAAATGTGAAATGATTTGGAAAATATTCTATCTTTTTTCACAATTATCTGTGGTAGTTAACCACTAATACATGATGTTTCATTTTTATGCATTAACACACTTCAAGTATTATTTATGCATCCTCTCATGTTCATGATATTTTTTCCATGTTATGATTATGATCACCCCATGCTATATTGTTCTTATATATCCTCTTACTAGGAATTTAGATCACCCCTTTTACTTATATCCTCAGTTGGCTACAAGTACTAAGGAGAGGTCAAGTGCTAATAAGAAGCTATAGAAGAAGAAATTAAATAAATGTTTATGCTTGATGATGTAATTTTTATGTATGGTTCTAGTTTTCCCAAGACACTAAAACATTCGATATTCTATTTTTAATACTATTATGTTGTTTATCTTAAAATAATTTAATACTAATGTAAGAAAAGGTTGGGTCGCTATTGTTTGTATCAGAGGCATGGTTTAGTTAATTTGGGAATTAGGATTAGTGAACCCTAGAGAAAACCTCTAGCATGAGACTAAGTACAAATATGCACACAAGAATATCTACATAGGGATACCATATATTATGCTTTTAGTATAAATTGTGCAAATTAATAAGTCATTTATTCATGACTTGTTGACTTATGTTTTGTTCTAACATTTTATTTTTTAGAAAATGGGGGGAACCAGGAGAAACAGGGCCAATAACTCATTCGAGGGACAATGCAACGATTGCCAGAACTACATCCCCAATGATTTGGGAGGTGGAATTAATAACTTCATGGTGATGCTTACCCAATTATATCAGGTTATGAACAATAACCATAATAATGGGGAACACCCTCCTTCACAAAAGAGAGATCAACTGGCTATTGAATGTTTTAAGCAGCAATGACCACCGACGTTTAGTGGATCTTCTGATCCTCTAGTTGCGGAATAGTGGGCCAACTCCATGGAGAAGATATTTTCTATGCTACACTGTTCTAAGATGGAGAAGCTAACTCTAGCCATTTATTGTCTAGATGGAGAGGCCGATAAATGGGGGGATTTGATTAAGAACACCAAGCCGAGGGAGGAAATTGAAGAGATGGAATGGGAAGACATTAATATCATGTTTCTTAATAAGTATTTCCAAAGAACTCATTGCACAAAGATGGAGAGATAATTCATAGAGCTCAAGTAAAAAGAAGGAGAATCTGTCACAACCTATGGAGAAAAATTCACAAGGCTTTCAATGTATGCTTCAGATTTTTTTATCAAAAATGATAACAAAATTGATAGATTCTTTAGTGGATTAAAACCACACCTTCAAAAGGCTCTTGAAATTCAAGACATCAAGAGTTATGAAGAACTTGTTTGGTGTGATCTAAAAGTGGAGATTGTGTTTGGAGAATGTTCCCAGTGATATAGTGATAAGAAAATAAAGATGGAGTTTCAATCCAGTGGATCTAATGATAAAGGTTGGAAGAAAAATCAACAACCCACATGCCAAAAATGTGGGAAGTTTCACCATGCGAACTACCTTAAAGGGACAGAGAAATTCTACAAGTGTGGGAAAGAAGGAAATCATGATCAAGATTGTTGAACAAACATGCAAAGGAAGGATAATGTAGGGGAAGAAAGGAGAGAACCACCAATGGTTCAATGATACATTTATAGGGAGCTAGGGCACTACGCAAGCCAGTGCACTAAACCTAGAGTTCTCAAGGGTAATTAGCATCAGCAACCACCAAAGCCAAAGGAAGAAGGGAAGGCTTATGCCATCACTACAACAGAAGTGGAGCAAGATAATGAAGTCATACAATGTACTATTCTTATTCACTCAATATCGGAAAATGACTTATTTGATTCTGGTTCTATGCATTAATTTATATCATGTAAGTTTGCTAGAACTATAGAATCTAAGGCCCTAAACGTTGAAGTATAGATATATATAAAAACACAAAGTGGTGCAATCATTTAAACCCAAGTTTTTGACTCTTCTCCTATTGGAGTATGTGGGAAGATTCTTCAGGTAAATCTCATAATACTTCCCTTGGTGGAATTCGACGCTATAATGGGAATGGATTGACTCTTGTTATATAGAGGACATATCAACTGTCGGGAAAAAGAAATATCCTTTCATATTCTGAACCATCCCATGCTTCTCTAAAAATGTATGGAAGATCATGAATCTCCTTTGAAAAATCCATCATTTGTGTGGATGTTGATTCCTTATGAAGAAGCATACCTCTCCCAAATGGTTGAGTCAAAGGAAGGTTCCAACTCTATGGAAATCCCATCATGAGGGAATACGGTGATGTATTTCTCGAAGAGTTACTCGGAATTCCCCCTGATCGTGAGGTAGAGTTCTCAACTGAACTCATACCAAGATCTAATCCTATCCCAAAGTGTCCTTATTGGATGGATCCTATCGAACTGGAGGAGTTAAAGAAGCAGCTACAAGAGCATCTGGACAAAGGGTTCATACGCCCTAGTGCATCACCTTTGGGTGCACCAATGCTCTTTGTGAAGAAGAAGGATGAAACAATGTGACTGTGTATCGATTATCAGGAACTCAACAAGATCACCATAAACAATAAGTATCCTCTTCTAAGGATTGAAGACTTGTTCAATCAGTTAAGAGGAGCTTAGTACTTCTCAAAGGTCGATCTTCATTCTGGATAACATCAGTTAGAGGTGAAGATGGAATATATTCAGAAGACTTCCTTCCATACAAGGTATCAACACTTTGAGTTTCTGGTGATGCCCTTCGGGCTTACTAATGCCCCTACAATCTTCATGGATTTGATGAATATATTCTTTAGACATTACCTCGACAAATTTGTGGAAGTATTTTTTGATGATATTCTCATCTACTCCAAGAGAAAGGAGGAACATGAAGAACATCTAACACTTGTGTTGGCAACATTTTGAAAAGAGAATTAATACACCATGTTCAACAAGTGTGACTTTTTGATGAAGCAAGTCATGTTCCTGGGATATGGGATCACAAGTGAGGGAATTTTTATGGATCCTTTAAAGACAATGGTGATTGAGGAATGGCCCAAGTCCTCTAGTGTCACATAAATATATAGTTTTCTTGGATTAGATGGGTACTACCAATATTTTGTGAGAAACTTCTCATGATTTTCAAGCCCTCTAACTAAGTTAACTAGGAAAGGGGTAAAGTATGTATGGATGGAATAATGTGAGGGAAGCTTCAAGGAGATAAAGAGAAGGGTGATCACAACACCTGTACTCACACTACCAAAAAGTGGAGAAAGTTTTGTGATATACAGTAATGCTTCAAAGAAAGTCTTGGGTTGCGTACTCGTTCAAAATGAAAATGTGATAGCCTACGCCTCACGATAGCTGAAGATCCATGATCATAACTACCCAATGCATGATCTAGAACTGGCAGCCATGATTTTTGCATTGAAAATCTGGTGACACTACCTTTATGGTGAGAAGTGTGAAATATACACCGACCACAAGAGCTTAAAGCATATATTCACACAAAAGGAGCTCAACATGCATCAAAGGAGATGGTTAGAGGTAATCAAGGATTATGATTTCATTATTCACTACCATCCTAGAAAGGCGAACAAAGTAGCTAATGCTCTAAGAATAAAAGAACCCGTTACTCTATCCATGTTATGGATTGAGAAAGACCCTATCTTCTTAGATATGCAAAGGATGGATTTGGAAATCACAAGGGAAGGGGATACATCCTACCATTCCCAAATTATTGTGCAACCATCCATCCAAGAGAAGATTAAGGAAACAAAAAGGGATGATGTGGATATACAAAAGAGGGTGAATGCAGTAAAGGAAGGGAAGCTGCAAGAGTTCTATATCAACGATGATGGTGTGATTCAGTTTGGAACACGACTTTGTGTGCCTTCATCACCCGGGATAAAGAAAAATCTATTGTACAATGCACACATATGAACTTTCTCTATTCATCTTGGGAGTACCAAGATGTACCGTGATATATGAGAACACTTTTGGTGGGATAACATGAAGAAGGAGATTGAAGAATATATATCAAGGTGCTTGGTATGTCAGCAAGTTAAAGCAGAGTGACAAAATTCCACATGGACGATGTAGCCATTGCCTATAACCATGTGGAAATGGGAAAATGTTAGTATGGACTTTTTCACAGGTCTCCTGAAGATGTCGAAGGGAAATAATGTGATATGGGCTGTGGTTGAACGACTCACCAAGACTTACCATTTTATTTCTATTAGGTAAGATCTCTCACATGAAAAACTTGAAAAGATATATATGAAGGAAGTGGTGAGACTGAATGGTGTTTCACTCTCAATTATCTCTGACTGTGATCCAAGGTTGACATCTAAATTCTGGAGGAGCCTTTAAGATGCTTTGAGTACTGAATTAAATTTCAGCACGACCTATCACCCCCAAACTGATAGATAGTCTAAAAGGACTATTCATACACATGAAGATATGATAAGAGCCTCCTCTCTATAATTAAAAGGTTGATGGGATCAAAATATCCCATTGGTTGAGTTATCATACAAAAATAACTTCCACCCTAGTATTTAGATGGCTCTATATGAAGCTTTTTATGGAAAGTGATGTAGAACCCCAACCTATTGGGATGATGTTGGAGAAAGAAAGCTAATTGGACCTAATATTGTGCAAGAGATGATAGAGAAGGTTAAATTCATATAAAACCACATCAAAGCTTCTCAGAGTTGGCAGAAAGAGCTATGATGACAAATGTCGAAGGAACTTGGAGTTCGAAGTTGGAGATAAATTCTTCCTTTGAATATCACCATGGATGAGAGTCATGTGGTTTGGAAAGTAAGGGAAGCTAAGCCCAATGTACATTGGCCCCTTTGAGATCCTTTACCACATAGGAGACATGGCCCATCAGCTTTCACTTCCACCGAATATGGCTCAAGTTCATGATGTGTTTCACGTATCACTCCTGAGGAAGTACATACCAAGCCCCTCATATGTACTAAACTCAGAGGTAGTACAGTTGGAAGAGGATCTCTCTTATGAGGAGCAATCAGTAGAGATTCTAGACCAAAGAGATAAGGTTCTACGCAATAAGACAACCCACATTGTCAAAGTGTTGTGGAGGAACCATATGTTTTAAGAAGCTACTTGGGAGTCGGAAGAGGCGATGAAGGAGATGTACCCTCACCTGTTTGTGTAAATTGAAATTTCGAGGGAGAAATTTCATAACGGGGGAAGAATATAACGACCCAATGTTTTTCAATGGAAATTCAATTCTTATAAATATGTCATAAATCACTTGAAAACACAACATAATGAACTACTAATTGCTAAGTGACCTTTAAGCATAAGTTTGTCACTTATGTATTGGAAATTTTGAAAATCTGACATACACAATTGTGTTTGAAGATGATTTTTGGAGTCTAATTAAACAAAAATAATTTTTAGTGAATAGTAATCTACCCTTATGAATAGTAAACTACCCTTATGAATAGTGATATACCCAATGAATAGTAACCTTACCTCTGATAGTATAAAAATAATATTCAAGTGAAAGTATGATGTACCTATATTTTAGAATAAGTAAATGAATGTTTTAAAACTGGTTTTTTAATAATAAATTATGATTTTAATTAAATATAAAATTAATCATATTTAGGATTTTTTTTGAAAAATGGACTTCATTTTTAGATTCTACATGTCGAAAAATAGTTGGGGTAAATTTTTGGGATTTTTCTGAAATACTTGAATTTTCGGTGAATAGTAAAATACATTAATTTACCATATAAATACATTATTTTTTAAACCCACTATTCCTGACATCACAAGTGATGTAAGCAACCAAATATAGAACTCACATGCCCTCTTTACTATTCTTGGTCATTTAAGACTCACTATTCTTTGTCTCAGGGGAAATGAATAAACTAATTAATTTTATACTAAGGAAACCCCTCTCCCCTCCACTATAAATACCACCCTTCACACCCTCATTTCCTCACACCTCTTAATCTTGAAGCCTTGTCTAAAATCTTCCCAAAAAGCTTCTCTATCCGCTCCCCCACGTCCAAGAGATTCGGGTCTCATTAAAAGACCAAGATTAGGCCCCTTAAAGAGGATCTCAAGAGGAGGATTCAAGAGGTAATTTCTCTCCCTCTTCTCCTTTAATTCCCGTTCAATTTCTAGTTGTTTTCTTATTCTCTCCCAACCCATCTTTGTCCAAATGGTATGGTAACTCCAGTAACATACATATAATATAATTTTATTATACCAATGGGATATTATATCATCTAACCCCTTCCCCCTCTTCTCTTTATTTTATTAAAGAGAACGTTGTTCGCGAGGTGTTAATTTATCACCTTCAAGAATGACATGTATTCTTCTTCCATTTCTACCTTCAGATCTGCTCATGAAACCATTTTTATGGTTGAAACTGAATATGTTATATGTATTATGTCCTATTTAAGGTTCTGTAACTAACTTATGTATATATTACTATGTGATAAATTATAACAAGTTCTTTGTGATCGAAAAACCGCCCAAATTAACCCAAACAATCATCATTTAATTTTTATCTAATGATTCATCCAAATGGTATATAATTTAACTAATTATAAGCTTATTTTAAATTATTTAATTTCATTAATAAAATTTAATATCAGTTCTGTGTGTTTACCCATGTTCAACCCGAACATTCATTTAAGAATACAAGTTAACCGCTCAAGAAGACCATAAAAAATAATAATTCCAGAACAATGTTTTTAAACCCTATAAATTATCAAAAGGCCTATAAAACGACATAATGAAACAAAAATGAACCTTATTAATGTATAAAAGGTGTTTTAATTTCTAATTAATGAATATAATGTCATTATATAGGACATTAAAGAGAAGTAAGTGTTCAGATACAAGGTAAGGGGAAATTCTCAAACCCAAATTTCATCCTTCGGATTCTCCCTCTTTCACTTCATTTTTGATATGATTACTCCTAAAAAATCATTTCTTTATCATTTCCTTTCCTTTTATAGGATATACATGTTTACCAATATTGTTTATGTCAAATAAAATGTTTTTCAAAAGAACTCTTCTTTTAATAACTCACCTTTTACTTCTCATTCAAGGTTGATGGTTCCTGTATTAAGAATTTTATTCCCTATTTGTTTTGGGAACCCTATGTTTATGAATGTGTTCTTATGAGATGAAACCAATTACTTTACATGGGTTAGTAATGTTCATTATTGATATATGTTCTATGTGGCAAGAATGATAATGATATTATTATGATGTGACAGGTGTGCCTGGAATTATATAGCACAATATGAATGTTTGAATGTGACGAGTGCACCTTGAATTATACAGTTATCCAATGCATTGGGTAAAGTGATTAATCTCATGAGTAAATGTGAAATTATGTGTACAAGATGCTATCTTTTTTCACAATCATGTGTAGTAGTTAACCACTAAGACATGATGTTTCATTTTTATGCATTTCCACACTTCAAGTATTTTATTTATGCTTCCTCTCATGTTCATGATCTTTTTCCCATGTCATGATTATGCTCACCCCATACTATATTGTTCTTATATATCCTCTTACTGGTATTTTAGCTCACCCCTTTTTTGTATATACTCAGGTGGCTACGTGCACTAAGGAGAGGTAAATTGCCAATAAGAATCTAGAGAAGAATAAATTAAATAAATGTTTATGCTTGATGATGTCATTGCTATGTATGATCCTAGTTTTCCTAATAAACTAAACCTTTTGATCCTATATTTTTAATAATATTATGTTGTTTATCTTAAAATAATTTAATAGTAATGTAAGAAAAGGTTGGGTCACTATAGTTTGTATCAGAGGCAAAGTTTAGTTAATTTGGGAATTTGGATTAGTGAACCCTAGAGAAAACCTCTAGCATGAGACTAAGTACAAATATGCACACAATAATCTCTACAAAGGGATACCATATGTTATGATTTTAGTATAAATTGGGCAAATTAATAAGTCATCTATTCATGATTTTTTGACTTATGTATTGTTCTAACCTTTTCTATTTTAGAAAATGGTGGGAACCAGGAGAAACCAGGCCAACAACTTGTGCGAGGGACAATGCAACGATTGCCTGAATTACATACCCAATGATTTGGGAGGTGGGTTTTAGAACTTCATAGAAATGCTTACCCAGTTATCTCAGGTTATTAACAATAACCATAATAATGGGGAACACCCTTTTTCACTAAATAAAGAGTAACTGGCGATCGAATGTTTTTTGCAGCAACGACCATCGACGTTTAGTGGATCTTCTGATCCTCTAGTTGCGGAACAGTGGGTCAACTCCATGGAGAAGATCTTTTCTGTGCTTCACTATTCCGAGATAGAGAAGGTGACTCTAGATATTTATTGTCTAGAGGGAGAGGCCTATCAATAGTGGTATTTTATCAATAACACCAAGCCGAGGGAGGAAATTGAAGAGATGGAATGAGAAGACTTTAAGATCATGTTTCTTAATAAGTATTTCCCATGAAATCATCGCGAAAAGATGCAGATAGAATTCATAGAGCTCAAGAAAAAAGAAGGAGAATCTATCACATCCTATGAAGCAAATTTCACAAGGCTTTCAAGGTATTCTTTGGGTTTTGTTATTGACAATGATAGAAAAATTGATATATTCTTTGGTGGATTAAAACCAAACCTTCGAAAGGCTCTTGCAATTCGTGACTTCAGGAGTTATGAAGAAGTTGTTCGGGTGATCTCAAAGTGGAGATGGAGTTTGGAGAATGGTCCCATGGATATGGTGATAAGAAACAAAATATGGAGTTTCAAGCTGGTGGATCTAATGAAAAAGGTGGGAAGAAAACTCAACAGCCCACATGAAAAAAATGTGGGAAGTTGCACCATGGGAACTGCCTTATAGGGATAGGGGAAATGCTACATGGTTGGAAAAAAGGACATCATGATCAAGAGTGTCGAAAATACATGAAAAGGAAGGATAATGTAGCATAAGAAAGGAGATAACCACCCATGGTTCAATGCTACAATTGTATGGAGCTAGGGCGCTATGCAAGACAGTGCACTAAAACTCGAGTTCTCAAGGGTAATCAGCGTCAGCAACCACCAAAGCCAAAGGAAAAATGGAAGGCTTATTCCATCACTATGGCGGAAGTGGATAAAGATAATGAAGTCATACAAGGTACACTTACTATTCACTCAATAATGGTAAATGTCTTATTTGATTCTAGTTCTACGTATTCCTTTATATCTTGTAAGTTTTCTAGAACTATAGAATCGAAGCCCTGAAACCTTGATGTAGAGATATCTATAAAAACACCAAGTTGTGCAATCATTTAAACCCAAGTGTTTGACTCTTCCCCTATTGGCGTATGTCGGAAGATTATTTCTGAAAATATCATAATACTTCCCTTGGTGGAATTCGACTCTATAATGGGAATGGATTGGCTCTCGTTATATAGAGCTCATATCAACTCTCGGGGAAAAAAATATCTTTTCATTTTGCAAACCATCCCATGCTCCTCTAAAAATGAAAGGAAGATCATGAATATCCATTGAAAAATCCTTCATCTTTGTGGATGTTTATTCCCTACAAAGAATCATACCTCTCCCAAATGGTTGAGTCAAAGGAATGTTCCAAACCTGTGGAAATTCCCATCGTGAGGGAATATGGTGATGTATTTCCCGAAGAGTTCCCCGGAATTCACCCGGATCATGAGGTTGTGATCTTAATTGAAATCAAACCCGAAGCTACTCCTATCTCAAAGTGGCATTATAGGATGTCTCCTGTCGAACTGGAGGATTTAAAGAAGCAGCTGCAAGAGCATCTGGACAAAGGGTTCATACACCCTAGCGCATCACCTTGGGGGTGTTCTAGTACTCTTTTTGAATAAGAAGGATGGAACAATGTGGTTGTGTATCGATTATCGGGAAACCAATAAGATCACTATAAAGAACAAGTATCCTCTTCCAAGGATTGACGACTTCTTAGATCAGTTAGGATGAGCTCAAAACTTTTCAATGGTGGATCTTGGTTCTGGGCATGATCAGTTAAAGGTGAATAAAGAAGATATTTAGAAGGCTGCATTCCATACAAGGTATGGACACTATGAGTTTCTGGTGATGCACTTCAGACTTACTAATTCCCCTGAAATATTAATGTATTTGATGAATAGAGTCTTTAGACAATACCTCAAATAATATGTGGTAGTGTTTATTGATGATATTATCATCTACTCCAAGAGAAAGTAGAAACATGAAGAACATATAAGACTTGTGTTGGAGACATTGAGAAAGGAGAAGTTATACGCCAAGTTTAGCAAGTGCGACTTTTGGATGAAGCATGTCATGTTCTTGGGACATGTGATCACAAGTGATGGAATTTCAGTGGATCCTTCGAAGACAAAGGGGATTCAAGAATGGATTAGGCCCTCTAGTGTCACATAAATCCGTAGTTTTCTTGGATTAGCTTGGTACTACCGATATTTTGTGAGAAAATTCTCATGATTGTCAAGCCCACTAACTAAGATAACAATGAAAGGGGTAAATTTTTTATGGACAAAAGAATGTGAGGGAAGCTTCAAAGAGCTAAAGAGAAGGCGGATCACTACACTTGTAATCACACAAGTGAAAAGTGGAGAAAGTTTTGTGATATACAATGATGCTTCAAAGAAAGTATTGGGCTGCATACTCATGCAAAATGACAATGTGATAGCCTATGCCTCACGACAATTGAATATCCATGAGAAGAACTGCCTGATGCATGATCTAGAACTGGAAGCCATGATTTTTGCCTTGAAAATCTGGAGGCACTACCTTTATGGTGAGAATTGTGACATATACACCGAACAAAAGAGCCTAATGTATATATTCACACAAAAGAAGCACAACATGCATCAAAGGATATGGTTAGAGCTAATCAAGGATTACTATTGCTCTATTCACTACCATCTTAGAAAGCCGAACAAAGTAGATGATGCTTTAAGCAGAAAAGAACCAGCTACTCCATCCATGTTATGGATTGAGAAAGACCCTATCTTCTTAGATATACAAATGATGGATTTGGAAATCATAAGGGAAGGGGATACATCCTACCTCTCCTAGATGATTCCATGAAAATCCATCCAAGTGAATGTTAAGGAAGCACAAGGGGATGATGTGGATATAAAAAAGAGGGATAATGCAATAAAGAAAGGGAAGCTGCAAGAGTTCCATATCAAAGATGATGGTGTGATTCAATTTGGAACGTGACTTTGTGTTCCTTCATCACTCAGGATAAAGAAGGAGCTATTGGACAATGCACATAGCTCAACTTTCACTATCCATCCTAGTAGTACCAAGATGTACCGTGATCTTCAAGAACTCTTCTAGTGGGATAACATGAAGAAGAATATTTTAGAATATATATCAAGGTTCTTGTCATGTCAGCAAGTTAAATCAAAGTGACAAAAGTCCAAAGGGATGATACAGCCACTGACTATACCCATGTGGAAATAGGAAAATGTTACTATGGACTTTTTCACAGGTCTCCCAAACACGTTAATGGGAAATAATGCGATATGGGTTGTGGTTGACCGACTGACCAAGACTTTTCATTTTATCACTATTCGGGAAGATCTCTTGCTCGATCAAATTATAAAGATATATGTGAAGGAAGTGGTGAGATTGAGTGGTGTTTCACTCTCAATTGTATCTGACCGTGATACAAGTTTATCATCTAAATTTTAGAAGATCCTTCAACATGCTTTGAGTACTGAATTAAATTTTAGCACAACCTATCACCCCCAAACTGATGGCCAGTCTGAAAATACTATTCAGATGCTTAAAAATATGCTAAGATCCTTCTCTATAGAATTCAAAGGTGGATGGGATCAACATCTCCCATTGGTTGAGTTCATATACAACAATAGCTTCCACTCGAGTATTCAGATGGCTCCATATGAATCTCTATATGGAAAGCGATGTAGAACTCTAACCTGTTGGGATGAAGTTAGAGAAATAAAGCTACTTGGAACTGAACTTGTACAAGAGATGACAGAGAAGGTTCAAGTCATACAGAAACACATCAAAACTGCCCAGAGTCAAAAAAAATCTATGCTGACAACCATCGAAGGGACTTGGAGTTTGACGTTAGAGACAAAGTCTTCCTTCGAATATCACCATGGAAGAGAGTCATGCAGTTTGGAAAGAACGGGTAGCTAAGCCCAAGGTACATTGTCCCCTTTGATATAGTTGACTGCATAGAAGCCATGTCCTATCAGCTTGCACTTCCACCAAATATGGCTCATGTTCATGATGTGTTTCACGTATCACTCCTGAGGAAGTACATGCCGGACCCCTCACATGTACTAAACTCAGAGGTGGTATAGCTGGAAGAGGATCACTATTATGAGGAGCAACCAATAGAGATTTTGGATCGGAGAGATAAGGTTCTAGACAATAAGACAACCCACATTTTCAAAGTGTTGTGGAGGAACCATAATTTTAAAGAAGCTACTTGGGAACCGGAAGTGGCGATGAAGGAGAAGTACCCTCACCTGTTTGTGCAAATTGAAATTTCGAGGGGGAAATTTCATAAGGGGGGAAGAATATAACGACCCAATGTTTTTCAATGGAAATTCACTTTTTATAAACATGTCATAAAATCACATGACACAACATAATGAACTACTAAGTACTAAGTGAACTTTAAACATAAGTTTGTCACTTCTGTATTGGGAATTTTGAAAATATGACATACATGGTTGTGTTCAAGATGATTTTTGGAGTCTAATAAAACAAAAATATTTTGTGGTGAATAGTAACCTACACTTATGAATAGTAACCTACCCTTATGAATAGTGATATACCAAAATGAATAGAAACCTTACCTTTGATATTATAAAAATAATATTCAAGTGAAAGTGTGATGTACCTATATTTTAGAATAAGTAAATGAATGTTATAAAACTGGGTTTTTAATAATTAATTATGATTCTAATTAAATATTAAATTAATCATATTTAGGAAATTATATTTGAAAAATGGAGTTGATTTTTGGATTCCACATGTCGAAAAATGGTGGGGGTAAATTTTTGGGATTTTTCTGAAATACTAAAATTTTTGTGAATAGTAAAATACATTAATTTACAGTATAAATACATTATAATTTAAACCCACTATTCCTGACATCACAACTGATGTAAGCACCCAAATCTCAAACTCACATGCCCTCTTTAATATTCTTGGCCATTTAAGACTCACTATTCATTGTCTTAGGGGAAATTAATAAACTAATTAATTTTATATTAAGGATACCCCTCCCCCTCCACTATAAATACCACCCTTCACACCCTCATTTCCTCACACCTCTCAAGATTGAATCCTTGTCTAAAATATTCCCAAACACATTAACTATCCCCTCCCCCAAATCCAAGATTTTCTGGTATCATCAAAAGACCAATCATAGGCCCCTTATGTAGGATATCAAGAGGAGGATTCAAGAAGTAATTTCTCTCCCTCTTATCCTTTAATTCCCTTTCAATTTCAAGTTCTTTTCTTATTCTCTCCCCACCTATCTTTGTCCAAAAGGTATGGTAACTATAGTAAAATAAATATACTGGAATTTTATGATACTAATGGGATATTATATCATCCAACCCCCTTTCTCCTCTTCTTTTTATTTTATTATAGAGAACATTGTTCGTGAGATGTTAATTTATCACTTTCAAGAACGACATGTCTTCTTCTTCCATTTCCACCTTCATATCTGGTAATGAAACCATTTTATGGTTGAACCTGAATAATTTATATGTATTATTTCTTATTTAAAGTTCTTTAACTAAATTATGTACATATTACTAAGTGATAAATTATGACAAGTTCTTTGTGATCGAAAAACCACCCAAATTAACCCAAACAATCATCATTTAATTTTTATCTAATGATTCATCCATATGGTATATAATATAATTCATTATAGGATGATTTTAAATTATGGAATGTCATTAATAAAATTTAATATCAGTTCTATATTTTTAACTATGTACTACCCGAACTTTCGTTTAAGAATACAAGTTAACCACTCAAGAAGACCATAAAACGAACATTCCCGAGCAAAGTTTATAAACCCTATAACGTATCAAAAGGAATATAAAATGACATAATGAAACCAAAATGAACCCTATTCATGTATAAAAGGTTTTAAAACTTCTAATTAATGAATATAATGTCATTATATAGGACATTAAAGAGATGGAAGCATTCGGATACAAGGTAAGGGGAAATTCTCGAACCCAAAGTTCATCCTTCGGGTTCTCCTTCTTTCACTCCATTTTTGATATGGTTACTCCTAAAGAATAATTTTTTCAGAATTTTCTTTCCTTTTTTATGATATAAATGTTTAACACTATTTTTTAAGTCAAAAAAAATGTTTTCCAAAAGAACTCCTCTTTTATTAACTCACCTTTTACTTCTCATTCAAGGTTGATGGTTCTTGTATCAAGTATGTTATTCCCTCTTTGTTTTGGGAACCCAATATTTATGAATGTGTTCTTATGAGATGAAACCCATTCCTTTCCATGGGTTAGTTATGTTCATTGTTGATATTTATTCTATGTGTCATGCATGATAATGATAATATTATGATTTGATGGGTGTGCCCAGAATTATATAGCGCAATATGAATGTTTGAATGTGACGGGTGCACCCAGAATTATACAGCGCTCCAATGCATTGGGTAAAGTGGTTAATCTCATGAGTAAATTTGAAATGATGTGAACAAGATTCTATATTTGTTCATAATTATGTGTGTTATTTTAGCACTAAGACCTGATTTTTCATTTTTATGAATTTCCACACTTCAAGTATTTTATTTATCTTTCTTCTCATGTTCATGATCTTTTTCCCTTGTTATGATTATGATCAGCCCATGCTATATTTTTCTTATCTATCCACTTACTGGGCTTTTATCTCACCCCTTTGATATATATCCTCAGGTGGCCACATGTAATAAGGAGAGGTCAAGTGCCAATAAGAAGCTTGAGAAGAAGAAATTAAATAAATGTTTATGATTGATGATGTAATTGCTATTTATGGTCCTAGTTTTCCCATGAAACGAAACATTTGGATCCTCTATTTTTAATACTATTATGTTGTTTATCTTAAAATAATGTAATAGCAATGTAAGAAAAGTTTGGGTCACTATAGAGAGATGACACATTATATAGTATTATTTAAGTATGATTTGTTCGAAGATTACATCAAATATGTAATTTGAACATGTATATGTTATCTCTTACTGCATAATTCCACATATATCTAAAATAATTATGAATATTTTATATGTAACACCCTAAAATTTTAAAAGTGGAACACCATTTTCAATAGAGAATATGACATAATAAATTATATAATATAATGTAACTCTATATGAATTTATGATATATTTATTTTTAAATAAATTCAATCTCTTTGATAGATTTCAATTCATGCAACATTGGGTTTAAATGAAACAAAATGATCTATTAAAATTTTATTATTTAAACATTAAAATTATAACCAAGCCATTAAGTTGGTGGGTATGAATAATAATAACTAAATTATAAAAATTATACAGTTTAAAAATTAATATAATAAATTCAATGGTTAAGGTTTTATTAAAAATAAAATAAGAATCATTTTAAAGAAAAAGAAATGTTTTTGACGAAACTGATTTTTTCTAAAAGGCGGGATCGTCGTGCTTTACGTGCTTAATTTAAAATTATTTTTTACACTTTTAAAAAATTTATTTTTCAAAATAAACCACATTTTATAAATCTACATGTCATAATTTTCTTTAAGTTATTTTTTATAATTTTCTTAAGAGATAGTTATTTTACGAATAATGAAAAATATTGAATATTAATTTAAAGCTACATTTTTTTGATTAAATTATTGATAAATTTAAATTATATTATAAATTGGGTTTAATTTAAAATTAGTTCAATTATATATTTATATTAATCCAATTTAAGTCATTAGAATAATCTTCATATGGAATATTGATATAAAAATTGTTCAAAATCTTGAACATTTTCTCTTTGAAAACCTGCTTTCTCGTCGCGTCTGCGGGATTAATGTTAAACTAAAATTTTTCACATATATGAAGGGATTTTGGAAAAATAGATTCCATATTTGGAATAATAATAGATTATACTATGTAATAATTTTATCTTAAATTTTTACCATATTGAATAGTAAAAACACTAAAAATTATTTATTTTTGTTAAGGAAAAATTAGATTTACTAGGAGAGTGGGGACCAAAATATGAAGATAATGGTTAAAAATGACCCAAAACATGTCCAAAACCCATTTTATTTCCATATATCAATATTATAATTTTTAAATATTTTTAGTAATTCATTTTCAACCCTTTTGGAATGTGAAAAATGTGGGTACACATTTTTCTTTGGAAAAAGTGAAAGTGTGCCACTCACCCCACTCATGAAAGGCCACCCTCTCCTCTCTACTTAAGAACATAAAATCCTTTTTGTTAAACCAATAACTAACCAAATAACTAAATAACTTTCATACCCTAATCCTTGAATCATTTTTATTCATAAATCTATTCTAGTAGTACATTAGTTATTATCATAAAATGGTGGTTCAAGAAGATATAAAATTCCTAACTATGGGTTTCTGTTTTATTTATTATTGAAACTCCATAAAATTATTATGAATTTATTAATATATGATAAAACATATCTCTCATATACTAATATGTCATTATCTTAAAATAATGACATCTATAAATCTCATCTTCCCTCAAATTGGAAATAATATCATCGATCATGTGTACGATGAATTACCACCTCATGAACTGAAGTGACAAATTTTTCATCAAAACATCTAATGGTTGGGTATGATGATGGATATAAAGTTTATATATGTATATATATATATATGATATTTATAACATAAGTATACATATGAAGTAATTTTATCAGGTATAAATTTTTTGAACATCTATTCCATAAGTGATATTATAATATTGCTCATGTGTACAGTGAGCTACTGCTTTGTGAAGTATCAAGAACCCAGCCATGATCCAATACAACCATACACCTTACCCTGATAGATACATATACATAAGGGTGTTATCGATCCTCATTATAAAGAAACTAGTGTCGGGAATCAATGTAATTACAATGGTAATAATTTTTCCCAAACAAACCAGGATCAAATAACCAAACTATTCACACAACATAAGCAACGATAACTAAATATAAATAAATTAAAAATATATCTAGATACAAAAAATTCTAAAATATAATATATATAAATACAAAATTGAGATTGAACCATGCTGGCATGATCTACACATGACCTCTTTGTCACCACCAACCACAAGTCCAACCTACTCCAAAGGTACCACCAGACCAGAAACCTGAACCTGAAAATTGCTCAGGTCTACCAACACCGAGTTAGACAAGTAGGATGTAAAATTAAAAATATCAATAGGTAATCACCATAGAGAAATCAAAAAATTTTCTTTTTGAATAAATACACACATATTTTATTTTAAAAAATGGTTTCATATTCCAAAACCCATTTTAAAAACATAAAACAAATACAGTTCCAAACTAGATAACAAAAATGGGGTATGTGTAGAAAGAAAAGTAAAAGAAACAAGTAGGGAAAACTAGTAAAGTCAATATCCAAAATTCAGTAGAAATAAACAGAACATATAGGTAGTAATCATGGGAATTTTTTAAACATATCAAGATAAATCCCAAGATGTAATCAATTCAGACTCACCTTATGGAATATAGTACAAATACATAGTAAATAAAAAACTATCCACTCTAAATTTTCCAATCTAGGGGTATGTCCCACCTGGACTCTTAGAAAATCTAGGGGGTATAACCCATATAATCAAGGTCAACAAGAAACCGTCACTCGACCCTCTATATGAAAACCATGAATTCCATGATAATAATAATAATCTACAAAACATGTTATAGAAACTATAAACTATAGTTTTCTCAAGAACAATCCACTAGACATGAACACACCTGATGGTATAGTGGACTTAACACCAACAACATTCACATGCATGAGACACTAGAGGGGATCCCATCCTATGGTTTTTATGGTTTCCAAACAAAATCCAACACCATAAACACACATGAAAATCCATTTCATTCACAAAAATTTTCATTCAACAATTAAAGATCACATGGAAACTGCTATTTTCCATAATCCAAACTACTTTCCAAATCTTTTTTAAAAATAACAACAAATATATCTTGTTACCCACATTTGCATCCATTTTCAAAAACAGACCAACATGCCCACTGGGCCCATACATCACATCAGTTCCAAAACTAATTTCTAAAACATTACAAGGTACCATTCAGTCCTTCACATCACATCACATTAAAAACAAAATTTTCCAAGTCAACACGAATTAAAAAATGATCATTCATGTTAGATGAGTTTTAATAGAAAAATTAAAAAAATATCTCAAGTGCCAACTAGGAAACAGATTCTGAAAACCAAATCCAATTCCCAAACCATTTTAAAACCAAGAAAAAAATTCACAACATACATAAGTTTCCAAATGGTCCTTCAAAAATCAACCATATTTAAAAGTTACTAAAAGGCAAGAGTTTCAAACACAACTTGGTTTTCAAGACACATCTCAAAATTCCAAATTGTGATTTTTTCCAATTATTTACCAAAACATTCTCAAAATTCTAAAAATGGAAGGTTTTTATGTACACATTTGAAGTCACATTTTTATATCACAAGAGAAATACATCCCTATTTGGAAATCAAGGAACCATTTTAGGAAAAAAGGAAGAAAGGGGAAACCTTTTGAAAAATTGAGGATCAACGAAAACATCATTTTTAAATGCCATCATCATTTGAATGCCCATCCATGTGTGAAACCCATTCACCCATGGATGGGTAAAAATTAAATTACACAATTCATTTTTCCATAAAATCATCCAAAAACCATTTTCAAGAAAGTCCACTTTCCTTTAAACCCAAAAAAATTCACACAATGATAAGATTGTAAACAATCTTTTAAAAACCAAGAGAACCTTTCCTAATTAAATTTATCACAAATAATTTTTCAATTAATATGATTCCAAACCAGAAATCATGACCAATTAATCATTTTAACCAAGATAAAAATAAAATAAAATTAAGGCCAAATAACACCATAAGTTCTCAATTTCATTTTTAGAAAATAATATTCATTTCATCAAACACCATGAATGAATTTAAATATAGGTAAAATTAATAAAACCCTTTTAAAAACAATTTATATCAGGATTAAATTATAAAATAACTAAATAAATTCATACTATTACAAAAAAAATCATGATTATAGTATTTTTAAATCATTAATGGGAAGCTTTATCATCAACATAATGTGTCAGAATGGAAATGGATAGAAACACTTACCTCAACAACGTGCGAATGCAATTAAAATTTGGGATAAGGAACAAATGAGTGCACAAGAAAATCTTAGAACCCTAAGATCCATGAAACAACCCACACATCAAACCTAACCCATAGGGTTTGGCCAATAGGGGTTCTATTTAAGAAAATCTAAGGAACCAAGATAGGTAAGAGATGAGAGGCCGAAAATATTCAAAAAATAAACAAAAATCCCCTTAGATTTGAAGGAGATGCACCGAGAATGAGATATGAACCAAGGGAAGAGATCTTGGGAGCACTTTTGTGTGATAAAAATGATCAAGAGGGTGTAAAAATAGAATATTTATTAAAAATGGAGGGGAAAAAGAATAATTTCTAACTTTTAATGATCGGGAAAACTCGAACGGTCTGGGAACATAATTTTTCAAACCATACACCAAGTATTTAACCCTGACTATCCAAGAGGAACGTGTCTCTTAATTTCCCTGCATGATTTTCCAAACCATTCACCCACTGTGTGGTTTCCACTATCTAAAATACACATTTTCCACACAATTTCCTGGGTAAGGGTGCACAGTCTCCCCTAACAATGAGCTAACCACATGCCACCTATTATCAAGCCAAAAAACTCCACTTTACACTCAAGAATAACACAAAAACATAGATAAATCAAAATTTAAAACCAATAAATCAACTAATACCTCAATTAAATGATCAAGGTTTAAGAACAGAATAAAATAAAAGAAATTCCAAGGTCTGGGTGTGGGAGGAAGCGATGTGATTCATTTTTCACTAACACTTTATGTGGAAGATGATAAAGATAAATATAATAAATATATGTGATATATATTGAATAATTATGATATTATTGACAAAATTATCATTCGGAAAATATAATATATCATTTTATTTCTTACATTTTCACTCATTGAAAGAAGATAACATTGTTCTGGTACATGTGGACTACCGCCTTTATGATGTGATGTGACTCTCTTTTCATAACCACACAACAAGTATATTATATATAAGTATATTTAAACAAAATAAAAGGTATATATGATATTATGATCATCATTTAAAGATAATATAGTACTTACCTCTTTTCCATAATGATTTTTGAAAAATTGAAATGTTACCCATGCGTACGTACGACATACCGTCTCCATGATCATCACATACTTCATTTCTAAAATAAAAAAGTCAAGATTTGTATTAAAATTATAATATTTGTATAAAAAATATACTTTTTTCACAATTATTATTTAGGATATGTTGAAATAATGACCACTTAAACCAATAGTTAACCTACCAAAATCATTTTTGGCACACAAGTCAAATATCATCGAAACACCTAACTTAAACTTAATTATTTAAATAATTATATGTAACATGGTAATTATTGAAATAGAATGGATAATAAAATAGAAATAAGTTCTAATAGAAGAAAATAATTAGCATAATATTATTATCCCCAAATATAAAGAACGTATGTAATGATTCAGACCCAAAGTAAGGGTTCCTCATCTCACTTTTACTTCTATGAGATATATGCAATATTTACCACATATTTCCATTATGTGGTGCATATATTACCCCCTTTATATGTTATATCATGAATATTTCTATCTTCATAGTCTTTAATGTTTAATTTTATGTTTCCCTTGGAGGAATCATTTGATGTTTCTTTCTTAACATTAATCTATTTTCTTCCCCCCTGGTTATTGAAGAAATTATTGAAGTAATAGTTCAAATTAATGACTATTTGGTTCTTAAAATTATTGATTTTATTTAAGAAAATATGAATTCAGTTCTCTCTTTAGTTGGAAATCATTTTTCATGATAACCCATGTTTACAATAAAAAGGTTTTAAAAAATATTTATAACCTCTTAAAATGATTTATTAAAGAAAATTTTCTCATTTTTGTTACTTTTGTACAAAATATTTTGAAATGAATATTCATGGTGTTTTCAAAAAATTACCTATTTTGATTTTAATGAAAATTTTAAAGAAATATTTATTTTAACATTTATAACATGAAAATAATTTTCCACTACCAAGACCAATCAATGTTTTAATTCTTATTTTACAAGTTTTAAAAAGGATATTTTCAATTAAATGTATTTTAAAAATGTTTTTCAAACTTGTTTGAAATAGTTATTTTCAAAAATAAAAATTTATTTTACTGAAAAATGTTTTATGGATATTTTCATGGTATTACTATTCATCAATGACATCAACACTCTATTTTAATTATGTTCCACTGAGGATATATGGTATTGATACCATCCTTATTATTTGTTTAGATGGTTTATGACTAGTTTGACTGGGGATGTGCAATTTTATTACCGTTCAATATTTTACTCTAGATGGTTTATGATTGTGTTTATGGATTGAGGTAAGTATTAATGTTTTTATGTTAATTTTTAAATATGAATGTTTATGTTGATTTTGTTTCACCCATTTCATAAAAGTAATGCACTTGACTTTGTATGTGATGGGAGAGGCCCACTATATCTTCATGATGCATCGATATGAATCATGAGAAAAACTAGATTGGATTTGGGCCAAGGATTTACCAATTGATTTAGATGCATTGGAACAAGTCCGTGATAATATGTCTTTTATTTCTAACATTATGTATTACATTATTATGAATTCAGTTATTGATATTCCATGTGATTATTGATTAGCTACACTATCCATGGTTATGTTTTCAAGATCATGTGATTATTTATATGACATTATATGATCATAATTTATTCTTTCCATATTATTCCCAATTTGTTCATTAAATAACCTATGTTTTAGTTATTTACCTTTCCATATTTATTATACCATACTTATTTATATATTCTATTATATTTATACCATTTCTAATCTTTTTAACTAACCATTTTCTTATGTTTTATTTTCCCCAGGATACTCGGAAGTGTTTTTTGATTGATAGGAAGGGTTACATGTTGAGGAATAATGGAATTCTCAAAGAAAATACCTTCTATATGTTATATTTTTAATTGTAATAATAATATAAAGTATGAATCTAGTATACAAAGTCTACTAAACTATTCAATCCTTCTATACATGATTTCTTTTTTATTATGATAATAGAATAAAGTAGACACCATATATAGGCTACTAGGGTTGGTGTTTCTATAGTTTGTATCTAGGGAACATTAGAAGAAACCTTAGGAAATAGATTTATGGAAATATAGTTTAGGGAATTTAAACTTATTATATAATTTGAGGATATGTATAAAATAACATCCTAATGTTTTGGTAAAGAATAGATAGTATGGTTTTTCCTTGAAAATATATCCCTATATCGATACTACAAGTAGATGTGGTTCTAAAACATATGTACCTTAGGGTAATTACCCAAAAAAGGGAACATTGGTCTTGACTAGATCCTCAACTTGAGCACACAAAGTGGGTCTTATTATGCACCGATTTTGATACTCCCAGAGAATATTCGTAGAATAAATCACACTTTCTATACAATCCATTATGAATGAGTGGATATTAAATACATAACTAAAGAAACAATGATTCAAATTATGAGATAATCTACAAAAAAAATTCAATTTATGTTAAGTGATTCAAAATTATTGGGATTATAAATTGTGTTTCATAAGGTTATAATATAATTTAGTGTATGATATTATTTGGAAATTACACTTAACAAAAGGAATGGGAACAATATTAATGCACAAATTCCATGTAGGGATTTCCCCATATTGGGAAGGATAATGAAGTTGGTGTTGGAATTGAAAAAATTATAACCACATTGGGGAAACTCACTCAGGTTATGAGTTATAACATTTACCAGATAGAGTATCTTTATGATCCACCACATAGTTTAATAATGCTATACTACTTCAGGCATCAATAACCTCTATCATTCAATGGGACTAAAAATATATTTTTAGATAAGAAATGGATAAGTTCATTAAAGAAGATATGTATCACTCTAATAATTAATGAAATAGAGAATGTTGTCATAGCTGTTTATCATATAGCAAGAGACACAGATCAACGATGTCTATTACTTCAAAACACTAAGTATCAAGATGAAATATAAAGAATGCATTGGAAGTATTTCAAGGTACTCTTCTTGGAAAAAATGTTTTCATTATGAACAATGAGTGTATATGGAAAGAAATATCTTGAATCTAAGATAGAATAAAGTGGAAAATGTTATAAAGTATTGTAAGATTCTATCTTTTTCTAGGAATATCTCTCTCCATGTTTTACATTTTTTTCTTGTGGGTGAGTTTTTCCTCGTCATTATACATTGGTTGTTGTGTTTGTTAAATTGCACCTATCATTTAAATACACACAATGTTGGGTTTCATGTAAAATTGATAAAATAGTAGAGGGTCTACATAGAGAGCCATTTTTTGGGAAAATACTTAAAGTCTAGATATTCATGTCTATTTGAATTAATAGATTCTAGGTAATAAAAATTTAAGTGTTACCATAGGTTCTTGGTATGTTAAAAATATTTAAAGGTGGTTTTGGGTTGTTTATAAGAAAAATGGGCTGAAAACCCATTTGTAGAATATTTACACACTATGTAAATAGATTACATATCATGTAACATTATAGGTGTTTTTAATGAAATAATCCACTAAAATTTTTTCCTCTCATGCATTTGTTATTAGAAGCATTATTGGATCATCACATAAAGGTAGGGGGTATAAATCTTTACCATGTGGGTTGATAATTTCCAAGTATATGCAATATTTTTATTGTGAAAATGTAACATGTGCCCAAATTATAAAAACCATTAATGAGATTATCCTTTGTAGTCTCTTGATTTAAATTTGTTTTTTACTTGGCATATGGCTACTCCTTGGGAGAGTAAACATTGAATATAATTGAATTGGTTAATTGTTTAAAGTTCCTTTAGAAAGATATGGAACCTCAAGTGATTACTAGATATAGAATCCCTAGGATATAGATTAGTTCTTATTGATTTTATTTTTTATCATTTTTGATTAAAATGAAATAGGTAATTTAAATAAAATGGTTCATTCACATGATTAACCATTGAGGCTTAAGAGGTGATATTTTGATATCTATGTTGTTATGACTGGATGTGTGATCCTTGATAAAATGATTATATATCTGTAATTTACGTTAAACATGAAAAAAAATATGTTTTAATTATGATATTGAGTAGGCTTGGACTAGTCCCATGTTGTAATGTTTATAGTGAGTGGGGTCCAACTTGTTCCATACTATAATGCCTATGGGGATTCGACCAGGATGTTGTAATACTTATAAATATTTAACCTAGATTGTTGTTATTATACCATTGTTACATGGTGTTGGTTGGCATGGTTATGGGACATGATAAGAGATATTATGGAATTTGACCAAAGTAGGCTGTTTATTTCCATGTTTATATGGTTTTTGTTGGCATGAGGGTGAGAAATTATCATATATATTCCAACACATAGCCGAAGTAGGTTTTTTTTGTATTATATTAATTAATGAATTAATTAATACACATATTTATCACTTTATTTCACACAATTATTATCATACTAGTTTGTTTAGAAAATGTGGCGTAGACCTAATAAGCTATAGTCACACAAAATCAGGGCTGTAGTTTATTACTCAATAAAATTACATGTATGTAGTTTTGGACAAGGGAAAAGGACACTGCTATTGATTTTTTCTTGCTGGTGGGTTTGAGTTTTGAGGCGAGACTGACATGGGGTTCCAGACTGAGTAATTTTGAGTATTCATTTGATTATTTTATTATTTTACTTATATTGTTTCTAGAATTACATTTAGTTACATTCCAGAATGTCATTACATTATTCCATTGTATTTTATTTTATTATTAAGTTGGATTTAATTCTTTGTTTACACTATGTATAAACTTCAATTTATATCATTTTTATGGATTTTTTGAACTGTTATGAAACTTTATACCATAGGTTATAGTCTCCCCACTAGACCTTTCAAATCTCGACTATTATTTGATATCCTCTAGAATAAGGGGAGGTGCACTTGAGGTATGGTAATCAACCCCTTTTTGGCCATTTGAGAGTGTGTCAAATCAGGGGATTCTATGAAGTGGAATCATAGGGAGGTTTTCTTATATTTTTTTCATAGTTTGGGAAAGGTAGATAGGATACTAGGATGTTTTGGGACATTGTAATGAGCCTATGTATGGGTGTAGCTAACCCAAGTATAGGTGAATAACAAAATACCCAAGGGTTAGTTACTTTTTATACTGTGTTCTTATTACAGTTGATGTTATATCACGCTGGGTGATTCAAATGTTGAGTGATGTTATTGTTCTCCAATATTATTGGTTATTTATATTTATACTTGTGGTTTGGTGTGATGCAAGATGTTTATTCAAGAATTATAATAGGAACATAGTGATATATTAGTAATCATTGTTCATGATAGGGACATATTTATTTGCTTGTGATATATACATGCCTTTTTAAACTATGAAATAATATATCTATTATAACTGATAAAATAAATGAATTTACATGCCACGATAAAACACTTCTAATTCATGTTTATATAGAACATGAGTTATTGGTTCGTTGTAGCAATCACATGTTGAGGATGAACTTGGTGTTCCCGGTGTTCTAAGGTGTTTGTTTGTCCTATAGAGAAAATACCACCACATCGACATCAAATTGAGAATCAGATGAGTGGAAATTAGAACACTCATAATATATCTAATGTAGATCATCATGTAGAACCTACGGATCAGATCAATGTTTAGAATCTCAACTAATTCTTGAGGTTCATATGATCCATGGAAATGAATACTATTCATACCATGTCTTTGATGTGTGAGTTGGAAAGAGAATTTCATCTACAGTATCAAACTATATTTATAGGGGAAAGAGGACCCCAGGAATCCATGTTCTGAATTGAATAAATCCATATGTTCTTTTAACATCTTGGGACATCCATATATAGGAGGGTGAGGCTTGCTATATATATGCTTTGTGGACCTACCAAGCGTTGGTGGGATATTATAGTGGAAGTTGAGTAGTATGACATGATATCTTATAAGGACATATAGACATATTTATTGATCAATTTCTATACCAAAACATTGATGGAGAAAATTTCCATGATTACATGCATCTAATGTAGGAGAGAATGTCAGTGTTGAACTATGTTGGATGCTTCACTGACTTGTAACACTTTTCACCATCTTTAGAAGGTAATGAGATCTATACGAAGAGATGTTTTTAGGATGTTATTCTTCATGAGATCAATTGTTAGGTGAATTTTTTTTATTTTAGTAGTTTTTTGGTTATGATGAACTAGAAACTCAACACAGAAGGTAATTTGAGAGAGGGCCCAAGCAGCTGCCAGATTTTCTTAGTAGGGTGAACCGGGAGAACCTCTTTGAGTGGAAATAAGTTCCACTATAACAATTTTCACCAAGGTAGTAGTGGGTAGAACAGTACATGAAAAGGATATAAATACTAGGACCGTGTTCCATTACAGTTCTATCTATGTGTAATGTTTTCCCACAAGATCCCACATTGTACTTACCCCATAGTTGAGTGTCATATAAATAGAATATCGGGTCATATTTGAAGGTTCTATGATAAATTTACATAGTAGACTAGTGGTTGGGGACTAGGGAAGGAATCTAAGTTGGGAAGGGGCTTAACTACCCCTCAACATGCTGGTAGATGGAGTTCCACTGGGTGTTCAGGGTGAGGTAGGGGATGTGGTACCCCAATGCATGAGCATCAGCAGTAGGTAGGGGAAATAGTTTTGGGTAGTCAGAGTAGATCCCAGGGTAGAGGAACAAGTTAGTTATATGTTATGATGACTACTTCGAATATCATGGATGTATGACCATCTACTGTTAGAGGTGCGATTATTGTATCATATACAGTTGCTTGATTTTTTTTTGATATAGGAGCATCACATTATTTTCTATCTTATCATTTTGAAAATGGTTTGGGATTGGTTCCTAAAACCTTGGATGTTTCTTTGAACATTTAAACAGTATTGGGAGTAAAATTAGAGAATTTAATACTTTTAAGGTGTATTCTCTACAGATTGGTGGTTATAATTAATTTTGGGAACCGTTCATGACATAAATGAAAAGATTATACTTGATTCTTGGTATGGATTGGTTAGTTTTATACCAGGATCATATCAACTATTACAAGAGGAGAGTTATCTTCCAATATCCAAAAATAAGGAGTTATTTTCACTAGGGTAGGTGATATCATAATTCTGGTCATTTAGATCCAATTTAGTGTATATTAGATTCTCACACAAATCAGATAGTCAGTCTTACTATAGATAATGGTGAAATTATGTAGGATTATTTTAATCTAATGATAGAATGTATTCTATACGTTTTTCTTGATGTGTTAGATGGCTTACCACCTGAGTGATATATCGAGTTTATGATCTAGTTATTGATGGGTAAAGAGATATTTTCAATAACACCTTAAAAAATAAATCCAGTAGAGCTTTGGGATTTGAATGTTTAATAGAGATATTGGGAATATAAAGGCTTCATAAATCCTATTACATCCCCTTGGGCTTCTTATGTTCTATTATCCAAAATGGATGATGAGAATTTATTCCTTTATATGGATTAATGATTGCTGAACTAGATATGTTCATGAATAGATATCATCTTCCCTGAATTAGAAATATCTTTGATCAAGAGAGACATGATAAGATCACATCCAAGATAGATTTGAGATCATGTTACACTTGTCAAGGGTGAGACCAATAAACATACATCATACTTATTTTATGAGAAGGTATGGATTGTATAAATTTTTGTTGAATCCAATTGGGTAAAGTAATTTTTTTTAAAAGGAAAATCCATACATCCTAATTAAAGAAAAAGGTTACAAAATTCAAAAGGTAGGAAGAGTACATTTGTCACAATTAAAAATCAAAACAAAATCATCCAGAATAGAAGAGTAGAAGATATTGGTGCCTTCAGTTACTCATTTATTAGAATGGAAGTCCACAAGTTGATTCACCTCACGATACATATGAGTGATAATGTATGTCATGGAGGCAAAGATTTTTAAGCATTTTCTCCATTCATTCATGTACCTCCAGGAAAGATGAAGTTGATTCTTCCAAACAGCTTGGACAATATTGATCGAATCACACTCGAACTAGACCTTGTTCCAGTTATTCTTCCGAGAATGATCAGTTGGTTTTATAAAATCATACATTTCAGCTTCAATTGTAGTGTATTATATACAAGTACTGAATTCACCTCCCAAGAAGTCACCATTATGATCTCTGAAGGAAAAGCCGTACCCAGTAGGGCTGGGGATTCATCTCGAAGCGCCATCCAAATTGCATTTAATCCAGTTAATAAAGGGAGGATTCTCGAAAACTTCAATGGTGGAAAGGGGTTTGGGAAAAATATCTTTAACTTGATGTTTGTTCAAAATGATAAGATCAGTGACTGGATTAGAGCATCTGCATTTATGATGGAAGTTTCCATTCTGAACTGCCAAGTGGATATTTTGAATGGAGGACTTGTGAGTAATGATTTTACCTCCATAAAAAAGACTTGTTTATTATGTTCCAAATGATATGCAAAATTTATCACAAGAAACAAGGAAAATAATTCATACATGGTTGGAGAAATAAATGGCAAGGATGTCTTACACCCATTGGGTAACTTTCCTGTTTTGAATTTGATGCAACTAAAAAAAATTGAAAATATAATTCCACAGTTTAGTAGAGGTATTTCAAGAGATAAAAAGGTGGTTAACATCTTTACGATGTTGAAGGAAGAGGCCGAATATGGAACAAAGGGATATACCTACCTGCTAGAGGTTCTCCTCAAGAGGGAGTTTACCAAAGTGAAGCCTCCAAAGAAGAGTGAATTGGGAAGGCATCAACCATCCTGTTTTACAATTATACATGCAAGTTCTATCACCATGGGTGAGATGGTTTTAGTATTCTTTGGAATTTAATCGTCCATCCGTAGAAGGTTCCCAAACAAGAATATCATTATCTTCTAGAAAATCATAGTTTTTAACTATTTGAGCAATGTTATTAGGGAGAAGATTTTGTGTTTCCAATTTCTTCTTAATAGAGGAGTTTATGTCCAGATTGGAATTAATAGTATTGATTTGATCAATCAAGAGACATCCATACCAATTTTGATTCCAAATGTTAAGAGAGGAAAAAGCATTAATAGACCATCTGGAATTATTGTTTATATCTTGGAAGATTTTTTATGTCTAGACCAAATGGAGGATTGCAGATAGGTTATCTTGCCATTGGAAAGATTTTTAAAAAACTGATCTCTCAGAAATCTTATGGAATAATCCTATTGATTAATGAGACACCAGATAAATTGGGCAAGAAGAGACTGATTGAAATTTTTTAGGTTTTTAATTCCCAGGCCTCCTTTTGAGAGACGTAAACAACAGGTTTTCCAAGAGACAGTGAAAATATATTTTTTCAATCATGCTATTGCTCCACACAACGTTTCTCACCATTGTTTTCAGGATTTTAATAACAACGGCATGCCAAGATAAGACCATGAAAGGTTAGAAATGCTTGGAAATAACCACCTATTTAACAAGGCAGATGCAACCCGACATTGAGATGGTTTTAACTTTCTAGAAAGAGAGAGTATTTCTGGCTTTGCTGAGATCACCAACAATGTAAGAGGCTCTTGGTCTTCCAAGGAAGAGAGGCACTCCTAGGTTGTTGAAAGGAAAGCTACCAGCTTGGATACCTAGGTAATTTTTAAGATCATGTTTTCTAGGGATAGAAATATTTTTACCAAAGAAAATAAAGGATTTATTCCAATTGATTTCTTGTCCAGAGACCAACTCATAGTGATGAAGAAAATTCTTAAGGTTCTGGGTATTCTTTTTTTGACTTTGAGTGAAAATGTTAATGTCATCAGCAAAGAGAATATGAGAGGGAGCCGAGACACCTCTAGAGGCTTTGAAAGTAAGAATCTCACCCGTAGAGACCATTTGGGTGAGAAAATTACTAAGATAGTCCTCAACAATGGAAAAGATATTTGATGAGAGGGGATAACCCAGCCTGAAACCCCTAGAACATTTAAAGTATCCTTATGGGGACCCGTTAACTAGAATGGATATATGAGTAAAGATAACCAGATCTTTAACCCACTGTATGAACTTGTTGTGAAATCCAATCTCAAGGAGAATTCAACCTATGAAGTTCCAGTCCATTGTGTCAAAATTCATTATAATGTCAATTTTAAGGCCAATATTACTTCCCCTAGTAGTTTTCTACAAAATATTGACACACTCAGAAGCAATGAGGGGGAAATCATGGATTTTCCTACCTTTGATATAACCAAACTGATTCCAAGAGATAATATTCTTGGAAATATTAGCTAGTTAGATAGTCAGGATCTTGGTTATGATCTTATAGATGGTATTGAATAGAGAAATAGGACTGAATTGTGAAATTTCACTAGCATTTTCAACCTTAGGTATGAGAGTTAAAAATTGATAATTGAAACAATGACTAATAGAACTATCTTTGAAGAAATAATTAACCAAATTACAAACATCACTTTTAATCACATTCCAGTGTGCTTGAATCATTATCTGGGTCCAATAACACTCATACCTTTGAAGAAAGAGGTAATTTTTGGTTGGTATGAATCTTAAAAGAGATATTTTTAGGAGATGAAACACAGTTTGACCTCAACAATATTCCCAATTTTACCTATATTGGGTAAATCATATACTATTTACTGTGACACATAAATAGTTGGACTCGAAGTGGTTCTAATGTAGGAGGATCAAGTGGTTTCATATGGCTCCAGGAAGCCGAGATGACATGATAATAATTACCATACTCATAATCTAGAGTTAGAAGCAATGGTACATTCCCTAAGATGTTGACGACACTATCTCATGGGTGATATGTTTTTGGTATACAGATAATAAAAGTGCCTCATGTACATATTTTCTCAGTGAGACACAAAACTTAGGTAGTGGAGGTGGGTCGAGTATCTGTAGTATTTTAACTTCATGTTTTCATATACACCAGTCACGTTCAAATTAATTTCCATTTATCTGACCTGAAAGATATGGGTAGAGGAAGTATGTGAGTCTATCGATGAGTGGAAGAAAATGGACTTATTTATATACATGAATCTAGATGTTCAGAAGTCTCATGGATGGGTAGATCTAACCTCAACATCTATTATACTCATGTTTTTGGACATTATTAAGACCTATTGGTTTTCTAATCTGAAGGTAGTAGTTCTAAGAAATAAATTTTATAGTGGGGAGACCTGATCAGGTTGGTCTCTTGGCAGTGAATTTTTTTCTTTTCTATGGCCTGTTATGGGTTCTTATGAGCTTGCGTGAGGAGTTGATGAGGGAATTTCATGCTTCTAGGTGGGTAGTGAATACTAGTTTTACAAAGATGTATCATGATCTCCATAGACAATAATAATGGCCATGAATAAATAAGGAGCTATCGGGCTTCATTTCTAGAAACTTTACTTATCATAAGGTTAATACCGAGCATGAGAGACAAACTTGAATTTTTCAAACATTACCCATTATTGAGTGGAAATGAGATTATTTTACAATTTATTTTTATAGTATTATCCATGATAACCCATACGAATGATGTTATATATATGATTGTTTATCTAATGATGATGATATACCACTTCTTACCTATCATGGAGACCATGACAGTTGATGATATGTGCATTATTTACATAATAAAAACAGTTTAGTTTCATGGTGTTGTGAGAAATATCATTTCTAATGGATATAGAATTTTCACATCACATTTATAGAAGGTTATTCAGAAAGATTTGGGATTATAGGTTATTTTGAGCATAGACTATCATCCTTAGACTGATGGTTAATCTGAGTGAACTATTCAGGTTCCAAAGGATATGTTAGGAGCCAATGTTTTGTATTTTTATGGTTCGTGGGAGAGAAAAATGGCATATATAAGGTTTTAATATAATAAAATCCTCCAATAATCAATAAAAATTTAATCTTTTGAGGCTTTTTATGGATGGTATTTCCATTAACCTCTTTACTGGTTGGAAGTAGTTGAGTTAGCACTTTTTGGGCCTAGTCTTGTGCTTGAGGCATCTGAGCAGTTTCTGTTAATCATACATTATTTGGTGAACAAACATAGTAAGTGAAAATCATATTATAACCATTAGAGATGACCTCTAGAATTAGAGGCTGGTCATCAGGTTTTCCTTCAGGTGTCACATTGATTGGGGCAACACCATATTAGGAAATAGGGAAAGATAACACCCATGTTTGTAGAGTCGTTTGAGGTAGTGAAATGGGATGGTCTAGTGGAATACCGTTTAGCCTTTCTACCGTGATACAATGACATGAACGATATATTTCACATGTCACAACATTGGAGATATCATTCGGAGAATTCCCATATGATAGATATAGTAGAAGTCGAGCATTGGGATGATGCGTCCTTTGAGGAGTATTTGATATGGGTTGTGGATCGTGGTGAGAAATATCTTTAGGATTGGACTATACCATTGGTTCAAGTGTAGTAGAATCATGGGAGAGTTCATGAGGAGAACTAGAAGAGCGAGTCTGATATGAGAACATGGTGTCTATAATTGTTTTTATAGACCTCACAGTGACAATTAGAGTAGCTTAAGTATGAGATGTTATATGGTTGGGAGGTTGTAAGATCCTGTATTTTTCCATGTACTTCTATCTCTATGTTTCTCATTTGTTTTTTTTTCAGGTGAGTTTTTACACTTATTTAAATTTTGGTGGGATTTTTTCATCATGGAAATTGATAATTTGAATAAACTTAGTCTTGCATTGAGAAGAAACTTATGAAAACTAGAGTGGGTCTATATGGAGTTACTTTATTGGGGAAAATGACTTAAAGTATAGATATGTATGTCTTTTTGAATTAATAGAGTCTAAGTATTAATGTATTAAGTGTTACCATGAGTTATTTTTAAGCCAAGAAGTTTTAATGGAGTTTTAGGCTATTTATATGTAATATGGAATGAAAACAAATCTTAAGAACATTTATATACCTTGTAAATGGATTAAACTTCATGAATTGTTCATGTGTTTTTAATAAAATAAAATGAGGTGAGAGGTTTTTAAAAAAAATATTAAATATAATTACATGATGTATAACTGATTTACACACCATTTAATTCCATAACATTCTATTTTAAAATATGTTTTATGTATGAATTTTTATTTCATCTCGCTGCATGATAATCTTCTAAAACCGAGTGCATCTTCCAGGATAATTTTTAGTGCCACATTACCTTCCAGATTTCCCATTTCTAAGAGAATTACCTGGTAATTCATTTTTCTTATGTTATCCCTTATCTCCCTTGTTTCTCCAAATTTTGTGGTGTAATCCCTTTACCATATGAATTATTGGTTTTTATCTTGATCAGTTTTGATCTAGGAACCTCTTTGCGATTATTTACACTTTATTCCTCTTTGAGATTTTCCATTTTATGCATTATTGGATCGTTAGTTAAATGTAAGGAACTAAATATTAACCCTATGGTTTGATAATTACCAAGTTTAGGAAGTATTGTTATTATGCCAACATAACATGGGACTGCATTAAATAAATTATTAATTCAATAATCCTTTGGATTCTATTGATGGAAATTGTTTTTTGACCTGTATTATGGATACCCATTGGGTGACATAACCTTGAATATAATATAATTGGATAATGTATTTATGTTTTTAGCATTATATAGAACCTTAGGTGATTTCATGATATAAAATACCTAAGTTATGACTTACTTTATATTGAGTTGACTGTTGATCATTTGTGATTTAAATAAAAGTGGTAGTTGAAAGAAAATTGGTAATTCACAAAAATTACCATTGAGGATTCTGATTTGATACTTTGATATCCATGCTACAATGAAATGACTTGTCATCCTTATTAAAAGTATTATATATCAGGAATGAAAATTTTACATTCCTATTTATATGTTATAATAATTATATTGAGTGGTCTTGAGAAAGTCCCATGCTATAATTCTTATAGTGAGTATGCTTAGCCCAGTCCTGTACTATAATTATTATAGGTATTTGTCAAATATTCTTTAATTATTATAGGTGTGTGACCTAAATTTTTGTGATTATATCATGGTTATATAGTGGTGGTTGGTATAGTCATGACACATTCTCAATGATGTTTTTTCATGATGAGGAAGTAGGTAGTTTTATACCATGGTTATAAGGTTGTGGTTGACATGGTCATAATAAATACTCAAATATATTCCATCATAGAGCCAAATTAGGTTGTTTTTGTATTTATTTAATTATTAATTTTTTTTAATACACCTACATATCACTTTATTGAAAACAATAATTATTAGACTACTTTGTTTATAAATGATGGTGTCGACATACTAAGTTATACTTATAACCTATTTGGGATGCTGTTTAGTACCCAAGAAGATTACATTGATGTCGGTTTGGACAAGGGAAAATGACTATATTGTTGAATGTTCATTACTGTATGGGATGGATTTTGGAGAGGATACCGATATGAGGTTTGATATCGGGGACTTTTGAGTCTTTATTTGGGTCTGATTGTATTTTACTTTCATTGTTTCAAGCATGAAATTTTGTTATATACCAACACATAATTACCATATTCCTTTATTATTTATTGGATTATTCAGTTGGATTTTATTATTGATTTCCTCTATGTATATATTTGGATTTATTAAGTTTTTAAGGATTATTTATATTGATATGTTACTTCATACGAGGGGGTATAGTCTCCCCACAATACATTTAACACATATACAGCTAGCCGACAACCTCTGTTGTATTGGGAGCCACTCTTTTGTTCTCATAACCAACTATTTTTTTCCATATGAGAGAGTTCTAGATCGGGGGATGTTACAAGTGTGAATCCAACTTTATAATGTTATCAATACATGATGCGAACTATGTACATAATCCCAATAAAAATATTGACCATTTATTTAATGGGATTAATACAATACTTGGAATGGAACCAGTATCCAAAAAATTTCTCATCATATGAGGATATATTATCATGTTCAATAAAGATAGATAAAGAATTATCTATGTCTTATGGATTCAGTGGGAAGAAAGAGAAGAAGAGTCTGACATATTAAAATATGGATAAAGGGAAGAAGGTAAAGAAGGATTTTAAAATAAGTGACTCTTGTGAAAGGAAACATATTGGTATATGATTAAAAGAGAAAATAATTTTCTTGATGTGTAGAGGAAAAGACCACCATGATTTTGATTTCAAGGGAATGAAAGAATATTTCAATATGAAATGATTCTATTGTATGTAGAGGGGGAACTATGAAAATGAATTCCTTGAGAATAAAGGGAATATACCTCAAAATGAGTTAAGGTGTCAAGGTAAATTTTATACAATTACTATAAAGGGAGTGGGATGATTAATGGTCTTATACTTGGATTCAAGAATTATGTTAGAAGAGTATTTTAATCAATGATATTATGATTATAAGAATTATGAAATCTATAAGGATTGTACTGAAGTACTATTTCATTAAGAATTTTAGAGAATATGTTGAATGGTACCAATAAACAAGAAAATTGATTCAGTAGAAAGTTAAAATTATTGAAAAAAAGGATTAAGTGAGGATAACCCTTAATATGTGACTAATTTTGATATAATAATTATAAAAAGGTTTTAATAAAGTTATAATTAACCTTTAATATGTATCTAATATTTTATTTTTAGGTAATTATGTGTTATTACAAATTCCAAAATTTATAGGAATTATAATAATATGGTTTTAGAAAGAGGAAAAACCACATGCCATGTGACAACCAGTCACATCCGGCAAAGTCATGTGGCATGAACCCATAAAAAATGATAAGAGTTTAGTGGATACCACTAGCCTATGTAATATCTTCGTTAATATGTCATAGTGTTTAGTTAAATCATTTTATAGATAAATATTAATATTTATCCATTGGTGTTACTGTTTAGGTTTAGTGATTTAATGTATTATACCAGATAACTTGTGATAAAAAGCTTGGTTTGGAAAAATATTTTTAAACAGATGGGATGAATTTTTACAATTTTTTGGATCAAATGACATATTAAACATTAATTTTACTGATTCATAAAGACAAAAATCATCTTGGATATTCATTTATTATATTAAAAAATAATTAAAAAATGATTGAAGAACATAAAAGGATGAAATTGTTCCTGTGGAATAAAAAGTTGTCAAGTAATTATATTTTCATATATACTTATTCAATATGTTATAAGAATAACTCAACTCTAGGAAATTGATATTGAAACAAAATTTTATCATAATGAATTAATTTACATTGAACCCATGGTCTTTAAATCATACAAAATATATGATTTAGAGGCCCTTAAAAGTACTCTGATCATTCAATATATTTCAATAAATGATATCTATCACTCTCTATAATTATTTATTCTTTTCATTAATGTTAATATATTCACTTTCCACCAACGTTCTCCCACTTAGAAACCTAGTCATGTGTTATTTTATATGTCCTTTATACATTATTTTATCTCATATCAAAAGGATGTTTTATTAAAACTTCTAATTATTTTTTATTTCTATAAAGTTATATTCAAATATCAAACCTTTGATTATTGAGATCAATATTGAATTGCAAGGATGCAATTTATTTAAGGATTGGGGGGGGCATGTAACACAACATGATTTTAAAGGAGGAACCTCATAATTGATAGTGTATATGACATGAAACTCTAATATTAAAAGATAATGTGACACCATAATATTTTATGATATATTTATTTTTAAATAAAATCAGTCTCTTCAATATCTTTCAATTAATGCAACATAGGGTATGAATAAAACACAATAATCTTTTAAAATGTTATTATCTAAACAAAACCATTATAACCTAGCCATTTAGTTAGAAGGTATAAATAATAATGACTAAATAAAGAAAATTATATAGTTTAACAATATTTAAAATAAATTAATTTAATGGTTATCTGTTGATTATAAATAAATTAAGATTTATTTAAATAAAAAATAAATATTTTCTGAAAAACTATATTTTTTTAAAAGGAATTTTAGTCTTGGTTTATGAAAATAATTTAAAATTAATTCTTACCAAATTTTGAAAATATATTTGAAAAAAATTATTTTTTGTAATATTGATGTCAGGATTATCTTTGGCTAGATTTTTTCTAACTTTCTGAACAAATTATTTTTAATGATTAGTGATAAATACTGAATTTAAATTGAAAGATATATTTTCATCTAAATTATTTATAAAGATAAATTATATTTTAAATTTGTCTTAAAGTATCACATGTTCAATTAAGTATATATTAATATAATTTAATTCATTTTAATCATTTTAATATAAATATTTTATATAAAATTTGTAAACTTTTTAATATTTTCTCTTTGAAAACCCAATTTCTCATTGTGTCTGCAGGAATAATTTTAAATTAATATTTTCCACTTATATTAATGGAATTTAGAAAAATTGATTCCATATTTTAAATAATTATAATTTATATTATTTAATAATTTTATAATAATTTTTTTACCATAATTAATAATAAAAATTAGTAAAAATTATTTACTATAGTTAAAGTAAAAATTGACTTACCGAGGGTTAAACTATGAACATAATGATTAATAATGACCCAAAACTTATCCAAAACCAATTTTATGGACATATGTCGACCTTATCATGAGTCTATAGAAATCTCTATTTAGTAATCTTTTGTCATGGGAAAATTTTGGTACACTTTTGTTTCAAAAATTATAAATGTTCCACTCACCTCGCTTATAAAAGGCCACCCCTATCCTATCTTCTTCACAAATTCAAACCCTTTTGTTTCAGAAAAGACCTACCCAAATAAATTCCCAAATTAAATGACCTAATACTATAATCTTCTTTTTTTGTTATAAATATATTTTAGAACTAATTTATGTATAATCCTAAAGAGGTGATATGAGAAGTGTTAAAATTTCAAACTATGTGTTTTTGTTTTATTTCCTCGTCCACCTACTTAAATTAGTTTTAATTTATGATTATAAAATAAAAGTAGTATTAATAATATATTTTTATTTCATTATGATACCATAATTTTTTATATCCATCTCCTCTTCCATCAAATTAAAAATGATGATGTCACTTGTGTGTACGGAGGACTACTGCCTCACAAACTAATCTAACACATTTTCCATCAACAGCTATCACATTTGGGTATGATGGTTAATATAAATTATATATATGATATTTATAAAAATATTATATATTTGTTTTAATTATATCATATATACATTTTTTTAATTTCCACCCCGTTGGGGATATCATAATATCGCTTGTGTGTAAGACAGACTACCTCCTCACAAAACATTGTGATTCATTTTTCACTAAATCATTAAATGGAATCTAATAAGGATAAATTCAATGAATAAAAGTGATATAAATAGAATAATTAAGATATTAATAACATATATTTATTTTTTAAAATATTATATATCATTTTATTTCTTACCTTTTCACTCAGTAAAAGATGATAACGTCATTTGTGTACGTGTGGACTACCACCTTAACAAAGTGATGTGACCCTATTTTTATCAACAAACCACATGTATGATATATATAATTTTATTTAAAGAACTAATATTGTATATATTATATAATTATAATTGTTTAATGATAAAATAGTTCTTACATATTTTCTATAATGACTATCCAAAAATAGAAATGTTATTCATGCGTACGTACGACCCTCCGACTCCAAGATCATGACATACCTCATTTCTCAAAACCATATTTCATTATTGGTATTAAAATTAAAATTTATGTATAAAAAGTCTTTATAATAATTCATTATATATTTAAATAATGACCTCTTTGACAAACAATCAACCTACCGAAGTCATTTTTGACACATAAGTCAAATATCGACTAAACAACAGACACAAACTTAATTTATTATATAATTGTATGTAACATGGTAATTAGTAAAATAAATGAAATATTAAACATGAAAAATGTTATTATGAATGTAAATAATTAAAATAAAATTATAATTCATGAAGATAAATAACATATGTGATGATTCAGTATCAAGGTAAGAGTTTCTCCACTCACTTTTACTTCTGTGAAACATATGCCATATTCACCAATTATTTCCTTTATACTGTGTATTTAATAACTATTGGATATTTTATAGAATTAATATATTTATATTCACAATATTTAATGTTTAATTTATTTATGGGGCTTATGATTTAGTTACCATTATGGTAATGCTTTATTTCACAATCTCATCATTATTTGAGATTTTTTATGTTTACATATCCCATGAAAAAATTATTTAATATTTTTTTCTGAAATTAAATTTTTTCTTATTAAAATATTCTTATTCATAATATTTTTAAACTAATAGAAATATTTTTCCACTCTTCGTTACATAAAATTATTGATAATATTTTTAAGAAAATATGATATTATTTCTCTCTTTGGTTGGAAATCCCATTTCATTCAAAATGACGATTTCTAATTTTTTTTAACTCTTTTAAAATGATTTATTAATTTTTTTTACCCATTTTATCTTTTAATTTTATATGGAATCTTCATGCCTTTTTCAACGTAATTCCCATTTTTATTTTACCCAAAATGTGAAAGGAATCACAATTTTAACATGTGTGGAATGGATAAAATTTTATATCACTATGATAAATCAATGTTATAATTCCTATTTTATAGGTTTTAAAAGTTAAATTTAAATGGAATGTAGTTTAAAAATGTTTTGGCAACTTTTTTTGTTTTAAAAATTTCCTTTCAAAATGAAAAGGTTGTTTTCTCAAAAATGTTTTTAATAATATTTTTATGGTATTTCTATTTGTCAAAAACATCAACCATTTATTTTACTTATGATCTGCTAAGGATATATTGTATTATTACCATCATTATTATTTATTTGAGTGGTTTATGATCCTTTTGATTGGGGATGAACAATTTTATTATGATTTACCATTTTACTCTAGATGGATAATGATTTTATTTATTTATTCGAGTTATTATTAAAATTTTATATGTTATTTTTCAATATGGATATTTATGATGATCTTTTTTCACCCCTTTTATATGTGTAATACATTGGACTTAGTATGGAACTTGTTGATCCCACTATAGTGCCTTTAAGAATCAGTAGGTATCATGAGAAAAACTAGATTGGGTTTTAGCTGTGAACATACCAATTTATTGAGAAATCTTATAACAAGGAATAGATGATTTGTTTTAGAAATATCAATTTATTAATTGAATCATTATGAATTTTTTATTGATATTCCATGTGATTATTTGAATATTTATAATATCCATGGTTAATTTTTCAAACAAATGTGATTATTTATATGGAATTATTTGATCATCATGTATTCATTCCATAGGATGCTCATGTTATTGATTAGATGGAACATGATTCATTTATTTACCTTTATATTTTTATTATTCCTTATTTATTCATATATTTTACTGTATTCTTACCCTTATTAAGTATCTAAAATCACATATTTCTTATGTTTTGATTTCCACATGGCACAGGAAATTGTTTTGAGATTTATATAGAAGGATAAACTAAGTAGGAATAATAGTGTTCTAAAATAGAATTTTATGGGTAGTTTATGTTTTCAATTGTAACATGAATTTCAAGTATGTATATAGTTTACCAAGACTACTAAACTATCCTATACTCGAGGATGAAATTACTTATATCATATTCCAATACAATAAACAATACAATTGATATGGTCTATTGATTCTGTGTTCACTATAATATATAGGTAGAAAATACAAATTATTAGTATAATTATTAATTTTTTATTTATGAGAAGGATGAAGACTTTAAATTTGAAGGATAATTCTAAATAGTTGAAATCAAATGTATGACCAACAAATTAATAATGTTAAAAAATAAACATTCCTTTATTTTTAATATTCATATATAATTCAAGTATTGATTTTACCTATAGACTTTCTTGTCAATAATAATTATCCTTGAATTTTTGCCATAATTTCTTTTTTCATGATTGAAAATATTTTCTAATAAATGGTTAAAAATTTCATATCATTTATTGATTTTTGAGAAAGAGAACACAACATTATGGAATTATATTGATAGAAATAATATACTATTATGGATATGGAAAAGATAGAAGCATCAATATGAAAATGTTTCTTATTATGGTGTTGAGAAAATATTGATATTGGATTTTTACTCCCATGGTAGAGTAAACATGATAAAATAAAGTGTCTTGAATAAATGACGTGGTATGTATCATTTATTAAAGAATATTGACTTAGAGTTATTGACATGAATTTCTTCATGGATACTTTCTATCTACATATTTTGGAATCAATGGAGAAATATATTTTTATGTGAAATATCATTTAAGACCTAAATTCAGTGTCACCAAAGAAGTAATCCCAAGAAACATATTTTTTATGATGGTGTGGATGTAATGGGCACCATCTTTTCTCCCATTGGTATTCATCAAACTATTTCATATAATGAATCAAATAGACTAATTTTCAACCCTTACTGGGAGACTAAAGTAGTTGTGGGTAATATATAAAAGCAACCATATGTGTTCTCGGTTCATTTAGTTTAGCTATACTTTTGTCTTTTATGTTAGTAAATTTATTACTACATTATTTTGGTTTTATTTTAGAATAGAATGTTTGTTTTAGTATTTTTTTTCATTTCATTTAATTATATTTGTTTCACATCCAAAAAAATGATTCATAGAAAAAACAACACAGAAATAATAAAATGGAATAGATTTTAAAAAGATCTAAAAATAACTTTACCTTTAAAAAAAACTAGTCTATGCTAGTTTTAAAAAATTGTCTTCAAATAGTTATTTATTAATACAGAATTAAAAAAAGTATTTAAAATTTTTATGAATATTGTTTTCAAAAAGTGGTTTATTTGTTTAAATAATTTTTAAATACATGTCCCTAAAAACATAGGTTGTAAAATGTTTTTTAAAAATGGTTTAAAATAGGTTTTTAATATAGCTTAAATTAATTGGTTTTAATTTTTTTTAAAACAACTTTAATTTTTTTTTTCTAAAAATAGTTTAAATAAGTTCAAAATAGTTTTTAAATATGGTTTTTGGATAATGTTATTAAAATATTGCTTTAAAATAGTTTTTTTAAACTAGTTTAAAAAAGAGTTTTAAAACTATTTTTTTAAAAAAATATTTTAAAATTTACTTTTTAAGAAATATAAAAATCCATTTTTGAGGCATAATTTTTAAAAATTGGTTTAAAACAGTTTTGAATTTTTTTAAATAGTTTTTATTTACAAGTTTATTTTTTTAAAAAACTAGTTTTAAAATAGTTCTAAAAATATTGAAAGGTATCTAATTTCATAAAAAATATTTTAAAAAAATAAATTTGTATCAAAATAATTACATAGTGTGACACCAAAAAAATCCTCTAAAATTTTACATTTCATTTCTATTCTTTGATTATATTGTGGAATATTTTATGTCTTGTTTGACTTTAAATTTTTATGCTTTTGTTACATGTATCACCTTTTCTATTCTTTATCTTTCCAATAATTATTTGATACCACCATTTATAATTTTTTTCTTTTTTTATATATTAGTTAACATATAATTTTTTTTAATTGTTATAAATAATATGAGCAATAATGAAAAAATACGCATGAAGATATTTCTTGATAATGATAAAATATTGTAATATCTAGGATTGAATCCCATGGAGTGCTTTAGTGGGTATAATAATTATAAAATTTATCAAAAACATTATATCATATGTAATTTTATAATTATTTATAAAATATATCTTAGGGGTTTCATTTAGAGACATTACTCATATGGGTCAAAGGCATGACCAATCGAGTGGGGGTTCCACTAGAGGTATTCATAGAACCTATTCACACACAGAACCTCCAAAAGATATCCCAGAAATTATAAGTTTTCCTCTTACACCACCAATTGATGCTATGAAGATTTTTCCACATAGTTTTTCATTATTATTTTAGTTAGGATCTGCTACTCATATACTATTTTCATATACTGTGATTGTTCTAAATCCCTTTTATCCTTTTTCTACAACTTCTATATAACATTAATTTCCCAAAAATACTCATCAAGGATTTGATGATCCTGATAATTCTAATTATACTCCATAATAATAATATGTCCTAGATCATGAATATGAGAGAACACATCTTTCACAGGATATCGATCCAATACAACCCAAAAATCTATCCGAGACTAATGATCTTCCTGGATCAAGTATATGATTAAAGTAATATTATTTCAATTGTAATTTGATATAATTATAATTTTTATTTTATCTTTTTGACATGGTATTTTAATAATAAATATGTGTGTACACTTATACCATAATTATGGAATAGTTAAAGAAATAATGGTATATTTCAATGAAAATAACTAAATGATAGGTAAAAATTCTAGATGATGTATAATTTTCATGGAGACATTATCCAAGTATAGTGACATCATTCTCATTAAACCAAACTCATGGAATCATGTTAATAATCAAATTAAGGGGAACACATGGGATTAGATATGGTAACCAAATTTGTTAAATTGAATTATGTATTATTATTTAATTTATGTGAAATAATATGTTTTTCATATCTTTGATTTAATATTCTCAGTGGTAAATCTATTTAGGTTACATTGTTAATGGATTTGGGGGTAACTATTACAATCATAAAATAATGAGCTAGATCTTGGTTAGAGGAGTAGAAACAACATTGACTTAGATAGAATACCAATCTACATAGATTTTCTAGTTTTCTATTACCAAAGAGTGATCACTTATTGGAAGATTAATAAGTTTAACGTATTAATAAAATTTAATGTTTTTTGATTTAAAATTAAATTATTTTGTTTCATTTTGAATTTTCACAATAGGATTAATCAAAAATAAATACAAAAACAATTATTTTATGAAGTACATGAACACTTTGGACCCCAATACTATGCAAGAGTAAGGGGAAACCAAATATTTTTTATGAATAATTATTTTTAATTAGGTAACAAAACAATTTAATCATACTAATTTAAACCAATCACAATATACATTACTTGATATGAATAAAATAAAATTTGAATAATACAAACAAATATTCTAAATGAAACTGAATAAAAAAATAAAAAATAATGGATGTGAGACCATATAATTATACCAAATAAATATAAAAAAACCAATTAAAAATGAATTTAATCAAGATGAGACAATATAACCATATGTGAATTATATTAAACCAATATGAATTTATTAGAAAGATACTCATCAAGAAATATGTCAATAAAAAATAAAAATAAAATCTATTATGAACCAAGATAAGAAATACCAAGCCTAAAAAGAATATAATATATAAAACCTTTACCACACTAAAATTAACACAACCAATCAAATCAAATATAGTATAATTAGAGAAACATTAAGTGAATGAAATCAAATAAAATAGTTCAACACCTAATAGATTTAAAAACAATTTAATAAATATAAAATAGAAATAAATAAAATATTCATTCATGAAATAAAAGAATATAGATATAATGTTACCTTGGTTGAACCAATGTGAACAAAAAAATGACATGAAATGAATAAAAACAAATAGAATCAAATGGAAGCAAACTAAACTAAAATGAAATCAAGAGAACTAAAAAAATGAAATATTTGTAATGAATTGAAACCTAAATTATTAAAACCAAACAACCTAATTAATATCTCAATTTATAAAATTAAGAATTATATAATCCACACATTTATTTAAAATCATTTTGAACTCATTAGTTAAAAAATGTATACTTTTGAGATAATTTTATGTTAAGAAAAAAATAACATTGGAATTAAATAAAACCACTAGTTTTGACACCATTAAATCTCCAAAAAAATATACTAATTTTATAAATTCCTTTAAAAAATATATATATTTCCAAAACCATTTTATAATATTACCATGTTATTGAACATTCTTACCCCAAATCATTATATATGAAGAGCTCAATTTTAAAACCTAGAAACATATAAAAAAAAGCACTATAACACATTAAAACTCTATAATCATAGTTCTTTCAAAAATTAATATAGACAACACCTATTTTAATCAAATCACATTTTTTTACAATTAAAGAAAATGTGAACAAACTAACCAATTGAACTGAACCAACCGGACATGATTAAAATTTATATTAATAAAACTATATGAAATTAAATCATAAAGAACAAAATTAAAAAAGTATGTACAATAACAATAAATATAATATTATAATAAATTGAAATATAAAATATGGAGCCCAATAAAATGAAACCAAATGACTAAAATTTAACTAAAGTTAAGAAAATCAAATTTAATCAATTCTTTCCAAACAATACTTCAATTAAACAAATCTATCTAAGTTTTTTCATTTTTTTTATTTTTTCTAGTGTTTTTTATAAATATAATATTACTAAATAATGATTTATTACATTAAATCTACTTTTCAATGGGTGATATTGAACATATAAGACTATGTTCTTCAAGTGAAATTGTTTTTCTTGAGTGGGAAGAAGAAAGATGAGTGTGACATAAATGAATAGACAGAAGAACATGTTTTTTTGTATTATTATGTTTTTTTGAAAATTGATACCTATTTTAAAATTATATTTTTATTTATATCCTCAATAGTGTGTTTTATTGTCCATTTATGAGAAATAATTTAAAAACATTAGGATAAATGGACATTTAAAATAAATATTATATGATGAGAACTAGGGGTGAGTTTTATGTTTTCTTGGGAAGAGAATCATCCCCACTAGGTACTATCCATTTGAGAGCCACTAATAGCTCGAGTATATCCCAATTAAAAATGGATATAAAAGAATATTACAAGGACATAGAAAAGGAATATAAGAGTATTAATGAAGTAAAATATTTACTATATAATTTTGGAAAGATATGATAAATTTATTTCATTCACTTCTATCAGAGGTTACTGAATTATTTGATATATATATTTCAACAATGAACTCTATATATGATGCAATTGTATGCGGAGATGATTGTCCTAGTGCTGGTTGAGGATATGAATTTTCCCATGATGATGATGAATATGATGATGTTAGTAGTGAAGAAATCCCTGATGTGGGTGGTGATCATGTTGGAATTGGTGATGTTGAGGAAAATGTTGATCCCTCCATTTATGATGTGGTCTATATGATACAATTTTATATATGGTGTTTTTAAAATAAAACTAGTTGCATATAAATTTAATTATATAGAACCGACCCAAGATACCCTCACAAATTGAAACTCATCCACACCCAGTACATACCCAAAGGTCATTCCGGATCACCATAGGAAGAAGACTATAATTTGGGAAATAAACAATAACTAGAGGGAATGATTTCTCCAAAACAAAAATAGACGACATTAAATATATATATATATATGAAATATATAACAACAAATTGAAAATAGATAAAATATATTACATAACTAAAATAAATTATCACAAATAATAAAACAAAAAAATATCTAAACAAATCCAAGGTACGAGTCCAACAAAAAAAGAAAAAACCCAAAATGAGAAATATCTACTCTGTATGATAACTAAATGTCATTACACTATATCACCACAAGATAAACAAGAACATCTAACAAAAATATCATAGCCTCATTATATCTCCTTTCTTTCTGCTATCAAAGTACATAACTACGCCGACACACTACCTAAGTGGTGTGGATGGTGTGAGATAAACTGGATCAGTAGGATTGTACCTAGGTGTTCCATAACAAGTATCTATATTGTAATCTAGACATTATAATATTTTAAAAAATAATACATGATAATCAATTAAATATAATTTTTATCAAACAATGGTAAAAAATACACCTTTTTCTATATTTATAAATAACGCAAGAAAAATAGATTCAAATTATATCACATATTTCAAAGCAGGTAATCAGAGCCAAATGATACAAAACAAAGAACATGTAAAATCACTCCAATGACCATTATTGGTTTTGATATCTATAACACTCATTCTAAAACATTGACAATCACTCAAATTATGTCCCTAGATATTTTTATAAATTCTATGGAGCATAGGAACACCCCATCAAGTAAATCGCCAACAAGTCCAACGAGTCCCAAGGACACCTGTACTAGGGATAAAAAAACCAAATGGGTAAACCCACCGAATGTGATGACAAAATTGGAATATTTTTATACTTTCAAAATAATTACCCAAGCATTCCCTTGTGCTAAATTTTCCTATTCATTTCATAAAACCATATATTAAAATATATTTCATAAATCAATTTCAAAATACTCTAAAAATTCTTTTTTTGTTTTAAAAAAACAAGTGGAAAATCCATGTTTCTAAAAAAGACTTTTACAAACACAAATCAGCTGGCCATTATAATTTATTTATAAAATAATTTCTGAAACCATATAATTCAAGTTTCATCAAATATATGCTAGATATGTAACCACCTACCACAAAGTCAGGTCTCACAGAACCACAATTAGATATAATAACATTATAATAAAATTAATGTGATCAATAGAGGCCCAAGATTTGATTATCTTGTCTTAGAACAACATTTAACAAAAAAATGATGGTGGAAGGGATATGTCACCACATAGATCAAAGGGTACACACCCACCACACCATAAAAAATAATGGATAGACCCCCAGATAAATAATGCACCATTGAGATAGAAATTATCATGAATAACATCACCATAGGATCAATATATTCACAAATGCAGAACAATATCACTTCTGTGACCAATTGAAATGAATAATTAAAAATGTCACTTTCCTAGATAGATGCAATACGACCAAAATGAAGATCAAGAATGTAATAATGTGATCTTGATGGAGTGTAGACACCCACAATTTCATGGAATTTCCCTTGGGTTTGAGGAAGATGTTAGAAAGTCAAAATAATTAAAAGAAGTTAATTGAGAGGTGCAAAAAATCTATTGGTTGTGTACAATTCATGACATAAAATACAGATTCATGTCATGAATCCTTCAATGTATTTCGAAAAAATTCATACCTTGGAATAAAAAAAATCATTGATTGAACTTTTCATAATGTGAACATGTTTCCCATCCTGTAAAATTTTCACACTCTGATCCAGACTCATGTAATCATCATGGGAAAAATTTCATAATACATGACCTGTTCATGATTTGAATATTTATAGTAGGGTATTCAAAATCCAATTCCTAAATAAAAAAAATAAACTAAATACAAATCCATTATAACCCAAAAACACACTCTTAATACTTAAAGGAGGTGTACCATTTTACCAGGATGTTAATATCTACCAAACATATGAATTTATGTACCCAAAAATCCATGTAGTGGAATGGTTCTCTAAAAATAGGTGGAGACACTTCTCCCTCACTGATGACTAACACTCCTAAGTCGTATGAGAATATGATTTGTGTCACCATAACACTCTGGATAACAAAATAGACCTCCCATGGTAGAATTTTACATAAGAATCAACGATTTACACTAGATGTTGTATAATTGAAATATTTTTCTTTAAATCAATATATTCCCAACTTAGATCATGAGAGTCATCAAGATGGTAATTCTTGAGTTGAGATATGGGAAAAATCATGAATACCTATCAACTAATATGGTAATTCCAACTATTATGAAACCTTCCCAATATGACTAGTGAACTAAAATAGTCTAACATATCTCAGAGATATCTTCCCATATTTCCTAGGTCAATGGTGACCTAATTGAGGAGAAACGTTCAGGAATATCTGATCACTAATAAAAAAATCAAAAGGATTACATTGATGATATTTATATGATTTTTTATAACTTTGAGTTGTAACCAGACACTGATATATATCTTGAACCCTCCCCAACATATACGAGACCAGACTTAGTCCCACGATAAAGGCATCACCCAACGCTTTTCAATAAATAGGTGATCTGCATGGGTGACCATAAAAATCCATGAAGGGTTCCATTATGATCGATGACTGTTAACTAATGTTAAAAGAGAACTTGAATAGTTCGAGATGTCTACCTCACAATCAATCTAAATCCAAGACACAATCCTAGAAAATTCCCCATATTATGTTAATAAAACACTCAATTTGACTATCTATCTATGGATGTTATGTTGTCCTGAACCTGATAAGATTCCCCATCACCTCCTAGAGAATCTTCTAGAATTATGATGTAATCCAAGGATCCACTTATAAAACAATGTTAGAGGAAACCCCAATTAACCTCATGATATCCTGCACATACATCTTATCTAGATCAAAAATGTTTGTGGTATCCCTCATAAAAATTAAATGGTTTTACATTGTCAACCAATCAATCACCACCCATATAGCATTATTCCCTAACATAGTCTACAGTAATCTAAAAAACGTCCATAAGCACCTCAATGAATTTCCAAAGCAGTACTAGAAGAGGCTGGAGAAATCTAAAATGTTTATAATTATATTACTTTATCTATTGGTAGGTGTAATAGTAGGACACATAATTTGAACTATCATGCTTCATACAATTCCACCAGAGTTGTCATATTACATACTAATATATTTTCATAGTGCCCAAATGAAAATCCCACAAATAAATATGATGGTAAAAAATCCTCATCAATGATGGGATGTAAAAGGAATCCCCAAATTTAATAATACAAACTAAAGGGAGAGTCCAATCAGAAATGACCTCCCCACTATATATGGTTTATTGAATTCCCATAAATTCATAATACTATTACTTATCCTATCGAATAGAATAAAGGGTAGATGATAAAAACTAAACACTAATCAAATTAATAACTGAAAAATACTCCTAAATATCTATATGAAACTAAGAAAAGATCCCTATAAGGTTCCAATATTCCTTCAATAATAAAATAGCATGTGATGGAACATTTTATATAAGCTCATCTATAATGACATTCCTCTCCTCAGAGGTGTAGAATATATCAAAGTCGAATGTCTAAAGGCACTCTACCCACCACCCTTGTTTAGGATTAATGTATTTTTTAGGAAATATATATCTCACAATATTATAGTAATATAATAATATAAACCTCTCCCAAAATAGATATTTCCATCAATATTTAAGAATACTCATAATTGTGACCAGCTCTAAATCACGAGTGAGGAAATTATTTTCATGATTTAGAAGTTTAAAATACCTATATGAAACAACATGATAATCCAACATAAGAACACAGCCCAGACTATCACTGGAAGCCTCAAAATTAACCAAATACCCATTACTCAGCTCCGGTAAGCTTAGAATAAGAGAAAATGTCATAATTCATTTCATTTCATCGAAGGAGACTATTATTTCGCATACCATGTGAATTTCTCCCCTTTTTTAGTAAGATAAGTAAAAGGTGAATCTAACATTAAGAAACACTTTATGAACCACTGATAATATATTATAATACCATGTAATCACTAAATGATAAAGACATTTAATGGATCCTATCAAGACTAGACAACCTTAAACTTCTCAATATCAATAGAAAATCCATATTTATAAATCTCTTTCCATAAAAAACATCACTTCTTAAATCTATATATTAAATTCATAAATATTTACTTACAATGTTTGGTTCCTAAATATTCCTAAAAATATATTCATTTGGTTGTCGTGATCACATTATATTTTGAGTAAACCATAATATCATCCTTGACTATGATGAAAAAACTAGTCAGATACTGATCGAATATCTAGTTAATCAGAGAAATGAAAATTTCATGAGTGTAAATAAGACTAAATGAAATCAAAATATATTAATAATGGATATAAATATTTATAAAATCTATCCTCATTTTATCAGACTCATGAACTCTAAGCTAAAAATAATATATCTGATGACCAATTCTGAAAAACCACATCATTGAATTTAATTAATCAAACAAATCATCCACACTAGAAAAAGGACATTTATTCTTAACTGTCACTCAGATCAACTTTTGATATTCCAGGAATAATCAAAGTAAAATACCAGATTTCTTGGAAAAGAGAAATGAGCTTCCCATGGTGAAAAACATTGGAGAACAAAACCTTTATCCATCTAATCATCCAACTAAAATTTGATATCTTTTAGATTTTCTGGTTCTATATGATAAAAGAGCACCATAATCAACTATGTACTCAACAACATGTCAATCATGACCTATAAATCCATATTTGAAGGAAGACTAGAGAATTCATTTCAGAAAACATTAGTAAAGTCCCTAAAAACTAAGGAAAAATAACCTTCAAAATAAATAAAATTAAGATCAATTGAAATATTTGACACCACACTCTTGAACTTTGGGATGAAAGGTCCTTCACAACATGAACTCAAATCCCACTTTCCCTGAAAAACCCAAGAGCTCCCATCAACAAAATGGAACAAAACATGTCAATGATAAAAATAAAATTGAGCATTTTGAGTGAAAAACAAATCAATATCCATGATGATGTCAAAAAAATCCAAATTGAGAATGAGTGAATCTTACACTAACTCTACCTCAACTATCGATAGTGGACATGAAGGACACTGAAACCCCAACACTCTCATCATTACAAGAGTTGTTTTTAACACCATTATAAATGATATGAGATCCATAAAAAGTTTCAACACATCAACAAAATAAGTAGATATAAATGAGTGGGATGAACTATTATCAAATAAAGCAGTTGATATAGAAGATGAAATAAATGTCAAACCTCTCACTATAACTAGATATACTTAATACTCTAATGAAAAATCATGGAATGAGGGAAGGTGATCCACTCATGAGTCCTCTAGATGGATCATGGAATACATTGATGCACTTAAAAATATCTTAGTGGCCTTTGGAGATGATTATACCTAACCATAATGAGGTGTAGACATAGCCTGTCCCAATCACTATAAACAGAAGCCGTAGTCACAACCATTTCACATCTTCGTAAGTGTGAAATATGAAGGCATGGTGTGCCTGGACATTTTAAATTTCTTGTAAGCCTGGGGCACAATACCATCTATAACTAATGGTTTATAGGATTATTTCTACTAAGAACAACCTTCACCACTCCTATGATGCTTATACCATTCCCTCCTCTTTCCGTACATGCTACTAATAATACCACTAGGTGGAAAAGAGGAAGAATAATTGAAATTCATTCATTATATGTCCATTTATGAAATTATATCCATGTATACCATTTCCTCATGGGTATAAATATTCAGTATAATTAATTGTGATATGATATTTAGTCAAAAACCTTATCGGTACTCCTGATCTTTTAGCTGATCATTCTTCACTACCTCTATAGAAAAATGAACCATCTTCATGAACGATTGGTGTATTCCTACAATAAACACTCTACCTACTTATAAGAGAGGAACTATATAGACTTTTCCATCATCATATACTAGGCATAGAGTTTTTCGAAGAATCGGGTCTTGAAACTCTTATAGTCCAATCCCACAGGCATATTTTCATTTATCATGGAACCCCTCAATAGCTTTCTAGGACCCTAAAGTCTGAGTGCAGTGCACTTCAGCATGATATTATCATATATGTACATGATTTCAATGTTCAAATCAATATTTCCATCCAGTACTCCACCTCTTTGATGTCCTTTTCATATTTAAATGATGGGGGTTCTCATGTATGAACTATTAAGATTGATCCCCTTCTTATCTAGATCCCAGATTCACTTGAATAACTATTAAATGTGCTTGGGTAAATTTTAGTCCATGTACCAAACTACTCGCATGATAACCTCTATAATATTATTAACCAAAGTAAAAATCACTTTATAATCATCCTATTTACTATGCCATGGAACCCATAGAATACATCATGGAGGCATACTACTGTATATTCAAAATAGAATAATTGATCATGTGATAGGGTAATCTCAGTTAAAAAAAAACCATGAGAAAAAAATGAGATTAATGTTACGAACTCAACATAGGAGACACATATCCCAACATACCATGGTAACTTGAGTTTTTTCATGGAAAGAGATATATAGGGACTCACCATAACATACCTCACAAATCCTGACAAACCTATCTCAAGACTACCGAAATCACAAGATGATTCCTAACCATGTTTTGATAGTAAGATATAACGAACCGAAATAAGATACCCCCACAAATTGGATGCCTACCTAATCTGTTACATACCCAAAGGGATTTCCCAATACCCAAGGACATGTGTCTAGAAATCGTATATCAACAACCAGAGGTAACAATTTTTCCCTTCCAGAAACTAACAACATGAAATATATATATAATAGAAGGAATAAAATAAATAATGTAGGGAAAATATATGCCATAATTAAAATAAAGAATAAAAAATTATACAAATAAAAAACAAATAAAAAAATACAAGGTACGAGCCTAATAGAAAATAAAAAAATGAAAATGAGAAAAAAAATACTCCATGTGATAAGTGGATGACATTCCATTTTCTCACGAATAGCTACCGAATGATAGCTAACTAAAACCTCACCACATTGTTACAACACCTTTATTTTACTTTCATTAATGAACATAACAGGGTATATATAATGCTAAATTATTTTCCAAGGTGTGGGATAAATAGGATTAGTAGGATCCCACCTAGGTGTTTTATAAAAAGTCTCTATAGTGAAATCAGAATATGATCAACTTTAAATAGAAAAATATAAGATAATCATTTAACATTTTTTGTATCAAAAGAATGGAAAAAAATTCCCCTTTTCCATAGTTCAAAATAGTCAATGTAAAATAGTTTTAAATTTTATTATGTATATCAAATTATGAAATCAAATCCAAATAATACAAATCAATGAAAATGTAAAATCATACCAAAGATCATTATAGGCCGGGATAGCTAGAACACTTATACACAAACATAGACAAATGAACGCATCACATCCCTATAAATATTCATTGATATAGGGAGAAGAGGAACACCAGAAATAGTTTTAACAATTCCCTAGGATACATATCCCAAGGAGAAGGGGAACACCCCATGTGTGACCCCCCAATAGTAACAATAGATGATGCATATTACTAAAAATTCCACCTAAGTATCCAATGCCTCCCATGTGCAACATTATCCAAATAAATTAATCAAATCCCTAATTTCAGGAACATTTCATTAATAAATTTCATAATGATTTTAAAATAATTTTTTCTTTTACCAAAAGAATACCAAAAAAAAATTTCACATAAAATAATTTACACAAACAAATATATAAAACATGAAAATTTATTTATAAAAGAATATATGAAACCAAATCATAAAATGTTTATACATCACAATATGGAGATGGAAGCTCCTACTTCAAACATAGGTTGTACACACCCACAATGAGATCCAAAAACACTGGAAATAAATAAAATACTACAAAATAGGCCTATAAATGGATTCACACATATTAGAATCATATTTCATAAATAAAAATAATGGAGAAAGGGATATTTCACAACATACCAAAAAGGAAACACACCCATCACACCATAAACATCAAATGACTAGCCCCCAAAATAATATTACACAATATTTTAAGAATAAATAATAAATTAAATTATCATAATACTGATAGATTACTAAACATAGTGAAACTTCAATGTCGAGACCATTGTTAATGAATAATCATAAAATTATCTTACCTGAAGGGACATAACACAACCAGCCCAGAGATCAAGCAGAAGATTATAAAATATAGGAGTGCAAACACCCAAAATAATTTGGTGTTGTTTCCTCTAGAAATGGGGATGACCTAGTTTGATTAAGGTTCAAACATTCCAATCAGTTTCTAACGGGTTTATTCATAGAACCAGAAACATCCAATGATTCTATATCCATTTGGACCTATTTTCCAAAGGCAGGTGCTCATTAGTTGTGGACCGATGAGACTTAAGAAGTTGCATCGGTCGAGAGGATGAGAGGTCGGACACATCACACCTTTTTGGGGGGAATTTTTGTCTACTCCGAGACTCTCTTTAAAGATTTAAGTTATGTTCGTGAATCCTTATTAAATTACCAAGTATGAAAATGAGCTTTCCTTAAGATCTGATAATTAATGATTGATATGTATGAGATTTAGAGAATCTTTTATATGTATTTGAGGTTCTTCATCGATAGAGAATAATCCATATTTATTAGAGATTCTTAGTCAATGGTATCCCTCAACACATTATATAAAAATCTCATGGTCATTATGATAACCATATAGGTTTTAAAGCCACTCTGTGGGGGCACTTGAAGATTATTTTCGTTCCGAAGGACATGGATTATTTCTGATTTGGGATCGTACTCGCAGATGGGCTACCTACGTATCCTTGTTTAGAAAAGGAATCATAACCCATGTAGTTCGAGTATTTAAGATATAGTTTAACGTCATATGGGAAAAATGAAAATTAATGATTGATAGGCTTGAACCTTAGAAAGGCTTCCTACGTACTCTACTTTTAAGGAAAAGATCAAAGTCTACATAGTTCAATTAAGAATTGTGGGGTTTATGTATGATTAATTACCCAAAGAGATGTGTTGTGGTTACATTTACACTCTAAGCTCACGTGAGTCATGCTCGGTGTGAGAAACAAGAGGTATCAGTAAACCTGACAATTTGTACCACGGAAGATGCGGTCACAAGGAATGATATGGGGCTTATGTATGTATGATTACCCAAATAGATAAATATCATGAATTACTTCATAGAAGAAGCCCGAGAACAAGGTCCATAAAGGTATATGTGCTTTATGAATATGTGTATACTTAACTTAGGACTTAATCCTGAGAAGGATATCCAAATTATAGGGTACTTATGATTGGTTTTTATTCCTGAGAAGGAAGCCAAAATCAAAAGAAATTAACACTGGATAAGAGAAATTATGACTGAGGCTTATTCTTGAGAAGGAGGCCCATGTTAAAGGGTCTCGAGAACTGGGGCTTACTCCTAAGAAGGAGACCCAGGTTAAGGGGAATTATGATTTGTGCTTACTCCGGAAGAGGAGTCCCAGGTTAGGGAATTTGAGAACTGGTAATTACTCCTGAAAAGGAGTCCCAACTCAAAAGGGAATTATGATTGGGACTTACTCCTAAGAAGGAGCCCCAAAGTTTAAAGAGATTTGTAACTTGGGGCTTACTCCTAAGGAGGTTTCCCAGGTTAAGAGGTTTGAGATTTGGGGCTTACTCCTAAAAAGGATGCCCAGAATAAAGATCTTGTGATTGGGGCTTACTCCAGAAAAGGAGGCCCAAGATAAGGAAAATTTTGATTGGGGCTTATTCTTAAGGACGATGCCCTGATTGGGGAAGTTGTGGCTTACTCCTTAGAAGGATTCCCATATTAAGGATATTTTTATTGGGGCTTACTCCTGAAAAAGAGGCACATGTTAATGATCTTCTCATCTTAAAGGATGAGGTTGAATGAATGAAATCTCTAACCTTAGTGACATAAAGTTATGTACATCACTAGGTTTTGAGAGGTGTTCCACAGAATTCCTTTCAAAAAAGGAATCCAAAAAAGGAACCATGCCATAAATGACTTTGAAGAGGGTCTTGAAGGATAAATCTTGAAGAGGAGAGGTGGATTTCACGAAAAGAGTTGAATAGGCAAGAGGAGCACCCAAAAAAGAGGTTGGAGCGCAAGTCTTGTTTGGGCGTGGAAGTCCTGGTCGCGCAAGTATTCCTGCGCGACACATGTGTACTTGTGCACTGGTTAACCCATAGGGTAATAATTGGGAAAGGCTTGGCTCAAGCCCTTAGTCTTATCCCTGAAGGCTTCCAAAAGGGTGGCACACAAGTTTTGTTTGAAGGGAGAAGGCGGCGCACAAGTGTGACCATTTTCCCTTAAGGGATAGACACTTAGGCGCGCAAGTGTTGATGAATTCTAACACTTAGGCCTTATTCCCCCTCTTCAACCAGAGACTAGGGCACTGAGATCTTAAATCTGACTTTTGGATTTTTTTTCCTTTTTTGAAATGGGGGGCCCAGAAGGGTTATTTATAGGCCATTGAAGACCTTGGGTGAAAATCAAATAGGGTGTGCAAGTCAACTTTGAGAGAAATATGTGGCGCACAAGTATACCTGTGTGAGCATGATGAAACTTGCACGACCCATGGGTAAAAAATCCTTGTTCATGCCTTTGTCAATTTTTTATGTTTCTTCAAAGGATGAATCTCTTTGTGCTATGGTTTTCCCCTTTTTCAGTCATTAGACTCTGTGACGGAAAGGAGCATCATCAAAAGTCCCCCCTCAGAGTTAGATCCGAAAGGAAAGAGGATTTGACTCTGAGGTAAAGGAGAAAATCAAGGAACTGCAACACACAAGTTGTGAGCGCACAGGTAGCGGCGTGCAAGTTCGAGCCACGCAGGCTTTAGCACGCATGGGTGTAGCCTTCCCTATAAATACGCGTGCCATTCTCACGCAAAGAAACCAGCTCTCAAAGCACTTCATTCTTGTCGTGCAAGTGGATTTCATCATGCAAGTGTCTTAATTTTCTATGGTTCATTGCTTCTGTTCGTGTCACGCTTCTACAGAGGTAGCTTGACTTGTGCGGTGATACCTGCGCGCCCAAACTTGCGCGACCATACTAGACTTGCGCGTTGACTAAGGACTTGCACGCCTTAATGAATTAGCCATTTTTTCACTTTTCTTCACAAATTTTATGAAAAAAACTTACTTAAGAGTTAATTATTCATCCTTTATGCAAATTCAATGGCTCCCAGAAGAATTGGAACTGCTAATGAGCTAGATACCAAGAAGATTGATGACATGATGAGCATCATTGGCCATGATTATTACAATATCTATGACAGTAGTCTCCCATATTTGGCCAAGTAATTGAAGAAGTATCATCTTAATTTTCCATAGAGCATCTACTTGCCTCTATATGGGCATAGTCATCTACAAGTAGTCAACATTACATATCCAAAGAACTATCTCCCGCATTATTGGTTTTAGACTTACACAAATTTTGCTTCAGCAAATGTCTCAGTTGGTGGATCATTTAGAAATGCTGGAACAGTGTAGAAGGAATTTATAATGCATCATTTCCCATGTGCTCCAGATTTGAAACCTCACAGGCCTGATATGTAACCACATTATTATCCTTCAATCTTCTAAAATTATCAGATGGATCAATCCAAAGGCTAGAAGAAGAGTTTGGACTTCCAAACTAGAGGAGGTGTGAAGCCTACTTGGATGTGGGCATATTGGGTGTGACAAACATGTGCAAAGTTCGTTGAATATTTGAAGGGAGCTGAAATATATGAAGCCTTATGGGATGGGCAGACATATGTCTATAGGAATGATGACTTTATGCTGGATCTAATCAGCCACTGGAGCCTAGAAACCAATTATTTCCATCTGAATCATGGTGAAGTAGACATCAGTTTATGGGATGTCTACAATATCTCGGGGGCTCCAATTTTAGGCGATATATATGATGGATTCATCCCCCCAAGGAAACCTGGAATGATTCGGAGAAAACTCCAGTTTTTCCTCAAGAATTATTGAAAAATTTCTACCATCTCAAGAACTAAAAGGCCTCCAAAGCTCATTCTAGAAAGGATATTTATCTAGAGTAGTGGATGGATATGTTTCTTACCAAGAAGGAGGAGAAGGGTCCCACCTATACTCGTCCTACTAATTTCCCCAGAATAGAGAAGTGGGGTGCTTCTGGCACATTCTGGCCAACTCTAGAAGCGGGAGAATTTGAGAAGTGGGGGTATGAAGTGGATCAGAGAATCCAAGAAAAGATCCATCTCGCGGGCTTCCTAGCCTTGTGGATCAATGTTTATCTTTTCCTAGTCATGGATTATAAGGGAGGCGTCATGCTAGGGAACTTCGTTGTTGCAGCCAAGTTGGCTGAGAGGAAAATGGTTGGGTTGGACACCCCCATTTTGGCGAATATTCATAGGAGCTTACTCCATGTTTTTATGGGTAATTCTCCTTTGAAAATAGTGGGACCATTCCATTTTTTTTGGGATGGATCGCCACTTATTTCAGGACATATGCTGTACAGAATGGAGTACTGATTTTTGGATGTTCTTTTAGGCCATCAGTGCAGGCATTTTATGGAATTTCTATGTTATCTCTCAACTCCTATGATATGAAGGTGAGACTGAGCATGTTCAAGGAATTCCATTTCTTTCATTATAGAAACCCTCCAACATGGTGGTTTGTTGATGATGGAACAACCAGCCTAGAATTGAGGTCATACATGCTGGCTTGTAGAGATGGTGTATTGGACACCAGGATTGACAGAGATATTATATGCGAGGCCTATGCTCCATACATATTTGAACTCCAATTCAAGTGTCTATAGTAGACTGTTGTATCCCCTCCTGTGCATGTCAGGTTAGAGCAGCATCCGATGGTTGCTCGACAACTATGATTGATGACATATATAGAGAAGACTGGGTTAGTGTTTGATCTACCAGTTACTAAGGAGACGAGTAACTTGACTACATGGTATGCCGAGAACTGGGTAACATCATACCCTGAAGGGGTACTGAATCATCCAGTTCATCAGACGGGGAAGAAGAAGAGAACTTTAGAGAAAGAAACCCTTCATCTGTAAGGTGATTCTTCCACACCTAGAGCTGATTCACCAGGTTACTCACCCAGGGCTGACTCGCCAGATTCCCCAGATGAGGATGATGAGGCATGACATGTGTCAAAGCAGCCTTGTGCCAGATATAATCCTCCTATTAGAATCAAGAGACCCACTCCATCGACTACTGGTGAGTTACTTCGTTGATGCAATTTAATCGCCATTACTTTATAGAGCAACAAATTTTATTTTCTTATTCTCTATCTGTGATTGCAGGAGCTAGGAAGAAGCTGAAGTCCAAGATTGTAGGACCCTCCTCTCAGCTTTCAGGTACACATGCTAAATATCTACGACCAGAGGCTGTCCAGACATGGTGGAGTTTATATTGTGATGCTAAAACTGCCTGGCAGGATCTGTGCAAGGGGCTACACATCCATAGAATAGGGAATCTTCGAGCCTCTACTGATATTCGTTTCAAGGATAACCCCAATGAAGTGAGGGCTTACATTAGAGAGCTGGAAATGCTCACATATTCCATCGAAGATTCCATTTATTTCACCAAGAAGGTGAAGGAAATGATAGATCGTGGCATCACTAAGGGGACTGGTGCTTCCGGATATGAGGATTGGCATGATTACGTGGCTCCTGAAGATGTAAGTCTCTTTCCTTATTTTCTTTGCAACTTTATTTCAGTTAAAGCTTTGTTATTCAAAGAAATTACTTTCTTAATTATACAGCTTGCGAAGAAAGGAACTGTTGAGGTTCCTTCACCACAGTATAGCCCTGGTGGTACTGCCATCAGGGCTGCTGAATATCCTCACAAGCCTGGTGAAATATCTATAGGACAGCAAACCATGGACAAGGAGTTAGATATAGCTCTTAATTCTACAATTCCTGTATTTGGAGATGATGATGTCATCACCCCCAAAAAGCCGAAGAAGCAAAGGCATCCTAGGAAGAAGTCCACAGCTAAACGCTTCATCAGTAGTGGTAAGTCCTTTAGATAGTCATGAGTCTTAACCCATGAAAAAGATTGCTCATACTTCTCGGGATTGCAGGCGAATCTTCAATTTCCTCATTGAGGTAGAGGATTGACCCTCATCTGAAAACTAAAGAGGGTGTTGGTGAACAATCACAAGTTCATGCTGACTTGGCTGCTCCTGGAGAAGAGCGAGCGTCTGTTCCTAGTACTTCTCCTGCTGCTGTTATAAGGAGAGAAGATCCTACTTCTGGTTAATTTACAATGCTTCATAAAATGTTGAATGAAGACATCCACTAAATTCTATTTTATGATACTTTAGGTTCAACACCTGTACGTAAACATTTGGCGGCCACTGTAACTGATGCCGTAATTTTATCTAAAGAAACTGTCCGGGGTCAGAGGCTGCAGGATGAGGGTTGCCAAGAAGATACATCGAATGCTCCCACTGGTGAGACTACCAGGAATCTGAGATATCTTTGGATGAATTGATGAAACTTGGGGAATCTTTTGAAGACATTTTAGATCATGTTAAATTACCATGTAATTTAGAATATCTTGGACACGAGTGTTATCCTTCGTTCTATTAAAATAAATTCTTATTACATCTCTGACCATGATTGGTTAAAATATGCAGTTCCATCTGAGCAAGCTACTGAACTGCCAATGCTTGAAGGGGGTATAGACAACCATACTATTGCAGATACACTAGCTCAAGTGGAGCTTAACCCGTTAGAGCTTCCTGAAACTCATCCTAAAAATATTGTTGAATATATGAAAGATAGGGAGGAGCCTTCTCGTATTTCTGATCTACCGTTGGGTAAGAGATAATAATCTCTGTGGCTGAACATAATTTTCAAGACAACTTAATCAACTTTTTTTTATCATTTGAGACTAACCAAAACATTCAATTGACTATGCAGGGCCACCAATTTCAGTGTCTAGATCTGGAGGTGAAACCTCAGCCTCAACCCCAACAGGAATAGAAAGTGAAATAACAAGGGTCAAGGGGGAAGGAGAAGATCAAGGCACTTATCTAAGTGCATTAATCCTTGATTATATTCCCCCCTGTGACAGTGATGCTGACTCAGACCCGGAATTACAAAAGGCGCTCCAATTTTCACGTTGCAAGGCATGGAAGAACATATGGAAGATCATATCTGAAGTGCCTCTTGAAGATCTATCTTTGAATATCCCATGACTGTCATCCCTATTTTTCATGTTGGGACTTGGTGGTTTTGGATATCAAGAAATCCATGCTGCAGTGAAACAAGTCATCTTAAGAAGGGAGCAGGAGCAAAAGTACCATCAAGATTTAACTAGAGAAAGGTTGTTGAAAAATATCAGTGAATTTGAGGCTGTGGTGTCCCGAGATGAGGCTGATCATGCTGTGAAGTTGAAGGAGTTGAAGCATAAGATCAAGGAGAATGTTTTCTAGTATATGGATATCTAGAAAAAGTTAGATGCTGTTACTGGGGAACCTGACCAGCTTAACAATTCACTGGAAGGAGTTCAAACGATTGGTATGAAAGCCATTGCCGATGACAAGAAAGCACTCCATCAAGTTGAAAAGTGTGAATCTGGTAGAGTGCATGAGCTTCAAGTGGCTGCTGATGAAGCTCGGGATTCCAAAAATCAAATGAAGATTTATGTTGAAAGTCTATTGTATTCCCTGAAAAAGAGAAGAGACTCTAGTCTGGGGATGTCCTTCTAACTCTTGTGCATCAATGAAAGACACTTTCATCTTCGATCATTTTTGTCTGCATTCTTTTTCTACCTGCTTAAATTTTTTTTACTTAAGCCAATGGTCCCAGTAAGCATAGTTTGATTTTTTTTCTAGGATTATAAAAATAACCCTACAAACATTGAATCTTATTATTTCTCAATAATACCTAAATCATACAAAATGTATGTTTAGTGAGTTGGGACTTGAATTTTTTTCAAAGTTCCTTTGTCTTTTGTGGGATGCTTAATGTCATTCATGTCAGACATAAAATGGATAATGTTTAAGGTCAAAATAGCTTTGACCGAATAGATTAAAATTGACTCAATTCCTTGATAATTTATCTGAAAACATATTACCATATTCATGTATTAGGGAAAAATATGTAAACTATGACTTACGAAATTTTGAATCTGAGGAATGATATGAAATAAAGGGCTAAAAGGCATTAGAATAAGTATTTCCCAAGAATGAAGTTACCACTATTTAACAAACCCATAAGGGGGTTGAATTATGTAGGGCAACTTAAGGGAATTGGCTACATAGTCAAATAATAGAATCTTTTCGATGAAAGGTCCGTTATGTAGACTACTTATGCAAGGCTGCCGAAGGGCATGTGCTGCATAGTCAGGCAAACAAACTCTCAGAAATTTTACTTTTCTATTGCAAAAAATCTAGTGAATGTTTATGGGGATTCAAATTTTCTAAAGCACAGAGTCTACTGTATGGAGAGAGGTACTTGAATATTGAGAGGATATTTCCAATCAAGATTTTCTATGAATTGGATGAATGTCACTCCTGCGATGTTCTGACCCAAACTTAGGGAAGGAAAATATAAACTATAGATATGAATACTTTCAAATCATGAAAAAGAGTATGGGACAAATATTTTAAGGATGGCTATTTTTTGTGGATCCCTACATATTGTCATTAATACAAATAATGAAAAAGGAGGTTTTCCTCCCAAGAATGAAGTTACCACTATTTAACAAACCTGTTAGGGGGTTGAATTATGCAGGGCCACTTAAGGGCATTGGCTGCATAGTCAAATAATAGTATCTTTTGGTTGACAGGTCCGTTATGTAGACTGTTTATGAAAGGCCACCTAAGGGCACATGCTGCATAGTTAGGCAAAAGAAATCTCGATTATCAGACATTTTGTGACCAAAAGTCAAGAAAATGGTTATGGAGATAAGGAAGTATTCAAGGTTAGGAGTATAACACATGTAAAATGGGTATTGTCTAATGCATGAAAGAGATACATAGACCAATCCTGACCAAAATCATGTTGTGGCTAGGTCCTGAATTGAGGTGGTGGACTTCACTACGTATCCCATAAGGATGAGAATCAAGCCATACGTAGTTCTTGAAATACCGTTTAACTTCATGTGGGACGAGAGTGCAGGAGATATTAGTTTATGGTCATAGAGATCGAACCATAATAAGGAATACATAATTTTTGTTTTATAAACCTAATGTGAATGAAGACCAGGGTTTTCATAACACATTAATGTTTTCATAGGAGGACTTTTTAGCTAAGTGACTATAAATGAAATTTAGGGTTAGGCCCAAAGACTTGGGGTTGGATTTGAGGGACACTCGAACGTTCCTACGTATCCCATAAGGATGTGAATCAAGCCATACGTAGTTCTGGAAATACCCTCTATACATATTTGGTTCGTACAAGTGAAGGGTGAAAGGAGACTTTAGTGCAATGATGGTTTGACCCAAGATTAAAGGTTTCCGCATTGCCATGTATGCACGTAGTCTTTGGAATATAACATGATTGGAGATCAATGTAAATAACGATTCCTTCTCAGGTGAGGGTGTCAAAGAATATTGTATTTTATTATCATACGTCACAAAAGTATGAGATGATGAACCAATGTAAAAAATATTGGTTCTGGGGGCAGCTTCATGAATCAACATAGTATGAGATGGAGGTGAACCGATGTGAATAAATTGGTTTTGGGCTTGAACCTCAGGTGATTGCCTACGTACCTAGCCTAGAAGGCAAGGATCAAAGTCTACGTAGTTCAATTAAAGAATGAATTGGTGATCAAGTAGTTCTTGAGGACAACGACCTAAAAAATGGTGTTGGGACTTACACATGGTTAGCAGCCTAGAGAGGGTGTTATGGTTGAAGTTCACTCTAATCTCACGTGATTCATACTCAATGTGAGAAACAAGAGGAAACAATAACCCTAATGATGCACAGTTTAATGTCATGTAGGACATATAAGGGACGAGATAGAGTTTAATGTCATGTTGGGTGAAAGAGGGACTGTGCAGTTTAATGTCATGCAGTAAGGACTTAGTGGGGGGGATGATGCAGTTTAATGTCATGCAGTAAGGAGAAAAGAGGGGATTTATAGTTTAACATCATATATTAGGGAATAGTGATGCACAATTTAGCGTCATGTAGCTAGAACAATACAGTTTAACGTCACATTTAAAAAAAGAGTGTTGTACAGTTTAGCGTCATGTAGCTAGGACGCATGGCTATGCAATTTAATATATTGTAGTGAGGATAATTGGGACACAGTTTAACATCATGTTGGATGTATTAGGGAATTTTTTCATAGTTTAATGTCATGTGGGATGAAGAGGTGCATATTATAACGTCTTATAGCTAGGACGACACAGTTTAACGTCATCTTGGACGTAAGCACATTTTAACGTCATGTTGGATGTAAAGGTGATGTACAGTTTAGCATCATGTAGCTAGGACATAAGAGGGACAATATAGTTTAATGTCATGTTGGATGAAGAAGAGACTATGTAGCTTAATGTCATGCAGTAAGGACATCACAGTTTAAGGTCATGTTGGACGAAAGATGGGGAATAAAGTTTAACGTCATGTTGGAAGAAAGAGTGTTGTACAATTTAGCATCATGTAGCTAGGATGTTGGTTATGCAGTTTAACGTCTTGCTGGATGTATTGTATTTGTGTCACACAAAATACTTCTTCAAGAATCTTTCATTGGTTGGAGTCGTGATGAGTTCTCCATCCATTGAGATTAAAGAATAAGATCCATTGGAGTAGAGCTTATGTATTGAGTAAGGTCCTTCCAACTTTGGCTCATGTTTGGGATAAATAGTCATCCAATTAAGATTTTGTTTGATTATCCAATTTAGGCTGTGCCTTTTGGTAGGGAAGTGCCCGTTGCTTTGAAGTAGATGGCATAAAATATTCCAGAGTCAAAGACAACTTGGGATTTGACACAATCTCATCTTCTTCTAATTGTTCCTCTTTCTTTTTATTATGCCGTTTCTTCGTGGATTTTCACTCTGATGAAGAGGGTTTTTTTTTGTGGAATTCATAGCAGAAGAAACAATTGTTTTCTTCAATTGCGTTCAAAAAATGGAATGTGTTCAGTTGATCATTTTTATGACCATCCAATCATCATATTTCTATGCATTTTTTCTTTTGAATTCTTGCCACTTGCCTTTTCCCTTTGGATTTGTAGCAGTAACAAATACTACCTGAGCTGAAGAACCTTTCAGTTTTAACTGTCCTGAGTCCACCCTATTTTGTAGGAGGAATTTGAAGACAAAACACTCTTAAATGGGATGCCCCAACATATGATGAAATATGAAATAGTTGGGACAATCTTTATCTCCTTCTTTATTTGGCCTTTTAGGCCATGGCAACTGAACCAAATTATTTTCCAGAGAGGAAATGAAGTAACTGGGAACTTATTCATTTCGAAAAGAATAAACTTTGATCTTTAACTCCTCAAATTGATTCCTTCTTTTATCTCTTTGATCATCTTGATGAAATGGCCTCTTTTGTTGACACTCAATAGGTGAAGCCCTATGATAAGATGAAGGTTTTGAAGTAGAAGAAGGTACATGTGCTTGTTTAAGATTAACTGTAGCAGTATTTGCTTTACCCATTCACCTTCTTGGAGATGATGGAATTACATGAGGTTTATAATTAGTCTTTTTAAGAGAGTCTTCGATCTACTGAGTGATCGAAGTAAGGTCTCGAAACCCTCTTGTGTATTTTACAGGGATCAACGGTGTGCATAATTCATCACGCAAATTTTCCACACAGATTGGCAATAACTCTCCTTAAGGGAGTGCTAAGCTTAGGGAATATGTTAATCCCTTCCAGTGAGAAATGAAATATGAAACTCTTTCATTCTCCCTTTTCTTACAATTTGTAAGATCAAAAACTGTTGTCTTTGGAAAAGTTGAGCTGAATTGAAGAAGGAATCGTTGGCAAAGATCCTCCCACCCGGTAATTGACTGGGATTGCAAGCATGTATACCAGACAAATGTAGGCCCTTGTAATGATTGTAAAAAACACCTAAGCATAACTGATTCTTGTTTCTATGGAGTTCCCATCATAGGATTGTGACGAGAAACAAAATGTGTTAAGTGTTTTTCTAGGTCTCCCAAAACATTAAACATTGGGAATGTGGTACTTGCAAAATTTTATGGGGGAGGAATTGCATCAACCCATTCAGCATAAGCTCTCTTTTATGGTTGAATTTTTGCACGATTTCCCTCCATAGCTTCTAACTGAGCTGTTAATGACTCAATGGTAGTTATTAAATTTTGAGAAACATCTGGTTGAGCTTGGACCTGAGAAGGTGCAATAACTGGAGCTTGGATAGGTGTAGTGACTGGTACAACAACTGATGGTAGCACTACCAATTGTTGTTGCACATGACCCATGGGATTAGACCTATGAAGGTGTACTGATAGAGGAGGATACTCTTGATCCATCTCAGTAGCTACAAAAAATTCCCTTGGCTGACTAACTCCAACACGCTTAGGAGGGAGAATACCTTGAAGTTGTTCTACATTCCACCTCCTTAATTCCTTCATTTATTCCTCCTGTTGTAAGAACCTTTTCTCTTATGAGAGTGATTTTCATTCTCCAGATGAAGGGTGGAATGTAACCTGAATTTGTTCCTTTCCCTTTGTTGGATGCCTTTTGGAGAGGGGGAAGTTAGTTATTTGAAAGAATACCTAGATTCTGGGTAAGCCATTGATTTCATGTACACACAACTTCTTCATTTACCTCTGTGTGTATAGCCTCTTGAGTAGGAACTTGTTCATCTGACCCCTCTGAGTAAGCCTCATGTTCCGGAGGATCAACAACAACAACATTGATGAAATTTATTGATGCATAATGCATTGCATCCCTTCTATCGGAATTTCCACAATACTGTCTTCCTCTATATCCCTGATGAGACACTGTCTTTTATTGAGTTGATCCCTCAGGAACTTCTTGAAGAATCATAATTTGGAGGGAACCACCTGATAATTTATCTCATCTTTCCTCTTGTGGCTTCTTCCCTAATCGAGAGAAGACTGAATTTCTCTGAGGAAGAGACTGAGGATTTGAAATTTTCCCCAGTCTGGTGGACTGGGGATGTTCCTACTATTCCTGCTCAACTCCTTGAATCCTATTTGTTGACTCTGAGGGTTGGGCTAAAAGAGTCCCCAGTCTGGAAAGCTGGGGCGGTTCTTGAGCTTCTACATCTGATACTTTCTTAAAATCTCTCTTGATATTGTGAAATTTTGTTTGGAAATTAGCTGGATGCATTAACCTACATCCACTCAAATCACCTGGCTCAAAACACCATTGGATGATTTCTGACACATCTGTCACATGATGATGTGCATGCTCTAAACGAGAGGAATTTTTGATATTCTTGTTTGCCTGACGCAAGAGTAATTCGACAACTTGTTCTCTGTATGCCTGAATTTGAGAAAAACTAGTTGAGGCCTGTTCTTGAGATAGCCTTTGATTATGCACAAAATTAGCTAGATGTGACCAGTTATGGGATATAATATTGAATGATACCACCTTTGGTAGGCTTATTTGACTGGAGAGTACAGTGAAATGTAGTGCTCCATGGACACCCCTTCCCCTAATATGAATACCAAACAGGGAATTGTTAATTAACTGGCGCAATCTTTTTAGTGCTCCAAGGAATGAACGCTGAAGGGATCTCTGCTGCTTTTCAACCTTTGGATATCGGGAAACCGAGAGCGATGCCAAATCAATTTGGCATTGTAACCCTTCTATTATCTTGGCGTGATTTTCATATTCATCATAAGATAATTTTTTTTTCAATTGACAAAGAGTTTTCTACATGTTGAGATGAATATCGTGAATACAATCTTCCATCAACATCTCTGGAATATCATACTGAGAGTCAGCCAAAGGCCAAAACATGACTGGTACTTCACCTTTCACCAGTTGTTTTCTCATATTCATCACTTCCTCTTTATCATTTGATAAAGATTCTTCTACCTGATTAGAACAAAGATGGCGCTTCTTTGTTGTTTCATCAGATTCAACAAGATTGGTATAGAATTCATTTATCAAACTAGAAGATGAATGACTTAGGGGTGGTTCGGAGAATGACCTACACCCTAGGTTATCTTTTTATTGAGAAAGTATTTCACCTGGTAGCGGTAAAGCATTAGACATGAATGGATTTACATTTTCAAGTGCCTCAAGATAAGAGGGATTTCTTATTACATCAATTTCCTTTGAAGAATTTTCTAGGAATGGAAAATTACTACTGCAGAGATGAATTTCACAACTAAATTCATCATCATGGGGAGGACCACCATAGTGGGTTACAGCAGAAGATGAAACCTTTTGCTCCTTGATCTTCTGGCCACACAGAGGGTTATCGTGGATCTCCTCTAAAGATGATACTTCGAGATTGAACGAACTGTCATGAATCAGGCCTTCATGAGGAAGTGTCTAATGAAGATCTTTGGAATTAATGTTCCCACTATTGGGAAATGCGAGAGTAGAATATTGAGTTGCAACAGATAACTGTCTGAGTGCATCAAGAAATCCAGCATCGAGTAAGGCCTTATTATAGATTGGCTCTTAATTTCATGATTTTTCTGGATGATTCTTTTTCTTAGAAACCTTATTACTCACTTTGGGAACCACTTGTGGACAAAATTGGTTATTATGGGTAGGTGTATGTGCCTGCTCAGGAGAAATAGTTAGTTCGTACTGATTATCTCCATTCAAATCAGGTGTATGTTCCTGACTTGATTGCCCGTATGACATGGGGGAGTATGAACCACAACCCTCTTGGAATGGAACAGAGGTGTGTATCTATTCTGGAGTGATATGTTGATGTGTCACTCCACTAGTAGGGACAAATTTGTATTTGTTTCCCTGTGATTCTGCTGAAGCTGCTAAAATATTCTGACAGGCATCCAGAATATGAGCAGGGATTTGCTTCTGCTCTTTCACCATCATCAGAATGTTCTTGGTGACATCAGATACTGGAATGGGAATATACGTCCATTCCGTACTTGGAGTAGGTGTGTGTTCTTGCTCCTGTCCTTTTCCTGTCAGTGAATTCTAACAGTACTCATGTATGGGAGTAAAGAGTTGAGTCTGCTCCAAATTTTTCGTCAGAGCATTCCGACTGACTTCTCCGGGTGCTACCAAACGAGACTGTTGGCAGGCTTGATGAACATTGGTAGGTGTATGTGCCTACTGTGTATTCTCTATCAAATATAGTTGACGACTTTCCTTCAATACTGGCATATGAGACTGCTGAAAAAATTGTTGATTGTAAACAGGTGTATGTCCCTGCTTATTAGTTGCCACCATATTAGATTGGCTAGCTTCTTTGGGTGCAGTAAAATGAGCATGCTGACTAGTTTATTAGTTATAAACATGTGTATATTCTTGTCTATAATACTATACCGGAATTTCCTAGAGGGATTGAAGTGTTACTATAGGACGAGTCTGCTGGGCAGTAACATCAGGACGGACGGGTGTATATGCCCGCTCGTTATTTGCCATCATGTTGGCTTGATGGGCTTCTCCGGAGGGTGTAGAAATAAGAACCTACTCCCTGTTGACCATATTTCTCCTCTTGAAGTTTGTATTATGTGCTCGGGTCTGAGGAACCTTATCCAAACCCCTAAAGGCGGTACCCTCATCATGTTGAGGGCGCACTGCCGCTCGAGTCTGGCGGCGATTGTTGATGGGAGGCCCCAAGAAGGACTCCTGTCTCCTTGAATTAAGGCCTCGAGTGACCTTCTCATTCACCTCCTCAAAATATGGGAGGGACTGGTGATTTTGTTCTGGGGATAATGACCCAAAATGGTTGGAGGCGGTGGTTAGCACCACCTGTTTCTTGATCACTGGTCATCGCTATCCTGACAACCAGGGTGAATTATTGACTTGGAGGGCTTGTCGAGCAGCCTCCATAGTAGGAATGGTACCGTGTCGATGGTATTCCTTAACCAGTGCATTTGAGACCAAGCGTTGATGATGCTGAGTACGTGATGTCGTCCTCAGAGCAGACGAAGATCCAGCATAAGTAGCAGCAGATGCATTCACAGGTGTGAAATTTAGAGAATCCATTTCTATAACGCCGAAAGATCTTGGAAATGAGTTCCTATTTGATATAACAGACATAATCAAGATAAGTTCAGCCACTACATCTTTTGGATGAGCACACATGTTATGGATTGCTTTGTTGGACGTCGTATTAAATTAAATAGGGGCCTAACAAATAAGTAAAACATCATTTAACTTGGTTAAAGATTCGCGTTGAGATCACCATTTTTTGTTTCCTATGGAAATGGGGATGACCTTGTTTGTTTAAGGTTCAAACATTCCAATTGGTTTCTAACAGGTTTATTCGTAGAACCGAAAACATCCAATGATTCTATATCCATTTGGACTAACTTTCCAAAGGCATGTTCTCATTAGTTGTAGACTGATGAGACTTAATAATTTGCATTGGTCGAGAGGATGGGAGGTCGGACTCATCACACCTTTTTGGGCTGAATTATTGTCTACTTTTGGACTCTCTTTATAGATTTAAGTTATGTTCATGAATCATTATTAAATTTCCAAGTTTGAAAATGAGCTTTCCTTTAGATCTGATAATCAATGATTGATATGTATGAGATTTATAGAATCAATTATATGTATTTGAGGTTCTTCATCGATAGATAATCATCCATATTTATTAGAGATTCTTAGTCAATGGTATCCTTCAACACATTATATAGAAATCTCTTGGTCATTATGATAACCATACTGGTTTTAATGTAACTCAGTGGGGAACTTGAAGTTTATTGTCATTCAGAGGGACATGGATTATTTCAGAGTAGGGATCGTACCCGCAGATGGGATACCTACATATCCTGGTTTAGAAAAGTAATCAGAACCCACGTAGTTCAAGTATTTAAGATATAGTTTAACGTTATATTGGATAGATGAAAATTAATGATTGATAGGCTTAACCTTAGAAAGGCATCCTACGTACTCTACTTTTAAGACAGAGATCAAATTCCACATAGTTCAACTAAAATTGTGGGGTTTATGTATGATTAATGACCCAAAGAGATGTGTCATGGTTACTTTTACAATCTAAGCTCATGTGAGTCAGGCTCGGTGTGAGAAACAAGAGGTATCAGTAAACCTGGAAATTTGTGCCATGAAAGATGCAGTCACAAGGAATGATATCGGGCTTATGTATGTATGATTACCCAAATAGATAAAGATTGGGATTTACATCAGAGAAGAATCCTGGGAACAAGGTCCATAAAGGTATATGTGCTTGATGATGATTTTCATACATAACTTAGGACTTAATCTTGAGAAGGATTCCCAAATTAGAGGGGACTTATGATTGGGTTTTATTCCTGAGATGGAAGCCCAAATCAAAAGAAATTAATACTGGTTAAGAGAAATTATTACTGGGGATTATTCCTGAGAATGAGGCCCAAGTTAAAGGGACTTGAGAAATGGGGCTTACTCCTAAGAAGGAGACCCAGGTTAAGGGGAATTATGACTGGGGATTACTCCTGAAAAGGATTACCATGTTATGAAATTTGAGAACTAGGGATTACTCCTGAAAAGGAGGCCCAAATCAAAAGAGAATTATGATTGGGACTTACTCCTGAAAAGGAGGCCCAATGTTTAAAGAGAATTGTAACTTGGGGTTTACTCCTAAAGTGGATTCCAAGGTTAAGAGGTTTTGATATTTGGGGCTTACTCTTAAGAAGGATTCCCAGATTAAAGACCTTGTGATTGGGACATACTCCTGAAAAGAATGCCCAAGTTATGGAAAATTATGACTGGGGATTATTTCTACGGAGGATGCCTAGATTGATGAACTTGGGGCTTACTCCTAAGAAGGATGCCCAAATTAAAGATATTGTGATTGGGGATTACTCTTGAAAAGGAGGCCCAGGTTAAAGATCTTCTCATCTTAAAGGATGAGGTTGAATGAATGAAATATCTAACCTTAGAGACATAAAGTTATCTACATCACTAGGTTTTGAGAGATGGTCCACAACATTCCTTTCAGATAAGGAAGACAACAAAGAAACCATGCCATAAATGACTTTGAAGAGGGTCTTGAAGGCTAAATCTTGAAGAGGAGAAGTGTATTTGAAGAAAAGAGTTCAATAGGCAAGAGGGGCACCCAAAAAAGAGGTTGGCGCACAAGTCTTGTTTGGGCGCGCAAGTCCTGGTCGCACAAGTATACTTGCATGACACATGTGTACTTGCGCGCTGGTTAACCCATAGGGTAATAATTAGGCGAGTCTTGGATAAAGACCTTAGTATTATCCCTAAAGGCTTCCAAAAGGGTGGCATGCAAGTTTTGTTTGAAGGGAGAAGGCGGCACACAAGTGTGACCATTTTCCCTTAAGGGATGGACACTTAGGTGCACAAGTGTTGATAAATTCTAACACTTATGCCTTCTTCCCCCTCTATAGATCTTCCATTCTAGGTAAGAAATTACCTTAGAAGTGATCAGAAGACTTCAATCAGAGACTAGGGCACCGAGAGCTTAAACTTGACTTTTGGATTTTTTTTCCTTTTTTGAAATGGGGGGCCCACAAGGGGTATTTATAGGCCATTAAAGACCTTGGGAGAAAATCAAATAGGGAACACAAGTCACCTGCACAACCAATATATGGCCCGCAGGTATACTTGTGCGACCATGATGAAACTTGCGCGACCCATGTGTAAACAAATCCTTGTTCATGCCTTTGTCAATTTTTGATGTTTCTTTAAAGGATGAATCTCTTTGTGCTAAGGTATTCCCCTTTTTCAGTCGTTCGACTATGTGACGTAAAGGAGAGTCAACAGGTGAAACTTTATGTTTCAAGGAAAAGGACTGAGCATCAAAAAATAAAAATAGACTATATGAGCGGTGCATAAAACGTGCAGGTCACACACAATTCAAGATGTTAAATACAAATTTACATCATGAACCCTTAAAGTTACTTGTATGTTGAAATATGTACTGGATTGGCTGAAAAAACTATTTATTGAACATTTCATGATGTAAACATGATTTATGGATGGTATAATTTTCATGATCTGAAACAGACTCATGGAATCTACTTAATAATGAATTTATGTCACGTAACTAGTTATTGAAATGAATATTTTCATCAAGAAGTGCACAATCCATGTTCTGTAAAATATCCCCAAAAAAATACAACACCCTCAAAACTAGAAAACACACTCCCAAAAAATAAAATATTCATACATTTTTATAGAAATATTATTGTTATGATTTATCTTTTTAGTTATGATCTAATTTAATATATAAAATAATGTATATATGATTTATTAAATGTGTATTATGACTGGGTGAACACATAACTTTTATCAAAGGCTGGTATATATATCTCCAATATTGGGTGGAGGTAAATTTTTTATTGTTTGGTGTAGGTGGAGAATATAAAAATGGTTATAAAACCATTCGTATATGATGATCTACTAATAGTTTATTCAATAGCTGTTAATTTTAAATTTAATCAACCAATAAAAATATTTCTCTTTGAACCATTGGTATATAGCTATGGTGATAGTTTATATCCCCATGGTTCTACAAACTATAGGTATATACAATATAATCAATATCAATGCCTATATAATTCGTTCAAAACCATTATTATAAGAAAAAATTCTTATATTGAGCCTTTATTATAGGAGTCATACCTTGGATTAAGGCACTGATTAGGATAATTCCCTTATTTCCTATATATAAGACATTATAATATTAGTGTAAAATTAGGAGAAATTTCATTTACCTCATATAAATATTCATTTTTATTAGAAACTTAATTCTGTTATGATATTATTCTCATTTCATATAACATATTCTTGTTCCTTTGATACATATACGTAAGTAATTATTCCCACAATCATAACTTTAAGGAAGATGAATCATTTTTTAGGCACAGTACTCATCAACAATAATTTCTTGAAATTCTATTTTTATCTTATTTGGTTCTCTCAGAAAATCACAAACGTTCATTTTATTAATCATATATTGAGATAGACGATTCAAAATAACCCCATGATTTTTCATTCCAACCCCCCATTTCATGTGGTTTCTCATACGAACAAACATTTCATTTTCCATCACATTCAACATTAAAATGATTCCTCCTATTTTTGAACATTGACTTAAACAAGGAAGCATATTGTGAGAAAAAATAATCATAATGAGTAATCTTATAATCCCCAAAAAACATTAATAAGATGTATAAATCCCAAATCCTTTTCAATATATGACACCTTATATTTTTCCTAGGTTATCCGTTATAATTACCTTTTCAAATCCTTCATAATGGTTTATAAACAAAATGTTAATTAACCTAACAATATTTTTTGAGAGTGTTAGTCATGGTGTTCACTCTTAGTCTCATTCATTATCTACTAGTGATAATCAAGTTAATACCAAATAATCCACTTTTTGAGTTGTTAGAACATGGTGGATCAATGTTATAGCCACATCCACTTACCAGTATCCATTCAAGGATTTATTTTCTAAGAAAACCCTAGAATATTCATTTTACCAGTACTTCAAGATGATATACTATACAAAAACCCATCCCTAGGGTTTTCACTAAAGTACTCAAATGATAATCTAAATAAATAAACCTTTAATAATACCAACTAAGGAGATATGAGCATAATGTATATATATCTAATCATTTTAGATGAATATTTAATAGTTTTTAAAATAACATATACCTAATTACCATAAAGTATTAGTTTATTTGGAGAAAATTTATTTAATAAATATTTTTCATAATATATATTTAACATATTCCATAAGTTTATTCTCTTATAGTAACATTATTTGAAATTTTATACTTAATACCTTTCTCCCTAACCTAGGGAAAGGGGTAAAATAAGAAAGTGTGAGATCAGATGATCAGTAAGAGAAAACATGTGAGATATTAATTAATGATCATAAGTGAGCATAAATAAGTACAAGGGTATAAGATAATCGTAATACCTTATGAAGTTCATACCCAGTCATTGATAGATCATAAATCATGAATCATTGTATAAAGATTTAGAATTTCAATCGACATGAGTCATAAGTGTGATAGTCTCATTAATCAACCATGATCCATAAGAGAATACCACAAGGATAATAACATGTCACATGAATTATGTGGCTCAATCATAAGAATATAAGATCATAATTATTTCTTGTAAATAATACATTAATCATGGAATTACTTAAACTGGATAACTCCAACATTATCTTAGTAATTACTTATATCCAGTTAACTCTTTCATCTCTTAAGATTTTGTTAATTGTTTCATCTCTTAGGAGATTCATAACTCCACCACCTCATAAGGGTTTCTTAAAATCTTCATCCCTACTCAATGCATGGGTGGGCTATATAATTATTGGTCCAATCATCACATAATCAAAATGAAACAAATAAATGCCTCAAGAACAAAAAGAATTTATCATAACATTATATCATAACCCATGGAAAGGAAATGATTTTATAAAACAAGTCATCATCAAATAATCAAATTCTTCCCAGGAAAAAGAAAATCAATGGTACCATAAGTGAAATCATTATAACATCATAGCTTAATTAACCCATGATAATGAAATTGGTTTCCTATAACAATTGTATGATTATTATCATAATTATTCATCTATAATAGTGTGTGGAATCACAAGATTATATCTATAGTGAAAATTTACCATCCATAAGGGGATGTTTTCATAGATTATAATGTACTTAAATGGTTCTTTAAAAATAAAAAAATCTATATTCTTTTGGAAATGTTTAAAAAATAAATTTAATGAATATTGAGGAAAACATTTTCTTTTTAAATAACCACGTAAATATGTAATGGAAGGTTTAATTAATAGGATAGTCCTGATTATCGTAAAATTTGTTCATGTAGTAAAAATTAAAACAATTAATGATTTAATTTTTTTTAAAGTATTCATAAGTAACCTTTTCAAAAGATAATGTAAAAAATTATTTTAAAAACTTGTTAAAAGAAAGTAAAATATGGATTAAAATGAATATAACTAATCATTTTATAATTGAAAAGAAAATTATTATTTTTTTAACAAACATTGATATGGATGAAAAATGTTATTGACCAAAGAAGTAATATGTTTGGTTTCTCTTAAAAACATTTTCTCGATAAATTTATATATCAAAGAGAGGAAAATAGTACTTATACATAAAAAATACAAGAATATCTAGAGTAAAAGAAAATATATGGGGTTTAAAGGATATGATATTAGGTCAGAATAAATGTTAAAAGGTCTAGATGAGGATGGTGTATTAATAGACCTTATACAAAATTTCACTTGATAATATTATTATAAAAGATAATTAATCATATTTGAAAAGATAATAATTAGAAAAATATAATTTAAAAATCATTGAGGATTTTGATATTTTTTTACTCCAAATTATATATATTCCTCTCTTATACCTCTCTACTCAGTGAGAGATACGTTGGTCACTATATAATATTTTAAAGGGGAATCATAACCCTATTAAAAACTAATATTTTAGTGGAAGTATAAAAAATAAACTTGAATTTTATATGGTGAGTCATAGACCAAATACTATATTGAACTTGTACAATGAGATTCATCACCCAAAAAATCATGAAATTAGAATCTGGGAGATAAAACCCAAAGAAAGAGAATTATTTTTCATGAAAATTCATAAATAGAAAGTTAAAGAATGTGTGAGAGATGAGAATTAGTTTTACTGTAATGGAACAGAATTTTAAAAACGAAACTACCTTTTTAATGAATGAATTATTTACTAAGTAATTTTGTTATAAAAAACACATTAAATAATTTTGTTTTTTTGGATAATTATAAAATATATCTTATTATATTTAGAATACCATTATGAATTTTAATAATTGATAATATAGTAATTGTATAATTACCAATATGATTAGTATATATTAAATTTTATGATGAAGTATAATTTATACACAAAGAATAAGTGATGTCCTTGACCAATAAGATTGTATACTATAAATCCCATTAATTAGAGCTTCTTAGGGACATGAAATCACTGGGATTTTTCTTTGAATAAGACAAAGATTATATTTTACAATTTATGATCAAGGGAGATCATTTATGGGTGATGTTTAAACTTATCAAGATCATGAACCAATACATTTTTTCCAAACTATCCCAAGAAATCACCACCATTTCATACTTTACCCTTAGGTTTTACCCTGCTGATATAAGAGGTTATGTATATAGAACATAGTTGTATGAATTTATATATAGTCTTTTAAATAAAACAATGATTATATTTATCCCATTTTATTATTACTTAATAAATTATTATATACTGAATTTGATAAAACTTATATTTTTATTTTAAGAAATTATAATTTTATTTCTGAGAAATATATAGTTTCAATCAAAAATCCCAATTTAGTTAAATTTATAAATTTTTGAAATAATTTTTTTTTCTTAAAATATTCTTATTAAATAATATTTATTTATGTATAAGTGATAATATAATTTAATAAATTCCACTATTATTTTAACAATGGTGATAATAATATTAGTATCAAAATGTTCTATTGAATTTATTTGATTAATTTTATAAACCAAAAATGAATACTCAAAAACCTATATTATATTTTTAGGTTTTAAAATAAATTCTTTATAAATTAAACTCACTTCCACATCAGAAATGGAATTGTTTAAATATTTTCAATTCATGGCCTTATAAAATATTTTAAACCAATCATATTTGAAAAAAACTTGGTAAAAAACCATGGAAACATGTGTGTTTTTGATTATTTTATCATATATATAGTTTAAAATATATGTTTACAAATTTATAATGGATTCCCCTTTATTTTTCTATAAATATAATCCAAAAATCATAATCCTATTTAATCAAAGCGCATTTATAATTAATTTACTTTCTATATTCCTCCTTAAATCCCTTATTATATGTTCAAAATTTGATAATAATTTCCTCTTAATCTTTTAGAAGTGCCCCATCAAGGTAAGAGAATCCCTTTCTCGAGATATTTATTCAAGTAATTTCTTTTTATTACAAATTTTGATTTGAAATTTTTTATATTAGAATATGTTTTTCTATATCCATTTAATGTCCTTATGATTCCTATATAACAATAGACCATCATTTACTCTCATTAAACCCCACAATGAACTATTATTTGCACAAGTTATGCTTGTGAAATAAAACCATGATTTTACATGACAAATATTTGAATTGTGTATAACCATAACCATTTTCAATCAAGGGTATTCACCTAGATATACCTATACTTCATTTATTGGGGACTTCTATGTATATAACCTATAGTCTTTAATTGTTATAATAAAATTTATGAAATATGTTAATATATTGTTTGATCTTTGTGGAACAAAAATTCATATAAATTATATGAATTTTATGGGAGGGAGAATACTTATATAGACATATCATGGATTGGGTATAGTATTTAGCTCATTATATACCATATACTTTTCATGAAAGGTTATCCTAAGCACACTATGTTATGATGTCTTGGAGGTTATCCTTGACTTATTCCATGATGTCATGATTTATGTTGTTTATAAATGCCTATCTTTTCTTGGTGATGTCTTTTTTTTATTTTCATTCAGTGTTTAGGTTTATGATCTCACCCCAATTACGTCACCTTGATATGCGTCTTGATTCACATGTATTTACTTTCATCATCTCATTATTTGATTTTCCCTTATTGGGTTGTATATCTCACCACTTTCTTATGTACACCCCCATACCATCTCATGAAATATTATATGATCAATGGATTTTTAAAGTCCAATAATGGAGTTTTAAATAATGTCACTATATTTCTGTTTCAAGTTAATGTTATATGTACCCAATTTCCAAGAGACACTAGGCCTATCGATCTTCTTGGATTGTATTATGTGTGTATTTATATAAAAAATCATGTAATATATTTTATAAGGTATATGTGGTTTCATTATTATGTACAAAAAACAGGGTGAAATAGATAGACACACGATATAAGAACATGTACTAGTTCATGAGTATTGGATTATCTTATCTCATCATGGATGAAGTAGTTGAAGAAGATTTGCTACAGTCCTTGAGTGATCATCATAAGTTGTAAACAATGTGTACATGATCACTTGAAGGTTGTAATAGTTTGAAAACTTTGTAATTATTAAATTATATTGTGTATTATAGTCCGTAATCATATTTTTCTATGATTCTTAAAAAATCTGTTTGAGTAAAAATAGATTCAAGAAATATTAATGGAATTCAAACTAATTCAAATATAACATTTTAAAAAATCAATTAATTTTTAAAAATTAAATAAATATTTCAAACTAACTCCATAATACTCATTCAAATAATTCAATAAAAATCACTGAATGGTTGGCTGTGTAAAAAAATAATTTCTAAAATCTTGCATCAAATATGGAAATAATGAAAATTTTTATTTAAGAAACTATAAATACATATAAAAAGGTCAAATAAATTTAATATTATTTTTAGAACATCTAAAATAGACAACGCATGAAACATAATTTAAATATAGTGTAACACATGCTGTGAATATTTTCTATAGAGATAAAAAGAGTTATTGATGAATCACTAAATATTATTTATAACATTATAAAATAAATTTTCATAAATTGAATATAATTTATAATTAATTTAGAGACCAATAGAATATTAAAATTAATATCTATAAAAATTTATTAGTTAAAAATAAAAAATAAATACAAAAAATGAAAAATGATTAAATTTTATTAAAAAATAAAAGTAATCGCAAGATACAATATCAGAAAATATTTCACACATCCAAGTTACACAATTTAATAACAGATGGTCAACGAATTTAAAATTTATGGAAGAATATATTAAAACCAGAGTTAGAAGAAAATATAACTAAAGGTAGAAAATGTTACCATGAAGGGTTCTAAGTTGTTTACTACCACTATTGTTGAGTAGATGGAGGTGCTACCGAGAAATGGTCGTAGTATTTTTCTACAATTTTGGGTGTTATACTACTACCATTTAGGGTGTCATTTCATGCTTATGATAGATGCTAAAATAAATTCTACAGTGAAAAGAGATGAATAATGTTCCACTGGTGATGCTAAGATGGATGAACACTGAAGAGATGAGACAATTCGTGTTATGATACCTTGAACTTTTAGAGGTTGAGCTTCTGCTACTTTTATCGATGGCTGATGGTGGGATTTTATTGGTTCATGTGATAAATCCGTGGTACCCTTCAGATAATCTAGTGCTTTTAATGTTAGGGGATATTCTACCTCTGTCACTGCTTCTAAAATAAGAACCTGACCTTAAACATTACATAATCTTGAGTTATGTCAAGAATTCACATTAAGCATCATTTCGGGTTTAGATTTTTAGTGAATTAGGCCATATCTATTATATAACACTTAAAAAATTACAAAGTATACACTTCTACTCAGTATCCATTTTTTTTATAAAATAAAAACTCTAAAAACCATGCCATGTTCCATGTTTTGGACAGCATGACTTTTCCTTGATCCCGTCCTTGACCTTATTCATCTTTAAGTCCTATGAAAAACATGTCAAAACATTGGGTGAGAATTAAAATCTCAGTAAGGGTTATAAAATAAGGAAATGAAACATTAGCCCATCAATAAATACAAATCAAAGAAACCATAATTTTGAATCATAACATACCTCAGGAAATCGTAAGATTTATGAATAACACATAGAAATCCTAAATCATAAAGGTAAATTGTTGCATTTGTATCATACATACATTATAAATATCTCATATATATGGGGAGTTACATTGGAATAACCATCAAAGTATATTCCCTATATCTCTTCAGAGGAACATTAATGTTTTCCCCCATCACGTTACCCAATGCATTGGAGAGCTATGTCGGGCACTCCCACCCAAGGATTATCACGAAAACACCCGTATACATAAAAAATTCCCAATAACCATAATATAATCATAATGCATAACACCATAATAAAGGAAAGATAACATTTCTACATTCCAATCACATTATATCATATCATGATATTGAAATAAACAATGCTTTATCAAACCATTTTCAAAACCATTTAAAACATTAAGTGAAGAGATTTTTGAATGAAAGTGTCCCATACAACTTTGAATATTTTGAAATAAATTTTAATTTCAAAACATTCACGTCCATATAAATAAATCCTTAAAACCATTTTTAAAATATTTACATTAATGAGAAAGATTTAGAAGAATAAATCTTTAAAAAATTTAAAACGATATTTTAGCTAAAGAGTTCCAAACTAAATAAGAGACTGTTGCAATAAAATAATGGAGGAATAACATTAATAAAAGCATATAATACCATTAGAATATAGATATTCATGATATAATATTTCAATGGGAATTATATACACCATATAAAATTAAATTTATGTATAACAACAAATAAGTCTCAACAGAATGTAAATTGATACAAAGTCCTTTCCAAAGATCATATCCATTGTCTAAGGATAAATAGATGACATAATTATGTGTGAAAAATAATAATACACCCAATATAAGTGGATATTAAGTGTAAATAAATCATAGGTCATTCACAAATGTTCGTAGCATTATATAATCAAGAAGTAGAAGTTTAACCCAAAGAATTGAAATTTGGTTAAGAAGTTCTCTTACCGAAATTCGACAGCCTAACGACGTCACATTATAATTTGGAAAATGATTTGATGAGAGAAAAAATTTTATCTCATAACTTGGATATCAAATTTAAATCAATAAGGATATATAAGAACATATCCCAACATAAGAAGATATAAATTAAAATACATAAAAAAAGAAGTCTTTTAAATAAAGGAAGGTGAAAGGTTCCCTTACCGATTTGTTAACTTATGAAATATACACCCCATGAAATAAGGATCATAAAATAAAGATTTAAATAACAATAAATTAATTTATATTAAACAAATAACACAATCATGGGTAGTACATCAACCACACAAAAGGAAATAGTGGAAAATATATCATCAATCTCACAAGAATAAAAAGTGAGATGAAAACCCCTTACCATATTGTAATCAATCCAGCCGTATGACCAAAAGTTAATAACCACAAAATTAATCACAAAATACCATGAATATAAAGATAATAATTATAATATATATCAAATGGAAGTACACAATTGTTTCCACACGGATTACGGGGATGACCTCCTGGACAGGAGATTCAAACGTTCCGATCGATTTCTAGCGGGTTTGTTCGTAGAACCGGAAACATCCAATGATTCCACATCCGTTTGGACCTACTTTCCAAAGGCAGGCTCTCATTAGCTTGTGGACTGATGAGGCTTAGGAATTTGCATTGGTCGAGAGGATGGGAGGTCGGACTCATCACTCCTTTTTGAGGGGAATTATTGTCTACTCCGGGACTCTCTTTATAGATTTAAGTTATGTTCGTGAATCCTTATTATATTACCAAGTATAAAATGAGCTTTCCTTTAGTTTTAACAATCAATGATTAAATATGCAAGAAATTTAGAGAATCTTTTATATGTATTTGAGGTTCTTCATCAATAGAGAATCATCTATATCTGTTTAGAGATTCTTGGTCAATGGTATCCTTCAAAACATTTATATAAAAGTCTCTTGGTCATTATGATGACCAGGATGGTTTTAAAGCCACTCAGTGGGGCACTTGAAGTTTATCGTCATTCAGAAGGAAATAGATTATTTCAAAGTTGGGATCGAACCCATAAATGGGCTACCTACGTATCCTTTGTTTTGGAAAAGGAATCAGAACCCACGTAGTTCGAGGAATGGGGTATGATGTTTATGATTGATGGCTCAAAGATGAATGTCATAATTACTTTTACACTCTAAGCTCACGTGAGTCATGCTCGGTGTGAGAAACAAGAGGTATTGGTAAAATTTAGACAATTGTGCCATGAAAGATGCAATCATAAGAATTTTTTTGGGGCTTATGTATGGATGACTGCCCAGATAGATGAAGGTTTAGGATTCACTTTTAGGGAGAAAATCCAGGAACAGGGTCCATAAAGGTATATGTGCTTTATGGAGATTTGAATACTCTAATCTTGGGGCTTACTCCTAAGGAGGATGCCCAAGTTAGGAGGGGACTTATGATTGGGTTTTATTCCTGAAAAGGAAACCCAAATCAAAGGTAAATTATGACTGGTTAAGAGAAGTTTAAGGGACTTGGGGCTTACTCCTGAAAAGGAAGCCCAAGGTTATAACTGAGTCTTATTCCTGAAAAGGAGACCCAGGTTAGGGGACTTGGGGCTTACTCCTGAAAAGGAAGCCCAAGGTTATGACTGAGTCTTATTCCTGAAAAGGAGACCCAGGTTAGGGATTAAGGTTTGGGGCTTACTCCTGAGGAGGATTCCCATGATCTGAGGTTGGGGCTTATTCTTAAGAAAGATGCCCAAAATTAGAGGACTTGATTGGGGCTTACTCCTGAGGAGGATGCCCAAGATTATGACTGGGACTTACTCCTAAAAAAGGAAGCCCAGGTTAGGGGACTTGGGACTTACTCCTAAAAAGAAAGCCCAGGTTAGGGGACTTGGGACTTACTCCTAAAAAGAAAGCCCAAGGTTATGACTGAGTCTTATTCCTGAAAAGGAGACTCAGGTTAAGGATTCTCTCATATTTAAAGGATGAGGTTGAATGAATGAACTCTCAATCTTTGGTGACATAAAATGTTTAAATCACTAGGTTTTGAGAGATATTTCATAGAATTCCTTTCAGATAAGGATGTCAAATCAAGAAATCATGCCATAATTGGCTTTGAAGAGTATCTTGAAGACTGAATCTTGAATAGGAAGGGTGAAATGGCTTAAGAGGGGTAAAATGGGCAAGATGGGCACCCAAAAAATATAGGGGCGCGCAAGTATTAAAAGTCGCGCAAGTCCTGCGGCGGCGCGCAAGTATTGGTCGCGCAAGTATACTTGCGCGACATGAGGGATACTTGCGCGATTTTCAACCAGAGTTGAATTACTTGAGCGACTCTTTAGAAAAACCTTTACAATCCTCTTGAGGTTCTTCCAGAGAAGGGACGCGCAAGTTATATTGAAGGAATTAAGTCGGCGCGCAAGTGTTTGATAAGTTTCAACACTTAGGCCTTCCTTCTTCTCTTTAGATCTTCCATTCTAGGTAAGAAATTACCTTAGAAGTGTTATGGAAGCTTTAAGAAGAGACTTGGGCGTCGGGAGCCTCAATCCGTGTTTCTGGAAAAAGATCCTCTCGAGTGGGGGGCCCACAGGGTCTATTTATAGGCAAAAGAAGACCCCGGGCGGTTACTGAGCGGTTATCACTTAGGTCGCGCAAGTCACTTGCACGACCATAAGGCGTCGCGCAAGTACTTGCACGACCACTAGGCGGCGCGCAAGTGTACTTGCGCGACCATGAGGGAACTTGCGCGACCTATGGCCAATGTTCTCCTTGTTCATCCCTTTGTCGATTTTTGATGTTTCTTCAAAGGATGAATCACTTTGAGATCAAATATTCCCCTTTTCCGATCTTTAGATTCTGTGACGAAAGGAGCGTCAACAAAAGTCCCCCCTCAGAGTTGGATCCGGAAAGAAATGAGGATTTGACTCTGAGGAAATTGAATCCATCCAAAGGAAAAGGGGGTCGCAAGTGTGCTGGAACTTGACTTTTATTCAGAGTTCCTTTGTCTTTTGTGGGCAGTTTAAAGTCATGCATGCCGGACATAAAGGGGCTAATGTTTAAGGTCGAAATAGCTTTGACCGAAATGGATTAGAATTGACTCAATTCCTTGATAACTCATCTGAAAACATACTACCATACTCAAGTATGAGGGAAAAAATGTAAACTATGGCTTAAGAATATTTGAATCTGAGGAATGATATGAAAAAGAGCTAAAAGGCATTATAAGAAGTAGTTTCCAAGAATGAAGTTACTATTATTTAACAAAACCCGTTAGGGGGTTGAAATATGCAGGGCCACCTATGGGCATTGGCTGTATAGTCAAATAAAATAGCATCTTTTGGCTGACAAGTCTGTTATGTGGACTGTTTATGCAAGGCCACCTATGGGCACGTGCTGCATAATCAGGCAAAAGAACTCCCAGAAATTTACTTTCCTAGTGCTAAAAGCTAGTGAAAGTTTATGGAGATTCAAATTTTCTAAAGCATAGAGTTTGTTGTATGGAAAGAGGTACTTGAATATGGAGAAGATATTTCCAAACAAGAATATCGAAGAACTGGATGAATATCACTCCTACGAAGGTCTGACCCAAACGTAGGGAAGAAGAATAAACCATAGACTTGAATACTTTCAGATCATGAAAAAGGATATGGGACAAATACGTTAAGGATGGCTATTTTTGCGGATCCCTACATACTGTCGTTTAAGACAAATAAGGACAAAAGAGGCATTCTTCCCAAGAATGAAGTTACTATTATTTAACAAAAACCCGTTAGGGGGTTGAAATATGCAGGGCCACCTATGGGCATTGGCTGCATAGTCAAATAAAATATCATCTTTTGGATGACAAGTCTGTTATGTGGACTGTTTATGCAAGGCCACCTATGGGCACGTGCTGCATAGTCAGGCAAAAGAATTCTCAGAATTTTGACATTTTTGTGACTAGAAGTCATGAAAAGGGTTATGAAGATCTGAAAATATTTAAGGTTAGGATTATAATACATAAAGATGGGTATTGTCCAATGTATATAGAGATACATAGGTCAATGAAAACCATAATCATGTTGTGGCTGGGTCCTAAATTGAAATTTTGGACTTCACTACGTATCTCATAAGAATGAGAATCAAGCCATACGTAGTTCTTGAAATGTAGTTTAACATCGTGCAGGACGAAAATATGAGTGATCTTAGTTTAGGGTCATATAATTCGGACCATAATAATGAATACACAGTGTGTGTTTTCATGAGGACTTTTCAGCCAAGGGACTGAAAGTGAAATTTGGGGTGAGGCCCAAAAGGCTTGGGACTGGATTCGAGGGACACTCGAATGTTCCTACGTATCCCATAAGGATGGGAATCAAGTCCACATAGTTCTAGAACTACCCTTTGTACAAATTTGGTTCGTACATGTGAAGGGTGAAAGGGGACTTTAGTGCAATGATGTTTTAACCTGAGATAAAAAATTTAGGCATTACCATGTATGCACGTAGTCTTTTTGAAAATGAAACATGATTGAAAAATCAATGTCAATAATAGTTCTCTCTCAAGTGAGGAGATCAAAGAAAATTGTAGTTTATTGTCGTACCGGACAAAAGTGTTGTATAGTTTAACGTCATATAACAAGGACTAAAGTGAATCAATGTAAAGATATTGATTCCAGGGGCGGTTTCACGAATCAACATCATATGAGATGGTGGTGAACCGATGTGAAGAGATTGTTTTTGGGCTTGAACCCTGGGAGGTTGCCTACATACCCAGCCTGGAGGGCAAGGATCAAAGTCCGTGTAGTTCAATTAAAGAATGAATCAATGATCAAGTTATTCTTGGGGACAATGATCTAATAAAAAATGTTGTTGGGACTTACACATGGTTAGTGGCCCAAAGGGAGTGTTATGGTTGATGTTCGCTCTAAGCTCACGTGATTCATACTCGGTGTGAAAAACAAGAGGTAATAACAACCTTAACGATGCACAGTTTAATGTCATGTAGGACATAAAAAAAAGGGACTATGCAGTTTAAAGTCTTGCAGTTAGGACTATTGGTGCTGCACAGTTTAGTGTAATGTAGTAGGGACAAAATAACAGTTTAATGTTATGTAGGACATATCAAGGACTTTCTATACAGTTTAGCGTCATGTAGTTAGGACGATGAGGACAATATAGTTTAACGTCATATTGGACGAAAAAGGGGGAATGTGCAGTTTAATGTCATGCAGTAAGGACAAAAGAGTGTACCATTTTAACGTCATGTCGGATGAAAGTGCGAATAGTTTAAGGTCATATGCATGGACCGTGGATGGTGCAGTTTAATGTCATGTTGGACCTTTGATGATTATATAGTTTTAACGTCTTTCCGGACGTGAGGGACTTTTATACAGTTTAGCGTCATGTAGTTAGGACGTCACAGTTTAACGTCTTGCTGAACATAAGGGATTTGCAAATAGTTTATGGTCATATACATGGACCAGGGATGATGCAGTTTAAGGTCATGCTGGACGGTTTAGAGAACATTTTCACAGTTTAATGTCGTGTGGGACGAAGTTGCAGTTTAAGGTCATACTGGACCATTACTGTACAGTTTAAAGTCATGTAGCTAGGACTAACTGGTGCTGTACAGTTTAAAGTCATGTAACTAGGACTAAGGTGAACAAATATGAGGATATCAGTTCTGGGGACTTTTTTACAGTTTAACGTCATGCTGGACGTTGGAAGTGCCACACAGTTTAATGTCATGTTGCTAGGACACAATATAGTTTAATGTCATCTCGGACAAAATATATTTTAATGTCATCTCGGACATATTTTCAGTTTAAGGTCATACCAGACCATGGTGCAGTTTAAGGTCATACTGGACCATTTTTGTATGAACCAATTGTAAGAGTCTTGGTTCTGGGGGCCATATTTTGTGTTTATACAAAATATTTCTTCAGAAATCTGGCATTGGTTGGAGTCGTGATGTGTTCTCCATCCATTGAGATCAAATAGAACCAAAGATTAACTCTTCGTCTGATAAAGACTCTGCCTGGTTAGCCTGTTTAGGCTGTGCCGTTTGGTGGGACGGTGCCCGTGGCTTTGAAGTAGATGGCATGAAATCTGCCAGAGTCAAAGACAATTTAGGATTTGATACATACTCATCTTCTCCTGATTCATCTTTCTTCTTTGAATTGCGCTGCCCTTTTGAGGATTTGTCCTTTGATGGAGGCTTTACTGCAGCTTTTGTATGAGACACAATTGGCTTCTTCAATTGTGTTCGCAAAATGGAATGGGTCCGATTGATTGTCTTTCTGACCATCCAATCATCATATTTTTTCACAGTTTTGCTTTTGACTTCCTGCCACTCGCCTCATTCCTCTGGATCTGTAGGGGTAATACACGCTACATGAGCTGAAGAACCCTTCAATTTGACTTGTCCCAAGTCGACCATCTTTTGTAGGAGGTCTTTAAAGACAAAACACTCCTGGATGGGATGTCCCAACATTTGATGAAAGGGACAATAATTGGGACGATCTTCATCTCCTTCCTTGTTTGGTTTCTTCGGCACTGGTAATTGAACCAAATTATTTTCCAGAGCTGAAATGAAGTAAACAGGAACTTTCTCTCTTCGGAAAGAGTATGTTTTACTCTTCATATCCTCAAATTGTTTTCGTCGTTGATCTTTTTGATCATTTGGACGAAATAGCCTTTGTTGTTGGCGTTCAGGAGGTGGAGCTCTTCGAGAAGATGAAGGTTTTGAAGTAGAAATAGGTACAGGTGCCTGTTTAAGCATAAATGTAGCAGTTTCTGCTTTACCCATTCTTCTTCCTGGAGCTGATGGAATTACACGAGATTTAACCTTAGCCTGTATAAGGGAATCTTCAATCTGTTGAGCGATTGAAGTAAGGTCTCGAAACCCTCCTGTGTATTTCACAGGGATCAATGGCGTGCGTAATTCGTCACGCAAATTTGCCACACAGATTGGCAACAATTCCTCCTGAGGGAGTGATAAACTCAAGGAATATGTTAATCCCTTCCAACGAGCAATGAAATCAGAGACTCTTTCATTCTCCCTTTGCTTGCAGTTTGTAAGATCGAAAACTGTCGTTTTTGGCAAAGTTGAGCTAAACTGAAGAAGGAATTTTTGACGAAGATCCTCCCATCCGATGACTGACCGGGATTTCAAGCTTGTATACCAGACAAAAGCTGGTCCTTGCAAGGTTCGCACGAAGCATCTGAGTTTCACTGCTTCTTGCTGCTCTGGAGTTCCCATCATAGGATCACAACAAGATACGTAATGCGTCAAATGTTGTTCAGGGTCGCCTGATCCATTGAAAGTAGGGAAAATAGGGTTTCCAAAACTGGATGGAGGAGAAATTGAATCTACCCATTCAGGGTAAACTTTCTTTTCAGGTTGAACTTGCGCCCGTTTCCCTTCCATAGTTTCTAACCGAGCTGTTAATGACTCAATAGTAGTTATTAACTTTTGAGAAACGTCAGGTTGAACTTGGTTTTGGGTAGGTGCAATGAATGGAGCTTGGACAGACGTGGTGGTTGGTGCTGCAACTGATGGTAGTGCTGCCAACCGTTGTTGCGTTTGACCCGTAGGATTAGACCTTTGTGGGTGTACTGACAAAGGAGGATATTCTTGATCCATCTCAGTAGTTACAACAAATTCCTTCGGCTGTCGGACTTCAGCATTCTTAAGAAGAAGACTACTCTGAATTAGTTCTGCATTAAACCTTCTTAATTCTTTCATTTCTTCCTCCTGTTGTGCAAATCTTTGCTCTAATGAGAGCGATTGACCTCCTTCAGAGGAAGGGTGAGAAGTAACCTGATTCTTTCCTTTCCCCTTATTGGATCCTTTTCGGAGAGGGGGAAGTGGGTTACTTGAAGGAATACCCAGATTTTGGGTAAGCCTTTGATTACGTGTGCGCACACCTTCTTCATTTAGGTCTGTGTGCGCGACTTCTTGAGCAGGAACCTCTTCGTCTGATCCCTCTGATTGAGCCTCATCTGGTGAATCAGCAGCAACGACATTGATGACATAAATGGATGCATATTGCATGGAATCCTTTTTATCAGCATTTCTGCGATATTGTCTTCTTCCATGCCCATGATGAGACATGGAATTCCGTTGACTTGATCCCTCAGGAACTTCTTGGAAAACCATCACTTGGAGAGAATCTCCTGATAGCTTGGCTCTTCGTTCCTCTTGAGGCGTATTCCCTAATCGAGAGAATACTGACTTTCTCTGAGGGAGGGATTGAGGATTTGAAAAAGTCCCCAGTCCTGTGGACAGGGTGTATTCCTGCTGCTTCCGCTCAACTCCTCGAATCCCATTTGTTGACTTCAAGGGTTGGGTTAGAGAAGTCCCCAGTATGGCAAGCTGGGGTGCCTCTTGACATGCTATGTCTGAGATCTTCTTGAAATCTCTCTTAATCTTGCGAATCTTAGTTCGGAAATTAGCTGGATGCATTAACCTGTATCCACTTTTATCACCTGGTTCAACGGACCGTTGGATGATTTCCGAAACTTCTGTCATTTGATGACGTGTTTGCTCCAGACGAGAGGCTTGTGCAATATTCTCGCCTGCTTGGTGTAGGAGAAATTCAACAACCTGTTCTCTATATACTTTATTTTGAGAGGAACTAGTTGATGCTTGATCTCGAGCAAGATTTTGATTATGAACAAAGCCCATTGACTGTGGCCGACCATGGGCAATAACATTGCATGAGACCATTTTTGGCGGGCTTTGCTGACCGGAAAGCACTGTGAAATGTAGTGCTCCGTGAACACCCCATCCTCTGATATGAACATTAGATGGAGCATTGGAAATTAACTGACGCAATCTTCTTAGTGCGCCAAGGCATGAACGTTGAAGGGTTCTCTGTTGCTTTTCAGCCTTCGGATACCGAGAGACTGATAGAGATGCCAAATCAATCTGGCGTTGTAACCCTTCTATTATCTTAAGATGATTTTCATATTCATCGTAAGATAATACCTTCTTCTTTAATTGACAAAGAGTTTTCCATATGTTGAGACGAATATCATGGATTCCATCATCCGTCAACATCTTTGGAATGTCATACTGGGAATCAGCCAAAGGCCAAAACATGACTGGTACTTCACCTTTTGCCAGTTTTTTCCTCATGTTCAGCATTTCCTCTTTATCATTAAATGAAGATTCTTCTACCTGTTTGGACCAGAGTTGGTGTTTCCTTGTTGCTTCATCGGATTCAACAAGATTGGTAGAGAAATCACTATTCATGCCGGAAGATGAATGACCCAGGGAAGGTTCGGAGAATAACCTGAACCCCAGGCTATCTTCTGATGGAGAAAGAGTTTCACCTGCCGATAGTAAAGCATCAGACATGACTGGTTTTACGTTTCCAAGTGCTTCAAGATAAGAGGGCTTTCTCGGTACTACATTGTCTGCTGGAGTATTCTCCAGGCAATGTGAATCACTACTGCGGAGAGGAATTTCGCAGCGAAGTTCATCACCATGAGGAGGACCGTCATGATGGGTTACAACAAAAGATGAAATCTCTTGCTCCTTGGCCTTCTGACCACACAGAGGGTTCCTGTGGATCTCATCTGAAGAAGAAACTTCAAGATTGACCGAATTTTCATGAAGCAATTCTTCATGAGGAAGTGTCTGTTGAAGACCTTCAAGATTAATGTTCCTGTTATTGGAAACTGAGGGAGTAGAATCTTGAATTTCGACAGATAAATGTCTGAGGGCTTCAAGAACTCCAGCATCGAGAAAGGCCTTGTTGCAGATTGGCCTTTGATCTCCTGACTGTGCTGGGCGGATATTTTTCTTAGATTCCTTCTTACTCGCTTTAGAAACCACTTGATGATGAAAGTGATTTCTCTGAGCAGGTGTATGTGCCTGATCAGGAAAGATGGTCAGGTTAGGCTGACAATCATCGCTCAAATCAGGTGTAAGTTCCTGACTTGGTTGTCCGTATGATATGGGGGAGTATGCCCCATAACCCTCTTGGACTGGAACAGATGTGTGTGTCTGTTCCGGAGTGAATTGTTGATGTGTCACTCCACTGCTAGGGATAGATTTATGTGTCTGTCCCTGAGATGATGCTGAAGTTGTTATGATATCCTGGAAAGCATCCAGAATATGAGCAGGAATTTGCTTCTGCTCTTTCACCATTGACAAAATATGTTTGGTGACTTCAGCCGCCGGAACAGGGATATACGTCCATTCCGGGCTTGGAGTAGGTGTATGTGCCTGCTCCTGTCCTCCTTTTCCTGTCAGTGAATTCTGACAGTACTCAAGTGTGGAGGTAGAGAGTTTAGTCTGCCTCCTGTTTGTCGTCGGGACTTTCCGACTGACTTCTCCGTGCGCTACCAAGGGAGACTGTCGGTAGGCTTGATTAGTATTAGCAGGTGTATGTGCCTGCTGATCACACTTCGCCAAACGCGGTTGACGAGATCCATCATATGTAGTCAGACGAGCCTGCTGACTAACTGATGATGTATAAGCAGGTGTATGTTCCTGCCTATGGTACTCCGCCGGAATTGCCTGGCGGGATCGGCTTGATGCTGCCAGATGAGTCTGCTGGACAGCGGGATTAAAACGAACAGGTGTGTATGCCTGCTCGTTATTTGCCACCAAGTTAGGTTGGTGGACTTCTCCAGAGATGGCAGAGATGATAACCTGCCTATTGTTAACCGGATTCCGTCTCTGGCGGTTCATCTTGCCTGCTCGGGTTCGAGGAACCTGAGCTGAATGCCTGGAGTCGGTACCCTCATCATGTTGAGGGAGCACTACCGCACGAGTCTGGCGGCGATTGTTGATGGGAGCCCTTGAGAAGGACTCCTGTATTTTTGAATTAAGGTCTTGCGGGACCTGCTCATTCACTTCCTCGGAGTAAGGAAGTGAATGGAAACTGCGTTCCGGGGATAACGACCCGAAACGGTTAGAGACGGTAGTCAGCACCGCCTGCTTCTTGATTGCTGGCCGCCGTTGTCCGGACGACCAGGTAGAGTTGTTAACTTGGAGGGCTTGAAGAGCGGCCTCCAGAGTTGGGATAGTACCGTTGCGACGGTACTCCTTAACCAGTGCATTAGAAACACAGCGTTGAAGACGCTGAGTTGGTGATGTCATCCTCAGAGCAAATGACGTTCCAGCAGGAGTAGCAGTATTGGTTTTCACAGCAGCAGACCTCACAGTAGAGGTGTTCACAGCAGCAGTATTCACTGGGGTGAATTTAAGGAAAGCCATTTTTGCAGAAGATCTTGAAAAAAGAGTGCATGTTCCATGTAACAGACATTATCAAGATGAATCTGGCCACTGCATCTTTTGGATGAGCATATGTCAATGATTGCTTTGTTGGCCCAAGGTGTAAAGACCCGTAAATTTCAAGGAAATTTTTTTCTTAATTTTCTTTGGAATTTTACAAGAGCGCAGCTTCAGACGGCACCTGATTCCGAGGCCCGGTGTGCCCGGAATCAATTTCCGAAGTTTGGCTCGGGTACGTTCAGTGAACGGACGAGCGGGTTTTTCTATCTTTTGAACCGGTGCCCGGAATCGAATTCTGAGGGCACCGATGAAATCGCAGCGCCGGTATTTGCTTAGAAACGCCTCTTCCAGATTTGCGTTTGCTCAGACGTGGTTTTTAAATTTTGCGGCTTAAGTCAGAAATAAAATAAAGTTTGTGCGACAACTTTATTTTATTTCACTTAAACTGCTTGGAAGCCACTTAAAGTCACTTAAAGGCGGCTTGAACTGAGTTGAACTGGATAGGATACTATCCAGAAATATCCTACCCCTTGGTAGGATATTTGTGCGGTGGGGCCCGCACGAGCCCCGCCGTTTCTTTCGCTAAGTAACGCACCCGCGAAAACCCGTCAAAGTAACTGAAAAGTCAACCGACGCGTTTTCTTTAATTCTTAACAGACCATTTAATTGGGCGGTTTATTTCGTGAATTAAATGGACTGTTTCTTCGTGAATTAAATGGGTCGTTTCTTTCGTTGAATTAATTCAACGAATTGATGGATCGTTTTTTAACCGGTTTCGTGTGTTGGCATGTTTATAAAATAAGACCAACCTAAAAATCCTTGGAAAGGATTTGAAAGAATCTTCGTTCCTCCACCCTCTCCGCGAAGAACGCGAAGAACGCGAAGAACGCGAAGAACGCGAAGAACGCCGAAACCGGAATCCGACGACGCACGATCCGCGACGTCAACAGCTTTTCCGCGACCTTCTTCTTCTTCTTCTTCGGTGCCTCATCTTCCGCGGCGAACCTGCGATCGACGGTTAAAGGTGAGAATCGAAACTTCTATATTCTCCCTTCTTAATTTCAATAACAACGGATTTAATTAATTAAATCTGTTTGTTCTTGATCCGGAGATTGGCGACGCGACGCCAGATACCGCGACGACGCGACGATCTCCTTCTTCCGCGACGAGCAATCCCGCGACGATCCCCCGTTCGGCGACAACAGCTGCGAGGTAGGGATTTATTTTGGAAAAGTTACCCCTTTTAAATTTTCTCGTGAACGTTCTTGAAAATTTAAAAAGCCGGTTTCAAACGAACAATTTTATCTTTAAATAAAATTGTTGGATCATGTGTTGATCATTGTTTTCTTTTCTCCCGTTGATTATGGCTAACGCGGAGGGTGCGGGTCTAACGAACAAGACCCGGCAACCCTCCGCCGATCTCTTTTGTTGTGCGGATATGGCGGACGACGACAAACCGCGCGGCAGGGGCGATCCGTTGTTTCCGCAGTGAAGGTCGGCATCCGGGAGGGGCATCGGCGCAGACGGGAGGCAAATCGGGCCACCGGAGCATATCCGGCGGCCCGCGGAAGGAGGCGGCGGCGCCCGGCGCGCCGCCGGAGGAATCCGCCGCGGCTCGGCCACGGCGGCGGCGAACCAGCGGACCCGCGGTCCGCGGGTCCGGTCCACCCGGTCGGGACGCGGCAATGCGCCGCGTCCGCTGACCACCCGCGCGGCCCGCGTGCGGGCCGCGGCTCCCTCGACCGCGGGCTGCGCCCGCGGCCTTCCACCCGCGCGGCTGGCCAAGCCGCGCCGGCCGGTCCGGTCGGCCGGGCCGCGCCCAGGCCGGACCGGACCCGGCCTAGCCGGGCCGGGCCGGGTCGGGCCGACCCGGTTCGGCCGACCCCAGGGGGGGGTTCGGGCCGGGTCGCCCCGGGCCCAGAACCCCCGTTTCGGGCCCTCTTCGGTCTTTCGCCCATATCTTGGGCCTGGGACCTCCGATTGACGAACCGTCAGCGGCTACGCGATCCTTGGATCGAGACGGTCGTTTCGGTATATTATACTCAAGGTTTCGGAAGACTTTGGGTTCGGCCGGGTTGGTTCGTACACGAAACCAACCGGGCCCTCGGAGCAGAAACGCTCATAACTTGAGCTACGGACGTCCGAACGACGTACCGTCAGCTGTGGTAGTTTCCTCTAAGTGAGACGGAACTTTTGGCATACTCCGCCCGAGGATAGGATACAGGCGGAGTACGGTCGGGTCGGTTTTGCCCTAAAAACCAATAGGGCCCCTGGGACGAAAATGCCAATAACTCTCAGACCGGGCGTCCGATTGACGCGCCGTCTGTTGCGTTGAGATCCTGTTGTCGATACGGAACTTTTGGATACATCAACTTCGGACTACGTGTCAGTTGATGTATCAGCCTCTCGGCTCGTGGAGCGGACCCTCCTAAACGAGCTCGCTTTGTGCGGGAACCCTAGCGCTGGACTGCGGCGACGACAGAGCAGAGATCCTCCGTGGACTGCGACGACGGCAGAGCAGAGATCCTCCGTGGACTGCGACGACGGCAGAGCAGAGATCCTCCGTGGACTGCGACGACGGCAGAGCAGAGATCCTCCGTGGACTGCGACGACGGCAGAGCAGAGATCCTCCGTGGACTGCGACGACGGCAGAGCAGAGATCCTCCGTGGACTGCGACGACGGCAGAGCAGAGATCCTCCGTGGACTGCGACGACGGCAGAGCAGAGATCCTCCGTGGACTGCGACGACGGCAGAGCAGAGATCCTCTGTGGACTGCGACGACGGCAGAGCAGATATCCTCCGTGGACTGCAGCGACGACAGAGCAGAGATCCTCCGTGGACTGCGACGACGGCAGAGCAGAGATCCTCCGTGGACTGCGACGACGGCAGAGCAGAGATCCTTCGTGGACTGCGGCGACGACAGAGCAGAGATCCTCCGTGGACTGCGTCGACTACTGCACTCAGCGATCCTACGTGGATCAGTGCTACCGGTTCTGTGTGAGCCTCTGCCTACAGGTTCTGTGTGAGCCCGATCCTGTGTGGGTCCTTACTACCGGTTCTGTGTGAGCCACTGCCTACAGGTTCTGTGTGAGCCCGATCCTGTGTGGGTCTTCTGCGGGGGTTAGTACCTATCGATCCTTCGTGGGTCCGACGACTTAGACGGATCATTGATCGTCTTTGACGTCATCTGAAAAAGTATACCTGGTTGAGCTGAATCTTATGTTACTCTCCTTTGTGGATTGTGTTGAACTATCCTATGTGGATTTTACTATTTACTCTCCTTGTGGAATTGAGTCTTGCTTTCCTTTGTGGATTGAGTTGTTCTTGAGCTCGTGAGCAGAGCTAGAATTGGGAACTTAGGTATATGTATGGGCATATACCTAAGTCGAGTCAGATGTTACTTCGAGATTGCATCTTTCTTTTGTGCTATATCCTTTGTGGATTTCGGGAGACCTTCGGGGGTCTCGTGGTCCTTACTGAGTAGCTTGTACTCACCCCTGCACGGGCTATGCCCGCACCTTGTTGTGTTGGTTGCAGACGACGGACAGCGCTGATCACGGTTGGGGCGTGGAGCAGGACGGTACCTGGAGGTGGACCACTGGGCGGAACGTACTCGGAGCGGACGTGGGACCCGAGGAGCCTGGAGGCTATCTGTACCCACCCTTCAGGTGGGATTGCCAGTGGACGACACGAGGCCGCCGTCTTTTCTTCAGTTACTGTACTTTACTTTTCAGTTGTACTTTACAGTTGGGCTTGTATTTCCGGCCCCTTTACTTTTCTGCACTTTACTTTCCGCTTGCTGACTCTGTGTGGTTGTTACTTATAAAGGCAATGCCTTCCCTGTTTACTGGGATTTTACGCCTTGGTGCTAGTCGCCAGCCCCTGGCCTATGGAAGGCGGGCTTGGGGTAGTCACGGCACGGGCCCCGAGGACGGGTCGTGACAAATTGGTATCAGAGGTGGTCGGTTCTACCGCAGACTCTGATCGTCCTTTCTTTCTATGTGAAGCAATAGTGTTTAGTGTATTGAGTGTGGTTATCAGTTCAGGGAGCCCAGTGTTGGTGCGGCGGCCGACGTATCCGTACACCAGGACCCTGACTCCTGATTTCCGACTTAATGCATGAAAAAATTGATTGCGTGTGTGTTTCAAGTTTTCTTTGTGATTACTTGTGTCAGCTCACCGGGTATACTGATCTGCTTTATGAAAGTCTCAAGTTTTCCTTGTGATTACTTGTGCCAGCTCACCAGGTATACTGTTCTGACTGTGGTGCCCTTGTTCGGAGCTCGGAGATTCCGACTGAGCCGTTGGCTCGATCCTTATGGCTAGAGACTCCTACGGGAGCAGACTCGACGATTACGCACTGGTGCCGGCAGTGTGAGCTTACTCTAGGAGGCGAGAGCTTCGGCTGGGATCTCCTTGTAGCGGCGTCGAGGCCTTACGACGTCATCTTGGGCATGGATTGGCTATCCACGGTTCATGCCCAGATCGACTGTTTTAGGCGCAAGGTGCGATGTGTTCATACCGACGGGAGCAGGTTTACCTTCACCGGCGAGAAGGGAACCTTTGCAGCACAGGATGGACTTCCGCGGAGGAGAGTGCAGCCTATCTCTCATCAGTTGGCTAGCCTCATCCTAGGAGCAGTGGACGTGCGGAGTCCGGCTTTTCCTGCAGTGGTGGACCAGTACGTGGACGTCTTTCCCGACGACGTTCCAGGGCTACCTCCTCGTAGAGAGGTAGACTTTTACATCGACTTGTACCCCGGGACAGCCCCGATATCTACTCCAGCATATCGGATGGCCCCCACCGAGCTTTGAGAGCTGCGGGTACAGTTGGAGGACTTGCAGAGCAAGGGGTTTATCCGACCCAGTGTTTCACCCTGGGCTTCCCCGATTTTGTTCGCCAAGAAGGCGGACGGGAGCTTGCGACTGTGTGTCGACTATCGTCGCCTGAACCAGGTGACAGTGAGGAACAAGTATCCGCTGCCACGGATTGATGACCTCTTCGATCAGCTCAAGGGAGCGCGGTGGTTCTCGAAGATAGACCTCCGGTCAGGCTATCATCAGCTCAGAGTTCGAGACGAGGACGTACAGAAGACGACCTTCAGGTGTCGGTATGGCCATTATGAGTTCTTGGTTATGCCATTCGGCGTAACCAATGCTCCAGCAGTGTTCATGAGCCTCATGAACAGGATCTTCCAGCCATGCCTCGACCGATTTGTCGTTGTCTTCATTGACGACATTTTGGTATACTCGACGACTGAGGAGGAGCATGCCTACCACCTGCGAGTTGTGCTAGACACGCTCCGAGAGCACCAGCTTTATGGAAAGCTCTCAAAATGCCAGTTCTGGTTACGTGAGGTCCATTTCTTGGGACACGTCATCTCTGAGGCGGGAGTTGCAGTGGATCCCGCGAAGATCGAGGCAGTGCTAGCTTGGGAGCCACCCAAGAGCGTGACAGAGGTGCGGAGCTTCTTGGGCCTAGCCGGATACTATCGGAGATTCGTGCCAGACTTCTCCAGAGTTGTGGCACCACTCTCAGCGTTGACGAAGAAGGGGAAACCCTTTGTGTGGTTAGACAGATGTCAGCAGAGCTTCCAGGAGCTGAGGCAGAGATTGACCAGCGCACCTATCTTGAGGTTGCCTGAGGAGGGAGTTGGGTACGTAGTTTACTGCGATGCATCAGGGACTGGACTCGGGTGCGTCCTGATGCAGGAGCGGGCCGTGATCGCCTACGGATCACTTCAGTTGAGGCCGCATGAGCAGAACTACGCCACTCATGACCTGGAGTTAGCAGCAGTGGTCTTCGCTCTGAAGACTTGGCGGCACTATCTGATGGGCGAGCGCTTCACTGTCTTTTCTGACCACCAGAGTCTCAGGTATATCTTCTCTCAGAAGGACCTGAACCTGAGACAGCGGAGATGGCTTGAGTTCCTCCAGGACTATGACTTTGAGATAGTCTATACTCCTGGGAAGGGGAACGTGGTAGCCGATGCCCTCAGCAGGAGGACGGGCATTCAGCTACTTGAGGAGGCGACGGAGCAGCTAGCCTCCTTGCAGATATCCTTCGTGGATAGAGACGGAGCAGCCTTTCTTCAGTCTCTCACAGTCTCTCCTCCACTTCTACAGCGGGTCAGAGAGGCTCAGCGTGGGGACGCTGACTGTGAGACCCGGCGTGCACTGATATACTCAGGTCAGGCGCCTGATGGTTTCTCCCTTGGAGCAGAGCACGACATCCTTTTCAGAGGACGTACCTTCGTACCAGTCGCTTTACGAGAGGAGGTGCTGAGAGAGTTTCACACTTCTCCCTTGGCGGTACATCCCGGAGTGGTGAAGATGTACCAGGATCTCAGACGACAGCACTGGTGGCCGGGCATGAAGAAAGCTGTGGCAGAGTTCGTTTCACGATGCCTCACCTGCCAGCAGGTGAAGGCAGAGCACCAGGTACCAGCAGGCTTGGTACAACCCTTGGAGGTCCCGGAGTGGAAGTGGGACGACATATCTATGGACTTCGTGACTGGACTTCCACGCACTTCCAGAGGTCATGACTCCATTTGGGTGATTGTTGACCGACTCACCAAGTCGGCACACTTATTACCCATTAGAGAGCAGGGCTCAGTGGAGAGCTTGGGACGTCTTTACGTCCAGGAGATCGTACGGCTTCACGGTGTGCCATCATCTATCGTCTCCGATCGAGATGCTCGTTTCACTTCCCGGCTCTGGAAGGGGTTGCAGGAGGCGTTCGGGACGCGGCTCCATCTGAGCACAGCCTTCCACCCTCAGACGGATGGTCAGACGGAGAGGACCATTCAGACACTCGAGGACATGCTCCGTGCATGTGTCCTCGACTTTGGTCGCAGCTGGGAGGACCACCTACCCTTGGTGGAGTTCGCGTACAACAACAGCTACCACTCCACCATCGGGATGGCACCATACGAGGCGTTGCACGACAGACCCTGCAGATCACCGTTGTGCTGGACAGACCCTGGGGAGTCAGCACTCGTGGGACCAGAGATGATCCGAGCCACGACAGAGAAGGTCCAGATCATCCAGGAGAGGATGAGGACAGCTCAGAGCCGGCAGAAGTCATATGCTGACAGGAGGCGGAGGCCACTAGAGTTCGAGGATGGCGACCACGTCTTTTTGCGTGTCTCACCTCGACGTGGTTTACGGAGATTTGGCCGAGGCGGCAAGTTGTCTCCACGCTTCATCGGGCCTTTCCAGGTCCTCAGCAGGATAGGAGAGGTGGCTTATCGCCTGGCTCTACCACCTCAGTTGCACCGGGTGCACGACGTCTTCCACGTGTCTCAGCTGAGGAGATACGTGCACGACCCGATGCACATCATCGACTTTGGGGAGCTGGACGTGGACGATGGGGCGACTTTTGCGGAGGTCCCAGTGGAGATCGAGGATCGACAGGAGCGGGTCCTACGTGGGCAGTCGATTCCTCTTGTGCGCATCAGATGGCAGCACGGGAACCTCCAGGAGAGCACTTGGGAGCGAGAGGCTCAGATGCGTGCTCAGTACCCCCATTTGTTCCCCTAGTTTTTGATGTATCTTTACGGGGACGTAAAGCCCTGAGGTGGGAGTAATGTAAAGACCCGTAAATTTCAAGGAAATTTTTTTCTTAATTTTCTTTGGAATTTTACAAGAGCGCAGCTTCAGACGGCACCTGATTCCGAGGCCCGGTGTGCCCGGAATCAATTTCCGAAGTTTGGCTCGGGTACGTTCAGTGAACGGACGAGCGGGTTTTTCTATCTTTTGAACCGGTGCCCGGAATCGAATTCTGAGGGCACCGATGAAATCGCAGCGCCGGTATTTGCTTAGAAACGCCTCTTCCGGAGTTGCGTTTGCTCAGACGTGGTTTTTAAATTTTGCAGCTTAAGTCAGAAATAAAATAAAGTTTGTGCGACAACTTTATTTTATTTCACTTAAACTGCTTGGAAGCCACTTAAAGTCACTTAAAGGCGGCTTGAACTGAGTTGAACTGGATAGGATACTATCCAGAAATATCCTACCCCTTGGTAGGATATTTGTGCGGTGGGGCCCGCACGAGCCCCGCCGTTTCTTTCGCTAAGTAACGCACCCGCGAAAACCCGTCAAAATAACTGAAAAGTCAACCGACGCGTTTTCTTTAATTCTTAACAGACCATTTAATTGGGCGGTTTATTTCGTGAATTAAATGGACTGTTTCTTCGTGAATTAAATGGGTCGTTTCTTTTGTTGAATTAATTCAACGAATTGATGGATCGTTTCTTAACCGGTTTCATGTGTTGGCATGTTTATAAAATAAGACCAACCTAAAAATCCTTGGAAAGGATTTGAAAGAATCTTCGTTCCTCCACCCTCTCCGCGAAGAACGCGAAAACGCGAAGAACGCGAAGAATGCGAAGAACGCGAAGAACGCGAAGAACGCCGGAACCGGAATCCGACGACGCACGATCCGCGACGTCAACAGCTTTTCCGCGACCTTCTTCTTCTTCTTCTTCGGTGCCTCATCTTCCGCGGCGAACCTGCGATCGGCGGTTAAAGGTGAGAATCGAAACTTCTAAATTCTCCCTTCTTAATTTCAATAACAACGGATTTAATTAATTAAATCTGTTTGTTCTTGATCCGGAGATTGGCGACGCGACGCCGGATACCGCGACAACACGACGATCTCCTTCTTCCGCGACGAGCAATCCCGCGACGATCCCCCGTTCGGCGACAACAGCTGCGAGGTAGGGATTTATTTTGGAAAAGTTACCCCTTTTAAATTTTCTCGTGAACGTTCTTGAAAATTTAAAAAGCCGGTTTCAAACGAACAATTTTATCTTTAAATAAAATTGTTGGATCATGTGTTGATCATCATTTTCTTTTCTCCCGTTGATTATGGCTAACGCGGAGGGTGCGGGTCTAACGAACAAGACCCGGCAACCCTCCGCCGATCTCTTTTGTTGTGCGGATATGGCGGACGACGACAAACCGCGCGGCAGGGGCGATCCGTTGTTTCCGCAGTGAAGGTCGGCATCCGGGAGGGGCATCGGCGCAGACGGGAGGCAAATCGGGCCACCGGAGCATCTCCGGCGGCCCGCGGAAGGAGGCGGCGGCGCCCGGCGCTCCGCCCGAGGAATCCGCCGCGGCTCGGCCACGGCGGCGGCGAACCAGCGGACCCGCGGTCCGCGGGTCCGGTCCACCCGGTCGGGACGCGGCAATGCGCCGCGTCCGCTGACCACCCGCGCGGCCCGCGTGCGGGCCGCGGCTCCCTCGACCGCGGGCTGCGCCCGCGGCCTTCCACCCGCGCGGCTGGCCAAGCCGCGCCGGCCGGGCCGGCCGGGCCGCGCCCAGGCCGGACCGGACCCGGCCTAGCCGGGCCGGGCCGGGTCAGGCCGACCCGGTTCGGCCGACCCCAGGGGGGGGTTCGGGCCGGGTCGCCCCGGGCCCAGAACCCCCGTTTCGGGCCCTCTTCGGTCTTTCGCCCATATCTTGGGCCTGAGACCTCCGATTGACGAACCGTCAGCGGCTACGCGATCCTTGGATCGAGACGGTCGTTTCGGTATATTATACTCAAGGTTTCGGAAGACTTTGGGTTCGGCCGGGTTGGTTCGTACACGAAACCAACCGGGCCCTCGGAGCAGAAACGCTCATAACTTGAGCTACGGACGTCCGAACGACGTACCGTCAGCTGTGGTAGTTTCCTCTAAGTGAGACGGAACTTTTGGCATACTCCACCCGAGGATAGGATACAGGCGGAGTACGGTCGGGTCGGTTTTGCCCTAAAAACCAACCGGGCCCCTAGGACGAAAATGCCAATAACTCTCAGACCGGGCGTCCGATTGACGCGCCGTCTGTTGCGTTGAGATCCTGTTGTCGATACGGAACTTTTGGATACATCAACTTCGGACTACGTGTCAGTTGATGTATCAGCCTCTCGGCTCGTGGAGCGGACCCTCCTAAACGAGCTCGCTTTGTGCGGGAACCCTAGCGCTGGACTGCGGCGACGACAGAGCAGAGATCTTCCGTGGACTGCGACGACGGCAGAGCAGAGATCCTCCGTGGACTGCGACGACGGCAGAGCAGAGATCCTCCGTGGACTGCGACGACGGCAGAGCAGAGATCCTCCGTGGACTGCGACGACGGCAGAGCAGAGATCCTCCGTGGACTGCGACGACGGCAGAGCAGAGATCCTCCGTGGACTGCGACGACGGCAGAGCAGAGATCCTCCGTGGACTGCGACGACGGCAGAGCAGAGATCCTCCGTGGACTGCGACGACGGCAGAGCAGAGATCCTCCGTGGACTGCGGCGACGACAGAGCAGAGATCCTCCGTGGACTGCGACGACGGCAGAGCAGAGATCCTCCGTGGACTGCGACGACGGCAGAGCAGAGATCCTTCGTGGACTGCGGCGACGACAGAGCAGAGATCCTCCGTGGACTGCGTCGACTACTGCACTCAGCGATCCTACGTGGATCAGTGCTACCGGTTCTGTGTGAGCCTCTGCCTACAGGTTCTGTGTGAGCCCGATCCTGTGTGGGTCCTTACTACCGGTTCTGTGTGAGCCACTGCCTACAGGTTCTGTGTGAGCCCGATCCTGTGTGGGTCTTCTGCGGGGGTTAGTACCTATCGATCCTTCGTGGGTCCGACGACTTAGACGGATCAGTGATCGTCTTTGACGTCATCTGAAAAAGTATACCTGGTTGAGCTGAATCTTATGTTACTCTCCTTTGTGGATTGTGTTGAACTATCCTATGTGGATTTTACTATTTACTCTCCTTGTGGAATTGAGTCTTGCTTTCCTTTGTGGATTGAGTTGTTCTTGAGCTCGTGAGCAGAGCTAGAATTGGGAACTTAGGTATATGTATGGGCATATACCTAAGTCGAGTCAGATGTTACTTCGAGATTGCATCTTTCTTTTGTGCTATATCCTTTGTGGATTTCGGGAGACCTTCGGGGGTCTCGGGGTCCTTACTGAGTAGCTTGTACTCACCCCTGCACGGGCTATGCCCGCACCTTGTTGTGTTGGTTGCAGACGACGGACAGCGCTGATCACGGTTGGGGCGTGGAGAAGGACGGTACCTGGAGGTGGACCACTGGGCGGAACGTACTCGGAGCGGACGTGGGACCCGAGGAGCCTGGAGGCTATCTGTACCCACCCTTCAGGTGGGATTGCCAGTGGACGACACGAGGCCGCCGTCTTTTCTTCAGTTGCTGTACTTTACTTTTCAGTTGTACTTTACAGTTGGGCTTGTATTTCCGGCCCCTTTACTTTTCTGCACTTTACTTTCCGCTTGCTGACTCTGTGTGGTTGTTACTTATAAAGGCAATGCCTTCCCTGTTTACTGGGATTTTACGCCTTGGTGCTAGTCGCCAGCCCCTGGCCTATGGAAGGCGGGCTTGGGGTAGTCACGGCACGGGCCCCGAGGACGGGTCGTGACACAAGGGGCCTAACAAATAAGAAGAACATCACTTTAACTTGGTTAAGGATTCACGTCGGGTTCACCATTTTTTGTTTCCACACGGATTACGGGGATGACCTCCTGGACAGGAGATTCAAACGTTCCGATCGGTTTCTAGCGGGTTTGTTCGTAGAACCGGAAACATCCAATGATTCCACATCCGTTTGGACCTACTTTCCAAAGGCAGGCGCTCATTAGCTTGTGGACTGATGAGGCTTAGGAATTTGCATTGGTCGAGAGGATGGGAGGTCGGACTCATCACACCTTTTTGAGGGGAATTATTGTCTACTCCGGGACTCTCTATATAGATTTAAGTTATGTTCGTGAATCCTTATTATATTACCAAGTATAAAATGAGCTTTCCTTTAGTTTTAACAATCAATGATTAAATATGCAAGAAATTTAGAGAATCTTTTATATGTATTCGAGGTTCTTCATCAATAGAGAATCATCTATATCTGTTTAGAGATTCTTGGTCAATGGTATCCTTCAAAACATTTATATAAAAGTCTCTTGGTCATTATGATGACCAGGCTGGTTTTAAAGCCACTCAGTGGGGCACTTGAAGTTTATCGTCATTCAGAAGGACATAGATTATTTCAAAGTTGGGATCGAACCCATAAATGGGCTACCTACGTATCCTTTGTTTTGGAAAAGGAATCAGAACCCACGTAGTTCGAGGAATGGGGTATGATGTTTATGATTGATGGCTCAAAGATGAATGTCATAATTACTTTTACACTCTAAGCTCACGTGAGTCATGATCGGTGTGAGAAACAAGAGGTATTGGTAAAATTTAGACAATTGTGCCATGAAAGATGCAATCATAAGAATATTTTTGGGGCTTATGTATGGATGAATGCCCAGATAGATAAAGGTTTAGGATTCACTTTTAGGGAGAAAATCCAGGAACAAGGTCCATAAAGGTATATGTGCTTTATGGAGATTTGAATACTCTAATCTTGGGGCTTACTCCTAAGGAGGATGCCCAAGTTAGGAGGGGACTTATGATTGGGTTTTATTCCTGAAAAGGAAACCCAAATCAAAGGTAAATTATGACTGGTTAAGAGAAGTTTAAGGGACTTGGGGCTTACTCCTGAAAAGGAAGCCCAAGGTTATGACTGAGTCTTATTCCTGAAAAGGAGACCCAGGTTAGGGGACTTGGGGCTTACTCCTGAAAAGGAAGCCCAAGGTTATGACTGAGTCTTATTCCTGAAAAGGAGACCCAGGTTAGGGATTAAGGTTTGGGGCTTACTCCTGAGGAGGATGCCCATGATCTGAGGTTGGGGCTTATTCTTAAGAAAGATGCCCAAAATTAGAGGACTTGATTGGGGCTTACTCCTGAGGAGGATGCCCAAGATTATGACTGGGACTTACTCCTAAAAAAGGAAGCCCAGGTTAGGGGACTTGGGACTTACTCCTAAAAAGAAAGCCCAGGTTAGGGGACTTGGGACTTACTCCTAAAAAGAAAGCCCAAGGTTATGACTGAGTCTTATTCCTGAAAAGGAGACTCAGGTTAAGGATTCTCTCATCTTTAAAGGATGAGGTTGAATGAATGAACTCTCAATCTTTGGTGACATAAAGATGTTTAAATCACTAGGTTTTGATAGATATTTCACAGAATTCCTTTCAGATAAGGATGTCAAATCAAGAAATCATGCCATAATTGGCTTTGAAGAGTATCTTGAAGACTGAATCTTGAATAGGAAGGGTGAAATGGCTTAAGAGGGGTAAAATGGGCAATATGGGCACCCAAAAAATATAGGGGCGCGCAAGTATTAAAAGTCGCGCAAGTCCTGCGGCGGCGCGCAAGTATTGGTCGCGCAAGTATACTTGCGCGACATGAGGGATACTTGCGCGATTTTCAACCAGAGTTGAATTACTTGAGCGACTCTTTAGAAAACCCTTTACAATCCTCTTGAGGTTCTTCCAGAGAAGGGACGTGCAAGTTATATTGAAGGAATTAAGTCGGCGCGCAAGTGTTTGATAAGTTTCAACACTTAGGCCTTCCTTCTTCTCTTTAGATCTTCCATTCTAGGTAAGAAATTACCTTAGAAGTGTTATGGAAGCTTTAAGAAGAGACTTGGGCGTCGGGAGCCTCAATCCGTGTTTCTGGAAAAAGATCCTCTCGAGTGGGGGGCCCACAGGGTCTATTTATAGGCAAAAGAAGACCCCGGGCGGTTACTGAGCAGTTATCACTTAGGTCGCGCAAGTCACTTGCACGACTATAAGGCGTCGCGCAAGTACTTGCACGACCACTAGGCGGCGCGCAAGTGTACTTGCGCGACCATGAGGGAACTTGCGCGACCTATGGCCAATGTTCTCCTTGTTCATCCCTTTGTCGATTTTTGATGTTTCTTCAAAGGATGAATCACTTTGAGATCAGATATTCCCCTTTTCCGATCTTTAGATTCTGTGACGAAAGGAGCGTCAACAACAATACTCCACAAGCAATAAATAAGTGGTGAACAGTGAAAATCTCACAGAATTAAATGTGAGATAAGAAACCCCTTACCACGTTGTAATCAATCGAATCGTTTGACCAAAAGTTAATAACCACAAAATGAATCACATAATACTATGAATATAAATATAATCATGATAACATTTATCAAATTTCAGTACACAATACAGCACAACTAATAAATAAGTGGTGAACAATGGAAATCTCAGGAAATTAAAAGTGAGATAAGAAACTCCTTACCTCATGTCCGACTTGACCCATTCATTTTATAATCTCCTAAATAATAAACGAAAGTTAATTTATACTTTCTTAAATACATTTTTGTAGTTTATTTTTATTTTTATATAACTTATTGCCATGTAATAAACATTATGTTGTCATTTAAGTTAATAATTGTCGTTTTTTTCAATATTTGGTGCTTGAGTAAAAAATGAACTTGTTATATTTACAAGTTGTACATGTGGTCAAAAGTTCATTATATCTAGAATTATATTAATTATTTAGATATCATATATTTAATATATATCCATTATATATATATATATATATATATGTATTTATAATAGTACATAACATTTGGAGATAAGTAATGAAATACACCGTTCATGGAGACGGTAAGCCGTACATACGCATGAACGCTACTTTAATTTATATTTCATATTTAATGGAATGAAAAATTAATTAAAAATAGGTATAATATAATTCTATTATAATATCATATATAATTTCAGTAACTCTATCCTTTATAAATTCTACGTATGGCATGAATGAGTCATATCACTTTGAGGGGGTGGTAGTCCGCATTTCCTCAAATGAAATTATCATATTTACCAAAAATGGAAACCATAAAATTATTCTTTAAATGAATAATAAAGAAGCATAGAAACAATATAAATATAATATATATAACATATAAATACAGTAACATCTTAATGGACACCATAAGATGTGGTAGGAGAAGATTGAGTAATCATCGTTTCGTGAGGCAGTAGTTCGCTGTCCACGGAAACAATATGTTCTTTACCCATTAGATGGATGTGGGTGTATGTTTAGTTAAAATAATTATCATAAAAACAAACTAATATTTATTTTACTGGTTTTTTTAGGAAATAATGGAATAAAATAATTTTAGGGGGTTGTATATGTAAAATAAAACAAAAGAACTTAAGAGAAGACGTTACCTTTAAATCAGGTATCTCCCTTTGGTTTGAAACAAAAAGATTAATTGAATTGCCTTATGCCTAAGGGAAGGATTCTAAGAGGAGAAGAGGGATGTAGGGAGATTAATTGGGTAGAGGTTGTATGTGTCAAGGGGCCTGAGAAGTCTCATTAATGGGTCATAGGTGAGGGCTTTTTATAAGGGGGAGGAGGGGCTCTTTAGGAAAGTTTGAAAATATTATTTTTTTTATTTAATGATTTTTGGTTTCTAAAGGTCCAAAACATATTAAAGATGAAGATAAGATGCATAATGTTCCAAATAAAATCATACAATAATAATTGGACAGGTTTTGGATATAGTTTTAATCTTTATGATCTTATTTATTTAAATCATTCATTAATGAGGTAAATACTGCATTATTATAGCATCATAAATAATTTTATTTATTAAATGTCTAAAAATTATAAAAAAATATAATGATGTAGTAAATATTTTTATATTTTAAATGAATATTTATAGTTGAATATAAGACTTATATAAACCCATGTAATAATTTATTTACTAAAAGATATATGTTTGTGGCATTTTTGTCCTTAAATTAATTAATATAAAGTGTCATTATTACTCCCAAGTTGCTCCATGGGGTCCCAAAATTGGGTGAAGGACAAACATGGTCGGAAATGTGTCAAAAAATATGATTAGGACACTTGTTAGTGTAATATTATACTGTTATAATAATATTTGTTTACCCTTATTTAGCAGATTTACCTTTTAACCATGGTAAATAAAATATTTACAGAAGTAAATATTCATAACGTATAATACTAAAAGTTACATATTTACCCAATTTAGATATTCTTATTCCAAATATGAAATCCATTTTTTCCAATTAAAAACACATAAGTTGTAGAAATTAATTTAAAATTAATTCTCTCTATCAAAACAAAAAGCGTGTTTTTAAGAAATAATAACTATCAAAAGAATGAAACATGTTTAAGTCCAATTTCAAAGTGAAATTATTTCCCATGATCAAAATTGTATTAAATGGTAAAACATAATATAATTACAATTTAAAACTAGTTATAAAGATAATCTATCCTTATAAATTAATTATATTAAAAGGATGTATTGAATTAAAATACAATATTTTTCACTATTCATTTAAAAAGTAATTTTATCGAAAAAATACCAAAAAAATTCCCAAAGTAAATTTAGATGTATTGATTCTAAAGAAGAATTTTATTTTGTCAAATTTAACATATAAAAGTGACCAAAATTATATTTAATGAGGTTTCTCCATAAAAAGGTGGTAAATTGATTTTTTAATGAATGTTAGATTATTTATGCCTAAAATCAAATTGTTTCTTATTTTAAAAATATAACATTTATTGGGTAAATGAAAAAACATTTAACAAACATGTATATTCATAATGTAGTTATTTATTGTCCATTACCACCAATAAAATATCTAGGCATTAACTAAAAATTAAAATAATAATATTATTTTTTCAGTATGACTCAGCATTGTGTAAAACATAAGGTTTCAAAGAAACCCATTGTGGCGTATTGGGTACTCCATCAAACATAGAATCTTATGTAAAGAAAAATTAATATTTAATTAACAAATTTTAATAAATATAAAAATGTTATATACTTTATTTACGTGTGATGTTACATCCTTCCCCCCTTTTAAGAATTGAATCCTTGCAATTTTAAAATTGACTTGGTAACTTCATTCAAAGTCCCACATCATAAAAAGAGTCAATAAAAATATCACTTTAAAAGAAATAAAGTAAAATACAAAGGTCACCTAAGATAGCCCATACTAGTATTCCATGTAGAAAAAATTGGATATCAATGAGAAACAAATTATCAAGGTTTTATGGAGAGTGGTAGAAAACAAGATTAGGAGAATGTTAACCACCAAAAAATCACAAAATTGTGATGGGTTAAACAGTTTTTGAATCCCTAGTTGGAAAAGTTAACAGAAAATGTTTTTGTTTTAAGTTACTTTTCATAAAGTTGAAGAATTTTTTTGAGATCTTGAATAAGAACATAAGTAAAAAAACTTAATTTTCATGTAAGCTTCCATCCTTTACTATATTTCTACCACAACATCATCTTTTCTCCAAACGATGAGTATTCAAGATGGAATTTTCACATTTAAAGCATTATAATACACTTCTAGAGAATCACTTAATCCCCAAGAGATGAGCTATATTTTTTCCATTTCTCTAGACATTAACCAAAACCAAAATGGTAATTACCTGATCAGATAATCCCCAAAAAGGATAATTTATTACAAAAACAAAAAACTACTCTTAATCTCCAAAATTTGTCAAAAAATACCCATAGTTTAATAAATACCATTCAATAAACAACTGTCCATAAAATTCTTCAAAGTAATAAAAACTAAGATTGAATCCCAAGTATCAGAAGGATTTAATCACATTGTCTTCCAAGATAAATCTTAAAATTTATCTCTAATTAACATTAGTTAATCTAAAAGTATCATACTAAAAAGTAATTAACCTAATCACATATTCTCCATGATTGTTTAATCATTTCCAAAATAAACCGAATCTTCATATGTCTACAATAAAACATAGTCTCTTCTAAAATGAAATTTTAACCATTACTCCACAAATGAGATCCCATAGAATTCTATTTCCTTTAAGCATATAGTGTTTCCAAAAGAGCAAACATCTTATAATATAACATTTATCACTTAATCACCAAATCATTTTCATATATTAAGGATATCTAATAGATATAACATGAGTTCCCAAAATCAACTTATTATTGATACAAAAAATCATTTATCTTAAAAGAATAAGCCATACTAACCTGGGACTTCATGTAGGATAGTGATAGGTTATGCACCCTTATCACCCTTCGGTTGTGGGATTGATTCCTGTGGCCTTTCCGGACTCGACTGGTTGTCACATATCTTAAGGGTTTTAGTTTTTATAAAACTATAAAATAACCCTAAAATTTTTAAACATCAATGTTTTTCTTATAACTTTCAATTTAATCCCTATACATTAAGACCTCAACATCATATATATTGTCATTTTTCACCTCTATATGATAAAATAAAACCATTCCCAATAGAAAGAACTTCATACCTAGATCATTGTGTCCATATGATTTCATCATCATCTTGTTCACGTTGGTACAAGGTCCATACATTGCAAAAAATTATTTATAGATCCTTCAAAATCTTTTAAATCCTTCATCGAAATACACCTCATAAAACATGGATCATATATATGGGTGTTCACAAAAAAAATAGTTTTGGAAAATAATAATGTATGACATATAATTTCAAAACATCTAATAAAACATGATTTTTATAAAATAGTATAACCGAATTTGAGTTGAAAATTTCAATCAAAGGTCCTTTCAAAATACCAGAAGTATGTTTTGAGAGACTATATTGTAAAAGAAAACATAAATAGTTTGCGCAAGGTTCTCCTTCTTCACCACCTTTTTCAAAATCATAATATGCTTTAAAATCATGTGATAAGGAAAAATATTTTAAAATTCATTGATAATATTTAACTTTCTTGAAAATATGAGAATATTTAAGAAAATATAATTTGATTAAATACAACCCATGATCCACGACGATATCGAGTTATAGTGGAGGTGTTTGATATCTCAAACAACTGCTTGCAAGTGAGTTCTATGCTAGAATAAGTTTCACCATCACATGAACATTACTTTTTAATAATTATTGCGAGCATGTTATCAGGAATAGATAAGAATTTCGTTTTAGATCCTCCTCCTTCCATTTATAAAAAAATTTCCTTGATCTAAAAAATTTATAAAACAAGGATTTAACTGAAATAATAGACATAGGGACTATCCATGTGTTTAATGAAAACTCATAATCCTTAAAGGTTTCTAATCTGACCTATGATACCAACTATAATGACCTATCCCTAAACATTACACAATCTTGAGTTAAGTAAAGAATTCACATTGAGTATCTTTTCAAGTTGTGAGTTTTATAGAATTATGCACTATCTATTACATTACATTTCAAAAATTACAAAGTAGACACTTATACTTAGTATCCATTATTTCATAAAATAAAAACTTTAAAACACATGTCTAGTTCCATGTTTTAGACAACATGACTTTTCCTTGATCCCATCCTTGGCACTATTCATCTTTATTTCATGTGAAAAAACATTCCAAAACTTTGGGTGAGCATAAAAATATCAGTAAGGGTTATAAAATAAATAAAAGAAACAATAACCCCTTAATAAATACAAATCAATGAAACCATACTTTTCAATCATAACATACCTCATTAAATCATAAATTTTTTGAATATCACATAGAAATCATAAATCATAGATATAACTTATGGAATCCATATAATACCTATATTGTATCTATGATATTTACGTATGGAGTTCCATTAGAATAACCATAATAGTATATTCCATAAATCTCTTAGGAGAAACAATAATGTTTACCTCTATCACGTTACCCAATGCGTTGGAGAGATATCTCAGGCTCACATGCCCAAGGTTTATCCCAGAACCACCCGTATACATAAAAAATTCCTAATAACCATAACTTAGTCCTAAAAAATTACCCAACAGTAAAGTAAAGATAACATTTCCACATTCCAATCATAGTATATCATATCCAGATATTGAAATAAACAATGCTTTATCATACCATTTTTATAACCATTTAAAACATTTAATAAAGAGATTTTGGAATCAAATTTTCCCATACCACTTTGAATACTTTAAATGAAATCTTAATTTAAAAACATTAATGTCCATATAAATTAATCCTTAAAACCATTTTTAAAACATGGACATTAATGATAATGATTTAAAAGAATAAATCTTTAAAACATTTAAAACGACATTTCAGTTAAAGAGTTCGTAACCAAATGAGGGATGCTTGAATACAAATAATTGAAGAATAACAATAAAAAAATCTTATAATACCATGAGAATAAAGATATTAATGATATAATATATCAAAGGGAAGTATATACACCATATAAAAGTGAATTGGTGTATAAGAACAAATAAGTCTTAATGGAATTTAAATTGATACAAAGTCCCTTGCAAAGATCATATCCTTAGATTAAGGATAGATCAATGACATAATTATGTGTGAAAAAAATAATACACCCAATATAATGAGATATTAAGTGTAAAAAAATAATAGGTCATTCACCCATATTCTTAGCATGACATAATCAAGAATTAGTAGTTTAACCCAAATTATTGAAATTGGGTTAAGATGTTCTCTTACAGAAATTTGACAACCTAACGACGTCACATTAAAATTTAAAAAATGAGTTGATGAGAGAAAAATTTTATCTCATAACTTGGACATAAAATTTATAGCAATAAGGATATAGAAGTACATATCCCAACATAATACGATATAAATTAAAAGACATAACAAAAATAAGTCTTTTAAAAAAAGGAGGGTGAAAGCCTCCTTTACTGATTTGGTAACTTATGAACCATACGCCTAATGAAAGAAGGATCATAAAATGAATATGTAAATACCCTTAAATTAAAGTATATTACACATAGAACACAGTCATGGGAAGTAGATACACCACATAAAAATAATAATATCAAATATAGAATGAATCTCACAGGAATAAAAAGTGAGATGAAAACCCCTTACCACGTTGTAATCAATCGAGTCATAAGACAAAAAGTTAATAACCACCAAATGAACCACAAAATACCATAAATATAAAGATAGTAATTATAATATATATCAAATGTATGTAAACAATACACCACATTCAATAAATAAGTGGAAGACATTGGAAATCTAACAGAATTAAAAGTGAGATAAGAAACCCCATAAAACGTTGTAATCAATCATGTCGTATGACCAAAAGTTAAAAACAACCAAATGAATCATAAAATAACTTGAATATAATTATAATTAGGATAATATATATCAAATGGCAGTAAAAAATATTTCAAATCCAATAAATAAGTGGTGAACAGTGGAAATCTCACAAAATTAAAAGTGAGATAAGAAACTCCTTACCTTGTGTCTGACTTGACCTGTTCGTTCTTTAATCTCATGAATAATAAACTAAAGATAATTTAAACTTTATTATGAAAATTTTTCAAGTTTATTTTTGATTTTATATCACTTATTACCATGTTATAAACATTATGAAATCATTTAAATTAATAATGGTCATTTTGTTGGAATTTGGTACTGAAGTCAAAAATAAACTTGTTATATTAACAAGTTGTCCATGTGGTCAAAATTTCATTATCTATAGAATGATATTAATTATTTAGATATAATATATATAATATATATCCATTATATATATATATATATATATATATTTCTAATAGTACATTACATTTGGAGATAAGAAATGAAATGCACCATTCAAGGAGGCGGTAAGCCGTACAAACACATGAAAGCTACATTAATTTATATTTAAATTTTAATGGATTGAAAAATTAATGATAAAAAGGTATATTATAATTCCAGTATAATATCATATATAATTTTTGTAACTCCATCCTTTATATGTTACACGTATGGCATGAACGAGTCATATCACTTTGAGGGGGCGGTAATCTGCACTTCATCAAATGAAATTATCGTATTTCCCCACTATGGAAAATATAAAGGTATTATATAAATTAAAAATATAGAATAATAGAAAAAATATAAATATAGTTCCATCTTAATGTCCACCATAAAAGGTGGTAGGAGAATATTGAACAATCATCATTTCGTGAGACAGTAGTTCGCCGTCCACAGAAACAATGTGCTCTTAACCCATTAGATTGAGGTGTGTGTAAGTGTAGTTACAATCATTATAATAAAGAAAACTAAAATATTCTAGATACTGATGTTGTTATAAAATAATGTAATAAAAAGATTATAGGGGGTGGAGAATTAAAAAAAATAACTTAAGAGAAGATATTACCTTTAAATCGAGTATCTCCCTTTGGTTTGAACCAAAAGGTTTAATTGAATTTCTTTATGAATATGGGAAGGATTCTAGGAGGAGGAAATGGATGCATAGAGCTTAATTGGACAGAGTTTGGATGATACAGTAGGCTTGAGAAGTGTGGGAAATGGGTTATAAGTGAAGGATTTTTATAAGGGGGGAGGGAATCATTATGAATGTTTAAAAATATTATTTTATTATATAATGATTTTCAGTTTATAACGGTCGAAAACATATTATAATCTAATATAAAATGCCCCATTTCCGAAATAAAAACATCAAATAATAATAGTATAGGTTTTGGATATTTTTTTTAATCTTTATAATCTTATTTATTTAAATCATTCCTTAATTAGATAAATACTACATCATTATTGTGTCATAAATATTTTTATTTATTTGATGTATAAAAATTATAAACAAATAGGATGATATAGGAAATCTCTTTAGTTTTGAAATGAATATTTATATTAAAAGAGATTACTTATATAACCCCATGTAATAATTTTTTTACTAAAAGATATATATATTTGTATCATTTTTGACTTCACTTTAAATTAATTAATATAAAGTCTCATTATCACTCTTATGTGGCTCCATGTGTCCCAAAATCTTTCAAAGGATTTCTGTGGTTGGAAATGTATCAACCAATAGGATTAAGACACATTTTAGTTAATTTTATATTATTATAATAATATTTGTTTACCCTTATTTACTAGATTTACCCCTTAACCATAGTAAATAAAATATTAACTGAAGTAAATATTCATAACGACTAAGAATAAAAGTTAATAATTTACACAATTTAGACCTCATGATTTCAAAAATTGAATAAATTTTTCCAAATATAATATCCCAGAAGTGTAGAAATTAATTTAAAATTAATTCCCGCTATCAAAACAAAAAGCATGTTTTTATGAAATAATAACTATCAAAAGATTGACCCTTGTTTATTTTCAATTTCAAAGTGAAATTATTTCTAATGATAGACATTGGATTAAATGGTAAAAAAATAATATCATTACACTTTAAAACCAATTAAAAAAATAGTCTATCTTTATAAATAAATTATATTAAAAGGCAGCTTTGAATTAAAATATAGTATTTTTAATTATTCATTAAAAAATGAAATTCGTCAGAAAAATACCAAAAAATTACCCAATGTAAATTTGGATGTCCCGATTCTAAAGATGAATTTTATTTTGTGAAATAGAACATATATAATTGAAGAAAACTAGATTTAAAGAGGGTTCTCTATCAAAATGCGGTAAATCAACCTTTAAATGAATAATAGAGTATTTATGCTTAAAATCACATTATTTCTAATTTTAAGTGTCTGATGTTTATTGGGTAAATGTAAAAACATTTAAAAAAACGTGTATATTCATATTTTAGTTAGTTCTGTCAATTACTGTCAATACACCGCTAGGATTTAACTACCATTTAAAATAATATTATATTATTATTTTTCAGCAAGACTCAACATTGTGTGCAACATAAGATTTCATAAAAACCCATTTTGGGGTATCATGTGCGCCATCAAACATAGAATCCCCTTTAAGGTAAAATTAATATTTAATTAAAAAATTTCTATAAATATTAAAATGTTATATTTTTTATTTACTTGGGTTGTTACATCTACCATGGGGTTTCATGAAGTGATACTATTAAAAAGTGATACCACTCATGGAGAGGTCATTGCTATCATAAATCAAGTGGTATTCTATAATGGAAACTCTATGTTCATGTATGGAGGCTTCTGCTTCAATGGAATACATTGGATGGTGAGAATAACCAATTTTATCGATTTAAACTCAATAAAGGAAATGGTCACATAAATATACATATACGTATTGAAAATATATTAATATAATTTATCTGAAAATAGATATATATATATATAAAATAAAATATAAATACTAAATAAAAAACCATGCTAAGAACATAAACACAAAATAAATTGGACTGGAAATTAAGATGCATTATAATATGTGGAAAAAATATTAATACATAATAAAAAAAGCTAAATAAAATTAGTAAAGATAAATTTTAATCAAAAAATTATTAAAATAAAGGGTATATAACTATTGTATAATTAAAACAATACACTATAAAGTATAAGATCATATATGGTAAAGTTTTCATTGGAAATATATTTAATCAAATAAAGTATATAAGAAAACAACTTCAAGCACATGTTAGGAAATGTAATTAAAAAAACATAATCATTGAATATTTAATACATCTATATAATCGAAAAAAATAGTTGAAAACAATCTCCCCTTTTTTGTTCAGTTACAAAATCAAACATGTAACCAAATAACATTTTATTCCCCACTTTTTGTATATAAACAAAAAGATAAAACAGAAACCCACTATATTTATGTAGATATTAAATATTAATATTCTAACATGCCATGTTCAAATCCAATTTTTCTCAATTTGAAAAATGTCTAAAGGTTTAGTAAAGATTTTTATAATCTAATTCCTAGTAGGAAAAAATTCCATAACACCATCACCCTAATTCATGTAATCTATAATAAAATAAAATCTAACAAAAATATTTTTTGTTCTAGAATGGTGTAAATGATTTTTAGAAATATAAATTATAGATATGAAATCATAATAAAAGGGATATTTATCAAAATAAACACAAAACTAATAAAATGTTATCTAAATCAATAAATTCGATCACAATAACTAGCAACTGAAATAAACCCAACTTAATCAGTATATAAATAAAAAGATAATTTATAATTATATGGACAAGAAATTAATAATTTTCAATATAAATAAAGTATACATGATGTGAATTTTATAGCCTCAAAAATCAGTGTCATAATATGATATTAAATCAAAATAATTATTTTATAATAAAATAATCATGTGTTAAAAAGTACTTTTATATGATAAAATATTCTTTTAAAAAATTAATTTTAATCCCCTTAGGATTAGCTAGAAACCCTACATATAAACAATCCCAAAACATGATAACTGGTCTTGAAGCTGTTTAATAAAGAAAACTACCTATCATGCCTCTATAAACATTAATATTCACAGAATTACTGGAAGAATCAACATTTAATTTTCAATAGGTTATCATGGGATTTTTCAAATATTTAAAATAAATGAGACTAAATATTTTAAATATATTTTTATAATAATTAGATTTATTAATAAAGATCCCATATTTCCTTTAAAAAAATTGATATAAAATAAAGAAATTTAATTCACTATTAATCTCATATCCAACCCAGAAGACATTAAAGATGAGAAATCATTACAATAAAATTTTCTAATAGACACAAAAAATTAATCATCAATATATATTTTCAAAATTAAAATAGCATTACAAAATCTTTTTATAAATAGAGTAGGATCGAAATTACGTTTATTGAATCCATTGTTAATAAAAATCCTCTCATACCATGAATAAGGTGCTTCTTTCAGTCAACAAAAAAAATTATATAACATAAAAACATGTTTGGGAAATTTAACATTTATAAAATCAGGGTGATGATTAACATAAAATTCTTCACATATATAACAATTTGAGATATCACTTTTAAAAACAATTCAATACAACTTAAAAACATTAAAATATGAAAATTATTACAATATTATAATAGAATATAACTTGTAAACATGAACAAAAAAACATTAAAATCTATAAGTTCTTATTAAGAATGTCATTAGAAGATATGTTTTACTTTATTTTTAAAAATATATAGAGATTCATCCATATTATTGATAAAATAAATTTAGTTCTTACTACTATATTATGTCCATGAAATTGAAATAATGACATTTTTTTCTTCTATTAAAATTATTATAATCATATTGCATTGAAATAGTCTAATTAGGATCTTTTAAAGAATAAATAACGATATTAGGAAAATAATCTGAAACAAAAGAAGATTTTTCAAAGAAATTTAAAGCATAGATTCTAGTTTTTATACCAAAACAAAATTTTCCAATTACATTTTATGTAGGTTGATCCTTATGAATCCTCTATGAGTTAATATTTCTCAACCTATATAGATAAATTATAAATAAGGTTTTATTCACCATGATTTAAAACCATGAATTCCTCTTTAACAATTTTCAAATAGATTTGTCACCATCGAATGTTTCATAAATTTTTTATGCATATATTCTTCAATAATAATGGTATGATTATTAATAACTCTATACTATTTAATTTTTAAATAATAAAAATTAAATATATCTCTAACAAGTTTATTATCAAACATATCAAAATTATCCATCTTATTCAAGATAAAACTTTTTCTCTTAAAAAAATTCAATTAATTTTTTTTTCATTTTATTCAAATAAACAATTCATAAGGGGTTTTATTTAAGAAGGGTTGAACATAAAATATATTCATGAGATATAATATATTATTAATATATTTTTCCCAAAAGAATTTTGAAAAATATATTCATTAATTAAAAAATGTATGATTTTAGGAAATATCATTTTGAAATGAATTTAGTCTTGTTTGTTTTTTTACACATAATAATGATTATAACTTGTGCTATATAAATCACTAATTTTATTTTTCATTACATGAAACAATGAGTTTCTTTGAAAGCATGCATGACATGTGACACTGATATTCAGTAAACCTTGACATAATATTATTTTAAATATGACCGTTAAAACATATCAATTAAGTAATAAGGTAAGAATAAAATTAACTACTTTATGGAATATAAATACAAGTTTACTATTAAAAATTAATTTCTTTATATGTCCTTAGTAAATAATCAATCAATTTTTAGTAAAGTGGTTATATTCATCAGAAATATGTTATCTTTAAAAATCATTTATATTGCTTTTTATAAGAAAATATTATAATTAATTTATAATTATTTCAGAAAATGTATTTGATAAAAAAATATTTCTTTTGAAATCATTTTATCAAATTAACTTATAGTAAAATATTTTAATTTTTCAGAAAATATTGATATTTTAGTGAATAGTGAAAATTACGTTTTTTGTAAAACTGTAATTTATTTGATATAAAATTAAAAAAATTGTAATTTATGATTCAATGTAACATAATTTTTTTTATTTATATTAAATCCAATTAATTAATTTTGAATCATTTTTACAATATATTTTAGTATATGTTTACTTTTAGGTTTAAAAATGGGGTTTTTCATAAAATTATCTTAAAGTGAATAATCTTTCTTCATTTTAATTAATTAAAATAATAAATAATGATAAATTTTTTAAATGAAATTTATAGATTATATATCAATAATTTTTTATTCATATTAATACAATTATTTTTATTAGGCATATAGTTAATATAAAATCACTTTCTGCTCTAAAAAATGGACTTCTTGAAAACCCTTTATTTTGTCTTGTCTGTAGGTTTTATTTTATATTAAAATTTTCAAATTTCAGAAAAATTATTTGAAAAATTATAATTATCTTTTTAAATCATAATTTTAAAATGTTATTATGGTGAATTTTTTTGAATTTTTTGAAAATATGTTTTTTGATGAATAGTGAATAATTCTAAATTTTAATTGAAAACTACCTTTTCATAAAAATTATTTATGAAGTTAAAATATATTTCAAATTAGTTTTAAATTAAGTTTAGTTCAATTATATATCTATTAATTCAATCTTGATATTTGGAATAAATTTCACATTGAAATTAGATATAAAATACTATAAACGTTTGAAACTTTTGACTTTGAAAACTGGCTTTCTTGTTATGTATGTAGAATTAATTTTAAATTACATTTTTCCAATTATGTTAATGAAATTTGGAAAATTTAATTAAATATTTTAATCAATATAATTTTTATTTTCTATTAATGTGAACTTAATATTTGACCAAAAGAATAGTGAAAATATTAATTTTTTTAAAATGAATAAGGTAAAAATAGATTTACTGGGGAGGTGGGGTTTAAATAAAATGATAAAGGTTAAAAATAATATAAAAGTCTCAAAACACCAATTTTATCTCCATATTATGACATTTTATCCTCCTGTATAAATAATTTTCCATTATTGGGGACTTGTGACATGTAAAAAACGTGGGTGGAATTCTTTCTTTAAAAAAATAACAAGTGCGGCACTAACCTCACTTAAAAAATTCCACCCATTCTACTCTCATATTAAAACTCTTACATAATTTTGGTTTGGTAGATACCTTCAGAAATCACTTTCAAAATTCCCTCCTCTCATCCTAGAATCCTTATTTTGTAAAAAAAATCCATCCTAGGAAGGATTTGGTGAAAACCTAAAGAGGATAAACAAATAAGAGATAACGTTAATCAATGAGAATTATTTCTTTATTTAATGTACCAAAACCGTAAATTATTATTATAAAATGATTTATATACCATATAATAATATTTTTTAGGTTAGTTTCATGACCTACAACCATCTCCACTTCTATATAATGGGTTACACAATCATCATTCGTGTGTACGAAGAAATACCACCTTGCAAACTGATGTCATTATTATATCCATTACCACATATAGTGATTTAAAATAATTAGAGATTTATTTTTTATATACAAAATATATGATATTTTTATGATTATATAATTATTATACCACAAATTCCTTCAAACCTTTCTTTTTATGGGAATATGTTAGCGTCATTCTTGTGTACCGAGGACTACCACCTTGTTGTATGATGTGATTCATTCACACATTACATTGAAGTTGATGAGGGTGATTTTAATGAACATATATGTTATATATGACATGGAAATTATTATATAATGTTTAAATAACATTTAAATTTCATTATATCAATACAGATAGAAAATGTAAACAATGTTATTGCATACGTATGACCTAACATCTCCAAGAACATTGTATTTCATTTCCTAGATCTATATTTTATGGTTTAACATCATTAAATATATACTTAATATATATTATATTTATATAATATTTAACATTTTGGAGATAATTGAACCATTATCAATGTTGGATGACCAAAAATCTAAAATTAAGGCATATACAAAAAATAAAACGGTACATACCTGAAACATTAATTTACATGGAATTATTAATAAATGGTTAATAAAAAGATATAAGTAAATAATATAAAGTCTGATATATATTATTATGATTATTTATCATATTTATAATTAACTTATATTTATGTAATAGGATTTTTGAATGGGTGATAAGGAATTTGAGACTTACGAAAAAGGTTTTTAATCTCACTTTTATTTCTAGGATATATATGACATATTCACCACTTATTATTATTATGTGGTGTATATACTTCACATGAATGTATTTTAAAATTAATTTCATAAAAAATATTTGGATTTAAATATCCATTTTATGATATATTTTTCATAGGTTTATGGTTTAAAAGTTACCAAAATGGTAAGGGTTTTTTGTCTCAATTTGTCTTATTTGAGATGTACATTATGTGATAAACCTATATTTTTTCACTAGGTTTTTATAAAAACCCTATAAAATATAATATCATGAATTTATTTATAGTTTTTATATTTTATGTTCTATTTTATGTTATTCCTTCACTAGGATTATGATTTAGAGTTACCCACGTGGTAATGATTTTATGTTACAATACTATCATGTATCTGAATAGTTTATTATTATTATTATTATTATTATTATGTTTCTAATGATCAAATAATTTGATAAATATATCAATAAACTCATGAATTTTCTTATAATTTTGTTATTCATGAAATTTTCATATAATATTACTATTTCCCACTCTTTGGTAATAAAAATAATTGAGATTTTTAAATAAAATATGACTATATTTCTTTATTTGATGGGAAATTTGTTTTCATCAAAAACAATGTTTCAAAATAAAGGTTTCAAAAATATTAATTAATATCCTATAATTTTTAAAATATTTTTTTACCAAGGTTTAAATTTTTACAAAACTACTAAATGAATCAAAATTTTAACATATATTATATGAATAAAACTTCTCATTGTCATGACCATTATTTTCTCTGAAGATTCCTTCATAAAATTTCATGGTTATTTTAAAATAAAATTATTTTAAAATGTTTTATGTTTTAAAAAGTGTTTTTAAAATAGGAAAGAATATTTTCCTTAAGTAATATTTTAAATTAACCTGCAAAATCCGTTTCTCTCTAATATGACACACATTGATGCAACTTATGCCATACTGGGGATATGATCCAAGGTCAAAAATCATATCCATTCTCTGAATGGTATATGCATATGATGGAAGGATGTTTTTGAAACCCATTTATCTATCAAAATATATATGTTGATAAAATTATTATGGAACAATCATCTTTTTTACACTAGTTATTCAATGACAAAATGATAAAATGATTATGAAACCTATGTCTTTTTTATATGTTATGATATTATTAAATGTTTTATAGACCCCTTACATTTCATGGGTAATGATATTATTAATGTTTAGTGATATTATGGTACACATCATTATGATTTTCATTATGTAATATGGGGGTAACTATATATCCCTCCAATACATTTGGTAATGATAAATGTTTTATGATCTTAGAGGGAAAATGGGTGGTTGTCCCAAACTAGAAAGGGATGATACATGGGTGGTTAGCCCAAGACTAAAAAATAGGGTACACAGGTTGTTAGACCATGACCAAAAGAGGTATATGGGGGATTATACAAATCATAAAATGATATGAATTTCCTAGTGGGTATCCATAACATAAGACTTTCAATTCTTATGTGTAGACCACAAATCTCTATCTTATGATAATTTTATTCTCTCACAGATCATGTTCTTTGATTATCTTATTATTTATGTCATATAAACCATCAATGGTTATCCCATGAGTCAATATTTTGATCTTGGATATATAGTTCATGGTTTTGAATTGTTTTTTATCATGTTGTCATACCATTATGTTAATGTTATTCTTATGTATCTCAGTTGTATACCCTTAATGAGAATATAAGCACTATTGTAAATGACACCTATACCAACACAAATATCCCAAAAGTTTCAAAAAACTATTGGGATAGGTTCCATATACGAAAAGTTCAATGAAACAATTGGTAAAGGTATATTAATAGATGGTTTTACCAATGGTTCAATACAACCATTTGTATAGGGGTGGAATTGTGATGGGTATACTAATGGTTTTAAAAAACAATTGGTATATCTTATCCATCCCAATGGTTTTTAAAAAATTTTGGGATATAAAACCCCCCAAATACCCACAACCCTCCTTCTTCCCGAAAAATTGTCTGCATTTTTCCATAGCTTTGATCCTCTATCGGCATTTTTGCCTAGTACTCAACCACGTTCTTCTAGAATCAGATCTGATTATCCAAAACAATAGACATATTCCACTTCAAATTCCACTTCAAATTCATTTGTGTTATCTAAGTTATATATTAATACTCCATTTATTTTGGATTTTTTCACTGTATTTTGGTGAAATCTGAATTCAATTTTTTTTTACTTTGGGTGCTAATCCATAACGTTTTAAGTGAATTTAAACCTCTTTATGGTGTGTGTTTTAATGAAATTAAATCATTTTGATTTAAATGTTTGTTATTTAATTGTACATTGTTTATTGTTTGAAGGGGTGGGGGATGTCTAGGTGGGCTAGGGGGTGTCCGAGGGGTGTGGGCTATCCAGGGGGTGGGGGTGTCCAGAGGGTGAGAGGGTGGGGGGAGGTCTCTCTATAGAGGGTGGGGGTGGGGCTGTCCAGGGTGTGGGGGGGGGGGGGGGGGGGCTGTACACGAGGTTGGGGGGTGTCCAGGGGAGTGTGGGGACTGTCTAAGGGGGTGGGGGTGTCTAAGGGGTGGGGGTGTCAGGGGGTGTCCATGGGGGTGGGGGTGTCCATGGGGTGGGGGCTATCCAAAAGGGTGGGGGTGTCCAGGGGGTTGGGGGGGCTATCCACGTGAGTAGGGGTGTCCAAGAAGGAGAGGGGGGGGGGGGTTCTGTCCATGGGGGGATGTCAATGGTGGTGGGGGTGTCTAGGGGGTGGGGTGGTGTCCAGGGGGTGGGGGTGTCTAGGAGGTGGGGGTGTGTCTAGGGGGTGGGGGGGGGGACTCTCCATGTGAAGGGATTAGGGACGGTTGGGGAAGCAGTGTAGGTGGTTTTCTATTTTTTTAGTGGGGTGATATGGTAGTTTCTATGGACGTTATTATAGTTGAAAATTGGATGTGGATTTTTGTATTAATAGTTTTTGTTAAAGGAATAAATGGAAGGGTAGTGATATTGAGGAGGAATTGGATATTATCTGGGTGATGGGGTGGAATTGTGATATTTTTTGGATTGAGTATAGGTAATTTTTCAAGGTATTATAAGGGTGTTTCCTCCCCTGAACACCCCCATACCCCCCCATTGGACATCCCCCACTCCCTACACACCCCAACCCCATGTTCACCCTACCCCCTTGGACATCCCCCACCCACTAGACACCCCTCCCCCTTCGACAACCCCCACCACCTGGACAACGCCCACCCCCTAGACACCGCCACCCCCGGGACAACCCCCACTCCTGGACACCACAACACAATTGGACAACCCCCCTCGACACCCCACCCCCTGGACACCCCCTGGTCACCCTCCACCCCCTGGACACCCACCACCCCATGGAAACCCTCCACCCCCTTGGACAACACCCTAGGATTCCACCCCACCTCATAAGTTCTTGGCCCTGTTTTTAAATTGGATATAACCTTGTATCTCATTTCCCCTTCCTCCAATGACATTTTCTATGTGACCCATAGAGCCTTATAAATTGAATTTTCCATGTTTTGATAAATTGAATGGGGGTTTTTTGAATAAAAAATCTAATGTATGATGGTTTTCATTTCTTAATTAATAAAATGGTTTAAAATAAATTTACCCTAACAGGGGCTATAAGGAGGGTAGGGGCCTGTCCAAGTGGGGGGTTGTCCAGGGGGGTGGGTTGTACAGGGGTAGGGGCTATGGGGGGGGGGGGTTGGGTGGGGTATAGGGGAGTGTGGGATTTCCAAGGATGGGCATGGGTTATCAGGGGGTCAGTGTGGGTTGTCTAAAGGGGTGGGGATGTGCTATTTAGTGGGGTGGGTGGTCTAGGGGTTGGGCTGCCAGGGAGGGGTGTGTGGGCTGGCCAGGGGGTGGGGGTGGCCTATCCAGCCAGGGGGGGGGGGGTTGTTCTGTCTAATGGGGTGGGCTGTCCATGGGGGTGGGATCTCCAAGGAGGGGGGTGTGGGCTGTCTAGGGGGTGGGGGTGGGATGTCCAGGTGGGGGATGTGGGGGGGGGGGGGTCTAGGTGTGGGGGTGGTTGGCTATCAATGTGGGGGTGGGGGTGTCCAGGTGGGGTGGGTGGTGGGGGTTGTCAGGTGGGGGTGGGGGTGGGGGTGTTGGATGTCCACTCCCCAGGACACCCCCCACCCCCAGGATACCCCTACACTCTTGGGCAGTATATGTGACCACTCAAATAATATACTAAAATATAAAATTTCTTCGATCTAAATTTTACTCAACTCTTGAATAATTCACATCCACAAGTGTAAATGATCTTGTACACTCATTTACAGTTCTTCAAAGATATTTACTTATAAATATAGTATTTTTTGTCTTTTATATTATAATTATCATATAGAGTAGTGTGTTAGTAATGGTTTCTTATAAAGTGAACAATTATCGTTTATCTAAATATATTTTCAATGAAACATCAATCTTATTGAATTTATTTTGACGAAATGACTTATAATTTTTTTTAAATAATGGATATAAGTTGGATGTATGAAACTGATCAGATCTTAAGTGATTTTCAAAACAATTTGGATAGATTTTTAGATTTTCATTTCAAAATTATTCATATAGTGTTCACATACACTTCCCATGTTACAATTGTGTTAGAAGACCTTGGTTGAGACGTGAAGAAGTCTGCCACCACATAACCAAATATGGTTTTCTAGAAAACTACTATGTGTGGTATCATAATGGAGAGAAAAAGAAATCTCAAATTGTTGAGGATACAAATGAGAGGAATGGATTGGAAACTTTGTTATATGACCGATTTCCATTTATTCTTCGTCATGAAAAAGAAAGTATTCAGACACAAGAATACTTCTATATGATCACACATGATGCATATAATGAATATGATGATGTTTCCAGGGTGAAAAGGTTGACTGATGCTGCCACAACTCCAGTATATTGAAAATCTGGTAAAATGAAATAGATGTAATTTTAATCTGATTGTTTCATGGGAAAACTATATATGGGATTTATAATACTTCCATCGATTACATTCTTAATATCTTGAAGGACTTAATTCCAGATGATGCAGAAATTACCTCAAACCACTATATGGTATAGAAGTCATTTGTGGAACTTGGATTCTTAAGAAACAAAATTCATAATTTCCCAAAGATTGTAGTTTATTCTGGGTGGAAAATATTGAATGAAATAATTGTATAAAATGTGTAACATCCCATTGGATGCCAAATCTGATGGAACAGTATCTCATGTGCCACATAAAGTAACGTGACACTTTACAATGATCCTGAAACTCCCGAATATTTTTATTTCTGATGAAATATCAATAAAAATGAGATGGAATGATAATGAGATAAAAAATGATAATGATGAGTTGGTTCACCCTACAGATGGATTTTCATGGAATAGATTTGAGGCTCGATATTCTGATTTTTTAGATGATGTGTGTAATGTGGGGAAACAACTTTCATATGACAGTTTTAATCATTTGGGAATATGCTTAATTTGAACAACACATGGCCAATTTTTATACACATTTATAACCATATCCCATGGTTGTGTATGAAAAAACATTTCTATTTCATGAATATACTCATATCTGGACCTTCTGATCTCAGAAATGATATAGACGTATACATGAAACCTTTAATAAAAGAGTTCAAACTTTATTTGTATGTGGGTGTGTGCACTTACGATGCATGTTCGAAAGACATGTTTCAAATGCATGCTGTTCTTATGTGGATGATCAAGGATTTTACAACTTAAGAAAATGATGTTTGAATGTAGCATGAAGGGAAAACTATCATGTCCTGTTTGTATGAATAATACATGATATAGAAGATTGAATCATCATTGTAGTTTTAGTTTTATGGGAAATTGATGAATCTTGCCAATGGATCATCCATATGGTAATAATCATGGAAGATTTGAAAGTACCATGGAGACAGAGAATCTACCTCAGTATATGTATGGAAATAATGTGCATAATGAATTAAAAGATTTTAAATTTACATTTGGGTAGGGTCAAATGATATCTGAAAAGGGAATGAATTTTTCCTCTAAAACGTTTTACAGTTGGAAGAAGAGAAATATATATCTATTCAAGCTCACCTAAAACAATGAAAGGGTATAGTTTTACTTAATTTTGACAAGTGATTTACCCCTTATGAACATGATGGTTTTTCTTCTTAGTAAACACCCATCCTACTAAAAATTAATTATATTTGTTAAATCTTGTACTATTTATGGAATTCATTATATATCTATTCAATATCACCTAAAACGATGTATAGTTAAATTATTCCTGAATACCCATATTCCCTCTCATTGATTTTGTTTTTTGGGTTACACATTACTTATCCTTTTCTAATTAGTTTGATATTTTTTTCAAATGAAAAGAATGAAACCAATTGAAGAGAGGTGACAAAAAAGACGATGGATAACAATCATCACATGGCTATGATGTAAGCTCCACCACTAGTGCCTGTAATGAGTGTTTTATTTAAAATATAAATATTTAAATAATATATAATGTCATTTGATTAATTTTTGTAAACATTTTTGTAGGATCCACCTCTTAGGTGATAATTATTTGATAAGCAGCCCAGTAGTGTTCCCAATACTCAAGGTGTTCGTATGAGGGGGGAGGGGTACGAGAGCTAGCCAATCTGGTTGGCATACCTGATTAAACCCTACCCCTCCCACTGACATACCATCCATCCCACATTCTGATCCCATTGTGTCATTATGTACAAATGGGATTTTTAGGCATCCTATGTTTTCACCACCCTTTATATCTGAGTCTCCTCACTCTTCTTTACCATATTAGATGATGATTCCCACTTCCCACCAAGCATTTGTCCAGTCATCCATTCCATCTTCTATTACTTTTACTTCCTTCTCTTCGAGCTTCTATATTCCATCTCCTTCAACTCCTGCTCTACTAGAGTCCGGCCCTACAGATCATACATTCGGACCCACTCCACCTGTATAGGGCATTCCTTCAGTTTCTACGGATCCAATGATGCCCTAACAAATTTTTATACCATTATTTATTTTAATTATAAAAATTATTGATAATTTTTTTATTTTTTTTTCATAACATATACATATACTGATAGGAGGTAGGGAAGGGGGCATACATACATGATTTTAGTGTGGAACCGCCAGACGTAGTTGATGGTGGACTACAATGAAGACAATAAAATGATTGAAAAAAGGTAGCAATGTCAGAGTTTTTTGGTGACACATGAAAATACTCCAACATCATTTTTATTATCCAATCTCATGGAGACAGTTGCCAAATGAAGTCAAGGATAATTCTTGGGCAGAGCTATGGGTTAAAAAAAATCTACTTGTATTTAATGTATATATTATTTTTTGTATTTATATGAATTATTATTTTTGTGTCAGTTTCGGTTTAATATACCTGATGGTGAAGTGCACAATTAGCACATCTAGAGGATTTCAGTTTAATCTATTTGTATATTGGATATCATTCTAGAGTTGGAAAAGCGATAGAGGTGGTCTCTATCATTGATGACTGTCCAATAGAACAATATCGACAGATGATTACTCATTGGATGACTACCCAGTTTAAGTTATTAATCACATTTGAGGTATATAATTGAAAATATTCCATGTTTTGTGTTAATACTATCTTTTTTATTATTTAATTTAATTTTGGAATCATCTATAAGAAATACAAAAAATTGATGATAAAAATTCTTCCCACATTGGGATGTACTACAATGCCAGATCATGAGAGGAAGAAAGTATGATAGTTGTTTATAATTTTTCTTTAAGACTTGCACTTTTTATTTTTCATCCATAATTTATTTGATTTATAAAGTTGTTATATAATATTATTTATTAAATTAATTATTGGTAACCTATTTTTAATTATGGTTTCCTATATTCAATATCATTATAGAGGGAAAATTTAATATTGAAGGATGGGTGCCTCAAGCAAAACTGTTTTGCTCGAGTCAAAGGATGAAAGATGGCAGTGTGGTTAATGAACCGAATCAGTAGTAGATTGTATGTTTTACTTTATTGATTTAAAATTATAATATATATTTTGTAAAATGGTAATCTATTTATATTTGTGACATGATACTTTAGAGGCCTTTGATTCCTAAGAACCTAACAATTTTGGGACAAACGGTCACTTACATCAGGTGTTGGGAGAAGAGCACCCTGGAAGAGTATGCTGCTGACCTGAGAAGAGTATAGTCCCAATAAGGTATTGGCCCTACTTGGGTAATATTTTTAGTACCACCATGTTTTAGTAGGTTAAGGAACATGTAGAAGAGGCTGAAAAAGGGATACATAGATGACAGAACGGTCTACTAGGGCTAACACTGCATTACGAAACTGATTGATGTTTTACGTCCAACACTTCCACTAGAGGCTAGAACAACTTGTGAAGAATATTTATCGTCGATGCATTCTATATATGGTGAACCGAGTGTAATTTCTAGTGTTGGTCAAGATAATAGTGAGGAGGATTCTGAGGCAGAGGATGAGGAGGGCAAGGAGGAGTCGAGGTGGAGAGGGGGGTGAGGAGGATGCCAAGGAGGATGGGGAGGGAGAAGAGGAGGCCTAGGAAAAGTATGAGGGCAAGGAGGAGGGAATTAAAGAGGTTGAAGAAGATGATTGGAATGATGATGAGGATTGGGTGAGGCTGGTAATGACAGTGATGATAGTGATGGTGACGAGGGATAGATTGAACTATTACATTTTTGGCTGATATTTTTGATATTTGATGTTTGATGATTTTTGGTGCTTAAATGTAGGTGTGATTAAGTAGGTCACATTATCATTATTTAATAATCTATAATTAATAAAAATTGATTTGATGATTTTTTGTGACTGATTCACCCCTCTCCTGGACACCCACCCCACCCCCTCAGAAAACCTCCACCCCCTGGACACCCCCACCCCTAGAAATCCTCTACCCCAGGGAAAGCCCCCCACCCCCCCTGAAAAACCCCCACCCCTGGACACCACACCACAAACTAGACACCCGACCCCTTTGGACAGCCCCCGCTGACCCCCTTGGATATCCCCCAACCCCCTGGACACCACCCCACCACCTGGACTCCCCCACCCCCATGGATAGCTCCACACCCCCTAGATAACCCCCACCTCTGGACACCACCCACCACCTCGACCACCCCCACCCCACCTACACAACCCTCCCCCCATGAACACCACCCCACCCCCTGGACCCCCCACACACCCTAGACACCCCATCCCCATGGACAACCCCCCACCACATAGAAATCCCCACCACAATGGACAACCCCCCCCCCCCCCCCCCCCCGACACCCCCGAAACCCCCACCCCCCTAGACCCTCACCCCCTAGACCTCCCACCAACCCCTAGATAGCCCCCAACCCTGGACACCAACCCACCACCCTGGACACCCCCCACCCCACCTATACACCCCCACCCCCTTGGACAACCCCACCCCCCAAGACACCACCCCACCCCCTAAACACCTCACACCCCGTGGATAGCCCCACCCCATGGAAAACCCCCCACCACCTAGACAGCCCCATCCCCATGGACACCCCCACCCCCTGGACACCCCTACCCCCCGTGAACAACCCCCAACCCCCAGGACAACCCCCATCCCTAGACACCACCCTGAAACCTGGACACCCCCACCCCCAAGACACCCCACGCCCATGGACAACCCCCCACCCCCTGGATAGCCCCCCACCCACCCCTGGAAACCCACTACCTCCGTGGAAAACCCCCATTCCCCTGGACACCCCCAACCCTGAAAAACCCCCACACCCTGGATAGCCCCCTAACCATATGGACACCCCACTCCCTGGACACCCATACTCCCTTGGACATCCCCAAACCCCCGAGGACATCCCCCACCCCCTAGACACCACCCCACCACTTGAAAACCCCCACCCCTGGACACCCCCACCCCCATGGGTAGCCCCCTACCCCTAGACAACTCCACACCCCCATGGACAAACCCACCCCCCTGGACGCCCCCTACCCCCTTGGACTACCCCCACCCGTAGACACCCCCACCCCAGCCCCTGGACACCCCCACGCCAATGGACATCCCCTCACCCCCTAGGACAGCCCCCACCCCCATGGACACCCACACCACCATGGAAAACCCCTACCCCCTTGGATAGCCCCAACCCCCTAGATAGCCCCCACCCCCAAGACCCCACCCCACCCACCTGGACACCCCCACCCCACCTGGACATGCCACCCCCATGACAACCCCCCCACCCCCTGGGCACCCCCACACCCTGGACAGCCACCCAACCCCCTGGAAAACCCCCACCCCCTAAACACCACTGCCCCCATGGACAGTCCCCAGTCCCATAGACAGTCCCCACCCCACTGGATAGCCTTACCCACCGCCCATTCCGCCAGAAACCCCCACCCCCTAGACACCCGTACCCTTGGACACCCCCAACACCCAGGACAACCCCACTCCTTGGACACACCACCCCCTTGAACACGCCCACACCCCATGGATAGCCCCCACCCCCCTGAACAGCCCCCCCAGACCCCCCCCCCCAGACCCCCCCCCCTGAACCACCACCCCTGAACACCCCCACCACCTGGACACCCCCACCCCCTAGACACCCCCCATCACCTGGACACCCCCACCCCTAGACAGCCCCACCCTATGGACAACCCCCACCCCATGGAAAAACCATACCCCCTTCGATATGAATAAACCATTAGAGCCTCTACCACATATCACATTACCCCTTACTACACCTTGGCTTACCACATTATCCGAAAATCCAAATCTCACCTGAACTCACCCTTGCGTATGAACAACAATTCTATATTCTAAACCTGAAACATTATTTTTCTTATATAGGGGTTATTAACTTCTAAATTATAAATTCAATTCTGTATGTTCTATAGAGAATTCAATATTATATGTATTTCAATTAAAATTTCTATATTTCATAGGGTAATTGATCTGAATCTTGAATAGAATTATTTATGTATTTAATTAACTTATGAATTATGTGTTCATGATATATGGGTATAGCTGTTGTATATGTATAATTTCTAGAATTATCTTATGAATTATGTGTTTATTTTGTATGTGCTGTATGGGGTTATTAAATATAGAACTCAATGTATGGTATTTTTGTATTCATAACTGGTGGATGTGGCATTGTCGCAGGTGCAACAGGGGGAGGTAGGCCTGCTGCTACTTCAAGTGAATAAAGGCTATGCCAAAAAATTTACAACTATTGGCATATGTTTGAAGAGAAACCATATACCAACTGTTATATTTAAACTATTTCTACATATTTTATACCTAACATTTCCAACAGTTTGTGAGTAACGTCGGTAAAAGTTTATACCAAAAGTTTGGAAAACTGTTTGTATAAACATGGAATTTGATATTTCCAATGGTTTTAAATCGTTGGTAAACATTTATACCAAAGTATTCTTATAACCGTTGGTTTATAATTCATTAAGAATCCGTATCCCAATGGTTCACATAAAACTGTTGGGATATGTTTATCCCCATGGATATACAGCCAACAGTTTGGAAAACTATTTATATAGTTTATACCAATGGTTATTAGGCCTTTACCAATGGTTTGAAACCATTGGTAAAGTCTATGTTTCCAGTTGTGAAGTTCACCCTTTATTATGTTTCCATTACCTAGGTTATCAAGAAATGTATTGCATATGATATTTCTAAGAAGGATGTTAGTTATGAATATCATAGTGAGAGATGATGTAGTTTTTATATGGGCATGTTTCTATTTGTTTCCAAATATCTATAGATACAAATTCTTATGGTCCTCAGACATGTGCTTGTGTTATTTAATGAAAAATTATAAAATATGATGCAATATCAATGTATGATAACCATGGGTTACAATAATTTGGAATAATTTGATCAATTTTTGGAAAACTTATATTTTCCCTTCTATAAAAACATGGTGATATGGGGTTTTTGGAGACGAAAGTTATGGTCAAACCATTAAGTTCTAAAAACATATCAAATTCAAAATGAGAGATACTCACCAAATTTATCTCTTTTAGTGGAAAAAACTAAACAATCATTCATATTTTGAATTATATTTTGAAAATAATTAAATATAACTATGTTTTCATTATTATGATACAAGTAATAAACTCTTGTAAATGTACTGAAATCATTAATAATAACATAGAAATATTTTTTAAAACCAGATATATAAAATTTAACAGTACAAAATAAATCAATATTGAAAAATTAAAAGGTTTAAGAAATAATCATGATTTATAGATCTAAAATATTTCTTCTATTTTTTAAATTTCATGAACGAATCATAGATAACCTCTCTCCTTACATTTATCTTGGGTAAATAGAAAAATATTTCTATGATTGAATAATTTGTGTATAATTTTCAACTGATCAAATTTAACCACCCCATTCTAGTGAGAATCATCTATTTTTATTGCATTAGGGAACTTAAAATTTTGATTAGAAGTATTAATGGAATTAATAAAATAAATTTTATCCTTTCTATATGCAAAAAATTAAATAGTATTATCTTTAAATAGTAAAAATTTATTATATTCAAATAAATCATACATATTATAATCGAAATGTAGTGAGATGCTAATTAGATTATGTTTAATTACATCAACATATAGACCATTTGAAATACATACTTCTCTGAAATGCTTAATATTGACTTTAGAGTAATCTCCAAAAGCGAGAGAGCCTCCATCTCATTTGGTATAAGTGATGAAATTTTATAGGTCACCATCAGGTTAAGAGAATACTGAATATCATGCACCATGTGTTCTTGAAAATTTTAAGGTGTTTATCCTAAGAGGATAAATTATATAGGGAAATATTTTGGTACCCATGCCATTATGGGTCCAACTGTGATGGACATACAATTTTGTAGTACCCAAATAAATGTAAAAAATTTATTGTAGGACACTATAGAACATAATGTATATGAAATAACATTTATAGTACAACCAATATATTGAGGAAATATAATAGAACGTTAATTAACATAATGTCTATACAAATTAAACATAAATAATATAATATAATAAATATTTTTTGAATAAATTTTAACAAAATTGGTCATGTACAACATTAGAATATTTGTATTATAACCAAAACAAGTTTTTATTTATTTAGATTCATCAAAGCCGCCATATTATTATATTCTTTCTTACCCTATAAAAAGGTATATAATATTTATTTTAAACTTACAAATTGATTTAGAATACTATCATTATTATTATGAAAAATATTAAAATCATCATAGAACCTACCATTATAACTTGGAGTAGTTTTTCTCTTTTCAACCATAATAACATTTTGCACCTTATTAATATTCTATATTTCCTTGATAGTCTTCTTAAATTAATATTTCAATACTATATACAATTCAGTAACTCTCAAAATTAATTTTTTAAAAATTTCATATTCTTGATAAAACTCATAAAATCTATATCCATCATTTACAGAATAGTAAGTAGAATTAGAATCATTTACTACATAATTTTTATTTTATTCCATCAAACATAGGTTGATATAATTTTTACCATGTCCAGATTCATCACCTGAATCATATTTTTCAGTGAAACTCTATCTAGCATAGTAATCATGTCTCATTTCCTTCTTTTATATATATATTATACCTCCCATATTCATTTATATTTAGATATTATAGCTTGATTTTAACCTTCTTTCTACATTCATAAAATTTTAAATATAATCAATATTTATTATAGTTATATTATTTCTTATAATTTTTGTGATATTTACTGGGTCACTTCTTATAATTTTTATTATATTTATTATTTCTCCTTTATTATTTTTTTAGGACTCATATTAAAAATATTTTGAAGAAATATCTATATTATATTTTAAAGAAACACATTTCTTCATTGAATTCTATTCTTATGAAATATTATGAAACTAAATTTTTTATTGTAACAATGATCCAATGAGTTCACCTGATGTTTACTATTTAAAGTTATTACTTTATTCAATATCCACATTGTTTAAGTGTCATTTATTTGGTAGTTCTCATAGAACCCTTTCTATAAGAACCTGACTCTCTAATATTTCTACAAGTGAATTGATTATATTCAATATTCTAGTGAACTAGTAGAACATTTGGTTTACTCTCCCATATTAACCCATTTTAAAACCTTAGTACTCTACTTGAAGAATTTAATGGTTGCTACTTATTTCCAAGTAAGATACAATACATGTTATGTGAAAAATATTCTAGATGACAGAAGCTATCTCACATGTAGATACTTGAATATAGAATGTTTTAATAGTAAAATATATAATATTAATAATCTTATAATTAAAAAAATATTTATCTTTATTATTTATTATAAGTGTATTAGGATCAAAATCATTAATGTCATAAGGATTTAACATTTTAATCAAGTGAATAATTCTTAATTTCATCTAATAAGATTTAATTCTATATTTTCCAATATCAATAACAATTACTATATAAATGTGGAGGTTTCTGTGGAATCCAAAAAACATTAGGATTTATTCTTTTAAACATAAATAATCATTATCCATAGACTGTAAAGTCTAGGAATATGTTAAAAAAATAAATAATAAAGTATAAAAATAATTAAAAGACAGTAATATAGATGCATTTATATATTTCAAAAGGAACATGCTCTGATACCAAGTGTTAGGTTTCATGATATGAAATAGAGGAGCTAAATTATCCTTAAGAAGGACTAACATTTGATTATAATTCCTAGTTCATAAAATATTGAAGAGGGTAAAAAGGGGGCTTGAATATATCCAATAAAAAATTTACTAGATAAGATTTTTATCAATGTTAATTAAATAAGTTAATTTTCAAATATAATTTGGATTGGAAAATAAAATAAATAACACATATAATTTTTATATTGGTTTTTTCCAAATTAGACCTATATAATCTTACACCTCTCTACTATATGAGATATATTTTGTGCACTATATTGATTTTTGAAGGGGAATAATAACAAAATATTTATAGTTTTAGTATAACCAAGATACATTACTTTTTTAAAGTCAAAACCCAATTAGAACATTGAATTTATATAGTGGAAGTCACAAACCCAATGATCCAAACTTTAGATTATGGGAGTCCCAAGATAAAGAAAGATGGTTATTTTTTTTGATAAATAATCTAAAGAAAATGAGAGAATGTGAGAGAGATGGAAAATAGTGTTACAATTTTATGAAACTCAGAAGAAATAGATAAATGAATGAAGGAAAAAAGGTACTAGTTCTTGAGTATTGGATCAACTCATCTCATCAATGTAGTAGTAGTAGTCGAATGCGTTTACGTACATTCTTTAAGAGGTAATTAGCAATGGAAAACAACGTGTACACGAACACAAAACAAATCATAGTGTTTTGACTCTTTGTATTTATTTGAATTATAATGTGTATTTACCTATATAATTTTATCATTCCATGAATACTTTGAGTCCCATATATAAATTTAATAATTATATAGCAACCAAATACAACTAATATAAATAGGTATAATAATTAAAAATAAAAATACCTTAGTCAACTAATTTTCTTAGAGATAAAAAAAAATATTGAAGGAATTAAAAGTAATTTTAATATATCATTTTAAAAAATTCAATTGATTTAAACAAAATAATTAAATCATTTATACTAATATAATAATACTAAGTCATATTATTCCATAAATATCAAAAGATGATTGATTGTAGAAAAAACAATCTAAATTTCTATTTTAAATATAAAAATAGCATAAATATGTATTTATGATTATAAAAATATATTGAAAATGTTTTAACACATTTAATATTAATTATAGAACATCTAAAATAATATAACCATGAGATAATATTTAAAAACAGTGTAACAAATGTGGTGCATATTTTTCACGAAGACAAAAATAGTTATTAAAAAACCACTAAATATTATTTTTAACATTATAAAATATATTCTCATACACCCAGAAACATTTTGAACTAATTTAGAAACAAATAAATTATTAAAAATAGGATTTATAGATCCTTAGTAATAAAAAAATATTGTATAAATAAAAATACATAAATGAGGAAAATTAAAAATTAAATAATATTAAACTGATTACACTATTAAAAAAATAATTCATACCTCAAACTCATGTGATTTAATTATATAATGTCATAGAATTTGAAACTAATTTTATAGTATTTTAAATATTTTAATAGAATATATTATAACTGATGGTATCTGAAGTTACCATGTGATGATCGAAAGAGTATGATACCACTATCATTGAGTGGATGAAGGTGGTATTGAGCAATGGTTTTAAGTGTATACTATCGTTGAGGTTGTTCTACCACAACCATTGTGGGTGTGGTGGAGCACTTCCATGAGAAAGTGAAATGTAAGATATAGTGTAAAGAGTTGATTCATGCACATGCAATGATACAAAGATAGATGATGCGACGTTTCAAACATGGTTCAATCACAAGTAACTAAACTTATTGAGCAATATGGAATCAAGAATACGACCTCGTATTTCAGAGGCTACCAAAGAGAAGATATCATATATGTTGAAAAATAATATATAATGATAGAACAATCATCAAATCTATATGATAATGAGTAAAACCGAAAAAAATCCATTTTAGAATTAAATAATAAAATACCTAGGTAGAAACATAATAATAATTAGATATATATCCACTATCATATACAAAATTATGAAATGTATGTATGGTATAAAATATAAGAATACGTGATATATAGATCAATATATATATAATATATTCTATAAAAATTAACAAAATAAGAAAACCTATATTTAATGGCTTCATGAGCATATGACCAGTCCTCTAATCCCATAATCTATCATAGTACAGAAAATCAGGCATCCATACCTATCCAAATTTTTTTATCCAGTACACCATGCTTGAATTCCATCCATGTAAAAATCTATGACACACACTATGTGTATTATATACTAAGTTGGCTACCACCAATGGTGTGTAATTCTATCCAATTTTGGAGTATGTTATGTAGATATAATAATAGAATAATAAAATGATATACATAAAGCCTAAACTGGTTTGGGAATCCCTGGGATCACCCATCAAATTCTACCTACTTTTTGTCTTAAGCCTATTTGTATATTAATTCATAATATTTATGATTTAACTTGTATAAAAGGATTAGGACCTGAGGCTCATATCCATGGAATCACCCATTAACTATATTCATATAAGGAATGAATAATTCCAATGAAACAATATTTTTAAATAAGGATTTTTACCAATGACATAATATATGTAAAGTATTGAATTTATATAAGAATGTTCATTTACTTAGATGGAGTGTCATTTATTTAATAAATTGGTATCCTAATCCCATCCTAGGAATTTATCATAGGGAACCTAGGTATCAGTCAATGTGTTCTATGTACATATCCCCATATGTGCCAATCCAGGGCATTCCTTGTGGGAAACCATGCATCACTTAAGGCGTGTCATAAAGCCATTGTCCTAAGAGTTTTTCATTGGAATTAAACATATGGAATCCATGTGTAACTCATGAATAAATAAAATTCACTTTACTCTGAGTTTGGCCTTGAAATTCCATTCAAGTAACCCAAGTTCCACTCATGGCATAATATAATATATCTCACTAGGTGATCCCATCCAAGGCATTACTTATAGGAATCCATGCGTCACCCATGACATAGTATAATTTCATTTATAATTCATTTTAATTTAATAATATCAAAGAGTCTGTCAATGTAATTCTGAGTCAGAACCAATGTATCACTCTTGGAATGTGATACGAATAACCATTTCTCACAATCTATGCATACCATTTAAAATATTTTTTAATTCAAATAGCCATTCCCTTACAATGTATATCTTCTAGATGCGCAAGATGGAACAATTCCTAGAGATGTGGAATCACCATTCCCTCTTTGTTTTAGTTCAATTCATGTTTTCTTCCATTAATTACAATATCTATAATATAAGTGGTGAGGAACAAAAATCATAAGTTAATTCAATTCTAAAAGAATAATTTAATCATTTATCAAATTTAACAACAACCCCATGGGGTAGTTCTAATTAAGGTTATCAAATTCCAATGGTACTATCAAGACTTATAGATAGTGTGGGTTAAGGACTATACATTTAATATAGTAAAAAACATTTTATGAAATGGTGCATGAAAAGACTTGCATGCAGAGACACAAAACAATATATAAAGCACTATAATTTTATAGAAAATAATCAAACCACCTGGGTTATGAAGGTATTGGACTCTTCATATGTCATTTTACTTTAATTTGGGAAATAATGGGAGAAATTGGAGAATTATATGAATACCTAAAAAATTGGGAATATTTGTTCACACATATTTACCATTAGATAAAGTGAGAAAAATAGGGAAAGGAAAGTCCAATTTTTAAAAAATTACCGATTAATATCTAATGCGAAAAACAACTAATGAATCAAGAATTGAATATAAGAGATGGACCGATGCTTACAATGAAGGAATAGTAGGAGATTGAGTGGCCGAGGGGGGTGTTTTGTTCGAATGGGAGAAGAACAGGAAGGAGGAATCATAAAAAAGGAAGGGGTAAAATAGAATTTTACCAATTTTAATGGGTTCAAGGTTTGATCACATGGATTTAAAAACCGTGTGACTAAAAATGTACGATCACAACTTGAGTGGAACTAACTATGTGGGATAGGTTAATAGTGTTAAAAACTCATGAACAGACTGTGAAACCCCTCTATAACACACCTTTACCAATTAAAAATGTAATGTGACTTCCCTCACAATATTTTTCAAACTACGCACCTCTATATATGGACTACATGGTTGAGCCACATTATTACACCTAATCATGAACCAAATGTGAACCTTATTCCATTTCTTTAAAAATGGGAGCACCGGGATTTGAATAGGACATAGATTCTCCCAAACCCTTCATTAAAACATTAACCACATCCATTATAATAAAAACTTGATTTAAATAGTAAAATATAGGATACATACCTCATTTAAAATATAGTATCTTACAACCTCCCCTTATTAAAATAAATCATCCCCATGTTTCTCTTATGAGGATAGTAAATCTTCATCTAATAATAGTTTTGGCCACTTTGAACATACATAGGACTTTAACTGCTAGGTTTAGTTTTATATATGATCATGATTCCATGAAACCCATATTAGAGGAATAGACCAGCATGAGAGATCCTTTATGATAAGATTAATGATAAGAATAATATTCTTCTCAAAATTAGCATTAATGTCTAAAACAACATCATTAAGATGAAGGTAATGAGATGGATTTGAATGATAATGGAGAATCTATGACATATAGAATACATTGGGTGTATCCTGGTACCTATAAAGTAACTGAAAAAATAGGTCACCGACCTAACTCTCTCTAATATGCTGAAATGAATAAAAAATATAGTTACTATATCCCCTTGATTTTAAATCCATCGATTCCATAGTCTAGTTGAAACATGCAAGGAGACCCGATCTCCCAGTTCAAACTTTAGACTATAGTGGAGACAATCAGTATAAGACATCTTCAGGGACTGAGTTTTATCCATATGATTTATAATAAGTTTTACATGCTTTGATGTCTCCTATATGAGACATGGTCCTAGTAATATTACATATCCCACCTCTAACTATCATAGGGGTGGAAAATAAAATCAACCATATAAGACCACACTAGGATCTATCTATAGTGTCTTAAAAGATTTTATTATATGAAAATTCTATGAGGGGTATGTGTTTCTCATAATAACTTCTAAAATAAAGCTCTATGAATGTAATCTAACACATGTATCATACACTCAGACTGCTCATTGTTATATGGGTGAGAGGACATACTCATAAGTAACTATGAACCTGGTTTCCTCGGCAACCCCTACCAAAACTATGACATGAACCAAGAATATATATCTGATATGATTTTACATGGAACTTCATGAATGAATTTGATCTCCTTATCATATAAACTTACAAATCATCTAGTGAAAATTTCTCTCTGATAGGTAATAAGTGAGTGACCTTTTTCAACCTATTTATAATCACCCATACTACATCATATCCTTGAGGTGGCCAAGTTAAACCCATCAGAAAATCCATAGTGACAACATCAATTTTCCACTCAGTAATGGGTAATAACTTCAAAATCCCCATAGGTCACCAATGTTTTTCATTCACCTACAGAAAGGCAGAACACTATGTAATAAGATCCACAATATCCCTTTTTATCCCCAACCACTAATTATGATAAACTACATCATGGTACATGTTGGTAAGACTGGGATATTATACCCAAGTAGAGTTATTATATTCTCATATAAACACCTCTAATATTCCTATCAAAACCCATACCCTCCCACGAATGCATAAGATCACATCCCTGAAAGTACTATATCAGTTGATGCATTGTAGAAAAAAATTACATTAACTATTATTCTCTTCTGATTTCTTGAACATCTTGAGTCTGATTCTTCTAGATAAAGTATTCATCAACGAAATTATCTTTCCTAGGTGTTTACGAATTCTTGAAGTCAAAAGATAGTAGGGATTAAACCCACCATCTCTTTATTAGATTCAATTCATTCTGTGTGAATATTTATTTAAGTATTTTGTGATCTGTAAAAACCAAAAAAAACCATCCCATCAAGTAATTCATCCAACAACACAAGACATGAACCCTAAATACTATCTTAATATCATACATCAGGTAATTATGCTCATGGTGACTCAATTTATGAGACTTATACACCTTGACTTGGTCTCCCAACATCTGAATAGATCCGAACCTAATTCATAACAAAACACAGTAAACCATATAGACTCTTATAGGCTCCGGTAAAATCGATATTTGCCCTGGATTAAATCTTTCTTTCAGCTTTTAAAAGGATCTATTTTATTCTTCAGACTCCATAAACTCGATATATTTCTTATTAAATCTTGTTAGTTATGCTGTAAGGCATGATAATTTATGTATAAATCTCTTGTAATATGCATCCAACCCTAGGAAACTCTGTATTCCAAATACATTCTTGGGATTCTCCAATTAAACAACGACTCTATGCTTTTTGGGTCAAAAAATACTCTGGATTATGATATGATGTGACCTAGGAAGTGCACCTTGTCGGTTCAAAAATTTCATTTTGGTAGTTTAGCATATAGCTAGTTCTATATAAGTGTACTCAAAATGATATAATGGTTTTTGGAATGTTTGTGTTCAGTATGCGAGTACACCATGATGTCATACATGAATACTACCACAAATGAATCCAGATATGGGTGTAAATCCTAATACATTATAGTAATGAAAATGGAGTGTGAATTCATGGAACTAGACTACATAACCAAATACTCGTACAATCCACACATACTAAAAAATGTTGTAATGGGTATATCTAATGGTTTAACGTAATCCTGATGGTAGCTTCATCTCAAATCTATCATGGAGAAAACCCTCACTCTTTAGATCTGGTTGTAGTGACTATTTATATGAGGTAAAGGATACTATTTGTTCATAGTAAGTTGATTAAATTTCATGAAATCAACACGCCAACTAATGGTCTCATCTACCATCTTGGTGAAAATCCTGGGTGAGCCCCAAAGTGAAGTGTTGTGACTTATAAAATACCATAGATTCCAAATACTCTAGATACCTTTTCCACTCCTGCAATTCAGTAAAAGATATGGGTGAAAATAAAATAACTACATCAACGGTACACACTACCACTCTCTGAAGGAAGCCTCGAAAAATCATTTGGGAAGAAGTCACTATATCCATCCATTAACCAAAGGGAATATATTTGTCATGTTCCATGATCATCTCGAAAGAGACTAGTAGTATGGAATTTCACTCCTCCCATACCATGATTCTATGGTCTAGTTTTACATTCCATGATATCCCATTCACCATTGTGAGCATAGTTATCACCCTATGATGATGAGAATGACACCCTCCAATGATATAAATTATCATGGGTATGGTAAGGAACCAACAAGTCCATCTCTAGAATGATTTAAAAATAGTTATATGGAGGATGAAGTGGAACTATACAAAATGATACCTACTTAACTCAATGGGGAACTCCATGCACCAACATACACTTTACGACTTCACTCTTAATAGTATATCAAGATTCATCATCCTAGATAAATTTTTAACCTCAAGCCTAAGGATTTACAAAATTTGCAAGGATATAAATGAGTTGGAAGAACCTATGTAAAAAAATACACACTAAATTAGAGGCTACTAAAACTGTACCTGGAATTTTGTAAAGACAGGAATTCTAATCCCTGTGTATCATATGCATTGTATGTATCTAACATGAACCCTATGATGTAACTTGACTTCCCTGGGTAGGCCCTCCCAAATATCATTGTGTGTCTAGTATCCAGCTCCCTTATCCATAAACACCTTCTCTTCCTTAATGGAAGGTAGTACTCTAGATCACTACCTAAAATAGAGATACTTAACCCATTCTTGAACATGTGATCAGTTACAATCTCCTCTCTCTAGACTTTATAGGAAAAGTTAAATGAAATCACAAAACATGACCCATCAAGAAACTATACTGACACTCAACTGGATCCTTGATACACTAGGCCTTTTTTATCCTATCCTACTACAAGGATGGAATACCACAATGCTACCTGGGCATACACTCTAGATACTACTTCTATAGGAAAACTCGAAACGAGACATCCTTCTACAGTTCTAAGTATTTGTAGGTGTATTTTCTATGCTACTCTGGCTCATACCTTCAGCCTCTCTCAATTTATTTTTGGTAATGGTCACCTAATTCACTATTTCCAAAAAGTTATTCAACCAAAAAAAATTCACATGTGATCAAATTTAATATAGGATTCCATACCCTTATATAATAGCTATGGATAGCTTGTCACCCATACGAATCATTGAGAAGAACTAAGGCTTTATTAAATGAGTGGAGTTGTCCATAAAAGATAATGTTACATACTCTAGTTGCACAAACTCTATGTCTCTATCAACTCTCATTATATTTATATTGTAATAATCATAGAATTTAGTCTAGAAATCCCTTCCCAACCATACCCTAATGAATATATTCATGTGTAATCATATCCAACTATCACTTGGATGAATTACGAAGACTATACATAGTGATATTAATTATCCTCTCAGTAGAAAAATCTTGATGATTGAATATAGATACTATGTCCTCTAGTCAAGACTCATTAGCCTAAGGACCTACATACCTAGAAAAAACAAATGGATGCTAATTCGGAAACTCATTCGTCAACTTTTCCATAGTAGGGGTAGGTCATGGGGATCCATGTATGGTCAACATAAGCTGTAAGAATCTCTCTAGAAACTAACCATTAGTTCTCATATCAAGAATATTAGGAGGTGCTACAAATGGAATTGTAGTATGTAATAAAAGAACTATGGATCTTGTTCCCCACCCGCTTCATAGTTAATGAATCAAGGTTTTCAGGATGGAATATTTATACAATTCCAAACACATATCTCAAAATAATATTTTATAATTAAAACGATGATAGATAATGAATTGTATAGGTAGAATACTTCCTATTTAAACTAAAAAACTTCTACTTACTACTAGATTTAGTTCTACATGATATAAATAATCATAAAAGAACATAAGGGATACTCTGAAATGCCCATTAGTAAAGATGGTTAAAAAGAAATTTTTTCTATTTTATATCAGAGGTTCTGTTTTATAGAGTTTCAATTACATGTTATAGGCAAAAACACCCTTTAAGTTATAATTAGCATCCCCATAATATATAAACCATACCATTTAATAGTTAAAATTTTGTTATTTGTATATTTATATTTTTTTTTCATGTTTTAGTTAGATTCCTCTTCTATTCCCATGTTATAAAGTCTTATGATTTATATGCTTTAATTGTTGCTATATGTTAATGAAAACAGTCCATTATGATGGTTCAATTATATCGATCACCATTCTTAATTTATAGATTCACACACTCTCTTTAAATTGAAATTATAACCTATTTAATTGAAAAACTAACTTTTCAACTCAAGTGATCAATTCACCATGTCTCAATATAAAATTATTTGTTAATTAAGGTGAAAATATTTTAGTTAAGTAATCAGGGAACTATGAAATCCTAGAGGAAATTCACATAATTAAATAAATATGGCATGGTATATGAATGACATGTAAATCCTCGAGTTTCTACTATGACGCACAAAACAACACTTTATTTCTACACCAATACAAGGGATAATGATAACACATAATGAAAATTAAAGATATAATACATGTGATCCAACTAATAGTGAAATGAATACATTCGTAATATGTATAATCCAGAATTGAAATTCCATTCCTAGGTAATTTGAATTTTCCCTATATATGTATTATCTATTCCCTATAAAATCATAAATAAATTTTTTTGTTCTATTCTTAGTCTCATATCTACCTACCCAAAACAGTATTAAAAAGGAATAACAAGCTCTCACATCTCTTTGTGACAAACTAGACCTAGATAAATAGTGAGTAAATAATCTTGACTACCACATGGCCTCAAGTGTGCCTCCCCATAAACTAGAGGCTACCAAAGATCAGTGAGGGTCTATTATGGTATGGTAGAGAGACTATACCCTCATGATTAGAGTAGAACATAGTAGTATATAATGATAGATCAAGTAGTGGATAAATATAATAATTAGTAACAATAAAAAAATTATAGAGGATAATTAAATAACCAAATCCATAGGAAGTAACATAACAATGAACATATCCATATATACAATCACATAAACAATTATGAAATTTATGTATGATATATAAAATGATAATATATAGGATAAAAATTAGTATGCATATACAACATGTTATATATAAATAAAAAAAGATCAAAATGTATCTCCAATAACATCATGATTATAAGATCCATACTTTGCTCCCTTACTCAATCATAATAAATAAATGAAGAATCTATAGATTAATTCTTTCCCTTTTCCCTGCCAGAATCCATGAATTATTTCTGGGTATTAATCAGAAACCTAAATAGGGTGTGAGATATACTCATTTGGCCACCACCAATAATATCTAATTCTATCCAATATTTGAGTATACAATGTATTATTGGGAATATATAATAATAAAATAAGTAAATGATATACACAACTCCCAAACATGTACATGCCTCCCAAGGCCACACTCCCAACGCTACCTTCTTCGGCTTAGGATGGGTTATCTATGGATTCTTATTACTGATGATATAATTTGTATAAAATGATTAAGTCAGGATGATTTAATCCAAGGTTCACCGCATTTATCATATTCATATAAGGGATGAATAATTCTAATAAAATTTATGGTTTAAATAATGAATTAAATCAAGGATGTCATATATATAAATTATTGACTGAATCATAGCATGATTATTGAATTTAATGATGCATCATTTAGTAAAATAATTGGAATACTGATCCCATCCTAGGAATTATTTATAGTGAACCTAGGTATTTGTCCAAATGTACTATGAATCCATTTCTCAACCATCCCATCTATAGAACCCCCCATGGTAACAAAAGTATTACCTACGGTATTGTATAATGGAATTCCCATTAGTGTCAGTCCAAAGAATTCCCTATAAGGAATCCATGTACCACCCATGTAATTATTTAATTCACTCCCTTTGATTCCATCCATGGAATTACATGTAAGGAACCCTAGATTCACTCATGGTATAACCTAATTTCTCTCATCGGGTGATCCACTCCAAGAAATTCCTCATAGGAACCCAAGTGTCACCCATAGTGTAATATAATCCAATTTATAACTCATTTTATTTTAATAACCCAATGAACCCATATATTTAGTTCAATGTTGGAACTAATGCATAACTCTAAACATGGAATACTGAAAGGTCATTTATCACAATCAATCCCCACTATTTTCAACATTTTTAATTCAATAGAAATTTTCTTACAAAGGATAAATCTAATATAGAAGATAAGAAATAATTACTAGGGATCTTACCTCACCATTTCGTCTTTATTTAGTTAAATTCATGCTTAATTCCATAAACATCCCAAATAAAAGAGGAAGGGAATACACCACAGAAGGTGATTCAATTATATGATTTGGATTTAATCATTTATATAATTTAATAACACACCTATAGTGTGCTTTTAACGGATTTTATCAGCCTCCAATGGTATTATAAAGCCTTACACTTTATGTGCATCAAGGTATGTAAATTTAATATAAAAAAATCTCATTTTAATTAATGGTGGTTTAAAAAACTAACATTTGGCACAACCGTGTAATTTATAAAACACTATACTTCTGCAGAAACACATCAAACCACATAACATAGATAATTAGTAGACTCCTCATCTATAATTGGAATCAAATATTGAATAAAATGGGTTAAATCATAGAAATAGATGGATAACCTAAAAATAGGTCATATAATATTACAAAAATTTAATATTCTATATGGAGAGATAAAAAATAAAAGTCTGAAGGTGATTAAAGAGCTTACCGTTGACTATCTAATGTAATAGAAAAATAAAGGAATAAAATTTTTAATAGAGGAGGTTACTAAATGAATACATTGATTAATGAGATCTCAAACATCTGAGAGAGTTACTATGAGTGATCGTGAGAATAAAATGATGGTGGGAACATAAAATAAGTTAAGGGAAAATGGAAGTTTAACTCATTTTTAAGAGGTGCATGGTTTTGAAAAACTGTGTGTATCCCATGTGGCCCCACTACAACATACCCACACCAATTATCATGGATATGAAGCATCCCTTGCATGATTTCTCAAACTTTACTCCAGTATAAACTGGATGAAAAGTTGATCCACACATTTACTACTAACTATTAACCAACCATGAAGCTCATGATGTTTCTCTAAAAAATAGGAGCTACGGGCTCTGAACAAGCCTCAGATTCTCTTGAACCCTTACTGAAACCATTATGCACATTCATTATAAGAAAAAATATATTTAAATATTAATTTAAAGGATCCAAACCTCACTAAAAATCTAGGATCTTATAGATTAATGCAGAAGAAAGGAGTATATTCTAGTTGTTTTACCACGAATGGTAAGAGGGCATGCCTCCACTACAACTATAGGTGTTAGGAAACACATTTCTATTGGTGTAATGAAATGGATGCATTCTATCATTGAGATAATATAGTGATACTAGTGTTAGTGGACATACTATTGGATTTTATTCTTCTACAATAAAATTCTATGGAGTCTTATCATTGATTGGGTGATACCACTAATTAGGAGGTAATATAACCATATATCACGAGGTTTGATACCATGGGGACTCTATGTGCCTGGACGAAGGCTTATGCATCCAAAAATAAAAACAGTTTGTGGGAATACTAGTGCTACTGGTGTTGACATGATAATTATAGATGGTGTGTTAGTCACACACCGATATTAGTTTTCTATTTTTTATTGTTTATTTCTTAGTCTTTGAATTTTTTGTATGTTCTTGGGTTGATTACTGTAAGAAATACTTTTTTTAGAGATTTTTACTAGTTTTTGAGATATGAATGGTCAATGTTCATGGTTTGGAGGGAAACTATGAGGCCTCTTAATATATAGGGTGTTTTTATTGAATCTTTTTCTTTCATGGTTTTTCTTTATTGGTTAGCATACAATTAAAACCAAAATTTGTGAAGAAATTTAGTAATCATTTGACCTTATTCGGATGTGTAAGACATGGGGTAAAACATGTGAACATTTAGGGGAAAACATAAAACAAGTTTTATAGGGTGTGTATCATATTTATAGACATATGTTTAACGATTGGGGTATGGTTTCTATGGCATCCCTCTATTTTATTACCTGACATTACGTGCCATTTTTCAAAGAGAGGATCTTTAAAGTCTAGTTTCTTCAAAATAAGGTACATAAAACATGAAACAATATAACATTATTTTATTATAATTGAAAGTATAATTTAAATTTTCATCCTAATTTCAATTACTACATCTCATAACCTTGGGAAATACATAAAAATAATGGGTGAGTATAAGGCCCAGTAAAGAAAAACATAGAAAACAGTTTACATGTGATCTTTAGTGAATACAAAAAGAACTTGAAGAAATATCATAAAGGCATGAAAAAGAGGTATGTCATGATAATAATAACTTTAATAATAACTTTAAAATGTATCTAAAACATTTATTTTAGACATTCCTAATCATATCACCAAGTTTCATCCCTAAGGTGTCATAAAAATTACCAAGGAGATTCACCAAGGTGTCGTAAACTTGTCATCTCTTGAGATTAATTTCATTACCCAATGCATTGGATCGCTATCAAGGTTAGACATCAATATATATTTCTTATCATGTGATACATATATTTCATAAGCAAAAATTTCATAAATAACCTAGAGAGAATAAATGAAATGGGTTTCATATCAAAATCACGACATTTAAAAAAGTGCTAAAAACATGATCATAATTTCATTTATAACCCATAAAAAAGAAAATAATGGCTTTACCTATGTCAATTAATGAATAAAATTAATCATATTTATGACTTAGTGAATACCTCTATAAATGAAATAGGTTCAGGTATTAAAATAAATAAAATAAAAGAATTTGTTGACAAAAAGAGGGAGATTTTGAGACAAAAATATGCCGCATAAGAGATATGAAACATGGTTTTATAAAACATTAAAAATAGAGGGTACATAGGTATTAAAATCCTAAAAGTCAAATAATTAAGTGTAGGGAAAAAAAATAAATAAGAATATGGTATCCAAATTTTAAGGACATACCACATAAAAGAGAACTTGAGAGGGATACAGATGTTGAGAATTCCCTTACCTTGAAGAGTAACTTCTAAAACTCTAAAATCGAGAAATTGGGGGCTTGAGGAAACCATGGGAAAAATCATTGGGAGGTAACACTATCATATATTTTAGGTTAATTATTTTTTAATGAATTTAAATTAAATAATGACTAAGTATTTATAGTAAAAGAGAGGGAGATTTTTATTAATTTCTGAGGGCACCTCATTGGTGGTATTGGAAAAACCATGGGCTTACCCATGGTTTTATCCACTTGGAAAACTTCATATCATATTTTAATCCAAAGGAGTCAAACATAATTTAAAATTATATATTACATCATTATGATTTCATTAAACACGTCAAAAACTCAAAAACATTATTTTTACTAGTCATCGAAAAACAAAATATTTTATAAAGATATTATTAATTCCCCCTAAACTAATATCAATGTTCTGAATTAGAAAATTAATTCCATTTTATGAAAATAATTTTCTATATATGAGATATTTAATTTTCAAGTATAATCACTATTTACTCAAAGAAATTATAATACTTAATTAATAATTTCTAAAATAGATATTTACTTATACCATTATATCATAGTACCATTCAAGATGCCAAAATTATATTCATACTTTTTTAGGTGAGGTTACTATTCTTTTGGTTATATTACTATTTATAAGGGAAATATTACTATTCATAAGTTTCTATTAACCAACAATTTAGTTGATCTTATCAAACTCTAAATTTATTACTGATCACAACCGTGTATGTCTGTTTATCAAAAATAATTTCCTTGTATAAATAATTAAATGTATAAAAAATATTTTAAAATACTCTTTTTTCAATATTCATCAATAATATTAATCTTCTATGAAAAATAAAAAAAATTCATCCTAGATTAATTTTACCCTTTGAAATTAAAAAATGATGTTTATTTTACAATAATTTTTCTATTGGTATGAGAAATTTCGTAAAAGTTCAGTTTTTTCCTATAAAATCAATTTATCAAAATTTTCTCAAATAAATACATATTGTATAAATAAAAAATTCTTAAAATGGAAATAAGGAAGTTTGAATTTTATTTAGACAATTGAATTTCACAAAGTTACTAAGGCCTCATTACATAAACCCTTATAATTCCTTCATAAGACCTAAGAGTGTGGTGTCCAATGGTCATAGATTCTTGGGGTGGCACAAACAACATTTCCCAAGTGGTGATTTATATCAACTTGAAATTCTACCAAATGTGATTTTGTTCATGCTTAAAATGTTTTAATCTTAGCCTGGGCTTGGTCCAGAGCAATGCCCAGTGATGCTACCTCCTTATCAAGCTCCAATAAATGGGCTTCTTATGGCATGATTCTACTGGAAGAGGTAATCAAATCTTCTTTTTTAAATAATTATCTTCTATAATTTATATTTATAAACAATAATTATAACATTAAAAATTATTATTGTTTCCAATGGTCATATTAATCAAAGGACATATAATGGTCAAAAATTGATGGTTACATTTCAATTATACTCTTATAGTTTTACTGATTATTACACAGTAAAACTTACATTTTAATAAAACAAAATATTTTTCAAAAAATTCAGGTCGTTATATTCTTCCCCCCTTAAGAAATTTCAACCTCAAAATTTCAACACGTACCCTTATAAGAGAAAAGGTGTGGGTACTTCTGCCTCATAGTCTTCTCTGGTTCCCACATGGCTTTTTAATATTTGTGGTTCCTCCATAACACTTTAACAAGGTGTGTAGTCTGGTTGTGTAGAAAATTGTACGGATTATCCAAGATACCAACCATTTAAACCTCATAAAACAGGTCATGTTCCAATTGTTCCACCTTTGGATTCAGAACACATGAAGGGTCAGGTATGTACTTCCTCAAGAGGTATAAATGGAATAAATCTTGAACTTAAGATATATTTGGAGGAAGAGAAAGATGATAGGCCACTATGCCTAAGTGATCAAGGATTTCATAGGGTCCAATATACCTAGGGCTTATCTTCCCTTTGTTCCCAAACCTTATGACTCTCTTCTATGAAGAAATTAGAAAGAATAACTTATCAATAACATAAAACTCTAAGTCACTTTGACGGTTTTCGGCATAGCTGTTCTACCAACTATGAGAATCCTTAATGTGTTGTTGGATGGGATGAACCTTTTCTCTCATCACATTCATAAGATCAAGCCCAATAATATTTCCATCACCAGCTTCATCATAACATGTAGGATTTCTACATTGCTTCCCATATAGGGCTTCATAGGGTTCCGTTTGAATACTCGAGTGGAAGTTTTTGTAGTAAGAGAACTCAACTAATGGGAGATATTGATCCCATCCACCTTTAAATTCAATTAATCATGTTCTCAACATGTCCTCAAGTTTCTGAATAGTCGTTTTAGATTTTCCATATGTTAAGGGGTGATAGGCCATAATGAAATCCAATTCAGTACACAGAACATGTTGAATACTTCTCTTGAATTTTGATGTGAACCTTGGATCATGATCAGATATGATAGAAAGTGGAACTCCATGCAGTCTTACCACTTCCCGCACATGAATTCTGGCATGTTGATCCAGAGAGAAATATTCCAAAATAGAGATAAAATGGGCAGTCTTGGTGAGATAGTCCACTATAACTCATATTTAATTATTTCCTTTGGAATTTCTCTGGAGGCATTGGTATATGTAGTGGTTGTAATTCCCCTTTAGGAAGTTTTCACTATGACTTCACTTGTTGGCACACCTGGAACCTTCTAATGTAATGATAAATCTCTCATTTCATATTTTCCCTCCAATAATGATCATGAATAACCCTAAACCTTTTTATGATCGGAGTATGTATATAGAATGTAGAGCTACGAGATTAATCCACCAGCTCCTTCTTTATTTCTGGAATAGATTGAACACATATTCTTGTACAAAATTTTAGTACACCTTCATGATCAATATTGACCCCAGGAAACTACCCATCCTTCACAGAGTCAAAATTCTTCGGTAACAAAGGATCTTCTTTCTAAGATTTCTTGATATTCTCTAGTAATGATGGTTGAGAAATCATTTGGTATAAAGTTGATGATGTCCCCTCCATTACAATTCCCATTTCCAATATCATAGTTCTTTGATCAAGGGATCTCTAGGAATCCTCATCATTGCCAAAACAATAGTCTCTTCCCTACATAATGCATTAATAACATTGTTTTCTCTTCTAAGATGATAATGAAATGAAAATTCATAGTCTTTAAGAAGTTCCAAATATCTCTTGTCCCTCATGTTCTATTATGTTTCTATGAAAATATACTTCAAACATTATGGTTGGTGTATATATCACATTTATCCCCATAAATATAGTTCCTCCATATCTTTAGAGAAAAACTACTGTAGCTAGCTTCAGATCATGCGTAGGATAATTCTACTAATGAGGAATTATTTTTGGTGATGCATAAGAAATTACCTTTTTATTTTCATGAGGATGAACCCAATACCTTTCAGATATAGATCACTAAAAATAATGAATCCTTCTCTGATTGAGGGTTGATTTAATATGGGTGCAGTAATCAATCAAATGTTCAGATCTTGGAAACTTTCTTCACACTCCTTTGTCCAGATGAACATGAACCCTTTTTGAGTTAAATTGGTTAATAGATTAGAAAGTCGTGTTTTTTTCAAAAACCTCCTATAATATTTGGTTAATCCATGGAAACTATGAATCTCAATTACTGCTATTGGATGAGGCCACTCACATACAACCTTTATCCTTACAGGGTCAACTGAGATTCCTTCACAAGTTAAAATGTTACCCAAGAAAGAAACTTCCTGTAACAAAAAATCACACTTTATAAAAAATACAAATAACCTATCCTTCCCCAGAGTTTGAAATCGAAACCCTAGATGACTTTCATGCTCCTCCAGAATTTTGAAATATATCAGAATATCATCAATAAAAAATACCAAAAATTTATCAGGATAGTGTTTAAAGACTCTATTAATATAATCCAAAAAAAATAGTAGGTTCATAAGTTAATTCTAAGGGCATAAAAACAAAATCATAATTCCAATATCTTGATCAAAAGGCGGTCATTGTAATATATTCTTTATTCACCCTCAATTGATGATAACCTGATCGAAGATAAATCTTGGAGAAGAACTGAGCCTCACGAAGCTGGTCAAATAAATCATCAAATCTTGGAAGAGGGTACTTGTTCTTTACCATGATCCCATTCTGTTCTCTATAATGAATATGTAATCGCATTGATCCATCCTTTTTTTTCATAAAGAGAACAGGTGATCCCCAAGGAGACACACATGGTCAGATAAACCTCTTCTCCAATAGATCTTGGAGTTTCTTATTTAATTATTCCAAATCCACATTCACCATTATATATAGGGTTTTTTGAAATCTTCTTGGAATCAAACATGAGTTCAATGGAGAACTCTACCACTCTTTTTGTGGGAGGCCCAGGTAAATCCTCTGCAAATACATCAATGTATTGTTGGACAATGGGGATATTCTATATCATTATACTCTCATTTCCTTCTTCTTCTTATTTACTGATAAACTCTATAAATAAGGCTATATGAGGTTCTTATAGACAATATTTTGATCAAGATATCTCTCCTTAGAATATAATTATAGGTTTTTTGTTTAAGACTACTGATATTTCCCTAATTCTACTTTTTATCTTAGAATTCTACTTTGGATCCATTCCATCCCTAGTATAATGTATAATTCCAACATGGGAAATAATACTATATTTTGCGATAATATTGTTCTTGATAAAGTAAATACATGAGTTTTTAAACACTGTTGATTCTTGGATAATCCCTACATGATTCCTCACTAATAAATCTACTTTTATAAGTTCATTGATAGATTCTATATTCTTTGTAAAAATAGAATAAATAAAAAAATCCATATAATTGGAATCCAAAAAACTAATTTCAATACTTGAGAGAACAATAAGAGTACCTTCCACAACATCATTTGGATCTTCATCATCAGCTATCATGATAGAAAAAGTACAAAATTTCTCTCTAGGACTATATTGAGGCTAATGTTGATTCTTCTCCACTGCCCTCAGATTCAGACATTGATTGGAAAAGTTCCCAAGATATCCACACTTGATACATTAAACTTTAGGTAGGTCCTACACCATCTTCCCTATTTCTTTAGTGTTGGGAAGATGAGGCTTTACCTTACTATGATAATTACAAATGATATGGTTATCTCTTCCTCACTTTTAACTCTTCCTGGTCCCAATAAGCGTGTTACCCAAATGCTTCTTCCCACATTTATTATATTTGGGAAGTTTCACTTTCCTTCCCCCTCTTACCCAATCAAAGATCCTCCCCAATATTGGATTCATTTATCTCCTATTTTCATTGGACTTGTGAGACCACTGCATCTCACCAAACTAATGTTCGACTTTCATTCACTCCTCATGATCTCTTTATTGTTATCCTAGAACCAATTGTATATATTATTTCATATATGAGGTCTTAGTACACAAAATAATCTATCAACCTTACCATTAAGATCAATGAAAAATCATGGGGTGTAACAGGAAAGTCATGTGATGTTCATTTCCTATCTTCTAATATACCCATTCTCCATCTACTACAGCCCGAAAAATTCCTTCTCCATATTTTTTCTCATCGAATAAGGAAAATAATTATTGATGAAGATCCTTATGACCTCTTCTATCTTCATTTCTTCAATATCCTCTCTTGGCCTTGTGTTTTTAATCAATTCCCACCACTGATCACCTTATCCATCTAAGTGTTAAACAAAAAAGGTGACATTCTTTGGTTTAGAACTATAATGTACTAAAAAGATAATTTCTATAGACCACATCCACTGTTCTATAATTAATGGGTATATTGATCCACTAAGCGTTGGTGGTCATTAATGCATAAAGGACTCAACCAAATTTTGTTCCCTTCTAGGTTAAATCAGTCTATTTTCTTGATTCAAGTAATTTTCCATAATATAAGTCATTTGATTCATCATTCTAATGAGTGTTTCCATTCTGGTTTCCATCAGAGGGTTGTCAGCTCATGGTCCATTGCAATCACCATTTGAACAGTTCCTCCTATATCCCACCATTTTCTAAAAGAATAAAACCTTAGTGAGAAACTTGTTTTGTTTAATAATATTTTAACTCTAATGGTTTTTTATTTCATAAAACATCATTCTCAAACACATTATTCATTATCAACAATTATATTTTCTATAAATCCATCATAATGGTTCACAAAAAGCTTGTGATTAACCAAACATATCACCTTAGAGTGTGAAAATAAATGTACAACAAGGCCCATTGTCGTGCATGAGTTCCATTACGAGTCTATGTAAAAGTAGTGTTTTTAGTTTTTAACCCTAGATATATGTATGCCAGGTCCACAAAACAAGTTCATATCTAGATAGTGATTTATTTATTTAGAAACCACTTAATTAATATTTCACTAAAATACCAAGATGATTCCCTATATTTAAAATTTATATAGAGTTCTTCCTAATGTTTTCAAATCCTAATTTATAAAAAATAAATAAACTATCTTATGATACCAACTATGGAATCCCACCTTTTTATTATATAACTTTACAAGACAGTTTACAAACAGTGTATCTTTAAAGTCTAGTGCCTTGAAATAAGGTACGTAATACATTAAAAAATATAAAATTATTTGAATTAACTTTAAAGGATTATTTTAATTTTCATCCTAAGTTCAACTACTTAATCACATTACATAGGGACACACATCAATGGAAATGGTGAGCATAAGTACCAGTAAAGGAAAACAAGGAAAATTGTTTACATGGGAGCTTGAGAGAATACAATAAGAACTTGAGGAAATATCATAAATTCTTGAGAAAGAGGCATGTAATGATAATAATAACTTGAATGATAACATGAAAATGTGTCCAAGAAATTTATTTTATACATTCATAAGCATATCACCAAGGTCCGTCACCAAGGTGTCATAAAAATTACCAGGGTTATTCACCAAGGTTTCATAAGCTTGTAATCTCTAGAAATTAATTTCCTTACCCAATGCATTGGAGTGATATCAAGGCACACCATTTTTATTTATTTATTTTCATGTGATACACATATATCATAATAAAATATTTCATAAATAATCTATATTGATTAAATGAAATGGGTTTCATATCAAAATCCTGACATTTTAAAAAGTTCTTAAAAACATGATCATTATGTAATTTATAACAAACAGAAAAAATGAGGGTTTTCTGTATGTTAATTCTAGAATAAAATAAATAATATTTATGAATTGATGAATACCACTGGAAATTAAAGAGTTTTAGGTATTCACATAAAGAAAATGAAATAATATCTTTAGAATAAGAGTAAGATTTTTGAGACAAAAATTCTCCAGCATAACTACTATGAAACATGATTTTAGAAAACATTAAAATGAGAGTGGAAAAGGATACCCCATTCATAAATAGATAATAATGAATTAGAGTTACATAATAAAATGTAAATAAAAAAATGGTATGTAAATTTGAAACACATACCACATAAAATAGATCTCGAAAGGAAAAGAGAAGTTAAGAATTCCCTTACCTTAAAAAGTAACTTCTAAAACTATAATATCGAGACCATGGGGACTTGATAACACCTTCAGAGAACTATTTTTGGGGTAAGAATATTTGATATTTGAGGTCTCTTATTTTTTAATAAATGGAAGCTATGAAATTTCTTAGTATTTATAGTAAAATATAAGGAGTTTTGTTTGTTAATTTTTGAGGACACTACATCGATGGTATTTGAAAAACCATGGGATGGCCCATGGTTTTGGGCACATGAGATACCTCATAACATATTTTAATCCAAAATATTTGACCATAATTTTTAATTACATATTATATCATTATGATTTCATTAAACACACCAAAAACCAAAAAATTCTATTTCTACTATTCACCAAAAATCAGATTTTTTTTATAAAAATCACTTAAATTCACCTTAACCTAATATCGATGTTATAATTTCAAAAATGAACTCCATTTTTTGAAAATAATTTTTTAGTTGTGATAATTTTTTTTAGGAAAACAACTATTTACTTGAAAAAAATACTAATACTTAATTAATAATTTCTAAAACATTTATTTACTTATACTATTATATCACATTACCATTAAAAATTCCTAATTTAGATTCATACTTTTTTAGGAGATGTTACTATTCCATTGGTCATATTACAATTCATAAGGGTAATATTACTATTCAAAGGATACAATTCACAAAAAAGTATGTCTATCTTATCATACTCTAAATTTTTTACTGATCACAATCATGTATGTTTTTTTCAAAAATCATTTCACAGTATCAATTATTTAAAGTATAATAATAAATATAAAAGATTCTTTTTATCAATATTTATCAATAATATGAAACTTCTTTGAAAAATATTTACAATTCATCTGATATTAATTTTGACATTTGAAATTTAAAAATGATTTTTATTTTACCATAATAATTTTTTATGTATGAGAAATATAATAACAGTACAATTTTTACCTGGAAAATTAATATATCAAATCTGTCTCAATTAAACATATATCTTATTAATAAAAACTGTTCTTAAAATTGAAATGTTGAAATAAAAATTTTATTTATAAAAAGTAATTATACAACGTAACTAAGGTGTCATTGTATAACCCCTTATAACCCCCGAATAAGACCTAAGAGTAAGGTGTGCATTGGTGATATAATCCTGTGGTGGCTCAGAAAACATTGATCGGGTGGTGATTTCTATCGACTTTAACTTCTCTAATAGGTTATTTGATTCAATCTTAACATGTTTGAATCGCATCATGGGCTTAGCCTAGAGAAAAGACCAGTGATGCTACCTCCTTCCCATGTTCTGATAAATATGATATGTAAGGAATGTTTTTACTGGTATAGGCCTTCAAATCATCATTCTAGATTTATTATCCATTATCATTTCTATTTTAAAAATTAATTACAACGTAAAAAATTATTAAGGATTCCAATGGTCATATTAACCAACAGTAAAATAATGGTCAAAATTTGATGGCTATATTTCTATTATAATTATATAGTATTATTTATTATTTTATAGAAAGTCTTAAATTTTTAAGAATCACAATATTATTAAAAACATCATGTCATTATAGTTTCCCAAACCGTGTGTCCAGACCATGCATGAGTTGTTTTCTTTCTAGAGGAGTGAGACCAATATACACACAAACTCCAAACCACTTGGAAAAACCATGAGAGGCTCCATTATCTGTCTATTTGGGTGTGTACAATTGGAGAATAGTTTGAAAATCCATGCTTCCAAGGCAAACAACTTTCCCAAATCTAAAAAAATTGAAATCCATCTTTGTAACATGTTAAAAATATAATATCAATTAAACTATCTCCCTATCATTCCTTTAAACACCCCTTTTTGATCCATGGCCTACCTACCCTCTCCCCCTCCTTGAATTTTGGGTTCTTACTCATTTTAGTTTTGGTGGATTATTCATTGGGTAAGATTTATCCTCCACTCCCTTCCTTTGTTCCATTGTTTTTTGTTATCTGTTGGATTTTTTGTCTATTTTATGAACCTCAGTGGATGAGGTATGATATTTTATTGTGTTTTATTTTGATCTAGGGCGTGTTTATTGGTTATTGGGTCCTTCTTATCCCATCCATGTATTTTTTTATGTACAAAAACTATTGAGGTAGGCGTTTCAATCCATTTCTTTTATGAAACATTCCATGTGTTTCTTGAAATTTATATAACCAATTTATAATGTTTTATTCATGATTTTTGTTATCTAATGTGACTTTTTATGTCTTTATATATTAGTGGGTTGATGTAAAATGATGTTTTAAAAGAATTTTTATGGTTACGCTTGTATGTATCAATGTATCTATATATTATAGGTGTTTAGTAAAGTTAGAAGTGTCGGTTCAAATGGGTTTTTGTGTTTTAATGTGTTTTTTAGTTATTTTTTGATTTTTATGTATTTTAGTTACATGAGAAGATTTATTTTGAATGGGTTTTGGCCACATTGTGATTGTGATGTTTATGTGTCAACTGTTGTGCTTCAGTGTGATGCTCATCATGCCTATCTAAATGAGACTTAGATTTTTTTATGGTTATCTATATATATTCTGGTGAATGTTTGGATATAAATATATGAATGGGGTATACATATAGATATAAACAATCATATAAATGGAAGTTCCATATAGTTTCATCATGGGTAACCTTGGTTGTCTAGACTTCTATCTTTCCCCCTCTTCAATCTTTTCTAAAATGGTTTCTAACTTACTAAATGTTATACAAAGGGTTTCCTATTTTAAAAGTCAATCTAACTAGTGTCTAAAGGTTTTTTTGTAAATCATTATATAATGGCCCTTTCGGAACATTGAAATCCATATTTTGATTGTTACCTAGATTTATGAAATGATTTAAGATGAAAGGTCTTTTCCCCAAAAATGGTTTTGGATTGTGAATGAAAATGACCATTTGGTACCTTTGTACACTTATTTGGGAATGATTAAGAAATATCATGTTATAAGTCCCATTTGGTACTTTCTAATGATTCTTTGTAATTTTTTTAACACTGAATTCGTAAGCTGGGTTCGAACTTGTGAAATATTTTCTGTGTGATGGGAACCCCTATGGTAGTCCTCTTATAGAGAGAGTCATCAGATGTATGCATTCATGGATTAGTAAATGTATGATCATTAACTTATGCGGGTTATGATCAATGTCTAGTGTGTGATGGATTACTCACATTGCCTTTATTGTCTCATCATGGGATACTATACATCATCTAATGTGTTGAGATATGGTTACTTTTTTTTCTTGGAAAGATAGACTTGAACCCCTAGTAGAAAAATGGCCAGATTGGGTTGTGCTACTAGTGAGGCTAGTGTAAATAATCTGGGTTGGTGATAGACTATGGATCACATCATACACCAACATATAGTTCTATTATGAGTACATCTAGGATTTCCTCTTAATATGTTCAAGACAAAACCATGAAAATTATCTATATGTTCTTGTATTATATTGTGCCAAATTGTTATCTTGTTATGATATATGTTTTTTCTCATTATATACTAATTACCTTCATTTAGAATTTATCTTTATAGTACCATTTCTTCTTATACATTTATTTTATTTTTCACTTGTTTATGATTATAGTCACTTTGTTGTTTTCTTCATGGTTCAGGTTTTAAAAACTAGGTTTTGATAAGGGAAATCGATTTTAACATAAAAACCCTTGTTTTTTGAAAGAAAATTTAGAGCATTATATGTTTTATTTTCCAATTATAAAATCAATTTTCTAAATATACTTTCCAACTAGTGTTTATGGGTATTTTACTGAAAGGAAATGTATGGATTTTTTTGTGCTTACATACTAAATTGTTTTATGATAACACCCTAATTGTGCCACTTGGAATCGGTAGAACTGACCAGTTTTGAAGGTTTAGTTTATCATTTAGATCCTCTCTTGGATTAGGTTGTTTTTTGTGGATATTAGTGACCAAGAGTTCACACAAAAATAAAGTCTAGTTTTGGGATGGTTTTAGTTTTGTTTGGTTATGTTATATATTGATATTTTTATGTTTTAAATTTATTTTTATTGAGTTATTTTATTCTACAAGATTGTTATATGACCTATTTATTTTTAGGTTGGTTATTTGGATACATTGTCCCCAATGATTCATATTGAAACACCCTAATTAATGGTGTTATCCTATGGGGATCGAGGATGCCATTTAGGACATTACATGGTCCATCTTGGGATACAGTTCAAGGATAACTAGGGTCTGTTGAAGATAAAATGATATTATAGGATCCCTTTTCTATTTTTGGTGTTAGGAAGACATAGATAGGATAACTAGGGATTAGGTGGTAATTCATGGGTATTTTCTAGACCAAAACCCCTCATGATGATTTATATGTGATAGGTGATAGTTGGTACTTGACTATTTGGTTGTGATCATGGGTTTATGCCATTAGTTCCTTCTTTAGTTTCAGTGTTTTGTGGAATAATAATTTAATTAAGTTTGTGTCACATAGTGAGGTCACATGGCATAGAAAACCATGTGGATCCCAAGTTCATGACTTAGTTTTCATTTAATGGTTGAACTTTGCTTGGCGCTTGGCCAGAAAAACTATGCATACAAGTCATGCATGAAAACTAGTACCCTATTTTAGAGGATTCTATGTTGGAGATGTTTTTATTTTCATATTTTTGCATGATTAGATTTTGAAATTTCCCAGATTAATGGAAATTGGAAATTTGATATGGGAAATTGGAATTGGAAATGGGTGTCTTATTTGAAATGGTTCTAGTTATGGAATGGTTTGGAAACATGAAATTTTAAATAATGGTTTTCCAAATAGGGATTCTAGTTTAGATTTGATGTAATGCCTTATTTATGAGATTTGATTTTTTTGGTTCATGTTTTTTTATTATTTTTATTTATTTTAGTTATCTATGGATTAATATTTTTATGTTCTTAAAAATATTCCACCATGAAAGGTCATGAATGTTTTAGAGAAGGCACATTCAGTTATTATCCCATCGTAAACTCTTAGTGGAGTGGTATATTCATGTTATTGTTTAAAATTACTTTATTTCATGGTGATCGAGGTCCTATAGAGGTAGTGGAGTATATCAAGGAAGCCAAAAGTATCTATTTGTGTCTGGGAACCCTTGATGCCTTGAGGGTAAGAATTTTCTTTATGGAACCTGATTTGGGTTAGATTAAGTTGATCCCTCCATCCATATTTCAAGTTAAGATTAATTGTGAGATCACTATGACCAATTTAATCCAATGGATTATTCAATAGTAGGCGAATGAGAATAAATTAAATGATCATAGGGATATCCAACAAGTTCAACAAATGATGTAGGGTTGAATTCACAACTTCACAGAGTAAGTTCCCATTTATTTTGAAATGGAATAAAGTGATCTATTTAAATCTCATAAATTCATGTGTGGTATTCATTCATATATCAAAGATTGGGTTCTTTTTTCTGGGAATGTTTTTTGGAATGTTTTTGCATGAGGCATTTTTAGAAAAGGTGGCTACAAGAGGAAAACCTATAATGATTTTTCATGATGATATCTCTTGGTGATATTAACGATTCTTCAACTAGTGAGTATTGTAAATTGAGGAACATGTTCCACAGTACTCTTCATTTTCCAATCCTATGAATAATCTAAATTACCATTCTATTATGTGGTTCCTAGGTAGTCAATTTGAGAATTATAATTATTATTCTCGTAACACTTTGAAGACATATCATCTGTGTGATTGGTTGGTAAATCTATTGAAATTTTATTGGTTAGGGCCTCATAATAAATAAAATTAGTCCAGGCCAATTACATAACCTATTTTTAATTCCTCTCTGGGATTTTGATGAAACTATTTTAGGTTTTCCACAACCTAGATCTTCTTTATTCTCCCCAATCATCATTTTTCCTCTTTTGTTTTGTGTTTGTCTTTGGTTTACGTATTTATTGGTTGATTATTAATTATTTTCCTATTTATAGATTGAAATGATTCATGGAATAATGAACTGTGTTTTTTTTTTGTTTTTTTAATGTTTACTTGGTCATGATCTTCTTTTATTAAAATTGGTTCCCAGTTAATTAGTTCATAAATGGTGGGAATACCAACAATAAATATCTCTATCATTTTCTCGAGATAATTTTAGGTGTGAATTGTGGAGTTGAAAGGTCACACCAGAGACACTGATCACTTTTGGACATTTTCTATATGGAGTTTTCAAACCAGAGTTTTTTTTATTTTGAGTGTTCTAGTTTTTCCTCTCGATTTTAACTGGGTGACATTCTAAGGGCATTAACTATATGTGGTGGGGGTAAATTTCACACCTAGACTATGATTCCCCATTTTATTTTGTTTATTTCCTATTTGGGGTTTAGGTTCATTTCCTAATGAAAATATTGAGTTTTTTAGTTTTTGGATGGTTTTGGGCTGTTCATGATTAGTGGGGTTTAAAGGGAAACCGGGCAACCTCTGAATTTAATGGAAATTTCTAGTTAATTTTTTCTTTCATGGATGACGCATATTTTGGACTTAAATATGTTAGAAAAAGGAATAAATATGTGGAATTTTTAGGGTGAATGAGACATAGCACATGTATTGTGCATAGTTTGGGGAAACCATGTTGAAATTATATGGGGATGTCTATTATCTCGATAGAAATAGTTTGAATGATTGGAACACTATTTTTCAAACTATGTAACTATGCCACTTGTGGTTGGTTATCCTACTATTATAGGGACCAATATCATTGAATGGTCTCTAAACTATGAAGAAAAAACATGTAATGCTTCCCTGTTTTTCTTATAGGATGTTCAGGATTGGCACACAGTTTAGGAAACATTTCATCTTATTAAAAAAATCCAAATTCCGGAAATTTCTATTTTCTAACATAAAAATATAACCCCAAATAGACCCCTTTTATCTCCCATTTTTTTCAATACTAATAAAAAATCCTTGGGTAGCCTACAGTCTCACCCTCATTTGATTTTCGGTGATTCTTCGAAAGATTTTTAGTGAATTCTTCCTTGGATAATCATTTTTGTCCCTCTCATTCCTTTTTTCTATTGCTTCTTTTTTTATCTTGGCTTGGTTCTCCATTATTAAAACCCTAGTGGATGAGTTGTTATATTGTATAGTGTTTTATTTTGATATAGGATATGTGGTTTGGTTCCCAGGACATCGTTGTCTCATGCTTGGAGTTTCATCATGGTCGCAAATTGTTCAGGCATGTGTTTCTTTAAATTTCTTTTCGAAAACACACCACGCCATGGTTAATCTTTTCAAAACTTATTTTCAATGTGTTCTTGATGATTTTGGTTTTCTAATGTGTCTTAATGTGGTTATTTATATTAGTGGTTATATGGAAAGTGGGATCTTCAGAAATTTCTATCATTATGGCTATATATTTCAAAGAATATATGTTTGCTAGGTGATTTAAAAAATTATAAGGGTCTTTTTCACTGATTTTGAGTATTTTAGAATGTTTTTTAGACTGGTTGGGGGAGGGGGTTATTAAATTAGGTCACTTGAGAAGTTGTGGAATGAATGAGTTATTTTCCTCTTTATGGTTTCGATTCTTATATGATAACTCTTTTGTTTTGGTGTGATTCCCCATGTACTAATTTTATTGATCCTTAGACATTTTTATGGTTATCCATATATATTACATTTAATCAATGCCTATCCATATTTTCATAGGGTGAAAATATAGATATATAAACACATTTAAATGGACGTTCCAAATAATGCCTTATTTTGTATCCTTAGTTTTGTCAATATTCTATCTTCCCACACCTTCTATATTCTCTAAAATAGATTTTTTATTTTAAAATATTTTCCAAATGGTTTCATTGTTTCTATATTGATGAAAATGTTTTTTATGTTTGGGTTTTTTAACCCATACTTTAAAGGCCTGTTTGGAACCTTAAAAACTCTCTTTGGAAGATTAATTAGATGTTGGATATTGTTTTAGATTTATGGTGTTTTCCATCAAAAATATCATTAGATCTTTAACACTGAATACAATTTGGTACCTTTGGATGTATATTTGGGAATGATTGGAAAAAAACATGTTTTATGTCTTGTTTGGTACTTTTTTATGTTTCTTTGGAAGATAGTTTTAATTCTCCGAATTATTCGTCCCGATTGGTGCTTGAAAAATGTTTTCTGTGTGATAGGAATCCCTGTGGTAGTCCTTATAGTGACCCAATCCTTTTACCCATATTATTGTATGATTTTTAATATAAAAATACATTAATATATAACATGGATCAAAAGGCCTAGTGTCTTTGGAAGGATAGGTTCATATTACATCAAAGTGATACTAAAATAAAAAAACATTATTTTATTCTCTATAATGAGACCCTAAATCAATTCCAGTCCCTAAAACTACATGGTATAACATAGGGAGTACATGGAGAAAATGGGTGAGCTAAAAATCCTAGTAAGAAAATAAACACAAAAAGGAAACATAATTTGTGATTAAATGGTATAACAAGATATCATAAAGTGAAGGTTAATTGGTAATAACATGGGAGTATAACCTAGAGAACATGGTATCATAAGATCATGTAAATATAAGAAACATGGAATAAATATATAACATGACATTAAAATAATTCAATGATTATTATTTACCCAATATCACATGGTGGACAAAGTACCATAATTTATTAGGTGTACTCTATAATCTCATACCTAACATCTCATGATAGAAAATAATTACTAAATTCATTAGAGAAAAATACGGGTGCACCCATCATAACATATTCATGATATATGTGTCCCACAAAATGAAATTATTCTTAACCTGTAAACATAAAAATTACACATGGAAAGAAATGTGTTGTATAATCTTTGATCATGTCATAATCAAAGGATATTTTATAAATAAATTATTTGATAAATTAATATGAGGCATGTATTACCCCACAAATGAAGGGTGAATAAGATAGGCATATATGTAAGAGACATATATAAATAATTTTGAAATATTTCATTACTTTAATGATAGAGAATGTTAGATAGAGAGATAATTTCCGTAACATGATGAAAGGGTAGGATAGAGAGATAAATTAATTAAAATCAAAAAATTTACTAAATATTAAAGAATAAGGTTTATTTAAGAAGGAACATAGATTTAAAGACCCAATATTGACATAAATAGACATTTTATTTCTTTTTAATAATACTTAATACATGACACAAATAGATTCTCAGAGACAATATTAGTTTATTGTCTTTGGAAACATAGAACACATTCTTATTTCTTGGGGAAAGATCTTCAAAATATCCCATAAAGACCTTACCCATTAATTTTCATACCTAAATACTTTCTTTATATTCTATATAAAATAAAAGGAAAAAGGGTGATCTCAAATGCTATGTATGGGTAAAAATAGAGAACATAAATAAAACATATGCATAAGAATGTAAAAACAAGAACAAATATTTTGAATATCGAAATGTTAAGTCATAAAAAAAGATTACAATACACAGGGCATAAATCATAAAGGAACATTAAACATATCATTGGAATAAAACATGAACTTGGGGAAAGTACATAATCCTAGAAAAAAATTTCCATATTAGAAGTTTCTCATAGACAAGGCCATCATAGTGGACAAATTCCATTACTGAACCGATTTCAATCCTCATTTCAGCCCTATATTACTGAACCCTATTTACTTTCTGATTCAGCCCTATATTACAAAACCATATTTACATTTTATTTAAACCATACATATATCATTAGATATAAATATTTACCCAATTCATTGGAGGGAGATATTGGACCCATAAATCCTATAATGAAAACAATACATATGTGCACCCCAAAAACACAAATCATTCATCATAACATAAACCAAGGAATAAAATAGGGTTCTTAAACATCATTACATCATAACATAATTTATGTCAATCAATTGGATTTCATAAATAACATTGCATTATAAACACAATCAATCATAAGAATAATATAGATAGTATACTTGAAAAATATCCTTCATCTTATGTGGAATTTTTGTTTGATAAAACGTTTGAAATTAATTCTTGAGGAAAATATCCTTTATTCTTAAATAATGATTAATTTTCATAAAACACCAAGAAATTTAAAATGAAAATAATTTATTTGAAAATAACCATGAAAATTGTAATAAAATTTAATGTAAATAAGTATTTATAAAGACGTATAAATATCTTAATGTTGTATATGTTAAAAAAACACTCTTCTCATACTCTTTCCATAAAAATAAAAAAGTAACTCATATATGAAATAAAAGAAAGATTCCATCCATACCGTTTAATAAAAATTCTCCAATGCATAGTGTTAAATTTAAATATTATTATAAAATTGAAATAATATTATATATAAAGGAAACATGGAGGTATATGATAAATATAACCTAGTAAATACTTACATATAATCAATCTCAGATAATAATGATATTTCAAAATTATCCCTTACATTAGGTCCACTATCCATTGCATGTATTTGAACCACCTGTATAATGACTTAAATAATGTCATTGACTTATTATAGAATCAAAATCATTTTTATGATAGAATATATGATCATATTATCATCTCTTTGGTAATAAAATTTTATTATTACTCATTATTTGTGTATTAAATGTTTAGGTTCTTATGCATGTTTTGTCGGACATGTTCTCGTTACAATTCATAGGTTATAATTATATCATTTAAAAATGATATTATTATAATATATATATCATATTTATTCATTCCATTCATTTATATAATTATGGTTTAATAAAGACCGTATATAATGAATCACATCGCATCACAGAGATGGTTGACCGTACGTACGCACGAGCGATGATATCATTCCTTTAATTATAAAATGGTATCGAAATGGATGATATATATAAGTTATATAATAAATAAATTTTTATACAAATCATATATAGATATTATTTCCATCATTATACCCATCCTAGTCAAGTGGTGGTGAAAAACAGATTACACCACAACGTGGAGATGGTAAGGAGTATGTATGCGCACATGTTGATTTAATTTTTTTTGTAAGATGGATAAAAGATGGCATATTTTTGTTTAAAAATTATAATAACATCTCAGTATATATGTGATACTGGATTTATTACTTTATAATGAAACAACTAATGAATAGGAAGTAGAAGAAGGAAGATGTGTGAAAGAATCAGCAGAGAATATAACCTCTTCTTCTAAGTACTTTCTATAAATATCCTCTTAGGACACTAGAGTTGGTATTTGAATAAAAAAAATCTATAATGTAACTAGGTATGTTGATAAGGGAAATGGTAGGGTATGTCTGTGATTTAAGGCTCAAATTGATTTGAAGAAGTGAGGGAGGAGGTGCCCTTTTATAAATGATGTGAGGGGCACTTTTAGAAACCTCAAAAATAGTAATTCTTACTAAAATAAAACCTTAGTAAAAAAATTCCAAAATGTCCCAATTTTGAATATGAGATGATATATGGTTTCAATCAAATCTACCCATAAATTTTAGGTAGGTTTTTATGTCAATTTAAACATTATCATTTTAATTATCACTTAGTTATTCTATTCAATTAAGATAACAAATATTTCAATATTAAAGGGTGCCATATTTATTTATTTCATGTCAATTAGACCATAAATAAGTACCTTATGTAATTTTAGACCATATTTTTATTATTATATATTTTTTATAAATGTTTACTTTTTTATAAATAATTTAATAAAAAATTATTTTAACAAAACAACATTAGTGTCAGTTTTGAAAATATTCAATTCAATGATTTTAAAAAATATCAAGATAATATGTTATCATCAAATTTTTTTTTATTATATACTTATGGGTCCATTTCATTTATAAAAATCACTGTAAATATTAATTATCTCCAATTATATTTATTTTAATATTTTTAATAACATTAATTTGATATTTCCATTAATAAGATAATTACTACATCAGTTTTGTGTAAGTATTTAATATTCTTATTTTTTGGGTAATAATTAAAAATAAAATACTCTAAAGATGATAAATATACCATATTCTATAATAATACATATAGTCGAATTTATCTTTTGTAAAATTCACCATTAAAAATATTACCCTTTTAAAATTATGAATGTGACAACTTTAACATCACATTAAATAAAATAATATAAGCTTCAAAGTATCTTCCATATGGATCCAAATAGTCAATAACACAACCCATAGATGATTATGACTGATATAAACTCAAATAATAATAAATGGTATTGTTTTTTGGTCTTTTTATGGTTATTAGCATTTTAATAATAATTATTTTATTAATTTCTCATCAATTAATTAATTTGTACACCGTAAAAGTATAAGTCTTTAATGTAATTATATATTTAATAAAAATTAAGAATAAATTAGCATGATAAAGGAAAAGAATTATCTTTGAAATAAGTATTTATTATTGAATTTATCTTATGTATAGACTTATATAAAAAATGGTTTAGTTATTAAAATTTATGTGAGACATATTTAACCTTTATTTAAATAAAATAATTTAAATGTCCTAATCTCATCCAAGTGGCTTAAAAAGGATTCTATTTTGACCCAATGATAATTTAGGTCGAAATAATTTATCCAATGATATTAGGACAAGTGGTAGGGTAATTTTATAATAGTATTCTTACACTCAATTACCTGTTTTACCATATTATTGTATTAAAAAAATTACCGACGTTTCTATTCAAAATACCAAAAAAATAAAATAAATCTATTAAAAAAACTTGGACTACTAATTATAAATATGGAGTCCATTTTTAAAAATTCCAAACAAAGAATTTTGAGTAATTATTTTAAAATTATTCCTATTTTCGGTAAGATAGAACGAGTTTTTTAAAAGTTAAAACATTACAAAAGATTAAAATGTTTTTTACATCTAAATTCAATGTTAAATTAATGCTAATGACATAAATTATGTTTAATGATAAATATATATTCTATTTATAATTTAAAACCATTAAATAATATAATTTAACTACATAAATTATTTCAATAGGAAATTTTGTTTTCAATGGAAATTTAGTATAATTTTTCTGTTCATCAAAATTTATAACTTATGAGAAAAATATAAAAAATTAATCCATTTTTTTATATCCTGATTTAAAATAAGTAGTTATTTTCTAAATATAATATATAAATGTGTCAAAATTTATATTTAAAATGGGTACTCCATCAAAAGGTGACAATACTACATTTATTTGAAAAATATATCTTTTATCAGAAAAATTTAATTTATTCTTATATCATGTATAGAAAAAATATAAGCTGAATTGTAAACAATATATTAAATCCAAAAATAATGATTTTATTATTTTATAGACTCACTTATTTTTATTTAAATATTTTTTTTAAAATAAATTTAATACTATTCATACCCACAATTACAATGACCAGGTTATAATATTTAGTTGTTCACTTATACTCGGTCTTGCATGAAATTAATTCCATCAAAAGAGCTTAAAATTGTCTGTAACACAATCCAAGAATAGTCTTACATATAATTCAAGCTAATATGATGTTTCATATAACAGAAACTAATCTTGGTGTATTGTATAATACAAGACATCAAAGAAATTAAAAATAATCTATCTCATAAAATTTTGTGGGGTTACATTCTACCCAATATAAAATTAATTTCACTATCAAAATATTTCCAGGTTATAAAAGTTTTACTAATTGAAAGTTTCTTTAATAGAAACCCACATCATAAAAATTAATACAAAAACTTTATTTTATAAAATAAAGTTTGTAACATAATGGTTACACAAAGTAACTCATCACCAAGTTTCCACATAAGAGAACATTAGTGGGAATTGAAAAGATGGATATGGAAGAAAAATATAATCATCATGTTGTAATAGAGGGTGATATAGAAAAAGGTTTATAGAATGTTAACAAACTAGAAATCCATAAATCTATGTTGATTTAAGGGACAATTTGATTCTTCAGATAAGAAGGTACTAGGACAATATTCTTGGTTTCAAGATCCTATTCCTAAATTTGAATAATTTTTTATGAGGAGAAATAGTTACTTTATTTCATTATAATCCCACTGTTATCCATGCCTTGATCAATTTCCACATCCTCTCTTATTTAATGAAATAAAGTTGATTTTTTTTCTTGATGTGTAAGTGAATCATGCGATCCATAAATAGAATAATAGGCCATTCCATCAGTTACAAAAAAAGGTTAGTAAAAGTTGTCCAATAATCATTATTCCACCTATAGTGAGATAATACATTAATCTAACAAATTTCCACCGGAGTATAACTTATACTATCAAAAAATGGATAACATTAAAATCCTTTCAAAAATAGAAAATCTAAAACATTAGAAACAGGTGAACTAAATCGTCCTAGCATTTATCTACCATATCTCTCTGGGAATTTCATGGTTTTCTCATTCTAAACATGTTAATACCTTATTTATTTATTCTCTTAAAAACATGGTAATAACATGAATTACTATAGAAACGTTGTGAAAATAGACATGCTGTCAAAAAATAACTCTTACTAAAAATCCCAAAAATTTTATAAACTCAAACCATGATATCAATTTGTCCTTATATCATTCATGAGGTTATTAATACTTTCAAACATCTAATTATATCAATAACCCATAATTTTGCACATTTCATTTGTTTTCTAAAAATATATGAATAACTTTTTTATGGTTACTGGTACCATTAAACATATTGTTTCAAATACTTGAGGAAAAGTAATTGTGTAACAATCCTTAGATGTTTCTTTATGACATAGTACCATAAAATTACTTATACAAAATTATTCTTGATAAACATGAAATCTTTCCACTATCTTCTTAAAACATTGTCCAAGATTCTTCATTTTATTCCTTAACACTTCTTTCATCTCATATATCATTTGTGGTCTCTTCATCATCAATAACATAAATACTACACATACGACCATGCTGATTCTCTTCATGAGATTTTACCTTAGGTAATCAATTTGAATAATTCCCATACATTCCACATTTAAAACATTTATCCATCATTCAAGTCTTAGAAATACCATAATCCTTTTACATTTTGTTAACTGAACCGTTTATTTTCAAATTACTAGCTTTGTGTCCTTCTTTTCCACACACAAATCATCTTCTAGTTCCTTTGACACATCCTTTTTTATGCCTCTTCCCACATGATTTACATGAGGAAAATTGAACTTTCTTTACTCTATGATCACCATAATCTCTATCTTTCTCTTATTAGGTGGGTCAAGAAACTAACCAAAGTTGATATTAATTACCATATTATGTGATTGGTGATTAGGCATAATAATGATGTTTTTCCTTCCAACTCCCATTTTATTTAGTTTCTCATGAGTAATATCACTCCACTATCCATCATATTATCCATTAACGTGAATCCTCTTAATTCTAACCATTTTCTAAAAACCAAAAATGTTATTATGAGAGGAAGAAATTGTACTAAGAAAAAAAAATAATCAAGGAAAAGTACCTTCAATTTATAACATCATAGGTTTAGTCTATAGTTATTCATGATCGTTACCATAATTCTAGGATAGTAACCATTAGTTTGACTTATCATAAGAGACATCCCTAAAGTTTCCTTAGAAATATATACAGGTATCTCACTATATATTTCACTTCCAAGTTTCCAAATGTTAACTAAACCATCACATTTATACCAACTCTAACGACCCATGTTTTACAAACAAAGACATTAAATTTCTTTTAAATAATACATAATACATTAAAAAAAATAGACATCCATATATATATTAGTTTCGTGTCTTTAGAAACTTGTAACACATTCATCTAGAATGGTGAAAGATATTAAACATCTCCTATAAATATCTTCCCCATTAGTTTTCTTACCTAAAACTATCCTTTATATCATAGGAAAAATAAAAAATAAAAATGGTGATATAGAAGGCTCAGTAAGGGTAGACATGGAGAAAATAAAACAAAACATAAAAATAATAATGTAAAAACATGAGCATATATTTTGAATATAAGAATATTGAGTCATAAAATAAAACGTTTTAGTACGTAAGGCATAAATCATAAAAAAATATTAAACATGACATTGGAACAAAACATAAACTTTTTGAAAGAACATAAGCATAGAAAATCATTTCCATATTATCCAATTCTCATATTCACGTCCATCATAGAAGAAAAATTACATTACTAAACCGTGTTCACCCCTCATTCTAGACCGATATTACTGAACCTGATTTACTTGCGGTTTTAGTTCTATATTATTGAAAATGTTTTAATTTCCTTTTTAGCCATGCATATATCATGAGATATAAATCTTTACCCAATTAATTAGAGGGAGATATAGGTCCCACCCATCACATAATTAAAACCATACAAATGTGCACCCCAAAAACCTAAATAATTCATCATAACATAACCCTAGTAATAAAATGGGTTTCTTAAACATCATTCCATCAAAACACAATCCATGAAAAACAAGTGGATTTAATGAATAGAATTCAATAAATAAAATAATCAAAAAATAATAATGATACGAATAATATACTTGAAAAATATCCTTAATCATAGATGGAAAATAATTTTGATAAAACACTATAAATTAATTCTTTATGAAAATGTCCATTATTTTTAAAAAACGTTTTCTTTTCATAAAGCACTGTTAAAATTTATAAGAGAATAATTTATTTGAAAATAACCATAAAACATGTAAGTGAAGATTAATATAATAAGGTGTTATAAATACATAACCATCCATTCATGCCATATAAGTGAAAAAAAATTATTCTCATAATATTGTTAGAAAAGTCAAAAATCACCTCATTAGGAAAACCAAATAAATATTCATTCCATACCATTTAATAAAAATTTACCAGTGAAAAAAATTGTTTCAAAAAATAGTAGAATAATATAAATAATATTATATATTTAGGAAATATGGAAATTGATGATAAATATACCCCATTAAATAATTAGGTATAAACAATCTTGAATAATAATGATATTTAAAAATTATCCATTACTGTAGGTCTATAATCCATTTTATGTATTTGAACATCATGTATACTGATTTAAATAGTTTCATTGACTTATTATAGAATCGTAGTAATTTTTATATCATATATAGTAATATTATTATATTTTTGGTAATAATATTTCATTATTACTTATTATTCAGGTATTAACTGATTTATGTTCTTATACATGTTTTGTTGGACAGGTTCATGTTCCACTTCTTAGGTTATACTTATATAATTTATAGAATTATATTAGAAATATATATATATATATATATCATATTTATTCATTACGTTCATTTATATAATGATGTTTTAATGATTATCATGTATAATGAATCACATCGCATCATAGAGACGATAGGTCGTACATACACACAAGAAATGATATAATTACTTTAATTATGAAATGGTATTGAAGTGGATGGTATATATATTTTTATAGAATAAATAACTTGTTATAATAATCATATAAAGTTATTATTTTCATAATTATTCCTATCCAAGTCAAGTGGCGTAGAAAAAACATAAATTACACCACAACGTAGAGATGGTAAGCCATACGTATGCACACATGAAGGTTTTGTTTCTTTTAATAGGATGGATAGAAGGTGGAATATGGTGGTTTTGATAATAATAATAAAATCTTAGTATATAAGTGATATTGGAGTTATTACTTTATAATTAAAAAAACTCATGAATAGAATGCAGAAGAAGGAAGAAGTTTGAATGAATTGGCATAGGAGATTACCTCTTCTTCGATGTGCTTTCTCTAAATATCATATTATAGCACTAGAGTTGACATTTAATGAAGAAAATGAACTCTATAATGTGACTAGGGAAGTTTATTAGAGAAAATGTCCGTGGATAGATGACATCAAATGCTTAAATTGATGTTAAGACGTGAGGGAGGAGGTGATTTTTTATAATTGAGGAGAGGGGAACTTTTGGAAACCTCAAAAGTATTTATTTATAATAAAATAATTCCCCAATAAGAAACCTCCTAAATGTACCAATATAAAAGATTATATTATATAAGGTTTCAATCTCATCAACTAATAAATTTTAGACAAGTGTTTATGTAAATTTAGACATTATCATTTTAATTAACACTTAGTTATTCTATTTAATTAAGATAACAGATATTTCAATATTGAAAGTGTGAAATATTAATTTATTTGAGGTCAGTTAGACCATAAATATGTAACATATAGCATTTTAGACCATATTATTATTATTTTACATTTTTTATAAATGTTTTATAATTTTTAAATAAATTAATGAAACATATACATAATTAAACGACAATAGTGTCAATTTTGAGACGATTAAATTCATGGATTTGTAAAACAATCAAGATAACGTGTTATAATGAAAACAATTTTTTCTATTATTTTCCTATGGGGTACAGGTCATATAAAAAAATCATTGGACATATTAATTAGCTCCAATTATATTTTTTTAATTTTTTTAATAACATTAATTTATATTTCCTTTAATAAAGTAATTACTATATCAATGTTTTTTAATAGTTTAATATACTTATTTATTGGGTAAAAAATAAAAATAAAATACTATGAAAAATATAAATAAAATTTATTCCAAAATAATACTTTTAGTATAATTTATCTTCTGATATATTCAACATTAAAAATATTATAGTTATTAAATTATGTATGTGAAAACTTTAACATCACTTTAAATAAAATAATATAAGGGTCACATTATCTTTTATATGAATCCAAATGGTCAATAAATCAACCCTTGGATGGTTATAATTGATATATACCTGAACAATAAATAATGGGAATGTTATTTGGTCTTTTGATACTTATTATCATCTTGAAAATAATTGTTTTATTGATTTCTCATCAATTAACTAATTTGTACACCATCGAAGTATAAGTCTTTAATGAAAATATATATTTCCTAAAACTTAAAAATCAATTACCCTGATAAATAAATAAACTTTAGATTTCAAATAAATATTTATAATTGAATTTATATTTTGTATAACCTTATATAAATAATGGTTAAGTTATTAAAATTTGGCTGAGACATATTTATCTTTTCATTAAATAAATAAAATTAAATGTCATAATCTCATACAAGTGGCTTTCAAAGGATACAATTTTGACCTAAGGATGATTTATGTAGAAAAAATTCATCCAATGATATTATGAAGAGTGTTAGGGTAATTTTATAATAACATTATTATCCTTAATTGTTGGTTTTACCCTTTTTATGTCTTAATAAAAATTACCTGAGTTACTATTCAAAATGCCAAAAAATAAAATAAATCTATTTACCTAATTTGGTCTTAATTATAAAAATATTAATTCAATTTTCAGAATATTAAAAAAAGAATTTTTCACTAATTAATTTTAAATTATTCATGTTTTCAAAAAAAGAGAAAACATTTTTTGAATGTTAAAACATTACAAAAGATTGAAATGTTTTTACATACAAATTCAATGTAAAATTAATGATAATGAAATAAATTATATTAAATGATAAAAATATATTCTATCTATACTTTAAAATGATTCAATAATATAATTTAATTAAATAAACAATTTCAATGAATAAACTAGTTTTTAATTAAAATTTAGTATAATTTTACCATTCATCAAAATTTAAAACTTATCAGAAAAATATCAAAAATTCATCCAAAAAAAATTTTATGTCCGATTTCCAAATTTTTTTTAAATAAAATATATGAAAGTGTAAAAAAACTCGAAATAAAATGGGTGTGACATCAAAAGGTGAGAAAACTTTATTTTTGGAAAAATACTTCTTTTATCGAAAAAACTGATTTTTTTTATATCAGGCCTAGAAAACATAAAAGATATATTTTAAACATTATATTGAATCCTTAAAGAGTGATTTTATTATTTAATAGACTCACTTATTTTTAGATAAATATTTTTTAGAAGGAAGTTAATATTATTCATATCTACCCTTATAATGATTGGATTATAATCTTTATTAGTTCACTTATACTCGGTCATGCATGAAATGAATTCTATCAATAGAACATGAGATTGTCTGTTACACAATCCATGCATGTTTTTGCGTATAGAACAATATAATACATTTTTGTATATAGCGCAATTTAATCTTGGTGTACACACAACACAAGACATCAATGACATTAAAAAGAATATGTTTTATAAAACCTCGTGGTGTAGTATTATACCCCCCTTAAAATGAATTTCACCCTCAAAATTTTTGGGGTTATAAAAGGTTTAATAGTTGATTTTTTTTTCACAGAAACCCACATCAAAAAAAGGAATATTGAAACATCATTTTAAAAAAGAAATATAGAAACATAATGGTTACCCAAATTAACTCATCACTAGGTTTCCACATAGGAGAACATAGGTGGGAGGAAAAAACCTGGATATGTAAGAAAAATGTAACCATCATGTTATGATGGAGAGTGATAGAGAAAAAGGTTTGGAGAAAGTTAATAAACAGAAAGCCATAAATTTGTGCTGATTTAAGGGACCATCTGATTTTTTTGATAAGAAGGTACTAGGATAACATTTTTGGTTTGATGATCCTTTTATTAAAGTTGAATAATATTTATGAGAATAAATACTTACTTGATTTTGATAAAATCTCACTTTTTTCTAAGCCTTGAGTAATTTCCAATTCATCTATTATTTAAAGAAATGATGTTGAGTTTGTTATTCTTAATGTGTTAGTAGATCATGTGATCCATAAATAAAATGATAGGTCCTTCCATCTATCTCAACGAAAAATTTATCATTGGTTATCAAATTTACATATGTCCACCTATTGTGAGATAATAAATTATTATAACAAACTTCCACCAGAGTATAAATTATACTATTCATAAATGGATAACATTACAATCCTTCAAAAAACTGATAATTAGAAACATTACAATGATTTGAACTAAATTGTCTTAGAATTTATCTACCATATCTCATAGGACAGTTCTTGATGTCACATTCCCAACAAGATAAAAACTTAATAATGTATTCCTTTAAACATGGTAATAACTTGATTTTCCATATAACCATAGTTAGAAAATGCATGCTTTAAAAAAATTACTCTTATCAAAAATCCCAACATGTTTTATATACTCAAACCATGAGATCAATTTTTCCTTACAGTAGTCATGAAGTCATTAATACTATAAAAATATCATTATCTCTATAACTTGTCATTATTCACATATCATGTGTTTTCCAAAAATATCTGAAATTTTTTTTATGGTTGTCGACACCATTCAATATATACTTTCAAATACATAAGGAAAAACAATAGTTTTACAATCCCAAGATGTTTCATTATTCCATATTAACATAAAATTACTTGTACAACATTATTCTTGATGAACATTCAATTATTCCACTATCTTCTTAAACCATGGATCGAGCTTCCACATTTTATTCTATAACACTCCTTTCATCTCATATATAATTTGTAGTTTCTTCATTGTTATAAACATAAATACTATCCATATGACCATTGTGATTATCTTCATGAGATTTTACCTTATGTAATTGATTTTCATAGTGCCCATAAATCCCACATTTAAAATATTTAATAGTCTTTAATGACTTAACAATACCATTATCCTTGTCCATTGTATTAACTATTCCTTTTCTATTACAATTACTGGCTTTGTGTCCTTTTCCACACCCAAAGAATCTTTGAGTTCCTTTGTATCATTCTACTTTATGGCTCTTACCACATGATTTACATGAAGAAAAATGAACTTTATTTCCACTATGGTCACTATAAAACTCTATCATTCTCTTATTAGGTGGATTAGGAAACTCACCAAAGATGAGATTATTAATAATATTATCATATTGATGATTAGAAATAAAAAAGATATTTCACCTTCTAACTCCCATTAAATTTTGTTTCTCATGAGGAATATCATTTCATTGTCCATCATATTCTCTATTAACTTGAATCCTCCTATTTACAACCATTTTCTAAAACCAAAAAATATTAGTGTGAGAGGAAAAAATCATTCTAGGAAAACAACATAATCAAGGGAGAGTAATTTAAATCTCTGACATCTTAGGCTTAGTCAATAGTTATTCATGATGGTTACTATAATTATAGTATATTAACCTATAGATGGATTTTTCCTTAGGGAAATACCTAGACATATCGTTATAAATATCTATAGGGATGTCACTAAAGTTTTCACATCCCCAAAGGATAACCAAAACTTCACTTTAAACCCCACTCCAATGAACCATACTTGAATTACATAGACATTGAATTTATTTTAAGGAATAATTAATACATTACACAAATATCCCTTGAAATACTATATTAGTTTAGGGTATTTGGAATCTTGGAACACATTATTTTATCTTAGTGAATGATATTTAACATCTCCCAAAAATATCTTCCCCATTAGTTTTCCTACATAAAACCATTCTTTATATCATAAGGAAAAGAGAACATATAAAGAGTGAGCACAAATTTTTACTAAGATTAAACAAGGAGAGAATAAAATAAAAAATAAAAATAACAATGTAAAAACATGAATGTTTACTTTGAATATAAATATCATAAGTCATACAATAAAAATTGGCATTACATAATGAATAAATCATAGAGAAACATTAAACAAATCATTAGAATAATACATGAACTTGAGGCAACAAAATAATCATAGGAAATCATTTCTATATTATCCAAGTCCCATATCCAAGACCATAATTTTGGACAAATTTCATTACTAAACCGAGTTCACTCCTCATTCCAGCCCTATATTACTGAACAAGATTTACTTTCTATTTCAGCATGGTATTACTGAACTGGATTTACCCACCATTTTAGACTTGACTATATCATGAGATATAAATCATTTCCTAATTAATTAGAGGGATATATAAGTCCCAACCATCAAATAATGAAAACCATACATATGTGGGCCTTAAAAACATAAATCATTCATTATAACATAACCCATGGAATAAAATAGGGTTCCTAAACATCATTCCATCATAACATAATCCATGTAAATCAAATGGATTTAAAAAATAATAATTCTATTATAAACATAATATACCATAAGATTAATGTGGATAGTATTATTCAAAAATACATTTAATCTTATAAGGAAAATAATTTTGATAAAACACTTGAAATTAATTCTTGAAGAAAGTATCATTTCTTATTCAAAAACTTTTTCTTTTCATAATTAAAAAAACAATTTAAAAAGAAAATTATTTCTTTGAAATTATCCAGGAAAACATATAACAAAAGTTTCATCTAAATAATTCATTATGAAGTAGTAAAAATCTGTTCATTCTGTATAAGTTAATAAAACATTTTTCTCATTCTCTTTCCGGAAATGTAAAAAAATACATCGTATGGAAAATGAATGAAATATTTCTTCCATACCATTTAATAAAAATTCAGCAATGGGTAACATTGAATTTAATAAATATTATAATAATAGATATAGTATTATATATTTTGGAAAAATGAATGTGGATGATAAATATACCCCAATAAATACTTACAAATAAACAATCTCAGATAACAATTGAATTACAAAATTATCCCTCACCTTAGGTCCCATATCATTTTTATGTACATTAACCTCATGTATAATCATTTAAATAATGTCATTGACTTATTATAAAATCATATTAATTTTTATGATATCATATATGATAATGTTATCATCTGTTTTTAATAATATTTCATTATTACTCGTTATTTCGATATTAACTTCTTTTTGTTTTTAAGCGTGTTCTGTCGGACAAGTTCATGTTCCACTTCATAGATTATAGTTATATAATATAAAGTATTATATTAGAACAATAAATATAATATTTTTTAATTCCATTGATTTATATAATTATGGTTTAATGAATATCATGTAGAATGAATCACATCGCATCATAGAGAAGATAGGTCATACATATACACGACCGATTATATCATTACCTTATTTATGAAATGGTATCAAATTTGGATGGTATATATATTTTTATAGAATTAATACCTTGTTATAATAATCCTATATAGTTATTATTTATTTCATTATACCCATCCAAGTCAAGTGGTGGTGAAAAGGTGATTACACCACAATGTGGAGACGGTAAGCCATATGTACATATGCTTGGTGATTTCATTTTTTTATTGGATGGAGATAAGGTGGAATATGGTTTCCTCATAATTATAATAAAATATCAATATATATATGTGGTACTATATGTATTACATTATAATGAAAAAACTCATGAATAGGAAGTAGAATGAGGAAGAATTTTGAAAGAATCAGTATTTGAGATTACCTCTTCTTCGACGTGCTTTTTCTAAATCTCCTCTTAGAGCAATAGTGCTTGTATTTTAAGAGGAAAAGAACCTATAAAATTTTCTTAAGGATGTTGAGAAAGGAAATAGGCAGGGTATGGATTATTTTAAAGGATCAAATTGACGTGAAAAAGTGTGGGAGGAGGTTTCTTTTATAATTAAGTTTAGGGGCACTTTTTGAAACCTCAAAAATATTAATTTATAATAAACTAAAATCCCACTAAAAACATAAAAATGTCCCATTTTTGTTGATTATATGAGATAGGGTTTCAATATCATCCACAAATATATTTTATACAAGTTTTTGTTTTAATTTAAATAGTATAATTTTAATTAACACTTTGTTATTATATTTAATTAAGATAATTAATATTTCAATATTAAAAGGGTGCAATATTTATTTATTTTGTGTCAATTATACAAAAATAAGTAACTCTGATAATTTTTAACATATTATAACAATTCTATATTTTTTATAAATGTTTCATGATTTTTAAATAATTTAATAATTTTTTTAACTAAACAACAATAGTGTCAATTTTGACACTATTCAATTGACAAATTTTTAAAAGTTTCATGTTAAGATGTTATCATCAAACCAATTTTTTATTATATACATATGGGGTCTAAGTCATCTATAAGACATTAGAAAAATGAATTATCTTTAATTATTTTTATTATAATATTTTTGAGAACATTAATATTATATTTTTAGTAATAAAATAATTTCAACATCTCTTTTGTGTAATTATTTAATATAATTATTAGTTGGGTAAAAATTAAAAATAAAATACTATGATTAATATAAATATAAAATATTTAATAAGAATACTTTTAATTGAATTTATCTTCTAGAAAAACAAACATTCAAATTATTATACTTATTTAATTATGAATGTCACAACTTTAACATTACTTTAAATAAAATAAAATAAGTGTCATAATTTCTTCTATATGGATATAAATGGTCAATAACTCAACCCATGGATGATTATGTCTGAGATATACTCAAAAAATTATAATTGGTATTTTTTTGGGGCCTTTTGATGTTTATTAGCATTTTAATAACAATTGTTTTATTCATTTCTCCTTAGTTAATTAATTTTTACCCCACAAAAGTATAAGTCGTTAATGTAATGATATATTTTATAAAAATTATAAATAAATTTTAATGACAAAGAAAAATATTTTAACTTTAATATAAGTTTTTATTAATGAATTTACCCTCTTTATAATCTTCTATAAAAGTGTTTTTATTATTAAAATATGATTGAGATATATTTAACTTTTCTTTAAAAAAATAAATTAAATGCCTTAATCTCATCTAAGTGGCTTCCAAAAGACCCCATGTTGACCCAATAATGATTTCAGTAAAAAAACATTCATCTAATGATATTAATACAGGTGTTAATGTAATTTTATAATAGTATTCTTACCCCTCATTACTTGTTTTACCCTTTTACTGTATTACTAAAAATTACCGAAGTTACTATTCAATGTGCTCAAAAATAAAATAATGATATTTACATAATTTGGGCCTACTGATTACAAAAATGGAATCCATTATTCAAAATTCAAAACACAGATGCTGTAGAAATTAAATTAAAATTATTATCATTGTCCGAAGGAGAGAACGAGTTTTTTAAAAGTTAAAACATTACAAAATATTGAAATGTTTTTACATCAGAATAAAATGTTAAATTATTGCTAATGACATAAATTATATTTAATGATAAAAATATATTCTATTTATAATTTAAAACCATTCAATAATATAATATAATTATATAAATTATTTCGATGATAAATGTTGTTTTCAATTAAAATAAAGTATAATTTAAATATTCATCGAAATTTAAAACTAATCAGAAAATTATCAAAAATTCATCCAAAGAAATTTTTTGTATCTCGATTCCAAATAAGAAGTTTGTTTTGTTTAATAGAATATATGAAATTTTCAAAAACTAGATTTAAAATGTATTTTCCATCAAAAGGAGACAATACTACATTTTTTTAAAAAAAATACTTCTTTTATCCGAAAAATTGAATTTGTTCTTATATCATGTCTAGAAAACATACAAGAGGAATTTTAAACCATATATTGAATCCATAAAGAGTGATTTTATTATTTTATATAATCAATTATTTTTATTTAAAATGTTTTTAGATATAATTTTATACTATTCATAGATGACATTATAATGAAAAGGTTATAATATTTAGTTGGTCACTTATACTCAGTCTTGCGTGAAATTAATTATATCAAAAGAACATGAAATTGTGTGTAACACAAGCCATGAATTGTGTTGCATATAAACAAAATAATATGATTTTTCATATAACACAAGCTAATCCTAGTGTAGTGTACAACATAAGACATGAAAAAAAGAATCAATCTCATAAAATATCGGGGTGTTACATTGAAAACTTGTAAAGGAATATACAAATCATTGATAGTTCATGTTAGGAGATAGTTATGTTCAATCTGTACAAGTTAAAATCATTTCCTTTCATAGTTTTGTAAAAAGTAAAAAAATATTATAAAGAGTATAGAATATTCCCTTTAAAACATTGTGTAAAATGTAAAACAAGGGTAGAAATGTATTTAATAAATCTTTGAATATTAATTAAAATATTATTTTAATTTTTTTTGGAAAATATGGATATTAAAGAACAAGCATTTTCAACTAAAAATAGATAAAAGTTGGATTTTAATAAAATAGAAGCGGAAAGACATGCATTGAGATTAGATATTTTCTATGGGCCTATTGACATCACAAATAGTCTTTTCGAATGGATTATTTGTGATGTGAAAAAACCCCGTCACAAATAGATTTTTATTAAGGACTATTTGCAAAGGGAAAACTGGACCATCATAGATACCTTTACAATGTTTGTATGCTGAACCAAAAGACATTTATTTGTGATGGGTGTAACGTCTCGGTTCCAGATTCAGCCACGAGGTGCCCCGTACCCGGTAGGTCACATGGCCTCAAGCGCATTTCCCCTAATGCCAGAGGATTCCGAATAGCAGTGAGGGCCTTGGGTTTGATAGTGGGGAAATTATGCCCTCATTGAAAGATTAACACAGTGGAAGAGAAACATATATCAATAGAAGAAGTAGTATAATAACATATGACAGTAAACGGTGGAATACTGAAAGTAATAAGAAGCTGGAGTACATATATAATGATGTATGATACATTTGTCTAGGAAAACATCCAAACACATCACAATGATAAAATAAATTACTAAACAAAAGTATAAAATAAAGCATGAAACAACTCCTCAGCATCGCAAGCCACAACATGGTCCCATGCACTCCAAATCCAAAGTAGTCGAGTACCTGAAGTATAAGGGTGCTTGCCCTTATCTATACCTACAACATCATAATCTGTTTGGGCCCAAAAGCATAATCCAAACAGGGTGTGAGGATAAATACCAGTAGGCAACCACGAAGAGATCTGTGCCTAATAGTCAGTGAATATATATGGCAGGCAATAAGAAAAAGAAAGAGTAAACAAAAAAGTACTAAATAGTAAACATTCATACAATGTCAAAGCATTAAAACACCACATGGAAAGTAAGAATATAATCACAAATAGGAAACCCTATAAGATTTTCCGACAACCTATCCCCTCTAGTCCTACCTAGTAAACACAAGCAATCATCTAGGATGTACTCACAATATAACCCCTCTAGTTCAGCTTTATTATAGACTCTTTGGGGAAGCACTCACCATAAATTTCCCCTATAGTCTCGTAGCGGTATCTAAAAGGTGCTCTAGGGAAGCACTTACATCACATTCCCTCTATGGCCCACATTGAGGAACTACAGAAATTATGGGGAAGCACTTACATCAATTCCCCTTATGGTCTCACATCGTAATAGTAAAAATAGACACTATAGAGAAGCCCTAACATCCATTCTCCCAATGGACTACTACACCAGGTTATCACGACCCTGTATAATTCAAGAAATCATAGTAATGCCTATCGGCTAAAGTAAACCTCATGAAATACTTGTCTAACAACCTACAACACAACAACATGTCAGATAAACATCACTCCATCATACAATACTAGGCATGGAAAAAGACAAGGCAACCTAACAGGCTATTCAAGACAAAACAATCATAAAAAACATGTATGGGAAAGCACTTCGAAAGAAATGAAATTAACCCTATTCTCATTCAAGTGACCTCTACTCAAGCATACAAGAATAGAAGGCAATTACCAGGGATAAACTAATAAACACACAATACCCCGTTTAAGGGTATTGGGACGTTTTTCACATATAACTCAAAGAAATTCAATGGAAAGGAACAAACCCCAACCTCAGCGTTTTAAGATCGATATTAGTGAAACTCAAGACTTGAATCTCCCAAGAACACTGTAGATCTACAAAACACTAAAAACGCTCAACTGAAGATAACTCTTGAAAGGGGAGGAATCAGAAAATAAATCTCTACGATAATGAAGAGCTTACCAAGGCGATCCCAACACAATCAACGACGGTCAATTCGGATAACAGACAATCAATCGGGAGATCAGGGAAAGATTGTGACGATTCTCTCACTCTCAGATGAACCAGACCTAGAAAGAGACAGTTGTTTTCGTTAGACGTGGAACTGATGCGTTTAGTGAAAAAAAGAAAGTACAAAATCTGTAATTTATATGTACATGGCGTGTATTTTCCTTCATCAGCCCCCACATTTGGTGGTATCTAGGTCACCACACACGACCGTTTGCATGGCCTCTACACCTCCAGTACCAACCTACCTGCAGTCACTGAGTATACGACGTGTACTCATAATGTACACATCGTGTACTTAAGAAATTTTCAGAAACTATTCTTTTTCTAAAAAACACTAGAAAAGGGGAAAAAAACCTGAAAATAAGATCCAGGTTCTTACAAACTTCCCCCCTTAAAGAAAATTTTCCCCAAATTTTCCAATTAAGGCTGCGTAGAAGAAGAATCCTCAAAAAGATCTGGCCACTATAATCGCACATCGACCTCCCTCTCTTAGGTATCATCCTATAAACGACTATGCTGACATAGACCTCATACCGGAGGATCAAACCAGGCACATAGAACCTTTGTACTACGATCAACAATCTGGATAGGATGCTCCTCGAACAAGGATTCCACCTTTAACTCAACCTCTTTGTGTTAAAAAAATGAGACGAGTATGAGAGGTAACATCAAAGCTATGAAACATGGAAAACATCATGCATAGATCAGTACCTCTAAGGTAATTGCAACCGATAGGCCACCAACCCAACTCTCTTCAACAACTCAAATAGCTCGACATACCTCAGTGAAATCCTACTCTGTCTCTTAATCCTCCAATGTTCTAACCTCGATGTGACATAAAGGAAAACCTAATCCTTATCCTAGAACTCCAGAATTCATCTCCGATAATCAGCAAAAGAATTTTGTCGAGACTGCGCAATAGCCATCATCTTCCGAAACAACTCTATCTACTCTATGGTCTCCTGGATAAGATGAGGTCCCAGCATAGCTTCCTCTCCTACCTCTAGCCAACATAAGGGTGATTGGAATGGCCTACCGTAAAAAGGCTCATAAGGTGCCATCTAAATAGTTTCTTGAAAACTATTTTTGTAGGAAAACTCCCCAAGAGGTATGTGCTTCTCACAAGAACCTACAAAATCAAGGATACTTTCTTGAAGAATGACCTCAAGCACATGAATCGTACGCTTGGACTAGCCATCTGTCTGGGGATGGTAAGCTATACTCAGAAGTACTTATGTACCCAAGGCCTTCGTCAATCCCAGCTAGACCCGAGAAGTAATACAGGCATCCCTGTCTGAAACAATGTAGTGTGTATCCCCATGTAAACTTATAATCTCTCTTATGTAAAACCTTCTCATTTCATCAACACTATAGGTCTCCTTGATTGGAAAGAAGTGTGAAACCTTTTTGAGTCTATCAATGACAACCTAAACAACACCATTCCCTTGGGGAAACCTCGGTAGACCTGTCATGGAATCCATCACGACATCATTCCATTTCTTCTTGGGAATGGGTAACTTCTACAAAAGCACTGCTGTTCACTGATGATCCACCTTCACCTGCTGAAAGGTGGAACACCTCATCACGAAACCAGCAACATCTCTCTTCATACCTGGCCACCAATTCCGATGGTGTAGATCCCTATACTTCTTGGTGTAACTAGGATGAATTTCCCAAACCGAGGAATGAAAGTACCGCATTACCTCCTCACGTATGTCTGCTAACACCCATACGTGACCACAAAAATGCAAGATCTCATCCCTACCTATGGTCCATCTAGGAATAGGGTCCTCTCCTATCATGCTTTACTGGAGGACTAGGCCTTCAGAATTTGATATCTTCCTCATTTTCACCCGATCATGAAGAGTAGAGGTAACTACTACATAAGAACGAAATGTTTTCCCCTACCTATCATACACCTCCAAATACATCTCAGAGAATAGAGCCATAAGCTTTAACTCACTACTGGCCTCCTAAATTGCCTGTATTTAAGTCCTCTTACTCAAAGCATCATCCACTGCGTTGCCTTTTCTAGGTGTGTTGGCAAGCTCAAATTCAAACCACTAAAGATACTCAACCCACCTTCACTATCTCAAATTTGGGTCACGCTGAGTGAAGATATTATTGGGAATATTGTGTTCCATGAAAACCACAAAATTATCTCCCAATAGGTAATGTCTCTTAGAGCGTAAGGCATGAACATATGTAGCCAACTCAAGATCATGAGTCATGTAGTTTCTCTCATGTGGCCTCAACTGCTGAGACCCGTAAACAATGAATTTTTCTTCCTTCATAAGAAAAACTCGCAGACCGATACCTGAAGCATCATAGTACACAATATAACTCTTCCCAGCTCTAGAAAAACTACTATTGGAGCTAAAGTTGACCTCCCTTTCAGATCTTGAAAGGCTAACTCACAAGAATCTGACCAAAATAAATTTTCACACTTCATAGTCAAGACCGTCAGTGGTGCTACTAAGTGTGAAAATTTCTCTATGTAACGTTTATAGTATCTAGCTAGCCCTAGAAAAATCTGTACCTCAAAGACGTTCTTCGGCTACTCCAAGGAGGCTAAAAATATATATTTCTCTAGGCCTACAGATAATCCTTTCTCTGAAATAACATGACCTAAGAAGTGAATTCGATCCATCCAGAAGTGACATTTTTAGAGTTTAGCATATTACTCATGATCCCTTAGTGTACTCAAAATGATCTCAAGATGGGTAGCATGGTTGTGTCAAGTGTGATAGTAAACCAAGATATCATCCACAAAAACCACCATAAAATAATCCCAATATGGACGGAACACTCAGTTTATCAGTGCCATGAAAACTGGAGGTGAATTTGTGAGACCAAACGACATAACCACATACTCGTATAGACCATACCTGCTTCATAAAGCTATACGAGGTATATCAGATTGTCTGAGACGCAACTGATAATAACCGGATCTCAAGTCAATCATTAAGAACACTTTGGCTCCTTGAAGCTCATCAAATATATCATTAATAATTGGTAATGGATATCTGTTCTTGAAATTCATCTGGTTCAACTTCTGATAATCCACACAAATTCGGAGAGTACCATCCGCCATCTTCGCATACAGGATATGCAAAACCCATGGAGAAGTACTGGGTCCGATGAAACCCCTTACCTGTAACTCCTTCTACTGATTCTTGAGCTCTTGTAAATTTATTTTATCCATCCAATAAGGAGTAATAGAAATCGGTGCCACTCCTAGAACAAGATGAAAATAAAAGTCTACCTATCGCTCCAGAGGCAAACCTAAAAATTCCTCTGGAAATACATCCTTGAAATGGTCTACCACAAGAGGAATGTCTATCTGTGAAGTCACCCATGCATCTATATAAAGACTATAAATCTGGACTGTAACTCCTCCCAAACCGTGATTCTTTGGTCCTACTCTACTCTCCTGGACATCTCATTTAACCTTATGAAGAAACGATCCACCCTTTGGTGATGTTAAACTCACCCTATGATGATCAAAATTGACAACATCCTGAAAGGGAACTTACCAGTCCATTATGAGAATGACATCATATCCTGTCATCTTTAGGACATAAAGGTCCCATAAGAAGTAACACCCTCCAAAATCAAGAGGGCACTCCTTTCACAGACATACATTAGTCGTTCTTGTCCCTAAAGTTGTATCCAACGTCAAGAGATCAATAGACGAAAGGATATAGAGCGCAAGGCTCTCCACAACATCAAAAGATATAATGATATGGGAATAAACTGTATTGAAAAGGGAAAAATCTAAAATAGAGGCAACTAGGATTGTACTTTGAACTGTAGATGGTCGGAGATCCCACTCCTACTGGGTTAGCTCCACTGCAAAATTATAACCTGCACCACAGCCCTATGACCCTAATTGACCACCTTGAGCTGATCCACCGTGTTTTTGCTAAAAGACTGGTGACTGACTACCACGGCTACGACCTCCACCTTAGCCTGAACGACCAGAAGAACTCCAGTTCCCAGACTGATTAGAAACTAGTGGCGCTGCTCCTGAACGTGGATTCATAGAAGAACCCATGTCACCAGCTTCTGGTGAGAAGATCCGATAGAAACACTAAAGATTCCCCTTCATGCCGCATGATCATCACTCCACTGGGTCTCTCGGGCAATGTGGCCTCATATGCCCACTCTTCCTGCTCTAGTATCACACCACCAGGGTACTAGAAGAAGTGTCTCACCTCATTGGATCACCGTGCAAAGACTCCCAGCGGGGCTTCTTACTATCAGTGGGAGGGATACTAACTCCTGATGTCGAACCTCCTTAGCTCACAACTCAAAAATACCTCAAATTTATCTCCATGACCTGTTCCTGGTTGACAATATAAGTGATGTAAGTCAACCTAATGATGTTAACATGAGATTGGATGTCGTGCCTCAGACCATCCTCAAACTTCCTTTCTAGGAATAACTCATCACCTCCTCGAATAGGCGTGAAGTGTTGCATCTCACTAAAATGACAAGAATACTACATAACAGAAAGTGTAAACTTCTCCAGACTCATGAAATCTCAGGCTTGATCATCCCTCAAAGTATCTAAATAGAATTATTTATAGAGGGCATGCTGGAACTCATCCCATCCCATGACCTGCTGACATCCCGTTTGTGAGATCACATCCCTCCATCTCTTGGCAGAATCCCGAACCATGTAAGTAGTGATCTTGATCCTCATCTCTGGAGGCATCATCAGATGCATGAAGATAGACAACATGTCTTCTAACAAAAACTCTACAGCCTATGGTCCTCCTTCCCATGTTAAAGTGGGATGGTGATGCTGCTGGAAAACCCACATCATCTTTGACATATAAGGTGCAGGATGCGGTACTCCTCAGAAGGTCTGCATGAACCTCATGAATCCCTCTCGAAATTGTGTGTCAGCAATTGTGTTTGGAATGAAGGATGGTTCCATGACTTGCACAATTGGAGGATCAAATTGTAGTCCCTGATTAGTCATGTTCGGTGTCTGATCGTTGCCCAGTAACTGGCGTACAACTGGAGGAAGTCTCAGTGGCATGACTCTGCAAGGTTAAGAGAACACCTTAGATCAAGATTATCAAGGACAAAAACTTAGAAGAGTAAGGAGGGAACATGATAATTAAAGAATTCATGTTTTTATAAACATGGATACACAACGTGTATATTTGAAAACATGGTGAGTACCTTTATGACATTCACATGGGCATGCACTTCTTCCAAAAATGGTCGTGTAACACCCTATAAATAGCGTGTCGTCCTTACACATGACTAGTACTTGAATTCTTTTCCCCTACCTGAGTTATTATACACATCTAGGCCACATGGTTCTCCTTTAACAAGACTACATGGCGTGTTAGTGCCAAAAACGGTGTGTACTAGATGAGCTTCACCGACCCATGTTGTTAGTAACACTACCGGATACATGGATCACACTACACAGAGCGTTATAGATAGAAACAAAGTGTACTACTTAGGTTTCAACCTCCCATGTTGTTACATACACAACTGAAAACATGGATGACTATACACAACATGTTTATGCCAGACACGACATGTACAAGAAGAGACTCAACAGACCTATGTTGTTAGTGACACAGCCGGTTACACAGTTCTACTACACGGCATGTACATCCCGTACACGAGGTGTCCTACCAAAGGATTCCAAACCCCATGTCAATACACACACAATCTAAGACACGGCTAGAGACTACGCTACATGTACTTATGGTACACAACGTGTGCTTAAGAAAAATAGTTTCTTCCCAAATAGAAGAACACATGGTGTGTATTCAACATTACACGACATTTATTCTGGGTTTTTTTCCAGACAGTAAGCCTCTGATACTAATCCTGATCCTATAAAAACACTAAAATGAACAATAAAGTGCCAAATTCCAATCAGTGAGGGCCCATAATCCATGCGAATCAAATCTTAACATATTATAAATATCATAAACTAGAATAACAGGGCTATGATCCACAAAATTCTAGTACATTAGGGCCCATAACACCTCAACAACCAAAGTTTGGTGTTCATTCAAAAAAAAACTTACACAAAAATACCCTATCAAACAACAGATATTTTTATCAAGGAATCTATTACAACAACATGCATATCTAGCACAACATCTATCATAACAACATTCAATCGCTAATGCACCATATATGGACTCGAAAGAATGCATGACATGTGATCCATAGCAAGTTCCTATATGATGAATGAGATGGAATACCATCATATCATCAGGTTGCAATAGAATTAGAACCTCAATAACATCAACAATAATAGCACAAAACTTGTGAATCACTCAAGTTGAAATCAAAGCAACTGTAATAATTGAAAAACCATAAAAAACTTCAATAAATGAGATAGATTGGATTTTTCTTATACATGGGTTAGCTACTCCCAAGCATAGTTTATTAACAAGTGCCTATTCCTTCCCATACCAATCTATAGGATCCAAATAGTAAGTCCAGAGAAAAGAATTCCTCTGATACCACTTTGTAATGTCCCGATTCCGGAAGCCTCCCTCAGGCGCCCCGTACCCAGTTGGTCACAGGGTATCAAGCACATTTCTCCTAACGACGGAGGCTGCGAACTAGAAGTGAGGGCCTTGGGTGTGATAGTGGGGAAACTATTCCCTCATTAGAAAAGTAACACAACATAAGAGAAATAGATATCAATAAAAGAAGAAGTATAATAACATAGGATAGTCAACAATGGAAGACTGAAAGTAATAAGCAACTGGAGCACATATATAATGATGCATGATATATATGTCTATGAAAACCACCAAACACATCACAATGATGAAATACAGTAATAAAACAATGTAAAAAAGAAATAAGGAAACAACTACTCAGAATCACAAGCCTTAGCTTGGTCCCATGCTCTCTAGCTCCAAAGTAGTCAAGTACCTGATGTTGAAAGGCACTTACCCTTATCTATACCTGCAACTACATAATCTGTTTGGGCCCAAAAACATGACCCAAACAGGGTGTGAGACTAAATCCCAGTAAGAAAACACCAAGAGATCTGTGCATAATAGTCAATGAATATATATGATAGGCAAAAGGCAAAATATACAGTAAAGAAGGAAGTACTCAATAGTAAACATTTCTACAGTTTCAAAGAATTCAAACACCACAAGGAAAGTAATCAGATAGTCACAAAAAAGTAACCCTCTGGGATGTACTCGCTGCCTATACCCTATGGTCTTACCTAGAAAACTCAAGCAACCCTCTAGGAAGTACTCACAGTCTAACCCCTCTAGTGCAGCTTTAATATATACTTTCTAGGGAAGCACTCGCCGTCAATTCCCCCTATAGTCTCGTATTGGTAACTAAAATTCACTCTAGGGGAGAACATACATAAAATTCCCCCTGTGGCCCGTGTCAGAGAAACTACAGACACTATGATGATGCACTTACATCAATTCCCCCTATGGTCTTGCATCGTAACTGTAAAAACAGACACTCTGGAGAAGCCCTTACGTCCATTATCTCTATGGTATACTACACTAGGCTCTCACAGCCTTGTGTAAGTCAAGAAAACATAACAATGCGTATCGGCCAAAGTAATCATCAACAACTACTTGACTAACAGCCTACAACATAAAAAAATTTCAGATAAACATCACTCCATCTTACAATACTAGGCATGGGAAACATACAAGGTAGCCTAACAAGCTAAGAGAGACCAAACATTCATAAAAAACATGCATGGGAAAACACATATAAATCATAGAAATTAACCCTATTCACATTCAATTGACCTCTACTCAAGCATACATGCATAACAGGCAATTAGCAGGGCTAAAATAGTAAACGTGCAATAAACCATTCAAAGGTATTGGGATATTTTGCACATATAACTCAATGACTTTCAATGGAATGGCACAAACCACCTACCTTGGTGTTGTAGTATTGATATATGTGAATCTCAAGCCTTGAATCTCCCAAGAACACTATAGATCTACAAAACGCTAAAAATGATCAACTGAAGATAACTCTTGAAATAGGAGAAATTAGTAAATGAAGCTCTAGGAGAAGGAAGAGATTACCGAGGCGATCCCAATGCAATCGACGATAGTCGATTTGGATAACAGATGCTCGATCAGGGGCTCGGGGAAAGATCGCGGTCGTTCTTTCACTCTCAGATGAACCATACCTAGAAGGAGACAGTTCTGTCCATCAGATGCGAGCCCGGTGGATTTAATGAAATAAATAAGTACATTGCATTTACTTTATAATTACACTGCGTGTATTTTCCTTCACTGGCCCCCGCCTTAGGCGGTATCCAGGTCAACACACACGACCGTGTGCAGGGCCTCTACATGGCCAACTCCCAGCTACTCGCTGTAACCGAGTACACGGTGTGTACTCATAAAATAAATGGTGTGTACTTATGAAATTTCAAGAAACTCTTCTTTTTCTTAAAAAAACCAGAAAAGGGAAAAACATACCTAAAATGAAGATTCAGGTTCTTTCAATGGGAATATTCCTTGTGTCAGAAAAACCTTCCGCTGTTATATTTTTTTGTAATGGGAATTAATATATGTTGTAAATAAACTATTTGTAGAAGGGTATTTGTGATGAGGCCAATCGATTTTTTTAATCATTGGAATGGTTATTAATTGTGGGAATTAATTACAACGGGTCCTATCACAACTAATAACATTTGTGATGGGAAACCTGCCATAATTACCCCCATCAATAATAATCAAAATGATATATACCACCCCTACATAAAATTTTTGATTCCCTCCTATTTTGATCTCTCTTCTCTTCCCTTCCTTTGATCCTTTTCTCCTTAAAATTTAAAATGTTTTATATTTTTCAAGGAATAAAATTTTCAGCTTTGCATCCAATAAGAGCTTTAGTTTTAAGGTACTTATTTAATGCTTTAAATTTTTATTAATTTTTTTCTTGCTAGTAATTATAAAGATTTGTTAGCAGTAATTTTTTTAACTAGAATTACATATTTTTGTTTTACAGTAATTAAAATTAAGTAGGTGTAATTATTTTTAATTAGAAGCATTTAGTTTTAGTTGTTAACAAATATTTTTAATTGGAAGTAATTAGTTTAAATTAGTAGAAATTAGTTTTAATTATTAGTTTATAATATGCAATAATTAGTTATAATTAGTGTTAATTAGTAATAAGTAGTGGTAATTATTAGTAATTAGTGTTAATTAGAATTAATTAGTAGTAATTAGTAATAATTAATGGTAATTATTAATAAATCGTAGTAATTAGAAATAATTAGTGCTAATTAGTAATAATTTGTAATAATTAGTAACAATTATTGATACTTAGTTAAAATTAGAAATAATTAGTAACAATTAGTGATAATTAGTAGTAATTAGTAAGAATTAATATTAATTAGTAATAATTATTGATAATTGGTAATAATCAATAGTAATCACTTGTAATTAGAAATAATTATAAATAATTAGTAAAAACAAGCCGTAATTAGTAATAATTACTATCACTTAGAAATAATTAGTAGTAATTAGTAATAATAAATTTTAATTAGTAATAATTATTAATAATTAGCAATACATATAGATACTTAGTAATAATTAGTATTAGTTAGTTTTAATTAATATTAATTAGTAATAATTAGTAATAATTAGCGGTACTTAGTGATAATTAGTAATAATTAGTAGTAATTGGTGGTAATTAGTAATTATTAGTTGTAATTAGTGGAAATTTTAAATAATTAGTTATCATTAGTGCTAATTAGTAAGAATTAGTCATAATTTAAAACGATTTTTGGTAATTATTTTTAATTTTCAATAATTACCAATAAATAGTAATAATTATCAATAATTAGTAATAATTAGAAAATATTGGTGACAATATGTAATAATTTGTTAAAATTAGATAAAACTATTAAAGATAAGTAAAAATTATGAAAAATAGTAATAATATTTAATAATTCATCAAAATTATTAAAAACTAATAAAAATTATAATAAAATTATTACAAATTTGTAATAATTACCAATAATTAGAGATAATTAAAGAGAGTTAGAGATAACTAGTGACAATTAGTAATTATTAGTGATAATTAGTGATAATTAGTGATAATTAGTGACAATTAGTGATCATTAGTGATAATTAGTGATAATTAGAATAATTAGGCATAATTAGAAATAAATAGAAGTAATTAGTAATAAATAGCTGTAATTAATAATAATTAGTAACAAATATTGGTAATTATCAATAATTAGTGGTAATTAGTAATAATTAGTGGTAACTAACAATAATTAGTGGTAATTAGAAATAATTATAGGTAATTAGCAATAATTTGTAATAAATACTTGTAATTAGTAATAAATAGTAATAAGTAGAAGTAATTAGTTGTAATTATAAGTAATTAGTGTTAATTAGAAATAATTAGGGGAAAAAATAATAATTAGCAATAATTAGTAAAAATTAGTGGTAATTAGTAATAAATAGTAGAAATTAGTAATAATTAGTAATAATTAGAAATACATTGTAGTAAAAATTATAAATTAATTTTAATTAGTAGTAATTAGTAACAATTAGTGGGAATTATTCGTAATGAGTGGTAGTTAGTAATAATATGTTCTAATTAGTAATAACTTTTAATAATTAGTAACAATTAGTAATAATTTGTAATATTTAGTAATAATTGGTTATTTCTAGTAATAATTAGTAATAATTAGAAATAAGTAGTAGTGATTATCAATAATTATTAATTATTATTGGTAATTTGTAAAAATTAGTAAATATTAGTGTCACTTATTAATAATTAGAAAAAATTAGTAAAATCTAGTAATATTTGATTATAATTAGTAAACATTAGTGGAAATTATAAATAATTTATAATAATTATTAATAATTAGTGATAAATAGTAATAATTAGTAATAATTAGTGATATTTAGAAATAAGTATATGAAATTTATAATAATGGATAATAATCAGTGGTACTTAGTAATAATTTGTAGTAATTAGTGGTACTTAGTAATAATTAGTGGAACATACTAATAATTAGTAATAATTAGTAAAAAATTGTATAAATTTATCACTAATTCGTATAATAAATAAAAAAATAGAATAATTGAATAAAAATTAATTTAAAATACTATATATGGTATAAAATTCATAAAACTAATAAAAATTTGAGTAAATTTAACAAAAGTAGTATAAATTAATAAAAATTCATATAAATTAAAACCAAACCAAATAAATTATTATAAATTATTAAAAAGTTTTCTATGTTATTGTAAATTAGTATAAATAAAAAATGGTAATTATTAATAAAAATTAGAATAAATTATAAAAAATAGATTAAAATATTTTAAATTTGTATACATTTATAAAAAAAATAGTATAAATTATTATAAATTAGTGTATATCAGTATAAATTATCATATAGTTTTCTTTAACAAGTATTAATTGTATGGAATTATAGAAATATTTATAAATTGATATAATTTAAAATAAATTATTATGAATTAATAAAAATTTATATAAACGAGTACAACTTTAAAAATTAATATAATTAATTATAAATTAGTATAAATTATGTAAAATAAATATTTTTTTATAAATTTTTATAATTTAAAATAAGTTCATATAAAATATTATAAATTGTAAAAAATTATTAATTTTTATAAATTTATAAAAAATTTTATTATATTGAGTTATTATAAATTAATAAAAAAAGTTATATTAGTTAAATTTAATATAAATTACTAGAAAGTAATATAAATTATTATAAATTACTAGAAATGTTAAAATGACATAGGACATCAATTTTTAGGTTATGAGAAATGACAAATTTGTACATATTTGCCACAAATTTATCATTTCACTTGACCCGATTACTAAAAATTATACGATTTACACCTTTTTAGAAATTTATAATATATTTTCTATCATATCTATAAATATTTATTTTTTTTATTTTTAAAATTATGTTGATAATTTAATATTTAATATTTTTTATTTTTTTATTATTTTTATTTTTCTAATTTATTTGACCCGTTGTAATAAATAATATGCTAAAAAAATTATTTTCGACACCATTTAACGTGATGGTTATTTTTGAGGGGACCTCGCCTCAAATAACTATTATCCACAAGGTCACATCATAAATAATCTATTTTTTAGTTATGAAAACATTTATCTCAATTATTTTAAGTACTAAAAGGAAAAATGGTACTATTAATTTGAAAATTTCCATAATTGGTAGAGGATAATAAAATTATATGAGTTTATTATACAGTAATTAAATAATTTCATTCAATGAAAATTCAAGAATAAAACGTCCTTATTAAAATGTCATTGAAGAATAAACTATTACGACCTCGGTGACATTGAATCAAAACTCCTATGATTGAAGTAATTTAATTTAAACTTATAATATGTTGAATTATAATGTATTCATGACATAATATGTAGAGGAGTATTATATATAAAATATAAAATAAATTTTGATCATAAGAATAAAATATGCCTAAATAAATGGTAATTGGGATGAAATTTATTATAGTTTAAGAAACTTCTTAGTAAAAACATATTGAAAGAGATATATGTTAATTTATATGTTAAAATACCATGAATAATAATAATAAATTATTTGAATTATTGAATTGGTAGCTTATAATCCATTGAAAATAAATTAGTTTCATAAAATAAAATGTGTCACAATGGAAGATGTTTTGAGATAAAAAGCCTTACCTTGATTCTAAACATGTCAGGTATTTCCTTTATCTCCTATATAATAAAATTATATTGATTATTTATTTTCATAAGAAATTTTTCTAGTTTTAATAAATTATAATTAATATATTTAATTAATTTATTTTAATTAAACATTTAAACATTTAATTATTTATGTCCACCTCTTGTATTTTGAGGAAGTTCAACTTATTAATTCAAAATGGAATCGGTGTGTTAACCATGGTCAAGGGGATAATTTTTCCATCGTCCAAAAAACAATAATCATGAAATAATTATAATTTTTATAAATAATTTATACTTTTAATACTAACTATGATATAAGGTTATAAAAAAGGAATAATGTTAAAATCATGAAGATGGTATAACGTACGTACACATGAGTAAATATTCCAATTTCCAATGATCATAATGGAAAGATGGTAAGATTTATTTTCGATCTACATAATGATAATTATATCAGAAATGCTATATTATTTATTTAATGACTCTTGCATCTACCATATGTGGGAAGCATTCATAAAAAAAGAATCACATCTCTCAGTGAGGTGGTAGTCCGTTATGCAGATGAATGACATTATAATTTATAAATAGATGTAAAGGGTAGAAATTATATGATATATTACCTTTAGATATTTATTAATATATCATGAATATAATATATAAACAATAAATCCACCATCATGATCATCTGTGAGAGGTGACAATGGAAAAATAATTACATCAGTTTGCGTGCTGGTAGTCTATCAAACATTCAAACGATGGTTTTGTTTCCACATTGGTGGAAAATGAGGTGGATGTAGGTTATTACATTAACATAATAAAATATTATTATAAATGATATAATATTGTTAGTATATTATAATAGTGTTATAATTTTTTAAATGAGGTGTATAAAGAAATAAAATAACAAATTCTTGGTTAAGGACGATACCTCTTCTTCTAACCACCTATTAAGGATTATACCTAAAGCCTCACTAGATTGGTTGTTTGATAAAATAGGGCTCTCAGAAATTTTAATGTAATTAGGAATGAGATATGGGTATTTATTTAATTAAATTAATGTATTTTGATGTGTGGAAAGGATATTAGTGGTGATTCCCTTTTTTATGTGAGAGGGTGTGATATTTTAGAAAATACCCAAAACTATTCGATAATACGAAGTCACTATAAAAAAGAGTGCCTAAAAAATGACAAATAAAGAATTTAATGGGTCAAATGGTTGATAAAATCCTATAATATTTTAAAATATAAATATTTTAAACATTTTATTTCATTTATATGTAATGTTACTCACTTTTACCGTTTTAGTTTGTCACCACAATAATATGTTTTTTTCTATTTTTAATCTTTATTGTGACAGAAAATTATTTTGAACTTGTTAAATATTATTAATTATGATAATTTAGAATATTAAATATATTTTTTCAAGTTAAAATCATTGAAGTCGATGAATTAAATTTAAAATTAATCTCGCAAAATGTGTTGAAAAATGATTTTTCAACGAATTCATTTTTTTGGAAATATATAATCTTATATTAACTTTATGGATTGAGATAATATTTATATTATTTTAAATTAATATAAAGAGATTTTTTATATAATAATTTAATTTAAATATTTCCATTCTTTTGGTTATTTTAATTAACTAAATTAGATAAAACTTATGCACTTAAAAATAGTTTAAAGGAAAAAATATTTCTAAGCATAAAAATAATATTATAGAAAAAATCATGAAATTAATGATTCTAATGAAATTAATTATATAATAAATATGTTCATACATATATTTAATTTCATGTTGAAAATATGATGATACTTTTAAATTACATGATTTATTGAAATGAAAATACAGTTTTACGAAACATGTTATTTTTCACTATGCATTGGAAAATCATTCTTTTAAAAAAAATCCCAAAATTTTACCTCCATGTTATTTATATATTATAATTTAAATAATGATATAATTTTTATAAAATAATATTTCCATATGTTATATTATCAAATTAAAATATTCCCTCATAAAAAGTAAAAATTGGTTTTTCAAGAAAAAAATTTTGATGCATAAAATGATTTTACTAAAATTTGTGTACTTTTTCTATTATGAATTAATAAATCAATTAAATTATATAAAACCATTATGGATTTTTTCATAATATTTTTTTTCATTTTTGTAAATAGAAATCTAATGGCTATGATACAACAGTTCTATTTAAATAATAATACTATATGAATATATCACAGTTTGTTTAATCTCCAAGTTGCGTGTTGTATACTCAATAAACATAGTGTTATTTTAAAATATTAGGGTGTTACATTAAACCCCATTGGAAATTTTTTTTTCTAATTATTTGAACATGTGTTCAATAATCAAGGTTTTATAGTTTAAAATTTCATTATGGAAAACCCATATTGTAAAAAGGGTAAATCAAATATCCTATTGAAATAAGAGAAAGAGAAGTATAAAGGTTATAAAAAATAATAAAAAAAGGTTTACAAAAAAATAAAACATTATTGGTAAGTGAAAAAATGGATTTTGAATGTATATCCATTTAGGGGGAAATGTTATACATTTTTTAGATAGAAAAGACCATAAATTTATCAAAAAATTAAAAAATTTATTTCAAATTTTTTTTATAATGTTCAGGGATCATTTCACCATATAGAATAATATTATAATGAAATATTCTTACTAGTAACATATAATTTCATTCTTTGATTTTTTTTCACAATTATCTCATATTTTCTCCAAATGATTAGTATTCAAGATAATATTTTATGCCTAACGTACTTAAATAAACTTAAAATAGATCAAATAATCTAGAAATTGATAAAACTATATGCCTCATATATATAAATATAAAAAACAATTGAAATGGTTTCCACAATAAAAGATAAAATATAGTATTTATAAACCTTCATAATGATCTCAAAAATAAATGTTCAAATTAAATCATTGAATAAATAAATATAACTACATCCAAAATAACCATAACATTCAAAAATTTAATTGTGTTATTTTAAAATAATGATTAATTTTAAATAAAATTTTCATCCTAAGGGTAAAATATAACTCAATCCAATGAAACATTTCCCAAAATATCATTAATCACATAAAAATATTAAATGTTCAAAAAAATTTGACCCTATAATATGGGTCCTAAAAAAACATAAAATTTATCCATCAAATAGTTTAAATAAAAAAATCATACTAACCATTACATCATGTAGGCCATTGGTTGGAACATCACCTTTATCACCCTTTGGCTGTATATTCAAGCCCCATGACCTTTTAAGTTGCGATGAGTTATCACTCGGATTGTAGGTTGTCCGTTTTCATAAACAATGAAAAAAGTTATAATAATTTTCCTATCTCACCATGATCATATAAAGGTATCAAGAATATGATGAATATATTTAAAAATAAAATTAGTTATAAAACCACTCTTTTTTAATGTCAATGTTTTTTAATCTAGATCATTATTTCCCAAAAATTCAAAAAAAATTAAATTACTATAATTCCCCCAACATCAGGAACATATCAAATATAATTTTTTCTTCAATCATTTACTTTTACATAACATATTACCTTACAATTAAAACATATTTCAAGGTAATTAGAATCAATCAATATATTCATGAAATACTTAAACATAAAAAATTGTAAAATGATCTTTATAAGTTTCACAATTCTTATAACTAGAATACAAATGATACAAATACATCAAAAACATATTATTGAGTTTTAACATCTAATACCTTCAATCATTACATTTATATTATTATCATTAAATATGACCTTATGAATTAATTCTTCCATTAGGTCACTGAAATGGATAATGGAATTGTTCTTCATATCTACAACATTGAACTATTAGTGGTACCTTAGGATGGACTTTATATCCCCGTATCTTATAAACAAGACTATTCATAATTTTTTAAAATTATATTCTTTGTACCCTCCCTTTACAATCCTGTTGAATCTTATAGTTCATTTATGAATTTTTACATGGTGCATATTCCCACATTTTTGACATGTAGAAAATTTAACATTATTTTCATGGTCATATTTATCATGTGAACATCCATGATACACAATACTTTTTTTATGTTTTGTAAATTGAATTTTATTCCATTTTTTAATAATAATTAAATATAGAATATTTTTGTGATCATTTTATGTATAAAATCTATTACAATTTGGTTAGTTATATCTTTATGTAGATCCTTACATTACCAATCACATTGGTCATTTTCATGGTTTATCATATTCCCAACCCTTAACTAAAAGAATTAAAAAACCAAATGAGAATAAATTAACATATTAAAGGGAAACTATATAAATATAATTAATAAATTATAAATTATATTTATTTCATAAATTATGAGTCTCCATGTTGCAGTATAGGTTATCCATAGTCATTTCCCTACCAGTTTTTCTAAACAAATAATTTTCCCAATTCATTCATAATTTTTCATAATGAGTTTTTGAATTTCCAAAGCATATTCGTAGGGAGTGTCAAACAATGTGTGACGCAAAGAACATTTTAATGAACAATGTGATGATCATGTATAACTCAATTCACCCTTTTTTGATTTATTTTCTATAAGAACAACTTTTTTAGTGCCACATCCACTTATAGATTATAGATAAGGATGTAGTTTTTCAGAAACCACTCACTCCATCCTTCACCAAAATTCTATGATATTCTCATATACATATAATTATACCTAGGGGTTTTACTAATTTTATCTAATAATAATCATTAAAATAACTAGAACATAATATGGAAAGAATATAAGCACCCAATCCTTCTATATATATTATTATATTATTTTTAACATAAATAAACATAAATACAAAACAAGGATCTAAAAGTCCTAGTGTATTTGGAATAGTATGTTCATAATATATCAATGTGAGACTAAATTAAAATTGTTTTATTTTATTATCCATTATGATCTCATAAATTTATTCAAGAACCTAGAAATACATGGGATAACTTATGGAATATATAGAAAAATTATTGAGCTAAAAATTTCAGAAAAGGAAAAAAATGATAAGGAAACATAAAGTGCGAGTCAAAGGAATAATAAGAAATCATAAAAGGAAAGGATCATGGGTAATAAAATTGGGGAATAAAATAAATTTCACGGTATACTAATATCATGTGATTATATTAAATGTGAAAGAAATATATAACATGACATAAACCTGAGTTCAAGCTAACTTCCTAGACAATATCACAAGGTAGAAAATGTCCAATAATGGATTAGGTTTACTCCCTAACCCTGTAAGTAACATCTCGTAAGAAAAAAGCATTAAAAAATATGATAGAGTGATATCCTAGAACACCCATAATAAAATATTAATGATTTATGTGTTCCACATAGGGAAATTAATCTTAATGCGTTAATATAAAAATTACCTAGGGAAAGAAATGGGTTGTATAGTCTTGGATAATGTAGTAATCAAAGGAGGTTTCATAAATAAGGGATTTGATAAATGAACATATGTCACGTATTACACTATAAAAGGTTTTGATAATGATCTATGTATATATTTAATAGACATATATATATATAATTTAAAAACAATAAAAAACATTAAAGAGAGATAAAGTGAGTTATAGAGAGAATTGTCATAACTCAATAAAACAGGTGGTTTACAGAGACCCCTTACTACAAATATAAAAATTTATTAAATATTAAAGAGAAATTTTTCTTTAAAAGTAAATTGGAAAATTTTATAGTAAAATTTAAGGCATTTATTTTTCTTTGTGTTGGAAAATTCCATTCATACTGTAGAAGTTAAAGAAACAATCATTTCACAATTTTGTAAAAATTCAAAAAGTTCTTCTTTTATAAAGAGACAAAAAGATTATTTTTAAAACATATAATAAAAAGTAAAACATGGGTAAAATTATTTTTAATATATAATAACGTAATATTAAAAATATTACTTATATTTTAAGGAAAATATGGATATATAAGAAAAATCAATTTAGACTAAAAATGGAAAGAACGTTGATTTTTCTTAAAATCATTTTTCTAAATAATTGTATGTTCCATTTAGTAGAAAATGGTACTATTAAATTACAAATTAATGAATAACCATAGTAGAATATAATTAAAGGGTTTTATTATAAAGATATAAAATAATTTCTTTTACAAGTAATTCAAGCATAAACATTTTCAATTAAAATGATATTGAAACAAAAACCCTACTGACTTGCAAACATTTTAATCATAACCCCCATGAATGAAGTGATTGAATTGTAAATTAAAAAATTTTGAGTTTTGAATAATTAATGATATAACATGTAAAGGGTTATTATATTCATCATCTAATATAAATTAGGTTCATAACATTAAAATATGCCTCAATGATGGGAAATTGAGATGAAATCCCCTATGGTTTGAGAAACAACTTTAGAAAAACTGCTTGAAATAGAGTGATTGATGTTAAAGTTTAAATACAATTATTATGAATACTAAATGATGTTAAATAATAAATTTTTAATTAAATAAGTTATTTAAAATAATTTTTTTTTCATAAAATAACATATTCCTCAAAGAAGGATTTTTTATAAAAAACTCTTACCTTAAATATAAACTTATCGTGTATATAAATTATATCTTGTCTAATAAACTTATATAAACTATTTTTTTATTAAGAAATATTTGAATATTTAATTCATTAAAATTAATATGTCTAGTTAATTATATATTTTAATTATATATTTTAATACTTAACTAGTTTTTTACAAATTGTGTGTTGTGAGGATGTTCTGTTCATAAATTTAAAATGGAATCGTGTGTTGAACATGGTTAAATGCGTCATTATTGTATAACACCGAGAATGATAATAATGGGACATTTTTTATTTTTTACATAAATTATATTTTATGAACCATCAAGGAAATATGGTTATGAAAAATGGACTACGTTACAATCTTGGAGATGAGAATTCATATATACACTGGGTAACTTTCCCATTTTTTTCTGATCATGATGTAAAGTAAGTGTAACGATGGAAACTTCCATTAATGGAAATCTCTCTTGATCTAATTAAATGTTTCTTTATGTAAAATTTTTATATAAAATGTCAAATTCTTTGGTTTTATGTTTTTGGATACTATTAAGAATTGAGATCATTTCTAATATAGTTGTTGATCAGTGATTACATGATTTGTATAAATATACGGCCTTAACAAATCCAATTTACTCAGAAAAAGGAAGCGATGACCTCATCCAGTATATGTGCCCAATACGAAGCCAGTTTTTCAGAGCTCGGAACGGAGTTTTCATCTTTGGGCTTCACTCTTGAACAAGCCCATGCTGAGCTTGAATATGTTATGCTCGAGAGGGACCACCTATGAGAGAAGTGGAAGTTGATTAAGATTACCACCCGATCAATGTTATTCGAGCCTCCCCCAGAGTCTATCACCATGGAACACCATACTATTAGGTCTTATGCGGGTGTTATAAGGGGTTATGTAACATGACCTTATCACTATGGTTATGTACATTGTTTTTGTATATAATAATGAATATACTTTAATTTTATTATTGTTACCTTATAAATAGTTTTTAAAGCACAAAATGGTTTTTTAGTTAATGTTCAACTAAGAAATAAATTTTTATGAATTAATGGATTTTTGAATTTAATAATATTTTAATAAAATATTATTATTATTAAATTAATTTTTATTAAATATAAATGATAATATAAATTTATGAATGAAATTGTAATTTTTATTAAGATTTGAAAGCCATATTTTTAAAACCCATGAATTTTCAATAAATGTTTTTTTATTTTAAAAGTGAATATTAACATATTTAGAAAATTATTTAGATAAAATGAATATTATTTCTGGAATTAGGACATCAAAATTATCCAACAGTTAATTTTTCATTATTTTCTAAGACAGTCAAATTTTTGGGTAAACATTAAATACCATTTAAATATATAATGTGTTTTATGACATCATAATGACCCAATTGTGATTTAATAAAATAATATAAACTTTTTGTTCGGCCAATATATGTTTTAACATTAAAATAATGTGATTTTGGTTTTTTTATTTTTTTTGTAGAGCTTTAGTGGACCCTTCAAGACTTATTAAACATTTTAACTTTTTAAATTGTTTTCCTTGGGAGTGTGATTCACCTCCACATAAGAAACCCAATTATTTTAAAAAGGTAGGTCTTTGGCCTTATAAAATATTGTTTTACACTTCCATTTTCCAAAAACCATTGGCAAAAACCATTGGTTTGTTTTTGGTTTGGATTAGTTTAATGTGAGGTGTCCCAAACCTAAATAATAAAAAATTCCCTCACCTTTAATATATAAAATGTTCCAAGCTCCCACTTCCTCCTCACTCAAATCTTTTTGTGTTCATCCAACCTATTCCCTAATCTATCTAGAATCCTCTCAAGGTGTCCCAAGATCCTAAGAAGCCTCTCACAAGCCTCTCTCAAGCCTTTGGAAGCACACTTCCAAGTAAGGGTTTTTCTTCCTTTCTCATTTTTGTCTAATTTTCTTAAGGTTGTTATGCCCTTTTAATTTCAATTATAAATGTTGGGGTATGGTTTATCACCTCCCTCACACCTCTTTCTTTATGTTTGAATTATTATATACCCCTTTATCTCTCAATATATGTCTCCCATGTACCCCCGTTACTATGCCAAAATTCCGAAAGGAATTTTTCTATCCTTATTTACATTCCAGAAATTATTTTATATCATGAATATAAATTCCATTACATTTTTGGTACATGTATATATATAAACCCCTTACTGTCAATGTCATGTAAATATGATGAGACACCCCTTTCTCTCTCATCAACCATTTTTATGAGTTTTTATGTTATGTCGTTATGCTGTAGAAATTGCACCACGCTTTTCCAAGACAAAGTCATTTTGTAGTGAATATATTTCCCATTTCTCTATGAAGGGTATTCAACATTATGAACATTTACTTATTTTTTAAATTGTTTCATATTTTTATTCCAAATTTTTATATCTTGGAATAAATAATTATGTTGAATGAATCAATGTTTTATGATCCATGCGGCACACTTGTGCGTGAAATGACATGTTTAAAAAGGGTGTACCTTGATAGCACTCTAATGAATTGGGTAAAGTATAGTATCATGATTAGTCATCTGAAATGTGTGTTTAATCATGCTAATTCAAGTGCAACGAGGGTTTACTCATGCTTCATGTTCGTTGAGGATTTTCTCATGCTCTATATGTAATGATCCTTGGCTCATGCTAATTCCATGTTAAGTGTTGTTGCCACATTTCCATGTTATGATTATCATGCATTATCATACCTTTATATTTATGCTTCTATTGTGCTCAATTTATATTCCTATTGTCTAACATTTATTGTATTCCTCATGTCCCTTACTGGTCTTTATATCTCACCCTTTTATAATGCATGTACTTAGTTTATCTCATGCAATGCTAAGTACGAGGGAATGTAGTGATCATGTAAAGAAAGTTTTCAATAAAGATGTTGTTTTTAATGTTTTAAGTTGTTATGTAATGATCCTAAGCCCCAAATACACTAAACCTCTCAATATTATATGTTTTATCAAATGAAGTTTATGTAATAATTTATGTTTAATAGTGTAATAAAATATTAGGTTTTTCATAGTTGGTATCAAAGGGAGGTTTAGTTATTTTTGGGATTAGGATTATAAAAACCTAGTAAAGCCTTAGATACAAGACTAAGTATAATAAAAAATCCCTATTTATGGTGAGTATTTAGTAAGTGGTTTATCAAAAAAATACATTCCTGTATGGATACGATCAGGTAGAGGCGGCTCTAGAACAGATGTATCGTAGGGGTAAAACTCAAAAACACCGCTTTTAACTAGATTCAAACAGAAATTGGTGCACAAAAATGGGCCTTGCTGGACTATTAGTTATGAAACTCCAGAGAGATATGCTTTGGTAAATTCACAAGCTTAGTAAGAACCATTATTAAGGGTCAAAAACAAAATTCCCTAAGAATATATGTTAGAATATAGATCATGGATAACATAGACTGAAGCCAATAGATTCATATGTTAAGGAAATAAAAGTTATTTATAATTCATCTATTTTGTCCTTGTATTGCCATTTATGTGTTACCCCTAAGATTCCTTTTATTCCAGCCTATGGCCGGTAATAAGAGGACTCGGGCTAAAAACCGATATGAAGATCAATGCGATGATTATACTAATGAGATGCCCAATCCAATGGTAGTGGAAATCACAATCTTTTTCATGCTTCTCACTTAGCTAACTAAAGATTTGAATAGAAACATGGGTCAAGAGGAATGTTCAACCCCTGTAATAAAGAACAAGTCACTATCGAGGGTTTCATGAGACAAAGGCCTCCTACTTTTAATGGATCATATGATACCTCAATCGGAAAACAATAGATCAAATATATTGAAAAGATTTTCTCCATCCTTCAATTTTCCAAACAAGAGAAGGTTCTCTTGGATAATTATCGTATACAAGGTGAAGCTATTCAATTGTGGACATTGATAAAAAATATGAAGCCGAAGGAGGAGATTGAGGCGTTGGAATGGAATGATTTCTAGAAGATTTTTTTTGAAAAATATTTTCCATGATTCGTCTGGATTAAGAGGGAAAGGGACTTCCTTTCCCACAAGAAAAAAATACAACGAATCTATTGGAGCGTATGAGGAAAACATCAAAAGTATTGTACGATATGCTTCCAGATTTGTCGTTACCCCTGAATGAAAGGTTGATAGCTTCTTTGGTGAGCTGAAACCTTGCCTGCGGAATGCATTGGCGATCCGTGACTTTGATAGCTATGAATAAATTGTCTGATGTGCCCTCAAGGTTGAAATAGAGATCAGATAATCTCAAGGGTATCATGAGGATAAGAATAATAAGGTGTACTTCAATGCTGGTGGTATGATGGATAGATCCAACGGTGCTAAGAAGATCCAGCACCCCAATTTCCAATGGTGTGGAAAGAAGAACCCTATAAATTTCCTAAAGGGGATGAGGAAATGTTTTAGGTGTGGAATAGAAGGGCACTTGGATATTAAATATTGGCAAGAAATACCCAAAACTATGATATAGGAGAGGAACACTCTGTTAAAACATCAACGCGTGGTTTATTGCTACAACTACAAAGAACCAGGGCATCTTGCAAATTAGTTCCCTAAGACAAGGGTTTTCAGAGGCAAATAACAACCTCAAAGGCAACAAGGGTGAGATTATTCTATCACTACTGCCGAAGTGAACCTCAACAACGAAGTGGTTCTAGGTATGCTAGTTATTAATTCAAGAATAGAGAACATACTTTTTGATTCAGGTTCTACACATTCTTTTATATCTCAAAAGTTTAATAGAACAATCTTAGCACCACCACAAATCATGGAAGTGAAGATGTCAGTGAGTACGGAAAATGGGGAAATCATTGCATCCCATGAATATAACACCTCCCCTATCATAATATGTGGATTTAACTTCATGGAAAACCTCATCAAACTCACTCTGGTGGAATTTGATGAAATTCTTGGCATGGTTTGGCTTTCCTTATATAGAGCCAACATAAATTTCTGTGAGAGGCAAATCACTCTCTATGTGGATAATCGACCCCCGATTATTTACAAGTGAAAGGAGGAAGATGAATCTTTTTTAGATCCATCATCTCAAGTGTGGATATTACTGCCCTATGATCTTGTGTATCTAGCTCAAATGATTGAGTCTAAGGGGGAAACCATCATAGAAGACATTCCTATTGCGAGGGAATTTTCTAAAGTGTTTCCTGAGGAATTTCCTGGTCTTCTTCCTAGAAGAGATGTTTAATTCTAAATTGATCTTATACCTGGGGCATTTCCAATATCCAAGACTCCATATAGAATGACTGTTTTCAAGCTTGAGGAGCTGAAGAAACAACTACAGGAGAATCTGGATAAAGGGTCTATACGCCCAAGTGCTTCACCAAGGGGTGCACCAGTCCTCTTTGTCAAGAATAAGGATGGGTCAATGTGACTTTGAATTGATTATCATGAGCTTAACAAAATCACAAAAAAGACAAGTATCCTCTCCCACAAATTGACAACTTGTTCAATCAGCTGCGTAGAGCACAATACTTCACCAAGGTGTATTTTCGGTCAGGATATTATCAAGTAGGGGTGAACAAGGAAGATATCCCTAAGACTGATTTTCGTTCAAGATACAGGCACTAGAAATTCATAGTAATGCATTTCGGACTCACTAATGCTCTAGAAATCTTCATGGACTTGATTAATAGAGTCTTTAAATATTATCTCGACAAATTTGTGGTAGTATTTATAAATGATATTCTGCTATACTCCAAAACCAAGGAAGATCATGAGGATCATCTAAGAACTGTACTAGATACCTTGTAGAAGGAGAAGATCTTTGCAAAGTACAACAAGTGTGAGTTCTTGTTGAAGGCGGTCTCATTATTGGTCCATATCATCAAAATAAATAGTATATATGTGGATCCCTCCAAAACAGATGATGTTGAGGGATGGCTGAGCCCAACATCGATAATAGATATCCATAGCTTCTTGGGGTTATCTGAATATTATCAGCGATTTGTGAAAAATTTCCCATTATTTTCCAACCCTCATACCAAAATAACTCGGAAGGGAGTAAAGTTATCTTGGAGTGATGAATCTAAAGAATGCTTCAAGGAGTTCAAAAGGAGGCTTATCAATGTTCCCATGCTCACATTACCCACAAGTGGAGAACTTTTTGTGGTATTCAGTGATGATTCAAAGAAGGGTCTTGGATGTGTGTTGATGAAAAATGAAAAATTCATTGCCTATGCTTCAAGGAAATCGAATTTTCATTAAGATAACTATCCAACAGATGACCTTAAGATGGGTGCATGGATCTTCACTTTGAAAATTTTTCAGTATTATCTCTTTGGGGAGAAGTATGAAATATATACAGACCACAAAAGCCTCAAGTATATATTCACAGAGAAAGAGTTGAACATGCGCCAACAAAGATGGTTAGAGTTGATAAAAGACTATGACTGCACAATCCATTACCACCTTGGGAAAGCGATCATGGTGGAAGATGCACTAAGTATAAAGGACCCAACGATTCTATCATTGATGAGAATTGAAAAGGATCCAATCTTATTAGATTTGATGAAGATGGTCATGGGAACCATAATGTAGGGAACATCATCAGTCCTTTAATAGATGATTGCTCAACCTTCACATTTGGAAATGTTAAAGGATGTTAAGAAAGATGATATAGGAATTCAAAAAAATGTGTAAGCTTTCTGGAAAGGGTAATCCTTAGAGTTTAATGTTAATGAAGAATGAATTGCGAGATTTGGGAAAAGACTATGTGTTCCATAAAGTCTGGAGCTGAAGAAGGAAACTTTGGATAATACACATAGTTTAAATTTCTTTATTTACCCAGTAAACACAATGATGTGTCGAGATCTCCGAGACCATTATTGGGGGGATAATATAACGAACGAGATCCCTGAATATACATCAAAGTGCCTGGTGTCTTAGAAAGTGAATCCAAAGAGGCATAAGTCTAAGGGGATGATGCAACCATTTCCCATACCAGAGTGGAAATGGGAGAATATCACCATGGACTTTGTCACAGGACTTCTGAAGACATCCAAATGAAACAATGCAATCTGAGTTGTTCTGGATCGTCTAAAAAAGGCTACACACATCATTTCTATTTGGGAGGATTTTTCATTAGATCCACTGGCATGGATATATATCAGGGAAGTGGTAAGGCATCATGGATTACAACTATCTATTGTGTCCGATCGAGATCCAATATTCACCTCTATATTCTAGAAGAATCTTCAACATGCCATGAATACTAAACTGAACTCTAGTATGGCCTATCATTCTCAAACTGATGGTCAATCTGAGTAGAATATCCAAAGACTTGAGGACATGTTTAGAGCATGCTCAATAGACTGTAAAAGAGGATGTGATCAACATCTTCCTCTGGTTGATTTCTCTTATAATAAAAGTTTCCACTCGAGCATCCAAATGGAACTATCTAAATCCCTTTATGTGAAAAGGTTTTGAACGTTGGTGTGTTGGGATGAGGTTGGTGAGCGTAAGCTGCTTGGACTAGAAGTGGTCAAGAAATGGGGGAGAAGGTGAAAACCATTTAGCAGCATATCAAGGAATCCCAAAGTTGACAGAAGAGTTATGCATATAACCGTTTATGAGACCTCGAGTTTAAAGTTGATAAAACTATATTTATACGCATATCTCCTAGGAAGAAGGTCATGAGGTTTGGAAAGAACGGGAAATTAGGTCCAAGGTACATCGCCCCTTCAAGATTCTTGATCGTGTCAGGGCTGTGGCCTATCGACTAGCACTTCCACCTACCATGGCCAAAGTGTATGATGACTTTCATGTATCCCTCTTAAGGAAGTACATACTATACCATACACATGTACTCTCTTCAGAGGTGGTAAACATATAGGATGATCTTTCTTATGAGGAGAAACTAGTGAAGATCTTAGATTGTATAGAAAAATTTCTACGAAATAAGACAATTCACCTCATCAAGGTGTCGTGGAGAAACAGCAAGTTTGAAGAAACGATGTGGGAATCAGAGGAAATGATGAATCAGAGTTACCCACATCTATTTTAGTGTGGTAAAATGAAATTTCTACGGTGAAATTTCTTAATGGGGGAAGATTGTAATGACTCAAACATTCATTAATGTAAATCCATCTTGATGTAATTAAATGTCTCTTTATGTAAAATGTTTATACAAAATGTAAAATTATTTGATTTTAAGTTTTTTGATATTGTTAAGAATTGTGACCATTGCAAATATAGTCATTCAACAGTGATCACATGATTAGTATAAATATAGGGATTTAAAAAAAATCCAATTTACTCAGCCAAAGGAAGTGATGACCTCATCTAGTAGACGTGCCCCATACGAAGCCCATTTGTCAGAGCTCAGAAAGGAGGTTGCATCTTTGGGCATTAATCGTGACCAAGACCAAGTCAATCTTGAATATGTTAAGCTCGAGTGGGACCAACTATGAGATAAGTGGAATTTGATATAGATTACAACCCGAGCAATGTTATCTGAGCCACCCCAAGAGTCTGTCACCATCGCAGAACTAACTCTTCTTTCTTATGCGGGTGTTGTAAGGGGTTATGTATAAAGACCTCAACACTATGGTTATGTACATTATTTTTTTATGTAATAATGAACATACTTTCATTTTATAATTGTTACCTTATAAATAGTTTTTAAAACACAAATAGTTCTTTTAGTTAATGTTCCACTAAGAAAAATATATTGATGAATTAATGGATTTGAGAGTTAAATAATATTTTAATAAAATATTATTATTATTAAATTAATTTTTATTAAATAAAAATGATCTTATAATTTTATGATAACAATTGTAATTTTTATTAATGTTTGAAATCCATTTTTGTCAAAACCAATGAATTTTCGATATATGTTAGTTTTTATTTTAAATGTAAAAATTAACATATATAGAAAATTATTTAGATAGACTTAATATTATTTCTGGATTCAGGATGTTGAAATTATACAACGGTGAATTTTTCATAATTTTCTGAGATAGTCATATTTTTGTTTAAAAATTAAATACCGTTTAAATATATAATGTGTCTTATGAAATCTTAATGACCCAACAGTGATGTAATAAAATACTATAAACTTAATTTTCGGAAAATATATGTTTTACCATTAAAATAATGTGATTTTGGGTTTTTTTGATTTATTTTACAGAGCTTCAGTGGACCCGTCAAGACTTATAAAATAGATTGTCTTTTTAAATTATTTCCTTGGAAGTGTGACTCACCTCCACATAAGCAACCCCATTATTTTAAGAATTTCAGACTTTGGACTTATAAAATATTGTTTTTCACTTCCCTTTTCCAAAAATCATGAGCAAAAACCATGGTCTGGTTTGTGGTTTGGATTAGTTTAATGTGAGGTTTCCCAAACCTAAATAATAAAGAACTCCCTCACCTTTCCTATAGAAACCCACCCATGATCCCACTTCTACCTCACTAAAAGTCCTTGGAGTTTGTCCAACCTCTGCCCTCCATTATCTAGAATCCTCCAAAGGTTCCCCAAGCTCCGAAGAAGCCTCTCTCAAGCCTCTCTTGAGCCTTTGGAAGCATACTTCCATGTAATGGTTTTTCTTACTTTCTCATTTTGGTCCAATTTTTATAATATAGTTATCCCATATTAATTTCAATTATAAATGATGGGGTATGGTTTCAAACCTACCTCATACTTCCCTTTTTATGTTTCAATTATGAGATACCCCTTTCTCTCTCAATGAATGCCTCCCATGTACCCTTGTCACTATACTGAAATTTCGAAAAGAATTTATCTCTCCTCATTTACATTCAAGAAATGATTTTGTATCATGAATATAAATTCCATTACATTTGTTAGGACATGTATCTATATGAACCCCTTATTCCCCATGTCATGTAAATTTGATGAGACACCCCTTTCTCTCTCATCAACCATTTTTATGAGTTCTTATGTCACGCCGTTATGCTGCGGAAATTACACCGTGCTTTTCCAAGCCAAAGTCATTATGTAGTAAATATCATGACCATTTACCTATCAAGGATATTAAAATTTATGCACATTTACTTATTTTTTAAATAGTTTCATGTATGTATCTCACTTTTTCATTTATCATGGAATAAATTATTATGTTGAATTATTCAATGTTTTATGATCCATGTGGCACACTAATTCATTAAATGAAATGTTTAAGAAGGTTGCGCCCTGATAGTGCTCCAATACATTAGGTAAAGTATATTATCATGATAAATTAGGTGCAGTGGGTGTTTAATCATGCTAATTAAAGTTCAACTAGTGTTTACTTGGGCTTCATGTGCAATGAGGATTTACTCATGCTGCATGTGAAGTGATCCTTGGCTCATGCTAATTCTATTTTAAGTGTTGTTGCCACATTTCCATGTTATAATTATCATGATTAATCACAAATTTATGTTTATTCTTCTCTTGTGATCTATTGATATGCCTTTTCATAACATGTATTGTATTCCTCATGTTATTCCATGATAATTCCCTTACTGGGCTTTATGGCTCACCCTTTTCTTATGCTTCTCCTCTGGTTATCTCATGCAATGCTATATATGAGGGTATGTAGTGATCATGTAAAGGAAGTTTTAAATAAAGATACTGTTTTTCATGTTTTTATTTGTTATGTAATGATCCTAAGCACTAGATACAATATACATCTCGATATTCTATGTTGTATCAAATGAAGTTTATGTAATAATTTTTGTTTAATTGTGTATTAAAAGAGATTGGTTATCACAGAAAGTAAGTCTTATTTAATGGAAAATAATTATAATTATATTATATATATAATATTATTTATTTAGATAAACTTAAGTATACAATCTATGTATTGTGGTAATAAAAAAACCACATCACTTCGCAAGGCGGCAATCCACCATACCCATAAACGAAATTATAATTTTTCAATGGATAGTAAGGTAAGAAATTATATAATATATTAAATTTAAAAATTCATTAATATCTCATTAATATCATATATAAATATTAAATCCCTCATCATTAGTAGACAAGGGAGGCTATTAGGGAAAATTAATTACATCGGTTTGTGCGACGGTAATACACCGTACACACAAACGATGGTTTTATTTCACATTATATAGAAGATGAGATTGATTTAGTTTATGAAATTAAAATAATAAAATATTATTATATTTCAGATAAATATGATATTATATTATCATGTTTTATTAATATTCTATGTTTTGGGAATAATAAACAAAATAAAAAATTCTCGATTATGATTGATACATCTTCATCAAACCACATATTTTAAATTTTAACTAAATCCTCCATTGATTTTATTTATGATCAATAAAAGACACTACTATGTTTTAATTAGAGTAAGTATGTGATTTGGGTAGGTATTTTATGAATCATAATTCTTCGTAAGTGTGTAAAGTAGAGTATAGGAGCTTCCCTTTTTTACTTGAGAGAGAGTGGTATTTTTGTTATTACCCAAAAATATTTAACAATTGGAAGTCAATTTCAAAAACGTTCCTCCAAAATTGTTAAATGATGGTTTATAGGGGTGATATGGTCAATAAAAACCTCTAAAATTGAAAAATAATTTTATTTTAAACATTTTACTCCATTAATCTATAATATTACTCACTTTTACCATTTTAGTTTTCCACCACGATAAGTAGTTTTTCAAACTACTTTTCAATTAATTATGACAAAAAATTAAGTTCAAATTATTAAAACGTATTATTACGATGATAAAAATTATATTATAAGTTTTATCAAATTAAAATCACATAAGTTTCAAAATTAAATTTTGTTATAAACTGCAAAACGTGTGGAAAAATGAGTTTTCAATAAATGCTTTTTTCAAGTAATGGATGATATTATATTCACACAATGACTGAAAATAATAATTGTATGAATTTAAATTAATATAAATAGATTTATGATATATCCATTTCATTTAAATATTCCCTTACTATGAGTTATAATAATTAATTAAAAAAGGTAAACATTATGCACTTAAAAATAGTTTGGAGAAAACTGTGATTTCAAACATTAAGATAAAAATATAAAAAAATAGTGTAATTTATTGATTCAAAAGAAATCAATTATATTATAAATTTTTTAATACATAACATTAATAAAAAATCCAAAACATATTCCAATATTTAAATTATGTGTTTTATAGAAAATAAATGTCAGCGTATAAAAAAGTGATATTTTTCACTATTCACTAAAAAAACATTCTACTTAGAAAAATAAAAAAAAATCACCCCAATATAATTTTGATATAATTATTTCAAAAATTATATCCTTTTATAAAATAATATTTGTTGAGTTACAAATAACTAATTATAATATTTTATTAAAAACAATAAGATTATTTCAAAATAAAATTTATTTTTGAAGTATAAAATGACTTTATAGAAATTTGAGTACATATTTAATATCAAATAGTAAATAATTTTATATTATATAAAAAATTTTGATATAAATTTTATAATACTTTAATCTTATTTATACCACCAATTTTAGGGGATATTTTATAACATTATTGTTTAATTACTAATATTTTAATAACATATCATGGTTCATTTAGTCATAGTGTTGAGTGATATATATGATATAAAATATAGTGTTCTTTTAAAATATTAGAGTGTTATAGTTCTCTTATAGAGAGGGTATCCAAATGGATAATTTTAGGGAGTGGGAAAGGTATGTATAAATGTATCTATGTATGATTCTCAATGTAATGCATGTGATGACCTCCTCAAAAATCCATTTATACTATCATCATGGGTTCATATACTTCATCTAGAGGGTTGAGAGACAGTTAATATTTGGTCACAATGAGATAGACTTGAACCCCTTGATAGACAAGTAGACAGAGGGGTCTATTCCATTAGTGAGGCTAGTGTAGAGTAGTCGAGTTAGTGATAGACTATAGATCACATCATATTCCAATAATACGATTCTAAACAGAGTACATATAGGGTTCCCTCTTGAGATGTTTAGGACATTCCCATGATGATGATTTTTATATTCCTATATTATTTTTTTACGTTTATTTCTTATTTTGATATATGTGATTTCTAATTATATATTGTTTCTATTTCTTAAGTATTTCTATTATGACTACCCCTACTAATTATATATATATATATTTTATTTCCACTTTTTTATGTATGTAAATTTTTTTTTGGTTTTATTCTTGGTTTTTCATTTCATAACTTTGTTTTGAAATAAGAAACATATTTTAACAAAGGAAAGATATTTTTTATGAAAGAGGATATTGGGAAAGATGTATTTGATTTTTCAAATTATAATAAAACTATTTTCTATTTATTATTTCAAACTTGTTGTTATGAACTATTTTGGGAAAGGATATATAAGAATTTTGTGGTACATACATACTAGTCTATTTTATGTTATCACCCAACTTGTGACACTCAGTGTCAGTACAGAATAGTTGTTTTGTTGGTTTAGTTTATCATTCTGGTCTTCTCATAGAGAGTGTATATTTTTTTGAATGGAGCTGACCAAGAGGTCCCACAAAGAACAAGTCTATTTTTAGATTAGTTTTAGTTTTTTTGGTATGTTGAATCTGTTTCTTGTCATATTTTTTATTTATGTTCAATGTGTAATTATATTCTTCTAGATTGTTTCATTCTTGGTTTATTTTTAGTGTGGTTATTTGGTGAAGTCATCCCCAATGTTCTATCTTGTGATTCCTCATCACTTTTCATCATCACATGGGGATTGGGGATTCTCTTTAGGCCATTTCATGAGATGACTCAGAATCTGGTTTGGGTATGAATGTGGCTGGTTCCTTATAATATATATATACTATTTATAAATATATATATTTATTAAATATACATAACAATATATAAAATATATATACATGAAATTTTTACCAAGGGTTTAAAATTTTAGTACTAAATTAAAAAACCATATTGAAAACATAAAATAGAAAATACATGAGACTAACAATTAATATGAACTGTCACATGTTGTAAAAATACTAATAATAAATATAAAAAATCTATTCCAAATTAGTTAATGTAAATTTTAATATTTTTTTTAAAAAATTACATAAAATTATTGTACGATAAAAGAATATTCTATAACAAATATGATCATACATGAGAAATGTGATGCCCGAAAAATCTAAAGAAAGAAACTTATATTAGATAACCTGTGTGACACACAACACCATGCATGTGATGCAATAAAATATCTAGATACATTAAAATATATTTACTATTTAAAATAGATTCTATATATTTCAATGCATGCAACACTGAGTTAGTGTGCATCACATGCAAGAGCAACCTTCCTCGATGGCTCGAGTTATACACAAGACGATGTTTTATCAAAAAATTATATATTATTAAAATATAATGAGATATAAACTTACTGTTAAATTAGTAGTTATTAATAGTAATAAATATTTTATGGAAATTATGATTTAAACCAATATATAATAAATTAATTTGTTAAAAATTAATTTGGAATTAATATTAGAAGAAATTGAATATAAATTTATATTTTTCTATAAAACTATGTTTATGATAATTTTTATATGATGATGGATTATATTAATTAGTGATTGATATTAATTTAATATATATAAATATATATATATTAATCAATTAATTATTTTTTATATTCGTCATTTTGTTTTTTTGTATAAGATTAGAACAAACTCTATTTTTCATATATAACCCTATATTTTTATAAAGGCAATTCTACTACATTTTATTAGAGAACCCATTTTAAATTTGAATCTCGACAATTTAATTGATTAAATATATAAAAATAAACATAATATTTTAATGAAAAACATAATAATTTATTAGGGTGATTATTTTATATTTTTGTGAAACATTTCATTTTGTAATGAATGATTAAATATACTGAACATCAATAAATTTTTTATTTTATTAAAAGGAAACTAATAAAAAGCCTATATAAAGACAGTTAAAGGGGCCTAAAATAGTGCAACCCAATTACATCAGCCTAAACGAAATGAAAACCCTCATGGGAAAAGAACCAATACTAGAAAAAATACAATCATATCCTCTAAAGACACATTAGAAGCCTGGAAGTCAGCAACAACATTACCCTCATGCCAATTAAGATGAATAGATTTCTGATTGTTCATAAGCTGCTTGCACCTATGAATGGAGTACTCCATATACCATGAAATTGGACCTTGACCTGAAAGAGAATTATAAATTGTCAATGAATCAGTTTAAAAATCCCAGATTGATATTTTCCTCTGATCACAAAGAGAAAGTCCAGTGAGCATAGCAAGGGACTCCACTTTAAGAGAGTCACCGTTGCCGAAGGAAGTTGAAAATGAATCCAAAATAGAGCCGTCAGGATCTCTGATATCTCCACCCCCACATATTAAACCCATGAAACATGACCCACTAGTGTTTAGCTTGTTCTCCAACATTAGAGGCTTCCACTTGACAAAACTCCCCTCAATAGATAAGTGGTTTCTGGTACAAGGATGCTGGGGATGAAGGAACAACATGGAAGGTCCAATCATTGTATCCCAGCAGAACATGTTAAAATCCAGAACTATGTTCTGGTTGTTAAATAGAATACCAACAACTATTTCTAGAGAGGACTGGTGGAATCTGTCATTTCTGGTCGACTAGAGGACCCAACACCCTGCTATAAAAATCAGCGATCTTCCCTTACTCTCAGGACCTGGTCTGTTCTCTCCATGAAACCAAAGATGGAGAAAAAAATCTATAGAGGTAACGAAACATAGTAACCTAGAAAACATCCCAATTGATCCCCAAATTTCCTTCTCCCATTCACTATTTAAGAAAAGGTGGATAGTATACTCATAGATCGATGTCTTGCAACACTAAAATCTAGAAGCAAAGTTGATCCATCTACATTGAATGCACTCCTAGTTTGGTAGTCGTTTCTCCAAACATGCCACAAAATAATGAATAAATTCATAGGAATATCATTTCACTATATAATCCCACCCTAAGGATCCTAGACAGCAAAAATAGATTGAATAGAAAGAAAATCTATGATTTTAAAAACAAATTTAGAAGCTCCAGTAAAGACACATTGGTTCTAGTCAGTAGACATCACTATGTTATAAAAAAACACTTCTGATTATCATTAAAAATGGAATTGATGATGAGGGGATATGAACAATATTCTCTAGAACTGATTCAAGGAGCTTGGTGGTTAGGAAATCCAAGAACAATGCATACCCAATTCTGATGCAAAAAAATCTTAGATCACCATTACCAATCATCCACTAAGAATACGACTGAATAATATGATGATACTGCCAAACCATCTTCTGGATTCTAGAAGGCTTTCATCTGGAATGAAAACCATCTTCCTTGTAATTACAATGCATATCCTTCCCCATAAAGACTTCCCCTAAATAATATTCCAAACTAATTTGGCATGAAATCCAGCCATAATTCCTTTAATATGTTTAATATTGATACCACCTTCATTAATTGGTTTATCCATCTTGCTCCAAGAAGCCCAGTAATGCTTACCCTTTGAGTTCCCATCCCAAATGAATCAAATCAAAGTTCTCTCTATGCTTTCAATCACCTACTTTGGAAACTTCAGAGTTAACAAAATATGCATAATGATAAAAAATAAGACAAAATTACTAAATGTGAGTTATCCTATGAAATATAAAAACCTATTTTTCTTATTAAGAATGATCCCCACAAGCTTTTCTACCATCGAATCAAAGTTCTTATTAAGAAGAGGACTACGAGACACTAGAGAACCCAAATAATTCATTGGGAATGAGCCTTTATTCATGCCAAGACGGTATTCTATCCTCTTTATTCCCCTCTCAGAACATTTATTAGGGACAAAGAAACTACTCTTCTCACAATTGAAAATCTGGCCACTATAATTATATTACACCTAAAAAACATCATTAAACCTCTGAATTGGCCTTATACTACCATTATCAAAGTGTATAGTGTCATTTGCAAGCACGATATGAGAAATACCTCCAATAAAATGTTTATTATGAAAAGAAACAACAATTACAACCTTAATGAAATGATTAAAGTACCTATTAAAGGCATCTTGAGCAATGATAAACAGAAAGAGGGAGATGGGATCCCCTACCTCATACCTCTAACAACATTTAATAATATAAACTATTTTCCCATTAATGAAGTAGACACCCAAGGAGAGCTGAAACAACGAAAGAGAATATAGATGACCCACTTAGAAAAACCTATACTTCGAAGAACCCTAATAAGAAATCACTACTCAACCATGTCATATGACATGCTCATGTCCAATTTTATTTCAACATTACTACCAAAATATTTAAATTGATATGAATAACAACTTCATGAGCTAAAGAAATGGCCTCTTGGATGGATATTCCTTTCACAAACTAATGCTGTTCCTCAGCCACCCATATAGGAAGAAAAGGGGAAGTATTTTGTTGAGTACACCAGCAAGAACTTCATAGGGAACATTACATATGGTTATATGATGAAATTGATTCAGAGAGGGAGAATCATTTAATTTTGAAAAAAAAACAATTTTGGTAGCACAAGACACTCTTGGTAGATTTCCTCTATGAAAAAAATCCTGCACCACACTGTTGAAACCCCATTTAACAATATCCCATGAAGCTATGTAAGAATAGGGATGGAAAGAATCTGACCCCGGTGCACTATTAGACTTCATGTCCCAAACCAACTGTCAAATTTGATCCTCACCTCGAATAGATCTAAACTTCTAATTAAAATATTCCATCAAAAAACATGGAATAAAGTCAAAGAGATTTGAAGACCCACTTGGATAAACCTGAACCATGCTCTGGTTACAAGACACCAAGAGGGACCTGAAGAAATAATCCTCCATATTTACAACAGCATCCATTAATTAGTATAGGAACCATCCTTCATAATTAGATTAGGATTCGTGGGTTTGCATGTTTCACTGAGACATTCATGAAAATAAAAAGTGTTTTTTCACCTTTACAAAGCCACTTGACTCTAGACATTTCTTGAGAAATGAACTCTTGTTTCAGCAATAATGCTTCTAGATAATCCTTCTTGGATCTCATGGAATAAAAAACATAATCATACTAAACATTTTCCAAGTTCAATTCCATTTGGTGGATGTATTTATTAATGGGATCTAGTTCTAGATCACATGTGGGTTGGCCCTTTATCCCAGATCGAAGAAAACATTTTAGATGCCTCAAATTATTATGAAGTGAAGTCCAGGGGTTACCTCTAATAGAGATATCCTGATATTTCCTCACAATGTCCAGAAAATATGGTCTATCAATCTACATGGATGAAAAGTGAAAATAGTCATCACTAACAATACTATACTGTAAGATAATGGAAAGAGGGGAGGGTCCGAGATACCCCTTACCAAGGTCAATACTTTAATGATTGGAAAAGAAGAAAGTGATGCCCTATTCCTGAGACAGTGATCAAGCCGACTCCAAGAATGAAGATTCCCTCAATGATTATTACACTATGTAAACGGATCTCCAGAATAACCAGAATACACGAGCCCATTACTTTCAATGAATTCCAAAAAATACTAGCTTTCTCTCGTAGAAAATGGACCACTGCCTTTTTTCCCTTCTAGATTTTCCTCAATATTGATGTCTCCACCAACCATCCAAGGAAATTCTCATGGATTGAAAGAAAAACATTATTCCCATAGAGACATTCTAGAACGAGAATCACACATAGCGTAGACCACCGAAATCAAGAAAACATTGACCTCAACTGAAACTCTAATATTAATACATTGATTTCACATAGTGATCAAATAAATTTAAATCCTATACTTTTTAAAAAAATACAGATAAGAGAATTAGAGGGGGAACCTGAGAGAAACCCCTACACCTTTAAGTGACAGAAAAAATCACTAACTATAGAGGAATACTACTTTTTCACTAACACTAAAACCATAGAAACAATGTTTTTGCAATGTTAATTGGAAATAAAGTCTTCCTTTACCCGAGTTCCCAATCCACACACATTCCAAATAAGGAGATTAATCATTAAAGAATCAAGAATATGGAACTGGACGCATACTCTTGGCTCAGAAGAATCATTAGAGACCTAGATGAGAATTTTTATTTTGACTACCATATGGTCCAGACTCCATAAGAAAAAGCACAAGACTGAGATTTTAGAGAGCGTATTCTAGACACGGACACCTTCGGTGTTGAATTTAAGAAAGATGGTAATGATAGAGACAAAGAGCTCTCACCCTATTGTGGGGAATGAGTACTAACTTCTGGAAAAAGGGACTGATTGATTTTTTTTTGATAATCCCTAGTTTCAATTTCTCAAATAGTGAGGCAAGGAAAGGTGGGAGAATCCTAAAAAGATAAACTAAACCCCCTTATCACATGTGAAAGATATAGAGGCTGAGCCCATCGAACTAGAGGAAGTGAAGAAGGCCAAGGACTATTGAAAGGAATCATGTCCAAGGAAGGGGAAGAAGATCCCTAATCTAACAGTGGGTGAATAACTACCTTCCTATTATCTTTAGACCCCAACATGGAGATTCTTGGTGAGTGTTCCACAAGAGTATCTGATCCTAAAGAGGGATTAAGATTTCAAGAAATAAATAGCTTCTCATGATTCACCTTTGCATTAGATTTGTGACATTACAGAGAGGAGTGTCCTTGAAAATGGAAGAATGAGAGAAAAGATGATATTGAGAGGAACAAAAAATATTGAGAACCAATGGTTATTCTTTCAATGCGGTGGAGAATCTTTTACAGAAGTGGATATGATGAATCTTTCTCAATAAAAATTTGAGCAGTCGCTACATCCTCCAATCGAACAGACTGCTCATTATCACATAAAAAAAATTCCAAGGAATTCCCTATGTGACTAAGAAAACCTGGATTCATAAAATGTAGATGCAGAACTACCTATTCATCTAATTTAATTATTAGGTTAAATTATGTTTTAATTATATGGTAGAGGAAATACTGAATTTTAGTTCAAAACTAATTTTATATAATTAAATTTTAAGGATAAATTTTGTTTTAGATTGGTTTTAATGTTTAAATAGATAATATTTGTATAATTTAATAAAATTAATTTAATTTGAATCAATTTAACTTTGAAATTGAATAAAACAAGATAACAAACATTCAAATGTTTTTACTTTAAAAATCCACATTGTAGTCCCGTTTTCGTCATACATTTAAATTAATTTCTGCCACTTTTGTGATTGGAATATGGAAAAAATGGATTCCATATTTGTAATCATCATAATTTATAATATATAATAATTAAAAAATTGTTTTTTGATCAAATATATTAGTGAATTTGATTATAATTAATTACAATTATTAAGGAAAAATTAATCTTAATAAAGGATTAAACCATAAACTTAGAGACCTAAATGACCAAAAAACATTTCCAACACCCATTGGATGTCCATAATTCATCCATTAACCTACAATTATTGAGATTTTTTTGGTTTTTTAGGACTTGTTTCTGGTAATAACTGTTATACACCTAACTTGATTCCAAAATTTGAATTGGGTCCTTTTCCATCCCTATAAAAGGTCACCACTTTTCCCATTCCTCACACCTCTAAAACCACATAGGTTCAGTCAAGATCATCAAATATTGCTTCCCAAAATTACTCCCATCATCATTTAATCCTTCAATTGGATTTAAATCCTTCCAAGCAATCCTTTTGGTTCAAACCAAAAGTAGTTACCTGATTAAGAGGTAACGTCTTCTATCATGTTTTTCAATTTAATTTCCATTATACACCGACTAATTTTTTTTATTCCCTTTATTATGTAACACAAAAAGTATACTAAATATAATATGATGTTTTAATGTAAAATTTTAAACCTAATATTACACAAACTTCTGTATAATGGGTAACAAACATACTATATCTATGTACGATAAACTACTGCCTCACGAAATTATGACTGATCATTTTTTATACTACATCTCATGATGTCCATTATGATAGAAAATATATTTATATATTTAAATTTTTTATATATAATATTTATAATTAATTTTTTCTTATATAAAATTATTTTTAACATAACTTTTTTCTTTCTATATTGTGTTAATATGGTAATTTTGTTTGAGGAAGAGTGGACTAATTCCCTCTTAAGGTGATACGACTCATTCATGACATACATAGAACATATAAATAAATGCTTTAATAAAACTATGTAACATATATAACATATATATGACACTGTAATTATAGTATACATATTTATAATTTATCTGTCATTTATTTAATTTGAAAAAGAAATGAATGTTGAGTTCAGGCCTACGTAGGATCTACCATCCCCATGAACGGTGCACATTATTTCTAATCTCAAAATATTATAGAGTACTATAAATAAATATATACTAGATATATATGATATTAAAATCATGATTTAAATTTTTATGATGATTAAATCATGACATATTTAATAATAATAATGAATAACAAATTACAATATACTTGATAAACTATGAAATTAAAACCCAAATTGTTAAAATAATGAATATTTATTAATAAAGGGAAATAATATATTAAAAGAGGATCATATATGATATCATAAATTTTTATATTATTATTTTATAAGTTATAAACTTGATTAATCCCCTTATACCAGAGGTAATAGGTCATTCACCTGAATGGAAACACATGGTAGTGGATTCTCATCTCACTTTTTACATCTGTGAGATAAATCCCTTTTTCACCACTTATATCTTTTGTGTGGCGTATCTACTTAAAATTTCATTATATTATATCATTAATTAATTAATATTATATTTGTTTTAATCATTCATTTAATATTATTCGTTCATTATGTTTATGATTTAAAATAATTCAAAGTGGTATGGGACACTTTGGAATGTCTAAAGATTATATTCTTCAAGACTAATCCTAATGATCTTTCAATGGAATTTCAATTTATGGAAATTATATAACCATTTTTAAAAAATCAATTTCATTATTATATAGTTATTAATGACAATTTTCAAGTACTAGTACCATCTTCCCACTATTTGGTACACATAATTTTTTAGAAATAGTTTTTCAGAAAACATGACATTATTCATCTATTAATTAGAGAACCATTTTTCTTCTAATTTCCATTTTTTTAAAAAATGTTTTCAAAAAAACTATTTTGAAATGATTTTTTAATTCATTTTTACCTTTTTATTTATTTTACAAATGTTTTAAAAGGTGTTTTATTATATCTTTCCCTATAAGGATTTTTTAAACCTTTTTACCGTTTAAAAGGAATGTTATTTTACCTCATATGATAAGTATAAATTTTCTCGTCGTCATTTCATTGAAGCTTCCATTTCCTGACTAAAAGGTTAATTTTTTATGAAAATGTTTTCAAAGTTATTATCAATGAAAATGTTTTTCACAATAAAAGGATATTTTTCTTAATAATTTTTTTAAAATATCACTTTAAAATATATGTATTCATCAATTATAATAACCCTTTAATTTACACCAATTTGGGTATGTTTTATTGATACCATTATTAATCATCCTTTGGATGGTTTATGATTAATTTTTCTAAGGATAGTATTCAAATTAACTTCCTTGATTCCTTTTTCACAATTAAATATTCAATTTCCTATGATCATTTAACTTTTAATTTCTTCTAATTATCCACACTATTTATCCTGGATATTAATATTTTCTAAACTGTATACTAATTTACATGCATTGTTAATTTTATAGTTATTTATTTAACTGTGGAATTATTTTTTGATATGTATTTCTCATCCAATATGGTAATTTACTAATGCTTATTATTTATTTTTATTACTTGATATGAGGAATTTTTTGGATTGGGAAAAGCTCATATATCCAAGATATTATATAGTTCCTCAATGCATCGATAGGTTCTCATGAAAGAAAATTAGTTGTGAAAATCATAACATTTTAAACAATATTGTGAATTTTCTTGACAGTATAGGTATCATGTGTATCATACATGACTTCCATTAAGAAATAACTACCCTTATTTAGTTTTAGTTATTATTCACCGATGATATTTTGCATCAACATATCTATGGACACATTTAATTTTTAGTTGTTTAGATTTTATCTGTTTCAGTTTCTCACATTTCCATATGTATTTTCCCTTATGAATTTATTTTAATGGAATGTGTTTCCAGTTATTAAATTTACATATTTTTTACACACTTATATTTAGTTTATTGATTTTATTGTATGTGTGTTCAGTTATTTACCTTGATATATTGTCTATTATCATTAATTCATTATTACTTCCCCTATATGTTACCTTACGAGACTTTTGTTGTTACCCTTATTATGTTTCCTTTCTCAGGAATCCAATAACTGTACTATGAAATATATGTAGGTATTTACTAGATGTATTAGAGTTATCCTCGATGTTATTTTTCTAGAAATAATACAAAAATTATGTTATGATTAATGTATTATTTTCTCATGTATGTATCTTGTTTACTATGACTACTATGCTCTTAGGTCCTTCAGGATATGATTTATTATAATCATTCTAATTTTATTGGTAGTAGAAATAGTTATGGTCTATTTGGGGTCAGGTCGATAAAGTTTGTGTTAGAGTAAGTTTAGTAGAAACCTTGGGGAATTTATTTTGGGAAACATATGATAGAGAATATAAAACTAAAGTAGAAATTGAGGATAAATATAGAAGAAAATCCTATAATTTTGTTAAGGTAGAGATTATGTGGGTCTTCCTAGAAAGACCTCTGTGTCTGGATACTACTTGTGGATGGGGTTCTGGAAAAAATATACCTAGGTGTAATAACTCTTACAATATGTTCCGAGCCTCACTCGGTGTAAATCGGTACCTAAAAATGGGTCTTACTATGCACCTAGTTTGAAAATATTGGGGGATATACTTAGGATAATTCAAATTTTATTTGTAAATATTATGAAAGATTTGAATCGATAATGAAAATGAAAAAACTAGTTTAAATATAAAGTGTTTTATAATGAAGATACGATTTCATGGTTTATAAATCATATAATTAATATTATGGATTATCCCTATACCAAGGAAGGAGCTATGTGAATATAATTGGATGGAGTATTTATATAGAGGGGTTCTATTGAATTTTTTTTAAAAGGTTATTTAGTGGTTAACCTTATTTCAAGGATGTATATCATATTAATTTTGTAAATTATATTAATTTGGTTTTAGAAAAGGAAAACCTGTATGTACAGTGACAACCAATCAAATCTGACAAGGACATGTGTCTTAAACACATGACCAAAGGACGATAAGGGTTTCCCACCAACCACTGGCTTGTGCAATGTACTTATTAAATTTTCACTATCTTTAGTTAAATAATTTGCTGAATAAATGCTAATGATTAAACAAAAATATCAATTTTAAGGATTATTGATTAATATATTAACCATAGTAGATTTTGAAAATATTTATATATGAATAGTTAGACTTCTCACTCTTTTATAGGACTTAAAATCCTTTAAAATATTCTCTTAGTTCTTCAGGCATAAAAAAAATACATTATTATGAATTATTTTTTTGGTAATAAAGGAATTAATTAGAATGTGATGGAATAACAACAAAAAGATAATTTTGTTCATATGAAATTTAAAAATATCTAGAATGGATACTTCCTTATATTCAAGGTTATTAAAATAATTACCAAACAATAGGAAAATGACTTAGAAATAAAATTTTGACCAAATACCTTAATTGTTATCTCATTGATGGTCTTATAAATCATCAATGACTTATGGATTTGAGGTCCTCAAATTTATATTGATCATTCAATTTTTTTGATTGATGGCCTCATTCACTTTCTATAAAAATTTACTATTTCCTCCAAGTTTCTATCTCTACTTACCACTGATGTTCTCCTACTTAGAGACCTAGTTACATAGTAGTCCATGTGACCTTTGTACTTTCCGTTCTCTATTTTATAGAGGATGAATTATGAACCCTTATCATGATGTGTGATTTCAATCAATGTAATTTTGAAAAAATATATCATCATGATTGAGTTTAAATTACAAGGATTCAATTTAAATTAGGTGGGGAGAATATGACATCCCAAAATCTAAAGAACCATGTATTCGATCAAGTGTATGACATGCAACACCAAGCATGTGAGGTAATATAATATCTAGAAACTTTATAATATATTTAATATTTTTAAATATATTATATATTTTTCAATGTAAGAAACATCTATTTAGTGTGCATTACAAGTAAGAGTGACCTTCTTTGATGGCTTGCGTTATATGTAAGACTGAGTTTTGTCGAAAAATAATATATTATTAAAATATAATAAGATATAAAATAGCCATTAAATTAGTAATTTTGAATCATAATGTCTAACTTATAGAAATTTTGTTTTATAAAAATATATAATTAATTAATTTGTTATAAATTAATTACAAATGAAAATAAGAATTAAATGGATATAAAGTGAATATTTTTATACAAAACTATTTTTATGCTAAAAAAGTTGTTTTACGCAAATGGATTAAATTAATTTGTGATTAATATTAGTGTAATATATATAGACATAATATATATTCAATTAGTTTTTTTTATATTCATACATTAGGTTTGATAGACATAAAATATGGACAAACTCTATTGTACACAAAAAACCTATATTTTTATAAAGGAAATTTTACCCCCATTTAATGGAAACCCCATTTTAAATATGAATTTTAAAATTTTAGTTGATTTAATTTGTAAAAATAAACTTTATATTTTAAATAAAAAGCTAATAATTAGGTTAGGATGAGTTTTTTGATGCTTTTCTGAAATATTTCAATTTTTAATGTATAATTAAATTACTGAATTTTAGTACAAAATTGTTTTTTATGAAACTTAATTTAAATTATGATTTATATTTATTTTAAAGTTTAATTATATATTTTATTTTTATATATTAATACAATTTATGTAATTTTAATCATTTTTAATTTGAAATTGACTACGAAAACATAGCAAACTTTCAGACATTTTTTCATTTAAAACCCGCAATGTCGTCCTGCTTGTGGGATGGATTTTAAATTAATTTACACCACTTATGTGATTGTAATTTTAAAAAATGGATTCAATATTTTGAATTATAATAATTTATAATTTATAATAATACAAAATTTGTTTTAAACAAAAATTATTTGTGAATTTCTTTAAAATTAATTATAATTATTAAGGAAAAATTAATCCAAATAAAGGACTAAAACTTATACTTAGGGGCCCAAATGACCAATAAACTTGTACAACAAACATTTTATCTTCATAATTCATCGATTAAACATCCATTTTTTGGGTTTTATGACCTTTTTAGGTAATAACACATGACACCTAACTTGTTTCCAAAAATTTAATGTGACTCGTTTTCTATCCCTATAAAAGGCCACCACATATCCCCATTCCTAACATATCTAAAACCATATAGGATCAGAAAATATATACCCATATAGTTTTTCTACATCACTACCCTCTACCATGAAGCCTTAATTTGGGAATAAATCCTTCGAAGGTAGTCTTTTGGTTAAAACAAAAAGTAGTTACTTGATTAAGAGGTAACATCTTCTCTCAAGTTTTTTAATTTTATTTCCATTATCCACCCCCTAAAATCTCATTATTACATTATTATGTCAAAAATAAAAGTATAATAAATATAATTGGATGTTTTTATGTAAATTGACTTACCTACATTTACACAAACATCCACATAATGGGTCACAAACATACTCTTTCTGTGTTTGGAGAATTACTGCCTCACAAAACGATGATTGTTCATTTTTCCTCTACTACCTCTCACAGTGTCCATTATGATGGAAAATATATTTATATATTTTATATAAGTTATTTATAATTATTTATTATTATATAATTTTATTAATAACATACCTTTAAGCTTTCTATATTGTTTAAATACGATAATTTTGTTTGAGGAAGTGTGAACTACCGCCCCATCAAAGTTATACCACTCATCCATGCCATACAAGTAATATTTAAATGGAGGTTTTAATAAAACTATGTTACATACATAAAATATATATGAAACTGGAATTATAATATAAATATTTATCATTTCTCTTACGTTCTTTTAATATGACAACCAAATGAATGCAGCGTTCATGCGTACGTATGACCTGCTGTCTACATGAGCGGTACAATTAATTTATACTATCCAAATATTATACACTACTATGAATACATATATAATGTATATATATGATATTAAAATAATTTTTTAAATTATATATATTATGAAGATTTTTTTTAATAATAAAAATTAAAAACAAGTTTCAACATACTCAACAATCTAGGTAATTAACACATGAAATAGTTCAAATAATAAAAGTTTATTAACACACAGATAATAAGATATTATAAGAGGATCATATATAATATCATAAATATTAATATGCTTCTTTTATAATTTAGTAACATGGTTACTAACCTTATAAAATTTGTTAAAGGATGTTCACTCAAAAGGAAACATAAGTTAAGGGATTCTCATCTCACTTTTTACATCCATGAGAAAAATGTCATGTTCAACACTAACAGATTTTGTGTGATGTACCAACTAAACCTTTTGTTATATTATATAATCAATAATTGTATATTATTGGTATTTTAAACTTTTATTTAATATTATTCTTTCATGAGATTTATTAGTTAAAATGTTTCAAAGTGGTTTGTGACACATTGGAATGTTTAATGATTATTTCCTTCAAGACTAACCCTAATGATATTTCAATGGAATTTTCATTAAATGAAATTATATAAACATATTTCAATTATCCATTTCATAATTATCTGGTAATTTTATACTTTATTCAAGAATTAGAATCATTTTACCACTCTTTGGTACTCATATGTTTTTAAAAATTGTTTTTCAGAAAGCCCGAATCTATACCTTTCATAGTCAGAGAAACTGTTTCTTATAAAAACCATGTTTTAATAAAATGTATGTAGAAATAATTTTCAAATAATTTGTTAAATAATTTTTATTTTTTTTACCTATTTATTAAAAGGAATCTTCTTTTCACTTTTCTAACAAGTCATTTTAAGCCTTTTTACCGTGCAAAAGAAATGTTCTTTTAACTTGTATGAAAAGTATGGATTTACTCCTTATCATTTAGTTGAATATTCCATTGCATGAGTGAAAGTTTAATTTTTAAAAACTAAGTTTTCAAAATTTATTTCCAAAGAAAATGTTTTAGAAAAGTTTTTTCATAATAAATGGATATTTTCCTCAATAATATTTTTATAATATTTCTACTAATCAATGACAACAGCCCTTTAATTTATACCACTTGGGGTATGTTATATTGATACCACATTTAATATTCCTCTATATGGTTTATGAATGATTTGGGTAAGGATAGTATTGACATTCAATCCCTTGATTCCTTTTGTCCCCTAGAAATATCCAATTTCTTATGATCATTTAAAATTGACCTTCCCCAAATTATCAATAGAATTTATCATAGATCTTACTATTTACTAAACTGTATATCATTTTACATATAGTGTTTATTGTACAATTATTTTATTTACTGGGGAATTATTGTTAAATGAATATTTTTTATTATATTCCATGATTTGATAAGGAATATTATTTATTTTTATTATTCAATATGCGAAAGTTTTTCAATTAAAAATGATGGGTGGAGCACGAACATTATATATCTCCTTTATCCATCAACAAATTCTAATGAGACAAATTAGTTGTGAAACTCTGAATAGATTAAACCTTCTTGAGAAATTTCTTGATGGTACATGATTTCATGTTCCTTAGACATGATATCCATTAAGAAATAAATTTCCTCTTTAAGTTTTAGTTCTTATTCATACATGATATTTTGAATCAACATATCTTTGGGTATATTTAATTTTTAATTATTTAGAAGACATGTGATTTAGTTACTTAACATTCCATATTTATTTTTATTTATCTTATAATTTTCATGGAATGTGTTTCTAGTTATTAACTTTCTATATATTTTACACACATCCATTCTGTTTATTGATTTTTTGGCATGTGTGTTTAGTTATTTATCTAGCTATATTGACTATTCTCATTGATTCATTATTGCTTCCTCTATATTTTTCCCCCACTGATAATATATGCTCACCCTTGTTCCTTTTCTTCCCATAGGAATCCAAGAAGAATACTATATAAGATATATAGGGATTTACTAGATGTATTCGTGTAATACTCAATGTTATTTATTTAGAAAGAAGAAAAAAATAATGTTTTAATTAGTGTATTGTTTTCTCATGTCTCTATCTGGCTTACCAAGACTACTAAACTCTTTGGTACTTTAGTATTTGATTTCTTATAATAATTCCGATCAAATTTATATAAAAAACCCGCTCCAAGATATCTAGGTTGTTTCAAAACAAGAAATTTGGAACATGTAATAAATTTTAACAAATAAAGTCGATAAAAAAACAAATTAAATAACATGTTAGGAAATACAATTAGATAAAACAAAAAACATTGAGTATTTAAATAAATAATGTAGTCATACAAAAAAAATCATATTCAAACATAAGATCCATAAAATTTTCCTCAGTGGAAATTTGTTATAGAAAATCCTGATAAGAAATGAGATTATAACAAAAAACCTTATATATTTGGTAATTTTTGAATCAAAATCTCATAAAAGAGAGAACTTCAAATTAATTTTTAAATCTACATAATTTTCATAGAAATAATCATAAATGAATATAATAGGAACTATATAGACCATAGAAAAGAAATAAATTCTGAATTTGTAACATGTGTAACAAAATCAAATGGGAGACTAAAAACAATGACCTCGAGTTTTTTATTTCTTTATACACATTCAATCCCCATATTATTTAAGATAACATCATTGAGTTACATATTAAGCCCCCATATGATAGAATTATGATAGAAAATGATATCAAGAATAAAGGGATGAATATATAAAGGTATTTTTTGAGTTTTCTTGAGACAAATAGCTCAAATAGTGTTAATAAGGAATGATAAGTGGTTCCCTTTTATATGTGAGTGGAGGGACACACATGGAATTACATAAAATATTAAATTAATGTAAAGTCAATTTATAGTGAATATAGAACCAAATGGACAAGAATTAAATGGTAGTTTATGATAATGTCAAAATATCTTCGAACAATAAGATTTAGACAAGTTTATATGAAATTTTTATCATTTTTTCTATATTCACCCATGGAAAACTATTATAACCCTCATCGTGGTAACAATTTTTTTTTTCTATTTTTAAAATTTTTAATTAAAAATAAATGATGTATTATTAAAAATATAAAAAATATTATTAATAATATGGATTCTATTTTATAAATTTAAATTACTCTATGTACAAGAAATAAATTTTAAACTATGTGTGCAAAATGCAATGAAAACCATTTTTTGAAGAATACATTTTTATGTATGAAATTTGATTTCTTTAATTTTCTATGCTTAGTAAAACCCATTAGATTTATTTTATAACATTTTATTAAATGTATAATCTATATATTTCCTTAAAATCATTCATAAATAGTTATTAATTTAATTTATTGTGGTTATAAACACATTGTGTTCACAAAAGCTATTTTTTAAAAACAATTCTCATTTTAACATCAAATGAATTTAATTTCTTTTCTAACTAATTAGTAACTAAAAAAATCATTTTATACATGTATGAAAAATTATTCTTCAAATGTTTCCTATTCCTATTCATTCCCAATAGTATAATAGTTTTCCAATACATTAAATAATAATATTTTAATAGTGTATCACTGTTAGTTTAAACTCTGTGTTCTAGGTAAAAGAAGCTATAATCAAAATAAAATTTATTATTAAATAAATAGGTGTTATAACAAAATAATCCAAAACACAAGGGATGGTTTATAGAATAATGAAATTGTCTATATTAGGTGTAAAAAATGTAATATTATGAAATTACTGTTGGATTTTCCCTCTTATAAAAGAAAACAGGGGAAAATTATTTTAGAAACATGAAGTTGATGATGACTGGACTTGGAATAACAAGTGATTTATTTGAGTTATGTGAGATAATTCATTTTATAAAATTAAAATTGACTTCCAATTTTTTCAATGGTCTTCTTGAATCCATTTTTGACATTCAAATTCCAAAAATCAGAATTCAATTTATTAAATTAAAACTTTTAATATGATAAATTTAACTTTTAAATTAAAAGAATAATATATATTACATATTTCATTGAATAAAAAATATTTATTTTCCTGAATTTTAATAATAATATTTATAATCATTCATTAAATATTATATAATTATTTAATATTTATTTTTAAATATTAATAATTTTTTTAAATAATTTTGTCACTTATATATAATGAAAAAATTTAAATTATGAAAACTTTAATATACTAATAAATTATATTTATAACCAATGACTATATATATCTATTAAATATAGAATGGTACTATTACCCTTTTCCATTACCATATATGACCTCATATAATTCTATAAAATAATTTATCTTACCCCCTTTAGAATGTTGACTACCACATTTTTAATATTTTTTATTCTATTTATAATTATACTTGATGATATGATTTTTAGGATGATTAAATGAATGAATATTTTAATATTCCATTCACCCTATTTATATTTCTCCATGATAAAAATTTACTTTCCATAACTATGCTGTTTATATATATATTTACTAATGTTTAATTAATTTTATATTATATCGTTCAACATTAATGAAATAAAAAATTATTTCAATTTATAATTATTTTAAATGAAAACATTTATTTAAATATATAATACATGGATGAAATAAAAAGGAAAATTCATAATAAAATATAAATGATTACATTTCCACATTAATATAAATGTCTTATGAATTTTTTCTCAACATTGAAAATAATGGTGAGTGTTTCCTTAAAATTAATATATATATATACATATAAGTTATTTTTATAACCCAACTATAGTATCTTAGGAAATTCCATGAAACTAACAATTTCCCTCAAAATAGTAAAATGTTGAGGCTTTCATAAACCTTACCTATTTTTCAAAATATCCCTATTTATTTTTTATCATAACCTATATTTTGGAGGCTGTTTAAATAACAATTTTTTTTAATTCCCATTGCATCAAAAATGAATTATATGATGAATTGGGATAATAAAAGAGAGTTACATATACTATAAACTGATAGAATATCTATGTAAAAAGATCCAATAAATTCCCAATATTCATTAAATTATATAAAATTTATAATTACTAGATTTTTAGAAAGTATCCTCACAAACATATCAATTATTAATGTTTTCTATACATGAAATTAAATCATCACACCACTATGTTTTTTCATCAAATATTTATAGTGGTGAATCAATATACTTATTTTTTTTCTTTGATATGATTTAAGTTATAGAACTAAAATAATAAAAGATGTTACTATTTTTAATAACTGTACCCTTTACCAATTTATTCACTTGATCTGCATCAACTACAATGATTTCATAATATCTTCCTTCGATCCTTGGATTTTTAGATTTCGATCATTGATTTTCCTTATTAAACCATTGTTCAGTGCATATTATATAATGTTGTAATTAAATATGTTTAAAAGTTTATCTTTTAGTGGATCATTAAGAAGTACATTCTTTTCCTACATTGTCTTAACTAACCTCTTCATGTCTTTCAGTTTTTTTCACTTGACAATGTCATTAACCATACTTAAAACACATTCTATTACCTATGATATAATTTTTAGGTGCTTATTCCCACTTTTTTGACATGTTATAAATTTAATGTTCTTTAATTTATATGTTTTATCACTCAAATATACATAAAATCAATTTCTATATACTTTCTGTTCATTTGGTATCTCAAAATTGTTTAAGTTATTAATAATAACATGAGATATTTGGGTATGTATAGCCATAATATTTTAAACACCAAATTTTACACCATTTGGCTGTTCATTTGAAAAATAATAACATTTTCCATCACATTCATTATTTAATCACTTCCTCATGGTTATAAAATTTTACAAAAACTCTTATTTTTTTGAGTATTTATAATATCCAATTAAATTAGAGTATTAAATTAAATGTATTTTAAAAAACAATACAAATATTCCGAAACTAATGAAATGTTATATTTATCCATGGATTCTTTAACATTTAATATTTTATCAATCTTAACCTAATCCACAAAAATAACTAAACCATAATCTATTATATATTAATTTGACCCGATAAACACATAAATGGATTTTACCTCATTTTACATCACTATACATTAAAACTCATGGTTATAACACACTACTAGATTGTAAAGGATTAGTTTCTTTTGTTTTTATATTCATATTATATTTATTTACTCATGTCATCATCAATTTTTTATGAGAAAAATATATATAATATTTTCATTGATCATATTTATATATTTAATAATAAAATTAATTATTTATCCATAACAATCCAATACTTTTAAGTTGTCATTATATTTTATATCTATTATAATGACCGTGTTACACTAAGAAATTTAAATGGAATAAAAGGGTGAGGTAAACCATATAATTAGGGAAACAAGATTAGATTACAATCAATGATATATTAGTAATTATGAATAATAACAAAATGGAAAAGGAATATAATGAATTTATGTGTAAAAAAAAATATAATGATACATGATATAAGAATGAAGAAATTATATTTACTAGATTATTAAACATAAGAAATAAACATGAATAAAAATATATGGATGTGGTATAGAAATAATCATAAGATATCATAATCCAAGGATGAATACCATGAATATCACACCATAATGGATTACGTTCAATCCACATGTCTCATAAACATTGTGGTTTGGGTTCAATCCCTATTTACCATAATCATTGGGTATTGGGTTCACTATATATATCCCACAAATATTATGTATCGAGTTCACTCCCTACATATCGTAGAAATTGGTGATTTAGTCCACTCTTTGTATCCCTTAAACATTGTGTATTGGTTTTACTAATAACATCCCATAAATATTATAGATTGAGATTAATCCCTAGATACCATAAATATTGTGGATTTTATTTAGTCCCCACATACCATAAGAAATTTAGATTAGGTTCACTCCAAACATCCCAAAAGAACTACAAATTGGATTTCCTCCCAACATCCCATAAACACTATAATATCATTAGATTTAAATATTTACCTAATGTATTGGAGGGAAATAGACATCCTATACCATCCATCTAATAAATAATTTCAATCATTTAATTACTTCATAATGTAAAATAATGAAAAATCTATCAATATTAGATTAATAATAAACATTTTTATTTACAAGGATATAGTATACAAAATAATAGGATTTGTTATTATAACAATAATTTTACCTAGTCTATTGAGTGGTGTGATTTTTTTGGGAGAATTCCATTTATTCAAAATAATAATATCTAGTGTATTCATAATAGAAAGGTATTGGAATAAATGTTTTCCATTTTAATGGTCAATTGTAAGGAAACCAAGAGGTAGTGATGGATTAATCATCATATAATGTTCTTTTTTTTAATTAACATTATCTGGAAACTTTCTCAGAGGTGATTTAATCATCTAGTTTAAAGATATTAGATCCTTACATAGAATGATTAAATATTTTGATATAATTGGGAATTATTCATGTTAAAATGGAACTAAAATGATTGTAAGGATAATATAGGATGGAATTTGGCCATAATAATTGTATAAAATTAATTTCTATATAATATATGGAATATGGTCCCACTTATTGATGAATATGAGAGATATATTTTTAATGACTTGAGGCAGGTGAAGGGTGAAAATTGAGTCACATGAGGTTTATATGAGGTAACTATGTCAGGTTAGAAATATTTTATTATAACAGTAAAATTTAATTTCACTACAAACATAGGTCTTATAGAATATTTAAATATTAATTTACTTATTTAAAATTCCTTCCATGTCATGTTTACATTGTTTTAGCTTAATTTAACTTATTTATTTATTTACCATGTTTTTTAGAAAAAATAAAATATATACCCTGTAACCTAAAATTTACATCTTCAATCTGAATATTTAATCTATTTGATCAAATTTAAATATGAAATATGATAAATCTAATTTCAAATAAAAATACATAAGCAATTGGAAAAAATAAAATAAAAAATTGATTCATTATAAATGAATTGAAAAATTTTTATTTATTTTTACTCCATCATTATTCCACACATATTAATTATGTACTAATAAATTTCTGATATATTATTTTGAATATATTACTCGCTTATATGTAAATATTATCTGATAATTTGGATAACATTAATATACACATCGATTTTATCTATAACTAATGACTATATATATATATCAAATAGTTGTATAATGGTTATATTGACCTCTTTATTCTTATTTATATCCTCACATTCTTCTATAAAATCATTCATCTTATCATATTAATTAAAATTTGTAACATATTTCTAATATTTTTATTCTTTTAGTAGTTATATTCAATGATATTATTTTCATGGGGGATCACGAGATATAAAATTTTCAAATTATAATATTTCTATTTAAATATATTGATTATCACCTTCTAGTTTTCAAAATTATTATATATAAATTCAATATAATATTATTTATTTCATTATAATTTGTGTAACTAAATGTTATATAAATAAATTTTTATTCATTTTATATATTTTTCATGGTATATAATTCATTTAGTTACAAAAAACATAGATGTTATAAAATCAAAATTTACACTAAAATAAAGGTAGAAATATATTCCATGATTGAGGTTAGTTTGGTAGTTTGGAAATATGTTTCAAGATCTATACAAACTCATTGGGAATGATATTTATGAGATATAGTGGATTGTGTACCCTGGTAGTGTCCCATGGATCCTATGGGCATGTTTTTAATATTGGTTGACGATAAGTATGATATTTTATTGTGTATCCTGCTATATGTTCTGTTATATTTTCAGTTGGGGTAGAGTTATATTCTACATTTATCTCCATCCGAGTTAGAAGTGGAACGGTGTAACAAAAAAACTAAGAGAGGGGATAATCATTGATGGTAAGATGAGAAGAAATCTCATTTCATCCAATTAATGGTTTCCAGGTAATGATAATATAGATAATTATCGTAATATTTTTCCAATTAATGAAGCATATGAGGGTATGATGTGATATATTGGAAACAAAATTCTAGTGTGGTGGGTGTGATTTCCAAGGACAATTCTTAAAGAAATTTTGGTATAGTGAATTGTGTATTTATATAAAAATTGTATTTTCATGAGGAATCTTATGGTGAGTTATGGGGTATCATTTGTGTTTACAGACATTTATGAGGATTCCAATGGTTATCCTTATTTATTTTTTACAACCACAAATACATAACTAGGATTTAGTCACATGGAATTGTAAGATTATAGAGGTGGAAAATACTAATTATATTTATAGTCACTCTTAATTAATATATATATATATATATACAAAATAATATTGTTGGTTGTAATAGGCATCATTAACTCATGTATTTGGTGGAATGTTGGGGATTGAGACTTGTTGATATATACCATTTTTGAGGTATACTGAGGGATATTTAGTTTTTTTATTTTGGAGAAATATGACTGTTTTTCTAATTAGTACATATTTTATAATTTTACTATTATAAATAAAATTCATGTATTTTTGAACACTAAATTTTTATTGGAGATAAATTTAGATTCAAACCTAGAGATATGAGAGAATTCCTCACATGTGTGAGTATTTTATACAATCAATCATAAATTTCATCCCATAACCTATTAGAGGTGAGCCTGAGGTTTAATCCTTAGTAATATGGGTTTCCAAGAGAGTGGTAACACTAATTCAAGGTTATAATTGAGTAGTATCTAAGAAAAGATCATAATAGTGTTCATATTAGACACACATGTTGATTTCAATTTTTTATAGAGTAGTAACATGCATAAATCTAATTTGGGAAGTAGGTTTATAAAACTAAACATGGATACATAATTATCATGTGTTTTTATCCAAGGATATTGATTATTTACTAATCATATCGCAAGGATATGTTTATAACTATGAGGCATTATTTTAATAATAGTACACGAGTTAAATAATTATATATAGGTAATAATTGATTGTATGTTCTTATAAAATAACCAAATAAATAGATTAGGTAAATAAAAATTATTTATATATTCATGGAATCTATATAAATAAGCTCATATTAAAAACGTATCATTTTTTTATAAATATATATTTTTGATACATTATCATCATTACTTGGTGGTATGAGGGGTACCACCGTAGCATGAAAATGTTCATCATAAGGTTCTGTGTGTAGTTTATAGGGAATACTAAGTTTTGGATTCATTTTTGTTTAATTTACAATGATACTCATTATATATTTATAATATATTCACCTCAAATGAGAAGACAAATAACTTTTTGGAATATTTGGATATAAAATTAAAGATTATTATAAAACTAATGCTAAAATATGTTTTCCATAGCTGTGACTTTGTTAAGAGGATAAACTATAAAAATACCAATGATTCATTTAGGGGATTGAACGTATTCCTTGGTCTAGTGGGCTCAGTTTCATGTTTTGTTTGGAATGAGTTTTTATTTGTGGGACTTATTTTATCAAACCACACCCAACTACCCATCCCAATACCCACATTAGTATGCTACATCGAATGAGGTGTAAACCTAATCACCAAAAGTTGAAAACTAGTTCTATGGATTCAATATTACTATATTTGGAATAATTTCACTAATTAATGAATTAAAATAAAAATATATGTTCATTTAAAAAACCTAACATGATATTACAATATGATGGCAAGTCATTCGTAAAAATGTATATTTTTTAGAATAAAACATTACCCATACATAGTACCAAGTAAATGAATAACTTATAATGAACTCAAAAAATAAACAAAATATTTATATAACCCTCAACAACTAAATTAAATATATATATATATATAATAGTAATATCTAATGTTGATTATAGAATAGAAATTGGTATGAGAAATGGTATGTTTATTAGGTTATATTTTTGAAAGTTTAACATATATGTCACATACAATAGGGAAGAGAAAAATACCACAGGTTAATCATCTACAAATCAAATGTGAGGATCAATCACTTATTAAATCCATCAATGATAAAATGGTGATAAAAAGAATAAACTATATCATAGAGGTTTTTTTAACAGTACCTATGTCAGAAAATATGAAGTCTACACAACCTCAGATGGTGTTTTTTGGGTTTGATCATACCAATCCTATTATGATCCATCCAAGTGTTTAATGTTCATCCTATATTTGATAATCCATAACATGGTAGTTTTAAATTATATTATGGAATTATGTTTTTAATTTTAAGTAAAACATATAATAAGGGATTTATTAGGTAAAACATTTCACTCTAGGTGTGTATATAAGTGAAATATTAATAAAGATCATTAAAAAATCAATGTATTTATGAATATGTAATTATAATTACAAAACATTATATCCATAAAACATAGTAATTATATTAGTTACTATATTCAAGACATACTTGGATCCTTATAATGGTACATATTTTGTGTTGGCATTTCCATTAAAACTCTGATTCTATTGTATATAGGGTCCCCAAATAAATTACACTTAAACAAATTCTTGAATGTAATTACTTGAGGAAAAATAAACATAAAAAGTGAGCCCAAATTCTCATTAAGGGAAAAAATTATCAATAAAACATAATGGTTTAGATGATATTCATGTGAGAAAACATGAACATGGGATAATATTTGATTTAAATTAATTTGGAATTCTAATATTTGTCTACAAGACATGATATAAGAACATAAGGATCCAAAAATATCTTCATGGAAGCATAAAATATAAAATGGAATAAGAATGTAAAAACATGATACAATAATCATGAGAAATAATGCATTAAAAATTCACATTGCACACACACAATCACAGGAAATCCATAATTTATTCAGCATATATAAATAAAATCATGTCAATACACATAGTTGTGAACATAGATAAACACTATCATGTCCTTTCATAGAGTTGGTAATTATTCTAAACACAATGGTTTTCATACATAGAGTGGTAAATATAGCTAAATACAATCACTTCTAATCATTGTTCAGAAACATAGCTAAGAAAAATCATGTTTATTCATAGATTTTTTATCATAGATTATAAGATTATTTTTCACACATAAAATCATTAAATAATGATATATAAAACATCAAACAATGTATTTAGGTGATATATCATACCAAACTATAACATAATGACTTACCATATATATTTATTTCACATTAACATGAACACATTCATAATCTCATCAAAGTATAATTATCCTATGTTAAATAATTGCGTTTAATTAATATTTTCATAATACATGATCAAAATTCTTGTAGATAATGAATATAGATGGTATCATTTGTACATATATAATTTTAGAATAAATATTTTAAGAAAAATTAATGGATGCTAAAAAATGCTGAAAACACATTTTAAAAGGGTAATAAAATTTCATTTCAAAATAATAATAAATATCAATTATCTTTTGATAAATACTATTTCAAAAAGTACATAATGTTTGAAAAATTATTTTGAAGAAAAGAATGATAATGTGAAAAAAAATTATATGGGAAACCAAAACAACATAGAAAGGGTTTTTCCTAAATAAAACCAAAGATGAATATTATATAATGAAAAAAATGTGAAAACATTAAATAAATATTACTTTTAAACCTTTATAATTATGTGAAAGTCAATAGAAAATGGCCATAAAAATCCATAGAATTAGAAATAAAAAAATCATTAAGTAAATTGAAGATTATTAACATGGAGGAGAACGATTCCCAACCATAAATAAGAGATAAGGTTGGATCCAATTACAAGAATAACTTAATGGAATTATAATGTAAAGGGAGAGGTAATTGTAAGAAGACATGTAAACCATGAAAATAAATAATGTTTAAGATAATTGATTTGATTTTATAATGAAAGAATATATAATTTTCCAAGATTGAAATTTATTGAAAACAATATTGATTTTAAAGTGATATTATAAAAGAAACCATTATAGTTTTTGTAACTTTGGAATCAAAATTCATTAAAAGAGATAACATAAAATTAGAACTTTTATATACCATCCATTAAAATAAAATTATGATAAAATATATCAAAGTGGATATATATAAACCATATAAAAAAGATATATTTATAGTATAAAATATGTCTCAATATTAAGAAATTATGATGAAAAATCCATACCTTTCAATCTTTCTTAGTCAAATGAACTCTATCTTTTTCTAAAACGAATTTAGTTTCATTATTCATATATATTAAAAAAATATTTACATTTTGTTTTACTTGATAAAATTCATTACTAATTTCATATTAAGTATTTTTATTTTTTTTATAATTAGTATTCTAGTATAAATTTTATGATTTGTGTCATGCTATATTTGATATAGTGATTATGGTATTTTACCATTTATCATGGTTTTATAAGTTAAATAATGACTATGGATGTTAAAAAGGTGCATGTTGATATTTATATGATGTATAATGGTCATTTATAGATGTTATGGTGATATATGACAAAAAAAGGATAAAGTAAACATTTTTTTGAATTTGAATTAATAAAAAGAAGTAATTTCGTTAATGAATATAAATATAAATATATTACCATTACATAATTATAGAAAAAATAATTAAATAATTATTATTATATAATATTACCATAGTATATGTTTTTCTCATCATTTATGATGTTAAAATTTTAGAATTATTCTAGTAGTGGGGTAAAATGGATCAAACAAGAATGAATTATAAATAATGAATGAGTAAACAAATGGAGTTATATGGTAATTACTGAAATAACCTAAACTACTAGGTCCTATCTCAAGTTGTTGGGGATCAAAGTGTTCCACCCCAATCCTAACTCACATATTCCATAGGAATTTTACTTGAATTTATTCATAATATCATACAATATGGTAGGCCTTCGAATATATCATCCTAGAACATTTATATTTTAAATGTATAAAATAACTTATACACTAGAGAGAATTATATATGTTCAATTTAAATAAATAAAATTATATTTTATTCTAAAAAACCATGTGGGGTTTGAATGGTTTTTAATGGTGGTGGTGGAATGACCCTTTACCTCAGAAATATACTTCCACATCCTTTCTATGTAGATTCCAATAGAATTTATTCATGGAACTGGAAACACCAAAAAATTCCCATATTTGGGATGATTCATCAACATTTTTTCAGAAGGATGGTGGCCAATGGGGAATGGCTCTAACGATTCTTAGGGACCCACAATGGTTGAGAGGATGGGAGGTAATGTTCATCACCCCTTTTTGGGGGAACTATTTCCTATTCTTGGTAACTATTATAGATTTAAAAATTATTTGGAAACCCCTTATTAATCCCCATATATAAAATGGGGTTTCCATAAGTTAAAAATCAATTATTATAATGCATTGGATTTAGAATCATTTGTATATATCTTAGGTTCTCCATCAAGAGGATATATATATAGGAGGTTCTCTATTAATGTTACCATTTAATGAAAAATTATATATTAATATATTTTTTATTATCATGATGTTAGTTTTATGACACATAGTGGGAAAATTTGGAATTAATCATTATCCATAAATATAGGAGTTTTTTGTTTCCTTATCAGTCCCATGATATGGGATTACAATATAACCTTGTGAATGAAAATACAACCCATGTAGTTTTATTCCAAATAATTGGACACACCATATCTTTTAAGGACAAGTGATGAGAAAAAAACCATACAATATAATGTCACGTGACAAAGACATCTTGGTAAAATGTTCCTAGTCAAGGATGGTGTTGAACATATAATGAAGCATCCCAAGGGACATTCAAGTGACATGGTCTCCAAAATAGGATATGAACCTACTGGGAAAATTTATAATATAATGTTAGTGTCAATTTAGGGTGTTGGGTTTTAACATCATGGAGGGATCCTAAATATCCCACTGGTAAAGGAATAAAATTCAACATTATTTAGAAAGTTAAGTCTTATAATGTATAAGAGGCCTATGTGAAGGAGATATTAAGATCCAGAAAGGGAACCTCTACCAAGATATATAAGTAATTTCCATTGTTAATTCCACATTCAGGACTTATGTCTTCATTTCCCATGTACCTATAGGTGGGGAATGGGGTAAAGACTTACATTTAGGAGTGATAATTAGGAGTCCCAAAGTGTTTCCTCATTGTGAATATGGACTTTTGATGTGGTGAAATAGTTTTAGAGACTACATTGAATAGGTGGACCTTAGTAAGTTGAGAATATGATCTATAAAATTATTTTCCTCTTAATATAGGTATTTTATCATGGGTATATCATGATCTTTACTAACCTCTAAAACCATGTCAGTCTTTCTTGGTGTGAGAAACAAGAGGAAGTGGAAGATCTAAAAAACCATGGAATCTCTTTCTTCTGCTAGTGGATGAGTCTGGAGATATGAAAAGAAGGGAAATACACCACAAGAATGAAAATGGGATTACTTAAGGGGGTATTACCTAGAGTGATATTTAATCATCATATACTGGTATATGAGGGTGAAATCTTAGAAGTGGATTCATGGAGAGATAAATAGATTTTATGTTCTTGTATGCTCTCTTCTTTTAAAAACTAAAGTCCCATCACTACCACTATGATTTAGATCTTCATTACCATGGGAATTTATAATCAAGAGGACACACTTACACTCCACATGGTCTATCATACATAACAAGAGGATTTGAGGGAGGCCTTGGATTGGTCCCCCTCATTAGTGGGATCCAATGAAATATGTTTTCTACAATCGATGGTATGAATGGGGGGATAAAAGGGTCTCTCATGAAGGTGAAACCTAATTGAAAAAAATGTGTCTCATGTAGGGTTAGATTGGGATAAAATAATTTTCTTTACATAGGTGAAGAATGAGAGTGCCGAATATGTTTCATGTTGGTGAGCCCTTGTTGATATGATGGTTATTTCATTAAATAAGGCTTGGGAATTCTGAATAATCATTTGGTTCATAAAAAACATGGAAAAGAACACTTGGGGTGAGGCCTATCTGTAGGATTCATGGGTCTCCTCAGGTGTCTTTAGATGAGTGAGGCTCATGTTTCAAGCTATGGAAGGGTCCAACATCATATTAGTTTTGAATAGTGGGGGAGTGGTTATTTACTATCATGATTCATGGAATTATAGATTTTAAGGAACCTCAAACCACTAATCTCTACCAGTTAACCGTTATTTTTTAGGCTTAAGGGTACTTGAGTGTTTTATGGACTTTGGGAAGAGGCTTTGGTGATAAGAGCTTCAACTAGTCTCTTCATCATTTAGTAATCCCAATTCAGGAGCACACTGGTCATATTTATAGAAAAAACATGGGACCCTTGGAAAATAATTCCACTCTTACATGTCTATCATGAAGGTGTCTCCTGTAGGGCTATCACGTAGTTGTGGCATCTCCTGTTATGTTGTATAGGTAGGGCCCACATGAGACTCTTGGTTTATAGGTGGGCATATACATGTTGACCAGATTGAGTTTCTTAACTTCTCTCATTTACCAGTTGATCTATTATCTATTAAACCTTTTCATCACCATTTTATACAGGTAGTGTAAAAAAATCACCCCCTTATATTGGATCCATTCAAAAGAAGTTGGTCTAATCCTAATGCAGTGAAAAAAAAAAATTATGTGGAATCCCTCAATCATAAATTTATATGTTCTTATACACCACTAGGTTCTCATATAAAATTTATAGTTTTGGGAAAAAGGGAGAGGTGAATGATAAATTACAGATGTCTACCATGTGGATCTGCCATGTACGTCAATCATACTATTTATATGTACAAGACTGCCGTGTTGGTCCATCGTGATGGTGATCGACACCTATAAATTGGCATGGATGTCCAAAGTGGTCCTCATGACCACTCTTTTTTCTCCCATTGTACATGAAATTAATTTAGGTTTTCTCACATTTATTTTTCATGATTCTCTGCTCATGTACCTTTAGTATGTACACTAATTCTTGAGATGGTGACCTAAACAAGGACACTTGAGTGAGTGACCTCTGAAAGGCCAATTGGGAGAGTGAACTACACATGACCACTCATTTTTTTAATATTAAATATTTTAGATAAAACATAAAGTAAAGAATTAAATATAATTAACAAACTCATATTTTTTTAAATATTTATAATAGAAACTCAATGGGATTTTGATGAATAAGATGTTGCATGTGTTACTTAAATTTGCATAATCACCAATCTAGATTATTATGTCATGTTCAAATCCACTATTCTAAACTTAGTGATATTCTTGAATAAGTACCAACACAAGTATATTCTCTTTAATTGACTATCTATTTATGAACACAGTCTTTGAAAAAATAAATTCACCCTAATGATGATGAGTTATTACTTAATGTCCCTGTTCATGGTGCACAAAAACCATCCCACTGCTAACATATCCTCTTGAGGAATATTTATCAATGAGGGTATAGTTTTAAATGTATGTGTCATGCATAACAGTCTATGTGAACTAGATTTTAAGATTCACACCCAAGAATAAAATCCTCACTATTAATATTCAATCATTAATGCTTCCATTAAAGATCAATAAAAAGGCGAATGGAGGATTGTGACTTCTATTCTGTAGGGGGAGTTAAGACCAAGTTGATGTTGGAAAACTGTGTTCACCAACCAAGAACAAAATTTAAGATCAAGTAGAGTGTTTTCATAATCTATGAAGCTATCAGGGTAGAATAAACATATGTATACAAGAATCTAGTCATCTTACCTAATGTACTATTTTAGTGGATCCCTCTTACATAATCTTTCAAATTGACACTTTTTGATGTCGAAATTAGATTATTGAATTTTTATAAGATCTAATGAGAACCCATTCTTAGAGAAATGGATGATAAACTTTCCTTGTAAAATTATAATGGGATGAATTTGAATATTTTTAGGGTTAACCTATGTGATGTTGTATTTTGACTAAAATTTCAGGGAGGAAGACTCTCTCCCAAGGAGAAACATTCATTCTGAAGCATAAATGGAGCCCTTTCTCAAGTCAAACGAAGTTATTCCTACATTATAGCACAAAAAATAATTCCATTTTTTGGATAATTTGTGAATTAATAGAAAAATATATCCTAAATTAGAGCGAGGTGAGTATGACCCCTGGGGATATATGGCCAGGTCCAATGTTTTTGTGAGTACCCACCCAGATGGCTTCCGGGTGATGTGGTTGAAAAATTATCCACTACCAGGTCATGAATCGAAGAATGGTGTGAGGCCATAGAATTTTTCCATAGAAAAAAAGTATAATAGGGGAAGAACAAAGGGTTGGTTACCCCTATACTAGTGAAACATTTTTTGTTCTCATTACATATAAATATAGGGACGACCATATACAAGATTTCAGGGCCATTTTAAGTGTTGTAGGGGTGGATTACAACACACTTTAGTTCCTATTCCATTCTGAGTGTATTTGAAGTCCCTAAGGACCGTATTCATCCATTTATTCATGTTGTTTCTAGAATCCATAATTTTTCCCTATAATATGGTGAAACTCTAAAGAATATAAATGTGATAGGGGAGTTTAACTTCAACCTATGTGTTGATCCTCTTATAGTAATGTTTTTTTGATAATGGAAAATGTTATTAAGATGTGAGGTCAAACATTATTTCATTTAGAGATATTTTTCTAGCGACCTATATTGAAAAGGAGGTTTTATATGAAGCATATGACCTCAAAAAATTTTCCTACCAGTTTAAGTGTCTATAATAGCCAAATTTATTTCTAGCCACACATGTTCGGTTTGAGAAGAACCCAATGGAGAGTAGAATATTTTGGATCTACATGTCCTTGGAATTATCATAATAATAAATTTAGCTATCTCCATTAAGTTCATCTAATGGGTTATGATCTTGGTACACTAAAGCCTTGATTTATTCTTGCCTAAATGGTAGGTAACAACATGTGTCCCTTGAGTTGCAGACACACCAAATTATAGGTCTGGTAAAAATGGTAGAAGGATTGGTCTGGTAGTGATTGTTCCAATTATATGAAATCATCTAAATGATTACATACATGGTCCATAGAGTAGGTTATAGTGGAAAGGACATTATCTTTTGAGCCAAGGCCATCTATTCATCATCTCCTGGAGTTGAATAGAGAATCCGTAGCCTAGCCTATCCCAAGTGGACCTCAATGTCCAAATATGTAATATTTTCCTCATAGTCAGCCACATCAAAACTTTATAATGTATAACCTATAGAATTATAAACTATTAAGAGAATAACCCACAAAATTGAAGATTTATGGGTTTTTTTCAAACTAGAATATCTATCCCATAGATTGGGGATATTCAATAACCCTACTATTATCACCCTGATTCTGATGTTGATAAGGTGGGGCTATAAATTTTGGAGATATATATGTTGGTTTATAAAACTGATGATCAGATCCAAGCCACAAAATATTAACTGATATGATAACTCATGGTTCCACTGAGGGAATAGTTGACAAATCTGATAATGGAGTGGATGAATTCATAGATGTTGGTGATATAAAATTATTTATGTTTTCCTTTTTATCCACAAAAATATTTTATTTTTAATTAGATAAACTACTAATAAAAAGATTCTTTGACTTACATATGGTAGTGTCAGTAGAATCAGCATCCCTGAAATTCACTTAGACGGGAACCCCGATCGAGGTTGAGGGATCTACCTGTGACCCAAGGGATTCAACTTCAGGAAAGAGCTTAATGGAAAAAGATATGAGGGTGGGACACTTTACACCATCAGTACTTGTATTTGAGAAGATTAAAATAGGCATTTCTCCATCTTAGATGAATAAAAAAAGGAATAGATGTTTGTTAGGAACATCTACCACAGTATGTCTCAATAATGTCATTCAGTACTACAACTCACATGATGTACCCATATGATTACCCTTTCCCTTTATAGGATCTGATTCAATTTCTTCATTCAAGGGTCCATCAGTGATCCTCCAATGACTAAGGGATAGATTATAGATGAGGAACATACATTCATTATAAATTTATTTCCTTTTATGATATAATTTCTAAGTGATGAATCCGCTTCTATCCCTATTATTGTAGAGAGAGAGGAAGATCCTGGTAATGTTATATATGAATTCTAAGGAGTTATTTACCAATCACTAACTACTGTTTCTAATGATATTTTATATCATAAACATACATTGGAGGACCATACAAATTCTTCCACTAGCCATGTTGTTGTCTCAGAGAAAATTGATTATGGTTTTGAGTCACCAAAGGAGGATGTTACGTGGGGTCTGGATTCAAATTTACCAAGTGTTACAATGGTTGAGTCTTCCATGGGTCTTGTGGAATTAATTAATAAAATGAGAAATAGTGTGATGTCAACTGAAGATATGCACATACTAATTAATATTCCCATATATTTAGAATATTTTTATGAAATAAATAATGTAATTAATGGAGATGAGTCTTTACTTTTTCATAACCAAATATTACCCTTAATTTTAAAATCATGACTAATTGTTTCTTAAATCTAGATCCATTGAGAAAATTTACATGGACATTGTGTAGATGTGTACTAATATTACTCACTCTTATCCAATGCTGGAGGTATTAGTCCCATGCAATGATGTGGGGAAATCCCTGTATCCATCTATCATGGGTTCGGAGAAGCATGAAAAGAGTAACTCCCATATGGATGTTATTCCATAGGCTTTGGAAGTTATAGATATAGAGGATTATTCAATTTTAGTGTTTAACCTATAAAAAAGTGAGTATTATTAACTACTCAAATTGTATCCTTGTCTTTTCTATCTATTATACCCAATGTTAAAAATGAGCCCCATATGTTATCCAGTTCTATCAACTTGAGCAACTGATCCAAATGGAGATTCCTCCATGCGAATTCATCCAACAAAATAAAGAGAAGAAGATACTCCTTCAAAGAGAGTGGAACATGGTGTCTCAATGAGTGCATTAATCCCAGAGTATACATCTCTCTTTGAAAGTGACTTCATGTATAACTTAGAGGCAAAACATTCCTTTCACACCACATTTCTTTCCATTTGGTGAGACATCTGGAATCTAATATTTTAGACACCTCTCAATGATCTAGAAATGTTACTTCCCTAACATCCAACCATGATTTCAGTTTTTTGGTACATTGGATTTGATTACCACATGATCCACCATGTAGTGAAGTCAATAATATGACAATGGGATGAGAAGGAAAGATCATAGTAGGATGAGGCACATCTAGTGGTCCAGTTTGAAAATCTGAAAGCTACAATATTTGTAACTCCCTGACCCTAGTTACCCAGACTCAGTGCATTATTTTAATACATTAGCACGATTACAAGGAATCAAGTCCCGAAGGACTGATCGGTTTAGCAGTCTTGGAAAATATATTACATACACGAATGTTACATTACACTTCATTACAAACAAAATAACATAAATATTCCTTCAAGAATGCCATTATTTCCTTGGCTTAACCCTGCATATCAATCAAAATACACTTCTTGGAATCATAGAAACAAAATAAAACATATAAAGGGGTGAGATCAGATGCTCAGTAATTATAATAATACAGCGGAAACTTTTATAAATAAGCATAAACATTTAAAGCAATGTATAACTAAAAAAAAATCCTTTTTAACTTGAAATTCTGCATAATATGACAAAAATAAAATAATGTAATGCCATTTACTTATTCACATGGATATTCTACTTGTCGAATAATCACATGAAATATCACTAACCACTTTCATAATGATAGAATTCATAATTCTAGACTATCATAACCACATTGTCAAGGCCTTGTGCCAAGACTACAAATAAGATTTTTTCAAGGCACTGTTCCAGGACACTAGTTTGTCTCATGAGACCTACCGATGCATTGAGGAGCTATAGCGGGCTCCACCTGTCACTTACTAAGTCCAATGCATTGCTTATATGAAAAGGTTTAAACATAACATAAACATTCGTATTAAAACTAGCATACGAAATGTCAATAATTTATCCATAAACCATGAATGGTATAAAAATAAAACATCCACAGTCAAACATATCAAAAAACCTTCAATACAATACGGATGATTTGTATCATATTAAATCAACTTCAAACAAATTTAAAATCATTTAACGAATTTTGACATAGATGAAAAAGATTTGTAAAACTCTTTGAGAGAAATATCCATTTACATGAAAATATTTAAAAGTCACACAATTTAGAAAAGATGAAATTTAAATACATTTTTGAATCAATGTGTCCCATACCACTTTGAAACGATTGAATGTAATTAACATTTTAAATCATTCATGTCCATTTAAATAAATCCTTAAAACCATTTTGAAGACATGAACATTAATGATAATGGTTTAGAAGAATAAATATTTAAATCATTTAAAATGATGTCTTAGTAAAATGTCCCTTAAAATAATTCGTTTGGAATTTTTTTTATGAAACATGGACATGGATAATAAATATGTCCCAGTAGATACTTATGTAAAAACAACCTCTGATAATAAAGAGATTGTGAAATTAACTCTTACCAATTTGGTAACTTACGAAACATACATCCCATGAAAAAGGTATCATACAATGAATATGTAAATACACATTAATTAAATTTTATTATAGAAAGAATACAATTATGGGAAGTACATACACCACATAGAAGGTAATAGAGGCAATATGGCACAGATCTCACGGGAATAGGGAGTGAGATGATGACCCCTTACCTTGTTGTAATCAATCATGTCGTATGAACAATAGTCAATAACCACCACATGAATCACATAATATCATGAATATAAAGAGAATAATGATAATATATATCAAATGGTAGTACAAAATACACCACATGAAATAAATAAGTGGTGAACAATAGAAATCTCACGGAATTAAAAGTGAGATAAGAAACCCCTTACCTCGTGTCTGACTTGACCCGTTAGTTCTTTAATATCTTGAAAAATAAACTAATGTTAATTTATACTTTATTAAGAACCTTTTTGAAGTTTATAATTCCTTTTATATAACTTATTACCATTTTATAAATATTACATAATCATTTAAGTTAATAACGTTCATTTTGTCGATATTTGGCACTTGAGTAAAAAATGAACACCTTATAGATACAAGTTCTTGACATGGTCAAAAGATCATTATATACAGAATGATATTCATGATTTATATATCATATTTATCATGTATATCTAGTATATACATGTATTTATAATAGTACATGTCATTTTGGGGTAAGAATGAAATGCACCGTTCATGGAGACGGTAAGTCGTACGTACGCATGAACGCTACATTCATTTCTATTTATTATTTTAATGGAATTAAAACATAATAATACATAGTTATATTATAATTCTAGTATAATATAATATATAATATCATTAAATCCATCCTTTATATGTCCCACATATGGTATTAATGAGTCATATCACTTTCAGGGGGCGGAAGTCTGCACTTCTTCAAATGAAATTATCGCGTTATCCATAATTGAAACCGTTAAGGTATGATGTAAAAGGAAAAATAAAGAATCATGAAGAAAACACAAACATAATATATATAATATATAAATACAGTTCCATCATAATGGCTACCATGAGAGGCAGTAGGATGTAATTGAACAATAATCATTTCATCAGGCATTAGTTTTCCATCCACAAAAATATTATGTTCTTCACCCATTAGATGGAGGTGTGTGTAAGTGTAATTAAAATAATTCTCATAAAAAAATACTTGTATATTGAGGATACTGGTGTTGTTATAAAATAATGTAATAAAAATATTTTAGGGGTTGGATGAGTAAAATAAAAGAAAAGAAGTTAAGAGAAATTGTTACCTTTAATTTGGGTAACTTCGTTTGGTTTGAACCAAAATGACTCTTTGATGTGACTTATTCCAAAGTTAGGGCTTCTAGGATAAGGAGAGTGATGTAGGGATCTTAATTGGGCAATGTTTGGACGATTCTAAAGGCTTGAGAGGTGTGAGGAATTGGTTAGATGTGGTCTCCTTTTATAAGGGGGAGGAGGGGCTCTTTAGGAAAGTGTGAAAATATTATTTTATTATATAATGATATTCGGTTTCTAAAGGTTTGAAAATCATTAGAGTAAAAGATAATATGACTCATGGTTGAAATAAAATAATCTAGTAAGAATTGGACAATTTTTGGATATTAGTTTAATATTAATAATCTAATTTATTTTAAACATTTATTAATGAGGTAAATACGGCATCATTATATTGTACTAAATAATTTAATTTATTAGATGTCTAAAAATTATAAAAAAAATAACATGATGTAGGAAATCGTTTTAGCGTTACAATTAATATTTATAGTCAAAAATATTACTTATATAACACCATATAAAAATTAATTACTAAAATGTTTTTGTTTATGTCAATTTTTCCTTTACAAAAAATTAATTAATCTAAAGTGTCATTATCATTCATAAGTGGCTCCATGGGGACCCAAAATCGTCCCAAAGATTCCCATGGACGGACATTACTCATCAATTAAGGTTAAGACATGTGTTAAGGTAATTTATAATTTTTACAATATTCTTTTTACCTTGAATTACCCTATTTACCTTTAACCGTGGTAAATAAAAGTAAAAAAGTTACTATTCACAAAAAATTATTTTTATCTTATTGAACCACATTTTACTCATTGATATTAACCATGTCTCTCGGATTTTCAAAATTCTACTCTAAAAAGTGGTGAAAGCATGTTTTATGTGAATTTTCAAATTCCCCTAGGATGTGGGTAAAAGTCGGTGAAAAGTTCAATAAAATTTTTATATATCTAAAATTATTATAAATTGACTCCAATTATTTAAAATTAACGTATATAATTATTATGTATATTTTTTGACATAAATTAATTTAAATAAAATAAATAATTATTTAAATAAAAAATCAGTTTTAAACTATAACTTAGTGTTTTTAACTATTCATCAAAAATTGAATGTTTTCAGAAAAATACATAAAATTCACCCTAAGATAATTTTGATATTAAAAATTAAAAAATAAATTCTATTTTACCAAATTCAAAACATAGAAGTTGAATTTATTAATTTTAAATTAATTCCCGTAGTCAAAACCAAAGGCCAATTTTTAAGAAATAACAAAAATCTAATGATTGACACTTGTTTATATCCAATTTGAAAATAAATTACTTACAATGACCAGAATTGGATTAAATGGTAAAAATATAATATATTTATAATTCCAAAACATTAAAATTTATAATTTAACACTATAAATTATTTCGATTAAAAAAGTTGTTTTTAATTAAAATTTAGTATTTTTCATTATTAACCAAAATATGCAATTTATCAGAAAAATACCAAAAATTATCAAAACGAAATTTTTATCTCTCTATTCTAAAGAAGAAGTTTATTTAGTCAAATTGAATATATAAAAGTGTCAAATATTGGATTTAAAAAAAGTTCTCCCTCAAAAGGCTGTAAAAATTCATTTTCTGAAAAATACTTCCTTTATCTAAAAAAATTGTCTTTGATCATACATTATTTCTAAGTTACTGATAATATGAATTCTAAAATTATAAGGATTATATAAAGATTAAAATTCAGTTAATACTATTCATAACCTCTTTTGAACGGCTAGTTTAGAAATTCATGGTGTGCTTGAACTCTGTGTTGCTTGTAGTGCAAGTTATTGAATTATTTTAAAGAAATAAAGTACTATGAAATCATGGAGTGTTACATTATTCCATCTTTCAATAAATTGTTTCCTCACAATTTGAAATTGTTATTCGAAAAAAAGGTTGAAAATAGATAATACCTTCGTGGGAAAACCCACATCAGAAATTGGGTTAATAAGATTTAGTCTTAATAAGAGGAAAATGGGGAATGAAAAAGTCACCACGAAATTCTGATCTCGATTATGAGAAAATTGGTGGAAATTAAAGACACATAATTAGAGGAAAAACGTAAATATTTATAGGGAGTGTTTGAGGTAATCATTCACAAACAATTGTAGAATTCAGGGCCTCAAAGCCATCAATCTATGATGATTTAAAATATCATCAGTTCAAAAAAAACATAAGGTATTTGGATAACACATTTTTAGTTGTAAGATCCCTTACCTAATGTTTAAGAATTAATTACTTCATAGAATAAGAGAAGAAAAAATATATACTTCACAAGTAGAGTTCCATCCTTTAACTAATTTCTACCAAAAACTCATCTTTCACTCTAAAAGATAGTAGAACTAAAAAATATTCAATTTATCTGATTCGTATAAGTTTCCAAAAAATGAATTTATAATTCAACTATTAGGCCCTAAAAAAAGAAACTACATTATACAATCCAGGGACTTCATGTAGTCCAGTGGTAGGTGATAAATCCCAATCGCACTATGGTTGGGGGTTCGATTCCCGCTGCTTTGTCTGAAGCGACACGTTGTCATATGGTCTGCGTGTAGTCCTTTCTATAAAAAACCAAAAATAACATTAACAATAGCATCAAATTTAAAAATTAATCCATACCAACCATTATACTTATCCAAAATACTTCGGTCCAAAATCATAGTCCAAAATTTATAAGGAAGGTAAACACAATGAAGATCCTTTTTGCCACATAATAACATGTGAATACCTTCATCATGTATTTTTTTAAAACACTACAACATCCTGAATTACCATAAAACCTTGTTGATTACATTAATGATCACTAATTCCATATAGAATACTTGATATACTCCTTCTATCCAAAAATGTTGTAAACTCCATCAATGATGGAATATAAAAATCATTAATCAGTTTCAAGGTAGTCAAGAATATCCAATATAATTTATCCAAATCAATCAGTTATTATTCCAAAATCACTACCTTGTTATTAGAACCATATTATGGTTTATCTTTCTCTCAACCATATATTTTCAAAAAAGTGAACCTACTATTGAGTCACTTTTCTTGGTTCCACACAATCTCAAGTCCTTAATCAAATTGTACTGCAGTACCGTCATTATATACTCTATAATTATTATAACGAGTACATTGTTGATACAACACTCAAATGACATAATTCTCTAATATCAACATAATAATTCTAATCATTCCTCCTCATCTGTGGTAGTATCATAAACTGATTATTATCCAATAACATCATTTGAGGCATACTTTGATGATTTGGACATTGGTTCACGCAGTGTCCCAACTCTTTACAGACGAATCATTGTACATTTGAACCTTTTTCTGACCCTTTCTATCACGTACTTGGTGTCCTTTTTCTCCACATTTATAACAAACTCCCATTCCCTTTAGGCAAGTTCCATGGTGTTTCTTCCCACAATTATCACAAATGGGAAAATTCTTCTTTTCACTCTTCCCTTTATCCATCTTTCTCTCATCCATCCTTTTCTTCTCTTGCTTCCCTTCAAAGCCATAGGACTCAAAGAAATCTTTACGTATCTTATTAACACATGATACTATTTCTTCATATGTTGGGAATACATGGGAGACATTTTCCCCTCTAAATTTTGTCTTAATACCATGAAAGATATGATCCTTCTTACTCTTTAGATCATACGTATTACTGGAGTTCACATTCTTTCTACTGGGTGCCATTTCTATACAATGGCATACACTAGATTAGTTTATTAATAAAAATACATAAATACAAACTTATAAAACACTTAACATAAATTTAACTGTTTATGGATATAATCCATAATCATAAAAATGTTTTCTTTGTAGAAATATATACTCATAAGCCTTTCATAATGGTTTTTAAAGAAAATTTGAATTATTCAAAGCTTATCCCCCGGGAGTGTCGTAAGCAAGAGTGCATCAAGGACTGTTGTGGTGCACCAGTTCCCATTAGAGTCTATCTCAAAGCGGTGTTTTTGGGTTTTACCCCTAGGTACATCTGTGCTAGAGCCGCCTCTACCTACTTGTATCCGAACAGGGATGTATTTTCTAGGAAAACTCACAAAATCTCTACATTACCAAAATTCTAGGAAGTATTTCTAAACTAATCCTCAAAGTATATCTTAGGTCTATATGATCTAATCAAAGTGTATCTAAATGTAGTCTCCAAGGTTATTGCTAAAATTCATCTGATACCAACTGTAATGCCCCGACCCCAGTTACCCACAGTTGGTGCATTATTTTATTACATTGGCATGATTATAATGAATCAAGTCCTCAAAACTGATCAATTTAGCTGTCTTGGAAAATAGATTACATACAGGAATGTTACATTCCAATTCATAACACACAAAATAACATAAATAATCCTTCATGAACACCATTACTTCCTTTTCTTAACCTTGTATATCAATCATAATATATTTATTGAAATCCTGGAAAAAATAAAACATTGAAAGGGGTGAGATCAGATTCCCAGTAAGGATAAAAAAACAACAGAAACATTAATAAATAAGCATAAAAATTTAATGAAATTTATAAATAAAACAAAAGCCTTTTAAACTTGAACTTTAGCATAATATGGGAAAAGTAAAATGAATTAATTCCATTTACTTATTCAAATGGTTATTTTACTAGTCAAATAATAACACGCAATATCACTAACCACTTTCATAATGATGGAATGCATAATTCTAGACTATAATAACCACATAGTCAAGGCCTTGTGACAAGACAACAAATAATATTTTTTCAAGGCCTTGTTCCAAGACAGTAGTTTGTCTCATGAGACCTACCGATTCATCGAGGAGCAATAGTAGGCTCCACCCATCACTTACTAAGTCCAATGCATTCCTTATATGAAAAGGATTAAACATAACATAAACATTCGTATTAAAACTGGCATACTAAATGTTAATAATTTACCCATAAACCATGAATGGTATAAAAAAAACACATCCAAAGTCAAAAATATCACTAAACCTTAAATACAATACAGAATATTTGTACCATATTAAATCAACTTCAAACAAATTTAAAATCCATTAAAGGATTACGGAATAGATCAAAATGATTTGTAAAACTCTTTGAGAGAAATATCCATCTACATGAAAACATTTAAAAGTCACAAAATTTAGAAAATATGACATTTAAATACATTTTTGAATCAATGTATCCCATACCAATTTGAAATGTTTGAAAGTAATTAACATTTTAAAACATTAATTTCCATTTAAATAAATCCTTAAAACCATTTTGAAGACATGGACATTAATGATAACGGTTTAGAAGAATAAATATTTAAAACATTTAAAATGATGTCTTAGTAAAAATTCCCATAAAATAATTCATTTTAAAACCATTTTATGAAACATGGGCATGGATAATAAATTTTTCCCAGTAGATGCTTATGTAAAAACAACCTCTGATAATAAAGAGATTGTGAAATTAACCCTTACAAATTTTGTAACATACGAAACATACACCCCAAGAAAGAGGTATCATACAATAAATATGTAAATACACATTAATTAAACTGAATTATAGAAATAATACAATTATGGGTAGTACATACACCACATTAAAGGCAATAGTGTCAATATGGCACGAATCTCATGGGAATAAGGAGTGAGATGAAAACCCCTTACCTTGTTGTAATCAATCATGTCATATGAACAATAGTCAATAACCACCAAATGAATCACATAATATCATGAATATAAAGAGAATATTGATAATATATATATATATATATATATACAAATGGTAGTACAAAATACACCACATGAAATAAATAAGTGGTGAACAATGAAAATCTCACGGAATTAAAAGTGAGATAAGAAACCCCTTACCTCGTGTCCGACTTGACCCGTTCGTTCTTTAATATTTTGAATATTAAACTAATGATAATTTCTACTTGATTAAGAACCTATTTCAAGTTTATTATTCCTTTTATATCAATTATTAATATTTTATAAATATTATGTAATTATTTAAGTTAATGACATTCGTTTTGTCGATATTTGGCACTTGAGTAAAAAATGAACACCTTATAGTTACAAGTTCTTCACATGGTCAAAATATCATTATTTCCATAATGATATTCATGATTTATATATCATATTTATCATATATATCCAGTATATACATGTATTTATAATAGTACATGTCATTTTGGGGTAAGAATGAAATGCACAGTTCATGGAGACGGTAAGTCATACGTACGCATGAACGCTATATTCATTTATATTTCTTATTTTAATGGTCTTAAAACATAATGATATATAGGTATATTATAATTATAGTATAATATCATATATAATATCATTAACTCCATCCTTTATATGTCCCACATATGGTATTAACGAGTCATATCACTTTGAGGGGGTGGTAGTCCGCACTTCCTCAAATAAAATTATCACGTTTACCCATAATGGAAACCATTAAGGTATACTATAAAAGAAAAATAAATAATCATGAAGAAAATATAAACATAATATATAGCATATATAAATACAGTTCCATCATAATGTTCACCACGAGTGGTGGTAGGAGGTAATTGAACAATCATCGGTTCATGAGGCGTTAGTTTTCCATCCACAGAAACTTTCGGTTCTTCCACCATTAGATGGAGGTGTGTGTAAGTGTAATTCAAATACTTCTCATAAAAACATCCTTGTATATTTAGGATACTGTTGTTTCTGTAAATTAATGGAATAAAAAGAGTTTAGGGGTTGGAGGAGTAAAATAACAGAAAAGAAGTTAAGAGAAATTGTAACCTTTAATTTGGGTAACTTCCTTTGTTTGAACCAAATGGACTTCTTGAAGTGCCTTCTGCCAAAGGTAAGGCTTGTAGGAGGAGGATAGGAATGTTGGGAGCTTAATTGGGCAGAGTTTGGAAGAGCCTAAAGGCTATATAGGTGTGGGGAATTGGTTAGAAGTGGTCTCTTTTTATAAGGGGGAGGATGGATTTTTAGGAAAGTGTGAAAATATTATTTTATTATATAATGATAATCAGTTTATAAATGTCAAAAAATAATTAGAGTGAAAGATAAGATGACTCATGGTGGAAATAAGATCATTTACTAAGAATTGGACATGTTTTGGATATTATTTTAATATTTATAATCTAATTTATTTTAATCATTTATTAATGAGGTAAATACTGCATCATTATATTGTCCTAAATAATTTAATTTATTAGATGTCTAAAAATTATAAACAAATTACCATGATGTAGGAAATCTTTTTAGCTTTCCAATTAATATTTATAGTCAAAACTATTACTTATATAACACCATATAAAAAATAATTAATATAAGGTTTTTGTTTATGTCAATTTTGCCTTTACATTAAATTAATTAATCTAAAGTGTGATTATCATTCATAAGTGGCACCATGGGGTCCCAAAATCGAAACAAAGATGGCCATGGTCGGACATTACTCACCCAATAAGGTTAAGACATGTGTTATGGTAATTTTGAATGTTTACAATATTATTTTTATTTTGAATTACCCTATTTACCTTTAACTGTGGTAAATAAAAGTAAAACATTACTGTTCACCAAAAATTATTTATATCTTATTAAACAAAATATTACTCCTTGATATTAACTGTGTCTCTCGGATTTTTGAAATTCAACTCACAGAAGCGGTAAAATTAAGTTTTATGTGAATTTGAAAATTCTCCTAGGAGGTGGGTAAAAGACGGTAAAAAGTTCAATAAAATTTTTATATATCTAAAATTATTATAAACTGAATCCAATGAATTAAAATGAACTTATATAAGTATTATTTATATATTTTTACATTAATTATTTAAATAAAATAAATAGTTATTTAAATAAAAATTCGGGTTTAAACTATAACTCATTGTTTTTCACTCTTCATAAGAAATTGAATGTTTTGAGAAAAAATACATGAAATTAACCCTATGCTAATTTTGATATTCCAAATTCAAAAATGAAGTCTATTTTACCAAATTCAAAACATAGAAGTTTCATTTATTAATTAAAAATTAATTCCCATAGTCAAAATGAAAAGGCGTATTTTTAAGAAATAATAACAACCAAAAGATGACACTTGTTTATGTCTAATTTAAATGTGAAATTACTTACAATGACCGAAATTGGATTAAATGGTAAAAATATAATAAATTTATACTTCCAAAACATTAAATGTATATTTTAACACTATAAAGTATTTCGATTAAAAAAGATGTTTTTAATTAAAATTTAGTATCTTTCACTATTCACCAAAATATGAAAGTTTTCAGAAAAATACCAAAAATTTATCAAAACTAAATTTTTATCTCTAGATTCTATAGAAGAAGATTATTTAGTCAAATTAAATATATAAAAGTGTAAAATATTGATTTTAAAAAAATTTCTCCCTCAAAATGGGGTAAAATTGCAATTTCTGAAAAATACTTCCTTTATCTAAAAAAATTGACTTTCATCTTACATTATGCCTAAGATACTCATAATATGAAATATAAAATTACAAGGATTATATAACGTTTAAAATTAAGTTAATACTATTCATAACCACTTTTGAACGGCTAGTTTGGTAAGTCGTGGTGTGCTTGAACTCAGTGTTGCATGTAGTGCAAGTTACTGAATTATTTTGAAGAAATAACGTACTATGAAATCATGGGGTGTTAAAATATCCTTGGTGGATATGAACCATAACAAAGAAGTGGAGGAATATTAATGCCTCATTTTTGAAAAATCTCTCCATATATTACACCTCCATGAATAATTATATGCTGTAAAGGAATATATTTTCCAAATTTATTTCTCAATGAAGAGGGTATTAACATCAAAAAAATATTTTTTTTCTGAAAAAAAGGATAAAATTCATCCCAATGAGTTGGTATTTCCTATACAATTATATTAAATTAAAAAAACAACAGACACAGATTTAGATTCACCCCAATCAATCAAAGTCTATGCTAAGGAACACTTATAACACTTAATAAGGAAACTCTAACAAGTGAAAGATCCTTTGAATTTTAATGCATATGAGAAAAACAATTCACCAATCAACAATTTCATTGTTACTATCCTCATTATAACTATAATATGATAGTATAACTAACGCATTGGAATGAATTTCATTGTGTAAATGTGTTTTAATTACAGTAATAGGAATGGGAGGGTGCTCTAATTTTTTCTTGGGTCATTAGACCTAGAGAGAATACTTCATATGTTTCTAGAATCACATAATGAATCCTTAAAGAATTTGGGTGTTTTTCATCAGCATCATATTTTTATTCCGAACTCAAAAATAAATAAGACTTAATGGGAGAGACTTGTATTTATTGGCCAGCCTATTCATGTTCTTGAACTAATATTTTTACTCTACATTCATCTCATTTCTCAGTTGTTTTTCCTAAACCATGCAGAGTGAACGTCTAGTGAGAGAAAAGTCAACTTTCATAAATGGTTTCCTTTTTGTGTTTTAAAACTACTGAATACTACATCTATTTTTTGTGGTTAGATTATTTTCTTTCAAGGAAGACTAATGAAATAAGTATTTTAGGTCAAATAACTTTGAGCATGAGTTATGAGAGCAATAACATGATCATTATTTTCTGGTTGAGAAACTTTTGGCATTATTCAGGTATAAAATGGGAGGTTTTAAGGAATTTTTTTTAATTTTTAGAACTGAAATATGAAATGAGATTAGTATGCAGAGAATGATTGTCCATAATGGTTTAATAACTATTTCAAAAAGGTTTTTTTCAGGGCTTATGTAGATTGAATATATTTCTTATAGGCACAAAGGTTCCTCTGGTCGATTGGACTTTTGGGGGTGTCTTATAAATGACTAGACTAAGAAGTATCAATGCATAGTTAGAAAAGGATTCCATAGGAATCATATATTTTATTAATGATGGACCGGAGTAGTTTATGGGATATTAATTTTTTCAAGACCATGGAGGGTGGGTTGTGAATGGAACATGTCCAAAAATGGATGGATAATTTTTATAGGAATATCCCATGTTTTAGAAACCCATTATAGTAATATTATTTGTATATAATGATGAGAGAATTCTATTTTTATAAAAAGCATGTATAGGAGGGGTCCTGAGATAAATTAAAAATTTCTCACCCAAATTAAGGTCGTGTCCATTAATGGAGGAAAACTAATTTTTTGGATCTTATAATAAATAGTCATATAATGGATGATCTACGTGACCCAACATGTCTTGATGGAATGAGTATCAAGCCATACACATTTATTTGGGGTTACGTGATGAATGACAACACTAAGAGAAAATATACCTCCATGATGAAGGTTTAAGCATCATGTAGTTTAATTTTATGTGATTGGGAAATGAACCATGTAGTTTAACATCTTAACGCTGGGTCATAGAGGGATAAAAGGTTGTTTATATTTGACCCAAATATAAGTGATTTTCCATTTCATGGTGATCTAACCATGAATGTTCCACCATTTTCAAACACGATAACCGAAATTTATAAACTGAAATATAGGGGGATTTTATATTTGAAAAGTGAAATGGGAAAAGTATTAAAGGAATGAACAAAAACAATTTTCGAAATTAATTTTACATCATTATATTATCGAGGAATATAGGGATATAATAAGTTTTTTATGAGGATAAAGGTTCCTTTTATTAATATGCTTTTTGAGGGAGACTAATGCAATTCCAATATATGGAGTATCAATGCAAAGTCAAGAAATGATGTCCTCTAGTATCATAAATTATATCACTAATAGCTGATGAAAGATTATGGATATCCCTATTTACCTAGAAACATAGTTTTATTTTAATAAGGAAGGTTCTAGAGCATGGAAGGGAAATTTAATTTTGAAATCCCCCTGAATTGGGTGAAACATTTTCTTAAATAGTTCTGATGCATATGTATGGAGGGGTATTTTTTTAATATCGATATTTCTAATACATAGGGTCTTGGAGTCACTATATATCTTTTCAAGGATAAAATCAAGACACACATAGTTCTAGTGTATATTCTCTAACGGAATGAAAATATTGTGTAGGGAGGGGGCATTTTTCATGGAAATCGGGCTCCTGAGTGGGGTGAAAACCCATAATAGACCCTCTAATTTAGATTTGTATCATACATAGGAGAGTGGTGGAACTTTTTTATATTGATACATGTCTATGATATAGGATATGGGAATCAATAAAAATCTATTCAATGAGAGAGTCAAGAAATTCATAGTTATAATATGGAGGGTTGGTGGGAGATCAAATCACCGGATATCAGTCCTCTTGGGGAAGGGCTATTGAAATGTGGAATTTTATATCATGAATGAGACTTTAAACATGTAGTTTAATGTCATGAATTTTATATGTTTGGTGTGAATTTTAAGGCCATTTATCCAATATCATTTCAAGCTTGATTTAAACTGATATACCTTGATCATGTGGGGAATCCTTTAGCGAAACTTTTAATCCCATGTGATCTTTATTCAGTGTGAAAAATGATTAAAATGGTTTATTTCACTACAAATAGAAGATATAAATAAATGATAGGGTAATTTTTATCATGTGGTTGATGAACCAGGATATAGGATCCATGCATCGCTATATATCTCTCTGGGGTGAGAATCACGACATATGTAGTTAAAGTGAATCTTAACATCAGATAATAGGGATGTTAACATTGAAGTTTAGTTTTATGTGGTAAATAATAATGGTGTATTATTATTTTGATTCATATGACTATGACCATATATAATTGAAATAATAAATTATATAGGGATTATTGGGAAAAATATGTTACGATGCACTTTAGGCGTGAAGAATAAAACTGTAAACCAAGATCTTATGGGTTCTAGAATCAAGAGAACTAACATGTGAAATGTATTCAAGGAATGTACATAGAACATGTTTGAAAATAGGGATCTAGAATATTTTTGTTAGGGATTATAGGGATTGAAGTGGTTTATCCTAAGGAAGAAGTTCCATTGGTTATGGGGCATTTTGGGGTAACTTATCCAAATCCAGACTGGGGCATATCAATGAATAGTAAAAACCAATATTTCAGTGTTAATAGAAATTCTATCAACTATGGCTGAGTAAATCTTATGGGTATATGAATTTCAAAATGATATGGTGTGTGATGTGTGGAAGGGATGTGTACGAGAATAAAAGAAGCATTTAAACAGGTATATTTCATGGAGTGTGAAGTTACATACATAAAGATTTTCTTTTTATATAGGAGAGGAATAATTTCACGTACTTTGGGAATGGGACCTGGAAATAAGGTCTGGGTGTCACTACATATCCCATTGAGATGTCAATCAATCCTCATGTACTTCTGGGATAGGGGTGTGGTTGGATACCACCACCAAGGATTGTGATACAGTCATGTATGGACTGAAATGTTATGTAGTTTTGAACCATCAAACAAGGATAAGAACCATTAAATTTTTTATGTGGTAAGAACATTGTCATATAGTTTGTCATCATGTGACTAGGATGTTAGGATATGTAGTTTTGAGTCTTTGAACTCTGAATATAGTGTCTTGTAGTTTAGGACATATGAATATGACCATATGACATTCTTTTTATGTAAATGAGATGATGACCATGGTTCCTTTCAGTTTAGGGTCTTCTAAATAGAAAAAGGCCGAATTGATTTTTTGGGAGTTAAGACTAGGACCATATGTAATTCCTTTAATGGTTTTGTAATGAATACCATTGTATTATTACAAAAAGTATTTCTTTGGAAACCTTCCATTAATAAATCCTGTAAAAATATCTCCATCCATGAAGATGAAAGAATAAACCCCATTATAGTGGAACTTGTGTATGTAATAAAGACCCTCCCACTTTGGTTTATGGTTTTCGGGTTTCTTCCCTGGTATAATCAGTGTCATGAGGGCCAATACCATTTATCCTTATAGGAATGACCAAAGAAATAATTTCCCTTAAAAACTTGTGGAATATGATTTTGGTGGACTTCTATGTCTTGCAAGGTAGGTAGTATTTTCTCATCAAGTCAATACAATTCATCAAGACATTTTTGGGATTTCTCGTCTATGTATTGTTGATTCTAGATGGTGATGTAAAGTAAGGTAAAATTGATCTCAATAAGAAAGAATAATTTGGTTCTATATACTAGTGAATATAGGGTTTTCAATGTAGTGGTGTGGGGTGTAGTCCGGTAACCCCACGAGGCATACAATAGTTTTTCATGCTAAGCAATTATATCTTTACTCCCAATTTTTTGGAGATTTTTTAACTAGGTATTTTTTAACACATCTTTCTATCCATTAGACACAATATAATAGTGAGATAAATGGTAGTATTTGACATTATACTCCTAATATAAATTCTATAACTTAGTAGAAAATAAATTAGAGAAATTTATCATCAGTATCGTATGAGGGATACCAAATATAGTAATAATATTTTCTTTCAAAAAGTTGACAATGATTTTGGTCCTAACTTCTTTGATGGGTATTTCTTTAGCCTAGTTAGATAAGAATTTGGTAGTTTTGAGGATGTATTTGAATTTATAGGTTTTTTCATGTGGATAAAGACCTATGATATTCATTTCCCATATAAAAAAATGAAAAAAAAGTATTTGGATGTGTTTAATATCTTTGGTGGTGGTTGGATGAAATTGGAAGGAAATGGGTATGTATGAAACTTTTTGGTGAACTTTTTAAAATCTAGTGTCATTGATCTATAGAATTATCCAAGCCTTTACATTTGATGGGTAAACATGAACCCTGACAGGTGGGAAACATAGGATCCTATATGTACTTATTTCATGACATCAATAGTTTCTTCTCTATTAATGCACTTGAGAAGGACTCTATCGAAGACCCATTTATAGTGGTCTTTTTGGTGATTTGGGTTGTTATAAATATTAATGTTAATATATATTTTTTGGGTTTTATCTTTTATAGATTTTTTACATGAGTAATCTATTTTGAAGGTTGTTCGCAATGGGAATCATCTAACTGGTTGTGCGACAATCTAGTTCAGGGAAGGAATTAACCTCATTGATTTCTTCCATTTCAACAAAATCAAAAAGAGACATCATTCAATGATTCTCAATGATGGTGACTATTTCATCCCTATCAAGATATACCAAAGACAAAATGTAATTTTACAATGCATATTAATAGGAATTATGAGATTGTGGGATGGGAGTCAATGTCATGTTTGAGGGAAATTTTACCATTAGTCCTTAGACATAATCTAACAGGGGTAATTTGTTCCTTTGTTATGGAATAATCACCATTGATCTACTTGATTAAAAAACTAAAAATTACCTTTTACCTTTCAGTGGTCTATTATAACTTTAAGTGTCAGTTCTATCCCTATAATGAGGGCCTGATATTCAACTTATTCGTTTGAATAGACTCATGACAACAAGAAAGTGTATAGAAATACTTCTTTTTTTGGGATATAAACAAAACTCCCAACCCATGTTTATTGATATTGGGGTGTTATACACATTTCACTTTTGGGAAACTAGAAAAACTATAAAAATACATTCTCCCATTTTTTAGAGATGTCTTGAATTGAGAAGATCTACGAATCTAGAAATCTAGTATTTTATGACAATGTTTCTGTATATGGATTTTATGTAAAAATGTATGCCAACTCTTGACACTTTATCACTTTCTATGGCATGAACTAAATTTCAAACTACTCTAATATGACCACCCAATGAGAAAATGTTATGGTCAACATAAGAAAATTGATGATTTATTTGAATCTGTTTCTATGATATAACAAATAGACCGCATGGTGTTGAAGGTAGGGTCTCATTTTAAATACCAAAAAGATTAGAACTTTTTATCTCTTCTTGATAACCGTATAACGAGTCTCATTATTGAGCATGGTTCAAGTAAGATAATCGAGCCTATTTTCATTCCTGGTGTCATTCTTTTTTTTTGTGAGTAAATCACCTAATGATCATTCTAAGGATTCAATAAACAATAATAAAGGCTTCCCCCCAATAAGAGGCATCATCACGGGTGGACTGAAAATAAATTTTCTTAAGACTGTTGAATGCTTCTTGATAGTCATCAGTTCAATAATTTGGTTCTAGTTTTTCATTAACTAGGTGAAGGGAAAGTAATTTTATATGTTGTTTGTTACAAATCACCTAATGTCGTCAAGCTGTTTTTCTAATCCCCCTAACTCATTAAGGATTTCTGATGGTTCATATCGCAATTTTTTTCCCTTGGGATCTAATTTGATATCCTGATTGAATACCAAAAATATAAGAAACTTTCCCATGGTAACTATGAATGAAAATTTCAAAGGGTTTACTTTTAGGCTATACTGTAGCATTTTATTAAAGATTGTGTCCAGATTAGCCATGTGGTCTGAATTTTTTCAAGATATGTCCACCAGATCATCCATGTATCACATAATAGACATCCATAAAATTATTGTAAAAGTTAATGCATGGAACACTCATATATTGTGAAAAAATTATTTAAACCTAAGGGAATTACCTGATAGAATTATACACCGTTGTGTGACTTAGAGTAGGTGGATTCCTCATCAGTAGGGGTAGTCTTGATTTGGTAATACCATGAATATCCATCCATGAGGGAAAGGGAATGATACTTAGATGAATCATTTTTAAATAGTTATGTCTCTACAACTAGGAAAAAATATTTTAAATGATTTTAGTTGTGATATCTGAAGTCAATTAAAAAAATTGATTTTTTCTTTTTTTTCTACTTTACCAGGACTATATTGGGTATAAATTTCTGATATTGGAAAAACATAATAAACTTAACGATGATAATATTATAAACTTTAGCCTCAATTTTGATTGTGTATGTCAGCTGCATCCTTCTAGATGCCTGTTTGTAAGATTAATGGTTTTCTGGAAAGATTATTTTTTGAGTTTCCACCACATGATTAAGGATATGTATTTTTGCGTAATTCCATGAAGAAACCGTTCTTATGTTTCTCCAGAAAAGAGGTATATACGTCTTCTTCTTCATAAGACATTTCTTCACTAATCAAAGTGGGCCACGGGTCCTTATCTATACCCATATTTATTTTCCCTATTTTATTGTTAGTGGTAGAGACACCATTAGAAAATGATGGAGTGGTATCCCTGAGTTCCAATTCATCTTCCTCTAATCTTCCACTTCCTCTTCATCTCCCTATTAATTTTCCTCTTCTTCCTTACTGTTAGGTGAAGTAGGTAATGAAATAAATTATCCAAATTTTGGAGGGGAGTGAAAATTTTGAAATCATAAAGATGAAGTAGCTTCCTTTGAAATATCCAAATTTAGGAAAGGATTCGATATTTTGAAATCATGGAGGTGAAGTAGCTTCTTTTGACCCAACTACTGATTTAGGGTTCCTTTGAAGCTCTATAAGGGATATGAGGGACGTAAAAGAAGTATCCTAGTATATCGTGGTGGTATGATATCTTATTTTGATCTAGTTGATGAGGTAGGGGCCTGTTAAGGCTCATCGGATAGAATGAGGGAAATTTTAACCACTTTTTACCATTGTTTAGAGGGATGAAAATATAATTAGTGTAGCTGGGATCAGTCTTAATGACTAATATCATGAAATTCATCGAATATATACAATATTGGTTCTTATATCTTTTATCTGTTTAATGTGAATCTTGTATTATTCTCTGATATATTTAATGGGATTGTCCAAGGTCATTTACATGCTATTTGGGATAGTAACTTGGGTGAAATCATTAGTTATGGGTTGTTTCCCTTCCCTACGGTATAATCTCCCATCAATATATTACGATTTTCAAGATTCAAATGGAGATCTATCACCATGAAACGTCCTAATTTTCCTATTAATGTAGTAATTAAGGCCTTGATGTTATTATTATGATACTTTCATGTGTTTATGTGACCAAGGCCTTCCTAGAAGTGTGTAGAAGGTTGTATTTTGCAGAATAATAAGAAATTATGAGTTTGATATGGGGACCGTGAAATGACCTCTAGGATTGATTCTACCAAGGGTATTCTGTTCAAATTTTCATATACCTATTGTATTATAGTGTAAGTGAAAAATTGGACTTTCTATGACATATTTGATGAATTGTTTGAACTTGAATGAGGTTGACTTCTAAGACATTATCAAAGAAATCCCATCAGGAATCGACATCATTTAACCCACTAGACACATACAATGGTCTGATGTATCCTTGTATGATATCATCTTTGTATTTCTATATAAAATTTATTATCTTGTTGGATTTTTTAGGTTTTATCCATGAAAGATATGTTTCGGTAGTGTAAACCTTAGTTTAAATCTTTTGTGGGTTCAAAAAAGCCTATATGAGTGTTTCTCAGAGGTCCTTAGATATATTGGGTGTCTAGGATTGAAAACCTGGAAAGAACCAGGTCCAATTTATTTATAATATGATTCTTCTAGAATAAATTAATATGCTTCCATTCATGATTTTGGCCTTCTATAGTCAATTTTGGAAATAAATTACTTAATTTAGGTAGATCGAACCTTGGAGTAGTAGTTGAAGGTTCTATAATCCTCAGTGGGTTAAGATGAATAGTTTAGCCTACACTATGATTCCAATCATGAAATTACAACCCTAATAGTAAATCTTATAGGATAACAAGGCTAGGTAAACTCCTGGAATATTTTGGGAAACTTCCATACTCTTGATGGGCTCACAAGAGGGATCTTCTTCAATCTTTAGCAGCATAACGAGTTTGAAAAGGGACATGAAGGGAGTATTGAGTCTTGTTGTGACTTTTTGTTCCCTTGTACCCCAAAATCCGGTTTAATCTTCATAAGGATCCCCATTTGAGGGTAGGGAACTCATGTTTATTTATATATTAATCATCATGGTAGGGATCTGTTATGTGAATGGCATTAATGCAACCGAAGATTAATTCTTCATCTTATAAGTATTCCATTTTATGGGTGAATTTTGGTGGTACCATTTGGTGTGGTGCCACCCATACCATTAGCAGTTAGATAATGAATTATGTTAGATTCAATGATAAATTTTCTATTGGTACGGGTTAATATTATTTCATTTTTTTCTAATCATTTGACCATGTGGTTTTTTAGATTACTGTCCTTTGGATGGTTGTGGTGAAAAAAAAGTTAGTTGTGCTATAACAGATGTTATTAGGGGAACATTTGGTTGTTTCAACTCTACTAAGAGGATATAATTAGTTTAATTGATTTCTTCTAGTCCTCCAATCATATAACTTTTTTAGATTATTTCTATCAAAATTCTACAATTCACCATTTCCATCCAAAGTGGTGTCGCAAACACACAACAACTATGATGGTGATTTTCCAGCTTCACATTACAATAATCAACCATATTATGAAGGAAATATTTTGAAAAAATAGTACTACGTAGTGTTACTCAATATTTAGTGAAAGGAGAAATAATTTAGGATTTCATCATGGCTGAATTGGTTAGGATTTTTGGGCCTGAAATTGTGAATAAGTTGTTTTCTATGGCTGCTAAGAAGTATCCAAGAACCTAATCATATATTAAAGTGTATGTCTTAATAATAAACATTCCAAATTTATAGAATTTTAGTTTATTAATCTCATCTAAATTAGTATAATACTTCTAATGCTGTCATTCATAAGGATATAACACATGAGGAGATGTGGTCTTTAGAGTTGGAGCTAGCGTAGATATCAGTATCGATGTAATAGTTGCATCTTCTACTACACCCATCATCTTCTCATGAGATACCATAATAGTATGGGAGTTATACTTGGTTCATAAAAAAAAATCTTATAACCTTTTCTATAATATGGTAAGATCCCAAAATCAATATGTATAATTTAATAGGCTATGTGGTATTTTTAGTTTTTCCTGAATATTCCCTATACATAGATCCAAAACATATTGTGGAGGGAGATGCATATTTTGAGAATAAGTCTGAATATTTCACCTAATAATGGAATATGAAATGATATCATTATAAAATTTTATACATTTGGGTATATCAAAAACTATTTTCTTCTACAACATAGAAGTGAATTAATAGAAGAAATGTTGATGAAGATCTTACCATCCCTTTATTGATCTGGCTAGCAGACAAGTATTCTAGGTAAAGGCTAGTCTGTCTAAATTCTATACAAAATATCGAAGCATATCTGATATTTTCTACTTGTGGGTCCCCATAATGGAGCCTCACCTTAACATAATGTTCATTAGATGCTATTCTAGATCCCCCAAACCATTGAATTTTGGGAATGTAGGATTTCTAAAGTTTGGCGGTGAGGATTTACATCCACCCATTCTAGGTAATGCTTCATATATGAATATATTGGTGCACATCATCAGATAAAATCTTCAAATAAACCCCCCATTGTTATGCTTGTATAAATGATATGGCGAGGAATGTCAAACTATGTTGGAGCCTGCACAAGGGGAATTACTATTTAGGTAAGATGTGGCAGTTCTTCTTGTACTCACGATGGGTATCCTATAGGGGGTGTTCTGTGAGTATGAGCATATCTTATATCTATTCATGTAATCAAAGGAGATAACTCATGATCTCTTACTATTATGTAGTCAAAATATATTTGTTTTCTATTCCCCATATTTAGAGGAGGTTTTCTATCCCATTCATTTTTATAAAATATCCCTCTTGGTTGAGGTGTGATAGCTAGGAGGGTGAGTTAAATATCTAATTTTAGAATGTATAAGATTGGGATGTTTCCTCAGAGTACTTATTAGTTGAATTTTATCAACCCGTACATCTATTCTTCCTACTGAGAAAATATTTCCTCAAGTGTGATATTTTTATCCTCTTCCAGCGGCGGGTGCGATATGAATTCACCTTTACTATTTTTTGATGGATACTCACTGAGGAGGAAGTAGTGGTGCTGTTAGGGGAATCTCTGAACTCATAGAAAGCCTCAGGTTTTGGGTGCACATGAATTCTTCGATCATTTTTTTGTGAACCATATTGCATATTGAAATATCATCCTCCTATACCTCTATATCAGCCTCATGTTCTATAGTATATGCACGGGTAGTGCTAACAATGTTCTCTAATGAATACCAAATTGAAAATGGCTCATTACTATAATAATGATAATATTGTTGGTTTTATTATGGATATAAACTAAAAACAATGATTTACTATATTGTTCTTACCCATAAGATACCCCTTTTGTTTTTCCCTTCACTGGGTGTCATCCTTATCTTCACTGGTCATCTTCGAATCGTCAGAAAAAAAGGCGACCTAAAGGGAAGATTTGTAAAAACAAGTTTGTGTGTGTTACAAGTGTGGAAATTTGGTCATGGGATATGATTATCTAAGATAATACATTTTACAACACTCTCCTTAAATAGGAAATGAATTAGTTTCATTGAGGTGGAGGTTGAGTTCAAAAATCTCCCAGTCCTATTGGTTGGGGCTACAATCATTCTATTTTCACACCCTTTCTATCTTTGTTTATTGACCTCGAAGGTTGTATTAAAAAAATCCCCATGCCCTATTGGTTGGGGTGATTCTAGATTTTCATGATTTCACTCTTGATTTTATAGATCTTTTTTAGAAAATATTATGGGTTAATTGTATTATTTTTCCTTGAGACCCCTACTTCCAAAAATATTGGAAATCCTTGATGAATTTATTTTCTTTAATAAGAGGTCTACTCATTATTTTTGAATACTTGATGCATGAGTCTTTTGATTGATCAATCTCACCTGTACCAAATTTTTTGATATTTTTTAGGGACTATTTTTATTGATAATAACATCAATTACAATAAAGTCTTATTTATTGAATCAAACCTGAGGGTACAACATTATAAGATGTCACCATTAGTGGGATTTAAAGATCAGGGAATGAGGTAAAATTGAACACCCCATGATCACCACATAAACTGATATGAACAATTGTTCGGGAATTTTTGGTCAGCTAAAAGAACTCTTTTAATTAATTGAGGCATGTGTTCTTAAAGAATCTTTACATTTTCCCAATTGAAGATTCTGTACAACTAAGAGGGCCAAAAAGTCAATTTTAAGGTGTATCCATTATATTATCTTGACATGGCTTGGATATTCATCTTAAGGAAAGACTTTTATTTTTTGGTGGTGAAGAGTAGTCTATAAATTTATGAGGATTTTATTCACATATTCCTCTTAAAATTCTTCTATAATGCTGTATTGGGGAGTGGATTAAGGCTATAATATGATTTTATTATTGTATTTATCCAACTATCTCTTAATTCAAAATATTTCTTCCTCATCTTTTGTAAGAGATTCATAAACCTGATTGGACCAAAGTTGATATTTTCCCATTTCTTTAGTGTAAAAATCGAGGATGATAGTGATTTTTTTCCTTCATATTGGAAGGAAAGAAATCAAAGGGTGGTACATAGAATGATCATTTCTGTAGATTTTCTTCCAGTTGATAAAATATTTCACTTTCTAATGATGATTCCTTAGTCATTACTAGCCTCATTTTCACAAGTACCTAATGAGAATTGGGTTTTATCATAGATGATTTGACAATGGGAGGAATTTCTTGACAAAATGATGTGTCACTGTGGGGAGGACCTTTATAGTGACTGCCATCAGGGGTAGGACTACCATTATGGCTTGAAATTTGACTATAAGGGGAATTCCTATAGTGTATACCCTGGGGAGGACCTTTAGGGTATATGATAGCAAGGAAAGGACCTTCTTTCTATTCATCTTCTATCCATGAGGAGGGACACTAGTGATATCATCATTATATGGGCTCTCATGATCCATCAGATTATGGACATGAAGTATTCTTTCATTATAAGATATCTAGGGAGGACCTTAAGAATTGGTAGAAGCAAATTTGTGAGGATGACCTTCACAATTACAGTGAAAATTTCATAATATGGAAATATATTTTTGGGATCCTGATCTTCTATAGATAGATGTCTGAGACATTCAAGGACACCAACATTGAGTAGAGCTGGATCGTTGACCAACTCCTCATTTTCAAATTACATTTGGTGAGGATAATTTTTTGATGCTCTCTTATTGGTGACTGAGGACACTTTAATGGACAGTGTATTTCATATATAGGGACCAGTTTGAGTAGCACCCATGTTTTTGATGAAAATATCAGAAATATTTTTGGAAATTTTTCTGGGATATATGCCTAGCCTAGAGTTGACACTATGATGGATCAATGAACTCTAGTTGGAATTGGGGTATGAGATTGATTTTATATTCTATTTATCTATGGATTTGTCCCATTACCCTCTTTTATGGGATTATAGATATTCTTTAGTGCCAAAGTGACCTTCATATTATATTTATAAGTCACCACAATTGAAGGAATGATGTTGGGTGTATGACCTTCAACCAATATTACTACCATTATTATTTCTTGATAGGATTGTAAGACATTGGAAGTAGTTTTTTCCTTTCATTTCATCAATGTATAGATATGTTAAGTGACATATATGGTAAAAATGAAGATATATTTTCATTATTTAGTTATATTAGTTGTGTAGGATAGCTGCTATAATTGATTTAAAGTCATTATTTAAAAATATTTTTCATATTTAGGGGTGGATATATGGGTCTAACCCTTATTAATTTCTAGGAATCAATAGCTGGGTTTCTCGACTTCATCCAAACAATGATTGAAGGCTTGGTAGACATAGACATTCATGATTGCATGCTTGAAATTTTCCACCTTTTTTTCTTTGCTGGATTTTCTGAAGGGAATAGAGGTATGGCCTGGTAACATGTTTCTTATATTCTACCCTTGGTGGGAGGTCTTTTGTTCCCATGTTTGTGTGACCTATGATGGACTCCTGAGGGTAACACTCACATCATGATAAGGGTTTATTGACATGTCGTGTTAGCTGAGGAAAATAATGGTATGAAACCATTGGCGAGACCACTATTTTATTGGAACAAGTTCATTGGTGACCTATTGATCAGAATTCCTAAGATAATTGATTAATATTTTGGTATACTTTGGGGAAAGGCTCCTGAAATAATTTTAAATAGAAACTGGTGTCACTAACTTATGGGCCACCTGCCATTGTTGAGTGAATAGTTTTTTGGGGATTCTTGAGATGGAGGTCTAGTCATGCATCTTCCAAAGTTTTGATAGTACCATTCATGTGTTAGTCCTAAATTAGAACATTTGATACCTATATTTGAAGGAACTGGGATGGAAACAACATCCTTTGATTGGATGAGGATCACACCTATGAAACAACTAAATCATATATTTTCTTAAAGTGGTAACATTCCATTTTAATTGAATGTATTTTTATTGAATTTTCTTATAATATACAAGGAATTTTTTTAATAAAAACCCATGATAATATAATCTTAATAAAAAAATAATTCATAATTGATTATTTCAGATCCATGTTTGGAATGATTTTATTTTTTGTGAGCACAAAAGGGTCCTAAGATGTGGGTGGTTAAATCATTTTTGTTAAATATTGAAATTAGGTTCACACTTTTATTTCTTCCATAAAAAACATGTGGGGTTAGAATGGAATTTTTTTATAGTGGTTGCATAGACTTTCATGCCATAAACATATTTACACATCCTTTTTTGGGTGGTTCCCAATGGGTTTTATTCATATAATTGAAAACACCCAATGGTTCCCTTATTTGAGATGTCTCAAAAACCTACTTTCCAGAGGAATATGGTAATTTTGAAATGTCTTGAAAAACACATAGGGTCTCACATTGGTTGAGAGGATGGAATGTCAAGCTCATCACACAATTTTGGGGGGAATTATTTCTTTCTTTGGGACTCACTTATATATTAAAGACATATTCAATACTCCGTTATTAAAAACCATATATAAAATGTGTCACCTTTATGATAACAATAAATTATAAATAATTATTTTCATTCATAATCATCTATATGTATATCAGTTTCTCTATTCAGAGGAATATCTATATATATCCAAGGTTCCCCATTGATGGTTCCATTTTCTAATGGATTAGATATTCTTATGTAATTTATTATCATGATTCTGGTTTTAATCAATAGAATGGGGAGCTTTGGAATTTATCAACATCTAATAATACGGGGGTTGTATTGGTTTTGGTATCAGGCCCATGGGATGGGCTTCCTATATATCCTTGTAAAAGGAATGATAACACACATAATTTTGTTCCATTTAACATGACACATCATAACTTATAGGGTTATGACACAGGGACAAATTTTTTTAGTTTAATGTCATATGACAAAGGAATCATGGAAAAAGGTTCCTAGTCAAGGATTGTGTGGGATTAAAGCCAAAGGGACCCAAGAGACTAGGAATGGATGTGTCCTACCAGAATGGATATGAAATTACTATGAATATTTCCCAAAGAATATTAGGGTGAATTTTTGGTTTTGTGGTTTTATCCTCTTGTAGGCTTCCCACATATTCCATTTGGATAGAAATAAACACCCATATAGATTGGAAATCTTGGGCTTATACTAAATTGGGGTATCATGTCAAGGTGATAGGAAGATTGGAAAAAGGACTCTAGTTAGATAAGAAACTTTTTCCCCTTGGTGATTCCACCTTTAGGACATATGTGTTCAAAACACATGCACTTATGGGTAGGGCATGGTTTAAAAACTACCATGGGGGAGTGGTGATCCGAAAGACCAAGCAGTTAACTCTTTGGGAAAATCGACCTTTGAGGAAGGGACTTGGTTTTAGGTCTTACACCAAATAAGAGGCCGATGGGAAGGAGAGGGGAAGACCAGAAAAAGATTCCCCTACCAAGATAGGTATTGGATTGTGCATATATAATTATCATCCCTGAACTTTAATCGCATATGATTTAATGTTAGTGTGATAAACAAGAGGAAGTTAAATATATAGAAAACCATGAAATCTCATTTCCTTGCTAGTGGAAGAGGACCAAGCTACCAAAGTCAAAGGAATACACTACAAGAAAGGATTGGGGAATACTCAAACAGGGTTTCCATAGGTTGAAATTTACTCCTCAAATGCTGGTAGATGTGGGTGATTTCCTGGAAGGGGAGTCAAGGAGAGTGATAAGGCATTGATGTGCCATTATCCTATATTGGTTTCAACACCTAGTCCGATAATTACCCCAATGATTTAGATCCTTGTTACCATTAGAATGTATAACGAAGACAACTATGAGGATTCCACCTATTAGGTAGGATAAATTTAGGATATCCATTACCATAGGGATGTATAATCTATATGTAATGATGATATTCCAAGTTATATGGTCATACATATAAAGAGGGTTTGGGGGATAAATTTTCATGGGACACTTTGATGATGGATACAAATAAATAGGTTCTCTACTATCGGGTATATGAATGGGAGTCAAAAGTGGGTAAATTAAAGTGGCTTGTATAGGGTTTTCTTCGGCTTGTTGTAGGTGGTTTGCACAAGTGAGGCCTAGGAGAACTGAAAGTGCTTCGCACATGTGAGTCTTCGGAGAGACGAATGTTCTTAGTGTAAATGAGGCATGAATAATCTGAATATTCCTTTCTGATAAGGAAATCTCTGGTAAAAAGACTTGGGTGATTCCATTTTATAGCCTCCAAGGGTCTCCTTGAGTGTCTCTGGATGACTGACACTCATGTTTCGAGCTATGAAATGGTACTTCACCATATTAGTTTTTATTGGGGTGATTTATTATTTTTATTCTTGAAATTATAGACCTTTATGGGCCTTAATCCATTTAAAAAAACTAGTTTCCTCATGTTATGTGGGCTTAAAGAACTACATAAGGGTTTATATGACATGGGTGATATAATTAGAAGAGAAGAACTTCAACAGGTATCTACATCATTTAGTCATCCCGAATAATGAGCCAAAGGGTCCTATTTATAAAAAAATTGAGACCATAGGAAAATGAGGAATCCCACATAAGTCTATAGCATATGCTTATGGTGTAGGTCCCTTATGTAGGTGTGGCTACTCCTGCGGGGCCATGTAGGCATAACCTGCATGAACCTCTTGGTGCATATGTGGGTGTGTGTAGGTTGACCCAAGCAATTATATCAATTCCTATTGTCTCCTTTACAAATTAATCTATTTTTCATTAAATATTTTTAACCCCATTGTAAAAATGTAGTGTCAACATAGGCATGAACATGTTATGAAATAAAACCACATCCCCACATAGAAAAATACAAGGAAACCATATTTGTGAAAAATAATTGAATCTGATGGACATAAAACACTTGGAAGATCCTCTGTTTATATATAAATATATATTAGGTTCTTATGGGTACAATATCATCAAACACACACACAACACACACACACAGGCCTGAAAGGCAGGTCATTACCCCCAAGGGATAACCCACCCAACCACTTGCTTTATTACATTAAAAATATTTGTCTCAAGGCCTAGTGGGAATGTAGCCCATTACATGGCCCGTAGGCCGAACATTTTGGCCCAAGACCCATTTTGTGAATAGTATTACTATAATACCCCATTTGCTACAGTACATGAACAGTACCGCTTCTGCTAAAGTTCCCGACACAACTGCTACAGTCCTGCCACCGCTATAGTATCGTCGTCGCTACAGTATCTCTATTTCTATAATGCTACTATATTACCCTAACCCCAATGATGTTTCAACACCCATTTTTCATGTTGGATTATGGGGTTCTTACCACAAAGAAAAACCCTAATTACCTGAATGATCGTCTGTGTTATGAGTAATCTTGGATAAATTTATAGTTTAAATACGCATTGACACCATCATGAGTCACTATGTTCCACCAAGTGTCACTATGAGACCTCCAAAATTCAATCTAAATAAGAACCATTACGCCTATATCTGCCATGAATGTCTATAAATTGTGTAAAATATATATGAACATGACATGTGTGGGAATAAGGCCCATGAAAAGGAGAGTATAAACTTACATAGTAAGATTCCATAAAACCATAGAGTAAAAAATAAATAAAAATAATTAACTTAAACCTTCAGTACTAGTGAGTAACATGGAGGAAGATGATAAAAACCCAAATATTTTATACAACTAGAACTCTCATAGATATAAGAAAGGTATCAATTATATCCCAAAAAATACCCTATTGTTGACTATCCAATGAATATAGTTATTATTAGATCAAATAAGAGACCTAAATAGCTGATGTCGATTGACCATCAACACATGGAACCTTGATGTCTGCCCCAAGGTCCTTGATGTGTTGTATGTGTCGGAGAATCAGATATACCTATAATTTATTCAAAAAAATAATTAAAATTAAATAATAATAACCCTCTACTCACTAAGGTATGTATATTAGGTTAGAAAGTATCACAATATACTATTCATTTTATCATGACTACATTTTATAATCCAAAAGGGTAACCTAATCCAAACCAATGAATGGATCATGGCCAAGGGGTTCTTGAAACCTACTATGATAACTAACCATAAATTCTTAATGGTGTGTGAGGTTATGATATAAGAAAATGTATTTCTAGTTAGATAAAAACTACATGAGAATCAATAAAAATCCATGAGAATCTTAACAACACAATTCGAAGCCCCATTTCATCTATTGAATCTCAAAGAAGATTTTAGGACCAATTGAATAGAAGAAAAAAGATGAGGCTAGCACCAAATAATCAAAAGAACCACATTGGATATGAGAGAACATAATATATGAGAATACAAAACTGATGAGAGAACATAGTTGATTAGAGTGAGGTACATCACCTCCAAATGATCAATCCATCATGGCCAAATCATATCATTGGCCCTACACAGCTAAATTCAATGTCATCTTATCACAACTCTAAAACTGAATTGGATGACCAAACCTACCACACTATTGTAATATATTTGAAAAAACAATATGAATAAACTATTTATTTTCCCACGTTGGACCCCCATTGAATATTTTACCAAAACATCCCCAGAATAGAATTGGTGTATATAGAAGGTCCCAAAAGCATCATGGGGCATACTGAGTATGGGGGGCCACACCCTTCGAGGTCCATTTTATACGATTCATGGTGTAGTTAATGGTCATGAAGTTCCCATGTATGTTACATATCCTACACATATACACCACCCCTCATTAAGTTAGATCAGTGATGACTCGACTCCGACTGGTTGGGCCATACTGTATGGATGCCTGGCCCACATGGATCGATTACCTACCATGTGGTAGGTTAGATTTTATCTTATATAATAATGATCATATGGTTTGAGGGCTATAAATACACACTTGAATGTGTGATTCATGTGAAAACTTTCTTTTCCTAGGACATTGGTCAATATGTTGGTAAAACTACTCTAATAGAACATCGATCAAGATGGTTGACATCCTTCATTTGAGAACCCATTTCCATGAAGCCGAATATACTATTTTTTCTCGCCATTGGTTATAATGAATGTTTTCCTTCTATTCAGGAATCATAGAATGAGATAATGGAGGGATTTCCATCCATGAATCACCAACTATGATAGTGGCTACCCACTCATCGCACACCATCATCCCCAAAAAATGACCACCATTTTTACACTAATAGATATGATGGGCTATGGACTCCCTTTAACACACCACCATCTATGAAAAAAACATACCCCGATTCCTTTAATGAAACATTATACCATATTCATTCCATCAAATTGTAAATTTCCATGTAAGGAATTAATATATATAGAGATTAGTGAGAATAGAGAGATAAATAAAATGGTAGAGGAAGAGTAAATAATCATGTTGTGAAAATTTTCAACCCTTGTTGATGAATTCATCATGAAAAAACTGTAAAATGTTTAGGGTTATATAATAGTACACAAAATTTTCCAAGACTATGCTACTAAACTCCTAGAATATAGATATGATAATCACAAAAACAATTAGTAAAATAATAATAATAATAATAAATGATAGTTACCCAAAATCATCCCTGAAGATCAAAGTATAACCCATAAATTCAATGCAGATTTCTTAAATGAAAAACACAATGAAAAATAAAAAAGGAATTACATTAGAAGTAAATCATTGTTTCATTAATCTATCAAATTAGTTTTGAATTCACCAAATATCTGGTCTCATATCTATTATCTAACATTTCATCCAAAATATGATATTTCCACTATATCCCACTCTCTACGGATCATGTAAATGAAAAATGAATTATCATAAGGGGGAAAAATAAAGTGGTTTTTCTAGAGAAAACCATGGGATTCACTATAATTAAAATGATTAATTACTATAATTTACTAAATAAATTTAATTAATATATTCATCCCATAAGGACCTGAACCTAGGAAATCTTTTCAGAACTATAATTATAGTTCCCATGGGGTAAACACCTTATCTCAGATGCAACTAAAGAATCTATTTTATCTTCAAAGATTATGTTTTGAAGGTAAACCATATTTCATTAAAACACACATGAATAGGATAAAAATAACATAACGCAATTAATATACTATCATATGGGCCCCCTTTATACCCACAATTCCCTACATGATTTGTTGGGGGGTAAACACCACAACCCAAAATTAACAAATCCATTAGATTGTTTTTTTGAAGACCTTTGTTAGTGTAAATTTAGCTCTTTACACTTGTATAGGTCATGATACTCTAAAACTCCAACATAATACAAATATCAATAGTAAATGATCTGTATCGCAAATTTTTTTCATGTTTAACCCTTATCATCCTTTTAAAGGAAAAAACTAGGGATCCTTAACATAAAATTTCTTATATAAAACCCATATAGAAAAAAACCCATCATCGCATGTTATTCATTTGTCTCAATCACCCATTCTATAAAAAAACTCATTATACAACCATCTAGGAAGGAAAAATCCTCTTTCATCTACAATGATACAAAATATAGCATATCTCAAAGAAATAACATATTATAAACATGTATTTTATCATCATGAGTCTTTACATGTCTCATTTTCCAAAAACTTTTCTCACCCTATATTCATTCCACCATATGGGAGAGAGAAAACCCACAAACCATCAACACCCATCTCAGAATTATCCATCGATAAGCTTGTAATTGGTGGGATTTTATAACATTCCACCATTAATAGGGTTTCTTGATGGTTATCATAGGAGATAAACCAATTGTAGCATCCCGCCTTTTTTGTCACATAATCTTTCACTACATTATACAAAACTGAGGATCTTTAAGGTTTAGTGTTTTGGAAACCAGGAACTTAATACATGAAAAAAACATTCTTCTTAAACACTTGAAAGGATTATCCTTATGTTCATCCTAGGTTTTTTACTGCATCTCATAACCTGGGGACATACATCAAAAGAAAGGGTGAGCAGAAGGCCTATTAAGGGAAACAAGGGGAAACATTTACATGTGAACTTGAGATACATCAACAATGTCATGAAAAAGAAATTTAAGGCATGAGAAAGAAATCATGTGGAATATCATAATAAAAATAAAATTTTACATAAACTTAAGATGTGGCTACATCATTTAACATAGACAATCATGAACATATCACCAAGGTCTATCCCCAAGGTGTCATTTGAAAATTACCAAGGTTATTCACCAAGATATCGTGAAAATCGTAATCTCTGGTGGTTACATCATTACCTAATGCATTGAAGCGCTATCAGAGCGCACCCTTAAATTTGAATTTATTATCATGTGAGACACATATATCATCATAAAAAATTTCATAAATAACCCATATAGAAAAAAATAAATGGGTTTCATTTCATAATCATAACGTTTTAAAAACTGTTTTAAAGACATGATCTTTACGTCGCTTTAGAACCCACGGATGGGGAGAGTGGGTCTCATGTATGTAAATACCAGAATTTAAAATAGAACATTTTGATATATATGTGAATACCACTGTAGAAATAAGGGCTTTGAGTATTCACTTTATAGTATAAAATAATTTTTAGAAAAGAGAGAGGCATTTTGAGACGAAAATTCTGCAGCATAACAGCTATGTTTCGGGGTTTTAGAAAACATTGAAAAGAGAGGGGACATGGGTCCAAAATTTATAAATGACCCATAAAATAGTAGAGGGGCAGAATAAGAAGGATATATGAACATGGTAATGAAATTTGAAGGACATACCATTTGAAATGAAAAACATGGAAGGAAGAAAAAAATTAGATTTCTCTTATGAAAAGTCGGTAGTCTAACGGCGTCACATAAAATTCAAAAAAAATTATTTGAAAAGATCAAATAGGGTCTCTCATCATGTGAACAAAAGAGTTCAGTATGATAGATATAGAGATCATAACCCAACATAAAAAAAGGAATTTGAAAGACTTGAAATGAAAGTAGAACTTTGAAAAGAATGAGAAGGGTGAAAGAATCCCCTAAAAAATTCGGCAGCCTAACGGCGTCACTTAAGCATAAAAAAATGAATTGACAAGATCAAATAGGGTATCTCATCATATGAACATAAGGGTTAAGTATGATAGATATAGAGATAATAACCCAAAATAATAAAAAGGAACTTGAAATACTTGACATGAAAATAGATCTTGATAACCAGAAGGCTGAAAGAATCCCTTAAAAATTCGGCAGCCTAACGGCGCCACTTAAAACTTCTAAATACTGAATTGAAGAGATAAAATGGGGTCTCTCATCATACGATCATAAAATATCAGAATGATAGATATAGAGATCATACCCCAACATAATAAAAAGGAACATGAAAGACTTGACAAGAAAATATAACTTGAAAATGAGAAGGGTGAAAGAATCCGTTACAAAAATTTCGGCAGCCTAACGGCGCCACTTAAACATTCATAAAATGAAATGATGAGAGTAAGAAGGGGTCCTTCATAATATGAACATAAAAAAGACAGTATAATTAATATAAAATACCATCCTCCAACATAATAACATGGCGAATAAAAGAAATGACATAAAAGATATCACTTGAAAAGAAAGAGAGGGGGTCGAATCCCTTACCTTAAAACGTAACTCTTAAAACTCAAAGGTTGGTACCTTGAGAGATTGGGGGCACCTTGGGAGGTAGGGAGACCAGAACTTAGTTGAGGATGGTTTTGGAGTTGAAAATATGAGAGGAGGTCTTGGTATTTATAGGGAAAGTGAGGGGACAAGGCATTAATGGCCAAGGGACACCTCAAAAGTTGTTTTCTCAAAAGCATGGGCCCTCCCATGGTACATCCCATAGTGTTAGGCCACATGGGGACCCCCATAAAATAATTCATCCTCTTTAGTCGAACATCCAATAAAATATCTCATGACATCATCACGACACATTTATGATGTCATTAAACATACCGAAACCCTAAAACTGTATTTTTACTATTCACTGAAAATTCAACTTTCTCAGAAAAATCCCAAAATTTCACATTAACCAAATATCAATGCTCTGATTTCAAAAATGAACTCCATTTTATAAAAATAATTTTCTAAATATTATTAATTCATTTTTTAAATAAATAAACTATTCACCGAAAATTCAATTTTTTCAAAAAAATCCCCAAAAATTACCTTAACATAATATTGATGCTCTGAGTTCAAAAATGAAATCCATTTTATAAAAATAATTTTCTAAATATTTTTAATTTAATTTTTAATTAAAAAATACTATTCTCCCGAAAAAACTAATACTTGAATAATAATTTATGAAACTGTTATTTACCCATTTTATTGAATCTCATTACTTAATCTAGGTGTCTAAATTATATTAAAACTTTCTTTGAGTGAAATTACTAATCCATTTGGGCACATTTCTAATCCTAAGCATAAAATCACTATTCATAATTTACTATTCATCAAAAATCAAGTTGATCTTATTAGACTCGAAATTTCGTACTGAACATAATTGTAGAAGACCATTTTTTGAAAATCATTACACATTTTTATTTATTTAAGGTTTACATAAACATGTTTAAAATATCCTTTCTCTAAAATTCATCAATAATATTCATACTATATTTATCCGGCCATTTGAAAATTCATAAATCTCATCATAATAAGAAATCCCAATTTCTATTTAAAACAAAGGATTACACAAGGCAATTACGGTCTCCTTACATAGCCCCTTATCACACCAGCATAGGACCTAAGTGTAAGGTGTGCTAAGGTGAGAAAATCTGAGGGAGGCTCGGCCAACATCGCACGTGTAATAATTTCTATCAGTTTGAACTTCTTGCGAAGGCGATCCCGTTCTAGCTTCACACGATGAAGTTCAGCTTGGGTTTGGTCCAGAACAAAGCCCAGTGGTGCTACCTCCTTCCCAAGTTCTGTTAGATGGGCTTAGATCGGTCCAAGACTACTAGGTGAGGCCATTAAATCTTCTTTCTATATTAATTAAACAAGATTGATTGTATTTAGAGACAATAATCAAAACATTTAGTTTCCCGCGGTCATATTGACCAATGGTCAAATAACAGTCAAAACCCAACAGTCTCATTTTAATTATACTCATGTTATCAAATGAAACATTTTTGTTGAGTATAAAAATAAAATAAAATAACACATAAAATTAGGAAACAAGATCTATTCAAAATTTCGGGTCTTTACACCCATCAATGTTATACATTAATATCAATAACATCACAATGATTCTGTACTAATATTAGAGTATTTTTAAGGAATAATTCTACTATAAAGCCACAACATCTATTCTATCATCTATCACTAGAAAGTAATATGTACAAATACAGAAAGTCATGGAATAAGAGTGAATTGTTCATTATCTAGTAATCAATTCACAACAATATACTAAAATCCATTATCTGTATAAAGATCTCTAACTAGTTTCAAATCTACTGTTAAGATTTATAGGTTGTTTTTTTCTCGAAATTTTATAAAAGATTCTAAAAGATACATCATGAATAATAAAAAAATCTTAAAACTACTAAACAACAAACCAATTCACATCAGTTGATATAGTCCACTATAATCCAATGACCATAGTTTTTGTCGTTTAGATATATTTTCTATATCAGCTCTAGACGTATATATTAATCCTTCCCGAATGACCCAAATTTACATCATCTCTAGAAATCATCCTCCGACATTATATAGTATGTTTATCCATGTGATGGGTACACCAAAAAAGATCCACTAAATTTTACACAGTGAAGATTATGATACATTAAGTTATACAAAACCCAGAGTTTCCACACCAATATATAATATGAACATATATATATAACCATCATCAACTTATGAAAATTCTGCAACATACTTCTGACCAAGAAATCCCTTTAAGAGTATTTTTTTGAGAATTTTTTGTCACACTATGACCCAAAGATAAAATTATCATCATGGACCTCTACCACCTAAAATAAGAGTGGGTCCACCACCATTAATCGAATATGATAATCATATATATATATATATATCACTCTATTAAATGATATCTACTCCAAAGTTAGCTTCTCATGTGCCTTCCCCATCAAATATATTCAAATTCATCAACTATAATCCTAAAATATCATACCACCAATAAAAATCTAATACTTCATTAAGTAACATGAATTCAACATCACAATGATAAATTTGATTCTATTAATCTTTATCCCATACTCTGTGATCTTACCAGACAATTTTTAATCCCATGGTAAGAAAATTGAAAAATAACCTAATAACCTAATTGGCCAATCAACGAATCGATAAGAGAAAAAATTCAATTTATATAGTATATAAAATACAAAAAAAATAGTCATAATCCCACTCAAGAACATTAGGTAACTATATTATAAATAAAGATGATTAATACATCATCCTCTCATTGAGGGTTAACCATAGGTCACCCTTTCGAAGAATTTAAGAATTCATCTATATTCACAGGGATTGAATTTTGTTTTAAAAATTATATGAAAAATTATCATTATTATCCAATGGTATTAAAATTTATATTCTAATGGGATATACCTAATCCCTATACTTGAGGGGGTCTCTCTCACACAAAATGTGTAATCGGCCTCATTTATATATATACCAACACCACATAACCCTAGAAATGGTCACTAATCCACACATAGGTAGGTACCACTATATTTCATTTCTACCATGAAAGAATAGAATTAGAGACATAAAAAATACCTTAATATGATTCACATAATATGTGGGGGTAAGTGTAAGGTATACAATGTTTGTTTGAAATAGTCAATTGAAATGGTCATGGATAGGTGAACAACTTGTAATGACCGAAAATTTTATAAATAAAATTTCCCTTTCTTTTAAATAAAATTTCATATTATATATTATAAATATAGAAGACTCATGAAATTATTTGATTTTATTCTATCCTATGAAATTTAAAATAATGTAAAGAATCATCACCATTGGTAATATAACTGTTTAACAATGATCACATGATTACTATAAATATACAGTTTTAAAAATCCAATTTACATAGTCAAAGGACGTGATGACCTAAACCAGTAGTATCATAACATATAAATCCAATTTATCAAATCATAAAATAGTTATAGAATCACAAGAATACTTATTTACCATTCCCAAGTTAAGACCCAACAACTTATGATTGAGTGAAACCATTTATGGGAGAAGTTCATGCTCAACGAGATCACAACCCAAACCATGTACATCGAACCACACCATGAAGGTTTCACCATCATGAACCTTACCATTAGAGTAATTTTTTTTGTATTATAAGGATATGTACCAAGGACATAATAATATGAATATGTATATTTTATTTTCAATATAATAATTTTAATATTTTAATCTTATCATAACTTTATAAATGATTTTGTTTTTATACAATAAAACAGAAATTGTATTTTTAATTATTATTCAATTTAAATTATAATTTTTTATATAAATTAATTTATTTTTGAAAGAAATAGTATTTTATTAAAATAATTATATGAAATAATTTTTTCAAATATAAATTATCAAAAAAAATTATGTCAAAAGTAATTTTCAAAGGATTCAAAAACTGTTATTGTCATAAAACCTAGAATTTCTTAATAAATGTGAATACTTATTTTTAAAAGTAAAAAATTTAAAATATAGGAACTTATTTTCTAAAATTATTATTATTTTTTGAATCAAAACATCAAAATTAAAAAATGGTGAATTTTTTATAATCTTCTGAGATTGTAGAATTTTCATGTAAAAATTAAATACATTAAAAATATACAGTGTGTATTATACCATCATAATGAACCAAAAGTGAATTAATAAATTCTATAAGTTGGAACAACGACCAAATCCATGTTTTCCCTTTAAATAAATGCGATTATATATTTAATTAATTAATTTTATAAATTCTTTATGAATCACCCAAACCATTAATTTATTTTATGGTTTTAAAATAATTTTTAATAGTATGACTCACTTCAATATCAGTAGTGGTATTATTTCATTAAGTTCAACCATTTTCCTTATAAAATAATGAAACCAGCCTTTTTTTCAGAAACCATTGGAAGATTTTTTTTTTGTTTTTTTATTTTATTCTAAAGAGTCTAAATCCTCTGTTTGAGAAATAATAAAGAATTTCCCACTCATATCCTATATAAACCCATCAAAGATCTCATTTATCTCTACCCAAAAATCCTTAAGGACCATCCTTAAATTAATATCTCCTCACAAGAGTGCAACCATGGTTCTACAATCTCTTAAGAATCCCCTTATAAGCATTTGGAGTCACACTCTCAAGGTAAGGGATCCTTTCATTCTATTATTTATTCACATTCCTTCATTATCTTATGACATATATTTCCAATTCCTAATATTGGAATCTTTTTTTATAGTTTTCTATTAATTGATAGTTTATTTCTACATGATTAGATACCCCTTACACTCTTATCAATCCCTTTCATAAATAATTATTCTATTTTTCCAAAATTCCATCATGGTTTTCTATGCCAATAAATTATGTAGTGAAAACCTAAACCCAGATTCTATCATGGGTGTTCACCTTTATACACTTATAATTTATTATTAATCGACTTAAATGTATTTATTCCACACCCAATGATTGTGTAATTAAATATGATGATGAATGAAATCATGTTGTATGATCAATGTGTCCAACTTAATAATGAGAATGAAATGAAAGTGATGGTAGCACCCAAAATTATATAGTGATCTAAATAATTGGGTAATTATTAGTCTCATGAGACATCATGTTGGGATAGGGAGTAAACATGATATCCTTTATGGTAATTTTTCCATCATAATGTCCTAGAATTTATCCTTAAACTAATTTAATGATGTAGTGTTTATAGTTGTTTCCATATTTCCCCTATTACCTTTATTATTATCCTTCTATATCATGTATCACTGTTCATGTTTTTTATTCTCACACTTTTATTCCCCATTGATATGCCTATGGTCTAACATGTATTATTTTATTTATCTAATTCCATTTTTATTCCCTTATTGGGCTTCATCGTTCACTCATTTCTTATATATGTCCTCAGGTTATCCCATGATGTTTTATGTACGAAGGAATATTATGAACATGTTAAAGAAGTGTTTGATAAAGATGATGTATTACTTGTTTTATGTTGTCATGTAATGTACAACATTCCAAAATACAGTAGAATTATTGAACTTATAGGTTTTATTATGTGTAATATTTTGTAATAAATCATAAAATAAAGTGTAATTAAGAGAAGTATTAATATAATTAACATTAAAGGAAAAGTTTAGTTATTTTAAGGGTTAGGATTATAAATCTCTAATGACATTTTTGGGTATAAGATTACGTATATGAAAACATTCCTAAATTTTGGTAATTATATCATAAGTGGTTTACCCATAAAATTCATCCTTATGTGGATAATACAAGTTGATGTGGCTCTAGAACATATGTACCTAGCGGTAAAATGTAAAAAACCATATTTAGCTAGACTTAACTATGAACTTGTACATAAAAATGATCCTTTCTATACACCATGTTTGACAATCCAGGGGAATATTATTTTGTAAATTGACAAGCTCAATACAAGCCATTATAAAGGGAAAAATACCCATAATAATATTTTATTGAAATAGATCATGGATAACACAGATTGAACCACAGAAATTCATATGTTAATAAAATAAATGTAATTTATAATTTATCTACTAAATTTCATTAGAATCCAATTTATGTTTTTAATATTTTAAAAATACTCATCTATAATTTTCTATTTATTCTAGACAAAGGTTGAAAATAGAACGAAATGGGTCAAAAATCAATGTGACATGCAATGTGAAGACTACCGCAACAATATTCCCATCCCGATAAAAGTGTCAATGTCATACATTGTGATGATAATATCTCACCTGAATCAATTTAAAAACAGATACCTAGACTTGGAGGATCCCCCAAATCCCCCAAGGAAATAAAAATATATAATTGATTGATTTATGGGACAAAGGCACTAGAATTTTTAGGGATAATTTGATCCAATAATCACGGAGTAGAGGATATAATCCATTGAGAATATATTCTCCATACTTCAATGTTATGATAAAGATAATGTTCTACTTGATTTTTATCATATGGAAAGAGAAGGTGATCAGTGGTGGACATTGATCAAGAATACGAAGCCTAAGGATGATATCAAGGAGATGGGGTGGAAGGAATTTTATAAAATGTTTTTTGATCGTACAAACCCATATAAAATTGAAAGGGATTTTCCCATATAAAAAAGTACAAGGAATCTATCAGTGAATATGAGGAAAAATTTACATGGCTTGCATGATATTCCTTTGGCATTGTTGTTACCCATAAATTCAAGTTTGAATACTTTTTTAGGGGGTAAAATATAGTCTTCAAAAATCCCTATATATCTAAACTTCAGTAGCTATGTGGAAATTTTCTGATGTACCATTAAAGTCGATATAGAGATCGTTGAATCTCAAGGGTATCACAAGGATAAAAAAAAGGAAAGTGGAGTGTAATTTCTATGGTGTAATAGATAAATATAACTATGAAAAGAAATTTAAACATCCCACTTGTCAAATGTGAGGAAATAAGCACTAAAATAAATTTCTTAAGGGTATGAGAAAATTGTTTATGTACATGAAGGAAAGACACTTAATTAGTGAATGCTGATAGGAGAAACCCACTAATGTGTTAGAGGAAAAAAATGTTCTGGTAAAACTTCATAGTATTTTTCATTGATTAAACTACAAGGAATAAAGGTACTTTTCAAAGAAAAGCAGTAGGACATGGGTTTTTGGGGACAACTAAAAACCTATAGGGAAGAAAGGGAGAGATTTTTCTTTCACAACCATTAAGGGGGATTTTAACAATGAAATGGTGATAGGTACACTAGTTATTAATTCATGAATAGCTAATATACCTATTGATTATTTTTCTATGGATTATTTCATATCCCAAATGTTTTATAGACCTTTTCAAAAACCACCACCAAGAATAGAAGTAGATTTGTTAGTGAAAATGAATCATAGGGGAATTATTACATCCTGAGTATATCAATCCTTCCATATCAAAATTTGTTGGTGGATCATCCCATAAAAACATTTCATACTATATTTGTTTTTGAAAATTGATGAAATTCCTGGTATATATTGGTATTCTTTATATATATCCAACATAAATTTACATGATAAGAAAATCACTCTCCATATCGTGAATCAACCCTCAATTCTGTTCAAGTAGAAGGAGGAGGATGAATCTTATTTATTACCAACATATCAAGAATGTATATTATTTCCCTATGAGAAAGAGTATCTTTATAAAATTATTGATTCTGAGTAAAATACCATTCATGGAGACATTCCCATTATGGGGGAATATGATTATGTGTATTATGAGTAATTTTTTGGTGTTCCTCTTAATCGAGAGGTTGTATTTTCAATTGAGATTATACCTAGAGCATTAAAATTATCCAATACTATGTGTATAGTGGATGTTCTGGAACATGGGGAGATTGAGAAAAATTATATTAGAATATTTATAAAGGGTTCATATTCCCATGTTATTCACCTTGGGGTGGACGAGTCCTCTTTTTCAAGAATATGGATGGGTCGATGTTATTTTGCATTGATTATCATGGGATAAAAAATATGACAATAAAGAACAAGTATCCTCTTCTACAGATTGATGGCTTCTTTGATCAGCTATGTGGAGAACATTACTTCTCCAAGGTGGACCTGCAGTTAGGATATTACCAAGCTAGTGTGAATAATGCATATATAACCAAGAATAATTTTAATAAAAGGTATATGCACTATGAGTTTATAGTAATCCAATTAAAAATAACGAATTCTCTAGTAATCATCATGAGATTTATGAATAGAGTGTTTAAAAATTACCTCAATTTTTTTGTAGTCTTTATAGATGGTATTATAATATACTCCAAAATCAAGGAGGATCATGAGGAGCATATGAAAAATCATCTAAAGACCATGTGAATGGAGAACCAAAATGAAAAGTACAGAAAATGTTAGTTCTAGTTTAATAAAATCTCATTATTGTTGCATATCATCACACAAAATGAGATATTTATAGACCCTTCAAAAATAAAATAAATTTAAGGATGGGGAAGGAACAAATATATGAATTATATCCATATTTTCCTCTGATTATCTTGATACTACCATTTATTTTTGAAAAATTTCATGTGACTATAAGACCCTCTAACCAAGCTTACTTAGAATGGTGACATTTTTTCCACAAATTTTGAATGTGAAGATAGCTTCAAGGAGTTAAAAATAAGGATTATTACTACACCTATACTTGAACTACCCACAATAAGAGAATATTTAGTGGTATTAAAAGATGATTTGAAGAAGGGATTGGGATATGTGCTAATGAAAAATGAGAAAGTGACAGTTTATGCTTCATGGTTGTTAGAAGTACACAGACAGAACTACCAAACTCATGATCTGGAGTTGGATGAAGTAATATTACGTTTAAAAACATAGTGAAATTATATATTTGGGTAGAAGTGTGAAATATATATGTATTTCAGAAGCATTATGTATATATTCACACAAAAAGAAACGAATATAAATAAACAAAGATGGTTAGAGATGATCACAGAATATGAATTCTCAATTCACTACCATCATAGGAAAGAAAATAAATTGAAATACACTAGAAGTGGAATGATTCTATAAATTTTATCTTTTATGCGAACTTAGAGAGATCTAATCATCTTTGATTTGTAAAGGATCAAAAATAGAATCATCAAGGAAAGAACACCATTAATCCTTTCACTAATGTTCTTTAGAAAAAACATTGTATAAAGAATAAAGGTTTATAAAAAATATGATATAAGAATTCAAAAAAGTGGAAGTTATAACAAAAGGTATATCCTTAGAGATAAATTTTAATATATAAGGTGTTGTAATATTTGGGTCACAATGATGTGTACGATCAAATCCCATGTTAAAGAAGGAGTTATTGGATGATGCACATATTTTTACATTCTCCATCCATATATGAAGAAAAAATATGTATAGAGATATATGAGAGAACTGCTGATGGGATGATATAAAGATAGATAACATAACATATTCATAATGATGAATTTTATGTCAGAAAGTGAAGGAAGAAAGGCAAAAATCCAAGGGGATGATGCAACCATTACCCATACCTACATGGAAATGGGAAAAAATAACCATTTATTTTTTCATTGGTCTCTCAAGGAACTCAATAGGGAATAATTCTATATGGATTATCATTTATTATAATTCAATATATTCTCACTTTATTTCAATTTGATAGGACTTATCACTGACTAAAAATTCTAGGTTATACATTAGAGAAGTGGTGAGGATTCATGGAACACCAATATCAAATGTATCTTATTGAGATAAAAGATTTATCTCTATGTTAAAAAAGATTCTCCAACAAATTATAAATATATATTTGAACAACATCATGGATTATCACCCTCAAACAAATGGCCAATCAGAGTGGAATTTCTAAACACTAGAGGACATGTTCCGAACATCCCCAATTGATGTCAAAGGATGATGGGATCAGCATCTCCCACTAGTCGAGTTCTCATACAATAACATTTTCCACCCAAGCATAAAAATTTCACCCAATGATTCACTTTATGGGAAGAGGTGTATAACAACAATATTTAGGGATGAATTCAGGGAATGAAAATTCAATATCACATCACAGCTGCTAAGAATGAAAAAATGAGCTATGCTGAAAATTTCCAATGAGACATAGAGATGGATATTGGATATATTGTGTTCCTTTAAATATCTCTGTGGAATAGATTCATGACATTTTTGAAGATGGTAAAATTTATTCCAAGATACATCTATCCCTCTAAGATCCTTGATCAGAATAGAGCGATGGCCCATCGACTAACACTTCCACATAACCTACCTCATATACATAATTTATTCCATTAATCCATATAAAATAATTTAATAATATAAACCATTGATTTAATAAATCTAGTGGTGGTACCATTAGATAATAAACTTTCCTATGAGGAGTAGCTCGTGAAGAAATTAGATCATAGAGAAAATGTTCTATGGAAAAATAGAATCCACATTGTCAGAGTGATGTAAAGAAACTAATATTTTGAAGAAGAGACATGGGAAGCTTATGTGGTGATGAAATATAATTACCGCTATCCATTTCAGTGTGATAAATTAAAATTTTGATGGTGAAATTTCTAAAGGGTGAGATATTGTAACCACTTTGAATTTTATAATTTTTTTTTTATTTTTAATAAAATTTATTATTATAATTTATGGATACAAAAAAATAAACTTATTTGGATTTATTATATCTTATTGGATTTAAAATACTATTAAGAATCATCACTGCTCATAATATAGTCATTGAACAATAATCACATGATTAGTATAAATATAGGGTTTTAGAAAATCTAATTGACCGAGACGAAAGATGATATGGTCTCAACCAAAAAGATTATACCATATGAATCCCACTTATTAGAGATTAATAGGGTGATAAAATCATAAGGATTTTTAATTGAACACGACCAAAAAAAGATACAACATCTTAAGCATGATAAAACGTTTAATTGTAGAATTTCAAGCATATTGAGATCACGACGAAAACCATATATTCCTAACAACACCATGAAAGAATCACCATCACATACCATACCCATAGAGAGTATTCTTATGTTTTAATGGATATATATCAAGATAACAATAAATTGAATATTTTTATTTTATTTTCAATATAATAATGTCCATATTTTCTACTAATCATTACATTAAAAATGATTTTGATTTTTATACAATGAAACAAAAATTGTATTTTTAATAAGTATTAAATTTCTATTAAGACATTCAATTTGATAAAATAATAGTTTTTTTGAAATAAATAATATTTTAATAAATTATTATTAGAAAATAAATTTTTGAAATATAAATTATCATATAATTTTTATGAAGTCAAATATAATTTTTATAAGTGTTTGAAAAATGATGTTTTCAAAAAACCCATCATTTCACAATAAATATCTATAGTTATTTTTTAAAACCAAATATTAATATATATATATATATATATATATATATTTTATTAAAATTAATATGATTTTTGGAATCATAAATTTTATATTATCTATTGGTTAAATTTCATATTTTCTATGATAGTCGAATTTTACGGTAAAAATTAAATACTGTATAAATATATAGTGTGTATTATAACATCATAATGACCAAAATGTTATATAATAAATACTATAAAGGGAATCCATGTGAAAATATATGTTTAATATTTAAAATTAAGTTATATTAAGCTTATTTTATTAAATATATAAATCATTTTTGAATCCTACAAAACCATAATATATTTTAAGGTTTTAAAATATTTATTTATGAGTACGACTCACTTTCAAATCAGCCATGTTAATATTTTTTTATGTTTCACCATTGGCCTTATAAAAAATTTAAAAAGAATTATTTGGTAGACACTCTTAGAAAAAACCATGGGAAGGTTTGTGGTTTTGGTTTTTTATAGAGTAGAAAACCAATTTTTGAGAAATAATTAAGAATTCCCTAATCATATCCTATATAAACCCACCAAACCTATGATTTATATTCACCAAGAATAATTTTAAAACATCCTTAATATCCCATACTCTCTATATTGTCCTCAAAAGGTACCCCAATCACACCATAATCCCCTCCCATGCATTTAGTGTCACACTCTCAATGTAAGGGACTCATTCCATCTCTTAATAGTCAAGTTTCTTCATTATATTATCTCATATATTTCCAATTTCAATGTCAAAATATGTTTTTTACATGTTCCTATTAATTCTAATTAGGTGTATTAAATATGAGATATCCCTTTTACTCTCATCAATCCATACCATGAACATTTATACACCCCCGTTATGATGATGAAATTCCATCACGATTTTCCCTGCCAAACCATTGTGTTATGAGTTCTTGTACCCATTTATTATCACGGGTTTCTAACTATATAAACTGGTAGTTATTTTTTTTGAACCTACATGTATATATTCTACACAACATTATCATGGAATAAAATATAATGATGAATTACTACATTTTGTATGATCTATGTGGAACACTTAAGAATTAGAATGAAATAAAAGTGATGGGTGCACATTGAATTATATAGTGCTCAAATACCTTGGTAAATGTTTAGTATCTTGAGATATCATGATAGTCCATGGATAAATTCTGATTCATTAATGGGACTTTATCAATCATGATGAGTTGGTCATTATCCTTGACCATTTTTTGTGATTAAATGTTTTGTGTTGTTGGCATGTTTCCCATGTTAACTTTATGATTATAATGCTAATTATTCACAATAATTTTATTAACAATTTAATAATCCTATTTTCAACATGTATCAATTTCTTCGGGTTATTCCCTATTTATTAACTTATCAAGATTTATATCTCACCTCTTTATTATGTGTGTACCCAGGACATCCAATGCAGTTTTAATTATGAATGAATATTACGAACATGTAAAGTAGTTTTTCAATAAGGATGATGTATTCATTTTTTAAATTTTGTGTAACTTAACTAATTATCAAATACAATATAATTATTGATCTTTTAGGTTGTATTATTTGTAATATTATGTAATAAATCAGGAAATAAAGGTAATACAGAGAAGAGCTGTTATACAACTACGATTTATTACTCTTGAACATCTTATGTATAAAAATAATTCATTTTTTCACCATGTTATATTAGGGTGCATGAAGAAAGATCCTAAGATATACTATAAAGTGAACCTTTTAATGCTTGATAAGATCTATAACCATGAAAATCTTCCCAGAACATTGTATTTATCAATTTTTATTATAAAATAACTAGCCAATTGTGGTGTTCATGGATGTGGATTGACACATTATTCCAATCAAAATACTATTTAACCACAAGATCTCCCACATAATAGTCCCTCAGTAGTAAACCAAGAATATTACGGATGTATATGATATTTAATCCATATTTAATAAAAACATTTATCTAAAATACCTTTCAATATCTCTTAATGAAATAATAAATGTTACACTTAGATTTGGGATAAATCCATGAAAAATATTATCCACCAGACAATGCTTGGTTGGGGGATTGTAAAATTTGTAGCGTTTCCTAAAAATAGATCCTTATCTTGATAAATTCTCCATTAAATTCTCCACTAAAATCAAAATTTTCAAAAAATAACACAAAAAATCATGACTAGGGAACACATCATGTGGTATGTGTGCCTCATTTTATACAAGGAAATGGTTGTGCTACCTTGATAAAGTTCCAACATCCTCAAAAAAATACATCCTATATAGGGGAAAAAACTACAACCACTATAGGATTCTGATCATGAGTTAAATTATATATCATCCATGAACAAATAACTATAAATTAATGGGATCTCCACAATGTAATCATCATATGGTCTGTGAAATTCCAAAACATATGGGCACCATAGTCTTATACTTCAACTGAACATTTTTTCCCATGGATCATTCCCTCCTCAGAAACCCGTGGAGACTCTATTATTAGAACTCATGTAGTATCTCTATCCCATTATTAGTATTTTGTAACATATAATGATCTAATATACACTCTATAAGAACAATCTTCCCTAAGCTTAAGTCACAAGTCCCATACATGACCTAATAAATGATATTAATATATTTATCATTTTTTATAAATTAATTTCGAGCACACCAGTCTGAAGAATCTTATTTCATCTCGATTCCTAGATCTAAGAATAATCTATATAATAGTCTAAATAAATAAATGGAAAATTACATTTGATAAATGGATTCTCAAAAACATGTCAATCCCCAACAATACATGACCCATATGTCTAAGGCACAAGTCTATACGCGACCAAATACATGACCTCAAAGGCCCAAGACTTGACACACTAGAAATAGTCCCTCCCCAGTATATGAATATTTAATGCTCCTAGCTCCCCACCTCACATAGATGATGAGATAGAATTGCCTCATGCAGTGCTTCACAGTTCCTGGTCCTAATGGCAGTTGTCATGGCCTCTCATTTTTCCAATCCATTTTTCTCTATTATGGTGCTTTCAATTTTTCTTTGAATCCTCATCTGGGACTACTAATGTGTGGTATGTTCTTCTTTGATCGTTTCTATGGATCAAAATCTCAAAGGTAATTGGTTTCCCAAAGGCCCTATAGACTGAAGGCCTTGTGGCCAGAAGGAATTTTGTTGCCAAAAGGTAGATATCAGACGAATAGTACTAGATTCTATCATACTGAATATTACCTATAATAGTAACTTATAATTTACTTCTAAAGTAACTCCAAAATTCAACCTCACCCTAATTTGATCATGGGTTTCTTTGATGTCAAGTAGGAGCCTCTACCACTCGGGTACATGCTCGTTGGCTAAATACCTCTTTATTCACAAAAATCTTGGAAAAAGGATCTAATATGAATTAAAAAGGCTAATGATCATTACTCACATCTTTTGACCTATGGATTTGTAACACCATTTCTTTTCATGCTAAATGCAAGCATTTTACATAGCTCATTGTTCAACGATTACCTAGTATTTGATCATTGGGTGTCTGATATTTAACAAAACTGATCAATATTGTGGGTCCTAATAGTAATAAATTTTAAAATTGTGGTGTGGTGATAATAGAGGATGATTATTGGTAGATCATAATGAATTGATGGTTCCCATAGATCCCAAATTTAATTTTTGTCTACGAATAGTGTTTGTGGGTATTTCTTGAGTGAATTCGAAGCTTGGAATCCCAATATCTGATGATGGGAGTGTGGGATGACCCCATAGATATGATATTTGATGAGGAAAAATATAGATTTAATGTACATGATGAAATGGAATAGGAACTTAATGTATATGACAATATTGGGTTTCATGGAACATAATCTGAGATCACACATCGTGTGGGACCCCCTGTCTACAGTGCAGGGGTTTCCACGAAGAGTTAAATATACCACACCGTGTGACACCATCATATGACATGTGACTCATACAAGGAGGCTTAGTATATAAGTAGTAGGCTACCTGAGAATGGGAACGACTAAGTACATAGATGTGACCAGAGTACAAAGAGACAATTCAGTGTACATATTCATTACCAGGTGGTAGGAGAAGGGTACCAGCTATGGTCTGCGTGCTGTGTACTATTCCTATATGTTGTGTACATAGAATGTTACATTTTTTGTGAGGTAAAATCACATGGGTATACTATGGGTTTGATGGACACAAATTTTACCCCCAGTGCACACCATGTATCCCTTTTGAATTTTTCTAGAGCCCTTTATTTCATCATTTTGTAATATTACTAGTTTAGCATGTTCAAATGATCCATCCCCTCAAGGGTGTAGTGCATCATTTCATCGACATATTTTTATTGTGATACTATCGAGAGGATGAACATAAAATTGAGTATTTGGTGTCCCTCTATGAGATTGAAGTGTGATACTCCATCATTATATACCCTAGGAGGGGTTTTTGGAATTAACTCAACATCCTTTAAGAGGTAATTGATCCTCCATCTCACATGCCATTTCAGTATGGTTAACATTATCATTGGATTAAGATCCCCTACATATGGGGTTGATCTAGATTAGGTTTTTTTATCCCCCAATAGTATTGTGTGTGATCGTCTATCAATGTATCTAGGTCTTCAGAGACCAGTGAAATTTTGTTGGCGGGGCCCAATGATTAGGACTCATATGATCAGTGTCTCTGGTGATGGAATGGCATGTGGTGTAGATTCTCCCAGATCAAGCATTGCTCCGAGTATAATCTTGTGGTTTGAAGTTAGTTGTCATTAACTAAAGGAAAAATGTCCTTCCTGTATATTTATAGATTTTTTGTTATGAATTTATTTCATTGTCATGGTTACAAGATAAAAATTATCAGTGCTTCCTATTTTGTATTTTTGGGGTACCTTATTGGGCATTATTATACTCACCTCTTCAGGGGATCTGGTCGCATGTTTCATATCTTAGGTATACTATATTGCATTTTTTGGTGTCCTTGGAGGACATGGAGATGGTGGATCATGGATTAATCTTGGTAGACCTATGTGTTTTTCAAGTTGATACATTTGATAGTAGTCCTCTTCCTTAGAGTAAGTAATAATATCTACAATTTTTTGTTTCACATGTATTTGGTTCCCTTTATCACTTTAAATACTTTATTATCATACTATAATTGTGGGATCATAAATATTTGACTAAAATGGTTTTTGGTTTTTGATATTTAATTGTTATATAGTCTTGGAGATGTTTTCATGCATATTGGTACATTAGGTTAATGACTCCCATGTGTGTGATATTCCTACTCATTTCTCATCTCTATCCCCAGGCCTATTAGAGGTGAGCTTGGGGTAGTCATAGTCTGGACCCTATTAGGCCTAGTATTGATAGAGCGGTATTTGAGGGGGGTTCTACATTAGTTCCAAATTTAATGATTTTTCTTGGGTTTTATAGAAAATAATGTTATGTGTTTAATGTTTGGATTTTAGGCTAGAGACTCCAATGATGGTGTAATAACTAATGTATCCATACACCATGACTCTAGTCACCTACCTTTCAACTCCGTACATGTATGCACTGGTTGTAGGAAAAAATTGGTACATGAGTTATATAATAATGGTTTTTGGTTTCCATTTCTTTCTTGAGTCAAATACCATGATATAATATTTGACCAAATTACATATTTTATATTTTAGGATGCCTTTTTTGAATACATCCAACTTGTATTCCACTACATGATCATGAGGATGATCTCATGGGTGATGAGGCTTTAATATAGGGACCTGTAAGGGACATAAAACCTCCTAGTATTTTACCCTCTATAACACAACCCACATATTATAATCTATCTATAGAAGTGCTAGCCTGGGATCCACATAGGCTAGGTGCACTATATGAGTTCTAAAAGTAGCGAGCACCTGGGTTTTGGGGTGAGCCAAACCCCCCAAGTGGATGAGTACTAGCTAGAAGCATGACCTCGAGATTTTTTCCTTGTGAGGATGCCTAAAGATCTTATGACGGTCCTCACAGGGATTCTTCTTTAGGTATTTAGGGGGTAATGGTCGAGTTTAATGGTTCAGTCACATGATGATATAACTCTATCCCAATCATACTTCAAGTGACTCTTCAAGAAATAATTTTATCCAACCATGTTTCAATAAGTGTGAATTTTGGAGCGTCTGCATATTCAGTAGGGTAATATGATGATGGGAGAGTATTTAGTGAGGTTTACTAATCTCTCAAGATACCCCATTAATATGGTACAAGATTCATTATTAGGATCACAAAAATTTGAGTAGTGCTTACATTGGGATGTGAGGGATTCAATGATAACTCTCTAAATTCCCAACTATACTATGGTTCTTGGGCTATACATTTTTGTATATAGATTCATGATTGATCATTAAATGACAATCGGTGCTAGTATTGGGAACCTTGGAGATGATACCCTAGTAGAAGGTAGCCGATGGCCATCACATGGATATTAGCATGCTATATGCTTTGGGAGATGATCCCTATAAATTGGTTTAGTGGTGCAGGGTTCTCAAGATGAATTGATTCAGCCAAGGGGGATAATGTTCTTCTCCCATTATGGTTGGGGACATCTTTCATATAATTTCCAGAATAATTGTACAACTACCCATGATATGGTTGAGGGACCACTAAAGAAGAGTCAAAGGTAGAATTCGGGTGTTCTATGGGGTGGAGGATGTAGAAAAGGTTATGATAGAGCATTAGGAGGTGGTTATAGGGTTGAATTATTACCACAACCACCCCTAGGTGGTGAATGTTAGGCTTAGGGAGCTGGTGGTCATGGATGATGGAAGCTGCAGGAAATGAAGGCCTTGGACCCCAAGGATTTAGGGACGATACACGGTATGATATGATACTTTTAAACCTTATATATAGTATTAATAGACTCATGTGAAATTCAATCCATTCGTTCAAATTCACTAGTTTGAGACACATATATTTTGGTCGGGCTTTAGTTTGACGTATACACTTAGAGACTCTATCATGAGGCGACTCAATGATTGTGAACTTCTACCAATAGTTATCTTTGACACTTGGAGGAAAGATATTTTTATGGGATCTAATTATATTAGTGATGATGAATTATGATTTAATCTTTGGTATGGAATAGAATTCAACAGTTCCTACCTAGATAGACTATTTTAGGTGGAAGATGCAGTGTGTCCACATTAATGGAATGAGTTTTTCCCTTGAGGGTCAAGAGGAAACCATGGTGGATATAGATAGGCTCATGCAGAGGATAGTGAAGTTGATTACTCACATGTTGGAAATAATGTGTCTTGGAGTAGTGGGTTCTATGGTATACCAGTCTGCTACATTAATGGTAGAGTATAAGAACATATTTCTTGAGGATGTTCTAAAATTACCCTCTCATCATGAGCTAGAATTCAGAATTGAATGACATCCCAATATGGCCTGGATTCCTAGACCAATATATTGAATAGATCCCATATAGCTTCCTGAGATGAAGGTAATATTAGAGAACTTACATGAGAAGGGATTTATGAGACAAACTATTTTCCACTAGGCAGACCCCCATATTGTTCACCATAAATGTGGACCAGAGAATGATTTTTTTTGTAGATTAATGTCACTTAATCCAAATGAATGAGAAGAATAAGGATCCCAAAAATGATGATTGTTGTCCTATTTAATAATATGATAGGGTCGTGATGGTTATAAAATATTGAAATTAGATTAGGCTATCACTTTCATCTAGTATGCAATAAGTATATACTAAAGAAAACATTCATATGTCACTACAATCACTATGTCTACTTGTTGATTCGCTTCGGTGTGATGAACACCATAGATGAGTTAATGGGACTCATAAACGTGATCTTTTAGCCTTTTTATACCGGTTCATGGATGTATTCATTAACTACATCATATTGTACTCGATGTGTGAGGAGGAGTACCTGGGACACTTTAGGATGGTTCTAGACACACTCTGATAGCACCAAATTAAGTATAATCTCTCTTTGTATCAATTTTTCCTTCATGAGGTCCACTTCCTAGGGAATTCGAAGGAGTGGGAGTTGTCCCAGAAAATGTCAAGTTAGCGCTTTATTTGAATCTACCTAACAATATTATTTATTTGTGGAGTTTCCTTGGGATGGCTGGGTACTATTAGAGGTTTTTACATAATTTATCAATAGTGGAAATACCCTTTATATCTTTAACCCAAAAAGGAATCATTTTGTGTGGACAGATAGGTGAATGCAATGTTTTCAAGAGTAGAGATAGAGGCGATGGCTAGTGGTCCACCAGGGTTGTGACTTTAAATTTGCCAATTCTCTTTGGATGTGGAATTTGGTGGTAGATTCTATTAGGAAGAGATCTTATTCTTAGTTTTTGGATGAGACATCAGAGAGGTCATCCTTGTTGCAGTGGTCCTTAGTGGATAAATATTGTTCTTCATATCATCTGTCGATGGTTGTTACTACTCCAATTTTATAGCATGTTATTGAAGCTTAACATTGAGATGCGGACTATGAGGCCTTACATATTCAGATGCCTTATGGAAATTCTCTTTATGGATATTATGAAGGTGGAGAAAATGATATACTTTTTAGAGGATGGAAGATGGTGCCATATGTGTGGTGGGATGAGGGGATATAGGACTTTCATACATTCATGATAGTGGTACATATAGGTGTGGAAAAGATGTATCAGAATTTTTGACTTATATTTTGGTGGCTCAACATGAATTGTTATATTTTAGAGTTTCTCTCTCTATGCCTCACTTGTCAACAAGTGAAAGGTGAGCACCTGGTTCTATCCTAGTTATCTCAACCCCTTGAGGTTCTCGAGTGGAATTAGGATGAGATATACATGGACTTCACTATGGGGTTTCCAAAAACACCAAGTGGACATGATGCCATCTCAGTTATTATAGATTGACACACTATGCCATATCACTTCTATCTATTAAAGAGTATCGTTCAATAAGGATCTTGGGATGCTTTTATGTGAATAATATATTTTATATCAATGAAGTTCCCTCTATTATCATTTCATACTATGACACTCTCTGTACATCATGATTATAGAGAGGATTGCAGGAGGCTTTTGGGACTCAGGTGAATTTGATCACGACATTTCACCCCCAGACATAGAACAAGGCTGAGGGGAACATTCAAGTCTTGGAGGATGTAATATGAGATGGAATGTTTTATTTAATCCACAGTTTGGAGGATCTCCTATGATTGGATACATTTTCATAAAAAACAATGAAAATTACATCATTGGTATGAAAATATTCAAGGAATTATATGTGCGATCAAATAAGTCACCACATTATTTCAATGATCTATGGATGTTAGAATTCATGGGCCCATATATGGTGTCAGCTACTACAGATAAGGTGAAAATCATCCACGTGTGAATTAAAATTGCACAGATCCATTATAAGACATTTTTGAACTTGTTATGGAGGCATCTAGAGTTTTAGGAGGGAGATGATGTGTTCCTCAAGGTCTCACCTCTAAGAGTATTATATAGATTTTTCTAAGGAATAATGTTATCCCCAAGATATATTTTTCATTTTTAGATACTTTATAGATTTATTGAGGTGTAATAATTCTTCTCTCTATCAATGTAGTTGGATAGTGTACATGATTTATTCCACTTGTTATAGATAATGAGATATTTTTATGACCCATTGAATGTTATTTATTGGGGTGAGTTAGTCATCGAGGATGGAGAAGCCTTAGTTGAGTACTCAATGGAGATCAAGGATTGGTAGGATAGGATCCTTCATGAGTGATTTATTCCCCTAGTTTGTGTCTAGTTGTAGCACATGAATCTTCATGAGAGAACATTAGAGAGGGAGACCAAGATACGACCCTAGTACCCCCATCTTTTTGAGTTGGTTTTCTATTTTATTTGAAGAAAATCACTAATGTGGAGATAATGTAATTTCTTTGATTTTCCATGTATTGATTTAGAATATTATATGGATTATTTTTGGAGCTATGGGATTATATGATAAGAGATTTTGAGGCCCAGTGTGCCCATAATTATTTTTTGAAATATATTAATTATATTAATATCAGGAAAATTAAGGTTTCTTGAAAAAGTGGAATAACTCCCAAACATGGTCTTTGATTATAAATATAAGGGAACCATTGAGATTATAACTCATTTTTACCATATGTGGGCTTTATCCTTTTTCATTATTTGGTGTTTGTGAAATAGTTATAATGAGTGTGAATTGATAAAATAAATAAATCAATTTCATTATATTATTTATTTTGATGAAACGCTCGATCTATTCAATTTAATCATGGTTATTCCTCAACCGTAGAGTTATATATAAAACCTAGTGTTTTGTAGGAACCGTTGGAGAGGATATTTTGGAGGATAATTGGTAGGGGATGTTGGATCTTTTCAAATTGAGGATTATGTGCCAATAACTTTTGTAGATCATTTGAATGATGGATGAAAATAACTATTCTTTCTTATTGTTTGATCCAAAATATAGGTAGGATGTTTGGATTTTATATTTTCATCCCATAACTTATCCTCTATCGGGTATGGATTAATTCCATGAAAAAGAATTGATTCACACAGTTCTGATTGATTTGTTTACAGTTGATATTTTTTTATTAAAATTTATTTTAATTCAACCAATTATCTGAAAATGGAGTAATGATAAAAGAAAAAATTTCAAGGTTCAGTCCTCACCTCATGTGGCTTATTTATTTCACCCCTGATTCTTCCCATGTTAATCCCATGAATTTTCTTTAGCATGTGGTTCTACAATTATCCAGTATTTGATCATTCTACAACCGTTGCTTGGTGAAAAAGATCAATATTATTTGTGTGGTTCATGATTGAGGGTTCTATCGTGGTGTGATGATGATAGAGGATGATCAAAGATGGATAAAAAATGATTGGTGGTTCCCATTAATCTTTGACTTGATAGTGTGGCTACAGATGACTCGTGTGGGTGTTTACCGAGCAATTTCAAATTTCAAAATCACTATCTCTAGTGACATGAGTGTTGGAAGACCCTAGATATATTATCTTTAGAGAGTATGATTATTATAGAATAAAAATGTTGAAATGGAAGAGGAACCAGTGGTAATTGTAAACCCTAGGATACACTACATGTAATATAGGATCACACACCATATGGGACCCCTATATGTGATGCTATGGTTTTTGCATAGAGTTAGATATCACATTCCTGGGTGCACTATCACATTTCATGTGATTTATTATTGGTTTATTAGGATGTCACTCATATGTTACATGGACACGAGTAGGACAAAGTACATAAATATAACCATAGTAATTGAACATTGTTTGGTGTTCAGTAACACAACCAAGTGACACTACAAAGTTTCCGACCAATCTCTATATTTCATACAATAATTCTATGAATTGAGTGTATGTAGATTTACATTTTTGTGACATATCCCCACACAATAAGACTGGGGGTTGTCTGGACATTGCATACACCCCTAGAAAATGCCATGTAGCACCATTGGGGGTGTATAAAGCCCTTCATTTCTTTAGTTTGGACATGTATCCGTTGAGTGTGTTCACATGGTCGATCCCGTTTAGGGTGTAGGGTAGCATTACATCTAAATCTATGGATTATGATCCACTCTAGAGGATGAGTCTCAGATACTTTTTTTAGTTTCACTTTTTGATACTGGAGTGTGATCCTCTATCATTTTATAGCTTAGTTGGGGTTTTTTTGAATCATTATGACCTCCTTAAGTAGAGAGTTTCTATTCTATATAACAATTCATTTCAATAGGGTTCACGATTCTATTGAGGTATGATCCCTAACATACTAGGTTGATCTAGATTGGGTTTGCAGTGTCCCCTAGTGGTCCTAAGTATGATCCTCTATCTAAGTATTGAGGTCTTCAGAGACTAGTGAGATTTATTGTGTGGGTCCCAATGATCATGAACTCTAGGACGAGGGAATCTAGGGATGACATGGAACTATTATTGGATTATCCAAGATAAATAATTAATTCATGAAAAACCTATTCGTTAGAAGTTAGTTGTGACAACCTAGAGGTTTAATGTCCTTATTGTGTTATCTTGTGTTTTATAATGAATTGATTGATATATCCTGGATATGATCTAACCATTTTTTTTCTTAATGTTTAGTGTTTTTCAGTTATCTTACTTTTTGATGTCATACTGATCTCTACATGGGCTCTACCCACAAGTATCATGTCTTATGCAGATGGTGAACCATTGGGAAGTTTCTTAAGAGGATAGGAATTTGATGGAGAATTTCTTGATCGTGAAAATCCATGATGGTTTTTAAGTGGTATCATTTGACAATAGATCTCTCCCTTGGAGTTGGTCGGACTCTCTAAAATTTCTTGCACCTGTATTTAGACCTTTTTATCACTTTTAGTACTTTATTATCACACTTAGATTGTTGGACCAAAGATGTATTCCAGATTGGGTTTCATTTGTTTTAAATTTCAGTTTCTTATGTCATTAAATATGTGTGTGTGCGTTCAGATACATTAGGATAAGTCCTCCCATTCATTTGATATGCCTGCTCAGTGCTGGTCACCATGTCTTGACCTGTAGGCCGGTTTGGGGTAGTTATGGTTCAGACCACAATGGTCCGGGTTTTGATAATCAAATCCCATAATCCCTCCATCAAAAAAATCATTAGAATATACTGAGGATAACTTTCTCATCACCGAGGTATACATGGTCAATGAAGAGTCTCAAACTATTTTTCATCGAATCACACCTCCATTCAAGAATACTAGTCTAAAAGATATGACAAAACTAATAATGGTTCTCGGTCAAGGGGGTACTGAATCAAAAATTCACAACCCCAAGGAATTCTCAATGGAGAGATACTTTAGGAAATAGGAGAAGGGAGCACTCATTATAGCATATTCATAGGATAATCATCACAAAATACTAAAAATGTAAACTACACACATAGTTCCCCATTGCCTCTTTAGAAAAAATAATTCAAACCCACAAACTATAAAATAGAACATAGGTTATGATGGGTTGAAAACAATAATTAATAGGAGAACATAGTATGTAAGAGCAAAAAACATAATAGATAATATAAAAAGTGATAGTAAATAAAAAATGAGAATGAGGTACTAAAACATTGAATGCTCTGATCACTATGCCTAAACCCTATCATAAACCTTATGGTGTTATAATAAATAATTCATATATCTTATTCAATAATGAATTGGATAGACAAATAGGCCTTTCCACTATAATTTAAATGGATAAATAATGATGATAATATATATATGTTTGAAAATTTTACACCAGATTAATATTTTACTAAAGACACCTGCGAAATAAGGGTGAATATTTAGAAGGTTGGGCGGAACGCCGAGGGTTGGTGGTCATGCATTAATGGGTGTGTAGTCCAGTGTTTTGAAGAATTTATCTAATGACAATTATCTATAGTGTGTGTACCATTTAACCCAATGTCAGGTCAGAGTATATCCAATATGGTTTAGCTAGGCCAACCCAGCTAATAGCCTATTCTAGTATTCCTTCCCGCTTGAGACATTGCAGGTGGGTCATTATCTGATCTTGTAGTGACCAAAGATATGGGAGTGGGGTATCAATACACACCAAATCCCAATATTTAACTGATTTTTTTTGTTAAGTCTTTGAATGTAATGAATGTCATTAACCCCTCATGTAGTACTGACTACAATGGTGGTCACACTACCATTACACATTACTTTCCAGGATGGTGGTCGACCTCCCATCAACCGCGTGTTCCTAGATTCTAGAATATCATTTATACAAGATGATTTAATACCTCCCCTTAAACCAAAATAGGCTTAAATTTAATCTAGCCTCCATTTAGCCAGCACCAGCTAACCCCTATTATCACACTACAACCCATTAGGGTAGTTATCTTCCTCTTTGTGAACCACTGACCATCATAGTAGTTGGACACCCCTATATTAAAAAAAACATGATCCCTTTACCATACTAAACCTCGTTGAACATCAATGTGAGATAGAAACAAAGAGTGATAGGGATATATTTGATAAGGATAGTGGAGGAGAGAATAATCAAGTTGTGACGTTATTCATCACATATTGAAAAATTCAAAAACAATTCAAGAACAATGTTTTGTTTAAACATTTTAAAATAATAATTTAATTGGATTAGGTTCTAAAATCCTTTAATGAAGATACAACAATCACAACATGTGATAATGAAAAAAATAATAAAATTAAGAAGATTATTTACACAAAATCTTCAAAAAATAACGATGTATAAGCCATCAATTCAATGTGGATTTACTAAAAAATTGTGGAATGAAAATAAAAAGGCCCTAACTAAATGTAAAATAACTATTACTTTAATGAATCATCATATCTGGGATTTCATTCATGGAATTCATTAAATATCTAACCTAATTTATATAATAAAACATTGCTTTCAAAAACTTTTTATCTATACAAACTATTTCACTCCCCAAATATCATGTTAATAAAAAACTAATAATTCCAGAGATGGAAAATTATATATATGTTATACATATCTCCTAGGGTTTAATAGTAATTAAAATGATTAATTAATCTAATTAATGAAATCAATTAAAATAATTTGTTCCACCGAAACATTTTGAACCCAGGAACATCAATGAAATCTAAAATTATAGTGCCCCTTGTTCAAACCCCTCATATTCAAAATAACCAAAAACATATACATCTCTATGAAGAATACATTTTAAGGAGAAAAATAATTAAAAAAATAGGTTTGGGGGATAAATATAATATATTTTACTTAATATATTATTATCAAGGTCTCACTACATCCACAATTTAATGTTGGTTAAAAAATAGTGTAAAACCCATACACTGAAATGAACATATTAATTATAATATTTTTAGAGTTCTTTTTAAAGGTATACCATTTTACCACTAAGGAGGGTTGAGGACTCTCAAAATCAAACTAAGATATCTCTTGATCAAAAAAATACATGGTTATTACAATAATATCATTTTTAAATAATCATAATAATTTCTGTATGATATATTAAGATTGGATAATTAGATTTAGGATATGTATTGACGGGATATTAAATTTAATTAATTTATAATCAATATACACGTAGATAAAATCATTTTTTCTTACAACAACTTCCATCAAAATGAAGGAATTGTACCTCCTTCTTATGACTAAAGGTGACCAAATGCAAGAGAGGAATTTAGTAAATGGAATTTGGGAGAAAATTTAAGATAAAATATAACACCAAGATATTTTTCTAAATAATAACATTAATTTGAATAATATATACAAAAAGGAACACAGAGCATAACCAGACCATAAAATATATTATTTAATTAAGATTCTTAGGACCTAGCTGTTAAATTTTTAGGTTATTAATAAAAAGAAATAAATTAAAATAATTTTATGACTTATATTGTTGAATATAAATTTTTTATTTAGCAAGTGAGCATAAAAAAATTCATTTCAATGAATCCAATTTATTTTGTAAAACAATATTTTTTTATAAAAAATAGTTCCGTTGCATTTGGGTGCACTAATATTAAAATTAATATTTAAAACTTTTCTAAAATTTATTTGAAAAAATAAATTTAACTTTTTGAATAGTAATTTCTTAATTATATTATAGTTAATTTTTTATATTTTTAAAAAAATATGAATTTTTCAATGAATAGTAAAAAATAATGGATTTTATTGAAAACTACATTTTCATTGAATGATTTCAAATGTTCGTTTTTGATTTAAAATTATTTTCAAATAATGTTTTCTCAATTATATAAAAATTATTCCATTATTGCTCATTTTAATCATTTATTTTTCAAATTTCAATATAATAGTTTTTTACAAATGAAAAGTTATTTATTGGAAAATCGTTTTTACATCATGCATGCGAGCATAGTTTTAAATTAAATTCTGCCACTTACGAGAATGGAATTTTTTTTGAATGGATATAATATTTTGAATAACCATAATTAATATTATATAATAAGGTCAACTTATTTTTTTATCATAATGAACAGTATAAATTTGTTAAAATTAATTTGCTTGGTTAAGGTTGAAACAGATTTACCAGGGTGGGTGGGAGAGGTTAAACTAAAAAGATAACTTTTAAAATTTCCATTTTTTTAAATTCATATTTTTTTATATATTTTGACCTTACCTCATCCATGTATCGATAATGAGTCATTTTCAATCCTTTTCTCCATTAAAAAACATGGGTATAATTTATTCTTTTTAAAAATTCCAATTTGTATATACACTAATTAATAAAGGTAATCAATTCCCCTCTCTAGTTCACACTTTAAAATAAATTGGGTTAAGAAAATTCATACTTAAATACCTCCCCAAGACCTATATTAATTTATTTTATCATAAAATAGTTCTATGAAGGTATAAGTATAAACATATGGTTATTATCCGATGAAGTGTTATTATTTTTAATATACAATTTTCATAAAAGGTATTCTTATAAAAACCATAATATATTCATAAAATATAATTAAATAACAAAATTTAATATAATATATACGTAATTTTTATTATGTTAGAGTCATAATCCATATCCATTATCTCTACCAACAAATTGGAAACAGTGTGCTGACCATTTACAATCCCTTTAGCATCAAATAATTTCCAATTTCAACTGAAACACTCTCTATGTAAAACCCAAACAAGATATAACAAATAATAGTAAAATATTACCTTAAAACATGAACTAGGAATCCCTATAATGGTTAGGATTTTAAAATGTTTCCACATTATAAGAAATCATCAAAGAAAAATACTCCCCAGAATATCAATGACTCCAACGTAAAAGGGATTGGCCAATGAGCCGACATTTCTTTTTATCTCTCCCATGTTTTCTCCTAAACTCTTCCATGTAATCACAACACCTAAACTATTATCATGGTCTTTCCCTAAAACACTTGTTTACGGAAATCCATAACATCAACTGGATGATTCTCAATGGATGCATATGTATAAAGATCAATATCATCTACCTCGATCACCTGATAAGGTTTTGGGTGAATCTTTTTAATAAGTGACACATTATTAACATAATTCATAACACTAATCCTATGTGAGAGAGCCAATCGGTACACCACTAGACTGATTCTCTCACCAGTCTCAAATGGTCCAACAATCATGGGTGTCAACTCGCCATACGTTAAAATCCTACGGTGACCCAAACTAGGGGACATATGAAGGAATACATGATAATCCAATATAATCTCAAGGGGTCAAAAAAATAAATGAACATATGAATTCTACCAACTATTGTAACATCCTGAGTTTTATGAAAAAAACAACATGTTCAATAGAGTATATGATACACTAATTTGAGCTTAAACAAACAACTAAATATTACTATTTAAATGTTACCCTTAGAACCAAGATAGTGGAATGGAAGGAATGAATAAGTTTATAGATTTATAATAATATTATTTAAAAATGTTTAAATAATGATTAATTGGTTACCAAATTTATTAAAAATAGAAATAGAAACAAATTTAATGTAAAAGATGTGTTTTATTGAAAACATATTTAATAGAGAATAATTGTGTTTATAAAATCATATCACCCTTTAGGTATTTTTATTTAATTAAAAATATTTTTTATATATTAAATGTAATGTTTGAAATTTTTCTTATATGTTTTCTAGTTATGATATAAGAACAAATTCTATTTTTTTTGGAAAAAAGATGTAATTTTCAAGAAAATATTCTTTTAAAATATTTTGATGGATAACCCTTTTTAAATAAAGTTTTTGTCACTTTTATATGTTATATTTGAAAATAAAAACCTCTTATTTAGAAGCAATAAATCAAAATTTACTTTGGTTGAATTTTGGAATTTTTATAATAATGTTTTTAATGAGTTGTGAAAAATAATGGATTTAAATTTAAAACCGCCATTTCATCTAATTTTTTATATAATGATATAGTCTTTTTAATTGGTTTTAAAGATAAATTGGATTACTTTTAATCCATTTTTGGTCATTCTATGTAATTTCACATTGAAATTAGATATATATGCACATCAATCTTTTGTTGGTTAATACTTTTTAAAAAGCGGTTTCATTATTTTGGCAATGGGAACTAATTTTCAATTAATTACTTAAACATATATGTTTTGAATTATTCAAAATGGATTACATATTTTGAATAAAAAATTCCAATGTATTTATATAGGTCCTTTTTATTTTTAGACATTATTAATAGTTATTTAGGAAATTATTTATATTAATCATGGTTAAAGGGTAAATCATGTAAATAAGGGTAAAGAATAATATAATAATAATGTTAAATTACCCTATCATTTGTTCTAATCATATTGGATGAGATATTTTCAACCATTATAATATATGGGTTTATTGTAGGAGTCCTTGGAGCCACTTGAGATTGATAATGAAATATTATCATAATTAATTTAAAGTAACGATAAATAAAACACAAACATGTACCTTTTTACTAGAACAATTTCAAGGTGGGGTTATATAATTGATCTCCTTGAAAATAAATAGTAACTAAAAATATAATTTTTTTTCTATATCATGGTAATTTATTTACAATTTTTATATATTAAATAAATAAATTTATTTATGACATAATGATGATGTAGTGATTACCTTATGAATGAATGACTGAAATAGATGATATTATCAATATTAAAATAAATATAATTTGAACATTTTGATTCCACAAATGAATTTTATGGATTATTATGACATGTTAACTATGAGTTAGTGTTGTTTTTGATAATTAATCATGTTTTTATGACTTTCACAAAAATAAATTACTAAATAGTTTCAAAATTGACATAAATGAGTTTTCAAAACAAATAATAATATTATTAAAAGATATAATAGTCATAAAAATCTAAGATTTGGCCAAATTAATTAGATAATGTTAAAAATGTTATTATTGATCCTCTTGAGGCTCAATTGAAATTTTATAGTAATCATATTACCCATATAGTGTAAAAATAAAAGAAGACATGGTAAGAGTTAATTTATTTAACAAAGGGTTAAAGACAAAACATAAGGTCATATTTTTCACCTAAACATTTATCAAACCAATTTGATGAGTTTATTTAGACAAATAATAATCTCATCCTCTAAATATATCACTTTGGAACTATTATAATTCTAAAATCAATTTATAATAATATAATATTTCAAGACTTTCCTAAAGTGCCGCTCCTCCTTATAAAATGCCACCATCTATACCAACTTACTCACACCTCTCAATCCCCTTGGATTCTCTAAATTATTCCAAGATAAACTATTAACATCACACCCATAATCCTAAAATCCTTTCCTTGGATAGAACGAAATCAATGAAATCCTTTTGGCTCAAATAAAAAAGTGTTACCTGATTTAGAGGTAACGTCTTCTCTCAAGCTCCTTTCCTTTATTTTTATTCCCCAATACCTATGCTCTTATTATTATATGATTACATAATAAAAACTGTATACTATATACTTTAGGAAGTTTTTATTATAAATTTTTTACCTAATCTTACGCACACCTCCATCTAATGTATTTAGAACATACTGTTTCTTTACACGGTGAACTACTACATCACAAAACAATGATTGTTCAATTTTCTCCTACAAAATATAATGGATTTCATTATTATGGAAGTATATTTATATACAATATATATTATATTTATATTATCTCTATTCTTATTTAATTTTTTTACAACATACCTTTATGCTTTCCATAATGTGTAAGTATGATAATTTCATTTGAGGACGTTTGGACTATCGTCCCATCAAAGGGATATGATTCATTGTTTCAATACATAAAATATATAAATTATGGGGTTGATGAAATTAAATAACATATATAACACATATATTATAATTTTATTATAATATACTTATGTATCATTTATTTTTCATTCCATTAATTTGAAAAATAAATGAAAGTAGAATTAATGTGTACGTACGACCTACCGTCTCCACGAACAGTGCATTTAATTTCTTATCTCCAAGTATTATGGATTAATATAAATACATATATACTAGATATATATGATACTAAAATATAAAATACTATCATAGAGATACTTTTATTTTTACTACATGGGCAATTTGTAATTATAACAAGTTCATTTTTGACTCATGTACCAAATATCGACAAAATGTCAGATATAAACTCAAATAATTAACTAATTGTTGTAACACAGTAATAAGTGATATAAAATGAATAAGAAACTTGAAACGGTTATCAATAATGTATAAATTAACCTTATTTTATTATTCGGATAATAGAAGAATGATCTAGATAAGTTGGAGTCATGGTAAGGGAATTTCTTTACACAATTTCCATTCTTGGGGTTAATTTTATACTTCTTGACTATATCATGCTATGATTATGGGAGAAATCAATTTTAATATATTATATTTTATTTATACTTTTTTATATGTATTTTTATTTAATACACATAATTGATCTGTTTTATTGACAAAATAATCATTTTAAAATAAATCTTAACTCGATCTCCATTCATTGAGTTAAATATCCATGACATTGGTTTTGTTTTTCCAACATTATGTTTGAATGAACTATGATTGTTTTTCAAAGAAAAACCACTTATATTTGTTGTATTTATATTTACCACACATAATTATTTCATTGATTTATCATTAATATAATGACATTATCCTTGTAAGGTATTTCATCTCAATTTACATTCTATTGTGACGTATTTGTTGTTATGAATCAATTAACTTTTATATGGTGTATATACTGACCTTTGACATATTTTATCATGAATCTCTTTATTCCCATGATATTATAAATTTTTATTGTTATTTAATTATTTTTATTCATGTATTTCTCAAGTGGTAAGGGAATATTTAACTAAAAAATGATTTTAAATGTTTTAAATATTTATTCCTTTAATTATCTGTCATTAATGTCCCCATTTTAAAAATGGGATTAAATATTTATTTATATAGACATTAATGTTCTAAAATATTAATTAATTCAAATGTTTGAAATTTTTGTTGGACTCTTTTGTTCAAAAATATTCTTCTTAAATGGTTTAAAAATGAGTTTTTTTTAAAATTGGATTGATTATGTTAATATATTGAAATTATATCTTATGAATGAAAATGTGGAAATGTTATTTTTAATTTAATATGGTTTTATGTTTTTTTGATTATGTTATGTTTCTATGGAATTGTTTATTTATATGGTTGGTTCAATGATAAACCGAGGGTGGGTGAGCCCGCGATAGCTCTCTAATGCATTGGGTAATGCAACAAAGGTAAACGTTATGGTTTATCCTAAGAGATTTAGGGAATATACTATGATGGGATTTCCAAATGTAACCATGAAAGTTACTACATATGAAGCTGTGAAAGATACAATATAAGTATGATAAGTATTCGACATGTGACCTTTATGCTTTATTATTTCTATAATGTTTTTTAGGAATATTATGATTACATGATGTAAACTATGTAGATTCTGTTTTATGTGTGTAAAGTATGATTTTCTGAAAATGTTTTCATATGTTTTAAATATTCATGGACTAACAGTTTTATTATTTATTTTATATTAATTACTAAACCTTTTATACTCACCTTGAGTTTTTAAAATTTTTTCCATATAGAATAAGGATTGGTATGAGAAAGGAATATGGAATGTATATTTTTATCAAGAAAAAGTCAAGATTTTTTTAAAGGGTTTCCTTTAGTGAAAAAAGTGGACACTGAGTGTACTTGTACACATGTAATGTATGGGACTATTATATAATAACTATGGCCTAATTCTCTAAAACCCTAAATTTGAAAAGATACTTAATATGAAATAATATCAAATTATTGACATAAAGCAAGATTATGTAATGTTTAATACTGAGGCCTTATAGTCAGTATTAGAGGTCAGTTTAGATAACTTCAGTGGTTAGTGTGTTTTTTAATCATAATTGAATTGTTTTATATAACCACCATGGTTAGAACACTAGATAAATTCATATTTATTTTACATAAAGTGAATGAATTTGAGAACAAATGAATAAGTATATATTAGTGTTTACCCTCTTCATGTGATAGTATCTGATGATTTTTTTGATATACTCAAACTAACCCTTTTTGGTTTTTGTAAATTGTTGGATCTAGGTGGCACCAAAGTAACAATGGATGTGAAGGAAACTATGGTGGTTTTTGAATAATCAACTAAATTAACTGGGATCTCCAATGATAACTCTTGTGGTTATTCTAAACCAACTATCTAGAGTCATGATTAACCACCTGAACATTTGTGATTTTTCTAAGGTATCTTATATGCAAGAACTAAATACCTATGGAAGTTCAGGTAATATTCATAAAGGTAGGTATATTAAAAACCTATGTTTCAAGGATGTAGAAAGAAACACATAGGGAAAAGTTTTAAAGGGACTATAAGATGTTATAGATGTAGAAATTATGTTCATAAAGCAATATCTTTCCAAGGGAAAAATGGAATCATTCCATAGACTCAAGGAAAGGGAAAAAAGTTATTTCCGAGTTATCACTTGAATGCTTTCAATTTTGGGATTATAGTCATTTGGATAATAGATGTTTGGTGAAGATGGTTTAGGGATGTAATTACAAGAACAAAAAATTATATGTTTATAAATACCAAATGCTATTATAATTAATGACGAGGATACTAAAAATGACATATGAAAGGTATGGATTATTTCATGCTCAGGTTTTGAAATTATTGAATATTAGGACATAATTCATGTTTTATATTTTTAGGAAACATTTATTTGGGAATAATATGGAAAAGGATTATTAGGGTATCAGTAAGAACTATTAACAATTAAGAAGAATAAATATAAGGTTTTTAAGAGTTTTAGTAGACTTTTGGATGATGAAATATTTAAAATTATTGATATTATTTGGATGATGGTATTACATTGGATGACTTTTTCTTATATGTGTAACCCTGTAGTTTGTTATGTGAAAATGATATTAAAGGAAAAATTATCTTTTCTTTTTTGGACAAAAATATAATTTAATGGAAAACCTTTATATGATTTTTGATTTTCAGGTAATTACGAGATATTGCTTTTTGGGATGAAAAATGAAAGACATGAGGTAATCATGGAGATAAAATAAGGTTATGGTCATTTTTGAAGCTTTTATCTCATTTTGGGACTACTATATAAATTATATATATTTATGAAAAGGACTACCCAAAGTAAGGGTGAAAACATGTCACGTCTGACAAGGCCATGGGGATCGAACCCACAACTTAAGTGTGCACGACTTTATCGCCTACCACTATCGTACATAAAGTCCCCAATTGGTATGAATTATTCTCTTTAGTTAAATGATTTATGTATCTAAAATAAGTTGTTTTTTAAACTTATTTTTTATAAAATGGATATCCTTAGTATATGAAAATGATTTGGTGATTAAGTTATAAATGTTATTTTGGAAGACGTTCGCTCTTTTGGGAACATTTTATGCCTAATGACAATATAATACAAAGTGATTTCATTTGAGGAGTAATGTTATAATCTTATTTTGGAATAATCTATGTTTTTTATTGGAGAAATATGGAAATTTGGGTTATTTTTGGCAAAGAATTACCTATAATGGAGAATATGTGATTTGGTTAATTACTTTTAAGTATGATACATCAAGAGTAAATAATGTTATTTGGAGAAAAAATTTACGATTTATCATGGAAGACTATGTGATCAAATATTTCTGAATTTTGGGTTTCATTATTAGTTTGGATTAGTTTGAAGAATTTTATAGACATCTTAATGTCGAATGGTCTATGTAAAACATGGGTATTACTATTGAATTTGGGAGATTAAAATTTTTCCTTCTTATTATAAAATATTCTTCTTCTTGGGTGATTGTTTTAAATTATACTAAATAGTTTTGTTTTGGTTAATGTCTAATGTAATGAGAAATATATGGTTCTTCTTTTTTGTATTATGTGATTCTATAGAAGTTGATTCTAGTGCTTCAGGAGTGACCGAATCATCTTAAATACTCTTCGATTTGGGAAAAAGATGTGTTCATAGTGGAATTCGATTAATGGGTAATTCTATAACTTTCAAGTAATTATATTTCATTTTGTCCATATTATAATAATTAAATAAATTTCTCAAATTTATTAAAATGATCTTAAAAAATCTTTTTCTGTCTACTTTTTTGAAAGCAAAATCAAAGACTGTTTAACCCACCACAAGTTTGTGATTTTTTAGTTGTTTACATTATTATGATCATTTTTTCTATAACTCTCCATCAAATAATGACACTTATTTTTTTCTTCCATATCCATGTTTTGTAACATGGAACCCTAGTATTTGTTATGTCAGGTTACCTTTTTTACTTCTCTTTCTTTCTTTAAAAGTGGTAGTTTTATTAACCCATTTTTTGATGTGGGTTTGAAAAAAGGTATTATAAGAAGTCATACCCTAGTTACTAAAACCAAATTATAATTAAGAGGAAAAAAATTATTAAACGGGGGATGATTTAACATCTATAATTTTATGAACGAAATACTATGTTCAATAGTGTACATGATACGCTAAACTGAGCTTAAACGAACAACTAATATTAATTTTTAATTTTTATGATTATAAAATTTCCATTGTAGTGGGGGGAATGAATAGTATCAAATTCATTATAAAAATATGGTTTACACATGTTTAAGTAATTAATCATTGGTTACCAACCTTATTTTAAATAGAAATAAAAAAACAACTAAATATAAAGGATGGGTTTTTATGAAAGCCTATTTAAAAAAGAATAATTGTGTTAATAAAATCATAACACTCTTTATGGATATTTATTTAATGAAAAATATATTTTATATATTCAATTTAATGTTTTAAATTTATCTTATATGTTTTCCAGATATGATATAAAAAAAATTCAATTTTTTGGATAAAAGAAGTATTATTAAAAAAATAAAATTTTATCACCTTTTGATAAAGGACCCTATTTAAATCAAGTTTTTTTAATTTTATATTTTATATTTAATGATATAATATTCTTATTTATAATAGTGAAATAAAAATTTACATTGGTTGGATTTTGGAATTTATATAATGAAATTCAATTTTTAATGAATAATGTAAAATACAGGATTTTAATTCAAAACTACCTTTTTGTCTAATTTTTTATATAGTTAGATAGTATTTTTATATAGTTTCAAAGATTAATTGGATTAATTTTTTATCTTTTAATCCAATTTTGGTTATTGGATGTAATTTTCCCTTGAAATCAGATATAAATTTACATCATTATTTTGATGGTTATTACTTTTTAAAAACATGTTTTATCATTTTGACAAAAAAAATTAATTTTAAAATAATTATTGCAACTTATATGTTTTGAAAATTTTGAAATGTATTCCATATTTTTAATCATAAGGTCCAGATTATTAAAATAGGTCACTCATTTTTGGACATTATGAATAGTAACTTCAGTAATTGTTTTATTTACCATGGATAAAGGGTAAATCAAGTAAATAAGTGTAAAAAATAATATTATAATAATATAAAACTACCATAACACATGTCTTAATTCTATTGGATGAGATATGGAAGACCATGATCATCCATTGGTCAATTTTAGGACCCCATGAAGCCACTTGGGTGTGATAATGAAATGTTATAATAATTAATTTAATGTAAAGAGAAATATAACACAAACATGAATTTTTTTACAAACAAAATTTTAAGGTGTTATTTTATAATTCATATATTTGACTATAGATAGAAATTATAATGTTAAAAATATTTCATACATCATGGTATTTTATTTATAATTGTTATAAATTAAATAAATATATTTATTTATGACATAATGATGATGCAGTGATTACCTAATTAATCAAATATTCGAATAAATGATATTATAAATATTAAAATATATGTAATTTGAAAATTTTTACACCATACACAATTTTTTTTGATGATTATGACATGTTATCTTTGAGTTAATGAAGTTTTTTTTAATTTATCATGTCCTTATGACTTTCACAGAAATCAATTACAAAATAGTGTAAAAATTTCCATAAATGAGTTTTCAAAACAAATAATTTTTTATTAAATGATATAACATCCAAAAAGTATGAAATTATTCCAAATGACTTATATAATGTTACCAATTTCATTAATGATCCACTTGAGGTTCTCTTGGCATTTTATAGTAACCATATTAACCATATAGTATAAAAATAAAAGTAGACATGGTATGAGTTAATTCATTTAACTAAGTATTGAATGCAAACGAAAAGGTTAAATTTGTTTTTATATATATCACTTTGGAACTATTATAATTCAAAAATCAATTTATAATAAAATAATGTTACAAGACATTTCTAAAGTTCCCCTCCTCCCTCTTATAAAAGGCCACAACCTATACCCACTTACTCACACCTCTCAAGACCTTGCCTCATCCAAATTATACTCAAATAAGCTCCCAAAATCCACCCCTTAATACTAGATTAATTTTATTTGGTAGAAGAAAATTCAAGAATGCCTTTTGGCTCAAATCAATAAGAGTTGCCTAATTTAGAGGCAACCGCTTCTCTCAATATATTTTTATTTATTTTCCTTCTCCACTCCCTTGATTTCATTATTCTATGATTACATAACAACACCAATATCCCCAATATTATAGGATTTTGTTATGCCACAGTTTCAAAATTCACATACACACACCTCCATCTTGTTGATATACAATATATTGTTTCTGTGTACGAAAAACTACAGCCTCACAAAATTACGATTATTCAATTGCCTCCTACAACCTACCATGGTAGACATTATAATAAAACTATATTATATATTAAATATATTATATTTATATTTTCTTTGTGCTTTTATAATTTTTATTTACAATTTACCTTTATTCATACCATAATTTATAAATACGATAATTTAATTTGAGGATGTTTGGACTACTACCCCTTGAAAGTGATATGACTTATCCATTCCAAAAATAAAACGTATAAAGTATAGAGTTAATGAAATTATGTAAAATATATAAAATATATATTAAACTAGAATTATAATACACCTATGCATCATTTAGTTTTCATTACTTTAATATAACAATGAAATTAAAGTAGCATTCATGCGTACAAATGACATAGTATCTCCATGAATGGTACATTTCATTTCTTATCCCAAAATATTTTTTTATTATTATAAATACATATATACTGTATATATATTATATTTAAATTAGGAATACTATTTTAGAGATAATGGACATTTGAAAAAATGGACAATTTGTAGTTATAAAAAGTTCATTTTTGACTCAAGTACTAAACATTAACAAAATGTCCCATATGAACTCAAATAAATAACTGATTGATATAACATGGTAATAAGTAATATAAAATGAATAATAAAATTTAAAAAGGTACTAAAGAATGTACAAATTAACCTGTTTGTATTATTCATGAAATTAAACAATGATCGAGATATGTCAGATTCAAGGTAATGGTACTTCTTAACCCAATTTCCATTCATTGGGTTAATCTTCTACTTATTTATTATGATGTGCTATGATTTTGTGAGAAATAGATTTTAAATTATTATCTTGTATTTATACATGATTTATAGGGATTTATAGTGAATACACATAATTGATCTATTTTATTATCAAAATAATCATTTTAAGGGAAATCTTAAATCAATCTCCATTCATTGAGTTAAACATCCATGTAATTGGTTTTGTTTTTCCAATAGTATGTTCGAATAAACTCTGATTGTTTTAAAATGAATACCCACTTATTTTGGGTGGATTTATCTTTGTCACACATAATTATGTCAATGATTTATCCTTAATCCATTGATACAATCTTCCTTAGGGAATTCGTCTCAATTTACAATCCATTGAGAATTATTAGGTGTTATGCACTAATTCACTTTTATATGGTGTATATACCAAAATATGACATATTATATCATTAATCTATTTATTCCTATGATATAAAAATTTTGTTTAATGTTATTATTTAATTATTTTTAGGTATTTCTCATGTGGTAAGTGAATCTTAAACTAAAACATCATTTTAAATCATTTAATTATTTATTCTCTAAAATAATTCTCATTAATGTCTATGTTTTTAAAATGGTTTTAAGGATTTATTTATATGGAAATTATTTTTTTTAAGTGGTAATTCTTTTTAAATGTTTCAATGTAGTATGTGACACTAGGGAATTTTTTTTAAATGTTTTTAATGTGTTTTTTAAATTGGATTGATTATTTCAACATCATGATATGATATATTGTGAATGAAAATGTGTAAATTTTAATTTTACATTAAGATAGTTTTATAATTTTTGATTATGTTATGCTTATTGGGTATTTTTTAGGTATATGGGTGGTTCCATGATAAACAGAGGATGGGTGAGCCTATGATAGCTCTCCAATGCCTTGGGTAACGTGACAAAGGTAAATGTTTAGATTTTTCCAATGATATTTAGCGAATATAATATGATGGGTATTCTTAACCTGACTATAAAAGTTACTATCTATGTAGTAGTGAATGCTATAATTTAATTATGATATGGATTCCCCATGCTAACTTTATGTTTTATGATTTTCCTGAATTTTTGTTGGAATATTTTAATTACATGATGTAAGATATGTAGTTTATGTTTTATGGGGGAAAAGTATGATTACGTGAAAAAAATCACTAGTTTTAAATATTCATGGACTAATGGTTTCATTCCTTATTTTATATTACTTACTAAGAATTTATGATCTTCCCATGTTTTTGAAATTCTTTCCATATATTATAAGGATGGTTAAGTGAAAGTATTAAGTCAAGAAGAATTTTTTCAAGAAAAAGAAATCATGTTTTGTTTATAGGGTTTTCTTTAGTGGAAAATGTTGATACTATGTGTAGCTATCCACATGTAATGTTTGGGTCTATTATGTAATTATTATGGACAAATTCTCTAAAAATATAAACTTGAAAAGATCCCCAATGTAAAATAAATCCAAATTATTGACTTAACTCATGATTATGTAATGTTTAAGGCTGGGTCATTATTACTTTGATCTGTAGCCATACATTTATAAATCAATTAAACATTCAATTAAATCTCCTATACCAGTCTAAATCCCAAAAACTCAAAATATCCTACATCCAACTAATAAATCGGTGATCTACATGGCCTACCATTAAGTGCCTTACATTGTTCCATCTCAATAGTTGCATAGTAAATATTTTTAATGGGGAGCTCAACAAGTGATAAGTGTTTCTTCCATTCCCCATTAGATTCTATATTTCATGAACATAGAATATCCTCTAATACATACATCACACACTTCTACTATCCATATATTTTGGAGGTAGAAATCTATATATAGATATAACTACGTAACCAGTGCCTTATAAATTTTTTTCTAGACATGTGATATGAAACATGCATCATGGTCTGAAACTATATTCTACGGAGTCCTATAGAGTTGGACTATCTTTTGAGAAAATAAACTCCAAAATTATCCACTTATAATGTATTATGGATAGGGGAAAAATTAGCCACCTTCATTAATCGGTCCCTAATCACCCATGTAGAGTCATTCTTTTGAGTCTTCCTTAGAATACTTTCCATGATATCCTGGCGAAAGTATCCCCACATATATTCTCAAATGGGTTATAGTTGTAGAAAACCATTGAATAGTTGAATTTTTTCATTCACATAATGACAAGTGTGACATCATTTTATAACCCTTGCAATCTTATTTTTCGTGAATGACCACCAATACTGCTGGTGTTGTTCTTGATACATTTTGGCTAAACCGGGATGCACCACCCACTCAAAGGAAATAAATTCACGCATAAAATCCTCTTACATACTCATTGTCACAATAAAATTGTTCCATAAATAGATGACCTAATCCCCATTTTTAATCCAATCTGAAGTCGACACCACACCATCAAGTAATTCCCTCATAGACAAACACTCGATATCCTCATACAACCTATTGCTGATCTTGTTCAATTTTTTTGGCTCCACTGATATCGATATGAGGGGAATATTTTCCTAGACCTCTTGCACCACAATAAGCATCTCAACTAGAATGGTCATTATATTCCACTCAGAGATGGATTTATGAACTTCTCGAGTCTTTGAATTCCTATTCAATACATTAAAAACAATGTTCCCCTTATCAGAAATATATTCTAGAAAAAAATAAATTCAATGCATAAACAGAACTCAAATCGACTAATATAAATTCATGTATTACCATGAAAATATATTCTTGAATATCTTCTGATCTATAAAAATTGTAATGCCTTCTACCAATAGTTAGTTCAAGAAATAATTTATGGAATAAACTACTTTAACTAACCTGATATCATGCATAAGGTAATTTCATTCATATGGACTCAACTAACATGACCCATAAGCCAAAACTCAATTTCCCTACATAAAAACTGCTCCATGTCAAATATCAGATGAATCATAAAACATGGAATACTCTATACATGGATTAGGTAGGATAAATATTAATTTCATAGTAAAATGATTCTTCTTCTCTTGGAATAAATTATAATAGGCTCTAGATCATTCAAAACTGATCTATTTATTTTTAAAGATCAAAATTTGTGATTCCAAGAAGTTCAATTCCAGTATGAACCACTGATAATAACCTGATAATCCAAAAATTTATGGATATTAAAAAAATTCTTGGTCCATTCCAACGAAACCAATGGTTTCACCTTCTATGGGTCGACTCACAGACCTTCCCCTAAGATTATGTGACCCAATAAATGTACCCAACCATTACAAAATTTTCACTTAGATATCATAGAGTATCTACTACACTCTCTCAATGTGCACATTCCAATTTCAAGATGGTCACAATGATTTTCATGAGTATTGGAGTACAGGAAGATGTCGTCCATAAAAGCTAAAAAATAATCTAGGTTCAGGTAGAATATTTGGTTTATCTTGTCCATAAAAATAGTAAGTTCATTTGTTATCCAAAAAAACATCATGAAGATTATCATAGTTTATACCTATATCTGAAATAACTCCATGATATATCAGAAGATCTAAATCTCAACTGATGATACCAAAATCTCAAGTAATTTTTTGTTGAGAAAACACAAGATCCTATCAACTGGTCAGACATATCATCGATACGTGGAAGAGGATACATATTCTTCACTATCATCAAGCTTAACTTCTGGCAATCAAAACATAAATTCAAGGTTCCATCAGTCTTATTAGAAAAAATTGCTGAATATACACAAAGAGATATACTCATATCGATAAATACCATTTCCATCAATCCCTTTACCTGATTTTGAATCTCCTAATGCTCTGTTAGTTTCATTAAATAATGTGGAAGAAAAAATAGATCATCTCCAGGCATGAGATCAATTATAAACTCAAAATCCATATCATGTTGCATCCTTGAGAAGTATTTAGGAAGTAAATCTTGAAAATGGTCCACAAGGTGTGGAAATACATCCTTCTTTACACCCCCATCATCTATAAAAAGTCTTTAATACTATGTGGCGATCTCCCCCTCGTAGCTGAAGATCTTTCCTCGAACAACCTACCTAGATATCGCACTATCTAGGGAGAAAATAAATTTCACCAATGATAGAAATAAATTTTACACTCTTATGGGTAATGTTTATGTGGTATTGGAAAGACACTAACCAATCCATACCCAAAATCATGTCAAATCCAGACATTTTATGTATTTACAGATCCCAAAGAAAACAATACTTCCCAAACTCAAGAGAAAACCCTTTACATAAATATATGTCCCTAGACCGCACTCGCAATAGTGTGTCGATCATCATAAGCCCACTCAAAAACTCCACAGCAAGACTCAAAACATTCACAAGTTGTGTAGTTATAAAACAACTAAAGGATCCTATATCAAAAAAGGTAATATAAATTTTAGAAGTTAAAAAAATTGTACCTCTAACTATGAGTTCCCTAGCCTTGCTATCCACTAGTGAAGGATGAACTACATGCAACTATCTTTACCCTATTACATATACTACAATTCGATATCCTTTAGTTTCACCACTATGATCATAAAAGAACACTTTTCCAGAAGTACCACATCAACTACCTCAATTTCCACATCCGATAGAACTATAAATACTAGACTGATATGGGGTAGAAGACCACCTCCCAATGTTCTGACTCACCCTCGATCCTCCATTACTACACATAGTTCTAGGGTTCCCACAATTCCTAGTAAACTGACCCATTCCACAAAAATCCAGGAACTCCGATGGTGGTCGTAGACATGGGATACATATATTTCCTGGCCAAACACCCCAGTGGTAGTATATTTGATTATTGCTCTAAGTAACTGATCCTTCTCCCTAGAAACTCCAGTTTCTAATTTCCAAGTTGAAATGTCCATAGAGATGATTCTTACTCTTGGAAGACATACCTCCAAGTCATCAAGAAGAATCCACATTAATTCCACTAGTGGCCTTCTTTAGGTTCCCCATGGAAATGAGCAACATATTCACACCTTCAAAATACTTTTTCAGCTGAATGATATTAACTAGGGACTTAATATTACATTTAATACCATCATGAAATTGTTTCTATGCAGTATCCACATCTCCTAAAAAATCTCGAACAAAACAATAAAAATAAGTAAAATGGATATAATAATAAATTATGGACATAGTCCCCTAGGTCAACCTCATAAACATAGTTTCCCTCTCCCACCTGACTATATTACGTGAAAAGTGATCAATGAACATTTCCAAAAATGTCCTTCCATACCATGCTCTCTAGATATCCATACCGAATATGAATATTCCACTAATATTTCTCTTTACCAGATAACATATAAGAATCCAGTTTCACTCTCTTCTCAATATTAGTATCTAGGTGGTCAAGGATCATATAGAAAGACTAAATCCATATCTCAAAATGCCGCTGTTTCACCCTTTCTAATGACTGTTAGAGGGTGAAGGAATTAAAAATATTGTGTTATGTTGGAATATTTCTCCCAACCAATATTTGGAATCTATCTATAAACTATATAAATTAATAAATGTTATCCAAAATGTACTCTATCGACCCCTCACTAAGAACTACTAAGGCCTCAAGTTCCAATGTTGGAGGCACATTTCATTCCATGTCCTCCTGCATTCCGATCAATAAGAATCATCATGGATTCATATATCTAAAATTTGAAACACACATATTAAGATACATAACATATTTTTAAAACATTTTAATAAGAATTATTCTTGTAAAATTAAAAATATTAATTCCTCAAACACCACGATGGGGTCAAAACTGAGGATCTATAAATACCCTTAACCATTCCTCTCTGGGGTCATAGATAACATATGGAAAACCATTTTAATCATTCATGTTTCTCATTAGAAAATAATTGATCCATTTCAATTTACCACAAATTTCATCATTTAAAAATAGAATTTTTTTTATTGAAAATCATTTAATTTTAAATTTATTCAAAAAATATAATCCATTTATTTTAACAACTCACTTATAACTTAATTTTACTTGTGTACCTAACATGATGCCTGTCACAATAAATCCTGAGTTCCTAAAATGATGAAAAATTAAAAAATCTCACACCATACTAAGACAAAAAGAAATATCTTATGAAAAAATAATATCACACAACAAGTGCATCACCTAATGTGAAATAACATTCAACTATAATAGAATACATCAAAAACATAATCCCACACTAATACTTGGGTTTTATTTCATACATATGTTAACTAATCCCATGAATGAGCTCACGAACAAGGACTAATTCATCCAAATATACTGTATACCTTTCTTAAATAGTAAGAAAAATTAAAATAAATGAATAATAAGAAATTCCATTGATACCACATTATAACATCCCAACCCCAGGTCCACATGCGAGTTCCACGATCCGGTTAGTCACATAACCTCAGATGAACATCTTCATTTACTAGAGGATTCCAACTAGCAGTGAGGGTGTAATATATATATTCTAGAGAGACTATTCCTTCTTTATCAAAGTATCATAATAGAAGAAATAAATAAACCAAGGAAAATTTATGATAAACAATAACAAGAATATTAACATACCCAATATGGACCAATATCACTTGATAATCCAAATTAGTAAACCAATATCCAAACCAATGTAGGATATATTTCATGCTTTATATGTTTCAAGTATCAAATGAAAAACTAAAATAAATAACCTAAAATTCCCAAGTGGGTCCGAAAATTATGTCTGGTTCCCTAATCTATGCTCCATCATTACTCATCCATCTAAAATAGGGAAGTAGACCATATTCTCTCCTGTAAATATAAAGTCTATTTGGGTAACAATTTGGCATCCCAATTACGGTGTGAGTAAAACTCAGTAGGTCATCAAAAATGAAATATAAAACAATATCTAGTCTATAACAATGTATATATTTTTATAAAGAATAAATTGAAATAATAATGTAAAAAATTTCCATAATAAATTATTCTTTTTTAACCATATAAAATCATCCGGTTCATGATGAGACCACAAACCATTAATACCTATATCAACCCATGCAAGATTTTGAACCATTCACCAAAGGGATACACAATTTATTTTATCATGGGTTTTCATTGATCATTGAATTGTAATTTTCCAATCATACTATTTAGGCATAAAATCATATTTTGGCACCCCATAGGTATTTGGAGTAGAAATAATTGTTCCACAAGTCAGTGATCACATGTAAAAATAAATATATTGGTGTCTTGGAGAGAATGTCCGGAACCCCGTGGGTATTTTGAAATGAAATCCCTATCCCACATCTCAGTTATAGGTATCACATCACATAGTTCCAAATTTCTAACCATTTATCATCAATCATCATAATTAATCATTCAACCATTCAAGAATTTAAATTATTAGGAATGAAAAAAATTAAATTTCATCATTATCATCTTATCAGCATGCCCTAAGGGTGTTTACTAGTTTCATAATTCTATTTATCAAACACATTTCATGAACCATTATTCATGAATTTTATAATCACAATTCCAACATGTTTTACTATAATAAAATTTAAGAATTTAATTATCATGTGATCAATACATTGATCAATTCAATTTATGTTGAAATTTACCAGTGTGGAAATTTCAATTTCACAATGACATATACACAAATAATAATAAAGACAATGTGAATGTAAATTTATACCACCCACCTCAAGGACATTGATGGATGATTTTCAAATCGAGATACAGAAAATTAAAATATAATGATATAAATAAAAATAGTATATAATATATTGGACTAAAACCTAAGATAAAAATAAAATGGAACAAAACCACAAAAATATACATCATAACGCAAAATCAATAGAGGATCAAACATTCATCTTTATCTAGAAAAATATGTAGGAGATAGGGGAAACTGAATAAAGAACAAATAACATACCAGAAAATAGACAATCCACTAATCAAATCATAGATTTTTCTCGAAGTTGTTTTTAGGATCCTTGGACTCCTATCGAGAGATTATAAAATTGAAGGAAAATGTTTAGGGATGTGTGGGGGTGAATAGAGGTCGAAATAGGGTATTGGGGGGGGGGGTCATGAATTTAAAATAAAAATTTAGGTAATTAAAAACCCATGTGGGTGGTTTCTTGGGTATGGGAGAATATTTTTTCAAACCATGTGCATTAATCATTTTTCCTCTTATTAGGTGTTCACATTTTCTCTTAAGTGTCACAGAAATGAAAAACGATGTAACAACCACATAAACCCAACTATTTTGTAGCAAAAATTTTACAAGGGTTTCTGTATAGTTTTTGCAAAATGTTCACCAAACATGTGACACCTTCTGTCTCACAAATATTGGGCACACAGTTTCCTGGGCCGAACCACATGGTTTTCTCAAAACATTATCCATCTGTACACTTCCCATTTGGATTCCAAAATTATCAAATTTCTCCAGAAACATCCTAAATGTAAAACCCAACCAAGACATGAACAATAAATGACGAAATATTACCTGAAAATTTACACAAGTTATATTAATAAAGGCCAGGATCTTACAAATTGGAAGTTATTTGTTTCATTGGGAATATGATTTAAAAGTTACCAAGTGGATAACGGTCTATTTCACAATCTGATCATTATTCGAGATTGTTTATATTTAAGTGTACCTTGGAAGAGTTATTTGAAATTTCTATCGAAAAGCCAATATATGTTTTTATCCTATGGTTATTCAAGAAATTTTCTTGTTATATTACTATTTACCTCTCTTTATAACTTAAAATTATCAAGAAAATATTTTTATGAAAAGAGAACATTATTTATATCTTCAAATGATATCCTATGTTTTTCTATATCAATATTTTATAAATCTGTTTTCAAGAATGTTTTTAAAATTTTCTAAATGAGTTATTAAAGTCATTCATACCCATTTTTATTTTTTATAAAATATTTCAAAAGGGATCTTCTAGAATATTTAGAAACAAGTAACTTTTTTTTACTTTTATTATCAAAATTTTAAATGAATCAGTGTTTTATCATGTAAGACATGTATAATATTTACTGAAGTCATGTATACCTATTTATGTGATGATCAATTTCATGTTTATATGGTTTAAATAAAATAGAATCGTTTCCCTAATATTTTTAAATTTTTAGTTTTTAAAAGAAATTTTTCACAGTGAAAATGCTATTTTCCATAATAATTTTTAATTATCTTTTTATGGAATTTCTATTCCTTAATGAAAAAACCCTTATTTTTTACTTATTATCCACTGGGAATATGTTTTAATGATATAATCGTTATTATTTTTCTAGATGGTTTATGATTAGTTTGATTAGGGATATATTATTTTTATACCATTCACTATATTATTCTAAATGGTTTGTGATCATATTTATTTATTAGGGAAAGTATTAACATTTTTAGGATACTATCTCAATAAGAATATTTAGATTGATTGATTTTCACTCCATTATATTATTAAGTAAATGGACTTACGATATGATAGGTAGTGCATGCTATAGTCCCTAGAGGCATCGGTAGGTTTCATGAGATAATCTTACATGGGTATTTTTCCAGGGCGTCACATCAATTTTTTTTATATTTCTTAGGAAGAGGGCTTGAGGTTTTGTTTATGATGTCTGAAATATATGCATTCCCATAGTATGAGATTATTTATTGATTTCCATGTGAATATTTGAATTATTATAATATCCATGGATATTTTTAAAGGTCATGAATCTATTTATATAAAAATATTTTCTAATAATTTATTACTAGAATATTATAATTCATGTTTGAGTTATGGATTAAATGTAATGTGTTTTAAATATTTACCCTTCCATATTGATTATTCCTTATTTATTAATGATAGCTTCCACAATACTCATACCCTTATAGAGCATTATATCCCATCACATTCTTATATTTTCCGTCCATAAGATACAAGGAATAGTATAATGATTGATATATAGGGATATTCAAAAGATAATAATTGTGTAACAAAATAGAATACTTTGTTTTGTTTTATATATTCAATTGTAATGTAATATTGAAAAATGTATATAGTTTACCAAGACTACTAAACTATTTTTTCCTTTGAGATGTAGTTCCCTATATCTAGTACCAATGTAATTGAGTAACCATTTAAGTTGTACTACAAGGGTGAGGGTCATTATATTCGGAATCAAAATAAGTTTAATAGAAACCAATTGAACTAGATTTATGAAAACATTTAAATTAGAAGATAACCATATGAGAGACTTTTAAGATAAATATATGTATAAGATAATATACTAATGTTTTGGTATGGTATAGATTATGTGGTTTTCCTAAAAATACATCCATGTATGGATAATAATATTATATGTGGACCATGAACTAATGTAAGTAGGGTTAATATATTTGAAAAGGGAATACTAAGATTTCAATCGATCATCATCTGGTGCTTGAAAATGGGACTTGTTGCATACCTATTTTAACACCATGAAGGGATATGTTTGAGATAATTAAAATATTATTTAAAACCATTTTGAAGGGTTTTGAAATATTTTTAGAATTTTAAAACATTCAAAAATTAACCATGTTTATGGTTATGATATTATATATGCATACATTTTTCAATTTTTATTTATTTATTTCACTTGTATTGATATTGTAAATTATGATAATTTTTTTAGATATTTTATTGTTTATTACATTGTTTATAAATGGATCATAGATAAAGTATTGAAAACTGTATCAATGAACTTAATCGATGTATTGATTTCCCCTACTGAGAAAGACAATGAAGCTGGATTTTGAGTTGCAGCTGCAATTGATCAAATTATAACCAATTGGTGATGTTGTCTCATGTAATTACCAATTACCATGATCACAAAGATTAGCATATTGATACCCAATATAGAGTAAAAAAGGTAGAACATTTTATGATTTAGAATCCTCCATAAATAAATTGAATTAAAAGTGATTTGGTAGCTAAGAAATGGATAAGTTCCCTGGAGAAGATATTTCTCACATTGGGAAGTAATGAAAGGGAGATGGTTTTTATTAAAGTTTATTATCCCCTAAGTTATGTGGATCAATAGTGGGGATTTATTCAAAACACTAAGGTTTAATAATAAGTATTTGACATGGATTGAATGTATTTTAAGGAACACTTTTTAGAGAAATATTTTCCTCATGAGAAATGTGTGGATATAGAGAGACAATTATAATGTCTAAAACAAAAGAAAGATTAAAATTTTGATAAGTATGATTCCAACTTTACAATGTTATTAAGGATAGGTGAAGACAAAATAATTAATTAAAAGATAATTGTTAATTATTTTTTGGATTAATAAAATCCTCCGAAGAGAAGTAGTCTCCAAAACATTCTCATTATATAAAGACATAATATCATGTTCTATCAGGATAAAAAATAATTTTCCAAGTATTATATATTATAAAGAAATATAAAAAATAAAATGAAAAAAATAAGGGGATGAGGGGAAAGAAGGATTTTACAACTTGTGATATTTGTGAAAAATAAATACCCTGTTAAATTATTGAAGTGAATTAGAATATTCTACAAGTGTAAAGATAAAGGGTAATAGACACTAAATTGGAAGGGTAATATAGAATCCTATAAGGATATGTTTTTTAATTTCTAAGATATGGGTTATTATGAAAATTAAGATACCAATAACTAATGGAATACACATCAGAATAAGCTAAGGGATTAATGTCAATATTTTATTACTACAGAAAAAGTGCAGTAAACTACTTATGTATTTTCATTCTTGAATTATGTTTCAAAAGTATTTTATCAATGATATTATTTTTAAAATAATCAATAAATATTTATGTATTGTAATTTATTAGTTTTTTATTAAGTATTTGAAGGAATATATTGAAGGATACAGATGACCAAGAAATGTGATTTAGTGGAATGTTTTTCTTTTAAAAAATTACATGATTAAGGGAAGATAAAATTTAAAATGTAGTCATTTGAATTATGTAATAATAGTTTTATGGGATTGTGTTATTGAACTTGAAATTGGTTATTTATTTGATGATTTATGTTATATTTTTTGGAGTTTACAACACTTATAGATTTATGGAATATATTTGATAATTTGAGATTTTATTTTTGGAATAATTAATGTTTTAATTAATGTTTTATGGTGATCAAATTATTCACATATTTGGTTTGTGACTTTAGGAGATAAATTATTTTATTTTGGGAATATGATGTTATGTTTATTTTAGAAATTTATGGTCCTTGTTTCTAAATTTTTGGAATTTCAATTTTGTTAGGAATATTCTGGGGGAGTTTTAAGGTCAACTATTTAGAAAATAGATAATGTTGAACATTGGGGTTATTTTTTAGGTTTTATAGAATAATGTATTGTATTTTATATCTTGAACTATCCATTTTGGTTTTTTAAAATATCTGGTTATCATAGGAATGGGTTTTAATTATTTTATAGATCTTATGATTCATTAAATGTAAATTTTAGTGTTATAGGTATAAAAAATTCATATTTAATACTCATAGTTCAGAGAAAAAGATGATATTATTTTGGAAATTGAATACCTGATGGAATTATACTTTCCAATTAAGTATATTCCTTATAATATTATCCTATATTTTAAATGAAAAACTAAAATCATTGGAAATGATATTTAAGAAAAAGTTATGCTATTTACTTTATTTATGAGGAACATATGGTGTTTTAATGCATCATAGATTTATGGATTTATTGTTGTTTACTTTATCTTGACAAGGTTCATTATGAGTCAATATTAGTCCATGGGAATTAATTTTGTACACCATGTCCATATATTCACTCCCCAATAATTTTCTCATATATGGAAACTTAGATATGTGTTATTCAAGATTATATTAAAAATTCACATTCCATATTTTAAAGAAAAAAATTTACAATCCATTCTTACAATGTGGGATTTCAAGAAAGGTGTTAACAAATGATGAACATTCAATTATCAAGATAATGTTCAAATTGTGAGAAAGTAATTTATTGAAGGTGAGGAAAATGTAACACCCAATTATTTTTATATGCAGAACATTTTTTTGATAGCGTATATGATAGGGAACCCTATGCTTAAATGACCCATGAAATATTTTTTTCATTATGACCATTATAACCTTGCTATTAAATTGGTGGGTTTGAAAATGACTAACAATATTACTCAAATTATATAGTTTAGAAATGTTTAATAAATTGTTTAATTATATGTATAGAATAAATAAAAATAAAAATCATTTGAAACTAAAAGAATTTTTTTCCGGAAAAAAATTATTCATTTCTAAAAAATAGTTATATTAGGTTTTGTGAACTTATGTTGGAAAAAATTTCAACCACTATATGAAAATTTATTTAAAAAATTAATTTCTTTTTTTAAATTATCATGTCAAAATTAACTTATAAATAATTTTTGGGATTTTTTTGAAAGGATTAAATTTTCATTGAATAGTTAAAAATAATGGTTTTTATTGAAATTCCCTTTTGTTTGAATAATTCAAATGTCCCATTTGTTGAATTTTTTTAATAGTTAATCCAATTTAATTATAATATTATCAAACCAATTTAGTTTATTTTAATCAATTATATTTTCTATTTTGATATGAAATCATTTTTATACCTATGAAATCTTTTTCTTTAGAAAATTATTTTTCCGTTACATAAATGTAATTAATTTTAAATTAATTTATTCTAATTATGTGACTTCTATTTTTTAAATTATAATATACTTTTATATTATAATAATAATCACTAATATTAGAAAATAATCTCATCTTAATTTTTTTCCCTAATTAACAGTGAAAATGGAAGAAATTAAATTATGCGGTTAAGGATAAAACAGATTTACAAGGGATTAAATTAAGAAGATAAGGGTGAAAATGACCTATTTGTTTTCAAATTCCTATAATATGGAATAATTTTGACATTATATAAAATAATTTTTGATAATGGGCCATTTTATCCTTTTTTCAGGTGATAAATGTTTCTTAATTTATTCTTTTACAAAAATCAACTAAATCATTTCCCACATTTATAAATAAGAACCCAATATCCCATCCTCCTTAAACATTTTATGCCATTTTTAAGAAAATAAAAGTAAAAACACATTAAATACATCTCCACACAAGATATTGTATCCTATTTGTGGCCATTAAATGTTTTTTATGTTTTTATGTAAAAACCTAAGGAGGTTTTCTAAAGAAGAGGTATGGTTCTTAACCTTGTGTTTTTGTTTTATTTCTTCTTCTAACAACTTAAAAAATTCGTTTAATATTATTAAATAATAATAACAGTATATAACATATAATGAGATGTTATTATGATAATTTCATAATCTATATGAATCTTCTCTTCCATTAATTTGGAAACGAAACTATCGATCGTGTGTGTGATAGACTACCACCTCGAAAACCGATGTAATTAGTTTTATATCATCACCTATAATGGGTGGATTTAATGTTCTATTAAATATTAATATATGTATATGATATTTATGAAATAAATAAAATTCAGTTATTATAATAACAAATCTATTATAATACCTTTTAAAATCTTGGAAAACGATAATGTTGCTTATGCGTATGTGTGTATTACAGCCTATATAAAGTGATATGCTTAGTTTTTTATTTTATTTGAACACAGATGGTAATAAGAATATATTTAATGAATATATATGATATATAAGAAATAATAAGTCTTCTAAAAAGGTGAAATATTTTATTCCTTTATTTTTTTCATCCTTTAAAAAAATGGAAACAATGTTCATGTGTATGTATGCCATATCATCTCCATGAACAGTGTAATTATTTATTCTATCTCAAAATTTTATGGATGATTTTAAATACATATATAATGAATATGTATTATTTTAATATAATTTTTTTACTTTATTTAGATTATTTAAACATGATTAATGTATAGGGAAAAAAATAACTGAACCAAAACATATATGAAATATAAAGTAGTTATTACTCAAAATAGTGATTTTAACAAAGAAATGTTAATAAAATGGTGAAAAATATTTTAGGTAAATAATATATTACATGATATATGTTAATATTGTTTTGGAATAGATTTATAATATGTCTATATTTATTTAAAATTATTTTCTAATATGTATGATGTAAATTAGACATGATGTAGGAGTTTCTCATCTCACTTTTACTTCTATAAGACATATAATAAATTCCCTACTTATTTATTTTTTCTGGTGTATATACAAACATTTTGATATGTTGTATAAATAATCTATTTTTATGGTATTTAAATTTTCATCTTAATATATTTCTTTCAGGTTTCTTATGATTCAAACATCACCGAAACTGTAAGGGTTAATTTCACAATCTCATAATTATAAAAAATTTATTATGTTTATGTCTCCAATGGGAGACTTATTTTATATTTGTTTCATAATTTTAATATAATTTATTATATTGTGGTATTCATGAAATTTTCAAATAATAAAACCAATTTTCCCTCTTTTGGACTTAAAATGATTCAGAAACCATTTTTATTAAAAGCCTTATTTATTTCTATATTTAATAAAAAAGACCTCATTTCAATGTTTTATAAAAAACATCAAGAATATTTTTAACATTATAAAAATTATTTATTGAATAAATTTTAACCACTTTTTTCTTTTTATAGTTTTCGTAAATTAATCTTCTTGTTTTTTGTTACAAAAATATACTTTTTGAATTTTCATGAAAAAAATAAACATGAAATATTTCTTTTAACATGTAGAAGATTAGAAATATTTCCCACCAGCATTAATACTTTTTTATTTGATTACTTCTTTAAAATTTTATAAGGTTCATTTAAGAGAGAAATTTTTTCCAAATATTCTAGAAATATTTAGATTTTAATGTGAAAATGTTATATTACCTAATATATTTTTAATGAAATTTTTATAATAGTTATATTTATCAATAAAAACGCTTATTTTACATATTCTAAATTGAGGATATATTGTAATTTTACCATCCTCATTATTTATCTGGATGGTTTGTGGTTTTTTTGACTTGTGATGTCTTATTTTTGATACCGTTCACCATATTAATCCAGATTATTTATGACTATGTTTATTTATTAGGGAAAGTTATAATATTTGTTATTCTAGTTTTTTAATATGAATGTGTATGTTGATTATGGTTTACATATTTCATATAAAGAATTTATTAGATATAGCAACTGATGTGTAGGGGCCACAATTTCCCATCTATGAATTCGTAAGTTTCACAAGGCAAACTATCTTTGGTTTTTAGATGAGGCTTTTACCATTTATGTAATATTTGTTTGAATAAGGACTTAGTAGTATGTTTATCATGTCTGATATTATTAATTCCCTAATTATGACATCATTTATTGATTTCATTTTGATTATTAGATTTGTTATAATATCTATGGATAAATTTAAAAATCATATGATTATATATATGGAATTATTTTATTATAATTTATTTATATCATATTTTTTATTTTTATGTTTGTTATTAAATTGAATGTGTTATAGTTATTTAACCTTCCATATTGATTCTTCATTATTTATTCATTATGGATTCTTTTGTACTCATACCCTTAATAAGCATTAGATCTCACCCCTTTTTTATGTTTCTTGCCCCTAGTACGCCATGAAGTGCATTATTATTGATATGTATAGACAAAATAAATTGAATTTTGGTGTACTCAAATAATACACTATTTTTATTTTATGTTTTCAATTTTAATTTGAGATTAAATCGCGTATCTAATTTTACAAGAATAATATATTATTCAGTCATTTAGGATACTATCCCTCTTATCTTATGAAATTGTAATAATGTAACCACAGAATCTACACAACTAGGGTCTAGGTCTTCACATTAAACCTATGGATATAATTTTTATTGATTAGTTGGAAGATAACTCGTTTTAGGGTTTAAAATAATGGAAATTTTATTAAAAACACTTTTTAGATGAAGGGTAAAGATTATATCAAATAGATGCTATAATAGAAGGAAAAGAAAATACTATAGGAAATTATAGGATTAAATCCCAAGCCAAAATAATTAATCTTGAATGAGTTTATATTTTTTAGTAACCAAAAATTAATCTTTTTAAATTTGATTATATTTACCCCATTTACCACGTTTTATTAGTTACCATGAAAATTATAATTTATTAAACAAAAAGACAACCAATGTAACCGAATTTTGACACGATGGATCAAAATATGGACACCATTTTATCCAATTAAATTTCTATATTTGTGAAATTATACTTTTAAATAGAAACATAATATATTTAGAATTTTTTATATAAAAAAAGTCATTCATAAAAATAAATGTTCTTATACATATATCAATTAAATTATTATCTATTAAATTAGTTCTAAAAATATATTTTAATAAATTAATCGATAAAAAATGATATAATTGGTTTCTTAAAAAAACACATAACACAATAATTTTTTGAAATTTTATCATAAGAATAAAAATTAATATATTATTATTTAATAACAATTAATAATAATTAAATTCATAGTATATTTTTCTAGTATATATATAAATTTCATTTCGTTAAAGTTATTATTTAGAAGAGATTATTTTAATTTATTAAAATAATAATATATAATATATTAAAAACTAGCCTTTGAAAATTATGTCTTTTTAAGATCACCCCGTGTAATCATGTCGACAGATGAACAACAGTAGTGTACAGTAAGGCAGTGGGAGTAGCCGCTAGTCGAATGACAGTACATGCCGTGTGCTTAGAAATACACCCCGTGTAATCATGTCGACAGACGAACAATGAGGCGGTGGAAAGTGGCCTCTAGAGTAATAGTTAAAATAATGAAAATTACACACCGTGTGCTTGAGAGTACACACCGTGTAGTTGTGTTTTTTAGTTATAAACTGGTGGTAGCCTCCTCTCTCAAAAGTGGAATGTTAGAATACTAGGAATCTGGGGGAGAGACGATTGAACCTTGGGAGAGTTCCCAACTGAACACCGGGACTCCGATTCATTCACTGACGATCACGTTTGGACAACACGGGTAATCCTTCTTCTCTCCTTGTGTGTTTCTTTTCAATTATTTTTTAAGGTGAAGGTATTTGGGTTTGAATAGGAGAATTTTTATCCCAGATCTACGTCATTCATGGATGATTCGGGAGGCATCGTTCACGTATATCGATCAGTGGAGATCGAGGTACTTGTTCTTGTGTTTAATTCCAACTGTTGAGTGTTTTTTTGTACCGTTATGCAACAAACCCGTTATTGGGGGTGTCATTTGGCAGAGTCCTTGACTATTTAAATTCATAGAATTGCATAGGTAATTTAATTAATATATAATAAAATTAATTTGGGATCGTTGCCTTGATCTAGGGCCACCTCGTGGGTGTGTTTCCCTTGTTTAGTCATTTGGCCAGGATAACCGTGGGTATGCCGTGATTTTTAGCATGCTATGAGTTTTCTTTAGATAAAATGTATATAAATTTTTTCCTTATGTGTTGGGATTGGCCCAGTTACTTATTAGCTTAAGAGAAGTGTTTTTTATAGCCAGAGGGCAGTGTTTCTTTTATCCAGTGGGCATGGTATTGATTCACCTAAGGAAAAGTAATTGATTTACCTGAGGGAAAGGTATTTATTCACCTAAGGGGAAGGTATTGATTCTCCTAAGGGAAGTAGCTTCTGTGTATGAGGGAACTATCTGGTACGCCTGAGGCCAAAGTTATGATTATCCTGAGGGAAAGGTACTGTTTAGCCTGAGGTAAATGTTCACATTAATATTCACTATGGTGTTTTCTTGTGTTATACCTTCCATGCTAAAACACAGGCTTGGTATTGTAATCTAGTTATTTTTGATAGATATCCTATTGTAGTTTTTTTGGTGGCACTGTACTAGAGATTATCACCTGATGCCGAGTCTCTGGAACTTATAATTCAATTATACTGAATTGTTAAATAATAATTAAGTGGAAATGGAACTGGTAGGAGTAGCTTCTTTTGAGTACTTTTTAGTTCACTGCATTTCATTATTGTACACTACTATTGCACATTTTCACTATCAGTTGGACAAAGGCCTTTGTCGGTCGCCTACTAGGATTTATTTTTCATACCATGTTTTGCTCATGTCTTGGGACCAAACAGATTATATCACTGCAGGTATTGAGTAGGGAAAGTGTCCCTATATAGGTACTTGATTTTTATAGAGGAGTAGGAGAGCATGGGACAAATCATAGGGTTGTGAGGCTGCTGAGTTCCTATTAAACTATTGTAGTTTTTCTTTTTTGTACGTGGCACCTCGTAATGTATTATATTTTATTGCAGTGTATCCGGTTTTGACTTCTTTCTTAGAAATATGAAATATTGCATCATCTTATATATGGAATTTGGGTATCTTTTACTTCTGTACCATTCTCAATTTCAGCATGTATTGTTACTGCTGCCACTTTTTGGTAAGTTTATATTCTTCAACTACTCTACACTTTGAAAAATGAGGGCATAGTTTCCCCACTATCAGTCCTAGTCCCTCGCTGCTAGCCAGCAGCCTCTAGCATTTCAGGAAATACGGTTTGTTCATTTGACCAACCATGTTTGGGGCACCCATTGTGTGGCACCCAGATCCGGGATGTTACAAAGCGGTATCAAAGGAATTTTTCCTTTCTCTAAGTTGTTTTATTCTTTGGCAAAGATGGAAATAGATAGATTGTTAAGGGATTCAGTAATAACTGTGGCCTGGAGTAGCTACCCCGTGTATAGGTAAAGGCTGGATCTCCTAGAATTAAATTGTGATTTTTGGATTATGTTTATTACAATTAAATTGATTTTCACCATTGGGTGACACACTTATTGGGTGCCTTTTATATTTTTATACTTGGGTTCACTTTTGTTTCAACCTGATGAGATGAGGGTATGCCATCTCATGAATCATTTAGGAACATGTTAGAATCACATGCCATGCATAGTTTCCATGCCATGTAGGTGCATTAGAAATTGCATGTTGTTGTGATAGAGGATGTGAAATAAAATTAATGCTGTTGTGATAAGTACCTTGTTAGATACACATACTATTGATAGGGTATTGGTACATTTTATGGTTTGGTATATGGATGCTAAATCATGGTTCCTGAGATGTATGGGCTCTCTTGGAATGGAATTTAGCAGATCATGACCCAGATTTTTGTTGTGTTTTTTACTATAACATAAATGGTTGGGTTCTAAACATTGGTTTATGGGGAGTATGGGCCCCATGGATCAGAATTTGGCATACTGACACTTCAAATTTAAAGAAAAAGGGGTTCCAGAGTACTTTGTGAGGGGAAATGTCTGGAAACCCAGACAACACAGCATGTTGCTCTATGAACACACACCATGCACTCTTCTCTTCAGGAAGAAATGAAAAAAAATAAGTACACGTCGTGTACCTTATGTACACGCCGTGTCGTTTCTAACCATATTATAGGCTATGTAGGTAGAAACACGGGATGGGAAATGTAACGCCCCAACCCCCATTACCCAGAGTCGGTGAATTATTACATAACATTGGCATGATCACAAAAGATCAACTCTTGAAAGACCGATTAGTTTAGTAGCCTTGGAATCACTAGATAGATTCATAAAGTTTACATTACATCATAAAGTGAAAAACTATAAAAAAATCTTGTCTCCATAGACCACATTCATATCCTTATACTATCCTTGTTGTTCATTTATAAAATATTTCTTCACATACTGGGAAAAATAAAACATAGAAAGGGGTGAGCTCAGATTCTCATTAAAGATAACAATATAACGGAAACATTCATAAATAAGCATAAACATTTATGGCAATGTATAACTAAAACAAAAGAATTTTCAACTTAAACATAATATGGAAAAGATAAAATGAAATAATTCCATTTACCTATTTACATGGATATTCTACTAGTCGAATAATCACATGAAATATCAATAACCACTTTCATAATGGTGAAATGCATAATGCCAGACTATCAAAACCACATAGTCAAGGCCTTCTCCCAAGACTATAAAAAAGATTTTGTCAAGGCCTTGTGCCAAGACACTAGTTTTTCTTATGAGACCTAACAATTCATCGAGGAGCTATAGTCGGCTCCACCCATCACTTACTAAGTCTAATGCATTCATCATATGAAAAGTTTTAAACATAACATAAAAATTCATATTAAAACTAGCATACAAAATGTCAATAATTTATCCACAAACCATGGATGGTATAAAAATAGCACATCCATAGTCAAACAAAACTCATTCTATAAAATAAGGAGGATTGTATTGTAACATATTAACCTCAATCGATAATAATGAAGGATATTGATATAGATGAAAATAATCATCAAAACTATTTGAGAGATAAATCCCCCTTTTTCTTGAAAACATTTAAAAGTCACACTATTTTTCAAGAAGCCATTTAAAAATATATTTTTGAATCAAAGTGTCCCATACAACATTGAAACTTTTCAAAGGTGTTTTAATTTTAAAACTTTAACATCCATATAAATAAATCTTTAAAAATATTTTTATAACATGGACATTAATGAGAAATATTTAGAATAATAAATATTTAAAACATTTAAAAATAATATTTTAGTTAGAGTTATTAACCAAAAGAGAGACACTTGAATAAAAATAATTGATGTAATAAAAAATTTATAATATCATGAGAATAAAGGGGTTCAAGTTATACTATCTAAATGTACATTATATACACTATATAAAAGTGTATTGGTGTACAATAACAAAGAAGTCTCAATGGAATGTAAATTGAGATGAAATCTCTCATAAAGACCGTATACTTAGGTTAAGGATTAATCAACGACATAATTTTGTGTGAAAAATATAAATACAGTCATTATTATTGGATATTCATTGTAAAACTATCAAAATACATTCACACATATTCTTGTAAAAACAACACCAATGAGTTAGATGTTTAACTCAATAAATGGAAATTGAGTTAAAATGACTCTTATCAAGCTATTATAGATGACTTAATAATTTATTAATGGAGTTATTATGTGTACAAAATGTATATCCATAGAAAGGAGAGTGGAAATTATGACATAAGAAAATTAATAGTGATTCCACACATAATCATGGAGTAAAATAATCAATGACGTATGCGTAAATCCAAATGAGTGGAAATTGAAATGTCAAATTCCCTTATTGATTTGGTAACTTACGATACATACACCCATTAAATAAGGATCATACAATGATGATGTAAATATACATTAATTAAAGTATATTACACAACGAATACAAACTTGGGAAGTACACACACCACATGCAATAAATTAGTGGTGAACAGTGGAAATCTCACCGAATTAAAAGTGAGATAAGAAACCCCTTACTTTGTAATTTTTCCTTGGACGAGGGTATTTTAACCTCCTATATAATGGTGAAATAATTTTTATTGAATTATAAAAGAATAATATACATTAATATGATATCATATATGATCTTTTAACATTGATTTGTTGATAATATCTTAGTATTAACGCCATTTTCCAGAGTTAACAAATTCATTTTCCATTATATTCTTTGTTATGTGAGCCATATTTGTTATGAATGGGATATTTAATATTCATATCTAGAATGATATCATGTCTTTAAACATTATTTATAATCATCAAATGAAATTTAGTCTTGAATGGATATGACGGGGAATGAATCTCATCGCATTCGTGGAGACGGTAATCCGTACGTATGCACGAGCAACAATATCATTGTTTTGATATTAAAATAATATATAATTGGATGGTATATAATATATACATAATCATTATCATGTAATATTTATTATTTACTTGAATTACACATCATTATTATTCCCATCTAAATAATAATATATTGAATAACAATTACACCACGACGTGGGGACGGTAGGCCGTACGTACGCACATATTGTGACATGTCATTCAAAGGATGGTTAAAATACTGAATATGGTTGTACCATATTTATAATAACATCACAGTATATAGAATATACTTAATTTATTATTTTATAATGGAAATAATAAAGAGAGAAGAAGTGGAAGATGAAATGAACTTGAAAGAGTGTGATGAAAACATTACCTCTACTTCGGGTTCTGTCTTTTGATTTGATCAAAAGGGCTACAAAGGTTGGATTTATGATAAAAATAAGGCATCTAGGTTGATTTGAGGTAATTTGAGAGAATATTTTGTCAGGGGTTTGCTGAGCCAAATGGCCTTGACATTGTGAATTAGTGAGAAGGGGGAGTTCCCTTTTATAAGAGGGGTGAGGGGAACCTTTGGAAAAGATAGAAATATTATTTTATAAAAAATTAGAATTCCATTTCTAATGGCACCGAAGTGGATTATTTAAAGGTTAAGGTGGGGATGGGTAGAAAAATTTTCTACCAATATATCTTAGACAGGTTTGGGTCACTATATTAACCTTATCATTTATATTTAACTCTTAGTTAAATAGTTTTACATTTACCATGTCTCTTTGTATTTTTATATTATATAGTTATTAAATGTAATATATACCTTCAGGAGACCCCCAAGTGGTCCATTAATGATACAACTATCATTATATAAGTTCGTTGTCAGAACCTAGGATTTTTAGGAATATAATATCAATGAATAATATAATATTTTTTTAAAAACACTTTCATGTGAATTTTAACACTATTGGGTAATTTATTTTTGATAATATCATAAAAGCATTATAACTTCGAAATAAATTTATATAACCAATCCTAATATTTCATATTAACCTAGAAAATTAGTGTAATTTATATAAAGTCTCAAATTACATTTATTGTCATATTTATAATAACAGTTATTTTAATATTTCATTAACTAGGTAATTAATGCATCACAATTGTGTCACAAATAAATTAAATTATTTAATATCTAAAAATTATAAATAAAATACCATTATGTAGGAAATCATTTTATCTTTCTAATTAATATTTATAATCGAATTTATCTTATGTATACTCCTATATTAAAAATTATTTAGTTAATAAACATTGATTTTATCTCTTTTAACTCTTCTTAGAATTAAATAATAATAAATTTCCTAATCTAAACCAAGTGGACCTAAATGATATTATTTTATTCCTAAGGTTTTTTCTGGTCGAGGTACACTTGTCCAATAAAATTAGGACATGTGTCAGGCTAATATTAATATCATTTTTACCCTTAATTACCCTATTTACTTTAAACCACGGTAAATAAAAGTAATAAGTTACTATTCACCAAATATTATTTTCATCTCATTGAATCACATTTTACTTCTTGATATTAACCGTGTCTCTCGGATTTTCGAAATTCCACTCAGAGAAGCGGTAAAATTATGTTTTATGTGAATTTCCAAATTCTCCAAGGAGGTGGGTAAAAGACAATGAAAAGTTCAATAAAATGTTTATATATCTAAAATTATTCAAAACTAAATCCAATGAATTAAATTGAACTTATATAGGTATTATGTATCTATTTTTACCTTAATTAAATTTAAATATAATAAATAATTATTTAAATAAAAATCCGGTTTTAAACTATAACATAGTGTTTTTTCACTATTCATCAAAAATTGAACGTTTTCAGAAAAATACCAAAATTTCACCCTAAGATAATTTCGATATTATGAATCCAAAAATGAAGTCCATTTTGAAAGATAAAATTTATTAAATTTCAAAAATTGGGTTTTACTATTCATAACGATTAGTTTGATTGGCAGTGGTGTGTGTTTGAACTCGAAGTTGCGAACAACACATGCTACTGTATTATTCAAAGAGAATCATACCGTGGAAGCCTGGGGTGTTACATTCTCCCCTCATTCATATAATTTCATCCTAAAAATTTTTAAAATTGGGCTTGGGAATATAATGGAATGTCTCACATCGGAAAAAGAGTCAATAAAAATATCACCTTGAAAGAAAGAAAGAGAAGTACATAGGTCACCCAAGATAACTCATTCTAGGATTCCATGTAGGAAAAATGGATATGGAAGATAAACTAAGTTTCAAGTTCTGATAGAGAGGGATAGAAAACATGATCAGGAGAAATTTAACAATAATAAAGCCACAAACTTATGATGGGACAAACAGTCATTAGTTTACCAATAGGAAAAGTATACAGACAACATTTTTTTAAGTTACATTACATAAAGAAGAGGAATTCATTTATGAGATTGACTAAGAAAAAAAAGAGATATACTTACTTTTTTAAGTAGAGTTTCATTATTTAAAAAATTTCCACCACTAACTCAATTTTTTTAAACGATTAGTATTCAAGAAGACTTGGTAACACCAGAAGAGCTAGAATAACCTTCTTTAGAATCACATGATCCATGAATGATAAACTATATATTTACCTTGTCTTTAGAGATTAATCAAAACCAAAACGGTTAGTAAAAGATCTGATGATCCCTCAAAAGGATATTCCTTTAGAGAAAGAAAAACTAATCTTAAGTTCTAAAATTAAACCAACAATACCCCAAAGTTAAATAAATACCATTAAATAAAAAAATTTCCTTAAAATACTTCAACATAATCCAAACTAATAATGAAACCCAAAACTTAGAATAATTTGGTCATGTAGTCTTCCACGTTAAATTGTATCTCAAAATGACACCAATTACTTATAAAGTCACATACTTAAAAGTAATTAACCTAATCACATATTCTCTATTATAGGTTAATCATTTCCATAAATATCCCAAATAACTATAAATCAACAATAAAAACATAGATACAAATCCACCATTACTTCTCAAATTAAATCCAATAGTATTCTATTTTCCTTGGGCATATAGTGTTCCCAACAAAGAGAACATCTTCCAAAATAACATTTATCACTTAATCACCAAATAATTTTCCTATACTAAGGGTATTCACTTGATAATACATAATATCCAATATAAACTTATTATTGATCAATAAAATAATTTAACTAAAAATAATTAGCAACACTAACTAGGGACTTCACATAGTCCAGTGGTAGGCGATAAACCCAATAACACTTTTGTTGTGGGTTTGATTCCCACATCTTTGTCCGACATGATTGGTTTTCACACGGTCTGCATGTTTTCCTTTTTCAAAAACTATATTTTATAACATTACCAAATTGAGATAAATTCCTCAAAATAACCATAACATAATTTAACCACAAATGTTATCTCATACCTTACATTTTCATCCCAAAATATAATAACTTGTAATTGCCTCAAATTCAAGGATCATATAAAACCAAATTGTTATTCATAACTATATCCACAATATAAAATATAATTCTTCTTCAAATATCATTTTCACATGATAAATTTCAGGGTTACACATATAAGGAAAAGTTCACCCAATGTAATCTCAACAACAAAGAGCACTAATAACTTTAATGATTTTTCCATCCATTTATTTCTACATATGTTCTTCCTTGAACAAGAGGTTATCCTATAGAATAGTGAATTGACTTGGGTGATTCCAAGGTCCCTTACATTTATGACAAATTTCTGTAATTGGAATCTTAGGATCATTTTTATTTTCTTCCATAGTAATCTTCATTTTTCCTCAACAATTATTTACTTTATGCCCTTCTTTCGCACACATAATGCATTTCTTTCTTCCATTGAGACACATTCCTAGGTGCCTCCTTCCACATTTCTGGCATGATAAATATTGAAAATTCTTCTCTCCATGGTCTCTATAGCTGGAGCTCTTATCATTCACAACATTTATCTTCTTTGTTGAGTCCGGGAGTCGGTTAATATATATGTTGTTGATCATATTTTTGGAAAACTGATTTGGTATAAACATGATATCTTTTACGCCTATCAATATTCCATTTTGTTGCTCATTTCCACCACCATTCCCACCTTGTACATCATTCTCAAATTTACTATGACTTCCTTGGAATCCATCCATTGACTAAAACCAAAAATCTTTGTGTGAGTAACAGTAGTCATATAATCATTTAGAGAATATCATGACACCATATTCTTAATTTAAAGCACCTTAGGATTAACCAATGTCATTTATTCTCATCTTATATTAAAGTACATCAAATTAGTTTGTAGGGAAAATGTAAATTATCTTAAGCATATCTCTCGGGAGTGTCGTAACCAAGAGTGTAGAAAGGCCCATTGTTGTGCACCAGTTCCCGTTTAAGTCTAGCTCAAAGTGGTGTTTTCGGGTTTTACCCTTAGGTACATCTGTGCCAGAGCCACCTCTACCTTCTCGTATCCATACAGGGATGTATTTCTTGGAAAACTCAAAAAATCTTTACAAGACCAAAATTCTAGCATGTTCTTCTATACTAATCCTCAAATTCTATCTTAGTGTTATGTACTCTAATCATAGATTTTCGAAATCTAGTTTTCAGGGTTTGTACTAAACTTCCTCTGATACCAACTATAACGCCCTGACCCTAGTTACCCAAAGTCAGTGCATTATTACATAAAATTTTCATGATCACAAAAGATCATGTCTCAAAATACCGATTAGTTTAGTAGCCTTGGAATCACTAGATATTATCATGAAGTTTACATTACATCATAATGTAAAAAACTAAAGCAACATATTGTATCCATAGACCATCCTCATATCCTAATACTATCCGTGTAAGTCATTTATAAAATACTTCCTCACATCCTGGGAAAAATAAAACATAGAAAGGGGTGAGCTCAGATGATCAGTATGACAAAAAATATAGCGGAAACTTTCCTAAATAATAATAAAAATTTAAGGATATGTATAACTAAAACAAAAGAATTTTGAACTTCAACATAATATTGAATAGATAAAATTAAATTCCATTTACTTATTCACATGGATATTCTACTAGTCGAATAATCACATGCAATAGCAATAACCACATTCATAATTATGGAATGCATAATGCCAGAGTATCATAACCACATAGTCAAGGCCTTGTGCAAAGAATACAAATAAGATTTTGTCAAGGCATTGTGCCAAGACACTAGTTTGTCTCATGAGACATACCGATGCATCGAGGAGCTATAGCGGGCTCCACCCGTCACTTACTAAGTCCAATGCATTCTTCATATGAAAATTTTGAAACATAACATAAAAAATCGTAATAAAACTAGCATACGAAATGTCAATACTTTATCCACAAACCATGAATGGTATAAAAATAGAAAATCCACAGTCAAACATAACTCATTCAAAAAATAATAAGGATTATATTGTAACATATTAACCTTAATAGATAATAATGAAGGATATTGACATAGATGAAAATAATCATCAAAACTATTTGAGAGAAAAATCCCCCTTTTCTTGAAAAAATTTAAAAGTCACACTATTTGTCAAGAAGACATTTAAAAATAGATTTTTGAATAAAGTGTCCTATAACACTTTGAAACTTTTAAAAATAGTGTTAATTTTAAAACTTTAATGTCTATATAAATAAATAATTAAAAACATTTTTAAAACATGGACATTAATGAGAATGATTTAGAATAATAAATATTTAAAACATTTAAAAATGATATTTTAGTTAGAGTTATTAACCAAAAGAGAGACACTTGAATGCAAATAATTGAGGTAATCAAAACATTATAATATCATGATAATAAAGGTATTCCTGATATACTATGTAAAAGTACATTATATACACCATATAAAAGTGAATTGGTGTATAACAACAAAGAAGTCTCAATAGAATGTAAATTGAGATGAAATCTCTCATAAAGACCGTATCCTTAGGTTAAGGATAAATCAACGACATAATTATGTGTGAAAAATATAAATACACTCAATATGATTGGATATTCAGTGTAAAACAATTAAAGGTCATTCACACGTATTCTTGTAAAAAACACCAATGAATTAGATGTTCAACTCAATAAATGGAGATTGAGTTAAAATTACTATTATCATTCTATTATCGATGACTTAAGAATTTTTCAATGGAGTGATTATTTGTATAAAAAGTACATCCACAGAAAGGGGATTGGAAATTATGACATAAGAAAATTGATAGTGATTCCACACATAATCTTGGAGTAAAATAATCAACGATGTATGCGTAAAGCTGAATGAGTGAAAATTGAAATTTCAAATTCCCTTATTAATTTGGTAAATTACGAGACATACAACCATGAAATAAGGATAATAAAATGATGATGTAAATATACATGAATTAAAGTATATTACACAATGAATACAAACATGGGCAGTACACACACCACATGCAATAAATAAGTGGTGAACAATGGAAATCTCACGGAATTAAAAGTGAGATAAAACACCCTTTACTTTGTGCTTTTTCCTTGTTCAGGGGTAGGTTAACCTCCTGTATAATGGTCAGATTTTATTTATTGAATTATACAAGAATAATATACATTAATATGATATCATATATGATCTTTCAACATTGATTTGTTGATAATATCTTAGTATTATCGTAATTTTTGGGTGTTAACAGATTCATTTTTCTTTATATTGTTTGTTATGTGAGCCATATTTTTTATGGATGGGATATTTCATATTCATATACAGAATTATACCATGTCTCTAAACATTATTTTTAATCATAAAATGAAATTTATTCTTGAATGGATATAATGGGGAACGAATCTCATCGCGTTCGTGGAGAGGGTAATTCGTACATACGCACGAGTGACAATATCATTCTTTTGATATTAAAATTATATATAATTTGATGGTATATAATATATACAGAATAATTATCATGTTATATTTATTATTTAATTGAATTACACATCATTATTATACACATCCAAATAATAATATATTGAATAACAATTACACCACGACGTGGAGACGGTAGGCAGTACACACCCACATATGGTGAAGTGTCACTAAAAGGATGGATAAAATACTGAATATGGTTGTACCATATTTATAATAACATTAAAGTATATATAAGACTCACAAGTTATTATTTTAGGATGGAAATAATTAAGAAAGAAGACGTGGAAGAAGAAAGGAACTTGAAAGCGGGTGATGAAAACATTACCTCTTCTAAGGGTTCTTCACTTTGATTTGATCAAAAGGGCTCCATATGTTGTCTTTCTGATCAAAATAAGGCCTCTAGGTTGAAGCGATGTAAGTTGAGAGAATATTTGGGCTGGGGTATTCTGATCCAAATGGCTTTTAAGGTGTGAATTAGTGAGAAGGGTGAGTTCCCTTTTATAAGAGGGGTGAGGGGCACCCTTGGAAAAGCTAGAAATATTATTTTATAATAAATTAATATTCAGTTTCTAATGGCTCCAAAGTGGATTATTTAAAGGTTAAGGTGGGTATGGGTTGCAAACCTTTCAACAAATAGATTTTAGATAGGATTGTGTCACTATATTAACCTTATAATTTATATTTAACTCTTAGTTAAATAGTTTGACATTTACCATGTCTCTTTGTATTTTTATATTATATAGTTAACAAACCTACTATATACCTCTAAGAGACCCCCAATTGTTCCATTAATGATACACCTATCATTATATAAGTCCTTTGGTCGAACCGTAGATTTTTAGGAATATAATATCAATTAATAATATAATATTTGTTTTAAAAACTCTTTTATGTCAATTTTAACACTATTGGGTATTTTGTTTTTGATAATTTCATGACAACATTATTACTTTGAAATAAAATTATATAACTAATCCTAATATGTCATATTAACCTAGAAAATTAGTGTAATTCATAAAAAGTCTCAAATTACATTTATTTTGATATTTATAATATCAATTATTTTAATATTTCATTAATTAGGTAATTACTGCATCAACATTGTGTCATAAATAAATTAAATTATTTACTATCTAAAAATTGTAAATAATATACCATTATGTAGGAAATAATCTTATATTTATAATTAATATTTATAATCTAATGTATCTTATGTATAACCTTATATTAAAAATTTTTTAGTTATTAAACATTGATTTTATCTCTTTTAACTCTTCTATAAATTAAATAATAATAAATGTCCTAATCTAATCCAAGTAGACCTAAGTGATAATATTTTATTCCTAAGGTATTTTTTGGTCGAGATACACTTGTATAATAAAATTATGACATGTGTTAGGGTAATATTAATATCATTTTTACCCTTAATTACCCTATTTACTTTTAACTGTGGTAAATAAAAATAAAAAGTTACTATTCACCAAATATTATTTTCATCTCATTGAATCAAATTTTACTACTTGGTATTAACTGTGTCTCTCAGATTTTCAAAATTCCACTCATAGAAGTGGTAAAATTATGTTTTATGTGAGTTTAAAAATTCTCCTAGGAGGTGGGTAAAAGACGGTGAAAATTTCAATAAATTTTTCATCTAACTAAAATTATTCTAAACTAACTCCAATGAATTACATTGAACTTATACATGTATTATGTATCTATTTTTACCTTAATTAAATTAAAATATTATAAATAATTATTTAAATAAAAATTTGTTTTTAAACTATAACTCAGTGTTTTTTCAGTATTCATCAAAAATTGAATGATTTCAGAAAAATACCAAAAATTCACCCTAAGCTAATTTCGATATTCCAAATCCAAAAATAATGTCCATTTTGATAGATAAAATTTATTATATTTCTAAAAGGGGGTATTATTATTCATAACGGCTAGTTTGATTGGCTTTGGTGTGTGTTAGAACTTGAAGTTGCAAACAACACACGCTTTTGTATTATTCAAAGAGAAGCGTACCGTGGAAGCTTGTGGTGTTACATGAAAACTCTAGAGGGAACATAAAGTGGACCAGTTGTACATGTCATGTCGTATTCACCTTGTGTCTGCTGTGTGACTAAAAACACAGGCGGAGAAAACTTTTCTTAAACACGCAGTGTCAATGCTGAACACACCATGTCAATGTTGAACATGCAGTGCCATTTAATCTGGGGATCCTTCCATGTAACTAACAACATGGGTCAGTGTTACCTCTTCATTTGCATGCCGTGTACCTATAAGACACGCCATTTAGTCTTGAACGGTGAGAGACCATGTGGACTTGGCCATGTGGGTGGGGAAATAGGGTAGTGTACACGCCGTGTGTTGGTGTAACACGCCACGTAGTGTGAGCTGTGTACCCGACCATGTCATGAACAACATGGGTTGGTGAAGCTCATCTAGTACATGCCATGTAGACCTTATACACGCCGTGTAGTCTCGTTCTAATGAGAGCTGTGTGGCTAAGCCGTGTAGAAGGACTCGGGTAGGGGAAGAAAATTTAAGTACACGCTGTGTGTGTGGACAACCCACCATGTGTTTGGGGTGTTACACGACCAGTTCTGGCCGAAGTACACGCCCATGTGAAAGACATAAGGGGACACACCGTGTAGTCTTGTTTTGTAAACTTGAATTCATTATTTTCCTTGTTCCCTTATTACGCTTCCAGTTCTTAGTCCTTGATGATCTTAATCTAAGGTGGGCATTTGACCTTGTAGAGTCATGCTGCCGAGACGACCACCAGTTTTTCACCAAGAGAGCAGCAACGATTATACTCTAGAGATGGTAGGCCATGGGCTACAGATGGATCCTCCAGTAGTACCATGTGCGTCACCATACATTATACCAGATGCATGCACAGTTCTGTGAAGGCTTCATGCAGTTCATGCAAACCTTCCAGGGAGCACTGTCAGTTGACACATCTATGGCAGAGCTGACGTGTATATTCCAGCAGCATCATCTGCCAACGGTTTCAGGGGAAGGCAGACCACAGGCTGCAGAGTCATGGATGGATTTATTACAGACTATCATTGATCATTTTGATATGCCTCCAGGGATGATGGTCAAGCTCTCTACTTACATGTTGCGTGATTCCACTAAGAGATGGTGAGACGTTCCCACCAAGACTGAGCATCACATAGACTTAGTGTGGGATGGTTTTCAGACAATCATCTATGAATTTTTCTTTCTAGAGACGCTAAGGCGACATCATGCTTGAGTTTTCATGAATCTACAGCAGGGTGCCTAGTCAGTGATGGATTATTCATCCCACTTCATAGAGCTACAATGTTTTTCATCTCTTCTAGTGGGTGATGAGACATTGAGGGATAGACAATTTGAGGATGGTCTTTGATATGACATCTGAGAACTGGTGAATGTTTTCAGGTTGCCTACAATGCATGCTTTTGTGAACCAGGAACTAATTACTGACCAGAACCTGTTAAAATCTAGTGGTGCATGCCAGGGTGGTTCGACACCAGTTTCTGGTACAATTTTTACAATCAAGAGGACGAGGCAGATGGATTTCTCTCACAGTGGCAGTATTAGCCAAAATAATTCTTTAGGTGTCCCAGTAATGTGCTACCAGTGTGGTAAATATGGGCACAATATAACTCAGTGTCCTCGAGACCTAGTGGAGTGTCGATCTTGCGGCAAGATGGGTCATTTGTAGTGTTTTTGCACAGTGTTCCCACCAGTGACTAGTTAGAGGGATTCTATGTAGACTCCGCGGGCAAGAGTAGGGCCGACAACTTCTTACCAGTCAGGGAATTGGAATACGTTGGGATGTTTGGGCCGAGGTTTTGGTCGTGGCCATGGTAGTCATACACCAGGATGTCAAAGACAGAAGAGGAGGTCAGCTTAGGGTAGCCAGGCTGTGTTTCAGGGTCGCGACACTAGGCAGACATATACAGTGCAACAGACCCAGCAAGAGAAGGATCCCGAACCTTGCACTATCATAAGTACTATTCCCGTTGCTTTTATTTTATGTTTTGCACTTTTTGATACTGGTTCTACACATATCTTTATATCTGTGCCCATTGTGGAGAGCCTTGGCCTCTATTTTTCTTCTTTTTCTGATATAATGATGTTATACACTCCATTGGGAATGAGAACAGCAGGTGTACGTTAGTGCAAGGAGTGACCCCTAGAGGTTGGTGGGTGTCACTTTCTATAGGACCTCTATGTCTTAGAGATAAAAAGCTATGATTTCATTCTTGGGATGGATTGGTTGGTACCCTTTTGAGCGTTTTTAGATTACTATCATCATAGGGTGAATTTCACATCACTAGATGGTGGAGTGTTTCTATACAAGGTTGATTGGGATTTCCAAGCGAGCTGAGCTAGACCCGAGCATCATGGGCGAGGTGGAGTGACAACCCAAATTGCGAGTTTATATCTTGATGACCAGGGAAATTATCAGAAGGATTTCCCTCTAATGGTTGATCATTTCAGGGATGTCTTCCCATATGACTTTTCAAGTCTACCTCCAAAGCGAGAGGTGGATTTCTCTATTAAGCTTGTGCCAGGAGAAGCACCAGTGTCCATTCCTCTTTATAGGATGGCTACACCAGAGTGGTAGGAGCTTAAGAAGTAGATGGAGGAGTTGCATAAAAAGGGTTTCATCCGACCCAATAATTCTCCTTGGGGTTCGCCTATCCTGTTTTCATAGGAGGTAGATAGTACCCTAAGACTGTGTGTGGATTATCAGAAGCTGAACCAGTTGATGTTTAAGAACAAATATCCCTTTCCAAGGATTGATGATCTTTTTGATCTAATTCTAGGAGCATGAGTTTTCTCGAAGATTGAATTTAGATCCGGATATCACCAATTTTGCGTTAGAACACTAGACATAACACTTACAGCTTTTCGAAGAAGATATGGTCAATACAATAACTTAATTATGCCGTTCGAACTCAAGAACACGCCAACAGTTTTCATGGCTCTAATGAATCGTGTGTTCCACCCTTATCTAGATTATTTTTTGGTAGTCTTCATGGACGATATCTTGGTGTACTCTCACACTCAGCAAGACCATGCCCCCCCATCTTGAGATTGTTTTGAGTATACTGAGATACCATCAACTATATGTTATGATCTCAATGTGCCACTTTTGGATAGAACAGATACACTTCCTGGGTCATATAATCTCAGAGGCAGAAGTAGTGGTAGACCCAGAGAAAGTGACAGTAGTAGCTTCATGAGAGTATCCTAAGATCGTGTTTGAAATATGAATTTTCGTGGGGATGGCTGGTTACTTGAGGCACTTTATACATGACTTCTCCTGCTTAGAAGCACCGTTGATGGGTTTGAATAAGAAGGGTATGAAGTTTGTTTGGTCTGAAGTATGTGAGACAACCTTTCAGGAGCTGAAGGGAAAGTTATCATCAGCACCAGTCCTGATACATCAGATCAAGGGAAGAGATATATAGTTTACTATGATGCATCAAGAATTGGGCTGGGAGATGTGTTGATGCAGGGTGATCGAGTAGTTGTGTACCAATCTTGGTAGTTGAGGCCACATGAGAGGAATTAACCGATGCACGATCTCGAGTTGGCTGCAGTTGTTCACGCATTACTCTATTGGAGACATTATCTATTGGGAGAACATTTTGTGGTTTTTAAAGACCAAAAAAGACTTAAATATATCCTTCCCCTGCGTGACTAGAATTTGAGACAGCGAAGGTGGGTTGAATACCTTCAGTCCTTCGACTTTGATATTTCCTATACACCTGGTAAGGGTAATGCAGTTGTTGATGCACTGAGTAGGAGGACTTAGGTACATGCAGTGCAGGAGGCCAGTGGTGAGTGGCATCTTATGGAATTTTTCTCTGAGATGAATTTGGAGGTGCATGATAGACAATGGAGAGTGTATCGTTCATCCTGAGCTATGACTTTTACCCTCCTGGATAGAGTGAGGATGATACATGTATCAGATTAAGAAGGCCTAGATCTACGGGAGTCGGTGGAAAGTGAGGACCCTCCTCATGGTTGGACGATGGGTGATGATGATGTACTACATATCCATGGATGAGTATTGGTTTCATGGGATATAAAAGAGGAGTTGATACAGGAGTTTCACGCTTCATCTTGGGCAGTGCATCCTGGAGTTACCAAAATGTACCGTGAATTGGGACAACATTATTGGTGGCTGGGTATGAAAAGAGAAGAAGCTGGTTTTGTTACGAGATGTTCCACATATCTGCAGGTGAAGGTAGATCATCAGAGGCCAGCCATACTGTTAAAACAATTACCCATTCCATAATGACTATGTAAGGATATCATGATGGACTTCGTGACTAGGTTTCCAAGGTCACCTTGAGGAAGTGATGTCGTGTGGGTTGTTGTGGATAGACATACGAAGGTAGATCACTTTTTAATGGTTAAGGAGACCTTCAGTATTGATGAACTCGATAATTTTTATATCCGAGAGGTAGTACGCCTTCATGGGGTCCCTCGTTCTATTGTTTCAGATGGGGATGCCTATTTTACATCTCATTTTTGGAAGAGTTTTCAAATGGCACTAGGTACATAGTTTCTTTAGAGCACAGCTTACCAACCTTAGAGTGATTTCCAGTTAGAGTGTACAATGCAGGTGCTTGAGGAAAAGATGCGTGCATGCTTCCTAGACTTCAGGGGCTCTTGGGAGAGGCGCATACCCCTGGTCGAGTTTTCCTACAACAATATTTTTTATGCAACTATTGAGATGGCACCTTATGAGGCTTTGTATGGTAGGAGATGTTGATAACCTTTATTCTGGTTGGAGGTAGGTAAGGCAGCTTTACTGGGACCTCGTCTCATGTAGGAGACTTCATAGCAGGTCGAGTTCATACAGAAGTGTGTGGGTACTACGCAATCTCGTCAGAAAATCTTATGCTGATCACCACAGATGATACTTGGTTTTCATGGTCGAGGATAAGGTTTTCTTACATGTTTCACTAAGGTTGGGACAAAGGAGGATCAGAAGACATGGTAAACTTGCACTGAGGTATGTAGGGCCATTTGAGATTCTGGAGAGTCGGGCCGGTTGCCTATCGATTATAGTTACCACAAAGGTAATGAACCATGCATGACGTCTTCCATCTATCTCAGCTGCCCCATTATCACTCAGACCCATCTCACATTTTTCATCTGAAAGAGGTTGAACTTCAGGTCGATGCATCCATCAAGGAGAATCAAATTCATATTTTTGATAGGAGCATGAAGGTTCTTCGAGGCTAGTCAGTTCCTCTCATACTGGTGCTATGGCAGCATGGCTGAGTGTAGGATGAAACCTGGGAGCAGGAGACTGATGTACATTCTCAATGGCCAGCATTATTCATAGCTTTATCTTCACCATACTTTGAAGGGAAATTCAGGGATGAATTGATTTAAGGGGGGATGTTTTTAAGAACTTGGTTCTTATTCTTGAGGTACAAGTTTCTTATTTTCCTTTTTCATAGAGTGTATTTGAGAAAATAAGTAAAATGGGGAAAAATATCATAATTTGTTGGTACACACTATGTAATTTTCCCCACGCCATTTACTTTGGCCATGTGAAATGAGTAAATAGGGCGTGTAGGCCTGTTGGTGTTGAAGGGTGTAATAACTGACTACATGCCATGTACATGGTATTTACACGCCCTGTAATCAGTCGACAGGTGAACAATAAGGCAGTGGGAGTAGCCACCAGTTGAATGACAGTCCATGCCATGTACTTAGAAATAAATGTAGTGTAATAATGTCGATAGATGAACAGTGAGGCGGTGGAATGTGGCCGCCAGAGGAATAGTTAAAAAAATGAAAATTACAGGTCGTGTACTTGATAGTACATGCCATGTAGTTGTGTTTTTTTATAATCCAACAGTAGCCTCCTATTTAAAAAAAGGAATCTTAGAATTTCAGGAAGCCTCGGGAGAGATGACCGAACCTTGGAAGAGTTCCCGACTGAACACAGGGACTCCGATTCCTTCGTCGACAATCACGTTTGTACCGCGCAAGTGAGCCCTTCTCTCTCCTTGTGTGTTTCTTTACAATTATTTCTTGAGGGGATGTTATTTGGGTTTTAATAGAGAAATGTCTAACCCAGATATGCATTGTTCATGGACGATCCGGGAGGCGTCATTCACGTATATTGATCAGTGGAGATCGAGGTAGGTGGTCTGGTGTTTAATTTCAATTGTTGAGTGTCTTTGTGTACCATTGTGCTACTCGCCCATGATTGGGGTATCGTATGGCTGAGGCCATAACTAATTAAATACCTAGAATTTCATAGGAAATTTGATGAATATATTATAACAACAATTTGGGATCGTTTCCTTGATCCAGAGCTACCCCGTGGGTGCATTTCCCTTGTTTAGCCGTTTGTCTAGGATACTTGTGTGTATATCATGATTTTTAGAATTATCTATTTTTTTTGAGAGAAAATATTTATAAATTACTTTCTTATGTCTTGGTATTGGCCTGGTTACTTGTTAGCCCGAGGGAAGAATTTTCCTTAGCCTGAGGGCAGTGTTTCATTTAGCCTGAGGGAAACGTATTGATTTGCCTAAGAAAAAGGTATTGATTCGCCTAAGGGAAAGGTATTGATTCGCCTGAGGGAAAGGTATTGATTCTCCTGAGTGTAGTAGCTTCTATTCCTGAGGTCAATATCTGGTATGCCTGAGATAAAGGTTCTGATTAGCCTGCGGGCAAGGTACTATTTAGCCTGAGGGAAATGTTCACTTGAATATTCACTATGGTGTTTTCTTGTGTTATACCTGCAAAGCTAAAACACAGGCTTGGTATTATTATTAGCTTCTTTTTATTAAATACCCTATTGTAGTGATTTCTATTTCACTGTACAAGAGATTTTTGGCTGAGGTCGGGTCTTGGAAACTTATAATTCAATTATATTGAATTTTTAAATAATAATTCAGTGGAAATGGAACTGGTAGGAGTAGCTGCTTTTGAGTACTTCCTAGTTTGCTGCATTTCATTATTGCACACCGAGGTTTCTCATTTTCACTATCAGTTGGACATGGGACTTTGGTGGTTTCCTATCGGGATTTATTTCTCACACCTTATTTGGTCCATGTCTTGGGCCCAAATAGATTATATTTTTGGAGGTGTTGATAACAGAACGAGTCCCTATACAGGTACTTGATTGTCGGAGAGGAGTAGGAGAGCATGGGACCGAGCTTAGGCTTGAGATGCTGCTGAGTTCTTGTTGCGCTATTGTAGTTTTGATATGCTGTACTTGGAACCTTGTACTGTATTGTATTTGATTGAAGTGTATCCTATTTTGACTGCATTATTAGAAAAAGGACATATTACATCATCATATATATGGAATTTGGGTATCTTTTACTTCAGCACCATTCTCCATTTTAGCTGGTATTGTTATTACTTCTACTTTTGGGTATGTTTATATTTTTACGTTGCACTACACTTTGAAAAAGGAGGGCATAGTTTCCCCACTATCTGACTTAGGCCCTCGCTGCTAGTTGACAACCTCTTGCGTTTGAGAAATGCGTTTTAGGTCATGTGACCAGCCGAGTTCGGGGCACCCATTGTGTGGCAGCCAGATACGGGACGTTACTTATTATAAGGTTTATATAGGAGGTGTTTCATCAGTGAACCAAATATTAACACGAAACATGGTATGTGTTACGAATTTTTTTGGAAAGGATCACTATTTAAATAAGGGAATACCCAATTTTAATCTATCTTTTCATTAATTCAAGATAATTCCTAGATACAATAGAGATATAAATTTATATTTTATTTATTTATAGAAATGTTGGTCTATCTTTGTTCAATATTGGTTTCTAAGATACATTGAATCACTTTATATTGGTAGATTATCTTTTAAGACATCATTTTATTGCGCACTCCATATTCATCAAGTAATATAAACCACTCAATTTTATAGTAAAATATTTTGGATTATACAAATAAAAAACACAACTCATATTATCCAGATCAAAGTAAATGAAATCAAGAATTATCCTATGAAAATATTTCTTATTTAATCTGGTATTTCAATGGAACTATTTAAAACTTATCTGAGGATTGTTTATCAAATATAACCAGATGAAATAACGTTATTCCAGTATGTCTCTCATCCATACTTCATTAAACCAAATTTTTCAATTATGCATATTCTTGTTAGAATTTTCATTATTATTAATCATATATGAAAAATGACCTCAATTCTCTCTAATTTTTAAAAATATTATGACATTTTTATCGAATGTAGAGCCAATCCATTAATCCAAGGGTTGGTATTGAATCATATTTTCTTAATTTTCCAAAATCATGCTATGTGTAATATAAAATTTTATTTGAACTGAAAATATCTCTTAAAACAACTAGAATTATATATATATATATATATATTTTATAAACTACTATAAAAAATAAGCTTGTTTCCTTTTACTTTTGTTTTGGAATTTTACTTCTTAGGAATGCTAAAATCCCTAAAAATGTTTAGGGATCTATCTAAACATACCATTTATATTCTCCATGGAATAAACTACTCATATCCTATTTTAGGTGTTCATTTGAAATATTTATGGACAATAATGATATATTTTCTTAATTACCATGTAATAGTCAAATTTTTGGTGAAACACCCTTCACAATTCTTATCACCTTACACACACCTCCTATTTTTCTCCTCAGATCAAAAAGGACAATACCCATAAAACCCATCAAAATGATTAAATGGTTCCCTAACTTACATTAAAAAATATATTTGTATAAATACAATATAGTAACTAAAATTTCCATGTATTTTCTCTTGTTTCTATGAGTATCTTGAATGATCTCCATAGTGACCACCTGTCATGCCCATTTTGTTTAAATTTTCATGTCTGGGATTTGAACTGGTTCGTTGAAAATACTGATATATTTCCTAAGAATTGTGTGAGATTAATTTTTAGTTTTTAACATCCATATATTTCTAATTATTCTACTATGGGTGCACCATTTCATGTTTGGGAGTTTTTGGAGGAAGGGTGGTCACTTCATGATTTTTTCCAATCGTGATCCCATTTCCAAATTTAAAAACAAAATTAATTTCTTTTATAACTAATTTCATTTCAATATTTTTCAACCATTCCACATTCTAATTTTCGTGAACTGAAATATTCAAACCACCATATCCATTTTCCCCCTTAAAAATTTAGAATCATGGTGAATTTGGGTTACTTATTTAGTTATTGGGGCATCCTTTGGGCCCATTTCCAGTTAAAAAATAATAATTTGTTTCTTTGATATCTTTTTAATTTTTAATATTTTACAGTTATTACACCTCAAACTCAAATAAAAAATCCATATACTCAACCCATTATCTATTTTTATACTTTTGATCTCATTCTCATCATATATTGGGGAGAAAGTTCACAAGGTTCCTTAAATCATCCAGTTTTGAGAAGGTAAATTGTATCAACCATATATCATTCATTTTTTTTTATTTTCCCCCAAAATTTGTTTCTCCTAGTTATTCCAAAACTATAGATACTCTAAACTTAGTTTCAATCTATTACCTCTCCTCTATGTGTTTGGAGGCAATGGAAGATGAAGAGTTTTCTAGTTTCTAATGTGAGATTTCTTCTCTTTTGTCCTCCATCTTCCACATTGTTCCATTATTTCATGGTTATTTATTCTAATATAGTTATTAAAAACCAAGTATTATGTTTTGGAATGATTTTTTATGGTTTTTATATTCATTTACAGATTTTCTTCATAGTTTTAGGGTTTATAATCCTGCAGTTGGTGATTTCGGTTGCACGTTTCAATTCTGTCAACGATTTTATGTTGGATTCCAATTGAACATGATTTTTTTACATAAGATATATCTATTTCACAATGTTTTAAACTTCCTCATACTGTGAAAAATGAAATTTATTTGTTGTATAATTCGTTTGGTGTGCCAAGTAGGGGTTAAAACCTTGTTTTTTGTAAAATGTTGTAGTTTTGTTAAAATGATGCACTCCGCATGTTTGATCAAATGATTTCTTAGATTAAAAATATTTTTTGTGGTATTTTGAACATGGGTTGGTATCTTGAATAAATTTATGGCATTCCATTGATGTTTTATTCCTTTTCAAGTTTTTTAATAGTATTTTCTGTCAAAAAATTGCATGCCATGTGTTCGGTGTGTTGCCCAGTTAGATTTTATGAGTTGAGTGTGATATAAAATGATAGGTTTGGATTTATTATCATATTGGATGTGTAAAAATAAATTTTATTGGGTTACATATTTGGATTCTCAGAAGGTATTGTTTTTATAATGATAATTAATTTGTTTTAAGGTATTTTGACATCTATTACTAACGGAAGCCTCGTTTGTTACTTTAGTAAAAAAGGTTGTGTAATGGATAAGAAATCTGAATATTTTCAAAGAGGTTACCAATTTTTTGAATATGAAAATAGTGTTTTATAACATCCTTAATAAATTTGGTATTTCTATCTTTTAAAATTTTTAGTTTGTTAAAAATGTTTAAAGGCCTGTTTGGCCTTGCTCAAAAATGATGAATGAGTTTTTTACAATTATATACCATGTTGCATCAATTGGGATTGTTTTATGGTCCCTAAAATGATTTTGTTAATTCGTTTGAAGGATTAAAAATGTGTTTGGGTATGGGTTTTTGTTCTTTTATCATTTAAAGAGTGTTTTAATGATTTATTTCTACAAATACTTATTACAATCAATGAAATTGTTTTATCAAAATTTCGTGTCGTCTGTTGATCTATGAATGAAATGGGGCGCTTGTTTGTGGGCTGTTTTTGTGTTTATGGTATCTGAATTGAATTTTCATGGGGAATGTGTATTTTATAATATGTGTAACTTCATTGATCACTAATACGAATCCCCAGTATCTAGGCGTAGATATGTACTAGTATGTTGTTGATCCTGTTGGGTTTGGCCCCTATTTCACATAGCAAGTTTGACGATGACAACACTAATGAAACTATGATGATGATGTTTTTGGAGGACCACAAGGTTATGGGTATGCTCCCTAGTAGTGTATATTGAGCACAAGAATAGTTATTTGTTATTATTGTCTTCACTGAGATACAAGGTCCACGGGGATCACAACTAACCATTTCCGAGTGGTGTTCATGTGACTTGTGATCATTGGCTATTTTGTACTCAATATTGTCATATAGTGTCTTTGGTTTGTAAATTCAGTAGCGTGCGTGTTTTATTTAAAATTTTAAATTATTTAAATAATCCCTCTTGATAACTATTTTCATATTAAATTTTCAATTCATTATAGCATTTTTGTATATTAAATATGCTTTTATTTTTCTGATAACTATTATAGTATAGAACCTAATTTGGAAAACATAATTTTATATCTTGTATTTAAAAATTGAAATTTATGTTTATTTTATTTTAATGTTTGGTCATTGGGAATATAATATCGGGAAAACCTACTGAGTTTTAATACTCAGGCCTATTGTATTCTTCTATTTTTATCCCTTATAAACGTTTCAGATTGAGTTTGATCTCCTTGGGTAATGTGTAATCATTGAGTTTAAGAGTGACTAGTGGGGTCACATGGATTTATTTGTTTGTCAGGTTTGGTCGACTGAGATGTTGGTTTATTTGTACTTTCGGTTTCTTGTACAAATAATGTTCAGTTCAATTTTTATGTAAATGTGTTTTTGGATCTTCGTTTCATTCCACTATTTATTTATTTTTTATATTTGTGAGAAATTGTTCCAATGTGTACACTATATATGCCCTCAGTGATTGTCAGCTTCTTGAGAGGATTGGGGATGCCTCTCGATACTTGTTGCGGGCTTGCCTGGGTGACCGGTTCAAGGTGGACTCGGGCTAGTTCATGACAAAATGGTATCAAAGGAGGTCAAAACTTAGTAAACCTTTCTTTTTAGTGGCCGTTGTTATTTTGGGGATTCCAAGGCAGATGGAGTTGGATTTTTGGGAATTTAGGGGTAATTGTGGGAAGAGATTCGTACAATCTTGGACATTCTGATCCTCAGGTTTCCATGGGATGTCTAGTTTTATTAGTGTCCTTTGTTCTTGTTGATTATTTGGTATTGGGATATGACAAGGGGAGTTTGACAAATGGCCTCTATGAGATCACATGTTCTGGGAAGTCGTGTGGATCTGTGTAATGGTGCTAATAAGTCTCTCTATGTTGGGGTTTTTTGACATATGGATGACAACTATATGGTCAAGTCACCAACCGACACTAGTTCCCTTTTGTGGGTCTCTTGGACCATTCATTAATTCAGAATATTTTTTTTGAAAATTCTTCTTCAAGAATTGTGGGAATGGGATATAAAGGAAGTATTGGATTTTAAATAGTGAAAAAGTGGTTTTAAAAAATTAAATATAATAATGGATTTGGAAGGTTGTGTTTTTGTGAAACAAATTTTAGGGAGGATGTGGAAATGATTTAACGAGATTGGATTTTCCCTAATCTAAACTTAAGGTTTGTTGAAATAAAATGTTTTGAAAGTTTTAATCATTTTAAGGTGAATATTAATCTTTTTTTAATGGAGTGTTTTTGGATGTTGAAAAGTGTCTTAATATGATGAATTAGTTTAGGAAATTGGTTTTGAGTGGTTAGTGTTTTCCTAGAATGGGTATCAGTCTCAATGGCCATGACATTATGAAAAGATAACTTGATGAATTTTAAAATCAGGGATGTGGTTGTTTGGAGTGCCTTGGTTGTTTTAAAGGTTGTTAAAAACGAAAAGGGGTATGTTTTTAAGAAAATAATTCTCTATGTAGTGTGGTTTGTTTTGTAAAATCTGATATGGGTATTGGACTTAGTGGTTAGTGTTCTTTTGGAAAGTACATGATTTTTGGAATGATGTTGTTTTTTAGCCTTTGGTGTTTTCATGTGTTCTCACATGCATTTTGTTATTTATATATGGAAGGATGACCTATATGGCATGGTGTTTGGGTTCCTAGGGTGGCATGAAAATGTGCATGTGGGTGAGACTTGAAGAAACACTAATGATGAATGAGAAAATCCACCAAGTTTGTTTGTTTTTGAAAAGTGTTTTAAGATGAACAACAATGGAATTTGTTTATAAACTGATGGTTATGTGGATAGGTTTTTTCTATGTCTTAGAAGAGTTGTTTATTCAGTATGGTTCCATGTGATCTATAAGTCATACTCTTGTTTTTTCTTGAGATGGGATATTATTGGTGGCTCAGTTTTGGAGTAATGTTCAGTGGGTATCTAAAGATGTGTTTAATGTTTCAATGTGGCCATAGATAATTTTCTATTAAGAAATAATTCTATTTTATCAACATATGGATTCATTTAAAATGTTAAATCCACCTCTTCGTATGATGCCTCGGCCTGTTTTTTGGAATAAAGTGTTGTTTGTGACCGATTTATAGTGCTTTCCTATTATGATGATTCTCTCAGTTATAGTAGTTGTGTTTGGTGATTCTTGGTGTGTCTCATAGTGTTCCTTATTCATTTCACTCCTCATTCTATGTAAGATATAATGGTCGTGTGTATCCATCTATATATAATGGGTATTGGTTTTTTGTTTGATCTAGTGTGTTTCATTAGGTAATGTGATTCGTAGCTCCTAACTATGACACAACATATTCTTCAAACATCAGGTCTCCTGTCATAGGCGTTAGAGTGAATCTTTTCACACAGTCAAGAAATCTCTAGAGGTGTGGGGAGATTGACATGGCTCCTTCCTCCAACACTATGGTATGGTAGATTCTAAGTCTCTATTTTGGTTCCTCATCTCTATGAGTTTCCCTTTTTCACAACTAGTTAGGTGGACTTACCCCTCGCACAATGTATATGGTTATGCCTTCATGGATGTGGGTTTTCGATCAATGTACCACTATGGACCGCCTGTGTAAATCAGGTGTGGTCTTGGTGTTAACTATTCGTAGGTGGAGAGTTTTGGGTAGTTCCTTTTTTTATTTTTTGGTTTTAGTGTCCTAATTATTTGGCCCCCTTCACTCCCCTCTCTGAGTGGTGGGGGTCTGAATATGTGCCGAAAGTGTTGGCTCAGTTAATGTCCCCACTGTTCAGGAGTGGGTGGTTTAGATGTTCATGTTCTAACCCAATTAAAATATGTTTTTAGGTTGTTGTGGGATTCCAGTTATGTGTGGGTGATGCCAAATTATAGTTCATTTTAAATTCTTTTTTGTTCATTTCTAGTTGGTATCTAATAGTGAAGAGACCCACTGTGGGTCTCAAAGAACTTTCCTTTAAGAATTTTTTAAATAGTAGTTGTGATTTAATGGTGGGGAGCCCATTATGGACTCCCCCAAATTCATTGGATTTATTGAGTGAACTATGGGTTAGTTGATCATTGGGTTCATTGGGATAAGGCACAACAATATCATTATTGTCTTGGTTGTGGATGTGGTTGCTTGATCTTTCCTTTGATTATTTGAAAGTGGAGGTGAGTTGGTATTTTTTTGAGCCAGAGGAATAAGTTTCATTGATTTAGAATGATATTTTCATATATTTAGATGCATTATTAAGTTTATAAGTAGTCTTTAGGTGTTGTGAGGTCAGTTTTAAAATGTTATTCTTTTCTGGGGGCAGAAAGATTTAATGGTGGGGAGAATTGTCACAACCGTTTTTTATTTTCATGTTTTTTTAATCTGGTTCATTGAAAATCCTGATACATTTCATGGGTTTTGGGTGAGATTAATTTTGATATTTGAACATCCATATATGTATAATATTCCTACTTTGGGTGGCCCATTTCATGTTTGGGAGTTTTTGGAGAAAGGGTGGTTACTTCATGATTTGGTCCAACCGTGAGCACATTTCTAGATTTAAAAACCAAATATGATTCTTTTATAAAACATTTTTTTTCAACATTTTTCACCCATTCCACTTCTTATGTTTCCTCCCATGACATATTCAGACCAAAATATCCTTTTGGACCCCTTAATAATTCCTAATCATGGTGAATTAGGGTTACTGTTTTAGGTATTGGGACAGCCCATGCGCCCATTTATTGTTTTAAAAAAATAATTTTATTTTTTATATATATTTTTCATTTTTCAATATTTTTCGGTAATTCAAACTACCAATAGAATCCCAAATACCTATAATCACCCCAATACATATTTTTACTCTTTTTAACTCATTTTAATTTTATATTAGGGAGAAAGTTCTTGGGGTTCCTCAAAGCGTCCATATTTAAGAAGGAAAATTGTTTCATCTATAAATAATTCATTTCTTACTATTTTGCAGAAAAATTTGTTTCTCCTAGTTATTACAGACCTAACGAGACCCTAAAACTATTTTCAATCCATTAACTCTCTTATAAAAGAGTAGATCTGAGGGAAGAGGAAGTTTTTTCCAGTTTTCATAATGAGATTCCTTCTCTCTGGTCCTCCCTCTTCCTCCTCTTTCCATTAATTCATGGTTATTTCTTCTATACTAGTCATGAACTATCTAGGGTTATTTTTTGGAATTAATTTTATTGGATTTATATTCATTAAGGGATGTTTTCATAGTTTTAGGGTTTATAAACCCATGGCAGGTGATTTCAGTTGTGAGGTTCCATTCCACCAAGGATTTGATGTAGGTTTCCCATTGTAATTGACCTTATTATTTAAGATCAATATAATTCATGAGGTTTTTATCTTCCTAATACTCTAAAAATTTTAATTAACTCTTTGGATAATTTGATTGATGTGCCAAGTAGTGGTTAAAACCCAGTTTTTAGAAAAGTTGTGTAGTTTGGCTAAAATGGTGCACACTGCAAGTTTGTTCAAATGATTTTATAGATTCTACACATTTTTGGGGAATTTTGAACATGTTTACATATCAGGAATAAATTTATGGAATTACCTTGATGTTTTATTCTTTTTCTAGTGCATGAAATGATTTTTTTTGTCAAAAAAATGTGTGCCAAGTGTTTGATAAGTTTCTCAGTTGGATTTTATGAGTTGAGTGTGGTTTAAAATGATTGGTTTGGCTTTATAATCATATTGGAAGTGGGAAAATATATTTATTTAGTTTCTTATAAGAATTCCAAGAATTATTTGGTTTTTATAAATATTTTTTATTTGTTTTATAGTATTTTGACATGCATTGCTAATGGAAGTCTCATTTTTCCCTTTCGTAAAAAGGGTTGTGTTATGGATACAGATTCTAAATATTTTAAAGGTTGTTACCAATATTTTGAATCTAAAAATGGTGGTTTCACAAATACTTATTAAATGTGGTATTTTTGAATTTGATAATTTAAGTTAGGTAAAAATTATTAAAGGCTCATTTTCCGTTTCATAAAGATGTAGAATGAGTGTTTTACATCTACAAACCATGTTTTGTAAATTGGTATTGTTTTATGTCTCATGAAATGATTTTATTAAATGTTTTTAAGTCTTCCAAATGTGGTTAGGTATGGTTATGTTGTGTGTTTATCCTTCAATGTGTGTTTTTGAATGTGTTTTCTCTGAAAATACTCATTACACTAATTGAAATTGTTTTATCAATTTTTTTTGGTCTACTAATCCATGAATGAAATGTGAATCATGTTTGTGGGATTTTTGTGTGTTTATAGTTCTAGAAGAGAATTTTCAAATGGAAAGTGTATTTTATAATATGTGTAACTTGATTGAGCCCTAAAGTTAATCCCTGGTATCTATTTGGTGGACATATACTAGTATGCTAGTGATCCCATGGGGTTTGGCCCCTATTTCACATAGCAAGTGTGACGAAGACAACACTAAGTAAAATATGATGATACTGTTGTTTGAGGAACACTAGGTTATGGGTGTTCTCTCTGATATTCGATATTGTTCATGATAATAGTTATTTATTTTTGTTACCTTTACCGAGATATAAGAAACCTGGGGCTCACAAATAACTTGTGCCAAGTGGTGTTCTTGTGACATGGTCTCATTGGCTATTTTGTAATCACCTTTGGAATAGAGTGTGTTGGGATTGAAAATTCAGAAGTGTTTTTTATATAAAATTATACATTTTTAAGGCATCCCTCTATAAAACAATTTTCATTTTTATGTTTCACTTATTTGAAAACTTGTTTCTAGTATTTTTGTTTATAAAACATGCATGTTTTTTTCTGATAATTTTTATATTATGGAACCTAATTTGGAAAACATAATTTTATATCTTGTATTTAAAACTTAAAATTTATGTCTCTTTTATTTTTATTTACATCCATTGGGAATTGAATATCGGGATAACCTACTATGTTTTAATACCCTCGCCTATAGTCTTCTTCTGTTTTTAGTCCTTGTGCGGGTTTGATCTTGAGTTTGATCACCTTGGGTGACATGTGATCATTGAGTAGGAGTGTGACCAGCATGGTAACTTGTAGTTAGTTGGTTGTCATGTTTGGTCGGTTGAGTTGTTGGTTTATTTGTACCTTAGGTTTCTTGTACAAATAACGTTCAATTCAATTTTTATATAAATTTTTTTTGGGCTGTATATTTTCTTCTGCAATTTTTTGATTGTTTATATTTGGAAAAATTATTCCTCTCTATACTTTATTGATGTCCTTAGTGATTTTCACCATCTGAAGGGATTAACAACGCCTCTCAGGACTTGTCTTGGGATTCCCTGGGTGAGCAGTTCAGGGTCATCATGGGCTGGTTCATGACACCACCACATTGTGTTCTTCTCTAGTTTCTCATTTGTATTTACATCCTTAAATAATTTCAGGATTTTTTTTATATTTTCCCAAATCAAATAGAAAATTATATATTCTTTGGAATATATAACTACATGGATTACATTTTCTCTTTGTTTTTTAAAACCCTTGTTGTGTCCTTTCTTATCCAAGGATTCATTTGGACTTTGTTGTTTTCTAAATTTTCTTTGATTTTATTTTTTTACTGCAAACAACTTTCTTTTCCCACATCATAAATTGTTATTATATACACTCTCATTGATATGTATAAAAAATATATGGAATTTTTTTTAATTATGTGGTGATTATAGAACTACGACCACTATTATTAGTGACACCAAATACTTAGATATTTTCTATTTTATATGAGCTAACCTGATCTTGTCTCCCCTACATCAGTGTACCCAAGAAGAAATTATTATTGAGATTATTTTCATGGGATCAGGTTTATGGAAATTCTCTAGTGGTTCCAAGATATGGTTGAAACTTTCTTATGTATTTTAGTTTTATACTTTTCGTTATCTAAATTTGGGATTTTCTAATACCTTTATCCATGCCAACCATATATTGTCCAAAATCACTATGACATTGTGATATTAAACATTTCTCATTAATATATATCCAATTATGAATAAAGTATTATAATTAATTTATTTACTTCACTAAATGCATTTTAGTATTAATTATTACTTATCCTCAATCACCAGGTAGTAGTGTATTCCATAGTTAATAATTTATTTACAAATATAATTTTATTAATCTCTTTATCATTTGTTGAAAGATAAAAATATCTCTAAATACATAATATGTTTGAATAATAATATTAAAAAATGTTCTTTATCTTAATAAAAGTTAAAAAATCCATAATTTTTATACTTATTAATATAAAAATATCCCTTTCAGTGCTTGATTATCAATATTGTGACAGAAAAACAAATCTGATAACAATTCGATGTTTGGTTCTTACATTCTAACCCGTTGGACTTTATTTTCAATACTATCATAATTCCAAAATTCTATCTTTCATAATGTTTATAAAATACCTATATAAGAAATTATTTTGGATTCCTTGATTCCCCCCTTGTGGTAAATAATGAAATGGTCCTTCCAACACTATTTCCTCCATCATAGGAATACAAAAGGGCATACCAAAATTTTCACTACCCTTTTCAAAATAAGAATAGAAAGGGTTCTCTTATCCAGATTTAGTTATTCCATTAGATCCAGATTATCATTCAAATTCTCAATATCTAATAAAATATTGTGTTATATTCATCAGATGTTACTTCCCCTTTGTTAATGAATCATTTTTCACCACATTTCAATAAACATCTAATACATTTTCTTGAAAATATATTTTCTTCAAATTTAGAAAAATAGATCAATATAATTAATCACCCTCTTAATTATGAACATTATTTAAGACAACTTGATACCACCAGTTAATATCTATAAATTTTCTTACCTATGTAAACCCTTTATAAATACTATTTTAAAAACATTTTGGAATATTTATAACTTACAAACACAGATGCATTTTTTAAATTATTTTAGTTGTCCATTCAATACATGAACTTTGGGTCATCAACAAATATGATAATTATATTATGTTATGTATTAGTTTAGGAAACTAGATTTTATATTTCCAAAATCAAGTTTTTCCTTTTTTTCACAAACATTTAATAAATGCATGTAGCTTTAGCTACATCATTTATCAGGAAATATTTTACTAGTTTAAGATAAACTTATGATAACACGTGATATTCGTGTAACTTCATTTCATTATAAGGAATATTTTTTCTAAAACAATATTAAACATCATTTATCTTATCCTAAAAAATTCTTCTTAATACCATCAACTCCTGAAGAAAAATATTAATTTATTTTTCAATATGGGGTCAACATGTTAGTACTGATATTTTCTTTCACCATCTTCTTAATATCCAACAAATATTCAGTTGAAACCACTTTTTAAAACATAAACAAATAGTCTTGAAATTAATATACATTTTTTGTTCTCTTAATTATATATAATATCCTTCATAGTGGTTTATAACCACAATGTATATGTCATGCTATGAATTTTTATACTTGTTTGGTATTTAAAACCATTACAATTTCAAATAAAGCTTCTTCATCCATCATTATTCATCATCTCAGAATAAAAACTTTATATTTGGATATGTAAAACTGAAGTGGACTCTTAACACTTCATTTGGAGTAAATTATATCACTTATATCCATTAAATAGTTCTATTTAGGCCTGATTAAAATAAGTAATTTCAATAATTATAACTCCAATTGATACATTGATATTGTTTCAGTTCAAACACCCCACAAAATACAATATATTCACCCACTTTGAATCAATAAATTATAATGATCATATCTCCCCCATAATACCATAAAAAATTAATAGATATAATATAAAATTCTATTTCATGGAGAGTGGGGTACCTCTAAAATACCCAGTTTGATGTTTTGGGTTTGTGTTCATAAAACAAACTATTATTTCTGACTTTCTTCCAAGCATTAAAAGTTGATATTTTTTCAATAAAACATGTGCATATTTTATTCTGGATACTGTCTCCATGATTCTTTATCTTCCATGGATTGGGATCCTTCTCTAATGTGTTAATAATCCCAATACTGTATGTCTCTTCTATTCATGAAATCTTGATACATCTTTCTTCATTCGTCTTATTCAATAAGAGGATTCATCCAAAATCATTTATCATAGTCCAAGTGGTGTAAATTTTTAAAAATACTGTGGAATTACTAAATTTTTCACTTCTATTTTCATTAGAGTTACTTGAGACAAGATTTTCCTTAGGGGGTCAATTTTGAAATGAACTTATTATTTTGCATAAGCTTACTTATTCTACATCCATAATTTCTTTCATCATTTCCATAAAGGATACTATGAGTGTAGTATCATTAGTTCCTTAGACATGTTATTTAAAGTTTCATCTTCATCCTACAAATCATTAATCCATGTTTTAATCTTAATATATTCCCTCAGTTTATAAGAAATCATTATATAACATAAGAATGGAGGAATTTTTATTGACTTCTTTGGTTATTTTCATGATTATATTTACTCCACATGTTCCCATGGAAAGATAAAATAAAACATCTCCCATATAAAATATACCTCACATTACTACTTCTTATTTTACTTGTTGCTATATATATTCTTCCACAATTGATACCTTGGGCATAAAGAAAATGACTCATGGTGTGTTAAAATTTTATACAAAAGTAATGAGTCATATATACAATCTAGTAAGTCACTTTTATTTTAGTTTTATCAATAAATTTGTATTTAATTATATATTCTATAATTTTTCTTTTATTTCTTTCATATGTTGATGTTATTATGAGAGGAATATTATTCAATTATTTAGAGGATTTGTTTACGTCTCTAAGAAAATATCGATTTTGTCATCCTTATCCTTTAATTACAAATCCATAACCTTCAAACATTAGGAATATTCCATTTTGGATTGACTCCTCTCTTTGAGCATGGCCTCAAGAGGGATTATTCTTAAATTCAACACCCTTTTGACATTTTATGTCTAATATATCATGAAATTTTATTAAGTAGAAAAATTTTCTCTTCAATATTTTCCCTGATATTCTTGATTTCAAAATTCAATCCCACATAAACTCAATTAATACTATTTTTATTCATGAACAAGTCATCTTTAAATGTAATTTCCACTTCATTCATAACTCCCCTTTGATATACATATTCTTATATGGCATAGATATTTTCTGGTTTGTGATATTAATAACATTTAGTTTGGTAGATTCATGTTCTTATAACATTCTCACTAGAGTCACACTTACTTCTAAAGTGTATGAGGGAGACTAAACATTCTAAATTACATCATTATTTTAATCATGGGTTAGAAAAAAGATATAATAATAAATTCATAATAGGCTACCTCAGTTTGATATTCTACCATCCATATAGTCTATTTTATAATTATAATTCCTCTTACATTTTTGACATGAGGATATCTTCATACACTTTGTTAACTGGTTTCTAATATTAATGAGTTTTTAAAGATTCATTCAATAATGATTATTTGGAATAGAAATATTCCCAATTCTCTATATATACGTATAAACCATGCATTACACTATTCTGTTCAAAACATGCTCTTTAAAAATATAATGAACCCTATTTTAAATGAAGGTAAGAAGCATTAATTTTTAAATTTTAATTATTTAAACCACACTAATATTGAATCTTAATTAACTCAAGGAGGTCTTGGTTTCATGTGTGGATTGTTTGGAGCTGGGATCCCTAAAATGGGAAGAAGGAACGAGGCCATATGGTTTTTTTTTGAAACTATACGACCCGGGTTGTATGGCTATGTGACTAGTTGAAAGTATAAGACATATCCTTTTCTCATAGTTTTCACATGTTTAGTCAAACTATGAACCTAATAGGGCAGTGTATTTTATAGTAAGAGTGAATTGAGCTTATTTTGTGCATGGTTTGGCCAAACCATGCTACCAAACCATGCACCTATGTATTTTTGGGTGAAATAACTATCCACCCTCACTTAAGGGAAAATCGGTTTTCCTATTTTTTCTACTCCCTCCAATAGATATCCTTTCTTTTACTTATACATTAATCTCAAAATATCATCAATCTAGGCATTGAATAAGCGTCTTCATCAATTGTCTGTTCTTCGATCTGTCAGAAGTAATAAATTAGTCTCGGTATGATCCCCAAATCTATTACTTCCTAGCTATGTTTATAATTCCATTCAATGCGCTATTTGGGTTTAGGATCATTTTCCTTATTATATAGGAATTAGAACATTTATCAGATCTCTTCAAACCTACTTCAAATATGAGGTCGATATTGGGCAAGGAATCATCTATGACCTTGAGGTTGGTGGTCAAGTAATTTACCATTTTATTTTTGGTGTTTTGTAATTATGTCATTGTTCCACACACCATTGTTTTCCCAGAATCCTATTTATTTTATTCCTTCACATCACATTTACCATTCCATATTATTATGCACTTATTGACCCTTTTTGGTAATTTAAAAGTTGAATGCAGAATATATGGTCACCCCATGAGTGTACCATGTGATATTGGACATTCTTGGTCAATTTCTCAAAGTGTTTGTAACTAATTAGTTCCTTATGACATATTTATTTATAAGTAATTTCCCTTGAGGAATTAGTATAACATATAACCACAGTAAAATCTTAGGTATTTGGCCTTTTTATAATTTAAATTTCCTAAGTAAGAAATTGAACTGGTTTCCATGTCACCACCAAAGTGACCCTTTGAGCTTGTAAAAGGTTTTTCCATGTTTTGATATATTGAAAGAGTAAAATGGAACTTATTACATGGGTTGGATTATGAGAGATGACATTATCTTCCTTAAATTAAATGAATTGATTTATTTTAATGAATTAATTTAAAGGATGGTAAGGACAAAATCTTTTGTTTATTCTTTATAAAATGATTAATATTAATTACAATGTTCGAAATGGAATTTAATTTGGATAGCTTCAAGCATGAGAGGTAATTCATCTGGTTTTGAATGATAATGATGATTATTCCATGTTTATTTTTATGGTCTTGTTAAATAAGTTGCATGAGAGGTTTTTCCACATGCCTTATACTATTAATGAATGAACATTTATATGGGACATGTACAATGTTAAGGGGTGTTGAGAAGTATGGATAATCACTCACCCTTACATCAGGTGTTGAGTATGCCATCTGACATTAGTGATACTATATGGGTGTTGGGATTTACTCCCCACATTCCATGATTAGAGTGTTTACATGGTGCCTTACTCGCTATATCATGTTTTTTTGCATGAAGTCTCTCACTCTACTAGGATATAAGGAATTTACCCTATTCTCTGAGCATATAGGCTTGTTACACTGGTCAAGGATGTTTTTGGTATTCCTATATCTAGATAGAACTAATATTCCAGGTATATAATCACTTACGTCTGCACGTACTTGGTTCATATAAGAGGATTCAATATATAATTAAACTATATATATTATTAATATATATATATATTGTGACATGATCAGGAACACATTACTTTTGGAAATGATCTGAAGTAGGTAAATCCCTCATGTGTCCCTTTGGAACATGAGGAACCTGTTTTTTTATTTTAGAATTTATTTAATTATTCTTTTATGCGTGAACACTGTTTATTTACGAGCACTGCTTGGATTACACATAAACACTATTCATAGAGGCCTACTTTTATTTTATATCACACCCTACTTAGGCTACCTTTTGTACCCAAGAATGTTATCTATTAATAATTACGGATAAGGTAAATCACCATGATACGTGTTTTTGAAATGATTTACCCATAGTAAGATCTTAGGAGTATAGGATCAGGCATATGCTCGAGATTATTTAAACTACATTTTTATTTTTTTTATTTTATAGAATTATTGTATCTAACTATTTCATTTTTCAACTACAACATACAATTCATCTCTATATCAGACACTTCATCCAAGGATTTTGATTATATTAATAGTTGTTTAGTAATTTTTATTATTCCACTACTTTGTTATTATGTCTGTTTATATTATGCTTCTATAGTTTATTATTTTTTCAATTGTGCTACTATGAAATAAGTGTATATTCTTTTCATTGTGCCAACGTTACACCCTAAATTCATGTTGGCTGCCACCAACATATGGGGAGGTATGCTTGAGGCTATGTGACTCACCAGTTTTGAGAATCAGTTAAGTGTATCCCATGTCGAGATGTTACAAAGTTGTATCAGAGTGGTTAATTTCTTTATTTACATTTGGAGATAATATATTTGATATTGTGAATGCTTTTAACTTATTCATTAGCCATTTTACGGCATCTTGAAACAGTATTCGAGGTAAATTCTATGATTCCTTATTTATAATTGTTGTTTTTCTTTTTCCTATTCCTATTTATATCATTTCATCGTTCGATGAAACATATACTATGTTGGGGTGAGTATTATTGATTTTATTACTGATTTATTCCATCCTTGGACCGATGATATGAGTTAAAGGTGAATCATAACATGCATCAGTTTTAGAAACACTAGGACTAATATACCATGCATAATCTATGTGACATCTATTTTTAGCATGCATTTTCCTATTGCATATTTATAGTGCCTTAAATATGTATTGAATTATGATGACACTTCATAAAGGGATTGTGAAACATAGTTGATTCTTAAAGTATGTTCTTTATCCTTATATTTGTTTTCTTTAATAATTTATAGAATACACCTTAACCAACCAATTACAGCACGTTGATCCAGACACCATTCAACACATGGTCTAAAAGGTGTTATGGTGTGAGTTGAATGTATATAGTGTTTCAATTCATAAGGTGTATAGGTCCTTATGGGTTGAATGTGGTATACCATCTAATTAAACATTCTTATGTAATTTATAAAATTGAAAAAAAACACAAATTCAAAAATAATATGACATCTAAAGTTAAACTGGCTATCATGTTCATGTAAACCAAAGATTTAGACCACAACCCAACCTTTATAGTGGGGAGTGGGGTATCTCTTTTACATTCTTAAAGCCAGTTATGGTCTCTTCTATCATCTAGACCTGGATTTTGATGTAGGGTGAGAGGGATGAATTTTTCTATAGGAAGAATTTACTGCTATCCTAGTTTATTAAATCCAATCTTCACAATTTCTTAAACCACTTATAAGCCATGTGTTTGGAATTTTTGTATCATTCTTCCATGATGTATTCTGGTCATATGACCTGAAGGGGGTGATGACTATGCTCCCAAGGTGGTGGGACCTATGACTCTAGTGATCCCTTCTATAGTTCCACATCTTCTTGATATGGGAACCTATGAATAGTTCCATGATGGTTTTTTGTGTATGTTTCATTCAATGAAATGTGTACTTCAACCTACCCCGATCATGGAAGAGTTGACTCATGAGCTTCTGCAGCAGCAACATCCAACATTTTAGGGGGATTTAAGACCTTATGTTGATGATTATTGGCTCAAATAAATCCTATATATATTCAAGAATTTTGAGATTCCACCATAGTGGAGTGTCCAGATTGTGGCATAAATGCTACATAACTCAGCCAACTGTTTGTGGGACATAATCACCCAGGTATACTAACATAAAGATATGGTCTGTGAAGTAATTTTGAAAATATTTTTTGACACATTTTTTCCTCATACTCTAAGTGATAACATAGCTACATAATTCATGAACATGATTTAAGAGATACTGTCTATTATGGAATACTATACTCATTTATCTGAGCTGTATCGGTTTGCATCTGCTATGGAAGGAGACAAACTCATGACCACAATGTGATTCGAGGATTGGATGGTTTACACCATTTGGACATAGGGAAAGATGTTTAAGTTAACAATTATTTATGATTGAATTTGGATATTTTATTGAAGGGAAAGGAGTAAAAAAACTAGAAGGAAAGAAAGAGTGGAAAATAAAAAGGTGTTTAAGGGAGTCTATGATGACTATTTCAAAACTTGTCAACCATTTCCTTATTAGAGAGAGGAATCTAAGGGAATAATGTAGTTTATGTTAAGGTGGTTTGGAAGATAAATCCATAAGTGGTGCATCTTCTGGGTGCAAGTGATGCTTTGAGGTTTCTCGTAGGGGTAGTGGTAGCCAAGCACTTCGTGTGGAGATCTTGTTGGGTTATCACAAGTGCATGAAGCAGGGACCCACATAGACCAAGTTCTTGAGGGACCCAGTGGTGTGTAGAGGCTATTATAGAAATGGACATATGAAGTGTTTCTATATAACTTTTCGAATAGTGCCTAAAAATCATGGATCTACACGTACTCCTTGATCAGATGTGGGGCCAACAAGATCATGGGAGGAAGGTAGCTGGAATACCATCGACCAATCAAGCTAAGGTGGAATTTGAGGTAGAGGTAGTGAGACATATGATTCTATACAAAAATAGAGCATGCTTGGTCATGGAATTTAGGAAATGACTTAGGGCCACATTACATGCTAATTACTTGCAGTCTATCCTATGATGAAGGATGATAATAACACTAAACCTTCTACTATACAAATTACTATTATATTATCCTCCAACTTAGTGTCTAAGTAGTTCGACACAGGCTCATCTCATTCATTTATAACTGAGGTAATCATTGGGAGTCTGGGTCTTGAGATCAATAACTTTTATGGCATTATGATGGTAGACACACTGTTAGGTATCCGATAAAAGGGAGTTATCCATATTAATAATTTTACCCTTGATATATGCAGTTACCTTTTCATGTGTAATATTTAAGTATTAGACGTTATGGGTTTTGATGTAATTATCATGATGAATTGGTTAGTTTACTACAAATCCCATATTGACTGCTATCATTAGAGGGTTATGTTTACATCACTAGAGGGAATAGGTATATTCATAAGGGAGAATGAGATTTTAATCCGACACGTATTATGCCCGAGGAGAAACGTCTATGAAGTGTTATAGCCCAGATCACCAAAAAATTCCTTGATGATAATGGGTTATGACATGCTATTATTCATCCTGTTGTGGATAATTTACATGATGTATTTACTAATGATTTCTCAACTATACCTTTTTTCCACGATGTAGGGTTTACTATTTCTCTTACACTAGGTTCAACACTAGTGACCATTACTCAATACAAGATGGAAACTAAAGAGCTTCTCAGTCTCAAGAATCAATTAGAGGATCTGGAGGTAATGGATTCATCTACCCTAAAACTTATCATTGGGGTTCATTGGCGTTTTTTTACAAGATGGGTGATTGTTCCGTTTTGATATATGTGGATTAACATTAGTTTAATCATAATATGATGAAGAACCAATATCCATGGACTAGAATAGATGACCTATTTGATTCGATCCAAAGAGAAAAAGTGTTTTCAAAGATATATTTTTCATATGGCTATCATCAAGTGCGTGGAAAAACATCATACATCCCTCTTGAAATGTTCAAGGAAAGGTATGGTCTGTACGAGTACCTAGTCATGTTGTTTGGACTCACGAACACACCTGTAGACTTCATGTCCCTAATGAATTGGGTTTTCTATCTGTACCTATATTCATTTTTGGTTATATTTATTGATGATATCTTGGTGTATTCACATTATAAACATGACCATGAAACCCCACTTGAGATCATAAAGAATACATTTAGATATCATCAGATCCATACTAATCCCAGTAAATGACACTTTTGGATCAATAAATTCCACTTATTAGTTAACATTATCTTAGAGTTAGGAGTTCTAGAAGACCCAAAGAATGTGAGAGATTTAGTTTCTTGGGAGAAACCCAAGAATGTCTTTGAAATAAAGAGTATTGTTGTGAATTTATTGATATTACAAACAATTAATCTATGATTTATCATACCTTTAAGTATAAATTATGGGATTGACAATGAAGGTGATGAAATTCATATCGATAGAATCTTTTGAAGTGACCTTTCAGGAGTTGAATAAGAATTTAATTTAGTGTCAATACTGATTCTATCGAATCCTTGAATAAAATATACCTTATATTGTGACACATTAGATTTTGAGCTTAGATCTGTTCTAAAATATGATTAGAGAGTCTTTGTAAACAAGTCACACCAGTTGAGTCCTCATGTGTGGAATTACTTGACACACGATCTCAATCTTGCTACAACAGTTCATGATTAACGATGATGGAGACACTATCTAATTGGAGAATGTTTTTAGGTCTTTACTAATCAATAAATATTCATTTAAATCATAAATTATCATAATCTAATCTTGGGTAGCATAGGTTGGTTTAATACCTTCATTCTTTTGATTTTGAGTTTGCCTAGAAGTCTGGAAAGGGAATTTATATAGCCAATTATCTATATCAAAATACCCAGACATAGGTTTTTCATGAATCAAGTAGATAATGGAAGATTATAACCTTATTATTAGCAATTGGAGTTTATGTTAAGGAAGAACATTGTCAAAAATATCCCCTCAATATTGGTAGTTAAATATACACTTCTAGAATGGGTGAGAATGAAACAACTATCAGATCCATAAGGTCTTGTTCTAAGAGAAGGTTACATAGATGATGATATATATTTTGGTTTGATAGTGGATGGGGATGATACCATTTTTTTTCCATGTGAATGTATGGGTCCCAGAAGACATCAGAGTGGAGTTGATACATGAATGCTACACCTTAGCAATGGTGGTTCAACCTACTGTGACCAAAATGTATCAGGACATTTAGTGATAATATTGGTGGCTTAGACAGAAATGTGAGATTCCTGAATTCATCACTAAGTGTTCCTAATTTCAGTAGGTGAAGGCAAAACATCAGAAACTGAATTGGATTCTATAGCTATTTTCCATTCCCAAGTGGAAATGACATGATGTTTTAAGGATTTCATAACTGTTCAACCCAGATCACTTCATGGAAATGATACATTGTGGACATTTATTATTAATTTTATCATGGTACCATACTTATTACATGTGTGAGAGGATTTATTGATATATCATTTAGGAAGGATATACATCAGAAAAGGTTTACGTCTTCATGGACCTCCTTATTTTATTATTTATGATAGAGACACTAATTCCACCTCATGGTTTTCAAAAGGGGTGAAAAATTCCTTTAGTACATAGTTAATTATGAGTACGAACTATCACCCATTGAATGGTGGATATATGGAACATACTATTTAGGATACCTAGTAAATACACCATGCAGGTGTTGTGGATTTTTTAGGTGTTTGGGAGAAACAAATTCCTATTGTTTAGTTCACTTTAAATAATAGATTTCATACTACCATTGAGACGGACACTTATGAAGCATTATAAGGTAGGCCTTTCCACTTACCCATATACTAAATAGAGGTAGGGGGTGTGGCTATTATGGGACCACATATTGTTCATGACACTATATAGTAATTCCAATTGATCATAAATCCCCTGTTGATAGATCATTCGAAAACTGCAGTCATATGATAATAGATGTTTTGACCTCTCAATTTTGAGATCAAAGAGAGTGTTTTCTTATTATTTATAACAGGTTGGGACATAGTCATATTAATAAGAAGGGTTAGATCTCACCATGGATCACTGGGCCCTAGGTGGTTGTATACCAAATTAGACTGATGGCTTACAAGTTAACAATTTCTCAGATATACTGGCCTATACATGATGTCTTCTTTGTATCAATGATTCATCGATACTATCTAAACCTAACACATGACTTCCATCTAATGAGGTAAAGCTAGATATAGATGCTTCCTTTGAGGAGTATCTTATGATTATAGTTTATCAGAGTGTGATGACACTTTGAGGAATGTCATTTCCTATAGTACAATTGTTATGACAACATGGATGAGTACATGACGAGACCAAGGAGGGGGAAGAAAATATAAGTTATCTGTAGAGGGAACTCTTTGTTGAAATCACCTATATACCCACAAAAGGAAAAATAAATTATTATTTTATTTAAATTGGGGAGGTTGTAATGGAATGTCTTTTCATATACTGTACAAATAAATATTTTTTCAATTTGAATTTAGTAAATGAATTTAATATTGAATCCTAATCAATTTAAGGAGGTCACAGGAGCATCTGATGTTTTTTATTGTCCGTAGTCCCTAAATTGGAAGAAGGAAATAGGTTTAATGGTTTTTATACAAGTGTATGATCTTGGGAACATGGTCATGTAGCTGGTTGAAAAAACAGGACATAGACTTTTTGCATAGTACGAGAACGGTTAGTCAAACTGGGCACCATAATGAGCAGTGTGCCCCATTGTAGCAATTAACTGATCTTTGAATTTATATGTTGTATCCAAACTGTGGTCCTATGTATTTATGTTTAAATTTACATTTACCCCTAACTTACGTAGAAATAAATTTCATTTTTCTTCTCCTACCTCCAACATCCTATCTTGGTTTTCATTCTCTTTTGAGCTCAAAAGCTCTTCAAGATAGGCATTGAAGCAACTTCTTAATATGATGTCTGTTCTTTGATCCTTCAGAATCATCAGATCCATCTTGGAATACTACCCTAGTATATTAATTCCTATCTAATTTTATCTTTCCTCACATTTCATTATTTATGTGCATGATCGGTTTCCTATTTTAAAGGAATTATAATGTTTCTAATATCTCTTCCAACCTACTTCAAATATGAGGTCGACATTGAGAAAGGATTCATATACGACCTTTAGTTATGTGGTCAAATAATTTTACCTTAGAGTTTTTTTGTTTCATAATTATGTCATTGTGCTTCACGCCATCATTTTCTGAGTATCCCAATTAAATTGATTTCTTCATATCAAATTGACTATTTCATTTTAGTTTGAACATATTGACCATTTTTTTGGTAATTCATAGGTTTTATAAACCTTATATGCGCACCCCATGTGTGTACCAAGTAAAATTGGCCCTTTTTATCAATTTTTTAATTTTTGTGGAACTTTATGGATTATCCCATCTTTTATTAAAATTCAATATACCTTAAGTAATGAGTATTTAATGAAACCAAAGGAAACTCATAGGTGTTTGTACCTATTATAATTAAAATATTCCAAGTAGGAAATTGAGTTTTCATTATTTTCACCTCTTAAGTGACCCTTTGATATTATAAATGGGGTTTTCTTGTTTTTTTAATTTGAAATAGTCAAATAGAATTGATCACATTGGTTGGTTTATGCATCATGGTATGATCTTCCTTAAATAAAATGAATCGATTAATTTTAATAAATGGAATCAAAAATATGGTAAGGCCATATCCTATTTTTTTATAATTTATAAAATTCTTAATATGAATTGTAATGTTATAAATGTAATTTAATTTGGAAAGCTTGGAACATGAGAGGAAATGCATCATGTTCTGAAAGATAAATATGATTATACCATATTTATATAAATGGTCTTCTTGGGAAAGTTTCATGAGTGGTTTTACCTCATGAATTATAATATAAATTAATTACCATTTATATAAGTCTTGTATGATAGTAAGGGGGTTGACAATGTTGGATAATTACACTCCCTTAAATCAGGTGTTGAGTTTGGCATCTCAAAAAAGTCATACTATACGAGTGTTGGGATTTACATGCCACATTCTATGATTAGACTGTCTCCATTGTTGTTAACTCACCATTCCAAGTGTTGTAGTGTGAAATCTATCACACTATCATGATATAGATAAATTACCCTATATTAGATGATTATGGGCTTTTTAGACTATTCATGGATGTCTATTTTACATTTAGGTCCAATCAGCACTAGTATTCTAGGTATATGACCACTTACATCATCACATACATTGTTCATATAGGTGGATACAATATACAATTAAATACTATATATTTTTTCTACTTTATATGGTGACATGATTAGACAGACATTCCATACACCAATGAGTGGAAGTTGGTAGATCCATCTGCTCTCCCATAGGAACCTAAGTGCATTGGTTATTTATTTTAGCATGGATTCACTTATTGTGTTATATCTTAACATAGTTTAGTTATGATCACGGATTGGATTACACGTAGACACCGTGGGTAGTAACCTACTAATATTTTATATCATAGCCTACTCATACTACCTTTTGTACCTAAGATGACTTTATGTCTATATATACTGATAAGGGAAAACTCCTTGCTACTTGTATTTGACCTGATTTACCATTTGATGGAGATTAGGAGAAGAGGACTGGGCATAGGCTTGAGATTTGTTGAGCTTTATTTTCCTTTTTCTTTTATTCTATTATACAACACTCTTATTTCTACCCATTACCTTTTTTTATTATAGTTTTCCATCCATCTGTGTATTAGAAACTTCCTTAGAGGATTTTGATTATATTATTAGTTGTCCAGTTATATTTATTTATCCAAATTTTTTTATTTTGTCTATTTATATTTTTCTTCTATTATTTACCATTTATTTATTTAATTAATTGGAATACTCTAAAATGAGTCAATAGTCTCCCTAATGTACCACCCTTACACCCACACTACAAGTTAGTATGCTCTGGCATACATGGAGGCATGCTTGTGGCCATGTGACCCACCAAATCGGGGCATGTGTTAAGTGGATCCCGAGTAGGGATATTAAAAAGAAATATTATAATTCCTTATTAAAATAATAATCAATATCTAAATTCTCTTAATATATCTCATAAACTATACTATGACTAATAAAAAACAATAATATTCATTAACACTTTATGGGAAACACTAATAATTACTTTTAATTATGTCATAAACTCTTTTTCCCACAAAAAATTTAGTACCATTAAATAATGGTCGATTAATCATAACACCCACAGGTTAATGAAATAGAAATAGATAATGATATTAAATTCAAATCCAATTAATTTTTTCTCTGATATAACTTGTTGGGTCTAGATTGACCTAAATAACCCTAATAGAGAATATGATTTGTGATATTATATTATTATAGGATATCCTTCGAATATCCATCTTAGTCATAAAATTCATGATATATTGTTAGAGTGACATGTTTAATATCTTATTCTCTCACAACATTCACAACAAATTATAAAATAGATATATAAAGTAATGCAGGCACTCATAAATATTATACATGGTTTACCACTATGGTCTAATCCACTGAGAATAAAAATGGTTATATGCATATTTATGGGAAATTAACACAATTTAATATAATTGTAAAATATGGGGTCAGAAAGGTTCACTATAGAACCAAAAAATATCTATTCCATTATATTCATTCACTATATTTTGAAAATAATTGGATAGTTTATTTATAAACATATATCATTTCATATATTAAATAATTTTTTGTTAATCATTGTTAAGTAGGGTTCACTAAAATGACTTTTAATCTCATATCTCAATAGATTCTTCTTTACGATTTACTTTTTTTGGGAAAACTTTCTTCTTCACCAAAAGATATTAACATCCAAATGTGAGGGTTAAATATTTTATAAATTTTAAATTATAACTATAACTATTTTCTATAGATGAGAATAATTATATCATTGAATTATACTATATGACTCATTATTCTTCAACCTGATTATAAAATGGAACTCTTTCACTCTACTCTTGAATCTCTTATTAAAAAAAGCGATAAAATGTTCTTTTTCTTCAAGGCTCTACTTCATCCTTATTTCAAACAATATTTTTAATGATAATTTGGATCTTCCATATTTTATTTTTTTCAGAATTAGACATATAATATTATCTCAATTCTCTCTCAAAATTTTATAACCTATATGATATTTTTTTATGAAAGCCAACGACCAATCAATTAATCTAATAGTTGATATTGATTCTATTTCTCCATATTTATTTTTATTATTCTAGGTGTAACATAAAATGTTAATATTTTCATTCATAACCCTTTAGTACGAAAAAATGATCCAAATATTTTTTTGTAATACCTCTACATTAAAAAAATGTTTTATTAATTTTTCTCTAGGATTCAATCTTACTTGACTAGGTGAAAATAAATATTTCCCTTCAGTTCCCCAACCATGTTTAACTGCTCTTGAGTCCATGACATAATCATTGTATATCTAATTTGTGTGATCATTTTAAAAATTTTATTTTACAAAACTAATAACGACCATGATGGTTTTCATTAATTTCATTTTTCATAGTATAATTCATTGTAAAAAACCCTTCGAAATACTAAGTATCATGCCCATAATTTCTTTTTTCTCATCTTCTCTAGAGGAAAAATAAAGACTACAACCACACCAAAAAATCATATTTATCTATTGTTAAATGAAAAATAACCTAGAATGAGTTCTATATAATGACCATGATTCGTATAGATGGGCTTATCATTTTCCACCTTGATATGAAAAACTCATTAGAGTGAATATAAAAACCCATGAATATAAATATTATATTTATTTAAAAACTAATTTTATCAAATGTCTTACGTTATAATAATCTAATTTATGTTGTTATATAAATATGATTTATAAAATTAAATTATTTTATATAATATAATAATTATTTGTTCTCTATTAATTTTTAAATCTAAGAAATTTTTTTATCTTATGTTATATTTTTGGAAATTAACATTTTTACTGAAAAAAATAAAACACTATTTTAATATAGTTATTTATTTCTTTTAATGTCTATAAAATATGTTTTTGAAATATTTAATAAAACTAATAAAATAATATTAATGATTTTTCTTAGTGGAGTATTTAAATTTTTGATTAATTATTATAATGTTGTTTAATAAATTTATATGTAATCTAGTGTAAATATAATTCTGTTAAATACATAAAGAAAGAAAATAAGAAAAAAATTAGTAAATGTAATAAATATGATTTTAAAATAAAAATACATGAATTTGTTATCATATATGTTTATTATTATTTTTTAAAACCCAATATGTATTAAAACATCTACTATTTATTAATTATTTTAAATTATATTTATTTTAATATGAAAATTCATAGTTTACAAATTATAATAATAATATTACATTTAATAACTCATAATTTTAAATTTAAATAAATATTAGTATTAATTGACTTATAGTAATATTTAAATTTATATTGTTGTAAAATATTAATTTGACACTATAGTTTACAATATAGCATATATTAAATAAATAAAGATTGATTTTAGTTCATATCTAATTTTTAATTTTACTTATATAAATAAAAAAATTTCCAACCCTGAAATCCACAATGGATAACACCTTTTACCAAATTTTGGTGGAAAATGTCAACACACGTGGGAGGGCCAATTCTGATAGCTGCTTAACAGCAGGGGTGGTGTGAGTGCCTGCATTGAAAGGATAGTATTTGATAATAACATGAGTATAGTGCATTTAAAGGCATGAAATGGGTCGGTTGGGTAAATATATCCCCATGTTGGTTTGTGTAAGTGTGTTGGGGTGCTAAACCATGTTCCTTGACCTAAAGTGTAATAGGAAGCCGTTGTAATATATAACGTACCCCAACTTAAAGAACATTTGACATGGGATGTGAGACACCGACACTATTCAACCACATTAAAATGGTTTTCATATAACATTATCCATTGAATTGAATAAAATGATCAATTCAAACTTCCTTCAAGATCTTATTAAACTTAACATAAAATTTAGACCATCGATATCTTCATCTCCTCCACTCTACTCTATTGTAATATGTAGAGACATGTTCAATGAATTTCCATGCTTGATATCACCCACCTCAACTTTCATGTTTCTTTGATGATAGGCATGTAATCCCTTGATTTATGGAACAATTAACTATCATCATATATATGAGAATATATTATTCTATACCTTAATCACTACTTTTGTCCCTTAACCTAAAACAAATCAATATTCCTATAAAATCAAAATCAAGTCCAACCTTGATCATTCCATATAAGTTTCAAGGTTAAAAAAATTCCATCAATATTTTATTATTCAATAAATCTTCATGAAGAAGTTTTATGAAACAATCTCAATATATATATATTTTTAAATTATAAAACATTATTTTCTACAAATCATTTAGCTTTCTTAGAAATCCATGAATTTAAGAATCACTAGAATCTGTTCCTCATTAAAAAAATTTGTATACTTGTTTATCTTTTTTGAAATTATAATGACAAAAACATACGCATTCTTAAAAAAATGAATTCAATGTATAAGTATTTATAGTATGTGAACTTCTATAATAGTAGATAATACCTTTTTTATAACAACCCCATGTCCAGTAACCCAAAGATGGAATATACTTATTTTCATTAGTATAGATAAAAGTGATCTCACAAAGAAAGATAAATTATTTTAGCAGTCTTGGTAAACTAGACATATATATATATATACGTATAATTTCAATATTAAATTTTAATTATAAAATATATAAATTAAAATGTAAAAGTTTTACATCCTTGAGCCTCATTTAATAGTTTCTTCTTCATAACCTGGGGAAGGAATAAGAATTTTTTTGAAGTCAAATTCTTAGTAAGGGTTACATTCAAGGAAATATATCATGATTAAATAAGGAAAAAGAAATATGGAAAGGTAAATCTCTGAAAACACATGTCATTAAAAAAAATACAAGAGAAGAAAATAAACCCATGGATAATATCAATTATGTAATCTCCTGGATAATAATAATTGTATTCTTAACGAATGAAATGTGTATTATTGGACGTCTTGATCTCTAACATCATGATATCCCAACAATCATGTCCATGAATTAAGACAGTTTAAATCCATGGATAAATACCCATTTAATTTTTCGTACATATTTTCCTCATGAGACATTTTGTTGAATAGATGGAGTATATAATTCTTCCTTCACCCCATCATGACATCTCTAATTCCTTCCTTCTATATCAAATGATAGATTTAGTTTATGAACAATATTACATATCAATAAATATCCATATTTTGTAAATAATAAAGATCTATAAATATTACCCATTAAATCAAATAATTTCAAATTATAACACATTACTTAGAAATGGTAAATGATTTAGGCAATGATCATATTAATGATATAATAGAATATGGATATTTAAATGAACTGTAATATTTAATGAACAAAAGTAAGTGAATGTCTCAAAAGATAGTATCATTGCAACATATAAACTTCTGTGAAGAACTAAAATAATGTTTTTTTAATTTGATGAATATAAATTCCATTAAAACATCATGAAAAAATTCTTAATGAAAACAACCTTTCAATTTTTTTTGAAATAATTTATTTTGAAAAATTACACCGTTATACAGTAAAACATTTTATTATGAAAATAAACATATAATATTTTAAATAAATATTTAGTGAAAATATTATTCATGATAGTGGGAGAATATTCCAATGCATATAATTTAAAAAAAAATCCTTTTATACTCTTTTTAAAAAAGTCCAAAATTCAAATTTTAGAAAACAACAAAAAGATTCATTTGAAACTATTCAATAGAAATTCAAAATTGTGTAAAAATGTCTTTGGAGAAATCGTTATATAATTATATATTAAAAAAATAGATAAATTATTGTTATTAAAGGAAAATATATCTGATCAAAAGATATGTAGGATATGTTTTTCTTTTTAACATTTGTTTCTTGATTGGAGTTCCAATGAGAGGAAAAGTTAGAAGATAATATAGAACTATTTAAGAGAGTAACCATGAAATAAAAATTAATAATTTTTTTTAAATATATATTCACATTAATTACATTAATGTGTATTATATACACCACATTAAAATAAATAGGTGCACAACAAAAAATATGTCACAATGGAATGAAAAGTGAGAAGAAATATCTTACCTCAGGTCCAAATTTTCACGTAAGTTATATAACCATGTGTATAAAAAATTTAAATTTATTATAATTATATAATAAACCCATATAAATATATTTCATATCATATATGATCCATTTATAAAAAAATTTCACCCATTTGTGAATTATATTTTATTATTATCACTGTTTTGGGTGTTAACATCCTTGTTTTTCAAGTATATTTCGATACAGTAGTTCTAGTACTGGTAAATTTATTATGGACCAATAATCACTATAATGTAATTTATGGTATAATTATCACATATATTCAATATATATATATAGTAATCCATAAATGATATACATAGAAAACTGAATAACACTATTCATGTAGACAGTAGGTCATACAAAGTCATGAATGTTGTTTTCACGTTTTGATGGATGAAACGAAAGGAAGGAAAATAATTATCATTATTAGTAGAATAATTATCATATAATATATATTAATTAATTCTATCCTTATTTTAATCCATGTAAAATGTAATTGAATATTTTATCATATTGTTTTGTAGAGGTGGTAGTCTACAGGTACACATGATAGGCATTATCATTTTCCAATGAATAGGAAGGTAATAAGGTATATATGGTATTATTATTCCAAAATCATATTTATGTACTATATATAATATATAATAATTAATTACATATTTAACCCATAAAACTATCATGGTGATGAAAATCAATTACTACTATGTTTAGATGGAAAGTCGTACGAAAGCACGAGCGATGTTTTCACATTTCATATGACGGAATAGAGATGAAATATGATTGAACCATAATTAAAATAAAATATTATCATATTGATAATACAATATTTATTATATTAGGATGGGTTCAACAATTTAAGATTATGTAGAAGAAGAAATAGTCTTGAAGGACTCAGTAAAGATGATTACCTCTTTTTCGGTAGACCTATATTAGATCGCTTTTAAGGGAGATAGGGTAGGACTTTTGAATCGAACCAAACCATTGGGTATAATTTTTTTTAATTATAATCTATAATTTATGATGACTATGATGCTCACAAATACAATGTATTGTATTCTAATGATGTTTTTTAGTACGTGTACATGATTTCTTTATTCTACTATAATGAGTTTAGAGTTTCTAGAATGATTATAGAAACATGGTTTTCATCCCTACATTATGCTGGATAGAAAAAATTTAGGAATGGTATTAACCCAATGTTTTGTTAAAATATTTTTGGGTGGAATGACATGCGTATGGATCAAAAACCTTCATTGAGGTCCAGATTTACTATTCTTACCCTACATTCAAGACAATATAACATTTGGTTCGTCAAATATATGTTCGGGATATTATGATGACAAGGATATATATATATGGTTAAACATTCCAATGTTATGAAATTATTCCCTAAACTATGTGTCCAACCCTATGCTACACACTCTACCCTTTTTTGAGTTCCTAATGGAGATATTTATCAATGTTGTGTCCTTGATTCATCGTTTCTGCAATTGTCATGTCATATTTAAAGAGTTATTAAAATATTATTTGGATCATTTCAAATAATCATGTTTATCAGATAATGCACTCCTATTAATAGGGGAGGTTATGACTCTGCTAAAGAATTTCTTCAGAAACGATAGATCAAATAATATATATGTGATTAAATGCTATGTCATTGAGAATTTTTTTTGTGTTCTATTAAGAATGATCAACCCTGATAAAGAGTGCGACACATTGGTGACTTTCTTATTCATTTGTTCTTCTTCTAGATCTCTACTATTTTTTTGATATTTACAATCAAATATCATTCTGCAATGTGGATCACATCAAACTATTCTATGTAATAAAGTTTATCTTTTTTGATCAAAAAGATTAATCAACAGTCAATTGCATGCAACTGCAATTGTGTAGTATATCTTGTTTCATAAAATCAACCTCTTTTTGATTTTTGTGAGTCTCAACTGCTCGTACAGAGTTGTGGTGGAGTATTAGCTTCTCATTCTAAGTAATGGATAATAGGTTCTCTGTTAAAGAACCAATGGATTTTTATTAGTCTTCTAATGGTTTCAACTACCCACACTCAGTTATGATCACATGGTCTTTAGATAAGAGGACAAATCTAGTGAAATTTACCAATATCATAGAGAGAGTATTTGGTATAGTGAAATATGGGTTCTTTGTGCCCTAAAACACTATAAAGAGTTATGCTAATTCTTTCTATTAATCTAACTCTCATATTATAATATAGAAGAAAAACCCTACATATCTGTATTATTTATAAAGGGTGCCTAAAATCGGAATTGTGATTGATTCTTTGAAAAGACACAATTCACCCCATCTTGTGTGTTACATTGTATATTCTGACCTAACAATTTATATTATTATGGAAATTTTTGAATAAATTTATTGCAAGATAAATGTTTAATGGTTTATATAAATATTTCAATGCATGAATCAAGAGAAGGGATGTCCACGGTTCATGATCCATATTTCAATGGTAAAAATTTTGGGTGTTGGAAATAAAGGATGATCATTTATCTAAAAAATCTTGGATTTAGAGTTTATTCAAATATTAACAGTGCCTATATGATTCCTGTGAAACCAAAAACATGGGATGTTTCAACTGAATACGATAATGATATGAATTAAAAAGATATATATGCAGTCATTTTTTGTTTACGACCAGATGATTTCAATAATGTTTCCCAATGTTCTAATGAAAATGAAATATAGAAAACTATTGCAGTTTCCTATGAAGGAATAGATAATATAAGACAGATATAGTTTTTAAAAAAGATGTTCTTTGGAACCTTAAGATTTTTTAATGGAGGAATAATTACCCAAATTATTGTAAGGATTACAAAAATAGTTTAAAATATTACATATTTAGGTGAGCATATAAGTCAATCAGATCAAGCTCTGAAAGTATAAAGAGTACTACCATTTAAATAAAATGGGATATCTGTTACTATTTGAAAATAATCACATATAGAAGATCATAACATGAAAGAAATAATTAGTATTTTGATTATGTATGAAGATGAAATGAAATGTAAATATAAATATGATAAAATTTCCATTAAAAAGTCTAGTACAACTCTAAAAGTAACACCTCATAAGAAAAGAATAAAAATAAACCAAGAAGTTAGAAATGAAAAGAATTCAGATTCATCTGATTCTAAAATGAAAATTTATTAGTTAGCCATAAAATTTAGAAATTCTTATAAAAATAAAAAAGGATTCAAAAAATCCTTTAGAAATATGATAAAGAGACAAGATATTTCAGATGTTATGAGTGAAAAAATTAGGTTATATCATACCTGATTGTCGTCAGTTGAAAGATGAATGAAAAAGGCATGAAATGAGAAATCAGAAAAATATTAATTATGAAAATAAAGTAAAAAGAGCTATTAAAGATACATGGAGTGTCTCTAATGACTCCATAAGCTCATCAAATTCTACTTTAGGAAAGGTTGAATCAAAACTAAAATCCAATATGTTCTTTATGACTGAATAAGAGAAGGTAAAAATCTATCACTCTTCTAATTTTGATTCTCATTCAACTAGTTGTTACAAAATTAAATTAGCATCCTAATGTTCTATATTGGAAGAATAATATGATTCCTTATTAAAAATTCAAAAATAGTTAAAAAATATTCATAATTCTATTTTAGGAGAAAGAGTACCTTACATGAACAACGGTAGGAGTTGATCAAAAAATTTAACCCATCTACCAAATATTGTGGTGATCATGAAAAATGGAATTAAGAATTACAAGATGATGGAGAAAATTCCAATATTTCTGATCTTTTCTTTACAAAAGCGTAAATATTATTAATTTAATTCTTGGTAAGAATGTAATTAAAACAGAATTATTCTGTATAGGAAGTAAGAGTGAAATCTATACCATATAAGAATTATTTTGTTCCCAATTCAAAAAGGGTTAGTTTTTATTTTTGTGGAAAAAATGACAAAGAGAAAATAATTATTATTTAGAAAATTCTCAATTCAGTAGCAATAAAAGGTATTTTATTTAAAAATAGTTTATCTAAAGCAAATGATTTGAGTTTTGGAAAAATAAATCAGATCTCGATTCCCAGATCTATGTTGGCTAACACTTTAGAAACCAAGAATGTGTGGGTAGGAAAAAAATTGATTTCATTTTTTTGTAGGAATGATGTTATAGAAAGAAAATTCAATATGGTATATGGATGATGGATGTTCAAGGAATATGAGTGTAGATACATCAAATTTTCATTCGCGAACTAAAATTTATTGAGGTCATGTTACTTTGGGTTATAATGCCAATGGGAAAATAATTGCAATTGGAACTATTGCAGTTCCAAATACCATATCTATCAACAAAGTAAATTACGTACAATGATAGAATCACAACCTGATAAGTATTTCATATCTTTTTGATGATGGTTTTTATTTCATTTTCTCTAACAATTCATGTTCAGTTTTGAAAATTAATTGCTAAAGTTTTGAGCACCTACAACTAATATTGTTTTTACATTGGACTTGCATTCCCTATGAAAAAAAGTAAACAATTTATCTTCTAAGACAAATGTATCTTGGATTTGGAATAGAATACTTGGACATTATAATACATATTACTTACATAATTTTCTAATAAGAAGTTAGTTTCTAATTTTCCCAGTCTTATATTTGATAATGATAGATTCTATGATGCATGTAAAATTGGTAAGCAACACAAATATTCTTTCAAACCAATTAAAAACATTGATACATCAGAACCTTTTAAAATTTAAGCTTTTAGTTTTTTGGAACATCCTTTAGAAAATATTATAGGAGACCAAGATACAGGTATAAAAACTAGAAGTCCTAGAAGATGAGAGTTGAATGTTATCCTTCTGGATTAATTATACCAGTTTAAGATGAATGATGTTTGAGATCTTATTGAGAGACTAGATAACTATCCACTAATTGGAACCCAATGTGTTTTTAGAAACAAATAGGATGATCAAGGTGTCATCACTAGGAATAATGCTAGAATAGTATCCAAATGTTATAATCAAGAGGAAGGAATAAATTATGATGACAAATTTTTCTCTTATAGATAGACAAGAATCCATTATAATTATTTTTTTCTATGTATCTCATATTAATTATAAATTATATCAGATGGATGTTAGATCGTCCATTTTAAAAAACTGGATTATATTTTTAAACTTACTAAATCTCTATATGGCCTTAAATAAGCACCTTGAGCATGGTGGTAATGATTATGATCTTTTCTATTGAAAAATTAGTTTAATATTGTTTTGGAATATCCAACAATTTTTAAGAAAAAATTTTGTTCTTATATTTTATAAGTATAAATTTATGTTGATAATGTTATTTTTGTCTCTACTAATTAAAATATTTGTCCTGATTTTTCAAAACATATGAAAAAAGAATTTGAAATGTGTATGATGGGAGAACTGAATTTATTTTTAGGATTTCAGATCTATTAGAAACATTTTGGAAATGTTTTAATTCAAAAAAAACATTATTGACTTACTATAAATGTTTAGGCTTGAAAAAAATTAAGAAATATAGAACTCCTATGTGTACCAATATAAAACATGATTTGGATGAAGTTGGAAAATCAATGGAAATAAAGTTATAGAGGTGTATTATTGGTATTTTATTATATCTTACTGCTACTAGGACATAAATTATGTATTCATTATGTATTTATTCAAGATTTCCATCACATCCAAAATAATCCCATCTTAATACAGTTAAAACAATTTTTAGATATTTGAAAGGAACATTTTTTTGAATATCTTTATTACCCTAAAACTTCTAATTTTAATTTAATTTCATATTCAGATGCTGACTTTGGGTGATATAGTTTAGATAGAAAATTTAACCTAGTAACTAGCCATGTTTAAGGAAAATATTTAATTTTATGGTATTGTTAGAAGCAACACATTGTTTCCCTATAAACTGCTGAGGAGGAATATGTATCTACTGGTAGTTTTTGTGAATAAGTATTGTGGATAAAAAATAGTCTATTGAAATTAGGAATAAATTTTAATAGTATTCATATTTTATGTGATAATACTAGTGTATAAATATCTCTAAAATACATTTAGTCATTCATAGACTAATCACATTGATTTACGACATCATTTTCTAAGACATAATGTTCTTAAAAATGATATATCGCTAGAATTTGTGAAAACAACATTTCAATTAGCTAATATTTGTACTAAACCACTCCCCATTTCTAGTTTTGATTTTATTAATATAAGTTAAGTATAGTTAAATTTTATGTAAAATTTTATTTTCAGTGCCTCTATTATTTTCTTCATAAATTCTAAGTAATTTAAAATGTTTATATTTTTTTCATTTAATTTTTTTTTCAAAAGGTATTCCGTTTTATTTTGTTTATTTGGATATTTTTAAAAAAAATAATGAGTATAATCCTTAATCGGTGTGAGAAAATATTTTCCTTCTCACTCTTATCTTCCTCACTCCAACACGTACCTTTGAACGTACAGAGTCTCTCTCTCTCTATCAATCTCTCTATTACCACTCAATATTACCAAAAACCCTAATCCTTAAAACCCTTACATTTCTCAACCTTCAACGATTAAATCCTCATAGAGATCCACTAATTTTGAGCCAGATAAATGTATGTATGGTTCCAGAAAAATCTCATAGAGTGTTTCAAGGTAATGTCCTTGATTTTGGATATTTAAATTCCAAAAATTTATCGCATATAGTAGAATTTATTTTGCAAGGATTGGTTTATGGATTTGGGGATCATAATATGAAAATTGTCTATGAGATATAAGTAAAGGATTTTTTGTAGAAATGATATGTTTAGTTTTGGTTTTAATAAGGACTCAATTATGTCAAACATTGATAATAAAGAGTTTTCAATATCTTCTGTTGAGATGGATGAGTTACTTCACTATCCTCATGAGGGGGAGTTTTAGTTTGACATGAGAAACATTAATTCCGGACGTTATACTTATTAGGATATCCTTTTTTTTTTGAAAAAATGGTTCTCAAGAAAGTATTTATGAAGGATCTAACGCCTGATCGCTGGGTTCTGTTGATGTTTATCTAATTAAGTATATTTCCGAGGATGTATGGGCTATATAAGGTTTTATATCTAGATATGATAATAATGTTTTTTAAACAACATAAAGTTTAATTTTAGTTAGTTTAAGATTTTGTATCTCAGTCAATGTTGTCATAATGATCCAATATGGGTAATTTTTTTTATGGAAGGATTATTTATTTTCTATTGGGGAGGAATAGTAATATTATAAATATGTTTTATGAAAAAAAAACTATTACCATAACAATACATGCAATGATAGAACCTCAAAAAACCTAGGATTTGTCTGGATGAACTCATGTAACATTTTGCTGCCTGCTGGTGATGAGGAAAAGTTAATGTTATTGTTTAGTGCTCAGGGGGAGTAGAGGGTGATCCCCACAGTTGGATTTGTTTATGAAAGGCTTTAAGATGATGTAACATATAGGACATGGGATGTACTTATCTAGAAAAGAAAAAGAAGATTTTATGTTAATGTTCCAGGGATTATTGATGAAGTAGTTGTTGGTGATGTGGATGCCACTCCACATGGAGAACCAAAATTAATTGGGCGTGAGACCCTATTAATTGATAAAGTCGAACGGGCGGCTCAATATCAGGAACTTCACAGGGAAGATATCACTGATACTAGAACTCTGAAAGTTCTTAATGCAAATATTATTAAAGGATATCATATGAGGAGAATATCAGAAGGGGATAGTGAGTTGGGTCTGGCTATTTTTGGACTCAATCAAGGAAGAGTTAGATCTCTTGACCATTCTAACTCTATGTTTGATGCTTAGAAAATAATGATTCAAATGTTTTGAGATCAAAAAAAATTCTAAAGAGAGAAAATTGATGCATAGAAGAATAAATTTTCAGAGTTTAAGGCTATTTCTATTTCAAGGTTCGAGTATGAATCTTAGAAGCATCATTTGAGAGACTTAAAGAAATCCTCATCTCATTGGGAGTTTTGATGGATCTGATGGCCAAATTGTCAAAATAATGCTTAACATTAATGGATGAGTCTATCAAGAATAGATTTTGAGGATTTCAATGTTATGATTGGGAGAGAATTTCAGTATCTTAGGGAATGTTCCAATTCTTTTTCTCAACAAACCCCACCATAATTCCTAATGAATCCATGGATGATTTTAATGATAGGATACACACACTTCAGTGTAATAGAATTCCCTTGGGTGTCTTGTTTAAAACCCAAAATATTTGGTTTTTTCAGTTGACTTATAATGAATCCTAGTTGGGAATTATGATTATTCATATTAGAGACAAGTTAACTTATTTCATTCTGTATGGGGAAGTAGTGAATTATTTTTTTAAGATCAATTTGGTGGAAATATTGAATGGTGGGAATCACTCAAAAAAGCTACTTCAACTTTTTAATGAAGTTCTCAATAGTCATTTCCAAAGTTTGTTGTTGATGTTGCTTTATCATAGTAGTGCAATGCAAGCTATTACTCATCTAGAAGAGCTCCCTATTCCTGCTGAAACTAAGCATTAATCCTAGTCATTTTGAAGACTCAAAAATATTCTGGACTGTACATTAATCCTTAAAAAAATTAATGTCTTCCTTAATTTACATTAGTTTATTCCTATTTTAAATATTATTACTACAGTATAATACTTTTCTATGAAACTTATATTTTCTTTTTTTTCAGTAATGATAACTTTTCACTTTTTTAAATACAATATTAACTGTTGTTTATATTGTATATTCTTTTCCTTCATATTTTGGATGTCACAAAAAGAGGGAGAATGTGGAAAATAAATTATCTATGGTAAGAGTTTACTTTCCAACCATGCCATTTAATTTGAAATTTTTATTTATTAAAATTATTCAATGGCATAAAAAAGTTTTTCTATATCTGTATTTAATTTTATGTTTTCCAAATCCTTTAATTATTTTAACTTTTTTTATGAATTATAATGGGGTTTAAGATCTTCAAAAAGGGAGAGATTGTTGGAAATATTTTTTATTAAAAATTATCCATAATTTTTGATGATTTTGATGCTCACAAATTCCATTTTTATTATATTAATGTTTTGTCGAGTAAGTGTAAAGGATTTTATATTCTATTGTAAAGAGTTTCGAATTTTGGGAATGATTTTTCAAACACTATTTCATACCTACGTTACACTAGAAGGACACCATTTATATATGGTATCAACCCAATGTTATGTTAAGATATTTATGTTTGTATTGAGAAACATGTGGATCAGAAACCATACACTAGAGTAGAATTTACTATTCTTACCGTACATTCAGGGTATTTGACTGAATGGTTTGTAAATGCTACATTCATGATATTATGATGACAAGTATATCTATGTGGATAATCGTCTCTACATTACACAAATGTTCCCTATTATACATTGTCAACCCTATGCTATGCAATCAATTATTTTTTCTGTTCTTACCAACAATATTTCTCAAAACCGTATCTTCGATTCTTGATTGCAGCAATGGTCATGTCAGATTTAATAACTGATCCGATGATCATTTTGATATTTTCAAAGAACCATGCTTATAAGATATTATCTTGCCTATTATTATGGGATCTTATGACTCTCCTAAGATTTTATTCAGATAAAATCAATCAAATAATATATATATATATGATCAACTATTGTACCATTGATAATATTTTTTGTGTGTTGTGAAGAAAGACCAACTTTGATAAAGAGTGCTACACTTTGGGGGAATAATTATTAAATTGTTATAATGCAGGATCACTACTGTTGTTCTGTTTTTATTGAAAATCGATGATCATTATGCAATGTGGATCAATTTATACTATTATATCTCTTAAAGTTTATATTTTTTAAATAACAATATTCATCAAATATCAATTGCGTTCTATTGCAATTGTGAAGTACAACATGTTTCATCAAATCAATCTCTATTTGATTTTCATGAGTCTCAACTACTAAAACATAGTTGTGTTGGAGTGTTATATTCTCATTCAAAGTTGGGGTTATTAGGTTCCCTGTAATAGAATGATAATACTTTTGTATCTACTCTTTTAAAGGTGTCAAGAACCCACACTCAGTTGTGAGCACACAGTCTTGTGATAAGAGGATCAATATAATGAATTTTACCAAACTCACTGAGACAGTATTTGGTAGAGTGGATTAAGGGGATATTTGTGCCTTGATCCACTAAAAAAGTGACATTCTTACTTTATGTTAATCTGTAGGTCATTCTTCCATACAATACACAAACACTGAAAATCTACATTATTTATAGAGTGTACCGAAAATCATAATTGTGAAGGATTTTTTGAAAAGACACAATTCACCCCCACTAGTTTTATACATTGTATATTATAACCTAAAAACCCCTTATAAATTATATAAGTATGTATATATGATAAATGGGTATGTTTTGGTTGATCTATATGGCTTAAATTGGTGTAATGATGTGAAGGAGGCGATTCTCATTTTTAATTGAGGTGCAGGGATCTTTTAGAATGTCTTAAAATATTAAATTATAATAAACTAAATCTCCATCCAATTGAATCAAAATGTATAGGTATTAGAACCTACAGTAGGATATGGTTTAAATATCTAAATATAATAAAATTTTAATAGGTTTTAGTAGTTTTTTAAACCTTATCATTTGGATTAACTCCTTAGATAACATATTTTTATAATAACCTACGTAACATATTTTTCACTCTTAATGGGATATAATTTTACATATAATGTGACTATTGACTTATAAATAGACATTTTATGAAATTAATAATTATATATCACCACCTTTACCTAGTTAAAAATTTAATTATATTTAAATAATTTTGTGAACTATTATTTTTCTAAATTATATTTAATTTCATTTTTCAAAAAATTCATTTCATTTGACATAAAACACATAAAGTAAAAACATGGAATTCAAATATACAAATTTCACACATCCCTAATTTATCATATTTATCTATAAAATTAGTGGTACAAATTAACTCATTCATATTACACAACTTTTGATATTTTAAAATCACTTATTTTAGTTTTAAAATTAAATAAATACTGCTTTAGCATTTCACAAGAATTCATGGTAAATATGTAATTTATATAAATTATAAATAAATTTATATAATTATAATAATATAATTTTTAACCATAATGAAATTTATTTCCATTCATATATTTTTTTTCCAAATGTGGTCACATAATATATATTTTCAACTAAGAGAGTAAAATATTATTGCTTTCTTTGATTTAAAAATTATACTTATCATTTTCATGGAAAAGATTCCATAAAAATTATATATTTATAGTCTAAGTTGATAATGGTAGAATTAACTTCATCAAATAATAATTATGATGAAATATTTTGACCTTATAACATAGTTTTAACAAAAAACCATCAAATTTACCATTTACAGAGTTGATAAATTTATCATCGTAACTATTCATATTGGAAAAAAGTAAAATACAAACCAAATTTAAAAATCATGATTAAAAATATGGAATTAATTTTTCAAGATTAAATTTATAAAATTTTCATAAACTAAATTTATTATAAGTGCACAATATGAAAGGAAAATCGATATTTTAAAAACTATAGTTTTTAAGAATAATATTGGATTTATTAGTATACCATTATAAGTAAAACAACTCTAGATGAAGGTTTAATAATTTTATGGAAAATAATATATGTATATTTTAATAAAATCATTCACTAATAATGATTCATTAAAATTATTTAAATAATAACAAATTCTATGCACATAAAATTATTTTTTAAGAAAAACATTTCATTTATATTGAAATGTTTTTATTAATAAACAACAAATTTATTTTATAAAGGTGTAATCCATATAATTTTCCTAATTTACATAGTCTTTTTAATAGCCAAAAATTTCAATGTCTTGGTTATAACTTTCACATAACAATAATTTCATAAATTATCGAAGTTTGTTTAAAAATGTTTTTTCATGTAACACATGCTATTGATGAGATTACATTTATTTAAAAAGAGACATACCAAAAAAATTGGTGTGTTAAATATTTTCATCAATTAAAAATTTCATCCAATAAATTTCAATAATTTCACATTATAAAAATATTGGGGTTGTTATTCAACATAATTTCATTAGTTTCTTATATTTTCTCGTCTATCTTAGGATTTATCCTATGTAACTTTACCTTCCATGCCCTACAATTCCTCAACACTTAATCTTTTTTTTGGAATATCGATAGGATATTAATAGTAAGATAAATAAGGTTCCAATTTGATTTCATTGTATGTGAACACATATGTTGACTCTAAAATTTACTTCCATCATAGAGAGATATAGAACACGTTATGTACTTTAGAGAGTCCATGTAGAATTTCCAAATGGTGAACTATAAATCCAATTCTTTCCAGTATTTCAAACGGTATAATGTTCCTTGGGATCTGTTTTCCCTTTTTTCGGAATTTTATAATAACATTCCATAGATATAATTTCATGAATGAATGATCTACCACTTGAAACTGAAAATATTTTATTCAGTTATTGAAATAATTATTTTATTACAATGATCCACTTTAATATTTGTTTAAATAGACATTAAATTTTCCATTTTTTTCATAATGAGATCAGTACCATAAGTTTTCATTCACTAAAATCTTCCTAACAAGTTGGAGATGAACATTTCATTCCATATAAGGCATCACACTAGACCATTGGAATACTTAAATAAAATATATTTTGTTTGGAACACTCTACCATGGGTAAATAACGATATCAAAAACCTTGAAAGTAATGTGATCCTAACCTCAATATATCATCCAATGTTTGAATATTCCTTTCAGTCTATCCATTAGTTTGAAGATAACAGGAAGCTCTCAAATGAATCTCAATATTAAGAGCCATTGAAATACATTTCTATAATTTCAATGTAAATCGTGGATCATAATCTTACACAATTAAAAGTGGTGTTTTTTAATGTCTAAAAAAGTCATTAATATAGGGTCATATTAATAAATATAGTGTAAAAATACACATATAGAATGTAATTATACAAATTTATTAAGGTAGTGACCAACAAACCACATCACAACATTATTTTTAGGCATCTTTTGTAATCCTTTGAAAGATTCCATAAAATTGTCATCCCATTTCTATATAGGAATAGAAAGGTGATGCATGAATCATCTAGGATGATATCTCTCAGTCTTTAATTGTTGAAAAACCAAACATCTTGACACATAATCAATAATTTCTAGGTACATATTAACCTACCAAAAATTTATTTTCAAATATCAATACATCTTGGTGAAGCCAAAATGTATCGTGAAATTTGAGTTATGGGAATCATCTAACAATTTTCATTTTATATAAGGTATTGAGCTCGTAACCTCTTTCCAAATTTTATATTGACATTTTTATATACGATGTATAAATATTTACCATTATTCATAGAATAAATTTTTCTTTTAGTATTCTCAATATCAAGCTATGAAATTTATATCCTTTCCAAACATATAGTTTGGAAATAATTGGAAAATGGAATGAGGTTTCCCCTTAGTTAATAATTCATAGATCCATCATTTCTAAATCCATGAATATATGATACATATAAAACTCCATTTTGGTCATAAATCCATGATCTTTCCAACTCAGTGAATCTACTACATTATTTACCTTTACTAGATGGTGGTGTATTGAGAAATCATAATACTCAAGTAGATCGAGCCATCATATTTTCCTCATGTATATCTTCTCATGTGATAATAAGTATTTAAATCTCATTTGGTCTATAGATATATCTCACATATTTCACCATAGAGATAGTGTATTAATATATTCTTATAGAATATTATGAATTCTAATTCATGATCATGGGTTGGATAGTTTTTTTCATCATCCTTTAACTCCCTTGATTCATAGGGAATAACAATATTGTTCTACAAAAAGAAACAACCAAGTCATTTCCTCAATACTTAACGATATATCTCAAATCCTTCATTTATTTATGGTATAGTGAAAATCAAAGAAGTCACTAATATCCTATTTAATTATACAATACATTATTCACATTCTATTTTCCATTAAAAATTATCCCTTTTTCAGATAAGCTTTGTTAATGGTTAGCCAATTGGGAAAAGATTTGAAAAAAAACTGTGATAGTGAAATTCCAAACCAATGAAACTATACACCTTAGTTATATTCATTGGTGTAAGAAATTTTTTGATTTCCATTTTCTATATAGGATCAACTAAGATTGCATCCTCAGAGACAGTATGGCAAAGAAAAGAATCTTTTTGAAACTAGAATTCATGCATTCTAAATTTTGTATATAAATAATTTCTGTTAAGTGTCTAATGAATGAACTATATGTTATTTATGTGGTAATAATATCTTTAAATACTCTATTAATTAAATCCCTAAAATTAGAGTGTGAATTAGTCAGTAAATAGAATTATTGTGACATTTTAATGTCAATATCCTATATTAAATGTTGTTTTTTTGGTATATCTTCATTATTTACTCGCAATTGATGATACCCAAAATGATGTCAAATCTTTGAAATATAATGAGTTCCATGAATTTGATCAAATAAGTCATAAATTCATGGAAGATAAACGTTTTTATTGATCATATGATTTTTTATTTCCCTATAATCAATGCATAGCCTCATTGAACTATCTTCATTCTTAATGAAAATAAAAGGGGCTCCTAATGGTGAAACACTGGGATGTATAAATTTCTTATGATAAAAATCCTCTATTTTTTTATTTTATTACACAAATTACACAGTTTCCATTATATATGGAGTTTTTTATATTGAATTTACCTCATAGAATAAATCAATAGAAAAATCAACTTCATTCTACGGTGGATGCCCATATAATTCGCTAGAAACTACATTGGTGTATTATAGTAAAATAGGAACATCCTATATTTTTTATTAGCATTCCAATCAATGTATTTTCATTAATAAAATTCCCCAGACATCTCATTAAAAAGATATGATGTGGGTGTATAGAGTTAATATTAGGGTGATGAAATCTTCTCCTAATGATAAGGGAGTCCAATTATTCACTATTTATTGTATCTTCCATCGCATTGTAATACTTTTTTGAATCATATTTTAAAAGAAAATCCATAAATGGCATTATAAAAAAATAGTATAATAATAATTTCATCAAATATGGATTATTTGTGTGTCATAATGGGAATTGACTAACACATCCTTAAAGTGGTGAGATTTCCACTAGAAGTTTTGACGGATAACTCCCTCTTTAAGGTGTAAGGGAAATATGAATGTTTTTTAGAAAAAATGGACGTTATAAAAGAGTGAAAATAATCAAAATAAAAAAAATAATTTGGTAAATTTATGGATAATTTTAAATTAACTTCTACTACATCATTAAGAACATTATCCTCAGCTATAGTGATCACATATGTCTTGTATTCGACCATAAAATTCTTATTGGGTATGTTCCTTTGATTTTTGGGTAATTGGTGTGAATAATTCCCCATTTCGGTACATTTAATTCACATGAAATATTTTTTTTTGTTTCTTACCCTTTAATTCATTGGCTATATGACCCTTATCTTTTTTCATGTAAATAACTCTCATGACCATCATGAATATTATAGGATGTTTCTTCCCATAATATTCAAATGATTGGAATTTATTTGTTCCCTCATTTATTCATTATTTACCTTTTTCTTGGTTTCCATATTATATCTTCTTCTCTTGATTCCACATAGAGATATAAAATTCTTAAAAATTCAACTATATTTTGATAGTACATAATACTATTTCCTCAAATGTTGATAATGTTCAAGAACCCAATTCCCCTTGATGTTTTGGTTTAAGGCCTTCAAGTAAATGATAAATCTTGTTATTTGGATTATATATAATCTTAATCATACTTGGATAGTACTAAAAATGTATCCTCATACTCCACAACACATTTTTCCTTTTTATTTAAACTGAGGAACCTTCTCTTAATTTTGATTATAGCCCATAATTGATATATTTACTAAAAAATAATACTTTAAAATATCTAGACTATATATGTTCTATTTCTTATTCCTATTTTGTATTTTGGATCAATGACCACCATTGATATACATCTCCTTTAATAAAAAACAAAACTGACATAACCTTTTCCATTTCATCACATCCTAATGTGAGAAATATCTTTTTAAGAGACTTCATCTACTCCTCAACTACCACTATGTTAGTAGTTCCACTTAAATATGAAGGCTTATATTATATAAAACGATCCAATATATGATTATCATTAAATATAAAATCATGTTTCTCTATATTTTCAAGGTTATTAGACATAAACAGGGTCATTTTTCCAAATATTGTTATCATCTACTCAGCTCTAACACCAAATATACTGGCTTTCTCAGTGGGTAAAATCTCTACATTGACCACATATACTCATTATATTTATTTTTAGGCACCATAACTAAATAATAAAACACATTTAGTTAGCTAAAAATTATCAGGAATATTAAACCATAATAAATCCGTCAAATAGTATAAATTCTCCAAAACTATATGGGATTATTATAGTTCTCGTTTTTTCTATGTTTATTTAAAATCATGTTTCTAAGGTTTATTGTAAACATCCTCTAAAAAACACTATAAAATCACTAAAAATAGTTACATAAGGATAGTGTATAAGTTATTACTTTAGAATTGATATAAACAATATGGCCACACATGATCGATCAGTTCATTAGTATCAGTAAACATGATATATACATGATTTCCATATTACATTTGAATTATAAAATATAACAATAACCAATGAAAAAGATATAAATTCTTGAAACTCTTGTAACTATTACTTCTTTCACCAACTAAGGAATGAAAACAAAATAAAGGTGAGATCAAATGTTTAGTAAGGGTTATGTTTAGTAGAAGTTATCATGACTAAATAAGTCATAATCAATTAAAATAAGTAACATAAAACACATGAAATATTATCAAAATACTGAACCCAAAATGAATCCATGGATTATATCAATATAGTAAGCACATTGATAATAATAACTGATGTCCTAATGTATTTTATGCATAAAATTGGAAGTTATGATCCCACATATCCGGATATCTCTACCATCAAGACCTTGTGCTTAGATACTTTAAAACTATGGGTAATGACCCATTCAATTTGGCTAAATTATTTTTAAAATGATACATTTTGATTCATTGAGGGGCTATATAATTATGGGACCCACCCATCACTATATGTCTAATGAATTCAACACATATTGAATGATATATTTATTTTAGGAACAACATGAATTTATTAAATATATCCATGTTGAGTCCATAATATAAATTTTTCAATAATTAAATAGTAAATTACATACTTTTATAGTATAACTTAATATATAGAAGTGGTATAAAATTTAGGCAATAATAATATTTATAATATAAAGATATGGATATTTATGCGAAATATAATACCCAATGGGGACAAGCAAGTGAATGTCTCAAATATTGGTATAATTAAAACGAATACTATATGTTGAATAAGTAAAATAATGGCGTTTTTTAATTAATACACATTTCATTAAAATATCATTAATTTTTTTAGGAAAATAACATTTCTAGTTTTTATATAATTGAAAATATTAAATGCTGTGTAAATAAAAAGTAAAATATATTCATTGAAAATGAATTTTAAACCTTGTAATGGAAGGTTAAAAGGAAATGATATTCATTATATAAGGAAAATATAATCTCACATAAAATTTATGAAAAAATTTCTTCAATACTATTGTAGTAAAATTCAAAAAATACCTCATTTGGAAAATAATAAAAAGGTTCTGCTCAAATCATTTTTTAAAATTCCAAAAATGGGTAAAAAGGTAATTGGATAAATCATTTTATAAGTCTATTTAATTTTAAAAAATTATAGAGAAAATATAGATACGGACTAAAATATATCCCATCAAAATTTAAATAATATTGTTTTTCTTTTAAATGATTCTTTTACCGATTCATGTTACCAAGATGGGAAAAGTTTGAAAAAAATATCAAAACAAATTAAGAGAGTAAACATCAAATTAAATTTAATCATAATTTGTAAATAAATATTCATGTTAATTATGTAAAATTTTTAGTATATAAACCATAAAAAACATGTTCATAATACCAAAAATGACACAATAATGTGGAAATTGAAGCACAATCAAATAACCAAGGTATGAATTGTCCCATACGTGATCTAACCACCCATATAATATATTAAAATTTATTATACATACATTATATAAAAATATTAATATATATTTTATTGTATATTTTTCTTTTATAACATTTTATATCCTGTTTGTTAATAATATTTTATTATTAGTATTGTTTTTTGTGTTAACTACTTGGTTTTTATGTATGTTTTGATTTAGTAGGTATGGTATTTATACATTTAATATGGTTATTTAATCACAAAAATGTTATTAATGATATAATAATTACATATATTCAATATATATATATATATATATATTCTTCTATAAAATATTGATATATATAAATTAATTACATTGTTTAGGGAGAAGGTAGGACATAAAAACATATGAACACTGTTTTCACATTTCGATGGATGGAATGAAAGAAAAGTAAATAATAATTAATCATTACAGAATCATTATAATATAATATATATAATATATATATTAATTAAATCTATTATTATTACTATCCATGTTGAACAAAAAAAATGGTTCACATCAATTCCGGGACATGGTAGTCCACATGTACACAAGATCGACATTATTGTTTTCCAATGGATAGGAAGGTAAAAAAGGGATATATGATATTATTTTACCAGAATCATAGTTATTTGATAAAATATATATATAATAAATATATATATATTTATAACCATTCAATTAATGTTGTGTTGAAATCAAATTACACTATTATTTAGAGAAAGACAGTTGTGTGTACACACAAGTGATGTTATCACTTTTCAGAGAATGAAAAAAGGATAGAATATGAATGAATAATAATTATAATAACACCTAAGTATATTTATAATACTATATTTATTATTATAGTTTTTTTATACCCCTTTATGGGCATGTAGAATTAGAAATAATCTTTAAGGATTCAGAAAAGATGATGACATCTTCTTTTGTCAAATTCCTTTATATATCTTCCAAAGGGACCTAGGGTAGTTATTTAGGAATGTGAAAAAAATATATAACATTGATAATTATGTTGATAATATAAATTTTAAAGGTTTTGTGGAGTTATATGTCTCAAATTAGTGTAAAAAAGTGATAGAGGAGGTTCCCTTTTATAATTGAGTTGAGGGGAAATTTTGGATTTTAAAAAAAATTAATTTATAATTAAGTAATTCTCAACCCAAATTGATCTAAATGGATATGTATTTGATCTTATAGAATTATGTGGATGAAATATCAAAATATAATAAATGTTGGATGGGTTTTATGGTGTTTTAAATCTTATATTTTGGATTAACCCTTTAGATTAACTATATTTACAATAGGTGTAGTACCATATTTTTCACTTTTAAAGGGTTATAATAATACATATAATGTAACTATTGAATCATTAATTGAAAAAGTATGACATTTAATAAAAAATATTAATCCTTTTGTTGATTAAAAATTTAATTATTTCTAAATAATTTAATAATTTATTATTTTGATAAATTATAATTAATGTCATTTTTCAATCAAGTCATTTAGTTTCATTTATAATAAATAAATAATAGTAAAATTAGAATATAATAGATTTAAAATTCCCTAGTTTTTCCTATATATCTAAAAAATACTGGTGACACACTAAATCATTAATATTATATCACATAATATTTTTAAAATTATTTTTTAATATAATTAATATTGCATTAGTGTTGCACAAGAAATCAAAGTAATTATCTAATTATAAATAATTTAAACTAAATTTATATTAAGAAAATAATTTAATTTTTTACATTATTGAAAATTAGGTTCGTTCATATCTTGATTTTTCCCCTATATGGATACATAATAGATATTTAAAAGGTAAAAGAGTGATATTTTATAAATTTACCTGATTTAATATTTAAATCAACAATTTTATAGAAAAAAATCCATTAAAAATATATATTTCATGACTAAGGAAATAAGGATTGAATTAAATTCATAAAATAATAATTAATATCTATATTTATGATTATGCTACTTAGTTTTATCCATGATTATCTTAAATTAAAAAAAATTCTGAATTTTTAAATGTGCAAAAAATGAGTTTTTAATTTTTTAAACGTTATTAATAATCAATGAATTTATTTTATAAATTTTTAAACCATATAAATTTCATAATTTATTTATTAATATTCATACTCGACAATTTCAATAGCTAGGTTTTAATGATCTAATAATAATATTTTAATAAAAAACTATGTTTCATTTAAACTCGGTGTTTAGTGAAATATATACTCTAAAATAGATGCAATGTATTTAAATATAGATGTACGATTAAATATTGTTTTTTATATTTATTAATTTAATAACATCACTTCTAAGATCTTTTCTTTATCTAGATCAACAGTTTCGTTTCCCAACACTGGAAGTGAAAAGTACCTCCACCTAAGCTTATTTTTGTTTTTCATTTAATGGTAAGGGGAACTTATACTATCAAATTATAATGTGTACGTAATTATAAAATTGTCCTAATATATTATAGAAATTTCATTTAAAAAAACATATATTCTATGTTTAATAAGAAAATTATTTTCATGAACTCTTTCAGAAATAGAATATATAGTTTTTATCAATCTTATACTTTGGTAAAACACATTTATAAGAGTGAATTATTTTTGGAAAATTAATTATTCTATGATATATTTTTTGATAATTTTTTTGTAAGGGAAGTTTATTTTTTAAAAATTATTATCTTATTATATGGGACTATTTTTTTAATGATATCTAAATTTTTAACGAAACCCCCAAATTTAAGACTATTATAACATTATATTTCAAAAAACAAATCATTTTATATAGGGGAATTACTATTTTTAAAACCCCTAATGCATGTTTTGAAAAACACTTATTTTAATGGAATTATTTTTAAGCACTCTATTTTATAAGAAATTCTATAATATTATTTGTATTTTTAAATTATATAAAGTTTTTTGAGAACAAATATTTTATCATTTCGTAAAATCTATATATAAATAGAATGTAATATTTTCAATTTACCAATTAATAAATCAATAAATTTATGCATACTTTTTTTACTAATGGTTGAATTCAATTTACCATTTTTTGTAAAAAATCCTTTTATTTCTAAAAAATTAAATAATTATTATATGTATGTCCATGCACTTTATATGTTAATAACATTTCAGGATTTTAATGAAAATAATATTTAAATTTTTAATTCTATCATTACATAATTATTTATAATTTTTTTGTATATTTATATTTTTTTCTATTTTCAAATAATGAATTATAAGTTTCTCAAAAGTATTTTATTTTTATGTTCAAGATATGTGAATATTATATTTTTCCTTGAAAATATTTTTTCATGTTTTTGAAAGCCTATTTTAATGACCTAATAATGAGGAAGGCATGTATTTCTTTAAAAATAATATTTAACATTTTGGATCTTTTGTATTTATTATATAATGAGGAATGAGGAGTGAACATATGAGCATAAGGGGGACTTTTTATCAAGATGTGCTATTTTCAATATTTCTAGTGGCACCATAGATTTCTCAAGTTTTATAAGTAAAATTATATTACATAAAGGTATACTAGTTTATAAATAATGGAATGTTATTTTCATTGAGAAATTGGTTTTAAATTTTATTATGTCATTAAATTTTAGTTTGTAAAAATATTTCCTCTATAAATTCTCAAAAATATATTTTCATAATATGGGTAAGGTTTTATTTTTTATTTCAAATGTTTGTGTTCGACATAAAATTTATTATTTTATAATAAATGTTTTAAAACATTAATTATAAATAAAATTATATATTTCAGTAGTTTTTACATTTTAAAATGAAATTATTTTTTGAAAGCGATATGTATTTTAGAATGTTTGGAAATGTATTATCTATGGTTATATATTGTGAAACCATAGAGTTATATTTTGGATAAGTATTTTATTAATAGTTTTATATATGTATAAAATAAAAAAAGGTTTGAAATTTTTTTTGAACAATATTTATAAAGGGATTTTCAATGTTTTTAAAACTGTTTACAAAGAAATTTTATGGACTCCCTAGGTTTTAAAATGATTTTCATCAGACCTGGATAAGTCCAAAGGGTGATTGATTCTGTTCATGTTTTAATATGAGTGAATTAAAATATATGATTGTAGATAATTTTTTTGAAACTATATGATTATGTAAGGATATTACTAACGGTATAAAAACATGGACAAAAATATATTTAGATGTGTAATGGGCATTTTATTTTTTAGCAATTTTTGATAAAAAAAATATATATATAATATTTCTAGCACAAGATCTGGGAGTGTAGTTATCATGATATATAATTTGGTATTAGAGAAACCGTAAACACAACATTGAGATTAGTAATGTTCAATTATGGATAATCCAATAGTTATATTTTTTTTAATGTTCTAGGAAATTAAAATATAAGAAACTATTAATAATATATATCATTATTTTCCAAATTCTATAAATAGAAATTCAGAATTTTTTAAATACATTGAAATAATTTCAATGATGTAATTACTCTTAATAAGGTATAATATAACATCCAAGCTATTTAATTTTATAAATAACTTTTATTAAATGTATTATGTTATGATAAACTATGATATGATTTAATTTTTATATGTATTATTAAATTAAATTATTTTCATTAAAAAAATTAGTTTTTGTTATCACTTAATTCTCAAATCTATAAAATTGTTTCTTTTATATTATTTTCCATAAAAAGAGTGTTTTTATTCAAAAATATAAATTATTATTTTTTATATATTAATTTATTTTTTTAATGTCATTATGAGACCTCTTTAAAATATTTAATAAATTGAACAAAATAATTTATATGATTTTCCATAATTATGTATTTAATATTATTTGTGTAATAAATATAATTGTAGTCAAGCTAGTTTAATAAAATGATAAGTAGTCTAGTAGTAATACAATTTAAGTATATATTAATATAAATAAAACAACGAATATTATAAGAAAATGTACTAAATATTATTTTTAAATAAAAACATGTACATTTGTAGTCACATGTATTTAATATTCTGTTTTAAAACAAACATTTCATAATAAATACAAATGTTTGTTAATTATTTTTAAGTAATTTTTTTAAATATAAAAATTTAATGTTTTCAAATTTTTATAATAATATTATTTCGAATAAATAATTATTTTCAATAAAAATAATTATAAATATTACTTAATTTATATAAATATTTTAATGTTAAAAAGTTATAAAATATAAACTTGATATTAAAATTAAAAATATAACATATATTAATAAATTAATGTCACATTTTAATTAATAATTAATTATAAATTTTACCCATATAAATAAAAAAATTCCTCTCATGCATTCACCATGGGCCAGGTCCTTCTTACCTATTTTGGGAAGCAACCTCAACACATTGGGGAGGGCCATCCTGAGAAACAAGATAGATAAATGGGTGGTGTGAACGCCTATATATGCAATGTAGTGTTTGGGTATACAACTAACATAATGTTCCCATAGGCATAAGAAGGTTCATGTGGTTCGAACCATATCCATGTATGTGTGTGTACGTCTATTTGGGGGTCGAACTTTCTGCCTTGGCTCGAAGTGTTAAGAGAATCCCTTTTAATATATAGTGAACCCGAACCAGATGATATTTCGATGTGGGACATGCAACTCAACCACTATTCACCCACATTAAAAATGACTTTATATAACATTATTCATTCGATTGAATCAACATGAGATGCCCAATCATCTCGTGAGATCTTCTTCAAACTCATGAAAAATTTAAACCCTTTTTGTTTTTATTTACTTCCTCCCATAATTAATGAATGATGTAACAACCACATTCCATACCTATCCAAGAAATATATCACCCACCTCTATTATTATTTTTCATTGATGATATAAATAAATGCACTTGATTTAAAAAATATAGATCCATCATCCTATGTCAGAGGATAAATAATCATATAACGCCATTAAATCTTCCCTCCCTTGACCTATAGAAAATCAATACCCCCTTGACATCGAAATCGGGGCCTATAATGTACATTCATTATTTGATGAAAGGTCAGAAAGATTCCAGTTATTTTTTCTTATTTAATGAATCTTCTCGAATAACATAATTGAAACCATTATAAAAAACTATATACATATTTTTTTTATTTTCAAAAATTATTCATTTGATTTAACATATCCTTCAACATTCTTGGAATGCCAAGAATTTGAAACTCAGAGGCTTCTGTTTTTCATTGAAAAAAGAGTAATACCCATTTTTTGTTTTAAAAATTCCACACAAAACACCACCCCCTTTCATAAAGTAATTCATGAAATATTTATTTATTGTAAGTATATAAACTATTATAAAACTATAAATTCCCTTAAATAATTGAAAAATATCACTACATAGATTCTCACATTATCTTCATCCACACATTCTTTTCCTTAAACTAGAAGTGGAGATTAACCCACCTTAAACTTGATATGGTTTTTAAATTTATTATATGTGGAAATTTTACTTTCAAATTATAATATGTATATATTTTTCAAAGTGTGGTTTTAAATTTTTATGGGAAATTTATTTATTTTTTAAAAAAATATATTGTAGGTTTATATTGGATACTCATTTCATAACCCATTCTGTAAGGAAATATATATTTTATAACAATCATACAATTTTTTTAAAGAAATTATATAATTGTTATTTTTTTGTGCAATTATTGATTCTATTTAAGGGGAATTATATTTTCAAGGTCATTAAGTTATATATATTTTTTATAAAAACACTTTTGTAGGGGAAGGGTTTTTTAAAATTACAATTTTACTATTAAGGGTTTTTATCTTAATATTTTATATATTTTGAAAAGAAATAATCAATTTAATCCTATAATTATTTTATATTCCAATAAAACTCTCATTTTATTTAACTGGGTTACTATTTTTTGGACCCATAATTCATGTTTCTGCAAAACACATATTGTAAGGTTATTAATTTTTTTAAATTATATTTTAGTATTAAAACATAGATTTTATATTTATTATGACATGTTGTATCAGAAAATTTGTTTACAAAACTAATGTTTTAATTTCATAAAACACACATATAATTGGAATTTACTTTTTTCAAATTCCCAATTTCCAAATTATAATTTTATGTACAATTGTGTTATTCGAGGTTGAATTTAATGATATCATTTTATGTAAAAAAATTATTATTTTTATATAATTTTCATTTAAAATATTAGATATGTCCATGAAAAATACATATCATGGATATTTCATCATTTTTATGAAAATAATTTGAAATTTTTTAATTCCTTCATTACTATAATGATTTATAAAAAATGTTTCTAATTATAGATTTCTCCCGATTACTAAGATAGAATGATGATTTTATCTAAATATTTTTTATTAATGTTTGAGATATGAGAATATTGTTTTATTATTTTAATGTAATTTATGATGTTTGTTAAAATCTACTTTTATGGTCTAGTAATATTAATGTAAATATTCTTAAAATAATTATTTTAAATTTTGGAACATGTGTATTGATTGAGATTATGAGGAATGGGGAGAGAAACCATGAAATCAATGAGCAATTTTTTCCCCTAAGTGATATTTTCAATTGTTTTAGTTGCCCAATGGATTTATTTAGTTTTAAAAGTATAATTCTTTGGAAGAAAGATATATTATATTAAAAATGAAGATTTTATATTTTTAATGAGAAATATTTTCTGAAAGAAAATATTTTACAAAAGGTTATATTTGAAATTTAGTTCATCAATGAATCTTATAGACCTTAATTTTTCTTTTATTTGACGAAAATTTAACTTAGTATTAAATATACATATGTTTAATATAAAATATATTATTTTCCATGAATGGTTTTAAATAATTATTCAAATATCAATGTATATATTTCAAATGTTTTACCATTTTGAAATGAAAAATGGGTTTTTAAAGTGATATATATTTTTAATGGTTATGGAAATTATTATATATTATTATAGATTTTTTAAAACTTAGTGTTATATTTTGGAATTTTAATTTTCTAATATTTTATATTTAATTAAAAATAAAATATTTTATCAAGAATTTTTTTATAGTATTTATAAATGGATTTTCACTAGTTTTAAAAAAAATTACCTTGAAATTTTATACATACCCTCGGTTATAAAATGATTTTCACAAGATTATTAAAAGTTAAATAGGTGATTTGATTAATTAAAAATCTATCACGAGTGAAGTCAGGTTAATGTTTTAGATAATTTGTGTTAAACTCAAATATGATGTAAGGATATTTCAAATTTTCTAAAATAATGATAAAAATATATTTGGATTTATAAATGATCGACTATTTTTTATTTACTTTTTAAAAAATTTATACAGTATTTTAGCACTAGATCTGATAGTGTTGGTCTCAAGATACCTCAGTAACCACCATATAGTGGTATTTTCTATTTTCCTATATCAAATAACATCCTCACATATGGTTTAAATTTTTACAATATTTCAAATCAGTTATTAAAATCATATCTCATGTGACCTCTACCATGTCCTAGTTCTCATTTTTTTACCATTTTGAAACAACCATTACATGGTATTTCATTCATCTTCCATGATATATCCTTTTTCACATTACTAATGTTCTTATGTATTCTTTAGTTTCATCATTATATTTTATTATCCCAATTTATCCTTCATGAGGTTTTATCCTCTCATTGAAAAGCCTTAACACTATAAGGAAAACACTTTTACTTATTTGATCCGCTCCCACACTTTGACCAATATGCCTAACATCACCTAAAATTAATATATAATCTATCTATTACACGATGACTTGTGATAGTCTATACATCATCATGCTACATTGGTTAGAACTAATATAGAGCTTATTTCCACTAACTAAGGTGTCTTTCCTTCCTCCCATATTTCCGAACTAGTGGTTACAAATTTGTATGTTATATTCTTCAATTATCTTACTTTTTAAAAATTAACATTATTAAATAACTTCATACATGACCAATAATTCCTATATAGGTTCACCATGACAAATTGATATTTATATTTTCCCATACATAGACATCCCATTATTAAATGATCATTAAAATTCCCATAGTGGATCTAATCTATCCATTTTAATTATCATTATAGTTTAACCTCATTCACCATAGCATTGGGTATGTTGTGGTGATGACATAATTCACTGGTTTTATTTTATTAATATCCTGATCATTAGTTTTAAGAAAAAATTCTATTTAAATCCATAATATTATTATTTAGGAATATTAAAAATCATTTCTTACATTAGTACCATATCGAATAATATGTTCTTGTGACCTCCTAATACTAATATACGTACATCAGTTATTTATTACAAATCCAATGAATGACAATTTGTTTACACCAAAAACTCAATTGGTTCTAAAAATTACACACTATTAATTCCATAATGGTTAGACATTTTTCTGTATTATATCTATTGGCTATATATATTTTATTAATGATCATAAAATGGATATATTTCCCCCATTACATTCAACAAATTTATTCAATTACATCTTAAAAAACACTAATTATATTTATTACTTTTATTTTATATTTTACAACATTATTTATCCTTCCATTATGTTTTTTAATTATAGTCTCAGTTCTACTAATGATGACTCTCCTTATTTAAAAAGCTATTGGGTATTTCCTATCTATAAAAATATTTTTTAATTTTTATTACTTTTTTAATGTTAATTTCTTTATCATTATGGGATATAATCATCTATCATATGTAATAATCTATAGTATGTAATATTTGGTTTCATGTGATTTTATTTTAATTTTTCCTTATGAGTGAATTATTTATTGTTAATTATATTAATTTTTAATATAACTTACCCTTAAAAATGTTATATTCATTACAAATAATAAAAATGTAACCTAGAGAAGTAAAATGCATACCATAAACTACGATGTTACATTCTCCAATTATAAAATAAATTGAATCTAAAAAAATTTAATTACTATCACTAATGAAAAAATATGATGGTATTATTAACATATTCATGACAAGATATATAATATCTATTGAGATATATAACTTAATATACTTGGTATTATGGTGAAACTAATCATTTACATTATAATCGTAATATGTTTATCTCTTCCTCTATCACAATGATTTTTTTTCATGGATACTTCCATATTTTTATATCATATATTACAATTGGAAGATCTAGGTCTTGTGTAATAAAATTTTTCTAATGTAAATTTATATAAAATGAGGCATAAGATACCACCATTTAATTTTACAAGGGTAAACATCTAAATAACATCATTGAGGAATCACTGTATATCCAAAAACTTCTTTAATACATGGTTGCGTGATTATTGGTAAAATTAAAAAAATTATCTTAAGCTTATAGAAATTTTATTCATATTTATTTTTCTAATGTTACTTTACTCTTTATTGAGTTTAGTCAGTTGTTTTATTTCATATTCATAAGAAATTTTTCATAAGGAATCAACAGTATCTAACCAATCGAAGAAAACTATGGATATCTATTATAGTGTTTAATTTGGTTATTTATTCAATCATAGATAAGTTTTAAGGGTACATTAATATATCCACACTTAATGATTACATATTCTAAAAATAATACTTTTTAATTACATAATTCACAATTTTAGAATTTGGTGTAAGATTTCTTATTTCTCAGAGATTTAAAAAAAATATTCAAATGATTTCCATGCTATTCATTGATTTTTTAATATATTAGAATGAAATTTATAAAGGATTCCACAAATTGTTATAGGTAATATATAATTACAGTATTCATTATTTCCATGAATTTCCATGTAAATTTCTAAGTTGGAATGGAATAAATATAAATATTTAGTGTCAATATCTTATGTAAAAGACTATCATGGGAACACCAATATTTTGACCCATAATTTATTATGACCAAATATGAGGTTAATATTTGTGAAATATTATTTACCAATGTGTATATTAAAAAAATCCTCAGCATTGGATAGTGAATTATTATTCTCAATTGTGATATTATTATTTTTATGATAATAAAAGAAAAGTTGAATAAAAACACCGATCTTATTGTGAAATAAAATTGTTTCACCCCATGGTGAGGAAAATGGGTATATAAAAAACATATCTCGATTCATTTATAGATACTTCGTAAATTATTACATCTTATTAGGGGCCATTTTGGAAGGTGTCATTGATATAGGCATACAAATATGTATGAATTTTATGCATAACACAAACTCATTGCTTGGGGAAGAGCAAAAAACTCATCTAGAAAATAATTTGCTTTTTTATAATTATTATCTCCTAAATATTGAGTTTTTTCATAACTAATAATGAAAAATACCCCTCATGATTGAGTTTTGAGACACATATAATTGATGTAATTTCTATATTGATTTCATAATCAAGCATTCAATGATTAATGATCATGGGATGATTCGAGATATGAAATGTCACATCCATATCGAAAAAATTAATATCCCCTCAACCTAGATAAATGAAATATATTACCAATGCCACATACAATTTTATTAAAGAGACAATAATAATATTTGATAAAAAAATATCACAAAAAATTTCTATTAGATGAATAAATTACCACAACCACTTGTATTTTCATCTAATAATTGAGTATCTAGTGTTTTATCATATGAATTAATATACATGTATACAATAAAAAATTTGAATGAAAACAAAGAAATCTAATAAAATAATATACTTTTCATTGTTTATCATAAATTTAATCACCTCAATTTTATTTATTTTGTATCAAATCAATTAATAAAACCGAAATATTTAGCAAGAGTGATCAATAATAATATATTATGAAAATCAGAATAAATAATCATAAGAATATGAAAAAGCACTCATATGATGTCTCACTACATAACACATTATTTTTATCATAGGATACATTCAGTTCAAAGAAGGTGTTACTAAGATTCCTTCTGTCTTGCTTCTTAACATAATCCCCAAAAATAACTAAATCCCTTTCCTAATAAAAACCAATTCAAACCAATTATAACTTGATTATATTTTCTATAATTTATATAATTTAAAAATTACATCTCATATATATCAATAAATCCAGGACCCAAATTTTTGTTGTTTTTGGATATTAGCTCCACAAATATCCAATTGCACATTATTTTTTCAACTTCTCCCACAAAATTCTCCTCACAGGACATCCTCATAAACATATTATAGAATAAATTTCTACAGGTAAAATGGGAAAAAATAATGAGCTCGAATGTTTAATAGGGAAAAAATATATCAATAATAAATAAATAGTTAAATCATAATCATGTAAAAAAATATGAAAATTGGAGAAATATAGGATTAAAAATTGTATATAATATTTGTGTTTTACAAAAGGAAAAATAGGAATACACAATGATTCAAAAATATCACCATGGATGAATAAAATATACCATGGTATAAGAATGATGAAACATGAGAAAAAAATAAAGTTCCATGGAGCATAGAATGATAATGGGGAACAAACCCAAGCATAAATAAACCATGAAATTATGAACATAAATAGACCCACTCATGTCCATAAATGGATATGTGAACATTAATAAATTAAATTGGGACAATGAAAATATTTTTGAACATAGATAAATGAAATTATGTATATGCACAGATTTATGAACATTGATAAATAAAATCATGTCCATGAACAGAGTTGTTTGAATAGTAAATTTAAAATATTTCCAAGATTAATGTTGTGACATAGTCATATCCATGCACATAGTTGTTAACATTTATATAAAAAATAAATTCCATTCACAAAATACGTATCTCAAGAGTTATTAATCATTTCCCCATGACTTATAGGGATATATAAAACTAATCTCACATAATTATAAACCATTTTTATGTTATCACATGAACATGATAGCATTCATAATTCCATCACAGCCTAAGAAACCAATGATAAGTTAGTTTGTTTTATGAATATCTAATCACAAAATAATCATTATCTATATAGATAAATAAGGTTGATGGTTTCATTACATCATATCCAAAATGTATCATAAGAAAAATTAATCTATGTTAACAAAAAATAAAACCCATAATAAGAGCATTAGAAAATTATTCTTAAAAATAAGAATAAATACGATATTAAATTTTTATAATTTTTATAATTTAATTAGTTTTTAGAAAAATATTTAAATAAATGCATTGAGAAACTTAATACCAAAATAATTTGAAGACTATAAAACATATAAAGTAGGATTCTTAATGGATACTGAAGAAAATTGTTATAGAATGATACCATGTAGAAAATGTCAAAAATGTTTTACATTAAAGCCATTGTAAAAAATTCAATTGCAATGATAAATGGCCACAAAAAATCATATATTTCAGAAAATATACATATATAAAACATATGAAACATACAACAATGAAGAGATATGGTATGGACTAATGAGAAATAAACTTTAGATTTAATTGAAAACCAAGGGGATTTTAATTAGTTAGTAAAAAATGTAACCCAAAAAACTATAAGTGGAAAATAAAAGATTATAGAGGGAAATAGTAAAAAAAAATTCGGATAGAGAAATTTTTTCATTAAAAATCAAAATTTAAAACTGAGATTAAGAAAAAAACCGTAAAAATTTGATAATTTTTGAATAGAAATATATTGAAAGAGATAAATAGGAATGGAAATTAAAATACAATTAATCAAAATATAAGTGTGAAAAAATATTTTAAATATTCCATTGAAATGATGATAAGTTAATAATACAAAAAATATCACAATGAAGAGAAACTAATATTATAGATCAATACCTTAGATTCCAGCTTATTTGGACTCTCTATAAACTTATATATAATAAAGTTAGGGTTATTATTACTTGATATTAGAACCATATTAAATTTTAATTTACATTATAAAATTAATTTATAATTTATTATTACATTTCTATTTATATTTGTAAAAATAAATATTCATGTCTTATTTTTCCCAAATGTTCTGAACTAGATCCGTGAAGGGGATTCGGGCCCTTAATACATGATCATGGGTTAGCCACCACAAGAATGTCCATGTAGGTCGCATAGGTTCATTTTATGTATTTTTAAATAATAATTTTCATTTTATATATGTTATTGTGAAATTTCATAAAGAGTGGTTAAAACATCATTTCATATGAATTTCAATTCAATATATATATTTTATTATATTGTTAGTATAATATTAAATATTTCTATTCTATAATTATGAAAAAATATCAACTTCATTATTATTAGATAATATTAATAATATTTATCTTTTCTTAATAATAAATGATGGTAACATTATAGAATTGTTCATGTAGGTGATAAAACTGAACCAATTAATAAGGTTTTATAACTAATGATTAAGTAAGAAATTTGACTTATATTTCTATAACAGATTTTTTATAAAAATAATTATATTCTTAATATTAAATTATTTTAGTTTATAATGATATTTTTAAGAGTATATATGATAATGTAAATGAATTTAATGAAGATGAACTCATTACATTTAAGAAATTTCTCCTTTTGATAATGTATTCCCTCAGTGTGAAAGATTTATTACCCTTTTTAGTGAAAAAGGGTATAAAATGTCAGAGTATAATGAAATTGAATAAATTTAATTACATATTAAATAAATAGGATATGAGTGGTTTGGAATGAGTGGAAGAGAGCTCCATTTATATGTGAAGATTTAGGGCATTCCATTAGAAACATGAGCTTGGTGATCAGTAAATATTAAATCACTTGGTGGTCATATAAGGAAATTTTGGTGATAAATTTTTGATTGAATTAAACAACAAGAAAATATCTTCTTAAATGGATTTATATCATTTTAATTAGACAAAATTCAAACCATTTTAATTTACACTTTTATCCCCTTTTACCATGTTTAATTATTTTCCACTCTTATTATTTTTTACGGAATATATTTGATAACCCATATTTTATTATTTTATGTAATTATTAATAATTTTGACTCAATTTAGTAAAACTAAATTTTTAGACACGATAATTTAAACTTTTAAATTAAAATATTAGATATAGAGAAATAATACTTTTATTTTTATAAAACCGCGTCCTTTTGAACATCATGTGTTATTATTCCTATTTCATATAAATTACATATTAGTAAATGATATATATAATTATATTTTAAAAAAAGTATTCATTTTTCATGATATAATTAGTTTATTAAAAAAATGGATAAATCAATAATTTTTTTGGAAAAATGTATATGTAAAAAAGAAAAACAATTTATTCATATTATTTACCAAGTAAAAATGATTATATGATTAGTAATTTGTTTAAATAAATATATATATATAATTAATTTCATTAGAAATATTTTTTAACATTTATTATTATATTTTATCTTAATTAAAATTAATATTATATATAAAAAGCAATTATTTTTGAAAAATAGGTCTTCTGAACATTAAATGATTTTATCATCATTAGTAAGTAATTATTTAACATGCCCTGAACCACTAGAGTCCCACTCAGATCCATGGTTAGTAGGGAGTGCCACCCAAATCCTACCTTCAATAGTAAATGGGATCACGACAAGCACCGAGAAAAAATATATCACCATTTAAGAGGCATTCGCCAATAAAAACATATAATATACACCTATCACCAATGGATGAAATAGAAAACAGCTCCAAAAGGATGAATATATATAACCAACTAAACTTCATAAAACCCTTTTATTGTACATCAAGTAAAAATACATCAACATAAAAGAAAATAAGAAAGGAACCATACATCTAAGAAGTCTATAAATCAAATAGATACAAGACAACAGAAAGATCTTCCATGCTGCAGTACTCTTTGAATGATATCCAGAGACAATTCACACTATAGCCATAAAGAAACACCATTCTAAAATATGTTTTTCTGTGGATCACAAGGTTTAGAGTATAACCTAGCCACAATATCTCCACAACTATCAGAACCATCTTTCTACCTAGGTGCCATATTTATAAACAAAAAAAATGCAGGAATGAGGCCTATGTTTGAGTGAGTATTAATATTACAAATTAGATTATACGAATCCCAAAATGAAAAAACCTAATTTTTTTCACCAAATATTCCATACCATGTAAGAATTACTAAAAGGAAAGGAAATAAGATAATATAGATATGATCCACACCTATAATTCTTAGTAACACATTGAATTTTTAATCTTCATAGCTCTAACACATGAATATATAAATCTATTGAGAAACTAGTGATTATTGACATAACAAAAGGGACAAAAAATATCTTATTTTGAATTCTTATATGTATAAAAAAATACTTAAGAAACCCCATGAGTTATCAAGGATTCAAAATACATGTATAAAATTGATCTAAACTACTTTCTATCATACACACTATCCCACAAATCAATAAACGGGAATTGGTCCATCAAAATTGTTCCTCTAAATTGAAACCCCAAATAAACATTATTGTAAATTCATGAAACATCATAGAAATTATTAAAGAGGATAGAACATTCGTTATAAGACACCTCGTTTAAAAAGAATTCCCACATTATTTGAGGATTTTGACCTCAAATGTTCTATTACATTGGGAAGAACAAAGACTCTACAATGGGAAGATCTCAACCATGAGTCTGTAGGGGAATTTATAGTAGTTCCAAAAAAATCATAAAGATCAATGATCAATATTGTAATTATATGGGGGGAATATAGAATCTATGTTAACGATGAGAACTATTTGATGAATAATATTGATCCCTTACTCACAACCCTATATATATAATTTTTTAATTATCCCAATCTTTCCTAAAAATGGCCGCAAATGGAAAATGGAATGTTCCATTGTGGACTACATGTAAAAATATTCATGATAGTCTATTTTTTTATTGAATGTATATATAATATGACTAATATGAAATTCATTATATCAAAGACGAGGGGTAATACATGATGGGACCCAGAGATAATTATACAAGTGGGAATCATGTATAACATATTAGTCATTAATTGTCTATCTCAATGTCTAGATCATGAAGTTGTATATAAATATTCATTCTTGAATCTTAGTAAAACGATACATCCAAAACATTAATTAATAATATGTATATATATATTTGAGACGGTAGGGGAGGGATCACACCCCCTTCTCCTTGATTTACACTTTTTAGTTTTTCTTCAATTGATTTTAACCCCATTTTATTTGATTCTAATATTTATCTATTTTTATATATACATGTAGAAGGGGGAATTATTAACCCATAACCTTTACACCTCACACCATCTTGGAATGGTTTATCCAACCACCTCCCCCGTGGTGATGAGTAACTGTCACTTGCTCTTTATGCTTGAAACACTATCTCATCTTGAACAACCACATATATCCCACATCTCATAGTACATAACTATTACCTATTTCTATGTCACCACTATAACCTTCATCTCATAGAGTTAGCCTTTCATGACACACTATTTTTATACCCACAACCACATTGTCTCCTCACCAACACAGCAAGAACAACCTATCCATGCCACTATCATTATCCTACCATCGGGATTGAATACCAATACATGATCATGTGAAGAGAGTAAAATAGAATGATAGATATACTGGGAAAAGAGATGTTGGATATAGGGAATAAAATAGTCTATCCTCCTTGTTCTATGACTCTATCGTTCATTATCTTCTCCCCAATGAAATAATATACTCATATTGAAAAGATAAAAAAAATAATGATCCTGGATTAATATTAAATATATACTTATCAACCATTAATTAAATTATAAAAAACAAAATAATAGGTATTTTATATTTGATAATAAAAAAATTAATGTTTTACAGAGACAACCATACTGAATTATAATCCATGGAAAACAATTAAACATCAAATAATTAGACAATGAGATAAAATATCATGACCTAACAAATACATAGATTCATAAAATATTCATATGTAAAAAGTTATAAATAATACATATCAAATAATTCAAAAATGAAAATATTAACAAGGATTCAATTTATTAAATTTATATTTTAATTCTTAAATCATTTCAAAATCTCAGGGATTTCTTTAGCACCTCTAACGTTTTATGGTATGTTTATTTTAAACACATTCTATTCATATCATATATCTTATAAGATACTAAGTTTATTTGAAAGAAACACTTTGTTATTTTGAATATAGTAATAACCTATCCATTAAACATAAAATTTCTATATCTATGTTTTGGATTTTGAAAAACAGACATACACAGTTGCAATCAAGGTGATATTTGTAGTCTGATAGAATCAACTTAATTTTTTATCAATATTAACCTAACATTTTGAATATTAACACACCCTTATTAATATTAACCTACCCTTAATAATATTAATACGACCCTTATGAATGATAAACATACTCATGAATGTATAAATAAAATTAAGCACCTTGAAAATGAAGATGAATATTTTAAGTATTGGTTTTTTTGAATAAATAATGTTATTAATTAAAAATAAAATTTATCATATTTAGATTTTTTTTTGAAAATGGAGTTTATTTTTAAATTATACGATTCAAAAAATTGTTAAGGATTTTGTTTTGGATTTTTCTGAAATACTTGAATTTTGGATGTATAGTAAAATACGATAAATTAAAATAAACGCTAAATACATGATTTACTGCATCATAGATGATTTAAGGCTGATTTAATCCCACTTGGTCAAAAATCACATGCCATTATTGATATTTTGGAAAATATTAGTCAATAGTATTCATATTCTTGGGAAATAATATTAAAATAATAATTAAAATAATCTAAAATCCCTCCTCCCTTCCACTATATAAACCACCCTCAACCACTCTTCCTCCCACACCACTCAAGCTTAAATACATGCCTAAATTATGATCAAATATATCTATAATTCCCCCCACTTATAATACATTTTAGTATCCCCAAAAGTCCAAAAACAAAGGCCTCAAAGAGATTCTCAAGGTGGAGTACTCAAGAGGTGAACTTCTCTTCTCTTATCTTTCTAATTCCTTTTCAAGTTCAATTATTTTGTTTCTATATCCTCCTCTCACAAAATCCAAGTGATATGATAATTTTAGTACCATAAATGGAGTGGAACATTATCTTCTTAATTGAATATTTCATCATCATCTCTCCTTTCCCCCTCCTCTTACAGTAAAAATGAAAACACCATTCGAGAAGTATTAATTTATCACATTCAAGGTCAACATGTTTTCAATATCTATTACTATATTAAAAAATGGCCATGAAACATTTTTAATGGTTTAAACAGATCATTATATAAGTATTTAACCATTTGAAATTTTCTTAAATCCTCACACACTCATAATAAAAAATAATAATACCAAACATGTTCATTATGCACAAAACTGCCATGTTTATCCAAGAATTTATCAATAAATTTTAACTAATGATTAATCCTAAAGTATATAACCGAAAATTATTATAAGATCATTTATAATGTTATTAATAATATATATTTAAAATTATGGATGTTTAACCACATTTCCAATGAACTTCTATTTAAGAATACAAGTCAACCAGTCATGAAATCCCCGGAAGAAAATGCATCCAAAACCACAAAATTAAATCTCTTAAACCCATAAAAAAATTTATGAATGAATATAATAAGGGTATAAAATATCAATTAAATGTTTATGAGGTTCTTGAATTATTAATTAATTAATCTAAATTATATTATTTTGTTCATTAAGATCAATTGAGAACACCTTCGGGCATAATGTAAGGGATCCTCTCTCTCACTTTTATTCAAGAATCCCTCCAATGTTATTTCCTTTCATTATCAATTAAAATTGATCGGTAATGTTAAATAACCTCCTCATACTATCCTTATGATATATAAATGATATCTACCCCTTTACCTCTCATTAATCTCTCACAATAACACCGTTACTATACTGAAATATTCGGAAGGGGTTTCTTATCTCAGTTTTCATTCTGTGAGATTTCCATTGTTCGCCACTTATTTATTCCATGTGGTGTATTGGTTAGAAAAATTTGATATATCTTATTATTATTCTATTTATATTCATGGTATTCTATTATTTATATAGTGGTAATTAATTTTGGGACATATGACTTGATTGATTACAACGTGGTAAGGGACTCTATCTCAATATCCATTTCATTATCACTTACATGGTATTGTGAAACTAATTTTTTTTATGTGTATCATCCACTAAATTTTTTTAGTAATTTGTCATATTAAATTTTAAATAAATTATATATCCATATTCTTGTTTAAATAATATGTTTATTGTCTTAAGTCGTATACCCTTTTACATACGGTGTTTATTTGGAATATTGTTTTAAATATGGAAATATTGATTAACATGAATCCTATAATATTTATTGATATTGATATGGAATATTTTACATGTGTTGAATATATGTTTAAATAATGATTTTGACTTTCAGTGATGGGTAGATCCCACTATATCCCCTCCATGCATTGACAGGTCTCACGAGACAATCAGTTGGCGACAAACCCTTCGAGTGTGTTTAAAAAATAAGACGGGATTCTACCCACATGAATAAATGGTTATTATGGTATAGTGGAATCATGTTCTCGATAAATGACGTCCAAATAATAAGCATTATATTTATTTATTTTCATTTACTACTATCCATTAGGTTTTCACTATGACAAAATCTATGGATGCTATTTCATTCTTACTTTATTAATGGCGTATTTTTTTCATTTATTCACTATGACATATTGACCATGCCAATTGGTTTATGATTCAATTATTATTGATTCGTGATTCCTATTTTTGATCTCTTATTGAGAATTTGAGCTCAACAGTTTCATTTTTTTACCTTTAATAGGTTATGAAGTGGATAACATTTATTGAGTTGTCTTGGTTGGAGTTTATAAGTTTTTATTAGGTATTGCACTTTGTACCTTTCCCAATTTTATGTTGAGTTACATCTATTTATCTAGTTTCTTCAAGACTACTGAACAAATACTTCCTTCGGTATTTCATTCCTCTTAATCATGTTAATGTAATAATTAATGCACCAGCTCTGGTCTAGAGGGGTCGGGGTGTTACAGTTGGTATCATAAAGTTTTTAGTTTAAAACATGGAAAATAGATTTAGATAAATTATATTAGAGAACAACCCCTAATTTAGTCTTTTATGATAATCATTTAATAGATTCATGTTATTTAGGTACCGAATATATTATGTAGATATTTCTAGAAAATACATACTGATATGGATACAAACAAGTAGAGGTGGCTCTGGCACAGATGTACCTAGGAGTGAATGCTCTGACAAGGAGTTTCAGGCTTGACGTAGGGTATCCTGGTGCATGAAAAAGTGTCATGATACACTCTTTGTTTGACACTTATAATGTATATGCTTATGATAATTGAATTTTTTTACAATTTAATATGAATTATTTGAATGCAAATTTTCTTTAGAGAAACCATGTTTATGAGATTGGTTATGCAGAGAATTTCAATTTATGCTATGTATTTTCAAGTTGACATTATATATTTTGATTCATAACCTATTCAAGTGAGTTACATTATTTTTAAATGGCACCTAATAGAAGAAGGGAAATCAATACTTATATAAAATGTAGGGATTTCCCTACTGAGAAAGTAAAAACGTTCAATATTTGAGCAGATCAGATCATGACCATATTGGGACAACATACTTAGGTTGTAATGAATAACCTTTCTGCACCAATGTCATATCATTTCATGAGGCAGAAGCCCCCATATTTTAGTGGGACTACTATTCCAATTATAGCTGAGTAGTGGATCAAGTCCCTTGAAACAATATTCATGGAATTAAGATACAATGAAAATTTAAGGGTAGTGTTGTTAGTGTATTGTCACAAGGGTATTACTGATAAATGGTGGTCCTCGATCTATAATACCATGGAGGAAGAAGAAATATATGACATTGAATGTAGGAATTTTCTGGGAATATTGTTAGACAAAAATTTCCTTCATGAAAAACAATCAGAAATGAATAGGAAATTACATAGCATAAGGAAAAGGGAACAAGAAAGTGTTGCAGAGTAGCAGTATACCTTAACATGACTGTCTATGTATATCATAGATTATGTAGATGACTCGGATGAAACGATTGATCATTTTTGAAGGTCTTAAGCTAAGTCTTTGAAGGGCACTGGCTTCTCATAAATTTTTTTTTATCATATTATGAAATTGTATTATGTGCCATCAAAACTAAGAAGGAATTTTCTAGATCAAATTTAATCAAGGATACCCTAGATAAGAAGTGGTACTCTGATAACCATGTAAAATGTTGAGTGCCAAAGAATAATAGGGGAACAATGTAATTCCCATTAAGTGAGAACTATGTAAAGAATCATACTAGGAAATTCTTGAAAGGCATGTAAGACTACTATAAGTGTGGAGAAAAGGGTCATCTATCTAATGAATTAAAGGGGATAAAAAACGTTATTGATGTTCAGTTATATAATTGTAGAGATACGAGACACTATGAAAACGAGTTTCCAAAGATCCAAGTAAACTTGCCTCAGAAAAATTTACAAGAGCAAGGGAAATCTTATGTGATTACAACTACAGAGGTTGAAGTTCCTAATGAGGTGGTAGAAGGAAATTTAACTATTTCTTCAAAATGATCCAACAAATTATTTGATTCTAGATCATCACATTAATTTATATCTTCCCAATCTGAAAAATAAATTAAACAGGTCCAATTTGATTTAATAAAAGAGATTCAAGTCAATTCTCATTGGGGATGTATCATTGCAACAAATGCATGTTAATTAGTCCCCCTTAGGAAACATAAAGATGATTTAGTTTCTAGAAATATCATTATACTAATGACTGACTTTGATATAATTCTTAGTATGAATTTGATATCAAATTATTATGTGAAGATTTACTATAAGAAGAAGGAGTTTACAATATTTGAAAATTGTGTAGAATCCCGTATTTTTAGAGCAGAAACCTCGTCATCTAATTATTATCTAGATCTACACTAAGTAGCTCTACTGAATAATATTATTAGAGAGGAATAGAACCCAATATCTATGGGAGAGGAAAGTAATATTCAAATTTAAGATGTGAATATAGTGCAAGAATAAATTTACATATTTCTAAAGGATTTACATGGACATCTTCCAGAGCGGGAAGTTGAGTTCTCTATTGAATTAATTCCTGGTGAAAGAATTATATCAAAGAATTCCTATATAAGGGACACTATAGAATTAGTGGATCTAAATAATCAAATAGAGTAATTGAGTGATACACTATTTATTTTATCTAGTGTTTCTCTCTGGGGATCCCTTGCCATCTTTTTCAAAAAGAAAGATGGATCCATGAGGCTATGAATTGATTTTAGGGAAATCAATGATATTAATATAAAGAATAATTATCCTATGACATTAATTGATGATTTATTTGATCAAATTCATGGAGAAAATTACTATTCAAATATTGAACAACAATCTGGATATCATTAGTTGTGTATGAGGAAGGATGATATTCCAAAGATAGTATTTCAAAACAGGTATGGGAATTATGAGTTTACAATGATTCATTTTGGACTGACTAATGCACCCTCTATTTTCATGGATTGAATGAATAGTTTTCTAAAGGATTATCTTTTTATCTTTTTTGTGGTATTTATCAATGATATCTTGGTATACTCCAAAAGCTATGAAGACCATGAGAATAGCTTGCGGATTATTCTAGAAAATCATAGACGAAATGGATTAATTACGATGTTTAAAAAGTGTAAATTTTGGCTTAAATCAATTTATTTTCAAGGAAATACTATCTATAAGGATGGAATCCTAATTGAACTTGAAAATAAAAAAGAAATCTACGAATTTACCACACTAACAAACATAATCGAGGTATGCAGTTTTTTAGCTTAGCAGGTTACTATCGGTGTTTCGACTAGAATTTTTCCCGACTGGATAACATGAAAACCAAGATGACATGTAAAGGGGTTATGTTTGTATGGACACAAGAATGTATATAATTATTTTAATAATAGAAATGGAGATTTATCAATGCTCAAATTTTAACTCTTCCATCTGGAAATGATGGATTTGTGATATACAGTGAGGCATTAAAGAATGGATTAGGTGGCATCCTTATGAAAATGATAAATTTATTGATTATGTATCAAAGAAGGTGAAGAATCAGAAGAAAAATTACACAAATCATGATCTTGAGTTAGCAGCCACAATCCATTCTTTGAAAATATGGATACAATATCTCTATGGTGAATGATGTGAGACATACATGGATCACATGTGTTTAAAATACATTTTGACACAAAAATAACTCAACATGAAGCATATGAGATGGCTCGGGTTACTCAAAGACTATGATTTTTCAATACACTATCACCCAGGAAAGGATAATAAGGTGGAAGATTCTTTATGTAGGAATGATCATGGACTTCTGACCTAAATGATGCTTGAGACAGATCCTATATTCGTAGATCTACTAAATATGGGTATGGGAATTATTAAGAAAGGGGAAACATATTTCCTCTTTCAAATTATTGCTCATCTATATTTTTTATAGAAGATAAAAATATATCATTCTAATGATGAGAATCTACACCAAAAAATTATTGTTTTTAAGGATGAGAGATTGGAAGAATTTGTGTATGAGGGTGGATTTCTGATATTTTGGAAGAGGTTATGTTTCCCATCAGTACCTGTGTTAAAAAGGTAACTATTAGATGATTCTCATTGCCCAAATTTCTCTACACACTTGGGTAGTATAAAGTTGTATAGAGATCTGATGTAACTTTTTTTGTTGGATAATATGAAGTGATAAATTTCCAACTACGTGTCAAGGTGTCTAGTTTGTTAACAAGTGAAGGCCAAGAGACAACATCCTAGAGGGGTGGTGCAACCTATACCTATTTCTTTGTAGAAGTGGGATGAAATTATGAAGTATTTTTTCACAAGAATACTATGGAATCCTAGAAGGAATGATTTAATATGGGTAATTGTTGATCATCTCAAAAAATCATCACATTTCTTTGATATAAGCGAAGATTTACCTCTTGATCTCCTGGAAAGATTTTGTATTAATTATATTGAAGATATTATGGTGAACTTCTATCAATTGTGTCTGATCATGATCCCTAGATTACATCATAATTCGTGAAAAGTCTTAAGAAGGCTATGGATACTGATCTTCATATGATTACTGCTTATCACCCCCAAACTAACGGATAGTTCGAAATTACTATTCATACACTGGAAGATATTTTTATATATTTCTCTATGAACATTAAAGGTAGGTGGGATCAATACATTCCTTTGGTGTAATTTTACTACAATAATAGATTACATTATAGATTTAAAATGAAACCATATGAAGTGTTATATAGTAAAAGGTGTCGAATTACAACTTGTTGGGATGATGTTGGCATGAAGAATCTTTTAGTCCAAGAACAAACTGAAGAGACAATACTAAAGGCAATGATAATTCATGCCCATATTAAAGCAGCCCAAAGTAGGAAAAATAGTTAAGAAAATAACATGAGAAAGGATTTGGAATTTCAAGTAGGAGATCATTCCTTTCTAATAGTATCTCTATGGAAAGGTGTCTTATGTTTCAGAAAAAAAGGGAATATGAGCCCCAAGTACATCATAATCTTTGAAATTATAGAAAGAATAAGTGTTGTAGCTTACTGTTTAGAAATACCATCAAGTCTCTCCAAGGTTCATAATGTATTCCATGTGTAATTTTTGATTAAATACATACCAGTACCAATTCATGTACTGACCTATGAAGAAATAGACCTAGAATCTGTTTTTTCATTCTATGAAGAGCCTATCAGGATTTTTGACACAAGGGACAATGTATTGAGAAATAAGAAAACTTGTATAGTAATGGTTTTTTAGAGAAACCATAACATGGAGTTAGCAACATGGGAACCTGTTGTTATTATGAAAAAAACCACCTGCATCATTTTAGGGAGAAATATACATCTAACATTTTGATGACAAAATTTATGAAGGTGGGAATAATATAACACCCCAAACATTTTATGGTATGTTTCTCTTAATAAATTATATTCATAGCCTAGATTTCGTAAAGTTCTGAGTTTCTTTGAAAAGGGACTTGGTTATTTAGTATATATTCATAAACTAGCCATTAAAAATAAACATTCCACTTCTTTGTTTTAAATTTCGAAAAACAGACATACACGGTTGCAATCAGAGTGATATTTGGAGTATGATAGAATCAAGTTATTTTTCAGTTAATATTAACATACCTTTATGAATAGTAACATACCCTTATTAATAGTAATTTATACTTATAAATAGTAATACAACCCTTATGAATGGTACCATTACTCAAGAATGTATAAATAAAATTTAGGCACCTCGAAAATAAAGATGAGTATTTTAAGTGATTGTATTTTTCAATTAAATAATGTTTTTAATTAAAAGTTAAATTCATCTTAAATAGAAAATTATTTTTGAAAAATGGAGTTCATTTTTTTATTATACACATTCAAAAATTGTTAGGGTGAATTTATCTGAGTTTTCATAAAAACATGAATTTTTGAAAAATAATAAAATACGGTAAAATAAGATAAATGCTAAATATTTGATTGACTACATCAAAGGTGATGCATGGATGATGTAAGCCCAATTGGTTCAATATCACATGACATTATTACTATTTGGGATCACATTAGTCAAGACTATTACTTTTCTTGATAAAAATATTAAAATTATAATTAAAATACTGTAAAATCCCTCCTCACGTCCACTATATAAACCACCCCTCAACCCCTTCTTCTTCCCAGACCACGAAAGCTTCAATCCTTGCCTAAATTATGATAAAATGCCTTCCTAATATCTTCCACCACGTCCATGTCCTTTTTTTTCACTAAAATTCCATGAACAAAGGCCATAAGGATTTTCTCAAGGTGGAGTACTCAAGAGGTTAACTTCTCTTCTCTTTTCATTCAAATTATTTTATAAGTTCCATTATTTTAATTATCTCTCATAACCTCCCCACATACATGGGATATTATAATTCTATTACCTTAAATTTAATGTATTCTTATTATTATAATGAAATATTTCATCATCATCTATCGTTTCCCCTACCTCTTTCAGTAAAAAAAATATCGTCTGCGATCTGTTAATTTATCACAATCAAGGACGATAGGTTTTCAATTTCTATTACTATCTTCAAGACAGGTCATGAAACCTTTTTTATAGTTTAAACTGATCATAATATATGTATTTTACCTTATTAAATGTTTATTAACCCTTACCCACTCATAATACAAAATAATAATAAAATACAAGTTCATTATGCACAAAAAAGTCAAGTTAATCCAAGCGTTTATCAATAAATTTGAAATAATGAGTCATCATCAAGAATATAACCAAAAATCATTATAATATCATTTATAATGTCACTAATAATATATATTTAAAATTATTTATGTTTAACCCCATTTCAACTGACATTCCATTCTTGAATACAAGTACACTGATCAAGAAAACAAGGGAAGAAAATGCTTCAAAAACAATAAGATTGAATCACTTAAACCCATAAAAAAGGGAATGAATCAACCTAATAATGTTATAACATATAAATTATTGGTTTATGAGGTTCTATAATTATTATTTAATAAAGCTAAATTTTATTACTTAGGTAATTAAGAACAATCGAGAACACCTTCTGACATAAGGTAAGGGATCCTCTCTCTTACTTTTATTTAGAAATCCCTCATATCCTGTGTCATTTTATTTTTAATTCGTAATTATTAAGAATGTTTTATCACATACCCCATACTACCCTTATGATATATAAATGATAGAATACCCTTTTACCTCTCATTAATCTCTCACATGAATACTCATTACTATGCCGAAATGTTTGTAAGGGTTTCTTATCTCACTTTTCATTCCGTGAGATTTCCATTGTTCACCACTTATGTCATTAATGTGGTGTATTTTGTACTTAAATTTTATTTATATTATCATTATTATATTTATATTTTTGGTATTCTATTATTAATTTATTGGTTATTAATTTTTGGTCAAACGACTCGATTGATTACAATGTGGTAAGGCACATTTTCTCAATTTCCATTTCATTGTCAGTTACATGGTATTGTGCAACTAAATTTTTTACGTGGTGTATACCCTACCCATTTAAGGTGAATTTTAATATTAAAAAAAATATATATTAAATATAAATATTCTGGTTTCATGGATATCATTATTATTTTAATTCGTATACACTTTTACATACGGTGTTTTTTTGGAATATTGTTTCAACTATGGAAATATTGACGAATCTGAATCCTCTACTCTATAGGGATATTGAGATGGTACATTGTAAATGTATTAAATCTATGTATAATGATGTCTTTGGACTTGCAGTGAAGATCAGGGCCCTCTATATCCCCTCAGTGCATCGATAGGTCTCATTAGACAATTAGATGGCAACAAACCATTTGCGTTTGTTTCAAAACATTAAACGGGTTTCAACCCACAAACATAAACTGTTATGATGGTATAATGGTATCATGTGATAGATACATGACATACAATTAATAATAATTCTATTTATTTACTTTCAGTTAGTACTATCCATGAGGTTTTCACTGTGATAAAATATTTGAATGTAGTTTCATTCTTAGTTTATTAATGGCATGTTTTTTCAGTTATTCCCCATTCCATATTGACTATTCCAATTTGTTTTTCATTTAGTTATTTTGGATTCATTATTAAATTATTTTTAAACCTTACCAAGAATTTTATCTCACCCATTTCATCTGTTTACCTTCAACAGGTTATGAATAAAAGACCATTTATTGAGTTCTCGTGGTTGCATTTTATTAGATTTTGTTATGTATTGTACATTGTACTTTTCCCAATGTAATACAAGTTAGATATATGTTTATAGTTTCATAAATACTACTAAACTGATCATTCCATCTGAATTTCATTCCTCCTAATCATGAAAATGTAATAAGTAATGCACCAGATCCAGTCTAAAGGGTTCGGGGTGTTACAATTTCATTTTAGGAGTCAATTACAATTTTGATTATTGAAACAAGGAGGATAAATAATAACAAATAAAATGAAGAAAAAGTAATTTTTCACTAATCAATAACACATTCACACCAGGTAATGTCATGTATTATGGTGGAGAAATATTTTAATGGATTATATTCTTCAATTTATTTTCAACACCACCCAAATCTGTCCTTAAACGAGTTCTTCATTTCTCACCAAAATCTCTCCGTTGGAATTAAAAAATACTAAGAAACATTATTAAACATATGATTTAGTGATCATGATTTTTAAATAGATATAACTTATTATATAATATTATTTTATCTCCACAAATTCATCAATTACATATAATTTATAATTTCTATTTTTAAATCGATTAAGATTATCATTAACGATTAATGCATGGGATGTTCAACTAAAAATATCTATACAACAAAAAAAGTCAATACCCATGTTACAAATTGGAATAAAACCTCATAGTTTCCATATGATGTTTTATATAGATAATATAAGAAATTTCTGAAATTATATTTGTATAACTAAAAAATATTTATATAATTAATAACTTTTTTTCAAAGTCATTCCACCCTCATAATTTTCTTCCAACTCATCAGTAGGGTAAATATAAAAACCATATTACCAAAATAATCATTACAAAGATTTTAGGTTATTTTCTATGGTAAATTTACCATCATTAACCCAGTAATGTCTCATGGATCTGAAACTCAAAATTGATCTATGTCTCAGTCGAGAAAAACTAGATCTCTAATTACTCTTAATTTTAATACCTTTTCACAAATAAAATATAAATAATATATGTAGGTAATAAACTAAAATCTAGAAACATTATTTATAGAACAAAGAATGTTTGTCACTCCTCATTAATCATAAGGGGGTTGTCTTTAAGTGAGCATAGTATAACACCAACCAAGAAGGGAACACCCTTTCTCATTAGTGATTTCATTGACCGTAGCTCATCTGAAAGAAACTCGTAATAAAAACATGCTTCTTTTCTATGTAATAATATTCAAGACACCACACCTAAAACCATATCCCTTTTATATCTTATCCCATAACATAGAACCAAATGAAACAAAAAACCATCGAAACTATAGTATCCAGCCTTTTTATCACATAAACTTTCATTACATTTTACAAAACCGAGGATCTTTAAGGTTTAGTGTCTTGGAAACCAGGAACTTAAAACATGAAAACATAAAACATACTTCTTAAACACTTGAAAGGATTCTCCTCATGTTCATCCTAGATTCATTACTGCATCTCATAACCTGGGAATATACATGAAAAGAAAGGGTGAGCAGAAGGCCCAGTAAGGAAAACAAGAGAAACATTTTACATGTGAACTTTAGATACTTCAATAAGGACATGAAAAGAACATTAAGGAATGAGAAATAAATCATGAGATATTTCATAATAAAAATAACATTTTTCATAAATTGAAGATGTGGTTGCAACATTTAATATAGACAATCATGAACATATCACCAAGGTCCATCCCCAAGGTGTCATTTGAAAATTACCAAGGTTATTCACCAAGGTATCGTGAAAATTGTAATCTCTAGTGGTTACATCATTACCCAATACATTGAAGCGCTATCAGGGCGCACCCTTAAATTTGACTTTATTATCATGTGGGCCACATATATCATCATCAAACATTTCATAAATAACCCATATAGCATAAAATAAATGGGTTTCATTTCATAATCATAACGTTTTAAAAACTGCTTTAATGACATGATCTTTATGTCACTTTAAACCCACGGAAAGGGAAAGAGGGTTTCATGTATGTAAATCCCATAATTTAAAATAGAACATTTTGATATATATGTGAATACCCCTGTAGAAATAAGAGCTTTGAGTTTTCACTTTATAACATAAAATAATTTTTAGAAAATAGAGAGAGGCACTTTGAGACGAAAATTCTGCAGCATAACGACTATGTTTCAGGGTTTTAGAAAACATCGAGAAGAGAGGGTAAATGGATCAAACATTCATAAATGACCCATAAAACAGTAGAGGGACAAAATATAAGAAATTTAAGAACATGTTAATGAAATTTTAAAATATACCATATGAAATGAAGAACATGAAAGGAAGAAAAAATAAGATTTCTCTTGTGAGAATTCGGCAGCCTAATGGCGTCACTTAAACTTCAACAAAATTGAATTGACAGGGTCCAATAGGGTCTCTCATCATATGAACATAAGAGTCCAGTATGATAGATATAGAGATCATACCCCAACATAATAGAAAAGAACTTGAAAGAATTGACATGAAAGTAGAACTTCAAAACGAGAAGGGTGAAGAACCACTTAAAAATTCGGCAGCCTAACGACGTCAATTAAACTTCAACAAAATTGAATTGACAAGGTCAAATAGGGTCTCTCATCATATGAACATAAGATTCCAGTATGATAGATATAGAGATCATACCCCAACATAATATAAAAGAACCTGAAAGAATTTACATGAATGTGGAACTTCAAAACGAGAAGGGTGAAGAACCACTTAAAAATTCGGCAGCCTAACGGCATCACTTAAACTTAAACAAAATGAATTGATGAGATAAAATAGGGTCTCTCATCATAAGAACATAAATGTTCAGTATGATAGATATAGAGATCATACCCCAACATAACAAAAAGTAACTTGAAATAATTGACATGAAAGTAGAACTTCAAAACGAGAAGGGTGAAGAACCACTTAAAAATTCGGCAGCCTAACGACGCCACTTAAAACATCAAAATACTGAATTGAAGAGATCAAATGGGGTCTCTCATCATATGATCATAAAAGATCAGTATGATAAATTTAGAGATCATACCCCAACATAATAAAAAGTAACTTGAAATACTTTACATGAAAGTAGATCTTGAAAAATGAGAAGGGAGAAAGAATCCGTTACAAAAATTTCTGCAGCCTAACGGCGCCACTTAAAACATCATAAAACGAAATAATGAGAGTAAGAGGGGATCTCTCATTATATGAACATCAAAAGGGAAGTAGGAGGAGTATAAAATAACACCCTTTAACATAAGAACATGGAGCATAAAAGAAATTACATAAAAGATATTTCTTGAAAAGAAAGAGAGAGATCAGATCCCTTACCTTAAAACGTAACTCTTAAAACTCAATGGTTGGGACCTTTAGGGCTTGGGGGTACCTTGGGAGGACTCCTTGGGAGGTAAGGAGACCATAACTTCGTTGAGGATGGTTTTGGAGTCGAAAAGATGAGAGGAGGGCTTGGTATATATAGGGAAAGTGAGGGGACAAAGCATTAATGGCCAAGGGACACCTCAAAAGTGGTTTTCTCAAAAGCATGGGACCTCCCATGGTACTTCCCATAAAGTTAGGCCACATGGGGACCCCCACTCAATAATTAATCCTCTTTAGTCGAACATCCTTAAAAATATCTCATGACATCATCATGACACAGTTATGATGTCATTAAACATACCAAAAACCTAAAACTGTATTTTTACTATTCACTGAAAATTCAACTTTCTCAGAAAAATCCCAAAATTTCATCTTAACCAAATATCAATGCTCTGATTTAAAAAATGAACTCCATTTTATAAAAATAATTTTCTAAATATTTTTAATTTATTTTTTAAATAAATACACAATTCACCGAAAATTCATTATTTTTAGAAAAATCCCCAAAAATTACCTTAACATAAGATCGATGCTCTGAGTTCAAAAATGAAATCCATTTTATAAAAATAATTTTCGAAATATTTTTAATTTAATTTTTAATTAAAAAAACACTATTCACCCAAAAAAACTAATACTTGAATAATAATTTATGTAACCGTTTTTTAACCATTTTATTGAATCACATTACTTAATCAAGGTGCCTAGATTATATTAATACTGTATTTAAGTGAGATTACTAATCCATTTGGTCACATTAATAATCCTAAGCATAAAATCACTATTCATAATTTACTATTCATCAAAAATTAAGATGATCTTATTAGACTCTAAATTCCATAATGAACATATTTGTAGAAGACCATTTTTTGAAAATAATTACACATTTTTATTTATTTAAGGTTTACATAAACATTTTTAAAATATCCTTTCTCTAAAATTCATCAAAAATATGCATACTATATTTATCCGGTCATTTGAAAATTCATAAACTTCATCATAAGAAGAAATCCCAATTTTTTTTAAAACAAAGGATTACACAAGGCAATTATGGTCTCCTTACATAGCCCCTTATCACACCAGCATAGGACCTAAGTGTAAGGTGTGCTAAGGTTAGAGAATCTGAGGGAGGCTCGGCCAACATTGCACGAGTAGTAATTTCTATCAGTTTGAACTTCTCGCGAAGGCGATCCCGTTCTAGCTTCACACGATGAAGTTCAGCTTGGGTTTGGTCCAGAGCAAATCCCAGTGGTGCTACCTCCTTCCCATGTTCTGTTAGATGGGCTACGATCGGTCCAAGACTACTGGGTGAGGCCATCTAATCTTCTTTCTATATTAATTAACCAAGATTACTTGTATTTAGAGACAATAATCAAAACGTTTAGTTTCCAGCGGTCATATTGACTAATGGTCATATAACAGTCAAAAACCAATGGTATCATTTTAATTATACTCATGTTATCAAATGAAACATTTTTTGTTGAGTATAAAAATAAAATAAAATAACACATAAAATTAGGAAACAAGATTTATTCAAAATTTCGGGCCGTTACAATCGTCCCCCCTTAAGAAATTGCGTCCTCGCAATTTTTAAAATTAGGTTTTGAAATTTCATTGAAAGTCCCACATCAGAAAAGGAGTCGGTAAAACTATTACTTTAAAAGAAAGAATGTGAAGTATGAAGGTCACCCGAGTTAGCCCACACTGGGATTCCATGTAGGAAAACATGGACATGGAAGAAAAACAAAGGGTCATGTTCTGTGGGAGAGTGATAGAGAACATGGTTAGGAGAAAGTTAACCATAAGAAAATCCCAAACTTATGATGTGTGTAAATGGTCATTGATTACCTAGTAGGAAACGTAAACCAACAACGTTTTTGTTTTACGTTCCTTTTCATAATTTTGAGAATTCATTTACTACATAGAACAAAAACATAAGAAAATATACCTACCTTCATGTAGAGTTTTATCCTTTAATAAGTTTCTAGAAAAACTAATCTTTTCTCCAAATGATGAGCATTCAAAACTACTTGGTCTCATCAAAACACAAGAATCATCTTCTAGAGAATCACATAATCCACAAAAGATTAAGTATCTATTTCTTCTATCTTTAAACATTATCCCAAAAACAGAAAGGGTAAGGTAAAACAACTCTTCAAAAAGAATGAATCCCATAGGAAGGGAAACTATTTTTAAATCTTCAAAGTTCAATGGTACTACCCAAAGTTCATCATAGACCATCCCATAAATAACGGTCCTTAAAATTCCTCAAAATAAACCAAACTAAGATTGAAACCCAAATAAAAGAGGGATTTGATAACATAGTCTTCCAAAATAAACTTCATTGTTCATCTCCAAACAACATCAACCACACCTAACATATTATAACAAAAGTAGCTAACCTAATCATATTTTACCCAAGATAGGTTAATCATTCCCATAAGTAACCTAAATTACTATAAGTCCACCTTAAATTCATTTATTCTTCAAAATATAAGTCAACCTTACTCCTCAATGAAAATACAGTAGTAATCTATTTACCTCGATCATATAGGGTCCTCAAAATAGTGAACGTCTTCCAAAATAATAATCATCTTTTAATCCCCTAATCATCTCTATCGTATTAATACGGCGATCGTAGCATTTCCTATCACATTGGTTGTTGGGACATGTTCTTCCATTTCCCGCCATTAACTAAGAAAAGAAACTATAATTAGGGGCTTAAATACTTATCCAATAATCATGAAAAGAAACTTAAAGCATATCAGGATAACTTTTAGTTGAAAAGTATACCCTAACTTGTGGTCCCCAAGGTTCCCATCTAGGTTATCCATGATGATATATACTTATGTGAACCTTTATTTTATTTTATCTTTGTTCCTTTATCAATGGTTCATACTAAGCTTATGAATTTACCAAAGCATATCCCCCGGGAGTTTCGTAACCAAGAGTGCAGCAAGGCCCGTTGTCGTGTACCAGTTCCCGTTTGAGTCTAGCTCAAAGCGGTGTTTTCAGGTTTTACCCCTATATACATCTGTTCCAGATCCACCTCTACCTGCTCGTATCCAGACAAGGATGTATTTGCTTGGAAACCCCTTACTCAATACTCACCAAAATACCAGGAAGATTTCCTATTTTTGAACTTTTCTATAGGGTTCTTCCTAGAGTTTTCATATCCTAATTTCCAAAAATAACTAAACCATCCTTTGATACCAACTATAGCATCCAGCTTTTTTATCACATAAACTTTCATTACATTTTACAAAACCGAGGATCTTTAAGGTTTAGTGTCTTGGAAACGAGGAACTTAAAACATGAAAACATAAAACATTCTTCTTAAACACTTGAATGGATTCTCCTCATGTTCATCCTAGATTTATTACTGCATCTCATAACATGGGAATATACATCAAAAGAAAGGGTGAGCAGAAGGCCCAGTAAGGAAAACAAGAGAAACATTTTACATTTGAACTTTAGATACTTCAATAAGGTCATGAAAAGAAATTTAAGGCATGAGAAAGAAATCATGAGATATACAATAATAAAAATAAAATTTTTCATAAATTTAAGATGTGGCTGCAACATTTAATATAGACAATCATGAATATATCACCAAGGTCCATCCCCAAGGTGTCATTTGACAATTACCAAGGTTATTCACCAAGGTATCGTGAAAATTGTAATCTCTAGTGGTTACATCATTACCCAATGCATTGGAGGGCTATCAGGGCGCACCCTTAAATTTGCCTTTATTATCATGTGGGCCACATATATCATCATCAAAAATTTCATAAATAACCCATATAGCATAAAATAAATGGGTTACATTTCATAATCATAACGTTTTAAAAACTGCTTTAATGACATGATCTTTATGTCACTTTAAACCCACGGAAAGGGAAAGAGGGTTTCATGTATGTAAATCCCAGAATTTAAAATAGAACATTTTGATATATACGTGAATACACCTGTATAAATAAGAGCTTTGAGTATTCACTTTATAACATAAAATAATTTTTAGAAAAGAGAGAGAGGCACTTTGAGACGAAAATTCTGCATCATAACGACTATGTTTCGGGGTTTTAGAAAACATCGAGAAGAGAGGGGACATGGGTCAAACATTCATAAATCACCCATCAAACAGTATAGGGACAAAATATAAGGGATTTAAGAACATGTTAATGAAATTTTAAAATATACCATATGAAATGAAGAACATGAAAGGAAGAAAAAATAAGATTTCTCTTGTGAGAATTCGGTAGCCTAACGACGTCACTTAAACTTCAACAAAATTGAATTGACAAGGTCCAATAGGGTCTCTCATCATATGAACATAAGATTCCAGTATGATAGATATAGAGATCATACCCCAACAAAATAGAAAAGAACTTGAAAGAATTGACATGAAAGTAGAACTTCAAAACGAGAAGGGTGAAGAACCACTTAAAAATTCGGCAGCCTAACGGCGTCACTTAAACTTCAACAAAATTGAATTGACAAGGTCAAATAGGGTCTCTCATCATATGAACATAAGATTCCAGTATGATAGATATAGAGATCATACCCCAACATAATATAAAGGAACTTGAAAGAATTTACATGAAAGTGGAACTTCAAAACGAGAAGGGTGAAGAACCACATAAAAATTCGGCAGCCAAACGGCATCACTTAAACTTCAACAAAATGAATTGATGAGATCAAATAGGGTCTCTCATCATAAGAACATAAAAGTTCCGTATGATAGATATATAGATCATACCCCAACATAACAAAAAGTAACTTGAAAGAATTGACATGAAAGTAGAACTTCAAAACGAGAAGGGTGAAGAACCACTTAAAAATTCGGCAGCCTAACGGCGCCACTTAAAACATCAAAATACTGAATTGAAGAGATCAAATGGGGTCTCTCATCATATTATCATAAAAGATCAGTATGATAAATTTAGATATCATACCCCAACATAATAAAAAGTAAATTGAAATACTTTACATGAAAATAGATCTTGAAAAATGAGAAGGGAGAAAGAATCCGTTACAAAAATTTCGGCAGCCTAACGGCGCCACTTAAAACATCATAAAACGAAATAATGAGAGTTAGAGGGGATCTATCATTTTGTGAACATGAAAAGGGCAGTAATAGGAGTATAAAAGAACACCCTTTAACATAAGAACATGGAGCATAAAAGAAATTACATAAAAGAGATTTCTTGAAAAGAAAGAGAGAGATCAGATCCCTTACCTTAAAACGTAACTCTTAAAACTCAAAGGTTGGGACCTTTAGGGCTTGAGGGTACCTTGGGAGGACTACTTGGGAGGTAAGGAGACCATAACATCGTTGAGGATGGTTTTGGAGTCGAAAATATGAGAGGAGGGCTTGGTATTTATAGGGAAAGTGAGGGGACAAAGCATTCATGGCCAAGGGACACCTCAAAAGTGGTTTTCTCAAAAGCATGGGCCCTCCCATGGTACTTCCCATAAAGTTAGGCCACATGGGGACCCCCACACAATAATTCATCCTCTTTAGTCGAACATCCTTTAAAATATCTCATGACATCATCATGACACAGTTATGATGTCATTAAACATACCGAAACCCTAAAACTGTATTTTTACTATTCACTGAAAATTCAACTTTCTCAGAAAAATCCCAAAATTTCACCTTAACCAAATATCAATGCTATGATTTCAAAAATGAACTCCATTTTATAAAAATAATTTTCTAAATATTTTTAATTTATTTTTTAAATAAATACACTATTCACCGAAAATTCATTATTTTTAGAAAAATCCCCAAAAATTAACATAACATAATATCGATGCTCTGAGTTCAAAAATGAAATCCATTTTATAAAAATAATTTTCTAAATATTTTTAATATAATTTTGAATTAAAAAAACACTATTTACCCGAAAAAAACTAATACTTGAATAATAATTTATGAAACCGTTTTTAACCATTTTATTGAATCACATTACTTAATCAAGGTTCCTAGATTATATTAATACTTTCTTTAAGTGAGATTACTAATCCATTTGGTCACATTACTAATCCTAAGCATAAAATCACTATTCATAATTTACTATTCATCAAAAATTAAGTTGATCTTATTAGACTCTAAATTCCATACTGAACATATTTGTAGAAGACCATTTTTTGAAAATCATTACACATTTTTAATTATTTAAGGTTTACATAAACATTTTAAAAATATCCTTTCTCTAAAATTCATCAAAAATATGCATACTATATTTATCCGGTCATTTGAAAATTCATAAACTTCATCATAAGAAGAAATCCCAATTTTTTTTTAAAACAGAGGATTACACAAGGCAATTATGGTCTCCTTACATAGCCCCTTATCACACCAGCATAGGACCTAAGTGTATGGTGTGCTAAGTTTATAGAATCTGAGGGAGGCTCGGCCAACATTGCATGAGTAGTAATTTCTATCAGTTTGAACTTCTCGCGAAGGCCATCCCGTTCTAGCTTCACACGATGAAGTTCAGCTTGGGTTTGGTCCAGAGCAAATCCCAGTGGTGCTACCTCCTTCCCAAGTTCTGTTAGTTGGGCTTCGATCAGTCCATGTCTACTGGGTGAGGCCATCGAATCTTCTTTCTATATTAATTAACCAAGATTACTTGTATTTAGAGACAATAATCAAAACATTTAGTTTCCAGCGGTCATATTGACCAATGGTCATATAACAGTCAAAAACCAATGGTATCATTTTAATTATACTCATGTTATCAAATGAAAAATTTTTGTTGAGTATAAAAATAAAATAAAATAACACATAAAATTAGGAAACAAGATTTATTCAAAATTTCGGGTCGTTACAGAAACCCATCACAAAAGCTTCTACAAAAAATGGAATCCCTACTGGGACCACATCTATCGTTAACTTTAATGTGAATTGTGGATGATTTTTTTTGTGATTATATACCATCCAAAATGTATAAGACACCGAATGCTTTATAAAATTTGAAAATAACACCATAATGGTATCTATGAGACAACCATCCCCAATTTTATGCTATTTCTTCCACCATATCTTACCCAATAGTAATGGGTTCCAATTCTAGTAGATCATGAAACATAGGAAATGTATTAATTATCTTTAATCCTCATCATTAAAATGAATCTTTACTTACATCCCATTCATATGTTTTCTTCACATTAAATGTTGAAGATATATTGGTTGTGTCATCATCTCTCATTCATAAAATACATCGATGATCACCATAAGTTCAACAACAACCTCATTCAATAGATCAATAACAAACCACTAATAATTAGGTGGAACAATATATGAAAACATTAACTAGACATGCTTGAACCTTTAGATCAACATGATCTATTTGATAATGATCAAAATATAACTATAACAACCAATATTTCCAATGAATTTTATTAATTTTTGTCTTAAATTAAATATCTAAATTCAAAATTGATATATTTTTTATGATATGAAACAAAAAATTACAAATATATACATATATTTTTCCTATAATTTACTTAATTTAAATGTTTTTTTGAAAAATATTAAATCAATTATAATGGAATTTTATTTATTAATTTATTAATTCATTTTACATTATACATGATTCAATTTACATATAAAAACCTATTTGACAACTAAATTAATATTACTAATAGTTTTATTTTCGTATTATTGTGATAATTAATTCATTATAATATAATGGTTAATAATGTATGATTCATGTTTTCATAATCAAAAAATTGTAATGTATAAATATTTAAAATAGTATAATATAACATTATAAGTGAAAAATATGAATAATGGGTAAAAATAATTTTTACGCTAAGATATTACATTATTATGAATTTTTTATTTACATTATATGTAATTTAATTTATAAATGTTTGTTTTGATATTCTATGTACATGTTTTTTTACACAAAAACATCCTTTTAAAATGTTATGTGACACGATTTATAACAAAACAACACTATGATATATTAATTTTTTTAATTTAAAATTTAATTCATGTTTGTAATAGTTTCTTACTCTAATAATATTTTTCTAATGTAGTCTTTATTAAAGTACAATGGTCATTTTACTATAATTGGAATTATAGTGTATAATGTTTTTTTTAATAAAATGGTTTTCTTAATTGAAAATTTAAATTATAAACATATTTTAATTTGAATCAAAATTTCATATAATATAAATGTTTTACAAGTATAAATAAATATTTTGTAGTTATATAACAATTAATATAATATAACCAATATGAATTTAAACACTTATAAAAAATAAATAGGTTTTATTTAAAGTAAATGTTTTTACCACGTATCAATTGGTTTTATTTAAAAGTTATATTTATGAATTTATAAATAAATTGTCATGACCTGTCCTCGGGGCCCGTGCCGTGACTACCCCAAGCCCGCCTTCCATAGGCCAGGGGCTGGCGACTAGCACCAAGGTGTAAATTTCGTAAAAAGGGAAGGCATTTCCTTTGTAAAGTAAACCACAAACACCACAGAGTAAGCAGGCAGAAGTAAACACTAAGTAAAACCGGTACAACAGTAAGTGCGGAAAAGCAAGTGGGACAGTATGCAAAGCCAAACTGAATGTAAAGTACAACTTGAAAGGGAAAACAACAACTGAAAGTAAATCCGAAACGTCGAGCTGTCCATTGGAAATCCCACCTGAAGGGTGGGTACAGATAGCCTCCACAGCTCCTCGGGTCCAGCCGTCCGCTCCGAGTACGTCCCGCCCAGTGGTCCACCTCCAGGTATCGTTCTACTCCGCAAGCCTCTACAATGATCAGTGTTGTCCATCGTCTGCAACCAACACAACGTAGTGCGGGCATAACCCGTGCAGGGGTGAGTGTAAGCTACTCAGTAGGGACCCCGAGACCCCCGAAGGTCTCCCAGAATCCACAAAGAATAAACCACAAAGGAAAGATACAATCACGAAGTAACATTAGACACCACTTAGGTACATGCCCATACATTTACCCAAGTCTTCAATTCTCATTCGGCTCTAACATCCGAGCCCAAGTACAACCTAGTCTACACAAGAAATCAAAACGTAAATCCACAAAGGATAGCACAACACAATCAAGAAAGGAATGAAAAACAGGTTTTCAGCTCACACAGGTATCCTTCTTCCTATGACGATAAAGATGACCAAATATTGCCACTGACTCATCTCAGTCGTTAGAACCACAAAAGATCGATATGTACTAACCCCCGCAATGACCCACAAAGGATCTGATCCACAAAGGATCGATAGGTAACTAACCCCCGCAATGACCCACAAAGGATCTGACCCACACAGGATCGATAGGTAACTAACCCCCGCAAAGACCCACACACGATCGGACCCACAGAGGATCTGTAGGTGCTGGCACACACATCACCACTGAGTGCTGACCCACATAGGATCGGACCCACAAAGGATCGGTAGAACTGACCCACAAAGGATCGCTGAGTGCTGTAGTCGTTGCCGTCGAATCCACTGAGATTCTCTGCACAGTCGTCATCATCGTAGTCGCAGCCACCTCTAGGGTTCCCGCACACAGCAAGCGTGTTCGGGAGGGTCCCCTCCCCGAGATGAAAGTATGATACATCAATTGAAACATAGTCCAGATTTGACGTATCCAATAGTTCCGAATCATCAACAGGAACTCAACGTCGTAGACGGCGCGTCAATCGGACGCCCGGTCTGAGAGTTATTGGCTTTTTCGTCCCCGGGGGCCCGGTTGGTTTTTAATACAACACCAATCCGACCGTACTCCACCTGCATCCAAACCTCGGGCAGATTGTGCCAAAAGATCTGTCTCACTTAGAGGAATCTAACAAAGTCGACGGTACGTCAATCTGACGTCCGCAGCTCAAGATATGAGCGTTTCCACTCCGAGGGCCCGGTTGGTTTCGTGTATGAACCAACCCGGACAAACCCAAAGTATTCCAAAACCTTGAATGAGATACACCGAAACAGCTGTCTCGATCAAAGGATCTCATCGCTGCTGACGGCGCGTCGATCAGAGGCCCGTAGCTCAAGATACGGGCAAAAGACCGAAATGGTCCGAAAATGGGGGGTCTGGGCCCAGACCGACCCGACCCTACCCCCCTGGGTCAGCCCGAACAGGGTCGGCCCGAACCGGGTCCGACCCGGCCGGCGTGGCCCAACCCGGCCTGGGCCTGACCCGGCCCGGCCGGCGCGGGTGCGGCCCGACCGCCAGGGGTCGGCTCTGCCGGTTACGACCGAGCGGCGCGGGGGTGCGCTGCCCCCGCGTGAAGGAGTGTCGCGGCCCCGCGTGGGGGCCGCTCTGTGTAACCGGACGTGGCGCAAGGCCGCATACCTTCCCCGTGGTCCCGCTCGGCCGTGGGACCGGCCCTCACCGCCGCGGCGGGTCTTCCAGGCAGCGCGTCGGGCACTGCTGCTTCCTGGCGGCTGACGGGAACTTCCGTGGACCACCGGACGTGCTCCGGTGGTCCGTTTTGCCTGCGGTTTGCGCCTACGGCTCTCTTGGGATCCGAAGTTTGCTGTGAAGGTCTCCAATCTCCATTCTGATCCCATTTCGTAAATTCCGTTAATCCAAGCATCAACAAAAAACTACGGAGGGTTGTCGGGCCATGTTTGTTTGGCCCGCACCCTCCGCGTTAGGTGATAACAGTTGGGAATAATAATCAACACATGGAAACATAACAAGGCACAATTTTAATAAATTAAAATTGAACCTTGATCCGGGTCCTTTGATTTAGAAGGAAACAACCATGGGAATGAATATTATTCTCAAATAAAACCCTTACCTCGTCGTAGTCGTCGAACGAGAGTTCTTCGTGGAATTGACCATCGCGGAAGAAGAGGATCATCGCATCGCGGAAGGGTGTCGCGTCGTCGCGATATATGGCATCGCGTCGATGATCTCTGAGGGTTAAAGAAAACACATAGATTTATTTTCATGAATTAAATCCATGTTAAGGATAAAATCCATAAAATAATTTAAAAAGATCCGTAATCTCCTACCTCAACGGATGATCGAAGATTTTTCATGGAAGAAGGAACGTCGCAGAAGAACGTCGTGGAAGGAGAATCGTTGACGTTGCGGTACACGACGTCGCGTCGTCGATCTCCGAGTGTTCGGAATTCTTCATCTCTTATGTCGAAGGCCGGTGTTCTTCGCGTTCTTCGTGTTCTTCGCGTTCTTCGCGAAGGAGGATGAAGATATAGTTTCTCCAAATCCTCTCAACAAGAAACACGTCAACAAAAAGGGTGTTGTTCTTAAATTATTATTATGCCAAAAGTTTGAAAAACAGGTTAAGAAACGAACCATTAATTTGGGGAATTAATGGTAATGACTTAACTACCCAATTAATAGGGGCGTTAAGAGTTTTAGAAAATGCACCTATTGACTTTCATTAAAGAGGAGTTTTCGCGGGTGTGTTACTTAGAGGAAAAGAAGCGGTGGGGCTCGTGCGGGCCCCACCTCACAAATATCCTACCAAGAGGGTAGGATATTTTGGGTTCCACCCCATCCACTTCAACTCAGCTTAAGCAGCTTAAAGTGGCTTTAAGTGGCTTTAAGTGAAATAAAATAAATTTTTCGCACCACTTTATTTTATTTTCTTCACTTAACCCCAAAAATTAAAAACCACAACCAAGAAAACGCAACTCTGGAAGAGGACTTTCTAAGCAAATACCGGCACTGTGATTCCATCGGTGCCCTTGGAATTCGATTCCGAGCACCAGTTCAAAACTTAGAAAAACCCGCTCGATCATTCACTGAACATACCCGAGCCAAACTTCGGAAAATGATTCCAGGCACACTGGGCCTCGGAATCACGTGCCGTCAGAAACTGCGTTCTTGTAAAATTCAAAAGAAAATTAAGAAAAAAATTTCCTTGAATTTTACAGGTCTTTACATCACTCCCAACTTAGGGCTTTACGTCCCCGTAAAGATACATCACAAACTAGGGAAACAAAAACGGGTACTGAGCACACATCTGAGCCTCCCGCTCCCAAGTGCTCTCATGGAGGTTCCCGTGCTGCCATCTGATGCACACTAGAGGAATTGACCATCCACGTAGGACCCACTCCTTTCGATCCTCGATCTCCACTGGGACCTCCGCAAAAGTCGCCCCATCATCAACATCTAGCTCCCCATGGTCAATGATATGCGTCAGGTCGTGCACGTATCTCCTCAGCTGAGATACGTGGAAGACGCCATGAACCCGGTGCAACTGAGGTGGTAGAGCCAGGCGATAGGCCATCTCGCCAATCCTGCTGAGGACCTGGAATGGTCTGATGAAGCATGGAGACAACTTGCCGCCTCGGCCAAATCTCCGTAAACCACGTCGAGGTGAGACACGTAAGAAGACGTGGTTGACATCCTCGAACTCTAGTAGCCTCCGCCTCCTGTCAACATAAGACTTCTATCGGCTCTGAGCTATCCTCATCCACTCCTGGATGACCTGGACCTTCTCTGTCGTGGCTCGGACCGTCTCTTGTCCTACAAGTGCTGACTCTCCAGGGTCTGTCCAGAAAAAAGGAGATCTGCAAGGTCGGCCATACAACGCCTCGTACGGTGCCATCCCGATGGTGGAGTGGTAGTTGTTGTTGTACGCAAACTCCACCAAGGGTAGGTCGTCCTCCCAACTGCGACCAAAGTCAAGGACACATGCGCGGAGCATGTCCTTGAGAGTCTAAATGGTCCTCTCCGTCTGACCATCTGTCTAAGGGTGAAAGGTGGTGCTCAGACGTAGCTGCATCCCGAACGCCTCCTGCAACCCCTTCAAAAGCCGGGAAGTAAAGCGAGCATCTCGATCGGAAACTATAGATGATGGCACACCATGAAGACATAAAATCTCCTGAACGTAGAGTCGTCCCATGCTCTCTACTGAGCCCTGCTCTCTGATGGGTAAGAAGTGTGCTGACTTGGTGAGTCGGTCGACAATCACCCTAATGGAGTCGTAACCTCTGGAAGTGCATGGAAGTCCAGTCACGAAGTCCATAGATATCCCATCCCACTTACACTCCGAGACCTCCAAGGGCTGTACCAAGCCTGCTGGTACCTGATGCTCCGCCTTCACGTGCTGGTAGGTGAGGCATCGAGAAACGAACTCTGCCATAGCCTTCTTCATGCCTAGCCACCAGTGCTACCGTCTGAGATCCTGGTACATCTTCGCCACTCCAGGATGTACCACCAAAGGAGAAGTGTGAAACTCTCTCAGCACCTCCTCTCGTAATGCAACTGGTACCAAGATACATCCTCTGAAAAGGACGGTGTGCTCTGCTCCAAAGGAGAAACCATCAGGTGCATGTCCTGAGAATATCTGCGCACGCCGCGTCTCACAGTCAGCATCCCCAAGCTGTGCCTCTCTGACCCGCTGCAGTAGTGGAGGAGAGACTGTGAGTGACTAAAGGAAATCTGTTCCATCTCTATCCACAAAGGATATCCGCAAAGCGGCTAGCTGCTCTGTCGCCTCCTCGAGTAGCTGAATGCCCGTCCACCTGCTGAGAGCATCGGCTACCACGTTCCCCTTTCCAGGAGTATAGACTATCTCAAAGTCATAGTCCTGGAGGAACTCGAGCCATCACCGCTGTCTCAGGTTCATATCATTCTGAGAAAAGATGTACCTGAGACTCTGATGGTCAGAAAAGACTGTAAAGAGCTCTCCCATCAGATAGTATCGCCATTTGTTCAGAGCGAAGACCACTACTGCTAACTCTAGGTCATGGGTAGCATAGATCTGCTCATGCGGCCTTAAGTGATGTGATCCATAGGTGATGACCGCCCGTTCCTGCATCAGGACACATCCGAGTCCAGTCCCTGATGCATCGCAGTAGACTACGTACCCTACTCCCTCCTCAGGCAACCTCAAGATAGGTGAGCTGGTCAATCTCTGTCTCAGCTCTTGGAAGCTCTGCTGACATTTTTCTGACCACACAAAAGGTTTTCCCTTCTTCGTCAAAGCTGTGAGTGGTTTCGCAACTATGGAGAAGTCTGGCACAAATCTCCGATAGTATCTAGCTAGTCCCAAGAAACTCCGCACCTCTGTCACACTCTGGGGTGGCTCCCAAGCTAGCACTGCCTCGATCTTCGCAGGATCCACTACAACTCCCGCCTCAGAGATGACGTGTCCCAAGAAGTTGACCTCACGTATCCAGAACTGACACTTCGAGAGCTTTACATAAAGCTGGTGCTCTCGGAGTGTGTCCAGTACAACTCGCAAGTGGTAGGCGTGCTCCTCCTCAGTCGTCGAGTATATCAAAATGTCGTCGATGAATACCACGACAAATCGATCGAGGTATGGCTGAAAGATCCTATTCATGAGGGCCATGAACACTGCCAGAGCATTGGTTATGCCGAATGGCATAACCAAGAACTCATAGTGGACATACCGACCTATGAAGGCCGTCTTCTGCACGTCCTCATCCCGAACTCTGAGCTGATGATAGCCTGACCTGAGGTCTATCTTCAAGAACCACCGTGCTCCCTTAAGCTGATCGAAGAGGTATTCAATCCTCGGTATCAGATACTTATTCCTCACTGTCACCTGGTTCAGGCAACGATAGTCGACACAAAGTCGCATGCTCCCGTCCGCCTTCTTGGCAAATAATATCGGGGAAGCCCAGGGTGAAACATTGGGTCGGATAAAACCCTTGCCCTGCAAGTCCTCCAACTATACGCGTATCTCCCGAAGCTCAACAGGGGCCACCCGATATGCTGGAGTGGATATCGGGGCTGTCCCGGGGTACAAATAATTATAAAATTCCACCTCTCTGGGAGGAGGTAGTCCTGGAACGTCGTCGGGAAAGACGTCCTCATACTGATCCACCACTGCAAGAAAACTAGGACTCCGCACGTCAACTGCTCCTAGGATGAGGCTAGCCAAATGATGAGTGATGGGATATCCTCTCCTTTGCGAGAGTCCATCCTGTGCGGTAAAGGCTCCCTTCTCGCCAATGAAGGTGAACCTGCTCCCGTCGGTGCGTACACATCGCACCTTGCGCCTAATACAGTAAATCTGTGAAAGGACTGTAGATAACCAATCCATGCCCAGGATGATGTCGTAAGGCCTCGATGCCGCTACAAGAAGATCTCAGCCAAAGCTCTCGCCTCCAAGAGTAAGCTCACATTGCCGGCACCAGTGCGTGATCGTTGAGTTTGCTCCCGTAGGAGTCTCTAGCCGTAAGGATCGAGCCAATGGCTCTGTTGGAATATCCGAGCTCCGTACATGGGCAGCGGCTATGAATGAGTGACTCACTCCTGTGTCTATAATAACTGCATCAAGGGTGGAATAGACATAGATAGTACCTCAAATCATCTCGGGTGCGTCGTGGTCGTAGGCCTTTGCTTCCTGGAGCTGTGCCTGTCTCTACCCGCCAGTTCCCTGTGGCCGGGGTGGACCTCCTGGTGGTGGTGGTGGTAGAGCCTCAAAGCGTCGCCCACCACATGCTGCTCGGCCAGCTCCTCTGCCTCATCCACCTGCTCCCTGCGGACCGCCACGGTCAACCCTCTACCTCTGCCTGGGTGGCCCCTCAACCGTCTGCTGATCCTCGACATGGTGGGTCGGGCAGTCACGAGCCATGTGGCCCTGCCCGCCGCATGTTTAGCACTGCCTGCCTCTCGAAAGACTGGCTCCACGCTGTGTGCCCCGCACTGCTGAGCCAGTGTCCTGAGGTCATCTACGAGAGGGTCTGGTCTTCCTGGACCCACGAGTCATCCGTCGACTGCCTTCCGCAGAAGACTCTGCTACGTGCCGCCCCGTGGTAGATCTCGCCGCTGAAGAAGGCTCAGCAAAAAAGCTCTGGATCAAAAGGGCTCGCTCTAGTACTCCTGCCTGAGTCGGAATACTGAGGGAGATCAGCGATGCCCTGATCTCGTGTCTCAATTCCTGATCAAAGGTCCAGGCCCGGAAGAATGGTTCACGTACCATGTTCGTCGAGTAGTGCGAGAGATCAGTAAATCTCACCGAGTACTGGGTGACCTCCAAGTTGCCCTTCCACAGCTAAAGAAGCTCCTGGATGTGCACCGCACGGAGGGTGGCTGGGACAAACTCCGAGAAAAAAAGCCTATCAATGTCTATCTAGAGAAGAGATGCCTCATCGTGCACCTAGAGCATCAAGATCCACCATCGGCCCACTTCCGCGTGCAGTAGACTCGCTGCGAGGATCACCATGAGGTCTGATGGTGTCCTCACTAACCGGAAAACTCGTACCACAGCCTCCAGCCAGTCCTCGGCTACCTGGGGGTCCGTCTCCCTGCGGAACCTGGGCGGTCACTGGTGCTGGAACTCATGCAGTGCACTAAGGTGACGTGCATCGTCAGCGGCTGGGGCTGGAAGCATCGGTGGCTCGGCAGGTAGAGGTACTACCGATTCCTCAGCTGTTAAAGGACCTTGTACTGAGGCCTCGTCGCTCGGTGGGCTGTCGTCACGCTCAACTCTTGGAACCCTAGTTGGCTGCCGTCGTGGGGCCATCCTGAAAGGAAACAGGTGTGCCACGGTCAAAACAATATACCTGGTGAGCTGACACAAAGTAATCACAAAGAAAACTTGAAACACACATGAAATCAATGATTTCGTGCATTAAGTTGCAAATCAGAAGTCAGGGTCCTGGTGTAAGGATACTTCGGCCGCCGCACCAACACTGGACTCCCTGAACTAATAACCACACCCAATATGCTAAACACTATTTCTTCACATAGAAAAATATCAGAGTCCCATGTTCTGCGGTAGAACCGAACCTCGCTCTGATACCAATTTGTCACGACCCGTCCTCGGGGCCCGTGTCGTGACTACCCCAATCCCGCCTTCCATAGCCCAGGGGCTGGCGACTAGCACCAAGGCCTAAATCTAGAAAAAAGGGAAGGCATTGCCTTTGTAAAGTAAACCACAAACACCACAGAGTAAGCAGGCAGAAGTAAACACTATGTAAAAACTGGTACAACAGTAAGTGCGGAAAATGAAGTTGGCCAGTATACAAACCAAAACTGAAAGAAAAGTACAACTCGAAAGGGAAAACAACAACTGAAAGTAAATCCACAACGTCGAGCTGTCCACTAGAAATCCCACCTGAAGGGTGGGTACAAATAGCCTCCATAGCTCCTCGGGTCCAGCCGTCCGCTCCAAGTACGTCCCGCCCAGTGGTCCACCTCCAGGTACCGTCCTGCACCGCAAGCCTCAACCACGATCAGTGTTGTCCGTCGTCTGCAACCAACACAACGCTGTACGGGCATAGCCCGTGCAGGGGTGAGTATAAGCTACTCAGTAGGGACCCCGAGACCCCCGAAGGTCTCCCAGAATCCACAAAGAATAAACCACAAAGGAAATATACAATCACGAAGTAACATTCGACACTGCTTAGGTATATTCCCATACATATACCTAAGTCTTCAATTCTCGTTCGACTCCAATATCCGAGAACAAGTACAACCCAGTCCACACAGGAAAGAAAAACATAAACCAAGACAGGATAGCACAACACAATCTACAAAGGAAAGAAAAACAGGGTTTCAGCTCACACAGGTATACTTCTTCATATGACGATAATGATGACCAGATACTGCCATTGAGACATCTAAGCCATCGGACCCACAATGGATTGATAGCTACTAACCCTCGCAATGACCCACAAAGGATCTGACCCATAAAGGATCGATAGGTAACTAACCCCTGCAATGACCCACAAAGGATCTGACCCACACAGGATCGATAGGTAACTAACCCCCGCAAAGTCCCACACAGGATCAGACCCACACAGGATCTCTAGGCGCTGGCCCACACAGGACCGTTGAGCGCTGTCCCACACAGGATCAGACCCACACAAGATCTGTATCACTGACCCACAAAGGATCGCTGAGTGCTGTAGTCGTCACTGTCGAATCCACTGAGGATCTCTGCACAGTCGTCGTAGTCGCAGCCAGCTCTAGGGTTCCCGCACACAGAAAGCTCATTCAGGAGGGTCCGCTTCACGAGCCGAGAGGCTGATACATCAACTGACACATAATCCAGAGTTGATGTATCCAAAAGTTCAGTATCTTCAACAGGAACTCAATGTTGCAGACAGCACGTCAATCGGACGCCCGGTCTGAGAGTTATTGGCTTTTTCGTCCTAGGGGCCTGGTTGGTTTTTAAGAAAAAACCAATCCAACCGTACTCCACCTGCGTTCAAACATTGGGAGGAGTATGCCAAATGATCCTTCTCATTTAGATAAATCTAACAAAGTCGACGGTACGTCAATTGGACGTCCGCAGCTCAAGATATGAGTGTTTCCGCTCCGAGGGCCCGGTTGGTTTCGTGTACGAACCAACCCCGCCTAACCCAAAGTATTCCGAAACCTTGAGTGCGATATACCGAAACGACAATCTTGATCCAAGGATCGCATCGCCACTGAAGGCGTGTCGATCAGAGGCCCGTAGCTCACGATACGGGCAAAAGACCGAAAAGGTCCGAAAACAGGGGGTCTGGGCCCGCACCGACCCGGCCCAACCAACCCCCCCGGGTCGACCCGACGCGGGTCCGGGTCCGACCCGGCTGGCGCGGCCTGGCCCGGCCGCTAGGGGTCGGCTCGGCCGGTTACGACCGAGCGGCGCGGGGGTGCGCTGCCCCTGCGTGAAGGAGAGCCGCGACCCCGCGTGGGGGCCGCTCTGTGTCACCGGAGGCGGCGCAAGGCCGCGTCCATTCCCCGCGGTCCCGCGCGGCCGCGGGACCGGCCCTCGCCACCGCGGCTTCATCCGCGACGGGTCTTCCCGGCGGCACACCGGGCACCGCCGCTTCCTGGAGGCCAGCCGCTGCCGACAGCCGCCTTCGGCCCCCGGCGCCGCCGTGCCAGCGTGGCGCGCCTGCAGGAACTTCTGCGGACCACCAAACAGGCTACAGTGGTCCGTTTTGCCTGCGGTTTAGGCCTAAGGCTCTCCCGGGATCTGAACTTTGCTGCGAAGGTCTCCAATCTCCATTCCAATCCCATTTCGTAAACGCCATTAATCCACGGGTCAACGAAAAACTGCGGAGGGTTGTCGGGCCGTGTTTGTTTGGCCCGCACCCTCCGCGTTAGGTGATAACAGTTGGGAGTAATAATCAACACATGGAAACATAACAAGGCACAATTTTAATAAATTAAAATTGATCCTTGATCTGGGTCCTTTGTTTTAGAAGGAAACAACCATGGGAATGAATTTTATTCTCAAATAAAACCCCTACCTCATCGTAGTCGTCGAACGAGAGTTCTTCGCGGAATTGACCGTCGCGGAAGAAGGGGATCGTCGCGTCGCGGAAGGGCATCGCGTCGTCGTGGTATATGGCGTCGCGTCGATGATCTCCGAGAGTTAAAGAAAACACATAGATTTAATTTCACGAATTAAATCCATGTTAAGGATAAAATCCACAAAGGAATTTAAAAAGATCCGTAATCTCCTACCTCAACGGATGATCGAAGATTTGTCGCGGAAGAAGGAACGTCGCAGAAGAACGTCATAGAAGGAGAATTGTCGACGTCGCGTCATCGATCTCCGAGGGTTCGGCGTTCTTCATCGCCTTACGTCGAAGGCCGGCGTTCTTCGTGTTCTTCACGTTCTTCACAAAGGAGGATGAAGATTCAGTTTCTCCAAATCCTCTCAACAGGCAACCCGTCAACAAAAAGGGTGTTGGTCTTATTTTATTATTATTCCAACAGTTTGAAAAACAGGTTAAGAAACGAACCATTAATTTGGTGAATTAATGGTAATGGCTTGACTGCCGAATTAATATGGGCGTTAAGTGTTTTAGAAAACGCACCAGTTGACTTTCCTTAAATAGGAGTTTTCGCGGGTGTGTTACCTAGAGGAAAAGAAACGGTGGGGCTCGTGCGGGCCCCACCTCACAAATATCCTAACAAGAGGGTAGGATATTTTGGGTTCCACCTCATCTACTTCAACTTAGCTTAGGCAACTTAAAGTGGCTTAAAGTGGTTTTAATTGAAATAAAATAAAGTTGTCGCACCACTATATTTTATTTTCATCACTTAACCCAAAAAATTAAAAACCACACCCGAGCAAACACAACTCCGGAAGAGGCGTTTCTTAGCAAATACCGGTGCTGCGATTCCATCGGTGCCCTCATAATTCAATTCCGAGCATCGGTTCAAAAGTTAGAAAAACCCGTTCGTTTGTTCACTGAACGTACCCGAGCCAAACTTCGGAAAATGATTCCGGGCACACCGGGCCTCGGAATCACGTACCGTCAGAAACTGCGTTCTTGTGAAATTTCAAAGAAAATTAAGAAAACAATTTTCTTGAATTTTACGGGTCTTTACATAAATTAAATTGATTCCATTTTCAGAATTAGTATTTAAAAACTTTTTATGTTTATATTTTGGAATATTTATTAAAAATAATTATTTTTATAAGTAGTAAAAAATAACATTATTATAAATATCCACAAATTTTATGACATCATCATGATATAAATATGAAATCAAAATTTTTAAGACTTTTTTCATTACCATAGATGTATTTAATTATTGAAATATTTCATTTAAAAGAACTAACTTTGAAACCTTTATGTGATATTTTGGAACATATGTTATATTTTAATCCAATAAAATCTATTTACGATTCTTTACTTGTAAATAAGTGTTTCTAATATTAAAATTGATTATTTATTGATTTTAATATCATATAACCCTATTTTTTTAATAATTAACCAGTAAATTTTATATGAATCAATAATATTCATACAGTTTTTCATAAATGAAAATGTAATAAATACATTATTCAAAAATATCTCTCCCCTTGGTTATATAAACACCCATCCTCTAAACCATTATCCACACTTCCAATTTTCCATCCATTTTTAAAGATCCATCCAAATAAAGCTGTAAATATACCTTAACAAGTCCCTGATATCACGGTGTAACTAAAATACCCCCCTTATATGTCATAAAATCAATGTAAATGGGGAAACTTAATAGTAAGGTAAGGGTTACTAAATTGAGAATAATTTATAATGATCTCATTTAAAAAGAAATTACATATTTTTTCATCATTATTTATCCATTTTTCTATATTTTTGATCCATTAAGGATTATAAATGACTAAATTACCTCCCACGAAACCCTTTTCATATTTATTTATTCTGATAAAATAGGGGTTTCCAAGCCTCCTTTAAATTTCTTATTTTTGATTCCTTGTCCTAAAACTATATTAAAACTCAAATTATTTTGATATTATGAATTAATTATCTTAATATTGGCATAATTGTGGTATTTAAATGATTATATATAAACCATTACCACTGATATAAATCCCATTTACAAACTATTACTATGTTAAAATAATTGTTTCAAAATAATATCTTTCCATTTCATTTACGAGATTACATCGATATTAACTAGTTAAAAAATAAATTTAATATACCACCATGAATTAATTTTTGGGATTGTATTATATTTTTATATCTTCTAGGTGATATATTACTAATTACCTCTCATTAAACCCTAAATTACAATCCATTACAACATCAAAATATGGGGTTTTCAAAAACTGTAGTTTTCCAATTCAAATCCCCCATTATGTTACCTAATAAAATAATAAATAATTTAATGTAATAGTAATTTAATAGTTTATTTACAAATTAATGATTTTATTAAACTCATATATATATATATATATATATATTTGTTTATCCATTATTTTACACACTTTTAAAAGACATCAATCAACATGGTGGTGTTAGGATGATTTTTGGAATGATGGTGAAATTAAGAACATTCATCATTCATATAAATTAATTAAATCATATTTCACTATTTAATATAATATTAATATACAATTTTGTTAATTTTTATAACTATGAAGTGAATAAATATCTATTATAAAAATGAAATAAAGATTAAACTAAGAAAGACTTGTTTGTAATCATAAAGAACAATCTTATTAAGTAATATTTTATAAATAGTTAATATTTGATAACAAATAAAACAATATTACTTTTATAATTATATGTTAATAGTAATAAGACCATTTTTTATCTTATTGGTTCATTGGAACCATTTTACATTACTATTATACCATATTACATACGTAGATTGTGAACCAAAAGATAACAAAATGATTGATGTGATAGATTCTAATTTACTAACTAAATGAAACATGATATTGAGTGAATAAAAAATAAAAAATAAAAAATAAATGAATATATTAATGGTTTATAAGTAGGTAAAAAATTATTACATTTTAATTATTTAAAATTTTATGTGACATATGAGGTTATTCAAGCCATCAGGTATGTGTTTTTCAACTCCAAATTATTTTCAGGCATTCTACTCTATGTCTCAAATCAAAGATATAAAAAGGAATACCTAAATGTTATGCATTAATTTATGAGGAAATGATGGTCTATTTCCAGCCTTTAGGGATTTATATTTCACAAAGTTCTTTTTTATTTGGGTTCTTTTCCAACATTATCATATTTTTTGAAGACATGTTATCCATCATTATATCTCTCTATTCCACTTTATAAATTTCACAGAAGATTCATTTGTGACCGATATGCTTCCATTTAATTCATTTCTATCTATAGATATTATTGTTTTTATATTCCCTCTTCTTTGTTTCTTAATGTCAAACACTACAAATTTTATAAGGGATGTGTTTAATATTACGAAATTTCTACCCAATTTTATTCATCATTCACAATATTAATTTTATAAGACATATGAATACAATTTTGTTTTAAAATAATGTTTTATATTCCATTTTATCACACTATGGAAATGGTCTTTTAAATTGACTCATTCCTTTTTTAATAAAACCTCAATAAAAGATATGAAAATTCGGTTAATGATTTCACTTCAATTTTTCACTAAAATTTTATCATGTGTTTATTTTTTTCCTTCTTTGTATTTATTATCTCCAATAAAATAAAAACATAAGAATTTACTTAGTAAACCATCAATGGGATAATCCAAGGGTAATGTAAGTAATGTTGTGTCAATGCACCAATAAACTATAATTTCATTACTCTTCTATGTGTTTGAGATAGTTTTTCCTTTCCTAAAAATATTTCCCTAGATAATTTTGGATAAATAACTATTTCATAATGGTCGGTCACTTAAATATTACATATGATGATCACTATAGTGGAAATTATCACATTCACATAGTTCATTTTCATTTCGATGTATTCACTTACATAACTTGTTTCGAATGAATCCTAGTGTATGAATGATTACTCTATTTTCATCTCATAGAGATTCTGATTCATGAAATTTGATTAGATCCTTGAAAAATCACCTTTTCTATACAATGACACCATTATTCCTATTTTCTTTGTAATTTCACAAAAATTAATTTATCTTCTTCTTTAGTAGAGTCTCCAAACAAGTTTATAGACCTTATTATTCTTCTGAAATTTCGTACACCTATTTTGTGGTAAGTAACCCTCGTTTTATTCTTTTTATGTACATAAAGCACATAATAAATGGTTGGGGAGATTTTAGAGACTTTTAAGGTGTTAAAGGGAAAAATGTGGTGACGCACGGGCTTCACATGGTTTTCCCAAACCGTGCGGAAGCCGGGCAGGAGGTGGTCACCTGGAAAGAGGAGACCACATGGTGTGCGCACAGTTTGGGAAAACCATGCGAGTAGGCTGTGCAAAGCTCCCCTTCCACGCACTGACTACCGCACTTTTAGCACACGGTTTGACTAACCATGTGGGCTAACAATGAAAAAATTCAAATTAGATCCTATTTTTAAGGATCTAATTTGTTTTATATTTAAACCCACTTGTTTTTTCTTCTATACAGCCATAACTCAAGATTTCTCTCTGGTGAAGGTGGGAGAACACTTACTAGGTGTTGTGGAAGCGGTCCAGAGGTTTTACTTGGTGTTTAGAGGTAAGTTGATCAAGGTAAGTCTCGTTTCCTTGAGTTTTCCCAGATCTCCTTCCTCCCTCTTGATGGATCCTTATATCTATGTCTATGGTGGGTAGATATAAGGTAGTGGATGAATTTTATGTCAGGTTTTGGTCTTGTTGGTGATAGGGGAAAGAATCTAAAAAGGTTATCTGGTGTTTCGACCTGGTTCATGATTGGTTTCGCCTATTTTGTTGAGGTAGGTGGCTTCACTCTCGACTCCTATTTTTGGAATTGATTGGCTTAGATTCAAATTGGGTTATTTGAATGAAATTTATTGTGAAAATCATAGAATAAATCTTCTTTTGTGATGATTTATGGTTTTTATGAAATTGTGAAATGATTTTGAATTGTTGTGCAATGTTATTTGGCTTCTTGAATTTAAAATATTGATTTTAAATGATGGATTTGCTGGAATGGTAAATAGTTTGATAAAAGATAAGTTTTAAATAAAAAGGGGTGTTTGATTGAAATGGTTTTGTATTGAAATGGCTTGATTAAATTGGTTCATTCTTTGGTTTTTAGTAAAAGTACGGTTTTATTGAAATGGTTTCAATTTGTTGAACACACTTGAGTTTGATGGAAATGGTTTTCAATAAAAGGTGTTTTATTGAATGGAAGTTTTTGGAATTATTGTTGTGAATATGTAGCATGTGTTCATGTTTCATATACTATGCTTGGTTGAAATAGGACCTTGTGCTCGGTGCCAAATGTTTAATGGCACATGGGACTTTTATGTACGAGGCTTGGTTGAAATATGACATTGTTCTCGGTGCCAAAGGTGTAATGGAACATGGGAAACAATTAACTTGTGATGACTTAGTAGATCGATAAGAAACCACTCATGAGTATGGAACTATTATAACAAAGCATGAATGGTTGATTTCACGGGTTGTGAAATGGTTGGGTATTCCAAAACATCATATTTGTGAAAAGGTTCAAAATCTTGTTTGGTTATTTTTCTGGAAAAATATCTTGTTGGAAAATTGATTTCACTTGAACTTGGTTGCTTTTGAGAATGAATGGTTTTTGAAACTTGTTTATATTTAGTTATAAACTGCTTTTGAGAAAAGGTTTTATATAAAATGTTTTTATATAAATGTGGAAAACTCTTCTATCCTAGTGGCGTCAGTAGGGAAGTCATTGGGGAAAACCTACTATGTTTTATACTCACCCCTACTTTGGCACGTTGGTGTTTTTGAAGATTTTGTATTTTGGGACACATGTAAAAGTAAGTCATCTTATTTCTAGTGGCTCGTGGTGATGCTTGGGAGATGTTGTAGAGCTTGGAGCATGTGGAGCATGAAGTCTTAGTTTCTTTTGAGAGTATTGATTTGTTTATTAGTTGTGCACTTTGATACTTTGTTTGGCCTTCTTCTATTGTGTACTCTGATGGGGTTTGACATAAATGAAGTTTGTTTATTTCGTTTTTAATTTGTTCTTGTATCATATAGTGAATGCTTGGTTATGGTTGGTTTATTGGTTTATTTCATAAAGGGTAGGCAGTCTCCCACCTGTACTTGAAACCCTTCGTCATTTATTGCCAGCCTTTGGTACCTTGGGGATGTCTCTTAAGGCCAAGTAATGACTTGCTGTATTCTTAATCCAATAAGGATAAGCAGGTCATTACAAATGGTATCAGCTTGTTCGGACCTTTCCTAACAAGTGGTTATCAATGTTCATGGTCTTGGAGTTGAAATCCATTCTTGTATATTCTGTGGGTTGAACTCTTAGATAGGATTAGGATTGTCGGAACTTGAAATTTATAGCAAAAAAGGACGTAGCTAACCCATTTATGCTAAACATCAAGTTACTAGGGAGTTGGATACATAAGTTTTTTAGAGACACTTATAGGATAAAAAATCTCTTTGTCATGGGTTTAGCTAATGAGATGAGCATGACATGCATTAGAGGAATGAATTCCCACTAGGATTGCATATCTCATTGTTAGGAATGAGTAAGGATTTTTTGCAAGGTGTGAATTTTTTAAAAATACAGAAATTTTTTTCAAGTTAAAGATTTTGAAAATAGGGTAGTTGGTGTATTTTGAAAATGGTTTGATTTTTAAAAAGTATGTTGGATGTTTTAAAAAATGGTTGAACATGGGAAAAAGGTAGTTTTGAAAACAATGTTGTGATAGATGATGTGATAGAACTTGAATGCTAAGCCATCAATTGCCAGAGAGTGATATTGACGGAGGTTGTTGTTGGTTTAGAAAATGGCACATGGTAGGTGTCGTCGGAACCAACCCGAAGAAGCTGTGGAGAACGTGGTTGCACCTGAACCACGTGTGAACCAAGAGCTGGTTCCGAGTATTGTCCAAGCTTTTCAAGCTGTGGATACAGGGAACTAGAGGAATGAACCAAGGCATGTGGATCATACCATCCAGTTCATGAACCAGAATCCACCAACCTTTCGGGGTGATGCTGAACCTCAAATGCGGAGGTGTGGATAAGTAGGATGAATAATATCATAAATTTTATCGGCACACCATCAGAGCTCAAAGTAAAGTTGGAAACGTATATGATGGAGGATCTTGCATGACAGTGGTGGGAGATAGTGGTGCTAGCTATAGTGGATCAAGGCATGGTCTGGGTGGAATTGGAGGAATTGTTCAATAAAAAATTCTATCCGCACACGTTCAAGATCTAGATGACGACATACTTTTTCAGCTTGAAGCAGCAGAATCTCTCTGTCGCGGAGTAAGTGGATAAATTCATGAATTTTGTGAGATTTTCACTGGAAGATGCTGCAAGTTTGTTGCAGAAGGAACACATCTTTGAATCAGGGTTGCGACAGGAGATTCGCTCGAAGATAGATGTGATCTATGTCATATATTATATGGAGATAGTAAATATATCAACAGTAGCTAAAAGATGCATCTCAAGAGTTATGGGAGGAGGAAGTATGGTGATACCCATGAGAACGGGTGAGAACTCTAATGCTGGGAACAAGCGAAATAGGGACACCTACTTCTAAGGTGGGAGTGAGAACAAGAATCAGATGGCTGGATCGGTGAATCTTCCTCCATGACCCATGATGAAAGCTGGATGTTTTCAGTGTGCCATGATTGATCAAATTAAATGAGAATGTACAGCACCACCGAGAGCCTACCACAATTGCGACATGGGGCATCTTCAATGATATTGTCGTCGTGGTCCACGGTAGGGTGTTCGGGACACTTCTGAGGTGTTGCAAGCATCATATGCTTCGAAAAGACGAGGATAACAGAATCAGTCACGTCAGTATAACAAATCTATCCATGGTGATTATCAAAATACCATGACTCCTCAACAAGGAACATCTCAGCAAGGCAACAAGGAGAATAATGCATCCACGAAGCAATTGTATGGAGGTGAGCAAGTGATTGTGGATGATCAGGAAGGACCATCTATAGGGAGAGGTATGATTATTTTGAATTCTACCCATGTGAAAGTGTTTTTTGATACTGGTTCATCACATTCTTTCATTTCTTATAATGTTTTTGACTTTCTATGTTTAAGACTTGAAATGATGCCTTCCATTTTGAAACTGAAAACTCATCTTGGTGAAGGAGAATGTCAAGCCATTATGTGTAGAGCATGTGTTATAACTGTTGATGGAGCTAACTTGAAATGTGTTTTATCTATGATGGAGATGGATGTCTATGATATAATCCTAGGTATGGATTGGTTGATAGAGTTCAGGGATCACATCGACTTTTATAGAGGAACAGTCAGTTTCACAACTGAGGATGGCGTCGATCATCTCTTTAGAGAAGAAAGAGTGGTGAAGGCAGGTGAAAAGGGATTGTTAGCACCAGTAGTGGTAATGATCTCTTACCCGTTGGCTATGTTAAACTTTGAAATGAGGTACAAGATCCCGAATAAGAGTTTTCTAGTATTATTGGATAAATATTCGGATGTTTTTCCTGAAAACTTCTCAGGGTTACCACCTATAAGAGAAGTGAATTTTTCGATTGATCTCCTTCCGAGGACCAGTCATATCTCACTTCCATCTTATAGGATGGCACCAATGTAGTTAAAATAATTGATAGTGTAGTCAGAAGAACTGGAAAACAATGGTTTTATTCAGTCAAGCATGTCTCCATGGACAACACCAGTTTTTTTGTAAAGAAAGCAGATGGAACTTTGAGGCTATGTGTTGATTATCGTAAACTTAACCAAGTTACAATGAAGAATAGATATCCACTTCCATGCATTGATGACCCATTTGATCAACTGAGGGGACCATAGTGGTTCTCTAAGATTGAATTGCAGTTAGGATATCACCTATTGCGATTTCGGAAGGAGGATATTCCGAAGACAGCCTTAAGAAGAAGATATGGACACTATGAATATGTAGTCATGCCTTTTGTCCTTACTAATGAACTAGTAGTCTTTATGGCATTGATGAATAGGATATTTCAGAGATATATGGATTCTTTTGTTGGGTGTTTGTAGATGACATATTGGTGTATTCAAGAACAAGGGCTGAGCATGAGCAACACTTGGCTATAGTGTTCGAAATCTTGAGAGACCATCAGTTGTATGCCAAATTATCAAAGTCCAATTTTTGGACACAATAAGTAAACTTTATGGGCCATGTTGTTTCTGAGAAAGGTGTTTTAGTGGATCCAGAAAAGATATAAGTTTTTCTTTCATGGAAATCACCGAATATTGTCTTTGAAATATGACGTTTTCTTGGTCTATCTGGTTATTACTGATTCTTTGTGTGTGACTTCTCATGACTAGATTCGCCTATGATAACATTGACAAAATAGATCAGTGTATTTCAATGGACTGAGGAATGTCAGAGATCTTTTCAAGCGTTTAAATTTCTCCTTACATCAGTACATATAATGATCTTTCTAGAATTGGGATTGGGGTATGTTGTGTATTGTGATGCTTCAAGATCAGGGTTGGGTGCATTCTCATGAAAAGAGATCATGTGGTTGCTTATGGTTCAAGGTAGTTGAGTGTGCATGAGAAAAATTACCCAACACATGATTTGGAGTTTTCTGCAGTCGTTCATGCTTTGAAAACATGGTGACATTATCTCTTTGGTGAGAAATTCACTATGTTTACGGATCACAAAAGCTTGAAACAGATCTTCTCACAGCGATATATAAATCTCAGACAATGGAGATGGATGGAGTATCTTCAAATGATTGACTTTTACATGATGTATACACCAGGTACGTGAAATTCGGTGGTGGATGCATTGAGTAGAAAGTCATATGCTCAGTTGGTGAAAGAAGCTTTAGACAAATGGCAGTTGATGTCGGTCCTAGCTGACATGCATGTAGAATGTGAAGACCAAGCTGATGTTGTGGTTTTCGTTCCAGTTGCGCTTGTTCTTGATTTGTTGGGGATAGTAAAGGAGGAACAAGTATCCGATGTTGACTATGTTGAAAAGAGTTCAAACTCAATGGTGGGGAGACCATTGAGGGATTGAAGCTGGATGGGAGTTCAGTTTTGTGGTTTCAAGATAGGATGGTTGTACCTTTAACTGCTCATGAACAACTCCTTCATGCTTACCCCCATTCAAGATGGGATGTACACCCTGGTAAACAAAATATGTATATGGAGTTGAAGGCACAGTTTTGGTTGAACGGCATGAAAAGGAAAGTGGCTAAGTTTGTCTCGTGTTGCTTAACTTGTCAGTAAGTTAAAGTAGAACATCAGTGGACAACGAGTATGTTGCAGCCTCTACCAATTCCAGTGTGAAAATGGGAACATATATCTATGTATTTCGTTACAGATCTTCCATGAATGGCCCAGAAACATGATTCCATTTGGGTGATAGTAGACCGACTTACCAAGTCAGCCCATTTCATCCCTATTCGTGAAACTCATATGGTGGAAGATCATTCAAAAATCAATATCTGAGAAGTGGTAAAGAGGCATGGTGTACCAGTGTCTATCATCTTAGATAGAGATCCGAGGTTCACATCTCATTTCCAGTGATCCTTACAGAAAGCCCTGGGTACTCAGTTGAATATGAGTATGATGTATCATCCTCAGATGGATGGACAATCCAAAAAGATGATACAGACATTGGAAGACATGTTTCAGGCTTCTGTAATGGATTTTGGTGGCTCATGGGAGGAGCACATGCGTTTAGTGGAGTTCTCATATAACAATAGTTATCAGGCCTCAATACACATGTCTCTATTTGAAGCATTGTATGGGCTTCCTTGTCGTTCTCCACCTTGTTGGGTGGAAACAGGTGAGACTTCACTAGTTGGGCCGAGCCTTGTCCAAGAAACAATGGAGAAGATTCAGTTGATAATAAAAAGGATGGAGATGGCACAGAGTCATCTGAAATCTTATGAGAATCACCACCGATGACCATTGTCATTTGCGGTGACTGGTCATGTCTTTTTGTGAATCTATCCAAGGCTTGGGCATCGTCGTTTTGGGAAGTAGGGAAAATTATCTCCTCGATATATAAGCCCTTTTGAGATACTGGAATGGGTTGGCAAGGTGGTATTTCAGTTGGGATTTCCACTACGGTTCAGTTTAGTGCATAATGTGTTCCATGTATCTCAGTTGAAGAAGTTTCGGCCTGATCCTAACCATGTGATCAGATGGGATCACAATAACCTAGAGCCGAATACTTCATTGGTACATATTCTGGTGTGGATTGTGGACCGGAAAGAGAAAGTCTTGTGTGAAAAAAGCATCGGTGTAGTGCAAGTTTTGTGGCAACATGGTCAGATTCGAGAAGAGACTTGGGAACATGAGAATGAAATGAAAGAGCAGTGGACAGAACTCTTTCAGGGAAGCGATGGTTTTCAACTTTCCGGGGACGGAAAGAAAATTGGTGGGGAGAATGTGTTACACACAGTTTCTAGAAAGTTACCCCTGTTTTATGCTTTTTAAGTACATGAAGCAAATAAGAAATGGTTGGAGAGAGTTTGGAGACTTTTTAGGTGTTAAAGGGTAAAATGTGGTGATGCATGGGCTTCCCACAATTTTCCCAAAACATGCGGAAGCCGTGCAGGTGGTGGTCACCTAGACATAGGATACCGCACAGTGTGCACACGGTTTGGGAAAACCGTGTGAGGAGGTCGTGCATAGTGCCCCTTACTAGCAGTGACTACCGCGCGGTTAGTGCACGGTTTGACTAACTGTGCGGGCTAACCATGCACAAAGTCTACTTAGATCAGATTTTTAACGATCTAATCCAGTTTATCTTTAAACCCACTCATTTTTTCTCTGAGACGGCCCTAAATCGTTATTTCCCTCTGGTAAAGGTGGGAGAACACTTACCAGGCATTGTGGAAGAGATCCAGAGGTTTGCCTTGGCGTTTAGAGGCCGGTTGATCATGGTAAGTCTCGTTTCCTTTAGTTTTCTTAGATCTCCTAGTTTCCTATTGATAGATCCTTACATCTACGCCCAGGGTGGGTATATCTAAGGTAGTTGATGACTTTTAAGTTGGGTTTTGGTCTTCTTGGTGATAGGGGAAAGAATATAAGGAGGTTTTGTGGTGTTTCAACCCGGTTCATAGTTGGTTTTTCCTATTTTGTTGAGGTAGGTGGCTTCAATCTCGACTCCACTTGTTTGAATTGATTGTATTAGATTCAAATTGGGTTATTTCAATGAAATTTGTTGTGCAAAGCATGGAATAAATCTTCTTTAGTGATGATTTATGGTTTTGATGAAATTGTCAAATCATTGTGAATTGTTGCACCAATTGATTTGGATTATTGAATTTAAAATGTTGATTTTAAGTGATGTATTTACTGGAATGGTAAATGGTATGATGAAATATGGGTTTTCAATAAAAAGGGGTGTTTTATTGAAATTGTTTTGTATTGAAATGTCTTGATGAAATTGGTTCATTCATTTGTTTTCAATAAAAGTACAGTTTTATTGAAGGGGTTTTAAATGGTTGAACACACTTGGTTTTGATGGAAATGGTTTTCAATAAAAGGTTTTTTATTGAAAGGATGGTTTTGGTATGATTGTTGTGAATATGTGGTGTGTGTTCATGTTGCATATACGAGGCTTGGTTAAAATAGGACCTTGTGCTCGGTACCAAACATTTAATGGAACATGTGACTTTTAAGTATGAGGCTTGGTTGAAATATGACATTGTTCTTAGTTCCAAAGGTGTAATGTCACATGGGAAACAATTACCTGGTGACGACTTGGTAGATCGACGAGAAACCACTCATGAGTATGGAACTGTCATAACGAAACAAGCATGGTTGATTTCACGGGTTGTGAAATGGTTGGCTATTCCAAAACGGAATGATTGTGAAATGGTTCGAAAGCTTGTTTGGTTATTTTTCTGGAAAAATAACTTTTTGGGAAACTTGATTTCACTTGATCATGGATGAATTTGAGTAATAATGGTTTTGAAAACTTGTTTATATTTAGTTATAAATTGATTGTGAGAAAATGTTTTATATAAATTTTTTTATATAAATATGGATACCTCTTCTATCCTAGTGGTGTGAGTAGGGGAGTCATTTGGGAAAACCTACTGAGTTTTATACTCACCCCTGCTTTGGCATGTTGGTCCTTTTGTAGATGTTGTATTCCGGGACACAGGTAAAAGAAAAGCATCTTATTTCTAGTGGCTCGTGGTGATGCTTGGGATATGTTATGGAGCTTGGAGCATTTAGAGCATGATGTCTTAGTTTATTTTGAGAGTACTGAGTTTTTTATCTATTGTGCACTTTGATACTTGGTTTGGCCTTCCTCTTTTGTGTACTCTGATGTTGTTTGACAAAAATGAAGTTTTTTTGATGGTTTTTCATTTTTTCATGCATTATATAGTGAATGTTTTGTTTTGGTTGGTTTATGGGTTTATTTCTTAAAGGGTGAATCGTCCCCCACTTGTACTTGAAACGCTTCAGCATTTATTGCCCGCCTTTGGAACCTTGGGGATGTCGCTGAAGGACAAGTAATGACATACTGTATTCTTAAGAGAATAAGGATAAGCGGGTCATTACATCAAACCAAACCTAAAACTTCTCTATTCATCTTTAAGATGAGATATACAATATTCTACCATCTATTGATGTTACCTTATTCCATTTTATCTCCCACATTGAAATAGAGAGGACATGCGCTAAAAAACTAAACAACTATTAGCATCATTAGGGGATATAAAAACCATGAAAATTTCCCAAAATTTTTCTCGATGATTTAGGTAACATGTATATATTTTAAATTAAGTCCACTATTCTAAATATAGTTTGTGACACATAACATCAATCACAGACAACCCACAAAATATATTTCATTAAATTTAATCTCTTCAATCGCTTGTGGAACACTCAACCCCGATTCAAAATTAACCTTAATATAGTGAACCATTACAACATAGACATTAAGTTAGAGGGTATGAGTATTTATTAATAAATTATTAAAAATATTTTTATCTATTGATTATAAATTAAATAATAATAATTTAAAATAAAAAATAAATGTTTCATGAAAAACAATTTTTTTTTTATAAAATACGGTTTAGTGATGCTTTGTGCACATAATTTATAATTATTTTTACCACTTTTATAGTTTATTTTAAAAATTATGCATCATTTTTTAAATAGAAATATAAAAATTATCTTATGGTGATTTTTTTATGAAATGATTTGATATATTAATGAATAGTGAAAAATACAGAATTTCAATTGACTACTATATTTTATTCTAAATTAGTTATAGAGATAAATTATATTTTGAATTGGTTTTAAATTTTAAAAATTATATTATAAATCTATCAATAAAATTTATTTAAATTATATAATTTTCTTATTGAATTTTTATATAAATCATTGCAAATTTTTGATCATTTTCTCATTGAAAACATATTTTCTCATCATGTGTGAGGGATTAATTTAAAATTAAAATTTTCTAATTATGTGAATTGAATTATGAAAAATGGATTCCATTTTCAGAATTAAAATTATGTTTAATATATATTATTGTAAACATAATTTTTTTCTAAAATTAATAGTCAATACAGTGAATGTTATTTATCATAGTTAATGTAAAATAGGACTTACTATGGGTTAAAAAAAAGATAAGTGTTAAAATGACCATAAAAAATGTATGAAATATATTTTATTGAAATATTAATACCATATCATGTATAAATTTCTATAATACTCAGTTTTTTTCAATTTTTTCATCTGTAAAATCTGGGTTTCAATTTTTATTTTGGAAAACTATGAGTGTTCCACTCACCACACATATAAATGGACAACCCTTATATTATCTTCTTCTTCCCCCAAAACCTATTTGTTTTTCCCTATCACTGAACCATTATATTCAAAATATCACTTATCCAATCCAATAATCATTATTTTTTGAGGAAATATAACCTATGAATACTTTGGGTTCGAACCTATGGATGATAACCAAAGAAAAGGTAGCGTTCATCAACGGGAATTTTCATTTTATTTTATTTTTATTTTTTAAAAAAAGGTGGTTCCTCGGTCAAAGACCGAGACATAATTTATTAAATAAATTAAAGGAGAAATAAATGAGTCAAAAATACGAGATATTATTATAATAACTATCATAGAAATAGAGAATCTCAATTGGTTAGTCATTCTCCCAAGTTATGCCATGGCTGATTCCCTTATTAGCAAGACTATCAGCAACCATATTCACTTCACTAAACGCATGCTTGGAAATAAAATTAGTCCCTATAAGCGAATCCAGGCAGTTCATCATGTTGGTGGTCAGTGGCCAGGCAAGATGCACCACACCTTTCCAAATTGCAATGAAAATAGTGGTTGAGTCACTTTCAATCCAAATATTTTTCCATCCCTTTTTCTTGGAAAAGATGACGTCATGTATCACACCCATTATTTTTGACTATAGAGATGATTCAATACCACAACTTCTAAGGAAGCATCCATGACTCTAACCACGATAGTCTCTGAAGATATGAGCACATCTCACGGGTACGGAATTTCCTTTAGAAGCACCATCCACATTCACTTTAATCCATCTAGGATACATTGCTTTCAAGAACACCTCAAAAGTGTACTTCGGTTGTTTGTAGAGCCCATCAATCTGAAGTCGACAGAGGATCTCAAAATCACCAATAGTGTTGTCACAACAAGCTTTTTGTATCGAATAAACATCTATAATGAGAATGAGAATTTGTATATTACCTATATTGAGATTGAATGAGTAATTATTTTGAATAATTGCATTTCTATCATACGTGATCAAATAAAGGAGTTTAGCAATGGAATTTAGGAAGAGGTTCTTTATTTTTTATATAGAAATATAGATCCACACATCATTTTAATTTCAAGCTAAGAGAATCAATAAGAATACATTTGCAGAAAAAAATGTCAAAAATATAATTCCAATGGGTAGAGGTAGTGGCACAAGATAGGAATAGATGGTCAGTATCTTCTCTATGTAGATTACAGAAAGGAAAAATGGAGCCATGTTGGACTCCAAAGGACTGAATACAAACCTCAATGTTCATATGGTTATAGTAATTTCGCAAAACATGAGTATGTGTTGAGGGTTTAATCTAGGGGTTGTAAAAAGATTTCATCAAACAAAAATCAAGATCCAAATTGGAAACATTGTGTTTATATAAATTTTTTTAATCCAGAATACCATTGTGAGAAAGCTCCCAAAGGAATAAATCCTTGGAATTAGCAAAGGCGTAGTTATCAATAACTTGAATGATGTTCTCAGGAATGTTTGAGAGATGATAATTTATAACATCTTTTATAGTAGTGTTGGTTCTTTCTGGATGATAATTGGTAGAGACCAAAGAGATGAGGGGGTGACAGATGAATTGTCTGGCCAAAAGTACAGGGCAGAGTCCATAAAACCATCAATCTAGAATTAGATATAAATTTGGCAAAAGATTTCTTAATAGAGGGAAAAATAGAGGAATTAATTTAGTTCAAATTTACATTTTTTATCTTACAAAGAAATATTTTTTTAGAAAAATAATGGATTCAGAATTGTGATGGATAATCCTCCTTGTGAGTCTTTCTTGAAAATAATCCTTAAAAAGAAGTAGGTTTTTGATTCCAAGACAACCTTTTTCAAGAGGTTTGCAGCAAGTAGTCCAGGGGATGGTTACTAGTTTCCTTTCGAGAAATACACCTATCCAAACAAAGTTATTGATGTAAATGTTTATTTTTTTAAAAGACCAGTAGGCCATTTGTAGATCATCAACGAATATACCATCTTGGAAACAATGGAGGATTTCACTAGATAGATCCTACCATCCATGGAAAGGGATATACGCTTCTATAGGGATAGTTTCATTATGATCTAATCTATCACGTTGGTAAAGTACATGGTTTTGGGCCTTCCCCAAAAAATAGGAATTCTAAGATATGTGAAAGGGAAAATATTTCTTTGATACCTAGACTATTTATAATACAATTTTTTTCAAGAAGAAGATAATTTTTTTATATATAAAACATTGGATTTGGTCAATATTATAGATTGACCAGAGATTTCTTCATAATGAGAAAAGATATTTTTTAAAATTTTAATATAATTTTTGTCCCCTTTGATGAATAAAATGATGTCATCAGCATATAGAAGATTAGTAGGCACAGTTAAATTTATACCATCTTGAATAGGGTTGAGCTTGTTTTGATTCACAAGGAGGGTGAGAAATCTGCATAGATAATATTCTGTAATCACAAAGAGAATGTTAGATACAGGATCAAGTTGTTTTACTATATTGTTGAATTTATATTAACTTTTAAGGGAACCATTGACAAGGACTAAAATGGAAGATGAACTTAATAAATAATTTTTCATATTGATGAAAGTGTCATTAAAACCAAATGAATAAAGGAATTTTAAGATAAATCCCCAATAAATGGTATCAAAAGCTTTTCAAATATCAAAATTAATGGAAATGTTCCTTCCTCTGATATCTTTATTGAGGGAGTTGGTACATTCAATGGCTGGACAGATGCAATATTGTATAGAATATTCCTTGATGAAACCAAATGGATTATAGGAAACAATTTTGTTTCATAAATCATATTTTCTATTAGAAAGAAGTTTAGTAATGATTTTTTCAATATAATTGAGAAGAGAAATAGGTTCTAAAATATGAACTTTTGAGGCATTGTCCACTTTTGTAATTAGAGTAAGAAATTGAGCATTCTAAGCCATGACGAAGATTACCATTTGAAAAAAAGTCTCTAATTAGATTGAAAACATATGTGTGAATAATATCCTAGTATTGCTGGATGAAATTACCGTTAAAGCCTTCTTAGCCTGGGGTAATATCATGGTTAAGACCGAAGACAATGTCTTTGATTTCAGGGTCAAGATGGATACTAAAAAGATAGATGTTGTGTTCTTCTGTTACCATAACTGTAATGAAATTAGGAAGGAGGTCTTTGTAGATATTGAGGCCATTGAAAATATACTCAATGTAAGAGACCACATGATTTTATATTCCCTCTACAGCTCCAATGAGAACATCATTGTTCTTGAGAAGAGAAAGGGGCCTACAGACTTTTTTGATTCTTTTAAGAGAGTTATAGGACTCTGTATTTATATCACCAACATAAAGAAATTTAGATTTAAATTTTTTTTCTTAGGTTATTCTTAACTATAAAGAGGGAATTTAATTTCATTGAAATGTTGATTTCAATCTGGGGGTCTAAAGTGAAATCTGATCTAGTAGAGGAGATTTTAATTTGGATAATCATCTACTCAAGGATAGAAATATCCTTGTAAATTTGTTTCTATTTATCATTACACCAATTTTTGAGACATATATTGAGGTGTTTTAAATTGGCAACACAAGAAAAATAATTATTGATATGATTCATTGAATACCAACACTTTTTTATGTTGTTAGAAAACATCAGATCTGCAGAACAAGCATTGTTGATTCTAAAAAGAAAAATGGGTTTAGATCTTGTAGAAAGATGATTTAAATAAATGGGATAATGGTATGAATTATTTATAGGAAATGTGAGGCCAGAAATGGTGTCCCAAGTGTCTAGAGCAGGTATATTTCTGGAAGACTTATCCAATTTACTGGAAACAACTCTATTGTAGCGTCTTCTATAAGAAGTGAACATAGAACCAATGTGGTTAAATTATACAAGGTTACAATCTTCAATTAATTTTATAAATTATGTAGAAGAAATGGAAGAATGTGATGGACCAATTTTTTTACTGGGTGTAATAATAGCGTTAAAGTCACCAATCACAAACTAGGGATCTTGAATGGTGGTAGCTAGCCCATAATGACCATACCAAAGGGTCCTTTATTTTTTATATCTATTTTTAGCATAAATCATGGTACAAGAAATATGTGTATCATTAAGGGAGAAATCACAAGTGAACATCTGATCCAAGATTTTGAAAGTATTAACATTCTATAAAGAATCATGATAAAAAACCCAAAGAGATTCCTCACTATTACCCTCTCTAAGGACCCACCCAATGATTGATCTCTTCCTGGAATTAAAGGGAAGTAGTAGCTTCTTATCACCAACAAGGGTACTTTCCTTTCATCTGTTCAAAGTGATCCAAATAGCCACATGATTTACCATGACACAGCTCGGGAAATTTTTACTTTTTCCCAAGATGAGGTGCCACATGGGCTTCTTGAAGACACTATAAATGATGGACATGCCACTTAGGGCAGTGTTGTAGCCATTTCTACACCTGTATAAATAAATTGTTTTATTAATTATAATATATATAACATTTTTTAGTTTCAATTACATTGGGGATATAATAATGTTTTTCATGTATACGAAAGACTACCGCCTCACAGAGTGACGTGATTCATCTTTCGCTAACAATAAACATTTAAGTTGATAATGAAAAATATTTTTATTATATTTTATATAAATGAAATAATTAATATATTCATGGAATATTTATAATTCCTAAAAATAAATAAATTATTTTCTTTTTACTCACTGAAATTTGATAATGTCACTCTTGTACATGTAAAATACAACCTTCACGAAGTGATGTGACTCTCTTTTGATCACCCCACCACATGGATTATATATAAAGTATTTTTAGGAAATTAATTTGGTATTTATGATAGTTTTATAATTCTATAATGATAATATTTTATATACCTCTTTTCCATAATGATTTTTTTAAAAATGAAACATTAATCATTTATTTGTACGGCCTACCATCTCCAAGATTGTAACATACTTCATTTCTCAAAACCATATTTCATGATTGTTATTAACATTTTATGTCATATATAAATATGATAATTATATCAATATTATTATTCTATATATTATATAACAATACAATATGTGAAAGAACCAAATATTTCATAAAAAGGCACACATGACAAAATATTGTAATTAACACCCGAAACAAGGATAACAATGAAAGATTATTAATGAATAGGTGATAAGATGTTACTAAAGAATGATATATTATATTATAAATATTACAATGGTTATTTTATAATTTGAGAACATGTTTAAGATGAATATACCCATATTTAAATCACGTTCATCCAAAAAGAATAAATAGGTAAGGGACTTCATCCAAATTTTCTATCATTATTGCGTATTGTATTGTTTTACACATATTTCATTTTATAGGGTTTATATACATCCCCTTTTACATGTAATATCATGATTAATTTACACGTCATTTTATTTTATTTTTCAATTTTAATTATTTTATTCAAGGGTATCTGAATTGAAAATTAACAAGTGGTAAAAGTTATTGTACAATCTCATTTTCTTTTGAAATTGTAAACATTCAATTTAAGTAATAACTTCCATGTGATCATTTTTAATTGTTCATTATATTTCACTAAAATAAACATACTCTTGAATTATCGATATTATTATTTCCTAAATTTTATACTTATTTATATGGTGTTAACATTTAATGTTATTTTATTAACTCAATAAATATTGGAAAATCTGTATCATTCACTTAAGAATGATATTTAAAGAAAAAGCACATTCTTCAAGAATTAAATTGATTATTTGATATATGAGGAAAGACTTGGGAATGTATACATGAGTAAGAATCATTTTTAGATAGCCCCTAGATGCATCAATAGGTCTTAGGAGACAAAAAGTTGGCCAAAATTGATGAGTTTTTACAAAGTAGTTTTAAATCAGTTTCCCAAACTAGGTGAGTTTGCACCATAGAGTTTTAAACTATCTGTAGGAAATATATAGATGGTAGAGGTTTCATGTGGCTTAATAATGATGTCAAATAATTAAAAAATTTCATCATTTAGAATTTATTTATTATCTTCAATGATATTTTTGATATGATATTATCTTTAGATGCATTTAATTCTCATTTATTGATTAAATGGAATGTGATTTATGTTATTTACAATTATATTTTGATTATTACTTATCTTATAATGATAGTAAATTTATATAAATGGAATTTTTTTTAGTTTTTTACCTTTTCATGTTAATTATGATTATTGATTCATGATATTTTTTTTTTCACTTATCCCTTACTGAGCATTTGACCTCACACTTATTTAATTAATTTTATTCTAAAAAAATGTGTTGTAATTTGTTTTTTAAAATGTAATTAGGGAATCAGGAACATATCTAGTTTACCTTGAGAACTAAGCTATTCATTACTTAAGGATGTGATTCCTTGTGTCTTATTCCTATGTAATAAATTTGGACACCGACTCCAGGTTACTGGGGTCGGGGTCACTACAGTTAGAATCAAATAATGTTTAATAAAAACCATTAGAACTAGATTTTGGAAAGCATATATTATGGAATATAACCTTATGATATACTTTTAGGATATATATATATATATAACATTCTGTGTTTTGGTAAGGAAGATATTATTTGGATTTTTCTAGAAATATATCCCTACTAGGATATTACAAGTAGATGTGGTTCTAGAACTAATGTACATTGGGGTAACAACTTCGAAATGGACTCATTGGGATTTACCTGATCATCTAATATTTCATGAATATAGGACTTACATCAAACCTATATTGAAACTATTAGGGGATATTCTTAGAGAAATTCACATTTTCATTATTCAACTCTATAAAGGTTACGAAAAAGAGTTATCTATAAAAATCCATGGTTAGGATTATAAGGATTTTATTATAGTAATTGTAAAAAATGATTTGAAAGCATATATTGAATGGAATCGATGACCAAGAATAACGAACAGGGGGAAATTTAAAATTCATTGAAAACAAAATATCGAGGGAATGATAAGCCTTAATATAATATTGATGATGAGATAATGATGTTTGAAGATAAATAATATTGATATGGATAAATTAAATGGGATAGTAATTACTACTTTTGGACTAATTAATGATTTTTTTGAAAAATGTGGGTTATACTATACTCTCTTGAGATTAAAATATCTATTGATTTTATGAATATACATAATAATAGTTTTTTTACTTACGTAATAAGGAGTATTCATGATTTAAATGATGTTTTAATTTAATTAATTTTATTACGATGTTTCAAGAGAATACATATGAAGGTATTAAAATGTTTAGATTGTGACAATTAATAGTTATTTCTTGTTGTTTAATGGATTAATAATATGTCCATTTTGGTAATTAACTGATTTTTTTTCTAATGTTTCAGATCTTCATATTTTTTTAGGATTATAAGGTTAACCATTTATGAAATTTTTTATATTTATCCTTCGATGAGGTTTTATAGATTAATGTATTACTTAGCTATATGAAAATTTATGGATGTTTTTTACCTATGCTAACTATTTTGTCATAATAATAAACATAGATTGAAGGAATGACTTATCATTTTATTATGCTTATTATAAAATGTTAATAGTGAATTTCAATGATACATCTATAAAAAAATTAATTTTGGATATAAATTTCTTATATTAATAGATTAAATTTAAATGTATTAAATCACAACCAACGGATGAAAATATGCATATGAAATAGAAAGATATCATGTAACTATATTTCCTTATATACATGGACTATAAAAGGATTAATGAAATTTTAAAAAATTATCTTCAAAAATTATCTTATTACAATCATATCTAACGAATTATTCAGTCTTTTAAACCATAAAATATTTATGTTTTTTGGTCCTTAAGTTTATTTAAATCACTCACTTTCTTGTGATCAATGATCTCTATAACTCTCTGTAATTATTTATTCTTTTTCCCATGACTATATCCTCACTTAACAACCCGGATATCCTAGTTGGTGACCTATTTATATGTTATTATAGATGAAATTTGTACTTACCTCTATCTATTATCATAATTAAGTCTTATAGTAATCAATGAATTGGAAATTGATCAAATCACAACAAAAGGATGAAACAATTCTTATAAAATATAATGATATAAATAATGTATAATTCGTTATATTTATGTATAGAATAATAATTACCAAGTATTAGTGAAATGTTTCTAAAAAAGTTTTTATCATATTTCTTTCATATCTGAAGAATCAAATGGTCTTTTAAATCATTTCATATTTATGGTTTTGAGTCCCTTAACTTTTTATTGACCACTCTTTTTCTTGTGAACAAAGATCTCTATCACTCTCTATATATTTTTTATTTTCTTCCATGAACATATTATCACCTTAATACTATTATATCATGTAGAAAGCATGTTATGTTTTATTATAAATTATCATTGTATTTACCTTTGTCTCCCATCAAGAAGAATATTTGTTAACCATTTTATGATGTCAATTTTTTTTCAACAATTGTACCTACAAAGAATAAATCCATGATTACAATGATCATGATTGAATTATGAGGATGTAATTTATTTAATGTTAGGATAATTTTAAATTATGATATTTTAAATAATTACACTATTTTCAATAGCTAATGTGACACACAACACTGAGAATAATCAACAAATGAAATATATTTCATTGTATTCAATCTCTTTGATGGATTGTGGGACACGCAACCCTGAGTCTAAATTTACCATAATATAAAATAAAAGTTTACAGTTAAAATTAAATTTTGATTGAAATAATTTCATTAAAGAAATTATGTAAATTATGGATATTTATTCATAATAAATAAAATAAAAATCATTTAAAATAAATAAATTTTGATTGGAAAAACTTTTTTTTAGATGGAATATTTAGTGAAACTTTGTTGACATAATTTAAAATGACTTTTACAATTTTTGAAAATATATTTTACAACATAAATATCAAATTTTAAATCATCATATAAAAATTATCTTAGAGTGTTTTTTTTGGGATTTTTCTGAAAATGTTTATTTTTTGATTAATATTGAAAGATTTGAATTTTAATTCAAAATTGCCTTTCCATTTATATTGTTTATAACATGAACTTATTATTTTAATTTGATTAAATATAAAAATAATAAAATAATAAATATTTTAATCCATTTTTGGACATTTTAATAATTTTAATTTTGAATTTCTATGTAAAAGATTTGCAATCATTTGATCATTTTTTCTTTGAAACCTCTCTTTCTCATGACGTCTGTTGGATGAATTTTAAATTAAATTTTCAAAATGTTATGAATATTTGGATTAAATATTTGGAATAATAATAGTTTATATTATATAATAATTTCAACTTAATTTTTACCAAAATGAATAGTGAAAACTGTAAAAATTAATTATCATGGTTATGGTAAAAATGGATGTGTTGAGGGGTTAAACTAAATATATAAGGGTAATGACATCAAAACATGTAAAAAATATATTTCATGGAAATATTTATACCTTATAATGTATTATAGTCTATAATATTCCTTTTTACCCTTTTTCATTTGAGAAATGTGGGTATCACCTTATGGTTTGAAAAATTACATGTGTGCCACTCACCACACTTTTAAAAGACCAACCACTCTTATCTCTTATCCACACCTTCAAACCACAACAGATCTAACAAGACATACCCAAATAAATTCTCAAATTACAACATATTATCATATAATCCTTATTTTTTGTCTAAATACCTCCTAGAAATTATTTTTTTTGAAACAAGAAGAAGGATACTTGAAGAAGAGGTGACATTCTTCAACGAGAATTTTCACTTTATTTCTTCATTCACATCATTCAATAAAGATTAAACCAGATTATTATAAAATATTCAGTTTATTAAATATAATTATTATTTTTACATTAATTTAATGACCTACAACCACCCCCATATCCATGAAATGGGTTACAAAATCATCATTCGTGTGAACGACATCGTACATCCTTGTGAACCAATGTAATTTTTTCCCATTACATCTCAACAAAATTTGGTAAGATGATGGATATGAAATTTATATATGATATTAATAGCATAAATATTCCACTTGATACATTATATCATATATAACTTATTTTAAATTTTCATTCCATAGGGGATACAATAACACCACTCATGTGTACGACGTACTACCACCACACGAAGCGATGATATTTGTCTTTCATTATCAATTTACATAGAACGTGATATAACTAAATTTAATTATTAAATGTGATATAAATGGCATAATTATTATAATTATTATATATTTATCATTATTAAATGATAATACATCATTTTTTACTCCCAGAAAGATGAGAACATATCTCATGTATGTGTGGACTACCCCCTGCACACAACAATGTGACACTCTTTTCATCACCAAACCACATAGATGATATATATATATATAATTATATTTAATGAATTAATATTGTGTTTATCATATAATAACAATTATTTAATGATAAAATATTTCTTATCTTTTTTCTATAATCATCATAAAAAATTAAAATGTTACACATGCGTACGCACGACCAATAATCTTAAGGATCGTATAGTATTTAATTTATCAAAACCATTTTAATGATTGTTATTAAAATTATAAATGATATATAAATTTGATAATTATTTAATTATTATTACCTTGGAGATTGTGGAACTATATATAATGAAAAATAACCAGATCTTTCATGACCAAGCATGAATAAGAAAATAAGGAAATTCACTCAAAAGACAATGAAAATAATAAAATATTATTATAATAAAGGTGATAAGATGTTATTATAAAATAACACATGATTTTATAAATTTAAATATATTTATATTAGAGGTTAATAACATGGTTAAATCTACTATACATGAGGTTAAATAACATTCACCCAAAATTAAGTTTGAGGTAAGGAACATCGTCTCAATTTCCCTTCACTAAGGAATATTATAATGTTATGAACCTAATTTATTTTATATGATGTATTTAATTATCTTTTTAGATGTAATATCAATATTCACTTAAAATTTATTTTATTGTACATGTCAATTTTAATTATTTAATCGAAGGTGACCTGACGTGAGAATTACCATGTGGTAAAATGTATAATACAATCTCACTTTATATTGTGATTATTAACATTATTTTGAAACAATAACTTTATTTTGATCATTTTTAATGATCACTACATAAAAATTATTTTATGATTGGCATGATTAGTTCCTAAACCATATTCCAATTTAACATATATTTTTTATGATGAAATTTATTTGATTAACTGGGGAGATACTGATAAATTTGTGTCATTTACCCAATACTGATTTTTGATGAAAAAGAAAAATTTCATAATGTAAATTGATTATTCTATATATGAGTATTTATTTGGACATATAGATATGAGTGGGGACCATTAATTTATATCCCATTGACGTGTTAACTGGTATCATGTGAAAAAAAGGTTGGCCAAACCACAAGAGTTTTTCCATAGTATTTTTTAATTAGTTGGCTACACCAAATGAGTTTGTACATAGTAGTTTTAAAAAATATTGAGTAATGAAATTTATGGTATAGATATAAAGTTCCTGAGACATGATGTCAAATAATTATTCATTTCTTTAATTTAGAATTCAATTATTATAATCCATGATATTTTCACTATGATACTTTCTCTATATGCGTTTCATTCTCTGTTATTGGTATAATGGAACGTGTTATCAGTTTTTAAAATTACATAATAATTATTAATTATATTTTCATGGTATTAAACATATTTAAAAAGAATTTTTATTCAGTTATTTACCTTTCTATGTTGATTATGCGTATGGATTCATGATATCTTCTTCTGTACATAAACCTTATTGAGGATTTGAGCTCACCATTATTTTATTTATATTCTCAGGAATACATGTTTTTTAATATAATTGATATGAAAGGATATGATAAATGGAATAATTTTAGTATCTAAAAAATTATATTGTAATTTTTTATTTCAAATTTAATATGGGAATCATGTATGTATCTAATTTACCAAGACTACTAAAATATTTATCCATTCATTAAGATATACAATATATATGATATGAATGTAATAATATAATACACTAGATATAAATTATTGGGTTTAGGTTTAGTACAATTTCCTTAACAAAAATAAAAAATCTACCCTCTTGTTCCACTACTAGAATAATTATCTGTTGTGGCTAGTGAAATGGGCAATCGTCATTGGTAGTCGCTAATAAGAAAAATAAAATACATGGTATTTTTCTGACCCCACCACTATCTTCCCCATTAAGACATTGTGAATCCCATGGATACCCATTATCACCCATCACCATTGTCCTTCCAAGTTAGGTCACCGCATTCTCCACCCAACGCTATCTCTCATTTCCTTTCCCAGACCCATAGCTAAACCCATCAACCCCCTGATGTTCGATTGCCTACCCTACACCCCTAAACTCAAGCATTCCCCTCCCTTAGTATGCTGTAAATTATATATGGCTAACGGCCGAAGCATTAGATCTATCTTTCCACACACATTATCCCCTATAATTCCTACTCACTCCCAGTGCACCATTTAAAGTGAAAAATGTTGTGAAATTTTTAGGGTCCTATAGTGGTTGTCACTATTGAGCATCATTGACCTAGAAACTACAACCAACAGAAGTGGTGTCATGGTGGTCTATAATGTCCTTTAGCTGTAACGACCCAAACTTTTATTAATAATAATTCTTCTTGATCTAATTAAATGTATTATTATGTAAAATGGTAATATAAAATATTAAATTCCTTGGTTTTATGTTTTTTGAGTTCAAAATATCATTAATAATTATTTTCATTGGAAATATAGTCATTGAAAAATGAGCACATGATTAGAAAAAATATAGGGCTTTAATAAATCCAATTTAGTCAGACAAAGCATGCGAAGACCCCATTCAGTCGAATTTCTCCTTAAGAAGCCCATTTTTCAGAGCTCGTAAAGGAGGTGACACCACTACATTTCACTCTTGACCAAGCCCAAGCTGATCTTCAATACATTATGTTTTAATGGAACTATCTATGTTATAAGTGTATGTTAACAGAGATTACAACCAGAGCAATGTTATCCCAGCCTCCCCAAGTGTCTTTCACCAATGCCAACCTTACCCTTAGGTATTATGCGGGTGTTATACGAGGTTATTTTACAAGACCGTAGCACTATTCTTTTGTTCATTAGTTTTTTATATATTAAAGAATATATATTCATTTTATTATTATAACATTGTAAATTATCATTAAATCACAAAAATTATTTTTAGTTGATATTCAATTAAGAAATAAATTTTGATGAAATAAATAATTAATCAATTAAATAATATTTCAAAAAAATATTATTATTAATAAATTACTTTTTATTAATTATAAATTATCATATAATTTTTATGAATAAAATTGTATTTTTTATTAATGTTTGAAAACTGTTTTTGTCAAAACCCATGAATTTTCAATAAATGTTAGTTTTTTAAAATTAAAAATGAAAATATTTAAATAATTATTTCCATAAAATAAATATTATTTTTGGAATCAGGATGTCAAAATTATCCAATGGTGAACATTTCATAATTTTTTGAGACAGTCAAATTTTTGTGAAAACATTAAATACCATTTAAATATTTAATATGATTTATGACATCATAATGACCCAACAGTGATGTAATAAAATACTATAAAAGGGATGTTATGCCAATATATTTTTTACCTTTAAAAAATTTTGATTTTATATTTGTTTGATTTATTTTACAATTCATTAGTGGACCCTTCAAGACTTATAATACATATTACATTTTAAAATGATTTCCTTGAGTGTGCGACTCACTTCCACCTAAGCAAGACAAATTTTTAAATAAGTTCTGACATTTTCCTTATAAAATAATTTTTTACAATCCTATTTGTAAAAAACCATGGGAAAAAACAAATTTATGGTTTTTGGTTTTTATTTGATTAATGTGTGGTGTCCAAAACCAAAATAATAAAGAATTCACTCTCATTTCTTATAGAAACCCAGTCAATATCCCTTTCCTCTTCACTAAAACAATTTGAAGCACGACCAAATCCTGACCTACTTTATATGGAATCCTCCGAATGCCCCCATGCTCCCAATATTCCTCTCTCAAGACTCTCTCAACCCTTTGGGATCACACTTCCAAGTAAAATATTTCTTCCTTTCTCATTTTGTCCAAATTTCATTATATTGATATACCATTTATTTTAAATTAAAAATATTTGGGTATGGTTTTTCACCTCTCCATACTTCCCTTATTATTTTTTAATGATTAGATAACCTTTTTTCAATCATTAATTCCTCTCATGTACACCCATTACCATGCCGAAATTCTATGGAGGATTTCTTTCTCTAAATTTACATTCATGCAATTCTTTTGAATTATGAGTCAAATTTCCATTACATATGTTGGGACATGAATCGATATAACCCCTTCATATAAATTTCATTTAAATTTTATGGTAAACCATTTCATCTATCATCAAGAATTTTTATGAATTTTTTGTCACACTGTTATGCTGTCAAAATTGTTCCAGGATTTTCCAAGCCAATGTCATTGTATAATGAATACCATGCTCGTTTCTTTATCAGGGGTATTTAACTTAAAGAAAATTTACTTATTGATTATATAGTTTTATGTATAAATTCTACATTCCTTTATCATGGATTAAATTATTATGATTAATGAATCCATGTTATATTATCCATTAGGCTCACTTATGCGTGAAATGAAATGATTTAGAAGTGCGCGTCCTGATAGCTCCCCAATGTATTAGGTAATGATTAGTAACATGATAAATCAAGTGAAATTAGTATTTAATCATGCTAATTCAATTGTAATGAGGGTTTAATCATTCTAATTCAAGTGCAATAAGAGTTTACTCATGCTCCATGTGCAATGAGACTTAGATCAGGAAAATATCATGTCATATGATGATGCCACATTCCCATATTATGATAATAATGCTATATCATGCCTTTATGTTCATGTTTATATTATTCTCCGTTAATATGACCATTTTATAACATGTATTGTATTCTTCATTTTATTTCATTTTTAGTCCCTTACTGGGATTTATAACTCACCCTTTTCTTATGCATGTCCTCATGTTATCCCATGAAATTATAAGTATGAAAGAATGAATGTGGTCTAATAAAAGGAGTTTTTAATAAGGATGTGTATTTCATGTTTTATGTTGTTATGTAATGTTCCTAATACCAAGATACACTAGACATATTGATATTCTATGTTACATCAAGTGATATTTTGTGTAATAAATTATGTTCATGTGTGAAATAAAGAGTATGTTTATTAAATATGGTATCAGAGGGGTGGTTTAGTTATTTTTGGGATTAGGATTAGAAAAACCCTATTGAAGGACTTAGGGATAATACTATGTATAATAATAAAACATCATTAAATTTTGGTGTGTATTTAGGATGTGTTTTATCCAAAAAATAAATCCCTGTTTGGATACGAGTAGGTTGAGGTGGCTCTGGAACCGATGTAACTAAAGGTTAAACCCAAAAACACAATTTTGAGCAAGACACAAATAGGAACTGGTGCACAATAATGGGCCTTAATACACTCTTGGTTATGACACTCCTGGGAGATATTCATTGGTAAATTCATAAGCTTAGTATGAACAATTATTATTGGAATAAAAAATATGCCCCTAGAAATATATGTTGGGAAGTAGATCATGTGTAACATAGATAAGTTAAGGAAATATATGAAATTTATATGTAATCCCTTTTATCATTGGATTCCAATTCATGTGTTACACTTAAATATTCTTTTATTTTATCCAATGGCCAGTAATAGGTTGACACATGCTAATAACTGAGTCGAAGATCAATGTGTTCACTATTCTAAAGAGATGGCCAATCTTATGGGATCGGGAATCGAAATTTTTCCCCAATACTCTATCGGTTAACTCATGTTTTGTAGAGAAACATGGGTAAAGAGGAATGTCCAAACCCCCACATAAAAAGAAATCTACAATCGAGAGCTTCATGAGACAAAGGCCCCCTACTTTTAATGGATCATTTGATCCCTCAATCGTAAATCAATAGATCAACTCCATAAAGAATATATTCTCTATCCTTTAATGTTATGAACAAGAGAAGGTACTTTTGGATGCTTATCGTATGGTGGGTGAAGCTGATCAATAGTGGAAATAGATCCCAAATACGAAGCCTGAGGAGGAGATCGAGGCATTAGAATTGAAGGATTTTCAGAAAATGTTTTTTGATAAATATTTTCCACGCACCCTCCAACTTAATATGGAAAGGGACTTCCTTTCACTCAATAAAAGAGTCGAGGAACCCATTGGAGCCTATGAGGAAAAATTCACAAGGCTTACACGATATGCCTCTGGAATTTTTGTTTCCCTCGAAATCAAGGATGACTACTTAATTGGTTGGATAAAACCTAGCCAAAGGAAATCCCTATCGATCCATGAGTTTGAGAGCTATGGAGAAATTGTCCGATGTTCCATCAAGGATAAAATGGAGATCAAATAATCTCAGAGGTATCATGGGGATATGAACTATAAGTTAGACATTAAGTTCAGCACTCCAATGGATAAATCAAACAGTTCTATGATAATAAAGCACCCCACATTCCAAAGGTGTAGAAAGAATCACCCCAGAAATTGCCTAAAGGGGACGAGGAAATGCTTTCGGTGTGGAAGGGATGGGTACCTAGCCATTAATTGCTGAGAAGAAAAACCTGTGGCTATGCCAGAGGATAAGAACACTTCATTCAACCATCAATGTGTTGTTTATTACTTCAACTAAAAAGAACCATGGTACTTTGAAAACAAATTAACGAACCCAAGGGTTTTTTGAGGCAACCGAAAACCTTCAACGAAGCAGGGGTGAGCGTTTTCCATCACTACCACCGAACTGAACCCTAAAAATGAACTGGTGACAGGTATGCTAATTATTAATTCAAGAATATTGAACTTACTATTTGATTCTAGTTCTATGAATTCTTTTACATCCCAAATATTTAGTAGAAAAATCCCAACACCACCAAAAATCATGGAAGTAAAGACATCAGTGAGAATGGAAAATGGAGAAATCATTTCACCCCATGAATATAACTCCTACCCTGTCATAATTTTTGGATTTAACTTCTTTGAAAATCTCATCATACTCCCTCTGGTGAAATTTTATGCATTTATTTTCTTGGATGGAATTTCCTTATATAGATCCAATATAAATTTTTGTCAGAGGAAAATCTCTATCTATATGGTGAATCGAACCCCGATTCTTTACAAGTTCAAGGAGAAGGATAAATCTTCTTTAGTACAATCATCTCGAGAATGGATATTAAAACCTTATGAGAATGAATATCTTTCTCAAATGATTGATTCTAATGAAGAAACCATCCTTAAAAACATGCCTATTGTGACTTTATTTGTTGAAGTGTTTCTCGAGGAATTGTCCGGTATTCCTCCTCAAAGAGATGTTGAATTCTCATTTGATCTTATACCTGTGGAATTTACAATATCCAAGATACTATATATAATGGTTGTTGTGGAGCATTAAGAGCAGAAGAATCTACTATTAGTGAATTTGGAAAAAGGGTTTACATGACCATGTGCTTCACCATGGGGTGCACCTATCATTTTAGTCAAGAATAAGGATAGGTCAATGCACCTTTTCATTGATTACCATGAGCTCAACAAAATCATCGTAAAGGTCAAGTATCGTCTACCACGAATTGATGACTTGTTAGATCAATGTGGATCATGATACTTCTCCATAGTGGATTTGCGGTCAGGATATTACCAAGTAAGGGTGAAGAAGGAGGATATCCCTAGGACTACTTTTCCTATAAGAAACATGCACTATAAAATCATAGTAATGCCTTTCGGACTCACTAATGCTCCAGAAATCTTCATGGAATTGATGAATAGTGTCTTTAAATATTACCTCAAAAAATTGGTGGTAGTATTTATAGAATATATTCTAATATAATTTAAAACCAATGAGGAGCATGAAAAAATCTATGAATTGTACTAGAGACCTTGCTAAAGGAGAAGATCTATGAAAAGTACAACAAGTATGAATTCTGGTTGAATGAGGTCTCATTATGGGGTTATATCATCACATGAAATGGGATATCTGTGGATCCCTCCAAGACAGCTACAATTGTGGGATGGAAGAGTTCAACAAATGTATTGAATATTAGTAGCATCATGGGGTTAGTAGGATATTATCTCTGATTTGTGAGAAATTTCTCACGATTTTCCACCCCTCTTCCCAAGATAACCCAAAAGAGAGTAATGTTTTCTTGGAGTGATGAATGCAAAGAGAGATTCAAGGAGTTGAAAATAAGGCTTATCACTACACCCATGATCACATTACCCACAAGTAGTGAACATTATTTTCTATTCAATGATCCTTCAAAGAATGGCATGGGGTGTGTGTTGATGAAAAATGAAAAAGTCATTGCATATGCATCAAGGCAATTGAAAGTTCATGAGAAAAACTATCCAAAACATGATATGGAGTTTGCTAAAATTGTCATGACCCGTCCCCTGGGGCCCGAGATGTGACTACCTCAAGCCCTACTTCCATAGGCCAGGGACTAGCGACTAGCACTAAAAGACATATTCCCTAAATACTGGGAAGGCATTGCCTTTATATCCATTAAACACACACGACCAGGAACATATAAAGATATGAACACTAGTAAATTGAATATTAAAAAGAGTTTGTATAGTATGTTAAAAGGTCCAGAATACATGGAAAACTGGAAAGCACAAGAAAACTGAAATGTATAAGTAAACTAAAACAGATCCTTTTAACACCCGCCAAAGATCCCACCTGAAGGGTAGGTATAACTCTCGAAATGTAGTCTCTGCAGTACACCTCTTCTAAGGTCCACCTCCGAGCTACCTCCCATCCCGGAACTCTCATCCTCAGTTAGCGCTATCTGTCATCTACAGCAAACACAACATGGTGCGGGCGTATCCTGTGCAGGGGTGAGTATAATGATACTTAGTAGGGACCTCAAGGCTCTCAAAGATATCAAAAAATACACAATAGGAAAAACCACAAAGCATAAAAACAATTGTCAACCCTACTAAGGTATATTCCCATACATATACCAATGTTATCAAGTATACCCATCTCATTCATGAGGACAAACAAGGCCCAAATCTTTATCTCAAAGCTCAACTGTTCCATGTAGAAAATAATAAAATGATAGTAACACCACAATGAAAAGTACCACAAAGGTAACACCACACAAAATAATACCAAAGAGGTATTACGACGAAGGAATGTAACACACAGGTTCACCACACAGAAAAATACCACCAATGTATAACCATGAAGGAATGTACCACATAGGTAAGCCACATAGAAGAATATAACAAAGGTATCATCATGAAGGAAGGTACCACACATGTATGCCACATAGAAGAATAGCACCACGGTTTTTACACGATGGAAATTACCACACAGGTACGCCACATAGAAGAATACCACAAAGGTATCACCATGAAGGTAAGTACCACAAAGGTAAACCACACTGAAGAATACCAAAAAGGTATCACAAAGAAAAAAAGTACCACAAAAGTAAGAAAAAGGGAAGAATACCACCAAGGTATCAACATGAAGGAATGTACCGCATAGGTACACCACACAGAGAAATACCACAAAGGTATTACCATAAATAAAAGTACCACACAGGTACCCCACAAAGAAGAATACCACAACAGTATCACCACAAAGGTAAGGGAGCATCTCACACAAGGTACAACATAAGTACATGTATATAGATGATTATTCGTAAGCTAAATAATATTATTCTATTTAGTACAACTATTGTTAACCCACACAGGATTGATAGGTATCTAACCCCCACTAACTCACATAGGATCGATATGCGCTGACCCACACAAGATCAAGCCCACACAAGATTGATATGTGCTAATCCACACAGGATTGCTGAGCACTGACCCACATAGGATCTGACCCACATAGGATCGAAAAATGTTCACCCATAGATTATCGATGTTCTTTCTTCATGTTACAGCCAGCTATTGGGGTTCCTGCAGTAAGCTCACTTGATTCTGAAATGGTCCTCTCCTCAAACCACAGGTTGATACTCCAATATCCATGAGGTCCCATGAAGTATTATCCTAAATGACCACCATAAAAAAGTGGTCTCAATGAAAAAAATGGTGCATCGATCAGACGCACAGTCTATATGATACAAGCCTTTTATTCTTGAGGGCCCAGTTTGATTCGTGTTCAATCGAACCTAGCCGTACACCAACTTTATCAAAAACTCATGTGTGGTATACCAAAAGGACCATCTCATTCCAAGGATTCCAGAATTATAGATGGTTCATTAAACGAAATCCCATATCCCAAGATATGGTAGAAAGAACAAAAAGGGTCGAAGCGGGTCTAGGTCTAGTCCGACCCAGCCCAACAAAACCTGAGCTGGGCCAACCCAACCAATTTCGGGTCGACCAGGCCCGAACCAGCCCACTAGGACTAGCCCAGCCCACCGAAATGGCATGCGCTGTGTGGCCCATAGCTAACCGGATGGCCAACCCTCCTTCGCGGTGAGGTCATGCGTCGCACCCCCACTTGCGGCTGGCTCGACAGGCCGCCCCTCCATCGCCGCCACAACCATGTGTTGCGGCCCCTACACACTGGGTAGCACGGATGCATGCTTTCATGCAGCCAGCCACTATGTTGGTCTTTCCCTTTCTCCTCCATGGCCGACAGGCCTTGAACTACTCATTATCTGACGGTGTAGACGCGCGCCCCCCTTCCTTCCTCGTTGTCGACCAGGTGTCAGCCACCGCCTCCTTCCACGAGTCATTGAGGATTCAATCCATGCTTGAAAAATTAAAAGATCACATATTTCTGATCCTTTCATCGAGGGCTTCGGGTCCATATATTACACGCAGAAAAACTCCATGTTTACAACACCCATAAATAGTTAGCGGTGATAATGGATGAAGAATGCGTCAAAAACCACAAAGGTTGTGGAGAGGTCAGGCCATGTTCATTCGGCCCGCACCCTCCATGTTAGAATGATAGCAAGTAGATTAGTTATTCCTGAATCAAGAAGAATATGAATATTCTTAAATTGATATGAATGTCAAGAACGGGGAAAGGAATAATCAAATAAGAATCCCTACATGATACCCTACAACATCCTCCCACAAAGACGAAGGAATCGTGGGTCAACCCGTTAGTGGGTTGTCCAAGTTCTTCATATAAATTAATGAATATGGAAGAGGAAGTCAAAAATTCCCAAACTAAAATAATCACCTACCCCATGTTCGTTAGAGATCCTATACGTTTAAAGAATTGTAAGTGTTCTTCGTCTCTCGAAACTATCCTCTAATGATGTCACTCATTCATCGTTCTTCGGTTTGAGGTTTTAGTGTCTCTCATCACCTCCCACTGATACTGGATCTGTCCTCCAAGGGTTTGGCATCATTGCACTTTGTCAACACTTCATTACTTGGTGAAGCAGTTCCAACACTTCTCCCCAAGCTCCATATAAATAGGAAGAGGGGAAGGGTGTGCAATGTTCATGGGATTAACAAAATCCCATTAATTAAGAACCTTCCTAATTCCACAATTGTGCGGTTACATAGTATTTAATGGTCAAGCCATTTATTGTCTTGACACATCTTCGGTCCCACCTTACCCCTCGTTCGTTGGAATATTTGAATAAAAATAAAATATTAATGTTATTTTATTTATTGTATTAAAATTTTAAACAACTAATTTTTTCTGCAGACCTACAACGGTCAAAGTGATGGTATTCTTAAGCGAATATCAGCATTGTGAGTTCAACAGTGCCCTCTAATTTCAATTACGATCACCGATTCAAATGTTACAAAATGCCTCTTGCGCCTTTACAGAATGCACAAGAAAAAATGTTTGGAAAATTATTAATAGTCACCCTCGACCCGCGCTGGTCGAGGTTAGGCTCTAACCAAGTGAAACATGCCCCAACGAACCCAATGGTACTCTTAGATTTCCAATCCTAGTTACATTATTAAAGTTAGGGATTTTACAATAAAATAATTGTCACTTAATTATTTTATTTACGGCCCAAAACTAACATTTACTTGTGGCTCGCACCGACCAATGATAGTATCTTCCTAAAGAAGGAATACCCTCACAAGATTAACAGTGGTCTCAGAAATTGAATCTGTGTTAGCGTTTGTGAGTTATATGCATTTGAAAAACAAAATAATTTATTTAATTATTTTATTCACAATTATGATATTTTTGGGTTTTCTCATAGGAGGCTCGCACCGACTAAACATAAGTCAGGCCTAGGATAAACCCACCATCCTGAATGCAACAGTGCCCTCAGATTTCTAATCCGAGTTATCGTTTAAGAGTTATTCCACATTTTCAGGAAAACAATTTACACATGCTAATTTAAACTTATCCAAACATTGAAAAATCATTCCAGGATCTCCGGGCCTCGGAATCATGCACCATTAAATTTTTCGGTCATGAAATAATTCCATATATTTAGAAAAATTATAGAGATATTCCAGGACATGAAATTTTCCCCACATTATGGATTTACGTCCTTGAAATCCAAAACAAAGGAAAAACAACCAAAGAGGGTACTGAGAACGAATTTGAGCCTACTACTCCCATGTGCTCTCTAGGAGGTTCCCGTGCAGCCATCATATGCGTACTAGAGGTATCGACTGCCCCCAATGAACCCACTCCTGTTAATCCTCAATCTCCAGTAGAACCTACGGAAACGATGCCCCATAGTCTATGTCCAGCATGACATGGTCAGTGATTTGAGAAGTGTCATGAATTTATCCTCCCATATGGGATACATGGAAGACGTCGTGTACCCTCTCCAAATGCGGTGGAAGATCCAAGCGGTATGATACCTTTCATATCCACCAAAGTATAAAAAAGGACTGATAAACATCAGTGATAACTTTCCCCTTCAGACAAATCTCCATAGTCCACATCGAGGAGAGACTCACAAGAATATGTGGTCCCCCTCCTAGAACACCAAGGGACTCTGTATCCTGTCGGCATAAGACTTCTGTGAAGTCAGCGTAGTCTTCACCTGTTGAGAAGTGAGACATAGAAAAAAATCTACCACTACATTTATTATCTATAGCCACGAGTACTGATGCGAGAGGTCCTGGTACATCTTCACCACGCCAGGATGTAGCGCCATATGGTACATATAGAACTCCTTCAACACCTCCTCCCGATGTTCCACCGGTACCATGGTATGTCCTATGTAGAGGATGACATTCTCCCCACATTAAGAAAATCAATAAGGTGCATGCCCTAAGGATATCATAGCAAGTCAAGCCTCATAGTCAATGAACCCAAGCTGCACCTCCCTGACATCCTGAAGGAGTGGGGGAGTGACAATCATAGACTGGATGTAAGCATATTCATCTCTATCCACCAAGGATATCCACAAAGTCACAAGCTGCTCTGTCGCCTTACTCAAAAGATGTAGGAAAGACCTCATGCTGAGTGCATCTGCTACCACATTCCCCTTCCCAAGAGTATATATTATCCCATAGTCATAGTCTTGGAGGAACTCTAGTTACTCCTATTGGGAACTGAAAACTGAAAACTTTTTCTACCATGAGGGTGAGGTTGGCCTAGTCACGAGTGATCAGCCACACCATCCTATGCAGAAGTTTATCTTGTGCTGCCTGGGTTTCCTTTTCTTCCAACCAAGGAAACCCCATTCCAATGTTGTAGATAAACCACATCCCTTTTTCCTAATACATTGAATGTGAGTATGAACTATTGATTTCTAGTCCATACCCAAACTAACGTTGTAAGGCCTCGACGCTACCACCAAGAGGTTCCAACTGAAACTCCCACCTCAAGGGTCAGATCACACCATCGATGTAAGTGTGATTATCGAGTCTCCTTCTAAATGAATCTCTAGACGTGAGGGTCAATTCAACTGTTTGACCAGAAACTCTTGGTATTGGAAAAGATTTTTGGAGGGAAATAATGATTAGTGCCTATGTATATTGATACAGAAGCTAGTAGTAGACACAGATTATGCCTCGAATCATTCCTAGATCACTTGGTTCGTACTCCATGACCACATGCAGCTACATATTTTCCATGTCCTCCAGTTCCCTGAGCCTAGAAGTGACCACAAAAGGGGGTGGTTGTAACATGTTGAAATGTTCACCACCTCACGCTTCCCTCCAAGCTCTGATTCCACATATTCTACCCTTCATAATTGTCTATCCCTATCACATCCTCTTCCCGAAACATTTGACACGCATAAGTCTCTGAGACTGGCATTAGTTTCCTATTTCTGACTACCAACATTCAATGGCTCCATCAGCTCATCCAATGAATATTCAACCACAAACGTTCTCTCTAGCACCCTAACATAAGTAGGAATACATAGATGAATAGTGTTAACTCAGATATCCCTAAAGACACCTCGTTCAGAGGTCCAAGATCTGAAGCACTAATCATATTGTATTCATTGAGTATCAAGAATGATCGGTATGCCTCGATGAATACTCAGCTACCGACATGTCATCCTGCTGATGTTCTAGAGAATTCTCAGCCGCCTGTGAGTCGGGCTTTCCTCGGATCCTAAGGGTTATCTGATGCTAAATCATGCGCAAGGAACTAAGCCTATATGTGTCTTCTAATGGTACTGTCGGTTATAATTTCCGACCAATGGGCAGTGATATAGCTGACACACTACCCAAAGGTATGATCTTTTGTAATGGTCCATGTACCAAAGCCTCCTCACTATCCGGACCATCCTCAAGGGCACTCACATAAAAAGACTGTTATATAAGATCACCATATTCTCTACTGGTGTCTCAACTTGGTAGGAACCTCAAGTAATCACCTCCAGTCATCCCTCATTTGCGTGGGAATATGTCTCACCTAGAATCCTCAAAGTCCTCTACTATTGGAAGTCGTGCAATGTGCTTAGTCGGTATGCACCATCCACCATTGCGGCTAGTGGTAACTACTGCCCAATGGTTTGTGGTGCTACTGGTACACCACCCGAAGGTGCCAACATAGTAAGAGGCCTCTTCATCGAGGACTCATCATTCGGTGGGCCGTCATCAATGTATTCTCTCGGGAATCCTAGCTAGTTGTCTATGAAGTGAAATCTTGATAAAGAACAGGTGCACCATAGTCATTAAGTAATACCTGCTGAGCCGACTAAATAAAATATAAGAAATTTTTTCGAAACACCCACACAATCAGTGTTTTCATTCCCTGAGTCAGAAATCAGAAGTCAGGGTCCTAGTGTATGGATACATCAGCCACCACACCAACACTGGATTCTCTAAAATGATAACCACAATCACTAAACTTAACATTATAGCCATTAAAAAGATCTGATTCTAATGTTCTACAGTTGAACAGACTACTCCGATTACAATTTTTCAAGACCCGTCCCCTGGGGCTCGTACCGTGACTACCCCAAACCCGCCTTCCATATGCCAGGGGCTGTAGACTAGCTCCGAAAGAAGTATTCCCCAATAACCAGGATGGCATTGCCTTTATATCCTATAAACATACATGAACAAGCACATTGAAAGATAAGAACACAATTAACTGAATAGTAAAAAAGTGTGTACCGTATGTAAAAAGGGCCAGAATACAAGACTAACTTGAAAGTAAAAAAATGGAAAGTACAAGTAAACTCAAATAACTCATGTGAACACCCACCAAGGATCCTACATTCTGGGTAGGTACATCTCTCTAATGGTTGTCTCTGTGGTACATGTCATCTATGGTCCTCCTCCGAGCTACCTCTAGTCTTGTTACTCTTGTCCTCAGTCAGTGATGTTTGTCTTCTACACCAAACACAACAAGGTGTGGGCGTAGCCCTTGTAAAGGTGATTATAAATATACTCATTTGGGAACCTGAGACCCTCAAAGGTCTCAAAAAATCCACAAAATAAATACCACAAAGCATGAAAAAAACTATCAAACCTAATTAGATATATTACCACACAAATACCTAAGTTATCATGTATACCCATCCGATTCATGTGGAAACAGTAGGTCCAACTCATTAGCTCAAATCTTAACTGTTCCATGAAGGAAAGAATACCATGAAGGTAACACCACAAAGTTATGTACCACAAAGGTAACAACACAAAGAAGAATATCACAGAGGTATCACCATGATGGAAAGTACAACATAGGTTATCCACACAGAAGAATACCACCTCGACATCCCCATGATGGAAAGTTCCACACAGGTACGCCACATAGAATAATACCCCAATGGTATCACCTTGAAGGATAGTACCACACAGGTATGCCACATAGAAGAATACCACCAAGGTTTCACCTCAATGGAACGAACCACCTAGATTCGCCACACAGAAGAATACCACAATGGTATCACCATGAAGGTAAGTACCACACAGGTACGACCCATAAAAGAATACCACAAAGGTATCGACAAGAAGGAAAGTACCACACAGTTACGCCACATAGAAGAATACCACCAAGGTATCATCATGAAGGAAATAACCAAATAGGTATGCCACATAGAAGAATACCACCAAGGTATCATCATGAAGAGAAGTTCCACATAGGTATGCCTCACAGAAGAATACCACAAAGGTATCACCATGAAGGTAATGACTCATCTTACAATAGGTATAACTTAAGTAAAGGAATATAGATGATTATTAGAAATCTAAATAATCTTATTCTTTTATGTAGAACAACTAATGACCCAAAAAATATCGATAGGTTACTAAACCCCGCTAACCCACACAGGATCTGACCCACAAAGGATCGATATGCGATAATCCACACAGGATCGCTGAGGGCTGACCCTCCCAGGATCTGACCCACACAGGATCGATATGCACTGACCCACATAGGATCACTAAGCACTGACCCAAAAAGGATCTGTCCCACACAGGATCGATAAATGTTGACCCACATAGGATCGATTTTATTTCTTTACATTACAGCATGCTACTGGGGTTCTTGCACTAAGCTCGTTTGATTCCAGGAGGGTCTGATCCTCAAACCACAAGTCGATACTCAAACTGCCATGAATTCCCATGAGGATGTATCCCAGTGGAATGCCACAAAATAGGAGTCTCATCGCAATAGATGGTGCGTCAATCATATGCCTGATCTGTAGGTTATTAGACTTTTAGTCTCAAGGGCCCTATTGGATTCGTGTTTGATCCAGCCCGGCCATACACCAACATTATCGAAAAACCTAGTGAGGTATACCAAAATGACTGTCTCAGTCCATGGCTTCCATATTCGAAGATGGTTCATCAAACAAACACATTTAGTTGATTATATGGTTGAATGAATGAAATGGGCGATGTTGATCCAGGTCCGGCCCGACCAGGCCCGACCAAACCCATCATGGCCCAACCCGACCCAGCCAGGCCCGACCCGACCCGGTTCTACCTGACTTGGGTCTGGCCGTGGGTCCGACCCATCCCACTGGGTCTGGCTCGACCTACATGGCGTCCCACGACTGGTGGGATGGCCATCCCTCCTTCTCAACGCGGTCACACGCAACACCCCCACTAGGAGCCATCACAGTCGGCCTCCCCTCCATTGTCGTTGTGGCCTTGCGCCACGACCCCTGCATACTGGGTGAGCGGACATGCGACACCACCATCGTCATGCGGCCGGCCACGGCCCTTGCTCCGCAGTGGCCGATAGGTCGTGCCCTTCCCATCATCTGGTGGGGTGGATGCTCTCCACCCTTCCTTCCTCATGACCGGCTGGGTGCCGGCCACCGTCGCATTTTGAGAGTCCTCATGGATTCCTTCAAAGCTCGAAAAATTAAACGATCACATGTTTTCGATCATTGTGTTTAGGGCTTCAAATCCATATAAACTGCTCAGCAAAACTCCATGTTTCCAACACCAATAAATATTTTTCATTGAGAACATATTAAGAATGTGTCAAAAACCACAAAGGTTGTAGAGATGTCTGTCCGTATTCATTTGGCCCGCACCCTCCGAATTAGAACGATAGAAAGTGGATTATTTATTCCTGAATCAAGTAGAATATAAATATTCTTTAATCAAGATGAACTTCAAGAATGGGGAAAGAAATAATCAAATGAAAATCCCTAGAAGATACACCACAACATCCTCCTGCAAAGACGAATGAATCACGGGACAACCCGTTAGTCGGTTGACCACGTTTATCCTAAAAATTCTAGAACAGGGAAGAGGAAGTCAAAAATGACCAAACAAAAATAATCCCCTACCACATGTTCATTGGAGATCATCCATGTTTGAGGATGTTTCGGTGTTCATCGTCCCTCGCAACTAGCCTCCAACGACATCACTCATACTTTGATCTCTGGTTCGAGGTTTTTGTGTCGCTCATCTACTCTCGCTAGTACCAGCTCCATCCCCCAATGGTTTAGCATCACTGCACTTTGTAAGCACTTCATTTTTTGAGGAATCAGTTCCAAAAAATCTCCCCAAGCTCTATATAAATAGGGGAGGGTAAGGGTATTCAATGTTTGGGGGATTAATGGAGGACCATTAATTAGGAACCTTCTTAATTCTAAAATGGTGCGGTTACCTATAATTGAAAGGTCAATATATATGTTGGCTTGATAGGTCACCGATCACACCTTACTCCTTATCCGTCAGAGGATTAGAATAAAAATAGAATAATAAATTTAATTTTTTATTCTATTAAATGTTCCAAAAACTAACTTTTTTTCCAGACCTACTACGGTCTTAGTGAAGGTCTCCTTAAGAGAATATCGGTGTTGTGAGTTCAACAGTGTCCTCATATTTCAATTTCGAGCACCGGTTCAAAAGTGAAAAAATGCCACATGCACATTTATTGAATGTACCCGAAAAAAAGTTCAGAAAATTATTAACAATCACCCTCGCCCTGCGCTGGTCAAGGTTAGGCTCTTAAAAAGTGAAACACGCCCCAAAAAACCCAATGGTACTATCAGATATCCAATCTGAGTTACCTTTTAAATGTTATGTATTTTATAATAAAATAATTGTCACTAATATTTTTTATTTACGGCCAAAAAATAACTTTTACAGGTGGCCTATGGTGACCAATGTTAGTATCTACCTAAAGAGAGAATACCATTATGAGTTCAGCAGTGGTCTCGAATCTTCAATCTGAGTTAGCGTTTGTGAGTTATAGGAATTTGAAAAATAAAATAATTTATTTAGTTATTTTATTCACGATTATGCCCAATTTTTAGTTTTCTCACTGGAGTCTCACGATGACTAAAATTAAGTCACGCCTAGGATCAACCCTCCATTCTGAAAGCAACGGTGTCCCCATATTTCTGATCTGAGTTACCGTTTAAGAGTTCTTCCAATTTTTCCAGAAAACTATTTACATCTACTAATTTAAACTTAACCAAATTTTTAACGGATCATTCTAGGTACACTGGTCCTCAAAATCACGCGTCGTTAGATTTTGCGGTCTCAAGATAATTCTATATAATTAAAAACATTATACAATAATTCTGGAACATTAAATCAATAATCTTTGCATTGAAAATTTGGCGGGATTACCTCTTTGGGGTGAAGTGAAAAATATCTATGGATCAAAAAAGCCTCAAGTATATATTCTCATAGAAAAAGTGGAACATGCGCCAACAAATATGGTTAGAGCTGATCAAAGACTATGATTTCTCAATCTGTTACCACCCTATGAAAGTGAACAAGGTGGGAGATGATCTATGTTCATAGGACCCAACGATTCTATCATTGATGAGAATTGAAAAATATCCAATCTTCTTATATTTGATGATGATGGACATGGGAATCATAAAAAGTGAACATCATCAATCATTTCACAAATGATTTCTCTACCGTCTCTTTTAGAAAGGTTAAAGGATTTGTAAAAAGATTATGTGGGAATTGTGAAGAAATTGGAAACAATCAAAAAAGAGGAATCCTCAGAGTTCGATGTTAATGAAGAAGGAATTGTGAGATTTGGGAAAATAATATGTGTTCTATCAAATCTGTTGATAAAGAAAAAACATGTGGATTGTTCGCATAGTTCGAATTTCTCCATTCACCCATGAAACACATTAATGTATACATATCTTCAAGACAATTATTAGTGGGATTACATGAAGAAGTAGATCACTGATTATACATCAGAGTGAATGGTATGTCAGCAAGTGAAGGCTAAGAGGTAGTATTTTAAGGGGATGATTCAACCATTACTTATACCAATGTAAAAATTGGAGAATAGAACCATGGACTTTGTCACCAGACATCCAAAGACATCCAAAGGAAATAATACTATCTAGGTTGTTGTGGAATGTCTTGAAAAGACTAAACACTTCATTCCAATTCAACTGTATTTCTCATTGGATCAACTAGTTCATATATAAAACATAGAAGTGGTTAGGCTATATGGATCTCCTCTATATATTGTATCTGATTGAGAAACATGATTCACCACTATGTTCTGGATGAGTCTCCAAAAATCTCTGAATATTGAGGTGAACATCAGTACGATGTATCATCCTCAAATTGATTTCCAATCGTAGAGGACTATCTAAAAACTTGAGGACATGTTGAGAGCATGCCTGATGGACATCAAAGGAGGATGTGATCAATATCTCCCTCAGGTTGAGTTCTCTTACTACAACAATTTTCAATCAAGAATCCAAATGGATCTATATGATTCCCTTTATGGGAGGAGGTGCAGAAAAACGACATGTTTGGATGAAGTTGGAGAGAAAAAACTCTTAGGTCTAGAAATGGCCCAAGAAATTGTGGACAAGGTTAATACCATCCAACAACACATTAATGCTTCTCATAGTCGACAAAAGTGTTATGCTGATAATCATCAACGATACCTAGACTTTTATGTCGGAGACATGTAATGCCTCCAAATATCACCATGGAAGAGAGTTAAGAGATTTTGGAAGAAGGGAAATATTAGTCCATGGTAGATCGGCCCTTATGAGATCCTTGATTACATTGGGGCAGTGGCCTATCGACTAGAGATCCCACCAAACCTATCTCAAGTACCTGATGTATTCTATGTATCACTCTTGAGGAATTACATACCTTGACCATCTCATGTACTAAATCTATAGGTGGTTCCATTGGAGAATTTCCTCTCCTATGAAGAGAATCCATTGAAGATCTTACTATAAGAGTTGGGGTGCTAGAACCAACTAGTTTTACTTGGATTAAATGGATATTTAATGTATTATTACACATTGTTTATTGTTCTGCATGAATATGATGTAATAATTTCCTAGAGTATTTGTATCATAGATAAGGCCATGGTTGTACCCTACTATGATGAGAATCATGAAATGATATAACAATATTCTAAAATATAGTTCTACAGTTTTATGACATACCATGATGGGACACATAGAATATAGATCGTTAGGTGTGATTACTCATAAATAGATGAAACTTCCTCTCATGATTTTCACACTTGGTAATCTCTAAGATATGAGATTATGAGAACAAACCCGCTAGTAGGAACACCACAATTTTTGGTGTCATTGCATATTTCTACTTGTAAGTGCGTGTAATGATCCTTAGACTTTAAGATTTTCATTAATACTTGTCATGACTGGCGCGCATTGATTTAATGATGAAAATTGTCATGTAGACATTTGGCGGGATGTAGGGTATGTTGGGTGTATCACGACTGGCATATTATTAATAGATAAGTCATGGGAGTATTTCCCTTCCTTTTATGGAAGTTGATATCTCAGACCATTGATTGAAATAGAACCATCGTGATAAATTCTATGGCCATGGTGTAACGATGAGTTTATTTATGGTATTCATAGCACAAGGCATCAAGTATAAAATATTATGATACTATCATGAAACCTACTTGATGATATATTGCGACAAAGGGATTATATTACACCATGAGCGTTCATATGTGGATGTCATTGTTGTGACATTATGTTCTTTCTCATGGGTGCCTTGACCCATTTCTAGATAGTACTCTTGGACCTTAGGCAAGCCCGGCAAATGCCAATGAGAAAGAATCCTAGAGGGTCACACACTAGGTGTTTTTGGTGGTCTCGATTAAATTATTTTTTAAATTTAATTAATGAAATAATTATTATTTTTAAGATGGTGGAATAATTTTATTCAAGATAAAATGATCACATATATTAAATAAAATATATTTATTTATTTTATTGAAAATTTAATAAATATTTATTTAGTAGTTTGTAAATAAAATACTTATTTTAGAGAATAAATAATTAAATTATTAATTTATTTTGTTGTTTAATAAATGGATGTAGTGTTCTAGAAGACCAAGGCCGATCCGGTAGAAAAATAATTATTTGCATGATGTTAAATAAATATTTAACTTTTTGGAACTGGGTAAAAGTATAATGGTGCAGATATTATTTGGTGATGTGGAATTTTATTTATAATTCTGTTTTGCGGATGTTGGCGCACCATAAATAATGGCATGGTATAATTATTAGGAGAATGGGTTTTCTCTATGTTTATGAATGTATTGAATTTTTGTTATGAAATTAAATATTGTAACTGAAGTTCCATGCATATAAATAGACAAGTACACCTATTGGGCCGAAGAACACACGACACCGCTGTCATAGTGAATTGAGAATTATTGATCCAAACAATTTCTCTCTCGAATACTCTTCTTAATCTTCTCAATAATGAGATACATTCTTCAAGGCCTTAGAACAAACAATGAAGAAAGACCAAAAAAAAGACACTTGCTTCATCGCCCTAGCACCTCAAGAACGAATGGTATCGATCAGAGGTCATCAGAGCCTGTATGGATCACTGCTATAGGGATTTTAGTTTGGATACTTACAAGCATAATGAGATAATCCAAGAGGGTCATTCTAGATGATCAACATCATCAATGATGAAAATATATGAGATCCAGGTAATATTTTTGTTATAAAATTAATTATATTAATTGTAAACAATATGTGTAAGATTCTTTATAAAGGTTTCGGGCCTCTTCCTTCATTATCTAAATCTTTGATTATATTTAATGGAGACTAGAATTCATAGTCATATTGTTCCTGGAATAATCATTGATCATGTTCATAATCAAAGTTGGGTTCCATCCCAACCACACTTCTTCTGCGCCCTGAAACATCATGTGGTATCAGAGCGGTTACATTATATTTTAAAAATATTTCAATATTTCATTGATGATTTATGCATTTAATAATTTAGTTTTTTTCAATTCAGGATAATCATTCTACAAATCTAATTCTCGAGATCGGTTCCTCCTATTTTGTTTCTCATTCACCTTACAGAAATGATTTTTTCTTTTAATTTTGGTTAAAATAAAATATGGGATCTCATCCAAAGGTGCCAATGGTTCCTAGACATACAAAACTGGAATACACAACATTTATTTAGTAGTACACGCCATGTAGTCAAGATTCAATGCACCGGGTATGGTCAACCATACCAAGTCATGTCATTGGAGTTTGTCTAAGTCTTAATCACTTCATGTGTTGATGAGGAATAGGTGGCCCGTAGTTTCCAGATTACACACTATATAGCCCAATGGACATTGTGTGTAGTCCATTCTAGTTAGTTTTGGACTGTGTACCCTATACACAACTTGCCCGGCTGGAGACCGTTTAATGAGGAACTACATAGTGTGTGGACCATAGAACACGCCGTGTACTCCCATGATTTATGAAATACACTCAAACTCTTTTTCCCCGGGTGTGTAATTTGGATGGATGGTGAACAAAACTACACACCATGTAGTTATAACTACACATCATGTACTCATCTAAATTAAAAATATTTATTAGAATCTATTATTATTATATACAAAATCTTGGGATGTGTACCATTGTGCAGGCGTAATGAAAAGTCACAACACGTAATATGTGTTTTAATGATATGTGTTTAATTTAACATCTGCGTAATTTTATTTTCTAATCATTGGGTAGTTAGGAATAAGAATTCACTATGTTGCCTCCAAGGTACAATTTACATACAAAGATAATTTTAAATGATTTTTTGGTTAAAATTATTAGGGATGATAATCACAAGGAAATTCAAAAAAGTGTTTAAGATAAAAGGATTGATTAATTAATGATGATAATTAATTTATTAGATCGTGATTTATCATAAAAAAGTACGATAAATGATTTTAATTCGGGTTTTATTTTTCCGTAAATATCTTTGAATGTGTGGATGATCATGAGATTGAAAAATACCTTTGAATGTTGAAGACTTCATTTAATTAAATTATTTGAATTAAATTTGTTGGCCTACATGCCTTACATTTATTAATATGTAGGGCCTACATGCACAAGGTTTCTTTTATGTAAAAACCATTTTTCCCCTCACCTACATTTGAGTTAAAAAAGGCACATGTAATTTATGGAACTCCCAACCTAGTGGATGTGGTTCAAGCAGAAGATAAGATGAAACCAATCCCTCTAAATACAAAGGTGGATAGTTGGAAGCTGTAAACATGAACCCAAAAGGTTAAAGGTTTTCTCCCCTAGTTCAGGGTTAGTTAATCAACTTCTAGATAAACTATCCATTAGAAAACCTCATGATCATTCCATTATTTCGTTTTATTTCTCTTAGTTTCATTGTTTATCATTATGGATGTGTTGTCATGACCACATAATTAATGAATTAAACAAGCTTGCAAGATGGATGTAAAATAAACTAAACCTATGCGTAAATGTTATCAAAACATTGTTATTCACTTTAGTAAGTTCCACTTAATGTTATCAAGCATGTGATAATGATAATAATAAATTCACACATAAGAGATAAAAAACCATCAAATAAAAAAATATGTTAGACCAAGCCATCCATTACTTGATTAAGTAAAATACTAAATAAATTATGTCTTTGACCAATCCTTGTTGGGACACTATCATTTATACAAGAATCCCATATAAAACATTTCCGGGTGAATTAACCATATTACATAAATAGGAGTAGCCCTTTCTAGACTTGGAGTAATATTAGAGGCATAAGTTTAAGAAATCCAAAGTCATAATTTCAGGATTGGGGAGTCCACTAAACTTATCAAGGAGCTGTAAGCCCACTATTAGCAATGACCTACCTACCTAAATAACTTTTAATAGCTTGACAAACCCTTGTTGGAGTTATGTGAAGGGGAATATGGATCCTTTACACTGGAATGTCATGTCAACTATACATTATACATTAAAAGGTGAGGGACATTGGGAATTGAAAAAATAGTAAAAGACTTGATAAAAAATTATTATTTCTCATAAAATGTAAAAAAAGTACTAACGATATGCTACTTTAATTGAAGAATAAAAATGAAACTCTCATCAACCACACTATCCCTGCGATTAATTCTAGATAAAGATAACATCATAATTTTCAGTAACATCCAAGAATGGTTTAGACGCCTTTATTTTATCCTACACCACGAACCGAAGTCTTATGTGTTATAGTCATCATTACCCGATCCTCCTACCAACGAGGTGAGTGATGAAGATTTCTTGGTCTATGAGAAACATATGAATGACGTGGTCGACATTCAATGTTTGATGAAATCATCAATGACTAGTGAGCCCATGATGTCTCATGAAAACATGGATGCTTATAGCATGCTCGAGCACCTTTATGGTCATTCCCAAAAGAGGGAAAGACATGAAAGGTTTGAGATATCTAAGGCACTCTTTTAGAGTAATATTGGAGAACGTTCCCCATTTGGGCATCATGTAGTCAAGTACATTGGTAACATTGAGTTCCTAGAGGATCTAGGGTTTAAAGTCCCCAAATCACTAGACACTGATCTCATTCTCTCGTCACTCCCTTAGAGATTCTCTAATATTATAGTCAATTTCAATATGAACAACATTTAGAAGTCTCTATCTAATGTTCTTATCCTCATCCACCAAGTGGACGAAGAAATGAAGCGTGAAAATCCATATGTCCTTATGGTGAATAAGAGGAAAGGTAATGTAATGCCCCGACCCTAGTTACCCAGAGTCGGTGTATTATTTTAATACATTGGCTTGATTACAAGGAATAAAGTTTCGAAGGACCGATCGGTTTAGCCGTCTTGGAAAATAGATTACATACATGAATGTTACATTACACTTCTTGACATACAAAACAACATAAATAATCCTTCACAAACACCATTATCCCTTGGCTTAACCCTGTATATCAATCACAATACACATCTTGAAATCTTATCAAAAATAAACCATAGAAAGGGGTGAGCTCAGAAGCTCAATAAGGATAACAATACGGTGGAAAATTTCATAAATAAGCATAAACATTTAAGGAAATGTATAACCAAAACAAAAGAATTTTAAACATGAACTTCAGCGTAATATGGAAGAAATAAAATGAAATAATTCCATTTAATTATTCACATGGATATTCTACTAGTCGAATAATCACATGCAATATCAATAACCACTTTCATAATGATGGAATGCATAATGTCAGACTATCACAACCACATAGTCAAGGCCTCGTTCCAAGACTACAAATATGATTTTGTCAAGGCCTTGTGCCAAGACACTAGTTTGTCTCATGAGACCAACCGATGCATTGAGGAGTTATAGCGAGCTCCACCTACCACTAATTAGGTCCAATGCATTCCTTATATGAACAGGTTTAAACGTAACATAAACTTTTGTATTAAAACTAACATATGAAATGTCAATAGTTTCTCCATAAACCATGAATGGTATAAAAATAAAACATCCACAGTCAAACATATCACAAATCCTTCAATACAGTATGTATGTTTTGTATCATAATTAATCAACTTCAAATAAGCATAAAATCCATCAAATTATGTTGACATAGATGAAATCAAAACTATTTGAGAGAATTATCTCTATTTTTGAAATCATTTAAAAGTCACATAATTATAAAAAAAACATTTACATTTAAAATATTCTTAAAATCTTGTAAGGGATGCTTCGAAGATTTTATAATGGTGGAAAATAGCCACACCCACTGTATAAGTTAAAAAAGACATTCTCACATTAATTTTTTCATAAAGGTTAAAAAGGACCATGTTTGGAAAATGACGGAAATATCCTTTATAAACATATTATAAAAAGTCAAACAAGGGTATAAATGACTTTAACCCATAGTCTATACAATAGTAAGAATGATTTGAAATAAATTTTTACGAATCATGGATGTGGATGATAATGATGTCCCAGTAGATAATTACTTATAAACAACCTCAGATAATGAAGAGATTGTGAAATAAACCCTTACCAATTTGGTAACATACAAAACATACAGCCCATGAAATATGTATACTACAATTAATTTGTAAATACACATAAATTAAAGAGTATCACACAAAGAATACAATTATGGGTAGTTCATACACTACACAAAAGGTAATAGTGGCAATATGGCATGAATCTCACGGGAATAAGGAGTGAGATGAAAACCCCTAACATTGTACCTTTTCCTTAGTCGAGGGTTGGTTAACCTCATGTATAATGGTGAAATAATTTTTATTTAATTATACAAGAATTATATACATTAATATGATAACATATATGATCTTTTAACATTGATTTGTTAATAATATCTTAGTATTATCGTTATTTTGGGTTTTAACATATTCATTTTTCTTTATATTCTTTATTATATGAGCCATATTTGTTTTTGATGGGATGTATTTTATTCATATCCAGAATGATATCATGTCTGTAAAAAAAATTTGTAATCATAAAATGAAATTTATTCTTGAATTTATACGATGGGGAATTAATCTCATCGCGTTCATGGAGATGGTAATCCGTACGTATGCACGAGTGACAATATCACTCTTTTGATATTAAAATAACATATAATTGGATGTTATATCATATATACAGAATTATTATCATGTCATATTTATTATTTACATTAATTAAACATTATTATTATAGCCATCCAAATAATAAAGTATTTAATAACAATTACACCATGATGTGGAGACGGTAATCTAGACATACACACGTATGGTGAAAAGTCATTCAAAGGATGGATATAATAATGAATATGGATATAACATATTTATAATAACATCACAGTATATAGATGATACTGGAGTTATTATTTTATAATTGAAATAACATAAAATAAGAAGTGGAAGATGAGAAGAACTTGAAAGAGGGTGGTGAAATTGTTACCTCTTCTTCGGGTTCTTCCTTTTGATTTGATCAAAAGGGATCTTTATGTTAGATTTCCGACAAAAGAAGGGACTCTAGGATGATTTTATGGAAGATTAGAAGATATTTGTGCATTTTTTGGCTGATCCAAGAGGATTTTATAGTTTGAATTATTGAGTAGGGGGAGTGCCCTTTTATAAGAGGGGTGAGAGGCACCTTAGGAAAAGCAAGAAATATTATTTTCTAATAAATTACTATTCGGTTTATAAGGGCTCCAAAGTGTATTTTTTAAAGGGTAAGGTGGGGATAAGTAGAAAAACACTTAACCAATAGGTTTTAGACAGGTTTGGGCCACTATAGTAAATTTATCTTTTTTATTTAACTCTTAGTTAAATAGTTTGTCATTTACCATGTCTCTTTGTATTTTTATATTATATAGTTAATAAACTTACTATTACTTCCAAGAGACCCCCAAGTGGTCCATTAATGATACAACTATCATTATATATGTCTTTTAGTAGAACCATGGATTTTTAGGAATATAATATTAATTAATAATATAATATTTGTTTTAAAAACTCATTATGTCAATTTTGACACTATTTAATAATTGATTTTTGTTAAAGTCTTAATAACTTTATTAATTAGAAAAAAATTCATTTAAGAAATATTAACATGTCATATTAACCAATAAAATTCGTCTATGTCATCAAAACAATCAAATCATAATGATTTTAACATTTATTATATGAATTATTTTATTTTTTCATTAATAAGGAAAATACTGCATCATTATTGTGTCATAAATAAATTGAATTATTCAATGTATAAAAATTATAAATAAAATAATATTATGTAGGAAATATTTTTATATTTCTAATGAATATTTATAGTCTAATATATAACATATATAACCCTATGTAAAAATTGTTTTACTAAAAGATATTTGCTTATGTCAATTTTTTATTTACTTTAACATAATTAATATAAACTGTCATTATCACTTACACGTGGCTCCATGGGGTCCCAAAATCAACAGAAAGATGCCAATGGTCAGAAAATTAACAACCAACAGGGTTAGGACACGTTTTAGGGTAATTTAATATTTTTATAATATTAATTTTTAATTCTTTATTTACCGGATTTACCCTTTAACCATGGTAAATAAAATATTTACCGAAGTAATTATTCAAAATGTCTAAAAAAAGTTACCTATTTAAACAATTTGTACCTCCTTATTCTAAATATGGAATCTATTTTTCTATATTCAAAACACATAAGTGGTAGAAATTAATTTAAAATTAATTCCTGTTGTCAAAACAAAGAGTGTGTTTTTATGAAACAATAACTATAAAAATATTGACACTTGTTTATGTCTAGATTAAATGTGAAATTACATCCAATTACCAATATTAGATTAAATGTAAAAACTATATTATAATTATAGTTTAAATCCTCTCAATAGTATAATTTATCAATATAAATTATTTGTATTAAAAAAGTTGTTTTCAATTAATGTATAGTATTTTTCACTATTCATCAAAATTTGAATGTTTTCAAAAAAATACCAAAAATTCACCCTAGACTAAATTCGATATTCCAAATCCAAAAATGATGTCCATTTTGAATGTTAAAATTTATAAAATATCAAAAAGTTGGTATTAGTATTTATACAGGCTAGTTTGATTGATTGTGGTATGTTAGAACTCGAAGTTGCGTACAATGAAAGCTATGGCATTATTCAAAGGGAAAAATACCGTGGAAGCTTGGGGTGTCACATTCTCCCCTCCTTCAATAATTATCGTCCTCGCAATATTTAAAATTGGGCTTGGGAATATAATGGAAAGTCCCACATCGGAAAAAATAGTCAATTAAACGATCACTTTAATAGAAAGAAAGAGAAATACAAAGGTCACCCGAGATAACCCATACTAGTATTCCATGTAGGAAAACATGGATATGGACAATGAAATGAGTGTTATGTTCTGATGGAGAGGGTTTGAAAACACGATCAAGAGAAATTTAACAACAAGAAAACTACAAACTTGTGATGGGACAAACAGTCATTAGTCTCCTAGTAGGAAAAGTAGACAAACAACATTTTTTTTGTTTTAAGTTACATTACATAAAGATGAGGAATTAATTTATGATATTGAATTAGAACATAAATAGATATACTTACATTTTACGTAGAGTTTCACTTTTTAATAAATTTCTACCACTAACTTAATTGTTTTAAACAATGAGTATTCAAGAAGACAAGGTCACACTCGAAGAGCTAGAATAAACATCTATAGAATCACATGATACACAAAGGATAAAATATATATTTACCTTGTCTTTATAGATTAATCAAAACCAAAACGGTTAGTATAAGATCTTATGATCCCCCAAAAGGATATTCCATTAGATATAGAATCACTAATCTTAATTTGTAAAAATAACCCAACAATAAAACAAAGTTAAATAAATACCATTCAATAAAAAATTGTCCTTAAAATCCTTCAATATAATCTGAACTAATATTGAAACCAAATATTTAGAAGAATTTGGTTATGCAGTCTTCCACGTTAAATTGTATCTCCAAATGACATCAACTAGTCTTAAAGTCACATACATAAAAGTAATTAACCTAATCACGCATTCTCTATTATTGGTTAATAATTTCCATAAATAACCCAAATCAATATAAATCCACAATAAAAAAATATTTAAAAATCCACCATTACTTCTCAAATGAAATCCCATAGTATTCTATATTCTTTGGGCATATAGTGTTCCCAACAAAGCGAACATCTTCCAAAATAACATTTATCACTTAATCACTGAATCATTTTCCTATACTAAGGGTATTCATTTGATAAAACATAAGATCCCAAATAAACTTATTATTGATCAATAAAATCATTTAACTAAAAATAATTAGTCAAACTAACCAGGGAATTCTTGTAGTCCGGTGGTAGGTGATAAATCCCAATCGCACTTTGGTTTTTGGGTTCGATTCCCACAGCTTTGTGTGACGTGACGGGTTGTCACACGATATGCTTGTTTTCCTTCTTCAAAAACTAAATTTTATAACATTACCAAAATGAGATAAATTTCTCAAAATAACCATAACATAATTAAAGCACAAATGTTATCTCATACCTTGCATTACCATCCCAATTTATAATATCTTGTAATTTCCTCAAATCCAATGATCATATAAAACCAAATGGTTATTTATAACTATATTCACAAGAGAAAAGATAAGTCTTCTTCAAATATCATTTTTACAGGACAAACTATAGGGTTACAAATACAATAGAAAATTATTCCAATGTAATCCCATCAATGAGGAGTTCTAGTACTATTAAAAATTTTTCCAACTGTTTATTTCCACATATCTCCCTCTATGACCAAGAAAATATCCTATAGAATACGTCATTCACTCGGGTAATTTCCATGTCCCCTTTATTTATGGAAAATGACTGTAAATGGATTCTTGGGACCATTTTTATTTTCTTACATAGTACACTTCATTTTTCCATGGCAATTCCTCACTTTATGTCCTTCATTTCCACACGTAAAGCATTTCTTTGTTCAATTGAGACACTTTCCTAAGTATCTCCTTCCACATTTCCTGCATGATGGATATTGAGGATTATTTTCTCTATGGTCTCTACTACTGGTTCTCTTATCATTCATCACCTTTCTCTTCTTTGTTGATTCTGGGAGTTGGTTAATATATATGTTGTGGATCATATTTTTGGAAAACTGATTTGGCAAGAACACTATATCTTTTACACCTATCAACAATCTATTTTTTTGCTCATTTCCACCACTGTTTCTACCTTGTACATAATTCTAAAAGTTACTATGACTTCCTTGGAATCCAGCCATTGACTAAAACCAGAAATCATTATGTGAGTAACAATAGTCATAAAATCATTCAGAGAATATCATGACATCATTCATAAATAATCATAAACATTTAAGGTAATGTATAACTGAAACAAAAGCATTTTAAACTTGAACTTCATCATAATATTGGATAAATAGAATGAAATAATTCCATTTATTTATTCACATGGTTATTCTACTAGTTGAATAATCATATGCAATATCAATAACCACTTTCATAATGATGGAATTCATAATGCTAGACTATCATAACCACATAGTCAAGGCCTTGATCCAAGACTACATATATGATTTTGTCGAGGCCTTGTGCCAAGACACTAGTTTGTCTCTTGAGACCTACAAATGGATCGAGGAGCTATAGAGGGCTCCACCCATAACTTATTAAGTCCAATGCATTCCTCATGTGAATGGGTTTAAACATAACATAAACATTCTTATTAAAACTAGCATACGAAATGTTAATATTTTCTCCATAAACCATGAATGGTATAAAAATAACACATCCATAGTCAGACATATCACAAAAACTTCAATACAATATGGATGTTTTGTATCATAATTAATCAACTTAAAATAATCTTAAAATCCATCAAAGGATGTTGAAATATATGAAATCAAAACTATTTGAGAGAAATAACACTTTTTTTGAAATCATTTAAAAGTCACATAATTATAAAATAAAACATATACTTTGAAAATATTATTATAATATTGTAAGGGAAGCTTCAACAATTTTATAACGGTGGAAATTAGCCACACCCGCCATATAAGTTAAAAAAAGACATTATTAACTTAATTTTGTCGAAAAGGTTATAATGGCCCTTGTTTGGAAAATGACAGAAAGATTCCTTTATAAATATTTTATAAAAAGTCAAACAAGGGTATAAATGACTTTAACCAGTAGTCTATAAAATAGTAAAAATGATTTGAAATTCAGTTTTAAGAAACATGGATATGGGTGATAAAGAGGTCCCAGTTGATAATTATGTATAAATAACCTTAGATAATTAAGATATTGTGAAATAAACCCTTACCAATTTGGTAACTTATGAAACATACACCCCATGAAAGAGGTATCATAAAATAAATATGTAAATACACATAAATTAAAGTGTATTACACAAAGAATACAATTACGGGCAGTACATACACCACACAAAAGGTAATAGTTGCAATATGTCATGATCTCACGGGAATAAGAAGTGAGATGAAAACCCCTTACTTCGTACTTTTTCATTGGTCGAGGGTAGGTTAACCTACTGTATAATGGTGAAATAAATTTTATTGAATTATACAAGAATCATATACCTTTATATGATATCATATATGATATTTTAACATTGATTTGTTAATAATATCTTAGTATAGTTGTCGTTTAGGGTGTTAACAGATTCATTTTACTTTATATTCATTATTATGTGAGAAATATTAATTATAGTTGGGATGTATCTTATTCATATCCATAATGCTATCATGTCTCTAAAAATTATTTTTAATCATAAAATTAAATTTAGTTTTGAATGGATACGATGGGGAATGAATCTCATCATGTTCGTGGAGACGGTAATCCAAACGTACGCACGAGCGAAAATATAACTATTTGGATATTAAAATAATATATAATTGGATGGTATATCATATATACAGAATCATTATAATTTTATATTTATTATTTACATGAATTAAGCATCATTATTATACCTATCCAAATAATAAAGTATTGAATAAAAATTACACCACAGCGTGGAGACGGTAATTCGTATGTATGCACGTATAATGACATGTCATTCAATGGATAGATAGAATAATGAAGATGGTTGTACCATATTTATAATAACTTCACTGTATATAGATAATACTGGAGTTATTATTTTATAATGGAAATAACAAAAAAGATGAAGTGAAAGAAGAAAAGAACTTGATAGAGGGTGGTGAAATTATTACCTCTTCTTCAGGTTCTTCCTTTTGATTTGATCAAAAGGGATCCTTAAGATGGATTTCCGAAAAAAGTTGTGTAGAGACTCGAAGCTTGACGTACATTGACATTACATTACATTTTCGGAATACTTAGTACGTAACAAAAACACACACACAAGGATCGTAATAGTTTAGTGTCTTTGGAAACTCAGAACGTAATCTTCTAATCATGGTGAAAGATCTTCAATATCTCCCATAAATATCTTCCTTTTTTTTCTTACCTAAAAACATTATTTATATCCTGGGGAAAAGAAAACAGAAAAGGGTGAGCTCAAATGCTCAGTAAGGGTAAAAAAAATAAATATCAATCACATCATATACATAAGCACATAACTTTGGGAAATCTTAACCTGCAAAAGAGATCATAATTTCATAACATGGGATAAATCATGGCAGTGAAATGTAATCACAATAATCATAACATAAAACATTAAACTTTGTGGCATGCACACATAATCATAGAGAATCATTTCTTGTTAGTCAAGACTCAATGCCAAGACTATCTTAGGGGACAAAGTCCCTTTCTGAACCGAGTCACCCTCGTTTCAGTCATGTTTCACTGAACCGGTATAACTTACCATTCCAGCCATATCTATCTCATGAGATATAAAATCTTTACCCAATGCATTAGAGGTAGATATAGGTCCCACCCATCTCATAATGAAACCATTCTTATGTGTGCCACAAAAATCATAAATCATACATCATTGCATAACCCATGTAATAAAAATGGGATTCTTAAACAACATGACATCATAAAACAATTCATATAAGATAAAGGATTTCATAAAAATAATTTCATCACAAAATAATCAAATCATAGTAATAATAGGGATAGAAACAGAATCCTTTATTATCTTAGTTCGAAAATAATTTTGATAAAACACTTGAACTCCATTCTTGAGGAAAATATCCTTTCTACTTAAAAAAAATACTTTTCCTATCTTAACATGTCATACCATTTTAAACTAAAAGAACCTGATTAAAAATAAACTTGAAAACTTTTAAAGGAAGCTTCTTGGAAATAATGTTTTAAAAATCCATTCATGTCGTATAAGTTAAAAAAACATTCTTCGTACTTTTTTCGGAAAAGTCAAAAAGTACCTCGTACGAAAAACGACAAACGATTCCTTTCATATCTTTTACTAAAAACTCACTTAAGGGTAAAATTGGATTTAAACAATTGTATTTTTATGGAAATAATATTACATTTTTAGGAAACATGGATTTGGATGATAAAATACACCCCAGTAAATACTAAAGTATAAACAATCTCGGATAAAAATGAGATTGTGATATTTCCCTTACCTTAGGTCAGATTTGCTTCATAAGTGTCCGAACCTCCTGTATAATGATTTAAATAATGTCATTGAATTATTAAAGAATCATATTCATTGTTATTATATCATATATGGTTCACTTATGACTTTATATTACCCGTTCTTTTGTAAATTCATGTTAAAGTAGCGTTTTGGGTAAAATCGTCTCATTTGTCGTTTGTGTTTTAACTTGTAATTATTCATATGATTACTTAGATCATTATTACATAATAATAGAATATAAAACATGATTTATATATAATATATATTCAGAATACACATATATATAATGGATCGATAAATGGAAAGAAATACACCGTTCATGGAGTCGGTAGACCGTACGTACGCATGAACGCTGTTTTCTTTTCGTTATTGAATTGAGTGGAATTAAGTAGATGACATACATATATATACACATAAATACAGTATCTGTATAATGTCATATATTTCATTATTGTTGCTTATATATACTTTATAATCATTCTTAAATGGTTAACATGGTGAATGAATCTAATCGCATTGTGGAGACGGTAGTCCGTACGTACGCACGAGCGATGATATCATTTCCATAATTATTGAATTGAATTGGAGTGGATGATAAAATATATCAGAATCAATATGATGTTCTAATAACTATGTATAGTTCTTCTTTTCACCATTATATCCATCCATGTAAGGTGGTGGTGGAAAATAGATTACACCACGGCGTGGAGACGGTATTATGTACGTACGCACGCGCAGTGATTTCTTTTTCCGTAGGATGGTTAGATGGTGAAATAGGGTTGTTTCATACTTATAATAACATATCAGTATATGAGTGATACTGATGTTATTACTTCATAATGAAACAACCTAAGAAGAAGAAGTGGAAGAAGAAATAAAGATGAAAGAATCGGTAACGGACATTACCTCTTCTTTGAAGTGCTTCTTTGAGACCTCCTTTTAGGGCCCTAAAATGGGTCTTTTAAGAAGAAAAGAACCTATAGGATGTTTCTAGGGAAGTGGAGAAGAGAATTTTCTAGGGTTTGGCAGAGCTTTAAGGCTCAAAGATGTGTGAGGAAGAGAGGGAGGAGGTGCACTTTTATAAGGGAGGAGAGGGGCAACTTTGGGAAAACTAAAAATATAATTTTATGATAAAGTCATGTTCGGTTTTAAATAGCTCCAAATTGATATATTTAGAAGCTAAGGTGGGGATGGGTCGAAATCCTCTCATCCAATAGAATTTAGACAAGTTTAGGTTCCTATTTTAACCTTATCATTTAGTTTTAACATTAAGTTAAATAATTTTACTTTTACCGTGTCTTCTTATATTCTTATACTATAAGGTTAATAAACTTACTATATCAAGCCAAACTAACCCCAAGTTGTTTATTATTAATATATATAACCTTATCTAAGTCATTTGGCCAAACTGTAGATTTTTAAGAATAAAATAACAATTAATAACATAATATTTTTTTTAAAAACTATTTTATGTCAATTTTGACACTATTTGGTACATGATTTTTATGAAATTCATAACAGAATGATAAGTTCTAACCAAGTTACTTAAATCAACAATAACATGTCATATTAACCTATAAAATTAGTGTAAGTCATAAAAAGTCTCAAATTACATTTATTTGGGCATTTATAACATCAATTATGTCAATATTTCATTAATAAGACAATTAATGTATCATATTTGTGTCATAATAAATGATAATTATTTAATCCCTAAAAATTATAAATAAATTCCTATAATGTAGATAATTGTATTATCTTTCTAGATACTATTCATGTTCTAAGTTTCATGAAGTTTATCACTAGATTAGAATTATTATACTTATAAGATTTAAGAAAGTGACATGTTGTCACATTATTTGGTTTTAATAATAATTAAATTATTTTCATAGAACAAATTTAATTAAATGAATCTAATCTGACCCTTAGATGATATGGGTCGACTTTTAGTCATCCAATAGGATTTTTGACATTTTTTAGGGTAATTTTAAAATATTATATTTACCCTTAATTACCTGATTTACCTTTAACTATGGTAAATAAAATTTACCGTAGTTACTATTCATAATTCCCAAAATTAAAAAAGTAGCATATTAACATAATTTGGACCCACTGATTCCAAATATGGAATCCATTTTTTAAAATTCAATACACAGAAGTTGCAAAAATGAAATTAAAATTAATCCCGTTGTCAAATAAAAACGGGTTTTTGTTTAAAACATTGCAAAAGATTGAATTAATTTAACCTACGTATTCAAGGTAAAATCAATGCTAATGACATAAATTATATTAAATGGTAAAAATATATTCTATTTATACTTTAAAACCATTCAATATTATAATTTAATCACATAAGATATTATGATGAAAAAAGTTGTTTTTAATTAAAATATAGCGTGTTTTACTATTCATTAAAATATGAAAGTTATCGGAAAAATATCAAAACTTTATCGAATGTAAATTTTTATATCCTGATTCAAAAGAAGAATTTTATTTTGTCAAATTGAACATATAAACATGTCAAAAACTAGATTTAATGTGGGTGCGCCATCAAAAGGCGGCAAAACTGGATTTTTTGAAAAATACTTATTTTACCAGAAAAATTTATTTTGTTCTTATACCATGTTCTAGAAATTTGTAAGATGAATAATAATGTTATAAAATTAAAAATTTAGTTAACACTATTCATAATGGCTAGTTCATAACAATATTATAATAATATATCGTTGTTTAGTAAAACCCGGTATTGCGTACAACACACGCTATCGAGGAAGGTCGTGATTGGGTGTAATACAAGGCAAGTCAAAGATGCGTGTTGAGCAAGCTCCTTTTGGTGTAGCGTACAACACAAGACATTAATGAAATTAAAAAGAATATTTTTCATAAAATCTCGGGGTGTTACATTCTACCCCCCTTAAAATGAATTTCACCCTCGAAATTCGTCGGGGTTATAAATGGTTTACTATTCGAAAGTTTCTTTGATAAAAACCCACATCGTAAAAAGGAATACCAAATATAATCTTTAAAAACAAATGTACGAAACTTAACGGTTACCCAGATAAACTAATCACTGGGTTTCCACATAGGTGAAAAAATGGATATGGTAGAGAAATCTAACCATCATGTTCTGGTGGAGAGTGGTAGAGAACATGGCTATGGAAAAGCCAGAAATCCCAAAGCCATAAATTTGTGATGATCTAGGGTACCATCTGATTCATCAGATATAAGAGCACTAGGACAACATTTTTGGTTTTTAAGATCATTTCCCTAAAGTTGAAAATTTTGAATTAGAAGAAATACTTACTTGATTTTGGTATAATCTCACTGTTGTTCGTGCTTTGAACAATTTCCACTTCATCCCTTAAAGAAATGAAGTTGAATTTGTTATTTGTGAAGTGTTAACAGATCAGGTGATAGAATGATGGGTCATTCCATCTCTTTCAAACAAAAGGTTAGAAAAAGTTATAAGTCCATCTTATGGTTAGATTAATCATATATGGTTCCAAAAAATGAACTTAAACTTCATATATCATACCGCTTAAAAAAATAAAAATAATTTATACTAACTAGGGACTTCCTGTAGGCCAGTGGTAGGTGATAAAGGCTAGTCGCACTTCGGTTGTGGGTTCGTTTCCCACGGCCTTGTCCGATGCGATGGGCTGTCACCCGTCCTGCAGGTTGTCCTTTTTCTAAAACTATATTACTATAACATCCCATCAATAATATCGAAAAAAGTTCTATCCTTAAACAATACTTAGCATATGTCCAACATAATCCATTCCAATTTTTAGGCTTATCTAAAATACTTAGGTCCAAGCTCATAGTATAAAGAAAATGATTACTTGAAATGTCATCAACCAAGAATGTGAATACCATAATTTATCCATCATATATCTTGTTCGTCACATTCCAGTCCTGTGAATACCATAAAATGAATACCCATTGAATCTTAGTGAAAACATGAGTGCTGTCAAAAGTTAACTCTTTCGACATACCAAAATCCTCAAAATTCTATATACTCAAACCATGATATCACTTAGTCCTTATAACAATAATGAGCTCATGAATACTGTCAAACATTTCATTTTCTCATTATCCCATCATTATGCGCATATCATCTGCTTTCCAAAATATTTGAATCACTTTTCATGGTTACCGGTACCTTAAAATTATTAAAAACCACAATAATACAAAAATATTCTAATACACAATAAAAGTACCTCAACAACATTATTCTTGAATACCAATACATAAAAACTTCAATCCATCCTCTTCAATTATTGTCCTGGAATAAGTCCTTCCTTGATTTAGAAGTAACTTTTTAGGTCAGGGCATTGAGTTGGGTAATCTGCATATTCTCCACAAATAATACATTGAACTCCATAACAGTCTGTCACTCTATGACCCTTTTCTCCACACAGATAACATCGGTCCCTCCATTTGAGGTATTCCTCAAGGTTCTTCTTCCCTTCTTTAGAAATCTCAATCTTCCTATCTATATGCTCCTCAACATGCGAACATGCATAATTGTCTATCTTCCGCTTCTTTGATGAATTAGGTATACCACTAAATTTCCCCTTGTTAATCATATATCGCGATGACTGATTCAGCATAATCACAATATCTTTCTCTCTAGGCATTACATAATTTTGTTGCTTATAGTCACCAATTTGTCCATTGGATTCAATGTTAACCGAAATCTATCTGGTTCCCTCCATTTACTAAAACACAAAAAGAATTCGTTGAGTGGCAGAAATCATGCAGAGAAAAACAACATAGTAAAGGGGGAGTACCCTCAATATCTAATATCTTAGGTTAAATTCTAAGATCGTTAGAGCAACTCTAGGACTATAACCTATACGTATACTTACCCTTAGAGACATCCCTAGACATACCTTAGAAATATCTCTAGGGATCTCACTAGAGTTCTCGCATCCTAGTTCCCAAAGGTTGACTAAACCTTTCCTCTGATTCCAACTGTAGAGACTCGAAGCTTGACGTACATTGACATTACATTACATTTTCGGAATACTTAGTACGTAACAGAAACAGACACACAAGGATCGTAATAGTTTAGTGTCTTTGGAAACTCGGAACGTAATCTTTAATCATGGTGAAAGATCTTCAATATCTCCCATAAATATCTTCCTTTTTTTTATTACCTAAAACCTTTCTTTATATCCTGGGGAAAAGAAAACAGAAAAGGGTGAGCTCAAATTCTCAGTAAGGGTAAACAAAAGAAATATCAATCACATCATATACATAAGCACATAACTTTGGGAAATCTTAACCTGGAAAAGAGATCATAATTTCATAACATGGTATAAATCATGGCAGTGAAATGTAATCACAATAATCATAACTAAAAACATTAACCTTTGTGGCATGCACACATAATCATAGAGAATCATTTCTTGTTAGTCAAGACTCAATGCCAAGACTATCTTAGGGGACAAAGTCCCTTTCTGAACCGAGTCACCCTCGTTTCAGTCATGTTTCACTGAACCGGTATAACCTACCATTCCCGCCATGTCTATCTCATGAGATATAAATTCTTTACCCAATGCATTAGAGGGAGATATAGGTCCCACCCATCTCATAATGAAACCATTCTTATGTGTGCCACAAAAATCATAAATCATACATCATTGCATAACCCATGTAATAAAAATGGGATTCTTAAACAACATGACATCATAAAACAATTCGTATAAGATAAAGGATTTCATAAAAATAATTTCATCACAACATAATCAAATCAATGTAATAATAGGGATAGAAACAGAATCCTTTATTATCTTAGTTGGAAAATAATTTTGATAAAACACTTGAACTCCATTCTTGAGGAAAATATCCTTTCTACTTAAAAAAATATTTTTCCTTTCTTAACATGTCATACCGGTTTAAACTAAAAGAAGCTGATTAAAAATAAACTTGAAAACTTGTAAAGGAAGCTTCTTGGAAATAATGTTTTAAAAATCCATTCATGCCATAAAAGTTAAAAAAACATTCTTCGTACTTTTTTTGAAAAAGTCAAAAAGTACCTTGTATGAAAAATGACAAAAGATTCCTTTCATATCTTTTACTAAAAACTCACCGAAGGGTAAAATTGGATTCAAACAATTGTAGGTGGATGGAAATAATATTACATATTTAGGAAACATGGATTTGGATGATAAAATACACCCCAGTAAATACTAAAGTATAAACAATCTCGGATAAAAATGAGATTGTGATATTTCCCTTACCTTAGGTCAGATTTGCTTCGTAAGTGTCTGAACCTCCTGTATAATGATTTAAATAATGTAATTGAGTTATTAAAGAATCATATTCATTGTTATTATATCATATATGGTTCACTTATGACTTTATATTACCCGTTCTTTTGTAAATAATGTTAAAGTAGCGTTTTGGGTAAAATCGTCTCATTTGTCGTTCGTGTTTTAACTTGTAATTATTTATATGATTACTTAGATCATTATAAATTAATTATAGAATATAAAACATGATTTATATATAATATATATTCAGAATATACATATATATAATGGATCGATAAATGGAAAGAAATACACAGTTCATGGAGACGGTAGGCTGTACGTACGCATGAACGCTGTTTTCTTTTCGTTATTGAATTCAGTGGAATTAAGTAGATGACATACATATATATACACATAAACCCAGTATCTTTATGATGTCATATATTTCATTATTATTTCTTATATATACTTTATAATCATTCTTAAATGGTTAACATGGAGAATGAATCTCATCGCATCGTGGAGACGGTAGTCCGTACGTACGCACGAGCGATGATATCATTTTTATAATTATTGAATTGAATTGGAGTGGATTATACAATATATCAGAATCAATATGATGTTCTAATAACTATGTATAGTTATTCTTTACACCATTATATCCATCCATGTAAGGTGGTGGTGGAAAATAGATTACACCACGGCGTGGAGACGGTATTCCGTACGTACGCACGCGCGGTGATTTCTTTTTCCGTAGGATGGATAGATGGTGAAATAGGGTTGTTTAATACTTATAATAACATATCAGTATCTGAGTGATACTGATGTTATTACTTCATAATGAATCAACCTAAGAAGAAGAAGTGGAAGAAGAAATAAATATGAAAGAATCGGTAACAGACATTACCTCTTCTTTGAAGTGCTTCTTTGAGACCTCCTTTTAGGGCACTAAAATGGGTATTTGAAGAAGAACAGAACCTCTAGGATGTTTATAGGGAAGTGGAGAAGAGAATTTGGCAGGGTTTGGCCGAGCTTTAAGGCTCAAAGTTGTGTGAGGAAGAGAGGGAGGAGGTGCCCTTTTATAAGGGAGGAGAGGGGCACCTTTGGGAAAACTAAAAATATTATTTTATTATAAAGTCATGTTCAGTTTTAAATAGCTCCAAATTGATATATTTCTAATATATGGTGGGGATGGGTCGAAATCCTCTCATCAAATATAATTTAGACAAGTTTAGGTTCCTATTTTTACCTTATCATTTAGATTTAACATTAAGTTAAATAATTTTACTTTTACCGTGTCTTCTTGTGTTCTTATACTATAAGGTTAATAAACTTACTATATCAAGCCAAAATAACCCCAATATGTTTATTATTAATATATATAACCTTATCTATGTTATTTGTCCGAACCTTAGATATTTAGGAATAAGATAACAATTAATAATATAATATTTGTTTTAAATACTATTTTATGTCAATTTTGAAACTATTTGGTACATGATTTTTATGAAATTCATAACAGAATGATAAGTTATAAAAAAGTTACTTAAATCAACAATAACATGTCATATTAACCTAGAAAATTAGTGTATGTCATAAAAAGTCTCAAATTACATTTATTTGGTCATTTGTAACATCAATTATGTCAATATTTCATTAATAAGACAATTAATGCATCATCTTTGTGTCATAATAAATGATAAATATTTAATCCCTAAAAATTCTAAATAAATTCCTATGATGTAGATAATTGTATTAGATTTCTGGAGACTATTCATGTTCGAAGTTTCGTGAAGTTTATCACTAGATTAAAATTATTATACTTATAAGATTTACGAAAGTGACATGTTGTCACATTCTTTGGTTTTAATAATAATTAAATTATTTTCATTGAAAAAATTTAATTAAATGAATCTAATCCGACCCTTAGGTGATATGGTTCTACTTTTAGTCATCCAATAAGATTTTTGACATTTTTTATGGTAATTTTAAAATATTATATTTACCCTTAATTACCTGATTTACCTTTAACTATGGTAAATAAAATTTACCGTAGTTACTATTAATAATTCCCAAAAATAAAAAGTAGCATATTAACATAATTTGGACCCACTGATTCCAAATATGGAATCCATTTTTTAAAATTCAATACACAGAAGTTGCAGAAATGAAATTAAAATTAATCCCGTTGTCGAATAAAAACGGGTTTTTGTTTAAAACATTGCAAAAGATTGAATTGATTTAACCTACGAATTCGAGGTAAAATCAATGCTAATGACGTACATTATATTAAATGGTAAAAATATATTATATTTATACTTTAAAACCATTCAATATTATAATTTAACCACATAAGATATTATGATGAAAAAAGTTGTTTTTAATTAAAATTTAGCGTGTTTTTACTATTCATTAAAATATGAAAGTTATCGGAAAAATATCAAAACATTATCTAATGTAAATTTTTATATCCTGATTCAAAAGAAGATTTTTATTTTCTCAAATTGAACATATAAACATGTCAAAAACTAGATTTAATGTGGGTGTGCCATCAAAAGGGGGCAAAACTGCATTTTTTTAAAAATACTTATTTTACCCGAAAAATTTATTTTGTTCTTATACCATGTTCTAGAAATGTGTAAGATGAATAATAATGTTATAAAATTCAAAATTTAGTTAACACTATTCATAATGGCTGGTTCATAACAATATTATAATAATATATCGTTGTTTAGTAAAACCCGGTATTGCGTACAACACACGCTATCGAGGAAGGTCGTGATTGTGTGTAATACAAGGCAAGTCAAAGATGCATGTTGAGAAAGCTCCTTTTGGTGTAGCGTACAACACAAGACATTAATGAAATTAAAAAGAATATTTTTCATAAAATCTCGGGGAGTAACATTCTACCCCCCTTAAAATGAATTTCGCCCTCGAAATTCGTCGGGGTTATAAATGGTTTACTATTCGAAAGTTTATTTGATAGAAACCGACATCGTAAAAAGGAATACCAAAACTAATCTTTAAAAACAAAAGTATGAAACTTAACGGTTACCCAAATAAACTAATCACTGGGTTTCCACATAGGTGAAAATATTGATATGGGAGACAAAATTTAACCATCATGTTCTGGTGGAGAGTGGTAGAGAACATGGCTATGGAAAAGCCAACAATCACAAAGCCATAAATTTGTGATGATCTAGGGTAACATCTGATTCATCAGATATAAGAGCACTAGGACAACATTTTTTGGTTTTTAAGATCATTTACCAAAATTTGAAAATTTTGAATTAGAAGAAATACTTACTTGATTTTGGTATAATCTCACTGTTGTTCATGCATTGAACAATTTCAACTTCATCTCTTAAAGAAATGAAGTTGAATTTGTTATTTGTGAAGTGTTAAAAGATCTTGTGATAGAATGATGGGTCACTCCAGCTCTTTCAAAAAAAAAGGTTAGCAAAAGTTATAAGTCCATCTTATGGTTAGATTAATCATATATGGTTCCAAAAAAATGAACTTATACTCCATATATCATACCTCTTAATAAAATAAAACTAATTTATACTAACCAGGGACTTCCTGTAGGCCAGTGGTAGGCGATAAAGGCCAGTCGCACTTCGGTTGTGGGTTCGTTTCCCACAGCCTTGTCCGACGCGATGGGCTGTCGCCCGTCCTACATGTTGTCCTTTTTCTAAAACTATATTACTATAACATCCCATCAATAATACCGAAAAAAGTTCTATCCTTAACCAATACATAGAATATGTCCAACATAATCCATTCCAATATTTAGTCTGATCTAAAATACTTCGGTCCAAGCTCATAGTATAAAGAAAACGATTACTTGAAATGTCATCAACCAAGCATGTGAATACCATCATTTATCCCTCATATATCTTGTTTGTCACATTCCAGTCATGTGAATACCATAAAATGAATACCCATTGAATCTTAGTGAAAACATGAGTGCTGTCAAAAGTTAACTCTTTCCACATACCAAAATCCTCAAAATTATATATACTCAAACCATGATATCACTTAGTCCTTATATCAATCATGAGATCATGAATACTGTCAAACATTTCATTTTCTTCTTATCCCTTCATTATGCGCATATCATCTGCTTTCCAAAATATTTGAATCACTTTTCATGGTTACCGGTAACTTAAAATTATTGAAAACCACAATAATACAAAAATATTCTAATACACAATAAAAGTACCTCAACAACATTATTCTTGAATACCAATACATAAACACTTCAATCCATACTCTTCAATTATTGTCCTAGAATAAGTCCTTCCTTGATTTAGAAGTAACTTTTTAGGTCAGGGCATTGAGTTGGGTAATGCCCATGTTCTCCAAAAATAATACATTGAACTACATAACAGTCTGTCACTCTATGACCCTTTTCTCCACACAGATAACATCGGTCCCTCCATTTGAGGTATTCCTCAAGGTTCTTCTTCCCTTCTTTAGAAATCTCAATCTTCCTTTCTTTATGCTCCTCAACATGCGAACATGCATAATAGTCTATCTTCCTATTCTTTGATGAATTAGGTATACCACTAAATTTCAACTTGTTAATCATAAATCGCGATGACTGATTCGGCATAATCACAATATCTTTCTCTCTAGGCATTACATAATTTTGTTGCTTATAGTCACCAATTTGTCCAATGGATTCAATGTTAACCGAATTCTATCTGGTTCCCTCCATTAACTAAAACACAAAAAGAATTCGTTGAGAGGCAAAAATCATGCTAGAGAAAACACTATAGTAAAGGGGGAGTACCCTCAATATCTAACATCTTAGGTTAAGTTCTAAGATCGTTAGAGCAATTCTAGGATTATAACCTACACTTATACTTAACCTTAGAGACATCCCTAGACATACCTTAGAAATATCTCTAGGGATCTCACTAGAGTTCTCGCATCCTAGTTTCCAAAGGTTGACTAAACCTTTCCTTTGATACCAACTGTTGAGACCCGAAGTTTGACGTACATTGTCATTACATTACATTTGCGGAATACTTAGTACGTAACAAAAACACACACACAAGGATCGTAATAGTTTAGTGTCTTTGGAAACTCGGAACATAATCTTCTAATCATGGTGAAAGATCTTTAATATCTCCCATAAAATCTTCCTTTTTTTCATACCTAAAACCTTTCTTTATATCCTGGGGAAAAGAAAATAGAAAATGGTGAGCTCAAATGCTCAGTAAGGGTAAACAAAAGAAATATAAATCAAATCATATGCATAAGCACATACCTTTGGGATATCTTAACCTGCAAAAGAGATCATAATTTCATAACATGGGATAAATCATGGCAGTGAAATGTAATCACAATAATCATAACATAAAACATTAAACTTTGTGGCATGCACACATAATCATATAGAATCATTTCTTGTTAGTCAAGACTCAATGCCAAGACTATCTTAGTGGACAAAGTCCCTTTCTGAACCGAGTCACCCTCGTTTCAGTCATGTTTCACTGAACTGGTATAACCTACCATTCCAGCCATGTCTATCTCATGAGATATAAAATCATTACCCAATGCATTATAGGGAGATATAGGTCCCACCCATCTCATAATGAAACAATTCTTATGTGTGCCACAAAAATCATAAATCATACATCATTGCATAACCCATGTAATAAAAATGGGATTCTTAAACAACATGACATCATAAAACAATTCATATAAGATAAAGGATTTCATAAAAATAATTTCATCACAACATAATCAAATCAATGTAATAATAGGGATAGAAACAGAATCCTTTATTATCTTAGTTGGAAAATAATTTTGATAAAACACTTGAACTCCATTCTTGAGGAAAATATCCTTTCTACTTAAAAAAAATACTTTTCCTTTCTTAAGATGTCATGCCGTTTTAAACTAAAAGAAGCTGATTAAAAATAAACTTGAAAACTTTTAAAGTATGCTTCTTGTAAATAATGTTTTAAAAATCCATTCATTCCATATAAGTTAAAAAAACATTCTTCGTACTTTTGTCGGAAAAGTAAAAAAGTACCTCGTACGAAAAACAACAAAAGATTTCTTTCATATCTTTTACTAAAAACTCACTGAAGGGTAAAATTGGATTTAAACAATTGTAGGTGGATGGAAATAATATTACATATTTAGGAAACATGGATTTGGATGATAAAATACACCCCAGTAAATACTAAAGTATAAACAATCTCGAATAAAAATGAGATTGTGATATTTCCCTTACCTTAGGTCAGATTTGCTTCGTAAGTGTCTGGACCTCCTGTATAATGATTTAAATAATGTCATTGACTTATTACAGAATCATATTCATTGTTATTATATCATATATGGTTCACTTATGACTTTATATTACCCGTTCTTTTGTAAATTCATGTTAAAGTAGCGTTTTGGGTAAAATCGTCTCATTTGTCGTTCGTGTTTTAACTTGTAATTATTCATATGATTACTTAGATCATTATTACTTAATTATAGAATATAAAACATGATTTATATATAATATATATTCATAATATACATATATATAATGGATCGATAAATGGAAAGAAATACACCATTCATGGAGACGGTAGGCTGTACGTACGCATGAACACTGTTTTCCTTTCGTTATTGAATTGAGTGGAATTAAGTAGATGACATACATATATATACACATAAATCAAGTATCTTTATAATGTCATATATTTCTTTATTATTGATTATATATACTTTATAATCATTCTTAAATGGTTAACATGGAGAATGAATCTCATCGCATCGTGCAGACGGTAGTCCGTACGTACGCACGAGCGATGATATCATTTCCATAATTATTGAATTGAATTGTACTGGATGATAAAATATATCAGAATCAATATGATGTTCTAATAACAATTTATAGTTATTCTTTACACCATTATATCCATCCATTTAAGGTGGTGGTGGAAAATAGATTACACTACGGCGTGGAGACGGTATTCCGTACGTACGCACGCGCGGTGATTTATTTTTCCGTAGGATGGATAGATGGTGAAATAGGGTTGTTTCATACTTATAATAACATATCAGTATATGAGTGATACTGATGTTATTACTTCATAATAAAACAACCTAAGAAGAAGAAGTGGAAGAAGAAATAAAGATGAAAGAATCGGTAACGGACATTACCTCTTCTTTAAAGTGCTTCTTTGAGACCTCCTTTTAGGGCACTAAAATGGGTCTTTGAAGAAGAACGGAACCTATAGGATGTTTCTAGGGAAGTGGAGAAGAGAATTTTTCAGGGTTTGGCCGAGCTTTAAGGCTCAAAGTTATGGGAGGAAAAGAGGGAGGAGGTGCCCTTTTATAAGGGAGGAGAGGGGCACCTTTGGGAAAACTAATAATATTATTTTATTAAAAAGTCATGTTCGGTTTTAAATAGCTCCAAATTGATATATTTCGAAGCTAAGGTGGAGATGGGTCGAAATCCTCTCATCCAATAGAATTTAGACAAGTTCAGGTTCCTATTTTAACCTTATCATTTAGATTTAACATTAAGTTAAATAATTTTATTTTTACCGTGTCTTCATGTGTTCTTATACTATAGGGTTAATAAACTTACTATATCAAGCCAAACTAACCCCAAGTTGTTTATTATTAATATATATAACCTTATCTAAGTCATTTGGCAGAAACTTATATTTTTAGGAATAAAATAACAATTAATAATATAATATTTGTTTTAAAAACTATTTTATGTCAATTTTGACACTATTTGGTACATGATTTTTATGAAATTTATAACAGAATGATAAGTTCTAACCAAGTTACTTATATCAACAATAACATGTCATATTAACCTATAAAATTAGTGTAATTCATAAAAAGTCTCAAATTACATTTATTTGGGCATTTATAACATCAATTATGTCAATATTTCATTAATAAGACAATTAATGCATCATCTTTGTGTCATAATAAATGATAATTATTTAATCCCTAAAAATTCTAAATAAATTCCTATGATGTAGATAATTGTATTAGATTTCTGGATACTATTCATGTTCTAAGTTTCATGAATTTTATCACTAGATTAAAATTATTATACTTATAAGATTTAAGAAAGTGACATGTTGTCACATTCTTTGGTTTTAATAATAATTAAATTATTTTCGTTGAAAAAATTTAATTAAATGAATCTAATCCGACCCTTAGGTGATATGGGTCGACTTTTAATCATCCAATAGGATTTTTGACATTTGTTAGAGTAATTTTAAAATATTATATTTACCCTTAATTACCTGATTTACCTTTAACTATGGTAAATAAAATTTACCGTAGTTACTATTCATAATTCCCAAAAATAAAAAGTAGCCTATTAACATAATTTGGACCCACTGATTCCAAATATGGAATCCATTTTCTAAAATTCAATACACAGAAGTTGATGAAATGAAATTAAAATTAATCTCGTTGTCGAATAAAAACGGGTTTTTGTTTAAAACATTGCAAAAGATTGAATTGATTTAACCTACGAATTCAAGGTAAAATAAATGATAATGACATAAATTATATTAAATGGTAAAAATATATTGTATTTATACTTTAAAACCATTCAATATTATAATTTAACCACATAAGATATTTTGTTGAAAAAAGTTTTTTTTAATTAAAATATAGCGTGTTTTTACTATTCATTAAAATATGAAAGTTATCGGAAAAATATGAAACTTTATCAAATGTAAATATTTATATCCTGATTCAAAAGAAGAATTTTTTTTGTCAAATGGAACATATAAACATGTCAAAAACTAGATTTAAAGTGGGTGCGCCATTAAAAGGCGGCAACACTGCATTTTTTTGAAAAATACATATTTTACCCGAAAAATTTATTTTGTTCTTCTACCATATTCTAGAAATGTGTAAGATGAATAATAATGTTATAAAATTCGAAATTTAGTTAACACTATTCATAACGGCTAGTTCATAACAATATTATAATAATATATCGTTGTTTAGTAAAACCCGGTATTGCGTACAACACACGCTATCGAGGAAGGTCGCGATTGGGTGTAATACAAGGAAAGTCAAAGATGCGTGTTGAGCAAGATCATTTTGGTGTAGCGTAAAACACAAGACATTAATGAAATTAAAAATAATATTTTTCATAAAATCTCGGGGTGTTACATTCTACCCCCCTTAAAATGAATTTCTCCCTCGAAATTCGTCGGGGTTATAAATGGTTTACTATTCAAAAGTTTCTTTGATAGAAACCCACATCGTAAAAAGGAATACCAAAACTAATCTTTAAAAACAAAAGTATGAAACTTAACGGTTACCCAAATAAACTAATCACTGGGTTTCCACATAGGTGAAAATATGGATATGGGAGAGAAATCTAACCATCATGTTTTGGTGGAGAGTGGTAGAGAACATGGCTATGGAAAAGCCAGCAATCACAAAGCCATAAATTTGTGATGATCTAGGGTACCATCTGATTCATCAGATATAAGAGCACTAGGAAAACATTTTTGGTTTTTAAGATCATTTCCCTAAAGTTGAAAATTTTGAATTAGAAAAATACTTACTTGATTTTGGTATAATCTCACTGTTGTTCGTGCTTTGAACAATTTCCACTTCATCTCTTAAAGAAATGAAGTTGAATTTGTTATTTTTGAAGTGTTAACAGATCATGTGATAGAATGATGGGTCATTCCATCTCTTTCAAACAAAAGGTTAGCAAAAGTTATAAGACCATCTTATGGTTAGATTAATCATATATGGTTCCAAAAAATGAACTTATACTTCATATATCATACCGCTTAATAAAATAAAACTAGTTTATACTCACCAGGGACTTCCTGTAGGCTAGTGGTAGGTGATAAAGGCCAGTCGCACTTCGGTTGTGGGTTCATTTCCCACGGCCTTGTCCGACGCGATGGGCTGTCGCCCGTCCTGCAGGTTTTCCTTTTTCTAAAACTATATTACTATAACATCCCATCAATAATATCGAAAAAAGTTCTACCCTTAAACAATACTTAGCATATGTCCAACATAATCTATTCCAATATTTAGGCTTATCTAAAATACTTCGGACCAAGCTCATAGTATAAATAAAACGATTACTTGAAATGTCATCAACCAAGCATGTGAATACCATCATTTATCCCTCATATATCTTGTTCGTCACATTCCAATCATGTGAATACAATAAAATGAATACCCATTGAATCTTAGTGAAAACATGAGTGCTGTCAAAAGTTAACTCTTTCCACATACCAAAATCCTCAAAATTATATATACTCAAACCATGATAACACTTTGTCCTTATATCAATCATTATCTCATGAATACTGTCAAACATTTCATTTTCTCCTTATCCCTTCATTATGCGCATATCATCTGCTTTCCAAAATATTTGAATCACTTTTCATGGTTACCGGTACCTTAAAATTATTAAAAACCACAATAATACAAAAATATTCTAATACACAATAAAAGTACCTCAACAACATTATTATTGAATACCAATACATAAACACTTCAATCCATCCTCTTCAATTATTTTCCTGGAATAAGTCCTTCCTTGATTTAGAAGTAACTTTTTAGGTCAGGGCATTGTGTTGGGTAATGCCCATGTTCTCCAAAAATAATACATTGAACTCCATAACAGTCTATCACTCTATGACCCTTTTCTCCACACAGATAACATTGGTCCCTCCATTTGAGGTATTCCTCAAGGTTCTTCTTCCCTTATTTGGAAATCTCTATCTTCCTTTCTTTATGCTCCTCAACATGCGAACATGCATAATAGTCTATCTTCCTATTCTTTGATGAATTAGGTATCCCACTAAATTTCACCTTATTAATCATATATCGCGATGACTGATTCGGCATAATCACAATATCTTTCTCTCTAGGAATTACATAATTTTGTTGCTTATAGTCACCAATTTGTCCATTGGATTCAATGTTAACCGAATTCTATCTGGTTCCCTCCATTAAATAAAACACAAAAAGAATTCGTTCCGAGGAAAAAATCATGCTATAGAAAACAACATAGTAAAGGGGGAGTACCCTCAATATCTAACATCTTAGGGTAAATTATAAGATCGTTAGAGCAATTCTAGGACTATAACCAATACGTATACTTAACCTTAGAGACATCCCTAGAAATACCTTAGAAATATCTCTAGGGATCTCACTAGAGTTCTCGCATCCTAGTTTCCAAAGGTTGACTAAACCTTTCCCTTGATACCAACTGTAGAGACCGAAGCTTGACGTACATTGAAATTACATTACATTTTCGGAATACTTAGTACGTAACAAAAACACACACACAAGGATCGTAATAGTTTAGTGTCTTTGGAAACTCGGAACGTAATCTTCTAATCATGGTGAAAGATCTTCAATATCTCCCATAAATATCTTCCTTTTTTTTCTTACCTAAAACCTTTATTTATATCCTGGGGAAAAGAAAACAGAAAATGGTGAGCTCAAATGCTCAGTAAGGGTAAACAAAAGAAATATCAATCACATCATATACATAAGCACATAACTTTGGGAAATCTTAACCTGCAAAAGAGATCATAATTTCATAACATGGGATAAATCATGGCAGTGAAATGTAATCACAATAATCATAACTTAAAACATTAAACTTTGTGGAATGCACACATAATCATAGAGAATCATTTCTTGTTAGTCAAGACTCAATGCCAAGACTATCTTAGTGGACAAAGTCCCTTTCTGAACCGAGTCACCCTCGTTTCAGTCATGTTTCACTGAACCGGTATAACCTACCATTCCATCCATGTCTATCTCATGAGATATAAAATCTTTACCCAATGCATAATAGGTAGATATAGGTCCCACCCATCTCATAATGAAACCATTCTTATGTGTGCCACAAAAATCATAAATCATACATCATTGCATAACCCATGTAATAAAAATGGGATTCTTAAACAACATGACATCATAAAACAATCCATATAAGATAAAGGATTTCATAAAAATAATTTCATCACAACATAATCAAATCAATGTAATAATAGGGATAGAAACTTAATCCTTTATTATCTTAGTTGGAAGATAATTTTGATAAAACACTTGAACTCCATTCTTGAGGAAAATATCCTTTCTACTTAAAAAAAATACTTTTCCTTTCTTAACATGTGATACTGTTTTAAACTAAAAGAAGCTGATTAAAAATAAACTTGAAAACTTTTAAAGGAAGCTTCTTGGAAATAATGTTTTAAAAATCCATTCATGCCATATAAGTTAAAAAAACATTCTACGTACTTTTTTCGGAAAATTCAAAAAGTACCTCGTACGAAAAACGACAAAAGTTTCCTTTCATATCTTTTACTAAAAACTCACCGAAGGGTAAAATTGGATTTAAAAAATTGTAGGTGGATGGAAATAATATTAAATATTTAGGAAACATGTATTTGGATGATAAAATACACCCCATTAAATACTAAAGTATAAACAATCTCGGATAAAAATGAGATTGTGATATTTCCCTTACCTTAGGTCAGATTTGCTTCGTAAGTGTCTGAACCTCCTGTATAATGATTTAAATAATGTCATTTACTTATTAAAGAATCATATTCATTGTTATTATATCATATATGGTTCACTTATGACTTTATATTACCCGTTCTTTTGTAAATTCATGTTAAAGTAGCGTTTTGAGTAAAATCGTCTCATTTGTCGTTCGTGTTTTGACTTGTAATTATTCATATGATTACATAGATCATTATTACTTAATTATAGAATATAAAACATGATTTATATATAATATATATTCAGAATATACATATATATAATGGAGCGATAAATGGAAAGAAATACACCGTTCATGGAGACGGTAGGCCGTACGTACGCATGAACGCTGTTTTCTTTTCGTTATTGAATTGAGTGGAATTATGTAGATGGAATACATATATATACACATAAATCCAGTATCTTTATAATGTCATATATTTCATTATTATTTCTTATATATACTTTATAATAATTCTTAAATGGTTAACATGGAGAATGAATCTCATCGCATCGTGGAGACGGTAGTCCGTACGTACGCACGAGCGATGATATCATTTCCATAATTATTGAATTGAATTGGAGTGGATGATACAATATATCAGAATCAATATGATGTTCTAATAACTATGTATAGTTATTCTTTACACCATTATATCCATCCATGTAAGGTGGTGGTGGAAAATAGATTACACCATGGCGTGGAGACGGTATTCCGTACGTACGCACGCGCGGTGATTTCTTTTTCCGTAGGATGGATAGATGGTGAAATAGGGTTGTTTCATACTTATAATAACATAACAGTATATTAGTGATACTGATGTTATTACTTCATAATGAAACAATCTAAGAAGAAGAAGTGGAAGAAGAAATAAAGATGAAAGAATCGGTAACGGACATTACCTCTTCTTTGAAGTGCTTCTTTGAGACCTCCTTTTAGGGCACTAAAATGGGTCTTTGAAGAAGAACAGAACCTCTAGGATGTTTCTAGGGAAGTGGAGAAGAGAATGTTTCAGGGTTTGGACAATCTTTAAGGATCAAAGTTGTGTGAGGAAGAGAGGGAGGAGGTGCCCTTTTATAAGGGAGGAGAGGGGTACCTTTGGGAAAACTAAAAATATTATTTTATTATAAAGTCAAGTTCGGTTTTAAATAGCTCCAAATTGATATATTTCTAAAATAAGGTGGGGATGGGTCGAAATCCTCTCATAATATATAATTTAGACAAGTTTAGGTTCCTATTTTAACCTTATCATTTAGATTTAACATTAAGTTAAATAATTTTACTTTTACCGTGTCTTCTTGTGTTCTTATAATATAAGGTTAATAAACTTACTATATCAAGCCAAACTAACCCCAAGTTGTTTATAATTAATATATATAACCTTATCTAAGTCATTTGGCCGAACCTTAGATTTTTAGTAATAAAATAACAATTAATAATATAATATTTGTTTTAAAAACTATTTTATTTCAATTTTGACACTATTTGGTACATGATTTTTATGAAATTCATAACATAATGATAAGTTCTAACCAAGTTACTTAAATCAACCATCACATGTCATATTAACCTAGAAAATTAGTTTAAGTCATAAAAAGTCTCAAATTACATTTATTTGGGCATTTACAACATCAATTATGTCAATATTTCATTAATAAGACAATTAATGCATCATCTTTGTGTCATAATAAATGATAATTATTTAATCCCTAAAAATTCTTAATAAATTCCTATGATGTAGATAATTGTAATATATTTCTGCATACTATTCATGTTCGAAGTTTCATGACGTTTATCACTAGATTAAAATTATTATACTTATAAGATTTAAGAAAGTGACATGTTGTCACATTCTTTGGTTTTAATAATAATTAAATTGTTTTCATTGAAAAAATTTAATTAAATGAATCTAATCCGACCCTTAGGTGATATGGGTCGACTTTTAGTCATCCAATAGGATTTTTGACATTTTTAAGGGTAATTTTAAAATATTATATTTACCCTTAATTACCTGATTTACCTTTAACTATGGTAAATAAAATTTACTATAGTTACTATTCATAATTCCCAAAAATAAAAAGTAGCCTATTAACATAATTTGGACCCACTGATTCCAAATGTGGAATCCATTTTTTTAAAATTCAATACACAGAAGTTGCAGAAATGAAATTAAAATTAATCTCGTCGTCGAATAAAAACGGGTTTTTGTTTAAAACATTGCAAAAGATTGAATTAATTTAACCTAATAATTCAAGGTAAAATCAATGCTAATGACATACATTATATTAAATGGTAAAAATATATTCTATTTATACTTTAAAACCATTAAATATTATAATTTAACCACATAAGATATTATGATGAGAAAAGTTGTTTTTAATTAAAATATAGCGTGTTTTTACTATTCATTAAAATATGAATGTTATCGGAAAAATATCAAAACTTTATCTAATGTAAATTTTTATATCCTGATTCAAAAGAAGAATTTTATTTTGTCAAATTGAACATATAAACATGTCAAAAACTAGATTTAAAGTGGGTGCGCCATCAAAAGGCGGCAAAACTGCATTTTTTGAAAAATACTTATTTTACCCGAAAAATTTCTTTTGTTCTTATACAATGTTCTAGAAATGTGTAAGATGAATAATAATGTTATAAAATTCAAAATTTAGTTAAAAATATTCATAATGGATAGTTCATAACAATATTATAATAATATATCGTTGTTTAGTAAAACCCGGTATTGCGTACAACACACGCTATCGAGGACGGTCGCGATTGCGTGTAATACAAGGCAAGTCAAAGATGCGTGTTGAGAAAGCTCCTTTTGGTGTAGCATACAACACAAGACATTAATGAAATTAAAAAGAATATTTTTCATAAAATCTAGGGGTGTTACAAGTAGAGCCTATAAGATGAAGTTAGTGAATTTTATAGGATATTTGGGCAGGGTTTGGCCAAACCGAAAGGCATTGAAGGTGTGAATTAGTGTGTAGGGGGAGTGACCTTTTATAAGAGGGGTTAGGGGAATCTTAGGGAAAGCTAGAAATATTATTTTATAATAAATTCATATTTGGTTTCCAATGGATAAAAAGTGGATTATTTATTGTTTAAGGTAGGTATTGGTCATAAACCACTCAACCAATAGGTTTTAGATAGGTTTAGGCCACTATATCTTTTTAATTTAACTCTTAGTTAAATATTTTGACATTTACCATGTCTCTTTGTATTTTTATATTATATAGTTAATAAACTTACAATATACTTCCAAGCGACCCCCAAGTGGTCTATTAATGATAAAAATATCATTATATAAGTCCTTTGTCCAAACCTTAGATTTTCTCGAATAGAATATCAATTAATAATATAATAATGTTTTTCAAAACTCATTTATGTCAATATTGACAGTATTTAATAATTGGTTTTTGTTAAAGACTTAAAAACATTATTAATTCGAACCAAATTCATTTAAGATATAATAACATGTTATATTAAACAATAAAATTCGTGGATGTCATTAAAACATTCAAATTATATTTATTTTAACATTTATAATACCAATTATTTTACTCTTTCATTAATAAGGAAAATAATGCATCATTATTGTGTCATAAATAAATTTAATTATTCAATGTATAAAAATTAAAGATAAAATTACATTATGTAAGAAATATTTTTGAATTTCTAATGAACATTTATAGTCGAAAATATAACATATTTATCCCAATGTAAAAATTGTTTTGCTAAAAGATATATGCTTATGTCATTTTTGTATTACTTTAACTTAATTAATATAAAGTGTCATTATCACTTACAAATGGCTCCATGAGGTCCCCAAATCGACCCAAAGATGACCATGGTCGGACATGTATCAATAAATAGGGTTAGGAAACTTTTTAGGGTAATTTAATATTTTAATAATATTATTTTTACCCCTATTTACTGGATTTACCCTTTAACCATGGTAAATAAAATATTTACCGAAATAATTATTCAAAATGTCTAAAAATAAAAGTAACATATTTACACTATTTGGACCTCCGGATTCTAAATATGGAATCCATTTTTAAAAATTCAAAACACATAAGTGGTAGAAATTAATTTAAAATTAATTTCTGTTGTCAAAACAAAGAGCGTTTTTTTAAGAAATAATAACTATAAAAATATTGACACTTGTTTATGTTTAGATTAAATGTGAAATTACGTCCAATTACCAATATTTGATTAAATGGAAAAAATATATTATACTTATACTTTAAAACCTTTAAAAAGTATTATTTATCACAATTAATTATTTGGATTAAAAATGTTGTTTTTAATTAATGTTTAGTATTTTTCACTATTCATCAAAATTTGCTAGTTTGATTGGTTGCGATATGTTAGAACTAGAAGTTGTGTTCAATGAAAGATAATAAATTATTCAAAGGGAAATGTACCATGGAATCTTGGGGTGTTACATTTTCACCTCCTTAAATAAATTTTGTCCTCGAAATTTTTGAAATTGGGATTGTGAATATAATGGAAATTCCCACATTAGAAAAGAGTCAATAAAACTACAACTTTAAAAGAAAGAAAGAGAAGTATACAGGTCACCCGAGATAACCCATACTAGGATACCATGTAGAAAAACATGGATATGGATGATAAACTGAGTGTCAAGTTCTGATGGAGAGGGATATAGAACATTATCATGAGAATGTTAACAACAAGAATACTACAAACTTGTGATGGGGAAAAAGTCATTAGTCTCCCAGTAGGAAAAATAAATGGACAACATTTTTTTTGTTTTAAGTTACATTACATAAATATGAGGAACTCATTTATGAGATTGAATAAGAACATAAAGAGATATAATTACTTTTTAATTAGAGTTTCATTCTTTAATAAATTTCTACCACTAACTCAATTTTTTTTAACAATGAGTATTCAAGAAGACATGGTCACACTAGAAGAGATAGAATAAACATCTATAGAATCACATGATCCACGATGGATAAACTATATATTAACCTTGTCTTTAGAGATTAATCAAAACCAAAATTTTTATTATAAGATCTGATGATCCCCCAAAAGGATATTCCATTAGATGAAGAAACACTAATCTTAATTTCTAAAACTAAGCCAACAATACCCCAATGTAAAATAAATACCATTCAATAATCAATTGTCCATAAAATCCTTCAATATAATCCAAACTAATATTGAAACAAAAAACATAGAAGAATGTGGGTATGTAGTCTTCCACATTATATTGTATCTCCAAATGACATCAAATACTGTTAAAGTCACATAAATAGAAGTAATTAACTTGATCACATATTCTCTATTATTGGTTAATAATTTCCATAAATAAACCAGATCACTATAAATCCACAATAAAAAAATAGATAAAAATCCACCATTACACTTCAAATGAAATCCCATAGTTTTCTATTTTCCTGGAGAATATAGTGTTCCCAACAAAGCGAACATATTCTAAAATAGCATTTATCACTTAATCACTGAATCATTTTCCTATACTAAGGGTATTCATTTGATAAGACAAAATATCCAAACTAAACTTATTATTGGTAAATAAAATCATTTATCTAATAATAAATAGTCACACTAACCAAGGAATTCAGGTAGTCTAGTGGTAGGCGATAAATCCCAATCGCACTTTGGTTGTGGGTTCGATTCCCATAGCTTTATCCGACGTGGTGGGTTGACACATGGTCTGCGTGTAGTAATTTTTCAAAAACTATATTTTATTAAATTACCAAAATGAGACAAATTCCTCAAAATAACCATAACATAATTTAACCACAAATGTTATCTCATACCTTGCATCTTCATCATAAAATATAATAACATATAATTCCCTCAAACCCAATGATCATATAAAACCAAATAGTTATTTATAAATATATCCACAAGAGAGAAGATCAGTCTTCCTCAAATATCATTTTCACATGAAAAACTGCAGGGTTACAAATATAAGAGAAAATTATTCCAATGTAATCCTGTAAACAAGGAGTACTGGTACTTTTAAAAATTTCTCCAACCATTTAATTCCACATGGCTTCTTCTTTGACCATGAAAATATCCTATAGAATAGGTCATTCACCGAAGTAATGTCTAGGTCCCCTGGATTTATAGAAAGTGACTGTAAATTGATTCTTGGGACCATTTTTTTCTTCCATAGTACTCTTCATTTTTTCTCAGCAATTCTTCACTTTACATCCTACTTTCCGGCGTGTAAAAAATTTCCTTATTCGATTGAGACACTTTCCTGGGTGTCTCCTTCCACTTTTCCTATATGATGGAAATTGAGGATTCTTTTCTCCATGTTCTTTACTACCGGAGCTCTTATCATTAATCACCTTTGTCTTCTTTGTTGAGTCTGAATGTTGGTAAATATATATGTTGTTGGTGATATTTTTGGAAAACTAATTTGAAATGAACAAGATATCTTTTACACCTATCAACATTCCATTTTGTTGCTCATTTCCACCACCGTTCCCACCTTGTACATCATTCTGAATGTTACTATGACTTCCTTGGAATCCAAAAATTGAATAAAACCAGAAATCATTGTGTGAGTAACAGTAGTCACAAAATAATATAGAGAATATCATGACACCATATTCTCAATTTTAAACACCTTAAGATTAACCAAGGTCATTTATTCTCATCTTATATTAAAATTATTTAAATCAGTTTTTAAGGAAAATGTAAATTATCTTAAGCATATCCCCTGGGAGTGTCATAACCAAGTGTGCAGTAAGGCCTGTGGTCATGCACCAGTTCCCGTTCAAGTCTAGCTCAAAGTGGTGTTTTCAGGTTTTACCACTAGGTACATCTGTGCCAGAGCCGCCACTACCTTCTTGTATCTAGACAAGGATGTAATGCTCAGAAAACTCACAATATCTCTACAATACCAAAATTCTAGGAAGTTCATTTATACTAATACTAAATGTACATCATAGTTCTATGTTCTCTAATCAGAGTTTATCTAAATATAGTTTCCATGGTTTTTACTAAACTTTCTCTAATACCAACTGTAACGCCCCGACCCTAGAAGCCTATAATTGGTGCATTATTACGTATCATTGGCATGATCATAAAATATCATGTCTCAAAAGACCAATTAGTTTAGTAACCTTGGAAGAACTAGATACATTCATAATGTTTTCATTACATCATAAAATGGAAAACTACAACAACATTGTCTCCATAGACAACACTAAGATCCCATAGACTGTCCCTGGAGGTCAGTAATAATAAATATTCCTTCATGAACACCATTATCCCCTGGATTAACCCTGTATATCAATAACAATACACTTCTTGGAATCCTGGGAAAATAAAACATAGAAATGGGTGAGCTTAGATGCTCAGTAAGGATAACAATACAATGAAAACTTTCATAAATAAGCATAAAATTTTAAAGAAATGTATAACTAAAACAAAATCATTTTAAACATGATCTTCAGCATAATATGGCAAAAATAAAATGAAGTAATTCCATTTCCTTATTCACATAGATATTCTACTAGTCGAATAATCACGTGAAATATCAATAACCACTTTCATAATGATGGAATGCAAAATTCCAAACTGTCATAACCACATAGTCAAGGCCATGTTCCAAGACTACAAATAATATTTTCTCAGGGCCTTGTGGAAAGACACTAGTTTTTCTCATGAGACCTACCGATGCATCGAGGATATATAGTGGGCTCCACCCGTCACTTATTAAGTCCAATCCATTTCTCATATGAACAGGTTTAAACATATCATAAACATTCGTATTAAAACTAGCATACGAAATGTTTATATTTTCTCCATAAACCATGTATGGTATAAAAATAACACGTCCACAGTAAAACATATCACAAAAACTTCAATACAGTATGGATGTTTTGTATCATAGTTAATCAACTTCAAAAAATCTTAAAATCCATCAAAGGATGTTGAAATAGATGAAATCAAAACTATTTGAGAGAAATATCTCTTTTTTTGAAATCATTTAAAAGTCACATAATTATAAAATAAAACATTTAATTTTAAAATATTATTATAATCTTGTAAGGGAAGCTTCAACAATTTTATAAAGGTGGAAATTAGCCACACCCTCCGTATAAGATAAAAAAAGACATTATTAACTTAATTTTGACAAAAAGGTTAAAATGGAACTTGTTTGGAAAACGACAGAAAGATTCCTTTATAAATATCTTATAAAAAGTCAAAAAATTGTATAAATTACTTTAACCCATAGTATATAAAATATTAATAATGATTTGACATACATTTATATGAAACATGGATGTGGATGATAAAGAGGTCCTAGTGGATAATAATTTGTAAACCACCTCAGATAATGAAGAGATTGTGAAATAAACCCTTACCAAATTGGTAACTTACGAAACATACACCCCATGAAAGAGGTATCATACATTGAATATGTAAATAATCATAAATTAAAGTGTATTACACAAATAATACAATTACGGGCAGTACATACACCACACAAAAGGTAATAGTGGCAATATGGCATGAATCTCACGAGAATAAGGAGTGAGATGAAAAACCCATACTTTGTTCTTTTTCCTTGGTCAAGGGAAGGTTAACCTCCTATATAATGGTGAAATAATTGTTTTTAATCATACAATAATTATATTAATTAATGTGATATCATATATGATCTTTTAACATTGATTTACTAATAATATCTTAGTATTATCATCGTTTCGGGTGTTAAAGGATTCATTTTCCTTTATATTATTTATTATGTGAGACATATTTGTTATGGATGGGATGTATATTATTCATATCCAGAATTATATCATGTCTATAAATAGTATTTTTAATCATAGAATGAAATTTATTCTTGAATGGATATGATGGGGAATGAATCTCATCGCATTCTTGGAGATGGTAATCCGTACGTACGCACGAGTGACTATATAGCTCTTTTGATATTAAATTAATATATAATTGGATGGTATATCATATATACAGAATAATTATCATTTAATATTTATTATTTACATGAATTACCCATCATTATTATACCTATCCAAATAATAAAGTATTGAATAACAATTACACCACGACGTGGAGACGGTAATCCGTACGTACGCACGTATGGTAACATGTCATTAAAAAGATGGAAAAAATAATGAATAATGTCATACCATATTTATATTATATTCACAGTATATAGATGATACTGGATTTATTATTTTATAATAGAAATAACAAAAAAGATGAAGTGGAAGAAGAAAAGAACTTGAAAGAGGGTGATGAAATTATTACCTCTTCTTCGGGTTCTTCCTTTTGATTTGATCAAAAGGGCTCCTTAAGATGGATTTATGACAAAATTAGGGCCTCTAGGATTAATTGAGGGAAGTTTATAAGATATTTGGGTAGGGTTTGGCCGAGCCAAAAGGCTTGGAAGGTGTGAATTAGTGAGTAGTAGGAGTGCCCTTTTATAAGAGGGGTGAGGGGCTCCTTAGGAAAAGCTAGAAATATTATTTTATAATAAATTTATATTCGGTTTCTAATGGATCCAAAGTGGATTTTTAAAATTTTAAGGTAGGGATAGGTCGAAAATGACTCAAACAATAGTTTATAGACAGGTTTGGGCCACTATATTAACTTTATCTTTTTTATTTAACTCGTAGTTAAATAGTTTGACATTTACCATGTGTCTTTATATTCTTTTATTATATAGTTAATAAAAATACTATATAATTCTAAGAGACCCCAAGGGGTCCATTTATGGTACACCTATCATTATATAACTCTGTTGGAAGAACCTTATATTTCTAAGAATATAATATCAATTAATAATATAATATTTGTTTTAAAAAATCATTTATATCAATTTTGACATTATTTAATAACTGAATTTTGATAAAGTCTTAAAAACTATATTAATTAAAACCAAATTCATTTAAGCAATACTATCATGTCATATTAACCAATAATATTCGTGGATGACATCAAAACTATCAAATTATATTTATTTTAACATTTATAATACCAATAATTTGATTCTTTCATTAATAAGGAAAATATTGCATCATTATTGTGTCATAAATAAATTTCATTATTCAATGTCTAAAAATTATAAATAAAATTCCGTTATGTAGGAAATATTTTTATATTTCTAATTAATATTTATAGTTGAAAATATAACATATATAACCCTATGTAAAAATTGTTTTTCTAAAAGACATATGCTTATGTCAATTTTGTATTTACTTTAACTTAATTAATATAAAGTGTCATTATCACTTACAAGTGGCTCCATGGAGTCCCAAAATCAACCCAAAGATGACCCTGGTCTGAAATTTATCATCCAAAAAGTTTAGGACACATTTTAGTGTAATTTAACATTATTATAATATTATTTTTTTTGTATTACTTTAACTTAATTAATATAAAGTGTCATTATCACTTACAAGTGGCTTCATGAGGTCCCCAAATCGACCGAAAGATGACCATGGTCAGACATGTATCAATAAATAGGGTTAGGACACTTTCTAGGGCAATTTAATATTTTAATAATATTATTTTTTACCCCTATTTACTGGATTTACCCTTTAACCATGGTAAATAAAATATTTACCGAAATAATTATTCAAAATGTATAAAAATAAAAGTAACCTATTATTAAAAATTTCTGAAAATTCCTAGTTGGATTCTATGAGTGATTATTATATAAAAATAATTGTTTAGAATTTTAAATATATTGGGAAAATGTGAAATGATGTGTCCCAATTTTTTTTGGTTTTAAAAAGAAATGTGTATTGGAATTAAAATGTGGTTTGACATGTGACGACGGTTAATGGACCATTAGGCATTTTTATAAAACATTTGTTGGTATGGAAGTGTAATGTGAGTGTTTAAAAGATATTTTTAAATGATTTTGTGGTGATAAAAGTTTTTTCATAACATTTTAGAATGGTTTATTTTGTTCTTTTAAAGTGATTGTTTTGTAAAAATGACAAAAGGTCCATTCAGAAATTTGGTGATAATTGTGGAAGTGTAAATCATTAAAACCATCTTAAGAAAATTGTATTACCTTGTTTTTAAATGAATATTCAATTGTTGGGATGTTCTCAATGTTTAATATTTATGACCGATGTACTTTCTACAGAATGGGAGACTGTTGGTACAGAATCCTTCATGACATATGAGTCATATAGAAAGAAAATGATCCTTGGAGTGGCTCAAGGTGATGCCAGTTGTTGAATTGTTATTATATATGCATGTGATTGGATGCTCTATTTTCATTGGTTGTATCACCCCCTTTATACTTGAGATATGGGTACCTAGTAATGTGATATAAATTTCTTAGAAAAATTTCTAAACTAGATATATTATGTACTGGCTAGTGGCCCATAAAAGGTAGATATATTAGGTTTATTGATATGGGATTTTCCCCTCATTCTGTCATGAGTTTGGGTGGCCAGTAGTATTTAGGGAACTTTTTCTGTCATCATGTGAGGGATGCTTCCAAGGATGGGTCTCATGTATTAGTGTGATCTATATTATTCATGATCTTTGTGGCTAACCCATGTTTATTAGAACATAGTTTCTTATGGTGAATGATTGTGATGCAATTTTGGTTAGTTAATCTTGTATGTTTATTTACACTACCCATTTCATATGAATATTTTTCGTACTCCTTGAGTTCTATGGTTTTATGATAAAATGGAAAATTGTTTTGATGTGTTTGTGGAAAAATATTTTGGAAATTATTTTCACTCTTTATCTTTATCATAAATGAAATTTCTTATTTCTATTTTAAAAATGCATTGGTTACTTTTTGAAAATATAATGTGGTTTTAATGGTTAAAAGGGAATTGGACCGTTTATGGTTTTCTTTGGAAAATTTATTAAAATATTATAATCATAAATTATATTTCAATGTTAAAATTTAGTTTCCTTTAATTTTAAAGGATGTGCATTGGGAATAGATTATTTGGGCTATCCTAGATTGTATTAATACTCACACCTATATATGATCTTGTTTTTAGTTTCTAGTGTAGGTCTCAAATTGGTATTGATCTCCATGGGTGTTGTATGGTCTTGGTATTTGAGAGTGACACATGGGATAACATAGAGATGTTTTTTATTTTTCTTTTTTGGTTTATTTAATATAGTTCAGTTTTATTATCATCTATGTAAAAGATAATTAGATGATTATTTATTTATGTGGGATTCTTTGGTTATCATTCCTTTATTTAGTTATTTATTTATTATTGGGTCAAATAATTCCCTTTGATTAATTTTTTGATGCCCAAATCTAGTTACCATACCATTGGGATCTAAAGGTTCTTATCGCGGATCAGCTTGGGTGAACAGTTCAGGGTTGATCTGGGTTGGTTCATGACGAAATGTTATGAGAGCTTCTCAATTCGTTAGGGGACCTTTTTTTTCTTCAGAACACCTAATATTATTTTTGATGTCAATGTAGATAGCATATTAGGAATGTCGGGAATTGAGATATAGGATCTAGAAGATGTCATGAACCCTTTTTTTATTTTGGTTCTCAGGTTCCACTGGGAATTATGGTTTTGTTGGTTCTATTAGTTTCTTATGAATTGTTTGGGGATTGGGATAAAAAAAGGTATTTGGGATAGTGGTTTTCGTGAGATCGTAAGGCCCATAAAGCCTTGTATTGTAGATGGAATAGTCGTAGTAGGCTATATGTTATGTTGGTGTGTTTTGAATATTGATGCCAACCGTATGGAAAAGTCTACAATAACCCTAGTTCTATCTTGTGATTAGTTTTGAACCATCGTTGATTATGATTTTTTTATTTAAAAAAATCATTTTTTTGGGATTGAGGAAGAATGATTTAAAAGAGTAAATGGTTTGGTTTTGGAAAAGAGAAAATTGTATTTTTAGAACATAAATGAGGAATGCCTTCAAAAAATAAATTTTAAAAAAAATAACTCTTTGCGGTGAACATAAATGGTTTAATGCGATTGAATTTTTATTTTAAAAACCTTGAGTTTTTTTAATTTTTTATATTAGAAATCATAACTTTATTTATAGAGAGAGTTTTGAAAATAATTTTGAATGCGAATGAATTTGATTTTAACCAAATGATTTTATAGAATGGGTATGTTAATCTACTAAAATTTTTGAGAATGTTAAGAGATGTGATTTTAAATGGATAGAAATATATTGATGTGTGATTCTTGAAAACAATTTTTTTATAAGTTGTTGTTGACATTTTGAAAAGATTTATGAATTTTATAATGTAAAGTGGATTAAATGTGTGAAAATCATTGGTGGCTTGTTTATTTATGAAAATGGGAAAGATTTGTTTTGACCATTTTTATTTTCTATAGTTTCTCACATGCATTGTTATATGGGGATGGTGTATGAATAGTTATGTGGGTGGATGAGTACTCAAATTTGCATAACAGATGGGTGCTCGGATTGGCCCAAAAGTGTGTATGTGAGTGAGAGTCTATGGAATACCATTGGCGATTATGAAAATAAACCATTATTATTATTATTTCAAATGTTTTTTAAAGCCTAAAATTTTAGTGTTTTAGTAAGCCAATGGTTCTGTGTCTTGTCATTCTATGATTTAGAAGTGTTGTTTATTTTCTGTTCTTTCTCATGATTTGGAGGTGAATTTTATGTTGAGTTATGATATTGGTATTTTTATGAATTTTTGGTCTTTTATAATTGTCTATTGGGTATATTGAATGGTTTTTGGAATCTTTTAGTTAGTTTTCATAGAGGTCTTGGTTTTCTTATTTTCCTATGTTCCCCCCACAGATATTTTATGCATGTTTTTGGTGTTGCTATGAGTTATAACCCTTTATAAATCTTTCCAGTTGATCAAACAATATATTTTTTTGTTGTTCATAGAAATGAAAATAAACCTCTTCAAAGGATACACCCTCCATTTAAAAGAGTAGATATATTCTTGGGTTCTATATAAAGTGCCTTCCTATTTTGATGATCTATTCTATTATAGACGTTTTGAAAGATGATATTTTTTGTGTTTTTTCAGGTCCATTTTTATTATAATCCTTGTTCAATGATCGAAATAATGGTTTGTGCATCATCCAAGTCCATATATAGGTTAAATTGTGTTGTTTGATCCATTGTGTTTATTGGTGTGTCATACTCATTTGTTTCGGCCTGGAGTGCTATATGGCTAGTTGTGGCACCAAAAGAAGGAGTTCTGATTATGGATTATCAGCTCTTGAATGCAAGGAAGTCAATGAATAAAACATCAGGGCTATATCCAATTGTATTATAGTTAAGATATCACATAGCAAGGAATCATGGGGGTGTGGGGAGTTTTTCTAAACTCGTGTTTTCATCATTATGTTGAAGCGGTTTTAATGTTCCTATTACAGGAAATCTATTGATGTGAAAATTTCTAATGTGTTTTCCTTGTGAGGACAGTACATGTTAACCCAGTGTGTCTTCAGTTCAAGGCTATGTAGAGGTGATGAGATGTGGTTTGTTTGTCATTTGGATTAGAGTTCATTTCATTTGGGCCTCCCGTCCCTTCCCCTTATAGTGGTGGTTTTTACTCTTTATGGGTATGTTTTTTAGTTTGTTTGATCTCATTGGTTCATAATGGTGGGGAGACCCATCATGGGTCTTTCTGAAATTTCTCCTGAAATAATTAGTGTTTGTGGGTATATTTTTATGGGTATTTTATTCAGTCCTTCTATGTTGATAAACTTGGTTTGGTTATCAGTGTTATCCTGAAGGCATGTGGTTTTGTTTGAGTTTATCTAATATCTAGTTCCTCTTTGTTTGGGGAAACTTGGATATTTTGGAGTGCACCAAATTGTTTCATTTTATTTAGTTTTTTTTGGGTTGTATATTGAGTTTTATGATTTTCTTGAAAATGTGGTTTATATTTTTTAGGTTTTTTCAAGTAAGAGGTGTGATTTTCATTTGGTGGGGGTTGAGTTGTTCTTGATTTAAGATGTTGGAATCATGCGGTTGAGGAAATACTTTTGATTTATTAATCCAATATAAAATTTTTTGTCTCACTAATGGAATAATGTGTTATGGTGGTGAGAATTGTCACACCTAGATTGTTTTTTCATCCTCTGTTTTGGATTACCTATTGGCTCTTGGTTTTTCTCCAATGTTCTGGGTGTTCTATATTTAAATTTTTAGTTTTAGTGGGTTTGGGTGGTCTTTTGACCTATTATTGGTTATAGAGAAAGGTATGAGGAGGATGTGTCTTTGAAAATGATTTTTTTAACACTCATAGTGGTGACTTTTCAGGTGGTATGTTTGTTGGATGTTTTTCCCATCGAGTTAGATGATTCTTGGGGTGAAAAAATGATTTTGGGAAAATTTTCTAGGTCAATAATTTATGGTGGAATGGATAGACTAATCATTCAGGTAAGTGTGCAGGGGTCACATGGTTTAGTCACATGGTTTAACTAAGCGTGAATCCAATGCGGGTATGCCTTGCAACAATAGACTGTAGGAAACCACACGGTTTGTGCATATTATGTTAAGTAGTATGATCTAACTATAAAACCCACTTATGAAAGGGTATTTTGGGATTTTATTACTTTTTTTAATTGGGGTTATTCCATTAGCCTATCCCATTCAATCCCAATGACCAAAACTCCTTCGATTAGGGTTTTCGGACCCTCCAAGCCCCTCCTAGTTAAATTTATGGTGTTTTTTGGATAATCTTCACCCAGTTTGAAATGTTAGGGATCCATTCTCTTTATCATTTTATTTTCTTCCATTTACCTCTCTACTATAACCCTAGTAGACATACATGGCATATTTGGTTATCTATGGTGGTGTGAAATTAGTAGGTTTTCCTTCTTAAGGTACCTCTTGGATGTTCTTGCTTTTCGAACCTTCATGGAGTGGTTTTCAATGTGCGATGTTGAAGCACAATGACATTGAGGAAGGATACCATTAAAATTTATATTTTAATTTTAGAATCATTTATTTCATTATTTTTACTCCTTCCATGAATATTAAATATTGATATGTGATCCTTGGAATAATTTTTTGGTGGGAAAATGGTTATTGATCCCAGGTTTTTTGAAAAATAGTATTGCTTTTTTATATTGTGGACACCATGTGTTTTAGAAAATAATTGATTGGTTTTATGAGTGATTTGTGTTATAAAAATCATGGGATGGAATTCTAAATATATTGGTGACATGTGATATGAGGATTTGGGTACCTTTTATGGGTTCTTCATGTGGTTTGGTATTAAAAAGTAATGTGTACTAGATTTTAAATGTTGTTTGGAATATGACGATGGTAAATGGGCCGTTTGACATTTCTATAAAAATGTATTTGTCTTGGAAGTGTGATGTCAGTATTTAAAAGAATTTTAAAAATTATTTTGAAGTTGAAAATAGTGTTTTTACACCCTTTTATAATCACTAGTGCAGAAAACGTTTTTTACGTCGGTTATTTTTAAATTTTGACGTCGGTTTCTAGCCGACGTTAGTACGTGCGACGTTATAAATAAGTTTTTGGACGTCGATAATTTAAAAACCGACGTCAAAAACATAAAATCACGATGTTTATCACGTCAGTTATTTTAGAACTGACGTGATAAATGGTCTGGAGAATGGTTTATCACGTCGGTTATTTTAGAACCGACGTGATAAAGGGCCTGGAGAATGGTTTATCACGTCGGTTATCGAAGAACCGATGTGATAAATGGCCTGGAAAATGGTTTATCACGTCCGTTCTTAAACAACCGACGTGATAAATAGGGGGTGAGGGTGTTTATCACGTCGGTTCATATAAAACTGACGTGAAAAACCAGGGGAGGGGGGTTTATCACATCGGTTATTGTATAACCGCCGTGATAAACCGGTGGGAGGGGGCTTATCATGTCGGTTAGTCAATAACCGACATGATAAACCATTGTCCAGGACGTTTAGCACGTCAGTTATTCAATAACCGACGTGCTAAACCATTCTCCAGGCCCTTTATCACGTCGGTTATTAAATAACCGACGTGATAAACCATTCTCCAGGACTTTTATCACATCGGTTATTAAATAACCGACGTGATAAACTATTTTCCAGGCCTTTTATCACGTCGGTTATTAAATAACCGACGTGATAAACTATTTTCCAGGCCTTTTATCACATCGGTTATTAAATAACCGACGTGATAAACCCAAATTTTTTTTAAACAGAATGCCGTGATCTTCTCTCCACCAGAATCAACCAGAAAATAAATCAAGAAATCATACCACAAAAACAGAAGTACATCAAAATTAAGCATGTAAATAGATAACATATAAAACTTACCCACTAGACAACATCCACCCTCATTTATACCCCATGGAAAGCCCTCCACCACCCCGTTGGAGCCCTCACCCTCATTTATACCCCCTAGACAGCCGTCCCCCACCCCATTGGAGCTTCCACCCTCATGTATACCCCTTGGACAACCCTCCCCCACCCCATTGGAGCCCCCACCACACTCCCAGACTGCCCCCCGACCCTCGGACACCCCCAAACACCCCTCGACAACCCCCCACCCCGCCTGAACAACACCTCCTCACCCCCTCACCCCACTTGACAGCCCCCAGCACACCCCTGGACAACCCCCCACCCCTGGACAGCAGTCCCACACCCCTGGACCGGCTTCCCACACCCCTGGACATCCCTTCCACACCCCAAGACTGTCCCCCCACCCCACCAGACAGCCCTCCCAGACCGCTGGACACCCCCAACCCCACTGAACACACCCCCACACCCTGGGAACCCCTCCCCCACAGACCCAAATCCATACCAGAAGAACCATCAAAAGTAGACCAAAACAAGAAGTCGAGCAAAATTAAACATTCACTTATATAACATTCAAAACTTACACTGTCAACTTCAAAAAAAACTAAATCAAACCTAAACCACTACCAAATAGACAATTAAAACGACAATATTCAAAATTACATTTTACATTACAAAAAACTAAATTTCAATCAAACCTGTAAAATAATTTGACCACTCCACTTGTACGTGTTTGATGTCTTCAGCAGTATAGGGTTGAGGGTCATCAAAAAGCTACAAATGAAAAAGAAGATAGTTAACGTGTATAATGAATAAATCAAATTGAAATATGATGGCAAAGTTTAAGAGGAAATCGTACCAGGTCAAAATTCACAACTGTCCCAGTTGTTATTATTTCATACATAAATCTTAACATATAATATCCACATTTGATGAGGCCTTGTTGTTCATGACAATTCTGTTTTGAATGAGTGTAAATTCAATATATTATTATTATGTAATAAATCAAAAAGTACAAATTATAAATGGAAATTTACCTTCGCCTTTACATATTTGATCTTTGCATTTCTTTTCTTTGTGTTTTTTCGAAAGTAGACCCATGCACTGTTAGAAAATAATACGAATGGGGTAAATTTAAAATTCATTATAATATATAAAACTATTGAGAAATTGAAACTTACTTTTTCAATATATTCTTAAAACTTGCCCACACATCCCCATGAACAGAGCATATCCAATAAAGATCTTTCTCCCTTGGGAAAAAAATCCCTAACATCTAATGATTACTGATAAAAGGAAATTTAATGTTAGTTGTTTTTTATGTTAAAAGATAATTAACTCTTTGAGAGAAATGTGTTTCATACCTCTCACAAAAAGGCATCATCCAACATTGTTGGATTATATTCTTCTCAAATCTTTCAGCAATATAAACCATTCTTTGTTCCTCAGTCAATGCACATGCTTCAGGGGAAATCAATTGCAGGTCCATGAATCCATATACTTCTGTCAGTTCATTCCTATCACAAATTTTATAAAGATACCTAATACAAAACATATATAAGTATAAATTTTTAATAAATATAACGCAGGGAAAAGGTGTTAAGACTTACATGGAAAAAAATTGCACCACGTTGATTCCCAACTTATCTCCAGTAACAAGCTCCATGATATCAGATTTTGTAATCCCCACACTTATTTCACGTCCACAAACATGAGATTCCATTGGAAACTCATAAAAACCCAACAACAAATGTGAATATCTTGACAATCTGTCAAGACCACTGGAATCTGTATCTGATGTCATAGCCTGTTGTCTTTGTTGTTTTCTATACCGTATTTCTTTACCTTTGAAGTATTCCTGTGAAAAAAAAATTGAGAATTATAGTAGTTTTCAAATGATAAAACAACTTTAATAAAAAAAATAAAATAAAAGATATAACATTCATACCTCTATGGTAATGATTCGAAGAAGTCTGGATGGACAAACTAAAAAATGGCTGATACTCTGTCCAACTGTCGCCACCTCATCTGTAGTTATTGGTACCCTAGCTGATCTATCTATAATATCCTGTACAGTGACCCTCTAATTCTCTACCTCTAATTGTTGATGATGAACTGTATCTCCTATACAATATACCAACCCGTATGCTACTATATGATGTTGGGAATCATCAACATACAACTCGCAATATGTAGGAAGCTGCGGCGGAGGCGTAGGATAAAAAATGGGTTCTGCAGGCTGAGGTGGGGGAGTGGGAGCTACTGGCGGAGGTGGAGGATAAATAATGGGGTCTACAGGGGGAGGTGGAGGAGTGGGAGATGCAGTCTGAAATTGTCTTTGCATTTCTGCAAACATAGACTGCACCGAATCTCTAATCTTGTCTTCCATAGTCGCATTAATATTTTGAACTTCAGCCTCCAAGGATTCTATTTTTTTTATAAACCACCTCAATGTTAGAAGTTGAAGAACGTGGAAACACTTTTCTTACCGATACACCTGTCGGATATCCTCTTACACGACCAGGATGTTCGGGCCTTCCCAATGCTGCAAATAAAATATCTTCTCTCACAGTAGCTGTAAATGTCCCCTCTGAACTCTGCTCCTCAAGAGAGTCTTGTATTAATTAATTGAACATTTCTGTAATTATTGAAACTTATATGAAGAAAAAAGTTAACTTAAATAAATTAAATAGATATCTTACAATCCTATCAGCTACGATTCTCGATTCTTCCGAAAGATATTGCCCTTTTTTTACCTTCCGAGCTCTCTTCCATTTTTCATGTCTAGATGGAGGGGATGGAGGGGCCACCTCTCCAGAGCTTGAAGACTCAGCTCTTAGTTGTTGAAATTTTTCCGCTATCATTTGTTCTTCCAATAATGTATACCCTCCCCGAGATAAACTATGAGGGTATAAATTTTTAGATTGGATCTCCTGATGAGATTTCCTTGTTTCCTATAATTTAAGAATAAGAAATCATTAACAAAACATTAATAAAATCATTTATATAAGAAAGTACATAAAAGTTTACATTGCCCTTACCAGAAATGACTCTTTTTTCTACTTTCAAAAAACTGTCTCTATGTGTCTTCATCTATAAAAGGATATATACGACATGGATTGTCATGACTCCTATGACCATAAATGAAATCAGATGAGAGGGTTGATTTGAAATCCCTCAATCTCCTGGCAGCCAACGATAAGCATTTCTTCCTGACTCCTCCAGTGTCAGGAATATCAAATGTCATCTGATAAAGAAGAGGTTAAACATATTATATATACCAGAAACATTAAAAGAATGGCCAAACAATGACAAAAGATCTTACCAAAATCGTCTCCCACAACTGAGAGATAATCGATTTATCCACACCTCTCCAATCATCATACAGAATACTTACTTTGGTCTTAGCCTGATTTGCAAAAAAAAACTCTTAAAATCTTTGGCATTCGGACCTCTAGGAATATCATCATCATCAAACTCAACTACTATCCTCTGATCCTGCGTACGGGCAAGTGATAATTTTGGTAAACATGTGCAACCATGTTTACCAACCTTTGAACTCTTTTTCGTAATAGGAGCATGTGAATGTTCATCTCTAGAGGTATGACCAGCAATATGCTCCTCTCCAGAATCATGTGGTTGATCATCTGAATGATCTGTTATTATCCATCAAATCAAAAAAACAAACGTCAGTTCACAAATATACAAATTCAAATATTTTAATACTACTGTAATCAAAAAATAGGAAAGTGTACTAGGTTACATAATAGTAAACATTGGTAATATGTTAAGCATGTTAAACAATGGTAAAGATGGCAAAGATGGTCAAGATGGTCAAGATGGTCAAGATGGTAAAAAATGGAAAAAATGGTAAACCTGGTAAACATTGTAAACATGGTAAAGTAATTGTCAGTGAAAAAATATACAAATTCAAATATTTTAATAATACTGTAATCAGAAAATAGAAAAGTTTACTAAGTTACATAATAGTAAACATTGGTAATATGGTAAGCATGTTAAACAATGGTAAAGGCGGAAAAGATGGTCAAGATGGTCAAGATGGTAAAAATGGTAAAAATGGTAAACCTGGTAAACATTGTAAACATGGTAAAGTAATTGTCAGTGAACAAAAATAAGCATTTTAAAATTCATGTAATGGTTATAAACATGATAAAGTAAACTAAACAAACTTAAAACAAACAAAAACAAATACTTATTTTATTTTAAAACATGTTTTAATAAATAAAAAACTTACAATATCTAACATTTATGGAAAAAATAAATGTAAACAAGAAATAAACATATGTTACCTGTAATTTTAGGAATGTACAGATTGATTGTTTTCCCAAATTCCTTCGTCGTGATCGTTCCTTATGGCACAAACTATGTCTTCAACATGATCGTCATTATGTTCTGTTAATATTTCCATTGAAGTAGGGATCTCACATAAATCAGCATATTCATCAAGTTCATCCTCACCAACATATTGTTTTTCTCTTGTAAAACAATAGCCCACTGCATATCTGATTGATCTACAACATAATTTTTTTTGCATGTGTTGCCATTATAAAAGAATCAGCTGTGTCTTCCAATCTATTCAGATTAACAAGTTTCATTCCAAATTCGTCGTGTCTGACACTGTTGTTACCGTTAAACCTTTTACAGTTAAAAACGGGAACTTTAATTTTAATGTAATCAACCTCCCATATGTCTTCAATCACTCCATAATATGCATTCGATGCAGAAATTGGGTTTTTGTCCTTAGCACTCGAAAAATGCATTGCTTCTGCAAACACCAATACACCACTATTCTGAACTGCACTTCTGTTGTCCTGAGCTTTTATATTAAATGTATAACCATTAATGTCATAACCAGACCATGTTATCACATTTAAACATGGACCACCCACTATCCATTTTAATGTCTCTGATACATCTGATCTACCAAGAAAAGTCTTTTTAATCCATGACAAAAAAGTTTTGTTGTGCTCATTCAAAATCCACATTTCATTCTTCTTTGGATGACATTGTTTCAACTCATTAATATGAAATGTGATATATGGTTGAGAATCAGCTATGTTATTCAAGATGTATGATTCTAACTTCTTCATCTGTTCAGCTGACAATGATTTGACTTTCAAGCCGCGAATCCCCTTTCCCTCATTATTAACTCGTTCATGGCGAGATGGAGGCAAACATATGTGTTGCGCCGCAACCAAGTATCTCGTACAAAACTCTGCTACCTCCTCAGAAATATACTTTTCAATAATGGAGGCTTCAGGTTGATATAGATTTTTAACATACCCCTTTAATATTTTCATATACCTTTCAAAAGGATACATCCAATGTAGATATACAGGTCCACAAAGCTTTATTTCTCGAACCAGATGAATAATTAAATGCACCATTATATCAAAAAAAGTTGGAGGAAAATACATTTCCAATTGACAAAGTATAAAAATTGCATCCTTTTCCAAAATTTTCAAAGCATTCACATCAATCGCCTTGTTACAAATTGAATTGATAAAATAACACAACTTCATTATAGTCTTTATGACACGAATGGGCAATATTCCATGCAATGCAACTGGTAGAATTTGTTGCATCATGACGTGACAATAATGTGATTTCATACCTATCAACTTCAAGTCCTTCAATGAGACAAAATTTTTTACATTAGAAGAATAACCTTGAGGCACTTTGGTATCATGAAGACACTGACAGAAGCTAATTTTCTCCCTCTTCGATAATGTATGACATGCCGGGGGAAGAAATGTTCGTCTTCCTTTAAGAGTGGGAGCTAACTCCAAACGTATTCCCATTGATAGTAAGTCTAATCTTGCATTCAACCCATCTTTAGTCTTTCCTTTAATATCTAACATTGTCCCAATCAAGGAATCCCAGATATTCTTCTCCACGTGCATGACATCAATATTATATTTAACTTCATGATACCTCCAATATGGTAGCTCAAAAAAATGACCTTTTCTTCCAAATATGTCTATCATTACCAGATTTCTGTGTCTTTCCCAATGTCACGTCAAGGTTTTTCACCCTCTCAAAATACAGACCAGGGGATAAAGTTTTTGGAGCAGTATCAAATTCTTGTGAACCATTAAATTCCTTTTTTAGTCTTCTATAAGGGTGTTCCATAGGAAAAAACTTTCGATGACCCATGTACACTGTTTTCCTCCCATGATGCAATTGACAATAGGACGTCTATTGTTTGCAAATTGGACATGCTTTATGCCCTTTAACATTGTATCCAGACAAATTTCCATACGCTGGGAAGTCATTTATAGTGAAAAGAAGCACTGCAAGCAGTTGAAAATATTCCATTTTATAAGAATCATACACCCTAATACCATCAGCCCATAACAACTTCAAATCATCAATCAACAGTGACAAATAAACATCAATATCATTACCCGGTTGCTTTGGACCAGAGATCATTGTACTCAACATGACATATTTGCGCTTCATACAAACTTTAGGAGAGAGGTTGTAAATTACCAATAAAACAGGCCATGAACTATGTGTGCTACTGAGTGTTCGGTATGGATTCATTCCATCTGTGCACAACCCTAGTCTGAGATTTCTTATTTCATTTCTAAATGTAGAATATTGCGCATCAATTTTCTTCCATTGTGGACAATCAGCTGGATGACGTATTTTTCCATCACATACCCGCTCTTCCGCATGCCATCATAACCTTTTTTCATCATGTGAATTAGCAAATAAACGTTTGAAACGATTAATTATAGGAAGATACCAAAATACCTTTGAAGGGAGCTTTGTAATCTCTACATCACCCTGTGATTTTTCTTTCACCTTATACCGTGATGTCCCACATTTTGGACACTCTGACAGAAATTCATATTCCTTCGTATATATAATGCAGTCATTCGGACAGGCATGTATTTTCTTGTATCCCAATCCCATCAGGCATAATATTTTCTTGGCTTTGTAATGTGAATCTGGAAGATCGTTCTCTTTTGGAAGAATGTCTTTCATCAATTGTAGCAGCTCTGTAAATCTTCTGTCACTCCATCCATGCTTCGCCTTCAGGTTAATCAATCTTAACACCGCCGACAGAACCGTAAAATCTGTACTACCGGGATATAATGGTTTTTCAGCATCACCATATAGACGTGCAACTGTCGGTTCTATCTCAATTTGTTCTGCTACAATATCGCGAATCATTTCTTCAATTCCATCAGAGTTACCATCTTGCGAATCATCATCAGTGACATTCCGTCCAGTTTCACCATTCCAAATCAAAGGGCTGTAAGTCGGATTAAAACCATGACATATCAGATGATCTTTTATCTCTCTACTTTTCAACTTCTTCATATTCAAACATTTCAGGCATGGACAGAAAAAAATGTCACTACTTGGAACATTTCGTTTTGCAAATTCCAAAAAGGCATCAACACCTTCCTCAAATTCATTGCTCATTCGATGTGCTGTAATCCAACTTCGACTCATTATTAACTATATCAAATATCAACAAAAAATATATATTTTTAAGATAAGCCAAAACATGTTTATATGAAAAAAAATCATAATTTGAATGTAAAACAATTTAAAATATAAAACAAATCTATAGGTATTTAAAAAAATATGCTTGAATATTATTTTTAAAACAAAATATAGTTAGATGTAAAAGTTTTAAATTTCATTGAATCAAAGAAATCCATGACGCCTAATGATTCTCCAAATAAAATATACATCAATAAAACTTAAACAAAATGATTTTTATCTGGAATAAGTGAATATGATCAGATGATACACATCTATAATAATATCATTCCAATATACTAATAAACATGTTAAAATATAGGAATACCTAATAGAGCATATAACATGTGTTATTCATGCTTGTTGTTCAATCATTATGATCTAAAGTACTCAACACTTTCAAGTGCCAAAATCTTGAAAGTAGTAGTAGTTTTCATAAGTACCCAACACCAAATAGCTATACATCGTAACTGTCATGTTAAAAATATGAATATAAACCATTTGTTTTATGTTTAATAATATTGTCATGTTATCTGATCATTCTGATTATATATTAGAATTAATATATCCTTTTGATCCGAAATATAATCTATGGACATTAATATTTCTTTAGAAAAAGTAATGTTAATATCATGGTAATGTAAAAAAAAGTATATGTCGAACTATATATATGTAATACCAATAAAAAAAATACATATGTGTTTGGCCTGGGTTTCACACATAAAACAACTCGTCTCACAGATTAAATTTTTGAATCATCCTACATAATACTTATTTTTATAACTTAGGGAATGAAAATAATAAAATTTTTGATTTATGATACTCATTATGGGTAAACATGATATATATAAATATAATATCTAATCTCATAAAAAGATATCCATGGGGGTATAAGAGCACACACAAAGCACATGATCAAAAAGATAAGTGAAACAGTTCTATATAATCATAGATCATAAAACCTGAGTCCAAGTATAACAATTTTAGCATAACATACGACATGATTTATATGATAGTGGGAACATGATTTAAAAAACCTTATTCACAAGATCACAACATTGGTATGTGGAATAACATAAGAGTGTGGCACAAACATAATCATATATGTCATAACATATGTCAGGGGAAAACATAGTTTCATTCACCTCATATTGGGATATGTTAATCACCTTTCCTATAATATATTATAATATTTCTTACGAGACACATCACATAACACATTGGACATGGTATAACCATCTGTATCCCATATTGATCTACGATATATAATGCATTGTCGAATGCATTAGAAGGATATTATGGAGCCAAATGTCACATAATGACTAACCATATATATGGGTGAATCGTGATCATCAAATCATTTATAACACTTTCGTAGATCAATTAACTAACAAAAATGAAATGGGGGTCATAATTGTTTTTACAAAACATAATAATTATTAATACATAAAAATGTGTTTGGATGGTAAGATAAGATAATATACATAATTCAATTTGAATTATCATTAAATTATTTCTACCTAGATAGAAAAGACCTTTATAAAAAATATAATTTAACTTGAGAATGAAAAGAAAGTACCCTTTAACTTTTTTATAATGAAAAATCTGAAAATGATGATAATAATATTTAGGTATTATAATTTTTTTATGAATTATTAATAATAAAATAAATGACCTCACTTGGTTTTGTTGAAAATCAGACATACCATCGTATTCAAGAAATCAAATACACTTTGCATGAATAGGTCCATCATTTTTAGGAGATGAATGAAAGAAGAAATGTATTATCAGACTCACCATGTGTCCAGAATGAAATATTTGATTGTAATAGGTATGAATTGATATTTTTATGAATGCAGATGAAAACAGATGATGGTTTTCTGATCTTGGAGTTCTAAAAATCATAATTTTTTGAAAAAATATTACGATGTAAGAATGATGAATGAAATTTTAAGGATAGGTATTACCGATTGTACCTGGTCCAATTTCATTCATGAAAATAATTTTCTGGACAATCATATTGAAAATATGATTTTAAGAAAATAAGTACTACCAATATTCATCCAGAAAGACACATTCCAACTAAGTAGGAAATAATAATGTTGCTGGAAGAATGGAACGTTACAGTACCACCCATTGTTTTTCAGATTTTTCTGAAGCTAATCCTCAATGTTTTAATAACCATTTGCGAGTTGAATGTTGCGAGTTGAATGAACATAATAACCATTTTCAATAACAAAAAATTCCACGAGATCCAAAAATGAACGAAAAGCACATCAAGAATCGAAACAAAAACGAACGAAATAAATTCGTGGAAGGCTTACTTGAATGTTGTGAGTTGAGATGATAGATCCGAGAGGAGTGAAGAAGATAAACAATGAAGCCAAAATGAGTTTAATGCAGGCGATCGACAAGCCGATTAGGGTTTACCGCGCGAGAGAGAGACGATCCGGCGATTGTCAATCGAAAAATCGTAAATGACATAACACGTACATTAATTTTTTTAAATTCTTTATAACGTCGGTTATTATATAACCGACGTTATAAACTATTTTTTAGATTTTTTACGTCGGTTATCTTAAAACCGACGTAAAAAAGCTCCCGCGCTTTGGTTTTTTACGTCGGTTATTTTATAACCGACGTAAAAAAACCCGATATCTACGCGTTTTTTACGTTGGTTATCATATAACCGACGTAAAAAACCAAAGCCCTGGGGGGTTTTTTACGCCGGTTACCAAATAACCGACGTAAAAAACCCCACGCGCATTGGTTTTTTACGTCCGTTATAAGATAACCGACGTAAAAACCCAACAGGCGTGATTTGTAACGTCGGTTATTAAAATAACCGACGTGAAAAATCTACTCGCCGCATTGTTACATCGGTTATATATAACCGACGTAAAAAATGGTGACGTAAAAAACGATTTCTGCACTAGTGAATGTTGTATTTTGTTCTTATAAAGTGATGTTTTTTTGAAAAATTCTTAATTGTCATTTTTTTAATTTTTTGAAAATAGTGGAAGTGTTTATCATGAAAAAACTATTTGGAAAATCATCTTTCCTTGTTTATATATTCAAATTTAATGTGTGGGATTTCCTCACATTGGAATCCTTGAGACACATGAACTTTTTATGGAATGAGAGATCGTCAGTACAGACTCATTCAGGAAAAAGGTGATATATTGAAAGAGATTGATCCTTAGAGGGGCTCAGGGTGATGATTGTTGTTGAATTGTTATTATATATTCATGTTATTGGAAAATCAGTTGGAATTGGTTGTCTCATCCAATTAAACATGATACATGGGAACCTTGAATAATGATAGAATTTTCAGAGAATGATTGTTTCACTAGCTAGATTATGCCATAGCAGGTGTCCCATAGTAGGTGGATATATTTGGATTATTTATATGGTATTTTACCATTATTTTTTGTGAGTTAGGGTGAATAAGATGATTTAGGGAACTTTTTATTTCATCAGGTGAGGCATGCTTCTAAGTATGGGTCTCATTTAATAGTATGTTTTGGAATATTCACGATCTCTTAGGTTCACCCATAAAAAGTGGCACTAAGTTACTTGTGGATAATGATTGAGATGCATTGTTGGTTGGTTACCCATGTATCTTTATTTCCATTTCCCTTATCATATAATTATTATGATTTCTCCTTGAGTTTTATGGTTTTATGTAAAAATGTAATTTTTTAACTATTTATGGGAAAAGGTTTTATAAATTATTTTAACACTTTCTCTCTTTACTTAATAAATTTATATTTTCCACTTTAAAAAATGCATTGGATCTTTCATGATAATAATAGTTTCTTTGAATGGTAAGAAGGGAAACAGAACATGTTTGGTTTTATTTGGAAAATTTATTAAAATACAATCTTCATTTATTTTATTTCAAACATTAAGTTTATGTTTCCTTTATTTTAATGGATGTTCATTAGGAATATTTTATTTGTGATGCCTACTATATTTAAATACAAATTATTATAATTTATCACATTTTTATTTCATGATTTAGGATTTAGATTGGTATTGATCACCATGGTTGATAGTTGGTCTTCGTTTTGGTGAGTGACCCTCGGGGTCAAATGAATATGTTGGGTTGTCAGATTTCAGTTTTGGTTAAACAATACATCTCTGTTGAATTTTCATCTTTGTAAAAGATGATTAGTTGATTCTTTATTTATATGAGATGATTTGGTTATCTTTACTCTATTTAGTTATATATTTATCATAGGGGGAAAATTTTCCCTTTTCGTTATCTTTTGATGCCCGAAACTAGTTTCTAACCCTTGAATATTGGGAACACCTTTCGAGCCTTCTTGTAGATCGGCTTGAGTGACCAGTTCAGGGTCAACTTAGGTTGGTTTGTGACACCCAATATATCCAACCTTGTCTTCATCAATTATAGTTAGATTGATTAACATATTTCAACTGATCTCCCTTTTTTTAATCAATACACACACTTCTCTTCTTTTGTGGGATTATTATCATACTTCTTTGTCTCAGACTTTTCTAAAATTTTGGAATCAGTTAAAGTTGAAGAGTTGTCATCTTGAGTTATAGAAGTGATATATCTCACCATTATCTTTATTCATCATTACATATTCCGCCATTTACCTTTATCAATTTGTAAATAGCCATGTTTTCACCTATCATCCATGATTTACATGAATTCCATATAAGATTTCTTCTTACTAAGAGGGTTCTTTTTTAAATTGACCACATTCATAGCTAGAATAACCCCTTTATTTTTATTACATATTTTTCATTCATTTGTCCATTAAATTTTTGTTTCTATCTTGTTCTTGGTTCATTATACCATCTTTACTGTGGGCACTTTTATATTTAGTAACATTGAACTTGTTATCTATCTTAACATGCCTTTTCTTGGATGAAATATTTCTACCTATGTCAAAGGAGTGATGTGTATCTTTATGGGATATTTAACCATTAATTAAATAAAAAAATTAAAATACCTTTCCATAGAACAAGGTTATAACAAACAAAATAATATATTATAAGAATCAAACCTCATGTGTTATGATTTTTTTGAGATATTTGTAGTACTCAATTTCTTCGATCATCCTTGGCCTTTTGAGATTTGAAGACCATGCTCATTATTTTTCCAATCATTCCATAATAGTAGGAATTTAGATTTTTCTTCTTTTTTGTATCACCACTATAAGTTTTAATATTGAAATTATATTTTACTTAAAATTTCAAATACGGACTCTTTATACATATTGAGGATACATTTTGAGGAATTTTAATCTTCCCATTTCGTGCGTTTATCCTCTCATTATGTTCTCGAATCATCATATCTATTTTTCTTACACTATATCCACCAAATCTATACATGTACCAACATCCATATTAGGTAAATTTTTTCATAAATATGACTCTTTATTTTAATGATTATTTCATTCAATTACATCAATATGGAAATTTTCTTTAATATATATTGGGAATGCTCTTCAATATTGTTACATCATACATTCATCTTTGATACCATTTTCATTATTATGAAATTCAGAGCCACTTATTATTTCTACAGCCATTAATTTTCTAATGATGAATCATCAATATATAAAAAATTAACTTCATTCATGATTTCCCAATATTCTACATCCTATTATAGAAATGGGATCTTCTTATGGCCATTTCAATAACACCTCCTTGACTAGAAAAATGATATTATTGTAACATATTCTTCACACATTCTATTCAGATCTAAAATATAGTCCAAAATTCCTTATACATTATCTACGCCACTATTAAAATTATATATGACATTAGACATAGAGTTTTTTCCTTGGAATGAAAATTTTTATTCTTACATCATTCTTGTTTTTATTTTCTATAAATATGAATCATAATACATATTCGTTGAAATTAAGTTATTCCGTCTTCATCCTCAATTATTTAGAGAAAATTCCAAGGGAAACATACATAGAATGTGATATATAAGAGAAACCTTTAATATATTTTTAAAAAAGTCATTAATTTCAATGTTTCTTCGAAATGTTTCAAATATAATAATGAGTCAGAATACAAAAACAATTCTTTCATTCATAACTTCTCATAGAGCTCCCAGTGAATCTTTTATATTGAAAAAAACTATTCTCCATTTTTTGAAATTCATACCATTAAATGATGGATCCTACACAATAGATTCCATTTATCTTCAAAACATTTTAAATCCTATATGGGTAATGAAAATCTAGGAAAAATGAAACTATCCCATGATACACCTTATTAGACCATAAATTGGGTCTTAGAGTGACATTACTCCAATTAGAAATATTACCAAGGCTATCAAATTATTATCCACTTAAAAACCATTCCTTTAAGTCCCACTACTATAAAATAATCTTTTCATCTCACCATAAATTGAAACGTTCTATGATATTTTTAATGGATGTAGAGCTGAGTAAATTTAGTTTACCATTCCTTTTACCAGATATCATGTTTCTATCTTTCTACCCTTGTTTTGTGTTCATATATAAAGTAAATAGGGAAATAAGAATATAATTGGTTCACATTCAATATGATACTGTAAGGAGAATGAAATCAATTCCATTTTAATGCCCTAAACTGCTAAAATCTCACTACTCTTTATAGGGTTCACGTATGGTCCCTCATTTCCCAAGGACAGTACCATAAAAATTTAAGAACAATTCAATACATATTAATGGAAACTCTATAAAACATTCCATTATAATATAACTATGGTGGAAAGGATAACTGGTAAAAAATTTATTGAATTTTTGGCACCATGACTTATATTAGTCACTTGAAATGCATCCTCATGTATGAATGGATACCCTTTTGTATTTCTAGTATGATACTTCTTCATGTTTAGTGAATAACATCTCGATGTTGTACCTATACTTGTGAGAGTGGAACTAGTATTAATCTTCTCATTGATGTTGCACAACAATTCCTCGTTGTTATTTGGTAGAATCATTAACAAGATCCAACACCTTCTTATTATAACTTCCATCCCTTCTCTAGGAACTCCACTATTCCTATTCGAGTTTAGGTATGCAATATGATCTTCTCTCTCTTCATTACAAGATTCCAGTCACACAACCTTTATGAAATAAGAAGGATATACACCCAATAATTAGAAACCTTTTATTTTAATTAAGGACTATAAAATCCTCCCACTTCATCCCATGACATTCCTTGATTATTTTTATATACAAAATTAACATGATAATTTATCCACGGTCAAAGACATTTCTATTATTGAATAGATTAAATATCAATTTAATATACATAGGTCTTACTGAAATTACCTTTAAATTTGTCTTGCATCATAGTATAAATCTAAGAAACCTGATGTATGAAAAAATAATTATATATACAAGCATTATTTGAATAAAATATTATACATTTGGAGTGTCATCATATGACACACCAACCAACATGAATTTCTTTTATACACTTTAATATGGTGTTTGTATTCCTCGGAAAACATACCCTTCAACATTACCATCCCCAAGGCCTTTTTTCCTTATCCTATATAATCCTATTAATCTACTTTCATTGTTTTAAAAAACTATATAACCACAATCGTCACAAAAAATTTAAGAGTCATTACAAGGGATCACATGTTGAATATCAGAAAACCACACCCATCACTACTACATTTTCAATCATCATTGATTTTGTTGAAACCATAAAATCATCAATGTGTTACAACCTCTATAAAACAATGAAAACTTCATGGAATGAAATAAATCCATTGTTTCTATTACCACAACAAGTTCTTCAATGATATTGACCATGTTTCTACACCATGTATTCTATGAATGACATGACCCCTAAAACTCCTTGAAACCATATTTTTTAGGTTGTGTAGGTGCCCCATTATTCCACCATAGGGACCACTATAACATGGTATATTATAGGTTACCTATGTTTGATAATCCCTTTTAAATAATTAATATAAGTTATGGTGTGGTTTTACCTTCCTTATTCATCATCTTCACTAATCCCACTAACCACATCATGATATTTACATTTATGAAAAACATTAAAACCTTCATATCTCCATGATTCCCCCAATATACTCACAACGATTTTCATTACCATTTAGTTCCCTTATATTATTCATTTTCACTTTTGGATTTCCTTTGGTCATCACTCTCTTATAGTGGATAATGAATTTAGTATAAAACAATGTAATATTGAAAAATACACTGAAATACTTCAGTATTGAAAATAACACTATATCGAAAAAATACTTTTATTACATATTTGTGTTCATATGTAAGTGTGATATGATGAAAATGAAATATTTCTATGTAAAATTATCTATCACTAAATTGTATTTCAATATTATAAACTTGTTAAAAAAAATATTTTTATGCATTTCCATTATGAGTAACCCAACATAATTATTCTTATTGTATTGGGTTTTCCATGATACCAAAACATTAGTTTCATTGGAGATATTATTGACTTTTACATATTCCATTTTTCTAAATTGTTTGAATACCCTTATGAATAACTACATGACTGTAGTGTATTGAAAATGATAAATAAATAATTATACTCTAATTTTTTCATTAGTAAATTATAATTTTACTTTTCTGTATTCATGATTTTTTTTAATATCCATGTGGCACACATAAGAATGAAATATAATGATAATGTGTTGAACTAAAATTATATATCGCCAAAATATATTGGGTAATGAATAAAAATTAGGGTATATTGGATATAATGTAAGGAAAGTAATAATATTACAGTATGTGATGGATGGGCCCAAAATTATACATCACCCAATATACAGGGTCATTATTTCTTCTCATGAGATATTATATATGATACATGGGTAGTGATACTTGAACATTAGGTTTTCTTGCCTTCAACTTAATCCTTATGTTATGACATGCTTTATTTTTGTTCGACATTACAATGGTGTTCATTTCTACAATGATATTCCTAGATTTTTATATATTATTATTATAGAATCTCATAAAATCTCCCCATATTTTTTGAAATGCTTTATGATTTTGTTCTCGTGCATCAAATTCTATTACAATTATATTTTTATATAAATATTTTAATCTTACTATTTCTAACATGATCATGTATATAATTATTTATAGAATACTATGTTATTTAAATTTATTTACCCTGCATTGAGTATTTGAGATCATTAATTTCATATGTTTCCCCATTTACATTAGTTTATATAATGTTTTAAATATAGTGTGATTTTTTATAAGTGTTCTATAATGAAATATTTTGTATTTATTTATGCTATTATAAATTATATGAATGTATTTCATTCAAAAATTCTTATACATTCGCTTTGTGAGAATTTATCTTCCATAAAACTATCTTCTTAAGCCATACATTTTAAGCAATGGGTCGATAAATTATTTTAAAGTTAGCTAGATTCACTCACCATACACATAGGAATTCAATTATCTCAAGAAACATCTGCAACCACTTCTCACCAATTACATTGATAGCCTCTATAATATGATCATGTTTGATATTTAAAATGTGAATAATCTATAACTTGCTAACCCCATCTATAAATATGTCTCTCACTTTAGTAGAAGTGGTAATGTAATAGAGGGTAAATTAATTGAAATGATCTAGCTAACAAGGGTCTGACCAGGGATCCCATCATATTTACTATCTAAAAAACATATGATTGAACAATTATAACTCATGAATACACCATCAGGGACAGGGTTCATTGAAATTAAGATAAAAAATATCCTGAACCGTATTTTTGAACACCCAACAATATCCATACCTTTAGTGGGTCATCATATAGGATATATCATTAGTAATCCACTCTTAATAAGAGCTAATAATGGGATTTTATTTATGGGATTAGATCAATTCATCAACCAATTTAATCTAATATTTCATAATTTTTAATCTCAATTAATATTTCTCTCACATAGGTTGATAACTTCACAAGAGAAATATACGATCTCAATATATTTATTAATTTGGAGATCCATCCACAAAAAAACTCCATATTTTCTTAAGAAAAAAAGATTTCCTTCTCTTAAAATGTAGTTGTATAACCTCTATAAATTTTTAATATTCTAATTTCCATTCTTGTAACTCCATCACGGGTGGTGCTGAATGAAAAAACAATCACAAATTTAAATTATTTCCTCTATATTCTCTATAAAATTATTTTAATATGAAATTTATTCATATAATATATCCAAAGGGATTCTCATGAGGCCCACATCCATCAATTCATACTTGTACATGGCTGTGTCACCCCATAGAGGGTTCAACACCCTCAGATAACACCATGTTCTAATAAGTTCTCAAACTCTATCCATGATGGGGTAGTCCTATAAATATTTTGAGATAAAACACATCCAAAATCTGATAATGGTATCATATAGAAAAATATATGGATGATTATTACCCTCTTCATTTAAATTCCAAACTATATGGGAAAGTGTGATTTATAGCCCATCTATTCTTCAAATACATAAGGATTATGACCACTACATAAATTCATGAATAATATAACATTGAAACATGTGTAAAATACTATGATTGTATGATTTATTATCCAGATCAATGAATAATACCACAGAATATATAAAAATGTATCTTCAGCATGTAATAGTGGGAGAGAATCTACCTCATAATATAGGGAAATAAAATACTAAATCAATTCCCAAGAAGAAAATACTCATCACTCAATGACCAATAAAGAGATGCCCAACTATAGGAACAAAATCTTCATTATCCTACCTCTATATACAAGATGTATATAGGTGTTTAGAACCATACAATTTTAATGATTAACTCAAAAGATGTTGAGTATATCTGGATAAGCTAACATTGGACGGGAAAGAATGGTCATAACTGAAAACTATATGACCCATGCACTAATATTCATATAATTTTTAATCAATGAATTATAATTATAAGTAAAAAAATATTTTATCATATTCCTTGAGAATGGATACTTTAGATACCACACCTACAGAGGTTAAACACCTTGAAATATTAAAATATAAATTTAATATTTGATAACATGTATGACATGCAACACCTTGTGTAGAGGAGAACGAAATATCCTGAGACTTTATGATATATTTTTTATTTTTAATTAATTTAATCTACTATGTAGCATGAAGTTCTTAAAATACCAATTGATATTGAATTACATGAAATGAACAGTTTATCATGTACTATATTCAATGTTTATTTTATATTATGTTATATGAAACAATGAGTTCTTTCTATATCCTCTATTGTACACAAGACCTTGTTTACCAAACAACAATATACTATTAATATTATTATTTATAATATAAATTATTTCCTAGACGTGAAAGTGTAAATTATGAACTGGATTAACTAGATAATCAAAATAATGTTATAATTTATTAGTTACTAATTAATAAGAAATTTATATAAAAATCAATTTAATAAAAGGAATTGATTTAAAAATATATATTTTTATCTGCCAAAGGCGTTTTATCATAACAAATTAAAGGCATTACTATTATTAGATTATCTCAATGAAATTTAGATATTATATTTTCCATCAAATTCTTTACATTAATCCTGACTATTTTATATTCATAAGATAAAATCAAATCAAATTTTACGTATAAAAAGTCGTATTTTTCTAAATACAGTTCTGCCGCATTTTAAAGGTGCACTTATTTTAAAAAAATTGTAATAATATAAATTTAATTTTAAAAAATAAAAATAATTTTTGGAATATTAATTTCCAAATTATCTGAGTGTAAATTGTTTGTATTTTTCTGAGAAATTTCAATTTTTATGAATACTGAAAATTGCTGAATTTTTATTTTAAAATAACATCACATCTAAATAATTTATAATGATAAATTATATTTTTAACTGGTTTTAATGTACATATATATAAATAATACATATAATAATTCAATTTATTCCATTGGAAACATCTTTATAGTGAATTTAGATTTAAAAACAGAGAAATCATTGAACATTTTTACTTTATAATCTCACTTTCTCGTCCAACCTGTCGGATAAATTTGAAATTAAATATTACAACATATCTATACAGAATCTGGAAAAATGGATTCAATATTTGGAATTTTCATTATTTATATAATTTAATACGGTCAAATTTTTTTTACCTTCAGGATTATTGAATATAGTAAAAATTAATTAACACAATTAGCATTAAAATGGGGTTTCATGCATTACATGGATTTGTATTAAAATGAATATTGAAAACATATAGTATTTGTATTTAAATAATTGTAATTTATATTTATAGTCATTGTTTCTAAATTATCTATTAATTATATTTTTAATTATAATTTTAATAGATAAATTAACTAGGTAAATAAAAAATACACGTTACCTTGGTAAAAAACAAATAAACATAAAATTGATTAAACATGAAGACTCATGAATATCTTGATAAATAAATGTATTTATTTTCTTAGTGGAGGTATTTTTAGGAAAATATATACCTCTCCTCAATTTTTTCTAATTTTGATTCACATGAGGAATGTTAGGCCTCCAAATAGTGAACAATTTTGAGTATTTATAATAATGTCACTCCCCCATTATAAAATGGCATTCGCTCCCCCCAATAACTCACACCAACCAAGACATTTTGAATAATAAAAACCATAAAAAAACACTTCCATGATTCAAAAACATCATCCTATAATCCATTATTTTTCGTATAAATCCATCCTTTAGAATGCCTCTAGTGCAACCTAAAAAGAGATAGCCAAATAAGTGGAAACATTCATCAATGAATGTTTTTGTTTTATTTCTTCCCAAAAACCATAAATTACTATTATATCCAGAATATATAACAATATCAGTATATTAAATATAATGAGTTATTTTTAGGTTATGTTTATGAACTAAAAATTCACACACTTTCATCAAATGGGAGATGAAATCATCATTCATCTGTATGGCAGACTACCACCTCACGAACATGTGCCATTTTTGTTTTCAATTAGCACCTTTAATGGTTCAGATATATTATGTGAATAGTATTTATATATTATATAAATTATATTTATGATGTATTTATGCTTCTATAATTATATAATAACACATACATTCATGTTTTTTATTTTTGGGAATACGATAACGTCATTCGTGTGTACAGTGTTCTACGACCTCACGAAGCTATGTGATTCATTCACACATTAAATGGAATGTAATAAAGAAGGTTTTAATAAAACATGTTATATATATGACATAATTATTTTATTTTAATGATAATATATATATTTAATTATATATAATTTACTTTTTTTTCACTCAACATGAAAATGAAATGGTAACAATGTTAATGTGTAGGTACGAACTACCATATTTATGAATGGTGTATTTAATTTCATATCACAAAATTCTATAGATTAATATTAATATATACATAATTAATATATATAATATTTAAAAAATTTATTATATTCTATATATGGTCAAATAATGATCTATGTAAGGGGAACAAAAAATAACAATTCAAAACTGACTCAAATAACATGGAAATTAACACCCAAAACAATGAAAATAATTAATGATTATTAAGAAAACGGTGATAATATGTCAAAAAAGGATAATATATGACATTATGAATTTTAATATGGTGACATTTTAAGTTAATAACATTATTAAAACAATTATACAAGAGGTTAAATGGCGTTCAAACCATTAGGGGTGTAATGTGAGGTATTTTGTCTCAATTTACATTCCATTGAGATGTATTTGTTATTATATACCAATTAAATTATATGTGGTGTATATAATAAAACTGTGACATGTAATATCATTAATGATTCATTATTAATGTTATTTTTTATTTCAATCTTAATTATTTAATCCATGGGGATTTTATTTTTAAATTTCCAATTCATAACAGTTATTTTGAAATATAACTTCTTTTGTGATTGTTAAATTTCTCTTCAAAAAATTACTTTATTTCAATAATTTTTAATTTAAAATAAAATTCATATTAAAAATAAAACTTTTTGGTGATTGATATGATTATTTCATAAAATACATTCCATTTTTACATATTGTGTTTAATTTTGAATTAATTTGTTTAACTGGGAGAATATTGATAAAATTATATAATTTACACAATATGGATATTTGATAAGGCATATTGTTCATGGGTTCAATATAATGTTTGATATACGAATAATGATTTGGAATTTGTGTTATGGGTTGGTCTCGGGCATTATATAGACACTTTATGTATTGATAGTTATCATGAGAAAAATCGATTAGAAAAGTAAAACGGGTTTCTACCTGTAGTTTTAATAATTATTTTGAATGATCAGGACAATAATGTTTTTTATGTTACTCATATGTGAAGTCTAATATATAATAATTTCCATCATTAATAATTTTGTTGTTATAATTATTTATTCATGATATTTTCAAATTCAAATTATCTAGGGGAGAATTTAATTCTTAGTTTATTGATTATGTGGAATGTTATTCAGTTACTTACCTTCCCATATTGATTCTACCTTATCTCTGTATGATATTGGAGTTATTTAAATGTAATGTGTGTTAAGTTATCATAATATCTAGGTTGATTAATCTTGTTGATTAATGATTGATTCTTTGGTACATAACCCTTACTAATCATTTGAGCTAACTCTTACTTTTCTTCATTTACACAGGAATTTAAAGCTGAATTCTTGGAATGAATTTCATTGATTCTAATATTTTACAGTTTTTTATTCTTTATGTCATTTTTATAATGTAAAATGGGTTTAATGTACATAATGTTGTTTTCCAATGGTGATAAACTATTTGGTCCTTTGGGATTTGAATATTGTATCGATGAATATGTAATAAAGTATGGAACAGACTCCAAAATACTAGGTTGGGGTCACTACAGTTGGTATCAGAGAACATGAAGTAGAAAACATGGGAACAATATTTATAAAAAAATAACATTGGGAACATAACCTTATGATTTGATTTCCGGATAATTATATAAGAACAAAATAAAGTTTTAGTAAGATAGTGATTATGTGGGTATCTCTACAATACATTCTTGTGGGGATACAATGAGTGGACATGGTTCTAAAAAAGATGCACCATGGGTTAATCAATATAAAAAGGGTATAGAAGGTTTAACACATGTGCAACCTAGTATACAAAAAGGGCCTTACTAAGCACCTCATTTGACACTCATGGAGGATATTCTTAGGACAATTCACATTTTTTTTAAAACCATTATGATTGAATTGAATGTATGATGACCTTGAATGACCAAAGATAAACCCTAGACCAGGGAAGGACATATATGGAAATAAAATAGATGAAGTATTTATGTATTGGTATTAAAGAATTAAATTTTAAGTGTATTTTTCCAATGGTATTTGGGTGATTAGAATTATTAAATAATCTTACGGTTCTATTAACTTTTCTAAGTACACGTGTATTAATTAATATAAGAGTTATCAATACCATCACATGATTAGGAGATTAAGGTTCATCTTATGTTATATGTATTAAACAACTCTTTTTTGTTTTTATGTGACGATATTATACTAATATTAAAGATTTTGTTGTGAAATTTAGGAAAAGTGTATGTTTTTATGAAAAATGTTATTTTAGGAATAATACCTTTACATTTTATATAAATAAGATTAATGCTATTTTTGTCCTTTAAGGATAATATGTTCATTATAGACAAATATGATTTATTAGGATTTGTGAAGGAATAGGAATTTAAATATCTAGTAAAAATGTTATTTAATTGTTAGCCATATTTCAAGAATGTACATATTATTTTTGGGAATATTATATAAATTATATAGCTTATAAAAAAGGATAACCCTAATATAGGGTGGAAACCAATTACATTAGGCAAGGTGGTAGGGCTTGAACACATAACAGAATGATTGTAAGGGTTTTAAGACTACCACTTTTCTATGTGATGACCTGGTTAATATTTTATTGTTTTTGGTTAAAAAAGATTGATAGATAAATATTAACGATGAACCAGTTGTGTTAATTTTTAGGCTTATAGATTAATGTATTAACCATAATAGTTTTTAAAGAAGTTATAGATAGATATAAAGACATGTTTTTTGATCCAATGATCCATTAAATGTGAATTATAGTGCTTCAATCATAAAAAAATAATTTTTGAGTATTTATTTAGTTGAATAAGAGATGAATTGGAAATTGACAGAAGAACATAAAAATAATAAAATTATTCTTATAAAATAAGAATTTTTAAATTAAGTATATATTTGTTATATTCCAAGACTGTAAAATAATTCCTCATAATTTAATAAAAGGATCTTTAATGGAAATAATAACCTATTAGAAACATTTATGAGGGTATAAATTACCTTCTCACTCCAATTAGATTTATGATTTTGAGCCCCTCAAAATTCCCTTGATCATTCACTTCTTTTTTATCAATGACCTCAATAACTCTCTATAATTATTTTTTCATTTCCTATAAGTCCATATCATCAATTTCCACTAATGTTTTCCTATGCAGAAACCATGTTATATGTTATTCTATATGAGTATTTTACTTCCCTTTATCTATTATTATGAAGATATTTTATTAAACCATTTACAATACATGTTTTTCTACAAAGTATTTTTTAAAAATCAAACAAATAATTACTGTGATTATGTTTTAATTCTATGGATGAAATTTATTTATGGTAGAGTGAATGTAACACCTTGAAATATTAAAATGATAAAATTATATTCGAGAGTGTGTATAACATGGAACACCAAGAATATAACATAATATAGTATCCTTAGTTATTATGAAATATTTACTATATTTATAAAATTCAATCTATTAAATATCTTTAAATGACTAAAATAAATATTTTTTTTTTCAATACACAAAATTACGTGTTTGGAATCCATTACATGAAATTTTGATTTAAGCATGCTTTACACTCAATAAAGAGTTATTTCGATATCTTCCATTATAGAAATGACAATGTTTTACATAACAATAATATACAATTAATATTATCATTTAAAAAAAATTATATACTAGGCATTAAATTACCAGTTATGAATATTATTAATTAACTTATAAAAATATATGGATTAATTAATTAGAAACAAATTATTTAGAAATGAATATGAAAACCAAATTAATATAGAGGAATTTTTATTATTAAAAACTATTTTTATTCGCCAAAAGATTTCTATCTAAAAAAATTAAATTAAAAACTATTATTGGATGATTTTAATAAAATTTATATATAATATATTCAATTTATGTTTTTTTAATTTCATCCATTATATTTTATATGCACAATATAATAACAAATCCAAGTTTACTCATAAAGCATTATTTTTCTAAATGTAGTTTTGAAACCTTTTAATGGTACAATTGTTTTAAAGTTTTATTGACTTTTATAAATTTTATTTGAAAAAATAATATTTTTTTAAAATTGGAATTGGAAAATTATCATTGGGTTAATTTCGGGTGTTTTTATGAGAAATATCATTTGTTGTTGAACCTAGAATGACACAAAATTTTAATAGAAAATTTTATTTTCATATAAGTAATTTATATTATTACATTATATTTTAAAGTGGTTTTAAATTAAAAATAAATATATTATAAATATATAAATCCAATTTAGTAAATTGAAATTATTTTATATATAATTTAGTTATACGAAATTAGTAAACTTTTGAACATTTTTACATTAAAAAGCCACTTTCCTATCCCATCGATGAGATTAATTTTAAATTAAATTCCTCCACCTTTTGGAATGTAATTAAGAAAAATTCATTAAATATTAATAAAAATAATAATTTATATTATATAATTATTTGAAATTAATTTTTCATCATAACAATTAGTGAAAATAGTTACAATTATTTAACGTGATAAATGTCATAATATGGTTTTTTGCATTACATGAATTTGTATTAAAATTAATTTTACACACACATAGGTTTTTAAATTACTTAAAATGAATTGGTATTTATAATATGTGGGTATATATAACCTAATAGATATATTTTTAATTATAATCATAATGGATAAATTACCTAGGTAAATATTAATATATAAGTTACCTTACTAAAAACATTAATGATAAAATTGAGTACACTTAAATGCTAAAGAATAACCTGATTAAAATGTATTTATATTGTGTGGTGGATGTATTTATAGACCAATAAAATTCTAACCTCAATTATTGGTCTATTTTATAGTCACATGAGGAAAGGGTGACCTCCCAACCTTGAATTCTTTTGTGTATTTACAAGAATGTAACTGCTCGTCCATTATAAAAGAGAATTTACTCTCCCCAATTATACAAACCTCAAAATACATTTTATCAACCAATAACTATCAAAATAACTTTCTAGAATACCTACCCTCATACTATATACCTCAGATGAGGTAGAAATCAAACTTACAAAGGCCTTTGGTGAAAAACAAAAAACTAGGTACTTTAAGAAGAGGTAACATTAATCAAAACATGTTTTTGATTTATTTCATCATAAAACAAAATCAATTATTTTTATTTCATGATTTTATAATAATATAAATATCATAAATATACTGAGACCTTTATATATTTATGAATAGGACTACAACATTCCACACATCCACCAAATGGGTTATTAAATCATTTTTCGTGTGTGTGGAGGATTACCGCCTCACGATCCAATCTCATTATTTTTTCTTTACCTATTTTATAGGTTTAGAATAATAATCAAAATACAATTTTTATATGAGATTTATGATTTATTTATACTGATGTAATTATTATATAACACATACCTTCATGATTTCATTTTTTGGGAATGTGATAACATCATTCAGGTATACTGTGGACTACCACCTCGGGAAGTGATGTAATTCATTCAATTTTGACATGGAATGTATAAAAGATTATTTAAATAAAAATATTTGATATATATAAAATAATACGTGTACTATAATTATAATATAATTATCAATAATTTACTTTTCATTATTTCAATGTGACATTATAATGGAAACATCATTCATGTCTGTGTACGACCTACCATTTCAACGAATGATGTTTTTAATTTAATATCAATACATCTTATGGATTACAATAATTAAATGTATAATAAATATACTTTATATTTAAATCATTTTTTACATTTTTTTTAATTTTGAAAAAATTCTATATTAATGTGGAACAAAAAATAAAAATTCAAATCATACAAACAAAACAAGGGAATTATCTCCCGAAACTATAAAAATAATTAATTATTATTAACCACTGGTGATAATATTAGACAAAATCATCATATATGATATTATATGTATTAATATGGTATTATTATAAGTTAATAAAATTATTAATACTATTTCATAGTAGGTTAAATGGATTTCAACAAAAAGAGAGAAAATGGTAAAGTATTTCCTCTCAATTTACCTTCCATGGAGACTTGTTTGATACTACACACCAATTAAAATTTATGTGGTTCATATATTGTTACATTGAAATGATATATCCTTAATAATTAATTATTAATGGTAATTTTCGTTTCAATTTTAATTATTTCATCAAAGGGTTTTTAAAAAAAATTACCATGTGATAAATGTTATATTGATATATCTCTTCTTTTTTGATTGTTAACATTCCCTTGAAATAATAAATTTATTACTGTAGATTTTTATTGGTATTAAATTTCTATTATATATAAATATTCTATGGTTATGGATATTACTATATCCTAAATTGTAAACCATTTTTACATTTGGTTCTTATATCGAATGATAATTGATTAACTTGGGATATTTTGATACATCTATATCCTTTACACAATAATTTTTTTTGAAAAGGAATATTATTCATTAATTAAATTTATGATTTGATATAGGAGGTATATATAAAAAAACTTATACACATATTATTACATAATTTTAATCATAATTATTCATTAAATAGGAACAAAGGATCGAAAATACAAATATATTTGGAAGAATGGGAACATAATTAGAAAAACATGGAACTAGAATAAAAAGCCTCTATAAATATTTATTAGGAGATCATAAATTGTTTGAGCTCCAAAAACTGCATAATATAACATGGGTGATACAAAGAAAATAATTATGGGAAAAAAGTCCCAGGAAGGGAAGAATCATGGAAATAAATAATATCACATAAGTTAGAAGGAAAAACATTCTATCTTAAAGGTAATATCTCAAGATTAAACATAAGGAAGAAAAAAATGTTGATTTTGGAAACATATGATCATTAGAATAGATAAAAGTTGCATCAATATATTACATGACATAAACATAATTCAAGTCTAACTTCCATGACTATATTACATGGTGGATAGAGTCCCAAAATGGATTAGGTTTAATCCCAAATCCCATACAAGACATATCACGAGAATAAAAAAATAAAAAATTCATTAGAGAACTATCTGGTTGGGCCCATCATAAAATTTACATTAATATGTGTTTCACATAATGAATCAAACATAATGAATTAATATTAGTGGTTTCCATGGAAAGAAATGTGTATTATAATATTTTCATAAGGCATAACCAAAGGCGTATGACAATGGTATCCATGAAATAATTAATAAAACCCATTCTTGTACATTAATAATTTAAATATAAGATTATATAATGAATAATGAAGTCCATAATAAGTTAAAAATTGAAAAATAGTAGCCAGGTAACTTTAGAAACATTCAACATAATCGTGGGTTTATAGAAATAATACTCTTTAAAGATGATAAAGGAATAATTATTTCCACCAAACAAAAAATAATAAAAAATAGTTTTTCATTATAAATTGAGTGATTTTATAAAAACATTATAGGATTAAAATATTTTCTATTTGTTATGTAAAAATGGTAATGAGATAGAGAATTTCTCTTTAATCAGGTTTTCTTATCAGGAGGAATCGATTAGAGAACATTTTATAACATGTAATTAACCAACAATGAAAGATGAATTGAGATACATAAGTATGTCTTGTATATATAAATAGAATAAAGTATATTTATATAATAATAATGAATAAAAAAATTGGGGGAAAGGGAGATAAATTTTAACCTAAAGGAAAAAATGGATGTTCGGAGAGATCCCTTACATTATGTTTGAAAGCATTCTGCTACTATACTTAATTCCATGGATAATAAAATTGGGCTAATTAATTACTTAATTAGTAACTTATTGCAAATTTATTTGAATTATTATAAAATTTAATATAATTTATGACCATTTCTATGAGTTATGAATGTCAATTTGATTGTTCTATGAGAATTAGTTTCATGGAATTAGGGTCAGTTCACTTCTGTAAAATTATGAATTTCCTTGTCAAATGTAAATAAATTATAATTAGATAAATATAATTTTATTAATTCAATAATTTTTTTTAAATGTTATAATATATTAATTTTTTTTCTTACTTGAATATGATTCATTTAAAAAACATTATTGATAAATGTTTATTTTTTGGCTGTTTTTTCATCCATCACATGCTAGTTTTGTTTTACTAAATATTATTTCATTATATTGTTTATAAAACATTAAATAAGTTTAAATATACTTATTATAATATTATTTAACCTTAATTTTAGTCTTATGACCAGCTAGTAATGTGGTAATATAAAATGAAAACTCTTTATCTATAGAGATTGTTAATCTTCAAAATTGTTTCTATTCTTTAAATATGAGGATATGAGAGAATGGATGGATAAATGATATTAAATTTGAAATATAATGTTCTATTATATAATTGATATTTTATATGTTAATAACTAATTTTTAATTAGGTGAGAATAAGTTATATGAAGAAAATAAATTAAGAGAGGTGTTTTGAAAATGTTACCTCTTAAATATCTCCTCATTGAAGGATCCCATGAAGAACATGGAATTAGAATTTGGGTTATAAATTAATCTTTATAATTTGTATATGGATGTGTAGAAGATAGTTTTTTCTAGTAGGGTTTATATATAAGGATCAAGGAATTCAAATTAAGTGAAGGAATGAGTTTTTTTTAATTGATGTGAGATGTAGTTTAAGAATTTCTTAAAATATTAAACTATAATATGAAAATTATAGATAAAAAAACATCAAAATTTACCCTCAATGTACATTAGAAGAAATTATAGACCATATAATATCCCCATATTCCATTTTTAATGTTATTATGATTTTTATATAAATTAATAAAATATTATATTCCTGAAATATTTTTATTATCAAATCTGATACTATTCATCACCACGACTTCATAACATCAACACATGGATTAACATTACAAATGAATATTTAATTATATCCATAAAATTTCATATTAATAAATATAATTATTATATCACATTATATGTCTCAAATTACATTTTTGTTGGTATTTTCAATATATATATTTTGGGTTTTTTGCTAATTAAATAATTGCCGCACAGTCATTCTGTAAGCCTTTAAGGTATTTATTTCTGACATATTTTAAAAACATTATGATGATGAATATACTTCATTTATCATTCTAATTAATATTTATTGTCAAACATTTCTTCATAAAGAACAAATATTAAAAAAATTTACACTTACTAAAAATAATAGTATGACAAGTTTGAAATTATTTAAAATAAAATATTATATGATAATTAAAGTCAACTGAGTGGATCAAAACAATCCTAAATTAAACCCACTGATGAGTTTTGTCAAAATATACTCACAAAATAAGTTTTGAATAATTTTTAGGGTCATTTTATAACCCTTAATATTTTATTTTTACCCTTAATTGCCCGATTTACCCATAAATATGGTAACAAAAATTACTAATGTTACAAATCATATTAAACCAATGTAAAATGGGTTTATTTAATTAATTAAGAATTTCTGATTCTTAATATTGAATCCATTTTTAAAAATATAAAATATAAAATTTTCTTAATGTAATTGAATTTTTAACCATTAAAAGAGAACAGTTCTTTTAGAAAAATGAACTTTTTATGTAGAAAATGTTTTAATACCAAATTCACGTACAAAGTTAATTTAAATGACTAAATTTAGACTATTTAAAATAAAAATCAAATAATTATATTTTAAAACTAATCCAAAATATAATTTTACATTTTAAATTATTTAAATAGAAAATACTATTTTCAACGTAAATCAATATTTTTCATTATTCATTAAACGTCATAACTTTTTAGAAAATTCTCAAAAAATCAAACTAAGATAATTTTGAAATAATTAAATTATAAAGGATGTTGGATTTTTAAAATTATTTTTTTAAATGTTACAAAATTAACTATATTTATTTTCTCATAGAATAAAATAGAATCATTTTTTGAAGAAAACATATTTTTGAAGAATAAAAATAACTTAACTAAAAATAAAGTATTTTTTTGTAAGAATTAATATATTTCCCAATATAATTGTTCCTATTTATAGTGTCCAATATAGAGGTTATGGTATAATGACCATGTTAATATTTTAATATTTTTTATTTGTTAGTTTGAACCCGGTCTGGCATGAAACACAAGCTATCGAGGAAATACAATTATTTAAAGAGAAACAATTCATAAAATATCATTGTGTTATATTCATCCCCCCTTATGATATTTCAACCACAAAATTTCATTTTAAATACTAATGTGAAAATATATGACGTTACTTCTCATTTATCACAACCTTTATTTCCCATGTCACCTCTTTATATTTTATTGGTCTTCTAAAGTACGTTAACTAGGAAGGTGGACTTATTTTATAAAAATTATTTATATGGTATAAGATCTTCACTAAAAGAACATCATATGAGATGTAATTTTCTAGAAGCTCCATCTCTTAATTAAATACATGTCAAATATCTAGTATATACTTCCTCAATATGGATATGTGGAATACATATTGTACTTGAAATATGGTTGGTGGAAGTGATACTCAATATTCCCCAACTTCGATGTGATCAAGAATATAAAAAGGAATATGTTCCCAAGACATAACTTTCCCTTATCATCAAATATCATTAATATTTTCCATGTATAATAATAATTAATACCTTATCTCCAACCTCAAACTTTTTGTCTCATTGAAGATGGTAATCAAAAATCATCTATTATCTTTGGGCATCCTTGATGTGTTGATTAATGGTGTTTTCATTTTAGACCATTTTCCCAATCATTTCTAGTCCCATAATATTGTCTTCACTAACATCATCCCATCATTTAGCTGTCCTCCATCTCTAACCATAAATGGGTTCATGTGGATCTATATTAATGCTCGAGTGGAAATCCAATTTGAAAGGGAACATAACTAGTAGAGGATATTAATACCATCTTCCTTTGATGTCCATTTAGAATTATCGAAAAATTTCTTTGGTTTCATGAATGTCCCGCTCATACTGGCCATTATCCTAAGGATGATATGATGTAATGATGTTCAACTCATTGTTTTGATCATGTTGGTGGATTTTCATGAACATGAGGGTAAATCTGGGATCACGATTGGAAATAATAAGTAATGGTAATCCAGATAGCATCACTATTTATATGATCTATATTCGTGAATGTTAATCGAGTGAGAGGTACCCTAAAATTTAAATAATGCGAGATATATTTGTAAGAAAATCAAAAAAAATACTTATAATATTATTTCCTTTGGATAACTTCAAATTTGAATTGAAAAAGTCAATGGTTACTTTTTCTCATTTCCATGAAGTTATAGGTAATGGTTTCATTATACACTTATAATTTTTTCTATTAAACCTTTCACATGTAGACATACTACGAAATTTGTTGAATAATATATGGTATCATTCTTCTTATTGACCCACCAATAATGCTCTCAGATTTCCTGATGCATTATTGTGCTCTATGGATGACTGGAGAAGGATGAGATAGGTGAATCAATAAAAATATCCATCTTTATATCATGATTTTGTGGAACACATAATCATGACTCAAATATTTTGAATCCATCTACATCAATTTTTATCATAGAGGATTCCCCATTTGAGAAAGATTCAAACATCTTCTAAATATCGACATCATTTTTTGAGCATCCTGTAACTTATACAAAGTTATAGTTATGAAATAATTTGAGAAAGTAATGATAATGTTCTTTCACTTATAATTACCATTTCCATCCATTGTTTGTATTAGGATATTATATCATTCTAAATTATCATCAATGATAAATATTTTGAATACATTCCACATAGAGAATACGACACTTTATTTTCATTACTAGGATAGTAGTGGATTGAGCAGTCATAATCTATAATGATATCTAGAAATATTCACTAGAACATATGAAGCTCTTTTAATGTGAATACATATTTAAAACTATTATGATAAATATATATCTCATTCTTCTCCCCTTATAGATAATTTCGCCTGATTTTCAATTTTAGGACCATAGTTTCCAACTCCAAATCATGTGTTGGATCATGTTTCTCATTAATTTTCAAATACCTTGAAGATAAGGCTATTAGTTTAACATTTTACATCAGTAAAAATCATAATACCTTCTTTGATGCATCTATTTATACCACTTAGAGTTATCCACTTGTGCGTATTGTTTGTACTAGTGTAGTGATAAGCCTTCATTTCAACCCTTTGAATTAGTATTCACATTCAATTGTCTGAACAATCATTACTTGCTTCTAATTTATCTTAGATAGTGGGTTTGATAATCTTGATTATTTATTCAAAAATCATTCTTAATATCCATCTAGGTCAATGAAAGTATGATTCTATGTTACAAATGTTTTTCTGGGCCACTCCCCAGTTTCCTTTTTCATAGATCGGTCTAAAGATATCCCTTTTTTAGTGATTACATGCCCTGTGGATGATACATATTTTATAAATTACTAACATTTACTATGATTTTTTATAGTGTATTGATTTAAATTTTTTTAACACAGTATTAAAATGCTCTTTATCCTCTTCTTTAGTCTTCTATTATATCAAAATATCATCTATAAAAACCACACAAAAAAATTTCAACGTGGTCTATAAATAATCTATTAATGATTTCCATGAATATTATTAGGGAATTGGTGAGTCATAAAGTCATCACTATGAACACATATTATGCATTCTGAATTCCAAACGCAGTCTATATAATTACTTCCTCCCCCACCTTTACATGGTGATACTACGATTGAAAGTCCACCATATAGAAATACTTATTCCCATGTAATTTATCAAACAATTAATATATCCATGGTAGGGGATAATTTTTATTTATCAATATTTTGTTGAGTTCATAGTAATCAATGAATATGAATATTGATATATCCTTTTTCATGATGATGTAGACCAGCGCACCCCACTGTGAAGCACTCAGGTATATGATACCCTCATCCTGATTCACTTATAACCGATTTATTATTTCTTCTAACATAAGGTTTGCTATTATTTATGGATTAATTAATATGGGAAGAGGTCCAAGATGGGAACTCAACATCTCAGTTTGGAGGAATACTAGAGAATTCAGTAGAGAACACATCCTTATAGTCTCTCTGAATGAGATTGTCTTCCATCATGATCATATCCTTTTTACTATTCAATCGAGATATATATCCTTACACTTTGGGTAACAATATCCACACTTTAGTTGAGGGTACTAATGAATATTCATCCTCATCCTTATAGTTATACATAATTGGAGGATGCATTGGGATGTAAGGAGTGATCCCCCTCTCAAAAAAGATGATGTTGGGTTTGTATAAATATATCCAATCTAAGCCCAATAAAATATCAAATTCCACCAAATGAATAAAGAAGATATTTTATACCAGGTTTAGTCTACAAAAATTGACCAAGAAGGATTTATATACTTTAGATTCACTAATTTTCCAATTATTTTATATCATTGATAACACAACTTCTATTTTTTGATGTTGTTTTTGAATAGTTCTACTAGACATGAAAGATATAAAAGGATGCATATAACCGAATGAAATAGTAAAATCACTATTATTTAATGAATAACTAGTGTACCTATCAACACATAATTGTTGGGATCAACCACAAAAGTAGTGATAGAATATTCAATTACTTATTAAATGGAGTTCTTTTGTTTGTTATCTCTAACAATCCTTGTCTTAAGAAATAGCCTCACATAATTCCCATTTTAATTGGAGTTGGAAGATGGTATTACCAGTTGAGAGTTTATCTAGACCTTCATTTCATCTTCCACATTAGTGGGGGTAATGACCCATATTTTTTTAATGGAATCTCAGTTGTCATAGTTATTTTATATTGTATAAATAAAAAAACATAAAATATAGAACACCATAAAAACTTTATAAATAAATAATTAATGAAATAAGAGTTATTTCAAGATATTAAGAAACCTATATTGATAGAATAGTAACTTGACTTTTGGTATAGAAATATGGCCCTTAGGAATTGTAATTCATATAACAGAATAATAGCATCACATATTGATGTATAAATAAAATTTAGTTGTCTCATAAATTAGCAAATGATATATTTATATAATGGAGTTAGTAAATACATATTTTTAAAAAGATATATTAGGTGATGATATTTTATGAAACATAAATTCATATTTACTATTTTATAATTAATTTAATGAGTTTAGAGAAACGTTATTTTCATAAATTAAATTCATGAATAACTTTTTTTTTATTTTTATTATACTTTAAATTTATGGGACCATAATTAATTTTTCAAATTGTTGTAAAATTAGTTATAACATTAAAATTGGTACTTTTTGGAAAACTAATTATTTTATTTAAAAATTAAATTTCTAATATTTAGAAAATTATATTCACATAATGGGGATTACTTTTAAAATCCAATCTTTAAAAAATTATTAGGTTTAATTTTTTGTATTTTTCTAAAATCTATTTTTTTGTGAATAGTAAAAAATATAGCTTTTTTAGAACATGGTTTCTTTTCTGATACCACAAATATATAGTAATGATATAAAATATATTAAAAATATTTCATTAGAAAATTATGATATTCTAATATAAATATTTTAAAAAAAATATTTATAATATGTATGTCATAATTTAATTCATGATAAGTATAAAAATCATTGTCTATAACGACGTAGTGCCTACACAATATTGGAAATGAAAATTTTTGTTCTTTATATGTAATAATTTAGTATTAAATTTTCATGAATTTTTTATTAATTATTATATATAATTTATGTTTTTGGTAAATAATTTTTAATTTTAGAGTTATATAACATAAATCTTATAGAAATGTTCAAGAAATGCTTGCATGAGGGCATAAAAAAATTAAAAAATTAATGAATTTGTGTTGACATGAATATGAGTAATTATACATAATAAATCAATATACATTATTATGTTGATCCAAATATAATTTTCGTAAGATAGTTATTTTAATTATTTATATATATTAAATAATTAATTTTAATTCTTATGGAACAATTATATAGTGCTTGTTAAAGTAGAAGAAAACTCAATAAAATAATTTTAATTAAAATTATAATAACCATCCAATAAACTCTAAACAAGGGTAAATCATTTTAATTTTTTGTATATTGACTATTTTATCCAGGGTTTAATTAATTACCATTTAGAGCCACATGAATATGATTAATATCCCTTATTATGTTTTATATAAAAGGATGTCATGTTGTTCACGATATTGTTTTTAATTACTATAATACTTTAATATTTAGGTTTCTCGATGTTTTTTTGAAAAAAAATTGTTATTTTAAATATAATAATTTTATATTTTTCATTGAAATTTATTTTTCATTTTAGGGGAATAAATATTTAACTTAATGTCTTGTACAAAAATGATATAATAAATATTTAATTAATGAATAAATCAAATAAATGATATCAAAAATATTAAAATAAATATAATTTTAGATGTAGAAGTTAATTACTAAATTATATTGGTTAAAATGATATGCCAATCATATAAAAACTATTTTCGAATTTGAATCTTTTTTTTGAGGTCATTAATGTCATCGTTATGAATATTGTTTAATTTGTCAAAAATTAGTTAAAGAGACAAAATTTTATCAATTAAAATTCCTTTAATATAATTATGTTATGTATTATTAATCACATAAAATAATAGATATTACACAAAAAAAATTTATAAATGATGAATGAATGAAATTAGAAGTATTTACTGAAATTAAGGAATCCAAACCAATGAAATAGTAACATGAACTGTTGAATAGTAATGTAACCCTTAAGAATAGTAATGCAAAAAATATAATATTATCCTCACAAATGAAATCATAAATAATGTTCTGTCATTTTATAAATGAAAATATGATATAATTATGTGATATAATATTTAAATAAATGTGTTGTAAATGATAAATTAAGTGTTATTATTTTTTATAAAAACCTTATATTTGTTTAAAATATTATAATTATCATAATTATTAAAAAAATATATTTTCATAAAATATATTTTTAAATTTATATTTTTGTTATATTATCATTATAAAATAATTTTATGAAATGTTAATAAATTTTTAAATTTGTTATAAAAATAGTTATTATTTTATGATTTTTATTTTTTGAATAAGTGATAATTTTTAATAAAAATTAAATTTACCATTTTTATTAAATTATTTTTATAAAATTGAGTGAATTTTTGAATTTTAAACATTGAAAAATTTAATGAGTTAATTATTGGGATTTTTAAAAAATAGTTTAATTTTTTGTGAATAGTGAAATACGATAATTTAGGTTATAAGGTAAATAATTGAATTTTTGAGTCATATTTGAGTCATGGATGATTTATTTTTCCATTGTATAAAACTCACAAGAATTTATTAATTTATTCAGTTATAAGAATCTATATTATTCATTGTCTTGATACAAAATAATAAACTAATGAATTAAATAATAAAAAAACACACCTCTCCTCCACTATAAATACCACCCCTCACCACCTATTACATTCACTAATATAAATATATGAAGCATATAAAAACTCTGCCAATGTTTTCTTCCTTTTTAAGAGCCTTTGGTCTCAGTAAAATACCAAATTCATGTGCCCCATGTTGGTTTTCAAGGTGAAAATTTCATGAAGCAAAAACCTCATTAATTTTCTTTTAATTTCTTTCCAATTTCATTTGTTTTTTATACTGTCATCACATCCTATTATCCCAGTGTTATGTTAACTAAGTATCTAAATTATATTGTAATTTTAATATGGAAATTGAATAATCCATCATCATTTATTTCCCCTCCCCGTTTTGTTCTAAACATGAAAACATCGTCTCTGATGTGTTAATTTATCACATTAAAGGAAGATTAGTTTTCAATATCATTACCACCATAAGGATGGTCATAAAACCATTTTATGGTTGAAAAATGTTTTAATGTATTTTTTAAAATTTATTTAATGTTATATATGTAGTATATATACATAATATTAAATAACAAAACAAAACATGTTCATGATGTTCGAGAAACCGCCAAATTAATCTAAATGATTTTCATTAACATTTTATCTAATGATTAATAATCATAACATAAAAATGATATATAATAAAAAAAATATTCTTAAATTTCATTAGAAACTTATATTTTAATTATACACAACTAATCCTATTCTATATGTTATTTCATACATGTATACAAATGAACTGAATATGAAAACCAAGGAAACAAACATTCCCGAATGATGAAACTGTATCATATAACTTATCAAAAAGTTGATTAATGAACATAATACAATTAAAATAAATAAATTAAAAATATTAAAGGTTTAATTAATTCATTAATGTATTTAATTTTATTATCCATGACATTAAGTTCAAGTGCAGAACACTTTCAAACATAAGGTAAGGGCTTCTTTTGGAAAAACTATTTTCCTCTAGGATACGATTTCTATCTCCTTAAACTTAGGTAATTCTTATTTATTTTGATATAATTTCATATAAATACTATGAATATGTTCCAAATTCATGTATCCTGGTCATTTAATCTTTATTTTATGGGGAGACACATGTTTTTAAAGGGTTCCCTTATGAAATCGTCCCAATAAAAACTCTTGATTAAAAATAACTTTTTGATTTCTTAAAAATTTTATGTTCACCACTTAATCAATTTTACAACAAAATTATTTTTATACAATCACAAATTTTAACATGAAAAACTTTCACAATTCAGTTCTGGTTTTATATAGACAATTTTTCATTTTTTATTTTAAGGAATCTTGAAATGTTTCCCTTAAACCACACTAGAATGTTTTATTTATAAACATTATTAAACACTAATTTTACATGTTTTCACTTTATTATTAATTAAATTATCAGGATATATTCTTATATTACCTTATTAATGTGTATATATGATTTAAATTAATTATTTCAGGACACCATTATAATATGTAATTTTTATATTCCTTTTGACATGTTTGTGATACCGGAATATTTACATGTGTATCCCTTATGTTTATCTATGATTCCTTAAGTATGATTCATTATGTGGAGAGAATATTCATGAACATGCTATTATGGATGCACCCTGATTGTGCTTAAAAGAATTGGGAAATTTATAGTCTCATGAGCCACCATGTGTAAATATGTTGGTGGTAAGCCTTGAGTCATGATCTTTGTGATGATCTTGGTGGTTATCCTGGACTCATGATCCACCTTGAGAAATGATCCTTGAATCCTGATTATGTAATGTTTTATATTACTACCACATTAACATATTTCCATGATTAAATGACCCCATGTTCTCTATGTTATGATTCCATATGTTTATTCATGTTCCAAGCCTCTTTATGTAATCATGTTATGCCTTCTAACAAGTGTTATATGATTTATAATTATGTTTATTCACTTACTAGGATTTTAAGATCACCACTTTATTCATTTATTCCCTTGGTTATCCTATATATATTCAAGGGCTAAAATTTTGTTTGGATAAAATTATGGAGATTAAATAAATGATTTTTTTATATTGGTGTTAGTGCTCATTATGTATTTAAAGGATATTTATTCTTAAAATCTTATAATATTATATTCAAAAGTCTCGGGTCTTTAGAGTTGCTATAAAATAATGGTCTATAATTTTTTGGGATATTTGGACTATATAACATTATTAAGAAGCTAAGGGATTATTATATAATAAGGTATAATAAAAATTTAAACTTATAAAATCACAAGTTAGGATATAACTTTCATTTACATATTTATCCCCCTTTGTAAAATGAGTCTTTTTTATATTCATATTAGCTAATTACTCAATCCCCCCCCCCAAAATATACATTCTTTTTCATATTTAATGGCTATAAATAGCATAAATTGTTCCAAAAATCAATGTGGTAGACTATGTGATGATTTCCCTAATGAAATGCGAAATATGAGGGGAAGAAGCACTCAAAACACCATCATAGTACTTTCACAAGTGGATAATTTTATCAATAATAAAACGAATCTCAAGGAACATCCTCTTTATTTTAATAAATAGGTACTATAATCGAATCCTTTAGGTGAAAATGGCCTCCCATGATTAGTGGATCTTCTCATCCCCTACTCTTGGAAAAGTGGAATAACTCCATGGAAATGATATTATATGTCCTATAATGTTCAGAAGAAGATAAATTTGTGTAGTAGGTGTATCTATTAAATGGGGAATCTGATCAAAGTTTAACACTAATCAATAGATTATTTGATATGATAAACCACATAAAGTTTTAGTCAAAAAATGAATAATAAATTTTTATGAAAAAAATATATACAAATAATTTGAAAAAGGATAAGTCAAATTGACTAAATCCAAAAATAATCATTTATAGTGAATCACATTATGATATTTAAATTGGATGAATTTTACATATTTATTTGAAATAATAATGGTATAATGTGTATATCTCATGAAAAGTTTAATAATAGAATAGAATAGCTGGTTTTAGATGAAAATTAATCTAAAAAGTTTTTAATTATCTTTATAAAAATAAGTATAATCCCAAATATAAATCCTTAGAGATATTCCGCTTACTTTAGGACTTTATTTTTCCATGTTCACACCTACATAATAATAAACATATGTTTATTAAAACCATAATAATGAATTTTATTATAATATTTTTTAAAATTATGGATCAATTATATTATTTGGAAGTAATTTATTTCATTTTTCAAGGAAAAAATATATGGAAGACATGTTTTCTTTTAAATTATCCTATGCTATCGATTTTGAAACATTGATTCAATGCGATCAATAGATTAGTAAAATATATTCTATATAATTATATAATTATTATTATATATATATATATATATATTCTGTCTATTAATATGGTGATATGTATATAGTTGGAAACATTATTGTAGGTGGTTGACCAACTACTAATGGGACATTGTCAAATGTGGTGGAGAGAGATGTATAATATAAAATTATATTGTAAATAAAATTTTATATATAATATTAATATCATTAATAACTATATAATATAATAATTAAACTAATTTGAATGTGTAGGTGTAGATTTGATTTGGTGAAATGAAAAATTGAAGGAGGAAATTGTGACGATGGGAAAAGAGGAGGTTCCCTTATTTATAATGTTAGTCCTCTAAAAATACCATAACAAAATGAAATATTATAGATATATTGATCTAGAAAAAACCTAAGGGCACGAAAGGATCGATAAAGTGAAATTTTCCATTTATTGGATGTTTATAAGTTTATGGGATGTATTTTTCTAAGGTAAGATTAATTGGTATTTATAAATTATTGTAGGGGTATTTTTGTGATAACATTTGATTGAATTATTATATTGAAAAAAAATTAATAGTGATATTTTTAACATTATGTGTCTTATTTGAATAGAATAATTTTTTTTAATAATTTAAGCTTTTTCATCATTGATGTCTTTTTATTAAAAATAAAAGAATAAAATATGAAAAAATATTTTTAATGCAAACCATTATATTTGTAGCCTTTGGAAATTACTTTTAGGGTATTTAATTTGGATTAATTTTTTAATTTTTATTGTTTATATTAGTATACAATGTGTTTTGATCCATCCATTTCCAAATTTATTTGTTCATTATAAAATTTTAAATGATGTAACACACCCTTCAATAAAAAAAATGTATTTTTACTATTCAACAAACATTTAGTTTTTAGGAAAAGTAGAAAAATATCACCCTTAGATATTATCAACATGTTTATTGTAAATATGAAATTTATTTTATCACAATAATTTTCTAATTTATGTAATTTTTATATTAATATAAAAAATTAGTTTTTATGAACATTAAAATATACTATATCCAAAAATACACATAAATATTCTTGTACATTCCAACTTGAATATTTATTTTACAAAATTAAGATTTAATATTTACTTAATGTATTCATGGTCAATATCTTTTAGATCAAATATTATTATTTTATTGATTTGGTTACTATTTTTACATGTAGGTAACATTTTCAAACAGTCGTGTTACAATTTTAAATAGTTAATTTTACTATTCCAATGACCTTATTGGTATTATAATTCTAATAAATACCACATAATTTCTATAGTTCATTATTCACTCTAATTAAATCCATGGTTATTTGTACTTTATTTTTAATTATTTTCTTTCATTTTTTTCATATTTAAAATATTTTTTATGAGTGATATTTATTGTTGTTCTAAATGATACAAATTATTCATTTCTGGATATTTTTTGTTGTGTTTATTAACCCATTGCAGTACATATATTTTTATTATGAATATTTATTCTCTAAATGAAATTTTTTAAATTAATATATTTTTTCATTATGTGATGCCTTTTTTTTATTATACTATATTTTCAATGATGAGATACAATTTTTCAAAAGGAAAATTTAATATATAAAATTAAAATTAATTAAAATACATGTATCCAATAAATAAATTAATATTGTTTAATTTTTATTAAAAAATAAAATTAATGTTATTCACACATAGTAAATAATTCACCAATTAAATGGAAAGATGATAATTCAATGGAATGATTTTTTATTAAAATATGTATTGTGTCACTTCAAATTATTATTATTATCATTAATTATTAAGGAATATTTTGAATATTAAATTCAATGGAATATTACAATACCAATGAATTTATAAAATTAAATGGTCTAAAGATAAATAAATAATTTTAATTGGATGCATTTAAAATCATTTAATGTTAAAATGTAATGTTTTTCTAAATAATCTTTTTATATATGCTATATATTTTTTTCTTAAATCAATAATTTATAATGAATCATTTTACAAAATAAGAATTATTTTTTAAATACAAAATATATTAAAACACTTTTAAATAATAATTTATATTAAAAAATATTAAGAATACTTAATTCATTAAAATTTATTTTTTTATAAATATTATTTTTTATGATATTTTTTAATTTTCATTATAAAGATAAAATTATAATAATAAGAAATTATATAATATTAAATAGACTCAAAATTTTTAATGATTAAATAGAAATTAGAATAGTAAAGAAATCTCCTTTTAAAAGAAAAATAACAATTACCATGGAAAATAATTTAACAAGGTAAAGGGGTAAAGGATTGGTAAATTAAAAATGGAAGGTAATTTTTTATTATAAATTATATAAACCCATTTTATAATAATTTTTTCATTTTGGAGCGTAATAAAGAATGTTTTCAAAAAACAATTCGTACCGAACTCACCAAACACCCAAATGGTTCATTATTTAGTAATCACATAAGTCATGTTTCTAATAAAATGTCCCTCATTTTCATCTATAATATAATCTCTCTTCCACGAACTCTAAAAATAGTATTATGGATTAGTTTTATCTAGAATAAGTTCAAAATTATCCTCTCTTAATTCCATCTCAGACATTTGGTAGATGTTTTTCACATTTATGTGTATGTTATCTAATATAATGGAAGATTTTGTGAGAAGGGGAGATTTCCTTACAGTTTGTAATGAATTATTCTCTAGTGAATTCTTTTAGTTACACATCTAATGTCATTATAATACACTTATCATTTCTTATGATGTAATATTTAAATCATTTTATTTAAAAACTATATTATCAATAACAAAACTATGTTTTTTCTTACTCATTATTTTTAAAACATTCTCATTTGAGTCATTTTGATCACAAATATGAATTATTCGATAATGTTTACATAATGTAAGGTTAAGATGAAATTAATATTATTAATTTTTTTAATAATATTCAATATAAAATTTTTAATAGATATAGATTCAAGATATATATTTGTTTATTCATTAGTAAAACCAACTCATTTTATCCAATCAAAAATAAAAAAATTATATTTTAACTACTATATACAAACAATCATCATTAGACCAATAAAAGGAACATAAAAATGTGTAACTATATTAAATGGACATATGTATCCTCCATGGATATTTTTGGGGGTGATTAACGAATGATAGAGGATCAATGACTATAACCATCTTACTAATTCCCACAAGGAAAGAATATGACAAATAATTCTTGGATATCAATTTTAATAATGTTTGATTAAGAAATCACTAATATGAATTTATTAAAAAAACAGAATTATATCAAATATTTATAAATATTGTTTTAATATTGGAAAATAATAAACCTAACGTTTTTATATATAACGTTACAATGTATCTGACCAATTAGGAATCCAAGGTAAGGGATTTTTGTCTCAATTTCTATCCATTAAGGAATGTTTCTTATTACAACCATATATTCATTTATATGGTGATTATATGACCTACATGAAATATTTTATCACAATTACCTTTTTATTCATGGTATTTAATTTTTTATTTCATGTTTTTTATTTAATGTACATTTGATTCAAATGTTACCAAGGGCGTAAGGGTTTCTTTTTCAATATCACATTGAATCATGCTTTTCTATTTTTTAAATTAAATATCGGTGAAATTTGAATTTTTTTTATAAAAAAAGCGTTTATTTTGTTCTCCTATTTCATGGTTTTAATTTTTCTCTTACCATTTTTCCCCCCTTTCCTTTACAATTCACATTAAAGAGTGTTTATAAGTAGAGATTACCTTTTCTATTCTTTTAGTCAAGGGTAATTCTTCCCAATATAAATTTTATTCACATTTTCATTATATTTATAATATTATTGTTTGGTAAATTATTTATTTGTAAAATATAAGTTATCTAACATTAAATAACATTCCTTTGTATTTTTCAATGAAATTTATCATACTCTTATAATGTTTTTTATCTATGTTAATGTACATTAATGTTTCTTGGGGTTCATTAGTGGTATGATATAACGATAAATTCCACCTAATTTATCTAGATATAATATGTTCATGTCTTATATAATTCATCATTAAATCCATATTTTCTCAAATATTAATGTTTCGATGAAAGAATTATAAATGCGATCATATTAATTTTAAACTCATAAATATGGTTTATTATTCATTGATAGTTAGATATGATATATCCCTCAAAAAAATTTGGAAATAATTTAAACCTGATGATATAATGATTTTTTGTACTGAAGTGATTTAAATTATCCATTTTTCACAACCTTTTACATGGAACTTATTTTTGTTAACTTTGTTTGAAAATTAATGAATAACCCATTTTGTTGCTTTCCTAATTTGAAATATTATTCATTGAACTAATTGGTATTAACAATATTTTGAAACCATATGTGTGGGATATATTTTTTATCTATATTTACAACCTTTGTAATGATCCTGATTACAATTATCCTTGGTCACAACCTTATGCACAAACTAGATTTCGTTTATCATTGTTCACAATGTTTTGGTTTTCCTATATTTGTTTAATGAAAAATGCTTATGTTATGTTCCATGGAACATTATTATTTTATTATACTTCAATATACTTACTCCATGTTATATATTATGATTCTATGATTATCATTTTTAATTTATATTTAATGTTTTGATGTCTTATGTAAACATATTATGATTATATATTCTATTAAATTACTTGATTCTCCCTAGACAATTTTTTGTCACATGACTATGATACAACCCTTTAAATATACAGATATTTTTTCATTTAATGATAATTTTTTATTACTATTTATGTTTTCTCATTTCCATAGGATATTCTATGCAGGAATACATCTAAAAGGATGTCTAGTGTATACAATTTTATGGGATATGTTGAATCAATATTGGGTAATAATATTTTTATATAGCTAATCAAAAAAGATTATAAACCTTTTTGTTATGGTATTGTGTGTTTATATGTGAGATTAAATATTTGTATTAGTGGAATTGTTTAAAATATATGCATTTAATTCTCTACTCACATTAGTTTGTATTAAATAAAATGTGTAATGTGTGTGTTTTTATCATTGTTTCAAAGAGTGTGGGTATGAGTTGTGTTAGTTAGAATTAGATAAGGGCTTGTTTATTTTCTTGGAATAGGTTAATATGTATAATATAACTACACTTAAATAATCCTATGCTAAATATAACATGTCATAGGATGATGTAAATGTATTATAATGTAATATAATATTGCTTTTTGAATTATAGTGATCGTTCTCTCATATATTTTTTTATAAAGTTTTTTTATTCCCTATGAATTTTTTTTATTTTAATACATTATTTAGAGTAAAATCATGAAATTGAGATAGTGATGGGTATCAAAATTATCTAAAAAATATATTAATTAATACTAGTTCTATAGATTCCTTCATATCCTGCATAGCCTGTAATACTATTTATGTATATCCTAAAAAATTGAATATGGAATTATTAATGAAAACTCTTGGGGGTGTGATAATTGAATCCATGGTACGTTACTCTTATATAATCAGGATTTGTGGAAAGATGCATCCTAATGATACAGTAAATCTTTAATTGGTATAATTTTATGAAATATTGGTCCAGTATTTCTTCTCCCAAAATTGATCTAATATCAATTTTTAGGATTGGGAAATCTCATTCCATATCCCATATTATTTTATCACTTAATATTAATACGAGTATGATGGTGAACTCTCTATGGAATTTTTTATTAGTATGAATTATGATTCCAAATAAGGATGAATTTTTGTATCATATGACTTGGGAGGAATGAAAAATTGAAGACATGTCATATATATGATAGTTTATTAATCTATTTATAAAATAAATTAATATTTTCTCCCTAAACATGTGGCTAAGTTATTAATTGAACTCATACCTTATTTTATAAAAATATTAAATATTTATTATAGAATATCCCACATTGAATAAGAAAAATTTAAAAGTAAACATAAAATAATCTATAAAAGTATTCTATATTCCTGTATTATTCATTCTAGGGAGAAGTTGTTGTCTTTGTTATCAAAATGGACATGTCAAACATATTTATATTAATTATTAGGATCTTAAAAAGGACATAGTAAAGAACATTTATATTATTCAATATATTGATGATTTTTTTAATCAACATAGAAGGGACAAATAATTCTAGTAACTTCATTGTTATTTTGGATACTATTGATTATGATTATAGAGAAATGATATGCCCAATAAAAACATCCTCACATTTTACGAACACTTTTAAATCATAAAGATTCCTTTTAGGCTTATAAAACTCCCAAAAATCATAATTGATATGATGAGAAGTGAGTTTTATATATTAACAGTAATTTTTTGGTTATTTCTAATTGATGATATTCTAATTAATTAAAAGACAAAGGAAAAAATGGAGGGAATATTAGGATTAAGTAAAAGTCCTTATGGGAGTAGAAATTATTTTCAATTTTTGGAAAATATAAATTTAGAATAAAAAAGTAACCTTTTGGTAATGTATTGTTATTAAGGGTATATCTATGGATCCTTTAATGTCATAAAAGATGGGGGAATGTACTAGACAAAAAAATATGATAGTGTTTGATAATTGTTTTAGACATTCATGATATTATCAACATTTCCTAATAAATTTTTAAAAACATTCAAATCCACCTACCATGTTATTACCAAAGGGAGTGAAGTTCCTATGTATAGAAGAACTAAAAGATAACATTAAAAAACTTAAGAAATGTTTACTGAATGCTCGTACCTTATTTTGGATAATGATATTTTATATAAATTGATGCTTTAGAGATTTTTTTGGAATTTTCCTTATGAAAAATAATAATGTGATTGATTATTCCACACATCAATTAAAGGACCTTTGGAAAATACATAATTTATGATTTGGAGATAGTAGTTGTAAAATTTGTATTTAATTTGTTTAAGAAATATATCAATTTTTATTATTGAAAAATATATATTTATTACAATAGATAATAGTATATATTCACATAATATTTTTCCAATGTTCTAATGGAGATATCTAGAGATGATTAATTACCATTTATGGACGGAAAGAAGATGGTAATTCTATAATAAAAAATGATTTTGTTATCTTATCAATGATGGGGAATAAAATTGGCCCAATATTTAGGGATACTAAATGGATTTATATAAAAATAATAAGGGAATGGAGGTAATACGGCCTTTCCAAACTGATTTCTCAGACATGTATCTATGGTAATATCATGGAGGACCAAGACGAAAATCTGGTTATATAAAAGATTCAGAAAATATTCTTGTGTTCAACATTGATAGGTATGGATTTATAATATTTTGTAGCCAGATATGTGTCTTATCAATACTAGAGTTGAAATTGGATATTTCAGTTGATGAAAAGGATCAAACTTCACCATTAAAATAGAAAACTAAATGTTTTATTGAAATATTAATATATAATTCTAGTAGGACAAAATGAATTGGGAGATTGAGGAGTATATATCTTGATAATTGGTATAGAAACAAGTATATACTAAATGCTTTAAATCTATACATATAGTAAAATTCACCTATACAATTATGAAAATGGGATAAAATCACCATGAATTTAACCATGGGTATTTCCAAGACCTATAAAGGATATAATTTTATCTGTGTTATCGTAAATTGAATTAGGGAGTCTACACAATTCAATAATTTTTAAGAGTATAACACCTCAACCCAAACTACTAGGTGTAACATGGAGTTCCACAAGGCCTGAGGCATGAAACCTAGTATAAAAAAGGATACCCAATATCGATAATGGTCCAAACACCGTCAATGGGAAGAATATTCCCTCCAATAATCATATTTATACAAAAAATGAAAAATAATAATATAAAATTTAACATATCAAGAGGAATAAAAACTAATAAATATAAAAATCGATGGAATGTATGTCATACAAAATAAATAAACTATTCTCAATGTGAGTAAATCCAAACCAGTGTATGACGTTTGTGCAGATTAAAAAATGAAAGCCTATAGAAACCTTATAGAGTTAGTCAAATTATTATCACCATCTTCTTGATCCAAAAACCACTATTGTTTTTTGAGGCCATTTTAATTACCTAGATCTGTATACGTGAATTCTACACACACATCGAGATGAATGTGTAGGTTATGAGTAATAAGACACAATATAATACCGCTAATTCATTATTTAATAGTATGAAAACGTAAAATATGTGTGTGCCTTGATAAAGATAAATGTTCAAGCATTGAAAAACATTCATATAATGGTCATCACTGGGCTAACCAAGCTATGAAAATCCTCGTACGTACCTACTTCAACTGAATTATACTAGGATAATAAGAAAAACTAGAAATGGTCAAGAACTAGCCACCAGTATAAAGAATATGATCTCAATATCCTCATGGAATCAAGTGATCATGATAGTTGGAATCATAAAAGAATCAGTTGTAGATGCTATATGCTATCTACTAGTATTCCAGTAAACATTATAATTATAATTCATAAGGAACTGTGTTTACATGGTAGTAACTATCCTATAGGGTGAATGTAAACATGATACTCAACATCCACTAAGAATCATTACCATGTATTAAGGTTTATCATTATCATAATCTCAAGTCATACACACTCCCACTTGAAGGGATAATCATATCAGGATGGTCTATCAATTACAAGTACCAAAAGCAACACCCCCAAAGGAACAATGTTTTCTTATAACAGGTTAGAGAGTAAATAGGAAATGAATTTCATGAAATCCAGAAAATTAGATGAAATATACATAAAAAATTGATCGAAATATAATATTGAAATAGCCAATATTATTATACTCATAGACTCAATTATTATACATAGCTATCATTAGATATAAATAGGCACCCTCATACGATCAAAATTAATAATAGATAATAAATAATGTCCCAAATGTATGAAATCAATGAAAAATGATTATATAACATCCCCAAAATGAAATAAATTTTTAATGTCTATTTTTGAAGAAGCAATTGAATGTTCACCATGGGATCAAATCCCAAACTACATCCCACACACACAACCCACTTGATCAAACACCATGGGTGCATTAATTACGACATAGTTTGTGAATAATGTGTTTTAGAAACAATACCTAATAATATTCCAGGTCAATAATGTTTTTCAACAATTATACACCTCACATAGTCAATAAAAAAATATTTTTTGGTATGTGGAAGTAGAGGTCACCGATTCATTGAATGTACCGCCAATTCAAGAATAGATCATGAATTCCTCTTCAACTATAGATGAGATCCTTAGGTAATTGAAATAAACATCAATCCCTAATAAAAAATTCATTATAAAAGATATTATAGATGAGATTTAAGAAAAATAATTTCTCCTAATGATTTATCTACAAAAACTTTCTTGAGAACAACTATTATTTATAATAGATTTAGCACTTTTCAAAAGTGATGCACTGAAATATTGAAACCACTACCAATATATCAATTAATTTTCAACAGATTATGGTTCCATCATTATTTTGTTGGATTCTAGCACAATAGATGAATTGATGTGGAAGGTGATACTTTAAAATTTATTTTAATAATTATTTCCTGAAACCAAGAGCATGGATCATGCATATCAAATTTATAATTAATTTATTTTATATATAAACATATAAATACCCAGGATTAGGATCATTCTTCATTGATTATTTTTTATTGTCTGAAATGGATCTTTTAGAGTGCCTTCATTTTTCTTGTGATGATGCAAGGTTAGAATTTCTCTAGTGGTGATACACATGTTCTCTAATGGTATCAGAGCAAGACCTATTGTTCTCTGGGTGATGGCGCAGTGAATCAAATTCCTTTTTATTTTCATTCCTGAGTGTTCATTCATTGGTCTCAAAGAAGATCTCTCTTGGGTTTCTTGTTATTGAGATGGATAGAGGGGGAGGAGTTGAGATAGAATTAATTGTGAGCAATAATTCACTATTCTCAAACATCGAATTGGTTTCAAATTCATTACAAAATAGACATATCAATCTATTTATAGAGATGATATTTTTTTACAAAATTTAATTACATAATAACAATTAAATATAATTATAATCATCAATGAAATCCTATGCCACTTAATAATAACAACATTATTATTTTTTAGAGCACCAATTTTCACAAAATAGGAAAATAATATTTACCAGCTCAAATATAATTATTTTATCACCACACACACTCTTGGACAATTCAAACTCCCCATTAATTTATTAAACTCTTGAATACATATTTTATTATTTAAAACAAATTTTTTTTTCACAAACTAATAAATAAATATTTATTAAATATTCAATAAAATAAATATATTTAATTCATAAATAGATGAATAAATATTACTTTATTTATGTGACCAATATAACATGAATAAAATTATTCATTAGTCTTAACAATAACATGCTTTCCATTAACTAAATTTAAAAATAATTTAATTGAGAAAAAATGAAACACATAGTGTGTGACCCTGTAGGATTCTTTCTCGTTTTCATTAGGTGGACATGCCCAAAGTCCAAGATTTTAATCTAGCAATGGATCAAGGAACCCAAGAGAAAGAACATAAATTTGTAATTATGAAAACCATATATGAATTCTCACCATGTAATATAATCCTTTTGTCAAAATATCTTATCAAGAATTTTTCAGGACGGTTTCAACAACTTATATTCTCGATATATTAGTCTTTAACTATCACAAATAATCTTTTCATTACACCCTATCCATGGAATTTATGGAGATTGTTCTATTTCAATCAAAGGGATAAGATATGAACTTCCATAGATATGGAATGAAAAAAATACATCTGTGACTTATCCATTTATAACATCTCATTCGCGATGCACCCAACGTACCCTACTTCCCGCCAACATATGGCATGACAATTTTAGTCAGAAAATCTATATGTACAAGTTGTGAAATGCCTTAATGATTATATTAATATCTATGGAAAATTACACATTCCCAAAAATAAGAATATCTGAAGACACCAAACATGCAGAATTCCAACTGGTGGGTCCACTGTCATAATCTCTCGTCAGGGAGATTACTAAGTGAAAACATCATGAGAAGAAGTCTCATTTTCTTATGAGTACTTACACCTAATGTTGTATATAATATGATTCCCATCACATTATTTTATCCAACCACAAAACTATATTAACAATTTTTTTCATAGAACATCATGGTTCTCATCATAACGAGGAACTATTATGACCATATAAATGCGATATAAAATATAAAACATTATTTCATTAATATCTTATAGAAAAATGAACAATAGTTAAAAAATATGGTTAATTTAATATTTAATAAATCAAATATTGATGTAATAAAAGTAAAAATAATTGGTTCTAGGACACTAACTCTAACATATTCCACCATAACGTAGAATTATAAGAAGATGGTTCAAAAAACCCATAAAATTCCCATAATCCATGGTAGATCAGGATCAATTCAAGTCATATATCCAAAATGGTATATACACCATAAATATATAATAGAAGGCAGAATAAACCATTAGATAGAAATAGAAACCCTAAATCCATCATATATTGATTCATATTTCTTATGTAAGAAGAGGAAAATTCTGCACATCTTCGGAAATCCTATTGTTCTAGTGTTACGAGACCATTCCAGAATTTATGAACCAAGAGGAGATGATTGAGAGATCTCTTGAGTCAAGATATGGGTATCTAATTTTAAATAGGGGTTTATATTTTGGATCGGGTATTAAAAAAGGGTCAAAATAGAGTGAAATTATCACCCAAGTGGTTCAATAATTCACCCTTATCCTGAGTGCAATAAGAAGACAATGGGCCTCATTAGTGCGATAGTGGAACCATTGAAGAGTCATTGATTATACACCTGTTGAGTAATCTTCTTCGAAAAACCCCATGTATACAAATAGACCTACATTTTCCAATATTCCAACATTAACTCTACCATAAATCAAGTGGTATTTTACATTAACCTCAATGCCATTCTTTAACCAGACTCTCCAAACATATATTGCCAACTAATTTTACATACAATAGAACCTATTAAATACAAAAAAACAAAGATAAAACATTAAGGAAATGAATATTTTTATAATTATTAACAAATATTTTAAATTTATATAAATGTGTATGTTTTCATTAATCCCCTATAATAAATTCTCCTCACTATTATGTACCTTCAATTGTTATAGTGAAACAATTCAATCCATTAAGCCCAAACATCTACAACCAACTCCCAATTCTCCTTGTGAAATTTTCAATGATTCCATATAATCATGAAAAGTGGTATATAATTCTATCACTGAAATTTCTCACTCTAGTCTTTGATCCTGACTACGTTACTCCTATATGAAACATTATGTTTCAGCTCAATATGCTCTTAGTTGTTTGCCTGAATGGAATGAGGCAAGTACCTCTAGTGTTGTGACACATAAAACACATCATACGTACCTTTCTAGTAAGAAGGTATATCAATATGGAACTCTTCTATTTCAACCAACTCATTGATCATAAAGGGTTTGTAATAGAAATATTCTAGCGTCCCATTCTACCTTATATGTTAGTTTAAACATACATTATTCCCTCTCAGAAAAACAAAGGGGCCTAAAAAATTGATAGGTCTCCTATTATTGTTTTTATGATTGTTATTAAATCTTTATGTTTTGATAAACCTATTAAAAATCAATTTCACTCTCTTTGACATAACATATACCCAAATGGTCCCCACTCCTATTATATCACTATCCTCATCCAAAAAAATAATTGACCTACATAGCCAACCATAATGAACATCATAATGTTATATATGAATAAATATTGACAACTATTGTTTTATTAACCTAAAAATGATTAGTTGATCATCAAAAGCTCCACTAAATTCTAGATTTCAATAATGTCACAAATTACACAATATATATATCATCCACTCAGAAATTATGTCTATTGGGGGATGGTACACTCTACTATTATTATCTATGTCCCTTAGGCCTTCTGTAATCCCTTCCAAAATTATGATACAAAATTTTTGTCACATTAAAATAAAATAGTCAAGGGAACACCATGAAAGTTTATCATCTCATAGTCATATATATTTCTTATATAATTAATTGAGTGAGTATCATATATTTTTATAAAATGAGATGATGTCATTAGTTTATTAAGAATCACCCAAATAGATTAATGGCTCATTGGTGTCCAAGGTAACCCCATAAAAATTTACATTATTCCTCTCCCATCCACATGGGGCATATGAAGTGGATAATGTAATCCACCCATCCACTCATGCTCATCTGTTGTATAATTTCTCATGTTAGTCAAAATTAATGAATAAAAAAAATTCTTTGATACCATTTTGTAACGCCTCGACCCAAGCTACCAGGTCTGATATAGAAATCCACATAGACATATGATTTTTTTCCTATATGAATGAGTCTACTAACTAATGGTGAGCGCTTATACTTATTTATTGGGAGGATATACCCTCAGTATCATATCCTTGATCTAATAATAAAGAATATAATAAATAATTGTAATTAAGGTGGATGATAGAAAACCATAATGAAATACCACATGGAACACATGTCATACGATTATATAAATATAAATATACTGAGATATTAGTGTAGAAATCCATACCAAAGTAACAGTGTTATAATAAAAATAAATAAAACCCTACATTAAAACTTGCACGACCATCCTAGTACTATTACAAGATTCATGATATACTGATCATAAATCTTACATGATAAAATCCCCCTTTCCATGGACTTCATAAATGAATATTTCTTGAGTATCATGATTTGAATGTAGAGTGTGAGTAATAAAACACAATAGGAATATACTGATGTGTCATTAAAAACTATGCAAATAAATAATATGTGTATTCCATGATAACAATAAATGCATAGTATATAATTAAAAATCTGACACCAGTCATCTATTTGGTAACTAAGCCATTATGACCCCAGTCCATATATGATTCATCTCCATGCTCATAGGATAAAAAGAAATATAAAAAAAGGCCAAGAACTGGATATAAGTCTTATGAACATGTTTATCAGTATTCTTAATGCTTCGAGTGAATATGAAACATGGTATCTCTTTATCATTGGGTGTACATGCTACTCGATATCCACTACGCATTAAGTAAATATGTTACTCAATATCTACTATTCATCTAGTGTAAATAGTACCCAACATCCATTAGACATAATTTAAATAGGATAATAAGTATCCACTAGGCATCTTTTCCCACTATTTTGTCCCATCGATGTCATTAGGCCATGTTGTGAACACTCTCCCAATAAGTGATAAACATATCATGATGGTCCTGCTGTTTAGAGTATGAAAAGAAACACCACAAAAGGAATGATAATTAAGCATAACAGGGTACATTAAACATTGAAAAATATTAGCACAATATCACAAGAATAATATCAATATACATAACCATCTAAACTATATCAAACATAGTTATGTGCTTCATGATCATAAACATGGTTTCAAGCATCATCAATGGGTATCACAGTCTACACACACATGCCCACATGAGATAATAGTCAAACATGGAAAAAAATATTATCCACACATGTAATACATCAACACATAAGAATATATTTGAGTCTCAAAAGGTAAAAAAGCATAAAACGTAGTGGTTGGAGAAGTAATCCATGTTTAATCGAAGGATCACATCTAGAAACACATTTCAAACCTATAGTGAACTTGATATCATGTAATAGATGTCTATATCGAGTTATGATTCATTGAATAAATCTTTCTATATGTAATACCCAATAAAATTAGAAGTAATGAATTTTTTGGTTGTATATAACTCAAAATTTCTACTAATTAATGTAATTTTGATGTATACCAAAAGATGAGGATTTAAATTCTCTGGATCAATTTTTGATTTAAGAATGGATAGAGAATTCATCATCTATTCCAAAATAAAACCATGGTGATATCCCATGATAAATGTTCCACAAATAAATTTTCAATGGAAAAATTATCTTTGAATAGATTTATAGAAGAAGTTCTCAAGTTGATTGATGTGATAAATCCTACATAGAAACATCCACCATTCACGAGGAACCATGTTCTAGTAAAAGGGATGTCATTGAATTCTGAAAATAACCACCAATATACAAAAAGATCATGAAAATTTATATTTATATCATTGATCCTGCATTAATATGATATTTAAAAAATGATTCATAATCAAACTCCAGTGAAACTCCCATAATTGATGGTAGATCTTGATTCAAATAAGAGATGTCATCAAAATTATAAATCCAACTATATCTATGATGTAAGATACAATTCCGAATCATATTAGCTTATAAAAAATAGATCAATTATATATCCATTCTCGTCTCTCAATATATAATATGGAAAGTGTTTTTATCTAGACAAAACTAACCATTCTAACAACACTAGACCAGACCAACATTGAGGAAACAAGGGGTGATGAATGAGAGAGATCTAGATTCAAAATGGAATGTATCAAATATACAATAGTTGTTTTAGGGTTTAAATTTGTTGTTAATGAGTTTTAGATATGAGTGGGATTAAAATCTCACAAGGTTAATTTATATCACTAGTGGAATAGGCGCAAAAATAGATTATTGGGCCTCACTAGTGGCTCATGAGCACTATTGGAAGGCTTGTAACTGGAAACTAGTTGCTAGGTGTGTCTGATAAAACCACATGTGTTTTTGAAGCCCTAATGGTAGTCCAGTGAGGTCTGTAGGAATCTAAATACATACTAAATGTGAAACGCCCCGATCCCAATTACCCAGATTCGGTGCATTATTGCGTAACATTGGCATGATCACAAAAGATGAAGTCTCGAAAGACCGATTAGTTTAGTAGCCTTGGAAACACTAAATACATATATAAGTCTTACATTACATCATAAAGTAAAACAAAACTACAAAAAAATGCTTGTCTTCATATCCCCTCATACTATCCCTTAGGTCATTCATAATATACTTCTTCACATCCTGGAAAAATTAAAACATTGCAAGGGGTGAGCTCAGATGCTCAGTAAGGATAACAATATATCAGAAGCATTCATAAATAAACATTAACTTTTAAGGAAATGTATAACTAAAACAAAATCCTTTTAAACTTGAACTTCAGCATAATATGGAAAAAATAAAATTAAATAATTCCAATAACTTATTCACATGGATATTATACTAGTCGAATAATCACTTGCAATATCAATAACCACTTTTATAATGATGGAATGCATAATTCCAGACTATCATAACCACGTATCCAAGGCCTCGTGCCAAGACTAAAAATAAGATTTTGTCAAGGCCTCGTTCCAAGACACTAGTTTGTCTCATGAGACCTACCGATGCATCGAGGAGCTATAGCGGGCTCCACCTGTCACTTATTAAGTCCAATTCATTCGTCATATGAATAGGTTTAAACATATCATAAACCATAACATAACCGTATCACATAAAACATGCATAAAGGAAACATAAAATTTCCACATTTCAATCACAATATATCAATACAACACATTGATATAATAAAAAAACTTTCAAAACCATTTTCAATACCAAAATAATAGAAAATTAAAACATGGTATTTATTTTTCATTTAAAAAAAGTTATGGCTTGTAGAGGAAGCCGAAACTCAAATAATGGTCACAACGGTGGAGAAGTCGTTGTCGCCACATACGTACGACAAAAAAAACATTCCTTTTTGTCATTTATTAAAATGATTAATATAAAAATATTCCTTTTTAATAAACATAAAAGTCAAAGGGGTTTATACACAGTATAAAAGAAAGTTGTGTATAAAATAAAATATGTCTCAGTGAAAGAAGATTGAGACAAAGACCATACAAAGATATTTTTTAAAATAAAATAGATCTATTATGTGTATTCACTATATGTACACATAACGAAAGTAAAAATACAATATAGGACATAATAATATCATGACATAATTTGAATGTAGGAGATTAACCCAAAGAATAGAAATTGGGTTAAGAAGTTCCCTTACCTCGTGTCCGAATTGACTCGGTCCTTCTTTAATCTCCTAGATAATAAACTAGAGTTAATTTCTATTTTCATAAGAAACTTTTTCATGTTCATTATTCCTTTTATATCACTTATTACAATGTTATTAACATTATGTAATTATTTATGTTAATAACGGTCATTTTTTCGATCTTTGGTACTTGAGTAAAAAATAAACATCTTATAATTACAAGTTGATCATGTGGTGAAATATCCATTATATCCAGAATTATATTCATGATGTAGATATCATATATATCGTATATATCCAGTATGTACGTGCATTTATAATATTACATAACATTTAGAGGTAATAAATGAAATGCACCGTTCATGGAGACGGTAAGCCGTAAGTACGCATGAACGCTACATTCATTTATATTTAGTATTTAATGGAATGAAATTATATTTCTATAAAGTTATACTATAATTCCAGTATAATATAATGTATAATACCATTTACTCCATCCTGTATACATCCCACATATGGCATTAACAATTCAAATCACTTTGAGGGGGTGGTAGTCCGCACTTCCTAAAATGAAATTATCGCATTTACCCATAATGGAAATCATAAAGTTATGTCATAAATGAAATATACAGAATCATAAGGAAAACAAAAACATAATAGATATAATATTTAAAAATAGTGTCATCATAATGGCCACCATGAGATGTGTTAAAAGAAGATTGAACAATCATCGTTTCGTGTGGCAGTAATTCACCACCCACAGAAATGGTATGTTTTTTAACCATTAGATGAAGGTGTGTGTAAGTGTAAATAAAATACTTCTCATAAAAAAATTCAAGTATATTTATGATACTTTTTTTGTTAAAAAATAATGTAATAAAAATATTTTAGGGTGTTGGAGAAGGAAAATAAAACAAAAGAACACAAGAGAAGACATTACCTTAAAATCGGGTAACTCTTTTTGATTTGAGCCAAATGCTTCCTTGGGATGACATCTGACCAAATAGAGGACACTAGGAGTAAGATAGGGAAGTTGGGAGAGTATTTGGGTAGAGTTTGTACGATCAAAATGGCTTTAAGGTGTCAATAAGGTGGTAGAGGTGGGGGCCTTTTATAAGAGGAGAGGAGGGGCACTGTTGAAAGGTCATGAAATGGTACATTATTATGAAGTGATTTTCGGATTTAAAAGGACAAAAAAATGATATATTGCTAGGATAAGGTTATAAGGGTTATAAATATACCCATAAAATAGGTTTTAGACAAGTTTATGTCTTAGATTTTACATTATCTTTTCATTTTATTTAAATCGTTATTTAATGTGGTAATCGATGCATCATCATGGTGTCTTAAAAAATTTAATTTATTTAATGTATAAAAATTATAAAACAATTACCATGATGTAGGAAATCGTTTTATATTTCCAATGAATATTTATAGTCAAAAAGATAACTCATATAACTCCATGTAATAATTGTTTTAGTAAAACAACACATGTTTGTGACAATTTTATTTTTACTTTATATAAAAAGTTATTAATGTCATTTTCTTACCGAAGTGGCTCCATGGGGTCCCCAAGTTCATCCATGGATTTTATGGGTCGTCCAGGACACATACAATAAGGGTAGGACAATTTTATAGGTATTTTATTATTTTTATAATATCATTTTTACCTTAAATTTCACTAATTACCTTTAATCGCGATTAATAATACTTAAAAGTAACTATTCACCAAAAAATTATTTTAATCCCATTGAACCAAATTTTACATTATAATGACAACCATGTATGTAGGTTTTTTGAAATTCAATTCATAGAAGCGGTAATGTTTCATTTAAACGAAAAACAGTTTTTTAACTACCACTTAGTGGTTTCACTATTCATCAAAATTGAAGTTTTTCATAACAATTCCAAAATCTAACCCTAAGCTATAATTGATATTCGGAATTCAAAATTGAAGTCTATTTTAAAAAATTCCAAACATATAAGTTTCATTAATTAATTTTATAATTAATTCCCGATGTCCCAACAAATAGCGTGTTTTTAAGAAACAATATATATCAAAAGATTGACAATTGTTTATGTCCAATTTCGAAGTGAAATTAATTCTAACGACCACCATTGGATAAAATGGTAAAAATATATTCTAAATATACTTTAAAACCACTCAATAGTATAAATTATCACTATAAATTATTTTAATTAAAAAATTTGTTTTTATGTATTTTTCATTATTCATAAATAATTGGATGCTCTCAGAAAATTACAAAAAATTCAACATAGGATAATTTCGATATTAAGAATGAAAAAATGAAGCCCATTTTGAAATATAAAATTTATATAATTTAAAAAAGTGGATATTACTATTCATAATGGCTACTTTGATTGGCCGCGGTGTGTTAGAACTTGAGGTTGCATACAACACACGCTGCTCTATTATTCAAGGAGAAGTGTACCATGGAAGCTTGGGGTGTTACATTCTCCCCTCCTTCAACAATTTGCATCCTCGCAATTTGAAAATTTTCTTTGAATATAAAAGGTTGAAAATAGAAAATACCTTTGTGGAAAACCCACATCGGAAATAAAAATTAATAAAAATCTAACTTTAAAAGAACGAAAGATAAGTAAAAAGGTCACCCGAGATAGCCAATACTAGGATTCTATGAAAACATGGATATGGAGGAACAACAAACCATTAAGGTCAGATTGAGAGTTGTATAAAACAGGATTAGGAGAAATTTAACTACAAGAAAATCACAAACATGTGATTAGTTAAATGATCATTGATTCCCCAGTAGGAAAAGTTTACCGACAACGTTTTTGTTTTAAGTTACCTTTCATATAGTTCAAGAATTTATTCATGAAATTTAATAAGAACATATGAAAATACACTTACTTGTCATGTATACATTCATTCCTTACTAAAATTTTACATCAAACCCATCTTTCACTACATAAGGTAATAGAACTCAAAAATATTCTATTTATCCTCACTGTATTGGGTTCTAAAAATAAATTTATAAATCATCTATCATAACTAAAAAACTACATTATACACTCAGGGACTTCACGTAGTTAAGTGGTAGGCGATAAATGTCAATCGCACTATGGTTGTGGGTTCGATTCCCACAGCTTTGTCTGACGCGATGGGTTGTCACTCGGTCTGCGTGTTGTCCTTTTTATAAATATCCAAAAATAACCTTAACAATAGTATCCAATTTAAAATATAATCCATTCCAACCTTTATAGTATTCCAAAATACCTCTGTCCAGACTTTCTCTAAAAGGTCTCTAAATTCCAAAATCAATTCATTAGATTCCTCAAAAAAAGTAATTATTCTTATTGTCACATACTAAAAATAAGATTACCTTAAACATATCAAAACATTAATGAAAACAACAATTACTGCAGTACAATCCTTAGATATCACATTATTCTTATAACTAGAATATAATCCTTGATTCCAAAAACATAAATATATTAACTATTCAACTTCATCTGTAGCAACAACATAAGCTTGGCCTTGATCCTTGGCCTTTTCTGAGGTAAGTTTCCCTGACTCTTAGGACATTCATTTTCATAATGCCCCATTTCCCTACAATTGTATCTTTCAACATTGATAGCCTCTTTCTTTCCCATGAAATCACGAGTTTGGTGGCCTTTTTCACCACACTTGTAATAGACTCCCATTGCCTTCAAGCAAGTACCATGGTGTTTCTTCCAACATTTACTACAAGACTAATATTCAACTTTTCCCTTCTTCCCCTTATTTCCATTTCCAGATTGATCAGAAGATCTCTTCTTCTCTTGCTTTGCTTTAAAGTCATAAGACATAGAGAATTCCTTTTACGTCTTGATAGCACACGAGACAATATCTTTGTATGATGAGATGGTTTGTGAGACTAATGCTCGATGAAGAAATGGTTTTAACCCATCAAATAAATGATCAATCTCACTTCTTGGGTTATGTATATAATCTGCAGCATGTCTTTCTAACCTTTGAAGTTGGCCTCATACTTTGCAACATTCTCATCCTCCTTTTGTCCTAGACTCAGTTATTGCCTTTCCATATCTACTCGATGGTCGTGTGGAAAGTATTTTTCTAAAAAAAATTCAGTAAACTCCCTCCATTCCATACTTGATACTTCTTTATCTTCCTTTGTGTTTTGAATCAACGACAACCATTGATCAGCATCTCCAGTGAGGTGGTAAACTACCATGATAACCTTTTCCATTTCACTACTCCCCAAGGCATTGAATATTTTCTCTAAGGAAGTTATCCATTTCTCAGCTACTAATGGATTAGTACTCCCATTGAATGTTGGCGGTTTTTGCCTCATGAAGCTCTCTAACATTGATCCTCCATGTTGCGGATCAGGGTGCTCCATACGAGTAAGGTTATTATTCATAACCTGAGTGAGTTGTCCTAGTATGGTGATAAGTCGATCAGCACCAGTTGTATCACCAGCTCCACTATAATTATCTTGAGCAGGAGGGCAATCCCTACATGGAGTGGGTTTATTGATATGATTTCCATTCCTCCCACTAGGCTCCATTTCTAAAAAATGCATAAACTAGATTAGTTTATGAATCAAAATACATAATTCCATAAATGTAAAACACTTAACATAAATTGAACTATAATCATAAAAATGTTTTTTTTTGAGGAAGTATATACTCATAAACCCTTCATAATGGTTTGTAAAGAAAATGAGAATTATCCTAAGCATATCCCACGGGAGTGTCGTAACCAAGAGTGCAGCAAGGCTCGTTGTCGTGCACCAGTTCCTGTTCGAGTCTAGCTCAAAGCGGTGTTTTCATGTTTTACCCCTAGGTACATCTGTGCCAGAGCAGCCTCTACCTGCTCGTATCCAGACAGGGATGTATTGCTTGGAAAACTCACAAAATCACTACAACAACAAAATTCTAGGAAGTTCTTCTATACTAATCCTCAAATTTTATCTTATGGACATGTGCTCTAATTAGTGTTTTTCTAAATCTAACTTCAAAGGTTAGTACTAAACTGCCTCTGATACCAACTATAATGCCTCGACCCCAGTTACCCAGAGTCAGTGCATTATTGTGTAACATTGGCACGATCACAATTGATCTAGTCTCGAAAGACCGATTAGTTTAGTAGCCTTGGAAACACTAGATACATTCATAAGTCTTACATTACATCATAAAGTAAATCAAAACTACAACAACATATTGTATTCATATCCACTCATACTATCCCAGCAGGTCATTCATAATATACTTCTCCACATCCTGGAAAAATTGAAACATTGGATTGGGTGAGCATAGATGCTGAGTAAGGATAAAAATATAGCATAAGCTTTCATAAATAAACATTAACATTTAAAGCAATGTATAACTAAAACAAAATCCTTTTAAACTTGAACTTCAACATAATATGGAGAAAATAAATTGAAATAATTCCATTTACTTATTCACATGGATATTCTATTAGTCAAATAATCACATGCAATATCAATAACAACTTTCATCATTATGGAATTCATAATTCCAGACTATCATAACCACATAGCCAAGACCTTGTGCCAAGACTACAAATAAGATTTTGTCAATTCCTCATGCTAAAAAACTAGTTTGTCTAATGAGAATTACTGATTCATCGAGGAGCTATAGTGGGATCCACCCATCACTTATTATGTCCAATGCATTCCTCTTATGAACAGGTTTAAACATATCATAAACCATAACATACTTGTATCACATAAAACATGCTTAAAGGAAACATAACATTTCCACATTTCAATCACAAGATATCAATACAACACATTGATATAATAAATACACTTTCAAAACCATTTTCAATACCAAAATAATAGAAATTTAAAACTTGGTATTTATTTTTCATTTAAAAACGTTATGTCTTGTAGAGGAAGCTGAAACTCAATTAATGGTCACAACGGCGGAGAAGTCATTGTCGCCACATACGTATGAAAAAAAAACATTCTGTTTTTTCGTTTAGTAAAACATTTCGTATATAAATATTCCTTTTGAATATGTGTAAAATTCAAAGGGGTTTATACACAGTATAAAAGAAAGTTGTGTATAAAACAAAATATGTCTCAATGAAAGGAGATTGAGACAAAGTCCTTACAAAAGTAAATTTTTAAATAAAATATATCTATTATGTTTATTCACTATAAGTACACATAAAGAAATTACAAATACAAGATAGTATATAATAATATCATGACATAATTTGAATGTAGGAGATTAACCCAAAGAATAGAAATTGGGTTAAGAAGTTCCCTTACCTCGTGTCTGACTTGACTCGATCGTTCTTTAATCTCCTGAATAATAAACTAGAGTTAATTTCTATTTTATTAATAACCTTTTTCAAGTTCATTTTTTCTTTTATATCACTTATTACCATGTTATGAACATTATTTAATTATTAAAGTTAATAACGGTCATTTTGTCGATATTTGGTACTTGAGTCAAAAATAAACATCTTATAATTACATGTTGTTCATGTGGTGAAATATCCATTATATCCAGAATTATATTCATGATTTATATATCATATATATCACATATATCCAGTATATACATGCATTTATAATATTACATAACATTTAGAGGTACGAAATGAAATGCACCGTTCATGGAGACGGTAAGCCGTACGTACGCATGAACACTACTTTCATTTCTATTTCATATTTAATGGATTGAAATTATAATTATATAAAGGTATAATATAATTCCCGTATAATATAATGTATAATACCATTTACTCCATCCTCTATACATCACACATATGGCATTAACGATTCAAATCACATTGAGGGGGCGATAGTCTGCACTTCCTAAAATGAAATTATCGCATTTACCCATAATAGAAATCATAAAAGAATGAAATAAATGAGAAATACAGAATAATAAAGAAAAAACACAAAATAAATCATATATAAAAATAGTTTCATCATAATGGCCACCATGAGAGGTGTTAAAAGAAGATTGAACAATCATCGTTTCGTCAGCCGGTAATTTGCCACCCACAGAAACAGTGTGTTCTTAAACCATTAGATGAAGGTGTGTGTATTATTAAATAAAATACATCCCATAAAAACATCCAAGTATATTGAGGATACTGGTTTCGTTACAAAATAAAGTAAAAAAATGATTTTAGGGGGTTGTAGAAGCAAAATAAAACAAAAGAACACAAGAGAAGACATTACCTTAAAATCGGGTAACTCTTTTTGATTTGAGCAAAAGGCTTCCTTGGGAAGACTTATGCCAAAAGTGAGGCTTCTAGAAGTAATAGAGGGAATTTGGGAGAGTATTTTGGTAGAGGTTGGCTGATCCAAATGGCATGATGGTGTGAATAAGGTGGTAGAGGTGGGGGCCTTTTATAAGAGTCAAGGAGGGGCACTCTTGGAAGGTAATGAAATGTTACATTATTATGAAGTGCTTTTCGGATTTCAAAGGTCCCAAAATGATATATTTCGAGGATAAGGTGATAAGGGTTCGAAATAAACCCATCCAATAGGTTTTAGACAAGTTTAATTCTTAGATTTTACATTATCTTTTCATTTTATTTAAATAGTTAATTAATGAGGTAATCGCTGCATCATCATGGTGTCATACAAAATTTAATTTATATAATGTCTAAAAATTATAAAAATATTACCATGATGTAGGAAATATTTTTATATTTCCAATGAATATTTATAGTCAAAAATCTAATACCCCATGTAATAATTGTTTTAGTAAAACAACACATGTTTGTGACAATTTTATTTTACATTAAATAAAAAGTTTTTAATGTAAATTTCTTACCGAAGTGGCTCCATGGGGTCCCCAAGTTGACCCATTGATTGTATTGGTCATCCATGACTCATCGAATAAGGGTAGAACAATTGTAAAGGTATTTTCAAATTTTTATAATATAATTTTTACCTTAAATTTCACTAATTACCTTTAATCACGATTAATAAAACTTAAAAGTTACTATTCACCAAAAAATTATTTTAATCCCATTGAACCACATTTTATATCCTAATGAAAACCATGTATGTCGGATTTTTGAAATTAAATTCATAGAAGTGGTAAAGATTCATTTAAATGAAAAATCAGTTTTTAACTACCACTTAGTGGTTTCACTATTCATCAAAAATTGATGTTTTTCAGAACAATGCCAAAAATTCACCCTAAGCTATAATTGATATTCCGAATTAAAAAATGATGCCTATTTTACAAAATTCTAAAAATATAAGTTTCATTAATTAAATTTATAATTAATTCCTGCTGTCACAACAAATAGTGTGTTTTTAAGAAACAATATATATCAAAAAATTGACAATTGTTTATGTCCAATTTCAAAGTGAAATTAATTCTAATGGAAACCATTGGATAAAATGGTAAAAATATTTTCTATTTATACTTTAAAACCACTAAATAGTATAATTTATCACTATAAATTATTTTGATTAAAAAAGTTGTTTTTATGTTTTTTCATTATTCATAAAAAATTGGAAGTTCTCAGAAATTACAAAAAATTCAACTTAGTATAATTTCGATATTCCAAATACAAAAATGATTTCCATTTTGAAATATAAAATTAATATACTTTCAAAAGTGCGTATTATGAAAACCCTAATTTTTTTATTACAACTTAAACATGATTCATTACATAAAAATTCACTTGATACAACAAAGAAGATCGAGAGGTTTTGTGTCTTTGGGGCTTAGGATCATTACATAAAAACTTAAAACAGGAATTACAACATCTTTATTGAAAGCTTAATTTACATGACCACTACATTCCCTTTTATTTAGCATTGCATGGGATAACCTGAGGACATGAATAAGAAAAGGGTGAGCTATAAAGCCCAGTAAGGGAGTACACATGGAATAACGTAAGCAGTACAATACATGTTAGACAATAGGCATATCAATAGAGCATAAAAGAAGCATGATAATAAAGGCATGATAAAGAATGATAATCATAACATGGAAATGTGGAAACAACACTTAACATGGAATTAGCATGAGCCAAGGCTCATTTCACATAAAGCATGAGTAAACCCTCATTGCACATTAATCATGAGTAAACCCTTGTTTCACTTGAATTAGCATGAGTCAACACTCATTTCACATGACGTATCATGATACTATACTTTACCCAATGCATTGGAGCGCTATAAGGGAACACCCTTCTTAAATATTTCATTTCATGCATAAGTGTGCCACATGGATCATAAAACATGGATTCATGAAACATAATCATTTATTCCACGATAAAGAAATGTGGAATTCATAATGAAACTTTATAAACAATAAGTAAATGTGTATAAAGGTGAATACCCATAATCAAGAAATGGGCATGGTATTCACTACACAATGGCATTGGCTTAGAAAATCGGTGCGATTTTGACAGCGTAATGACGTGAAATAAGAATTCATAATAATGTTTTAATGAGAGAAAAAGGGTGTCTCGTCATATTTACATGAAATGTACAGTAAGGGGGTCATATAGATACTTTTCCAAACAATTGTAATGGAATTTAGATTCATGATACAAAAGTATTGCTTGAATGTAAAAGAAGAGAGAGAAGTTCCTTTCGGAATTTCGGCATAGTAACGAGTGTACATGGGAGGAATTTAATGAGAGAGAAAGGGGTCTCCCATCATTCACACATAAAGAGGGAAGAATTATGGAGGTGCTAAATCATACCCCAACATTCATAATTGAATTTAAAAGGGAAAAACAACTTAAAGAAAATTGGACAAAAATGAGAAAGGAAGAAAAAACCCTTACTTGGATGTGTGCTTCCAAAGGATAGAGAGAGGCTTGTGAGAGGCTTCTTGGGAGATTAGGGAACCTTGGGAGGATTCTAGAGAGAGTAGGGCAGAGTTTGGACGAACTCCAAGGTATTTTAGTGAGGAGGAAGTGGGAGATTGGGTGGGTTTATATAGGAAAGGTGAGGGAATTCTTTATTATTTGGGTTTGGGTCCCCTTACATTAAATTAATCCAAAACACAAACCATCCCATGGGTTTTTCCCATGTTTTTTGGTAAAGGGAAGATTAAAACAATATTTTATAAGGCCAAAGTCCTAAATTCTTAAAATAATAAGGTTTCTTATGTGAAGGTGAGTCACACTCCCATGGAAATTAACTTAAAAAGGCAAAGTGTTGAATATGTCTTGAGGGGTCCATTAATGCATTGAAAAGTAAGTTAAACAAACCCAAAATCACATTATTTTAATGATAAAACATATATTGGCCGAACATATAGATTATGGTATTTTATTACATCATCATTGGGTCATTATGATGTCATAAAACACATTATATATTTAAACAGTATTTAATTTTTACCCAAAAATTTGACTGTCTCAGAAAATTATGAAAAATTTACCGTTGGATAATTTCGACGTCCTGATTCCAGAAATGACATTTATTTTATCTAAAAAAATTTCTAAATATGTTAATTTTCACTTTTAAAATAAAAACCAACATTTATTGAAAATTCAAGGGTTTTGACAGAAATGGATTTCAAACCTTGATATAAAATTTTAATTGCATTCATAAAATTATAAGATCATTTATATTTAATAAAAATCAATTTAATAATAATATTATTATTTTATTAAAATATTATTAAATTCAAAAATCACTTAATTTAATAAAATAGATTTTTTATTTAAATAATAACTAAAAGCACCATTTGTACTTTAAAAACTATTTACAATGTATCAAAAATGACTAGAAATTATATTCATTATTATATACAAAAATAATTTTCATGAAAATAGTACTACTTATTTATTACATAACCCCTTAAAATAGCCGCATAAGACCTATGGGTAAGGTGTGCGATGGTGATAGACTCTTGGGGTGGCTCGGATAACATCGCTTGAGTGGTAATCTCTATCAACTTCCACTTTTCCCGTAGATGGTCCCGTTCGAGCTTGACATGGTGAAGCTCATCTTGGGCTTGGTCAAGGGCGAATCCCAAGTATTCCACCTCTTTTCCGAGCTCCGAAAATTGGGATTCGTATGGGGAAATTCTAAGGGATGAGGCCATCACTTCTTTTGTCTGAGTAAATTGGATTTGTTAAGGTCCTATATTTATAATAATCATGTGATCACTGTTCAAAAACTATATTAACAATGGTAAAAATTCATAACATAAAACCAAATAAGTTGACATCTTATAAAAACATTTTTCATAAAGATACATTTAACTGGATCAAGAGGTATTTTCCCTTAATGAAACTTTGTGTTGTTAAAATATTCCCCCCTTATGAAATTTTTCCCTCGAAATTTTCCTTTTCCCACACTAAAAAAATGTGGGTAACTCACCTTAATCATATCCTCCGATTTCGAAGTCTCTTCTTCAAACTTGTGGTTTCTCCACAAAACCATGACGAGGTGCATTGTCTTATTTCGTAGAACTTTTTCTCTACAATCTAAGATATTCACTGGTTTCTCCTCATAATAAAGATCGTCTTCCAATTGTACCACCTCAGAAGAGAGTACATGTGAAGGGTCCAGTATGTACTTCCTTAAGAGGGATACATGAAAGACATCATGCACTTTCTCCATGGTAGGTGGATGTTCTAGTCGATAGGCCACAGCCCCAGCATGATCAAGAATCTCGAAGGGGCCGATGTACCTTGGACTTAGCATCCCTTTCTTTCCAAACCTCATGACCTTTTTCCACGGGGATATGCGTAGAAACACCATGTCTCCAACTTTAAACTCAAGGTCTCATCGATGATTATCTGCATAACTCTTCTATCGACTCTGGGCTACCTTGATATGCTGTTGAATGGTTTTAACCTTCTCCACCATTTCATCAACCATTTCTGGTCCAAGCAGCATACATTCACCGACCTCATCCCAACACGTCGGTGTTCTGCACCTTTTCCCATACAGGGCTTCATATGGTGCCATTTGGATGCTCGAGTGGAAACTGTTATTATAAGAGAACCCAACTAGAGGAAGATGTTGATCCCATCCTCCTTTAAAGTCCCTTGAGAAAGCTCTCAACATATCCTCAGGTGTTTGGATATTCCGCTTGGATTGGCCATCAGTTTGAGGATGATAGGCCTTATTAAAGTTCAGTTCAGTATTCAAATCATGTTGAACACTCTTCCAAAACATAGAGGTGAATCTTGGGTCTCAGTCAGACATAATAGATAGTGGTACTCCATGCAACCTTACCACTTCCCTGATATATATCTGTGCCAGTTGATCCAATGAGAAATCCTCCCGAATAGAAATGAAGTGTACAGTCTTTGTTAGACGATGCAGAACAACCCTGATTGCATTGTTGCCTTTGGATGTCCTTGGAAGCCCGGTGACAAAGTCCATGGTGATGTTCTCCCATTTCCATTCTAGTATGGGCAATGGTTGCATCATCCCCTTAGACTTCTGCCTCTCTACCTTCACTTGCTGACACACCATGAACTTTGATGTTTATTCAGCGATATCCTTCTTCATATTATCCCACCAAAAGTTTTCTCGGAGATCTCGATAAATCTTTGTGCTCCCTGGGTGAATAGAGAAATTTGAACTATGTTCATCATCTAAAAGTTCCTTCTTCAGCTCTGGACTTGATGGAACACATAGACTTTTCCCAAACCGAACAATTCCTTCTTCATTAACGTTAAACTCCGAGGATTTCCCCTTTTTGATACCTTCCACTTTTTCTTGAATTCCCACATCATCCATTTGGGCATCCTTTAACCTTTCCAAAAGAGATGGTTGAGCAATCATTTATGAAAGGATTGATGATGTTCCGTTCTTTATGATTCCCACTTCCATCTTCATCAAGTCTAAGAAGATTGGATCCTTCTCAATTCTCATCATTGATAGAATCGCCGGATCCTTTCAACATAGGGAATCTGCCCCCTTGTTCTCTTTTCCCGGGTGGTAATGTATTGAACAGTCATAATCCTTGATGAGCACTATCCATCTTCTCTGGCGCATATTAAGTTCATTCAATGTGAATATATATTTAAGACTCTTGTGGTCAGTATATATCTAACATTTCTCTCCATAGAGATAATGCCGCCTGATTTTCAAGGCAAAGATCACAACTGCCAACTCCAGATCATGTGTTCGATAGTTTCTCTCATGGATTTTCAACTTCCTTGAGGCATAGGACATCACTTTATCATTCTACATCAGCACACAACCTAATCCCTTTTTTGAAGCATCACTGAATACCACAAAAAGTTCCCACATGTGGGTAAAGTGAGCACGCGTGCAGTGATAAGCCTCATTTTCAACTCCTTGAAGCTTTCTTCGCATTCATCACTCCAATCAAACATTACTCCCTTTCGAGATATCTTGGTAAGAGTGTTGGACAATTGTGAAAAATTTCTCACAAATCATCGATAATATCCAGCTAACCCTATGAAGCTACAGATATCTATTACCGATGTTGGCCTCGACCATCCCTCAATTGCATATGTTTTGGAGGGGTCCACAGATATCTCATTGCTTGTGATGATATGGCCCAATAATGAGACCTCCTTCAACCAGAACTCACACTTTCTGTACTTTTCATAGAGCTTCTCCTTGCGCAAAGTCTCTAATACAGTTTTTAAATGCTCCTCGTGATCGTCCTTGGTTTTGGAGTATATTATAATATCATCTATAAAGACTACCACAAATTTGTCAAGGTAATATCTAAAGACTCTATTAATCAGGTCCATGAATATTTCTAGAGAATTGGTGAGTCCGAAAGGCATTACTATGAATTCATAGTGCCCGTATCTTGTAGGAAAAGTATTTTTGGGGGCATCTTCCTTCTTCACCCTTACTTGGTAATATCCCGACCACAAATTCACCTTGGAGAAGTATTGTGCTCCACACAGCTAATCAAACAAGTCATCAATTCTTGGGAGAGGATACTTGTTCTTTATCGTGATTTTGTTAAGTTCATGATAATCGATGCAAATCCGCATTGACCCATCCTTCTTCTTGACGAATAGGACTGGTGCACACCACGGTGAAGCACTTGGGCGTATAAACCCTTTATCCAGATTCTCATGTAGCTGTTTCTTCATCTCTTCAAGCTCTACAAAATCTATTCTATATGGAGTCTTGGATATTGGTAGCGCCCCTAGTATATGTTCAATTGAGAACTCAATATCTCTTCTTGGAGGAAGACCAGGCAGTTCCTCGGGAAACACTTCAGTGAATTCCCTCACAATAGGCATTTCATCAAGGATGGTTTCTTCCTTGGACTCAGTCATCTGAGCCAGATATGCATGCTCATAAGGCAGTTATATCCATTCTTGAGATGATAGATCTAAAGGAGATTCATCTTCATCCTGACACTTCTAAAGAATCGAGGGTTGATTCTCCATATGGAGTGTGATTTCCCTCTCCCGACAATTTATATTGGCTCTATATAAGGAAAGCCAATCAATGCAAATAATTGCATAAAATTGCACCAGAGGGAGTATGATGAGGTTCGCCTGGAAATTCAATCCACATATTATAACAGGGGATGACTTATACTCAAGGGATGCAATGATTTCACCATTTTCCGTACTCACCGACATCATTAATTCCATGATTTGTGGTGGTGCTGGGATTGTTCTACTAAACATTCGAGATATAAAAGAATGCGTAGAACCTGAATCAAAAAGTACGTACGTGATTCTTGAATGAATAACTAGCATACCTGTAACCACTTCATTGCCGGGGTTCACTTCGGCAGAAGTGATGGAAAAATCTCTTCCTTGCTGTCTTGGAGGTTGTTGGCTGTCACCGATAACCCATGGATTAGGGCACTAATTTAAAAAATGACCTGGTTCTTTGCATTTGTAGCATTGAACAACACGTTGAGGTTTGAACGGAGCATTCATCTCCTCTATCGCAGCTGCGGGTCCTTCTTGCCGACAGTTAATAGCTAGGAGCCCTTCTCTTCCACACCTGAAGCATTTTCTCGTCCCCTTAAGGAAATTTCCAGGCTGATTCTTTCCGTACATTTGGAAAGTGGGGTGCTGGATCTTCTTAGCACCGTTGGATTTATCCATCGTACCACCAGCATTGAAGTCCACCTTACGGTTCTTGTCCCCATGATACCCCTGTGATTTCCCAATCGCAATTTTGACCTTGAGGGCACATCAGACAATTTCTTCATAGTTGTCGAAGTCACGGATCGCTAATACATTCCGTAGGCTAGGCTTTAGCCCACCAAAAAAGCGGTCAACCTTCCATTCGGGGGTAACGACAAATCCAGAAGCGTATCGTGCAATCCTTGTGAAGTTTGCTTCATATGCTCCAATAGATTCTTCATCTTTTTGCTTGATGGAAAGGTAGTCCCTTTCCATATTAAGCCGGAGGGTGCGCGGAAAATATTTATCAAATAACATATTCCGGAAATCCTTCCATTCCAAAGCCTCGATCTCCTCCTCGGGCTTAGTATTTTTGATCAACGTCCACCATTGATCAGCTTCACCCTCCATACGATAAACAGCTAGGAGAAAATTCTCTTGTTCAGAACATTTGAGGATGGAGAATATCTTTTCAATAGAGTTGATCCATTTTTCAGCGATCGTGGGATCAGATGATCCACTAAAAGTAGGAGGCCTTTATCTCATGAAGCTCTCGATATCGACTTCTTCTTTCTTAGGGGGGGTTGAACAATCATCTTGACCCGTGTTTCTAATCAAAACTTGAGTTAGCTGAGAGACAAGTGTGACAAAGTTCGCGATTCCCGCTCCCATTGGATTTGGCATCTCATTAGTATAGTCATCACACTGATCTTCACAACGGTGGTTAGCCCGAGTCCTCATATTACTAGCCATTGGCTAGAATAAGAGGAATTTTAGGGGTAACACATAAAGGGTAATCCAAAGACAAAAGTTTATAACTCAAAAATATACCTTTATTTCTATAACTCATGAGTCTATAGGCTTCAATTTAGGCTTTTCATGATCTACTTTCTAACATATATTCATAGGGGAATTTTTCCCTTAATAAGGGTTCATACTAAGATTGTGAATTTATCAAAACATATCCCCTGAGAGTGTTGTAACCAAGAGTGCAACAAGGAACATTGTCGTGCACCAGTTCCCGTTTGATTCTAGCTCAAAGCGGTGTTTTTGGGTTTTACCCCTATGATACATTTGTGCCAGAGATGCCTCTACCTGCTCGTATCCAGACAGAGATGTATTTGTTTGATAAACCACATACTTAGTATTTACCAAAACATAGGGATGTTTTTATTATACTTAGTCTTGTATCTGGGGCTTTACTAGAGTTTCCTAATCCAAAAAATAACTAAACCTATCCTTTGATACCAACTATGACAACACTGCTTTTTTTATTACAACTTAAACAAGATTCATTGCATAAAAATTCACTTGATACAACAAAGAAGATCAAGAGGTTTAGTGTATTTGGGGTTAGGATCATTACATAAAAACATAAAACATGAAATACAACATCTTTATTGAAAACTTCCTTTACATGACCACTACATTCCCTCGTACTTAGCATTGAATGGGATAACCTGAGGACATGCATAAGGAAAGGGAGAGCTATAAAGCCCAGTAAGGGAGTACACATGGAATAACGTGAGGCGTACAATACATGTTAGAAAATAGGCATATCAATAGAGCATAAAAGAACCATGATCCATGGCTCATTGCACAAAAAGCATTAGTAAACCCTTATTGCACATGAAGTATGAGTAAACCCTCATTGCACTTGAATTATCATGAGTCATGGCTCATTGCACAAAAAGCATTAGTAAACCCTTATTGCACATGAAGCATGAGTAAACCCTCATTGCACTTGAATTATCATGAGTCAACACTCATTGCACATGATGTATCATGATTCTATACATTACCCAATGCATTGGAGCGCTATAAGGGCACACCCTTCTTAAACATTTCATTTCATTCATAAGTGTGCCACTTGGATCAAAAAACATGGGTTCATAAAAAATAATCATTTATTCCATGATAAATAAATGTGGAATTCATACATGAAACTTTATAAACAATAAGTAAATGTGCATAAAGGTGAATACCCTTGATGGATAAATGGGCATGGTATTCACTACACAATGGCATTGGCTTAGAAAATCGGTGTGATTTCAGCAGCGTAACGGCATGACATAAGAATTCATAATAATGGGTTGATAAGAGAAAAAGGGTTTCTCATCATATTTAAATGAAATGGAAAGTAAGGGGGTCATATAGATACATGTCCAAAAAATTTTAATGGAATTTAGATTCATGATACAAAAGTATTGCTTGAATGTAAAAGAAGAGAGAGAAGTTCCTTTCGGAATTTCGGCATAGTAACGGGTGTACATGGGAGGCATTTAATGAGAGAAAAAGGGGTCTCCCATCATTCATAAATAAATAGGGAAGTATGATGGAGGTGCAAATCCATACCTCAACATTCATAATTGAAATTAAATGGGAAAAACAACTTAAATAAAATTGGACAAAAATGAGAAAGGAAGAAAAAACCCTTACTTGGAAGTGTGCTTCCAAAGGATAGAGAGAGGCTTGTGAGAGGCTTATTGGGAGCTTGGGGCACCTTGGGAGGATTCTAGAGAGAGTAAGGCAGAAGGTGGACGAACTACAACGGATTTTAGTGAGGAGTAAGTGGGATCTTGGGTGGGTTTATATAGGAAAGGTGAGGGAATTCTTTATTATTTAGGTTTGGGTCCCCTTACATTAAATTAATCCAAACCACAAACCATACCATGGTTTTTGCACATGGTTTTTGGAAATGGGAAGAGAAAAACAATATTTTATAAGGCCTAAGTCAGAACTTCTTAAAATAAAAAAGTTTCTTATGTGGAGGTGAGTCACACTCCCATGGAAATTAATTTAAAAAGGCAAAGTGTTGAATATGTCTTGAGGGGTCCATTAATGCTTTGAATATTAAGTCAAACAAACCCAAAATCACATTACCTTAATGATAAAACATATATTGGCCGAACATAAGGATTATGGTATTTTATTAAAACACCATTGGGTCATTATGATGTCATAAAACACATTATATATTTAAACGGTATTTAATTTTTACCCAAAAATTTGACTATCTCAGAAAATTATGAAAAATTTACCGTTGGATAATTTCGACATCCTGATTCCAGAAATGACATTTATTTTATCTATAAAAATTTCTAAATATGTTAATTTTCACTTTTAAAATAAAAACCAACAGTTATCATAAATTCACAGGTTTTGACAGAAATGGCTTCCAAACCTTAATTTAAAATTTTAATTGCATTCATAAAATTATAAGATCATTTATATTTAATAAAAATTAATTTAATAATAGTATTACTATTTTATTAAAATATTATTTAATTCAAAATCCCTTAATTTAATAAAATAGATTTCTTAGTTAAATAATAACTAAAAACAACATTTGTACTTTAAAAATAATTTACAATTTATCAAAAATGACTAGAAATTATATTCATTATTATATACAAAAATAATGTACATGAACATAGTTCTACTTATTTGATACATAACCCCTTAAAACAGCCACATAAGACCTAAGGGTAAGGTGTGCGATGGTGACAGACTCTTGGGGTGGCTCGGATAACATCGCGCGAGTGGTAATCTCTATCAACTTCCACTTTTCCCGTAGACGGTCCCGTTCGAGCTTGACACGGTGAAGATCATATTGGGCTTGGTCAAGGGATAATCCCAAGGATTCCTCCTCTTTTCCAAGCTCTGAAAAATGGGCTTCGTATGGGGAAATTCTACTGGATGAGGCCATCACATATTTTGTCTGAGTAAATTGGATTTGTCAAGGTCCTATATTTATACTAATCATGTGATCACTGTTCAACGGCTATATTAACAACAGACAAAATTCTTAGCATAAAAACAAAGAAGTTGATATCTTATAAAACCATTTTTCATAATGATACATTTAACTGGATCGAGATGGATTTTCCATTAATTAAACTTTGGGTCATTACAGGTATTACTATTCATAACGGTTACTTTGATTGGTCGCGGTGTGTTAGAACTCGAGGTTGCATACAACACACGCTTCTCTATTATTCAAAGAGAAGCGTACCATGGAACCTTGAGGTGTTACAAAATGACCATCAGTTAGACGGTGGGTTCTATCGACTATCAAAAGTAGCATTCCATCCAATATGCCACCAATCCTTTTTTTACATCATCCTTTGATTCTAATACTGTTATTTAAAAAAACATATTAAACACCTATAAAAGAGAAGAATTATTGGATAATTAAAAATTTATAAACTCAAAATACATCATTAATAAAAAAAGTAAATATTTGATAATTCACCACATATAAGGTCTTCTAATCCTTATCAAGTACATCCAAAGGTTCTACAAAAACATATATGTCTTTTGAGCCAGATCATTATCGCTAAAGTCTAATGTATCTTCCTAAATCCATTCACAATACCATAATATCTAGATAATGGTCTACTATTCCCTCAAATAACTTTCTCTCTCTAAGGTACAAGTCACCCCATTCTCTCCATGCACGATGAGTTGGGTTTCAACTCAACAACTTCAAAGTTGATGTCATATGGATGATCAATCATGGGAAACTAGATTTAGGGAAAATGAAACACATACTATAGACCTTGGTAGTGATAGGGTATATCCAAAATGAATTCCACCATTCTCACCCACTCGATGACCTTGAAGGGCCCAACACAGCATAACCATGTCGTCCCTTTCTTCCACATGTTTCGCTGACCTAAATATGGTATCACTATCATAAATACAAATTTTACGGTTGGGTCCAAAGCCTCAATTTATTATTAATGAAAAGTCCTCGTTAGACTGGGTAGAGGGAGACCCATTACATAGCCTGATGTCCCAAGGCCAAGTGTCCTGAATACGACACTTGAAATCCCAATTTTGTCCTAAAGGTAACTTTAGTTAATAGTACTGATATAGTCCCCATGCTGCTACAATCCCTACTATAGTACTTCCACCACTATAGTCACTGTAATAGTGCAGCTGCCTCTACTAGACTACTACAATTCCCTGCTATAGTACCCAAAAATTAGTCCCTACTCAAATTTTTTCTTGGGTCTTTTAGAAGCCAAGAATAAGCTTGTACCACTACGGTATAGGCTCATTGGCATGGTTAAAAAACATGGTCACATATAGAAAACTCTATAGGTATCATCCTATTGTTGTAATATGACATATTCCTTCTCAGTGACATGATCATCCTATTTTTAATTATTATACTGTCTTAGTGATCTATCTTACAAATTCAAATCCACAAATGAAACCTCAAATTCCTCATGCAAAAAATTCATTGAACAACACGAGATACTTGGATGATTTGAAAAATGATACATCTAATTTAAAGTCATGTATGTTTTTTATACAAAATAATCCAATTCAAAGTGTTCACCCCATGATTATTTTGAATTATATAATGTATTCTTATGGTATATACTTTAATATTTGAATCATCCACTCTTATTATCCATCTGTCTAAGGATAGTTTGTAGTGCACAATCTAAGATGAATCCCCAAGGTCTTCGATAAGTACATAAAAAACAAATTGAAAAATTAGGGTCTATGTGATATACAATTACCAATCTAAATATATAGAAACATTATATCTGATGTAGTTATAGGTTTAAATACATACCCACTGAGTTACTCTCTCATATCATTAAGAAATGTTTAAATTTTTTTAGATGATAAAAAATCACCCAAACAAAGTCAGGAACCACTAGAGTCTTGGGAAAACGCATAAAACAGATTATTATGATGTCTTCCAACTTCAACATGGTAATGTTAAGGGGATTGAGTGACCCAATATTAAGCAACTTGTTAGGTCCACAAGGCTGAATACCCTGAGAGGCGGGGTGAATCAGGGTATGACTAATTTAAAATTAAAGCCCGTTCTGATCTTGTTTCGCTATTAAGAAAAACAATGTTCTTTCTCTTTCCTATTTCACCGTATAAAAAGAAAGTAATGAAAGCACATGGCACATCAATTTTTACTTGGTTCACCTTTAAGGGCTACGTCCAAGGAGCATACGCCGACAGGTTGTCGGTCGTACCAAATTCCACTAAACATCACTAGATATGGATCACAAGGTTCAGGCACAGTCACTCTGTCCTAGGCTCACTGCCTTTACAAGGTTTAGGGTCAGATCACTGCTTTCCCAAGGGTCACTCCAAGTTTCTCTCTCTCTGGCTCACTGTCAGGGGAGAAAATCACCTTCTTCCTCTTCCTTTGCTCACTGCTCCAGAAAGGATCCACTCACACTTTATAGACCTCTGAGTCTCTTCATTTTCTTGAAAGAATTAAACTTCTTCGGTATGTAGATGCTCTGTTGAAGTCTGAATTTCACCTGAAGATGAATCTCTCTTTGAACTGAAGGTATCGGGCAAACATCCATCTTCCATGCAGCCCGAAAACACTGCTGGAAAACAACCTTTCTTGCCGCACAAGTCTAATCTGGCATGCAGGTATTAGTGTACAAGTCACAACTGGCGCGCAAGTATACCTTAGACACTTGTGCGACACAAGCTTCTGCAACTCCAAAATTGCCTGACTCACTTCCCTTTACGGCCAAACAAATATTGGCGCGCAAATAACAAAAACCGCCCTTCTTCAAATCCGGCGCACAAGTCCCACTTGCGTGACACACCACCACTTGCGCGACCACCACACTTACATGACGGGCGCTCAGATTCTTCAAAGTGTTGAACTATGTTAAGAAATGAGGAGGGGTGGTCCAGTATTTATAGGCAATTTGACCACCCTGTGTGACGGCACGCAAGTATACCCTCGGTGCGCAAGTCGCGACACACAGGTCTCTTCCCCATCAAGTCACTTGTGCGACCAACTTCCAAACATGCACGAACCTCTTTCCTTTGGCATATTTTGAAGTTCTTATCTTGAAAAGCAATAGCCACACAAGTTTTCAATCCTCCTAGGTGTCGGCGCGCAAGTCCTTTCTCTTGGCGTGCAAGTCACCTGTGTGACCAACTCAATACTTGCACGACCCTTATCCTTTTTCCATATTTTGATGATATGATCTTGAAAAACATATGACGTGAAAGTTTTCAATCCATCAAGTACATGACGTGCAAGTCCCATTTCCAAAAACCACTTGTCTTCATTTGTCAATTTTCAGGCCCATAAATTTGGCAAACACTGTAAAACGGCGCCACCTTATATCTATTATATTTTTACCGCCTCCATTTCATCCATTCCTTTGTCGAAGTTCTTGAATCAAACATTGATCATTCACCACAACTCTTAAACTCGGCATGACCCCATGAAATCCCCTTTTTCAACAAGTTTGTATGTCAGAGTTTTCTTTGTCAACAATCACAGCATAGTTTTCCACTTTTTCAACAAACACAATCACCGAAAAAATTCATCAATGATACCTTGAGGGATTTTTTCCCAACACTACTGCATGAACTTTATCATCTAGAAAAAAAGTAATAGGGAAAAAGGCCACAATGTTCCTCTTCATCCCTGGTATCTACAACTACCACATAAATTCAGGTTATATATTTGTCCCTCTAGGATGAAACTCCCTCTTAGAGGTTTGGAATTCTTTAATTATATCATATATTATAGAATAAATCACTAAAACTATGCCATGTAATAGGATCACATCATCACTGTTTAATGACCACCAGGGTTTCGGGACACCACCTTTTAGTTATTACCACATCATAGAAAACTCATGGTGTAGCTCAAGTCCAAACATTACCTATTTTTCTAAATATGTTTTGAACACAAATGTGGTACATTTTATTAACCCCTATTTCTCTAAAAAATTAGTCTCCAGTTGGGATACTATATCATCAGACACTACTAACCCTTAAAATTCTAGTCACTAAGACCCTAATATTCCATTGTCTTATAACTAAGGGAACCTTAAATGAAATCAAATGCACATAATAAATTGGAAAAAAAATTGAAATTTTATAGAGACTCTAAGAAAATCAATTGTATTATTTTTAGGGCCCCCTATATGAAGATATAATGAACGAACTTGTGGTATTTTTAGAAATTAATCCTCTCACCAAAGAGATATTTTATCCAAACAAATATATTATTCTCCATGACTTCTAACACTATTCCCTAGGTTATATTTCTCCCCTAATGGGGTAATAGTTGACATGACCCATAATATAGTACCTTATCGCTCTATGCCATTATTTCATCCAAATCCAATTTCTAATGCTTAATATAATATATCATTATAAAACACCGGATTGAGATGTATAGACACTGAAGAAATAGTAATCCCCAACATTATATCATGAAAAATTTACTGAACACTACTATAAAAAATGAAACATCACACCTTTCTTCATTAGTGAAATCATGGGTGTTGATAATGGGAAAATTCATAGATAAAACACTAATAATATCCATCCAAACCTATAAAACACAAATTCTAAAACATGTTCTAAAACATGTCCATGAAATCACTTCCTCAACATTATCTGGTTCTATAGATAAACTTGTATTAGACCCCACATGCCGAAAAATTATACCTTCTAAATCTAAAATCAATACTTCTATAGTGTGGAATAATATTAATTTCCTCAAATCATTCTCCTGAATATCTTGAGATGTCAAGAACGATGTTCTAGGTTCTATAAGTAAATGAGTATTTCTGAAATTAACACCCCGATGAATGAGTAAATATATGAGTCGAATATAATATTCATGAGAGCCAAGACCACTATAGGTGAATTCTTTAGTCCAAATAGGATCCCCACATACTCTTATATACCACAGCTATTTTGAAAAATCATCTTTTGGATGTCCTTCTCTCAAAATTGAAATCACCGATAGACCGATCAAGTATCATTCATGGATAATCATTGGCCTCCCCAAAGCTAATCAATGATATTTTCAATCCTATGAAGAGAGTATCTATTCATCAACATCTACTAGTGTAGCTTTTGTTAATCTACACATATTCTAATAATAATGTTCACCTTCTTTAAAAACAAAACAGTTCCACTCCAGGGTGATGTTTTTTCAAGATTAATTCCTTCTATTCCAAATCCTCGATTTATACCTTATTCTCCTTTAACTAAGGTAGTTCTATTAAAAGGGGGCAAAAAATTTTATACACACCTGGAACATGATTTATCTCAAGAACAACTACTTTATCCGATATACGATCTTTTAATTCATCTGAAAAAATATTCTGATAGAGATCCCAAACTAGAATAAAATATGAAGGGATTCCATAGAGCAGGATTATGTATATAGAATAAAAATTTCTCAGATAATCGTCCAAATACGGATCATTTTAGGAACCACTCTACCTACTAAAAACTCATTTTCTCCATTCATCATGTACATATATCTAATTTTAGATATAAAATATATCCTCCTCTAATAGAAATTAATATGACCCCAGAATCTGGTCAAACACCCGATGCCAAGAATCACATTGATATTCATCATTTCTAGAATCAGGATATATCATAGATTTCTATAACCACCTACTATTATAAGAACCTCTGGTAATAATTATAGATTGTGAAAATTCGTTCGCAATGGTGTATCAAGGGAATGAAACTTAGATGATATCTTAACTTTTATGTTATGTCTAATAATAAATTTTTTAGATATAAAGGAATATAAAACACTCATAGAAAAAAAGTGGTATAAAACGTAGAAATTACAAAGAGAATACCTAAAATTGATGATTTTATATCAATATTATTTTTCGTAGTTCGATCTGCAATATAATCTAGTCCTGGATCCGGTTCATGACCCAATCCTTATGGCATGATACTAACCTAACTAATTTTCATCTTACGTTTATTTTGATAACCTTATCTAGATCCCTAGTTTCCTATAAAATTATTCCTCAACCCTATATAAAAACATTATCTCGTAGATTTTTATCAAAACTCATAGCGATTTCCTATATTTCCACACAATTGAAACATTCTATGTGGTGTTGTGCACACCTTGCAGTATTTTTTTCACTTTCCCTAGATGATGTGGTGGGTATTTACTCCATAAGAACATAAGTAGGCCATTATCTTCTCAAACTACATACCACTTCTCTACTACACACCCCTTGTCTTCCTCTTCATACTAATATAATATTTACTCATCATAGTAGTAGGAGGTATACTAACATGAGCACTAGAGGGTGAAAGAAAACAAACTACCCAACCCTCCTCTATTCACATCTCTATAGTAAAGGACTTTTATAGAACATCTAGGTAAGTTGTTCTGTTGAAACTCATGACCCTCCACAGTTTTTTAAAGGAAGATCAATCTCAAACTTTCAAGCCTTATGTGCATCATCTATAGCCAATTTGTGAGAAAGTAGAAGAATCTTAATGAAATTAGTGAAGTGTACATATACCATTATAAAAACATACTATAGAACCTTTAAATGATTTTATTTATTCATATTTAGTGCATCATAAACTTATTACCTAAATAAATTATCCTTGAAGGCTTCCTAGGTAATACAATCATGTATTCCGACATGTCTAATCATTCCATACAATCTCTTAGTGGGTACTGGTTGCATGAATGCTTCCAACTTCATCATCTTATCCTTAGGTGTCTCAATGTGTTTAGAGACTCCCTCAACGATGTAAATATAGTCCTTGATATCATTTCTTCCGATAGTTCACTAAATTTTTGGTGGATCATAGGGTAAAATGTATCGAATTTTGTCATCCATATACATTGATGACCCTCTATCATTGGAAGAAATTAATCAAATGAATCCTCGTAAAGGTAGTCCCACTGTCAGTACCACTGGAGTAGTTCAGGTTGTGTGCTCGGATGCCCCCCAATACAATAGGTAGTGTAATATAGGGGATTCCAACATAGGGGGATTTCCTAACCCACATTAGTTGATTTTCCCATCAAACTTAGATAGGGTGAAATCTAATGATATGTGAAGGAAAGATATAGAAATAAATAAAGCCATTTGGATAGATCCTAATCGGCATATGGGATTAAAAAATGTTCTCTTATGAGTTTTCTTGTGAGCCAAATTATATCCCTCCTAGAATTAACCAAGGCATCCATCAAATCACATTAGTTACAATCACACACAGACAGATATATATATATATAAATAATAAATAATAGAATTATTAGGATAAACTAATTAACATCGAGAGATACTCCACAATATAATGGAATATAGATATATCAGTCAATCCAATAATATACGTCTATCCTGAGTAGATAACATACATTAAAAAATTAAATTTGATAAATACTATGAAAAAATGTATATATGTATATAATTTATTCATATGATTCTAATCATGATCTACGAACACACACAAATCCTATAAAATAGTATCACCAATACGGGGTAACTCCGTGGAATCATGGACATGAACTGGTAATGAACAGTGAAACACCACTACCCAGGACTCAAAAAAACTATCTACCTTCTACAATGTACAATTTTAGTCAAAAGGAAATAATAAAAATGCGTAATGATAACATATTTAATACCATAACCAAAACCACATGGTCTAAATCAATTACCCATATGATCTTATTCATGCCTCCCCATATGTAAGAGGATTTTGAAATGTAGAGAGGGTTTGAATGCCATAATTACGGATTCTATACCCTGACAATCATATATATTCAAAAATAATAAAAACAAATAGAACAAACTAGATTAATCATGGAATCATTTAGAACATCATAATAAAAAATCATATAGAACTCATGTGAAACAAATAAACATATAAATAACTTAAATAATTTGGGCTCCCATAGTAGAAAGCCAAACCAATGTAATATTAAAAGATTATAAATAGATAATATTATATGGAAGTCCTCCAGATATCATTATGGTACTACTACTACATCTATTCTCCACTTCTTGTATATGTTCCAAAAACACATATCCCTTCATGTGTCCCTATACATGGGAACTGCATGTGCATCGAGATTCCTATCAGAGGTGCGAGTAATTCAACCCAGTTGAACACTGAAAATGAATCCTTAAAATTTGGGCCTTTTATAATAATTTTATTATGTGATAATAATAATCTATAAAGAAATCATAAATATCCATACACCTATCATTCATATATTGTCTAATCCACCCTAATCCCTGACCAAACCTGCAACATCTCAATGCCAATAGGATAGAAAAAATTATAAAAAATGATCAAGAAGTAGCTTCAGTATTGGAGAATATGTTTTTTACATCATCATGGAGTCAAGTTCCCATGATACCTAGAATATACTAATAATCAGTGGTACATACTACTCTACATCAACTATACATCCTGTAAATATTCTAATTATTATACTATAGGAATCAAATTTATGTAGTTCTCAAAATACACTAAGAATAGATAAAACACAATACTCAACATACACTACGAAATAATACATTATGCTCAAGACACTCGACACCATATTTTCATATCATGGACACTCTATTTTTCTGGGATAATCATATCATGATGGTCCTCATGTTTCAAATATGAAATGAAACACTAATAATGTTTTGGTAATTACACATAATATGATAGATAATACATAATACAATCATTTCATTACATCATAATAATACTGTAAAGATACATAAATATGTGGCCAATATCTAATGTGGAAGAAGCTAAATGATAACACTCAGGACAACAAGCATCATAAATAGGTTTAACATGATACACGTACACTTCCACATGTGATCATAATAAAAAATTGGAAACATTCTATGATGAAAATGTATCACAACAAGAAAAAGTGGTATATAAGATACTCCAAATATAATTAAATTACTAACCTAAGGTTGTTGTTGATTTACTCCATGGGTTTTCAAGGCATTACATCCCGATCGATGATGCACACTTAAATAAAACATTCTCACATGAAATGGGTGTCTATATGTGGTTATGGTTTATCAAATAATGTAGTTTAGAAGAGAAAACAAAAAATACTCCTAGTAAAGATGGATTTTCAATAATTACATACCTAACAAATTCCACCAATGAAACCAGTTCTGATTTATGTCATAGGAAAGAAAATCAATTCCCCATATCCATTATCTATTTAAGAATGGATTTTTTAATCCTCATCAATTCAAGAAGATAACCTTGGCCATATCCATTAAAAATTGATCCATCAATAATCATTTAATAAAAAATTCATCTATGATGTGAATTAAAGAAAATGATGATCTTAAGATAATTGATCTAAAGAATCATACCTATAAATGTCCTTAGGTAACGGGGAATCAATTTATAGTTAATGGAATATCATTAACATGTCGAATTGGCATCTATTATACCAAAGGATCATAAATGGATTATTATTCTATCATCAATTTTCCATCAAGTATATTTTTATAAATATTACTCATTAACACATACCCATAAAAGGTCATTAATTGATGGTAGATATAGATCCGGTCAGGGGATGCCATAAAAACACTATAACCACTAGTGATATATGAAGGAAGGAATTATTTATCATAAATATCCCATAGATAACAAATATTAATATTAGGAATATTCTCAAATCTTCCCTAAAGAAGTGTAAAAGGGTGTATATCTATTGAAAACTAATCATTCTAGTGTCACCAGATCAGTATAACCCTGATGAACCAAGGAGAGATGGATGCTAGAGATATTGAGTCAAAATGGGAGGTATAAAAATTTAAATAGGGTATTTTTTTATTGAAATTTGGTTTTAAAGAGTGTTAAAACTGGGTGGGGCTAAAATCATATTACATGACCTTATTGTACCCTTAGATTACATGAATTGGTAGTCTATTTGAACCACTTGACACCCAATTTTCCATGTAGAAAAACCTGGTTTCTTCTGAAAGCACCAGTAGGTTTTTGAGACCCCATCTTCTAGCTGTTGGGGCCTATATAAATATTTTGACCTTCTAAGGCCCCATCCACCTACCGATGGGTTTCAACGACTAGCTGAAAGGTTTCTCTAGTTTTCTGGTGGTCACATTCATGCAACCACAAGACCATGCTTTTTAAAATCCATCAACATTAGATTCATAGACCAATTTATATGAAAATATCATCCGAGAAACCCATAATAAAGAGTAATATAAATATAATAGTGAATTTTATAAAAATTAAATATCATTTACATTGTAATATGGGAGGATTTCTGTTACTAATGTATTGGATTTTTTTGTATTAATGCATTATGGTTAGGAATATAGAACCACATGAAATATATAGACCATATTTTGTGCTATATAATAGTCATTAATTTATTTAATTTGTTTGTTATATCTATTCAGGATTGAACAATATGTTTATTGGGTGATATACGTGTTTTCAATACTATTGTGATATATCCATTGACATTAATTAGTTTAACATAAAAATGTCGTAATGTTTTGTGTGTATATATATATGACTATGACTAAGGGGTAGTGATTCATACCTTGTTTAGTGATAGGAGGGATATACCTTGGTTTATGAGTAGACTCTTAGGAGATCCCCATGTGATCCTATAGAAAAATTTGGATATTTTCTAATAAAATCAGTTTTCCAAATGTTTTCATTTGTTTTTAGAAGGAGTTGTTATAATGGATATTAGTGGGATCATCCACTAACATGATTTATGATTACCTATCTATGTTGGATTACTCTATACAACATCCCATTGTACCAGGGGTGATGTGTTAGGTCAGAAAGGAAATGATAACGAAATAATAGGGGAAAATTTTATTATGTTAAAAACATGATAGAAACAAAACATCCCACTTGAGTTTAATGTTATTTTTTACTTATATAATAATGGTGAGTGAGAAACAGAAATAAATAAATGAAAGATCATAGTTATATATAGTGGTCTATAGAACAAACATCTCCTTTTCAACCTCACCAATTTTAGGTCCACAAGATTGTGTATTTTCACTAGAAAGTCCTTTTGTTGGGGACTTCTAGAACTGAGTGTCATAAGTTGAAACCTTACTTTGAATTATTTTAGAAGGCCTTATGGTTCATTTATAGGGAACCAAAATAACCAAATCTTATTATGAGAAGCTGACACACCATCAATTATTACGTATGAGTAGCAAATACTCTAAAAATATTTGATCAGGTTGTAGATATTAAAACAGATAGGACACACAGTTTCCACAACACCAAATAGTTATATATGATTTTAAGAACAACATGGTAGTATGAAAATTTTCAACCTAAAATATTCATTCTTTAAAAATAATTAGATAAAACACTATCTAGATGATTAAACATGTATGTATCCAAGGCTTATCTTCTATAAGAACTTTGTACAACTATAAAAAATAATTACCATGAAATATAGAATCAATAAAAGCTACTGAAACAAAAAGTTTCAAAACATTTGTGTCTCAAAAGTGATTCTTTAAAGGAAATGACATGAATTTTTTTTCAAAAATTCATATCATTATGTATATTTTTAATAATGAAAATCTATATATATTTATATAATATATAAATTTTTGTATTTTTCTAGAAGGTCAATCTTCCTTCACATCAAACAATTCCTAAAATATCTCATAATAAATCCAAAAAATTTGAATTCAGAACATTTTAATAGAGTCGTAACACTTCATAAAAACAGAAAATATTTAATCTGTTTACCATATGCTTATTAATTATTCATTAAAAGTATTTAAAAATACATTTAATTCTAACGATATTTTTGAAAAAAAATTAAAAATATCAATAATTTAAACTCCATCAATAACAAAATAAAATGTAGGTCTTTTCTGCACAATAATAAACCTCCAATGTATGGTTGATAACATAAAATTAATTACCAAATTCGTGTTGGTCAACTATATGTTCACTCCAAAAATGTTGGTTTTCTTCTAAAAGATGGGTTTTTGGTCCATAATTTTAATTCAAACTTTGGGTTTCTAAACCATATGTTCAACTTTCAAATGTAGTGTTTGAATATTTTTTCCAAATCACATAGAAAACCCATCAATAGTACATTTCCTTTGATAAAGAAATTATCACGTTGATTGAAGATTGATTATTTTTCTATAAAAAATAATTATTACAATAATTAATGTCTTAAAAATTACATAATGTAACTTTATTAGTAACATAATTGGTGTTGATTATTAAAATTAAAATTATAATAAAATTAATGAAATTGTTGAATCAAAACATTCCCAAAAATCTTCTCAATTTTTAGGATTAAAAACTAATAAAATAGATATTAATAACAAAAAATAATAATAGTTGATTTTTTTTTAAAATTTAAGGCATATTTAAATACCTTTAAATAAGAATTGAAAGTATAAATTTCATGTAAATTTCTCATAAATTTCACATAAATATGTCATAAATTTCAACTAAATTTCTCATAAATTTCTCCCCATTTTGATGCATAAAAAAACTACTAAAAAATTTATGTAATATTTAAACAGAATTAATATAAAAACAATATTTAAACCATGTTAAAAAGAAAAAATATAATCATGGAATGGAATAATATATAGTGAAAAAGAAGAATAATATTTTTTTTGGATGGATTATATAGATCTTATGTAATTTCAAATAATTGACCTTTTTTACTAACATCAACTAAAACCCTTGAAATCTATTATAGTCTCCTTTGAACATCTCTAACTCTTTGAATGAATGAAGAGGATGAGAAATTTTAAACTAAAATATTTTTTAATTCATCAATATCTCACTTAATAATAGATTCTCATCTCAGTGAATCTATCAAACTTATCTTATCTATTTTATACATGTCAAATTACACTTTAGTTATAGATATCTCATTCATATTATGATACTCAATTCTAAGTTTATTAAAAATGTTTTTTTTAAATAGATGATTTTTAACTCTTCATATGACTTTTTTTATGCTTTTTTTTAACATGTCAATTTACTATTTCATCATTTAATATATTAATCATGAACATAATATGTTTATATGACATTCCACCAATAATCATATGAAATCATGAAACATACAGTTCTTTAAAACCATGATTTTATTTATATTTTATAGAACATTTTTCTATGGAATATTTTACAATTGAAACTGAATATTCTCCAAAAATATCAGAAATAGGATCTGAAAACTATTTATTTTGAAAAAAATAATTATCAAAACTCAATGATCTAGATCTCTCAATCTAATGAGACTAGTTTCCTCATAAGTACTTGAAATTAAAATTTCAAAAAATGAAATATTAAATATTGTAGAGGTTTTAGGAATAATTATATAGGGTTTTAAAGGGTAATATGATACACTAAATTCTGAAAATTTTGAAATGAAACTTCATATTATCTATAAAAAAATACAGAATAATCATTTCAATTTTTAATTTTAAAAATTTTATTTTTATGTATGAAAATTATTTTGAAATAAGACTTCAGGTAAATAATATTTATAACAAAAAAATATTGAATAATTTTATGTATAAATGGTTAAATTGTAAATAGAGTTTTTCACAAACCTACTTTTATAATATAAGTATGTACTTCATTCACCGTATGAATTATAATTTTAGAGAATATCGTAATGTGAGTTAAATTAATCAATGTTTATAGAAACTATTTTTTTCAAATTTTGTTTCATATAAAATTTAAATGATAAAGTGTATAATACATATTTTAACAGATCAATACATTAGTTAAAATTATAATGTGAAAATATTTGATTAGTTTTAATTATAAAGAGTTTCACCCCCTATATAAATAAATTATAACAATAAAAAAGAATTTTAAAATAAAAATAAAATACTTCATGGATTAAGAGTTAGAGATTTCATGATGTTTCTAATGAAATAAAAAAATATCCGTAAGCGTTAATTATCTACTCAATAATAAAAAATGAAGTCCCGCGGTATATACCTATAATATAGAAATACAAGTTCATTTTGGAACACATATACTTTTTTTTCTGGAAGTGTAATTAATTAATGTTTTATATGACCATCTTTTCTTGTTTAGAGTAGAATCATTATAAGTGAAGTCAGATACTAATTTCTAATAGTCAACATCATTAATACTAGAGGATTGGGTTATTCCAAAAGTAATATTCATTTTAATTATATCTATTTATTCCAAAATAAAAAAAATTAAACCAGATAATACATTTTTTTTAAAACCTCAAACAAAATATTTTGTATATAATTTTTGTCTCTATCAATTACTACCTACTCAAAGATTACCTTTATGAATTTTATTTTTTCTATGAATTTGATTTAATTTTTTTCTTCTTTACTAAGAATACTAGAGGCTTGTTTTAAGGAATTATTTTCTTCTAATAATTCCTTAATTTTATTTTCAATGAGATCAAAATAATATTTAGATTTTAAATATGGAATATATTTTTTCACAAATTATTTCTCTTTAAACATAATATCAAAATAATTTTTCATGTTTTTATGTACTTTAATTAAATATTAATTTTTTATAGTAATAAAAAATATGTATCAAGTTTATCATAACAAAAACATTATGATTAATAAATATAAGTCTTTACCTCATCACCATGTTCCATAATACATATATTTTCCATTTTTTCCATGCTCAATTTCATAGTTTGTGAAAAATTCACCACTTTAATAAGAAGTATCACTATATCTTGTATCCTTGAATTTCGTTTATTTCCCATTGTAATTATATTTCCTTTCGTATTTACTCATAGGAAATTTAGAATATGTCTAAGATATCTTCCTATATTTGGACAATATATCATTATTATCCTTTTTCTTCCTCCTATTGTGTAATTTTTGAAATATTTTTGAAATATTTTATATTTTTTATTTAAATCTGGATAGCTTCAATTAGATTATTCATCCATAGTACTTACAAGCACATATTCATTGATTTTAATAGATATTTGATTTTTATCTTCATCCTACATTTACTTATCATATATTATCAAGGTTCCAATCAATTAATTGTAATTTAATTCTTCAATATGTTTAGAAAAATGAATAATAGAAGATATTTTATTCCATTTATAAGGTAAACTTATAGGGAATTTTAGATCATGATATGTTATTTAATTAGTTCTATTTAGTTAGAAACATTATTGAAAACTTTTGATATTATCCTATTTTCTTGAGTGGTGATTTCATTTTCATTAAACCTAAAATTATAACTAAATTAAATAGAGGCTATCCCCACACCCTTATATCATAGGGTTTCTAAAACCATTGTAGTTGATAAATATATGGTAGGATATCCTAAAAGTTGTATAAAACCATCGGAATAGACCTCAAAAAAACCCCTAAAACACATGATCCTCATCACACTCTCTTTCTCCCATCCAGACTCTCCCTTATGCTTCCCTTCTTCCATCCCAACCGAAATTTTCCCCTCCACCCCTCCACTCATCTTGAGTTCCAGCTGAACCACTCACAATTCTCATCCTCCCACCCCGAGCCCTAGTAGCCACCCCTGCACAAACTCTACTATTCTCTTCACAAACACTAAATCCTTAGAAGTTTGTCTTATCCATTGCGGCCATCCAACTCAAACCCTATACCCTACCTCAAAACTCCTCATAATACTAATTCCACCTTTCCAGGATAAAATTTCTTCCTCCTAGTTAACGCTTAATGCCTTAGCATTTTAGCTCACCATTGATTATTTTCCAGTCCCTTTTCCATGTTTCCTTGATGGTTTATACTTATATGTTGTAATGTTTTGTTTGGTAGAAACCTAGTTCAAGGGGATTTCCCGACATTTAGGGGTTCAATTTTGTGTAGGGTCCATGGTGGTTTATTTTGGGTTGTTTGGCCATCCACAATCAGAGGTGATTCATTATGGCTCATGTTTCATTGATTTGATGTAGGTTTCCCCATGACCTTACTCTCAAGGTCCTGTTTGTTTGATGAAATATACATTTTTTTGGAAATTGTTTTGGAAAAACAATGCATCTTGATAAATAATTATTTACAGTTGTTGAAATGGATTTTTATTTTCAAATTGATGAATTATATACATATAAATCTCATGTTAAACGTTTTTTTATGTAATTAATTCATTAAACCTTATTTTAGTTTATTATTTTTTGTGGTGTTATCAAATAGACAATGTTTGTCTTGTATTTCTATCCTTTTTGATCATTTATTTGGTTCTACCTCTTTTATGAATAGATTTTTATGGGTAATATTTTCAATATTCTTGGCAGTTAAGGCACAAAATTTTCTTACTTTTATTTATATCTTAAGATACTGTTTATTTTGTTTTCCCTAACTCCTTAAGAAGAATTTTGTTTTTATGGATTATATAAATTCTTCACTAGAATGTTGCTTCATTTTGACAGTATAAATGGATTACTGTCTTTATAGTATTTTATGTGTCATCCTTATTTTTCTCAAGTTTCATTTATTTGAGTTGGGGATGTCAACATTTTATATAAATTTTCTCATAAAACATTTTATTTTCTTTTATCTGTTAGACTTTAATGATAATGTATTCCATGCTCATATAAATCTTAAAAGGAGTTGATTTGGAAACTCAAATACATGCATCTTGGCATTACATTTAATAATGGATTCCAATTTGGTGATAATGATATAAGTTGTATCACTTCACAGTTGCTACATAGCCTCAATAATGTATTGAGAAAATATATAATGTTTCTTTTATTTCTTTTGTGATATCTATTATCACCACCTAGAGTGCCTCAAAAAATTTTACATTTCCCATTTCTATTTTATATATAATTGGAGGCCACTATTGATGTATTGAGAATGGTTATTTCAAAAATATGTGTTTGTGTGATCTTTTTTTGATATATTTCAATTCAACATGTAGTTCTCATTCAAATCAAAAGGGATGTTACAAAAATTCTTGGACAAATAGGAAATGTTTTATTTACAATCCAATAAAGTAATCTCATATCCCCATCGCTCTATGAATTTTTTTTTATGATTCAATGTGTTGGATTATTTATTGTAAAACATTTTTAAATTTTTCCTTGGTGAAAACAACATGATATATGTTTGAAAATTTGTATTGTGGATTAGTTAATACAGTTGAGGTATATTTCATTGAATATTTCACTAATTTTCAATGTTTGATCCATTTTTCACTCTATTTGAACCGGTTTATGACTTGTTTGTCTTTTTTTGTAGATTAATTTATTTGGTGTATGCATTTTTATTTTCTATTTCAGTTGTCGGTATGAGATGTATTCTTTTGTATTTATCTAAAGGATCCTTTATTAGTTGTTTTATCACTACAATTTGGTATTCCCTTTCAATATTATTCATCTTTATCCTACTTTGTTTTCTTTTTCTATCTAATAAGTTAATACTTTCTGATCCAATATATATTTCATGATAAGAACCATTGTCCTTGATGGAAAATTGATAAATCTCTAATTCTTGGATACTGCTGGTCTAGAGTGATTTAAGATAATCACAACTGGTATTCAATTTTATCTTGATAGATTTTTAATTTAGATCCCATTTTTTCAACTAAAAAATAGGTAATTTTGGGATGTTTTGGAAACATGATTTAAAAAAAAAAATTCTAAAGAAACACTATTCCACATCTCTATTGACCCAATTATACACTACGATCTGATGCTGCTTTTTTTATCTATACAAAACTAGATAAAACCATGCTACAATTTTTATTCATCTAGATATGCTATATTTTATTTTAAATATATCTCTCTCCAAACTAAAATATACTCTAATAAGTTCCGAAACATTTCATTCAAATCCAAATATACCTCAACACAATCAATTACACATGAAAATAATTTTCAAAATCACTACTATACCTTCTTACCATGAATCCTTGATAGTAATACGAACTATAGAATTATACATTCCTTTTCTCCTCAAGACATAATGTGTTAAATGAGTGAACATCGATAGAAGTTCCTCATCGATGAAATAAATCTTTAAGAGCTGACGCCTATGGTCTCTGAAAATCATCCATCAACTCAAAACTACACCAAATAATCTTTTGATTATAAAAACATGATCCATAGTATCCTGATCAAGACCCCGCCTATTTTTCTTCAGTATAAAGGTTATCTCACTCCATTCGTGACATTTAACATTATTCAAATTTTCATGTGTACATAATTGTTCACTAAAATTACCTTTCATCGATTACTCTGGGAAATGACATTTCTTAAAGGCCATTGAACAACATAAAAATCAAATTTATATTAAAGAACAATATATAACTCACTTTATTCTATTCTAATATTCAATGAAACACTACAGTCTCCAACTTCCCAAGCATGTCACACATGGATCCATCTACATTCATCATAATTTACCTATCATAATAATTATACAATAAAGGTACTAACGGAGTTTTATTCACCATAATACTTCCCATATCATTGTTTCATTAATACTAACACTCTTAAAATTCAACATTACATAAAAACTGAATCACATTAACCCAGCTCAACATAACCTAAAAAACCATCCCATGAAACTCACTCATGAATTTAATGGAATAATAATACTCTAAAGAAAATTTATCTCATCTTAAACTTGGCTTCCGTAGTCATAATAAATCCCAATAATATATAAAAAACCAATCATACCTCAAATTTATTATCCTATAGATTATACAACATGATTCCCATGTTTAAGCTCACTCCCTTATTTATATTTTGACATGAAAATTTATAATGTATTTCTATAGATACCCCATATCAGCAAAGGTGATATGTTTCATCTATTAAACCATATAATGAAATGGTACATTATACATTGTTCTATATTGGAAAAAATTTGAACTTCATTTCTCCATAGTTCATAACATTGTAAAATACCCCTGCACCGCCTTAATTAGATATCTCATAAACTACCCTAATTAGTATTGCATCAAACATAAAAAACCAAGATGAAACATAGGAAACCAAATGAAATATGTTTTGGTATAGTAAACCTAAAATTATTTAAACTAAATAAATTGGCACTATAAAAACTCAAAAGGGATAAATGAAACAAAATAAAAAATAGAATGAAACATTTTAAAAAAACATTCACAAACTAACAAAACCATACAGGTATAAATGTAAATCTGACCGACCAAAATAGATCTAGAATAAGGAAAATCATGAAAATGGAATTCAAATAGAAAAAGATGAATTAAACTAAATTGTACCAAGTCAACTAATCTAACTTGGACTAATCTGATACAAAAAATTATAAATCAATTTTAACCAAATATAATGAATTCAAACCAATATTATCTCAACCGACATGAACTGAACTGAAAAAAACCACACTGATATAAACCAAATGTAATCAAACTAAATCAATTTGAACCAAAATTATTGAAATTTTCCAATATAATATAAAAGAAGAAAATATGAACAAAATCTAATTTAAATGTCCCAAAACAACTTGTATCGAACAAAACCTACCTATGATGAAACTTGAGACAAACTAATTATATACCATTAATTGGATGATTAATTGTTAACTAATAGGAATGTACCTTTTGATATTATAATTTTGAAATGTGGATATGATTCTCCCTTTCTTATTAGAACATGATATGGCCAATGAAGTGATTTGGTTCTTATACGTTGGGGGTGGACTGGTATAGTCATAAGAGAAAAATATGTTATAGTTTAGCTTTTATTTTTTTCTATATCGCATCAACCACTTGGTCCTTTTACCACTTTCAATGGATAAAGGGTAGTTATATTCTTGTGAAGGGGGATAAAAGGTCACTATAGGAGGCTACACGGTTTTTTTATAGGGGAGGGAGACCAGGGTAGTGGAGGGATTTATTAATCTGTTTCAATTTTTTTTCCATTATAGCTTGTTTATTGTTTTTATTTAATTTTCCTTTGGCACAGATGTCTGACATATGGATTTGTCATGAAAATATATTATTTATTTTCTAATGCTATTTTAATTAATTATTTATGGGATAAATAATTCCCAAGTGGTGATTAATTAATTCTCAAACAATTGTGTCATAACATTGCCATAGTCAACCACCTTAATACATCTGATTTAATCCTATATTAGAGTCTATCTAGTTTATTACTATTTCTAAACCATAGGAGGGCCGAGGAAACATGTAATAGCTAGAGGTTGATTGGGAAAATCTTCACAATTCCACACCTATATTAGTCATGTTTAGTAATAATATCTAAAAAAAACACAATCCTTGGATCATAGAATCATGACCTAAACCAAGTTAATGCATGTTCTATTATTTTATATCTAATAACTCTTATGCTATGTATTCCCAGTCAACACGCATAAAATATAGTAGTTCTCAAGAATACATTTCACCCAAAAATATTATCACGGTTCATTATTTTGAATTTATATTCTATAAATTTATATAAAAATTGATAGTAACTATCCTAAAAACCACTCAAATATTCATAAATCACGAACAATATTCCAACAAATTTAATAAAATTTTCCACATCTTAAATGTTATGGAAGAAAACACAATATGTTGAAGTTTAATACACTAAGGGATAACAACAAGTGATGAAGAACAACCAGAAAATAGCCCCCAAAACCATATGAGATTTTTAATAGTCCCTCTAATGATTTTTTTATTGTATGTCTCTTTATAGAATCTGTTGATTTAATAAATGATAATTAGTGAACTTTTCATGTTTCAATAAAAAATTCACATTAATAAATAAAATATATCATTTTATTTTTTTACACATGAGGAATTTTATTCTACATATAATCCCCAATTATATCATGTAATAAATAACTTACACAAATCCTTAATCACCAATGAAAATCCATAATGCATACCGGAACCCCCTCCCATTTATATGATTCATTCATTTTTTTGGACATAACCATTAATACTAGTGCATGAATATAGATGAAACTACACATGTAAATTTCACTTTGACAAAAAATTTCTTATACTACCAAAAACATTTATCATCATATTTCTCCAATCACTGAAGATTATTCATTCAACTAGCCCTATTATATCTTTTGAAAATTTTCAATTCAGTTATGTCTGGTTAAATATTCCACTAGCATAAATCTAGACATCCCATAAAAACATGTATAGTCTCCATTTAGATTTCCCAAGCATAAAATTATGCAACTTGATGTATAGATATTTCAATAGTTGATAGGAATATAACTACCATAATTAAATAACAAACAATCACCAATATAATATTTTTTTAATTCAATTCCAAAAATATAAACCAAAAAATAAAATTTTCATTCATTATCCATAGTCTCAATAGTTATTTACCATTAAACTATTGTGTCAATAAGGTTTCATTTTGACTATTCCATTCCTTTATGTTTTTAAAATCACAAACACACCATCTTAGGGAAAAGTTTTTATCCCAAAACTTTATCTTATTGTGGAAACATTCCTTTACCAAGGAAATCTTCTCTTTACCTTGGTTTTAGTTGTTCATGTTATAGTTTCTCTAAATAAATATCTTTTTAGTTTTATGGGTAAAATTAGGTTTCATGTCTAAAACCACTAAATCCTATAATTTCTTAGAGATATAGAAGTCTATTTTTTGGTTTTAATTCAGAATCCAAATTTTCTAAATTTAAACTCTGAATTCTCTGAAATACGGATTCCAAATTCTCTGAATTCTAAGACCAAATTCATTGAATTTAGACTTTGAAATATCTAAATTTAGACTCTGAATTCACTGAAATTATGATTCTGAAATCCCTGAATTCAGACTTAAAATTCTTTGAAATTCATATTATAAATTCTCTGAAATTTTGATTCCAAATTATCTCAAATTATGATTTTGAATTCCTACAAATTCAAATTTAAAATTCACCAGAATTCAGACTCCTTTTTCCTCAGAATTCGAACTCCAAAATCTACATAATTTTGGTTATAAATTCCTTGAAAAATAAAATCCAAATATCCTTGTAATATTCACTCTAAATGATAATTTTGTTAGACTCTATAATTTATTTTTCAAAGACTCCGAAAAATGGATCTTGTTAAGCAACCATATTTTACATACTGTTTTTTTAGTTATGAAATGATGTGGTGCAATCTGTTTCTAATTTATCACTATTTTAGTGAAACGTGTATATGTTTCACCGAGATTCAATGAATAATATGACTGTGGAGGAGGGCGCCAAATGTTAGAGAAATGACTATAAATTGGAGCTCATTTGAACTAGCTCATACAACTAATAATAACTGAAAACGCAGATCTCTCTACAGATTACATGTTGCTGAAGTTATTTCTATAGAGATAGATTTTCGTAGTTTTTGCATATTGAACATCCTGTTCAGCTTGCTTCATGCGACTCAAATTGTTGTTGTGTACAATTGGGGACTTCTGAGGATATGAAGATAGAGGTTTCGACTACCTTAAAGTTATAGGACTTCCTTGTTAAGGAATACAGAGGTGTTGAATACCTTGTAGTTCGAAGGCTTGCAGGGATAGAAAGAAAGACTCTGATATTCTTATAGAGGTCTTACCGTTGTGTGGGTAAGACAAACATTCTTGAAAGTCTAAATCAAGGGAACATTATCCAAGAGTGTAGGATTCCCTTATCTTTGGGGTAAAAGATTCCATACTTGTTACTTGTATTGTTACAATTTTATTTCCCTCTTTTTAATGATTAATAAGTAATGTTAATTATCTTATACTTTCATGTATATTTCTACTCTCATTGGTATGATTCTATACGGTTTAATGTAGAATATTTTCCTAATAAGCATTTCTTTTGTTTCATTTGGGGAACCTTATTTCCAGAACCTAGCATGTTTGTAGAACAAAGGGATCTTATGAATTTACCTTATCTAACATTGTTAAACATAGTATTCCTAAAGGTTAAAAATGAATGTTTTATTCTAACATCAATGGTTCCAATATAATTTTTATTGTATACAATCCCCCCCCCTCTTGTGTATTGAGAATATATATCATATTTCTATCCTACAATTGGATTCCAAGGAGGTATCTAAAATAAATATATTCACATATATGTTTTCTTAATCACGTTTTAATTGTTCTAAATATTTACCTTTCTTAGTATTTGTTTATTTTTTTTAATCCATTACAATTTATAAGATTTTGGGAACGATGGTTTCTTTTAGATGGAAAGGATGAATGTTGGTTCAGTTGATAATATTAATTTGAATAGACCTCCTATATTTGATGGGAATGATTATGAATATTGGAGAGATTGGATGAAGACTTTTTTTATTAATACTAGAGTGGAAAACTATTTTCTTCTTATTGGAGATTACAAGATTCTTGATAAGAAAGTCAGAACTATTACGAATCAAGAAAAATTAGAATATCAATTAAACAATAATGTATGCAATACTTTGTTATGTTCAATTTCTAGGAATATATATAGTCATATTTCTTCTTGTGAAGCTCAAAAGTTTATATGGAAGAAATTGTAGGTTACACATTTTGGTACATCCATGGTTATAGAAACTAGAAGAGCTATGCTTAGAGCATAATATCATGGATTTATATTTCCTTATGGAGAACCCGTATGCAAGGTGAAATAATGAATTATGACTATTGTAAATAGCTTACAATTAATGGATGAGAAATGATTAGATGATGAGGAACTTGTAGACATGATTATAGATATCATGCCTAATGAGTGGGAATCGAAGAGAACAATTATTGATGAGAATAGAAACGTATGTCAGATTAAACATGATAGCTTTTTGAAACTCTTCTTCAACATCAGAAAATAATGAATATAGATTATGATTTTAATAAGAAGAAGAATGGTCACTGATCTATAGCCTTTACTGCTCCTAAAGTTAAGACTCCTGAAATGACTACATGATCCAAGCCCAAGAAAGTCATTGTTTTATCTAAATCTATTTAAAGTGAACATTCTGAGAATGAGCTATATAATATTTCTCGAAGGATGAACATGATATTTGGGAAGAAAGATTTTCATGATTGATTTAAGAATAACGAAATAAAGGACAAGAAAGACTCTGAAGAAAGTTGTTATGAATGCAAAAGATCGAGGCATATATGGATGGACTGTCCTATTCTTAAGAGATTGGATAGAAAGGAAAATCATTCTGAGAAGAATAAAAAGAAGTAATTTAAAGCTAAATATAAGAATGTTTTTAAAGCTAGTGACACCTGGAGGGACATTGGTGGAGACTCTTCTGATAAATCCTCTGAGTATGAATCTTCTGGTAAGAAGATTTTTGGTTTACTAACTAGATTACATGTTGAAAATCATTTTTTAATGGCTAAGGTATACAATTTTGAATCAACAACCTTTCTTTATGCAAATGGAAATTATAGTGGTAATAAATATTATGAATCTTAAGATGAAGAATATTCTTCTGATGAAGATAATACATTAAGTAGTTATGAAGAAGTTTCTAAGTGTGCCAAGATTCTTAAGAATATAATTTTTAGAGTCAAGAAAATGCTTGATAAGGAAAATTCTATAATTTATGTTCTTACTATAGAGTTATCAGATCTTTCTAAAGATCTTGATAAAAAAATTTATGATTTTTAATGTATTTAAAAAATTGTTAAGGATGTAAATTATGAGAAGGATAAGCTTTAGAAGTATCTAGAAAAAGTAATTTCAAAAAAATTGGTTTAGAGACAAACTCTAGTGCTAAGACATATGTTTTTTCGATAAAAACTTATTTATTAAGCTAATGTAAGAAATATTTTCTTTGAGGAAGTTTTTTTCAAACATTACCTTATGGAAGGAAAATATTGATAAGATGTATTCCCCAATTTGACCGCTAAAGAATAAATCATTTTTTAACTATACTTATTTTAAACCAGTTTTTAGAAATTATTATTTTGTTCATAAAAGTGCTCCAGTATGCACTAAATTTCAGTGTGGTGGAAATTGGAAAAAATATTGTTCTTTAAAAAAAACTCAGTATTTAGGTTTCCATAAATCCTATTTTTCTATTAAAATATGGATTCCTAAAAATGTTCGTTCTCATGATTATAGATCCAAGAATGTTTGGGTTTTGAAAGTCTAACTCACTTATTTTCAGGAATCTAAAGATAGTAACAACCACAATACTTGGTAAATGGATAGTGGATGTTCCTGGCACATGACTGGTAACAAAATAATATTTGAGAATATTTTCAAGATGAAATGAGGAAAAGTAATTTTCAGAGATAATTCTCAGGGATAAATTATTGGTATATGTAACGTTGTTCCTATTGGAAAAACATTGATTTCAAATGTATCATTTGTAAAAGGTCTTAAGAACAACCTCATTATCATATGCCAATTATGTGATGAAGGTTTCCTTATGAATTTTAGGAATGATAAATGTTTAGTACACAATTACAAGGAAGAGTTTATTCTTTCTTCCCATAGGAAAAAGAATGTATACAAACTAAACTTTCAAGACCATAGGAGCTATGACCTACCTTGTCTTAGTGTAATGGAAGATCATTCTTGGTTGTGGCATAGATGGTTAAGACATTGTATCCTTAAGAACTTCTGTAAACTCTCTAAGAAAAGGCATGTTAAGGATCTACCAGATATCATATTTGATTCTTCAAAAGTTTGTGATACTTGTCAATATAGAGAGAAACATAAATCATGATTTAAATAAGTCAATAAAGTCTCAACTACTAAATCATTATAGCTAGTGCATATGGATTTTTATGTTCAACATAAACTGGATGAATTGGAAGAAAATATTATGTATTTTTCCTAGCTGAGGATTGCACTATATTAATATGGGTATATTTTCTAGGAAAAAAATCTGAAACTATTTCTTATTTTAAAAACATTAGAACCATGTTTAAAATGAGAAAAACCTTCCTCTGATAACCATTCATTGTGATGATGTTGGAAAATTTCAAAATTCTTATTTCGAAACTTTTTGAAGTAAAAAGGTTGTTACTCATAACTTCTCAGCTCCAAGAACTCCACAACAGAGTGGTGTTGTTGAATGAAAAAATAAAATTATTCAAGAAATAAGAAAAACCATGTAGAGAGAATATTTGATATCGAATCATTTTTGTGCTAATACTATAAGTACTTCTTGTTACACTATAAATTGAATTTTGTTTAGATATTTTCATAAAAACCTCCTTATGAGTTATGGAATGGTAGAAAACCTAGACATTCTTACTTCTAGGTATTTGGTTTCAAAGTATTTATTCTGAATACTAAGGATAATTTAATAAATTCACACACAAATCTAATGAAGGAATCTTCTTAGGCTACTCAAAAACTTAGAAGGCTTATATTTTTTTTAATAAAAACACTTATACTGTTGATGAAACATTACATGTCATATTTGATGAAACTGATCCCTTTGTTTTTAATCAACCGCAACCTACATCATCAGATGTGTTTTCAAAAACTGATTATCATCCCTTGATAGAAAATCCATCAGATAAGGAAAATGTTCAGGAAAATGTTTTTGAGACTTTTACCCCAGACGATTTCCTACCATAAGTTGATGAACATGTTTTACAAAACCCAAATCAGTTGTTTCTCAAGAATAATCTCAATGATGGTATCATTGGTGATAAAAATAAACCTATAAGGACTAGAAGTTCTTTAATAAATGAAATAGATCATCTAGCATTTCTCTCTCAATTGGAACCTAATAGTATAGATGGTGCTTTAGGTGATGATGATTGGATAAAAGATATGTAAGTTAATCTAAATGAATCCAATGGGAATATTGTCTGGACCTTAGTTGAAAACCTAAGGAAACATCTATTATTGGAGTAAAATGGGTCTTCAAGAATAAGTGTGATCAAAATGTAATCATAGTAATAAATAATGATACATTAGTTTCTAAATACTATAATCAATAAGAAGGAATAGACTATGAAGAAACCTATTCTCCAATATCTAGACTTTAATCTATTGGTATTCTACTTGCCATTGCAGCATTCTTTAACTCTATACTTTTTCAAATGGATCTTAAATGTGATTTTCATAATGGTTATGTTCAAGATGAATTTTTTGTTGAACAACCTCATGGTTTTGAATATACTAAAAAACCTGAACATGTCTTCAAACAAACCAACGCTTTATATGTAATTAAACAAGCCCATAGAGTCTTGTATAATAGACTTACAAAATCTTTGTTACATAACAATTATGTTATTATAAATGCTGATCCAAACCTTTTTATAAATAAAGATAAGAAAAATGTTTTGACTATTTAAATTTTTGTTGATGACATTACATTGGGTTTAACTCAGTAATCTTTAACTGATTTTTTTTAATTTAATGAAAGATGAGTTTTAAATGATTTCGATGGGTGAGTTATCATTTTTCATTGGTTTTCAAATTTCACAAAACCAGAAAAAACCTATATATTCTAACATAAGTATATTAATGATCTTCTAAAAATTTATGTATATGACCAAAGGAAAAGTTTTTGTACTCCCATTGGTACCTCAAATTCACATGATCTTGATGAAGTTGGGAAACCAGTGGATCAAACAACATTTAGAGGTATGATAGGATGTCTACTATACTTAACATCTAGTCATCCCGACTTAATGTTTTAAGTATGCTTATGTGAAAGATATTGATCCAGTCCTAAGGAATCTAATTTAACGGCAGTGAAAAAAAATTCTCCACATAAAGGAAACCATGGATTTTGGACTCTTCTATACTTCTAGAAATGATTTTGACATAAAAATATTTTTAGATGTTTACTTGTGTGGATGTAGAATGGATAAGAAATGTATATCTGGAACATGTAATTTCTTAGGATATTTGTTAATTTATTTTTCATCCAAAAAGAAACACACTCAGTATCACATTCCACTACTGAAGATGTATATGTAGCAGCTGGATATTGTTGTGCATAGGTATTGTGGATGCAACACACAATCACTGACTATGGTATGAGTTTTACCCAAACACAGATTTTGTGGGATAATACTAGTTCCATTTCCTTAATTAAAATCCCTATAAATAACTCTTGATAAAAACACATAGATATTAGGCATCACATTCTTATAAATCACACATAAAAATGAGATATCATTCATCAATTTTTCAGAATGTAAGATGAACATGCTCATATTTTCAAAAAATCATTACCCACCAATAGATTTGAATTCATTAAACAGAAGTTAGGAATGATAGACATGAGGTAATATTCTATATTAACTTCTTTCTAAACCTATCTCCATACAGTAAGAAACTCTTTTTCATAACAAGTACATTATCTTGTTCATCAAATCTTTTCGTATTCTTAAATTTTTCTTGAATTCTAAAATTTTTCGTAATCTGAAATTTTTAGTATTCTAAATTTTTTTCATAATCTAAAATTTTTTGTATTCTAAATTTTTTTTGTAATCTACAATTTTTCATTTTCCTATTTTTTTTCATAATCTATGTTTTTTCGTAATCTAAAATTTCTTTAATAAAATGTTTCATAATCAAATTTTTCTAGAATCTAAATTTCCTCAAGACGAATTTCTCTCATTACAAATAATCATTCTAATTAATCTAGAACATATACATTCCTTCTTATGTTTTCATAATCATATTTTTTACTTTTTGGTATTTTCATTTTGTTTTAAAATTTCCAGATTCACTTTTACGTAAATGTGAATGTTTTTCTTAAAAACCTCAAAACATTCAAACCTATTAAAATCCTTTTTTGGTTATCATCTCAACTGTAAGATATGATCAAAAGTATTTCAACTGTTGGATTATCCAGGGATGTTGAACTGTCGCCTCAATTTTCTTTATAAATCCAATCTGATGGTTTTCCCCCATTAGTTTTTCAAGCTTTCACGTTAAATCTCTGTCTCTGTTCATAAGGTCGATCCAAATCTCCAAAGTTATCCTAGTCCCAAATATCTTCTGAAGCCTCTCCTTATAAAGATATATCAGATGTTAATAAAATATCTAAATTGCAGATATAACTAGAAAGTTTTGTTGATATGAAATTCTTCGACCAATATGACTCTTTTTTCTCCAAGAATATTAGGTTGAATGTCTAGGAGATTCATTGTATTTCAGAACCGAAGGCATATGATCAAGTGTATCTAGACCTGTTTATTGAGTTCTATGAGATAGTAATGTCCTTCTAGTAATAAATCAGAGACACATTCTCCAGTAAGTTCTATGGAAGGAAAACTCTCTTTCTTATAGAAATGAAGCAAGTCTAATTGAATTCTTTATGAAGGAGAAGTAGAATTTTTCACTCTGAATATAATTCATCTTTCTAAAAACATACTAATTCTTTAATTATGGGTTCAAGGATTTTTAATTCAAAGGAAAGGGGTTAATGATACTTTGATGAAGAGAGATATCTGTATATTTAATTTCATGGTGAACCTCAGGAAAATAAACATGGTTAAATATATCTTGGTGACGATTGATAATTTCAATAATGAAAATATGAAATCTTAAATCATTATGTATCTATATATTCTCTCAAATATTATAGTTATTTTTTAGAGTATTTCAAAATTCCATTCAGTTCCATGATGAAAAATTACATGGTAATGTTGTTGAGTGATGAAACTGTAAGGAGGATGATGGCTAGATTCTCTAGTGAATCCGGAGAGTTTAATGATCTATCTGATAAAGAAGTAGAAACTTTGTCAAAGAAAAACGAAGTGGCTGAAGAAATGTGAAAGGAGGAAGGAAGAGAAAGGATAAGGAAATAGAAGAGAAAATAAATAAATCTATGACTTAAGAAGCACATTTTGCACCACCAAAGCCAAAGAAGCAAAAAAACTTATCCTAATGAGGTAATGGCTAATTGGAGAGATGAAAAGAAAAATATAAAGGAGGTGGAGCCTTTGTTTGGTTTGGACCTAATCGAGGCGAAGTCCTTAGGAATAAATGTTGCTGAAGAGCCTGAGAATCATCAAAAATAGATGAAGAAAAAGAAATATATGGCTAAGGATGAGATATTACAATATCTTCTTAAAGATTATGAGAAAACACCAGAACAAATTCCAGTTCCAGAATCATTTTTGCTAGAATCAGATCCGGTGAAACCATGAAATAATGATGCAATTCTGATATAACATCATGAATAAGAAATAGTTGAATAAGAAAAAGTGGATGAAGAAGGAGAAGAAGAATTTAGTGGCGATATTGAAGACATATATAGGCAAGTAGAGGATTACCATGAGAATGAATGTCTTTCTACGAAATTATCCATCCAATCTTCTGAAGCTATGTTTTCAAAACATGCTACTCCACTAAAATATGAGAAGGGTGAGGAAGAAGTCAATATTTTTTCTGAAGCAGAATGTAGAAATCATGATTTTATCCATCCATAGGATTTTGAGGTATTAGATGATAAAGAACAAGTAGATGAATATTTGATTGTTCTGTTATCAAATAGTGAACACAAATCTCCCAAAGAACCAGACATCATTCAGAGTGCTGATAAGGAAAATCAGGTTGCAGTAGACTCATCTTGTAAATCTTTGGTGAAGAAGATTATTGTTTGTGCTTTATCAAAGAGGAAAGTTAAAGACATCGAAATCGAATCCTTCCCATCTAAACATTCCAATTCTGAATCATCTTCCCTTGGACATGATTTTGTTCGTAAATCATGGAAAAATATGATTGGTATTATTCCCTTATTCCCAAGCATAGAATCAAGATTAAAGATGCTTCAACATATGATAAATCAGAAATTAGATTCTGTTTCTATGGTTATTAAAAAATGTGTTGCACTAGAGGCAGATTTCAAATCCTACCTCATTGGTTATGAGGCTCATAAAAGATCATGCAAGAAGATGAAAGGATAGTCATATAAGACAATTGAGGAGATGGGAATCTTCGATTTATTTCAAAAAAAATTCAAGGATGCTTTTGACATCGAAGATGGGAAGATCAAGGATCTTACAAATAGGTTGGAAGAAAATTTAATCCTAGAACAGAATACTCGGATGCAGGAAGTTAAGGATCTTAATGGAAAACATAATTTTGTGGCCATGAATTGGAAGTGAGAAAGGGATCTCAAAATTGAAATTGAAGAAAATTTTTTAATAAATAAGATGTATCGAATGGCCAAGAATAATTTATTAAGGTACAGGATGAAATAATTAAAGCCTTTGAGAAAATGAATGAAGATCTGGATCAGCTGCTCAAGCCTATTGAAGAAGATCACAAAGATCTCAAGAAGTTAAATACTATTGTGAAGAAGTTGATACCGAAGGAGAAATAAGGATAATTTCTTTACATTCTAATCTTTTGATGTACTTTTTCTTATACAAATTATTTCAACATTAATAAAATTTTGGCGGTTCTTCATATATTTTTTTGTGCTTTAGTACTAATTTTTCAGGTACTATTAATTTTTTCCATTCCCACTATTTTTCTCGAAAATATCAAAGGGGGAGAAAGGAATAATAAAAATAATATTATAAAAGTAGAGATTTCCAAAAGTAAGGGGGAGTTATTATAAGGGGAAGTTCTTATCAAAGAATATTTTTGTATGTAAGCAAATGAAAAATATTATTCAGAAAATCAAGAATATGATCTTATGTGATTCTGAAGCCAAAGGGGGAGTTAGTTGTACTCACATTTATCCATAAGTAAAGGGAGATAGGTTTTTTCTCAAGTCTATAATAGTTCTGTGTCCTTATATTATTTTAAGTAATGTTGTTAGTGTGTTCCCAAAAGGGGAAGATTATGGAGTCAATACGGCTTCTTTATGATATTTCCACTCTTATATGATTGGAAAATCAGTAACACCCTATCTCAGGGAAATCATTTTTCCCAATGATTTATCTTATTAAGGAAATTTTCCTTTCCCAAGGAAATAATCTCTTTACCTTTATTTTCATTGTTCATGTTGTAGTTTCTATTAATATAACTATTCTTAGTTCTATGTGTAAAATATAGTTTCATATCTAAAACCTCAGAATCCTAAAAATACTTAGATATAGAGAATTCTATTTTTTGGTTCTGAATTCAGACTCCAAATTATCTGAATTCATACTTAAAATTCTCTAAATTTTGACTCTGAATTCTCTGAAATTCATATTCTGAATTCTCTAAATTCAGACTCCAAATTCACTAAATTAAGACTCCTAATTCTCTGAAATTCAGATTTTGATTTCTCTGAATTCAGTCTCTAAATTTTATGAAATTTAGATTTTGAATTCTCTGAATTTTAGATTCTGAATTCTTTGAAATTCAAATTCTGAGTTTCTCAGAAATAATACAACTAATTACTCAGAATTTAGACTCCAAAATCTATAGAATCCAGGTTCTAAATTCTTTAAAAAACAGAATCCAGATATCTATGTAATATTCACTCTAAATGTTTATTTTATTAGACTCCGAACTTTATTTTTTCTTAGACACAGAAAAATGGATTTGGTTAATCAACCATTTTTTGTATACTCTTGTTTTAGTTATGAAACGATGTCGTGAAATATGTTTCTAATTAACCGTTGTTTGAATGAAATGATTATTGGTCCCTCTATGATCAATGGAAAAATATGACCATTGGAAGAGGGAGTGACCATTGGGGAAATGCCTATAAATAGGAGCTCATTTGAATGAGCTCATAAAACTAAAAATAACTAAAAACGTTTATCACTCTAGAGATTGCATGTTGCTGAAGTAATTTCTAGTGAGAGATACTCACATGATTTCTGTATACTGAACATCTTGTTACACTTAATTTGTGTGACATAAATTATTGTTGTGTACAATCAAGGTATTTTGGGGATATGAAGAGAGAGGTGACGACTACCTTAAAGTTTGTGGACTTCCTTGTTAAAGAAGACAGAGGTGCCAACTACCTTGAAGTTTGAGGGCTTGCAGGGATAATAAGACATACTCGGATATTCTTATCGATAGATTACCCTAGCTTTGTTATGATAAAGTTTCTTGAATTTATAAATCAAGGTACCTTTATACAAGGTTGTTGGATACCCTTCTCTTTCGGATAAAAGATTTCATACTTGATACTTATATTGTTTCTTATTTATTATCAGTTGCATATTGATTAATAAGGAAAGTGTAATTACCATATACATTCTTGTATTTGAATAATTTGAATATTAGGATTCTATATACATTAAGTTAGATTATTTTCCTTAATATTTTCTTAAGTTTCATTTCTAGAACCATATTTCCAAAACCTAGAATGTTTGTAGAACAAAGAGGTCTTGAGAATTTACCTTGTTTAACTTTGTTAAACATAGTTTCCTTTATGTTTAAAAATAAAAGTTTTACACTAACTTTAAATGATCTAATGGAATTTTTAAATTATACCATTCACCCCCAATTCAATATTGAGAATCTACATCATATTTTGATCCTACATAAACATTTGTAGTTACCACATATTTTTTTCTTCACAACACTTAAAATAACACATGATCCATTAAAGAAATACTCCTTATTCCCCTAGACCATAATCTCATATGAATGCCTCTATAGAATTTCTCCCAAAGAAAACAAAAATGAGTGACATCATAAATAATTGAAGTCTAATCCTGAGGTTGTGTTGTGTAAAATATCATTGGATATGCTCATTTTATTAAAATTCTCATCTGTATAAACATCCATTGACCTTCCTTTTACTTCAAAAGCCATCTGGTACATCAAACACTAGCCATAGTAATATAACTATCATCCATCCAAATCATTAACAACCAAAATTTAAAACATCAATGATAATAAAATCCCATTAAAAATTTCCCTCTACATCAATAAGATATAAATAACCTTTTTCTAACACTAAATCTATCCTCAGTTCCATTCCAGTCATGACCTAATAAATTTTTAAAGGTCATTCAATTTTTATGATTAACTTTTAACTAATTTTTTTCATAGATTTGGAAAACAGAAATGTATTCATCACCAACCATTTAAATATTACATATGACCTAGATTTGGCTATTCTATATTATATCTTTATCATTGATTTGGTTGACATATTTGAATACTTTACTAATGAGAGAATAATAAATGTCCATTTTATGTACTATAGTGTATCTTTGGAAGATTATTCCCCCAAAAAAATGAAATACCCTTGAAACATGTATAATAGTGACCCAAAAACATCATAATCCACCATTTATGGAATTTTCTAAATGGAGACATCATCAAGCTATGTTTCAAAAAAATGTATTCCCTATAGATCCCAAAAATGAATCTGAAGAAATTGATATATGTTGTGTGAAAATATTTCGGGGTTCTAGGATAATCTATTCAAACTAGTGGAAATATCACCTAGCATATATTTCAAAACGCGCATCAATACACAACCTCACATATATTGGACCATCGTATAATCCACTTCATCATTAATGGATCATCTTGAAAACGATTTTGATGCTCCAAATATTTTGGGTTTCAGGGAGAACACATGTATTGGTGTGATGATTTTTTAAAGAATTTAATTAGATTTAAAATGAATCCTGTGAGATTCCCTAACATGTACATGTTTCAATTATCTCTTCACACTTCCATATACACATGATAACCATACCACTAACTCCATGTTATGGTAATATACTTTTATAACATGGAACCACCCTTCTGAATCCTTCATCTATATTTTAAAACCTTTCCATATTAAAATTTAATTATGAATCCCATAAGTTGATTCCAATTCTTTATGACACATATTCATTTATTATTTAGCTAATCATTGAGTTTTTTAAATAAACCAGTATTTCGAAGTACTCCTACTTTTTTCCCTTTGATGGATATAGCCACCACTCCTAAACCTTTAGTTTTCTTTAACATATAACTTCTCCCCTTCTTGAAATTCAGTGAATAGAGACCAATAGAAAATATTCTATGAATTTATTTGCGTTAAAAACACTTGGTTCCATTGATTTCTTCACCCTCTCAACTATGAAATTTTAGGAACCTCTATATAATGTACGTTCTCGGAACGAAACTTTTGGACCTAGAATATTATATTCAAATAAACATTATTTGACTTCAATTTTACTACCAATGTATCCTTTGAGTAACATACTAATTGTATTTTGACTGAAACCATCCAATGTAATCATTTGGAACATTTTCACAGCCTTCAAGAATACAAAATAAATTTATTCTGGATGAATTACCGTCCAAAAGAATGTACAAAACCTAAACGTGTAGAAACACATGTGTCCTATAATACTTTTATCTTCTACCATCGAACCATTAAAAAGGGCTTAAGCCTTAAAACACCACCTTTAAAAAATATGTGTTCTATCATTCATTTATATCATTATAAACCATTTGTGATGCTTCCAACTGCATGAAATAATTATGTATATGAATAAAATCATTCCATGAACAAAAAACCAGATCCATTGACTATCATTATATTTGAAACATAATGAAGCTTCTTACTGATCCCATATATATAAAAACACCGATGGTGTTATTCTTCAACACCTAACAAGTATTTGGTCCTCCCCACTATAAGATTCATCTTATAACCACCAATTCATATGGTTTAGCACATCCTTTAATATTCATCTCTCCAAAACATACATTAGAAGAGTGGTAAAATTCAATAAACCATCATCATTATTAAGTTCCACATAGGGATGGAAAAAAACCATAATTCATGAACATCATTTTAATGTGTATAATTTTCCAATAAATTTTGGTTTTATTCAAAAAACAAATATTTTAACCATTAAATGTCAGGAAAGATGTGGTTTTGGAAGACTATAGGTACTGCAAGAGAGTAGGTGCTACAAGAAATGAAGATGTGCATAATGGAACTATGTTCTTTTATAGAGAGAAGAGGATATAACTTTGGTTTATAGAACCATTAGTATACTGTTAGGAATGATGGTTTATGGAGAAGAGTGCATTCCAATAGTCCTTTTATATCATTAATATACATATACCCCAATGGTTTAAATGAAAAGGGTTGTATACATGTATGATTGACAATATGTATAACCTGGTTGTTGAACTGTTGGTATAAATATATCCCAATAGTTTTAATAAAACTGTTGGCATACAGTTATTTTTGACAGTATGTATACCAATGGTTTTTGAATCATTGGTATAAATGAATCCAAACAATTTCAATGAAACAATTGGCATAGAGTTACTTGTGACAACCTATACAAACAGTTTCTATAAAAAACATTATTATAGGGATATTGTGACAACAAACATTCAAACAGTTCATAGAATCATTGGGATAGCCTATGCTAATGGTTCTTGGGGCTATCCCAATGGTCTAAAACCATTGGGATAGGTGAAATTTTTAGTAGTGTATCAAAAATTGATTTTACGGTATTATATATATTTTTATAACATTTGCAATTGCTTCATAAGAAACAAAAATAGTCCTCCACATCTCATACGTAGTAGAAAACTAAAATGATCTATTAAATTCATCATTTACTGAAATAATGATAATAGCATTAATTTCTATTGAATTATGATCACAATATTATTTTTGATAATATTTACACTTTTTCCAATCACCTTCAAGTAATTTATATGGCATGGATACATTAAAATTAACTCTTATTCCAAGGTTTTACAATTAAATAATCATAAGTTATTTCCATAATATTTATTTATTATTATCCAAATAATAAGCATGAATCATTGAAATACCTTCTATATTATCATCAATTGAAAACTATCTTCATTGAAAACATTAAATCAGTCTTGTTAGAGGCAAAATAAATCTTCAATATTAAAAAATATCCCACCCTTTTATATTAATTCATGTTTTGAAATGGAACAATTGAATAGTCAAGGATTTGAAAAAAATAAATATATCTAACAGAGCCCAAACTTTTGTACTACTTGTTTGGTTAATATAGAAAATATCAATACACAAGAGGTAGGGGTGAATTGTGCTCCATAAGAAACAAGATTGAAAAAACTTCCAACTTGAGTTAAAATGATTAGTTCTTTTTATCTTAAAGGTGAGTGAGAATTATAAATAAATAAAGGAAAATAACATATCAATGTATATTGTTTTGGGGCACAATTATCCCCTAGTCCAATCCACCAACACTTTCTATATGAGCATAGTTATTTTCCTTAGCATGTCCTTTTGTTGAGGACTCCTGTAACTCAGTGCAAGAAGTTGACACCTTATAGTTAATACTTTTACAAGGACTTCTAGTTATTTTATAGGGGACCAAAATAATAACATATTTGTACTATAATATGAAAATACACCATTTATTTATTTCAAGCATCCAATAATCAAAAAAATATTATATCTTGGTGTAAATGTTGAAAAAACATCATCTTAAAAGTTTCAAAACAATGGATAGTTGTAGTTGATTTTATATTGGACATTGTTGTCATAAAATATTCAATGACCAAAAATATTTCTTTAGAAACAAGTATAAAAATCAATAGGTAGATGATGAAACATGTATACATACAAATTGAAAATTTTATAAGAACATTTTTGAACTACAAAGAAATATTAATAGTGAAATATATAATATGAAACTACAGTTGAACAAACAATGATCAAAACATTCATGTCTCCAAGATGTAACTTTTATGTCAATGACTCAATCTAATTTTTCAAACATGCATATATATATGTATATTAATATGAATAACATCAATTTATATTTATAGATGATGAAAATATCAGTACATATCACGATTGTTTAACTTGCATCACATCAAACTAATATAGAAATATCCCATGATAAAGAACGAATATTTGAATATTGAACGTTCAAATAGAGTGGTAACATCCCATAAAAATAGGAGAAATTTAATTTTTTACCAAAATATTATGAATATATCTTTAACAAAATTAAAAATATATTTACATATAGTAATACTATTATAGATAATGTGGAAAATATATTGAAGTTTAAACTCCATGTTCGATCAAGTCAAATTTAGTGGTTTTATTTATATAAATAAGCTCCAACAGTACAGTAGATGGTTTACAGTTTTTTACAATGTTAAGTATGATGAACCAAAAATTTATTCCTCAAATATAAGTTTTCTTACAAAATCATGGTTTCTATTCCATAATTTTTTCCAATGTTATTGTTCCCAAACCATATGTTCTAATTAAAAAAATTGGGTATGACTAGTGTTTTTAGATCACTTATAAATCCCATGTAGAATAATTTTACATAGAGATAATAAATTTTATATTACGGATTAATTATTGAATATTCTTCTAGAATAAGAACAATAATTAATGAAATTAATATCATGTAATACAAATATTATTAGAAGAATAAATTTGGGTTTTTTGAGCACTAAATTGAAAAATAATTTCATGTCATTGTTCAATAAACACATCATCAACATTAATTAGAGCATACTATCACTCATACACCATTAGAATAGGATGTTGTCACACTACATCTAGGAGTCCTTCCAACACAAAGGTTTATTATCAACTATGCCAAATAATTCTAGGTACAACATACACTATCCTTAAATGGAACTAGAGGTCTTAAAGATACAATGGTGTGGATAGACATCATAGAATATTTTTTTGACACTAATTGATACACCCATGGATTGAACGATGATTTTAGTAGTATTCATACTATATGGACCCTCTAGTAGGTGATGGGAAAAGATAGAATCCAGGAGGTTATCCACTAAGAGGGCTTTAAGTAAATATATATTTTTTAATTATTTCCCTATATTGTGATGTTAGACTAAGAACATAAGTTCATGGGGATATAGTAAGGGTCTATGACAGTATCCACACACTACAGTTGTTTCACTATGAAATTATCTTTTTCTCCTCTATTTTCCAAAAATGAGGAACATAATACCAAATTGGTTGAGATTAGTCTTCACCAAAAAATAAGTGTATAAGGTTTTATATCCAACCCAAAGAGACCCCTAAGAGTTCTACCCAAGGCCATAAATATTGAGAAGGGCCTATAGGGGGATAAAAATATTGGTTTTCATCAACAATCTATTTCTAATGTTAGTGGAAATTGTTTATACAAAGCCAAATAGTGGAATAAATTATCCTAGGGATTTGAAATTTTTCATCACTAAAAATGACTAAACATGTCATATATGGTGATCTAATACCTAAAACGGTCTAAGGATATTTCATGCATTAAATAGATCATAGAAAATAAAACTATACACATACATTGTTTGAAAGGAAGATCCCACAACTGAGCCAGTCAACTTCAATCATTTCACAAAATATCCAAATTCAAACCCTCCTGGATCATCCACACATGATCCAAGAATCCACGTACAAATTTTTCATCAAATTATGTATGTTAGCATAGAGATCTGACAATATCTTCAAAGTCACTATGATCACCAAGATCTCATCCCATCAATCCATAAATGGTTCCTTATATAAGTAAGTTTGAGAGAGTCTGTCTCTGTCTATAGCAAGTATGAGGAGAGAGAATCTCTAATTCCTAATGAGTGAATAATCATTGGCATGAGCCTCTTTCTAGCCTTATATAATGGGAGTAGTAAATACCCAGATATGGTTCCCCATACCCTAGATAATCAACACCCAGTAAAAAAATAATAATGATGAACTAAACTATGTCATAAATATTATTTATATTTTATCAAATACCCATAATATGTTTTAAAAATATTTCATGATAAATCTGATACATTCAACTCGTCCTCAAATACCCACTAGTATTTAACGAACTTGGAATTTTAAATAATATTCATTTCTATAATTTATTCTTTGTACTCAGTAAATACCTCATGAATAAATTTAATAAATAAACTCACACCAATTATTATTTAGTAAAATAATAATGAATTTATTTATTAAATATTGATCATAAATCCTAGACAACCCTCATACCTCATAGTGGGTCCCACCATGTCCTACTTACATATTGGAAAAATACAGATGATTCTTGAATAAATTATTTCATGTGACCATATAAGACCTTATATCAATAACTGTGAAACATATACACAAACCAAGAAAAATGTTTTCCATCCAAACAAGATCCCTATAGAAATAATCAATATTCATAGAAATTACAACCAACCTACGAACACATATCGTGATTAATTATATCATTGTATTTAAGTATCTCATAAATAAGGATACACATTTGTGTCATCATCCTTTCTTGATTTATGATTTTTTGATATAACTATATGAATTTATCACTAAATTCCTTGTTGAATGATTTATGATGGTACAACTATCCAAACCAATAATGCATGAGATATATTACTTTATTAAATAGAATGTGGAAAATTTTATTTTTACCATTCAATTAATTTCAAGACACAAATGAATACCAAACACAATCTACTTCTCCACAATTTCATTATCATAGTTTTTTTTTAATTTCATAATTGTATGTAATCAAATGGAACACATTGATAATGATCTAAAACCATGAGATAAATAATTATGACTGTAGATAGGAACAACAAATGACCCCAAAAACATGATTGGGTCTAATTTTCAGGTATTTCCTCATAACATAAACTACTATATATAAGAATTTGAGAATTCCATGAGATTAATTCTCAATTATTATGAACCCCAATACCTAATAGTAAGACATCAAAATTTTCTAGTCTGTATGATGTATTTTTTCCATAAGTCATACATTTTAGGTTAATGTCATAATATATTGAGGTTCTCAATATAATATCAGATATTCTATAACCTTTTTATATGAAAATTAATCAATAATCACTATATTTAAATATTGGATGTATAAATTTTGACACTATAATGATAAGTATACATTTTCATATTTAAGTGTATAAATAAAATTGTAATAAAAAATGACTATACATGTTGGGTCTAAGGAACCGCTAATTATAACATTACCACTTTCACTAGATCAAACAATTTATCCACCCTTTTTATCACTCACAATATTAATATCACATTTCTTCTATGTCATAACATTAGGTTCTTTTTCTTTAATGTTTATTATACATGGCTATTCAACTATGTGTGACCTAACCCCCTTGACCTAAACACTTCGAGAGATGTACTCCAAGATTAAATATTTTTTTCAACTATAAAAAAACTAAATAATGGGTAGTAATTATAATATAAATATCATAATGATAGAAAATTAAATAATAATTGTGACTCTAAGAACTCTAACAAATCATTATGTTTAAAAACTACTTCTTAGTTACATCAAGAGGTGTAACATACTTGGTATTTGAAATTATAGATACCAGTAGATTTAATGATCTTATCTCAATCATTACATTATCCTAATTGAAATTTTAGATCACTTTTATCCAAAAATGTCAACTTTCTTCCCCCTCAAAACTAGTATCCCTTCCCCTCCACTTACCAGGTAAATATCTTGTTTAATTTTTCAAGTTTAATTGATAAGTTATGTCTAATTACCTTATATTTATACTAGATATTAACTTATTTTTTTCTACCATAAAAATTAGGTTGAAAATATCATATATTTTACACATCATTTCATATGTGAATTATTCATCATAGATGTGTATGAAAATCTAACGACCACTTTAGTATCATCTTACTATCATGCATGTCTATTTGGAGAGTTATATTCAACATGACATTCATAAAAATACTCCCTAAAATTTTCCTATCTAGTTTTTTGAATATGAAGTATGTCTATGTCTGATTTACTAGGTCTAAGTAAGCCTTAAATCTAGCTCAGTATATCATGTTCCCTAGAACATTAATTGCTACATCAATTAAATATCTAGAGAGATAATTTTATTCTAGTAATGACTAATTGTAAGACTAATAGATATTTTTCAAATATTATAAAACATATTTCACTTGTAAAACAATAACAATCCCACTATCCTCTAGTAGACACATGATTATATTTTATTCCAAAAGAATATTATATGATATTGTAGCTTACTTTTATCACTAAGGAGGATTTCAGTAACTCTTACCTCTATTAGAGTTCTCTGATGTAACCATCCTATTTATGTTGCCTAATATTGAAAACTTCAACGATTAGTGGTATTGAAATCCAATGTTCAATAATATCATCCTAGAAATAAGCTATGAAAAGTAAACATCTAATCGATTATGGCATAATGAATTAGTATAAACTGTCAAGGTTTATTGGTATGATGATTGTACCATCCTTTTATAATCTCACTTGAATAACAACCATAGTATTGAAAATAATTATCCCCATGTACTTTGATACATGGAATCAAATATTAAATTTTAATTGATCTTTTCAATATCAGATAATTTTCATATATTTCATACTTATAGAAATTATCATTCTTAATGAATAATGTCTCACTACCCATGGTAAATATAAAACCATCAATATTATATTATCCTTATAACCATGTATATATCTATATAATTTTCTTTTCCACACGCACTTCTGAAACATGTTTGAATGCTGACTACTTGTGAACCTCTAATATTGAGTAAAACAAGGATAATATTGTTCCAACTATATCAGGTAGATATGTTTACCTTTTCATAGAATAATTTTATAAATTTAAAATCTATTCTCTATGTCATGGTTTTATATAATATCTTAATAATATTTTAGGATGATAAATATAGATGCAAATTGTGTTTTCTTGATGCAATATTGCTTATTTCATAACAAACTCTTTTCATCTAAACACACATTTTTATAAAATAATGGATTTCCATCAAAATAGAATGTTTATGATATACATTTTTATTATAGTTTTCATGTGGTTATGAAATATTTCTATAATTTTAAAACCATGTCTTGAAATATAATAGATATATCCCCAATGCATATATATCTCAACACTGATGCTTCTTATAATAACATCATGAGTTTGATGTTTATATGGAAATGTGAGTTTAGAAATTAAACTATGATATGTTTTTTGATCGATGTTAATATGTATGAATCAAAATGGATGATTCTAATATTCATAATATCTATGATGTGGATAATTTAATCTGTGTTTTTATGAATTAATCAACACTACATTATCTTGATTGATGAATTCTTTATCAATATATTTTTTCATCATTCCATCCCGAAGAAACTCATATAACCTAACCCTGATTATATCACACACAACATTAGTATTCCTTAATAATTAATTAATCTTATGAAGTTTTTTTAACTTAACATTACCCTTGAAATAGTTCATTCTCTCTTGATGAATTAATTTTGAATGACTGATGGCATACCTCTATCTCTAAAGGTTTCTTTATCCAAAACTAAATATGTATATACATTAATAACACCTAATGTGTTTCAGTAATCTGATTCTAAATACCATAATGGTTTTATCCATGTAGTCAACAATTATTAGTTGAAAAAAGAAATATATTTCCACATATTAATATATAAGCCTTGTATTTTACATTCATCTCGTATTTCTGATTATTTATGAATTACTAAACATTTTGTTGCGTATTAAATACCAAAGACAAAATTCATTCCCAAAATAGAATAGTATATCCTTATGTATATAGGACACTTCAGATATTTTTTTGGGTAATACTTACCAAAATTATTACTGTAATAATAAAACATGGAAATACTGAAGTTGTGTGCTTCTCACAACGTACTAAGGAACCACCGTTTCTCATACACTTGGAGTACACACCATACTTCTATTAATGATCCAATACATACCTAGTTACTGCATTTAAATTCACACATGTGTTTAAAAAATTGTGTTTTATTCCTAATAAGTATAGAAAAAACCCAAATTACTATTGATGAATATACCAGAAGTAGAAGCGACAACTTGCATCGTGGATTTGGTTTATTGGATTTATGTTCCATAGAATTTATTTCATGATATGAGAAAAAAATAACCTCATTTTTAATATTCAAACTCATTTCATTGAAGGAGTATTCAAATATTTCTTTGGTGTCAATAATTCCATTGAAATATTCTCTTTGTCCTTCAACTTTTTCACCATTACAATTAAAGGTTATAATTTATTTAATATATTATTTTCTTGAAAAAAATTACATAAAATGTAACAAAGCATTTTCTATGTAATATTGGTTTTGTAGTAATAAAAAATGGTATTAAGTGGGTGAAAATGATAAATTAATAGGATTTCTTGAAAGATCATGATCTTAATTTATATTTATACATATCTAATGTAATAATCACTTATTCATAACTAAGCTTTTATTTCTCGTTGAAAGCATCTCGGAGACGAGATAACATGTAATATTATGGGAAAATTACATCAGATGTTGATGATAGAATAATGAAATAACCATCATATGTGGTATACATGAGTCTCATGTAATCATTTTTAACACCCTATCTTCTTGAGGTGGCCTAATAGGTTTTAGGGACACAATCACCTTGAATTTCTGATGTCATTGTACTTTGCGAAAGAACATGTACTGCTTTGAAAATTCATGTTGGTGAGGACATTAACTTTTTCCAATATTATCATTGGGTTTATTGTGTTATTACTTGTAATTTGGTAAAAAAAATAAAACCATACATATTTTACTTTTATCTTGATTACATATTTAGATATAATTGATTAAATATTTAAATCATTAAATATCACCCACTATTTTATCAAATCATATGAACCATCTATTCTAGATTCTGAATACTCTATCGATTGAGTATTTTAAGAGAAAGGATCCTTGAAACTCCCCTCATAGTATGCATAATAAGACTACACCACTACTCAAGGAGTTAAAGGTAGGTGTTTCACTGGACAACCACATTAAATCATAACAAATTGATCTGTTGAGTGAATTAACAAATTTTAAAATCATAAATATGAGTTACTGATGTCATTCCTCTATTAACATAATGGAAGGCATTTTCTACTTAATATTACTATAATAGGTTTAAATATTTTCTTGATGAATGTATTCCATTTCTATTAATATTATTCTTTCTATGTTGTTGCACTCACAACTGAACATTAATAAATAAAACACCCATATTTTATTTACTATTTATTATAATTTATTATTTTAAGTGTATCCTAATATAATAAAAATTCATAAAATAGTAAAAAAAATCATAAATGATATAAATATTACACTGGACATGAGCATCTAAAATTGGTTTCTTCATTTAAACTTAAGCAATCAAACATGTCCTAATATAATCGTAACTGATTTGTAGTTTGACCCATTATGTATCTCACCCACTTCTATTGTGTTCAGTTCTCATCTAGAGTACCACTAAATCTGGGTGGGGGATGTGTCTTAAAGTATCATCTTCCAAATATACAAGTTTAATCAGATGCAGGTGATGGGGACTTGAGAATAAAAAATATAGATAATGATGGATGTGCAATCCCTTGTACACATGAAATGAGAAAAATGTTGACACAAATACTGTCAAAATTATTTACAATCATCAAACACAATAATAAATAATTAAATAAATTAAATAAATTATATAGACATAGCATATTCAATGCTCAACAACAGTCACCCTGATAAAATTAAATTGTAGTAAATTAAAGTTTAATAGGGTTTTAAATACATTAAGTTAATTAATTATATTCAAATTATATTTTATGTAATTTATCAATATTCGGTATGACAATAAATATAAATTTAATATAACAAATAAATAATTAATTATTTAGTTTAAAAACTAAAAATAAAATAATTAATTTTTAGAATATTAAAATAGTAATAATTTCTAAACAAAAATAATTCTAAATAATTGAATTTAACCAGGTCCCCAACACACTGCTTAACCTATTATAGGTTAGGTCATTCCCCTGTATACCCATATTAGGTAGTGAAATTTTCATGTTGGAATGTATTAGGTCTTCTAGACCTACCCTAAACCATTCTGGTGATATCCATGTCTGGAAGAACTAAAAAATTAATATTCAGAGGGATACCTTACTTTCGGTGTTTAGCCCAGTCATGTGGGGCATGCTCTAGGTCTAGCCACTTGAAAAATCACCAACTACAGGTGATAATAGCAAGTGGTGATGGCATCCGGTAGATATAGAATGGAGGAGCTGTAACACCCCAAGTAAATAAAGAATATGACATTTTCTTATTTATCCAAATTTGTGAATAAAATATTAATATGACTTTAAAGGGGACGCTATGCTCGATGGTGTACCCAACACGCAACAACGAGTTTCTTGGAAATCTTAAGTTGCACTCTAATAATAAAATAATATTATTTTAAATGGCAGTTACCATGTAGTTGTTGTATTGGAGGGAATGGATAGAAATAACTAAAATATGATTATACATCTTTTTAAATGTTTTTACATTTATCCAATAAAAGATAAAGTCTTAAAATACGGAAAGAATTCAATTTTAGGCTTTTATACCCTAATTTTCACTAAAGGTTCACTTATCACCTTTTGATGGCGAACTGTCATTAAATATAGTTTTGATCACTCTTATACATTATTTTGGACCAAATAAAACTCTTCTTTAGAATTGGGACATCAAAATTTACTTTGTGTAAATTTTTGGTATCTTTCCGATAAAGTTCATTTTTTAATGAATAGTGTAAAATGTTGTATTTTAATTCAAAACCTCTTTTTAATCTAATTTATTTATATGATTATATTATCTTTTGAATTGGTTTTAAAGTAAAATTGGAATATATTTTTACCATTAAATCCAATAGTGGTCGTTGAAATTAATTTCACTTTGAAATCAGACTTAAACTAGTGTCAATCTTTCGATACTTATTGTTTTATAAAAACACGCTATTTGCTCTGACAGCGGGAATTAATTATTAAATTAATTAATGTGACTTATATGTTTTGAATTTTGTAAAATGGACTTCATTTTTGAATTCGGAATATCAAATATAGCTTAGGGTGAATTTTTGGGATTTTTCTGAAAAACTTCAATTTTTGATGAATAGTGAAACCACTAAGTGGTACTTATAAAAACTGATTTTTCCGTTTAAATGAAATTTTGACATCTTTGTGTTTTTAATTTCAAAAATGTAACATACATGGTTTTCATTAATAAGTAAAATGTGGTTCAATGGGATAAAAATAATTTTTTGGTGAATAGTAACTTATTATGTTTTTAATCGCGATTAGAGGTAATTAGTGTAGTTTAAGGTAAAAATAATGTTTTAATAATATGAAATGAACTTGAAACATGTCCTAACCTCATTGGATGTGTAATGTCCGACCAAGACAAGCCATGGGTCAACTTGGGGACCCCATGGAGCAACTTTGGTTGGGAAATGACATAAATAACTTTTTATTTAATGTAAAAGTAAAAATGACAGAAACATGATATGTTTTACTAAAACAATTTTTAATTAGGGTTATACAAGTCAGAGTTTTTATTATAAATAGTCATTGAAAATATAAAAAGATTTCCTACATCATAGTAATTTTTTTATAATTTTTAAAGATTAAATAAATTAAATTATTTATGACATCATAATGATGCAGCGATGACATCATTATCTGACGATTTAAATAAAATGAGATGATAATGTAAAATCTATGACCTAAACATGTCCAAAACTTATTGTATGGGTGGCTTTCGAACCCTTATCACCTTATCCACGAATTATATCAATTTGGGACCTTTTAAAACCGAAACACATTTTCAAATAAAGTAATATTTCTTACTTTCCAAAAGTTCCCCTCCTCTCCTCTTATAAAAGGCCCCCACCTCTACCTCATTTCATACACTCCTCAAGCCTTTGGCTCGTCCAACCCCTACCCATTTACTCTCTCCATATCTCTCTCCTAATCCTAGAGGATTCCCTTTGGGAAGAATCTTTTCAAAGGAAGCCTTTAGGCTCAAATCAAAAGGAGTTGCACTTTTAAAGGTAATTCATTCTATCATGTTCATTTGTTTTATTTTTCTTCTCCAACCCCCTAAACTCTTTTTATTTACTTCTTTTGTAACAACACCAGTATCTTAAATATACTAGGATGTTGTTATAAGATTTATTCTAGCTACACTCTCACACAACTACATCAAATGGTTAAAGAACATACGGTTTCCGTGGATGGCGAAATTCTGCCTCCTGAAACGATGATTGTTCAATACTCATTTAAAACAATCAAGGTGGCCATTATGATGTCACTATATTTATATATGATATATAATATGTTTATGTTTTACTTTAGCTTCTGTATTTTTCATTTTTTGGAATACCTTTATGGTTTCCATTATGGGTAAACGCGATATCTTCATTTAAGGAAGTGCGGACTACCGCCCCCTAAAAGTGATTTGATTCGTTAAATACCATATGTGGGACGTATAAAGGATGGAACTATGATATTTTATATGATATTATACAGGAATTATAATATACCTTTATATCATTATTATTCCATTCTATAAAATATGAAATAGAAATGAAAGTAGCGTTCATGCGTACGCACAGCTTACCCTCTCCATGAACGGTGCATTTCATTTCTTACCTCTAAATGATTATGTAATGTTATAAATGCATTAATTTACTGGATATATATTACATATATGATATCTACATCATGAATACAATTCTGGATATAATAAACATTTGGCCACACGAACAACATGTAATTGTAAGAAGTCCACTTTCGACTTAAGAACCAAATATCGGCAAAACAAATATTATTAACTTAAATGATTACATAATGTTTATGACATGGTAATAAGTGATATAAAAGGAATAATGAACTTGAAAAAGGTTCTTAAGGAAGTAGAAATGAACTCAAGTTTATTATTCAGGAGATTAATGAATGATCGAGTCAAGTCGGACCCGAGGTAAGGGATCCCACTTCTCTCTTTCTTTTTAAGTACACACTTTTATGTAATTCCTTTTAAAACTCATATTTCTTGTTATTGGGATGATATTTTATATTACAAGTACTTTAATTTTTATTTTCATGTAATGGGAGACCCTATTTTATCTCATCAATCCATTTTGGAAGTTTTGAGTGGCGCCGTTAGGCTGCCGAACTTTCGTAAGAGATCTAACCTTTCTCTTTCTTTTTAAGTACTCTCCTTTATGTCACTTCTTTTAAGCTCCTCTTTGTAATGTTGGGGGATGTTATTTTATATTCCTCTTTCTGTACATTTTATTGTAATGTGATGAGATACCCTATTTGATCTCATCAATCCATATTGGGAAGTTTTATGTCGCGCCGTTAGGCTGCCGAGTTTTTGTAAGGGATTTTTCATCTCACTTTTATTCCCGTGAGATTTATGCTACATTTGCCACAAATTCCATTGAGTGGTGTATGTAATTCCCATTATTCTACTCTTTGTGTAATATACTTTCGTTTATGAGTATTTACATCAATTATCTATTGTCCTTCTTTCATGGGGTGTATGTTTTGAAAGATACCCAAGTCGGTAAGGGAACCTTTCACCCTCCTCTTTTTTAAAAGACTTCTTTTGTTGGGTCTTTTAATTTACATATTGTTATGTTGGGATATGTTCTCATATATCCTTATTGATGTAAATTTTATGTCCAAGTGATGAGATACACTTTTTATCTCTCATCAACTCATTTTGATATGATGCCGTTAGGCTGTCAAGGGAACTTTTTAACCCAATTTCGATTTCTTTGGGTTCAACATGTAGTCATTGAATATGTCATCCATTTAATATGTGTGAATGACCTTTTATTGTTTTACACTTAATATCCACTTATAATGGGTGTACTTATATTTGTCACACATATTTTTTAGATTGATTTGTCCTTAATTTAAGGACACCTTCTCTATAAGGGATTTCATCACATTTGACATTTCTATTGAGGGTTCATTGTTGTTATGCACCAATTAACTCTTATACGGTGTATATACTGTAGATTGGAGAATTATATCATGAATCAATTTATTCTCATGATATTATAAAGTTCTGACTAAATGTTCTTCCTCAATTATTGTATTCAATTGTCTCTAATTTTTGTAAAACCCCTTTAACCAAAATATCGTTTTAAATGTTTCAATTATTTTTTCTTATTAATATCCATGTTTTCAAAATGGTTTTAAGGATTTCTTTATATGGATATTAATGGTTTAAAATTTTAAGCTTCAAGGTGGTATGCGACACTTTGATTCAAAAATCTCTTTATTAAATGTTTTAAATGGTTTTGGAAATGGTTTCTTTTTGAATGGATTCATTATTTCAATATACTAAAATGTTATATTGTGATTGAAATGTGGAAATGTTATGTTTCCTTTATGCATGTTTTATGTGATACATTTATGTTATGGTTCTTGGGCATTGTTATGAAAACGGGTGGTTCCGTGATAAACTAAGGGCGGGTGATCCCGATATAGCTCTCCAATGCATTGGGTAACGCGAATGAGTGAAACGTTATGGTTTCTCCGAAGAGATTTAGGGAATATACTGTGATGGGTATTCCAAACATAACCAAGAGGGTTACCCCCTACGTAAGAATGTTATGAATTCATCAAGTTACCTTTATGTCTTATGTTTTCTATGATTTATTCATGATTTGAGATGCCTATGTTTTATGGGTAAAGTGTGTTTTCATTCTAATGTATATATGAACTCATGTTTCCTTTCCATATTTTTATAACTCTTACTGAGCTTTTTATGCTCATCCCATGTTTTTGAAATGTTTTTCACAGGTCAAGGGAAGGGTACATGATGTGATGATAGTGTCAAGGATGTGTTAAGAAAGAATCCGTGTTATATTTTAAATATGTTTCCGTTGATGGGAAGAATGAATACTGTCTTTTATGTAACCACTTTGTTTAAATGTGGAATATAATGCAAGTTTCATGATCTAATTCTCTAAAACTCTAAACCTGAAAATATCCTCAATGTGTAATCTTGTAATAACTCAAGATTAAGTAAGGTTTAAGGCTAGGGCCTTATAGTTGGCATCAAAGGTTGGTTTAGATAACTTTAGAGGTTAGGGTATTCTCTAAGCATAAGTGACATTACCATAATGGTTAGGATTTCAGAAAGATTCATAGTTTTAGATAAAGTGAATGAGTAAGTATATCTTAGTTTTTACCTTCCTCATTTGCACATGATGGTTTTGTTGATATACTCACACTAACATTTCTGTGAATGGCTGGATCTCGTAGGCACCAAAGTGACAATTTGTTTGAAGGAAACTGTGGTGGTTCTCTGATTAAGAGACTCAATGAAATGGGTACTCAATGAGGAAACTCGTGGTTGTTCTAAACCAAATATCAAGGAGTCATGATCAACCACTTGAACCTTGGCATGTTCTGTAATGCATCATGTACGAGATGACCAATCGATGTGTAAGTTCAGGTAATAATTATTAAGGTAACCATAAGGGTTTATATGATCCTTACTTTTGAGGTAATTATGGGTTATTATATGTTATGATGGAAAATTAAAGGAATGAGAAAAACTTGAGGTTAAAATATGTTATTATCATCTTTGAAGATGTTATCTCATTTTGGGGAATGTTTTAAGAATTATATAGTTTTGGAAAAAGGACAACACAATGACCGTGTGACTACCCGTCACGTCGGACAAAGCTGTGGGAATCGAACCCAGAACCAAAGTGCGACTGGTATTTATCGCCTACCACTGGACTACGTGAAGTCCCTAGTTAGTTTGACTGATTCTTTCTAGTTATATGATTTTATGAATTATGAGTAAGATGATTTTGGGTTATTTATGAAAATGATTAACCTATCATGGAGGATATGCGATTAGGATAATTACTTTTCAATGCGAGACTTTAGGAGCGACTAATGTTGTTTGGAGATAAATGTTACGATTTAACTTGGAAGACTATGTGACTAAATCCTTAAAATACTTGGGTTTCAATCTTAGTTTGTTTTACTTTGAAGAATTTTATGGACAAATTGTTTATCGGATGGTCCTCGTTGAACTTTGGGTTTTGTTGGACAAATTTTGGAGATTAAGAATAGATTTTCTTTTTATAAAGTGTTATCGTTTTCTGGATTATCTAATCTTGTACAAACCTTTTGGGTTTTGGTTTTGGTTAAAGTCTAAAGACATGGGAATTATATAGTTCTTTTTTGTGGATTAGGTGATTTTCTAAAACTTGATTATAGTACTCTTAATGTGAACAAGTCTCCCTAAATACTCGTCTTTTGGAAAAAATATGAGTTTGATTAAGGAATCTAGTAAAATTTGAAAGTCAACATGATAAGTGATTATGTTTCCTTATGAATAAATTCCTCAATAAAAATTAACTTAAAACAAAAATGTTGTCTATTAACTTTTCCTACTGGGGAATCGAATACCGTTTAACCCATCACAAGTTTGTGATTTTCTTGTGGTTAACTTTCTCCTAAACATGTTTTCTATCACTCTCCATCAGAACATGACCCTTTGTTTTTTCCTCCATGTCTATATTTTCATACTTGGAATCCTAGTATGGGTTAACTCGGGTGACCTTTGTACTTATCTTTCTTTATTTTAAAGTGTTTGTTTTACCGACTTTTGTTCCGATGTGGGACTTTCAAGGATGTTTTCAAGCTAAATTTTAAAAATTGTGACGACGCAATTCCCAAAAGGGGGGAAGGATGTAACACCCCAGGTAAATAAAGAATATGACATTTTCTTATTTATCCAAATTTGTGAATAAAATATTAATATTACTTTAAAGGGGACTCTATGCTCGATGGTGTACCCAACACGCAACAACGAGTTTCTTGGAAATCTTAAGTTGCACTCTAATAATAAAATAATATTATTTTAAATGGAAGTTAACATGTAGTCGTTGTATTGGAGGGGATGGATAGAAATAACTAAAATATGATTATACATGTTTTTAAATGTTTTTACATTTATCCAATAAAAGATAAAGGCTTAAAATACGTAAAGAATTCAATTTTAGGCTTTTATATCCTAATTTTCACTAAAGGTTCACTTATCACCTTTTGATGGCGAACTGTCATTAAATATAGTTTTGATCACTCTTATACATTATTTTGGACGAAATAAAACTCTTCTTTATAATTGGGACATCAAAATTTACTTTGTGTAAATTTTTGGTATCTTTCCGATAAAGTTCATTTTTTTAATGAATAGTGTAAAATGTTGTATTTTAATTCAAAACCTCTTTTTAATATAATTTATTAATATGATTAGATTATCTTTTGAATTGGTTTTAAAGTAAAATTAGAATATATTTTTACCATTAAATCCAATAGTTGTCGTTGAAATTAATTTCACTTTGAAATCAGACTTAAACTAGTGTCAATCTTTCGATACTTATTGTTTTATAAAAACACGCTATTTGCTCTGACAGTGGGAATTAATTATTAAATTAATTAATGTGACTTATATGTTTTGAATTTTTTAAAATGGACTTCATTTTTGAAATCGGAATATCAAATATAGCTTAGGGTGAATTTTTGGGATTTTTCTGAAAAACTTCAATTTTTGATGAATAGTGAAACCACTAAGTGGTACTTATAAAAACTGATTTTTCCATTTAAATGAAATTTTGACATCTTTGTGTTTTGAATTTAAAAAATCCAACATACATGGTTTTCATTAAGAAGTAAAATGTGGTTCAATGGGATAAAAATAATTTTTTGGTGAATAGTAACTTATTAAGTTTTTAATCGCGATTAGAGGTAATTAGTGTAGTTTAAGGTAAAAATAATGTTTTAATAATATGAAATGAACTTGACACATATCCTAACCTCATTTGATGTGTAATGGAAGACCAAGACTAGTAATGGGTCAACTTGGGGACCCCATGGAGCCACTTTGGTTGGGAAATGACATAAATAACTTTTTATTTAATGTAAAAGTAAAAATGACACAAACATGATATGTTTTACTAAAACAATTTTTAAGTGGGGTTATACAAGTCAGATGTTTAATTATAAATAGTCATTGGAAATATAAAAGGATTTCCTACATCATAGTAATTTTTTTATAATTTTTAAACATTAAATAAATTAAATTATTTATGACATCATAATGATGCAGCGATGACATCATTATCTGACGATTTAAATAAAATGAGAATATAATGTAAACTCTATGACCTAAACATGTCCAAAACTTATTGGATGGGTGTATTTAGAACCGTTATCACCTTATCCACGAATTATATCAATGTGGGACCTTTTAAAACCGAAACACATTTTCAAATAAAGTAATATTTCTTACTTTCCAAAAGTGCCCCTCCTCTCCTCTTATAAAAGGCCCCCACCTCTACCTCATTTCACACACTCCTCAAGCCTTTGGCTCGGCCAACCCCTGCCCATTTACTCTCTCCATACCCATATCCTCATCCTAGAGGATTACCTTTGGGAAGAATCCTTTCAACGGAAGCCTTTAGGATCAAATCAAAAGGAGTTTCACTTATAAAGGTAATTCATTCTCTCATGTTCATATGTTTTATTTTGCTTCTCCAACCCCATAAACTATTTTTATTTACTTATTTTGAAACAAATCCAGTATCTCAAATATACTAGGATGTTTTTATAAGATTTATTCTAGCTACTCTCTCACATAACTACATCAAATGGTTAAAGAACATACGGTTTCCGTGGATGGCGAAATTCTGCCTCCTGAAACGATGATTGTTCAATACTCATTTAACACCATAGAAGGTGGCCATTATGATGTCACTATATTTATATATGATATATAATATGTTAATGTTTTACTTTAGCTTCTGTATTTTTCATTTTTGGGCATTCCTTTATGGTTTCCATTATGGGTAAACGCGATATCTTCATTTAAGGAAGTGCGGACTACCGCCCCCACAAAGTGATTTGATTCGTTAAATACCATATGTGGGACGTATAAATGATGGAACTATGATATTATATATGATATTATACTGGAATTATAATAAACCTTTATATCATTATTATTCCATTCTATAAAATACGAAATAGAAATGAAAGTAGCGTTCATGCGTACGCACGACTTACCGTCTCCATGAATGGGGCATTTCATTTCTTACCTCTCAATGATTATGTAATGTTATAAATGCATTAATGTACTGGATATATATGAAATATATGATATCTACATCATGAATACAATTCTGTATATAATAAACATTTTTCCACACGAACAACATGTAATTGTAAGAAGTCCACTTTCGACTTAAGAACCAAATATCGGCAAAACAAATATTATTAACTTAAATGATTTCATAATGTTTATGACATGGTAATAAGTGATATAAAAGGAATAATGAACTTGTAAAAGGTTCTTAAGGAAGTAGAAATTAACTCACGTTTATTATTCAGGAGATTAAAGGACGATCGAGTCAAGTCGGACCTGAGGTAAGGGATCCTACTTCTCTCTTTCTTTTTAAGTACACACTTTTATGTCATTCCTTTTAAAGCTCATCTTTCTTGTTATTGGGATGATCTTTTATATTACACATACTGTAATTTTTATTTTCATGTGATGGGAGACCCTATTCTCTCTCATTAATCCATTTTGGAAGTTTTGAGTGGCGCCGTTAGGCTGCCGAACGTTCGTAAGAGATCTAACCTATCTCTTTCTTTTTAAGTACTCTCCTTTATGTCACTTTATTTAAGCTCCTCTTTGTAATGTTGGGGGATGTTCTTTTATATTCCTCTTTCTGTACATTTTATTGTAATGTGATGAGAAAAACTATTTGATCTCATCAATCCATATTCGGATGTTTTATGTGGCACTGTTAGGCTGCCGAGTTTTCGTAAGGGATTTTTCATCTCACTTTTATTCCCGTGAGATTTATGCTACATTTTCCACAAATTCCATTGAGTGGTGTATGTACTGCCCATTATTCTACTCTTTGTGTAATATAATTTCGTTTATGAGTATTTACATCAGTTATCTATTGTCCTTCTTTCATGGGGTGTATGTTTTGAATGATACCCACGTCGGTAAGGGAACCTTTCACCCTCCTCTTTTTTAAAAGACTTCTTTTGTTGGGTCTTTTAATTTACATATTGTTATGTTGGGATATGTTCTCATATATCATTATTGATGTAAATTTTATGTCCAAGTGATGAGATACACTTTTTATCTCTCATCAACTCATTTTGATGTGATGTCGTTAGGCTGTCAAGGGAACTTTTTAACCCAATTTCGATTTCTTTGGGTTCAACATGTAGTCATTGAATATGGCATCCATTGAATATGTGTGAATGACCTTTTATTGTTTTACACTTAATATCCACTTATATTGGGTGTACTTATATTTGTCACACATATTTTTTAGATTGATTTGTCCTTAATTTAAGGATACCTTCTCTATAAGGGATTTCATCACATTTGACATTTCTATTGAGGGTTCATTGTTGTTATGCACCAATTCACTCTTATATGGTGTATATACTGTACATTTCAGTATTATATCATGAATCCACTTATTCTCATGATATTATAAAGTTCTGACTAAATGTTCTTCCTCTATTATTGTATTCAAGTGTCTCTAATTTTGGTAAAACCCCTTTAACCAAAATATCATTTTAAATGTTTCAATTATTTTTTCTTATTAATATCCATGTTTTAAAAATGGTTTTAAGGATTTATTTATATGGATATTAATGGTTTAAAATTTTAAGCTTCAAGGTGGTATTGGACACTTTAATTCAAAAATCTCTTTATTAAATGTTTTAAATGGTTTTGGAAATGGTTTTTTTTTAATGGATTCATTATTTCAATATACTAAAATGTTATATTGTGATTGAAATGTGGAAATGTTATGTTTCCTTTATGCATGTTTTATGTGATACATTTATGTTATGGTTTTTGGGAATTGTTATGAAAATGGGTGGTTCCGTGATAAACTAAGGGCGGGTGAGCCCGATATAGCTCTCCAATGCATTGGGTAACGCGAAGGAGTGAAACATTAAGGTTTCTCCGAAGAGATTTAGGGAATATACTGTGATGGGTATTCCAAATGTAACCAAGAGGGTTACCCCCTACATAAGAATGTTATGAATTCCTCAAGTTACCTTTATGTCTTATGTTTTCTATGATTTATTCATGATTTGAGATGCCTATGTTTTATGGGTAAAGTGTGTTTTCATTCTAATGTATATATGAACTCATGTTTCCTTTCCATATTTTTATAACTCTTACTGATCTTTTTATGCTCATCCCAAGTTTTTGAAGTGTTTTTCACAGGTCAAGGGAAAAGTACATGATGTTATGATAATGTCAAGGATGTGTCAAGAAAGAATCCATATTATATTTTAAATATGTTTCCGTTGATGGGAAGAATGAATACTGTCTTTTATGTAACCACTTTGTTTAAATGTGGAATGTAATGAAAGTTTCATGATCTAATTCTCTAAAACTCTAAACCTGAAAAGATACTCAATGTGTAATCTTGTAATAACTCAAGATTAAGTAAGGTTTAAGGCTGGGGCCTTATAGGTGCAGTGGTATAGCCACTAGATCTTGCAGGGTCGATTAGTTGTGTCTGCATCCATGGTCATGGTGTGATGTTCCGATGACAAAGGCAGCCCGAGGACCTGTTGAGGGTAGCACTACGAGGTATGCTAACCAGAAACTAGTGACATGGTGGAATCAGCTGATAAGGATGTCCGACAACATGAATACTAAGGGGTTATTTAATTTTTAAAGTAGTAGGACAATTTTTTTCCTATGAAGGGAAACTCCAGATTTTGTGGTTGCCTTAGCTACCAGATCTTGTCATGATGTAGTGGCTGAAACCTAGAGAACCCAGTGGAGATGAATGATGGCTCTCCAATTGAAGGATGTGTTTAGTTCCATTCCATTCTAGCTATAGCAGGAATCTCGATCAGGTGACACCAATCTTCTGCATACTCACGAGAAAGACTGGCAGATCTGGTGGATACCTGGTGTCCTGGTGGTGGTTTGGTCTTTTATTGATGAACTGGGAGGAAAAAGGGATGAATCATGATCATCGACATATAAGAGGAATTTATAGAGGATGAAGTCCCCATCCTATTTTTTTATTTTATCAATGTAGAGCCTTCAAAGGCAACTTTTTTTTAATAAATTACAAAATCTTGTGTTTTTTGGAAATTGAAAAAGTCTTTTAAAAGTGTGTTGAAAGAAAAAGGCTATTTATTATTTATAACAGAGTGGGTAATGTTTCCAAATGAAAAATAATAATAAATATGTTATTATTTCAGAAAAAATGGAAAAAATAGTTTTTATCTTGTTGATGTTCCAATGACTGGATTCTGACCTGTAACTAGCCATGGGTCATTATAAAAAAGATGAAAAAGTATATAATTTTGTCCATAAAATATTAAATATAAAAAAATATGAATAACACTATTTCAATCCACTTTTTTTTGAATGGTCAATATATTTTCAACTGAGCTTATATCAAAGAACAGTAAGATTAATTGGAACTATATTTATAACCTCTACTTAAATTTAATGATAATTTAATTTTATTGGGATAGAAAATTACTTCACTCCCTCTGATACTAATTTTTGGTACAAAGAGACATTGAGAGAGAATTTAAGATAAGGATTTATATATTTTCATCACTAAAAATGAAAAAATACGATGTCTTTGATTATTTGAGCCATGACACGGTCTGAGGATTTCAACAGAATTAATCTGAGCATTGAAAATAAAAATAAACACAAACATTATATAAAAATTATGCATTCTCAACTATAGAAATATTCCAGTGATTTTTTCTAGAAATATCTGAAGTCAAACCCCTCTAGATCATCCAAACATGCTATAAGAATCATTATGCATGTCATTCGTTAAATTCATGGTGTTGATGTAAATCTATAATGATATTTTTAATTCCATGATGACCACTATGATCTCATACCTTCAATACATTGACGATGCCTTTGGTTCAGAGCTCCAAGAGAGACTCTCTCACATTAGAATGTGGTAGGATAGAGACTCTCTCATTGTTGATGAATGAATAGTCAATGGCATGAGTCTCTCCTTAGACTTATATATTTGGTGAGGAAAGCACCTAGATAGAGTTCATTACCCCCTATAAATCAACTACCACTAAATAAAGAATAAATAATTATGATGAACAAAATTGTATCTCAAATAATATATATATTTTATCATATACAATTAATATATGTTATATATATATTATCTGATAAAATTGAGTTATTTAACTCGACTCGAGACTCAAATTAATATAAAATGAACCTGTAATATTAAATAATATTCTTTCATATAATATTTTTCTTTTATTCTCTAAATATCTCATAAATACATTTATTAAATAAATTGAAACAAATTTATTTTTTATAATAACGAATTCAATTATTTATTTGGGATATTCAATAATTGGACAACCATCGAACCACATGGTGGCACCAACCAAGACCTATTTCCCTTTTCCTCAGAATACAGTCAATTCATGAATATGTTATTGTGTGTGACCCTCTTGAGACATATCTTGATAGAAATGAATAATATCCATACACCTAGAGAAATGTATAGAACCCCTCAAGGACCCTAAAGAGATAGAAAAAATTCATAGTGATGAAACACAAATGATAAACACATACAATGTAATATAACATCTTTATCATTAGAGATATCATAAATAGGGATACACAGTTGTGTCATTATCCTTTCTTATTATTTCATGATCTAACTAGAAAGGATTAACTCCAAATACCCTGGACAAGTATTTATAAAGGTATTACCATCATAATTAATTAGGCCCAAGATAAATTACTTCCTCAAATAAGAATTAAATATTTCAATCTTGAAAATTCAATCAATGTCATAACACCAACGATGATCCCAACAAAAGCTACCTATCCAGGATTTCATTATCAGGGTATTTACTTTGCATCTGCGTACATGAAAAAATTTCACAATTGATAATTATTTTAATTAAGAAGACTAATTGAAATTTTTTGAGATATAATCATCCAATGAAACCAAAAACATGTGGTGTTTCTATTAGTGGGTTCTTCCCATGATCTCAACTACTATAGATCATCATGTGACAACTTCGTGAGACAAGTCACAATGAATATGAGCCCCCAATATATGATAGTCAAATATCAACTCTTTCATATCATTATGATATATCTATAACATATGATATATATTTAATAAGAGTGTCAGAGTATTTTAAGGTTATCATTTTAGGCTAGGATCTACTATAATGATTTTATATAACAATAAATATATGGACATTATTATTTAAATAGTTGATGTAGAAATGTACACATTTTAGTGTTATGTATAAATCAATCCAATAATACTATATATATGAAATTATAACTAAAAATAACCATTCATGTTGGGTCTAGGTCACCCACTATTTCAAAAAACCTATTACTTCTACGATGAGAGACTTTTTCTAGTAGAAGAGGAATACTAGGGACATATAGTAGTGTAGTAGTATACCGGTAGAGAAGAGTTCATCTTATTTTGTCTTCTAATAAAGATATCCATAATTATTTAACTATAGAATGATTAGACATGACCAATGATTCTGTTCCACACTAAAAGAAAGTGTTGGTAACATTACAGGATGTGACATCATCATCAATTTTTTCATAGAGCATTGAGGTCAGGATAAATTAAGGATTGTGGAAGACATGATTAAGATACCAAGAATCTATTCAAGGTACTATCTTTTAGGATCAACCAATGATGATTCATTTGAGTCACATACCTATGTAATGTGGTCAATTAGATGAGGTAGGCCAAGTTGATGTAATAGATCAGACACAAGATGACGGAGGCAAGGGACCATCTACTGTTTGTTGTATGTTCTTGATCACTTCAACATTTTCTACCACCTTGAATGTAACTGGTGGTTCTGATTCCTTTATATATACACAAGATGTTTCAATCCATAAATTATCAGCACATTTTTATTATGTGTTTCATTACCCTAGTACAGCATTGTGAACGAATATGGATAGTGATAGTGAATTCCAAGAGTTCCATATAAAAAATCTAATAAATTAGAATCAATTGGACATTATGATTCTGGAGGTGATGAGATTTGATGTGATTCATAGAATGTACTGAGTGCCCATCAATAAATCCCACATCGACTTTAATTAGGTAAAAGTGTCTTTTAATTTCCCATGGGAGAGATTTTTATGATAATCAATAGTGGGAGTTGGGATCTAGTAGATTCGGTCAAGATGTGGTCCATCATGGAATGATAAAATTGAATATTATAGTATTAGATCATTCAGTTGGATCAGTGGTAATCCCTTAATATTTTCCTACAATTATGGATCTCTATTAGGGAATAATTCTAGATATTTCAAATGAATTCACTATAATATTGGAGCATCCATCCAGAGAGAACTTGTACCTGGTTCACAACAAATTTTGATACCCCTTAACATGTGGTTCTATTCAATAAAATCATAAAGACAGAGTTTAGAGGCTGTTTTGGTCATTATATGTACATTGTGATACTGTTTGGTTTGATCAATCTTCCATAAGTATTCCTAGATCTCAAGAATAAGATATTAAACCATTACCTTAACTCATAAACCATGGAGTTCATTGATGATATCCATAGTTACTAACTGAAATTTGAGCATCATTCTAGATAACTCAAGATAGTCATGAGTACACTTGAAGAACATTAGATTTATTCTAAGATGGAAAAGTGTCTCTTTTGGATTCCTAAGGTAGAATTTTTGGGTAATGTGTTTTTTGAGACATGTAAATCCATGTACCTAGATAAATGATAGGTAGTTATGTCTTTGAATCATCCCTAGAACGTGTTCTAGTTAATGATATTTTCTTGTTTAGTGGGATACTACTTGAATTTTTCCTAGTTGATCTCTCATATATCAGTACCAATTACAATTTTGACTAATAAAGTGGTAAAGTTTTAGTGGTAAGAATAGTGTGAGGAATCTTTTCATGACCTGAAGTAGAAGAAGACTATTTATCTAGTTATTATTCTTCTAGAGTGAATGAATGGTTATGGGATTTATTTTGATGCATCAATCATTGGTTTTGAGGAAATAATGATTTAGATGGTGTGAGTGGTACCATACCAGTCATGTTAGTTGTGAACCCATGATTCGAAATATTCGGCTCATGATTTGAAACTAGAGGGTATTTTTTACACTTTGATGTGATAGAAACACTTTCACTATGGAGAGAGGGTTGTTGTATATAAATATAATAAAATATTTCACTATATATTCACATAGAGGGACATAAATTTAATGATGAGGTTATAGTTAGAGTACTTGCAGATGTTCATATTTTAGAAATAAGGTATAGTAAATGTAGTTATTGATTATCATAGCAATAAATATAGTTTTCATAGGATCTTGGTGAATAAACATTATAACTACAATGGTTCCTGGTGATATTTTTAGATAATTGTTGGCTAAGAACTTTTATGGATTGGGTACCAATGGTATGCATCCCATTAGTGGTAATATCATCATAAGAATATTGGGTGAAATCAATTTAGTATATTAAACTAGAGTGGGTAGCCATACACGATCAACTAGAATTTGGTGACCTAATACTTTAGAGGTCATTTGAAATAGTTGATGTTATCCTAGTACATGGGATAATAATAGTCCCTGCATCCATTAGGTAAAATTGGATTAAATAATATCAATCCTCTACGTGGTCAACACATATTGGACTGATAATTACATAAAAGGAAATTAAAATGATATTCTGATTTCTAGTGATTAAGAAGGATATTTTGATGGATTTTTTTATTAAACCCTTACTTACAAGAGAGTAAGGGATGAGAACCATTAAATTGGAGGTTTATATAACCACATCCTACTCAAATGATGAAGTGGGAGAATTAAATATTTGACTTTCTAATGAGGTTATACAGAACCAAGAGGGTCCATAACACTATATGGGTGATTGTCAATTAGTTAATGAAAGTTACTCATTTCATATAAAAATTTAATTGTCACTCAGTGAATGTGTTTTCAATGGTACTTTTCATTATGATAGTAGACTTTTTAAGAGTTCCATTGAGAATTGTATCTAATAGAGACAGGTGTTTCATATCACTCTTTTAGAAGAGATTATAGACTTCCCTAGGGACTCAGCTATGATTTTTCATAACATATAATCACTACATAGATGGATGGTCAAATAAGGTGACTAAAATATTTGAGGATATTCTTTGGGATTTCTGCCAAGACATTTATGGAGCTTTGGATTGTCACTTATTCCTTTTTTATTTTATATATAATTATATTTATCATGAATCAATTCAAACAATTCCTTTTGAGAATATATATGGTATTCTATTTTGTTCATCCATTTTAGATAATTAGGCTATAATGGGAGTATCTATGGGTTCCATTTTGTTACAAGATACCTCTAAAAGAGTTTATCCAATTTAGAATGGATTGATCACTTCTCAATGTTGGACGAAGTATTATAGAAACCAATGGAGGAAATATATGATGTTTCTCTTCACGTGGTTTAGTTTTTTTTTCAGAGTGACTCCTTTGTTTCACCATAATTTATTAAAGAAGCAAGGGAATGTAGTTCTAATATATGTTTTACCCTTTTAGATCACCATAAGAATTATATAACTAGTGCACACATTGTATATTACCACCATCTACCAAGGTATTAATATTTTGTTTCATGTTTATCATCTCTAGAGGTACATACTAGATCCCACACAAGTCACTAACTACATTGATGTTGACCTAGAGCCTAAAACATCATGAGTATAATGCCAAGTGTATATTTCACATCAAAGCCTGAAATTCTTATAAGGGGTGATTGTACCACTTTCTTTGATAATATGACATCATTGATGGATCTTGTTGGAAAATTGGGAGTAGGAAAGAAATGTTTTGGATGAAAGGCATATGATGTTTGAGAATAACCATTGAATTTACTTCTTAGGTACGAGAAGTCATTAGACTGGAAAAATTGTAACATACATTCTTATTTTGATGTATAAGATATTTCAAATTTTTAAATATATACACTCTTTTGGCTTCATCAATATTATGTATTTTTATTTATTTGGATTTTAGTGTGAATGGGATTAGGAGTCTATGTATGAATTGTGAGGAATCACATGGTTTTATGGTGGTTGGAATGTTTCCCTTGGCTTTACATTGGGGATCCTATAGGTTTGTAGGTATCTATTTACCCTACCAGATATCTAGTGTTCCCAATCTACGGTTTAATTAAATGTTCCCCATGGATTTAAATTCTATACATTTTTCCATCATTATTAATTCCCCATTTCAAATGAAACTTGTAATTATGAATAATAGACATCTCTCATTTAAATTATAGCACTCACATTCATCTATCCATGGTTCTTAATGTTTGAATTGTTCTAGTGTCAATAGACTAGTGTGTTTTTTCTTGATCTATACAAATTCACTTTCCTTATTGAGAGATGGTCATGTTTCTTTGACGGATATGAATTTTTTATATTTATTTGAGGAAAACTAATTCATGTATTTATAGATCAGTGATGAATCTAGTTTTTTGATGATGTCTATTGACTATATTGATAGACACTAGTAAATACAGTTGTACTATATGTTTGTGTTTATGAATAATATACCATGAACTATTCTTGATGGATTATACATGAAAAAAATATAATCTATTTATGGAACTTGTGTAGGTTGGGGGTGGATATGGATTTTCAATAATATCCCTTTGAACAAAGAGAGATTTATCCTGAACGTTGGACATTTCTGAGTAAAATTACATATATAGAATATCATAAGATATTTTTCTTCTTTAATATCATCTTGGATATCAATTTTAGGGATGTATTGCTGGTGGTTCAATTTTTTTGGCCAGTACTGAGGTTCCATTCAATAATTAATGAATAAGTCATGATCCATTTTTTAATTGACAACGGACCATGTAAATTTCAATCCCCCTTTGACATACCACATAACTAGTTCAAATGATATAATTTGAATGGTATTCAATTCTTAAAGAACCTAAATTACATGGAATATTGTTGGTAATTATTTAAAACAAATTTAATAAATAAATATAACCTATTATATATATATTTTGCATGCTAGATTGTTCTATGTGGGCATGAAAAATGGTTTTCATTTTGATCATTGATGCAATTTGGAGAACTTCATCAACAACCTTGATATTGGATGTTATTTCCATTGTAGGTATATTGTTACAATTGTTTACGTAATATATATTTTTGTTAAAATAGATGTTTGTTCATTCTCGATAGATATAACATTTTGATGTGTGTGTATCATGTGTGACCCCTTAAGGATGCCTACTTCTATCAATGTGTATGTATCATTTTTATTCATGATTGATGTATTTAACTAGTTTTATTTGTTGATAATACAATATCATAATGATATTGTAGACGCTGAAAAAATTCCTCAACTTCTAGAGGAAGTTTCGAAATGGCAAATAGAAGTGGTATTTGGAATCAGAGGCTCGGTCCGGAGGCCCGGGAAGTGGGGCACGAAATAAAGGAGGGCTTGCACGAAATAAAGATGTGCGTGCGAAGAATGTCCGGGATTCGCGGAATCAAGCCGCTGGTGAGCGCAATTTTGAGCGCCCCAGTTCCGCGTGGTGAGGCTTTAAGCGCCGACGGTTCCCGATGCAGAAACTTTCGCGCGCCGCCTGGATTCCACGCCGACGGGTGCCTATAAATAGAAGGTGACCCCCGAGGTTTTGGGGGTTGAGGAATTTGGATCAGCTCTCGGGAACGCAATTTGACCCCCCTGCACAATATGACTTCCAGGTAATCCCCCTTTTCGCGCAACCTTTCCCCGGGGTTCGCCTTTGCGTGAAACTCCACTGGCTTCAGTGAATTTTCCTCATCCTCCCGGTACTTCCCTGGCACGCGATCGTTGTCCCTTGCACGCAATCCCCTTCTACGGGCGCAATACCTTGCACGCAATCCCATATCCGTGCAATACTATGGCCCTATTGCGCGCCATCCCAGTGTTTTGCGCGCAACACCGAGGGCCCCTTTACCTTGGCGCCCCTTGGCTGCCTTTCCGTGCCATCATGTGATGTCTTCTCTGCCGGGCATGCGCGCCATGCATTGTTTTCCCGTACGGCCTTCTAGGCTCGTACGAAGTAACCTCAATGTCCCTTGGGCGGTGCTTCCTGTTGCATTTCTTTGCCTTATGCTTCTCCACATAGGCATTCTAACGGCTATTGCTTCACCGCATAGCCACGCTAACGTGGACCCCCCAATGGTTCACCCTGCAGCCCCCCTTCATCACGACCTTGTTGATGCCTTCCCTCCCACAAGGGGTAGAGGGTATTGGGCATGTAAGCCATAGGGGTGTGGAGAAAGCCCACCTCGTCCAAGCTGTAGGACGTTAAGCTGCTAAGCACCTCGTCCTTAACACATGATGTTAAACTGTGTTCTGACCCCGTGCTTCGCACATAGGGTCCCCCTAGCTTGGACATTTTTTACGCCTCTCATCTCCACGGGAATGGGCTCTTCCTCGCATAGAATGATATCCTCCTTGTCAGAGTGGGGTTTATCTACGGGGGAAGGGCTGCCTCAGAGATTAACCCCCTATCCTCTCTTACGGAATGTTGCACCCATACATCTCCATACTTCCCCCCTGCCAAGGCCAGTGGAGTCCCTTTCCCACTGTGCTTTGTCGCATGACGGGCCTCCACCCTGGAGTAAGCCCCGGCACCCAGGGCCTCTAACCACGCGTAAGCCCCTGTTTCCTCTTCGGGCCGCTAACCACGTGTAAGCCCCTGTTTCCTCTTGGGGCTGCTAACCACGCGTAATCCCCATTCCGTTTCTCACGGACGCACCCTTCGCGATGTGATCGTCTGCTCTCTTCTGCCTCTTGTTTCTCACACCGAGAATGAATCACATGGGCTTAGAGCGTGCATCGACCATGAAATCCTCCTATGGGCCACCTCAGAGAGTAAGCCCCATGCCATCGAACTATGTGGACTTTGATCAGTGCTAAGGCATGGTACGTAGGAAGCCTCCACGAGGTTCAAGCCCACCACCCGGACGTTCTGAACTCTCCTCGTCGGTTCCCCAACCATCATGGGCTGCCTGAGAGCGTAATTCCCATATCCACCATGGTCCACTATAGAGTGTAAGCCCGATACCCACTTTGGTCCCCCTCAGAGTGTAAGCCCCATATCCCTCGTCCCGCATGACGTTAAACTGTATGCCCTTGTCCTGCATGACGTTAAACTGTATCTTGTCCCGCATGATGTTAAACTGCATTTCCCCTCTTGGGCTGTCTCAGAGCATAAGCCCCATGCCTCACTCCATCATCTATCCTGATCCTTACCCGGGCCGCCACATCCCGGTGAGATCATGCCACTCCACCCACTCCATAACATCTGGGAAGCCGCCCACGTGCTAGCCCCAATATCGGTGTTGCCCCTAGGGGGTCCATAAATCTGATCCACTCTCAGTGTTTCGATCAGTCTGATCCATCTCCACAAGACGTTAAACTCGCGGCATACCCCGTGATAAACATGAGAAGATGAGGAAAACCTCAGATGGTACACATTCCCAGCGTTCGATGTGGTATGCCTCGGGTTTCTGCGCCCTCGAGAAGCCCTGTGATAAGGGACAGAAGACAGACATGATGAACCCCAGCTTCAAGACATGCCAACGACACCCCAATGTGACCGTTCCACTCACCTAAGGTTGCTGCCCCGACAAGACCCCTTGGAGCGTCTTGAAGGAAGCAGTGTAATTAACTGGCGTCCATGCAGATATGGCACCGGGAACGAGCTCCACGAAAACGTATTAAAGCTATGAGGGAGACCCAGATTAGGTGACGAGCTCCGAGGAGGAATCCACGGAAGGAAGAACCAACATCCCATCATCCCGGTTTCGATCAAGGAGCAGACATCCCTGAATAGGAAACGGATGCCGCCCGCCTTTGGAAAGCGGGAATACGGGGATGAGAGCCGCGCGTCCTCCCATGCATTACGGACATGTGCGCGCGCCCCGGTGTAAAAGCGTCGGAAATAGAAAATGGTGAACCTGACGGGAAGCTCTTCTCCTCAATATGGGGACAGGTAGCATTCGGGATGTCAGAAGATCAGCATCTCACCAGGTCTGGGTACCTATCACCGGGACATGAAACCCGCCAGGGGTTGAGGCAGTCAGGATGTTGTGCACTCCGTTCCGCGATGTCGTCAGCGTGGATCCCTCCAGCCGAACACAGAAGACAGAACGACACTGGGCTACTGGTTGTCGATTTCATTTCCTGTTAGTACTAATGGGTTCATCTCCCTGCTTCCAGGAATCAAATCACTGCATCCGGAGCCCGATCGCCACCTGTCCACTGGCGCAGGGGCATGGGCAGCGCCGGCGCGGCTACCCCGCACGGTCCCGCCTTTTCCACAGTCACTCCGGATCCAATTCTCATGACTATCGGGCGCTCACGCCCCCTCTCCATGTTAGAAATCATCCAGCGAAGGGTGATCCGAGACTTGGTTCCTATGTACGACGAAGAAGGGATCATCCCCACCAGGGGCCTGGCCTGTTTGGATCTAGAGGCGGTTGTGCCCAACTATTGACGCCGCCCCCGAGGGCTGCGCTGGGAGCCTCCGCTCCCCACTCTGACATTCAACCGCTTCGGGAGCCTATCCCTGGAGCGCCTTAACACATCTGTCCCCTATGCCAATGAGGTGGGGGATGTCCAGGTCCGCCCAATCGGAGACCCATCCCAGGGGTTAACGGCAATAACCCACGCCAGGTTGCATCGATGTCATCGCCCGGCTCCCCGGGCTAAGGACCAGGAAATATTTGTGCCCACACCACCAGCTCCAACCCATCTGACACAACGCCAGCGTTGGGCACGAGCGGAAGAGAGTGCCCGTCCTGGGGCACCAACGTCAACAACCATTGTGGCCCAAGACACTGCGGACTCCTGCTACCAGATCCCCACACATGTTGAGCGGGGGCAGTCACATGCCCGACTGGGGTCGAGGCCCTGACCTCCCTACATGCAGGTTGGGTCGACTCTCCCGGTCGTGGGCACATGCAATGGACACCGTGGACCAATCCGTGGTAGTGCCACCCATCATGAAGGCTCATTCCATGCCACTGGTCTGGAAAGCCGAAGGCTTTTTCGTGATAGCTACGCTCCGGGTATGACTCTTTCCAGCCCCCACTGCACTGGGTATGAGGTCACTCCCCCTACCACTGGTCGCGAGTATGGAGCAGTTGCATATCCAGTCGCTCACTCACATGGAGATCCTCCCCATGTCCCTTCCGACATCTGTCCCGGTGCTTCCCTCACCCCGGACATTAGTCCCCTCTGCCCCAGCACTATTGTGGCCAGGGGAATCCTTGACGGAAATCATCCTTACCCGGAGGAGTCACCCAGGGGTAGGAAGGCAGGGCATCGTCGCTGTAGGAGAAATTTCAGGGGAGTCCGGACGGAAATTAGACCGGTCCGTTTCTCAGACTCTGAGGTGGAGCATGACTCGACGGCGAAACCTTCCCCCCGACCCTCTGAGTCGAGGGCAGGGATGTGGACATAGCGCGTCAGTCTTTTACTCCCTAAATGCAAGATCTGTATGATTCCCTCCTCCCTCCGAAGGTATATCTAGGAGGACGAGGACCGGGCGTACCCCTAGGGGTCAAACCCGCAGTTATCGCTGGCCTCCCCCGAAGCGCCTTCCACCTCAGTCAGGGAGTGTGGGGAACATTTCTGGGGACCGACGGAGGAGTCGCAAGGCGACACACCCTAGGCGAGCACTGACGCTATAACAGGAGCCCCATTCACTGGCCCATCCTACCGCGACGTGGCAGCCAGGGCACTAAAGCCCTTGGAGGACGACCTAGGGATCGGAAACCAATCGGCATGTTCACCGTATTCCCCGCCGGCCAACCCATCAGCCCGGAGACCTACCTCGGCGTCATTTCCAGCTCCCCGTCCATTCTTGGTTGAAGAGAAGGGGCAGAAAGGCCCGGACCCCGAACCAGAGTCATGGAGCTTCTGGACCGTCCTTGCAGCGGGCCACTTCCCCGAGAAGTTTTGGCCGGTCGTAGGATCATATTTTGATATTCCAGAGGTGCTCACCCCGGGAGAGTTTGAATGTTTCTGCCAGAATCTTCAGTTGAATCACTCCCGTCTTTTCCATCAGCTAGTGCCTTATCCCGGGAGTCAAGAACATCTCGAGGATATCGGTGAGAAGTGTTGTTGGGTCGACTTGGCAGTGCTCCCTGTCGTCCGGCACCCCAAGTCGCCTGGCCACCGTAGGGCATCCAACAACAATGTGTTCAGAGTTTTCAAGTCCTCCTCAAGGTTATCAAGGAAGCCACCCCCCACGCACACGTCCGAGGATGGGGGCAGTACGCTGACCTTATTTTCTACGTGATCCGCCGACAGCCTGATTCACCGTGTGGCCCTGACGGAATGTCGCCAAAAGCAGTGGCAGTCAACATGGCTGAACATTCGGATGAGGGAAATGGTGTGGAGCTCCTCAATGGGGACTCACCCCCTAGGGACAAGCCACCATTGGACCCGTCTGGGAGGATCACTCGCCACCAAAGGACCATCCTAGGTCTCCCCACACCCACTGAGGCATTGACACTGAGCCGAAACATCATCAAGGGTAAAGAGCATGTTGGGGCTGTCAAGCTCACCAACCCATCTGCCTTGGTGCAGAAGGCAGAGGAAGACTCCGAGAAGGCCACGATACGCCAGTAGCTTGCTGACCAAAAGAGGCTAGTTGATGAGCTCTTGGCCGAACGCATTGCAGAGCGGCGGCCTGACTACGGTAATCCCAGGTCAGGACAGCAGGGGTAGGAGCACCTACCCCTTTCCAAGATTCTCCTAAGAAACCACAACCATGTCATGTTCATCAATAGGGGAGAGACCGGAGCCCATGGCAAGAGGGTGCAATACGTCGTTCTGAACCCTCCCGAGCGGCGGAATCACCTAGGGGACCAGGCTCAGTTTCCTCCTACTGCCCCGAGAGTCGCTCCACCAGCCGCCCCGCGAGCTGCTGAGCATGACTACCAGAATGGAGATCCCGACAATGTGCTTGTGGTTAGAGATCCCCGTCAGGATAGGAATCCGTGTCCGGATGATCTGATGGTGGTGTCCATCGCCCGCTAAGAGGCCCTGGAAACTCGGTAGGTGGCAATCCCACCAGAAGGTAAGCCATACCCAGCATGGGTGGACGATATGCCAGCCCATCCAGGATTTGGGAACCCCAATTTTGCCCTCTTTAACGGGACATGAGATCCACCAAAACACCTGGCCCACTTCAACTCGAGGTGCGGGCCGATACTTGGGACTCTGGAGCAGCAGGAAGCTGCCAAGCTCTGTTGCATTGTTCAGATGCTGGAAGGACCAGCCTTCATCTGGTATAGCCAGCTCCCTGTTGGGTCTGTGGGTAGCTGGGAGGAACTTCAGTGGAAATTCCTATTCCAGTTCAGTTCCACAACCCGGAGGATGAACATCGCAGACCTTTTCCGGTGCAAACAGAGGCCCAATGAGCGGGTCGCGGACTTCATCGCCCGTTGGAAGGGGATGACGTACTACCTTAACATGCCACTAACTCAGGAGAAATTACTGACAATGTGTGTATGGAACGTAAAGGCAGAGCTGGTTCCTTCTCTGATCACTCAGAATTACACTAGAGGGTTTCGGGATTACTCAGACAAGGCTCAGCGCCTTGAAGAAGCCCTACAACAGGCTAGTCAGGCACACCCGCTGCCTCCTGTAATCCCTGCAAGGAGAGCCTCCAGATCTGATCCCGCTGTTGTAGCCCAGATAGAGACTCCCATAGAGGTAGAGTTTCTACCAGTAAGGCTAGCTCAGCAGCCCCATAGGGGTCCACCCCCACAGGCGCAGCCTCCGGCCCGATAGCGACGGCCTCAAAATCGGTAGGCGCCTCCGCGTGACGCTCCGCCACCACCCAGGCGAGATAATCAGGCTCCGCCTCCTCGGCATGCTCCTCCGGCACCTGGTCAAGGTCAGCCTCCAAGATCACCCTTTCCAGACAAAAGGAATCAGAATTACTCATTTGAAGAGGCCCAGGACCCCAGTTATTTTCGTTGCGCCTTAGAGCAGAGGATCGTGTGGCTGCCTGAGTACCGGAAGCCAGAAGAGGCGCATCTCACTGATCACCCTAACTTATCACCGGATCCTGGGGCACACCATCCATGTATGCAATGTGTTCAAGGACTGGCTCCAAGATTAGATTGACAACTACATAGTCATGTTGGGCCCAGCCTCGGCACAGGTGGCAGGTGTCTTCGTGAGATCAGATGGCAGCAGCGGTAACGAGGATGAGTGGCACCAGGTTTCCGACCATGGGTCCCAGAATTATAATGACTGGATGGTCCGCAGGACGGTTTCCCGTGCCCATGGTATCATCCGTGCCTGCCTAAGTCATCCAGATCCCTCAGAATCTACGAGCACCGCTTTGGAATCTTCGTACCAGCCTACCTCTTCCCAGAAGAGCAAGAAGCGGCACAAGAAGAATTAACACGCCCTTCTAGTGTCATCATCTTCCCGCACGCTTGTCAATTTTATGCCCCCAGAGATGGGGATCCTTCCGAGACTCTGTCCGGTAGCGGATGACTCCTCGAGTGAAATACCGGGGTACGCTTCGGTGAAAACTGTAGAGTTGGTAAATCCATTTTGGCTCCCGATGATGAGGAACGCCAGGTGGACATCCCCAATGTCCCCAACCGACGCCAACGTCGGCAGATCCGTGGCTACATGAATCGCCGGGGCATGGCTGTCGTCACCTCCTGCCAGGCCGTGCACGCTACTGAGACAGGGCTGCAGGCCCGATACAGAGATCAGCGCACGCGGTCCCCTAACCCGGTGTCGACAGGTCCGCCTCCACCACCGTTTGTGTTGCTGGATCAGGCGGGACCACCTCATCTCTGTCGTAGACAGCCCTGCCCTGCCACCGGCCGACTAAAGCTTTCCGGTCCTAACGCGGCAGCCACCTCCCGGGCTTCGACTAGTGAACAGCGAGACGTGCCTAGTACTAGTCAGTCACCGGTCCCGTCGGCAGGGCCCGTCATGCCTCCAATCGCAGAGCGGCCTCCCGTAAGAAGAAGCTCGCATTTGGCTCAAATGTATGATGTTATGATGTACCTGGCCAGCATTCTGGCAATGCTTTCTATCCTTGAGTCCCTTCGCCTATCATCGGAAATGCGTGAGGTGCTCGCCGAGGCTCTAAGGATCCCTCTCCAGTTCGAGACGGAGGTGGCGGCTGCAGAAGCCTTCCACGCTGAGGCGATTGAGGATGCCAAATGTCAGGAGTTTATATCATTTTCCTGTGAAGATGAAGACCCTCTCATACAGGGGCACATTTTCCCACTGTACGTCACCAGCCAGTTCAACGGCGTGGAATTTCACCGCTGTCTTGTTGACACGGGTTCCCGGATTAACGTCATCCCAAATCGGATGCTGCAAAAACTGGGGTTGTCTAAAGATGATTTAACTCCCTCTGACCTCAGGATCCAGGGGTAAGAAAGGACTGGGGAAAATCCACTCAGCAAGATTCGTCTGAAGACCCAGTTCGGCAGCCTAATTGCCAATACCGAATTCATGGTTATCTCTCAGGACACTTTCTACAACACATTGATGGGAAGGTCGTGGCTCCACCTTCACGCAGAGGTCCCCTCCTCGTATCACCAGTGCCTCAAATACTCCCTTAAGGGTTGAGTGGGCATGCTCCAAGGAGATGCGTCTCCTTTTGCCTCTTGTGAAGCCCTTTATCTGGACGATGGCTACTACAAGAGCAAGGACAAGCATATTCTGGCCGGTGAGGTCGAGCCCGCCACTGTTGCGAGTGGTCCCTGGGCGGGTTTGGATGATGCATATGTCTTCCCAATCCATCGGTTGGAGGCCAAGACCCCCGACATGGGGTAGTGCTTTGTCATTTCGGGTACGAGAGGAAGGAATATTTTCGGGTCCAAGCGACAATTGGAAATAACGCCGTACTCTTACTCCAGCCAGGCTCAGGTGATCCCCGAGCCTCCTACCCCTGTACGATATTGGGATGTTGGGCTAATGGCAATGGTAGTACGTCATACGTGTCTGTTTCGCTGGGCCGAAATCAATCGACTCAAGCCAACGTGCCACCATTGCTATGATGTCATAAAGCATGGCCCCTTGGGCCGAAGGCTAGATGGGATTGGATCAACCACCTTTGTCACCATGGTCTCTACAGTGCATGGGTTCCCTGGCATGGAGACCTCTGCCGCCCAAGCCGTCACTAGCTTACCATCAGGGTTTGGCAGCCTCGAGACGGCTCCCCCCATGGATGACCAATCCACAAGCAGAGTGGAGGACTTGGAAGATGCTCCTCCTACTTTTGAGGGGGGCGTCCCCACCACGGTCGATGAGTTAGTGCAGGTGAACCTCGGTAGCGAGGCGGACCTGATACCCACATTGGTCAGCGCCGCTATACCCCCTGAGGAATGGCAATGGTATGTAGACTTCCTCATATGACACCATGATGTGTTCGCCTAGAGTTATGATGAGATGTCGGGACTAGATCTCCATGTAGCCATCCACCACCTTGGCCTTCCAGCAAACCATCGCGGGTTCAAGAAGCCTCCCAGAAAGATGCACCCCTCTCACAGTGCCATAGTTGAGGCCGAAGTTGATAAGATCATCAAGGCCAACATCTTCAAAGAAGTCCAGTACCCCAGGTGGATTTCCAACATTGTGCCAGTCAGGAAGAAGAACGGGCATATTAGGGTCTATATCGACTTCCGTGATCTCAATCGCCACTATCTGAAGGATGATTTTCCCCTTCCCATGATAGATTTGTTGATCGATGCCAGGAACGGGTTCCAAGCCATTTCCTTCATGGATGGGTACTCCGGGTACAACCAGATCTGAATGGCCCCTGAGGATGAAGAGTTCACTGCCTTCAAGGCCCCCCATGGTACTTTCTGCTACCAGGTTATGCCCTTCGGCCCAAAGAATGCAGGTGCCAACAATCAACGAGCCATGCACTGCATATTCAATCCGATTCTCAGGACGCTGGTAGAGTGTTACGTGGATGATCTGGTGGTTAAGTCTCGTCAGCGCCAGGACCATATCAAAGGCCTTGAGAAAGTGTTCGGCTTCCTCCGTTCTCACCACTTGAAGATGAACCCGTTGAAGTGTGCCTTTGGGGTCACCTTCAGAAAGTTTCTTGGCTTCATTATTAGGTATTGAGGCATCGAGATCGACCCATACAAGATCAAGGCCATCAGTCAGATGCCTCCCCCGAGTAATATTCGGGAGCTGAGAGGTCTTCAAGGCCACTTATCATATATACGACGATTCATTGCGAATATGGTCGGAATGTGTAAGCCCTTTTCACAGCTCATGAAGAAGGGCGCCGCCTACGAATGGGACGAGGAGTGTCAGGCCGCTTTTGAGGAAATCAAGCATTATCTGCTTCAACCTGTGGTCTTGATGCCACCCGTTTCCGGAAAGCCGATGGTCCTTTACGTGACTGCCCTGGAGCGATCCCTCAGCGCACTTCTCGCCCAGAAGAACAAAAAGGGAACATAGAATAGCCTCTACTACCTCAGCTTCATGCTCCTCGATGCGGAAATCAAATATTCCCCCATCGAGAAGAGCTTCCTGGCGCTCGTATTTGCTATGTAGAAATTACGGCACTACTTGCAGCACCACAAGGTACAACTGGTCTCTCGGGTAGACCTGTTGAAATACATCCTTAACTGAACTATGTTGACCGGCCGATTGGCGCGCTGGGCGGTGATCCTCCAGCAGTTCGACATCAGGTTCATATCTCAGAAGGCCATCAAAGGACAGGCGTTGGAAGACTTCTTAGCTACCCACCCAACCTCCGCGGACCATCCACTAGATCTAGGCTTTCTTGATGAGGCAATCCTCTCAGTTGATCACGCCATCCCATGCTGGCATATACACATTGATGGTGCCTCCCGGAGCCCCACCGGTAGAAGGCTCAACTATCCTAGGCTTAACATAGTGGGCCTGGGTATCGTCTTCATCACCCCGGAGAAATCCATTCTTCTGTATTCATTTCAGTTGTCAGAAGGCAACACCAACAATGAGGCAGAGTATCATGCCCTCATTACTGGCCTCGAGTTGGTTCTCGAGATTGACATACCCCATATGTATGTAAAGGGGGACTCCGAGCTGGTCATCAAACAGGTCAATGGTGACTACGTTGTCAGAAATCCGGAACTAGTTCCATTGTTGGAGTGCGCCCTCCATCTAATAGCTACATTCCCCTCCCGGCCGGAGGTCGTTCACATTCCTCGGTCACAGAACAGTCGAGCAGATGCTTTGGCCAGCCTGGCTGCATCACTTGCAGAGCCCAAACAAGACAACTTAATCGTCCATGTGGCGCACCAGAGAGTCATTGCTCCTATTATTCTGGAAGGTTATCGTGGCCTGCGAGTGAACCATCTCACCGCTGGTGCCATTACGTCAGGGTCCCCGGGGGCTTCAGGTGCGGTAATCGGAACAGTTCCTGACTGGAGGACGCCCTTGGTTTAATATCTCCAGCACAACAATCTTCCGCCAGAACGAGCCGAGCGAGAACGAATCCGATGCCGCACGCCACAGTTCTCCATTCAGAGTGGTCCCAGCCTTGAGCAGCTCTTTTACAGGCGCGGATTTTATGGTGTTCTCCTCCACTGTCTTCAAGGAGTTGAGATCCCACAGGTCATGCAAGAAGTGAACGCTGGTTCCTGTGGCGCCCACCAGGCCGGGTCGAAGTTGTCCCCCAGATTCGGAGGCTAGGATACTTCTGGCCCTCCATGATCCACGACTGCATTGAGTATGCCAAGAGGTGTCATGCGTGCCAAGTTCATGCTAACTTTGTGCATCAACCATTGGAGCCTCTCCATACTACCAAGTATTCTTGGCCCTTTGTAGTTTGGGGGTTGGATTTAGTGGGGCCTTACCCACCGGCGACGGCCCGCCAATTTCGGTTCATCTTAAATGCTACAGATTTCTTCTCGAAGTGGGTGGAGGCAATCCCGCTCAGGGAAGTCAAGGCCTGTTCTATTTCTGACTTCATGAGCTCCAATATCATCTATTGGTTTGGAGTACCTCACGATATCCTCAAGGATAATGGAACCAACTTCCGAGCAGCCGAGCTGATGAAGTTTTACGCCAAGTACAACATTCGCTCTGACCACACCTCCCGTTATCATGCGCAGGAAAATAGATAGATTGAGGCATTTAACAAAACCCTATCTAACATTCTGCACAAGATGGTTGGTCAGAACAAGAAAAGTTGTCCGGACAAGCTCCCCAGTGCCCTATGTGCTTATAGGACAAAAACTCGTAACTCCACCTAGGTGACTCTGTATTCCCTGGTATACGGAGTTGAGGTCATCCAGCCTATCGAGATCATGTTTCCCTCATTACGCATGATGGTCTACGACCAGCAAGCACCAGATAGAATTGTCGAAATCTGTCTAGCTGAATTGGAAGTGCTGGACAAAGGTAGGCTTCGTGCTTTACATAACATGGAAAGGCATCAGAACAGGATGCATCAAGCTTTAAATAATAAGGTTCACCTCCACTCCTTCCTGCGAGGTGACCTGGTGTTGGCTCTTAGAGCACCAATGATTCCCGGCAGGAAACCACCCAAGTTGGAGCCTAAATGGGAGGGGCCTTTTATTGTCCATATGGTCTACCCCAATGGCACGTATTACCTGGTGACTATGGATAGTGAGCGCATAACTCCTCCCACCAACGCCAGGTTCCTAAAACGGTATTTTACCTGAGCATCATGGGTCCGAATTCTAAGACCTAAAACTAAGATCCTCTGATGGATCGGCATGACCTTAAACTCTACGGTCCAACATGACCTTAATCTGCATTTTTTCCTACATCTAGGAATCCTTGGTCCTACAGGACCTTAAACCACACAGTCCCACATGACCTTAAACTTCACCTTGTTCCGAGTTCTAAGATCTAAAACTAAGATCAGTGTTTCTTCCAACATGACATTAAACTGTGCTTCTAGCACCTAGGTGCACCCAGTCCTTCTGTATTTGGGTCCAGATCGAGGTCCACTAATGCATCGTGCCTTGCTCGCCTTTGGGACCATGACCATAGGATCGTGTGGCGTGGAACAAGATTATGTCCTCATTCACGTCGGGTTTGCAATAATTGCACCACCCGCGCCCTGTTCTCATGATTAGCCCTCATATGTCATGTTCCCCATGATATTAAAAAGCAATTTCTAGAACTACGTGTGGACTGATTTTCATCTTCATGGGATACATAGGACCGCCTGAACACTTAGATTTCAGGTCCAGCCCCATCTCGTAAGAGATCCCACGATCTCCTGATTGCCTCAGTCTTTTGGCCTGCCCTTCCCTCGGGAATCTGCCATCTTTTGGCCACTCTCAAACTGAGCCCTTTGACCCATCCCAGTGGTCCGCTAATGTGTTCAGAGTACTCTGGTCTAGGACCTGGAGTGTCAGATTCGACTTAGACAAGTTTTCATCCACTTGTCAAGCTTCATGTTCCCCTTCATTCAGGCCCCACCATCCTTCACACTCGGAGGGACCCCCAAGAACGGCCTGGATAAAACGCCTACAGGCTCTCCTACCATCACGGGCCAATGCCCCACAAGAGTTTTGGGTGACAAATTGATACAAATCTCGTGTTTTGAATATGGTCAGTGGTTGATGCTCATTTGCTTTCCCCCACTTCTAGGCTAACGCGATAGGATGTTGTGTTGCGAACATGGTCAGCAGTAATCCTCAGTTATCATGCCAGCTTCCTTGGGCCTTGAATGTTGGTTGCATGATTCACATTGTGTTCCACCCCCACCATGTCAGGGTAGAATATCGACACTCCTTGTACTAACCCTCAGTACACCCCCGCACGTCAGACAAACTGAGCTACGTAACAGTGTCCCTCGAGGCTCCCGCGGTCTGAGCGCTAAAGTATGTGGTTGGGTTTCTTCTCTATAGGTTGCATGCAGCTTGACCCTCATCCCCATGGGGAATGAGGAGACGCCCAGACATGGTGTTTCATGACCAGCATAGCTCATAGCTAGCACCTCCTTCCCCCCTTATTGTTGATCCCTCGTCGGCCCCTTTGGGCTGAGGCTCCTCTCTGGGAACCGCGCGCGGTGGTGGTATGGGATTGCTCCCTCACCCGCATCAGGTATGCTTTATCGCATAGTGCATGTTCCTGTTGGTCCAAACCTTAAGACCTTCAACAATGTTGTTGGTCCAAACCTTACGTCCTTAAACTGTGTTGTTGGTCCAAAACTTACGACCTTAAACTGTGTTGTTGGTCCAAACCTTAGAAACTTAAACTCTATTGTTGGTCCAAACCTTACGACCTTAAACTGTGTTGTTGGTCCAAACCATATGACCTTAAACTATGGTATTGGTCCAAACCATACGACCATAAACTGTGTTGTGGGTCCAAACCTTATGACCATAAACTGTGTTGCTGGTCCAAACCATACGACCATAAACTGTGATGATATCGTCCTGGCCACACGACGAAAAATGGCACCGCATTGTGATGACCTCCCCATGGGGAAATCACGCCAGGTATTGGTCGATTACCATGCCGCTTGTCAATGCCTGCTATGGGTTGATTATTGTGGAGATGCCAGGAATTCTTATCCTTGTCCAGTCGCCCCACAAAAGAAAAACCATTTACCTTCAAGAACAAACAAGACATATCAAATGCTGCTTCTTTTAGTGCGAGTTCTAGACCCGCACGACTCCTTCTTCCTTTGCGTAGGTGCCATATCATGCCATGCTTCCTTTCAAGAACTACGTGTGGATTGATTATCATCCTAATGAGATACGTAGGAATTCCTGGAAATTTCGTCTTGGGTCCGGTCCTAGGGATTACCAAACCCCGACCCTCCTTATTGTTGGCCCCTCGCCCTGACTTCACGGGAAGTTGTGTAATCATGACATCCACCCCGAATAAGTTAGGGATGCCCCATAGTGGTAACGGGAAGTGGTAGTTCTCTCACCAGAGAGGTCCTGCCTGAAAATGGGGACGACCCATGACCAGGATGGTACGTCCGCCTGATGCGCCTCCACCACAGTGGCGCAATTTCGGGAGTGTTGGACTCTGTTCTAACAAACCACCACTCCACCTTTTACGCTTTGCATGCCCCTTTATTCGGATCCTCATTCCCTTTCATGTATAATGGGACCCCCTAATAGTATGGATGACAGACCTACGGTCCACCTACTATCCTGGACCAACGTTCCGGAGGACTGGTCTTGTTTTATGGGACCCCCTAACAATATGGATGACCGACCTACGGTACGCCAACTATCCTGGTCCAATGTTTCGGAGGACTGGTCATGTTTGACGGGACCCCCTAATAGTATGGGTGATAGACTTTGGTCCGCCTGCTGCCACAATATGGATGACAGACCTTTGGTTCGCCTATTATAGCAACATGGATGATAGACCAATAGTTCGCCTGCTGTCCACGGCCAACGTTCCGAGAAACTGACCGGTGATATTTGAGTTAGGCCCCGTGTTGCGAACATGGTCAGCAGTCAGCCCTCATTTATTGTCCCCACTCCAGGCCAACATGATATGGATGATGTGTTTCTGTCACGGTTAACAGTTATCCTCCATCGTCGCGCCCTGCAGTGTTCTGAATTCGGGTAGCGTGATTAACCTTTTCTTTCCATCTCCCTTTGTTCGGATGGATTTCAATGCCCCCGGCATTGCCCCGCTCGTGTGTCAGAGCACATTGAGAAGGTGATATATCAATCGGTCTGAGGTCTCCACCCCAGAAATACAGGCCCAATTTCAGATGCCTGAATCTTGGTCAATGCCCCACAGTTGGATGAAATGGTAGCACGAGCATTCTTTGCTTCTCGCGTTGGGCGCGACCCGTAAGAGCTTAGAGATGATTTGTTTTTAATTTTGGAATTATGGGTGAGAATGTTAAACCAAGGGTACAAATAAATTATTTGGCCATGTGTTTGATTGAGATGTTGAGAAGTACAAGCAATAGGTTCATGAGATGGCCAAATCAAAGCCCTTAGGGATCAGCATGCTGAATTGATCCTTCCAGCGCTGCTATGCTTTGGCTGGTGGCCTCCAGGACCGCTTCTCGCTCCTTGAAGACTCTCTCCACATCGGCTACCACAAAGCACATCTCGCCAATCCTAGCTTGTGCCTGGGCCCCCTCGGTTCGAAGTACAGTCATCTGGTGACTCGCCTCCATCATTTGTTCCTACGCGTCAGCCAGTTGGGCCATCAGTTGCTCCACAAGCTCAGAGCATGTTGCGATGAAGGCCTCCTTATCTGCCGCCTGACCTTTGAGGTTCCGGACCTCCTGCTCCGCCCTCAGCAACGCTCGGGTGCTCGCCGATCTTCCCCGACACTGGGCAACGTCGGCGTGCTGGCAGCTCTCACGTATCTTCTCGCCCTTGTAATCACGTACCGTCAGATGAAGGCGCTGAGCGTCAGCCCCTACGGCACACAAGAAGCGTAGCCATGTCTAGAGTGATCCCATCTGCCTCAGCCAATCCGAAAGGGGCTGTCTGAGGAAGCATTAGATACAATTCCACCCTTTGCGCCGTGTCATCTGTCTATCCCTGGCTGCCTCTTAGTCCGAGTCATCTACCACCTCAGGGTCAGCGGGTCTGTATGTAGAGAAGGCAACCAGCAGATCGGCAGCAGGATCTGCCCTAGGGATGTCATCATGAGGAATAGGATCCTCGACGTCCGGGTGACCTTCCTCTCTCACCCCAGCAGCAACGGTACCCCAGTCAGCCTCCGGCCTCACCTCAAGAACAGTGCCTATAATTCCCGCCGACCCTGCTCACCAGTTTCTAGGGATGACTCAGTACGGGGAGCATGTTCTGAATGAGGTGGTATGTCCGCCACTGGTCTGCTCACGGACGGCTCGGGCACCGCAACCTGACAAGCCTCCAATGTTGAGATCACTGCGCAAGGCGTACACCAATTAGTTGGGATCTTTTGATAACAAGCTCCAATAGTGAAGCGTGAGACTTACAGGAGTCCAGAGTGTCGGTCTCCAACGTTTCGACCGCTGCAGGAACCGCCATGATATGGGACCCCTCTGCGCTTGTTAATTCAATGATGGGTGTCGGATCCCCATCATGTCCCACCGGTTCCTCCCCTCCCTCCTCATCTGGTGGGGACACCCGTCCAATGCTCAGCTTCTCCTGAGTGAGGCAGGGAAATGGGTTAGAAGTTGAAAAGGAGAATGGATGAATAAAGAAAATGAATGAAGATAGAGACAGACCTCGAGTATCTCGGTTATGTCGAGATTAGATCCGACAATCTCGCCACTCTCTTGGATACTCCGTTGGTGGGTTGCCCCTTGCGACCCCTCATCTATGGTTTATCCTTCTTCTTCATCTTCTCCTTCGCCTTCGTCTTCTCCGGTCTCGTCCTCCCCCTCCGACTCCTCGTCGTTGTCGCCTTCTCCCAGCAGCATTGCTTCCGGATCGTGCTCCTAGCCGAGCTTCACTTTCACTAAGAAAGGTGGATCTGCACGCTGACCCCTTTGGTGTGTGTATGCTTCCATGGCCATCAAATAAGCATGCCTCCAATGGAAGTTCACCCGGTCGGTAATTCGAACGAGCCCGAACTTTGGCAGATGGATCCCGTTTTGCATGATCTTCTGCCAAACGACTTCAACGCTCAGCGATTGCCATAGGGTCATCCAGGACGACCACAGTGCGAGGAAAATCGCATCTTGGGAAGGTTTGAGCAGGTATCTTATCTACTTCCCGACAATTCCCTGGCCGCCTCATGTGACCCCTCCATGGGCAACGAGGTCACATCGGTGCTGCGTGATGTTCCCGCTGCTGACGTCCTAGCTTGCGCAGGCCTCGCTGCCTGACGCACCCCTGGTTCCCCTCTTCCGGTAGCCCCTTGACTTCTCCCCCGTCATTCGGTTTCCGCGCAAGTGACCTCGAGTTGCTGGACTCGCTTGCGTAAAATCCCCTCAGGGTACTCGATGGTCCAGTGTTCAGCATACTCAGTTGCCAAGACGGCGTCAACCCCGGCGGGAGGAAGAGTAATGACTTCGCCAGAGCCAAAGGTGGTGAACATCAACCACATATGGTGGAGGATGCATGGATTCTTCTCCTACCAGACAGCATTGAATACCTTCTTTGGCATTCGTTGGAGGCACCCGAACTGCCTGGCGAATCGGGATGTCACGTAAGGCTCGCAGATCACCTTCCCGTCGATCCGAGCCACGAGCACCCCGCCTCGAATGCTCTGGAAATATTCCTGTTGTTCCAGAGAGCCTCGCCCATTGTCCACCATCTGGCCGACTGGGGTGGGGAATAGGCTGAAGTGGAAGTTGTTGTGGTTTCCGATGGGGATTCTCACGCCCTCCTCATTGAGCGTCATCGGCGCCACCCCTGCGATGTTCAGCAAGGACGGTCGCAGGCCATCGCCCAGAGGACAGATGGTGTTTGGGAAAGTGTACCCACCTAGGTGAGCCGCCACCCAGCCGTGGATGATCTGGAAGGGGCCACATACTCTCAGAGGTGACCCCCCTCGTGAGATGCGCCCTAGGATGCCATACATCTTACCGAGTACGAGGACACCCAAGTTGAACCGTTTATTGGCGGCCATGGTGCCCGCCATCACCAGTGTTTCTGGACGGACGCCCATCCTCGCGTCCCGCCACGGTAGGATCCACCCGCTCAGGAAGGCAGCAAAGAACCCGGCATACCGGACATTCGGTTCCCAAGCCTCGATGAAGAGATAACCCCATAATTGGTATTGCCCCGCCTCCAGGGTCCTCCAGTATGACCCATCCCTGCTCCTCTGAGCTATGTTTGGGCACCATTTGCCCCGTCCCGGCATCTTGACGGCCGGATCCTTCTCCAAGAATAGGCTGAACTGGCCCATGTAGGTGATGTCCTTTAGGAAGTCCTTGACCCCCAACCTCTCTTTTTCCAGCTCCAGCAGGTGCCACGTCAACATGGGCGTCCGTGACCTGTCTTCCCAGGTGTTCTTTGGTGGAACGAACTCTTCGTATTGGAAGCCCTCCAGTGGGATACCCCCGATGTAGTGAATGTCCCAGAGGCTGATGCCGACTTCCCCATGATGAAGGTGAATTGTATTGGTGTCAGAAGACCACTGGGTGAAGAGCTCCGGCCCAAGCACAGGTTGATGGTGGAAGTGGAAATATGATGTCTATACCGCCTCGAACATGCCGATATACCGCAGTTCATCCCCGAACTGGTCATAGGTATGGAAAACCCAGAACGCCCAGACCCATTCACTGGTGAAGTTGCCCCCGGATCGCATGTCCCAATCCTTCAGCCAGCCCTTCGCGTCATCCGTGATGCTCTGGCGGAACGTGCTCACCTAGAGGTCCGGAGAATTCTCTGCGACAGGCTCTTCCCCGGTAATGGTCCTGGTCCTCGGGTTCAGAAAGTAGACGTCCATATGTCTGGTTTCCCTGTTAGGACGGCCGTTGTTAGTGATGTTGTAGCGAGGAAGCTTTTCCTCCCGGGTCACCCATGACGGCGACGTGTCCACCTCGAAGCCCGATAGGGGCACCTCCTCTAGGATGCCGAAGTTCCATAGCGGGAGGTTGTTAGACAGCAGATACGTCTTCTGGGCTGGGGTCATCAGATTGAACAAGGTAAGACTGTTGGAAACGATCACCTTGGCGCCATAAACCTCCTCGTTCGCCGCTATTTTGGTCCTACGGGCGGCGGCTTCCCCCTCATCAATTCGGTTTGTGGCCATCTCGAATATTTCGGGAATTACATGAAACCAAGATGTAGTGCGCAGAATCAGAGAGTGCTGTGCGAAATCTGATGCGGCGGCGCGAAATCCTGGAGTTGAGCGCGCAATCGGCGGGCTAAGAATGGAGTATTTCGAGTAGGCGCGCAAGGACGGCCAAAATTCAGAAGGAATTCCGTGCTGCCATAGCATTTTTACACGCAGCCGCGGGAGAAATTTCACGCACGAGAGCTATAAGCCTATCGTGCGGAAAAGCTGTGGTACAGATCTGGGTCCCAGCTCCCCTTTTTATAGGTGAGGACAGGGTTCTGCAAAGAACGGAAAGTACATTCCGCGTCGATCCATCGTTTTGCGCGCCGTGTGGGTTGTTTGCGCGCTAAGCACCTCGGACTGGCCCTGCTTCGGCGTTTTGGCGTTTCCCTCAGAATCTGATCGTTGCGGCCTCTCGCCAATCCAATTCCGAGGGGGGGCATTTGTAGATGCCTAAAAAAGTCTGCAACTCATAGAGAAAGTTTTGAAATGGAAAAGCGAAGTCATATTCGGAATCAGAGGCCCGGACCGGAGGTCCATGAAGTGGGGCGCGAAATAAAGGAGGGATTGTGCGAAATAAAGATGTGCATGCGAATCATGTCCGGGATTCGCGGAATCGAGCTGCTGGTGCGTGCAATTTTGCGTTCCCCGGTTCCACGCGGTGAGGCTTTGTGCGCCGACGGTTCCCGGTGCGGAAACTTTCGCGCGCCACCTGGATTCTGCTCCGACGGGTGCCTATAAATAGAAGGTGACCCCTGACGGTTTGGGGGTTTATGAATTCAGATCGACTCTCAGGCGCACAATTTGACTCCCCCCACGTGCAATATAACTTCCAGGCAAGCGCCCTTTTCACGCAACCTTGCCCCGGGGTTTGCCTTTGCGCACAACTCCACCGGCTTCAGTGAATTTGCCTCCTCCTCCCAATACTTCCCTGGTGCACGATCTTTGTCCCTTATGCGCAATCCCCTTCTACACGTGCAATACCTTGTGTGCAATCCCATATCCGAACAATACTCTGGCCCAATTGCGTGCATCCCGGTGTTTTGCGTGCAAACCTTCCTTTTGTGTGCATCACCTAGGGCCCCTTTACCTTGACACCCCTTGGCTGCCTTTCCGCGCCGGCACGTGATGTCTTACCTACCGGGCATGAGCTCCATGTGTTTTTTCCAATACGGCCTTCCAGGCTCGTACGAAGTAACCTCAAGGTCCCTTGGGCGGTGCTTCCCATTGCGTTGCTTTCCCTTATGCTTCTCTGCATAGGAACGCTAACGGCTATTGCTTCTTCGCATATCCACACTAACGTGGACCCCCCAATGGTTCGCCCTGCGCCCCCCCTTCATCACAGCCTTGCCGATGCCTTCCCTCCCACAAGGGTAGAGGGCATTGGGCATATAAGCACTAGGGGTGTGGAGCGAACCCACCTCGTCCAAGCTGCAGGACGTTAAACTGCTAAGCACCTCATCCTTAACACATGACGTTAAACTATGGTCCGACACCGTGCTTCGCACGCAAGGTCCCCCATCTCGGACATTTTTTACGCCTCTCATCTCCATGGGAATGGGCTCTTCCTCACATGGAATGAGATCCTCATTTTCGGAGTGGAGTTTGTCCATAGGGGAAGGGCTGCCTCAGAGCGTAAGCCCCTAGCCTCTCTTACAGAAGGTTGCACCCATGCATCTCCGTACTTCCCCCCAGCCAAGGCTAGTGGAGTCCCTTTCCCACTGTTCTTTGTCACACCATGGGCCTCCACCCTGGAGTATTCCCCAGCACCCAGGGTTGCTAACCACGCTTAAGCCCCTGTTTCCTCTTCGGGCCACTATCCATGCGTAAGACCTTGTTTCCTCTTTGGGCCGCTAACCACGCGTAAGCCCCATTCTGCTTCTCACGGACGCACCCTTCACAGCGTGATCTTTTGGTCCCTGCTACCTCTTGTTTCTCACACCGAGCATGATTCACGTGGGCTTAGAGCGTGCATCGAGCATGACATCCTCCTATGGGCCGCCTCAGAGCGTAAGCCCCATGCCAGCAAACTACGTGGAATTTGATCTGTGCTAACACATGGTACGTTGGAAGCCTTCACGAGGTTCAAGCCCACCACCCGATCGTTCTGACCTCTCCATGTCAGTTCCCCGACCCTCATGGTCCTCCTCAGAGCGTAATCCCCATATCCACCACGGGCCGCCTCAGAGAGTAAGCCCCATATCCCTTGTCCCGCATGACATTAAACTATATGCCCTTGTCCCGCATGACGTTAAACTGCATCTCGTCCTGCATGACGTTAAACTGCATTTCCCCTCTTGGGCTGTCTCAGAGCATAAGCCCCATGCCTCACTCCATCATCCATCCTGATTCTTACCCGGGCCGCCACATCCCGGTGAGATCATGCCACTCCACCCCACTCCATAGCATCCGATAAGCCGCCCACATGCTGGCCCCAACATCGGTGTTCCCCCTAGAGGGTCCTTCAATCTGATCCACTCTCAGTGTTTCGATCAGCCTGATCCGTCTCCGTAAGACGTTAAACTCGCGGCATACCCTGTGTTAAACATGGGAAGCTGAGGAAAACCTGAAATGGTACACATTCCCCGCGTTCGATGTGGGATGCCTCGGGCTTCCGCACCCTCGAGAAGCCCTATAATAAGGGACAGAAGAAAGGCATGATGATCCTCAGCTTCAAGACATTGCATCATCACCCCAATGCGACTGTTCCCCACACCGAAGGTTGCTGGCCCGACAAGACCCCTTGGAGCGTCTCGACGGAAGCAGTGTAATTAACTCGCGTCCATGCAGTTATGGCGCCAGGAACGAGCTTCACGAACCAGTCTTAAATCTATGAGGGAGACCCGGATTAGGTGACGAGCTCCGAGGAGGAATCCATGGAATGAAGAACCAATATCCCATCATCCCAGTTTCGATCAAAGAGTAGACGTCCCTGAATAAGGAATGGATGTCACCCGCCTTTGGATAGCGGGAATGTGGGGCTGCGAGCCACGCATCCTCCCATGCGTGACGGACGCCCGCACGCCCCGGCATAAAAGCGTCAGAAACAGATATGTTATGTTTTTTTGTGTAATATCCACAATTTCATGTTTTTATAATGACTTGGAAGTTTTCCAGGGGTATTCAGAATAGATGTACTACCTCGATATGGTTTTTCCTTAGTAGTGAGTGTGTAGGGATTGGGAAAATGGATACAACAAACAAGACGATATGTTAGGGGCCTGATGGTCTAGAGGCCTACAATGAATGATGTCATGGAGTCCTGAACTGAGGCAACTACATTAGGGTAATTATACCATAGTTTCTTGACCTATGAAAAAGACTTGGTACCACAGTCTAGATGCCTAACCATTTAAAGAACTGGGATATGATGATCAATGTGTTTTACCCATGATGGAGGTTGGATGTAATGGCCTGGATGTCAAATAATAATTGATATTTTAGAATGACAATATCCCATATTACTGGACATGTGGCTTTATCATGGTCACTTGAGATATCTTATTATTGTGTTTATAGCAAGGAGGTGAAGAATGTATGGTCGAGGCATGAAGTATCTTTTTTAGAAAAATGGTTCTCGGAACATGATTATCAAAATTCCATTCAAAATTTTATTTATCATGGAATATAATTGTTATCCCTCTTAAAAATTGGACTAATACAAATGGTTTTGGACAAAATGTTGGTATAGGTCACTAATTTGGAAATATACCCACATTTTGGCCAATACTGTTGGTAAAGGTCACTAATTTGGACCTATACCAATAGTTTGGAAAAAAACTGCTTGTTTAGGTCACTTATATGGTCCTATACCAATGGTTTTGGCCAAACCATTGATATAGGCGCACCCTATGTGAATGGTTTCCCCAAAACCATTGGTATAACTAAAAAAAATCAAAGAACCTATAAAAATAGATATCAAAACCATTGGTATAGGTAGACATATTTTTTAAGGAATATTTTTTCAATTAACATTAAAAAATAAAAAGTTAACTTATATATGAATATACATATATATATTTTGGAACTTATTTTCACAAAAGGAATGTTAGGTTATAGGTTAGTTAATTGTATTATAAATGGGAGGTGATGGGTTCAAACCCAAGCTGGGGTTTTTTAATTACCTATACCAACAGTTTTATGAAAGCATTGGTATAGGTTTTTCATATGACATATACCAACGGTTTTCCTAGAACCATTAGTATAGACATATCAAAATCCCAACCTATCCAATATTTCTCCAGACCATTTGTATAGGCTATACCAATGACTTGGAGACCTATAACAATGATTCCAAATTATTGGTATAGGGTATTTTTCTATTAGTGTATACATATGTAATCTTTTTAAGGGTTTATTATTGATTTCCTATTGGGTTTTTTAATCACACTCTTTAAGAGAATATGTATGTGTATACAGAATTCGTGTATAGGTATCCATGCATGTGAATGGGTCTTGTGGATGGAAATTAAGTTGAGAATGTTGGCGAAATTAGTAGTATTGGGAAAGAATATAGAGGATTACATTAGATTTTTATTTATTTATTTAATCTTCTTGGGTTTTTCAATACTAGGATCCCAATTTATTTGTCTTCATTTATTTATATGGCATGTGTTCTATCTGATATCACATTATGATGTTCTACCTTTTTCATGGAAAATCTATTTTTTATAAATATAAATGTATATATATATTATTGATAATATGATATGAAACTAAGAGAATTATATCCCAAATGATTGAGTTTGGACCTGCATAGATACTCACATCCTCTTTCGTGTGGGGATGTGTGCATCGAAACAAATTATAAAAAAGATATATCATCGAGTCAAAAAGTATTGGTATATCCTGAATATATATCACTCATTAAGGAATTAAATTTATCAATTTTTATAATATAAAATGATGGTAATATATATATATATATATGTAATGTGATCCTACATTTCAAATAATGATTTTTGAATGCACTCAGATCCCATAAAACAGTAACAATAATCTCTTTGATGGTAACTCCGAGGTCTGTTTGATAAGAGATGGCCAGGAAAAATGAAAAATCACCACTGAAGTCTCATACAACCTATCAATTTTCTACCATATCCTAGGATACCCAAAATAAAATAATAAAAAATTTCATTGTTATCATTTTGCTAATCCCCAAGACAAACAACTGGGTTTGAGTTGAATATCCACATGACCTCATGCACACCTACCTATCTAAAAGATGCTTCCGACTAACATTATTGGTCAGAACACTGTTAGTGGGGAGACTATAGTCTTAGTACCATATCCCTACACTAAAAATATAAACACATATTGTAGCTCATAGTAATCATGTGGGAGGATAGAAAACCATAACAAAGTATCATATTTCATATATATATTACAAATTAATAAATATAAATACATTTGGATTTTGATGTGTAAAGAATAACTAATTTAATGGAAGAATAAGATAAATATATAAAATACTACGGTAATCATTCTATTTCCATATTGATAAAAAATCTAGATACATTCTCTACTATATATCTTTTTTTATGTTCCCTTTACTCTTTCCTAGATCCCTATACATGAAGTCTACAGGAACATTACCATAAACATACATAGTTCGAGTAATCAAACCCATTATGAGAATAAAAAATTTTCCCTAACAAGTGTGCCCATTTATAAAACCTAAGTACCTTAATAATAATAAATTCCCAAGAAATCATAAAAAAATCATACACTTCTAACATGTTGGAAAAAATTCAACTGTGAGCTCTGTATGTACCATCTCCCACTATATGCCTACTGGATAACAATAGATATGAAATATGATTAGGAATAACCCACAACAATAGAAACACCTCAATTTTAATGATGTGAACATGATATATTTAATCCACTAGTCATGAAATTTATATGTTACTCGTCATTCACTATGAATCATGAAAACATGATACACATTATCTACAAGGAATTGAGTGTACATGGTACTCACAATACACTAGACATCATGTAAACATGGTACTTAGATCCACCAGGAATCATTACCCTGTTTCCTAACCCATCAACATCACAATCAAATTTCATGCACATTCTCCATCTAATTGATAATTGTACCATGATGGTGAACCAGTTCTATGTTCCAAAAGTTATACCTCCAAAGTCATAATATTTACACCTAATATGAAATATAGTACATAGTAAAAGACTAGAATGTCATCATGGGAATAATACAAAGATACATGAAAATGTAATCGACATCATAAACTCAAACAAGCTAAAAGATCATACTCTTGGAATCAAGAAACATAAAAAGGTCTCACATGATACACACACACACACCAACATGCAATCATAATTGAACATGGACAGAAAGATAAAAATCACATATATCACATCTAGAAACAATATTATAAAAGATCATTAAATGGTGAGGAACACCCTACCATATTTTTTATAAATTAATCCAAGGATTGTTAATATATCATAGCCAATATCGTGGTGAAAACCCACAAATAACATGCTCTCACATCAAGGATGTATATATGAAGATATGATTCATTGAAGAAATATGTTTAGAATATATAATCATGAAGATTCCAAATCAAAAAGGTTTCTTATTTTTATATTACTCATGAATTTTGTGAACATAAATAATTTCAAAGTATATCGAAGGTGAAGACATCAATTACATAAATATTATTTTTATTGAAGAACAAATAAAGAATTAATGAATCATTATAGAAGAGAACATCGATTCAATCCAACCGAATCTGATCCATAAAAAATTAATCAAAAAAGAATTTATTCTAGATGGGATTTCAAGAATAATAATCTCTCAAGATGATAAATCTTTAGTATCTTACATGTAAATGTCCACCATTCCCATGGTATCAAGATCCAATAAAAGGAATGTGATTAACATGTCAAACCCACCACCAATCTACCAAGGTATAATCAATGCAATATAGTTATATCTTCAATAAACCATCATTAATAGGTGTAACATGATGTATCCTTAATAAATAACCCTAAAATGTTATTAATTGATTGTAGAGCTCAGTATGATCAAGTGAAATTATGAAAATTCTATATTCTCATCTCATCTATTAAGGAATGAATAATTAGTCATTTGATCACATAGAAAAAAAATATACATTATTTATTTATACTCATCTCTTAAGAAGGTAGAGGACACACTACAAAAGGTCAAGCAGTGGACGTTTTTTCATGACCAAGATGTGTTTTAGACAGTCACCTTTAAGCTTAGTATGGGTTATAAAAACTGTCATGTATTGCATGGTCACATGACATTTAACAGAGGTTTTTTATTTTTTTATGGGTATTTTTGTATATTTCAATTTTCGTAGAATTTAGTAATGTTTAAATATTTATTTAGTAGTGGGGATTTATTTAAAAAATTATTATAGGGTAATATAAATAAAATAAAAGAAACCACCACATAACATATTAAAAAAATTACATGTAACAACCAATAATTTTTTTACTTATTGTATTAAGAGGCAGTTACATAATACTACCACTAAATCAGTTTTCTCTTTTTAAAAAATAATAAAAAAACTATAGAAATACGAAAATGACATATAATAATCTAAAAGATAAATATATGATAAACACATCAAACATCCACGTCCATATGAAAACATCCAATCATCATAACCTCGGTCTAATTCAACCCATATAAATGTCCATATATAAATATAATATGTCTAGTAACAACAAATTCCCAATATATATCCATGTTCTGACCTCAACCACATCTGTCTGCCTCCATAACATGTCATCAATTGAAACGGTCCAAATCATCTGATAAATTATAACATTAAAGTAAATAAAAAGTTAAACTATATATAATAAGTCATAATTTCAATAACATAATTAATAAAATTTTAACATACTATAGAAACTAAGTAACATCATGACTATCTTCTAAATAATTTCTTGGATCATAACTATCAACCATCTACCTACTACTGACACCATCCACCTACAATGAAAACTAGAACATTTATGAAAATAAATGTGAACCAGAAAAGGCACATAATATATTTAGAGTGATGCACAAAAAGTTTTTTATTTTGTTAATCAAACAGGATAAATTTTAATATGGTACAAATAATATATTATCAAAATGAATTAAAAATATAAAAATACCTAATTATGATAAGAGTCAATACTTGAAACTGGAATGGGAAAAGTAAATACTCAAATTTATTTTTAAAGCAACCTGTGATGATCTAAACCTTTATTTAGTAAATTTTTAATGATTTTTATATCACAACATTTCTTATTTTTTAAAAACAACTAAGTGGTTTTTTACCAAGATTTCACATCAATCCGAGGTCATTTTCAGTGGTTTTGACCGTTTTATGCACATTTTATTGAGTTAAAAACATAAAACATTTTTTTCAGTCATAATGGGAAAACTGTTATATGGAATGATGTTCCATCTGTTAATATATTTTAATATTAAATCTATGGCAGTTATCCACTTATTTTAGAGAAATCAGATATAGTTTTGACATTTATGACCATTCCACACAAGTTTTAGTGTTTTAAAACATAAAAAACGAGTTTACGACCATAACAAGAAAATCATCATTTAGAATGATGTGCCATCATTTCCTATATTTCATAATTAAATCTTTAGTCGCTTCCCATGAATTTTGGACAATCCAATATCTTTTTCTTAGTTTTTATTATTCCAAATAGATTTAGATTTTTTAAAACTATAAATATGAATTTACAACCATAACATGAAAACCATCATTCAGAATGATGTTTAGTCTGTACATAAATTTTAAAACTAAATATACAGATTTTTTACCCTGATTTCAGGACAATCTGACATTATTTTTCTTGTTTTTACCATTTCACGCATGTTTTAGTGTTTTAAAATAGTAAAAATATGTTTACATTCATAATGGAAAAACCATGATTTACAATGATGTTATGTCAATTAGTAAATTTCAAAATTAAATCCACAGTCATTTTACCTTGATTTTAAGGCTATCCAACGATGTTTTCTTAGTTTTGACCCCCCAATACTTGTTTTAAAAGGATTTTGTACCTTTTTTAAGTTTTTACCAAGTAATTATGATCACATGGAATGTTATATTGATGTGTTTACTGTGATTACACATTAAAAACAACAAAAATTAATTATACATTTATTTTAGAACAATAAAATATCATTTGAAAGGTTTTTACCATTCCACACATGTTTTAGTGTTTTAAAACACAAAAATCATGTTTATGGACATAATAGGAACACCATAATTTATAATGAAATGCCATTAGTTTTTACATTTCACAATTATTTCAACAATTTTGGTCCCCTAATTTTGGGACAATATGACATCATTTGATTGGTTTTGACCACTCCATGCATGTTTTAATGTTTTAAAACACTAAAAAATAATTTTAATCCATATTAGGATAACCATAATTTTGAATGATGTTCCATTAGTTCCAATATTTTTTAATTAAATATTAGGTCATATTACTTTGATTTGAGGTCAATCTAACATCATTTTCATGGTTTTGTCATTTTCAGGCATATTTTAGTTTTTTAAAACAATAAAAATTGTTTACATCCATAACAGGATAACATTCATTCAGAATGATGGTTTATCGGTTACTACATTTAAATATTAACTCTACATCCATTTTACCACTATTTTAGGAAAATACTACTTTATATTCATGTTTTGAGCATTCACACATGTTTTGGGGTTTCAAAACACCAAAAACATGTTTACGACTGTAACAAGAATACGCTCATTCAGAATGAAGAGTTATTGGGTCCAAAATTTAAAAAATATAGACTGTGTTTGTCCCATTATTTTTAGAAAATCCAATATTGTTTTTCTGAATTTAAATTTTCCACAAACATTTTAGTGTTTTAAAACGCTAAAAATTCATTTTTTAAAATAATGGGAAAACTATCATTCTGAAAGATGTGTGAATAGTCCATACATTTCAAAATTAAATCTACATTCATTGTCTTATTAGTTCAGGATAATCTGACATCTTTCATCTAGTTTTGACCATTCCATGCACAATTTAGTGTTTTAAAGCACCAAATATGTATTTATTTCCATAATAATAAAACCATCATTTAGAATGATGATCCATTAGTTTCTAGATTTTTCAATTAAATGTATAGTGGTTTTAACCTTATTTAAGTACAATCCATCATTTTTTTGGTCTTGACCGTTCCACAAACAACTTAGTGTTTTGAAACACTATAATTGTGTCTATGGACATAATAGGAAATCTATCATTCTGAATGAATTTCTGTTAGTGACTAAATTTAACAATTAAATATATGGTCATCATGTCATGTTTTTTTGGACAATAAAAAATTATGTTCATAGTTTTGACCGTTCCAGGCATGTTTTAGTTATTTAAACACTAGAAATGTGTTTATGACCATAACACGAAAACCAATATTTTTAATTATGTGTCATTGTTTCCTACTTTTGAAAATTAATATAATGGTTGTTTTTACCTAATTTTATGAAAATTATATGATATTTTATTAATTTTATCATTCCACTCACATTTTAGTTCTTTAAAACACTAAAAATTCATTTATAACGATAATAGGTTAAATGTCATTCAGAATGAAGTGTTTTTGTATCATAAATATGAAAATTAAATATACTGTGGTTATAACTTAATTTTATGAAAAGACGACATCATTTTTTTCATTTTGACTTTTATATTCACGAAGTAGTGTTTAAACAAATAAAAATGTCGTTATAGCCGTAATGATAAAACCGTCTGTTGGAATGACGTTCCGTCAGATCCAACATTTAAAAATTAAATCTATAGTTATTTTCCCTTTATATTCAAACAATAAAATGTTTTTTGATGGTTCTGACCATTTTAGACATTTTTTGTTCTTTAAAACACTAAAAATGTGTTTATGACCATAATAGACAAACATACATTCAAAATGACTTATTGTTAGTTTCTACTTTTTAGAATTAAATATACATTCATTATCACATGATTTAATGAAAATCAGATATTCTTTTATTAATTTTTACCCCCTATCACATTATAATAAAATTTGGATATCTTTTAAAATTTCATATTGAGTCATTCAAAGCATATTGCACATTTCATAGACATTTTGTTGGCTTGTACATGTTAAAAATATTTAAAACGAGGTTGTATTATCATTTCAATTCAATAAGTGGTCATTTATTATTTTTGGATCACTAAAAGTACATTTAAATGTTCTAAAATACTAAAATATAGTGACCCTCACTTTTCAAAACATTAACATTGCGTAGCATTGGCAGAATACTTAAACATTATTCAAACAACTACCTAAAGACCATAGTTGTTATAGTGCCTTTGGAAACAAGGAAACATAAACCCTGGTACATATGTGAGCTACATCATCTCCCACTAGTTTTTTCATGAGTATAACACTTCTTAGACCTATCAAAAGTGGTACATATTATCTTAACATGGGGGAAAGGAACCATAAAAGGTGTGATCTAAAATGCTCAGTTAGGGTAAATAAGGGAAATATATAAGCGTAAACATGAGTATAATGGTATGATAATGTGATCCTAAAAATAAAATATCACACCTTGCATATCAAATAGCATACCCAAATTTATGGCCAAAATATTCTCATATCATAAGACATGAATCAAGTGAAATAAATATCATAATCCCTAAAAGCATAAGATAAGAATAAGACATAGAATTGTGGAAAACACATAAGCATAAAATCATTTCCATCGTAGCCAGGGCATCGATTCCATGACCATATTAGTAGTATGGGTCCATTCCCTATACCATCAGAGTGGTCGTGGTTCACTACCATAACCATTATATTTGTACAAGTTCACACCTCATACCATATTAGTAGTCATAGTTCACTCTCATGTACATCATTGTAGCCAAGGTTCACTCCCAAGACCATCTTAGTTTATATCCTGAGATATAAAACGTTACTTAATGCATTTTATAGAGATATAGATCCCACCCATCACATAATTAATTCACACACACACACATTCTACAAAATCAAAAATAAACATTTCATAGCCCATGAAAAGAAAAGGGTATCATAAAAATGTAATGATATCATATCCTATTGAATGAGATAGGCTTCATCATCATTTCACCATAATCCAATCCTAAAAGAACTTTTAAAACATATCTTGAAGAAAGTATCCTTTCTTATTTGAAATTTTTTAAAAAAAATTCCTTTTAATAACCTTTTTCCTTGAAAATATATTCGAAAACATATAAAAGATGATTTGCAAGAAATAGAAAATTTTTAATTTCTTTTTTCCTATAAAATTAACATGAATGATCTTTTGAAATCATTTCGAAAACATTTACAAAAACATAGTTTTTGAATATTTTAGATTTCCCACCAAAGAGAGAGACTGTCAGATTTTACATAAAAACATTATCGTAAGTAATAAAGAGTAGAAAAAGTACCAAAAATAGAGGATACCCTGAATAAATAGAAGATAAGTAAACTGATGAGTATTCTATATATATTGATAATAATATTACATCATGAGAATCATAAATATAAATAATCATGGAATGTGATGAGATTGTCTTAATAAACTCTTATAAATCATTATAATTGGATCATACTCTCCATATAAAAAAAATTACATGAATCTTAATATGTCATTAAAATAATTATATTCCTTATATTACTTGTCAAATAGAATTATATAGACTTTAAATGAGGGTTACGCGTATAACAAAACATTTATCTTGAAGAAAGAAAATTGAGACCAAAATATTTTACTAATTTGGTAATTTTTGAAATCCAATCCCGATGAAATAAGTATCATCAAATGGGAATGTGATTACCCAAAAGTTTCTTTAAAAGACAAATATAACAAAATCATGGGCAGTGCATACACAACACACAAGGAAATAGTGATGAACACAGCTTGTATCTCACACAAACTACAAGTGAGATAAAATCCCTATACCTTTTGTCTGGACTCTCTCTGTACTCATACAAGATTCCAGTATAATAAATATATGTTTACATTACATATTTTACAGAATCAAATTCTTAAATATATTACCATGTATAGTTTTATTATGACATTATATTACCTTGTTGTTAACGGTCCAATGTTTAGGTTTCACTTGGGGTAAAATTCACTTTATTCTTCGCATGTGTCTGAATTTGCTACATCATTGGTCCTTATACATATATCATGATTACAGATTGTAAATCAAAATATTAATATTGGTTATATAATATATATTTGTATGATAATAATCTATTGAATATAGAAGTATGAACTGGAATACACCATTCATGTATATTATAATCATTACGTGCACTTGAATGATGTTTCCGTCTTTATTGACATTTTGAAAGAAAGTATCTAAATGAAATATATATATATATATATATATATGTATATATATATATATATATTATTCTAGTTTTTATGTTATATAAGTTCACTAAAAAATTATTAAAACATTCCACGTGGTGTGTGAATGAATCACATCGCTTTGAGGGGACGGTAGTCCAAACATTCTCAAATGTGATTATCGTATTATGACGAAATGGAAAATAAAATGGAATGAATTTTAGAAAGTAATTGAAAATATTAAATACATAAATAATAAAATATATGATGTATAAAAATAGTGTTTCCATCATAATGACCACCATGATTGGTGGTAAAAAAAAATGAATAATCATCATTTTGTGAGGTAGTAGTTCCTCATACATTGAAAAAATATGCTTAATATACCTTAAATGGAGGTGTGTGTAAGTTTTGGTTGAACCATGACCATAACAACATCCTATAATTTTTATTATACCGGGGTTGTCATATCATAATGGAATAAGGAGTGTGGATGGATGGATAATGAAAATAATTGAAAGGAGATTGAGAGAAGACATTATCTCTTAATCGGGTAACTCCATTTGGTTTGTGAAAAAAGGCTTCCTTGTGTTTCCTTCTGCCCAAGAGAAGGATTCTAGGAGGATTTTTGGGAATTTGGGAGGAGAAATGGTCAGGGGTTGTCTGAGACAAATGATTTAAAATTGTGAATAAAATATAATGATAGGTACCATTTTATAAGGGTGGGAGGGGCACTTTAGGAAACTCCAAAACTGTTGTTTTATTATACATATATCGTCAACCTAAAAAATATTTAAAGTTTGTTATTTATAATTTTTGAAGAGTATGGGTCAAAATAATATCAACCAATTAATTTTAGACATATTTAGGTCATATAATGGACCTTATCATTTGGTTTGAGCCTTTAGTTAAACAATTTAACTCTTACCGGCCGTGTCAACTTGTCTTCTTAATCTATAGGTTTAATATAGATACTATAAAATGACAATAGAACCCTATTAGATCATTTATGAAAATTTTAACACTATTGATGTTATTTTTCAAATACTAATATTTTTTTAATTTTTATAACATTTAAAAAAATATTATGAATTTTAGTGTACCATTTATGTTAATTTTGATAATGTTCAATATTTTCTTTTTTATAAATATTAATAAAACATGATAAATGAGGAAAAATAATTCCAAAGTTTCTTTAATGTTGCTATTTTTCCTACATAAGTTATTGATGTCACTAATTCATTAATTTTTATTTATTTTAATATTGTTAATACCATTTATTTTATATCTTAATAAATTAAACAATTACTATGTCATTATCATACAAGGATTTAATTAAGTTATTTATTCTCTAAAAATAAAAATATATATTTTATGACGAATATAAGTTTCTTATGTTTCAAATTAATAATTATTTTTGTTTTTATATTATTTATAGCCTTACATAAAAAAATTATTTAGTTATTAAATTTTGAATATTACTCTTTTAAATCTTCTTTAAATAATATATAATAAATGTATTAATCTAACACAAGTGGCTTAAAGAGGGTCATATTTATGACCTGATGATTTTTTGGAACCAAAAAAACTAATCCAATTAAATTAGGACAATTTTTAGATTAATTATATATTATTATAATATTATTTTTACCTTTAAATAACCTATTTAACTTCAACCGTGGTAAGTAACATTCAAAATTTACCCTTCCCCAAAAATTATTTTAATCCTATTGAACCACATTTTTCATTTTGATTACTAATATATATGTCAATTTTCAATATTCAATTCACATTAGCAGTAAAATTACGTTTAATGCTAATCAGTAAATGTGTCTAGAAGGCGGGTAAAAAGACGTTAAACAAAGATCAATGATTTTTTATACATAATTATATTATAAAAATGATTAAAACAACGAAAATTGTATTAATATATGTATTATTTATCTAATGTGACTTCAAAGTCAATTTAAATATATATAATTACTTAAATGAAAATGTCAGTTTTTTAACAATAATGTTATCTTTTACACTGTTCATAAAAAATTGAGAATTTTTAGAAAAATAAAAAAAATCACTTAAAGATAATGTGGATATATCAAATTGAAAAATTAATTATATTTTACCAAATTGAATTTCCATAAGTGTCTAATATTATCTTTATTAAAATGGAATTAAAAGAAGTTCATTTGTGAAAACAATATTTTTAAACATAGAATGATTTTACCAAGAATCAAATATTTTATTATCTATATGTTTTATTTGTAAAAAACAATTATAATTTTTTTTTCTGAAAAGTAGTTTTTACTATTAATATAACTCCATTTAATGGATAGGTTAAAATTATCTTATTGAAATAATTAAAATAACAATAAGATATGTTTCGTATAAACTCAGTGTGGTTTGTATCATATGCCAACTTAGTATTGCATGCATCATACACCAAATCAGTGTTGTGTGTTATGTACAACAAGTTAGGTTAGTGTGAAAGGAATATTTTACTAAATTTAAAAGTTTTTTTCAATGTTGTGTGATGTGAAAATATAAAAATATTAAATTAATTCAAAAAAATCCCCATAATTTCACGGTGTTACATTTTTCACCCTTAAAAAGAATTTCGCACTCAAAATACATCTCAATTATAAAAGGTTTAGTACTTAAATTCTTCTTTCATATAAACCTAGATTATAAAAATGGGTACTAAAACATCCCTAAATAAGGAAATTTGGAAGCATAATGGTTAACAAAAGTAACATATATATAGGTTTCCACATTATAGAACATTAGTTGGAAGTAAAGACATGAAGTGGATGGAAAATGTAAAAATTAAGAGGGAGTAATTGAGATAATCAATCCCAAACAAGTGAATGATCAAAATAAATTTGAGGGCCTCAATTTCATAAATCAGGGATAATTTAAAAGGCCATCATCTCCACATAAATTCAGGTACTATGAAATTTTTTTTGATCACTTTCTCAATGCTGAATAATTCATGATAAATTCATATAAACAAAATTTTATTCTTGGGTTGTTCTTGGAACAATTTATAATAAATTTATTAACTCATGGAATGATTTTCCTAAAATTAAATTTGATGACTAATGCACTGAAATGCAATCTTAGTAGATCATAAGGCCCGTAAAGGAATAAAAGGTCTAACTATTTGTTTATTACAAAAATCAACAATAATTAATCTATAAAAATAAAAGAAACACTACTAGTTCATCATAAATATTTATTCAAACGAATATTTATACATTAACCAGGAAATTGCATAGGGTAGTGGTAGGTGTGACACCATTTTCATCCTTCTTTCATGGGTACAATACCCGCGGCCTTTCCAGACATCATTGTTTGTCACCCAAAATACATGATTTCCTTCTCAAAAAATATTAATGAATTAAATCCTTGAAATAATGTGAGTAACTAAATAACCATCGAACCCAGGTTTTCAATACAAACTCTGTGCCAAAATACTTCCCCTAAAGTTTAACTCAATACTTTCATTTATGGTAAACCTTATAACCCTTCTCAAATTTGAAAATCCAAAACATTGGAAAGAGAGTCATTAAATTACCTTAACATAGATTACCCTGTATATTATAAAGTATATCTTGGTTGTAACATTACCAACATGTGATTACCCTAATCATATATTCTCCTAAAACATGGTAACGAAATTAATTACCATAAATCATTTTTGAAAACATTCTAGCTTCCTTATTTCAAAGTATATTGGATTAACTCTTTAAATCCAAAAATGTTGTAAACATTATTTGTGGTAGAAAGCACCACCTATAGACATGTCCTTACATAGTTTGATGGTAATCAATGCTTTCAAATTTAATTATTTATATTCCACATATCATTATCCATACAAAATTATCTTCTCATAAACAACATTTTAAGGGATACCTTTCCGTAGTAAAAATATAATCTTATCATTAAATCACTTCATACGTCCATAGAGGACATTCAACATATACTTTTAAATACTAAGAGAAAAACAAAATTATAACAATAATTGAATATTCCATCATGAAAAACATTTTAATCAAAATACAAAAATACTTTGATTACATAATCCTTAATCCATTAACAATAATACATCTATAGTATCACATTTTGTCTGTTGTCTCGTAATCATCCACAATGTCACCATTACTGACACCACCCTATAGGTTTTCATGAGGAACATTCTTATTGGGACATTGGTTTTCATAAAAACCATTTTTTCAGCACTTAAAACACTTTACCTTCAATGATGACTTTCATAGGACAACATTCTCACCCATTTTCCTAACCAAACACTTCATTTTTCCCCTGCAGTCACGAACATTGTTTAATTATTTTCCAAAGTCAAAAAAATTTCTTATTCATACAATAAATTCCCTTAGGTGATTCTTTCCCCATTATTGAAACCAAATAATAAAAATCATCTTTCTTTCAAGGTCCCCATTATGAGAACTCTCATTGAACTCTTTCTTTTTCTTCTTTGATTAGTTTGAGAGTTGGTTAAGGTAAACAATATTAATCATGTTACATGAAAAATTATTAGGCATGATCACAAAATATTTCACTCCAGTGATCATACCACATGAATTCTCATTAGAAAATAATCCATCATATTCAACATTAATCTAGTTCATTCTAGTTCTCACCGTTGACAAAAACCAAAAGTGAAGTGTGAGCATTAATTATCATAGTAGAAAACCACATAGGCTGGAAAAGAGTTACATATATAATTTATAAATTATGACACCTTCCATAGTATATTATTCAATAGAATTATCCAAGGTTATTCATATCTAACTTATATCTAAATCTTTCATGTTGGTTTCTCAATAGTATGTGAATTCAAAAATCATATCTACTGGGAGTGTCAAACTAAGTGTGCAACAATGCCCATTGTCGTGTACCAGATTACCCTGAGTCAAGCCTGATTCACCTTTTCATAGTTGTTACCCATAGGTACATATATTCTAGATCCACATCCACTTATAGTATCCCTACAAGGATGTATTTCTTGGGAACGACTCATTATTTTTCTTACCAAATTTCTAGGACATTTTCCTAATTGTTAAATCATCGTTATAATCATCCTTAGAGAAAGACATAGACATATCCTTAGAAATAATCCTTAGGATATCACTATGGTTATGTCATCCTAGTTTCCAAATGTTAACTATACTTTTTCTCTGACGGCATCTATAGTCACCCTCTCTTTTATAAACATTAATATTACATTACTTTTGTGGAATACATAAACATTATAAAAATAGATACCCAAAGACAACAATTAGTGTAATTAATTTGGAAACATGGAAACATAATCAATGGTACACATATGATCTATATATTCTCCATCTAGGTTCTTCCTGACTAGAATCTTTCTTAGACATATCAATCATAGTACATATCATCTTAACATATTGGAAAGGAAACAAAAATGGAGTGATATAAAATTATCAATAAGGGTAAATAAGTTGGACATGTAATCATAAACATGTGAATAAGGGTATGAGAACATGATATTGTAAATAGAATACCATACACTTGATATCAAAGGTCATAAGAAAAATCATGGAATAAACATTGGCAGTTCATAAGACATGAATCATATGAAATAAATATAATATGCTTTGAAAGCATAAGATAGGAATAAGAAATGGGATTTTGAAAAACACATAATCATATAATTATTTTCATAGCATCTAATTAGTCACTTCCAAGACCATCATAGTAGTATGGGTCTCATACCATTATAGTGGGAATGGTTCACTCCCATGTCCATCATATTAGCATGAGTTCACTACTCATACGATATTAGTAGACATGGTTCACTCAGATGGCCATCATAGTAGTCACGGTATACTCCCAAGAAAATATTAGTTTATCTACTGAGATTTAAAACATTCCCCAACACATTGGAGGAAGATATAGGTCTCACCTGTCACATAAGAAAATAATACATACATGTGCACAAAGATCATAAATAAACATATCAAAACCCCTAAAATGAAATGGGAATTAGAAACATGTAATCATATAATAACATATGGAAATAGATATGTTTATTAATCAATAATTCATAATAATTACCCATGAAAATAATTAGGCTTCAAAAGAAAATAACTCTTTAAAAAGAAACATGCTTTATAAACAGCATGCCATTAATACATAATACACTCAGAGAAATAATATGAATGGAAAAATAGAATAATTTCCTATATAAAATAATTAGTAACCGAAATGGATGTTATCTTATATGGGAAATAATTATAAGAGATTTTTTAAAACATTTCATGATGAAAATATCCCTTATTCTTATAAAAATTGTTTTTATATCATAAAAAGTTTTTATTTGAAATTAGCTTTTAAAAATAATAAATAAATCTTTGAAACTCGTAAAACAGTTTTGGAATACTTATTACTTGAAAATTACCTTCATGGATCTTTTTAAATCATTGGGAAAACATTTTTTAAAACATGGTTTTTGAATATAATAGATTTCTGACTGAAGATAGAGACTGAATTTTTTTTAAAAACCTTATCTAAACTACAAAAGTGTAAAAATGGAATTAACAATATATGATACCTTGAATAAAAATAGTATAATTATACTCATGAATATTCATGGTAGAAGTATAAAAATATTTTATCAAGGGAACCATAAACATAAACAATCTAGTAGATTGATGAGATTGTCTCAATAAATTATTATAACTCGATACCATGGGATCATACTCTATATGTAAGAAAAGAAAATTTTATGAAGATTAATATATAATTAAAATAATTAATTTCATGATATATCATATAAAATTTAACTATATACACATCAAAAAAGAGTTTAGGTGCCTAACAAAACAATAATTTCAATGATGAAAAATTGAGACAAAACTGTTTTACCAATTTGGTAACTTTTGAAAGCTAAACCTCATTAAACAAGGATCATAAAATGGGAATTTGAATAAAAAAATGTTGAAGTAAAATATAACTATATGAAAATAATGGGTAGTATATACACCACACAAAAGGAAATAGTTGTGAACATAGATTACATCTCACAGAAATCAAAAGTGAGATGAAATCCCCTTAACGTATGTCTTGACTCTCTCTGTAATCATAAAATCATCATGTATAATATATATAATTTTATTATAGATATTTTTCAAAATAATATTCTCATTCAATTACCATATAGTGTTTTATTATGACCTTATATTATCCTCTTGTTAACGATCCTATGTTAAGGTTTCAATTTAGGTGAAATTTACTTGGTTTTTACATTTTTTTAATTTGTTACATCTTTGGTCCTTATACTTATATCATGAATCCATAATATAAAACATTACATAAATATCAGGTATATAAAATGTATTTGAATTATAATAATATATTGAATATAATATTTTTAAATGTAATACAACATTTATGGAGACAATATGCCATACGTAAGCATGAATAATCTGTCCGTCTTTATTATCGCATTGAAAGAATGTATCTAAATTTCATATACGTATGTATGTATATATATATCATTATTATAGTATCATTTTTAGGCAATATATTTTTAATAATCCTCCAATTAATACATTCTATGTGGTGTGTGAATGAATCACATCGCTTTGTGGGGCGATAGTCAACACTTCCTCAAACATGATTATCATATCAACACCAAAATGGAGTGTAAAAATGTATGAATTGTGAAAAGGAATAATCAAGCTTAAATTAAAAATAAATATAATATACGATATAAATTTAAATATAGTTTCGACCATAATATCCCCCATGATTGGTGGTAAAATAAAAATGAACAATCATTATTTCGTGAGGCAATAGTTCACCTTACACAGAAACAATATGTTCAATATCCATTAGATGGAGGTGTGTGTATGTGTATGTTGAATCATGAGAATAAAAATATCCTAGAATATTTTTTATAGTAATTTTTTCATACCATACTGTAATAAATATAGAGGATGTGGTAGTGAATGAAAATAATTGAATGGAGCTTGAGAAAAGACATTACCTCTTAATCAGGTAACTCCTTTTGGTTTGTGTCAAAAGGTTTCCTTGAGTTTCCTTCTTCCAGAGGGAATGCTTTTAATAGTAATTTAGGAAATTTGGGATGATAAATTTCTAGGATTTTCTAATCCAAGAGGATTATAGATGTCAATAAAAGATAAGTAGAGGATCCCTTTTAAAAGGGGGGAGGGGCACTTTAGGAAACTCCAAAACTAATATTTTATTATAAATTGATATTCAATTTAAATTAGCTCCAAAAAGAGTTATTTTTAATTTACGTCATGGATGGATTTAAATCCTATAATAAAATTAAATTTTGACATGTTTATGTTGTATAAATAACCATATATTTCGGCTTAAACCATTAACTAAACAATTTAACTCTTACCGGGACAAAATGTCTTTTTACACTATAAGTTTAAAATTGTTACTATAAAAGGAAAAAAGAACCCCAATTGGATAATTTTTGAAATATTTAACAACATAAAAGTTCGTTTTTTGAGTCTTACATTTTTATGAATTTTATGACATTTTATAAAATATTATTTTTTTGATGTATCATTTATGTCAATTTTGATACTATTCAGTATTTCAATTTTGAAAATATCAAAGAAAAATGATAAATTCGGAAAAATACTTCAAATATGTCAGAAAAAATGTCTACTTTACCAATAAAATTCGTGTATGTCATTAATTAAGTCAAATTATAGTTATTTTCACACTATGTATTTCATATCTCAATTTATTAAACAATTATTACATCGGTATTGTACAAGGCTATAATTATATTATTTATTATTTAAAAATATAAAAAACAATTATCATGATGAAGATTAATATATTATATTTCCAATTAAAAATTATTGTATAATATATCTTATGTATTAACATGTATAAAAAATATTTTCATTATTAAATTTTGAATATAACTCTTTTAACTCATCTTTAAATAAAATATAATAAATGTCTTAATCTAACAGAAGTGGAATAACTAGGATCATATTTTTTACATAAGTTTGATTTTTATTTAAACAAACATATAAAATTAAATTAGGACATTATTTAGGGAAACTATATATTATTATAATATTATTTTTACCTTTAAATATCATATTCACCTTTAATCGTGGTAAATAACATTGAAATTTACTATTAAAAAATTATTTTTATCCTATAGAACTACATATATCATACTGATCAAATCCATTTATTTACATTTTTATAAATTCAATTCATGGAAGTGGTAAAATTACATTTAATGCTAATCTGTAAATGTTTCTAGAAGGTGGGTAAAAAGACATTAAAAAAAGTTCAATAAATATTTATTCCAATTCTATTATAAAAATGAATAAAATGACCTATCTTTGGATAATATATATATTATTTTTATATTGTAAATTAAAATTAAAATTAATGTAAAATAATTCGTTCATTGATAAAGTCAGTTATTTAATAATAATGTTGTTTTATTCACTTCTCGTCAAAAATCGAATGTTTTCAAAAAAATAAAAAATGATAAAACTAAGCTACATTGGAAATTTCAAATTCCAAAATTAATTATATTTTACAAAAATAAATTTCCATGAGTGTCTAAAATTATCTTTATAAAAATAACCGTAATAGAAGTTCATTCAAAAAAATGATATTTTTAACCACAGAAGGATTTTACCAAGAATCATATATTTTATTACCAAAATTTTTTATTTATATAAAAAAATTATAAACAATATTTATAATGTATTTATTACTATTCATTTAAATATTTTTAATGTCTATGTTATATTTATCTTATTTAAAAAATTTAACCCATAGAAATAGATGTTTTGTAGAATCACAATGTTACATGAATCGTATGCCAACTCAGTGTTGTGTGCATCCGACACCAACTTAGTGTTGTGTATAACATATGACAAGTTTGTTTAGTGTGAAAGGAAACATTGGTTTAGTGAAATAATATTTTTAGTGGCGTGTGAAGTGAAAATATCAAAAGATTAAATTAATTTGGAAAAAAGAACCAAAATATCTATGTGTTAAAAAAATGGTATTTATGGGAATTGTAAGAGTAAAATAACTTAGATTGATGCAGCGTCGACAACTAAATTTCAAAAAATAAATATGTGGTTTTTATCCTATGATAACTTTTGTAATCAATAAATAATTGTTTAAAATTATAATTTTATAAATAATATATTTTTAATAAAAGTAATAAATTTTCAACATTTGTAATATTATTTTAATAAAATTGTAAAATGTAGACTAGTTATGTTATATCTTTTGGTGCTCAAATTTAATTCTAGAATGTGAATTTTACATTGTAAACCAATGTGTATTTCATAGTCACTTATCATTTAATGGAGATTTTTATATATGAGTGGTAGTTTTTATATGTTTTGTTTTTTGAGGTTCTCAATGGTGGGTTTTTATTCTATTGAAATTATATTTGAACATAAATAAATAATTAGAAAATTAATATAAAAATTTCTATGTTATTTTGTGGTGGATATGATGAACTATCACTAAACTGATAAAATATTTTTTATTGACGATTATCATAAATTTCATATACATATATTATGGATATTGTATATGTTCATTAAAAATGAGTGAATGTTCTATTCAATTTATAATTAACTCCTTGTGATGATCTATAAGGCTGATAATTTTCTTATGGATCATGCCTTTCATCCACTAAAATAAAGAAATTAAGAAATTTCCATTTGTAACTACCAATTTTCATATGTTTGCCTATAAAAATAATGTTTGTTGAATTTTTATTTTAATATATAAATATATCTTTATTATTCCTGATCAATAGAACTACTATAATCCACTTTAAGAGTATAAGTAATAGATGATTCCACCCAACGAATGATATGTAAAAGTGTTTTTCTATAACCCTTCCCCGATAAACATCCTATATCCTCAATCCTTAAACTATTAAAACAACATCATTCTGGGAAACTGATGCTGATTGTGAAGGGTTTTTATCCAAGACTTATTGAATTTAAACTTATTAATAAAAAATAATAATATAGATTTTTTAAATATATAAACTTCTTAATGATATATAATTCATAAGGTTTCCATTTTTATTTATTGTTATTTCAAAAATAAAATAACATAATATAGAAAAATATATTATAACAACAAACAAACCATAAACCCAATTTATAGGGGATGAATATATGTATCAAACAATTCTAAATTAACATCCTTTGATACATGTAGCTAGCCCCATTTAAATGGGTTTAATTATGGTTAGTTGTTATAATATATTTTTTATTACTATGTTTTTATGGTGATGAAATAATATGAAATGTTAATGAAAATTACTTACTCCATCCTCTTTGGTAGGGTTTTTAAAAAACCGCCATCTAGTTTCATATGAACATTAAACAATATCTCTGTGTATCCAATAATGTGACGTAATTGATTATAATTTATAAAAAATGTAAACAAGTTTGAAAAAACCATAAGTTTTAAAAAACTGATATAAATAATATTGAAAAAAATACAAACCAAAATTGATATTTTTCATCAAAAACAATGAGACCCTAAAATGTGTGGAATGACTTGTTTCACATGATTCACATAATTGTTTTTGATAATTCCTATAAAATATATCAATACTAATAAAAAAATATAATTATACGGTTTATTTGTTATTATGATAATGTAAAATATGAAATAACCTCATTAGATGCACCCCTATTGGTATCAACAAAGATCTTCTATATAAGGCCACAGCCTTAATCATTACTTAATCTTGAGTTATTTCAAGAATACACATTGAGGATCTTTTCAGGTTTAGAGTTATATAGAATTCAATAATAAATCATGCATTACATTCCACATTTAAACAAAGTGGTTACATAAAATATAGTACTCATTTTTACCATCAATGGAAACATATTTAAAATAAAACATGGATTCTTTCTTGACACTTCTTTGACACTATCATCACATCATGTACCTTTCCCTTGACCTATGAAAAACATTTCAAAAACATGGGATGAACATAAAAAGCTCAGTAAGGGATATAAAAGTACGAAATGAAAACATTAGTCAATGTATGAAATCATACTTTACTCATAAAACATAAGAATTTAAACATACCTCATTAAAACATGAATAAATCATAGAAATCATTAGACATAAAGGTAACTTGAGACATTCATAACATTCTTACGTAAGGAGTAACCCTCAGGGTTACGTTTGGAATACCCATCATAGTATACTCCCTAAATCTCTTCAGAGAAACCTTAACGTTTGACCCCTTCGTGTTACCCAATGCATTGGAGAGGTATATCGGGCTCACCCACCCTTAGTTTATCACAGAACCACCTCGTCTTTATAACAATTCCCAAGAACCATAACATAATCGTATCACATAAAACATGCACAAAGGAAACATAAAATTTCCACATTTCAATCACAAGATATCAATAAAACACATTCATATAATAAAAAAACTATGAAAACCAATTTCAATACCAAAATAAAAGAAAAGTAAAACATGGTATTTATTTTTCATTTAAAAAAGGTTATGGCTTATAGAGGATGCCGAAATCCAAATAATTGTCACGGCGGCAGAGAAGTCAATGTCTCAGCATACGTACGAAAAGAAACAATACTTTTTTCATTTTGTAAAATGCTTCGTATAAAAAAAGATTTTTTTTGAATAGACATAAAAGTCAAAGGGGTTTATACACCGTATAAAATGAAGTTGTGTATAAAACAAAATATGCCTCAATGAAAGGAGATTGAGACGAAGTCCCTTACCTTGGGTCCGACTTGACTCGATCGTTCTTTAACCTCATGAATAATAAACATGAGTTAATTTATACTTGATTAAGAACCTTTTTAAAGTTCATTATTCCTTTAATATCACTTATTACCATGTCATGAACACTATGTAATTATTTAAGTTAATAATGGTCATTTTGTCGATCATTGGTATTTGAGTCAAAAATAAACTTCTTGTAATTAAAATTCGTTCATGTGTTAAGATATCCATTATATCAAGAATTATATTCCTAATGTAGGTATCATATATATCATATATATCCAGTATATACATGCATTTATAATATTACATAACATTTAGAGGTAAGAAATGAAATGCACCGTTCATGGAGACGGTAAGCCGTACGTATGCATGAACGCTACTTCCATTTCTATTTCCTATTTAATGGAATGGAATCATAATGATATAAAGGTATATTATAATTTCAGTATAATATCATTAACTCCATCCTTTATATGTCCCGCATATGGGATTAACGAATCGAATCACTTTGAGGGGGCGGTAGTCCGCACTTCCTAAAATGAAGATATCGCGTTTACCCATAATGGAAACCATAAATGTATGCCATAAATGAAAAATACAGAAGTATAAGGAAAAAATAAACATATTTTATATCATATATAAATATAGTGACATCTTAAAGGACACCATGAAAGGTGTTAAAAGAAGATTGAACAATCATAGTTTCATGAGGCAGAAATTCGTCATCCACGTAAACAGTATCTTCTTTAACCATTAGATGGAGGTGTGTGTAAGTGTTGCTTGAATAATTCCTATAAAAAAGTCCTATTATATTGAAGATACTAGTTTATTTACAGAATAAATGAACAAAATGAGTTAAGGGGTTGAAGAAGCAAAATAAAACAAAAGAACACAAGTGAAGACATTACCATTAAATCGGGTAACTCCTCTTGGTTTGAACCAAAAGGGTTTGTTGAAGAGATTTGTGCCTAAAGTAAGGAATCTATGATGAAGACAGGGATTTGGGGAGATAAAATGTGCAGATACTGGCCGATAAAATGGGTTGAGAGGTGTTGGTGAGGAGGTAGAAGTGGGGGCCTTTTATAAGAGGGAGGAGGGGAAGTCATGGAAAGTTGTAGAATGTTACTTTATATTAAAATGAGATTCAGATTTTAAAGGTCGCACGTTGATATATTTCGAGGATAAGGTGATAATGGTTCGAAATATACTCATCCAATAAGTCTTTTACAAGTGTAATTCTTAGATTTTACATTATCTTTTCATTTTATTTAAATCGTTCATTATTGAGGTAATCACTACATCATCATGATGTCATAAATAATTTAATTTATTTAATGTCTAAAAATTATAAAAAAAATAATATGATGTTGGAAATATTTTTATATTTCCAATTACTATCTATAGTCTAAGATATCATTTATGTAGACAGAATTAAAAATGTTTTACTCGGGTGATACATTCTTTAGTGATATTCTCCTTTCTTTAAAAATAAAAAGATAATGTGTCACTTTCACCCAAAAGTGATTCCATGGGGTCCCATATTTTGGAAAAAGACATCCCATGGTCGACCAGGACACAACCAGTAGCATTAGGACAAATATTGGGGTCATTTGTTATTATTATGATATTATTTTATTATCCTTAACTACCCGATTACTAATTAATCAAAATAATTAAAGATAATTACTGTGGTTACTATTCATATTGTCCAAAAAAACAAAATAGTCTTAATTAAATAATTCAGAACTTATGATTCTAAATAAGGAATCCATTTTACCAAATTCCAAACATATAAGTTTCAATAATTAATTTAAAAATAATTCCCGTTGTCAAAAAAAATAGCGGATTTTTTTTAAACAATATCTATGAAAAGTTTGGAACTTGTTTATGCCCAATTACAATGTGAAATTAATTCTAATGACCAAAATTGGATTAAATGGTAAAAATATATTCTAATTAAACTTTAAAAACAATTAAAAATATTATATAACCATGTAATTAAATTTGATGAAAAAGACGTTTTGATGTAAAATGCAGTATTTTTCACTATTCATTACAAAATGAACATTGTCAGAAAAAATACCAAAAAAAATTTCCAAAGTAAATTTTAATGTCCCAATCATAAAGGATAAGTTTATTTTGACAAATAGAGATTATAAAATTTTCAAAAGTTTGATTTAAATTTTTTTTTCCATCAAAAGGCAGTAAACCAATCTTTTAAAAATATTAGAGTATGCCATGGTTAAGATTGAATTTATTATCATTTTAAACCTCTTAAAACTCTATATAATTCATAAATAAACATAGATATGAAAATATATTATTCATTACTTACTTAATATGTTACATCAGTCCCCCCTTTAGAAAATTGTGTCCCCGCAATTTATTTACTTATCGAATAAGTGGGGGTATTTATCCCTCATTGCATTTTCAGATTCCCATGTTGCCTCTTCAATCATGTGGTTTTTCCAAAAAACCTTTACCTGATGAATCACCTTATTCCAGAACACTTGATCCCTGTGGTCAAGAATTTGGACCGGTTGTTCCTCATAAGATAGATTCTCTTGCAGCTGAACTACCTCTGGACTCAAAACATGAGATGGATCTGGCATGTACTTCCTTAACATTGAAAAATGAAAAACATTGTGTATTTGAGATAAACTCAGAGGTAAGGCCACTCGGTATGAAACTGATTCAACTCTCTCCAGTATTTTGTATGGTCTAATGAACCTTGGACTCAGCTTTCCTTTCTTACCAAATCACATCACACTTTTCCCTGGTGAAACATTGAGGAATACATGATCACCTACCTCAAAAGAGAGATTTTTCCTCATGTTGTCTACATAACTCATCTGCCTGCTCTGAGAAATTCTCATGTGTTTCTGTATCAAATGAACTTTTTCTACCAACTCTTCTACCAATTCTGGTCCCATCGACTTCCTTTAACCAACTTCATCTTAAAAAGCTGGAGTTCGACACCGCTTCCCAGATAAGGCCTCAAATGGTGCCATCTTTATACTGGAATGAAAACTGTTATTATAAGAAAACTCAACCAAAGAAATATGTTGGTCCCAACTTCCCTGATAATCCATCAAACAAGCATGTAGCATATACTCCAATGTCTGAATTGTTCATTCTGACTACCCATCCGATTGAGGATGAAAAGCTGTACTAAAATTTAATTTAGTACCCAACGACTTCTGAAGGCCTTTCCAAATGTTATAAGTGAACCTGGGATCACGATCAGATACAATGGAGAGAGGATATCCATGTAACCTGACTATCTTTTTAAGAAAAAAATTGGAAAGTTGATCTGGGGAAAAATTATATCGTATAGAAAGAAAGTGAGAAGATTTTGTCAAGCGATCAACAATAACCCATATTGCATTATTACATCGAGGTGTGATCGGAAATCCCACAACGAAGTCTAGGTATATATTCTCCCATTTACACTCTGGAACTAGTAAAGACTGAAGCATTCCTTTCGGTAACTATCACTCTTCTTTAACCTGTTGACAAGTCAAACACTTCACAGTAAAATTAGCAATATCTCTTTTCATTCCGTCCCACCATTAATACTTCTGAATATCTTTATACATCTTAATACTACCTGGATGAACTGAAAACGGAGAACTATGAGCCTCACATAACAACTCTCTCTTCAAATGTGAATCACAAGGCAGACACAACTCTTCCAAAATATCAAAACACAATCATTATCAATGTTGAATTCAGGAAACTTACCCCTATGAACCAGCTCTACCTTTTTCTACAACTCAATGTCTTGCTTCTGTGCTTGCTTAATTATGTCTTATAGAGAAGATTTCATTGATACCTGAAACAAAACAGAAGAACATCCTACACTAACAACATCTATTCCAATGTTCAACAATTCCTTAACCAATAGATCTCTTTCCAAATGCAACATTTTTAATTAAGCATTACTTTTTCGACTCAAAGCATCATCCACTTTATTTTCTTTTCCCAGATGGTAATTAATTGTACAATCATAATCCTTGATTAATTATAGACCTCTCCTCTATCTCATGTTTAATTATTTCTGAGTGAATATATACTATAAAATTTTGTGATCAGTATATATTTCACACTTTACTCCATACAAATGATGCCTCTAAATTTTTAAAGCGAAAACAACAGCAGGTAATTCCAAATCATGTGTAGGGTAATTTACCTCATGAGTTTTCAACTGATGTGAAGCATAAGCAATAACATGATCATTCTACATTAGGACACAAAAAAGTCCATTCAATTAAGAGTCATTTTAGATAACAAACTCCCCATTCCTGGAAGGTAGTGCCAAAACTAGATCATTCTCCAATATTCATTTCAATTCCTGAAAACAATCATCACATTATTTTTTCCAGATAAACTTAACACCCGTCCGAATTAGCTTAGTCATTGGACTAGATAACCATGAATTTTTTTAACAATCCTTCGTTAATAGCCTTACAAACCAAGAAAAATATGAATCTCAGTTACATTTGTGGGTCTTGTCCATTCTTCAACAACCTTTGTTTTTGCAGGATCAACAGTTATTCCAACTTTAAAAACAATATGACCAATGAAAGAAATTTGTCGCAACCAAAACTCGCACTTTCTGAATTTCCCATAAAATTTATTTTCTTTTAAGGTTTGAAAAATAACCCTTAAATGACTTTAATGCTCTTCTTTACTTTTAGAAAACACAAAAATATCATCAATGAAAACAACCACAATCTTATCCAAGAACTCATGGAAAATAATATTCATAAGGTCCATGAATACAACAGGTGAATTAGTTAGCCCAAAAGGCATAACTACAAATTCATAATGGCCATATTTTGTATGAAACGCGGTCCTCGAAATATCTACTTCCTTTACCTTCAACTGATGGTACCCCGATCTCAGGTCAATCTTTGAAAAATATTGAGCTCCCTGGAGCCGATCAAAGATTTCATCGATATGAGGCAAAGGATATTTTTTCTTAACAGTGATGTTATTCAAGGATCTATATTCAATGAAAAGTCTCATAGAACCATATTTCTTTTTAACAAATTAGACAGGAGCACCCCATGGTGATGTGCTAGGTTGAATGAAACCTTTCTCTAATAAATCTTGCAATTTCTCCTTCAACTCTAAAAGTTCAACTTGTGCCATTCGATAAGGGGGTTTTGAAATTTTCTTAGAATCATGAACTAAGTCAATAGTAAATTCAACTTCTTGATATGGTATTATTTCTGGAAAATCATCAGGAAAAACATCACGATACTCATTTACTACTGGAACATCATTAATCTAAATAGTTCCTTTATTTTCAACAATATTTGCAGGGTAACATTTATTTCCATATTTATAAGTTTCTCATCCTCTTGATATGTTATCAACAGTAAGGGTCCATTAATGTACACAAACTGAATGTATTTCTGAAAAGAAACATTTTTAGCTCTAAAATCAATCTAAGCATGTTAAATAGAGAGACAATTCATACCCAGGATAACATCAAACTCTACTAGAGGTAAAACAATTCTGTATGCAAGTAGGTTCTTTCCACAGATAAGGATAAGGAGATTCTTATAATATTTTTTTGCCTCAACATTTCCCCAAGGTGTTTTTACCACATGTGTAGGAGTCATTCCTTAAGATGGAATTCCCAATTTACTAGAAACGTTTTCAGAGATGAAAGAATGTATAGACCCCGAATCAAACAACACATTGGCATAATATGAGAAAACAAACAAAGTACCTGATACCACTTCATTTGATGGCCCAACATCTGTTGAAGTAGTTGCAAAGGATTTCACAACACCTTTCTTCTGGTAGTCTGACTGCTTCCCATCATTCGAGCTCTTTTTCGAACACTCATTTGCATAGTGACCCATCTCATTGCACTTGAAACATTTCACTAACTGTAAATCAAATTTGGCCTTACCATCACCTTGATTTTTTTCAGTGGAATCACGAGCCTTATGTCCCATCTTACCACATCGGTAGCACTTTCCAGAATTCAGAAGTCATTCCCCAGCATTCCTTTTATGACATTTATCACAAAATAGAAACTTAGTTTTCTTACCATCAGACCTTTTTGAAGAAATCTTCCCTTTCTCCTGCCACCTTGGTCTCTTCTTCTATTGGTTGTTATAGAACACTTGATCATCGACAACTCTATTTCGACCTTCTCAGCACATCGAACAAGCTTTTCATAACTCTTGAACTCATGAGAAGCTCAATCCCTTCGATATTTTGTCTTTAATCCTGAGTAAAAACGAATGATTTTACTATCAAGGTCTTGGATAAAATTTGGATCATACTTTGCCAATCAAGTGAACCTTTATTCATAAGTAGCAACTAAGTCGTCCTCTTGCCTCAATTTCAAGAATGGTTTTTCCATCCTAAGTCGAATAGCCTTAGGAAAATACTTCTCAAGAAACATACCTTTGAATTCATCCCAGTCTAGAGGATCAATATCCTCAGTGTCCCTGATTTTTTTAACCATCGACCACCATTGATCTGCTTCACCCTCCAAACGGTAAATTTAATGACTAACCATTTGATTGTATGAGCACCCCATGACATCGAAAATCTTCTCCAGTGCTTTAATCCACCCTTTATCTAGCACAGGTTCAGATGATCCTCTGAATGATTGGGGATGTTGCCTCATGAAATGTTCCACCACTGACATGTTCCTCTACAGTTGATCTAGTTGATCTTGTGCATGGATACCACCACCATTTATTGCTTGAGTCAACTGCGCCATTACTGCAACAAACTGTTCAGTTCCAATTTCAACCATCTCATGATGCTGGTTTGGAAGGTCATTTCCTTCTTTATACCTTCCTAGCACTACTTCCATGTTTCCTCTGCAGAAAACTATTCTGAACAAACATGTATTAGATGAAGCAACATGTTAATCTTCAAATGATATATCTTTTCAATTTGACCATAAAAAATATTTTTGGATAATCATTTATTATAAGTCTAACTCCTAAAGTTATCTAAACCTCCCTATGATACCAACTATAAGCCCCAACCTTAAACATTACTTAATCTTGAGTTATTTCAAGAATACATGTTAAGGATCGTTTTAGGTTTAGAGTTTTATAGAATTAGAGCATAAATCATGAATTACATTCCACATTTAAACAAAGTGGTTACATAAAATATAGTACTCATTTTTTTCCATCAATGTAAACATATTTAAAATAAAACATGGATTCTTTCTTAACACTTCCTTGACACTATCATCACATCATGTACCTTTCCCTTGACCTGGGAAAAACATTTCAAAAACTTCGGATGAGCATAAATAGATCAGTAAGGGATATAAAAGTACAAAATGAAAACATTAGTCCATGTATGAAATCATACATTACTCATAAAACATGAGCATTTTAACATACCTCATCAAATCATGAATAAATCATAGAAATCATATGTCAAAAATGTAACTTGAGGCATTCATAACATTCTTACGTAGGGAGTAACCCTCATGGTTACGTTTGGAATACCCATCACAGTATATTCCCTAAATCTCATTAAAGAAACCTTAACATTTCACCCCTTCGTGTTACCCAATGCATTGGAGAGCAATATCGGGCTCACCCACACTTAGTTTATCATGGAACCACCTGTCTTCATAACAATTCCCAAGAACCATAACATAATTGTATCACATAAAACATGCATTAAGGAAACATAAAATTTCCACATTTCAATCACAAGATATCAATACAACACATTGATATAATAAAAAAATTATGAAAACCATTTTCAATACCAAAATAGAAGAAAAGTAAAACATGGTATTTATTTTTCATTTAAAAAGAAGTTATGGCTTGTAGAGGAAGCCGAAACCCAAATAATGTCACAACGGCAGAAAAGTCGTTGTCGCCGCATACATACGACAAATAAACATTCCTTTTGTCATTTAGTAAAACGATTTGTATAAAAATAGATTCCTTTTTAATAGAATTAAAAGTAAAAGGGGTTTATACACTGTATAAAAGAAATCTGTGTATAAAACAAAATATGCCTCAATGAAAGGAGATTGAAATGAAGTCTCTTACCTCAGGTCCGACTTGACTCGATCGTTCTTTAACATCCTGAATAATAAACTTGCGTTAATTTCTACTTTCTTAAGAACCTTTTTCAAGATCATTATTCCTTTTATATCACTTATTACCATGTCATGAACACTATGTAATTATTTATGTTAATAATGGTCGTTTTGTCGATCAGTGGTACTTGAGTCAAAAATAAACTTCTTGTAATTACAAGTTGTTCATGTTGTAAGATATCCATTATATCTAGAATAATATTCATGATGTAGATATCATATATATCATATATATACTGTATATACATGAATTTATAATATTACATAACATTTAGAGGTAAGAATTGAAATGCACCGTTCATGGAGACGGTAAGCCGTACTTACGCATGAACGCTACTTCGATTTCTATTTCCTATTTAATATAATGGAATCATAATGATATAAAGTTATATTATAATTCCAGTATAATAAAATATATAATATCATTAACTCAATCATTTATATGTCCCACATATGGCATCAACAAATCAAAGCAATTTGAGGGGGTGGTAGTCCACAATTCGTAAAATGAAGATATCACATTTACACATAATGGAAACCACAAAGGTACACCATAAATGAAAAATATAGAAGATTAACGAAAAAAAACATATTATATATCATATATAAATATAGTTACATATTAATGTCCACCATGAAAGGTGTTAAAAGAATATTGAACAATCATCGTTTCTTGAGGCAGAAATTCGCAATCCAAGGAAAAAATATGTTCTTTAACCATTAGACGGAGGTGTGTGTAAGTGTTGCTCGAATCCTTATCATAAAAAATACTAGTATATTTAAGATACTGGTTTGTTTACAAAATAAAGGAATAAAAAGATTTTAGTGGTTTGGAGAAGAAAAATAAAACAAAAGAATACAAGTGAAGACATTACATTTAAATCGGGTAACTCCTCTTAGTTTGAACCAAAAGAGTTTCTTGAAGAGATTTCTGCCTAAGGTAAGGCTTCTATGATGAAGATAGTTATGTGGAGAGATAAAATGAGCAGATATTTGCCGATCCAATGGAATGAGTGGTGTGGGTAAGGAGGTATATGTGGGGGCCTTTTATAAGAGGGAGGAGGGGCACTCTTGGAAAGTTATAAAATGTTACTTTATATTAAAATGAGTTTCAGATTTTAAAGGACCCACATTGATATATTTGGAGGATAATGTGATAAGGGTCCTAAATATACTAATCCAATAGGTATTTGACAAGTGTATGTCTTAGATTTTTCAATATCTTTTCATTTTATTTAAATCGTTCATTAATGAGGTAATCGCTGCATCATCATGATGTCAGAAATAATTTAATTTATTTAATGTTTAAAAATTATAAAAAAATACTATGATGTTGGAAACATTTTTATCTTTCTAATGACTATTTATAGTCCAAGAGGTCATTTATTTAGACAAAATTAAAAATGTTTTACTCGGGTGATACATTCTTTAGTGATATTCTCCTTTCTTTTAAAAATAAAAAGATAAAGTGTCACTTTCACCCAAAAGTGATTCCATGGGGTCCCAAAGTTTGGAATAAGGCATCCCATGGTAGACCATGACACAACCAGTAGAATTAGGAAACATGTTGGGGTCATTTCATATTATTATGATATTATTTTATTCTCCTTAACTACCTGATTACTAATTAATCAAGATAATTAAAGATAATTTCCGTCGTTACTATTCATGATGTCCAAAAAAAGAGTCTTAATTAAATAATTTGGACCTTATGATTCCAAATATGGAATCCATTTTACCAAATTCCAAAAATATAAATTTTAATAATTAATTTAATAATAATTCCCGTTGTAAAAACAAATAGCGCGTTTTTTTGAAACAATATCTATAAAACGTTTTGCAATTGTTTATGCCCAATTCCAAAGTGAAATTAATTATAGTGACCAATATTTAATTAAATGGTAAATATATATTCTAATTACACTTTAAAACCAATTATAAAGATAATATAACCATATAATTAAATTAGATGAAAAAGTATTTTTCATGTAAAATGCTGTATTTTTCACTATTCATTAAAAAATGAAAATTGTAAGAAAAAAACAAAATATTTATCCAAAGTAAATTTAAATCTACAAATCATAAAGGATAAGTTTATTTTGACAAATAGAGCTTATACAATTTCCAAAAGTTTTATTTTAAAATGGTTTTCCATCAAAAGGTAGTAAAACAATCTTTTAAAAATATTAGAGTATTCCATGCTTAAGATTGGATTTATTCTCATTTTAAACCTATTAAAACACTATGTAATTAATAAATAGACATAATTAAGAAAATATATTATTCATTACCTACTTGGTATTTTAAATTCTACTTCTCATGAAAAATATTTTTAGGCACATTCTCATACACTTTTCAGGATCCAAGAGAAAAGTAATTAATATCATTAAATAATCTTTATTTAAAATCACCTTATTTCATGGTGATATTTTTCATAGTTTGTGGGTGTGAAACAGTGTTAGAAACATCATAACAATAAGACATCTTGAAATAGAAATCATAACATTCTCTCATTATATGAATTTTTTTTACTAATGTACTTTAAATTAGATATAAAGGATAATTAAATTAATATTACCTTTACTTGAGTATCAAATACCTATTTTTTAAAGGGTGTATGAAGATCCCTCCAATATTTATAATCAATGGGAATGTTCACCATCTTATAAGCATACTTCCCAATAATATGCTCATAGATATCGATAACATCACTTGTAGGCACCCCAAACTAATCAAAAGGAATCATAATATTTAACTAAATTATGTCCCATAAATATGTCGTGTTCATATTTTTTTCCCTTCTATGGTTTTCATCATTTGTTTAACAAATTAATTGAATAATTTATAAAATATTACATTTTTTTAGAAATTAAAAACATACCACTTACAGTAAGTCTCTAATATTCTCTATATTGAGGGGTAATGAACTACTCCATTGCTGGAGGTAAATCAAGACGTAGGCTACCAATGAAATTTGGTGAAATGACTTGATCGCTAGTAATTTCTGGTATAAAATAATCAAAAACATAAATAGAATATAATGCTAGTGGTGGTGTTCATTGAGATGTAGATCAGGTAAGATCTTTATTTTTTTTGTTCTAGAAATTCCTGTGTTTCAAGTGATTACAAAACCCATTATTAAAATGTTGTGTTGTATAAAATTGATTTTAATTATTGGAAATGTTTCTATTCAAAAATTGAATGTTTTTTATAAAATATTTTTAATAGTGTTTTGATGGATTCTTATTTAATTGAGATGTATAACAAAAAATCATTAATGGAATTTATTTATTATGTGAAACTTATAAATATTTAATAAATTAGTGGTATTGATCACAATTATATTTTAATATATTATTTTCATATTATATATATCGAATACAGTATAATAATTAAAGGGTATTAATTAGAGGCCTATATCATTTCATATAGTATATCTATGATATATTTTATGTTATATAATGCATCAATTAGTATTTCCTTATTGGTTATTATTTCAATATTAATCAATATAATTATTCATATAATCATTGATAATAAATATTTAATCATAATAATGTTCTTAAATTATTATATAAAAATATCCATAAATTTCAGTAGCTACAATTTAGATGTATCTCCCAAGAAAGGTTATTAAGTGAAGCAATGAAAAATAAAAAATGCGATCTTTATTTTTTTGTAGCTACTGAACCAATCTGATGAAATTGCAATGAAACCAATCTCACTAGTTCCACTCCCAGGATGTTTCTATGTTGAGTGTTCAATCCCAAGCACACCTAAAATTGTAATGGGATTATGGCTAGAACAAAGAAGGAAAAAATATAAAAGAGTCCTTAAGTTGTAGAAAAATATTTCTGATAAGAAATAAAACTAAAAATTAAATAATCAACAACTACCATTAGTAAATAAGTAACCAATTGAATAAAAAATTTATCCCTGAAAAAAATTATTCAATACAATGACACATATACACCCACCTAAGTGAAATATATATGGATAATAATCCATTATTTGTTATAATAGGCTCTATAAATTTAATTATACCTCTTTAGTAAAAATTGTCTCATGATGATGGGAGCCAATATGGGGTGAGGGGGGTTAGAAGGGGGGGGGGGGGTTCTTGTCATTGATGTCACGCCCAAAGAGGAGGTTGAGGGGACACTAGGGTTTGGGGGTCATGGGCTTGGGGTTCGTGGGATCAGTGTCGCCATCTGAGAGAGGATAAATGGAGGGGATGGGGAATGGAGGTTAAGGTCATGGGGACACCATCGGGGAGAGGACAGAAGGTGGGGTAGTGGAAAGTGGGCCAGGTGCTCAAGGTCACTGCCGAGGAGTGGATAAGAGGAGGGGTGTGGGGAAATGGAGTGGCAGGCTAAAGGTGACCATTGGGGATAGGGTAGAAGGTCGTGGGAGTTTGTGGGGGGGGGAGCGGTCATGGTTTCATAGAGGGTGTGGGGAGAGGGAGGGATTAGGGTTTTTTAAAAAACATTTAGTAGCCGTTTAATTGAAACAACCACTAATTCAAAGCATTAAAAAAATATTGTGATGATTTTATTAAACCACTGAGGTATTATAATTTTTTTTACCAGATTTATTTTTTTGTTGTTACTAGAACAACCATAAAAAAACCACCACTAACAATATCTTTTCTTATATTGAAAATTGTGTAGACCAAGAGAACATCCACAGTTCAACTGTCACCGGATCATTACAACCATTGGTAATTAATGGAAGATTAACAAGGGTGCTCTAGATTCAAGAGGGTAGGTCCCAAGTTTGAAATAAGGGATTTTTTGTTAGAATTGGGTGATAAAGGTGTCCAATACCATGTGAGATTAAAATATTGTATGGTTGATTTATTTCACTCATAGATTTGGTGTACTGGCTTGATGTTGTGATTCACTAGTTGTCTAATTACTATACATGAGAAGATTTATATTCCTTGATAAATTAAATGGGTTTTTTCAGCACCACCGAAAGTCCAGTGGGGTTTGCAAAAATGAAATGACTTATTGGTGCCCCACCATTGAGTTTTTGGGTTCAACCAGGTGACCGGTTATATCTTTCTTGCCACAAAATAATTATTCACTTTCTCACACTCCATACTTGGATTCGTTGAATTATTATCACTAATAACCAACCTACATACTACCACTAACAATTAATAATCATAAGATAATATATAAATTTAATGAAACAACTTATCTCATACATCAAAATGAGTGATGATGTTACAATCCATATATATCAAGATTAAAATATAGATCCAATACAATTTTTAATGTCCAAACCAAACCAATGGTTATGATCTATATATCCAAAATTCCTCATGCATTACCCACAATATGTAAGAGTTTTAATAAAAATAGCATGAGTCAAAACAATGTTAGATAGGATACTTTACATTCCAGTAAACATAAAAATACACAAACTTAATAATATTAATAAAAATTAGATTATCAAGTAGAAGAATAAATATCTAACGTGAAAATGGATGGAACAAATATAATAAATAATAAATAAACTAGGATCTTAGTGTGGCTAGAAAAAAATGAGTTTAAAATGAATGCATATACCAAAAATGAAATCTTTAATAATCAACTGATGTTTTTTCTAGTCCCACAACTAGAACCTTTCCCCACAAATTATCTATCTATAATAGTCCCTTTTACATTACATTGATCCCTATACATGAGGTCTTTACACATATCAATATTATCATATAGGGTGTGAGTAATAAAACTGTGTAGGGAACCCCCAATGAATCCTTATCAAATGTGATGTAGAATAATAGATGTATTTTATGAAAACCTTAAATGTGCATGAAATCATAAAAAATCCCATGTAATGGGTTTTTTAGATATCTTAGCCACCATGAGACTTGGATAGACCTTATTCAGCATTGTGATGGTAGAATAACTAAAATAATAAGATACCAACAAGATCTAGACACATAGATAGGGAACATGTCTCAATGAATCCTCAATCAATGAAGTGAACATGCTACTTGGAATCCACTATTCATCAAGTTTATATGATACTCATCATACAATATTTGTAATTCTTGAGATGAACCATTGGTTCCAATCATGAGATCCATAAGACTTTATGTGGACCTCCGCATATACAGGAACCCATGGACTAGAAGTAGGGTTTTGAACACCATCGAAGGGGATAATTTACCAAAATTATCATATCCAAAAATAATTAATATAAATAAAATATAACAACTCAACCTAAAAAAGTAAAATAAAATAATATCATTTTCACACATGTCATATAGTAAATAAATTAATGATCTCCTTATTTGAAAAACCAAACAAGTGTAATAGATTCCTTGTAAAAAAATGTGGAAACCATTGGATTACATCTCGATACCACTCTTATCATCATACTCATTGACCCAACTATTCTCCACATGACCCTGCCCTTTTCTAGATCCTTTTTTCAATAATTGATCACATGAAACCAAATGATCATACAAGGTGTGAGTAGTAAAACCCTATTGGAAACAACAAATACATCCTTAAAAAATGCACACCCGTACAATGTTTTTACAATTATAAATGTAAATGTGCATTAAATAATAAACAATAATAAACCAAGAACACTTATGCTAACCATGACACCATGATCCCTAACCATTTCCTCTTTAGATTCACACTGAAAGGATGATCAATGATCTCAAAAGTAATCAAGCACTAGCAACATGTTTTGAAACATGATACTTAGTATCCTAAAAGAATATAGTCATGAGTATGGCCCCAAATCCCACTAGGGAACTATACTAATTATCTACAAGGAAACAGGTTCCAACAAATCTACTTGGTATCTATAGGGAATCATGTTTTGGGAAAAGTGTTAAGGAATCCATTCTATTACCCTATGCATGGATCGACTCTCTTCAACACTACACATCGTGCACGGAACCCATTTAGTTGTTATGAAACCAAGACAGTCTATATTTCAAGAATTCCAATAACAATATCTAATTTCATTGTAACAAACATAACATGGAATAGGAAAGTAATAAAAAAGAATCATTTCAACATGGGAATGAAATGGAATCAAATATAATTACATGTTATCATATTAAAACATAGAAACAATTAATAATTAAAAACTCAAGGAATCATGAATCATAAACATATATTATAAGATATTTATAGACCCACATGTGATCAGACACATGCATGTATTAAAACAAGGAAACATAATACTTATACTAGTGATACAAGTTTATAGAAGACCTCCATGTTGTAAGAATCTTGATGTCGTAGTTTGATAGATGATGAACTCTAAGTTTCCTCAATGATAAAAGGTTGAACCACATAACTCACCCACGTAGAATGATCTCACACATCAGGGATTAATATCATCAGTGCCAATTTATCAAGAATGAATTTCATGAAAGAGAATAAATACAATTAAATTTTATTTATGATGGTTCTATAATCACATACCTTAAGTATTCCTTGAATAGAATAAACTCCATGGTATATCGATAGAGGTGTCACCAATTCACAAGATCCATTGTAAATTTAGGAATAGATTTTGAATTTATAACCAAATATAGAAGAGGGAATTTGGTATAGAATATGGAAATAAATTAATAATTAAACCATAAATGGAAAAGTGATCCTATATGAGATTAAATAAAAATAAAGATTCAAGTTGATCAATCTAAGAAATCATGCCACGAAATATCCATTATTTTCAATAGATATAGCTCTGGTAAAAGAACATTTCGTTAACCCATCTAAGCATCCTAAATTCTAGAAATGATCCATGAATCTCTCATTAGATCGAATTTGAATATCTGGATTAGGGAGTGGAATTCTAGTTCTAGGATTGTTTTCTATGGAAAGATGGTAGATCAATAGGAAATTTGTTAAATCACTTTTTTTTCAATATATACCTCAATCCATGATCAAAATCTATCATCAATCTAATAGAATAAATGTTCAGAGGAGATAAATTTTTCATGTAAGGTTCTATGAGTCTTAAAATTTGATAGGTATTCATATAATAATAATAAATTATTAAAAAAATCAATAAATGGTCATTAATGTGGGTTTTAGTATCATTAATTTCATACACTCATGGTTTCGAAACATTGTTGTATAAACCTGTGCAAACATTTTATCCTTTACTAGAATGAGTTTCATGGTTACCAGGAATATTAGTGTGGATTTTCAAATAGTATGACTTTACAATTCATTGAATGTATAGTTTCCACATGTATGCTAAATGGTCTGTCAAACTTTGTGCCTTGGGTTGCATGGTTTCCCACGGATTATTCAATCTGTGTGACATATGTTTTATTGTTAGTCAAACTGTGTGTTTTTTCAACTTGGTTGATTCCTTGTCTGTAATACCATGCACTGTAACTAAAATTTGGCTACATGGTTACCTAATGAATCAACAAGGATGGGAAATTTTTTCTTAAACTATATACCATTACAAAAATTCTCTACAACTATAAAAAATCATCAAAACCCCCAGAAACTCTACCGAAAAACCATAGATCAAATATATTTTAGTAATGGAAAATAATAACTCTAAACACACATAGAAAATAAAAGGTCCTTAATTTTACCCCTATATATACTTACTATCATCAAGAATCATCTCTAGGTATTAAGTTCAATTAACTAAATACATTGATCCTAAACATACACATATGACTCCCAACTCCCCTCATTGAATAATCCATGATTCCATATGATCTAGATTAGTAGTAATATCTTATCTTAATGTAATTTATCACCCCTATCTATAATATACACCAATAGCTCTACATATGATGTATCAGCCTCCATCTCAATATCCATGTAGTCGATTATATGTGTTTAATTAGGCATGTACTTGTAGCAATGAGGGCCATGAAAAAAATCATGCATACCTCAGTGAACATAATAGATTCTCCAAATTATTATCCACTATGTTAATAATGTTGGGGATCCCAAAGGGTCCAACATAACATATTACTGGCTTCCAATTATTTTTAAAACGTTGGAGGTGTAACTGTGGATTCAAACATAGAAAAATACAATCTTCAATAGAACACACTGAGGTATCATCCTATTGTAGGAATAAAAAATACGTCTTTAATTTTTAGTGATCAACCTCTTATAAATTAGTTGTACTCTCCTAGAGGTCGCAGGTTCAATGATGAGACCCACATGCACTATTTTATTAGCCTTATGTCATACCATACTGTACTGAAGACTACGATGAAAGATCAATGTATGTCATCCACTGTACAAATTTTCTTCTTTGAATGTAATATTTATAAGGATATAAAGGAATTATTGATCATATTTATTTACTTATATAATTCAAAAAGACCTACCAAAACCAAAATTAAAGGAAAATCTATGCAAGAATATTGTAACATATTCATACACATTCCCTAGGTCATCTACTGAGTGAGTCTCAAGGATCCTTAACAATTTTAAAACCTTCGTTAGTCATTAGATAAAAAACAATTCCATGGATCTATAAGGTCATTGGTATCCCCACCTCAATGTCCAATGTGAGGAACTCCCACATCCACATGGGAACAAATTGTGGATGGAAGATTCCACTAGAATGTTGTTGCTGGATCTTTTTCATCTAGATGGTCACACATCTGGAAAAAAAATCTAGTTATGTTCCTTTTCATCCACATCCACTAGAAATTATTCTAGATTCTAGTGTATATCTATTTCACCATAGGATTTACCACCCACATATAGGTGTGGTAGTCTCTCAGTACATCATCCATGATAAGAGTAGGAAGTATAACTCTCATATATACCAAGACTACATCATAGCTATCCATTAAAAATATAGGTATCATGTCACCTCAAGCTAGCTATTTGTAAATTAAAATTCTATCTATTAAAACCACATATCTAAACATTACCTAGTCTACTAAATAATATGTCACCACTAATGGGGATGACATCATCGATCCTGGGACCTTGAAAGCATTCATCCTCCAATTATCCAACCTGTTTATTAGAAACCATTTTCCATATGATGTCCATTAAATAACCACTTATGTATCTTTAATATTACAAATAATATAAACATAAATCACATTACTCATACTAGGTGAATAAGATATCACAAATTTTAAATAATTTCTATAAAAGACCCAGTGCCACTACCTTATGTTGAGGTTCATCGGCGTGAAGATATAGTAAAGCCTATTGTGGTCAGTGTAGACAAACAAGCACTCAATAAAGTGATTGTCTCCCATACATTAATACGAGGATGATATTTTCTAAATCCAAGTCTTGGGTAGTATATTACTTCATAGGGGGTCATATATGACTTGACACTTAAGATGTTACCTGATCCCTCTATATTATCTAAGATCCTAAATGAACTCATGATGCATCATTGTATATAGTATAACAAATCCCTATATTAGTAATAATGAACACTGGTGATATATTTAAGCTCTTATTAATCTCATGAAACTCATATTCATAATAATCCAACCACTGAAACATTAGTCCCTTTCTCATCAGTGTGTTTATGGGTTCTGATAAATAGGATTTGTCCTGGATTAAACACTGATTGTATCCCACTAATCCCAGAAGGATCCTGATCATGAAAATATTTCCAGTTCATCTAAAGGATATTAATATCTACACTCTATTTAGGTTTATGAATATATAATTCTTAGAAAATAAATTACATAATAATGTCAACTAATGAATCCAAATGTAATAGTTTGATAGCTTGGTATAAATCCAATTTAATCAAAACATACTCAAGGATCTCTCATAATGTATAACATACATCTCAAGGATTTGTGAATAGATGAGTATTTCATCGAATAACATCAATAATAATGAGCATAGTTATTGGTGGAAGACCATTTTCATTTCATCCATCAATTTTTTAATGTAATGAATTATCCAAACATCATCACTAAAATAGTGACCCATAATTTTTATATATAAATACCACATTTTATTAGATTAATATTCAATACATACCATTTTTATTTAAACAAGACTGATAATTTTAGAGTGTATTTTTGGATATCAACAATTGGCTGTGAATCTGGGGGTTTTTTGAGGTTTTCTGTCTCTGGTTCCTCTGCTTTTTGATGCTGATTGTATCAACATCGTAACCTGCTTACATAAAGACCTAGGGAGGGTTCATCTTTGGTATAATTGGAGCAGATCCATGCCTTGAGTGGCATTTCTGGTTCATGATGACTTAGATCTCCCCATCAGTGGTGTTACCTCGACATGATTTTGGGTCATCTAGTCCATGCTGACGATGGAGTGATATTGTGTGCCTTGGAATTTCCTCTAGGCTTCTACGATGGTGGTGATAGGATTTCTCATGGAGTGCAATGGGGGTGGGATTTATCTTGGAGTGCAGGGGGATTTTATCAGGATGGTCGTTATTGGTGGTGCTATGATCTTGTGTTTGTTTCATGTTGGGTAACACAGATAGTATATATGGTATTTCTTCAGATGAGGTCAGTGCAGATCACTTCCATTGTGCATGGCTTATCAGATTTAGACGATTGAGAGGGTATGACACTTCCATCGGTACTGGACCCGTGCATTTTTGAAAAGGACAGCTTGTTGAGCAGCCATGATAAGGTAGAGACATGACATAATGATGTTGATGTTGGGAAGTCGTTCTTCTATGTAGATTTGTCCTGGGTGGAAACCCCCTTGTTTCTTGGATTTTGTTTATGTATCTATGTTCGTGAAGTCTTGGTTTTTCCCCTTTATCCTTAAAAGGGGGCTTATACAAAATCAATAAAAATTTAGGCCTTCAGGCCATTCAGTCTATATTTTGAAACATGGATACACAAAAATATTTTTCTCAATAGTCCTACATCATCTCACATTATATTCTTCATAACAAGAAATTTTTTAGAAACATGATACAAAAATTTTTATTTATAACCTAGTTAAATTATACATAAAAATGTGTGAGATTTCATTCTTAGAAATTGTAAAATATGTAGATATCAATGATCACATAAACATGACAAGATAATTTGGTTATAAGGATGAGATAATGAAAATTGAAAAATATACCATGAATATAATATATCATAATATTAATTCATGATATAATGTTTGGATATTCATAATACATGAATCATATTGGTGTCAAACAATATGAGCCATGAACTTAGAACATTATCATTAAATATAATTTTTTCACATATAAATAAGAAAAAAATAATTTCCATTATAAACCATCACTACCATTGCTATCATAATGTATTTATTTCAGTAACTATTCCACCATATACGTAGTCTAGGTTCACTTCCAAGACTATCATTATTGAAATAGTCCCTTAATGAACTGGTTTCACTCCCCATTTCAGCCCATATTTTCCCATATTACATCTATAAATATCCAATTCATTATAGTGATATAAAATTATATCCCTAGCCATCACATAAATTCACACATATTTACACCACCTGATCATAAAAAATTCATCATATCATAAACCATGGAAAATAAATTGTTTTCAAAAACCATTCAACATTTCATCCTATCTTAACCCATTGGAAAAAAATGTTTCACAAACAAATATTAATTATAATGAGAACCCATAATGAGAATTAAAATTATTGTATCATTGGATCATTTCCCTTTTAAATCATATTAAATATCATATAATGTTATCAGAAATGAAAATTTTCTTTAAAAAATCTGTAAAACATTTTATAATGAAAATAAAATTTTATACTTGGAATCACTTTTCAAAAATCTATAAATGTTAAAAAAGTTAAAGAAATTATATTATTTTAAAGAAACCATGGAAATATTTAAGGAACGATTCAAATAATTGAGTATTTACGATAGTGGTAACTTTTATTCCTACTATATTTGTTAAAATAATTATTCCTTACACATTTTCACTAAAAAACAAAAAATAATTATTCATCAAAAAACATGAAGATTACATAAAACAATAGTATAAAATTAACAATGATAAAAAATGACATTAATAATTCTAGGATACTATTAAAAAATTATTGAAATTATTTTAATGAAAACATAAAAATTAATGAAGACGAATTTTCGATTGATGAGAGAAGTAAAGTCGGTTTTTCATAAAAAATTTATTTAATAATTATTAATTTATTATAATGAGTAAAATGGAAGGAAAAAATGTTAAATCTAGAAATATTTAGAGGATAATAAAATTCATTTTATTTTTTATAGATAATTCTTAAAATTTTATCATCAAAATAATTATCATAAACAATCCTGATAAACAATGAGATTATAACATAAATCCATCCCCACATTGAATAATTTTGAATAATATGCCCCATGAAACAAAGAAACATATATGGATATTTATATCCCATAATTGTAACAATTAAAATAATAAATTCAATTCATGCAATGTGTATACACCACATAAAATATACATGTGATAAATAAATAACAATTGTGATAGAAGTAAAAGTGAGATGAAAATCTCTCATCTTAAGATCGAATTTCATTGAATGAACTCTAACATACTGTATATTAAATTTTTTTATAATTAAACACAATAATAATTTAGTTTAATATAATATAATATATAATTAAATTATTATATTTCAACACCCATTAATAATTAGTTCCTTATTAAAATTATCTTTTACGTGTGTTAACTATTTCATTTCTCTTGAGAATTTCAGTTCGGTAGTTTTAGTCCTTCTAATTTGATCATTGTTCCACCATAAATAGAATTATATTAATGATATTAATATAATATATTTAAATATAATAATTATTGATATATATATATATATATATTCATCCATAAAAGATAGATATGGGAAAATGAGTCACACCGTTTGTGGAGAGGGTAGGCCATACACACACATAAACATTGTTTTCAATTTTAGATATATAGAACAAAAAAAGTAAATATTAAATCAAAATTTTAGATTAATTAATAATATATATATATATATATAATATTCATTACATATATTTTTATTACCATCCTTGTAAATAAGAAATTAAAAATGAATCATGTTGCTTTGTGGAGGTGGAAGTCCACACATATGCACAAATGATGTTATATTTTTTTTCAAATTATTGGAAGGTAAGAAGGTAGATATGATATTATAAAATACAGAAGATTAATTATGTCATAAATATCATTCATAAAACTTATAACCATCATAATAACCATCCATGAATGATGGTTAAGGAAAATGAATTGTATCATTATGTTGATGTGGTAGTACACTCATATGCACGAGAAATACATTAACTTCCCATTTAATAGGATATAAGTATATATTGGTGGATACATAATAATTAATAAATTTTAGAACATTTATTATGGTTAATATATAATTTTTAAGAATACCTCAAATTTAGAGGTGGTAGAAGAAAAAATAATTTATAATAGGTTAGGTTAGATGATTACCTCTTCTTAGATTGGCCTCTTTTAAATCCTTTCTTGAGGACATTTGGAATGAACTTTTATAAAGATAATAACCTATAAATCATTTATATAAATGGTTAGAAGACATTGGTGATGTTTTTGATGATATGGAAGGGTAGAAGTTGTGTTAAAAGACAAATGAGTGGTGTCCTTTTATAAGTGGGGTTGTGGATACAATTCAAATTTCTTACAAGATTAAAATATAGTAAGATTATTCGAAAGAAAAATGATACAAATTAGAAGAATATTAAATGTTTTGATAATATTTTGTTGAAAAATATCTATAAAATAGTATTCATAGATGTTTAATTGGAATAAATACCTATATCTCTTGGATAAACCCGTATAATTTTTTTAACAATTATTATGGGGAATTATCACAACTATTTAAAAAATTGATTAAGAAAAAATTGAAGTTCCCTCATTAAAAAAAATTAAAAATTATGAATCAAAATATTTAATCTCATTTATAAAATTAAATATTTGAAAGTGGAATAAATTTCATTTAAAATAAACTCTCAAAATGTGATGAAAATAGCTTTTGAGGAAAGATTATTTTCATTTTTAAATAAATGTGTTTATAATAAAATAAACATATAAATAATTAAAATGTAAATATTTGGATTATATAATATAAATTACCTAATTTTTCTTTTAAATTAAATTCAAATAAAATGTATACCTATAAATTTCTAAAAAGAAAATATAGTTTACAATAAAAATCATTATTTCTCACAATTCAACAAAAAACAAATATTCTCATAAAATTACAACAAATTAACTCTAATATAATTTTAAAAATTTTATTTAATAAAAGGTAAAATTTTTCAAATAAATATTTTAAGGGTTCAAAAAATTCATGATTTTATTTTCTCACAAAAATCTATAAAAATTATTTTTGGAGAAAGTTTTATTTTTAAAACACATAATGACTTTATTATAAATTGAAGACTTATTTTTAAATTGAAAAAACATATAGATATTTTAATTTAAAAATTATTTTTATTCATAGTGAAAATTTATTGTCTATGTTGTAATGGTATACTATATACAGTTCATTTAGACTCAGGGTTTAATGTATCAAAAGATATTGAATAAACAAAATTTATTAAAAGATTATTTATTATAAAATATCAGGGTGTCATATTATACCACCATAAAAAGTAAAATTCAATAAAAAATACATCCATATAATATTAAAAACTATGGGTATATTTATTTAATCCCATATTTAGTTTCCCTTGCTGTTTCATCAAACTTTTAATTCCCTCAGAGAACTTTAACTAGGAGAGTAGTCTTATACAGTATAACTTTATATCTATGATCTAAGATTTAACCCTTTTTTCTTCACAGTAAATATCATTATCTAGTGGTAAAACTAATGAGTGTAGTATAAAAGAAGGATTGGGTTCATACTTCCATAAGAGAGATACATGGAACACATTGTGAACGTGATAGAGATTCAATTGAAGTACCATGTAATAAGATACCATCCATGTTCAATCAAGAATATAAAAGGGGTTTACTTATACAGGGATCATATTTACCTTATTTTTTAGTCTCATAAAATTATTACCTTGATAAAATCATTAGAATACCTTAGAAATAAATTTTAATTCATGATTTCATAGATGATTTTCAGTATAATATTTCTTTTGAATCTGAACAACCTTGACATATTGTTGAATGGATCTAACATTTTTTTACTATTTCCTCAGCTAGAATAGTTCCAAATAGATCTATTTTTATAACATAATTATAAAACACAAAATTTGTATATTTATATACATGGTGGTCTTCATATGGCGCCATATGAATTTTATAGTTAGATATATTGTTGTAAGAAAACTTAAATAATGGAAGATGTTGATCTCAAAAACCGTTGAAAGCTTTAAAACAAGGTCCTAAAAAATATTCTATATTCTCTGAGTATATATCTAATATAGACCATATGTTTGATTATTATATGAAGTACTAAAAAACAACTCAAAATCATGATCTTGTTGAAGAATTTTCTAGGACATCGAGGTAAACCTCAGACCCCGATCTGATACAAACTAAATTGGAATCCATGCATCACTAACTCGTCATTAATATATTTTTTCTAAATATGATCGATATATATATATATTATTGTAATTAAGTTTGATGTAATCATAACATAATCAACTACAAAAGAAATATCATTATGGACCTTATAAATTTTGGAAAGTCTGCTGAAAAAATCAATGCTGATGTATTCCAATTTTTATTCTGGTATGGATAGTGGATGTAAAATCCATTTAACATCAATTTGAGAGACTTAACATGAAGACATAATAAATATTATGATGTATAATATACAATTTCACTCTTCAAGTTTTCCCACCTGTGATACTCTTTCATATATCAATACATCTTTATACTTGTAGGATGGATAGAAAATAATGAAAAATGAGCTTCATCTAGTCGCTCCTTCAAGAATACTTCAGAAAGGACTCAAAAAGAGTTTCTAAAAATCATAATTACAGCATAATATATGTTTATCTTAGGATTATTTCTCACATTCTTTTTTTGTTCTACATCGTTATTTTCCACGTCTTTAATATTTACCTCAATATATGGTTGAACTCTCAATTGATAAAGATAGTATCTTCCCCATCATTCAAGATTTAATGATCCATAATTTATAAATCTAGAAATATTCGATATTTTTTTATCCTCATCAAATATAATCTATCACGATCTTTTTTACATAGATCATTTACCATGGTTTTCACTTTCCCTTGGTGGTAATGTATAAATAATACACAATCTTTTTTTATGTCCAAACATCATCTATGGTGTATGCTCACCTCCATCCGAAATAATATATTTTTTATAAATTTTTTATCAATATAAATATATATCACACATATCTACATAAACATAATTCTACCATATATTTGATGAAAAAACTAATATTATTTATTCCAAATCATGACTTTTAAAAAAAAATTATGAACCGTCAATCTTAGGGAGGCATGATCTAGGGACATATATTCTACATAAGGATGCATCAAATTCCATTATATGATTCATCATTAAATATAAAAAAACACATCTACACTACTAGGTAGTGTAAGAATAGATAAATTGACTATGGTTCTCTTTAGTACATTGAGATTTTCTTCGAATTCAACTATCCAAATGAACATAGATCCCATCCAGTTATCTTTGTGAGTATATTAAATATATACCATAAATTGTACACAAAGAATTGATAATATCCATATAAAACTAGAAATATATGAATCTCAGTCCCAATGGTAGGTCTTGGACAATGTTCAATAATATCAATCCTTTATAGATACACCTTTATTCCCTTCACTTGAGATAATATAATTGGAAAAATAATCTTTTTTTAGAAAAAAAATTACACTTGATTATTTTTATAAATCCACATGGATTGGTGTCTTCAATACAATCCTTAAATGATCTTCATTATTTTCCTTAAACACTGAATAAATAATTATTAATTCTATAATGACTACCAAAACATATCAAGTTAATGTATATATATAATATTCATTAAATAAATGATGTTAGTTGGGTAATTTGTAAGAACAAATAGAAATAATATAAATTCACATCAGTTATACATCATAATTTGTTTTTCATAGTTATATCATTCTTCTTGAATATCAATTGATTATTTCCAAAATTACGGATAACATTGGGAATGTATTTATATATATTAATTAGATAAAACAAGTCATAAGTATAGAAAATATGATACTTAATAGTAATAGTTATCCTATAAATCTCAATCTAATTAATGCAGTTTCACAGTTATCCATCTTTATTTTTAATGAAATGAATTGGTACACACAAAGGTGAAACACATGGATGAAGGAGTCACTTTTTATGATTATTTAGGATTTTATTCTTCTTTTACTAAAACTCAATAATATCCATTATAGATAGAGTCATTTAAATAGGTGCAGTAATAGGTTATAGATATATTGAATACTCATCATTCCCACTTAGTGGATGATTTAAAAACCCTTTTGAAAATACATTAACAAACTTCTATAAAATAGGCATAACATTGATTTTGGGGTTCTTATGAAACAACTGATATAAAAACTCATTTTAAATGGAATCAAGACCCAAATAATGGATGTTTTTTCTATTATAAATTCATATGTATCAACACATTGATAAGTGTTTGTAGGTTTTTTCAGAATATCAAATATGAATTCCATTACATGGAAATTTTTGTGAGATTTAGGTGAAGAAATTCAATCCATTCATAAGATAACATCAAATTCAACTAGTGGGAAAATATAAATATTTCCATGGACTGAATAATCACTATATTCAATTAGTAGAAAATCAAATCCTATAGATGTGATGATTATTCAATTAGTATTTTCACTTATAATTCAACATCATATCATTGAGGATAGGAAATAAAATTCCCTGAGTTGTTTTCATAATAAACATGAATTAATATAACTAAACTCAAATGGGGTACATTAATATTTTATCATACCAAAAACCTCCTAAACAAGATCATTTTATAAAAAATCCCATAGTAAAATCAAAATAGTGAGCATGAACATCTTGAACCATTGATCATAGTGATTAATTAGAAATAATCATTCATAGGATATCTAAATCATGAAAACATATTTTCAATATACGACACCTTATGTTTCACCACGATCATTCATGGTCATTACAGATAGAAATAATTTATAATGGTTTATAATCAAATTGTGATTTAACACAATACAATTTACTAGGAGTTTAAAAATAGGTGCAGTATAAGGTAACACTCAACATAACCTATAATTAGGGATGAAGTATAATCAACAAACATTTTTTGGGTTATTATACATAGATTATTTTTTGTTAAATCTATATCCACATGTTGTATCTAGATAATAATACTTTTCTAGGAAATGAACACTTATTTATTTAAAATAACATACGATTTATTTTTATAAATATGATCATCCTAAGGGATCTCACTATTGTTTACTCATCCTAAAATACAAATGTAACTAATCCTTTTGATTATACTACCTATATCATTCAAAGCATTCTGGACATAAATATCACATCTTATTAGATGAATATTCAATACATTAAATTATGATCGATTTCAAAATTGTATAGGCTTAGTGTCTTCATAATGTTCAATATATAAAAATCATATTTATAAGTGATAAAAATTATTTCCCAAAATGGTCTTATATAATATTAAAAATCATTGACTTATCATAAATACAATCAATCATCATAAACCTGGCGAAGAAAACATTAGAAAGGGATAGATATGATGCTCAATAATGGTAAAATTGGAATATATCAATGATTACTTAAACATAATATTAGAACAAGGGTGTGAAGACACGATAAAACATTTGAAAACCATGCCATGCAAATACGATATCATAATCATTACTCCCATTATAAAGAATAGATGCTTAAATGACCTAAATCAAAATGGAATCAATGAATATGAGCTTTAAAAAATAATATATACATTAAGCATAATTAATTTGGAACACACATAAATATATAAAATCATTTCCTTAGTCAAGTATCATTTCCTAGAATATCATTTTAGATTGTGTTTACTCCCCATTTGTTTGTCCTAATAGGATAAATTCCCTAAGATGAGGGGGGGGGTGAATCAGGGAATGATAGATGAAAACAACTCCCCATTTGAATCTTGTTTCATCATTAAAAAACACTCTTATCTCTTTTTCATGAATCAATGTATGAGCGAAATTTAAATCATGTATGATAAACATCAATTTTTACTTGGTTCCCCTCACTTACATACATCCGAGGATAATACAATGATAATGTGCAGACTATACCAATTCCACTATGTCTCACTACTAAGAAAAGTTTATTGGGCTAGATAACATCTATACTTAGGCTCATAGACTTTACAAGGTTTAGGGTGAGCTCAATACATTTCCAATAGTCCCTTTGTATGTATCCTTCTCTGGCTCACTGCTGGTGAAAATAATCATCATGCTTCTCTACATTTTCTCACTACTCATTGAAGGGATTGAAACAAAATGTATGGACCTTTTGGTCCCTTAATTTTCATGTTATCATGCATTATCAATGATGGACAGATTCCATGTTGATGTCCATCTTCCACCTATAGATAAAATCCACTTTTCTACATACTGTTAGTTAGTGGAAGTTTATATTGTGAACTTTTTAGGCCGCTTCATGAACAACTTGATTCCTCTCTGAATTTTTCTACAAAGTGTAGAACATATGCTTCATGGACCACCTCTCGTTCACAGAGTACATCCAATTCCATTTACCATATATCCTTTGTAGACTGATTCTGCCTTTGCGGACCAACCCTTATTCTGCGAACCATCCCTGCTTCGTAGATAAGTTTTTCTTACATGGAAAACCTCTCCTATATAGATCATTTTATGTCTCAGAAATGAATTCATATCCACATATTCCTCTTCATTTATGTGCTACAGTTTCCTAAAAACCCCTTCATGAACCATTACTATCAACAAATCCTCTTTCACGAAATCAGCCTCATGAACCTCCTCTCCTTCGTAGACTCACTGTGAACTATTTTTGGACTTAAATGAATTAATTCACAGAGTGAGTATGTTTTATAATGAAAATAACTATTAATAATACTCGTATTAGAGGTAATTGTATTGGAAAATATATTTTTAAAATCTGATAATCTATTTTACATAAGCCTTTGATGTGGAACAACCTTCACTTCGTACTGTTATCCTACCCTGAACTATTTCTATCTGTGGTCTGTATAGTGACTTTCTATTATTGAGGTATCTATTCCCTTACACCAATGAACCCCTTCGAGGACCCTCATATCTCCACCTCATTTTCATGAACAATGATACCTCCCATTTACCACAAGCCTTTCTGCAAACCATTTTTTCTATATGGTCATCTTAACATGCTTTGCGGTCTGCATAGCACTACTATGAGAAAATTTTCACATTGTCGACTTACTTTGCCTCTCTATGAACTCCATTTACAAACCATGAACCATTGTTCATGGTACACATATTGTTCACTCCCATTTAGAAATATTACTTTGAGAAAACCGAACATCCGATTTTGAGTCCCAAATATTTGGTATCCATTTAAAAGCTACACCACATTAAGAACATGCTTTGGAAACCTCATCCAAAATCATTCACAGTCATCTAGATTTTTCAAAAAACATACTCACACCAAAAAACACTAAGTATATTTTTTGATGGATTTTGGTTCAACAATCTCTAAATTTGGGTTTGTTGAAAATTATTCTCATTTTGATATCTCATTAAATCAACATTTATCTTAAATAATTATTCACATCTGGTGATTAAGATAACAATCAATGAATTAATCAACACATACTCTAATCTTACATAATAATTTTTTTTGTGTGATAAAAAACAGTATATGTAAAATTTATTCAATGGATCACTTAATTTCATACCAAATAACCCATTTTCATTCATCATGAACCTCAATTGTCTTGATATATAATATTTTGACCGATCAATTTTAGCATTGTCAAATTTAATACTCCCACGACATCACTGACCCCCCTTAAATGTTAAACTCACCCTATCTCACTTCTCCACTTAACAACTTTTTTTCATTTCTGGAATAATAAATTTTCTCCCTTTTCATAAACACAACTTCGTCCCCTTTTTCAATGAACATGGAGGTCACTTCTTCAACTACTATCACATGGTATAAAACACAAATTTTTTCATTAAAGGAAAAATTACCCATATATCTGGGAGAGGGGGTTCCACAGAAAACTTTTTCAATTGTATCAAGTCGACTGAACTCCAAGATCCCATCAATGTTGTTCCAATACTTCTTTTGGTAAGGCATTTGTGAGAATTTCCACAACATGTTTTTCTATCGAAACATACACCAAATTCTCAAGCCCCTGTTCCACCTTCTCCTTGATAAAATGATACTTGATTTCATTGTAATTTTTCCATGTGTTATGTACTATATTTTTTCAATGATTTATATAACCCAAATTATTGCAAAGGATTTTGATCAGAGACTTCACTTCAACTCTCATATCATCAAGCTGCAACATCGTGCATAATAATTGTGAGCACAGTTGAGTTGTTGTATAATATTTATAGTTCATAGTGCTCAATGAAATGAAATACTATTTCGTGCTTATTCAAGAAATACACAATCCCCCAATATAGAAATCACCACCTGATTTTGATTTTCTGTTATCTACTGAACCAGCCCAATCTATATCTGTATGTCCCAATAACTCATCTTTGTACGTCAAACCGAAATCCATTGAGCACTTTACATCCCATAATATTATTTTTTTACTATAATAATGTGTCTTTAATTGGGATTTTTTTGAAATCATGATTCTTCACATGTGGTAAAAAGAATATTCAAAAAAAAATTCAATTAAAACATGCATCCAATGATTTTCCTGTATTTGGCAACATTAACTGCTTTTCCTTCATCATCCCATGACAATTTCATTTGAGTATCCACCAATGTCGTCATCTACTAGGAATTATAAATTCTATGTTTTATGAAAACATACATGTAATATTTTTATTAACAAAATATTGTTCCATCATCTCTTTATGTTTCCTATAAAAAGTAGAAAATTTTTCATTTCACCAATCATTGTCATTTTGAACTCACTTATCATTAATTCTAAAAATTGACTACACTGAGCTTCAACTGATCCAGCGAATATTATTTCATTGAAATAAACCATCACCATAATCCATTGATTACTATTATTATTGAAATATATATTTTAATCAACTCCACCATTCTAAAAACATAGCTTCTTCAAATATAGACAAAGCCTTGAATACCACACTATTGGTTCTTCATTCTTCCCATACAGTGCCTTCTTCAGATGACACACTCTATTTACAATTTCATGAATGAACAAAAACATTTGGTTTCCGAATATACCCTTCTTCTATTATAACCCTAATTAGAAATTTTAACATTGATTCTATCTTGAAAACATTGATCCTTCGTTTAACTATTATGGCCAAGAATAGTCTGATTGTCACTATCCTCAGAACAGGTGCAAATACCTCATCAACTTCAATATCCACTATCTGGGAGTACCCTTTGCACACTAGTCATGATTTATTTTTAATCACATCACCATATTCAATCATCTTATAATGAAATAAAAATTTTGTTCCGAAGAAATTTTTATTTTCTAGCCTTGACACAATCTCACAGGTCTGATTCTACTCAATTTTCTCAAGCTATTAATTCATTTCCTGAATCCAATTCTCATATCTAGCTACTTCATCCAGACATTTAGTGTCTACCATTGATAAGTATGATTATTTCTATATATTATTCATCCTCCTTCTATGTACTGAAACTTTCTAATCCCCAATTATGTTTGGTCTATCAATTTCATCTCTTTTCTTTAGTCTATGTGTGGTCACTAATTTATTTTAACCCTTCTCATTACCCTATTCTTCTTCTAAATCAGACTCTGAAACTATAACATCCCCTAATATTCTTATCTCCTCATAACAATCCCCCTAGGTTTAATCATGTTTTTTATTATTTCTTTATCATTAACTATAGTTTCTTTGATAGTTTCAACTACCTTTCCCAGATTATTATTTAAATATTTATATTAATTGATTGTATTTGATAATCCCATATAAATATCTTCATCTCTATAGAATTCAAATTTAATGTGTTTCTTCTTATTGAGAATGAAACACTTACTTTAGAAGATATAAAATTACTACTATGTCAGCTTCATTACATACGAAATAACATATTGAGTCTTTTTATATATTGGAAACAACATAGCCTTCTTATATATATAGACAAATGTCAATATAGATTCCTTCTATAATTTCTCTCATCGGTCCTTTTTTATATGATTTTTTTGGCCAAGTTTTAGATGATCTGATTTCTCCTCTCAATCACTCAATTTTTTAAGAGTTCTTATTGCACAAACTTGATACCTTATCCCATGTTTCTCAAGATAATACTTCACATGGATGTTTGTGAATTCTATACCATGATATATAAACAATATAAAAACAAACTTTATAAAATTCTTTTCATATTTTCTTGGATTCTTTTCCACGCAACCAAAAACATCACACTTGTGGGAAATGAAAAATACCAATGAAATATAGTTGAATATAAAATTAGAAAAATGTTATATATTATATTATCAATAGATAATATTGAAATATGTACACATTCATCAATATTTACTAACTACAGAAATCTTGTTGAAATTTTCTATTTTTCATTATATGCCTTTCGAATGATATTTATTTTTTGACAAGAATCACATGTATGACTACGATCACATGGTTACTTTTAGAGGTATCAAGTAGCAACACATTTCATCAAATCATCTAAGGATGTTTGGATTAAGTGACCAATATTTTTATTTCATAACTTATTTTCTTCATCCTTAATTGATGTAAAATATCATCTCCTCCACTTTCAAGGTAGAGATTTCCTTTCGTACAATTTTCCTTCAAAAAATTCATTCAATATTTTTGATTTGTTAAACATAATTTCATTAGAAAACTTATGGCATGTCCAGAGAAACATAATTAACTGAAAATAAGGAAATTGTGACTGAGGAATTCAATAATTAAGACATTAGCGCGTCTAATGTATCTTACCCTAAACATGGATTTCTATAAGACAACATTATTTAATCCTTAATCATTACCAAATCTTACAAGGATTTGGTGGCTTAGAACCAACTACTTTGTACATTATTCATTAATGAATACTTTATCACATCAGGATTCTACTTCTATGTGACAATGCATGTGATAATATCATAAGGATAGATGTTGCATTAAAGGGTCATAGCAGATCCCTGCAATGATGAGAAACCGGAAGTTCCATAACATTGTTCATGAATATTTGTTCTATAGCCAGATGATTTAATTTGAGGGACACAAATAATACAAGACATTTTGGGTGAGGAATCATAAAACTTTGAGGAACCTCTTCATGGCATGCGCCCTTGGTAATATCTAGGAGGATATTATGAGAATGAGACTCACCATTAAGAAATCCACATTTCATTGTGTCATTAGATTTTCCTATATACGGATGTGTGTATTGGTTCTTAAACCTTAATATTATTATTAATGGGTATTAAAACTTGTGCACTTAGATGTATTGCCGAAAACTGTAACAACACGCTGTTCGTAGTAAGGTAGGATACATTGGGTGCATCACGAGTGACACTACATTAATAGATAATGGGAGAAAGGATTTTTTTACTTCTATTCCATAACAGAAGTAGATATTTCATGCCCCTTGATTGAATTGATATTGCCTAAATAAATCCATTTCCATGGTAAGGAATGGACCAGTTCAATTATGGACTATCAAAGAAAGAATAATTGGGAACATAGGTTGATGGAAATAGCATGCAACCCGCTTGATTCGTGATTTCAAGACAAAGGGATTTAATTACATGGTAAGAATTCGTATGAGGCGACACGTCACTACGTCATCAACTTCTTTATCATTGGTGCCTTGACCCATTGCTAGATAGTAATCGTGGTCTATAGGAAAGCCGCCTAATGCCAATGAGAAAGAGGCCTAGAGGGTCACACACTAATTTTATCCAAGTATCTCATGTAGAATAATGATTATTCATGTATGTGGTTTAATAATTATTCAAGGAATCCTAAATCATTTTAATGTTCGTGTATGGATAAAATTAAAAACAAGATATACATTCTGTGTACATTGAATTTACATGCCATGTAGTTTCCATTTTGGAATGCAAATGAAAAATGAGTACATGCCATGTATTAATGATTAGACGCCATGTAGTTTTTCCATTCAGGTTTTTGAGGAAAAAATATCTTCTTGTTAAAATGACATTTATTATAATCAGCATGGGGAAATGTCAAGGAATTAATTACTCTACATGGGGGTTTTCAAAAAGAGTTAATGAAATAAATATAATGCGTAACACATCTATTTATTTTAATAACTCTGTAACCTCAAACCTGATTATAAATATCCTCACAACCCCAAAACTTTTCCCTAATATTTGTACACAAAAATTTTGGAGAATTATCTCTAGGTTGAAAGAATTATTTCTTCCAAGAATGCTCTCAAGACAAAGAGAGATCCTCCTCCATCGAGTCTAGGTGATCTAAGGTAGACAACGAAAGCAAAGGTTCCTCCATTCTAGCACACAATGATACCTTTGGCGACGTCCAATGATACGTGGAGCACTTGTGGATCACCGCTAGAGGAATCCTACACTTGGATTCTATGATGCAATGACAGATCATATCAGATCGTGACCAGAGACATCAACGGAGAAAGAATTCCATCAAGGTAATTCTTGTCAATTGATTAAATTAACTATAAGAAACATATGATGATCCTCCATTGTGGTTACGGGACTATTATTCTTCTTCTTTTTTTAGATGATTCGATCTGTTGAGTTTGGCATTTATCATCATATTGAACCTTGGTTGATCATTGCTGATAACAAAAAGTCAAGTGGGCACATCCACCCACGAGCTTCTGCTATGCCAGGATCCTAAAAGTGTTATTAGAGGGAGTCATATCATTGATTATAATTATTTAGTTTTTCTTTCATGATTTACGCATTTAATAGTTTAGCTGTTTCAATTCAAGTAAATTGTTCCTTAAATCTGAATTTCGTGATCTATTCCTCCTCTATTGTTTCTCGTTCACCTTACAGAAATGAATTTTTCTTTTAATTTTGATTAAAATAAAATAGAGGATCTCATATGGATGTGAAAAATGATCCTGGACGTACAGCACCAGAATACACAACGTGTTTTTATAAGTACAAGTTTTGTAGACTAGGTTCAGTGCATTAGACTGATCTTCCATATCAGGCCGCATAAATGGATCCTACATAAGTAATAAATGATACCGTTTGTTGACTAGGAATAAGTGGCACAAGGTTTTTAAATTACACGTTGTGTAGTCTAATGAACATGTCATGTAGTACCTTCAAGTAAGGGTTGGATCCTGTACACTATACATGGCTTTCCTAGCCAAAAACCGTGTAATTTGAACACTACATGGTGTGTGACCCACTGAACACGCCATGTACTCTAAAAAAAATTTCTGTTCCAAAACACACCATGTCTTCGAGCGCGTACTTTAGATGGTCGATGAACAAAAGTACACGATGTGTAGTTGGAACTACACGCTGTGTACTCATCCAAAATATGAGGATTTGTAAATATTTATCATTATATTATAAAACCCTAGAGGCGTGTACCAAAGTGCAGATGTAAAGCCGAGGCACAACACGTGATAGGTTTTTTATATATATGTGTGTTTAATTTAATATCTGTGTAAATGGGAATTCACCAGATTTCCTCCAAGGTACAATTTATGTATAAATATAATATTATAATAATTTATTTGTATAGAATTATGATGGATGGGAATCTCAAGGAAATTAAGAAAAAATATTAAAGATAAAAGGATTGATTAATTAAAGATAATTGATTCGAACATGATTTATCTTAAACAAGAATGATTAAAGAACTGAATGATAGTTTTATTTATGCATAAATATCATTGCATGTATGGATGATCATGAGCTAGACCAAGACCTTTTTATGCGAATGGTATCTTTTAATTAATTTTTCTAAATATTTTGGACTATGAGTCTTCTCCACATTATTATGTAGGGCCTGCGAGCACAATGTTACTTTTATGTAAAACCACTTTTTACCCCTCACCAGTGTGTGAGATAAATGAATATGTAATAGAAAGAGCTCCCAATATATTGCATGTGGCCCAATTCAGGCGCGAAGGTGAAACCAATCCAAGGAGATACAAAGGTGGACAATTTGAAAGCTATAAACATGAAACTGAAAGGTTTAAGGTGTTTCTCCCCTAGGTTTTGGGTAAGTTTATCAACTTCTAGATAAACTAGCCAATAGAAAAATTTCATTATCATACCATTTATTTTCTTTCTATCAGTTTCAGGGTGTATTTGTTGTCGGTGTGTTGTCATGATCACACAATTAATGATTTAAACAAGCATGCAAGATGAAACTAAAATAAAACCAGCTTATGCGTAAAATATTATCATAGACATGGTTAGTCACTTAATTATATCTCACATAATATTAACAAGAATGTAATCAATTCTATCGGTATAGCCTTCCATAATCTTAGTTAGAATCGAACCATAGTTCAAAGTGCATGACCAACCCTAGTTGGGGTGCTTTCAATTATCGGGGAATTCTAATTCAAGTGTTTGTGTTGACTTCACTTGCTTCGCATCAAGGGTCGACTTCCATAGAAGGACTTGTTTTGATAAAGAGGAAATGGTTCAGGAAATCTAATATAAAAGGATTTCCGGATTGGGGTGTCCACTCAATAGATGAAGAAGTTGTGAGTTAATGCAGTTGGAGTTTTAAATGCCTACCTAAAACCCTTCAAGTTGCTTGACCAACCCTAGTTGGTGTAATGGGAATGGTAATTTGGAAATTTTCCACTAAAATATTCCGGCTACAGAATACTTCAAAGTCAATGGTGAGGGATATTGGATTTCGATAAAATTTTGGGAGACTAATAAGTATTAATTTATTTATTTTTCTTAGTTTTATTATAATAATGTAATAAACCATTTCTCATCTTAATTTGTAAAAACGGGTAGAAAATGATTTCAGAAATATCATTGTGAACTATACTCGAGAAGTAAATCCTTCTCACCAGCCCCAATTACCAAGAGTGGCGGAGGCTTTTACGCGTCATCCTTAGACACGAGAGGAAATTATATGTTCTGGAAGAGCAAGTTCCAGTTGCTCATGGGAAAGAGGTTAGTGATGAGTAATTATTTGTCTATATGAAACAAATGGATGATTCCACATATGTACAATGTTTCAGGCTATTAGCCATGTCTAATGAGCTATTGAAGAAACATGAAAACATGGATGCGTATAGCATGATGTCTCATATTAAAGATCTCTATCAAGAGAAGGCGAGACATGAGAGATATTAGATCTCTATTTCTTTGTTTACAAATATGCTAGGAGAGTCTGCACTAGATGGGCCTCATGTAGTCATGCTAATTGGCTACATTGAATGCTTGGAAATTATATGGATTAAGATCCCGAATGAGTTGTGTACAGATCTCATCCTATCATCACTGCCCAAGACCTTATCTAGCTTTATTGTCAACTACAACATGAGAAACAATGATAAGAGTCTATCTAAACATCTGACCATAATTCGGCAGGTAGATGATGACATGGTGTGTGAAAAAACCCAAATTTTTTATGGTGAATAAGAAAAGGAAGGACAAGGAAAAGGTTCCAATGACTTATAAATGGTTTGCGGACCCCGAGCATCATCCCTCCAAGAAGGGGAATATCAAGAGTCAGGGCAAGGAACAAAAGGCGGATTTTTTTTCATGAGGCAAGCAAGGCCACTAGAAGAGGAACTGCACCCAGAAGCATAGGGATGCTAAAAGTGCGTTCTTTATTGAGTGAAATATTTTTATTTCAACAAATTGGGTATTAGATACAACTTTTGGGGCGCACATCTGTATTCAAACGCATGAACCAATTATATTTGGAAAGATTTATAGAGGAGATGTGGATCTTTGAGCTACTAATGGCGTGAGGCTGGCTGTGTTATACATTGGTTATTACCACCTCTCCTTGCTGACTGGGATGATTTTGTTTTTACATAACATTTATTATGTTACTAGTGTTACCACAAACATAATTTATGTATCTCATTTGGATATTGATGGATTTATTTTCAGATTTGGAAATATGGTTTGTCTCCTTTATAAGAACAACATATGTTATGGTATGGTGCATTTAAAAAATGGTTTGTATGTATTAAATTATGGAATCCAAGTGATGGAAATCGATAATGAAACAGACTCGCATGACTCATACCTCACCCAGTTGTGGCATCACCATCTAGGTAATGTAAATGAGAAGTGGTTGACAAAGCTCTAACAAGATGGCTATTTAGAATCTAATGAGCTAAAACAACATGATAGACGTCATGCTTGTTTACAAAGAAAAATGATCGAGCTTCCTTTCGGAGGATATGGTGAAAGGGACAGATATCTTCTAGGATTGGTGCAAAATGATATGTGTGGACTATTTCTAGTAGAATCTAGTCATTGATATTCTTACTTCATAAATTTTACTGATTATTTGAGTAGATATGGCTATGTCTACTTAATCAGGTATAAGTCAAAATCCATAGAGAAATTTATGGAATTCAACAATGAAGTATAGAATCTGCTTGGTAAGAAGATAAAGAAGTCTCTATTGGATCAAGGTGGAGAATATCTGAACCAAGAGTTCATATATATTCTACAGGAGTATGGGATTCTATCTGAGCTCAATCCTCCTTATACACCACAGTGGAATGGTGTTAGTGAAATGAGGAACCACACCTTGTTCGACATGGTGAGGTCGATGATGAGTCGTGAAGTTCTACCATTATCCTTTTGGGGATATGAATTATAAATGGCATCATACACATTAAACTGAGGGCTAACTAAGGCAGAAAATGGAATTACCTCCGAGTTATGGAATGAAAAGAAACCCATTTTCTCACAAACACATGTATGGGAATGCGAGGTGTTTGTTATGGCCTTCTTAGGCAATAAACTAGCACCCCAAGGCACTAGTTGTATCTTTGTAGGATATCCTATGGAAACGAAAGGATATTTGTAACACCCCAAGATTTTATAGTATGTTATTTCTTCAAAGTAATTCAATAATTTTCACTACACGCAACACCGAGGTCTAGCGCACCATGACTTACCAAACAAATCGTTCAAAAGCAGTTATAAATAGTATTAAATAACTTTTGAACTTTATATAATCCTTATAATATAAGAATCCATATTATTAGTTTATTAGACATTATTTAAGAAAAAATACATTTTTTTCAGACAAATAAAGTATTTTTCAAAAAAAATGAAATTTTACAGCCTTTTAATGGAATGGCCTTTATAAATACAATATTTGAAACTTTTATATATTCAATATGACAAAATAAACTTATTATTTTGAATAGGGACAAATTAATTTAGTTTCAATAATGTTTTGGTGTTTTTCTAATAACATTAATATTTGGGTGAATATTGAAAAATACTATATTTTAACTGAAAACAACTTTTTTAATCAAAATATTTTATATTGATAAAATATAAATTTTAATGGTATTTATGTATAAATAGATTAAATTTTTACCATTCAATCCAATTATTGAAATTTTAAGTATTTTCACTTTGAAATTGGACATAAACAAGTGTCAAACTTTTGATAGTTATTATTTCTTAAAAATATGCCTTTTGGTTTTAATAGCGAGAATTAATTTTAAATTAATAAATGAAACATTTATGTTTTTAATTTGGTAAAATAGACTTGATTTTTGGATATGGAATTTAGAAATTATCTTACGGTGATATTTGGGTACTTTTCTGATAACTTTCATATTTTGATAAATAGTGAACATTACTAAATTTTAATTAAAAACAACTTTTTTAATCAAAATAATTAATAGTGATATATTATGAATTTGAGTGATTTTAATGTATAATTAGATTATAATTTTACCATTTAATCCAATTTTGGTCATTGGACATAATTTCATATTTAAACTGGACATATGAAAGTGCCAATATTTTTATAGTATATATTTGTTAAAAACACACTTTTTATTTCCACAACCAGAATTAATTATAAATTAATTTATTCCACTTATGTATTTTGAATTTACAACAATGGATTCCATATTTATAATCAGTAGGTCAAAATTTTTTAAAGAGGTAACTTTTATTTTTAGACATTTTGAATAATTAATTTAGTAAATGTTTTATTTACAATGGTTAAAGGGTAAATCCGGTAAATAAGGGTAAAAAATAATAATATAATAATACTAAATTACCCTAAAATGTGTCCTCACCCAACCTGATGATACATGTCCGACCAGGGGAATCTGTGGGTTTATTTTGGGACCCCATGGAGCCACTTGTAAGTTATAATGACACTTTATATTAATTAAGATAAAGTAAATTCAAAAATTACATAAGCATATATCTTTTACAAGAAAAAATTTACATAGGGTTATATATATTGGATTTTTGGATATAAATATTCATTTGAAATATAAAAAGATATTTTACATAATTGTATTTAATTTATAATTTTTAGACATTAAATAGTTAAATTTATTTCTGACCCAATAATGATGCATTATTTTCTTTATTAATGAATTAATCAAATAATTGGTATTATAAATGTTAAAATAAATATAATTTGAAAGTTTTGATGACATAAATTAATTGTACTAGTTAATATTCTATGATAGGATTTCTTAAATGAATTTGTTTTGAATTAATAAATTCTTTAAGACTTTAACAAAAAAAATTATTAAATATTTTCAAAATTGACATAAAAGAGTTGTTAAAATAAATATTATATTATTCATTCATATTCAATTCCTAAAAATATAAGGTTCAGATAAAAACTTCTTTAATGATAGTTTTATCATTAATGGACCACTTGGAGGTTGCTTGGAAGTATATAGTAAGTTTATTTACTATATAATATAAAAATACAAAGTGACATGGTAAGTGTCAAACTAATTAACTAAGAGTTAAAAAAAAGATAAGGATAATAGAGTAAACCAAACCTTTCTAAAACCTATTGGTAAAGTTTTTTTAGACCTATACCCACCTTAGAATTTGAATAATACACTTTTTAACCATTATAAACTGAATATGATTTTATTATAAAATAATACTTTAAGTTTTTTCTAAAGACCCCTCCCCCCTTATAAAAGGACACCACTTCTAACCAATACCTCACACCTCTCAATCTATTTGGATCGTCCAACCTCATCGAAATTAAGATCCCTACATTTCTATCCTCTATTTTTAATCCTTACTTTAGGGATAAGGCACTTCAATAGTTTTTTTTGGTTCAATCCAAATGGAGTTATCCAAATTAAAGGTAACGATTTCTCTTAGCTTCTTTTCTTTTATTTTTCTTCTCCAACCCCTAAACTCATCTTATTTCTTTCTTTTGTAACAAAACCAGTATCCAAAATATACTAGGATATTTTTATGAGAATTATTTCAACTAAACTTACACGTACCTCCATCTAATTGGTGAATAACATAATATTTTTGTGGATGGAAACCAAACGCCTCACGAAACAATGATTGTTCAATTATCTCCTACCAACTCTCATGGTGGCCATTATGATGGCACTATAATTAAATATTATATTTATGATATTTTTTTTATATATAAGCTTCTTTAATGAAATTTTATATCATTCCATTATTCTTTTCTTGTTGTATGTATATACGATAATTTTATTGGAGGAAGTGCTGACTACCGCCCCCTCAAAGTGATATGACTCGTTCATACCATACATGAAACATATAAAAGATTGTGTTAATGAAATTGAGTTACATATATATGATATTATATTATACTAGAATAATAATATACTTATGCATCATTTTTTTTTGATTCATTTTAAAATGAAAAATGAAATGGAAGTAGCGTTCGTGCGTACGTACGGATTACCGTCTCCACGAATGCGATTAAATTCATTTTCACCATCATATCCATTCAAGAATAATTATCATTTGAGGATTAAAATTAATGTTTAAGGACTTTATATAATTCTGGATATTAATAAGATACAATATATCCATAAAAACATGGCTTACTGAACAAACCATATAAAGTAAAACGAATCAGTTAACACCCGAAACCACGATAATACTAAAATATTATTAACAAAACAATATTAAAAGATAATATATGATATTATATTTATATATATGATTATTTTATAATTTAATTACAATTATTTAACTATTATAAAATATGTTAACCTACCCTTGACCATGGAAAAGTACAAGGTAAGGGGTTTTCATCTCACTCTTTATTCTCGGGAGATTCGTGCCTTATTGCCACTATTATATTTTGTGTGGTGTATGTGCTGACCATAAATTTATTATTTGTGTAATAAACATTAATTTATGTGTATTTACATATTAATTGTATGATAACTCATTCATGGGGTGTATGTTTCATATGTTACCAAATTGATAAGGGTTTATTTCACAATCACTTCATTATCTGAGGTTGTATATACATAATTATCTACTGAGACCTCTTTATCATCCACATCCATGTTTCTTAAAAATGTATTTCAAACCATTCTTACAATTTTACAAAATATGGGTGAAAGTAATTTATACCCTTGTTTGACTTTTTATTAGATTTCTATAAATGAATCTTTTCATCGTTTTCCAAACTAGTTTCTATTTAACCATTTCTACAAAATTAAGGTTAGAATGTCTTTTTTTATCTTATACGGTGGGTCCGTCTATTTTCTACCATTATAAATTAGTTGAATCTTCCCTTACAAGATTATAAGAATATTTTCAATGTAAATGTTTTATTATATAATTATGTGACTTTTAAACAATTTCAAAAAAAAGAGATATTTCTCTCAAATAGTTTTGATTTCATCTATGTCAACATCCTATGATGGATTTTAAGATTATTTGAAGTTGAGTTATTATGATAAAAACTTCCATATTGTATTGAAGGTTTTGTGATATGTTTGACTGTGGATTTGTTATTTTTATACCATTCATGGTTTACGAAGAAAGTATTGACATTTCGTATGCTAGTTTTAATACGAATGTTTATGTTATGTTTAAACCTGTTCATATGAGGAATGTATTAGAATTAATATGTGACTGGTGGAGCCCGCTATAGTTCCTCGATGCATCGGTAGGTCTCATGAGATAAACTAGTGTCTTGGAACAAGGTCTTGACAGAAATCTTATTTTTAGTCTTGGCAGAAGGCCTTTACTATGTGGTTATGATAGCCTCGGATTATGCATTCCAAAATTATGAAAGTGGTTATATATATTGCATGGGATTATTAGATTAGTATAATATCCATTTGAATAAGTAAATGGAATTATTTCATTTTATCTTTTCATTATTATACTGAAGGCCAAGCTTAAAAGGATTTTGTTTTAATTATACATTGCCTTAAATGTTTATGCTTATTTCTGAATGTTTCAACTACATTGTTATCCTTACTGGGAATCTGAGCTCACCCCTTTATATAATTTATTTTTCCCAGGACATGAAAAAGTGTTTTATAAATGACCTATAGGGATAGTATGAGGGGTGATGAGTGTGGACTATGGAGACTTTTTTTTTGTAGTTTTCATTTTATAATGTAATGCAATACTAATGAATGTATCTAGAGATTCCAAGGCTACTAAACTAATCGTTCTTTCAAGACCTAATCTTTTGTGATCATGCCAATGTTATGTAATAATGCACCAGCTCTGGGTAACTGGGGTCGGGGTGTTACAGTTGGTATCAGAGGAAGTTTAGTACAAACCATAGGAGCTAGATTTAGATAAACTCTGATTAGAGCACATAAACCTAAGATGGACTATGAGGATTAGTATAGAATAACTTCCTAGAATTTTGGCATTGTAGTGATTTATTTAGTTTTCCGAGCAATACATCCATGTCTAGATACGAGCAGGTAGTGGCAGCTCTCGCACATATGTACCTAGGGGTAATACCCAAAAACACCGCTTTGAGCTACACTCAAACGGAAACTAGTGCACGACAATAGGCCTTGCTACACTCTTGGTTATGACACTCCCGGGGGATATGCTTAGGATAATTCTCATTTTCATTACAATCCATTATGAAGGGCTTATGGGTATATACTTACTCAAATAAAACATTTTTATGATTATGGATTTTGTTTATAAACTTTTCAATTTATGTTAGGTATTTTTCATGTTTGGAATTATTCATTGCAATTCATAAAATGACTTAGATTATGCTATTGTATAGAAATGGGGCCTAGTAGAAGGAATGTGATCTCCAACAATAAGTATGATCCAAAGAGTAAGAAGGATCATATCTTTCACTGTATTAAGCCAACATTTAGAATGTAAATAGTCTCCCATGTATTCTCAACATATAAATAAATAGTATCACGTGTTAATAAGATAAGTAATGAATTATCCGATCCCTATGGCTTTGAAGGGAAGCAATAGAATAAAAGGATGGAAGAGAGAAAGATGGATAAAGGGAAGAGGGAAAAGAAGAATTTCTCCATATGTGATAACTATGGGAAAAAACATCCTAGAACATGCCTGAAAGGAATGGGAGTTTTTTATAAGTGTGGAGAAAAAGGACACCATGTATGTAACTGCAAGGGTAAGAAAACGGTTTCAAATGTACAATGCTTCATCTGCAATGAGTTGGGACACTATGCGAACCAATGTTGAAAATATCAGAGTATGCCACAAATGATGCTATTGGATAACAATCAAGTTATGATACTATTATAGAAGGGGAGTAATGATTATAGTTCTTATGTTGTTATTAGAATGTTATGTCATTTGAGTGTTGTATCAACAATGTTCTGGTTATAATAATTCTGGAGTATATAAGGATTGTACTGCAGTACTATTTCATTAAGGACTTGAGATTGTGTGGAATAATGGAATGTGACTCAATAGAATATTATTATTATTTGAAAATATATGGTAGAGAGAAAGATAAACCATAATATAGTTTTGATACTGAGGTAGTGATTTTGGAATAATACATGGCTGATTTGGATAAATTATATTGGATATTCTAGACTACCTTGAAACTGAATAATGATTTGTATATTCCATCATTGATGGAGTTTAAAACATTTTTGGATAGAAGGAGTAGATCAAGTATTTTATAAGTAATAAGGGATAGTGAAAATAATCAATAAGGTTGTATGGTATTTTAGGATGTATCAGTGTTTTAAAAGAATACATGATGAAGGTGTTCACATGATATTACATGAAATAAAGGATCTTAGTTATGTTTACCTACCTTATAAATTTTGTACTGTGAGTTTGGACAGATGTATTTTGGATAAGTCAAGTTTGAAATTATTTTTGGATTTTCTTAAAACGGACAACCCGGAGGTAGGGCGGCAACCTGTCGCGTCCGGCATGGCCACGAGACTTGAACCCACAAACGAAGGGAGTCAAGGGTGTATCACCTAGAACTGACCCATGTGATGTCCTGGATTGAATAATGTAGTTTTTAATGGTTCTTCTAGATGAATTATAAATTCATTTTTTTGAGCCGTATACAAATATGATAAATAGAATATTATTTTTATGTTCTATAATCTTTTAGAGTGAAAGATGAGTTTGTGGTAAAACTTAGTTAAAGGATGGGACTCTATTTTTCAAGTATATATTTTTCATCTTATCTTATTCAATAAAGAAATTAATTATTATTCTTTAGTGAAGGGATCTTAAAACAAAAAATGTGTTATGCTAATACCATATGTTTTGTTTAACCGATGGTATTTTAAATCAACATAGATTGATGAATTTAAGGCCCTCAATTTTAAATTTGTTGGTGATTGATGACCTTAATTACTACCTATAAATATTTATGTTTTTCCTCCAATTATATGTCTCTAATTGCCACCAATTTTCTCATAATAGAGATTATAATTTGGTGGTGACCCTTTCATTCCCTTTTCCTCTTATTAAGACTAAATTTTATTAACCTAATTTCCTATGTGGGTTTCCCCAAAAAAAAATTCTATTTTCATCCTTTTATTTTCAAAAAATAATTTCAAATTGCGAGGAAATAATTTATTGATGGAGGGAAGAATGTACCATCCCAAGATTTCATAGTACATTATTTCTTCACAGTAATTCAATATCTTTCACTACACGCAACACCGAGTTCTAGTGCACCGTGACTTACCAAACAAACCGTTCAAAAGTAGTTATGAATAGTATTAACTAAATTTTGAATTTTATATAATCCTTATAAGTTTAGAATCCATATTATGAGTTTCTTAGACATAATTTATGAACAAATACATTTTTTCGGATAAAAGAAGTATTTTTCAAAAAAAGCATTTTTACCGCCTTTTAATGGAGAATCCATTATAAATCCAATCTTTCAAACTTTTATATATTAAATTTGACAAAATAGACTTCCTATTTAGATTCCGGACATGATAATTTAGTTTCACTAATTTTTTGGTGTTTTTCTGATAACTTTCATATTTGGGCGAATATTGAAAAATAGTATATTTTAACTAAAAACAACTTTTTTAATCAAAATAATTTATATGGTTAAATTATAAATTTTAATGATAATGAAGTATAAATTGATTATATTTTTACCATTTAATCAAATGATGGTAATTTTATGTAATTTCACATTGAAATTGGACATAATCAAGTGTCAAACTTTTGATAGTTATTATTTCTAAAAAATACGCCTTTTTATTTTAATAGCCGGAATTAATTTTAAATTAATAAATGAAACTTTTATGTTTTTAATTTGGTAAAATAGACTTCTCTTTTGGATTTTCAATATCAAAATTATATTAGGGTTAAATTCTTGTACTTTTTTGATAACTTCCATATTTTGATGAATAGTGAAAATGATAAAATTTGAATTAAAAACATCTTTTTTAATAGAAATAATTAATAGTGATAAATTATGAATATGAGTGATTTTAAAGTATAATAAAATTATAATTTTAGAATTTAATCCAATTTTGGTCATTGGAAAAAATTTAATATTTAAACTGGACATAAGAAAGTGTCAATCTTTTGATAGTTATTATTTGTTAAAAACACGCTTGTTATTTCAACAACAGGAATTAATTTTAAATTAATTTCAGACACTTATGTGTTTTGAATTTCAAAAAATTTATTACATATTTAGAATTAGGAAGTCCAAATTTTTTAAGTAGGTTTCTTTTATTTTTATACATTTTGAATAATTACTTCAGTAAATATTTTATTTACCATTGTTAAAGGGTAAATCCGGTAAATAAGGGTAAAAAATAATATTATAATAATACTAAATTACCCTAAAAAATGTCCTAAAATTATTGGTTGATACATTTCCGACCATGGGAATCTTTGGGTTTATTTTGGGACCCCATGAAGCCACTTTTAAGTGATAATGACACTTTATATTAATTAAGTTAACATAAATGCAAAAATGACATAAGCATATATCTTTTAGCAAAAACAATTTTTACATTGGGATATATATGTTTTATTTTCGACTATAAATATTAATTAGAAAAATAAAAATATTTATAACATAATTATATTTAATTTATATTTTTAGTCATTGAATAATTAAATTTATTTATGACACAATAATGATGCAATATTTTCCTTATTAATGCAAGAATCAAATAATTGGTATTATAAATGTTAAAATAATTATAATTTTAAAGTTTTTATGACATAAATGAATTTTATTAGTTAATATGACATGATATTATTGCTAAAATAATTTTTTTTTGAATTAATAAAGATTTTTAGACTTTAAGAAAAATCAATTATTAAATAGTGTCAAAATTGACGTAAAAGAGTTTTTAAACAAATATTATATTATTAAATCATATTATATTCCTAAAAATATACGGTTCGGCCAAAGGACTTAAATAATTATAGTCTTATCATTAATGGACCACTTGGGGCTATCTTGGAATTATATAGTATGTTTATTTAATATATAATATAAAAATACATAGTGACATGGTAAGTGTCAAACTAATTAACTAAGAGTTAAACCAAAAATATATGGTTAATGAAGTGACCCAAACCTATCTAAAACCCATTGGTTAAGTTATTTTAGACCTATACCCACTTTATACTTTTAATAATCCACTTTGGATCCATTATAAACCGAATATGATTTTATTATAAAATAATACTTTATGTTTATCCAAAAGAGCCCCTCCTCCCCCTTTTAAAAAGAAAACACTTATAAACAATTCCTCACACCACTCAAGACTTTTGGATCGTCCAAAATCTGCCCAATTAATCTCCCTACATCCCTTTCGTTCTCCAAGAAGACTTACTTTAGGCATAAGGCAATTCAAGAGTCCTTTTTGGTTGAATCCAAAGGGAGTTACCCAAATTAAAGGTAACGATTTCTCTTAGCTTTATTTCTTTTATTTTACTTCTCCAACCCCTAAAAACTTCTTATTATTTTCTTTTGTAACAAAACCAGTATTGAAAATATACTAGGATATTTTTATGAGAATTATTCAAACTACACTTAAACACACCATCATCTAATGGGTGAAGAACATAATGTTTCTATGGATGGAAACCAAACGCCTCACGAAACGATGACTATTCATTTATCTCCTACTGTAACACCCCAGGTAAATAAAGAATATGAAATTTTCACATTTATCCATATTTGTGAATAAAATATTAATATTACTTTAAAGGGGATGCTATGCTCGATGGCGTACCCAATACGCAACAATGAGTTTCTTGGGAATATTACGTTGTACTCTAATAATAAAATAATATTATTTTAAATGGTAGTTAACGCCTAGCCGTTGTAATAGTGGGAATGAACAGAAATAACTACAAAATGATTATATATGTTTGCAATTTTTTTTTTACTTTTTACAATAAATGTTATAGTATTAAAAATGCGAATGAATCCAATTTTAAGCGTAAACATTCTAATATTCTTTAAAAGGTTGATTAACCGCCTTTTGATGGAGAACCTATTTTAAATCCACTTTTTACAATTTTATGTGTTATATTTGACAAAATAAAATTCTTCTTTAGAATCAGGACATCAAAATTTACTTTGTGTAAATTTTTGGTATTTTTCTGATAAAGTTAATTTTTTAATGAATAGTGAAAAATGTTGTATTTTAATTCAAAACCACTTTTTAATCTAATTTATTTATATTATTAGATTATCTTTTGAATTCTTTTTAAAGTTAAATTATAATACATTTTTACCATTTACTCGAATAGTTGTCGTTGGAATTAATTTCACTTTGAAATTGGACTTAAACTACTGTCAATCTTTTGATATATATTGTTTCATAAAAACACGCTATTTGTTCTGACAGCGGGAATTAATTATTAAATTAATTAATGCAGCTTATATGTTTTGAATTTTTTAAAATAGACATCATTTTTGAATTTGGGATATCAAATATACCTTAGGGTGAAGTTTTGGTATTTTTCTGAAAAACTTTAATTTTTGATGAATAGTGAAACCACTAAGTGGTACTTAAATAACTGATTTTTCATTTAAATGAAAATTTACCACCCCTGTGTTTTAAATTTCAAAAATCCGACATTCATGGTTGCATTCGGAAGTAAAATGTGGTTCAATGAGATTAAAATAATTTTTTGGTGAATAGTAACTCTTAAGTTTTTAATCGCGATTAGAGGTAATTAGTATAATTTAAGGTAAAGATAATGTTATAATAATATTAAATGACCTTGACACATGGTTTACTCTTATTTTATGAGTCATGGACGACCAATACAATCCATGGGTCAATTTGGGGACCACATGGAGCCACTTTGGTTGGAAAATGACATTAATACCTTTTTATTTACAGTTAAAATTAAAATGTCACAATCATGTGTTGTTTTACTAAAAAAAATTTACATGGTCTTATATAAGTCATCTGTTTGACTATAATTATTCATTATAAAGATAAATAGATTTACTACATCATGATATTTTTTTATAGTATTTAGACATTAAATTAATTAATTTATTTATGACACCGTGATGATGCAGTGATTACCACATAAATGAACGATTTAAATAAAATGAGAAGATAGGGTGAAATGTAAGTCTTACACATTTCAAAAACCTATTAGATGGGTGGATTTCGAAACCTTATCACCTTATCCTCGATATATATTCTTTTGGGACCTTTAAAATCCGAAAATAATTTTATAATAAAGTAATATTTTATAACTTTCCAAGAGTGCCCCTCCTCTCCTCTTATAAATAGGCCCCCACCTCTACCACCTTACACACACCTCTCAAGCCTTTGGATCGTCCAACCCCTACCCATTTCATCTCTACACATCCCTCTATTCATCATTTAAGCCTCACATTGGGAAGAATCCTTTCCAAGGAAGCCTTTGAGCTCAAATCAAAGAGAGTTACCAGATTTAAAGGTAATGTCTTCCCATGTGTTCTTTTGTTTTATTTTTTGCTTCTCCAAACCCCTAAACAATTTTTATTATTATTTTTTGTAACAACATATGTATCTTAAATATACTAGGATGTTTTTATAATAAGTATTATAGCTACACTTTCACACACCTCCGTCTAATGGTTAAAGAGCATATTGTTTCTGTGGATAGCGAATTACTGCCTCACGAAACGATGATTGTTCAATATTCATTAAACACCTTCAAAGGTGGAAATTAAGATGTAAATATATTTATATATGATATATAATATGTTTATGTTTTCCTTAAGCTTCTTTATTTTTCATTTACGGCATACCATTATGGTTTCCACTATGCGTAAACGTGATATCTTCATTTTAGGAAGTGCGGACTACCACCCCCTCAAAGTGATTTGATTCGTTAATGCCATATGTGGGACGTATAATGGATGGAATTAATGTTATTACATATGATATCCTACTTGAATTATAATATAACTTTATATCATTATTATTACTGTCCATTTAATACAAAAAAAAAATGAAAGTAGCGTTCATGGGTACGTACGACTTACCGTCTCCATGAACGGTACATTTCATTTCTTATCTCCAAATGTTATGTACTATTATAAGTACATATATATAATTAATATATATGTAATATATTACATCTAAATTATGGATATTATTCTATAATTATAATCTATATATCTCTCGGTTTGTTTTAATTCCATTAATATGACAAAAAATGAAAGTAACGTTCATGCGTACGTACGGCCTACAGTCTCCATGAACGATGCTTTTAATTTTTTATCTCAAAATGATATGGAATAGTATAAAATGAATATATACAGGATATATATGATATTTAAAACATCAATTCTATTCTGGATACGATGTACCTATAACTACCTGGAAAATTCTTTTCCAAGAAGTTCAATTTTTACTCATGTACCAAACATCGACAAAAACGTCTGATATGAACTCACTTTATTAACAAATTATTATAACATTATAATATGTGATATTAACTGAATAATAATATTTAAAAGAGTTCCTTAAGAAATTATAAATTGGCCATATTTTATTATTCAAGAGATTAAGGAACGATCGAGTCATGTCGGACACGAGGTAAGGGATCCTACCCCTCTCTTTCTTTTTAAGTACACTCTTTTATGTCATTCCTTTTAAGATAATATTTATTATTATTGGGATGTTATTTTATATTACTCTTACTGTAATTTTTATGTTCATATTATGAGAGACCCTACTTTCTCTCATCAATCAATTTTCGATGTTTTGAGTGGCGCCGTTAGGCTGCCGAATTTTCGTAAGAGATCCAACCTCTCTCTTTCTTTTTAAGTACTTTGCTTTATGTCACTTCTTTTAAGCTCCTCTTTGTTATGTTGGGTGATGTTATTTTATATTCCTCTTGATGTACATTTTATGTTAATATTATGAGAGACCCTATTTTATCTCATCAATCCATTTTTGGATGTATTATGTGGCGCCGTTAGGCTGTCGAGTTTTCGTAAGGGATTTTTCATCTCACTTTTATTCCCGTGAGATTTATGCTACATTTGCCACAATTTCCATTGAGTGGTATATATATTGCCCATTATTCTACTATTTTTTTAATATACTTTCGTTTATGAGTATTTACATCAATGATGTATTGTCCTTCTTTCATGGGGTGTATGTTTCGAAAGATACCCAAGTCGGTAAGGGAACCTTTCACCCTCCTCTTTTTAAAAGACTTCTTTTTTTGGGTGTTTTAATTTACATATTGTTATGTTGGGAAATGTTCTTATATATCCTTGTTGATGTAAATTTTATGTCCAAGTGATGAGATACCCTTTTTATCTCTCATCAACTCATTTTTTGAATTTTGAAGTGACGCTGTTAGACTGTCGAATTTTTGCAAGGGAACTTCTTAACCCAATTTTGATTCTTTGGGATAAACTTGCACTCCTTGAATATGTTGTTCTATGAATATGTGTGAATAACCTATGATTTTTTTACACTTAATATCCACCTATATTTGGTGTATTCGTTTGTCACACATAATTTTGTAATTTATTTATCCTTAATCCAAGGATATCGTCTTTGTATGGGACTTTATCTCAATCTCTTTTCATTAAGGAATATTTTGTTTTATACACAACCTTCTTTTTTACGGTGTATAAATCCCATTGAATTTTACTTTTGTCCAAAAGGAATCTTTTTATAAAAAGTGTTTTACTAAATGAAAAAAGGGAATGTTTTTGTCTTATGTATGCGGCGACAACAACTTCTCCGCTTCCATGACCATTATTTGAGTTTCGACTTCCTCTACAAGCCATACTTTTTTAAAAATGAAAAATAAATACCAGGTTTTACTGTTCTTTTATTTTTTTATTGAAAATGGTTTTCATAATGTTTTTATATCAATGTGTTGTATTGATATCTTGTGATTGAAAAGTAGAAATGTTATGTTTCCTTTATGCATGTTTTATGTGCTATGATTATGTTATGGTTCTTGGGAATTGTTTATGAAGATGGGTGGTTCCGTGATAAACTAAGGGCGGGTGAGCATGATATAGCTCTCCAATGAATTGGGTAACGTGAAGGAGTTAAACGTTAAGGTTTCTCCAAAGAGATTTAGGGAATATACTGTGATGGGTATTCCAAACATAACCAAGAGGGTTACTCCATACATAAGAATTTTATGAATGTATCAAGTTACCTTTATGCCTTATAATTTCTATGATTTATTCATGACATGATGAGGTATGTTAAAATGCTTATGTTTTATGAGTAAAGTCTGATATCATACATGGACTGATGTTTTATTTTTGTACTTTTATATCCCTTACTGAGCTTTTTATGCTCATCACATGTTTTTTAAATGTTTTTCATAGGTCAAGGGAAAGGTGCATGATATGATGATAGTGTCAAGGAAGTGTCAAGAAAGAATCCATGTTTTATTTTAAATATGTTTCGTTGATGGGAAAAAAGGAATATTATCTTATATGTAACCACTTTGTTTAAATGTGGAATGTAATTCATGATTTACGATCTAATTCTCTAAAAATCTAAACCTGAAAAGATCCTCAATGTGAATTATTCATTTAATTCAATATTAAGTAATGTTTAAGACCGGGGACTTATAGTTGGTATCAGAGGTCGGTTTAGATAACTTTAGAGGTTAGGGTATTCTCTAGGCATAAGTGACATTACCGTAATTTTTAGGATTTCCGAAAGAGTCCTAGTTTTATATAAAGTTCATGAGTAAGTATATCTTAGTGTTTATCTTCCTCATTAGTACATGATGGTTTTGTTGATATACTCACACTGACATTTCTTATTTTAGTGAATGGATGGATCTAGCAGGCACCAAAGTGACAATAGGATTGAAGGAAACAATATTGGTTCTCTGATTAAGAGACTGGATGAAATGAGGGATTCAATGAAGAAACTCGTGGTTGTTCTAAACCAACTATCAAGGAGTCATGATCTACCACTTGAACCTTGGTATGTTCTGTAATGCATCATGTACGAGATGACCAATTGATGTGGAAGTTCAGGTGATTATTATAAAGGTAATCATTAGGGTTTATATGATCCTTACTTTTGAGGTAATTATGGGTTATTATATGTTATGATGGAAAATAAAAGGCATGAGATAAACTTGAGGTTAAAATATGTTATGATTATTTTTGAATATTTTATCTCGTTTTGGGGAATGTTTTAAGAATTATATAGTTTTGAAAAAAGGACAACATGCACACCGTGTGACAACCCGTCGCGTTGAACAAAGCTGCAGGAATCAAACCCAGAACCAAAGTGCGACTATTATTTATCGCCTACCACTGGACTACGTGAAGTCCCTGGTTAGTTTGACTAATTCTATTTAGTTAAATTATTTTAGGAATCAAGAGTAAGTTTATTTTCTGTTATCTATGGAAAAACATTAACCTATCATGGAGGATATGTGATTAGGTTAATTATTTTTCAATATGAGAATTTAAGAGCAACTGATGTTATTTGGAGATAAATGTTAATTTGTACCTTGGAAGACAATGTGATTAAATCCTTCGAACATTTGGGATCCAATCTTAGTTTGGTTTACTTTGAATAATTTTGTGTACAATTGTTTATCGAATGGTCTTCGTTGATCTTTGGGTTTTTTTGGGCAAATTTTGGAGATTAAGAATATATTTTCTTTTTATAAAGGATTATAATTTTTTGGATTATCTGATCTCATACTAACAATTTTGGTTTTTGTTTTTGTCTAAAGACATAGGAAATATATAGTTCTCTTTTGTGGATTAGTTTATTTTCAAGAATATGATTTTAGTACTCTTAATGCGAACAAGTCTTCCTAAATACTCATCTTTTGGAGGAAATATGATTTTGATTAAGTAATATTGTAAAAGATGAAAGTCTACGTGACAAGTAATTATGTTTCATTATGATTTAGTTATGATTAAAATTAAATTCATCAATGAAGAGTAACTTAAAACAAAAATGTTGTCTGTTAACGTTTCCTACTGTGGAATCGAATACCATTTAACCCGTCACAAGTTTGTGATATTCTTATGGTTAACATTCTCTTGGAAATGTTTACTATCACTCTCCCTCAGAACATGACCCTTTGTTTTTTCCTCCATATCCATGTTTTACTACATGGAATCCTAGTATGGGTTAACTCAGGTGACCTTTGTACTTCTCTTTCTTTATTTTTAAAGTGATCGTTTTACTGACTCTTGTTCCAATGTGGGATTTTCAATGAAGTTTCCATGCCCAATTTTAAATTTGCGAGGACACAATTCCCAAAAGGGGGGAAGGATGTAACACCACAGGTAAATAAAAAATATGAAATTTTCACATTTATCAATATTTGTGAATAAAATATTAATATTACTTTAAAGGGGACGTTATGCTTGATGGCGTACCCAATATGCAACAACGAGTTTCTTGGGAATCTTACGTTGCACTCTAATAATAAAATAATATTATTTTAAATGGTAGTTAACGCCTAGCGATTGTAATGGCGGGAATGAACATAACTAACTACAAAATGATTATATATTTTCGTCAAATATTTTTACTTTTTACAATAAATGTTAGAGGATTAAAAATGCGAATGAATCCAATTTTAAGCGTAAACATTATAATATTCATTAAAAGGTCGATTAAACGCCTTTTGATGGAGAACCTCTTTTAAATCCACTTGTTGACAATGTTATGTGTTATATTTGACAAAATAAAATTCTTATTTAGAATCGGGACATCAAAATTTACTTTGTGTAAAATTTTGGTATTTTTCTGATAAAGTTCATTTTTTAATGAATAGTGAAAAATGTTGTATTTGAATTCAAAACCATATTTTAATCTAATATATTAATATTATTAGATTATATTTTGAATTATTTTTAAAGTGAAATTATAATATATTTTTACCATTTAATCCAATAGTGTTCATTGGAATTAATTTCACTTTGAAATTGGACTTAAACTATTTTCAATCGTTTGATATATATTGTTTCATAAAAACACGGTATTTGTTCTGACAGAGGGAATTAATTATCAAATTAATTAATGAAACTTATATTTTTTTAATTTTGTAAAATAGACATCATTTTTGAATTCGGGATATCAAATATTTCTTAGGGTGAAGTTTTGGTATTTTTCTGAAAAACTTCAATTTTTGATGAATAGTGAAACCACTAAGTGGTACTTAAAAAAACTGATTTTTCATTTAAATTAAAATTTACCACGCATATGTTTTGAATTTCAAAAATACGACATTCATGGTTGTAATTAGGAGGTAAAATTTGGTTCAATGGGATTAAAATAATTTTTTGGTGAATAGTAAATCTTATTTTTCATCGCGATTAGAGGTAATTAGTTTAATTTAAGGTAAAGATAATGTTATAATAATATGTAATGACCTTGACACATGTTCTACCCTTACTGGATGAATGATGGCCGACCAAGAAAATACATGGGTCATCTTGGGGACCCCATGGAGCCACTTTGGTTGGAAAATGACATTAATACCTTTTTATTTAAAGTTAAAATTAAAATGTCACAAACATGTGTTATTTTACTAATACAATTTTTAAATGGGCTTATATAAGTCATATTTTTTTACTATAAATATTAATTATAAAGATAAAAATATTTCCTACATCATGATATTTTTTTTTATAATTTTTAGACATTAAATTAAGTTATTTATTTATGACACCGTGATGATGCAGTGATTACCTCATAAATGAACGATTTAAATAAAATGAATAGATATGGTGAAATCTAAGTCTTACACTTGTCACAAACCTATTGGATGGGTGGATTTCGAAACCTTATCACATTATCCTAGAAATATATTCTTTTGGGGCCTTTAAAATCGGAATATAATTTTATAATAAAGTAATATTTTATAACTTTCCAAGAGTGCCCCTCCTCTCCTCTTATAAATAGGCCCCCACCTCTACCACCTTACAAACACCTCTCAAGGCTTTGTCTCGGCCAACCCCTGCCCATTTCATCTCTCCACATCCCTATCTTCATCATTGGAGCCTCACTTTGGTCATAATTCTTTCCAAGGATGCCTTTGAGCTCAAATAAAAGAAAGTTACCCGATTTAAAGGTAATGTCTTCCCTTGTGCTCTTTTGTTTTATTTTGCTTCTCAAAACCCCTAAACTCTTTTTATTACTTTTTTTTGTAACAAAACCTGTATCATAAATATAATAGGATGTTTTTATAAGAAGTATTTGAGCTGAAATTTCACACACCTCCGTCTAATGGTTAAAGAGCATATTGTTTCTGTGGATGGAGAATTACTGCCTCACGAAACGATGATTGTTCAATATTCTTTTAACACCTTCAAAGGTGGAAATTATGATGTCACTATATTTATATATTATATATAATATGTTTATGTTTTCCTTAATCTTCTGTATTTTTCATTTATGGCATACCTTTATGGTTTCCACTATGGGTAAAGGTGATATCTTCATTTTAGGAAGTGCGGACTACCGCCTCCTCAAAGTGATTTGATTCGTTAATGCCATATGTGGGACGTATAAAGGATTGAATTAATGATATTACATATGATATCCTACTGGAAGTATAATATACCTTTATATCATTATTATTTCATTCCATTTAATACAAAAAAAAGAAATGAAAGTAGCGTTCATGCGTACGTACGGCTTACCGTTTCCATGAACGGTACATTTCATTTCTTATCTCCAAATGTTATGTACTATTATAAGTACATATATATAATGGATATATATGTAATATATTACATCTAAATTATGGATATTATTCTGGAATTATAATATATATATCTCTCATTTTGTTTCAATTCCATTAATATGACAAAAAATGAAAGTAGCGTTCATGCGTACGTACGGCCTACCGTCTCCATGGAGAGTGTTTTTAATTTTTTATCTCCAAATGATATGGAATAGTAAAAAATAAATATATACTGGATATATATGATATTCAAAACATCAATACTATTCTGGATCTGATGTACCTATAACTGCATGGAATATTCTTTTCCAACAAGTTCATTTTTTACTCATGTACAGAACATCGACAAAAATGTCTGATATGAACTCACTTTATTAACCAATTATTATAACATTATAATATTTGATATGAAATTAATAATAATATTTAAAGGAGGTACTGAAAAAATTATAAATTGACCATGTTTTATTATTCAGGAGATTAATGAACGATCGAGTCATGTCGGACATGAGGTAAGGGATCCTACCCTTCCCTTTCTTTTTAAGTACACTCTTTTATGTCATTCCTTTTATGATCATATTTCTTATGATTGGGATGATATTTTATATTACTCTTACTGTACTTTTTATGCTCATATTATGAGAGACCCTACTTTCTCTCATCAATCAATTTTGGAAGTTTTGAGAGGCACCGTTAGGCTGCTGAATTTTCTTAAGAGATCCAACCTCTCTCTTTCTTTTTAAGCACTATCCTTTATGTCACTTCTTTTAAGCTCCTCTTTGTTATGTTGGGGGATGTTATTTTATATTCCTATTGATTTAAATTTTATGTTAATATTATTAGAGAACCTATTTTATCTAATCAATCCATTTTTGTAAGTTTTAAGTGGCGTCGTTAGGCTGCCGAGTTTTCATAAGGGATTTTTCATCTCACTTTCATTCCTGTGAGATTCATGCTACATTTTACACCATTTCCATTGAGTGGTATAAATACTGCCCATTATTATACTATTTGTGTAATATAATTTCGTTTATGAGTATTTACATCAATGATGTATTGTATTTCTTTCATGGGGTGTACATTTCGAAAGATACCCAAGTCGGTAAGGGAACCTTTCACCCTCCTCTTTTTAAAAGACTTATTTTGTTGGGTATTTTAATTTACATATTGTTATGTTGTAATATGTTCTCCTATATACTTATTGATGTAAATTTTATTTCCATGTGATGAGGTACCCTTTTTATCTCTCATCAACTCATTTTCTGAATTTTGAAGTGACGCCGTTAGGCTATCGAATTTTTGCAAGAGAACTTCTTAACCCAATTTTGATTCTTTGGGATAAACTTTCACTCCTTGAATATTTCATTCTATGAATATTTGTGAATAACATATGATTGTTTTACACTTAATATCCACTTATATTTCGTGTATTCGTTTTTCAAACATAATTATGCAATTTATTTATCCTTAATCCAAGTATACCGTCTTTGTATGGGACTTCGTCTCAATCTCCTTTCAGTGAGGAATATTTTGTTTTATACCCGACCTTCTTTTATACAGTGTACAAACCCCTTTGAATTTTACATTTATCCAAAATTAATATTTTTATACGAAGCGTTTCACTAAATGACAAAAGGGAATGTTTTTTTCTTACGTATGCGGCGACAACAACTTCTCCGCCGCTGTGACCATTATTTGAGTTTCGGCTTCCTCTACAAGCCAGACTTTTTTTAAATGAAAAATAAATACCATGTTTTCATTTTAGTTTATTTTGGTATTGAAATTTTTTTTCATAATGTTTTTATATCAATGTGTTGTATTGATATCTTGTGATTGAAAAGTGGAAATGTTATGTTTCCTTTATGTATGTTTTATGTGCTATGATTATGTTATGGTTCTTGAGCATTATTTATGAAGACAGGTGGTTCCGTGATAAAATAAGGACGGGTGAGCCCGATATAGCTCTCCCATGCATTGGGTAATGCAAAGGTGTTAAACGTTAAGGTTTCTCCGAAAAGATTTAGGGAATATACTGTGATGGGTATTCCAAACGTAACCAAGAGGGTTACTCCCTACGTAAGAATGTTATGAATGCCTCAAGTTACCTTTATTCCTTATGATTTCTATGATTTATTCATGACATGAGGAGGTATGTTAAAATTCTTATGTTTTATTAGTAAAGTATGATTTCATACATGGACTAATGTTTTATTTTCGTACTTTTATATCCCTTACTGAGATTTTTATGCTCATCCCAAGTTTTTGAAATTTTTTTCACAGGTCAAGGGAAAGGTGCATGATATGATGATAGTGTCAAGGAAGTGTCAAGAAAGTTATTTTAAATATATTCCATTGATGGGAAAAAATTAATACTATCTTTTATGTAACCACTTTGTTTAAATGTGGAATTTAATTCATGATTTATGATCTAATTCTCTAAATCTCTAAAACTGAAAAGATCCTCAATGTGAATTATTCATTTAATTAAATATTAAGTATGGTTTAAGGCCGAGGCCTTATACCTACCACCTCTCATGGTGGCCATTATGATGGAAATGTAATTAAATATGATATATATGATAATTATTTTATATATAAGCTTATTTAATTCCATTTTATATCATATCATTATTTGTTTCATGTTGTATATATATACGATAATTTCATTTGAGGAAGTGTCGACTACCGCCCCCACAAAGTGATATGACTCGTTCATAACATACATGGAACGTATAAAGGATGGTGTTAATGAACATAAGAAACATATATAAGATATTATATTTTACTGGAATAATAATATACGTATGTATCATTTGTTTTTTATTCCTTTTAAAATGAAAAATGAAATAGAAGTAGCGTTTGTCCATATGTACTGATTACCGTCTCCACGAACGCAATGAGATTCATTTCCCCATCATATCCATTCAAGAATAATTATAATTTGATGATTAAAAGTATTGTTTAAGGACTTTATATCATTCTAGATATGAATAAGATACATCCTATCAATAACAAACACGGCTTACGTAACAAAGCATATAATGGAAAACGAATCAGTTAACACCCGAAACGAGGATAATACTAAAATATTATTAACAAAACAATATTAAAAGGTCATATATGATATTATATTTATATAGATATGATTCTTGTATAATTTAATAATAGTTATTTAACTATTATACAGGAGGTTTACCTACCCTCGATCAAGGAAAAGTACAAGGTAAGGGGATTTCATCTCACTTATTCTTTTCGTGAGATTGGTGCCATATTGCCACTATTACCTTTTGTGTGGTGTATGTTGTCAAGACCCGACTTCACCAAAATGAGGGAAGGGTCAGAAGATTGCCAGGACATTCCTTATTTATGTTGAAGGAGAGATAATGACCCCCGAGACCCACCTTCAATAGGTCCTAGAGTGGCGACTAGCACCAGAGGTATAGAAATTTCTCAAAAATGGAAGGAATTACCCCTTTTTGATTTATAAGATCGAGAGATGAGATGATGAAACTCAACAAAACCATTGTAAAAGTAAAGTAAAGCAAAAAATAAACCATTCCCACATGCATGTTCCAAAATTAAAGCCACAAGTACAAAAGGTGACTACAAGGTAAGTACCAAAGAGGAAAAGAAAAACAACAACAACAACTGCCCCAAAGGTCCGAGCTAGTAAGGTCCTGCGTGATCCCTGAATTCCTCCTAGAAACCTGAAAGCAGTTTTATACATGTAGGGTGAGAATACAAGTACACTTAGTAGGGAAAACCAAAGACTCTCGTGCACAAGTGGGGGAACATACTAAAGTCCCGTGAGAAAAGGAGTAAACCAAAAACCTAACAAGGAAAACTATCCCCCCCCCGGGCCTCACCAAGGCTCACTCCCCAAATAACGCAAGTCAAGTAATATATATATTAAGAGCACATCGATGTTTGGGTACCCCGCGCCACTTTCCCACTGGTTATTGAGACGTCCTATGCATCAGACCAATCCCGCCATTCTCACCGTAGTCCCACTGCCACACCTGCCTGCACACACCTGGGCCACATCCACATGCAGTCCCACTGCCGAAATCCCGCCCGCACACACCTGGGACACAACAGTCACATGTAACCACGCCTGCAAACACCTAGTCCAGAACAACCACCACCACGCCTGAAGACACATGGGCTAAAGGATCCACCGCCACGCCCGAAGACACCTGGGCCTCATCCCAAAGACACTTGGGAAACCACCTGCCACACACACCTGGCCAACCACCACACTACCCCGCCTGAACGTTCTTCGGCTAATAATGGACCTCAGGCCATCACAGCCTGCCCGAAGATACTTGGGCTATTCGGGAAAGGGAGCATAAAAGGATCTAATAACTAGCCACTAAGAATAGTGTTGGGAAAAACACCCTCCCCCATGAAATGGGGGTGTTCGGCACTAAGTTCTCAACTTGGGTGGGGCGCGAATAAGAAACAAAAAGCTACAAGTATAGATATATAGGTAACAAGCACTCACCCAAGCTAGGTTTTTCTTCCGACAGCCTACAGATCACCACAACACTCAAGTCCAAGTCACGACTCACGCTAACAACCCATTTGTCCCCTTTCTTATTTCATGTTCATTAATAATGTTTATTTTTAAGAACTACTGGGAAAATAGTAGGCATAGGAATAAGTCCAGGAAAGTAAACAGTCAAACATCAACCAAAACGCCCACACCTGGTTCTCAACAATAGAGGATTCCACCCCAATTTGTGATATAAACAAGTATCCACCCGGTCTTAAAACTCACAACCACCTAATACATACCAATAGGAGATCCTATCCCCCAAATTCACACAACCACCGAATCCATACCAACACAAGCAGGGCCTTGCCAGTATTTTCAGATTTAAACGACTTAACACACTCCATGATTCAAATTCCGTGTGTTCTAACTGGTAGTTATCACAGAAGGGTTGATCCTGGTGCTTCCGATTTATTCATACGGATATACGTGATTTACCAACTCACTTTTCACAGCAGGAGTTTACAACCACAAACAAGCCATTTAAAACATCAGCAGGGTTCATTAGTGCACAAACAACGACCACCAACGGCCTCGATTTTCAGGAGGCATAAGCCAGCACAACTCAACAAGATGGTCATAGAAGAATCAGCATAAAAAATATAAGACAACATCAACAAACATATCCCCCCTTTCTTTATAGAATTCTTTCATTATCTTCATTAAGTTCGGTCCAACCAGTTCTACAGAAAAAAAAGCACGCCCACCCCGCATGATACACAAAAGAGAGAGGCAAAGGAGAAATTCCCTACTTGTTGATATATGATCGAAGTTTAGGCCGGGGGAGCGGAACATTATGGATAACGATGCGATGCGCCCGATGCACCAGAAGCTATTTGTGAAAATCCACGATCGAGGAAAGTAGAAACCACGGCTAACCCTTAGTTTATAAGAGCCACAGACAGTTGAGGTGAGAACTCGTAACCGCGCAAGGTGCGGGGGTCATGGGTTGACCATGCATCTCCACTCGTTACAAAAGGGGGTCGGGTGGTTTAAGCCTACTCATGAATTGAATAAGTATTTAATTAAAACTCTTATGCATGTTACGGGTCTTTAAAACACTCTCAAACAGGTCAAAATAGGGTTTAAACCCCTATTTGCGCAAAAGGGAGCGCTACTGAAAACAACTTGACAAGGCCGGGTGACGCCGATCGGTCTCACCGATCGGTCTCAGCGATCGGTCTCACCGGTCGGTCTCAAACTATTCTCGTCCTCGAGAATTTAAACAACCCAAAAGGGAAGGGCGGGTCCGAACAACCACCCCGAAAGATATTTCTCAAGAGTGAAGCTCATCGTTAACTAATAACACCTTCCTGTCACGAACCAAGCAACATACCATGCCAAACTGCCCGGGCATGTGGGTTGGGGAGTCTCCTCCCCCATGTCAAGATATTATCCGCTTTGGGCGGCACTGACTCGCCTGCATGGGTTTAATCGCATCCACCTTAATGCGTCTTGATTAGGGGTCGGGTTCTCTCCTTCACCATAGCCAGTGCTTTTCAAACACAAGCAGAGGAAGAAAACTAGTACATTTCATAGCCAAAAGACAAAACGTTCTACCACAACAGGTACGACAAGGAACAAAACTCAAAACAACTCCGGGTACTGGGTACTCATCTGTGCTTCCCTCTCCCACATACTCTCCTCAAGCCCACCATGTGTCCACAACACACGAACCAAGGGGATGGTTCGACCCCAAAGCACCTTCTCTTTGCGATCCTCGATCACCACTGGTCTCTCCACAAAGGTCACGTCATCCTCGATGTCCAGCTCACCCCAATCAAGGACGTGTGAATCGTCGTGCAGATACAGACGGAGCTGGGACACATGAAAGACATCATGTATCCTTAGTAGCAGCGGTGGAAACGCTAGCTGGTAAGCCACTTCGCCGACCCGCTGCAACACTTGGAAGGGTCCGATGAATATGGGAGAAAGCATACCCCCCTTGCCGAACCTACGCTGCCCACGCCGAGGGGAGACCATTAAGAACACGTGGTCTGCAACCTCAAACTCCAAGGGCCTCCTCCTAGTATCAGCATACGACTTATGTCGGTCCTAGGCCGCCTTCATCCTTTCCCGTATGAGCTGAACCTTCTCTGTCATGTTCTGCACCACCTCCGGACAAAGAATGCCTGCACTCATACTTCGGTCCAACACACAGGCGAACAGAATGGCCTCCCGTACAAAGCTTCAAACGGGGCCATGCCAATGGTAGAGTGGTAGCTATTATTGTAAGTTATCTCTACCATGGGTAGGTGTCGCACCCATGATCCTCCTGAGCCCAGAACACATGCCCGTAGCATATCCTCCAAGGTCTGGATGGTGCGCTCTGTTTGTCCATCTGTCTGGGGATGGAAAGCAGTGCTAAGGTGTAACTGGGTGCCAAACGCATGCTGCAATCCTCTCTAGAATCGCGAGGTAATCCGTGCATCCCTATCCGAGACTATAGACCTCGGAACTCCATGCAACCTCACCACCTCATCCACGTACTTTCGTTCCAAAGCATCCACAGTACTCGACTCCCTGATCGCCAGAAAGTGAGCCAATTTCGTCAACCTGTCCACTACCACCCAGATGCCGTCGTATCCCCCTTGGAACTTGGGTAGTCCCATGACGAAATCCATTGAGATGACATCCCACTTCCACTCGGGGACATCTAGGGGCTGTCGTAGGCCGCCTGGAACTCGGTGTCCAGCCTTCACTTGTCGACACACTGACCACTTGGCCACATACTCTGCCACCGCTCGCTTAACTCCGGGCCACCAAAACTGCCTCTTCAACACCTGGTACATCTTGGAAACTCCTGGGTATACCGCCAGGGGTGAGTTGTGGAACTCACTGAGAACCTTGTCGTGCATCGCCTCCGGGACAAACAACCTTTTCTGGAAAAGCATCCGGTTCTGACCATCCTCTGTCCATCCCTCGGGAGCATTGTCCTGGTCAACTTGGTCACGCATCGTTTCACACTCTAGGTCTCCCCACTGAGATTCTTCCACTTGCTGAAACAGGGTTGACTGAACTGTCATCTGATATAGGCATCCTCTGCCGCTATCCATCTTTGCATCCAGGTGTAAGGCAGCTAACTCTTCTATTGCCTTCCAGGCATCCGCCGACTCTCGGAACGCATCCTTCTGCATGCTCCTGCTAAAGGCATCGGCCACCACATTTCCCTTGCCTTCAGTATAAGAGATCTCAAAGTTGTAATCCTGGAGGAACTCCACCCATCTCCACTGTCGCAAGTTTATGTCCCGCTGGGAGAAGATATACCTCAAGCTTTTGTGATCCATGAAGACCACAAAGTGTTCGCCGATGAGGTAGTGCCGCCATTACTTTAGCACAAAAACGACCGCTGCAAGCTCCAGGTCATGGGTGGCATAATTACGCTCATTGGAACGCAGCTTCCTGGACCCATAAGAGATCACCTCTTGTCACTGCATCAACACGCATCCCATGCCCTATCCTGAAGCATCACAGAACACCTCATAAGCCGCCCCTTCTTCTGGTAATCTCAGCACTGGGGCACTGACCAACTTCTCCTTCAGATAGATAAAGGCTGACTGGCACTGCTCACTCCATACGAAAGCCTGGTCCTTCTTGGTCAGAGCCGTCAACGGGGCTGCTACTCGGGAGAAGTTGGGTACGAATATCCGGTAGTAACCCGCCAGCCCGAGGAAACATTGGAATTCCGCCACATTCTTGGGTGCTTCCCATGAAACAACTGCCTCAACTTTTGATGGGTCCACGGCTACCCCCTTCTCGGACACCACGTGCCCGAGGAAGTGCACTTCACGTGTCCAGAACTTACATTTTACAACTTCCCATTGAGCTGGTGCTATCGGAGGACCTCCAAAACTGTTCTCAGGTGCTCTGCATGGTCCTCCTCTGATCTAGAGTAGACCAGGATGTCGTCGATGAACACAACCACGAACCGATCCAGGTACTCCCGGAAGATGGAGTTCATAAGCCCCATGAACACAGCTGGGGCATTCGTAAAACCGAAGGGCATGACTACGAACTTGAAGTGTCCATACCTGCACCGGAACGCTGTCATCAAGATGTCGCTCTCTTTCACCCTCAGCTGGTGGTTCCCAGACCACAGGTCGATCTTCGAGAACCATCATGCCCCTTTCAGCTGGTCGAAAAGATCATCTATCCTTGGAAGAGGGTAGCAATTCTTGATCGTCACCTGATTCAGCCTCCTGTAGTCTATGCACAACCTAAGACCACCATCTGCCTTCTTTGCAAACTAGACCGGAGCACCCCATGGTGACGCACTCGGACGAACATAAACCCTCTTCATCAGATCATCAATCTGTATCCGCAACTCCTGTAGCTCCGAAGGTGCCATCCGGTAAGGAGCCATCGAGATTGGACGAGCGTCGGGCTGTAGGTCTATCCCGAACTCAATATCACGTCGAGGGGGTAGATTCATCACCTCCTCAGGAAATATGTCCATAAACTCACAGACGATCTCTTGCACTTCCACCATTTCAGCATCTACTGATTCCACTATCATCTCGGTCAACAAAGAGAGGAGAGGTTCCTCTCTCCTGTTTCCCTTCGGACTGCTCCGCTCGCCGGTGAAGATAACATGCCGGTTGTCCAAGTCTGAGAACACCACCCTTCTTCAAAAACAGTCGATGACGGCACACACAGAAAATAGCCAGTCGATGCCTAGGACGACATCGTATGGCTGAATCTACACCAGAAGAAGATCCCTAACCGATTGATGTGGCCCTATCATCAGTCTATATCCGAGACAAACAAACAACAAGTTGGTCTGACCTCCGACTTGTGTGATCAACACCAGGGGCACTGGAAGTCTCTCCACATCTAAACGCAAGTCACGGGCTAGGCTGGGTGCAACAAAGAAGTGCGAATCTCCGGTATCGAACAAGGCATAATCAAGAGTGCTAAACAGACTGATCGTACCTCGAACAACCTCTGGCCCTGCAGGAACTGCTGCCTCTACGGTGTGTAACTGTCCACGTCCAGCTCCCATGCCCCTTGGCTGTCGGCCACCTCCCCGACCACGCCCTGGTAAAAGTCCCTGTGGAGTGCCCTGAGGTCGGCCTCCTCCTACGTCTTCCCTCAGAGGAGCGGGAGCGAGCTGTCCCTGCTGCTGCTGATGGAAAGGTCTGGCTGGAAGCTGCGGCTTGGGCGGGTGCTGGGGCTGACTGCCACTACTGTACTGCACCCGGTCGGGGAACTGACTCTGTAGATGCCCAGGGATCCCAAAGATGAGGCACTGTAGTCCCGGGCCCGAAGGAAAAGGGCGAGGGCCGGGGGATCGAAAATGAAACTGCTGCGGTCTGCTCCCAGTGGGTCAGAACCTAGAGGGTCCTGACGCTGGAGGCCTGGGGCTGACGGCCTTCCCCTTTGATGGTCCCAGCTGGATCTCCTCTCGCGACACTCCCCCTATAGAATTCATCCTCTCCACCACTTCGGCCTTCTTCTGGACCTCCAAGTACGTCGACAGGGTAAAGGGGGTAACATCATACTAGAGGGAGGGTCGGAGTGCCTCCTCCAAACGTCTTGCCCGAGACTCCTCGTCAGGAAAGAGGTCCAGAGAAAAACGTAGGAGGTCCTTGAACATGATACCTAGCTCCCTCACAGACATACTCCTTTACTGGAGGGAGAGTAGTTCCTGCCTCTTTTATGTCTTCATCGTCAAGGAGAGGAATTCCTCCCAGAACTCCCTCGCAAAATCCACCCAAGCCGCCTCAGACTCTCTCCTCTCCACCAGGTAAAGCGTCCACCACTGACGTGCCGCTCCCCACATCTGGATGATGGCCAGAGGAACCCAGTACTCGGTCGGGGGCCGAATTAGGCCGAAGGATATAACTAGATCCTCTATCCAGCCTTCCGTCTTCATATCGGAGGTGTTTCCCTCATACTTATCGAGGGCCTGTCGCTGGAAGTCGTGAAGAGTCTTCTGCCACTAGTTGTCCTCTTCCTCTCGATTAGCCCTCTGCCGATTGGCCAAAGTAGTCTCCAGGGCCTCGATCGCCTGTACCACATGTTGTCGCCTTCCAGGTGCCATAGCTGCATGGTAAACAAGGAATGCCTAATCCCAAGTAGTGCAGAATATCGTTCTAAAAATTTCTCAAAATTTAATTTATTCTTAATTCCCAAGACATCCCAGAAACACAAGAACACAAGTCATTATGATGCATGAATTATTCCTAGGGTCTCTACCCTACAATCAGTGTGGCCTTACCCGGTCGTTCGGTAGGTCCAGAGTCCTTGCATCGGATCACGGGGGGCCCTAAAATCTCATGTCCTAGCCAGTCTTCCCTGGCCTAATTCACGCTCCAAGGTCACCAACACTGTTTCCCTACCATCCCATACAATCTTCACTGTTCCCAACTCTAGAATCCATCCTATCTCTCAACCATCACCTCTGATACCATTCTGTCACGACCCACCTTCACCAAAAGGAGGGGAGGGTCAGCAGATTGCCAGGCCCTTCCTTCTTTATGTTGAAGGAGAGATAATGACCCCCAAGACCTACCTTCAATAGGTACCGGAGTGCCGACTAGCACAAAGGGTATAGAAATTTCTCACAAATGGAAGGCATTAACCCTTTTTGTTTTATAAGATCGAGAGATGAGATGATGAAACTCAACAAAAGCAAGGTAAAAGGAAAGTAAAGCCAAAAATAAACCATTCCCACATGCATGTTCCAAAAGTAATGCCACAAGTACAAAAGGTGACTACAAGGTAAGTACCAAAGAGGAAAAGAAAAACAACAACTCCAACTGCCCCAAAGGTCCGAGCTAGTAAGGTCCTGCATGATCCCCGAAGTCCTACTAGAAACCTGAATGCAGTTTTATACACGTAGGGTGAGCATACAAGTACACTCAGTAGGGAAAACCAAAGACCCTCGTGCACAAGTGGGGGAACGTACTAAAGTCCCGTGAGAAAAGGAGTAAACCAAACACCTAACAAGGAAAACTATCCACCCCAGGCCTCACCAAGGCTCACTCCCCAAATAACGAAAGTCAAGTAATATATATATTAAGAGCACATCGATGTTTGGGTACCCCGAGCCACATTCCCACTGGTTATTGAGACATCCTACGCATCGGACCAATCCCGCCATTCTCACCGTAGTCCCACTACCACACCCGCCAACACACACCTGGGCCCCAACCACACGCAGTCCCACTGCCGAAATCCCGTCCGCACACACCTGGGACACAACAGTCACATGTAACCACACCTGCAAACACCTAGGCCAGAACAACCACCACCATGCCCGAAGACACCTGGGCTAAAGGATCCACTGCCACGCCCGAAGACACCTGTGCCTCATCCCGAAGACACGTGGGAAACCACCTGCCACACACACCTGGCCAACCACCACACTACCCCGCCCGAAGGTTCTTGGGATAATAATAGACCTCAGGCCATCACAGCCTTCCCGAAGATACTTGGGCTATCCGGGAAAGGAAGCAGAAAAGGAGCTAATAACCAACCACTATGAATAGTGTTGGGAAAAAACACCATCCCCCATGAAGTGGGGGTGTTCGGAACTAAGTGCTCAACATGGGTGGGGCGCGAATAAGAAACACAAATCTACAAGTATAGATATATAGGTAACAAGCACTCACCCAAGCTAGGTTTTTCTTCAGACAGCCTACAGATCACCACAACACTCATGTCTGAGTCACGACTCATGCTAACGACCCATTTGTCCCCTTTCTAATTTCACGTTCAGTAATAATGTTTATGTTTAAGCACTACTGGGGAACTAGTAGGCATAGGCATAAGTCCAGGAAAGTAAACAGTCAAACATCAACCAAAACTCCCACACCATATTCTCAACAACAAAGGATTCCACCCCAATTCGTGATATAAACAAGTATCCACCCGGTCTTAAAACTCACAACCACCGAATCCATACCAACATGAGATCCCATCCCCCAAATTCACACAACCACCGAATCCATACCAACACAAGCAGGGCCTTGCTGTTATTTTTAGATTTAAAAGACTTAACACAATCCATGATTCAAATTCCGTGTGTTGTAACCGGGAGTTATCACAGAAGGGTTGATCCTGGTGCTTCCAATTTATTTAGCCGGATATACATGATTTACCAATTCACTTTTCACAGCATGAGTTTACAACCACAAACAAGCCATTTAAAACATCATTAGTTTTCAATAGTGCACAAACAACGACCACCAACGGCCTCGATTTTTAGGAGCCATAAGCCAGCACAACTCAACAAGATTGTCATAGAAGAATCAGCATCAAAAATATAAGACAGCATCAACAAACACATCCCCCCATTTCTTTGTTGAATTCGTTCATTATCTTCATTAAGTTCGGTCCAACCATTTCTACAGAAACAAAATCACGCCCACCCCGCATGATACACAAAAGAGAGAGGCGAAGGAGAAATTCCCTACTTGTTGATAGATGATCGACGTTTAGGCCGGGGCGCGGAACTTTACGGATAACGATGCGGCGAGCCCGATGCACCAGAAGCTTTTTGTGAAATCCCATGATCGAGGAAAGGAGAAACCATAGCTAACCCTTAGTTTATAGGAGCCGCGGACGGTTGAGGTGAGAACGTGTAACCGAGAAAGGCGCGGGGGTCGTGGGTGACCACGCGGCTCCACTCATCACAAAAGGGGGTCGGGTGGTTTAAGCCTACTCATGAATTGATTAAGTATTTAATTAAAACTCTTATTCACGTTACGAGTCTTTAAAACATGCTCAAACAGGTATAAATAGGTTTTAAAACCCTATTTGCGCAAAACGGAGCGCTACTGGAAACAACATGACAAGGCCGAGCGACCGATCGGTGACCAAGAGAGTCTGGGTCATCACATATGTACTTCCCATTATTGTATTCATTGTGTAATACACTTTAATTTATGTGTATTTACATATTCATTGTATGATAGCTCTTTCATGGGGTGTATTTTTTGTAGGTTACCAAATTGGTAAGCGTTTATTTCACAATCTCTTCATTATCCGAGGTTGTTTATACATAATTATCTACTGAGACCTCTTTATCATCCACATCCATGTATTTTAAAAATGTATTTTAAAAAATTATTACTATTTTACAGAATATGGTTTGAAGTCATTTATACCCTTGTTTGAATTTTTATAATATGTTTATAAAGGAATCTTTCCGTCGTTTTCCAAACAAGTTCATTTTTAACCTTTTCGACCAAATTAAGGTAAGAATGTATTTTTTTAACTTATACGGTGGGTGTGGATATTTTCTACTATAAAAATCTCGTCTAAGCTTCCCTTACAAGATTATTAGAATATTTTCAATGTAAATTTTTTATTTTATAATTATCTAACATTTAAATGATTTCAAAAAAGAGATATTTCTCTCATATAGTTTTTATTTCATCTATGTCAACATCCTTTGATGGATTTTAATCTTATTTGAGGTGGATTTATTATGATTAAAAAACATCCATATTGTATTGAAGGTATTGTGATATGTTTGAATGTGGATGTGTTATTTTTATAACATTCATGGTTTGTGGAGAAAGTATTGACATTTAGTATTCTAGTTTTAATTCGAATGTTTATGTTATGTTTAATCCTGTTCATCTGAGGAATGTATTGGACGTAATATGTGACGGGTGGAGCCTGCTATATCTCTTTGATGCATTGGTAGGTCTAATGAGACAAACTAGTGTCTTGGCACATGGAATTGACAAAAATATTATTTGTAGTCTTGGAATAAGGCCATGACTATGTGGTTATTATAGTCTGGAATTATGCATTCCATCATTATGAAAGTGGTTACTGATATTGCATGTGATTATTAGATTAGTAGAATATCCATTTGAATAAGTAAATGGCATTATTTCATTTTATCTTTTCCATATTACGCAGAAGTCCAAGTTTAAAAGGCTTCTGTTTTAGTTATACATTGCCTTAAATGTTTATGCTTATTTACGAATGATTCTGCTATACTCTTATCCTTACTGGGAATCTGAGCTCACCCATTTCTATGTTTTATTTTTCCCAGTATGTGAAGAAGTAATTTATGAATGACCTGCAGTGATAGAATGAGGGGATATGAGTGTGTACTATGGATACTATATTGTTTTAGTTTTCATTTTATGATGTAATATAAGACTGGTGAATGTATCTTGTGATTCCAAGTCTACTAAACTAATCGGTCTTTCGAGACTTGATCTTTTGTGATCATTATAATGTTATGTAATAATTCACCGACTCTAGGTAACTGGGGTCGCAGTGTTACAATATTATCTATATAACCCTTCATACAAGAAAGTGATTATCACCAGACAAGCCATCTTTCTCGAAAGGGATCACATCCAAAAAAAGGATAGTTGGAGCAATATTTACTTTGATGAAGTTAATTACCAAGATTCATGGGAGTTGGTACATGAACATGTTCCACAGGTCACCATAGAAGAGGTTCCAGAAACACAAGTACTGCCTAGGAGCCCAATAGAGGTAAGGGAATTATAGATATTTGGCTTCCTAGTCACCGAGAATGGTGAAACATTATTGTTGTAAAATGATGATCCTCTATCATATAAGAAAGAAGTAAAAATATCAGAAGCATCAAGATGTCTAAAAGGTATGAATAATGAGATTGATTCCATGTATCAGAACCATGTCTGGGTTCTACTTGATGAGCCAGTTGATGTAAATCCTGTTGGATGAAAATGGACATTCAATAGAAAACTAGATATGGAAGGTCACGTTAGAACCTAAAAAAGAAAGGGTGGTGGCAAAAGGATTCAGACAAAGTCAAGGAATTGACTATGATGAAACCTTCTCACTAGTTTCTATGTTTAAATCCATAAGAATCATACATGCCATAATATCTTACCATGACTACAAGATTTTGATAATGGATCTCAAAACATCATTCATTAATTGAAACCTTCAGAAAGATGTCTATATGACACAACCAGAAGGATTTGTGACATCAAGTGAATCCAAACGGGTTTGCAATTTGCATAAATCTATTTATGGATTAAAGATAAAATCCAGGTCATGAAACATTCTATTTTATTAAGCCATAAAGAAATTTGGTTTCACTAACAATTAATGAGAGCCATGTGATTATAAGATTTTTAATGGGAATTCGGTCATTATAATAGTTATATATGTTGATGTCATATTTCTTATTAGAAATGATGTACCAGTCTTGCAGTTAGTTAAGGATTGTTTGAACTTGTGTTTCTCCATGAAGGACTTGGGTGAAGCATTCCACATTCTTGGGATCAAAATAATTTGTGATATATCCAAGAGGCCTGTTGGAAGAAGTCAGTGTACATTCATTTACAAAAATACTAAAGATATTTAGTATGGAACAATCCTAGAGAGGATTGGTTTCAGCATCACATAGCCTACATCATTCTATGAAAATGTGTCCTCAGACACAACAAGGGAAAGATAGAATGAGTAAGACCCCATAAACTTCGGCAATAGGATCCATCATGTATGCCATGTTATGTACCAGGATTGATGTTGCCTATACACTGAGCATGGTAGGTAGATGTTAAGAAGATCTAGGAGAATAGAATTGGACTGTGGTTAAGACTATCCTTAAGTATCTGAGAAGAACTAAGGTTATGTTCTTGGTGTATGTAGGAGATGAAGAGCTTGTCATTAGAGGGTATGCTGATTCTATATTTCAGATAGATCAGAACGATCTAATGTCTCAATTTGGATATGTTTTCCGTCTCAATGGTGGAGTTATAAGTTAGAAGAGTTCAAAGAATCTAGTTTTCACCGATTCTACAGTGATGTCTGAATATATAGCGGATTTTGATGCATCCAAGTATGTTTTTTGGATTTGGAACTTTTCCAGGGGTTTGATGTGGTGCCTAGTAGTAAAGATCCTATCACGTTGTCTTGTGATAACACTACAACGGTGGATCTTTCAAAAGAACCCATGCCACATCAATGGATAAAGAAGTTACTCTTGAAGTATGACCTCTTGTGGAATTTCTATCAAAAGGGTGATTTTTCATTAAGAAGAGTGTCCACAGAATAGAATATGGTGGACCCCATGTCTGAAGGCCTATCTTAGCAGAAGCATGAATATCATGTGAGAGATGGAAGGGAAAAGGATGGAAACAATTTTCTCTAGTCCAAGTTGGAGTTTTTTGGAGTTGGTGGCCTAAAACCAACTACTTTGTGATTTATTCATTAATGAATAATTTATCACACCTTGATTGTTCTTCTATGTGAAAAATTCTTGTGATAATGTCTTATCGATAGCTATGGCATTAAAGGTTTATAAAGGATCCCTACAATGATGAGAACCCAGAAGTGCCATAACACTATTATTGAATATATTTTCTATGGTCAGATGATGTTATTTGAGGGACACAAATAATACAGGACATTAGGGGTGAGGACTCATAAAACATTGAGGCACCTTCTCATGGTGTGCGGCCGTCATAATATCCATAACAATATTATGAGAACAAGACCCACCTGTTGGAAATCAACATTTCAAAGTGTCATTGGATGTTCATAGCTGCAGACGTTTTTATTGGTCCTTAGACTTTTAGATTATTATTAATGGATATTACAACTCATGTACTAATATGTATTGACGAAAACTATGATGACACACTATTTTCAGCGAGGTAGGATACGTTTTGGTGCATCACGAGTGATACTACATTAATAGGTAATGCGAGAAAGGATTTTTTTATTCCGTTCCATAACGTTAGTAGATATATCATTCCCTTTGATGGAATTGATATAACCTAAATAAATCCATGTACATGGTGAGGAATGGGCATGTTCAATTCCGGAAAGTCAATGAAAGAGTAATTGAGCACATGGGTTGATGGTACTAGGATGCAACCTGCTTGATTCGAGATATTGATACAAAGGGATTAAATTAAACGGTAATAATTCGTATGGGGTGAATTGTCAATAAAGAATCAATATATTTATCTTGGGTGCCTTGACCCGTTGCTAGACACTAGTCTTGGACTATAGGCAAGCCCGCCTAATGCCAATGAGAAAAACGCCTAGAGGGTCACACTCAAGTGTATCCAAGTATCTCAAATAGATTAATGATTATTCCTGTACCTGTTTTAATAATTATTCAAGGAAGCCTAAATTGATTTAATGTTGGATGAAGAATAAAATAAAAAAAAAGACATATATGCAATGTGCATTGAATCTATACACTGTGTAGTTTTAATTTTTGAAGTGAAATGAAAAATGAGTACACGTCGTGTATTAATGATTACAGTCCGTGTAGTTTTTCTAGTCTGGATTTTGAGGAAATAATATCGTTTTGTTAAAACGATATTTATTATAATTAATGTGGGTGCATGTTGACAAATTAATGATTCAACATAGGGGTTTTCAATCAAAGTTAATGAAATAAATAAAACAAGTAACACATTTTTTTGTCATAACTCTATAATCTCAAACCCAATTACAAATATCCTCACAACACCAAAAAAATTTCCTAATCGTTGTGCACAACAATTATGGAGAATTCTTTCAGGGCCGAAAGAAACTCCATCTACCAAGAACTCTCTCAAGACCGAGAGAGATCCTCCTCCATCGGATCAAGGCGATCAAAGGCACACAACATAAGTGAAGGCTTCTCCACATTAGCACCTAGTGATTCCTTTGGCGATGTCCAGAGATACGTGGAGCATGTGTGGATCACCACTCGAGGAATCCTACAATTGGATTCTATGATACAAAGATGGATCACATCAGATCGTGACCAGAGACATCAAGGGGGAAATAATTCCATCAAGGAAATTCTTATCAATTAATTAAATTAATTATAACCAACATATGATGATCCTACTTTGTGGTTCCATGACTATTTTTCATCTTTGTTATTTGCTGTGATTCGATTCGTGGAGTCTGGAATTTATCATTTTATTGATCCCAGATTGATCATTGCTAATGACAAAAAGTCAACTGGGAATATCCACCCATGAGATACCACTGCGCCCGGATCCTACAATTCCTTCCTTATCATACCTGATTCCTTCTACAAAATCCTTATTTCCAATCATATGAGTGGTTCATCTACTATCAATGATCCATATTCCAATACAATAAGATGCTTTTAATTTAGTCTCTTCAACCATTGCATGTTCATCTCTCTACATTTTTTTACAATTTTTTTTACTTCATACCAGATATAGATTGATGGTATTTATCTACAACAGTGCATGATGGACTAGCATCATCTTCCAGAGAGGAAAATTTATTTTTCATTTTTAGATCATTTCATGATAAATTTTTCTATTTCTTGTGACCAAATTCAGTCTACTTTAGCACATTATTCTATATTGTTGATGAACAGTGTCTTCTAATGAGTCTAAATCTCCCACACTTGAAACCCTAACCGTTAAATGATTTAGTAGAGTATTGATCCCTACATTTCAACATCTGATGGTCTTATTCCCTTTGATATCTCTTTGGTATGGAATAAACATTTTGAGAGTGTCCTAAATTTCCACATTAATAACATCTCATATGAGGTTTATTTCTATGTTAAAATACTACACTACTAGTTCACACATGGGATCTCTAAGTCTTATTATTATGACTCAAACCCAAATCAATATTCTACCATAGAGTGTGATCTTGTGGTCTATCTTCAACCATTACAAAATTCCATTTGGGACCAATCCACATAATATTTGTCACATTCTGATAAATCATTTTCCATTCCTAACACACTTCTGTTTTCTTCATTATAACTATATATTATTCTTTTCTTTTTTTTCTATTGCATATGTGTTATTTTTTTCTAAAATCAATTGTTTCTTTAAATATTTCACTTTTATTCACATTTTGAAAACTTAGTCTTCAAGATCTTACATACATTTGATTTGATATTTTTCATGTATTAATAAATTGTACGATCCCTCTTTTCGGTTCTCCAATTTTGATTTAGTAGTCAACCATATTTTCTCAACTTTTAGGAATTTACTACTTTAGTTTTTAAATTTCATTATTCATCTCAGACTTACCTATTTCCTTCTACTGCATATAATGTTTGGAATCATGAATCAGTTTATTGGATTCCTTTTTGTCCCACCAAACATATAACTCTTCAATTATAGCTTCTAATGCATCCAAAAGGTGAAATCTAACTTCTACCTAACCCTCATCACAATAAATTTCTTCTTTTTTTTGAATTTCACACAACCACCAATATATCTTATTCTTCAAGATCCTTACAGTCCATTAAATCATCTCCCTCAGATTCTTTAAAACATTAATCTACTATTAAAATCATTTTATTCTTATTGAATAAATTTGTCTAAGTACTTTTCTTACATTTCACATTAGCTGAATAATTCTTTTAGAAAATTTCATCATTTTATTTATCTTCATCTTCCGACTTCTTATGACACTTTGCAGAAAAACTTCTAATCCCCCCACATCAAAATCATGCATGTGGAAGTTTACCTTTGAACTTTCTTCTCCGACTTTGCAGATTTAAAGATAGAAATGACATGACTTCATAAAAATATTCTTCCACCTAAAAATCTTCCACAATGAGCTTCTTTAAGGCCGTGAATTCAACTTCATTGGACTTCCCCTTTCAAAAAACATAGATATCATAATTTCTATATCTTATTCAATAATAGTATTATAAAAGTTATCCAATGTCATCTCTTTCATATCTTTATCTTCTTATATAGAAACCTTTGGATGAAACTGAGGTAGAAATTTTCTCAAGATAGTTTTGAAAAAATTTATATCTTCCATAATTTCTTCGAGACCACATATTTCATCCATAAAAACATTCACCGATCAAAGAATATATCAAAAGTATCATTAAGGTCCTTTCAGAGACATCCATATTTATTTCATAGAACATGTAGTTTTTATTCTCTAACTTTATAGGCACCATTTTAAATATTCAGAAAAAATTCTGACATAGCATGTGATGACTTACATGACATCACATTCATATAAATTTAATTTGATAGTCCACCCAAAGCATTGATCACATTAACATCAACATCAAATTCACTTAGATTATCTTCTAATTAAGAACCAATGTGGACATTGGCTAATATTCTATGCATAGATATTGTAAATTCATATATTCCTAATAATCAGAAGTACTGATACATAAGATTCACCCTTAATTGAAAATTGTCTCCATCAAAGATTGGAATCCCTTTTTGATTGAAAGCCTATATTTATTCTACTAAGAGAGAACCATTGACTTTCAACCTTTACCTATTATACCAATTCATGTTCAACTAGTTTAAATATTCTAAGGGGGAGAATTAGGTTATGAAAGATTAAAACAATTTCCCCTTCAAATTTTGTATCATTATTAATCAAATCTTTTTTCTCTATCATTCTCGTAGAAATGTATGTGCAGAATTTTAATCATGGATGAGACACAATTATTTATAAATGGTTTACCCTCACTGGGCTACATCTATGGAGCATACAATGTCATTTTGATGATAATATCGAATCTAATAAGGCTCACTTCCATGAATAGTGGTTCGGGAATGATCTTGTCTATACCCAAGATTACTACCTTTACAAGGTTTAGAGTCTCCACTATACTTCCCCAAGGTTCCCTCCCTATGTTATTTTCTGTAGATCACTAGAAATGGAATGGATCACTTTCCTCTTCTTCTTTTGATCATTGCTCTTGGATGGGATTCAAACATAGTTTACTGACTTATAGGCCCCCTCATTTTCCTGAAATCATACATCCTCAACTATATATAGAATCTATGTTGAAGTCCATTTTCACCTATTGATGAAATACACTTTTTCACATACATTTAGTTTGTGTAAATCTATTTAATGAACTATTTATTTTCCATCACGAACAACCTACTTCCTTTGTGAACTGAGCTTTACTATGTAGTGTGTGTGATTTATGGACCACAACTCCTATGTGGATTGCCTCTACATCTGTGAACCATGTCACCTTCTTGGACTACTTCTTCCTCAATAGACCAACACTTCTTCCATGAATTGTCTCTTCTTCATGGAAAATTTATTCTTCCACAGACTGCATATCCTCTGTAAACCATTTGATTTTTGTGGGAAACCACTTCTCTATGGATCCTTTTTTTTGGGCTATAGTTCCCCACAAAACCCTTTCATGAACCGTTCTCGCAAACCCCATCCCGATTCATGGAATATACCTCACGAACCTATTCTCTTTTATGGTCTCCTCCCGAACTCTTTTGGAATAATCCAAATTTATCCTAGAGAGAAGATATTTTCTAATGAAAAAACACTTTTACTAACACTAGGATTATTGGTCCTTATAGAAACAAATAGATCCAAAATACATGCTAATTCATTTTATTTATGTCATCGATGTGTTATAGCCTTCACCACATGCTATGCTTCTGCAATGAATTATTTACCATCTACGGTCTGCATAGCACATTTAGTTTCTCATGGTGGATGATTAATTCCACAAATGAACCCCTTCATAGAACCACGAATCACTACCTCTTTTTCCCCTACATACTTGAATATATCCATCAAATCATTTACCCCACTTGGTTTATGTAATTCACCTTGTGGTATACATAGCGCTACTATGAAAAATCCTCACTTTTCAAATTTTCTTCACTACTCTATAAACACACTTTTTGATCCACAAACTATTGTTCATAGTCTATGTAATGTTCACAAAATTTCAGAAATATACCTTTTCTAAACAACAAAATCTCGATTTTTTTACACTAAAATTTGGAAACCCGTAGGAAACTACGTCACCTTAAAACCCATCTTCATCAATATCAACCAATCTCATTTGCGGTCATCTATCTTTATAAGTAAAAACAATCACACCCAAAAACACCAGAAATATTATTTGATAGATTTTTTACCACACCATTCCATTTTATCCCAAGTCAATTATCAAAATCAAGACTATTATTATGGACATATTCCCTTACTAGATTAGATTAGATCCCATTATTGTACTTATTATCTCATGAGATATACATCTATAACCATTGAATTAGAGGTACATATTATTTTAGGAACACCCATGACATAATTAAAATCATTCATACAGGTTCTCAAAATATTTTAAAACATTCATAATATCATATCCCTTTGAAATGATATGGTTTTCATAACTATTTTAGAAATTAGTTACAAAATAACCTATGGAAAATAAACAGGTTTTATTACATATTACTATTATAATAATAACACACTAAAAAAATAAGGATAATATTGTTTGATAAATATACACAATAATTCATAACCAACATAAAATTATGTTTTCATAAATGAAAATTTTCATTAAAATATCTCTGGAACAATTCTAGATGAAAATACATTTTTCATATATAATTAACTTGATTAAAATATAACAAATTCCCAAACATTATGAAAATTTTTTTCATTGAAAATAACATTGGTAAAATTTAATGGATGACTCAAATAACCGATAGGTCATAGTGGTACGCATTTATATTCATTTTTGTACACTAAATCAATTATTCTATCTATATTTTTAGTAAAAAGTCAAAACACCTAGTTTGGAAAATGATAAGATGATTCCTTATAAACCATTTTTAAAAACACAATAATGGGAAAAATTTACATTAAATATTAATATGGGAGTATTATAAACATTATTTAAAAAAATTTCAAGAAAAAATTTGCATGGATGAAAATATTTTATCGATTGAAGAGTAAAATATAGTAGAGATTCATTAAAAATATTCTTTTATGTCTATTGAGTTTATTAAAGAGAAAAATCAATGTAAATAATGTAACCTAAAAAAATTATTATATGAGAAGAAAATTTGTGGGATTTCATAGATATAATTCATAAAATTAAATCATTTTAAATATGATCATAATCAATACGGATAAAAATGGGATTGTAATATTAAACCCTTACCCCTTTGGTAACTTTGGAATCATTATCCCCATGAAATAAAGAATCATATTTGTGTATATATCCCAAAAATTCCATTATATTGATCATAAAATACATTCATCAATATAATATACACTACATAAAAGATATATTTGGTATATATGGAACATGTCTCGTTGAAATATCACTGAGATGAAATTCCCTTATGTCATGTTTAAATTTCATTGAATTCACTGTAAGATCTTGTATAATAAATTTAAATTTATTATAATTCTATACTATAATTATCTACATACTATAATTATAATATCAAATCAAATTTTAATATTTAAACAAATCATTTATTTATAATTCATTATTAATGTAATCATTTCCTTGTGTAAACTATTATATTTCTCAAGAGAATTAAGGTCAAGCACTTCCAGTCCATCTAAATTAATCATAGTTCCATACTATCTAGAATTTTTATTATTATTTAAATATAATTTATATTCAATATATATATTTTTAGAGTCAACAGCAAATTATAAGGTTAGAAAAATTAATTACACTGTTCAAGGATATGGTAATCCGTATGTACATATGAACACTATTTTTATTTTTTAAGAGATAGAAAAAAGAAAGGTGAATATTTATTCATCTATTTAACATCATTATTTTATATTATATATCATATATATATTTAATATATCCTTTTTACCATCCATATTAATAGGAAATAAAAAAACTATATTTCATCATGAAGGTGGAAGTCCACACATACACATTATCTATTCCAATGGATTTAAGGTGTAAAGGTATATATTTTATAATAATTATATAAGAATAAATATTTAATAAATATTATTTATAATATTTAAACCTATCATAATAACCAACCATGAAAGATGGTGATGGAAAATAATTAGAATCGCTGCATAGATGCGGTATTCCACTTATATGCTTGAACGATACTTTCACATCCCATTCGATTGAATAAAACAAGATATTTGTGGTTCCATAATAATAATAAGATTTAAATTTATTATAATATTTAATTTATTATTTTATGAATAATATTATATATTTATAAGAGTTATAGGAAAAAAATGTAAATATGTTGTGTAAGATGATTACCTTTCCTTTGGTTGGACTTGTTTTGATCATTTCTTAAGAACCATCGGAATGGATATTTATGAATATCGTCTCAATTATTTCATCGATGGATATGATGAGGAGAAATTTTGAAATATTTTTTTGATTGAGAAGGATAAATTTACAATTCAATACAAAATAGAGGGGTGCTCAATTTCAAAATGGTGATATGACATAGGGAATTTATTAAAAGATTAAAATATAATAAAGTCATTCTCAAGGAAAAGGCATCCAATATACATATATTCTAACTTTGGATAATATTATATTTAAATATGGACATAAAATGTTATTTATTCTAGTTTATTTGGAAACCATACCCTTATCTATTGTTTAAACCCCTAGTAAGCCCACATTAATCCTAACTACAATGATTTTTTGTGTTTTTTAATATTTATCATATAAAAAAAATAAGTGGACTAATTAAAAATTAGACATCCAGATTCAAAAAATTTAACCAATTTTATCAAATTAAATCAATTAAAATGGTAAAAATTAGTTTTCAAATAAATAGAAAAAACGAGATGAAAATCAATTTTCATGAAAAAAATGTTTTTTTGCATGAAAACCATAATTTTTTAAGTATGAAATATTTTTTTACGTTCCTTTTTAATCTTTTTTTCCTAACCTCTCCATATCCAAATGATATGAAAGCTTCAGAACTATAAATGTAGTAGAATATTGTTATGCTAATGGAATAACTCATCTTCATCTCTTCTTTCTTCCTCTTTTATGCTAATAATTAATCATCATCCGAGATGTGTAGATTTATCTCATTCAAGGATGATGATTATTTAAATTTGATTTACCATCTTCAAATTTGGAAAAAAATACATTTTTATTATAGAACCAGACTATTATATATTTATTTTATTTTATTAAATATTTTTTAATCCTTAATCACTAATGATGTAAAATAATAATACAAAATAAGAAAATTGTGTTCCAAATCACTAAATTAATCCAAGCGTTTATCATTAATGTTTTATATAATGATTCACAATCACTCCAATTAACCTAATAAGTTTTATAAACATTTAATTTTTTTAATTTTCATTAATAACATATAAAAAAATTCTGGACTTCAACTCCGATCTTACATGAACTACCACACTCTTCTATAAGTGAACTGATCATGAATATTATGAAAACGAGAACTCAAGAACAATAAAATTGAATGGCTTAACCTATATAAAAGGTAATTAATGAACATAATAAGGCATAATAAACCAAATGATTGTATAAATTTTTTTGGTATTGTTAATTGATGAAATAAATTTGGTTATTCCGGTCATTAAGATCAAGCGAAGAATACCCTGTGATTTACGTTAAGGGATCCTCTCTCTCACTTATACTCAAGAATCCTCCTTATGTTGTGTCATTTTATTTTTAATTCCTAATGATGGGATTTTTTTCTCACCTCCCCCATACTTCCCTTATAATATTTAAATTATAGTACACACATTTAACTCTCATTAAGTCCTCACAAGAACAGGCATTGCCATGCCTAAATGTTTGTAAGGGTTTCTTCATCTCACTTCCATTTTTGTGAGATATTTGGTATTTTATACTATTACTTGTGTATGGGTTATGCATACTAACCATTTATATTTCATATCAATAATATATTTATTTAAATTATATTCAATGTATCCTTTTTTGATTAGTAATTTTTGGGCATACGATTCAATTAATTAAAAAGTTTTAAGTATTTTCTACCCAAACATTCATTTTCATTCGGGTTGCTCTTATTCTATACTCACCTCAATAAAATTATTATTTATTATTATTCACTCCTTATAAATTACATTTGAATGTTCTATATATGTTTACCAATTATACTACTCCAATATTTTATTTGTATTTATTTGTTTTAAAATAATCTTTAAAAAATTATTCTGAAATGCAATCCCGATTGAAGGAACTTCTCGAATTCTTAAATATTTTGATGTTCACTACATAATATGTTTTAAAAAAGATTTATCTTTATAAAATAACACATTATAACATGAAAATATAATTTTGTTCATTTCTAGTTTTATGAAATCAAATATGCATTTGTTTATTAAAATATCTTTATTGAATTCCTCAAACCACACTAAAATGTTTTAATTTTAATGCTTATTAAAATATAATTTTAACAAGATTTTACATTAGTGGGACATTATTTATGCCTCAAATTTAGTATCAATGTAATTATACTTTTTTTTATATTAATGTTTATAACCATATTTAAGACAAATAGAAATTATTTTCCAAAATAACTCTTCTTTCTAATGTAAAATATATTTTTCTCACCATAGATTAACTTACATGAGATATATATATTTTTCACCACTTATTCCGTGCATGTGTTTTATAAACTTTTTCTTGATATATCATATCAAGAGACTCCTAATTCTCATAATATTATAAGGGATTAGGGTATTTATTTTTCAAGGTGGTATGAGACACTTGGAAATATTTAAGGATTAATTCCACACGAATATCTAAATGGTCCCATTAAAAAATATATTTATTTATTCAAACATCCTTTAATGAATCTTTCATTTCATATAGGTTTATATATTTTCATATAATCTACTATATTTTGGTGAAGGTTTTTATTATTATTTTGAATGTGGATGTTCTATCTTGATACCATTCACCAATTTCCTTCGAATGGTTAGAGTTTATGATTAATTTATAGGTAAAGTTATTTATATTTTTTATGATAGTTTCAATATTAATATACATATTTTTTATATTTATCTATATTAAAACGAGGAATTCATTGTAATTAGTATGTGTTATATGGGGCCTACTATAACCACTATGTGCATCGATAGGTGTAATGAGACAAAGAAAGGTCTTAGCATGAGGCCTTAACAAATTGGTTATTTATGGTCTTGGCATGAGGCCATGACAGTACGGTTTTGATGTACAAAATTATTCATTCCATCTTTTTGAAACTAATAATTTATAGTTCATGTGGTTATTTGACTAGTATAATAAACATGATTATGTTTTGTAATGGAAATATTCACTCATCTCATATTCCTTCCATATTATGTTCATGTTTATCTTTAAAGGCATGTGTTTTTATGTTATTCACCATTCTTAATGTTTATGTTTATGATATATTTTGCTATATTTATTACCCTTACTGAGAATCTGTCTCACCCCATTCACATGTCTCATTTTCTCAGTACATGAAGATGTTTATTATCAATGACTTTCATTTCCAAACATAGAGTTCTCGATGGTCCTAATAAAACTTATATTTTGTATTTCTTTTCAGGATGTAATTTTGAACTTATTTATGTATATTTTTTCCAAATCTACTAAAATATTCAGTCCACAAGGATTCATATTCCATGTTTATGTTCCAATGTATTAAAATAAGGTAGCAGCTTCGGGCAACTGGGGTCAGGTCCTTACATTTGTTATCAGAGGATGTTTAGTAGAAAACACAGAAACTAGATATAGAAAGGTATATTGGTCAACAAAAACCTAAGATAGAATTTGGGGACAAGAATAAAAGGACATTATGGAATTTTTTTAAGGAATATATTATGTGATGTATTAAGAAAATACATCCCTGTGTGGATACAAATAAGTAGAGGTGGCTCTAGAAAAGATGTATATATGGGTAGACCCCGAAAACATCGCTTTGATCTAGACTTGAATAGGAATCCTTTCCCTACAATGGGCCTTTCTACACTCTAGGTTCGACAATACTAGTGGATATGATTTGGGAAATTCATAATATTATTAGAAAACATTATGAAGAATTTATTCCCCTAATGTAACCAATATATATGGTTCTAGGATTTATGATGCATAAATTTATGTTATGTGTTATACCATGTTTAGAGTTATAGAGAGTTCATAATTTAATGAGAAAATATATTAAATTGAATTGATTTGAAATAGATCCTAGATGATGAACATCACCAATTCACATCATGAAAATATTAATAATTATCATATTTTTTATGGTATTAAGACATAATTTCAAAGGAAGATAGTCTACCATGTGTCCTCATCATATGAGTAAATCATGTATTGTGTTAACAAGGTGTGTAAATAATTCTTTGAGTCCAATGGATTTGAAAGGATGAAAAAGAGGAAGAGGATGGAAAAGAAAAATATGGATAAAATGAAGTAGGGAAAAAGGTTTTACCACATGCGATAATAGTGGAGAGATTCATCCTTGTAAATAATTGAAAGGAATTATAGTTTGTTATATGTACGGAGAATAAGGACACTATTTCTTGATTTCAAGGTAATTATAAATGTTTTTGATGTACAATGCTTCAACTACCAAGTTATTGGACACTATAAGAATCAATATCCCAAGAAACAAATGAATATGCCCAAAATTATGTTACTTGATAATTATTATGTTATGACACTTCCATTGATGAAGTGGGAAGATTAATCTACCTTATTAAGAATCATGTCATATGAATATTTTTATCAGCAATGTACTGGTTATAAGAATTATGGAATATATGAGGATTGTATTTCAGTACTATTTCATTAAATATTTGAGGATGTAATATGGATTATACCAAGGATAAGTGACACAATCGAAAGTTAACATCATGGGAATGATTATAGTGAAGGGAAAGACAACCCTAAATATATTCACGATGATTATGATAATTATAAATAAATGATTGATTTAGATATGTAAAGACTACCTCAAAAATGGTTTTTGACTTATTGACTAATGGTTACGATATCATTGATGGAGTTTACAAAAATTTTATATATAGGTAATATATCCAATAGAATGTGTAATGAAGAATGAATTTTTTGAAAAAAGATTTATGGTAATTTGAGTTATTACTGTATTTCAATAGGACTCATGATGATTAAATTCACATGTTTGAAATGTGAAAATTTAGGGATGCATCATGTTGATTTATGGAAAATAAGGTAGCATATGCCTTGAGTATGATAGATCATGTATTCCTAAAAAATAAAGATTTCCAAGGACCCTGCGCAAATGGATATATAAACGATGAATATGAGAATGATTCTTAAGTGTAAGGTCATTATCTTTTTGAAAATTAAACCATTTATGAAATGGTTTGAATAAATCATTTTATGAGGATTCTGGGTTTAATGTCACCTCATAATGTAACATATTCTAAGAGATGATGTATAAGTAGTTCAAGGAATAAACAAATGATAAGATAACATTTATGGAATATAAATAAATAATATTACACTTGTATAGTTGAAAATCCCTCTACTCTACGAAAAGAATCATTAATGTTATTTTGTTATCATAATATTTGGTAACATTAGTGAATATTATCGAAAATATAATCTATGGTTTTTTTGTAATATAATTTAATTTAAACCTATTTTCTTTTACTATAAATTCATCGTTTGGTTTTTCTTCTATTCCTAGGGTTTTTATTCCAGTCATTGTCAGTCCTTTCAAAAAGACAATTAATTCATTAATTCATTCATTTATTTTTTGTCCACCTAATTTCCCTTAAAAATTTTATAGATTATATTCTATTAACCCTATTTATAATATGGGATTATTTTTACAAATATGTTTACACATAACAACCAATAACATTCAAAGTGAAATATCAAATTTTGAGAATAATATTTTTTTAAGGAGGGGATAATGTAACACCCCAAGATTTTTCAAATAAATTTAATATTGAATGCATGAAACAGTGAGTCTCTAAAAATAATCAAATTTTTATAACCTAGCCATTAAATATAATTTTACCTCAACTTTGATTTGAATTTTTAAAATCTGACATACACAATTACGACCAGTAAGTTATTTAGAGTCTGATATGGCCTACTTATTTTTTGGTGAACAGTAACAAAACCTTATGAATAGTAATGTTACACATATGAATAGTTAAATAAAATTATGTATATTAACCTTGTCCACGATATATATATATATATATAGTATTTATGTGAAAGTATGATGTACCTATGTTTTGGAATAAGTAAATAAATGTTATAAATACTGTATTTTTCACGTAAATTATTATTTTAATTAAAAATTAAATTAATCATACATAAATAAGTATTTTTGAAATATTGAATTAATTTTTGGATTTTACACAATGACAAATACTATGTATTGTTTTGGTGATTTTTTCTGAAATATGTGATTTTTGGATGAATAGTAAAATACAGTAATTTAACGTATATATACATTATCAATTTAATTAACTATTCTAAACATCACCAATGAGTTAATAACACTTGGTTTTAACTCTCATGAACATGTTACTATTCTTGGTCCCAATAATCCATACCATTGGTTTTCTTCGGAAAATTAATAAAATAATTACTAAATTAATGGGAAACTCTCTTATCCTCCACTATAACCCCCCCACACTCCCACTTCTCTTCACTCTTCTATAGCCTTTTTACAAGTATAACTTCTACTCATATATCCTCCCATGATACTCCCACACAACCAGTAACCCTTTAATCTCATGAAAAGCCCATATCCTTTTCCCATAAGAGGCTCTCAAGGAAGGTTAATTTAAGAGGTAAAATTCCTCTTTTCTTTTCCTTCATTTTCATGATCCTTTATTCTTTTTTATTTACTAACCTATCATCATCCAAATGGAATGAAAACACCAATACTATATATTTACTTGAATTTTGTTATTTTAATTGTATAATTATTCTTCACATCTATTTTCCTTATCATTTATGCTAAAATTTAAATATCATCTGAGATGTGTTGATTTATCCCATTCACGAATGGTGATGCTTTCAATTAGATTTAACTTCATAAAATCTTTTCATTAAAACATGTTTATGGTTGAAATAGACTACTATAAATTTATTTTATCTTATTAAATGTTCCAAAATCCTTATTCCCTCTTGATTTAAAATAATAATACAAAACAAGGTAATTATGAGAAAAATCACCAAATTAATCCATGAATTTATCAATAATGATTAATATAATGATTCACCTTCACTCCTAATAACCAAATAAATTTTATAATAATTTAATATTATTAATGTTCATTAATAACATATTAAATAAATTCTAGACTTCAACTCTCATCTTACATTAACTACTATACACTTTTATAAGTGAGATGGTCATGAATATTATGAAAATGTGCACTCACAAACATTGAGATTGAATCCATTAACCCATAAAAAAAATCCATGAATGAACTTAATATAATCATAATAATCAATATAAATGTATAAAGGGTTATGTAATTTTTAATTGATGAACCAAATTTTGTTATTCATTTCCTTAAGATCAAGCGAAAAACACCCTAATATTTAAGGAATGGGATCCTCTCTCTCACTTTTATTCAAGAATTCCCCATATGTTGGGTAAAGTTATTTTTAATTACTTGTGACATGTTATATTTTCATAACTCCCCCATAATTTCCTTATGATATATAAATTATGGTATATCTCATTACCTCTCATTAATCCCTCAAAAGAACACATGTTACCATGCCGAAATGTTTGTAAGGGTTTCTTTATCTCAATATCATTTTTTTGAGATATGCCATATTTAATTCTATTAAATTTGTATGGTGTATGAATAATTCAAATTGATATTTCATATCATGAATTTATTTATATACAAGATATTAAATGTATAATTTTTGGATTATTAATTTTGGGGCATACGATTCAATTGATTACAATGTTGTATGTATTTTTTACTTGAACCTCTATTTTCATTCGGGTTTCTATTATTCATTACTCACCTCAATGATATTATTATTTATTCTTTTGTACTGATCATAATTTTTTTTGAATATTGTCTATATGTTTACCAATAATAATACTTCTTTATTGTATGTGGGGTAAAATTTTTTAATGGAATCTTTCAAAAATTATTCCCAAATGCAATCTCAGTTCAAGGAACTTCTTGAATTCTTACCTATTATAAAGTCCACTCTATAATAATTTTTAATCCAGATTTTTCATTCTAAAATCACAAATTATAACTGGAAAATATATTTGGGTTCATTTTCTGTTTTATGAATGAAAACATGCCTGTGCGCCTTAAAATTTCATTAATGAATTCCTTAAACTGCACTAAAATGTATTAATTCTAAAACTTATTCAAAAACTATTTTTACAAGATTTCACTTTAGTGGGGAATCATTTCTTCCAAAAATAAAATATCAATGTTCTTACATTTTCTTTTATAGTATATTAATGTTTTAATCTATATTTATGACAAATAAAAAAGATTATCCAAAAGAACCCTTCTTTCTAATGTAAAATAGATTTCCCCACCTCACATTATCTTTTATGAGATATATGCCTTTTTCACCACTTATTCCTTGCATGTGGTGTATTAAATTCCCCTTGGTATATCACATCAGAAGACTCCATATTCTCTTGATATTCTAAGGGATTATGATTTTAAATTTTCAATATGGTATTATACACTTTGCAATGTTTAAGGATTATTTCTTCGAGAATTTCTCAGCGGTCTCATTTAAAAGTGTCCTTATTTATGTAGACATCCATTTAAGAATATTTTATTTCATATAGTTAAATATATTATGATATCTTCTAAAATATGTTTTTTAATGTTTTCGAATTAGTTTGAATTTGGATGTTCTATATTAATACCATTAACCAATTTACATTGAATGATTAGTGTATATGATTATTGTATGAGGAAAGTTATTAACATTTCATATGTTAGTTTCTATATGAATGTTTACGTTGTTTATATTTATCCCCATACAAAATAAAACATTATTTGACATAGTAGGTTTTGGGTGGGGCCACCTATAACCTCGCGGTACATCGGTAGGTGTCATGATAAAAACTAATGTTTTGACACGACGCCTTGAAAAAATGGTTATTTATGGTCTTGTCATGAGGCATTGACATTACGGCTATGATGTACCATATAACGCATTCCCTCATTATGAAAAAACTAATTTAATGGTCATGTTGTTATTTGACTAGTAGAATACCCATCATTATGTATTATTATGTAAATATTTACTCATCTCATATTCCATTCATATTATGTTCAAGTTTATTCTTAAAGGCATGTGTTTTTAAGTTATTTAACTTGCATAATGATTATGATTATGATATCTTCCACTATATTTATTACCCTTAATGAGCATATGAGCTAACCAAATTCTTATGTTTCATTTTCTTAGGACATGAAGAAGTTTATTATGAATGACCTATAAGGATAAACATAGAGTTCTGGATGTTCCCAAAAAGACTTATATGTTGTATTTCATTTCATGTTATAATGTTGAAATTATGTATATATCTTGTTTCCAATGCTACAAAAATAATCAGTCCTTTAGGATCCATATTCCTTATTTATATGTCAATGAAATAAAATAAGGCACTAGCTCCAGACAACTAGGGTCGGGTCCTTAAACATGGAGTCAGAGGAATTTAGTAGAAATCATGGAAACTAGATATATAAAAAATAGAATATTCAGAAAAACCTAAGATTGACTTTGGGGATATGATTAAAAAGGCAATATATAAGTTTTATAATGAATAGATTAAGTGGTTTATCCATAAAATGCATCTCTATCTTGAAACAAACATGTAGAGGTGGATCTGGAACAGATGTATCAAGTTGTAAAACCTGAAAATACCACATTGAGATAGACTCAAATGGGAACTGGTGCACGAAAATATGACTTAATACACTCTTGGCTTGACATTCTCAGGGGATATGCTTTGGTAAATTCATAATCTTATTAAAATCCATTCGGAATGATTTATGCCCCCAATGTAAGCAAAGTATATTGTTCTAGGATTTAAGATGCATAGATTTATTTTATGTGTTACACCATATTTTGAGATATATAGAGTTAATAATTTTTTATGCTAATGTATTATATATAATTAATTATAAATGGTGCCTATCATAAGGAATTATAACTTCACCAATTCACACGATTCAATGATTAAGAAGGATCATATATCTTACAATCCTGAGCCATCATTTCAATGTAAGATAGTATCCCTTGTTTCCTCATCATATAAGGATATAATATCATGTGTTAGAAATGTATGTATTGAATTATCTGAGTCCTACGGATTTTAAGGGAAGAAGAAGAGTATGGTAATGAAAAATATGGATAAAGGGAAGTAGGGAAAGAAGGTTTTTCCCACATGTGAAAACTATGAAAATAATCGTCCAAGAAAATTATTGAAGGTAATGAGAGTTTGTCATATGTGTGGAGAAAAAAAATCAATTTCATGATTTCAAGGGTACTAAAAAGATTATCTATATACAATGCACCAATTGCAGGGAGATGGGACACTATGCGAATCAATTTCCCATGAATCAAAGAAATATTCCCTAAATGATGTTACTAGATAATGATCAGGTTTATATACTACTGTAGATGATATGGAAGGATTAATATGCCTCATTAAGAATCATTCCATTTGAATATTTTATTTGCAATTTACTGGTTATAAAATTACCGAATATAAGAGGATTGTAATGAAGTACTATTTCATTAAGTATTTGAGGTTGTTTGATCAATCATACCAATAATGATGGACTCAGTAGAAAGTTAATATATTGGGAAAGAATATGGTTGAGGGAAATACAACCCTAAATATATTCATGATGATTAAGATATTGATTAATTAATTATTGATCTAGATAAGTACATGCCACCTCAAAAATGATTATTGATTTATTGAAAAGTGGTTATGATATCATTGATGTAGTATAAAACAATTTTGGATATAAGGAATATTTTAAATATCATGTGTAAGGATGAATGTATTTTTTGAATAAGGATTTATGGTGATTTGAGTTATTACCATATTTCAAGAGTGCACATTATGAATATATTTACGAGTTTGTAATGTTAAAATTTAGGGTCGCTGCATTTTGATTAAAGGAAAATAAGGTAAAAGATTCTATGATATGGATAGATCATAGGGTCCTAAAAATGAGGATTACTAAGAACCATGTGTATATGGATCTAGAGAGGTTGGATATGGGAATGATTCTTTTGTTTTGGATCATGATATTTTAGAAAGTTAAACCATTTGTGTAATGGTTTATGTTGATAATTGTATAAGGATTAAGAGATTAATGTCACCACATGATGAAACCTATGCTAAGATATGATATATAGTTAGTTCAAGGAAGAATCAAAAGAGAAGATCATATTTATAAAATTTAAAAATATATTTATACACTTATATGGTGGAATAATCCCTTAATTCTATGAAAAGAGTGTTAAATGTTGTTATGTTATCATAATGATTGACAAAGTTAATGAAAATTTTCATAACTGTAGTCTATGTTTTTTTGTTATCTACTTTCATCAAAATATTTTTTCTATCACTAGAAATTCATTTATTTTTTTCTTTTATGCATATGATTTGAATTCCTATCAACATTAATATGTTCAAAATGAAAATTCATTCATTCATTCATTCATTTATTTATTATTATTATTTTTACCACCTATTTTCCCTTAATATTTTTACAAAGTATATTATATTAACCCTACATCTTATATGGGGTTTTTTGACAAAGAAAGCATCACATTACAACCAATAACTAACAAAGTGAAATTTAAAATTTTGAGGAAGAAAATTTTGTTATGAGGGGATAATGTAACAACCCAAGATTTTGAAAATAAATTTAATATTCAATGCATGAAATAGAGAGTCTCTATGAAACACCAATTTTTTCATACATAGTCAATAAACATAATTTTACCATTCCTGTGATTTGAATTTCAAAAATTTGACACACACAATTACGATCTATATGTTATTTAGAGTCTGATATGACCAACATAATTTTTTGATGAATAGTAACATACCCATATGAATTTTAATGTTGCCCTTTTTAATAGTGACATACCCTTATGAATAGAATCCTCACCTATGATATTATTTTTATTTTATTTAAGTGAAAGTATGATGTTCTTGTGTTTGGGAATCAGTAATTAAAAGGCCGTGAATAAACTCAATACATTAATAATAAACAAAATAAATGTATAAATGTTTATCGAATTTTTAATTAATAAACCAAATTTTGTTATTCAGGTCATTAAGATCAAGTGAAGATCACGCTCATGTTTTTGGGAAGAGATCATCTCTCTCACTTTTATTCAAGAATCCCCCTATTCTGTGTCTTTTTATTTTTAATTACTAACGATGGGGTATATTTTATCACCTCCCCCAGACTTCCATTATCATATATAAATTATGGGATACCCCTTTACCTCTAATTAATCCCTCACAAGAACACATGTTACCATGCCGAAATGTTGGTATGTGTTTATTCATATCACTTCCATTTTTGTGAGATATTATTTGTTAAATACTCTTACTTATGTATGGTGTATGCATAATACCGATTGATATTTCATACCATGAATCAAATTATTTTCGTGATATTATACGTATCATTTTATTATTATTAATTGTGGTACATATGATTCAATTGCTTACAATGTTGAACTTATTTTCTATATAAAACTCCATTTTCCTTCATGTGAGTCTTATTCTCTACTCACCTGAATGAAATTATTATTTATTCTTATGTACTCCTCAAAAATTATGTTTGAATTATCTATATATTTTTAGAAATCAGAGTTTTTGTTAATTTTATGTTGAGTTAAATGATTTAATTTAATATTTCAATTATTCTTCCAAAATGCAAGCCCGATTCAAGGAACATCTAGAATTATTACCTATTTTCAAGATCAATCAATAATTTATTTTAATCCAGATTAATCATTATAAAATTAAAAAATTTATCATGGAAAGATATTTTGGTTTATTTCTGGTTTTATGAAAGCATACATTCCTTTGCGCTTTAAAATCTCTTTAATGAATTCCTTAAATCACACTAAAATGTTTTTATTCTAAAGCATCATTAAAATCACTTTTTACAAGATTTCACTTTAGTGAGACAAAATATAAGACTCAAATGTTATCTCAATGTACTTCCCTTTTATATTCGGGGATATACTTGTTTAAAACCGAATTTATAACAAATAAAAATTATTTTCCAAAAGAACTCTTCTTTCCAATGTAAAATAGATATTTCTCACGTCACTCTATCTTTTACAAGATATATTCCTTGTCCACCACTTATTATTGAATATGGTGTATGTACTGTCCCTTGGTATATCATATCATGTGTCTTATTATTCTCATGATATTCTAAGGGATTATTATTTGAATTTATTAAGGTTATATGGGACACTTTGGATATTTTTTGGGTTATTTAATCAAGAATTTCTTAATAATATCATTTAAAAGTATATTTCATTATGTCAATATCATTTGATGAATCATTTATTTCATAGATATTAATATATTAACATATAATTTAAAATATTTTGTTGAAGTTTTTCTGATTATTTTAAAATTTTATGTTCTATCTGGATAGCATTCAGTATTTACATTGAATCGTTAGGGTTTATGTTTATTATAAAGGGAATGCTATTTAAAATTAATAATTTATTTTAATTATGAATGTATATGTTGTGTATGTTTATTCCCATTCATAAGGGAAATTCACTAGAGTTAGTAAGTGTCGGGTTGGTCTAGCTATAGCCCATCAGTGCATCAGAAGGTATCATGAGACAAACTACGGTTCTGGTGCGAGGTCTTAAAAAAATGGTTATTAGTGGTCTTGTCATGAGGCCTTGACGATATGTGTATGATGTACCAAATTATAAATTACCTCATTATGAAACTATAAATTGATGGTTGATGTGGTTATTTAACTAGTAGAATACCATTGATTATGTTTTATTATGGAAATATTTACTCATCTCATATTCCTACCATATTAAGATTATGTTTATTTTTAAATTCATGTGATTTTATGTTATTAACCCTATCTAATATTTATGTTTATGATATATTCCATTGTATTGATTACCATTATTGAGAATCTGATCTCACCCATTCTTTATTTTTCATTTTCCCAATACAAGAGGAAGTTTATTATGAATTACCAATAAGGATAAACTTAGAGTTTTGGATGTTCCCAATAAAACATATATGTTGTATTTCATTTCAAGTTGTAATGTTGAAATAATGTATTTATCTTGTTTACAAATCTAATAAACTACTTGGTCCTTCGATATTCATATTCATTATTTATATGCCAATGTAATAAAATAAGACATCAGCTCTGGGAAACTGGGTTCGTGTGCTTACATTCGGAACCAAAACCATCCTGGTTCCAAAAATGTTAGAAAAAAATTTAGGCGTCCATATTTTTTTTTAAAAAGTTGGATTTTTGAGAACATATAAATTTAATTTTTTAAGGATCAATTTTTTCCCGTGCCCACCACCTTGGCATTTTGTTCAAAATGGTTCAAATTTTTTAAAAAATTAATTGTTACTAAAAAAATGATTTCTATTAGTATACACTATCCTAGAACTAGTACCATGTGGAAGAATTTGGTTATACATTTTTATCAAAACCTTATTTACTATTAGTAAAGTTTGATAAAAGTTTCTTCAATGAAGAAATTTCACATTTGTTTTTATAATAATATCTTATCCACAGAGGTGTTAAATTTGGAATTGTGTTTATCAAAACTAGTCTTAAAACTATCATTTTTAAAAATTAGATTTTATAAATCATTAGAAATGGTACCTTTTTCATAATTGATTTTATAAAGATATTTTGAGAGATATAATAATTTATTTAAAAATATCAATTCTTGAATTATCTTTTTCATGTTTTGAATTATCCTTATAATTTTGTTTATAAACGTTACATTTTTCTTTTTCATAATGTTTTAAAAACTGGGATACTTATTTATAATTTGGTTAAGTATTAATATCACAAACTAAAAATATTAATTCATCTAAAGATATATAATTTATCCCATTAGGTCAATTTTTATTAAAGGCATATAACTTAATGAATCAGTTGTGTTATCCATGGAAATAAAACATTAATTTTAAATAGGTACACTTGAATGAAGACCAATATTACTCTGATGTGGAATTTTATTATCTGAGGAATTTTCTGAAGAATCACCTCCAATGTCACTGAAAGTGCCTGTATATTTCAGAACATTCTAACTTTTGGACTTAGAAAATTCACATAATTCTTATTAGAATGTCAATCATTCCTATCATTTCTCTTCAACTTGGGACCGTTAATTCGAATATTTCCTACTTTTTTTCACTCATAACTAGAAACATCAGAATTATTATTTTCATCCTAATCCTTGTTAAATTTTTTATAATTATATATAAAATTATTTTTAGAAACAATATTATTCATTCATCAATTAAGATTATCTATTTCATTCTCATAATATTTTAAATCACATTAATTGGATAGAAAAATAAATTTATTTTTCATTGTGGAATTAACATCTTTATCAGGAGTATCAGCTTTGTTCATGTTTTAAGTAGTAGTAAAATAAACTCCACCATTATTTTTCTTTAATTTTTTAGGAATATCTTTTCGAACTACCGTCATTTTGAAAAAGGTTTCTAACTAAATCATCATCAGTGATATTTGTTATATTCCTTGATTCACCTATAACTATTCTATCATATTTCCACTCATTAGGCTTGATATTAATAATCTTTTAAAAAAATTACATTATCATATAATTCATTTTCTCTCATCGATTGTTGCCTATTGACTATTGTTATTTAATTTATTTTACATTTTCAATAGGTTCACCAAAAGAAAATTCAAATGCTTTGATAGTCAATACTATGAATTTGTCTTCTATTTTTAATAACTTTTGAGGTTCTAAAATGTGTAATCTATAACTTATTCCAAATACTATTAGAATCTACCCAAATGACATATTAATGGAAATTATTCTGGTTTTAGAATATAATAAAGTGTTCATAACTCTATAATTAAATTGATAATCTTGCTTTTCCTGATTTCAAAATGCAATCATCTCTTTTTAGGGATCTTATAATCTATAGTTAACATGTTAAAATTGTCAAAGCCAGTATTTATAATGAATATATTTATTCTATCTCTCAAATACACGTAATTAACTCCATAAAAATATGGGGTATATTTGGATAGTGTTTATCTATTGATCTGACATTGATTCTGTCCATCCTTAAAAATATACAAAAAATCTATTCCACAATACACCATAATATAGAAAGTATTTATAAATTAAAATTTTATAAATTTTTTTAACTAACTAGTGACAGTAATGAAAAGATCAAACATTTTTAAAGTGTTTGAGTAGTGTAAAATTCCTATGATACCAATTTTTGGATCGTAATGTATATAAAGATGGCTAAATAAAAGAGGTGGTGTGAATTGATGGTTTAAAAACTTTTTTAACATTAATGTAAACATTGATTTACAAGGTTAAAAAAATCATTTTGAAAAAAATCACTAAAGTATTAAAATGGTGATCAAACATGGCCCTTTTAACCATTAATAAAAATATTGTAATCAAGCAGATTTTGATATGTATGTTACGGGTCATATCAAGAAATTGATTATACCATATAATTTTATATAATCCTAATAAGTAAGAAGTGGTAACATAATCAGTGGTTAACCATATTCAAAAATAAAAAAAGAATATTAATAATAAAATTTAAGATATATCTGAGTAATATTGAAAGAATCATAATTATAATGGTTGTAATATATTAGAGTAATTAAAAATATTGATTCTATAAAAAATAATAAAGAATAATAATCAGGGTATTATGTTAATCACCTAATAATATAGGGTAAAAAATAGTATCCTAATCGAAGAAACAACGATAAATATGATACATATAGAAAGATTATTAAATAATTATCACTTTCTATGTGCAGTAGAAATAAAAGATATGTTATAAAATAAGTAAAATAAATGAATACATTTATTTTAACCTAAAGAAAATGGTATCCAATAACCTTGAAAAAATGTCCCTTATTTAATACTTACAATAATGTTTATCTTTTCCTTACAAGGGAAAACCCTTCATATAGTGATAAACATCTATGTCTAACTATCCTTAATAACCCTTGATCTAATGGATAAGATTCTATCTCTCTATCCCCTCAATACCTTAGCCAGGCAGATCAGATACATGTCTTCCTAGCCTCAGAATCCCTCGATTTTTTTCACACAACAATGACACATAATGAAATTAAAAATAAATTTCTTAAGGAGACAACATGAATGTTTCATTAATAATAACTATCTTTAATGAATTACAGGAGACAATGAACCAGATTTTCACACTTTTTATACTTTAGAAAATTTGAGGCTGAAATAGAATCACCATATCTAAAATATTCAAATGACCAGATATTTAAAGGCACCCTTCCATTGGTCATCTCGATCCTCTAATGGATATATTTTATCCTAGTTTTCATCAAAGACTTGGAAACATGCCCCTTTAATGGTTATATTGTAATCGAATGTCTAAAGTCATTTTTTTACACCATTACTATGTAAAAGGTATTACAATAAAATAGAATATAGTTTTCCATATTTGTATTTTAAATGTACATCAACATGATGGATTTCCTTACATATGTGATTATGATAATGTCAATGAGAATGAATCTGATGTTTATCTGTTCCAATTTGAAGTCTTATTAGGTGATCATTTTTTAGTATTAAGACAATACAAAAAGTCTTAAATCTGATTTGATAAAGGTGAATCTGATCAATATCAGATAAATGCTTTTTATGATTATTTTAATGAATAACATTGGTTTGTATTCATAAATAATTTTAAAATATTTCAATGTATGGTAAAATAATATTATTTTTCAAAAAACATTCATAAAACACTTTTGAAATAGAGGAGTTATTAATTAATTACATAAGAATTTTTTTTTGATTTATGAAACAAAAAAAGGAAAATTAAAAAAGGATACTTTTGAGTAAACATATAATACACTGAAAAGATATTTATGAGGGATTTCATTATTATTTTGGTATATCCCATGATATTGTTTTCATTATAATTAATCTTTATTCACCTCTCATCCTAAAAAATAAATTAAATATTCAAAAGAAAAAAATGGATATTGTCTTAAGAGGAGTAATAATAAAAATTACCAAACAAATGATATTTTTACCATATGTGACATAATAATGGATACAGTATCTATCTTAAAAAAATAGAAAAATACAAGAAAAAAAGGACTGAGAGTAGTTGATTAATTCACTGTGATTACTTGTATCATGGAAAAACTTTGAGCTTTCTGGGGGGAATATAAAATAAAACTTATAAAGTTGTATTTTTCTTAATATTGACTTTTGATATCATATATTATGATTTAATTTAAAATAATATTTTTGAGAATCAATTGTATTACATCATTTAATTACCTCTCCAAATACTTAGAGTCATTTTATCCAAAATAGTGAATCCCTCATGATTAAATTTTTTTCATATCATTACATGGTGGACATGCTTGATTCATTGAAAAGATATGGTAAGTGTCATGTTTAAGAGGTTTATGATGAAATCTATTTATAATCATAACACGATGATGATATAGATATTCAATGTCATGTTTGTTGAAAATGAAATACATATTAATAATGAATTGAAAAATGAAAATGGATGAACGAAACAGAATTGATGATTCAAATGAAGAAAATTATATAAATTTAAGGATTTATATCTCTGAATAATATGGTGATTATGAATTATCTGGTTTAATTATTGAATATTCAATTTTATGTTTGATCAATTTCATGTATTGATAGTAAATTTAATGAATGGTAGGGTGAGCGTCCTTTGTAGCATATTGAGATTTCATCCTTGAGGATAATTATAAATTCATGTGTGTGGGTTTTGATATATCAATTTTTTGAACATATATATCATATAAAACTAATTACTTTATATATATATATATATGATCAATTCCTTCCTATTTATTTAATTGAATTTTTTAGATATTTTAGAATAATCTATTTTGTAGAAAATGAGAAAAAAAAGATATATACATACAATGATTTCCAATTAAAATTTGCGACATAAAATGATGGATACATGTGGAATGGATTCATGGGTCGAAAATGATGAGATATGGTGAATTCAAGCATTCAAAACATGAAACTGGAAATTCAGGGCATGTAACCAATTTAGGAACTATAACTAGTTTGGGCCTGAAACTAGTTTAGGCTATATAACCATTTTAGGGCCTATAACATGTTCAAGATGTGAAAACTATTCTGGACAAGAACTAGTTTATGACATGGACTAGTTTACAACATCAAAATCAGTTCATGGAATAAATATAGTTTAGGGTATGAATGTTGTGAGTTATTCTTAGTAAATTCATATTTTTATGGGATGGTGATTGAAAAAAAGAAATAACAACCCGGACTATGGTTTAATAGAAAATATTGACTCCAGACTCAAAATGGATAATATTTATAATGACATTATACCAACATGATCCCCGAGGATGTATATAAATAGAGATTATTGATATTACAACAAAGACCAATTCTTGAAACCAATGATTTGTTTTAGAATATACATTCTGTAAGGTCCTCCCCATTGTTATTATCTATAGTTTTTCTCATGCTATATTTTTGTTTCATCCTTCCCCTTATTCTATCATCACAAGGATGAGGGGATAAATACCACCATGTGATACAATGATGTAGCCAAATGGATAAGGTTATGGTATATTATATTTCATTATTTTATTCAAGAATTGGATAGCTATAATTTTGAATAATAAATTCAAATCCCTTTCTTCTTATTAATTCATGACCATTTATTGATGAGTCTAGAAATATGTATTCAATTACGAAACAGATTACCCAAACTATGACATGATCATTGTTTCATTTTTGGTCACCAGGACTGAAAATGTTTTTGATAAAAACATTATTTTTCAATTCCCTAAACTACTTACCTATGGGGAAAAGTGGATTTCCATGTTTAGGAGGGGTTATTTTTATCATTGAATCCACATCATCTCTATTCAGACACAAAACATGGTTTAATTAAATTAATTTCAACATACTATTGTTTATAAAATATAAATTCTAAAAATCCCTAGAATGCATTTAAAACATAAATTTAAACCATCCCAAATCATCTCTTCGTTTTCTCCCTCTCACTTTCCAAAAAAGAAAAATTCATTATTTCTCTACTTTTTTTTTAAAATTAATCAATAAAATTATTTTCATTGAAACCATAAAATACGAACTATTCCATATCATGGGTTCAACCTCAAATTTATTTTTTTAAACTTTTGAATTAATTATTGTCATTTGTTAGAGGTTTTATTAGTTTTTTTCATTATCCCCAGTAGGATATAACTATTAACATGTTATCATATTAGTTAACTATGATAATGTCACGACCCGACCCTACCCGGGCTCGAGCCGCAACTACCCCATGCCCGCCTCCATAGGCCAGGGGCTCGCAACCAGTGCCGAAGGCACAAAAACTCGGGGAGGCCTTTGCCTAAGTACCTGTACACACCCACACAGAGCACACTCAATGCAAAAGAGCAGAGTAAAAAGAAAAGTAAAGGAAACTGATATAAATAAACCACAGAGTGCATCGACCTCTACAAGTACAAAGTACAGTGCTGAAAGGAAAAAGGGGCAAAACACGCGCCCAACCAGAAAAAAGTGCCACAACCCGGCAACAGGTAAACAAAAAGGAAACAGCTGACGGGTCTCCCACCTGGAACCCGGCCACGACCACCGCACGCGGTCCAAGCTCCCAAGCTCCTACGCTCCACTAAAGACACGCTCCACCTGTCCGTCGTCTGCAAGGGCACACCAAGTGCGGGAAAAGCCCAAGCAGGGGTGAGTATAAAAATACTCAGTAGGATACCCCGAAGGCTCGAGGGAGCAAAAAAGGAGGTACCGAAGGGTGAGCAGTAGAGCGAACAGGAAAAGTAGAGGAGTACAACTGAAAGTGAAGTAAAGAGTCCAGCTTAACCCAACAAACGGAAACAAGGTAGAATCATCCAGACACAAGGAGCTGGAAACAATGATAAGATGAACTTCTTGTCGAGTATTCACTACCTATAGCAGGAGAGTAGACTCATCCAACCACAGGAAGCTAGACACGGAAAGCACGTGGCATACCCCGTGCGTCTTCGCCTCTCCTGGAAGGAGAGTAGCCAAAACCCAAGGAGTGTGTACTCGAACAAGGTATATACATATCCTTATGCTCAATCGAGAAGCCCAAACAACGTCATCAGGGGACCTCTGTCCCGTAGCTCAGCCCAAGAAAAGAGAGTCACCAACAGTCCCAGACATAAACTCCATCGATGCCCAGCATCCCGCACGTCCACCCCGAACCGCAAGCCAAGGGGCTCAATCACCACACCTTGACACTATCTGCTTTGGGCAGCACTGACTCGCCCGCATTGTTTTAGATCGCGTCACAAGAACGCGTCTCGGTGGGGAATGCGCCCCTAATACTTGAGAGTTCTAGGGAAAGTCAAACCACACCTCATCACTACCCTACAGTCGAGAGATCTCCTCAAAGTCAAGCAGTCACAACACTGACCTGTATGACCAAGGGTCCCGCTCCGGTAATCATGGAGGTAAGCCACATACTAGCCTAGTCGAGAGGACTGAGTCTAGAATAAAAACAGGTGTCCCACTTCCCAGCCCCGCTAAGGGTAATTCATAACCAAATGTCGGGTGACCCACTGCCCAACCCTGCTAGAGGGTAAACCTTAATACATCGTCAGGCGACCCACTACCCCGCCCCACTGGAAGGTAAACAATATTCACATATCGGGTGACCCACTGCCCATCCCTACTGGAGGGTAAACGCTAATACATCATCAGGCGACCCACTGCCCAGCCCCGCTGGAGGGTAGACCTGGAATAAGTCGATAGGCCACCCACTGCCCAGCCTTGCTGGAGGGTAGACATGGAACTAGACGACGGGCGACCCACTGCCCAACCCTTCTAGAGGGTAGGCCCTAAGAGGTCATCAGGTGACCCACTGCCCAGTCTCTGCTGGAGGGTAGACCCTAGAATCCGATGAGTAACCCACTGCCCAGCCCCGCTAGAGGGTAAAACATAGAACTGCTCTAGCCACATCCACTGGAGGGTACAACACTGGCCAAATGAACACGGAGTGGGCATCACGCGACCACCCAACTCCAGCACAACTCACCCAAAGGGGTTCATCACCTGTTCCATCACTAGATGCCACTGGCCCCGCTACCGACCAATCCAACGAGAACGAAACTAGGGGGAGACCACTCAACCCTGTTGGTCAACAAACGAGCACCGAGCCAGGGGAAGAGCTCCACCCTGCTGGTCAAAAAAACACATAGAGGGACCCTCTATGTCGTGAGAGGTCAAAGTACGCAAGGCAGAACTCAGCACGCACATGGGGCCCACATGACATGTGGCCCCATGTCAACCCCAACTGAGCGCACAAACGTCTCAGGTACAAACCACACGTACCTGCAAGCGCTCCCGTATACTCCCGGAGTATACCTCATTCCAGCCCAAAGGCTAGCGTGCACACGACACCCAACGTCAATGCGAAGGCGTGACGTAACAACTCCACCTCAAAGGCCCGGGCACGACCATCCACATCTCGTGAATCATTTACATCACTCTCCCAAGAGTGCGCGATCACACGCCAAGGGTCCGCTATAGACAAAGTAGGGCGAACCACCACTGGAGCACCTTCCATGATCCACATTTAACATGATCGTGCAAGAGGCTCCACACAACCAAACGGATCGCTCCGTTGTAATCCTCGCGGAAAAACACGTGAGATCGACTACTCACTCACCCGAAATGGTCAACAGGTGAAAAAGGTACTATTCACCGTGACCAAACCCGTGTAGGGCCCGCCCCAAGATCCCGAAATTGAACCAACAAACCACGCCACTACGATCCCCTCCGAAAAACACACGGGATTGAGTAATCAATCTCCCAAAACGGACACCCGGTGAAAAGGGAACAATTCACCGTAGCCGGGTCGGGTGGGACCCACACCACGTACCCGAAAAAGGTCGGGCGAACTGCACCCTCGCAATGCTCTCCGAAAAGCACGTCGAATCTACTGCATACATTCATGGAACGAGTACCTGGAGAAAAAGATGTGTTCTGGCACACCGCACACGAGCGGCGCCACGTGGGACCCGCATCCCGGTCCCGAAACTCAACGAACGGATCGCACCGTTGCGATCCTCCCGAAAAAGTTCATGAAATGGACTATTCACTTGTCCAAGACGGTCGCCCGGTGATAAAGCTGGAAATCACCGTCAACTCCGGAAACGGCCCTCGTGGGCCCCGCACCATCATGCCGAATTTGAGCGGGCGGATTGCACCATTGCAATCCCCTCGGAAAAACATCTAGAAACGACTGCTTGCACGCCCCGAACGGACGTCCGAGGAAAAAGTCGTGAAACACTGCCCGTAGCTCAAAGGACGGGCCATGGGGCCCATGCCACAACTTCGGCCTCAATGCCTAAAACCACCCTGGAAATCTCCGCCTCGATGCCAGGGTCCCAACGCCACTGACGGCGCTCAAAACGGACGTCGGACGCGTCCGCGCCGCTCAAAATAAGAAAATCGGGAGAAAAGCTCGTCCACTTAAGGACGCGTCGCACCTCAGCGACCCCTCGTTTCAGGAATTAAAAATTTCCGAAACCATCTCAATCATTCCCCTCAACGCAAGCTCCACGCTGCCGCAGACGACGCGCAAAACGGACGCCCGTAGCCCGAAATACGGGCGTCTGAAAACTGAGGGGCAAAGCCCCTTGGGCCAGACCGGCCCGGTCCGGCCGGTCCGCCCTGCCTGGGCCGGCCCGCGCCGGCCGGCCCGGTCCAGCCGAGCCGTGGGCCACCGCTCCGCGGCCCGCTCCCCCTTCACACCCGCGCGCCCGCCACGCGGGATTCCCCACAGACCGGCCACGAGGGCCGGTCGCCTATTCCACGCCACGACCCGCAAAGCGCGGGACGTTGCTGCGCTGCACGGGGCCGCCGCCTCGCGCCCCCCCCTCTCGCTCTCGCCGGCGCCCTGCCGGCGCCACCGGCTGTCGCCCCCGCGGCCTTCCAAATCCGTGGCCGCCGCCACCTTCCGAAGCCACGACCGTCGTGCCGCCTTCCCGGAGCCGAGCCGCTCCGCCGCTCCGCCGCGCCATCACGCGGGACCGCCCTGCCGACCGCCGGAAACTGCAAAACCGCCACCAACTTCGCCGGGCCACAGCGGACGCCTCGGAGCTCCGATTTCACATCCGAAAGGTGCGTAGGAAAGCTCGGATCGAGCTCTACTAATCTATGGGCTTTGTTCAAAGATCGGGTAGAAATTCGATGGTTAAAATCGGGCTCAAAGAAATGCGGGAATTTAAAAACGAAAACGTAATAACTCCTACCTCGTTGGGCTTCGCCCGGTGCTTCCCGCACGGTCCGCCGCGCGCCATCGCCTCATCGGAGTTGGCTCTCCGGAGCTCGCCTCGCCAGAGCTTTCCGAAATGGAGGATGGAAGGGGAGAGGTTGTGAGGAAGAAGAAGGGGAAGAAGGGGGAGGGGGTGCGTTTAAGTAATAACACTTAAACACCCCCGCCCAGCAAGCCCCCGACCCCGCTCCCAAAGAGGACAAAAAGGAGGGCGTCCCTGGGGTAAACACGACGCTTCGAGCACAACGGCAGTCTCAGAATTTTAATCCAAGTCCCCGTTCAAATGTTATTAAACTTAGCGCCTGAGGCCGACAAATTACGAAAACGCCCCTCGGGCCATTTTTCACAAACGTCCCGAGCTCGCGAAACTTATACCACTCCTGGGGTATACGGCACGCTCCGAACTCAACGGTGCTCTCGGTTTTCCGATCCGAGCCACCGGTTAAGAGATACTAGCGTTTCACCATTAAATGAATGAATGAATTAATTAATTAATCCGTTTAACGTTCCAGAAGCGGGCGAGGGGTCCAAACATCCTGCGCCGACAAGTTTTATGCCATTCCTAGGGTAAACACCCCATTCCGGACCCATCCGTACACTCGGATCCCTGATCCGGAATGCTGTTTAGGAGTTATCTCATTTATTTGGCGTTTCCAGTGTGAACGCACTGAAAATTTAATTCCGGCCACTCCGGGGCTCGGAATCGCACGCCGTCTGAAGGCGCTGCCCTGGAATATTATCAAGAATATTCCTAAGTCTTTCTCCGCAAAAATCGGGTTCTTACATCATTCCCTCCTTCATGATTTTCATCCTCGAAAAGCAAAACTAGGGAGCAACAAAGGGTACTAAGCCCACGCCTGGCTTTCCCATACCCAGAAGAACCCACGAGCAGCTCTATGTCACCGCACACAGACCAAAGGATTGATCTCTTCACGCGAGGTCGGCCCTTGCCGATGTCGTGCACCCACTCCAGACTTTGGGGTTAGGGCAAAGCGGTAGGAAAACTCAACATCCCTTTGCACGATCTCAAAAGGCCCGAAGGCCCTTGGCGGTAGCTCACCTCCCCGGTCCAACCTCTACATCGCACGCCGCGACTGGAATAACCACTCGCACCTGAAACAAGGCCCGGTGATTCCCTCCTTCAGAATTTCCATATGGTGAAACACCCAAGGATATCTGGTCACGCAAGGTTCCACAGTTGATGCTCTCTTACACGCTCAACAGGCGAAGGAGCCGACACCACCGACTAAAGGAAAAGGTCTCACGCCTTTTTCCTTACCAACTCAGGGTTACACCCGACGCCCTACGTCACCCTGGTAACACCTCAAACAAGGAGCTGGGAGAGGAGAATTTCACACGCAGAGCCTAACAATTCTACTGCAAGTAGTAGAAGGGTCGCAAGGGGTACCTCTCACCATCCCGTGCTCTGCAGGATCGGAGACATCCAAAGCTCGCGGCTACCCGCTTTCCCAACCGTCAACTCCCGGAGCCTGACGTGGACTACCTAGTGGTGATGGGGAGATCTCGTAACGTCGTCCCCCACCTCCAGCTCCTCCTGCTCCTCTGATAGCACCACCTCTCTGGGTACCACTCCGATCACGGTGTTGCCTCTGCCATGGCGGTGCGCCTGCTGCCTGCCCGATGCTCCCAGCAACTCGGGTCAGGCAGTCTCGTGCCAAGTGACCTCGTCCGTCACAAGCATAGCACAGGCACTCTCTGGGCTACCTTTGTGCCCTCTGGCGCCACTGTGGTGTACGAACATAGCCCGAGATCTACTCACGGAAGGGCATCCTCGGTTGAGGCCCTGTGCCTTTTCGCCACAGTGGTATACGACCACGTTTCTGAAACTGGCAGTGGGAAGGCCACCTGCATCGAGGTCCTGTCCTCCGGCGCCTGCTAGCTATGGCAGACGTCCCAGCTCTATCGCACCCACTGCCACTACCAACCGCAAAACATGACAGGAAGCCCTCTGTCACCAACACCTGCTCTAGCACCCCGGCATATGTGGAAATTCCCAAGGGTACTCTGATAGCACGAATCTCTCGGCGGAGACCCTGCTCAAACTTCTGCGCTCGGAAGTTTTCGTCACGGACCAAGTCTGGGTAAAAGCGTGCACGGTCTGCAAAACTAGCCGCGTACTCGGCCACCTTCATCCCTCCCTGCTGAAACTGCAGGATCTCCTGAATCCGAATGCAGCGCAAGCAGGAGGGGCAAAAATCCTCATGGAGAATCAACTGGAAGTCGCCCCATGAAAGCGATGACTTGTTAAGAAACTGAGTCACCAGACTCCACCAACGCAGAGCTGATCCACAGAAAAGGCTGGCTTCCAAAGCCACTCTCTGATCTGTCGGCGTCTACACAAGCCTGAAAAGGTGAACCACTGCCTCGAGCCAAACCTCTGCTACCTGAGGGTCTGGCTCACCACTGAACCTCATCGGTCCCTGCTACTGGAACTCACGGAGCGCGCTCATCCTGCGCTCAAGCTCAGCCTACTCTGCTAAAACTGTCTGCTGCTCAACAGGTGGGGGTGCTGCTACCAGCCCACCCGGAGGAAAGGGCTCGCATGATGTGTCCTGGACTGTGGCCTCGTAGCTCACAGGGTCATCATCACGAACCAAAGTTGGAATCCTGGCTAGCTGTGTTCGCGGAGACATCCTGAATATTATCAAGGAGTGCCGTGGTCAGATGAGCATATATGTATATACCAATAACTCAACGATGGGGAGATGACTCCAGAGGGACAGTCAAAGTCTCAGTCCTATGTGATGCACAACCAAATTTTCCCTGCAACAAGTGTCTTAGCATGCCGAGTCGACAAGCGGGTTATCGAGGTCCTAGTGAATGGATACTTCAGCCACCGCACCATCACTGGACTCCCTGGCCTGAGAGTCGCTCTCGAGACACGTTAAAACTGTTGCCCTATATCCCAACCAATTCCTCTTTTAGGGACGTCCGCACAACGTCCCAAGGAACGAACTACCTTTGATACCACTTTGTCATGACCCGACCCTACCCGGGCTCGAGCCGCAACTACCCCAAGCCTGCCTCCATAGGCCAGGGGCTAGCGACAAGCGCCGAAGGCACAACAACTCGAGGATGCCTTTGCCTAAGTACCTGTACACACCCACACACAGCACACTCAATGCAAAAGTGCAGAGTAAAAAAGAAAAGTAAAGGCAACTACTATAAATAAACCACAGAGTGCATCGAACTCTACAAGTACAAAGTACAGTGCTGAAAGGAAAAATGGCCAAAACACGCGCCCAACCAGAAAAAGTTGCCAAAACCCGGCAAGAGGTAAACAAAAAGGAAACAGCTGATGGGTCTCCCACCTAGAACCCGGCCATGACCACCGCACGCGGTCCAAGCTCCCAAGATCCTACGCTCCACTGAAGACACACTCCACCTGTCCGTCGTCTCCAAGGGCACACCAATTGCAGGAAAATCCCAATTAGGGGTGAGTATAAAAATACTCAGTAGGATACCCCGAAGGCTCGAGGGAGCAACAAAGGAGGTACTGAAGGGTGAGCAGTAGAGAGAACATGAAAAGTAGAGGAGTGCAACTGAAAGTGAAGTAAAGAGTCCAGCTCAACCCAACAAACGGAAAGAAGGTAGACTCGTCCAGACACAAGGAGCTGGAAACGGTGAGAATATGAACTTCTCTTCGATTCTTCGCTACCTATAGCAGGAGAGTAGACTCATCCAACCACGAGAAGCTAGACACGGAAAGCACGTGGCATACCCCGCGCGTCTTCGCCTCTCCTGGAAGGAGAGTAGCCAAAAGCCAAGGAGTGGGTACTCGAGAAAGGTATATACATATCCTTATTCTCAATAGAGAAGCCTGAACAATGTCGTAAGGGGACCTCCGTCCCGTTGCTCAGCCCAAGAATAGAGAGTCACCAACAGTCCCAGACATAAACTCCATCGATGCCCATCAACCCACACGTCCACCCCGAACCGCAAGCCAAGGGGCTCAATCACCACACCTTGACACTATCCGCTTTGGGCGGCACTGACTCGCCAGCACGGTTTTAGATCGTGTCACAAGAACGCGTCTCGGTGGGGAAAGCGCCCCTCCTACTTGAAGGTTCTAGGGAAGGTCAAACCACACCTCGTCACTGCCCTGCAGTCGAGAGATCTCATCAAAGTCAAGCCGTCACAACACTGACCCGTATGACCAAGGGTCCCGCTTCGGTAATCACGGAGGTAAGCCACAGACTAGCCTAGTCGAGAGGACTGAGTCTGGAATGCTAACAGGTGTCCCACTGCCCAGCCCCGCTAGAGGGTAATTCATAACCAAATGTCGGGTGACCCACTGCCCAGCCCTGCTGGAGGGTAAACCTTAATACATCATCAGGCGATCCACTACCCAGCCCCACTGGTGGGTAAACCATATTCAGATATCAGGTGACCCACTGCCCAGCCCTGCTAGAGGGTAAACCCTAATACATCATCAGGAGACCCACTGCCCAGCCCCGCTGGAGGGTAGACCTGGAATAAGTCGACAGGCGACCCACTGCCCAGCCTTGCTGGAGGGTAGACCTGGAACTAGACGACGAGCAACCCACTGCCCAGCCCTGCTGGAGGGTAGGCCCTATGAGGTCGTCGGGTGACCCACTGCCCAGTCTCTGCTGGAGGGTAGACCCTAAAAGTGTCGGGTGACCCACTGCCCAGTCTCTGCTGGAGGGTAGACCCTAGAATCCTATGAGTAACCCACTGCCCAGCCCCGCTGGAGGGTAAAACTCTGAACTGCTCTGGCCACATCCACTGGAGGGCACAAAACTGGCCAACTGAACACGGAGTGGGCATCACACGACCACCCAACTCTAGCACAACTCACCCAAAGGGGTTCAGCACCTGTTCCATCACTAGGTTCCACTGGCCCCGCTACCTGCCAATCCATCGAGAACGAAACCAGGGGGAGACCACTCAACCATGCTGGTCAGCAAACGAGCACCGAGCCAGGGAAAGAGCTCCACCCTACTGGTCAAACAAACACACAGAGGGACCCTCTACGCCGCAAGAGGCCATAGTACGCAAGGCAGAACTCGGCACGCACATGGGGCCCACACGACATGCGGCCCCACGTCAACCCCAACTGGGCACACAAACGTCTCAGGTACAAACCACACGTACCTCCATGCGCTCCCGTATACTCCCGGAGTATACCTCATTACAGCCCAAATGCTAGCGTGCACACGGCACCCAGCGTCAACGCGAAGGCCTGACATAACAACTCCACCTCAAAGGCCCGGCCACGGCCATCCACATCTCGTGAATCATTTACATCACTCTCCCAAGAGTGCGCGATCACACGCCAAGGGTCCGCTACAGACAAAGTAGGGAGAACCACCATTAGAGAACCTTCCATGCTCCACATTTAACAAGATCGCGCAAGAGGCTCCGCACAACCAAACAGATCACTCTATTGTAATCCTCGCGGAAAACACGCGAGATCGACTTCTCACTCGCCCGAAACGGTCAACAGATGAAAAAGGTACTATTCACCGTGACCAAACCCATGTAGGGCCCACCCCAAGATCCCGAAACTGAACCAACAGACCACACCACTGCGATCCCCTCAGAAAAACACACGGGATTGAGTAATCAATCGCCCAAAACGGACACTCAGTGAAAAGTGCACTATTCATCGTAGTCGGGTCGGGTGGGACCCACACCACGTCCCCGAAAAAGGTCGGGCGAACTGCACCATCGCAAAGCTCTCGGAAAAGCACGTCAAATTGACTGCTTACTTGCATGGAACGGGTACCCGGAGAAAAAGATGTGTTCCGGCACACCGCACACGAGCGGCGCCACGTGGGACCCGCTTCCCGGTCCCAAAACTCAACAAACGGATCGCACCGTTGCGATCCTCTCGAAAAAGTACACGAAATGGACTGTTAACTTTTCCAAGATGGTCGCTCGGTGATAAAGCTGGAAATCACCGTCAACTCCCGAAACGGCCCTCGTGGGCCCCGCACCATCGTGCCGAATTTGAGCAGGCGGATTGCACCATTGCAATCCCCTCGAAAAAACATCCAGAAACGACTGCTTGCACGCCCCGAACGGACGTCCGAGGAAAAAGTCGTGAAACGGTGCCAGCAGCTCAAAGGACGGGCCGTGGGGCCCACGCCACAACTTCGGCCTCAACGCCTGAAACCACCCTGGAAAGCTCCGCCTCGATTCCAGGGTCCCAACGCCACTGACGGCGCTCAAAACGAACGTCGGACGCGTCCACGCCGCTCAAAACAAGAAACTCGGGAGAAACGCTCATCCACTTAAGGACGCGTCGCGCCTCAGCGACCCCTCGTTTCGGGAATTAAAAATTCCCCAAACCATCTCAAACATTCCCCTCGACGCAAGCTCCGCGCTGCCGCAGACGGCGCGCAAAACAGACACCCGTAGCCCAAAATACGGGCGTCCGCAAACTGAGGGGCAAAGCCCCTTGGGCCGGACCGGCCCGGTCCAGCCGGTCCGCCCTGCCGGGCCGGCCCACGCCGGCCGGCCCGTTCCCGCCGAGCCACGGGCCGCCGCTCCACGGCCCGATCCCCCTTCACACCCGCGCGCCCGCCGCGCGGGATTCCCCACCGACCGGCCACGAGGGCTGGTCGCCTATTCCACGCCACGGCCCGCAAAGCGCGGGTCGTTGCTGCGCTGCACGGGGCCGCTGCCTCGCCCCCCCCCCCCCCCCCTCTCGCTCTCGCCGGCGCCCTGCCGGCGCCACCAGCTGCCGCCACCGCGGCCTTCTGAAGCCGCGGCCGCCGCCGCCTTCCGAAGCCACGGCCGTCGCGCCGCCTGCCCGGAGCCGAGCCGCTCCGCCGCGCCATCTCGCCGGACAGCCCTGCCGACCGCCTGAAACCGCAAAACCACCCCCAACTTCGTCGGGACGCTGCGGACGCCTCGGAGCTCCGATTTCACATCCTAAAGGTGCGTCGGAAAGCTCGGATCGAGATCTACGAATATGTGGGCTTTTTTCGAAGATCGGGCGGCAATTTGATGGTATAAATCGGGCTCAAAGAAATGCGGGAATTTAAAAACGAAAACGAAATAACTCCTACCTCGTTGGGAATCGCCCGACGCTTCTCGCACGATCCGCCGCACGTCATCTCCTCGCCGGAGTTGGCTCGCCGGAGCATGCCGGAATGGCAGAGGAAAGGGGAGAGGTTGTGAAGAAGAAGAAGGGGAAGAAGGGGGAGGGGGTGCATTTAAGTAATAACACTTAAACACCCCCGCCCGGCACGCCCCCGACCCCACTCCCGAAGCAGACAAAAAGGAGGGCGTCCCTGGGGTAAACACGATGCGTCAAGCACAACGGCGGTCTCAAAATTTTAATCCGAGACCCCGTTCAAATGTTATTAAACATAGCGCCCGCGGCCACCAAATTACGAAAACGCCCCTCGGGCCATTTTTCACAAACGGCCCGCGCCAGCGAAACTTATACACCTCCTAGGGTATACGGCACGCTCCGAACTCAACGGTGCTATCAGTTTTTCGATCCGAACAACCGTGTAAGAGATACTAGCGTTTCACCATTAAACGAATTAATTAATTAATTAATTAATCCGTTTAACGTCCAGAAGCGGGCGAGGGGTCCAAACATCCCGCGCCGACAGGTTTTATGTCATTCCTAGGGTAAACACCCCATTCCAGACCCATCCGTACACTTGGATCCCTGATCCGGAACTCCGTTTAGGAGTTATCTCATTTATTTGGCGTTTCCAGTGTGAACGCACTGAAAATTTAATTTCGGCCACTCCGGGGCTCGGAATCGCACGCCGTCTGAAGGCGCTTCCCTGGAATATTATCAAGAATATTACAAAGTCTTTCTACGCAAAAACCGGGTTCTTACAAATAAAATACATATGAATAGACCTGATTTTTTTATCTATGTCTATAACCATATTCATGGACCTGATTTTTAATCATAATATTTTCTACTATATGAATGGACTAAATTTAATTTATATATATTCATTTTATTATTTTTGCAAATTATGATGGTCATATATTTTAAAAACCATATGAGTTGACCTGATTATTGTTAGATACGTTGAAAAACATATTTTTAGAAATAGTTTATATTATCTATGTTCAGAACCATATAAATGTAAAAATATTTTGGACTGATATGTTGAAAAATTTATAGTTTACCTATTCTTTTGAGTGTGTTACATACCTTTGTTATTCTCCATGGTTCATAATTATTTTATCATATTTCCACACTCTTACACTATGTTATATGTTATGCTTCCATTATTATTCTTTTATGGTTATACTTCCTTCCATTATTCCACACGAGTAACTCTCATGTTTTCATGTTCATTTTAAACAAATATTTCTCACTTGATCATTTTTTTAAGATTCATATGATCTTATTATTTAACACTGCTAGATAATTTTTACCTTTTCTTAGAAATTTATCTTTTTATGTTTTATATTCCCAATTCCCTTAAAAACAATATTTTGGATTATTTATATCTGTATGGCGTGTGTAGATAAATTTTTAGGATATTTTAGCAATAATGTGTAATAAATAATTTATGTAGTTAATATTTAATGACACTAAGTGTATGAATTTTTGTATTGTGTGATTATATGTGATATTTAGTATTTTAATTATGGAAATAATGTAATAAAATATGCATGTTATGCTCAATTAATAGTATTTGTCATTAAATAAAATGTGTAAAATACATGTTTTCAGTACTAGATTTCAGAGTATGGGTCTGTGAAATATCATTCAATCACTGATACATATTGTTCAAAAGATAGATTATCATATTTAATCATATTTAAAGGATCAAGGGGACACTTCTTTTATTAAAACACATAAAATACATCTTTAGGATGCGTAATTTTTATAAAATTTAGTACTCAGTATGTGACCATCACATGTAATTTTGCAATATCTAATGTTTAGAAATACTGTGACAGAAGTTTAATTTTCTTTCTTATCCTATTACATCTCAGCCCTTAAGTGATTTTTAAAAACACCTCATATCCCACTAATATTTCTACTATATTGTAATGGTGATTGGAGTATGATTTATCATAATTATTATACACCAACAATCAATTATGAAGAATTAGAATCTTATATGCTGTCTACTATACTATACTCAGTCAAACTATGGGAGACAGCTCAAACATAACCCAAAGGGGTAGATTTAACATATATAAATATCTAACACATTAAGGTGATATATCTTTACTGACGATTAATATATGTTATTATATAAAAATTTAATCAATTGTAGATGAGTATGATTTGATCCCCAACGATCCATAACACATTCACAAGTCATGTCATATTGAATTTGGATATATCTCTTGGTTTCCAATCCCTTTGAATATGTTGAGAAATTAATATATTTTCTAGTTATCACATTTCATTTTAAAGAACTCTCTAAATTTATTAGATGAACCGAGTCTCTTTAATTCAAATTTTCATAGAGGGAACCCCATGAATCTTCCTATCTTATGAGTGTACAACTTTCCCAACACATCTACCATGTTACTATTATTAATTTTAATGAAATGGTTTTATTTACTATGTAATGTGATGATTAGTGAGATAAAATTCATTTTTATTGGTGTATGATGTAATCCAATTATGAAGACCGTTGATATCTCATCCCACCTCCATGTGGGGATCAGTAAAGGTTAAAAAATACAAGAAAATTTACGATGGTTTTCTTTCAGTTACAATTATGTTAATAATATTGAAGCATAATAAGCTATGTTTATTCTCATTTAAAGCCACCCATGTTGATGTCTCATATCATAAAATAGTTTTCATTACTTGGGTGAAAAATAAATTTATATTTGAAATAATGATTTCTCTATTCATATGTCATGAGAAGAGGGGATACATCAAATTTAATTTAAGAAAAGAACTGATGTGGGGATAATTACAATTAATTGGTGGTCTCCCCATTATTTTAGAGTACCATAAGGAACTGGAATTAACCGTCCATTCGTTTTTATTGATAAATAATATTAATGAGAGACGGTGTAACTTACATATAGAAAAAAATGAGAACTCCTATTAAATGTCATAATAGATTCCACCAAATGATAATAATCGATATTCATCTTTAATGAAATCAATTAATTATTTCTTTAAATATCAAAAAAAACTCAATTTTTGGAATGATAAATACCCTAGAAAACCCCCATTTGCATATGGAGATTAGGTAATAAGTGAAATGAAAACCACACCTTGTATTCTTACCCAGAGTATTTGACATTTCCAAAACATATTATGTCATATCAAATTTTAAATTTAATGGATTCATGAAAAGATTGTATATAAAAGGATGGGAAAGCCCTATAAAAAATAGAAATATTTATAGATTAAAGAAGATGTGTAGTACCTCAACCATAATAGGACCCACGTAAGATTCCATGGAGGATTTCCCTAAAGCATGTGACTTAATTGGTTTGAATTGAGGTTGAGGATGTTATCTGATATGAGGATAAAACCTTAAATAGATCTCACTAATTCATGATAATCTTATTCTTCTATTCCCTTAAAGTAGGTAACCTGGTACTTAGGAGGTCTCTAATTTCACAAGAGATCCCTTATGATTTGAAAATACTACACAATTAATTTATGGGATATTTATCTTAAAAACATCTATATATGGCTTACCTAGATAAAATAATGTCAATATTTTAAAGATTATTGATATTATAGAATTTAATATCCTACCTTCCAACAGTGGTATCCTATAGGATATCAACACACCATTGGATCCAATAATATGGATTGATATATATTCCTTGATCCATTACTAATTCCTCATTCCAATTCAACCATTTTACCCACACTCTCAATGGAACCTCCTCCCCCTTTATTGAGAATAAAAAGAGAATCTAACATCACTTAAATACCAACCTGATCCACTTCTATCCTAAAGGATTTATAAATAACCAATCTATAACTGGGTTTCTTTAATTAAAATATTCTAAATTAGATACATGGTCAAAGGCCCATTTTATTTTCGTGGGATTTCATTTTATCCATCGAGACCATATATGGTGTGAAGTTAAATTTAATGGATAATCTGTTAACATACCAAAAATACATTTTAATTATTTCGTAGATGATGAACTCGTTTAATATTATTTATTCCATCATTTTAGAGTAAAACTATAGAGTATATATGATATTAATCTACATCTGTGAACATCTTACCTGTAGATTTTATTAAAAAAACAATCTCCCTCCATTTTTATTATAGAACATCAAGCATAAATGTGTTAAACATAATCTTTGTATCCTTTTTATTTTTAAGTAACTAAAAATCATTTCGAAATTCTCTAACCAAAACTCATCTTATTGACGTTATTTTTTTAATCAAAATGATGAATAATTTGGGAGACAAAACTCTTTCATTATTAAATAATATTCGGTTTCCTTATGACCTAGTTTGCTTGATTTTAATAGTATATGTATGTCATTATGGTGCACAGCTCAAACTGAACATGCCATAAGATTGTTTAAATATTAATTATATATAGGATTACCCTATGGTAATTTATTTACTTACCCATATAAAGGGTTCACACGAACAATTTTAAGGGGGAATTTCACTATAATAAATATAATAAATAAAAAAATCACATTAAAAAATTAAAAAAAAATTAATTCTTATAAACATTATCGGTATAAATAATAAATAATAATAATGATTAATGTAATATATTATAGACAATTTTTATAGAAAATAAAATAAAATTACACATTAAAAAGAAATAATTACATCATGAATGATATATAACATTCATCCACTACATGTATAGTTTTTGATCTCCCATTACCAATTCTTCATGTTATGAAATAATACAAATCTTTTCAAAAAATAAAATTATACATTAAAAACATTACTTGATAAATTTAAGGATAGTAATAAAGATTTTTAGCTTGAAACATTACTCAAAAGTACCCCATGAATTCCAAAAGTTTAATATTTTATCTAACTTGACATTCCTGAATATCATAAAAAAACGTTTTCTCATAAATTTTCTAACAAAATAAAGTATCCTTACCCACAATAGTTCATGAGTCAAATCATTACATGGACCATGTTATATTTTAGATCACTATGGGATGAAAACTAGTTCTAGAGAATCAATATTACATTATTGGGAATGATTTACCCCTTAAAATATTAAATTATGAAAGGAAGTTTATCTCAGAACATAACATGAAATTATAATATCTTGGTAAGTCATGCATCCAAATAAACAGTTTTTGTTAATAAAAAAGTACCAAAGCATGTATATAAAATATTCTTAACTAATAAAAAAGTCATAAAACACAATAATAACAATATTTATAACCCTAAATAACCAAATTCATTAATTATAAAAGAGTAATATTCTATATTCTATATTAAAAAAATAAGAAAATAGAATGGGAATATAATAATGGGAAATATAATATAAATATAAAAATCAATAAAAATATTAAACAACAAAAACCAAAAAATATTCCCATTTACTTTTGAAAATATGGTGTCCATCACCTATCACCACTTTTAAACCAAACCAAAACAGTGATAAAATGAATCCACTATCTCATATTGGTTCATTGCCTTTACCTGTTTTATACAAAAATGTATACACACCTTATAGGTCCAATAAAGGTTTTAAGAATAACATACCTATTAGGATACATATGTAAAAAAATTATAGATAATACATAATCATTAAATTTTTACTCTGATTAAAAAAATAAATTATTATTTTAAAATATAAAAATAAAAATTAGTATCTTATGTATAACATTACCATCAATGTTACTAAGAATGATAAAGCATAAATTGGATTAAAAAAATTAAGGAATGGTATTTAAAAAGAATATATTAAATTTATTAATGATCATACTAATTTATAATGGTAATTTAACTAAGGAAGTATGTTTAAGACACAATATGCTCCTCATACTAATTCATTTTAATAGTATGTGTTTTTATCGTAACATATTTCCAAACTCTATGAAGACTGGAAGAGAGGGTAAAATTATATGCTAGTGGGAATGGTAAATATACATAGTGGGATACTAGTTTCATTTATAATCCATATAAAATATGGGTAGAGTGGGTTCAATAACTACTAATATAATTTCTATAGGGTCAATTACGTACTTATGGTTCTTATAAAATATGATTTTTTCTACGGAGTTTGATGTTTCAAGTAAAAAAATTTCATTTTATAATGTATCACATAATATCAAAACATAGTTAAAAATAATATTTTTTTAAACCATTTGGGTCATATATAATAATATTGCAGCCCATTCAATGTAGTTGGTCTAAATCATGATGCCTGCCTCTTTATTCTCTAAATCCTTTCATAATAATAAACAATTAATTTTGAATTATATATAACCTATAATTTAAAAGAATAAATTTTAAATGTAATAATAATAAACCATATTGACATTTTAACAAATAATCTATGAAAATTCATAATCCAACATCCAATGAATGAAATTAAGGCATATTAATTTCATAGACTAATTAAAAATTATGGATAAACAATTATAAATTTATATTATTCATCAAAGATATAAAATATTATTTTAAATTATATTTAAATATAATTTAAATTCTAATAACATATTTTTATTCAACTAAAAAAAAAATTTAATCCCCTATCTTAATTTGTTTGAATCTAATGGAAAATTTTGTTTTCTAACCATATTAGAGGACAAGATATCCAAAAATTATTTTTGGAAGCCCTCAATATAAAAATAATTAATTTATAAGTTCTTTGATTTAAAAACATGGTGACCATAAACATGGGGTTAAATAAAAATAGAATTAAAAAAATAATATTCGAGAAAATGGTAAATAATTCATGTAAATAGATAAATATTAAATATTAGTGACTGTTTTTTAAATAAATAGAAAGGGAATATGGTTTCCTAATACAATGTTCATAATGAGATTCTAGTGGGTGATTTTGAAAAAAACATAGTATTGTTGGAATATTCCCATGTAATAATGGTTTTCTAAAATGAAATATTTTAATATTTAAAACAAATTCATGCGTCCAATGCATGGGTAGATATTGTTTGGACTAGAATCATGTAACTCTAAATATTAAAAGGGAATTCATTCCTTCCTACACTGTTAACTTGTATTGTAGTTTTTATTCAATAACCCCTAGAAAATAATCCTATAAACACTTCACAAGTAATAAAATTTGGACTCAAAATTACATGATAAAATATTAAATAATTAAATAGTAAATTATATAACAGAGTGTTACATTGTGGGTGTCACAATTATATATTCCATATCACTATCAACCTCACAAAATTTTCTAATAAGATAAATGATTTATCAATATGTAGGGATGTTAATACCTCATGTGTGATTACAACTCACATGCTTCATAACTATATTTATTGTTCTTATATAGAACATTTACCAAAAGAATAAATTTACCATAATCACATTATGTAAAGGAAAAATTTAGAAAAGAGGCTTAATCATTAAGGCATTGATTTAAAGACCCATATTCCCCCATTAAAAAACATATTGACTATTAGGTTTGTTCTAATAAAATAATGATTCATCGAATACACCCTCAATAGAATTAAACTATGTAGGAATATCAAACTTGTTCCAAAACTTTAGGTTTAATTTGGTAATATCAAATGTCCTCACATACCAATACATGATCCATATTTTCTTTCATATCATCTAATACGATGATCGATATAGTATTTTATGCAACGATTAATCAGGCACTAATAATTTCTATATTCTATAATAATTATCAATTAATATAATATTTAAATTATGATCCACCACCAATAACATTTGAATAACCTAAATATTTTCAATCATATCTTTCACCATGATATGATTTAGTAGTGAAGTATCACTAGACTCATTTAAACTGAGAAAATGTTGGAATGGTTGTTCATATAAGGTTTTGAAGGGATATATTATAATTTATTTTTATATATATTATGATAATAATATTCAATCTATGATAGAATTTTATAACAATGTTTTTTGAGATCCAATATGAAAGAATGAATTATGTATTCTAGAACATGGATAAAAAATTGTGTTTTCCAGTCCACATGATGATTTTACATTATTCATATCATAAAAATGATCCTATTTCAACCCAAATATTATTATAAAATCAATAAGTTAACCATGGATCTATCTCAAAAATGATCCTATATAGAACCATATGTATCATCACTATCTCATGCTTGTACTTCATTACCAACTCCTCTACCATGGTTTCATTCTTAATTTTTAATAAATGGGTTGATTTATTCAGTTGATTAATTTTTAATTAGTTGAAATAGTTTCCCAAGGGGAATGAGATAATATAATAATTAATTCCATGTATATATCATTCTATTTTTATGTATAGATCTATAATTTTCAAATCATAAAAGATGAATTCTTATGTTTTTAATTCACAGATTGATAGGTGTACCTTTTTAACACATAATAAACCATGTCCCTTGTCATTTTAGTCCACTATATTGATCTTCAGTAACACGATACATATTTTTTTTCTTGGTTTAACATTCCATTATAAGTGATGGAAATAATTCATTACTACTTGTCTCATAGAGTTAGTAATTTCATAACACTTCTTGAAACAAAAGAGAGCCTTTGGGAATAGTTAATAGTTATTTCTAGTTTACCCACTATTTTAGAGTCCTATAAGGTATTAATATTAATTATAATCTAGTTTAAAATGATAATAAATCTTAGGGTGAGAAGTCCAAATCTACACATTATCCAAAAACGTTACTTATTTTTGTACTATTACTTTATGGTTCATTTATATAAATATCATTATTCAGATTCATTCATTACAACACTATTTCAATACATGTTGTATGAAAATCATTCCTACATCATGAAAACAACATTACCTTTTCTATGGGTATATATGAGTTAAAATTCAAATATTTATTGATATTTTATACATTTCTATTTAATGAAATTAAAATCTATTTGAAAAACTATATATAATAAAAAAATTAGTTGATCTACACTGTAATCTTCTTATTAAATATTTAATGATTCTAATATTTTAATGTAATAATTAAATATATTAGATTAAAGTCATATTTTGGATAATTTAATTATTGTTGGTCAAGTTTGATAGATCTATAAGAATCCACATGATATACTTTCATAATCACACAATAGAATTGAATGAAATAAGAATCCAAATACACGGTATATAATTCCTTTGTCTCATAAATTACTAGAATTGATGTTGATGTCATCAATATTTTAAATTAATAAAATAAGTTATAAATATATATAAATATAGGAATTTCCCCCCTTTATGGGTTATTGATGTAAAAGAAGATTCTATATTTGATAAATATTTCAAACAATTTTGATAGTTCACTAATCAAACAAATAATATTTGGAATTTAAATGCATTATTTAGCACATAACATGATATACAATATTTTTAATTTTAAAAATAAACCAAAATTCCATTATATAGAACTAAATATTCTATTAATTGGTCATATTGTATGCAAAATTATAAATTTATTATCAGAAAAAAGGTTATTGACATAAATAATTACTATAATGATCCTTAAAAGAATTTTATTATCTTCATCAAGCTTTGAATAGACTATGATATCATCATAATATACAAAGATAAAGTTATTAAGGCATCATATTAATATCTACATAATTTTATCAATAAACACTAAACAATAATATCTAAATATAAATAGTATTTTGATATTCTCAAAGTGAAAACATAAACATTCGGATATTTTCATTAGTATATAAAAATTATTAACACTTAATTGATGATACCATTTCCATATAAAAATATAAAAAATCCTATTTTCCCATTTTTATTAATTATAATGAATATTTTTGTATATAACTGAGTATTTATTCAGGATCGTATCTTCATTTTACATTTATAATCTATGTAAAGCCCCAAATTTCCATCCAACTTCTTGGTAAGAAGTATGAGAGAATCCCAAGGAGAAATACTATGTTAAAGAAAAACATTCTCTTTAATATCATCTTATTGAGTATTATAATAATATAACATGAATATTAGAATTTTATATTTTTAAATTGATATCAAATACATTATAGGGATCCAATAAATGAAAAATTTCACTTCTCATTTGGGAGTTTTCTTGAAAAAATCATTGGGGAATACCTAAATAAAATCATTTATCATGGGAGGAAACACACTCCTTGAATTACATTCCATAGACTCCATAAATATTGAAAATATGTTATGGGAAAAAATACAAATGTTAGAGAGATGAGGTTCAAGTCATCTAGATATAGAGTCACACGAACATTGAAATAAATTAGAAACCCCAAAGAGAAAAGTAAAGGATACCCTTTCAATGATAATAATTAATATGATCCTTTAAGTAAAACATATAATATAACTCCAGAATAATGTTTAAAATAAAAAATATCAAGAATAACGAAGTCTGAGGGAAAATAAACTTTTTTAAATGATGATAAGTTATGGTGGAAAATAAAACTTACACTATTTTACCCATGAAGATTTATGTTACCATATTATATAGATCATCCTGATATGAGAGATTTAATAGATTCATTATATTAGTGGACAAAAATGAGGTGGAGTATCATCCTTAAATTAGATCAAAATCTATTGATTATGTGACATATAAAATATTTCACACTATCATAAGACCCACTTTAGATTCAAAGGGGGGTATATCCACATCACACATCTTCCATTATCTAGGATGAGTCAAGGGATTTCATCAATTCCATGTCTTAGTCCTTAAATAAATCTATCCATATTATTATATGACTTATTATATCATCCCATTAGGTCGAGACTCTTCAAATCTAGAGGATTTAAATATTTCTAGAGTTACCTTAGGATCTATTAAACATATCACACATCAATAAAAGTTACTTGACTTGGAATTCCAATAGATATTTCTATTCGAACAGAATAATGATAAACCTTGAGGTATTCATGACTTGTGGTCTTTCATGTCTATTTTTTTCACATTGGTGGAATAAAATATATCCCCTCTCTTTTGGTATCAATAATACTTAGTCATATCAATGTATTGAGAAACAATAACTAACCCATATAGATTATCTCTTTTCCACTTCTTCAAGAGGAATCCTCCTTTTCATCCACTATGAATAAATGGAATATATAAAAAATCATTTAAAACCCATATTTATACGCATAAACTTTCATGGCTCTATAAAATACCTCAAAATATGTTGGTATCATTAATACTTGAGATTTAGTACTTTGTAGTAGTCTAATTTCAAAATAGTGTGGTTTTAGATAATCGTTTAAGACCAATTTAGAGTAAATTTAATGATCATGGGAAATTTGATGATATACTCAACAACTATTTTATTCCTTAAATAGAGTTAGAATAAATACTTTTACGTTATATGTTTCAGTGTTCTAGTTAAAAATTTAAAACATAATATAAAATTTATTCCCTTCTATGTCTGTTTTAGATGTTACACATAAATAGACTTTCCATATTTCATGATAAGGCCCTTTAGGATAGAGACTAAACACATTACCTTAATAACAGAAAGAGTTTCTTATGAACTCATTGATCATTTAAATTTTTTATCCAATCCTTACATTCAAGGGATAATTTTTTCATCAAAAAGATGACGTATTATTAAATAAACTCATGAGATTAATATTTTTCTGGGTTCATGATATGAACCAATTCATTAGCATATGATTAACTAGTACCTCATTCTCGATCCATAGTTCAAGAAGTAGACACCATTTCCTTGATTTTTTTTCAATATGGATATTAACTAAAAGAATTTTATTTATAGCTCAATATGGAGGGTTCTCGGTAACTTCTATATGGGTCAGGGTACTAAATAAAATCAAATATGAAAATTAAGCTTCTATAAAGCATTGAAAACAATTTAAAATAATATAAAATACACTATAATCAAAAATAATAATAATATATGATTAATAGAAAATAGTTTGAATCATTGATAGGGAAATAATAATAAAACTATATGTTTTGAAAATGATTGGCCTATGAACATGGTCTATAACCTTCACACACTACCCATAAATAATTTTATATTCCATTAATATTACCATGAAATATAATCTGACTGAAAATGGGATAATAAATCAATGTAAGTATATATATACATATTATTTATGTCACTTGGAAATATATGTATTTTCATTAGAAATTTTTTCCAAAAACATTATGCCCAACCACCCATTGATTCTATAATGTTTTATCTCTTATCCTCCATGTATTTCTCAAATACCATAAAAAAGTCGAGTTGTGATTGCATTTTATAAGAAAATGAAGTAGGATACCCAATACTAGTATTTAGGATATGCAACAATATAACCCAAAGTATTTTTGAGATCACCAGAGACTGAAAAATGTTAAATGGAATCAAACTCACTATATATATAATGATTTATCTATTTAAAAATAATTTTATTAATTGAGGATAATCCCAAGAACAAAACATGAAATTAACTTATATTGGTATGTCTTGCATTCAAATAGATTGTTTTGGAATAAAAAAATTACTAATTATTCCATAAAACAAAAGAACAAATCATAATAAAAACATAAAACATTATATATAACTATTTATAACACTAAACCACCAAAGTCAACAAATACACTATGTGGACTTTCTAATACTGAGTATAAAAAATTACCGGGATAATTGATGGGATACTGAAAGGGGTAAAAGTATGAAATAAAAATATATAAATAAAAATATATATAAGAACAAGAATAATATAACATAAAAATATCTATGTTTGAACATGAGGGGAAAATAATGATAATGAAGATAATGAAAAAAATAATTGAATAGATTTTACATCATCTAAACCCATTTATTCTCATTTTTCATGTGAAAAATCGGGTTCATCTTGTCCTAAAAAGGTTATTATTTGAGTCATGATGAGAAATTCTTGAAATGAATGATTTAAAAAAGAAAACATCTAAAATATAACCAAATAATATGAACCAAATAAAATTAACAATAAAATAAAATACTAGTAAATATAATTATTTATCTGAACAATATAATTTTCATTGTAGAAATAACAAAATAAAAATTCTTACTAGATAAAGATGAAGAATCTAAATATTGATAACAATTGTAAAAATAAGTAGAATAATTCAATTTATGGTGTTTGAAGCATCGAAAAATATTTTGATTCAATTGAAGAATCTAGAATTGAGAAGTTGATTGGTAACATTACATTGATTGGAAACCCATTGTAAGGTAATATATTAATTTTGCAATGTTTATAAAATACTTATAATTTGAGTATAATAGGTACTAAATGTAAGATAATACATATTATGATTCTAGTTTTTTCCCATTATGTATTTAAACATTGATTAATCAAGAATTATTGGGTAAAATGACATCTATATAAATAAAATTGAAATCTATTATATATTCAGTCATTTAAGCATGTAGTATTAAATTTTGATTATTTATTATTTGATAATTTTTATATTTTCTATTTTATGGATGTGTGGATATTTTTGTAAATTATTTACTTATATAATAATGATAAATATTTTAATATATATGTTTTTAATAAATAAAGGTGGATAAATTTTGAAAAAATTGTAATTTTATAAAATTTTATTTTAATTATCAAAAGGAAGATAGTGTATATAAAATAATTCAAATTTTTATTAATTTAAAAAAAGTAGTATAATTGGTTTTTAGTTTTTTTTACTAGGGGTGTTGGTGTTTAATATTTTTCTATATTTTTTAAATTAAAATAATTATATTTTTAAAAATTATTTAAAAATTATTTAGATAATTATAATTTATCACAATAATATTTTCATATTGATTAAATCATCTTTGTTTATAACAAATATCAACTGTTGTTATATTTATAAGGTATTCTATAACCATAGTTATTTCAAATTATCTTAACTTTATATGGTTATGCATTGACATTATGAATTCCATTATTTACTTTAAGTTATTATTTTTAGAGTGCTTACAAGTGAAAAAACATAACATTTGTTTTTGTTAATCATTTAATGTATCACTATGAACCACACAAAGTAAGGATGAATCATATAATATTATTTATGAACCGTTTGATGGTAGGTCTGAACCCTATGAAGAAAATTAATTGAACCATATAATGTCTTAGTTGAACCGTATGATCTCAACCATATGACATTAAATTTTATTAATATTTTTCTTACTATAGATTAATTTTTACACAATTATGGAAAACGAATCTTATGCCTCTGGTGCATGTGATTACACAGAACACAATTTATCATCATGTAAATCCATTTCCTTAAAGTCTATTTACAAAAAATATACATATTATTTATTCATTCATATATCCTTACATGAATTTTATTTATTCAAAATATCGTTATGTGATTTACATATTTATGTGGTGATTATTCATTCATGAACTATAATTTCATGAATACACTCATACGTTTCTCCATATTTATAGAAATGGATCTGTCATTTTAAAAGTAAATATAGTACATTGATTTCATATATAATTCATTTTTTGCATTAATATGATATATATTAGTTTATTTTATTTGTTTATTTATTTTTAAAAGGATATATAAATAATAATCAGTGATATTCAAAATTGATTTTTAAATTTTTGATGAATGAAAAGAATGTGAATAATATGTGTGAATGTCAAGCCAAATGTAATTGGTTTATTTAGTTAATTATTATTTATATAACTATTTATTTTGAGCTATGTTGATATTTTAAGAAGCATCCATTTGGTCATGGAGCTCATGGATTTTATGATGAATAAAATTAAACATTGGGGAATTATTATTTTATTTTTGGATTTTAAATTTTTTTGTAGAATTACCTTAGGAAAAATATTTTATTTAATCTGACATGTTTTTTAGAGAGAATGTTTTTTAGGAGTCTGGGAAACCTTGGTGGAATCATCCATTAAATGAATTTATAAATGGTTTGATACCACCTTAGAGGTGGTATTTATATTGAATACTTTACCGACTTTTGGAGAATGATGTGTATGATTACTGGGTGACATGGTAAATTTTCCATGAACTTAAATTTCTTTACGATTCACCATATTATCAATTTCCTTAATCAATTTTGGTAATATGACATGGTTTCCTTGAAATTTTATAATGAACGAATACGGTTGGGCTCTTATGCTATACTCAACATTCACATTGAAAATTATGAAATTTGGTTATACCCTTAGTTTATAAAATTCATTGGGAAATGGGTTTTTAGATATAAAATTTGTATTTATTGGAACCATGAGTATACTTATAATCAATTTCATGGTTTTAAAAGTTTTTTTTAAATTGATTTATAGAATATAAAGTTATAATTCATGTTATATTTGGTCAAACAATTATATTTTAGTTTTAAAAGGGAGGTATTTTTTATGGTGCGATGAATTTATAATGAACATGCCTTAGATACCATTAAACCAGTAAAAGAGATGATCTACGACTAGTCTAGTATGGCATTTGATGTCCAAAATGGTTGAAACTAGTGTTGTGACATCATATAGACATCACTGTGATGATGTTTCATGGAAAAATAATAATAATCAAAGATACATAGAACCTATAAATGTCCATTTCATAGGATGGATAACTATACACAAATGAAATAAGGTATTCCATAATTAGATAAAGTCCAACCAGGAATAATCGAATGAATATAACTTTGGTTTCAATAATTAAAAAAAACACATCCAATATATCTTAACATTAATTAATTCTGAAAAATGAATTCATGTAACTTTAATTAACCCAAATAATAGAATGATAATAGAGGAATTATGATATCAGAAAATACATTAGAAGAACAATATTACAAGAAAAAAATGAAACTGAAACCCATATCCATACTCTATGTAAATAATATTCACTTATTACCTCTAATAAAACATGAACTAAGAAACCAACAATCAAATATCACCCTAGAGAAACATGTCTTCATCCTATAATATTATATGTCTGTGGAATAATTCCTAATCGGTATCCTAAACACACCCCATGGTTAACCATTGAATATAGATCCACATTATGATAGTTTGAAATACTGATATAAATATATGTTTTTTACATTGACATAAAACCAATATCATTCCATCAAAAATTAAAACCATCTAAATTAAATAATGTATATAATATTTTAAAACCACCTTCATACCAATGGGTAAAATTCACTATTTGAGAATTGAATAAAATTTATAAAATCATGATGGTTGTCTTCAAATTTTTAAAATGATTTAAATAATTTTCACTTCTATAAAAATCTTCAATAAATATTTATTTACAAAACATTTTAAACATTAAAAAAAAATAAAAAAAATAAATAAAGTAAAAGCTATCACCATTATTTCATAGTATAATATAGTAAAGAAAATAAAATAAATGGTTGTAATAAGAAAAATTATATCAAGGGGATCAAATACACATAAATGGGGTAAATCCATTGATGAAATCATTATAAAAGAACATTCTATAATGGTATAATCACATAAATCTAACTTGAAATGATACTAGAAAACATAAAAGGTACACTTATTCTGTAATTTACCAAAAATAAATATACATGACTACATTCAACCCAATATTAGCCTAATTTTATCACAATGAGGTAACCCCTAGAATAACATAAACATAAATTGGGTACTGAAAAATTCATAATTTCTAATTGTGGAGAACTTATGAAGATATTCCACATAGTTCCTATGGATATCGTCATATAAATAAATGGATATTTTAATCTAATATGTATTCTATATGACCATCACATGAATAAATAATTATATACCATAAATATATTTAACCTCACATCTTATACACTCTCATGAAAAAACAACTTTTCGTATCATACGTATCAATGATGGAGAGTATAATAGAATGATATTTCAATAATGGTGTTAAAATTCTAACGAAAATACCTTCATAAATATTAAACTAGGCCTTTGTAATATTAATTGATTAAGAAGTTTCATAAAACCTACATTGAAAAAAAATCACACAGCCACTATTGAAATATATCAATAATTAAAGGAAACACAAAACACAACATAATAAGAAAATACATTATATTTCAAAGTAAGACATTAGAAAAAAACATTTATATTATAAATTTCATTCTTAATGGAGAAAAATACATCAGAAAAACCATACATGAATTTGATCAATCACTTTGTGCTCTTAGAATTTAAAAATGTATTTCTTGTTTTATTTTTAATGGAACCCCGTTTTCAATCAAATGAAACCCACTGGAAAACCAAATTCCATTTTAAAAAAATAATAAAAATACATTTTAATTTTTATAAAAAATTTCAAAAATTAAATATCACATATATAAAATCACTTTTTTGAATTTAAATTCTCATGATTGAAATGTCCATCCAAAAATCCTTCACTTTTAATATTCATGAATTTAATTAACCATTCTATGTGAAGGAAAATATTTTAAATAAAATAAGATATATAAAATAATACAACCCCCCAATAAATGAGATCTGAAATAATATACTAGGTCAGTGAAATAATTTATATGAATGAATAAGAATAAAAAAATATAAATTAGAGAATGTATACGACATGAAGGAGCTTACCATAACAAATAGATATTAGAAATTAAATAAAACAATGGTTGAAGACCCATGAAGATGGTAAGTAAAGAAGAAAACCTTTTGGGGTTTACAAAAATTAATGTATATGGAGATGATGAATGAAATATAAAAAATCAAGGGGGTATGAAGGCAATTTTAACATTTTAATCAATCATGTTAGACTACTTAATTTGAACACACAACTTACCTGACTGTGTGGTAAAAATATGATCTACTATGGAAAAAATGGGTCATAGTGCATGGTTTTGAACTTATTATACCAATAATTTCACCAAACATGTGAAGGCCACTGTAATTTACTTTATGATTTATAGGTTTGGATTGATGATTTACAAAAAACAGTGTTCTTACCTTGATATAGGAAAAACTCATACATTTATCCAAAAAATAAATGAAAACACATAAATCCAATATAAAATAATAAACAACAAGAAATAATTAAAATATAAGGTAAAATAGTAGTTCATGTGTGATAGGATTTCCGGGATCGTTATTTCTATGTGTACAAAATTTTTATCTTTTATGGCCTTCAAGTCTTGAACATATCTTGATATGTTTCTTTTATTCATATATATATTTTTTATAAAATTGATTTTATTTCATCAATTTATTTAGTAGGAATATTATTCATCCTCCTATTATATGTTGACAGATAAACCAATCATTTGTTCATGACATTTTACATTTCTATCTTAACCTTTAACCTTACTGTATGAAATCAATGTGAATAATTGTTTTTTTATTATAATTAAAAATCTATATTTAAATATCTTATGAATAAAATAAATTTATTTTATGTCATTTATCATTAGTATACAACCCGAATCAAGAAAGAAAACACACCCTTATAACTAAAATGTATATTGACTTTAGAGATTAGTTGCACAACATTGTAATTACGTCATAATACATTAGAATCTCATAAAAAATTATTTATTATATATTTCCTCATTGTCTTATTCAAGAAAAAATATGGATAAGGTAATGTATAATAATTATAATGGAGTAGTATTATATTAACAGAAATGGAGAAATCATATCAATGTGTTTTGGATGACAAATCATTAGATCATTAACATAAGAGAAAACATGAACATGGGAGAGGTGTACAATTTATATAATTCTAAAAAGTTATATTAATGATAAGATGGTCATATATTATATAATATGTACATATAATAATAAATTAATCATTCTCAAGGATTAATATTTTCAATGAAATAGGAATATAAAGTCTTAAGTCAATAATCAAGAGTCATAGACCCATAATATAAGAACATGGAACCAGAAAAGTCATAGAAAATGAAAACATATTTTAATGTCAACCCACATGATGAACACAAAATTATAGATCAAGAGTAACTCCGTATGTCCTTTATAATAGTTCATTGAGAATCACTACTTACATTTCATTGTGTCATAGGAATCACTACTAGCATCGCATTGAAATCTCATGAGATACAAAGCATGACTCGATGCATTGATGGGATATATGATTTCATGCCCCCATATCACCAAACAATAATATATACATATAATTTCTACATAAATTAAATCATACATCAAATATTTAGTAAACCATTGAAAGAATATAGTGTCATATAATTTTTATAAATTATCAAATAATAATAAATTTTGAACCAGATCAAATAATTTCAAAATTTTAATCAAGAAAAATTATTACATAGAAAACAATAGAGAGGGTGATAAAAGTAGGACAGTCAAACACATGTTTTATCATTTATTAATAGGTGGAAAAATAAAATTTATTTTATCATTTATTTTATCATTTTTTGACATTTCTATAAAAACAATTATAATTTAATTTCAAAATCCAAATCCAAAAGGTGAAATTTTATTTTTTTTAAATATTATTTTAACATATAATGTCTCCATAATTAATACTTTAAATGAAAAATAATTTTTAAAATAGAATAAATTTTTATTATAAGATAAAAAATTAGGAATGAATAAAATCATACCATTTTATATATATTTATAAACATTAATGAAACCACAAGTAATAAAATAATTACAATTTATTTTGGAAATTAGTAAAATAATAACGTGAATTGAATGGAATAGAATAAATATTCATATTTTGGAACATTAAAGTAAAATATTTTTAGTAAGAAATATAAGATATGGAGGTGAAATAGGAAATACATATAGAGATGAAATTTTAATTTATAATTATGTATACTTTTGAAGAACAAATCAATCAAAATAGTAATTTAAAAGATAAATTTAATTATTATTGAAATAATGAGAAAAACCCTAATGAGAAAGAATTAGGGTGGAATATTAAAATGTATTTAGTATTTAGTCAATGTAGAAAGAGTGTAATATACTGAAAGAATATTGAGTCATTAAATTTATTATGACTTTTATAATATATGAATCAAATGAAAATAAAATTTATATCATGAAATGAAATTCAAAATTCATTGAATAAAAACAAATTATGATAAAAAGTTCTCAATGGGTTAGTTTACAGATAAAAAATATGGAAATAGTTGCATGATATGAAATATGCAATAATGAAGGGAAATGGAGTTAATAACTATAACCTTGGATTCCAAAAAAGTTAGAAAATGTTAATCTACTCATATAATAAATTTAGGTATTTTATAAATCTATAACATGAGTATATTTATATAATTTTTTTCATAATTTCCTTTTTTTATAAATTATTATTACCCAATTGTTAATTACTATTTGTTAAAATCAATAATCTGGTGTTAATTGATTTATTAATTCCACCATGTCTTTAGCTTTGTGGTTTCTTTCCATGCCAATTTATCATGTGTTAATCACCAAAATGCGTTCATGGAGGTGGTAAAATATAATTGAAATAATAACCCATATCCATGATTATTTCTGGAATTTTAACGATATTAATTGTAATAACTGGTTAAAAATTTCACTTTTAGAATCATGAATGATTAAGATGAATTTATTTTATTGATGCATATATGTATGTATATTACTATTGATGATTTTAAAAATAGAGATAAATTAAACATTATTACAAGATATTGTAACACCCCATGATTTTGAAGTACGTTTCTCTAAGAAAATAATCACTTTGATATCTCATGGTACACACCACCTCATGATTTTAAGATAAGGATATTGTGATCAATATAGTATACGACATGAAAAAACGATCTTAAACAACATGTGAAATTTATTTTTTAAATACAACTGTTATAACCTATAAATTTAATTAGAGTGTATGGATATGATTAAAATAATTACTAAATATATATATAAAGGTATTAATTAGTAAAAATTTAATGATAAATTCTTAGTAAATAATGACTTAAAAATTTATTAAATCTATTTTTTGATTCAAAATAAATTTTCTTAAAAAAATGTTTCAATTTTCAATTTATATTCAAGAATTATAACTAATTTGTAACACATTAATAAATTTTGTTTTATAAAAAAGGTTATTTTTTAATCATTATATCAAATTTATCAATGGGTTAAATGTAATATCCCATCCTTCACCCATTTTCTTGGGAAGAGGTGGGGGTTTTAATGGCCTTAGGTGACATATCTAAGACACCAATAGATTAAAATAAATTCCAAGGGTTTCATAAATAATTTTGGGATTATTTTACCTTGATTAATAAAATAATCAAACCAAGACAATAGAAAAAATAATACACTAAATGATACATGAGTACAAGTAAATTCTAATAAATGTATAATAAAATAAACAATTAAATTGACCTATATCTTAGTAAAAATCGAAAATCAAAACAAAAAAAATGAAATAATCCAAAGACATTAACCCAAAATCTCAAAAAATTCTCCAAGATCATACTCATGAAGTTATTCCCAATGTATCATGATGCATCACTAAAGAAATTAGATAATTTTTCTTTACCTATGTATTGTTATATAACATCCTAAAACTCACCCTTGTCCCTAAGCATTGGGTGAGTATAAAATATAGTGGGGTTTACCCCAATAAATTACTAACCCATTACTATTGAAAAAAAATATTAGAATACTTTTATAAAATAGTTAAATATAATTCAAATAGTTTATGTCAAATATTAAAACAATTTTCCAAACAAAATATTTTCTAGGGAAAGAAAAAATAAATCTTTTAAAATCATTCCTCGAATACTTTTTTGGCATACCCTTTCCACACATCGACTCATTTAGGAATGGGTGATAGTTCCAAACTAATGAGGGAAATCTTATAAATATAACAATTCATCACAAGTTAACGAATACTCGTTGTTCCACAGGAACATGCCCCAACTATAGGATCACTTAAAATGAAAATAAAATCATGCTAACCATTAATTCCAAAAATCTCACCAAATCATGCCAATACTTTTTAGTAAAACATTTATTTTATTGATTTTTTTGACATTTTTTCACATGAATCAAATATAAAAAATTATTTTAAACCCATCATTTCAAAATTATGAAATATAATAACATTCATTAAACCATCCAATTTATACAGTTTCACAAAACCATCACTATGATGTTTTCTATCAACAATCACAAAGAAATTTCAAAAATCAATTAAATAAATTAAATAAATTTTAAATAAATACTTCATGTTCCAAAAAATTTTATTTTAGAGAGAATACAACAACCTTTCAAACATAGGAAAAAATGTAGCCCATCACAACAACTTGAAAAAACCACCTATAAACTTTTTAAAACACTCTTAGATCTTGTTACCTTCAATAAAAAAACAATATATCACAATTATTGACACCAAATGACATGTAATTATTCCCAAAAGATTATATCCATGATTCCAAGAGAGTGAAGAAGAAAAATCAAAGGAAAATGACTATGATATGTCACATACCGATGCATCTCGGCCTCCAACACACCAACACTCACCTATGAGTAGCTCCCAAACATAAAAAAAATGGTCTAAAAATCATTGAAAGTTAGAGGAATATGATATATGATAATTTTAAGGGAAAATGGTGAATTAAAGAGATAAATATGATAAGATACATAAATTATAGATTTATTTATTCTAGAAGCATATTTAGGGAACACTGTTAAGAATGTTGTGCGGTAAACATGAACTAACCACTTCCTCAAATCCCACCTATCATTATTGCCTCACAGAGTTTTTTAAACCATACTTGAACTATACTAAACCCCACTATCAACCATTCAATGGATTCTCCTAGTAATCCACATTGTTTTTCAAAACTATGTACCTAATCATATGCTTACATGTTGATATCATTTTCACTTTCACAATTCCCTGGAGGTGTTTCCCAACATCTACTAATCTTGATCAAAGTATGAACATCTATATAAACCCCCAAAACATGAAAAACATCCTTCAAGCCATCTAAAACATAACCAAATAATATTATATAATGAAAATATTTAAATAACGGTTCGTGTACCTGAATCCAAGGTTGCTACACTCTCCCCACCATTTGTCTTTATATCCCTATAAAGTTGAAAAACACAATTGACCTAAAAGATTTAAGGATGTTTCTTGACTATTTCCATCAAGTGGTCCCTAGTTTCATCAGAAATACAACCATGTTTCCATAAAACACATACGGGACCACATATGATTCCATACAATAAACTATCTTTCCTCTCCACAATTTGGATAGGCACATGTGTAATGTCTCAGATTTTCCATTTATTATTTTTTAAATATTATATGGAATTATTTCGAGACTGGGAGCGAAGACGGAAAATCATTCTGAGGTCCAGTGAGCCAGGAATGGTGGTTTTAACTTTTTTTAAGTCAAGTTAGTCAGCTCTTCTGCGCGGTTGTGGCAGTTTCCAAACCGATTCCCTGATTAAAAATCTGATTTCACCATTGCATCCGGGACGATTACATTGCCTATGAATGACTCTAACCTCAACCGGTCTAGGTCGGCTGCAAATTTTAATTTGGGACGTTTTAAAAAGGAATGATCTTTGGAGGGAATAAAATAAATTAATAATTTATTTTATTATTTTAAAACGTTTCCTTTTTTTTAGCACGACCTAATCCTCCCTTATAAATGCATTGTTATGGAAAATTCGCAGGGTTAGCCTCATAACCCTTAGAGTTGAGAAAAAGAGAGAGATTTCTCTTGGAGCTTGGGCGGAGGAGGATGCATTGGCGAACAACGACGGATCGAAGTCGAGAATCGTTACGCCAACAACGTTGAAGGATCTCGACGACAACGGAAGTGCGACGCCTTCGTCAACGATCGATCCTTTCAAAAGTTCGGAGTTGTTATTTCAATTTATTTTTCCCCATATTTGAGTTTAAACAACGAACGCGGATAAACCACGAACAAGTTGATCTGCATGTTCGTAGGTTCTTGCGGGAGGGTTTTCTTTGGGATGATTTTGGGGAATTAATCAATGCTTTTTATTCATGTTGATCTCTGCTCCGTTTAATCCTATTAACGGGAGAGGATCAACGTTGTGACGAACGACGGTGGATGTTCATTCTTCAATTCATTTGTTTATTGGTTTTCCTCCCCCATTCTTTCTCACGCATTCTTCATGTTCTTCGTGGGGCGAAGAACAAAGGATTGTTGCGCATCCGTTCCGTGACACAACGATCCCAAATCGAATGTTCGACACCGCAACAACCTTGTGAAGGTGAAACGTCGATAGAGGACGACGAATCGGACCGGATTGGGAAAGGGTGTTCATCGAGAGTTCTTCCCTCATGAAGATCAAATCATGTCTTTGGGGCCGATCGGAGGCCCAAAAATGACAGTAGCGGCTTCATGGAGTCGGGGCGATCAGAACCTGGATGTTTTGCGGCGATCGGATGGCCGGTTTGATGATCGGAGCAGCACGGAAGGCACACCGGCAAAGGGCGTCATTTTTGGAAATTTCCAGAATACACAGTGTGTACTTACAAAGAACACGCCGTGTAGTTATGACGGTGGCGAATAGGGTTTCGGGGTCAGAGAAGGATCAAACGGTGTGTGACCCCGGTCACACGGCGTGTTGGACCTTCCCCGAAGCTCGGAGTGTACTTTGGGTAGTACATAGAAACGAGATTATCTACACGTCTTCAGGCGGTACGGCGTGTACAGCTCGGCAGAGGTGGCCACGCGGAGCACGGTTTGTATCCTAGGGATACACGGACACGGGAAGGATTACACGACCGTTTACTCCCTCACCTGGCCAGGCAAGGTAAATAGCGCGGGTCACCCCGTGTACGGAATGCACGGGTTGGAGTACACGGGTTGGTGACCGTGTACAGGAACATGGCCAGAGTACACTAAGACAACCCTAGTTACCCAGACACGGCGTGTACTCCGTACTACATGCCGTGTACTAAGTTTCTACATGACCGGCCTCACGACATGGGTCATTGTACACGGGCAGTACCCGGGGTCGGACAACACTGTGTGTATCATTTCTACACGCCGTGTACTTTTTGGAGAACCGCTTGGTACTTTTGTCCACTGTGCCTTGGACATCTTTCATTTGGGTTAGTTCACATTATTCTTTTCCCCTGAAGGTCAGGCATCATTCCCTCACGCCAGATTATGATCCCTTATGCAGGACTTTTCTGTGATAGAGTCAGGCATCCATCCGAGAGGCCTGGATCGAGATCCTCTATCCTTTCCAGACCTTAGGTAGAGTCAGGCATCGGCGTGACAAACATTACCGGGCGTTGAACCTCTACCTAGCAGGTGAATTACGGATGAGTCGCGGTATCCTCCAAGTCCCTAGCAGTGATCCTCATCTGTGTATCGATATTTTTCACACTCAGGAGTGTGTCTCCCGTAATGAGTGCTTCAATCTATCATAACCCTTCCACTCAGTATAGTGTCTCCCATAATGAGTGTAGCTATATCTCATGACAGTTCCTGATGAACATTACTTCTCAGACGGATGTCATCAGAACTATAAGACTCGTGGAGTGTGTTCTCCCTGGAACGAGTGCATCACGAAATCTTCGAACGGAATCCCTTGCGGGGGTATGCGGTCGTGTGACTTGTTCCTAGACCAAGTGTCTAAGTTTTGAGTATATCTTGTTTGTTCTATATGTTCTGTAGACATATACTGGGCATAGCTGACCATACCTTTACTTTGTGTACTGCTTGGTGGTTTTCGGGGTCCTCTACTGAGTACTGTTATACTCACCCCTGCATGGGCTTTGCCTGCACGTCTGGTGTCTTGTGCAGACGAGCAGCCTTTTGACAGAGTCCTGGGCGGACCAGGAATGGACCGAGCTTTCTGAGTTTCCTACAGGCCGTGGCGTTCCTATGGCTACGAGCAGCAGTTCCAGTACCTTTGTGATTACATGTTGGACTTTGCAGTTTTTCAGACTCTTGTTTTTGGGGTGCTTGTATTCTGGCCCAGTTTACTTTTACAGTACTCTACCTTTTGTCGTGCTCTGTTGGTTGGGTTTAGTTGTATGCATGCATTTTTGTTCTTTAGTGTTTTAAATTTCAGCATTTGTGGGCTTGGAGATGTGTGTGTTTGTAAAGGTACTTAGGAAATGCCTCCCATGTTAGTGACATGCCTACTCAGTGCTAGTCACCAGCCCCTGGCCTATTGGAGGCATTCATGGGGAGTCATGGCGCGGGCCCCAACGGGAAGGGTCGTGACAGAGTGGTATCAGAGGTGGTCGGTTCTACCTTAAGACCAAGAGTCTGTGAGTTTGGTTGGGGCAATAATGTTGAGTGTTTCGGGTTCGGCTTTCAGGCCAGAGATTCATGTGTTGGAGCAGCGACCGACGTATCCATACACTAGGACTCTAATAACTGGCTTTTTGACCCGGTTCATGAAAACACTGGTTTCGGGGAAATAAAAGGTACATGCATCATATAAGAATGAGTTGTGTTTCCCATGTCCTTGGTGTCAGCTAACCAGATATACTCCTTGACCGTGACACATCTTGTTTCCTTACAGGATACCTCCGCGATGCGTACCAGCTAGGATTCAGCAACACGATCACGAGGATGACCCCCTCAGTGAAGAGGCTTTGATACAGGGACCAGTTCCCCAGGCGTTGCCACCAGGTGGTGCACCTTCTATACCACCACCAGTGGAGCAGCCAGTGGTACCAGCGGTACCGAACGATGAGGAGCGCAAGATCAGCACGCTCCACGAGTTTTAGAGACAGAGACCCCTCAGGTTCCGAGGCGATCTCGAACCTCATACGGATGAGGACTGGCTTGAGGTGGTGACCATAGTTTTCCATCTAGTGAGGACACCTGTAGACCAGATGGTGATCCTAGGAGCGAGCCTTCTTCAGGGTTCGGCCGGAAGATGGTGGAGTCTGACCACGCAGACTCACGATGAGGAGACACTTTTGTGGACGGAGTTTCAGTGAATCTTCAGGGAGGAGTTCTCTCCAGTTAAGTTGAGAGTTGTGCACATACATGACCTTCTTTATCTCCAGCAGGGCAGTATGACGGTGGCTGACTATTCATCAAGGTTCACCAAACTCGCCAGGTACTCGATGGGTATGGTCAGGGACCAGTACTTCAGAGCTCGGACCTTCGAGCGAGGTCTACAGTGAGACATCTGATCTAGTGTCGTGCCTCTATGCATATCGACCTATGCTGGAGTGCTCGAGCGGGCCTTGGTGATCGAGAGCTTCTTGGCGGAGCAGAGGCAGCCGCCGGCAGTCAGCAGCAGGCAGACAGGTGCGGAGACACCAGCAGCAGGGAGCTAACGTCTGACGCAGGGATCTAGATGTGGGAGACGTCATAGGAGGACCCAGGACAGGGGATCGAAAGTCCAGGTCTTTCAGGCTGGATCCAATCAGCCTAGGGAGATGTGACGCTACACATGCAACGGTATGGGGAATCTCGCTATAGATTGCACGACACGTCGGGCGGTTGATAGGGAAGTGGTGGATAGACCACCGAGACAGAGGAAGAGAATGGATGAGGTAGATCTTCCAGGCAGCGGACGTGGAAGAGGAGGAGGGAGAGATGCGGGTGGTGGTGGATGCTTCAATTTACTTCCACCACCACCCCCAGGAGGTCCGCACCAGGCCCAGGGAGCTGGGGGACAGGGACGAGGACAGCTGCATGCGGTCGAGGCATATGACCCAGGGGCTCCAAGGATGATTCGAGGTACGATCTGTGTCTTTTCTACCTTAGCTGTCGTACTCATTGACACAGGTGGCATTCATTCCCTTATATACACATGTCTTGTACAAAACCTCGATATTCCGGTAGAGCCGTTGACTCGATCCTTACGCTTGGAGACACCTACGGGAGGAGACTCGACGATCACGCACCTTTGCAGACAGTGTGATCTTACCCTTGGAGGCGAGAGTTTCGGTTGGAACCTCTTGGTGGTAGCGTCGAGGCCTTACGAAATCATTCTCGGTATGGATTGGTTATCTTCGGTCCATGCCCAGATTGACTGTTTTAGGCGAAGAGTGCAGTGTGTCCGCCGTGATGGAACAAGGTTTTCCTTTTTCGGAGAAAAGGAAACCCAGGCAGCACAAAAAGGGCTCATGCATAGGAGGGTACATCCGATCACTCATGATTTGTCTAGACTTACCCTCGGAGAAGTGGATGTTGTGAGCTCTCAGTTCCCAGCAGTGGTGGCGGAGTATGAGGACGTCTTTCCCGAAGATGTTCTAGGACTACCTCCCTGCCAGGAAATCGACTTCTGCATCGACTTAAACTATGGGACGACACCGATTTCCTCATTGGCTTATCAGATGGCTCCTGTGGAGCTTCGCGAGCTGAGGGTGTAGTTGGAGGATTTGCAGAGCAAGGGTTTCATGAGACCGAGCGTTTCACCCTGGGCGGCCCCATTCTTGTTTTCCAAGAAGGCAGACGGGAGTCTGAGGATGTGCGTGGGTTACTGGCGCCTGAACTAGGTGACAGTGAAGAATAAGTATCCACTTCTGAGAATTGATGACCTCTTCGATCATCTAAGAGGGTCTTAGTGGTTCTCGAAGGTTGATCTTCGATCAGGCTATCACTAGCTACGAGTGCGGGATGAGGATATACCAAAGACAACTTTCAGATGTTTCTACGGTCACTATGAGTACTTGGTGATGCCATATGGCGTGTTGAACGCCCCCGCAGTGTTCATGGGGTTGATGAACCGGATCTTCCAGCCGTACTTGGACCGGTTCATAGTAGTCTTCATCAATGACATCCTTGTGTACTCGGCGTTAGAGGAGGAGCACGCGAGACACCTCTGGATGGTTCTGGACGTACTTCGGGAGCACCAGCTTTATGGGAAGCTCTCAAAGTGTCAGTTCTGGATTCAGGAATTCCACTTTCAAGGACATGTCATCTCATTAGATGGAGTGGCAGTGGACCCAGCCATGGTGGAGGCTGTGTTAGCATGTGAGCCACCTCGAAGCGTAATGGAGGTGCAAAGCTTCCTTAGGTTGGAAGGATATTACTGGAGATTCATCCAAGATTTCTCCTGGATATCAGCACTGATGACGGCCTTGACTAGTAAGGGGCAACCCTTCATGTGGATAGAAAAGTGCCAGCAGGCTTTTGAGCCGCTAAGACAGAGTTTGACAAGCGCCCCGGTCTTGAGATTGTCGGAGGAGGGTGTCGAGTACATAGTTTTCTGCGACGCATCAGGGACCGGGCTCGGCTGTGTCCTAATGCAGCGGCACGAAGTGATTGCTTATGGTTCTCGCCAACTTAGGCTGCATGAACAGAACTATTGACCCATGATCTTGAGTTAGCAGCGGTAGTCGTTGCACTGAAGATGTGGCATCACTACCTTATGGGCGAGTGGTTCATTGTCTACTCTGACAACAAGAGCATCAAGTACATCTTCTCACAGAAGGATCTGAATCTGAGGCAGAGGCATTGGATAGAGTTCCTCCAGTACTATGATTTTGAGATTATCTATACTCTTGGAAAGGGGAACAAGGTGGTAGATGCCCTCAGTAGAAGGTTGAGCTCACAGTTGTTGAGTGAGGTGACACAACCGTTAGCCGCGTTACAATTATCATTCGTGGATGGAGAGGATACAGCTTACCTACAATCGATGGTTGTCACCCCTCCACTCTTAGAGCGAGTTAGGAAGGCACATCTTGGGGATGTTGACTGTGTGGCCTTACATGCTTAGTTATCCATAAGATTGTCTTCTGATGGATATTCACAAGGTGGGGAGAACATACTTCTTTTCAGAGGACGCAGTGTTATACCAGTGGCGTTCCAGGAGGAGGTCCTGATGGAGTTCCATACATACCCTTTGTCGGTAAATACTGGAGTAGCAAAGATGTACCAGGACCTCCTATGTCAGTTCTGGTGGTCAGGCATGAAGAAGGCAGTATCAGAGTTTGTTTCTCAATGCCTCACATGACAGCAGGTGAAGGCGGAGCACCAGGTTCCAGAAGGGTTATCCCACCCCTTGGAAGTTCCAGAGTCCAAGTGGGATGTAATATCGATGGAATTCATGACAAGCATACCACGGATGTCCAAGGGGCACGATTCCATCTGGGTGATCGTTGACCGACTCACCAAGTCGTCCCACTTCCTAGCTATCAGGGAGAAGAGTTCCGTAGAGAGCTTGGGATGCCTCTACGTACAAGATATATTTCGACTTCATGGAATACCATCGACTATAGTCTCAGACTGAGATGCCCGCTTCACATCCCGGTTGTGGAAGGGATTGCACAAGGCTTTTGGGACTCAGCTACACTAGAGCACAGCGTTTCATCCTCAGACAGATGGTCAGACGGAGAGGACCATTCAGGTTCTGGAGGATATGTTGCGAGCCTGTATCTTGGACATTGGTCGTAGTTGGGAGGACCACCTACCCCTGGTGGAGTTTTCGTACAACAACAGCTAACACTCCACCATTGGTATGGCGTCGTTCGAGGCCTTGTATGGGAGACCCTGCCGGTCACCGCTTTGCTGGACTGACCCCGGAGAGTCAGCACTCTTGGGTCCAGAGTTAGTGCGAGCTACCACAGAGAAGGTTCAGATCATCCGGGAGCGGATGAATACTACATAGATCTGTAAAAAGTCTTATGCTGACAGACGACGGAGGCCTCTGGAGTTCGAGGAGGGAGACCACGTTTTTCTTCGGGTCTCACCTCGATGTGGGTTGCGGAGATTTAGCCGAGGCGGCAAGCTATCTCCGAGTTTCATCGGAACTTCCAGATCCTGGACAGAGTTGGTGTGGTGGCATACTGCCTAGCTTTACCGCCACAGTTGCATCGGGTACATGATGTATTCCACGTGTCGCAGCTGAGGAGGTACGTGCATGACCCATCGCACGTCATCGACTGGGGCGAGCTGGAAATCGTGGATGGAGTGACCTTTGCTGAGTACCCGGTGGAGATTGAGGATCGGCAGGATAGGATCCTTCGTGGGCGATCGGTTCCCTGAGTGCGTGTCTGGTGGAAGCACAGGAATCTTTCAGGAGAGCACGTGGGAGCGGGAGGCTCAGATCCATGCCCAGTACCCTCATCTTTTTTAATATCCTTTGTTTTGGCCTTTCGGGGACGTAAATCCCCAAGGTGGAGAGAATATAATGTCTCGGATTTTCCATTTATTATTTTCTAAATATTATATGGAATTCTTTAGAAACCAGGGACGAAGACGGCACATCATTCTGAGGTCCAGTGAGCCCGGAATGGTGGTTTGAACTTTTTTTTAAGTCAAGTTAGTCGGTGCTTCTGTGCGGTTGTGCTAGTTTCCAAATGGATGCTCGAATTAAAAATCTGAGTGCACCATTGCATCCGGGACGACGACTTTGCCTAAGAACGACTCTAACCTCAACCGACGTAGGACTGCTGCAAATTTTAATTTGGGACGTTTTAAAGAGGAAAGCTCTTTGGAGGGAATAAAATAAAATAATAATTTATTTTATTATTTTAAAACATTTCCTTTTTTGAGCATCACCTAATCCTCCCCTATAAATGAATCCTTTTGGAAAATTCGCAGGGTTAGCCTCATAACCCTGCGAGTTGAGAAAAAGAGAGAGATTTCACTTGGAGCTTAGGTGGAGGAGGACGCGTTGGCGAACGACGACGAATCGAAGTCGATAATCACTACGCCAACAACGATGAAGGATCTCGACGACAACGGAAGCGCGGCGCCTTCATGAAAGATCTATCCTTTCAAAAGGTAGGGGTTTTTATTTCAATTTATTTTTCCCCGTATTTGATTTTAAACGACGAACATTGATCAACCACGAACAAGTTGATCCGCGGGTTCATACGTTCTTGAGGGAGGGTTTTCATTGGGATGATTTTGGGGAATTAATCAATGGTTTTTGTTCATGTTGATCTCTGCTCCATTTAAACCCATTAACGGGAGCAGATCAAGGCCGTGATGAACGATGATGGAGGTTCGTTCCTCAATTCATTTGTTTATTGGATTTCCTCCCCCATTCTTTCTCGCACGTTCTTCACGTTCTTCGTGGGGTGACAAACAATGGATTGTTTCGCATCTGTTTCATGACGCAGCGATCCCAAATCGAAGGTTCTACATAGCAACGACCTTGTGGAGGTGCGGCGATGATGGCAGACAATGAATCAGACCAGATCGGGAAAGGGCGTTCTTCGAGCGTTCTTCACACGGGAAGATCAAATCATGTTTTTGGGGCCGATCGGAGGCCCAAAAATGATGGAAGCAGCTTCATGGTGTCTGGGCGACCAGAACCTGGATGTTTTTCAGCGATCAGATGGCCGGATTGATGATCAGAGCAGCACGGAAGGCGCACCGGCGACGGGCGCCATTTCGGGAAATTTTCAGAATACACGGCGTGTACTTCCGAAGAACACGCCATGTAGTTCTAACATTGGCGGCTAGGGTTTTGGGGTTAGAGAAGGATCACACGGCATGTGACCCCGGTCACACGGCGTGTTGGACTTCCCCAAAGCTCGGCGTGTACTTTGGGTAGTACACAGACACATGATTATCTACACGGCTTCAGGCGGCACAGTGTGTACAGCTCGTCAGAGGCGGCTACGCGGAGCTAGGTGTGTATCTCGGGTATACATGGACACGGTATGGAGTACACGACCATTTACTCCCTCACCCGGCTAGGTGAGGTAAATAGCGCGGGTCACCCCGTGTGCAGATTGCACGGGTTGGAGTACATGGGTTGGTGACCGTGTACGGGCACCTGGCCAGAGTACACGGAGCCAACCCCAGTTACCCAGACACGGCGTGTACTCCGTACTACACACTATTTACTATGTTTCTACATGACCAACCTCACGACATGGGCCGTTGTACACGGGCAGTACCCGGGGTCGGACAACTAGGCGTGTATCATTTCTACACGCCATGTACTTTTTGGAGAACGACTTGGTCCTTTTGTCCACCGTTCCTTGAACATCTTTCGTTTGGGTTAGTGCCCCTTATTCTTTTCCCCTGAAGGTCAGGAATCATTCCCTCGCGCCGAATTATGATCCCTTCAGCAAAAAGTATCTGTGATAGAGTCAGGCATCCATCCGAGAGGCCCGAATCGAGATCCTCTATCCTTTCCAGACCCTAGGTAGAGTTAGGCATCGGCGTGACCAACTTTACTGGGTGTTGATCCTCTACCTATAAGTTGAATTCCGAATGGGTCGCGGTATCCGCCATGGCCCTCGAAGTGACCCTCGTCTGTGTAATGAGATCTTTCCCACTCGGGAGTGTGTCTCCCGTAATGAGTGCTTGTATCTATTGTAACCCTTCCACTCAGGAGTGTGTCTCCCGTAATGAGTGTAGCTATATCTCGTGATGGTTCCTGACGAACATCACTTCTCGGATGGAAATCATCAGAACTATAAGACTCACAGAGTGTATTCTCCCGGAACGAGTGCATCATGGAATCTTTGAATGGAATCCCTTGCGGGGGTATGCAGTCATGTGACTTGTTTCTAGACTACAGGTATGGGTTTTGAGTATATCTAGTTTGTTATATATGTTCTGTAGACATATACTATGCATAGTTGACCGTACCTTTTCTTTGTGTACTGCTTTGTGGTTTTCGGGGTCCTCTACTGAGTATTGTTATACTCACCCCTGCACGGGCTTTGCCCGCACATCTAGTGTCTTGTGCAGACGAGCAGCCTTTTGACAGTGTCCTGGGTGGACCAGGACATGACCGAGCTTTCTGAGTTTCCTACAGGCCAATGTGTTCCTACGGCTACGAGCAGTAGTCCCAGTACCTTTGTTCTTCCAGGTTGGACATTGTTGTTTTTCAGACTCTTGTTTTTGGTGGGCTTGTATTCTGGCCCAGTTTACTTTTACAGTACTCTACCTTTCGTCATGATCTGTTGGTTGGGTTTAGTTGTATGCATGCATTTTTGTTCCTTAGTGTTTTACATTTCAACATTTGTGGGCTTGGAGATGTGTGTGTGTGTACAGGTACATAGGCAATGCCTCCCATGTTTGTGACATGCTACTCGGTGCTAGTCACCAGCCCCTGGCCTATTGGAGGCGGGCTTGGGGAGTCAGGGCGTGGTCCCCACCGGGACAGGTCATGACACATGGACCAATATAGCATCTTACCCAAGTCCAATGTGTTCCCATAGAATCACATGTTTTGGATTATTTTGATACCTTTTCAATTCAGATACATGAAACACAATTTACAGTGAATTTAACATTGGTGGAAAATTTTACTGATATTACTTCACACTAGTCCATTTTTGCATCTCAAAAGGGCCTATATAACAATGATATAACATTCCTTATATCCGAAGATGTTGATTCCCAATCCTTAGAGAGATTCTCAAGAACACATGATCACATTTCTATATTGACAAAGGCAATCCATGATTCTCCAAATACAATTTTTGATGACTCTGATCCATCTCCATCATCTTCCTGATAAATTTAATCTTCTTTGTTTTCTCTTTCACAAGGGTATGTCTAACCAGTGAAGTCTTACCTCTTTCTATAAATATATTAGAGAATTAAAATAGTTACTAGACAATAAATCACAAGGGTACACATATATTAAATCCTGATTATTTTTGTTATATGACAAATACACTAATGGTATGTACTTTTATAATTGTTCACAAAAATATATTTCACAAGATAAAAACATGTATTCATGCATTTCTATCAACATTTATGATTTCCATTGATTTCGGGATGATAATCCATACTCAAATTCAACTGAGTCCTTAGTGACTATTGTATGTTTTTATAAAAATGAGACAAAACCATTGTATCTCAGTTTGATGGTATCAATACTAGTACACCATAACATTATACCAAATCTCAGACATCTATTTATTAAAAGTGTTACATAGTATTGGATTCATGATTAGGTATTCAATGGGATTAAATTCTGAGTCGATCCACTATAAAACTTATAGGATCATGTTTATAAACTGTCCATGGTAGACCTGCTACAAAATCTATAACTGTATAATCCCATTTCCACATATGAATTGTTAAAGACTATAATATACCTATGGTTTTTGGTTCTCTGACTTAACCTACTAATAGATGAGAAATATGAACAAATAATTATAATACATTAGTTTCATTGAATACCTATAAAATTTTACCTTCATCTACTTATAAATACTTCATTAAATATGATGAAAACACCATAAACTAGTGGTTATCAGTATAGAGTATTTCTTAAAAATCTAGAGGTAAAACTATCCAATATCAAAATCACAAAACTGATCATATATCATGCTTTCATCCCTTAATTGTATCGTCTCAATTATGTATTGATCTCATAAAAACTTCATAATTAGATGTATATGCCTTTTAACCTTCCCAACCATATCATGAACAAAAAAATGCTCATGGAAAACTGAAACACTATCAAGGTCTTCACAATCCATGTGAATATCATCTATCGCTGACATCAGCTACCATTGATCTGATGCCTCTTCCACCAATTGACTATATGACCTTCTAATTAATTCATATTCCATAGAGTTCCCTTTACATATTTTAAACATATAATCTAATTCCATAAATCCATGTTCCTCCATTTATCTTTTTATCCTATGATTCAAATATATTTTTGAGAAAAGATGTTTGACACTATTAAAATCAATAAAACCTGAATCTTTATATCCAAATAGGAAATGATTCCATTTCATCAATGAATAGACCAACATAGTTAACTCCAAACCATGTGTTGTGTATTTATTCTCATGAATCCAAAAGTTTTGTAAGACATTAAAAACTATATGATTTCCTTACATGAGAACTCACTCCAATATATATCCTGAAACATCGAAATGTACATCAAATCATTGTACTGGATATAGAATATCCTGATCAATTCAGATGTGTGGTGAATTTAATGTTAATGAAAAGACTTATAAATAAATAATTCAATTGGAATGGAAAACTTTTCATCATAAATGATTTTGTTAGAGAATCAAGGCATGAAAAATCATGAAAAATCATTATTAACCTACAAGGCTAATCGAACATTGTTTATCAATAAAATAATTCATAATTTTATAAGAGATAAAAACTTCAATATTTTCTATATATATTGAAACACATTTTTATTGATTATAAGTACATGTAAATATACCTATTATATCAAAAAATCACACTTTGAAATTTTTTAATAAAGATGATGATTATACAAGATACCCAAAACTATAGAAAATTGTTGTTCATGTAACATTATGGTACTCTTCAAACATGTTTGTTTCTAAAATTTTCATGCTTTCCCTTTTTCTTCATTTGGGTAGGGATGGGATTGATTTTAGAGGGAACAAATAATGGTAAAGTAAACGATTTGGTGTATTCTCAGCAGTAACATGTTGGTTTTATGTCCTTATATAGATTTAAAAGGAGAGGGGTTTTACTGAGATTATGAGAGTTTCTAATTACATGACCAGAAATTGGGTTCCACATCATGTAAAACCTCGAGCATTATTTTTTAATAGGAAACATGGATGAAAATATTATTTCTTCATCTCCATGTATTCTTTCTCTTGACCCCATATTAATTTGTAGGAAACATTGGATCCCTAAATCCCTTCTTGGTAGTTTCATTCAACATTAAATCGTTATTATGGTTGTAGTGTAACATACTAGGTAAGAGTTTTCCCCATCTCTTCATGTCTTTCTCTTTTCCTCTTTATGGGTTTGATTGATCCTCATGGAATTAATGGATCTAAACTCTGTGTTGTGAAGTCTTGTTTATTAGTTTAGTTCTAAGATCTTTTCACCTTCCTTATTGTTGGAGGGTATGTCATGGGTTTGTATATCTATGTGAAAAAGGTAGGTGTATTGGTCATGATTCCCAAATTACATTAACCTAATTTTTAATTAAAATTGTTTGATTTTGAATAAATGGATTTCAATATTTTTATTGTAAAATATTCCAATTCTATTTAATTAGAATTTTTGAAATGGGGTTTTGGATTGAAATTGGAAAACACCAAATTCGATTGAATTGGGGTGTGGTTATGGAATTTTGTGAGATTTAAATTGTTTAATTTATGTAATTTTTTTGATGTAAATTATTTACATTAAAATGTAGAATTTAATTTTGAAAATGTATTTGATGAAAAAAATGTGAAAAATCAGAATTCCATTGAAATTGGGGTTTGTTTTGAAATTTATTAAATAAGATTGAGATATACATTTTGGAATTTAATTTGAGAAAAATTGTTGGATTGTGAAACTACATGAATTGGTTTCAAATACTTATTTTTGTAATGTAGATTTAAATGGTTTTATGGAAAACTTAGGGTTTTATCTTTATGGAAACAATTTTTTTTATTTAAAACCTATTATGGTTTCTATGGGAAAAATAATAACATTTGAAATAGAGATTGGGATATAATTGTATTTTATTCTTTCATAAAATAAATTTCCCATAATTATTTTGTAATCGAGAACATGAAAGACTTTGGTTGTTAGTGAGTTATTTCGGGAAATAATTTGTAATTTACTAATTTCAAAAACCGCATATTAGCACATCTCATTCCTTAGGCAATAGTGATGTTTCACCTTTTCCTTATGCCCAAAGTGGAAAATGTACATATTTTTTGTTTCACAGTGTTGAGTCACTATAGCCTAGAACTATCGTACCTATATAGAAAATGACCATGTTGCTTTCTTGTTTGTACTTCAAATGTTTATATGACATTATTATAAACTGTTTTAGATTAACTATAAATTTATATAAATTGTTTTATGTAAAAAAATTTGTATGAATTTTTTTTGAAAATTTCAATTTGTGTAAATAACCTAATGATTAATATAAAATTCTGTCTTTTGAATTGTATTTCCAACATTTGAAAATTGATATATGAGTTGGTGAAGAATTTCCATATTTTAATTTGTATGGCACGCTTTTCATTAATATTATTATGATATACCAAACCATTTTATTTGAAAAATGAATGAACATTCTTTGTTAATTTGATATTGGATTATTTTTAGGGAATACTTTAGTGAAATCATAATAGGGTTTGGATCACACCCTAACTGTGCCTTCAGGTGTTTTTAGATTATCTCTTTCTAGGTTCGAAAATGGTAAAATGATCTCTTGAAGGTGGATTAAGATATTGAACCTCAAACTTGGGGAGTGGTGTCCATTTAGACTTGGGTAGTTTGTCAGCCCGTTTTTCAGGTTTTCTATTACTTGTTTGTAATACTTTGTAAATTTTATGCCTCTTTGAATTTTGCCACATTACTCTTATTAGAGCTTCTTTGATATGAACACTATCTTATTTTATTTACCTTTTCAATGTTTTTGGAAACATCATTACTATAGTAATTCTTGAATGATGAAATTTTCTAGTCATATACCCAGGGAGATCAGGAATTTCCTTCAGGCTATGTCATTACTGGATCAGTTATCGGGTTACCAGGGTGCCCAGGAAAGTTCATAACAAAGTTGTATGAGAAGTTCTAGTTGAAATTATTTTTTTGAAGTGAGTATGATTTCTGAAATCCTGGTAGGAATAAGAATATAGTTACATTTGAGTTCTTAAACATATGTCACTAAAATTATCAGTTTTTTCTAGTGGTGGTTTGGGAAATACGTCTTGTGGTTTAGTTCCACTGTTTTCACTATTTTAATTTTGATAGATTGAAATCCAATTATGTATTGTTCTATATATTGGGATTAATTTCCAATGTTTATTTTTTTGAGTGTACTTCGATGTCATCCTTGTTTTCTGCTAATGTTCTATATTATCATGACTCTGAGAATATTTTTGAATTGGATCTAGGAGGATGGTACTTCTAAACCTCACAAAGAAAATCCCAGTGTAGATCAGAGTCACTACTAGAAACATGATCTTTCCCAACACTTCTATACCAACGGTTTGTAAAAACCGTTGGTATAGCTACTCTTTCCCAACGGTTCATCAAAAACGTTGGGAAAGGGCCTAAAAACACACCCTTTCCCAACGGTTTTGGTGAACCGTTGGGAAAGAGTGACCTTTCCCAACAGTTCACCAAAACCGTTGGGAAAGGGGTGGATTTTTTCCCTCTTTTTCCCAACGGTTCATCAAAACCGTTGGGAAAGAGTACCCTTTCCCAACGGTTCACCAAAACCGTTGGGAAAGGGTGTGTTTTTAGGCCCTTTCCCAACGGTTTTGATGAACCGTTGGGAAAAAGAGGGAAAAATCCAGCATCCCTTCTACACAAAATACACCCACCCAGAACCTATCCCAACGGTTCTGAAAACCGTTGGGATAGGTCTATCCCAACGGTTTTGACAACCGTTGGGATATGTTCATTGATTTTTTTCCAGATCTACTAACGGAGAACATTATATAAATCAAAAATTTAAATAATTATGATAATACATATATATATTTATGAAATTATGTTTACAAAGTGATGTTAGCCTAGTGGTTAAGTCGTTCGATTATAAACGAGGGGTGCTGGGATCAAATCCCAGCGGTGATTTTATTTTTGGAATTTATATACCAACGGTTCCATTACCGTTGGTATAGATTTCATATTACCTATACCAACGGTTTTCGGAGAACCGTTGGTATAGACCTATCCCAACGGCTTACTTGGCTACGGTTCTCCAAACCGTTGGTATAGGCTATACCAACGGTTTGGAGGCCTATACCAACGGTTCCAAACCGTTGGTAAAGGTTAGTTTTCCAGTAGTGAGTCTAGATGAGGTGACTGTGAACACTATCCAATATCTGAGACATGTACCACCAATATTTCCCATCCAGGCTTCAGCTGTTCAACCTCAAAGGGAAATTCTGAGGATTTTTTCTCAAGAGTTTCTTTCGAGAATATAGTATTGTTAAATTCCTCAAATGATCATCAAAAGGAAAAGTAATAGTTGATCATGATGGAACATTTTTTTAGGTTTTTCGACACACCCAATGAGATCAAAGTGATGTGAACCACCGTCCTACTGAAGGGACCATGTATGAGATGGTGGGACACCATTGTGATGGTAAATAAACATGAGGAATTGGTGTGGAAGGAAATTAAGGTACTTTTCACTTACCATTTCAATTCAAATATGATCCGGTTTGTAATGTTTATATATATTTTTAGACTTGAGCTGACTGATATGACCATGAATGATTATGAAATATTTTATTATAGGATCATGTATTTTCCACATGAGATTATATTCAATGATAAGAAGAATACTTGATTTTTTGAGTTGGCACTTTGTCAGGATATTCATCCTCATGTTTTCTTTCTCAAACTTCCTTCTTATACTAATGTTCGGGAAAGAGCACCGATGGAGAATATGGACATGGCTGTCAAGTCTGGGTTATCAGGAGTTTTATTCACTCCCACTAGAAGTGAGTATTCTTCTAAGGGAAACTAGAATCATGATAATATTCAAGGTGGTTCTTTATGGAAGGTATTTCTATACCTCTTTCGGTTCCTGGTAGAGGTCCTTTGGTTTGTTACCAGTGTGGAATGACTCAACATTAAAATAGGGATTACACTGGGGTACCTAATAACTATGGCTCCAACTGATGCTTAGGTCACATATAGATATTATTCAATGTTTATTCCACTCTACATTGTCTAATAGGATCATATTCACATTGTAAAACTATGTTTCAATCAGAAGCTTCACATGAAAAAGGGTTCAATCCATAGGAATCCTAAACAAAGCTTCTTCACACAATAGAAGAGTCTCCAAAGAAAGTGGTTATGAGTCCAATGACCGTGAGAGGTATAATTATTATAGCATTAACATTAATGATTTATCTATTTGAAACTCGTGCATCTCATTTTTTTATTTCAATATATATTTTTAACACTCTTAATGTTATTATGGATCTTTTATCTTGTGCAATTGATTTTACTCCACACCATTGTATGAAGAGAGAGTAGAGTCTACATAGTCCCACTTTTTTCTTCTCTATATGTCATATCAGGATTTCCTAGAGAATTGTGGTTGTCAACATGAAACCCCTTGAAATAATTTTCAAGATTTAATGGATCATTCGTAGAAAATATGAAATTTATTGTTATCTTTGATGGGTCTCTATTACTACACCCAGTGGCATATCTCATGTATTTCAAAATGAGTGGGACCCAAATATGAGTAGTTATCAACCTTATTATAAAGATTTGGGAATGTATTATAAGTTTTTTCATTTGATCTAGAGATAGAATGTTTGTGTGGTGATATCCCTCTAGTTTCCATCTTGATTCCGGCCATGTTTCATTCTAACTTATCCATTTTTTATCTCATAAGGGAGGTAGAGTTTTCCATCGACTTAATGCTTGATACTCAGCTAGTGTATATTCCCTCTTACCATATGTAATAAGATGAAATTATAGATTTAAATTCCTAGTTGGATGATGTTATTAAGAAAGTATTTATACACTTGAGTGTATCACATTAGGTGGAACCAGTTCTATTTTCTATAAAAACTGATGTTTCACTTCCACTATGTGTTGATTATCGAAAGATCAACCAAGTTATCATAATGAAATAGCAAACATTTCCATGTATTGATGATAAGATTGATCAGTTTAAAGGGTAAAAGTGGTTTTTAAAGATTTTTGTTTACTCTGGTTACTATCAAATGAGGATAAAGGAATCAATCATCTATAAAACCACCATTCAATGTAGGTACAATAATTATTATTTCCTTGTTATTCCCTTTGGTCTAACCAATTATCATGGAGTATTTTTGTATTTAATGGAAATGAATTTATATTTGTATATTGATACATTTGTGGTGGTATTTTTGGAAAACATACTCATTTACTCTAGGAACAAAGTGGATCATGGGCATAATCTGACAATAGTTCAGATGTTGTTAAGAAATAACCGACATTATTCCTTGTTTTCAAAATGTTATTTGGGATTCAATATGTGATGTTCTTTGGGAATGTGTCATCAAAAGAAGAAATAATAGTCGATACTAGTTATGTGAATTCAATTATGACTTAGAAAAAACCATGAAATGTATTTTATATTCAAAGATTCTTGGGCTTAACAAGAAACTATCGCATCATTGATAATGATTTTGCGAAGATAGCTTCCCCAATGACTGCTCTAACACCAAAAAGAGTAAGGCATTCTTGGAATGATAAAAGTAAAAACCAATTTGTGGATATGAAATTTCTTTTGAATACTCCTCTAGTGTTGAATCTTCTAGAGGTCGGGCATAGCTATGTGGCCCTCTATAATGCATCGGGTTCAGGTTTGGGTAGCAATCTTATGAAATGTGACCATATTGTTTCTTATATATCTAGTCAGCTTAGGACACATGCGATGAATTATCTAATCCACTATATTAAAATTGCATCTTTGATTCACACACATTAGAGTTATCATATTACCTTTATGTAGTAATGTTTACCATGTTTTTATACCACAATATCTTGAGTTTTATATTCCCCCAAAAATATTTAAATCTTTGTTGGAGGAATTGGGTGGAATACCAACATCATTCTATTTTCATATCACCTATATCTTAGGGAAAGTGAATGACATTGCAGATTATTTGATCCAAAATCATTGGACTCATGAAGAAAATATAATAATTGGAAGAGTGGAACTTGATGGATCTATTTTCAAAGGCACATATTGATGTCCAGGATTTTGAGGCTGATGTTGCCTTGTCTTGTATTTAGTGTAAATTCAATATTATAAAATGGATTATTCATGATTAGTACCTTGATGATGAGTTACTTAGAATTATATAATCAATTAATGGTGGTGATAAATTTGTCTAGTGGTCATTCTGTAGAGAAGGCATTCTATGCTATCAAAATAATTGTGCGGTACCATTTTTCTTAAGGAAATTTGTTGTGGTGGATTCACCTAATTCCCAGTGGGAAGTGCACCTAGGAACCATGAATATGTTCTTTGACATGCATTATCTTTTTTGGTGGTCAGGTATTAGATTAGGCATTGCGGAATTTTTCTCACTGTTATACATGCATGAAGGTTAAGACCAAGAAACAGAAACCATCAGGGTATGATTCAGCCACTTCTAGTTCCTACATAAAAGTGGGAGGATATCTCTTTGGACATTGTTTTTGGGTTTCTACATACCCCAAGAAAAAAACAATGCAATATGGGTGGTGATAAAAAAGATGAATTAATCAACAGACTTTATACCCAATCATTCAACCAATGTTGAGGATTTGGGAAATATATATGTGAAAGAGACTGTTTGGTTTCATAGAGGTTCTTATGCTATAGTTTCTAATAGGGATACTTGGTTCACATATAATTTTTTGAGAGGACTTAAATTGGAACTGGAATCTCAAGTCCATTTGATTTCAACATTCCTTTCCTATTTGGACGGCCAGATAGAAAGAGCTATACATATTCTTGAGGATATTCTTCGTGCTTGTGTTCTTGACATTTGTGGTACATGGGATGATCAATTAAGGATGGTTGAGTACTCATATAACATTATTTACTAGTCCATGATCTAGATGAATCCTTTTTATGACTTTAATGGATATCCTTTTAAATTTATATTGTGATAATAAGAGATTTTTTAATATTCCTTTGTTGGACTGTGTTTAGGCCATGAGTTGACAACACAGATTATTTTTATTCATTGGAGGATATTTCACGACCCAACCCTACCTGGGCTCGAGCCGCAACTACCCCAAGCCCACCTCCATAGGCTAAGGGCTGGCGACCAGCGCCGAAGGCACAACAACTCGGGGAGGCATTTTCCTATGTACCTGTACACACACACACAACAGACTCAATGAAAAAGTGCAGATTAAAAGAAAGGACAGGAAGAGTAAAAGAACAACTGCTATAAATAAACCACAATGTCAATCGACCTCTAGAAGTACAATGTAAAAAACTGAAGGTACACTGAAAAGAAAAGGGAAAAAACACACGCTCAACCAGAAAAGTTCCACAACCCGACAATAGGTGAAAACATGAAAAATAGCTGGAAGGGTCCCCCACCTGGAACCCGACTACGACCACCGCACACAGTCCAAGCTCTCGAACTCCTATGCTCCACTAAAGTCATGACCAACCTGTCCATCATCTGCAAGGGCAGAACAAGTGCGGGCAAAGCCCAAGCAGGGGTGAGAATAAAAATACTCAGTAGGATACCCCGATGGATCGAGGTAGGAACAAAGGAGGTATTAAAGGATGAGCAGTAGATCGAATAGGGGAGAGTAAAGGAGTACAACAAGGAGTGCAGTAAGGAGTAGTGTAAAGAGTCCAGCTCAACCCAACAAGAGGAATGAAAGTAGACTTCTCCAGACACAAGGAGATGGAAACAGTGAGAGGATAAACTTCCTTCGAGTCTTTGCTACCTATAGTAGGATATTAGACTATTCCAACCACGAGAAGCTAGACACGGAAAGCACGTGGCATACCCCATGCGTCTTCGCCTCTCCTAGAAGGATAGTAACTAAGCCCAAGAAGTGGGTTCTAGAATGAGGTATATATATATTAATATGCTCAACAAGAAGCCCGAACAAGGTCGTAAGGGGATCTCCATCCCGTAGCTCAACCCAAGAAAAGTGAGTCGTCAACAGTCCCAGAAGTAAACACAATCAATTCCCAGCATCCCGCACGTTTGCCCTGAACTGTAAGTCAAGGGGATCAAATCACTGCACCTAGACACTATACTCTTTGGGTGGCACTGACTTGCCTGCATAGGTTTAGGTCACATCACAAGGACACGTCTGGGTGGGGAAAGCACCCCTCATACTTGAGTGTTCTGGGGAAAGTAAAACCACACCTCGACTCTGTCACCCAGTCGAGAGAAAACTTCAATGCCAAGGTCATTCCATCACTGACCCATTCAACCAAGGGTTCTGCTCTGGTAATCATGGAGGAAAGACACAGACTATCCTAATAGAAAGGACTGAGTCATGAATTGTCAACGAGTGTCCCACTGCCCAGCCTTACTGGAGGTTAATTCATAATATAATATCGGGTGACCCACTGCATTGTCCTGCAAGAGGGTAAACCATAATAAGATATCAGGTGACCCACTGCACAGCCCTGCTAGAGGGTAAACCCCAATAAATATTGGGTGACCCACTGCCCAGCCCTACTGGAGGGTAAACCCTAATACATCATCAGGCGACCCACTGCCCAGCCTCGCTGGAGGGTAGACCTGTAATAAGTCGATGGGTGACCCACTGCCCAGCCCTGCTGAAGGGTTAACCCGGAACATGTCGACAGGAAACCCACTGCCCAGCCCTGTTGGAGGGTAGACCTGAATCAAGACGATGAGCGACCCACTACCCAGCCTCTGCTGGAGGGTAGACCCTCACGAGTCATCGGGTGACCCACTGCCTAGTCTCTACTAGAGGGTAAACCCTGAGAAGTCCACGAGCAACCCACTGCCCTACCCTGCTGGAGGGTAAACCTTATGAAGTTGATGAGTAACCCACTGACTGGCCCCGCTGGAGGGTAAACCTAGAACTGCTCTAGCCATCTCTACTAGATGGTGCAACATTGGACAACCGAACACGAAGTGGGTATCGTGCAACCACCCCACTCCGGAACAAACCAAGGGAAACCACTCAACCCTGCTGACTTAAACCATCGTGCATAGAGCCTGGGGAGAAACTCAACCCCGCTGGACAACAATCGAGAATAGAGGGACCCTCTATGTCGCGAGAGGTCAAAAGTATGCAAAGCATAACATGACACACAAATGGGACCCACACGACATGTGGCACCAAGTCAACCCCAACCAAGCGCACAAACGTTCTCAGGTACAAACATCCGCATGATCCTCCCAGCGTTCTCTCATACTTCCAGAGTATGCCACGTCTCTAGCCCAAAGGCTAACATGCACATAGCCCCCAACATCAACGTGAAGGCGTAAATGTACCAACTCCAACATGCCACCTCAATGGATGAGGCATGTCCAAACACATCTCTTTAACAACCAGCATCACTCTCCCATGAGTGCACGTGATCACATGCCAAGGGTCCGCTACAAACATAGTAGAAGAACAGGAACCGAGGCACCTTTCATATTTCCACATTTAATAAGATCGCGTAAGAGGCTCTGCTCGCCTGAACAGATTTCACCGTTGTAATCCTCACAGAGAAACATGCGAGATCGACTATTTATTTTCGTGAAACGGATGCCGAAGAAAAGGACACATTTCTCCGCACCGCACATGATTGGTGCTTCATGGGACCTGCATCCCGGTCCCGATGCACAATGAACGGATCGCACCGTCGCGATCCTCTCAAAAAAGCACATAAAACTGACTATTCACTCACCCGAATCGGACACTTGGTGAAGAAGTTGGAAATCCCAGTGAACTCCCGAAACGACCTTCATTGGGCTCACACCTTCATGCAGAATTAAAGCCGGTGGATTGCACCATTGCAATTCCCTCAGAAAAGCACCCCGAAACAAATTCTCGCACACCCCGAACGAATGTCCGGTGAAAAGGTTGCTGTAGAGACCCGAAGCTTGACGTACATGGACATTACATTACTTTTTCGGAATACTTAGTACATAACAAAAACACACACACAAGGACCGTAATAGTATAGTGTCTTTGGAAACTCGGAATATAATCTTCTAATTGTGGTGAAAGATCTTCAACATCTCCCATAAAGATCTTCTTTTTTTAAACCTAAATCCTTTATTTATATCCTGGGGAAAAGAAAACATAAAAGGGTGAGCTCAAATGCTCAGTAAGGGTAAACAAAAGAAATATCAATCACATCATATTCATAAGAACATATCTTTTAGAAATCTTAACCTGAAAAAGAGTTCATAATTTCATAATATAGGATAAATCATAGTAGTGAAATGTAATCACAATTATCATAACTTAAAACATGAAACTTTGTGTCATACACATATAATCATAGAGAATCATTTCTTATTAGTCAAGACTCATTTCCAAGACTTTCTTAGTAGACAAAGTCCCTTTCTGAACCGAGTTCACTCCTCGTTTCAGTCTTGTTTCACTGAACTGGTATAACCTACCATTCCAGCCATGTCTATCTCATGAGATATAAAATCTTTACCCAATGCATTGGAGGGAGATAGAGGTCCCACCCATCTCATAATGATACCATTCTTATGTGTGCCACAAAATCATAAACCATACATCATAGCATAACCCAGGAAATAAAAATGGGAATCTTAAACATCATGACATCATAAAACAATTCATATAAGATCAAGGAATTCATAAAAATAATTCCATCACAACATAATCAAATAAATGTAATAATAGGGATGAAAATATAACCCTTTATTATCTTAGATGGAAAATAATTTTGATAAAACACTTGAACTCCATTCTTGAGGAAAATATCCTTTCTACTTCAAAAACACTTTTCCTTTCTTAACATATCAAAAAATTATAAACTAAAAGAAGTTGATTAAAAATAAACTTTATAACTTCTAAAGGAATCTTCTTGGAAATAATGTTTTACAAATCCATTCATGTCGTATAAGTTAAAAAAACATTCTTCTCCTCCTTTTGTCGGAAAAGTCAAAAAGTACCTTGTATGAAAAACGAAAAAAGATTTATTTCATATCTTTTAGTAAAAACTCACCCAAGGGTAAAATTGGATTTAAAAAATTGTAGGTGGATGGAAAAAATATTACATATTGAGGAAACATGGATGTGGATGATAAAATACACCCCTTATAAATAGTCTTGGATAAAATGAGATTGTGATATTTTCCCTTACCTTAGGTCCGATTTGCTTCGTAAGTGTCCGAACCTCCTGTATAATGATTTAAATAATGTTATTGAATTATTCCAGAATCATACTCATTTTTATGATATCATATATGGTTCAATTATGACTTTATATTACCCATTCTTTTGTAAATTCCATGTTAAAGAGCGTTTTGGGTAAAATCGTCTCATTTGTCGTTCGTGTTTTAACATGTAATTATTCATATGATTTCATAGATCATGATTACTTAAATCCAGAATGTAAAACATGATTTATATATAATATATATTCAGAATATACATATATATAATAGATCAGTAAATGGAAAGAAATCCAACGTTCATGGAGACGGTAGGCCGTACGTACGCATGCCCGATGTTTTCGTTTCCTTATTGAGTTGAATGGAATTAAGTAGATGAAATACATATATACATAAATCCAGTAGCTTTATAATGTCATATATTTCATTATTATTACTTATATATACCTTATAATCATTCTTAAATGGTTAACATGGAGAATGAATCTCATCGCATCGTGGAGACGGTAGTCCGTACGAACGCACGTGCGATGATTTCATTTTCCGTAGGATGGATAGATGGTGAAATAGGGTTGTTTCATACATATAATAAAATATCAGTATATTAGTGATACTGATGTTATTACTTCATGATGAAACAACTAAAGAAGAAGAAGTGGATGTATAAATAAAGATGAAAGAATCGGTAACGGGCACTACCTCTTCTTTGAAGCGCTTCTTTGAGACCTCCTTTTAGGGCACTAAAATTGGTCTTTGAAGAAGACCAGAACCTTTAGGATGTTTTTAGGGAAGTGGAGAGGAGAAATTGGCAGGGGTTGGCCGAGCTAGAAGGCTCAATGTGGTGTGAGGAAGAGAGGGAGGAGGTGCCCTTTTATAAGGGAGGAGAGGGGCTCCTTTGGAAAACAAAAACTATTATTTTATTATATAGTCATATTCGGGTTTAAATAGCTCCAAATAGATTTATCTCAAAGCTAAGGTGGAGATGGGTCGAAATCCTATCATCCAATAGAATTTGGACAAGTTTAGTTTACAATTTTAACCTTATCATTTAGTTTTAACTTTAAGTTAGATAATTTTACTATTACCGTGTCTTTTGTGTTCTTACACTATAAGGTTAATAAAAATACTATAACAATCCAAAAGAACCAAAAGTTGTTTATTATTAATATATATAACCTTATCTAAGTCATTTCGCCAAACCTTAGATTTTTAAGAATAAAATAACAATTAGTAATATAATATTTGTTTTAAAAACTATTTTATGTCAATTTTGACACTATTTAGTAATTGATTTTTGAGAAAATCATATCAGAATTATTAGTTCAAAACAAGTTACTTAAATCAATACTAACATGTCATTTTAACCTATAAAATTATTTTAATTCATAAAAAGTCTAAAATGACATTTATTTGTGTATTTATAACATCAATTATGTCAACATTTCATTAATAAGATAATTACTGCATCATCATTGTGTCAGAAATAAATTAAATTATATAATGTCTAAAAATTAAAAATAAAATACCATTATGTAGGAAATGTATTTAGCTTTATAATGAATATTTATAGTCGAATTTATTTTTTTATAACCCCATATTAAAAATGATTTAATTATTAAACTTTGATTTTAACTATTTTAACGCTTCTTTAAATAAATTATTAATAAATGTCCTAATCTAATCCAAGTGGGCCTAAATGGTCATATTTTATTCCTAAGTATGTTTTTGGTCGAATTAAATTTATCCAATAGAATTATGACATGTGTTAGGGTAATAATAATAACACTTTTACCCTTAATTACCCTATTTACTTTTAACCGTGGTAAAAAAAGTAAAAAGTTACTATTCATCAAAAATTATTTTCATCTCATTGAACCACATTTTAGTCCTTGATATTAACCGTGTCTCTCGGATTTTCGAAATTCCACTCACAGAAGTGGTAAAATTAAGTTTTATGAAAAAATCAGTTTTTTAACTACCAATTAGTGGTTTCACTATTCATCAAAAAATGAAAGTTTCCAGAAAAATACAAACAATTAGGCCTAAGCTATATTTGATATTATGAATTCAAAAATGATGTCTATTTTACCAAATTCAAAACATATCAGTTACATTAATTAATTTAAAAATTAATTCGCGTCGTCAAAACAAATAGCGTATTTTTACTATTCATTAAAATATGAAAGTCGTCAGAATAAAATGAAAAATTTATCCAAAGTAAATTTTTATTTCTTGATTCCAAAGAATAATTTTATTTTATCAAATGGAACTTATAAACATGTCAAAAACTATATTTAAAGTGGGTGCGCCATGAAAAGGCGGCAAAACTACATTTTTTGAAAAATACTAATTTTACCCAACAAATTTATTTTGTTCTTATACCATGTTCTAGAAAATGTGTAAGATGAATTGTAATGTTATAAAATTCAAAATTTAGTAAATACTATTCATAACGGCTAGTTCATAATAATATTATAATAATATATCATTGTTTAGTAAAACCCGATATTGCGTACAACACATGCTATCGAGGAAGGTCGTGATTGCGTGTAATGCAAGCCAAGTCAGGGTTGCGTGTTGTGAAAGAATTATTCATTGTTTCGTATAACAGAATCCAACCATATTTCATTTATACATTGAATATATATATATATACTCAATGTTGCGTAGAATAACTATTATCAAAATTGTGTGTAACACGATCCAAGAATAGTGTTGCGTATACTGCAAGCTAATACGGTGTTGCATATAGCGCACGATAATCTTGGTGTATTGTACAACAGAAGATATGAATGAAATTAAAAAGAATGTATCTTATAAAATCTCGGGTTGTTACATTCTACCCCCCTTAAAATGAATTTCGCCCTCGAAATTCGTCTGGGTTATAAATCGTTTACTATTCATAGAAACCCACATCGTAAAAAGAAATAACAAAACTGAACTTTAAAAACTAAAGTATGAAATATAACGGTTACCCAAATTAACTCATCACTGGGTTTCCATATAGGATAACATTGGTTAAAATATGGATATGGAAGATAAATCTAACCATCATGTTCTGATAGAGAGTCGTAGAGAACATGGCTATGAAAAATCCAACAATCACAAAGCCATAAATTTGTGATGATCGAGGGTACCATTGGATTCATCAGATATAAAGGCACTAGGACCACATTTTTGGTTTTCAATATCATTTCCCTAAAGTTGAAGAATTTGAATTAGAATAAATACTTACTTTATTTTGGTACAATCTCACTATTTTTCGTGCTTTGACCAATTTCCACTTCATCTTTTAAAGAAATGAAGTTGAACTTTTTATTCGTGATGTGTTAAAGATCATATGATAGAATGATGGGTCATTCCATCTGTTTCAAACAAAAGGTTAGCAAAAGTTATCAAATATACATAAGTCCGTCTTTGGTGAGGTTAATTGTATATGAAAAAATGAACTTATACTTCATTTATCACGTCACTTAATAAAATAAAACTAGTTTCTACTAACCAGGGACTTTCTGTAGGTCAGTGGTAGGTGATAAAGGCTAGTGGCACTTCAGTTGTGGGTTCGATTCCCACAACCTTGTCCGACGCGATGGGTTGTCTCTCATCCTGCAGGTTGTCATTTTTCTAAAACTACATTACTATAACATCCCATCAATAATATCAAAAAAAGTTCTATCCTTAAACAATACTAACTTATGTCCAACATAATCCATTCCAATCTTTAGGCTTATCTAAAATACTTCGGTCCAAGCTCATAGTATAAAGAAAATGATTACTTGAAATTTCATCAACCAAGCATGTGAATACCATCATTTATCCCCCATATATCTTGTTGGTTACATTCTAATCATGTGAATACCTTAATCATGTATTCTCTTAAAAAATGAATACCCATTAAACCTTAGTGAAAACATGAATGCTGTCAAAAGTTAACTCTTACCCCATACCAAAATCGAAAAATTCTATAAACTCAAACCATGATATAACCTTCTCCTTATATCAGTCATGAGCTCATGAATACTATCAAACATTTAATTTTCTCCTTATCCCTTCATTATGCGCATATCATCTTCACTCCAAAAATATCTGAATAAACTTTCATGGATACTGGTAGCATTAATCATAAACTTTCAAAACTCAAGGAAAGACAACAATGTAACAATCCTTAGATGTCTCTTTATTCCATAGTACCATGAGATTACTTATACAACATTACACTTGATAAACATGTAATCATTCCACTACCTTCTTAAACCATTGACCGAGCTTCAATAGTTCTTTCATCTCACATATCATTTGTAGTCTCTTCATCATCATCAACATAAATACTACCCATACGCCCATACTGATTCTCTTCATGAGACTTTCCCTTAGGGAATTTGTTTACATAATGCCCGTACATTCCACATTTAAAACATTTAAACATTGTTGATGTCGTAGCAATACCATTATCCTCATCCCTAGTTTTAACTGAACATTTTCCTTTGCACTTACTGGCTTTGTGTCCATCTTTTCCTCACCCAAAGCATCTTCCAGTTCCTTTGAAACATTCTCTTTGATTCCTCTTCCCACATGATTTACATAGGGTAAATTCAACTTTCTTTCCTCTATGATCATCATGAAACTCCATCTATCTCTTATTAGCCGAGTCAGGAAACTTACCAAATTTTACTTTAATGATCATATTATGAGATTGATGATTCGACATAATAATGATGTTTGGACTTCCAAATACCATTTCATTTGGTTTCTCATAATGAATATCATTCCATTGTCCATCATATCCACCATTATCGTGAATCATCTTGTTTCCAGCCATTTTCTAAAACCCAAAAATAATAGTGTGAGAGGAAAAAATAATAATAAAGGGGGAGTAACTTCAATATCTAACATCTTTTGTTTAATCTAATATCGTTACCATAGTTCTAGGACTATATCCTATATGTATACTTATCCTTAGGGACTTCCCTAGACATACCTTAGAAATATCTCTAGGGATCTCACTAAAGTTCTCGCATCCTATTTTCCAAAGGCTGACTAAACCTTTCCTCTGATACCAACTGTAGAGACCCAAATCCTGACATACATGGACATTACATTACTTTTGTGGAATACTTAGTACATAACAAAAACACACACAGAAGGACCGTAATAGTTTAGTGTCTTTGGAAACTCGGAATATAATCTTCTAATCGTGGTGAAAGATCTTCAACATCTCCCATAAAGATCTTCTTTTTTTTAAACCGAAATCCTTTCTTTATATCCTGGGGAAAAGAAAACATAAAAGGGTGAGATGAAATTCTCCGTAAGGGTAAACAAAAGAAATATCAATCACATCATATTCATAAGAACATATCTTTTGGAAATCTTAACCTGCAAAAGAGTTCATAATTTCATAATATGGGATAAATCATAGTAGTGAAATGTAATCACAATAATCATAACATAAAACATGAAACTTTGTGGCATACACACATAATCTTAGAGAATCATTTCTAATTAGTAAAGACTCATTTCCAAGTCTATCTTAGTGGACAAATTCCTTTTCTTAACCGAGTTCACTCCTCATTTCAGTCCTGTTTCACTGAACCGGTGTAACCTACCATTCCAGCCATGTCTATCTCATGAGATATAAAATCATTACCCAATGCATGGGAGGGAGATATAGGTCCCACCTATCTCATAATGATACCATTCTTATGTGTGCCACAAAATCATAAACCATACATCATAGCATAACCCGTTAAATAAAAATGGTAATCTTAAAAATCATGACATAATAAAACATTTCATATAAGATCATGGAAATCATAAAAATAATTCCATCACAACATAATCAAATAAATGTAATAATAGGGATGAAAATAGAACCCTTTGTTATCTTAGATGGAAAATAATTTTGATAAAACACACGAACTCCATTCTTGAGGAAAATATCCTTTCTACTTCAAAAACACATTTCCTTTCTTAACATGTCAAACAATTATAAACTAAAAGAAGTTGATTAAAAATAAACATGATAACTTGTAAAGGAAGCTTCTTGGAAATAATGTTTTAGAAATCCATTCATGCCATATAAGTTAAAAAAACATTCTTCTCGTCCTTTTGTCGGAAAAGTCAAAAAGCACCTCGTATGAAAAACGAAAAAATATTCCTTTCATATCTTTTACTAAAAACTCACCGAAGGGTAAAATTGGATTTAAAAAATTGTTGGTGGATGGAAAAAATATTACATATTGAGGAAACATGGACGTGGATGATAAAATACACCCCTTATAAACAATCTCGGATAAAATGAGATTGTGATATTTTCCCTTACCTTAGGTCTGATTTGCTTCATAAGTGTCCGAACCTCCTGTATAATGATTTAAATAATGTTATTGACTTATTACAGAATCATACTCATTTTTATGATATCATATATGGGTTACTTATGACTTTATATTACCCGTTCTTTTGTAAATTCCATGTTAAAGAGCGTTTTGGGTAAAATCGTCTCATTTGTCGTTCGTGTTTTAACTTGTAATTATTCATATGATTACTTAGATCATGATTAATTAAATCCAGAATGTAAAACATGATTTATATATAATATATATTCAGAATATACATATATATAATAGATCAGTAAATGGAATAAAATACAACGTTCATGGAGACGGTAGGCCGTACGTACGCATGAACGCTGTTTTCGTTCCTTATTGAGTTGAATGGAATTATGTAGATGACATACATATATACATAAATCCAGTAGCTTTATAATGTCATATATTTCATTATTATTTCTTATATATACTTTATAATCATTCTTAAATGGTTAACATGGAGAATGAATCTCATCGCGTTGTGGAGACGGTAGTCCGTACGTACGCACGCGCGGTGATTTCGTTTTCCGTAGGATGGATAGATGGTGAAATAGGGCTGTTTAATACTTATAATAATATATCAGTATATGAGTGATACTGATGTTATTACTTCATGATGAAACAACTAAAGAAGAATAAGTGTAAGAAGAAATAAAGATGAAAGAATCGGTAACAGACATTACCTCTTCTTTGAAGTGCTTCTTTGAGACCTCCTTTTAGGGCACTAAAATTGGTCTTTGAAGAAGAAAAGAACCTCTAGGATGTTTCTAGGAAAGTGGAGAGGAGAAATTGGCAGGGGTTGGACGAGCTTGAAGTCTCAATGTGGTGTGAGGAAGAGAGGGAGGAGGTGACCTTTTATAAGGGAGGAGAGGGGCTCCTTTGGAAAACTAAAACTATTATTTTATTATATAGTCATATTCGGTTTTAAATAGCTCAAAATTGATTTATTTAGAAGCTAACGTGGGTATGGGTCGAAATCCTATCATCCAATAGAATTTGGACAAGTTTAGTTTACTATTTTAACCATATCATTTAGTTTTAACTTTAAGTTAGATAATTTTACTTTTACCGTGTCTTTTTGTGTTCTTACACTATAAGGGTAATAAACTTACTATAACAAGCCAAACGAACCACAAGTTGTATATTATTAATATATATAACCTTATCTAAGTCATTTGGCCGATCCTTAGAATTTTAGGAATAAAATAACAATTAGTAATATAATATTTGTTTTAAAAACTATTTTATGTCAATTTTGAAACTATTTAGTAATTTATTTTTGTGAAAATCATAACAGAATTATTAGTTAGAACCAAGTTACTTGAATAAATAATAACATGTCATGTTAACCTATAAAATTAGTTTAATTCATAAAAATCCTCAAATTACATTTATTTGGGTATTTATAACATCAATTAAGTCAATATTTCATTAATAAGATAATTACTGCATCATCGTTGTGTCATAAATAAATTAAATTATTTAATGTCAAAATTTTATAAATAAAATATAATTATGTAGGAAATGTTTTTATCTTTCTAATGAATATTTATAGTCGAATTTATCTTATGTATATCCCCATATTAAAAATGATTTACTTATTAAGCTTTGATTTTAACTATTTTAACCCTTCTTTAAATAAATTAATAATAAATGTCCTAATCTAATACAAGTGGGCCTAAATGGTCATATTTTATTCCTAAGGTTGTTTTTGGTCGAATTAAACTTATCCAATAGAATTAGGACAAGTTTTAGGGTAATAATAATAACACTTTTACCCTTAATTACCCTATTTACTTTTAACCGTGGTAAAAAAAAAGTAAAAAGGTACTATTCACCAAAAATTATTTTCATCTCATTGAACCACATTTTATTCCTTGATATTAACCGTGTCTCTCGGATTTTTGAAATTCCACTCACAGAAGCGGTAAAATTAAGTTTTATGAAAAATTCAGTTTTTTAACTACCACATAGTGGTTTCACTATTCACCATAAAATGAAAGTTTCCAGAAAAATACAAAAAATTAGGCCTAAGATATATTTGATATTATGAATTCAAAAATGATGTCTATTTTACCAAATTCAAAACATATCAGTTACATTAATTAATTTAAAAATTAATTCTCGTCGTCAAAACAAATAGCGTGTTTTTACTATTCATTAAAATATGAAAGTCGTCAGAATAAAATGAAAAATTTATCCAAAGTAAATTTTTATTTATTGATTCCAAAGAATAATTTTATTTTGTAAAATGGAACTTATAAACATGTAAAAAATTATATTTAAAGTGGGTGCGCCATCAAAAGGCGGAAAAACTGCATTTTTTTGAAAAATACTAATTTTACCCGAAAAATTTATTTTGATCTTATAACATGTTCTAGAAAATGTGTAAGATGAATAATAATGTTATAAAATTCAAAATTTAGTAAATACTATTCATAATGGCTAGTTCATAATAATATTATAATAATATATCTTTGTTTAGTAAAACCCGATATTTCGTAAAACACACGCTATCGAGGAAGGTCGCGATTGCGTGTAATGCAAGCCAAGTCAGGGTTGCGTATTGTGAAAGAATTCTTCGTTGTTTCGTATAACAGAATCCAACCATATTTCATTTATACATTGAATATATATATATATACTCAATGTTGCGTAGAATAACTATTATCAAAATTGTGTGTAACATGATCCAAGAATAGTGTTGCATATACCGCAAGCTAATGCGGTGTTGTGTATAGCGCAAGGTAATCATGGTGTATCGTAAAACAGAAGATATGAATGAAATTAAAAAGAATGTATCTTATAAAATCTCTGGTTGTTACAGGTGCTAAACGCAGCTCGTAGCTCGAAAGACGGCCCATGGGGCCCACGCCTCAAATACAGTCTCAATGTCCGAAATAGTCCTAGAAACCTCCGTCTTGGTGCCAGGGTCGCAACGCCACTGACGGACTGCAAAATGGACTCCGGACGTGTCCGCACTGCAAAAAACAATAATTCTCGGGGAGCCTGCAAAACTGCTTTACGCACGTGCCATGCCCCCGAGCCCCTCGTCTCGGAAGCTAAAACTCACGAAACCAACTCAAAAGGGCTGCCTCTGCATCAGGTCTGTGCCGCCGCAGATGGCACGCAAAACGGACGCCCGTAGCATAGGGTACAGGCATCCAAATCTTTAAGGGGGTTTACCCTTGGGCCGGACCGGCCTAGTCTGCTTGGTCCGCCCCACTCAGGCCGGCCAGCTCTGGCCGGCCTGCTGATCCGCGGCCCAGCCGCTGGGCCCGGCCTACCCGAACCCGTGGGATGCCGCACCGCGGCCCGCCACCTTCCGCGAGGCCCCCTCGCCCGCGCGGTGCGCTGGAACCTCCTCCACCGACCGACCGACACGCCCGGTCCTTTTCCAAGCGGAGACCTGCCTGTCACGGGTCTCGGTCTCCCCATCCTGGTTGTGTGTCGTGACCCCGATCGCGCCCCCTCGCTGGCACCCTCGGCCGGCACCCTTGGTCGGCGCTCTCAGCCGGCTGTTTTCCGGGCCGCCCCGCTGACCGGCTCCCCTCGCCAGAACCCGCTATCGCGCCGCCGCATGGAGCTCGCTGGACCACCACACCGCCACCGCTGGATACCGGCGGACCACCGTGCCAGCCAGAGAACCCCAAAAACCCACGAATCTTCACCGGACCACTGCGGAGGCCTCAGAGATTGGATTTGGAATCCGAAACAAGCGTCAGAAATCTTGGATAATGTACTATGCGATCATGGCCATCGATCAATGATCAGAAATAAATCAGACAGTATAAATTGGGCTCAATGATTGCACAAAATTGAAAACGAAAAACGATAAACCCCAACCTAGAAGGGCGTAGCCCGACGCTTCATGTACGGACCGTCGCAACCGCTGCACCTCGCCGGAGATCGCCTCGTCAAAGATTCCTCGCCGGAGATGGAGACGAGGGGAGGGTTTGAGGAAGAAGAGGAAGAAGGCATGGGGGTGTTTAAGTATAAATAACTTAAACGCCCGCCCGACAGCCCCGAACCCAAAAATTCGGCGAGGTCGAGGTTAAGCCTCCCCCTAATCTAAAAACCACGCTCTGAGCGCAACGACGGTCTCAGAATTTTAATCTGAGGCCCCGTTCAAAAGTTATAACACCCACACCCGAGGCTGCCAAATTACAAAAACGGCTCTGGGGCCATTTTCCATTGAAGACCCGCGTAGGAAGAACATATACCCCTCCTAGGGTAAACAGAACGTTATGAACTCAACGATGCCTTTGGTTATTCCCATCCGAGCCACCTTTTAAGAGATTCTTGAGTTAATCCATTAAACGAATAAATTAATTAAATTAATTTTTTCGTTTAACGTTCCGAAAGAGATCGAGGGGTCCAAACGTCCCGCGCCGACATGTTTTATGTCGTTCCTAGGGTAAACAACGCATTTTGGACCCATCCGTACACTCGTATATCAGATCTAGATCACCCTTTAGGAGTTATCCCATTTATCTGGCGTTCCGAGTGTGAATGCTCTGGAAATTTATTTCCGGCCATTCCGGGGCTCGGAATCGCACGCTGTCTGAGGTCACTACTCTGGAATAATATCAAGAATATTACAAAGTCCTTTGTAGCTAAAACAGGGTTCTTACAAGTATTGACAGCATAGAGTCTGTATAATTCATATACTGATCACTACCGTAGAACATTGGAATTTTTAGTTGGTGACAAATTTTTTTTAATGTTTCACCTCGATTGCATTATTGATTTCTTGAGAGGAAAGGGAAAGATGATCCACATTTTGTGGGGCCATATGGGGTTGTTGAGTAGGTGGTGAATATTGATTACAATTTTTAACGACCACCTCAACTAAAAAATGAAACTTGACTTGTTCTATGTAACACAACTTCAGAAGAATCTAGCTAATCCATATCCTTTCTAAGTTGAAGTGGTCTTAAGGTTGAACCTAATTTATCCATTACTAAAAGACCAGTCATGATAGTGAATTTTGAATCTAATGTGATACATGGGAGGGAAATACCTTTGGATTATGTGCTATGGTATCATTTTTCTGATTCATTGTAGAATCCTGAGCCTGAGGCACTGATGAGAGAGCAGTGGTTTCAACTTTTTGATATATAATCTTCTTGAAAGAGATTCTAGGGACAACAAGTTCTTATAGTGTGTAGGTTGTAACATTCTATTTATCTTCTGATATGTATTTTCTAACCTTTTTTAGGTTTCCCCTTTCTTTTATTTGGGGTTTCTAGTGAATTATTTGGGATATACATATAATAGTGAAGCGAGGGATTTTTTTTAGATTCTCCACAAAAACTAGTTGTTTATTAAATTTGTTGGATATTTACATGTCAAGTGATACAGTTACATGCCATGTAAATAATAAAAATATATGAACTATTTCATTAACCAAAGGTGACAGTTTATTCAATGATTACCAGTGAAACAATTTAAACAATGTGAAATTAGGTTACACGTCATGTCAAATGACCATACCCATTTTTAAATAGGTAGCCCTCCTGAAAATATTTTTTCCTCCTCTACATATTTTCTTCCACTAAACCCAAGAGGCATTCAAAGGCAACATTGGGGACCTCAAACCCTTCTTAGTGGTTTCATTCTGTGTTTGATCATTGTTGTAGTTGCAGTGTAACTTATCGAGTAAACATTTTCCATGCCTCTCTATATATTTCTATTACCCTCCTTTTGGGTTTGATAGATCATCTATAAATTGGTGGAATTTTTTTGAAATATTATTTCTCGTTTGACTTCTTATATATTTTATTCTTTCATTAATTTTGGGGGTATGTTGCGAGAATTATTTTTCATTGAAAAAAAGGTAGGTGGTTTCTTTTTTGATGCCCAATTGATATTAACCAAAAATTGTTTTTTTTTTAATTTCAATTATTGTATTAAATGAAATTTTATTATTTTGACTAAATTTATTTCAATTGTTTTGTTGGAAAAAACCAAATTCCATTGAATTTGGGTTTTTAATATGTGTTTTCAGAATGAAATTGGAAAAAACACAATTCTTTTGAGTTTGGGTGTGTTTATGGAAATTTTGTTAGACATAAACTGTTTAATTTGTGATTTGGTTTTGATGGAAAATTGTGAAAACCACAAATTCCAATGAATTAGGGGGTTGTTATGAAATTGATGTAATTTGATGGAATATTAAATTTTTTTATTTATTTTGTGAAAAAATTAATCTATTTTGAAATTTTATTCTTTGGATTCAAATTATTATTTTTCAAAAATGACTTAAAAATGGACTGATAGAAACCTTACTGTTTTATCTTTGTGAAAGCTCCATTTTTTTATTAAAAAACTGTTATGGTTTTTAAAGGGAAAGTTGGTATATTTGAAATAGAGAATAAGACATAATTGTATTTGAAGTAGTCATAAAATAATTTACCAATAATTGTTTTGTACTAGATAACATGAAAGCATTTGGTTGTCAGTGAGTTATTTTGGGAAACACATTATGATTTAAAAAATTCAAAAACATAATATCATTACATCTCATTCCTTAGGAAATGGTGATGATTCCCCCTTTCTTTATCCCCAAAAGGGAGTATGTACATATTTTCCATTTCACTTTGTTGGGTCCCTATATCCTGGAACTATTGTACAAATTTGGAATAGGACCATTTTGCTACCTTTTTTTAATTTACATGTATATAATACATTGTTGTAAACTATTTTACATGTCTTGTGAATTATTATAAACTGATTTATATAAAAAAAATTATTTATTCCATTTTTTGAAAAAATTTATTTTTATTAAGAACCCTTTAGTTGAAGGAAAATTCCATCTTTTGAAATGTATTTCCATCATTAGAAATATGGAACATGAATTTAGGATGTATTTATATCTTTTTAATTTCAAAGGAAAGATTTTTTAAATATGATTTTGATATGCCAAACCCGTTTATTTAAAAATTAAAATCACTTTCTCAGTTAATTTGATATTGGAATCTTTTAATGGAATCCTTGGGTTAAATACTAATAGGATTTGGATAACACTCTTCTTGTTCCTCAAGGTTTTGGTAGATTATCATCTTCCAAGTTCAAGCAATGGAAAAAGATCTCTTGGAGGTGGATCTTGCTATTGAACCATAGACGTGGTGAGTTTCCTACACTGAGACATATGACATTTATTTTCCAGTTTATAGGGTTTTCTAGTACTTGGTAATTTTAATTTTAATTTTTTTCATTTTCTTCTTCTGTTACATTACTCCCAGTAGAGCTTCATTGATATTCATATTGTCTTGTTTTTTACATTTCAAAAATTTTGAGGAAATATTATTCCTACTTTCATTATAGTATGATTCCAGGGTCTAAACACTACGTTATGGGGATCAGGAACTCCCTTTTGGTAATGGGAAGATGGGATTAGTTATCGGTTTACTAGGGTTCCCAGGCTGGTTTTTGACTGTTCATGCTCCACCTTTTCCCTAATATACTCTAGTATCCCATCTAAAAAGATGACAAAAAATCCAGATACCTTTGAAATATTTGATTAATCAATTCAATTAATAAATATAGATAATTATTATGATTGAAATCCATAAACACATACTCATGATTTCCATATCTACTCTTGAATGTTTTCTTAAGAATATCCTCCTTTTGACCCCACAATTGGTGCTATCTCGAATGCATGTCAATTCTATAGAACCACTAGGGTCCCTTAAATTGACCAAATAGATTATCATTGAATGGACTAGGAAATATATAAATAATCATAAAAATGTTAATCTTAAGGTAATATATACAAATTCAGATAGTTATATACTTCTTTTTCAAAAAAAAATTACTCTTCCCATATAAATGTACAAGAAAAAGTAAACCCATTTCTTTAAAGTCACATATTTCTATTGATTGAAATTTTTTATAAAAATTATATTTTTGATCACATACATAGATGATAAAATCACATCATTCTATTGGTATGTGATATTTCCAACTACTTTTTTTAACAATGCTCTCCCACTTTCCTTCACATTACAATCTCATGAAAATGAAAACTCAAAACAGTAATTAGTTTTAAAACTACCCCTTCAGATATAATAATATATGTGAGATTTTAAATTTTTCAAACAATCCATAACCTGGATTATATCAAAGACATCCCCCATACGAATAGTGAATTCTCAAATCAATTCATCCCCGTTTGTTTTTATAGAAAATTATTTTCCCATAAAGTCTTGAAATTACTGTTTCTTTAGAGGATATTTATGTTTAAAAATAGAAGGCATTATCTCAACTTGAAAACCCAAAATATCAATAACATGAGAAGAAATAAATGAATGGATTGGAACCATATCAAATTAAGCATTAATAATGCTAGTATTTTAAATAATTGTACCTCTCACCCTGGAAGGTCCATATTGATCATCCATCATCCCAAAAAAGTTCCATATAATTTCAATCTCACCACACCTTGATCTTTCTTATCCTCTTGAGATTTCACTAGTTGAGGAGTCATGGTATTCATAAAATCACTATGGATTTCTCTATTTATCTAACAAAAGACATTCTAATGCACTTGTCTCATCGAATCATATAATGCATTAGATACATGAGATCTATCCCAAATACCCTGCCTTGGAGAACTGTGATAATAGAAATGAATATGTTCTATATGGCTACAAGTGTGTAATGCTCTAGGTGGTGTTTTATAATCTCATTTCAAATTCCTAAATAAATTAGACAGAAAAAACTAGGTTTAATCAATTATTTAAGAGGAATATTCACTGATCCCCCATTCAGATTTCAATTCATAATAACACCTTGGAATATTTTTCTTCCTTCTAGGTATTCTAATCATGATAGTTCCCGCTAGTTCCCATATGTATATAGATGCTTCCTCCAAACATATTTCATGAGATGTCTCTTTCCTTCATCATTCCTCTACAGATAATCTTTGTATAATGTGATATGAAAAGAATGTAAATCTTGGAGAGAATCTAAAACCTTAACCCCGATTCGAAAACATGTGCTATCAAAGATGAACTTCTAAAAACATCTAGTGAAAATTAGTCTAAAATCATAAATTTTTCTACATACTCTATTACTGAGAGATTTTCATTCATTAAACTGATTAAATATTCCATTAGATAAATTATAAATGTTTAAGTGTATTTTTTGAACTATTATTTAATATCCTACCATGAAATTCCCTAGTATAATTTAGAATGAACTGCTATATACCACCATTATCATTATAGATCTTATAAAATAAACATCACCAAATTTACATTCAAGTCAACTGGCATGCTAAGGAAAATGAATATTTGATTTATTCTATTTAGCCAAACTTCTTATTTTCCTAGTTTAGAGTAACTAAAAAATATGGTTCTATTATTCTTTTGGAACAACGAAGAATGATCCACTTTTCTTGTTCAAACCCTTATATTCCATCTATCCATGGATGAAAAATACTGGAAAATACACGAAATCAACTATTGGTTCACCTATAGTTCATGTGAAACCATAATTTCAGTAGCCACTTCTGGTTGATTCGAACGACGCTTACCCAGATCCATTTTTTATAAACAAAAGAAAAATCCATTTTGCCTCCCTCTCTAGAAACTAAATGATTTTAAATTTTAAATTTACCTCATTACACATCTATCAAATATGATTTTTAAAATTCAATTATTTACTCTTTTAAACCATTTTTAAAAATTCAATCATTTTTTTAAAACAATAACATTACTAAAAAATTTAAAAAATAAACACTTTTTCATAAAATAATAATCATTACTCAAAATTAATTATGCACACATAATGGAAATTCATTAATATCAATTCATGTTATTCTATTCTCATCAGAAAAAATCATTACAATGAGATTATTACTCAGAGAAGTGTCCCAAAACACTAATGCACCCAATCTCCTTGGTAACGTGAAGTTAATAATAAATTGGTTAGCTATGAATTTTTATGCATTATATTTAATGTTATGAAAATTAAACTCTTTAATACCACTCAAAAATACAACCTGATAGTAATCCCATATCAGGGAACACATAAGGTGATACAATTTATAACATCTCACACCTCACTCATTATCTTGATAAGAGGTGGTGGTTGTTGCAGGCCTTAGGTGGTTTCACAACGATACCAAAGGCTAGAAATACAATCTATGATCTTCATTATTAATTGGGACATGATTTACCATTTTCAGATAAAATAAAAAAATTAAATAAATAAAAAAACAAAAATATCATGCATGAATAAAAGAAAATAAAACTAAAATTATAACTAACCCAAATATAAAACCAACAAATAACACATTACAAAAATGAAACCATAACAAACAAAGCTCAATAGATGTAATAATGTCAACTGCACCAAACATGCTCTATGATCCAAGTAAATAATCAATGCCTATTGTATCATGATACATCCCAAAATAACATGAATAATATTACTTTAAATGTGTATCGATATATAACATCAGCAAACACACCAATGTTCCCATGTATAGGGTATGTATAAAACTCATAATGTTTTCTCGAATGAATTTCCAACACATGAAACTATGATATTAATTATTATAAATTTATATAAAATATAATAAACTAATTTAAAGTAGTTTAGATGAAAGCATAAAACATTTTTCTAAACCACACATTTTCCTAGGATTGAATACAAACCAACTTTTATGGTCATTTCTATCATTTCTTTTTTGCATACCCACTCCACACATCTATACATCCACAAATTCATGACCTGGTGAAAATTACATTATCATGAGTTGTCTATTTTATATCTAACAATTCATCACAATGTAACTAATACTACGTTTCCCAATGACACAGACCCCTTACATAGGGTCGTGTCAAATGAAAATGAAATCATGCAAACCATGTATGTCAAAAACATGCCAAATCATATAAAATCTTTTCAGTAAAACATTTATTTTATTGAAAAAAATATTAAAATCTTTTTTTTGTTCATCGAAACCAAACCATATTTTTAAAACCATCATTTTAAAATCACGATCCAAAATTGCATTTCACTAATCCTTGAAATATCGACAATTTCACAAAACAATCACTAACGTGGTTTTCCTTATATAATAACAAATAAATTTAACAATTTATTTCAAGATATTAATTCAATTTGAATCCAATAATTCATTTTATAAATAAGTGGGATCGAGATAAAATCCATGTACCTCTCAAACTTATGTGAAAATGAATAATGACATAAAAACTTCAAAACCCCTCCTTGAAATTCCTAAAAATGTCTTAGATTTCAATCCCATCAATCAAAACAACAATATATCATCATTATTGAAATCATACAACATTTTTTAGATATAATGTATCTGATCCATGATTCCAAGAGAGGTAATAGTATGAATCTATTGAAAATAATGAAAAACTATCACTAACTGATGAATCTAGGCCTCCAATAATATTGTATTAACTTAGGATTCTCTCCCTAATCAAATGGATTTTAATCCAATTACTTGGGTGGTGAGGAATTATATATATCACATTATTAGGTAAAAAATAGATAGTAAGAAGTTAAATCATATTTTATCCATAATTTTGAGATCTAATTTTTCATGGTGTGTGGTTTGGGTGCATGGTTATGGAAAATGTTTTCTACCCATGTAGTAGACACTACCTCTATGCCCACCTCAAATGGGTTCACATATGGTTGTACAAACCATAAACCAACTACAATAAACCTCATTATCTATATTTTCATTCTTTATCATAGGTATCTACATGGTTATCCCAAACTGGGTGCCTAACTATTCACCCACACATTGGAAACTAATTTATATGCACTGTTTCCTTGATGTGTTATGTGGTTTATACTAATAGTTATAAAATAGTGCACCTCCATAAATACCCCAATAACATGCCACAATGACTAAAAACCTCCCTAAACATAAAAAATAATTTTATGTTATAATAATAAATAAATAATGTTTTGTGTACCCAAAATCAAGTGAGATACATGAATTCTGATGATGTTTTTAAAATTTGTTTATGTTTATTTAATTGAAAAAATAATGATTTTTCAAATATTGATATTTTGTTTTATTTAATTATTTTATTTTAATATTATAGTATGATTTGAATATGATATAAATGTAAAAAATATATGATTTAATTATATTTAAAATAATTAATTAGATATTAATCATCCTTATAACAAATTTTTATATAAATCTATTTTTAGGCATAAAAAAATTTTGAAGAAAATTTATGAATGAATAATGTGCCTCTATTTTAATTAATTATAATAATATTAAATGATGAATGATTTAAATAAAATATATAAATAATATGCACATAAATACTAATTTATGTGCATATTATGATGATTACTAGTCATATATGTTTTAAAAGATTATCTTATACTAGAAAAAATCATTTCTTTAAAACCGGTTTTTCGACACATCTACAGGGTTTATATTAAATTAAATTATATAAGATATTTGAATATAATATTTTAAAATGGAATAATTTTTTTAAATAATCATAATTTATATTATATAATAATTCTAACTAAATTTATTCACAATGAAATGTGAAAATAGAAAAAATCATTTTTGCATGGTAAACATGAAAATGGTTTTACCAAGGCTTATACTAAAAAGATATGGTTTAAGATCACCTAAAAAGTTGTATAAATCATATTTTATGGACATATTTTAACATTAGCACATATAAATTTTGATAATGAGAAGTTTTTTTCCTTTTAGATGTGAAAGACAAGGGCACCATTAATTCTTTTAAAAAATTCCATGTTTGTCCTCCTAATCAATTAAAAATGGTAACTCCCTACACTCACATCATCACTCCAATAATACCATATTTCTCAAATAAATATTAACCAAAATATATCCAAAACATACCAAACCACATTATATATCTTATAAACTTCCAAAAAGATTAACACAGTGGTGTATAATTAGAGATTCAAAGGTGGTTCTTCTACGAAAATGTAATTGTCTTTACTAAGCTCTATTTTTTCGTTCATATTTTTCCATATAGAATTATATTTTCACACATAAAATTTAAAATAAAGTATCTAATTTATTATAATATTTTCCTATTTTTATATAATAATATTAATCCATATACTCTTCTAACAAATGGGATATAAAGCCATCGCTTGTGTGTACATCAGACCACCACCTCGTGAAAAGATGTTATTTGTTTTTCATCACCGACTCACATGGATTTTCATAATGGTGGAAATAATTAATATATATTACATAAATGAAATTATATTCATTATTTAAAAATAATAAATCCTAAATTTCCTTACCCTTTCACCAATTAATAAAATGAGATTGTTTCTTGTGTGTACGTGTAGCCTACTCTCTCCATGAAGAAACACGATTAATTTTCAATGAAGAACATAAAATATTTGTTTTGAAAAAATAATCCAATAAGTAAATATGATATTTATAATATTAATATATTTTTTATTTAATATAACCATTTAATAAGCAATGATTTATATCTTTCATGACAGAATTACATATAAATACAAGGAAATTAATTCTCGAAAAAAAATTATATTAAAATATTGTTAACGAATGAGTGATTAGATGTTATTATAGAATTAAATATCATATAATAAAAGTTAATATAGATTTTTGATAAATTAATAACATGATTAACACCATAATATATGAATTTAATGTGCATTATACAGAATGGATGTTTGAGTTACGTGATTTTGGTCAATTTATTTTTATTTAGGAATATTGTAATGTTATGAAATAGTAAAATCATATGGGGTATTTAAAAAACCATTTTCATGTAACATATTTAATAAGTAGAAATAAATTTTTATGTTTTAATTTAGACTTTTTTCATCTAGCTGGAATTTATTTGATAATTACAAACTTGTAAATAATTTCTTAACTCAATTTTTTCATTAGGTTATATAACTTCTTAATTGTATTTTATGTTCTACGATTACGGTTATAATGAAATTTTATTATATTTTATAATATTTAATAATTTTTAAGTGGATTTAAATGTTATAAAAATAATCAACTCATTGATTAATTATCTATTCAATATTATAATCAATTAATGGGTTTCTCCTCTCAAATTGTCTTTTTGGGATATATATCTAGTTATATATCTATTTTCTTTTATAAGGTCTATATAAATCCCATTTTATATTTTATATTATGAATATATTTATATCCATGGTACCTAATATTTCAGTTAAAGTACTTTATTTTATTAGTATAATGATTTCAATGTTACCAATGATGTAATAGACTTATGTTTCAATGTCAATTTAATAGAGATAGATTATGTATGAATTTATATTAAAGAAAAGTATTTGATCATTATATAATAATCCAATTTAATTTTATTTTCGTATATTTATTCACCATGTATTCAATTAATTGTACTATATTTCTCTTTTTGGTTCATAAATTGATTTATAAATTTCATTTAATAAAATGACACTTCGTTTCCCTATTCAGTTAAAAAATTCATTTTTCTTTCAAATTTATGTTTTCTAATAATATTTTAAAAAATGATTTTCGATGAATTTTTAAAATAATTTATACTCATAACTTTCTTTTTAATGAATTTTGTAAAGGTAATATTCTCATCATTTTCCAAGCAAGGTACAATTTAATTTTCATGAAAATAATATGAAAGAAATATTTGTTTTTCACGCACTCTGCATGGCTAGAAATTTTGTTTCATCATGATCAGTCATTACATTGAACTTTCCTTAAAAAGCTAAAAGGCCAAATATAAAGAATTATGTTTTAATAATATTTTTTATATTTTTTGTAACACCCCAAGCATCCATGGTACACTTCTCTTTGAATAATACAATAGTGTGTGTTGTACGCAACTTCGAGTTCTAACACACACCACAACCAATCATCTAGCTATTATGAATAGTAATACCCCCTTTTTGAAATTTTATAAATTTTATTTTTCAAAATGGACTTCATTTTTGGATTCGGAATATCGAAATTAGCTTAGGGTGATTTTTTTCGGAAAACATTCAATTTTTGATGAATAGTGAAAAACACTAAGTTATTGTTTAAAACCGATTTTTTAAATAATTATTTATTTTATTAAAATTTAATTATGTTCAAAATAGATAAATAATACCCATATAAGTTCAATTTAATTCATTGGATTTAGTTTAGAACAATTTTTTATATATAAAAATTTTATGGAACTTTTCACCGTGTTTTATCCACCTCCTATGGGAATTTGGAAATTCACATAAAACATAATTTTACCACTTCTGTGAGTGGAATTTTGAAAATATGAGAGACACGGTTAATATCAAGGAGTAAAATGTGGTTCAATAATATAAAAATAATTTTTGGTGAATAGAATCTTTTTACTTTTATTTACCACAGTTAAAAGTAAATAGGGTAATTAAGAGTAAAAATGATATTATTATTACCCTAAAACATGTCCTAATTCTATTTGAAAAGTGTATATCGACCAAAAACAACCTGAGGAATAAAATATTATCATTCAGGTCCACTTGGATTAGATTAGGACATTTATTATTATTTAATTCAATGAATTGTTAAAAGTGTTAAAATCAAAGTTCAATTACTAAAAATTTTTTAATAAAGGGTTATACATAATATATTTTCGATTATAAATATTCATTTTAAAGATAAAACAATTTCCTATATAATTGTATTTTATTTATAATTTCTAGACATTAAATAATTTAATTTCATTATGACACAATAGTGATGCAGTAATTAACTTATTAATAAAATATTAAAATAATTGATATTATAAATATCAAAATAAATTTAATTTGAGACTTTTTATGAATTAAACTTATTTTATTGGATAATATTACATGTTAGTATTTACTTAATTATGTTTTTTAGAAGTAATCATGCTGTTATGATTTTCAAAAAAATCAAATTCCAAATAGTGTCAAAATTGACATAAAAGAGTTTTTTAAAGAACTATTATATTATTAATTCCTTGTCTATTCCTAAAAATCCAAGGTTCATCCAAAGGACATATATAATGGTAGGTGTATCATTAATGGACAACTTGGGGTATCTTATAAGTATATAGTTTGTTTATTAACTATATAATATAAAAATAGAAAGTTACATGGTAAATGTAAAACTAATTTAACTAAGAGTTAAAACTAAAAGATAAGGTTAAAATAGTGACCCAAACCTATATAAAACCTATTGTATGAATTATTTGCGACCTATACCTAGCTTAAAATTTAAATAATCCACTTTAGAGCCATTATAAACCAAATATGAAGTTATTATAAAATAATATTTCTAACTTTTCCTAAGGTGCCCCTCACCCCTCTTATAAAAGGGAACTCCCCCTTCTCACTAATTCACAAATTCAAAGCCTTTTGGCTTGACCAGCCCCTACCCAAATACTCTACCAACATCCCTCAATTAATCCTAGAGGCCTTAGTTTGATCATAAATCCAACTTAAGGAGCCCTTTTGATCAAAGAAAAAATAGAACTAGAAGAAGAGGTAATGTTTTAACCACCCTCTTTCAAGTTCCTTTCTTTTTCAACTTATTATTTCTTTGTTATTACCATTATAAAATAAACCTCCAGTATCTTATATATACAATGATGTTATTATAAATATGTTAAAACCATATTCATTATTCTATCCATCCATTTAATGACATGTCACCATACGTGCGTACGTACGGCTTACCATCTCCACGTCGTGGTGTAATTGTTATTAAAAACATTCTTAATTGGATGGTTATAATAACGATGTGTAATTTATCTAAATAATAAATATAACATGATAATGATTCTATATATATGATATAACATCAAATTATATATTATTTTAATATCAAAATAATGACATTGTCACTCGTGCATACGTACGGACTACCGTCTCCACGAACGCGATGAGATTCATTCCCCATCGTATCCATTGAAGTATAATTCTCATTTTATGATTAAAAATAATGTTTAAGGACTTGATATAATTCTAGATATGAATAATATAAATCCCATCCATAAAAAATATGGCTCAGATAACAAATAATATAAAGAAAGATGAATCTGTTAACACTTAAAACGATGATAATTCTGAGATATTGTTAACAAATCATTGTTAGAAGATCATATATGATATCATAATTATTTACATGGTTATTTTATAATTTAATAACAATTTTTTAACTATTATACAGGAGATTAACATACCATCAAATAATGAAAAGTACAAGGTAAGAGTTTATTTCACAATCTCTTCATTATTCGAGTTTGTTTATACATAATTATCTATTGAGAATTCTTTATCATCCACATCTATGTTTCTTAAAAATGCATTTCCAAACATTTTTACTATTTACTAGACTATGGATTAAATTCATTTATACCCTTGTTAGACTTTTTATAAAATGGTTTGAATGAAATATTTCTGTCATTTTCCAAACAAGTTCCTTTTTGTCATTTTTCGATAAATTTAAGGTAAGAATGTCTTTTTTAACTTATACAGAGGGTGTGGCTATTTTCCAGCATTATAAAGTCTTTGAAGCTTCCCTTAAAAGATTATAAAGATATTTTCAATGTAAATGTTATATTTTATAATTATGTTTCTTTTAAATGATTTAAAAAATATATATAGTTCTATCAAATAGTATTTATTTTATCTATGTCAACATCCTTTGATGGATTTTATACTTATTTGAAGATGATTTATTATGATAAAAACATCCATATGATATTGAAGGTTTTGTGATATGTTTGACTATGGATGTGTTATTTCAATACCATTCATGGTTTATGGAGAATTTATTGACATTTCATATGGTATTTTTAATACAAATGTTTATGTTATGTTTAAACCTATTCACATGAGGAATGCACTGGACTTAGTAAGTGACGGGTGGAGCCCGCTATAGCTCCTTGATGCATCAGTAAGTCTCATGAGACAAACTAGTGTCTTGTCACAAGGCCTTGACAAAATCGCATTTATAGTCTTGGAACAAGGCCTTGAATATGTGGTTATGATAGTCTAGCATTATGCATTCGATCATTACGAAAGTGGTTATTGATATTGCATGTGATTATTCGACTAGTATAATATCCATGTGAATAAGTAAATGGAATTATTTCATTTTATTTTTTCCATATTATGCTGAAGTTCAAGTTTAAATGGTTTTATTTTAGTTATACATTGCCTTAAATGTTTATGCTTTTTTATGAAAGTTTTCGTTATATTTTTATCCTTACTAGGCATTTGAGCTCAACCCTTTCTATGTTATTTTTTTTCCAGGATGTGAAGAAGTATTTTATAAATGACCTGCTGGGATAGTATGAGGGGATATGAGTGTGGACTATAGAGTCTATGTTGTTGTAGTTTTCATGTTATGATGTAATGCAATCTTTATGAATGTATCTAGTGATTTCATGGCTGCTAAACTAATCTTTCTTTGATGACTTGATATTTTATGATCATTCCAATGTTATGTAATAATGCACTGACTCTGGTTAACTGGGGTCAGGGTGTTACATTTTTTGGTTTTTTAATTTCATTTTCAAAGTGAAAAGTTTAATTTTCCAATAAAATTTTAATGATAATTTTATGCTTTTTCTATTCATCAACGATAAAAAAATTATTTTTAATATACAAAAAATGGTATATGTTGTAATTATACCATCCGTATTCTTCCTTTAGATGGTTTATGATTAGTTTAATAAGGGAAACTGTGGAAATTATCTTTCTTTATTAATTTTAGCAATCATTGATTTTCACTTTTAATATTCACTTTGTAGTTATCATTGGGAATTATATTTCTCCTAAATATACATTGTATTTATCATGGATATTTTTATTTCATAAACCATATATCATTTCAACATATGTTGTTTTAATTTTAATGTTACTTTATAATCATGGGAAATATTTACATTGGGTGTTACTTATTCAATACAAATATTTATTAATAATGAATTTTGGTCATGAATTAAATTAATCAATAGATATTTATAGAATTTTATAGTCATACAGTGAAAGGTAGATATCATAATTATATATCCCCTAGTTTTATTGATAATTACATGAGGCGAATCAATAAGATAGAATTAAATGTTGTTTTTACCTTATTTTATAACCCATTGTGAATGGTATTGAAGTTATATATATTATAATGACTAGGATCATGAAATATAACCATTAAGAATTTAATTTATTAATAATTGAGTTATTATTATCCATGATATTATTACATTGATATTTTCAATGTATGCATTCTGTGGTCATGTTATTAATTAAATGAAATGTTTGTTTACTTATTTACCTTTCCATATTGATAATTTGTTATATAACCATGATATTCTGGTTATTTTTTAAATGAAATGTGTGTTAAGATATTTAGATTTCCCTATTGATTATTCATTATTATTTCATGAGATATTTTAATTTACATAACTATGACTAAGAATATAAGATCAACCATATTTTATAATCACCCCCATGATATGAAGATGTATTCATTGAATGAGTTTAAGGATATATATTTTATAATTTTATATCTTGTATTTCATGTTTTCAATCATAATGAAATAATTAAGTAACTTTTTAGTTTACCAATACTTCAAAAATATTCATTCAATTGTGATGTGATGTCTTGTATCTTGAACCGATGTAAAAAAAGTAACCACCAAATATGGACTACTTCATTTTGGGAATATATAGATACTGTTATGGAAATTCTAGTAGAATCACAAGGATCTAGATTTATGAAAGAATAGATTATGAATTATAACAATATGATATCCTTTTATTATAAGTACATTAGAACATACAAAATTTTTGTTCAGGAAGAGATTATATGGGCTTTCATGAAATACATCCTTGTATGGATAATACAAAGGGGTGTGGCTCTAGATTAATTGTAATGTGGGGTAATAACTTTAAAAAGTATGAATCTATATTTGAATTCATCTTTTACAAATGCTTTAAAATTGGCCTTAATGTGCACCTAGCCTTATGCTCCCAAGGGATATGATTTGTAAAATTAAAATTTTCGTTATAGAGCATTATGATGGATTTTAATAGATGATGATAAAGAACATCCTAGGTTAAAACACATGCGTATTATATTTAAAATAATGTTTCATGATTTAATATCCTAAAAAAGATTATATATCTTTTCCAATATGATTATTATTTCCCAAAAATCCATATTTGGTTGTATTTGGTGGATAAAACCTGAATGAATTAAGCTAAAATTGAATATAATAAAGAATGTAGTCCTTATGAGTAATAAATTGGTATGAAGAAAGGAGTGAAAAAGATTTATTTTATTCCTAATTATCTATCATGATATATGGTTAATAATATATACCGTAACCAAATATCTGAGTCACAAAATAAGAGATGTATTGATTACTCTAAGAGCTTTACTTTTGGAGACTATTGGGGAAAAAGATTTAATATCCATATTGATATAAATATAGAAAAATAAACACCATAAAATGTCTCAAATGAATAATAAAATGTTTTCTATATTGAAAATATCAGCATATAGTAATGAATTTCTATGAAAAAATGAGGATTTTAATGTATATAAATAAATTTCAGACAAAGAATACATATATAGTTTTTATCATAAATTTAGGGAACATAGAAATTATACTAGTCAATAGACCTATTTAAATATTATCTCCTAGAACATGGAATACCCATATTAATATAAAAGTGTATAACTATTTATTTATTGATATTAAAGAGTTAAATTGTTGGAGTATTTTTATCAATGATATATTGTTTATAATAATCATGAAATGTCTAAATATTATTTTAATTTGGGTAATAATATACATCTTAATCTAATATTAACATTAAAATTATGTATACTACCATATATTTATTAGTTTAAGGTTAATCATAATTTCAATATCTAAAAAAACTTTTTGAGGATTTTTTTATGTGATTTTATCAAGATTAAGGGAAATTTTAGAGATATTTATGACAATACAACCCCTTGGATGAGTATATGAAAAAGTTATTGAAGAAATATATCAATTAAATTTTATAGATAAATGTTTTAATTATTTGGTTACCTATAATTTTTATCTTATCTTTTATATTTTATATTTATGGATCATTTATATTTGGTGATTTTATTAGAAATATATTAATATTATCTTTCAAAAATAAAAACCCAAATTTCAGGTGACAACTCATTATATATGGAGAGGCTGTAGGAATTGGACCCACAAACACACGGTGATAAGGGCTTATCAACTACCACTAGAATACATGATTCTTATTAATATGTAATTATTTTACAGAATTGTTTTTATGGATAAATTGTATCTTAACCACTGGGTGTTACTGTTGAGGTGTATAGGTTGATGTATTATATTAACTAATGTTTATCGTTTTGTTTTTGGTAAATGGTAGGAAACAGATAGAAACATTTTTTGACTCCTTTATAGATCTCATTATGTGTTGTAAGTAAATTTTATTGATTCATGCCTAAAAATAATTTTACATATTCATTTAAAACAGTATTATTTTTTCTGGATATTTATTGAAAAATAGATAATGGAAGAAATTGTTTTTATGAAATAGAATGATATCATATAATTATATTTCCTTATATTTTAAGAAAAATATAATAATTCATCAAATTTATAAAAAGGATCATGATATAATTTCTTCCCTTTTACCATTATATATGATAAGTAAATGGACTTTTATCTCATCACAAATTTATGGTTTTGTGCTCGTTCACTTTCAATTAATCATTCAATTTATAGTGATCAATGATCTCTATCACTCCTTGTAATTATTTACACCTTTCTTCCATGTCCATATTTTCAAATCCAACTACTGTTATCGTAATCAACTTAGTTATGATTTATTCTCTATGTCTTTCATATTTCCCTTTCATTCAATTAAGAGAATGTTTTGTAAACCCTTTTTAGGATATGGGATTTTATTAAAGGAATTTTTTAATATAAAACCTTTGATCTTGGTGTGCAAGTTAAAATTACAAGGATGAAATTTATTAAAGGTGGTGAGAATATAAATTCACAAACTTATCAAACATATATATTATATTTTTATAGATGAAATTTCATTACATAACATAATTATTCATTCATGAATCATTTAGTTCTTTTGCCTTTGGAAACACGGACACATAAATAAACAGAAAATTAGTAAACTATATCATATACCACTATGTTCATCATAATTGGAACCATTACTAGAAATATCATATATATTCTCTTTAATAATAATAGAAGGAAATGAAAATCGAGAAATTGAGAGCTTAGATGCTTAGTGATGGTAAAAATGGTGATAAGAAATTAAATTAAGAAAAAGGGGTGAAAGAATGAAAATAACATTTGAAATCCATACCCTGCAAATCAAAGATCATAATAATGACTCCTGAAATAAATCATTGATGTTCATAATACATGAATCATAATGGATAAAGATCATGAACCACGAGACATATCATTATAATTTGTTATATATTTATGTAAAGCACATAGCCCTATAACATATGGACAAGTATAATTATAAATAGGATCACTCATTAAGTTAAGGACATGAAATAATGAATTCACATAAACATATTGATTTGAATCTTGTTTCATGAAGAACCTTACAAATAGAAATATAGTTCCATACATAACACTTTGAATATATTATCACGTTTATGCATAACAAGGTACACATAATCAGGTTCACGTTTATCATATTTACTAATGATTAATAGATATTACTAAATTCATTGGAGGTAGATATATGTCCCAACTATAACATAATTAAAATCATACATGTTTGCACTAAAATATATTAAAACATTCATCTTATCAGATTCATGGAAGATAAGTGGATTTCATAATAATTCCATCATAACATAACCTGTGTAAAAGAAATAGGTTTTATAATTGTTAGATAATTTCATTAAATAATAAACTATGGTAAATGAGGTGAGTTTCATAAAAATATTTTCATAAAAATCAATAAAAATTTATAGAAATAATAATAATGGTATGTGTGGATCATATCGCAAGTAAAGAATAAGTAGTGTCAACCAATAAAAAATGATATTTGAAAAAACATAATATTAATAATTTCATTATGAAAATCTATTTTCTTTGTATATCTTGTTTTTTAGATTAAAATCTAATAAAATATTATTTTATTAATTTCAATTGTAAATAATAATGAATAATTATAAAGGAATATTTAATGAATACAATGGTATTGAATTTGGTAATCTTTATTATGTTGAACATAAGCTAACAAAAATTCATTCCACATATTTAGTAAAATAAAAGCATTCCTAGTTTGGAAAAATGTATATTTATTCCTTTAGAAACATGTTATAAAAATTAAAACATGTGAAAAATTACCTTCAAAAATCATTTATAATATTTTTAAAACATTGAAATAATTTTTATAAAAGAGTATTTTAGAATAAAAAGAGGGTTTGGACCAAAGAGAAATAATGAATTTTTATCATAAAAAAATATTTTTACCAATAAAGTACATATAAAGAAGAAAATGAATGGGAACATTTTATTTTCATTAAATAGACATAGGATATTAAAATTCATGAGTATCATGAGATATGGATCATAATATTTCATCATAAAAAACATAATAATAAATAATATCGATAAATGATGAGATTAAATCCAAAAACCACTACCCCATTGGTAAAATTGAATGATAAGACCCGTGAAAGGAAGATACTAAATGGTATATAAAAATCCACATAATTTTATATATAATAATCATAAAATAAATCCATGAGAAATATATATAACACATTAAAGAAACATGTGGTGAAAATGACAAGTGTCTCTCTGAAAATTAAAGTGTGACAGAAATCCATTACATTATGTCTCGACTTCCTTATAACTAATTAAAAACTAATTTTTAAATAATATAAGAATAATATAATTATACTAATGAATAATAATTATAAATATTAAACCATATATGATTTTTCTATGAGCTTTTAATACCTTTTTATTATCAATTCCTTGTTAAAATCACATTTCAGGTAATATCCACTCTGTTTTTCATGTATGTTTTGATATGTTATTTTTTATAAATATTACTTCGATCATGGTTACATCATATAGATTATGTTAAAAATGATATAAATATCATATATATTCAGTATATATTTATTTATATAAATCCATAAATGTAATAGATAGAAAAAACAATACACCATTCATTGAGACTGTAGGTCATACACATTCATGAATGTCATTTCCAATTTATTAAAAAATGAAATAAAATAAGTTTGAATAATATATTACCATTAAAGAATAATATTTATTTCACATATATTTAATTTTTTTATTAAATCCTTACCTATTGAATTACGTTTAAGTAGTGTGTGAATCATAATGCTTCATGGGGAAGTTTTCAACGATAAACATGGGAAACGTTATCATATTCCCCAAGAAATAAATGTAAAAAGTTATCTATTTTATAATAATTTCATAATTATAATAATATCATAAATATCATATATAAAACTTAAATTCATCGTTATATCTATCTATTATTGGCGGTGAAGGAAAACGAATAACATTAGTTCGTGATGTGGTACTTCACCATACACAAGAATTATGACATATGAAATGTAAGAAGGTATATGTTTTAAAGAAACTTAATTTTTTTTATCTTTTTAATAAAAAATTTAAATTTCACTCAAATTTAGTTTTGTCATGTTCATTTAAAAAAATATGTATCTTTTTTCAAATAAATTTTCCAAATATAACAAAATATTATTTCATTATTTTTTCAAAAAAATAATTAAAAGGTGTTTTTTTGAAAAAATATTATTTTTGAAATGTAAAAATAATTTTCTAAATATTAAGTCCAATTTTGTCAATTTTTTTTGTTTATATTAAACTGTTAAACATAATATTACAAAAATTAGGTATTACTATTCATATAACTATGTTTAATGGCTATGTTATACCAGTCATTTTTTAATAATAACATTAATAATATGTTGATGTGTGTTAAAACTTAGTGTAATTTTAAATGAATGCTAAAATTTGTGCTTCATATGATTTAAGATATCAAAAAAATTTAATTTATTCCAAAAACAATTCTTTATGAAAACATTGGGTGTCACATTCTACCTATATACAAATTTATTTATACCTAAAAATTAATCACTATGATCCAAAAAATAACAATAATTCTCCCATTTAGTTTCCCCATGTTCTAATAGAGATTTATAAAACTGTTGGTTTTTTCAAAAAACATTGACTAGTTGTGTGGTCTTTTTACAGAGAACATTATCTATACAATTTGGAATCTCCCTGGTTTTTTTCTCATAAGATTGATTTTGTTTTAGTGGTATGACATATGGGTTTATTACAGGTGATTGATCAAGAATGTAATTTCTTAAAATATATACATTGAACACATCATGGACTTGAGAGAAGTTCATTAGAAGTTCCAAGAGATATGTTACAAACCCAAGTTGATCAATAATTTCAAATTTAGTGATAAAACATGGTATTGGTTTCCCTTTCTTATAGAATATCATAACCTTCTTCCTTGGAGAAATTTATACAAAAAACATTTTCACTCACTTTAAAATATAAATCATGCTAGTTATTATCAGCATTACGTTCCTATTGACTTTATGATACCATAATGTTTTTTCTAAATGAATCTAACCTTACCTTCCATTTCATTAGCTATCATGGATCCCAATATCATTGTATCTCCAAAATAATTACCATACATTGGATTTCTATACTTATTTTCATATAGGGCTTAATAAGGATCGATCAAAATGCTCGAATGAAATCTATTATTGTATGTAAACTCAACTAGAGGAAGGAGTTGATCCCAAACAATATTAAAATATATAGAAAAAGATATCAACATATCTCCTATGTTTTTAAGTATTTCCATGGATTGACCACCTTTCTATGGAATATATGAAGTATTTAAAATAAATTATGTATCATGATATTATTGAAGACACTTCCAGACAGTCGAGGTAAAACTCACATCCCAAATGATGATAATAGAATGGGTTAATACAAAAAACCTTACCACTTCTTTAGTGTATATCCTAGCAAGATGATCCAAAAAGAAATATTATCTAATAGTGAATAAGTGTGTTGAATTTTTGAGATGATCAACTTCAAACCATATATAAATATTCCATTTAGATGTTTTAGGGAGTTCTATTATAATATCCCTGGTGATGTTTTCCCATTTCCATTCTATTTTGGGAAATGGATGTTACAACCCCATTGAAATTTGTATCTCATACATAATGTGATAACATACCAATCCCGGAGATACTAAATCCACAATATCCTTATTCATTCAATCTCACTGAAAATAATATCTCAATTCTCTATAAAAAATTCATTTATAGGATGAATGGAAAATTAAGAACAATAAACTTTCTCTACCGACTCCTTCTCAAAATATAGTATATATTAAACATATAAACTATTAATAACCTTATTATTCTATTAAAATGAAGGTTAAACTAATAAATACTTTTGACTTTATTTTATAGATTTATATCTTCATTTTATTCCTTTTTAATATTTACATGGATAGATGGTGGTGAAATCTATTTGAGAAAGATGATATTTATCTCCCTCCTTCAATATTTCCGTATAATTAATTTGAAAATCTAGATATAATGTTGTCTTTTATCCTCCCAATGGATAAGATAACATTATTCTTTTGACTCAAAGTATAATCGCCTTCTTTTCATTCCCTTTGTGGTAATTTATTGAGCACTCATAATCATTAGTCAGTCCTAGCCATATTCTTTGGAGCATATTCAACTCATTCTGGCAGAATATATACTTTAAAAATTATTTATATATATATCACATTTGTTTTTATAGATAATGTCTCTATATCATTAAAGAAAAAATCACCACATATATCTCTAAATCGTTGGTTGGGTAATTTTTATTATGAACATCATTTTTCATGAGGCGTAAGGTACAACCAAGTCAGTTTTCATAAGAACATATCGTAATACCTTCTTGGATGAGTCAATATAGATAAAAAATTTATACACAAGATTTTAATATATGAAAAGGTTCACTGGCTGACCTTCTCTCCAATTTCATGAAATTTTCTTTACATTTATTTATTTAGATGAAGTTGGATCTCTTATAAGTTAAAATGGAAAATGGTATAGATAATCCTGATAAACTCTCTATAAACCAAAACAATATCTACCTAAATCTAAAAAACTATATATCTCAATCACAATGGTTGGTCTAATAAGTTTTTTTGTATACTTCATCTTTGATGAATATATATATACACCATCTCCTGGGATAATAGGACCAAAAATAAAATAATTTGCATAAAAAATGACTATCTTTAAATTTTACATATAATATATTCTTCCTTAGGGTCATTAGTACAATTCTAGAGTGATATTAATTATCTTACTTTCTCAATGGATAGATAAGAATATCATTTATAAATTCTACCAAAAAATGATCAATATAATCTATAAAGACTATTATTTAATGTATTCAAGATAACATGGGAATTAGTAAGACCAAATGATCAAACTATATATTCATAGTGTACGTACATTGAATGTATTTTTTTCTTGGGTATATCCACCTTCTTGACTCTCAATGGATAATATCCCGAATGATATTCAATCTTGGAAAACTATTGAGCTCTATGTAGTGGATCAAATAGGATATTAATAAGTGGTAGAGGAACTTGTTCTTGATCCTGATTTTGTTCATATCCCTATAAGTAATGAAAAGTCACATAGATCCATCATTTTTTTCAAAAAAACAATAGTTTAACCATAAGGAGACATAGTGAGCCCAATGAATTGTTTTTTATGTTTCTCATGTAGTTGATTATTAATTTACAACAACTAAATTAATTCCATTATATATAGATTGTTTTAAATTGTTTTGGAACTATGTAGAAGTTCTATTGAGAGATTAACTTTATGATTCAGTGTAATAGTATGAAATTCTTGTGTTGTATGTATATCATCGATTTGGAGTATCTCCCCAACCATATGAGTTAAATAATTCTTTTTGAATGGAATCAAATCCCATAAAATGGATGTGATTTATTTTAAAAGTTTATATTTATCATCCCATTGATGGTTTATCATAGGTTGGTTTGGAATATCAAATAGTACTTCCCATAAATGGAATTTAATGTGGGATTTATATAGAGAAATTCAATCTATTTCTATGATAATTTAAAATTAAACCTGATGAATAATTAAAAAAATATATCAAGAAAAATATTATAAAAAAATAAGAATGAGAGTATTCATATACTTGAGATGTGATCATCCTACCACAAGATATTTTCACTGAAAATTATTGTATATAATAATTTGGTTGGTGTCATGATACCCCAATAAAATTCATAAAATATGAATTAATGGGTAGATCTAATGTCAAATAATATATTATCAGTTATTGAGTGGATGGAAAGTGTACCATTAATGAAGTCATTATTTCACCCATCATCAGATATAATGATAATTAGAGATTTCCTTTTTTTTCTCTCTGATTATGATCAAATTGTTATAGATCAACATCCATAACCTACAAATTTTAGCATTAGATGGAATAATTCTGACACACCTTTCACTTGGAACCATGGAATTTGGTAGGTTCATTCTTTTATACTATCTCTCTATTCATTTCATTAACTAAATTCTCTACCCCAATTGTACATTATTTTTCTCTATGGACATGTTTCCAACACTTTAAACACCTTTTCCAACTTAATTCACCAACATATATTCTATTTCCCATTGTTTTGTTGGGTAGGAGTTCGAAACTGTTTCATCCATCCATGTGGACTATCATTGGGAATTCAATAGATTCCTATCTTCCCTCTCTTTTCAAAACCCTAAAATTGGTGTATTAATCTGATCACTATTTCCACCTTGATAGAATACAAAGTTTTTTTTTCATATATACTAATGTAATTTATGGCCACATACCTTCAATTATTTGGTTTTATACCACTAAAGAATCAATAAACCATACATTCAGGTTTGATTATAATTCAAGGAGCATAACTTAGAAGTCTTGTAAAATTGTCCTCAAAATATCTAGTGGATTCATCAACGTTTTTCCTTAGATCAGGTAATTATTTAAAAATGTTTACATGGATAATATATTGAAAGTACTTATTGAAAAATAATCTCTTAATATCATCCCAATCTATTTATCCAATTTCAACATGTTACCTAGTATTCTAGATGAGAGTGTACTTTTGATCTGGTTTTCCATCGTCACGATAAACAACCCAAATGAAATTTTCATGTTCGGAACATTGAAGGACCACAAATATATTTTTGGTGGTGGTGATATATTTACCAATAGCTATAAAATTACAATAACCACTTAAAGATTGTGGGAGTTTCCTCATGAAGTTTTTAATAGTATTTTGTTCCCTACTATTCTAATTTGGAAGATATCCATGATTCGTGGCTTATGAATGTTGTGTGAGTATAACAACATGCCTTTTTATTCTAGCTCCAATAATTTTTGGATACCTAGGAGTATAATAATTGCATTTTCCATCACACAAATTATTTTCATGGTTTATTTAGGTTTCATCCATTAACTAAAATAACCATAGTGTAAGAAATGATAATCATAGTGAGGAACCATACAATCCCAAAAAAATCAGTTATAGCATTTATAATTCATGAAACCTTATTATTAATTTGTACAAACATTAGTTTATCCTAGGTCAATCATAGTCATTATATATTTAAATCCATCATGATATTTATTAAAGAGGTTGTTAATATCCCAATCATATCCCCTAGGAGTGTCAAACTCAGTGTGTAGTAAGGCCCATTGGTGCACACTAGGTGAAGATCATGTCCCTCTCAATTCAACCTTTTGGTGTTATTAACCCTATGTATCATTATTCCAGATCCACATACACTTTTAGTGTATAGTCATTGATGTGATTTCAGAAAATCCACTCACTCTATCCTTTACTAAAATTCTAGGTAATTTTCCAATATTATGACTCATCCATAAACTTATCCTTATACATATAAATAGGCATATCCTTTAAAATATCATTAGGGATATAACTAATATTTTCTCATCATTCATTCCAATGTTTAACAAAACCTTGCTCAGATACAAAATGCAAACACCGAATATTCTCCTTCCAAAATGTGACATCTTAATTGATGTATATTAATTACATAACATAATGAGCCACACCAGAATCATTTGGGTATAGTGCCTTTGTAAGTTTGGATATGTAAATAATCTTTTCCACAAGTGATCTAAATCATCTCCAGCAATGTTCATCAAAACTAGAAACCTGTATAAAAATATCAAACATAATTCCATTAATCGTTATATAGGGAAAGGAATCAAAATAAATTATGAGATAATTTTATCATTAAGTGTATGAACTTGAGATATCAACAATTTATGAACATAAGGGTTTGATATCATGAGAATATCATTTCAAAGCCCTACCCAATATATCATAGATCCTAAACATGAGTCTTTGAAAAAATCATGGTTGTTCATAATACATGAATCATAATGGAATCAACGAACATTAACCATGATAATGTAAAATTTACATAAGGCATAAATTTGTGGCATAAACATAATCTTATAACAATATAAACATGTATAATTAGAAACTAGCTCACTCATTAAGATAAGGAAATGAAATCATTCCCAGGAATAAACATATGGACAAGAAACAATGTGCATTCAAAACCTTATGGAAATTAAATACAATTATATATATAACACAATTAACATGTAATCATGTTCATTCATAATATTTTAAATATGTAATAAGGTCACCCATAATATATTTACAAATGATTTATCCATCATAATCCAATGCATTTGATGGAGATATAGGTCTAATTTAGAATGTAATTAAAATAAAATATATGAGTTCCATAAGATCATAAATCATACATCATATAAAAACACATGAAACTAAATGATTTTATTTTTTTTATCAAACCATAACATGTGGAGAAGAGATAGGCTTCACAATCATTTCATTATTTAATCAATGAAAACCCCGATGAAAAGAAGTTTGTTTCATTAAAATCATGTCCTCATAATAAATTAACCATTCTGATATAAAATAATAATGGGATTCCTTGAATCATATATCTTTAGAAAAATAAGCAACATCAAAATATGTCATCTTTTATAGAAAATTATTTCTAAATAAAAATAAAAATGAATTTTTCATTAAAAAAAATTTTCTTAGAGAACCAACTTTATAAAGATTAAAAGCAATCAAATATCATAGAAATGATTTTATTTTTAAATAACTTTGAAAAATATAATGTAATATTCATTGAAAATAGTGGTCATGGCATTGATTTTGTTTTTCAAGTGGTACTTGTTAAAACTAAAATTCCTTCCATATTTTCGGTAAATTCTGAATGCTCCTTGTTCAGAAAAGTAAAAGAATATTATTTCAAATATTTTTTGAAAAATAAAAACATGGATAAAAATTACGGTAATATATAATTTAGATAATACTAATAATATTTTTTAAGTCGTATTTAGAAAACATTGTTTTGGAATAAAAAGGGGTTTTTGATGAAATGGATAAATAAGGAAGATTATTCATAAAAACATTATTTATAAATCATGATTACTTAAATAAAGGGAAAATGAGGAAAATTTATTATCATTTCATATCCATAGGAGATGAAATTTCAGGAGTTTCGTGAGATATTAATCATTATATTTTGTCACCAAAAAATTATTTTAAACAATCCTAATAAAAGATTAAATTGTATAATAAATATATTACCAATTTGGTAACATTTAATCATTATAACCATGAAATAAATTTAATAAAATGTGTTTGTAAATAAAAATAATAATATTATTAATCGTTATAAAATAAAATCATGAGTATTATATACACCACATATAATAAACAAGTGTACATTACAGAATATGTATCACAACAAATACATGTGAGATAGAAATCCATTACTTTTTCCCTCAAATTCCCTCAAACACATTCAAACATCTTATATAATAAAAATAAATTTATTTTTGGTTTATTTTAGAAACATAATTATACATATAATACTAGATAAGATATACTTATGACCTTTTATTACCCACTTAATAAAAATTGTTGTTAAAATCATATTTTGGTTAATAACCACTTTGTTCTTCATGTATGTTTTGATTTTTTGTTTTTCTCTAATATAATGATCATGGTTCCATAAGGTCCATAATAATAACCATTATATTAATATATTATATATTCCTTAATTATTTATTTATAATAATTTATAAAATTAATATATACAAAATTAAATACATCATTCACGGAGATGGTAGGTCCTACGTACACGTGAACGTTGTTCCAATTTTTCCGAAGGATGAACAAAATTAGGTGGAAAAATATATGAAATATAAAAAATCGTTTTTTGTGTAATATATATAAAATATTTTCATAGAAACCCACAATAGTTTTTTCAATGTAAATCCAAAACGAATCACATCACTTCGTGAGGCAGTAGTCCGATGTACACAGTCACTATGTTGTCGTTTTCCCACATAATGGAAATTAAGAAGGTATATATGATATAATAATTTGGTTAAAATTATTACATAATAAATATAATATATATATTTTTAATAAATAATTATATTCAACCATTTTAGGTGTTTATGGATGATGAATAACATTGTTTCAGAAGGAGGTAGTCTACTGTACAGAAGACTGATGATTTAATAACTCATTTGATGCAAGGTGAGAATGATATAGGTTATTCCATTACCATAATTATATATATGTATATGGATGATACCAAGGATAATATATCCACATTTTTTAACAATAATTGAAGGAGTATTATGAATAAATAAAAATTGATTACTCAATTAGGGATGTCACATTTTCTTCAGACAACTTCATTTGGTTTTCACCAAAAGGATTCTTAAGATGGATTTATAACAAAAATATGTTTTATATAATAATGGTAGGAATTTAAGGAATATATTTTGTAATTTGTTTTATGATCTAATTGGTTTTTGAAGTGTGATGAGAAGAGTAGACTGGGTGGAATTTTATCTGTGAGGCATGTGATACACATATAATATTTGGAAAGAAAAATGTGCACAACCATTTTTCACAGTCAAAAGGGATAAAAAATTTTCCAATAAAAATAATAGATTGTATATAGTCAAAATATATCCTTAAAATTTGTTTTGGAAATGTTTTGGGTCATTATTAACTATAATAATTCATGTTTAACCGCCGATATACCCATTTTTACCATAACAATAGTAAATAAATTTTGTTCTATTTTTTATATTCATCCTGATCAAAAATTATATTGAACATATTAAATAACATAATATTTTATTTTTAAATTTATGGAATCAGTTTTTTCAAAATTTAGAGAAACTAGATGAAAATTTTAATTTTAAAGTGAACATTGAGATGCAATGAGACAACGCTATTTCAAATATGAAATTTTCACTAGTAGAGGATGTTTTAATTTAAAATATTAATTTAAAAATGATTCTAATGACTTAAATTGGATTAATACATTTATAATTGAGAATATTTTACTTTTAAAACAATAGTAAAATATTTTTTTCTCTTTTTAACTTATTTAATAGAAAAGAAAATTGTTAATAAAAACCAATATTTCCACATTCACTAAAAAACTATTCTTTTTAGAAAATTTTAAAAAATTCACCCAATGATATTATTGAAATTTATATTTCAAAAAAGGTTTTATTTATTAAAATAAAATTTATATATTTTTTTTAAATAACTTTTATTTTTTTACAAATAATAATAATTTTTTCTAGAAATAATTCATTTCAAAACATAATGTGTTTTCTAAAAATTAAGTACATTTTTTATCTTTACGTTATCTATATATAAAACCATTATAATTAAAAATTTTAAAGTATTTATTAATATTCATATCTCCACGTTTAATGTGAATGTTAAAATAGTTGTTTCTAAATTTTTATATTAATAATATATAGTGGTGTGTTAAACCATAGTGAAACATGAAACACATGTTAATATTAGTGATTTATGTAACACAAGCTGTCAATGAATTTTAAATTATTCAAAAAATTATTATTCAAAAAAATTGAAGTTGTTACATTGAATTTATTAACACAATATTTTATTGTACACTTATTTCGAATAATTATAATTGATTCGATATATTTCACTACATGCAAACTTTTATATTTCTAGGAAGTATATTTTTTTGGTAACATATACAACACAAAACATTGAACATAAATGACATGAGAAATGTATTATTTAAATATAAATGTTAAAACCTAACCATTAAATTGTTGAGTAAGAATAGTGTTACCCAAATTAATATATATATATATATATATATTAATCAATATAAATGTCCATACATATTCTTATAAAACAATCAATTATATTTTTTAGTAAAGTCATTTTGTAATTCAAATTACATTTTTTCTAAAAATGCTTTTATTTTTCGTTTTATGTTATAAAATTATATTTAATTTATAAATTTTTTTAAATTGAATTAAAAAAAATCATTTTTAAATCATAATATAAATAATTTCTTTAGGTGGAGTTTTTAGAATTTTTTTAAAAGAGTGACTTTTCAATGATTAGTGAGAAATATCAAATTTTCAAATATTATTAATTATGTTGATTATCATTTATAATTTTAATGTTTCATTGTAAATTTAATTTAATTTTAAATTAAAAAAATATTGTATAATTATATTTAAAATAATTAATTATTTCTAAATCATATTGATACCTGATTTTGATAGAAATTTATTTTTAGGATTAGATCCCCAGTTTTTTAGAAAATATTTTAAAATAAATAATGTTATTCAATTTAAAATATTTTAATTAATATTTATTTAAGAATTATTTAAATTATGTTTCTATATTATATAACTAAATATATAAATTTAAATCCACTTCATGATGATTACTAGTCATATAGTGAATATAAAGTCATCATAACCCTGATAATTGAATTTCCAGAAATTCAACTTTTTGACACATTTTCATGATTTATTTTAAAATTAATTAATCTATATATATAAATTAAAATTTTTAAAATGGATTCTATAATTGGATTATGAAAATTTTTATTTTATATAATAAGGAGAACTTAATTTCATGTAATAATTAATAATAATAATAGTAAAATTATTTAAACCTGGTTTATGGGAATATGGGTTTACATGTGATTAGACTAAGACGAAAATAGTTAAAATGTCTAAATACTATGGTAAAATCATATATCAACCCTATTACATACATGGTTTGTTAATGTGTCATTTCAAAGTCTTGTTTTATAATAATAACATGGGTATGATTTATTCATTTTAAAAAATCCATGTGTGTCCTCCTCCTCAATTACAAAAGGGAACCCCCTCCCCTCACTTCCTTATAAATCTAAAACCAATTTTCTCAATGAAACCCAACTATAACTCCCCAAAAATTTCTTATAAACATATTATTTCTGTTGTTCTTCAAAAAATACCAACATTGTGATCCTTAATAAGAGATCCAAAGGCAGTTCTGTTAAGCGAAGGTCACTGTCTTTACAAAGATCTAACTTTTTATTTAGTATTTTTTCACATATATTTTTACATAAAAGAAACAATAATTTAAAACCAATATTTACCATATAATTATATTTTATTATTATCATGTACTTATTTTTATCCATATCCCTCCCCACCAAATGGGGATCAAATATATCACTAATCTGTATAACAAACTATCGCCTCACAGACCAACGTAATTTTTTCCATCATTGAAACACATGGATATTCATGATAGTAAAAATAATTAATATATATTTTATATATTACTAGATATAAAATATGGAAAATTCATACATCCTTAAATTTTAAACCTTTTCACTCATTAAAGAAATAATATTGTCACTCGTGTATATGCATGGTTTACCATCTCCATGGAGTGTTGGAATTAATTTTACATATAAAACATTATATAATAGTTTTAAATATATATAAAATAAGTATGTTTGATATTTATAACACTAATTTCATTTTATATTTGATATTACTATTTTTTATGCCAAAGAACCTGATCTTTTAATAATAAAAATGCATGAGAAAACAAGGCAATTGCCCCTTGATACACTAATATAATAAAATAATATTAATGAAATAGAGGTAAGATATTTTAATAGTATAATATATGTTATTATCAAAATTAATTATGATTTTATATTAATTATTAATATAATTATATCCATTACATATTAATTTGTTTTCTATTAAACTAAAAGTATGCATGATGTCATGGATTTTGTCTCAATTTCCTTTCATTGAGGAATATGGTAATGTTACGTACCTAATTTCATTATATGGTGTATATACTACAACTTTTAAATGTAATATCATAAATCCTTAATACATTAATTTTTTTCCTAATTTAAATTATTTAATCTACGGGGTTCTGACTATAAAATTACCAAGTAGCGGCAAATTTTCCAACTCAATTTCTATTCATTGGGTTATATTACATCTTCATTAAATTTGATATACTAAGAATATTTTTGTATCACTTTTTTTTATACTATTTTTTATTTAAGCTTATTTTTTTGTAATTTCATTTGATTCACATATTATATTCATTGATTAATTCTCACATCAACATTATGATAATTGTAAGGGTTTCTTGTCACAAACTATCTATTTTTTTAGAAATATGACATATCATACAACTTTATTATTTTACGAATTCTGTATAATGTAATATTGGTATTATATATCAATGTATCATTATATTTATGAAATTTAATTTTTTATTCGGTGTTATTTCATTCTAGATCCATACGATTCAAATGTTACTGTAGTGGAAAGAGACATATGTTTCAATATCATTTTAAAAAAAGAGTGTTTATGCATGAAATTTTATTGAAGGAAATTATTTGATAATTTTTTTAATAAAACCATTTATTTTTATTCCCCAATATTTATTAATTAATTTCTCATGTAATAATATTATTTTAATCCCTTATTTACATAAAATGATGTATTTTTTTTATAAAATTTGGGTCATTTCTATCCTCGATTGAAAAAACCATTTTCTTCCAAATAATATTTTTCTAAATAAAATTTCATAAAATGTTTTAATATGATTTTTTAAATGCATTATTACACATAAATTTATTTTTAAGTAATTTAATCAAATAAATCATCATTCTATTTTACAAACATGTTACTTCATACTTTTCTTACACAATGTGAAAGAAATGTATGTTTTTAACAAAATCAGTATAAATGAAAATTTTCATCCATGATGAAGTCTAATTTCATTGATGATTACATTAAATTTTTTAAAGTTTAGTTTCAAATAAAATTTTATTATAGTTATTCTCATATTTATTAGTTTTTGAAATATATTTTCAAAGTAAAATGTTATTTTTTTAATTATTATTTAAAGATGTTTTTATTGTATTTTTATTCATTAATGAGAGAAACAATTTATTTTAAATATAATCCACTATAGGTATGTTCTAGTTATTCTATATTTATTGTTTCTCTATATGGTTTATGAAAAGTATCACAAGGGAATTTATCAACATTCTCTTTTCTGATTAACTTTTATAATCATTAACTTATTTTTGAAATATTCACTTTATAGTGATTATTGGACATTAAATTTCCCATAAATACCCAAATTATTTATCAAGGATAATATTATTGATTAAACTATAAATAATATCTACATATTGTGTTTTAATTATAATGTCATTTGATTTAATAAATAAATATTGATATTTCATATTCTTTACTCAATATGGAAATTAATTTGATAAAGCCTGTGGTAGGTGAATTAAATTGATCATTTTATATATGATAAATGTTTTAGAAATGTAGTGACTAATGGGGCCTATAATTATAAAACCCCTTTATTCATTGGTTTTATCATGGGATGAATTAGTAAAATAGAATTAAATTGGGTTTTACCCAAATTCTTAATCAATTTTGTGAAAGGAATTGATGATACAAATATACTACTTCATGAGATCATGATGGACAATATTTATAAATTCCTTTCATTAAGAATTTCATTTTCATTATCCATGGGATATCTTCATTGATATTATTCATTGATTCAATTTTTTCTCATGATATTTATTAAATGGAATATTTATACAGTTATTAACATTTCTTTATTGATTATTTATTATTTACTTATTATAAATAAGTTAATCATTACAGGGAATGTGTCATTAGATATTTTATTTGAAATATTTACTATTAATCATCAATTATTATTTCTTTATTAATGAAATATTTGAATTTATATAAGTCTTATAGAGGATTTATGTTTACCTCTATTCTGTTTCCTTTCCCTACGATATAAAGAATGAATATTTTAATGAGTTCAATGATGGATAATTTTTACTTTCAGTATATTGTATTTCTGGTTTTAAAATGTAATAAAAGGATCATGTATGAATCTTTTTTCCCTTGAATACTAAAATATTCAATCATTTAAGATGAAATTCATTCTATCTAGCATGATTTTATTAAGGTAACCACCAACTCTTTGTTGATGGGGTCAAGGTATTTACATATATTACCAAGAGTATTATTTTTTTAATCATTCATGATGGAAATTATATTACTCTATTAATTTTGGAGGTATTAAACACCCAAAGAAGAACATCATATAACAAATTAATGAGTAAGTGTGTGAATTTATATAGTTATAATATAATTTCTATATATTAATATTGATTTAAGAAACATATAATTATAGTTGTTGATAATATTTTGAATGATTTAATAGGTGAATATAAATAAAAGTGACGATGAAGAACTCATTAATTGATTTGATGAAATGTCTCCTTAACATAGTATCTTCCTAAATAATGAAGTAATTTTTCATCCTTCCTACAACCAACGATTAGAAAACACATTATAAAAATTCAGGAGAAGATTTTTTATCTGAAATAAATAGGAATAAATAGAGATGTGATATTTTATGTGATGTGGTTCGGTCCTTTTATATGCTAGAATGAGGTACATTTTATTGGAATCTATAGTTAGGTGAAGGGTAAAATACGAATCATATATAACTTTGGTTATTAAGTGATTAAATGTTTCATAGAATGTTACTATAGTATTTAGAGCCTAAAAAGGACTTACAGAATGATTAATTTTAAATTATGTTATAAAAAATATACATCACACCATCTTATCTCTTTTTACCACTTTTGAGTTTATTCAATCATTCAGTAAAATTTTTTTTTCAAAAAAATAAAATATAAAACCCCTTATGAAATTTCAATAAAGAGATCATTAATTTTGACTCTAGTTAATGAAAATCAAATATTAAATAAATAAAAACTATCATTTAAATGATAATTTAAAATATATTTGAAGATATTTGATTTTTAAATGAACACTCCACATGATGAGTTTTTAAAATTTTATATATAATTTATTAATAATAATTAAATGAATTTTAATTTACATGACCAGTTATAAAAGCACTTTTCATTAGAGATATTCATTAATAGCGATTATTTAAATTTAGATAGATAATAATATACATCTCTTAAATAATGTTATTAAAAAAATACCTTTTAAAATAAATGTGTTTAATAAAATATATTTTAAATTAATCTTATTGTAATAAAAATTCCTTATTATTATTAATCCATTAGCCTAAAAAATAATCCATTAAATTTTATAAAATAATTTGATATGCAATTAAATTTATAAAAATTCATAATATATAAAAGTAAACATATTAAATATATATATATATATATATATTGAAAATATATATTATTAGTAATTACATTTTAATATAACAAAAATTAAACATAAAAACCCCTTAGTAATTACATGTAAGTAATAATATTTAGATAAGTTGTGGAGGTAGTCGTGGGTAGTGATTTAACATGCATGAATCTCATAGTGATTTTTATGATGTTAAATTCGTTCATAAAAAATTTACTCAAACAATAATTGTTGAAATTTAGCTTTGGATTTGTTAGGGTAATTCTCTAGTTCAACTTTCGTAAATCCCATAATGATTTATATAATATTAACTTTATACATCAAATTTTTTAATCAAGACATAATTGTATAATTTTAGATTGTAATAATTAAGGGAATATTATTGTGATTCAACCTATTTTCCAAGATTAAATAAATGGGATCATAAGGATTAATTATATTACTGAATTCTAATTTTCTCCCTTTATATATAAATTTCATAAAATTTTTACCTATTCTTTTACTTTCTAATTTAGAAATTATATTTGATATGTCAAAATTTAAATTGATTATCACATATTGCTTCCTTATAATTATTTGTAACATACATAAGTTTAAAATCAACTTCTATATAATCCCAATATCCACATAAGTCAAATACCATATATTACCAAATCACATAAATTCATGATGACTATATAACAGTTCCATTTATATTATATATTATTATATAAATAATTACAAACATCTATAAAATCATCCATCATGTTGCCCAATTTCCTTATTATTAATTTTTTATATTTATAATCTTTTATACTATATCAATAAATGTTTACAATGATATAATCACCACATGTGATCATGATGATGAATGTTTTCTTATTTATATATGGTTTTATTCCTTCAATAATTTATTTAATTTTATTTTACTCATTTATCTTGTAATTTTTATTTTATTTCCATGTTATATGTCAATGATATAAGGAATTATTTTCAGAATGTTGTGTTGTAAGTAAAATCTTTATTAAACACATGAGGATACTTGAGGGAAATATCCCATTAAAATTACTAGCGTGTTACATTATCCGACCATTAATGAATTTATTTATTGAAAGTTAATCACTAGGTTAATAAAATATATTTTTAATTTTTTTAATTGATACTTATGTTCCAATAGATCTTCCTAAAAATATTGATTTTTCCACATTAATTTGACTAGGTGTGTTGTACTATTTTTTAGATCTTCTCCACTATAATTGAATATGCCCCATAAATTATTCTTCATTAGATAGCTCATGATTTAGTTGCATAACATATTTTATTAGAACAAGTGATGAAACTAAGATTTACTTATATAAAATTGTTGCTTGGAACACATCATTCAAATAAGATAGGTTTTTTGGTAGTCTTTGGTGAAAATCGTTATGTTGGGTGAGAATTTTTCTCTCAATAATACATTTGAATGTCATAATAAACATCATTATTTTTTTGGTTTTATTTTATACTATTTTCCATGTTGATGTTATGAAGTATATTATATTCTAACAAAAAATGCATTCTGATATTTGTTACAATAATTATAATAACTATTTCCATGAATATTTTTACTAGTGGTAAATTAATAATGGAGTTCTATTTATTTTAATTACATAAATTTTTTCTAATAATTTTTCTTTTTGCTTATTTTCAAAAAGCATATTGTAGTGGTTTTAAAAAAACATCATATGTATAAGAAAAAAAGTGTATATTTATTATAAAAACTAACTGATAATATAGATATAAAGAAAAAATCAGTTTAGAATAGTGAATTTAGAATGTTTTAGTCCCTATAACCATCATCTATAAATAGTTCCACAATCTCAAGGTGAAAAAATACATGCGATGAAGAAAACTATAATTGAACATTGATTACATTTTCATTTCCATAAGGTCACTTTTTATTCTGTCCTACCAATTATTATCTTTATAAAGTGTTTAACATTTAATAGAATCTATAAGTGCGGATCTTTAGAAAATTAGATTATGATTTTTCATTGTTATTATTGTTATTCTAATATATGAGATCGAGGGATTCTGGGGTTTAGGAGACAAAATTAATTCTGATCAAGGGAGACCATAGGATTCTAGATGGACAAAAAATTTTACTCCAATCGGGTTAATCAATGAATTCTATGGTTTTTGAATATATACCTAAGGATAGGTTTATAATGGGGAATAACTAAATTTTGTGGTTTATAATTATTCTTCACTTAGTGTTAAATAAAATAATTTACTTTTTGTGGTGTTATATGTTTTTTTATTTTTTTATAATTTTATTGTTTAATATACTGTCTTTTAGATTCTTTTCATATTAAAGATCTTATTATCCTTACATTATACTTGTTGTAAGAACAACACTCTAGTTTTTGGCTTAGCATATCAGATGAATAACATTCTGAATATATATTATATCATTCTTAATTATATTTTCATAAACAAGAGTGTGATATTTTTTAATGGTGGGAAGGTATATAATTAACCCCCCTCCCATCTTAAAGATAAATTTTCCAAAATTTCAACAAATAATGTGGTATCAATGTTGTAAAAATAAACTTTGATGTTATAATGTTTGAAATAAAAAGAACTTCTAATTTTTAAAGAAACAAAAATGTTGAATATTAACCTTTTGATGTAACGCTCAAGGAGAAATCATTGGTACAGTGATGTGTATTTTCTCAATGGGTCATTAATTTAAAATATTTTATATGGTATTACACATTAGAGGATTCTCATATTAATATTTCAATTATGTGATAATGGTTATCAAGAAAATTATAGGAATTTTAAATTAAATATCAATTTTTATAATGTATATTTATTCATTATTCTAATTGTATGAAAATATATATACCATACTCCCATAGGACCTAATAAACCATGATCTAAAAGTTTTATGTGTAATAGAATATTAGTTAAGGATTTAGAATAAAAGTTTATGACACTGTAATGTTCAAGTGTTAAATAGAAATTATATGAAATAGATTATAAGGAATATTCAAGATTATATGTTTAAATATTCAAAATATTTTGATCAATAAATGAGATAAGAAAGAAAATTATAATATTAAATCTATTAGTAGAAAATAAATTTCTAAAGATTTATAGTTTGTGAACATGGATTAATTTCGATATATAAAAACTAGAAGTTTTGTCATAAAAAATTATTTGTATGTCCTTAATTGATAATTATATAAGATATTTTTTGTTCTATTATATAAAAAATAATTCAGAATCCTTTATAATTTATTTCATACCCATGTTAAAAATGAAAAAAACATATATTTTATTACTATTTAATTTTATTGGTTTGTTGAGTTTAAAAATCATTAATTTAAAATATTATATACTAAAAAATTTATTACTCAAAACATATAATAACATAAAACTCTTCAGAGTAATAGTTTATTTGAATGGTGAAATTTTTTTCATAAACTACATGAATAAATTTGAGTGAATACTCAATTTATTGACTTTTTTATGCTGAAGTTAGTAGTAATTTTTTATACTCTAAATAAATTTTTTACTTTGAAATTTTCATAATAAAGCTCTTTTTTATTTATGTAATTGAAGAAATCCAAAGCATTAATACTAAATATTTTTTTGATGTAAAATTTACATTCTAAATACAAAATACAACTATTATAAAATTTTCATGGATATTATAATCACATAGAACCCCTCAAAAGAAATTTTTAGTTTTATAATGAAATATAATTCATCAAATAATTACTTAAACCATGTTGAATGAATGATAAATTATTAAACATTATTTTGGATGAAGTTGTTAGTACAACTTTTCATACTATACATTGTGTTTTACGTAGACTTTTTCTTTAAAAAATATTAATTAACTTTGGACCATATGAATTCAAAACATTATTAATTTTGAGTTTTATCATATATATTATTCATTAAAAATTAATAAGTTTGTTTATATTAATTTAATTCCATGATATTATGAAGGATGTTTTCTTGGATATTCAAAAAATTGTAAGGCACATAATTTTTTACTAAAATGACCAAAAAATGTTCAAAAAACAATGAATCATTACGTTTATAAAACTAAAAATTTTGTTTTTAAACATTATTCATTTAATAAATTTTTAACCCATGTTAGAAAATTCCTCAAATGAAAGAAAAAAGAAATGTATATTTTATTAATTTGTTTCAATAAGAATAATTATAACCCATTTATAATGAAATTTCTTTCTCTTACCAATGAAACTAATCAATATTAAGGAATAATATTAATGATAATATTATTAGATATTTCAATGACCCTATCAAAAAAAATATTTCCTTATGATAATAATGTGGAAATTGTGCAATATTATCATAATTTAATCATAAAACACCTTAAAGGATACATGTGATAAATATAATGTAGGTTAATGATCATAATAGAGTTTGAAAATTTGAATATTTACATAATTATCTTCCTATAATTGGACTCAAATGGGGGTTCTAAAATAAAAGTGATTAAAATGGAATTATTATTTTTAAATAAATAATGTCATGTTGTTATTTGTTATAGTAATATTTTTTTGATATATGATGAACAAATATTTTCACAAGTAGTGATACTTGAATATATTTTAATTATTCTATTATTTGTATCTTACCTAAATTTTACTCATTTTCAAAATGATTGTGTTTGATATTTTATAATTGATTGTTTCTATTGGATTGTTTTTTAGCATAAAACATGTTTTTAAAATATAAATTTATATGTGGGTAGCTGGAAAAATATTTTTATGAAGAATATTTTTATGGAAACCATCATTATTTAAATCTATGTTGGTGAATTTGTCGTTGAAAATGTAAAAAATCTCACTTTGTATATTTTTTTAAAACTACTGAAATCTATTTTTAAAATTAGAATGTGGTGAAAAATAAATTTTATACATGGTTTTAAAATTTATAAAACAATATAAGGATGTATTTATCTAAAAATATATATATATAATTAGTAGTCAAATGTTTTAATTTTTATCAATTATATGAGTATAATTAATCCTATATGAACATACAAAACACTAAATGAATATGAATCTAGAAAAAGTGTTGATAAAAACATTTTAGAGTCATGATTTGGAGTTTACATTATCTTATAGCTATATTACTATATTTTATCTTTTTCCGGTGATTCTATTAAATGGTTTTATAAAATATGAAATAATCACATATTAATGTTTTTTAGAATGTATTTATTTATCTAAATGATACATTAGATCATGGTATATTTAATTCAATCAAGAATTATTTTTAACATAAATTTTTTTCCTCTACTGGCTTTAGTGGATGTAAAATGGGTATAAAAAAGAACAAGAAAAACATATCACCTCTTAAGAAATGAACAAGTCTCTTGATAATGTAATAGAAAAAATTTGTTATAAAATTTTACTACTGAAGATAAATATTTAGTATCCAGAATTTGTTATTCCCATGTGTTGTAGATGAAATAAACACCCATATATTTTTGTTTATGTTTCACTATGTCTCTAATTATTTATTATAATATTAGTCCTGTATATTTATCTATTATCCTTGAATATCAGCCATAAAAAATATACACATTTGACACTATTTACTCTGTCATCAAACAAAAAAAAGAAACATTATTCTTCATTTCATTAGATTTGAAGACCAATATGAAATTATTTTTTACGAAATATATTCATCCTGAAATATTTCAATACTTAAAAATAAGTTATGGAGGATTAATATAAATTTATCATTAATCTAATTCCTATTTATCCATATCATAAAATTTAAAAAAACCTAAAAAGGTGGAATTTCATTTATTTATCTTACCCCTGATATCTATTTTATGTTTTTTATTATTAGAAAGAATAATTTATTAGTGTTACCTTTATTATTAGGAAGGATTTTTAATTATATGGATGAAATGTTTGTTGTTTGGAAGATATATTATATTAAATTTTTTAGACGGTTTGTTTCATTAACATTATATCATTTTGAAAATGCTTTGAAGCATGAATTTATATTAAAATTATAAAATAAATTAATGACACCATGCATCATATACAGATATAATCTCAATTATTGATTTCTCATAAAGGTAAACCATATCATTTTATATCTATACAAATATATCAAGGTGGGAACATATTATTTTTTTATATTAATGGTGATCATCTCTCTTGTTCCATATTTTTTTCCTAATAAATCGTTATTTGTTTTTCTATTACCCTTTATGTTTATATGTCTTCATTAAGGGCTATTTCTATGAGAGAAATAATAAAATATAGGTTGATCACTATATTCAATTTTGAAAATGATTATTCTCCTTTGAAATAAATTTTTTCACTGATGGTAAACATTTTTATTTATAGAATAAGATCATGATTTGTAATTTCATAATATCACTAGAGTGTTTTATAGAATTGAAAACACTAGTGAAGTGGATCATGTGATGAGTGATTATTTTTATCTTTTGGAAAAGATATACATATTGATATTAAAGAGTATCGTGGATATTACTAGTTTATAATTATAGATGGAATATATCTAAATTTATAATAATTTAACAGATATTGCATGATCTTTTGTAAAACTAAAATATGAACAATAACTATTTATAACCATTGGAAAAGATTATAATAAGATTCACTTAAATTTGAATGGGAGAATAATGTTTCATAGAATGAAATACTTTATTCTTAAAAAAAAATCTATATTGAGAATATAAAACCCAAAGAAATATATATATATATATATATTATACTTTATGTGTAACACACTTATCCAATTTATTTTTAGTTATGGTGAAGGGATTCACAATAGATTTTTTAAGTTTAAATTTATCCAAATTTATAAATATATTAGAGGGAATATTATAAATATTATTGAAGGGGATGAAATAATGAATCGATAAACATCATTCAGGGAAGAATAATCTTTTTTTTGAGAGGAAAAAAATTAATAAAATTTGGTTGGTTTATGATTATGGATATAAATAATTTGTAAAAAATATTTTATAGAATCATCAAAATGTTATATTATATCCTTAAAAAGAATGGTTAAAAGGCGGGGAAATGAAATATAAGAACCACAAAAATATATATCTCTTTCAAGATTAAAATTTAACACCATTTTAGATAATATTTTTTAAGATTTCATAATGAAGAATAAAGATTGGAAGGTAGGTAAACCTCAATTTGACATCACAAAACTGATGTTTTAACTCACTAAGAAGATGAAATTATATATTTAAAATAAAAAATAGAATTACAAAGAAGTGAGAAATGGTTGTAATGTGTATGTTGAAAAGTTTTTTCTCAAAGGAATTACTATTATATTGTATTTGTTGATGACTTTCCTACATTTAAAATTCATAAATGAAAGAAAGTAAATGGAAAATAAAAGGATACTTTTATTGACTAGTTTGATGTTTATAAAGAAGTTAAGCATAGAAATATTTCAAAAGATACTCTTTCAAGAATGTTGGGGGACTAAGTTGAAGAAATTTTTTTCCAGGGTTAATACTATGATGTAGATGTGTTCTATATAAATTTATTTTTTTCTAAATATAGATATTTATTAGGAAATTTTTCAAAATAATATTATAGATGTTTATTAGAATAAAATTTAAAGAATGTTCAAACTTTATTGGATGAAGAATAAAAAAATAAAAAATTTAATGATGTTGTTGTAGATTTATATAATATTTATCCTTATATGTTTGAATGAAAAAAAACACACTCAGTGCTAAAGAATCGTAATACTATTATTGATAGTTCAAATATGTCATGACCCGACCCTACCCGGGCTCGAGCCATAACTACCCCAAGACCGCCTCCATAGGCCAGGGGTTGATGAAAAGCGCTGAAGGCTAGAAAACTCGGGGAGGCTTTTTCCTGAGTACCTATACACACACACACACACATCACATTCAATGCGAAAGTGCAGAGTAAAAGAAAAGACAAGAAGAGTAAAGTGAAACTACTATATATATACCACCAAAAGTGCATCGACCTCTAAATAGTACAAAGTAAGCTGAAGGTAAATAGAAATGGATAAAGGAAAAAACACGCACCCAACCAGAAAAGTGCCACAACCCGAAAATAGGTAAACAAAATAAAAAATAGCTGGAAGGGTCCCCCGCCTGGAACCTGACTATGACCACCGCACGTTGTCCAAGATCCCGAACTCCTAAGCTCCACTGAAGTCACGACCAACCTATCTGTCATCTGCAAGGGCACACCAAGTACGGGCAAATCCCAAGTAGGGGTGAGTATTAAAATACTCAGTAGGATACCCCCGAAGCCTCGAGGTAGAAACAAAGGAGGTACCGAAGGGTTAGAAATAGAGTGAACAGGAAAAGTAAAGGAGTACAACTGAGAGTGTAGTAAAGAGTAATAGTAGGGACTCCAGCTCAACCCAACAAGAGAAAGGAGGTAGACTCGTCCAGACACAAGGAGCTGGAAATGGTGAGAAGATGAAATTCTCGTCGAGTCTTCTCTACTTATAGCAGGAGAGTAGTCTCGTCCAACCATTAGAAGCTAGACACAAAAAGCACGTGGCATACCCCACGCATCTTCGCCTCTCCTGGAAGGAGAGTAGCCAGAACCCAAGGAGTGGGTACTGGAACAAGGTATATACATATACATATGCTCAACAAAAAGCCCGAACAAGGTCGTAAGGGGATCTCCATCCCGTAGCTCAGCCCAAGAAAGTGAGTAGCCAACAATCCCAGAAGTAAACACCATCGATGCCCAGCATCCCGCACGTCTTCCCCGAACTACATGTCAAGGGGCTCAAACCACTTCACCTCGACAATATCCGCTTTGGGTGGCACTGACTCGCCCACACGGTTTTAGGTCATGTCACAAGGACACATCTTGGTGGGGGAAAGTGCCACTCATAATTGAGAGTTCAGGGTTAAGTCAAACCACACCACGTCACTGCCCCGCAGATGAGAAGTCTCCTCAAAGTTGACATGCGACCCCCTGCCCAGCCCCGCTGGAGGGTCCCTGGAAGTCGATGGGTTCCCACTATAGGGAGACTCGGAAAAAGTCGACGGGTACCACACTGCCCAGTCCCGTAATAGGGTAATATACTAGAGGGCGACCTTGATAAAGTCGGCGACAGGACCACTGCCCAGCCCAGCTGGAGGTAACCCGACATCGAGGACCACTACCTAGCCCAGCTGAAGGTAAGCCCGACATCGGGGAACACTGACCAGCCCATCTGGAGGCAAGTCCGGCATCGGGGAACACTGCCCAGCCCAGCTGGAGGTAAACCCGGCATCGGGGACCACTGGCCAGCCCAACTGGAGGTAAACCTGAAACCGCTCTGGCCATCCCTACAGGATGGTACTGCTTGGTGAACACCACTGCACTGGCCATCCCTATTGGATGGTAACCCACTGGCCATCCCTGCTAGATGGTACACCCTCATCCCTATTGGAAACAACCTCAGCCCTGCTGGAATCAACCTCAGCCCTGCTGGAAACAACCTCCTTGGTAGAGGATCAGTGCCCATGTAAAGTGTTGGTCACACTGAATCGACAAGAACTCTACTAGGGAACACGAAGTGATGGGAGAAAATCCCCAAGCCTCTCAGGGCGATCACACTCTAATCTTCTGAGTCCCTGTCGAAGCGGACTGAGTCAACTCATCCCAGAAAGTGGGAAAACACCCACACTATACGAGCACACGTAGTCGTAAACGGTGCCGCAGTCCGGTGGAAGGGGCACAGTCTTAAAACCCCTCACAATTGATTAAATAGAGGAAAAAACCATCTATACTAGAAAAACCATCGGGAACGAAACCAGTGGAAGACCACTCAACCCTATTGGTCAAACAAACGAACACAGAGCCAGGGGAAAACTCCACCTAGCTGGTCAAACAAACGAGCACAGAGGAACCCTCTACGTCACGAGAGGTAAAATTACGCAAAGCAGAATAAGACACACATGTGGGGAACATACAACATGTGGACCCATCTCAACCCCAACCCAGCGCAGACACGTTCTCAGGTAAAAACAACCACATGTACCTCCAAGTGTTCCCATATACTCTCAGAGTATATCACGTCTCCAGCCCAAAGGATAACGCGCACACAACACCCAACAGTCAACGTGAAGGCGTGATGTAACAACTCCAAAATTCCACCTCAATAGCTGAGGCACAACCAACCACATCTTGTTAATCATAACTTCACTCACACAAGAGTGCATGCGATCACATGCCAAGGTTTCTCTGCCAACACCGCAGGAAGAACCACCACCAAGGCCTCATCACACTCCACATTTAATAAGATATCGTAAGAGGATCCACTCACCTAAATAGATTACACTGTTGTAATCCTTGCGGAAAGACATGCAAGATAGACTACTTACTCACCTCAAATGGATATCCAATGGAAAATTCACCAACATCGCCACCCGCCCGAACGACGTCCCGTGATCCTGAGCCTTGACCCCTAAAACAGTCAGGCGCATTGGACCATTTCGTTCCCCTCGGGAAAAGATGACAAAAAGACTTCTCACTCGAGTGGAGTGGATATCCAGAGAAAAAGATGCATTCTGGTGCACTGCACACGATCGACGCTTCGTGGAACCCGCACCCCAGTTCCAAAGCACAACGAACAGATCGCACAGTTAAGATCCTCTTGAAAAAGTACAAGAGATGGACTATTCCCTTGTCCAAAACGGTTGCTCGGTGATAGAGATGGAAAATCACCATCAACGCCCAAACGGTCCTCATGGGGACCACACCATCATGCGGAATTAGGGCGGGCGTATTGCACCACTGCAATCCCCTCAGAGAAACATCCATAATCGACTCCTCGCACGCCCCGAACGGACGCCCGATGAGAAAGTCTCTAAACGCTGCTCGCAGCTCAAAAGACGGGTCGTGGGACCCACACCTCAACTCCAGCTTCAATGCTTGAAAACACCCTAGAAAGCTCTTCCTGGGTTCCAGGGTTCCAACTCCACTGACGGCGTTCAAAACGGACGTCGGACGCGTCTGTGCCGTCCAAAACAAAATCCCTGGGGAAAACGTCAAACCAGTTAAAGATGCGTTGCACCTCCGAGGCCCCTCGTTTCGGGAAATAAAAATTCCTAAAACTATCCCGAAAAGTCTTCCTTGACAAGAGGACTGCACGGCTGTTGACGAAATGCAAAACGGACGCCCGTAGCAGAAAATACGGGAGTCCGAAAACTGAGGGGCAAAGCCCCTTAGGTCGGACCGGCCTGGACTGGCGGGTCCGCTCGGCCTGGGCCGGCCCGCACTGGCCAGCTCGGCTCGCAACACCTTTCTCGCGGCTTGGATGTGCCGGCCTGAGGTAGAACCGATCCACCACTTGGCTAACCAGATGAGGCCGGTCGCCGCATGATGACCCGTGCAACACGGGTCGTGTTCCCCCGCGGGGTTGCATGCCGCGGCCCCGGTCCACCCCCGTGTCGTCGCGCACGGGCGCTGCCGGAGGACCCCAGTGCCTCTGCCACTGAGCAGAGCCCCCCTATGCCATGCCTGGAGGCCGCGAACAACCGCCCCGCATAATCCTCCACCGACCACCACTCCACCGAACCATCTAAAGGAGCCGCCGCCGCCCAGCCCGCCGGACCGCCGCGCTCGACCGCCGGAAAACACCAAATCCCTGAAACTTCGGCGGACATTTGCGATCGACTCCGAACTCAGATTTTTATTCCAAAAAATGTGATGGAAATATCATGAAACATATTACATGATTATGGTATTCGTTTGTATATTTGACAGCAATTCAATGCATATAAAGCAATTCGAAGCGGGATGTATGGAATTGGAAAAAAACGCAACAAAACCCTACCTTGTGGGACTTGCCCAGAGCTTTGCTGCCGAACCACCGGAGTGGCCACGCCTCACCGAAGCTGTCTCGCAGGAGCGGAGGAGGAGAGGGAGGACTGTCGTGAGCTACTTTCCAGGCGAGGAAGAAGAAGATGGAGGGGTTGAGTTAAGTGTTTAAATAGAAAACACTTAACCACCTGCCCGTCAGCCCGAGCCTGAACTCCAGATGGGGCCGAGTTTAAGCCTCCCCTAGGCTAAAAAACATGCTCTGAATGCAAGGGCGGTCTCAAAAGTTTTATCCGAGGCCCCGTTCAAAAGTTATAAAACTGAATGCCCAAAGATACCAAATTACAAAAACGCCCATAGGGCCATTTTTCACAGACGGTCCACGCCCGTGAAACTTACACCCCTCCTAGGGTAAATGGCACGTTTTGGAATCAAAGGTGCTCTTTTTTTTTCCAATCCGAGCCACCATTTAACAAATAAATGAGATTAACCTTTAAATGAATTAATTAATTTATTTATTTATCCATTTAACGTTCCGAAAGCAGGCGAGGGGTCAAAATGTCCCACACCGACATGTTTTATGTCGTTCCTAGGGTAAAGAACCCATTCTGAACCCATCCATACACTCAAATCTCTGATCCGAAGCATCATTTAGTATTTATCCCATTTATTTGGAATTCTTAGTGTGAACACAGTGAAAATTTAATTTTGGTCACACCGGGGCTCGGAATCGCACACCGTTTGAAGGAGCTGCTCTGGAATAACATCAAAAAATATTCCAAAGTCTTTTGGAGAAAAAACTGGGTTCTTATATCATTCCCTCCTTCATGATTTTCATCCCCGAAATGCAAAACCAGGGAACAACTCAAGGTACTATGCCCACACCTGGCTCCTCTATACCCAGAACTCTTGCACAACTCTACGCCACCGCACACAGACCAAAGGATTGATCCATTCACGCGAGGCCTTCTCTCGCCGATGACGAGCATATAATCATGCACACATCTTCTCGGGTAAGCCATGCAGGAGACGTCTTGAACCCACTCCTGACTTTGGGGTTAGGACAAGGCGGTAGAGAACCTCGTCATCCCATCACACAGTCTCAAATGGCCCAAAGGCCCTCGCGGGTAACTCACCTCCCCTACCAAACCCTTACACCACAGGATGCAACTAGAATCACTGCCCACACATGGAACAAGGCCCAGTGATTCCCTCTTTCAGAACATCCATATGGTGAAACACCCAAGGATATCTGGTCACGCAAGATTCCACAGTCGATGTCTGACAACCCAGACTCTCTTACACACTCGGAAAATGAAGGAGTTGACACCATCGACTAGAGAAAAAGGGCCTGAAGGCTTGTCACATACCAACACAGGGTTACACCGATGCCCCGTGCCACCCTGGTAACAACCCAAGCAAGGAGTAGGGAGAAAAAGCAGTTCAGACATAGAGTATAACATTTCTACTGCAAAAGGTGGAAGAGATGTAGAGTGTACCTTTTATCACCTCATGCTCTGTAGGATCGTAGACATCCAAAGCTCGCGGCTGTCCGCAGTCCTAACTGTCAGCTCCCGGAGCCTGACGTAGACCACCAAGTGGTGATGGGAAGACCTCGTAACGTCGTCCCCCACTACCAGCTCCTACTTCTCCTTTGCTATCACCACCACTGTGTGTACTACTACGATCACGGAGTTGCCTCTATCGTGGTGGTGCACCTGCTGCCTGCCCCAAGCTATCTGCATGCCTGGTCGGGCAGTCCCGTACCAGGTGACCTCACCCATCACAAGCATAGAACTGATTCTCTCTAGGATGCACTGGTGCCCTCCGGCGTCACTGTGGTGTACGACCATGCCCTTGAGTCTAGTTTTCAGAAAGCCACATGCGTCGTGGTTCTGCTTGCTGACGCCCACTAGCTACGACAGATGTCTCGGCTCAAATGTGCCTATTGCCACCACTAACTCCAGAACGTGATAATAAGCTCTCTGTCACCAGCACCTACTCTAGCACCGCGACATATGTGGAAATTCCCAAGGGTACTATGATAGCACAAATCTCTCTATGGAGACCCTGCTCAAACTTCCGCGCTCGGATGTTGTCCTCATGGATCAAGTCTGGGTAAAAGCGTGCACAATCTGCGAAACTAGCCACAAACTCGGCCACCGTCATCCCTCCCTACTGAAACTGAAGGAGATCCTGAATTTGAAAAGAGCACAAGGAGGAGGGAAAAAACTCTTCACGAAACAAAAACTGATTGTCGCCCCACGAAAGCGATGACTCGTCAAGAAACTGAGTCACCAGACTCCACCAACGCCAAGCTGCTCCACGAAAAAGGTTGGCTCCCAAAGCCAATATCTGATTTGTTGGCATCTTCACAAGACTGAAATGGTGAACCACTGCCTCAAGCCATGCCTCTGCTACCTGAGGGTCCGGCTCACCACTGATCCTCAACAGTCTTTTCCGCTGGAAGTCACGGAGTGCGCTCAACATGTGCTCAAGCCCCGCCTGCTCTGATGAAGCAGTCTGCTGCTCAGCAGGTGGGGGTGCTGCTACCGGCCCACCTGGAGAAAGTGGCTTTCATGATAGGTCCTAGACAATGGCCTCGTAGCACACAGGGTCATCGTCATGAACCAAAGCTGGTATCCTGGATGGCTTTCTTCGCGGAGACATCCTAAAAATTATGAAGGAGTGTCGCGGTCAGATGAGCATATGGGTATATACCAATGACAACAAAAATGGGTAGCTGACTCAAGAAGTATAGTCAAAGATTCAATCCTATGTGATGCACAAACAAATTTTCCCTGCAACAAGTGTCTCAGCATGCCGAGTCGACAAGCGGGTTATCAAGGTCCTGGTGAATGGATACATCGGACGCCACACCATCACTGGACTCCCTGGCCTGAGGTCCGCTCTCGAGACACGTTAACACCATTTCCCTGAATCCCAACTAATTCCTTCTATTTTAGGGATGTCCGAACATCATCCTAAGGAACAAACCACCTTTGATACCACTTTGTCATGACCCGACTCTACCCGGGCTCGAGCCACAAATACCCCAACCTGCCTCCATAGGCCAGGGGCTGGGGACAAGCGCCGAAGGCTAAACAACTCGGGGATGCCTTTTCCTAAGTACCTGTACACACACACACACAACACACTCAATGCGAAAGTACAGAGTAAAAGAAAAGACAAGCAGAGTAAAGTGAAACTGCTATATATAAACCACCAAAAGTGCATCGACCTCTAAACAGTACAAAGTATGATAAAGGTAAACCGAAAATGAAAAATGGAAAAACACATGCCCAACTATAAAAGTGCCACAACCTGTCAATAGTTAAACAATAGAAAAAAACATCTGGAAGTGTCCCCCACCAAGAACCTAACTACGACCACCACACGCGGTCCAAGCTCCCTAACTCCTAAGATCCACTGAAGTCACAACCAACATATCTGTCGTATGCAAGGGAACACCAAGTTTGGAAAAATCCCAAGCAGGGTTGAGCATAAAAATACTCATTTGGATACCCCAAAGGCTCGAGGGAGCAACAAAAGAAGGTACCGAAGGGTTATCAGTAGAGCGAACATGAAAAGTAAAGGAGTACAACCGAGAGTGCAGTAATGAGTAATAGTAGAGAGTCCAGCTCAACCCAACAACAGAAAGGCGGTAGACTCATCCAGACATAAGGATCTAGAAACGATGAGAAGATGAACTTCTCATTGAGTCTTTTATACCTATAGAAATAGAGTAGACTCGTCCAACCACGAGAAGCTAGACACAGAAATCACGTGGCATACCGCGCGCGTCTTCGCCTCTCTTGGAAGAAGAGTAGCCAAAACCCAAGGAGTGGGTACTGGAACAAGGTATACACATATACATATTCTCGACAAGAAGCCTGAACAAGGTTGTAAGGGGATCTCCATCCCGTAGCTCATCCCACGAAAGTGAGTAGCCAAAAGTCCAATAAGTAAACACCATCGATGCGCAGTATCCTGCACGTCTGCCCCAAACTACAATTCAAGGGGATCAAACCACTACACCTCGACGCTATCTGTTTTGGGACGCACTGACTCACCCGCACAGTTTTAGGTCGCGTCACAAGGACACGTCTCGGTGGGGGAAAGAACCCCTCATATATCAGAGTTCTGGGTTAAGTCAAACCACACCTCGTCACTGCCCCGTAGTAGAGAAGTCTCCTCAAATTCGACATGCGACCCCCTGCCCAGCCCCGCTGGAGGGTCTCTGGAAGTCAACGGGTTCGCACTACAGGGATACCTGGCAAGATTCGATGGGTGCCACACTGCCCAGTCCTGTAACAGGGTAATCCACTGGAGGGAGACCTGGCTAAATTTGGTGATGAGACCATTACCCAGCCCAGCTGAAGGTAACTTGGCATCGGGGACCACTACCCAGCCCAGATGGAGGTAAGCCCGACATCAGGGACCACTACACAGCCCAACTAGAGGTCAGCCCAGTATCTGGGACCACTACTCAGCCCAATTGGAGGAAAAACAGGCATCAAATACCACTGCACAGCCCAGTTGGAGGTAAACCCAGAACCGCTCTGGCCATCCCTGCTGGATGGTACTGCTTGGTGAACACCACTGTACTGGACATCTCTACTGGATGGTAACCCACTGGCCATCCCTACTAGATGGTACAACCTCATCCCTGCTAGAAACAACCTCAGCCCTGCTGGAAACAACATCAGCCCTGCTGGAAACAACCTCGTGGGTAGAGGATCGGTGCTCGCGTAATGTTTTGGTCACACCGAATCCACAAGAACTCTTCCAGGGAACACTAACTGACGGGAGCAACTCCCCAAGCCTCTCAGGCTGATTACGCTCCAATACGCTGAGTCACTATCGAAGCGGACCGAGTCAACTCATCCTAGAAAGTGGGAAAACACCCACGTTGTACGAGCACACATAGTGGTAAATGGTGCCTCAGTCGGGTGGAAGGGGTATGGTATGAAACCTCTCACAGCTGAAGAAACAGCGGAACAACCCATCTCTGCTGGCCAAACCATCGAGAACGAAACCGGGGGGATACCACTCAACCCTACTGGTTAAACAAATGAACACAGATCCAGGGGAAAACTCCACCCAGATGGTCAAACAAACGAGCGCAGAGGGACCCTCTACGTCGCGAGAGGTCAAAATAAGCAAAGCAGAATACGAAATGCACATGGGTCCCTCACGAAATGTGGCCCCATCTCAACCCCAACCAAGCGCACAAACATTCTCAGGTACAAACAACCACATGTACCTCCATGCGTTCCTGTATACTCCCAGATTATATCACGTCTCTATCCCAAAGGCTAACATGCACATGGCACCCAACAGTCAACGTAAAGGCGTGACGTAACATCTCCAACATGCCACCTCAACGGCTGAGGCACATCCAACCACATCTCGTTAAGCACAACTTCACTCACACGAGAGTGCATGTGATCACACACCAAGGGTTCTCTGCAAACACCATAGGAAGAACCACCACCAGGTCACCTTCACATTCCACATTTAATAAGATCACGTAAGTGGCTCTTCTTTCCTGAATAGATTACAACGTTGTAATCCTCGTGGAAAGACATGCGAGATAGAATAAATACTCTCCTCAAACGGATATATGACGGAAGAGTAACCAACACCGCCTCACGCTCGAACGACGTCCTGTGATCCCGAGCCTCGGCCCCGAAAACATTTAGGGGGCATCGCACTATTGTGATCCCCTCGGGAAAACACGACAAAAATAATTCTCACATGAGTGGAACAGATATACGGAGAAAAAGATGCATTCCGGTGCACCGCACATGCGCGACGATTCGTGGGACCCGCACCCCAGTAACGAAACACAACGAACGGATCGCACCGTTGCGATCCTCTTGAAAAAGTACACGAGATGGACTATTAACTTTTCCAAAACGGTTTCCTGGTGATAGAGATGAAAAATCCCCGTCAACACCCAAACGACCCTCATGCGTCCTGCACCATCGTGCTGAATTAGGGTGGGCGGATTGCACCTTTGCAATCCCCTCGGAAAAAAATCAGAATCGACTGCTCGTACCCCCAAACGGATGCCCCATGAGAAAGTCACTAAACGATGCTCGCTGCTCAAAAGACGGGCCATGGGGCCCATGCCTCAACTCTGTCTTCAACGCCCAAAACCACCATGGAAAGCTCCGCTTCGGGTCTAGGGTCCCAACACCACTGAAGACGTTCAAAACGAAAGTCAGACGCGTCCGTGCCATCCAAAACAAAATCCCTCGGGAAAATGTCAAACCACATAAAGACGCATTGCGCCTTCGAGGCCCCTCGTTTTGGGAATTAAAAATTCCTGAGACAATCTCAAAAAGTCCGCCTTAATACCAGGCCGGCGCTGCTGTTGACGGCATGAAAAACGGATGCCCGTAGGGGAAAATACGGGCGTTCGAAAACTGAGGGGCAAAGCCCCTTGGGCCAGACCGGCCTGGACCGGCCGGTCCACCCAGCCTGGGCCGGCCCGCGCTAGCCAGCTTGGCTCGAATCGCCTGGCCCGCGGTTTGGACGGGCATCCCAGTAGTGGTTCTAGTCCACCGCTTGGCCGAATGCCGCAACCCCGGTCCACCCCCGTGACGTCGTGCACGGGCGCCGCCGGAGGACCCTGGTGCCTCCGCCGCTACGGAGAGCCCCCCGCCGCCATACCTGGAGCCCACGGCCGACCTCCCCGCTGAAGCCACCGATGACCACCACTCCACCGAACCATCTAAAGGAACCTCCACCGCCCAGCTCGCTGGACGGCCGCGCTCGACCGCCCGAAAACACCAAATCCCGCAAACTTCGTAGAACATTTGCGATCGACTCTGAACTCGGATTTTAACTCCGAAAAATGCAATGGAAATCTCATGAAACATATTACACGATTATGGGCATCGTTTGTATATTCGACATAAATTCAATGCATATAAAGAAATTCGATGAGGGATTTATGGAATTGAAAAAAAAACGCAACAAAACCCTACCTCGTGGGCGTTGCCCGGAGCTTCGCCACCGAACCGCCGGAGTGGTCGCGCCTCACCGGAGCTGTCTCGCCGGAGTGGAGCAGGAGAGGGAGGACTTCCACCAGCTGCTATCCAGGTGAGGAAGATGAAGAGGGAGTGGTGAGTTAAGTGTTTAAATAGAAAACACTTAACCACCCGCCCGTCGGCCCGAACCCGAACTCCCGATGGGGTCGGCATTAAGCCACCCCTAGCCTAAAAACCATGCTCTGAACGCAACGACGGTCTCTGAATTTTAATCCAAGGCCCCATTCAAATGATATAAAACTGAATGCCCAAAGCCTCCAAATTATGAAAACGCCCCAGGGGCCATTTTTCACAGACGGCCTGCGCCCGCGAAACATACACCCCTCCTAAGGTAAACAACACATTCCGGACTCAACGGTGCTCTTGGTTTTCCAATACAAGCCAATGTGTAAGAGATACTTGAGTTTAACCATTAAACGAATAAATAAATTAATTAATTTATCTGTTTAATGTTCTGAAAGCGAGCGAGTGGTCCAAATGTACCGCGCCGACATGTTTTATGTCGTTCATAGGGTAAACACCCCATTCCGGACCCATCCATACACTTGGATCTCTGATCCGAAGCATTGTTTAGGAGTTATCCCATTTATTTAGAGTTCTTAGTGTGAACGCACAGAAAATTTAATTTCGGCCACACCAGGGCTCAGAATCGCACGCCGTCTGAAGGCACTGCTTTGGAATAACATCATGAAATATTCCAAAGTCTTTCGTAGCAAAAACTGGGTTCTTAAAAAATAGAATAGATATGGCGTTGAATTATTTAAACATGGTAAATAAGAGGATCAATGGAATGTCATATATCATTATGAATGTACAATATCAATAAAAATTTGATTCAACAAAAATTGATTAATCATCAACATGTGATGTAGAAATAATTGATTTTTTTATTTTTTAATTGATATAATGATTGGTCTGATAATTCATAATGAAAAAATATTCTACAGATTAAAATAATTTAAGGATTAATATCAAATGGGAAGACATGTCTGAAAAAATATTTTATGCTTTTTATGGAAATGATATATAAAATAGATAATCATATAAATGAATTTTTATGCTAACCAAATATACCAGTATATATGTCTAAGGATATTCAACGGGAATAAATAAACAAAAAAACCATTGTAATGAATTTAAATGTGGAAATAAAGTATCTAATAAATATGATGATGTTTCCACATGAAAAGATTGAAATTTCAGAATATTAATTTAATAAATTAAATCATTTTTGTATGACTTTTTCTCAAAATGATTCATTTTTTGGATTAAAAAATATTACGAAATATAAGCTCATTTATGAAATTTCATTAATGTTTATTTTGAAATAAATATATGTTTATATTTATATTTTTTCAAATGTTTAATTATTTAATTTTATATATTTATTTCTTACAATAAAATTCTATTAATTTTGTATTTTTAAAAAAAGGGGTGTAAATTATAATATAAAATATTTATTTACATATGGAGAGTTTTGTAAGAAAAATTATAAAATATTATTGGATATGGTGTTTTAATTAATCATGTGACATGTGATTTTAATAAAGGGGGAAATATATGGATTGAAAAAAAGGCCGCACTACATTTAAGAAACTAATAAATTTATTATTTTTTTAATCTTATAATAGTTTCCTTTTTTATTTTTAGGAATAATTTTAGATCTATGGAAAAAAGTAATTTTGATTTATTTTATCTAAATCTAATTAATTTATTCCAACAATATATCTAACCTAATTTAAGGTATATTTCATTTCAATTTATTTCCTTTACATATATGTATAAAAATAAGTTTTATTTTATTTTTCAACTTATGAAGGTGTATTTAGTGGTACATAAAAATATTCATTGATATACGTATAAAAATATATGATCCATCTAAAAGAGATGCTGATGATACCAAACCAACATCAATTAAACCCATGAATCTAAAAATCTAAACATTTTAGTTGTTAAACCCTTCATAAATAAATTTAATTATAATATTTATATGAAGATGTACATACGTTCATGAATATTTATATGTAGAATTATTCTATTTTGATGATTGAAAATTCATACTTCTTTATGTGTGGTTTAATTTGTAATGTTTTTAGTGGATATTAAATTTTTTAAAATCAATATATGATTATTTATTTTAATTTTTATTAATCTCATTAAATGTAGTAATTTTTGTTTTGATCTATAATATAATGGGATCTTATGTTTAAGTATATAGAAATCATTCCGATCAATAAACACTAGGAGATTTGGGAATAAAATCATAATGTTAACATAATCAAGATGATAATCTGATTCTGGGGTTTTGGAAGATATTCCTAACAATAGGTTTATAATTGGGGATACTAAAAACTAGATTTATATAATTCATGGTCATATTTGACTAAATAAAAGACCACATTTAGTTGAGGTATTGTATGTTTTTAATTCATCATGCATAAGTTTATATTTATTTATATAGTCTCTTAGTATCATTGTTTTGACATATAATTTCTTATAAATCATATTTTAAACATATTTAATTAAAGTCATTTTGATTTTATCCCCAAATTATCAAAAGAATCTAATTATGAAATCATTTTATCTCATTTTTTATTTTATTTAATGATATATTTTTGGGGATTTTTTAATTGTTCCAGGATCTAAAATTCACCATCATCTCATATTGTATATCATCAACACAATACTAAAAAATTTTGTTGTCCCTACATGATCGAGAATACAAAATGGAACAATTAATTTACAGGTTATATTCCCCTTCTTCATCTATATTATAACCAAATTCATCGTAACATTTAAAGGAATTAAATCACCCCAATCCTTTTCTCCAACTCACAATGATAATTATCTACATTACTATTCCAAAAAAATTGAACTACATTGATATATAGATAAATAGAATTTTAAATATCATTCATTTAATAAACAAGGTCAGGTCTTATAAAACATTCTATCTCTAACATCATCCCATCATATCATTGTTATACATCTCATCCCATTTTAAAACCTTATATATATCTATTTTAACACTATTGTAAAAAAATATTAGTATATAAGAACTATACAATATGAATTTGATAGAACCAACCTCCTTTTAAGTCATCAATAAAAATCAGATAATATATTTTAAATTATTCGTAGTAAATTTATGTTTTCCATTAGTTTGAGGATAATAATTCTTCCTAATTATTACCTCAATATCCAAAAACATTTGTATAGTTAACCAATGAATTTATATAGACCTTGAAACTATATTAAATAAAAATTTATATACAAATAAATAAAACTTTTCAATATAATGCATTTATATCTTATCAGGTTTACCAAATGTGAAATCTAATTTAATGGAGATGAGTTGTGATGAATCTTCAAATTGATCAACCACAAACCTTATCAAATTATTTTCTTTTGAGCCCTTAGGAAGGACCCTTGTGATATAATTAGTGATGTTCTACCATTTCTAAATTGTATATATAATGGTTATATTATGCATATACACTTTTCTAAATTGGCCTCTAAATCCTATAATGCAAATCATCAATATATTTACTCCCCAATAACCCTTTTTGTGTCATCACAAAATAAATAATCATTATGATCTATATAAGTATTAATTAGTCTAAGGTGAAAAAAGAATGATAACATATGTGAATCATGAAAAATATACTTCTTCATCTTGGATAAAGATAAAATGTATGTCTAGTTTCCAAATCCTATAATTATATATTGGTCGATGTTAAACTCCACAATATTTTCTACCTTCTTATATAGATAGATTTCATTCATTTGTAACACCTTGAACATAATATATAATGATGATTGATCAATCATTGGGGAATGTTAGATTTAATCATTTACATTAGGATAACCATTACCATATATTGTATATTCATAATAATTGTGTCACTTTCAATCTTTATCAATGATATGGTAACATGATATTTACTACTTTGAGTAGTAGTGACCATATTTTCATTCTAATGATAGTAATGTATTGAGAATTCATGGCCTTTATGTAACTCTAACATATTCTTTTTCACATGTATAATTTCATATATATTAACTGATAAGTTATTATCTTGATATATATATATATCACATTTCACTCCATAAATTTAATTTCTTAATATAATTACTTTGAAAATAATGTATGATAAATATAAATCATATTATTTGTAGTTATTTTCATGGGTATATAATTGGTTCGAAATTAAGTTATGAACATATAATTTTTCATAAGGAAAAATATCATTTCGTTATTTGAATTATTAATTTCTATCAAAAAAGCTTCTCGACTACATGGTTATACGAGTAAAATTATAGTGATCAACATTATCATAATCCCATTAGATTATTTTCACATTATTTTTTCTAAATAAACAATAATCACTTCTATGTTATTGTGATAATTGTATTTTAAAATCATGAAATGATTATCCTAAATACATGATACTATCCAAAAAACCATTAAAAATACATATAACAATTTTAGATGTTGGTATATGCCTATTTTTAATGGATTATATCATGAAATGATCATTATATATACCTTAACAGGTGAATAATTTACTGAATGATACTTTTTTCAAGAAAATTCTCAATTTATGAAATTTACTCATAATATATCACATTTGATTTTCTAAAAAATCATCATTGATAATTCATAATGTCAATATCATATAAAAGAGGTTATATAGGGTATAAAATCCCACTTTATCTATAGTTAATGATATCTATATCTAAGATCAAGCATTGGGAAGAATTTTTCACCTATAATTTTATCCAACATTACATTGATACCTGGTATTGGTAGCTTCTCAGTGATCATGATCATGTTATGCTTATAGAAACCAATGTAAGGAAATATTACCCCATCCTTATTCTTTATAAACATGTCTATAAGACCCTATAGAGGATAACATATGAGTAAAAATACCAATATCCATTTTTTCAATGTTTCATATTTGATTCCACTAATTCTATAATGGACATTATTTATAGGATATTTAAAAAAGGTATTAATCTATGTATGTGTTCAACTAAAATCTCAAACTTATTGATGGGGGTAAGATGTGGAATCTCTTTGGGTAATACACCAATATATTCTTATATAATTTTAATATCCTTTATTTTGAGTTCTTGACTAATCCTTTAGTATATATATGCCTCATTATAAGGTATTATGACCCATATTGAAGATGTGGGTTTCAATGTGATTTCATCATCATCCTTGAATCCATTTTTTTAACATGGGTCGATTTGGAATATGAAATGAGAATTTTCTATCCCTATATTTGATATGATATTTATATAGAGATAGAAAATCGATGAAAAATATAACCTTAAATTATACAATATGAAGTTTAACTATATTTATGTGATGTTTTCCCTAAACCCATAATTAATGATGATTTATATACATTGAATGTAATCACCGCACAACCAGTTTTTATCATTGATAACATAATATCCATATCTAAGGTAGTGAAAAAATAATATTATAATGTTAAATATTTGAAGGAATTCTAAGAGACAGAATAAAATATGATTTTTAAAATTAATTATCATATAACAAGTCTACCATGAACTACATCATTATCATGAAATATGTCAGTGGTATTGGTTACACATGCCCTTATTTGATGCCTTGGTATTGGTGGTTGCTGATGTTGAACCCCTCACTATCTTATTCAGTGGAAAAGTTATTTTCATAATCCAAAAACTATAAATAATTGAATCATTAATGTGTATAATGACCCAACATTTTGATATATAATGTTCAATAACTGTTGTAAATGTATTTGGGAGCTTGATTCACATTCAATACCTAACTAAAATGAATCAATGGTATAATTATGAAAAAAATATAAAAGCTATGTTCGACTATTAAAACACTAACCATTAAATTAGCAATAATTTGTGGAAATAACTAATATATGAAATATCTTTATTCATAAAATATTATCTAATTGATTTTTATAAAACTTGTTTATTTTAAAAAAAATATTTATAAGATCATTAATAGTTCAAAAAATTCTTTTTAAAAAATTTTAATGCATAAGGGATATGAGGTTGTAGTTCATGAATACGTGATCAATGATGAAAACTTATGTTTCAAATTAATAATTGGATAAGAACTATTTTTTGGTAAATGAAATGAAATATAAATAATTGTAGTTAATATTTGAAAAAAATATAACAACCCAAGAATTATGTACAATAACATTACATTACTTTTTTGGAATACTTAAAAATTTACAAAAATGTATTAAAAAAGACCTGATTAGTTTGGTGTCTTTAGAAACATGAATGATTATATTCTATCTTGGTGAAAGGTCTTCAACATCTCACATAAAGGTATCAAACTTTTGTTTTCCTACCTAAAACATTTATTCATATCCTGGAAAAAGAAAACATATGAAGGGTGAGATTAAATTATCAGTATGGTTATGCATAGATTACATAAAGGTAACCATTAACATAATAATGTAAAAACATTCACATAATACATAAATATCAAAATCATGAGTCATGAAATAAATCATGATAGTTCATAAGGAATAAATCATAAAGGAAAATTAACCATTATAAAATACCATTGGCATAAAACAAGAAATTTGGTCAAACAATTAATCACATAATATTATTTATATAGATTAAAAGATATTGTTTCCAAAATCATTATAGTGGAAAAATTCCGTTACTGAACTAGGTTTACATACCATTCTATCCATGTATTATTGAACCAGATTTACATTTTATTCCATTCATGACTATATCATGAGATATAAATCATTACCCAATTCATTGTATGGAGATATAGGTCCCACCCATCTCATAATTAATCCATTATTATGTGTTCCAGAAAAACATTAAAAAATTCACTATAACATAACACATGAAATTAGATGGGTTTCTTAAACGTCATTCCATAATAATCGACATAAAACAAATGTGTTTCCTCAATAGCATTCCATCATAAAAACTATTAAATAATAGTAATAATAGGGATAAAAATATAACCATATTTAAAGAGTAACATCTTAGATGGAAAATAATTTTGAGAAACACTTGAAAATAATTATTGAGGAAAATATACTTTCTTTTTCAAAAATGTTTTCCATCCTCAAAATGCCAAAAAAATTTAGAAGAAATAATTTTATGTGAAAATATCCTTATAAGATATGATGGTATGCTTCTAGGGAATAAGGCATTGTGAAAGCATAAAAATCCATTCACACCGTAAAAGTCAAAAAAAATTCTTCTTGTACTTTTGTCAGCATTGTCAAAACACTCCTCATATAGAAAAAGTAAAAAGATTTCATTCATGCCATTTAGTAAAAATTTACCAATGGGTAAAATTAAAATCAAATAATTATAGATGTATATAAATAATATTTTTAAATACATATTTACGAATTATGGATGTAGATGATAAATATACCATTGTAAATACTTACAAATAAACAATCTAGGATAAAAAGTGACTAGAAAAGTTATCCCTTACCTTGTACTTTTCGTTAGTTGGGGGTTTTTTCATGTCCTTTATAATAGTTCAATCATTTTATTTAATTATAATATGACCACACCCATTTTTATGGTATCATATATGATCATATTATATCATTTTGTTAATTGTATTTCAATATTACCATTATTTTGAGTGTTAACTGTTTCCTTTCCACATTCATGTTTTTATATAAAAGTCACGTTTTTTATTAATATTATGTATTTTATTCATGAAATTAAGTTCATAATTATAATTTTCACTCATCATATAAATTTTATAATCATTATTGAATTTATAATATGGATAATGAATCTCGCTCCATAGTGGAGATGGTAGGTTGTACGTACGCAAGAGCGACGATATCATTCTCTTGATGGTAAAATGGTAGGTAATTGGATGGTATATTAATTATAAAGAATCATTATCATGTTATATTAATTATATAAATCCATTATACTCAACATTATAAATATCATAATAAATTATTTTGGAATAATAAATTACCTCACTGTTTGGAGACGGTTAGTTGTACCTACACAGACATAGTTATATTGTTATTTTTAGGGTGGATAAAAGGAGTTGTAAGGTTGTTCAAAATTATAATAACATATAATAATGTACAATATAATGTATTTATTACATTATTGTTGAATAAATATTGAAATAGTAAGTAGAAGAAGAGATAAATTGAATTGAATTGGTAAATCAAATACCTCTTCTTCATTAGACTTCCTTAGGATCTATTCTTAGAGACTCTAGGGATGGAATTTATAGGAGAAATGGGCATGCTTTGGGTTATCTATAAGGATTAAGTAGGTTTGAGAAAATGTTGGAGGAGATTCCTTTTTATGAAAGAGAAGAGGGGCACCTTAGGAAACTCTCAAAATTTAAAAATATAATAAGTCTATTAAAGATCTAAATAATTAAAAATGGCCCATTAATAAAATTTATAATAAATTATATACTATATATTATCCCATTTATGATTATTTAACATTTTTTTGATTTTTAAAAAATTTAATAAAAAAGTAATTCAATAAGATATTATTATTTTCAAATTTAATACTATACATTTAATTTGACTTACAATACAATAAGAAAAGTGTTAATTTGAATATAATACTTTCACACATCTATAATATACCTTTTTTATCTTGTAATGTTTTTGACACATTAACTAATTAAAAATATAAAAAAATTGATAATATTAGAATCATTTATGCTATTTTTTGTTAATTCAATAAATATTATTTTAGAATTGAAGAGACTGTTAATGTAATTATATAACTTCTAAAAATTAAAAATAAATTAATATAATGAAAATGGAATCATTTTTATCAAAATAGATATTTATATTCATTCATAGATTTATTTTGGCCCTATGTGGACACATAAAAGATATAAAAAAAATATAGTGATATTTTGTAACTCTAATTTAAATAATATATAATTTAAGATTTTGTAAAATTATCTATTAAACATCTAAAAATCTATCATATTGTGATTATTATTGAATATTATTCGTCTAATAATTGTTTTTTATTTATTTTGGATTTATTTTAATCTTTATGATTTTTATTTTCCATTAATTAATTCCATTAACTCTGACCATGGTAGCATATTGTTTTATTTACTAAGGGTTAATATTATCACTCTAAAATTCCAAAGGAGACATAAATGGACCATTGGTGAAATATTTATCTTTATCCCAATTAGTTGGACAATTTTTAAATTTTTATTATTTTTATATAATTTAATAAAATATTATTTATTTAAAAAATTAATATTGTCAATTTTGACATTATTCAGTAGTGGACTTTTTTGAAATATCATAACATAGATATATGTTTGAACAATCTAATTTAAACCATAAATAACATATAAAATTCATCCATAAATTTAGTTTATTGAATTTATTCAACAAAATTCTATTTATTTTAATATTTTTAATATCATTTAGTTGATATTTCTATTAATAAAATAATTTCTGCATCAATATTGAGTCTTAATTAATGATAATTTTGTAATCTATAAAAATTATAAATTAATATCTTAGATGTAGGTAACTATATTATATTTCTAGATACTATATATATATATATTCAATTTTATTCCCTTGTAAATCCTCAAATTAAAATTAATATACTTTTATAAAATGAGAGTGTGACATTTTGTCACATTCATTACTTTTTTTTATATTCATGTATGATTTGTGTGAAAGTGGTCATTAATTGATTTAATTTAGAAAAATATATTTTAACGGTCTAATTTATTCATCCAATAATATTTTTACAGGTTTTATGATTATTTTATAATATTATTTTTACCTTTAATTACCTGATTTTCCTTTAACCTTAGAAATAAAAATAATTACTAAAGTTACTATTCATAATACCCAAAAATAAATGTTCCCTATTAAAATAATTTGGACCCACTGATTCCAAATATGGAATCTATTTTTTATTATTCAAAACACAGAATTGGTAGGAATTCATTTTAAATTAATTCTTTATGTTAAGTCCCAAAATCAGGTTTTTAAAAAGTAAAAAATTATCAAAAGATTTCCATCTCTTTATGTCCAATTTAAATACGAAATTACATCCAATGGAAAGATTTGGATTAAATAAAAAAAATTAAATCCAATATCACTTAAAAACCAATAAAAAATATAATCTACCTATATAAATAAATTAGATGAAAAGGGACTTTTGAATAAAAATGTAGAATTTTTCACTATTCATTAAAACATTACTTTTATCAGAAAAATACCAATAATTCAAAAATAGTAAATTTTTATGTTCCTCATCCAAATTAGAAGTTTATTTTTTTAAATATAAAATTTAAAAGTGTTAAAATCTAAATTTAAAATGGGTGAACCATCAAAAGGTGGCAAAACTGCATTTTTAAAAAAATACTTCTTTTATCTGAAAACATTGAATTTGTTCTTATACCATGTCTAGGAAATACATAATATGAATTTTAATGTTATATAAAATAAAAAATTTGGTTAATAATATTAAAAAAGGCTAGTTTATAAACCATTAAATAATAATATTTTAATAACATATCGTTGTTTAGTAAAACATGGTATCGCGTACAATGCTAGCTATCGATGAAGGTCATTCTTGAGTGTAATGAAGACAAATTCACAATTTCGTTTACTAAAACCAAATATGGTATTGAATATAGTGAAAGATAATAATGTAGTAGTATAGGACACACGAAATCAATGGAAATTAAAAGGAATCTTTCTCATAATATCTTAGGGTGTCACATTCTAACCCCCTTAAAATGGATTTTTTCTTCGAAATTATTCAGGGTTATAAATGGATTAGTAAATGAAAGTTTTGTTCATGGAAAAAACATCGTAAAAAGGAATACTAAAACATATTTTTAAAAAGGAATGTAAGAATCATAATAGTTAACCAAAGTATCTTATCACATGGTTTCCACATAAGAGAACATATTTGAGAAGTGAAAAAATGGATTTGGAATAGAAATCAAACCATCATGTTATGATAGAAAATAAAACTGAATAAGGTTTTTAGAAATCTAAATACTATAAATCCATATATCTATGTTGATTTAAGGGACCATCTAATTCCTTACATAAGAATGTACTTGGATAAGATTTTGGGTTATAAGATCATTTTCCTAAAGTTTATGAATTTTTTCATGAGAAGAAATATTTACTTGATTTCAATACTATCTCACCATTGGTCATTCCTAGAAAAATGTCCACTTAATCTATCATTTATATAAACTATGTTTAATTTTTTATTATGTATTTTTTATCATATCATGTGATATAATGATAGTTCATTCCATATATCTTCCAATAAGGTTTGAACAGGTTATCAAATATGCATAAGTTCACCTATAGTGTAATGCCCCGACCCCAGTTATTGAGAGTCGGTGAATTATTGGATAACATTGGCATGATCAAAAAAGATCAAGTCTCGAAAGACTGATTAGTTTAGTAGCCTTAGAAACACTAGATACATTCATAAGTCTTACATTACATCATAAAGTAAAACAAAAGTACAACAATATCTTGTCTTCATATCCCCTCATACTATCCCTGCAGGTCATTCTTAATATACTTCTTCACATCCTGAAAAAATTAAAACATTTGAAGGGGTGAGCTCAGATGCTCAGTAAGGATAAAAATATAGTGGAATCTTTCATAAATAAACATTAACATTTATGAAAATGTATAACTAAAAAAAGCCTTTTGAACTTGAAATTCAGCATAATATGGAAAAATAAAATGAAATAATGCCATTTAATTATTCACATGGATATTCTACTTGTCGAATAATCACATGAAATATCAATAACCACTTTCATAATGATTGAATGAATAATGCCAGACAATCATAACCAAATATCCAAGGCCTCGTGCCATGACTACAAAAAAGATTTTGTCAAGGCCTCGTGCCAAGACACTAGTTTGTCTCATGAGTCCTACCGATGCATCGAGGAGCTATAACAGGCTCCACCCGTCACTTATTAAGTCCAATGCATTCCTCATATGAATAGGTTTAAACATATCATAAACCATAACATAATCGTATCACATAAAACATGCATCTAGGAAACATAACATTTCCAAATTTCAATCACAAGATATCAATACAACACATTGATATAATAAAAACACTTTCAATTCCATTTTCAATACCAAAATGAAAGAAAATTAAATCTTGGTATTTATTTTTAATTTAAAAAAAATTATGGCTTGTAGTGGATGCCGAAACTCAAATAATGGTCACGACGACAGAGAAGTCGTTTTCACTGCATACGTATGAAAAAAAAAACATTTACTTTTGTCGTTTAGTAAAATTCTTCGTATAAAAAATATTCCTTTTTAATAAAAGTAAAATTCAAAGTGGTTTATACACCATATAAATAAATGTTGTGTATAAAATAAAATATGCCTCAATGAAAGGAGATTGAGACGACATCCTTTACCAAGATCATTTTTTAAATAAAATAGATCTATTATGTATATTAACAATAAGTACACAAAAAGATAGGACAAATACAAGATAGGAAATAACAATATCATGACATAATATGAAATTAGGAGATTAACCCAAAGAACGGAAGTTGGGTTAAGAAGTTCCCTTACCTCGTGTCCGACTTGACTAGACCACTCTTTAACCTCTTGAATAATAAAATAGAGTTAATTTCCACTTGCTTAAGAACCTTTTTCATGTTCATTATTCCTTTCATATCACGTATTACCATGTTATGAATATTATGTAAGTATTTATGTTAATAATGGTCGTTGTGTCGATCTTTGATACTTAAGTCAAAAATAATCTTCTTATATTTATAAGTTGATCATGTGGTAAAATATTCATTATATCCAGAATTATATTCATCATTTAGATATCATTTATATCATATATATCCATTATATACATGAATTTATAATATTACATAACATTTAGAGGTAAGAAATGAAATGCACCGTCCATGGAGACGGTAAACTGTACGTACGCATGAATGCCACTTTCATTTCTATTTCGTATATAATGGAATTAAAAAAAAGTGTTATATATATTATAATTATATATAATATATATGTTATATACGTCACATAAGTTAATTAATTTCATTCTTTATACATTCTATGTATTGCATGAACGGGTCACATCAGTTGAGGGGGCGGTAGTCCACACTTCTCAAATAAAATTATCGCATTTGTAAAACATGAAAAGCATAACGGTACGATTTAAATGTAAAATAATGATTCTTAGGGAGGAAATAAATATAATATATATCATAAATAAATATAGTGCCATCATAATGGCCACCATGAGAGGTGGTAGGAGAAGATTGAACAATCATCGTTTCGTGAGGCAGTAATTCGCCATCCACGGAAACAGTATGTTATTTAACCATTAGACGGAGGTGTGTGTAAGTGTAGCTCGAATAATTATCATAAAAACATAATAGTATATTTAATATACTGATTTTGTTAGAAAATAAAGGAATAAAAATAGTTTAGGGGGTCGGAGAAGCAAAATAAAACAAAAGAACACATTACCTTAAAATCGGGTAACTCTTTTTGATTTTAGCCAAAGGCTTCCTTGGGAAGACTTATCCCCAAAGTGAGGCTTCTAGGAGTAAGATAGAGAATTTGAGAGAGTATTTTGGCAGATTTTTGTGGAGCCAAATGGATTTGATGGTGTGAATAAGGTTGTAGAGTTGGGGGCCTTTTTTAAGAGGAGAGGAGGGGAACTCTTGAAAAGATTGAAATGTTACTTTATTATGAAATGATTTTCAGATTATAAAGGTTCCAAAATGATATATTGCGAGTTTAAGGTGATAACAGTTCTAAAAATTCTCATCTAATAGGTTTTTGACAAGTTTAAGCCTTATATTTTACATTATATTTTCATTTTATTTAAATCGTTAATTAATGAGGTAATCGCTGCATCATCATGGTGTCATGAAAATGTAATTTATTTAATGTCTAAAAATTATAAAACAATTACCATGATTTATTAAATCTTTTTAGATCTCCAATTGATATTTATAGTCTAAATTTTATCTTATATAACCCCATGTAATAATTGTTTTAGTAAAACAACACATGTTTATGACAATTTTATTTTTACTTTAAATAAAAAGTTATTAATGTCATTTTCTTACCCAAGTGGCTCCATGGGGTCCCCAAGTTGACCCATGGATTTTCCTGGTCTTCCATGACTCATCCAACAAGGGGAGGAAAAGTGTAAAGGTAATTTCATGTTATTATAACATTATATTTACCTTAAATTACACTAATTACCTTTAATCACGATTAATAAAACGTAAAAGCTTCTATTCACCGAAAAATTATTTTAATCCAATTGAACCACATTTTACTTCCTAATGAAAACCATGTATGTTGGATTTTTTAAAATCAAATCACATAAGTGGTAATTTTTCATTTACATGAAATAATTAGTTTTTAAACTACTACTTAGTGGTTTCACTATTCATCAAAAATTGAAGTTTTTCAGAAAAAAACCAAAAATTCACCCTAAGCTATAATTGATATTCTGAATTCAAAAAAAGGTGTCTATTTTAAAAAATTCCAAACATATATGTTTCATTAATTAATTTTATAATTAATTCCCAATGTCAAAACAAATATCGTGTTTTTAAGAAACAATATCAATCAAAAGATTGACAATTGTTTAGGTCCAATTTCAAAGTGCAATTAATTCTAATGACAACCATTGGATAAAATGGTAAAAATATATTATAATTATAATTTAAAACCACTCAATAGTATAATTTATCACAATAAATTATTTTTATGAAAAAATTTGTTTTTAAGTATTTTTCAATATTCATCGAATATTGGAAGTTCTCACAAAATTACAAAAAATTCAACGTAGGATAATTTCGATATTCCAAATACAAAAATGAAATCCAATTTGAAATAAAAAATTTATATAATATCAAAAAGTGGGTATTACTATTCATAACAGCTATTTTTATTGGTCAGGGTGTGGTAGAATCTCTAACATGCGTACAATGCAAGCTATTGTATTATTGAAAGAGAAGTTTATCATGGAAGGTTGGGGTGTTACATTATCCCCTCCTTCAATAAGTTTCATCCTCACAATTTGAAATTTTTCTTTGAAAATAAATGTTTGAAAATAGAAAATAACTTTGTGGAAAACCCACATCGAAAATAAGGTCAATAAAAATAAAACATTAAAAGAAAGAAAGAGAAGTACAAAGGTCACACGAGATAACCCATAATAAGATTCTATGAAAATATTGATATGGAGGAAAAACAAACCATCATGGTCAGCTGGAGAGTTGTAGAATACAGAATTAGGAGAAATTTAACCATAAGAAAATCACAAACTTGTTATTTCTTAAACGGTCATTGAGTCCCCAGTTGGAAAAGTTAACCGACAACGTTTTGGTTTTAAGTTACCTTTCATAAAGTTGAGGAATTTCTTTAAGATATTTACTGAGAATGTAAGTAAATATACTTACTTGTCATGTAGACATTCATTATTTAATAAATTTTTACCACAAACACATCATTCACTCCAAATGGTAATAGAACTCAAAAATATTATATTTACCCGAAGTGTATAAGCTTACAAATATTACCACATACCATTTAGATTAGGAAAACTATTTTGTAATAAACAGGGACTTCCTGTAGGCTAGTGGTAGGTAAAAAAGGCACGTCAAACTATGGTTGTGGGTTCGATTCCTACAGCTTTGTCTGACGCGACGGGTTATCCCCCGACCTGTAGGTTATCATTTTCTTAAAACTATAGGATTATAATATTCCAAAAATAATCTTCAGAAATGTTTTAACCTTAAAAAATACTATCCAAAGTTCAACTTAATCCATTCCAACCTTTATAGTTATCCAAAATACCTTTGTCCAGTCTTTCTCTAAAAGGACTTTAAATTCCAAAATCAATTCATCTGATTCCCCCATCAAAGTAATGTTTCTCTTATTGTCACATACTAAAAATATGATTACCTTCATCATATTAAAACCTTAATGAAAAAAACAAGTATTGCAGTACAATCCTTATATATATTACATTATTCTTATAACCAGAATATAATCCTTGAGTCCAAAAGCACCAATACATTAATTATTCCACTTCAACTATAGTAACAACATAAGATTTCCTTGATCCCTTGGCTTTTTATGAGGTAAGTTTCCCTGATTTTTAGGACATTCATTTTCATAATGCCCCATTTCCCTTCAATTATAGCATTAAACATTGATATCCTCTTTCTTTCACTTGAAATCATGAGCTTGTTGACCTTTTCTCCACATTTATAACAATCTCTCATTCCTTTTAGGAATGTACTGAGGTGATACTTCCCACAATTATCGCATAATGGAAAATCCTTCTTTCCCTTTTTCCCTTTATCTGCCTCTTATTCAACCGTTCTCTTCTTCTCTTGCTTTACATTGTTGTCATAAGACTTAGAGAATTCATTTTCTGTCTTGATAGCACATGAGCCAATATCTTCATATGGTGAGAATGACTGTGATACTAAAGCTCAATGGAGAAATGGTTTTAACCCATCAAAGAAATGGACAATCTTAATTCTTGGGTTACGTATATAATCTGTAGCATGCCTCGCAAACCTTTTAAAGTTAGCCTCATACATTGCGACATTCTCATCCTCATTTTGCCTCAGACTTAGAAATTTCCTTTCAATATCTTCTCGATGGCCACGTGGAAAGTAATTTTCTAAGAAAAGTACTCTGAACTCCCTCCATTCCATATTTGATAATCCATCATCTTCCTTTGTGTTTTGAATCAACGACCACCGTTGATCGGTATCTCCAGTGAGACGGTAAACTGCCATGATGACCTTCTCCCTTTCACTACTCCCCAAGGCGTGGAATATTTTCTCTAAGGAGTCTATCCATTGTTCAGCTAATAATGGATTTGTACCCCCATTAAATGATGGCAGTTGCTGACTCATGAAGCAGTCTAACATTGATCCTCCATGTTGCAGATCAGGGTGATCCATATGAGTAAGGTTATTATTCATAACCTGAGTGAGTTGTACTAGTATGGTGATAAGTTGATCAGCACCAGTTGTATCTCCAAATCCACTATACTTATCTTATGGAGGAGGACAATCCCTACATAGAGTGTGTGCATTGATATGGTTTCCATTCCTCCCACTAGGCGCCTTTTCTAAACAATGGCATAAACTAGATTAGTTTATTAATCAAAATACATAATTCCATAGCTGTATGACACTTAACATAAATTGAACTATAATAATAATAAAAAATTATTTGAGAAAGTATATACTCATAAACCCTTCATAATGGTTTGTAATAAAAATGAGAATTATCCTATGAATATCCCCCAGGAGTGTCATAACCAAGAGTGCAGCAATGCCCGTTGTCGTGCACCAATTCCCGTTCGAGTCTAGCTCAAAGCGGTGTTGTTGGGTTTTACCCCTAAGTACATCTGTGTCAGAGCCGCCTCTACCTGCTCATATCCAGACAGGGATGCATTGCTCGGAAAACTCATAAAATCTCTATAATACCAAAATTCTTGGAAGTTCTTCTATACTAATCTTCAATGTCTATATTTGGGATATGTGTTATAATCAGAGTTTATCTAAATATAGCCTCCAAGATTAGTACTAAACTGTCTCTGATACCAACTGTAACGCCCCGACCCCAGTTACCTAGAGTCAGTGCATTATTGCGTAACATTGGCATGATCACCAAAGATCATGTCTCGAAAGACCGATTAGTTTAGTAGCCTTGGAAACACTAAATACATTCATAAGTTTTACATTACATCATAAAGTAAAACAAAACTACAACAACATTTTGTCTTCATATCCCCTCATACTATCCCTTAAAGTCATTCATAATATACTTCTTAACATCCTGGAAAAATTAAAACATTGGAAGGGGTGAGCTCAGATGCTCAGTAAGGATAAAAATATAGCGGAAGTTTTCATAAATAAACATTAACATTTAAGGCAATTTATAACTAAAACAAAAGCCTTTTATACTTGAACTTCAGAATAATATGGAATAATAAAATGAAATAATGAAATTTACTTATTCACATGGATATTCTACAAGTCAAATAATCACATGCAATATCAATAACCACATTCATAATGATGGAATGCATAATTCCAAACTATCATAACCACATAGCCAAGGCCTCATGCCAAGACTACAAATAATATTTTTTCAACGCCTCATGCCAAGACACTAGTTTCTCTCATGAGACCTACCGATGCATCGAGGAGCTATAGCGGGCTCCACCGGTCACTTATAATGTCCAATGAATTCCTCATATGAACTGGTTTAAACATATCATAAACCATAACATAATGATATCACATAAAACATGCATCAAAGAAACATAACATTTCCACATTTCAATCACAAGATATCATCACAACACATTTATATAATTAAAACACATTCAAAACCATTTTCAATACCAAAATAAAAAAAATTAAATATTGGTATTTATTTTTCATTTAAAAAAAATTATGGCTTGTAGAGGAAGCCAAAACTCAAATAATGTTCACGGCGGCAGAGAATTCTTTGTCACCGCATACGTACAACAACAAAAAAACATTCCCTTTTTTCATTTAGTAAAATTCTTCATATAAAAAATATTCCTTTTGAATAAATGTAAAAGTCATAGGGGTTTATACACCGTATAAAAGAATGTTGTGTATAAAATAAAGTATGCCTCAATGAAAGGAGATTGAGATGAAGTCCTTTACCGAGATCATTTTTTAAATAAAATAGATCTATTATATGTATTCACTATAAGTACATATAATGAAAGTAAAAATACAAGATAGTAAATAATAATATCATTGCATAATTTTAAAGTAGGAGATTAACCCAATGAATGAAAATTGGGTTAAGATGTTCCCTTACCTCGTGTCCGACTTGACTCGACCGCTCTTTAACCTCATGAATAACAAACTAGAGTTAATTTTTACTTGCTTAGGCACCTTTTTCAATTTAATTATTCATTTCATATCACTTATTACCATGTTATGAACATTATTTAATTATTTAAGTTAATAATGGTCGTTGTGTCGATCTTTGGTACTTGAGTCAAAAATAAACTTCTTATATTTAGAAGTAGCTCATGTGGTAAAATATTCATTATATCCAGAATTATATTCATTATTTAGATATATTTTATATCAAATATATCCAGTATATACAAGAATTTATAATATTTCATAACATTTATAGGTAATAAATGAAATGCACCGTTCATGGAGACGGTAAGCCATACATATGCATGAACACTACTTTCATTTATATTTCGTATTTAATGGAATTAAAACAAAATGAGATATATATATTATAATTATAGTATAATATATATATTATATAGGTCACATAATATCATTAATTTCATTCTTTATACATTCCATGTATTGCATGAACGAGTCACATCAGTTGAGGGGGCGGTAGTCCACACTTCCTGAAATGAAATTATTGCATTTCCACAACATGAAAACCATAAAGTTACACCTTAAATGTAAAATACATAAGCGTAGAGAGGAAATAAATATAATATATATCATAAATAAATATATTTCCATCATAATGGCCACCATGAGAGGTGTAGGAGAAGATAGAACCATCATCATTTCGTGAGGTAGTAATTCGCCATCCACGGAAACAGTATGTTCTTTAACAATTAGACGGATATGTGTGTAATTATAGCTCAAATAATTATCATAAAAACATACTAGTATATTTAATATACTGGTTTTGGTACAAAATAAAGGAATAAAAAGAGTTTAGGTGGTTGGAGAAGCAAAATAAAACAAAAGAACACAAGAGAAGACATTACATTAAAATCGGGTAACTCTTTTTTATTTGAGCCAAAGTCATCTTTGGGATGAATTATGCCCAATGTGAGGATTCTAGGAGTAATAGAGGGAAGTTGAGAGATTATTTGGGTAGAGGTTGGCCGAGAAAAATGGATTTTATGGTATGAATAAGGTGGTAGAGGTGGGTGTCTTTTATAAGAGGAGTGGAGGGGGACTCTTGGAAAGATTGAAATGTTACTTTGTTATGAAATGTTGTTCTGATTATAAAGGTCCCACAATGATATATTTTGAGGATAAGGTGATAAGGGTTCTAACTATTCTCATACAATAGGTTTTTGTCAAGTTTATGCCTTAGATTTTACATTATCTTTTCATTTTATTTAAATCGTTAATTAGTGAGGTAATCGATGCATCATCATGGTGTCATTAAAAATATTAATTTATTTAATGTCTAAATATTATAAAAAAATCACCATGATGTAGTAAATATTTTTATCTTTCCAATGGATATTTATAGTCGAAAATGTAGCTTATATAACCCCATGTAATAATTGTTTTAGTAAAACAACACATGTTTGTGACAATTTTATTTTTACATTAAATAAAAAGTTGTTAATGTCATTTTCTTACCCAAGGGGCTCCATGGGGTCCCCAAGTTGACCCATGGATTGCCTTGGTCGGCCATGACTCATCCAATAAGGGTAGGACAAGTGTAAAGGTAATTTCATATTATTATAATATTATATTTACCTTAAATTACACTAATTACCTTTAATCGTGATTAATAAAACTTCAAAGTTACTATTCATCAAAAAAATTTAATCCCATTGAACCACATTTTACTTCATAATGACAACCATGTATGTCGGATTTTTGAAAATCGATTCACAGAAGTGGTAATTTTTTATTTACACGAAAAAATTAGTTTTTAAACTACCACTTAGTGGTTTCACTATTCATCCAAAATTGAAGTTTTTCAAAAAAATACCAAAAATTCATCCTAATCTATAATTGATATTATGAATTCAAAAAAGGTGTCTATTTTAAAAAATTCCAAAAATATAATTTTCATTAATTAATTATATATTTAATTCTCGTTGTCAAAACAAATAGCGTGTTTTTAAGAAACAATATCAATCAAAAGTTTGACAATTGTTTTTATCCAATTTCAAAGTTAAATTAATTCTAATGAACAGAATTAGATAAAATGGTAAAAATATATTCTAATTATTCTTTAAAACCACTCAATAGTATAATTTATCACAATAAATTATTTTGATTAAAAATGTTGTTTTTAAGTATTTTTCACTATTCATCGAAAATTGGAAGTTCTCAGAAAGTTAAAAAAAAATTCAACTTAGGATAATTTCAATATTCTAAATACAAAAATGAAGTCCATTTTGAAATACAAAATTTATATAATTTTAAAAAGTGGGTATTACTATTCATAACAGCTATTTTGATTGGTCGTGGTGTTTTAGAATCTCAAACTTGCGTACAATGCAAGCTATTGCATTATTGAATGAGAAGCCTATCGTGGAAGCTTGGGGTGTTAAATATAGTGTGACTAATTTAATAAAATTCAACTAGAATATAAATTATACTATCCATTAATGTATAACAATTAAATCCTTCTAAAATCATAAAATATAAAAATTTAGAAAGTGGTGAACTAAATCCACTTAACATTTGTCTCACATATCTTATTTGGAAGTTCATGGTTTTCACATTCAAAACATATGAATACCTTATTAATGTATTCTTTTGAGACATGGTAATGACATGAATTACCATACAACCTTAATAAATACAAGAAAATCTCTATAAATTAACTCTTTCCACACAACAAAAATACCAAAAATTCTATATACTAAAACCTTGATATCATTATCAAACATATCACTACCTTCATTATGCGCATATTATGTACTTTCCAAAAATATTTCAATCAATTTTCATAGTTATCAGTACCATAAAATTTAAAAAAACTATAATCGACCAATTCACAGATATTCCAATATTTTATAATACTATAAATGAGATCCTACAACACTATTTTTGTACCCCTTTACATAAACACATAATTACTCAACTAAATAATTTTCATACTCAATATCACAAATAGTGATCGTATGTGAATTTCCATTACCTTTGGCCTTAATAGGTTGTTGACATCGGTCCTCGTTAACCCTTGGATTTGGGCATTGATGATCATAATGCCCCATTTCCTTTCGCTTTTAGCATTGAAGTGTGGATGGTGCATTCTCTATAGTATTTTACTTATTCACATCATTACTAACCTATTTCCCATTACTTTGTCACTCAACTACTCAATGACATTATTTTTCACACTTAAAAAATTTTCTAGTCCATTTAATATAATCTAAACCATGCATCTTTCCGCACTCTGAGCAAAAGTAAACAATCATATTATTTTCACCATTGTTTTTATAATTTCATTCAAAATATACCTTTTGTTTCTTATAAAAATAATGAAATTGATATGTTATAGAAACATGAATTTCTACCTTATTATCACAAATCCTAATATATTCATAGATACTTTAGTCTCTTATAGTTAATACCCTTCTAAGACTTGGCTTTATACCACTAGTTAATTGATCAACATTACCTTCAAGTTTGATGATAATGACATAAGCATACCTTGAAAGACTTCTAAAATTTGACTCTTATGTACCAATGCATTCATCATCCTTTTACTTAAGCTCAAGGAACTAATTTTCTATATTTTTTTGAATAAAAAAAGGGTAGTACTTATATAAAAACATGTTCTTGAACTTGTCCCACTCCATGGATTCAATAACATCTTGTTGACATTTATTCTTAATTAGAGTCCCCCACTGGTCTGCTTCACAATCTAAATGATAAAAAACCAAAATGAATTTTTCATTTTCTAAACAATGAATGTGGAAAAAATATTTTCAATGGTAAAAAATACATTTTTTTTGAAAAAAGTGGATCAGAAGACCCACTGAATGAATGCAGACATTTCCGTGTGAAGGACTAAATAGAATTTTGTTCCCTTCTCTATTCATTTAGAAGTAATGAATGATTCATATCTTGTGTATGTATAGAAATAATTTTTTTTCATTCCATCTCCCATAACAATTGGTTTTTTAGGAAAATCATGGTATGATTTAGTCCATTAGTCATTAACATGGTTCATTTGGGTTATAGACATCATCTAAAACCAGAAAAGAATAGTTTGAGAGGCAAAAAGCATAGTAGGAAAACAATATAATCAAGAGGGTACAGTAAATATATAACATCTAAGGTTTAATTATTGTTTATTTATGATTTTTAATATAAATATAGTACTATAACCTATATTTAGTATTACCCTTAGAGACATCCCAATACATACCATAGAAATATTTATTAGGATCTCACTAATTTTTTCTCATCCTAGTTTTCAAATGATAACTAATCATTCACTATAATACCAACTATAATGACCCAAGAATGATGTACATGTACATTATATTAATTTTTCATAGTACATAATACATGAAACAAGCAGATTACTAAAGTCTGTATTAGTTTAGTGTCTTCATAAACTTGTTACATAATCTTCTATCTTGGTGAAAGATAATCAAAATATCCAATAAAGATCTTCCCCATTTGTTTTCCCACCAAAAAATTTTCATTATATCTTGGGAAACTAAAACATAAGAAGGGTGATCTCAAATTCTCAATAAGGGTAAACATGTTTAATATAATACAAACTATAACCATAATAATGTAAAAACATGATCATAATGTTTAAATATTAAAATCATGAGTCATGAAATAAATCATGGTAGTTCCTAAGGTATAGATCATAATGGAACATTGACCATGATAAAATATCATTGTCATAAAACATAGAATTGGGGACAACAATTAAGAACATAATATTATTTCCATTGTAAACAAGGCATTGATTACAAGACAGTAATAGTGGAAAAAGTCCACTACTGAACCGAGTTTACATGTCGTTCCAGCCATGTATTACTGAACCGGATTTATTTGTCATTCTTGTCATGTATATCTCATGAGATATAAATCTTTACCCAATAAATTCGATGGAGGTATATTTCTGGCCCATATCATAATGTTACATATTTACATGTGCTACAAAATTATAAAAACACTCACCATAACATAAAATATGAATTAAAATGGGTTTCTTAAACATCATTCCATCCTAATTGATATAAAACAAATGGATTTCGTCAATAACATTCCATAATAAGAATAATAAAATTATAGTAATAAAAAAGATATAAATTGAACCCAATTTAAATAGTACCATCTTAGATGGAAAATAATTTTGAGACACTTTAACTTAATTCCTGAGGAAAATATTCTTTCTTCATCATAAATGTTTTCCTTTCTCAAAATGCCATAAATTTTTAGAAGAAATAATTATATTTGAAAATGTCCTTGTAGGATTATAGGGGAATCTTCATGGAAATTAGGAATAATGAAAGGGAAATAATATGTTCATTCCATACAAGGTAAAAAAACATTCTTCTAATACTTTTCCAGGAAATGTCAAAATGTACCTCGAACCGAAAATGAAAAAATATTCCATTGATGTCATTTATTAAAAATTTAACAATGGGTAAAATTGAAATTTAATAATTATAGAAGGGTAAAAATAATATTTTTAAATACATATTTAAGATACATGGATGTGGATGATAATCATACCTTCGTAAATACTTTTGAATAGACAGTCTGATATAAAAATGAGATTGGAAAAGTTATCTATTACCTTGTAATTTTCTTTAGTTGAGGGTGTAGTCACCTCCTTTATAATGGTTAAATCATGTTATTAAATTATTCCAGGTCCATATATATATTTATTATATTATATATGATCATATTATATCATTTTGTTAATAGTATTTCAAAATTACCATTATTTTGGGTGTTACCTACTTCCTTTTCACATTCTTGTTTTTTCGTGTAAGTCTTGTTTTTTATTCTTAAGATGTATTTTTTTTATGAAATTATGTTAATTAGTATTATTTTAACTCATAATAAAAAATTTTGAATGATTATTTAACTGTTAACATGGAGAACAAATCTCACCATATCATTCTCTTGATTGTGAAATGGTAAGTAAATGGATGGTATATTAATTATAAAGAATAATTATAATATGATAATCACTATTTAAATCTATTATACTCATCATTATAACCATCCTAATTATGTTATTTTTAAATAAAAAATGACACCATGGCATAGAGACGGTAAGTCGTACATACTCACGCATGGTGATATTGTCGTTTATATGATGGATAAATGGAGGTTTAATGTTGTACAAAAATTTAATTACATTTCAGAATGTATAATATAATGGATTTATTACTTTAGTATGGAATAAAAATATAAATATGACATAGAAGAAGAAATAAAATTTAATTGAATTAGTAAATCAATTACCTCTTCTTCATTTGAATTCCTTTATATCTCTTCTTTGGGACACTAGGGATGGACGTTTTGGAAAACGAAGACCTCCACAATTTAAATAAGAATGTTGGTAAGTGAATCGGGTAGGGTTTGGTTAAGATAGAAGGCTCGAGGTGGTTTCAATATATATGGGAGGATATTTCTTTTTATAATAGTGGAGAGGGTCAGTTTAGAAAACTCTGAAAATATTAAAATATAATAAGACTATTCTAGATATAAATAATTATAAATGGCCCATTATTAAATTTATAAACCTTTTTTGAACATATATTATCCTTTTTTTATTACTTAACATTTTTTTGATTTTTAAATAATTTAATAATAAATTAATTCAATAAGATATTATTATTTTCAAATTTAATACTATTCATTTAATCTGACTTAATATAGAATAAGAAAAAGTTTAAATTCGAATATAATGCTTTAAAAAATCTGTAATATATCTAACAGATCCTTGAAATTTGTTAGAAACATTAAATAATAGAAAATATAACAAAATTAATATTATTAAAATCATTTATTATATTTTTATGTTAATTGAATAAGTATTCTTTTAGAATTGAAGAGACTATTAAGATAATTATATAACTTCTAAAAATTAAAAATAAATTCATATAAGAAAAAAGGTTTACTTTATATCAAAATAGACATTTAGATTCGTTCATAGATTGATTTTGACCCTATGTGGACACATAAAAGATATTAAAATACAATATAGTAATATTTTGTAACTATATTTGACTTAAATAATAGATAATTTATTTTCATGTACAAGTGTCCATTAAACAACTCAAAATAAATCACAATGTTATATTTATTGAATTTATTCATCCAATAATTATTTTGGATATCATTGAGTTTTATTTAAGGTAAAGACCCGAAAATTTGAAGGAATTGTTTTTCCATAAATTCTTTGGAATTTTACGAGTCTGCAGTTTCTGACTACACCTGATTCCGAGGCCCGATGTGCCTGGAATCATTTTCTGAAGTCTTTCTCGGGTATGTTCTGTAAATGTATGTGTGGGATTTTTAATCTTCTGAACCGGTGTTCTGAATTGAAATTCGAGGACACCAGTGAACTCACAGTGCCGTTATTCGCGTAAGAGGATCTTTACTACAGTTGTGTTTTGTACAGGTTGGAAGTTATTTTAGGGGGTTTTCTAATTAAAATAAATAAAAATATGATTAACATATTTTTATATGGATGGTGTTTAAATCCACCAAAGTGATGTTGGGGTGGGTCCCACACCCCACATAACCTCCCATTGGAGGATATTATGTGGTGGGGCCCACACGAACACTAAACCCTTCAACTCTATTTAAACCATCCTTTGTAACTCTTGGACTCCCCTTTGTGTTAATGGATCCACCTATCTCATTATATTTTGAGAACACCCCACCTCCCACCTTCTCTCATTAATATTGCCATTCCTTTCAAAACAATTCAAATTAATCAATTAATTGAGGGAGCTTAGTTAATTAATTTGACAGTGTTTGATCCTATTATTTTATTCGCGTTGGAAAATATTTTGTTGGGAGGCTTTAGATGAATTAGAGAGAATGACATCCTCTTTAATGAAGAAAATCCCCTCCAATTCTTCCACCCGGGCTAGAACGTGAGGCGACGTCCATGAGGAACACCGTCTTCCTTCCTCTTCCTATGCATCAAGGGAGACGACGCCACCTGTGAAGAATGTCACAAACAATGACTCTTCCTCCTCGGACGCACCTAACATCAAAAAATCGATACCGACGTCAACGAATGAACTTAGAATCATGGTAGAGAATTTTGACTAATTTTTAATTGAATAAATTTATACCCTCATTCTTGATGAATGCTATGGTCTGTTCCTTGGACTTTTGATATCACATAACGTGGAGGGCATGGGCTGAATGAACATGGACCAACAACCCTCCATTGATTCTTGTTTGCATTGAAAATGGAGGCCGAGACGGTAGGGTGCAGTGTCGTGGCACCGCGCCGGAATAAGGAGGCCTTGTCCATCAAGGTCGTGGAGGACGGAAGAGGTGACAACGACCGAAGTCGATGGCGACTGGAGGCGGCGGTTGCGCGCCTGCCGCGTGGAGGAAAACATCGGCCCGTATCCGCGGGCCACTCTGGCTGAATAACAAGCCGTCTATAGCTGCCTAGGGGGGTGACCCGTGTCACCCTTAGGTACCACGCGGGGGAGATGCGGCCCGCAACTACGGGCCTCTTGGTCGGGCTAGATGATCACGATGCCTGAAGGTGTCTCGTGGCGGGGGAACTGAGGCCTGCAATTGCAGGCCGCTCGCCTGCGAACCGGTCGGCCGCCAACAGGCCATGATGAAGACCCAGGGCACCAAATGGTGCCCCATGGGAGAGACTGCGGCCCACTGTGCGGCCCACTCACGCCAGATAGAACCGGCCACCTTTAGCCATCCGGGCAGTGAGACGCGGCGCTGCTCGGGTCGCCGGGCGAACCGGACCGGCCCCTTCCGCAGGTCGGGTCTGCAGGTGGGTCGCACCCCAGCAGGCATGGCTGAACCCCTAGTTGGTTCGGACCCACAAACCATGCCGGTCTGACCCCAAACCGGGTTGGACCCGCCGAACCGGGTGGGCCGACTCGCCACAGCCCACTGGGCTTGACGGGCCGAGCCCGACTTCTCTTAAAAGAGAATATCTTCAAGACTGTGCGTCCAAACGACGCACCGTCTGTGGCACTTGGACCCTCGCGATGAGGTGGTCCTTTTGTGATAAACTAATTGTGTTTTGGATGAATTTGGAAAACTACTGGGTTGGGTTGAGCCTATATCCAACCGGGCCCTTGGAACGGAAAAGCCAATAATTATCAGACCAGACATCCTATTGACGCACCATCTGTAGTATTGGTTTTTTTTATGAGAAGAAACTTCAGGATACATCAAATAAGGACTTCGAGATAGTTGATATATTTGAACCCCCTTTGCTCGAGGAGTAGACTCTCCCGGAATCGAGCGTGACGTGTGTAGGAACCCTATAGCTGGTTGCGACTGCGTCAACTACTATACTGGAATCCTCTGTGGGTTCAACAATGACGACTACAGTACAAAAATCCTGTGTGGGTTTGACAGTTCTGACTTCTGTTCCTGCATCCTGTGTTGGTCTGATAAATAGATGGAATGTATCCTGTGTGGGTCTGACAGCTTAACTAGTCCTCTATCCTGTGTGGTTCCAACAACTTATATGAGATAGCTGGCATGTATCCTATGTGGGTCCGACAGCTTAGCTGGTCCTATATCCTGTATGGGTCCGATAGCTTAAATGATCTAGCGGCTACATCTGATCATCAATATCTCTCTACTATTGTGGCATACCTGTGTGAAATGAGTCACGTCTTTCAACCATTATCATCGTATTGATTGAATTTACATCATGTGTGGAATGGGTTGTTATTGGGATCGAGAGTACGATCCGGGATGAGATTGGTAACATAGGTATATGTTTGGGCATATACATAAGTTGGGTTAGTTGATACTACTTAATTGTATCTTTCTTATTTTTTTATCCTTAGTGGATATTGTGAGACCTTGCGGGTCTCGGGTCCCTACTGAGTATCGTTATACTCACCCCTACATGGGTTATGCCCGCACCTTGTTCTGTTGGATGTAGACGATGGACAGTGCTTGCGGAGGCCGACAGCACCACAACTAGACGGTACCCAGAGGTGGACCTTGCGACGAGTCGACACATTGGGGAGCCTAACAGATGTGAGTGATGAAATGGCCATCTGTACCTACCCTTCATGTAAGAACCCTGGAGGAAGATCTAGGAGCTTCTCTTTACTTTCACATGTTTGTCCCTTTTTACCTGTACTTGTTGTTCAGTTGGGTTTGTATTATGGCCTATTACTTTCTAGCACACTCTTTTGTATTCAGTTTTACTTATTGTTTACTTCCTGTTGCGTACTATATTGTGTTTTTTTACTTTTATAAAGACAATGTCTTCCCAGCTTAGGGAATTACAACCTCTGTGCTAGTCGCCAGCCCCTGGCCTATGGAAGGCAGGTTTAGGGTAGTCACGACACGGGCCCTGAGGATGGGTCGTGACAAATTGGTATTATAGGTGGTCAGTTCTACCATAGAACATAGACTCTGATTCTTTTAACAACAATACTGTAAAGTGTTTTGGGTGTGGTTATCAGTTTAGGGAAACCAGTGTTGTTGCGGCGGCTGATGTATCCATACACTGGGACTCTAACTAATGATCTCTGACTCAATATACGAAAACACTAATTGTGTGTGTGTTTCCTATGAATTTTTTTTCCACGAGTACTTTATGTCAGCTCACCAGGTATACTGTTTTAACTGTGGCACACCTGTTTCATTTCAGGACGGCCCCATGAAGGAAGCCAGCTAGGGTTCCAAGTTACGTACAAGATGGTATCCCACCGAGCGACGAGGCCTCGGTGCAGGGCCCCATCACAGCGGTGGTACCAGCGGTACCACTACCCGTTGGGCCACCGATTCCACCAGCTCAAGCAGCAGAGAGTTCACGTCGTCTAAGTCCATTGCATGATTTCCAGTGCTCGAGGCCGCCCAGGTTCTGGGGAGAGACGGACCCATAGGTAGTTGAGGATTGGCTGGATGATATCCTGAGAGTTTTCATATTGGTAGGGACACCAGCCGACCTCATGGTGATCCATTCAGTGAGTCTCCTGCACACAGAAATAGGTTGATGGTTGAGCGTGATGATACAAGTTCATGATGAGGCATCAAAACTCTAGATAGACATTGAGAGCCTCTTCCAGGGGGGTTCTTGCCAGCCTTCGTGCGGTGCAGATTCAAGAGTTACTACATCTGTAGCAGGGAATCATGACAGTAGCTCAATTCTCAGTGAGGTTCACTGACCTCTCACGCTACTCCACAGATATGGTATGAGACCCGTTCTTCATGGCCTGGACCTTTGACCATGGACTCAGTCATGATATCAGGGCTTCGACGATTCCACAGAACATTCTGACGCATGCGAGGGTACTGGAGTGAGCCCTAATAGTGGAGAGAATTACCCCTGGGCAATCACCAGTAGTGAGACCCACCACAGGGAGGCACGTAACGGAGTCTTTTGCAGCTAACAATAGACAGATGACGTAGAGGTCCTAGAGGACCAGCCATCAGGTGGGTGACCCCAGGATACAGGTTCGTTTGTGCGGGGTACACGAGACAGAGTCAGCTATACGAGGAGCATGCAGTGCTATTCGTGCGGCGGACATTACCTCATGGCATGTGACTGCACGACCTGCCATATAGATGAGCAGAAAACAGTAGAGGGACCTTCCAGGAAGAGGTAGAGGACCGAACGTGGTGGTCCGCTAGAAGCAGGCGGACGTGGCAGAGGAGCTGGCTGAGCAGCGGGTGCTGGATGACGTTTCGAGGCTCTACCACCACCACCACCAGGAGGTCAACCCTGAAAACATGGAGCTAGTAGACAGAGGCAGGATCATCTCTAGGAAGTCAAGACCAATGACCACAATGCACATGAGATGATTTGAGGTACTCTCTCTGCCTACTCCACCCTTGATGTAGTACTTATAGACATAGGTGCGAGTCATTCTTTTATTACTGCTACCCATTTTCGGAGCTCAGAGATTCCGACAGAGTCGTTGGCTCGATCCTTACTGCTAGAGACTACTATTGGAGCAGACTCAACGATTATGCACTACTGCTGGAAGTGTGAGCTTACTCTACGAGGCGAGAGCTTAGGCTGATAACTTCTTATAGCGGCGTCGAGGCCTTACAGTGTCATCTTGGTTATGGACAGGTTATCCATATTTAATGTTCATATTGACTGTATTACGTGCATGGTGCGGTGTATTTTCATGGATGGGACCAGGTTCACCTTCACCATCAAGAAGAGAGACTTAGCCGCATAGGATATACTTACGCAGAGGAGGGGGCAGCCGATCACACATCAGTTGGGTAGTCTCATTGTCGGAGAAGTTGATGTACAGAGTCTGAGAATTCCTATTGTGGTGGATCAGTACGCTGATGTTTTTCCTGACGACGTTCCAGGACTACCTCTTCACAGGGACGTAGACTTCAACATTGACTTGTACCCTAGGACTGGGACAACACCGATATCGACTCCATCATATCGGATGGATCCCACCGAGCATCGTGAGCTGCAGGTACAACTAGAGGACCTGCAGGGGAAGGGATTTATCCAACCCACTGTTTCACCATGGCGATCACCGATTTTGTTCACCAAGAAGGCGGATGGGAGCTTGCGAATATGTGTCGACTACCGTCACTTGAATCAGGTGACCGTGAAGAACTAGTACCCACTGCCGAAGATTTGAGACCTCTTTGATCATCTCAAAGGAGCACGATGGTTCTCAAAGATATACCTCAGGATAGGCTATCACCAGCGAAGAGTTCGAGATGAGGATGTTCAGAAGATGAACTTCAGGTTACGGTATGGCCGCTATGAGTTCTTGGTTATGCCCTTTAGTGTAACCAAAGCACCAACAGTGTTCATGAGTCTCATGAACAGGATCTTCCAGCCTTACCTCGATTTATTTTTCATAGTCTTCATCAACGACATACAGATTTACTCGACTACTGAGGAGGATCTTGCCTACCATTTGTGGGTAGTATTAGACAGACTCCGAGAGCACTAGCTTTATGGTATGATCTTGAAGTGCTAGTTATGGATTCGAGAGGTTCAAATTCTTGGACACGTCATCTTAGAGGCTAGAGTTGCAGTGGATCGAGCGCAGAACAAGGAATTACTTTCTTGGGAGCCAACCAGAAGTGTGACGGAGGCGCGAATTTTCATGCGACTGGCTGGGTACTATCGAAGATTTGTGCCAGACTTATCCAGGGTTTCAGAACCTCTTTTAGCACTAACGAAGAAGGGGAAACCCTTCATGTGGTTAGAAAGATGCCAACAATGCTTTCAGGAGCCGAGGAAGAGATTGAACAGTGCACCCATCTTGAGGCTACCAGAGGAGGGCATTGGGTAAGTAGTTTAATGCGATGCATCAGGGACCAGACTCGGGTGTTTCTTGATGTAGGAGTGAGCGGTGATCGCCTATGGTTCACGGCACTTGAGACAACACGAGAAGAACTACGCTACCCCTTGACCAGAAGTTAGTGTTAGTGGTATTCACCTTGCAGATATGGCTCCACTATCTGATGGGTGAGCATTTTATAGCCTATTCTGACCACCAGAGTCTCAGGTACATCTTCTCGTTGAAGGACCCGGACCTGAGACCGTGGTTATGGATTGAGATCCTCCTGGACTATGACTTCGATATAGTCTATACTCATGGTAAGCGGAATGTTGTAGCATATGCTCTCAGCAGGAGATCCGGCATTTAGCTTCTAGGAGAGGTGACAGAGAAGCTATCCGCATTGCAGATATCCTTTGCAGGCAGATATGGAGCATCATTTCTGCAGTATCTCACAGTCACTCCTCTACTTATTCAGCGTGTCAGAGAGGCGCAACATGGGGACATTGACTGTGAGGCGCCATATGCTCAGATATCCTGAGGGAATGTACTTGATGGGTTTTCTCAAGGTGGGGAGCACGTCATCCTTTTCAAAGGACATTCCTTGGTACCAGGTGCAGGCTACGACGGAGAAGGTGAAGATCATCTAGGAGCGGATGAAGACTGTACAGAGGAGGAAAAATTACAATGGTGATTGGAGATGGAGACCACTGGAGTTTGAGGATGGCAACCACATCTTCCTACGAGTCTCACCTCGTTTAGGTCTACGAATATTTTTCCGAGGCGGCAGCTTATCTCTATTTTTTATCAGGTCGTTCCAGGTCCTCAATAGAGTAGGTGAGGTGGCTTACTGTTGGACCCTTCCACCTAAGTTGCACCAAGTGCATGACATCTTCCACGTATCTCAGCTGAGGAGATATGTGCACGACCCGTCCCACATCATCGACATTGGGAAGCTGGACGTAGATGATGGGGAGACTTTCACGGAGGTTCCAGTGGATATTGAGGATCGATAGGAGCAGGACCTACGAGGTCATTCGATTCCTCTAGTGCGCATTCACTGGCATCACGAGAACCTCTAGGAGAGCACATGGGAGCGAGAGGCTCATATGCGTGCTCTGTACCCCCATTTGTTTCCCTTGTTTGTGTTGTAGCTTTACGGATACGTAAATCCTGGAGGTTGGAGTATCGTAAATACTTTTAAATTTCAAGGAAAATGATTTCATACATTTTTTGGAATTATACGAGTCGGTAGTTTCTGACGGCACCTGATTCCAAGGCCCTGTGTGCCCGAAATCATTTTCTGAAGTCTTTCTCTGGTACATTCAGTAAACGTATGTGCAGGATTTTATATCTTTTGAACCAGTGCTCGAAATTGAAATTCGAGGACACTGGTGAACTTGCAGTGCCGATATTCACATGAGAAGGCCTTTACTGCAGTTGCATTTTGTACATATTGGAAGTTATTTTAGGAGGGTTTCTAATTAAAATAAAAAAATATGATCAACATATTTTTATATAGATGGTGGTTAAATCCACGAAAGGGAAGTTGGGGTGGGGCCCACACCCCACATAACCTCCCATGGGAGGATATTGTATATTGGGGCCCACACGAACACTAAACCCCTCAACTACCTTTAAACCCCCCTTTGTAACTCTTAGACTCCCCTTTGTATTAATGAAGCAACCTCTCTCCTTTTTAAATTTAGAAAACTCTGCACCTCCCACCTTCTCTCATTATTGTTCCAACACCATCAAATTAATTAATTAATCTCCCTAAATTAATTGATTAATTTGAATTGTTTTGAATTGCATGGAAATATTATCTTTGAGGAGCCTATTATTTTATTTTCATGGGAAAATATTTTGTTGGGAGGCATTGGGAGAATTAGATAGACCGACATCCTCTCCAATGAAGAAAACACCCTCAACTTCTTCAACCGGGGAAAGAACATGAGGCGACACCCATGAGGAATTCCATCTTACATCCTCTTCCTTCATGTTAAGGGAGAAGACGCCACCCACGAAAAACGTATCCAACAATGACGCTTCCTCCTCGGACGCACCCAATGTCATCAAATTGATGACGATGTCAACGAACGAACTTCAAATCATGATAGGGAGTTTTGTATAATTTTTATTTGAATAAAATTATACCCTTGTTCTTGATGAATGTTATGGTTCAATCCATGGCCTTTTGATGTCGCCTAACACGGAGAGTGTGGGCCGAAAGAACACGGACCGACGACCCTCCATTAATTATTGTCTGCATTGACAATAGAGGAAGAGCCAGTAGGGTGCGGTGCCATCGCACCACGCCGGATGAAGGAGGTCACAGCCGTGCAGACCATAGAGGATGGTAGAGGCGGCCGCGACCGGAGTCGACGGCGATCAGAGGCGGTGGCGGTCAGAGGCGGGGGTCGCGCATTGACCGCATAGTGGAAAACCTCGACCCACATCTGCGGCACCCGCAGGTGCCGCACAGAGGAGATTTGGCCCACAACCACATGCCGCTTGGCCAAGCTAGAAGATCACAGCGCCCGTAGGAGCCGCGCGGCGGGGGAACTGCATCCCCCAATCGTGGGGCGCGTTCCGGCGAATCGGCAGGCCGCCAACTAGCCGGGGTAAAGACCCACAATGCCAGGTGGAAGAGATAGAGGCCCACTGCGAGGGCTGCTCACAATGTACAAAACCAACCGGCTTCGGCCAGCCGGGCAGGGAGAGGCAGTGCCACTCAACGCCGCCTGGAAAACCGGAAGCGCCCGCTCCGCGGGCCGGGTCTACAGGTGGGCCGAGCCCCACCGGGCCGGGCCGACCCCCCTGCTGGGTCGGACCTGCCAAACCAGGCTGGGCTGACCCCCAGTTGGGTCTGACCAGGCAAACAGGGTCGAGCCGACCCGCTGCAGCCCACTGGGCTTGATGGGCCTTTCCCGACTTCATTTAAAAGCGAATATCTTTAAGACCGTGCGTCCGAACGACACGCAGTTTGCGGCACTGGGACCCTCGTGACGAGGCGGTCCTTTTTCGATACTCTATGTGAGTTTTGGACAACATTGGAAAACAGATAGTTGTGGATCGAACTTAAATCCAACCAGGTCCCTAGAATGGAAAAGCCAATAACTCTCAGACCGGGCGTCCGATAGACGCAACGTCTATCATGTTGGGTTTATTTTGATGAGAAAGATCATCGGGATACATCAACATAATATTTCATGATAGTTGATGTATCGTACCCCATTTTCTCGAGGAGAAAACTCTACTATAATTGAGCGTGTTGTGTGCAGGAACACTAGAGCTGGTTGCGACTGCGATGACTACTGTACTAGAATCTTTCGTGGGTTCGACAATGGCGACTACTGTACCAGAACCCTGTTTGGGTTCGACAGTTATGACTTCTATTACTGTATAATTGTGGGTCTAACAAATAGCTGGCCTGTATCCTGTATGAGTGCGAAAACATAGCTCTTCTTGTTTTCTGTGTGGGTCCAACAGCTTAGACGAGATAGCTAGCATGTATCCTGTGTGGGTTTGACAGCTTAGCTGGTCCTCTATCCTGTGTGGGTCTGACACCATAAATGATCCAGTGCTACATCTGACGATATATATATCACTATTATTCTGGAATACCTGTGTGAGCCGAGTCATGTCTTTCATATATTATCATCGTGGTGATTGACTTTACTTCCTGTGTGGTCTGGGTTGCGATTGGGATCGAGAGTTTGATTCAGGCTGAGATTAGTAACATAGGTATATATATGGGCGTATACCTAAGTAGGTTTGGTTGATACTTCGCGATTGTATCTCTCTTATTTTGTTTATCCTTAATGGATATTGGGAGACCTTGTGGGTCTTTGGGTCCCTACTGATTATCGTTATACTCAACCCTTCATGGGCTATGCTCTCACCTCATTGTGTTGGATGCAGACGACGGACAACGCTGATGAAGGCCGAGAGCACTACAATTGGATGGTACCCAGAGGTGGACCTTGCGATGAGTCAGCCCATGGAAGAGACTAACGGACGTGAGTGCTGAGGTGGCCATCTGTACCTACCCTTCCGGTAGGAACCCCGGAGGACGATCTAGGAGCTTCTCTTTACATTCAGCTATTTCTGCCTTTTTACATGAACTTGTTTTTCAGTTGGGTTTTTATTTTGGCCCATTACATTCTAGCACACTCTTTTGTATTCAGTTTTACTTAGTGTTTACTTACTGTGGTTGTGTTTTTTTACTTTTATAAGGGCATTGTCTTACCAGCTTAGGGAATTATGACTTTGGTGCTAGTCGCTAGCCCCTGGCCTATGGAAGGTGGGCTTGGGGTAGTTACGACATATGCCCCAAGGACAGGTCGTGACATTTTAAACATTATAGTTTTGATTTACCCTTAATTAATTCTTTTAACTCTTATCATGGAAAAATTTCTTTTTTATTTACTAATGGTTAACAAAGTAACACTCATATACCAAATGGCCCATAAATTGACAATTGGTGACATATTTAACTTCATCCAATTTAGTTGGCTGATGTTTATATTTTTTAAAATTTTATATAATTTAATAATATATTAATTATTTAAAATATCAATTGTTTCAATTTTGAAACTATTTATTAGTAGAATTTTTAGAGACATCATAACATAGAGATATGATCAAAATAACCATTTAACAAATAAATAACATTTAAAAAGCATCCATAAAATTATTGGATGATATTAATTCACTCAAATTATATTTATTTCAATATTATTAATTAAATTTATTTGATATTTCTATTAATAAAATAATTTTTTCATCACTATCGATATATAATTAATGATAATTATTTAATCCTTAAACATTATAAATTAATTTATATGATGATGGTAATTAGATTATATTTTTGTATATTACATATTGCTTATTTTATTCCCTGGTAATCACTAAATTAAAATTGATATAATTATATAAAATGAGAGTGTGACATTTTTTCAAGTTCATTATTATTTTTTATATTCACGTCATATTCATGGGAAAGTGGCCATTAATTTTTTCAATTTCAAAACATATATGATAAGGCTCTAATATATTCATACAATATAATTTTTACAGGTGTTACGTTAATTCTACAATATTATTTTTACCTTTAATTACCCAATTTACCTTTAACCATAGTAATAAAAATAATTACTGAAGTTACTATTCATAATGCCCATAAATAAAAGTAACTTATTAACATAAGATGGACTCACAGATTGTAAATATGGAATCTAATTTTCATAATTCAAAACACATAATTGGTATAAATTAATATAAAATTAATTCTTATTGTTAAAACCAAAAAGTAGGTTTTTAAGAAGTAAAAACTTATCAAAAGATTGTCAGGTGTTTATGTCTAATTTAAATGTTAAATTGCTTCCAATGACAAAAATTGGATTAAATGATAAAGATTAATCCACTAAAACATTAATATCATGTAATAATATAATCTAACTATATAAATAAATAATATTAAAAGGATGTTTTGAATTAAAATATAGTATTTTTCACAATTTATGAAAATATAAACTTTATCAAAAAAATACCAAAAAATCAAAAAAAAAATTATTTTCCACTTCCAAATAAGAAGATAATTTTGCATAATATAATATATAAAAGAGTTATAAACTAAATTTAAAATTGGTGCACCCTCAAAAGTTGGGAAAACTTTATTTTTTGAAAAATACTTCTTTTATCTGAAAAATAGAATTTGTTCTTATATCATGTCTAGAAAATATATAAGATGAATGTTAATGTTATATAAAATTCAAAGTGTAGTTAATATTATTATTAACGGATAGTTTATATCCTATTAAATAATAATATTTTAATAATAAATTTTTGTTTAGTGAAACTCAGTATTTCATACAATGAAATCTATCGTGGAAGGTCACTCTTAAATGTAACACAATCCATGTTAGTGTTTCATTTAGTGCATGATTATATGGTATTGTGTATATCGTAAGATAATATTGGTGTAACGTACATCAGAAGAGACTGAAAAAATTCAAATGTATTTATCTCATAAAATCTCAGGGTGTAACAAATAACATCTTCCATTAATTTTTATCGTTATGAGCTTTTATTAAAATTTTGAATTTATAAATTTTAGAATTTTAATTAGACAAAACATAAATAATTTTTTCAATTTATAATAAAATGAGTATAATAATGTTTCTTTTTGAAATTTCTTGAAACAATGGGGTTTTAGGTCAATAAATAAAAATATATATTGCTAAAAACATCAATATTATGAAATTATCATTTTACAGGAATGAAATAAATTATATTGAAAGTTTATATAATATATATATATATATGAAAATTTAATAATTTAAAAATATTATTCTGATGTTATTAAACTCACATGAAATGTTATGGTAATAGAAAAAATATTTTACTCTAAAAGCATTTTTTATTCACTTATATTAAAATTTTGTTTTTAACACTTTTAGAAATTAAATATATAAAAATTAATTTCCTATTTTTGATCAAAATGATCGTTTTAAAAAAAATTATTTAAATATTTTTTTATAAATATTATTACACTCTTTAATGATAATGACCATGATAATGGTTAATCTATTATTTTCAAAGGGTTGTTTTATTAATATTTTGTATTTTTTTTCAGATAAATTAGATTAATATATCATAAATTATTAATCAAATATAAATATCAAATATATACAAGTTATATTAACCAAAATTTAATTGGAATAAGTGTTATATAAAATTACCAACATATAATGGTTAATAAACATTTTTTTCTATAATTTTTTGTCTATATGAAAAAAGATTAAAATTAAAGATTATTTTTTTATATTAAAAAATTATATTAGTCTAAATTAAGATTAAATTAAGTGTTTTTACACCAAAATTTAGTTTTATGGGAAAAATTGTAAAAGTAAAAAACCTAAGAACATATTCCCACAATTATTTTTAAAACATGGGTGGAAATACTTATTTGGGGATTTATAAACCCAAGTTCACCACATAATTTATTATTTACAACTATTGGTGTATTTTTTCCATTAATATTGTAATTATATCTTTAAAAATTAATGGGCCATTAATTAATGAATAATTTTATTCTCATATAAAAGGGAAAACTGCCACCACTAAATGCCACAACCATTCTATAAAATTACATCTATAAACTATACCATTTCACCTCCTATAATCCTATACCACGTTCATTATCCTTTGGCCACCATTAATTTACCTAATTACCGTATTTTTCAAGGATTATTTAAAAATATTTTTCGATGTCCAAAATAAGTTAGGCAGATGCACATAATGAATCTGCAATCAGGTAATTATTTGTAACAACTTAGTTTTAATCCATTGAGTTAGAAACATTCTAATTTAATAATAATATTCTTTGATTGGTTTTATTTATATAATAAATATATTAATTTATATTTCATCTTTATTTTATAGTTTTTTCATTTCCTCCCTATGAACACATCATCAAATGACTTTTACCTCAAATATTATTGTTCTTGTAAGGGTTTTTATCTCCAAATTCTTCTCTTTGAGACATATTTGTTTTATTATGCTTATAACTTCATTCCTATGGTGTGTATAGTATATATATGAGATATTATACATTGAATAAAAATTTATTAATGGTAATTTAAGTCCAATTTAATTATATATATTTTGATATGTTTTTATTTCAATGCTTATTAATTTTTAAGGGGTTTCCTTCACTCAAATATTTTTCATGGGTCATAATCCCTCATATTTTAATATTACATTTCGTAATTTGTCTATTTTTACATTTGATGACGTTATTTTGTATTTGAATCTATTTTTAGAATTATTTTTTCATTGAAAATTCTTCTTTCTTGATGAATTCATTATTTCAAAAAAGTGTAAATTTTTTAGAATAATTATGGCATCCATTAATGTCTTTCTTGTGCATTTCCTTGTTCAATTTCCCGCTAATTGTCTCATTTCCTTACCAGATGATCATATTGTTTTTATATCCAATAATACTTTTATTCCCATTTATTCATTTTTAAAAAATGATTATATTATCATCTTAATGATGTTGGTATTCATTTTAGGAATTCTAAAATATTTAATTGTCTTTTTAAAGACATTATCATATATTATTACCTTCAAATTCAAATTTTGAAATAGGATTTATTATTTCTCTAGGTATGATTATGTAATTTATTTTTAATGTTTTAATACGTTTCCTATTCCTCTTAAAAATGATTTATGAAATGTTACTTGAAAATTACAGCTTTTTTAAGATTATATAATAAAACACTATTTAAGAAAAATCCATTCATTGATTTCTCTTCCATTTTTAAAGGATTGTTATTTAATAGAATAACTAATAATAATTTAAAATATATGATTCCATTATACAATTAGTATTTATAGATGTTATGTTTTTTTATCAAATTATTTTTATAGTATCATTTGGAAATGGTTTGTATCCCATTTTTTACTCATGGGTTATTTATGATAAGAAAAATCATGTAATTTTAAATGGAAGTTATATGTGTTTATGATGATGAGAGGGGTGTTATGTCACCCCACAATTCATTTTTTTATGTTATTATTTCATGATCTAAAAATAATACACATGAGTATTTATCCCAATACAAGGATACACTCGAGGATTTATTATAGGTTAAATAGTATAAGAGATGATTTATCCCATGAAAATGGGTTTAAGGGGGAATTTTTCCCACGTCAAAGGGAATATATGAGAATTCATCCGAATATAAAGGATAAAATTATGATTTATCCCAACCCAAAAGGGTTTATGGGAAATTTTAAACCGAGGCCAACGTTATATGGGGAGATTATTCCAAGACCAAGAAGGTAGAAAAGTGTTATCCATAGACTAATCTGTGATGAATTTCTATGGTGTAGCCATGAAATTTGGTTTCCATGATTTTTTTACACCACATTATTATATCATAATATTATTCTCTTTAAGTAATTTTTAACTTCTCTTGATTAAAATTATGTTTTCCAAGGTATATAAATGTTCATTATAGATTATATTTAATTCTATTATAACATATGAAAAATTATTATTAATCCATGCTATTTTTAATAAGAAATTTATATCCTACCAATTATTTTTATATTATTAAGACTTAATCCAAATTAAATATTAATAAAGTTTCTCTTAATGAGTGTTTGATTTCAAATGTGGGTTATGTTTTCCATTCACTAGTTTTTAATGATAAGTATTACATGTCAAAAAAAATATAATCTAGAGGAGTTCCATTAAATGATTATAGATTAATATGGCTATGTTGACAATCTATAAAAAACTAATCCTTTTGTTCCTTAGGTTGTGAGGCTAGTTTAGAGATGTATTAATTAATACATGGTATAAATGTATTATAAATATATGTTTACACAATAATAAAAAACACCATATTGGGATAGACCAATTTCCATGGTTTATTATAACCATAAAAAATATGTTATTTTCTTCCATGGATTATTTTAAATAGTGTCAATACTCATAAGATTTTATCCCCTCCCCACCTTATGCGTTCTAAAATATCACTCTTGATCAACCCAGCTCTATAGATGCTCATGGACAACACTTCTCATGCTCTATAAATATGCTCTTGGTGATCCTCCTCCTCTGATGTGGCTCTGACATAGCCATCCCACCCCCCCCCCCCCACATACTCAAATTTGATGTGGGATCTATAACTTTCGATCGATGTAGATTTAATGTGGACGTCCAACCTCCTCATTATCCTCCTCCACCGAGGGGGCTCCAATGCATATTTATCATGACTCCAAACAAGGATTAAATGAGGACAACTCCACTCCCTTGGACCTCCTCCTCTCCTCTATAATGATTATGATCCCCTTTTATACTTGGGTTTTATGTCCCTCTCATATATACTATCTCAATATATAATTTCAGGTGAATCATCTCAGCTTCCTAAGTGAAGATTCTAGAACCTCTCACATCCCATTCCATTATTTTAAATATGGGCCTCATAAGGGGAACTTCTATTATTGATGTTAATTTACCCATTTTTATATAAATTGAATAATATGGTTACCTATTTTCATAATCACTAATTCCAAGACTATATTAAAATAGTTACAGATTAATTGAGTTTAAAATATAGTTTCTATAAAATATATCCCATTGTACATTTGTATATACTCAATGACCATACAATCCCAATTTCCAAATAAATCCAATTTCCAAATATTCCAAACATCAATATATTCTAAACAACCATATAAAAATCACATTTCCTATCATCATTCAAATATATATCGTTATATAATTCTCTTTAATCAAACACAATTTTACAAAATTTTAGTACCAAAATGTTTATGATATTAGTAATATTTTATATTCGTTCAACATGTATCATTAGTGGTATAATACTCATTTGAAATTATGATGATAAATACGTTAATATTATTATATTTTATTTACAGGTGTTTTATTCCTTTGGTAATTTTTCATATTTTATTTTATTTAGATAACTATTAATTTTTTTATATTAAAATGGTGTACTGTAATGAAATACTTTGTGGTTTATCTTACTCTACTATTTCTTGAAATAACGTTTCCAAATAAATGTGATTTATTTAAAGAAAATAAGTGAGGATTTTTTTTGTTTTATTACATAGCTCCTTCGATAATTTGATAGGTTATTATTTTTATATATTCAATATCATATCATTTTTAAATCTATCAATATCTATCAAATAATCTTCTTAGATCTTACACCCATGCCCAAACCACCTTATTGATTCGGAGTGTAATGTGCCCTCAAGTTCACCTCCCCATACACCATAGGGTGCATAGTAGTGGCAAGGGCCTACTCCATAAACAAGAAAAAAAATTCTACTAAAATAAGAGTCATAAAATAGTTTAAAATAACTAAACAATATTTATAACCTACGTCCTATTAAACAAAAATAAATAAAATCAATGGTATAAAAAATTAATGTAGAAACCTAAATAATCATAGTTATGCATTATTTACACAGATTATACACTCTATTAATCTGATATAAAAAATAAATATAAGATAAATGTTCATACATAAGTCATACAACTTTCTTATGTGCTCAAAGTCCTCTTCTTAACACAACCAACAGGCTTCCCATGCTCGATCTACATCACATTTTATGATCAACCTAAAAAAACATTCCTAATTTTTCTCAATCACTATAGCATACATGATAGTGTGATTAAAAAATATAAATAGGATATCTCTAATTAACCCCAATATATGAAATCATATACTTGTATGATATAGGGTGGAAGTAAATATTCCACACTAGTGTGTCTTACTCCATGTACAAACCTTTGCTATAAGAGTCCCTACCTATCAAGTCACCATGTGATAAATGGGACACCATGAAACCTAAACATACCTACTTCTCAACCATGTATGAATACTTTTTTCCTTGCATCCTTTAATTCATCCCATAACTCACCATGTGCCCAAAGAATTTGAGTAAGCATCATCCATTACCTCAATATACTACATGATGGAAAAAAGTATAGTCAAACTTATGGATCCTCTCTTTCTAACATATCACTCAAGGTAGAGTCCATCATTCATGTCCCACAAACACATCATTAAACAATCACTCATGTATAGTCCTAGATCAAATACTACCACGGTAATGGCCTATTATCACGACTTCAACATTTAAAAAAAGGACTAACTTCATGCCCAAAGACATAGTACTACACCTAATAGTCTAGATAGTTCCATCACACCCACGACAAGGCCATGCCTCTTGATCCACTCCCTTAATATTTTTTCCTCCTTTTATAACTACAATCACACACATGTGGAGCGTATATGTCCTAAATCCCCTAAAACAACTCACTAGCTCATCGCCTAGGACATTTTTACTCGGACCTAGCCTCATACTCAAGAATATCATGTATATCCCATCAGTTCCTCTATAGGGTAACTCATACCCATAATAGTCTCTTCCCATTGATAATTAATCCTTCCTATAACCCTCCAGTAAAAATATATCTTGCAGGATCATCCTAATCCAAAACCAAATGCTTGGTCCAAAACCCATTTTAAACCATTAGAACCCCTTTCCATCTCTATAATCACTATCTAGTAATTAAAATATGGTCCTATATCATATATCTAAAATTATATTCCATACTATATAACATAGTGAATTCACTCTTTGTAAAACCCCATCTCATCTTAAAGGACTCTTCATTCTCACAATACTCACCAATATCCATTCATCCCTCACGATGTTGTCACTTATCACGAATGATATGAATAACTATATCAACCTATACCTTGAACTAATCCCCACCTATCTACCAAAATAACAATTAGAAAAATAACCTTGGATTTTTTTTATCATCTAAAACCATGAAATCTACTCAAGGTATCTTTTTCAACTTAGATAACATATGCACCCCTTGGAGACATAGTCGTCGGGAAATATAAATTACATTATGTGATAAAAATCATATACCGTAAGCATATGTGGTTGAAAAAAATTCTATCTCTAAGGATAAATGTTGTATTTATCCTTATACATATATCCAATCCCATGAAATTGGATATTATGTATAAAATTTAAATATATTTTTATTAAAGGGACCATATACCCCTACCATAGAGATACAACCCAATTCATGCTTTTCAAACAATTGATTAAGCACCCAAATTTATCATCTAGTATTTACCAAACTTAGATATCCCATATCATTTTATATGATACAAATAAATAATTATACACATTTATAATTAATTATTAAATTTAAACCAGAGAGGCATAATTGACTAAAAACTCAATAGGAATCATTCTCACACCAAAACAACTTAAAATCATTAGTGTTCATCTTCTCAAACCCTCCTCCATTTATTCAATGAAATATAATCATTTAATTAGTAATATTTTACCATGATATATTAAAATAATCCTTGAATTTAATTTAAAAAAAATTTACAATTAGAGAGATGTAAACTGGAATAAATAGAGTGTGTGTGTGTCTCAGAGCCAATACGGATGAATATCATTAACATCCCCCAATAGGGGTTTAAAGGGATGTATTATTAAGGAGGATGCATTAAAAATATTCCTCTACAGATCCCAATTTAGTCAAACAATATAATAGGTCTACTTAGTTCGTTACTAGTATACCCCCTTATGTTATGACTTGATCCCCATGGATACTATGTGGAGTAGGGTTCCACAATTTTTCCCACATTGGGTATCCCCTCAAGGGAATCCCCCACCACCACCCAATGTGAAATCCTCAAGGTATATAAAATAACATCCCCTAAAAATCCACAGTATAGAGTATCCTTTTACATTATGTCGTAGCTATCCCCCATGAAATAGGGACACCCTGTAGCCCCCTTCTCCTCTATAAAGTACCCTTAGAGATATATTGTATAGATATTTTCTTAAATTCATGACCTAGAATGGCATCCTATATTTTTCATATCAATCCAAAAATTGGTTTTCCACACCTCACATCCCCCTCTTCTTTTTGTGTTGTAGTCTCCCAACATGCATCATAGTTTTCTCGATGTAAATGTAACATTGGTAATCATTACGGGGGCACATTTCTATAGAAACCACCATAGTGTACCCCTTGGGCATCACCATGAACCTTAAAACTACATAAAGGTAATCCTTGGTGAATTATATGTAGCACCAACATAGATATTCCATTCATGCTAGGTCATTTATTCTTCCCTTGTAAGGGAATATGTACCCTAACATAGGACTACCATCACATATCTCTTTTGAACACATTGTGGTCTTCCTCGTAGTCAAGACACCATGTCATATCCACATGGTCTGTGTATAGGGATATACAACACATAACCTCAAAGATATAACATTTTAGTATTATCAATGTAATTTTTATATTTATATTAAAATTTCAAAAGGCTATAACCCTCTCCAAGCTATCATGCATAGGGTTGTGTCATGGTCTGTAGCTTGAATCCACCTTCAGTTCTCATGTCACCTAGATTCTTATCAGAAACCTCTTTGAGCACTTGAACCACCAATCAAGAAGTTTTAAATGTATAAAAACAATACTTAGTGATTTCTAAACATAATGACTCCATGTTAGGATATAAATTCACTAAACAACCCCGAATACATAAAACTATTCAAAACTCATACTAAATGTAATACACTAATAATCTACACAAAATTAAAAACTCCCTACAATAATGATTCTCATCATTTAGATTTCTTATTATCCCTATCTTCAACATACTCAACCAATTATTGTATTAATTGAAAAAAAAATCAGAGCGCTCTATCTATGAATTCTAATCCTATAGTTTCTATGAAAATATAGAAACCAAGTGAAATATTCAATAGAATTTAAGCCACCCACTCATTATAAATTCCAAATATGTGACAATGGTTAATGATCCTTTTTATCTAAACAAACCATGTTGTCTACATTTGATTCATTATGAATCTCATGGTTCACCCATACATAATACATTGATTAAAACATTAAATTTTGATTCACGGTTCTCTGTTTTATGATAATAACCTATTTAAAACTTCTCCAATGATACAAAAACATGAATGATTTGGTTTTTAACACATTGAATATGATTCCATGTAATAATACAGTAAATCATATAGATTACCATTTTACAAAATTCTCAGATTCAATCGTCAATTCATTATCTCATTGACCAATCACAATGTTGTAACACTCAAAGGTACAAAACAATCATTTAAAAACAATACTAAATTAAAAACCTAAATATTTATGTAATTAAATAGTTAGAACACTAAATATATACAATTTCCATCACGCTATTACCATGAGAACCATTGTACAACTTGTTTAACTCACTATTAGATCAAAAAAATTAACCCAATCAAAGTTCCTATACACCATCCACAAAAAAACTTTCTCAGACCTCAAATCAACTATTACCCACAAAAAACAAGATGTCAATATAATCTGAACACGCAATGTAATAACAATGTAACCTTAAATGACTAAAAACTAGTCTCACTACATCAGTGGAACTACGGATTCCAGGTTAGAATGCCCATGACAGATTCTATGATCCTCATCTTATGAATATTTTTATATTCACATTTTTTATCGAAACATTGATTCTCTATTAACCAAGCTCTATATATTACCATATGTAATTATATAATGAAAATATCCTATATATAATCAAGAACTAGATCAAAACAACAATGATTATCATCATCAACCAGCTTTGAACTCCATCCTCCAACAACCACTGGTGGGATTCCCTACCATGTGGATTCCTCAACACCAATCATTGAGCACATACCCCAAAAGATTCCATCATTATGCCTCCAAGAATGTTTGTGATAGTTAATTATGGAATGAATATAATCAACTATACCAAGGTGCCTTGATCCATTGTGACATCACTTACTCGCATAGATGGTTATAATCTAACTCGCATAACACCCAAAACTACCATTTATGTTATAATATCAAATAATACTACTGTATATTTGCCACACAAGTTCATCCACAACCTGGATAATTCCAAATATATCCTCATACAGTTGTATCATTGATCTATAAAATAAATAGTCACTTTTTGTTAGTAGTTCACACCTGCACTTTCACACTAAATATTTTACCCAAAAAATTACATCAATTCTCACTCACCTAAACCCATGGTAGATTGATTCCTGGATAAATTTCACATATTTTAATGCTCACTATCTACCATTATCCCACACAAAAAAAATTTACACTCCCATACAACTTGATCAAGGGCTGAATGTAGAGACCCCAAGCCTGACGTACATGGAAATTACATTACTTTTGCAGAATACTTAGTACATAACAAAAACACACACACAAGGAGGGTAATAGTTTAGTGTCTTTGGAAACTCGAAATATAATCTTCTAATCATGGTGAAAGATCTTCAAAATCTCCCATAAAGATATTCTTTTTTTCTAATTCTAAATCCTTTCTTTAAGTCCGGGGGAAAAGAAAACATAAAAGGGTGAGCTCAAACGCTTATTAAGGGTAAACAAAAGAAATATCAATCACGTCATATTCATAAGAACATATCTTTTGGAAATCTTAACCTGCAAAAGAGATCATAATTTCATAAATGGGATAAATCATAGTAGTGAAATATAATCCCAATAATCATAACCTAAAACATGAAACTTTGTGGCATACACACATAATCATAGAGAATCTTTTCTTGTTAGTCAAGACTCATTGCCAAGACTATATTAGTGGACAAAGTCCCTTTCTGAACCGAGTTCACTCCTCGTTTCAGTCCTGTTTCACTGAACCGGTATAACCTACCGTTCCAGCCATGTCTATCTGATGAGATATAAAATCTGTACCCAATGCATTAGAGGGAGATATAGGTCCCACCCATCTCATAATGATACCATTATTATGTGTGCCACAAAATCAAAAAAATCATACATCATTACATGACCCATGTAATAAAAATGGGAATCTTAAACATCATTCCATCATAACATAATCCATATAAGATAAAAGGACAACATAAAAATAATTCCGTCATAACATAATCAAATAAATGTAAAAATAGGGATAGAAACAGAACCCTATATTATCATAGATGGAGAATAATTTTGATTAAACACCTTAACTCCATTCTTGAGGAATATATCCTTTCTACTTCAAAAACATTTTCCTTTCTTAACATGTCATACAATTTTAAACTAAAAGAAGTAGATTAAAAATAAACTTGAAAACTTGTAAAGTAAGCTTCTTGGAAATAATGTTTTAAAAATCCATTCATTCTGTATAAGTTAAAAAAACATTCTTCTCGTACTTTTGTCGGAAAAGTCAAAAAGTACCTCGTATGAAAAACGACAAAATATTTCTTTCATATCTTTTACTAAAAACTCACCAAAGGGTAAAATAGGTTTTAATCAATTTTAGTTGGATGGAAATAATATTAAATATTGAGGGAACATGGATGTGGATGATAAAATACACCCCAGTAAATACCAAAGTATAAGCAATCTCGGATAAAAATGAGATTGTGATATTTCCCTTACCTTAAGTCTGATTTGCTTCGTAAGTGTCCGAAACTCCTCTTTTTGACGTGCCTTTTCTTAACCTCCACTTAAAGAACTAAGGTTTGTCTTTGAAGAAGACCAGGACCTCTAAGATGATACTAGGGAAGTGGAGAAGAGATTTTGACAGGGGTTGGATGAGCTTGAATGCTCAAATTGGTGTGTGGAGGAGAGGGAGGAGGTGCCCTTTTATAAGGGTGGAGAGGGGCACCTTTCGGAAAACTAAAAATATTATTTAATTATAAAGTCAAGTTCGGTTTTAAATAGCTCCAAATTGATATGTTTCGAAGCTAATATGGGGATGGGTCGAAATAATCTCATCAAATAGAATTTAGACAAGGTTAGGTATCCATTTTAACCTTATCATTTAGATTTAACTTTATTTTAGATAATTTAACTTTTACCGTGTCTTCTTGTTTTCTTACACTATAAGGTTAATAAACTTACTATATCAAGCCAAAATAACACCAAGTTGTTTATTATTAATATTTATATCCTTATCTAAGTCATTTGGCCGAACCTTAGATTTTTAGGAATTAAATAAAAATTAATAATATAATATTTGTTATAAAAACTAATTTATGTCAATTTTGACACTATTTGGTACATGTTTTTTATGAAATTCATAACAGAATGATATGTTCGAAACAAGTTACTTATATCAACAATAACATGTCATATTAACCTATAAAATTAATGTAAATCATAAAAAGTGTCAAATTACATTTATTTGGGCATTTATAACATCAATTATGTCAATATTTCATTAATAAGACAATTACTGCATCATCTTTGTGTCATAATAAATGATAATTATTTAATCCCTAAAAATTATAAATAAACTTCTATGATGTAGATAATTGTATTAGATTTCTGGAGACTATTCATGTTCGAAGTTTCATGAAGTTTATCACTAAATTAAAATTATTATACTTATAAGATTTAAAAAAGTGGCATTTGTCACATTCTTTGGTTTTAATAATAATTAAATTATTTTCATGGAATAAAGTCCATAAAATGAATCTAATTCGACCCTTAGGTTATATGGGTCTACTTTTAGCCATCCAATAGGATTTTTCCAAGTGTTAGGGTAATTTTATAATCTTATATTTACCCTTAATTACCCGATTTACCTTTAACTATAGTAAATAAAATTTACCGTAGTTATTATTCACAATGCCCAAAAATAAAAAGTAGCTTATTAACATAATTTGGACCCACTGATTCCAAATATAGAATCCATTTTTCCAAATTCAATACACAAAAGATGCAGAAATTAAATTAAAATTAATCTTGTTGTCAAAAGAAAACGAGTTTTTCTTTAAAACATTGCAAAAGATTGAATTGTTTTAACCTACGAAATCAAGGTAAAAACAATGCTAATGACATACATTATATTAAATGGTAAAAATATATTCTATTTATACTTTAAAACCATTCAATATTATAATTTAACCACATAAGATATTACAATGAAAAAAGTTGTTTTTAATTAAAATATAGCGTGTTTTTACTATTCATTAAAATATGAAAGTTATCGGCAAAATATCAAAACTTTATCTAATGTAAATTTTTATATCCTGATTCAAAAAAAGAATTTTATTTTGTCAAACTGAACATAGAAACATGTCAAAAACTATATTTAAAGTGGGTGCGCAATCAAAAGGTGGAAAAACTGCATTTTTTGGAAAATGCTTATTTTACCCGAAAAATTTATTTTTTTCTTATACCATGTTCTAGAAAATGTGTAAGATGAATAATAATGTTATAAAATTCAAAATTTAGTTAATAATATTCATAACGGCTAGTTCATGACAATATTATAATAATATATCATTGTTTATTAAAACCTGATATTGCGTACAACACACGCTATCGAGGAAGGTCGCGATTGCATGTAATGCAAGCGATGTCAGGGTTGTGTGTTGTGAAAGAATACCTCGTTGTTTCGTATAACAGAATCCAACCATATTTTATTTATACATTGAATATATATATATATATACTCAATGTTTCGTAGAATAACTATTATCAATATTGTGTGTAACACGATCCAAGAATAGTGTTGCGTATACTGCAAGCTAATACGGTGTTGCGTATAGCGCAAGGTAATCTTGTTGTAGAATACAACACAAGACATTTAAAAGAATATTTTTCATAAAATCTCGGGGTGTTACATTCTACCCCCCTTAAAATGAATTTCGCCCTCGAAATTTGTTGGGGTTATAAATGGTTTACTACTCGAAAGTTTGTTTAATAGAAACCCACATCGTAAAAAGGAATACCAAAATATGGATTTAAAAACTAAAGTATGAAAAGTAACAGTTACCCAAATTAACTCATCACTGGGTTTCCACATAGGAAAACATAGGTGAAAATATGGATATGGAAGAAAAATCTAACCATCAAGTTCTGATGGAGAGTGGTAGAGAACATGGCTATGAAAAAGCCAACAATCGCAAAGCCATAAATTTGTGATGATCTAGGGTACCATCTGAATCATCAGATATAAGATCACTAGGACAACATTTTTGGCTTTCAATATCATTTCCCTAAAGTTGAAAATTTTGAATTAGAAGAAATACTTACTTGATTTTGGTACAATCTCACTGTTGTTCGTGCTTGGAACAATTTCCACATCATCTCCTAAATAAATGAAGTTGAATTTGTTATTCTTGAAGTGTTAACAGATCATGTGATAGAATGATGGGTCATTCCATCTGTTTCAAACAAATGTTTAACAATAGTTATCAAATATACATAAGTCCGTCTTTGGTGAGGTTAATCATATACGATTCAAAAAATGACCTTATACTTCATATATCATACCTCTTAATAAAATAAAACTAGTTTCGACTAACCAGGGACTTTCTATAGGCCAGTTGTATGCGATAAAGGCTCGTCGCACTTTAGTTGTGGGTTCGATTCCCATAGCCTTGGCAGACGCGATGGGTTGTCGCACATCCTGCAGGCTGTCCTTTTTCTAAAACTACATTATTATAACATCCCATCAACAATATCAAAAACAGTTTTATCCTTAAACAATACTAACTTATGTCCAACATAATCCATTCAAATCTTTAGGCTTATCTAAAATACTTCGGTCCAAGCTCATAGTATAGAGAAAATGATCACGTGAATGCCATCATTTATCCCTCATATATCTTGTTCGTCACATTCTAGTCATGTGAATACCATAATCATGTAATCTCTTGAAAAATGAATATCCATTGAATCTTAGTGAATACATGAGTGCTATCAAAAGATAACTCTTTCCACATACCAAAATCCTCAAAATTATATATACTTAGTCCTTATATCAATCATGAGCTCATGAATACAAACAAACATCTCATTATCTTCTTGTCCCTTCATTATGCGCATATCATCTACTTTCCAAAAATATTTCAATCACTTTTTTTCCTGGTTACCAGTATCATATAATTATTGAAAACCAATACGTAGATATTCAAAAATTCCACAATACCATAAATGAGATTCCATGATACTATTTTGAAATCACATTACATAAACACTTTATCATTCCACCACATCATTGTCATATTCAACATCACCAATAGTGATCGCATGTGACTTCCCTTTGTCCTTTGCCTTAAGCAGTTGCTCATGTAGATCATAACTAACCCTTGGATTAGGGAATTTATTAGCATAATGCCCCATTTCCTTGCATTTGAAGCATTGAAGTGTTGGTGGTGCTTTCTCTGCAGTGTTTGTATTATTCACATCATTAAAACCCCTTTTTCCATTACTTTGACACTCAGCTGCTCGATGACCTTCTTTTCCACACTTACAACATTTTCTAGTCCCTTTAAGACAATCTCCACCATGCTTCTTTCCACACTTTGTGCATAAGGAAACATTCATCTTCTTTTCACCATTATTCTGAGATTTCTCCTTGAACTCCATCTTTTTTTTCTTGTCAAAACCATGAGATGGATATGTAACACAAACTTCCATTTCTACCTTGATAGCACAATGCACAATTTCTTCATAGCTACCGAAGTCTCTTACAACTAATTCCCTTCGAAGACTTCGTTTTAAGCCACTGAAAAATCGACCAACTTTACTTTCAGGTTGGATGAAAATTCCAGATGCATACCTTGCAAGTCTTGTAAAATTCGCTTCGTATATACAAACAGATTCATCATCCTTCTGCTTCAGCTCAAGAAATTCCTTTTCCATCTTTGTTCGAAGAATACGAGGGAAGTACTTACTGAAAAACAAGTTCTTGAACTCGTCCCATTCCATGGACTCAATTTCATCTCTTGGCCTCGTATTCTTGATAAGATTCCACCATTGATCAGCTTCACCTTCCAAACGATATACTACTAAGATGACTTTATCATGTTCAGAACATTGAAGAACTGAAAATATCTTTTTAGTGGTACTGATCCATTGTTCAGCAATAAGTGGATCGGAAGACCCACTGAAAGAAGGTGGATGTTGCCTCATGAAGGACTCAATAGAATATTGTTCCCTTCTCTGCTCATTTGGAAGTCCAGAATGATTCATAGCTTGTCTAAGTATAGAAATAAGATTTTTCACTCCATCTCCCATTACATTTGTTTGTTCAGGAGGATAATCATTTCATTGTCCATTACAGTGATCAACACGGTTTCTTCGGGTTCCAACCATCATCTAAAACCCAAAAAGAATAGTGTGAGAGGCAAAAATCATGCTAGGTAAAACAACATAATAAAGGGGAAGTACCCTTAATATCAAACATCTTAGGTTAAATTCTAATATCGTTACTGTAGTTCTAGGACTATATCCTATACGTATACTTATCCTTAGAGACATCCCTAGACATACCTTAGAAATATCTCTAGGGATCTCACTAATGTTCTCACATCCTAGTTTCCAAAGGTTGACTAAACCTTTCCTCTGATACCAACTGTAGAGACCCGAAGCCTGACGTACATGGAAATTACATTACTTTTTTGGAATACTTAGTACATAACAAAAGCACACACACAAGGACCGTAATAGTTTAGTGTCTTTGGAAACTCGGAATATAATCTTCTAATCGTGGTGAAAGATCTTCAACATCTCCCATAATGATCTTTTTTTTCTAAACCTAAATTCTTTCTCTATGTCCTGGGGAAAAGAAATCATACAAGGGTGAGCTCAAATGCTCAGTAAGGGTAAACAAAAGAAATATCAATCACGTCATATTCATAAGAACATATCTTTTGGAAATCTTAACCTGCAAAAGAGATCATAATTTCATAACATGGGATAAATCAATGTAGTGAAATGTAATCCCAATAATCATAACATAAAACATGAAACTTTGTGGCATACACACATAATCATAGAGAATCATTTCTTGTTAGTCAAGACTCATTTCCAAGACTATCTTAGTGGACAAAGTCCCTTTCTGAATCGAGTTCACTCCTCGTTTCAGTCCTGTTTCACTGAACCGGTATAACCTACCTTTCCAGCCATGTCTATCTCATGAGATATAAAATCTGTACCCAATGCATTGGAGGGAGATATAGGTCCCACCCATCTCATAATGATACCATTCTTATGTGTGCCACAAAATTAAAAAAATCATACATCATTACATGAACCATGTAATAAAAATTGGAATCTTAAACATCATTCCATCATAACATAATCCATATAAGATAAAAGGGCATCATAAAAATAATTCCATCATAACATAATAAAATCAATGTAAAAATAGGGATAGAAACAGAACCCTATATTATCTAAGATGGAGAATAATTTTGATAAAACACTTGAACTCCATTCTTGAGGAAAATATCCTTTCTACTTCAAAAACATTTTCCTTACTTAACATGTCATACAATTTTAAACTAAAAGAAGTTGATTAAAAATAAACTTGAAAACTTGTAAAGTAAGATTCTTGGAAATAATGTTTTAAAAATCCATTCATGCCGTATAAGTTAAAAAAACATTCTTCTCATAATTTGGCCGGAAAAGTCAAAAAGTACCTCTTATGAAAAACGACAAAAGATTCCTTTCATATCTTTTACTAAAAACTCACCAAAGGGTAAAATTGGTTTTAAAAAATTTTAGGTGGATGGAAATAATATTACATATTGAAAGAACATGGATATGGATGATAAAATACACCCTAGTAAATACCAAAGTATACGCAATCTCAGATAAAAATGAGATTGTGATATTTCCCTTACCTTAAGTCTGATTTGCTTCGTAAGTGTCTGAAACTCCTCTTCTTGACGCGCCTTTTCTTAACCTCCACTTAAAGAACTAAGGATGGTCTTTGAAGAAGACCAGGACCTCTAGGATGATACTAGGGAAGTGGAGAAGAGATTTTGGCAGGGGTTGGATGAGCTTGAATTCTCAAATTGGTGTGTGGAGGAGAGGGACGATGTGGCCTTTTATAAGGGAGGAGAGCGGCACCTTTGGGAAAACTAAAAATATTATTTTATTATAAAGTCATGTTCGGTTTTAAATTGCTCCAAATTGATATATTTCGAAGCTAAGGTGGGGATGGGTTGAAATACTCTCATCAAATAGAATTTAGACAAGTTTAGGTATCAATTTTAACCTTATCATTTAGATTTAACTTTAAGTTAGATAATTTAACTTTTACCGTGTCTTCTTGTTTTCTTACACTATAAGGTTAATAAACTTACTATATCAAGCCAAAATAACCCCAAGTTGTTTATTAATAATATATCAATCCTTATATAAGTCATTTGGCCGAACCATAGATTTTTAGGAATTAAATAACAATTAATAATATAATATTTATTTTAAAAACTAATTTATGTCTATTTTGACACTATTTGGTACATGATTTTTATGAAATTCATAATTGAATGATATGTTCGAAAAAAGTTACTTATATCAACAATAACATGTCATATTAACCTAGAAAATTAATGTAAGTCATAAAAAGTCTCAGATTACATTTATTTGGGCATTTATAACATCAATTATGTCAATATTTCATTAATAAGACAATTACTGCATCATCTTTGTGTCATAATAAATGATAATTATTTAATCCCTAAAAATTATAAATAAATTCCTATGATGTAGATAATTGTATTATAGTTCTTGAGACTATTCATGTTCGATGTTTCATGAAGTTTATCACTAAATTAAAATTATTATACTTATAAGATTTAAGAAAGTGACATGTTGTCACATTCTTTGGTTTTAATAATAATTAAATTATTTTCATGGACAAAAGTTCATAAAATGAATCTAATCCGACCCTTAGGTTATATGGGTCTACTTTTAGCCATAAAATAGGATTTTTCCAAGTGTTAGGGTAATTTTATAATCTTATATTTACCCTTAATTACCTGATTTACCTTTAACTATAGTAAATAAAATTTACCGTAGTTACTATTCACAATGCCCAAAAATAAAAAGTAGCTTATTAACATAATTTGGACCCACTGATTCAAAATATGGAATCCATTTTTCCAAATTCAATACACCAAAGATGCAGAAATTAAATTAAAATTAGTCTCGTTGTCGAAAGAAAATGGGTTTTTCTTTAAAACATTGTAAAAGATTGAATTGCTTTAACCTACGAATTCAAGGTAAAATCAATTCTAATGACATATATTATATTAAATGGTAAAAATATATTCTATTTATACTTTAAAACCATTCAATATTATAATTTAACCACATAAGTTATTACGATGAAAAAAGTTGTTTTTAATTAAAATATAGCGTGTTTTTACTATTCATTAAAATATGAAAGTTATCGGAAAAATATCAAAACTTTATGTAATGTAAATTTTTATATCCTGATTCAATAGAAGAATTTTATTTTGTCAAATTGAACATATAAACATGTCAAAAACTGGATTTAAAGTGGGTGCGCCATCAAAAGGCGGCAAAACTTCATTTTTTTAAAAATACTTATTTTACCCAAAAAATTTATTTTGTTCTTATACCATGTTCTAGATAATGAGTAAGATGAATAATAATGTTATAAAATTCACAATTTAGTTAATACTATTCATAACGGCTAGTTCATGACAGTATTATAATAATATATCATTGTTTATTAAAACCCAGTATTGCGTACAACACACGCTATTGAGGAAGGTCGCGATTGCGTGTAATGCAAGCCAAGTCAGGGTTGCGTGTTGTGAATGAATCCTTCGTTGTTTAATATAACACAATCCATCCATATTTCATTTATACATTGAATATATATATATATATATACTCAATGTTTCTTAGAATAACTATTATCAAAATTGTGTGTAACACGATCCAAGAATAGTGTTGCGTATACTGCAAGCTAATACAGTGTTGTGTATAGCGCAAGGTAATCTTGGTGTAGAATTTAACACAAGACATTTAAAAGAATATTTTTCATAAAATCTCGTGGTGTTACATTGAACCTATACTCCCATGAGTTGTATCACATCAAATATAGGATCATGTTCCCCACCCACTAACTATTCCCCTCTTGTAGGTAAATCTCGTCCCAAATATCAGGGAATATTTCAAATGATTAGGAAAGCCAAATTGAAACCCACCACATGGGTATCATCATTGAACAACAAGAATATAACCAATCCCCTATAGATCCACACACAATTGAATCTAGAACCAATATAACCAGTACTTCAACTAAATATACCCTAAAAACTATAATCCCCCCATGGTATCAAGGTTTTGTTTCCTCATAACTATATTATTTGGTGTCCTAGAACCAACTGTTTTTACTTTGATAACAAGGATATTTAATGAATTTAAATATTAAACATCTTAATTCATATTGTTTATTGTTCTAAATGACTACGATGTAATAATGTCTTATAGTATTTGATGAATTTATATGGTCATGGTGGTTCTCCACTGTAATGAGAACCTTGAAATTCTATAACAATATTCCTAAATATATTTCTATAGTTGGATAAAATTCTATAATGTGACACATATCATGTAGACCATCAGTTGTGATTACTTCTAAGAAGATGAGACTTCCTCTCATAATGTCAACACTTGGTAATCTTCAAGATAGGAGATTATGAGAAAATAACCGTGAGTAAGAAATACACATGTTATGGTGTCATCATATATATCTATTTGCGAGCATGTTTAATGATTTTTAGACTTTAGGATAATCATTAATACATGTTACAACTCACGCACTTTGATTTTCTGACGAAAACTGTCACACATGTAGTTGGCGGGAAGAGGGGTATGTACGGTGTGTCATGAGTGGAAAGTTATTAATGGATAAGTCGTGGAAGGATTTGTACCTTCTATTTATGGATGTTGATATCTCATCCCTTTGTTTGAAATAGAACATTTTCATGATATTCAATGGCCACATTGTAACAATGTGTTTTTTCAGGTAATCCATGATCACTGTGTCAATCACAAAGGATGATGACACTATCATGAACCCTACTTGATGAGATATTGAGACATAGTGATTTAATTACATAATAAATATTTGTATGTGTATGTCATTGTTGTGACTTTACGTTCTTTCTCTTGGGTGACTTGACCCATTGCTAGAAAATATTCTTGGAATTTAGGAAAGCTAGCCTAATTCCAGCAAGAATGAATCATAGAGGGTTTCCCACAATGTGTTTCTAAGGTTCACAATTAAATTCTATTTTAATTTAATTAATAAATATTATTCTCAAGACATCAGAATAATTTTATTTGATTACAAATTATTGCATATATTAAATACATATATATTCACTATATTGTGGGTAAAAATTTATTTATTTATTTTATTGAACATTTAATAAATATTTATTTACTAGTTTTTAAATAAAATATTTATTGAAGAGAATACATTATTTAATTATTTATACAGGTGCTCAATAAATGGAAGTGAAGCTCAAAAGGACCATGGCTAGTCTGATAGTAGAATAATTATTTTCAAGATGATAAATAATTATTTAACTTTTTGGTATAAATTAAAATAATGTTTCTATTATATTTTGACATGGAATGTTATTTATAATTCTGTTTAGTGGAAGTTGGGATTCCATAAATAATGACGTGGTATTATTTCTAATTCCAAGGGTTTTATATAATGTTATGAATGTATCTATTTGTTGTTACATAATTAAATATTGTAAGTGAAGCCCTATGTCAATAAATAAGAACGTATGTCTGTTGTGCCATATAGTAAATTTCACGACCGAGAAATTGAGGTTTTTGGAGATAAACAATTTCTGTCTTGAATCCTCTTCCCACCCCTCTCAAGTATGAGAGACATTTTCAAGGAAAACGAACAATCTATCATCAAAAACTGATACAAGAAACTCGTTTCTAAATGCTACCACCCGAAGAATGAGTGGTGTCGATCTGAATCAATCAAAGCACGTATGGATCACTTCTAGAGGGATTCTAGTTTGGAACCCCGTAAGCACAATGAGATAATCCATAAGGGTTATTCTGGAGGATCAACATCATTAATGATGAAAATACCAATGTTCTAGGAATTTTTGTTTGCAATTAATTAAATTAATTATTAACATGATGTTCTAGATCCTTTCTATAGGCTTCATGCCTCTTCTTTCATTATCTAAATCATTGATTCTTTTCCCTGGATATTGGTGGTCATCATTGTATTGATCCTAGAATAATAATTGATCATGGAAAAAATCTATGTTGGGTGTCATCCCAACCACACTTTCGCTGCACCCAAAGCTACAAGTGGTATCAGAGCGGTTACATCATAGTTTATAATTATTTAAATATTTTTTGATGATTTATGAATTTAATAATTTAGTTTTTTCCATTCAAGTTAATTTTTATGAAAATATGAAAATAGAGATACGTTCATCCTCTTTCATTTGTCATTCACTGTACAAAACGATCTTTTCTTTTAATTTTGATTAAAATAAAATAGAGGACCTCATCAGGAGGACCCAAAGGTTCCTGACCATACAACACCAGAACACATGAATTATATTTAGAAGTACATGCCATGTATTTGAGGTTCAATGAATTGGGCCAGGTCTACCAAACCAAGCTATGTCATTGGACTTTGTCTAACTCTTAAGGACTCTGGGTGTTGGCCAAAATCAGGTGACACACGGTTTCCAGATTACACGTTGTGTGTCCCACTAGACATGGCTTATAGTCCCTTCAGGTTAGGGTCGGACCATGTACACCATACACTACTTTCCCAGCTGGAGAATATGTATTGAGGAACTACACAGTGTGTGTCCCACTAGACATGTCATGTACTCTGAAGATTTATAAAGTACACTCACATGTCATTTCCCTAGTCATGCACTTCAGATGGACGGTGAACAATAGTACACTCCATGTAGTTGGAACTACACATCGAGTACACATCCCATTTATGAAGCTTTATTAAAATTAATTATTATATTATACAATCCCTTGAGATTTGTACTATAATATGAGCATAAATTTGAGGCACAACATGTGATTGGTGTTATATATATATGTGTGTTTAATATAACATCTTTATAATGTTCATTTATACTCATTGTTTATTTAAGAATATGAATTCACCAGGTTTCCCCCAACGTACATGTTACGTATGAAGATAATATTAAATTAATATATTTGTTTAAAATTATGATGGATGAAAATCTCAAGGAAATTTAGAAAAGGGTTTAAGATAAAAGGATTGAATAATTAAATATGATAATTAATATATTCAAGTGAGATTCATCTTAAACAAGAACAATTAAAGAATTTCATACTAGTTTTATTTATGCATAAATATCGTTTCATGTATGGATGATCATGATCTCGACCAAGACCATTATATGTGGATGGATTATTTTAGTTTATTTATTTAAATTAAATTTGTTGGCCTATGATCCTTCTCCTCATTAATATGTAAGTCATGAATTCCCATGTTTTATTTTATGTAAAACCCCTTATTACCCATCACCTTCATGTGAGTTAAAAAAATTATATGTAATTTATGAAACTCCCAATCTAGTGGAGGAGGTTAAATTTAGAGTTGAGGTGAAATCATTTCTAGGAGATATATAGGATGAAAGGTGGAAAGCTGTAAACCAGAACTCAAAATGTTCAATGTTTTTATCCCCTAGGACATGGTTATAGAGTAAACCACTATATAAACTAAACATTATAAAAGTTCATGATCATTCCCATTGATTTATTTTATTTCTATCAGATGCATGGTTTATTATTATGAATGAGTTTTCATGATCACATAATTAATGAATTAAATAAAATTCAAGATGGAACTAAAATAAACTAGTCTTATGTGTAAATATTATCAAGATATGGTTAATCACATAAGTAAGTTCCACTTAATATTAACATGCATTTCATAATTATAATAATAAATTCACACATAAGAGGTAAAATTTCATCAAATAAAATATTATGTCAGACCAAGACTTTCATTACATGATTAATGTCAAAATTCAATAAAATTATGTGTCTTAACCACCCTTTTTGGGACACTTACTTTTATATAGGAAGCCCCTATGAAAGTTTTTGGTGTGAATTAACCATATTACATCAATAGGAGTATACCTTGATATAAATGGTGTAATGTTAGAGGAAAGAGTTGGTGAAATCCAATGTCAGGATTTTAGGATTGGGGAGTCCACTGAACAGATCAAGTAGCTGCAAGCCTGTGGTTAGAAAAGACCTACCTACCTAAAAACCTTCCAATAGCTTGACCAACCCTTTTTGGGGTTATGTGATGGGGAATATGGATATTTGAAACTAGAATGTATTTTAAACTGGTAATTCCATGTTTAACGGTGAGGGCCATTGGTATTTGATAAATTAGTGTGAGACTTAATTTATTTTTTCTTATTAAAATTTAATCATGAAAGTAATAATGATCTTCTATTTTAATTATAGAAGAAAAATTACATGATCGTTAACCACACTATACTTGTGATCATTTCTAGATAAAGACAACATCCTCGTCAGTAGTAACTTGCATGAATAGTTTAGATGCCTTTGGGTTATCCTACTCCATGAACAAAAGTCTTATGTGTTCTAGTTAGCATTACCTGATCTACCTGCCAATGAGGTGGTTGATGAGGATTTCCTTGTCTATGAGGAACATATGAATGTTGTTTTCGACATTTAATGTTTGATTTTATCATAAATTTATAGTGAACTCATGAAATCACACAAAAACATGGATGATTATAGAATGCTCGATCACCACCACGGTATTTACTAGGAGAGAGAATGACATGAAAGGTTTGAGGTCTCTAGAGAACTCATTATGAGTATGCATGGAAAGGTTTCCCCATCTGGTAGACATGTAGTCATGCTCATTGGCTACATTGAGCACCTTGAGGTTCTAAGGTTTAAACTCCCTGAAGAACTGGGCACTAATCTCATTCTCGCATCCCTCCCTCAGAGTATCTCCAACTTTGTTGTTAATGTTAACATGAACAACATTGAGAAATATCTATCTGATCTTTTTATCCTCATTCTCCAAGTGGAAAAATAAATGAGGGGTGAAAAGCCATCTATACTTGTGGTGAATAGGAGGAAAGGGATGGTGAAGATCATTAAGACCAATGCATCTTCACTACCTTCCATGAAAATAAAGATAAGAGGGGAGGAAAGGGAATATGAGGTTGTTTGATTCACATTTGGCAAGAAAGGCCACTGGAAGAGGAACTTCACCTAGCCTATGAATCAAGGGGATTCTTAAGGTTCATTTGTTATAAAAAAATCTATTTGTTCCAACAAATTGGGTATTAGATATAGCTTTTTGTGCTCACATATGTATCCAAATATAGGAAACATATATATTCAAGAAGATTGACTAAGGGGAGGTTGATCTGCGAGCATCCAATGGATCTAGACTTGTTGTTTAGCTTTTGGGGACTACCACCTCATGTTTCCAACTAGGATGATCTTTGTGATAAACGGTTATTGTTATGTGTCATCTGTTACAAAAAACAATATTTCTATATCTAGATAAGATATGTATGGATTTGTTTTCATGTAAGTTAATGTTCCTTCTTTTACAAATATAACATTTGTTTTTTTAGAGTACATTTATAAAACAGTCTTTATGTGTTGGATTACACAAACCAAGTAGTGGAAATAAATAACAAAGATACATCACATGACTCATACCATACCCAACTTTAGCATCACTATCTAGGCCATGTAAATAATAAATTCATGAAAAAGATACATCCAAATAGATATTTAGAAAAATTCGAACTAAAACAACTTAGAGTATGTCATTCATGTTAATAAGGAAAAATGACCAAATCCCCATTATTTGGAAAGGTGAAAATGATAAATAAATTCTTCAATTGGTTCATACCAATGTTTATGGAGCATTTCATGTTGAACCATGGGTAGGGTACTCATAATTCATGTCTTTTACAAATAATTTAAGTAGATATGGACATATATACTTAATGAGGTATATGTCAGATTTATTTGATATGTTCAAGGAATAGAAAAATGAATTTGAGAACCATCTTGGTAAGATTATTAAGAAACGCCGCTCAAACTATGGTGGGGAATATCTTAATCAATACTTAATTGATTACTTATAGGAGTTTGGGGTCCTTTCCCAACTCACTCCTCCTTACACACACCATTGGAATAGTGTGAGATAAAGGAGAAACTGCACCTTATTGGACATGGTGAGATTAATGATGAGTCATTTGAGTCATTCATTATCTTATAGGGGATATGAATAAAAAAAGTGGTGCACATACCTGACCAAGTACCTACAACATTGATAAATGGTATTCCATATGAGTTCTAGTGTGAAAAGATCTCCATGTCAATGAATTTACATGTGTCGGGAAGAGATATGTTTATTAAGGCCCCTTCTGGTAAAAAAACATGAAACCCGAGGCATAATGTGTACATTTAAAGGATACCACATGGAAAAAATGAGATATTACCTATAAAACCCCTTAGAAACAAGGTTATAGTGGAACGAAACACCATATTCTATGAAATGGAGCACATCTCCATAAGAGATAGTGGGATCGAGATAGATTCCAATGAAGTTAAGGGTCAAGGTACACAAGGGTGGGTACATGAGCAGATTCCACAAAGCCCCGTGGAAGAAAGAAATATTCTAGAGACACAAGAATAGTATAGGAGTAATAGAGTGGTTAGAGAGTCGGAATGGTATGGTTTTCTAGTTACTGTAGATGGTGACTCTTATGTAGTTGATAATAATTATCCACTAACCTATAAAGAAGAAGTAAGTTGCATAGATGTTGCCAAGTGGCATGAATCTATGAATTCTAAAATGGATTTTATGTACCAAAACCAAGTCTTCATTTGGGTAGATCTTCCATTATATGTAATTCCTGTTGGTTGCAAATGTGTATTCAAGAAGAAACTGTACATGGAAAGAAAATTCAGAACCTGTAAGGCACGACTTGTTGAAAAAAGGTCCAAATAGCATATAAGTAATGACTATGAAGAAACCTTTTCACTAGTTTCAATGCTGAAATCTATAAAAATTCTATTATCAATTACCATTTACCATGACTCTGAGATTTGGAAAATGGGTTTCAAAATAGCCTTTCTCAACAGGAACCTTCTGGAAGATGTCTAAATGACACAACCTGAAGGACTTATGACTCCAAACCATTCCAATAAAGTATGCATGTTTTATAAATCCATTTGTGGATTAAATAAATCATCCTAGTCATGGAAAATTCATTTTTATGAATAAATAACAAAATATGGTTTTATAAAGAATGAATATGAGCCTTGTGTCTATAAATGGTTTAGTGGGAGTGTAGTAGTTTTCCTAATAGTATTTGTTGATGGTATATTACTTACTGGAAACGAGATACCAGTCTTATAGTCTATTAATGCATGATTGAATCAATGATTCTCCATGAAGGATGTGGGAAAGAAAGCATATATTATTTGGATCAAGATCCATTTGTGGTAGATCCAAAATATTTCTAGGACTAAGTCAAAGTACATACATTTATAATATACTAAATAGATTCGGTATAGAACAATCCAAGAGGGGATTGTCACAATTATCTCATGGCATTAATCTTTCCATGAAAATGTGTTCTTAGACACATGAAGAAATAAATATAATGGAAATAACTCTATACACATGATCGAGTGGGTCAGTAATATATAAATTTCTATGTACAAGGCTGGATGTCACTTATGCATTGAGTGTGTTAGTCAAATATCAAGCTGACCCGGGTTATTTCCATTGGATGCAAGTCAAGTCTATCCTAAAGTATCTATGACATACAAAGGATATGTTACTAGTTTATGGAGGATATGAATAACTATTAATCATAGGATACGAAGATGATACATTTCATACTGATAAACACGACTTGATGTCACAAACAAGATACTTATTCACTTTTAATAGAGGTAAAGTGATCATGAAGAGCTCAAAGAAGAGTGAAGTTGTAGATACTACAGTAGAGTCTGAGTATATCATAGCTTCTTAGGAAACCAAAGAACTAGTTTGGATACAAAAATTCAACTAGGAGATGGATGTGTTAACTATCAATAATGATCCCATAACATTGTACTATGATAATTCTACACAGGTGGATCTCTAAAAAGATCCAAGGTCACATCAGCGGACGAAGCACATAAATCAGAAGTATCATCTTTTGACGGATTTTTATTAGAGAGGTGAAGTTGAAATGATCAGTATTTCCAAATAAGACAAGGTGGTGGACCCCGTGACTAAAGCCTTGAATCATCAGAAACATGATCATTACGTGAGGTCTAGCAGACTGAATGTCGTAGGCAGTTATCTCTAGTCCAAGTGGGAGTTTGTAAGAGTTTGAGTCCTAGAACAAACTGGTTGTAATTTTATTGTAGAGACCCGAAGCTTGACGTACATGGAAATTACATTACTTTAGCGGAATACTTAGTATATAACAGAAACACACAAACAAGGATCATAATAGTTTAGTGTCTTTGGAAACTCGGAATATAATCTTCTAATCGTGGTTAATGATCTTCAACATCTCCCATAAAGATCATTATTTTTTTACCTAAAACCTTTCATTATATCCTGGGGAAATGAAAACATAAAAGGGTGAGCTCAAATGCTCAGTAAGGGTAAACAAAATAAATATCAATCACATCATATTCATAAGAACATAACATTTTGGAAAACTTAACCTGCAAAAGAGAGCATAATTTCATAACATGGGATAAATCATAGTAGTGAAATAAAATCCCAATAATAATAACATAAAACATGAAACATTGTTGCATACACACATAATCATAGAGAATCATATTGTATTAGTCAAGACTCATTTCCAAGACTATCTTAGTGGACAAAGTCCCTTTCTGAACCGAGTCACCCTTGTTTCAGTCCTGTTTCACTGAACCGGCATAACCTACCATTCCAGCCATGTCTATCTCATGAGATATAAAATCTTTACCCAATGCATTGGAGGGAGATATAGGTCCCACCCATCTCATAATGATACCATTCTTATGTGTGCCACAAAATCATAAATCATACATCATTACATAACCCATGTAATAAAAATGGGAATCTTAAACATCATGACATCATATAACAATTCATATAAGATAAAGGGATTCATAAAAATATAATTCCATCACAACGTAATCAAATCAAAGTAATAATAGGGATAGAAACAGAACTATTTATTATCTTAGATGGAAAATAATTTTGATAAAACATTTGAACTCCATTCTTGAGGAAAATATCCTTTCTTCTTCAAAAACATTTTTCCTTTCTTAACAAGTCATAAAACATTAAACTAAAAGAAGTTGATTAAAAATAAAATTAAAAACTTGTAAAGGATTCTTCTTAGAAATAATGTTTTAAAAATCCATTCATGCCGTATAAGTTAAAAAAACATTCTTTGTACTTTTTTCAGAAAAGTCAAAAAGTACCTCGTACGAAAAACGACAAAAGATTCCTTTCATATCCTTTACTAAAAACTCACCTAAGGGTAAAATTGGATTTAAACAATTTTAGGTGGATGGAAATAATATTACATATTGAGTAAACATGGATGTGGATGATAAAATACACCCCAGTAAATGCCAAAGTATAAACAATCTTAGATAAAAATGAGATTGTGATATTTTCCTTACCTTAGGTCCGTTTTGCTTCGTAAGTGTCCGAACCTCCTGTATAATGATTTAAATAATGTCGTTAACTTATTAAAGAATCATATTCATTGTTATGATATCATATATGGTTCACTTATAACTTTATATTACCCGTTCTTTTGTAAATTCCATGTTAAAAAAGCGTTTTGGGTAAAATCGTTTCATTTATCGTAAGTGTTTGGACTTGTTGTTATTGACATTATTATTACTTATATCATGATTTACTTAATTCCATAATATAAAACATGATTAATATATCATATATATTCAGTATATATATATATAATAGATAGATAAATGAAATGAAACACACCGTTCATGGAGACGGTAGTCCGTACGTACACGTGAACGCTGTTTTCCTTTCCTTATTGTCTTGAATGGAAGTAAGTAGATGACATACATATATTCATAAATGCAGTAGCTTTATAATTTCATTTATTTCATTATTATTAATTATATATACTTTATAATCATTCTGAAATGGTTGACATGGATAATGAATCTCATCGCGTCGTGGAGACAGTAGTCCTTACGTACGCACGAGCGATGATATCGTTCCCATGGTCGTGGAATTGTGTTGAAGTGTATGTATACTATTTCAGTATCAATATCACTCTATAATAATCATATATAGTTACTCATTACACCATTATACCCATACAATTAAGGTGGTGGCGGAAAATAGATTACACCACGGCGTGGAGACGGTATTCCGTACGTACGCACGCGCGGTGATTTCCTTTTTCCGTAGGATGGATAAAAGGTTAATTAGAGTTGTTTCATATTTATAATAACATATCAGTATATAAGATATACTGATGTTATTACTTTATCATGAAACAACTAAAGAATAAGAAGATGAAGAAGAATGAAATTGAAAAAGATCGGTAATGGATATTACCTCTTTTTGACGCGCCTTCACTTAACCTCCACTTAAAGAACTAAGGATTGTCTTTGAAGAAGACCAAGACCTCTAGGATGATACTATAGAAGTGGAGAAGAGATTTTGGCAGGGTTTGGCCGAGCTTGAAGGCTCAAATTGGTGTGAGGAGGAGAGGGAGGAGGTACCCTTTTATAAGGGAGGAGAGGGGCACCTTTGGAAAATCTCGAAATATTATTTTATATTAAGGTCAAATTCGGTTTATAATGGTTACAAAGGGTCTTATTTCGAAGATAAAGTGGGGATGGGTCTAAATAATCTCATCCAATAGTATTTATACAAGTTTAGGTTATTGTTTTAACCTTATCAATTAGATTTAACTCTAAGATAAATAATTTAACTTTTACCGTGTCTTTTTGTTTTCTTACACTATATGGTTAATAAACTTACTATATCAAGCCAAAAGAACCCCAAGTTGTTTATTATTAATATATCTATTCTTATATAAGTCATTTGGCTGAACCTTAGATTTTTAGAAATTAAATAACAATTAATAACATAATATTCGTTTTAAAAACTAATTTATGTCAATTTTGACACTATTTGGTACATGATTTTTATGAAATTCATAACATAATGATAAGTTCGAAAAAAGGTACTTATATCAACAATAACATGTCATATTAACCAATAAAATTAATTTAAGTCATAAAAAGTCTCAAATTACATTTATTTGGGCATTTATAACATCAATTATGTCAATATTTCATTAATAAGACAATTATTGCATCATCTTTGTGTCATAATAAATGATAACTATTTAATGCCTAAAAATTCTAAATAAATTCCTATGATGTAGATAATTGTATTATATTTCTGGATACTATTCATGTTCGAATTTTCATGATTTTTATTACTAAATTAAAATTATTATACTTATAAAATTTATGAATGTGACATGTTGTAACATTCTTTGGTTTTAATAATAATTAAATTATTTTCATGGAAAAAAGTCCATAAAATGAATCTAATCCGACCCTTAGGTTATATGGGTCTACTTTTATCCATCCAATAGGATTTTTCCAAGCATTAGGGTAATTTTATAATCTTATATTTACCCTTAATTACCCGATTTACCTTTAACTATAGTAAATAAAATTTACCGTAGTTACTATTCACAATGCCCAAAAATAAAAAAGTAGCTTATTAACAAAATTTGGACCCACTGATTCCAAATATGGAATCAATTTTTCCAAATTCAATACACAAAAGATGCAGAAATTAAATTAAAATTAATCTCGTTGTTCGAAAGAAAACTGGTTTTTCTTTAAAACATTGCAAAAGATTGAATTGATTTAACCTACGAATTCAAGGTAAAATCAATGCTAATGACATACATTATATTAAATGGTAAAAATATATTCTATTTATAATTTAATACCATTCAATATTATAATTTAACCACATAAGATATTAAGATGAAAAAAGTTATTTTTAATTAAAATATAGCGGGTTTTTACTATTCATTAAAATATGAAAGTTATCGGAAAAATATCAAAATTTTATCTAATCTAAATTTTTATATCATGATTCAAAATAAGAATTTTATTTTTTCAAATTTAACATATAAACATGTCAAAAGCTAGATTTAAGGTGGGTGCGCCATCAAAAGGCGGCAAAACTGCATTTTTTTAAAAATACTTTTTTTACCCAAAAAATTTATTTTGTTCTTATAACATGTTTTAGAAAATGTGTAAGACGGATAATAATGTTATAAGATTCGAAATTTAGTTAATATTATTCATAATGACTAGTTCATAATAATATTATAATAATATATCGTTGTTTAGTAAAACCCGGTATTGCGTACAACACACGCTATCGAGGAAGGTCGTGATTGCGTGTAATGCAAGCAAAGTCAGAGTTGCGTGTTGTGCAAGAAACCTTCATTGTTTCTTATATCATAATCCAACCATATTTTATTTATAAATTGAATATATATATATATACTCATTTTTGCGTAGAATAACTATTATCAAAATTGTGTGTAACACGATCCAAGAATAGTGTTGCGTATACTACAATCTAATACGGTGTTGCGTATAGCGCAAGGTAATCTTGGTGTAGAATACAACACAAGAAATTAATGAAATTAAAAGAATATTTTTCATAAAATCTCGGGGTGTTACATTCTACCCCATTTAAAATGAATTTCGCCCTCGAAATTCTTCGGGGATATAAATGGTTTACTATTCGAAAGTTTCTTTGATAGAAACCCACATCGTAAAAAGGAATACCAAAACCAATATTTAAAAACAAAAGTATGAAATGTAACGGTTACCCAAATAAACTAATCACTGGGTTTCCACATAGGTGAAAATATGGATATGGAAGAGAAATCTAACCATCATGTTCTGATGGAGAGTGGTAGAGAACATGGCTATAGAAATGCCAATAATCACAAAGCCATAAATTTGTGACGATCTAAGGTTCCATCTGATTCATCAGATATAAGAGCACTATGACAACATTTTTGGGTTTCAAGATCGTTTCCCTAAAGTTGAAGAATTTGAATTAGAATCAATACTTATTTATTTTGGTACAATCTCACTGTTGTTCGTTCCTTGAACAATTTCCACTTCATCTTTTAAATAAATGAAGTTGAATTTGTTATTAGTGAAGTGTTAGCAGATGATGTGACAGAATGACGGGTCATTCTATCTGTCTCAAACAAAAGGATAGAAAAAGTTATATACATAAGTCGATCTATAGTGAGATTAATCATATATGGTTCTTAAAATGGACTTATACTTCACATATCATACTACTTAATATAATAAAACTAGTTTCTACTAAACAGGGACTTCCTGTAGGCCAATGGTAGATGATAAAGGTCGGTCGCACTTCGGTTGTGGGTTCGATTCCCACAGCCTTGTCCGATGTGATGGGTTGTCACCCGTCCTGCAGGTTGTCCTTTTTCTAAAACTACATTACTATAAAATCCCATCAGTAATATCAAAAAAAGTTCTATCCTTAAACAATACTTAGCATATGTCCAACATAATCCATTCCAATATTTAGGCTTATCTAAAATACTTAGGTCCAAGCTCATAGTATAAAGAAAACGATTACTTGAAATGTCATCAACAAATCATGTGAATACCATCATTTCTCCTCCATATATATATTGTTGGTCACATTCCAATCATGTGAATACCTTAATCATGTATTCTCTTGAAAAAATGAATACCCATTGAACCATAGTAAAAACATGAATGCAGTTAAAAGTTAACACTTTCCACTTACCAAAATCCTCAAAATTCTATATACTCAAACCATGATATCACTTAGTCCTTATATCAATCATGAGCTCATGAATACAATCAAACATCTCATTATCTTCTTATACCTTCATTATGCTCATATCATATGTTTACCAAAAATGTCTCAATCACTTTTCATGGTTACCGGTACCATAAAATTATTGGAAACCACAATATACCAAAACATAAATATTCCAATATTCCACGATACTATATACAACATTATTTTGGAATCCCATTACACAAACACTTAATCATTACACCACATCGTTGTCATATTCAACATCGCCAATAGTGATCGCATGTGACTTCCCTTTGTCCTTTGCCTTATGTGGTTGCTCATGTTGATCATCACTAACCCTTGGATTAGGGAATTTATTAGCATAATTCCCCATTTCCTTGCACTTGAAGCATTGAAGTGTTGGTGGTGCGTTCTCTGCAGTGTTTGCTTTATTCACATCATTAGAAACCCTTTTTCCATTACCTCGACACTCAGCTGCTCGATGACCTTCTTTTCCACACATAAAACATTTTCTAGTCCCTTTAAGACAATCTCCACCATGCTTCTTTCCACACTTTGAGCATAAGGAAACATTCATCTTCTTTTCACCATTATTCTGAGATTTCTCCTTGAACTCCATCTTTCATTTCTTGTCAAAACCATGAGATGGATATGTAACACCAACATCCATTTCGACCATGATAGCACAATGCACAATTTCTTCATAGCTACTGAAGTCGCTTATAGCCAATGCCCTTCGAAGACTTGGTTTTAATCCACTGAAAAATCGATCAACTTTACTTTCAGGTTGGATAATAATGCCAGATGCATACCTCGCATGTCTTGTAAAATTCGATTCGTATATACCAACAGATTCATCATCCTTTACCTTTAGTTCAAGAAACTCCTTCTCTATCTTTGTTCGAAGAATACGAGGGAAGCACTTACTGAAAAATAAGTTCTTGAACTCGTCCCATTCCATGGACTCAATTTCATCCCTTTGCCTCGTATTCTTAATAATATTCCACCATTGATCAGCATCACCTTCCAAACGATACACTGCTAAGATGACTTTATCATGTTCAGAACATTGATGAATTGAAAATATCTTTTCAGTGGTACTGATCCATTGTTCAGCAACAAGTGGATCGGAAGACCAACTAAAAGAAGGTGGACGATGCCTCATGAAGGACTCAATAGAATATTGTTCCCTTCTCTGCTCATTTGGAAGTCCAAAATTATTCATAGCTTGTGTAAGTATAGCAATAATATTTTGTACTCCATCTCCCATAACACTTGTTTGTTCAGGAGGACAATCATTGCATTGTCCATTACAGTGATCAACACGGTTCCTTCGGGTTCCAGCCATCGTCTAAAACCCAAAAATAATAGTGTGAGAGGCAAAAATAATGCTAGCGAAAACAACATAGTAAAGGGGTAGTACCCTTAATATCTAACATCTGAGGTTAAATTCTAACATCGTTACCATAGTTATAGGACCATATCCTATACGTATTCTTATCCTTAGGGAAATCCCTAGACATACCTTAGAAATATCTCCAAGGATCTCACTATCTTTCTCACATCCTAGTTTCCAAAGGATGACTAATCCTTTCCTCTGATACCAACTGTAAAGACCCGAAGCTTGATGTACATGGACATTACATTACTTTTGCGGAATACTTAGTACATAACAAAAACACACACACAAGGATCGTAATAGTTTAGTGTCTTTGGAAACTCGGAATATAATCTTCTAATCGTGGTTAAAGATCTTCAACATCTCCAATAAAGATCTTCATTTTTTTACCTAAAACCTTTCTTTATATCATGGGGAAAAGAAAACATAAAAGGGTGAGCTCAAATTCTCAGTAAGGGTAAACAAAATAAATATCAATCACATCATATTCATAAGAACATAACATTTTGGAAATCTTAACCTGCAAAAGAGAGCATAATTTCATAACATGGGATAAATCATAGTAGTGAAATGAAATCCCAATAATCATAACATAAAACATGAAACACTGTGGCATACACACATAATCATATAGAATCATATCTTATTAGTCAAGACTCATTGCCAAGACTACCTTAGTGGACAAAGTCCCTTTCTGAACCGAGTCACCCTCGTTTCAGTCCTGTTTCACTGAACCGACATAACCTACCATTCCAGCCATGTCTATCTCATGAGATATAAAATCTTTACCCAATGCATTGGAGGGAGATATAGGTCCCACCCTTCTCATAATGATACCATTCTTATGTGTGCCACAAAATCATAAATCATACATCATTACATAACCAATGTAATAAAAATGGGAATCTTAAACATCAGGACATCATATAACAATTCATATAAGATAATGGGACTCATAAAAATATAATTACATCACAACGTAATCAAATCAATGTAATAATAGGGATAGAAACAGAACCCTTTATTATCTTAGATGGAAAATAATTTTGATAAAACATTTGAACTCCATTCTTGAGGAAAATATCCTTTCTTCTTCAAAAACATTTTTCCTTTCTTAAAATGACATAAAACATTTAAATAAAAGAAGTTGATTAAAAATAAACATGAAAACTTGTAAAGGATTCTTCTTAGAAATAATGTTTTAAAAATCCATTCATGCCGTATATGTTAAAAAAAATTTCTTCGTACTTTTGTCGGAAAAGTCAAAAAGTACCTCGTACGAAAAACGACAAAAGATTCCTTTCATATACTTTACTAAAAACTCACTGAAGGGTAAAATTGGATTTAAACAATTTTAGGTGGATTGTAATAATATTAAATATTGAGGAAACATGGATGTGGATGATAAAATACACCCCAGTAAATGCCAAAGTATAAACAATCTCAGATAAAAATGAGATTGTGATATTTTCCTTACCTTAGGTCCGTTTTGCTTCGTAAGTATCCGAACCTCCTGTATAATGATTTAAATAATGTCATTAACTTATTACAGAATCTTATTCATTGTTATGATATCATATATTGTTCACTTATAACTTTATGTTACCCGTTCTTTTGTAAATTCCATGTTAAAGAAACGTTTTGGGAAAAATCGTTTCATTTATCGTAGGTGTTTGGACTTGTTGTTCTTGACATTATTATTACATATATCATGATTTACATAATTCCAGAATATAAAACATGATTAATATATCATATATATTCAGTATATATATATATATAATAGATAGATAAATGAAATGAAACACACCGTTCATGGAGACGGTAGTCCGTACCTACACATGCACGCTGTTTTCCTTTCCTTATTGTCTTGAATGGAAGTAAGTAGATGAAATACATATATATACATAAATGCTTTAGCTTTATAATGTCATATATTTCATTATTATTCGTTATATATACTTTATAATCATTCTGAAATGGTTAACATGGATAATGAATCTCATCGCGTCGTGGAGACGGTAGTCCGTACGTACGCACGAGCGATGATATCGTTCCCATGGTCGTGGAATTGTGTTGAAGTGTATTTATACTATTTCAGTATCAATATCACTCTATAATAATCATATATAGTTACTCATTACACCATTATACCCATCCAATTAAGGTGGTGGCGGAAAATAGATTACACCACGGCGTGGAGACGGTATTCCATACGTACGCACACGCGGTGATTTCCTTTTTCCGTAGGATGGATAAAAGGTTAATTAGAGTTGTTTCATATTTATAATAACATATCAGTATATAAGAAATACTGATGTTATTACTTTATCATGAAACAACTAAATAAGAAGAAGTTTAAGAAGAAAGAAATTGAAAAAGATCGGTAATGGATATTACCTCTTTTTGACGCGCCTTCACTTAACCTCCACATAAAGAACTAAGGATTGTCTTTGAAGAATACCAGGACCTCTAGGATGATACTATGAAAGTGGAGAAGAGATTTTGGCAGGGGTTGGCCGAGCTTGAAGGCTCACATTGGTGTGATGAGGAGAGGGAGGAGGTGCTCTTTTATAAGGGAGGAGAGGGGCACCTTTGGAAAACCTCAAAATATTATTTTATATTAAGGTCAAATTCCGTTTATAATGGTTCCAAATGGTCTTATTTAGAAGATAATGTGGGGATGGGTCGAAATACTCTCATACAATAGTATTTAGACAATTTTAGGTTATTATTTTAACCTTATCAATTAGATTTAACTCTAAGTTAAATAATTTAACTTTTACCGTGTCTTTTTGTTTTCTTACACTATATGGTTAATAAAATTACTATATCAAGCCAAAAGAACCCCAAGATGTTTATTATTAATATATCTATTCTTATATAAGTCATTTGTCCGATCCTTATATTTTTAGGAATTAAATAACAATTAAGAATATAATATTTGTTTTAAAAACTTATTTATGTCAATTTTGACACTATTTGGTACATGATTTTTATGAAATTCATAATAGAATGATAAGTTCGAAACAAGGTACTTATATCAACAATAACATGTCATATTAACCTATAAAATTAATTTAAGTCATAAAAAGTCTCAAATTACATTTATTTGGGCATTTATAACATCAATTATGTCAATATTTCTTTAATAAGACAATTACTACATCATCTTTGTGTCATAATAAATGATAACTATTTAATTCCTCAAAATTCTAGATAAATTCCTATGATGTAGATAATTGTATTAGCTTTCTGGATACTATTCATGTTCGAAGTTTCATGATTTTTATTACTAAATTAAAATTATAATACTTATAAGATTTATGAAAGTGACATGTTGTCACATTCTTTGGTTTTAATAATAATTAAATTATTTTCATGGACAAAAGTCCATAAAATGAATCTAATCCGACCCTTAGTTTATATGGGTCTACTTTCAGCCATCCAATAGGATTTTTCCATGTGTTAGGGTAATTTTATAATCTTATATTTACCCTTAATTACCCGATTTACCTTTAACTATAGTAAATAAAATTTACCGTAGTTACTATTCACAATGCCCAAAAATAAAAAAGTAGCTTATTAACATAATTTGGAACCACTGATTCCAAATATGGAATCAATTTTTCCAAATTAAATACACAAAAGATGCAGAAATTAAATTAAAATTAATCTCGTGGTTCGAAAGAAAACGGGTATTTCATTAAAACATTGCAAAAGATTGAATTGATTTAACCTACAAATTCAAGGTAAAATCAATGCTAATGACATACATTATATTAAACGGTAAAAATATATTATATTTATACTTTAAAAACATTCAATATTATAATTTAACCACATAAGATATTACAATGAAAAAAGTTGTTTTTAATTAAAATATAGCGTGTTTTTACTATTCATTAAAATATGAAAGTTATCGGAAAAATATCAAAATTTTATCTAATGTAAATTTTTATATCATGTTTCAAAAGAAGAATTTTATGTTTTTCAAATTTAACATATAAAAATGTCAAAATCTAGATTTAAGGTGGGTGCGCCATCAAAAGGCGGCAAAACTGCATTTTTTGAAAAATACTTATTTTACCCGAAAAATTTATTTTGTTCTTATACCATGTTTTAGAAAATGTGTAAGACGGATAATAATGTTATAAGATTCAAAATTTAGTTAATATTATTCATAACGAATAGTTCATAATAATATTATAATAATATATCGTTGTTTAGTAAAACCCGGTATTGCGTACAACACACGCTATCAAGGAAGGTCGTGATTGCGTGTAATGAAAGCCAAGTCAGAGTTGGGTGTTGTGCAAGAATCCTTCATTGTTTCGTATATCATAATCCAACCATATTTCATTTATACATTGAATATATATATATATATATATACTCATTGTTGCGTAGAATAACTATTATCAATATTGTGTGTAACACGATCCAAGAATAGTGTTGCGTATACTACAAGCTAATACAGTGTTGTGTATAGCGCAAGGTAATCTTGGTGTAGAATACAACACAAGACATTAATGAAATTAAAAGAATATTTTTCATAAAATCTCGGGGTGTTACATTTATTACATGGATATTTAATGTAATATTATATTAAACATCATATTATATATTTTTCATTGTTCTACATCACTATGATGTAATAATGTCCTACAATATTTGTTGAATTGATAATGTCATTACAGTTCCCCACTATGATGATATCCTTGAAATGCTATAACAATGTTCGTAAATATTGTTCAACGGTTGGATGACATACAATGATGGGACACATATCATGAAGACCTTTAGGTGAGAGTACTTTTAATAAGATGATACTTCCTCTCATGAAGTCCACACTTGGTAATCTCCAATACAAGAGATTTTTAGATTAGACCCACCAGTATGAATTCTGTATGTTATAGGGTCATCATATATTTCTATCTGTGAGAGTCTATAATGATCCTTAGACTTTAATATTATCATTAATATGTGTCATGACTCACGCACTTTGACTAACTAATGCAAACAATCACCTATGTAGTTGGAGGGATGTAGGATATGTCAGGTGCGTCATAATTGGCTTGTTTTTAATGTATACGTCGAGGAAGGATTTATCCCTTCCATTTATGAAAGATGATTTGTTGGCCCTTTGATTTAAATAGAATCGTTGTGTGAAATTGCATGGCCATGCTATGATAACGAGTTTATTTCAGGTATTCAAAGAATGACATATCAAGAAAAAATGTTGATGACACTATCATGAAACACACTTGATGAGATATTGAGGCATAATGATTATATTATATAGTGAGCGCACATATGTGTATGTAATTATTGTGACATTAAGTTCATTCTCTTGGGGTCCTTGACATGTTGCTAGATAGTACTCTTGGACTTTTTTGAAGCCATCCTAATGACAATAATAAAGAATCGTAGTCGGTCACAAACTATATTTTCCTACTAGTCATAGTTAAATTATATATATATTCAATAAATAAATATTATTGTTTAGACGGTGGAATAATTTCATTCAAATTTAAATTATTTCATAATTTAAATAAATATTTATTCATCAGATTTTGGGTAAAATAATTTTATTTATTTTACTAAACATTTAATAAATATTAATTTACTGGTTTGTTAATAAATTATATATTTAAGAGGATAAATTATTTATTTATTTATTCTGGTGCACAATGAATGGAATTAGAGTACTAGCAGATGAAGGCCAGTATGATAGTAAAATAATTATTTTCTAGATGATAAATAATTATTTAACTAGTTGTCACAAATTAATATAACACTTCTATTACTGTGCATTGCGGAAATTTACTTATAAATCAATTTTGCGATAGTTGGTGCATCGTAAGTAGTGATGTAGTTTTATTATTAATAGCATGGGTTTTCTCTAACGTTATGAATTTATTTAGTTTCTGTTTCATAATTAAATATTGTAACTTAATCCTCATGTCAATAAATAGACACATACACCTATTGTTCCATGTACCAAACTGCACAATCGATGAATTGGGAATTGTTAAGCTGAACAATTTCTCTCTCAAATCCCCTATCCAACCATCTAATGAAAAAGAGATGTAATTCAAGGCCAAAGAACAAGAGACCATGAATGACTCACATAAGACACTCACTTCACCGTGCTTTCACCTGAAGAATGAGTGGTGTCGCTTAGAGGCCATTAGAGCTTGTGTGGATCCCTACTTGAGGGATTCTAGTTTGGATCCTTGCAAGCACAACGATAAAATTTGGAAGGGTTATTCTGGATGATAAACACCATCAATGAAGAAAATACTAAATATCCAGGTATTCTATTCATTATTAAATTAATTAGATTAATTATAACCCCAATTTGAAAGATCCTCTCTAAAGGATTCGGGGTACTTCATTATTTATCAAAATATTTGATTCTGTTCCGTGGAGACTAGCATTCATCGTCGTATTGATTTCAAAAATTTTATTGGTCACAGTAAAAATCAATGTTAGGTGTCATCCCAACCATGATTCCGCTTCACCAAGAACCTATAATAAATACCTTGTTCAGTTAGGTAGAGTTCTCCCATGAAACTATACATGAAAATTCTATATAGGTTTCTGTAGAGTCATTAAAATAAAAAACCCACATTCTAAAGGAAACATGTTCCCATCCTCATAACATTCCAAAAGCAACCAATAGATGTTCAAACCCACAAATGGTCAATATATATATAACATTGATGGGATATTATATATACCACCAAAGCCAACCCTATACCTAGACCCACATATATTTTTATTTGTAAAAATACCATAATTCTGTTGAGTAGAATACCATAAAACATTTATATGGGAACAGACATTATATGTTGTTGTTTCCAAATTAAAAAACTGAACCCCCATTAGAATGTATACTCACACATTATCACTCATATGTAATATTATTCCTGCATTCCAATTATGATGTGTGGAAACATGCCTCTTACTAATGAGACATGTGATAAAACAATATATAAAATGCAGGATAAATAGAGCCTATTTTATAAATACTCATCTAGAAAAGAACAATCATAGAACAACAATCCCATCGCCCAGATAACCTAGATGAACCAGTAGAATGTTGTCCATGAAATACCGGTTTGAACTAATCAGAAGATCCAAAACATTACTAGATCACCTTTTTATCATCTCTCTAGATAGTAATATAATAAAATATCTAATACTACATTGGAATATCCCTTCAAAGAAAACTTTTTTGAGCAGGAGTGCAAAGTGACCTCATACACACATCTTCATATGCCATATGATGTCGATTTGTAATCAAATTCTAATTGAATAAAGGAGATTATTTTATGTTTAAAAATTTATATATAATAAAGGAAAATAACAAAATATTTTCAATATTATACATAATAGTACACATAAATAGTAAAACATATTGTAAAATAAAAAAATAAAAATACATACAGACTCATGGTCATGTAAAACATATTGTAATAGCCACTGATTTGATCATGTATAAAATTAAAAAAAAGTATAAAATACTCCCATTTGACCTACTATGATCCCCATGCCTCAACTTCCCTATCTCTGCACACCCTTCAAGTGTCACAAGACCGATTGATTACTATTTAGGTTCTCAACTTGAAAAATATATATGAGGGCTACACAAAGGCACCAGGTTACCCATAAATGGTGTGAAAAAAATATCTTAGTTGGGGATGACCATGTTTCTTGAAGTATATTCCATCATATAATTGTATTCCTGAGGAAGTAAAAAAATATGTCACACAACCATGTTAGGTATCATGTACTTATTAGGACACCAAAACTCCAGATGTATTCGTTAACCATGTTCTCACTAAGCAACCATGACACCAAATGATACCTTATTCAGTACCATTCATTAATTTAGTAATCACCTCATCTCATGTGATAGTACCCTTAACCCAGATCATACTGAAAGATTCTTGGAAGAAAACATTCATGACCTTAATCCACTTCCCAATGGAATATGGTATATTCTATTTTCAAGATCTTAACCCATTCCCATTTAACATGAGGTAGCTTAAATCATCCATATCCTAGATCATACCATGATCCATCCCCTTACAATCTGTCATCGACTAATTTCTAAACAAGAATGGTCTACCATTATGACCCATGAGTCAAAAGGAATAGTCACACATCATTCACAAGGATACTATCTCACTAACGACAATATAAATAGCATACTTCCACTCATTCTAGAGCCATAAGGTATTATTATTTCCCTAACCACGTTCAAAACATATAAAAATATATGAACACATATTCAGTAGCATACATGGCTCACAACGCCTCACACATCTCTCCAGATCAACGATTAGGAACTAGTTTATTGATCCAAGCCTCATATCCATGTAGATATATTTTCACCTATCATGGAATCCACTGGGTCTCCAAAAACATAATTGTCTCTAGATGTTGATACAAACTCAAAATACTCATCTTTCAGTGATAATAAATCCTGCAGGTGTATACCAACCTTAATCCCAATTACCAATTCCAAACAAATATGAAACCCCTTGTAATTCCAATACCATATCATTAAATACATTAATGTATAAAAAAACTAAGCCCATATCACATATCCTAGGGGATATACTTTGGTATTTGTTTAGGAGGAAATTGTATCACTTAAACCCAATCTCATTATGGAAGAATTGTTCATAGCATAATTATAATTGATCAAAAATCAACCTTAACAATGGTTTCGCTCATAAATTGATAATATAAACAACTATATATCACTTTACAATTTGCATTAACATCACATACAAACCAATATATCCCAAGGAAGCTCAATAATACTAGCCACATCTCATATTATACACCAAGATCAACCTATGTTCTATTATCAACTCATCCAACTATTTCCCACCATGGATATATTGTCACCTAGTAATAAAAATCACATAAGGTAATTGACAACACTATCCTCAACTATATGAGGCTAAAATAAATCTTATCACTCATATATAATTCCATCATAGTACTTATACAACTACATAGTATCATATAAAATTTATGCAACAGAAAATAATATATAGTAAGTATATGGTTTTGCGTCAATGAAATGATCTACCACCATTATGGATATCCCACTAATTACAATCTATACACATTATCATTCAAGCCTTCCCATGCCTCATCAGAGCTAATACCACTACCCAAAAACCTATACTACAATATAGAACAAAAATAATTTATTATAAACAATTATAAATATTTATTTTATTTAAAAAAATTGTAATAATCATCCAAAATATCAACAAGAATTATCATTACACCAAAAACAATTTTAATATTGCATGTTCATACCCATGATTCCCCCATCTCGATGCCTGCAAAAGACCATACTTAATTGGGAAAGGTTCACAATGATTTGATGAAATTATCATTGACTCACAATTCCCAAATATTCCTAAAGTAATTTTTCAACAAAGTGGAATAATTTTGAAGTAATATCTAGATCTATTACCTCAAATCCATAATATAAATTCAGTAAGAACATACTCTATACATGGGGGATCAAAGGGAAGAAGGAGAGGGGGATAAGATCACCGAAGTAGTTATACAAAAAAATACAAATAAATAAATAAATTGGTGGTGGATGGTAAATTACTAGTACTACAATATTAAAAAACTTTATGGGTAATTTCAATAGAGTTTCCCCTATGGACATGGATTATACACCCTTGATACAATATAGAGGTGGATTGAATGTCGTATCCCTACTTGGGTAGCCGCACAAATTCACCCCGTATTGTGACACCCTACCAGGTTATGATATAGAATCCCCACTAGACAGTTTTATGATATATTCATCCAGGATTAAATATAGTGTCCCATAAAATGAAGGGCCACCACTTAACTGTTAGGACCACTTGGGGAATAGTAAACACTAATAAGTGTGGGGGTGAATTAGTTTTGTTGATGATTTATTAAAATTTAATATGTTTATCCTTTTACCTATTTGACTAGTTATTATCTCAAATATCTCATTATCTTATCTATCATTCAGTTTTCAATAAATACACATAGTGGGAATGAGATTTAAATGGTTGACTACACAATAACAAAGGTTAACCCAAGGGTTACACTTGAAAAAACAAATGACCACATATTCCAACATCAGGGGATATATATTATATTGGTTTATATATAAAATATCATAAACACTATGTGTGGTACCCAATACTCTAGAGATTGTAATAATAAAAATTTTATGCCCTTGGATTGGTTATAGAATAGTCTAACTAGATGTTTACCACTGTATTTGAAAATTTCTTAGGTAAATAGTATTAAAATTGATTTGGTTTTTTATAACATCATGAAAGTGAACCACTATGTGTGAATTATCTTGAATTTCATAACGATACAATGTTCTGATATTATTCTCTTACAATCACATCAATATGATAGTAACTCATCTTCCTCATCTCATCTTTTTCATAGTAGTGTATATGACCATTATCATTCCATATTTCTTATCATACACTAATTTCTGGAACACTTCTTAAATTTATGAATACTATTATATATGTTACATATTATTATTAATTTAAGAGAAAACATGGAGAATTATTCTTAATCATCTTATATAAAACAATATGAATAACACATTATTTTATTCACACATCCTCTTATAATTCTTCTTCTTATTATTTCTTTTGAGAACATGATCATCTTTCACTATATCTATTCAACAATATTATTTTTTATTCTTATATTTAAATGAATAAAACCATCAACTATTATTCCCTATGGTTTTCGACTCATAGAATGTATGAATATTATAATTATGAGATACCTTGTTTTATTTCTTGAAAAATAATACTCATTTGTAATTCATAGCATCAGAAAAAAATATAGAGTCTAATTATTCTCTATCATATAATATTATATATATTAATATTCAAAAGAATTATTTTTTCTCTACTGATCAATATTAACAATACCATGTGAAAAAATAACATTATATTTTTATGATGTATTGTAATTTTAAATTCTCCAAATCTAGGTTCATTAATTTCTGATAATGATATTTAAATAACCCAAAAAACACTAAAATATTTCATCCTTATTTTTATTCCAAAATTTCCTCTTCACATATTGGTCCTTACAATATTGAATACCCTTTATTTTTTCTGTGATGATTTGGCTAAAGAGTAAAACTCCATACCCACACTTTCGAATTTAGTACAAAAGAATGATTTGTATTATTTCTTTGTAAAACGAAATTGAAAAATACACAAAATATTTTACATTACAATAAAATTTTTAGTCTAGGTTTTGGATAAATAAACCAATTCATTACAATTTATCAGAGTTATGAAAATAATAATAAAATTAACCTATTTCATTCATTGTTGCAACCTCCTTTTGAAACAAGAACAGATTTAAATTTATAATAAAACTATTATAAAAATTAATAATAATTGGGGTCATGAAATTTCTTATCATGGGGTTTTATAATAGGTAAAATACAAGAAGGGTTTTTCAATTTAAATTAAAGAAAAATATATTATATATAAAAAAATTTCAGTCCATAAAAAGAATGATAACTTTTGAAAGTAATATCTTTTGAGAAATTCATTTCTACATATAGAACAATTGAAAAAATTCCATTTTATTAATTCATAAAATAATATTGATTTATATTTAAAAAATAAGATACATTCGAATATAATATACTAAGCCACCTTGGATCAATACATAAAGTAACAATTTACTCCTAAGATAACATAACATGGTGGAAATAGTCCATTAATGGATTAGGTTTACTCCCTAATCCTAGAGTGTTTTAAGGATAACCTATCATGCACCATACATGACATATCATGATATTTATTATATTACCGAATGCATTGGGTTGCTGTCTCATCACACCCATTGTTTCAGCTATAACCAGCTCACTCGATGCTATTTGGGCACACCAATCACATTAGTGGATAATGTCCTACAAGGGTTTGGGTTTACTACCCATCCAATTGAAGTGAAATTATTTAGATTTTAAAAAATTGAAACTAGTATTTAATATCATAAAACAATAATGATTCTTTAAAACTTGGACCATTGGTATCCATTCCATAAAAATTAATTCCTTAGATATATATATATATATATTATGATAAAAGTAACTTGTCATGAAATGATCTGTGTGTCTATATATATATACACATTTATAAAATAGTTTTACATATAATGAAAGATAGATATATATATACAAACATATATATATATATATAAATGAATTTATTAAATACATATATATATTAGAATAAAAACCTAATATATATATATATACATATGTATATTAGTAAAAAAATAATTTTATATAGTAATGTAATATATATATATATAATAAAACATTTTGACATATATTGATACATATATATAAAATTATTTATAAGTACCTATTTATATCAGATTAAAAAATGGTTTTTCCGAAAATGATACATATATATACATCCATGTATCTTAATAATTTTTTCGAATGAAATGATTTATTTATGTATTTTTACATATATATACAGGTTTGGAAATAAAATAATTTTAACATAAAAATTAATTTTTAAAATTCAGTAAATTATCATGCATATAAGATTCTTTAAACATTCAAAATAATTGTATCAAAATAAATCCATGAGATGATATGTTTTTAACTTGAAATGTTGCATATAAATAGTCATATATACATATTAATTTTTTACAAATATGACATTTTTATTTGAACAATAATATTTAAAATTTAATGACATCACTTACATTCACAGTCGCATATTTCGAATTCATTAAACCTTAAAAATAATTTCATGTAAGAAATATTTTTAAGCATAATCTATTTTAAATAAAATAATACATATATTAATATATATTTGTTTATATAAAAAAAATATTTGAAAAAATATATTTTCACCTTAATTAATAATATATTTTCACCATATAATTCAAAAATCATAACTAATTAATAAAAATATTTATTTATAATGATGTTATATTTATATGTGATTAATGTTAATGGTTTCATAAAAATATATCCCTTATTTAACATCAAATTTTAGAGATAATTTCCTAATAAATTTTTTAAAAAAATATTTTGAAAATAAAAAACCATACCATAAAATTGATATAACGAAAAATATTCATTATTAATATAAATAATACTATTGGGTGGGAAAATATTTTCATTAAAAATTTAAATGCATAATTTTATCAAAATTAAACTTACATGATTTTTATAAAATCTGAAATCTATCTTCTTCTATTGATTTATAATTTCTCTCCATCCAGACTGAATTTGGGTTCGAAATTTTCAAATGCACGTTCATAGAAGGCATTTATACCCGTATTAATAATTTTATTTATATATTGATTAAGTATATATAGATATATAATATTAATGTAGAAAATAAATAATGATTTAAAATAATGGTTCTCCTATAATTATTTTCAAGATACAATGCATTTTTTAATTTGAATGATATTTGCATGTCTGAATTTATGAATGAAAATGAATAATAACATGTTAGATAAGATATCAATTGAAAAAAAAATTAAACTATTTAAATCAATTCAATGAATAATTCTTTATGTATCATTTGGATACATTTATTTGGCACGTCACTGATCCAAAACCATTGAAAAATTGAGCCATAAAAAATATAGAAAGGAGAAAATAAATATGAAGGAATAAATGTATTAAAACATGAAAAATAAAGAACCGTCGACATCCAATGATGTATAAAAATGTTAAAATGAAAAATAGTTAAGGTAATGGACCAAAAATGTTAGATTCTCACAAAAAAATGAACACCAACCATTATTAGGTTGAATAAGACCCAAGATTAAAACCCTCATCGGCACTCAGATCTTTTCGTGGATGCTTATTGAAAACTGAAAACCTTCAACTGAGCTTGATTCCATGTATAGTGTTCAAATCATATAATTTCTTTGAACCCCTAAAAAATCACCTCACCATTACAAACACTTATATTGTGTTTAGATCAACATCCACAGTAGCCAATCATTTATTTGAGCCTGATTGAGATCGTTCTTCATCCAAATAATTGAGTGCTTTAGACATAATTTCGTTCTTTATGGTCAGTTCCTCCCAAGACATAGCACCCATCTTGAGTTTGACCCCCAAAAGATCATTGTCTTCAAATGGGGTTGAATGAATCATATCCAATTAACTTCATTTAGTTTCATTTTAAATTTTTTTAATTAACATAATTTTAAAAAAATTAATTAAAATATATTATTTTTTTAAATAATTATGAGGATTCATATTTTGAGGTCTGCAAAAACATATTAATTATTATGTTATCATAATTTAAATATTTATATATTCAAAAATTAAATTATTGATTAATTCATAATTTTTATTTAAAAAAATAAAAAGTTTAAGAAGTTTTATTGCTATTATATTTTTTATATTCATAAAATTTATTAAATATAATATTTGAAAATATTAATATTTATATTGGATACATACATATATTTATATATATATCTTTCTCTTAATTTATATGTATATATATATAATTTATAATTTATAATTTTATAAAATTACATATTTTAAGAAGTTATAAATAATTTTATAATATAGAGTGTTAAATTATAATTCATATATGTTATTTATATTCATTAAAAAACATTTATATTCTTAAAATTTATTATTTCATTAACATATATTTTTTAAATTTTATATGTTAATCAATACTTGGCATTGATTAATGATAAAATTTTATTTTTTAAAAATAATTACACGAACACATATTTATATATTTATAAAAAAATACCTAATATATTGAAAATATTTGTTTAAATTATAAAATCCTAGAACCAGGACTCATGGATTCTATGTTGAAAACCATAACATTACATTTCCATCTATGATGCTGATATTTGTGACGTAATTTTTCTCATCAAAACCAAACACTGTCTAAGGAGATCATGGATAACATACACACTAGAGGGCCTTTTAGGTTTAGAGTTGAATATAATTCAGACAAAATCTAACATAAATAACTTATATCAACCTGGAGTAATATGTCCTCAAATGAACATTTCTCCTAGATAATCTTATTTCACAATAGACCATCAACATAATCCTTGAGAAATCCTTTATAGACGTAAATTGTTCAACGTGATTCTATAAAAACTAGGTAAAATTAAACATAAGAAGTGTGAGCTTTTATGCACATTAAGGGTAACCAAAATAATTGACAATTGAATTTCATCAATAATAATAAGAGTGAATGAGATAATTATGAATTAATCAATGTGCATGCGAGACTCATAAAAGAAATCATACCCATCAATACCTTGACCATCAAATATATAATAAATTGAAAATTAAAGGGTCACTAGAATATATTATCATATATAATGTGATATTAATCTCGATCATGAGATGCATTATGAACTCATAGTAAGCATAGAGAAAACACTTTGGTGTATATGAAAATTATCACATTGAACCCTCATAGAACCCTTACAAATTGAATAACTAATATGGATCACATCCATCTCCTAAATACCCAATGAATCAGAGTGAAATCAAGGCTCACCCATCATTTATACTGTTCAAGTACCAAATATATATAGAATTCAAAAATAATAATAATAAACCCCTTCTTATTTAGATAATTTGATTAATTAATGAAAAGTAAATGTGTTCCACTACAATATTATTGAAAGATGATTATCCCTTGGGAAGTAAATGAGTTAAATAAAAATCTCTTCGAAACATTTTTGAACCAAATAAAATAAATGGGTTGAAATAATATATTTAAAACTTGAATAAACCATGGAAAAGAGAATATTTCCAAAATAGTATATTTGAAAAATGAATAAGACATGGAAAATAAATGGGTTAAATAAAATTCCAATTGAAAGATGATTAACCCAGGGAAATGGAATGGGTTAAATAAAAATACCTTTGAAACAAGATTATCAAATGGAAAAGAAATGGATTAAGTAAAAATATAACAAAATCATGATTAACGAATGGAAATTAAAGTGGTTAATAAACTATATATTTGAAACATATTAACCCATCTAAAATAAAGGGATTAAATAATTTTTTTTGAAATATTATTACCCTAAGGAATAGAAATGTGTTCAATAACAATCTCTTTGAAACCTGATTAAACCATGGAAAAAAACTTTGTTCGATAAAAATATCTTCGAAACATGATTAACCCAGAGAAAATAAGTGGGTAACATAATAATTTCATTAGTATATAATCAACCCATGTAAAATAAATGGGTTTCATAATAATTTATTTGAAACATGATTAGCACCTGGGGAAGAAACATGTTCCAAAACAATATCATTAAAACATTTTAATCCAATGGAAAATAAATTATTTTGGAAAAAATATATTTCAATAAATATAAATCCATCCAAAAAACATTAAATATGGTGTCAATAAAAAATATCCCTAGTGTAAGTTAATTAACCACAATGGTTTTTCACGTTCATTAATTGAAATAACATTAATAAATCATTAAAATAGTCTTGATGAAAATAATATTTAAATATTCCAAAGTGTCCCATGCCACTTTGAAACATTAGAACCATTAACCCCATGATGGGAATAACATTAAATAAAACATAATATATCATGAGAATAATTATATTCATGATAACAAATGTAATAGAGGTAGTATATACACATTATATAATAAGCTAGGTGTATAACATAATAAACATCACAAAAAAATATAACAGTGACAACAATCCATAATTAATTTTGTAAAATTGAAACCATAACAACCATGAAAGAATAATCATTAAATGAATAATTTTTAACCATGAAGGTAAAAAAAATCATGATATAATACTTAAAAAATTTTCAATATATAATCCACATAAGATAAATAATTAGGGTAATATGGCATTTATCTCATTGATTTAAAAAGTGAGATGAAAATACCTTATCTTGAGTCTGATTTTTCAGGCATGTTCTCAATATTACTAAATAATAAAATTATGTTAATTATATAATATATTCATAACATCTTTCATGTTTTTTATTACATTTATTTAACTTATAAACTTGTTATATACAATTACTTGATCAATAATTTTTATGTTGAATATTTTGATCATTTTTAGCTAATGTCTCAAAACTGATTTCGATAGGCCTACTATGGTCATTGATGTGCTTAGATAATCCTATATAAAATAATAATAATAAAATAATTATCATATTTACACATCAATTTTACTTTTAAAAATAATTTACAAATAATGGATATGGAAAATGAACCAACAATACCACAATTGATATAGTTGGTCGTACGTACACATGAGTTACATTCCCATTTTTCTATGATTCTTATAAAAAGATGGTAAGTAAAATTTAAAATTAAATAATGAATGTTATATAATAAATATCATATTAATTTTTCATATATAATTATATGTATAATTATCATGATCTAAAATGAATCACATCGTGTCGAGGAGGCCACAGTGCACACATCCACAAACGATATTTTCACTTTTTCGCTGCGTGAAAGTGTAATGAAGAAAAAGATATATTATATTTATATAAAGGTAATTATTTAGTTAATTTAATATTGATTTAATTTATTTAAAATATGTATAATTAATCCCATATGTAATACATCCAATAAAATGTGTGAACATATCACATCGCATTGGGGTGGTGGTAGCCCACATGTCCAAAACGATGTTAACAAATTTACACCAAATAGAATGCATAATGGTATGTGTTTTTTAATATTTAAAAAATTGTGAAGAGAAAATGGATATCACACATATATATATGATATAATAATATTGTGTCTATAATAATTTTCAACCATGAGAGGTGGTAGAGGGAAATGGAATGACATCATTAGAAGAGGCGATCGTTTAACATACACGAACGATAATTAAATTACCCATGTGATGTAAGTCTGTGTAGTTGTATTTAGAACCCTTAATATTATTATATTTATGTATATTTACTTCTTTTTTATTTTTTTATACAATTAAGGAGTATTATTAAATAATGGGAGTGGAGAAGGATATAATGTAAAAATGCATTATGGTGAATGAAATTACTTTTTCAGGTAACTCCTTTTGTGTTTTACTAATGAAAATATTGGTCAAAATTCTACAAAAAGTGAATAATCTAGTTTGAGGGTTGGGATATTGGGATTATATTTGTGAAAATTTTGGATGTGAAAAAGTGAATTTAAATGTGTGTTTAAGGGGAATTTTGAATGGGTTTTTATAATGTAGGGGGAGTGGTATTTTTTAAATACCAAAAGGTATACACTATTGGGAGGTATATCTTAGATCATGTGCATTAAGAATTGAAAAATAATTTATTAATATGAATTTTTATTATATCCAAACCACCCTCACACAAAAGAAAATTATACTTTTTTTCCTTAGAAATTAGGTTTTCTTATATTTTTTATTTTGGTTTTTCATTTAGGTAACTAGTATTATATCCAATGTAATTCAACAATTAATTCTATATTAATGTGATAAATATTGTAAAATTTATAATAATTGAATTATAATAACTAATCCCAATTTACAAAATAATAATATCATGTTTTTTAAATTAATTTTCCAATATGCCTATGTAACGCAGAAAACACTTCCTTAACCAGATCATGTTAATAATGTTTTTAATATCTATAGATAAATATGTCAAATATAAAAGATAAATTTGTCCTTTAATGGGCCATATTTGAAATTTAATAACACATAAAATTTACTTGGTAGAAATACTTGTAGGATCGAAATAATGATGTAGATTCTCAATATACAAGAGGGGGGTGAATTGTATACTTTACAAATTTCCTTAAACAAAGGAAAGATATAAGTTTAACAAAGGTAAAATAAGAAAATTCACAACACCTCTAAACCCAATTGAATACTTGGAATAAGGAATGAAGTTATAAACTTCAAGTCCTATGTACTTGCTTAAAACTGGAAAGAGATTCTGAAAGTAGATTCCGGAAATATGGATCTGAAAATTGAAACCTAACTAAAGATTACAATATGAGATTCTACCTTAAAGCGTATAAAATCTAAATTTATCAAAGTTCAAGTAAGGGAGTATAAGAAAGTTATACTTTCCATTCAATACAATACGCAGAGGAAACAAACAACTTGTAAAACTATGAGTATCAAGATATAAGTCTTTTAACCCAAAGAGAAGGGTATCCAACAACCTTGGATAAAGGTCCCTTGATTTATACTTTCAAGAAAGTTTGTCTTACCCACACCAGGGTAAGCCCTTGATACGATGATCGGAATCTCTGACTTGCTATCCCCGCAATCCCTCAACATCAAGGTAGTTGGAAACCTCTTTCTTCCTCAGCAAGGAAGCCCTCAAACTTCAAGGTAGTCGGCACCTCTGTCTTCCTATCCCCAGAAGTCCATAAATGTAATCAACAACATTCAGAGTCGCACGAAGCAAAAACTGAACGAGCGGTTTAGTATGCACAAGGCATGAAAATATTTCTCTCTCTAAAAATCACCATAGCAGCGTCTGGTCTCTAGATCGATCAACTTCTATGTTGTTGTGAGCTCTTTCAAATGACCTCCTTTTTATAGGCAAGGTCGACCTCCTTTCCAACGGTCATATTTTCCTAAAAAATCAGAGGGACCTATACACGTGTCACTTTAACAATGGTTAGTTTATAATAGAATAGACGACATTGTTTTATAAAAAAACTAGTGTAACGGAATGTACGACATCGTTTTAAGTCTAACTCAAAAGTTTGGAGTGAAGATTCAGAGTGTAAACAAAATGTCAAAGATTAGACAAATTATAAAAGTGTATGAAAAATGTAAGTTTGGAGTCTAACAAAAAATATTCAGAGTCTAAATAAATTCGGATTGTATAAAACAAAGATGATCATATTCTGTTTAATAGGTAAATTCGGAATGAGAATTCGGAATGAGAATTCGTCATCAGAATTCGTAATGAGAATTCGTAATCAGGATTCATCATTAGATTTCGATGTCGATCTTTATGAGAATTCGTATCCAGAATTCGGAGTAGAACATTATCAGAGTTCATATCAAGAATTCGGAGTAGAACTTTATCAGAGTTCGTATCCGGAATTCTAAGTAGAACTTTATCAGATTTCGTATCCGGAATTTGGATTGAAACATCATTACATTTCTCATCCAGAATTTGGAGTGAAACATCATTACAATTCTCATCCAGAATTCGGAGCCTAAAATAGAATGCTTCATATCAATGTTTCAAACGATTCCGAGAATATAGAAATGAATCATATTCTTATACTTATGAAAAATATGGATATAGATAATGAAAATATGATAAGAATAAATTTCCTTATAAAATCAATTTTCCTTATAAAAGAAATTTTCCTTATAAAATCAATTTTCCTTATAAAATCAATTTTCCTTATAAAAGAAATCTTCCTTATAAAATCAATTTTTCTTATAAAAGCGATTTTTTTTATAAAAGTGATTTTCCTTAATGATACTGTGTTTGTGATTTTCAAAACAATAAGGAATGGAAAAGTTATAAGGAAAACATTATTGACTCAACAATCTTCCCCTTTTTGGAAAGCACAAACATCCTTACGAAAAAGAAAGACTAAGTAGAAAGAAGGAAAAAATGAAAACATTAAAGCTTATCTCCCTTTTCTTATGGATGTTAATGAATACGACTAACTCCCCATTAGGCTTTGAAACTCTAAGGATCATATTCTAGATTACTGGAATGGTATTTCATTAAGAATAAAAATGTCTTCTTTAATGAAAAACTCCCCCTTGGATAAAATCTATTAGAGTTCTTTCTCTTTCTCCCACTTTGTTAGGGTTCTTTTTCCTTTGTTTATTAGGATTCTTTTTCCTTCTCACCCTTTGTGATTTTCAAAAATAATTATAGGGAATGGAAAATATAACAATGTACCTGAAAAATTATTAGTAACAACAAAAGAGATGAGCAAGCACAATTTAAGTTTGAATGTTCAAAAACAAGGAAGTAAAGATACAACAAAAGTTCGGATTTGTCTATTTTGGATATTTTTCCTTCGCCATGAGACCCTTCAGAATAGTCTTTAATTTCTTCAAGTCTTTATGATCTTCCTCAGCTTACTTCTATAACACAACTATTCTTGCATTTTGAGCTTTAATCTTTTCTTCCTGGGCATGAAGCTTTTCTTCCTGATCTTTTAAAACATGTTCTTGTTTTAACAACTTCTCTTCAATCTCAATTCGACAATCCCTTTCATTCCTCCAGTTTTGAGAAACAAAATTCAGCTTCCCATACAGATCTCTGTCTTCTTGCATCCGGGAATTCTTCTCAGCTGTCAACTTCTCTTCAAAGGAAGAAGTAAGTACATTTATCTTCCTATCTTCTATCTCAAAAGCATCCTTAACATTTTCTTGGAATTCATCAAAGAGCCTCATCTATTCTACAGTTTTCTTTGACCAACTAGTCATTATCTTGAAAGACCTTTTGTGAGGTTCATAACCAACAAAAATGGTTTTGAACTGAGCCTCAATCTCAACAAATTTGTCCATAACCATGGATACAGAGTCTGTTTTCTGATTCAAAGCATGTTGGAGCATCTGGAATCTTGAATCAATACATGAGAAAGTCGGAATAGTACCCACTAGCATCTTTAATGACTAAACAACAAAGTCATGCCCCAACGTAGATGACTCCGAATCCGAGACTTTTCTTGGAGAATTCTCTTCTTAAAATTGCTCATCCTTCTTCTTAGAAGAATCACCAACTTCCATTCTCTTTACAACCACTGAGCTCAGGGTATCAATAACAAGTTGCTTTCCCTTGTCCCTTTTCAGAATGGATTCATGTTCCAGGGTTTTCTATTCATAATCAGAAACTTGAACAACATTGTCTTCAGCATTAGCAACTTTTTTAGCACCATCCTCTACATTCTTCATTTGAGCAACATCATGTAGAAGTTCTTCTTCCTCTACATGGTAAGCTACTTCTTGTTCTCATTTCTCCTCATCCTTCCCTGGAGTGACTAACTTATATGATTAATCTTCTAAAGTTCGGAGTGACAAATGTTCCGAAGGAGTCCCCTTATAATCGTTTACTTTCTTCAAAATATCTCTGGTCTCACCACTACCTCCAGAAACTGCTGCTTCCTCTTACACTTGCTCAATTTGCTCAACTTCCTCAACAGGCTTAGCAAATGACTCTTCCGGAGTGACATAGTTTCTTCCTGGAGTCTCATGTAGAGATTCCAAAGAAAAAGATCTCGGAACAAGAATTTTTGCAGAAACCATCTCATTAAACATCAACAAAGTCTGAGCTACGTCAACTTCAGACATCTCCTTCTTAAGCTTCTTTTCTTTCACTTGATTTTCTAGCTCATCCGCTGTCCTTTCCTTCAAGGCCTTAGCCTCCACAGGATCCAAGCCAAACTGAGGCTCCCCTTGCACTCTTTTCTCTTTGATTTACCTCCACTTAGCAACTAACTCATTACGGTAAGCTTTCTTCTTCTTCGGTTTTGGAGGTGCGGAATGAACTTCATTTGATTTGGGATTCTCTGCTTCAACTTCAACTTCTTTCAACTTTCTCTTCTTTACTGGCTTAGAGGATTCAGGTTCACCATCTTTCGGAACCTCTTCTTCTTGAGCTGGTAAATCAACAAACTAGCCAGTCTTTTTGTCGATGGCAACATCCATCCTTTTGAGGGTACCATCACTCACCAACATAATTTTGAAAACTCTTGCCTTAGACTTGAAAGCCTCCTTGTAAGACTCAAGGCACTGAACAATTATCCTCGAGATGATTTCTGGATAAATTATGATCTGAGCTCTCAGATTCCCTTTCTTAACATTCTCAATGGTAATAAGAATGTGTTTCATCAAATTAAACTTTCTTAGATTTATCATAAAATCTAGAATGTTGATCTCTCTATTCTTCAAACTGTCTTATTCACCCTTTCTCAGTACGATAAGGCCTTGTACCCATAATTCTAGAATCTGAAAATTCGTAGAAAGAGCAGAAATATTCGGATCCTTGTCATCTGACAGTCCGAGAGTCTCCAAATCTTTTTCCTTGACGAATCTTCCCTTTCAATCTGAAAAAACACGGGAGATAAACTCGGCTTCTCCTTCATTCTTCAGCCCTACCAAGCTGGCTTCATTGGCATAAGAAAGCTTATAAGTCTTTTCCTAAGTCTTAAATGACAATTTCTCCCTACCATATTCCTTAAAAAAGGAAACTATCTCATAGAGCTCTATAAGGAAATCCGAAAAAACATCATCTTAATACCCAGGCTTAGACACAGCAACATCTTCCCATCCGTTAAGCTTAATGTTCTTGGATATAAGAGAATCATACTTGTTGAAGAAATCAGGATGAACCAACCTTTCTCTATATACTAACCACTTGGAAATCGGCTTACAGGAAGACATGTCTTGAGAGGCTACTTCCACATACATTTGGATCTGAAGACTTATGAGAAGTTCGGAACAGAGATTGCTAAAGATCAGAACGACCTTAAAACAGAGAGGCAGAGCTTTGGGATGCTGGATCTTGAAAAACCGATGTGGGACGAGCATTTGGGGTCCCCTTTATATAGGCAACGAATTTTACCGTTGGTCTTCCAAAAGCCATCTAACGTTTGAAGAAACTTTTATCTAATCAGACGGTTGAGGACAATCCTGCAATAAAATTTGAATCCGATCTTTTGAGGTTTTTGTTAAAACAATGATTTATGAAAACTATAATCTGAAAACAAAATATAAGAAAATAATAGCTAGTAAAATATGATTACGAAAACATGAGTATGGAAATCATACCTTTCTGATTGGATTAGGAGGATTATTCGTAATGGGTAACATTTTTTAAAAAAAATAACAATGAAAAAATCTTTATTACGAAAAAAAACACAGTTCGCAAAATTCACTACGAAAAACTCAACAAAGAAAACGAAAAATCATTACAAGATTTTCAGCATGGAAATATCATTACAAAAGTTTGAAAATGAAAATCTCATTAAGAAAGTATTAGTACGAAAATCTCGTTATGGAAATACCAGTACGAAATTTTCCATTCCGGAAGTTTTCAATAAGAAAATTTCCATTCCAGAAGTTTTCTAAATGAAAATATCCATTCTGAAGAATTTCAGTTCCGGAAATTCCCATTCCGGAATTGTAATTCCGAAAAATTTGAAAACCAACTTTTAAAAACATAGTTACTCTAACAATCAAATGTACACCCCCAATGAAAATGAGTTTATTACTGTTAGGAGAATTTGTCAATAAGAAGTTAATGAAGAATGATTACGTAACGGTTATCATTCCCAAATTTTGTTTAATATATTCAAATCTATTAGAAGGCAAAGATTTTGTGAAAATACCAGCAAGTTGATCTTGTGTTCTGATAAACTGAAGGATAATATCTCATTTCTATGTGTGATCCCTAAGAAAGTGATGCCTAATATCTATGTGTTTTGCACGATATTGATGTGTAGGGTTCTTACTTAGGCAATGGCACTTGTGTTATGACACAAAATTTGAGTTTTAGTAAAACTCAAGCCATAGTCTGTGAGTGTGTGTTGCATCCACAACACTTGAGCACAACAAATTCCAGCTGCTACATATTCGTCTTCAGCAGTGGAAAGTGCTACGGAATGTTTCTTCTTGCAAGACCATGAAACTAGTGAATCTCCCAAGAAATGACAAGTTCTGGATGTACTTTTTCTATCCTTTCTAAATCTACCAAAGTCAGCATCAGAAAATCATTTTAGAACAAAATCATTTCCAGAAGTATAAAATAATCCTAGATCTATGTTTCACTTAAGGTAGCAAAAAATTATTTTTACTGCCTTTAAGTGAGATTCCTTAGGACCGGATTGATATCTTGCACATAAGCATACTGAGAACATTAAGTCTAGTCAACTAGCTGTTAAGTAAAGTAAATTTCATATCATACCTCTAAAAGATGTTTTATCTACTGGTTTCCCAGCTTCATCAAGATGTAAAGAGTTTGAGGTACCAATGGGAGTACTTATACTCTTAGTGTTGTCATAACCATACTTTTTGAGAAGATATTTAATATACTTATGTTGAGCTATGTAGGTTCCTTCTAGTTTTTGAGAAATTTGAAAACCAAGGAAAAAAGTTAACTCACCCATCATACTCATTTCAAACTCAGATTTCATTAGACTTGCAAAAGAGTCGATTAAAGATTGTTGAGTTGAACCAAATATGATGTCATCAACATAAATTTGAACAATCAAAACATTTTTCTTATCTTTTTTTATAAAAAGAGTTGGATCTACATTTCGCTTAACATAGTTATTTTGAAGAAAAATCCAGTGAGTCTATCATACCATGCTCGTGGGGCTTGTTTAAGACCATACATAGCTTTGGTATGTCTAAAAACATTATCAGGATGTTTTTTATATTCAAAGCCAGGAGGTTGTTCAACAAAAACATCCTCTTGGACATAACCGTTAAGAAAAGCACATTTCACATCCATTTGGAAAAGTTTCAAATTAAAGAATGCTGCAATGGAAAGTAGAATACGGATAGATTCAAGTCTATCTACTGGAGCATAGGTTTCATCATAGTCTATTCCCTCTTGCTGATTATATCCTTTAGCAATAAGTCTAACTTTATTTCTTACGATGATTCCATTTTCATCACATTTGTTCCTGAAGACCCACTTTACTCCAATAACAGAAGTTTCCTTAGGAGTTTCAACCAAGACCCAGACTTTGTTCCTTTCAAATTCGTTTAGTTCTTCTAGCATAGCTTTGATCCAATCATCATCACCTAAAACTTCATCAGTGCTTTTTGGTTCTAACTGAGAAAGAAATGCTAGATGTTCTACTTCATTTATTAAGGAACTTCTAGTTCTTACAGGTTGATTTACATCACCAATGATACTATCACTGGGATGATTCTTAAGAAACATCTGATTTGGGTTTTGAAAAGACTGTTCATCAACATAGGGTAGAAAGTCTTCTAGGGTAAATGTTTTAGAAGTATATTCTTAAACATTATCCTTATCAGAAGGTTCTTCTATCAATGGTTGACAATCAGTTTTTGAAAACACATCCGTGGATGAGGAATGGGATGGTTTTAAAACTAAAGGATCAGAATCATCAAATTTTACATGCACTGTTTCTTCAATAGTACAATTATTTTTATTAAAAACTCTATAAGCCTTAGAAGTTGTGGAATAACCTAAGAAAATTCCTTCATCAGATTTTGGTGCGAATTTATGTAGGTTATCTTTAGTATTGAAAATGAATACTTTTCAACCAAAATCCTTGAAGTAGGATAGTCTTGGTTTTCTACCATTCCATAACTCATAAGGTGTTTTATTAAGAAAAGGTCTAATCAAGACTCGATTTATAGTATAACAAGTAGTACTTACAGCTTCAGCCCAGAAATGTCCAGCTATAGAATATTCAATCAACATGGTTCTAGTTATCTCTTGAATAATTCTATTTCTTCTTTCAACTACACCATTCTATTGAGGAGTTCTAGGTACTGAAAAATTGTGAGTAATACATTTTCTACTACAAAAAGTTTCAAAATCAGAATTTTGAAATTCTCCTCCATGATCACTATGAATAGTTTTCAATGGAAGGTTTTTCTCATTTTTAACTTGAGTTCTAAAACTTTTGAAATAAGAAAAATCTTCAGACTTATTTGCTAGATAATAGACCCAAGAAATCTAGTGTAATCATCAACTAGAACAAACACATAGTTTTTGCCTCCAATACTTCCGGTTTGTGTTGGACCAAAAAGAACCATGTGCACTAACTGTAATGCATCAGTTGTTGAGACTTCACCAATTTATTTAAAACTAGATTTATCTCTCTTTCCATATTTACAGGGATCACAAACTTTAGAAGAATCAAATCTATGCTCCGGTAGATCCTTAACTAGGTTCTTCTTAGAGAGTTTGCATAAGTTCATAAGGTTACAGTGACTTAGTCTTCTATGCCATAACCAGGAATGATCTTCCATTGCACTTAGTCAAGGTAAATCTTTACTCTTAAGGTGTTCTAAATTTAAGGTGTAAACATTCTCCTGCCTATTGGTTGAGAGAATAAATTCTTTCTTGGAATTTTGAATTAAGAATTTATCATTCCTAAAATTCACAAGGTACCCTTCATCACATAACTGTCTTATGCTAATGAGGTTGTGCTTAAGACCCTTAACAAAAAGAACATTTGAAATTAAGGTTTTACCTAGATGAACAATATTACTGATACCAACAATATCTCCCATAGCATTATCTTCGAAAGATAACTTTCCTCCTTTCGTTTTGATAATATTTTAAAAATAACTTTTGTTACCAGTCATGTGCCGGGAACATCCACTATCCATGTACCATGTGTTTCTGCTGGTACTCTCGTTACTTTCCTGAAATCAAGAAGATAATTAGACTTTCGGAATCCAAACTTGTTTAGATCTGATATTTCTAGACAACAAGATTGTAGGTACCCACATCTTCTTAGAAAAATAATCTTTATGAAATCCTAGAGATTGGGTTTTGTTTGAGGAACAATTCTTTTCCCAGTGACCACCACATTGACACTTGGTACAAAATGGGGCACTTTTAGTAACAAAATAATTGTTACTGAAAATTGGTTTTGCATGGGTATAACCAAATCCAGATTTATTTCTTAAAGGTCGTATTTGGGAATAAATTTTATCAAAATTTTCTTTACCATTAGTAAACTTTGATAAACACTTCTTTAAGGAAAAAATTTCGGACTTGAGTTTTATAACCATGTTTTTATCTTCAAAATCATTAGATTTAGAACTAGAGCTAGGCTCGAAAATACTTTTCTTAGAAATTACTTTTTCTAATTCTTTAGAAAGTTTGTTTTTCTCAGAACTTACTTCCTCAAGATTTTTTGAAATACTTTCAAAATCAGCATTTTTCTTATCATGATCTTTAGAAAGATCTGATATTTCTTTCGTAAGAATATTATTGCTAGAGTTTTCCTTATCATGTTTCTTATTGAGTTTGGAAATCTCAATCTCAAGAAGTTCAGAAAACCTAGAAACTTATTCATAGGTAAGTAAAGTATTTTCTTCATTAGAAGAGGATTCTTCATCTGAGGAGCTATAATACTTACTATCATTAGAATTTAAAGAAACATTAGTGAATTATTCAGCATTTCATACCTTATCCATAAAGCAATGATTTTCAATAGGTAGTCTGGCTATAAGAACAAGATTCTTCTATCCTGAAGATTCATAATCAGAAGAATAATCAGAAGAGTCACCACCACTGGAACTCCTGGTGTCATTAGATTTCAGAAATTTTTAGCTTTGGCTTTATAATACTTCTTTCTGTTCCTGTCTGAATTCCTTTCTTTCCTTTCTTTATTTTTGAGCAAAGGAAAATCTGGTCTAAAATGTCCTGCTCTCTTGCATTCGTAACAAGTAACTTCTCCATATTTCCTATCTTTCCTTTACTTTTTCTTATACTTGGATTGGAAACTTCTCTGGCCAACTATATTGTTCATCCTTCGTGCAAGATTTGCTAACTCATTTTCTGATACTTCACTTTCACTAGAATCTGATTGAAAAACCATCATCTTAGACTTGGATCTGGTTACTCTCTCAGGAGTCTTAGATTTCATATGATTTGATGTTGTTGTAAAAGACACAGTACCATTCCCATTCTATTTTTTGATATTGTCAGCATCTCTCCTAATTCTGGTTTCTTGTTGGAGAAGAGTTCCGAATAACTCATCAAGAGAAATTTGAGTGACCTTCCTGTTCTCATCTATAGCAGTTCTTTTGGATTCCCACTCATTGGGCATAATATCAATTATCTTTTCCACAAGTGCTTCATCATCTAACCCTTTCTCTCCCATAGACTGTAAGATGTTGACTATAGTCATAAATATCTATTGAACATTACAAATTGGTTCACTATAAAGAAAATTGAAGCCATGATATTCATCTCTAAGCATAGCACTCCTAGTCTCAATCACTTTAGAAGTTCCAAATTGTGTAACTTCTAACTTCTTCCAGATACAATTAGCTACTTCACAAGATGAAATTTGGCTATATATATTTATAGTCATTGAACAATGTAAGGTATTGTGTACCTTATAATTGAGTTGATAATCCTGATTTTCCTGGTTAGTGAAAGTTCTAACTTCCTTATCATGAATTTTATAATCTCCAGTAAGCATAACAAAGTTTTCCACTCCATTATTGATAACAAAAGTCTTCATTAGATATCTCCAGTATTCATAGTCAATACCATCAAAGATTTGTGGTCTTGTAGGATTTAGATTATAATTGGAACCAACATTAACTCCTGCCATAATTAAAATAACCATCAGCACACAAACTTGTTAGTAGAAAAATTTTGTAACCAAAATGTTCGGAATGACAAAGTTCGGAATGAGAATGTTCGGAATGAAAAGTTCGGAATGATAAAGTGAGCAAGAAAAACATATACGTGAGTACAAGTATTTTATATACCTTCTCTGATACCAATTGTAGGATCGAAATAATGATGTAGATGCTCAATATACAAGAGGGGGGGTGAATTGTATACTTTAAAAATTTCCTTAAACAAAGCAAAGATCTAAGTTTTTCAAAGTTAAACTATGAAAATTCACAACACCTATAACACCAATTGAAAACATAGAATAAGGAATGATGTTATAAACTTCATGTCCTATGTACTTGCTTAAAACTAGAAAGAGATTCTGAAAATAGATTCCGGAAATATGGACCCGGAAATTAAAACTTAACTAAAGATTACAATAATAGATTCTACCTGAAAGCGTATAGAATCTAAATTTATCAAAGTACAAGTAAGGAAGTATAAGAAAGTTATATTTTCCTTTCAATACAATATGAAACAGAAGCTAACAAGTAGTAAAACTACAAGTAACAAGTTATATGTTTTTTAACCCAAAGAGATGGGTATCCAACAAACTTGGATAAAAGTCCCTTGATTTATACTTTCAAGCAAATATGTCTTACCCACACTAGGGTAAGACCTTGATATGATGATCAGAATCTCTATCTTGCTATCCCCATAAGCCCTCAACTTCAAGGTAGTTGGCATCCTTTGTCTTCTTCAGCACGGAAGCCCTCGAACTTCAAGGTAGTCGGAACCTCTGTCTTCCTATCCCCGGAAGTCCTCGAATGTAATCACTAAAATTCGGAGTCGCACGATGCAAAAACTGAACGAGCGGTTCAGTACGCACAAGGCATGAAAATCTTTATCTCTCAAGAAATCACCTTAGTAGCATGTGGTCTCTAGTTATATCAACTTCTATGTCGTTGTGAGCTCTTTCAAATGAGCTCCTATTTATAGGCAAGGTCGACCTCCTTTCCAACGGTCATATTTTCCGTAAAAATCGGAGGGACCTGTACAGGTGTCACTTTACCAACAGTTAGCTTATAACAGAATAGATGACAACATTTTATAACAAAACATGTGTAATAGAATGTACGATATCGTTTTATGTCTAACTAAAAAGTTTAGAGTGATGGTTCTGAGTGTATACAAAATGTCAAAGAGTAGAAAAATTATTAAAGTGTAAGAAAAATGAATGTTTGGAGTCTAACCAATAATATTCAGAGTCTAAATAAATTCAGAGTGTATAAAGAAAAGATGATCAGATTCTGTTTAATAGGTAAAATCGGAATCAGAATTCAGAATGAGAATTCGGCATCAGAATTCGTAATGAGAATTCGTATTCAGGAATCTTCATTAGATTTCGATGTCAAACTTCATGAGAATTCATATCTAGAATTCGGAGTAGAACTTTATCAGAGTTCGTATCCAGAATTCGGAATGAAACTTCATTACAGTTCTCATCCAGAATTTGGAGTAAACTTCATTACAGTTCTCATCCAGAATTCGGAGCCTAAAATAGAATGCTTTATATCAAAGTCTCAAACGATTCTGAGAATATAGAAATGAATCCAAGGCTTATACTTAAGAAAAATATGGATATAGATAATGAAAATATGATAAGAATAATTTTCCTCATAAAAGTGATTTTCCTTATAAAAGCAATTTTCCTTATAAAAGCAATTCTCCTTATAAAATCAATTTTCCTTACAAAATCGATTTTCCTTATAAAAGCGATTTTCCTTATAAAAGCAATTTTCCTTAAAGATAAGGGGTTTGTGATTTTAAAAACAAGAAGGAATGGAAAATTTATAAGGAAAACGTTATTGACTCAACAATACTATATTTTTTATTAAATTTTAAATCATTTAATAAAATACCATTTATTTTAAAATAACATTAATATCAATTTGAACATTATTTAATTAATATTAATTTTATTATATAAAAAAATTATTTGAATTAAAATATATTGATTCTACATCTGTGTAAAATGATATATTAATCTAAAAAATAATTTAACTTAATATTTCATTATATTTTATTTAATCCTATCATTTTTAGCACCATTTATTTGATTTAATTATTTACTAAATAATCCATTTGTTAGCATTTTTTAGGTTTTTAACGCAACTAATTCATCTATAAAAATTACAATAAAATAATGATGATAAAAAAAAAATTTAAATTTAAAAATAATGTTTATAACTAAAACTATGTATCTTCTTCCATACACTAATTCTTTATAAATGCTAAAGGTACGAAATGTTAATTTTCATGTCTTTTTCATTACATAACATATTATACAGGTTATATTCATGGAATAGAATCCCAATATCTCATAGAAATAGAAAAAATATCATATATGGTAGAAATATTGGTAGAATGTTTTTTTGGATAAAATTCTAGGTCATTTGGCCATTAATTTTAAGGTTTAGATCCTTGTTAAGATAAATTTTTCTATATTCACTTTAATAAATTTCAATCACTTTCACTAATATTCTTAAAAAAATAAATTGATTTTATTAGAATATGAATATTATAATAGTTACAACCTTTTATTTACTATATTATAAATTAAATTCACAGTATTGGAAATTTTTTTCTTAATTCTCACCCCATATATGTGGCGAGAAAACAATGGTTTAATGTAAAAATGAACAAAATTTAATTAAGTTTATATATGAAAATTAAATATATAAAATGATTCTAATGACCTTAATTTTATTAATAAATATATTACTGTTCTATTTTAACATTAAAACATGCATAAAATGTAATATATCATTAATAATTATGACGATAAAAAATACTGTTTTCAACTAAAATATAATATTTTTAACTATTGATCAAAAAACCCTTCTTATATAATTACCATAAATTAACAAAAACTAAATGTGATATTATAATTTCAAAAAAATGAATTTATTTTTCTATATGTACATTATTATACTTACAAAAAATTTATTCAAAATAGGTGCACCATTAAAATGTGGTAAAACCACATAGGAAAATTTTTTAGTTTTTATGCATAAATTTTGATTTTTTATTATTTTAATCCTATAATTTTTTTTGATAAATGTAAAAACAATTTATAATCATGTGTGAATAGAATATATTTAGTCATATTCACACTTTAAAATATAAATGTGATGTAATTAATTTAATTTGTAATAATTATATTAATAGTGTATTATTGTACGGTAAGACATGACCTTGGCTGTATCATAATTTATAAGAGGGACCTAATGTTTTATGAAATGAAAGATAATATTGGTGTGGTGTGTGATGAAATATAAACTAAATATTTCATTTTACATAATCTATTGAATAATTTAAATTAAATTGAATGAATATATTTCATAAAAACTTCAAGATGTCACATACTACCACAATTAAAATGAATTTATCTCTTTTTTTTCAGATATCCGTTTATTAACTTTTATAGTATTCCATTAATGAAACACAATTTATAAAAAGAGTTAAAAACCTATCAAAATAGAAAATAGTAAATCATAAAGGTCACCAAAAGATACATATTACTAAAATTCTACCTAGGGAGAACAAATATGAGAATAGAGGAAAAAGAATAAAAAATTAAAGAGAGTGATTGAGGCAATTTATGAAAAACATGTGAATTATATATTGAATGTTAATGGTCACAAAAATAAAATTTTCACAGATAAAAAATACCATCATTTAATCATAATTGAAGGTACTAGGATAATACTTTTTTTGTTTCAAGATATTTTTCATAGAATTATAGATTTATCTTTCCATCTAGGCCAATATAAAATATTATATACAATATTGATGTGTATAATATCATAAATTAGTCAATTTCCATCAAAATATCATAATTTTCTCCCAAAAAGTAGTATTCAAGATGGATTCTTAACTCTTAAACCATGATAACAAAATTTTACATACCATATAACCATAAAATGGATAATTAAGTTATTTCACATTTATTTTAACATTAATACAAAAAATATGGAACATGGTAAAATAATTCCTTAAATTAATTAACCTTTAAATGATACCCCAATAATAATAATTATTACCTAAATTTGAAACTAAATTATTATATAAATAATGTTCCTTATGATTCTTCAAACATTTCCTGACTAACTTTGAAACCCAAATATTTTAATTATTTTATCATATATTCTGCCAAGATAAATAAAAAATTATTCTCAAAATACGATACTATATATTTACCAAATTAACATAACATTTACATGACAAATGGTAAGTTGTCATGAACATCCTGTAGGCTAGTGTAGTGTGGAAAACCCTTATCGTTCTCCAATCATGGGTTCAAGCCCCACCACCCTGCTGGATGTGATAGGTTTCCATTTAGATTAAGCATTATCACTTTGTTCATTAAAATTAAAACTAATTAATTCCTAAAAACACATAATTTTGATCATAGGGGTTTAAAATACCTCATCTAAAAAAAGGTCTCTAAAAATAACAAGAAGATATCATTGCTTAAAACCAAAATGGGATATTTAATACATTGATCTTCAGAATATACCTAAGCTCATAAACCATTGATTGTATCCATAAATCTTAATATATACTTATATAAAAACCTCAAAATATAAACAGTTATCTAAACTAACCTTTGGTACCAACTATGACCTCCCAAAACCCAAACTCCTGGATCCCATAATGAAATCTATAACATTAAATTTCCAGACTTGATGTTGATAATTGTAAAACAAATTTTTTTCTATTGAAACTATATAACATCATATGAGAATTTGGATTTCTTACATACTAGAGGAAATTTTATGTTTAATGTTTAATTGAATTGGGAAAAACATTTTCATAAAAAACTTATATCAACTTGGACTCAGATGTCATCAAAAGAACATTTCCCCCATATTTTTTTATTTCAAAATAGGTCATCAACATCATTCTTGTGAAATATATTATAGACATAAATCATTCAATATAATTTTATAAAACCCTAATAAAAGGAAACACAAGAAGTGTTATCTAAGATGATCAATATGGGTAAACATAAATATTATCAATTAAATTTCATCAACAACCATAAGAGTAAATTATATGTTCTGAGCATAGCGGAAGTGCGGGAAGATCCATGCCCAACATTGATTTTTTCTATATTCAATGAACAATGTAGGATATATGTAATGATGAATGACATGATCCAAAAAATAGAATCAAAGAAATAAGATAAATGAATAGAAACCCAGAATCAAGGGAAAGGATCTACATAATTGGTTATAATTAATTAATTTAAATATAATTACATCCAAGGTGATTCTTTCTTCATCGATGAATCCATCCATAGATCTACAGTGTGCCATCATTTCATTATAGATATCAAGGGTAGATATACTCTAGATATGATCCACACATGGTCCATGATTCTCCAGACATCGTCGAAGGTGTCTCTGAGTGCTATCACAAAAGGTCCCAACACTTGCATCATAGGCCTTTGATTTCCTTGAGTACAACATAAAAATTGTTATCCTTAATCCAATAGAGGAGGATTTCTCACGTTCTATAGAGTGATCATAGATAAGGAAGAACACTATAGTCTTGGGAGGCATTTCTCCAAATATTGAACACAACCCAATTGGTTTCGCTTAGCATTCCATTGGATAATGAGTGAATAAGATTACCAGGTAATTATTTGACTTGTTTAATGATAAAATAAGTTATACATGTGCCTTTTATTATTTCATTAATCCTAGAGAAAACCCATGTAAAATAATAAAAATAATATTTCTACTTCCTAACATGTTCTTAACTTACAAGCTATAATTAAATATTATTTAATAAAATAATATTCCATATTATTATTTCTCAATGTACTATTAATTTTAGTCCTCCAATCCTCATCAATATTTATTAATTATTCCACAAACAATATATTATCTTTAATAAGTTGTGATGAAACAAATCTGATAAGTAATACCTGAATAATTTTTAATCCATGACCAAGATAACTGTTTATTCAACTTGTTAAATAATTAATTATTTAACTGAGATTCTGGATACACTTGGTGTGTGAAACTCTAGGACTCTTTCTCAATGTCAATAATTCGAGTATCCCAATGTCCACAGTCAGCATCTAGCAACACTACAATACACCCATATTGAAATAAGTTAATGTCACAATGTCATTCCACCTCAGAAAGACATTTACCGTGTCATATAATCCACATATCACAATATCTCCAATCGATCTATTTTCATGCCAGTGCCAACTACATTTATGCTCGATATCTCTTTCTATGACATTTTGGAAATAGAACTTTCTTATATAATAAAATGAAAATTGATTTATTCAGGCTATATAATTTTCATAAAGGGTCTAAGATATCAATATGCTTTATTGAACAAAAGGGACAAATCCATTCTCTCATTATTCATTAATACAATATTACTCGTGACACACCGAACATATCCAACCTCACCATGAACATCTGTAGTCATGGTTTTCATCAATAAATAAAAGTACATGACTCATAATATCCATTAATAATAATATTAAATTTTGTTTGCCAATACACATTTACACAAACAAGAACATCTAATGACACTTATAAATGATGATTTCCTACTATTGGTTCTCATTATCCTAATATCCTATAGGATATCACCAAATAAGTACACCATGAGATGGTGCCTCAATGTCCTATAAACATCTAACCCTGAGAGAATGTATCATTTTTATCCCTCAAAAAATATCTTCTTTACTTAGAACATATTTATAATAATAGTTCTATAACACTTCTCGGTAGTCATTATTGAGGAGAACTACTCTAGCGTTTTAGTACAATAGCTACTCATGGGACATTATCACATGAAATGTTACATAGAAAAACAATAATTATGTGACATAGAGATTAGTTATATTAAAATAACATGAATATAAGTTATCATAAAGTCCATAGAATTTGGTTCTAGGGCACCAACTCTAACATACTCCCACTTACATTAGAGCCAATTTCTAACAACATAAGTCTGATCACTCTCAAATGATACTCATTCTTCTCATGATATTGGTATTTATTCAATGATTCCTCTAATTTCTCATCCCTGGATAAGTTTTTCACTACTACATCACCCATTTTATATAAATCCCTCAAAATTTGATACTTCCAAAGCATGTTATTTGTTTATTGATGTGACATTGGATCTTTTGAAATATCCATCACAATAGTGTCATAACAACACAATGTGATAATGTTTTTCCTGTTAGGTAGCAAAAAAATATCTTAAACAAATTTTCAAATCCAAACGGATTCCTGGGCTACATCACAAGGTGTTATATACTCAAAGTCTACTATAAAAATAGTGAAATGGGCTATATTAAACTCTTCTAACTCATAGCTTCTTAGTAAAGACAGAAAAAATATCATGGTTGTGATTTTAGATCATTATAATCTATTTGGAAACCAAAATCAGTATACCATCTAATGAAAAGCTCCACATCTCCTCCATACACTTTGAACAAATCCTTTGTTCATTTCAGATACTTACAGATATCCTTAATAGTAGTCCAATTTTGTTCTCCTATATCTTCATGATAGTTGTCTACCATAATTAATGTATTGGAAACATTAAGTCAAGTACATAAAATTTCATACAATATTGATCCTATATCCAAAGCATATGGGAACATATTAATTATTTCATTCTTTTATTGTTTCTTAGGACACATTTTCATAGAAACATGTAAGCCATGTGACACAGGAACTAATCCCCACTCATATTTTTTCAAAATAAATATCTTTTGTATCTTTTCAAAATATTTACTTTATCTTAGTCTAATCAGCAACTTGGATCTATCATGAATAATATTGATCCCTAGAATATATACTAATTCACATAAGTCTTTCATGGAGAAGAACTTGTTCAACCAGTCCTTAACCGACTTTAAGAACTGTATGTTGATTCGAATATGTAATATGTTATCAACACATACTACTAGGATAATGAACCAATTCCAACTAAACCATTTTTACACATATTGATTACATTCTTTTTTAAAGAATCCAAATTAACTTATGGCTTCATCAAATTGAAATTTTCATGATCTGGATGATTGATTCGATCCATAAATGTATCTCTGTAACTTTCAAACGTTTTTGGCATCACCTACTGTCACAAAACCTTCTAGTTGTATCATATTGACATATTTCTGAAGGTTCTAGTTAAGGAAATCTGTTTTTACATTCCTCTTCCAAATCTCATAATAATGGAAAGATATTATGGATAGTATGATTCTGATGGATTTAGTAATGGAAACTGGTGAAAAGGTTTTATAGTTGTCAGTTCGTTGATGTTTTTATGTACTTTTTTTGTGGCCTTATTTAATATTTACTTACATTACCTTTCATGTCCATTTTTTTGAAAACCCATTTAAATCCATAAATATTTACTGCAATTGGAACAACGAAAAAATCAAAAAATTGGTTTTGATGCATATAATATATCTAATAATTCAAATATTCTATCCATCTTGTAATTTCTGAGCTCTCTATTTCCTCCTTGTAAAGGATAAGATCATCATTTTCTAACAATAATGAGCCACTATCCTCTATGATGAGAAAACATATCTCTCTGATTACCTTACCTCTCTTACACTCTTACATAGTACTTCTGTTTCATGAAATATTTATTCCTAGGGACTTATGAATCTTGTGCCTATACCACCTTCTGGGTATCTTGAAGATCAACGTCGTCGAAGTAAATCTTTCACCCACTATCCTTTTTAGGATGTGATCCCTCTAAAGAAACAAGTATGGTCTAGCAATAATCACTTTCTTTTCTAACATGTTTTAATGGTTGTATACCTTTTTTTCATAGGATACCCTATAAAGATACACATTCTTCCTCGGGGTGATAATTTTTTTCTTGAGAATGCATTAAAAAATTACTTTCATCCCTATACACATGTTTGTGAAAAATAATCTAGTGTATTATAACATCAAAGCTCGATGGTAATCTGTTTTCATCTTCAGTTGGTACTCCGTTTAATGTGTATGCTATTTTTTTTAATTCATATCCCAAAAAAATAAAGGAATATCAGAAAGTCTCATCATTGAACATACCATTTTGTACAAGGTGTGATTCTTTCTTTCATTAACACCATTCCATTGTGGTGTATAAGGTGGAGTGTGTTGTGATAATATCTCAAAATCTTGTAGAAATTAGATGAACTCTTGGCTAAGATATTTACCACCTAGATCCAATATAATATTCTTTATCTTCATACCAAGATCATTCTCCACAGTTTTCTATAATTAAATGAATTTATCAAAGGACTCAGACTTATACCTCATCAATTAAATATATACATATCTAATATATTCATCAGAAAAACTTACAATGTAACAATATCAACCATAGATTCTATTTGAAATGGTCCACACATATTAGTGTGTACCAATCCTAGAATCATTGTGTCCCTTTCACCCTATCCACTGAATGGTGGTTTGATAATTTAACCTTGTAAACAAGCATGTCATCTATCAAGTGGTTTTATCTTAGAAGAGTATAAATAGACATCTTGATAAAGATTTATTAACCCTTCTTGTTTACATGAACCATATAGTGATTTTCCAAATGGTTGATATATGAGTCACTTGAATATGCTTCGTTATCGATTTCCAACATTGGTTTTCATAATTTAATACATATAGACCATTATTTAAATGTTTCATACTATAAAATATGTTTTCTTTATAAAATAATATACTTTTATTTCCAAACATGAAAATGATCTAATTTGTATCTAAAAATGATACAAAAATTGTGTTCTTTGAAACAGTTGGTACATAATAACATTCACATAAAACCAAAATCATCCTAGTCAGCAAAAAAGGTGGTAATTAATAATGGAAAGAGCATCATGCCTCACACCATTGGCAGCTCACAGTTCCACCTCTGCTATGGAAATTTTTTGAAATCTACTTAGTTACTGCTTATGGATAGAGATGTGAGAACCAAAAGATATATCTAATACCAAATGTGTAGAAATGGAAATATAGAACTTGAAAACGAATACACATTTGGCTTCCCCTTCACTCTGAGCGCATTTCCTCTACTTGTGGACTAACATTCCACATGCAAAACATACATCCTCCTTTTCTTTGACCTACATTTAGATCATTTTATTCATGGTCATATTTTTCTCGGGGGCTTTAGACCGATTATAAGTATTAGGCCTCTTTTCCTTGTCATTACACTTCTTATTCACTATATGGTGTGTGGGTTTATCACAAATCATTTCCCTATCCACTAGGAGAATCACTTTAAAAGTTCTGATAGATTGTTATAATTATTTATTATATTATAATTCAGAATAATACTAGATAATGTCCTGGAAAATGATAAATGTAAGACATTTTAATGCAAATCATCTAGTAATTGAATTCCTAAGATGTCCAGATCCTCAATGTAACCAATATGCATGTATAAATGAGGCCCATATATCGCAGACTCTCCTATCATAGTCATGAAAAAAGGAGTTGGAGATCTCATACCACTCTTGTCTCACCCTATCTTGATAGATACGCTAATGGTGAGACATCATGTTATAAGCATCCATTTCCACATGTTTCATGAAGTGAACGTTGGATATGAATGATAGCATGAAGCAGTGAGCATATATAGTATCTTTGAGATGTTTCTCATACATAGAATTCCCTACATCACTCACCTCATTTCAAGGTGTAACCAGTTTAGGTTTTTCCATAATATACAGTTTACTTTCATGTTAATGGATGACACGTAGGGGCCTTTGTTACTCTAAAAAATTAGTACTAGTGAGAACTGTTTCTTTCACACGTATAAATTTCAATGATATGATTGATTTAATTTTTAATGTCGTTTTTATAAATAAGATGAGTATAATTTTAGTACATTGTCTTAAAAAATTTAGAAAAATGAATAAATAAATATTTACTAGTCTTCCATTATTTTTTCTAAACCCAATAACCTTCACTATTGTCTTCAGAATGTCCTATTTCATATTCACTAATGTGGTATAGATCCATATTTAATTTTCATTACCCCAACATTAGTTGGTAATGAAACTCGAATGGTTTTAGGTATCCATTACAAATTCCAACTCTATTAACTCACCATTCCTTGATCTATTGTGTGGACTCCCTAATCCTGAAATAATTAATTTAGTTTTCCTCATCCTTTTCCTCTTAGTTACACCATGTTTAACTTTGGCAGTCAACCCTTGATGTCAACCAAGTTAAGTCAACCCAAAACCTCAAATTAAATTCCCTGAAAATTGGAATCACCCCAAATTTGGATGTTCAAGAACATTGAACTATATTATTATTCTATTTTAAGTAATAGAAGACTATACCGATATAAAATTTTATTGAGGGATTTTATCCTCTTTGTATAATCTTGTAATTATTATCTTTTCACATGATTGTTAATATTAAGTGGGATAACATATGTGATTAACCATGTATTTAAATAATATTTACACATTGTCCTGTTTATTTTAGTTCCATGTTGAATGATTTTTAATTTATTAATTATGTGATCATGATAAAACATCCATAATTAATAAACATGAAACTGATAGAAAAAAATAAAGGGTATAATCATGATCTAGTTGAAATGGCCAGTTTATTAAGTGGTTGATAAATTAATGATGACCCCGGGGAGAATCATCTTGAACCTATTACCTTCGTGTTTATGTCATTATACCTATCCACCTTTGTATATCCTTGGATTGGTTTAACCTCATATCCTAACATCAACCACATCCACTAGCATGGAAGCTCCATCCATTACATATCATTTTACTCATATACATGTGAGGGGTAAAAGGGGGTTTATATTAATGAAACCATGGGCACACATGCACTACCTATTAATGTGGAGAGAAGTCCTATAGGCCAACAATTTAATTTCTTTATAAATTAAAAGGAATCCAATCACATAAAAAGGTCTGGTCTATCTCATGATCATCCACATGCATGCAATGAAATTACAAATTCAATAAAACTAGAATTAAATTATTTAATCATTATTATTTAAGCTAAATAAATCTCAAGTCAATTAATTATTTTCATTAGTTAATAAATCATTTTCTTAATTTCCTTGAGATTCTCATCCATTATAATTTTAAAAAAATTAAAATTCATTTGACACTAACATTTTACATTAATGTACCTTCGAGGTAACACATTGTTACCTATTCAAATATACTCAACATGTATTATACATGTATATAATTTATTATTTGTGACATAAAGCATGCATAACATATCACATACTTTCATGGCATGTAATTCATGGATTATTACACAAATTACATGAGTTTTTGGTAACATGTCATGCTTTAAAGCATGTAAAATAATGAAATTAATAACACTTATACATGGTATGCAAATTGAAATATTATGAATATTTTAACGTTTAATTCTACATAATTTGTTAATAGTACACGTTGTTTAGATTCAATCTACATGGCCTATACTACCTTCACTGTCTATCCTAAGTACATTCCTAGGAACTCGACATGTCATTCATACTTCATAATTATTAGAGTACACGGGATGTTCTATGGGACATATGATTTGTTGACTCTATGTTACATGATCACCGGTCCTCTGAATCTTGTATGTGATACATGACCTGGCTCTGTCATTAAAGGGACTACATTCCACATCCAATTGGCCAAGTGACATATAGTTCGGCTGACCGTGATCCAATCTATCTCGGACAACATGTGATGTAAGAATTAATTACATATCATGTCTTTAATGAACACAACTTGAGTAATTTTCAAACTACTCCTAATGCATTGATCCTAACTACGTGGTGTGTAATTACAATTACTCGGCATGTACTTCTCTGTTACCTAGATAGAGTCCTTAGCACCTCTGGATGATATCCTCTATATAACATTAATCATAAGATTGATTTTTTATATTAGATCTTATATAAATTATATAGAAAGAAATATATCATGTTATTTAGATTAAAAGGAATGATTAAACATGAATTTAAAAAATAAATTATAAATATGAAAACCATCAATGATTATTTAATAATTATAAACAATTATATTCTCTCTCTAATACCACTTGTAGGTTTCAAGATCAGTGGAATCATGGGAGGGATGGTGCCCAACATTGATTTTTCCATATTCAATGAACAATTCTGGATCAATGTGATGATGAATGTCATGATCCATATAGTAGTATAAAATAAATAAAAAAGGAAAGAAACCTAGAACCAATAGAGAGTATCAACACATTTTGTTTTTAATTAATTTAATTAAATAACATTACATCCAAGGAGATTTTTTTCTTCATTGATGTGTTTCACCACTGATCTGTAGGGAAACTTTTTTGCACTATACAGATCATGGGTAGATCACCTATATCATTTATCCACACTTTCTCTATGAATCATCAAATTTCGTCGAAGAATTATTCGGGTTCTAGGATGGAAGATCCTTATGCTTGCGTCTTACGTCTTCAATCGCATTTAGAACAACTTCCAAAGTATTATCCTTGATCCACTGTAAGAGGATCAATATTGTTATTGAGACTATTTATATAGAAAGAAAAAAATTTATTCTTAAAACTTTTTATCCAAATGTTGTTAAAAACACACTTCGAATTTCTTATATTTCCCTTGTCTAATGAGTGAATAATATAACTAGTTATTTATTTCACTAGGGTAATAATAAAATAACATGTACAAGTGCCTTTAATTTTATAATTAATCCTATCAAAACCCCTATGTCAAATAATAAGAGAAATATTATTATTTCGAAGAATGTTCTTAACATATGAGTTATAATTATATATTATTTAATCAAATAATATTCAATGTTATTATTTCTCACTGGAACATTAATCTCAGGCTTCCAATGCACATCAATATTTTTTAATTATTCCACCCACAATATATTCTCTAAAATAACTAGTGATAGAATAAATGTGATTAGTAATACACAAATAATTATTAAACCATGATCGGGATTAATATTTATTAAAATTTTAAATCATAAATTATATAACTGAGAGTCATGAAAGACTTAGTGTGTGACCCTCCCAAACTATTTCTTAGTGGAATTAGGAAGAGCAACCTATAGTCAAAGGATATCATAATGAAACATGCCATGGAACCCATAGAAAAATTTGATAATGCTATAATGAAATGTCACCTCATATAAACATTTACCATGTAATATAATCTCTTTATCACAATATCTCTAATCGATCAGGTTCCATGCCAGTGCGATCAACCTATATGCTACATATCTCTTTCGTTGATTTTTTGTGCATAGAACTCTCCTATAGAACACCATGGACCTGGATTTATTTATGATAATTTATTTCAATAAAAGGTTCTAAGATGTTAACTTCTATTACTGAACAGAAGGTATAATCCATTTCTCAAATTATTCATAAATAGAATATAACTCATGACGCGCCCAATGTATCCTACTTCAGTAAGAACATATGTCATCCTGGTTTTCATCAATACATCAAAGTACATGACTTATAATAACCATTAATAATAATATTAATGTTGAAGGACCAATACACATATATGTATATAAGAACATCCATTGAAACATTTATATGTATATTTCATACTATCGGGTCTCATTCTCAAATGATCCTACAAGATATCCCCAAGGGCGCACACCATGAGAAGGTTCCTCAATGTCATATGAGTAACCACCCCTAAAATAATTTATCATTTTTATCCCTCAAATGATATCATCTGGACAATGAACATATATCTAGGAATAGTGTCATGTCACTTCTGGGTTCTCATCAAAGCGGGGAGAAAATATGACCTTTTAGTGTGACATATACTCTTGAGACAGTATCACAGGAAATGTTATGAAATAGAATAATCAAGATGTGATATGTAGTTTATTGATATTTCAAAAACATGAATATAAGTTATCATTTTGTATATAGAATTTGTTTCTAGGGAACCAACTCTATCATTAATAACGGAATAATTACATAATAAATGTTCATTGTAAAGTCATAAAAGAACTAATACCAAAAAAGGACCATAAAATATAAAAAAAATTATAGAAAAGGTAAGAGTCATCAGAATCAATAATCAAAATCCCTATGATATTAATTTCCATAATGATAATCATTATAAAAATATATAAGGAATATAGAAAACATGTCGGTATTTTTAATATCATATCAATAAACCCTTGAGAACCATTATAGAACCCTTACAAATTGAATAAAAAATATTGATGAACTCCAAATACAGAGTACATAATGCATGAAAGAACTATTTGGGTGAACCCAGAATTTATAATTTCCATAAACCGAATACATATAAAATTCATCAATATTAATGGAAAAAATATTCCTTTTCAGAATATGATTATCCAATTAAAAGGAAATAGTCTCCACTACAATCGCTTTGAAACATGATTAACCCATGGACAACAAATGGGTAAAATAAAATGTATTTAAAACAAGATTATCCAATGAAAATTAAATGGGTTCCAATAAAAATTATCTAAATCATGATTAAACCATTGAAAAGTAATGGATTCCAAAACAATATTTTTGAAAATTGATTAAACAATGGAGAAGAAATGGGTTAAATAGCAAGGCCTTTGATACAAGATTAACACATTTAAAAAAATGGGTTAAATAAAAATCTCATTGAAACATGATTAGCCCTTGTAAAAGAAATGGGTCAAATAAGAATATCATTTTATAATTATTAACCCATGGAAAAGAAATGGGTTCAATAAAAATGTCTTTAAAATAATATTAATCCACACAAAAGATTTGGGTATATATTAATTTATTTTGTACATGATGAAACCATGTAAAAGAAACATGTTTCAAAAAAATTTATTTGGAACATGATTAACCCATGGAGAAAAAATGGTTTCCAATACAATATCATTAACACATTTTCATCCTATGGAAACGAAACAGGTTACCAAAACAATATATTTGAAACAATATCAATCCATCAATAAAAGAATAAGAATGGTTTCAATAAAAAATATCCACATTTGAGGATAAGTAAAAAATAGTTTTATTAAAATTTTTGAATTAAAACACCATTAAAATATCATTACAACATTCTTAAGTAAAATAATATTTAAACATTTGAAGCAACCCATACCACTTTGAAACATTTGAACCGTTAACCCCATAAAGAGAATGAAATTAAAGGAAACATATAATATCATTATAATAAGTATATTCATTATATATCTTTTTAAATAGGTAATATATATACCTTATAAATGATGATATAGGTATAACATCACAAAGTTCAAGAAGAAGAAAAATTGTTACAATAATCTATTATTACCTTGGTCACATTGAAATAGTAAACCCCGTGAACAAGTTATAATCAATTTAAAATTTTAAATACCATGAATATAAAATAATACATGATATAACATATAAACAATATCATTATATACACCACAGAAAAGAATAAATTATTGAATATGAATTGTATCTCACATATGTAAAAAGTTAAATGAGAATCCCTTACCTCATGTTTTTTTTCTCATTATTATTCTTCATCTTTCTAAATAATATTTTTTTAATTATATAATTTCTAAAGAATATTTTCCAAGTTTATTATTACTTTTATTTTAATTATAAACAATTTATATTCTTTTACATAATCTTTAAGGTTTAATTCATATGCTTTGACTATATTTGGCTTAAGTCTCAAAACTGACATGGAAAGGTCAACTATTGACATTGAATTCATTATATAAACAAATACCAAATAAAATCATGACGTAATTATTATATTTATACATCAATTAAAATTTTAATGAAAATCATGAATGAAGAATATGAAAAACTGACCAATGTTGCAATCATGATGATGGTAGGTCGTACGTACTAATAAATAACATTCCCATTTTTTAGTAATAATTATGTAAATAATGTAAGTAAAATTTATCATTATATAATAAGTATTATATTTATTAATCATATATATTTATATATATAATTCTCGTGATGTAAAATTAATCACATCACGTCGAGGAGGTGGTATTCCACCCATCCACAAAAAATGTTATCACAATTTGTTTTGAGCGAAATGGTAATAACGAAAATGATATATGATGTATATATAAAGGTAATTATGTCATTAATATCATATATTTTTCATTTATGTCACATACTTTTAATTAAACCCTTCCATAATACATTCCATGAAATGTGCGAACGTATCACGTCACATTGAATAGGCAGTAGTCCACATACCCAGATACGATGTTATCGTATTTCACCAAATGTAACCCATAAAGGAATTTGTTATATAAAAATTAAATAAATATGAAGAAAACATAAATAATATATATATATATATATATATCAAATAAAATTATTTTGTCCAAAATAATTCACAACCATAAGAGGTGGTACATAAAAAATGAAGGACTTCGCTACGTGAGGCGGTTTTTCACCGTACACGACCTATAATTTCATTATCCATTTTATGGATGTGTGTGTAGGATTATGATGAAACAAAATATTAATAAATATCATTATATTTAGGTAATATATGATATTATATAATCATGGAATAAAAATAAATTAAGGGAGTGGAGAAGGAAATAATGTAAAAATGATTGTTGATGAAAGTGACATACTCTTCAGGTAACTCATTTTTGTTTACCCAAAAAGAAATTATTGGTTGGATTTAATCCCAAATATAGAACTCTATAGTGAGGGAAGTAATTTTGGGAAATTATATGGTAATATTTTGGTTGATCCAATATTTATTGAGAGGTGTGAGGAAGGTGAATAGTGTTTTTTTAATGAGGGGGACTGACATTCCTGTAAATACCAAAAGATATACATTATTAGGAGGTCTCACTTACCTAATATGTTTAAAAATTAAAAAAAATGATGCATTAAAGTGAAATTATGGTATAGTAAAATCTCAACCACACAAAATTTTATTTTTATAATCTTTTTTCTCATAATATATAAGTATTCTTATAATTTTTATTTTGGTTTTTCATTTAGATAACAAGTTTTATAACATATATAATTCAATAATCAACAATAAATTAATGTTAAAATTATGAGAATATATAAGAACACATAGTTATTAATATTATGTCTAATTAACAAAAACAAAATATCATGTGTGGTGAAATTAATTTTAAAACAAGCACAATTAACACTTAAAAGCACTACTTAAACCTAGATCGTGCTAATAATGTCTTTACTAAATATGGGTCAATAGGTTATTATAATATATAAATTGGTACAAAAATGGATTATATTTGATATTTATTAGCACCTAAAATTCACTTGGCAGAAGATAATATTTTTTATTATTTTTAAATTATTGAATAAAATATCATTAATTATAAAATTACATTAATGTCAATTCTGATCGTATTTATTTGATATTAAATTTAAAATATAAAAAATTATTGGAATTAAAATATATTTAGTTCACAAATTTCTAAAATGAAACATTCTTCTAAAAAAGTAATATTATAAATCATTAAATTTTCTTGAATTTTAATGTTTTTATCATAATTTATCTTATTTAATTAATAAATAAACAATTTATTCGTCCACATTTGTTTAGAGAATAATCTAACAAATTCAGTTCTAAAAAATTATATTAAAATTATCATGATAAAAAAACACATTTACCTTTAAAAATAATTTTTATAAACGAAACTATGTATCTTATTTCATACTCAAGAACTTTATAAATGTTAACCGTAATAATAGTTCATTTTTTGGTCTTTATTTCTATACTCAACATATTATATAGGACATTATCAATGAATAGTATCAAAATAAATTATAAATTATTAAAAAGTTATATGGTAAAACTATTTTCATCTAAGGGATTTTTTAAAATTTTCTATGTTATTTTGGACTATAAATTTATGGTTTATTCTCTTCTCAAGCTTACTTTCACATTAATCCCTATAATAAATTTTATTCACATTCACTAATTCCTTTCATTAGAAAATAATTTGATCTTACTAGACTATAAATAATATAATTATTACTACCATGTATGCATGTTTTCCCAAATTAAATTCACATAAGATAAAAAATTTTGTTTATAGCTAATCCTACAGATGTGGCAAGAAAGAGGGGTTTTAAACTGAAAGTACTTAGAAGTTTATTAAGTATTTATTTAATAATTAAATATAAAAATGGTTCCAATGAAAATAATTGGATTAATACATATATAATTTATTTAATTTTAATTTTCAACAATAAAATATTGTTTAACATTAATATGTTTTTATAATAAAACTTATTTTTAGACTAAAATGCATCATTTTTCACTATTTATCAAGAATGAAACTGCTCAAAAAATACCAAATTTTAACCCAGTGTAAATTTTGATACTTATATTTTAAAATAGAATCATATTTTTTCATATAAAAATTAATAATGTGTCTAAATTATATTTAAAATAGGTGCTATATTAAGATGGGGTAAAAATATTTTTTAACAATATACCAAATTTTATGCATAAAATTGAAATTATTATTATTCTAAGACTATAAAATTTATTGGATGAATGTAAAAACATATTATAAACATGTTTAAAATTAATATATTAAGTAATATCTACCCTCACAGATATAATTTTCAGACTATAACATCCATATTAAATAATAATATCAAAAAATATTATTTTTGGTAAGATGTCACATTGGAATTTTCAAAAGTTATGAAAGGGACATGATATTGCATGCAATGAAACTTAAATATGGTGTTGTGTCTGATTCATGATGAACTATATTTTTTGTAACATAATATATTAAATAATTTAAATAAAATTGAAGGAATATATTTTATAAAGTCTTAGGATGTAACATAAATAACACCACATATAAAAAGTGTATATGTTTATAATTTTTCAAAAAATAAAATAATAATATTAATTAAAAATATTGAAAAAATAATAATTACATGTTTTGAGAATTTATAAATTAAATAAAATTTATTTTTATTATTAGGTATATAATTCGAAAATTTTCATTTTTTTAAAATATAAAATATTTTTAAATATTGTTATATAATTTTTAAAATTTTTAATCTCAACTTATAATAATAATTTTTTATTTATTTAAATTATAAAAAATGGACTTATTAATCTTCGAGATTTTATATTATCCCCCACATTAAATAAATGTTCCTTCTAAATTATTTTATATTTAATAAAATTTCTAATTTCCAGATTTATAATTAAGAAAAAATAGAATTTCAAAATATTTATACTCCACCACATCGATTTTCCACAAATGACAACATCTAATCACAACCATCACATTGATACCAACTATAAAGCTCTATAATAACTATAATAGATTCCATACATTAAAGAATATGTAGTATTTTATAAAAAGGAAAATTTAAAAATTCATAGAACATTATACATTCAAGTCCATATTCAGTGTTGGTTTTGAAAAACAGGACAAAACCATTACAATTTAAAAGAGTTCTAAAAACACATATAAAATTATTCTATTTTATTCAGGTGTTCTTCCTTCTTATAAAAAAATAAAAATTTAAATTACCACTAAACCTATGAATATTATTTTAAAACAAGGGGTGAGCAAGAAATTTCTAAACAATGGGTTTAAAAAATAGGCTAAAAATATAAGGGGTTTTCAATTTAAATTAATTATTATATATGTCATAAATATCTATAATTTAGTCCCTAGAAATCATGAGTACTTTTTAAATTAATCTCTTCTCCAGAATAATATACATATAGAACCGTTAATAAAATCAATTTCAATCATTCATTAAATTATAATGATTTCTATTGAAAACTCATACACACAGATAAATAATAACCAAAGGATGATTTATTCATCACATAATGTCATGGTTTACATTCGAGACAAGATAACATGGAAGTCATATTCCATTAATGGATTAGGTTTACTCCATAATCCCATAGTGTGCATTGGATAACCTATCATGAACCATACATGGGATCTCATGATATTAATAACATTACCTAATACAATGGGGTGCTATCTGGGAGCTCATGTCTTGTAATCAATAATGGGCTCACCAAGCACTATTAGGTTGCACCCATCAAATATTTGGACAAATACACATAAGGCTTTGGATAAACTCTCCATCTAATCCCAGAGTAATTCTATGTATTAAAAAAGGCACACTTATGGAAATCCATCCTATAAAAAGAACACTATCTCTATAGTTTCCAAAAAACATTGGGATATGGCACCCTATCTAAACTTATTCAAAAAATTATTGGTATAGGGCTGTATAGATGTTATTTTCCAAATGTATTCAAAAAAGCATTGCGATATGACCATATATATCAATGATTTTTTTAAATGTGTTGATAGAGTCCATTCAATAAAGTGTATCCCAATGGTTTTTTAAAATTGTTGGGAAGTATTACCCCCAAATAGACAGTAGCTAGCCTCCTTACTTCAAAATCGATCAACCCACATTTTTTCATAAATGAGAGATTTCTTCTCCTTCCCAACCTATGAACAGTTCCTCCCAACCAGATATCAATCCTTGATTCAAGTCATTTTTTTCTTCTACTTTAAATCGGTAAGTTGTTACTAAGTTATATCTTCTGCCTAAATTTATTTTGGATCTTATGATTCAGTATCCACAACAATATCCACTTGTTAGAAATCAACACTATTATTTTGTTTTTATTTTATCCATATTTTATTATGATCCCCTTGTGTGATTTATTAATTTAACTCACCATCAATAAAAGGTTATACACTTAAATACACCAGTTTTCTGTAAATTTGAGAATATTGGGGAAATAGAGATACAAGAAATAAGAAAATTCATTGAACCCCTCCCCGATTAAAATTTATATTTTAATAATTATGTTTGTTAAAATATATTTCCATGAATTCTTATGTGTGTTATATTTTTTAATTTCTATTTTTTAAATATTTTTGAGAAATTATGGTGATAGTGATAACCATTTAAATTATAGATTGTGTTTATGAAGCGATGTTGTGGTTGTATTGTAATGATATGTGTTGAGGGATGGTTATTAGTGAATGAGGGATTGTTTTTTGTGATGGTTATGTTGTGGTGATGTCTTAGTTTTAGGATGTGCTGGTAGTTATTACAATCATGATGTGTTTTTTTTGTGGAGGTTTTTTTATAGTTTAATAGTGGATATAAGATATGATTAGTAATAATAGAATGGGAATTAAATTATTTGAAATTAAATAATTATGATATGGAATACAATATGTGGCAATTGATTAAAAAATTGAATGTTGATAAATGGGAATAAACATGGGTAATGAAAAAAGGTATTTTTTTCAATAAATTTGGAATGAAATGGATATTAAATGTATCTTGGTTGAAAAATTATAAAATACAGATTTTGGATGAATCTCTAAATTAAAGACATGGATTATGGGTTCTGTGTGGCTATTTTGTGTAGTGAGTTGCATTTTTTAGTCAAAGTATTTGTTGTAAGATGTTGTAGAGTGATGCAATAATGATTCAAAATATATTTAATGATATATACATGACTTATTATTATTTAATAAATATACAATTTGTTTGGATATATAATAGTTGATAAATACTAATAATATTACTTTAATACATGTTATTACGATTATGGTTTTATTTTGAAATGATTGAGAGACAATATAGTGATAATAGTGTATGTTTCATAGCTAGGATATAATGACAACATCCACTAATATGGTATTTATACAATGATTTTCCATCACTTCCAATATGTTTTTTATAATATCACAATTTATTCTATATTATGATGAACCAATAAATAAAATAATTTGGAATGAAATGATCCGACCCTAAGAACAAAAACATATACCAAACTGACCTAACACGTATTAAAAAGAAAAGAAATGAACCTATCAACCATTTACACACTGAAACCCAAAAGAACTTACAAAACCTATCTATATGATAACCGAATTGACTTGGCCAAACTAACTGAATTGAATTTATATTACTTGATTTGACCTATGTAGACATAAGTAGACCAGATGTACAAAAAAATGAATCAAACTAGACTAAAAGAAAATGAATTTAACTAATTTGAACACAAATAATGGAAATTCTATAGTAATGAAAAAAATGAACTGAGTTGAACAATCAACAATTAAACCATAATAGGCATGGACCAACCCAATCCAAATAAAATAACCCAACCCAACTAATATCATGGTATTGTATTTATAAATGAATTCAATATCATGGATTTATATTTATTGTATTTAGTTATATATATAGTATTTTGTTTTCTATTATATTATGATTCTCATAGAGAGTAGTGTCTCAATTATGGTTTCATATAAAGTGAACAGTTCTTATTTATATAAATATATATTCGATTAAATTTAAATATTATTGAATTTATTTTACAGAATGAATTATAAAATTTGTTTAACAGAATGGATATAAATCAGATGTAAGAAACCGATTAGAGATCAAGTGATTTTCATACTATTTTAGAGAGAGTTTTAGATTTTTCATTTGATAATGATTTAAATAGTGGTTACATACACTAGCCGTGTTACAATTGTGTTGGGAGTCCTTGGATGGTCCATGAAGAAATTAGCTCCCATATAACCATATATGGTTTTCAAACAAAATACTGTGTGTGATATCACAATTGGGAGAAAATGTAATATAAAAAAACAATGGATCCAAATGGGAGGACTAGATTAGATATTTTTTTTATTTGAGCAGTTAATGATTATTATTTATCATGATAAGGAAAGGATGATGATTCAAGAAGACTTTTTATAAAATAAGTAATTTTGTGTTTAATTTATATGATGATATTAATAGGGTGAGAAAATTGAATGATGCTACCATGACCACAATATATCGTCAATGTGGTAAAATAAAAAAGCTATATTTTTAAACTAATTATTTCATGGGAAATCCATGTATGGGATTTCTAGTAAAAACATGAAATAAATTCTTACCTTATTTGAGGACTTACTTCCAGATGATTCTTATATTCTCTCAAACCACCATATGGAATTGAGGTTAGTTGAGGTACTTGAATTTTCAGAAAAACTATCCATATTTTCCTGAAATCTTGCAGATTATTCATGGAGGAAACTACTGAATGAAATGATTGTATAAAATGTGGAATATCTGGATTAAAGCCAATGGATGAAGAGACACAATCTTGTTTTCCAAATAAAGTAATTTAAAACATTCCATTGACCCCCATACTTCATAATATTTTCCATTCTGATTAAATATCAATAAAAATAAGATGGAATAATACTGAGATAATGAAGAATAAAGATGAGTTGGTTCTCCCTATAGATGGATTTTCAGGGTAGATATTTTATTATTGATATATTGTTTTCGTAGCTACTGTGAATTATATGAGTTTGGGTCTCTCATGTGATGGTTTAAATTTGTTTGGACAACAACTTACTTCACACATCACATGGCTAGTTTTTGTACACTTTTATAAACATCCCCCAGGGATGTGTAAGAAAAAACCATTAACATTAAGTATTATTCTCATATCTAGACCATCCAATCCAAACAATGATATAGACATATACATTAAACCTTCAATAAAATATTTCAATCTTATTTGGGATGTGTGTGTGTGCACATACGATGCTTGTTCGAAAGGCATATTTTATATGTGTGTTACACTTGCATGGATGATAAATGATTTTCTTACTTTTATAATGATTTCTGGATAGAGCATGATGGGAAAACTGTTATGTCCTTTTTTATGAAGAATACATGATCCTTAAGATTTAAATATCATCATAGTTTTAGTTTTATGGGACATCAATGATTATTTGCAATGGAGAATCCATATAGAAATAATCATCGATGATTTGAAAATTCCATAGTGGTGGAAGATTCACCTCAATGTATTTATGGAAGTTATATGATAAATGAATTGAAATATTTCAGTTTTTATTTGGGAAGGGTCCAATGAATTCTAGAATGGGATAGTATGTTTCCACTATAACATCTTACAATTATAAGAATAAGAATATCTTCTTTGTGTTTCCTTATTGTGCAACCAATTTGTTATGTAATTTAATCAATGTAATAATAATTTATAAGAAATGTGTAATGTTAGATTCAATTCATCTAAATGTAAAGGGATTTTCAAATTAATATTTTTATTATCGGCATGACTTGGTTGATTGGGGCATCAGACCAAAATTGCATCATTTGTATATCCCTGAAAATAATTTGATAGTTCTATGTACAAGTTTTGTGATGAAATCTGAATAAAAATTAAATTTCTAGAATTAGGTGGGACTGTTAAAGTTCATGATGGCTATCCATGTAGCATATCAAAACGTATCAACAGAATAGAGTTGAAGCAAAAATCATTAAGGACTCATGATTATCACATCCATATGCATGATTTTATTCTAATAACACATTTTCATGTTTTTCCAATATTTGAGGGGTGGATTTTTTTTCATTTTTTAGATATTTTTCAGATGAAACATTGTCTCATAATTTTTTGAGAAAAATGTTGGCCAAAGCACCAATAATTTTGTGTGAGTTAATCAAAATATAGCATCCATCATTTTTCACTTGCACGATGTATCTGGTTGTCGATATTCCAACCAAAATACTTCTTGGATGACTACTTTATTTTCATTTGATGTATCCAACAGAAAGAAATATATACATTTTTTGGTCTTATGTTCGTAATAGGAATCATGCTGAAGGTTTTTACATGAAATGTAAGTTGGATCAAGAATGTATATATTTTTATGTAATTTATTTGGACGATCGTACTATGAGAATAAATATATCAATGAATAATGAAGAATAATAATATGATAAAATGGAATCTAGATATTTTTCACATCCTTAAATAGGAGGAATTCATTGACTATATACATTAACAACATTAAGACATGAATGAAGAGAGATGGAATGATGCACAGTTTTATTGAATTGTGTTTTGATCGATGACTACGTCAGGTAAGTAAATTGAACCTGTATATCATATCTCGTCTCATTTAATTTTACATATATGTTAAACTATTTTTATTTTTATCTATAGGGAACATAATGAAATGATAAATATGAAGCATTATTCTCTATATTTGATATGGGGATAGAATTTTTATAGAAAAGAGTTTTCTACTTGGTTGAAATTGAATGTATAAATACTATTGTAATAAATTTACAAATCAATATTTAATTAATTTAAATTTCCATTTAAATTTTAGGTATTCAGTTTTCCTAATGACTCTTTTTTTAAGAAAATAATAGCTTTGACTTTTGGTCTAAATTTTAACGCCCTAATCCAGAATCCCAGAGCTGGTGCATTATTTTAATACATTATCAGGATAACAAAGAATCAAGTCCCGAAGAACCGACCAGTTTAGCAATAATAGAAAATATATTACATATATTAACTTTACATTACAATTTCAAACATAAAAAATAGCACAGATTGTTTTTTGAGAAATACATTACTCCCGTTATCTTAATCAAGTATATCAATCATTATACACTTCTTGTATTCCTAGGAAAATAAAAAAAATGAAAGGATTGAGCTCAGATTCTTAGTGAGTGTAAATAATTTAGCAGAAGCAATAAAATTTTAAGGCAAGATGTGTAATAAAAATAATAGACTTTTAAAACATAACCTTGAACATAATACAACAAAAATAAATAAAAAATACCCATATAAACATGCACATGGATATTCTAATAGATGAATAATCACATGTAAAAATTAATTTAATAATGAGAGAATTCTTAACTTCGGACAACAATACCACATATTCAAGGCCCCTTACCAAGACTACAAATAATTTTTTTTGTCATGGCCAAGTGCTAATACACTAGTTTGTCTCATTAGACCTACATATTCATCAACATGATATAGTGGGCCCCACATATCACATATTATGTCCACTGCACTCCTCATATGAAAATGCTGAAACATAACTATGGGATCACTGATACCGATTGTAGTGTCGTGATATGATATAAATCCTCAATATACAAGAGGGGGTGAATTGTATCTTTTAAAAATTTATTTGGATCTTTCAAAGATGATATAAAACATTCTATTGTTTAAAAAAGATAAAAAGTGTAAATTCACAAAACCTCTTTGTTCTAAAGATATTCTAGATTCTGGAAAATGTGGTTCCGGAAATGAAACTAGTTCAAAAAATTTACTAGACTCTAGAAATATGGTTCCAGAAATGAAATTTAACACAAGTTTACAAGAAAAAAGACTCTACCTTAAATAATATAGAATATTACTTAATAAATGTACAAGTACAAGAATGTGTAAGATTGTTATTCTTTCCTTATTAATCAAAAGAAGCAGAGAATCAAACTTGAAACAAAATAAGTTACATGTATGAAATATTTTTACCAAAATAGTAGGGTATCCATCAACCTGGGATAAAGGAACCTTAATTTATACTTTCAAGAAGGCATGTCTTAACCTCATTAGGGTACGCCCTCAGTAAGAATATCAATGTCTGTCTTGCTAACCCCACAAGCCCTCGAACATCAAGGTAGTCGGAAACTTAGTCTTCCTATCCCCGAAAACCCCCGAATGTACTCCACAACATTCATAGTCTCACAAAGAAATATGAAGAAGATGTTCAGTACACACAATACATGAGAGTCTCTCTCTATAAATCATTTCAATAGCATGTAATCTCTAGATTTGTAGAACAGTGCCGAACTCATTCATATGAGAATGTATTTATCAGCACATCTTCAACGGTCGGCTCCCTCCTCCAACGATCATATTTTTCCTTGAATCTCAGTGGGATTTGTATAAATCTCACTCAAACAACGGTTTTTTTGAAACAGAATACATGAAATTGTATCATAATAATAAAAATGGTATATAAAATATTCTTTCTCAACCAAATATAATTTTTCAGAGCCTATGGAAAAAAATGTTCGGAGTCAAAGAATATTCAGATTCTATATTTCAAGAATATTTGGATTCTGTTTTTCAATAAATTAAGAATCATGATTCTATAGATTTTGGAGTCTTAATTATAAGGAATTCGGAACCAGAATTCTAAAGAATTCGGTGTCCGAAGTATAATGAATTTGGAATAGGAATTCTAAGGAATTTTGAATCAGAATTATCTGAAATTTGGAATTAGAATTCTAAAAAATTCAGAACCAGAATTTCATAGAATTCAAAGTCCGAATTTTAGAGAATTAAATGTATGAATTTATAAGAATTTGTATTCTAGATTTCAGAGAATTCAATGTCTGAATTTCAGTGAATTTGGTGTCTAAATTTCAGTGAATTCAGAGTATGAATTTTAGAGAATTCGGATTCTGAATTTCAGGGAATTCCGAGTCTGTATTTCAGAGAATTCAGATTCTGAATTTCTGAGAATTCAGAATCGAAATTCGGATCTTAAAAATAGAATACTATATATCTACATATTTATATAATTATGATTTTTTATATGTGAAAATGAATTTTATACATAGTATTAAAAAGTTTTAGATTTATAGAAACTAAAATATGAACAATGAAAAAAAGGTAAGGATAAATATTCCTTGGTGAATAATAATGTTCCTTATTGAAAAAAATAAAATTTTCCTTAGGATATGGTGTTCGTGAATTTCAAAACAGGAAGGAATGGGAAGGTCATAAGGAATCATTTTTAACTGATCAATCTCCCCCTTTTATGAAAGCACAAACATCATTACAATAAATAATATAAGGACTTTGAAATTTTATTAGCTTGTAAATGAAAAATTATATCCCTTAACTTATGGATCAAAGTGAAAACGACTAACTCAACCTTAGTCATTAAAATATCTATGGATCGTATTCTGAATTTCTTGAATGATATTTTTCAATTTCATAGTTCCAAAAAAAATCATGATAAAAAATCCCCCTTAGATGAACTACCCCTTATGGAAATTTCTTCTATACTTAGTATTATTTTTGACCTTCCTTTATCCCCATTTTTTATTTTCAAATAGGAATAAAGGGAATGGAAAAAATAATTTGGTACCTAAAATATTATTACTAATGATCCAAAAATATGAATTGAAACACACATTTCATTATGATTCGAAAGGATTTGTACAAGAAATAAATACAACAAAAGATCCGATTTGAAAAGGATTATCCTTCCTTCTCCTTCGACAATAGATTATTCACTGTGGTTTTCAACTTCTTAAGAACCTTGTGATCCTCTTCCCCGTTCTTGAGAAAATGATCCTGATATTTTGTTTTCTTCTCTAAGGCATTGATTTTCACTTCATGAGCCTTAAGAGATTCTGCCTAAGCCTCCAGGTCTTCTTCTTGCTTAGCAAGATTTTCTTCAATATAAATTCTGAGATCCCTTTCCCTCTTCTAACTCTGAGATGCTGAATTTAGATTCCCATTCAGATCCTTATCTTCTTGCTTCTGGGAAACTTGTTCAGGAGTCAGCTTTTCTTCAATACTATTAGTCAGATCCTTGATCTTCACATTTTTTGTTTCAAAAACATCCATCACACTCTCTTGAAATTTATCAAAGATTCTCATCTCTTCTACTGTTTTACATGACCAACTTGTCATCTTCTTACACGATCTTTTATGAGCCTCGTAGATAATGAGATAAGTCTTGAAGTGTGCCTCATGATTGACACAATTATACATCACCATGGATACTGAATCCGATTTTTTATTTAATGAATGATGAGGCATCTGGAATATTGAGTCTATATGAGGAAATATTAGATTAGTCCCAAAAAGCTTTTTCAAAGGCTAAAATACAAAGTCATGTCCAAGAGAGGATGATTCTGAATCCAAGACATTGGTTGGTGATGACTCTTTTTCTAATTCAATAGAGTTCCACTTAGATGAACCACCAACTTATTTATACTTTACCATATATTTTCTAGGTGTATATACAACCATATATTTTCCAATATCATCCATAAGAATGAATTCTTCTGGATCAAAAGATTCATGTTCACTATCTGATAGCTGATCAATTTTTTTCGTCAACTTCATCCTTTTCGGCTCCTGCCTCAACATCCTCTGGGTGAATGAAATCATGATTCCAACTATCATTTTTAGACAACTTATTCAATTCTTCATCACCCATCTATTTTTTTCTTGGTGTAACAAGATTGGAAGAATTGGCTTCATAATTTTGGATGGATAACTTCTCAAAGGGACTCTCATTCTCATGATAATATTCTACTTGTTTTATGATATCTTCGTTATCACCACTCCCTTCTTCCTCTTCTTCTTCTTCTACTTCTTCTTATTGCATGATTTCTTCGACTTGATATTTTTCTGGAATCAGTAACTTCTTTCCCATAGTCTCTGGTAAAGATTCTAACCAAAATGATTCTGGTACCTGAAAAATTTCGGAGGTTTTCTCAGATCCTTCAGAAGGAATTTAACAATTTCATTTTCAGATGATTCCTTCCTTTGCTTCTTTTCTTTTTCTTCCTTTTCAAGATTCTCATCATTCTTTTCCTTTAATGCTATTGACTTAGAAGGATCCAAACAAAAACTAGGCTCCCCTTCTTTATTGTTCTTATTTTCATCTCTCCATTTAGACATGACATCATCAAGATACGGATTTTGTTTCTCTGGATTTGGATGTGTAGATTTAGTTTGTTTAGACAATGTGGTTTTTTCTTTCCCTTCTGGTTCCTTCATATTCCTCTTCCTTCCACCATTTTTTGAGGTTTAAACCACTTCTAGATTCTTTGATAGGGCTTCATCTTTTTCTACTGAAAAATATTGAAATTCTTTGGATTTTCTATTAAAGCCAATATCCATCCTTTTTAGAGTATCATCGCTCAAAATAATCACCTTAAAATTCATCAGGTCAGAACGGAAAGGAATCATGAATTAATGAATATAAAAAACAATGATCATTGAAATATTGTCCAGATACATAATAATCAGAGACTTTATATTTCCATTCATTATATTTTAAATCATAACCAGGATATGCTTAACCATGTATATTTTTCTTAGGTTCAAAATGAAATCTAGAATGTAAATATCACTTTTCTCCTTGTTATCTTTTTCCCCTTTTCCCGGGATTAGAAATCCTTGAACCCATAAATGAAGAATCAAAATATTTATAGAGATAAGAATAATTTTTGGAGTCTTCACTTCATCAAGTCCATGACATGATAGATTAATTTTCATATAAAAAGATCCTATTACATAAGGTAACTTGTGAGAGAAAAACTCAGCTTCTCCCTCATAAGGAATTCTGATCATATTTTCTACCAAGTTATAAGAGGGAGAATGCGTCTTTCCATATCTCATGAATGAAAATTTATCTCAGCCTCCTTTATTGAAAAAACTGACTATCTCATAGAATTCAACCAAAATTTTTGGATATAATGGATTCTGTGCTCTTGGTTTTGATATGAAAACACTCTCCCAACTATTTATCTTGATATTCATAGACACACTAGAATCATACTTGGCATAAAACTTCAGATATAGTAAACTTAAATGGTAGATCTGCCACTTAGAAATTTCCTTAATACTTTATATATCTTTCTAAGAAGAGGCTTCAGCAGACGTTCGGAAGAAAGGAAACATTAATGATCTGGAACATGCTTTTGTAGGAAGGTCAGAACTTCAGCACGTGAAGGCTTGGATATTAATGTGGGGTAACCATCAAGTTTCAATTATATAGGATATTGGAGCAACAGTTCAGCTTCCTTGATTTATCCAATGGTTGAAATCTCTCTTGAGAATATTTAATAGTTGAGATGATAGCCGAAGAAGGATTCTGATAGATTCTGATCTATTATGGTTTTTAAGATGAACAATAGGATTTAAGAAAAAGTGAATCAGAAAAGTTTGTAAAAAAATGTAAATACCAAAAAGGAAATAATGAATACTAAGACATAGGAATGGTAACATATCATTCGTATTTCCAGGAATATTATTCATAATTAGGAAAAATTTTCTTGAATAACATTAGATTCTAAAATTTTGATTACGAAAAACGTCAGGGCTATGAGAACTTTGACTACGATAATTTTGACTATGAAAATGTTAACTATGAAAATTTGGACTATGAAAATTTTTACTACAAAAGTTTTAACTACACAAATTTTAACTTCAAAAATCATGACTATGAAAATTTTGACTAAAAATGTTTTTACTACGAAAATTTTGATTAAGAAAATTTTATCTATCAATACTTTGATTATGAAAATTTGATCTATGAATATTTTAACTACAAACATTTGGACTACAAATATTTTGATTTTAGATAACAAGAAAATGTACACCTCATATGAAAAAGTGTTTTTCAATGTAAGGATATGGGTTTCAATAATAAGTTAATATGGAAGATTACCTTACATTTAACATTTCTAACTGTTGTTTAATGTATTCAAATCTATCGGATGGTAATTATTTTATGAAAATATCAGCAAGTTGATTTTGTGTTCGGATAAATTGAAGAATGATATCTCCCTTCAAATACGTTTTTTTTACCAGTCTTGTGCCGGGAATATCCACTATCCTTCTACTATGTATTTCTATTGGTACTATCAGTTCATTCTTGAAAATAAGAGTGTTTGAATTTTGGAACCCAAACATTCTTGAGTCTGGAATCATCAAAAAGAAAAATTTTAGGAATCCGAATTTTTCATGGAAAAATAAGATTTATGAAAACCTTATTACAATGTTTTGTTTAGGGAACAATTTTTTTCCAAATGTCCACCACACTAACACTTGGGGCATAATGGATCACATTTAAGAACAAAATAATTATTACTAAAAAATAAAATAGAACTAGTATAAACAAATCCTGAGTTATTCTTTAGAGGTTGAATTTGGGAATATATCAATTAAAAATTTTCCATTCCCTTTGTAAAATTTGAAAAAAACTTCCTCAAGGAAAATATTTCAGACCTCAGTCTAATAACTATGTTTTTGTCCTCAAAAACATTACTTTTAGAGCTAGAGTTAGGCCTTAAAATAATTTCATATAAATTAATTTTTCTGCATCCTTAGAAAGTTTATCCTTCTCAAAATTAACTTCCTCAAGGATTTTTGAATCATTTCAACATCATAATTTTTCTTATCATGATCTTGAGAATAATCTAATATTTCCATAGTAAGAATAGTAATTCTAGAATTTTCTTTATCAAGCTTTTTCGTGACTTTAGAATTTTCATTCTCAAGGATCATAGCAAACCTAGAATCATCCTTCATAGGTAGGTAAAGTATTATCTTCATTAGAAGAAAATTATTTTTCTTATGATTTATTGTATTTACTTTTACTATAAATAGCATTCAAGGATACATTGGTTATAGATTTAGCAATGTGTACCTTGTCTATTAAACAATAATTTTCAATAGGTAACTTGGAAAGTTAACCAAGATTCGTTTGATTAGAAGATTCATACTCTGAGGATTCATCAGAAGAGTCACTACCACTAGCACTCTCGGTGTCATTGGCCTTCAAAACATTTTTAGCCTTAGCCTTGAGGTATTTCATTCTATTCCTCTCAGAATGATTTTCCTTTCTAACCATTCTCTTGAAAATATGAAAAATCTAGCCTTATATGCCATGCTCTTTTGCATTCATAACAAGTGACTTCGGAGTATTTCTTTTCCTTTATTTATTTCCTATTGTATCTAGATTGAATGTTATTCTATCCAAAAAGCTTGTTCATCCTTTGAGAAATATTGTCTAACTTGTTCTCTATAGATTCACTTCCACTAGATTCAGATTGAATAACAACCTTCATTAATTTAGATCTTGTAAATCTCTCAGGAGTCTTGGATTTTATATTATTTGGAGTTGTTGTAAAAGAAACACTTCCATATCCAATATTCATCATAATATTGTCATCATCTGTCTTCATTATTGTTTCATGTTGAATAAGAGTTTCAAAAAATCATCAAGAGAAATATGAGTAACTTTTCTATTTTCATCTATACATGTCCTCTTAGATTCTGATTAGTTAGGCATGATGTCTCAGATTTTTTCCACGTGTGCATCATCATAAAAACATTTCTCACCAATATATTGTAAAATATTGACAATGGTTATGAATATTTGTTGTACCTTACATATGGGTTCTACGTATGGAAAGTAGAACCCATGATATTCAACTTTGATCATAGATCTTATTGTTTCAATGAATTTCGATGTTTCAAATTGACTTACTTCTTGATTCTTCCATATACTATTTTCCTCTTCACAAGAAGAAATTTGGTTATATATATCTCAAGTCATGGAACAAAGTAATGTATTTCATACCATAAAGTTCAGCTAGTATTCCAGCTTTTCTATATTATCAAAGGTTCTATGTTCTTTATTTAGAATCTTATAATCTCCATTTAACATAATAAGTTGTCAACACATGTGTTTATCACAAAGGTCTTAATTCTATATCTCCAGTATTCATAATCATTCCCATAAATGATTGGAGATCTAGTAGGATTATGATTTTCAATTGAACTAACATTCATTCTTTCCATCTAGAAGAAAATATCTTTCCACAAAAAATTGTTAGTAATAGAAGTCTGCAAATAAGGATAAAAATTCCTAAGAAAAGAAAATGTAGAAAAATCAAAACTTGATCAAGAAAACAAATATGTTAATATAAGCATTTTATAGGCCTCCTCTGATACCAATTTTGGGATCATTGAAACCGATTGTAGTATCAAAATATGATATAGTTGCTCAATATACAAGTGGGGGTGGGTGAAATGTATCTTTTAAAAATTCCTTTGGAACTTTTAATATTGATATAAACCATTATATTGTTTAAAAATGTTAAACAAGGTAAATTCATAAAACCTCTTGGTTCTACAAATATGCTAGATTCTTGAAATGTGGTTCTAGAAATGATACTAGTTCTAATAACATATTAGATTCCAGAAAAATGGTTCTAGAAATGAAACATAGAAATTGTTTACAAGAACAATGATTCTACTTTGAAGCATATAGAATCATATTTAATCATAGTACAAGTACAAAAAATTATAAGATATTTAATCTATCCATATTAATCAAATGATGTGGAAAAACAAACTTGAAACAAACCAAGTAACAAGTATGAAATATTTTAACCCAAAGAGTAGGGTATCCAACAACCTTGGATAAAGGTCCTTTGATTTATACTTTCAAGAAAGTCTGTCATAACCCCACTAGGGTAAACCCTTGATAAGAATATCAGAGTCTATCTAGCTATCAACTCATGCCCTTGAACTTCAAGATAGTGGGAACCACTATCTTCCTATCCCAAGAAGACCTCGAATGAACTAAGCAACATTCGAAGTCACACGAAGAAATCTGAATAAGATTTTGAGCACACAAAATGCCTAAGAGTCCCTCTCTAGACATCACTTCAGCAGAAGGTAATCTCTAGAGTCATAGAATAGTGTTAAGGTCATTCAAATGATCTCTTATTTATAGGCACATCTTCAACGGTCGTCTCCCTCCCCCAATGGTCAAATTTTTCCTTGAATCTCAGAGGGACCTCTATACATGTCACTCAAAAAACTATTTTTTAGAAACAGAATACATGAAATTGTTTTAAAACTATAACAAAGGTAAGAAAAATATGGTTGCTCAACCAAATATAATTTTCTAGATTCTAAGGAAAATAATTTTCGAAGTCAAAACACATTTATATTCTATTTTTCAAGGAATTTGATGTCAGAATTATATAGATTTCGGAGTCTTAATTCTAAGGAATTTGGGATCAAAACTCTAAGTAATTCTACGTCTGAATTCTAAGGAATTTTGAGTCTGAACAATAAGGAATTCAAAAGCTGGATTTTAAGGAATTCAGAGTCTGAATTATAAGGAATTTAGAACTGTAATTCTAAGGAATTCAGAACCTCAATTCTATGAAATTCAGAACCTTGATTCTATAGAATTTAAAACCATAATTTCATAGAATTCAGAGTCTGAATTTTACATAAGTTAGATTATTCATATCCTAGAAATCGTAGTATGGATTTCAGATAATTTGGAGTGTGAATTTTAGCGAATTCAGAGTCTGAATTTTCGAGAGTTTGCAGTTTGAATTATAGAAAATATGGATTCTGAATTTCATAGAATTTAGAGTCTGAATTTAGAAAAATATGGATTCTGCATTTTAGATAATTCAAAACATGAATTTGGATCCTAAAAACAGAATACTCTATATCAATGTATTTATATAGTTCGGATGTTTTAGATGTGAAATCAAATTTTATTCTTCGGAATAAAAAGAGTTATATTTAGAGAAACTAAAATATGAACAATGAAAACAAGGTAAGGATAAATTTTCCTTTGGGAAGAAATTGTATTATTATTATGGAAAATTAAATTATCCTTATGATAGGGTGTTTGTGATTTTCAAAACATGAAGGAATGGAATATTCATAAGGATAGCTTATGAACTCAACAATAACATAAACATTTGTATTAAAACTAGCATACAAAATGTTACTACTTGATTCATAAACAATGAATTGTATAAAAATAACACATCCATGGTCAAGCATATCAAAAAACCTACAATAAAATATGGAATATTTTATTATAATAAATCAACCTCAATATATAATAATATCTAGTAAAGGATGTTGACATAGATGAAAATGATCAGTAAAAGTCTTTGAGAGAAATATCGATTTTTCATGAAATCTTTTAAAAGTCACACAATTTAGAAAGGAGGACATTTAACTTATATATTGAATCAAAGTGTCCCATACCACAATGAATCATTTTAAATGAATTAACATTTTAAAACATTCATGTCCATGCAATTAAATCTATAAAATCATTTTGATAACATGGACATTTATTAGAAGGATTTAGAAGAATAAATATTTACAACATTTAAAATATTGTTTTCGTTAAAGATTACCTTATAAAGAACCCTTTTGAAAGCTCTTTTATGAAAAAAGGACACGGATAATAAATATTTTCCCAATAAAAACAAACAAATAAACAATCATAGATAATAATGGGATTGGAGAATTAACCCTTAACATGAACTTTTCTTTAGTCGAGGGTACGTTTAACCTCTTTTACAATTACCATAGTATGTTATTAAATTATTACAGAACCATATTCATATTTATTATATCATAAATATTTTATTTTTTACTTTATACTACACATTTAATAATGATTTCAATGTTAAATAATCATTTTGGGTAATAATCACATTTTTTATCGTACATGTCTTAACTTTTTATTCTTGATCATATCAATTAGATCATGATTTAAATACTTACAGAATATAAAAATGAATTGTATATCACATATAATTGGAATATAAATGTGTTCAATAGAATGATATATGAAATAGAAAATTCCTTTTATGGAGATGATAGGTCATACATACGCATAAACGATGTCTCTGTTATCATATCGTATTGAACGAAACTAATTTAATAAGATATATGTATATATATTAGAATTGTTAGTTCATATATTAAATACATATTAATGACATATATTTTTATAATCATTGTTGAATCATGAATGTAAAAATAAATCTCATAGTGTCGTGGGGACAGTAAATCATACATACACACGAGCGACGATATCATTTCCTTAATGATTAAAAGTTGTCGAATTGGATGATATATTAATTTTATAGAGACATTTTCATGTTATTTTCGTTATTTATATACATATTACTCATCATTATATCCATCCAAATAACATTGTGTTGAATAAAAAAATACACCACGGCGTGGAGACGGTAAGTCGTACGTACGCTCGCATGGTGACATTATCATTCATAAGATGGATATAATAATGAATATGGTTGTACCATATTTATAATAACATCATAATTTTTATAAGTTACTAGAGTTATTATTTTTCTATGGAAATAAGAATGAAATATAATGTGGACGAAGAAGAAAACTTTGAAAGAGGTAATGAAATTATTACCACTTCATCAAGTTTTTCCTTTTGATTTGAACAAAAGGGATCCTTAGGTTGGATTTCTGATCAAGAGAAGGCATCTAAGAATATGTGCGTATAGTTGGAGGATATTTGTTTAGGGTTTGGATAAGGCAAATGGATTTATAGGTGTGAATTTGAAATAAGTGGAAGTGCCCTTTTATAAGAGGGGTGAGGGGAACCTTAAGAAAAACATGAAATATTATGTTATTATACAATCATATTTGGTTTATAATAGATACAAAGGAATTTATTTAGAGCCTTAGGTGGTTATTAGTTTAAATAATCTCAAACAATAGGTTTTATACAACTTTAGGTTACCATATTAACCTTATCTTTTAGATTTACCTCTAAGATAAATAGTTTAACATTTACCACGTCTCTTTATATTTTTATATTATATGGTTAATAAAAATACTATAAAATGACAACAGAACCCCAAGTGGTTCGTCAGTGAAATATCTATTATTATAAATGTCCTTTGGAATAGCCTTAGATTTTTACGACTCTTATATAATTTAATAATAAATTATTTGTTTTAAGAACTCATTATGTCAATTTTGACACTATTTAGTATTTAATTTGTATTAGAGTCATAACAAATTTTTCACCTTGAAATAAATTTATTTAATCGACCACAAAATATCATATTAACATAAAAAATTAGTGTAATTCATATGAAGTCTCAATTTACATTTAATTGGATATTTATAATATCAATTATTTTAATATTTTATTAATAATTTAATTACTGCATCATCATTATCTCAAAGATCAATTTAATTATTTAATGTATACAAAATTATAAATATATAAGACAATTATGTAGGAAATATTTTTATATTTCTAATGAATATTTATAGTAGAATTTATCTTATGTATAACCCTATATTAATAAAGGTTTTGTTATTAAACTTTTAATTTAAACATTTAACTAATCATTAAATAAAATAATAATAAATGTCCTTATCTAATACAAGTGGACCAAAAGGATCATATTTTAATTCTAATGATGGTTATTGTTGAAATACACTTATCCAATAGAGTTAGTACAAGTGTTAGGGTAATTATAAAATTATTTTTAACATTAATTACCCTATTAACTTTTAACTGTGGTAAATAAATTCAAAAGTTTCTATTCTCAAAAAATTATTCTAATCCTATTGAACCAAATTTTACTTACTGATTTCAACTGTGTCTCTCGGATATTTGAAATTCAAATCATAGAAGCATTAAAATTACATTTTATGAAAATTTTAAAATGTGCCTAGAATGTGGGTAAAAGACGGTAAAAATTTCAATAAAATATTATACATCTAATGTTTTTATAAAATCACTCAAATGAAATACATTGAACATATATAGTTATTATTTATCTATTTGGATATAAAAAATTTAAATAAAATAAATTATTATTTAAATTGAAATTTATGTTTTAAATAATAATGCAATGTTTTTCTTTATTCATTAAAAATTGAATGTTTTTAGAAAAATACCAAAAAATCACCTTAATAAAATTTTGATATTCCAAATTAATAAATTAAGTCTATTTTTCCAAATTCAAAACATAAGAGTTGCATTTATTAATTTAATATTAATTTTATTGTCAAAACTAAAAATTGGGTTTTTTAGAAGTAAAAACTATCAAAAGATTGACATATGGTTATGAACTATTTAAATGTAAAATTACCTCCAATGAACTACTTTATATTAAATGGTAAAAATATAATCTAATGATACATTAAAGAAACACAATTTTATAATTTAATAAAATAAATTATTTTTATTAAAAAAAAAATTTCATTTAAAATTTAATATTTTTAAATATTCACTAAAATATGAAAGTTATCAAAAAAAACAAAAAATTTACAAAACTAAATTTTTGTGTCCCAATTATACAGAAGAATATTATATGTTTCAGATAGAATATAAAAAAATGTCAAATATTGGATTTAAGAAGGGTTCTCCATTAAAAGGCGGTAAAATTGTACTTTCTGAAATATACATCCTTTATCTGAAAAACTGAATTTGTTCTCATATTATGTCTAAGAAACACAGAATATGGATGTTAAAATTATATGAAATATATTAAATTCAAAATGTAGTTAATACTATTCAAAATCTCTTTTTTAATGGCTAGTTTGGTAAGTCATGGTGCGCTCATACTCAATGTTGCGTGTAGGGAAGTTATTTAATTTCTTTAAAAATAAAGCGTGTTATCAAATCACAGGGTTTTACATTATCCCTTAAAATAATAAATTGTGTTCTCGCTATTTGAAATTGTTCATTGAAAATAAAAAGGTTAAAATAGAAACATACCTTTGTCAAAAACCCACATCGAAATACGGGTTTATAAAATTTAGTCTCAATAAGAGGGAAAAGGAAATGAAAAACTCACCCCAAAATTATGATCAGTATTAAGAGGACATTGGTGGATGTTAGAGACACATAATTGGAGGGAAAACATAAATATTTATAGGGAATGATAGTGGTCATCAATAAAAAACCAGTGTTAAATTGAGGGCCTCAAATCCATCAATCTATGATGTTTTAGAATATCATCAGTCTAATAAAACATAAGGTTTTTGGATAACGCATTTTGGGTTTTCAGAACCCTTACTTAAAGTTTAAAAATTAATTTATTCATAGAATAAGAATAAAAAGATATACATGACAATTAGAGTTTCATCCTTTAACAAATTTCTGCCACAAACTCATTTTTCACTCCAAAAGATTATAGAATTCAAAAATATTATATTTATCCAAATAGTTTTGGGTTCTAATAATAATGATGTAATAATTAATTTATCAAAATATAAAAAAAACTACATTATAAAAACCAGGACATCATGTAGGCTAGCTATAGGTGATGCACCCTTTTAACCCATTGGTTGCGGGTTCAAGTCTCACAGCCTTGCTGGAAGTGAAAGGTTGTTGCCCAACCTCATGTTTGTTCTTTTTATAATAATACAAAAATAATATTATGAAATTATATAACCAAAACAATAGTATCCAATTTCAAAATTAATCAATTACAAACTTTGGACTTATCCAAAATACTATGGTCCAAACTCACAGTCGAAAATTTATAAGGAAGTTAAACATAATGAAGAATGATTTCTCCACAAAATAAAATTTGAATACCTTCATCATGTATTCTCTTACAACATAGTAACACCCTGAATTTCCATAAAACATTATTGAATACATTCGTTCTCCAATATTGTTTATAGAATATTGGATATACTCCTTATATCCAAATTTTTTTTAAACTCGAACAATGATGGAATAAAGAAAAAATTAATTACTTCCAAGGTATTATATAATATACAATATACTTTATCCAACTCAATTATTTCATATTTTCAAATCAATACCTCAGTATCAGAACCATAATAATCTTCATCTTTCCTTCAACCATGTATTTTCCAAAAATAATAAATTTCTATTGAGTAACTTTTTATAGAACTATATAATATCAAATCGTCAATGAAATAGTATTGTCGTACCATCCTTATTTATTTTCATAATTCATATAACCAGTACATCATTATTACAACACTCAAATGAAATAATTATTTAATAACCACATAAGAACAGTAGTCATTCCTCTATATCTGCGATAGTATCATAACTTGATTATTATCCAATAGAATCATTTTTCGTATACTCTGATGATTTGTACAATGATTTGTGTAGTGTCTCAAGTCCTTGGAGATGAAGCATTGTACATTTTAAACATTTTTCTTACCCTTTCAATCGCGTACATGTTTTCCTTGTTCTCTAACCTTATATCCAACTCCAATTCCCTTTAAGAATTTACCAAGGTGATTCTTTCCCCAGTTATCACATATGGGAAAATCCTTCTTTCCATTCTTTCCTTTATCCATTCTTCACTCTACCATCATTTTCTTCCCTGACATCCGTTCAAAGACATCAGACTCTGATAATTTATTTCCTGGTTTGTTAACACATGATACTATTTCTTCATATGATCAGAATATATGGTAGACTATTTCCTTTCTAAATGTTTTCTGAAGACCATGAATGATAAGATCCATCTTAATCTTGGTATCATGCATATTGTTGGAGTTCTCATTCCTTCTACTGCGCACCATTTCTATGAAATGGTGTACACTAGGATAGATTATGAATTTAAATTAATAATTCCAATCATGTAAAATACATAACATAAATTGAACTGTTTAATCATATAATCCATAATCATAAAAAAATCCTTCAGGAAGTATTCACTCATAAATCCTTCATAATGGTTTGTAAATAAAATGTAAATTTATCCAAATAATATCCAACATGAGTGTCGTAACTAAGAGTGTAGCAAGGCTCATTGTCATGTACCAGGATACCCTAGGTCAAGCCTGAAACTCCATTTTGGAGTTTTCATTTCTAGGTACATTTGTGCTAGAGCATGCTCTACCTACTCATATCCAGACATGAATATATTTCTTGGAAAATTCACAAAATCTCTACATTACCAATATTCTAGGAAATTCTTCTATACTAATCGTCAAATTTTATCTTAGGGTGATGTTATCTAATGAAATTTTATCTAAATATATTTCCATGGTTGTTTCTAAACTTTCTCTGATACCAACTGTAACACCCCAACCCCAGATGCCCCTAGTTGGTGCATTATTTTAATACATTTTCATGATTACAAGAAATCATGTGCTAAAGGACTAATCTGTTTAGCATCCTTGGAAAATAGATTACATACATTAGCATAGCATTATAATTTCAAACATAAAATACATCATATATAGTTATTTGAGAATTCCATTATACCATTTAGCCTAACCCTTTATATCAATCATAATACACTTGTTGGAATCATGGGAAAATAAAACATTTGAAAGGGGTGTGCTCAGATTCTCATTAAGGGTAAATAATTTAGTGGAAGCTATAAACATTAAAGGCAAGATGAGTAATAAAAACAATATCCTTTTTAAACATAATCATGAACATGATATGGAACAAATAAATCAAAAAATCACCATATAAACATGAACATGGATATTCTACTAGTCAAATAATCATATGTAATAACTAATCTCATAATGGGGGAATGGATAATGCTATACATAATTACCACATAGTCAAGGACTTATGCCAAGACTATGAATAAATTTTTTGTCACTGCCTAGTTCGAAGACACTAGCTTGTCTAATGAGACATACCAATGCGTCAAGGGGCTATAGCAGGCTCCACCCATAACATATTAAGTCCACTACATTCCTCAAATGAAAATGTTGAAACATAATATAAACAATCATATTAAAACTACCATACATAATGTTAATACATGAACCATAAACATTGAACAGTATAGAAATAACACATCCATAGTCAATCATATTAAAAAACCTTAAATAAAATATGGAATATTTTATTATAATAAATCAACCTCAATCAATAATAATATCCAGTAGAGGATGTTGACATAGGTGAAAATGATCAGTAAAACTCATTGAGAGAAATATCCCTTTATTAGGAAATCATTTAAAAGCCACAAAATTTTGAAATGAATACATTTAAAAGATATTTTTGAATCAAATTTTCCCATACCACATTTAAACTTGTGAAAGGAATTGACATTTTAAAACATTCATGTCCATATAAATAAATCCTTAAAACCATTTTGAAAACATGGACATTAATGAGAATGATTTAGCAGAATAAATATTTAAAACATTTAATATTATGTTTTAGTTAAAGTGTACCTTAAAATTAATCCTTTTTTAAAATTCTTTTATGAATCATGGAAATGGATAATAAATATGTCCCAGTATAAACATATATGTAAACAATATCAGATAATAATGAGATTGAGGAATTAACTCTTCTCTTGAACTTTCCTTTGGTCAAGGGTATGTTTAACCTCATGTATAATGATGATATTAAGTTATTAAATTATACTGGAACCATATTAATATTTATTATATAAAAATTTATTCATTTATGACATTATACTAACCATTTAATAATGATTTCCAAGTTAAATTAACATTTTGGGTAATAATTGCATTCTTTATCTACCATGATTTAACTTGTTATTCTTGATCATAAAATTTAGATAATGATTTTAATACATCATGAATATAAATAATATTTATATATCATAGATATTTATAATATAAATATGTATAATATATTGATATATGAAATGGAAAACACCATTTATTGAGATGGTAGAACGTACGTACGCATAAACGTTGTTTCCTTTTTCATATCATATTGATCAGAACTAAGTGAATAAGATATATGTAAATACTTACATATATATATATATATATTCAGTATCATTTTTATGTCATATATTATAGAATTATTATTAATATATATTTTTATAATCATTTTTGAATGGTTAATGTGGAAATGAATCTCATCGTGTCGTGGAGATGGTAAGTCGTACGTACCCACGAGCGACGATATCATTTCCCTAATGATTAAAAGATGTGGAATTGGATGGTATATTAATTTTACAGAGACATTAATTTTTTATTTTCATTATTTATATACATATTACTAATCATTATATCAAACCAAATAACAGTGTTGAATAACAAATTACACCACGCCGTGGAGACGATAAGTCGTACGTACGCACACATGGTGACATTATTATTCATAGTATGGATGGAATAATGAATATTGTAGTACCATATTTATAATTACAACAATGTATTTATATTTCACTAGATTTATTATTTTTTTATGGAAATAAAAATGAAATATAAAGTGGAAGAAGAAGATAACATTGAATGAAGTGATGAAATAATTACCCATTTTTAGGGTGTTTCCTTTCGATTTGAATAAAAGGGATCAATAGTTTAGATTAATGATCAAGGGAATGCCTCTGTTATTAAGTGAGGATAGTTGGGAGGATTGTTTTGTAGGGTTTGGGAAATAAAAATGTATTTGGAGGTGTGAATTTGAGATAAGGGGAAGTGCCATTTTATAAGAGGTGTGAGGGGCCCCTTAGGAAAAACGTGAAATGTTATTTTAATATACAATAATATTTGGGTTATAATGGCTCTAAATGAATTTATTTAGATCCTTATGTGGTTATGTGTCAAAATCCTCATAGACAATAGGGTTTAGTCATGTTTAGGTTACCATATTAACCTTATATTTTAGATTTAACTCTTAGTTAATTAGTTTAACATTTTCCACGACTCTTGGTATTTCTATATTATATGATTAATAAACATAATATAAAATTCAAATAGTACTCCAAGTTGTTCATTAATAAAATATCTATTATTATATAATTACTTTGTCCAAGCCTCATATTTTTTAGACTATTATATAATTTAATAATATAGAATTTGTTTTAAAAAGGCATTTATGTCAATTTTGACACTATTTAGTATTATATTTTTGTTAAAGTCATAACAACATTATCACATAGAAAAATATTTATTTAATCAAACCTAACATGTTATATTAACCTATAGAGTTTTTGGAATTCATTAAAAGTATCAATGTACATTTAAGTTTATATTATTAATATCAATTATTTTAATATTTCAGTAATAATTTAATTATCGCATCATCATTGTGTCACAAATAAATATTATTATTTCATGTCTAAATATTTTATATAAACACAATCTATTTATTAAATATTTATATATTTTTAATGATTATTTATAGTCTAATTTATATTATGAATAACCCTATATTAAAAATGATTTCGTTATTAACCTTTTTATTTAACACTTTTAACTCTTATTTAAATATAATAATAATAAAATTCCTAATCTAATACATGTGGACCAAAATGATAAATTTTATTTATAAGGTTATTTTTGGTTCAAATACACTTATCCAATTGAATTAGGACATGTTTTAGAATATTTATAATATCATTTTTAACTATAATTACAATATTTACTTTTAACTGTGGTAAATAAAATTCAAAATATACTATTCACCGAAAAAATATTTTTATACTATTAAACCACATTTAACATACTGATTTCTATTGTGTCTCATGTATTTATGAAATTCAAATAACATAAATGGTAAAATTACATTTTATGCAAATTTACAAATGTTCCTAGAAGGTGGGTAAAAGACGGTAAAAATTTTAATAAACTTTTATACATCTAATATTTCTATAAAATGTATCTTATGAATTACATTGAACATATATAGGTATTATGTATCTATATTGACTTAAAATAAATTTAAATTAAAAATAATTATTTAAATAAAAAGTCAGTTTTAAATAATAACGCAGTGTTCTGCACTATTCAAGAAAAAATTAAAGTTTTTAGAAAAATATAAAAAACCCACCCTAAGAAAAGTTTGATATTATTAATTCATAAATGATGTCTATTTACAAATTCAAAACATAGTTGATTCATTTATTAATATAAAATAAATCTACATTGTCAAAAACCAAAAAGCGGTTTTTTATGAAGTAAAAACTATCAAAAGATTGACATATGTTAGTGTACTATTATATTTAAATTTGCATCCAATGACCTACTTTATATTAAATGTTAAATATATAATCTAATGATTCTTTAAAAAAACTCAAATTTATAATTTAACACTATAAAGTATTTTTATTAAAAACCTTGTTTTTAATTAAAATAGAGTATTTCTCGCTATTCACCAAAATATGAATGTTGCCAAAAAAACTACAAAAATTTACTGATAATAAATTTGTATGTATCTATTATAAAGAAGAAGTTTATTTTTCTCAAATTTAATATATCAAAGTGTCAAATATTGGATCTGAAAAAGGATCTCCATTAAAAGGGGTAAAATTCCATTTTCTAAAAACTACACCATTTATCTGAAAAATTGAATATGTTCTTATATTATGTATAAGCAATACATAATATGGATGATAAAATTATATAGAGTATATATAATTCAAAATTCAGTTAATAGTATTCATAACCACTTTATTAATGGCTAGTTTTTTTAAGTCGTGGTGCACCCATACTCAGTGTAACGTGTAGTGCAAGTTATTGAGTTTCTATGAAGAGATAAAGTAGTTTGAAATCATGGAGTGTTACACAAATACTATAGTTTGTGAATATAAATCAATTGTGATCAGTGGGTACATATTTATTATCACTAAATGAGAAATGGACATGAGAACCCAATATGTTGTTTTATGCTAATTGACACAACAGACTCTTATAACAGTGCATCAGATTGTAGACCTTGATTTAAAAATGTATCTTATTATTAAGTCTTTGACAACATTATTTGATTATTTCTCTCATGGTCGAGTAACTATAATGAAATTTCATGGGATTAATTTCATGATGTGGCATGGTGAATTTATTGATGATTGTGGATTTCAAGTAATTAACATTACCCACACTCTTTATATCGATGAACCATTTTAATTGGCATCAATGACCAGACAAGTTTTTTATTTCCAAGATCATCTTCAACTTTAATTTTTTTTCATTATTAATGTATATCCATGACATATGTTTTATTATGGTGATGATGTAATTGAAACAATCCCCACTACCATGCGACTGGAACCATTTGTTACTTATGATGACTCTAATAACTCAATTATCAGAGTTGATTGTGCACCTAAATTTGCAGTGGAAGATATATAGAATAATCAATCCATGTTATCAATTATTTTTATTTAGCACAACATAGGTTATTATGGTTGCTACAATTAAAATTGATTTACTATTGATTATAAATATTTTATGTCCAACTTGACCTTCATGTGCATTTTCAAAATTATGGTTGCAGTTTTATTTGAGTTTCATTTTCTAATACTAAACTGTAATGTATTAAAAACTATGAAACCAAAAAACAAGAAACAATTAAATTATAAAAAAACATGAATAATTGAATTAGAAATTTTAAACTTACTGATATGAAAATCAAAACAATTTTAAATAACGACCTAATCAAAAAATAGAAACATTATCTATTGAAAAATTTGAACCAAATTACCTAAGAAAAATAAAAAAACTATTATAATCATCAAAAATGTTGAACTAAATGTCCAATGTCAAATAAAAACAAACTAATGACCTAATCCGTTGGAAAAAATGAACCAACTGACATAATAGAAAAAATGAATATATAACCTAACCAAAATTGAATTGCATCAAATTGAAAATTTAAGAAAACTATATTATACCTATGATAAATATGAGAATTTTAAATAATTTTTTATTATATATAATGTCTTCTATTTTTAAATTATTCCCAATAAATTTGAATTTTTTTGTTAATATCATTGTGTATCCAATATTTGGTTTGATAATTGGTATTCCATAATTACGTCATGTCTTATATTTTTTCTGTATAGGTTACACATTAGTTAAAAATTTATAATTAATTCTATGTTTTTTTCAAATTCATGAAATGAAACCTACTAAAAATATGTGATGAAAAAGTTTGACAAACATTAATCATTGATTTATTGAGATATATGTTCTTCTATTACTGTCTGTTATGGGTATTTTATTTAACATATATATATATTAATAACATATATTTTCATGTGAATAATTTTGTTTTAAACTATTATGATGGATCAACCACATATGAACCATTAATTCGATGTTAAAGCTAGTCATCCCAACACTCAGACAGACTGTACATGGAGTGGCACTTGAACTAGACACTCTAGTCAGCGTACTCGATTAGAACCTGTCCCACCCATTAACATACCATCTACTACACATTCTCATACCATAGTTTCATTAGAGAAATATATGATATTTTGGCCACTATGTTTTCACTCGCATTTACATATGATCCACCTCAACCATCTTTCCAATATCCATTGATGATTCCTACTCCCCATCCATATAATGTATTTGGCCAGCCATTCATGCCATATTATTTTCCTTATACTTCATTTTCTTCAAGATTATAAATTCTTTCTTCTTCGACTCATACTCTAATACATTCTAATCCTACAGAGCCTACAATATGACCCAGTCTATCTGTATAAGGTGATGTTATTTCAATGCCTTTGGATCTAGAAGATCTCTTTGATCAGACTACTGTATAAATATTTATATAACACTAATAAAATTTTTACAAATATTTTATTTCCATTATAATACGTTTTGATATAATTTTATTCTTCTATAATAGAAACATATACTGATATGTGGCATGGGAGTACAGACATTCATGTTGTGTGAAACCAATGCACATAGTTGATGGTGTATAAGAATGAAAAAAAATCAAATGATCAAAAAAATTGGATAGGAATTTAGGAGTTTTTTGTAGATGCATGACAAATACATTGAAATCATTCCCATTAGAGCACTCTCCTGGAGACACCTAACAAAAAATAGAAGGATAATTATTAGGAACAAATATGTGTAAAATAATATGTTGTATTTAATGATATTTTACTATTGTATTTATATGAATTAGTATTCTGATTCAAAATTCATTTTAATTTTCTTGATGGTGACGGTGTGAGGAAAGAATGACTTATACAATTAAGTGAGTAGTAGAGAGCCTATAAGAATGAGTTGTATATTGGATGTAATTCTAGATTATTCAAGGATTTAAAGGCCATACCCATCATGGATGATTATCTAATAGAATAATATTGGAAAATGGTTATTCACTGGGTGATTACCACGTTCAAGGTATTAATAAAATTTTAATTTTTCAAATGAAAATATTCAAATTTTTAATTAATACATTCTTTGGTATTATTGATTTTTTTTAGGAATTTTCAAAAAAATATTGATTCTAGAAAGTACCTCCACACATTAGAGAATACTATGATGTTGGACCATGAGAATAAGAACGCACGACAATCATTTATATTTTTTAAGACTTTGACTATCTATTGTTTCTTCCAAATTTCATTAAAATGCACATGTTTTGGTAGAGATGTGAAGATTGAATAACAACCCAAACCACCCTAAACTAAAATAAGGAGAACTAAATTGAAATCTATTAAACTATAATAAATTAAAAAAAATTAATGAAAACCAATCATAATAAAACTAAATTTGATTGGAAGAATATTAATTCATATACCATATGTTTTCCTCTTCAACATAATTGAAAATTAACATCAATTTTATTTAGTTATAAAATTATTTACTAGTAACCTATTTAAAATTATGATTTCCAACATTTAAAGTGGTTGTAAAGGGTGGTATTGAATATTGAGGTAAGTGTGCCCCGAGAAAAAAAAATTTCATGAGAAGAATGAAAAATTATGGGAGTGTTGTTAACGAACCAATATATCAATAGATTATATGATTTACTTTGTTGATTTCAAATTTAAATAACTTTGTTGTCACTTAATAGTCTATTAATATTTGAAAAATACTATTTTAGATGTACTTGATTCCTAGAATCTTGACAACTTCTGGACAAATTATCACATACATCATGTTTTGGGAGATGAGAATCATGGTAGATTATGCTACCATCTAGGGAAGAGTATAATTTTGATGAGGTATTTTCTAACTTCAAGTAGTATTTGTAGTACTGTAGAGTTGTAAAAGTAAAATTCTTAGGAATCACAGTCTAAGTCTAATGTATAAAAGGACAAAAAAGGGTCACATGGGTGGAAGAACATGTTGAAAGGGAAAACAATGAATTTATGAAATTGTTGAAAGATTGATGTCAATAAAATCCACCAGAGACCATCATGGCTTGTGATGTATATAATTCATAGATTAATTCGTTATACAGTGAACATGGTGATATTAGTAGTGGTGAAAGAGACAATTTCGTTTCTAGTGATAGAGATGGCATGAAATTGGCTTAGGATGAGGATGTGGTTGAGAATGAGGTACATGCTAAGGTGGAGGATGAGTTAGAGGCTGTGTTTGAGGATGAGGACAAGGATATGGCTGAGGATGAAGATAGGGATGAGGATAGGGACCAGGAAGAGGATAGGTATGGGGATGAAGATAAGGACACGGATGAGGATGAGGATGAGGCTGAGGCTGATGATAATGGTGATGATAGTTATGGTGATGAGAGACAGATTGATCTGTTACATGTTCGATTGATATTTATGACATATGATGTTTGATGATTTGGTGTGACTGAATATATGGGTTTTCTTTTTAATGTTTCTCATCAATGGTTAAATGCCTCTATTGGTTTTTTATGTTAACATTAATTATAGGTTCTGTTTGTTGAGGAAGTTATATTATTATTATTAGATGGTGTTATATTTTTATATGCATGTGAAATATGTTAAGATATTTTTATTTCATGTGCATGGAAATTTAGTTAGTTCTATAGTCCTGTCTTTCAGGCAATTCTGTTCTTCATTACTAGGAGGTGTGTTACAGGTGTTGGGTAGTTTTGTTTTTCATTGAAGGAGGTTCATTGCAGGTGCTGGGTTGTTTTGGAATGGGGGGGGGGGGGTTAATACCAATAGTTTTACAATCATTGGTATACATTTATCCCAATGGTTCATGATAAACCATTTGGAACACATGTTCCCAATGGTTTAAAAACATTTGGAATATCCCTATACCAATAGTTACAACAATGTGGATAAGGTAATTACAATAGTTTTGAAAATCTGGGAAAACATTATCCCAATGGTTCATATTGAACTGTTAGGAACATGTAATTTAATGCACCCAATACCAACAGTTCTTTGAAAACTGTTAGTATAGGTATATCCTTACAGATCCCAAACCAAATATTCCTAGAACCATTGTTATAGACTATCTAAAAGGTTCTACAGTATATCCCAATGGTTTGGATCCATTGGGATAGGTAATATTTTTAGTAGTGGTCACTTGTATTTTATATAGTTAAACATTGAATATTCTTTGAAAACATGAGCATCAGTGTCCATTTCATAAAAAATAATTCATTGGATATATATTTATCATGATAAAAACAGTTTTTCAGGAATTTATATAAGTATATATATACACATTTACAATAAAAATTTACATACAAAGATATATATATATATATTATACACATATTGATATTATAAAAAAACTTCATTTATATATATATACATATGTATAGAGATTAAAAATTTTACAAATAATTTTATATAATATGACACATATATCAATAAGCATTTATCAATATATATATATTAGAAAAGACAGTTTAACTAAAATTATATATATACATTATCATTTATAAGAATGTATTTATTGATATCATATTAAAAATTATTTTTCCCCAAAATGATATATATATATATATATATGTGGATACATATCTGTTTGTATAAACTTGTTTTGAATTAGATGATATATTTATGTATATATACATACTTATACATGTGTGAAAAAAACAATTTTAACTTAAACATTAATTTTCAAAATCCAGTTTCTTCACGTTCATTTAAGATTATTTAAACATTCAAAATAAATTTATAAAAATAATTCCATGGGAATATATGATTTTTAACTTGAAATGATGCATATATATACCCAAATATACATGTTTTTTTATAAACCAATATTTGTATTAAAAATTTTATTTTGAAAATTTATTGACCACTCTTGAAATTATTGTAGAATATTAATATATCATTAAACATTCATAATAATTTTACAAAAAAATTGTGTGTAGAAGTTATTTTACATCAAACACACACACACACATATAAAAAGATATATATATATATTATACACATAAAAATATTTGAAAATAATATATTTTGAAGTTAGTTAATAAAATATTTTCATCTTATAAAGTTAAATCTTAATTTATTTTAAAAAATAAAGTTAATTATTTATACAAATAATAAATATTTACATGTTTGAATGAAATGATTTCAAAAAAATAAATCTCTTACTTTACTATAAATTTTAGTGTTAATTTTTTGTACAATTGAAATAAAAATATTCTGAAAATAAAAACAATTACAACAAAAATGACAAAAAAAACATTTTATTTCAATATAAATATTAATTTTTGGTGGAAATAATTTTTCATAAAAAAATTGGTGAATTTTTTTTTAAATTATCCCCTTTCATGATTTTTAGAAAAACTAAATACCTTCTTCTTTTGTTTCATTGAAATCTGTCTCCCTCAAAACTGAAATTTGGTTTTCAATTTTCATATACTCGTTCATTGAAGTATTTTATACCCAAATTCATTACTATACAAATATAATGATGTAATATATGTATATATTATATTAATGGATAAAATAAATCTAGACTAAAATTAGTGGTTTGGGTAGAATTATTGTCATGAATGCATGTATTTATATATTTCAATGATGTTTACATGTTTCAATTTAAGAGAAAAAACTAAGGATAACCAATTAGACATTATATCAACTGGGAAAATTTATAATCTATTTAAATAAATTAGTGGTATCTGATGCTCGTTGGTAGTTTATCACCTTTATCCAACCTCAAATCCTTGTCTAGTAGTCAAATAGTCATTACACCTCAATTGCCTTAGGTATTGTTTGGCCATTAATATTCCTCGACCATGGCTGAAACCCTTATACAATGTTTGGTTCTTCTTCATAAGCAACCAATCCATCATCTGAGCTCAACCGATATTATTTAGCATCCTGAAAATTGTTTCCACTATACTCCATTTCTTTCTCTATCCTCAATTCATCCCATGACCCAACACGCTTAACAAGATCAATCCCTACTGTCTCATTTGTTCCCAAATTGGGTCGATTGACACTTATCAAAATTTCTTCATATAGTTCCATTTTCATTTTTTAAAATAAATTAATATTCATATTTTTTATAAAATCCTAATATATTATATGATATTTTAAAAAATTAAGATTATTCAAATGTAAGATTTTAAAAAATAATAAGAATCATATAACCATAATTTATATATTCAATTTTTAATTTTTTAAAAATAATTAATTCATAATTAATATTTTTCAAAACAATAATTCAATAATTTTGTAGTTTTCATATTATTTATATTAATAAAATTATGTAAATATTTTAATTCAAAATGTTAATATTCATATTGGAAAACTATATCTCTCTCTCAAAATTTATTAATATATATATAAATAAAAAAGTTGAATTTTTTTACAACTAATTTATCTGAATTTAAGAATTTATAATGCATTTGTTAAATGAAGTGTAATATTATAGTTTATATAATATATTTATTTTCTTTAAAAAATTTATATTATTAAAAAGTTTTATTTCATGAACAATTTTTTTAAAATAAATATGTTAATCAATACTTAGTATTAATTAATGATATCAATTTTTATTATAAAACTGATTTATTAAAACATATATATATATATATATATATATTAAAATAATAATCACATATATTTAAAATATTCATTTAAATAATACCATGTTTATCAACAATATTTTTATTAATTTTTAAATGAAATATTAATTTAAATTAAAAATATTGAGTATAATAATCATAGGTATTGACAATTTCTAAATTCATTGAAAATATTATATAACACCAGTTATATATAGTAGGTGATTATAGGTACAATTACATTTAAATAAAAACACACATCACACACACAAACCGGAAAGGCAGGTCATAGCCTCCTAATTGGATAACACACCCATCAAGCATTATTTAACTAATATATGTCATGTAGGCCTAGTGTGCATGAAGCCCATAACATGGACCAAATTCCCAGTACATCATTATGTCTGCATCATCCTATATGCATCACCACGCCTGTGTCATACCTCCGTCACACCGTTCCCGTGTCATTATCAACATCATAACATGAAAATTACTATAACAGTACTATCGCCCATCAATATTTTAACCCAGGTCTGATGTAGAATTATGGGAAGCCTTTACCACTTGATTAATCCCCCAACTCCTATCAGAAGTTATATTATTTATTAATAATAATATTATTGGAAAATATAAAATATTTTTATGTAATATTATATAATTAAAAATATTTTTAATCATAACATATAATCAATATTTATTTTGATTAATTTATATTATAAAACAAAGCACTTTTTAATATCTAAGAGGTTACATAATGACTCGATTCTACCTTATCCTTGTATTTCATTAATATATGTAGTTATCATGAAACCTTTACTATATATTGTCTATATTTTTACACACTATTCATGTTTAGATCATTAAATGTTCATGAAATAGGGTTGGGCCTCCCTTAATTCACATCACACATATCATTTGTCTTTATTTCTCTTCCTTCATTAAACTACATAAGTCATCTGTCCTTCATTTGGGATGATATTTCCCCACAAATATCTATCTCAATTTATTCATTACATAACATATATCATGATGAGAATTAACATGATATATTTTTTCAATTTATTCTTATTTACCTATATTCTTATGAATAAGAATAAGTTCAACAAAATAATGCCTATGGGAAAAATCTTCTTCCAAACAACCACACCTGTGCACGAAACAAGTCTATCTATGTCGATCTTCCCATACACGCTACTCATCTCCTTTTATTCTTATTTTGTAACTCATTATTATATCATTTCAAAATGGTCATGAAAACCAATATTATAATATATGAAACTTACGATGATTATTATACAATGAATCATATAAAATATACTTATCAAGGCAGAGAATTGTCATAAACAACTCACCCATTTCCTCTTGAAATTTTTTAGGGAACCAATTTTCATACATGTTGAAATTTTCATATGTCTCCAATTTTAATATTTCATTGTTTTCATATTCATTACTAGAGATATAAAATTATCATTCTTGGAAAATTAATATATGTTATCTATTATCTTATCTTAAACCATGATTGTACATAAAAAATTATACTACATGGCCAAATTGTACACATATTAGGGAATTTTTCTAAGAATTGTTTCTAATATAAATAATTATGAATACTATTTTTCTGTTATAAACATTATGATACATTATAGTTTAATTATCTATATAGATTTTAATATGTAGTGATGAACCCCTATGTGGGTGTTCCCTTACAGTAAGACCATATACGAATATTCATACATGGTTATAGAAATCATTAATTACATAAAGAAGTGTTATTTAAATATATAATTCATTTGGCCATCTTTTAAACATCATCCAAAAAATTGTTTCAAGAATCATGGTAGAAATTATCATGATATTTTTAGTTTTGAAGAACAATTCACTTTGTGTAAACTAAAATATAACCCTTACTCCATATTAATCTATATGGAATCTATTCCTTATCATGTTAACACAGATCATCATCTACATTGAGACTTCCAAATTCAATATTCAAGTTATACTTTATAAATTTCTCTAATATTCATCAGTATTACATTCAGGTATGTTCAGGGTTTCTTCAAAAAATTCATTCGAATAATATTCTTTATGGATATATAAATTCCAAACACTAGATTTAACTTATAGACACATATTATATTTTCATTTCCACCTTCATTATATACGAGACATCAAATATTTAATCACTAGAAATAGATAATATAACTATTTATTTTCATCATTTCTTATCCTCTAATATATTAGAATCAATGAAATTTCTTAATTCATTGTAAAATTTTGATTAAAAATACTACACTCAAAAAATGGTGTCAACAACCCCCTCCCCCTTTATAATATTTTAAACACCCACTTGAATTATTTTTAAATAAATTCTATTTAATTTACCCATTTATTCCATCCATTCTTATGAAATTTATTTTAAATTTGTATCCCCCATATTGATAATATATATATGGAACTTGTTAACATGGTATCAATTCATTTTTGAGAAATTTTCTATAAATCATCTCACTCTATGTAAGTGTGAGATTTGATCGATATAAAAAAGTATGATTTTATTTAGTGTATAGAGATATAAACTTTCAATTGAATATCATACCAAATAAAAAGATTTCTCTTCACCTTTAATAAAAAATGTCTAAATATTTTTAGGACAATACCGATTGAGATACACATATTTTAGAGAATAATTCTATCTGATGCTCCTACACTCTCTTAAAAAATTGATTAAAACATTGGTGTAAAAGAGTAAGACTGAAGTTTTAGGATAATGATTTGAATCTTCTGTAAAATTTAAACATCATTATCATTGATTTTAAAAAAATTATCCACATTTATGAAATGATTTGATTTTAATTTAAAATTTATGATAAATTTTTTAAAAATAAAATTTCAATGGAAATTTGTTATCTATATTCCTCAATATTTTTTATTTTGATCAATTTTTTATTCTAGAATCTTCTTCTATATTTTACCTCTCATCTCTCACATAACATAATACTACAACTAAAATAAATTATAGTGAATTATTTCAAGGAATAGATTATTTGATGGTAAAACTTTGGGAATAAAAAAGTGATCTTATTTATATTTCTTTTTAGATTAGAATACTTACAAATATTTGTCAATGAAGGTATTCTTAAATATATCCTCCATAAAAAAATAAACAATAGATCCATCATGGATGGTCAGTTATTAATAAAATTTTACATTTCATATTTCATTCCCATTTTCAATGCTTCTCTTGTATGAACTAGGATCTTTCATTTAGGTATGACTTTCTTTTCTAGTTGTTTTTGAGAAAAGAGGAGTTTTGGGAAATTTCAAGAGTGCAGGTCGTGTACTTATAAGTAAATGTCATGTACCCGATTTTCATTGGTGACCGTATGATGATCATGTAATGGTAGAGTACATGGTAGTGTGGGGAGACCTAGAGGCTACCAAAAGTGGGGCTCAATAAAGGCAAGTACACATCATGTACTTCTAAAGACATGCCATGTACATTCTTTTAAATTCATTAAGTGGAATGGGGTCGCCTCTCATTCACCAAATTTTATTCTTCTATTCTCGTCTTGTCTAGGAGTTTCTAAGTTGGCGATTCTTCTCTGAGATCACGAATCATCGTCCATTCTCGGAATCGACCATCATCGATTGCATTGGAATCTCCACAGTATGCTATTCCTTCTTCTAGATCTTTTTTTCCATATTTCTATTCTTTTGTGAAATTTATTCTATTGAACGTTTAGAAATTTTTTTAGATCAATGGAATTATTGGGCGATTCAAAGTTTTAGGTTCATTTATATCAGTCATACAATGCCGAGGTAGGTGGTTTGTGCCTTTTCACAGTTAGTCTTTAAGTTATATGTGAAATAGTTCCCAAAACCCATGTTTGGGGTATTGTGTGTTTATGGTATTTAGCCCTGTTATTTCCTGTTATACCTTGTATCCTTTAGTAGTGGATTTATGATTTTAAATAGGGTTATTTACCTTTATATGGATGTGTTGTCCATGTTTTCTTGATATTTACCATTTGGAATAACTTTTCATGTTAGGCTGCTTTGTTTTCTATGACTAGTGTTATTAGGATGATGTGACTTTTATCTGACTTGTTGTAATATGTTGTATTCTATTTAACCAATTAGTTCTTTTTGTTTACATTGGATTCCAAATATAATTTTTTTGCGATTGATTTACACAGGGCTTTGGGAACCTGGTGTAGTAGACTATAAGGAGAATGGACGTTGATGACTTTTATAGAGTGTCTCTTTACTTTAAATTGTGAGACCATAGGGGTGGACTTTGTGCTCCATCAGAGTGTCTATAGGTAACTCGTTAGAAGACCACATGGGTAATTGGACAGTGAGTGCTTCCTCATAGTGTCTATATTTACCAATAAGAGACCAAATGGGAAATTGACAGTGAGTGCTTCCTCAGAGAGTTTTTTTAAAGATGAACAAGAATGGTTAGACTGTGAGTACTTCCCCAAGGGTTTCTTGTGTTTGATTTATTAAACCAAAGGGGTTTGGCTTTGAGTACTTCCCAGAGGTTTGATTATGATTACTGGTTTCTTAACTAATAAGTTAAAATTGAGTTAATTGAAACTGTATGATTATTTACCTTTGAATACCTCCTATTTTACTACTTCATTATGCTTTCTGCATGCCATGTATATTCACTAACTGTTAGTCACAGATCTTTGGGTAGTTTCCTACTAGTATTTTTATCACAACCTATTTGGGTCATGCTTTTGGGACTAAAAAAATTATATTGTTGCTGGTATAAATAAGGGAAAGCACCCTTCTACACCAGGTAACTGATCATTGTGGAGTTGGGGAGCATGGGACCAAGCTGAGGCTTGTGATGTTGTAGAGATGTTTACATGATTTTATTTTGTAATTTTTTTAGTACTATATTCTAGCATTGTAACCTGTTTGGCTATTTTCCTATACATATGTACCATGCATCATTAATATATATTCTTCACTTGCTTATTTCTTTTAGTATTTCACCATTTTCCAATTTCATGTTAATACTGATTCCGCTATTGTTATCTATTTATTTCTACTATATTACTCTGCCAATGAGGGCATAGTTTCCCCATAATCAGACCCAAGGTCCTCGCTGCAAATTAGCAGCCTCTGGCATTTGAATAAATGCGCTTGAGGTGATGTGACCAACCGGGTATGGGGCACCTTTGGGCAGCTCCCCGAACCGGGATGTTACATCTCTTATTATGTTCATGATTTACATTTCAATTCCCTACATTGTGGGTATAATATAAAAATACAAGTGGATAAAGTGGATCTTCATTCTCATCCATGATAATAGTAAGATTACAAGTATTTTTCAAGAATTTACTCAACTCTTGATAAATCCACATCTAGTCCTCAGATTAGATTTTGTGTTTCATTGAATGGATATTATCATACCCTCTTCTAATTTTATGGAATAATTTTTATTCTAAATAGACTTTATAAATAGTTCCTTATTATTTCATTTATGTGTTGCTTCATGTTCATGAAAAATATTTATACATGATTCTAAATTTTGATAATCTTTTTCACTAAAAATGTAATGGACTTATACCAACAAAAATTTAGTGACAAATTATATATGTGTTAGTAAAAATGAGTAATTTCAATAGGTATTAAGTCTCATCAGTATAAGTCATTTGATATCAAAATATATTATAATAACTACAAATTTTTTTGTTTTAGGATATCAATACCAACAATTATTTTAACAACCAAAAAATATATTATTATTAATTATTATTAACAATAGATATTTTTACATTAAAAAAATATGTTTTAATAAATTATCAAATAATAAAAAATCATGTACTAATTATTAAATATATATTTATTATTTAATTACCACCTATGGTAATTTTTGATAAAAAAGTATGTGTTTATACATTTAATTATATTATTAATAAATTGATAATGTTTCACAATATATATATATATATATATATAATATAATTATTGATAAATGATTGGAAAAAAATTTCAAAATTAAATTTATAAATTTAATAAATGGATGAGAATTAATTATATGAAATTTTTTTAAGTGTAATGATTTTTATATTATATTTAATTACTTATTACATTTTCAAATTTATTATGATGATAAAAATCATGCATCCTGATTTTAGTTAACACTCAAAAACCTAAAAACCTAAAATGATCAACTCGAGAGTGACGTGAAGCTCTATGCTTTCATGAAAATTCCATGAACCTTAGAATCATGGATGTTCATGCCACATTTAAAAGGGTGTGTTTGCTATCTATTATAGACACCGTTGCTGAAGATGTGATCCATTCAGGGATAAGGGCAACGGGAGATGATGCATGTATAATCATCAGAATGCTATATGTCCCTCTACAACAGATCATAGGTAAAATGACCAATGGAGCCGAGCCGATCCTCAAAATCCCAATTCAATTCCACCCCACCCCAATAGTATCTCCAACCTAAGTGGATAAGAAATCATGAGCTGGCATCCTGGTCGTCTGAACATGGGATGACATTCTGGGAAAGGCAACTCACAGAGAAGGAATAAGAGTACAGACCATGGATTTTATCAATTTTAAAGCTGTTTCGATCTAGAGAAATATGGAGTGTATTTGATTTTGGGATCTCTTGGTCATGGAAAGAGGATGAAGTTTTCTCAATGTAGACCTAGTTCCATGGTTGTAACATGACATTCTTATTTCACCTGGATGCATTTAGAAATAGCTCTGGTCCATGGATGATGAAGCTAATGATTCTAAGGCCTAATTAACTCCAATGTCATTTTGTGGGAGACGATATTAAGGTCATGAAAATGAATGGATTTACAATTCTATAAGGGAAAATGCTACTAAACCCTATGAATAGCCTGATGAATCTTCAGAATGAGATGCTAATCTTAAGATTCTAGGTAAAAGATGGGTGGATATATGAAAAAAAATAAAAGGCTGTAGATTTGTTGTGGTAGATTTAGATTTTACTTCCAATAAGATTACAACAAACAGTTAGGGGATCTTCCATATATGTTCTAAGGAAGTCCAAATGTGATTGTTTAGGAATAATTTCATATTTCATTCGGTGTTTTTTATGTTTTAGTTTGAGACTGGATTCATTGGGTTTGGTTTGAGATCATTACTTCGTAGATTTAAAGACATTTCTCAAAAACCATGGTTTTTATGGATTCATTTTCAATTATAGTTCTAGAGAATTATTTTGGGTTGGTTGTACTTATTGTGTTGGAAATATTTATTTTGGGGAAGGTCATGTTATAGATTAAATTTATCAATCATAATGATGGGTATAACAGTGCATCAGATCCGGTTCAATCTAGGCTTGATATTGGATCTGCTACAATAAGGGCAGTTCATATTGGTTCACACAATCTCACTTACTACTGAGTTCTATGGCCATAGGATATTTGGATTTTGGGGATTCACCTAGGGAGGTTCTGGTTGAGATGTATTTGGTGGCTCGTTGGATTTTTCTGCCAAGAATGGAAATTATAAATTCAGATGGTTTCACATCATTGTATTATATTGTAGATCAATGCCATCAATGGTCTTCTATCCTAGGAATGATTCCTATAATCTGGATATTTTTATTTTATATGTTTTCATTTCATTTAAACTATAGATGTTCTAGTATTTCATGTCCATGTTCTGAAATAAATAGAAGTTTAGCTAGAGGATCTTGTTTTTGAGGCTCGTGTGAAGCATCTCTTGTTCATAAAGCTGACTACACTGACTGAATTGATGATTTGAGAAATTATTCATTGTGTGTTTCTGATTAAATGGTTGTATCATATTTTAAAGTCTAAAGTCTTGAATCTGAGGAAGTTTAGAAATGTTTTTTGTGTTTTTATTGCGAAAAGTATATGATGTTGAATTAGGTTGGTTGTATAAGATGTGGGGTGGACTTGGTTTGCAGAACCAAACTATAGTTGAAATACAATGAAGTGAATATGAACAAACAACATGACTAAAAGGTAGATGACATAAAGTTAATTAGAAGCATGTGCATGTATACATTATGTTTGTAGGGTGAAGATAATGTGATAGAAGTGAATGTTGAAATTCAATAGCAACAAATTACAAGTGTACTCTAGGGGTGAGTCAAGGTAAATTCTATTCAATGTTTCTTGTATTATTATATAAATAGGCTGAGAAAATCTCATGAATACTATTCACATCCTTAGGAACTGTTGGATAAATATTTTCTTTTTCTCTCTCCCTTTATTAATACTTCTTCATTCAATTAAAAGACTCGCATGTGTTGTTTTTTTATGACTATGTTTTTGTTCCTCTTAACATATTATGTCGGTTTACTCTTCCCTCACAATATTAAATCTTCTGGTTTAGATAATTTCTATATGGATATACATAGATAAAACTTTGGAAATCACTTATTGAGGTATATAAATTTTAGTTTCCTTATACCAAATCTATCTTGTGTTGTTTTCTCTAAATAATTAGTATTTTTGTTGTTTGAAATTAATTCACATGCTCACTGTGTAAATATCTTATTTCTCTTTAAAATTATGCATTTATATATAATGGAATGAGTTAAAAAATGTTTATATAGTTTAAGAAACGTTTAATCACAATTTAAATATCGGGTTCGTGATAATAAGATATTATCATAGTGTGTTTAGATTGAATTTTTTGTTTAGAGACTGCTAGATGAATATGATAGAACTATTTGGAAATAAAAGTCGATCATTAAAAGTAAAAGAAAGGATTGTTTCCATTTATAAATGAGATACATAGTAAATTATTTCTTCATGTTATTTTGAGGGAATGACAGGGAGGAATCCATTCTAAAGCAATGATTGAAATGTTTAATTAATGAACAAGCTGTGTCAATTCATTTTAATTCACTATAGAAATTTAACTCCAATTTTCAATTTCTTTCATTCACTGTGTCATTTCATTCATCCATATATAATTCAGATATCAATTTTTATATTACATCCCCCACTTTTATTGCTTTAATTATCTATTTTGAATACTTTATCCTCACTCGTGGGGGTGAGGACCTCGGTGAAGTGCTCAGACCTCTGATTTTACAACAATTTTCATCCGTGCATTACGTTCCATGATGACGGATGTAATCATTCTATTATTCATTATATAACCTTAATAACATAATAATAGTGACAATATAAAAATTTTACGTGTGAGGAGGCTATGTTGATTTAATAGTTTAAAAACATTGAAATAAATCCATGTTTAATTTTATTTGTTTGTTTTATCTGTTGCACGAATCAAAGAACAATCCCTTTAGTATTAGACTCTAGATTCTACCAATTAGTTGTCTGATTCTTTTGGATTCATCTCAACGAAACTTGATTGTATTAATTCACTAGTTGGTTATCCATTTTTTACTCTATTCTTAATCTTAATTTATTTTCAAATTATGGTTATAAAACAAATATTATAGTTAGATCTAAAAATAAATTTTTTGATTAATTATGATGAAAAAATTTTATGGTTATTATTTCGTGTTGAAAAAACTAGTTGGTTGATTGTTTTTATAATTTCAAACTTCTCATCATGTGTACCATGTTTTAAACACGTTGGTTTTCTATCATACTAGTATTATATATATATTTTTTATTGGAAAATGAAAAAACTGGTTTCACAAAATGAGTACTAGCCAATTTATAATCAAATCAAGACGAAAAGTCTTATTTTCTTTTTATATACGAGCACAATTAATTTTCTTTTACTAAAAAATATTTTTATTTTTCGTATCCATTTAAATCTCTTTTTATGTCAAAAATATGAATTCTTTTCATGGGATTACTAATGGGATCAACATTTTGTTCTTTTGTTGTGATCCTCAACATCAAGAATTAGATTATTGAGTCGGGATGATCATTTTCTTCCATCCACAAATGTAGGGTTCCAAATTATATGATTCGGTAAGATCGGCTGCTTCCAACCACATGGGTCTGAAATTAGGGATGACATGCTTCTTGGTGATTGTCGCCATTGTGGCCATGTGTCCAAGTGGATGAATTTAATACATAGACCATTGTAAACCGTGATTGTGATAGTTAATGTGTGAGAAATAGATCGTGGATGAAGTTTCGTGGAGTTTCGTGTAACGTCACATGGAATTTGAATTAGTTTGTAACATGTTTCTTTGAGCTTCATTATTTTTTAGAGTCAGAACCTGATTTTAAATAAGTATTGAAATTGTTTTTTTAAAATAATTACACTTAGTTTTTTAGAGTTTCATGTATTCTATTTTTACATTTTTATATAATAAATATAATAAGTATATTTTATATAATTAAATTAAAACATGTAATATAAATTTATAAGAATAAATATTAAAATAACTACATAAGTTATTTTATTTAAATTTTAATTTACTCTTAGAAATTATTTATTGGTATTGATAATGAATATTGACAATAAAATGGTGAATCGATATATTTGTTGTATATAATCCGTTGATAAACATTTTACCAATATATATATTATCTCCTACTAATTAAAATATTGCAGTAAAACAATATTATCATTGGTAATAACACTTAGAATTATATTTTTTACCAAAAATTTAATGACATAACCTGTAACACCCCGGGTAAATAAAGGATATGACATTTTCATATTTATACATATTTGTGAATAAAATATTGATATGACTTTAAAGGGGACGCTATGCTCGATGGTGTACCCAACACGCAACAACGAGTTTCTTGGGAATCTTACGTTGCACTCTAATAATAAAATAATATTATTTTAAATGGTAGTTAACATGTAGCCTTTGTATTGGCGGGAATGGATAGAAATAACTAAAATATGATTATATATGTTTTTAAATGTTTTTACATTTATCCAATAGAGGATAGAGGCTTAAAATACGGAAAGAATTCAATTTTAGGCGTATATGCCCTAGTTTTCACTAAAGGTTCACTTATCACCTTTTGATGTTGAACCATCATTAAATATTGTTTTTTTCACTCTTAAACATTCTTTTGGACCAAATAAAACTCTTATTAATAATCGGGATATCAAAATTTACTTTGTGTAAATTTTTGGTATCTTTCCGATAAAGTTCATTTTTTAATGAATAGTGTAAAATGTTGTATTTTAATTCAAAACCTCTTTTTAATCTAATTTATTTATATGATTAGATTATATTTTTAATTGTTTATAAAGTGAAATTAGAATATATTTTTACCATTAAATCCAAAAGTGGTCTTTGGATTTAATTTCACTTTGAAATCAGTCTTAAACCAGTGTCAATCTTTTGATACTTATTGTTTCATAAAAACACGCTATTTTTGCTCTGACAGCGGGAATTAATTATTAAATTAATTAATGTGACTTATATGTTTTGAATTATGTAAAATAGACTTCATTTTTGAATTCGTAATATCAAATATAGCTTAGGGTGAATTTTTGATAATTTTCTGAAAAACATCAATTTTTGATGAATAGTGAAACCACTAAGTGGTACTTATAAAGATTGATTTTCCGTTTAAATGAAATTTTGCCATAATTGTGTTTTTAATTTCAAAAATCCAACATACATGGTTTTCATTAAGAAGTAAAATGTGGTTCAATGAGATTATAATAATTTTTTGGTGAATAGTAACTTATTAAGTTCTTAATCGCGATTAGTGGTAATTAGTGTAATTTAAGGTAAAAATGATATTATAAGAATGTGAAAACACCATGACACTTGTCCTACACCTATTGGGTGTGTCATGGCAGACCAAGACAAGCCATGGTCCAACTTGGGGACCCCATGGAGCCACTTTAGTTGGAAAATGACAATAATATATTTTTATTTAATGTTAAAATTAAATTGACACAAACATGATATGTTTTACTAAAACAATTTTTAAGTGGGGTTATACAAGTCATATTTTTGATTATAAATAGTCATTGGAAAGCTAAAAAGATTTCCTACATCATGGTATTTTTTTTATAATTTTCAGACACTAAATAGATTAAATTATATATGACATCATCATGATGCAGCGATGACCTCATTATTTAACGATTTAAATAAAATGGAATGATAATGTAAAATATATGAACTACACATGTCCAAAACTTATTGGATGAGTGGATTTCGAAGCCTTATCACCTTTTCCACGAATTTTATCAAAGTGGGACCCTTTAAAACCGAAACACATTTTCAAATAAAGTAATATTTCATTACTTTCCAAAAGTGCCCCTCCTCTCCTCTTATAAAAGGCCCCCACCTCTACCACCTTACACACACTCCTCAAGCCTTTGGATCGGCCAACCCCTGCCCATTTACTCTCTACACATCCCTCTACTCATCCTAGAGGATTCCCTTTGTGAATAATCCTTTCAAAGGAAGCCTTTAGGCTCAAATCAAAAGAAGTTACACTTTTAATGGTAATTCATTCTCTCATGTTCATTTGTTTTATTTTGCTTCTCCAACCCCCTAAACTCTTTTTATTTACTTCTTTTATATCAACACCAGTATCTTAAATATACTAGAATGTTGTTATAAGATTTATTCGAGCTACACCCTCACAAAACCACATCAAATGGTTAAAGAACATACGGTTTCCGTGGATGGAAAAATTCTATCTCCCGAAACGATGATTGTTCAGTACTCATTTAACATCTTCAAAGGTGGCCATTATGATGTCACTATTTTTATATATGATATATAATATGTTTATGTTTTACTTATGCTTCTGTATTTCTCTTTTTTGTCTTACCTTTATGGCTTCCATTATAGGTATAGGCAATATCTTCATTTTAGGAAGTGCGGACTACCGCCCCCTCAAAGTGATGTGATTCGTTAATGCCATACGTGGGATGTATAAAGGATGGATTTAATGTTATTATATATGATATTATACTAGAATTATTATATACCCCTATATAATTATTATTTCTTCCCATTAAAGTATGAGATAGAAATGAAAGTAGCGTTCATGCGTACGTACGGCTTACCGTCTCCATGAACGGTGCATTTCATTTCTTATCCCCAAATGTAATGTACTATTAAAAGCACATGTATATAATGGATATATATAATTAATGATATATCTAAATGATGAATATAATTCTGGAATTAAAATATACATACCTCTCATTTATTTTTAATTCCATTAATATGACAAAGAAATGAAAGTAGCGTTCATGCGTACGTACGGCTTACCGTCTCCATGAACGGTGCATTTCATTTCTTAGCTCTAAATGATTATGTAATATTATAAATACATGTATATCCTGGATATATATGATATATATGATATCCAAATCAGGAATGTCATTCTGGATATAAAGAACCTTTGACCACACGAACAACATGTAATTGTAAGAAGTCCACTTTCGACTTAAGAACCAAATATCGACAAAACAAACATGATTAACTTAAATGATTAAATAATGTTTATAACATGGTAATAAGTGATATAAAAGGAATAATTAACTTGAAAAAGGTTCTTAAGGAAGTATAAATTAACTCAAGTTTATTATTCAGGAGATTAAAGAACGATCGAGTCAAGTCGGACCCGCGGTAAGGGATCCTACAACTCTTTTTCTTTTTAAGTACACTCTTTTATGTCATTTTTTTAGCTCATATTTCTTATGATTGGGATGTTCTGTTATATTAATCCTACTGTAATTTTTATTTTCATGTGATTAGAGACCCTATTTTCTCTCATCAATCCATTTTGGAAGTTTTGAGTGGCGTCGTTAGGCTGCCGAACTTTCGTAAGAGATCTAACGTCTCTCTTTCTTTTTAAGTACTCTCCTTTATGTCACTTATTTTAGGCTCCTCTTTGTAATGTTGGGGGATGTTCTTTTATATTCCTATTTCTGTAAATTTTATTGTAATGTGATGAGATACCCTATTTGATCTCATCAATCCATATTTGGAAGTTTTATGTGGTGCCGTTAGGCTGCCGAGTTTTCGTAAGGGATTTTTCATCTCACTTTTATTCCCGTGAGATTTATGCTACATTTGCCACAAATTACATTGAGTGGTGTATGTACTGCACATTATTCTACTCTTTGTGTAATATACTTTCGTTTATGAGTATTTACATCAATGATCTATTGTCCTTCTTTCATGGGGTGTATGTTTTGAAAGATACCCAAGTCGGTAAGGGAACCTTTCACCCTACTCTTTTTTTTAAAAGACTTCATTTGTTGGGTCTTTTAATTTACATATGGTTATGTTGGGATATGTTCTCATATATCCTTATTTATGTAAATTTTATGTCCAAGTGATGAGATACACTTTTTATCTCTCATCAACTCATTTTGATGCGATGTTGTTAGGCTGTCAAGGGAACTTTTTAACCGAATTTTGATTTCTTTTGGTTCAACATGTAGTCATTGAATATGTCATACATTGAATATGTGTGAATGACCTTTTATTGTTTTACACTTAATATCCACTTATATTTGGTGTATTTATATTTTTCACTCATATTTATAAGATTGATTTGTCCTTAATTTAAGGATACCTTTTTTATAAGGGATTTCATCACATTTGACATTTCTATTGAGGGTTCATTGTTGTTATGCACCAATTCAGTCTTATATGGTGTATATACTGTCCTTTGGATTATTATATCATGAATCCATTTATCCTCATGATATTATAAAGTTTTGACTAAATGTTATTCCTCAATTATTGTATTCAAGTGTTTCTAATTTTGGTAAAACCCCTTTAACCAAAATGTCATTTTAAATGTTTTAATTATTTGTTCTTATTATTATCCATGTTTTCAAAATGGTTTTAAGGATTTATTTATATGGATATTAATGGTTTAAAATTTTAAGCTTCAAGGTGGTATGGGACACTTTGATTCAAAAATCTCTGTATTAAATGTTTTAAAGGGTTTTGAAAATGGTTTTGATAAAGGATTCTATTATGATATATTGTGATGTGGAAATTTTATCATTAATTTATATTGGTTTTATGTTTTATGATTTTATATTGGTACTTAGACATTTTAACGGGTGGTTACGTTATAAACCATATGACGGGTGGTGCCGGGAATACCAGGATGGGTGGTTACGTTATAACCTCCAATGCATTGGGTATGGAAGTCGGCCGTATGGCTATTCCATTAAGTATGTATGGAAATTGGCCGTATGGCTATTCCATTAAGTGATATGTGTGGGAGTCAACCGTATGGTTATTCCACTTAAGTATGTTTATGTCTCAAGTTACCTTTATATATGTTATGTGTTCTTTATTTGGGTTTTATGGTAATTCTTTGGTTACAAAAAGGTAAGTAATGATACTTTTTTTTCAGTGAATAGTTTTTACTACTTCATGATGGTGAAAAGTATTACGTTGATAAAGTATTCATGGTTTACATGTTGTTTTGAAAAACTAACAGTTTTCATTCTTTGTGTATCCCTTACTGAGCTTCTTATGCTCATCCCAAGTTTTTGAAATGTTTTTCACAGGACATAGCGTGGAATAGGGTCAAGGATGGGATCAAGGGAATGTCATGCTACCTAAAACATGGGACTATACATGTTTATTTTAAAGTGTTTTTATTTTATGGAAATTTAGTAGAAGTGACTACTTTGTAATCTTTTGAGATGTAATAGTTATGTCCTAATTATCTAAAACTCTAAACCTGAAAAGATCCTCAATGTGAATTACTCATGTAATTCAATATTAAGTAAGGTTTAAGGCTGGGACCTTATAGTTGGTATCAAAGGTCGGTTTAGATAACTTTATAGGTTAGGGTATTCTTTAAGCATAAGTGACATTACCATAATGGTTAGGATTTCAGAAAGAGTCCTAGTTTTAGATAAAGTGAATGAGTAAGTGTATCTTAGTGTTTACCTTCCTCATTAGTACATGATGGTTTTGTTGATATACTCACACTGACATTTCTATTTTTAGTGAATGGATGGATCTAGCAGGCACCAAAGAGACAACAGGTTTGAAGGAAACTGTGGTGGTTCTCTGATTAAGATACTAGATAAAATGGAGGATTCAATGAGGAAACTCGTGGTTGTTCTAAACCAAATATCAAAGAGTCATGATCAACCACTTCAACCTTGGTGAGTTCTCTAATGCATCATGTACGATATGGCCAACTCGATGTGGAAACTCAGGTAATAATTATTAAGGTAACCATTAGGGTTTATATGATACTTAATTTTTAGGTAATTATGGGTTACTCTATGATATGATGGAAAATGAAAGGAATGAGATATACTTGAGGTTAAAATATGTTATGATTATTCTTGAAGATTTTATCTCATTTTGGGGTATGTTTTAAGAATTATATAGTTTTGGAAAAAGGACAACACGCAGACCGTGTGACATCCCGTCGCGTCGGACAAAGCTGCAGGAATCGAACCCACAACCAATGTGCGACTGGTATTTATCGCCTACCACTGGACTACGTGAAGTCCCTGGTTAGTTTGACTGATTCCTTCTGGTTATATGATTTTATGAATTAAGAGTAAGATGATTTTGGGTTATTTATGAAAATGATTAACCAATCAAGGAGGATATGTGATTAGGTTAATTACTTTTCAATACGAGACTTTAGGAGCAACTGATATTGTTTGGAGATAAATGTTACGATTTATCTTGGAAGACTATGCGACTAAATCCTTCAAATATTTGGGTTTCAATCTTATATTGGTTTAAATTGAAGAATTTTATGGACAAATTGATTATAGAATGGTCCTCGTTGAACTTTGGGTTTTGTTGGACAAATTTTGGAGATTAAGAATAGATTTTGTTTTTATAAAGGGTTATCCTTTTCTGGATTATCTGATCTTGTACTAGCCTTTTTGGTTTTGGTTTTGGTTAATGTCTAAAGACATGGGAAGTATATTGTTCTATTTTGTGGATTAGGTGATTCTCTAAAAGTTGATTATAGTACTCTTAATGTGAACAAGTCTTCCTAAATACTCGTCTTTTGGAGAAAATATGAGTTTGTGTAAGGAATCTAATAAATGTTGAAAGTAAATATGATAAGTGATTATGTTCCCTTATGAATAAATTCCTCAATAAAAAGTAACTTAAAAAAAATGTTGTCTATTAACTTTTCCTACTAGGGAATCGAATACCGTTTAACCGATCACAAGTTTGTGATTTTCTCGTGGTTAACTTTCTCCTAAACATGTTTTCTATCACTCTCCATCAGAACATGACCCTTTGTTTTCTCCTCCATTTCCATATTTTCATACTTGGAATCCTAGTATGGGTTAACTCAGGTGACCTTTGTACTTATCTTTCTTTATTTTAAAGTGATTGTTTTACCGACTCTTGTTCCGATGTGGGACGTTCAAGGATGTTTCCAAGCTCAATTATAAAAATTGCGAGGACGCAATTCCCTAAAGGGGGAAGGATGTAACACCCCAGGTAAATAAAGGATATGACATTTTTATATTTATCCATATTTGTGAATAAAATATTGATATGACTTTAAAGGGGACGCTATGCTCGATGGCATACCCAACACACAACAACGAGTTTCTTGGGAATCTTACGTTGCACTCTAATAATAAAATAATATTATTTTAAATGGTAGTTAACATGTAGCCGTTGTATTGGCGGGAATGGATCGAAATAACTAAAATATGATTATATATGTTTTTAAATGTTTTTACATTTATCCAATAGAGGATAGAGGCTTAAAATACGGAAATAATTCAATTTTAGGCGTATATGCCCTAGTTTTCACTAAAGGTTCACTTATCACCTTTTGATGTTGAACCATAATTAAATATTGTTTTGTTCACTCTTAAACATAATTTTGGACCAAATAAAACTCTTATTAAGAATCGGGATATCAAAATTTACTTTGTGTAAATTTTTGGTATCTTTCCGATAAAGTTCATTTTTTAATGAATAGTGTAAAATGTTGTATTTTAATTCAAAACCTCTTTTTAATCTAATTTATTTATATGATTAGATTATATTTTTAATTGGTTTTAAATTGAAATTAGAATATATTTTTACCATTAAATCCAATAGTGGTCGTTGGAATTAATTTCACTTTGAAATCAGTCTTAAACCAGTGTCAATTTTTTGATACTTATTGTTTCATAAAAACACGCTATTTGCTCTGACAGCGGGAATTAATTATTAAATTAATTAATGTGACTTATATGTTTTTAATTTTGTAAAATAGACTTCATTTTTGAATTCGTAATATCAAATATAGCTTAGGGTGAATTTTTGGTAATTTTCTGGAAAACATCAATTTTTGATGAATAGTGAAACCACTAAGTGGTACTTATAAAGACTGATTTTCCGTTTAAATGAGATTTTGCCGTCATTGTGTTTTGAATTTCAAAAATCCGACATACATGGTTGTCATTAAGAAGTAAAATGTGGTTCAATGAGATTATAATAATTTTTTGGTGAATAGTAACTTATTAAGTTCTTAATCGCGATTAGTGGTAATTAGTGTAATTTAAGGTAAAAATGATATTATAAGAATGTGAAAACACCATGACACTTGTCCTACACCTATTGGGTGTGTCATGGCCGACCAATACAAGCCATGGTCCAACTTGGGGTCCCCATGGAGCCACTTTAGTTGGAAAATGACAATAATATATTTTTATTTAATGTTAAAATTAAATTGACACAAACATGATATGTTTTACTAAAACAATTATTAAGTGAGGTTATACAAGTCATATTTTTGATTATAAATAGTAATGGGAAAGCTAAAAAGATTTCCTACATCATGGTATTTTTTTAATAATTTTCAGACACTAAATAAATTAAATTATTTATGACATCATGATAATGCAGCGATGACCTCATTATTTAACGATTTAAATAAAATGGAATGATAATGTAAAATCTATGAACTACACATGTCCAAAACTTATTGGATGAGTGTATTTCGAAGCCTTATCAGCTTATCCGCGAATTTTATCAATGTGGGACCTTTTAAAACCGAAACACATTTTCAAATAAAGTAATATTTCATTACTTTCCAAAAGTGCCCTTCCTCTCCTCTTATAAAAGGCCCCCACCTCTACCACCGTACACACACTCCTAAAGCCTTTGGCTCGGCCATCCCCTTCCCATTTACTCTCTCCACATCCCTCTCCTAATCCTAGAGGATTCCCTTTGGGCATAATCCTTTCAAAGGAAGCCTTTAGGCTCAAATCAAAAGGAGTTACACTTTTAATGGTAATTCATTCTCTCATGTTCATTTGTTTTATTTTGCTTCTCCAACCCCCTAAACTCTTATTATTTACTTCTTTTATAACAAAACCAGTATCTTCAATATACTAGGATGTTGTTATAAGATTTATTCGAGCTACACCCTCACACAACCACATCAAATGGATAAAGAACATACGGTTTCCGTGGATTGCAAAATTCTACCTCCCGAAACGATGATTGTTCAATACTCATTTAACACCTTCAAAGGTGGCCATTGTGATGTAGCTATTTTTATATATGATATATAATATGTTTATGTTTTAATTATGCTTCTGTATTTTTCTTTTGTGTCTTACCTTTATGGCTTCCATTATGGGTATACGCGATATCTTCATTTTAGGAAGTGTGGACTACCGCCCCATCAAAGTGATGTGATTCGTTAATGCCATACGTGGGATGTATAAAAGATGGATTTAATGTTATTATATATGATGTTATACTGGAATTATTATATACCCCTATATCATTATTATTTCTTTCCATTAAAGTATGATATAGAAATGAATGTAGCGTTCATGCGTACGTACGGCTTACCGTCTCCATGAACGGTGCATTTCATTTCTTATCCCCAAATGTAATGTACTATTAAAAGTACATGTATATAAGGGATATATATAATTAATGATATATCTAAATGATGAATATAATTCTGGAATTAATATATACATACCTCTCTTTTAGTTTTAATTCCATTAATATGACAAAGAAATAAAAGTAGCGTTCATGCGTACGTACGGCTTACCGTCTCCATGAACGGTGCATTTCATTTCATACCTCTAAATGATTATGTAATTTTATAAATACATGTATATGCTGGATATATATGATATATATGATATCCAAATCAGGAATGTCATTCTGGATATAAAGAACCTTTGACCACACGAACAACATGTAATTGTAAGAAGTCCACTTTCGACTTAAAAACCAAATATCGACAAAAAAAACATGATTAACTTAAATGATTAAATAATGTTTATAACATGGTAATAAGTGATATAAAAGGAATAATGAATTTGAAAAAGGTTCTTAAGGAAGTATAAATTAACTCAAGTTTATTATTCAGGAGATTAAAGAACGATCGAGTCAAGTCGGATCCGAGGTAAGGGATCCTACAACTCTTTTTCTTTTTAAGTACACTCTTTTATGTCATTCCTTTTAAGCTCATATTTCTTATGATTGGGATGTTATTTTATATTAATCCTACTGTAATTTTTATGTTCATGTGATGAGAGACCCTATTCTCTCTCATCAAGCCATTTTGGAAGTTTTGAGTGGCGCCGTTAGGCTGCCGAACTTTCGTAAGAGATCTAACGTCTCTCTTTCTTTTTAAGTACTCTCCTTTATGTCACTTCTTTTAGGCTCCTCTTTGTAATGTTGGGGGATGTTCTTTTATATTCCTCTTGCTTTAAATTTTATTGTAATTTGATGAGATACCCTATTTTATCTCATCAATCCATATTCGGATGTTTTATGTGGCGCCGTTAGGCTGCCGAGTTTTCGTAAGGGATTTTTCATCTCACTTTTATTCCCGTGAGATTTATGCTACATTTGCCACAAATTACATTGAGAGGTGTATGTACTGCACATTTTTCTACTCTTTGTGTAATATACTTTCATTTATGAGTATTTACATAAATGATCTATTGTCCTTCCTTCATGGGGTGTATGTTTTGAAAGATACCCAAGTCGGTAAGGGAACCTTTCACCCTACTCTTTTTTTAAAAGACTTCTTTTGTTGGGTCTTTTAATTTACATATTGTTATGTTGGGATATGTTCTCATATATCCTTATTTATCTAAAGTTTATTTCCAAGTGATGAGATACACTTTTTATCTCTCATCAGCTCATTTTGATGCGATGCTGTTAGGCTGTCAAGGGAACTTTTTAACCCAATTTCGATTTCTTTGGGTTCAACATGTAGTCATTGAATATGTCATCCATTGAATATGTGTGAATGACCTTTTATTGTTTTACACTTAATATCCACTTATATTGGGTGTATTTATATTTGTCAAACATATTTTTGAGATTGATTTGTCCTTAATTTAAGGATACCTTCTTTATAAGGGATTTCATCACATTTGACATTTCTATTGAGGGTTCATTGTTATTATGCACCAATTCACTCTTATATGGTGTATATACTGTCCTTTGGAGTATTATATCATGAATCCATTTATCCTCATGATATTATAAAGTTCTGACTAAATGTTATTCCTCAATTATTGTATTCAAGTGTTTCTAATTTTGGTAAAACCCCTTTAACCAAAATGTCATTTTAAATGTTTTAATTATTTGTTCTTATTAATATCCATGTTTTCAAAATGGTTTTAAGGATTTATTTATATGGATATTAATGGTTTAAAATTTTAAGCTTCAAGGTGGTATGGGACACTTTGATTCAAAAATCTTTGTATTAAATGTTTTAAAGGGGTTTGAAAATGGTTTTGATAAAGGATTCTATTATGATATATTGTGATGTGGAAATGTTATCATTCATTTATATTGGTTTTATGTTTTATGATTTTATATTGGTACTTGGACATTTTAACGGGTGGTTACGTTATAAACCAAATGACGGGTGGTGCCGTGAATACCAGGATGGGTGGTTACGTTATAACCTCCAATGCATTGGGTATGGAAGTCGGCCGTATGGATATTCCATTAAGTATGTATGGAAATTGGCCATATGGCTATTCCATTAAGTGATATGTGTGGAAGTCAACCGTATATTTATTCCACTTAAGTATGTTTATGTCCCAAGTTACCTTCATATATGTTATGTGTTCTTTATATGGGTTTTATGGTAATCCTTTGGTTACAAAAAGGTAAGTAATGGTACTTTTTTTTCAATGAAAAGTTTTTACTACTTCATGAAGGTGAAAAGTATTACATTGATAAAGTATTCATGGTTTACTTGTTGTTTTGAAAAACTAACAGTTTTTATTCTTTGTGTATCCCTTACTGAGCTTCTTATGCCCATCCCAAGTTTTTGAAATGTTTTTCACTGGACATAGCGTGGAATAGGGTCAAGGATGGGATCAAGGGAATGTCATGCTACCTAAAACATAGAACTATACATGTTTCTTTTAAATAGTTTTTATTTTATGGAAATTTAGTAGAAGTGACTACTTTGTAATCTTTTGAGATGTAATAGTTATGTACTAATTCTCTAAAACTCTAAACCTGAAAAGATCCTCAATGTGAATTACTCATTTAATTCAATATTAAGTAAGGTTTAAGGCTGGGGCCTTATATAACCATTTTTGTTGGTATAGCATTTTCCCAAAAAAAATTCACTTTTACTAACACAAATACTCTTATTAGAAGTGTTAATTTTTCTTGTGATTACATCTCCTGTACTAAACATTTTCAACATAAGGGATTTCATTTGATGAAAATATGTCATGAAATTATATTTCTTAATATAAAATCATTCCTTTCCCCCTTTCATAGTTCATTTCCTATGTGTCTTCATACTTTTATTTACCTTTTCAAATCTACATCCCAAATAACTAAAATATAATTAGTTATATTGGTACATGTTTGGGAAATCAATTTTAATTATTATTATTGACTTTCATTGTTGTCGACATTTATGATGAGGAAGTCTTGTTGAAATTTTCATATTTATTTAGATTTTGATATTCCTTCCTCTTATATGAGGAAAATATACCCTTATATTGAGTCTTTTTTGAGTAACCTAGTTTGATACATTCTTATATTTCTTCAAAATAATGGTTCTTCATTGTTTTCCATTTTCTGTTATATTATTTTCACAAAATATTTTTATAATTTATTAGATGTTCATTAACAAATTTTTCCACTGTAACCATTGAAACCGTCATATAAATATATAAGTGGCTCAAATATGTGGGTAGAATAAAACTTTTTCTTAATATAGGGATGGTGATTTCCTTTTGGATTTCAGCCTTTTAAAATGGATTTTATTTTTTCCATAAAAATACGTTCATTCTACAAAAAAACATATGCACAATGCCCAAACATATTATTGAAATAGAAATTACCAAAAACATTATTATTTAATCTTTTGTACAATAATATATCTAGAATATTTACATCAATGTTAATGTTGTCTTTGGGATTTCATCATCATTGGTTGATATTATTTTGAGGAACCTATTTCCATAATTCTTCTTTTACCCACCACAGATCAAGTGGTAAGTCCCCTTTATATTTATTCATCAATTGTTTATACAAATTTTTTATTTATACCATCATTCTTTACAAATAATAATAATAAACAATTATTTATGATTTTAATGGATGGTACCATTTCATCATATCTACTTGTAAGAGATCATCAATTGTTTTCATGATCAACTCATCACCTGTTATATTTATGTTATCAATAGAATCTAGTATTGAGTACTGTGTGTTCATGTAAATGTTCTCATACATTTATTGAGAAGAATTGTTTTTTTTTCTCTAGATTGGCAAGATTAATTTTCAACTCTAAACATTTTATACTGGGCATCTAATCATCAATAAAGAACATTAATTATTTACAACCCTTATTCACCTTTTCAGTGTTTTTTCATGCATTTTGATCTTTTTGTTAATAAAATGTATCATGAGACTTGACATTATTATATTTCTTCTACATCTAGGAATCCATGAAATCGAAGATATTTTTTTATTCATGTTCATGGATATTTACATCTAGGCTATTCGTGATCTCTTACTTTTAATCAACATCTTTAATTCATTGGTTTTTAAAATTTGAGGAAATTATTTCAAGCCTTATATTCATTATTCCTATGGATATACCATTTAGATAGAGCATTATAAATTCTAGATCATTTTCTTCTATTTAATTCTCCCTGTTTTCTATTTCACATTCATGTTGGGTGGTTACTGCTTACTGAATTTAATAAATATCAAAAATAAATGAAACTTTTTTTTGGGAAAAGAATATACATATCTTTTAATGTCTCAAATGAAATATATATTGAATTAGTAAATATATGTTCAACCATTTTAGTTTTTCTTCTTGTTATTTAATATTATAATACCTTTTAAATACCTCATTATCACTTGTGTCCCATGATACACTTGTGGTAAGATTGATACCCTTCTCCATGGTGGTAATTTTAATAACCTATCCTTATAAATTTAGGCATGATATATCTTCTTCAATTTCATTGATTTCAAGAACATATTATTTAGAAAATATGCATACCTTTTTCATATTTTTCTTTCATTGTATTCCCTATTTATTAATGTCTTGGTAGAGACTGAATTATGATATTAGATAGACATAGATTCCCTAAATCTATATTTAATTAATGATATAGGATAGAAACTCAAATATACATAATGTGAATTAATTCAAATAAAAAATCTAATAGAAGGTGAACAAGTCATTAATACCAATTTTTATGACCTTATGGGATATAATCATCATTAGAGGAAAATGGTATTGCTATTGTTTGATTACAATTTAATATTTTTATCCATTTATCTTATTAACTAGTTAATATGTTGATCCTATCATTATCTTTCCTATAAATGTTTTCAATACACACACAATGTGGTTATGAGATTTAAAAGGTTTCATTTCAACACGAATGGATCATCCCTAGTAAAATCAAGAAACAATCCCCAAACATACATATAATTATAATTAAATTCTAATTATAGTGGGCCTGAAGAGGAACCATTACATCATACACTCATGAGGGGGGAACAAAAAACTATTTTTAGTCCCTGGACTAGTGATATATTAGTCCAACATGAAGCTCACCCATTTGATTCTTAGACATCATATTTAAAAACTCATCAACTTCTTAAATTATATCACAACATTAAGATAGTTCTCCACCTTATGTGAATTTTTTTTAAATGTCATAGTGCTATAATGTTCTCATATTCTAATCCTACTCAAAAATAACAATTCATTACACACCTCATATTCTTACCTTATATTCAATGTATTGTGCATAATGTTCTTCTACGTCACCTTATTCTTATATACATATTACATTATTGACTCTACAATTTTTCCATACTAGAATGTAAAACACTTCTTATAAATATCATGACCATCCCAGCCAATTCTTGTGTTTATTCTAGTGAAAACAAATATGTGCAACACCTTATTTTCTTTATCCCATGTATTCTTTATCACATTCTTCCTTCTATGCACATTATAATCTTTTATTAGATCTCATCACACATCTTCTTATTTATTAATTTAAACATATTAATATTATATAATCTTTAGTAGTTCTTCCTTCATTGGTTTGACTCACAATATGTCTATAAATTACAATTGAGTAAGATATTCTTCTTCATGGAACTAAATATTCCTTCTTAAATCCTAGATTCCAAAAACCAAAAAACACTATAATTCTCATTCAGCTTAAAATAATATATAAAAGTCTTTTACTTCTCACTTTTACATTCACAATGTAATTTTAATTAATTAATTTAAATTGCAATGATTTTTAGTAATTTAATATACCTGATAATTTTGTTCTTTAATTATAGATATTGATAATTCAAAAAACCCATGAAAACATCAACATAATTCATTCTCAATTTCCATCAAAAAAATTTTCATTAAATATTAGACATCATAGTGTTTAATTCCTTTTAACTATTTATTGAATACTGGGCTAAAGACTTGGTTCTCACTTATTTATTTCCTCCAATGATATTGAGAATTATCATATAACATTTATTCAAAAAATCTCATTTTGAAACTATTCTAACATTGATATTATTAAATGTTTATTAATTGAGGTTGTGTCTCCATTATTTCATGACACACCACACCATGTTATTTATTCTCTTTCCTTCAGTAAACTTTCCAAATCAGTTCTCCTTCATTTTTAGTAATATTTCCTTATAAATATATCTATCGACACATTCTCCAAAAGAAAGTATATCATGATGACAATATTCATGATATATATTATTATTTTTTTCCAATTTAACTATAATATCCTAAATAAAACATAATTATACAACAAAAATATCATTGTAAACATATTATTTCTAACAAAGCCATATTTTTTATAAAACAAATCTATATTATTAGAACATCCCTTATATTATTATCATTTTCTCCAATTATTATCTAGGACATCATCATCACGTCATTTATAAATGAACATGATAAGTAATTAAATGATATATGATAATTATGAATATCATTAGGCCAAGAATCATCTAAAATATTCTTATTAGAGATAAATACATATCTTTAAAACTATCATCCATTTTTTCTTCATACATTATGAAGAACCTCTTTGCATACATAGTGAAATTTACTTACGTGGCTAATTCCCAAACATAATAGTTTTCATATATATTCCTAGAAGTTGCCAATTCTCATATGTGGTTAACTCATATATGAAAACCATTCATCTAAATTGAACTATTTATATACATAAAAATTTTTCCCTACCTGGCTAGTTTTTATATGAAACTGAGTATTATGGTATGCATATTAACCAATATTACAAATCAATCATCCAATTATGATTTTTTTCAAAATTAATATACACATTAGTGAATTAAAATATAGAGATATTACTAAACAGAGAAGAAAACCCCTATGGGGGTATTATTTTATATGAATCATGCATCCAAATTTATATATGTGGACATTTAATAATTTTATCAACTTCTTTACTTCATATTACAGCTTATGAAACCTTATTATAAATTTTAAATAGCTCCCAACAAAATTTTCCAATAAACATGGAAGCCATTATCATAATATTTGAACTTTATAAGAATACATCACTTTTCTTTGACTGTATATGATCTGTTAATTCATATAAATCTTCCCAGAATCTATACATGATCATGTCCTTATTGATCATAATCCTTTATAAGACATCAGGAATATTCATTTGTGAAATATTATCACAATTTATCTACTATTATTCCTCATTATATTAATATTATTTAATTTTATTATTCACTATATTTGGTCTACCCATCTATGTACATTTAAATTCCAAATAAATGATTTAACTTCCAAACTAATATATATTTTCTCATTCATCATTCATTCAACACGGAACATTAAGTATTCAGTATTTACATATATAATGAATACGTATTAATTTTTTCATCACTTAACAATTAAAATATTTATATTAATTAAATATAATAATTAATTAACAACATTGACAACAAATACAATACAAAAAAATTGGATAAACAAAAACCCCATTATCGTCTATGATGTAGTCTCAAAGAAATGCTTTAGACCTTGTTGTGTAAGTCAATTATACTATTTGGACTCTAGGATATGGTGTAGTTGTTTCCCAACTAGTTGGTTAACACCTAAACCTACACATAAATCTATAATTTATCCCCGAAAGATAAGTCTAGGTATTCTCTAATATAAGGGTAACTTTGGTTACCCTTGTAGAAAAAAATACCACAACGCCTAACACATAAGTTCCATTTTCCCCTTTCATGGACCTCTCCATTATGTATAGGTCATCCCAGGTGACACTTATAAAAATGACCATGACATATCAATTAATTTTATAAAATTATTTTCTTCTTTATTTAAGTGTAATTTTTCCCTCACACAACACCACAATAGCATAACACTTTAGGTTGTTCCGTGATATTACTTGACCAAAAGTCACCACACAATAACTGTAGGACCCCGAGACACCCTGAGAGGGGAGGGGTGAATCAGGGTGACAACTTTTTATTTTAGAAATGTGGATCTAGTTCCCAGGTTGGTAGGAACATGTTAAACCTATATGATGAAAATGATCAGAAAGTAAACATTCACATGCAGAGAGATGACACAATACTTTTTACTTGGTTCACTACTAAGGGCTACATCCAAGGAGCATATGCCGACAGGATTTCGGCCGTACCAATTTCCAATATCTTCACTAGATGTGGATTATAACGGTTCTGTCCTAGTCACTCTATCCCAGGCTCACTGTCTTTACAAAAGTTTAGGGATAGCACACTGGATGCCTCGGGTCACTCCAATTGACTCCCCCTGGATAACTGCCCTTAGTGAAGTCCCACTCAGTTTATAGATGTGAAGGTCTCTTCATCATAGATAATGAGTACATAATTTATTGTATGTAGATTCTATGTTGATGTCCAACTTTCACATATAGACGAATCTCACTTTGCACCGTGGGTACCGATAAATCTCCCAACTTTCTCACAGCTCAAAAACATTATCGCGTCTCTCTAATGCCTGGCACACAAGTCAATTGCACAACCCAAATTCGGTATGCAAGTGTCACCAAACCTCTTGTACGGCGCCTCCTTCTTCAACTCTAAACTAGCACGACTCACCTTCCTTTTCTCCCAAACCACCTTGGATATGCAACCAACAACTGGCACACAACTCCTACTTGCGCGACCAACAACTTGTGCTACTATAACACTTGCGCGATGAGAGCTCAGATAATTTCTATGTCTTCAAATCCACATGAAATGGGGAGCGGTGGTCCCTTATTTATAGGGAAACTAGACACCTTGCACATTGGTTCACAAGCCTCCTCTCGGCACGCAAGTTCTGACGTGCAACTTCAACCGCCCTAGTCTCTATCGCGCTACTCACTTGCATGACCAAACCAATACTTGCGCGACCCTCTTTCCTTTGCCATATTTTGTAGTTCTGATCTTGAAAAAAATATTGCGCACAACATTCCAACCCTCCTAGGCACCGGAGGGCAAGTCCTTTCTCAGCACACAAGTCACTTGCGCGACACATATCCAGCACGCAGGTCCCTTTCCCAAAAACATGGTTTTCCCCTTTGGTCAATTTTGACGTCTAGCAATTTGGCAGACACTGGAGAACAGTGCCACCTTAAATACTGTTATCTTCTTGACCTATATGAGTAATTTTCTGGAACACATTCTAAACTTCTTCTGAGGATTTACAACAAACCCAAACCATACTCCAATTCATGCATAAATGACCATGGTTCCGACAATATCCTCTTTTAGGTTTGTTGGAAATCAGTAAATAAATTCAACAGATCACCATCCTCATGAAGACCAAAAATGAAAGAATCAACTCAGCCAGCACTCTAAGTCTATGTGACCAGTGCTCGATGTAGAAAACAAGAGAGGAAGTATTAATTGGGTTCCCCTGATTCGGAATTCTCAATGATGCCCAAGAAATAATCTTACAGTGTCATAGAAGCATTACATGTCCAATATATTCCTTCTCATCCATCTCATCCTATCACTGACACTGAATCTCATCATGTCATAGAAGCATTACATGTCTGAATTTATGCCTGAATCGTGTCACAGAAGTATTACATGCCTGAATTTATGCCTAAATTTATTCCTTTCTCCCCCATTCAAAATAAACCCAAAGACCGGTAAATGTTCATTGTTTAGCTCAAACCAAACCCCCCCCTGGATAGTATCTCCCCCACAAACCTACATCACATCCATAAATAGATTAAAAAATTAACAAAATTGTGGATAGGGGATTTTCATAACCTCCTTATGCACTGGGAGGTGGCTGAACACCGAGGTACAACCGATGATTCTCAAACACAGCTGCTAACAGTGGCTTTGTCAGGATATCAGCCACTTGCTCTTAAGTTCCCACATGATCCATTCTAATCACTCCTTACTCAACTTTTTCTTTGATAAAGAGATACTTGATTTCAATATGTTTTGTATGAGAATATTGAACATGATTATTTGTAGGATCAATTGTGCTCTTGTTGTCACAGTAAATTACCATTGGTTGAATCACCTCATCACCAATATCTATTTCTTGTTGCTTCATCCATAGCAGTTTAGTGCATGCCTTTGTGGTAGATATATACTCAGCTTCAACAGTACTAAGAGTAATACTTTCTTGTTTCTTACTCAACCATCCAACACATTTATTCTCAATATAGAATGCTCCACCACTGGTGGAATTCCTGTCAACTACATCTTCTGCCCAGTCAGTATAAAAAATACTGATAATGCACTTTCTCTTCCTGCAACAAAGTATAATCCACTATTGTGAGTACCTTGAATATACATCCTACTGTCATATGTTCTTCCTTGGATTGCTCTGAAATCTGTCTGCAAGACATGTTGCAAAGACAATATCTGGTTATGTCGCTATCAGGTACAGTAGGCTCCCAATTATCCTCATATACATAGTAGGGTCTACAGATGCCCCATCATTATGCTTTCCAAGTTTGGTTCCAACTACAATCAGATTTGATATTGTTTTGGAGTCTTGCATATTGAACATCTTCAACAGGTCTCTTGCTTACTTTACTAGTGAAATGAAAGTGTAATCCTTCCTTTGAATCACATGCTGCCCTAAGAAATATGTGATCTCCCCAATCATAGAAATTTCAAATTCTTATTTCATGTGATTGGAAAATTCATCCACTGATTTCTATTTGCTACCAGCAAATATGATATCATTAATATATACTAGAACCATGAACTAATCTTTTGGAGAATTTTTCACATATAGATTGTGGTATACTCCTCCTCTTTTGAATTACATCTTCTTGTGATACGAGTCCAGCTGGAAATACCATGATCGTGGTGCCTATTTCATACCATATAGTGCATTCTTCAGTTTGTAGACCTTTGTTTCATCAGTACCAAGAACGAAACCCACTAGTTTTTCAATATAGAATTCTTCTTATTGTACAACATTCATTAATTCTATCTTGACATCCATTTAATATAATTTATATCCTCTTTAAAGTGTCATGGAAAGGAAAATCCTGATTGAATCCAGTCTAGACACTAGTGCAATGGGTTCTTCCACATCAACGACTTCAATCTAGGAGTATCCTTTACATACCAGTTGTGACTTGTTTCTAATAACACTTCCATGATAATAAAACTTGTTCTTCAAGATCCATTTTGTACCAATCAGATTGTGACCTTTGGGTCTCTGGACAAGATCCTATGTATGATTCTTGTCAATTCGGTCTAACTCTTCATTCATGGATTTCACCCATGATTCATCATTTGTAGGTTCTTCAAATGATGATGGCTCTATAGATGATAGAAATACAGATTGCGTGTTATTCCTCATCCTCATTGTTTGAGTGGGTGCACTCTTATCCCCAATTATGTGGTATGGATCAATCTCAGCTCTTCGATTTCTCTTGAGAGGTTCAGTTGCATTCTCTCCATCCATAGTTTCTTCTTCAGATTCTTCTTCTGAGTCAACATCATGATGTGACTGCTGAGTAGTTTGTAGAACTTCTTCTCTTTCTGTATTTTTATTTTCTCCACATTCAGTTTCTTATACACTATCTATCACATCAGTATATGACTTCTTTGAAGCATTTGTGGTTTTCTCTTCAATTATCATAACATCACTGCTTTCCAAAATCCTTCCTAATCACTCGTTGAAACACTTGTAGGATTTTCTGTTCATTGAGTATCTATGGAAAATACCTTCATCTGCATTTTCACCATAATTTATTTGATTTACTTCTTTGTTCTTAATTAATCATTTACTTCCAAAAACATGAAAGTATTTCAAAAATGGTTTTCTTCCATGCCACAATTCATATGGTGTCTTCGTCTCACCCATATAAAGTCCTATTAGATTATGAATATATACTGCATTGTGAACAGCCTCTTTCCAGTAATGTCATGAAATATGACTATCAATCAGCAGTGTTCGTGCCATGTTTTTCATCAATCGATTCCTATATTCCTAAACTCCATTTTTTGTGGAGTTTGTACAGCAGCTACCTCAGGTTGTATCCCATTCTTCTCCAGGTAATTTTCAAATTCAATGGACGTGTATTCCCCTCCATTGTCAGATCAAAACACTTTGATTATTTGTCCAGTATCATTCTTGGCAATTCAATGATATGTTTTCATGCAGTCACACACTATTCATTTCTTATTAATGACCATTACACATTCCATTCTACTATAATCATCTATGAATAGGAAAAATTATCTTTCTCCATGAGTTCCGTCAACATTAATCAGCCCACATACATCTTTATGAATTAGATCAAGAAGATGATATGCCCTTTTCTTCATTGGCTGATAAGAACTGCAGACCGGCTTTCCATGAATGTAAGCATGACAAGAGGTTTCATGCTCATGCTTTAATATGGGAATGTCCATGACAATCCTCAATTTTGATATTTCATCCATGTTTTCTTGATTGATGTGTCCCAGTCTCCGATGCCATAAACTATTTTCTTCTTCAATAGTCATGTATCAAACATTTTCTTTACTATCAACCTGATACAAGTTGCCTTCTATTCTACAGCCCTTCATAAGTTAATTCATTGTATTCCCCTTGAGAGTGTAGCCTTTCTGATTAAAAGTTACTATAAGTCCCGAGTCACAGAGTTGACTCACGCTGAGTAGATTATGACACAGTCCATCAACATAAAGAACTTCAGTCTTATTTAGTTCTCCATTAGCTAATTCAGTAGTTCCACTGCCTTTGATTTTTAGAATTCCATCATTACCAAATCGTACTGTACCATCAACCTTCCTTTTGATGTCCCTTAACAGGCATGCATTACCTGCCATATGGGATGAGCAACTACTATCTAGAATCCAGGTTATATTTCTTTTTGTATCTTTGATGGAAACCTCTGCAAGATTGGATATCTCTATCTTCTTCTTTTATTTTCAAGAAATATTGGATTGAGTATAAGATATTTATGAAGTTGTAATTATTTATTCACCATAATCAGATTCTTCATAAAAATAATCTTTTTCCATAGGAGAAAACTTATCTATGAGATCAACACAATAAGGCAGGTGAATATTGACACGTCTTTGAGAGTTGTATGAAACTCTCTTATCAAATATATTCTTGCAATACATTGCCTTATGTCCAAATTTATAAAAATGAAAACAGTATCCATAAAAACTATTTCTTCTATAATATAGTGAATATGATGTCAGTCTCCTATTTTGTCATCCCAGATCATCCCCATTCATGTAGCACCTTTCCTCTTCGAAGTATGACATGGTATGACCCAGATAGCCAGAGAACTGACACTTCATGAGAGGAAATGACTTCTTACGTGAATTTCTACTCATGCCTGCTTCATTGGGAGATTAATTGAACTACCTGTCATTTATTTATGTTTGAGGATAATTTTCAGTTCTTCTTTTAGTTTGGATTGAGGTATTATTTTCCTATCTGTCAGGTAATGTTTCAACATGTCCAACTTTCATCTTTTCTTTCTTTTGGCTCTCTTTACATACAGCAGTGATGTCTCAGCTTCACAACCAATTCCACTCTTTCCCATGCAAGCGGGTCTTTGATCACTCATGATTTTTCCATCCCCATCTAAACAACTCTTGCCTCTTGATAGTAATTCTGCATATAAGAATCTTCCAAAATGAACTTTCTTCTTTACCTAATTTGTTGTTGATTGACATTCAATTTTACTCTTAAGAGTAACAACATCTTCCTCAATCCCCTCAAATTTCTTGGAATTCCCTTCGAGTTTGGATGAAAGGTCATTTATGATCTTTTCATGTTCTTAAATTCTAATCTTTCATTCCATAACATCATCTGTGCTTTCAAGGATTGAAGAATGAACTCTCACTAGTTCTTCTAGTCGTTCAATTTCGGCATCAAGCTCATCAACATATTCTAATGATTCTTCCACCATTTCCTTTCACTTATTGCATCTATTACATTTATTCTCAAGCATGAAAAAACCATCCTTAATTTGAGTCTTTGAATCACCATTAAGAGTAATTGGATTATCATTGCCTTTATTTATTGAGGGTTCTTACTTTTAAATGGTAGCCATCATAGAAACATGATTTCCTATTTAAAATTCAGGTTATTCTTCTTCAAAAAATTTAGTATCCTCATCTTACTCTTCATAGAAAAAAATCTTCCTCTTTATTTTTATTCTTTATTTGAAGTCTCCCTTTTTGAAAAATATTTTTTAAGGCTCTTCAATGTTTTCAGAATTTCTGTCATAATCATCGATCTTTCTTAAGAACTGAGAATCAATGTGTTCGACTTTGCAACAACGAAAGCAAGCCGGAGGTAACATCCCATTGAATTTCCCTTTTCCCTTCTAAAAAATCTTGGAAATAGGATAAATAATTTATTTTTCCTCATCATCTGCACCACTACTATTTTTTGAAATTTTTAGTTTTTCCATGGATTTGAATGCCATTTTATTTCTTACTCATGTAGTAGCATCTTCTGGTTTGACTCTCATTTCATATTTTACTAGGCTGCTTAATAGATCATTCAAAGAATGTTTGGAAATATCTAGTTCCTCAAGGGATGACACCTTTTCATTTTACAAGGGTGGAAGTCTTCTTAATATTTTATTTACAATGTCAATGTCTTTTATTTCATCACCTAGACCCCGAACTGACCCAACCACTTCAGTAATTCGATTGAAGAAGGATTCTGCATTCTCATCAGGATGCATCTTCCAATCATCAAACTTATTGTGTAGGACTTTTAGTTTCTCCTCTATCACTTTGCTATCTCCTTCATAAATATTTTCATGTTTATCCCACATGTACTTTGATGAGGTGAAACTCCTTACTTTTAGATAGATCTGATCAGAAAGTTCTACGGTGAGAGCATTCATCCCATTAGCATCAGCATTGAGAATTTTCCTATCGGCATCAGTCATAGCCAGCCCTGTTGGATCATTAAAATTAATACTTTGGATGCTGGAAAAAAGGACATCCATTTTAATGGATCTTAGATGTGATCTCATTCTATTCTTCCAGATCTGGAAATTACTTCCATCGAAGTGAGGGACTCCCTTGACATTGACTGAATTCTCCTTGACGATAAAGGATAGATTCAACACCAACAACCTCCCTCGGATACCACTTGTAGGACCTCGAGATACCCTGATAGGGGAGGGGTGAATAAGGGTGACAACGTTTTCTTTTAAAAATATTGATCTTGTTCCCATGTTGGTAGGAACTTGTTAAACCTATATGATGAAAATTATTAGAAAGAAACCATTCACATGGAGAGAGATGACACAAGAGTTTTTACTTGGTTCACCACTAAGGGCTACGTCCAAGGAGCATATGCCGACAGGTTGTCGGTCGTACCAAATTCCACTAAACATCACTAGATGTGGATTACAGAGGTTCGGGCAGGGTCACTCTGTCCCAGGATCACTTCCTTTATAAAAGTTCTTGGATAGCTCACCGTGTGCCTCAAGTCACTCCCATTGACTCCCCCTGGATAACTACCCTTGGTTAAGTCCCACTCATTTTATAGACGTGAAGGTCTCCTCATCATAGCTAATGAGTAAATGCTTTATTTTATATAGATGATCTGTTGAAGTGCAACCTTCACCTGTACATGAATCTCAATTTTCACTGTGGGTACCAAGCAATCTCTCAACTTTCTCTCAGCTCAAAAACATTGTCGCACTTCTCTACTGCCTGGCGTTCAATTCACTACCATGAAAAAAATTCGGTGCGCAAGTGTCACCAAACCACTTGTGTGATGCCTCCTTCTTCAACTCCAAACGTGTGCTACTCACCATCTTTTTCTCCCAAACCCCCTTGGACACACAGCCAACAACTGTCACAAAACTCCTACTTGCACGACCAAACAACCACTTGCGTGAATATTACACTTGGGCAATGGGAGCTCATAAAATTTCTAAGTATTGAACTCCACAAAAAATGAGGAGGGTGGTCCTCAATTTATATGAAAACTGGACACCCAGTGCAGTGGTGTGCAAGCCTCCTCTCGGCGCCCAAGTTCCGGCACGCAACTCCAACCGCCCTAGACTCTGTCGCGCTACTCACATGCGCGACCAAACCAATACTTGTGCAACCCTCTTTCCTTTTCCATATTTTGAAGTTATTTTCTTAAAAAACACATGGCGCAAAAATTTCCACCCCTCCTAGGCACCAGCGCACAAGTCCTTTCTCAGTATGCAAGTCACTTGCGTGACATATATCCAGCGCGCAAGTCCCTATCCCAAAAACACTTTTCCCCTTTTTCCAATTTAGAGGTCCAAAAATTTGGAAAACATTAGAAAATGGTTCCACCATCAATACTGTTATCTTCTTGACCTGTATGAGTACATTTCTGGCACACATTCTGAACTTCCTCTGAGGATTGACAACAAACACAAACCATACTTCAATTCATGAATAGATGACCATGGTTCTAACAATAACCCTAGGCATAAAGCGTTGGGATATCCCCCAAAACACATCTATGTCATATCCCTTCAGGTTACCCTGTGGACATTCATAATTTCAGAAAAATAAAAAAGGCCCATATCCTTCACCACAATATATACTATAAGGTTTCATTAGGTTCTATGTCCTAGATACACCTCTAGATCCAGAGTTACCTCAACCCATTTCTAATAACCCTCTATGAAATTGATTAATATAATGGACCATGTTTTATGTTCAATGGAATATCTTAGTGATGCCAAAATTCATGGATTTATGATCCACAACCTAATTAATGGAAAAATCCCAACCCTAGTTCAAAAATTCCAACTTCCTACAAAATGTAATGATATGAAAATATATAGGTAATTAAATTAAATCGTATAATATTATATTTTAACGGTTCTATGTATTTATAATATAAATTGTTTACAACATCTATTTGAGGGTTTTATAATCCTTTATAAAAATACTAGTATATCCATCCACGTTTTCTGCATATAGAACAAAAAATGTGATTTTTTATTTTTTAGAATCATTCTTTTAACTATTTCATTAAGGGGTTATTAAGGAATAGTGGAAATGACATAAAACTATACTTCAATAAATAACTTTAATATACCAGAATTGAAAAAATCTAGAAAATTATGTATGTACTCTAATACTAATTATTATTTTCATAATATTTATTAGTGTGATAAACCATGGGGGTGAATTCAGGTATAAAAACATATCCCAATTAAATTCAAAAAATCCCATAAATTGTTGCATTCCAAAATAAATATTTCATTCTGATTGGTAGGGCCACATTTAGTTTTTTCTTATGATGTTGACCTAATTTTTTTTACCTTTATTTTTTCCTTAATCAAACTTATCTGATTGTTCATTTACCCAAGCATGAATTTATTCTCTACTAATAATATACTAATCATGCACACAATTAAAAATATTTAACATTTTTAAATCATAATGGGCTACATCCAAGAATCAAATAATAATAATGTGATGATATATAAAAATATTTTAAATAAATATCATTGGATGGTTTATGAAAGATCAATTAAAGATAAGTGTCACTTACCGTATAATAGTTTAGGGAGAATGCACAACCGCCAATAGGACATAATAAAATCTCTTGTATTGTTCATTTCGTTTGAAAATAAAAAATGGAATATAATCTAATATTATAATAAACTAATATCACAATTATTGTTAATACACTATGTGTATATGTGTACCCATAGATATCGTTTCATTAACACATCATTAAATAAGTGAATAAAGACTGCCATAATAATAGATTCTCCACCCATGTGTGTATTTTCATTTTATATCTATAAAAACATTTCTTTTTTTTTCTAGAGGAAATGAAAATTAATTGGTTAGAATAGCCTATTTTCCATTAACAACCGTAAATTTTCATCTATCTTTTTATTTTGGAATTACTCTCTGTATATCTGCTTTTCATAGTAGTGATAACCATTTTTAATAAAGATAGATTAAATCTAAAAATCTCTATGATTTCATTTTCCATAATTTCAATCTTTCTAATTAAAGATATATTCTCAAAGTTTACCATCACAAAATTTATCATGTTACATCAGTTATCTTAGAATAATTCATCCAATAAATATCTCATAATTCAAATTAGATACTCCCATTTCAAAAAATAAGTTATACTTTAAATGATAAGAAATTTTAAACATGAAAAAAAAGAATAGTATGTCACGAGCCAAACCATTTCAACCTCAAACCGATCACCCGATCTGGTCTGTGAGAAGGCCCGAGAGGCATTCCCAATCCTCCCTAGTTGGAATATAGTTCTAATAGTAAAATAAATATAAATGAGAATAGAATATCCCATAAACTATTAAAAATTAAATAAATAAACCAATAAAAAATTAAAATTGAACATGTAAAGGAAAATAAATAAAAAAATACATTTCAATTTGTAACCTTATTGTTCAATTCAAAACAATAAACCAAATACAGTTCATGGATACCAATACAAAGCTAGAGGCTACACAAGAATCTAATAATAATGTTATAGGTATAATAATGAGTATTAAAAATTAACATGTGTTCGTGAATAATCTAATAAATATTAATTACCTTTATAATTAAATACAAGACATTATAGATTGAAAACATGATATATATAAAAAAGGTTTTATAATAATTTAATAGAAATAACTAGCAAACATTCATTTTATAAAAATACACTTTCTTTTTTACTCTTCAAAAACAAATTTGAAGGCATGAAAAATCTTTCAAAAAATTCCATATAAAATATAACCCATGATAAATAAGAGTCACAGTATAGGCAAAAATATAAAAATTTAATTTTATTAAGAATGATGAAAATCATAAAAAACACGACTAGAGAACATTTTAAAACTCTAAATTGAAAAAAATAGTTAAAGAGGGAAAGAAAAAATGTAAATACCAATGTTTCCAGGGAAAATGGGTCCTAGGATTCTCACACCTTGGTGATCAAACCAAGTTATATTTTCTTGGGCATGAGCCGCTATATAGGTCACAACCAATGTTCTAGCATTACATGAATCATCATAATTCATTTATTCAGCATTGTAGTGTAGACTTTTTGGGGATCCCAATTTAAATATCAACTTGGCTGAAGTACTAGTCCATAGAAATGCTCTTAAGTACCCATGGTTGATAGGTTATATAATTTTATAAATCATAAAACTTCCCTATTTTTATCATAACCCAAGTATCATGAGCTATATTTTTATTTCAATACACTTATATATGGCAAAAACCAATTCCAAAACCATTATCCCATCATCACCCCTAGAAAAACACCATTTCCATACACACAGAAAACATATTTGAAGTTACCCATTTAATATTAAAAAATTGAGGAAAATCATAACCATTTATGATTCTTTACCTCTATAAATAGGCACGACAACATGAGTAACAAAAGAAACCCATATAGAAGGCTTATGTAAAATATTGTAATTGTGTAAAAATTTATTTCAATGAATAAATATTTACTTTTCATAGCATATAATTTCTACATAATGATAAAAATATATTTTTAAGAGAATCAATAAATTATGGAATTTAAATAAAAGGGATAGTAATACTAATCCAACCTCAAAATATTCTTTTTTCATCATGAAAACGTTAAACCACTACATAGTTACAGATATGTTAAATTTCAAACACACACTTATATATACCCTTTCACCCAAGGTACATATTTCTCTTTCCGTGAAGAAATATTTTCTTGGAGGATATATATATATATATATATTCTTACATGTGTATACATGTACAAGTTTCCTTTAATAATAGAAGTACAGGGAACTCTAGAAAAATACCAAAAACAACAAAATTATCAAATACCTAACTAAAATTGGGCCACTAAATAACAATGGGAGAAACTCTACCTAAAAATGATGGATAACCCACAACCTTAAAAATTCATGGAATAAACTAGCCTCAATAGGATTCATGATTTTTGTGTATTGAAAACCCACCAATGTAGACATGAATAAATGAGTTAGGTTTTAGATGGTCATCTTCATTACAATTAGGAGAATTAAATCCAACAAATATAGTAATAAAGAGAAGAATCTTACTATAGGAGTGGAGGAGTAGTGACACATGGCTAGGGGTCACCCTCTCGGGTGGTGTTGTCTGAGAAGAAGATGGGGAGGGGGTTAGGCCATGCAAAGGGGTGTGTCGAAGGGATGGGATTCACCTAAATTTTGTGGGATAAAAGAAATAATAATATTATTATTATTAATCATCATTGACGACATCCTTTTTCCTTTTCTCAAAATCCAAGAAACCACACATAGTTTGGCTACATGGTTGTCCAAACCATGTGGAAAGAGGCCCTAGACAATCCAATGGGATGTATTTATAGTTAGGTAAATAATGAACAATATATATGGTTGGCTATATTAAAAAAATACACACACCCCCACATGGGTTGTTAAGGGTTTCTACTAACCATCCACTCACTATAAGCATATATCGAAAAATCCAAATATTAAAATTTAAAACTAGCACTTTTCAAAAACTCAAAAATGAGGATAAATATAATTAAAAAACTAAATATAATTAATAACTCAATGTTGAGGAGGAATATTATCACCACCACAGAATTTTTTCCTCTATAAATTCTTAATGATTATGATAGTCACAACATTAGATGATAGAAAAAAACTACATAAGATGATGTTCCCAAAACTCGAAGTCCAAGTGCTTGTACTCACCCATCTTGTGTAACCCCAATCCCCAAAAAACTATATAGAAAATATTTATGTAAATTAACCTAAACTATAATATAAAATAGTAAAGACTAAAGAACTTGACCAATCCAACCAAGGACCCAACAGAAGTTACTCAGAATTCCAAACATAATCCAAAAACCTGGTGCACACTTTACCCTTACATATAAATCACCAAGGAATCCCATAGTGGTTTGTTCAGCATATTCATGAGCATTATTCACATGAACCACCATACCTGCTAAACAAAAACCATGACTAGGGTTGGGTAAGGAGGAAAAAAAGAAACTGATTGAAGACAATATTCAAAATTCTCAAAGAGAATAAAATAACTATCATAATAAGTTCACCACAAGATTTTTCCATGGTGGTATCCCCACCATTTATGAAATATGATCACACCTAAATTTCCCAAGATGAAAAATCCATAAATCTAAAAAAAAGTACCAGCAATGTGACCTATTAATTTCCAAATTCACACCTGACCAACATTAAATAGGATATCCGGGCGACCCTTATTGAGTCTACCCACTATTAATGAAAATGAATATCAACTAGGTTTCAATATATATAATTATCAATGGACTATGTTCCATTAAAAAAGGACCCAACCAAGGATAATCAAAATATAAACTGAACCAGATCATGATCCATAATTTCCAAATATAGAGATTCTCCACACATGCACCACCTGAATCCAAAACCACTAGAAAAGAAGAATTTCTATTCAAGATTCCACATTCCAAAGTAAGCACCCAATAAATCTAGATAAAATAGTTCTATTAAAATCTCCCAATTAGATGTTAATAAAATCCACATCAGGGGGAAACATAAATAGTGTTCGCTTCGACATTTGGGACAACATGCAGGTTCAACATCTACCTCACTCGAAAACTCTTGAATTGCATGAAAATATTCAATTTGATCCATTTGGATGGATCGATAGTGTCTTAAAGAATATAATTCACTACACTTATGAGTTTATTATCCTATAACAAAATTCCTCTTTAAGAATCATCTGTTTCTGAAAACACATTAGGTGGTCCAAGAGGCCACACCGAATGGATCATCCTATCCTAAGACAACTGAAAAAAGGTCCTCATATTTTTAAACTAACAATGATATAATTTCACAATATAATAACCAGAGAAACAATTATTCAAATTTCCTTAAAGACTCTGACCACCTCAATTATGAAGATCTCCAACCACAAAACAATGACCATCACCAATTCCAAAACTGACTATGACATAGACTACCAAGGAATACACCTTAGATGAAAACCATCAAATATTTATTGAGATTCTGTTGAGTAATAATCCAAAAATTAAAATAAGAAATATAAATGAAATCACACCACAAACCAAAAATCCAAACTCTAATAAAAAATACACCAAAAACACTACAATAAAATCACCCAACATAACCAATCCTGTGATTGCAAAAAGGAAATCCCTAAAAAACAAAATAATACACCAATGAAAACATTTTCAAAAAACATTGATTTTTTTATAATTTATTCTATGTAAAACTAAATCCTAATAAAGGATACTCCAAACCCAAAAATAAAATTCTAAACCAATGATAATTCACTTCAACAAAATGATATCGCATCATTTAAATAACAATTCTTTAAAAAACATGGATTGTATTAACAACCAAATACCCACCATTGTTATTCTATGAATCCTAACACACACACAATGATATATATATATATAATAATTCATCCAAATATACTCGCACTCATTTGAATTCCAAGGGTTAAATAAGTATTTTTGAACATAAATTTTTAAACAATTCATTAAATATCCCCAACCACTTTCTAATTACAACATTTATTATCATGAAAAATTCTATTTATATTTAGAATTATATTTAATTCTAAAATTTTCAATAAAAAATCCAAATCATCAAAAAAATCAATATGTTCATTATTCTTTTTTTCCAAAAACATTTAGAATCCCAAAAAATTTCCTAAAACAATTTAAATTTTCCAAAAAAACAAAATTATTTTTCAATTAACCCAAGGATTCCATTTATTAAATCATATTTTTAATAAATAGAACAATATTTTGAAACACAAAGGGAAATCAAAAATATTCAACTGAAATAAATACCAATAAAAAACCAGAGTAAACCAATTTTTCATCAAATAAAAATCCCAAAACCTAAAAAACACTATTCAACATGGACTAGATATATGGTTAGGTTGGAAATTCACCAACTAGGTTAGTATATTATAGGTAATTAGATACATTTTATGGATTTTCACATGGTTTGAAAGATTGTTCATAATAACCATGAACACATTTGAATTACTCTAAAACAACCACTCCAAGACTGGGATTTTCTCAAATTAATCTGGAAAATCTATAATTGTATCAAAAATAATAAAAAATTTCAATACCCTACAAATCATCAAAGAAACATTCTTGGATTATTAGGTACACTCATCTAAAACCACCATGGAAATCCATTCCACTTTTGGAATAAGAGGTGATCCAGAACCTACCCATATGTGACCACTTGAATTACAAAAATTCAAGATTTGAACTATTAGACATAAAAAATAACAAGGTATAATCACTATAATTCCATTTTTCATGAACTAAAGTGGGTCGACCTCAAAATGGTCACACAAGACAGCCCATCAAAAGGCTTGAGAGGAGTTCCCAAACCTATCAGGATAACGAATAATGTCACAAATTAATGTAACTTAAATGGGGATGGTTTGGGAAATATAAATTAGATAAAAAATAAAAAAATTAAAAATAAATAAAATAGATATAGAAATATAAAATAAATAAAAGAATACATTATTATATATAACATCATGGGTTACCTCCAAAAATTGAACCAATGTCACTTCATTTTGATCGATACTGGCCAGAAAGCTGCACTAGAAGATGATTAATAGATAGAGGTATCAGATTGAGTATAAAAATTAGTATGAAATTTTGAATAAACTACTTCTATTTCCTTACCATTTAAAAAACTAATTTATACTATTCTAAAAAATTACAGATAAAAATGGGGATTTTTATCATTTAACATGAATAAGTAAAAAAGATTCCATTTTTCAAAAAAAATTATATTATATTTTCCAAAAGAAGTTTTCAAGTTAAGAAAATTAATTTAGAAAATTCTATATAAATGATATCTCATAAAAAACCAATGTCTCAATGTAGAAAAAATAATGGCTTTTAATAAAGAATCTAAATAAACATAAGAAACCATATAATAGAGTATTTTAAAATAATACAATGAAATAAATGAGTAAAAGATAGCAAGAATGATGGGAAATAGCTATGAAATTGGGTCAATAGTGACATAATATCACCATACCTCATTCGTCTAACCATAAAATATGTTCTCATGACCATGCCACTATAGAGATAAAGACAAAGTTCTTATTGTCCCTGAATAATCATCATTCGTTTAGTTAGTATTTTTGTGTAAACATGTTGGGGATCTTAGGTCATTTCCCTACTAACTCACCAGACATTCTTGTTCATGGTAACCCTCTTAGGTAACCAGGGTTCCAATGTTCTCCAATGTTCTAAATCATACCGCTTACCCCATTTTAATCATAAACCCACCATCATGAGCTATCATACCATTTCAAACCACTTTCTTATTAAAAAATCCAATTCTAAAAATATATACTCAACAACACCCCAAGAAAAGCATCATTTTTTCACACACTCAAATAATATTTGAAATCAAACTTTCAATATTAAAAATCATTGAGATAACACTTGAACATTTATGATTATTTACATTTAAAAATATTCATGAAAATAATCCTAACAAAAGAAACCCATGTTGAAGGATTTTTTGTAAAATATTGGAAGTAAGTCAAAATTCATTTTCAAGAAAAAAAAACCCTTTGCATAGAATATAATTTCAATATAATAATGAGAACGAATTTTTAATAAAATCATGAAATAATTCATTTAAAATTAAATTGTTAAACATTGGGAGCATACCAAAAAACACATTATTTTTATGATGAAAACTCAAAAACTCTTCATACATAACAAAATATACACCATCATATATATATAAACCCTTTGTTCAAGTTTAAATATTCCCCATGAAATGCGGAATAAATACTATGAGGATATATATATATATATATATATATATATATTCTTACTCATGTATACACATGCAAGTCACCTTAAATAATAGTTTTTCAAAGTGAAATAAAAAATATTGATAAACTATAAAATTACTGAATACCTAATTAAAAAGGGATAATGAAAATAAAATAGAAAAAAATAAGCTGAAACTGATAAAAACCCACAACCATAATGGGTTGTAGAATTACTAGGATTAATGGGACCTTAGACAAATATACATCAAGAAACAACCAAAATAAACAACCACTATCAGGTTAGGGTTTGGATGGGTCATGTCCACAAAAAAGAATAATGAAAACCATGATTTAGAGTATGAAGGAGAAGGTGATTACCAGATGAGAGGAGTAAAAGTGGTGCATGGATGGGGATACTATCTTGGGTAGCATTGCATTAGAGGGAGAGTGGGAGGTGGTTCGACCATGTGATTATGATAGAGGAATGAGGGAGGGATTCAACCAAATGTGTTAGGGGAAGGTTAAAATAAAAAAAAATTAAAAAAAATAATAGAACTAATAATAATAATACTATTAATAAAAATAAATAAAACAATATTTTTTATTTTTTTTCAAAATCCATGACACTTTCAATGGTTTGACCGCATGGTTGGACAAACCATGTACCAATGGTGCACCGATACTATAGGCCTTGGACATCATACATGGTTAGGATAAATTATTTTTGAAATGATGTATCGAATATTCCATCATCTCTACTAAAAGCTTCACACACCCTTTTATGGTCTCTATATAATTTCTACTAACCATGTGTTAACCGTGTACCAATACTAAAATATCATGAAATTAAAATTTAATACCCATTCCATCCTAAAACACAAAATAGAGGTTAAATATAATTAAAAGTTTTAAAATAAGAATTAATAATTCACATTCGAGTTATGGAAAATAGTACATCATAATGGTGTGACCATCATTATCATGGAAGAACACCTCCGACCTCTAGAAATCATCATGTTAATTTATTTATACTGATAAATTGGAAGCATGATATATATTAATAAAATATTTCTCAAAATTTTAGAGACCAATCCATATTTCATAGAATAGTGACTAATTTATTGTGGAACAATGGAATTTCAAAAACTCAATGTTATATCATATAATACAAATTTATATTGTATGAACCTGAATTATGACATGATTCCATAGATATAAATCATCATTATCATAGAAAAGAATATTACACAACAATTTCCAAATGACACCCCACATTCATAGTGAAAAGCACCCAAATTCGATAATCAGAGCCAAATGAATTTGTCAATTCAACTCTTTACTATCTGACATCCAAGAATTTATTTTTATCTACACTAGTGTGTCATTATTGGAATCCTATTGGATAATTTAATTTTAAATGTTTCCCAATATTCTCTAACACCATGTATAACCAACTCCATTGTTTGGTAATGCTGACACAAGGATCGTGTCTTCAATCAAGATCATCTTGAAGCATTCTGAGGATGTTGCTGGGAAAGAAATAAAATATCACAAGATCTCTTAGGGTTAAAAAGGGATCATTTCCTTTTACTTATCTTGGTGTCCCTCCATTTTTGGGATGTATGAAAAGGTGCCATATTGAGTCTATATTATCTCATATTATTGATCATATGGAAACTTGGAAGGGGAAAGCTATGTCTCAAGCTGGAATAATCTGTCTTTTCAATTATTTTATTACCTCAATGTTTTCTTACGTGTTTTCCATTTACAGGTGGCCAAATATTCTTATCAAGGAACTAAAAAGGATAATAAATAATTTCATATAGAATGGTTCCATCTATGAAAGTAAGTTAGTTTTTGTGGCATGGAAAGTCTGCATTAAATCAGTTGAGATGGTGGGTTTTGGAATTAAAGACTTGAGCCTATTCAATGAGGCATTGATCAGTAAATTCACATGTTGTCTTATCACTTCTCAAGATAGTTCTGTGGAATTTATTTCAGCCCAGATCACCACAAGGCTTTGTGATGGTTATTCTCATTATCTTTCATCTTCTATATGGCATGTCTTCAAATCATTATTCAATGGGATCATGTCCTGCTCGAACTGTCTTGTTTGAAAGAATTATATTATGAATGCTTGGAGCACTCCTTGGTTGTCTAGATTGATTCATGTGGATGATGTCATTCCACTAGATTGGTTGCAACAACCGATTTCTTCTTTGAAGGATGAAAGTTTAAGTATATGTGAGTTCATTACTTCTCAGATTCTAACTGAACTTCCTAGATACATCTTCATTGATAAGGACACTCTTGTCTGGAAATCAAGTACAAATGGTACTCTTACCACTCAGGTAATTTATTAGTTGATTTACAATGGGTAGTGTTTAGCTCCATGGTGGATTATGGCATTCCGGTCATTCTTCATTTCCCCATCAGTGTACATGATTTTATGGAGGATATGGAAGAGAAGGATCTCGGTGAAATGTCTTCTTCAGTGAACTAGGATCCTGCTTGCCTCAGCCTGTCCAATTTTCTTTGCTAATGTGGAATCCATTGATCATATATTCTTGCATTGCACTCTTCTATGCAGGCTCTGGAAATACATTCACGATATGGTGGGGTGTTCCTTGGAGATGAGCTCACTAGATGGACTTTTCTCCTCAGCTGTCATTACACGCTGTAGTGATGAGGTCCGAAATTTTATCATGGTTCCTATTGTAGCAACCATTGGTTTCATCTGCAAGGCTCGTAATGCTCAGGTCTTAGAGGGTATAAATCCCACTTTCTGGTTAGGATATAGGGAGATTCACATGGAAGTTTTTATAGACTCCAGTGTGTAGGTTGGATGCAGGAATAATGAGTTTAATGATCTTATTATTTTGAGGAATTTCAGTGTCGTTGGCAGGATGATAAAACTATTGGTGATGAAGTCAATTAGAAGAATTCATCTGATTCCCTCTTCGGTGAAGGAAAATGTTCATGGGGTGGCCTCAGGTGCACCCATACCTGCGGACTGTGGTGGTGTATTTCATACCTATCGAGGCTTTGTTAAGGGATTCTTTTAGCATTACATTGGGAAGGGATCTACAATTGAGGCTGAGCTGTGAGATATGATTAAAGCTATCAGATATGCAGTTTTTTATGGTTTGCAATTTCTTTGGATGGGGTCAGATTCAATGGTGGTTGTTGATATCATTCTGAGACGGTTGAGGAATGTCCCATGGAGGATGTTACCCTCCTGGATTGATTGTATCTGACTTTTTGATGGTGTTATTTTTTATGTGATGCATGCTTATAGGGAGTCTAATTAGGTTGTTGATGCTTTATCAAAGAAGGCTATTGTGGTGTCCAGTTCAGAATTGACTTCTATGACTTTTTATTGTTGTGTGCCTTTTTTGAGGCTGATGCATGTGGAAAGTCTTTCATTAGGATTTGTAAACCTTCCTTTTGATGTTCTGTCATTGTATTTATTTATTTTAATAAAATTTAGTAGGAGTGACTCTGACTCGCTTCTGCGAATTTTGATTAATAAATAAATATGGTTGTGTAAACTCTGTCTTAAGTATTTTCCAATTCATTAACAATGATAACAATATAGAGTATCTATATCATATTCATTATCTATTAAAATAATCCAAATTCATTTATTATTTCACCAAAGGATGAGATATATAAACCTATTTAATAAGAAAGTAATTCCTTTTGGATTTGTTTTATAAAGGATGCTAATAAAAATAAATCTTCGATGAACTCCATAGAGAGTGGACAAGATAAGTTGTTTAGGAATGAAACTGTGAAAAGTAAGATGACAAGTTATCATTATGAATCTATAGGATATCAAAATTGATGATTTATTTAGACTATAGGTGTTAAATCCATTGTGTTTCTTTTTTAGTAATTATGTATTACAATGTTATTTTATATATAATAATTAGGGTTGGGACTTAATTTTTAAAAAAAATTACGTGTTTTATATAATTAATGGTTAATTTTTAGGGTAATATTAACCTTGTAGATTAACCATGAAATGGGTGATGGTCTTTTTCATATGCATATTCATGATTGGAGTGAAATTTTCTCAATAATTCAACCTAATTATGGTTTTCTTAATTATAACATATAAGTGGTATAAACATATTTGGTAAACCATGTATTCAAACCATACAAAATTTTCATATTTGTTCTTTTTCATTAGTGTTAAATATTTTATAGGGGGATGTTTATTTATTTTTAATAATTAATTTGTCCAAATATCTATATATATAAACTTCTACTTTATTCATAGTGTCTTCAATTCATGTTAATGAAACTTCATACTACGTAGATTTATTTCCAATGTAATCACCTTTAATCATTATACTATCTTATTCTAGTTCCCTCCCTTTTCATTCATCAAATTTTCTATTCTTTTAGGTCATGGTGTCCAAGGTATCATTTTTTCTTAAATTGATTTATGATATTAATTCTTTTAGTGTGTTTACTCTTTCACTAAGGATTCTTCTTACCTCCTTAGGGTGATTTGGGACTCCCACACATTGTTTAGGTATAATCGGGTTGGTTTCTGCATCAATTTTTCATTGAAATTGGAATCATGATTGATTAAAAAATTCTAGATTGGGAAATGTGGAATATAAAAGATAAATTAATTATAGTTTTTAATTATATAACAAAAATTATTATTTTTTAGTTATAAATTTATTTGGATCTAAAATAATTCTTATGTTTAAATGATAATAATTTGTTTTCATGTAAACTATTCACACCATGTGTTTCATATAATTTCAATAAGTGTTATTTATGAATGAATTCGGTGAAGGTCATATTAATTAAAATGATCTATAATGTTCTAATTACATGATTTATCGAGGAGTAAAACCTGAGTGTTCCATGTCTAGTATATTTTAATGATGTTTTGTGATGTAAACTATAAATGGAATATTTTTATTTTCCATCAGATAATGGTTTTTAATTTGAAATGTTATAAAAATATTATTTTTAAAAATGGGATACTTATATGAAGTTATATCATAGATGTGGGTGATATTTAGCCATCTTTGAATTATTTTTAAATTTATTATATTTCTATATGTGAATTTTTTTACATGAATCCCTTTATATGTCATAGGAAACATGATTAGTTATGTCAGAGATCAAGGTATGACTAATACACTATCCATAATGGTACTCCATTTATTGGGGACCAAGTTCGGAATTTTGACTGTCTAGGGGAGTTTAGATTATGAAAAACCTGGGATGAAAAAACCCAGTGTATAAGAATTTAGATAGAATAACCATAAAAAATATTTGGATTTACATCCTATGATATCCTTATTTATTCCTAGGGTCCCTCAGTTTTCTATTATAGTTTAGATTTAATAGTTACAATATAATAGTGTTATCATTAATGATTTTGTGGACACATTATTTTTAATCATTATAATAATTTCTTCTATTAGTTACACATGGCTTGTTGTGGGTTATGAAATGGTTTTAAATGATGGTTTCCATCTTATTTTATGGAAATGATCTATTGATAATGAATTGAATAATTCTGTAACATAATTTTTTTATTTTTGTTACTTATAATTATTTTGGATAATAATTTTTTAATAATGGTTTATACTCAATTTTTTAATTATTTCAAGAAATTGATTAATTTTTTTTATTAAATGTCAATTATTAGTATGTTCTAAATAAATATTAATGTTTTCAATGTATGTATGGGTTCCATACTAAAAATATCAGTCCTTCTATATAAGTTTAAAGGTGAGTTTTATTAATAATTGAATGACATTATTTTTTTCAATGAAATGATTCGTTGTAATGGTTTATGTTACTTTTTTATTAAAAAATGAACTCATATGTTTATATAATTATTTCAAACTAGAATGAAACAGATTTATTTTTAGTGATTATGCACTTCGTTTGTGGGGGATAGATATTAGGATTTACTAGTCACACCCTAAAACACACACATGGTTTATGTGGGATTGTTGGATAATGATGTAGGGTTATTAATTTTACTCAAGATAAAAAGTACATAAATAATACAATAATTTATTGGTTCATATAATTCATCTTATAAATAGTCACATAACCATAAGACTAAGAGTTTTAATGTCTTAGAGATTAGCTATATAAATATCTTATTTTAAAACACATACAAATATTACACTTTAATCATTAATCTATAGACCCATTTTTATACATACCACCTGAAAAAATAATTTATATTACATATGGGATAGAAATATATGAAAATGGTGTGATTAGACATATAGTTAGAGAAAAAATATCATAATGTTTTCAGTCAAAAATAGGAAGTAAAATTCGAGGAGTATGATAAGTATATTATTAAAATATCATAAAACCAAATTTAATAATCACAAACCATGATAGGGAAACCTATGATAATTAAAATATTATTATGGAATAAAAAATGTTTTGGAATGGCTTAAAATACATATCAATAATCCTAAAACATGTGACTAAAACATAAGTGTGAGTAATGCCTTAAAAATAATGTATAATAGGAAAACCCATCATGTAATTAAAATTAAATTAATCATAGAAATCTATATCAAATGATAAAAAAAATATTAGACACAATCATAATCATATAAATAACATTATTATAAAAATAATTATGTCCTCACTTATGTGAAAAGACACCTTATGCCCATGCCTGAAAACTGGGAAAAATAATTATTGGGAAAAAATCCCTCAAGGTATCATTGAAGCATTTTTGAGGTGATTGTGTTTGTTGACAAAGTGTACATCAGTGTTGTGATTTTTGACAAAGCAAACCATGACATAAAGATTTGTTGAAAAAGGATATTTCATGGTGGCATGTTGAGTTCAAGAGCTGTGGTTATTGATCAATGTTTGATTCAAGAACTTTTACAAAGGAATGGATGATCAAGAGGTGGTACAAAATGAAAAATACAAGGTGGCGCAGTTTTCTTATATTTGCCAAATTTTTTGTCCTGAAAATCGAAAAATGGAGAATTGTGGTTTTGGTAAAGAGACATGTGAGACGTGTACTTGAAGGAAATATAACATTCACACCTAGTGTTTTTCAAGATGAGAACATGGAAAAATGGACAAGGGATAAGGGCCACACAAGTGTTGGGTTGGTCGCACAAGTGACCTGCTCGCGAAGAAATGACTTTCACGCTGATGCCTAGGAGGACTGGAAACATGCGTGCTTTTTTTTCAATATCCGAACTTCATAATATGGCATAGGAAAGAGGGTCGCTCATGTATTGGTTTGGTCGCTCAAGTGAGTAATCCAACAGAGGCTTGGGAGGTTGGAGCTGTGCTCTGGAACTTGTGCGCCGAGAGGAAGCTTACGCACCACCACGTAGGGTATCAATTTTGCCTATATATAGAGGAACCCCTCCTCATTTTCACCGAGTTCCACACTTAAAGAAAATCAGATATCCCATCGCGTAGCTGTGGTGGTCGTGCAAGTGGTTGTGGGTGGTTCAATTTTATGTTGTGCGACAGGTGTTAGTTGCACGCCAATATTGGTTTGGGCGTAAAAGGAGTTTTGTCACCCATGTTTGGAGTAGCAGAGGCTTGTGTCGCACAGGTAGTTGAGGTGGACCTACACGCCAGTGTTTACTCACATGCTGAGACGTGCGCACTAGCTTAGAGAAGGGCGCCAAGTAATATTGATTTCCAGTAGTGATTCAGGTCTGTGAGGATGTTGTAAGATTTCCCGATACATTCGGTAAAAAGTGAAATTCATCTACGAGTGAAAGTTGGAAATCAAAAGATCATCCACACACAACAGAGGATGTATTCATTAGTGACAATGAAGAGACCTATAGGTCTATAAACTGTGAGTGGATTCTTTCCAGAGCTGTGAGCAAATGAAGAGGAAGATGGTGATCCACTCCACTAGCAATGAGCCAGAGAGAGAGAGATACAGGGAGTGACCCTTGGGAAAGCAGTGAGCTGACTCTAAACTTTGTAAAGGCTATGAGCCTGTGAATAGAAGTGATCTATCCCAAACCATGTAAACAACAATGTGCTTTTAGTGGATTTGGTACATTGGCACATTGCTAGTGTATGCTCCTTGGACGTAGCCCAGTGAGGGTAAACCAATTAAAAATTGATGTGTCATGTGCATGATTTAATTTCAACTTATATTGTGCAACGGGAAAGGTAGAGAAGAGTGTTTGGCTTAACAACGAAACAAGATTAGAACGAGCATTAATTTTAAATTATTCCTGCCCTGATTCACCCCCCCTCTCAGGTTATTCATCCTTGTGGACCTAACAATAATTATTCCTAGGATATTGTAGGAAAACTCAATTTGTTATCACCTAAGTATATGATTATATATACACATAATCAAATTAATTATAGTGTGATATTTTCCCCACCCCTTATCATTCAGACAAATTCATTCTACATAAAATAAATCATCACTAATTTTACAAATTCTATGTAAAAATATTAGGTTTCTTAATGTTTTCAAAAATACCACATAACATGATCCTAAGAATTAATTGGAAAATAAAACCAACATTTTACAAAATGGTTCATTTATAAAAAAAATATATATAGTTTTGACCACATTATTTTATCCGGGATACACCATGGAGGAAAAAATTATTGAAAATATAAATGTTTTTACAAAAATTTAAAACATTTTTATTAAAGATATAGTGAAAATTATAATGAGATTCCAATTCTTAAGAGTGTATCCAAAACACATTTGTACCCAACTCTATGGTAATATTAATTTTAAAATAAAATTTTTAGCTACATATTTTTTATACACTATATTTCATGTCCTGACAATCATACTCCTTTATAATAACTCGACATAAGAAACATATCAGAATAAATTTCAACTCCAAGACCGAGAAGATGATGACCAAGTCATATAACAAACAAGAAAAATATATCTAGAATGTTAAGGATTAAATAATATGATACCACTTTTAACATACCTACCCTTATAATTTTATTTAGTTGAGGGGGATCGTCTACATGGACTTATGAGACATCAGCTAGGTGCCAAAAACTAGAAATAAATATAAATGGCTTCAACATAGATTGGGGATGTTTTTCCCATTTGAAAAAAACAACCCAACCAAACATGACATAAAATAGAACAAAACATTATTCAAGATAAAAATGTAAGACTAAATAATGTAATACCAAACTAAACAACAATATAATACCATAATTTAAGACATATAACATCAAATATAAAATTAAGAGACAAAACCAACAAAACCCAAAGACTCCAAAGACATAGATCCATACATCGAAACATTCTCCATGTTCCAACTCCAAAAAATTACCCATTTATAATGAATCAAAACTAAAAAAAATGTGATACCTTTAATTTACATATATGTTGGAAAATAATATCTTGAAAATCACTAATGTTCAAATGAATGGGTGAGAAATGAAACTTTACAGGACCTCCCCAAATAACTTTCCTACACACACAATATGTATAGAACATGGAAACACATTCACATAAAATCATTTTTATAAAACATTTTAAAAAAACATATCGAAAAACCAAAACTATTTATAACAAAAATATATTTTGAACCCAAAACTATTTTCCATGGAATGTAAACAAGAATGTTTTCTACACCGTTTCATAATTCAATTAGCATAACCTATTCAAATCCACACATCCACACATTAATTCATAGGTGGTAGTTTCATACTCATGAAAATATTCACATATATCTACTATCTAGTCACAAAGTATCCTATATCCTTGTTATCCAATGATATACTCCCCTTATCCTGGGTCATGTCTATTTGTACCTTAATGGTACATGCCCTTTCCCAGGGTATTGTTCAAAGCATGAACTCAAAAAAACCCATGTATAACAAAACCAATTTAAATCAACTATTTTAACCCATTTCGATAAGACATTTATTTTATTGAATTACAACCAAAAAATACATTTCTATAAATCCAAAAAACCTATATTTCAAAATCCTCATTTTAAAAACAAGATAACAGAGCACTTTTTACAACACATTTTCACAGTTCCACAATCCATCACTAAAGTGATCTCTATTAACAATTTTAATAAAATTACAATAAATTTATAGAAAAATAAAAAAATTTAAAATAAGTAATTAATAATATTATTAGAGTAGTCATTATTGAATCCATATACATAAGAAGTTATGGTGAAAATGAATAATGACACTAAAACACTATGAATACTGAGTTCAATCTCCAAAACCCATATTAGACTTCATTCCCTAACATCAATAAATCCATAACTCATTGTTATTGACATTAACCATAACATTAATACGACTGATAGACTAAATCTAGGATTTTTAGATCTGAAAATAATGTATATCTAAAAAAACTTTGAAAAAACATCCACAAACTAGGACTTACCAACCGAATTAGGCTTTAACGCACCAAGAGATGCCTTCATATTACATCTGGATCAATGGGGAATGCCTTCACATCCATAGAAGGTAATAAATACCTTTATTGGGAATAAATTGAGAAAAAAATATAAGTATATATTAGAAAATGATTGAGATACACTTTTTTAGGAAATCACTTTTAAATCGTGCACAAGTAGTCGAATAGTTTAGAAAACAAGCGCTAATCATGTACCAACCTTTTCCACAAGGAGAACCTCACACAGTTGGATTTCATAGTTATAAAAATGTGTACTAACCATGAAAAATACAACAATCCCACATTTAATTGATTCTCCTATGTGGCCACAAAATTTCGATAAACCATGAACCGAACTAGAATCCCATGTTTTTCCTTGCACGGTTTCACTAAATAGTATCATGGGTTCCACTAACGGTGATCAAACAGTTCACCATTACAAAATTCACAAAAATATTATAAAAGTGTTAAAAAACCTCTCCAACACTATACACACACATTACAAATATAATACTTCTAAAGAATGAGTTGTCGACTTGAAATTAGGGGGTGTCATACTAAGTCTTTTTCATTCCCATCCTTTACATCAATTTACGATAACAGTTTTCCAAATTGTTCATTATTGATCAAAAGTAATTTATCTAGAGAAAATGATAAAATTTAATACATAATATTTGGATGGATGGATAATTTATATCATTGAAGGTATTTTTATATAAGATATACTATTGTAGAATGAGTATGAAATTGAGTGAATAAAACCCTATTGGTATTGATAATGTCAGATTCAAAGTATCTTGAGAGTATGATCATAAAATTTATAGTAAAATATCATGAAGTGAATTATTTATTCAAATTTTATTGAAATAGGGTAGTGGATAAATCATATAAAAGAAAATGTTGAATGAAATATCAAACATGTATTCTAGAGGTGATAATGGGAGAAAACCCATGGTATTTTAGAAACCTTCATATCAAAACCCTTTAAAGGAAATGAATTGAAATAAAAAATAAAATGACATGAATAAATATAGGGATATGAAAAAAATAATGGTGTATTAGGACCACGATTCTATTGAATACTTGGTGTATAATAAAAATAATGTAAAAAAGGGTGAACATTTTTAGACTAGAAACTCATACCTAGTTTCCTCGATTAACTAAATGCACTATATGATATGGTATAATAAAAATTTATATAATAAATATATATTTTATTTAGATATATTATATATATTCATTATATAATAATTCTCAGAATTTTTTTGTTAGTTATTATATATTTTCAATATCAGGTGTGGGTAATCATGAATGTCGTTGACTAGTTTTTCAAAAATAGTGTTGTTATTATTTTTTAAACAAAATTTAATAATCCACATATAATAAATGATATTTTTTATGATATTTTATAATATTAAAATTTTATTCTGGGATAGTTTTAGTTATGGTTCTTGAATATTAAAATTGCGGTAATGATTATCAATATTTTTTTTAAATGAACACTAATATCTAAATTAATGAGTTTAATATTAATGGTAAAATTACAAAACCAAAGTAAAGTTACTATTTAATTAGTTATTTAATATATCATTATAAATTTATTCATCATATAAAATCATGATGTTATTTTATATCATTTATCATGTTAGTGGTTAAAATTACCCCAAACATTAACATACCATAACCAATGGATGTTTATGGTTTTGAAAAGGGAATCATTTTTTAATAATATAATCATTAAGGAATCAAAAGTATATTGTATATACATATTTTTTAATATTATATTATATTTTTAAAAATAATTATTAAACATGGTGGAAAATGAGACACATCACATCATGGAGGTGGTAGTCAACATAACACATGATCAGCACTTCATTTACTAATGAATAATAGGGTGTGAATGTGTATAATAATTATTCAATTAATTATCATATTTTTATTATATATATCACATTTATTCTTTAATTTAATCCATATAACCATTTTATATTTTTTGTGGTGAAAATTGACAATGTCCCTTTATAGAGGCGGTAGTTCGATAAAACACAAAATATTCAGTATGTTGTTTTTCTATATTTATGGAATAAAATAAATATTTTTTACCAATAAAAAAATTTAGGAATAAAATAAAATATTAATAATTTATATTAAAATGGATTTATTTGTGGTAATAATATAAATTGTGTAAAGCAAACTAAATAGTAGTGAGATACTTACATAGAAGAAATTATTCTCTTCTTAGAATCCTATTTAATTAAAATGGTGTTTGGGTAATCCTAATGAAAAAATGACCCAATAATGTTAGAGAAGGTATTAGTGGTGGGAAATAATATTTCTTCATAGGTAATTTTAGTTTTATATCTATGTTATAAATCTATGGTAGTGTGTCCCTTGTATAAGATAATAAATTGGAACATCTTTCAACACCAATTATTTTTGAAGAAAAAATAACACTATTCGATGATAAATGGGTTAAAAGGGGTTAAATAAAGTTTTTTGGGACTATATAATCTTTGTAAGTCATCTAATGTAAAGTTAATCCCATTTAAAAAAATCCAGTCATTTACCATTGGGTTTTTATATTTTAGCATTTTTCATTTTATCTTGGAAACTAATTATTTACCATGTAATTTATATTTAATTAAAAATATAAGGTAATACATAATAACCAATTTTGGTGTTATGAAACTAAATTTATTCTCTATTTAATCTAATTTAATTTATAATCAGAAAAATTATCATTTAAATTTATACAATTTTTATATGTAAACATATTTTTATAGATAAATTATTTTTTATTCATCATTTGTTATTAATTTCATTTTGCATTGGTAACCAATTAAACCTATGTTAATATAGATATATGTGTTTTTAATAAAATTAGCATTATTTGAACTATCTTAATTTATTTTGATATAAAAATTTTATACAATATTAACAAAAAAATCATTGAAAATAACATTTTCACCATTATCATTATAATTAACATTAATATTTGAAAAATTATTTTAAATTTAAAAAATAAAATGAAACTATTTATATAATTTTTAATGAATGATTCCAAATATGTAAACTAGTTGAAAAATTAAAATTTCTAAATGTCATAAAAATTAATTTTAATGTTAGCTAACAAATTTATAATATAGTTTTTTAGAAAAAGTGTATCTCCAAGAAAAAAATGACAATTTTTTAGTATAAATTTTTATATATATTTTTTTAAAATGATAACCTCTATTGTTATATAATAGTTTTACAGAAATAATATATTGATAGTAATAGATAAATTTTTAAGTTATCATTTTTTTTGTTTCATGATCCATGTAAGACAAGCTACTCACATAGTATTTAATTATGGATAATTAATTACTAAAATAATTGTTCATTACATTATACTCTACTTAAAAAGAATTTTCTCATAAAATTATTATAATATTAAGTAAAAAAATTATATCACTTGAGATATATATTCAAGTATTTCTAGGAGATAGGTACAATCCAAATAAAATAAAGGATCTCTAAGAGACCGACGTATCTTGGGATAAGTTTCCCTTCCTTACCAAATCGCATAACCCACATACAAGGAGGTATATGAAGAAATTACTCATCACTAATTTAAAACACTTGATCTCATATTCAATTACCTGTAGTACTATGATTTAGAATTTTTACAACATTCATATGATGCTAAATGGCTAGAAAATTCCTTTTCAATACTTGAATAAGGTTGGCACCTATTATCATTCTCTTCCCAAATTCATCCTAACATGTATGTGTCTTAATTATAATACCATAATGAGAATCATATGGTTTCACATTAATTCTATAATGGAAGTAGTTATTTTATGTGAACTCTATAAGGGTGAGTTGTTGATTCCAACATATTTTGAAATCTATCAAATAAGACTGTCATCATCAATTGACCATATATAGGGATGATAAGTAGTGTTGAAACTCAACTATTTCTATAATTTTTTTGAATAATTATCCATACTATCATTTTAAATAATAAATCCAAAGTATATAACATGGATAATGAAAGTTAAATCATTCTAAACATGTCCCTTATGTATATAATGGTGAGTTGGTTAAGGGATAAATATAATTTAATGAAATCAAATGTGTTTACTTTGTTAGGTGTTTGACTACGATATAAACATAATTTATTCCTTTAGATGGCTCAACGATTTTTGTGAAAAATAAGTTCTTATGTTTTCCAATTTTCATACTAGTATGGTAATGGTTACAAAATAACCTTAGAATTTTACCATTTGGCCTTAACATGAAGGCATACAATGCATCATGATACATATTCTAAAATATCCCTCATCATGTTATCCCACCATAAAGACTTTTTTTAATTATATACATTTTCATATATCCAACATCAATATAGAATCATGAACTATGTGAATCATCCAAAATATACATATTTAATTATGTTTCTAATTGAACATACTTTCAACTTGTATACCCTTTTAATCTATATTTTTCAATGTTATAGTCATTAATATTTGCTACCCATATTTGTAGAACTAAAAAATCATTCTAGGATTATATGATCTTTACATGGATAAAAATTTCAGTATTCCATTAAGTTAGATAATATTAATCTCCTCACATTATGACCAAAATATTTACCTAATAAAAATACATTATCATTGGTTCTTTTTTAGTACCAATCATAGATATAGTGACACAGTCTTTCCTTTTTAGAGCACCAGAAAAATATTTTATTTCCCTCGGTGGTTGTCTATTCCGTAGTCATAGTCATATATAAAATCCAACCATATCATTCGGTATATATTATACTTCATAATTTTGAATAAATTTTTCAATATATTATGATAAGTATATATACCTCAATTTTCTCTATATAAATAAAGTCGCAAACTCTATTAAACAAATATAACTGTCATAGTATCCGAATCATTTATTGGGTAGTTATTATAATGATTATTTAATTGGAATGATGAATAATAAATTTCCTTATCATTATGTATTATCACAAAACCTGATATCATTGTAAATGCATCATTGTAAATTTTAAAACCTTCTCCACTATAGTGTAATGTATGTTCAGGGGAACTAGCCAAAAAAGTTTTTGGTTCCTTGAATCTTTCTCCCCATACCACTATCAATTGTATCATTACTCCCTTCCATGTCAACTTCGATATATTAATTAATATATATGATTAATTAATCATAAATAATCTGAAATATATTCAGAACATGAGAAAACTATAGATCTACATTATCTTGGTCGGTCATGGATATTTATTGATAACATAAATCATTGATGTATCTACTAATACGTGCTCTATTGTTATTACATGACTCAAGAATCATACATTTTTTTCCAGAATTCAAAATTTTTAAATTTATTATATAGTTTCCCTTTTCACAATGTATTTTACAAAATCCCTGAATAGTATTTACACCCTTCTTTTCCATTGTAATTTATTAGAATATATTCTATAAATAAAACATTAAATTGATAATGGTAGACTATAATGAATCTTTTCACTAAATCCATAATGATAACAACAGATTTCATAATTCTAAATTGAAATAAAACAAAAAAATGTTTAAACCTCATATGAAAGCATTAATTGGAATATCCAATATATTCCCCTTAAATGATAGTATCCAAGTCAAAGGTCAATCGTCGAGAATATCATGATCCTATGAGTTGATTGAATACACTTCCAAAATGTGGTATATGTTTATTGTTACTGATCATGATTTTATTAATCATAACTTAATCAATGAAAAGACAAATTTATCCATCTTTGTTTTAGAGAAATAGTTTTTTCCCCATTGTGAAATGATTAGGAATACAAAACCCTTGTCCAGTTTCTATTGTCGTGGATTCATTAATTCCTTAAAATAAATGGGATGCATTCAATATGATATTTTTGTGATAGGATGGAATCGATGTATATGTTCGATTGAAATCATTACCTCATACTCTAAGGGAATACTCAATAGTTCATACAGAAATAAATATGTATACTCCAATACAATAATCAAGTAATCAATGTTTCTCCACTCATTTGAGTTATGAGTCGCCCATTATTTCTTATCACAACCAATATTATAAAACTTTATTCAACAATGAGTTCATAATCATCATTTTATTGAAATCATATAATTGGTTGATATGAAATGTGATATTATTTTTCTAAAAAATATTACTCCACTTATAGGGAACCAATCTATTAAATATGAAAAATTGAACGGTAATCTAATTTTAACAAATCACTTTATTATAAACATAAACTTTGGAAATAATTATCATTCCAATAGATATTTTTTATAAATATTTTATCATCATTAAATTTATTCTATGATATAGAATCCTTAGATAGGATTATAGGTATATCAGAATGGGTTGATAATATATAATAAATAACTCATGGTTCTTAAGTTCATGGTTGTTGTTCCTCGGTCCACATAATGTTCAGAGCTCCCTTCAATAGTTTTGATATAACACTATTGATATTTTTCCTTTTTATGGGAAATTTATAATTTTTATCATCCTTGATGTCCCTTGGATTAGGTAATTGACTAGGATAATTCCTAATTTATACAAATTTCTTGCATTGGACCATCCTTGGTACTTTAGGATGGGAACTATTTCCCTCCATTATATTGGAAAACTTCTACCTTTCACTTCTGTAATCTATTATTTCATATATTCATTCTACCTATAGAAATCATATTCCATGACCATTGATACATTCCCCTTCGTATGTCTTTTGATAATGTTGATCAAAGGGAAATTGTATTTTATTTCTTTCACCATATTCATCAAATTTATATGCATGATGGTACATCCCTATCATATTTTTATTGTTATTAATCCCAAATACATTAAAATAATTAATAATAATTCTTGATATCTAGATTGGACTAATTAATTGGTTACAAAAAAATACCCTTATCCCATTCGGTTTGATGATGTAAAAATACTCAAATTATCCATAGTTCCCATATTTATCTTCATTATTCAGGCTTAAACCATTACTAAAATAAAAATGGGTTAATATTAGTGATGAAAAATTAATATCAAAATAGATATATCATATATTATCACATGAAAACTCACCCTAAAAAATTTATACTCTTGTAAACCATCAAATTAGATTTTAGTTCAATATAAATTACTTTAAGATAAATCTTGGATTCTCTAGGTTGGATTATATTATATTTAGTATCCTAATTACTTACAATAATAAATAAATTTTTAATGCATTATAAAAATAATTTGATTAATAAAATAATATCCCCTAGAAATATAAAACTATGTGTGCAGTTAGGCCTCTTCATTATGCACTCGGTGATGATTAACTTAATATTCATTATTATATTTTCTGTATTATTACCCATAATTACAAATATTATAGAGCATATGTACACATTTACTGTCTATATAGGTTTCTAATTTATTAGTAAAGGATACTATCTCAGCATTACCAAAATTTAATGATGATATCATACACATGGACTTATCCATAGGGATTTCAATATAGATATGAAAACTAATACCCAAAAATTTCAAACCCCTCATATGATACAATCTACTAGGACCCAAAGTAATATTAACATGAATAATAAATTAATTAAAAAATATATATAATATGCCTCCTATGTAGTTCCACAACTCGAGGACAAAAATGATCTATGTCTTAGAAATTAGTTACGTAATCATATTATTTTAAAAGACACGAAATTTTAACTCCATAATCAAAATCATTTGTAAACTTTCTTATCCATATAAATGATATAATGATCTTCATGAAATTTGGGAAGGAAATATAATATATGGGTAAGCTCATATAATCAGATTATAAAAATCATATAATAGTTTGTTATATAATAAACATAAGGTAGAACATGAGGATAAAGATAAATATCTTCTTTTAAGATCATAATAACATTTATTAAAATCATAAAACATTATTTAGAGACATAATATCATAAAAATGTCATTATGTGATCATAAAATTTATCAAATGGTTTTAAATACATCACATTAATCATTGAAAATGTTATCACAACATAAGAGTGAAAAAACATAAAAAATATGGTGATTTGGGAAAACCTAGAATTTAATGAAAATTAAATTCATTTGGAAAATATTGAAGAACTTGATAAAAACATGGAAATGTTTCACAACCAAGATCATAGAAAATAATTTTTTATCCAAATCATTATTCCCACACCTTTGTGAGCTATCTCATTATCTCCATGCCTAAAAATGGGAGAAACCCCTATATACCCACACCTTTGTGAGAATAACATTTTTTTAATTCCATATTATATCATGTGATATAAAATTATACGAAATATTGTGAGGGATATATATTAACCCACCCATCACTATCCATACATATGAGTGCCACATAGAATCAATATTTAATATATACTAAACAACCCATGGAAAAATAATGTTTTTCCTTAATCATTTCAAACAAATCACATAACATGAACATTATAAATAAAATGATATTAAAAATATAATTTCCAAAATATAATAATATAATTTTAAAATATATACATCTATCAAAACAACACTTATTAAGAGATAAACATTGGAGGGAAGATATATGATAAATATATATAATTTTCAAAAAAAATTTCCAACGTTGTAATAAAATATGTAGTGAAAATTAGTTAAAAATTCATTACAAGGGAAGACATGATTTTTAAAAAACTATTATATAGATTAATGATTATGTTATACTTATATATATAATAAAATTAATAAAATTAATATAATGTATAATTTAATTGACTGTATGTCCATTATTGAGCATTTTTTTTTCGTTTTAATGAAAAAATACACAGGATAAGTGTGGAAATATTTTCATTTCATAAAATATTTAATGTAATATATTAATCAAATATTTAAAAAATATATATTTTCATTCTTGGAAATATTTTTCTATTAAAAACACATACAAGGTAGAAAATATTCATTGGTAAGAATGATGTTATTCTTACAAACACAATAATTTACTTGGAATTTTTTTAAAATAGTATTTATTAATGATCAGAATAATTTACCTAGAGAATAATTAGATATAATAAAATATAGTAATAATAGGATCAAATAATTTCAAAAACATATTCATGTCAGAAGAACTATGACCAAGTGAATCTAAAATTATGTCATTGAAACACTTACAATATTGGGAATGTATAAATAAAAGGATCTTGATTCAAGGATCATGAAAGAGAAATTCATATGGCATAAAATAGAATATATATTTATTTTTTAAAAGAAAATGGTACTGAAAAAACCATATAAATTAAATAATGGTTAAAAATATCAAACATGTCCCATGCAGTTGAAAATGAGGAAAAGAAACCCTTACTATGTTATATACATTCAATTCAATTCCCTATAAAAATTATAGCTTCAAATGAAACATTAAATACCATGAATAATTAATTTATCATGATATATAAAATTATAGGGGTAATATATAAACTATCCCAATGAAATCAAGGTGTATAATAAAAAGTGTGTCTCAATGGGTTAAAATTTGAGACAAGAATCCAATATCATATTTCCACTCATACTTAAATGTAAATTATGATCATGTATGAAAAATAGATACATTAATGTCAATTTTTATAAACTTATTAAAATTAATAGGATAATATAAAATATAATATTTCTTATTCTATCCATATATATTAGTTAGTTATCATCAGTTTTTTATATTGAGTTTGAGTAATCTTGATTGTTTCGAACTGGATTCTTAATAGTAGGTCTTATTTTCATTATTCTCCAAAATAAACTAATTACTAGATCATAAAAATTATATTAATTTATTTTTTATTATATTTTATATTGTTATAAATTCATTATATGTGATTTTTAGTTACTTCTTATATTGTAGGAATTTTTGAAAAGCATGTTTCGTGGATATTTATAAAAAACGAGTTGTATCATAATTATTGAGTTTAATATTATTAATATAATTAATGATAAAAAGTAAATGATAATTTAAATATTTATATCACATATCATAATTAAGTATATTCTCATGTTCATCCATGATAACATATTATAGAATTGTTCTTGCAGGTGGATAGACCACCCCAAACATGAACATAAAATAATTAATGGATGAGAATGGTAATAAAAGTTGTTTATTTTAGAAACAACATCATTGCTAAATAATCATTGTTATTCCATTTAGATAAATTTAATGTGGTTAGTTGTACATTAATATACAAAACTAATACTCTATGAAAACTATGACTTGATATTTCATTGATATGGTAGTCCTCACAACACCTGATTAACTATTTAATTTCCCAAGTTATTAAAAGTGGTTATGTTGGAGAAAAAACATTACAATAATTAAAATATTTAAATAATATATAAGAAATTTATCCATTAATTATACTATTATATCTATTTAATATAGCTGGTGATGAAAAATAGAAGGTGTCTCTTTGTGGAGAAGATAGTCCTCCAAAATTTACATTCAACATTATTTTGTTTTTCATATTTAATAGAATAGAAAAATAATGTTTTCCATTAATATAATAAATTATAATCACATGTTTAATACATAATTAATTATATTGAATTTTTTTAGTAAAATAATAAGATATTCATGAAAAAATAAATAGAATTTGGATAGTTATATAGAAGAAATTAATGTTTGATTAGAAACCCCTAGGATTTTAAAAGGGGATTGGGAAATTCAAGGGACCAAAAGGATAAATAAAATGGGATAGGGTTATATTGGGAAAAAATTGTATTTTCAATAGTAATTTTCAATTCATATGTGTAAAGTGAAGTTATGAAACTACGTCCCTTCTATAAGGGAACAAAATAAAAACTTTTGTGGAACACTATTAATTTATTTTAATGGAATGAAAAAAACAGGAAAAATTTGTTTAAAAAGATTTAAATACCATATTTTTGGATGATATAATGGTGTTAATTCCTCAATAATAATTTTTAATACATGTTTTATACAAATTTTAGTCAATTACCGTTTTATTTTTATATTTTAACATTTTCGTTTTTACCATGATAACTAGTTTTCAACCACGTAATTTATATTTTATTAAAAATGTAATGCAAATCATCCAAAAAAATATATTCCTTCTGAACCTAAATAAAATTTACATGTAATTTAATTAAATTTATAAACGATAGAAAATTATTTTTTAAATTTAAATATTTTATATTTTGAAAAATTTCTTATTTTTATAAAAATGAATTATTTAACATTTTAAGTTCTTAATATTATTTTAATTTGTCAAAAATTTAAAATATATTCATATAATTATATATTTATTTAAAAATAATATTACATTAATTATTTTAAAAGGTTATTTTAAATATATAACATAATAATTACACAATATAAATAAAATAAATCATTATAAATAACAGGGTCACAATTATAATTGTAATTAACTTTAATATAATTAATATTGTTTTTATTCCTTAAAATTAATTAAGACATTAAATAATTTGGGTCTTCTAAATAAAAATATTTAATCAATTTTAACCAAATAAATTTCTCAAACTATGAAAAATTTAGTTTTCATATTATCCTAACTAATTTGTAGAGATGTATTTAGAAAAACTATTTTTCCACGAAAAAATGATTTTTGTTATATTTTACAATTTTATATAGTTTTTATGAAGATGTCACATTATGATGGATTATAGTAGGGTCTCCTTTGAGATGACGATTTTTATTATGCAGTGTTATTTATCTCATATGTTGTGTCATTTTATATTTTCAATTTTTTGTCCTTAGTTTTTTGGTGTATGTTTATATTTATTTATTATTATTTCATGGTAAATTTTTTATGATCATTATTTGGGATCTAGTTAGATGAATTTTATTTATTTCATTATGCCTTACCTTTTTCTATATAGTTTTAAAAAAAATATTTATTCTTTATTTCGATGCTCAAATGTTTGTCATTCCAGGCAATTGTGTGGGGATACTATTTTAAATATTGTTTTATTAGGATAAATAAATCCAAATTGAGTACCATGGATTCCATGATAGTAGTTTCTAGCCCTAGGAGATTGGGAATGTGCATTTTTTCCTATAATAAGCATGCTTTAGTATCATATTTGGATAGCCTTGGTAGGTTTACAATAAAATAGTATTAGATATTAGTTTTGTTTATGTTATTTTGGGATTCATGGTAGATAGGACATATGAATATTATATCTCAATATATTGTTATAACTAATTATTTGACCAATAAATTTACTATAAATCCTAGATTTTTCTTGGTTTTTCAAAATACGTATGTCTCAAATTTGGTCTTTTAGCTTTGGTAATAATGAGAAAATTATTATTGTTTTGATTATTAGAGTTTTATATTTCAAATATTGGTGTTATTTTTAAAAAAAATTGTAGTTCGGTTTGAAAATTAGATGAATTTAATGAGATTATGGTTACTCACATTGTTTGTAAATGAATGCACAAATAATTGAATTATTTTTTTGAAAACATCCGATATAAACAACAAATCTGGATTATCATTATATAATATTTTTGGATAAACCATGTTTGGATCTTAAATTTGAAATACTTTAAAAAATTTATTTATTATGATTTTAGGTAGTATTTATCATTTAATATTATTTATTTGAGCATGTTTTCAAGGGGTTTTATGGACATCATTTTTTTCAGTTTATTATGTGTATAAATAATATATTGAAGGATCTATTAAAATTTTAATTATTAATTTTTGTTATATATTACTAAATTTTCTAATTTATAAAGTGTGTATTTGGTTTAAATAAAAATTTTTTGATATAAAAAAAGGAAGGTTTTGTTTATTTTCAAAACATTCCACTATATAGTTTAAAAAAAACAACTTTACGTAACATTAAATATTATTGATTAATTTAGATTCTTAATATGGGATTCAAATTTTTGAATTTTATAAATTACTTAATGGTATTTATATTAATCTGGAAAATTTTATTTTTATAAACCAAATATTTTTTAATTTTAGGTGTTAGAAGTTTTTTATTTGAATAGTTAAAAGTATGATTAAAACATTATATTTTTCTTATGAAATTGTGTAAAAATAAAGGGGGTTTATTATGTTCTAAAAATATGATAAATAAATAAAATATATTGTTATTAAAGGATAAATGTATGTAATTGGAGTCATTAAATTTTTTTCAATTTATTATATTAAGTTTCATGTGATTTCTAAATATTATGCATATATTGTTTGGGTTTTGTATAATTTTAGAGTACATCCCCAGACACATCCCTATATAATATTTGAAGAGTGTTATAAGGGATTCAATGTGGGTGAACTATATAATTGGTCAAAGTCTATCTGATTTGTCTATGAAATTTATTTTTTCTATAGATTATGATGTTTCCCTTGTGAAAACAAAACTATTATATTGGATTCAAGATATTTGGAATTTCAGTCTTTATATCTTACATGAACAACAAGGAACCATGAGGTGCAAGAATGTATTTGGAATATTGATATGATTTTAAACCTTCTGGATATTATTTATTATCTTTAGCTTTATTTCTCCAATTTTATTACTGGAGGTATTATATTACAATAGAGTTTGTTAATTATTCAAATTGATCTACAATAAGACCATTAAATGGATGTTTTCATTTCATTGTTCAATAAAAAATATTTATATATAATGAAAAAAGTCATGATGGATATAGATTTTTATTTCTTCAAGTTATAGTACTAGTAAACATTAGACTATGCTTAAAGATTTATTATTCTAACACCTTATCTAGATAATTTATTATCAGATGACACTCTTTCATGTTACTTTTTAGAATTGGTATTCGTAACGGTCTTCAATTGATGGTGTTTTTTATTTTAAGCACTTATATAGATGAAGTGATATGTCATATTCGATTTGAGGTGACTAAAGTCATAATTTTTGTGTTATGAAATCATTCCTCAATACCTAGAAATAGTGATGAGAATTTTTATTATTGAAAAGTGGAAACATAATGATTCTTATCAGGTGAGTGGTGGAATTTATAAACTAATATTTTTAACCTCTTCATCTTCATCTGAAGACTAATATTTTGTTTTTCCATTGATATAGTATGCTAGGTTATAACATTCTATTAAGCAGAGAGACATAAAAAACCTATCATACTTGTTTCTTGTTATGTAATATTTGAAGGTTTTGACTAGGATCATTATGTAAAATAGGTATATTGAGGCCCAATCTCTTAAAGGCAATATATATCAAACCTATTAACATTGTGTTAATAGAATTAAAGATTTAGATATTTTCTGTAATGTTACATCTCCACTAATATCACCTTATTTAATTTTCCATCAAATTTAAATTTATTAATTTATTAGTGATAGAATTTTTTTGGCATCTAACATTATTAACATTAGAAAATCTTGTTTTCTAACAGTCAATCATAATGATACTAAATCACCAAAAAAACGAAATTAATCAGGATATATATATGTTATTGACACAATCTTAGAATTTTTAACATAGGTAATGAAATAACCCAATTTGTGAGGAATTTTTGAGTGTGTGGAGGTTTATAAATGATCTATAGAGTTATTATATCATAGAAATATACAATTTACAAGGGGAACACTGGAGAATAATCTATTTTTTATAGTTGGGTTAGTGGTCCCATGTGTTAGTGTTAATTTCCTTCTCTCTGGTAGTGGGTAGTTGAGCAAGTGTATATTTTTTACAAGATATATTTGATTTTGTGAAAATAGTATAATAATTACAACATATTATTTTTCAATTAGTGCAATAATTTTTCTCAACCAAAAATTCCCTGAGGATAAATTAAAACTCAAGTAATTTAATATAAATTTTACTGATTAATTTCATCTTGGGTCTTTATTATTAATTTTAGTGTAACAAATCTAGATATTTTTGTCATAGATTTGTTATGACCCTATTCAAATCGAATCATTCATTCATAATTTATTTTTATAAAAAAATTATTGGGACGAAAATTGATATAGTGGGGATAATTTTGACATCCATAATGTAACTTTATTGAGTAATTATGTGTTATTTGATTAATTTTTATTTATTTTTTCCATTGAAAATAAATTAGGAAAATATTATTTTTTCCAAGATGCTTGATTAAGGTGCATGATTAAACTAAACATTTGGTATAATAGAATGGAGAGTGATGGCATTTTTCAGTGGACTATGCAGGATTTTTACTCATTTTTTCTAATGATATGAAAAATAGATTCATTCCATTTAATTTACATATACCTGGTTTTCTAAACAATGCTTCCATTAAATACACACCATTAAAATTTAATTTATTTACAATATCATTTAAATTCATTCTATGTGAGTGATATTTTTTTCATTCATTTAACTCATTTTTCCTGATCATCGTCAACTTCCCCTTCCATTCTTCATGGAATTATGGGAATATTACAATTTTGGTAATGCACTTCCATTGTAAATGTTTTTTACAATATTCTAATAGTTTTATTTCATTATTTAATTATTATTTTTTTAAATTTTGTATGGTTATGATGTCAAGGGTTTCATTATTAATATAAGTTATTTTGGAGTTACCAAGGTTCAGTGTTTTTAGTGATTCAGTAATGATTTTTAAAGCATATTTAAATCAATATGGTCTTTCATCACAATTTATCATCCAATATGAAACATAGATACCATATATTTCCTACATACATGAAACTATGAGTTGTTTATTTATTTTAAACCATTATTTGATAAATCTAAAATCTATATTAAATATATCATTGGAATTTAGGACAAATATTTTTTATTTTTCTATGGATTTTTTTTGATTAAAGTGGATGTCTCATGTTTAAATGTTATGATGATTTTATATAAAATATATAAACCAACATATTATTATAATTCAAGATTATGATCTTCATGATTTACTAAGGTTATATTTTTTGAATTGATTTATTATGATTTATTTTGATCTAATGACATGTTTTAGCAATATTTTCAAATGTGATTGGGCTACATTTGGCCACATTTAATGGTGTTTTCTTTTAGTAAAATACACATATTTTTTCCATAGAAAATAAATTTATTTTTTGATTTTAAATTAATTATTATGTGAAATTTATTTCATTTTCAAATGATTATATCACATTGAGCATAATTTTACATTATTTCATAATTATATAGAGATTACATAAGCCATTAATGTTATTTGTGAAAATTTGAATGTCTAATTTATTATGTGATATTGATGTAATTACCATGGTTTATGATTATAATTATTAATGAATCTTCTGGATTATACAGAATGTATTTTTGAAATTTAATTAGAGGTGAGAGTGATATTAACTTTTTTTATTTAATTTATATCTTATTATATTTCTGTATGATTATTCTATTGTTCACCTCCATTTATTTGTCATAGGAAACCATGAGTATCTAGGTGGGAAATATATGAATGAATATTTCATTTTACATGATTAGAAATGGTATATGAATGAATATTTCATTTGACATGATTAGAAATTATCCTCCCATATAATCTAGATGAGTAAGGATTAGTGTTCAGGTCATTCGATCAATCATGTTATTTATAAGAATTTTTTTTTCTGAGTTATCTAATATTTTATCTGGGGTTCATATATGTTTCTAAGAGTGTTTAGATTTAATTATTTCATTGAGATTCATTTATGATAAACATAGTTTTATATAAAATATTTATACTATTCATATATTCTTTATTTTAACTAACATATAGGGAAGGATGTTTAATAATGATTGTTTTTACATATTATATCATTAATTTTTATGGAAATGATATTTTAAAAACATATTGATGAATTATTCAAAAATAATGTTTTTACCTATATTTTAGATAAAAGTTTCCCAAAAAATGTGACTATGTTTTTATTATTACCTTCATGAATGGAATTAAATTTCTTATTAATACATGGAATTACCTTACTATTTCAAAAAATATATATATTTAGAAATAGAAGTTTAAAATTTGTTTTCTATAAATTCAATGACACTCTTTATACTAATGTTTTATGGTAAATTTTATTTAAGTATTGATAATTTGTTTATTTTTTTAGAGTCAAATAAATCAATGTAATGGTATTACATTTTATTTTATATTTTAAAAGTAAAATCATAATTTCTTTATTACTTGTCAAACTAGAACAAAATATATTTACGTTAAATGAATGTGTTTGGTGTTTGGTTAGGTAACGTGTTGATATTTATTGATAACATCGTAAAAATATAATAACAGACATATTATATGTATATGGGATCATTTGTAAGAGATATAAGTTCTAGAAAAGTATATCTTTGTCATTATTGGTGATATCTTGTAATATTTAACTTTATTAGAGGTTGCATAACAAGGGATCTCTCTCGTCACATAGAAAATATTTTTTTTTGGGTTTTCTGGATTATTTCTTCTATTCTGTATCATTATATACCTTTTGTGTTTGAACATTTCATCATTTTCTTAATTCTATCTGTGGATGTATTTTAGTTTATGTTAAAAGTCAGTTATTAAAACATGTTGGTACCTTATTTATAAGAATTGTTTTCCCCATAGAAGAATGATTTTTTCTTATAGAAATATGATTTTTTTATTTAATATAACAATAAAATATCATCATTTATATGTGTTATTCCCCAAACTAAGGAGTGGTCATTACAGATTTCTATGTGGGTGTTCTCTTTTCAATATCGGTTTAATGGGTGAAATCATTCTTAACTAACTATCTTTGGTACCCAAACACTAGTTTCTAGACTATGGTAATATGAGATAGAAATCAAGCCATAAATATAGGAAAATATTGTTTTAGGTAGTGTATCATGGGTTGGATGATTACTATATGTGCTTCAATTTATAATTTACATTTAGTCATCCCTTTCTTTAATTTATATTTATATTGGAGTCTTATATTTTTTTCCATCACCGTTAATTTTTTTTTAGTTAAAACATTCTCTTTATGAGTTTAGAAGGTAATTAATGTTTAATATTATAGTTAAAGGGAGGACCTAGTTAGATGTGGTGTCTGCTTGTGAGATGGTAGGTAGGTAAGAGCAATTTTATTTGAACCATTTGTTTTTTTGATGAATCCATCATATGTTAATATTTCTATGTAATATCCAAGGTAAATATAAAAATAATACATTTTCATAATTATTAAAATTTGTGAATTAAATATTAATTTTACTTTAAAGGGGTTGATATGCTTGATGGTGTACCTAATATGCAACAACAAGTTTTTTCGAAATCTTATGTTGCACACTAATAATATTATAATATTATTTTAAATGTAGTTAAAGAGACGCCGTTGTACTGGAAGGAATGAATAAAAGTAACTAAAATATGATTATACATGTTCGTTAAATGTTTTTATATTTATCTAATAAAATTTAGAGGCTTAAAATGTGAATGAATATGATTTTAAGCATAAATACTCTAATATTATTTAAAAGGTTGAGTTTCAACCTTTTGATGGAGAACCCTGTTTAAATATAGTATTTTCACTTTTATAATTCCTATTTGAGAAAATAAAATTCTTCTTTAGAATCGGGACATCAAAATTTAATATGGGTAAATTTTTGGTATTTTTCTAATAAATTTAATTTTTTAATGAATAGTTAAAAATACAGTATTTTAATTCAAAAGTTCCTTCTAATATAATTTATTTATATGGATAGATTATATTTTTAATTTGTTTCAATGTGTAATTAGATTATCTTTTTACCATTTAATCCAATCTTTTTCATTAGAATTGATTTTACCATGAAATTGGACATAAACAAGTATCAATATTTTGATAGTTATTGTTTCTTAAAAACACACTATTTGTTTTGACAACAGGAATTAATTTAAAAAAAATTAATGCATATTCTATGTTTTTAATTTGGTAAAATATACACCATTTCTGAATTCAGAATATCTATTATAGCTTAGGTAGATTTGTTTTTCAGTTTTCTGAAAAACATTGATTTTTTGATGAATAGTGAAACCACTACGTAGAAGTTAAAAACTGACTTTTTCATTTAAATTGAATTGTACCGCTTCATTGAATTAAACTTAGAATATCTAATATAATTGGTTGTTATTAGTAAGTAAAATTTAGTTTAATAAGATGGAAATAATTTTTCGTGAATTGTAACTTTTGACTTTTATTTACTACGGTTAAAGATAAATAATGTAATTCAAGGAAAAAAGAATATTATAATAATACAAAATTACCTTAACACTTGTCTTAACCTTATCAGTTGAGTCATTTACAACCATGGGCATCGTTGGGTCTATTTTGGGACCCCGTGGATCCACTTGAGAGTGATCATGACACTTTATTTTAATTAACTTAAAGTAAAGGCCAAAATGTTAAAAACAAATATCATTAGTAAATTAATTTTTACATTGGGTTATATATTTATTTTATTCAACTATAAATATTCATTGAAAATAAAAAAATATTTCCTACATTATGGTGTTTATTTTATAATTTTTAAACATCAAATATATAAAATTATTTATGACACAATAATGATGCTATGTTTACCTCATTAATAAATGATTTAAATAAATAAGATTATAAATAAAAAAACAAAATCCAAAACTTGTACAATTATTAGTTCATGATTTGATTTTTAACATGAGTCAGATAATCTTTAAAATTAATAATTTATGGTTCTCTTTAAGATGAATATAAGTTTATAATAAAATAATATTTACAAACTATCCTAAAGAGCCCATCCTCCCCCTTATAAAAAGTCATCACTTTTATCCAATTCCACACACCTCTCAATCCCCTTGGATCATCCTACCCCTTCCCAAATAATCTTTCAATATCCCTCTCCTCCTCCAAGAAGCCTTACCTTTGGTAAAAGGCACTTCAAGAAGTCTTTTTGGTTTAAACCAAAGGGAGTTACCCAAAATAGAGGAGACTAAATAAAGAACGGGTCAAGTTAGACACGAGGTAAGGGACTTCATCTCAATATCCTTTCATTGTGGAATATTTTTATTAATACTAAATTTTCTTATATATTCTATATAAACTCATTTTACATTTCATTCCATTCAAATGGAATCTTTTTCTACGAAGCATTTTACTAAATGTAAAAAAAAATAGAATGTTTCTTTTTAACGTAAGTGGTGACAATGACCTTTTTGACGCCACGAGTATTATTTGATCATTGGCATCCTTAATAAGCCGTAATGTTTTTAAAATGAAAATAAATACCATATACTTTTTTATATATTTTGGTCATGAAATAGGTTTTGAAAATGGATTGATTATTTCAATATATTTATATGATATATTGTGATTGCAATTTCGAAATATTATCTATCCTTTATGTTTGTTTTATGTGTTATGAATATCTATAGTTCTTGGGAATTATTACGTATATGGGTAGTTCCATGATAAACCTAGGGTTGGTGAGCCCGAGATAGCTCTCCAATGCATTGGGTAATGTGACAGAGGTAAACGTGAATGTATCTCCTATGAGATTTAGGGAATATACAGTGATGGGTATTCCAAATGTAACTCCCTACATAACTATGATAGCTAAAATGTAAGTATGTTATGGATGACACATGTTACCTTTATTATTAATGATTTCTATGTGTTATTCATAAATCGTATGATTTTATAAGGTATGTTAAAACTATTTAGTTATGTATGTAATGATGAACTAATGTTTTATTTTTGTTTTTTTATAACCCTTACTGAGAATTTTATGCTCATCCAAAATTTTGAAATGTTTTTCACAGGACCTAAAGATGAATAGGTTCAAGGATGGGATCAAGGAAAATTCATGCTATCTAAAACATGGGACATGTCATGACTCTTTTTTTAAGAGTTTTTTTATTATGAAAAAAATGGAAACTATGTAGAAGTGTCTACCTTGTAGTTTTTAAGATGTAATTTAATTTTTATGGGCTAGTTCTAAAAAACACTAATCCTGAAAAGATCCTCAATGCGAATTATTCATTTAATTCAAGATTATGTAATGTTTAAGGCCGAGTCCTTATAGTTGGTATCATTGGTCGGTTTAGATAACTATAAGAGTTAGGCTACTGTTAAATTTATATCCATAAATTAATTTATGTTAATATTGAAATGATATAGCATTTACATATTACTATGTTGCTTCACCTAAGGTATTTCTATGATCAGAATGGTTTTCCACAGAGGAAACAAGGAACCTATGTTTGGAATACATCTAGAAAAAGACAACCTTCCAAATCAGCAACCTGAGATGGCCCAAATCAGAACTAAATAGTTTGTTGTAGTGATGGAACAATTGATTCATGAAATAAATGGTGTTGTTATACATGCATGAGATCATCTAGATCAACCACAGAAGAGCATCTTAGTAATGGCGCATTTAATGAGACAACATCCCCCATCATTCAGAGAATCATCTGACCTTGTGCAAGCTGAAGGTTGGATTAAAGCAGTGGATAAATATTTTGATGTCATGGGATGTTCAGAACAACAAAATGTTTGTCTTGATGTTTAACATTTTGAACGTGGAGCTAGTCATTGGTGGTCGATAGTGAAAAATATCAGGTATAGTGTGGAGATTGATTGTCTTGTTTGGGAATAATTAAAGGTATGTTTCTTGAGAAATATTTTCTTAAGGTGTTTCATCTTAGGATGGAAAACAATTTCCTATAATTGATGCAGGTGGATGACTCAGTGGCTTCTAATGAAGAAAAATTCACTTGATTGGAATGGTATGCTCCAAATTTCATACAAGATCTTGATAGTAAAATCAACAATTTTTACATCGAATTAAAGCCAATGTATTGAAGGGATTTAACTTCTTATGAGTTAAAATGTTATTAAAAACTTGTTCGATAGGCAGAGATGGTGGATGTGGAGTTTGAAGATGATCAGATGTTCTTTGACAAACAACAAAATGAGAGATCAAAGTGGAAGGGTAAAGGAAACAACTTTTAAAAAATTTATGATGGTAAGATAATTAAGTATATAGTTTGTGAAAATTGTGGTAAAAAATCATGTTGGAAAATGTATTTTAAATTCAAGTAAGTGCTACTGATGTGGTAAAATGGGACATAAGGCTCGTAATTTCACTGAAAAAGAGCAGGGTAAAGGTACGATAAAATCTTATTTACAATCTGTAAAATTATTTAAGTGTAATGAAATGTGTCATCATGAAAATGAGTGTCCAACGAATAACTCGTCGAGGGGAATGTTTCGAGACTAAAATCAGAAAGGGGTGGATATGTCTATTGCAACTACTTCATTAGATTTTGGCCATCAAATAAATTAGTATCAAGAATGCTATTTGTTTGTTTTGATTATGCCAATGTGTTGTTTGATTCGAGGTCTACACATTCGTTCATTTCTGAGAAGTTTTCTAGTAAATTGGGAATTCCATCTCAAGATATGAATCTTGAACTTATGGTAAAAAAAATTCGAGAAATTTTAAAACAAAAAGAAATTATAAGAACCTTCATGTCAAAGAATATACCTTTAAACATTATTATTTTTATTCTAAGAGAGTTTGATGTTATTTTGGGTATGGATTGGATTTCTATTTATCAAGCTAAGATTGAATGTTGTGCTAAAAAGATTTCTATTAAAAAGTATTTTCAGTTTGTGTACAGGAATAAACCTGTACTTTTGATAACAAGTTAGAAAGCTGATAAAATAGTAAAAGATGGAAATGAATGTTACCGTGAACATATTGTAGAAAACAAAGGAATTGTTCAGATTAATGATGTTCCAGTGGTAAATGAGTATCACAATTTTTTTCCTAATGAGTTTCCTGGTGTTATAACTGATTGGAAAATTGAATTTACTATTGACATAGTTCTTGATGCTTAACCAATTTCAAAACCCCCTAATCGAAGGGCTCAAATAAATCTTTTAGAGTAAAATAATCAATTGCATGTGTTATTATATAGAGGTTTCATTCGACCTAGAACATCACCATGAGGTTCTACTATCTTGTTTGTTAAAAAGAAAGATGGTTCAATGGGACTTTTCATTGATTATAGATCCTTGAATAACATCACTGTAAAGAACATGTATCCATCTCCTCATATCGATGATTTTTTTGATCATCTCGAGGGAGCTCAGTATTTTTCAAAGAGTGATTTGAGGTCAGGGTACCATCTATTGCATGTAAAGTATGTAGACGTTCTAAAGACCGCATTCCATAATAGATATGGAAATTTTGAATTTGGAGTTATTCATTTTGGTTTAACCAATGAACATATTGTATTCATGGATCCAATGAATAGAATTTTCTGTGAGTTTTTGGTTAAATTTATGTTTGTCTTCAATGACGATATTTAGTTTATTCTTAAAGTAAATAGAAACATGATTGTAATTTAAGTCTTGTCTTTCAAACATTAAAAAAAGAAACTATTTGGGAAGTTCCACAAGAGTGAATTTTGTTTATAACAAATTTCATTACTTAGTCATATTGTTTGAAAAAATGGCATAACTGTAGATCATACTAAACCAAAATTTTGTGAATATTGGACAAGACCCACAAATATAACTGAGTTTCATAGTATTCTTGATATGGCAGGTTATTAAAGAAGGATTGTTGAATGTTTTGCATGGTTATCTAGTCCAATGACTAAGATAACTCGAAAAGGTTTTAAGTTTATTTGGACAATATAATGTGATGATTTTTTTTCATGAATTGAAAAGAAGATAGGTGAAATCTCTAGTTTTGGAAGTACCTTTCAGAAATGGTGAGTTTTTTATCTACAATAATGCTTCGTTAAAAGTACTTGGTTGTGTACTAATGTAGAATGATCAGGTAATTTCTTATGTTTCACATTAGTTGAAACCTCATGAGTTAAAATTCCCTACACATGATTTTTAATTAGATACTCTAGTTTTTTCATTAAAAATTTTGAGGCATCCTTTGTATGGAGTAAAATGTAAAATATATAATGACCAAAAACATTGAAGTATATATTCACACAGAAATAATTGAACATGAGATAGAGGAGATGGTTGGAATTAATCAAGGATTATTATTTCACGATTCTTTACCATCTGAGAAAAGAAAATAATGTGGTTGATGTTTTGAGTCGAAAAAGCAATGCTTCATTAACTATTATAGGTTTGGACTGAGATCCTTTTGTTTTGATTTGATGAACATTGGCATATATTTTTTTGGTGTAGGAAATTATTCTGTTTTGTTTTAGGTGTCAGTGAAATCATCTATATTAGATAGAATAATACAAGCACATAAGGAAGACGGTGAGTTGTATAAAAAGTTAGAGTTGGTTTAGAAGGGTATGTTTCCTTAATTTAACATTGATAATGAATGTGTTTTAAGGTTTGGGAAGTGATTATGTGTGCCTTGTGATTCATAGTTGAAGAATGAGTTCTTATGTAAAGCTCATAGTTCTCCTTTTTTTAGTTCATCCTAGCATTACTAAGATGTACAAAGATCTTCGGGAGTATTACGAGTATGATGGAATGAAAATATATATTACTGATTTTAATATGAAATGATTGACTTAATAGTAGGTTATATCATAGCGGCAGTTATTGAATGGAATTCTTTAGTCATTACCGGTGTCAAAGTGGGAATGAGAAAATATATCCATGGACATCATTGTGGGATTACCGAAGACTTCTCGATGTAATAATGTAATCTGGGATATTGTAGTTCGGTTGACTAAATCTGCTCATTTACTTCCCATCCGAGATACCTTGCCTCTTGATCAAATTTCTTAGTTTTATATTATAGAGATATCCAAGTTTCATTGTGGTCCCCTCTCTATTTTATCTGATCGTGGTCCCATTATTTCTACTAACTTTTGTAAAGGCTTTTTGAAGTCGTTGGGTACTGAATTAAATTTTAGTACAAATTTTCATATGCAATTAGTTGGGTAGTCAGAACGAATAATTTATAACTTGGAGGATATTCTACATGCTTGTTCACTAGATTACCAGGGAAGTTGGCGCCAACATATTTCTTTGTTTTATTTTTTTAATAATAAAATCATTCATTCCAGTATACAGATGTCTCCATTTTTGGCATTATATGGAAAGCGATGTCAAAATCCATATTTTGGGGATGAAGTAGGTGAATGGGAATTAATTGGACCAGAATTTGTAGAATAGATGGAAGAAAAGGATTGTTTGACTCAGAAGCACATGATAATTTCTTAGAGTAGGCAGAAACATTATAGGGATAATCGGAGGAAGGATATCTCTTTTGAGGTAGGTGATCATTTCTATCTCAATGTCTCTCCATGGTAAAGTGTGATGTGTTATGGTAAGAAGAGAAAAATGAATCTGAGGTTCATTGGACCCTATGAAATCCTATAGAAAAATGGATCTGTTTCTTAAATAGTGGATATACCTCCATGTTTATCCCAGGTACACAATGTTTTTCATGTATCAATGTTGGTAAAGTATATTCAAGATCCATCTCATGTTTTATGTCTAGAGGTAGTACATTTGGAAGAGAATCTCCATTTTGAGGAACAACCAGATAGATTCTTGACCGAAGATAGAAATTGTTGTGGAATAAGGTGATTCACCAGGTAATGGTTTTGTGGACAAACTATATGGTTGAAGTGGCAATTTGGGAATCTTAAAATGCAATGAGAGATAAATACCCCATCTTATTTGATAAGTGAATAAAAATTGTGAGGACACAATTTCCAAAAGGAGCGAAGGATGTAACATCCTAGGTAAATATAGAAATAATAAATTTTTATAATTATTAACATTTGTGAATTAAATATTAATTTTACTTTAATAGGGATGGTATGCTCGATGGCGTACCCGATACACAAAAATGAGTTCCTTTGAAATCTTACGTTGCACGCTAATAATATAATAATATTCTTTTAAATATAGTTAACGCGTAGTCTTTGTATTTCAAGGAATGAATATAACTAACTACTATATGATTATACATTATTTTTAAATGTTTTTACAATTATCTAATAAATGTTAGAGGCTTGAAATGTGAATGAATCTAATTTTAAGCATAAATACTCTAATATTCATTAAAAGGTCGATTTACGGCATTTTGATGGAGACCCCTATTTAACTATAGTTTTGTTCATAATTACATGTTCTATTTGACCAAATATAATTCTTCTTCAGAATCAGGACATCAAAATTCACTTTGAGTAAAATATTGGTATTTTTCTGAAAAAAATCATTTTTTAATAAATAGTGAAAAATACAGTATTTTAATTCAAAAGTTCCTTTTAATCTAATTTATTTATATGGATAGACTCTATTTTTAATTGGTTTTAAATTTTAATTAGATTATGTTTTTACAATTTAATCCATTTTTGGTCATTGGAATTAATTTTACATTGAAATTGGACATAAACAAGTATCAATCTTTTAATACATATTGTTTCCTAAAAACAAGGTATTTTTTTGATAACGGTAATTAATTATAAATAATTTAATGAAACTTATATGTTTTTAATTTGGTAAAATAGACATCATATTTGAATTCGGAATATCAAATATATCTTAGGCTGAATTTTTGGTAGTCTTCTGAAAAACATCAATTTTTGACGAATACTGAAACGACTAAGTAGAAGTTAAAAATTGACTTTTTCATTTCAATGAAAATTTACCGCTTCTGTTAATTGAATTTTGAAAATCCAATATACAGGGTTGTTATTAGTAAGTAATATGTGGTTAAATAAGATGAAAATAATTTTTGTTGAATACTATCTTTTGACTTTTATTTACCGTGGTTGAAGGTAAATAGAGTAATTCAAGATAAAAAGAATATTATAATAATACAAAATTACCTTTACACTTGTCCTAACCATATTGGTTGAGTCATTTACGACCATGGGAATATTTGGGTCTCTTTTGGGACCCCATGGAGCCACTTGAGAGTGATAATGACACTTTATTTTAATTAATTTAAAGTGAAGGAAAAAATGGAATAAAAAATAGCTTTTAGTAAATAAATTTTTACATGGGGTTATATAAGTTATATTTTTGACTATAAATATTCATTGGAAAGATAAAAATATTTCCTAGGTTATGTAATTTATTTTATAATTTTTAGACTTCAAATAAATTAAATTATTTGTAACACAATAATGATGTAATATTGACCTCATTAATTATTGATTTAAATAAAAAAGACTATAAATTATAAAAAAATATAAAAACATTGTCCATTTCTTATTTGATGATTTTATTTCGCCCATGAGTTATCTTATATTTAACTTTAATGAGTTTCGGATCTTTATAAACATATGATAAGTTTATAATAGAATAATATTTTCAAACTTTTCTAAAGAGCCCCTCTTCCGCCTTATAAAATTCCCTCACTTATAACCCTTTCCAAAAACATCTAAACCACTTGTCTAGTCCAAAACCTTCCCAAATAAGCTCTAAAGATGCATTTTCCCCTCCAAGAATCCTTACCATAGTAATAAGGCACTTCGATAAATTCTTTTGGTTCAAACCAAAGGGTGTTACCCAAATTAAAAAAGATTAAAGAACGAACGACTCATGTCAGACACGAGGTAAGGGACTTCGTCTCAATCCCCTTTCATTGAGGAATGCATTCTTTAATTCATGAATTAATTTTATGCACATTATAAAATTCTTTAACTTTTCATTTCATTCAATGTGAATCCTTTTCAACGAAGGGTTTTACTAAATGACACAAAATGAAAAGAATGTTTCTTTTTAACTTAAGTGGTGACAACGACCTTTCCACCGCCATGAGTATTATTTGATATTTTGCATCCTTAACATGTCATAATGTTTTTAAAATGAAAATAAATACCATATAATCTTTTATATATTTTGGTATTGAAAATGGTATTGATAATGGATTTATTTTTTAATATATTTAAATGATATATTGTGATTGCAATGGGGAAATATTATCTTTCCTTTATGTTTGTTTTATGTGTTAGGAATATGTTATGGTTCATGGGAATTGTTAGGTATATGGGTGGTTCTGTGATAAACCTAGGGCGGGTGAGCCTAATAAATCTCTCTAATGCATTGCATAACATGATGGAGGTAAACATGAATGTTTCTCCTAAGAGATTTATGGAATATACTACGATGGGTATTCCAAATGTTACTCCCCACATAGATATTATAGCTACAACTTATGTATGTTATGGATGGCACAAGATACCTTTATGATTTATGATATCAATGTGTTATTCATAAATATTATAATTTTATAAGGTATGTTAAAAAGCTTATGATATGTATATAATGATGAAATAATGTTGTATTTATTTCTTTTATGACACTTACTAAGCTTTTTATGCCCATCCCATGTTTTGAAATGTTTTTCACATCACCTAAATATGAATAGGGTCAAGGATGGGATCATGGAAAAGTCATGATATTTAAAACATGAGACTAGACATGACTCTTTTTTTAAGATTTTTTATTTTATGAAAAAATGGAAACTGAGCAGAAGTGTCTGCCTTGTAATTTTTGAGATGTAATGTAATAGTTATGGCCTAATTCTATGAAACACTAAACCTAAATAGATCATCAATGTTAATTATTCATTTAATTAAAGATTATGAAATGTTTAATGTTGGTTCCATATTTTTTATCCATATATTTTACTCTAAAAAATATATTTATTTTTTCGATATTGCTGTATTTTTTTATAGTTCAGAAGGTTATCATGTTCTGGTTTCATGAAAATGGGATTATCGTTTAGACCACGAATGGATTGTTCCCTAGAGTATTAAAAATCTATTATCGAGATTTATGTTTCTTGAATCCAATATATGGTTATAGAAGTTTTTTGTGTTATGAGGGGTTATGATAGAATGGTTGTAGATGAGGTTGTAGGTTTAACACAACGATGATAGAGAATTTTTATTAGAAATTATCTATGTTTTTTGGATATTTATTCGAATTATAATAATATGTCACCAATATAATATTCAAATTTGAGGATTCATCACATTAAGAAGTTACAATGAGGATTTATTCAATATATTGTGTCCCTATAGGCCACTATATCCTTTTTATAAATAAATACATATATCATCTAGTAGATGTTTATAAATTACCAATGATAGAATTTAGAAATGATGGATAAATATTATCCTTTTCTTATGATACATGATGTAATTGTTTATTTAAAAGAATTGAGTTATTTTTCAAATATTATTTTATAATATAGATATTATTATATAAGGCATTAGGATGAAAACATCCATTAAATATATTTTTGGTATCACTGTGGCCATTTATAGAGTATAGTGATACTATTTGAAGTTTTAAAAAAATAAATGAGTTCATAGGCCTGATTAAAATAGTATTTTAATCTTACATAGATATTTTTTTGGTAATATTCATTGAATGTATCTTGATTTATGTGAAAAATTTGGAAGATAATGTTTAGTCACTCAATATGGTGTGGTATTTAGTAATGATAGAGGATGATCGTGTTGAATATATCTGGATTGTGTTATAGTTTCTACAATAGAATCATATATAAGGGAATATATTTATTTTTTTATTTTGGACTTGTATTTTCATTTTCGTTTACATGGTATATATTGTTATAGTTATTTAGTGAATCCAACGAATATTTAGGTGGTTGTTTCATGGAAATCGGCTAGTAATGCCTCAAAAAAATATGGATTTTTTTTGGATTTTTTTTATTATAGGAGCTTCATACCATAGTTTAATTTCATCAAGAATCTACCTATAAATAAGAAAGGATTTATTTTTTATGGATGAATATGTTTGAAAATTATTTTTCCCCCATATAAGGAAGATGCCCAATGTAACGCCCCGACCCCAGCTACCAGGAGTCGGTGCATTAATTACATAACATTGGCATGATCACAAGAAAGATCAAATCCCGAAAGACCGATTGGTTTAGTAGCCTTGGAAACACTAGATATAATCATAAAGTTTTACAGTACATTTCAAAGTGAAAAACTACTACAACAACAATGTCTTCATATCCACTCTATTAACCCCTTATAATATCCCTGCAAGTCATTCATAAATTACTTCTTCACTACCTGGGAAAAATAAAACATATAAAAGGGGTGAGCTCAAATGCCCAGTAAGGATAACAATATAGCGGAACATTCAAAATAAGCATAAACATTTAAGGCAATGAATTACTAAAACAAAAGCCTTTTAAAATTGAACTTCAACATAGTATGGCAAAAGTAAAATGAAATAATGCCATTTACTTGTTCACATGGATATTCTACTAATCGAATAATCACATCCAATATCAATAACCACTTTCATAATGTTGGAATGCATAATGCCAGACTATCATAACCACATAGCCAAGGCCTCGTGCCAAGACTGCAAATAAGATTTTGTCAAGGCCTTGTGCCAAGACACTAGTTTGTCTCATGAGACCTACCGATGCATCGAGGAGCTATAGCGGGCTCCACCCGTCACTTATTAAGTCCAATGCATTCCCATATGAAAAGGTTTAAACATAACATAAACATTCGTATTAAAACTAGCATACGAAATGTCAATAATTTCACCATAAACTATGAATGGTATAAAAATAGCACATCCACAGTCAAACATATCACAAAACCTTCAATACAATATAGAAGTTTTGTATCATAATAAATCAACTTCAAATAAGAGTAAAATCCATAAAAGGATGTTGACATAGATGAAATCAAATCTATTTGAGAGAAATATCTCTTTTTTGAAATCATTTAAAAGTCACACATTTATAAAGGAAGTAATTAAAAAGAGAATTTTAAATAAAAGTGTCCCATACCACTTTGAAACTTTTGAAAGGAATTAACATTTTAAAAACATTCATTTCCATATAAATAAATCCTTAAAAACCATTTTGAAGACATGGACATTAATTAAAAATATTTAGAAAGATAAATCTTTAAAACATTTAAAATTCTGATTTTGATAAAGAGTACCCTTCCAAAATTCTTAAAATATTCATTTTTAAATAATTTAAAAGTCACATAATAAAACATTTACTTTGAAAATATCCTTTTAAGATTGTAAGGGAAGCTTTTAAAATATTATAACGGCGGTAAATAGCCGCAGCCGCCGTATAAGTTAAAAGAACATTCTTACCTTAATTTTGTCGAAAAGGTTAAAAATAACCTTGTTTGGAAAACGATGGAAAGATTACTTTATAAACCTCTTATAAAAAGTCAAACAAGGGTATAAATGACTTTAACCCATATTCTTGTAAATAGTAAAAATTTTTTGAAATACATTTCGAAGAAACATGGATGTGGATGATAAAGAGATCCGAGTAGATTATTACGTATAATACAACCTCAGATAATGAAGAGATTGTGAAATAACCCTTACCTTGTACTTTTCCTTTGTTGGGGTAGGTTAACCTCCTGTATAATGGTGAAATAATTGTTATTAAATTGTACAAGAATCATATACATTAATATGATATCATATATGATCTTTTAACATTGCTTTGTTAATAATATCTTAGTATTATCGTCGTTTCGGGTGATAATCGATTCGTTATTCTTAAATGTTTGGTTACGTAAGACATGTTTGTAAAGGATAAGTTGTATATTATTCAAATCCATAATGGTATCAAGTCCTTAAACATTATTTTTAAATCATCAAATGATAATTATACTTGAATGGATATGATGGAAAATGGATCTCATCGCGTTCGTGGAGACGGTAGTCCGTACGTACGCACGAACGCTACTTCCATTTAATTTTGATTTTAAAAGAATTGAATACCAATGATACATAGGTATATTAATATTCCAGTATAATATAATATTTTATACATGTTACTTAAGTTCATTAACACCATCCTTTATACGTTCCATGTGTGGTATGAACGAGTCATATCATTTTAAGGGGGCGGTAGTCCGCACTTCTCAAATGAAATTATCGTATGTATATACAACATGAAATGAATAATGGTATGAAATAAAATGGAATTACAGAAGCTTATATATAAAATATATATCATTAATATCATATTTAATTACAGTGCCATCATAATGGCCACCATGAGAGGCGGTAAGATGTATTTGAACAATCATCGTTTCGTGAGGCGTTAGTTTGCCATCCACAGAAACATTATGTTCATCATCCATTAGATGGAGTTGTGTGTATGTGTAATTTGAATCCTTCTTATAACAACATACTAGTATATTGTGGATACTGGTGTTGTTACAAAAGAAAGGAAATAAAAAGAGTTTGGGGGTTGGAGAAGCAAAATAAATGAAAATAATTTAAGAGAAATCGTTACCATTAATTTAGGTAACTCACTTTGGTTGGAACCAAAGGACTTCTTGAAATGCTTTCTGCCTAAGGGGAAGCTTCAAGGAGGAGGAGAGGGATGTGGGGAGCTTAGTTGGGCAGAGTTTGGACGAGCCAAGTGGCTTGAGAGGTGTGAGGAATGAGTAGAAGTGGTCTCCTTTTATAAGGGAGAGGATGGTCTCTTTAGGAAAGTGTGAAAGTATTACTTTATAATATATTTGTATTCGGTTTATAATGGTCCAAAAATCATTGAGGTCGAAGATAAGATGACTCATATTCTAAATAACATCAACCTATAAGAATTGGACAGGTTTTATATAATATTCTAATCATTATAATCTTATTTATTTAAATGATTTATTAATGAGGTAAACATTGCATCATTATTGTGTCATTAATAATTTAACTTATTTGATGTCTAAAAATTATAAATAAAATATCATCATGTAGGAAGTCTTTTTAGCTTTCTAATGAATATTTATAATCGAAAATCCAACATGCATAACCCTATGTAAAAATTGTTCTTCTAAAAGATGTAAGCTTATGCCATTTTTATTTTTATTTTAACTTTATTAATATAAAGTGTCCCTACCACATACAAGTAGCTCCAAGGGGTCCCCAAATTGACCCAAGGATGATCATGGTCGGGTATGTATCCACCAATAAGGTTAGGATACGTTTTAGGGTAATTTTGTATTATTATAATATTATTTTTTAACCCTTATTTACCGGATTTACCCTTAACCATGGTAAATAAAATATTTACCACAGTAATTATTCAAAATGTCTAAAAATAAAAGTTACCTATTTACACAATTTGGACATCCGGATTCCAAATATGGAATCCATTTTTCTAAATTCAAAACACAGAAGTGGCAGAAATTAATTTAAAATTAAATCCCGCTGTCAAAACAAAAAGCGTGTTTTTAAGAGATAATAACTATCAAAAGATTGACACTCGTTTATGTTCGGTTTAATTGTAAAATTATGTCCAATGACCAACATTATATTAAATGGTAAAAATATATTCTAAATATACTTTAAAACCACTCAAATTCATAATTTATCACTGTTAATTATTTTGATTAAAAAAGTTGTTTTTAATTAAAATTTAGTAATTTTCACTATTCATCAAAATATGAAAGTTATCCGAAATGTACCAAAATTTCACCTTAGGCTAAATTCGATATTCCGAATCCAAAAATGAAGTCCATTTTGAAATATAAAATATATATGATTTCAAAAAGTAGGTATTACTATTCATAACGACTAGTTTGATTGGTTGTGGTGTGTGTTAGAACTCGAAGTTGCGTACAACACACGCTACTGTATTACTCAAAGGAAAGCGTACCGTGGAAGCTTGGAATGTTTTATTTTAAATCGTTTAATGTCCCCATTTAGTCAAAAGGTTTAAAATATTGTATCTAAAAAGGGTTCACTCTTAAAATTTGGTAAAAGTGCAATATTGAAAATGAATTTGTTCTTACATTATGTCTAAGAAACTCATAATATGGATTCTAAAATTATAAGGATTATATAAAGTTTAAAATTTAGTTAACACTATTCATAACCTCTTTTGAACAGCTTGTTTGGTAAGTCATGGTGCGATTGAACTTGGTGTTGCGTGTAGTGAAAGTTATTGAATTATTTTGAAGAAATAACACACTATAAAATCTTGGGGTGTTACATTCTCCCCTCCTTCAATAAATTGAGTCCTCGCAATTTGAAATTGTTCTTCGAAAATAAAAGGTTGAAAATAGAAAATATATTTGTGGGAAAACCCACATCGGAAATTGGGTTACTAAAATTTAGTCTTAATATGAGGAAAAGAGAAATGAAAGGGTCACCACCAAATTATGATCTCGATTAGGAGAACAGTGGTGGCATTTAGAGACATATAATTGGAGGAAAAATGTAAATATTTATAGGTATTGATTGAGGTTATCAATCACAAACAAGTGTAAAATTGAGGTCCTTAAATTCATCAATCTATGATGATTTGAAATACCATCGGTTCAACAAAACATAGGGTATTAGGATAACACATTTTTGACGTTTCAAAATATCTTAGTTGAAATCCCACATCGAAAAATGAATTAATGAGGACTCTATTTAAAATAAAGAGTCGAAAGTATGAAGATTACCGAAAATAACACATACTAGGGTTCCATGAAGGAAAATATGGATATGGAGGAGAAATATAACCATCAATTATCTGATGGAGAGTGGTAGAGAACATGGCTATGAAAAGGCCAACAATCCCAATGCCATAAATTAGTGATGATTTAAGGTACCATCTAGGAAAGCATTTTTGTTCTAAGTTCCTTTTATTAATGTTGAGGAATTTATTTATGAGATTGGCTAAGATCATAAGGAGATATACTTACTATATAATTATAGTTTTATCCTTTAATAAATTTCTACCACAAACTCATCTTTCACTCTAAAAGATAATAGAATGTAAAAATTTCTATTTACACTATTCATATAGGGTTCCAAAATAAAAGAATTTATAATTCATCTAAAAGATCTTTTAATAAAAACTACATTATTTAATCCAGGACATCTCGTGGGCCAGTGGTAGGTGATACACCCTTGTCGCCCTTCGGTTGCGGGTTCAAGTCTCGCAGCCTTGCCGGACGCGACGGGTTGCCGCCCGACCTCCGGGTTGTCCTTTTATGGTAATCCAAAATAATCCAAACTAGAACTATCCAAAATACTTCTGTACAAACTCACAGTCCAACATTTGTAAGGAAGGTAAACATAATATAGATCCTTTTTACCCCGTAAAAGCATATGAATACCTTCATCATGTATTCTTTTAAAACACTGAAACATCCTAAATTACCATAATACTTATTGGTTACATTCATGCTCCCTTATTCCATATAGAATGCTGGATAAACTTCATCAATCCAAAAATGTTTTAAACCCCAATAATGATGGAATATACAAATCATTAATCAGTTCCAGGGTAGTCAAGAATATCCAATATAATTTATCCAAAACAATCACATATTATTCCAAAATCACTACCTCAGTATCAGAACTATATTATGATTTATCATTCTCTCAACCATAAATTTTCCAAAAATTTATCCTACTATTGAGTCACTTTTCATTGCTCCACACAATCTCAAGTCCTTAATGAAATAGTACTGCAGTACAATCCTTATATACTCCATAATTATTATAACAAGTACACTGTTAGTACAACACTCAATGGACATAATCAACATAAGAACTCTAATCATTCCGCTTCATCTGTGGTAGTATCATAACTTGATTATTATCCAATAACATCATTTGCGGCATATTCTGATGACTGGGACATAGGTTCGCAGAGTGTCCAAACTCCTTGCAAATGAAGCATTGTACATTTGAAACCATTTTCTTACCCTTGCAGTCATGTACTTTGTGCCCTTTTCCACCACACTTATAACAAACTCCCATTCCTTTCAGGCAAGTTCCAGGGTGTTTCTTTCCACAGTTACCACATATGGGAAAATTCTTCTTTTCCCTCTTCCCTTTATCCATCTTTCTCTCTTCCATCCTTTTCTTCTCTTGCTTCCCTTCAAAGCCATAAGACTCAGTAAACTCTTTACTTATCTTATCAACACATGATATTATTTCTTCACATGATGATAATACATGGGAGACTATTCCTATTATAAATTCTAGCTTAAGACCATGAAAGATATGATCCTTCCTTCTCTTTGGATCATGTGCATTTCTGGAGTTCTCATTTCTTCTACTGGGTGCCATTTCTAAACAATGGCATACACTAGATCAGTTTATGAATCAAAATACATAATCCCATACTTATAAAACACTTAATCATAAATTGAACTATTTATGGATATAATCCATAATCATAAGAATGTTCTTTTTGAGGAAGTATATACTCATAATCCCTTCAAAATGATTTGTAACGAAAATGAGAGTTATCCTAAGCATATCCCCCGGGAGTGTCATAACCAAGAGTGCAGCAAGGCCCGTTGTCGTGCACCAGTTCCCGTTCGAGTCTAGCTCAAAGCGGTGTTTTCGGGTTTTACCCCTAGGTACATCTGTGCCAGAGCCGCCTCTACCTGCTCGTATCCAGACAGGGATGTATTGCTCGGAAAACTCACAAAATCTCTACAATACAAAAAATCTAGGAAGTTCTTCTATACTTATCCTCAAAGTTCATCTTAGGTCTACGTTCTCTAATCAGAGTTTATCTAAATCTAGCTTCCAAATTTTATACTAAACTTCCTCTGATACCAACTGTAACGTCCCGACCCCAGCTACCCGGAGTCGGTGCATTAATTACATAACATTGGCATGATCACAAGAAAGATCAAATCCCGAAAGACCGATTGGTTTAGTATCCTTGGAAACACTAGATATAATCATAAAGTTTTACATTACATTTCAAAGTGAAAAACTACAACAACAACAATGTCTTCATATCCAATCTATTAACCCCTTATAATATCCCTGTAAGTCATTCATAAATTACTTCTTCACTACCTGGGAAAAATAAAACATAGAAAAGGGGTGAGCTCAAATGACCTGTAAGGATAACAATATAGCGGAACATTCAAAATAAGCATAAACATTTAAGGCAATGAATTACTAAAACAAAAGCCTTTTAAAATTGAACTTCAACATAGTATGGCAAAAGTAAAATGAAATAATGCCATTTACTTGTTCACATGGATATTCTACTAATCGAATAATCACATCCAATATCAATAACCACTTTCATAATGTTGGAATTCATAATGCCAGACTATCATAACCACATAGCCAAGGCCTCGTGCCAAGACTGCAAATAAGATTTTGTCAAGGCCTTGTGCCAAGACACTAGTTTGTCTCATGAGACCTACCGATGCATCGAAGAGCTATAGCGGGCTCCACCCGTCACTTATTAAGTCCAATGCATTCCCATATGAAAAGGTTTAAACATAACATAAACATTCGTATTAAAACTAGCATACGAAATGTCAATAATTTCACCATAAACTATGAATGGTATAAAAATAGCACATCCACAGTCAAACATATCACAAAACCTTCAATACAATATAGAAGTTTTGTATCATAATAAATCAACTTCAAATAAGAGTAAAATCCATAAAAGGATGTTGACATAGATGAAATCAAAACTATTTGAGAGAAATATCTCTTTTTTGAAATCATTTAAAAGTCACACATTTATAAAGGAAGTAATTAAAAAGAGAATTTTAAATAAAAGTGTCCCATACCACTTTGAAACTTTTGAAAGGAATTAACATTTTAAAAACATTCATTTCCATATAAATAAATCCTTAAAAACCATTTTGAAGACATGGACATTAATTAAAAATATTTAGAATGATAAATCTTTAAAACATTTAAAATTCTGATTTTGATAAAGAGTACCCTTCCAAAATTCTTAAAATATTCATTTTGAAATAATTTAAAAGTCACATAATAAAACATTTACTTTGAAAATATCCTTTTAAGATTGTAAGGGAAGCTTTTAAAATTTTATAACGGTGGTAAATAGCCGCAGCCGCCGTATAAGTTAAAAGAACATTCTTACCTTAATTTTGTCGAAAAAGTTAAAAATCACCTTGTTTGGAAAACGATGGAAAGATTCCTTTATAAACCTCTTATAAAAAGTCAAACAAGGGTATAAATGACTTTAACCCATATTCTTGTAAATAGTAAAAATGTTTTGAAATACATTTCGAAGAAACATGGATGTGGATGATAAAGAGATCCCAGTAGATTATTACGTATAACACAACCTCGGATAATGAAGAGATTGTGAAATAACCCTTACCTTGTACTTTTCCTTTGTTGGGGTAGGTTAACCTCCTGTATAATGGTGAAATAATTGTTATTAAATTGTACAAGAATCATATACATTAATATGATATCATATATGATCTTTTAACATTGCTTTGTTAATAATATCTTAGTATTATCGTCGTTTCGGGTGATAATCGATTCGTTATTCTTAAATGTTTGGTTACGTAAGACATGTTTGTAAAGGATAAGTTGTATATTATTCAAATCCAGAATGGTATCAAGTCCTTAAAAATTATTTTTAAATCATCAAATGATAATTATACTTGAATGGATATGATGGAAAATGGATCTCATCGCGTTCGTGGAGACGGTAGTCCGTACGTACGCACGAACGCTACTTCCATTTAATTTTTATTTTAAAAGAATTGAATACCAATGATACATAGGTATATTAATATTCCAGTATAATATAATATTTTATACATGTTACTTAAGTTCATTAACACCATCCTTTATACGTTCCATGTGTGGTATGAACGAGTCATATCATTTTAAGGGGGCGGTAGTTCGCACTTCCTCAAATGAAATTATTGTATGTATATACAACATGAAACGAATAATGGTATGAAATAAAATGGAATTACAGAAGCTTATATATAAAATATATATCATTAATATCATATTTAATTACAGTGCCATCATAATGGCCACCATGAGAGGCGGTAAGATGTATTTGAACAATCATCGTTTCGTGAGGCGTTAGTTTGCCATCCACAGAAACATTATGTTCATCATCCATTAGATGGAGTTGTGTGTATGTGTAATTTTAATCCTTCTTATAACAACATACTAGTATATTGTGGATACTGGTGTTGTTACAAAAGAAAGGAAATAAAAAGAGTTTGGGGGTTGGAGAAGCAAAATAAATGAAAATAATTTAAGAGAAATCGTTACCTTTAATTTAGGTAACTCACTTTGGTTGGAACCAAAGGACTTCTTGAAATGCTTTCTGCCTAAGGGGAAGCTTCAAGGAGGAGGAGAGGGATGTGGGGAGCTTAGTTGGGCAGAGTTTGGACGATCCAAGTGGCTTGAGAGGTGTGAGGAATGAGTAGAAGTGGTCTCCTTTTATAAGGGAGAGGATGAGCTCTTTAGGAAAGTGTGAAAGTATTACTTTATAATATATTTGTATTCGGTTTATAATGGTCCAAAAATCATTGAGGTCGAAGATAAGATGACTCATATTCTAAATAACATCAACCAATAAGAATTGGACAGGTTTTATATAATATTTTAATCATTATAATCTTATTTATTTAAATGATTTATTAATGAGGTAAAAATTGCATCATTATTGTGTCATTAATAATTTAACATATTTGATGTCTAAAAATTATAAATAAAATATCATCATGTAGGAAGTCTTTTTAGCTTTCTAATGAATATTTATAATCGAAAATCCAACAGGCATAACCCTATGTAAAAATTGTTCTTCTAAAAGATGTAAGCTTATGCCATTTTTATTTTTATTTTAACTTTATTAATATAAAGTGTCCCTACCACATACAAGTGGCTCCAAGGGGTCCCCAAATTGACCCAAGGATGCTCATGGTCGGGTATGTGTCCACCAATAAGGTTAGGACACGTTTTAGGGTAATTTTGTATTATTATAATATAATTTTGTAACCCTTATTTACCGGATTTACCCTTAACCATGGTAAATAAAATATTTACCACAGTAATTATTCAAAATGTCTAAAAATAAAAGTTACCTATTTACACAATTTGGACATCCTGATTCCAAATATGGAATCCATTTTTCTAAATTCAAAACACAGAAGTGGCAGAAATTAATTTAAAATTAAATCCCGCTGTCAAAACAAAAAGCGTGTTTTTAAGAGATAATAACTATCAAAAGATTGACACTCGTTTATGTTCGGTTTAATTGTAAAATTATGTCCAATGACCAACATTATATTAAATGGTAAAAATATATTCTAAATATACTTTAAAACCACTCAAATTCATAATTTATCGCTATTAATTATTTTGATTAAAAAAGTTGTTTTTAATTAAAATTTAGTAATTTTCACTATTCATCAAAATATGAAAGTTATCCGAAATGTACCAAAATTTCACCTTAGGCTAAATTCGATATTCCGAATCCAAAAATGAAGTCCATTTTGAAATATAAAATATATATGATTTCAAAAAGTAGGTATTACTATTCATAACGACTAGTTTGATTGGTTGTGGTGTGTGTTAGAACTCAAAGTTGCGTACAACACACGCTACTGTATTACTCAAAGGAAAGCGTACCGTGGAAGCTTGGAATGTTTTATTTTAAATCTTTTGATGTCCCCATTTAGTCAAAAGGTTTAAAATATTGTATCTAAAAAGGGTTCACTATTAAAATTTGGTAAAAGTGCAATATTGAAAATGAATTTGTTCATACATTATGTCTAAGAAACTCATAATATGCATTCTAAAATTATAAGGATTATATAAAGTTTAAAATTTAGTTAACACTATTCATAACCTCTTTTGAACAGCTTGTTTGGTAAGTCATGGTGCGATTGAACTTGGTGTTGCGTGTAGTGAAAGTTATTGAATTATTTTGAAGAAATAACACACTATAAAATCTTGGGGTGTTACACCCAAATAGGGGATGGGGTGTTGGATAAGAACTAATACAAGGAAAATAATATAATAAAACTCATCTATATCAAAATACAAGAAATTCATGTTATTAAAATCATGGGAAGTGATATGCCTATATTACTCAAGGAATATGATTCCTATATCATATTATAATATTAGTCTAATGATATGAGATATAGGGAAAATGGAAATTTTTACATATTCAAAATAGTGTTATAATCGATCACAAATCCAATAGATGTTTTATATATTTCATGAAAAAAAATTACAATCATAGAATCATTAAATAATAATTATACTCAAATGGGTTGAAATTATAGATAATTTATGTTAATGCTAAAATTAGAAAAATGGTAATTAATTTTCCTAATTAAATGATGGGAGTGAATAAGATGGACATGATCATATTATTAGTGTGGGAATTCTTCAGGACAATCTAATGCACTCTACAACTCTGTTCCATATTTTTCATAGAGGAGAAGGATGTAGCACACGTTTTTAGACTAAGGGGTTTTACGTAATGTAGTTTTTTTGGACTAGTCCTTTTAATATATATATATATATGGATTTATACTTAGATTCGGTGCTACATTTTGCTGTCGTAGGACCCTAAAATTAATATATTACCAATTTATATATATTAAATCACATTCATGAATCATTTTATAAATAATTGGTTTCTACATTTTTCAGGACCTATGATGGGAAATCTAAAACCATGTTTATTTCTAGAAATTATTGTTTACCCTAATCATGAAATAAATATGGTTTTGTAAGGTCTTTAGTCGATGGTGGCTGTTTTTTGGGTGCATTATGTGAATTAATTAATTAATTTAACTAATTTACATAAACATAAAACCCCAATTATCCTTTATATATTCATAAATAAAAAATCTTCTAGGGTTACATTAATAACCAAAGGATATTACAAGAGTGAGGGTTGGGATCCATTGATGAATGAAAAAAAATGAAGGGAAAATGATTGTTTTTCAATGGATTAATATTCACTAATGAAGTTTAAAGATGTCATTTATGGCAACATAGCAAACCCTATCTTCATCTATTAACAATCCAAACATTAGGAAAATCATGTTATTTATTGGATTACCATAAAACTTTATTAAAATAATGAACATGTATTATACATCTTATTATTTTCCATGATTTATGTTCTTTGTATGACCCCCTTAAATTTGGAATTCTTGAACCCATGATGATTATCTTTATTTATAATGTGATTCCCCCCATTTTGTTTCAATAGTTTATGGATTTTGGTTTGTATCACATTAGAAAATAATGAATTACATTAATCTTGTGCATTTCAGTAACTATTCTTCCAGTTCTTCACTATTGGCTCATGGTTTTATGGTTCAAAATTTCAAAGCTAGACTCAATCATGATTGATCACCTAGAATTATAGAGGTTATTTGATTGAGTATGAGTTAATGATTTTAAGAATGGATCATAATAAGAGATGGGATATGAGTTTTGGATACAATAATTGAAGGATTGATATTGGTTTCTCTTCCATGGGTGTGGTGGGATGGTGATATAGTGTGTCTAGAACAATACATATGTTGTTTAGGTGGCCAAAATCTGGTCACCAGTGACTGATTGGTTATGTTTACCCCTAGATATATGTTCATTAATGAATATTGATGTGGATATAGAAGAAATAAATGTATGAGATAAATGCAATAATATTTCATTAGTTTATTGAAAATAAAAATATACAAGGTGTTTAGTATATAAACACATTCCATGTAGACTCATAGCTATGGGTTTAGGGTTTCATGCATAATTAAATATCACATGTAATGTCTGAATGGCTCAGCTATTTTTCATTGTGATGGAAGCTCATTGTATTTCCCAAGAGTATATAATAATGGAAATAACCTGATACATGAGAAAAACCCGACTACACAAGAATGACTATGTACTCAAACATGGAACATGTATCTGAGCATGACCAGTGCACATGGGAATGTCAAAAATAAATAGGCATGGGACAAGTCAACCATCATTGTTCTAAATACATGGTCATACCCATGGTATCCTTGACAGATCATGAATACCATATTCTCATCATGAAATTGAGAATGATATTTATAACTTGTGTATCTCCCTCTCCAAGACAAGGATTTGGTCCACAGAGCAGCCTTTTCAGAGTAGTTTCACACATATTACATGATGTTAAGCTTCATTTTGGCATCATAGATATAAAATAATATGTTAGGGGATGAAATAGTCATTCATCGGTGCATGCCTAATGGTAGTGGTATAATCTAAGAGATGTCGGGGTTGTTACCCTCTATCTCACCAATACATAAGTCCCCAAAACGCAATAAATATATAGTGTTAGTACACCCTATAATATCAAGGGTGTGGGTCCTCTATATATAGAGTGACCCCATCTTTACAATCATTTAGGGAGAGGTTTCTATACTATAGTTAGTTCCCCTCAACTATAGAGTGCAGTTTCAAGGTGCGGTCTATCCATATGGATTTTTTTATATTACATATGGTATTCAGAATCATAGATAGACTTATGGGATCTGAAGGATAACTCATTGTACTTAACTGGCCCATGGAGATCGACAAGCCCTTTCTCTCTCACTTAGGTTTCTTTATTATAATTTCTACCAATAATACCTTTACCCTATTTCCAATGAGTTTAATTTTTTAATCTCTTCTTATTACACCCATTTTGATATTCATGGAATCCTTATGTGTATATATATACTAACCATTGCATGGGATTCACCCACATGTGTTGTGTCGTATGAATATGACATAAAGATAGATTGTTATAATGGAAGACATAGATTTTATGGAGTATAGAAGTTCATAGAGATGCCCATGTATAATGGTTAGGCTCAGAAATTTTGAGTTTTTATGTCTTTAGTAATTCATATATTCTATTTTTTTCTGGATGGGACATCATTTCTGGTTGGGAATTTAATTTGTCTTATAATTTTTTACTACAATATTTTATTGTGATTTTTCTCTAGATGTTGTTGCATGCATGGATTAAAATATAGATATTTATTGTTTTATTCTATCTATATACCATTTCTTGGAGCCGGTTATGTGGGTTAAAATATGTACATTGGTCATGGAATCCATTTTTAGTGTTATTCCAACTGGGTACTTGTTTTTAGTGTCTAGAATATAGTAGGTGTGCTTTGGGTGTCTCAATCACCATACTGATATCAAGATAGGCACTAGTGGTTCTGACTTTGGCATATTGGAGCCAAATGTTTTCATTCCCCTAGTTAGAATTTGAGGTAGAACATCTTGTGATGATTGGTTTTGGATAAAAAGGTTATGAATATAGATATTCTTAGGTTTGGTTCATGGGATATGGAACCTAGTGTTGGTGTGACAACCAACATGTCCATACACTATGAATCTAGAAACCTACTTTTCGATTCGTTATTATGAGTCATTAGTTACAATGAACAAGTTGTATATGAATCATATATTATTAAGACATATTAAAGTTATATCTATAAGATTTAGGTCCCAATATATTATATTCTATCCATAATACCTATTTCTAAATTATAGGATTCCAACATGATGACAACCAGATTAAATACTAGTGAAATATCATGATGATGGTAAGTTAAGTAATGAGGTCTCTTTTATAAGACATACTTGGTTGTAGTTTTCCCCATTGTCCCATGATATGAACAAACTATGAGTGGGACAATAGAGATATCCAACTGGTTATGTTGATGATGTGAGTCGGCATAATATTTTATAGAATTTATAGTGATTATATCCATTTATGATCATTGAAAAACCAAACCCTTAGGTAATGGAGGATATGCTCAAGGTGGTGGTATTTGTTTTCAATCTTGTTTATGCCCCAACTGATCAGATGGTTTGGCTTATGGACAATCTTCTATAGGGATCCATAGGGAAATAGTATAGTATTATTATCTATGATAATGATGAGATGGTTCTATCATGGTTAAACATCATGATTTTGTTCCATGTTGAGTAATATCCATCGAGATGGTGCATAGGGTGGATTCATGACCATCTTGTTTTGATTTATTATGATATATTAGTTACATAGTATGGTTTAATTTTTACCATCATCATGAATTACACAGTCAAGATAGTGTAATTTGAATACTTCTGATCATAGTGGATTTCCCATTTCCTATACAGATACATCCTTACTAGTGTGTTATCATTCTGTATTCCCACTTATGTTTTAGTGATGACATGTTATTTAGTTACATAAATCTTTATAGAATATGTACATTTTGTGGTGAGATATGATATTGGACATAATACAGTTGAGATATCTATAATAACTTTCATATGTCAGTCTTCAACTTATCATCACATGAGACCTCCCCAAGCCTTAACTCAGACATGTGGATATATGGATTAATGTCATTATAGACAAAAAAAATCATCTACAACAGGGGTGATGTTATGAATGTTGTAAGAGAGGTCATATGGGTCCTGATTTCCTGACATAATGTGATCAGGATGATAGGAAGGTAATGGATAATCCTCCATTAAAGTTGTATATTTTTGATCAGGGATCTCCTTGGCATGGTCTGGGTGCCCCCCCAGAGAGGAATTAACAATTGAGTGTCAGGTAGTTCTTTTGATAAGGTATCTACTAGTGGAGGATTATTTGAAATACCTATATATTTTTAAAAGATATATTTTTTATTTGATTTCTTGTGTTGTACGCTTGACCAAGATAAGCATGTGATATACGCAACACTGGAATAGCTTGCGGTATACACAATACAATGCTTGGATTCTGTTACATACAATTTCATGTTATTTTGATATAAATAATTTCACACAAGACCAAGTATATGTGAACAACTAAATATTACTATTCTCTCTTATATCATAGTCATTATAATTGTGGGTATGAACAATATTAACATTCTTGGGAAAAACTATTTAATTGAAAATATGAGAGTTTATAAAATAATAAAACCTCTATTTATGGGTTTTATTATTGAAATATATATTTAATATATTCATTCTAATATTTAAAAGTTATATTATATGTTTTCAAGCCCTGATATAAGATCGAATTCAATTATTAAGATAATTGAATCAATTTCCAAAAAAATGCAGTTTGGTTGTATTTTGATGGCTCACAAATTTCAAATCACATTTTGACACTTATATACAATTTATTTAACAAAATAAATATTTTATTTTGAAGTGGGGTTTTATATTTTACATTGGATGGATTTTTTAAATTTTTCGGATAACTTTCTTGTTTAGATGAATAGTAAAAATACACTAAATTATAATTAAAAACAACTTTTTTCCTAGAAATAATTTATGTGGATAAATTATAGTATTTAATGGTTTTAAAGTAAAAAATATAATTTATTTTTATTATTCAATATAATTTAGGTCTTTAGAATTATTTTTACGCTGAATTCAGATGTAAAGCCATTTCAATATTGTGCACTGTTTTATCTTTTAGAAAACATGTTCTCTCATTTCGACAACAGGATTGATATTAAATTAATAATAAATACTTCTATCTTTTTAATTTGGATAAATTAAATATTTATTTTGAATCATTATGTCTAAATTATTTAAATAGATTTATTTTAGTTATGAGCATTACGAATAGTAACTTATATAGTTTTTATTACTATAATATAAGGGTAGAATATGTAATTAAGGGTTTGAATACTATTATAAAACATCTTGAAAACATGTAACAATATTATTTTATGTGATATTGGTTACCAATATAACCCTTCAGACAAAAATTTGGCCTTTAAAAGCCACTTTCGTGTGATTATGACACTTATTACTTTTAATTTAATTTTATGGAAAATATTATAAAAACATATATATTCCTACTAAAAATATTTTAATATTAAGTTATATAAGTGATATATTGGACTAAAATTATTATTTTAAAATATAAATATATATCATACATCATGCTTTTTATTTATTTATTTTATATATTATATAATTAAATTTAATTATGACACAATGATTATGCAGTCATTGGTCTATTAATGAAAGAATCAAATAAATGATATTTGAAAATATTTAGGTCATCGAAGATTTTCATAGGTTAATATGACATGTTATAAGATATTTAATGGTTTTTTCCGAAGTTATCTCTCTTTTTAGATTTTATTTAAATTCAATAAAATAAATAGTATAAAAATTGAAATTATTGGTGTTTTCTAAAAATAGTAAACATTTAAATTATATAAAAACCCTAAAATTGTTTTATAATAAAAAAGTGACTATTATAAGTTCTAAAAGTTCATTAAGTTTCCAACTAGGAAAAATTTACCAGACATAAGTTAAATTTATAGCCTCTTAATACTTAAGATGTTGTTACCACAATTAAAATTAAAAGAGAATCATTAAGAGTAATCCAAAATGATAATGTTTAAAAATAAATAAATACATGTATAAAAATTATTAGATGAGATTATTTAAAATTATATTCATATTACCTTTTATAAAACTCAAATTTTAAGCATTTGGATTAAGAATTTAATTTATATTATTTTAATATCTTAATAATTCCAAACGGTGCCCCTCAACTCAATCATGAAAGGGAACATCCTCCCTCACCTATTAACTTAAATTTGAGCCTCAAAACTCCACCATACCCTACCATTTTAACTTAAAAACATCCCTAGTTACATTATAGAGGTTCAAGTCTTCTTCCAGGATCCAATCTAGTGCTCTAAGTGGTGTCTTAGAGGAAGCATGTCAAAGAAGCGTTAATCTATTCTACTGATTCTTTCAAACTACTTTCTTCTTCTACACACTCTTCATTAGGCGATTCATTATTAAGTAATAAATACAGTTTCAATTATATACATCTTTTTTATTATATTTATAAAACAACCATATTTCACTATCTATCTAGCCTGCAAATAATGATATCACCATTCTTGCATACATATAGCTTACCGTCTCCACGATGTTGTGTAATTTTTTATTCAACGCTACTTTATTTATATGGGTATAAAGATGAATATAAAGGATTTAAATTATTAAAACGAAATTATAATAATTATTATTTATTAATATACCACCCAATTCCTTACAATTTAACCATTAATGGAATGATATTGGCACTCATATGCATGAACGGCTTACCGTCTCCACGGCGTGATAAGATTAATTATCTGTATTAACCATTAAAGAATGATTATAAATTATATATAATGAATAAGAATAAAATATATGAATTCATAATTCTACATAAATTATATATATCATTTATTTTCTTCCATTATATTAAATAAGGAAAAAGAAACATTGTTCACGTGTATGTACGACCTACCGTCTCAATGAATGGTGTATTCCATTTAATTTTTCTATATATTATATATATATATAATGAATATATATGATATATAAACCATTTTTAACATTCTGGAAGTAATTAAATCATGATATATGAAATAATGTCTTTAATAAAAAGTCAAAACACATATGATAAACAAAATGATTATAACCCAAAATGTTTCATTAACATAAAATTGATAAATTAATGGGTAATATTAAGTCCTAAGTGAATCATATATGATATAATAAATATTGTTATGGCTCAATTACAAGTTAATAATATGTTTAAAACCACTATACTAGAGTTTCAGACCCATATGAAAGAAATACAACCAAAGGTAAGGGGTAATTTTGCAATCTCATTACTATCTATGATTATTTATTCGTAAATATTCAGGTGGTTATATTTATCATCCACATCCATGTTCCATAAAAATAAATTTTATATTATAATTTTATATAATTTTTTATGGTCAATTTTACCCATTTGTGAATTCTTATTAAACGGTATGAAATGAATTTTTTGTCGTGTTCTATACGAGGTACTTTTTGACTTCATTAAAAAAAGTACGAGAATAAGGTTTTTAACATATATGAATTGAATGTGTTTTTATGCTTTATGATGCCTTATTTCTATAGAGATTAAATTTCATATTTTCAAGGTTATTTTCAATGAATTGTTTTATTTTAAAAATATATGGCATTTTGAGAAAACAAAATCATTTTGAATAAGAATGGATATTTTCGTCATGAATTATTATCATGTGTTATGTAAATAATATTTTACATCAAAGATGACATTATTTAAATATAGAAAAGTTTATATCCCCATTATTACTATGATTTGATAGTTTTTATTATGAAATTGTACTTATAAAATCCATTTGTTTTACATGGATTATTTTAAGATGATATAATGTTTAATAAACACATTCTATTCCTAGTGTTATGCTATGATGAATGATTTATGTTTTTGAGGAACACATAATAATTATTTCATTTTGATATTGGTGGAACCTATATCTCCCTATAATTAATTGGCTTATGATTTATATCTCTTGAGATAGACAAAACTAGAACAACATGTAAATTTGGTTTAGTAATAAAAGTCTGGAATAACAAGTAAACTCAGTTCTATAATATTCTTTTTTCCACTATGATGATCTTTGTTATGGGCATTGGATAATAGGGAAAATATTTTCTATGTTTATTTGTTTTACACACTTCTTTTTTTTATTCCAATGCTATTTTCTCATGGATCATGTCCATTTATAATTTATTCCTTATGAATTACCAAGATTTATTACTTAAATCTTTATTTTGATATATGTAATACATGGAATGATTCTAAAATGTTATGTTCATGTTTTGACATTATTATGTTCATGTTATATTTCATTACGCTTAATTTGAATTTGATCTCACCCCTTGTTATGTTTATATTCCTCAAGTTATAAATAAATTTTTAATGTAAGAGTCTTAAAGGGGAAGATATTTATAGGAGATATTGAATATATTTCACAAGATATAATAATTTATTCAATGTTTCCAAAGAACTAAACTATTACAATCCTTGGGAATATTCTTTTTAAATGTAATGAATATTCATCTAAAAATATGTAATATTCATGAATGTCATTTTGGGGTTGTTATAATTCTATATTTTACATACACCATCACTACCCCTAGGAGGCCCTTGCAAAGATCAATTGGCTATAAATTTAGGGGGTGGGAACAAGAAATCTATAGAGGGATATGATTAGGCTTCTCAGGAGATGATTTGACGTATGACCTACATCTTTTGTATTTAATTCCTAGTAATTTTAGACAATGTCATTGGTTATTCCATTATCTCTATATCCCTTGAGGGAGAGTTATAGTTTTCTATTAAGACTTTATCACATCATTTATGGAAAGAGGTACTTACTAGGAGGCATTCTTCTATATATCACATATGATGGTGGTATGAGTTAGAGCTTAGTTTTGAGAGTTTCTCTTGGAATTATAATAGTAATTGTGAAGAAATCATATGAAATTACCTTGTGTACGGACTAGTTATACATGGTTTGTGCCCAAATAAACTGTCATAATAGGAGAAAAATATTCCTTCAGATAGATGAGATCAGATACTCATTAATGCGAATGATATATCTTATACAAGAGAATGATGTACTCGAATGAAGGAAGATATAACCCATTACCCATGAGTAGTTGAGTTTATCCCTTGGTATAATTGGGTATTAAGGCATATAGAGTCCACTAGAATTGTATAATTATATACATTTCTTTTTTGAAGTTGTTATAGGGATAACTATAGTGTAAGAGACTGAATTCTATATTTAATTTCACCCAAGGTCTACACCGATATCTTTTAAATCATATTAAAAAACCCACACTGATATATGGTAGTTGAGGGTTCAGTTATAATTCCATTGATTGAATGTTATTTTTAGATCCAATGTTTCCCTTAGGGAAACTCCATATGTATTCATCACAAAAGTTGAAGATATTTTGATGCTATATGTTGACAATTGTTACCTGCATCTAGTAATCATGACAAGAAAATACATATTATTGAGGGTTCAAGAATTTTTGGACAATTTTAATGGTGTTAGTTTGTTCTCAAAGATTGAACTTAAGTATAACTATCATCGGATGAGGGTTTAAGAGGTTGAAAATCTTATGAAAATATTATGATGTCCCTATGAACATTGAGAGTTCCCGGTGATCTGTTTCGGTGTGATGAATTAACCCTCTATATTAATGGCACTTATTAAAAGGATTATACAACCATACTTTGACCGATTCAAAGTTGTATTTAATAATGAAATTATCATATACTATACATCAGAGAAGGAACATACATAAAATTTTAGGATGGTGCTTGACTTATTCCAAGAGCACCATATTTATGGTTATCAATAAAAGAGTTAGTTTTGGATCTTTTAGGTTCACTTTATGTGGAATTTCATCTCTAATAATTTTTTGGTTGTATATCCCATTAATATTGATATATTACTTCTTTGGAAACTAATTAATAGTAGGTCATATTTGAAAATATTTTTTAATTTAGTTGGGTACTATAAGAGGTTAATGTAAAACATCTCAAGGATAATATCTCACTTGAATTAATTAACATGTAAAGGGAAACTGTTTTCCAATATTGAGTAGTTTTAGATAGAAATTTATGAGATGAGGTAAAGGATGTTCAATAACCCCATTTTTATACTACCCGAGGAGGATGTTGAATACATCATGTTTTTTGAGACCGCTAGATATTGGTTCATTTGTTTTTTGATTCGTAGGCTCTCAGTGATAACTTATGGTCTGAGGAATTTGAGACCCCATGAGTAGATCTACCAGAATCATTACATAGAATGGGAATTGGTACTCTTCAATATAATGATGTAGAGTAATTATCTTCAAGGATTGAGTTTAATTTTCATTTAGTTCCATTAGAGTCTTAGGTACATCTTCACTCAGATAGATAAAAACCAGAGGTAGAGACGTTTGTTGGAGTTTCTATAAGACTATGTAATTGTCAGAGTCTCTACTCTAAGGATGGTAAATGCAGTGACCTATTATCTTAGTTTGAAGACTCATTATCCATTGGTGGAGGAGGCATATAAATAATTGTATTCAATGTATTTAACACTTGTGGATTATAGGGGTACAAATTATCTATAGATTATGGTAGTGGCTCTACTAATTATTTAGTGTGTGAGAGATGCTAAATTGGGAGTTATTGAATGTGTGGTTTTTCATGACCAAATATTCTTGGGATATCTACCAAATGGATCTATTGAAGGATGGTGGAACATCATCATTTTCAACGGAGATACAATGGTTTTAGTCACATTGTATGATGAGGTGTTTATTTAATTTCAGGATTCCCAGTTGGATGTACATATAGGTGTGGAGAAGATGTATAAGGAAATTTAGTGGTTGTTTTGGTGTCCTAAATGTGGTGGATTATTACTAATTTTTTCTACCAGTTTCTTGGATATCTATATGTAAACCCTATACACTAATTTTTTGCATGTTTTACTCAACCTCTGGATATCTCATAAAATAAGTAATATCAAATATTGATGGATTTTATGATATGGATTACTTAAAAAGAAATATTCCCCGACTCTCTCTTGGATATTATTAATCACCTAACCATGTTGTCACATTTTTTTAATAACATGGTGAAAGCTTGGTTGGGAGTATAGTGTAGTTATACATAAGTTAAATTGTCTGGCTTTATGGGAGAACCCATGGTGATTATCTCAAAATTTGATCCTTATGAAACATCACAATTCACTAAAAAAATGGAATTCAGTGATGTTTTAGTTATAATTTTAAAAAAATTCACTAATTTTATATTAAGCAACATTTTGTAGGAACTATTTCTAATTTATTGATGTTTCATAAAAATGTGACCAATTTAGTGAAATATCTTGAAAATTTAACTTATTTAGTGAGGTTTCTTCAAAAGCATTACTAAATTAGCAATGTATCCTCCAAAACATCACTAAATTAGTGTCATTTTGTAAAAATTGTTTCTAAATTAGCGACATTTGCTAAAAATTGTGGATAAAATACTGAAATTTATCCAGAATTGTTACTAAAAATATATATATTTATATAGTATGTTTCCCTAACTCAATGTAAAATATATATATATATATATGTATTAATATATGAAAACACAACCAAGTATATACCAAAATTGACACACACAGATATATAAAAACCAATAGACACATATATATATATATGAATATCTTTATATACAAAAAATAACACACACACACACTTATATATATATATATCAAATTTGGTCATGTTTTTATGAAAACATGTCTATTTTAGTGAAATTTTTCCCAGTGCTTTAAAATGTGAGTAATTATATATATTTTCATATAATTATAATTATATATATATATATACATAAACATATATGTGTGTACACATACCCACATATATATAAATATATATATTTATATATAAACACATATATATTAATATATATTAATATAAACAGACAATATATATATAATATAATTATATATATAAACATATGTATACATAGATATATTATAAACATATAAATATATAATATAATAAAAATTTTAAAATAGACATAAAATATAATCATATATATATATAATATGAACATGATATATACAAATATGTATGTATATTATTAAACATAAACACAGACACCCATATATATATATACACACATAAACATATATATATACAATATGAGATACTAACATATATATAAAATATAAAAATATGTGTAAAATATAAACACACACACACACACATATATAATATTCATATATATATATATTAATATAAGGAAATATATATATATATAATATTAATATTTAATTAATGAAAACTGTTTATATATATAACTATATGATAATACAATTAAATATTTAAATTTAGTAATGTTTTTATGAAAATTTAACTATTTTAGAATCATTTTGACCTTTTTTTTAAAATGTGGATATATTTATATATATATAATTATAATTACATATATAATTACATACACATATATATTTATGGACACACATAAACATAAAAACAAATATATATATATTTATAATATATAATATATATGCACATATATATAATAGAAATGAATATGTATAATATAATCTAATAAATAAACATATAAATATATATGTAAACATAAAACATTAATATATATACACATGTAAATTAAAATATAATAAAAAATAAAACCATATATTTAAAATATAAACACACACACACAGAGATATATACACATATATATAATATAAACATATAAATAATATAAACATTTATATATAATGTAAAATATAAACATATATATATTAATATATAATTATATATATTATAAATTATTTTTTAAACTGAAATCTATATATATATATATCATAATAAAATTATTTATTCAAAAACTGAATAGGTTAGTTTGATTTTTTTTGTGACGCTGGAGGTGTAGGGATTGGCTTTTAGTGGAGGTCTAACTTCTCCTTTCACATGTGTGGAAACTGGGGCTTGGGTATACAAATGGGGGGAGTATGCTAGGTATAGTGTATGGGAGGGTTTTGAGAGTGGATGGGGTTTGGATGTATGTAAAGGTATGGTTTGCTGGGAGGGTGAAAGTTGTTGAGAAGGGTTGGTGATTATGAGAGGCATTGGGTTGGGCAATCTGCTTCTGAAAAATTTGATTTTTTAAAAACCAGAATTGTCTTAAATTTTAGAAACATATTTCCAATGTTTCATCGAAACGTTGGTAAATGTGGCGTGATTTACTGAAATTTCTAAAAAAAACATCTATAAATGAGGTGTCAAAAATTACTGACACTTATAAACATCACAAAAAATTATAAATTTTAAACAAAATTGATGTTTTTAGAAACATCGGTAAATGAGGTGTGATTTACTTAAAATTATAAAAATACACAGGTATATGAATTTACAAAATTTTTAAACATAGATAATGAAAAACAAAAATAACACTAATTGAAATTTTTTGTAGTGATTATGGAGGGGTTTTGGAGGAGGCATTAAGGACCCCATTATGGATTAGTACAACGTTTCATCACCATAAGGATGGACAAACCAAGTGGACCCCCTAGGTTTTGGATTATATGATGGGGGCATGTGTGTTAGACATTGATTAGTGTCGAGAGGATCACTTTAAATTGGTGGAGTTTTCTTATAATAATATATATCATTCCACTATTACCATAGAGCCTTTTGAGGCCCTATACAGGAGACCATGCTGGTCACCAATGTGCTGGAGTAATATTTGAGACACATTTTATGTTGAAATGGAGTTGGTGTAGGTGATGAATAGACAATCCATGAGTAATAGAGGAAATACTAGAGATTATAGAAATATTATTTGGATCAACATCATATTCCCATTGAGTTTGAGTAGGGATACTATGTTTTCCTGAGAGTATCTCCACAATTAGGATTTCGATGAATTTTCAATTGAAGCATTATATACCAAAGGATCATTAAGAAGTTTGAGAGAATATAGAGGTTTTGTGAAGTAACATAACACTTGGAATTTCCCCCATAGTTTACCCGAGTGCATGAATTTGTCCCTTTTTGAGGTTTAGAAGATACACACATTACCCTACACATGTTATTCACTTGGGGAGAGCTGGACATAAATCATGGATACATATGTAGTGATTTCTCATTAGAAATCAGGGACAGACATAAGAGGTACCTACGTGAATAGACCATCCATTTTTTTGCGTTCTTCTATAGCATGGGAGTATGTAAGAGAGATGTTGGGTGACTGTGTGAAAGATTTGGGATTAGTTACCCCACCATTTTAATAGATTTCTCTTTTCAGGGGAAAAAATATTTGTAGGTGGGGATAATGTTATGACTCTTTATTTTTTTGGTTTACTACCTCAAATTTATATATATATATATATATATATATCTGTGTGTGTGTGTGTGTGTGTTGTGTATGTGTGTGTGTGTGTGTGTGGATTATTCATAGTAGTCGACACTATGTTTTGGTGTTATAGGACCCCAAATTTAATATTTTAAAAATATTAAAATATATTAAAGAACACATGCCCATATTTTTGGAATAAACATTTTTTCCATTATATTATACCTCACATGGTAATCCAGATCACACAATTATGTCTAGAACATGCGTTTGACCCTATGTGTTGCATAAGGTTTGTCAGTGTTGGGAATTCAGTCTAAGGTGACAGTCGATAGTGTGTTTACTGATTTAATTAATTTACTTAATCACTAAAAACCTAATTATACTCTATATATTTATTTTTATAAACAATATCAAGGGTTAGTCACATAACATTGTGATATTAGAGTCTGAATGGGGAATAGATTTTTATGAATTACAATAGATCGTGGGTGAATGATCATTTTCAAAAATATTGTTCTTTTCCAATGACGTTCCTCGACATAACAAATGGTAACAGAAAAAACATGTCATTCATTAGTTACTTATCAAAAAATGATGTACATAATTTTATTTTAGATATTTCATCCCTATTTAATTAAATTGATTATAATGGATTATAGATAATTTTAATTTTCTATGATTTATGTTTGTCAGATGAGCCTCATTCCATTTTTTTATTCTTGAACCCAAGATGATTATCCTTGTTTATCAGGGGATTCGACCCAATTTTCTAACAATTAATGGATGTATCCTGAGATCTCATCAGTTAAATATATTCTTAATTAATTATTTTAATATTTACCACATTATTAATTTGACTCATTTTCATTAGAATATGGGGTGAAGGTTTGAAATTTCCAACCAGATTCTAGCATGATCAAACCAATAGGTTCATGGATGATGTATGAAAGAGTTGGAGACTAGATTTTTTTGATTGGATAATGATTTTAATTGATAAATTCTTGTTGGAGACATACATTAGGGGAAGGATCATGGATTCCCATCCATAGGTGTGCAAACTTAGCAGCGTGGGGAAATAATTATGATCCAAATGCGGTTTGGGTGGCCTGAATATGACTAATTATGATGAATCGGGAATATTAATCCCTATATATAAGTTCATCAACTATTTTTTAGTGTTTATTGAGATAATGGTGGTGTACGTTACATTCTTGAAGAGTTATTTGGTTTTCATAAGATCCTAATATATATGGAACACAGTCCTGGAATACCGATTGTATAGTCCCAATGTTTTAGGGGATAGGGTTTTTAGATTAATTAAATGTCACATTCAATAAATAACTCATACAGACCATGTGACCCAGTGCCGGTGACTTGGTGTATACCCTCAAAGTACATGGGAATTGAAATCCATATGTATAGAGTCACAACCAGAGTACACATGCACATCCATGTAATCAGACAAATCAAGGGTTCCCAAACATGGCCAGTGTACATGGACCTAACCAAAGTACATGGGTATGGGATGAATTATAAGAAAACATGATGGAATACATGATAATACCCATGGGTTTAAAGTCAATTCTTGTATACCCTATACAAACAGTATAATTTTGTACGACACATCCACCTTGTGTATCATCATAATTGGCAATTGGATTTGGTCCCATGAGAAGCCAATCCTAATTGGTTTTCTATATAGTATGTTAGTATAACTATAGAATTTGAATAAAATATATGACATGAGGTGTTACAAAAATTATGCTTCTTTTCATGATGTTTGGACTGTGGTAGTGATTAGTTTTATCATCAAATATATATTTGGATTAATATCCCCTATCAAAACTCCTGTAGGTGTCCCCATAATTTTTACATATATTAAGTCAATTTCTCTATACTAATGAAATATTATATCCCTGGTCGATGAATTTATCACCCCCATCTTAATTTCCAATAGGGAATATATCCTACACTAGGGTTAGTTCCCCCTTGATTGTGGAGCGTAGTGGAAATTATGTGACCTCTACACAGATTCACGTATCATTACATGTGGTGTTGAGAATTTAATATTGGTATTTTGGAACTAGGGGATGACTCATATTTTATAGATGGTTTGTGGATATGGAAATACCATTTCACCATCATTTGGGTTTTTATGATCATATCAATCAGGTTTATTTTTACCCTCTTTCTTAGGGGCTGAGTTAACTCTTACTAATTATCTTTCACTCTTTTTGTTTTTTGGGGTGCCTAATGCACATGTATATACTCACCCACATATAGGATTCACCCGCCCATGTTTTCGTGTATGTAAATAACAGACAGATCAGTGATAATATTGGTATACCTAGTTTCGGTGGAGATTAGTGGTTTTTGAAGATTAATGTGTTAGATAGTTGGCCATGGTGATTGGGTGTTAGGATATATTTATTATTTCCCTCTTTCCAGTAACTGTCAGTTTGGGACCTCATTTCTAGTAGTACATGTTTTCCCCTTTATACTCTTCTCATTTTTCTATTGTAATTTGATTCTTTCCTATATTTTTTTCTTACATGTCTCACACTATACATTTTAATTATTTAATTATATATTTGTTATAATGAATGTAAATGGTTGTGTGTGTTCATACATGTACTGTAAAATCCCAGGTAAATGAATTATATAACATTTTCATATAAATTAATATTTTTGAATAAAATATTAATTTTACTTTAAATGGGATGTTATGTTCAATGGCGTACCTGATACACAATACGGGGTTTCCTTTAAATCTAATGTTTCACTCAATGTTGGGTCATACTGAAAAATAATAATATAATATTAGTTTAGATGGTAGTTAATCTCTAGTCATTTTATTGGATTGAATTAATAAAACTAACTAAAATATGATTATATATGATTTTAAAATGTTTTTACATTTATACAATAAAATTTATAGGCATAAAATATGAATGAATCTAATTTTAAGCATAAATACTCTAATATTCATGAAAATGTTGATTTACTTACTTTTGATGGTGAACCCTATTTAAATATATTTTTGGTCACTTTTATATGATCTATTGTACAAAATAAAATTATTATTTCGAATCTAGAGATAAAAATTTACTTTGGGTAAATTTTTGGTATTTTTTTTGAATAAATTCAATTTTAATGAATAGTGAAAAATATTTCATTTTAATTGAAAACTGCATTTTAATCTAATTTATTTATATGGTTATATTATCATTTTAATTGGGTTTAAAGTGTAATCATATTATATTTTTTCAAATTAATCCAATGTTAGTCATTGGAAGTAATTTCACTTTGAAATTGGGCATAAACAAATGTCATTCTTTTGATAGTTAATATTTCATAAAAACACACTTTTGGTTTGGAAAACAAGAAATAATTTTAAATTAATTTATGCCACTTATATGTTTTGAATTTGGAAAAATGGATTCCATGTTTGTAATCAAGAGGTTTAAATTTTGTAAATAGGTAAATTTTATTTTTAGATATTATGATTATTAACATCAGTAAAAATCTTATTTACCATGGTTAAAGGTTAAATCTGGTAAATAAGGGAAAAAATTATATTATAATAATATTTAATTACCATAATATGTGTTCTAATCCTATTGGTTGATACAGTTCTGATCATGGTAATCCTTGGGTCGATTTTGAGACCCCATGGAGCCACTTAAGAGTGATAATGACACTTTATATTAATTTATTTAATGTAAAGACAAAAATGATAAAAACATATATCTTTTAGTAAATAAATTAATACATAGGGTTATATAAGTTGTCTCTTAGACTATAAATATTCATTTCAAATATAAAAATATTTCCTACTTGATGTTATTTTGTTTTTAATTTTTATACATCATATAAATAAAATTATTTATGTCACAATAATGATGTAGTATTTACCTCATTGATGAATGATTTAAATAAATTAAATTTTAAATTTTTAAATACCATCAAAAACATTTCCAATTATTATTGGAAGATTTTATTTTTAACATGAGTCATCTTATCTTTGCCTTTAATGAGTTTTTGAATTTTAGAAACGAAAGATCATTATATAATAAAAAAAATATTTTCAAACATTTCTTAAGAGCCCCTCCTCCCCCTTATAAAATGCTTTCACTTCTAACCCATTACTCACACTACTCAAGTAACTTGGATTATCCAAACTCTATACAATTTAACTCCCTACATTCATAACCTCCCCCTAGAATCCTTCTCCTAGAAATAATTCAATTCAATTAAACCTTTTGGTTCCAACCAAAGATAGATACCTGATTTAAAGGTAACGTCTTCTCTTATGTTCTGTTGTTTTATTTTATTTCTCCAACCCTCTAAACTCATTTTAGTCCTTTCATTTATAACCAATCCTATATCCTCAATATAATAGGTTGTTTTTTTGAGATGAATTCAAACTAAATTTACAAACACCTTCAACTAATGGGTAATGAATATACTATTTTAGTGGACGACGAACTACCTCCTCATGAATCAATGATTATTCAATATTCTCCTACCACCTATTATGGGGTCATTAAGATAGAACTACATTTATATGTGATATATATTTTCTTTATATTTTTTCTATGATGATTTATTTTTTATTTATATAATTCCTTTATGGTTTACATTGGGGGTAAATATGATAATTTCATATGAGGAATTGCGGACTACCACCCGCACAAAGTGATATGACTCTTTCATGCCATACGTGGAAGATATAAAGGATGGAGATAATTAAATTATATATGAAATTATACTATAATTATAATATACCTATTTATCATTATATTTTTATTCCATTAAATATGAAATTGAAATGATAGTGTCCTTCATGCATATGTACAGCTTCCCATCTCCACGAACGGTGCATTTCATTTCTTATCTACGAATATTTTGTAATATTATAAATACATATAAATATATAAACTATATATATATATATGATATATATGATATATAAATCATGAATATCAATTTTGAGACAATATAATTTCTTCCACATGGGAAATTTATAATTATAATAAGTTCATTTTAAACTCAAGTTTCGAACATCGACTAAATGTCCGATATGAATTCAAATAATTTAATAATTGTTATAGCAAGGTAATAATTGATATAACATGAATAATAAACATGAAAAAGGTGATTATGAAAGTATGAATTAACATCAGTTTATTATTTAGGAGATTAAATAATGATCAAGTCAAGTCGGACATGTGTTATGTGGTTTCTTGTCTCACATTTAATTCCATGAGATTTCCATTGTTCACGACTTATTTGTTGCATATAGTGTATTGTGTATTGTAATTTGATATATATTATCATTATTATATTTATATTCATGTTATTTATGTTATTATCTGATTCATAAGTTGGTTATTATCTTTTGGTCATATGACTCGATTGATTAAAACGTTTTATGGGTTTTCATTTAACGTTTTATTCCTATGAGATTCATGCTATATTTTCTACCATTTCCATTTGTGTAGTGTATGTACGGATCGTGATTGTATTCTATGTGCAATATACTTTTCTTTATGGGTATTTAAATCTTCATTTTATGTTCCTTCTTTCATGTGGTCTATGTTTCCTATGTTACCAAATCAGAAGGGGAACTTGTTAACCCAATTTCCATTTCTTGGGTTAATCTTCTAATTATTAATTATTTCATGCTATTATTATGGGTGGAATAACTATTTTTTTTGAAATTTAAACTTTCCTTTGTGTGGATATACTTTTGATACACATAACCACTCCATTGATAAATTCTCAAGTAATCAATATGAACTTGGTTGGAGTAATTTTAACTCAATTTCCATTCATTCAGTTAAACATCCAAGTCATTGGTGTTGTTTTTACATAAATATGTCTGAATTTTCTCTTATTTATTTACACTAAATATCCAATAATATTTATTTTATTTATATTTTTCACTCATTATTATGTAATTTATTTATCCTTAATCTAAGGATATAGTTTTTATAAGGGATTTCATCTCAATTTTAATTCCATTGAGACTTCACTGTTGTTATTCACCAATTCTATCTTATATGGTGTATATAAAATCTTTTGGCATATTATAGCATAAATAATTTTATGCATGTGATATTATAATGTTATGATTAAATGTTATTCCTCAATTATTTGTATTCAAGCGTCTCTCATTTTTTGAAAAACTCTTTAACTAAAATATCATTTAAATGTTCAAAATATGTATTCATCTAAATATTTCTCATTAATGTCCATTTTTAAAAAATGTTTTTAATTATTTATTTAGATGGACATTAATGTTTTAAAATGTTAATTCCTTTTAATGTTTTAAAGTGGAATGGGACACTTTGATTCAGAACACTCTTTATTAAATGTTATAAATGGTTTTGAAAATGGGTTGATAAAGCATTGTTTAAGTCAATATATTGAAATGACATATTAGGATTACAATGTGGAAATTTTATCTTTCCTTTTTTATTGTCTTATGTGTTATTAATATATTATGGTTATTGGGAATTGTTTACATATACAGGTGGTTCGTTGATAATCCTAGGGCGAGTGAGCCTGAGATAGCTCTCCAATGCATTGGGTAACGTGATGGAGGTAAATGTTAATGTTTCTCCTATGAGATTTAGGGAATATACTGTGATGGTAATACCAACATAACTCCCTATGTAGTTGTGTTAGCTATAATGTATGTATGATATGGATACCACAAGTTACCAATATGATTTATGATATCTATGTGTTATTCATAAATATTATAATTTCTTGAGGTATGTTATGATAGAAAATTATTGTTTCATTGATTTGTATTTATTGATGGGTTAATGTTTCCATTCCTTGTTTAAAACCCCTTAATGAACTTATTAGTCTAACCCCATGTTTTGAATTGTTTTTAAGAGGACTTAAAGATGAACATGTTCATGGATGGGATAAAGGAAAAGTATTGATGTCTAAAACATAGAACTCGAAATGTTTTTTTAGAGATTCTATTTTATGAAAAAATAGATACTGAGTTAAAGTGTCTACTTTGTATTTTTTTTCTAAATTTAATGTATAGATATAGACTACTTCTCTAAAACAATAAACCTGAAAAGATCCTCAATGTTAATTATTCATTTAATTCAAGATTATGTAATATTTAAGGTTGGGTCCATATTGTTGGTATCAGAGGTTGGTTTATATAAATTTAGAAGTTAGGGTGTTATTTAAGCATAAGTGATATAACCATAATGGTTAGATTATTGGAAAGAGTCATAGTTTTTTTAGATAACTCAAATATGTTTAAGATAACATGAACAATTATGTTTTTGTATTTACCCTCATAAGATAGTATATGATGATTTTACTAATATACTAACACTAACGATTTTGGTTTTAGTTAATGGCTAGATCTAGAAGGCATAAAAGTAATAGTGGATGTGAAGAAAACTATGACGGTTTTCGGAATAAGAAATTGAATGAAATGGAAGCTTCAATTAGAACTCATGGGGTTATTCTCAACAAACTATCTGGATTCATGATCGACCACCTGAACCCTATAGACTTTTAAGGCATCATATATGCAAGAAACAAATCGTTACATATGTTTAGGTAAAAATCATAAAGGTATGTATATTCAATAACCTTTGTGTCAAAGTTGTGGAAAGAGACACGTAGGAAAATGTTTCAAAGGGATGGGAAGATTCTATAGATGTGGTAATGAAAGTCATTGAGCATGAACCTTCCATTGAAAAAGGAGTCATCTAGTTGACTTCAAGAAAGGGAAAGAAGTTATTTCTGATGGATGAATTTAATGTTTTAAATGTGGTGGCTTCTAGCATGGTGGTGGATACCATGATTGATGACTAGATTCTGGTGGAAATTTTGGCCGGAGTAGACCGACAAGGGTGTGAATACGCTGTGTGTTGGTAGGTAGGGCTTAGAGATACAGAGGGGGTTACAAGGATGCATCCATTTTGGGTTTTCCACTAGATCTGGTTTCTGAACAGATCTTGATCTAGTGTGCACAGATCTGGTTTTTCCAGATCTATGGCACAAAAAAATTTCATGGCCATGTAGTGGTGGGTGATGCGGAGTCGACTGTGGCGAGGATGTGCTACAGACGACTAAGGACCTATGTGACAATGTGGACTCACCGTTGGAGCGGAGGGCTACTATCACTGTGGTGTTGTTGTGTTGCGGTGGTGTCCCTCATCAGTATCATGTGAGTCTGGATAAGTAGTGGGTTATTTGTCGACATCAGGTGTTCATTTTTTAGGGGCTAGATGTGGCAGCATCTGGTTTCTTTACTGGTCTCCACGATGAGAGTTTCCTTTGGCTACATCCAGCAGTGTAGTATGCTGGCGTCAGTGGTAGGCTTCCCAGTAGCGGGAGTGGGAATCAGATGGGTTTTTACTGTGGTATCTGATGTGTGGTACTTTTAGCCTCTGGCCTTCAGGGATGCAATGGGTTCCCCTTTAGCTAGTTTAAAAATGACCATTTCTTCATATTATTAATAAATTTTAGGACTGCCATTTCATGGTCCTCATTTTTCTTGTATTTCTTAGCTGATGTTTTTACATCATTGAATAATAGAAAATAATTAATGATTTTTTTGTAGGAGTCAATTATTATAGAATATTTTTGGAAAATAATGGATAATGTATCATGGAGAATATTGAATGAGTTAAAAGTCTTCATGTAAGGAATTCAAGGTATATGTTACATTTTAGGATGATGAAATGCTAAGAATTATTACAGATCCGTTGATTATGGGATTACATTGGAATTATATTTCTAGTATGAGTAACCATGATGTTTGATATGTGAAACTTTTATTCAATAAATAGTTATCTTTTATTTTTTGGAGTAACGATTGAAGTATTATTTTAGAAGAATATATGTTCTTATTGTTGACATAAGGTGATTTGGGTTATTTATGGAAATGACAAACCTATCATGGAGAATATGATATTAGGTTAATTACACTTCAGTATGATTCTTTATGGGTAGTCGATTTTTTTTGAGATGAATGTTAATATTTACTGTGGAATACTATATCATTAAATCCTTCTGAGTTTTGTGTTTCAAAATTAATCTGGATTATTTTGAATAATTTTACAGAAAATTGTTTATTGAATGGTCTTTCTTGAACTTTGGGTTCTTTTGTTGAATTTTAGGGATTAAGATTAGTATTTATTTTTATAAAGGATTAACATTTTAAGGATTATCTGATCATGTTCTAACCAATTTTGGTTTTGGTTTGTGACTAAATATAGGGGTAATATATAGTTTATCTTTTGTAGAATAGGTGATACACTATAATTTTATTCTAGCACTTTAGGTAAGACTTGTCCTCTTGAATACATACCGATTGGAGAAAAAAAAAAGAATTTGTGGAAGAATTTAATTAATGGATGACACTATACAAGACAAGTAAATATATTTACTTATTATCTTAGTCTATTTTTTAATAAAATTATTCAAATCTATGAAAAGGATCTTGATGAAAAAAATTTATAAGCTCTCTTTTATCATCATACATTTACCCAACCACAAATTTATGGTATTATGGTTGTTACCTATCTATGATCACGTTCCCTATCACCCTTTATTAATCTATAAGAGTTAGTTTCTTTTCAATATCCATGTTTTTAAGGAATCTTAGTATCTGTTGTCTCAGGTGACCTTTGTACTTCTATTCCATTATTTTGATGTAATATTTTTATTAACTCCTTATCCGATGTGGGACATTCAATGAAGTTTCCAAGACCAATTTTAAAATTGTGAGCACGCAATTCCCAAAAGGGGGGAAGGATGTAACATCATAGGTAAATAAAGTATATTTCATTTTTATATTTATTAATAAATGTGAATTAAATATTTATTTTACATGAAATGGGCTTCCATGTTTGATGTCCTAACCGATATGTAACACTGAGTTTCTTTAAAATCATATGTTGCACCCAATGTTGGATCATACTGAAAAATAATAATATAATAATATTTTAAATGGTATTTAATGCCTAGTCGTTGTATTATCATGAATGAATAAAACTAACTAAAATATGATTATACCTGTATTTTAATTTTTTTTACATTTATCCAATAAAATATAGAGTGTTAAAATGTGAATGAATCTAATTTTAAGCATAAATACTCTAATATTCATTAATATGTTGATTTACCGCCTTTTTAGGGTGAACCCTCTTTAAATATTGGTTTTGTAACATTAATATATTATATTTTATAGAATAAAATTATTCATTAGAATTTGGAAATCAAAATTTACTTTGCGTAAATTTTTGGTATTTTTTCTAAAAAAAACTCTTTTTTAATGAATAATGAAAAATGTTGTATTTTAATTCAAAACTGCTTTTGAATATAATTTATTTATTTGGTAATATTATCATTTTAACTTGTTTTAATGTTTCATTATATTATATTTTAACCAATTAATCCAATTTTGGTCATTGGAAGTATGTTCACTTTAAAATTGTATATAAACAAGTGTCACTCTTTTAATAGTTATTATTTCTTAAAAACACATTTTTTGTTTGGACAACCAGAATTTATTTTAAATTAATTTATTCCACTTATGTGTTTTGAATTAGAAAAAATGGATTAAATATTTAGAATCTTGAGGTCTAAATTGTATAAATCTGTTTCTTTTATTTTTAGACATTAAAAATATTTACTTCAGTTAAAATTTTATTTTCCATGTTTAAGGGTAAATCTGGTAAAGAAGGGTAAAAAATAATATAATAATAATATTAAATTACCATAACAAGTGTCCTAATCCTATTGGAAGATACATTTATGTCCCTAGTCATTCTTGGTTCAATTATGGGACCCCATGCAGCCACTTAAGAGTGATAATGACACTATATATAAATTTATTTAATGTAAAGGAAAAAATGACATAAACATATATCTTTCAGTAAATAAATTTTAACATTGGGTTATATAAGTTATCTCTTAGAGTATAAATATTCATTTGAATTATAAAAATGTTTCCGACATTATTTAGTTTTGTTATAATTTTTAGACATCAAATAAAAAATATTTATGACATAATAATGATGTAGTATTTGCCTCATTAATGAATGATTTAAATAAAAAAGATTATAAAAATTACAATAATATCTAAACCCTGTCCAATTATTATTGGATGATTTTATTTAGAACATGAGTCATCTTATATTTGATTTTAATTAGATTTGGACATTTAGAAACCAAAAATCATTATATAATAAAATAATATTTTTAAACTTTTCTAAAGAGACCCACCTCCCCCTTATAAAAATTCCTCACTAATACCCCATTCCTCACACTTCTCAAGCCCCTTGTATTGACCAAACTCTACCCAATTAATCTACCTAAATCTCTCTTCTCCTATTAGAAGGCTTCTTTAAGTATGAAGGGTATTCAATTAAACATTTTGGTTCAAACCAATGGGAGATACCAGATTTAAGGGTAACGTCTTCTCTTATGTTCTTTTGTTTTATTTTACTTCTGCAATCCCCTAAACCATTTTTATTCTTTATTTTATAACAACACCAGTATATTCAATATAAAAGGGTGTTTTTATGATATTTATTCTAACTAAACTTACACACCTCCATCTAATGGGTAAAGAACATACAATTTCTCTAGACAACAAGCTACTGCCTCATTAAACGATGACTGTTCAATCTTCTCCTACCACCTCATATGGTGCCCATTAAGATATAATTGTATTTATATGTGATATATATTTTATTTATATTGTTTCTATGATTCTATATTTTTCATTTATATAATACCTTTATGGTTTCCATATTGGGTAAATACGATAATTTCTTTTGAGGAAGTGCAGACTACCACCCCCTCAAAGAGATCTGACTCGTTCATGAAATACATGGAATGTATAAAGGATGAAGATAATTAAATTATATATATGATATTATACTGGAATTATAATATAAATTTTTATCATTAAATTTTTATTCCATTAAATATGAAATATAAGTAAAAGTATCATTCATGTGTACGTACGACTTACCTTCTCCATAAACGGTGCATTTCATTCCTTATCTCCAAATGTTATGTACTATTATAAATATATATATATATACTACATATATATTATATATATTATATATATGATTTATAAATCATGAATATAATTCTGAAGATAATGGAATTTCGACCACATGGTCAATTTATAATTATAACAAGTTCATTTTTAACTCATGTTACGAACATCGACAAAATGTCTGATATGAACACAAATAATTAAGTAATTGTAATAGCAAGGTAATAATTGATATAAAAGGAATAATAAAAATGAAAAAGGATTTAAGAAATTATAAATTTACATTATTTTATTATCCAAGAAATTAAATAATGATTGAGTCAAGTCGGATATGAGGTAAGGGGTTTCTTATATCCCTTTTAATTCCATGAGATTTCCATTGTTTTCCACTTATTTATTTCATGTGGTGTATTGTGTACTAAAATTTGATATATATTATCATGATTCTATTTAAAATCACGGTATTTTGTGATTATTTGGTGTTTATTAACTTTTGGTCATATTACTTGATTGATTACATCATGTTAAGGGTTTTCATCTCACATTTTATTCCCTTGAGATTCATGCAATATTTTCCACTATTTACTTTTGTGTGATATATGTGTACTTACCATGATTTTATTCTTTGTGTAATATAATTTACCTTATGGTTATTTAAATCTTAATCTTATGCATCTTCTTTTATGTGGTGTATGTTTCAAACTTTACCAAATCATTAAGGGAACTTTTTATCCCAATTTCTATTCCATTGGTTAATCTTCTAATTCTTAATTATGTCATCCTATGATTATGTTTGGAATCACTATTTAATTATTTTTTCTGTAATTTTCACTCCCTTTAGTGTGGATATACTTTTTATACACATAAGCACTCCATTGATAAATTCTCAAGTCATCGATATGAACTTGACAAGAGTAATTTTAACTCAAATTCCATTCATTGTGTTAAACATCCAATTCATTGGTGTTGTTTTAACAAAAATATGTTTGAATATTCTCTAATTTATTTACACTGAATATCAAATCATATTGAGTTTATTTATATACGTCACACATTATTATGTAATTTATTCGTCCTTAATCTAAGGATACCTTTTTTATAAGGGATTTCATCTCAATATACATTTCATTGGGACTTCATTGTTGTTATGAACCAATTAACTCTTATATGGTGTATATACTATCCTTTGGAATATTATATCATGAATAACTTTATTCTCATGATATTATAAATTTTTGATTAAATTTTATTCCTCAATTATTTTTATTCAAGTTTCAATCATTTTTTTTAAAACCCTTTATCTAAATTATAGTTTTAAATGATTAAATAATTTATTATTCTAAATATTTCTCACTAATGTCCGTGTTTTCAAAATAATTTGATGAATTATTAAGATGAACATTAATGTTTTAAAATTTTAATTCCTTTAAAAGATTAAAACTGAGATGGGACACTTTGATTCACAAATCCCTTTATTAAATGTTTTAAATGGTTTTGAAAATGGTTTGATAAAGCATTGTTTATGTCAATATATTGAAATGATATATTGTGATTGCAATATGGAAATGTTATCTTTCCATTACTCTTGTTTAATGTATTATAAATATGTTATTTTTATTTGGAAATGTTCTTTTATATGGGTGGTTTTGTGATAATCTTTCGGTGGGTGAGCCCAAGAAAGCTATCCAGTGCATTGGGTAACCTGACGTAGGTAGACATTAATGTTTCTCTTAAGAGATTTAAGGAATATACTGTGATTGGTATTCCAACGTAACTCTCTACATAGCTGTGATAGCTAGAATGTAAGTATATCATCCCGGCCTTTTCTTACATTATTATTACATCATTTTAATGGTAAAAAACTAATAGTATTACACATATAGGATCCAAAAGTTTAGTGTCTTGGTCAAACTAGGACCATACATAGCAATTACAATATCAATCATAAACAGTTATTTAATTTCTTCTTCTCTAGATAATTATTGTCACTTGTCATCTCCTTAGTATTTGTAACAACCTGAGGATATACAATAAAAGGGGTGAGCTAAAAGCCCAGTTAGTGTATAGATAAGAAGAATATATCATGGGGTGAGCATAATTATGACATAGGTAATGAAATCCTGAACATGAAAGGAACATAAATAAAAATCATGAAATGTGGCAACGCATAAAAATGAAACAACATGATTTAGTGGTTAACTACCACACATACTTATGAAACAAGATAGAATCCTGTTCACACATCATTTAACATTTACTCATGAGATTCATCACTTTACCCAACGCATTGGAGTGTTGTATAATTCTGGGCGAACCCGTCACTTTGAATCATTCATATTGGGCTATATAATTCCGGACGCACCCGTCACATCATAACATTATCATTATCATGATTTCCACATAGAAAAAATATCAATATTGAACAAAACTAAACCATGTAAAGGAATTGGTTTCACCACATAAGAATACATTCATAAGCTTTGGGTTCCCATAATTAAGAGGGAACAACATACTTGATACAAGAACCATTGACCATGAATGAGAGGTAAAAGTTTAGTTCTTAAAAGAAGAGTTATTTTGGAAAAAATTTGTTTTGAAATGTACTTCATTAGAAAACATTTATATCCCAGAAAAGGTATGATAATTATGAAGAAATTATCTTTATGGAGTAACCTTATAAAATGGAGTTAAAGAGGGAGAACCCGATGGAAGAAAATTGATTTTGAGATTTCCCCTTACCTTGTATCTGAATGCTCCCTTCGCATTAATGTCCTGTATAATGAAATTATATTCATTAACTAGAAATAAATAACCTTGTGTAAATTAATATGGTTCATTATGGTTCCATTAAGTGATTTTATGTTCCTTTGGATAAGTTATAGTGTTTAAAAACATTTTTTGGGAATGTTTGTTTTTATGGTTTTCTTGAGTGGTTCACTTGTATTCTTAAATTGATGTTTGGGTAGAACATGGATAAACATCCAGAAATGATATTAAATGTAATTAATCTTATTACAGGAGTTTTAATGATCTTATAATGAATCTTATTATATCTTTTTGGATGAATCATTAGATAATAATTAAATTATGATTCTTTGGGTTAATTTGGGCGATTTTTCGATCACAACGAACTTGTTTTTATTTATCACTTAATAATATGTTCATAAATGAGTTCCAAAACATTAAATAGAACATAAAACATATAAAATATTCTGTTTCAACTAAAAAAATGGTTTAATGACCACATCTAATTGTTTAAATGGAAGAAGAAATCATGTCATTCTTGAAAGTGATAAATTAACACCACACGAACAATGTTCTATATAATAAAATAAAAGGAAGAGGGAAATGGGGGTGGATGATATAATATCCCATTATAATAATTAAATTACATTATATGTATAATATTGGAGTTAAAATACAATTTGGATGAAGAGAGGTGGGGTGAGATCATGAAATGAACTTGAACTTCATTGAAAATTAAAGGAGAAGAGGGAGAGAAATTACCAGGGAGAGAAATTACCTCTTGAATCCTTCTCTTGAGAACCTCCTTAAGGGCCTAAGATTGGCCTTTTGATGAGACCAGAAGATCTTGGACGAGGGGTATGGGATAGGGAGGATTTTTCAGAAGATTTTGGAGAAGGCTTGGATCTTGAGAGGTGTGATGGAATGAGGGTGTGAAGGGAGGTTTTTATAGTACAGGGGATGGGTAAATTTTGAATATTAAATTCATTATTTTATTATATCTTTCAAGACAACCAATAGTATTGTTTCATGTGACCCCTAATAGTAATATGATAATGTGACTTCGAACCATGTGGCCTTGAATCACTTGTGATGTCATGAATAGTGTATTTAACTGTTAAATTGTATATACGGTATTTTACCGTATTTCACTATTCATAAAAAATTTGAGTTTTTCAGAAAAATTCCAAAAATTTACCCTAACCATTTTTCGATGTGTAGAATTCAAAAATGTAGTCCTTTTTTCATAATTAATTTTATAAATATTATTAATTTTATTTTTAAATAAAGTAATAGTTAATTCGAAAAATAACAATCTTAAAGGGGCACTTAGTTTTTTTTCTTATAGAAAAATTAATTAAGATCTCATTATATTATTTCCTTAAGAAAATAATATAAAATAATTATTTACTATTCATAAGATTCATATTACTATTCATTTTACTATTCATAAGGTTATGTTACTATTCACCAAAAAAACAAGTTTGTTCTATCAGACTCCAAAAATCTTCTTGAACACAACCGTGTATGTTAGATTTTCAAAATTTCAAACACATAAGTGACAAACTTATGTTCAAAGGTCACTTATCACTTAGTAGTTCATTATGTTGTGAATTCCTGTGATTTTATGACATAATTTTATGAAGGTAATTTTTATTTAAAAACATTTGGTCATTAAATTCACCCCCCATAAAAATTTCCCCCTTAAAATTTTGTTTTACATAAACAGGTGTGGGTACTTCTCCTTAATCGCTTCTTTCTGTTCCCAAGTCACTTCCTCAAAGATATGGTTCCTCCAAAACTCTTTGACAAGGTGGGTTGTCTTGTTGCATATAAACTTATTACTTTAGTCTAGAATCTTTAAAGGTTGATCCTCATAAGAGAGATCATCTTCCAGCTGCACCACCTCTGAGTTTTGTACATGTGCGGGATCAGGTATGTACTTCCTCAGGAGTGATACCTGAAAAACATCATAAACTTTAGCCATATTTTGTGAAGGTGGATGCCAAGAGGCCACGACTTCTACACGGTCAAGGATCTCAAAGGGGCCAATGTACCTTGGTCTTATAGATTCCCTTTCTTCCAAAATCGTATGACTCTCTTCCATGGAGATATTTGAAGGAAGACTTTATCTCCAACGTCAAACTCCATGTCACTTCGACGGTTGTCAGCATAGCTCTTTTTCCGACTTTGAGAAGATTTTATGTGTTTCTGGATGACTTGAACTTTCTCTGTAATCTCTTGAACAATATCAGGTCCATGTAGATTTTTTTCTCCAACTTCATCCCAATAGGTTGGAGTTCTCCATCTCTTTCCATACCGAGATTCATATGGAGCCATATGAATACTCGAGTGGAAGCTGTTGTTGAATGAGAAGTCAACTAATGAGAGATGTTGATCCCAACCACCTTTGAATTCTAGAGAGTAGGCTCTAAGAATATCATCAAGGGTCTGAATATTCCTTTCAGATTGGCCATCAGTTTGGAGGTGATAGGCCATGTTGAAATTTAATTCAGTACTCAAAGCATGTTAAAGCCTCCTCCAGAATTTAGATGTGAACCTCAGATCATACTCAGAGACAATTGAATGTGGAACACCATGCATTCTCACCACTTCCTTCACATATATCTTTGCAAGTTGTTTAAGTGAGAGATCTTCCCAAATAGCGATAAAATGGGCCATCTTAGTGAGTCAGTCAACCACAACCCATATCGCATTATTTACCTTTGACGTCTTCAAGAGACCCGTGACAATGTCCATGGTAACAATTTCCCATTTCCACATGGGTATAGACAATGGCTTCAATATAACTTTGGACTTTTTCCTCTCATCTTTAACTTTCAGACATACCAAGCACCATGATATATATTCCACAATCTCATTATTCATGTTGTCCCACCGGAAGTGTTCCTGGAGATCACAGTACATCTTGGTACTCCCAGGATGGATAGAGAATGTTGAGCTATGTGCATTGTCCAATAGCTCCTTCTTTATCCCGAGTGATGAAGGCACACAAAGCAGTGTTCCAAATCGAATCACACCATCATCATTGATATGGAACTCTTGCATCTTACCTTCCTTTACTTTATTCACCCACTTTTGTATCTCCACATCATCCATTTTTTCTTCCTTAATCTTCTCCTGTATGGATGGTTGTGCAATAATTTGGGCAAGGTAGGATGTATCCCCACCCCGTATGGTTTACAAATCCATTCTTTTGCATATCCAGGAAGATAGGGTCTTTCTCAATCCACAGCATGGATAGTGTAGGAGGTTTTTTTCTTAGAGCATCAACTACCTTCTTCGCCTTTCCAGAATGATAGTGAATAGTCCAATCATAATTCTTGATTAGCTCTAACAATCTCCTTTGACGCATGTTGCGATCCTTTTGTGTGAATATATACTTTAGGCTATTATGGTCTGTGTATATGTTACACTTGTCACCATAAAGGTAGTGCCGCTAGATTTTCAAGGAAAAAATCATGGTTGTTAGCTCTAGATCATGCGTCGGGCATTTCTTCTCATGGATCGTCCACTGCAATGAGGCATAGGCTATCACTTTGTCATTTTTCATGAGTAAACAACCCATGCCTTTCCTTGAAGCATCACTATATATAACTGAACTTATTCCACTTTTTGGTATTGTGAGTATAGGTGCAGTGATCAACCTTCTATTTAGCTAATTGAAGTTTCCCTCACATTCTTCTGTCTAGACAAACTTTACCTATTTCCTTGTTAACTTAGTTAGCGAGCTTGACAATAGTGAGAAGTTTCTCACAAAATGTCGGTAGTACCCAGCTAATCCAAGAAAACTATGGATTTATGTGACACTAGATGGCCTGGGCCATTCCTCAATCGCATTTTGTCTATGAAGGATCCATAGAAATTCCCTCAGATGTGATTACATGTCCCAAGAACTTTACTTGCTTCATCTAAAAGTCACACTTGCAAAAATGGCGTGAAACTTCTACTTTCTCATTGTCGACAACACAAGTCTTAGATGTTCTTCATGTTCCACATTTCTCTTGGATTAGATGAGAATATCAACAATAAACACTACCACAAATTTGTCGAGGTAATGTCTATAGACTCTATTCATAAAATCCAGGAATATTGTAGGGGAATTATTAAGTCCGAAGGGAATCATCAAAAACTCATAGTGCCCATATATTGTGCAGAAGGCAGTATTTTGAATATCTTCCTTCTTCACCTTTACCAGATGATATCCAGAACGATGATCCACCTTTCAGAAGTATTGAGAACCTATTAACTGATCGAACAAGTCATCAATCTTTGGAAGAGGAAACATGTTCTTTATGGTGATCTTGTTGAGTTCCCGATAATCGATACACAACTGCATTGTTCCATCCTTCTTCTTCACAAAGAGAACTAGTGCACCCTAAAGTGATTCACTAGGGAATATGAACCCTTTGTCTAGATTCTCTTGTATCTACTTCTTTAACTCCTCTAGTTTGAAAGGATCCATCCTATAGAAACACATCGAGATTGGATTAGCTACGACTATGAGTTCAATTGAGAAATCTACCTCACAATCTGATGGAATTCTGGGCAACTCTTCAGGAAATATATCACAGTATTCCCTCACGATGGGCATTTCATCAAGGTTGGTACTTTTCGTCGACTCAACCATTTGGGTGAGGTATGCTTCTTTATAGTGAATAATCACCCACACCATTGAAGGATTTTTCAAAGGAGATTCATGATCTTCCATGCATTTGTTGAAGAGCCTGGGATAGTTCGGAATATGAAAAGATATTTCCTTTCCCGACAGTTGATATGTGCTCTGTATAATGATATCCAATCCATTCCCATTATAGAGTTGAATTCCTCCAAGGGAATTATTATGGGATTTTCTGGAAGAATCATCCCACATACGCCAACAGGAGAAGAGTCAAACACTTGGGTTGCAATGATTTCACAACTTGGTGTTTTTACAAATATCGCTTCAAGGTTTTGGGGCTTCGATTCTATAGTTCAAGCAAACATGCAAGATATAATGGAATGTTTAAAACCAAAATCAAATAATAATTTTTACATTCTTTAGTGAATAGGAAGTGTAACTTGTATGAATTCATTATCATGCTCCACATCTGCAGTAATTATGGCATAAGCCTTCCCTTCATCCTTTGTCTTTGGAGGTTTCTGATGCTGATTACCCTTATGAACTCGAGGTTTAGTGCACTGGTTTTCATAGTGCCCTATCTCCCTACAGTTGTTCCATTGAACTATGACTGGTTCTATCCTTTAATCGGATACATTATCCTTCCTTTTCATGTCTTTTTGACACTCTTGGGCATGGTTTCTTATTTCCCACATTTTAAGCATTTCCCCGTCCCTTTGAGAAAGTCCCCATGCTGCAACTTCCCACATTTTTGGCATGTGGGTCATTGATTTTTCTTCCCACCTTTGTCATTAGATCCACTTTCTTGAAACTCCATATTTCCTTTCTTATCACCATATCCATGGGACCATTCTCCAAACTCCATATCCACTTTGAGAGCACATCGAATTATTTCTTCAAAAATCCCAATGTATCGAATTGCAAGAGCCTTTCGAAGGTGTGGTTATAATCTACTAAAGAATCTATCAATTTTGCTGTCATTGTTGATAACAAATCCTGAATCATACCTTGCAAGCCTTGTGAAATTCACTTCATAGGTTTTGATAGATTCTCCTTCTTTTTTACTTGATCTCTATAAATTCCCTCTACATCATCTTACTAAGAGTTTGTGGGAAATATTTATTAAGAAACATTATCTTAAAGTCATCCCATTCCATCTCTTCAATTTCCTCCCTTGTCATGGTGTTCTTAATCGAAGCCCACCATTGATCAGCTTCTCCATCTAGATGATAAACATCTAGGGTCACCTTCTCCATCTCAGAATAGTGAAAACAGAAAAGATCTTCTCCATGGAGTTATCCCACTGTTCTGTAACTAGTGGATCAGATGATCCAGTAAATGTCGGTGGTTGTTGCTGCATAAAATATTTGATATCCAGTTTCTCCCTCATTGGTGAAGGAGGAAATTCCCCATTATTATGGTTATTTTTCATAACCTGAGATAATTGGGTAATCATCTCAATGAATTTTTGAACTCCACATCACAAATCACTGTGGATGTCGTTCGGGTAATCGTTTCATTGGCCCTCGCACGAGTTGTTGGCCTGATTTCTCATGGTTCCAACCATTTTCTAAAATAGAAAAGGTTATAACAATACATATGTAAACAATTTATGAATATCTTATTCAGTTAAAAAATTTATACCAAAAACATAACATATTGAATCCCTGTGTAGATTTTCTTGTGTGCTTACTTGTACTTAGCCTTTTTCTAGAGGTTTTCTCTAGGGTTCAGTAATCATAATTCCCAAATTAACTAAACCATTCATCTAATAACAACTATAGCATCCCGTAATTTTCTTACATTACTAGTAAATCATTTGAAAGGTAAAAAACATTATAGTATTACACATAGAGGATCCAACGGTTTAGTGTCTTGGGCAAACTAGGACCATACATAGCAATTACAACCTCAAGCATAATCATTTATTTAATTTCTTCTAATCTAGCTTCTTATTGTCACTTGTCCTCTCCTTAGTATTTGTAACCACATAAGGATATAAATTAAAAAGGGGTGAGCTAAAATTATAGAAAGACCGTATATAAGAATGATATAGCATGGGGTGTGTATAATCATGACATTGGTAATGAAATCCTAAACTTGAGAGGAACATAAATAAAAGAATTGAAATGTGGAAATCCATAAAAATGAAACATCATGTTTTAGTGGTTAAATACCACACATACTTATGAACCAAGATAGAATATTTTCACACATAATTTCATATTTATTCATGATATTAATCAATTTACCCAATGCATTGGAGTGTTGTATCATTCCAGGAACACCCGTCACTTTGAAACATTCATATTGCGCTATATAATTCTGGGCGCACCTGTCACATTATAACATTTTCATTATCATGATTGCCACATAGAACACATATCAAAAGTTAACATAACTAACCCATGTAATGGAATGGGTTTCATCACATAAGAATACATTCATAAGTTTTGGGTTCCCAAAAGAAATATGGATCAACATTCTTAATAGAAGAAAAATCAACCATGAATGAGAGGTAAAAGTTTACTTCTTAAAAGAAGAGTTATTTTGGAAAAAATTTGGTTTGACATTAACTTAATTAGAAAACATGTATATCCCAGAAAAGGTAAGATAATTATGATGAAATTTTCTTTAATAAGTAACCATTTCAAAATGGAGTGAAAGAGGGTGAACCCGAAGGAAGAAAATTTGGTTCAACATTTCCGCTTACCTTGTATCTGATTGCTTCCTACCCTTTAATGTCCCGTATAGTGAAATTATATTCATTAATTAGAAATAAAGAACCTTTTTTACGTTAATATGGTTCATTATGGTTCCATTAAGTGACTTTATGTGCCTTTGGATGAGTTATAGAGTTTAAAAACATTGTTCGAGAATGTTTTTGTTTATGGTTTTCTTGAGTGGTTCACATATATTCTTAAATTGATGTTTGGGTAGAACATGGGTAAATATACCGAACTGATATTAAATGTTATTAATTATATTACAATAGTTTTAATGATCTTATAATTATTCATATTATATCCATGTAGATGAATCATTCGATAATAATTAAATGATGATTGTTTGGGTTAATTTGGGCGATTTTTCGATCACAACGAACTTGTTTTAATTTATCACTTAGTAATATATTAATAAGTCAGTACCAGAACATTAAATAGAACATATTACATATAAAATATTCTGTTTCAACCATAAAAATTATTTCATGACCAGATCTTAAGGTAGAAATGGAAGAAGAAAGTATGTCATTCTTGAAGGAGATAAATTAACACCTCACGAACAACGTTCTCTTTAATAAAATAAAAGTAAGACGGAAAGAGGCTTGGATGATATAATATCCCCGTAGAATTATAAAATTATAGTATATGTATAATACTGTAGTTAAAATACGATTTTTATAATGATAAGTGGGGAGATATCAAGAAATGAACTTGAACTTGAAAGGAAATTAAAGGAGAAGAGGGAGAGAAATTACCTCTTGAATCCTTCTCTTGAGAACCTCCTTAAGGGCCTAAGCTTGGTCTTCTGATGAGACCAGAAGCTCGTGGATGTGGGGGAGGGGATAGGGAGGATGTTTGGGTAGAGTTTAGAGAAGGCTTTGAGCTTGATAAGTGTGAGTGAATGAGGGTGTGAAGGGTGGTTTTTATAGTGGAGGGGAGGGGTAAATTTTGAATATTTAATTCATTATATTATTATATCCCTCAAGACAACCAATAGTATTGTTTCATGTGACCCATAATAGTAATATGTTCATGTGAGTTCGAACCATGTGGCCTTTAATCACTTGTGTTGTCATTAATAGTGTATTTAACTGTTAAATTGTTTATACGATATTTTACTATATTTCACTATTCATCAAAAATTAGAGTTTTCCAGAAAAATACCAAATATTTACCCTAACTATTTTTTGACGTGTAGAAATCAAAAATGAAGTCAATTTTTCTAAATTAAATTTATAATTATTATTATTTTAAATTTTAAATAAATTCATAGTTATTTTGAAAAAAAACAATCATAAAGGTGCACTTAGTTTAATTTCTCATTGAAAAATTAATTAAGATCTCATTATCTTACAGCCTTATAAAAATAAAATAATATTATTATTTACTATTCATAAAGGTCATATTACTATTCAATATACTATTCATAATGATATGTTACTATTCACCATAAAAACAAGTTTTTTCTATCAGACTCCAAAAATTATCTTGAACACAACTGTGTATGTCGGATTTTCAAAATTCGAAACATAGCAGTGACAAACTTATGTTTAAAGGTCACTTATCACTTAGTAGTTCATTATGTTGTGAATTCATTTGATTTTATGACATAATTTTATGAAGGTAATTTTTATTGAAAAACATTGGGTCGTTATAGTAAGTATTATATGGATGCCACAAATTAACTTTTTGATTTATGATTTTCTATGTGTTATTCATAAATCTTACAATTTCATGAAGAATGTTATGGTTGAAAATTATGGTTTTATTGATTTGTATTTATTGATGGGTTAATGATTCCTTTCCTTATTTTATAACCCTTATAGAGATTGTTATGCTCACCCCAAGTTTTTAAATGTTTTTAATAGGACTTAATGATGAATATGGTTAAGGATGGGATGAAGTAAAATTCATGTTGTCTAAAACATGGAACTAGACATGTTTTTTTAGAGTTTTTATTTAATGATAAAATGGATACTGAGTAGAAGTGTCTACTTTTGTTTGAAATGTAATATAATAGATATGACCTAATAATCTAAAACTCTAATCTCGAAAAGATCCTCAATGTAAATTATACATTTAATTTACGATTATGTAATGTTTAAGGCAGGGTCCTTATATGTACTTATTCTAAGGACCTATATTTTAGTGTTATGCCCACTTGACATTTTTCTCTGACCCCTATCCCATTAGAGGTGGGATTGGGGTTTCTTACATATAATACCACCATCTAGGTGGGCCCTAGTTTTTTGGGTTGCGTTAGGGGTCCTCATATAGAATATGTGTATTTTAGTGGTTTTTTTATTACTAGTGATGTAAAGAGGCTATGTTCTATTTCTTAGTGATATTACACAAACATAATCCATTGATATGGATTATAATGGGAATGAGGTACACTAACTTATTTATTTTAATTATTTTATTTATTTTCAAAATTTTTGAATGATGATAGTTATAACTATTTAATAGTTTTTTATTTTTTTATGAGGAATGGATATTCCTATAAAAGAAACTAGTTGTATCTGATTCACCTTCAACATTAAATAAACATGTTTTTATAATGATTTTATAATAAAATTTATGTTATTATATGAATAAATATATATCATATGATATGATATGAGATTGATAAGTGTAATATATTTAATCACTCATCCCTTGTATATGATATATGATATCATAACCTGTGATTTTGGGGTTTTCTTAGTTATATGGTACAACTACATGTATCATTGAATAATATTCTTCAAAAAATTAAATTTTATACTATATCATAAGATAATATAATCACTATTGTAGGCTATAAATGATGTTTTGGGTCTTATAAACTTAATTGTTAAATAATAGAGGTGATATAGGTGATATCACTTATTACGATATAGTTAATATGATAAACTGTGTTCTATAATAGTTCATTTTGTTAAATATGACTGAAAACCTTTTGTAGGGCTCTAGATGAATTTGGGTGTACAATAGAAAATAGTTATCATAAATTATTATATATGTTAAATAATTAATAATTAAATATATTTTGTAAAATTTATTTTGGTATATTTCTTGTTTATAATATATAAGTATGAGTCAACATAAAAGATATATATTTATTCATAAGTATCATATGAGGAGTTCATAGAAATAACTGAATTCATGAAATAAATAAAATATTTATTTATGTAATATCTATTTACGTATTTTTAAAATTAAAATTTTATATACTAAGAAAGAAAATAATTAATATAATATGAATAATAAATTTCCTCATATGAATTTTTATAGTAGGGAAACGTGTAAAAATAAAGAATAAGATAATAAATTTTTCATATGATGTAATATTTATGAAATAATATACATAACATATGAATGGAAATAGGGAGGACACGAATACCCCTCAAATAATAAGTATGATATTTCATCCAAATAAAACACATTGAAATACCATGGTCATCTGACTTTGGTAGTTTCATTCCAGAACATATTTCCCATGAATTATCTCATCTAATGAATATGGTAAATAGATAACCATAATATTTTGGAAACAAAATCACAAATTGAGTTTTGAGTGACACATAGTTTGGTAACCCAATGATATATGGTACTATAGGAATGGATTTGAGTTTATCCATATTATGGGATTGTGAAAAGGGGTTTCTTCTCAAATATCATAGTTTCATATCACATTTGACTAGAATACTAGCCAGCCTAGATAATTGTATCTTAATTTTAACACTAGAGATAAATCATAATATATTAAAATACCTATCTTAAAAAACCAAAGGTATTTATGTATCATTTTATCATTTTAGTGAATGTTATTTCATTAAATTTATTTCATTAAATGAGAAAAAATTAGATATTCACACATAGATATGTTTTTATTATTGGTTAGGTCATTTATTGTTATTATAATTATTATATGTCTTATAGGTATAATATCTATTGTAATTCATTTTGTTGTGTAGTTGAAGACTATTATCAAGAAAATTCATTTTGAGAATTTGGATTTGAATGTTTTAAAAATTATTTTCATGAGGATTGAAAAATGGTAATTGTATACTAAGGTTTAATCCCACATTCTATTGATAAAATTTAATTAAGATAAAGGAGAGAATTTTTAGAGGGTGAAGTAGATCTTTGTGTGGGAAATTAGTGAATAATTTCCACATTTATGGTTAGTACATATGATATATCATGACCTATATTATTAGTTATTATATTAGACAACATTTTTTATTATTCATTCATTAAAATAAATATTAACCATATATGTTTTTAGAAAAATAAAATATTTTCATTTATCATTAAGAAGATGATTTTTTATCTATATGAATAAAATTATTTATAGAATTATTAATATTATAAATGTATTAAAAATCTATATATTTTTAATATTATATAAAAAATTAAAGATAACATGTTCAAGGATGATTTGGATACCACTTATCTTTGATATTTGTTCTTTGGAATATAAATGTGATAAAAATTCCAACACTCCATGCAGATGTATTGTTAAATTCAATTTATTATGTATCATTCAATACATATGAATATTCATTTTTTTAAAAATGAATTATTAAATTTTATATAGAAAAGGTGAAAGGGTAAATGGACTAATGGATCCTATACATGGAAATGTATATGGATAAATGATCGCTTAATTTTTTTTGTATAAATACATTGCAATAAATAATATATTTTTCAGTTGATCTAGTTGTCTGTATTTGATCAGATAGAAATGAAATACATTTAAAATATAAAATTAGTTTAAATTTTATAATAGAATATATTGGTTATACATAGTAATATTCTCATATCAGATTGGGGTGTTAGATAATTGATCTAGTACATTACAGATCAATTGATTGATTGTGGAATTATCTTATAGATATATCCACTTTTGAAATCATATGATAATAATCTCTTTGAAAGGATGAATCATAAAATTTTTCACATTGAAATATTATTGATTCTTAACTGTGACCTTCCCATATCATTTTTGCGATAAAATTTGGAAAGTACAATAATTTTAATTGACAATATCCCATACAAATAAATCATAAAGATACTATATGATATATTTAGTTTGAACCATTTCTAAATATATTTTTTGAGAATTGTGGTCATGAAGAATATGTAAGACATTTTAATTATGAAAAAATAAACACTTAATAGAATAGTGTGTAATTACTTGATATATGAAATAGACATTGATATATTATTTATGTAATCATATAAAACACAAATGTATATGGATTGTTATGATATTTTTTATAAGATAAATCACATGAATCATGGAGTTAGTGAGAGAGAAGTTCAACATGAAGAAGTTCAAAATGAAAAAAGTATTCCTCAGATGAATGTTAATCCAGTTTTAGAAAGAGTTATAGTTGAAGAAATTAATCATGTTTTTAAGAAACTAATATTTATGATAGTATTCCTGAGGATATTGAGAGAGATAATTTTCATGTGGGAAAATAGAACGAAATAATGTTTATATTTTATAAATCCACTCTATATTGACATGTCAAGAGATTAATAGTCATAAGAAATGGTTATAATCCAGGAAATTTGAGATGGAGTTATTGTATACTATCCAATTTTACAACTTGGTAGATACCCTAGAAGTGTTGAATCCCTTAGGATTCAATTAGGTTCTCCAAATTAAAATTAACATGTATGGTATAGTGTTAACCTATACATATCTTATTTTACCTAATTTTTATAATTATATTCTTAGTATTTATATTGATGAAACCATTTTCTCTAGTTGTGATGATAAAATCCATTTGAATATTTTTAATTATACAAAATCATTAAGATTATATGATGTATCATTCAAATATCAATAATTAATTTCATAATGAGGATTTAGTTGAGGGAATATAATTGAAATTTCTTAATTGTTTTGAGTTTCCAAATAAATATGGTAATTTTTTCAAGTTATAGTTTTTTTTAGAAATTAATGAAAGATTCTTAAAGTTGGAACATCTTGTTTAATTGTGTTATTAATGAGTTTTATTTCATCAAAATGATGAATTAATATTAAGTATTCATGTGGGTTATGTTGGAGTCATTGGTCTAGAACAAACTACTTTGTACTTTATTCATTAATAAAAGCCTTATCACATCTTGATTATTATTCTGTGTGACAATACATGTGATAATGTCCAAAGGACAACTGTTGCATTAATGGGTCATAGCGGATCCCTGCTATGATGAGAACCCAGAAGTGCCATAACACTGTTCTTGAATATATGTTCTATGGCCGGATGATATTATTTGAGGGACACAAATAATACAGGTCATTAGGGGTGAGGACTCATAAAACATTTAGGCTCCTTCTCATGGTGTGCACCCTTGGTAATATCTAGGAGGATATTATTAGAACGAGACCCGCCAGTAGGAAATCCACATTTCATAGTGTCATTGGATGTTCCTATCTGTGGATGTGTGTATTGGTCTTTAGACTTTCAGATTATTATTAATGGGTATTACAAATCACGCAGTTAAGTGTGTTGACAAAAACTGTGACGACACACTGTTCGTAGTGAGGTAGGATACGTTGGGTGCATCACGAGTTATACTGCATTAATAGATAATGCGAGAAAGGATTTGTCCCTTCTATTCCATAACAGAAGTAGATATCTCAGGCCCTTTGATGTAATTGATATAGCCTAAATAAATCCATGGCCATGGTAAGGTATGGGCGAGTTCTATTCCAGGAAGTCAAAGAAAGAATAATCGAGCACATGGGTTTATGGCCCTAGCATGCAACCCTTTTGATTGGAGATATCGAGGCAAAGAGATTATATTAAACGGTAAGCCTTCGTAGGTGGTGACACGTCATTGCGGCGTTAACTTCTTTTTCTATGGGTGCCTTGGCGTGTTGCTAGACGCTAACCTTGGGCTTTAGCCAGGCTCCGCCTAATGCCACTGAGATAGAGGCCTAGAGGGTCAAACACTAAGTGTGCCCATGTATCTCATTTAAATATTAATTTAACATGTTAAATAAATATTATTCCCAACTATGGTTTAATAATTATTTAAGGATGCCTGATCGCATTTATTTCGACACTATTTATTCGAGAAAATATATTGTGGGCGAAATAATATATATTTATTAGCGAGTAATGCAGTTACATTTATTTAAGAAATAAATAGCCATTACTCAAGGTCTAATAAATATAGTAGAGGAAATAAATAAAATGAAAAATAAAAGTACACACAGTGTAGTTTTTTGTCGGGATTCGTGAGAAAATATTGTTTATTTAATTAAATGATATTAAATGTAATACGTTGGGCGCACGTTAAGTAATATTGATGGTCAACTGTCACTATTAAGACATGTGGTATTACTATGAATTAAATGAAATGATTAAATTATTTCATGCAATTAATTCATTTTATTATTATAAGTATTACAATCCCAATTACATTATTCTCAGAGAAACATAGCCATTGTTGTGCACAACGGATTGGGAAATACTCTCAAGCCAAGAGAGAATTCCCTTTCCACCAAGAACGCTTTCAATTTACGAGAGCCAGATCCTCCACCAGATCAAGCTGGTAGAAGGCAGACATCGCAAGAGAAGGTTATTCCACGCTAACACCCGGAGAACCCGTCAGCGACATCTCGAGATACGTGGAGCACATGTGGATCACCGCTAGAGGAATCATGTACTTAGATTCTATGACGCAACGACGGATCAGAGGATCAGAATCGGAGACTCCAACGAAGAAAGAATTCCATAGAGGTAATTCTTATGAATTAATTAAATTAATTATAACCAACATATGATGATCCAATCCCAAGGGTTCCGGGACTCTTCTTTTTTTTTTGTTCTTCATTCTATTCCGGAGATTCGGCATTTTAAATGGTGAAGGATCTCAGATTGAACTTTGTTTAAAGTTAGAATTAAAGTAGGGTAAACCCCACCAACATGCTTCCGCTGCTCCTGGAACCTACAAGTGGTATCAGAGGGGTCATATCGTTGATTATAATTATTTGGTTTTTCGTTGGTAATTTACGCATTTAATAATTTAGTTATTTCAATTCAAGTTTAATCGTTCTGGAAATCTGAATATCGAGATCCGTTCTTCCTCCGTCGTTTCTCGTTCACCTAACAGAAATGTATTTTTCTTTTAATTGTGATTAAAATAAAATAGAGGAACTCATCCGGAGGAGGCAAACATTACTGGCCGTACAACACCAGAGTATACGTCTTGTATTCGGAAGTACACACCGTGTAGTCTAGGTTCAATGCATTGACTGATCCGCCAAATCAATCCATGTATTGGATTCTTTCTAAGAATTTAAGACACCGTGTGTTGAACAGAAACAGGTGGCACACAGTTTCTGGATTACATGTCGTGTGGCCCAATGAACATGGTGTGTAGTCTTTTCGGGTTAGGGTTGGACCATGTACCTCGTACAAGGATTGCCCAGTTGGAAACCGTGTAACACGGAAACTACATGGCATGTGTCCCACAGAACACGCCATGTACTCTGAATATTTTTGAAGTACATAAACATGCCATGTCCCGAGGCGTGTACTTCGAATGGACGGTGAAGAAAAGCACACGCCGTGTAGTCAGAACTACACACCGTGTACTCACCCAAATTACGTAGATTTATTAAAATTTATTATTATATTATACAAACTCTTGAGACATGTACCATGGTACAGGCGTTAAGCTGAGTCACAACATGTGATAGTTGTTTTATATATATGTGTTTAATTTAACATCTGCGTAATAAATGAGAATTCACCGGGTTGCCTCCAAGGTACAGGTTACGTACAAGGATAATATTAAATGAATTTATTTGTTTAAAATTATGATGGATGAGAATCTCAAGGAAATTCCAAAAAAGGATTTAAGATAAAAAGATTTATTAATTAAATATAATTAATTGATTCAAGCATGGTTTATATTAAACAATAACGATTAAAGAATTGCATGCTAGTTTTATTTATGCATAAATATAGTTGCATGTATAGATGATCATGAGCTATACCAGGACCTTTTTATGTGAATGGTTTCTATTAATTTATTTATTTAAATTAAATTTGTTAGCCTGCGAGCCATATCCTCATTAATATGTAGGGCCTGCATGCCCAAGGATTCTTTTTTGTAAAAACCCATTTTACCCCTCACCTTCATGTGAGATAAATGCATATGTAGTGGATGGATCTCCCAAGATAGTGGAGGCGTCTCAATTCAAGAGCCATCATGAACCCAATCCAAGGAGATACAAAGGGGGACAAGTGGAATGTTGTAAACACGAACCTGAAAGGTTCAAGGTGTTTCTCCCCTAGGTCTTGGGTTAGTTTATCAACCGATAGATAAAATAACCAATAGAAAAGCTCATGATCATACCATTTATTTTATTTCTATCAGTTTCATGGCTTGTTTATTGTGGGTGTGTTGTCATGATCACACAATTAATGAATTAAACGAGCATGCAAGATGGAACTAAAATAAAATCGGCTTCTACATAAATATTATCTTAGATATGGTTAATCACTTATGTATATCCCAATTAATATTAAAAAGCATGTAATCAAAGATAATAAAATGGCAATTTACGTATGAGGATAAAATACCTCAAAAGAAATATTAAGTCGGCATAGCCTTCCATAATCTTGGTTAGAATCGAACCATAGTTCAATGTGCTTGACCAACCCTAGTTGGGGTGCTTTCAATTATCGGGTAATTCTAATTCAAGGTATTGGGTTGAATTGACTTGGTTCACATCAAGGGTTGACTACCATAGCAGGACTTGGTGTGACCAAGTGGAAAAGGTTGAGGAAATCCAAAAAGGATTTCAGGATTGGGGAGTCCACTCAGCGGATCAAGGTGATGTGAGTTAATGCAGTTGGCATTTGGAATGCCTACCAAAAACCCTTCAAGATGCTTGACCAACCCTAGTTGGGGAAATTCGAAGGGCAATATGGATCCTTGCCACAAGAATATTCAAGAAACACAATATTCCGAAGTCAATGGTGAGGGCTATTGGATTTCGATAAAATAGTGGGAGACTAATAAGTATTAATTTATTTATTTGTATCAATTTTTGTAATCAAGTACTAAACCTTTGCTCATCTTAATTTGTAGAAACAATAAGAAAATAACTTCAAACATATCTTTGTGCACCATACTTGAAAAATAAAACCTTCTCACCGGCACCAATTTCCAAGAGTGGTAGAGGCATTTACGCGTTGTCCTTCACCACGAAAGGAAATTGTATGTGCTAGAAGAGTCTATTCCATTTGCACCTTGGAAAGAGTCTAGTGATGAGGAATTATCTATCTAAATTAAACACATGGATGATGCCACATATGTCCAGTGTTTCATGCTATCGGCCATGTCTAATGAGCTCTTGAAGCAACATGAAAACATGGACGCGTATAGCATGATGTCTCACATTAATGATCTCTATCAAGAGAAGGCGAGACAGGAGAGGTATGATATCTCCAATGCTTTGTTTACCACGATTATTGGATATTATGTGCCAGTTGGGCCTCATGTAGTGAAACTTATTGGCTACATTGAATGCCTGTACATCTTAGGGATTAAATTCCCAGATGAGTTGCGTACAGATCTCATCCTATCATCACGGCCCAAGACCTTCTCTAGCTTCATTTTCAACTATAATATGAGCAGAAATGAGAAGAGTTTATTAGAGCTTCTGAAATTGATTCTCCAGGAAGATAAGGACATGGGGCGTGACAAACCAGCAGTCGTTATGGTGAACAAGAAAAGGAAGGAAAAGGCAAAGGGGCCAAAGACTTATAAATGGTCTGAAGCCCCCGAGCACCGTCCCTCCAAGAAGGGGATGATCCAGAGGCAGGGAAATGAACAGGAGGCGGTGTGTTTTGCATGTGTCATGAAGGGACACTAGATAAATTATCAAAATAATCCTAATGTGTTTTCTCAGTTTTAACTATGTCACTTGTATTTTTTACTATAATGTAATTTTAAACCGAAAACACACACTTTGACTCATTCCAATGAGGTCATATTTCTGTTTGATATAAAACTAATTACTAAAACTAAAAAATTACTTATGAATCATTTGAATAATTTATCAATAAATTAAGAGTGATTTTGATTGTTTAACAGTGAGTTCTGATGTATGAACTTAAATGTTGATTTTAAACTGATAATAGAAACAATGAGTCATACCAGGAATGTCATGTATCAGATTATGGTGATACTGATTCCTACACATCAAAAAGTACTTATATATAATTTTCAAAATCAAAATAATTTTATTGTTTTATTTGTTTCAATTAAGTATGTTATCTATTTTACTAAAATTGATTTCAATTTTAAATAAAAAGAACATTGAGTCATGTCGGTCAGACTATGTGTCAAATTTAGGTGAGGCGGATTCTTATAAGTCTCAAATTACATATAGATCCTTCTACTAATGTATCAGAATAATACGAATGTGTTTTATTAGTTATTAGTATGTCACTTGTATTTTATACTAAATTTTCATTTGAAAATTGAAACATAGACATTGAATATTTTAGGGACGTATTGTATCAGTATGACATGAAACTGATTTTTACACAATTAAAATGGCATATGAATTGCTTTTCTAAATTATAAATAAAATTACTATTTGTTTGATCATTTTTTAGGGAGGGATATTTTTTGAACTAAAATTTCAATTTGAAACTGACAATAGACATATTGAGTCATAGCAAGAACATCGTGTGTCATATTAAGATGTGGATAATTCTTAAACATCAAAAATGACTTATGGATAATTTTTCTAAAGAATCAAAATGATCCGAAAAATTCTTTTCTCAGTTTTGAGTTTATATGTTTTCTTTTTTATAAAAATTCATATAATATTTTAAATAAAAACCATTACTTTTTGTCATACTGGTCACACCATGATTCATATTGAGGTGCGTCTCATTCCCATGAATCCCAATGTCTCAAAATGATCTTAACATCCATCATTAAAGTGATTTTTATGGTCTGAGTAGAGTACTACAGATAGGGATTAATTAAGTATCTATTAAAATTTCTGTTTAAAACATTTCTTAGAAAGGTTCCCTAATAAAATTGAATACAACTCAGTTAATCAAGGTAATATGGTTATAAAAGTTTGACTATTAAAATAACCTTATATAAGACTGATTAATTCTTAGTAATATCAATATGAGTTATTTATACTACTTTTGATGCTATTCTAATATGACAGAAAAATTATAACATCTATCCAAGACTAATTATCTAAGTAAAATCAAGTATTTTTTTGAAATACTCAATAAATAAGATAAAAACGAAACTAAATAACATAGTAGATAAAACAAGTGGTATGGTCTCAAGTCCGGACCCAATCCACTCTACTTGGTGATCTCCTGCCAACAAACAGTTTATATTAATAAACATGATCCACACCCTAGATCTGGTTAAATAATAGTGCACAAGACTATATAGGTTACACGACCTCTTCCAATTTTCATCGTGGGTATAAACCTACCACGTTACACAAGGAACTCTTCCACACTTATATGTGGGAGTAAATTGATTTAAAAAAGATAAGATAAGAGGGATATCTTATATCCCTTATTTTAGTATAGGAGACAATGTGTGTTTTAATATAGACAAACCCACAAAGATAGAAATCTAAAAATAGTACAAAACAGAGAAAAGATGATGGTAAATGGTTAGAAGTTCCCTTATAATTATTATATATAGATCTGAACTATTATGATGAGGTAGATGCAAGTATCGTGTCCTCTTGTGAAAAACAGGGTATCGTAAGTCTATAGGTTATAAGGTGTATGTTGTCTAGCTCGTGTTCTTCTTGAAGGTGATACTGTGAAGGTGTTTTTTTGGATTTGATCAATGGTAGTACAACCTTTATAATTGAGAGTGCTTCATGTGTTCTTCAGTTGTTTTTTATTGCATGTATTATTTCAATTGTCAAATGCTTGTGCGTGTGCGGTTCTACTTGTCATCCCTTTTTCCAAGGCCACACATTTCTATTTATGTTAGTGTGCATGTTTTTTAGCCGACATGATGCATGTATTCTACACCTTGTATCTTGTATTTTCAGGGGACATGTCTACAAAGAAATATTGATTACTTCAATGAATTTAAATGACTCAAATATGACTGTTAGAAATTAAATTGAAAACGAAAAACAGAATAAAGAATGGTGTCACAGTCTATTCCTAAATGGTGTCACATGGAACTAGTGTCTACACAAAATATTGTCTTCTTATTCATTTCCTTTGAGTGGTGATACAATCATTATGCCATAGTTTTATTGTGATCAGGATTTGGTAGCACGTATACAGTGTTATAATGACGGTGTGTGGTGATTTTCCAAACATTGAATGGTGTCTTAGTGATGGTATCAAGGAACTGGTGCAACATACTTCATGAGAACTGAAATAGGTTACAGTGACTGAATCACGGTGTCTGGGTCATGGTGTCTATGTAACAGTTTTTGGGTCAAGGTGTCTAAGTCAGTGTCTGGTTCATTTTCCAGAAAACCACAACCGGTGGCAGACTTACTATTTCTTAGACTTAGCCAAATATTTGTAAACAGTCTTAAGAAGTAATATTCACAAAATAAATGAGACATAATCATTCACATAGAAAATAAAAATAGAACAAATATAAATATAGTTTACACTAAACGAACTGAATTTATAGTATTTTTGATAATTTAAAAATTATTAACTCATGTAGAGTCGAAGAATCTCCACATTTTTATGATCACAAATTATATGAGTGAATGTTATTTTCATAGTGTCTGTTCCTAGTTCTGTTATTAGTGTGATGATATCCCTTATAGTGTGTTGATCTCCCCCTTTGAGGATTATCAAAAATATTAGGAGACAGAAAGAGAATAAATTAAAGTAAATAAGAGAATAGACAACAATAGTTTACATTGCATTAGATGGAAAGCTATGTAGAATTATAATCATTAAGAAAAAGTAAAAAATATCCCTATGAAGATATAGTTTTCACTTTTCTTCAACAATAGATATTTTCTATTTTCCCTTGGAAACAACATCATAAGAAGCCACAGTAGCAGAAGTAGAAGTTGTAGAAGGTAGTGAGACATTAGTTAGAGAAGGAAGAGGGAAGCCTTAAAAAAATAGTATGTACCAATGTAGGATTAGTGGAAGTCCGAGAAAATTATTGGTCAAGGATAATGGATCCGATCTAGATCAGATCATGAGATAAAGACATTAAAGTTGATGGAATGTACATGTATGAATAAGTTTGTAAATTAGGTCACAAAGGTTATGCTATAGAAGCCACAATAGCAGTGCTCTACACAAGAAGATAGGGATTCAACTACTAAATGAAATCAGTAATAATCTCACCACCATACTGAATGGATTTCTCAAAATCATATTTGTTCTCTATGAATTTTTTCAATAATGGAGTGAAATCATTCAAATTTTAAACTTGAGTATTAAATGCTTGAGTGATAGGTGGTATTTATAAACTCTCCACAAGATACTTGAAATTATTGGTCATATCATGATTGGAGAAAATCCTATTAATGTAGAAATCCAATTTCTTAGTAATTTCATCTTGAGCATAATTTGAAATATATGAATTAATTCTCACCAAATCAAGTACAGTGTCACAATTCTTGACAATAGTATATATAATTTTCTTTTCAAAACCACTAAACACTGAATGAAGTTCCTCCTTAACCATAGTTATTAGTAGATCTTTATCAACAGGTTGAGATGAGTGTCTAGTGGAATAGGATGCTAAAACTGCTAAAGTGAGGGACTTGATTTAATTTATAACATCCGGTAGATATCCCTCATACTCATCAGTGAATTTTTTGAGACCAATAACATGATCACACATCTATTACACAATATGCTTGTTTCTCTCAGCCACTTTTTCAACTAATGAAGTCATGTTTTGTTTGATCAGAGAGGCAAATTGCTGTAGAATCAAACCACTAATATCCTCAACAGGATGAGAAACATGAGCTTTTCCTTATTACAAGACATTATATACCATCAACCATAGCACTAAGAGAATTCACTTCAACACTCAACACATTGTTCTCAATTATATCCTCTTGAATTGCCGAAAGCATTTTTAGATAAATCTTCCATATAATATTATCTAATAGCAAGGAAACAACTCTTTCACTTATATTCGTGACATGATAAGGTTGGGTGTTCATGAGGTTTTCAAATCTATCCAATAAAGTATCTCCAAAGGATTTAAAATCACTCTAACTCATGAAATAAAGAGGTTCTTGAGAAGGTTCAGTAACAAGAGTTAAGAGAGTCTTAGGTTCCTTGGAATAGATTAGCTCTAGAGCAGATACTGGTTTCAATTAAAACACATTAGACTGGTTTATTCCTTTAACTATGGCTTATTGGGCATAATATACATCAATGTAGCAAGGGAAATTATACTTGGTATACACTATGATTTGATCAACATGATTAGAAGCTTAAAAAGTTTCTAGACAAGGTTGCTTCTCCCCCTCAACATATGCATCTCTCACAGGACATAGAGATTTAGTTCCTTGAACCGGTTCTAAAAGATCATCTTTTATACTTCCACCCATTTCATTTCTATCCTTCTAGAATGTTGTTTAATTATTCCCTCAGAATATAGGATAACATCAAGATTAGATTATTCCTCTAAATGTTCCTCAACTGCAGCTTCTTTCTCAAGAGAAAGTTATTATTCTAGATGATTCTCACGAAAAACCTTTTATTTTATAGTAACAATAAATTCATTTCCCGAAGAATGTTATTATTACAAATCTGTACTTCTCTTAGAAATAGGTGCTTCCTTCTCAACTATGTTTTGTGGAACATGTACACTATCTTCCTTATCCAAGAAAGTTTCTTCTAGAGGTGAAACAAATGTCTCTTCATCCTCTTCAAAAGGATAGTCAATAATTTCATCTGGTTCCAAACCAAGATCAGATATGTTCTTAGGTCTTGAAGTATGCTCAACTGAATTTAAATTCTCATATAAATTTTCATTATCCCCCACCCAAGCCTTTTTTCATGGATTCCAACTAATTTTCATCCTTTTGACTGTAACATTTGAGATAGAGAATTCAGTGTCCTTGATGACTTCTTCATTCAATCCAACCATTACTTTAGCATACAACTTAGTAAAGATTAACCTTGAGTAGAACAAGGAGGTAAAATTTTTTACATTGTCTAAATCAACTCCCATATATGAAGTATAACATAATTTCAAAAGATAATATTGTTTCCATTCTTAAAAAGTTGTATAAAAAAATCATGAGCATTAAGGGTAGAAAAGTCTCCTTTTCGTGGACTAATTTGATTTTGAATAAACTTAAATAACAATCTAGTTTCACCATCTAACTCACCAGCAATATCTCTACTCTTGTTTTTAAAAAACGGAAAACATCACTAGGAAGAGGAGTTCCTCTCTAGTATTCCTCAGAAATTCCATCAAGGGGTATCCCTAGTCAAAAAGCCCATAACCGTAAGGAAAAGTCACACTTTGGCCATTGATCTAGCTTCTCACTACAATACCATCTTCAACGTTGAATGAAAACTGAACAAACTGATAGAACTGAGCAACAAGCATTGGATAAATTCTCCCTTTCTCTTTTGTGAACCAGTCCAACCATCCCTTCACTTTTAGTACTTTCAAAACCTAGGAATTACTTAAGAGTAACCACATAGGGAATTTTTCCTTTTCTGGAACTATTATTTTATCAACAAGATTTGTGTTCAGCGGTCCTTTGGGCGCTGCCTTCGATTCTATTTTCACATGCTTCTTATATCAACACTTCTTTGGAGTTGAAGAAGATGGGAGCTTCATTTTGTGCATTCAACGAGGGGTTTTAGAGAGAGAGAGAGATATGAATTGATGAAGTAGGTCTTACGGTTTGAGATAGAATGGTTTCAGTTTTAAGAGAAGAGAGCTCAAGCAAAGAAAATTGTGAAAAAAATTTGTTTTTTTATCATTTAGGGATATCAAGAATCACCAATTAGAAGTGAGGGATATAAACAATAAAATAATAAACACAGAAATACAGGTAATAAATAAAAAATTATTGGAAAAAATTTCACTAAATTGTATCCGGAACAAGTTGTCACGGTTAGACCGTAACAAGTTTTCACGGTGTCAACTTTACAGTGTCTCCTTACATGGTGCAACCATATTAATTGAGACAATATGTGACAGACAGTAGTCGAGAGATAATAATTGTGATACCATAAACAGAAGACATTATCTTAAAGACAGCAACCTATAGAACAATGAGATTTTGACATAAATCTTAAGATAATGACTTGTGTAATCGTAAATCTTGAAATCGAAAAGTGTGAAACAGTAAGCTGTGAAATTGTACATTTTATACTTGAGATTTATCATTCCTAATTCATGAATGATGTAATTTATCCTTTCATAATTAAATTGTATAGTGAATATTTCAAAAAGCTAATATTCAGTTCCAATGATTTCCAAAGTTATATCTACTTTTTTGATAATGGTCTCTCAAAAAGTGATGTCTTACATCAATATGTGTTGTCCTAGATTGTGAAATATGATTTTTTGAGATGTTAATAGAACTTGTATTGTCACAATTTATAGGTATATGTATAAATTGATATACATAATCTAGTAATGTGTGTTTCATCCAAAATATTTGTGAACAATAACTACTAGTATCTTTGAATTCATCTTCGATATTAGATAAAGAAACAATGTTTTGTTTCTTACAATACAATGATACTATAGACATGCCTAAATGGTGACATGTTCCAGAAGCACTTATTCTAACTAACTTACAACCACCAAAATCAGCATCAGAATAACTAACTAACTCAAATGATTGTCCTCTGGGATAGAACATTCCTAGATTATGTGTATGTTTGAGGTGTTTGAAAATCATTTTAACAACATTTAAATGATATTCCATAGGTTTTTCTTGAAAACGAGGACACTTACAAACACTAAACATAATGTCATATCAGCTAGTAGTTAAGTAGAGTAAAATTACAATCATTCCTATATAAGTGGTTTGAGAAACAGATTTTCCATCCTCATGAAGATCTAACTTACAAGTAGTACTCATTAAATTATCACTACTTTTAGTGTTATCCAATCGAAAATGATTTAGAGTATATTTAGTTTATTTTATTTGATTTAAAATAATACCATCTTTATTTTCAATGATTTGAAATCAAAGAATGAATTTTAGTTCACCCATTAAACTAATTTCAAATTGAATTTTCATCATTTTAGAAAATTCAATACATAAAGAATTTTTTAATGATCCAAAAAATATATCATCAATATAAATTTGAACTACCAAAACATCATTGGAAATTTGTTTTATAAAAAGATTAGGATCAACTATACCTTTTCTAAAACCATTGGAAATAAGAAATGTACTTAATATATCATATCATGCTCATAGAGCTTGTTTTAAACCATACAAAAAATTTAGTCATTTAAAAACATGATTTGGAAAGTGAGGATTCTTGAAACTAAGGAGTTCTTCAACAAAGATATCCTCATCTATATACCAATGTAGAAATGCACTCTTGACATCCATTTGATAGAGTTAGAAATTCGGATAGGCAGCATAAGCAAGCAGGATTCTGATGGCCTCATGACTAGCTACTGGTGCAAAGGTCTCCTCATAATCAACTCCATCCTCTGGACTATAGCATTGTACAACAAATCTAGCATTGTTTCTAACTATATTAACAACATCACCTACTTTATTTTATAAACACCCACTTAGTGCTGATGGAAAATATATCTTTGGGTCTGTGAATAATTTTCCAAATGATGTTCTTTTTCAAACTGGTTAAGTTTTTCTTGCATGACCATCACGTAAAATTTACCATTGATGGAATCATTAATGTTTTTAGGTTCAAGTTGTGACAAGAAAAGATGATGTTCAACATGATTTCTTAGAGATGCTCTAGTTTGAGTTCCTTTATCTAAATCTCCTACAACGTCATCTAAATGATTGTTCTTGAGGGTTCTACCAGCTCTAGAAAAATAGGGGCTAGTGATTTTAGGTTCTTCAATAGGTTCGGGTTCATTATGACTTGAATCTTGAGAACTTAAAAAACTGGATGTTTTCACATATTCCATTACAGGATGGTAAAGGGATTTAGCCACTATTGGAAAACCAGTTTTTTTCTTCGATAGGTTATATGTGACGGGAATAGGCGCCTCGTTGCAAATACTTATGCAATGATTGGCGCAATTTGTGTGCCAAACCACGCGAAAGGGTATTTCCAATGGGTATGAACCACCCGTTGCAAATACTGGGAGACAGTAAGAACTTGTTGCGACCGGGGATCCCCCATCCCAACTACATCGACCACCCACCTCGAGGGTATTTCCTATGGGACCCATAAAAAATAACCAGCGGCGGTAATATCCTATTTGCGACTGGATGTTGTTTCGTCGCAAATTATCTTTCAACCGCTGACCGTAATTAATGCAGCCGAAGGTATTTTCGACGGGTCCCGTCTCACAAAATAATATTTGCTATGGGATTCCCGTCACAAATAGTCCCGTTGCAAGTAATCTAACCTATATATACACCCCCATCTGTTTTTTCCTCCCCTCCTGAATTCCTTCTTCCTCTTCTTCTCTAAACTCTAATTTTAGAGTAAAATTTTTTGAGAGGTAGTTTTTTACGAAGAATTTGTGAAGTTGCCTACAATTATAATAGATCAACTTTAAAGGAATTTATGTTTTATTTAATTTAGTATTTTAATCATGTCATTATATTAATTTTAATTATTGTTGATTAGTTGTAATTAAGTTGGATTTAAATTTTTTTTCATCGGTATTTATTTGTAATAATAAAATAATATTATTAGTATTAATTCCTTGTAATTAGTAATAATTAATAATTATTAATGGTAGTTAGTAATGAATAAAAATAATTAGCAGTAATTAGTAATTAGTAGTTGTATTTTGTAGTAATTAATAGTAATTAACAATAATTAGTAATAATTTGAAAAAAATACTAATAATTAGAAAAAAATAATACTAAATTTATAAAATTATTAAAAAATTATATAATTTAGAAATAAATAGTAATAAATACTAATAAATTGTCATAAATAATAATAAATAGTAATAAATACTAATAAATAGTAATAAATCTTAACAAATAGTAATAATACTAATATGTAGTAATAAATAATAATAAATAGTAATGATTATAAATAGCTACTAATATTTTGTAATAAATAATAATAATTAATAATAAATACAAATAATTATTAATAAATACTATTAAATAGTAATAAATAGTAACTAATAGTAATGAATACTAATAAATAGAAATAAATTGTAATAAACAGTAATAAAAAGAAATCATTCGTAATAATTAGTAATAAATCGTTATAATTAATAATAAATCATTATAATTAGTAATAATTAGTAATAATTAGTTATAATTAGTGATGATTAGTAATAAATAGTTATAATTAGTAATAAATACTAATAAATCATAATGAATAGTAATAAGTAGTAATAAATAGTTAAAAGTACTAATAATTAGTAATAAAAAGTAATAAATAGCAATAAATAGTAATAAAAAGTAATAAATACTAAAAAATAGTAAAAAATAGTAATAAATAGTTATAATTTCTAATAAAAACTAATAAATAGTAATGAATAGTAATAATTAGTAATAATTAGTAATAAATAATAAAAACATGTAAGAATTATTAATAATTAGTAATAATTAGTAATAAATAGTAATAAATAATAAAAAATAGTTATATATTGTAATAAATAGTAATTATTAGTAATAAATAGTAATAATTAGAAATAAATATTAATTAGTAGTAATAATTGGTAATAATTAGTAATAATTAGTAATAAATATTAATAATTAGTAATGAATAGTACAAATTAGTAATAAATACTAATAAATACTAATAAATACTAATAAATAGTAATAAATAGTAATAAATAAAAATATATAATAATAATTTGTAATAAATTGTAATAAAATAGAAATAAATAGTAATAAATACTAATAATTAGTAATAAATACTAATAAATAGTAATAATTATTAATAATTAGTTATAATTAGTAATAATTAGTCTTAATTAGTAATAAATATTAATTAGTAGTAATAATTAGTAATAAATAAGAATAACTAGTAATAAATAGAAATAAATATTAATAAATAAAAATAAAAAGTAATAAAAAGTAATAATTAAGGATAATTAGTAAAAATTAGTAATAATTAGTAATAAATATTAATAAATATTTATAATTAGTAATTATTATTAATAATTTTTAATAATTAGTAATAATTAGTAATAATTAGTAATAATTAGTAATAAATATTTATAAATTGTAATATTTAGTAATAATCAGTAATAATGAGTAATAATTAGTAATAATTATTAATAATTATGAATAATTGGTAATAGTTACTAATAATTTGAAATAATTAGGAATAATTAAAAATAATTTGTAATAATTAGTACTAATTAGTAATAAATAGAAATAAATATATATAAATAGGAAAAATAGGAATAAATAGGAATAAATAGGAATAAATAGGAATAAATAGGAATAAATAGGAAAAAATATGAAAAAATAAGATTAAATCACAAATAATTGCAATAAATTGGATTAAATAATAATAAATAGCAATAAATAGCAATAAATAGTAATAAATAGCAATAATTAGCAATAAATAGCAATAATTAGCAATAAATATTGATAAATAGCAATAAAAAACAATAAATAGAAAAACAAAAAGCAATAAAGAGCACTAAATAAAAATAATTTGAAATAATTTGCAATAATTAGCAATAATTAGCAATAATTACAAATAAATAAGAATAATTAGAAATAACTATGAATAAATAGCAATAAATACCAATAAATAAGAACTATTAGCAATAATTACCTATAATTAAGAATAATTGGAAATAAATATGAATAATTAGTAATAAAGAGGAATAATTCCCAATAAATTGGAATTATTGGTAATAAATAGGAATAATTAGCAATAACTAGAAATAATTAGTAATAAATAGTATTAATTAGAATTATATGGTAATAATTATGAATAATTAGTATTAATTAGTAATAATTAGGAATAATTAGTAATAATTAGTAATAATTAGTAATAATTAGTAATAATTAGTAATAATTAGTAATAAATAGTAATAAATAGTAATAAATAAGAATAAATAAAAATAAACAGGAACAAATATGAAGAAATAAGAATAAATTAGAATAAATAAGAATAAATAAGTATAAATAAGAATAAATAGGAATAAATAGGAATAAATAAGAATAAAAAGAAATAAATAGAAAAAATCGGAGAAAACAGCAATAAATATTGTGAAAATATTTGAGAGTTAGTTTTTTTTACGAAAAAGATGTGTAGCTGCTTACAATTATAATAGATTGAGTTTAAAGGTATTTATGTTTTATTTAATTTATAATTTATTTCATTTCTTAATTTTAATTTTAATAATGTTGATTAGTTATAATTAAGTTATATTTTACTTTTTTTCATCAGTATTTAATTGTAATAATAAAATTAAATTATTAATAATAATTTTTTGTACTTAGTAATAATTAAAAATTATTAACTATAATTAGTAATGTATATAAATAATTAGCGGTAATTAGTAAGTAGTAGTTATATTTTGTAGTAATTAATAATAATTAACAGAAGATAGTAATAATTAGAAATAAATAGTAATAATTTGAGAAAATAGTAATAAATATTTACAATTAGTAATAAAATTTTATTAATTAGTAATAATCAGTAATAAATTCTAATAATTAGTAATAAATACTAATAAATAGTAATAAATACTGATAAATAGTAATAAATACTATGAAATAATAATAATTACTTAAATAATAATAAATAGAAATAAATACTAATAAATAGTAATAATTAGTAATAAATATTAATAATATTTAATAAATACTAATAATTAGTAATAAATACCTATAATTAGTAAAAATTATGAATAACTAGTAATAAATACAAATAAATACAAATAAATTGTAATAATTAAAATAAATAGTAATAATTATTTATAATTACTAATAATTAGTAATAAATTATTGTAATTAGTTATAATTAGTAATAAATAGATATAAATAGTAATAGTTAGTAATAAATATTTATAAATAGTAATAAATAGTAATAAATAGTTATAAATTGTAATAATTAGTAATAATTTGTAATTAATAGTAATAAATTATAACCAATATTAACAAATAGTTAAAAATAGTAATCAATAGTAATAAATATTAATAAATAGTAATTAAAAGCACTAATTAGTACTAATTAGAAAGAAATACTAATAAATAGTAATAAATGATAATAAATAGTAATAAATAGTAATAATTTGTAATAATTAGTAATAATTAGTAATAATTAGCAATTTTTAGTAATAATTAGCAATAAATAGTAATAAATAGTAATAAATAGTTATAAATAGTAATAAATAGTAATAAATAGTAAAATTTAATAATAATTACTAATAAATAATAATATTTAGTAATAAATAGTAATAAATAGTAATAAATAGTAATAATATGTAATAACCAGTAATACTTAGTAATGAATAGTAATAATTAGTAATAAATACTAATAAATACTAATAAATAGTAATAAATTGTAATAAATTCGAATAAATACATATGAATAGTAATAAATAGTAATAAATAGTAATAAGTAGTAATAAATTCTAATAACAAATTATAAATACGAATAATTAGTAATAAAAACTAATAAATTGTAACAATTAGTAATAATTAGTAATAATTAGTAATAAATATTATTAAATAGTAATAATTAGTAATAATTAGTAATAAATAGTAATAATTAGTAATAAATTGCAATAAATAGTTATAATTAGTTATAATTATTAATAATTAGTAATAATTAGTAATAAATTGTAATAATAATAAATAATTAGAAATAATTAGTAACAAATATATGTAATTAGTAATAAATAGTAATAATTAGTAATAAATAGTAATAATTAGTAATAGTTAGTAATTATTATTAATTATTAGTAATAATTAGTAATTAATAATAATAACTAATAATAATTAGTAATAAATAGAAATAAATATCAATAAATAGTATTAATTAGTAATAATTATTAATAAGTAATAATAATTAGTAATAAGTAGAAATAATAAGTAATAATTAGTAATAATTAGTAATAATTAGTAGTAATTTGTAATAATTAGTAATAATTAGTAATAATTAGTAATAATTTGTAATTATTAGTAATAATTATTAATAAATAGATTTATTTATGAATAAATATAAATAAATATAAATAAATAAGAATAAATAGGAATAAATAGGAATAAATAAGAATAAATAGGAATAAATAGGAATAAATAGGAATAAATAGGAATAAATAAGAATAAATAGGAATAAATAGGAATAAATATAAATAAATATAATTTAATGACCATAAATGGTAATAAATAGAAATAATTGACAATAAATAGCCATAAATTGAAATAAATATAAATAAATAGCAATAAATACGAAATAAAGAGAAATAAATAAAAATAAATAGAAATTAATTGCAATTATTAGCTATAAATGGAAATTATTAGCAATAAATTGAAATAATTACCAATAAATAGGAATAATAAGAAATATATAGAAATAATTGGTAGTAAAAAACAATAAATAGGAATAATTACCAATAATTACCAATAATTTGTAATAATTAGAAAATATAAGAATAATTACCAATAAATAAGAATAATTAGCAATAAATAAGATAAATTAGTAATAAATAAAAATAATTAACATAATTAAAAATAATTTGTAATAATTATAAATAATTTGGAATAAAATCAATTGTAATAAATTGTATAAACTTAGCACAATTTGATGTGGATTGACGACATTCATTTTACTCGATGAATCTTATCTTTTCAACTCTCACCGACTCAAAATATTACAAAAAATACACTTCTATGTGTGCATATCCAATATTATATTCACAAGATTGATTATATATTCCGTGGACCACATTTTTCACAATGTTTTTAGGTGGTGACTGTTGCAAGAAAGAATATTCATCGATGAAAAGGAGGGTCTTTTTTCCCACAACTCATTTACTTACATCTTTCACACATTGAAATCACAATGAAGAATCTGCTCAGAGGTATGCTTATACATTCTCGTATGCACTAGAATGAATATTTATACCTTAGATAAGATTTTTCATTGTGATTTTAGTGTGATGAAGTTGCAAGTAAATGAGTCTTCGAACAAAAGAGTCGCTGTCAATTCATTGGAAATTGTGTCGCCCAAAATTAATGGTAATCATAAAGTAGTAGTTGTAATTATTTATCTTATTTTTTGGATACTATTTTCCTAATTTCAAATTATTCAAAAACAGTAATAATTTTATATTTTGTAGAGAAATAAAGAACTGGCCCCTTGAATAAATCAACGCATAAATCTAAATGGTTCTTATTTAAATCATGTATATATTGAGGGGGTTGAACCTTTCTTATCATTTGCATCATCAAAACCAGAATTTGTTTTAGAAAGCGCAATTAAGTTTCCTTGTAAAAAATGTGATCTAAGAATGATTTGAAGTCATGCATATTGAGAAGAATTATTTTGATAATTTATTTCATATAGTTTTGGATACCCCAGGTAAGACCAATGAAAATGTAAAAGCAAGAATAAATCTTTCCCAAATTTGCAGATCTCCAGAACTTTAACTAATTCGAAATGTTAGATCACAGAGGTTAATGACGCCAAAATCATCTTATACACTATCCAAACAATGTCGCTTATTATTTTGTCAATGGATTGCAGATTTGAGACTTCCAGATAGCTATGCTTCCAGTTTGGCAGATGTGTTAAGACTGGTCATATTACCAAATTAAAAGTCATGATTTTCATGTTATAATGGAATGAATTTTGTCGATGGGATTCTGAGGTCTGTTTAATTGTATTATTTGGGATTACATAAAATACATATCTTATTATATTTGAGACATTGTTTAGGTAACAACAGACTATGATGCACTTTGTAAAATGGATGAAGATGTTGTTGTCATTATATGTATACAGGAAAAAATCTTCTCACTGGGTTTATTTAATTCAATGGAAGATATGATATTACATTTTCCACATGAAGATAAATGTGGATGTTTCATATAGTTCAAATGGATGTACCCTTTAGAGAGATGATTGATGAAACTGAAGAGAAAAGTACGTAACAAAGAAATAGTTGAAGGCTCAATTGATGAAGCTTATTTGCAAGAGGAAATTGCTTTTATTTCAACTCTCATTATTTAAAATATGAATATCCCTAAAAACACAACCATATGGGATGGAATGAGGGAAATTCTGATGAAGAAATGGAAAATAAATTATTATTTTTTAATCATGTAGAGCTTGGATTTGGTGGGGTTCATGAACGATGACTTTCATATGATCAACATCACAGAGCTCATGCATATGTTCTAATCAACTGTGAAGAAATGACATCTTTTGAACTATGACTGCTTCTTTTACTTATTATATAAATTTTGTTTCAGTAAGTAAACATATTTTATTTTTATGTTATATGATAATCATATCATAAAACAGCTTCCGCAAATTACAACAACTACTATTTAAGAATGCCGACATTTGTTTTCTCAACGGTTTCAAAAATTGGCAAAAAAAATTATTGATGGTTTGATATATCAATTCCATTTATAATTTATTATTTTCATAACTGTTTTACAAATTTTTATCTGTCTCAACATGCAGATAAATTTAATAAGTGACTCTGTATTTTGACTAACCCACCATCCAAAATGGTAAAATATTATAATGCATATGTGGTGAATAGTTTTTTTATTTGATACACCTGCATTTGGGGAATAAAAAACAATGAAAATTGGAATTTTATTGAGAGGATCACATCATATAGAAATTGAATTTGACTTTTACAACAGACTTGATGAAATTATTGAACTGTGTTATCTAGGTAAAAATTACATAACAATGTTTATATTTTGGTAGATAGATACTTAGAGTGGCTTTCATGTTCATTCGATTCATGGAATCTTCGATATTAAATAAAAAAGTCTTTTTCCAGTAAATAAACTATTTTTACTTGCTCAATTGGCACATCAAATATATTACATAAAGAATTATGCATCTTCAAGTGACTTGAGTGAATGGTGGAGCGTAATAAAAATAAAATATTAGAAAAATAAGTTTACTCAAACTGAATTTGGTTCTGATGATATACAAGGAATTGATATTTTTCAAGAGACTACTCAAAATACATCATTTTCACAAAGAGACATGAATATTGATGATGAAACACCACAATTAAGGGTCAACGATGACGATGATGCTAATTATGATACAAGTGAATTTGAAATGGAAAGAGATGATGAAACTGAAACTCATATGGCTATTGAGGATGCTGATGGTGAAAAAGATTACGTTGACATCATTAGATATGAAAATAATGAGAATAGGGAACATTGACACCATTAAATGCAGGTTATAATCATAACAAATATATATATATATCTATATGTAATAGATAATTTCAACTATCTGCTAATAACAATCCTTTTGTCTTTCAAATGGACCTTGATATATTTTGTGAGTTGGAGGATGCTAAACTACCTTTGGATGATGAGGTTTTTGGATTATCTGACCCTAAGCATACTGGCTGTTCCGGGGGGGGGGGGGTACATGGAGGGGGTGCGGTCTTAGGCAACTGATGATTCCTGACCCTATCTCTGAGCGACGTCCACATCTTGGTTTCGATCCACACATGCATAGATATGGTAACCTGTGTATATTAGTTATCTTTCATTAATTTATTTATATACTAATTGATTGATTATTTACTCTTTTTTAATATTTTTTTTCTTGTAGCTATTGGATATGGGAGCATTATCTTTCCCAATTATTTTTCTCAGATATGGATCTCATGAGAACAAATTCCCATTGATGCGAGTCTTAGTATGTCTAATCATTGGATGGTACAAAAATAAATAATATTTATTTAGAAAATTATTTAATTAATAACATGATATTATAAATTATTTTTAGGGTTTACGGTATCTCATCGATAATAGCATGCATGTCATTAACCATGAGGCATGAGAGGTGTCTATGCGTGAGTATTTCTGTCAATTTTTTCACAATTTGAGAAGGAAAACCATTAAGAATGCATGATTGAAAGTATTTGATGAGTCATGTAGAGCCCACCGACCATAGTACATTTCATCTCATGTTTGTGATGGATTATGTTCACACTGGTTGAGTGGTTGAATTCTGGTGAGATCTTCATTGGGCTGACAGAACTGGGGAATAGAGGAGATGTCAAATCTAGTTGGTAGCAGTACATTCAGTACGCATAGAGAGTATCTGGTAAGTAATTTTTATTAAATATTTTATATAACATTAAATATAAAATGATATTTTATATTCATATAGGCAGTCAGACATCCCGATATTACGAAGTATGATGTTTATCAGAGGATATTTAATGACCCATCCACTAGAGTGATTAGAGTTGATCACCAGCATCCAATTGTGGTCAGTATTATTTATTTTTCAGTTTAAAAATTAATTTCATATAATATTTTCACTATTTTAATTTCAAATTGAATCTGAAAGAGTCATATAAGGCTGCAACCTCTCAAAAATTGGATGAGATTCAGGTTGAGATGGCTGATCAGACAAGTGCCCACAATTTTTATGAGGTGGCAGGGATGAAGGTGAAGCAATATGCCTTAGAGAAGGGCCATGTAGTTGGTATCTACACTTATTTGACTTCTAGGACTTATTATGGAACTACTACGATGTCAGCGTCCAGCTCGAGAGGAGCTCATTGAGAGGCATCATCTTCTAGCTCACAGTATCTGGAGCAGTTGTGATCTAGAACTGAGAATATAATGAGTTTGTAGATGCAGTAAGAAGAGATGTGTTAGTAACATGAGGAGGACATGTGTTGATGACAACAATAGTAGAACAATCAGTTGGAGTACATTCATCGTCTGTCTCGATATTTAGGGATGGAGTTTCCAACACCATCATCTCTAGATTTTCAAGATGACTATTACCCCAATGATATTTTTGTTTTGTTAAAAATATTTGAATTGAACAGTTTTTGTAATACGAACTATTTACAGTTTTTGTCTTTTATATTGGTGCGAATATTTCATAATTTTTTTTATTCTTTATTATTTTAAAATATTTCAACATTTATTTATTTATTATTAGTATTATATTTTTTAATCTCTGTTTATTTTACTAATAATAATAATAATTTTTAATATATTTGTTATATTTTTTTCTGAATATTGAGAATTTTAATATTTTTTTTGTTTTTTTAATAATTTTAATATTAACTATTCATTAATCATAATTTTATATATTAATTTATCTTATTATGTATTTATAAATATTGAGAATTTTAATAATTTTTATTATTATTATTATTTTAGTAATATTAATATTAATTTTCCAATAATCAAAATTATATTATTTTTTCTTATTTAATTAAGTATTTTTTATGAGGCCTTTTTTGTTGGGGGTCCCATCACAAATAGATTATATACATATTTTGTAAAACATATTTTTGATGGGTTACTTTACCATCACATCACGTTTATAACATAAAGCTATGTGCGATGTGTTTTTATACTGTCACAAATACTTTTTGTGAAGCACCCATCACAAATACTTTTTGTGATGGACCCATTGCAAAAAATACTTGTTGCGGCATTATTTTATGTAATATACTATTTTAAATACGACCCCATCAAAAAAGAGTTTTTGTGATGGGATCCCATCACCAATAGTCGAAATTCCAGTAGTGAGAATTGATGTCTAGATTTCAAACATCATCCTCAAGGTTCCCTAGAGAGGTCTTAGGGTCATGTGGGTATGTCTCATCCAACTTGACATAGAAATATTATTCGACACATTTATTTCATTTTTTAAACATTCTATAGGGTTTACTAATGACTGAATAACCTAGAAAAATTTCTTTATCACTCTTGGATTCAAAATTGTCAAGATGTTCCTTAGTAATAAGGATATAGAAATTGCAACCAATGACTTTGAAGTATCTTACTATGAGCCTTCTATTGTTCCATAACTCATATGGAGTTCTTTTATGAATATGCCTAGTCCACACTCTATTAATAATATAGCATTCTATATTTACATCTTTATCCCAAAAATAAATAGCTAAGTCATATTCACTATGCATGTTTTTAATAATATCTTGCAAGGACCTATTTTTTCTTTCTAAAAATCTATTTTGTTGAGGTGTTAAAGGGGTGTAGAAATTATGATTATTGCCATTTTTTGAGAAAAATGAATCAAACTCTTTATTTTCAATCTCAAAAACATGATCACTTCATAAGGATTTAATTCTATGTCCACTTAGATTTTCTATAGTTTTAGCATATTTTATGAAATGAGACAAATCTTCACTATTTTGAGCCAAAAAGAAATTCCATGTATATATATAAAATTAATCTACATGAATATTAACATAGTGGTTCCCATTTAAACTAGAAAATAAAGATGGTCTAAACAAATCCATTTGAACCAACTCGAGAGGTTGAGAATTTGACACTTATTTCTTTTTTTTGAAGAAAATTTTCCATTTCTTTCCCTTTATACAATGATTACACAAATTATCATTTGGAAAATCATGTCTGGGTAAGCCTTTGACTAAACTTTTTCTCGCTATCTTATTATGGGAATGCATATTGCAGTGTCCTAGTCTTCTATGCCAAATCCATGAAACTTTGTGAAATACACATAAACATGAATTATTTTGAGAAACTAAGGAATATAATTTAACATAGAATACATTTTCATTTCCCAATGTAGAAAATAATAATTCATTTTTAGAATTAAAAACATTTAAAGCATCATTTTCAAATTTAACAATAAATACATCATCATATAGTAGTGAAATACTAATTATATTAAATTCCAATCCATCAGAAAAACAGTACATTGGAATTAATACTGATATATACATAAAGATTTGTCCAGGGGAAATGATTTTAACTTTGGCATCATCACCAAAGGTAACACGTCCACTATCAAAATGAATTTTCATTTTAATTTTCCACTGGGCATAATTAGTTCCATTATATATTGGTGGTCTGTTATCTACAACACCTTTCAGTCCATTATCCATAATAAAGAAATAATTTTTAAGAGATAGAAATATATAATTAACAGTAATTTAAAAATCATTAAAGTACAAAAAAAATCACAGTTGAATAGATTTAGGAAGAGAGCCTTAAAAAGAATAAAAAATACTTTGATACCAAATTTTTGTCGGAGTAGAGTACTCAAGAGGGGGGGGGGGGGTTGGTGTACCTATTCAAATTTCTATTAATAAGTTTTCCTAGAATGGATCCCCAATAAAAATTAATATATCCTAGTAAATCAAGGTAATAGAGTTATAAAATTTTGATTGTTCAAATAACCTCCCATAATATTGATTAATACTCATTAATATCTATATGAGGTATTAATATTATTTTTGGAACTATTCTAATAAGGAAAAATAATTATAACTTAAATCAAAGATTAACTATCAGTGTAAAATCAAGTGTTTTTTGTAATACATAGTAAAGCCAAGAGAAACTAAATCAAACAAAAAAGTGGATAAAATAAGTAGTTTAGTCTCAAGATGAGACCTAATCCACTCCACTTGGTGATCCCATGCCACAAATAGTTTATATTAATAAACTTGATCCACACCCTGGATGGGGGTAGACAACATTTACAGGACTCTCCAGGTCACACGACCTCTTCCATAGTTCATCATGGGTATAAACCTATTAAGTCACACATGGTCCACTTCCACACTTATCCATGAGAGTAAATATTTTTAAAAAGATATCAGATGAAGGATATCTTGTATCCCTCAGGTTAGTACAAGGGAAAATGTGTGTTTTAATACACACACACACACACACTACTCCAATGCTAAACATAGTACACAACAGATCAAAGATGATGGGAAAAGGTTATAAATGCTCTGAGTGTTATTCTATACAACACTAGACATGTAGGATGAGGTATATGCATGTATCAAGTCCTCTTTTAAAAAACAAAGTATCATATGTCTGCAGGTTTGAAGGTGTAAATTGTCTACCTAGTTCTCTTCTTGAAGGTGGTAGTGTGAAGGCGTTTTTTAGATATAATCTATGGTATTCTAGCCTTTAGAATCCAGAGTTCTTCATGTTTTGTTTAGTTGTTTCTTGTTGCTGGTATCAGTTCACTTTTCAAATGCTCGCATGACTGTTGTTCTACTTCTTGTCTCTTTTTCCAGTGTAAAACTTTTCTTTTAATTTTAGAGTACACGTGTTAGAGTTGACATGATTCATGTATTATGCACCTCATACCTCATACTGTTAGGTGAAATTTTTAACAATGAAATATTAATTATGTCAGTGCATTTAAATGAATCAAATATGAGAGTAATAAATATAATTAAAAACTACAAAATAGATTAATGAACAGTGACACAGTTGTTCTAGAAACAGTGTCCCTTGGAATCCATGTCAGCATGAAATGGCATATTCTTCTTATTTTTATTGAGTGGTGAGACCTTCATGATGCCAAATGTGTATTGAGATTAGGAACCTATATCACAAATGTGGTGTTAGAATCAGAGTCTATGGTGATTTTCCAAACATCAAACGATGTCATAGTGATGGTAGCAGGGAACTAGTGTCACATAATTCATGAGATATAAAACTAGTTTTGGTATCTGAATCATGGGGCGTAGGTCACAGTGTTTGAGTCACAGTGTCTAGGTCACGGTGTCTAGGTCATGGTGTTTGACTAATGATGTATGGGTCATTCTCTAGAAAACCAGAACATGTGGAAAATATTTGGATTCTCATAATTATCCAAATATCTATAAACATTCTTAAGCAATAATATTCCAAGAAGGAATGAGAGTTAGTAATTAAAATAATAAATCATTATAAAACAAATATTAAGATATTTAACACTACTCAAATAGGATTTACAAGATTTTTGATCATTAAAACATGATTAAAACATGAGGAGTCCAACAAAATTATATTTCATTTATTTATTAACATATCAATACTATATATTGACTTTATGTTCTTAGATGAAAAACTATTCTCATTGTTGAAATACAGAAGTGTTAAAAAAACTCATGTACGTATAATATCATGATAATTCTCCAGAATGACCAAATGGGCTACTAATACTCTTCTTGATTTTATTGATAATGTTTGTTCTATTATGAACATCTAATCAGTAGGACTTCCCAAAGGATATGTGAAAAAATATGTGTTATATAAAAAGTATAATGAAATTGATTCTCAAATAATAGATAAAATGATCAAAAATATTATTACATAATTAGTATGGATTCACCTTTTAAAGACGGTTGTATGATATCTTGATGCAGTTCTATGTATCCATTATCACAATTGCAGGATTAATGTCTAATCTCTCATGAGCATTTGTAGCTTCAAACAAACAACCCCAACTCAAAAAAAATATTTCACATGAATAAGAAAAAATTATTATAAAATTAATAAAAAAATAATTTAATAAAACATATATATGATATAACACATTAATTATATGGAAAATGATTTTACTATGTAATCATCAAAATTATCTATGTGATTGAGTAGTGGGGTAACATGAAAGAAATAAATAAATATCAACACTATAGGGGTCAAAAATATTTGATGGAGAAGTCTATGGATGTTTTGGTGTAAAAAGGAATGAATGATGGATAGACCCCCCAACAAGAACAAATAATCCACCTATATAAGAAACTATTATTATGTGAGTAATACAATAAGGATAAAAGAAATTCATAAATAAGAAATAATACATTAATTATACGTACACTGATTTTACTATGAAAACATCAATATTACCTCCATGATTGAGAAGTGGAAGAATCATGAAGGAAAGTGTTAAATATCAAAACTACATGGGTGAAATGATTTTGAGGGAGAATATGTTTGTTGAAGATTTGGTTCATAAAGGTATAAAATATTTTTAGATATATCCCTCTCAAAAAATAATAATTCAATTATATTAGAAGGAAATTATGATGTGTGTAATACTAAAAATAAATAAATTAAACATAAAAATGATACAAATCATTAATTATATAGAAAACGATTCTACTATGAAAACAACATGATTACCCCTGTGATTAACCAGAGAAAGTGTCATTTCTCTTCCTGGAAAGTCCTAAAAGATGGAAAAAATATTTAAAAATAAATGACCTCAAAAAAGAATAATTAAAATTAAATTAAAAATCTATTAAATAATTTTTGGGTAAAATATAGAAATTATATAGTAACATTACCTTTATATCCCCCCAAATGGGTTTCTTAATTATTGTTTTTTCTTTTGATGTATTAATAACATCGTCTTGTGTAGAAGAATGTTTTTACATAGTAGTAAAAAAATTTATTTCGAATATGACTATACAGTAGAAAACAAATAATATTATGAATTGAAAATAGTATATTAAAAAACTATATTACATTATCATTGAACTCTCATTCATTTTTTAATGGTTTTAGGGATTTGGTTCCACTATTGAGATTCCTAATCCCCTCGTTGTGGTCCTTCTAATGTATATGACATTGATTACATTTGGACAAAATTGAACTGATTATGATCTTCCAATGAAAGCGTAGTCTATGTTTGAATTTTCATCTATTCCAACATTTGTTTAGTCAACACCATAACAATCAAACAATTCTTGTTTTCTAGAAATAGGACATAAAATACAAACAAAGGTTGTGAGGCCATCATGAATAGATCATCTTTTTTCTCATTCATTATTAAAATTCACTCCCAATAATACAATTTCATTAACATTAAATTCACTCATATTGTCAACCCATTTATAATGGAAAACCAAAACATAAAATGTTGTATAATTGAACTCATATATATGTTCAATAATGCCAAAATATTAAATATTTTAAAAATTTGGATTTTTATCCATAGAACCAGATATGTCCACCACTTAGGTGACAAATAAAAAAAAATTCATCGTATATCAGTCATTGTGATCTTTTTTATATAATGTATAACTATTGATTACAAAACCAATGTAAGATAGAATATTTTCATTTGGTCCCCTAGCTATCCATCAAAGTTATTTTATAATGGAAACCAAATTTTTAGATAACTCATTATAAATTTTATCTTGAAAACATCCTTTAAACTATTTATTATGTGTATTTGATATCCATACTTTAACCCTTGATGTATTCAAATCACTAAGACTTTATTTTTGGTATTTTATATATAGATAAAAATCTTTACTATTATATAAAATGTAAATGCTTTCTTCCTCGCACTCTATTAAGGAAATTTTAACAACATCTCTTTTGGAAATCCCGTCACCCATAAGGTGTATGCTATGGTGAGACTTTGGTAGACCGATGATGGGAACATATGATAGGTAACCAATATAGAATTTAATATCTTCTTCAACAATATATCATTCTATAATATAAACATTTGGTCAATATCAATTATTGACATAACCATCTGAAATATTCTTAATGTCTTTTGAAAATGGATTACTAAAAACAATGTTAATGTCTTTTAGTTTATTGAAAAATTGATCACCAATTATTGGGGAGGGTGTTTTACCTTGTTAGATATTCCATAAAAATTATATTGTCTAGGATTGGTAGCTGTTTTAGGGAGGTAAAAATTTCCGATTTCCTAAAAACATATTCGTTGAGGAATGTTTGAACCTAATTGAGAATGTACATTTTTCAAAAAAGGAACCCCAAAATTCTTTAAATGTTATTGCATAATAAATTTACATAAGCGAGAAGTAATTTACCATCCTATAAAACCCGACCCTCAATGTGAATTATTCACTTATATAAGAATCATACATACAAAAACAATATCCCACATCATTTTTAGATCGTTGATAAATAGATCCAAATAGTCATCAATATCATTTGCAGTTTGTTTTTGTATATAAATAAATAGAGAAAAAAAAATGTATTTTCTCTTCATGCATAACCATGGATACAAGTTATAATTTACCAACATGAAGGGACATTTACTATGAGTACTAATCTATACAGAAAATGGACTTATTCCATCTATAGATAATGAAATATGAATGTTTCTCATCTCATTTAAAAATACAAGATACTCATAATCAATCTTCTTCCACTAAGGATAGTCTTCAATACCATATTTAATTAGTGTATCTGAAATCCATGTAAAGTTTCTCATGGTTTTCAGACATCCATATATTTTTCTAAATCATTGAATTATAGGAATGTACCATAAATATTTTTATGTACTATAATCAATTTTCTAGTATCAATCTGTGCTAAACTTAGGGAACATTGTGAGTGATTTACGGTCCTTGACAAAAATTATAAATGCATTTGGACAAGAAAATATTTTTTTAGAGGTCATTCCAATTTAATGTCGCACTATTTTAGCTTTAAATGTTCAACATGGTAATTAAATTTATTCTGGTATCATATCTTTCATGATATCAAGTTGTTCTGTAATGATGGTGTCACACCGTCTACTGTCGGCATTCAAATTATATAACTTCAATACATCTGATAATGTTTTGTTTTTAGTATAACTAGTATTCAATGGTCTCTTGGAAAAACTATTTAACATCTCAAACAACTTTTTACAATCATGAAGGTTGTCATCAATTTTCATGGTCATTTCATCCATTTGATCTCCGTCATCATTTATACTGGGATTCATATCAAATAATTCATAAACCATAGTATCATCTTAATCAGTGCACACAATTAGTTTTTCACTGTGTTTATACGAAAATTTATAGCTCTGATATATTCTGTGAAAAATAAAATGTTTTTTCATCTCTTCCGAACTAATTTTTTATAAATAAAAACAATGTATACATGGACAAAGGATTTGAAAAATGACATATACATTCTATCCTTAGAACTTGATGAAATTACTACCTCTATATTCATATTATTTTGACAAATTATTATGATGCTTTCATTTTTTATTCATATTAATCATATTAGATTCTTGAAATATTTATTTTTGTACCCAAGTAATTAAATACACACAAAATATTCATTATCAAATGGAAAAAGTTAAAAATAATTATAATAAGGGTAATCTAACATTTTATTATTTAAAATAATTTTAGCATGCTTTGAATAAAATGGGTAATTGAATTTATAAAAAAAATCACTACACATTGGTAGGTGTTATCCTCTGAATTCATTCCAAAGTGAATGTTATAGACAACTTTCAAGCTCATCATTTCATCTCCATAACATTTATCATTGTATTTTGTTATTTGATACATATATTTCATCTTTTGTGGACATACACCTATGTTTAATGAATTAATCTAAGAAGTATTCAGCCTAGGATGAATAATTATTCGAGTAGTACACACAATATAAACTATATGGGGAATGAGTCTCAAGAAACAAAATGAAAAAACTATTTGATATATATAACTGATGAAAATGATAGTAGTCTGTAAATGATATGGGGATGCGACTCAATCCACAAATTGCAATACTAACTACTATTTAGCACAAAATAAGTCTTTTATAAATACCCTAATCAAATTAAATTATATTATAAGAAATTAAAGATTAATTTGATACCCAAATATGATAATCAAAAACCATAAAATTGGATTCAATCAACAAGTAGATATAGATATGTACTGGTAAAAAAATTAAATATATAAAGAGTTATTTCAAATACAAGTATAGTAATCAGAGATTCCCAAGGGTGGAAAAAATACATATAAACCTAATTTTATGAATACCTAAACATAATGTCTAATATTCATAATTTGATAACCCCCATTTAATTTTTTGGAACAAGTGGTGTAAAAAACTATAGAATTATTATATTTAATATTATTGGTATGTCATATAATTGATAACATCAAAATAATTTTTGGATTTTATATCCCCACACTAATCCTTGAGATTCTAGGTTGGTAATCAAATAAACATTGACCCATTCATGATATTCTAGGTTGGTCCATAAATAATTTTGCATAAAGAAATAGTACACATCAACAAGATATATCACTAACAAGGGAGAAAAACACACCAACCCTTGAAACATATATACCATACATCGTAGCCTCTACTAAAACATAATGAACCCCATGTGGTCACGTTTTTTAAGTGTAATAAAATTTCTTCACTCATTAATCTACGTGGAATCACAAAATTAAATACTTTATAAAATATCACTCCACATATAAAGTCTCTACAAAAAATTATGAAAATAACTAGTTAGTTTACTATGCTAGGAAGCAGTCTCATAGGCTACACAACCCCCATCATGAAAAAATATACATACAAAAATATATAGATGATGTAAAATTGGAAGGGACTTATACCATATGGATAATTAAACAATTTATCCAAAATAAAAAAACTTGATTTATCCACAAATTAATATAAATAAAATAGTATCTCACAAATCCCCAATAATAATTCACAGTCGTAATTGGTAAGGAAGAAGATGCTCATATGTCCAAGGATTGAAGTTGGAAAGGATCACAGTATAGGTGATTCACACTCTAAAAATTACAAGAATCCAAATGGATAATCTCAAAGGTAAAATGTCCAAATTGGATAACTCAACAGACTAAATGTAGCTAAACAAACTCCAGCACGGTCAGAAACATTGTTGTATTACACACCGAGTTCCCCAAGAGAATTTAGGGAATGACATACATTCGAGAGAAAGTAGACATAGACTAAGGTTCAAGCCTTGGATTCTTTCGATGAATATATTGACCCTTGGATTTGTTTGATGTTTGATTCAAACTTCGATTCACCAAGGAGGAGAACCAAAAGTTGGTGGCTTCCATGAAAAGATTCAGATATCATGATAGGTTCACCACTAGTTAGTGGTTATTAAATAGAATGCGATACATTTATCAAAACTTCTAAAAAGAGATGACAAAGATACATTTTATCAATCTCTATGTAATAAGCGCTGATAAAACACATATTTATATGCACTTTTTTAGTAGTGCTGAAGGATTTTTAACTAAAATTATAAATACAAAAATTGTGAATATATATGTAATAAAATATATATTTAACAAATATTAATAAATACTGATATAGTAAATATATTTTTAAATTAAATATATTTATTATAATTTTATCATTATTTAAAACTATAATTATTCATTTATATGTACATAAATATTTTATAAAAAATAATATTTATATAAACATATATATAATTTTAATAAACTTTTTAAATATAAATAAAGTAAATACATTAATTATTTAAATGATTTTATTATGAGTTTAATAATTATGGAAATATATATAATTATTTATTATAATTATTTTAATATATATAATTATATATTAATAATTAAATAATTATCTTTTTAAATAATATTATTTATGTATTATTATAAATATTTAAATGTATAAATATATTAAATGTACATTTATATAAATATACTTATTTATAAATATTATTATTCAAATATTTTTTAACATTATTAATGAATATTTAATCAAAAGTGCATGCATGATAAAAATGAGTGATATTGAATAAATTAAAAATAAGTACACTTTGAAAAAATGGATAAGTTTTGTGTGTGTGCATTATATATTAAAATTCATTAATTATGTATATGTGAAGTGAATATAACAGAGGCTTGATGTATGTTAAATAGAAAAATAAAATGACATTCAATTATGTCCATTACACTATATGTAAAGAAATATTTTGTAATATATATAAATAATATTTATATACATTCATTTATATCTATATACTTAATATATAATATATATTAACGTTATCAATAATTGTCCAATTAATAAAATGTATAGTATTTTAATTTGATAAATTTTTATTCTTCATATATATTTATATATTTAATATATACTATTTATTAGTATTTATATTTTAAATATATTACAATCAATTCATTCAATTTCATCAATATTTTTTTTAATAATAAATTTTCTAATATTTTTTTAATAAAATCAATTTTTATTTAATTAATAAATTTTATTTAGAACTTTATCTATGAATATTATAAATCAATGCTAAAGTGTAGTATTTATTGGTGGTAAAAATAAAGCATCGATAAATAGAACCCTTTTTCATCCCTTAAAATATTGTTCTGATAAAAGGTACCCTTTATCTACACTTTCTTTTTTCACTTATAATGGTTCACTTTTTTAGTGGATTTGTATAACACTGATAAAGGAGATCACTTTTTAAGGAATTTTATATTGATGTGTTTTGGTTAAAAAATTAATGAGGGGGTCAAACAAAAAGATAGTGTTTACAAAGAAACATAAAGAGGTATAAATTTTATTATTTTAAGGTATTTAAAACTTATCATTTTTTAAAATTTTAATTATTTTCAATTTCATACAGTTTAACTTATTTATAATTTTTAAAATTACAAGGGTATTGTATACCTCAATTTCAGAAGGGAACCAAATCACCTATCTTAGTCACTCATATTTAACTATATATATCAAAAAATACCTACCCAAATTACCAAAAATAATTTAGACTCTTTACCACGACGCTTTCATCTCCTCAATGGACATATATAGAAATCTATTTGTGTAAACCAATAGTGGTTTTAAAGATAAGATGTATAATTATTAAATGAGTGTTTTCATCATATTTTATCCTCAACATATAGAACATATTCGACATTAATTAATATATAATATCATTAGTATCTACGATAAACTGAAACATTATTATACTAGAGGAACATGCCTTATTCACACATATTAAAACATATAGATAATGGAAAAATTATTCATCCATATGTACAACTTACTATCTCCACATTACAGCCTAATGTTTTCATCTATACTCTTATTGAATGAATATAGAGGAGTAATTAAAAAAAATATATTATATTTATGAAATATTTAAGAATATATTAATATAATATATAATATAACTTTTTACCTTTCCCTCAATTATAAAATAGCAATGTCGCTCATCCCTACACTTGGACTCCCACCTCTAGGAAGAGACATGGTCCGTCCTTTTATTACCATAATGAATGGATAGTTAAAAATTTATAAATTATAAATGAAACTTATATTCTGGATATTATTAACATTATGTAATTAATTAATTCATTAATTGACTTTCATAATCATAAATAATATACTAAATTAAATTTGGTGAAATTGACTGAACATGTTATGTGGTCGATGCAAGAATGAATTATTAAATAATTGATTATAAAATATTTATAAATGTACCTTATTATTAGAAAATGTATTAAAATGTTATTATGAAAGTATTTAATAGATTTTAATTTAATATATATGATGATTACACATTTATAACTAAATATATACAAAAGGTATGATATTTTTTTTATTATTTCCACTTCAATGAGACATGTTTTAAATTAGGAAGCTTATTTATTTTACATGTGATATATGGTGACCATTTTACAATTTATATCATATATAAAACGTTTTTCAATTTATCTATTTTTTTTCATGATTAATATTTTACTGTGTTTGATTCAAATGTCTCTGAATCATTAAGTGATTTTTTGTACAATCCAATCTTATTTGGGGATTGTTTATATTCCAATTTACTTTGGGAAAATTATATGATAATAATATTTTAAATTCATCTTATTTTCATAACCTATAAATATTTTCGTATTTCTATTTATATTTTCAATTATTTATCTTATTGGATCAAGAATAAAAAATTATGTTACATGTCATCGGCTTTCAAAAAAATATCGATTTATGGTTCAACCGCAATCTTATTATTTAATATCATGTTTATTTTATTTTTTTTAATAATTTTTAAATTTATTCATAAAAATTAGGAAAATATCATTTGAAAATATTCAGAAAGGTTTAAATAAGAATCTCTTCAAGCTATAAGGAATTAATTATTTTCAACTTTATCTAAAAGTAGAAAAAATTGTTTTTTAATATATACAACATGACTTCAAAATAACACCATCAATGACCTTATACATTTATTTACATTACATATTACCATGGATATTTTCAATGAATATGTTAACTAAATATTTTTTGAACGTTTATTTAACATGATTTAAAAAAATGGGGTATTATTTCTTAATGAAATTGAAATAATATTGAAAAATGATTTAGAAAACAATTATTACCTAAAGATAAACAGAATTTATATTTAATGTATTTATTAATTTTTTATAAAAGAATATTTTAATAAAAAACATTCATTTATGATGAATCAACAGTATTCTTTCATCCTTTTCTGACAATGGATTATACTTTTTTCAAAAGCATTTATTTTTTTGATCAAGTACTCAATTTCCCTCTATTATTAATTTCAAATTAATTTTCTAATTGATATATATATTTTAAGTATAATGGAATACATTCAGTATCAATTATATAAATTTTATGTTGCCTCAAATATCCATTACTCCTATACACAATATCCAATTAAGGAATCCTGTGAGCAAATTAATTTCATGGACTAGGGAAATATTCTTCTTACATGAATAATTAATGATATTTTTTGATATATAATTATTTTTTAGAATGATTTTTATTGATCATTAAAAATATATGTACTGAATAAATTGTGAAAGTGATGTGTGGGGTATTGTTATAGATATCCACTCTATGCGTTTACAGTTCTCATGATACAAAACTAGTGTCCATATTAGATTGAAATTTTGTTTATGCGTAGTTATATATTAAATTTTTTTTAATCGGCGAGTGTCCTTGATGGTATGATTCATGATAACATGGATGATGATTTCATTATTCATTAATGAATGTGTAGATTTGTGAATTTACATTTTTGATATATTAGTTTCCATTATCATTTTGATTTCTATTATCCATTTATTTTTATCGAAATAATGTTACTGACTAAATATCATTTATTTTTATTATCCACTCATCTATATTAGTAATTCCTTATTTACAAATGATATTTTATTGTACATAACCCTTATTTTGCATATGATATTAAATTTATTTTCTTCTTTTTCCAAGATAGGAATAATGATATTATGAGTTATTTGAATGATATAAAAATAAAAATAATTATTTTTTTCTATATTTAAAACATAATATGAGAATTATGAACATATATAATTTTATAATAACACTAAATTGATTAATTATTATTAGTCGGAGTGGATACTCAAGAGGGGGTGAATTGAGTTCCAATTAAAAATTTCTGTTAAAAATATTCTTATTAAAATCCCCCAATTTATAAAACAATTTAAATTGTTGTAAATTTATAATGATTTTATGTTTTCAATTAGTTTCTCAAGAGATTGATTATTTATCAGTTAACTCAATCGAATGATTAATTAAATTTGAAACTATGTTTCTCGGTAACAAAATTTATCAACACTTACTATTTTAACTTTCAGAGTAACTTTAAAACAATTTTTATTTCAAAGTAATTAGCAGTAGAATATTCAATATGATTTAGAACAAAATAAATAAGCACAAGCATTTTAAACAAGAGGTTTAGTCTCAAGCTGAGACTTAGTCCTCTCAAACAATTTATATAAATTTTGATCCACACCCTGGATCGGGTAAACAATAGTAAAAAGACTGGCCAGGTCATATGACCTCTACCACATTTCTACGTGGGCATACAATAAAATAACACAGAAGCTATCCAGGTCACACTTGACCTCTACCACAATCCAAAATGGGAACTAGAGAGTATGGGTAAGATTGAGTGAGGATTTATAACTCCTCCAGTTTAGAAAACGAGTTAGTGTGTGTATAGAATATACAGTGTATACACACTTCTCACAAATTAAGTAAAAGAATCACTAATAGAGAGTAGATATGAGTTCAGAATTATCTATTGATTTTTAATGCACCTGTGGACTCAATTTTATAGAAAGAAATTTTTCTGAGTCCATCTTTGTTTTTTGTCTAAAAAACAAAGTGTTGTTTTCTTCCTTGACTTTTATGTTCATATTGATCAGCTTCAGTGCATGAAGAGCTCGTTGTAGTTCTTCACTACATGCCTCAATTATGTCCAGTGTTCTTCAAGTAAGAGAGTAAAATTATGTCTCCTCTTTTGTGTATATGTGTATATCTTTTCATGTGTTCTTTTCACCCTGTTTGTGTCTTCATTGTTCCTTCTTATACCTTTAGCACCGAATATGGGAATGATTACCTTTTTACAGGTACGTGGTATGGTTCCTGAAAATACAACCACTATCATTAATAAAAATAATTTGCATTAAAATAATCAAATATGACCATTGCTAAATAAACAAACAGAAATAGAGTTTAGAGAACAGTGGCTAGTTTCCATCGGAAGTTGTTACTCCTTGTAACGGTAGCTACTTGTATCAGTTGGTGACTCATTGTATCAGTGGAATTCTGTTGTTAGTTGTAACTCATTATAACAATAGCTCCATGTATCATTATCTCTTTCATTAGTAGCTCCTTGTATTAGTAACTCTTTCATTAGTAGCTCCTTGTATCGGTATACTTGAGTAGCAGTGACTTCCTTATACCGGTGGACTTTATAACGATAGACTTGCATACCGATAGACTTATTCTAACGATAGATCGTATCAGTAGACTTTATCTTTCTGTATCGGTGCAATTGGTATTGGTAACCTTTCTGTAACGGTAGACTGGCACAAATCAGTAGCTCTGGTGTAAATCTGTGACTATCTGTAGCAGTTTACTTAGTGATATTGGTAGCAGTGTAAAATAGTGACCTTTGTATCAGTAGTTGTGCATCTGCTTGTATCAATGATCTTCATATCGGGAGCTCTTGATATAATAGTAGGTCTGTATGTTTTTCTGTATCAGTAGCTATGTGCGTACCAATGAACTTATGCATATCTGTGGACTCAACACTTATCTGTTCTATGATAAATAAGTCCAGATCGAGTTAGAAATATTTCAAAGTATGTATAAAAATAGATAAACATTGATTAACATATTCCAATGATTATTTTGATATTTTTTATCAATATAATAATAGAATATCATAAATTGAAAGAATTAATATATAGATAAAAATTATTTGGGATTATCAAAATAGGTGAGTTCAAAAATATCATCCTTTTTGATAATCACAACTTATGGTATTGTAATCCAAAATACTCATTAATGTATTGGTATAAAATATAGTGGTTTTTATTTCTCAGTGCGAGTAATGACATTTTCAAATGTGAGAATTTAAATGAATATCAGAGGTACTGATAAAAACAATGTTCTAGAAGTAAAATAAAAAATATTATCAGAGAATATATTATTAGATGAAAATGTTTTAGAGGTACTAAAAAACTGTATCAGATATGTTAAAAATATGTATCAGAGATAAAAATATAAAACAAATGTACCAAAGGAATAATGTATTATTTCTATTCTCCCTTATTGATCCCCATTAGATATTAGATATTAGTTCTCCCCCTTTGTGATTAGCAAAAAGTGGGACATAAGGGAAATATAGAAAAAGAGAAGTAAGAGAAGTAAAAGAGCGAAGAAAAGAATTTATATATTCATTGAGGCAAGAAATACATAGAAATACAGAGTTTAACCAAAAATAATACAACTGATTTATATCAAAGATCATAGCCACTAATCAATCCACCTCCTCAGCATGAGATTTGCCCTTGGTATCAGAAGAGGATTTAGGTGTGTTGGATGCAGGTGGAGGCTTAGGAATACCAAAGATAATCAGAGGAGCCTGAGCTAATGAGACAGTGCCTAGCCTTTATTGTGTTTCGCTCTAGGTGATTATAGGAGTGAGGCACTAAATGGCTTGGGATGGAGTCATCTGAGGAATTGAGGTAGACTGAGCAGAGGTAGGCATGGCTGTATATACAATGATATGGGTATTGTCTATATGCAAGAATGGTAAAAACTGATTCCAAACGTTCATAATGATCCCTCCTCCTCTCTCCATAGCAGAAATGAAATCAACATTGTTTTACATAATTTTTTCCAAAGCTGGAGTTAGTTCCCTGGGCTTGCTTACTTTTTGACTAAAGGATTGATTGACAGGAGGTAATTTCAGATTTTCCAAAAGAATTTTGAAATGGTAGGTCAACTGATTATTTGTATACACTTTCTAAAAATAAGAATCAAATTTATCTTTTACTTCTTTCTGAGAGGCAGAAGATTCTCTCATTTAATCTTGAACAATTTTCATGATATCTCTAGTGGTATTTACCAACTGGGTCAAGAAAGATAAGTCCATAGAGCCACTGGTTGATGTTGAACCAAGCTCCTCTTTCATCAAAGCTCGAATCTGATCCAACTCTACTGAAGGTCTGGAAGCAGGAGAACTAATAGGGAAAGTCATAGTTTCCTTGAAAATTTTAGTTAGACCACTGATAAGATTTTTCACTTCCAAATACTGGGTGCTAACATGCTTCTATATGGAATGCATAGATTCCAAAAAAATTGACACCACTAGGCTAACTAAACTCTTCACAAAAGCTAAATCCTTGTATTCTTTAGATATAGAACTCATATAGGATTCCATAGAGACAAATGATTTCTTTAGAAATTCAACATCCTCTGCCAAGCTTGACACTTGATTCTGGAAAATTGTGACTTCATCCAACATCTCTGCCACAGAGGTTGACACAATACATCCAAGAGGGAGTTCAAAAAAAAATTTACGTGTTGCTCAGCTCCTCATCAAAACAATTCTGTAAATCGGAAATAGATGTATTCAGAGACTCTTTTATCTTATCCTTTAAGGACTCAAAGTCAGATCTAGTTACCATACTGGCAGGCACAACAACAGGTGCTCTTTCTGACACAATACTATCCATAGAGACATTCATAACAGATTTGTTAAATGAAACCAGTGAATTTTCTAAATTCCTTAATTCTTCCACAAAGCTGGCCTTTATCTTAGACTTTAACTGATCCCAATCAGGTTTTCAAACTAAATTCTCAGGTAATAACTCAAAGAGAATATAATAATTGACTTTATTTCTACTGAGGGATGAATCATTATCAGAATCTAGATAATCTAATCCATAAACCACAAAACATGGGTCTGCTACCCAGTATTCAATTCCTTCAGCTACTGAAACACTTCCTATTCTAGTTGGATTCTCCCCCTCAACTAGTGCATTATCCTATATAGAAATAGCATCCTCAACATCTCTTTCTTCCTCAGAACAAACTTCCACAACTATTTACAATTCTACAATAGCAAGTGGATACTCAGGAATAGAAAAACATCTATCTACTTCAACAAGAAAAACCTCTAAAGTCACAATAAACATCCAATCAAGGGGATCATACTTAAGGTGGTTGAAGCAGATGCTTCAGTTTTAGATTATATTTCTTCTTCCTCATTCTTTGGGTAGCATCTTCATGATCTGATCTCTTCTAGTCTTCCTCATCCACAGGTGCCTCTCCACTACTTACTCGAATAACCGTTTCTATATTAGGTAGGTTCAAAGAAGCATGTTCTTTTTTTTATACAATTTTAGGAGTTGGGCTAGGAGGCTTGTACGGATCCCCTCCATCTACTACTGAGGAATCCTCCTCTTCTGAATCATCATTATACTCTGTCTCCTTCTCATCAGGTCATAGACCTAGATCTATCTTATCTTTTGGTATATTTTGATGGTCATCTGGATTGAACATGTCATATATATTCTCATCATCAATAACCCGTGACGTTCTCCATGAGTTTCATCTAATCTTCATTTAATTACTTATTGTCCTAGTGATACAAAAATTGTTCCTGACCACCATTGTCTCATCCTGAGACTCAGAAACCCCCTATACTTTAATCATAACTGAAATCAATTTGGAAAATAATAATTCATTGGTTTTTGATTTTAGCCTGGTCACATCATCTATTTTAATCATTAATAGCTTGCACAGATTCACCTTCACACCATGCCTTAAGAGATGCAACAAATAAATATCTTGATACTTCATATTTGCAAAGTCCCCCCTCCTTGGACTTAGCACATGTTGAATGAATTTGAAGAGAAATATATTTTCCCTGTCTATCTCAACAACCACCACCTTTCAATGCATTCCACTACTAGTGAGCTCCTCTAATGTAGTCTCATAGTCAAATATGTCACTGGTAAGAGGCATTGTCTTCGATGAATACCCAAATACTCCTTCATGTGGTACCTTCATACATTCAACCCATTCAATGGATGAAAAAGCTATTTCCTTGCCATTTACTAGTGAAACAATGCTATTCACATTATCAGATTTCTCAAAGCGCACAAAAGCATAAAACTCTTTGATCAGCTTCAGATAATAAGGACCGTTGTTGTTAATGAAACATTCTATCCATCTCTGCTCCTCCAATATTCTTAGGGTCAATGATTTACTTGGAAAAATCCATTCTACACACAGCTCCTTCTCGATTACAATTTCTTTATTCTGAAAATGCGGGTTCTCCGAACACCTCCTTGACCTTGTTTGATTGAAACTGCTACTTGATTCAGGTTATTTCTTCTGTTTCTTCACATTTGGCTCTTTAAAGTCATCTCTGAGAGTTGGATGTTTGGTTTTTTCCATCTTTGGATCGATGAACTTAGGGGTTTCACGAGATTTGGGGATTCAATGAGTTGGGTTTGAGAGAGTAGAGTGTGGTGGATTGAGAACTAAGACTTAGTTTTTATCATTTAAGAATCATAAAATAAATAAATAAAACAAAATATGTAATGTATAAATGATACAGATTCCAGCGGCTAAAAATACAGAAGTTTAAAAATAGCGCAAACTTAACAGTAGGGTATACCAGTGAGAATACGTAATGGTGAGGTATTCTTATTGGTGAGGTCCACCAACAGTGAGGTATAATAGTGGTGTTTCTAACAGAGAGGTTTCTAACGGAGAGGTTTATAATAGCGAGGTTTCTAACAGTTAGGTTTTTAACGGCGAGGTTTTTAACGGTGAGGTTTCTAATGGTGAGGTTTCTAATGGTGAGGTTTCTAACAGTGAGGTTTCTAACGCACGAAGTATATCATTCCTAATTCATGTCTAATGTAACTAATCATATCCGAACTTAAAGGCTTGGTGAAAATGTCAGCTAATTTTTGTTCAGTACCTATAAATTCAAGAGTAATATAATTGTTTTGGTAATGATCTCTCAAAAATGGTTCCTTACATCAATGTGTTTGGTCCTAGAGTGAGACACAAGATTCTTTCAGATGTTAATTGCACTAGTGTTATCACAATTTATTGATACATTTTTAAAATCATATCCATAGTCTAACAAAGTATGTTTCATCCATAGAATTTGTGCACAATAACTACCAACAACTATAAACTCTGCTTCAACATTAGACAATGCAACATAATTCTTCTTTTTTACTACACCGAGATACTAGGGACTTACCTAGAATATGACATGTTCCAGAAGTGTTATTTCTATCTAACTAACAACCAGGAATGTCATCATCTGAATAACTTTTTAAATCAAAATATTTTCCTTTTATATAAAACAAATCTAAATATGCAATATGTTTAATATATTTTAAAATTATTTTAACAACAAGAAAATGGGGTTATTTATGATTATCATGAAATCATGCACACATACACACACTAAACATAATATATGGTCAACTATAAGTAATGTAAAGTAGACATCCAATCATTCCTCTGTAATTTGTTTGATCAACTGGTTTCTTAGATTCATCAATGTCCAAATTACAGGTAGTTTTCATGGGTGTATCACTTTTCTTTAATACTATCTAAACCAAAACGTTTTAAAATGTCCTTTGTATATTTACTTTGATTTAAAATAATACGATTTTCATTTTCAAAAACATGAAATCCAAGAAAATATTTGAGTTCTCCCATTAAACTCATTTGAAATTCATTTTTCATACTCATTGAAAAATCAACACACAAAGTATTTTTAGAGGATCCAAAAATAATATCATCAACATAGATTTGTACTATCAAAACATCTTTGTAAATTCTTTTGATAAAGAGAGTTGGATCAGCAATCCCTCTTGTAAAAACTTTTGAAATAAGAAAATTACTAAGTCTATCATACAAAGCATGTGGAGCTAGATTCAAAACATTTAATGCTTTAGAGAGCTTAAAAACTCTATTTGGAAAATGAGGCTTAGTAAATCCAGGTGGTTGTTAAATAAAAACATCTTCAATTATAAAACCATTTAAAAAAGCACTTTTAACATCCATTTGATATAACATGAAATTAAAATGAGAAAGTAAGGAGAGTGGGATCCTAATAGCTTCTAATCTAGCCATAGGAGAAAAGGTTTCCTCATAGTATATCTCTTCATCTTGACTATACCCATGTGCAAATATCCTTGCTTTATTCTTAACTATATTTCTAGATTCATAAACATTATTTCTAAAAACCCATTTAGTGCCTATGGTAAAAGTATCCTTAGGTCTGTCCACTAATTACCAGACTTTGTTTCGTTAAAATTGATTTAATTCTTCTTGCATAACCATTACACAAAATTCATCATTGATTACATCATTGAAATTTATAGGTTCTAACTATGAATGAAAAGCATGATTTTCAACCCGATTTCTAAGAGAAGCTCTTGTATGTGTCCATCTATCAAGATTACCAACAACATCATCTAAAGTATGATTCTTTAGAATCCTAGTTGATCTAGTAAAGGTATGACTAGAAATTTCAGGTTCTTTTATAGGTTCTGGTTAAACAGAATCGGGTTCTAGAAAACATCTAGAATTACATTTTTTATAGCAGGTCTACTTCTTTTGTTATTAAGGTCCAGATCAAATAGGTCTTCTTCAATATTTTCAAGAGAAGACTTATGTTCTTGTGGACCAGTTTCATCAAATTTGATGTGAACAGATTCTTACAGACATCTGGTTCTTTTATTAAAGACTCTATAGGATTTTCTAGTTATAGAATATCCTAGAAATATATTCCCTCATAACTTTTAGAAGGAAACATGTCAATATTATCCTTAGTATGGAGAATAAAGACTTTACAACCAAAGACATTGAAGTAACTAACATTAGGTTTCCTATGGTTCCACTACTCATGAGGGGTCTATTTAAGAATAGGTATAATAAGGACTTTATTAATAATAAAACAAGTTGTATATACAGCTTCATCCCAAAAGTTAATTGGAAGGACATACTCATTAAGCATAGTCCATGAAATTTCTTGAAGTGTTCTATTCCTTCTTTCAACTACACTATTCTACTTAGGCGTCATAGGGGCATAAAAGTTGTGACTATAACCATTGTGTGAGCTGTAAAATTCAAACACATGATTTTCAAACTCACGTCCATGATCAGTTCTCAAGGTCTTTATCGTAAGTCCACTATGGTTTTCTACAGACATGGGGCATTTAATAAAATAAGAACAGGCTACACTTTTGTGAGAAAGAAATTATACCCATGTGTATCTAGAAAAGTCATCTACTAAGACATAGACATAGTGCTTCCCATTTAAACTAGAAGCTCTAGATGGTATATAGAAGTGCATGTGTAACAACTTGAGAGGTTGAGAAGTTTAAACTTATTTCTATGATTTAAATGAAACTTTAGGTTACTTTCCCTTTTGACTGAGATTATACACTTTATCAGATGGGAATTCACATTTTGGTAGGTCTCTAACTAAGTTTTAACTAGTCTGTTTTCTATGTGAGTGAATGTCGCAGTGTCCTATTCTTCTATGCCACAACCCAGACTCTTTATGAAAAGCATTTAAACAAGGAATAATTTTTTTCCCAAATAATTCAAACCAATAGCATAAACATTTTCATTTCTCAAAGCATAAAAGAATAAAATATTTTTAGAAAAAAAACAACAATGATTTTCAAATTTAACATTGAAACCATCATCACACAATTGAGAAATACTTGACAGGTTATATTTAAGTCCATCAACAAATAAAACATTGGAAATTAAAACTGAATCTGTGTTACCAATCGGGCCTAAGCCGATGATTTTTCCTTTTGAATTATTAGCAAAGGTGACATGGCCTCCATCAAGTTTGATTATTCTCATGAAGCATGATTAATATCCTGTGATACGCCTTGAAAATCCACTATCTAAGTACCATACCTTCTTATGGGAACGTTTCAAGAATGTTTCCTACAAAACAGGTTTAAACAGAAATTGATTTTGGTACCCAGATTTTCTAGTGTCCAGACAGGTTAGAAAACAAAAATTTTGGTACCCAAATTTGTCTAATGGGTCTCATACAATCAATATATTCAAAAGTCTTTGAAATATAATATTTATTTGATCAATAACCATGTGGATAAATAGTTGAAGGATATGAATTTATAGAACTAGAACTACCCGCATTCTGTCCAGATTTAGGAATAAATCTATTTTTAGTAGTACTTCCTTTTCTAGGTTGATAGCGTATTCCAGTGGTATATTTTGGTGCCACTTGTTTTCCTAGAATTTGATTTAGAGTATTCCTTCAATTCTTGAACTTTTATAAGTATTTCCTTAATTTCTCATTGGAAAATTTTAGTTCAGTATTTTTCATTAGTAATTGATCATTATTTTCCTTTTCTATATCAAGTACAGATTTAACAGAGCTGGTCAAAGTATGTTTTTTCTTCGGGGTCTTATACTTTTCCTTCAATTCATTACAGGTTTCTTCTAGCATATTAGAGTATTCAAACAACACTTCAGTAGTCATGTTTTCAGATTTAGAATCAGAATCATCTCCAGAGTAATATGAATTTAAATAAAGAGTACCCAATGTAGCATGAGATGTGTTCTTCATGAAAAACATATTATCTTTTTAAGATTTTTCATCATAAGAAGAATCAGAATCACTTTAACTATCTTCTGAAGCAGTCCATGTTTCTTTCATAACATTCTTAGAAAAATTTCCCATATAATCATAATTCTTCTTGAACGTCAATTTTGGACAGTCTTCCTTCACATATTATGTCCTCTTAAATTCATAACAAAAAATTTCATCACCCTTATTAGAGTTTTTCCTATCCTTATTCCAATGACCTTTGTTGTCATATTTTCCTTTATAATTTAGTTTTGTGAAGAATTTATTCTTCCTGTAGAACTACTTGAATCTCCTAGCTATTTGAGCCATCTCTTCATCACTATTAGAATTTGAACCTTGACTTATTGAGCTTTCATTAGGTATATGAACTTTCTCCTTGTCCTTTCTCTTTGAGGCAATAGATTTAAATGATACTGAATTCCTTTTTGGATCATCATCATCTTGCTTGTTTACTTTTAGCTCTTCTTAATACATCATCAACATACCAATTAATTCTTTAACAGGAAGTTAACATATGTCACACGAATTTTATATGGAATCTTTTGTGCCTCTCCGTCTTTCTGGAAAACATCTTACTATTCTTATAATCTCCTCCTTTAGAGGGACATCCTTTCAAAGTGATCTCATTTTGTTGAAAATCTCATTGAACCTGGGATACATATCAGATATAGGTTCATAAGGTTTCATTTTAAATTTATCATACTTGATTTTGTAGGTGTTCAATCTCATTTCTTTAACATTGGTTGTCACCTCATGGGAAATAGCCAATGTATCCCAGATTTCGTAAGCAGTTTTACAAGAAGATATGCTAATAAATTCTTCATCTCCTAAAGAAAAATACATGGCATTAAATTCATTAAAGTTATTATTATAATATGTTTTATTAGATACATCCCAAGTAGTTCTTTTAGTTTCTGGAATCTTATATTGAGTCTCTATAGCAGTCCAAATGTCAAATCCCATACCTTCTAAATGAATTTTTGTTTTCAGTTTCCATTGGGCAATATTTGTACCATTAAAGAAAGGTGTATTGTTGGTTCCAGGACCTTCAAGTCTATTATCCATAATTAGATTTTAGATAATATATTAAAAGAGATAAAATTTAGAACGAATAGAAATTTAAGATTTTTAAGATACAAATAAAATCAGAGTTGAAAAATAGAGAGTTTTGAAATCCCTTATAAATAAAAAACCACCAATGAGACTAAATGATGGTCGGAGTGGATACTCATGAGGTGGGTGAATTGGGTTCCAATTCAAAATTTCTGTTAAAAAAAGTCTTATTAAAATCCCCATTTTTATAAAACACGTTAAACTATAGTGAATTTATAAACATTGTATGTTTTTAATTAGTTTCTCAAGAGGTTGATGATTTCTTAGTTAACTCAATATGAAGATTAATTAAAATTTGCATCTAAGTTACTGGCTAACAAAATTTATAAACATTCTCTAGTTTAACAATCTGAGTAACTTTCAATCAATTTGTATTTCAATGTAATTAGAAGTGGAATATTCAATATGATTTAGAACAAAATAAATAAGTACAATAGTTTTAAACAAGAGGTTCTGTCTAAAACTGAGACTTAGTCATTTCAAACAACTTATATAAAGTTTGATCGACACCCTAGATCAGGGTAAAAAATAGTACAAAGACTGATCAAGTCATATGACCTCTACCAAAGTTCTACAAGGGCATACAAAACAATATCCCACAAGCTATCCAGGTCACACATGACCTCTTCCACTATCCACAATGGGAACTAGAGAGTATGGGAAATATTGAGTGATGATTTATAACTTTTCCAGTTCAGCACAAGAGTTAGTGTGTGTGTGTAGAATATACAGAGTATACAAACTGCTCAAGAAGTAAGTAAAATAATCACTATGAGAGAGTAGATATGAGTTTAGAATTCTCTAGTGATTAGAAGTGAATCTATAGACTCGTTTTGATTTGACAAAAATGATTCTGAGTCCTTCTCTGGTTTTTGTCTAAAAAACCGAGTGTCGTTTTCTTTCTTTACTTTCAGGGTCATCTTGATCATATTGAGAGCATGAAGATCTCTTTGTAGTTCTTCACTCCTTAAATCGTGTATGTCCAGTGTTCTTTAAGTAAGAGAGTAAAAGGATGTCTCCTATTTTGTGTATATGTGTATATCCTTTCATGTGTTCTGGTCACCCTATTTGTGTATTCAATGTTCCTTCTTATACCTTCATCTCCAATAATGGGAATTATTACCTTTTTACAGGTACGAATTATGATTCCTGAAATTCAAATCACTATCATTAAGTAATAGAATATGCATTAAAATCATCAAATATGACCATTTCTAAATAAACAAATAGAAATAGAGTTTAGAGAATAGTGACTGGTCTCTATTGGTAGCTGTTACTCCTTGTAACGGTAGCTCCATGTATCAGTTGGTGACTCATTGTATCAGTGAACTTCTATTGGTAGTTGTAACTCTCTATAACAGTACCTCCATGTATCAGTAGCTCTTTCATCAGTATCTCCTTTTATCGGTAGCTCTTTCATCAGTATCTCCTTGTTTCGGTAGAGTTGAGTAGCAGTGACTTCCTTATACCTATGGACTATACAATGGTAGACTTGAATACCAGTAGACTTATTCTAATGATAGCTCGTATCAGTAGAATTTATCTTTCTGAATCAGTGGAATTTTTATTGGTAACCTTTTTATAATGGTAGACTTTCACATATCGATAGCTCTAGTGTAAATCAGTGACTGTATGTAGTAGTGTACTTAGCCATTTCAGTAGCGGTGTAAAACATTGACCTTTGTATCATTAGCTTTGCATCTGCTTGTATCAGTGATCTTTATATCAGTAGTTCTTGATATAACTGTAGGTCAGTTTGTTCGTATGTATCAGTAGCTATGTGCGTACCAGTGAACTTATGCATATCAGTGGACTCAACAGTTATCTGTTCTATACAGAATAAGTCCAGATTGAGTTAGAACTATTTCATTGTATGTATAAACATATATAAAAATTTATTAACATATTCTATTGATTATTTAGATGTTTTTATCAACTTAATAATAGAATATCATACATTTAAAGAATTCATATATAAATAATCATTATTTTGGATTATCAAAACATATTAAAGAATAATTGGGATTATCAAAACAAGTGAGGCCAACAATTATTATGGGTGAAATCCATTTTATTGTTAACTAAGGTTAAAATATAAATACTGGCTCGAGGATACTGAACTCAGGGTGTTTTAGTTATTATCATAGAATGTTTTTTAGGAAATATGGGTATTAGATTTCAAATTAACATAGATAACATGATCATTTTGATAATATTTTAGAGTAGTTGATATGAATCTAGGGATATATTTTCCATTTCTCAGTATTCATTATGGTTTTTTTGTATTGAGTGAATTCCATTATTTATATATGGAACATAGAGGAAGAGAATAAGAACATGTGGTCAATGTAGGTATTACCATGATAAAATTATTGTTGTATTTATTAATGATATCTTAAGATACAATATCGGTTATTAATAGAACATGAATTAATGAAAATTCATTCATGAATCATTTAGTGGATCACAACATATATGAGAAATTTTGTATGTGTAAATATTTATTTAAAGAAGTTTTTTTGTGGAAATATTGGATCCATTACAAGAATGTTTATTGATTATTCTAATAAAAATGATAATTCATGAATAAACATTATGGATAAACGTAACCTTTACAGATTTGAATTCTAGGTAATAATGGTTAAATTGAAGAATATAAGATTATTATGTGGTGGCATTTATCAATGTTACTTTGGTATGATGAGTAAGAGATATCATTTAAGGATTAATCTAATAATAGTTAGTTATATGGATATTTTAAAAATATGAATTTTGGAAACATTTGTTTTGTTCTAGAAATAATCATATAAAGTTACTTGAATGAAAATGAGATATTTTTTTGTTATTTATTGAATAATGTATATAATAACATTATGGTTGTTAGGTTACATGACAATGTGACCCTTGGTACGTTTTCTAAATATTTATCAGTTTATATCATGTTAATTCATGTTAATTTTGGTATGAAATTAATTTTGAATATGTTATTTGGGATAATATGTATTCATGTATGTCAATTTATAAGTGGTAATAGTTTTTTTGGTATAAAAAGTATAATATGTGACAAAAAATATATGGGGTTTGGGATTAAAATTTTATATTTCTATTTTAGGATATTTAAATATAAATTTGTTTTCTATTATGTTTTTGGATAATAATTCTTACAAAGGGTCATTTATATTGTTTAATAATTTATCTTTTACTATCCATTTTAGTTTTAGATTGAGTTAATAAATTTTCATAATTTAATGGATATTATGTTAAAATAATTGTTAATTTTAGTGATTCATATGTTAAAAATTACATATTATAATAATGTTTCACATAAAAGGTTTAAATATTTTTTATATAATGTGAACACATCATGTAATAAAATATTATCATATTTTTTATCCTAATGGTAAATGATTTTAGAAAACATAAGAAAACTGAAGATAAATCTTTTATGTATTTTATAGATAGTATAAATCATCTATTATGTCAATTTTTGAAAATATTATTTTCATGTATGACTATTATTGAAGTACATGTATAAAATGTTTCACTTTCATCATGTTGAGATTAAAGTCCATGATTAAATAAATATTTTATTTTAATTATATTTAATATTAATTTCATAAAAGATTAATTAACATTATGATGATGAAATGTATATAAGGATGGTATAATTTAAAACCTCATGTTTTTAGATTATATTATCTTTTAATATTTATCAATGTGATTAATAATGTGAATCACACACAACACAAAGATTAAAAAAACTATTAAATAATATAAATTATGTATGGTTTTTATAACCATTCCATAGTTATGGGGTTATGAATAAGAATTAAAACATTATAAGAAATGTATATAAATGATATATATAACGAATATATATTTATTAATTAAAAATAAATTAGTTATAAATTTCAATAAATTCATTCTATGGTTCAATGATATATTTTCTTTTGAAATGTTTTTATTTCACTTTGTATAATACATGTATCATTAATTAATTCCACTTTTAGAAATTTTTTAAAAAATTGACAATATTTTTGAAATAATCATGTTTGAGTTTTCTTCGCATTAATTTGTGATATTTTCCAAAAAACAAATATTATTGATAAAATAGTAAAAAAATTATATTTTTAACAACTATTATGTCTTTTTTTAAAATTCATTAATATAAAATCATAATTATATTATAGTTTTTTCAAAGTAATATAATATATATTTTATAATAAATAATCTAAATAATTACATAGGATGAAATATTATATTTTATTTTTATATAAGTTCATTTTTATGCTTAAAAATGAAATTTTCTAAAAAACATTATTCATTAGATTTTATACATTTTTATTAAAATTAGATTCTTATACTTCCACAAACATAATCATGAAAAATTAATTTAGTATTTTAATTTAGGAGGTATAGATTTTTTATATATATATATCTCTTATTTATTATAATTATTAATATTAACAATGGTAAAATATTATCAATGCGGTAGTGGGTAAAACATGTTAATTACCCTTAAAACTACGATAAAAGTTCTCAAAATCAACACCAAACCTTACATTTTAACATTGGATGAGATTAATTTGACTATATCAATACGAATATAGAATAAATATAATTTCAGAACTATTTATCTTGGATAATTACATTTATAATACTTCAGGTATTGAATAAATATAAAATGAAACTCGCTTTCTTTTAATATATATATATATATATATATTATTTAAATTAAGATAACAATATTTTAATCTTGGTTATAAATATTTTTTTTACGTATAATAAATTTTTTAAATTTTATTAATTTTTTTATTTTATTTTCTAGTGATGATATAGTTACCTTATATTCTTATGCTAAAATAATACATTTCTTGTGTAAGAAAACGAAAATCATGGAACATGTTTTTATAAATAAATTAAAATAAACATGTAATTCATTAATTTTACTATAACATAAATTAAACAGGTAATTAGGAATTATTATTAATGTTAACAATGGTTTGATTCCAATTCCATTTTTATTTAGATGATTTTGACATCAAATTAAATGAATAGTCCAAAAATTACTTTAATGATATTTTATGATAGACAATATTTTTTAAAATGATTTAGAAATAACCAAATATTAAAATATAAAATTTTAAAATGGAAATGGTTTAAAAAATAATCCATTCTCCAATTTTGAAAAACATGTAATCTTATAAGTAAATTTATGACCCTTAAAGGATAAATTATTATGTTATCATGGTTAAGTTTAGAAAGAGTTATGGAGGGTTCAAACAAAGAGATAATGTTTAGAATGAAAAATTAAAATATCGAAATTCTATTAGATGAAGGTCTTTCATACATATCATTTAATACATTTTAATATATGTCCATTTCCTACCACTAGACATGATTTTTATATATTTTATATTTAACTAATTTATGTAATTAAAAGTTTGACCTTTTCTTCACTTATAAAATGGAACAACATAAACTCTATTTTTCACAACACTAGAGATAATTAACCTAGAAAATACCAACATAACCTCCAATCCCATGTCCTAGGTCATCATTTCACATCATAGGGCCATCCTATAAGGCATAATTTGTAATACAATAGTGCTATTATAAGGAAATGTTATAACTCTTAATTGAGTGTTTTCATTATATTTCCTCTCATAAATATTCAAAATCTTATGTGAACATGATAATATAAAAAAATAAATATTTTCCACATAAAGAAATTTTGGTATAATTTATGAAAACCCCTTATTCACCTCCATTCCATCCTATGATAAATGAAAACATCACTCATCCGTACGTAAAACCTACTATCTCCACATTTATGTGTAATTGATTTTTCCAAACCGAATTCATTGTATTATTATAAAGGAAGAATTAAGGAATGTATTTGTCGTCTATGACATAATTTTGATTCATGGAATACAATATATCATTTTTCTTCTTAACCTTTCATAAATATGAAAATTATAATGTTGCTCATAGGTACATGTTGACTATCACCTCTGTGGAGTGATGTGATTTATTATTTTATTACAAAAATACATAGATGAATATAAAATTTTATGTAAGGATTATTCAATTATATTCATAAAATTGTAAACAAGCAATAAATGACAGAACCATTTCCACAAAACTCTAACCAAGGACAGTATAATGACATAATTTTGGGAAAATTGATCGAATAACCTCGATTTATCAACATATGGATGAAATATTTAATAAATTCATTTAAAAATAATTATATAATGAAAATAAAACTGTAATACATGTGAAAATGTTTCTAATGAAATCAATTTAAAAATTTAAATTCATTTTATAAGAGGTTAAAATACATAAAACATAGAGAAGACCCAAGGTATGGGTAATTTGGACTCATTTATACTTCAATAAGACATATTTTATATTATTTACATAATTTATTTTACAAGTGTGTATATATTGGCCAATTAAAAATTTATATCTAGAATCCCACTATATTAATGGTATTAAAAACTTTTAATTCTTGTTTTCTCATTAAGGGATTTGGATTCAAATGTTTCAAAAGAGGTAACATATTTTCATTACGATATAATTTTATTTTGGTTTTGTTTATATCCAAATTACATTTAAAACAATTACATGGTACAAATATTTAGAAACCCATATATATTACTAATTATTAATATTGGGTTTTAAATTTTAATTTTATATTTCTTCTATTTTATGATCTTAAATCAATAAGTAAGGTATATTTATGTTAATTTTAATGAAATATTATTTTAATGTTTTTATTCTAAATAATTTTCATTACTGTTAAGGTTCAGTAAAAGAGATTAATAATTTTTTTTTATTCTTAAAAGGCAGATAAATATCTATATAAAATAATTTTTATATTATTTACCAATGATTAAAATTTAATATTTTTAATGTTTTCAATTGGGGATATTTTAATATTTTTAAAAAAGTATAAATTTTTTTTAACATACATAGATTAGTAATCCTTTCCCCCATTGTAGTTGTTAATTTCTTTATAGATTAATTTGATTAATTCTACATATATGCCCAAGTAAAATATTTTTATCACTATTTTTAGATTTTTTATCTTGATATTAAAATATGGTATAATTATCTTAAATGAATAAAAAATAATTTATAAATGAGGAGAATAACTCTATTATTACATGAATATACATGGAATATATTTTTATTTATTGATTCTATTTTCTTTTCTAAAAGGTTTGGATTTACTATAAAACCATAATTTATGACAAATTGATGGTATTATATAAGCCTTTATTGATAAAGGATAATAATGTTTTTAGATCATTCACTTTCCCATGATCGTGTAATTTATCACACTCCATTATTCATTGCATATTAGTTTTATATTTTATATCCCAATTATCAATATAACAGATGAAATTTGGTATCCTTTTATTACATTGATGATATCTCAGTTGTATACCATCCTATATATAATATTATTTTATGGAAGATTATTATGAATGTAATTCATTGAATTGGTAAATATTCATTAGTCTTGATCCAATATGAACAATTACTGATTCTAAAGAATTTTGAGAATGAATTCTCTTGATATTACAATTTATATAGAATCCATATGATATGAATGTGATAGGTATGTTATAGTCATATATAGATCCTAGATGTATTTATTGGTCTTTGAATATGATAATATTGTCCCCATTATATGGGTATATGGTTTAAAAATACCCATTTATTAAGATTGTTGTCTCTCATAGGAGGAAATAATGGGAATATTCTTGTTAAAAGTAAATTCATGATAAAAGGATATTTATGGATTTTTGAATTTACTTAAGTTAAAATTCATTTTCCATTATTCATGTGATTTCTATTATATATGGGTGTTCATTGAACTAATGTTATTTATTTAATGGAATGTGTATTGATTATGAGCTATTTCATATTGATTATTCCTTATTTACACATGATAGCTGATGTTGTATGTAAAAATTTCATAGAATATGATATCACCATTTCATACCTTTCGTTATAATATTAATAATGGTATTATTATTGATTTCAAGGATTTATGAATATTTCTAATGTTTGGTTTTTGTATATCCAATGTAATAAGGGAATCATGAGTGAAACTATTTTTTCAATCCTACTAAACTAATATCTTACATGATGAGATCCATTATATCTTGAAAGAATATAAATATTTTAAACCAAAATAATTTAAAAATTATTCCTTTTCAAATAAATTCAATCTCTTAGATAGCTTGTAATGCCCAAAACTTGAAATTTAAATAAAAATATTCAATGCTAAAATAATTTAATCATGACCATTATAACCTAGGCATAATGTTTGAAGGAATAAAGAATAATTTATAAATAATGAAAATTATATTATCTATACATATATAAGATATGATAAAAGGATGTATATATAAGAATTGATATTATAATGATTTGATGGAAAATAAATTTTTTTATTAGAAAATGTTTTATTTCAAAATGCAGTTTAGTCATTTTTTCAGAATTTTTTTGGTTTTTATTTTACAGTGAAAAATATTGATTACTATTGAAAATTCCCGTTTTTGTTTAAATTATTTAAAACATTAAGTTATATTTCAAATTAATTTTAAAGTAAAATTTGTTCAATTAAATTATAATCATTAAAATTTAGGTCATTTGAAATAATTTCCAATTGATTTTTGATATTTAAATCTCATTTACTTGTGAGAATTTTCTCTTTAGATCACGCTATTTCAACACATATTCTAGAATATTTCCATGATGGGTTACGATACTTGTTTGTATTGAATTTAGAATAATATTTTTAATATTTTTAATTTTATTAATTTATATTATCTAGTAATTTAAACAAACTATTTACCATTATGAATAGAAAAATCAATAAAAATTAATTATCACATTCATGGTAAAAACATATTTACTGGGAAGGATAAACTAAAAACGATAAGGGTTAAAATGAAATAAAAACATTTAAAAATCCAATGTTATGTCTATATTTCAACCTTCTCACCTGTAATTTTGGATGATGACCCATTTTCATGGCTTGTGGCACTATAAAAACATGGGTGTAATTGATTCTTTTCCAAAATCCCATGTGTCTCCTCTCCCCCACTTATTGAAGGCCACAAACTCACATCCCATCTTCCCATATCCAAATAATTTTTATAAACCAAGATCTACGAAAATCAAATCCTTAAAACCATAAAAAAATCCTATATCCCTTTATTTTATCAGAAATCCATCCTTAAAAGGATTTTTTTATAAACCTAAAGTCGTCATCCAAAGAAGAGGTAAATTTCTCAAACACATTTTTAATTTTATTTCTTCTTATGAATTATAAGAAAATATTATATAACAAGATAGTATAATTCCACTAGTATCTAACATATAATGAAAAATAATTTTTTAAATCAGTTAACCTATATATATCTAAACTTCTATCATATGGTAAATGAAACTGTAGATCATGTGTTCGCCGGACTACTACCACATGAACTGATGAACTCGTTTTCCATCAACACCCCTCATAGTATAATATAATGTTAGGATTAATATATAAATATATATAGAATTTTTATGATATAATAATAATTTATGAACTATAATATCATATATATCTTCGTAATTTACATTTTTTAAAAAATATAACAATGTCTCCCATGTGTATGGAAGACTACCACCTCGCAAAACAATGTGATTTTATTTTCACTTATATATTATATGGAAGGTAATAAGTATAAATTTAATGAATATATATTATATATATTAAATTATTTAAATTATTAAAAATTAATATATCATACACATTATCTACATTTTATTCATCAGGGGAAGGATATTGTTTCCTATGCATATGTCTGACATACCGTCTCCAAGAAGAGATACAATTCATTTGATAATAAAAACATATAAAAATTATTATAATAATATATAAATTATTTATATAATATATTTATACGATTATTATAATTCAATATATGATGAATTTATAAACTATGTACATGAATTTTATCATTCATGAAAAAAAGTTGAGAATACAAGGCAATTAACACTCAAAACAATGAAAATAAAGAAATATTATAGACAAAATGGTTATATAATGTTATCATAAGACTTTTTATGTTATTATAAATATGATTATGATTATAAAATAAATTAATAACATACCTAAAATTATTATACATGAGTTTAAATCAAATTTAATTAAATGAAATCATGAGGTGTATTATTTCGTCTCATTTTTCATTTTAGTGAGAAATATTTGTTAGTTTGAAAATATTTAGTTTTATATGGAATATAAACTACTAATTATGTGAATTTAAAATTAATAATCATTTAATTATGATTATTAAGGTTTTTGTTCATGTTTATTATTCATTGGATAACAATTTAAATTTTACAAAATAGGTAATGAATCAATTATATAATCACACATTCTTTTGTGATTGTTTAATTTAACCTGAAACAATAACATTATTGTGATAATTATCAACTAGAAATTAAATATATTTTTAAAATAAATATTATTTTATTATTGATATGATTATTTTCTAATGTTCATACCATTTTTACATATTATGTTTACTTTTAAATTTATTTGATTAACTGGGGAAATAATGATGAAACTGTATCCTAAATCAATATTAATATTTAATGATAAGGCATATTGAGTCCAAAATTAAATAAATTATTAAATATATAGTAAATTAATTGTACATGTTGTTATAGGTGGTATATAGTAATAGATATCCAATCAATGCATTTGTTGGTCATATGAGACAAATCAGTTTACCACATCAGATGGGTTTTTACTCATAATTATAAACTGTCTTGTGGATGGTCTTGATAGTAATTGTATAATGATTTATGAGATTATTATATCCAATAATTTATAATTTATTTCATTTAGAATTAAATAATTATTATTATTCATGTAATTTTTCATTTATATTATCTTTGGATGTATTTTAATATCACTTTATTAATTAAATGAAATATTTGTTTAGTTATTTACCTTTAGATATTGCTTATAACTTACTTCTTGTTCATGTAAATGATTAAATGGAATGTTTTTAATTTATTTAAATTTTAATATTTATTATACATTTTTTTACTCATGATAGCTTGCAAATGTTAACCCTTACTGTTCTTTTTATCTCACTCTTATTCCTTTTCCATTTCTCAGGTTATAAAGATGAATCCTTTTTATAAGTTTTAGGGAGGCTGAGAATTTTAGTTTTTTTCTGTTTTATTTAATTTTTTGCAATATAATATTTTTATCATGTACATATATTATTCCCCCAAAACGATAAACTTATTATTTCTTTTCAATTTGACTCTTTTTATCTATTCAAATGCAATACAGTAGACACCAGCTCTTGGTTATTGGTGTCATGATTGTTATAATTGGTCTCAAAGAATGTTTAGTAGAACCCTTAGGGACTTGATCAATAAATAAATTGATTTTGGAATATAACCAAATGATATAATTTAAGGATATGTAAAGAATTAAATCATACTGATTTGTTAAGAAACACATTTTTTTCTGAGAAATACATCCTTTTATAGATAATACACAAGGACATGGTTCTGGAATAGTTGTATCTAGGATTATTAACTTTAAAAAAAGTACACTAGGTTTGACACTATCATCATCTTGTTCATGAATACATTCCTTAATCCACACCTGGTTTTACAATCACCATGGATATTATTAATACAAATCACATTATCTAAAGAAACCAATATGATTGCTCTTAGAATAAATATATCCCTAAAAAATATGTATATGATTTTTGGATTGATTATGCATGAAAATTTTAATTTATGTTTCGTGTTACAACATATTTAGAATTATAAATTATGATTTTAAATTCATATTTTATTGATCGATTATAGTATTATCAATTTTTTTATAAATGGTTCCTAGAATGATGAATTGTATCAAAATTCATCTCCAATGTAGTGATTCCCTTGATAGGCATTCTAATACAAATTTTCATGGAATTGGTCAAATCATTGATATATTAGGTAAACATATTCAGGTTATGGAAAACAAACTCTCTTAGATGAATTCACATGATCGAGAGCTGATTATCCTTTGTAGGATCATTTCATGGGATTTTATCCCTAATCATTTTGTGGACCTACTAATCCCTTGGTATATGAACAATGTATTAAGTCTCTTGAAATGATATTTATGGCCATGAGATGTGATGAAAATTAAAAGGGTACACATTATGTGTGTTTTTAAAGGAATTCCTTATCAATTGTGGTTTTTGATTTAGAATAATAGGGAGGAATAATATATATAACTTATAATTATATGAAAATGTAAAGTAGGAACAATGTATTAGATAGCATGTATGACTTGAAACACCATGTTCATAAAGAAATATAATATCCAAAGAATTAATAATATATTTAATATTTTAAATAAAATGAATATAATATATTCATTTCAATTCCAATGAACTAATGTTAGTGTACTTTGCACACAACAATGGGTTTATTCAATGGCATGGGTTGCACAAAATACTGCGTTTTACTGGACAACAATATATTATTAAAATATTATTATTTAATTCAATAAGATATAACCTAGCTGTTAAATTAGATGTTATGAGTAATATAAACTAACTTATGAAAATATAAGGTTTAATAAAATATAATATTAATTCATTGGTTACAAATTAATTATAAATGAATATATGAACTAATTGAATATAAAGGGATGTTGTTTAAAAAAAATTATTTTTATAGTGGCAATGATATTTTAGCGTAATATATAATATTAATTATAATTAGTGAGTGATATTAATTTAATATATATATATATAAAATATTCATTTAAATAATTTTGATATTCATCTATTATATTTGATAGGTATAAGATAACAATAAACCCAACTTTACTCATAAAAACCTATATTTCATAATGGCAATTTTCCACCTTTTTAATGGAGAAAATATTTTAAAAACGAATTTTCGAAATGTTATAGATTTTATATTTCAGAATAAACATAAAATTTTATATATTAACATAAAAATTAGCTTAATTTTTTTTGGTATTTTTCTTTGAATTTTCATTTTTAATGAATAGTGAAAAATACTAAATTTTAACTTAAAATAGTTTTTTTATCCAATTTTTTATAGGGTTAAATTATATTTATTATTGGTTTTAAAACAAAAATAGATAATTTCTATTTGAATTAATCAAATTATGTTCATTGGAATCAGTATGACACTAAAATTGGATATAAAAACATCTAAAACTTTTAGACGTTCTTATTTTAAATATCCGCACTGTCGGCCGTCTGCATGATTAATTTTAAATTATTTTTATCCACTTATAAGATTAAAAATTGTAAAACTTTATTCAATATTTGGAATTAAAATAAATTATAATATATAATAATTCCAAAATATTTTAAAAATATATATATATAAGAGAATATGATCAGAATTACTTATAATAACTAATAAGAAAAGTAGCTTAATAAGTGACTTAACATTAAACCTAAGATCCAAAAAGACAGAATAAATTGTCTAAAATAAATATTATTGACATATATTTACCCTATAAATCCTTTTATTGATGTTTTATAATTACTAGAGCCACATTAAATGGGAAAAACTATGCTGGAATTCCTTTTTCCAAAATTTAAAAGAGTGTCATCGCTCCTCCAATATAAAATTACACTCAACCCTCTCTCTCCCCCACACGTTTAAATCCACATTTGATCGACAATTATATGAAAATATAGCACCTAAAAATATCTACCCTCAAACTATAATCATAAACATGGTTATAAATATATCAAAATAAGCCCTTTGGTTAAAACCAAAAGAGTTACCCTATTAAGAGGTAACATCATTCATCAATATCATTAGAATACTTCTTTCTCCAATATATCAATTATTCATAAAAAAATATTATATAAATAAAATTTTATCATAAATATACTTAAATATTTGTATGTTAAGGGTTATACCAACAATTACAATCACTTCAATATAATGGGTAATACACGTACTGCTTATGTGTACCGTGAACTACCGCCTCATGAAACGAAGTTTTTCATTTTTTTATACAACCACTAATTATTAGGAATTATGATTTATAATATATTTATATATATATTATATATTATATTTATAATTACTTCATACTTATTTAATTATTTTATAATTCAAAAATTTTTGGTCCCCATTTGTTTGGGAATATGATAACATCATTTGTGGATGTGGGGACTACCACTCCCTCAATGTTATGGGATTATTTTACACTATACATGGAATGTATAATGGATGGTTTTAATAAAACTACGTAACATATTTGAAATATATATTATGATGGAATTATAATATTAATATATATATATATTTTATTCTTCTAATGTCAAAATGAAATGTAAGAATCATTTACGCATATGTATGGCATATTGTATCCATGAACGATGCATTTAATTATTTATCTCAAAATATTATAGATTATTATAAATCCATATATACATAATATATATAATTACATTATTTTTTAAGTCTTCAATAGGATGAAATGATTATTAATGTAAGAATACCAACAGTCATCATATGAAAACATTTTTTAAAAGAGATGTAATTAAAACATGAAATATTAAAAATAATGAATTATTATTAACAAAAATTTAACAATATTTTATAATATGATCATATATGATATAATTAATATGAACATGGTTATTTGGATAAGTTAATTTCATATTAGAATCCATTACAATTTATTTTAAAGGATATTAAATATAGTGTAAATGTAGGGTAAGATATTTAATCTCAATTTACATTCTATTGAGACATGTTTGTTATTATAAACCAATTAATTGTATATGATATATATTTTTACATTTGACATGTTATATCATAAATATACTTCTTATTGTTACATTCAGAGACTCAATTAATGTAATTACTACATGTTTATTATGACTGAAATGTTTCAATGAGGTATGAGACACTTTGGATTGTTTAAAGAATATTTTCCTCAAGAATGTTTTTAATGGTATTCCAATGGTTATTCTATTATTTGAGGAATATTTTATTGTTGCGCTCCTAATTTATTATATATTGTTTATATACTTCATCTTTTTCATATAATATTAGGATTCAATAACCATTCTTTATTTTTTTTTTAATTTTAATTATTTCAACTAAGGATATTTGTGGGAAACGTTACTAAGTGGAAAATAATTTCATAACCAAAATTATTTTTAATGGGTAATACTAATATACCACTCTGATATTTTTATGAAATATTTTATTTAAATATTTTTTATTCCATTTTAGCTTGAATTTCACAGAATATTGACTTTAAATGAAACTTGATATTCCCTTACTATAAAATTACTATTATAGCCTAGATTTTAGGTTTTAGGGAATAATAATAACTAATTTATGAAAATGCACTGTGAATTCATTCGCTATCAATTATATATGAAAAATATAATTTAATAAGTTATTTTAATTTTTGAGTGAATTAAAATTGGTAATGAAATTAATGATATATATATATATATATCTAATATACATAATTAAATATTTTTTATGTTCATCCAATGGATATTTTAGTCATATGGTATGAGTAAACCCTATTTTATGCATGCGAACCTATATTTTTTAAAAGTGTAATTTTACAACTTTGAATGGACAACCCCTTCGAAATTAAGATGTTGAACCATTAATAATTTTAATTTTATAACATAAAACTGTTGCTTTTATGTGGGATATAAAAAGTTACTTTTTATGAATTTATGATATTTTTCTAATAACATTCATGTTTTAATGAATAGTAGAAATACAATAAATTTTATGTGAAATTTTTTTTCATAGAAATAATTTATTTGAGTAAATTATATAATTTAATGTTTTTAAGGTGTAAATATAATATATTTTAATCATTCAATATAATGATTGTTATTAGAATTATTTTTCTATTGAATCCAGATGTAAAAACAATTCAATCTTTTGCAATGTTATAGCTTTTAAAACTCGTTCTATATTTTCAACAATGGGATTAATTTAAATTTAATTACGAAAAACCTCTATGATTAAAATTTTTTAAAAATTAATTGAATATTGTTAATTAGTGGGTCCAAATTACGTTTATAGGTTAATTTTATTTTTTTGGACATTATGAATAGTAACTTTAGTAATTATTTTTTCACAACAGTTAATGGATAATCGAGTAATTAAAGGTAAATAAATATTATAAAATTTCCATAATAACTGTAAAAATCATTTTCAATGATTAAATTTGACCCTTATTATCAATGGTTCTAAATTTATTTACTTAATGGAAGCTTGTACATAAATATGATTTTAATATTTTTATAATCAATGAATGTGACAACATGTCACACTCTCTATTTATATATGTATATTAAATATAATATATTGATATTAAGGATATAGAATCGACTATACGCAGTATCTAGAAATATAAAATAATTACCAATATCATAAATTTTATTTATAATTTTTAGAAATTAAATAATTACCATTATGGATGACACAATAGTGACACATACATTATTTTATTAATTGAAATATCAATTTTGTTATTTAAAAAATAATATAAGAAATATAATTTGAAGTAATTAAGGAACTAAACGAATTTTATAGTCTATTATAACATGTTTGGAGTATATTAAATTATTTTTTTTAAATTTATATTTCATGTGTATTTTATTTAAAATCAATGAAATGAATTGTGTCAAAATATACACTATTGATATTTTATAAAAATATCATTTTATTAAATTATATAAAAATCATAAAAATGTTTAAAAATTAAAAAATGATAATTATAATATATAGAATGTAATAAAACTATCCATTTATCATGAATTTAAACAATATAATTAAATATTTATAACCATTACATAATTACAATATTATTACCATAATTAAAATTAATTATAATAAATATTGATAAAAAAATTATAATGTTTAAAAAAATTAAAAACATCTATAATGTTTATTTATTGAGAGGATTTTGACCAATTCTCATATTATCTTCTAAATAATCAACTTTGGGGAAATCTTAAATTTAAAATTAATTTATATTAATTTAATAGTTTTGGTATTTTTAAAGGTGCCCATCCCCTCTCTTATAAAATGACATCTCTCCTTCTCTATTAATAACAACTCTAAATCCCATTTTATTATCCTAATAACTACCCATTTTATCTTTGAAAATACATTAATTCAACATAGATTCTACACTTTGGGAATAAATCTATCATATAGAGACCTTTTCTGCAATTCAAAATGTGATACTCGAAAAAGAGGTAATTGTTTTATCACATCTTTAAAAATAATTTCCTTTTTCTACATACTATTTTTATTGTGATTTCATAATAATGTAATAAATATAATATATTATCAACTATAAAATTTTATTATAATTATGGTACAAACTTATACCTCTTTATATCCAACATACAAATAAAAATATCACTATGCGGGCGTATGTATGGCTTACCGTCTCCACCGCAGGGTTTAATTTTTTATTCAAAAATACATTATTTGGATGGGTATAATAATACCTATAATGGATTTATTTAATTTATATATAATGATAATTAATATTGATAATTCATATACCATTAAATTTCATACCATTTTACCATTAAATGAATGATATCGTCGCTCGTGCGTACGTAAGGCCTATTGTCTCCCTGATGCGATGTGATTAATTATACTTGATCATCAATAAAACATAACTATATACATTAATGTAATGAAAAAATATAATATATATTATTCTAAAATCAATCTGTGAATGAAATAACTATAACCTAATAAGAGGATCATGAACTTATCTGAAAAACATACATAAGAACATAAAGCAGATAATATATTAACTGTGAGTGACCGTGAAATGTTACTAAAAATGGATGATATAATATTCATATATGATATCATAAATTTTATTAATAATTATATAATAATTAAATAACATTATTTAAATCATCATATATGAGTTTCATATACATACGAAGGATATCAGACCTATGGTAAAAGATTATTTTATCTCACTTTTATTTTTGTGGGATATATGACTTATACACTAGCTATTTATTTTGAGTGGTTATTATGATTCTCATGAATGATTTATTATTATTAATATTAATTTCATGATATCTATATATTTATATAATATTATTTATTTTAGAATGGAATCAATTTGACTGATTATAATTGGTAAGGGATAATTTTGCAATCTCATTTTTATCTGATTGTTGATTATATATAAGTATTTACTTAGGGTATATTCATAATAAATGTACATATTATTCTAAAAATGTTTTCATAAAATTTTTAATATTAATATATGTAGGTTTGAATTCATTTTTACCCATTAGTGCTTTTACTATATGGTTTGGAAGGAATCTTTTTTTGTTTACCATAGGAGGTATTTTTTGACTTTTTTGAAAAAAGTATGAGGAGAATGTTTTTATCTTGAATGATATGGATGTATTTTTATGCCATATTTCACTGAATATTCCTCTACATGATTTCATGTTTATTTTCAACTAAATTCCTTTATTTTAAAATTGAACTTCATTTTTATAAATGGAAACATTTTTAAAGAGGGAAGGATGTTTTCCCAAGAATTAATTTCATGTATTTTCTGAAAATTATTTTCCATCTAAGATGACATATGGTTAGGTTTCTATTCCAATTATTAATTTGAATTTATTATTTTTATACTGGAATTAATTTTATGAAATCTATTTATTTTATATGGATTATGATGAAATGAGGTTTAAGATGCCCATTGTTTGTTCCTTGGGTTATACTATGATGACTGGATTATGCTTTTACTAGTGCATGTAAGAATGATGTAATTATGAGATGGGTGGGAACTATTTATCCATCCAATTAATTGGGTAAATATTTATATCTATTGATATATACATGAATGGAATGGTAAATAAATCCATTTAAGTAATACAATGCTATAATGGTATGTAATCCTAGTTCAGTAATGGATTTTTCATATGCAGGATAAGACTTCCAACTATTATATAATTATTTCTTATGATTATGCTATGATTGATTTTTCACTTGCTTACCCTTATTAATAATTTGATCTCACCCTTACACATTTATTTCCAGTGGTCCTGAAGAAGGTTATTAAGTAAGATATGTCAAAAAGGATTCTAGTTATGAATAAATAATAGGGAGAGAATATAGATTTTTTATGAACCAGTTGTTTATGTTTCCCAATTTCTAATGACACTATACATGTTTGGTCATATCATGCATTTATTATATGTTGTAATGAATATAATTAATTTTGAATTAATATAAAACTATAAAAGGTATGGCCCACTATATTTGGTATTGAGGAAATGTATAATTAGCCATTGTAAACTAGGATATGAAATCCTTATTAGTAATGCTAAGTATATCTCTACATATAGGATACAATATTATATGTTTTTTAAATTATTGATAAAAACCTATAATAAAGGAAAATGTTTCCAAAATTGAAATATTGTTCTCGATTTTGTGGTTTTCCAATTATTATTATTGTTTATCACACAATTATTCTTGGTTTTAGTCAATGGCTGGAACCCGAGGGAATTGCGCTAATACTGAATGTGACTGGAAATGAAATGATTGTCCTCCTGAGTAATAAAATGTTATGAGAGATATAATGAAAAATTGTGTTTCATTGATGACAAAACTCACTCTAGCTATCAATCATACAATACTTACAAATGAGAAAAGAATAGAGAAACATTCTGTTGAGTCCTTCATGAGGCAGCATCAAAATTCATTCAGCAAGTATTTTGATCCCTTTGTCGATGAACAATGGATCAGTACCACTGAAAAAATATTTTCATTTCTATAATGTTTTTAACATGATGAATTCATCATAATAGTCTATCATTTGTAAGGTTATGCTGATCAATGGTGGAATGTTATCAAGAATAAAAGTGAAATAGATGAAATTAAATGCATGAAATGGGACATGTTCTAGATATTATTTTTCAATAAGAAATTTCATTGTATTATTCAAATAAAATATGTAGAAAGACTTCCTTGAACATAAAAAGAAGTACTATGAATACATTGGTACCTATGAGTGAAATTTTACAAGACATTCAGGGTATGCTTCCAGAATTATTATCTAACCTGAGAGTAAAATTGAACTATTCATAAGTGGCATAAAAAATAATCTCTAAAGGGAAGTATCTGTAATCTAATTTAATAGATTCTAGGAAATAATTTTATGTACTCTCATGATTAATATGTAGATTTGAGAAACCCATCAGTCTTATGGATTAGATAATATGAGAAAAATGGAAATCAAATGAAAATTTAAAGACCACACTAAAAAAAGATGATTTATCCCTTATTCTCCAAGTGTGGAAAGAAACATAGAGGAAAATGTCTTAAAGGGACATTTAAATATATAATTTATTGATAAGAATGTCATCTGAAAATTGAATGTTGAAGTTAAAAAAAGATGTGTAATGATTCGAATAGGGAAAAGGCTACAAAGAATATTCCACCTACACTTCAATGCTACCAGTGAAAATAAATGATGAATTATTCCAATCAATTCATTAATACAAGGGTTATTAATTATTTTCAACACGAGAAAACTCTTGAGGACAAAGATACAGAAAATTCTCATGAAACCACAATTGGTGATGTGGAGTATGATAAAGAAGCGGTGAAAGGTACACTTACCATTCACTCTGAAGTAGAAAATGTTTTATTTGATTATGGATCCACCCACTCTTTTATTTAGGAAGAATTTTCTAATGATATCACCGAAATACCAAAAAATATATGTTGGGTTAGATGTGAAAACTTTTAATGGAACAATGGTTGCATAGAAAGATTATATTTTTTCTCAAGATGAGGTTTGTTGGAAAGTGCTTCTTGAAAATCTTATGGTCCTTCATATAGTAGAATTTTATGTGATTATTGGAATTTATTGTCTTTCACTATATTGTTATCATATCAATTTCTATGAAAGGGATGTCAAATTTCATGTTTCATATTTCAAATCAATCTATGATCATCTATTGATGCTAGGATAAATATAAGCTTCTATTAGAAATTTCTTCCATCTATTGTGTCTTTATTTCTATAAATGAATGTTATTTATCTCAAATGGTTGTGGGAAAAGACACGATTTAGATAAAACCCATTATATGTGAGTTTTATAAAATATTTCTGGAGGAATTTATAGGTCTTCCACCAAATCATGAAGATGAGTTTCCTATAGAACTCATTCTGTGTGTTATGCCTTTTTCAAAGATACCTTATAGAAAGGCGCCAATTGAGTTGTAGGAAATGTATAATAAATTCCAAGAGAATATTGATAAGATATTTATATTCCCTAGTGCATCACCTTAATGAGAACCTTTTCTATTTGTTATGAAAAAATATGGATCAATGAGACTCCACATTGATTATCCTGAACCTAACAAGATCACTATTAAGAAGAAATATCCTCTTACTTGCATTGATGACTTATTTGACCAAATAGGATGATATCAATACATTTACAAGAGTGATCGTCATTTAGGATATCATAAATTAAGCATCAAGAAGGATGATATACCAATGAAAACATTACGTACAATTTATAGAAACTATGAAATTATTGTGATGACTTTTAGTCTTACTAATACTCCCACAATCTTCATGGATCTAATGAATAGAGTAATTAGATATTATATTGATCAGTTTTTGGTAGTCTTTATGGATGATTTTATTGTCAATTTGAATAGTAGGTAATAACATGAAGACTACTTGATAATTGTACTAAAGACCATCATAAATGATAATCTTTATGGAAAATTTACAAACTGTGAATTTTGGCTTCAGAAGAATTCATTTTTGGGTCACATAATCTCAAGATAAGGGTTATTTGTGGATCCATAAAAAAAATTGTTGAAAGTTAGTTGAGATCAAAAGAAATAACTAAGATCCAAAATTTTCATGGTTTGGATGGATATTATCGACTTTTTGTAATAGATTTTCCTTGATTTTCTAATACACTCACCCTATTGAATTTTAAAGGAGTTAATTTTATAAGGATCGTGGAATGTGAAGAGAATTTCAATGATCTAAAAAGATGGTTAACCAGTGCACCTGTGCTCACACTGCCATGTAGTAGAGAGTTGTTTGTAATCTAGTGTGATTCATCCAAGAGGGGGCTGCGATTTGTTATCATGAATAATTATATGGCGATATATTATGATTAATGGTAGTTTAAAAACCATGAGACAAATTAACCAACTCATTATTTGGAGTTATAAATAGTAATATTTTCATTAATGATATAGAGACCTTATCTTTATGGTGAATGTTTTGATATTAAAACTGATCACAAAAGTTTAAGATATATTTTCACACAAAAGGAGTTGAATATGTTCCAAGGGAGATGGTTGGAGTTGATTGGAGATTATGACTACTCAATACATTACCAACTTGGGAATGAAAATAATGTGGCATATGCTTTGAGTCGATAAGCCCGTACTAGCTTAACAATTATTAGTATAACAAAAGATCAAATATTTATGGTGTGGAAAAATATGGATCTTAAAATTTTAATAAAATGGTATAAATCATATCTTTCTCAAATAATTTTTCAACCATCTATAAAATTCATGTCTAAAGAGGTGTATTAGAAAGATGTAGAACTACAAAATAAGGTGATAAATGTTTCTAAATTCAACCTTGATTGTGATGAAATAATAATGTTCAAGAATCAGGTTTGTATTACTCCCATACTAGAATTAAGAAATTGGATGAGGCTAATAGTTCTTCATTACATATTTAAGCTACAATATAAAAGGTGTATAGGGATCGGAAAGAGTATTTGTGGTGAGATTTCATGAAAAGAAATTTTCCCGAATATGTCCCTCGATTATTGGTTTGTCAAAAAGTTAAGTATAAGATTCAAAATTCTAAGGATATGTTATAACCATTACACATAACATAATGGAAATGAGAAAACATCCCTATGGGATTTGTCGTCGAACATCCCAAAACATCCAAAGAATATAATTTTATCTAGGTTATAGTTGATCTCCTTATGAAGTCAGTAATCTTCTTAGTTATTAGAAAGGACTTATATTTTGACTTTCTTTCCGGGATATATGTACAGAATGTGGTATGATTTCATAGAGTTCTAATTTCTATTATATTTGATCGAGAAATGCGGCTTACCTCAATGTTCTGGCATAGTGTTCTCTATGTTCTGGATATAGAGTTATGTTTTAGCACTACTTATCATCCACAAATAAATGGTCAGCCTAAGAGTAAAATTAAAAATCTATAATACATGTTGAGATATTTTATTATAGATTTAAAAGGTAGTTGGGATCAATACCTACCATTGGTGTAATTTCTTTACAAAATTTGATTTTATTCTAGTATTTCGATGTCCCCTTAAGAATCAATCTATAGAAAGAAGTAGATAACACTATCTTCTTGAGATTAAGTAGGGGAAAAAAGATGTTAGCATCAGATCTTGTTGATGAAATAGAAGAAAAGGTCAGATCTATTCAACAACATATAAGAATATATTCGAGTTGAAAAAAAATTATGGGGAAAACCAATTAAAATTGCTAGATTTTGATGTGGTTAATAAGGAATTTATGTAAATATCTCATTGGAAGACAATAATGAGATTTGGATGGAAGGAAAAGCTGATCCCTAGGTATATCGGTCCTTTTGAAATTTTTGATCATGTTGGTAAGGTTGCTTACAGATTGGAACTTAGACCAAATCTCTTTAATGGACATAATGTGTTCTATGTATATATCCCGATAAAGTACATACCTGATCCATCACATTTACAAAACATTGAAGTCATACCACTAGAGTATATTTATTCTTATAAAGAATAACCGATAGAGATTCTGGATCGTAGAGAAAATGTTATATGAAACAAGACCACTTTCATAGTTAAAACTTTTATTGAGGAATCACCTATTTGAATAATCTACATGGGAGATTTTTTATATGGTGGGGGAGGGGTATCCTAAATTATTTTTTGTTTCTATGTGATGAATTTTTAGGGAGAGAATCATTTTAAGGGGGTAGAATGTAACACCCAATTGTTTTTATGAAATATTTCATTTAAATAATTTTAATTATTCAGTATCTTGAATTTCACTCAATAATGAGTTTGAACAAACTATAATATACCCTTAGTATAAAATTATAATTATATTCTACCTGTTAGGATATTGTTAATAAGTATTACCAACTTATGAAAATGCAATTTTAATTTATTAGCTATCAGTTATTTATGAAAAATGTAAATCAATTAGATATTTATATTTGTAAGTGAATTACTATTGATAATGAAATTAATGATACATATATGATATATAATAAATAAAATATTTTTTATATTCATCTAATTGATATTTTAGTCATAGGCTATGAATAAACCCAATTTTATGTATACAAACAAACATTTTTTAAATGGGTAATTTTACACCTATGGATGGAGAACTCATTATAAATTAATATTTGGAAATAATAATATTTTTTAAAGGAAAAAAATTAACATTTTATTTTGAAGGTGCATATAAAAATTCACTTTGGATGAATTTATGATATTATTCTGATAACTATCTTGTTTTGATGAATAGTAAAAATACCATAAATTTTATTTGAAAACAACTTTTTTCAATGAAATAATATATATAGTTAAACTATAATATTTAATTATTTTAAAGTATAAATATACTATTTTTTATCATTCAATATGTTTTAAGTAATTATAATTAATTTTAAATTAAATCCAGATGTAAAAACATTTCAATCTTTTGCAATGTTTTATCTTTTAAAACTCCTCTTTTTTATGACAAAGAGATTAATTTTAATTTAATTAATTCACCTTCCGTGACAAAATTTTTGGAAATTGGATAATTTTTTTTGAATTAGTTGGTTCAAAATATGTTAATATGTTAATTTTATTTTTTGTACATTATGAATTGTAACTTTAGTAACTTTTTTATTACCACAGTTAAGGGTAAATCAATTAATTAAATGTAAAAATAAATTATAAAATTATATTAACACCTTTCAAAATTCTATTGGATGATTAAATTAGACCCTTATTATCTATTGTTCGAAATGGAATCATTTAATGGAACTTTTCCCATGAACATGACATTAATATTATTAAAATCCAAGAACGTGAAAAAATGTCACACAGTCTTTTTGTATATGTATATTAATTATAATATAAGGATAATAAAGGGATAACATCTACCATAGGTAGTCTCTAGAAATATAAAATAATTACCTATATCATAGGTATTTATTTATAATTTTTAAAAATATGATAAGTACCATTAAAGAAGACATAGTAGTGACACACAAATAATTTTATAAATAGAAAATTCAAATAAATAATTTTAAAAATAATAAAAGAAATATAATTTGAATTTTTATGGTTATCCCAAACTTTTATAGGTTATTATATCATTTTGGGAGTATATTAAATGATTTCGTCTAAATTTATTATCTTTTTGTATTTAATTTCAAATCAAGCAAATGAATTGTGTCCAAATTGACACTATTGACATTTTAAAAAAATTACATTTTATTACATTATTTAAAAATCATACAAACAATTTAAAATTACAAGGAGATAATTATAAGGTCTAAAATTTTATAAAATATACATTTATTTTAAATTAACACCTTATATGTAAATATTTATAAACAATAAAAATTTAGTATTTCATTACCACAATTAAAACTAAATAGATTAAATAAAGATGAATCAAAATTATACAATTTAAAATAAAATTAAAATATTTCTTAATATTATTGGCTGAAAATATTTAGACCAAAAATTAACATTTTTTGGAATGAAATTTTTTTTTGAGCCATTTTAAATTAATAATTAATTTATATTAATTTATTGTTATGTTATTTCCAAAGGTTCCCCCCTCTATTATAAAAGGTAACCTCTCATTCACTTTTAATCACAACTATAAAGCCATTTTTCTTTTCCAAGTACTTCCCATATCCTCTCCTAACTTCTTTCAACTCATCTTATATTCCACTCTCTGGGCATAAAGACATCTTAAGAATATCTTTTGTGCAAATCAAAAAGAGATACTCCAAAAAGAGGAAATTTTTTATCACATCTTGCTAAATTATATTCATCTTATACTTACTATTAATATGTTTTCTTATAATAAAGTAATAAATATAGTATATTCTACATGATGAGATGTTATTATAATTATTGTATAACCTTATACATCCTTTTATCCATCCAATGAATAATAATATCTCCATGCATGCGTACATACAAGCTACCGTCTTCATGTTGTGGTGTAATTTGTTATTCAATAATAATTTATTTGGATGGATATAATAATGATTATAATCAATTTAAATAATTAATATAAGAAGATAATTATTAGGTATAATAAATATACCATCCAATTCCAAACCATTTAACCATTAAATCAATGATATCATCACTTGGGCCTATGTATGATCTATTGTATCCATGATGTGATGCGATTAATTCAACATGATCTTCCTTAAACCATGATTATATACATGAATGGAAGGAAAAAATATGATATATATTATAATAATATAATTATATAAATGATATAACTATAACCTAAGAAGTTTGACATGAACTTATCTGAAAAAACATTCATAAGAACATAAAGCCATTAATATCTGAATTACGAGTTGCAATGATATGCTACTAAAAAACATATGATAATATAATCATGAATTATATAATAAAAATGATTATTATTCTGGAATAAGTCAATAACATTATTTAAATCATTATACTAGAGGTTCATATATATACAAAGGATATATGACCTAAGGTAAAAGATTGTTGTTTCTCACTTTTATTTATCTGTGACATATAAGTTATACACCACTTATTCGTGTGTGTGGTATTTATGCTACCCATAAATTTATTTAATTATTATTATCAATGTTATGATATTTGAATATTCATATAAATGTTTTATTTTTTGTGGCATAATATTTGACTGATTATTATTTGTAAGGGATAATTTTGTGATCTCATTTTTATCTGAGATTTGATTACACGTATGTATTTACTAGAGGTATATTCATCATCAATGTACATATTTTATGTAAATGTATTAATAAAATTATTACTATTATTTTATGTATTTTTAAAGTACTTTTTATCCATTTTTGAAATTTACTACATGGTTTGGAAGGAATATTTTTTTATTTTACCATATAAGGTACTTGTTGACTTTTCCATCAAATGTATGGGGATAATTGTTTTTAACTTATTCCACATGAACATATTTTTACACCATATTTACATGAAACCCCTTATACATAATATCATGTTTATTTTCAACTAAATTATTTAATTTTAAATTTTCATGACATTTTGAGAAAATAAAATGTTTTTGAAGAACGATATTTACCTCAATAATTAATTTCAATTATTTAATAAAAATTATTTTCCATCTATGATTAATGAGTGTTATGTTTATATCCATATTATTAAATTTATTTGTTTTTTTTATGAAATACATTCGTTTTATATGAATTATGATGGAATGATGTTTAAAAACCCATTTTTTCATTCCATGGGTTACGATATGGTGAATGTTTTAAGATTTTGTGGTAGATGTAAGAATGATTTCATTATTTGATGGGTGGGACAAATATCTCATTTAAATAAATTAATAAATAATTTATATCTCATGAAATAGACATGAATGGATTGACGAGTAAAGCTGGTTCAGTAATACAGGGCTGGAACGAAGGGTAAACATGGTTCATTAATGGAAATTGTATTTTATGATGGTCTGGGAAATGAGCCATAAATAATATGAAATTATTTTCTATTCTTATGTGTATGAAAAAAACTTCTTATCTTATGTTTTGACTTTTGAGATTCTGTCCCTTAATTCAAATGATCTTTTATCCCCTGACATAATATCATGATCTTTTATGTGTATAGTGAATTTTATTATCTGTTAATATATTTACACTTCCTTATATTTATTAAAGTTGATATACATAATCTATTAATTGATTGAGTCTCACATCCACATTATAATCTTTTTAATTGTTTTCATTATAATCTCATTTTTTTCATAATAGTATACAATATATTTCCATCAGAGGAAATTTTATATCATTTTCTAATAGACACATTGATTTTATTATTCTCTAGTCCTTTATGATCATTATCAAATAATGAAACCATTTTCCAACTCCTTGGTACATAAAATGTTTGAGTTTTTTTTAAAAACATTACATCATTTTTCACTTTAGAATGAGAACCTATTTTCTTCAAAAAATCTTTTTTCCCCAAAAGTATTTAAAAAATATTTTTTATCCACTCCAAAATGATTTATTAATAAATTTTTAACTTTTTGGTTTTATTCAAATTTTTTCAAAAGAATAATATTTTCACTTTATGAACAATGTATTTTTATAGCCCTTCTACCATGGAAATTAAATGTTTTTCTGTCATGTATAAAATGTACGTATTTACATGACATAATTTATTTGAATATTACATTGTAATTATAAAAGGACACTTTTATAAAAATTCAAAATTTATTTTCAATGAAATGTACTTTAAATAATTTTTTTTAATAAAAATTATATTTTCCACAAGAATATTTTTAAAATATCTTTTTATAGTATTTTTATTAATCAATGATAACATCACATTATTTTTTAGTCTAATTGGGATGTGTTCTATTGATATGATCTTTATTCTTTCTATGGATGGTTTATGATTTATATATTTATGGATCGTATTAACATTTATATTGTAACGCCCCGACCCTAGTTACCCAGAGTTGGTGCATTATTACATAACATTGGCATGATCACAAGAAAGATCAAATCTCGAAAGACCGATTGGTTTAGTAGCCTTGGAAACACTAGATATATTCTTAAGTTTTACATTATATCATAAAATGAAAAACTACTACAACAACATAATGTCTCCATATTCCACACTATTATCCCCTCATAATATCCCTGCAGGTCATTCATAACTTAATTCTTCACATCCTGGGAAAAATAAAACATAGAAAAGGGGTGACCTCAAATGCCCAGTAAGGATAACAATATAGAGGAACAATCAAAAATAAGAATAACCATTTAAGGCAATGCATTACTAAAACAAAAGCTTTTTAAACGTGAACTTCAACATAGTATGGAAAAAGTAAAATGAAATAATTTCATTTACTTTTTCACATGGATATTCTACTAATCGAATAATCACATGCATTATCAATAACCACTTTCATAATGTTGGAATGCATAATGCCAGACTATCATAACCACATAGCCAAGGCCTCGTGCCAAGACTACAAATAAGATTTTTCCAAGTCCTTGTGCCAAGACACTAGTTTCTCTCGTGAGACCTACCGATGCATTGAGGAGCTATAGCGGGCTCCACCCGCCACATATTAAGTCCAATGCATTCCCATATGAAAAGGTTTAAACATAACATAAACATTCGTATTAAAACTAGCATACGAAATGTCAATAATTTCACCATAAAATATGAATGGTATAAAAATAGCACATCCACAGTCAAACATATCACAAAACCTTCAATAAAATATAGAAGTTTTGTATCATAATAAATCAACTTCAAAGAAGCGTAAAATCCATCAAAGGATGTTGACATAGATGAAATCAAAACAATTTTTAGAGAAATATCTTTTTATATTTTTGAAATCATTTAAGAGCCATATAAAATAAAACATTTTCTTTGAAAATATTCTTATAAGCTTTTAAGTAAAGCTTTGAAGATTTTATAATGGCGGAAAATAGCCGCACCCGCCGTATAAGTTTAAAAAAACATTCTTACCTTAATTCTGTCGAAAAGGATAAAAAGGACCTTGTTTTGAAAATGATGGAAAGATTCCTATTATAAAAATTCAAACAAGGGTATAAATGACTTTAACCCATATTCTTGTAAATAATAAAAATGTTTTGAAATACATTTTTAAGAAAACATGGATGTGGATGATAAAGAGATCCCAGTAGATTATTACATATAAACAACCTAGGATAATGAAGAGATTGTGAAATAACCCTTACCTTGTACTTTTACTTGGTTGGGTTAGGTTAAACTCCTGTATAATGGTGAAATAATTGTTATTAAATTATAAAATAATCATATATATTAATATTATATCATATATGATCTTTTAACATTGATTTGTTAATAATATCTTTTTATTATCGTCGTTTCGGGTGTTAACTTACTCATTTTCTTTTATATGATTTGTTACATAAGACATGTTTGTCATGGATTGTTTGTATCTTATTCATATCCAGAATGATATAAGGTCCTTAAACATCAATTTTAAATCATAAAATGATAATTATACTTTAATGGATACGATGGAGAATGAATCGCGTTCGTGGAGACGGTAGTCCGTACGTACGCACGAGCGACAATATCATTCTTTTGATATTAAAATAATATCTAAATGGATGGTATATTATATATACAGAATCATTAACATGTTATATTTATTATTTACATGAGTTACACATCATTATTATACCCATCCCAATAATAATATATTGAATAACAATTACACCACGACGTGGAGACGGTAAGCCGTGCGTACGCACGTATGGTGACATGTTATTCAAAGGGTGGATAGAATACTGAAAATGGTTGTACCATATTTATAATAACATCAAAATATATATAATATACTGGAGTTATTATTTTAGAATGGTAATAACAAAGAAAGAAGAAGTGGAAGAATAAAGGAACTTGAAAAGGGGTGGTGAAAACGTTACCTCTTCTTCAGGTTCTTCCTTTTGATTTGATCAAAAGGGCTCCATAGGTTGGCTTTCCGATCAAACTAAGGCCTCTAGGCTGTAGTGAGGAAAGTTTGAAGAGTATTTGGGCAGAGTTTGGCCGAACCAAAAGGCTTTTAAGGTGTGAAGAAATGAGAAGGAGGAGTTCCCTTTTTATAAGAGGGGTGAGGGGCACCTTTGGAAAAGTTAGAGATATTAGTTTATAATAAATTCATATTCGGTTTCCAATGGCTCCTAAGTTGATTATTCAATGTTTAAGGTGGTGATGGGTCGAAATAAACTCAACCAATAGAATTTAGACAAGTTTCGGTACTTATATTAACCTTATCTTTAAGTATTAACTCTAAGTTAATTAGTTTCACTTTTACAATGTCTCTTTGTATTTTTATATAATATGGTCAATAAACTTACTATATACATCCAAACGACCCCCAAGTGGTCCATTAATGATGATCCTATCATGATATAAGTCTCTTGGCCGAACCTTAGATTTTTAGGAATTTAATATTAATTAATAATATAATATTTGTTTTAAGAACTCTTTTATGTCAATTTTGACACTATTCAATAGTTGATTTTTGTGAAACTCATAACAGATTGATTACTTCGAAAAAAGTCAATTAAAAAATCCTAATATATCTTATTATCCTATAAAATTAGTTTAATTCATTAAAAGTTTCATATTATATTTATTTGGGTATTTATAATATCAATTATTTTAATTTTTCACTATTATAGTAATTAATTCATCATCATTGTGTCATAAATAAATGAAATTCTTTAATGTCTAAATATTATAAATAAAATATAATTATGTAGGAAATCCTTTTATCTTTCTAATGAATATTTATAATCTAAAATCCAAAATATATAACCCTATGTAAAAATTGTTTTGCTAAAAGATATTTTCTTGTGTCATTTTTGTATTCATTTTAACTAAATTAAAATAAAATGTCCCTATCACCTACAAGTGGCACCATGGGGTCCCAAAATAGACCCAAATATGCATATGGTCGAACATGTATCAACCAATAAGGCTAGGACACGTTTTAGGGTAATTTAGTATTATTATAATATTATTTTTTTAACCCTTATTTACCAGATTTACCTTTAACCATGGTAAATAAAATATTTACCGCAGTAATTATTCACAATGTCTAAAAAAAAGTTACCTATTTACACAATTTGGACATCATGATTCCAAATATTTAATACATTTTTCTAAATTCAAAACACAGAAGTGGCAGAAATTAATTTAAAATTAATTCCCGTTGTCAAAAGAAAAAGCGTGTTTTTAAATGATAATAACTATCAAAAGATTGACACTTGTTTATGTTCGGTTTAATTTTAAAATTATGTCCAATGACCAATATTATATTAAATGGTAAAAATATATTGTAAATATACCTTAAAACCACTCAAATTCATAATTTATCACTATTAATTATTTTGATTAAAAAAGTTGTTTTTAATTAAAATTTAGTAATTTTCACTATTCATCAACATATTAAAGTTATCTGAAAACTACAAAAATTTCACCTTAGGCTAAATTCGATATTCCGAATCCAAAAATGAAGTACATTTTAAAATATAAAATATATATAATTTCAAAAAGTAGGTATTACTATTCATAACGGCTAGTTTGATTGGTTATGGTGTGTTAGAACTCGGTGTTGCGTACAACACACTCTATCACATTATTCAAAGAGAAGCGTACCATAGAAGCTTGGGGTGTTACATTCTCCTCTCCTTAAAATAATTTCATCCTCGAAATTTCTAGAATACTTATCACATGAAAAGACTCGGGTGGTTCTTCATTATAAGTTCCTCGGGTTCCCACATTGCCTCCTCCATCTTATGGTTTCTCCACAAAACCTTTACCAGACGCGTCGTCCGGTTTCTCAGTACTTGTTCTCTCGTATCAAGAATCTCGATGGGCTCTTCACAATAAGACAGATCGGGTTCCAGTTCTAATTCCTCATAGGTGAGTACATGCATTGGGTCAGGCATGTATTTCCTCAATAGAGATACGTGGAACACATCGTGAACTTTGGAGAGACTTGGCGGCATTGCCAATCGGTAAGCTACAACCCCAATTCGTTCTAGAATTTCAAAAGGTCCGATGTACCTGGGACTCAATTTACCTTTCTTACCAAAATGTATGACTCCCTTCCATGGAGATAACTTCAGGAAAACATGATCACCGACTTGAAATTCTAAATCCTTCCTTCGATTATCGGCATAGCTCTTCTGCCTACTTTGAGCTAATTTGATGTGATTTTGGATTACCTTCACCTTTTCCATCGTTTCCTCCACCCGTTCTGGGCCTACAAGTTTTCTTTCACCAACATCATCCCAACAGGTTGGTGTACGACATCTCTTTGCATATAACGCTTCATATGGTGCCATCTGAATACTCGAATGGAAGCTATTGTTATAGGAAAATTCTACGAGTGGTAAGTATTGGTCCCACATACCCTAAAAGTCATGTGGGCAAGATCTCAACATGTATTCTAGGGTTTGAATAGTCCGTTCTGATTGTCCATCTATCTGAGGTTGGTAAGCAGTGCTCAAATGAAGTTCAGTATCCAGGGATTTCTGAAAATTTTCTAAAATCTTGAAGTAAAACGGGGATCACGATCAGAAACAATTGATAGGGGTACTCCATGAAGTCTCACAACTTCATTAATATATAGTCTTGTTAGACGTTCCAGGGGTAGATCTTCTCTTATAGCAAGAAAATGTGCTGACATGGTAAGACGATCAACAATAACCCATATTTCATCGTTCCTTCTAGGAGTCTTTGGTAGCCCCATGACAAAGTCCATCATAATATTGTCCCATTTCCACTCCGGTATGGGAAGAGGTTCCATGACTCCTCCAGGCTGTTGCCTTCCAGCTTTCACTTGCTGACAAACCATGCATCTTGACACAAAATCAGCAATCTTCCTCTTCATGTTGTCCCACAAAAAATGTTCCTTCAAATATCTATACATTTTGGTGCTCCCAGGGTGTATAGAGAAATTGGAACTATGAGAATCATCCAGCAAATCCCTTTTTAGATCAGGTATATCAGGAACACAAAGTCTCGTCGCAAATTTCAAAATTCCATCTTCATACACAAAGTCTCTCAATCTCCCATTATTCACAGCTTTAATCTTCTTTTGAAATTCTTCATCATCGTTCTTAGAACTCTTAATCCTTTCTAGTAATGATTTTTTGGCAACCATTTGAAAAAGCATTGATGTTTCACCTTCCCTGGTTATTCCCATGTCCATCTTCACTAGATCCATGAAAATTGGATCCCTTTCAATTCTCATATTGTTCAAAACTCCATGGTCTTTTCTACTCAAAGCATCTGCCACCTTGTTTTCTTTCCCCGGGTGGTAGTGTATCATTCAATCATAATCCTTGAGTAATTCAAGCCATCTCCTTTGCCTCTTGTTGAGTTCTTTTTGTGAGAAAATACACTTCAAACTCTTGTGATCAGTATAAATCTCACATTTTTCACCATAGAGGTAGTGCCTCCATATCTTCAAAGCAAAGATCACAGCTTCAAACTCGAGATCATGAGTAGGATAGTTTTGTTCATGTATTTTCAACTTTCATGATGCATAGGCAATAACTCTATCATTCTGCATAAGGACACAACCAAGTCCTTTCTTTGATGCATCACTATAAATAACCAACCCATCATTCCCCGATGGTAGAGTTAATATAGGATCATTGACTAATCTTCTCTTCAGTTCATCGAAACATTCTTCACACTCTTTTGTCCAAACAAATTTAACACCTTTACGTGTGAGCTTCGTTAATGGGTTAGCCAATCGGGCGAAATTCTGGACGAAACGTCGATAATAACCTGCCAAACCAATAAAACTACGTACCTCAGTTATACTCATAGGTTCTGGCCATTATAGGATTGTCTTGGTCTTAGAAGGATCAACAGAGATTCCATCTTTAGAGACAATATGGCCAAGAAAAGAAATCTCCTGAAGCCAGAATTCACACTTGCTAAACATTCCATATAATTCATGTCTTCTCAGAGTCTTCAGGATAATGCGCAAGTGATTTTCATGATCTTCGTAGCTTTTGGAGTATACCAAGATATCATCAATAAATACAACCACAAATCCATCGAGATACTCCTTGAATACTCTATTCATCAGATCCATGAATACAAAGGGTGCATTAGTCAATCGAAATGGCATTACAGTAAACTCGTAATGCCCGTACCTGGTTCGAAATGCTATCTTCGGAATGTCTTCCTTCTTCACACACAACTGATGGTATCTAGATCGAAGGTCAATCTTTGAAAAGTATTTATCTCCATGCAGTTGGTCAAATAAATCATCAATGCGAGGTAGGGATACTTGTTCTTAATCGTTATAGCATTGATCTCCCGGTAGTCAATACATAACCTCATAGATCCATATCTCTTTTTAACAAAAAGAACAGGGGCACCCCATGGAGAAACACTAGGGTGAATAAATCCTTTATTACTAAATTCCTCTAGTTGTTTCTTTAGTTAGACTAACTCTACTGTGGACATTCTATAAGGCGTCTTCGATATAGGCCTTGATCTAGGAATTAAATCAATGGAAAACTCAACTTCTCGTTATGGAGGATGTCCAGGTAAATCTTCCGGAAATACATCTACAAATTCATTCAAAATAGGTACATCCTCTATTTGAAAATTCCTTTCCTCACCTGCAGTTATTTCATTCTCTTCCTCCCCAATAATTGAATTTAGTTGAGCTATTGAGGGTGGATCTAAATAAGAATTAGGTGGTGATGATTCTGCTCTAAAGATAAGCTGTTCCTTATCATTACCATCAAGAATCGTAACCTCTTTCTTCTTACAATAAATCTTCGCATCATAGTACAACATCCAGTCCATACCGTGGATTATATCAAACTCAATCATAGGTATGACGATGAGATCAGCAGATAACGAACATTTATGTGCTCTAATGGGGGCTGATTCACAAAACTTTGTTGCAATGATACTTCCCTTAGGAGTTTTAACTAACAACTCCCTTGTTAAATCAAATTGGAAATATCTAATTTTCTAAGCAAACTGGGAAGATATGAAACAATGCGATGATCCAGAATCAAATAATGCATTTGCTAAACTTGAGGAAACCATTAAATTACCTTCCACCACGTCTTTCGGAGCTTCTACCTCAGCAGTAGTGATAGCATAAGTCTGGCCTTGATCCCTTGGCCTTTTCTGAGGTAAGTTCTTATGACACTTAGGACATTCATTTGCATAATGTCCCATCTCCCTGCAATTGTAGCACTGAACATTGGTGGCTTCCTTCTTCCATTTGCAATCACGATCTTGGTGGCCTTTTTCACCACACTTGTAACAGACTCCCATTCCCTTCAAGAAAGTATCAGGGTGTTTCTTACCACATTTACCATAGGATGGATATTCAACCTTTCTTTTCTTCCCCATATTTCCATTCCCAGATTGATTAGAAGGCCTCTTATTCTCTTTCTTTGCTTTAAAGTCATAAGACTCATAGAATTCCTTTTCGGTCTTGATAGCACATGAGACAATGTCTTCGTATGATGAAAAGGATTGTGAGACTAATGCTCGATGGAGAAATGGTTTTAACCCATCAAAGAAACGATCAATCTTACTTCTTGGGTAACTTATATAATCTCTAGCATACCTTGCTAACCTTTTAATGTTAGCCTCATACTTTGTGACATTCTCATCCTCCTTCTGTCTAAAACTCAGAAACTGCCTTTCCATATCTGCTCGATCGTCGCGAGGAAAGTATTTTTCTAAAAACAGATCTTTGAACTCCCTTCATTCCATATTTGATACTTCATCATCTTCCTTCGTATTTTGAATCAATGACCACCATTGATCAGCATCTCCAGTGAGGCGGTAAACTGCCATGATAACTTTTTCCCTTTCATTACTCCCCAAAGCCTGAAATATTTTCTCTAGAGAAAATATCCATTGCTCAGATACTAAGGGATTTGTACTCCCATTGAACGTTGGTGGTTTTTGCCTCATGAATCGATCTAACATTGATCCTCCACACTGTGGAGCAGGGTGCTCCATATGGGTAAGGTTATTATTCATAACTTGAGTGAGTTGTCCCAGTATGGTGATTAGCTGATCGGAACCAGTTGCATCACCAGCTCCACTATAATTATCTTGAGCAGGAGGGAAATCCCTACATGGGGTGAGTGCATTGATACGGTTTCCCTTTCTTCCACTAGGCGTCATTTCTAAACAATGGCATAAACTAGATCAGTTTATGAATCAAAATACATAATCCCATACTTATTAAACACTTAGAATAAATTGAACTATTTATGGATATAATCCATAATCATAAAAATGTTTTTTTTGAGGAAGTATATACTAATAAACCCTTCATAATGATTTGTAAAGAAAATGAGAGTTATCCTAAGCATATCCCCCGGGAGTGTCGTAACCAAGAGTGCAGCAAGGCCCGTTGTCATGCACCAGTTCCCGTTCGAGTCTAGCTCAAAGCGGTGTTTTCGGGTTTTACCCCTAAGTACATCTGTGCTAGAGCCGCCTCTACCTGCTCGTATCCAGACAGGGATGTATCGTTTGGAAAACTCACAAAATCTCTACAATACCAAAATTCTAGGAAGTTCTTCTATACTAATCCTCAATGTTCATCTTAGGTCTACGTGCTCTAATCAGAGTTTATCAAAATCTATCTTCCAAGGTTTGTACTAATCTTCCTCTGATACCAACTGTAACGCCCCGACCCTAGTTACCCAGAGTTGGGCATTATTACATAACATTGGCATGATCACAAGAAATATTAAATCTCGAAAGACCGATTGGTTTAGTAGCCTTGGAAACAGTAGATATATTCATATGTTTTACATTACATCATAAAATGAAAAACTACTACAACAACATAATGTCTCCACAGTCCACACTATTATCCCCTCATAATATCCCTGCAGGTTATTCATAACTTACTTCTTCACATCCTGGGAAAAATAAAACATAGAAAATGGGTGAGCTCAAATGCCCAGTAAGGATAACAATATAGTGGAACATTCAAAAATAAGCATAAACATTTAAGGCAATGAATTACTAAAACAAAAGCCTTTTAAACTTGAACTTCAACATAGTATGGAAAAATTAAAATGAAATAATGCCATTTACTTGTTCACATGGATATTATACTAATCGAATAATCAAATGCAATATCAATAACCACTTTCATAATGTTGGAATGCATAATGCCAGATTATCATAACCACATAGCCAAGGCCTCGTGCCAAGACTACAAATAAGATTTTGCCAAGTCCTTGTTCCAAGACACTAGTTTGTCTCATGAGACCTACCGATGCATCGAGGAGCTATAGCGGGCTCCAACCGTCACATATTAAGTCCAATGCATTCCCATATGAAAAGGTTTAAACATAACATAAACATTCATATTAAAACTAGCATACGAAATGTCAATAATTTCACCATAAACTATGAATGGTATAAAAATAGCACATCCACAGTCAAACATATCACAAAACCTTCAATACAATATAGAAGTTTTTTATCATAATAAATCAACTTCAAATAAGCGTAAAATCCGTCAAAGGATGTTGACATAGATGAAATCAAAACTCTTTTTAGAGAAATATCTCTTTCTATTTTTGAAATCATATAAGAGCCATATAAAATAAGACATTTTCGTTGAAAATATTCTTATAAGCTTGTAAGGAAAGCTTTGAAGATTTTATAACGGCGTAAAATAGCCGCACCCGCCGTATAAGTTAAAAAAACATTCTTACCTTAATTCTGTCGAAAAGGTTAAAAAGGACCTTGTTTTGAAAACGACAGAAAGATTCCTCTTATAAAAAGTCAAACAAGGGTATAAATGACTTCGACCCATATTCTTGTAAATAATAAATTTTTTTTGAAATACATTTTTATGAAAACATGGATGTGGATGATAAAGATATCCCAGTAGATTATTACATATAAACAACCTCGGATAATGAAGAGATTGTGAAATAACCCTATCTTGTACTTTTCCTTGGTTGGGGTAGGTTAACCTCCTGTATAATGGTGAAATAATTGTTATTAAATTATACAAGAATCATATATATTTATATGGCATCATATATGATCTTTTAAAATTGATTTGTTAAAAATATCTTTTAATTATCGTCGTTTCAGGTGTTAACTTACTCATTTTCTTTTATATGTTTTGTTACATAAGACATGTTTGTCATGGATATGTTGTATCTTATTCATATCCATAATGATATGAAGTCCTTAAACATCATTTTTAAATCATCAAATGATAATTTTACTTTAATGGATATGATGGAGAATGAATCGCGTTCGTGGAGACGGTAGTCCGTACGTACGCACGAGCGACAATATCATTCTTTTGATATTAAAATAATATATAAATGGATGGTATATCATATATACAGAATAATTAACATGTTATATCTATTATTTACATGAGTTACACATCATTATTATATCCATCCAAATAATAATATATTGAATAACAATTACACCACGACGTGGAGACGATAAGCCGTACGTACGCACGTATGATGACATGTTATTCAAAGGGTGGATAGAATACTGAATATGGTTGTACCATATTTACAATAACATCATAGTATATATAAGATACTGGAGTTATTATTTTAGAATGGTAATAACAATGAAATAAGAAGTGGAAGAAGAAAGGAACTTGAAAAGGGGTGGTGAAAACGTTACCTCTTCTTCAGGTTCTTCCTTTTGATTTGATCAAAAGGGCTCCTTAGGTTGTCTTTCTGATCAAAATAAGGCCTCTAGGTTGTATTGAGGGAAGTTGGGAGAGTATTTGGGCAGAGTTTGGACGAACCAAAAGGCTTTTAAGGAGTGAAGAAATGAGAAGGAGGAGTGCCCTTTTTATAAGAGGGGTGAGGGGCACCTTTGGAAAAGCTAGAGATATTAGTTTATAATAAATTCATATTGGGTTTCCAATGGCTCCAATGTTTATTATTCAAAGGTTAAGGTTGGTATGGGTCTAAATAAACTCAAAAAATATAATTTAGACAGGTTTGGGTACTTATATTAAACTTATCTTTAGGTATTAACTCTAAGTTAATTAGTTTCACTTTTACAACGTCTCTTTGTATTTTTATATAATATGGTTAACAAACTTACAATATAAATCCAAGAGACCCCCATGTGGTCCATTAATGATGAACCTATCATGATATAATTATATTGGCCGAACCTTAGATTTTTTTGAATTTAATATCAATTAATAATATAATATATTTTTAATAACTCTTTTATGTCAATTTTGACACTATTCAATAGTTTATTTTTGTGAAACTCATAACAGATTGATTACTTCTAAAAAAGTAAATTAAATAAATCCTCATATATCATATTATCCTATAAAATTAGTTTAATCCATTAAAAGTTTCATATTATATTTATTTGGGTATTTATAATATCAATTATTTTAATTTTTTACTATTATAGTAATTCATTCATCATAATTGTGTCATAAATAAATTATATTATTTAATGTCTAAAAATTATAAATAAAATATCATTATGTATTAAATCTTTTTATCTTTCTAATGAATATTTATAATCTAAAATCCATCATAAATAACCCTACGAAAAAATTGTTTTTCTAAAAGATATATGCTTGTGTTATTTTTGTATTCATTTTAACTTAATTAAAATAAAATGTCCCTATCACCTACAAGTGGCACCATTGGGTCCCAAAATCGACCCAAAGATGGCTATGGTCGAATATGTATCAACCAATAAGTCTAGGACACTTTTTAGGTTAATTTAGTATTATTATAATATTATTTGTTTAACCGTTATTTACAGGATTTACCCTTAACCATGGAAAATAAAATATTTACCGCAGTAATTATTCAAAATGTCTAAAAATAAAAGTTACCTATTTACAAAATATGGAAATCCTGATTTGAAATATGGAATCCATTTTTCTAAATTCAAAACACACAAGTGGCAGAAATTAATTTAAAATTAATTTTCGCTGTCAAAACAAAAAGCGTGTTTTTATGAGATAATAACTATCAAAAGATTGACACTTGTTTATGTTCGGTTTAATTGTAAAATTATGTCCAATGACCAACATTATATTAAATGGTAAAAATATATTCTAAATATACTTTAAAACGACTCAAATTCATATTTTATCACTATTAATAATTTTGATTAAAAAAGTTGTTTTTAATTAAAATTTAGTAATTTTCACTATTCATCAAAATATGAAAGTTATCCGAAAAGTACCAAAATTTCACCTTAGGCTAAATTCTAAATTCCGAATCCAAAAATGAAGACCATTTTAAAATATTAAATATATATAATTTCAAAAAGTAGTTATTACAATTCATAACGGCTAGTTTGATTGGTTATGGTGTGTTAGAACTCGATGTTGCGTACAACACACGCTATCACATTATTCAAAGAGAAGCATACCGTAGAAGCTTGCGGTGTTACATATATCCTTGATTCCATTGTTGGTCTATTTGGAATATTCATTTTCCTATGATAATTGAACATTGAAATTCCCCTAATTATACATATCATTCATCATGGATATGATTATTTCCTAAACCATATAACATTTTTATAAATACTGTTCGCTTTGATAGTTATTTGACTATTTGGAAAAATATTGATAAATCTATATTCTTTATTCAATACGGGAATTTGATAATGAATATTATTTATTTCAAATATTCGATAAGTGGAATTCTTTCGACTAGTAGTGACGGTTGAGGGGTGAACATTTTATAGTCCCTTGATTCATTGAAAGGTCTTCATGAGTCATATATATTTTTTAAATTAAACGTGTTTTTTGGGACAACTGGAATCCGCCCACCATTTTCCACGCAGACACGTGGGCCCCATTGTAGGTCCCAACCACGTTCCTGAACGGGTTATCTGACTAATGACAGTCCCTGTAGGCCAACACATTTCATTTCCAGTGTGTTTTGTCCTCACTCACACACTCCTAGACTAATGAAAGTCTCCACAGGCCAATAGATTTATTTTCCAGTGTGTTTTGTCCTCACTCACAGACATAATTAGAGACATTCCCGAAGGTCACCCATCCTGATCACTTTTCCAGGCAAAGCACGCTTAACTGTGGAGTTCTAATCAGACAGGCTCCGGAAAAGGAATGTGCACATTGTTGACATGAGTCATATCATTTAGTCATTTAACCCTTTATCATTTGGGGGTGTTACAATCACCCCCCCCCCCCTTTAGAGCACAACGTCCTCGTTGTGGGCCCTACATCTCAACCCAGGTAGTGCACCACACTTAAGGCTGGGTTCCTCCTCTGATACCAAATGTGACAACAGGTCCTCACCCACTAGTTGCCCCGCAGACACGTGGGCCCCACCCTAGGTCCCACCCACATGCATGAACGGGTTATCTGACTAATGAGAGTCTCCACAGGCCAACACATGTCCTTTTCAGTGTGATTTGTCCTCACTCACAAACACCATGAGAAACTTCCTAAGTGGTCACCCATCTTATGAAACTCCCAAGGTGTGTTTGAGTGAGGACAAAACACACTGGATAGGACATGTGTTGGCCCTTTAAGTGCGGTGCACTGCCTAGGTTGATATGTAGGGCCCACAACGAGGACGTTGTGCTCTAAAGGGGGGTTATTGTAGCACCCCCAAATGATAAAGGGTTAAAGGACTAAATGATATGACTCATGTCAGCATGGTGCAACTTCAAATTCGGGAGCCTGTCTGATTAGAACTCCATAGTTAACCATGCTTGTCCTGGAGTAGTGATTAGGATGTGTGAGCTTTTGGGAAGTTTCCCAAGGTGTGTGTGAGTGAGGAAAAAACTCACTGAAATGGACATGTGTTGGCATGTGGGGACTGTCCTTAGTCAGATAACTCGTTTGGGCACGTGGATGTGACCTAGGGTGGGGCTCACATGTTTGTGGGGAAACTGTTGGGCGGGGCCCAGTTGTCAAATTTGGTATCAGAGGAGGAACATACTCTTACTTGTGGTGCACTACTTGGGTTGAGATGTAGGGCCCACAACGAGGACGTTGTGCTCTAAAGGGGGGGAGGGGTGATTGTAACACCCCCAAATGATAAAGGGTTAAATGACTAAATGATATGACTCATGTCAACAAGGTGCACCTTCTTTATCGAGAGCCTTTCTGATTAGAACTCCACAGTTAAGCGTGGTTGGCTTGGAGTAGTGATCATGATAGGTGACCTCCTAGGGAGTCATATCATTTATTTATTTAACCCTTTATCATTTTGGGGTGTTAAAGTCACCCCCCTTTAGAGCACAACATCCTTGTTGTGGGCCCTACATCTCAACCCAGGTAGTGCACCGTACTTAAGGCAAGGTTCATCCACTAATACCAAATATGACTACTGGGCCCCACCCACCAGTTTCCCTACAGACACGTGGGCCCCACCCTATGTCCCACCCACGTGCCCGAAGGGTTAATTGACTAATGATAGTTCCCATAGGCCAACACATGTCCTTTTAAGTGTGTTTTGTCCTCACTCACACACACCCTAGGAAACTTCCCAGAAGGTCACCAATCCTGATCACTACTTCAGGCCAAACACGATTAACTATGGAGTTCTAATCAGATATTCTACCGAAAAGGAAGGTTAACCTTGTTGACATGAGTCATGTCATTTAGTCATTTAACCCTTTATCATTTGGGGCGTTATCATCACCCCCCCCCCTTAGAGCACAACGCCCTCGTTGTGGGCCCTACATCTCAACCTAGGCAGTGCACATCACTTAAGGCTTGGTTCCTCCTCTGATACCAAATGTGACAGCGGGACCCCGCCCAGCAGTTTCCCCGCACACAAGTGGGACCCACCCTTGGTCCCACCCACATTCTTGAACATGTTATATGACTAATGACAATCCCCACAGGCCAACATGCATCCTTTATAGTGTGTTTTGTTCTCACTCACACACATTCTTGGAAACTTCCCAAAAGGTCACCCATCCTGATCACTACTCCAGGCCAAGCATGATTAACCCTGGAGTTCTAATCAGACAAGCTTCAGAAAAGGAAGGTGCATGTCACACCCCGACTTTTAATTCATTTTTATTAATTTAATTCTTGGCCCCGTGTTCTCTCGCCAAGGTCCAAGATGGGTCTCGGATGAAAATTTTAACGTTTAATGTTTTTACTGGGTTTCGGACCCATGCCCGGTCACCGTGGAAGCCGCGCAACAGACCCAAGTGTCGTGCAATTTCTTATTATTCTTATTTTTATAATCATAATTGTTGTTATTATTTTTTTATCATTATTCTATATATTGTTATTTCTATTATTATCGTGTTATTATTATTATATTATTATTTGTAATGCTATTATTATAATTTTTACAAAATGAAAAAAGGGAGCAAAACCTAGCTACCCGCGGCACCCCCCTCCCTTTATTGCGTGAGCCGCCGCCCCGATCCCCATTTCCTACGCAACCCGCCCCTTCCCCATCCTCTACATGAGCCGCTCCCTCCCCTTCATCCGCCTGCGCACGACCCGCCAGCCTCACCCCAGCCTCACGCCCTACATGCCCGCTTGCCCCCCCCCCTCTCTACGGTTACCCTATCGGCGCACAGGCCTCCCCAGCGGTATCCCCTCGGTATCACCTCCACTTGCATCCATCATGCAGACCAGCTCTTCTAGCCAGCTCTAGGACGCCTCCACTTAGCTCTTCCCTACAACCGGCACCCCCTTCCCCCATCCTCTGCGCGCTCCAGTAGGCCACCACCCCCTGGTTTCCCTTTGTCCTACATGGCGCCTTCGGCCTGCCCAGTACCCATCCATGACCCTCTGCCCTGACCTCCAGCAGACCCCACACTGCCTCTTACACCGATCTGCCCTCTGTTGGCCGACCTTCTCTTGGGAATACAACCCCCATATCAGTTAAGTTCATTAGCATTCTTTTGAGTTTTTTTTTCTTCTGGTGGGTATATGATTCGTTTGTGGTATCTGTTTAATCTCTATTTCGATTCTTTTTGGTTTGCATTCTTGTTTTATTATTTATTCATGGCTTCTTGTGGTGCGATTAACATGTGATTTTGGTTTCACACTGAGATATTGATTTTTTCTACCTCAAGGCATGGGGTTCCATACCCTTGTATCAATTAATTAATTTACTATGTTATTTGGTTTTATAAATGTGTTCTCTGATCAAATTTTCAGGTGAGAAATGTATTCATGGAGTGTTTTGAGTTGCGTTCAAGTGTGAAATTACTATTTCGCTGTGTTATTCTTGTTTCGTACTTTTGAAATTAATTTTTAATTTTTTTTAATAATGTTCTTTGCTCTTTTTAAATGATTTATCAAGTCATTAATGTGATGCAGATTCGGGTGTGAAATGGTTCTTGATGTGCGTTTTGTTTCAAAAGGGGGATTTTATGTGTATTTTGGTGTGAAGTCCTTTTGGTTTTTCTTGAAATGATTTAATAAACAGTTTAGTGATTTATTGAATTATTTGGATGGAAAAAAAGTGGTATTTTTAAAGTTTTAAATATGCATTTGTTTTTAAAGTAGTGTGTTTATATAAAATTAGATATGTTCTTCGTGAAAACCCTTTTTGCGTCACTTAGTGGTGTTTTATAAATGGTGAAAGCAGTCCATTAAATAATGTAGATGGTGCGAGTTGTGTTTTCAAAGCTTGTTGAGTTGGTGTTTGTGCCATTTGTTTGTTTGAATTGTTCTGAGTCCGTGTTTATGCGTTTTAGTTTTGCGGTTGTTGCAGCGTGTCGGTGAGAAAGACCCGCGTCACTTCGATCGTCGGCATGCGCGTGTTTATGCGTCTGTGCGAGGCATGACGTGCCATTATGTTTGGACATCGAGCCGAGGTAGGTCCCCCACTGAAATTACCGTTAGATTTAGAATTTATTAATTACTTTATGTTTTATTAATTTTAATAAATAGTAAATAATTTAATATAATTAATTTTTATATGATTATTTGGTGTGAAAAGAGCTGTTTATTTTATACCGAACACTTGAAACATTTTCTTGATGAGCGGACACCCAGTATTGAAAGAATTCCCATTTTTCCTTTAAACATAATTCATATAATTTCAAATGTACTTATAGTTTTAAATCTATATGATTTCTTCTGAATAGGGGTTTTTGGTTTTCTCGAGAAATGATTTTTTTTTTAAAATTGGTGAAGGCTCATTTGGAACATTAATAAAATAATTTTTTTTGGAAAAACCCACCCAGGGGAGATCTTTGGTGTGTGTTGATTGCGTGAGTTGTGTGTGATATTTGTGCATCATTACTGATTGATTTACATTGTGGAGACACCCCTTTTTATTGTATGTGTTGACATGGGAACCTGGAATCTTGAGTGAATTTTCTTAGAATGAATGTTGTAATAGTTTAGAATACGCACTGGCTAGTGGCCCCATAGTAAGGGAATACTGAGTTATTGCTACTATGGGGACTGGGCCCCTTGGTTAGGCCTTGTAGGACTATGATGGGCGTTAGGTCGTTTTGACGTCATTGAGTTAGAGCATGCTTTAAGGATGAGTCACATGTATAGTACGTTCTGGATTGTTCATGATCTCCTAGTTTCGACCCATGTTTTCATAAGTGTTTATTTTTATGTGGAGGACGTTTGAGAGGTCTAGTTCGGCTGCTGGCCCCCCGTGTGCCACTTCTTTTCCATTCCCCTTAGCTTGTGTTGTGTGTTTTGTGTGGTTTTCCATTTGACTAACAACTGAAATTTGAATTTCTGAATTTTTGGAAGAAATGTTTTTTTAAATGAAATACACCTATTCCTTTCAATCATTATACTTTTTTTTATATTAAAAAGAAAAATGGGCTATTGTTTTTTTAGAAATGAAAGTGTCTGTGGAAACCAATATTTTATATAATTTAATTCAAACCTGGATTTGATAAATTCATTAGTTATTGGTATGTGCCTTGGGAATAGAATTAGTCAGGCCTACCTACTATGTTTTAATACTCACACCTATAGTTTTTTCTTGTTATTAGTTCTATTCAGGTTCCTGCTTCAGTTTTTCACCTTGAGCGACGTTGGATGTGGTATTAGAGAGTGACCCACGGGGTCACATAGAGTTTTGGTTGTGGCCAAGTTAGTATCATTGTTGGTTGTTCTTTATTTATTTTCTTTTGTTCTATTTATTTTTCCACTGCTTATTTTATTTTATTTTGGGCCAAATCGTTCCCACCTGTTTAATTTCGATGTCCGACACTAGTTTCCAGCCCGTGGGAATTAGGAACGCCCCTCGGGCCATGTCACGGGCTGGCTCGAGTGACCGGTCCAGGGTCATCCCGGGTTAGTTCATGACAAAATAGTATCAAAGGGAGGTTGTTATTTGGGATGTTAGAAAGATGTATATTAGGTGTATCGGGACTCGAGAGGTAGGTACAGGGAGGAAGTCATGAACCCTCTCCCATTCCGCATCTTGAGTCGCTAGAGATAGTTCGAGAATTGAGTCTTTGTTTGGTTCTAGTTTTTTTGGATTGTGGAATGAAAATAGAGGTAGCCTGATGCTAAATTGTGATCTCACATGGAGTAGTGACTCATGTGGAGTCCGTGGACACTATTTGAATCCCACCTAGTTGTTGAATCATACATGGGGCATGACCCACCACCATGTCGTCAGGTTATGTGTGACCGCTAGTCCCTCACTCCGGTGGTTTGATGCAAGTTGAGTTTCGTGTTCATTTTGGATGGTGTAAGTACTTTTTTGGAAATGAAAAAAATGGTTTTTGAAAATGGGACTGATTTCTTTTAAATGACTTTAAATTTATGAAATGGTTTTTTAAACTAGTAGCCTTTGGTTTTTAAAACTGATGTTTGCTTGGAATTTGGTCGAGAATGGTGTGGGGTGAAACCTCAGGTATTCCTTATGAATGTCTTCACATGTGAGAGTATGCGTGTAAAGTGCGTGTTTGTGTGTATGAATAAATTTGGATGAAGACATGTGCAATGGTTCATGGGATTACCTGGGTGTGTTTGAAATTAAAGGCTTTCCCTTGTTTCCTAAATTGCATTTAAAAGAGGAAAATGGTTTTGGAAATTGATTTTGGTTTGAAAAGTGAATTTGGTATTTGGAAAGTAGCCATGAAAGTAGGTGGTTTTGAAATATGAAATAAGAAGCGGTTTTGGGGTTGTGTTTGTTTTTTTTTGGATTTGAGCTGGTTTTTTTGGATGAGGGTGCCTTATTGACGTTGCTTCGAATGATATCGGTTTCAGATTGGTGTTTTACATGTTGTTCTGAAATGTAGCCCAGAAAGGTCCCCAAAATTTTGATGAGTCTTGCCCAGTTTTTGGCCTTTCTCGGACGTTGTCTGCCCTTCATGGTGATTGAAGCCTGTTGGAGACAGTGGGACTGCTTGAAGACGTTGAGCACATCTTCTAGGTTTTGGGAAATCCCGAAGCTTTTAGAGTGCATGCTGTTTTGGGTATGTTCGAAGGTCCAGCTCTAGACGAGTAGGAGTTGTTCATCCCACCATTACTGGAAGTTGCGATGATGTGATATGTCTTTAAAGTAGACTTCGTTTGATGGTTTATACTCGTGGATGTGAAGATGAAAAAATGGAAGAGCACATGTGTGTTTAACATGGCCAAAATATGGTGAAAGAGTATGTTGACCATTTCAAGGATCTTGTGTCTCTTTTTCCAGGGGTAGTGTCATAGGACTAGATGAAGACTTCTCCCTTCATTAGGGGTCCTCTTCCAGAAATCAAGGAATGAGCCCTCCCATTTTGGGAGCATTACTTTTGAGAATTTGGTGCATGAGTTGTTCTTAGCCGAGTTGGTCTCCGGAGCGCAAACAGTTGGAAATCCACCATATCTAGTTGCTCGTGATGATCCCCCACCTGGCCAGCAGAGTGTGTTTGGTGAATTTTTATCTAAAGAGTCATCTGTAGTGGTTCTGGCTTCTAGTTCATCGGACCGTTAAGTGGTGTTCCACTAGTGTGGCCGGTTCAGGCAGGTGAAGACGTCATGTCACATCCCTCTAAAGACATGTCATCGTTGCGGGTGCCTGGGTCATCTACATAAGTTCTGCAGGAAGCATTACCTAAAGAAGATTCTGTGACCGAAGGAATTTATGTGCCTAGATGTGAGGCAGGAAATGCTTCAGCCATCAGAGCCACATCCATAGGCCTTGGGGTGAAGCTCGCGCGCAGTTAGGAGTTGCCAGGGGTGTGAATCCTAGGTTCGTGTCTTGTGTTCCGTGTCATTTAACGCCTTTTCATTTTTATTTTGTTATTGTTAATTTTTTTATTATGTTGTATGTTCATCGTTTCATCGTGGAGTTATAGTAAATATGTTATGTTGTAATCGAACAAGTTTAGTTTCTCTGATCATGGTTTTCTGAATCGTGCGTTTTCTTAGAAGTTGTTTGAACCTTGTATATACTGGTCTTGGTTTGGCGGTGTTTGTTTGGAGATGTAAGTTCCTGCGGAGGAGTCAATGATTGTGGTTATACTTGGGTTCACTCTTGGGGTCATGTTATTCCCAGTGGTTTTTTTCTATAGTTTTGGGGTTTTTTTGGTCTGGGTTGAGAGTGCCAAGATTTGGTGAAGGTGTTGTTTGCTCGTGATGTTGAAGTTAGTTCAGATCGGTTGTGAGTTCTCGCGTCGCCCCCGTTCCCAGGGTGGTATGTTTAGGTGTTAAATTTCCTCACTAGTTGAATTCTTGTGGTGGGGAGAACACTCTCGTGTTCTCCCCTTTTCTTATATTGTGGTTTCTTTTAGTTTCAACCAGGAACGTTCTCTTTTTTTATCTATTGTTCAGTTGGGTGACTTTCTTGGGGCAGAAAGTGTCAGTGGTGGGGATAATTTTCACACCCCAACTTCTAATTCATTTTTTTATTTAATTCTTGGCCTCGGGTTCTCTCACCAAGGTCCGAGCTGGGTCTCGGATCAATATTTTTAACATTTAATGTTTTTACTGGGTTTCAGACCCATGCCCGGTCACCACGTTAGCCGCGCAACCGAACCTAGTGTCATGCAATTGCTTATTATTATTATTTTTATAATCATAATTGTTATTATTATTATTTTTATAATCATAATTGTTATTATTATTATTTTTATCATTATTCTATATATTATTATTTCTATTATAATTGTGTTATTATTATTATTATATTATTTATTATACTATTATTATTATTAATATTACAAAATTAAAAAAAGGGAGGAAACCCTAGCTACCTACGGCACCCCCCTTCCCCTTTCTTGTGTTAGCTTCCACCCTGATCCCCATTTACTATGCAAGACGCCCCTTCCCCATCCTCTACATGAGATGCTCCCTCCCCTTCATCTGCGTGCGCACACCCCGCCAGCCTCGCCCCAGCCTCACACCCTACATGCCCGCTCTCCCCCCCCTTCAGTTTCCCTGTCGGCACATGAGGCTCCCCAGCGGCTCCCTCTCGGTATCACCTCCGCCTACATCCGGCCTACTGACTAGCTCTGCCAGCAAGCTCCATGACGCATCCACCAAGCTCTTCCCCACATCCAGCACCACCTTTCCCCCATCCTCTGTGCGCTCCACTAGGCCACCACCACTGGTTCCACTTTTTCCCGCCTGGCGCCTTTGGCCTGCCCATCACCCATCCAAGACCCTCCGCCCTGACCTCCTCCAGACCCCGCACCGCCTCTTTCACCGATCCGCCCCCTATTGGGTAACCTTATCTCCGGCACACAACCCCCCTATCGGTTAAGTTCTTTAGCCTTCTTTTGAGTTTTGTAATTCATCTGGAGGATATATGATTAATTTTAGGTCTATGTTTAATCTCTATTTGGATTATTTTTTGTTTTCATTCTTGTTTTAGGATTTAATCATGGTTTCTTGTGGTGCGATTAACATGAATTTTTGGTTTCGCACCGAGATATTGTTGTTTTCTACCTCAAGGTATGTGGTTCCATACCATTGTATCAATTTATTAATTTATTATGTTATTTGGTTTTATAAATGTATTCTCTGATCAAATTTTGAGGTGCGAAATGTATTCTTGGAGTCTTTTGACTTGCGTTCAATTAGGAAATTATTATTTTGGTGTGTTTGCCTTGTTGCGCACCCTTGAAATTAATTTTCAATTTTTTTAATAATTTTATTTGAGCTATTTAAATGATTTATCAAGTCATTCATGTGATGCAGATTTGGGTGTGAAACGGTTCTTAGTGTATGTTTGGTTTCAAAAGGGGGATTTTATGTGTATTTTTGTTTGAAGTCCTTTTGGTTTTTCTTAAAATGACTTAATAAACAGTTTAGTGATTTATTGAATAATTTGGATGGCCTGAAAGTGGTATTTTGAAATTGTTGAATATGTGCTTGTTTTTAAAGTAGTGTGTTTATATAAAATAAGATATGTTCTTGGTGTAAACCCTTTTTTCATCACTTAGTGGTTTTTCATAAATGGTGTAAGCAGTCCATTAAATAATGTAGATGGTGCAAGTTGTGTTTTGGAAGCATGTTGAGTTGGTGTCTGTGCCGAATTTTTATTTGATTTTTTTGATTTTGTGTTTATGCGTTTTAGTTGTGCGGTTGTTGCAGCGTGTCGGCGATAAAGTCCCGCGGTACTTAGGTCGTCAGCTTGCGCATGTTTATGCGTCCGTGCGAGGCGTGACATTCCATTATGTTTTGAGAGAGAGTCGAGGTAGGTCCCCAACTGCAGTTACCTTTAGTTTTATAATTTATTGATTTATTGATGTTTTATTAATTTTAATAAATTGTAAATAATATAATATATTTAATTTTCATATGGTTATTTGGTGCGAAAAGAGCCATTTATTATATACCGAACACTTGAAACATTTTCTGGACGAGCAGACACCCAGTATTGAAAGAATACCCATTTGGACATTAAACATAATTCACAGAATTTCAAATGTACATCTAGTTTTAAAGATATATGATTTCTTCTGAACAAGGGTTTTGGGTTTTCTCGAGAAATGAGCTTTTTCTTTAACATTGCTGAAGGCCCGATTGGCACTTTAATAAAATAAATTATTTTGGAAAACCCCACTCAAGGGTTATCTTTGGTGTGCATTGATTGCATGAGTTTTTTGTGATATTTGGGCATCATGACTGATTTATTTACATTATAGATGCAACCCTTTTTATTGTATGTGTTGACATGGGAACCTGGAAGATTGGGTGAATATTCTGAGAGAAATTGCTGCACTAGTTTAGAATATGCACTAGCTAGTGGCCCCATAGTAAGGGAATACTGAGTTATTACTGCTATGGGGATTGGGCCCCTCGGATAGGCCATGTAGGGCTATGCCAGGCATTAGGCAGTTATGACGTCATCAAGTTAGAGCATGTTTTCAGGATGAGTCACATGTATAGTACCTTATGGATTTTTCACGATATCCTAGGTTCGACCCATGTTTTCTTTAGTGTTTATTTTTATGTGGCAGAAGATTGAGAGGTCTAGTTCGGTTGTAGGCCCCGTTGTGCGTCTTCTTTTCCATTTCCCTTAGCATGTGTTGTGTGTTGTGTATGGTTTTCCATTTCACTAACAACTGAAATTTTAATTTCTGAATTGTTTGCAGAAATGTTTTTTTAATATGAAATACACCTATTCCTTTTAAGCATTAAACTTGTTTTTAATTTAAAAAGGAAAATGGGCTATTGTTTGTTTTAGAAATGAAAGTGTATGTGGAAACCAATATTTTATATAATTTAGTTCAAACCTGGAATTGATAAATTCTTTTGTTATTGGTATGTGCCTTGGGAATAGAATTAGTCGGGCCTACCTACTCAGTTTTAATACTCACGCCTATAGTGTTTTCTTGTTTTTAGTTCTGTTTCAGGTTCCATCTTCAGTTGTTTTCCTTGATAGATGTTGGTTTTGGTATTGGAGGGTAACCCATGGGGTCACATGGAGTTTTGGTCGTGGTAAGGTTAATAGCGTTGTTAGTTGTTCTTTATTTATTTTCTTTTGTTCTATTTATTTTTCTGCTTCTTAGTTTAATTTCTTTTGGTCCAAGTTGTTCCCACCCGATTAATTTCGATGCCCGACACTAGATTCCAGCCCATGGGGATTGGGAACGCCCCTCATGCCATGTCGCGGGCCGGCTCGGTTGACAGGTTCAGCGTCGACTTGGGTTGGTTCATGACAAAATGGTATCAAAGGGAGGTTTTTATTTGGGATGTCCGATAGATAGAGATAAGGTGTGTCGGGACTCAAGGGGTAGGTACGGCAATGACGTCATGAACCCTCACCCGTTCCGCACCTCGATTCGCTAGGGATAGTCCGAGAATTGAGTCTTTGTTTTATTATGGTTTGTTTTGGATTGAGGAATGACAAAAGAGGTAGACCAATGTTACATCGTGATCTCACATGGAGTAGTGACCCATGTAGAGTCTGGGTACACGATTTGAATCCCTCCTAGTTGTTGACGCTTACATGGGGAATGGCCCACTACCATGTCATTAGGTTAATTGTGATCGCTAGTCCTTCACTCTAGTGGTTTGATGCAAGTTGAGTGTCATTTTTGTTTTGGTTGGTGTAAGTACGTTTTTGGAAATGAAAACAAGGGATTTTGAAAATGGGACTGATTTCTTTTAAATGACTTTAAATTAATGAAATGTGTATTAAAACTGAAAGCCTTTGGTTTAGAAAATGGGTGTTTTCTTGGAATTTGTTCGAGATTGGTTTGGGGTGAAACCTCAGGAACAATTTATGAACGTCTAGACATGTGAGAGGATGCGTGGAAAGTGTGTGTTGGTGCATATGAATGAAATTAGATGAATACATGTGAAATGGTTCATGGGATTACCTGGATGTGTTTGAAATTAAAGTCTTAACCTTGTTTTCCAAATTGGATTTTAAAGAGGAAAATGGTTTTGGAAAATGGTTTTGGTTTGAAAAGTGGATTTGGTATTTGGAAAGTATCCTTGATGTAAGGTGGTATTGAAATATGAAATGAAAAGCGGTTTGGGGTTTGTGTTTGTTTTTGTTTGGATTTGAGATTTTTTTTAGATGGGGGTGACTTATTGATGTTGCTTCGAATGATATCAGATTCAGATTGATGTTTTATATGTTGTTCAGAAATGCAGCCCAGAAAGGTCCCCAGAGTTTTGATGAGTCATGCCCAGTTTTGTCCTTTCTCGGACATTTTCTATCCATCATGGAGATTGGAGCATGTTGGAGGCAGTGGGATGGCATGAAGAGGTCGAGCGCATCTTCAGGGTATTGGGAACTCTCGAAGCTGTTAGAGTGCATGCTGCTTTTGGTCTATTCGAAGGTCCAGCTCTAGATGAGTAGGAGTTGTTCACCCCGCCATTACTGCAAGTTTGAATGATGGGTTATGTATTTAAAGTCATCTTCGTTCGATGGTTTATACACGTGGAGGTGAAGATGAAAAAATGGAAGAGCTCATGCGTGTTCAACATGGCCAGCAGATGGTGAAAGCGTATGTAGACCATTTCAAGGATCTTGTGTCTCTTTTTCCGGGGGTAGTGTCACAGGACTGGATGAATACTTCTCCACTCATCAGGGGTCCTATTCTGGAGATCACGAAAAAAGTCGTCCCTTTTTGGGAGCATTACTTTTGTGAAGTTGTTGCATGAGGTGTTCTTAGCCGATTTGGTCTCCGGAGTGAAAACGGTTGGAAATCCACCATATCCAGTTGATCGTGTAGATCCCCCACCTGGCGAGCAGAGTGTTTCAGGTGAATTTGTTTCTAAAGAGTCATCTGTATTGGTTCTGTCTTCTTGTTCTTCAGACTGTTCAGTGGTGTGCCACTAGTGTGGCTGATTCAGGAACGTGAAGTCGTCATGTTGCGTCCCTCCAAAGATGTGTCATCATTGCGAGTACTTGGGTCATCTACATAAGTTCTGTAGGAAGTGTTTCCTAAAAAAGAAATTGTGACCCAAGTAATTTCAGTGCCTGACTATGAGGAAGGAGATGCATCACCCAATAGAGCCCCATCCATAGGCCTTGTGGTGATGCTCGCGTGCAGTCAAGAGTTTCCAGCGGTGTGATGCCTTGGTACGGGTCTTCTGTTCCGTGTCATTTAAAGTATTTTCATTTTCTTTTTGTACTATTAAAGTTTTAACGTTGTTTTAAGTTCATCATTTCATCGTGGAGTTATAGTAAACATGTTATGTTGTAATCGAACAAGTTTTGTTTGTCTGATCATGGTTTTCTAAATCGTGTGTTTTCTTAAAAGTGTGTTTGACCCTTTTATATGTTTTTCTTGGTTTGGCGGTGTTTTTTTGGAGATGTAAGTTCTTTCGGAGGAGTCAAGGCCTATGGTAATACTTGGTTTCACTATTGGTGTCATGTTCTTCTCGATGGGGTTTTTTCTCTAGTGTTGGGGGTTTTTTTGGTCTGGGTTGAGAGTACCAGGTTTCGGTGAAGGTGTTGTTCGCTCGTGATGTCTAAGTTAGTTCAGATCGGTTGAGAGTTCTTGCATCGCCCCCCCCATACCAGGGTGGTATGTTTAGGTGTTAAATTTCCACAGTAGTTGAATTCTTGTGGTAGGGAGAAAACTCTCATGTTCTCCCATTTTCTTATATTGTGGTTTCATTTAGTTTCAACCAGCCACGTTCTCTTATTTTATATATTATTTAGCTGGGAAAATTTCTGGGGGCATAAAGTGTCTGTGGTGGGGAGAATACTCACACCCCGACATTTAATTCATTTTTATTTATTTAATTCTTGGCCCCGGGTTCTCTCGCCAAAGTCCGAGCTGGGTCTCGGATCAAATTTTTTAACGTTTAATGTCTTTACTGGGTTTCGGACATGTGCCCGGTCACCACGGTAGCTGCGCAACTGACCCTAGTGTCGTGCAATTGCTTATTATTATTATTTTTATAATCATAATTGTTAATATTATTATTTTATCATTATTCTATATATTATTATTTCTATTATTATTGTGTTATTATTATTATATTATTATTTTTAATTCTATTATTGTTATTTTTACAAAATGAAAAAAAGGGAGGAAACCCTAGCTCCTATGGAACCCCCTTCCCCTTTCTTGCATGAGTTGCCACCCCGATACCCATTTCCTGCGCAAGCCACCCCTTACCTATCCTCAACATGATCCGCTCCCTCCCGTTCATCCGCCTGTGCATGCCCCACCATCCTCGACCCAGCCTCACGCCCTACATGCCTGCTCTACCCCGCACCTTCGGTTTCCCTGTCGGCGCACCAGGCTCCCCAACGGCTTCCTCCCGGTATCACCTCTGCCTGCATTCGGCCTTCTTACTAGCTCTTCCATACAGCTCCAAGACACCTCCACCTAGCTCTTCCCCACAATCGGCACCCCCTTTCCCCCATCCTCCGCGCGCTTCAGTAGGCCACCACCCATGGTTCCCCTTTGTCCCGCCTGGCGCCTTTGGCCTACATATCACCCATCCAGGACCCTCCGCCCTGACCTCCAGCAGACCCTGCGCCGTCTCTTTCACCGATCCTCCCCCCTGTTGGCCTACCTTCTCTTCGGCACAGACCCCCTATTGTTTAAGTTCTTTAGCCTTCTTTTGAGTTTTTTTCTTCCGGCGGGTATATGATTCGTTTGGGGTCTCTATTTTATCTCTATTTTGATTATTTTTGGTTTCCATTATTGTTTTAGGATTTATTCATGGTTGCTTGTGGTGGGATTAACGTTTGTTTCTGGTTTCACACTAAGATATTGATGTTTTCTACCTCAAGGTATGTGGTTCCATAACATTGTATAAATCTATTAATTTACTATGTTATTTGGTTTTATAAATGTGTTCTCAAATCAAATTTTGATGTGAGAAATGTATTCTTGGAGTGTTTTGACTTGTGTTAAAGTGGGAAATTATTATTTCGGGGTGTTCTCCTTGTTGCGCACCCTTGAAATTAATTTTAAATTTTTAAAATAATGTTCTTTGAGCTGTTTAAATGATTTATCATGTCATTCATGTGATGTATATTCGGGTGTGAAATGGTTCTTGTTGTATGTTTGGTTTCAAAAGGGGGATTTTATGTGTATTTTGGTGTGAAGTCCTTTTAATTTTTCTTGAAATGATTTAATAAATAGTTTAGTGATTTATATAATTAATTGGATGGCACGAAAGTGGTATTCTGAAAGTGTTGAATATGCGTTTGTTTTTATAGTAGTTTGTTTATATAAAATAAGATATGTTCTTGTTGTAAACCATTTTTGCGTCACTTAGTGGTGTTTTATAAATGGTGCAAGTAGTCCATTAAATAATGTAGATGGTGCGAGTTGTGTTTTGGAAGCATGTCGAGTTGGTGTTTGTTCTGTTTGTTTGTTTGAATTGTTTTGAGTCCACGTTTATGCGATTTAGTTGTACGGTTGTTGCAGCGTGTTGGCTAGAAATACCCGCGATACTTTAGTCATTGGTATGCACGTCTTTATGCGTCTGTACGAGGCGTGACGTGCCGTTATGTTGATACAAAAAGCCAAGGTAGGTCCCTCAATTCACTTACCTTAAGATTTAGAATTTATTAATTGCTTGATGTTTTATTAATTTCAATAAATTGGAAATAATATAATATAATTAATTTTTATATGATTATTTGGTGTGAAAAGAGAGGTTTATTTTATACCGAACAGTTGAAACATTTTATTGATGAGAGAACACCCAGTATTGAAAGAATGCTCATTTTTACATTAAACATAATTCATGGAATTTAAAATGTACTTCTAGTTTTAATGATATATGATTTCTTCTGAAAAAGGGTTTTGGGTTTTCTCGAGAAATGAGGTTTTGCTTTAAAATTGGTGAAGGCTTATTTGGAACATTAATAAAATAAATTATTTCGGAAAACCCACTCAGGGGTGATCTTTTGTGTGTGTTGATTGAGTGATTTGTGTGTGATATGTGTGCATCATAACTGATTGATTTACATTGTGGACGCACCCCTTTTTATTGTATGTGTTGACTTGGGAACCTGACATATTGAATGAATTCTCTGAGAAATATTTTTGCACATGTTTAGAATACACAATGGATAGTGGACCATAGCCGGGGAATATTGAGTTATTTTTTCTATGGGGATTGGTCCCCTCGGTTAGGCCATGTTGGGCTATGCCGGGTGTTAGGGTGTTATGACGTCATCGATTTAGAGTATGCTTTCAACATGAGTCACATGTATAGAACATTCTGGATTGTTCACGATCTCCTAGGTTTGACCCATGTTTTCTTTAGTGTTTATATTTATGTGGCGGACGTTTGAGAGGTCTAGTTCGGTTGCTGGCCCCGGTGTTCCACTACTTTTATATTTCCCTTAGTGTGTGTTGTGTGTTGTGTGTGGTTTTCCATTTGACTAACAACTGAAATTTGAATTTCTAAATTGTTTGTAGAAATGTTTTTTTAAAATGAAATACACCTATTCCATTCAAGTATTAAACTTTCTTTTAAATTTAAACGGGAAATGGTCTGTTGTTTGTTTTAGAAATGAAAGTGACTATGGAAACCAATATTTTATATTATTTAATTAAAACCTAGTATTGATAAATTCTTTTGTTATTTTTATGTGCCTTGGGAATAGAATTAGTCGGGCCTCCCTACTATGTTTTAATACTCACGCCTATAGTGTTTTCTTGTTTTTTGGTTCTATTGGAGGTTCAAGCTTCAGTTGTTCACCTTGAGCAATGTTGGTTGTGGTATTAGAGAGTGACCCATGGGGTCACATGGAGTTTTGGACATGGTCAGGTTAGTAGAATTATTGGTTGTTCTTTATTTATTTGTTTTTGTTCTATATATTTTTTTATTTATTTGTTTATTTTCTTTTGGGCCAAATTGTACCCACCTGTTTAATTTAGATGCCCGGGACTAGTTTACATCCAGTGGGGTTCGAGAATGCCCCTCGGGCCATGTCGCGGGCCGGCTCGGGTGACCGGTTCAGGGTCGACCCGGGTTGGTTCGTGACAGTGCACCTTGTTGACATGAGTCATATCATTTAGTCATTTAACCATTTTTCATTTGGGGGTGTTAAATTTTTAACAATATTTTTAAACCATCTTGTCAAAGGTCTTAACGTTATAGGTTTTAATGTTCCTGATACATGAAGTACAATAATTAATCATTTCGTTATTTTATGATTTAGTATTTATTATTCATGATATTTTTTATATGAAAAATTATATGGATGCATTTCATTATTAGTATACTGTTTAATTGTAATGTGTTTCAGTTTCATAAATTTCCATATTAATTTTTTCTTTTTCTCGTTATTTGAATGGCATTTATTACTAGTTATTTATATTACCATATTTTTTAAACACTTACATATAAGTATATTAATTTCATGGAATGTGTTTCACTTTATCACTTTTTTATAATTACTATTATCATGGATTTATTATTAATCCCACTGTATCATTCCCTTAATGTGTATTTAAGATAATCCTTATTTTGATTCATTTAAACATGACTCCCAGAAGTGTGCTAAGAAAGTTATGCATGAATTTTATAGGTTGAATAAAGTTATCTTGAAATTTATTTTTATAATTAATGAATTTATTTGTAATACAAGACTCATGTATGTATCTAGTTTACCAAGTATACTGAACTCTTCAATCGTTCTAGATTTGATTTCATGTAATCCTGAATATATAATTGTAGTAGACACCAAATCTTGTATTACTAATGCTAGGTAACTATAGTTATTATTAGAGAAATTTTAGTAGAAATCGTGGGATGTTGATTTAGGAAAACATAGATTAGATAAAATATCCCTATGATATAATTTTAGGAAATGTATATAATAAAATCCTTGAATATTGGTATAATAGATATTATGTAGGTCTTTCTAGTAATATATCAACATCTAGATGATACAAGTGTACATGGTTATATCATAAATGTGTATATAGGTAAAAACTATAGCAGGGTGAGTCTAGATTGACTCAAAGTAACTTGGTACATGACACAAGGCCTTACTATACACCTAGTTTGAAAATCGAGGGGGATATTATTTTGATAATTTACATTTTCATTATAAATCATTAAGAATGATTTGTATAGATAATGAAAATTAATTACCTAGGTCAACCCATAGACCAAGGAAGGACCTATGTGGAAATAAAATTCATAATGTAATTATGTATTTTGGCTGTATTGAAAACCGTAGTCAAAAGGATATTTAGTGATTAACCTTATTTCAATGATGTCCATGATATTTATTTTTAGATATCACATAAACTATGGTTTTAGAAATGAAAAACCTATATACAGGGTGATAACCATTCAAATATGGCAAGTATGTTAGACTTGAACCCATGATTGAATTAAGATGGGGGGGTTAACAACAATTTCCTTGATAATATTTCATTATTTATTGTTGAAGCATTTAATGAATTAATGTAAATGATGAAACAATACTGTTACTTTTCAGATATACGGATTAATTTATTAACTATATTTAATTTGGAGGATATTTAAGGACCAATATTTAGATTTTTAACTCTTTTTTGGGCCATTATATCAATTAAAACAATATTGTATTTCTTTAGAAATCAATGTGAGTTTTTGGATATCTATTTCTTGATGTAATAGATGAATGGAAATTGATCGAAACACCACCAAATGATGAATTTCTGTTTATATAAATTAATTAATTATTTATATTTTCTTATATTCATGGTAAATAGAATAATTACTCGTCATTCTGGAAAAGTATCATAAAATAATTTTTTTTTTCTTAATAACATATTATTTTGAACTGATAATCTTCAAAATAATCAAATATTAATGGATTTGAGTCCCTAAAATTTCCATGAATCATCCACTTGTTTTGATTTGTGACCTCAATCACTACCTATAAATATTTACTCTTTAACTCTTAGTTTGTATCTATACATTCCACTAATGATCTCAAAATTAGAGACCTAATTATATTTTATTTCATACATCCTTGGTTATTCCCATCCTGAATTTTCTATATAATTTTTTTATGAACCCATGTCAAGATTTTGGATTTTAAACATTGGAAAAATCAAAAAATATATCACCAAGGTCATGTTTAAATTTTTGGACGCAATTAAATTATTTTGGGGTGAATGATACACCCCGAAAATATAATGTTGGAACATTATATTTGAAAGCGTGTTTGACATACACCACCCCGCTTGTACAAGAATATCGTAAATAGATAATTAATGATAAATTTACTATTAAAAATTAATTAAATATAATCGATATCTTTAAATTAATGATACAATACATTAGAACATGACACATGCAACAACATGTTTCAAAAATGTATTGTGTTACACGAATGATCAGGTTATAACGAACATAAATATATTATTAAAATGTTATTATTTAATACAATAAGACATAACCTAGCCGTCCAATTTGCAGTTATGAAAAATATTTAATAAATTATGAAAATATATGTTATAAAAATATATAATTAATCCATCAGTTACAAATTAATTAGATATTAATATAATAACTATATGAATATAAAGGCAATGTTTTTTGTAAAAAAATATTTTTATGCTCACAATGATTATTTTATTTTAATAATTTAAAATAATTATAATTAGTGGGTGATATTAATATAATATATATATTATATATTCAATAAATTATTTTTGATATTCATCCAATATTTCTGATATGTATACGATTAGGAAAAACTCATTTTATGCATAAAAACCTATAATTTTTAAATGCACTTTAAAAACATTTAATAGAGAACCTAATTTAAATCCAATTTTTGGAAATTTTTTATATTATATAGGTCAATATAAACATTATATTTTATATAGGAACAAAAAAAATATGTTATGGTAAATATTTTTTATTTTTTATTAAGGTTTTATTTTTTAACGAATAGTGAAAAATACTGAATTTCAATTCCAAACTGCTTTTTCATCTAAATTATTTATTAAAATAAATTCTGTTTATATATATTTTAAATAATAATTAGATATATTTTATATATATTAAATTAATTAGGTCATTTTAATCAATTATAAATTAAAATTGGTTTTAAATGTCTCTCAATCTTTTGAATATTCTACTTTTGAATCCCACATTATCATCCCCTCTTCGGGAATAATTTTAAATTAATTTCTACCAACTATATTATTGGAGTTTGATAAAATGGATTATATATTTTGAATCAGAGTGATTTATAATTTATAATAAGTTAAACATAGTTTTTGACAACAAATAACAGAGAATGTGATTAAAATTAATTACAATGATTCAGAGGAAAATTAGCATAATAAGGGACTAATCATTAAATTAAAGAGACAAAATGACCTATACACTTGTCCTAAAGCCAATTTATAGACATATATAGACATATAATCCCTTTTATATAATAATTTTTAGTATTGGGTCTATATTAAATAGAAAAATGTGGGTATAATTCTATTTTCCAAATTTTACAATAGTGTCACTCCAACTCCACCATAAAAAAGAACTCATCCTTCCCAATTCATCAGACATATGAAACCACATTGGATAAAATATTGTATGATCTAATATCTGATAAAAATTACAACCCCAAAATCATATCCTACCCTTGTTAGTAAATCTGTCCATTGAATCCTTTTTTTCAACCCAAAATGAGTTACCCGATTAAGAGGTAACATCCTTCCTCAAGCTCTGTAGTTTTATTTATTTCTCATATCTGTAAATTATTATTATTCCATGATTATATAATAAAAAAAATATCATAAATATACTAATATATTTTTATGTTAATGGTTAAATTTAAACTTACACACACTTCTTTCTAATTGGTAACAAACATACCAATCATGTGTACGACGAAGTACTACATAACGAAATGATGTTGTTTCTTTTCCATACCACCTATCATGGTTTGGTATTATGATGAAAACATCGTTTATATATTTTATATATTATATTTATAATTTCATTATAATTATATAATTATTTTATGTCACATACATTTTGGAACTCAACTTTTTGGGAATATGATAACTTCGTTTTTGAAGTGCGGACTAACACCCCCTAAGAGTGATGTGATTCATTCACACGAAGCAAAGAATGTTTAAAGGATATTTTTGATATACCTAGGTAACATATATGAAATCAATATTATAATTGTATTATAATATACATATATATACATATATATATTTATTTTCATTCTTTTAATATGATAAATAAATGAATGTAGTGTTCATGCGTACCTGGAACTGTGCATTTCATTCCTTATCATAAAATATTAAAAATTGTAATAAATAAATATATAATGAATATACATAGTTTCATAATTCTTTCAAATCCTAAATATGAATTAATTATGATCTACATAAGATGAACAACATGTAATAAGTCAAAACATACTAAAAAAATTCGGCAATTAACACCCAAAAAAGTGAAAATAATGAATTAATTTTAACAAATGGTTAATAAGAAATTATAATAACATCATGTATGATATCATAAATATTACTGTGGTTATAGTATAATATATATTCATTTTTAAAACCATTTTATATGACGATAATGGATGTTCATTTGAAAGTATACACATGGAAAGGGTTTTGGTCTTAATTTATTGTCAATTGAGACTTTTTTGTTATTCTGCACCAATTCAATTTAATATGGTGTATATACTATCCTTTGAAATGTTATATCATTAATCCCTTTAATATAATGATATTATAAGTTACATTTAATGAAATTAATTCATAAGTATTATTATTCTAACATTTCACTGTGGTATGGGACACTTTTGGATGTTTAATGATTATTTTCCCATTAAACTTTTTTAATGATATTCTAATGGTGTTTTCCATTATTTCAAGCATAATTTATTATTTTAAAACTAATTTCTTATATAAAGTGTAAATTATCCCAATTTATCATATAATTTCATGATTCATTCATTCTTCATGATATTTTATGATTCAAATTAAATGATTTCATATAAGTGGGTTTGACTTAATAGTATCCAAGTAGAGAATAATTTTATAACGAAATATCTTTTCATTGGGATATAATACTATATCATTGTCATTAATATTCTATGATTATGTGCATAATTAATTTTAAAATTTATTTATGTACTTCCACTTCTTTATGTGTATTTGCAGTTGATACACATATTCTTCACATTTATTTATTCTCACATCAATGTTATAATCCATTCAAGGGTTTGCATTAAAATATTATTTTTTTCAAGATTTTTATTCCTGAATTTACAAAAGATTAAATTATTAGATCAATTTATAATAAAATAATTCCTTTTCATATCATATGGTCATTCGTTACATTTATTAAATAATGGTACCATTTTCTACTCTATTGTATATAAAATATTTTAAAAAAGTTTTTTATGGAAACCCAACTTCATTTCTCTCTTTAATTGAAGAACCTGTTTTGTTTTAAAACTGATGTTTTCTAAAATGGGTTTCATGAATATTTGTTACCCAATCCATAAAAATTTATTAAATACATTTTACCCTTTTTATATTTTACCAATGTTTTCAATGGAATATTCTTATCAGTTTCTTAAAATGGAATTATTCTATCATTTTTACAATGTGAATGGAAATTTATTTTAACCTTATATGACATGTATTAATTAACATACCAAAATTTATTGGAAGAATACTTTACATGATTAATGGGATGCATTTGTAAAGAAAATGTTGTCAAAATTTATTTTTAAACAAAAATGTTTTAAAAATATTTTTCAAAATAAAAAGAATATTTAGTTGAAGAATGTTTTGAAAAGTTATTTTTATATTATTTCTATTCATAATCTACAATAAAACATTATTTTTTACTCTACTTTAGATATTTTATATTGATACTATCTATATGATTTTAACTTGATGGATTAGGATAGGTTTTCCCAAGTATATTATTCACATTCTCTTCTTTATTCCTTTTTTTAGTCCCCTAAAAATATTAAATTTCATATGATCATATAGAATTGAATTTCCCCTAATAATACATATAATTTATCTGGAAATATGTTCATTTCCTAAACCATATATCAATTTTACATATAGTGTAACATCCCTCCACTTCCTCATTTTCTATGAAAGGCATAGAGATGCTACTTGGCCTTTGGTTATGTTCCCAGTATGCCAAAAGATGGAAATAAATGCAGAGGGAATCACGAGTAATTGGGGAATTATTTTCCCTCAGAAATCATGAAGACGAGAAAACATTCCAATACCCAAAGATAACTATATAATACATGTTAATAATGTTTCACAATTAAAAAAACCAGAATACCAACACTACCAAACACATAAGACAAAAATCATTGTACAAAGAAGAAGACCGAAAACAATAAAACATAAACCATGACATAACTATTAGTCTCTACCCCAAGCTCCTTGCTCTAAGGAATAAAAGATCACCAAGAATTGTGATGAAATTCTAATAGAATGAGATGTGTTACCTGTAGCTATCTCTCGAAAAAGAATATATACAAAGGCACCAATGTGAAAAAGCAGGGAATGCGTAAAAATACTCAGTAGGTTTTATACAAATGAATTCTCATCATACACCACATAGATAGAACTGTTAGAACATTTATATTAAATAGTTTATATAAGACATTAAATAGTGTTATAATTACCTACTAGCCAAACATAGCCTTACCAATCCATTTTCACCCAAAACAAAACAACATAAGGGAAATCGAATGAAAAAGTCATAATCCAATTACTATCACACATTATCACAAAAATTCCAACTTACCTATCCCTAGAATGATCAAATAATTTCCATAAATATTCACACATCCAACCTAGTGTAACAATCTTGGTGGAAATTCATGTCCAAACACATTTACCCATTTATAGATATAATGGTACTCCATGACCACTTATCTTTGATGGTTGACCTTCAGTCCACTATCCATCCCCTTTTTATAGTTTTACTACCCACCCCCTTTATACCACAAACAACAGATTTATAAAATTCTTAAACCAATAACAATCATATACACCCGCTAAAGTCACAACAGTATGCATACAAGTATTTCAGAACCAAACAATACTTTATCCCCTTAACCATGCCAATTTATATTTAAATAAAAATTCTTTTTTATTGAAACCAAATTTTTTATAACCATCTCGATAAACCAAACCAAGAAACTAATTTTAAAATCAACATATTAAATTCCAACAATAAATTGCATTTCAACAATATCACCCATTTCCCCTAAAATCCACAAATCCTCACAAAAAATATGTAAATAAAGCATCACATATCATATTTATAAATAGTATCATGAAAAAAAATTTAATTTAAATAAATTATTATAATTTTAGAAAAATGGTGTCGAGAGAGAAGCCACCGACATTAAGGTTCCAGTGAAATCGACCCACCACCCTACCACACACCGAATCCAAGTAAAATATCCACAACACCACCTAAGATCTACATATCTATCATCAAAAATGCCAATTATCACAATTTTAGGAAACAAAAACCATATATATACATGAAATGATTGTAGATCTAGAAAACTGGAATGGAGGGAGAAATAGATCTATGAAAAATCGAGAAAGAATCGATTATGGAGACTTGCCAGAAGAGAATGACCTTTACCACACCTTTAAAACACTTATAATCACATTTAGAATTAGTGGGAGAGTCCCTTTATCACTTGATAATGAAAAATCCTGATTTAGGCTCATGTAGGAGGAAAATTAAAGGATTTATGAAAAATACAGACCATGTCTGGCTGTAAAAACCCTATTTTTATTTCCATGAATGGTTATCTCACACAGTTTAGCAAACTGTTAACTAACCATGAACATACTATCTATAAGGGAACCCCACATGAACTCCTAGTAGGTTATAAAAACCATTTTCAAACTTTGATAAAGCCCCTTGTCTAATGTTGCACAGTTACTTGGGTTTATTGCATTGTTTCCCCGAACTGTGCACAAACTGGGAAACCCTAAAAAAGTTTACAAACATTCCAAAAACCATCCAAAAGTCTCTCAAAAAATACCCAAACACATTACAACCATAAAACTACATTGAAAAGGGTCAATAACTCACACTGGGGTGCTAAAGTCTCCCCACCATTGGACTTTTTGTCCTCAGAAAGTAGTGAACTATCTCTTTCTTGAATGTGGATGGGCCATTTCCCAACCATCTATTCCCCCCACTCCCAATTCTTCTCTAAAATCTGACCATGTTTCCAAAAAACCTGATCTAGAAAAATAAATATACCACATAAGACAATTTCATACCTATCCACAATCCACACATGCAAGTTTACCAAGGAAGCATTCAGCTCTAGTTCAACATGATCCCATAGAATCACATGGTATGGATATGGCTAATACTTCTTCAAATGAGAAGAAAAGAATACATTGTGTACTCCACTAAACCATGGCGTAAAATCTAACATATATTCCACCTCATTAACCCACATAAGTATCACAAAATTTCTAATGTACCTTGGAGATAACCTGCCCTATTTTCCAAACTGATAGAGTCCATGTCTAGGAGATATTCTAAAAAACACATGATCACCCACCTCTAAAGACAGTCGTCATAAAAAATGGTCAACATATGATTTTGATGACTCTAAGATGTCTCCATTATCCTCTTAATCAACTTGGTATTCTCCACTATCCCTTGGAAAAGGCTTGGCCTCACCATCATAGTTTCAACTATTTCCTCACAATAATGTAGAGAACAATTGAGATTCCCATACGATTCTTCAAATGGATCCATATTTATCAAGTCTTGATAACTGTTATTATTCAAAAAATCCACCAATAGAATGTGATACTCCCAAGACCCACCAAGACCTATCACATAAGTACATAGAATATATTTGAAATTTTGTATCATCCTCTCGTATTTCCCATCTATCGGAGCGTGATATGTCATACCAATCGTCAATTGTGTCCCAAGGGAATATTTGAATGATTTCCAAAAAATGAGATGTGAACCTAGAATCTCAATTTAGTACAATTGTAACAAGTAAACCATGACTATATACCATTTAATGGAAATAGATTTTGGATAGATCCTCCACCATAAGAGATTCACGAATAAGGATGAAATGGGTTGAATTTTTCAACTGATCAAATACCACCCATATAACATAATGCATTCTGACCATTCTTGGGAGACCGGTAACAAAATACTTCTATATTTTTTTTCCAATTATAGATAATAATAGGTAATGATTACAACATACCTATCATATACTAGATCTATTCCTTGACTTCTTGAAAATTCAAACATATCGATACAAACTCATCCACCTTTCGTTTCATACCAGCCCACCAAAAATTGTGCTCTCAACACCTTATACATTTTTATAATTCCTCGATGGATAGCCTATCTAAAATGATGATAAGCTCTGAGAATTTCCTCTAAAAAGAAAATGGTATACCCAGTCAATTCCAAAAATACAAAACTGAATGCCCTTTCATATCATATCCCTCAATGGTCACCCCACCATTCACTTTCAATATCATCAACATACACTCGATATCAAACAATTGTAACTCATTAACCAAGCCAAAAAAGTTATGAACCATCCAAAATGGAATCAAAATTGATCTATCACCCCATTCCTAAAATTCCAACCACATGTTGTCTATGAATGATATCAACTACCACTAACATGAAGCATGTTTCATGACATTAGAAAATAATTTCTTACTTAATACATCCTCCACAGAATTTCCTTTACCCAGAGTGTGCATCATCTCAAAGTAAAAAATCTAGAGATACTCCATCCATCACCTTTCCTTCATTTTCAAATCTATTTTTGAGAAAAATATGATTTTAACTCTTATGATCAGTATACACAATTAAATTCTCACCAAACAGATAATGATGTCACATTTTCAAATAATGAACCTCCACCACCAACCCCAAATCATGTGTTAGGTAGTTGTTCTCATGAAACCTCAACTACTGTGAGTTATATGAAACCACATGAACCCTATGCATGAGAAGTCACCCTAACCCTGATCCTAATGTGTCACAATATACCATGTACCCTTTTAATTCTTATGAAAAATCTATGATTGTTGATGGTGTAAGGAGATCCTTATGGTCCTCAATTTTTTTATCAAATCTCATTCCATTGAAATAGAAAATTCATCCTATTCAAAGCTATCATTGGTGATAAAAATCATGATAAATATTGAACAAAACATCGATAATAGCCAGCTAAAACTAGGAATAGTAGTATCTCGAAAACATTGTTTGGCAGTTTCCATGAAATAACATCTTCTTTATTTTTCAGATCAACTAAAACACCCTTCTCAGAAATAACCTGAAAAAAAACATCCTATATCTATGATTCACTCTAAGACAATTTTTCATACAACTGATGATCTATCAATACCCCCAACACTATCACCAAAGTGCTTATCATACATGAGCCTTGTCTTGGAATACACCAATATATGATCAAAAAATACAACTACAAAATAATCCAGATATTTCAAATATATTTGGTTCATCGGATCCATAAAAACCACTCATGCATTCATTAGAAACAAGGGAATAACCACATACCCATAATTTTCATATGTACTTCTGAATACTGTTTTGGAAATATCCTCCTTCCTCACCCACAACTGATGATGTCATGATCACAAGTCAATCATGGATAACCTCTAAGCTCCCCGAAACTGATCAAAAAAATCATTAATGCATGTAAGTGGATATCAGTTCTTTATCGTAGCTAGATAAAGCCTATGATATTCTACACACAACCACAATGTTCAATCTTACTTTTTAATGAGAAAACCCATGGCTTCCCATGAAGACGTACTAAGTTGTATAAACCCATTTTTTTTAAACTCCTCTAATTTCACATTCATTTCACTCAACTATGATGGTTTCATATGATAATATGGAAGTGATATATAAATAGTCCCCAGAAGTATATGAATAATAGACTACACTTCTCTCATGGGTTTACACCCTAATAATTTTTCGATAAAGACTTACAAAAACTTATCAAAAATCATTGGGAAGATACTACGCTGAACTCTTTCCATTGATTCCAATGACAGCAACACTATCTAATATTAGATCGTACCAACAGTTGGTCCAAAAAGCCTGTTGTAGCCATATTTTAATTATTGACTCCTCTAAGGAGATTTTCGACACTATCATTCATCGTGACACTAATCGGTAATGCATAACAATCAATGTAGGAATTAAACATTTCCAACCAATCCATTCCCAGTATTATATCATATGAATCCATCTCAAGCATTGAGAAATACTACATTAAGTCAACCCCATCCACATCTATAAAACATTCTCTAAATTAAAAGGATCAATAATCTCATTGACCTAGAAGAGTTTGATGTTTTAATATTGAAGTTATCATTTACATAGATAAACCTATAAAACTAAAAACACAGGAATCAATAAAAGAATGTGAAGAACCCGTATCAAACAAAACATTCATCAAGGTATAATTTAAAATAATAATACCTCACAATGTGTATGGTCCCAAATGATCATCCATCACAATCTTCTCAACTCCAAACAATTTTTTTCTAGCACACTCTACTCTTTATTTCTCTACTGAGGGGCTATGGTGTTCCTTGAATCACCATGATTAACGTAACTCTATTGATTAGGGGTTTGCTGCTTCCCCCATCCCTTTAAGGAATAAGACTCCTACAACCCCTGAGGAGTGTCATGAATTCCAAACCATAGAACATTAAGAAAATAATGCTAAATATTTCACATCATCATATAGTTATGACATGCTTAAGGCTATATCCTACAATCTCAGTTGATGTGGTATGTAGAACCACACTAAAGACATCCTAGGAAAATCTAAGGCTTTGGTGGAAGATTAACTGATCCTGTTGTTAGATCCTGAGCCATACACCCACCCTATTAATCAGTTTCCATCTTCCTATTGAACCCATCATAAGAGTTCCCCACATTTCTTGTGGGTACCATCATACTTCCCCCACATTTAACTCCCAAAATATCATGATCATCCACCATTTCTATATACACCATTACTATGTAATCACTTATAAATTGTGCAACAATTTTATATTGAATTTCCTACTTCAATCCGGCTTCAAATATACGTGCCTTCGACGATGTAATACCCACCACCTTGGGGGAAATATAAAATATGTTAAAAAACATAGCCTAATATTCTATTTCCAACATGTTCTCATTATTAAACCTAAATAAAGATATTCTAGACTGAATTATGAATGCATGAGGGTAGAATTACTTATTACATAATTCATGAAAACCCTCCCATGTCATACATTGGTCTATTCCAGCATGGACCATAAAAATCAACCACTGAAGGGAATTATCTTCCAACATGTATGTTTCTAGATTCACTTTTATATCGACTGGTGTTACAAGGAATTAAAATATCCAATTAATTCTATTCAACCACGATTTTCCCTTTACATCTCCAAATCACCCCTAATGGTGGGTGGATTCGGATTTTGAAACTGAACCACATGATCCACATGCTTTGTATCATCCTCTTAATTGCCACATTCCACAGCTTGGAACGTTTGAACTATACTCTGCATTAGTTTCTGGATCACCTAGAGATTATGTGAAACAAAATTTTTAGCACCCTCATCCAGTTGGTCTCTAAAATTTCTGCCTAGTGACATTTCTATCAAAAAAACAAAAACCATATGTCTCACTTCTATAGTAAGAAAATTCTTATGATATTAAATTCAATTACATTTAAACTATCAATACCAGGATTTACACAATTTTAAATTTCCCATGTTGCACCACTTTTGAAAAATCCATGATGTTTTGAAAATTGACCAATTTTTTAAATACCAAAACTATGAATATTTCAAATCAGCACTTTTCAAAATAATTTCCATATTTTTGACAAATCTATATATCCATTTCAAAACATAAATCATTATTACAATGAAAAATGCCTCATATTGGGAAGTCATTTCTACCACACATTCCATGCTCATCTCATTGGTCACACACATGCCAATAAGATTTTCAATGTCTATAAGTGTCTCCAAAACACTTATGTACCCAACACCATGGTAACTTGAAGTCCAATATAAAAGGTTTAACTATGTATTTTTATGCTATACATTCCATGTTCGGACAATCCTACTCCTTGATACCATCCCATCTCGAGGAATATACCATGAATGAATGTCAATGCCATGATTAACAACTGATGTCAATGGATTGAACAAATGCATTCACTTGAAAGTCAAGGACTGAATAAATTGAAACCACTTGTAATGTACCAAAACTTCTTCATTTGCTTACAAAGGTGGAGAGATGTTACCTGGCCATAGGGGACATTTTGAGACACCAATGTTTGTCAATAAGTGCTGAGGGATTCAAGAACAATTGTGAAATGATTTTCACCTACAAATAAACCAAACAACCAAATGTATCAATACCCCAAGATAACTATATGATTCATGTTAACAATGTTTCACAATTAACCAAACCAGAGTACCAACACATACCGACACATTAGAGAACAATCATAATACAAAGAGGAAGACTAAACAACAACCAAATGAATCAATGACATGACTCTATAGCTCCACACCAATCTCTACGCTCCAAGAACCATAATAACGCTAAGTATCATGATAAACCAATAGAAAAATGATATGATTTAACCTTACCTCTGTCCCAAAAAATATCATCTGCAAAAGCACCAATGTTCGAAAGAATGTGGTGACTAAAAATACTAAGTAGTTTTTCCTTAAATAATATCTCTACACATGACACAATGATAGAACCGTTATAATATTTATATAAAATAGTTTATAAAAAACATCAAACAGTGAAAAAATTTCCAACTAGCCAAACACACTATTACCAAGCTATTTTTACTCAATACCATAAAACACAAGGGGAAGAAAAAAAATAAGACATAATCTAATTATAAACACAAATTATGACAACAGTTACATCCTTTATATCCCATGCATGGTCAAAACATAGCCATAAATTTTCACACACACAAACTAGTGAAACAATCACTATGGACCTTTTCGTCCAAACCAATTTACTCCTTTACAAAATTTAGTGTTATTTAACACCCATATATCTTTGATGGTGGATCTTATATACACGATACATTCTCTATTTATAGTGGTAATCCCCTCCCACTTCACAAAATAATCAACACATGAATAAATTTTTTAATCGAATAACAAGCATATACACCCGCAAAAGCAAAAGCAATATACAAACTACTATTTCACTATCAAACAATACCTCAAGACATTAACCATGAAAAATTAAATTTCAATAAAACAATATTTTCATGAACCCAATATTTTACAACCATTTCCATAAAACCAATAATGAAACAGATTTTAAATGCTACATTTTTAAGTAAAAAAACAAAGAACGTTTAACTGAAATCACCCATTTCCACCAAAATACACACATGATCACCAAACAAATGTAAATCAAGAATAAAACCCCATATTCAAAATAAATATCAATAAAAATCATTTAATATAAATCAATACATATATTTCTAGAAAAATAGTGCGGAGAGAGAATCCACCAACTTTAGGGTTTCGGTGAAGTTGGCCCATTGCCCAACCACTCACCAAATCTGGGAAAAACATCCCCAACACCACCTTAGAACCCCTACCAAATGATCAAAAATCCAAAATATCATGATTTTAGTCCTAAAAACATTATATCTATATAAAATTGGTGTAGATCTAGAAAAAGAGAGAGGGAGAAATAGATCTTTGAAAACTCCAAAATGAATCAAGAGTGGAGACATTATTGAAGAGAATCTCTTTCACCGCACCTTGAAAACCCATTAAATCGCTACCAAAATGATTGAATGAGCCCCTATAACCCTTGAGAACAAAAACTCCCAATTGAGGCTCAAGTGAGAGATATAATGGAGGGTTTAGGGAAAATTTCAACCAAGTCTGGATTTAAAGACCAAATGTTTATTGCCACGCACGGTTAGGTCGCACAATTAGCTCCCACAGTTAGGTAAACTGTTCACTAACTATGTGCATGCTATAATCTCTATGGGTACCCTACACATACTCATCACATGATTTTTAAAACCATTGAAAAACTGTTTGAAGTCCCACTATCTCATGTTTCACGGTTATATATGTTTTTTTAGGATTTTCCCTAACCGTGCTCAAACCATGAATTCCTAAAAAATATTGCAAACACTCCCAAAACCATCCCAAAATCTCCCAAACATTACCCAACCACATTAAACCCATATAATAAAATTAACAATAATTACATACCTCAGAATAGGGGTGCTACATACAGTGTTCACCTTGATAGTTATTTGACTATTTAATGAAATATTGATAAATTCATATTCTTCATTAAATATGGGTAATTAATAAGGCATATTTTTTTTATTATATATGAGGAATGATTAGGACTAGAAATGAATTTTTCATCCTAGGATATATATAGAAGCTCAATATGTATTAAAATTCCCATGAGAAAAATTAGTTCCTAAAATTAAAAAGTTTTCTACAAAATGTTTTAAATAGTCTTGTGAATGGTATTGACAGTATAGGTTTTTATTTTCTTGAGACATGATATCCCATAGTTAATAATTAACCTTATTTTTTATTTATTATTTATTATCCATGTGATTTTCACTATGACAATGTCTATGGATACATTATCATTCTTTGTCTATTGATTAAGTGGAATGTGTTATAATTTTCTTACATTTCTATATTTATTTTTCCTTATATCTTTATTTTAATGGAATTGTATTCATATTATTTTACTTTACATATAGATTATGCAATTCCTTGTTATATTATTAATTTCATAGAATGTGTTTCCATTTGTTACCTTTCCATATTGACTATCCTCATTGATTGAGTATTAATTAAAATATATTGTTACTTTAATTAGTATTTGAGATCACCTTTATCATTTTTCCCCTACCCAAGAGTACCTATTGTGTGTTAAGAATGTTTTTCATGGATATAATAGATAGAATACAATTATCCTTGAATGAAAAAAAAATATTTTAATTAGTGTATTCATTTTTAATACAAGACTCGTGTTTGTATATGGTTCACCAAGACAACTAAACTCTTTGGTAATTCAGGAATTTACTTCCATTAATAATGTTAATGTAATGGTAGTAGATAGTGGATTCTTGCTTACTAGAGTTGTGACACAACTAATCTCATGGAGTAAAAAGATTTTATAAATACATTATTTGAAAATTATTTCCATCATTAACAACAAACTAAAATTAAGATAATTTTCTTCAATAAAAATAAAAAGGAATACTATTGTGTTTTTGTGTATGAGAAAACCATTAAAATTTTATATAGGTTTTCTAAAACCGCAAACGCAACTCAGAGTTAAATATTGACCCTTTATTTAGAAGTTATTTAGGAAGTCTCCAAAGGGAACTAGTCTCTCAATCATTTATATTATATGATGAAACAATTTTCTATAAATTTGTTATAGATAATTAATTATCTTTATCATATATTTTCTTGTGAAATAAATAAAATTAGAAGTCCAATGGGTACCCTAAAAAGTGGAATGCATCAAATAAGAAGAATTTAATAAATATATTTACATCTCGTGAGATCTATGGAAATAATAATCATATGAAATGAATAAAGTTATCTAGAGTGTGCTATATGTTTTAAGATAAGTTTAATCAAGATAAAAATTGAATATTCATCAAATAAAACATTATAATTTAGTGATTCAATTATAGGAATATGGTGAACTATGCAAAAAAATTCTGAGGTGTCAAGATAATCTATCACTATAAATGGTTTAGGGACAATGTTAAGATTATGTGAACACTAAAAATGTGGTGTAATTAACCACTGTTTTGGTGGTAAGTAATTTAATCATAGATTTAAATTTATCCATTTCCTTATTTTATTATAGATCCTCTCAATATTTTATATTTTCTAACTGTTTCAATATAATTAGATATTTCCCTAGAACATTATGAATGGTGTTTTTAGTAAATAATCCTAGTGGAAGTCTCATTGTTACAAGAATGTTCTAGGATGTCCCCATTATGACATAGAAAAAATATTTATTTGATGACCATATTATTATAACCATGGTTGAATTTTATATAATCCATTGTATATAAATAATTTTAAATTATGATGAAATATTTTCTTATAAGTATAAGGGAATTATGATTATAGTGTAGATATATAATTTATTATCATTAGAGTAGAGACAAATTCATTTGAGAAATGTCTAGATCCACCCTCAGTTTATCTACGAAATGAGACTCTTGGGTACGAAGGGGAATTTTTTTCTGGATGGATAAGGTAATAATAAAAATGGGTATGTACCTATCAAAAATGAATATTTTTTTATATTTCCTAAGTAATTACACGAACATCACCCAGAGTGTGAATCTATGTTTTCCACTGAATTATTTCCAAAATATATATCAATATCAGTGAATCCCTAATGACTTCTCATGGTGTAATTATTTCTGATTAGGAATGAAAAATATAGTTTTGGTATAAGGGATTTATTTATGATAGTGTTTCAATATGGGGATACCATGTTGTCATCGATAATAATAAAGGTGGATCCATGAGGTTATGCATTGGTTATAGGGAAATAAATTTTATTATGACAATGATCAGGTATTATCTTCTTCATATTGATGAGATATTTAATTAACTTCATAGAGGCCAAAATATTTCAATGATTAACATGTTTTACCAGTATCATCAATTTTGAGTAGAGAAGGAAAGCATTCCAATGATTTCTTTTTGAATTATTTATATACATTACGAGTTTACAATAGTCATATTTGGATTGACTAATGAACCCTCTATTTTTATTTATCTAATGAGTAGTGTATTAAAGAAATATCTAAATAATTTTGTTGTGGTACTCATTGATGATATATTGGTGTATTCTAAAAGCTATTAAGACCATTATGATCAATTTTGGATCATTCTTGAAACTCTTATATGGAATATGATATGTGGGAAAATTAGTATGTGTGATTTCTTTCTTATGAAAAGTTTATTTTATTGGCCATATTGTCACTATAAATGGAATAAAAAATTGATTATTTGAATACAAATGAAATAAAAGAACATATTAAACCAAAAGAAAAATTAAGAATGTAGTTTCATTGTTTCTGTAGGTTCCTATAATTAATTCATTCCTATTGGATAACCCTTTAACAAAGATTACACCTAAAGGGGTTATGTTCATTTGGAAAGAGGAATTTAAAGAAATGATTGATGAACTAAAGAGTATATTTGTAGAAGATCATATTCTGACTCTACTATATATAAATGATGTGTTTTTTTTATAAAGTGACACATCAAAGAATTTACATGGTTGGGTCATAATGAAAAATGAAAATTGTGTTTTATATTCGTAATTTTAATTGATGAATCAGTAATATTACTATCAAACCCTTGATCTTGAGTTGATATCTGTAATCTTTTCTTTGAAAATATAAAGACATTATATCTATGGGAAGTATAAGAGGTATACATAGATCATAAAAGATACAAATAAATATTTTCATATAAATATCTAATTATAATAAAAAGGTGATTAATCAAGCTACTCAAGGATTATAATTTCTCGATATACTAACACCTAGGGAAACAAAACATGATAATTGATTAAATGAGTTGGAAGATAAAAGGAAAACTATTCCAAATAATGATTTACATGGATCATTTGTTGATGGATCTAGTAAATATGGATTTGAAAATTATTAAATAATGAGGTACATCACTGATTCTTTTAAATGAATACAAAATTATAATTATTTGAGAAGGAAAAAAGATATCAATTTAATTATTAGAACATTAAGATAAAGAATAAACTTGTAGTGATGAAAAATTAGAAGATTTATGTTGTGAAGTTAGTGTTACTAAATTTAAAATGATATTGTGTGTTCCATATATACTTGAGATAAAATGAAAATTATTGAATGAAGCTCATAGTTTTAATTTCATCATACAACCTTGTTGCAGTGATATGTTTAAATATTTGAGGGAAATGTTTCGATGTTGTTACTTTATGTAGAAACTATAGAATATGTATTGAGATGTATAGTTTTCTATTATTGAAGGTTTAAGGATAGCAACCTCGAAGGGTTAGGAATCATCTTCCTAATATTGTAAAAAATTGGGATAATATTACAATGGACATTGTTATGGGAAAAGTAATGAATCCTAGTAAAAATGATGAAATATGTGATATTATTGATAGCTTACCCAAATCTATTCATTTCATCCCTATAAGACAATATTTCTTTCTGGATGATATCATAAGGCTCAATATTAATAATTTTGTGTGCATTCATGGCGAACCTTTTCAATTTTTTTTGAAGAATTATCATCAATTTATAATGTAATTTTTGAAGAGTATTTAGAAGGCTCTTCATACTGAGAATCATTGGAGAAAATTCTAATATACTAAAATTAATGGATACTCTAAAAAAGAAATTTAAATAGTTTAATACATTTTTCGGCCCATCTCAATTGAGTTTCAAGGTATGAGGGATTAGTATTTACCTTTGGTATAGTTTTCTTATAATAATAGTTTCCATTCAGGTATTCCAAAAGCAGTGTTTGAACCATTATATAGAGAGGGGTTTCCTAATAAAACATTTTGGGATGAATTATGTGAATGTAAAATTCTAGGCCAATCTTTTCGTAAGGAGAATCAAAAAATGTATCGGTGATTTAGGATAACATTAAAGAAGATAAATATAGGTAAAAGAGTTATATCAATAATCATTGGAAAGATATGTAATTACATGTGGGATATCATGTTTTCCTGAGATTATATACATGGAATGATTATATATAGTTTAGTAAAAAAGTTATACTAATACCAAGGTACATTAGACCCTTTGAAATCATTGAAACAAATGGAGTAATTTTCTATCATTTGAAAATGAAATCAATTCTCTCTAAAGTACCTAGTGTGTTCCGTATATCATTATTAATGATGTATATGCTAGAGCCAACACATGTTCTCACATTTAATGAAATAGAATTGGAACCTAGTACATATTAGTTTGAATAAACTATAAAATATCATGATATGAGATTGAATTCATTTAGTAATCATATTTCTTGTTTGGTAAAGGTACTTTGGAGAAATAAAAAAATAGTGGAAGTGACAAGGGAACCATAGGATGTAATAAAGAAGAACCTCCCTCATATATATTGAAGGTAATACCTATTAAATTTATTGGACATAATTTTCATTAGATGCGAGAATATAGAACCCCTATAAATTATGGTTTATTTATTTTTAAATAAACTAAATCTCTTTTATATCTTTTAATGTATCCAACAATAAGTTTAAATGAAAATAACCTATTAAAATATTATTTATACATGACCACTACAATCTAGACATTTAATTGGATATTATGAATAAAACAAACTAAATTATAAAAGGAATATTTTATAAAAATGTAAAATGTAAAATATATATATATTGATTTTAAATAAAATAATAATTATTTGAAAGAAAAAAAATATTTTCTGAAAACTGTATTTTTCTAAAAAATGGTTTGTCAAGATTTACGTGCATAATTTAAATTTAAATTTTGAAAATTTGAAAAAAAATTATATGAAAAAAATAACTTATTTTTTTAAATAATAATTCCAAATTATATTAGGGTAGTTCGTTTAGTATTTTTCATAAATGTTTCATTTTTTTGATGAATAATGTATAATATTGATTATTATTGAATATTTACATTTCTTTTAAATTATTTACGAACTAAAATTATATTTAAAATTATTATTAAAGACAAGTGAGTTAAATTAAATTATAATCAATAAAATTCAGGAAATGGGAATCAATTTCATATTGAAATTCAATATTAAAACACATATATGTATGTGAATTTTCTCTTCGAAAACCCTATGTTTCGTCATGTTTGTAGGTATAATATTAAATTGGTTTCTTTCAATTATATATAATGAATTAGAAAAAATATTTCAATATTTATAATAATTCTAATTAATATTATTGAATAACTTATACTTAATTTTTTAATATATTTAATAGTAAAATATATATAAAATAAATACCACGGTTAAGGTAAAAACTGATTTATTGAATCGGGGTTTAAACAAAAATGATAAGGGTAAAAATGACCAACATTCATTTCTATAAACCATTTTATTTCCATATTTATATTTTATCACCAATAATGGTTATTAATGACCCTTTTGTGGATTTTTTCATAATAATAACATAGAAGTAATTGATTCATTTTGTAAATCCCCTTTGTGTGGTCTCCCCAACTTATAAAAGGCCACCCAAATACTCCACTCTTCACAATTACAAAGACATTTGTTTTAGAAAATACCTTTAAAAATAACTTACTTACTCCCCTACCAACATCACAGGTTTATTTTTTTTTTGTCATTAATACATCCTATAAAGTATTTCAGTGAAAACATAATGAGGTCGTCCAAAGAAGAGGTAACATTATTAAACGATCATTTTAATTTTATATATTCATTCAACTGATTCAAATATTATTAAATAATGATATTATAGTGGAAAAATATATAAAACATCCCATGATATAATTATTTTAATTAAATAACCTAATTCCATCTCTTATTACATAAAATTTTAAAGGAAACTACCAATCATGTATATAGAGTTATACCACCTCACAAATCTATTGAACTAATTTTCCATAAACACCTATCATTATTATAAATAATACTAGTTTTAATTAATATATATATTATTTATGATAAAATTATAATTTATAATTTATAATATCATATATACCATCTTATTTTCTATATCATTTAATATACTATAGTGTTTCTTTCGTATATGGTGGACAACCATTTTGTAATGTGATGTGACTATTATTCAAATACTCTTTAAATGGAAGGAAATAAAGATAAATATAATTAATACATGTGATATATGTGAAATTATATAAATTCTATAAATATTTTATATGATACACTTCCTTATGCTTACACTGATTAATGGAATGATATCACATCTCACGCATACGTACGACCAACCAAGTCCACGAAGTGATTCAATTAATTTTCCCTGAAAAAAATTTAATAGTGGATATAATAGTGTACCTACTAAGTAAATATATTATTATTATTATTATTATATTTATGGAGTTGAATTGTTTTATATTCTATGTACAATACAAATAACTTTCATGACAAAACGTGGATGATAAAACAAGTCCATAAACACCAGAAACAAGGGAAATAATAAAAAATTATAAAAATAAGGGTGGTAAAATGTTATAATAGTATCATATAAGATATTATAAATATTATTATGGATAATGTATAAAATAAAAACATGATTAAAACAATATTATAGTATGTTAAATAATTTTTATATAATTTAAATAATGAGGTAACACATTTCATTTAAATTTCTATTTCATTGAGACATATTGGTCAATATACACATAGTCACATTCATTTGACACAAATACTACCAATTTTATTTATTTCACACGAATAATTTTTTAAATTATTATTAATATATAATTCAAGGTTTATTTTCCTTGTGGTTATAAGTTAAATGTTACCAAAGAGGGAATGAATTTGTTATACAATCTCCATTTCTTTTGTGATTGTTTAATATATTTTGAAAAAATCCATTTACTATGATTGTTATTAGTTTTAAATTAAATTTATATTATATATCCATATTTTTGTATGAGGGATATTATTATTTCCTAAACCACAAACATTTTTTACATATGGTTTTTATTTTACATGTTATTTGAATAATGGGGGAAATATTGAAAAATTTGTATCCTTAATGAATACAGATATTTGATGATAAGGCATAATGATTTATATATAAAATATTTTTTTAGATATATGATGAAATATTTGGAAAAGAAGTTATGGGGGTGGACTAGTTATTTATTGCCTCCCCATGCATCAAAATGTCTCATGAGGAAAATTAGTTCGCCAAATCAGATGGATTTTTCCATTATTTTTTAAACTATCTTCTAAAATGACTTCATATTAGAGGAATCATGATGCCCAAGATCATAACGTCCATTAATTAATCATTTCTGTAATTTAAAATAAATTTTTTATTACTATCTACAAATATTTTGAATTAATTTTTCCTTTTAGATGACCTTTTTTTAAGTTATTTACCTTACCATGTAAAATATGATTTTATTATGAATGATTTATTCCAATGTATACAACCCTTACAAATAATTTTTATCACCCTTATTTAACTCATTTTATCTAGCGGTTATGATTAATCCTTTTAATGAGCTATGAAAATTCTAAGATTTTTCTTTTTTATAATTTCTATTCATTTATAAAATTAAAATTAGTATAATATATAAGTAAGCTTCATTAAAACACTTTAAATGATTAGTAAATTTGATTTTACCCTTTGTATATATGACTATGTAATAAATTAGGAACCATATCTTGGTTATTAGAGATAGTGGTTTTACAAATAATGTAAACACCTGTTATGGGTTATTGAATTTAAGGTGTTAAAAATGATATAATCAATATTATAAATGATATTAGATATTTTCATTGTATAATTATGTGGTTGAAAATGTACTTCATGATAAAGGAAGTTGTTGAATTATCCGGAAAAATGTATGAAGAGCAATAGATACAATCATAATAGATTTATTATATTTATTAAAAATGCATATGATAGTAAATTAATAAAGAGATAAATCATGAATAACTCTAATAACACAACACTTCATGTGATTTTATGAAAAAATATTAGAAGGATTATAAATCCTTCTAAATTTATTGATACTATGGATATAATTCAATGGTCATCCCTTATAAGTTCTATTAGGTCTTACATGATACATACTCGACCTGATTTCCATATTCATTAATAATAATATGTATACACCAATCCAATCCTATTGAGAGTAACAATAATGTAGTGAAGAATTATTTTAACAATATAATAATATGTAATGATTTATTATTGTAATATATGTGAGGGGATGAATTCATCAACTAAGGTTACACAGATAATGATTTATAAATTGATAAATATAACATAAGATCTCAATATGGTATTTTCATTTTTCCTTAGTGATGGAGATATCATTTTGAATAATTCCAAACAATCCATAATTGTTGACAGAAGAGGATATGTAATCTATATTTATGTATCAGAAACTATTATGGAATATATTGGGATAAAAATTCTAGTAATAAATGTGGCGTGGTTTCTTAAATCGAGGGATCAAAAACTCTTTTTTGTTAAAATAATAGAATTATTAATTAATAAAAGGAACATGGATTTAACCAAATTATAAAAAATATAATTTTAAAATAACATCTTATTCAATAGTTTATTGAGTTGGTGATGTAAATATAAATCCATTTTTATAGATTAAAATGTATCAGATCCTTTAAAATAATGATGACACAATAAAATGATGTGGTACATTTTGAACCTCTTTGTATTATACACATTACAGAATTTATATACTAATTATAAATATTATCATGGTTATACGATAAATTAATTCTTCATATATCATTATTCAATGCATGATACATATTTTAAATTAATATTGAAATAATCATATCCCCTCAATGAATTACTTTGAGTTTTACTCAATGGATTACCATAATAGCGTATTATGGATTTTTATGAAATGTTAAGAATAATATGATTAAATTCTTATAAGATATACAAATAATACAAATGATTTAATATGTAGAAAATTATTATAATCACTAAATATAGAAATTATATCACATGGAATGTAAAAAAATCACTAATACACATTTTCTTGTTTATATATAATGAATCCACATTACCAGAGGATAAAAATATACATATCATTTAAACCTTAAAATATTGTTACATTCTGTATTCAAATCACAAGACTAAAATAATCAAGGGGTGATTGTGTATGTTGTTAATCTTGCCACTAGTTGAGGTTAACCAAGATGACATTTTTCTAATCGTATGAAAAGTATAACATCTAGGCCATTAATTAAATTGTATTGAGGAAATACAAAATATGTTTTTTTCAGTTAAATTTGATCTTATTAACTACTTAGATGCCTGAAGTGTGATATATTCACTTAAACTAGTTGGTATAATTTTGAGAATCATGAATGTATGTGTTGGACTTTACATGAATAAAATTATTCTTCTATACTGGTCACATGATGTATTTGATAAAAGGATTATATGTATAAAAATAAGTGATATGTTATATCATCGAGTGATAATGATCATATAGAGATATAACAATGTTTGATAGAGTCTGTTCCAAAACCATTTTTTTCTTACGTATAACTGTATTTTTTCTATAGGTATCACTTTGCTTACATTTAGGAATTGAGGATTTTATATTTTTCCAATGATATAAAGGTTTTTTGGGTCATAATGTTTTGCCATTAAATATGAATTAAAATTTGGATTAATATTTTTATTTCAAAATGAATAGAGTTTGAAAAACTATATCTAAAAGATTATAAATAGATTGAAAATAAGTTTTAAGGAATTTACTAATGTCTGAAGTTCCCTATACCCATACTCCAAAATCTATTACTATAAAACAATTATTTCACATACTCATTCCATGTAAACATTTAATATATATCATGTCTCTTTATTTTTATGTGAATAGAAAAAATGGGTGAGATCAAATGATCAATAGTTTTAAACATATATGATAACAACCAAAGATCTTATGTGACCATAGGTAAAATATATTAGAAATAAAAACAATGTCCAATATTAACCATAGGTAATCAATATAAATTCCAATTGTGTAGATAAATAATTAATAAGACTAATTTATGATTTACAATACAACCTTTTTAGATAATGTTTTTTTTGAGTTTTCAAATAATATAAATACATTATAGGTAAATTATATTTTTGAAATGAATAATATATTAACACAAACTTATATATAAATTTACCAGAAAAAAAATTAATATTTAATGATAATTATAAATAATATATTCCTATAAATGCAGTTCTTATTGTTTTTTATTTAAAATATAAATTATAAACTATTTTTATTTTATGTTAAAAAATAAAAAAATTAGATTAATCATGTCAGTATTATCCAATGATTAATTTTTGATATTATTCCAATATAATATATTTTTTAGATGAATAATAAAAAAATATTAATTTTGATTATACTGTATCATTTATTTGATTAATAAACATAAAAAATTGATTTTAATGTTTAAAAAATATATATTTGAATTTCATTATTTCAATTCCAAATATAGCCTTGAGATTTACTATGTTTTAATTATAAAAATTGTGTATGTATTTTAAAAAATAAATGTAAATTTTGAGTCTAAAAACAAATTTATTTACTTATATTAGAAAAAAAATTAAAAAAAATTATAAATTAATTAAACAAATTGATTTAATATTTTCTATCAACTTAATTATATTATTTAGTATGATCATTTAATTTTTTATTTATAAAATTATGTTTTTTATGATTAAAGTCAAGGCCTATGATAAAAGTAAGACAATTCTATTCAAAGAAATGTTTTATTGATTTTAGATAATATTTATTAGATAAAATATATTTATATCTAATAAAAATTTAATTATATATAATTATCCATCATAAATTTTTATATATTATTACTAATTCAATAGGTATTCAACACTAATTATGATTAATAACACCTAAGTGTATAAAATATATTTTTCCAAAATATAATTGTTTTCTATATATTTTTTAATTTAAAAATTAGTTTAATCATAATTAGGAATTTGAATTAAAATTATTTTAGAATAAAATTTGTTAAATTACACCCAAATTTATTAATATGGGTAATTTTATATCCTTACTATATTATATATTAGTCAGGAAAAATCTAGTTTCCCAAATTAAAAAAAAGGTTAATGAAATAATATTAAACAAATGAATTCTTACATTTTTAAAACATATGTAGAAACAATTATTTGAGCCTTCTGAGATGTAGACTCACTCCATACTCAATTACTTTTTTTACATTGTGAAAAATTTATCATTGAATAGAGTAATTCAATTTTTGGAAAATAATGTTTGTCCACAAAATATTTTATTTATTCTCTTATGCAATTGGACATATCCAACCCATCATGAAACACCCATTAAATAATATTTATTCATAAAACTGTACCATTTTTATCTTAAAATATATATATCTAATTTCTATAATACTTTTGTCTCAATTACATAGTCCATTCGTTTAATTTCCAAGGATACTTCCAAGAGAATGTTTATGGTTACAAATTGAGTATTTCTTAATCCTTATCATTATCTCTATAATATTTATTTTGAAAACCTAACATGTACATAGTTATAAAATTTTCTAATTAAAATTAGATTACTAATGTGTTATTATATTAATTTAACATAACTGATTTATTCATAACTATTTACTTATAGAAAATTAATATTGATCACGGATTGTGAGAACTGCCCCCTATATAAGGAGGCATCTATCGGTTTTCCACACTATATATCTTCATTGGTTATAAAGATTTATATTAATAATTAATGTGACGTATATAATATAATTCATAATATTATATTAAAAATTATAGTCTACCTTCAATCTCTCTATTTTATTTGGAAATGAAAATGTTAAACGCATGTTGAGTAGACTACCCCTCCACGAGGTAACAATTTTTGAATTTTATCATGATTTTAATTATTATTAAAAAGAAAATAAAATATCATTCAATAAATAAAAAACATCTAAACAATATAATTATTTTTTTTACTACTTCAGGAAAAATAAACAATATTTTATATATATTCACCCTTCAAATCATGGCATGTTCATGTATGAGCCTGCCTAACCACCTACATGAACAACGCTCTAAAATTGTCTCATGGCTGATTATATTCACAAAAATAATGACATTATTATAATTTCATTATATTATAATTATTTTACTATGATTATACAAATTATATATCATGTATTTAACTTAGTATTAAAATTTCATCTCCGATAGAAATAATTATGAAAATTAGCCAACACTAATTATATTTTCCCAAATATATAAGAAAAAAATACATAATAAATAAATATAATTTAATAATAAATGGTTATTATTAAATTGAATATAGATGAATAAGATTAATCATAAGATGTATAATAAACATATTTTTATTATTTAGGTAGTTAATCTAATGAAAAAAAAACAAATCTAGTCCACAGTAAGGGGTTCTTATCTCAAATTTAATAAAATGAGACATATGTCTTATTATACACCATGAAAATTTTAATATGGTGTGATTAATACGTAAAAAAATTTCTTTTAATATATTAAATTTAACTAATGGGAATTTAATATCTATATCATTTTCCAAATTATAATGTAATTTGATTTTTAAATACCATGTTGAAATGCGGTTTGATTAAAATGTTTCTATAATTGTAAGGATTTGTGCTAACACAATTTGATTCAATTGAATTAAAAACTAAATAATTTAACTGTAAAATTCCATGATTTATTTATAAAAATTAATCAATATAGTTTTTTTTCTTTATTCTTTTATTGGTTTAATAATTAATTCTTATTACTTCATTTTCAAGTTATTCTTTCATCGTAGATTACGTTACTTGAAAGGTGCTTATTTTAACAATTTTCACCGCCTTTAAAAATATTTCTTGTTCTACACCATGTTTTATTTATAATTGTGTATATACATCCCCTTGAGTATTTTTTTAGTCATGATCTTCTCATTATTAATCGTATATAAGGTATCATTTTAAATTATAAACTTCATGGGTTTTATATTTGAATGATTTTAAAGAAGAATGCACTATATTTCTCTATTATCAATTCCATGGGATATGACTGAAATTGTGCACTATATTTTACATTATATGTTGTATCCAATATCATATTTATTTCTTGTATAATGAATAAATTTCATTTCATTATATATAAATTTCCTATTATCCATCTCATGTTATTTTGATTCTTATGTTATAATTATCACATGGGTTTTTTCATACCAATTTTGGTTCATTGGGAAATGATTCATATTTCACCACATGTTTCATTTTTATAGTGTATATATTATTCAAGGATTAATTTATAAATCCTCCAATACTATTTTTCAAGGGGGTAAATATTTTATTCAATAGTTAATGACTTTTTGTTACAAAATAAACTTCTATTATATGAAATTTTTTATCCCAATGCATTTCTTATATTAATACCCTATTTTTGATTACATTGATTGAGGAAAGGTCACTTATATTATACATGATAATTGATTAGTTAAATTATTTACATAACCATATACCAATTTTTATATAAGGTGTTTGTTTGATGTATTATTACACAAAATCTATTCCATTTATTGATTAGGGAATTATTAGAAATCAATGAAATTGTTGTTCCAATATGGAATTTTTTCAAGTATTAAGTTACATTGGCTTTTTATTTTATATGTTAATCATTATTTTTTATAATGAATGAAATGTAAATAATTAGGGTTGGGTGATTCCATAATATCCCCTTAATGCCTTGATAGGTCTCATGAGAAAATATAGCATTTTTATTTTGGTGTATGGCTGCCCAGAATAAAATAATGCATAAATAGAGGGCGTTGACATTTAGATTCAGATTCCAAAGATCATGATGTCTTTGAACATAGAATTTAATTTTCTTCCCAATTCTGTTAATTTCATCACTAAGAAACCAACTATTTTTATCCATTAATTTATTAATAGATATTCCAACCAAATATATGTTACGGTCATAGTTTCTTTTAATTATGTTGTTATTTTGATAATATTATCATAAAATATGATTTATTATCATTATATTCTTAGTTACAATATTTTATTGTCATATTATATTTTTAACTTTACTAATAATTTAATCTCACCCCTTATTATGTTTCCAATTCCCTATGTTATGAAGATTTTTTTTTACAGATGATATTTATAGATGATTCGAATGTGTAGATGAATTTTCAGGGGATGTAGAAAAATTATTATGGATTATGTATTTTATAATATAATGGATGAAAATATCCATTAAATGAAAATATATGGGATTTTATTGTTTAAATTTATTCATAACTCACTTAATCTTTGAAGCTAAAAGTTCCTTATAATTTGGGCGATTTAATGTTTTTTTGGGATTGTAATTACAAATGGATAAAATTCAGTCACTCTAGTTGATTTAATTAATCTCATATAATGTATGTTTTATTCAGACTAGATCTGAATGTATTTTTCAAAGGAAAAAATAATATAAAATAATCAAACCTAATAATACATATGTCATATATTATTGTTAATTGAATATATTTTTTGGAATAACAATCAAATTGAGCGTTAAGAGGGTGAAAATGTGAGTCAATTATCATGATCTATGAGGATATAAGATAAAAATGTGGCATTAAATAGAACAAATAAAAATTTTCAAAGATAAATATATGTCCCTTCATCACATTAAAGGGAAGTATAACCAGATATCCATAATAGTGTTAGCTAATCTAGAAATACAAGTACTCTATTAGGATTTGGCTAGAACCCATGAATCCTTTTAGGCCTGGGCTACTACCCTGACACACTTTTTAGGGTTGTTTATCATTATATAATTGGTATACTACATGTTTACCCTTTTAGAAATGTGCCACTATCAATATACACTTTAAGAATTAGTCTACCTACCATACACCCTTTTGGGATTGGCATAATACATGTGTACTTATTTGGGTTTTGACCAATACATGTTTAAACTTTTAGTGTTATGATACAACCTATGTACCCTTTTGATATTGGGCTATAACTCGTATGTCATTTTAGGTTTGTGATACTAATTTTGTTTGAATTTTTTCTTTGGATACTACTAGTACACACTATTATGTATAAGATAGTACCTATATACCCTTTGGGTCTTAGAAAACTACCCATGTAATCTTGGGGTCATGGGGTACTGCACATGTTCCATTTTATTTTTTATAATACAACCCTTGATTGCTTTTTATCTTTAGCTAAAACTCATCGTCAATTTTGAGATCATGAGATATATTAATCTACCCAATTCGTTAGAGATCTATAATGGTCCTACTCATCTCATAATAGCATACAATACATATTTATGCCACATCTACATCACAATATTAATAATATTATGGTAGATTTACCAATACATGGCAATGAAATATGTTTCCTAAAAATATTCATAAGGCATTATCAGAAACCATATAAATAAAAAAATTTAATTTATCGTTATAGAATATCCCATGAGAATTATAAAAAACCCTAAATTATGTTGGAAAATATTATGTATGGACCCCAACCTTAGAATCCTATTTTTGATGGATTCTTTATTACAACAGTGATAGATATAAGAAATGTCTTCATATAGGGAAAAATATTTTAGTATTCTTGGTAAAATAGATACATACTTGAGCCCTATATTATATTTGAAAACATGAAATAATATATAGTGAATTTCAAAATTATTTATCCTTGACCTCATTCATAGATTCGGTCGTTATATAATGGGGACAATAAACCAAATAAGGGTGATCATAGAGTCTTCTAAGAGTTAAATAAGGAAAATGATTTTATAAAAAAATAATGAATAAAAAATAAGGAATAAAAAATATTGAAAAGAAAATATATGAATAGAGATTCCATTTATTCAAAAAACATTTCTACCATGATTAGATAATGCATAATAAATATGAAAATGTAAATAGATAAACACAACTTATATTTAATCATGAAATAGAGCTTCTAATTCATACATAAATAATATCAATGGAATATTATCATTGATAAAAATAAATAAATTCATAATGAATGAAATATTTAATTATTAAATGTCATGATGATAGACATCATGATATGTATACAGTCATGACCATCCACAAAATAGTTTAAAACTATGGGTAAAATCCAATTTAATGTTAGTTTACTAATTTTCATCATGACAATATTGGTGAATAAATGGGATTTATAATTATTGGCCTCATCCATCATTGCATGTGAATCTCAATCCTTATATATCGAATGATCAATTGAAATAATGAAAAATATTCCTTATCAATAATTTTTTTATTAAATAAAAAATAAAAAATATGAATGTTTCCACAAACAATCAACTAACAGAAAAGTTAAAACAGTACATATAGAAATGATATATGTTTTATGAAATAAGAATATTTGTTAGAAATAATATGGTATTTATGTGAATTTGTGAATATTTTGTTATAATGTTATTCATTACCAAAAATAATCAAGGGAGAGAATATAATTAATTTACCAAGTCGAGAAAATATAAAACCTTCTAGAGAATGAATAATGATGATATCATGACAAAATATCTCCTATGGTGTATATATAAATTAATATATTTTTTTCATTGATGAATAGAAATACCATAACAATTCATCAAAACACTCTTATGGAAAAGAATTTTAATATGAATATAACTTTTGAAAACATATAATTTGACAATTATTTGTAAAACCGTTTTTATTTTAAGTATATTTTTTTGTCTTCCGATTTAATGATCTATTAAATGAGTGTTCAAGAACTTTTAAAAGGCCCATTAATTCTTATTACATAAAAAGCAATTCATTTCTCATTTTTGTAAGAAAAGTCAAAATAACCTTCTTTTTATAGCGACATGAATATTAAATTTAATTTTTTAAAAAATAAAATTTTGGGTAAAAATGAATTGAAGAAACAAAATAAAAAATTCTGATGATTATGTTTTTTGAAAACATGGATTTGTAAAAAAAATTGATTTTTTTACAGAAAGAAGATATGTTGTCATATCTTTTAAAAAACATATTCTCAGTCATTTTAACTAATAAAGAGAGGAAATTTGTACTATTACATGAACACAACATGAATAACAAGAGTATAAAAATATTAATGGGGTTTTTTAGAAAATTATAAAATAAAACCATCAAATGAAATTTAATCATTATCAATCCCAATTAAAATGGCATTGATAAATAAGTTAGTTACCACTTGGGTAACGTTTGAATCATAAGCCCCATGAAAGAAAATACATCAAGTAAAACACTAAATAATATGAATGTAAATATATTTATGATATTAATATTCAAAGTGGTATTTTATAAACCATATATATTAAGATTAGTTTATAGCGCAGCATATGTCCCAAAAAGACAATTTAAGGCGATCAACCCTTAAAATTATCATAATATGGAAGTTAGAATTAATCAATGAATTGATTATTCAAATAAAATATAAATCTGAAAAATATATTTTTAAATATAACATAATATTATTAATATTAATTTTACATATTATATTAGAATATCAGTAAAAATAAAAAATCATTATAACCTAATGAAAAGAAGTTGTGTTGTGAAATTCATCAACACTTGGTAATTTTGAAGTCTAATCCACTTTGGTTGAAATAATTTAAATTTAAACAAAAAAATTTATTTATTATTTATTCTATACATTATAATTACCATTGGTAGTATGTAAAACATATAATTAAATTATGTACATAACATTATAATATGCCTTAATGAATTCAAATTGAGACAAAATCTCTAACCTCATGCTTCCTTTTGTTTGAATATGAATAAAATTAATGTACATTGGTTCTATTAATGATAATTATTTTTAAAAGAAACATATTAATATTTATAAAACAATATATGTTCCTCCTATAATATCTTTCAACTCATTACTTAACAATATTTTACTAGTATTTTTGTTTTGGGTGTTAACTTTTTTTTTCTCATGTATACTTTGTAAACAATGTTTTAGTTTTGGGTATATGAAGTATTTACTTCATATCCAGAATTATATTAATTTTAATAATATATTATTTATTAATAGTAAACATTTGTAAAACTGTTCTAGGATATTATACATGAAAAATGAATCACATTGATTCATGGGGAAAATATGCAATATATATGCATTAGCAACGATATAATTTCATTAAAGAGACAATGCATAATAAATTTCATTATTTAATAATTTTTAGGAATAATTATCATGTCATATATAGAATATATATTCATTATTTTCACCATTGTTTTTATCCATGTGATTTAATGATGAAAAACATATTATATGGGTTTGGGAGGTGCTAGTCCATCTTACACACAAGTGATGGATTTATTACCTATTTGATGGAGGTGGAGATGGATAAATATTATGATATCAAAAAAATAACATCCCAGTATATGGGAGTTATTGAAATTATTATATTTTATGTTTTAATACATAATTTATGGTGAAAAAAGAAAAATGAAAAAAAAATTATCTTAGTGAAGACACTTACCTAAATATCTCATTATGGATCCTAGGTATTATATTTTTTTGAATAAAAGTGTCTTTATAATCTGGATAATGATGTTAGGGATATATTTTTTGTCCTGGTTTTTAGATAAAAATGTTATGATAAGTTTCAATAACAAAGGGAAGGGAGTTCAATTTTATAATTGATGAGGACATACATTATATTTCTTAAATAAATAAATCGTACCCACGTTTTTCAACATAAAAAGGATACAAAAGGGTTCATTAAGAAATAATTTATATGAAATGTTTGAAATATGTCTATTAAATATGTTGTGTACAAATTTTTATGTGATTCCAATCGTTATATTTTTAGTTTAATTCCCAGTTAACCCATTTTAAAGTTAACCAGGGTTAAATATTTTTATTGTTTTAACTATTCACTATGAAAAGATTAAGATGAAATTATTATATAATATAAATAAATATTATTCCATACGTATAATTTATTTTACCAAATTTAACTCACCTATTTGGAATTATTTAATTAAAAATAAATATCATAAACATGTCAAAAAATGAAATTTTCGAGAAAGTCATTTTACAAGTGGAAGATGATCCTATATTAATTATAAGACTATTAATTATGAATAGATGGAATTAAATTTTTATATTTATATACATAATATATATATTTCATTAAAACCACTCATAACTAAACATTATTGTAATGAATTAAAATAGGAGAACATCATGAATTAAAATACAATTTTTAGTAAATTTCATTTTATGCATAAAAATAAACTTAAATAAAAATAGTGTATAATTATGATTCCAAGGTAATTAATTGATTTAAATTTAATTAAATAATACTATTTTTACATTTAAATAATATTATAGTGATAACGGTAATTTAATATTAATAGATTCAATGAAAAGAAATAATAGTATTTGAAAAATAGGTATTTTTCACAATCCACTGAAAAATCAATCTTTTAAAAAATCATAAAATATAACCTTCAAATGATATCTATATTTTGATTTGGAAAATATTATTTTAATAATAAAATATAAAATTGAAATTTTAAAAAAAATTTATTATAATTCACAGACATAAAATGCTAAATTAAAACATTTTTGAAGAAAATAATTTTCCAGCATAAAATGAATTTACTAAAACTTTTAGTGATTTTTACTAAGAATTTAAAAATAAATTTTGTTTTATTTATACATATATATATATATATATTTGATTATTTTAATAACGGAATTTTTACCATCTAATTTAATGGTTAGATTAAAATTGATATATTTAAAAAATATATCTCATGGGACAATTATGCTTGTTGTTGTTTATTATATACGATATCAAACATAATGTACTTATTTTAAAATCTTATGGTGAGTGAATAGAATGTTATATAAGATATTAAAATTTTTTAAATGAAATATTCTTCAAAATATTAGGGTATTTATTATCTAAAAAACATTTTTAAAATTCATATAAGATTGCATTAATAAATAAGAAGAAATATCAATAAATGTGTTAAACATAAGTTTTTTATAAATCTGGAATAATGGGAAATTAAATTACATAAGAATTAAAAGATAAATGATAATGATTTTTTTAATCAAAATGTATGAAAATAAGGATAATTTAAATTCTTTTAGAAAATGTTAAATATACGATTTGTATACCATTTTAGAGAGAGTTAATATAATAGAAATTGAAATTTGTAGAAAAAAATAAAAAAGATTCATTTAAGAAACATTATGAAATATATTATAAATATATAAATACTTTATTAAGAAATATATTTATAGAGATTTATTCCCAAAATAATATATAGGGAATATGAATATGGAATAGAAATACCCCCAATTGATAAGAAGAGATTTGGTTAATTTTTCTTATTTTAATAACATCTATTTAATAATGAACTAAAACAATATAAAAATAATAATACATGTAAAATTTATGAATAACATTATTAAAATAAAATATAGGGAGGTTTAGATATAAAGATCATAAAATTTCCAATGCTGGATGTTATGTTATAAAAAACATTTAATTAAATATGATATTGAATTAAAAAAATTATAGTTATGAAACATTTCAATTAAATGATATTGAAAGAGAAAAAATGATATAGTATTTTATATCACAATAATTTCCTGAAAATTATTATTAAATAAATCCATAGGGATGTATAAACACCACAAAAGAGAATATAGGTGGTGACTGTTGAACAGATGTTAATGAAACAAAAATTGAGGTGAAAAAAATCCAATGCATATACTCCCAAATTCCTTAAAACTAATTTCATATCCTATATAATTAATATTATCATATTAAAAAGTAATTTATTACCTAATTAATATTTTCTGAATTTTATATTTTGAATTCATAATCATCCATTACAAATATATTATTTTGAAATTAGTAGTTTTCCACATCAAATGTGTTTAATTTTTATGCATTCATATAAGTTCAATAATGGTGATGTTGATACATAAAAATTGATACCATGTCAGTAACAAAAATATATTTAATTCTATGATAATTTAATTTCCATAATTATTTATGGATTTTTATGTTCAATCAATGTTTTTTAGAGTATGTTTATCAAATACAAAATCTATAATTCCTCTATTACGGTATTGTTAACAAACAAAATATATTATATTTATAATTTTATGAGCATTGATATTAACAAAATATAACCAAAAAATTTATTTGCTAATAAAAAATATACATTACTAGTATTATGGTATTTATAGCATTTCACTTTGGGGATTGTAAATATAGTGTAGTAAAGATCAAGTGGGTGATCAAACCAACCACAACAAAATCATTCTATAAAAATGAATGAGTAAGAGTACATAGTTATATAATAGTAATATTATTTTAGTAGAAGAATAATGATATTAATTTAATACAATTATAATTTTTTTTATGGATTTCTTAAGAGTGGATATTATATATTAAATGAAACATAATGAAGAATAATATGTTACATACATTGATAAAATTTCTCTCTTCAAAAATTAATTACTTCAAAATGAAGTAATTAAGAATAATTACTAGAATTAACAGATTAAAAAAATGGGAGATAAATATAGGAGAGTAAAAATATGATTAAATTTAAAATATATTAAAATTTAATGAGTGGTTTGTAAGGGTTATGAGAGAGATCCTATTGTAGGTGAGAATGAGGGAGACTACCTTCGAAAATTTTGTTAGGTGAAGCATATTAATGGAAGCACAAAAGTGTTAGTAAGTTAGATGTGGAAATTTTTGTGAGAAAATAACCCTTTAGTACAAATCCTATGAATTGAATGATATAGTTCATTAATATCATATTAATTAAACACAATTCAACCCACTATAATTTTCTTCTTTTAATCCCCCTTTTCTTTATTTAAATGTTCACCATAGAACTAAATATTTTCCAAAAATATAATATGTAACCTATTAAATACGTTCAAATTTATGAATCAAAATTTTTATTTAATTTAATCATATTTAATTCTAAATATGATTAAACTAACTTTTAAATAAAAATAAAAAATATATTGAAAAAAAATTTCTAGAAAAATGTCTTCTTAAACATTAAGTTTCTATTATCATATTTTATATCAATTTGAAATTAAATCACTTTCAATATATTTGTTTATAAATTAAAACATTAAACTATATTCCCCAATTAATAAATTGAAATTTATTTAATTAAGTTTAAAAATGAATTATATTTTAATAATAATTTTTAGTAAAATATATTTTATTAATATTTAATAATTATAACCATATCCCATTAAAAATAACTATTTATCTTCTTTCCATATAATGTTTATCAATTATTAATATTAAAATAATTAATTAATTTTACTAATTCTAAAATTTATTCTTTAATAATAAAAATAATAAAATCTAACACATAAAAATATATTATTAAAAAAATATTTCAAATAATTATTTTATTATTGAGTTATTATTTATTAATTTTAAATTATATTACATTCCAAATATTGTTAAATTTTAAAAAATCAATATAACTATTAGGTACATACATTTCCCATGATCCTATATCATATCAACAAATTTTGGGAAGATAATTTTCCAATGACTATATATCAAATGATCGTATATATAATAGTCATATTTCATTCATATATATAAACAAAAATATATTATTAGAATCATTCTTAATAGTAATTTACCTTTACCTATACATGATTTTTATTAATATTAATTTTCATTCATTCTAAAGTTGTAGTTTCGGTGATGATATTCATGGGAATCCCCAACGATAAATATTTAATATTTGTGGTTTTTTATTTCTTATGGGTTAATTCTACTAGTGATTTTATTAATGATGGTATGTATTTTATTCTAATGATTAATTAAGGTTATCTTAAATTATAATATTTTAACTCAATAAAATGTTTCGTATATTTTAACTTCTGTTTTTATTTAAAGGATTATATTTGATATAGTATTTATTTGAATGGAAATTCATACTAAATCCCAGTATGTTACATTATTATCCCTTAAAAAACATTATTCTAAGTAATTATAATCATCTCTCACTAATTAAAACAGTTTATGGACTCCAAATTATTGATAGGTATCATGATATAATTTTTAGTTAGATATCAACTTAATTATCACGTATAGAACTAATAATCTTATCTTTTACAATCATAGTAGTAATATAGCGACCATAGACTTTTACATATAACATTATATGATTTTATGCATTCTTATACATGAGAGTATAAGCCAAGGATTTTTAAGTCTAGTGTCTTGGAAGACTAGGAGGATAAAACATAAAACATGGGGCTAAAAAAAATTTCTTTACTTAATCTCCATAAAGACCTAAAAACTTATTTGGAGCCCTTACATCATCATAGGTAACCCTATGGAACACATGAACAAAGGGATGAGCTAAAAAGCCTAGTAAGGGAATGAACATAAGGATACAACTTAAGCACATGAGTTAGGAGGTATGGCGTAATGAAAAAACATGGAACATATGAAATCATATCATATTAGAATGGGATCATATAAACAAGGAATCATATAAATGTGGATGAAGCATAACACAATTATTTAGTATTGTTCAAGGCTAACTGCTAACCCCGTTTCACATCGCATCTCATGATACTTCTCTTTATCTAATGCATTGGAGCGCTATTTGGGCGCACACATTTCAACATTTTCATGAATATTTTTTCCACGTAAATAATATTCCATCACAAATAATCATACATAACCAACCATACATAAACATAAGGGTACCCATGGAAATAATTACGTAAAACAACCATGACAAAAATCATAACCAATGGATATATCATGAATGTATCCATGAATGGAAGGTATTTGAACATATATGGATGTTCATAAGGTAAAATAGGAATATAAAATTTTAAGTGGTGTCAAACATAATTGATAACATATAAGAACAAGTATTTGAGAAACATTGGCATTATAACATTTTCGTACAGTTTTAAGAGAAATACTATAGTGCTTTTAAAATTAAAAAGAAGACAATATTTTATATAAAACCAGATGTGAACCAAGAATGATTTCATTACAAATATCCTGATTTTATAATGACAATTGTCTCTTAAAACAAAATATAGAGTGCACTTGCAATCAGGTAATAATTTGGGATGTTCCCTTAAATCAAGATAGCTTATCGGGAAGTATCGAGGTGGGAATCACTAAAATAAAAACATGTATATCCCAAAAAGAAAATGAGGGATAGATATTAGAAATCATTTTAGAGCATATAAAAATGATTCAGATGTTTTAAATAAAAATAAAAGACAACTTAATTTGGGTAAAAAAGAAAGATAGAGAACCCCGAAGGAGTAATGGAAGTTCAGGTAGAATTCATTAAGGATTATTGGTATGGTATGAGGTGTACATAAAGGGGTTTGATGAGAGACAATGGGGATTATCCTAACATATAAATAATAAGTGAACTATGGGAGAGGTGAAAATCAATACCCCACCATTAGGGATCATAGGTAAAATGGCATAACATAGAAGACAATCTTGAAATAAAAGTGAAATGGGGAGGATCCCTTACCTTAATTTCGGTGGTGACCTCCACTTGTTATAAATTACCTGAATAAAAAAATTAGTTTTATTAATTAAGATGAAAGTGGTTTTCTATATTTTATGTTATATGATATTATATATCATACAGGAGAGCAATTGGTTTTAAATTTAATCTGGTTACATAGAGCGACGTTGAATTATTATATAAAACTGAAGTGATAACCGTTTTTTTAAATTGGAGGTTTTGATTACAAGGAACATATTTTTCTTTATAACTTAATAGCATTTTTATATAATTATTATAGAAAAAAATAGGATTTATTACATATATATTATGGTTCAACCATAAAAAAGATGTTTTAAGGACCAGATTTGATGATGATAATAGAAATTGATAAACTACTGTCCTTGAATGTGCTAAATTAGCAAATCTCAAACGGTGCATTCATTTCATTCAAATAAAATGAGGGGAAATATGATAATGAAATATCCCATTATCATAAAAACATTACAGTACACATTTGTTACTGGATTTTTCATACCATTTGGGTGAAGGGAGATGAGTAAAGAAACAAAAATAAAAGATCTTAATAGAAAAGAAGGAATTGGAAAGGCGAATTTACCTATTGAGACTTCCTCGTTTAAGAACCTATTAATGGGAGAGTTTGTTAAAATTGGAAGATTCTAATTGACTTTGGACATGGTGGAGGTTCTTTGGGAGATATTTGGCCAGAATATTAGCAGGGCAGAAGGTTTGAGAGGAGTGAAGAGAAGAGGGAGTGATGGGGGTTTTATAGTGGTGGAGAGGAGGGTTTTCATAATTTTTTAATTATTAGTTTATTATTTCCTCACAAGACACGAAAGATTAAGTATTACATGACCATTAATAGTAATAAATTCATGTTAATTTGAACCAAATGGTCTTATATCATCAGATCATCATCAATGACTCAATTAGTCTATTATATAGCATTTATTGGGAATTATTAGATTTTACTATTCACAAAAAATTCAAGTATTTCAGAAAAATCCCAAAAATTCACCAAAACCATTTTTTTATGTGTAGAATCCAAAAATGAATTCCATTTTTTAAACATAATTTTTTATATATTATTAATTTAATATTAAATTAAAATCATAATTTATTATTAAAACCCAGTTTTAAAACATTAATTTACTTATTCTAAAAAATAGGTAAATCATAATTTCACTTGAATATTATTTTATTTATACCTTAGATAAGGTTAATATTCAGTAGTGTGTTTCACTATTCATAATGGTATGTTACTATTCATAAGTGTAGGTTAATATTCACCAAAAATTACGTTTTTCTTACCAGACCCCAAATAACATACTGATTACAACCATTTATATCATATTTTTGAAATTACAAACTCAGAAGTGACAAATATATGTTTAAGGCCACTTAACTCATATTAGTTCATTATGTTGTGTTTTCATGTTATTTTATATAATATTTATAAGAAGGGAAATTTCCATTGAAAACATTGGATCGTTACATTCTTCCCGCCTTATAAAATTTCTCCCATGAAAGTTCATTTTATATTATCGGCCATAAAATGGTTAGGTTAATTCTCTTTCATTGCCTCCTATAGTTCCCAAGTAGTTTCTTAAAACTTTAGGTTCCTCCACAACACATTGACAAGGTGGGTTATCTTGTTGTGTAGAACATTATCTCTTCGGTCCTGAGTCTTCACTGGCAGCTCCTCATAAGAGAGATCTTCTTCCAACTACACCACCTCTGTGTTCAGTACATGTGAGGGATCAGGTATATACTTTTTTCAGGAGTGATACATGAAACACATCATGAACTCGAGTCATATTCATAGGAAGTTCAATCTAATAGTCCATGACTCATATGCGTTCATGGATATCAAAGGGTCCAATGTAACTTGGTCTTATCTTCCCTTTCTTTCCAAACTACATGAATATAGTCCACGATGATATTTGATTGAATACATTATCCCCAATGTTGAAATTCCAGTCCCTTAGACAGTTCTTAGTGTAGCTCTTTTTCCGAGTCTGAGTAGCATTAATTTTTTTTTGGATGACTTGAAACTTCTCCGTCATCTCTTGCACTAGATATGGTCCATGTAACATTGTTTCTCCAACTTCATCCCAACAGTTTGGAGTTCTACATTGGGTTCCATATAGAGATCTATACGAATCCATATGAATACTCAAGTGGAAGCTATTATTGTATGTGAACTCAACCAACAGGAGATGATGATCCCCTCCGCATTTGAATTCAAGAGAGCAGGCTCTTAGCATATCTTCATGAGTCTAAATAGTCCATTCAAATTGGCCCACAATTTAGGGGTGAAAAGCCATGCTGAAATTTAATTTAGTACTCAAAGCATGTTGAAGACTCTTCTAGAATTTAGATGTGAACCTAGGATCATGATCAGATAAAATTGAGAGTGGAACACCCTACAGTCTCACCACACTCTTTACATATATTATTTCATGTTTTGAAAGTGAGAGGTCTTCTCGAATTGCGATAAAATGGGTAGTCTTGGTGAGTAAGTCAACCATAACCCATATCACATTATTTCCCATCGACCTCTTAGGGAGACCCATGAAAAATTCCATTGTGACATTCTCCCATTTCTACATGGTTATAGGCAATGGTTTCATCATCCATTTGGACTTTTTTCGCTCTGCTTTAACTTGCTGACATACCAGAAACCTCGATATATATTCCGCAATCTCCATTTTCATGTTATCCCAATAAAAGTTTACTTGGATATCATAATACATATTGGTACTCCAATTATGGATAGAGAATGTTGAGATATGTGCATCATCCAATAGCTCCTTCATTTCCTCGAGTGATAAAGGCACACAAAGCCTCATTTTGAACCAAATCACACCATCATCATTGATATGGAACTCTTTCAGCTTCCATTCCTTTACTGCAGTGACCCACTTTTGTAACTCCCCATTATCTCATTGTGCTTCCTTAATCTTCTCATGAATGGATGGTTGCACAATCTTTTGGGAATGTTAGGATGTATCCCCTTCCCTTATGATTTCTAAATCCATCCTTTGCATATCCAATTAGATAGGGTCATTCTCAATTTGTAACTGAGATAGAGTAGTAGGTTCTTTTCTTCTTAGAGAAACAGATACCTTGTTCGCCTTTCATTGATGATAGTGAATTGAGCAATAATAATCCTTGATTATCTCGAACTATCTACTTTGAATCATGTTGATCTCATTTAGTCTGAATATATAATTTAGACTCTTGTAGACGGTGTATATGCCACACTTCTCACCATAAAGGTATTACCACCAGATTTTCATTGCAAAAAATCATGGCTGCTAGCTCTAGATCAAGAATCGAGTAGTTCTACTCATGGATATTCAAATTCTATGAGGCATAGGATATCACATAATTATTTTTATGAGTACACAAATGAAGCCTTTCTCAAAATCATCCCTATATATCACTAAACAGTCTCTGATTTTTGGTAATGTGAGTATAAGAGTAGTGATCGTCCTTCTATTTAGCTCCTTGAATCTTACAACACATTCTTCCTTCCTGAATAAATTTACCCCCTTCTCGGTCATATTGTCTATTGGGTTTGAAAATTGTGATAAGTTCTTCACGAATATCTGATAATACCAATCTAGACCCAAAAAGATATGGATCACCCTTATAGAAGTTGGCATGGGCCACTCTTCAATTGCCTTCATCTTGGAAGGGTCCACAAATACCCCTTTCCTGGTGATGACATTCCCCAGGAATGATACTTCCTCCATCCAGAACTCACATTTAATATAATTTTCATACAAATTCTCCATCCTCGATGTATTTTAAAGAGTTATTAAATTCTACACATGTTCCTCTTTGATCTTGGATTATATCATAATATCATCAATAATGACTACCACAAATTTGTCGAGGTAATCTCTAAAGACTCTATTCATTAAATCCTTGAAAATTTCATGAGCATTAGTGAGTCTTAAGGGCCTCACTATGAACTCATAGAGTCAATAGATCGTTCAAAAGGCAGTCTTGGGTATTTCTTCCTTCCACACCTTTAGTTGGTGATATCCAGACTGAAGGTCCACCTTAGAGAAATAACAGGCCCCACAGAGATGATCGAACAAGACATATATACATGGAAGGGGATACTTGTTCTTTATCATGATTTTATTGAGTTTAAAATAATCAATGTAGAGTCTCATTGATCCATCCTTCTTCATGATGAAGAGGAATGGCGCACCCCACGGTGATGCACTCGGGCGTATAAAACCCTCTTCAGTTTCAATGGAAATAGCTTCATCAGCTCCTCTAGCTCTACGGTGGCCATTCCATAAGTTCTCATTGATATAGGTAGAGATCTAGGGATATGTTAAACTGAGAACTCAACCTATAGGTCAGGAGGAAGACCATGAAAGTCTTCAGGGAATACATCAGTGTATTACCTCATGATGGGAATGTCTTCAAGCATGATTCTATCCTTTGTAAAAAAATTTGAAGCTAGATATTATTTTCCTAAGGCAAAAATATTCACACTTGAGATAAAGATTCCAAAGGATACTCATGTTCCTCCTTACACATGTAAAGAATTAGAGGATGCTTTGGGATATGAAAAGTGATCTCCCTTTCCCAAAAATTGATGTTGGATTTGTACAAAGATAACCAATCCATGCCTAATATTGCATCAAACCCCACTAAGGGAAGAATGAAGAGATTTTCAGGGAGGTTCAATCCATAAACATTAACCAGGGAGGTGTTATAAACCATGGATACAATGATTTCCCCATTTTCTGTTCTCACATATAACTTTTCCTCTAATTTTTTTGGGTGGTGTTCAAATTCCAAGATATGAAAGAATGTGTAGAACTAAAATCAAATAGTACATCAACAATTCAGGAATGAATAACTAGTGTACTTATGACCACATCATTTTTCGGCTCCACTATAGTAGTAGTGATAGCATAAGCTCTTCCTTGTTTCCTTGTAGGTTGTTGTTGATTTCCACTGACAACACTCAGATTAAGGAAATTGTTTGCAGAATTCCCATGATCCTTGCAGTAGTAACACTACACTACAGGGTGAGTTTTGATATTAACCTTCCTTTAATCTTCAAAATTAGTGGTATTTTTCATATCCCTTCACCAGTTCTTGTCCAGATGACCAAAGATTCCTAATTTGAAGGAATTCTTGGTTCCCTTCAAATAGTCATCGGGATGCTTCTTCCTAAAAAATTTTTAGGGGGAAAATTCATTGTTATATCAATCATGTGATTTTTTTGATGAACCAACCTTGTTGTTTTCCATTTTTTCTTCTTCTCAGTGGGCCCATGAGACCACTAAGAGTCTCCAATATCCATTTCAAACATGAGGGCACACCATAAAATATCATCATAATTGTCAATGTCCTGAATATCCAATGATTTTCATATAATAGACATTAGTCCACTAAAGAATCGATCCAGCTTGCTTTTGAGGTTCATGACAATTCCAGAGGCATACCTTGCAAGCCTTGTAAATTTTACTTCATATGCCCTAATGGACACATCTTTATTACGCTTCAGTCCAAGGAACTCTCTTTATATTTTGAGAAGGAGGGTTCGAGGAAAGTATTTGTTGAAAAACATCCTATTTAATTCCCCTCAATCCATGGAATGAATTTTTTTTGGGACTTTGTAGACTTGATCAGTTTCAACCACTGATCAACTTCACTATCAAAACGATAAACTACAAGTACAACCGTCTTTTCATCCATGTTCTAGAGAATGAATAATATATATTCAATGGAGTTTATCCATTGTTCTGCGGGGAGGGGATCAAAAGATTGCTAAACATAGGAGGCCTCTACCACATGAAGGATTCTGTAGCAACAAGCTCGTTATATAGAGGAGGAGGGAATTCCACATGATTTAAGTTATTATTCATAACTCAAGCCAGCTGAGCAAGTACTGTCATTATGTTTTGAGAACCCACTATAGTCTTATTAGGCATATTATTAGGGAAATCATCAAATTTCATATCACATTGGTTGTTGGAACATGTTTCTTATTTCCCACTACTAAATATGAAAAAGAACGTATAATTATAGTTTTTTAATACTTAGATATTAAGCATAAAAATGAAACATTAAACATAAAAGGATAAACTTATAAAGATGATGTATATATAAACTTGTGATTCAATAGGCTAAAACCTAGGTTATCCTCGATATATTTATTGACATATATTCTTATGTACTTTTTCCCTTAAAAATGGTTTGAACTATGCTCATGAATCCACCAAAGCATATCCCTCGAAAGTGTCGTAACCAAGAGTGCATCGAGGCTTATTGTCGTGCTCTAGGATACGCTAGGTCAAGCCCAAAAATCATTGTTAGAGATTTCACTCCTAGATACATCTATGATAGAGTCTCCTCAAACTGGTTATTTCCAGACATGTATGTATTTTCCTGATAAACCACTTACTCAATACTCACAAAAATTTTGGAATTTTTTCAAATACATAACCTCATCACTAAGTTTCTCACTATGATGCTCTATTTGAAATCTCAAAAAATAACTACACCATAATCTGATACCATATATAGAGACCCAAGCCTTTTAAATATAACATTACATGATTTTAAGAATAGTTATATGTCCGAGTACAAGCCAAGGATCGTTATGTCTAGTGTCTTGGAAGACTAGGAGCATAATACATAAAAAATGTAGCTAAAAAATTTCATTATTTAAGCTCTATAAAGAGATCCTAACTTCCTTTGAGCCCTAACATCTGCATAGGGTACCCTGGGGAACAAATGAACAAAGGGATTAGAAAAAAAACTTAGAATGGGAATGAACATAAGGATACATCTTAAGAACATGAGTTAGGAGGCATGACATAATGAAAACCAAACATGTAACAATTGAAATCATACAATATATGAATGGGATAATATAAACATGTAATCATATAATTATGGAAGAATATTAAAACATATCTTTAGTATGGATCAAGGCTAACCTCCAAACCCATTTCCAATTTTATAACGGGTCAAGGAAAACCGTGAATCTCGTTTCACATCGCATCTCACGATACATAACATTACCCAATGCATTAGAGTGCAATCTGGGCACACCCATCTCAAACTTTTCATGAATATACTTTCCACATAAATAATCTATCCACACAAATAATCATACATAATCAACCATACATAAACATAAGGATACACATGGATAGAATTAGGTACTACAACCATGACATAAATCATAACCAATGGACGTATCATGAAAGTGTCCATATATAGAAGGGAATAGAACATACATGGACGTTCATAAGGTTAAATAGGCTTATAAAATGGTAATTGGTGACAAATATAAGTGACAACATATAAGAAAACGTATTTGAGAAACAATGGAATTAAATTATTTTTGTGCGTTTTTTAGAGAAATACTATAGAGATTATAAAATAGAAAAGAGGAAAATATTTTATATAAATCCAAAAGTGACCCAATAAGGATTATATAATTAAAATTTTGATTTTATAAAGACAATTATTACTTAAAACAGAAGATATAGTGCACTTGAAAATAGGTAAGAATTTGGGAGGTTCCCTTAAATAAAGATTGCATATCAGGAATTATAGAGGTGGGAATCACTAAAACAAAATCATGTATATCTCCGGAAGAGAATGAGGGATGGATATTGGAACATTTTTTTGGATCATATAAATAGTTGATATAGTTTTTACATAAAAATAATAGACATCTTCTTTTGGGTAAATAGAAAGATAGAAAAACCCAAAGGAGTAAAAGAGGTTCAGGTATAATTTTTTACGGATTATCGGTATGGTATCAGGTGTACCTATAAGTGGTTTGATGAGAGATAATGTGGTTTCTCATAACATATACATTGTGAGTGATGTATTGGGGAGTTTAAAACAATACCCCATAATTAGGGATCTCACGTAAAATGACATAACATAGAGGACAATCTTGAAATAAAAGTGAAATGCGGAGGATCCCTTACATTAATTTTGGTGGGGTCCTCCACTTGTTTTTAATGACCTGAATAAAAATAATTAGGTTTATTAATTAATAATTAAATAAGATATTCTATATATAATATTTTTAGTAAAATCATTATAAGTTCATTTACAATAGTTTTGATTGGTTATAAGGTTCAATTTCATTGTTCGAGCGCATTTGTTTTCTTGGTTTTAATAACCAGATCACTTATATTCATGTTTGGATAAACAAGTAAGATGACAGTGGTTTTAAAGAATTGAATTTATATGATATTAGTTAACATATAGTAAATTGCATGATTTTAGATTTAATTTGGTTACTTATAGGGAAGTCCAGTTGGTATATAAAACACAAGTGACAACCGTTTTTGTTAATTGGTGGGTTTGATTACAAAGAACATATTTTTCATTATAACTTAATAAAAAATGTATAATAATATTAAAAAATAAAAATAAAATATATTAAATATATATATTCTGGTGAAACTATAACAAAAATGGTTTCATGACCATATTTGATTATGATAATATTAATTGATAAAATTTTCTCCTTGAATGTGATAAATTAGCACATCTCAAAAGGTACATTAATTTCATTCAAATAAAATGTGGGGAAAGAAGATAATAAAATATACCATTAGCATAAAAAAATTCTAGTACATGTATGTTACTGGAATTTTCATACCATTTGGGTGAAGGGAGGTGAGGAATGAAAAAAATGAAAAGAACATGAAAGAAAAGAAGGAATTGGAATGTGGAATTTACCTCTTGAGACTTATTTCTTTGATAACCTCTTAAGGGAAGAGGTTTTGTTGTTTTGAAGAGGCTAGGTTCTTTTGGAGGTTGCGGAGGATCATGTGGAGTGATTTGGGCAGAATATAAGCAAAGCAGAAGGATTGAGAAGAGTGAAAAGAAGAGGGAGTGAGGAGGGGTTTTATAGTGGAGGAGTGGAGGGTTTTCATAATTGTTTAATGTATTATTATATATATGATCACTTATGCTCTTATAATGTTTTTAGATATAAATAATTGTTTTAAAAAGTAAATTAGAGATTTTAAATTATTTAGTGGATTATGGGTGTTTATTAATGCAATTTGCTATAATGAACCACCACACCAACCATGATTGTCTAATCCTTCACTTTACCCCATAGATTATAGTGATACAGATGACTATTATAATCATTAAACATTGAATTGAATATTTTTTAAGTAAATTCCATACTATATACAATTAAAAAATTATAGTGTGGTACATTCCATCCATATATTCCATTAGATTGACTCTTCATATCTATTTAATCATTATCTACTCAATGGTATTCTATTCCACAATGGAAGAATGTTATAATTCCATTTTGAAAATTTATTTGGTGTTTTATTTAAAATTTTTGGTATGTGGGTGACTAATATTTTTTTTCCGTCACATGGATTATTGTTGGAATTTCCATGAAAATAAATATTCCTTTTATTATCATACAATCAATGATCATAAAATGTGTCTAAAATTTTCATTTTTAACTTATTTGTATATTGAACAATTTCATCATAAAATCCAATGTTCCTTATAGCCAATAAATTTAAGAAATAATGTTTTATGTCATTAAAAAATAGTAAATTGTTTTTAGGGTCATTGACAAATAAAAAGTCATTCCTTTGAAATCTTGTGTATCTTTAATCATAGGTACGAATGGATTCATATTACCCTTTATTACTATCAAGGAATTATCTATCCACTTTATTTTTAATATTTTAATGAAAATATTTATAAAAAATACACACATAACCACCTACCATTTCATGGAGTTGATTTAATCCATTTGAATCATGTTATCTATCAATGTGAATTATTGTTCTACTTAAACATCTAATAAAAATGAAAAAAAATTAGTTTTTTATTCATTGATTGTTGATGAAAAAATTATATATTTTCGGAATTATTAATCCATTAAAAAATTTAATAGATAAAAAACCCACTAATATTTAGTAGTCATCGATTCATTGAAGGCTCAGTAGAATGTTACTCATTATTTTGGGCTTTCAGAAGCACACCCTGGGTGAGATTATTTTTCATAACTAATGGTAGCATTTTCGTAGTGGTATTTAATATATCCAAAACCCCATTTTTTTCATTGGTATAATTACATCATTTTCCATCATAATCATTTTTAACTCTATTTTTTCATGTTCTAAAATTTCGACCAAATGATAAATGGTTTTTCATGATAATTAAAACACAAACTATTCATAATATGATAGAAAATAATCATAGTAATATAATAAAATAACTTCTAAAATGGCATAGTCAATGATACCATGAATTTAACATATGATATTTTTCATTCAAACAAGGATTCAATATGATGGGTTCTTTTTTACTTCCTAGCATGATCACACAAAACAATTAAATGTAATTTGATACTAACTAAATCATCCTAAACAAAAACACTAGAATCCTATTCTAAAATTAAAATATTACCAATATTGTTTCTTTTTAGACATAATGCACCTCTACATTCCATGTAAAATTAGAATAAAAGAATGGGGTTACTTTATATTATATATAAGGAAAAAATAAAATATAGTAAATAATCATAAATGTAAATAATTAAAACATATTGGTATGATTGCATAATAAAATAATTGGACCTAAAATATGTTAATAAGACCGAATAATAATAGATGAACCATAATGGGACATTGAATAAGTATTTTGGTATACCTTATATCATTAGTAATAACAGGGTGAAATTATTGGACAATAATCTTAATCCAAGATTACTTAATATAATAACGTGGAATGAATCAAAACTAGAATCATATTTTAAGGATTACAAAAATGATATTCAACACATAATATACCGAACTAACTACCTCTTCATAACATAGTAGTCCTAGGATAGTAACTCTTGTACACTATTGGGCATGAGAATAAACCTAATACCCTTTTGGGATTTGGATTCTACATGTGTAGAATTTTTGTATTGGGAAACTACATTTATACCCTTGTAGTCTATAACTAATAATTGTGTACCTTTATGGTCTTAGGATACTACTCATTTTACTTTTATTATTGGGTTTCTATTCATGTACACTATTGTTGATGGGATACTACCTGTGTACCCCTTTGGGAATGGGGTACTACCTGTATAACCATTTAGAATTGGGATATTACCCATGTACCCTTTAATGAATTTGATACTAATTATGTACCATGTTAAGATTAATCTATAACTGATGTACCCTTTTAGACATAGGATAATATCAATTTACCATTTATTTCCTAGTCTACATATAATGTTACCTTTGGACTATGGGATAATACCTTTAAAACCTTTTTGGTTTTGGATACTTCTTGTATACCTGTTTGGGATTAGGATTATACCCATGCACCCTATTAGGGATACTATATGTTTAACCTTATAAGATCTTGGGATATAAAATTTACCTAATTAATTTTAGGGTTATAATGAAACAAACCATTTCATAATTACATAACTTATAAATGCGTGTCATGATTAATTGAAAACATTCACAATTAAATCATAGCATAATTATCCCATGAGAAATAAATAAGTTTGATGAAAATAACTAAGAAAAATTATCATAAATTAATCGAAAAATCTTGAAGGTATCATAAAAAAAAATCCCAGGAAATATTTATGAAACATTAATTTTCGTTGAAATTAATGAAAAATATTTTCATTAAATTATTGTAAAATTTATATAAAAAATAAAAAAAATTCATTTAATGTTAATAATGAAATTTTTGAAATAAAATAAATAATAAGATGATGATAATATAAATTACATTTTTAAATGATGTTAATATATAGAGGATGTTTCTTTTGGAAAATTGATGTTGACAATGGGAAACACTATTTATGTAAAAATCATTAAAAATAATATTATTTTCAGTCTTTTCTAAAAAATTGAAGTCAATTGTTAATGAATCCTACAAAAATGTTTTCAAATAAAAAATTAAAATTGTGTAATAAATTTACATAAAATATAAATATATAATAATAAATTATTTAATTATATATAATTAAATTTATAAAAAAATAAAATGAATATGAAAAGGGGAGAGAAAGACTCCCATCATAGAAGATTAGATAACGAGGGTTTCAATTACAATTAACACTTTTGGTAAATTATGAAAAAATAAAATGTAAAATGGTTAGGAAAATATATTGAATAAATTAATATAAAGAGGATAAATAAATACTTATATTTATTGAGAGAATGATTATTTAATTTCCCATAGATGGAAATTTTTTAATTAATTATCTTGAATTCATTGTATTATTGTATTGAATAACCTTATGGATTTGATAAATTTTAATCCAAAATCATTTTATAGATGAGACTTTACATAGTATTTGAAAACAATTAAATTTATATAATATTTTGATGAAAAATCCATGGATTGTTATAATCTCTACAAAGAATAAAATTGATGTTGAACATGTAATATATCTCAATCAAAGAAAAATTGAAAAATGAAAACCACTTACATTTACTCCTGAATTCCACAAAAGAACAGTAAAATTAAATATAATAATTATAACCATGAAAAAAATTATTTCATGAACTTCTTCGTATATATTAAAATTTACAGTCTTTAATTAGAATCTTTAAATGAACATATATTTGTTATTTTTTGTTTACTTTCATCATTAGATGCTAGTAATTGAGATTGTTTCATACATGTTTCATAATAGATACAAGAACCACAATTCTTTGATATCATATTCACCTTTCCTAGATTACTAGAGATACTAAAATATATTTTCCATAATTATTTATGACGTTCTACATTATTCTATGGTTTTTTCAATTATGGTTTTCTAAGATGAAATATATAACGTGATTCTTCTACTAATAATTATATTCAAAATATGTTATTATTATTATTAGATAAATATTAATATTACAATTATGATGCATACAAACAATATTTAAATATGAATATAAAATATTACTTATATTAATGTCTTTATTATTATCTAGGCATGAAATTTAGTTGTTTATATATCATCATTCAGTTATGTGTTTGAACCGACTTTAAAACAAATGTGTTATACTAATGATTCTATATTAGTTTAAAGTAATATAATTGTAATATTATTTTATTAAAATGAAAATTACGTAATTAAAAAATAGTTATATTAGATAAATGGATTTAGGAAGAGTGGTTATGATATGGTAAATGAAAAGGACAAAATAATAATTTTTGACTTACTTGATAAAATCATACCTTCTCACAATTTCTTCCTTTGGAATGAATAACTCTGGACTCCTTATCAGAACTAAGGGAATCCAAAAATTAGAATTCACACTAATAGATCTAAAAAATTTATATATTCCAGAGATATTTAATATGAAATAGTTTTTTGGGATGTGTATATCATATATCCTGTTATTAGTTTAAATGATGTATATTTCCTTGAAAAGTTAAATTAGATAAATAGTAAAAAAGAACAACCTAGTGGTTAGGTAAGTTAGTGATAAACTATTTTTGATACAATTAGGAATCAATCCACCAAAAAAAATATACACATATAATATATATCTATCATAATAATTATTTTTTTAGCTATGATAATTTACATCCTTTTACCCCTTTTTACCATTTTGAATATGTTTAACAAATTTTGTTTTATTCTAAAAATATCAAATGACCCCTCTTACCAAATTTAAACATGATGAGTCCAAATTCTGTCCTAATTTATTCTTGTTAAATTTATAAAAATGATAAATTTAATTTAAAAAAAAACAAAGTATATTTTGACTTTTTTTGTAGAAAAATCACTTTTTGACTATTATGTGTTGATATTATTAATTAATAATAATTACATGTAAAATAAGTATTAATAAATTACTTTTTAAATTAATTAGTTTCATTATATTCATAAATTAAAACTAATTAATTTTATTTATTATTTATAAAATATATAACACTTTAAAATTAGTTCTTTGAAAAATATAATTTTTTTATATTATATAATTGTAACCACACCCAATTAAAATTAATTATTCTTCTTGTAATAAGTTATATTTTAGTAATAATTAGTAATAGAATATTTCTTTCATTTTTAGAAATAAATAAAATCATTATTTAACAATAAAAATGATAATAATAATATTATGTAATAGATAAAAATATTTTCATAAAAAATATATTAATTTATTGTTATCTTTTTAATTTGATTATTTATTATTTATGAATTATATTATTTTTAAATATTTTAAGGAAGATTTAATAAAATAATATATCTTTAGTATACATGAATTCAAATCTACCATATATCTAATAACCATATTTCATACATCCATATTCCAAAATACCAAATATCCAAAAAACTATATATGATGTATACATATTTCATTACGATATAAAAACATTCGTACATGTAAAAAATAATTCCACATGCTAATTTAATTTTATCTCAATATTTCTATAATATTTCAAATTTATTTCCTTTTTAGTATGTTATAATGGTGATGATTATCATCATGGTAAACCACAGTGGTACATATTTCATGTTAATTGTCCTTTGGTTTACTTGTGTGTGTGTTATAAGTATACTTTTCAAAATAAATATTCATATTGTATTCTCTTACTGTCATAATTTTTATCTTATTATAATATATTTAAAATCAATAAAATGTATTGTGGTTCATTTTTGTTATTATTTTTGTGAAACAATATATTTAACAAAATATTTAAGTCAATATAAATCTATACTAAAATCATTGGTTGTTATTAAGTCCTTATGGGATTTTAGAATTAATTCGAGATTATTAGAAATACACGAAATGAAGATGAATATTATTATTAAATTCATCGATATTTAAATACATGATATGTATGTTATGAATATCCGAGGAAATGATATGGATATAAGATTAAATTCATATGATTCCTATATTATAGTATACAAAATGGATTTTGATGTGAGATATTAGGTGAATGTTAATTATCAAAATATCCAAACAATATTATCATCAGTTAAAAATTATAGATATAAATTATTTATGGTTCGGAAAACATATTTTGGCCATTATAATATTAATAATCCATAAAAAATATAAGTGCATGCCCCTAAACATTTGTAACCAACACCCAGGTTCCATTATTAAATGAATGGATTCAATATAAATTAATAGATCTTAATGAATTTATATTGTAATGATTAATTACAGGAAAATTATTTCATAATAAATATTCAACATTTTTCTTTTTGGATAAGGTGTTATCGATTATTTTGGTTTTTATGGGACCTAACATAATTGATATGAAAATTTTGACTAGTGTACTACCTATATAGGTAAGAGCCTACTTGATGTTTCTCAGTTATGGTCCTCAAATATACTTCATTTTGATTAAGCCAGGTGGATATAAAGTACCCCAATTTATTTCCTATACTCGATTTTCAGGTTTATATGATCATTATAGATTGAATGATTTATTTATTTCTTACACTTTTACAAGCATGATATGTTCCTATAAAACCCGGTAGCTGGAACATGATATGTCAAATTCAAGAAACCTTTCCAAAAAACTTATTTCATGATTAGTAAAAACCCTATTTTCCCATTCACAATGAAAAATACAATTGATAAATAATAAAGAAAGAGTTAAAATAAATTTTTTTACTATGATCACTTACAATGGTCCATATCTGAGGCGAATAAAAATAGTCCTATGACGATGTACCAAAATATATAAATTCTAATAAAATTTAAATAAAACATTTGAACATATGCACTGACCCTCAATGATTAAAACCATCAATTTAGTGCCCCAAAATTCTAATTTAAAAATATAAAATATTAATAGAAGAATATTTATTATATGACATCACGATCCTAGAAATAGTGGTTTCGTTCAAGTGCCTTTAGAAACATAGAAACAGAAAAAATGGTCTATAATTGAGCTACAACATCTCCCACTATGTTATTCAAAATTTTCACCCTTCATAAAAATATCACACATAATAAATTTCATCATATACCAGGTAAATAAAATATAATAAAGAGTGAACTCAGATTCCTAGTAATGGAAAAAAGTGTTATATCGTGGATGGCATTAGAAAAAAATGATAACAAGTGAATAAAAACTTCATTTTATTCTATTAAAAACATATTGTTCATTCAAAGATACTAAAAATGAGTCATTGACAAAATCATGGTTTTCCATAATACATTAATCATAATAGAGTCAAATAATATGATCCATGAGAATTAAAATTGTCATAAGTCATTGATTTTTTACACACAAATAAGAATATATTTTTTCACAATATACAAGAATAATTACCAATGCAATCATAGTGGAATGGATTTAATCCCCAATAATTTTAGTATTCAAATATCTCCCCTAAAACTACCATGATTCGAGTCTTTCCTGATATTGATTTGAATTTCAACTGTTCTATTGATTTTCATTTCTCAAATACCTAAATCCAAAATGATATGAAATAGCCATTTATCTAATTCCAACACACCTTTATTCTCAAAACTTCTATTATCTCAATACCAGTGAAATCCTTCATCTCTTGACCTTCGAACATTAATCATATCTCTTATACTTTGACCTTGGTTTCCAGAGAGATCCACATGGAATGACTAAATCATATTTCAGAGTATTAACTGTCCAAATGATGAACAGATAAATAACAAATGAGTGAACTAAGTGTTCTCATTACTGTAGAACAAGAACAAATAAATCTTTTAAGAATAGTTGTTTTATCTAAAAAAGAAGCTAATGCATAGTGGTTAGTCTGATTTTAGTATTTGGTTATCAATGTACTCCAAAAATATTGATGGGTTGATTTGTTCTCTTCAAAAATGATACCCTTCTATCCTAGGCATATTTATGAGCTATATGAGTATATAGAGTATGGGTTTGAAGAAGAATAAGATTACTAGATAATAATCCTAGATAAAGGTTGTAACGTTATATTTTATTCATAATAGTCGTAACGATGCTTAGGTGTTCTTCAAAATGGCGTTTTTTGTGATTATTAAAAAAATATACTGAAAGAAAATGATTTTTGTGTGTATAATGATGAATTATCTCAACTGAAAAATGATGGAATAACTATAAGACTAGTTTCATATATATTGGATGGATAATGAAGATTTATATTCATGTTTATTCAGCAGATGTTATTTCCATGGAATAGTGACATTACCACCTTAAGGTACCTATATTTCTACTTATTATATCATTTGAAAATAGGATATGAGATTAATCAATGCATGTTCCTTATATTTTATTCTTAATAAACGATAAAGCCTACATCATGATCAAACTCTTGGATCTATACCATGTTCATTTTATCCTTTATTAAATATAAAGTGTTAGTTTCAGGATATGAAGAGTCTATTAGTGACTATAGTTGTTTTTTTATTTCTAAAGAAATATGTTCATGGATGTGAATTAATTGGAACCCATGGAATAAGAAGTGGGTAGCTGATAGTGAGATGCTTCATGCGAATATTAATCTTGTGGATCATCCATCCATGATATGTGATCTTGTTGAATTTGGTCTAGAACCAATTGATATAGTGTGGTATTCATATGAGAATGAAGAATAGGATGCTTCCTAAATAGAAAAAGAAAAGGAATATCCAATTGATGAAGGGTGTGACACTGATCTGTCTCTTAAATCACCAAAATTCACATATCGAGTTACTAGCCCTCCTAAAAGAAGTACCAAAAGAGAAAACGTTAGAGTAGAGAGATGTAGATGAAACTACTGTTTCCAGAGAATATAAAATAATATATAGCTCCAAATCGTAATATAAAATTGTGATGATGAAGATGATCAAGAAGAGGATGTATAAAATATATAAAATAATAGTGGAAATTGATATGCGTAAAATGGTGATGTTCAAGATGCCGATGATAATGATTCCAACACTGATGATTCATTTGGATGAATTTTAAGAAATGATTTATAAATTACTTTATAAAATCATATTTCTACAATTTTATCTACAGAGAGACCAAACCTTCCTGAAGAAGTGAATCTAGTTTTTAAAGTGATATATTCTATTTTTGAGATAGATAAAACCCCATGGGTTGAAGATGGTTCTATTGGTGCCACGAATGATCATAATATTATTGACTCAATTATAATAGAATAGAAGGCTTTTGTAACTATTGTAGAATAGCATGTGGCTGAGAAATCTCAGAAAGATATTAATTTTTTTGAGATAGCCATTGATGAATAGTTGGTTGGTTTGTCTGCTGATGATCCTATTGTTATGCAAACATGTATTTAATTAGTTAGAGGATGAGACTCCTATTAATTGGAATTCAGATGTTGAATCAAATTTAATTGATCCTCACTAATTAGATGATATCATTGATACTATTGTGCATAAGGTAGCTAGATAGATTCAAGATGGTCAGAGTAGTATTGTGCAGTTTTTTGTACCTATTTTTGTGAAACCTCTTACCACTGTACCAATTATTTATGATATATTAGATAGATGGATTGACCCTATATCATAATAATGGGTTAAGTTCTCTAGTGATTTTTTGAGTACAATAAAAAATAGAGGACATGATATTACAAATAAAATATATCATAATTGAAATTTTGTTAATGAAATTGATGTTGATGGACTAACTACTACAAAATAGTCATTCAAAAACACAAAAAACGACCTTTATCAATTATTGTTAATCTCTAACACCCCGATTGTGATTAATGGGCATTTTATTTTATCAGCTCTAAAAAAAGTACTGATAAAGAGGTCCTTTATGAGTGCTAAAAAAGTGATGATAAAGGGGTCCTATGTCATGACATTTTTAGTGTAGTTAAAGTGCATCATTATCATCCCTTATATTTATCACTAATAAAGGTCCCCTTTTCGGTGGTTTTTAAATAAATAATAAAGGACTGTTTAACAACACATTCTAAATAATTGATAAAATTTCCAATTATTAGCTATTTCCAAAGCGCTAATCTAGGGGAATACAACAGTGTTCTATAACTGTACATTTTACCATAAACACCACCATATCAACAATATCATGTACCCATATTGAATTTAAATGAAATGAAATTTACGACACAAATATAGTAAAAATCATTATATTATAGACATTTCAAATAATTTTGTATACAATTACATTAATACAAACTAACACATTCATTAAAAACATAAATATTAATTTTTTATATTGATCCCGATATTGATTAATTCTATTGTTGAACATAAAACCCATGGTCGAGAAAAAGAACACTCATGTATAAGGACAGATTTTTTATGTTAGAAATAATACATACAAATAAATTTACAAAAGTGTTCATTTAAAACTAATAATTGAGTCATACTAGGAACACTATGTATCAGATTGATTTGCGGTTGATTATTCCACATCACATCATTTATTTTTCTCATTCAAGAATTTTATCTATGAAAATCAGTTAAATAAGTATAATATAAGGCCTAATCTCTTCTATTTGGTTTTTAGTGAGTGACACTTTTATGAAGAAAATGTCATTTTTAAAATTATGATCTATACTTTGTGTCATACTAAATAAATTATGTCTCAGATTGAGTTTTAGCTGATTCATACACATCAAAAATAAAATATGGATCATTTTTAGTAAATTATTATGACAATATGAACATGTTTTATTTATTTTTTCATGTTCATTTTTCCGTTTTACAAAAATTTATGTCAGTTTTAAATAAAAAAGAACATAAAGTCATACCTATCACATCATACGTCCGATTATTGTGAGGCTGATTCCTATATGTCTCGAATTAACTATAGGTCATTATCATAATATATCAAAAAAATATCAATGAATTTTCTAGGTTATGATTATGTCACATGTATTTTATTACAGAAATGATATTTTGAACTAAAAAACTGGCTTTTTGTTTCATTCTAATCACATCATGTATTGGATTGACATGAAACTAATCCATAGACATCAAAAATTACTTTTAAATCATTTTACAATATTATTAATAAAACTTGATATCATTTTATAAGTTTTTAGTGAGTGACACTTTTTGAACTAAAATGTCCATTTTAAACTGATATGAGACACTTTGAGTCATACATCACACATCATGAATCCGATTGAGATATGAATAATTCCTAGATATCCAATATGACTTATAGATAAATTTTTTAAAGTACCAAAATAATATGAAAGTGTTTTTTGTTTCTATGTCGGTCAGTTGTACATTTACTAGAATTGATGTTAATTTTAAATAAAGAGATGCACATTAGGTTATACATCTCCCAATATGAATCGGATTGAGGCATGACATATTCTTAAGAATCTAAAATGGCTCATGAAATATTTTCCTAAACTAGAAAAACAATATGAATATATTTTCTCAGTTTTGAGTATTTTAGTTTAAGATTTTTACTAAAATTCCTTTTATAAATTGGAAAAAATCACATTGACTTATTACAATCATAACGTGTGTCATTTTGATTTGATACAAATTCCAATGTGTCAAAAAATTACATATGAATAATTTTCCAATATTATAAAAAAAATATGTGCATGTTTGATTGGTTTTCATTGAGTGAAACATTTTGAACTAAAATTTCTATTTTTTATTGATAATAGACACTTTAAGACATACTAGGTACATCATGTTTTTAAATGAGGCAGTTATAATTATTAAACATCAGAAAACGACTTATAAATAATTTTTATAATGATTCAAGACAATAAAAATGTGTTTTTGTGGTTTTGAGTTGGTTAGTTGGGAATTTTATTAAAATAAATGTCAATTTTAAATAAAAAGATGCACATAAAGTCATAAAAGTCACAATGTGTGTCACATTGTGGTGTCTCTGATTCAAAATCATCCCAATTGACTTATGTATACTTTTAATAATGATTTATTGACGTACGATTGTGTTTTATTGGTTTTTAGTATATCACTTATATTTTTTACAAAAATGTCATCTTAAACTCGATGTAGAAACCTTGATTTATTATAATCAAATAATGTAAAATTTTGATGTGACAAAAATTCCTACACATAAAAAATGAAATAAGAATAATTTTACTAAATTCTGATGAAAATTACAGAATATTTTACTGGGTTTCAATGTGTAACACTTTTTGTACTAAAATATCAATTTTAAATTGATAAGAGACACATTGAGTGAAATTGGGAAAATTGTGCATAAAATTGAGTTGAATTTGATTCCTACATGTCATATGGGACTTATAGATATTTTTTGTAAATTAATAAATAAATATGAATGTGTTTGATCAGTTTTGAGTAGGAAAGTTTCTCATTTTTCTAAAATTGATGTCAATTTTGAATTAAGAGATGCACAATGAGTTATACCAGTAATAACGTGTGTTAGATTGCAGTGAGGTTCATTCCTACACTTTTCAAATGATGTATAGATCATTGTAATAAATTATAAATACAATATAAATGATTTGTCATAGTTTTCAGAACACCACTTGTATTTTTTTACTAAAATGTCATTGTGAACTGGAAACACACACATTAACAAGTTTTAATCATATCCTATATCATTTTGATTTGTAAACAATTCCTATACATAAAAAATGAGTTATGAATAGTTATAATAAATTATCAGAATATATAATTGTGTTTTCTAGGGTTTTAATGAGTTATACTTATTGAACTAAAGTATTAATTTTATACTGGTAATAGACACCTTGAGTCATATCGACCACATCATGTATTAGATTACGCTGAGGATAATTAAAACATATTAAAAAATGAAATACGAATCATTTTTGTAATGTATAAAAACAATAAGAATGAATTTTCTTGGTTTTGAGTTGGCCAATTTCCCATTTTACTAACATTGATGTCAATTTTAAATAAAAAGACACATATTGAGTTATAATGGTAAAACCATGGGTTAGATTGATGTTAATATGACTCCTACTTGTCTAAAATGGAATATGGATCATTTTAATAGTGTATAAAAACAATCTAAATTTTTATTATATGTTTCGAATACAAAACATGTATTTTTGGTAAAATATAATTTAAACCTAAAACATGAAATTTGACAAATTATTATCACATAATGTATTAGTTTTATATGAAACTAATACCTACAAATCAAAATAGACTAATTATTTGTTTTCAGAAATCATCAAGAACATATACGAGTGTTCTATTGGTTTCCAGTGGGGCACTTTTTAAACTAAAATATAAATTTTAAACTGATAATTAACATGTTGATATGTACCAGGAAAATAATTTTATATGTTGAAATGAAGATAATTATTATACCTAAAATATTTCATAATGATCATTTTCACAATATATCATAAAAATCTTAATTCATTATCTATGTTTTGAGTGTGTTAGTTGTTCATTTTAATAAAATAAATGTCAATTTTAAATTAAAAATGTACATTGAGTAATACAAGTTACACCATAAATCAGATTGATGTGAAAGGGATTCATATGTTTCTAAAATTACTTATGATTCATTTTCCTAATGTATCAAAATAACCTAAAAGCGTTTCCTCAGTTTTTTGTGCGTCTTCTGAATTTTTTTACTAAAGTGTCATTTTAAATCGGATACACACACATTGACTCATTCTAATCACATCATGTATCATCTTGACATGAAAATAACACTTACTTATCAAAAATGAATTATGAATCTTTGTAAGATTTTATCATGAAAATCTACATATGATTGATCTGTTTTCGGTGAGTGACATATGTTGAACTAATGTTTTTATGTTATAGTGATAACTGTTAATTATTTTCATACTAGGAACATCGTGTGTTATATTAAAATGAAACTAAATCCTAAATTTCAAAAATTACTTATGGATGATTTTAAAAAATTATCAAATCAATAAATTGTGTTTTCTTGGTTTTGAGTAGTTCAGTAGTCAATTTAACTAAAATTGATTTCAATTTTAAATAAAATATTCACATTGAGTCATATGAGTCACACCATGTGTCAGATTGAGGTTCAGATGATTCATAAACATATTAAATGAATTATGTATCATATTTCTAAATTATGAAAACATCCCAAATGAATTTCATTAGTTTTGAGTTTATCACTTGTATTTTTTACTAAAATTTAATTTTAAAATGGAAACACATACTTTAACTCATTCTAATCACATTGTGCATAATATTTCCATGAAACTAATTCCTACTTGCAAATATGACTTATAAATAATTTTCCTAAATAATCATGAAAATCTACGTGTGGGAGATTAGTTTTTAGTGAGTAAAACTTTTTGAACAAAAATGTACATTTTAAAATAGAATAGATAATTTTAGTCACACCAAGCCCCTCATGTATAATATTTAGTTAAGACTGATTCCTACATGTCAAGAATGACTTATAGATAATTGTTTTAAAGTATCAAAACAATCTGAATGTTTTTTCTCAGTTTTTAGATGGTTAATTTTCTGTTTTAATAAAATTAATTTCAATTTTATATAATATTACACACATTGAGCATATTGGTGACACCGTGCATCGGAATGAGGGGAGAATAATTCTTACACATCTAAAATTATAGATAGATTATTTTCTTAATGTATCAAAACTATAAAAATGTGTTTTACAAGTTTTGAGTATGTTACTTTTATTCTTTACTAAAATTTCATTTTAATCATGAAACACACACTTTGACTCATTTCAATGACATCGTGTATCGGTCTGTAAGGAAATAGATTACAACATGTCTAACATGACATATTTTTTTTTTCTTAAATTATTAAGGAATCCTGAACGTGTTTGATCAGTTTTTAGGGAGTGATAATTTTTTGAACGATGATATTGATTTTAAATTAATATCAGAACCTATGAGTCCTATCAGAAACATCATGTATCAGAATGAGGTATGAATGAATCATAAATGTCAAAAATGACTTGTGTATTATTTTCATAATGTATCGAAATAAATAGAATCTATTTTTTTTCAGGATTGATTATGTATGTTGTATTTTTTAACATAAACTATTGTAAATTTTTAAATCAAAAGAATCACTTTGTGTCATATCGGTCACACTATGTGTCTGATTATGGTGAGGAAGAATCCTAAATATTTCATAGTATCAAAACAATCATAACTTCCAATGTTATAGTGATTTCCATTTCATTTATATGAAAAACTATCAACACCATATATTGGTTTGATGTTCTTATCTAAAAACAATTATAATTGTTAAAAGTCAGAAGAGTAGAGTAACCTCATGTTACGATTATATCACGAGATGTCACTGCAATGACATCAAGATATTCTTATACTCTTATAGATTTCAATTAGAAAATATATTTTTCTATTAAAATAAAATCAATATGACTTCATGATGGTTCTATGCATTCTTGATGGTGTTACTTATTTTCATTAACCTATTTGTTGTCTTGAAGTACAATATATCGAAAGAATGAGATGCTTCAAACAACCCAACCCAACAAAAAAAAGAATTCACCTTTATAAGAAATAAATTATTATATGATTAATACTAAAATAAATAAATAAAACAAAAATACCAAAGAATAAATTAATTTTATGGAAAATGATTTAATAGTGAAAACATCAAGACTAACAATATGATTTAGTGGTGAAGGGAATATAAAATAAATTGTTAAATATCCACACTACAGGGATATAAAGGTTTCGAGGGAGAATTATACAGATTTTTTGGTGTATAATGGCAATAAAAATGAACAGACTACCCAATCATGAAAAAACATCACTTGTATTGGAAAACAATTATTATGGAAGTAATAATAAAAAGAAACAAAGAAAAAATAAATATAAAATAATTCAGGAATTATATGGTTAATTATTTTACTATGAAAACATAATTTTTTCTTATATTATTTTTATTTAGAGGTTACATGAATGAAAGTGATAAATTCCAACACTAAGTGGGTGAAAAGATGTCGTGGGAGAGTTAGTTTATGGATGTTTTGGTGTAGAAAGGAATTAAATATGGAAGGACCACCACAACTCAAAAACAAATTTAACAAATATATGAAAACCATTATTATTTAATTAGTAAAAAAAGAAAATAAATAAATCATACAAATGAAATAATAAATTAATTCTATGGACAATTATATTACAATGAAAATCTCATGATTACCTCCGTGATTAAGGTGAGAAAACAATGTGGCCTATCATACAATGGCCTGAAATATAGAGTGAAATATTATAAAATAAATGAACTCTTATAGTGATAATGAAGATTACATCAATGTTCTATTATATTATTTTTCTATAATGTAAAAAAAATTATATTGTAACATTACCTATACAACTTCCCAAAAGTGTTTCATTCATTATAATTTTTATTCCAAGGGATCAGTAACATCGATACATATATGAAGGTATTATCTGCAAAGCAGTTCAACAATTAATTTATATTATGATAATTCAGTAGAAATCATCTAATATTATGAGGAAATGCCTAATATATTTAAAAACACTTTTACATAATCATTTAACTCTCTTTATTTTTTAACAGTTTGAGGGATTTGGTTACTCTTTTGAGAATCAAAATTCTTTCTTTGTGGGCATGTCTAACATACAATACATTGTGTACATTAGTACTAACATGAATTGATTGTGATCTCCTAATGAAAGGGTTACCCCCATTTGAATTTCAATATGACCCAAAATTATTTTTAGTCACCAAAAATACAATATACCAAATTTTGTTTGGTAGATATGAGATATAAAATAAATATATTGCTTGTGATTTCATTATGAAGATATCCTCTTATGATCCTTCCATATTAAATTTGACCTTCATGAAGCCCATTTCATCTACATTCACTATGATCATATTGTCAACCCATTTCAAATGGAAAACGGGAAATCAAAATGTTATATAATAAATATCGTATATCTATTCGATAATGACAATAGATGACATATCTGCATAGTTTTTATTTTTATCCTTACAAAATGATATGTTCATAGCATCATCTAGAGGCATAACACTGCTATATTTAATTATACTGTTGTTATCATGTTTATTTATTTAGAACATATAACCATTGATTACAAAACTAGGGTATGATATAACATTTTCATTTGGTCACCTGGATAGACATTAAAGTTGTTCAACGTTTGATTTAGTATTTTCTGATAACTCCTTATAAATTTGATATAGGAACCACCCTTTAAACTATTGATTATGAGTATTTTATATCCATACATTGACCCTTGACAGATTCAAACCTAATATAATTTATTTTATGGATTCAATTTATAGATAATCATCTTCACTATTATGTAAAGTTTTAATGTATAATTTCTCCAACCCTATAAAGGTAATTGTTACAAAATATCTTTTAGTAATACATTATCTCTTAAGGATTTCACTATGATAATACTTTGAGAGACTGATGATGTCAACAACTTATAGTGGATCAGTACAGAAATCAATATGTTCTACAAAAATATATCATTTTAAAACACAATATTTTGGGTAACTTCAATTATTGAAATACCCTTTAAAAATCATCATATACTGTTCAATGGGGTATATCCATCTATATTGTATAGGACCACCTAGTTGATCCTCTCTAACCAAGTGAACCATTAGGTGGAAATTATATGAAAGATTGATTTTGGAAAGAATATCTCTAATTCATATAATATTACTGCATCCTCCTTATTTGTGATTGGAAATTTGTTCAGGTCTATAACACTAATGAATATGGATTTAAAAAAAGTAGAGTCTAGTTAATATATGCCATACATTTTATGGTAAAATTCAATGGAAATAAACGTGCAAAAAATATCACATCAAACCATGATAATAATTTGATTTTTGTCATTTTAAATTTAAATTAGTTTTTGAAACAACATTCATGATATTTTATGAATATCCCTGTCGAATATTTAAATTATTAAATAGGATATAATATTGTAATTTTTCATGTCTGGAGAGTGTGTAGGATACTAGAGAAAGAAAACACTACCATTTACCATTAACTGGTGCCAACTCTTCCCTTATCCCAATTTCAATCAGGTAAAACCTAGCCTTAATGAAATTGTTCTTTTTTCCAATAATGATTAGTAACATGTTAATAGCATTATTAAATAAATTTATTATACATGAATGACATCAAGAAAATATCTTACATTCAAACAATTCATATTCTGTAATTCAAAAAAAAATCATCTCTTATTGTAACATAATTCTATTTGATTTTTTTAAAAATGGTTTACCAAAACATGTGTCAAAATATTTTATATTATTGAATAATTGATCATGATTTATTAGAGATGGTTTTGTACCTTGTTTGATATTCCCATCGAATGGTGTTATCCAGGATTGGTATTTATTTCTTTGAGGTAAAAATTTTGAAAGTCCTAAAAAAATGTACGGGGAACATTTCAACCAAACTATGTTTCTGTGTTTTTCACAAATGGGAGACCCCAAAATTAATTTAAATCTATATCTTGAAAAATTCCCATAAGTTGGGAAGTCATTTATTATCCCTTACATCATAGAACTTTGTCTGAATTCATCACATCTATGTGAATCTTACACTGTAACACCTATACCCCACATCAATTTCATATCATAGATCAATGGAGCCAAAGAGACATCAATATCATTACTGGGATATTTATGTCTAGATTTACATAGGGACAAAAAAATGTATTTACATTTCATGCATAACTATAGAGGAATGTTATAATTTACCAACATGATGGGCCATGTAATGTGAGTAGTACATTGTAAAACAAAATGATTTATTCCATATATTGATAATTAATGATGAATATTTCTTGGATCATTTACTAATGCATGATATTCATATTCAATATTCTTATACTAAGTAAATTAAGATGGATGATGTTTCATCCCATCTGTAATACTTTGATCTAAATTCCATGTTAGTTGTATTATGGTTTCATAACATCCATTTATTTTTATAAACCATGTAATGACATGAAAGATCCATAAAAATTTTAAAGGTCATGATTTATATTTAATTTAATGATCTTTACCACAATTAGAGAATTTTATGAGTGATACATTGTCCTTGTGAAACAATATAAAATAATTTGTACAATAATGTTTTTTTGAGATCATTCATTTCTTTCCCAATGAATCTATTTAAAAAAAAAATTAATTGATTAGATCATATCAGCATAACTATTTTTTAAACATGAAGGCTTATCAATCTTAATAGTTAAAACTCATCCAATGAACAACTTCATTTATTATTCCATAGTGAAGCTTTCTCATGCTACTGTTGTAGTTCATATAGTAAATAAGAAGCCTGATTTCTTTAGCATGCACTTAACTGCCTATATGAATGAAAAAACTGACATGTGCTTTGGTGTGACTACATCATATTCCACTATCTCATCAAATGCTACAACTCTCCCCCTTCACCACCTATGTGGGGGACAATTTTCTTCTGATAATTCCTTCTCTAATCTCTCTTAAAATGTTTTTGCATGCCACCTCACTTTCTGATCCTCCTTGTAATTGTTAGTTAAATTTGGAATGAAATTCACATCCCACTGGTGAGGGAAGATGAGGAAGAATTCATCTTTGGAACCAAGTGTTCTACCCAAAGGGGGATTTTTTCCATAACTGGACATTGATGGCTTCAGCCATGCTTTTAGACTGGATTCAAGGATCAACTCTTTTGATTTACAGTAACCAGAGCTGAAAATTTATTTCATGGGATTCTTTTTAGATTCACACAAATAACATTTTAATAGTAGATTAGATACAAGATCTCATTCCTTATAATGTCTCCACCGAGATCATTTTAATTGAATTTATTATTTGGTTATTAACATATGGCTAACAATGTGATTAATTTTCTTCTGGTTTCATATCATTTAGGATATCAATTGGTTTTGTAAAGCTGGTGTAACTCCATATACTACCACCTTTAAATTATACAACTTTAATTTTTTCAACAATGATGTCTATTTATTAAGATATGTATATAATGGTCTCTTGGCATAACTATTAAAATTCTCCAAAAACTTCAAACGATCATGTAGTTTTTCTTAACATTCTATTGTTATCTATTCTATAAGATCTCCATTATCCTTTAAATTTGTATTCATATCAAATGATTCATAAACCGAAGTATCATCCCAATAGGCTTGAAGGTTGAGTTTTTCCTTGTATATAGTCCAAAAATAATAGATATGATAAATTTTGTGAAAAAGAAAATGTTCTTCTAACTTTTATGAACATATATTTCTTGAACAACAACAACATAAACATGGAAAAAGGATTTGAGAAGGGTTGAATGCATAATATCTTGAAAACACGAGGAACTGTTTACCTCCATATTCATACTTTCTTGTAATATGATTAGTGTGCATCTATTTGAAATTAAAAATTAATCCTATTGGATTCATAAAATATTAATTTTATATAATAATTAAATAAATACATGGAAAATATTCACTATAAATGGTGAAGGTCATAAAAAATTCTAATAATGGAAACGTAGTATTTTATTTTATCAAAGAATATCAGCATGATTTGAAGAAAAAGGGTAATTTAGTTTAAGAAAATATATAATCCACTATGGTTGGAGTTATCCTTTTAATTCGTTTAGTTGTGATAATTATAGACAACTATCATGATCATCAGCTCATATCCTGAACATTTATCATTTAATATTTTCTTTGAAAAACATTCTCCATCACTTGTGAACATGCACCTATGTTTCTTGAAATACTATATGTAGTTTTCATCCATGGTATGACTAATAATCAGAGTAGGACAAGAAACATAAAATATTTGGGGGATATGTCTCAAGAAAAAAATTTCAATATCTATTTAGGAGATAAAACTAAAGAGAATGATAGCAGTCTTTGAAACATATGGTTGATGAGTCTCAAGTTAAAAATTTCAATAATAACTATTTTTCGACACACATCAATTATTTCCAAAACACTATAGTCAAACAAAAATATAATATATTCTATTAAGGAGAAAAAAACCAGATATGATAAGCAAGAAAAACAAACTGTTATACAATCAATTAGAAGATATAGCAATCTATTGATAAAATAAATTACAAAAATGATTAATTACATATACATGGATGGTAATCAGAGAATCCAAGGGGTGAATCAAATACATGTATACCTAATTTGAATAATACATAAAACCAATTCATAATATATAGAAGTTTCTAATATCTATTAAATTTCTTTGGAATGACGGTGTAACAACCAAAAGAATTATTAAATTTATTATTAATGGTATATCAAATATTCGAAAACTTATAAAGACTATTGGGATTTCATTTCTCCACACTAATCATTGATATTCTACAGAGGTAATCAAATACATGTTTACCCATCCTTGTGATTCTTTTAAGGTTCATAAAGAAGATGGAGTAAATTAAGAATACACATCAACAATATATATCACGAACAAGAGAGAAAAACACATCAACCCTTGAAATATCTATCCCATACACCCTAGCATCTACGAAGACAGAGAGAATCCCATTAGGTAACATTTTCTATGTGGAATACCCTTAAATAGTTATGAAATATATGTGGAATCACAAAATTAAAAGATCTATTAAACATCACTCCCAATCTAGAGTATCTACTACAGAGATATGAAATTAACAACTTAGTATAATATACCAGGAAGTAGTCCCATATGATACCCAACCACCATCATGGAAATTTATGCATCAAAACTATATAGATGATGTATAATGGTAAGAGACTTCTCCCATAGGTTTAATTCCACTATTTTTTCAAAATAATAAAACATGATTAATCGTCATTTTCAAATAAACAAAAGAGGAGCTCACAGATCCACTACATCAATTCAAATCTACAGTTAATAAGGAAAGAGATTCTTGAATGACATGTGAAAGAAACAAGGAAGGCTCATAGAATTGGTGTTTCACACTATAAAAAATCCAAGAATCTAAATGGAATGTCTCTACATCCAAATATCCAACATCTCTAACTCACTGTACTCATAGTTGCAGAAAAACTCTACCATGGTCAGAACCATTATTTTTTTACACCCCAAGTTCCCCCAAGAGATTTTAGATAAAGGATTATGATTGAGAGATAGAAGAAATAGACTTACATTTGATCCTTGGATTTATCTGATGAATAATTCGAGCCCTAGATTTGATCAAGGATTGATTCTATCTTTGATTTACTAAGAAGGAGCCATGAAATATAATGGCTTATGTGGAAAGCTTCAGATATCACAATGTATTCAATATTGGTTTGATCTTTTTAAATAGATCAAATTATATTTATCAGCTCTTCAAAAAAAGATTTTATAAGAATTCCTTTTATCAGTGTTTATTACGTATGCACTGATATAGGATTCATAATTTTGTTTATAAAATATAAAAATTGTAATAAATATATACTTATGTATATATATTTAATAAATATATATATCTGAAAATGTAGTAAATATATTCTTTAATTAAAAATATTTAATATAATTTCATAATTATTTAAGTATATAATTATTTATTTTTAAGTATATAAATATTTTTTAAAAAGTAATGTTTATATACATATATATAATTATATAATTATATATACGTATGTAATAAATATAAATGAATATAAATATATTAAATATATTGATTACTAAAATAAATTTATTATAAACCTAATAATTATTTAAATATATATAATTATTTAGTTATAATTGAATAAAAACATAATAAAAAAATTATTTATTTATTTATAATTTTAAATATAAATATGTGTTAATACATAATATGTACATTTATAAATATATTTATATATATATATTTATAATTCTTTTTTTAACATTATTAATGAATATTTATTCTTAAGTGAATGCATGCTAAAAATGAGAAAAATTTAATAAATTAAAAATATTTACACTATGAAAATATTGATAAATTTTGTGTGGGTGTATTATTTGTAAAAATTCATTAATTATGTGTATGTGAAATCAATATAAAAGATGTCTGAACAATGTTAATTTGAAATATCAAACGACATTCAATAATGCCATTACTAAATGAAAAAAAGTAAACTTTTTTATTATATATAAATCATAATTTTAGACATCCATATATATCAACATATTTAGTATATACTACTTATAAACATTATCAATAAATATATAGTTAATAAAATTTTTCATATTTTTCTCAATTTTCATTTTTCTAATTTTTATTTGTTTACTATTTATTCTACATATATCTAGATACAAAATATATACTATTTATTAGTATATATAAAATATATATATAGTACCATCAATTAATTCATTTTTATCAATAATTATTTAATTAATAATTGTTTTATTATTTATTTAATATACTTATTATTTATTTTTTATTTAATTAATTATTTCACTTTTTTCATACCTTTATTAGTTCTAATAATTCATTCTTACCGGATGCCTTTATGAGTTTTAAAAATAATGTTATGATAAAGGGTACCCTTTATTAGTGCTAAAAATAATGTGGTGATAAAGATTACCCTTTATCTGTGTTAAAAATTAGGCGTTGATAAAAGGCACCCATTATTACTGCTTTCTTCAGCGCTTATAAAAGTTCCAATTTTCAACACTTTTTTATAGTGTTAATAATGGAATGAACTCTTAAAGACATATTTTTGAGTATTGTGTATTTGAAATAATTAATTTTGTTTGGGGACCTTCTCCTGTTACTCATGTCCCTACTATCCCCATTGATGCAGCTTCAAGAGGTGACATGAATTCCTTTGGTAAGAAACTATATTCAGATTATGAGAAGATTCTAAAAAGATAAGCTCCATTGATCACTAATGTAATTGAGAATGATTCTTGGTACCCATTTGTGGTGGTCATTTACCATATTCAACCCAAAATGATGAATAACATTCAAAAGATTGATATTTAGAAAAACAGGTTATGTAATGAGAAGGAATCTGTAAAATCAATGCTTGAAGCATTAAAGAAATATTTTATAGCTTCATTGGATGGGATTATTGAAGTCCTTGACAATGACTCCCCTGAAACTTCAACTGTTTCTTCTCATGTTAATACCGAGTTGATCAAAACCATTTTTAGAGAAGAAGTTACTGTTATTACCAGTGTTGAAACATTCATATCATTGGTGATTCTAAGGATGTTTGAGAAGTGTACTGAGCATGATCACATGATGAAAATGATTTATACCAAGGATATGAAAAACAATTACCGAAGACATAAAATATTATCTCTCAAAAATTTATACCAATAATTCCATAGATGAAAAAATCATGTTTTTGGAAAATAATATTTGGATGCCACAATTGACTCAAGCCTTTAAGGAGCATATTTGACAATTGTAAGAGATTACGCCAGTACAAAATTAGTTTATAGATAAAAAATTATATTTCCTTAGTGAAATAGAGGTAGGTGGTATGATAATCAGGGATTCAATAATATTATGAAACCATTTCAGAATATACATGGAATGACTATTGTGGAACTTGAAGCTATTTTTTTTACCCCACAACCATCTCTTAGACTAGGAGTTGCTAGGGATCTATCAACACCTTTATTTTCCCATTTTCATCCCTTTACTCATTATCACACATATGCTATGAGAAAAATATGTCCATTTATTATTATAGAGTCTTGACCTCAACATATAGTTGGAATCCCACTTGGTGTTCCAACTGCCTTGCATACAACTCTTTCTGATACTGCTACACCTAATGTTTCATATTAGAAGAAATCCAAGGTTAATTGTAAGAACATTATATAACCTTTTCACATTATTAATAGTGTAGTATGATTATAATTCTTATGGAAAAATATTGTAATTATAATATGATTCCAACTTTTGGATTTTTATTCATTCTATTTCTTAATGATTTATTATTATGTATGTTGTCTTAACTTTATTAAAAACATTACTATTTTAGTTTTGATTATGTTTTGCCTTTTCGAAAATTGAAAAATAGAGACAATGAGAAAAGAATATAATTTATTTCTTAGTTATTTAAGTCGATATATTTTTATCCTTCAATAATAATATTTCTTATATTTATTTGAAAACAACATACACTGATATATATTAACACTGTTATAATTTTCATCTTAATATCATGTATTGATATTACATTTAATGGCATGAATTTTTTAACTTGATTCCATGATAAGTGATCACAAAAAAGTGGATATTTTTGACCTCATTGTTGTAATGAACAAAAAATCATATTTCTAATGATATTAATAAATTTCATGTTCCCTATACGTATTTATATTCTTAGACAAGTGATAAAAGTTATTAAGTATGAGTCACCATTGATGTTGATACACCACTGGGGATGAGCATCATTCAAGACTAAATCACAACAATGATAACAAACCACCCAACATACCTCACCATTAACATGGAAAAATGAAAAAGTCATGAAATAATCCACCATCACATATGACACCTCCAGAGTGGTTTCACTGCCAAGGAAGAATTTAGATAATGTATAATATACAGCCATCCTAACCTACCATCAAAGAAGTTTTGTAACGAGCCACTTCTTATCATTGGATTTAGAATAAAATTAATCATTACATAGACAATGGCTACATCCCCAAGATCGAAAAGGTAGAAATAAATGCCGAAGTGTTTTGATAGAAGTGGTAGATGATTTACCATTTATGAAATAAACTACAAACTAAAAAACCATAACCCTAGAACTATTATATTATGCATGATGAAAATAAGAAGACTCATCCATATTATTTATAAAAAACCATTCCAGAGTGTACTACAGTGGAAGACAAAAAAATTTACAAGTAAACATCAAAAGAGAACCACATGATACTCAATGAAAACTACCAAACTTAATGCACCACAGGCTCCATGATCCAATCACAAAGCCAAACAAGTATCACAATGTGGTGCTAAATACATGTGATATTTTACAATTTTCCATGTCTCAGAAGATATCATCAACAAAATCACCCAATATCCATAGTATTTGTGAGTATAAAACATAGTAGGGTTCCCCCAATGAAATCCCTACTCATTCCACTATGATAAAAGGTTATAAATATTTATATAAAATAGTTTTTATAAAACATTTTATCAAAACATTTTATAATTACATATAAACAAGTTTAAAAACCACTTATAACCAAAAGTAATCACATGATATTTTCAACCGTTTTCCATCAATTCATATTTCCAGAAGAACAACAATACAAGGCTTGAAACCCATTTCCCAAAAACAATTTGTCATACCCATTCCATAGTTCACAACACACACAAACCCATGAATGATTTGTTTTACAGTTCCATACTCACAAGGGGTCTCTTGTACAATCACATTTTGTCCCAATGACACATTCCCCCGATCCAAGGTCACATACCCTATACCGCAATAGTACACATTCATTATTCAGGAGCACATAAAACATGAATTCACACAACCCATATATTCTAAAACCAGTCAAATTAACATATTCAAACCATTTCAATAAAACCTTAATATTATATAATACCATTAAAAGAAACAATCCTAATCATATGATTCATTTCAATAAAAAACAATTCTTTTAAAAAATACATTAATCAAATCCATGCCCAATAATTCCAGAAAATCTTATTTCAAAAATTCATTTTAAAATCAAGAATTAAATACTTTATTCAAAAGCTCAAATTTTAAAGATTTCCAAAGCCATCTCTAAATGTGTTTCAATAAAAAACAAATCATCAAATTAATAATAATATATGAACAAATAAATCAATTTTAAACCATTCCATACAGTTATAATAAGAGGATATGAGACTGAATCAACATACGTTGACGGTTTTGATGAAAAATGAAAACAGACAAAGAAAGCTGTGGAAACCCGGGTTGATTCTCCACAAAACCACCATAGATCTCTTATTATACAAAAAAAGTCCAAATAATATCATATTTGGATCCAAAATGATATATCTACCCATAAAATATTTAGATATATGAATCCAACAAAAGAGGATATGTATATCTAAGTAGATCTATGAAACCGATCAATAACGACAACACACCTTTAGAATTTGGCATCGAATCACCAAGGGAAGCTTTTAGATTATATTTTGTTCAGTTTAAAAACATTATTTATACTTAGGACAAGTAAAATCCTATGATAGTGTCTATTTTTAAAAAATGAGTGGAATAATTGAAAGGCCAACCTCGATACACATTTTAAAAAGATAGTTTTTAACCAGTGCATGGTTAGGAAAACTATTTACTGACCGTGCATTATATACTACCTTAAAAATAACCCCATATGGACTCCTAAAATGGTCTAACAACCCACATTCAAAAATTTTTATATCTCTTATACATAATTTCAAACATCATAATGTTTTGACTAGGCTTTCAGTACGGTTTGGAAAAACCGTGTGCAGCCCATGAACTACTCCCGTGGAACCAAAAACTAATTGAATGTTCCCCAAACTCTCATATCCTTCACCCAAACACATTATGTCAAAAGAAAAAATAAATTGATATATAAGATAAATTTAGGGTACTACATTCTCCCTACCATTGTTCTTTCCGTCACTGGAAAGTAGAAAACCATCCTCACTCTGAAAGAGTTCGGCCCATAGCTCTTTTATTTCCATCATTCATTCCCAAAATTCTTCTTAAATCTACCCGCATTTCTATAAAACATGCACTTGACTGATGATTTTACCACACAAGACATTATCCTACCAATACCAAATACTCAATGGGATATGTACCATTGAAGCATCTGGATATTGGTTAATTTGATCCCATATGATCACATGGTTAGGATCATAATTATACTTTTCAAATGAAATACATGGAACATATTATGCATGAAAGTAATCTCTGGTGGAAATTAAAAAAAATATTGCAACTCTCATAAATGTTGTAGTATCTCAAAATGGACAATATATTGAGGGGATAAATCTTAATACATCCCAAATTGATGATGTCCAAGCCTTGGAGGGATCCTAAAAAACACATGATAACTAACTGCAGAAAACAAATTTCTTCTATGATGATCCGGATATGATTTCTGATGAATCTGAGCTATCTACATCACCTTTCTAAACAAAAAAAATATTATACACCATTTCATAGACAAGGATCATCCCAACTAGTAAATACTCAACTATTTCCAACCAACATATTAGAGAACTATAAGGACACCCACACAATGATTAATGGATCCATATGTATTAAGTCCTACTAGATATTATTATATGAGAACTACAATAATGGTATTATCTCTTATCATGAACTACCTAAATCCATTACAGAAGCTCTAAACATATATTCCAATGTTTTTATCATCCTTTCATGATCCCATCCATATGAGGATGATACGTCTTACTCATATTCAACTTTGTTCCAAGGGATTTCTATAAGGATTTACATAAAAAAAATGTGAACCTAGGATCTATATCTGAGACAATCCAAAATGATATACCATGTTGATTTACCAATTATTAAATATATATGTTGAATATATCATCCACTATATGAGCTTCAAAAATAGGAATGAAATTGGCCTACTTCGTAAGATGATCCACTATCACCATATGGAATCATGTGTTTGAACCATTTTTGGAGACCTCTAACAAAATCCATAGCCATTTACTCTCATTTCCAAACTAGTATAGGTAAATATTGAAACATTCCTATATGTCGTTGATGTTTTTCCTTAACTTGATAATAAGTTATACAACTTGAAATAAACTTAGCCACTTTCCATTTCATTGAAATCCAGAAAAACTATGCTTTAAATTTCTTATACTTATTTTCTATTCCCATATGAACATCTCATCTTGAATGGTGGAAAGAAAGAGGAATTTTCTTCAGAAAATCCATAGGCACAACCATCCAATATATGAAGCAAAAACCGAAACTCACATTGAGTGTCAAACCTTTAATGGTCTCACCACCATTATGTTTTGAATTCATAACAATGAATTCTACATATGATGTTTGTTCCTATATAAAAATCCGTACCAAATCAAGAACCATAGATACTAAAATGAAAAATACAAATCAGACCGGTCTTCTATTCCACATGCATGGAATGTAGGGATGATATCAACTGCCACCCATATGAGCCTTATTTCGCCAATTGCGCATATAACTACCTGACCATAAACATTACATAATCTTGACTTAAATGAATAATTCACATTGAGGATATTTTCATGTTTAATGTTTTAGAGAAATAGGATATATCTATTACATTACATTTCATAAAACATTACAAAGTATACACTTCTACTTAGTATCAATTTTGTCATAAATTAAAAACTCTAAAAATAAATGTATATTTCTTTGTTTTTTACATCATGACTATTGTTTAATCCCATCCTTGACCATATTCATGTGTAACTCCTATTAAATACACTTCAAAATATGGGGTGAAAATAGAAATATTAGTAAGGGTTATAAATTAAGGAAAAGAAACATTAACCCATCAATAAATACAAAAAATGAAACTATAATTTTTCAATCATAACATACCTCAAGAAATCGTAATATTTATAAATAACACATAGAAATACTAAATCATAATGGTAACCGGTGGAAACCATGTCATTCTAACATTGTAGCTATCACCACAACACTGGAAGTCACGTTAGAATACCCATAAAAGTAAATTACCTAAATCACTTAGTAAAAACATTATCATTTACCTACATCATGTTACCCAAGTAATTAGAGAGCTATATTGGGCACACCCGCACTAGGTTTATCACATAACCACCCATATATATAAACAATGCCCAATAACCATAACATATTCATAATGCATAAATCAATCATAAAATAATTATAATATTTCTATATTGTAATCACAATATATCATTTAATGATATTGATGTAATCAATGCTTTGCCAAAACTGTTTCCAAAATCATTTAAAACATTTAATAAAGAGATTTCTGAATCAAACTGTCTCTTACTACTTTGATTCTTTGAAAGTAATTAACATTTTAAATCATTAATGTTCATATAAATAACTCATTGAAACCATTTTAAAAACTATACCTTAATTATAATGATTTATAATAATCAATAATTAAAACATTTAAAAAAATATTTTAGATTAAGAGTTACCAACCAAAAGAGAGACACATGAATACAAATAATTGAGGAATAACATTAATAAAAGATTATAATATCATGAGAGTAAATATATTCATGATATAATGTGTCAATGTGCTCTATATACACCATATAAAAGTGAATTGGTGTTTAACAACAATACGTTTCAATGGAATGTAAAATGAGATAAAGTCCCTTGCAAAAATCATATCCTTAGATTAAGGAAAAATAAATGACATAATTATGTTTGAAAAATAATAATACACCCAATACCAGTTGATATTAAGTGTAAAAAAATCATTGGTCATTCACACATATTCATAGCATGACATAATCAAGAAGTAGAAGTTTATCCCAAAGAATAGAAATTTGGTAAAGAAGCTACCTTACAAAAATTCCATAGCATAACGGCGTCGCATAGAAATTTAGAAAATGAGTTTATGAAATAGATAAGGGTATATCATCCTATGGACATAAAATTTAATGAAATAAGGATATATATGAACTTATCCAAATATAAGAAAAATGAAATTAAAAGACATGACGTAAAAGTAGTATTTGACTAAAAGAGTACGATGAAATATTGACTTACCTATTTGGTAACATATGAAACATACACCCCATAAAGGATGATTCATAAAATTAAGATGAAAATATGCATAAATTAAATTATATTATAGAAATAATACAAAAATGGGAAGTACATACACCACAAAAAACGAAAATAGTGGAAAATATATCATGAATCTCATGGGAATAAAAAGTTATATTAAAACTACATACCATATTGTAATCAATCAGGTCGCATGAAGAAAAGTTAATAAACAAAAATTAATCACAGAATACCATGAATAGAAAGGGAATCAAGATAATATATATCAAATGGTAGTACACAATACACCACATGCAATAAATAAGTGGTGAATAATGGAAATCTCACGAAATTAAAAGTGGGATACGAACCCTCTTACCTCGTGTACAACTTGTCTCATTTTTTAATTAATATTATGAATAATAAAATAAAGTTAATTTATACTTTCATAAGAACATTGTTATATTTTATTAATCTTTTTATATCACTTATTACCTTGTTATAAATAGTATTCTATCGTTTATGTTAATAATGGTTGTTTGGTCGATATTTTGTAAGAGTCAAAAATGAACTTTTTACAATTAAAAGTTGGTCATGTGGTAAAAATTAAAATATCTCTAGACTGATATTAATGATTTAGATATCATATATATCATATATATCCAGTATATATATATATATATGTATGTATTTATTATAGTACATAACATTTGGAGATAAGATATGAAATGCACTATTCATGGAGATGGTAAGTCGTACGTATTCATGAACACCACTTTCATTTCTATTTTGTATTTTAATGGAGTGGAAAATCATTCATACATAGTTATATTATAATTCCAGTATAATTTCATATATAATTTCTATAACTACATCTTTTATATGTTTCACATATGGCATGAACGAGTCATATCACATTTATGGGGTGGTGGACAACACTTCCTCAAATGAAATTATCGCATTTACCAGTAATGGAAACTAGAAAGGTATGATATAAATTAAAAATAAATAAATAAATAGAGAAATTAAATATAATATATATCACATATAAATACAGTTCCATCATAATTTCTACCATAAGAGGTGGAAGGAGAAGATTGAACAATCATCATTTCGTGAGACAGTAGTTCACCATCCACAAAAACAATATATTCCTTACCAATTAGATAGTGGTGTGTGTATGTGTAGTCCTAATACATCTCATAAAAAAACCTAGTATTTTGATGATACTAGTGTTTTTATAAAATAATATAATAAAAGGAATTTAGGGGGTTGGAGAAGCAAAATAAAAGGAAAGAACTTTAGAGAAGATGTTACCTTAATATCGGGTATTTACCTTTTTTTGAACCAAAAGGTTTAGTTTAATTTCCTTATACCAAGGGGAAGACTTCTATGAGGGGGATAGGGATGTAGGAAGATTAATTGGGCAGAGGTAGGATGATCCAAGGGGCTTGAGAAGTGTTAGGATTGGGTTATAACTGAGGGATTTTTAAACGGGGGAGGAGGGGCACTTTAGGAATGTTAAAAAATATAACATTGTTATATAATGATTTCCGGGTTATAAAGATCCAAAAATTTTTATATTCTAAGATAATATGAATCATGTTCTAAATGAAATCATCCCATAATAATGGGAAAGAATTTGAATATTTTTTAATCATTAAAATCATATTTATTTAAATAATTCATTAATGAGGTAAACATTGCATTATTATTGTGTCATAAATATTTTTGTTTATTTGATGACTAAAAATTATAAAAATAATATCATGATGTATTAAATTTTATTAGATTTAAAATTAATATTTATATTTGAATAGATAACTTATATAACCTAATGTAATAATTTATTTACTAAAAGATATATGTTTTTGTCATTTCTGTCTTTACATTAAATTAATTAATATAATGTGTCATTATCTCTCTAATGTGGCCCCATGTGGTCGAAAAATCGACCCAAAGGATTCCCATGGTCACAAATGTATCTAAAATATGATTAGAACACATGTCAGGGTAATTTAATATTATTATAATATTATTTGTTTTCCCTTATTTACTAGATTTACTATTTAACCATGGTAAATAAAATATTTGTTGAGGTAAATAGTTAAAATGTCTAAAAATTAAGGTTTCACATTTACACAATTTGGACATCCGGATTAAAAATATGGAATAAATTTTTCCAAATTCAAAACACATAAGGGACAGAAATTATTTTAAAATTAATCCACGTTGTCAAAACAAAAAGCGTGTTTTTATGAAATAATAACTATCAAAATATTAACACTTGTTTATGTCCTATTTAAAAGTGAAATTACATATAATGAAAAAAATAGGATTAAATGGTAAAAATATAATTTAATTACTCTTTAAAACCAATTATAAAGATAATATAATCATATAAATAAATTAGATTAAAATGCAGTTTTGAATTAAAATACAGAATTTTTCACTATTCCAAAAAAAATGAACTTTATTTGGAAAATACCATAATTTTATTTAAAGTAAATTTTGGTGTCATGATTCTAAAGAATAATATTATTTTGTCAAATTTAATATATTAATTTGATGAGAACAAGATTTAAAGAGGGTTCTCCATCAATAGGAGGTAAATTAACCTTTTAATGAATATTAAAGTATTTATGCTTAAAATCAGATTTTTTCTTATTTGAAGCCTCTACAATTTTATGCATATATGTAAAAAAATTAACAAAAAATATAATCATATTTTATTTAGTTCTATTCATTCCCTCCAATAAAATGGCTTGGCAGTAACTATCATTTAAAATAATAATAATATATTGTCAGTGTGCAATGTAAGCTTTCAAGGAAACATATTGTCGGTTTTCAGGTATGCCATCAAACATAGCATAACTATTAATGTAAGATTAAAATTTAACTAAATTTTTTTAATAAACAGGAAAATATTATATTCTTCATTTACCTAGGATGTTACATCCTTCCACCTTTTGGGAATTGCGTCCTCACAATTTTAATATTGGGCATGGAAACTTCATTAAAAGTCCCACATTTCAAAAAGTGTCAATAAAAATATCACATTAAATGATAGAATGTGAAATAAAAATGTCACCCAAGATATCTTATACTAGTATTCCATGTAGGAAAAATGGATATGTAATAGAAACAAACCATCATGGTTTTATGGATAGTGGTAGAAAATATTATTAGGAGAAAGTTAACAACTAGAAAATCAAAAACATGTAAGGGGTTAACCGGTCATTGATTCCCTGGTAGTAAAAGTTACCAGATCATGTTTTTGTTTTATGTTAATTTTCATAATTTTTAAGAATCTATTTATGATCTTGAATAAGAACATATGGAAATATACTTACTTTTCATATACAATTTCACAGTTTACTATATTTCTACTAAAAACTCATCTTTTCTCTAAATAATAAGTATTCAAGATGAATTTCCCACATTGAAAGTGATGTAATAAACTTCTAAAGAATAATACAATCCAAAAAAAGATTAACTATATTCTTCCCATGCCATTGACATTAACCAAAAACAAAATTTTTAGTACAAGATCAGATAATTCTCCAAAAGGATAATCTTGAACAAAATGAAAAACTACTATTTATCTTCAAAATTAGTCAAACAATACCAAGAGATCAACAATAATCATTCAATAAAAAAATCCATAAAATTATTCAAATTAATCCAAACTAATATTGAAACCCAAATATCATAAGGATTCAATCATATAGTCTTCTGAGCTAAATCATAACATTTATCTCCAAATAAAATCAGTTACTCTTAAAGTCTCAAACTGAAAAGTAATTATCCTGGTCACATATTCTCAATGATAGTTTAATCATTTCCATAAATAAACCAAATCATATTATGTGTTGAAAAAAAATATTCTTCCAAAAATAAAATTTCAACCACTACTCCACAAATGAGATCCCATAGTATTCTATTCCCCTTAAGTATATAATGTTTCCAAAACTGAAATCATTTTCTAAAATAACATTTATCACTTAATCACCAAATCATTTTCATATATTTACAATATCTATTTGATAAAACATAAGTTCCGAAAATCAACTTATTATTGATCCATAAAATCATTTAATATAAAATAATTGTTCCTAAAAAACAAAGGAATTCGCGTAGGATAGTGTTAGGTGATGCACCCTTGTCGCCTTGCGGTTGTGGGATTGATTATTGCGGCCTTTCTAGACATGATGAGTTGTCACCATTCTTAGGAGTTCTCCTTTTTGTAAAACTAAAATATATCCCGAACATTTTTTAACCGCAAATTATTTCTTATAGCATTCGTTTTTATCCCTATAAATTAATACATCAAATTCATATATATTTTCATTTTTTCACCACTATATGATAATATAAAACTATTCCAAACAAAAATAACATCATACCTTGATCATGGTATCCCTATTGTTTCATTATCGTCTTGTTTATATAGGTAGAAGGTCCATGCATTTCAATATGATTTATAGATCCTTAAAAATCATTTTATTCTTTCATCCAAATGAACCTTTTATAACTTGGGTTATAAGGGACTTCATAGAAAAACATTTTAGGAAAATAATTATGTATGTCATATAATTTCAAAAAATATGACAAAACATGATTTTTATAAAATAGTAAGACCAAATTTTATTTTAAAATTTAAATAAATGGTCTTTTTAAAATACCATAAGTAGGTTATTAGAGACTATATAATAAAAGAAAATATAAATAGGTTACACAACAGTCTCTTTCTTCAGTACCATTTTCAAAATCAAAATACACTTCAAAATCTTGTAATAAGATAAAATATTTGAAAATGCCTTGATAATTCTTACCTTACACTAAAATATGAGAATATTGCGTAAATATTATTTGGTTATATACAACCCATGATCCACAATGATTTCAAGGTATAGTGGAGGTGTTTGATATTTCAAAAAACTGGTTGCAAGTGAGTTGTTTGCAAGAAAATGTTTCACCATCATCTGAACATGACTTTGAAAAAAATATTTCATGCATGTCATCAGGAAGATAAATGAATGTCATTTCATATCCCCCTCCATACATTTGTAACCATATTCCCATGATCTGAAAACATTAAAAAAGGACATAACTGAAATAATAGACCTAGGGACAAACCATGTGTTTTACGAAAACTACAAATCCATAAAGTTGACTAAACCCACCTCGGATACCAACTACTAGTACTTGACATTAATCATTACATAATATTGATTTAAATGAATAATTCACATTCAATATCTATTCATGTTTATAGTTTTATAGAATCTCGCCATATCTATTAAATTACATTTCAGAAAAAATACAATGTGGACACTTCTACTAAGTATCAATTTTTCGTAAAATAAAAACTCTAAAATGACATGTCTAGTCCAATGTTTTAGACATCATTACTTTTACTTGATCCCATACTTGACCTAATTCATTTTTAAATCAGGTGAAAAACAAGTCCAAACATGTGGTGATCATAAAAGGCTCAGTAAGGGTTTTAAAATAATGAAAAGTGACATTAACTATTCAATAAATAAAAATCAATGAAACCATAATTTTCAATCATAACATACCTCATGAAACCTTATAATTTATGAATAACATATATAAATCAAAAATCATAAAGGTAACATGGGGAATCCATATTATACTTAAATTATAGCTATCACAACTATGTAGGGAGTTATGTTGGAATAACCATCACATTATATTCCCTAAATCACTTAAGAGAAACATTAATGTTTACCTCCATCACGTTACCCAAAGCATCAGAAAGCTATCTCAGGCTCTCCTGCCCTAGGTTTATCATGGAACCACACATATACATAAACAATTCCAAATAAGCGTAACTTATTCATAATTCATAAAACAAGAACAAATGAATTATAAAATTTCCACATTTTAATCAAACTATATAATTTCTATATATTGATGTAATCAATACTTTAAAAAAACTATTTTCCATACCATTTAAATCATTTAATAAATCAATTTTTATATTAAAGTGTCCCATACCACATTGAACCTTTTAATGGAATTGAAATTTAAAAAAATAATGGTCCATATAAAAAAATACATAATTTTTTTTAACATGGTCACTAATGAGAAATATTTATTAGAAGAAATCATTAAAACATTTAAAATGATATTTTAGTTAAAGAGTTCCCAACCAAAAGAGAGACGCTTGAATACAATTAATTGATGATTAAAATTAATCAATGATTATAATATTAGGAGAATAAATATATTAATGATAGAATATGTCAAAGGGCAGTATATACACCATATAAAACAGAATTTGTGTATAACAATAATAAGTTTCAACGGAGTGTAAATGGAGACAAAGTCCCTAGCAGTGATCTTATCTTTAGATTAAGGACAAATCAATGATAAAATTCTGTTTAAAAAATTAGAATACACCCAATATAATAGGATATTATGGGTAAAATAATCATACTTCACTCACACATATTCATCACATGACATAATCTAGAAGTAGAAGTTTAACCCAAATAATTGAAATTTGTTAAAGAAGTTCCCTTACAAAAATTTTACAACCAAACAACGTCAATTTTAAACTCATAAAATGAGTTGATGTGAGAGAAAAGGGTCTCTCAACACATGAAAATGAAATTTACAGCAATAAGGATATATATGAACATATCCCAACATAATAAAAAGGAAATTAAAAGACATGGAATAAAATAAGTCTATGAAAAAAAGTGTACGGTGAAATGTTCACTAACCGATTTTGTAACTTACGAAGCATACACCCCATGAACGAAGGATCATAAAATGAAGATGTAAATACCCATAAATTAATTTATATTACACAAATAATACAATAATGGGATGTACATACACCACACAAAAGGAAATAGTGGCAAATAACATGAATCTCACGGGAATATAAAGTGAGATGAAGACCGCTTACAACATTTTAATCAATCGAGTTGAATGAAAAAAAGTTAATAACCACCAATTTAATCACATAATACCATAAATATAAATATAATCAAGATAATATATATAAAAAGGATGTAAATAATACACCACATGAAATAAATAAATCGTGAACAATAGAAATCTCACAAACATAAAAGTGAGATATGAACCCCCTTATCTTTTGTCTGACTTGACTCGTTTTTTCTTTAATATCCTGAATAACAAACTAAAGATAATTTATAATTTTCTAAGAATATTTTAATTTTTATTATTCTTTTTATATCACTTATTTCCATGTTATAAAAATTATGAAATCATTTATGTTAATAATGGTCATATGGTCGATATTTGGTACTTGAGTCAAAAATGAACTATTTATAATTACAAGTTGTTCATATGGTCAAAATTACATTATCTAAATAATGTTAAAATTTACTTATATATCATATATATAATATATATCCAGTATATATAAGCATTTATAATAGTACATAACATTTGGAGATCAGAAATGAAATGCACAGTTCATGGAGACGGTAAGCCGTACGTATGCATGAAAGTTAATTTCATTTCTATTTCATATTTTAATGCAGTGAAAACGGAATGATACATAGGTATAAAAATATTCCAGTATAATATCATATATAATTTCATTAACTCCATACATTATATGTTCTACATATGGCTTGAATGAGTCATATCACTTTTAAGGGGCGGTATTCCGCACTTCCTCAAACGAAATTATCGCGTTTACCCATAATGGAAACCTTAACGTTATTCTATAAATGATAAATACATAAGTAAAGAGGCAAAATAAATATAATATATATCACATATAAATATATTTCCATCATAATGGACTCCATAAGAGGTGGTAAGTTAGGATTGAAAAATCATCGTTTCGTGCAATAGTAGTTCAATATCCACAGAAACCGTTTGTTCATTACCCATTAGATGGAGGTGTGTTTATGGTTAGTTAGAATAATTCTCATAAAAACAACCTAATATATTTATGATACTTGTGATTTTATAAAATAATAGAATAAGAGGAGTTAATGTGGTTGGAGAAGTAAGAAAAATAAATGAACTTAAGATATGACATTGCCTTTATATCAGGTATCTCCCTTTGGTTTAACCAAAAGGATCAATTGGATTGCTTTATTCCAAATGGAAGGCTTATAGGAAAATGGTATGGTAATAGGGAGATTAATTGGGCTGAGTATGGATGATAAAAGTGTCTTTAGAAGTGTGAGTAATGGGTTAGAATTGAGGGTTTTTATAAGGGGTGGAGGGACTCTTTAGGAATGTTTAAAACATTATTTTATTAAATTATAATTTTCGGTTTCTAAAATCCAAAACATATTATAGTTAAAGATAATATGACTCATTTTATAAATAAAATAATTCAATAAGAAATGGATAGGTTTTGGATATAGTTTTAATCTTTATAATCTTATTTATTTAAAACATTCATTAATGAGGTATACCCAACATTATTATTATGTCATAAATATTTTGATTTACATTAATATCTAAATATTATAAAAAAATATCATGATGTATTGAATATTTTTATATTTCAAATTATTATTTAAAATCTTAGTGAAAAATTATATAACCCCATTTAATAACTAATTTACTAAATGATATATGTTTGTGTCATTTTTGTCTTTATTTTAAATTAATTAATATGTAGTGTCATTATCACTCCCATGTGGATCCATGGTGTCCCAAAATCAACCCAAAGGTTTCCCGTGGTCGGAAATGTATAATAAAATTGGATTAGGAAATATTTTTGGGTAATTTAATATTATTATAATATTATTTGTTTACCCTTATTTACCAGATTTACATTTTATCCATGGTAAATAAAATTCTTACTAAGGTAAATATTTAAAATATCAAAAATTAAAGATACCTATTTAAAAAAATTAGACTTCCAGATTCCAAATATGGAATAATTTTTTCCAAATAGAAATCTCATAATAGGTAGAAATTAATTTAAAATTAATTATCGTTGTCAAAACAAAATGTTTGTTTTTACGAAATAATAACTATTAAATGATTGACACTTTTTTATGTCAAATTTAAATGTGAAGTTACATACAATGAGAAAAATAGGATTAATTGGTAAAAATTTAATCTAGTTAAACTCAAAAATCATTTAGAAATATAATCTAACCATATAAATAAATTAAATTAAAAGACAGTTTTGAATTAAAATACTGTACTATTCATTATTCAAAAAAAATGAACATTATCAGAAAAATACCAAAATTTTATCCAAAGTAAATTTTGATGTCCCGGTTCTAAATAAGAATATTATTTTGTCAAATATATAATTTAAAGTGACCAAAACTAGATTTAAATAGGGTTCTCTATCAATAGGCGGTAAATTGACCTTTTAATGAATATGTATTTATGCTTAAAATCAGATTCTTTCTTATTTGAAGCCTTTAATTTTTTGGATAAATATAAAAACATTTAACAAAAATATATAATAATATTTTATTTAGTTCTATTAATTATCACAAATACAATTTCTTGGTGTTAACTATCATTTAAAATAATAATATTATAATGTTAGTGTGCAACGTAAGATTTCAATGAAACCTATTTGTTGCGTATCAAGTATGCGATAAAACATAGAATCCATTTTAAAGTAAAATTAATATTTAATTCAAAAATTTCAATAAATATGTAAATTTTATATTCTTTATTTACATGGGACGTTACAATGCATATGAATTTCTACTCAATGCATCAGCCACCAAATTTTATTTTCCCAGTGTGTACATCAAGTTAAATTCCAAAATCTGATGATACTCCATCCATCTCCTTTTACTAAAATTCAAATCCCATTGTGAGAAAATATGTTTCCAGATATTTTGGTCCATGAACACAAAAAATCTCTCACCAAAGAGATAATAACGCCAATTCATCATGCCATGGACAACTGCTGCTATCTCAAAATTGTGTGTGGGGCAATTCATCTCATGTAATATCAACTACCTTAATCCATAAGTAACCACATATTCTATTTTCATGAGAAAACATAGAGACCTAAATCCCAATGAATTATAGTACACCAAGTACCCCTGTGTTGATTTTGGAAAAATCTACATAGGTGCTGATTTAAGGTGAACATTCATCACTTGAAAAGATTTCTGGCAATCCTCAAGCCATTGTAATGGAACGTTTTTCTTTATCAAAGCTATAATTAGTGAGGAGATTCATGATAATTCATGCAAAAATCATTTTTAATTACCATTAAGAGTAGAAAAATATCATATCTCAATGATATTATTCAGTTTTTTCTAATAGATGACAACTTCATTCTTATACAGATAAACAAAAACACCTTTTTAAGAAATAACAAGTTCAAGAAGGACTACCTATTGAATACAAAAATCACCCTTTTAAAATTTGCCGCACAAATGGTGATCTCTTGCGATTTCCTACACTATCGATAAGTGTTCTTAATTATCATCTCTTATCATCTATTGTACTGATATATCATCCAAAAACACCACAAAAAAATAATCAAGATATATATGAAATATCAAATTCATCAATTCCATAAATACCACTGGTTCATTCATTTGACCTGAAGGAATTACTATGTATTGATAATGATCATATCTTTTTTAAAAGATTTATTCTGGATGTATTCCTTCCAAAATCACAATTGATAATATCCTAATCGTAGTTCAATTTTAATGAAACAGAAATCTCCCATAAATTGATCAAATAGATCATCAATTCATGGAAGTCGATATAGTTTCATTGTAATAACTTGGTTAAGCTTACGATAATTAATGCACAACCAAAGAGTTCCATATTCTATCATTATGAACAAGATTGGTGCTTCCCATTGAGACATACTCTACCGAATAATGCCTTTTCATTATAGCTTAACAATTTTTAATTTCAATTCCTTTAATTCTATTGGAGACATACTATAATATGGAAGGGAAATAAGACTAGTCCCATGAAGAAGATAAATCATAAAATCCTCTTACATTACAGGTTGTAACCCTGATATGCTCTTTGGAATGACATCTGGAAATTTATCCACTATTGCTGAAAAACTAATATTCTCAATCTCTTTCATCTATACCAAAGTCAATGCCACCAACTAGTAAGAGATTGTTCCCATTGATGGAGCTAAAATTCCTATTTCACTGGTCTTTACAATCATTTCTCCACTGAAGAGATGATTGGAGCCATCCAAAATTGTGATAATAACTATTATATTATTATAGTTGTTCTAATCCTTGAGTATTGTCAACCAATACACACCCCATATTGCATCAAAGTCATCCATCTCCAAGAATAGGATTTCCCATTTCATCTCAACTCCATACAAAGTTATAGAACATGATCTTCACATAAAGGCTCAAAATTAGCTTCTACCAAGTGGATTTTTATGTTTTATCACATAGGGCATCATCTCACGTTTTAAACATAAAAAATAAAAAGAATGAGATGAAATGAAGGAATGCGATGCACTAGTATCAAACAAAACTGGCATAAGGGTAGAATTAAAAACAAATGTACCTCTCACTATAGATGGTCCAACCTGATCATATACCATCATCTACTCAGCTCCATACAATTGCTTAGTTGATGCACTCTTCTCCATATTGCCTTTCTGAGATATCCATTGGTGGGGAGTCATAGTATTCTTACAATCCCCATGGCTAGCTCAATTATGCTATCTAGTATATGTTATCTGCCCACGTTTGGTCGAAGCATATGATGATTGCGATACCTAAGAAGTGTCTCGAGCACCTGACTTCAGAGAACTTTGACAATAGAACTAATGATGAATCATAGGCTATTAGATATGAAATGGTTGCTATTTTTCCACAAAATCTCAATTCATGTGGTAAAATGAACCACATGGGAAATATACTGCCTTTCCCTTTGGTAATGGAGGATGGTTCACTAATCCCGTCATTTGATTTTTATTTCTACACCCACCCTAGAAATAGGTCTCCCTCTTCCTATTTCTCCCATAATTCAAGAAGTCTCTATTTCCAATAGGTATAGTGATACTTTCTCCTCACATAGATTTTTATATATCAAATTCAAACACAATTTATCAAATCACTATCTCTGTATAACTAGTAATATAGAGAACCACAATCATTGAGCTAATATTCTACATTATCCTAGACATGAAGATGTGTGACTTCACAAATGCACTAGCCAAAACCTCGGGACGAAAGAACACTAAATTCTTGAATATTTCCACATACTCAGTGATAAAGATATTATCTTGCTTTAGGCTAATGAAATTATATGTTTTATGGATCTTTAATGTGTGATGATATAATAGGTTATTAAAAAATTCGGTAAAATCCTCCAAACATAGTCCCTGATTCCCCATGAAATAAAGAAAATGTTCCCACCATTGTTGTGTAAGATCCTCAATCATATAAATGGATAAATTGACCATGAAATCCACTAGTGTGATGATGAAATTGAAGATAAGATTCTACCAACACAATGACACCTCTTCCTTTTTGGGTTCAGTAGCACCCTAGAAGATGGGTGGATTCAACACCGTGAATAAGATAGATTGATAAACATTCCTTGTCTGACCCATCCAATTGCCCATGTCCACATATTAGAATGCCTAGAAGATACTCAGAATAAGCTCTTGGTTTACCATTGTATTAGATGAAGCCACATTTTATATAGCTTCTTCTAGTTGGTTTCTATGATTCCTAGCTAGTTCCATTTTCCAAAAAACAACTACTTAGTAAGTCAAAATCTTTAGAAATTGATGGCTTAGCATTTCAAATTCAATCACATCTACTATAACAACATTATTTTACAAAAAAATTTGTTCCCCACATTTAACCATTTATTAAAAGTCTAATTCTTATTTTTTAAATTCTACCCATTTCAATATACATCAATAACCCCATTTTCAAAATCATTTATTTGAAAAAAATGAAAAATATTTCAAAATTTCCACCATTGCACAAAATCATAAATCATTATAGAAAATTAAATATGCAATCCTAGTGGGATGTTATTCCTATAAAATGTATGTAATTCACATCTAATTGGATAAACCCGTGACAATGGGATTTCCAAAATATTATAAGTGTCACCAAAACACTTATGTAATCAACTCCTTGGTAACTTGTTGTTAAGCATAAAAGGGTAGATATTTATTTTTTTCTCAAAATTTCAGTTCCTAATAATTCACATCCTTTCTATTATAATAATCCCAGGAATAGAAAAGTTATAATTTCAACTAAAAGGCTAAGAAAATTGATGGATACTTGTTCCACAACTGAAGGAAGTAACTGATACCATTTATCTTAAAGAAGTTTTTGATCGAAAAAACTGATACCTTTTTTAATAACCCACTTATTCTCATTTTATTAACAATACAATGAATCATTACATGTCATTGAGAGACTTCCACAATATGAAAAAGGATTTAAATAAATTATGATGGGTTTTGATACAAGTGGGGGATTATTTAACCTTTATGAAATAAACCTCCAACCAAACAACCATAACCATAGAACAATTATATGATGCATGATAAAAACAAGACATATCAAACATAATATTTATAAAAAACCATAAAAATGTTTACTAAAATTGATGAAAACTATACATACAATGAAATTGTGGAATAAAACCACAAGATACTCCACGACAGCCATAAGACCCCACGCTTCACAAGCTCGATGCTCCAATCACCAAATAAATCAAGTATTATGATGTGCTGTGAAATATGTATAATGCATTAAATTTTTGCATGTACCAGAAGATAGAATCTGAAAAATCACCAAAGTGTAAAAGCAGGGGTGAGTATAATGCTTTGTGGGATTTCCCCAATGACTTCCCTTCGGATGCCACTAGGATAGATTTTTTACAAACATTTATATAAAATAGTTTATATAAAACAATTTCTAAAAATAGATTGTAACTAAATATAAATAAGATCAAAAAAAATTTATAACCAAAAAGTATATAAGTGATTTTTCAAACCATTTCCCAACAAGTCATATATCTAGAAGAATGACCAAACAAAGCATTAAAACCATTTTTCAATATCATTCTTGCTTAACCATTCCATGGTTCACCGCCCACATGCACCCATACATGCTTCGTTGGACAGTTCCATGCTGATGAGAGTTCTCTCTTCCAATCACCATATTTCCCAATAACACACACCCATAATCTAGGGCCATTTACCTTGTACCTCAATGGTACATGTACCATATTCAGGGGCATGTCAAAGAAGAACTCAGACAAACCATATATGCCAAAACAATTAAAATAAACCAATTCAAACCTTTTAAAAAAACAATTCATTTTTTGAAACCTTTAAATGAAACAATTCCAATAAAAAATATCATTTCAAATAAACCATTACTTTCATTTTAATCACATTAAAAAAATCTATGAGCCATTATTCCCGAATATCCAATTTCAAAACATCATTTTAAAATCAAGAATCAAACACTTCGTTCACAAGCACAAACTGTCTAAACTTCCACATCCATTAATTTTTTTTTCTATCAATCATAATGATATAAATTCACAATAAAATCAACACAATGAAAACAATTCAAACCCATTACATTCATTTCTACGAATAATAGTTGAGTGAGAGGCCACGTACCTTGATGGTTTTGATAAAAACTGAAAACGGGCGATGAATGCTCAAGAAAACTAGGTTTATTCCCCAAAAATATCATTATATCACATCTACTACAATAAAAAAGAAAAAAAAATTTCATATTTTTCATCCACAATCTTAGATTTTCCCCTAATGGATGTAGATCCATGAAACTGAGAATTGAGGAGATGTAGATCTTAGTAGATCTAAGAAACTGATCAATAATGATGAAGAACGATCTCATACATAACAAATCTAGATTCGAATCAACAAAGGAAGACTTCAAATTTCCCCTTGACCAATGAAAGAACCTTATTTGGACAAAGGTGAAGAAATATCCAAATTTAGATCTAGTTTGAGGAAAAACGAGTTGATTAAAGGCTTGTCTAATCAAGATCAACTTTTTATGGAGGTGGTTTTTAACCCACATTTTGTTAGTACAAAGGATTAGGAAAATCACGTGCTAACCATGCGCTAGATTCTACCTTTAAAATCACCTCATAGGGCCTCCTCACATAATATTCCTAACCATGTACACACCATGCTGAAGCTGCTCTCCAAAATCTTCAACTTCATACGGTTTATACTAGGCTTTATGCACTAGTTGGAAAAACCGTACGTAGCATGGTCACCTATCCTTTGGCCCCAAAAACCAATTGAATGTTCACCAAACTCTCCCTCCCCCAATAAAATTTATATACTTAAAAAAAATAAAGGGTCACATTAAATAATTAGTATTAACTAAAATTTCACTCAATAAGAATGAATCACCGCTAGTATGGAATTTTTTTTACGTACAGAATTGACATAACCCTAGTACAAGACACCAAGGGATTTGTGTCAAAGATATAAAAAGACACTGCCAGACTCAAAGAAACCATTTGGTCAAGTCAAAACCAAAATAACACTACCAAGGTCACACCAAAATACTAAGAAACCGCAATTGTTTATCAAAATTATTTACATTGAATTAAATTCTATAACTGCTATATTATGGTATTTAATATGAAAAATATTATAATTATTTTCTCCTAAATGCTCGATATAATGAATTTAGATGTTTTTTTGACTTTCTATATAGGGAATCATGTTATCCAGATGAACATTGATATTCTTCCATATTCTTCTGTTAATAAAGGAAGCAGATTTCCTTGTTCCATATATTAAGAGATTAAATATATGTGAGGAAGTTTTATAGATGTATGTAAGAGAGCTAAAACTTATTATTAGAATAAGATGATATTACCTAGTCTATCTTGTTCTACTAAACTGGGGAATTAAAAGCTCTATACATATCTAGTTCTTTCATGTAGTCAAGAACATAAGTGTCCACAACACTCTAATTTTCTAATGTTTCAATATCCATACTCAAGATGAATTTTTGAAATACTTTAAAGCATTCATGTGATGAAATCCATAAAAAACTGAGCATATCTATCCCTTCATACCTTTAGAATTATCAGTTTGTATATCTCATTTTACAATATGATTAGTTATTTATACTTAATTTATTTTCACACACACTATCTCCTACTAAAAACTGGATGATACTCTAATATCATCTCAAATATATTCTTACCATTTATAATCCCATGTATAAGTGTGGTAGAGTTATTGTGTGACCTATTGTATGCTGTACTCCCTTAGGTAATGGTAGAAGATCAGCAATGTGGTTTGGAAAGTTTTATACTATTTAAACCCTAATCAAAGTTATATATCTAAAGGATTATTTATATAAACTTCTTGGTGGAAGGTGATAACTAATTTGAGAGTACGTAATATTAATTTGAGACCAAAACTCTTTTATTAATATTTCCACTACTTGTTTTATTTTATCTTAATTTATATTTATTCTTTAATATTGAAAATTGATTTCGAAATGTAAACAAAATTAATTTTTTTATAGTTAACTATAATTAGTTTTTTTATTTGTTTTTGGTTATGTAAATTGATTTCAACGTATTAAGTAAAATTATATATTTCATTATTTGAGAACTAATAAATCTCCTATTAAATCTCTTGAAAGAATAGAATTTATAATGATATGATATTTTGGATAAATTGGTCATAAATAAATTAATTATGGGAATATTTTTAATCCATATAGGGTAGAAATTTTTATTGGGTACTCAATTCACCCCCATATGAGTTACTAAATCTAATAAAAAAATTAATCACAACATAACTAGTGTAAAATAAATAAGTATAAAAATCATTTTATCATTTCACCTATGTATAAAAAATTATGAAATGAGCATGATTTATACTAATTTTATCATTGTATAACCCATGGAAGTTAAATGGGTGTAATAAACATATTTTCTTTATAAAAATAAAATATTAAGGGAAAAAATATATATGGTATCCTTGAATAATATCCTGAGTAATAAAAAAAGAAATATAAAAGGATATCATCATGAATGGAAAATAATTTTAAATATTACTTGGATCTTTTCCTAAAGAAATTAAATCTTCTTTGAAGATATATTTTTAAATTAAAAAATTAATAAAATATATTTTTAAACCTTTTCTTGGAATATCACATTGAAAACACAAAAATAAATATTTAAAAATAATTTAATTTATTTGTTAAGTAAAATAATTTTTCCTCATTTAACAAAACATTTTAAAACCTAGAAAATTATGAAAATCAATTTCTAGGAAATTATACATGAAAATTTAAAACAGAATATTCAATTAAAATAAATTGCATGATGATTGAAATTTCACTTTATTCATGCATGTTAAAATAATGATTCCTTTCAAATAAATTTTAAAAGAAAATATGAATTGATTCTAAATGATTTGAAGAGTCCTACAGAAATTATATGTAAAAATTAATAAATGGTTCAAAATTTATTAAATAGTCTATTTTAATAGTGTTAAAAAGTGGATAAATATTTTAGAAAACATGGTTTTAGAATAAAATGTTGATTTCAACTAAATAGTGAGATAAATATGATTTATTAAAAAACAATTTGAAATGTTGAGTATATAATGATAGAAAAATGAAGGGAAAAAATTATTCCCATGAAATTATTATAGCATATAAAAATTGATGATATTCTAGACATATGGGTCATAATATATGATCATAAAAAGCAAAAACATAAATAATTCTGATAAACGATGAGATTTAACCATAAAACCCATTCCTATATTGTAACACTGAATTATAAGAATATTGAAAGAGATATTATAAAAAGGTTATGTAAATACAAATAACTTTTTGGTTAATAATCCCAAAATACATTTAATGGGATTATATACACCACATAAAATAAAAACAAAGTGAATATATGTTGTGTCTCACAAATAAATGCGAGTTAGAAATCCCATTACTTAAGCATCAACATCATTCATACACATTCGATACCCTAGAATAATAAATATAATTTTATTATTAAACAATTACAAAATAATAATTTTATATATCATACAATATATTAATAACTAATTTCATTTTATTACCTTTTTATTAACAATTCTATGTTAAAGTCATGTTTTGTGTAATACGTTCTTTTTTCATGTATTTCTTGATTTGGTATTTTCAGTCCTCATACATGGTTCTAAAATATTAAAAAATTTAATCATGATATAAATATATTATATATATTCATAATATATGTATTTATAATAATCAATAAATTCCTGAGATAGAAAATGAAAAACACTATTCTTGGAGAGAGTTTGTTGTATGTACCCATAATCAATACTTTGATTTTCCTGAAAAATGAAATGAAAGGAAGGTAAAAAATATATTATATTTAAATAATAAAATCATTCATATAAATGAAATGTATTTATTTAAAATTATCTGCATTATATTACATTTAAATCACATGTGTTGAATGAATTACATCGCTTCATGAGGCGATAGTCTGGTCTACGCATGAACAATGATTTCATGATCCATATGATGGAATAAAAGAAGGATTTATGTTATGAAATCAACAAAAATACATAATTATAATGAATATAATTGGTATATAATTTCATTATTTTTAATTACAATTTAAGGAGGATGAGTAAGGAATAAAATAAAATGTCTGATTTGGGGTATTACATCTTATTTGTAAAACTTGTTTTGGTCGTCCCCAAAAATATTATTAGATTTGAGTAATGAACAAAATTAAAATTATTTTATTGGAGGATGGATTTGAGGATGTTATTTTGGTAGGTATTGGTTGAAAAAATGTGTTTTTTATTTGTCTAGGGGTAAGGGGAGAGGTGTCCTTTTATAAGTACGGTGAGTGGCTCACTTTTAATTTTTGAAAACAATTTTTTACCCAAGTTTGTAACATTCCAAAATGCACCAAAATGGGAAATTATCTATCATAGACGTTATAAGGTCAATATATTTCCATAATATAGGTTTTGGACACGTTTTTATGTCATTTTACCCGTTATAGTTCTAGTTTACCCCGTGTAAACCCATTTTCACCTTACAATGGTAATTTATTTTTACAACATTTATAATTCATAATGGTCCAATATTTTGTTGAACATATTAGAAAATATAAATTATTGTCCTTATAAATATGGAATACATATTTATAAATTAAATTAAAATAATTAGAATATTTGAATTTATAATTAAACCCACATAAATTATGAGAATGTTATTTTCTAAAGAAAAAGTGTTTGGAAGTTTACTAAGTCTCAATATGAAAATTTACAAAAAAAATAGATTCAAATTAAATAAATTTGATTAATAGATATATAACTGAATTAATTTTACTACTAAACCTTTATAAAAACAATTTTTAATTTTTAAAATTCATTAAATGAAATTTCCATTATTAATAAAAACTAAAATTATTGAATATTCACCCAAAAATATATATTAGAAAATTATAAACAATTATCCATAAGATAATTTTAATATGAAAATTCAAGATATATATTTATATTTTTAAAATATTTTTTATGAACATGACAAAAAATAAATTTAAATTATGTTTTAAAATGGTGAAAAAACTGATTTTTAAAATGATATAGTTTTTAAGGGTAATTTTTTATTCTTATATATTTTTCATAAAACACATAAGATTTATTTAAAAAACATGATTGATTTCAAAATATACTAATTTAATTAAAATAAATAATAATTTTTTGTAATTAATTTATGTAAAACATATTTGGGTGAATAGAAATAGTTTTTCATATTTTTTTCCCATTTTTTAGAATATTTTTTATTTCATTTCTAATTATTTGGAGAACAAATGATTAATTTTTTATTCTTTTTTAAACCGTATTTTTTTTAATGATTCTATTCATACACAACATTCTAATGGATTTTCTATTAATACTATATTAAATAATTATATTTTATTATTTTTTAATATTTTTTAAACATGAAATTACATGTAATGAATGATAAACTAAATGATTTGTGTAATTAAAAATATAAAAAATATTTAATTGAATTTCAAAAGAGGTTTTGACAAAATATCATAGTGTTATTTTCATCCTCCATAAAATCAATTTCTCATTGAAAAATCATAACATTGGTTCTAAAAACTGAGGACACTTCTTCATAATTAAATCATATGGTCCCATGTAGCTTTCTCATGATGGGGGTTTTACCAATTAATATTAACCATGTAGTGGTGTTATTTTTTAGAAATTACTCTATTCAATCCAAAATCCCCACTAATTGTTCCACTTAACGATGATCCTTCTCTAGTGGTACAACATCTTAGTTGAATACATGTGACAGATTAGTTATATACTTCTTCGGGACAAATTAATGAAACACATACTGAACCTGATAGAGGATCACTAGAAGTGGCATGTGATATGAAACAATTTTTATATGACCAAGGATTATAAAGGGAATACTATACTAAGGGGTTAGGTTTCTATTATTTCTTCCCTGGTTATATTTATAGAGACAATGTATCACTAAGTTCACAGTCTACATCACATTGTTAATCATCATATTACATTTCTATCATCTTCATTTTACCCTTACAAGTTCCATAAGGTCGATAAATTTCTACACCATTTTATTAGCTATTCCAGGTCCCAATATCATTTTTTTCTGCAACAATATTCTTGTACATTGGTTTATTAAACTTGTTTAAATAAAGGACCTTATAGGATCCATCTGAATGCTCTAGTGAAATCTATTGTTGTATGAAAACTCAATTTGAAAAATGTGTTGATAAAAAATCATCCAAAATCCATATAATATGATCATAAAATATCCTTTATCATTTGAATAGTTTAATTATATTAACCATCAATCTGAGGATAATTATTAGTGCTTAAACTCATCTATTTATCCACATATAGAAAAAATAATACTATAACAATTATTGGTAGAATTCAAATTTTTATTGTAGAAAACTAAATATTGAACTCCGAGTAATCTAAAATATTTCTATATGTTTATTTTGGATAAAGTATCTATAGAGAAATATTATCTAATAGAAATGAAGTGTTTTGAATTCATAAGGTGGTATAATTCAAGCATAATGACCAATGTATCAAAGATAAGATAAACCCTAAAGGATGCCAGTATTATTAATCTCATTTTCACAAAGTGTAAAGGAATTATTCATCAAATAAAATTTTCACTAAAATATATTTGAAATAAAAATATTTTATTTCCATAAGTGTCTTTAAAATATCCATAATCTTGATAAAATCCTGTAACATAAAACCTAATAAGGGTTGTTAATGACTTTGAACAACAAGATTGACCTTATACTAAAACCCCATGGTCGTATCTAAAACTATTATATTAATCTTACATGGAGACATATACATATCCAAAAGTTAATTTACAATTTATTCATTATATAAGTTTATACCATATACCAAAATATTTTCATTATAATATTGGGTTAATCCTTGTAACAATATAATCTCATATGTGATTTCATTATTCTAGAATCTATATATATTGAGATAATTAGAAGACATTTCACTAAATTATGAACAATAATATTTCTATAAGTCTTCTTCATAAATAATCAAAAAATAAATTAATAATTAAGGATGGGAGAATAACCATTACATGATTAGCATGATTCTCTTCGCCCATTTTGATTACATAATCTTTCCATTTATCTCTTATCTTAACTGTTTTGTGTGTCTTAGCATCCACATCATCCCTTGGATTGCGGGATTGATTACAATAATGTCCACACTCCTTGATCTTGAAACATTAGAGTGTCCTTTTTGTATTTCTTTTGATATATATATCCATTCATTTAATTAACTGGCCTCATTAAATCAATTCAACATTATTTTTATTTATTGTTAAGATTACCACACATATAAAACCATCTAGTTCCATTAAATCATTATTTTTGGGGACTCTTCCAACATTTATGTCATACAAGTGACATTAATTCCATTCTAACATGTGATTTATTCAATTTCTCATGAAAATCAATGATCATTTTCATTTCAAAACCATGGTAATTTTTTTATTATCCAATTTCAATTTCTACCTTCTATTTACATCAAATTAATTATTTGTAGCTTCTATGTATCTTATATACAATTCCTTTTGTGCACATTGTCTTATGACACCAAAGAATAAATAAATTTTTCTTTATTTACTGATGACTAAACTAGAAGTATAATGTGTGAGTTTTGTAAATTTAGATTTTAAGGTACCAAAAGATTCAACAGCATTCTATTTAATATCAAGAAATTTCTTCTCCTTCCTAATTCATAAAATATGGGGGTAGAACATAGTAAAAATATCTACTTACACTCATCCAATTATAAGAGTAAATTACATTATCTTGATTTTTATTCTTAATATGGTTCAACCATTGATAAAATTAACCATTTAAATAACAGACAACAAAATTAATTTTTCATTATATAGATATTGGTGAATAGAAAATATAATTTAAGTGATGATGATCCTTTTCTCAACGACAAGTGGATTAATGGGACCACTAAATGAGTGTTAATGTTACCTCATCAAGGGATAAAAAAACACTTATCCCTTCTTTTCTTGTTCATAAGTTCATCATGACTCAAAGATTAATAAATTTTTGTGGGAATAACAGTGATATTTTTCATTCTAGATCCAATAACATTCAATTGATTAGTAGGAAAATCATTTCTTTGTCTGTTGTATAAATAATTGTTATGATTACATCAGGTTCCAACCATTGAAAAATATATAATGTATAGTTTTAGAAACCCAAATCTTATTATAGAACCACTTAGTCATGAAAATTTATTTGCAGGATGGCTAAATCATGACCCCATATTTTAAATCTATGAAACCTTAGGCATAACATGGTCCATTTATGGTGCTTATTAAAATCCTTTATGATAGTTAATAAAGAGTTAAGGAATTTACAAAACATATACATAGGGGTTTTAATATAGGTTTGCAAAAAGGACCATTGTAACTCACCAGGTGATGGTCAAGTACAAATCAATAATACATTTTCAGGGTTATTACACTTATACACCATTATACCAGAGCCACATCTATTTTTAAAATCCATATATAGATGTAATTTCATGGAAACCACATTCTCTATCCTTTATTAATTTTTTTGATTATTTCCAATACTTTGAATCATCCATTGACTTATTCTTATTCATATACCTAGACATGTACTTAAAAATATCCATTGGGGTCTCACAAATATTTTCTAATACGAGCATATGAATGTTAATTAAGCCATCAACTAAGACCAACTGTAGAAAAACAAACTACATATGACAACCCTGCTTTTTATTACAACTTAAGCATGCTTTATTACATAAAACATCACTTGATACAACAAAGAAGATCGAGAGGTTTAGTTTCTTTGGGTCTTAGGATCATTACATAAAAACTTTAAACTTGAAATACAACATCTTTATTGAAAACTTCCTTTACATGACCACTACATTCCTTCGTACTTAGCATTGCATGGGATAACCTGAGGACATGCATAAGAAAAGGGTGAGCTATAAAGCCCAGTAAGGGAGTACACAATTTATAACATGAGGAGTAAAATACATGTTAGGAAATAGAAACATCAATAGATCATTAGAGTAACATGAACATAAAGGCATGATAAAGCATGATAACCAAAACATGGAAATGTGGCAACAACACTTAACATTGAATTAGCATGAGCCAAGGATCATTGCACATGGAGCATGAGTAAACCCTCATTGCACTTGAAGCACGAGTAAACCCTCGTTGCACTTGAATTAGCATGAGTCAACACTCATTGCACATGACGTATCATGATAATATACTTTACCCAATGCATTGGAGCGCTATAAGGTCGCACCCTTCTTAAACATTTCATTTCATGCATAAGTGTGCCACATGGATCATAAAACATGGATTCATAAAACATAATCATTTATTCCACGATAAAGGAATTTGGAATTCATACATGAATCTTTACAATCAATATGTAAATGTGCATAAAGGTGAACACCCTTGATGGAGAAATGGGCATGGTATTCACTACACAATGACATTGGCTTAGAAAATTGGTGCGATTTCGGCAGCGTAACGGTGTGACATAAGAATTCATAAAAAATGTTTGATGAGAGAGAAAGGGGTTCCTCATCATATTTACATGTAATGGACAGTTAGGAGGTCATATAGATACATTTCCCAACAATTGAAAAGGAATTTAGATTCATGATACAAAATTATTGCTTGAATATAAAAGAGGAGAAAAATGTTCCTTTCGGAATTTCGGCATAGTAACGGGTGTACATGGGAGGCATTTAATTAGAGAAAAAGGGGTCTCCCATCATTCAAAAAATAAAAGGGCAGTGTGGGAGAGGTGAGAAACCATATCCCAACATTCATAATTGAAATTAAAAGGGCAATGAAACATAAAAAAAATTGACAAAAAAGAGAAAGGAAGAAAATCCCTTACTTGGAAGTGTGCTTCCAAAGGCTAGAGAGTGGATTGTGAGAGGCTTCTTGGGAGCTTGGGGCACCTTGGGAGGATTCTAGAGAGAGTAGGGCAGAGGTTGGACGAACTCAAAGAGCTTTTAGTGAGGAGGAAGTGGGAGCTTGGGTGGGTTTATATAGGAAAGGTGAGGGAATTCTTTATTATTTAGGTTTGGGACCCCTTATATTAAAATAATCCAAACCAAAAACCATCCCATGGTATTTGCCCATGGTTTCTGGAAAAGGAAAGATGAAAAAAATATTTTACAAGGCCATGGTCCGAACTTATTAAAAATTTAGGGTTGCTTATGTGGAGGTGAGTCACACTCCCATGGAAATTAATTTAAAAAGGAAAAGTGTTGAATATGTCTTGAGGGCTCCATTAATGCTTTGAAAAGTAAGTCAAACAAACCCAAAACCTCATTATTTTAATGATAAAACACAAATTGGCCGAACATAAGGATCATGGTATTTTATTACATCACCATTGGGTCACTATGATGTCATAAAACACATTATATATTTAAATGGTATTTAATTTTTACCCAAAAATTTGACTGTCTCAGAAAATTATGAAAAATTCACCATTGGATAATTTCGAAATCCTGATTCCAAAAATAATATTTATTTTTTCTAAATAATTTTCAAAATATGTGAATTTTCACTTTTAAAATAAAAACCGACATTTATAAAAAAATTCACGGGTTTTGACAGAAATGGCTTTCAAACCTTAATAAAAATTTTAATTGCTTTCATACAATTATAAGATCATTTATATTTAATAAAAATTAATGTAATATTAATAATAATATTTTAAAAATATTATTTAATTCAAAAATCCTTTCATTTAATAAAATATAATTCTTAATTAAATAATAACTAAAAACACCATTTGTACTTTAAAAACTAATTACAATGTATCAAAAATGACTAGAAATTAAATTCATTAATATATACAAAAATAAATTACATGAACATGGTGCTACTTATTTGTTACATAACCCCCTTAAAATAGCCGCATAAGACCTAAGGGTAAGGTGCGCGATGGTGACAGACTCTTGGGGTAGCTCGGATAACATCGCTCGAGTGGTAATTTCAATGAACTTCCACTTTTCCCGTAGACGATCTCGTTCGAGCTTGACTTGATGAAGATCAGCTTGGGCTTGGTCAAGGGAAAAGCCCAAAGACGCCACCTCTTTTCTGAGCTCTGAAAAATGGGCTTCGTAAGGGGAAATTCTACTGGATGAGGCCATCGCTTCCTTTGTCTGAGTAGAAATGGGTTCGTTAAAGCCTTATATTTATACTACTCAGATGATCACTGCTCAACGGCTAAAAAGTAACGGTCACAAATCTTAACGTAAAACTAAAGAATTTGACATCTTATAAAAAAAAATTTCATAAAGAAACATTTAACTGAATCAAGAGGAATTTTCTATTAATGAAACTTTGGGTCGTTACAATATTCCCCCCTTAAGAAACTTCGCCCTCGAAATTTTCCTTTTCCCACACAAAAACAAATGTGGGTAACTTAGCTTCATCATATCCCCCGACTCCCAAGTTGCTTCTTCAAACTTGTGGTTTCTCCACAACACCTTGACGAGGGGCATTGTCTTATTTCGTAGAATTTTTTCTCTACGATCCAAGATCTTCACTGGTTGATCCTCATAAGAAAGATCGTCTTCTAATTGTACCACCTCGGAAGAGAGTACATGTGAAGGGTCTGGTATGTACTTCCTTAAGAGGGATACATGGAAGACATCATGCACCTTGGCCATAGTAGGTGGAAGTTCTAGTCGATAGGCCACAGCCCCAACATGATCAAGAATCTCGAAGGGGCCAATGTACCTTGGACTTAACTTCCCTTTCTTTCCAAACCTCATGACCTTCTTCCACGGAGATATGCATAAAAACACCATGTCTCCGACTTTAAACTCAAGGTCTCGTCGAAGATTATCTGCATAACTCTTCTGTCGACTTTGGGCTGCCTTGATATGCTGCTGAATGGTTTTCACCTTCTCCACCATTTCTTCGACCATTTCTGGTCCAAGCAGCTTACGTTCACCGACCTCATCCCAACATGCCGGTGTTCTACACCTTTTCCCATACAGGGCTTCATATGGTGCCATTTGGATGCTTGAGTGGAACCTATTATTATAAGAGAACTCTACTAGAGGAAGATGTTGATCCCATCCTCCTTTAAAGTCCATTGAAAACGCTCTCAACATATCCCCATGTGTTTGGATATACCGCTTGAATTGGCCATCAGTTTGAGGATGATAGGCCGTACTGAAGTTCAGTTCAGTATTCAGAGCATGTTGAAGACTCTTCCAAAACATAGAGGTAAATCTTGGATCTCGGTCAGAAACAATAGATAGTGGTACTCCATGAAACTGTACCACATCCCTGATATATATCCATGCTAGTTGATACAAAGAGAAATCCTCTAGAATAGAACTGAAGTGTGCAGTCTTTGTAAGACGATCCACAATAACCCAGATTACATTGTTGCCTTTGGATGTCCTTGGAAGTCTAGTGACGAAGTCCATGGTGATGTTCTCCCATTTCCATTCTGGTATGGGCAATGGTTGCATCATCCCCTTAGACGTCTGCCTCTCTGCCTTCACTTGCTGACACACCAGGCACTTTGATGTATATTCCGCGATCTCCTTCTTCATATTATCCCACCAAAAGTTTCTCGGAGATCTCGATACATCTTTGTGCTCCCTGGGTGAATAGAGAAATTTGAACTATGTGCATCATCCAAAAGTTCCTTCTTCAGCTCCGAACTTGATGGAACACATAGTCTTTTCCCAAACCGTACAATTCCTTCTTCATTAACATTAAACTCTGAGGATTTTCCCTTTTTGATAGCTTCCACTTTTTCTTGGATTCCCGCATCATCCTTTTGAGCATCCTTTAACCATTCCAAAACAGATGGTTGAGCAATCATTTGTGAAAGGATTGATGATGGTCCCTTCTTTATGATTCCCACATCCATATTCATCAAGTCTAAGAAGATTGGATCCTTCTTAATTCTTATTATTGATAGAATAGCTGGATCCTTTATACTTAGGGCATCCTCTACCTTGTTCGCCTTCCCAGGGTGGTAATGTATTGAACAGTCATAATCCTTGATGAGCTCTATCCATCTTCTCTGGCACATATTAAGCTCTTTCTATGTGAATATATATTTAAGACACTTGTGGTCAGTATATATCTCACATTTCTCTCCATAGAGATAATGCCGCCAGGTTTTCAAGGCAAAGATCACAGCCGCCAACTCTAGATCATGTGTTGGATAGTTTCGCTCATGGATTTTCAACTGCCTTGAGGCATAGGATATCACTTTATCATTCTGCACCAGCACACATCCTAAGCCCTTCTTCGAAGCATCATTGAATACCACAAAAAGCTCCCCACTTGTGGGTAAAGTGAGCACGGGTGCAGTGATAAGCCTCCTTTTCAACTCCTTGAATATTTCTTCGCATTCATCACTCCAAGAAAACTTTACTCCCTTTTCGAGTTAGCTTGGTAAGAGGGTTGGACAATCGTGAGAAATTTCTCACAAATCGTCGATAATATCCATCTAACCCCAAGAATCTACGGATATCAGTTACCGATGTTGGCCTCAGACATCCCTCAATTGCATCTGTTTTGGAGGGGTCCACAGATATCCCATTGCTTGTGATGATATGGCCCAAGAATGAGACTTCCTTCAACCAAAACTCACACTTGCTGTACTTTGCATAGAGCTTCTCCTTGCGCAAAGTCTCTAGTACAGTTTTTAAATGCTCCTCATGGTCCTCCTTGGTTTTGGAGTATATTAGAATATCATCTATAAAGACTATCACAAATTTTTCTAGGTAATCTCTAAAGACTCTATTCATCAAGTCCATGAATATTTTTGGAGCATTGGTGAGTCCAAAAGTCATTACTATGAATTCATAGTGCCCGTACCTTGTACGAAAAGCAGTATTGGGGATATCTTCCTTCTTTACCCTTACTTGATAATATCCCGACCGCATGTCGTCCTTGGAGATGTATTGTGCTCCACGCAGTTGATCAAACAAGTCATCGATTCTTGGGAGAGGATACTTGTTCTTTATCATGATTTTGTTAAGTTTACGATAATCGATGCAAAGCCGCATTGACCCATCCTTCTTCTTGACGAAGAGGACTGGTGCACCCCATGGCGATGCACTTGGGCGTATAAACCCTTTATCTAGATTCTCCTGTAGTTGTTTATTCAGCTCTTCAATCTCAACAACAGCCATTCTATATGGAGTCTTCGATATTGGTAGCGCCCCGGGTATAAGTTCAATTGAGAACTCAACATCTCTTCTTGGAGGAAGACCAGGAAGTTCCTCGGGAAATACTTCAGCGAATTCCCTCACAATAGGCATTTCTTCAATGGTGGTTTCTTCCTTGGACTCAATCATCTGAGCCAGATATGCATGCTCATAAGGCAGTAATATCCATGCATGAGATGATGGTGCTAAATGAGATTCATCTTCCTCCTGACACTTGTAATGAATCGGGGGTCGATTCTCCATATGGAGTGTGATTTCCCTCTCCGGAAAATTTATGTTGGCTCTATATAAGGAAAGCCAATCCATGCCAAGAATTGCATCAAATTCCACCAGAGGGAGTATGATGAGGTTCTCCAGGAAATTCAATCCACAGATTATAACAGGGGAGGACTTATATTCATGGGATGCAATGATTGCCCCATTTGCCGTACTCACCGACATCTTTACTTCCATGATTTGTGGTGGAGCAGGGATTGTTCTACTAAACTTTTGAGATATAAAAGAATGCGTAGAACCTGAATCAAATAGTACGTTCTCTATTCTTGAATGAATAACTAGCGTACCTGTCACCACTTCGTTGTTGGGGTTCACTTCGGCAGAAGTGATGGCAAAAGCTCTTCCTTGCTGTCTTGGAGGTTGTTGATTGCCTCCGATAACCCTTGGATTAGGGCACTGATTCGCAAAATGACCCGGTTCTTTGCATTTGTAGCATTGAACAACGTGTTGAGGTTCGAACGGAGCGTTCCTCTCCTCTGTCGTAGCCACGGGTCCTTCTTTCTAACAGTTAACAGCTAGGTTCCCTTCTCTTCCACACTTGATGCATTTTCTTGTCCCCCTAAGGCAATTTCAAGGGTGCTTCTTTCCACTCTTTTGGAAAGTGGGGTGCAGGAATTTCTTAGCGCTGTTGGATTTATCCATCGGACCACCAGCATTGAAGTCCACCTTACGCTTCTTGTCCCCATGATACCCCTGTGATTCTCCGATCTCCATTTCAACCTTGAGGGCACATCGGACAATTTCCTCACAGCTGTCGAAGTCACGGATCGCTAATGCTTTCCGCAAGCTAGGCTTCAGCCCACCAAAGAAGTGGTCAACCTTGCATTCGGGGGTAACGACAAAGCCGGAAGCGTATCGTGCAAGCCTTGTGAAGTTTTCCTCGTACGCTCCCACATATTCTTCATCTTTCTGTTTGAGGGAAAGGATGTCCCTTTCCATCTTAAGACGGAGGGTGCATGGAAAATATTTATCAAAAAACATCTTCCGGAATTCCTTCCATTCCTAAGCCTCGATCTCCTCCTCAGGTTTCATATTTTTGATCAACGTCCACCATTGATCTGCTTCACCCTCCATACGACAAGCCGCCAGGAGAACCTTCTCTTTTTCAGAGCATTAGAGGATGGAGAATATATTTTCAATGGAGTTGATCCATTGTTCAGTGATCGTGGGATCAGATGATCCACTAAAAGTAGGAGGCCTTTGTCTCATGAAGCTTTCAATAGTGACTTGTTCTTTCTTAGGGGGGGTTGAACGTTCCTCTTGACCAGTGTTTCTATTCAAAACTTGAGTTAGTTGAGAGAGAAGCGTGACAAAGTTCGTGATTCCCGCTCGCATTGGATTGGGCATCTCATAAATACAATCATCACATTGATCATCACAACGGTTGTTAGCCCGAGTTCTCCTATTACCGGCCATTGGATGGAATAAAAGGAAAGTTAGGGGTAACACATAAAGGTTAATCCAAAGACAAAAGTTGATGACTTATAAATAAAAATTAATCTCTTTAACTCATGAGTCTATAGGATTCAATCTAGGCTTTTCATGATCTTCCTTCTAACATATATTATTAGGGGAATTTTTCCCTTAATAAGGGTTTATACTAAGATTGTGAATTTATCAAAACATATCCCCTGGGAGTGTCTTAACCAAGAGTGCAGCAAGGCCCGTTGTCGTGCTCCAGTTCCCGTTCGAGTCTAGCTCAAAGCAGTGTTTTTGGGTTTTACCCCTAGGATACATCTATGCCAGAGCCGCCTCTACCTGCTAGTATCCCGACAGGGATGTATTTGTTTGATAAACCACTTAATTAGTATTTTCCAAAACTTAGGGATGTTTTTATTATGCTTAGTCTTGTATCTAAGGCTTTACTAGGGTTTCCTAATCCCAAAAATAACTAAACCTACCCTCTGATACCAACTATGACAACCCTGCTTTTTATTACAACTTAAGCATGCTTTATTACATAAAACTTCACTTGATATAATAAATAAGATCAGGAGGTTTAGTGTCTTTTGGGATTAGGATCATTAAATAAAAAATTTAAACTTGAAATACAACATCTTTATTGAAAACTTCCTTTACATGACCACTACATTCATTCGTACTTAGCATTGCATGGGATAACCTGAGGACATGCATAAGAAAAGGGTGAGCTATAAAGCCCAGTAAGGGAGTACACAATGAATAACATGAGGAGTAAAATACATGTTAGGAAATAGGAACATCAATAGATCATTAGAGTAACATGAAAATAAAGGCATGATAATGCATGATAACCAAAACATGGAAATGTGGCAACAACGCTTAACATTGAATTAGCATGAGCCAAGGCTCATTGCACATGGAGCATGATTAAACCCTAATTGCACTTGAAGCACGAGTAAACCCTCGTTGCACTTGAATTAGCATGAGTCAACACTCATTTCACATGACGTATCATGATACTATACTTTACCCAATGCATTGGAGAGCTATAAGGGCGCACCCTTCTTAAACATTTCATTTCATGCATAAGTGTGCCACATGGATCATAAAACATGGATTCATAAAACATAATAATTTATTCCACGATAAAGGAATGTGGAATTCATACATGAATCTTTACAATCAATATGTAAATGTGCATAAAGGTGAATACCCTTGATGGAGAAATGGGCATGGTATTCACTACACAATGACATTGGCTTAGAAAATTGGTGCGATTTCGGCAGCGTAACGGCGTGACATAAGAATTCATAAAAAATGTTTGATGAGAGAGAAAGGGGTTACTCATCATATTTAAATGTAATGGACAGTAAGGAGGTCATATAGATACATGTCCCAACAATTTAAAAGGAATTTATATTCATGATACAAAATTATTGCTTGAATATAAAAGAGGAGAAAAAGGTTTCTTTCGGAATTTCGGCATAGTAACGGGTGTACATGGGAGGAATTTAATGAGAGAAAAAGGGGTCTCACATCATTCAAACAATAAGAGGTCAGTATGGGAGAGGTGAGAAACCATACCCCAACATTCATAATTTAAATTAAAAGGGCAATGCAACTTAAAGAAAATTGACAAAAAAAGAGAAAGGAAGAAAACCCCTTACTTGGAAGTGTGCTTTCAAAGGCTAGAGAGAGGCTTGTGAGAGGCTTCTTGGGAGCTTGGGGCACCTTGGGAGGATTCTAGAGAGAGTAGGGCAGAGGTTGGACGAACTCAAAGGGCTTTGAGTGAGAATTAAGTGTGAGCTTGGGTGGGTTTATATAGGAAAGGTGAGGGAATTCTTTATTATTTAGGTTTGGGACCCCTTATATTAAAATAATCTAAACCACAAATCATCCCATGGTATTTGCCCATAGTTTCTGGAAAAGGAAAGAGAAAAACAATATTTTACAAGGCCAAGGTCCGAACTTATTAAAATATTAGGGTTGCTTATGTGGAGGTGAGTCACACTCCCATGGAAATTAATTTAAAAAGGCAAAGTGATGAATAAGTCTTGAGGGCTCCATTAATGCTTTGAAAAGTAAGTCAAACAAACCCAAAACCTCATTATTTTAATGATAAAACACATATTGGCCGAACATAAGGATTATGGTATTTTATTACATCACCATTGGGTCATTATGATGTCATAAAACACATTATATATTTAAATGGTATTTAATTTTTACCCAAAAATCTGACGGTCTCCAAAAATTATGAAAAATTCACCATTGGATAATTTCGACATCCTGATTCCAAAAATAATATTTATTTTATCTAAATAATTTTCTAAATATGTGAATTTTTACTTTTAAAATAAAAACCGATATTTATAAAAAAATTCATGGGTTTTGACAGAAATGGCTTTCAAACCTTAATAAAAATTTTAATTACATTCATAAAATTATAAGATCATTTATATTTAATAAAAATTAATGTAATATTAATAATAATATTTTAAAAATATTATTTAATTCAAAAATCCTTTAATTTAATAAAATATAATTCTTAATTAAATAATAACTAAAAACGACATTTGTACTTTAAAAACTAATTACAATGTATCAAAAATGACTAGAAATTATATTCATTATTATATACAAAAATAATGTACACGAACATGGTGCTACTTATTTGTTACATAACCCCTTAAAATAGCCGCATAAGACCTAAGGGTAAGGTGCGCGATGATGATAGACTCTTGGGGAGGCTCGGATAACATCGCTCGAGTGGTAATTTCAATCAACTTCCACTTTTCCCGTAGACGATCATGTTCGAGCTTGACTTGATGAAGCTCAGCTTGGGCTTGGTCAAGGGAAAAGCACAAAGACGCAACCTCTTTTCCGAGCTCTGACAAATGGGCTTCGTAAGGGGCAATTCTACTGGATGAGGCCATCGCTTCCTTTGTCTGAGTAGAAATGGGTTCGTTAAAGCCTTATATTTATACTACTCAGATGATATCTGCTCAATGGCTAAAAAGTAACGGTCACAAATCTTAACGTAAAACTAAAGAAGTTGACATATTATAAAAAAAATTTCATAAAGAAACATTTAACTGGATCAAGAGGAATTTTCTATTAATGAAACTTTGGGTCGTTACACTACACATATTTTAATATTACATATTAATGATAGAATATTCATTACATAACATAATTATCAATGATATAATCCAATAGTTATTTTTCAATTGGAAACCTAAAAAAATAAATAAATGGTTTATAAGTGAGAAACATCATCTCTCACTTTGTATTTAAAAAACATTATCCATTCATGGACATTTCATACATAAAACCTTTTTTATATCATTGGGAAAAATAATAATGTGTGAGATAAGATGATCATTATAGGTAAACCAAGGAGATACCATGTACTAAATAATAATAAAATGACCATACATGTATCAGAACATGAAATTGAAATTTGAAATTTGAACCCTTCATATCAGGGATAATAAACTTGTGTAATGGAATATATATTGGTAGTTGATAAGACATGAATCATAATGGAATTAGAGAAAATGATCAATGAGAATATAAAATTTGAAACATACATAGATTGTTTTCAATCACATCATTATAGAAAATAATTTATATATTATTAAATACAAATTGACAATGATATCATAGTGGGGTAAGTTAATTCCAAAAATAATTATATTAGTTAAGGTTAACTATCAAGATTATTATAATGGGAATAGTCCCTAACTGAATAAGGTTCAATCCCTATAAAAGTACTAATTATCTCATGAGATATCAAAATTTACCTAATAAATTGGAGGGAGATATATGTCTCAACTGTCTTGTTTATAATTTTACCATTATCCATGGTTCTAACGTATCCACCATCACATAATGAATATAACACATATGAATATCAAAAGAATATTAAAAATTATAAATATCACAGCCATTGAGAAGAATATTGTTTATTAACATTTTATCATAACATATCCTACGTAAATTAAATATCTTTCATAATAATTTCAACAATGAGTATACCATAGAGAATGGAGTGGGTTTCATAATCCTTTTTAAAACTGTATAAAATTTGGAAGATAAATAGGCTACACAAACATATTTTCATTATGAAGGTAAACCATATAGATAATTAATAATAATGGAATATGTGGATCATATCTCTAGTAAATCAAAAGTGCCCTAAAAGGATGTAATTTTAGGTAGAATGTGATTTTCAAATATTAATAGAAAAATCTATGGAGAAAAATAAATTTTCTTCATAATTAAAATTTTAAAAATAAGGATTAATAAAATAATTTTTAAATCCTTTTTTAAATAATCCTTAAAAACGTATAATTGGAGATTTGAAATTCATTTGAGATATTTATTGAAGAAACTATCATTTCCACTTTGAAAAAACATTTTTTAAAACATTTTTTTGTTTGAAAATAATTTTTATTGAAAATAATAATTACAATGTTTATAAAACATTTCAAATAATATAATGGTCCTTATGATATGAATTTTTATTCATTCCTTATTTTTAATGAAAAAAATTCTATTCACATTTTAGTTAAACCATAAATGGTCATTGATTATAATTATTAAATATAGTTTCATTTGATATTTTTAAATATAAAAAATAAGAAAAAATATATTTAAAAATCTATTGAGTAATGAAAATAAATATTTTAAAAACATTTTAAAAAACAAGTTTTTGAATGAAAATGTATTTTTGACCGAATAGTGAGATAATGATGTTTTCTATTAAAAATGTTCTTTTGAAATACTGAGTACATAAACAGTGGAAAATGATGTTAAAACAATTATTCTATTTACATAACAATATAAGAATAAAATTCATGATTTTATTGATTAGTGTGTCATAATATTTCTTCATTATAAGACCAAACATAAACAATCCGGATAAATGATAATATTGTATTATAAAACCGAGTCATCATTGGAAACAGAAAATTATATTCCCCATGAAAGAGATATCATAAATTGGATATGAAACCCCAAATAATTTTTTGTTGATTCATTATAAAATTTATTCATGGGAGGTATATAAACCACACAAAATATACACAAAGTGAATATGTATTGTGTCTCAGGGTAAATAAACGTGATACAAAAATCCGTTACATTAAGACACAACTTACTTCGTACATGTTTGATCCTTCAATATAGAAAGATAAGTTTATTATAAATCTTTTTTAGAACTATAATTATTTATAAATTATAAAATATATATTATTTAATTATAACTTTTTAATTATGTTTTATTAATAAACTTATGTCACTGTCATGTTTCGGGTAATTACATCTCAATTTTTTGTGTATACATTGATTTGGTATTTTTAGTCCACTAAAATTATTTCATAATATCAATAATTTCATCAATGAATTAAATATAATATATATTCATTCTATATGTACATATTGTAATCCATATAATCTCTATATATTTATATATAATGAAATATATTGTTCATGGAGATGGTAGGTCGTACATTTGTAAGAATAGTGTTTCTATTTTTCCTACAGATAGAATTAAAGAAAGGTAAATAATATTTTACCATTATAGAGTCATTTTAATTTAACATATGTGACATGGGTTTTTTAATCCTATCCTTATTAACTTCTATTAAATAATATATGAGGAACTAATCACATCACTTTTTTGAGGTGTTAGTCTACCATACACATGAATGATGATTTCCGAACACAATTGATCAAATATGATAAGGAATTATTTTATTCCATTATAATAATAAAATATATTTTTATTCAATATACTAAGTATATTACCATATGATTTATTAATATTAATTTAAGGAGGTGGAGGAGGAAATAAAATAAAATGTTTTGTTTGGGATATTCTTCTTTTTCATACAACTTATTTTGGTTTGCAACAAACACATTATTCAGTTGGATTTATGAATCATATAAAAATAATATTACAAGGTAAGATATTTAATGAATTAATTAGAGAATTTATAATACTAAATAATGGATTTTGGAAATGTGATGATGAGAATAGTGGGGATGACCTTTTATAATTTAGGTGAGTGGAACACTTGTATTATTTTTAAATAAAAAAGGTGTACACACCTTTTTCATATAAAAAAGGCTTTTAAATGAACCATTATATAAAATAGAATCTATTAGGTCCAAATATAACTAGAAAATGGGTTTTGGACAAGTTCTATGTCATCATACCACATATCATTTTTGTTTAATCCCATAATAACCCATTTTTAACTTAACCATGGTAATAAATATTTCTTATTTTACTATTCATATTGGTTATAAAATAATTTTAATATATTATACACCATAAAATTTTCTGATTCAATATATTAAATCCATTTTTTAATTTACATTCATATATTTATCAAAATTTAATTTAATATTAAACTTATAGATGCAACGAGAAAGCGGGTTTCCATAGAGAAAGGGTTCAAAAATTTAAAAAGTTTTTATATCAAAATTTCATGTGAAAATTATTCCAATTAACTAAATTTGATAAATATATATATATATATATATTAATGAATTACACATTTAAAACCATGTTAAATCAATTTTTATGCTTTCAAATTTATTATAATATATGATAACTCTTTGTAAAATGTGTATTTCGACTATTCGTCAAAAAATATTTCATCTCAAAAAAGTCAACCAAATTAACCATAACATAATTTTTACAAAGTTATTTTAAAAAGTAATTTTATTTTTAAAAATAAAATTTCTCAAGGTGAACAAATTAATTTTGAAATATGTGAGAAAAATGGGACGAAACTAGTTTTTAGATGAATACAATTTTTACCCATAAAATAGGATTTATTCTTATATAATGTATAGAAAACACATGAAATTAATGTTTAAAATATTGATTGAATATATAATATATAAATTTAATTAAAATAATTAATGAAATTTTTAATTTTTTATTTATTTATGTAAATCATTTTTTAGTGCATAAAAATAAATTTTTCAAAAAAATATTACATTTATAATAACACAGTTTTTTTTTCATTGCTAATTAATTATTTACCAATAAATTATTTTGAAATAAAGTTTTAACAATATAATATTATACTTTATTTAATAATTTTTATATTTATCATTCCAATGAATAGGGTATAACTATAATGTTAAATAATATAATTTTAATAGTAAGTCGAGTTCTGTTTAAGATTGGTGTTTCATGTAATTAAAGATAATATTTTTGTTTCATGTAACGAATAATATCACAATGATTATATATATTTGAAAAAAAATATTATTCCTAATCACAGGGTTTTAAAATTCGAATGGCTGAAATCTCAGAACTACCCCTATATTGATATCACACAACCCAAACCATGCAAGTCATTATTCATCCATGAATAATAAATATTAATTACACCCATGATGATGTATCAATCTTATATTCCATAAAAAATATTAATTTCTATGATATTATTTCAGGATAAATTCAATGGCCTCCCTCAATTTTATTTATCTAAAGAAATTTAAATGTTTTCTCTTTTAAACATTATTCTTAAGCTGATATTATTATTATTTCTTTAGTTTAACATATATCTTATCTTTCAAAAAGAATATAAACAAAGACCACTTTTTAACATATTCAGGTTTCCTAGAATATAATGGGAAAATTATTCCAAAATTTTCCATAAATATGAGTCATTTTGAATGGATTTGGCTCACATAAACTCTTTAAATGATAGGAACCAGGAAATCAATGAAATCATTTTGTCTCAACACCATCCTAGTGTGACCATTTCAATCAGTTTATGTTTGTTTTTTTCATCAAAGATTCATATAGAAGTTTTTTAAAAATTTCATTTATTAATTCATGAAGATATAATTATTGATAAGAACATCAAAGTATAAACAATGTATCATAGAACAACTACCTCATTTAATGAAGAACTGAATTTTTATAGCCTCTTGGTTGCAACATCAAACCAAAAATAAAATCTTATATTACATAATTATAGTGGGGATTTATTCATCACTAAATAATTCTACTTACTTCTCAATAAATTCATATAATAACTGTTCAGAGTTTTCACCACACAAAATTAGCATATACTTTATAGAAAAAAATTGTATCTACAGAGTGATTTCATTATATATTGTTATAAAGTATCATATATTCATCATATCATCTCTTACCTAAATGTAACCTATTCTAGAGGATTAATTGGGTCTTCTAAGAAAATTATTTACCAAATTTCAAAAATAGACAAAAAAAAAAAAAATTGAATGATTTTTGGTAACAATATCCCTCTTTGGTTTCATCGATAACCCTTTATCACACCTTTTAATAAAACCTTCACCATCATTCCACAGTCTAGAAGATAAAATAAAATATTCTCAAATAGTTTAAACATTTATTTACCATTCCTTAACTCTATAATTATATGGATAATTCTTAATATGAGAAATATTACTAAATAAATAGTTCCTCATGTATCACACCATTGTTTTCAATGCATTATTACACCAAATGTATTAAAAAAAACTATCCTTGGACATGGTTTATTATCAATGAATTATAATAAAAACTACATTTAATTAAATACCATAAATAAATATATTACAAAACAAAATTAATTTTTTTTATAGAATTAATTATCCTCATTAGTAATCATATAAAATATCTTGTCTGATATTAGTAAAATATAACTATTTATATACCTCAAGCAAGATATCTATAAGAAATGTTGAAAACTTCTTTCCTAAACATCAGAAAAAACTCTTCCTTTTCTGGTGAACCTAATGGTATCATCAATGAAATTTTTTAATATAGGTTTCAAAAAATTTATATTAAATGATATTTATCATAACTTTCAGTGAACCAGTTATTTTTTATACAACATATTATACTTAGAAATTTAAATAGAAACAGCTTCAGGGAGATAAAGTCCCTTGACCTTCTAGGTGGATAATGATGGATAGACATAGAGATCCAAATAATGAATATAAAATCATTATTAGGATATTTTCTTATTCATTATGTCAAAAACATTACTATACATTACCTTTATCCTGATTCAATAAAAAATTAAATATTTGATCTTAATTTTCATAATCATTATGTGATATATTATATTTTTTTTGTGATTTATAACACTTGAGTTCATACAAAATATTAAAATTGGAAAATTCATCTAAAATACAACATCCACAATATATTTCTCCATCTATATAAATTGAGTAACTTTTTGAGTATTTGTAATGTATATGAATTCTAGGGTGCCTAATGAGATATAATAGTCTATTTAATTCAAAATTATATATAAATATCTATAAAAATAATATATACTTTTGGATGTTTAATTTTCATAATATTATGAACTAGTCGAATTTACAACTGTAAATACTAAAAAATAATATAGTGATATAACCTGATAAAAAAGAATTCATCATGAATTTTAGATATAATCATCTTATTTTCATTTCATTCAAGATAATTTATTTTTGATTAAATTGGTAACATTATTTTTAAAAAGTGGAAAAATTATTTTAGATCTCATTATTGTTAAGAATAATAGAATTCCATTATTTTTTCTATATTCTATCTTATCAAACTATATGTTAATATAATTTATGTAAATCATTATCCATGTAGTAACTGAGGTTTCTTTCATCAGGGACTCCAATATGATGAATCTTTTTAGAACTTCGCTGTTATATTTTGATTCAGAATGAAATTTTCCCTATTATCACCAGAAAAATGTGAAAAATAATCAATTTATTAATTATTTAAATTTTAAATTTAATCCTCATGATTTTTATATGCTACTGGAATTTTTTTTGAATTTATCTTTTATAAATTATGTTATAGACATAAATTTTAACCATTGTCATTTTATTTTTCACCACATTGATGTTGCGATTATTATGAACTCGTCATCATTAGAATCCATGATTTTTCAAGTGTTGATCAAGTCTCAAATATAGAACATAAGATTATTGCTTTTTTTAATTCAATTACTTATTCAATAAGAAATTGTATCTTCATAATGAATTAAAAATACATTCACATACTTTAATATACACAATTTTCTCCCATGGTTCATTTTTTTAATATTGATTTGATGTCAATATGGAAAACCATATAACACCATTACCCTGATATTCCCAAAAAATAATCATTTGTAGCCTCGACATGGGAAAACAAAATATCCATACTCATATAATTTATCGAATTTATTTTTGTAAATCTTTCGTTATTCATCAATGATATTCAAATGAAAAAAAAATTTAGTTCAAATAACATTCTTGTTCTCTAACTTCTAAAAACATACTTGGTATAATTCTTATATTTTTTATCAAGGTATTTGTGAATTATCTAAATTTGATTCTCATATTTTACAACATATTCAAAAATATTGATCTCTATTTATATTATTTGTTATTTTTTTTATAGATATGTCATTAATCTTTTTTACACTAAATTTTTCTAATCACCAATGGTACTCAAATAATTTATTTCAATTATACTCTTTCACATCATTCTTTATTTTGATATTGGTATATATTTTTAATAATTACTTTATTTCATAAAATCATCCCCAAATCCATATTATACACCAAATCATCTCAACTTCTTAACACATTTGATGAAAATGTTGTTAATATTTTTTTGGAAACTATTTTTTTTTTCAAATTATATATATATCTTACGATTTAAAGAATTTTGAAATACTTTTAATGAATCATTTTTCCCCATGATCTTGGATGATTACTCAATAAATATTCCCTCATCTCCATGATATTTGAACATAGGTTTTTTATTCTAAATAATGTGAAAAATCACATAATTCAATATATTCAAAAGTAATTTAATGTTAAATTGTTTTAATGCTACTAATTTTAGGGATATGTTTCTTTAAAAAGTAAAAATAAATCATTATTTTTCAAAAATAAAAATTTTAATACCTCTTTATTAATTAATATTTTTAGTAGGTCCTTAATAATGATAATTGATAAAGAAATATTATTAAATATATAATTATCATCTCAACCACAACATTTTGATGAGGATTCCTTACTACATAAAAAATGTGGTGTATCTCGTGCTTTTAGATATAATCCTTTTCTTATGGACAGATATAATTTTTTCTATTATTAATCAATAATTTTTAAAACATCATACCAATCATAATTTCTTATTTCAATTTATATCTAATACTAAAAATCAATATTTTATACTTGTGAGTGATCACCATCAACCATGACATCCTATTATAATAATCAATTGAAATCATATAATTCATTTTTTATCAATGTATTTTGGTAATATTTTCCCAAAAAAAACGTCAATATGAGTCAATTCATGTTTCTATTTCTATATATTTTCCTTCTTTTTGTTACCCCTATGATTAAAAATAATTTTTTTTAAACATAACATATGTGTGTGATCATGTGATTGTCTAGGGATATCACTATCCCAAAAATTATCCACAAATTCAATAGATAAATTTTATGTCAAATGGAGTAGAATTTTATTCCATTACATTTTATATTCCACAATGGATAAACCTAAAATGTCTCCATCTACAATAATGAGGTATTCATTCCCTTTAATATTATTCTATTACATAACAATTTAAACATATAATATTTTAGTTACACATGGATTATTATTTATAATTATTTCATTCCCTAGGATATATAATTTAGTTAGAATTAACATGTTGTGATCAAGTACTTCCACTACGAATACATCCATGTGTCTCCAGATTTTTCTAATAATTATACATTTATAAAATACACGATCTTCAATCCTTTATCATTTTAGAATCTATCTTTTTCATTCATGATATATTAGATAAGACTCTTGTTCCTATCATATGGGATGAATATCCATATTCATGAATTCATACATAAGATTGATCCATGAAATTTAAATAAATAATCACAACCACAACCTTCTTAGAAATTTTTGTTCTATTTATATTGTTTAACCTATATTTGTAGTTAATGTGATGGTTCCTCCATCATACAAGATAAATAAATAACAACTTTTAATGATGAAAATTTATTTTATGTTTTTATTCTAAATCATGATGCATCACTTTATTTTATTTTTCATTATTGGATATTAATTAGTATAGTCCTTTTAAATATTTTTTATAAATATACAGATTTATTTTGTATCCATATTATTAAATAGCATCTTGTACATCAATATAGAGATTATGAAATTATTACCACATAAATATATTTATTTTATGTATCTATGTGCATATTTTCAATATAAAAATGTGTACTTGGTATACCATGTTTTTCACTATAAGAATACTTGGTTGATTGTGTAATTATTTTATTTTTTCTGATATTTGAACAAAAAATTTCATAATTATTAAGGTTTCCTAGGTAAATATTTATTGTTAAAGTGGGTAATTGTTGGTTAGTATCAACTATGACCATTTTACATTTTAATCAGTCCTCACACCATCATTTCCATTGTTTTTATTCCATTTTTTGGAAAATATTATAACATATTTTTTGGATCCCAATTATTTTACTTTACCTTTTCTGTATCCCACGTGATTGAATTTTATAATATAATTTAAAGAATTAAGGTCCCATGTTAATCATAAACATTTCTTTATTGATTGATAATTTCTTCTAAGACCTCCACACCCAGCTTCAATATTAATAGATAAATCATATCATATCAATTTAGGGTTGTTTTTGTTAATAATTAAAGTGAATGTTATTTCAAGAATCACTAAGTGGCCATTAAGAGTAAATTATATTCTATGTATTATAGAATAATTTGTTTGTTTTATCTAACATCCCAAGTAAGTAATGATTAATAGATATTTTTATCTATGTCTATTTATGAATTAGATAGTGTTTTAGAGGCTTAAAATGAGAATAAATCTAATCTTAATCATGGAATACACTAATATTTTTAAAAGATTATTTTACTGCCTTTTGATGGAAAACCATTTTTAAATCAAAATTTTAAAAATTTTATAATCTATATTTGTCAAAATAAATATATTATTTATGATTGGGACATTGAAATTTACATTGGATAAATGTTTGGTATTTTTCAGACAATGTTCATTTTTTAATGAATAGTGGAAAATACTGCATTTTACATCAAAACTGCTTTTTCATCTAATTTAATTATATTGTTAGATTATCTTTTTAATTGGTCTTAAAGTGTAATCTTAATATATTTTTACCATTTAATCCAATGGTGGTCATTAGGATTAATTTCACTTTGTAATTGGGCATAAACTAATGCCAAACTTTTCATATATATAATTTCAAAAAAACCCGCTATTTGTTTTGACAACAAGAATTATTTTTTTAAATAAATTATTTCAATTTCTGTGTTTGGAATTTGGTAAAATAGATTACATATTTGGAATCATAAGTTTTAAATTATGTATTCAAGACTCTTTTGTTTTTTGACATTATGAATAGTAACAACGGTAATTATCTTTAATTATCTTGATTAATGAGTAATCGGGTAGTTAAGGATAATAAAATAATATCATAATAATAAAAAATGACACCAACATGTTTCCTAATGCTACTGGTTGTATCATGGCCAACCATGGGAGGCCTTGTGCCAAACTTGGGGACCCCATGGAATCACTTTTGTGTGAAAGTGACTTTTTATCTTTTTATTTTTTTAAAAAGATAAATATAACAAAGAATGTATCACCAGAGTAAAACAATTTTAATTTTGTCTACATAAATTATCTATTGGTCTATAAATAGTCATTGGAAAGATAAATTATTTCCTACATCATAGTATTTTTTTGTAATTTTTAGACATTAAATAAATTAAATTATTTATGACATCATGTTGATGCAGCAATTACCTCATTAATAAAGGATTTAAAAAATGAAAAGATAATGATAAAACTCTAACTAAAACTTGTCAAAGACCTATTGGATGAGTATATTTCGAACCCTTATCACCTTATCCTCGAAATACATCAATGTTGGACCTTTAAAATCTGAAACTCATTTGAAAATAAAGTAACATTTTATACCTTTATATAATTATTATTTATTTCCATTAAAGTATGAGATAGAAATGAAAGTAGTGTTCATGCGTATGTACGGCTTACCGTCTCCATGAACGGTGCATTTCATTTTTTATCCCCAAATTTAATATACTATTATAAATACATATATATAATGGATATATATGATTTATGTTACATCTAAATGATGAATATAATTCTGGAATTAAAATATACATATCTCTCATTTAGTTTTAATTCCATTAATATGACCTAGAAATGAGAGTAGCGTTCATGTGTATGTACGGCTTACCGTCTCCATGAACGGTGCATTTCATTTCATACCTCTAAATGATTATGTAATATTATAAATGCATGTATATACTGGATATATATGATATATATGGCATCTACATCATGAATATCATTCTTGAGATAATGGATATTTGTCTATGTGAACAACTTGTATATATAAGAGGTTCATTTTTGACTCATGTGCCAATGATCGTTAAAATGACCGTTATAAACTTAAATAATAACATAGTTTTCTTGACATGGTAATAAGTGATATAAAAGGAATAATGAACTTGAAAAAGGTTCTTAAGCAAGTATAAATTAACTCATGTTTATTATTTAGGAGATTAAAGAATGATCAAGTCAAGTCAGATATGAGGTATGGGACTTCGTCTCAATCTTCTTTCATTGGGGAATATTTTGTTTTATAAAATTCCTTCATTTATATGGTGTATAATCCAATTTTACTTTTACATTTATCCGAAAGGAATCTTTTTTATACGAAGCATTTTACTAAGCGACAAAAGGGAATGTTTTTTTTGGTCATACGTATGCGGCGACAACGACTTCTCCGCCGCCATTACCATTATTTGAGTTTCGGCTTCCTCTACAAGCCATAACTTTTTTTTGAATGAAAAATAAATACCATGTTTTACATTTCTTTCATTTTGGTATTGAAAATTGTTTTCATAATTTTTTTAAATCAATGTGTTGTATTAATATCTTGTGATTGAAATGTGGAAATGTTATGTTTCCTTTATGCATGTATTATGTGATGTGATTATGTTATGGTTCTTGGGAATTGTTATGAATATGGGTGGTTTCGTGATAAACTAAGGGCGGGTGAGCCCGATATAGCTCTCCAATGCATTGGGTAACGCGAAGGAGTTAAACGTTAAGGTTTCTCCAAAGAGATTTAGGGAATATACTGTGATGGGTATTCCAAACGTAACAAAGAGGGTTACTCCTTATGTAAGAATGTTATGAATGACTCAAGTTGCCTTTAAGTCTTATGATTTCTATGATTTATTCATGATTTGATGAGGTATGTTAAAGTGCTTATGTTTTATGAGTATAGTATGATTTCATTGATTCTTATGTATACATGTACTCATGTATCCTTTCCATATCTTTATATACCTTACTGAGCTTTCTATTCTCATCCCAAGTTCTTGAAATATTTTTCATATGTCTAGGGAAGGGTACATGATATGATGATAGTGTCAAGGAAGTGTCAAGAAAGAATCCATGTTTTATTTTAAATATGTTTCCGTTGATGGGAAAAAATTAAGACTATCTTTTATGTAACCACTTTGTTTAAATGTGGAATGTAATGCATGTTTTATGATCTAATTCTCTAAAACTCTAAACCTAAAAAGATCCTCAATGTGTATTCTTGAAATATCTCAAGATTAAGTAATGTTTAAGGCTGGGGCCATATAGTTGGTATTAGAGGTCGGTTTAGATAACTTTAGAAGTTAGAATTTTATTAAATGATTATCCAAAAGTATTTTTTACATGGTCAAATTGAAAATGATATAGCATTTGAAGTTTACCATGATTCTTCTCTTAAGATATTTCTGTGTTAAAAATGGTTTTTTTATAGAGGAAACAAAACAAATTTTCTGGGAAGGCATATAGAGGGAAATGACCTTTCAAATCAGTATCTTGATATGGTCAGAATCAGAAGTAAATAGTTTATTGTTGTGGTGGCTCAGTTGACTCAGGTTACTACCGAAGGAGTTGAAAAGAAGATTGGTGAATTCTCCAGTTTTGGCACTTCCTTCCAGGAATGGTGAGTATGTTATATACAGTGATGCTTTGATGAAGGGACTTGGATGTTTACTTATGAATAATGATCAGTTAATTTAATATTCTTCATGTCAGTTGAAAACTCATGGGGTAAATTACCGAACACATGATTTAGATTTAGCTGTTGTTGTTTTCACAATAAAAATTTTGAGGCATCATTTATATGGAGTAAAAGTGTGAAATATATACTGATCATAAAAGTTTACAGTATATATTCACTCAAAAAGAATTTAACATGAGATAGAGGATATGGCTAGAATTAATCAAAGATTATGATTGTACAATTCATTACCATCAGAGAAAATAAAATAAAGTGGCAGATGCTTAGAGTCAAAAAAGAAATGCTTCATTAACAATGTTGTGTTTGGAACGTGTTCCATTGGTTAAGGATTTGATGAACTTTGGCATAAAAGTTGTTGGTGCATGATGTCCTTTTGTTTTGTTTCAGGTATCAGGGAAATTTTATTTATCAGAAAGAATTAAGCAAGCACAGAAGCAAGACAATGAGTTGTAGAAAAAGGTAGAGCTGGTTCAGAAGGGTAAGTTTCTTGAATTTAACATTGATAATGATTGTGTTTTGAGATTTGGGAAGAGATTGTGTGTGCCTTGTAATTCACAGTTTAGGAGATAGTTGTTATGTGAAGCTCATAGTTCTCCGTTTTCAGTTCATCCAGGTAGTACTAAGATGTACAGAGTTCTTCGGGAGAATTACTGGTGGGACAGAATGAAAAGGGATATTGTTGATTTTACTGTGAAGTGTTTGACATGTCAATAGGTTAAGTAGAGCGGCAGTTACTGAAAGGGATTCTTCAGCCTTTACCAGTGCCAGAGTGGAAATGTGAAAATATATCCCTCGTCTTCATTGTGGGATTTGCGAAGACACCTTGAGGTAATAATGCAATCTGGGTTATTGTTGATCTCTTGACTAAATCTGCTCATTTTCTTGCTATACGAGATACTTTTTCCCTAGATCAACATTCCCTTTTGTATCTTAAAGATATAGTCAGGATACATGGAGTTCCCCTCTCCATTGTATCTGATTATGATCTTAGGATTACATCTAACTTTTGGAAAGACCTTTAGAAGTCGTTGGGTACTGAATTAAGTTTTAGTACAGCTTTTCATCCTCAATCAGATGGACAATCAGAACAAACAATTGAGACTATAGAAGATATTCTACGTGCTTGTTTGATGGATTATCAGGAAAGGTGGGACCAACATCTTTCATTGGTTGATTATTCAAATAATAACAGTTTTCATTCCAGTATACAGATGGAACCATTTGAGGAGTTATATGGGAAGCAGTGTCGAACTCCACCATTCTGGGATGAAGCGGGTGAAAGGAAGCTGATGGGACCAGAATTGGTAGAAGAGTTGGCAGAAAAAGTTCAGCTGATACAGAAACACATGAGAACAGCTCAATGCAAGTAGAAGAGTTATGCGCACAACAGGAGGAAGGATCTCTCTTTTGAGGTAGGTGATCATGTTTTTCTCAAAGTATCACCATGGAAACGTGTGATGCGATTTGGTAAGAAAGGAATGCTGAGTCCAAAGTTCATTGGACCATATAAAATTAGAGAGAGAGTTGGATCAGTTGTATACCGAGTGGCTTCATCTTCTAGTTTATCTCATGTACACAAAGTTTTTCATGTTTCGATGTTGAGAAAGTATATGCCATATCCATCTCATGTTTTGAGTCCAAAAGGTAGTTCAGTGGGAAGAGAATCTATCTTATGAAGAACAACCAGCCCAGATTCTCGACCGAAAAGAGCAAGTGTTGTGAAATAAGGTAATTCACCAGGTAAAGGTTTTGTGGAAAAACCATACGGTTGAAGAGGCAACGTGGGATCTGAAAATTCTATGAGGGATAAATACACCCACTTATTCGATAAGTAAATAAATTGCGGGGACACAATTTTCTAAAGGGGGAAGAATGTAACATCCCAAGTAAGTAATGAATAATATATATTTTTATCTATGACTATTTATGAATAAGATAGTGTTTTAGAGGCTTAAAATTAGAATAAATCCAATCTTAAGCATGGAATACACTAATATTTTTAAAAGATTGTTTTACTGCGTTTTGATGGAAAACCATTTTTAAATCAAACATTTTGCAATTTTATAATCTCTATTTTTCAATATAAACATATTCTTTATGATTGGGATATTGAAATTTAAATTGGATAAATTTTTGGTATTTTTCTGACAATGTTCATTTTTTAATGAATAGTGAAAAATACTGCATTTTACATCAAAACTGCCTTTTCATCTAATTTAATTATCTGGTTAGAATATCTTTTTAATTGGTCTTAAAGTGTAGTCTGAATATATTTTTACCAATTAATCCAATGGTGGTCATTAGGATTAATTTCACTTTGGAATTGGGCATAAACTAATGCCAAACTTTTCATAGATATTGTTTCAAAGAAACCCGCTATTTGTTTTGACAACGGGAATTATTTTTTAAAAAAATTATTGCCATTTCTGTGTTTGGAATTTGGTAAAATGGATTACATATTTCGATTCAGAAGGTCCAAATTATGTTATCAAGACTCTTTTGTTTTTGGACATTATGAATAGTAACAACGGTAATTATCTTTAATTATATTGATTAATGAGTAATCGGGTAGTTAAGGATAATAAAATAATATCATAATAATAAAAAATGACACCAACATGTGTCCTAATGCTATTGGTTGTCTCATGGACGACCATGAGATGCCTTGTGGAAAACTTGGGGACCCCATGGAATCACTTTTGTGTGAAAGTGACTTTTTATCGTTTTATTTTTAAAGAAAGTTAAATATAACAAAGAATGTATCACCTGAGTAAAACATTTTTAATTTTGTCCACATAAATGATATATTGGACTATAAATAGTAATTAGAAAGATAAAACTATTTCATACATCATAGTATTTTTTTGTAATTTTTATACATTAAATAAATTAAATTATTTATGACAACATGATGATGCAGCGATTACCTCATTAATAAAAGATTTAAATAAAATGAAGAGATAATGTTAAAACTATAACTTACACTTGTCAAAGACCTATTGAATGAGTATATTTCAAACCCTTATCACCTTATACTCGAAATACATAAATGTGGAACCTTTATAATCCAAAACTCATTTGAAAATAAAGTAACATTATATACCATTATATAATTATTATTTCTTTCCATTAATGTATGAGATCGAAATGAAAGTAGCGTTCTTGCGTACGTACGGCTTACCGTCTCCATGAACGGTGTATTTAATTTCTTATCCCCAAATGTAATGTACTATTATAAGTACATTTATATAATGGATATATATGATTTATGTTACTTCTAAATGATGAATATAATTCTGGAATTAAAATATACATATCTCTCATTTAGTTTTAATTCCCTTAATATGACATAGAAATGAAAGTAGCGTTCATGCGTATGTATGACTTACCATCTCCACAAACGGTGCATTTCATTTATTACCTCTAAATGATTATTTAATATTATAAATGCATGTATATACTGGATATATATGATATATATGGCATCTACATCATGAATATCATTCTTGAGATAATGGATATTTGACTACGTGAACAACATGTAAATATAAGAAGTTCATTTTTGACTCAAGTGCTAATGATCGTTAAAATGACCATTATAAACATAAATAATAAAATACTGTTCATGAAATGGTAATTAATGATATAAAAGGAATAATGAACTTGAAAAAGGTTCTTAAGCAAGTAGAAATTAACTCAAGTTTATTATTCAGGAGGTTAAATAACGGTCATGTCAAGTCGGATACGAGGTATGAGACTTCATCTCAATATTATTTCATTGAGGAATATTTTGTTTTATACACATCCTTCATTTATACGGTGTATAAACCCCTTTGACTTTTACGTTTATCCAAAAGGAATCATTTTTATACGAAGCGTTTTACTAAACGACAAAATGGAATGTTTTTTTTGTCGTATGTATGCGGCGACAACGACTTCTCCTCCACCGTGACCATTATTTGAGTTTCGGATTCCTCTATAAGCCATATCTTTTTTTTGAGTGAAAAATAAATTCCATGTTTTACTTTTCTTTTATTTTGGAATTGAAAATTGTTTTCATAATGTTTTTTATATCAATGTGTTGTATTCATATCCTGTGATTGAAATGTGGAAATGTTTTGTTTCCTTTATGCATGTATTATGTGATATGATTATGTTATGGTTCTTGGGCATTGTTATGAAGATGGGTGGTTCCGTGATAAACTATGGGCGGGTGAGCCCGATATAGCTCTCCAATACATTGGGTAACGTGAAGGAGTTAAACGTTAAGGTTTCTCCGAAGCGATTTAGAGAATATGCTGTGATGGGTATTCCAAACGTAACCAAGAGAGTTACTCCCTACGTAAAAATGTTATGAATGCCTTAAGTTGCCTTTATGTATTATGATTTCTATGATTTATTCATGATTTGATGAGGTATGTTAATGTTCTTATGTTTTATGAGTAGAGTATGATTTCATTGATTCTTATGTATACATGTACTCATGTTTCCATTCCATATTTTAATATAACTTACTGAGGTTTTTATGCTCATCCCAAGTTCTTGATATGTTTTTCACATGTCAAGGGAAGGGTACATGATATGATGATAGTGTCAAGGATGTGTCAAGAAAGAATCCCTGTTTTATTTTAAATATGTTCCCATTGATGGTAAAAAATTAAGACTATCTTTTATGTAACCACTTTGTTTAAATGAGGAATGTAATCCATGTTTTATGATCAAATTCTCTTAAACACTAAACCTGAAAAGATCCTCAAGGTGTATTCTTGAAATATCTCAAGATTAAGTAATGTTTAAGGCTGGGGCCTTATAGTTGGTATCAGAGGTCGGTTTAGATAACTTTAGGAGATATAATTTTATTAGATGATTATCCAAAAGTATTTTTTTATGGTCAAATTGAAAATGATATAGCATTTGAATGTTACCATGTTGCTTCTCCTAGGATATTTCTGTGTTAAAAATGTTTTTTCATAGAGGAAACAGAGCAGATTTTCTGGGAAGGAATACAGAGATAAATGACCTTTCAAATCAGTATCTTGAGATGGTCAGAATCAGAACTAAAAAGTTTGTTGCAGTGGTGGCTCAGTTGACTTAGGTTACTACCGAAGGAGTTGAAATGAATATTGAAGAATGCTCCAGTTTTGGCACTTCCTTCCAGGAATGGTGAGTTTGTTATATACAATGATGCTTTTTTGAAGGGACTTGGTTGTTTACTTATGCAGAATGATCAGGTAATTTAATATTCTTCATGTCAGTTGAAAACTCATGGGGTAAATTACACAACACATGATTTGGAATTAGCTGCTATTGTTTTCACATTTAAAATTTGGAGGCATCATTTGTATGGAGTAGAAGTGTGAAATATATACTGATCATTAAAGTTTAAAGTATATATTCACTCAGAAAGAATTTAACATGAGACAGAGGATATGGCTAGAATTAATCAAGTATTATGATTGTACAATTCATTACCATCCGGGAAAGAAAATAAAGTGGTTGTTGCTTTGAGTCGAAAAAGTAATGCTTCATTAACAATGTTGTGTTTGGAACGTGATCCATTGGTTAAGGATTTGATGAACTTTGTCGTAAAGTTGTTGGTGTAGGATGTCCTTCTATTTTGTTTCAGGTATCAGTGAAATCTTCTTTATCAGAAATAATTAAGCAAGCACATAAGCAAGACAGTGAGTTGTAGAAAAAGGTAGAGCTGGTTCAGAAGGGTAAGTTTCCTGAATTAAACATTGATAATGATTGTGTTTTGAGATTTGGGATGAGATTGTGTGTGCCTTGTGATTCAACTTTTAAGAGAGAGTTGTTATGTGAAGCTCATAGTTCTCCGTTTTCAGTTCATCCAGGTAGTACTAAGATGTACATAGATCTTCAGGAGTATTACTAGTGGGACGGAATGAAATAGGATATTGCTGATTTTACTGTGAAGTATTTGACATGTCAACAGGTTATAGCAGAGAGACATTTACTAAAAGGGATGCATCAGCCTTTACCAGTGCCAGAGTGGAAATGGGAAAATATATCCATGTGCTTTGTTGTGGAATTTGCGAAGACACCTTGAGGTAATAATGCAATCTGGGTTATTGTTGATCGCTTGAATAAATCTTCTCATTTCGTTGCTATACGAGATACTTTTTCCCTAGATAATCTTTCCCGTTTGTATCTTAAAGAGATAGTCAGGATACATGAAGTTCCCCACTCCATTGTATCTGATCATGATCTCAGGTTTACTTCTATCTTTTGGAAAGGACTTTAGAAATCGCTGGGTACTAAATTAAATTTTAGTACAGCTTTTCATCCTTAATCAGATGGATAATAAGAATGAACAATTCAGACTTTGGAAGATATGCTACGTGCTTGTTCGATGGATTATTAGGGAAGTTGGGACCAACATCATTCTTTGGTTTATTTTTCATATAATAACAGTTTTCATGCCAGTATACATATGGAACCATTTGAGGAACTATATGGAAAGCGGTGTCGAACTCCACCATTCTGGGATGAAGTGGGTGAAAGGAAGCTGATGGGACCAGAATTGGTAGAAGAGTTGGCAGAATAATCTCAGCTGATACAGAAACACATGAGAACAGCTCAAAGCAGGCAGATGAGTTTTGCGGACAACATGAGGAAGGATCTCTCTTTTGAGGTTGGTGATCATGTTTTTCTCAAAGTATCACCATGTAAACGTGAGATGCGATTTCGTAAGAAAGGAAAGATGAGTCCAAGGTTCATTGGACCATATAAAATTGTAGAGAGGGTTGGATCAGTTTCATACCGAATGGATTCACCTTCGAGTTTATCTTAGGTACACAATGTTTTTCATATTTCAATGTTGAGAAAGTATATGCCAGATCCATCTCATGTTTTGAGTCCAGAGGTAGTTCAGTTGGAAGAGAATATATCTTATGAAGAACAACCAGTCCAGATTCTCGACCGAAGAGACCAAGTGTTGCAAAATAAGGTAATTCACTGGGTAAAGGTTTTGTGGAAAAACCATATGGTTGAAGTGGAAACGTGGGAATCTGAAAATGCTATGAGGGATAAATACCCCCACTTATTCGATAAGTAAATAAATTGCGGGGACATGATTTTCTAATGGGGGAAGGATGTAACATCCCAAGTAATTAATGAATAATAAATATTTTTATCTATGTCTATTTATGAATTAGATAGTGTTTTAGAGGCTTAAAATGAGAATAAATCAAATCTTTAGCATGGAATACACTAATATTTTTAAAAGATTGTTTTACTTCCTTTTGATGGAAAACCATTTTTAAATCAAACATTTTACAATTTTATAATCTATATTTGTCACTATAAACATATTATTTATGATTAGGACATTGAAATTTAAATTGGATAAATTTTTGGTAGTTTTCTGACAATGTTAATTTTTTAATGAATAGTGAAAAATACTGCATTTTACATCAAAACTGCTTTTTCATCTAATTTAATTATATGGATAGATTATCTTTTTATTTGGTCTTAAAGTGTAATCTGAATATATTATTACCATGTAATCCAATGGTGGTCATTAGCATTAATTTCACTTTGGAATTGGGCATAAACTAATGCCAAACTTTTCATAGATATTGTTTCAAAAAACCCTCTATTTGTTTTGACAACGGGAATTATTTTTTAAAAAAAATTATATCAATTTTTGTGTTTAGAATTTGGTAAAATGGATTACATATTTGGAATCAGAAGGTACAAATTATGTAATCAAGACTTTTGTTTTTAGGCATTATGAATAGTAACGACGGTAATTATCTTTAATTATCTTGATTAATGAGTAATCGGGTAGTTAAGGATAATAAAATAATATCATAATAATAAAAAAATGACACCAACATGTGTACTAATTCTACTGGTTGTCTCATGGACGACCATGGGATGCCATGTGCCAAACTTGGGGACCCCATGGAATCACTTTTGTGTGAAAGTTACTTTTTATCTTTTTATTTTTAATGAAATTTAAATATAACAAAGAATGTATCACCTGAGTAAAACATTTTTAATTTTTTCCACATAAATGATATATTGGACTATAAATAGTCATTAGAAATATAAAACTATTTCCTACATCATAGTATTTTTTTGTAATTTTTAGACATTAAATAAATTAAATTATTTATGACATCATGATGATGCAGTGATTACCTCATTAATAAAGGATTTAAATAAAATGTAAATATAATGTTAAAACTATAACTTACACTAGACAATGTCCTATTGGATTAGTATATTTAGAACCCTTAACACCTTATACTCGAAATAAATCAATATGGGACCTTTAAAATCCAAAAATCATTTGAAAATAAAGAAACATTTTATACCTTTATATAATTATTATTTCTTTCCATTAAAGAATGAGATAGAAATGAAAGTAGTGTTCTTGCGTACGTACAACTTACCGTCTCCATGAACAGTGTATTTCATTTCCTATACCGAAATGTAATGTACTATTATATGTACATTTATATAATGGATATATATGATTTATGTTACATCTAAATGATGAATATAATTCTGTAATTAAAATATACATATCTCTCATTTAGTTTTAATTTCATTAATATGACATAGAAATGAAAGTAGCGTTCATGCGTACGTTCAACTTACCATCTCCATGAACGGTGCATTTAATTTATTACCTCTAAATGATTATGTAATATTATAAATGCATGTATATACTGGATATATATGATATATATGTCATTTATATCATGAATATCATTCTTGAGATTATGGATATTTGACTACGTGAACAACTTGTAAATATAAGAAGTTCATTTTTGACTCAAGTGCCAATGATCGTTAAAACGACCGTTATAAACTTAAATAAAAACATAGTGTTCATGAAATGGTAATAAATGATATAAAAGGAATAATGAACTTGAAAAAGTTTCTTAATCAAGTAGAAATTAACTCAAGTTTGTTATTCAGGAGGTTAAAGAACGATCAAGTCATGTCGGATACGAGTTATGGGACTTCGTCTCAATCTCATTTCATTGAGTCATATTTTGTTTTATACACAACCATCTTTTATATGGTTTATACACCCCTTTTACTTTTACGTTTATCCAAAAGGAATCTTTTTTATACGAAGCGTTTTACTAAACGACAAAAGGGAATGTTTTTTTGTCGTACGTATGTGGAAACAATGGCTTCTCCACCGCCGTGAACATTATTTGAGTTTCGGCTTCCTCTACAAGACATAACCTTATATTTGAATGAAAAATAAATACCATTTTTTAATTTTCTTTTATTTTGGTATTGAAAATGGTTTTCATAATGTTTTATATATCAATGTGTTGTATTTATATCTTGTGATTGAAATGTAGAAATGTTATGATTCTTTTATGTATGTATTATGTGATACGATTATGTTATGGTTCTTGGGAATTGTTATGAAGATGGGTGGTTCCGTGATAAACTAAGGGCGGGTGAGCCCGATATATCTCTCCAATGCATTGGGTAACGCGAAGGAGTTAAATGTTAAGGTTTCTCTGAAGAAATTTAGGGAATATACTGTGATGGGTATTCCAAACGTAACCAAGAGGGTTACTCTCTACATAAGAATGTTATGAATCACTCAAGTTACCTTTATGTATTATGATTTCTATGATTTATTCATTATTTGACGAGGTATGTTAATTTGCTTATGTTTTATGAGTAGAGTATGATTTCATTGATTCTTATGTATACATGTACTCATGTTTCCTTTCCATATTTTTATATCTCTTACTGAGCTTTTTATGCTCATCCCATGTTCTAGAAATGTTTTTCACAGGTCAAGGGAAGGGTACATGGTATGATTATAGTGTCAAAGAAGTGTCAAGATTCGATGTTTTATTTTAAATATATTTCCGTTGATGGGAAAAATGAATACTATCTTTTATGTAACCACTTTGTTTAAATGTGGAATGTAATGCATTTTTTATGATCTAATTCTCTAAAACTCTAAACTTGAAAAGATCCTCAAGGTGTATTGTTGAAATATCTCAAGATTAAGTAATATTTAAGGCTGGGGCCTTATATTTTATGTCTATAGGATTGGGATAAAACAATAACACTAAGTGATACACCACAATTTTATTAAATTTATAGTACTTTTTTTGTTAATTAACTCTTTTTATTTCCATGAATAATTTAAAAATAAATCATTTTTTATAATTAAGATTAGTTTCTAAGGATATAAATCATTGGAAATAAACAGATTGTGAGAGGTACCGCAGGTAATTAGGGTTCTATGATAACTAAAAATAGTTGTCGAATCATATAATAGAGGATTATTTTACTCTATTAGGTATTATTTTACAATATAGAGTATAACTACACTAAATATTTATGAAATATTATATCTCGTGTTCTTTATAGAAGTGTAATAATGTGCTATAGGGTTAGGGTTATTCTGTGAAGCACCAGTGAAAGTTATATTCCTTTTATTTTTTTAGATTCATGAATATATGATTGTTATCTATGATTCTTAGAGGTGAAGGTAATAAAATTCAATTTTATTCATCAAAAGTTGTTCATTACTAAAATTTTAAATAATAATTTTTCATTACATTCTATATGTTTGAGGTTACATCATAGAATTACAGATCATTTCATGTGAATGTTGATTCATGCAGATTTATATAATTTAACTGTTTTTATATTATAGAAATTTTTTGAGACTCAAATAAAGGAAATTTGATAAAAAAATTATTCATTTTGGGTGAATTTTCCCACCACAATCTCAGATAAATTATGATCAATTAGTGACTAATATTAGAGATTATATCAAGTATAAAGATATGATATTCTATACAAATACAAAAAGTGTAGAAACGATCATGTCTGTGGAGTTAGAAATAAATTATAGATAGAATTTAAAGACAAAGAAAGAGATTAAGGAATTATTCTCAAAATAGATTTTAGGATTTTTGTTATATGGATAAAATATGAGAGTATTGTTGCACTATCATTTTTTAACTTACATTCATTCATCAAATATACCTATATGCATTTTCATAGCATTTCATTGATCCATCAGTGTGATTTAGAGTAATGATTTATCTAATTTTATAATGTTATAAACTAGTAGAGTTATTGTAACAAAAAAAAATTTAAGAAAAGTTTTCTTCATTGTAAATTTGTAACACCAACATGCCATCATTATATTCTCTCTTGAAAAATCCTAGGGCATGAAAACCATGAAATATATTATTTTATTTCCATGGTTTCATTAGCACTTGAATATTCTGTTAATGGAATGATAAGACAATTTTTCCATCATGGAACAATAATAATATGTGTATTAGTTTAAATCTTCATACAATCATTCATTACCCATATTAGTGTATCTTTGTTGTGTGGGAATAATAAGTGGAATCAATGTTGAAGATCCTTATTTAGTATGTTTTTATATTGAAATATATTGAATCACTCTTCATCCCAAAATGTATTTATATCCTTCATGTAGTTTTATTTAAATTTGAGAATAATCATATTTAATATTAGTATTCATTCATAGGAATATAAGTTAACAATGTTATTTTAAAATAGTTATCAGTCAACATAAAAATAAGAACATTATTTTTGAGATAAAAGGGATAAATATGTTAAGAGTTAAGAATTAATTGATCTATTGCTATCATTTACTAATAAAATCTATATTAAATTTATTTCATAAAAACCCTCAACCCTTATGTTTGATGGATTTCTAAAAATGCGTGAATGTGATTCCAATGTATCTGAATCCAAATTACCGGATCCTATGAACATGTAAAATTAATTGATGTTTTACTTAAATAATAATATTAATTTAGACTTTTATAAGGTAAATATAATTTTGGAGTAAATGAATAGACTTGTTGAAACTATTGGGTTTATTTAGATTACAAAAATGATCATAATAATTTTTCCACACTGATTCAATGAAAAAGTCTTGATGGTTGAGTACATGTATACCAATGAGGTAACATTAGAGAATATTCCCAACATACTCATTACATACGTGATGAGGAAAATCAATTATGAAAAATTATATAAGTGCAGTTTTGAGATAGTAACATTCAATGAAATAAAGAAACGCTCAATGGATGTTGATCCTAAAGATAACATTGTTGATGAAGTCTACTATATAATTGACACAAACATGAAAATGGTGAAAGTAAAATTAAATTTTGTTCTGGAAATCACTTTTTTTAATAAAAATTTTGTTTATCTTCTTATATATTTTTAAAATAAATTTTTAGATTATGTTAATGGAAAAATACCCTTGATGAAATAATAAAATTATGTAAAATTATATTGGATTTAGAAAAAAAATTATTCAACAAGAATTTACTTCATTGACAAGAAGATGCAAGATTTAAAGATAATTAAATAAAAGATATTTAGGTATAAAAATACATCAAATATGTTGCTTTTATGGATTTAATGGAATAACCAAAAATGGAGGAAGGAGTTGATAAATATTACAATGTTTATGAAAAAATAGGACACAAAGTGGAACTGGAATTTTCAGTCCAATAAATTAACGTTTAGTGAGAAAAAATTCCCTTGGATTTTTATTTATTAAAAACAATTTAAATAAATGTTGTAAAGGGAGAGGTCTGAAATAATGAAAAAAATTGAAAAATTCAAATATGGAAATCTAGAAAAATAATAGATGGATCTTGAGAATTGTTTTGAGAGAAATAATTGATAATTGAAGGTAAGAATACCTCATTAATTTTTTTAAAATATATAGAGAATCATAAATAAGAAATAATTATGTTAGATTTAATGGTTTAAAATCAAAAAATCTCGAGACTCCTAGTATGATATCAAAAAGATAAACTATATGGGCTGTAGAAATGGTAATGAAAAATAATGTAGTAATAATAATAATAAAAATAATTCCCAAATATACAATGGTTTAATTATAAATGAAATATATATAGGTCTTGATTAAATGAAAAAGGGGCTCATGGATGACCATAATCGACATCCATCCACTCCCTTAAATATGGTTTATTTGGGAATCACTCAAAATAAGTAGATCTAAAATGTTACTAGTTTATCTTTGGTTGCATATAATAATAGACCACATTTTTTTATTATTAAGGAATGATTAATATAAGACAATACATGTGTTACATATAAAATTGGACCTTTAAGAAACATGATAAACAAAAATATGGGAGAAAAAATTCCTACCCTTAGTATATTTTTAGCAGTTGATGTTTTTGGTGTAGTTATTTCTAAAACAAAATAATGATTCGGAAATCAATAATTTATAGGAGGGTGGAAATGGATACATTGATAATTCTAGAGGATTGGTGTATCTAGACTAATATTGGAGGGTATATGACTAAGAATAAGAAACTATTTAACAATTAAAATTTCATCATTTTATCTCAACACCAAATAATGTGATTTGATATCAATCTATCATCTTAAAATTAGTTTTCATTCATGGAAAAAATACCAATCAAAAAATAAAAATGACCCATATATTTATAACGTTCAATCAAATTTTTTAATTTTTCCATTGGGTATGGTGCATATTAACCCACAAACACATGCCTAATATTTCATTTTCATGAACAACTAATGGTTATGGAAGGGGTTTAAACACTTTTTCCTTGAACCCATCAGATTAAATAACATGACAATAACTATCTCATTAATAAACTACATTAATTTTAAGAAAGTCTCGATGACATGGAAATTTCTTAACAATTACAAAATCATGATCGTATAATGGCTCTAATATTTTAGTTTAGTGAGAACACACTCCACACACAGCCCCATTTTCAAATTTATTCTGTTGTTGCTGATTTTACATAGGGTTTCACAGTGGTGCCTTCGGGCATTAACGATCTCGGACCTAGGCTTGTCTCTTGGTGACTCTACCGGTTCGCTTCCCCGTGTTGATCCTGAAACATCCAATGAAGCTCCCTAGCATGGTTCCTCCTTCAATGATGACCTGTGTGGCAGAAATCCTGGTCCATCAACTCCCTTCATTCTATCGGAGTCCCTTCTCATACTAGTGGTTTCAGATGAAGGTTCCTTACTGTCGGTCAATGTCCTAATGGAGGCTTTGTGGAAGATGATGCTTACCTCAAATTGACCATAGTGGGGAGGTTTGGTTTAGAGAAACGCTCAATTTCATTCTTCCAATGATTCATGGGATCTTATGGCATGGTCTATCCAGGGAAGCTCTCAGTTATCCACTATAATATCATTTTACTGGATCTTGGTTCAATGGTGGATTTCATCTATGCTTGGTGTAGGTCCCCGCTCTACTTGGGGAAGTGGTGTTTCATCCTTTTTTATTGGTTGCTAAATTTTTACAAGCAGAAGGAGAGTTCCTTCACTATAGTGTGGATTTATCTCCTTTGCACCCCCTTATACTTCAGAATGACGTATTTTTCATGGTCATTGATGAATCCATGGGTGACTTCCTCTACTCAGATGAATGGATCTGGAGAAACTCAGATACTTTTGATGATTAAATTTGTGTGGAAATGGACATCTCTCATCTTCCTTCATATTGGGCTAGAAAGTTTTATAAAAATGGGTCTCAAGATGCGTGAACCCTATTCAAGCTTTTTTGTCCCTGAGAGGTGCATGAACTAGGTTCACGCATCCTTCATAAATTCAATAAAGGATTCCTGAACCCTACTCATGCATCTCTCCATGCCAAATATGTGTGAACATAGTTCATACATCCTTCAAAGATAGGATTAAGGATGCATGGACCCCGTTCATGCATCCCAAAGAGAAAATTTATAAAAGGGGTCTCCCCAAAATTTCATTCTTCTCCTAGAATTTTTTTTTGTCAATCCCTATCGAATTTCATTATTTGTAATTTTTTACTAATTTTAAAAATGTAAAATTTATATTTAAATTTTCAATTTTATAATTGTGTTTATTTGTTTTATTTTTATTATTTATTCATTTGATAATTGATATGTATAAATTACTATTTTTTGGTATGGTTTATTTATTTCATATGTATTGATGTTTAAATTAGTGTTTTTCTATGATTTAATTTTTGAATTATGTGTTTGTTGTGTGAATTCATATCAAATGTTTAAGAATATTAATTACAGTTTGTCTAAAAAGATATATGAATTCATATTAAATGTTTATTAAAATTTAATATGTTATTTTGAAAGAAATATTAATTTAAATTATAGTATTTTATATAGTAGTTATATAATTTATGAATAATATATTAGTTATAGGTTTTATATTTAAATTTATTAAAAAATAAAATAAAAATCCGTTTTTATGTTATAAAACTTGGTTTGTATAATTAATAATTTTAAATTATATTAGTTATAATTAAATATATTAAATATATATGAGATTTTGAAATTTAATATGTATTTCAACTAGTAATAAATATAATAAGTATACCAAAAAACGTGGCAAATAGTGTGATGACTAATCTTGAGATGACTGACTAATGCATATTGAAATTTCATGTATAATTTTTTGAATGTGGTTATTTAATTTGTAATAATTGCATTTATTTTTCTATATTGATGACATGTGAGTCATGTATGACAAAGTATGTATGGACCTACATGCCCGCTTAAAAAATTCATGTATTTCATACCCATATACCCCCTCAAATTCCTGTGAGTAAATGTGTTATTAAAAAGACATAAAAAAGCGGCGTTCCCAAAGTAGCATCCCCAAAGTGGCGACCCCGAAGAGACATTAGAGAATAAGCATTCGACATGAGGAATTTCGGTTTGAAAAGAGACTGACGATAGATGAAATATTTGATAATAGAGACTCCATGAGTCGGTCTATATGTTTTGGTAAGTTTATCAATTAATTATAAACTAAATGTATGTCTCAAGATCAAGTCATGATTATTTATTCATAAGTAATTAACATATAGAACATTATATTAATTTTTATTTGGTAAAAATACCATCATCCTTATACCACAATTCTGAAAAATAAATACATAAACTCTCCAGATAAAGTCGATTATTCAAAACCAATTTAAATAATTTAAAATATTGATGTAGTATATAATATTTTATTAATTATTTTTCACAGGTAATAATTTTTGTGCAAAAATATTGCAAAAATGAGGCCATTTTATATGAAGTATTTACTTACCTATAGTGTTCCACCTGTTAGAGTGTTAAATTTTCATGGTTGTATGACATTGGATGAAGTTCACAATATGATTCATAATATATTAAAACTGATGGTTGATCAATCCATTTCTTCAATCACATATCAACATCTACAACATCCTGAACATTTCTGGCACACTGATAACCCTTTAGTTGAGGACGATGATTTTATGGATGCTTATTTCTTATATGGAGAGAAATGTACTGTTGTTTTGATGGAGTTTTATGTGGTTCTTTATGATATATATGTGGTGCAGCTGACTACTAAAGAACTATGTTTTTTTATATTTGTAGAATTTCATCCTTCAAATCAGTATTTCGCATTGCCTCCTTTTTTGTGACTCTATTAATCAAAGAAAATTTTGACGAATATGATCAAAATTTAGAAGGAAATGTTGATGACATTCATTTGTTTGCTGATATAGTGAATTAATGTTTATATGAGGAACAATAATCAAGGGAACCATTAGGAGATGATCCGTGTCAAGGTGATGTGGGGAATGAACCGTCTGATGTTTCTTTGAAAGATGTGGGTGTGGGTGATGTGGGAAATGAACCTTCATATGTTCTTTTGCGATACATGCATCCACAACATCCACCAATAAGTGGTAATCATTCTTCAGTATTGAGTTCCTTTGTTTAAGGAATGTCTTGTGAGGAATATTTTGATTGGGATGCCCTTACACCAGCTTCTGAATTCAACAGAATTATTAGGAATAGGACTACATCAAAGGACAATGCCATATATGTCAGACATGAGTTTTATTGTAAACTAGACATGAAAAATGTGATAAAGAAATACCAAATTGAGTGTCATTTCAAATTTGTGGTTGATGAGTCAAAAAATACAAAATACATGATTCGTTGTGAAAAATATGGGCCAACATGTAAGTTTCCATTAAGTGAAATATTTGATAATATTTCTACCTGTTGGAGGATAACAAAATTAGATGGGATACACAATTGTGTGCATCAAATATTTTCGCATGATCACTCCTACCCTAATTCAGAGATCATATCGAATGTTATTTGTGAGATGATACGAACATTTCAGGATTTTCCCATTTCCCTTGTTTAGGATAAAATTTATTAGTTGTATTGCTATAAGAAATCTTATACCAAATAATGGAATGAAAAAAAGAAATAAATTGTAAGATTTTATGGTGATTGGTATGAATCTTATTATGTGTTTCCACAACTTATGTAATTTTAATCGTTCAACACTTTTATTTTTTATCAGTTGGACACAGTTGAGTATGTATCCCCAATCACGGAGTTGATCGAACAAAGGTGATGTTCTATAGGATTTTTGGGCATTCAGGCCATGCCTTTCTACCATTCCCTATTTTAAACAATTTATTCATGTCAATGGATCTTTCCAATATGGAATGTATACATGTTTTCTACTCATTTAGGCCATACATGATGGTATTCTTTCTCACCTACCACTTACTTTTTATACTATTGAAAAGACGATTTTTGAATCCTAGAGCTGGTTTTTGGCATGTGTATGTGTTCATGTCACACAAAACCTAGGTGTGTGTCTGATATCTGATCACCATCGAGTAATTATTGAGGCCATGTCTAGTGATTGGGTATCCTAGACGGAGCTGAATGCATATCATCGTTATTGAATTAGGCATATTAAAATTAATGTTCATAATCATTTCAGAGATGACTCCATAATAACGATGATCCTCATGTTTGGAATATTTTTCTAAACATTATTTTAAAACAAAAATTAATATTTATTTTAAGAAATTATTCTCTTATTGTTACACCATATGATCCCTAATAAGATAATTTTGATCGACTCCTTGAAGATATCCTCACTGCTAATGAAGATATGTATAAATATATGATGAAAATCTTGAAGGGAAAATGGTCATTAGAATATGATGGTGGTAGAAGATATGACCATATGAACAAAAATATAGAGTATTGAATAAATGAGTTCCTCAAGGGTGTCCAAAAAATCCCAATCATATGGTAAATGAAAGAGAAATTTTTTAGATGTATTCACTATTTGTTGACCGATCCCAAAAGACCTACGATAATATTAAAAATATAATAAATTTTACTTAGCACTTCTAAAGTGATATTGATTAGATACTGACTGAGGCTTCTAGGTGGACTATTCTAGCCTTTGATTGGGAAAAAATGAGTTTTCAGTTAGGGTATTTCTATGATCGGGCTACATGCACTAGTGGTCGACAATTTTTAGTGATGTTAAATAACAAGTACTATGATTGCAGAAACTTTTAGTCATTTAGATATTCATTTACAGAAGTTATTGAAACTTGTGATTTGGTTAATATATCATGGAAGCCATATTTTTTCCTAGTGTATCACATGAGAACTTTGGTTAACTGTTATAGTCAATCTTGGATGTCTGCTGGTGACATTCATTCCATCTCATTGCTTTCTGATCAACCTACTATCGTCTCTGATATATCTAGGTTGCATAATTTGGTTCTGTTTCCCTTTATTATTTTTTCAATGTCTGTCATTTGTAAATTATTTGTTTTATACTACTTGGTTGTGACCCTGAGGAAGACCTAAATCAAGTCAAATAAAAATTAAATGTATTGATCTCATTAATGAGGTGGGAGAATTCAATGTGATATTTTCACGTAGAACGACATACTCATAAGAGATGTCCTTAAGTAGCAGGACAGAGTTCTATATCCAGTAATCCATGATAAAACCTATGTATTGTATCATGAATATGTATATTTTGTTTTTTATGTGGATGTTTCAGTATTGAATCCTTTTTTTCCGACTTCCTCTATTTCTGACATGTTTCAATTTTGGATTGTCTCATTTTTTTGTTATATAATAATGAATTTTTTGACACTCAAACTAAAAAATAATAACATAAAATGAAAATTAATATATCATGATTCCTTATGTATCAAATACACTAATCAACACACAAAAAATAAAATATAAATCAAAAATACTAACAGAATCATTTTTATTTGATTGTCGTAGATTTTTTAAATAAAAATTTATAATTTTTATTGAATTCACTATAAAAAAGTAACGATGATATAATTTGTATAGATGTAAGGTTTTTCATTTCACACATATTAGGCTACTCATTTATCATGATTTCTTTTAGAAAGACCTAGAGTGCCTCTATTGAGTGTATGCAGACCTCACCATTTCCATCATACCACACAACCCCCCGTTATCATCCCTCATATTAGTTGCACTGGATTCTATGGTGTAGTGATGTGAGACATCACATTTCTTATTCAACAGCTCATTATTGCACTTGTAGTGGGATGGAGGACAGAGTCACATACATTACATTTTAGGGAGGGAGATATGACTACTATCTTGTAGGTTTTGGCTATTATGTTGGGCCTCCCTATTGATGGTGTGACACAGATAGGCCGAGTTGGAGAAGATTTACTAGAGCTAGTTCACAGACTATAGGGCATAGAGGTCCATGATGATGGAAAGACCATCATCGGTGGTAGATTACGCATTCCTTGGTTAGATCATAACTTCACATAGTTAGCAATGATGTCGATGAGATCACCATTCTATTATTTTCATGTGTATATATTTTGACGCTGATCGGTGGAATTCTTTTTCTCTAACCCACCACAACTTTTGTACATTTGATGTATTTATCTATTTTTGGAGGATTTGGAAATGGAATTCCAGTATAACTGGTGGTCTTCTTGTCTAGAATATACATACATGGTGCTATGCAGCGCATATCACATCAATAATATGCATATCATGGGTTTTGTGGTTATTCAATTGATGTGGGTATGAGAGCGCATACCTCATTTAGCTCCACATGATCATGTGCCATTGCCTGTAGATATTATAGAAGAATATCCACATAGACGTTTATATGTTATTCCTTATTGATATTGTCTAACATAATGGTATACCTTTCTATTATGAAATGAAAATATAATAATATTATTTACAGGTGGTGTTAGGAACATCAACATTCAGATTCTCCCAAACACGACGTCCATGCCTATAGACTTATGTTGGACAGCATTATACCACACGATGTATGTGATTGTTATTTATTTTATTAATTCATTATTATTTAATGTACAAGTAATAATTTATTAATTTACTAATTTGTTAAGTTTTTTTTATTTTATATTTTATGGATGCCATATACATAAGCTATTATCTAGAGTCTTCCACAGTACTGTACGATGCTTATGGATATCATCTCCTGAAGGGTTCCATTAATTCATTTTTATATATTCCAGTGGAATCTGATCAATAGAGTTATGAGGCAGTGCATATTCTTTTATCCCATTCCTGACCCGCCCAGTCAGTTAGATTCACCGCATTCCATGAAGGTGTTAGGGGAGAGAAATTTTGATTGGAGGTGGTACCATGCTAGATATATTGATTTATGGGAAAAATGAAAAGTGTTACAGTTGTTTGGGGGAGGGAAAATATGTTTTCATTTGGTGGATCAGATAGATTACACATCATGGTATTGTAGGTCGCCCGAAAAATTTTCTAACATGACACAGACTAGGCTTTCATGAGCTGTTATTCATTGTTATTTCCAGTATTCAATTGAATTTTTATTCATATTACTTAAAAGCAGAATTTTTTGTAGGATTTTTGTATCTGTTATCTACATCACTTGTCTAATCATGTAGAGGGCACCGTATCTGACCTGACATATTTTCACACCCCTTTATCATTGTTTCTTCCTTTGATGGATGAGATTTATCATGACATTTTTGTTGATCCACCACAAGTCGGGGATGCTGTGAAGAAAATAGAGCCTCATATAGATATACCATGGGGTGAAGAACCAATTATGGATCTTTCTTTTCCATATGAGGAGGATGTTCAGATTGTTCAGTCAGATGTTGTTATTCCATAAGAGGAGGTTTTTCAGCATGATCAGTCAAATGATCCTCCAGCTTCATCGGCTCACCCATAGGTAGATACAAACATTTACTAGGTTGAGATAGATTCCTTATAAAAAAACATTCAAATCACAACAACCATCTTATTTCCTTATTGGAGAGAGTTCCAGCCAGCCTCCAATATCCTTAGATGTATAAAATGGTACAAATGGTGTGACTATACATCCACCGCCTATCACCGAGGAGGATGCTGAGGTGGATGCTGAGGATGATGTGTAGCATACACCAGATCACAGATAGAGATAGATGAAAATATCTTTGAACATTACCATTATGTATGTGCATTACTATTATCATTTATAGAGTTTTAATTTTTTTTATAAGTGTCTTACTATCATCAAATTATCTTCCAAAACCAATAATTTCTATATGGTATTCATTAATAAATATTAAAACTATTGATTAAATTATCCATGAATATCAAGAAATTATGAAAAATATTATTGATATCAATGATTTGAATCCAAAAATCATGCTACATGATTCTTTTTTTAAAAATAATTCACATAAAGTGGAATTTCAATGAATAATGGATAATTGTGAAGAGTAGATTATTATTATTAGATATTAGAAAAACCAAAATATGTGATGTATGGAATTAGAAGTTCATTTTTCAAATTAAAAAAAACATATTCAAAATTTATAAAAGGACACATGTTCAATTGGTATATAATCATCATTGGCAGATTTTACTGTTAAAATATCTCCATCATGTGATAAAATTAGGCGCATTATGGAAAAGATTGATTTGACAATTTTTTTAAAATAAGAAACAATCCTTAATAGGTATAATAATTCGTTAGCATATCTATGAATATGTATTGAAGAAGATCATCCTTGGTGAACTTATATAAGATTTCAAAACGAATGTTTACGAGTGTTCCTCTTGAGGGGGAGGTAAATGAAGAAATATGAAATTACTGCTAGAATTAGGATATCAATTGTAATCAAATATAATTACTTTATAACATTTAGTAAGATCATGTTATTGAAAGGTGAATGTTTTTCTAATTTCTTTTCCTTTTTATCAAAAAAAACTAAATAGAAAGGTTTTTTAATTGAATTAATCAAATACATAACAAAAGTTTACCTCTAGAAAACTGAATAATTTTTTCTTTAACATTTGTATAGGTTTCATTGACGGTGTTCATGCATCTTTTAGAAACTTCATACAGGATGTGTGAACCTCGTTCACACCTCAAAACTATGGTAGATGGATGAACAAGGTTTAAACATCCTTTATCGAATCTATGATGGAAGTGTGAACCTCGTTCATGCATCTCTCTGTGCCAAGTACGCATGAACAAGGTTCATGCCTCTTGAGACCCATATTTTAAAATATTTCTAACCCTATACCTTTTCTATAAAAAACATATTGAAAAATACATATTTCATCCTTTCTAGTTGCTCACAACATTTTCACAAGGGGAAAGAGTGTTCCTTCATGGTGAGGTGGATCTGTATCCTTGACATCCCCCTTTCCATTCAGAATGAGGTATTTCTCAAGGTCATCAATGAATCCATGGGTGACTTCCCCTACTCATATGAATAGATCTGGAGCTACTCAGTTACTTAAGAGGCTTGTATTTGTATATAAATGGACATCTCACATTCTCCATAAAAGGATATCATTTTTAATTTATTATCATAGAGGTGTGTGAGAAATTAAATCATGGTGGTTGTCTACATCCTTTATAGGAGGACTCATACCGAGATCTACAATCATCAAATCCCACCAAGGTAGTAGTTCCTCGGTTACCACCTAAATGTGAAGAATCAGGTTTATGGTTAGTGATTCCCTCTCATGGTGAGCTAGATTCAGAAGTTTTTTTGGATTCCCCTCCAATGAAATAAGGGTTGTTGGGGATGCTTATTCCCTCTCACTATTGTTGGTCGGCTTCACCAATCAGGCCCTATGTCTCTCCCCTTATCAATATCTAGTTGGATCCAAAAGTTGATAAATTGGCTCACATGCTTGGTCTCTCATTATGTCCTCTTCCTACCCTAACACTACTATAACTACCCCCATGTCCATGTAGTTGGCCCCTCATCGCACCAGTGGAGGAGGTCATCATTGTTCAACTCTAATATGTATCACCAATCAACTCTCAGTGTAAGGGCCTCATAGGAATCCCTCGTCAATACAAGTCTTGTACCATGTCCATAGAGTGGTAAGGTTAGAGCCTAACCCTCAATCCTTTTTAAATGGATGGAAAGTATACCCTTCTCACCCCCTGATTTTTTCCACAACCATAGATTTTTTCCCATCCAATAGTTCATAAATGGGCATGAGATCCAAAAAAAAGTTAAAGGAGATATCTTTATCATTTCATAGGAAGGATAAGAGTCCTAGGGATAGCACTGGGACACTCTTCGGTCAATGATTCTCGTTATCATATTGAATTTCAGTAGATTTGGAGCTAGGGTGAAAACCAATTTCTTCACATATGAAATTCAGGAACACAAGGAAATTCTTGTCACTATACATGATCATAAATTTAATATATCTAGTATTAGTGAATCATCCCATAAGATTAGAATGCATGGTTATATGCATGAAACACCATCTAATGGTCACATTTGGATTTTCTAGAACACGAAAACTCAAGTATATATTTATTAGAGCAGGTGATGAATAAATTAGGTCCATGGTCACCACAGATAGATATATCCTATTTTATTCTTTAATCTATTGGAGATGTTACTCTAATAATATAGAAAACCATTGGAATGATATTATTGGATTAGATCTCAGTAACCATCCCTGGATTGTGGGAGGGGACATTAATGTTATCATTGACCTAGTAGAGTAGAAGGGTAGGGGTCCTTACCAAGTAATTCCAGTGTATATATTTTTAACTTCATTGTTGGAACTGGGATTATGGACCTTTTTTAATAGGTTATTAGTTCACATGGTGAAACAACCCAAATGGGGATCACCAATCATGGTGAAGCTTGGACCAATGCCTGGAAAACATGAATTCCATTTCAATGTTTTCCAACATCAATATTTCTCATTTGGTGTGAGGAATATCAGATCACTATTTGATCCTTTTTTCACTTACAATTTAAATGTAATGTAATTATTCCATTAGATTTGACCATTACTAGACAAGTTGTCCCAGATAACATCAAATCATTTAAGGATTATGGTCTGATCCTATGCAATGAAGTGTATGGATTGCATTATATAAGAAATTAAATAGGCTTAAAAATATGATTCAGGGTTGGGTAGAAAGTTTCCCGCCGAGAAACAAGGATATGGTTGTTTTCATTAAAGAGATAGAACGTCTCGAGCTATTCTTGATGGGGACTAGGATGACAGGGTTTTTGAAGAGATTCCCACAATAAAATAAAATCTCTTAGACAAGATCCTCAGTCATGAAGACATATTGAGGGAGACATAGAGGATTATATGTCTTGAATAAGGATGCATGAACACAACTTATTTCCATGCATTCATCAAAGAGAATAAATGCACTGTGCAACCCAACAGTCTACTAGAGGATGGGTCATATTCGAATAAAAGGGATGTGGTGGGGAATATTGCTCTCTCCTTCTTCAAAGATATGCTTTCTGATCCAAATCCGCACATGTATGATGGATACCCTAGTAGTGAGGCATCTTTTTTGGAATATATCTCAAATAATGTGTCCCTACCACACTGACAATGAATCACTAGGGGATATTACGGATGATGAAGAAATTCATAATGATTTCCTGAATCTTAATAATGATATCATGCTAGGACTAGATGGTCTCCTCAGATAGTTCTATAGGGACTTTTGGGAGCTAGATAATCTTGATCTGAAGAAGGCTATATAGAAATTTTTTCATGGAGGAAATATAATAAGATTTTCTTCTGCCACTACGCTTGTCCACCTTTCAAAAAACAATAACACTTCCTCTATTATCCAATATTGTCAGATTAGTATATGTAATTAAACCTATAGAATTTGTGAAAGCATTATGAATGAAAGGTTTTATGTCCACCTACCTTGATAGTTTTTTGGAGAACAACATGGATTTGTGATGGGTTGAACAATATAGGGAACTATTGCACTAGCCTAAGAGATTTTTTGGGATATCAACACCAAGGCTCATGAATCAAAAAATGATATTAAACAAGATATGAACAATGCTTATGACCATGTTGAATAGAGCTTTATAAATAATGTTCTATCAGGTATGGGCTTCTATCCCTGATTTACCAACCTCATCATTAGATGCTTTAGATCCTCTTCTTTAGAAGTTAACATTCTGGGAAATCCCCACGTCTTCTTCAAGGCGACCGGTGGCTTAAGGAAGGGTGAACCATCTTTCTAAGACTATTAATTCACCAATAAGACATTTTTATACACCATATCCATAGAAGAACGAGAAATGTAATGAGGTTACAAAATCGAGGAATTTGGAGCCATCCCCCCATATCCCAGCTCATATTTTCAAATGATTAACTAAACTATTTGAATTGAAATAGGAAATCTATTCATTCCCATACCATGGTATTGAATGATTATAGTAATCGGATAGGTTAGGTAATTAACAAGTCCAAAAGTAATTTATTCATTTTCGACATATGATTTTCCAGGTGGGCCACCACTCTATGTAATATCATAGACATGAAAATTGGAATATTTTTATTGAATTATCTAGGTTCCATTATCTCCTCAGTAATTCCTTTTTTCTATAATTTTACTACATTATTAGTAAGATTATAGACAAGGTCCTAAACATGAAGAATAAATACCACTTCTTTTGGGGTTTGATAGATCTAGTAAATAGTGTCATCTTTTCCACTCTATTTCATTCCCTTTCTCCCATTAATGACAGGAAATGTTTCATAAAAAATATTAAAAAAATTATATCTTGGTTTATTCAGGATTCTTGGAATCAAGGTTAACATAACTAGGTTTCTTGTGAGAAGATGGTGAAGCCCGTCTTGGATGGAAGGATCAACATATATATTCTAGAAGACACCCTCCACTTCATGTATGAAAACTTTCCTGGGGAAATTAATGAACGTCATAACTTATGGGCAAAAAATTTGTTGTTTATTTGAGTGAAGCTCAGTAATAGATGAAGAAAAAAAATTCAATTCCTTTCCATGATTTCACCCTTTTAATTACTTTTCATTCCCGCAATCACTTGATTATCAAGGAAGTAAATGTGTCATTATATAATCAAGAATAGTTGGGATTAGTTCAAAGATTCTCGGCTTGTCCAGCAAATAAAATCACGTTTAATGTTGAAAAAAAATTCATCATTAATCAAAGCCATTTTAGAAAAAAAACTATAGGGTGAGTTCTATTACATTGAAAATAATACAGACCCAAACAAGTGTGTGTTCATGCCATCAAACACAATAAACTTATCTACTAAATATTTTTGTTGTATAATGGTCACATAGGATTAGGGGACAACTTGAACATGGTTTTTTGGTTTATGAAAATCCAAACTATTTTCTATTTTATCTCCTATAGGACTTTCCAAAATGTTGTCCCCATAGATGAGAATATCAGAAAAAGATGTATTAACTTGGTATCTCTATGTTCTTGTTTAGAAAAACATAAAGAAGAGAGTGTTGAAAATATTCTCATTGAGGGTGAATGGGCATGATAGGTCTAGACCTTCTTCAATGTTCTTACAGACTTTTCCTCCCAGCCCCATATGGATGCCTCTTTCCTGGATTGTAGGTTTCTTCGTTCTGGTGATAAGGGTGTGGAAATATAGGAAAGGACTACAATTCTGCATTTTAGGTATTGATGTCTTTGGTAGGCTATAAATAATGAATGAAAAAAGGGGATACTATCATTTGGAAGGGCCATCATTTCTAAAACACGAAGCATCCTTTTTGACCTAGTCAAGATCATTGATACCTGGAAAGAAGCTCCATCTCTTCAACTTATAAAATATAACACTATACTTTCCCACATTGAGGGAACCTCAAGAGGGAAATGGGTTCGACGGAAAATTCCATCCACGACTTTGAAACATAATAACAATGGGTCATGTATCTTGGTAATCAAGAAAGGAGGTGGGGTGGTATGTAATTCTAGGGGTTTGGTTATCTTGGCATACAATGATAACATTGGAAGGGGATCTTCCCTTAAGGTAGAGGTTGTATATTTACTCTCTGGTCTCTCTCTTTGACAATAGGGGGAATTTTTATTTCAGAAGCTGAAATTTATTCTTTTATTCTTCATAAATTAATGCTTGAAAATTTATCAGCACCTTGGTCGATCACCTACACCATAAATAAATAATGAGTACTTAATTTTAGAAACATCATCTTATGGCACACATAGAGTGAGGATAATATTGTTCTTGATCACCTAGCATAATTAGAGGTCCAATATACTAGTGTATCTTGCTTTTATACCATGATTTTTTTAAAACATTAGGGTTTTAATCATATTAAAATGGATTCCCTTGATCTGAACTACTTCAGGCCCCCTAGTTCATTAATCTTCTTATTGTTCCCTTGTTTCTTTCTTTCCTATTTTCAATATAAATATCATTATAATGAATGAGTCCTCATTTATGAAAGATTAATAGTACTGACATGATTATGAAAATAACTAAGTTGATTTTATCTTTATATTTTGGAGAAAAAATTACCTTTGGAGACCTTACTTGTAATAATTATTTATGAACATAGACTCTTGAGATATTCAATTATATTATTTTCAAACTCCATATATTAATTTTTTACCTTCAACAAACCCATTATTTAATAATAATTAACACTTATCCCAAAATTATATCTCAAATCATATTTTTCTTTTGTTCAACACATTACTATATTTGGAATCAACAATTAATTAGTATATCCTTACTACAATTTTTTATATAAATGATATTATAATTTATAGAGACATCATGGATACATTTATTTTTTAAATAGATGTAGATATGAAAGCATCTGTAATATTTGGTAAAATGATATTTATATTCAAACTCCCCTTTTCAACTAGTTAAATTTGTTTCCAGAATAATACATAAGTTGACCTCAAGATATAGAAACATATATTCTTAATTAAATTTACTCTAATGTAATTTTAGGACATTATCATGTAGCTATTATCTACACATTTAATAATTATAATTACTTGATTTCGTTCAATCCATTATAATTCTCGAAATACTATATATTCTTTTCCATATATTAAGACTCACATAAAAAATATAATTCTTGTGTAAAAATTCATCTCCTAGTATAGCCTACTTCTTCAAATATCAACAATAAACTTATCACGAATAACAGATTCATCATTTAAGAATCATGATAGTTATTCATTTAAAAAAATGGAAACAAAATAAAATTATAATCATAGAATAATTCATGCTCATGGAAATTTTATTATTATGTATTCTCAGTAATCTCATAAAAACTCTTTCATATCCTACTAATAATATTATATTTGTTTCAATTAATGTCACATATAACCTAATTAAACATCCAAACTCTATGAGTTAATATTTCACAACTTATTACTTTTTTTATTCCTATTTTTTTGATCATAGAAATTCTATAGAAACATCCCATATCATCAATGAGGTGTTAGATATATTATTATAAACACTCAAGGAATTTTTTTTCCTAATTTATCTTATACAAGAATGGATAGATTTCATTAAAAACTAAATAATAATATATTTTAACCAATCCCTTCTCATATTTCATTAAATCAATTAATTTCACTTCAAAAAAAAACATTATCAATATCAAAATGATTACCAATGATATTTTAGTAGATATAAACATCTTTTTGAACTTCAATGATCTTCTATATCCGCAATTTAATTTTTTATCTTGTAAAAATTACCGTCCAACTGTAACATCAATATATTCTAGTTTTTTCCAAACATTATAAGATAAGTATGTATGTTAAAATTACATCAAACTTAAGTTTTATTCAATCATATCTAACTCATCATACTCTTCATGTGTATAATGTTATAAAATCTATATACTATATTAAATATCATCTAATATTAAAAAATTCTCAATCCTACTAAACATATTATACATTAATTTTTTTCAAATATATATAAAATTCCCATGGTAACGTCGTAAAACATATATCTTATTTTCCATTATTTAATATAAGAACAATATTATATGAAGAATAAATATTAGTATCATCTCATAGTCTCAAACTCCTAAAACCTATAATATTTATCACAATCATATTTTATCACATACTCATATTTTCATGTTATTTAATGTATTCCTTCAGCATGTATAAAACCAATGGGTCATTCCATCTTCACTAAACATATATGTTTCTTCCAAACATATACACCTAAATAATTATCCATACTTTGAATCTAAACATATATTGACATCATTTATTTTTGAAAACAAATACAACATATCATCATCCGATGGATTAATTATATCCCCAATTATATTTGATGTTAACACCTATAATGGAAATGTATTTTAATATGTATTGAATAATTTTTTATCTATCATCCACCGTATTGGTAACAATAAAAAAAGATAATATAATATGTGAACCATCAATCAATGGAATATATGTATTCTAGAACAATTATAATGTACAGAAAATGTTTAAAAATTAACATTACAATATTGTTATTCGAAACCATTTATATCTCAACAAAATCATATAATTCTTGTCATTTCGGAATTCAAATAATTTATTTTATTTTTCAGAATTAATTCTTTCAGAAGACATGTATGGTATAATGTGAAAATCAAGAATTAAATTCATAATCTCAATGAAATTATATAATTTGTAGCTTTCAAAAACAAATTAATTCTTGGATTCATTTTCCATTTTTATCCCCCGAAATATGAATACGCCATATTATCTTCATAATGGTTCATCATAATTTCAAATAAAATATATGTATCCTTTTCATAACCATTCATAATGATGCTATCCAACTTATAATAAATCACATCCATGATGGATTTTATAGTTATCAAGAAAATATTTATAAAATTCCTAATTTTTTTATCCACTGATATATTACACATTTAAATCCTTTCATAGAATAAAAAAATAAAATATATATGGGAATATTGTGCTAATTATAATACTAATTAGCGAGAGACAAATAACAAGTATTTGACTCTTAGATTTTAAACAATTTTATTTTTTATTCAACCTTGATATATTTCTTTTTTCCCACTCCTTTATTTTTATTGATATATGTATCCTCAAATAGAATGGTTTTCATACATATTATTGGTATTTATTTATGTGATACTTCTTCAATAATAAAAATAATCAAATCAATTATTTTCTTTTGTTGTTGATTCATTCACATCATATTTTTCTATTTTTATAACACTATTATTTTGTAGTTATTTTAAATATGATTAGCCTTCTTGAAATTCCCATAAATCATATTTGGAAAATTTATTCACTTTCCATTAGATACAACTCATTAAAGTATAAATAATCATTATCCTGAAAAATAACGTCCACAAAATGAATCCTTTTATTTACATCATGTATTGATTGTATTCATTGTAATTATTATATAATTTCATAAAATCAAAAGAAAATTTATTTTTTATAATATTCAATGTTATATAATATTTATCTAAAATAGATTCATTTTATCCTTGACTTTTGTGTCACATTATGCCTAGTATTCTTGCTTAATTTTTAAAAAACAATATTTTAATCATATCCCATTTTAAGGTCAACTTCTTTCCAATGTTGATCCACTCTCTCATATTGTTGTATTCTATATTTAAATTATTCTATAGCATTATTGAACCAATATTATTCATTTCAAGGACCACATTTTCAATAATTTGAAAAAACTATTTTACAAGCGTCAATAACTTTTAGAAATAAATAATTTTCATTTTTGAACTATGTACATTGATTTGTATTAGCATTATATACTCATTAGATTGTATTTTTTTATTCTTCTAGAAAATGAAATATTATTCCAACAGTAAATATCCTTAATTTTGAAATATTTTCAAAATTATTTATTTATTATATTTTTTGGGAAACCCACAGTAAACATTATTATAAATACAATATTATATGAATTTTTTTATATCAACTATATACATATTTAACATATGAATCACTATGTTTTGTTACGATCAATATGGTGCATGTATATTTTAGAAGTGAATAAATTTTAAACTACATCAATGGAATATATATCAAATATTCTCCTTTTTATAAGCACCCAATGATCCCAAATATTTCTAATGAATATCTTTTACAACGATGTCTATAAATTCATACTATATAATTAATAAAAGTATAATAACTCATGTAATGATTTTTTATGGTAATTTCATTGTACACCACATCTATTTTTTGGGTGATTTAATTTATAAATTTTTTCATTTTGTTCTTATAGTTATCACATGCATACTATTTTTATTATTAAAAGATTTCAATATACTTGAAATAATAATATTATTTTGATACACTGTGTTTTCAATGTTTTTAGTTCTATAAATATATATTTTACAAATTATTAGTTTAGTGAATTACATATTGTGGGTGAACATCAAATAAGGTTAAAAAAATATTATCATGTATAGATTTTGTCCACCAATATTTGTTAATGATATTTGATTATTGATATTTAACTTATGACTAGGTTTATAAATTAAATATTTTATTTGTAAAAATTATATCCCTTGTATTTGGGTACTGATCATTCTATCACATTGGAGAAAATTTAATGTGTTCATCTTATTGAAAAAAATGATAAAATTTGAAAAATTATTTTTTATGATTTTTAATTTTTTTATCCAGAACAATAATGAACCCTGGATTTATATTGATTGAGTTATGGATTATTTTTACCCTAACATCCATGATATTTTATTTATACTACTTGCATATTTTTTTAATAAAATCAGCTATTCAATGACGATAAATTCTATAATGCTTACTTTATTTAGTTCAATAAAATGATTATTTCATTTAATATTCAATTCACACACCTCATGTAGCTATGACATGTTAAAAATAACTTATAACAAAAACATTCACATACCTAACAATTGCTAATGAACGATATCAGTCACCTTTTGTAAAAAATCATTTTTAGTTTATCAGCTTCTTATTTTTTAAAATTTTATCCAAAATTTTTAACTTCATTTGGTGTAATTTTGTCATTTCACAATCTTAAATTCATTATTTATATAGTGGGGGGGGAGGGTCTCAAAATATTTCATTAAATGAGTTTTCTTGATTTTTTATATCCTCCACTATTCATGTATACAACATTTAAAAAATAAATACATTTTGAAACAAAGGTTAACATTTTTAGTTGATCCTATAGTAGATATATTATATATAAATTTTAATCCATTCATTCTAATATATTAATTAATTTTTAGAAAAGGACCCTATATTAAAAAATATATATTTTAATATATTTTATTACTTGTTTTGAGATTAATATGTATAATAATTTATATATTTATTAATTTCAATTTATTCTCAAAAATATTATATTTTCTATCTTCGTTTTATATTGTACTTAAGTTTTCCTTTATCTAATATCTGTTATATTTCTTCAACATATGTCTAAAGATCTTCTTGATTCTTAATATTTTTTTATAATTCATTATAAATTTCATTAATCGTGTTTTATTTGATCCCCAACTAAAAAATAATTACATAAGTTATATCTATTTTTTTGTTTTAATTCATATCATTTTTCTTCCAAATCATTCTCTGTTTCAACATTCTCTTGTACTTCAATTTTCTATTCCATCACTGATATAGTAATTATTTCATTACGATTCGCAATATTATCAATTTTTTTAAAAAAAATTCTTGATTTTTAAACACAACATCAACTTTTTTGAATCACTTCCTCCATTCAGTTATATTTATTTTAAAGTTGTGTGAAGTCCTTTATAAATTCAATAAAATATTTATTAATAAAACTAAAAATTTTATTGCGAAACTTTTTTGAATGTTTTATTATGATAGAATATTATTTTTATTTTTATTTCATATAAATAAGATTATCCCTTATTTATTTTATAAATACATAGTACATTCAAGGCATAAAATTTCAGTTACACCATCCTCATGAATAAAATTGAAACAAATGTCGTATAAGTGATTTATATATTCTCAAAAGTGGATTTTTAAATGAATAATTTAGTAACTATTGTAGATATAATTTATCTATTTTTACAGAATGAAAACATTGATATTTCTTCCCCTTTTTATAAGAGTGGTCAATTCTGTTAATTTCCTAAAATGTAATATTGAAGGTGTTAGTTATGAATATATATATATATATATGTCAATAATTTATATAATTTAATTACATTTAATAAGTGTTTTATATTATATTTCTTTTATCACTGATGAAGTATTATTTAATTTCCTTGATTTTTTTTAAATTATTATTATATATTTCATCTATAATTTCATTGATATGGATCATGTAAATTTATTTATATATCTACAACATGATTAATTTTAAAAGACTCTAATCATTTAATTTATGGAATCCAATCAGTGGTAACGATTTCTACTATAATAGGAATTTTCAATCATTGAGGATTGATTTTTCTACACTAGGGGTGAGTTTGTATGGATAGTTATTTACTAATTAAAACCGATTTACTTTTACCGATATACTTTTTACAGTAATTGGACACAAATGAATCATGTAAAAAATAGTTTCCAATAAAGTAACAAAATATTAATAGAGAAAATATGAAACATAGGTATTTTTTAGGTTCACTCACAATCGTTGAGATAGTTATCAACGAGTGTCAGTTTCTAAATAGTAAACACATGAATGCTAATTTTTTTCAAGAATAAAAGCGTAATGGAATGAACATGAAAATTTATACATATAATCAACAACAATATAATTCTTGAAACCAATTTGATTCATAAGGAAAAATTAGAAGTTATCAATACTTTCAACATTTAAATCCCTTCATTCAAACGAGATTTTTCTGGGACCTCTATTTTGAAATTTCAACAACATAGGTGCATATATCTTTAAGATTATAAATTAATAATCATCTTACTTAGTAGTAAAAATATCCTCATTATTTTATCTATTCCCCTTCTTCATAAATAATTTTAACACTATATATATTCAATAGAAGAAAGGTCAACTTCTTAAAATTTATTTCTCCCCAAAAACATATAAATAAAATAATGATATTAAATAATTCTAATTTTATCTTTTGTCACAACAACCATTTATTTTCCATGAAACTTGATGATATTTAAAAATAGTATATCATTGGTATCTCCACACTCGATATTTTTTCTATGATTCATCTTCTTATATATTGGGTCATAATGACCATGTTGATATTATTCAATAATTAAAATATGGAAAATTTATTTATATTCATAATGATTATATATATATATATTAAAAAACCCCTTATATATTCTAGTTAAATGTCCTATGAAAATAAGGATACAAAAATCATAATGATATATAAACATATATTCTTAATTAATCCTCCTTAATATCAATTAAGAATATTCACATATCTATATAATATTCTCATTTAATACTTCTAAATACTAAACTTATTTCATTCTTTTGAGCATCAAAAAATTAAACATATTATTTTCAATATTTTCATTACCATATTGAAAATAGATTTTGGTGTAATTCTTCATCTCATGGTGAAATATCCATCAATTTATTTTACCACCAATCTTGTATTGAATCAAGTATTAACAAATTTAGAGTTGTGATATTCATTAAATGAAGAATATTATATTACACATTGATTTTAATCTACCGACTCACATTGGAAGAACCATTTGATCTTACATGGACAACACAAATATCATATAAATCATTCCAATTCCACTTCTTACTCCTACACATTAAAGGGTTTAATTGTTCATGTTCCAAATTTTTTCATACATATTATCTCAATTGTCATAGTTGAACATATATTACCTAAAATTATCCTATTTATGTTGTATTTTTTGTTCATGATCAACTGAATAACATTTTGTATGCTTTGAGTAAATAATATATTCCTTAGTACATTTATAATTGTACTTTTTTTATTATATTCATGATATGAGATATATTGTGTATCATCAAAGTGATATTAAATATGATAGTTTTAACACTCTATCACTTTTTAGATTTCTTAAAATCGAATACACACCTCTTCAAAATCATTTATATAAGACAACAAAATATTAAATTTGTAGTCAATCCTTTTTATATTTCATAAAATTAATTCATATCACTCAAGATTATATTCTTACATATCATATTGATTACAGTTAATTTTTTTGGAACATGTTAACTTTTTTTAAGTACATTAATGAACCTCCAATACCTCAATTTCATCATCTATTATTTAAAAGATGTCATCTATGTATAGAGTCTATATATTTCAGTATCTCTCGAGCTTGATGACACAAGTATGAATCTCGTTATTATAACCAACTTAATTCTTCTATAAATATAGCCATCTCATCAACTTTTTCATGGATATAATGTTTATAAATTTATTTAATCTATGAAAGATCATCTATGAAAAACACCATATGTAACCTATTATATAGAACAAACTACTAAACTGATTTTTTACAACATGATTTCAAAATAACCTTAAAATAAAAGAATTTGAATCCACAAACTTCAACCATATTTTCTAGCCTTAAATCAATGAATAACATTTATCACAAAATTATGTTTTCAAGAATCTATTAGCCTATAACTCATCAAACCTATAATAAATCTCATAATCTAAATCCATTAAGAAATCATTTTCCTCTTATTGAGAGTCTTGCTTTAACATATATCAATATATTAGTTACATAAATCTTCATTAGCCTTATATTTTTATGACTATTTAGATAAATGAATTTTATTTAGGATCCTATTCTCTAAAAATATTATTATTATTAATTATTGAAAAGTTTTCAACACCTCATCATTAAAGGGAACAATAGACTAACTTAGGTTATTACTTACCGCTGGAGGAATAATATTATCAGATGTGAATAATTTTTTTCTAAATAGTTGTATGATGAAAATAATATATCATGTTCATTGGAGGAAAAAACATATTCACTACCCAAATAAGTGAAAAAAAATAAATTGTTCAATAATAGAAGATTAAGAAGATGATTATAGTAAAAATTGTTATGAAGGATATATTAAAAGTCATATTATGGACTCTTGATAGTGGGAATACTTTTCTAATGATGATAAATGATGATATTTTCATGAGAATAAATTTATAAATTTTTTATATTTATAAAATTATGAAGGCATGGAAATGATTTTCTATGGAAAATAAAAAACCTATAGTAGATACAAGAGGTGAAGATATGAATTGGTAGTCACAAGCTTGGTTATAATTTTCTATGAATCATTATATTTATGAATTGAATCACAATATTAATTTTTATAATAATAAATTAATTATGAAAGAAATTTATTCTGAAAAATTTATTCAAGGAACCTTAAAAAAGAAAATATATACCACCCTTAGTAGATAAGATGTCGGATTTATTATTTTCAATGAACGTGACGACATGATTTTATATAAATGAAATTAATGTATATGAAAAAAATACTTTGGGTGATTAGGTGAGTAATGGATGTGTTTTTTATATGATGAAACAACCACTCGATCAATACACATTTTATATATAAGTAAATATAGAAATAATATTTTGAGAGTTTAATTATAATGGAAAAAATTAATAAATCTATTTGAATTGGTGTATAGTGATTTTTCTGTTAAAGATTACCAAAATTTATTGATAAATGGTGGTGGTGAGTTTTATTAATTATTTATTAATTGAAAATAGAATATTATATTATCATCACTTATAAAATCAATGTTTTTAAATTTATAACTTGATATCTAAGGTTTTTTTGTGAATATGATTTCAAAATATACATTTTACAGACCAATAATGGTCTAGAGTTTAAAAATATCCACTCTAATGATTATCTCAAGAATCATGATAAAAGTTTCCATTTTTTTCAAAAAGGATTCACTAATAAAATAGTTTTATTTAATAGAACAACTAGATCATTAAAAACTTATCAAATATGATTATTATTAAGAAGAATATATAATTAATTCATTTGAAGGAAGTAGTTTTGACATCATTTTGGGTTATTAATAGTCCCTTGTTTTTGTCTAATTAAATAGGAGACTCCTTAAATTATGTGAAACCAATTGATTTAAATGTTGAAATAATTTTGATTATTTTGAATAACATGTTTTATTCTCCCAAAGGAGAAGAGGGATACTGGGATAGGGAAGTTTGAGTATGCGTCTACACAAATTTGTGTTTCTCATATAATTAAAATTATTCCACCAAATTAAATATTATAGTATTATAATTGATAAATTGAGTCTGGTTATCTTGATGAAACATGACTCATTATATAAGGTATCGCCACTCTACTAAATACTGTTGGTCCCATGATTGATGTTTCATTATTTTAGACAATATGCAGTTTCATTTAATTGTGTTTCATTAAAAGGTTTAATGTTACTCTTCGAATAATTATTTGGCATTATAATAACAAATATTGAGATCTCAAGAACATCCACTTTGTTATTTTGATAAATATAGAGATGTTATCTCATGATTTGATGTTTTTTTTGAAATTTTCCCTCTTTGGAAAATGGGAGATATATCAAAAATATAATGTGTTTTAGGGTAGAATATATGGATTTATATTCATGGAGTGTCTATTATTGTTATTTTTTTTAAAAAATATGTGTAAACCGAAATAAATAAAAGAGTTTTTTTAAGGAACACATCCTTTAAATCTCATTTCTCCTATTGATAATATTCATGTTAAATTCGAGTTGATGATTATTGATTGATTTATACACTATCTAACTAAAATTAACTAATATAAGGGATTTTATTAGAAAACCATTGAAGAGTTATCAACAAACATGTATATAGATAAAATTATAAAAATACACATCGAGAATTTTAGAGTTCAGTTGGATAGAAAATAATTCCAATGATCTTACAAGAGGGTTTAAGGAGATATAAAGAACCAAATCCATGTAGTTTGGATAATTTTAGAAGAATAATTGAATATTTTTTATATATTATAGAAATTATGTTGTAATGGTTTGTGTCATGAAAATATTTGTTACACATAAAAGAAAATGTTTTCAAAAATAATTGGTAATATCATCTTTATTTATTAGTCTATGCTAAATTTTTGCAACATAATATTAACATTTTTTTAAATATTTGTTTCTTGGGTTGGGGTCACACCTAATACCCCCATGGAAATTTTGTGATATGTTGTCTGGGAATGGAACACCAGTTGAACCTTAGAGGATAAAACTTCTATTATAGGTAAATATAGTTGATATAAATTGTGTTACTATATCATGAGATAGAATAGAATGTTGTCTATATTTTTACCAAAAAAATAAATCATAACCAATAAAGGAAGGATAGAAGTTTTAAACACATAAATTTTTTTTCTTGTTATATTTTCTTACCATGAATGTAGGATTTTGATCATTGATTCATATAAGGGAAAAATATTAAGATTCAATTAAGATATTCACTTTTAATTTTCTCTAAAATTTATATATCATTAATTCTATGTATTGTGGAATAAGATGATTTTGTTATATACATAAGATATTATGTCATGAGGACGTTAATTCAATCATATTATTTTGAAATTCATGTTAGTATTTATTCGGGTTTTATAGTACTAAAATTAAGGATAATTAATTTGAAATTATATACCCATTTTGGATGAATTATCATATCCTAATAAAGAGGAATTAATGATAAAATAGATCAGAAACCAAAATATTCTCTCTATATTATAAATATACCATCTAATATAAATAGGTAATGAGGATCTTAGTTTATGTGTGATGAATTTTATATTATTTATTGAAAGAAAAAATAGGAAATTTTGATATTCATTAGTTGATCTCATAGAATTTTTGATGTGTTTCATCACATAAATAAATGAGAATATTTTAACATCAAAATTAGTTTAATATCTATATTATTTCATGGAGATATATATGGTTTTATATGATAGAAAATAAAATTTTCCGAGTGATGATGATGGGATATATCACAAATCCATGAGGTTTTTAAATTTAGAGGTTTATATTTGTCTATATAAATTGTAATGCACGTAGTCAATGGTGGTTAATATGGTATATCAACACATATCTGTTATTTGATTCTCAAGAATAGAAAAGTGTAATTTAAATCAGTAAAAATACATTTTTCTTATTTTTATACTCATTGAAAATTTTAAAATCATATGATATATGAGAATGTGTGTTTCTCTAGTTATGGATTTTTTTGAAAGAAGGGTTGGTTTAAATTTGAATACACTAAATCACCCCTCATATTAATGTATCAAAATTATGAGGGATCAAAAATAATTTACATGACTATGTTATTTGTACTACCAATAATCCAGACCCGCTCATAAAATTTTAACTTTTACTATAATAATTGTTTTGATTTTTTAGTATTTTAGTATTTTTTATTTTTAAAATCCTCATTTGAAAACGATTTAATATATTCACATTAATATTATTGAGTGTATATTTGTGAAAAAATCCATTTTATTTCATCAAATTTTCCACCTAGATATAATTTTCTTCATGATAATATTCTTATATAACATTGAGATCAAATCGTCCCCCAACCTCAATATCTTTGTCATCATTGTTTACCCACATTATTGGGTTTTCAATGACTTTTATGAGATTTTTCATTGAGGTCATTATAGACATCAATTTATTTGGGTTCAAATTAATATTGGAAAACATATTATTTTGAAATAAAAAATCTTATTTTTAATGAATTTATGTTGTTCACTCCCCTTGATTTTCATGTCCATTGATTATTTACTTTATAGTGCATCATTGCCTTCCTTATTTCAAAAGTCATTAAGAAACTTTGAAGTTAGGATCCAAACCCTTCCTAACTAAAACAAAGAACTGAATGTTTTTTATTGAACTTTACATTTCTACAGTTTATATTCTTGGAATGTAATTATATAAAATAACAAACATTTTTTTCATTGAGATCATCTTCTGCTAAACTATCCTTTTATTTTATTGATTGATAATTCTAATGATATATTTGTTTCTAAAAAGTCATTATCTCTATCATTGCATATGAAATGAGAGTGAAATGATTAAAATAAAATGTAACCCTAATAGTATGTTTTTTCTTTGTCAATAAATCTGTTAGGAATAATTAATTGGGTAATATTCTCAAATTTCACTTTGATATTTTGGATTCATCGACAATTCATCATCACCATGAATGTACATCACAATAAAATAAAATTTTTCAAATAATAAATCAAATGATCTATTTTGATGTATCATCATGTTTTTGTTATTGTTTTAAAAGAAATAAAATTTAGATTCATGTAAATTTGATACTCATTCATAGGAATTTAAAATGTTTTTAATCATTGAACCTTAGGATTTACATGACATCTCTATTGTGTAGATTATTTTGAGTGATACTCCCTCAAACACATTGATTCGAATATAATTATAACTCAATAATTTCTTCCCTATTCTAGATATATTTAATAGTTCCATGTTTAGTAGAATCCCATTTATTTATGCTACATAATCATCCATGTGCAATGATCTCAAGTACTTTTTTATCTTATTCAAATATAATTATAAATTATTTACACTCGATATTGAATTCCAATTGTGATTTAATTCTACTACTAAATATTCAAAGAGAGAAAAATACATCAATTTAAACCTTATGTTATGACACCACATATTGGAACCAAACATGGAATATTGCCTTGGTGATGAATAATTGTATATAAATTTAAAAATACCCTTTTAATGATCTTATTTATACAATTAATAAAAACATTATTCTCTCTATCTGAATGAAATGTAGTAGTGATAAATCATAACAATAGGGACTTAAAAACCCATACATTGTTCACATAAACTAGTATATATTCATGGAGTATGCACTCAGTTATGTATTGTTGTATCAAAATTTGTTACTCAAACTTCTTATCATATACAATTTTAAATTGTCCAATGTAAACATTATTGGTTTTTAATGCTAACAATGCAACAGGGATCACTAATCTCCATCACATAAAAATCTCACATCTCCCTCATTGGGGGAATTCATATTATGTTAACCAATAATGAAACTTTTAGTAATGTTAATTCTGTAATTTACTGCCCTTTCATCAACATGATAAAAATCTAGGTTGTTTTATTGACTCAAACTCCTCGATCCCCCTCTATTAATTTTCTAACTATTTATTTAATTCTATTACATTATATTTTTTTTTTAATTAGTCATTAATTTATTTTTATGTAGAAATATATTTCTAATCATCATATGAGAATCTTTGAATTTTTCCTTGTTTAAGATCTTCATGTTTCCTAAAAAATGATGGAGAAATTAATCTAAAATTGTCCCTCAAATACAATTCCAATACATTCAATTACAATCACATAAAAATCCATAAAAGATAAGAACCTTGAAATATATAAAATATGTCTCAGAAAATAAATTATTCCAATGTCAATCCAAATGACAGTGTAATGCTTCATTCATCAATGATCCATGTATTAGAGCACATAAATTTTAATATGCGGATTTCTTAAATAAATATAATCAATTTAAATATTATGGTGCATTTATTTCCGCAATGTGAAACCTATTTTTTTATGAACCAAATTTTCATAGACTTAATTCTATTTTGTTAACAATTATATTAAATATTTTATAGACCCATTATATTTTTACATCATTTTTCATACTTAAATCACTACTAGAGGTCTAGAAACTACTACATCAGTTTTTTACAGGTTTCTCATTATAATTTGAGCTTATATATCATAGTGGAAAAGATATCATTGAATCCTAATTTCTATTAATTAACTCAGGAAATCTCTAATATTTCACTAATCATCACCATACATGATTAAAGAAAATAATTATGATTCTTTTAATATTTAGGAATATTCATCATATACATTATCAAAAATCAAAGAAAAAAATGTATCCTATTAGTGTGTCATATATGTAATGATTCAATAAAAACTAGTAATTTATTATAGGTTTCATTAGATACATCATTATAAAAATTATAATAATAAACATGATTAAAATATTTTTTCCATGTGTTTTTATATTAATCATTAATGGTGTTTTTTTCATGGATTTTTTGTTATGAATTTTTTGTATCATATGAAATTAATATCTAATTTACTATTAGTAGGGATGGTTTATTGAATTTCACAAGGATTATGTTTTTGATAACATAAAAATTTCTAGGAAGGGTAATATGGGTAATGAAACATTGAGTTTGGGGACTTGTGGTGAGGATGGTTAGTGAACCTATGAGAAATAGAAAGTTATAGCATTTTTCTTCTTCTCGTCATATTTTCTATGAGATGATTAATTAGGGAACATGCATTTATCATATTATAGTGATATCTTAATTATGGTGGTAGGTACAGAATCCTTATCTGATAGACTATGAGGAGGAATTATTAAAAAATCATTTTTTAAATAGTGATTATTTAGATGTTTGGGATTTATATAAGGAACATTAAATGATATTTTATGGGAAGTTATTGTTTATTCTTAATATATGTGAATTTGTTTTATATAAGTTATATAGTTCATTATTTGTGGAATTGAAAAGTTATGAAATGATTTATCTAGATTTAATGATACAATTTTCATGGTATATGATAAAACATATGGTGGATAACTACATTTATCATTTTCTTATGTCCTTAAAATTGACAATTGCTTATGTCCTTTTTAGTGAATGTCAAAAATCATGTTTTTATTGTTTATTTTTTGATTTAAAAATTTCATAGTGGATGTGTGATGATATTTAGGTGAAATTTAAAATATATTTTTCTTATACAATAAATGGGTTGAAATATGTATAGGATGTCATGTATTAATTGTTGATGTCCACTCATTTATTACCAATTAAGAAAACACACACAATAGTTATTTTCCTGATTCCTTGTATGTTGGATTTTATAAAGAATAACAATCAACCAAGGATGAAAGTATAAAATTGTGATACTCGTTTCAAAACAAAAACATGGAAGGGATGGTATCATACAACTGGATCACAGTTATAAATTAATATAATATTATACACATATAATGATGGTGAAAAATGAAATTTTCAAAGGTTGAAATATATCTTCAGTATATATAAAAAAAATTTAGGATAGTGGAAAATATTTATACATTTTTTGAGATTTTTATAATAATAAAATTCAATAAATCATTAGTATTAAACTATATAAGTATTTCTGGGGTAGATCGTATAATTTTATTATGTTTTATGTAAATGTGGGTGATGTTATAATAGTAATGTTAGGGATGTTAAATAATTTAAAAGGGAATGTATGTAACATCCCCCAGCTGGCTTCACTATACAATCAAATAAAAATCAGGTTTCCCCAATACCATAAGAATGCCTCCCAATACACCGAAGGTTTCAAACTAGTAGAAAGGGTATGTTGGGTGATAGAGGGAAGACTATATAGTATGGATATAAATAATAATAATAATAACTCAAAAAAATAAGAATAAATTAATTACAATTAATAATAAAAAAAAATTAATTGTAAGAAAAACAAGTAAAATGTTGGAATACCATGTCATTCCACTCCAAAAAGATAATATATATTTATTGGTGGCTGATCATATATATATATATATATATCTGTGTGTGTAAAATAATAAAAAAACACCCATACCACACTTGAAGACCCATTATCCCTACCTCCAATATCATTTCATCCAACAAGTGTGCCATATTCACCTCTAATCTTTATAGAGATCTAATATTAAACCATTCATATTACAGATTTCAAGAATTATAATATACATATGCATCCCATAGGTAACATGCAAGGTTTATGTATATACATAGAAGTCCAACTCCAAGGATTTATATTTCTTATCACTATATGTATTCCAATATATGTAAAAAATATCTAAATAGAATCTATAAAATAGGACATGACCAAAACCACTCAGAATCATCCATTATTGAATATGTATTTATATATGTTGTCCATTGTTAGAGTGGAATTATAAATATTATGTGTATAATAAAAAAATTCCATTGATTATCTAATAAATTATATTCCACATGGTGTATGTCGCCATCCATTTCCACATAACCATTCTTATTTATCATTACATACTCATGAAACATCAAGAAATTATACCAAATTCATAGGGACAATTATTATATTTACCAAAGGTGACTCAATATAATAATTAACCTAAGGAACATTAGTAACCATTCTTCCAAAAAAATATCCAATCAACCCCAAAGATAATGATGGCCATCAAATCCACCTAAAATTGAACCAACTTCCACTAACAATGAACTTTTAAAATGATAACCACTTTCATAAAGATGGTTAGAACCATTCTATATGTTGATACATATATGGTGGCATCCAATTCCAATGTGCATAAAAAGCCACCTCATAGGAAAAGTCTTGTGTCCAGTTTAACCAAATGGTTTGATTGGGGAAACATGATCAACGGAATCGCCAACATCATATGTTGGACATTCATTGAACCTCTATCACAAAATCGTAACTATATCCCCAACCAAAAATAGTTTTAAAAACCATTCAAATTTTCATATAGAACATTTCAATAATCGTTTGGGGATAATCATCACCAACTATAACATGGGCCATGGATGACATTTTCAAATAGAACCACATCCATTACTCAATCCCATGAAAATAATCTATATCTGATGTAATCACACCCATAAAACCGTGGAACCCCACATAAAAAGATCATTTTTATACATATATAAAAAATTATATCCCTTTTGAAACACACCTCCTATTTATCCTAGGAAAAATAGAAACTCCCAGATGAATCATTGTTTGTCTATACATGACCCACACCCCACTCAGATATATATACAACACATTACATAACACATATGTAATTTAAGAATAAGTTCATAACCACATACCTTAGGAACATAATGGTATACTATACCAATTCTATTCATTTATTTAATCTTGAATCATGTGAATAAAAAAATTATTTTAATCCTTGAAATAAGGAACACTTCGTCAAAACTAGTGAAAAATAAAAAATCAATGAGTGAATTCAATGATGAATGGATGAAGAGTGTTATCCATACATATAATCATCCATTGAAAAAAGAGACACATTGATCCACCTAGATATAAATTTTATGTCCACTAAAACTGAATAAAAGAGTACGGTTCCATGAATAGTTAAATCTATGGTCAAATAAAGCTGGTTAAATCATGTGGTTTGAGGTTTTAAAATCATACAAAAAATATATGTATTCAAATTTTATTAATTAGTTTGGAAGAAAACATCGTTTGGATGCATGGTCAGCCAAACCATACACCAATTGTTCCATTAAAACATTTAATGGAACTTACACCATAAATGGGTTGGGAATATAGTTGATAAATGGTGCAATAGCCATGAGACCATATCGATAACAATTTTTAGCTTCACATGGTTTCTTCTATGACCTCACATATTTTCCACAAACAATATGGATGTGAGAAAATTATAATTTGAATGTTTTTTATCCATAACCCATCGACCTAAACACCTCTAATATGACCCTGATTTCCCCTATAATAACTGTAATATTATATAAGCAAAAGGAAAACTTAATGTATTGTAAAAATATAATTATTTTTATATCCTAATAATGTTTTAGGTTTTACAAAACCACCACTATAAATAACTTATACATAATCTATATAACATATATAGTAACCACACACATTGAAATCCAAGAATCCCACTATCCACATTTTCATACACTAGGATGAATAAAAACAGATCCATCTATTTTGGAATATCTATGAAATCACTATCTAAAAATTCAATAATTATAATTCCTTCAATGGGAGTTCCCGACCATAAGAACCACATACCCAATATCATATCATCCTTACATCTTCATATAATATTAAATTTACAACCATCCACTCAACACACAATAAATATCCAAATGTTTCTAATGGTCATCACACATCATTACACTACATTATCTTGATTCCTAGATCATACCTAATTCTATCTTTTAACACATAACATACCGATTAATTTTTTTTATCACACATCACACATGATTCCATCTTTTCTTCCATATTATCATTGTCTCCTCATTTTTTCAAGTATCATACCTCATTCAAACATTCATCCCCAATTCCAATCCATCCCACATTTATAATGAATCATATATATTGATCCCATATTAACTAAAACCTTGTTAATTTACATATCATATATTCACCACATGGACCCACATTTGTTATAAGAAATAAAAAAACATATCCATAAACAAATGGTGAACCTATAACCATCATAATCTATCCATGATACTTCAAAATATGTTGGATCAACCACATTAATATAGAATAAAAAAAAGCTTGGATGATACATGTCCTCCTCATGGATTTGTACTCCATATCAACCTTCATACCCATATTTGAGAATTTTTTCCTTCTACCAAATGATATGATAACAATAATACCACATCTACCAATTATTAATACCACTTTAGTATCACCTCAAATCCCTATGTCAGACTATGTATTTGACTGGTCATTTTCTATGAGTTCCTCTGAAATAGCCTCTATTAATTCTACATCTATAGATGTTTTTGACACTACTTCAATTTCCAATAACACTGATTTGAAACATGATTTACCTTAACACAATGAAAATATGTTATCAATGATGAACTAAATAATTTAATTATATTATATTTACTCTTAATTCCTATTTTAATCTACCTATAAACCCATACTGGGATCCCCAGAGATCTAATACATATATATCCTAACCAAACTATTCAAATACATATGGAAACATTCGTTATGATGTCCATAGATATAAAAAATATTCAAAAATTCCATGTATTTTATAAATCATAAAATATTCACAAACACACTATTATAATTATATAAACCAACCCCAAACCATCACATCAATATGACCACATATCTTATAATCATTAATTGGAAATCATAAAAAATAGTAGAACTCCCAGAATAATAATTAATATTTCTCTATCTCTACTATAACTACATGACATAATGAGGATCGTCTACCCTTGGTGTCTCATGGAATAATTTCACAAAAATCAGGTCCATGATGTCCCCCATATTAACCGCTAATCTCTATATTTCTATAATTGTGCATCTCATTCCGGTTTCATAGGGTCGCTAATAATATATGTTGACAACCTAATCATCCACCTAGGGGTGTCTCAATGTAGTCATATATAATCTATGTAGGATTTATACAATACTCCACCCCATGTGGTCCTCCATAACACTAGAATAATGGATGATGTTTCAACTAGAACTCTCATGTGAGGTATGCCAAAAATGGATTAGTTCTATATGATTCCTGATAAGTACTAAGGATAACTCACATTAATCTCACTAGGAGTGGCTCATATATCCATTTCCCTAGAGGATATGGAGAACCTCCACACTAAAATCATTATTAATTGAAATATAACTATTATTATATCATAAATAGGGAAATCTAAAATAGGTATTGTGACTCTTTGTCCCTTATTTTTTTATACATCATCAATGTAACATATCATTTATCCCAACAACATTTTCCCACCCATGCCATAGTCATGAACCACATCATTCATGATCAAATAATATCAAACACTTATGATAATAAGAGTCATATAATTCTGGTTGATGAATGTAATAATTGTAATGTGATATATAAGATACCACTACAAAGGTTACTATTCAAACTTTTTGAAATGGAACACCACTTTTCTATTTTTAGAACCACAAAAATTCCATGTATATAATAAAATATTTCCAAAAAGAGACTATATTGGTAATCATTATTTAAAATGTTTTTGATAATACAAATATTTAAACCCTTACTTGGAATTTTATGTTTCAAATATTTATCACAAGAAAGACAAGCTTGTCACGTGATCCCTATATGTCTGGCATGATTCATAAATACCATCATACCACTTTGAGAGAATATCCTGGAGAAAATATACATTATAAATTAATTTTAAATGAGAAAAATAATTAAATTTCAATTTAAAAAATGAAATAGATGTCCTGGAATCCATGGGGAAAAAGATAATAACTCATGTTGTTGTTTTCAATAATCACAATATGATTTCTGTCACGAGATCCAAAACACTGCTTGATTGGAGATCAAAAAAATAGAAAACTAAATTTTATTATAAAATATTTAATACCCCCCATTATAAAATTTTAGAATCACCCCCAATCATATACATCCTTGTAATATGAAATATTTGATGCCAATTTTCAATTCCTCTATCCAAGTACCAAAAATCATCAGCATCCAGAACTGGCCACTATGGGACCTTAGTTAGGCCTTCTTATACTAAAAGGATACATAATTCCAATGAGGGTCAATAAGGTGATATTGGGGAGACTATTCTATCTGCTGATAAATATTAACAATATCATCTAAATCTATTATATGTATGATATTTAAGTTTAAATAAAAGATAGATCAAATATAAATATTACAAATTCAAAAACAATATACCATTCAATGAAATTAATTATAAATTAACAAGATCTCCTATAATCTAAACACATATATATACATTTATGAAATAACATATATTAACCATTATTCTGACACTAAATAACCCCCTAGATCATTTTCAAAGTCATGTCATCGAACCTCTACACCAGCTACACCTATACAAATCATTAGGTTTTGGATGTTTATCAATTTCCTTTAATTTTACTAAGAACCATAATGTCAATAAATGTCCCATAGATCTCATGTGTGGTTTCTGTATAAAATCCAAAATCTACCATGATTGGTGTACCTTGATTGTATCATTATGTATACTAATGTGTGAAAAACATAAATAAATAGAGTTGATCACAAAATAAATGACACAAACCATCCATGATTAAATAGAATCAAATGCGTATTTACCTAATTCGTCTAATGTAAGAGTATAATGGTAAATCCATAGTTAGTTATACTAGAAGAGCTGTCATCCTTCTATGAAATTTCATTCTTCATGGAATCAATTACAATTATTAACCACAAAACCATTCTGATCCATATTAAAACCACGAAGGAAAATCATTAAATAAAAATATATATCATATATACTTCTAAATTATATACCACAAAATATTAATCATCACAACAATCCCATGGAACAATGAAACTCTTCCTTACACATTTTTGACACACAAACCCCTATGTTATGAGAAATTATCAACACCCAATCCAGTGGTCATTGTTATCCATAACCTCAACCTAATATGGTGGAAATATAATTTATAATGATGGTGAAGAGAATCATATATAAATTGTAATCTATGTGTTCCTCCATTCATAATGATTGTAATAAAAAACCACATGGTGATTGTCATGCAATAACATAACCCTACTGGCTCCATCCACCACCCACAATGAGACGGATCAAAAACATCCTAGGCTACACCATCAGCAAATGTCTATTTCCACCTGTGATCCTTGAAACCTACCCATATAAATGGTTAACACCATATACAACATCCTTGTAAACTATTTTACTACAATTATAAGGATCCAAATCACTCGTAGCAAGATTGGTCATTTCAAAATTGTTCATGTGGAACAACATATGTCATTACATCACAACAACATCATCCAAAATTGGATTCATCACTCCCAAAATAGAATGGAACAAATAATCATATTATCAATTATAACAAAGGACTCAATCACTATTTATCATGTGACACTTCCCATTAGTATCTCCTGGCAGCCAAAAAAACACTAAAAAGGTTTTATTCCATGTGTCCCTTAGACTACTTCACTCAATAAAATTTACCACACATTGTATAAACCATGTATAACATTAAAATAAGATAAGAACCTCATAATATAGATTCATGGTAGTATACTATTTTATTGAAAACTAATATTTCAATTCCAAGTGGTGAGAATCAAAAAAAACACAATGAGTCATTACAATAGGGAACACTCAGTCACTACTCGTGAACACTCGTCTATAGTTTCTTAGAATGATCATCCCTTGAATAAAACATGATTTCAATGATAATATCTAAAAAATAATGAATGGGGGTGTTAGATGGTGGACACATCTATGGTCAAATGAGGGGATAGAACATAATGTTTTGGATTTTTAAATAATAAAGGTAAAATTAATAAATGTATAATTTTTCGGTTGTTATATAGACTAAATAGTTTGTAAAATGGTTTTATAAATCATAAACCAGTTCTTTGATTCACACTATTTATAAAAAATTCTAGATATAGGTTTTACACATTTATTGGTAAACTTTTCACAGCCATTAGAAGATATCTAGATAAATTTCTTACATTTCTTAATTTGTACTCATACCCAAAACTGTTTTCTCTAACTACAAGGTTGTGTTAAAACAACCATTTTAATTATTTTTTATCTCCACCATGTTTTATACTTATGAGATTACCCCAATTTCCCCACTAACACCTCAATAATATATAAATAGTTAAAAAATAGTGAGTTATTAGATATTTAAATAATTATTTATGTTAATAAAATCTTTTTTTTAACTAAAAACTAGATATTTTGGTGTGGATAAAGGATTTTAAGAGTATATATAAATTATATAAGGATGAGATAAAAAAGTGATGTTGGTATGTTGAGATAATGTGTTATATTGAGTTTATATTTAGTGTGGGAAATAAAGGATTTAAAAGGTAAGAAACATTCAATAAAATTTTATTAATTTTATTAATGTATTAGTGTGAGTTGGATAGGTAGTTTAATAGTTAGTTTTTTTATATGAATAAAATTTATCCCTAATGATTTCCATGTGTTTGAAATGTTGAATCGTAATCATTATCCTTCATGTTTGATTGATTTGAGTGATGAGGGGATAATTAAAAATGACTGTTTTTTTAATATTAATTAGTTATATAAAATATTAGAGAGTAATTTTTTATTATAATTTTAATCCCCAAATTTCATGTTCATTGGATTAATGGTGGTGTAGAGGAGTTTACTTATGTGATTGAATAATATATTTATGTGAAATTTATTTCATAATTGTGAATTCTTATTTTTATAAAGGATGTGAAATTATATTCTAAATTATATTTTTTAATGATATTGTTTTTTATTTGTTTCGCCTTTTAATATTTTGGGAAACATTTTGAGGATGAGAATCATTAAAGGTATGTGTAATGTAGAGTCTTGTAAATTATAAATTTATGAGTATGAAAAATATTATATATATCCATAAAATACGGGTTAGGGTTTAATTTTTCAATACATTGAATTTTTTGGATCATCTAGATTGATTTAAGATGTACAGTTTATGTGTTGGATTAATTAGATAAATTTTGAGATAGTTGGCCTTTGAATAAATTTTTTTCTATTAGTGGAATACATATTTTTTTGTGTTGGTAATTAAATTTATAGTTTTGTTCAATGAAATTATTTTTTTTGGAATTACTGTTATTTTTTAAATTAAAATTATATGTATAATTAAATGAGTATAATTTTGTTTGGGTTGATGAAATATATAATTAAATTTTTTAATTGGAGTTTTTAGTAGTAATACATAATAAATCCTATAGGAAATTATGTTATGAAAAATGGGTGAGTTTGCGGAAAATGAACATAGGGAAATTATTATTCCGTCTAAATACATTCTTCTCCATACATTCCATATTCTCTATTTATTTATAGTAGATAACTATAAGAATTATTGTTGTGTTATATATCAAGATATTGAAGATTGAAAATTGAAATAATTAATGGTCAATGGTGATCATTGGAGGATTTATATTTTTAAGCATCATGAAATTGAGGCACGGGACTCAAAATTTTAATATCCATAAAATATATTTGTAAATTTACATTGTTTTTTATTTAACATGTGTGTAAATAAAAAATTTAAATAATATATTTTAAATAAATGTGTAATTGAAATTTAAAAAATGACTTATGAATATAATGATTTCGGAATTAATAATATTGATGAATGTATTCAATTAATATGATCTTATCATTAAGTAATTAAATATTGAAATTGATAATGGTTTAAGTGTAATGTTTCTATATATGGAAATAAAATTATATAAAAATATAATTTGAATTAATATTTATAGAAATTTATAAACTATTGATAAATTGTGAACAATTTATATTAATATGAGATTATTAAATTATTGATTCATGTTTTTTAAATTGAAATTTTTATTGTTTTCAAAGTTGTTTGAAATGGAAAATTGGTGTCGACTGTTGATAGTGAATATTTATTATAATTTTGTCCCAATATTAAATATTGATCAGGAAATGATGGGATACTATAGAATATAAAAATAAAAGAAATAGGTTCTGAAATTGGGTCATTTTTCCCATGCAATCCCAGTTAATCATTAGGTTTATTCCATATAGAAGAAAAATGTGTATATTTATTGGATATCACTCTAGATAATGTTCTAATGGGATACACATGCCACCTCACTATATAAGAATATTGTTTGGACTCATTATGGATATTCTATTACTTTATTTTATTTAATTAAGTGGGGATGATTTAATTCCCATGGATTATGCTACCATATCATAGGGTTATTCTATATCCAGTTGGGGTCATGAATCATAATAATTAATGGAGTGGAGAGTGATGATTTCATTTAAAAATCTAATAAACTTTAAAATTATCTTATAATGTGTTAAAATAAATGGGTTCCTATGTGGAAATGTGTTTATTATATGGTATAATTCAAATTGATCTTGTTTGATTTATTATTTGAAATAATTTTTGGGAATTTTAAAAGCCTAAAATATAAGGAATGTTAGTGATGTAATTAAGTACACCACAAAATCTAAATTTGGTCATCCTATGTGGCAGAGAAGATTATGTTTATTTTGTAAATATATGTTCCAAGCCCTTTATTTCTATGGCCACCTTGGAAGGATAATACATTGTTTGTAAGAGATCGAATCCATTGGTGATATATAGTAGTGATGTGAAAGATGTGATAAATTATGTTGAATTAGGTTATAATCATGATGATTGTGTTGATGATCGAGTAGATGGTGAATGCGCAATGGGATAAAAAGTGAGTTTATTTAAATGGAATGGTTTGGAAGGATAAATTTTGATGAATTGTTATTATTGATTATTTTGTTTTATTTATTTTATAAAAATATATATTGGTATGGTTCATTCACATTGAAACATGTTAGTTCCCAATAAAAACCCACTATACATATTTATATTCTCATCAATTATTTATATTTAGTCTATTTTTCATATTAGAAAAACATAATTGTTAGTGGTGTCTGGTGACCATAGATATGATTATAAGATACGTATTAATGGATTTAGATTATATTATACCTTTATTTATTTATTTATGTGATAAAGTATTTTTGTTTTTCATCATCTATAGTTTTTTATTGTATGCAATTATTTACGATGAAATATATTATTCATGTATTGTAATGGTGAAATTACTTATTTTATCATGGTGTTAAATATTCTTCATTTATAGATATAATTACTTCCATATATAATAGATTATACACCCTCAAGTACAATCCCCATACTATGGTGTATTTATTTTAGGGTTTAGGGAAAACAATATAACTTTTTATCATTAAAAGTGGAGTTCAATAGAGAAATTATTATGATAATGTGTGTATAGTGTTTATACTCACACTATGAGAGATTTGTACAATTTTATACTATGAAATAATTTTGGGATTATAGATTCATTAATGGGAGTGGTTTTACCTGAATTTGTTTGGATAACATTATTTATTTTACATGACAATGTAGATAGTATTATCACCTGAGTTATTAATTATGATGGAATCTTGAGCTATTAATATTCTGATTGGATTATGGCAGGATACATGCATGATATTTACTGAATATGAAGAAATTTTTGTGTGATGAAAAATTAATTTAGAATGAATATAAGGGGATATGATGATTTTATTATATTTCATATAGGTAATAATTCATAAATGGGGTGATGTATAATCCCAAAAATTTTATATTATTTTTTAATGTAGTGTTGTAATGAACCTCCATATGGAGTTCATCTTGGATCAAAATTTCAATTTCATTAGTTTATAATGGTTCTGATAGAGTTTATATTTCATTATATATCTAGGTACTGATCTGTTCCATTCTGACAAATACATTGAAGTTTATAGATACATCTGGACGAATTTATGGATTCCTTCATCAAGTGTTTATTAGTTGGGAATAGATGCATCAACATTGATTTAGGTACCTTCATGAAGGTTACTATATGTTAATGTTAATGATTTTTTCATATAAATTCATTCAATCTCACTAATGGTGGTAGAACACTCATAGATAAGTGTAAATAATTTTTTCCATTGTTTATTTGGGTATATATTTCTATGAATTGCTATTAAGAGATATATTTTTTGTGATTGGATTATGTATGAATTCATTATATGAGATAGACTTATAAATTTAACATTATATATTTTTCCTAATATAGTATTAGAATATGATATCTTATTACAACATTATATTGTGAAACTATTTTAGTTCATATTTTTTCTCAGTTATCACTTGGGAAGGGTGAGGAGTGCAGTTTTTAATATATAATATGTTTTCATATGAATTGATTACTTTTCATTAATACGCTTCATGTTAACATTTAACACTACCTAGGACATTTTCTTAGCTTTTTTACAATAACAAGTACTGTTACGTGAGCCTTTAATTTATTTATATACATTTATATTTCATTTTTTAATATAAATAATGATAGAGGGAAATTCATTAGAAATTTTAGATGATGACATAGTGATACTTTTTTTAAATATCTATATAGTGTAGTAAATTTTCATAGTCTAGTAATGTTTTGGGTTTATATCCATTTGAATCAATTTCATTGATGTTATTTTTATATGTTTACTCTGTATTATGTATTGAATTACATTTTATGAAAATCATATATTCATTTATGTATACTATAATTTTGATATGTATATGCAATGAATTGTTTTTATAAATTGATGGAATTTTGTTTTAGGTGCATGGATGAATTACCGAAATTTTATTTTTTTGGTCACTTTGTGATAATTTTCAACCCTTAAAACATTGGATAGTTGATAAAGGAGAATTTTCTTTTCTTTTTTCTATCTTTTATGTATTTTCTCTAGGGACATATTCAACCATTGTAACCCATTTTCTAGTAGGAGATCAATTTCAACATATTATTTTCTTATTATGGTTTCAGCATGCCTCTATCAATCTATATGGTATAGAAATATAAAAAATATCCAATTTCTTCTTTTTTTTATGTGTTTGTAATGAATGTTGTACATTGTTATATATTACTTCACTAAGATAGATTGAGTAGATGTATAGGGTTGCTGGTTGGAAGGAATGGTATGAGATGATTCTCACTTATATTTATTATTTGTTTATTGGTGATAATGAGATAAATAAGACTTTTTTATACTCTAATATATTATAGGATTGTTTATTGAGTTTCAAAAATTTTCAAATTATTGAGATATTTTTATTCCTTATTAATATATCATGAAAATTTATTGGATGTTTTTTGTAATGGCCTGGACCTCTCCGGCCCATTCCATTGTCAGAAAGAAGGCCATGAAGTGTTCTGGAGAGTAAAATGGACTTTTCTCACACTCTCCAGAATTTTGAAACTACACGCCGTGTAATTTGAGTATATGCCATTTACCCCCTTACCGGGTATACCCTTTGTTCAAGGACATGTCCTTTCCATCTAAAAGAAATAAGTACACGCCGTGTATCCCAAACTATATGTCGTGTACCCCCCTCGCTGGGTATACCCCATGTGGAAGGTCGTGTCTTTGCTGTGTGAAGTAAATGGGTACATGCTGTGTACCCTAAACTACATGTCGTGTAGTCCCTCCCTGCGTACGCGTTACCAGTCAATTGTCGTGTACCATGTCGAAGCTGTGTATTTTCCATGTGAAATAAATGGGTACACGCCGTGTGTCCAAACTACACACCATATAGTCCTTCCTTGAGTATGCGTTACCCTCAAACCGTGTGTTGACCAGTCAAAGGCCATAGAACCGTGTTGGAAGCCGAGTGGAGACCGTGTGAAATAACCAAGTACACGTCGTGTACCATAAAGTACACGCCGTGTACTTTTTCTTTTCATGCCTATAAAAGGTGGGTTCCCCTTTTCTTTTTCAACACACCCCTCTCCTCCCCTCTCCTCTGAGCAGAGCTCTCCCAAGAGACTCGAAGGATCCATTTTCTTCCATAACTTCTTCGTTTGAGCTCCGATTTACGATCCATCTGCGGCCACAGGATCGTAACGACAATGCGGAACTTCTGAGCTTCGATCCGTTGTATTTTCTTTGGCCTTTACATTCCAAACATCAACCCGAGGAGGTTTTTCCAGGTTTCAAAAGAAGTGATGGACGCTGACGAATGTCTTCTAAAGTTGATCTGGGGAAGCATTGATATCAGAGCCTGTTGAGGTATGGATCTTACCTTCGTATCTCTAATCATTGCATCATGCGGGGTGGGTTTTCTCTTGTTTACGTGAAACACTTTTAAACCAGTTTAATAATGATAATAACTGGATTACATAACGAGGATGGGACATTTGTGAATGTGGTTTCTTTTCTTTATATCCTGTGATATTATATTGTGAATTGAATAGGCTTATGCCTACTGAAAATCACGGTCGATGGGGGCCTTTTCTTGCGTAATTAAATGTTGCCCTATCTTTCTAGACTGTTTTTGTGAACGGAACTTTGTGGAATGTGGGAATTGGGTAATCACGAAAAGTTGTCTATTTAAAATCTGGAACCCTTTTGTGATCACCTTGGTTGAACAAAATGGAATAATGAACATCTGGGTGTTGGCTTGGTTACGTGGCATTTGATGGGGGTGTTTTGTGGGTTTTTGTGGATCGGGTGAGTAGCGGGGCTGCGGTTGACTTGGTTGTGCGTTGGTGTGAATGATATGATGGTGATGGGCAGCGGGGCTACGATAAATGGGTGGCATAGTTATGAGGTGTTTTGTGATGCTTCTGGCCTTGGTCTGCGGTGTGTGCTGATGTAGAAGAAGGGTGTGATCTGTTATGTGTCTAAGCAGTTGCGCCCTCACGAGCGTAACTATGCCACCCATGACCTGGAGCTTGTAGCAGTAGTGTTCGCACTGATGTTGTGGCGACATTACCTCTTTGGGGAGCGCTTTTTCATCTTCTCATATCATAAGAGCCTACGTTATATCTTCTCCCAGCATGACCTGAACATTCAGCAGCGGAGATGGGCCGAGTTTCTCCAAGACTATGACTTAAAGATCTCTTACACTGAAGTTAAGGGAAACGTTGTGGCTGATGCCCTGAGTAAGAAGTCGGATAAGGAAGTGGTTCAGGAATCCACTGATTCTTGGAAAGCAATTGGAGATTTGTCCACCTTGCACATGGATGTAAGGGTAGAAGGTGTTAGAGGATATTCGTTTCATATGATGGTGCAGTCCTCCTTGTTGCAGCAGCTAGAAGAGTCTCTGTGGGGGGACTCCGAGGTGGAAGTAATGCGGGATCATGTCGATCAGGGAAACGCTCCAGAGGGATGGTCAGAGGATAGCCGACATGAGATGATTTTCCATGGAATGTTGTTTGTTCTGGAGGGGATGCGTGGGGGAGTTCTCCATGAGTTCCATAGCTCAGCCTTGGCGGTACATCTAGGAGTTTCAAAAATGTACCGAGGCCTGAGGGAATAGTTTTGGTGGCCCGGGGTGAAACAGGCAGTGGCAGAGTTTGTGGCTAAATGCCTAGTCCGTCAGCAAGTGATAGCTGAAAACCATGTTCCCAGTGGTTTGTTGCATCCTTTAGATGTCCCCGAGTGGAAGTGGGAGAAATCTCAATGGACTTCTTCACAGGACTACCCAGAGCTCAGGGTGGTTATGACGCTATCTGGGTAGTGGTGGCTCGACTGAAGAAATCATCTCACTTCATAGCAATTAAGGAGTCGGGCCCAGTGAGTACCTTATCATAGAGGTATGCAGACGTGGTGGTGCATTTTCATGGAGTTTTGAAGTCTATCATCTCAGACCGGGATACTCAGTTTACCTCACGAGTCTGGATGGGGTTACAACATGCATTTGGCACCTAGCTACACCTTAGCACTGCTTTCCAGCCCCAGACTGATGGGCAGACAGAGCGGACTATCCAGACATTGGAGGACTTGCTGCGAGCATGCATTCTGGATTTCAGAGGATCATGGGTACGACACTTGCCATTAGTAGAGTTTTCCTACAACATCAACTTCCACTCTACTATTGGAATGGGACTATTTGAGGCTTTGTATGGAAGACCATGTCGTTCACCCATTTTTTAGGCAGAGGTTGGCGAGACAGATGCTCTTGGGCTAGAGGTAGTGCAGAGCACCACAGAGAAAGTCCAGCTAGTATGTGAGAGGATGAAAGTGGCTCAGGAGTAACAGAAGTCTTATGTTGATCATCGGAGGAGGCCCTTGGAGTTCAAGGTGGGAGATCATTTGTTCTTGAAGGTTTCCCATCGATGGGGGCGGAGGAGGTTTGGGAAAGGGAGAAAGCTCTCAGCTAGGTTCATCAGACCTTTTGAGGTGCTGAGGCGAGTCGGCGAAGTGGCATATCAGCTGGCCCTGCCACCTCAGTTGGAGAAAGTTCATGACGTCTTCCACGTCTCCCAGCTTTGTCGGTACTTAAACAATGAATCTCACGTTATCTACTGGGGAGAGTTAGATATGGGAGACGATGGGACCATCGAGGAATGACCAGTCAGAATCAAAGATCGTAAAGAGTGGGTGCTCCATGGACGAACCATTACATTGGTTCGTGTGTTGTGGAGGCAAGACGGCCTCGAGGAGAGCACTTTGGAGTGGGAGACCTAGATGCATGCTAAGTACCCGGAGTTGTTTTGACTTGTGTTTTGCCTTGTTCTTCTGAGCATTGTGTTTGTACTGTGTTCCTTTGATACATGGAATGTTTGTCTTGTCGGTTGTGAGACCTTTAGTTTCCTTGTTCCCTGGTAATGTGTAACATGTCCGGATGTGTGGGGAAAGGGAAAAAATTATCCATAATCGAGACGCATTAGTGCGGATGCGATTGAACCCATGCGGGCGAGTCAGTGCCGCCTAAAGCGGATATTATCTCGTCATAGGAGAATTAATTTTTTCCCAAACCACATGTTCGGGCAGTGTGTTTGTTGTGTGGTGTTGGGGGTAGTTCATGTTGTAAAATACTAATATATTTGAAGTGGGAAGGCCCAATCCTTAATCGAGATGCATTAATGTGGATGCGATTAAACCCGTGCAGGCAAGTCAGTGCCACCTAAAGCGAATAATATATCGACATAGGAGAGGGAATTCCTAATGCCTATCATTAGGGTTTTTAGTTGGGTTCCTGTTATAACGAGAACACTAAGATGTATCTTGTTGGGTTCCTCTTGGATGGTTTTTGAATTCTCAGGGACGAAAATGTTTTAATAGGTATTTGATGTAATGGATCAGCACTCTCCGACCAATTCCTTTGTCAAAAAGAAGGCCAAGAAGTGTTCTGGAATGTAAAATGGACTTTTCCCACACTTTCAATAATTTTGAAACTACACGCCATGTAATTTGAGTACACGTTGTGTACCCCCTTGCCGGGTATACCCCATGATCAAGGTCGTGTCCTTTCCGTGTGAAAGAAATGAGTACACCCCATGTACCCCAAACTACACGCCGTGTACCCCCCTCGCGGGGTATACCCCGTGTGGAAGGCTGTGTCTTTGTCGTGTGATGTAAAAGGGTATATTTCGTGTACACTAAACTACACGCTGTGTACCCTAAACTACATGTCGTGTACCCTAAACTAGATGTCGTGTAGTCCCTAACCGTGTACGCGTTACCAGTCAACGACCGTGTTCCATGTTGAAGCCCTGTCTTTTCCATGTGAAATAAATGGGTACATGTCGTGTGTCCAAACTACACGCCGTGTAGTCCTTCCCCGCATATGTGTTACCCTCAAACCATGTGTTGACCAATCAATGGTCACAGAGCCGTGTTGGAAGTCGCATGGAGACCGTGTGAAATAACCGAGTACATGTCGTGTACCATAAATTACACGTCGTGTACTTTTTCTTTTCTTGCCTATAAAAGCAGGGGTCCCCTCCTCCTTTTCAACACACCCCTCTTCTCCCCTCTCCTCTGAGCAGAGATATCACAAGAGACTCTAATGCTCCTTTTTCTTCCATAACTTCTTCGTCTGAGTTCCGATTTACGATCTGTCAATGGCCACAGGATCGTAATGACGAGGCGGAACTTCTGAGCTTGGATCTGTTGTCTTTTCTTTAGTCTTTCCTATCCAACGTCCACCCGAGGAGGTTTTTCCGAGTTTTGACAGAAGTGACGGACCCCGACGAACGTCTTCTAAAGTGGATCAGGGTAAGCATTGTTATCAGAACCTGTTGAGGTAGGGATCATACCTTAGTCTCTCTAATTTTTGCATCATGTGGGGTGGGTGTTCTCTTGTTTACGTGAAATGATTTTGAACCAGTTTAATAAAGATAATAACTGGCTTACATAATGGGGATGGGATGTTTGTGAATGCGGTTACTTTTCTTTACATCAAGTGATATTAAATTGTGAATTGAATAGGCTTATGCCTACTGAAAATCACGGTTTTTGGGGGCCTTTTCTTGCACAATTAAATGTTTCCCTATCTTTCTAGACCAATTTTGTGAATGGAAATTTGTGGAATGTGGGAATTGGTTAATCACATAAACTTGGATAAATAAAATCTGGAACCCTAGTGTGATCACCACGGTTGAAAAAAATGGAATAAGGAACATGTGGGTGTTGGCTTGGTTATGTGGCATGTGATGGGGGTGTTTTGTGGGTTTTTTTTGTATCGGGTGAGCAGCGGGGCTGCGGTTTTCTTGGTTGTGGGTTGGTGTTAATGCTATGATGGTGATGGGAAGCATGGCTGCGATAAATGGTATTAAAGGGATAATGATGTACGGGATTAGGTGTGTTTGTGGTTATGGTGGTTGGTAGCGGGGCTGTAGATATGTGTTTAAATGTGAACGGACTATGGGTTGTGAATAATAAATAAAAGTGGGAGAGTTAATGAATGGTGGGTCATGGTAATGGAATGGGATTATTGATCAATGGGTTGGTTGGTTGTAAATAATGGACTTGGTGGTGTTACTTGTGTTTTCCTAACTTGATTTGTGGATGGAAGGGATATGTTTTATGAAAGACTGATGTGGTTGGTTGTGGATAGTTGCCCAATATTTAAGGAACTAATAAACTATTTCTGCTGAAACGTGAAAACATAAATAGGGTAGGTTTTGTTTGTTGAATGCATGCTTCGTAGTAGCAGTGTCGAGGAACATGATCAGTTTCAATTTTTAGAGGCCATAGTTTGGGCTCTGTGTTTGGTATACATATATATATCTGTATCTTTTGTGTTTTATCGCAACCCACCCATGTTGAGAACTTAGTGCCGAACACTCCCATTTCATGGGAGATGGTGTTTTCCCCTTAGTTACTAACTCCTTCCTTCCCCCTCTTCCCTAGGCTGTGATGGCTTGAGAGGACCTTACACCTAAGACTCTTTAGGTAGGTTTCGATTGGTGTGATACTAGCCCATGAATCTTCGGGCAGGATTTAATGTTTCTCAAGAATCCCCGGGATGGGGCCTAGGTGTGTGCGGGCGGGATACGTAGTTGCGAGGCCCAGGTGTGTGCGGGTGGGATATGTGGTTGTGAGGCCCAGGTGTGTGCGGGCAGGGAGAGAGTGGCAGTGTTAGGACGTTCGCCATTTGGAAGAGCAGCTACCTAGTGGGGGAAAATGGTGCGCGGTACCCAATAATTTTGTTCTTATATACTACAACCTGTTGTGACTGTGTTTTTTGTGAGTGTGGCTGGTGAGGTTGGGTGGATAGAATTACTTGCTAGGTTTCTTCTATTATTCTCACGTGACATTAGGATGTCTCCCCACTTGTGCACGAGAGCTTTAGGTTTCCCTACTGAGTATACTTTTATGCTCACCCTACGTTTACTTTCAGGTTTCCAGGAGGACTACCAGGGTCATGCGGGACCCTACTAGTCAGAGAGTTGGAGTTTTTGTAGTTGGTGTACTCTTTTTTCTTTTGGTATTGTACTTTTGAGCTTTCTTGTACTTGTACCTTGTTATAAAATTGTTTAAACATGCATGTGGGCTTGGTTTGGGTTTATTTCTATACACTTGTTCTTTTCCTTTTTGATGGTTGACTTGTCCTATTTCCCGATCTTAAAATAATAAAAGGGTAATGCCTCCCATAATTGTGAAAACTCATACCCCTAGTGCTAGTCGCCAACCCGGGGCCTTCTAGAGGTGGGACTCGGGGGTCATTATATCCCTTTCACCATTGCCAACTCAGGAGGGGAATCTTTGGTGGGAGGGGGTCGTGACAATTTTCGACTCTCAGACTCTAGATGGTGACTTTGGATGATTTGTGTGTCCTCATAAGAGTCTTTTATATATATTTTCCAAAATTTTTCCAAATTAATTATTTTTCCATCGGGGATGAAAATTTTGAAGAATAAATATTGATGGTGTAGTTTCAATGGTTTCATAGATGTGATGGATTCATACTAGTGGGATTTATAGTTAGATTCATAATGGGTTACATTGATTGAATATATTTTTTTCATCTATTATTTTTTATGATGTATTGCCTAAAATAAGGTGTATGTTTTTATGTTATATATATTTTTAAAAAAGCTTATGATGATTCCATATTAAAATTACCCTACCATTAAAAATTATTGATTCCCATAGGGACCTTACGATTATCTAAAACCACATTCCCAAATGTGTGTATAAAACATACTATTTACATATAACCTTTTATTCTAACTAATAAAACCTAAACATTACCATCCATTATTAAAATAAACAATAGAACTATTGATTAACTTATATACTGAATTCATATTAGGTATAGTGGATGTAGATTGTTATTAAAAATATTTAGCTAATAAAAAACGCAACATTCTCATTATATGGGTGTCTTTTCTACTAAACCATGTATTAGTTACATTAGAATAAATCTCCAACATATCATAAATAATTATCCACAGAAGATACCCATATAGAAATATAATACGTAATATGCTTCTTCATAACCTTCATAAATGAAATATAAAGAATGTTCAGCACAAATTATTATTATGAGTAAGGATAATAGATAAAAAAATGAGGATTAATAGTGATAAAATAACAAAACATGTGGGGTATGAATGAATAGTTATGTTACATAAACAAAACATAAGAAAATCAAACTTGATAAAAAATAGGTCAGAAGTCATAATTCATAACATTAAAATTTTATCATAAATAAGTATATATCCTAGAATAATGACACCAAATGAATTTTGATGCCACATAAAACACAACATCATAAGTATTTGTTAAGACACACTACCAATACAACATAACATAGTGGACAAGGTCCCATAGCAGAACAAGTTCACTCTTCAATCCAACACATATAATCTTATGAGATATAAAACATTACTCTATTAATTATCAAGAAATATAATTCCATTCTCACCCAGACATCATAATAGACATATTAATATGTGTTCAACATAATGAATCATCCATTATTTCATCAAAGAATAATTATCCTAAGAAATAATGGTTCATGAATATTTCTTGAATGATTTACTATAGTAAATTTATATTAATAATTTTAATTTCACAATTTAATAATATATTTATTAATAATAACAAATTATGGATGTTTAATTATGTGAAAAACTATTTTATAGGGTGATGGGTTTCTCAACAACTTTGGATGACAAAACATATGAAGAGATACTGAAATAGATCTAGTAATATGGGATGTGTAATAACCAAGGAGAATAAAATAATTAGATAATTTAAAAGTAAATACCTGAAATATTACTCCAATATGGATATAAATTTTATAGTTATAATGGAAAATTTACATAAAATAATAATGAATTTTCATAATGAATTTATAACATAGCTTTAAAAAAATATGTAACATAAAAAAATATTTCAATGGAGTGAAAAGAGGAAATTTAAAAATATAATTTTAAAGAAAATAAAAATAATAATTTTTTTTTTATAAATTAAGTAAAATAAAAAAATATTGACGTGAAGATAAAATTATACATGACTGAAATGAAATATTTTTATTTATTCTTCTAAATGATTATCCGTTATTTTTGAAATAAAAATTTTGAAAAAAAATTAGAATATGAATAAAATTTTACAAATGAATATATGAAGAGTAATACCCATTTTAGAAAATATTTATAAAATCATGAAAATATCTCTCTAAAGTAATTATGTAATGTAAGACTCTTTCCAACCTTTTTTAAAGAAAATAAAAAACAACTCATTTGGAAAAAATTAAAATAATTACTATTAACCCAATTTTAATGAAATTAAAAGATAGTTATAAATCACTTTAAATAGTAAATTATTAATAGATAAGAACATTTCATAATTATTAAATGAATATGGTCATAAAGGATAATGTTTCCTCGTAATTAAGAAAACACATGGTAAGTTTCTCTTAATGAAACTTTTCAGTTGAGTTCCCATCCGATGGGAAATAGAATGATATAAAGTAAATTATAATGAAAATAAAAATATAATAAGGATAGAGAAAATTTTAGAAAAATAATATAGTTTTCCTTTAAATAGAATCATTGAACAAGTCAATCTGAAAAATAATGTGATAATGGAAAAAAATACCTTACGGTTTTTCTAACATTTATATCAAACGCCAATGAATGAGATAAGAAATGAAAATTTAAATACCATTAATTAAGGGATAACCATGTAATAATATTTATAATATTATATATATAATCGCAATAAATAAAATAGGTGAATATTACAAAACATGTCTCAAGGAAAGAAATTCAAAATGATGAACCCCTTTCAAACATCAAATTTTTTGATGTAATAATACATTGAAAAGTTTTTTAGGAGAATTTTTTTTCATATTTTAAAAATATATATGTATTAAAATATAATGAAATATAATTTAGTGATAAAAAATGAATGAATATGTTCATGAATAAATTTTATAACATAATGAAAGTATTTTAAGTTAACAACTACCATAAAATCTTAAGTAATGACTAAATTAAATGAAAATTAATAATAAGAGATATTTTTAATGTGAAACTAGAAATAATATAAAATTGCATTAAAAATAATATTTTAATATGTATTTATTTTCAATATATAATATTATATTGTTACATAATAATAAACATATCTCATGGAATTAAATTTGAGATAATGATATATTACCTTAGATTCCTACATTGTCATGTGTTCTATTAAAAAATGAATAATAATCTATGACTCAATATTAATATATTTCAAAAACATATTCTTATTCAATACCTTTTAATTTTTTTATAATATTCATTTATCAGAATTTATTACATATTTTTGTAATATTAATCATTACAATTTGTTGTTTTAACCATTTTGTATCTACTTCGTTGTAACAGATTTGGTTTTCAATATTTTTTTAAGAGTTAATAATCCCCATAATTATATAGTTAGTATTTATAATTATCATATCAAAAAATTTATGAATTTAAATAGTTGTTCAAAAATAGATTACTTTATCTAAATGTTATGGTGTTCTCATTTTAAGAAAAATAAAATCACTTTGGTCTTTCATTAGAAATATCATTAATATAATGGATAATTTATAATTACATAATTTTAATCATGTAATTATTATCATTCATTAATTCTATTTATAGAACCTTCAATGTATAGTGGTGGTGAATGTTTTTAATGTATCATCCATGATGGAAGTGGATTAAATATAATACGGGGGATGTTTTCATTTTTTAAAATGTATGGGAGAAAGGTAGACATTAGACATTTCATAAAAATAATAACATTTTAGTATACTATTTATTCTTAGAATATTATATTAGTATTGTAAAAATACACATAAAATATAAGGATTAATAATAAAAGAATAAAAAATAACAGAAATTATTAAGAGTTCTTAAAATACTCATTGGGGTAAATGCTTTTCTAATTGGATAAACACTTTCAAAAAATTTATATTATTCATTTGAATGTTTTTAAGTGGTTAATAGTGTTTGGTTAAGCTTTTCTTATATTTTCATATTTCTAATAGGATTAATGCGTTACGATAATTTGTTTAGTTAAGGGGTTTTTTTATAAGTGAGAGTAGTGGAGTATTTTTAAATATAAATTGCATAATATAAAAGTGAAGTTATATTCTAGGAAAGTGGAAACAATTAGAAAATCTGCAGGATTAAAATGTTTATGTTTATTAAATAACATTTAAACCCATTTATAATTGAGGTATTGTGATATTTTTACATTTCATCTATTGATTGGACAATTGATACCCATTTTAACCATTTCTTTATTGACTATGTTTTACCTTGGTAAAATAGTTTAATGCCTTAAAATTAAATTAAACTAATTACCAAATATTTATTATTAATATTAAAATCATGAAATCCATTTTATTGAATTGTATTATTATAGTTATTTAAAATTAACATTTAATAAAGGTACAGATAACGTAATTGTGACATAACATTACCAACATTCAAGAACATAGAACACTTCATATATATTTCCTATGTGTGAATATTTTTTTGGGTGTTTTTGGTGTCTTTTATTATTTTTTGTAATTTTATGAGGCATTGCATAGTAGATCATGTTTGCGGAAAACCATAAATCCCAACCTAAAAATCCATGAATTTTTTTTGTGGTTTTGGTGGGGGGACATGGTTCGTTCAAACATTATAGACTCACCCTAAAAACCATACGACATGGTGTACTGGGGAATGCACAATTAATGCATATTTTCCAAAATGTGTTAACAAACCATACACCCTTTTTCAAGTATCCTAGAAGGGAGATTGCAATGTGGGTATGATTTGATAAAATGTTAGTGAAACTATTTTTCACTCTCATAAATCCTATTAAGGATGTAGAGTTAGGAACAAGTATAGAAATAATCTTATGGCCTATCCTTAGAAATAGTTAGATGAATTTTAATCCCATTAATTTTTTTATTAAGGTCCTAATACCTCTATTATAATATATTAGATATTCTTAATCATACCTAATTCAACACTATCAGTTTTGGTTTATCTCTAGAAGTTATTTTTCTGATCAAACCTCTTCATGTTTATGATTGATCTTATTATAGATGCGACTGGTTGCTCTCTGGTAGGTGTAATTGGAAATTATTCTCTATTCCACTCATACCTAATTTGAGATTGTTTAAACCTCTTGTTTTATTATGTATTTGAAACATGACATAGAGAATTTTAATTATAGGGATCATTATTTTATCTTTATTACCTTTAGCTATCAGTTTTCAGTTTCTATTGAAGATGAATGATTGATTGTGTGACTAAAGGTAGGTTACTATTGAAGGTCATACCCAACACTTTAATCCTTAATTTCGTATATTATTTAATGTTACTTTTATATTTATTTAAAAAACATTAATTAATAAGATTATATTGATTATTTTAAAATTTCATGAATTTGTAAAATAAAACCCGTTTATTAAGGAAGTGCAAATATTCAGTGTATTTTGGGAAATATTGCTTTGAAATAAATAGTTACATTTAAAATTTATTTTATGTTGATCATTGAGAAAAATATTTAAATATTAAAGATGATTTTTAAAGTAATGAACATAAAAATATCATTATTTGGTATTTAATTATAAATTCTATATCAAAACATAAAATTTTTAATTTCAATATTGAAGGAAGAGTTGCATTAAAAATAATGATTTGACCATGATTGATTAAAAGAACATGTTGTCTTTTATGGTTAGTGGGTGACTAGGACAGGCATACTAGGACTCAACCCCCATAAAAATGGATTGAAAATGACAAAAATAACTAAACCATATTCTATATGATTTTCCACAATAATATTTTTTATTTATTCTATCTGAGAATCATGACCCTTATTGATGAGTATACACATTGACTAGTGATTGTTTGAATGATTAGTAATAGTATCTTAGATATATGAACTAATGAAACTCAGGTAATATAACCATGGTGCATAAAATGGATTTTATTATTAAATATTAGTTATAATTGTTCACTCAAGGTCATTATTTTTTAAATAAAATGTCCATTAAACCATGTTTTTACCATTAATTCCATCTAATTAAGATAATTTTTTTGATAGAGGATTCCAAAATGAGATCTCATTCCTTATTTGTATTTAATTTAAATAATGAAATTTTTATCTTTCTGTCATTTGTTTGGACTATATGGTGATATCTTTTTGGGAAATTCTGATCCTATCCAACATTTTCAATTATGGGATTATAGATTAAGTCATGTCTGGTCAAGGAAAGTGGAAATAAATACGTTTTGGGGGAAATTTTACATGAATTTATAGACCTTGGGTGATCTTTATGATTAGTGGAGTTGTGGTACACTAGCTACACTCATATTCTAGGTCATTTTATTGATGGATTTTGTTTCATTTAATGGGCGATGTTCCATTTTGGGATCTTTATCTATTTTATTGTGGTTTATTTATCTATTAAAATACAATTTGGAACACCAAATATTCATTGATTTATTTTCCATTATCATTTGTTGATTGATTGTTATTATAAGGAACTTATTCCCTTTGTCACTTTATTGATTCCTTGTTTCTAGTCCCTAGCCTAGGTGGACTGAGAACACCTATTGTGTCATGTTAGTTTTAGCTCAAGTATTAGTATACCAAGGTATTCAGCTTGTTTTAAGAGAAATTTATATCAATGTAAGGTTCAATGTCGCTTCTTGATGTTGTTATGTGGTCTATGATTTCATGTAATATAAGAGGATAAAATATTGGGACATAAAGGGATGTTTATGAGTGTTTTTTTGACCATATCATTTTGTAGAGAGCCTATAGTCCCTATTGGTGTATGGGAAAATATTATTTGGGGAAACATTTACCCAATTCAAGTATTTTTTCCAAATATGATCTATGTATTTTTAAATCCAAATTTTTAAATTATATCTAATGTAATTTATATTCCTGTAACTATTGATTTGGGTTGATGATTTGAGTATCCTAGCTAATGATATTAATATCGTTTGATGATCTGTATAGTGACAATCCACTAAGAATACATTTTAAAAGGCGTCAAGAAGGAAATACTAATGAACCATGTAATGTTAACCATCTAGTTTATAACAATATTTTTTAGATTGTGGTTCATTTGGTCCATTATATGGGATATATAGCATACCCATTCCAATCAATAATCTGGTGGTGGATGCTTGATGGGATGAAACTATATATTTTCCTCAAGATAATAGTTTGAGGAAACCATGATAATTATAAATTCAGAATGATATTTAGGAGGTATATGATTAATTGAAAAAGAATACACTTTTATTTGAGTACTTGAAAATTCAATATTCAATAATGTTGAAGTGTGTTGACTTTATTCTTGAAGGTTTTAGAATAAGGTAGTTAGATTCAATGGGAATGGTGAAGAACAATATTTCCTGGAGTGGAATTAGATAAATGATATTTTAACTCATGTTTTATCTATAATTGATGGTTTTGGTAAATAATTGGAAATTTTTTAGCCTCAAAAAATGAGATAAAACTACAAATCCGTATGAAACCACTTTTCTAAAGATGATCACTTTTATCTTAATGTACTATCGAATGATATGTCAAATGTTAGAATCTTTGTATTGGTTATTTAATCTTTTATACAATTTTACATTTTTATTGGGAATATTATAACATATGTGGAGGTTCTTGATTTTCCATTATTGGATGTGATTTACTAGTATAGTATGTCTTGGTTGATGTTTTTTCATCCTCAATCAAATGGTAGGTCTATAAATTATATCAAATAAATGAAGAATTTGGATGATTGTCATATTTTAACTCAATAGTATAAATCCTAAGTACCATATTTAGAATCTATAATGGTCCCATTAACATTAAACTAATATGAATATAATTTGAATTTATTGTTGGTTTTTGCAGAGGAACCAAATATTTATAGATCGTGTGGTTTCACAAACCACCATAAGAAGTAAAATCATGTATTTTCAAGCCCAAGTTGTGGAACATTATTATAATACCCTAATGGAAATTTAGTTTAGTTCTATTATTCAATTAATAATAGGTTATATAAATAGGCATTAATAATGAAGTATCTTTTTATAGTGGATGGGAATCTATAGGAAGCAGAAACCATTCCAATGTAAGTGTGAGGGAATATCACTATATAATTAACCTTGGTGATTTATCTATTTTTTACTAGTAATTATCATTATTTATTACTAAATAAATCTTGAATTGATTAAATATTTATATGGTGAATATGTCTTCTGTTATGGATATTGATACGTCCCTGAGAATGATGTGAGATTAAGGTCTTTTATTGACCACTTATACATTATCATTATCATAGATTGAGATCATTTAGTGGGTTTGGTTATCGATCCAAATTCTTTGGATATTGAACTCATGATGGATTAGATTATTTTCAATATATCCATGATTTATTGTTATCTTTATCGGGTCTCCTTTATTTTCATGAACAAGGTGTGTCATGTTTTCTAGGGAGAATTGGACCTAGGGTAAAGTAGAGTCTTACCTCCTGTTTCAGAGTTGAGATGTATTATATCCAGTTTTATTTAACTAGATTGGTAATACTTTGGTGTTGATATTTTTCCATTAGTCATCACGTATATCAAAGTAATTTTTTTAACTTTTTTGGTTTACTAACGACAAGGGAGGATGAGTTTTTATATCAACATTATAATAATTACCCTACCTATCACTATTCCATTTCACTATATAGAACCATCTGATTTGAAGGAGTTAGAGACTTAATTTGATGAATTATTAGATAAATGATTCATTAATATGATTCTATCTCATTTGGTTGAGAATGTAATTTTATTGATGAAAGTTGATGGAAACATTCAACTTTCTAACGATATTAAAAAAAATTAAATGAGTCACATTATAGAACATTTATATGATTCCACATATTAATTATTATTTATTGATCAGTTGATAGGGGAAAACGGTTCTATAAGATTGAAAATCAACCTGGATATCACTATCTTAGAATCAATGATTCTGATATCCTAAAGGCTACCTTCTAACGTAGGTATGTCTATTATGAGTACTTTGTTATGAATTTTGTTCTATCTAATACTACGTTATTTTTTAGGTATATTATTTATAAAATATTCCCAGAGTACCTCAATTTATAAATATTGTTACATTTGGATGATACTTTGGATTACTAAAAAACGAGGAAGATCATGTGTACCCTGACAGAAAAATTATAGTAATTTTGGGAGATAACTAATTTAATGACAAACTATTGTAATATAATTTCATTATTTGAAGATTGATGTTCTTTGTACACATTGTCTTAAAACACAATATTTTATTTATTTCATAAAAAGGTTAATTCTATTATGATATGTGAACAACCATTCAATGACTTTGGGTTTTAGAGATTGTGGTGATCAATGTGGTATTAATGCATTTTAATTAATTATTTTTCATAGTTGGATCTTATAATGAACACTCTCAAAATAAAATGATTAATGTAACTGTGGGATTTAATATTTCATGGTTTTTGTGGATGAATAATGCTCGATTTGTATTCTTTTGTACTGTTGAATCTTATATAGGTTGGTAATGACTATAAGGTCATTTTTTATGTATTCTACACCAGATATGGATGTTTTCTAATACAGGATGAACATATGGTGTAATATGGTTCTCATAATCTAAGAAAACATGAGAAGAACTATCATTATGATGATTTAGAACTCAAAATGGTGATTCATGACTATAATAGATAGTGTGATTAACTATTTGGATATTTTTTTTCAATATATTTTGAGAAAAAACATGATTTGTATCTTCTAAAAAATATTTCATTATACATCAATGAAGAAGGGTGGAATACATTAAAATGTTTGATTTATAAATATATTGTATCCTTGATAATATTGAATTTCATAGTTCATGAATTTCATAGGAAACTTATATACATTTCTATAAATGAAACATTATAAGAGTTTAATTTTATCGCTCTCTTTGTGAATATGAATTTTAGAGTTTAGAAAAATAAGTATAATACTGTTATGGAAAGACGGCATTTGGCCACCTATCATATTGAGTTGATTCGTTAGGATTAGTAGTCTAATCATGTATTTTTTCTCTCATGGTGGGTGGAACATTGGGGAATTTTTAATGTCATTTTTGTGTATCATATACTTTCAAATCTGAAACCTCATACTATTCCTTATTGGAAGATTTTTATGGGGGTTTTCATAATGACACATTATTGGTGAAAAAAGGTTCATTGATGATGTTATATAATGTGTTGAAATGATTCTAATTTTTTATTAAGATATGAGAGATCATTTATTTTAATATATAATTAATATACCTATCAATAGACCCAAGATGAGAACCCAAAACATTTTTTTCTTTAGTCCCATACAGTGATTACTTTGATGTGGGATGGGATTGTGATTTATTCTGTGGAAATGATTACATGTTCTAATTGAGTGAAGAATGTTATATATGTGGTAATCAATCAGATGACCAAATAATATCACATTATCCATATTCACAATATAGAAAATATAGGAACTTGGGCGGTTTTTATGTATAGAAGATCATTATATTTCATGGATTTAAAACTTCTCTTGTTTCTTATTGAGATCCCCATTTCAGTTCTCATTTTTGGAGAGGCCTCTAGGATTTGATATAATTTCATGTTAGTTTAAGAACAAAATACAATCCGTGGATGGATGGATAGATAGAAGGATCTATACAGATCTAGGGAAACAAGCTTCATTCTTGTGTTGTCGTCTTTGGTGGAGCATGGCACATCCACTTGGAACTCTATGGATTTCCAACTACTAAATTTACCTACCCATCATCAAGATAGTTCCATTTGAGGCCTTTTTTCTATCCATATAAATCACTAATCTGTTGGTCATGGATTGGTGAAGCTTCCCAAGTAGGACTTAGTTTGGTTCGTGATATGAATAATATTTTTTATTGATTCATTTAAAAATTTTGATGGCCTAGATCCATAATAAATATTATTCTAATCCTCATTGAAACACTTTGGTGTTTTATATTGGTGAATAATTTCTTTTTATATTTTATCTATGGTTGGTTCACTAACATCATTGAATGGATGTAAACACGCCTCAATGATGTGTAGAACTTTTTGAGGTTATTGAGAAGATTTTAAAGGTGGCTTTAATGTGGTAATTTCAATAGAAATGCATATAGGTTCATAACATGTTTCATGTGCACATATTAGAAATTATCTCACTGACCAATCTCATGTGTGGACCTTTAAAGAACATGATGTGGAACCTAAATTAGCTATTTTGAAATAGATAATATGGATTTTTTATTCTATAATGATAATTTTTAATCAAAACTATACACCCAAATTTCATGTAATTTTATATGATGACTCTAATTAACAAGAGACATGGGAGTGTTTGGTACTTATTAGAGAGTGGTGAACACATATCATTGATATGTTTTATTCATAATAAGCTTTATTGGGGGTATAAAGAGATTATGTTGGGGTGATTATAATATAACATTACCACATTTTAGGTAATTTTAACCCTTTATTTTGGCCGTAAATTTCATGAATTTGTTTTTAATTATTTTCTGAGTCATTGGGAATATTTTTGGAAGTTTTTAGGCCAGTGAACTATTGGAACATGGTTAGGGAAAACAATACATGTTATCCTAGAAACCATTCATTGTTTTTTGAGAATCTAGAGGGGGAACATGGTTAATTAAAACTACGAGGCCAATTATAAAAACCATTTGGAATTGGATAGTGGGATGTATAATGTCTTTTCATGGTTTCCAAAAAAGGATCTATTTTTTTAGTATCCAATGTGGGTGTAAATGATTGGATATAATTTTATCTGACATTAATGCCAAACTGGGTCACACTTTCTATAATCCAAGTAAATGTGCATGTTTGTCTGAACAGTTTGCATTAACCATGTTCCCTATCCAAGGAAACCATCTAACTCATTATTAATACCACAAAACACTAATGAAAATATGGGTAAATATGATTAATTATTTGAATTGGGGAAAATCACCATCACAAATAAATAATTTGTAGAACTATTTTGTGATGAAAAAGCTATTACATCAAATATAAGTGGTAGTTTATCATTTTTTGCATGCGGGAAATGTTTTCCATCAGAAATAAATTTCATATACATGCATTCCATTTCATGGGATGAATTATTTATGTCATCTAATAGCGATATATTTCTTTACCTATCACAAAAAATCATCATTTTATTATTAATAATGAATGATAATGAAATATATTATAAAAGGAAACTTTGATTAATAGAATGAAATTGTTCACTATTAACCTAAAAGAAGTAAACAATTAGTTCAATAATACAATCCATTTCTTCTTGAATCCTCCTTTAATTTTTATTTTTCACATTGGTTCTACATACGAAAAACCATTTATCATACCACCCTGATAATCATGCATAACAACAGATTTAATAAATATATAGGTTCAGATCACCAATGTAAGGATGACTCTTCTCTCCTCCATTCATTTTTTTATTTCCTATTTAATCTTCTATAAGTTGATTTTTTCAATCCTGATATAAAAAAGGTAAAAAAAATTTATAATTTAATTGGAATTTAGGGTTACATAAGTTTATTCATTATAATTGGAGGTGAACTATAAAACAAAACATGTTTTGTGACAATATTTTAACCCTTATATTTAGCAAATTTAATACTTTAATATATGTTTTTGTTTATATAAAAATATCTGGCCGCCCCACTGACTACCAATGCACCTAAATATTCCATCACATGGCTGTGGGTGAAAAAATCTAACATACATCATGTATGTATAATATATATATATATATATCAAATATAGATGGTTTAAAAATATTATATTTAAATATTAATTCATTTTAAACATATTTATATATATATATATATAAATGTTGAATTCTTTTCATAACCTATATATATGTTTATAATTTTTCAACATTTTTATATGTATATATATAGTTATATATAACCTTGGAAACATGAATGTTGTTGAATTTTTAAATGGTATTAAATAATTCTTTGAATTATGGTGACTACATTATAAGATAAGTTCTGGTGATATTTTTTTAGTAATTATGATAATGATGGGATTGTGGTTGTGATACTAAAATATGTTAAATTATTATATTATGATTGGTTTCATGTATTTAAAACATTTGAATATAGTTTTGTAAATGTTTGGATACATAAATATGTTAACATGGGTATATGTATACATAAACGTTTTTAAAAATGTGCATTTTTATCTATAATATATGTTTTTGTGTGTGTGTACATTTGATATGTATTTTTTTAAAAACATATGAAAATATATCTAATGTATATATATGATTACAAAATTATGTAATATATATATATATATGACATACAAAATAAATATAAGATAATTAGTTTATAAAAAAGATGATAAAATTAATTTAAAGATAAGGTTTCAGAAAAATATTTTTTATAAGAGTTTTTTCAATAAAATACATTAAAAAATGATTAAATGAAAAAAAATAATTATTAGAAGTATGTAATATTAATTAAAAACATAGCCATTAATAATCTGTAAAAAAATTTAGTACACTGTAATGAATATGAAAAATTTTCATAGCTAATAAAAATTTACCAAAATTAGAAAAAGTGTAATAATAATTTAAATAATTAGTAATAATTATTAAATAATTTTTATTACTTTAAAAATTTATAGTTCATATTAGTTATAAATACAAAATTTTAGTGTTTTTTAGTAATTATTATTAATAATTGGTAAATATGAAAAAATTATGATTATTTGTAATAGATTGTAAAAGAAAATATAATAAATATTAATAATTAAAAAATTTTGTAAAATCCATTAAATTTAAAATTTAAAAATAATTAATTTTTGATAATAAATAGCTGTATCAAATAGAAACAATTAATAAATAGTTGTAATAATTTATAAAAAACTATAAAACCATGTTAAAAATATTAATAAATTAAATGTCTAAAAAATAACAATAATTTGTAAAATGTTTGTATTAATTAAGATAATTAGTAATAATAATTAAAAAAATTGAAAAAATTAACAAATTAATTTCCCAAAATTCGTAATAATTGGTAAATGCATATATTAATTATTATATATTATTAATAAATTGTAAATATTTATAAATCATGATAATTATTTAAAAATTTTATACAAAACATATGTAACAAAATTGTTTTACAAAATTAGAAGTATTTATTAAAAAATTTTATTAATTAATAAATAATTAATATTACATATTAAATAATTATTTCAAATAGTAAAAGAAAATTTTATAATAAGAAGATTTAGTAAGAATTATTTATAAGTAGCCTCAAATTTAAAGAATTAATATATAATAATAAATTGTGATTAGTCCTAATGAGTAACAATTATTCTTAATTCTATTGTTTTTTGGATAACTATAGGCTCAAGATGTAGACACCTATTGTTATTATGAAATCTTATGTGGATAAATCATCGATAATATTTCAATGGATATGGTATATATCCTACCTGTGCTGAGGGTTTTGAAGAATTTATATCATTTTAATCTACAAATTAAGAATTTTTTTCACAAATAAAAATAAATTTCAATGTTAGAAATGATATCATATAAGATTTGTAATGTTTGAAAACATTGGACTTTCTCTACTATGTTCCCCTTTTTTGAAAATGTTATATTTTTAGTGACAACATATTTAACATAATTTGGATGAAAAATTATTCTTTTAGATCGATCATTTTAAAATTTTGTAAATGACGATGTTTTCCCAACTATATAGAAAATAATAACTCAGAATGAAATTCCAAATCAAGAATTAACACCATCTTAGTTTTACTATATATTTAAATCATTTGATGAGACCACATATTTGAGATGCCCAATTAGAAATCATGATGCTGTTATAAAATTTATGGCTATTAAATCATATTTTGGAATAAAAAATATTTATTTTGATCAAATATTTTCTCTGGATAAATCATTGTTTCCAGATATAAATATGTAACCTGCAAGTTTCTATAATGTAAAATATTGGTCATAAGTTGGGTAAAAGTTATCATAAAATTTAGAATTTCTAAAAGACTTCATATTGTATTATAGTAAATATAAATCCTTTTATTATTGTCAATCATATAGAGAATCGAGATATAAAGAAGCACAATAAGAAAATTCTAGATTTCTAATTAAGTAGTTGATATATATTTCCTAAATAAATTACATTTAAAATACCATTCAATGTCGTTAAATAGATTTTTATTGATGTCCTATAATAAATAAAATATTTCTATTAGTATATGATTAAATCATCAATATGAAGATGATTCATGGAATCATTTTGATCAGATGCATCTTTATTTTTTATCATAACATGATAACATTTTTTGGACTCTTCCTATTAATCTTTTTCTCCATTTGGTTCTTACAATATTTAATGTTTTTATATTTTGATTTAAATAACATTGTACAACACAAATTCATTGATATTTATGATGTAAATATATATATATATGGTTCTATTAATTATATGAAATATGGTGGATAAAATCAATGACTATTTAAATCAATGAATTTATGATTTATTTTCATTATGAAATAAACTACATATGATAATATTTTATATAAAGTTTTTACATTTATGGGTGTATTACTGCATAAAACCAGTGACTTTTTGTTATGTGATATTTTATTTGGATAGAGTACACATCGTTAAAACAATTCTATACAACATAGATGAGAAAAAAGAATTTATGATATTTAATGGAATAAATAATAGTTAATTTGAAATTCATCAAATATTTATTTTGGTAAATCAACCTCTTATATGTAATATAAATAATTTACAAAAATTTTGACATGAAAGAGATTAAAATACAATAGTTATAACTTTTATTAACATAAAATCCATCATTTATTCATTAAATCTTGTTACTTTTGGACCAACTATAAATGAACCCAAAATATATGGATTTTGAAGAGATCATAAATTGATAATGTGGGGTATGATCTAGGACCTTCTATATTAGATTAATTTTTGGGTTTTTAATTTTCTTGAGGTAATGCATTTTTATGAGAATTTGTTTAATTAAATATTTTATACTATATTGGGCACACTCGGTAAGCCCAAAGATAACGAAAAGGGATTTTTAGATCATGTGTCGATTTATAGGTGTCTAGAAATTAAATTATTTTATGTCAAAAGATCACATAATTTAATGGATCCAATAGCATCTTATGTACTTTCTATGGTTGTAAATTATTCTATGAATAGATTTGTGACTTGAGGTTATAAGATGTTTATGATCCAAATATGTCTCATTACATCATAAATAGACATATTATTGTGTTAAAAATTACTAATTATCATATAATAATAGAAAGATACAATTATTTTATCTTTTAGTGTTTTAGAGTTCTTAAATACAGGACATGTAGCCTAAAATACCGTATTTAATCCAATATAGTTGTGTGAAAACATTATAATATAATGCATTGAGGAAGTTAAACAAGATGTTACTTTAATTTTTATGTACATCGAAGAAATTATAACCCATATATGTAGTTGACTCAATAGAATATATATAATTTCATTTTCCATATTAAGATAAAAGTGGATGGCCAATAAAATTACAATGGATGTAACTATTTGAGAGAGACATGCTATAATTAAAGAAGAATGTACATAAAAATTTATCTATTGAAGGGTCAATTGTAGAAGAGAACATGAAGGAGGAAATATCAAATTTATTCTCATATTAATTTCAATATGAATATCCTCTAAAATATAATTTCATGGGTGTATTGAATAAATATTGATGAGTTTATGGAAAATTAGTTTCCAGTTTTTAATTAGACTGGTCTTGGATTTAGTGGTTATCGTGAATGATATAGTTAGATGAACAACGACACATAGCTCATACATTTTTAATTTAAAATAGTGAATAAATTATAAAATATGTGCCTCAATTAATACCTATTATTATTATTTTGTTTAATTTGATAAATTTATTATCATTATTTTTTATATAACATTTTCTAACCATATCAAAAAAAATTAAAAAATTACCCCTTCTTATCATGAGTAATGTCTAAAACCTTATTTTCATATTATATTTAATGAAATTTATGTAATATTATTTATAATGGGAAATTAAATAATAATTTTATTGATATATACTATTACTGTTATTTTATTCTTTTCATGAAAAGAAAAAAGAAAGTAAAAAATTGATAGTTTATTCTGTGTGCTCAAAAACCCTCTTACAAAATTTATAGAATCTAATAATGGATATGTTATTAAAAAATTGTGATTTCATGAAATAATGTAAGGTGAATAAAAGAAATAAATAAATACTGTTTTTTTGAATAGATCTCATCATAAAAAAATTGAATTTGACATTGAATGGATGTTTAGTTAAACACTTCAGTTATGTGATCTACAACAAAATTATCTAAAAATATTTAAATTTCATTTGTTTTATACTAATCGATGGTTGTCAGTTCATCCATGAAATGGAGTCGCTGGAAATAAATATAAATGTTGTCTTGCATAAAATGATTCATTTATGTTGGAACATCAAATAAAACATGTTTATTATGAAAAATAATATTCTGTTTAAATGGATTTAAGTAAATAGTAGTGTGTAATAAAAATGAAAAATTATGATAATCATTTTATTGAAAATAAGAATGATTATGTGAAAGTGAATCACATCAAAATTTTCCAAGAAAAAACTCCAAACTCTTCTCTTACATGATGAGATATAAATATTTAAGATAAATGCACCCAGTAAAGGGAAGATAACATCGATAATGATACTATTGTAATAAAGGATGATGAAATAGAAAGTCATATAGAATATGACGATGATGAATATAAAGACGAATGTATTTTCATCGATGATGATGATGATGAAGAATAATTGTAAGGTAATATATATAGGTATTAATTTAATATATATATATATATATATATATTATTTGTATTAAAATTAATTTAGGTAATATTTATTATTTTAGATGGCTAGAGAAATTCCCGATGAGCTAGTTCATTCCCTAATTGATGGTGATATTTTTTATATTTTTTTCATATATTCACAATATTTTATAAGAATTAATAAAATAATTATAATGATATTTAATATTTTCTATATTTTATATCGATATTAATAATTATTTATACAAAATATTAACCTATTGTAATATATTTATTTTCAGGTAATTTTATTTTTTATGTATTTATTTGGTTGTTATATTTGATATCTTTATTAACCACTATTTACTTGTAAGATTATTATATTTATTAATATATTGTTTGTTTATATTTGATATCATTAGGAAAAGAAATTTTCTTGTTACATTATTTTTCTATATGGTCATAGATGATCTAGACAATCTATTTAATTCTCTTCCCGATTCTATACTTCATGAGGATGTGATTGATTCATAAATCCCATAAGATACAGCTATAGAAGCACCATTTAAGTGGGGGTGTGACCTTTCTAGATTGATAATTTTGGACCCTATTCCACAAGTACATAAATATTAATATTTTAATCATCTTTTTTGGGATTTATGTTCATTTTTATCGGTATTTATTTAATATTATATTGTTATATTAATTTTGGCAATATTGTTCTAATAAATTGTTTCTATTTTCATATTTTTACAAATATCTATTTGGAGGGAATGAATTATTCTAAGAAGTTATTTTTATTTCCATAGATTTTTGTAACACTCCAAGATTTCATAGTACATTATTTTTTTCAAAGTAATCCAACAACTTTCACTACACGCAACACCGCGTTCTAGCACACCAGGACTTACATAAATAGTAGTTCAAAAGTTGTTATGAATAGTATTAACTGAATTTTGAACTTTTTATAATCCTTATAATTTAATAATCCATATTTTTAGTTTCTTAGACACAATGTAGAAACAAATTCATTTTTTCAGATAAAAGAATGTTTTTCAAAAAATGAAATTTTACCGCCTTTTTAATGGTGAACCTTGGTTAAATCCAATATTTGAAACTTTTATATATTCAATTTGAAAAAATAAACTTATTCTTTAGAATTAGGACATAATAATTTAGTGTCAATAAATTTTTGGTGCTTTTCTGATAACTTTCATATTTAGGTGAATCGTGAAAAATACTATATTTTAACTGAAAACAACTTTTTTAGTCAAAATAATTTATAGCGTTAAATTATACACTTTAAGGATTTGGAAGTATAAATAGATTATATTTTTACCATTTAACAAATTTATGGACATTTTATGTAATTTCACATTGAAATTGGACATAAAAATATCAATCTTTTGATAGTTAATATTTATTAAAAATACACTTTTTGGTTTCGACAATAAGAATTAATTTTAAATTTAGTAAATGAAATTTCTATGTATTTAATTTAGTATAATAGACATTATTTTTTTATTCGGAGTATCAAAATTAGCTTAGGGTGAATTTTTGGTAATTTTTTGATAACTTTCATATTTTGATGAATAGTGAAAATTACTAAATTTTAATTAAAAACAACTTTTTTAATTGAAATAATTAATAGTGATAAATTATGAATTTTAGTGATTTTAAATTATAATTATATTATATTTTTACTTTTTAATCCAATTTTTTTCAATGGAAATAATTTTACATTTAAACTGGACATAAGAAAGAGTCAATCATTCGATAGTTAATATTTGTTAAAAACACATTTTTTTTACAACGGAAATTAATTTTAAATTAATTTCTGTCACTTCTGTGTTTTAAATTTGGAAAATGGATTCCTTATTTAGAATCAGGAGGTCCAAATTGTGTAAATAGGTAACTTTTATTTTTAGACATTTGAATAATTATTTCGGTAAATATTTTATTTACCATGGTTAAAGGGTAAATTCAGTAAATAAGGGTACAAAATAATATTATAATAATATTAATTTACCCTAAAATGTGTCATAACCCTATTGGTTGATAAATTTCCGACCATGAGAATCTTTGGGTTGATTTTGGGACCCTATGGAAACATTTGTAAGCGATGATGACACATTATTTTAATTTAGTTAATGTAAATACAAAAATGGCACAAGCATATATCTTATAGAAAAACAATTTTTTTATAGGATTATATATGTTATATTTTTGACTATAAATATTTATTATGAAGATAAAATTATTTCTTCCATAATGTTAATTTTTTATAATTTTTAGAAATTTAATAATTAAATTTATTATTGACACAATAATGATGCAATATTTTCTTTATTAATAAAAGAATCAAATAATTGGTATTATAGATGTTAAAATAAATATAATTTTAAAGTTTTGATAAAATACACGACTTTTATTTGTTAATATGACATTTTAGGATTGATAAAAAAAATTTGAATTAAAAAAGTTTTTACGACTTTAAGGAAATCAATTATTAAATAGTGTCAAAATTGACATAAAAGAGTTTTTTAAAAAAATATTATATTATTAATTGATATTATATTCCAAAAAATATAAGTTTCGGCCAAATGAGTTATATCATGATAGGTGTATCATTAGTAGACCACATGGGGGACTCTTCGAAATATATAGTATGTTTATTAACTATATAATATAAAAATACAATGAGACATGGTAAATGTCAACCTATTTAACTAAGAGTTAAATATAAATGATAAGGTTAATATAGTGACCCAAATATGTCTAAAATTAATTGGATGAAAGTATTTTGACCCATCCCCACCTTATCCTTAAAATAAGTCACTTTTTAGCCATTATAAACAGAATATGAATTTATTATAAAATAATTTTTTAAATATTTCCTAAGGTGACCCTCGCCCCTCTTATAAATGGGCACTCCCCATTCTCTCAAATCAATAGCTTCAAAGCCTTTTGGTTTATCCAACACCTCCCCAAATATCCTCCCAAATTCCCTCACTTCAACCTAGAGGACATATTTTAATCATAAATCCAGCCCTTTGATCCCTTTTAATCAAATCAAAATGAAGAACCCGAAGAAGAGGTAATAATTTCACAACCCTCTTTCAAATTGTTTTCTTCATCCACTGATTAATTATTTTTATTTTTCCATTATATAATAATAATTACAGTATATTATATATACTATTATGTTAATAAAAATATGGTACATCCATATTCATTATTCTATCCATCCTTTGAATGAAATGTCACCATACGTGCATACGCAAGACATACCGTCTCCATGAAGTGCTGCATTTGTTATTCAATACATTATTATTTGGATGGGTATAATAATGATATGTAACTAATTTAATAAAAAACATAACATGAAAATAATTATTTATATATGTTATACCATCCAATTATATATTATTTCAATAACAAAATAATGATATTGTCGCTTGTGCGTACGTACGGATTACCATCTCCACGAACATGATAAGATTCATTCCCCATCGTATCCATTCAAGGATAATTCTCATTAGATGATTATAAATAATGTATACAGACTTGATATCATTCTGAATATTAATAGGATACATCCCATTCATGACAATTATGACTCACAAAACATGGAATATAAAGGAAAACGAATATGTTAACACCAAAAACAACGATAACACTAAGATATTATTAACGAAGCAATGATAAAAGATCATATATGATGTCATATTAATGTATATTATTATTGTATAATTTAATAAAAATTATTAAACTATTATACAATAGGTTATCCTACCCTCAAATAAGGAAAATAACAAGGTAATGGTTAATTCTACAATCTCTTCATTATCTGAGGTTGTTTATTCGTAATTATCTACTAGGACCTCTTTATCATCAACATCCATGTTTCTTAAAAATTTATTTCAAAACATTTTTACTTTTTACTAGAAAATGGGTTAAATTCATTTATACCCTTATGTGTTTCTAAATGAATCTTTCAGTCATTTTCCAAACAAGGTACTTTTTGACCTTTTTGACAAAACTAAGGTTAGAATGTTTTTTTAACTTTTACGGCGGGTGTGGCAATTTTCCACCGTTATAACATCGTCGAAGCTTCCCTTACAAGCTTATATGAATATTTTACACATAAATATTTTCTTTATAATTATTTGACTACTAAATTATTTCAAAATATAAAGATATATTTCTCTAAAAAAAGTTTCGATTTGATATATGTCAAAATCCTTTGATAGATTTTATGTTTATTTGGATTTGATTTATTATGACACAAAACTTCCATATTGTATTAAAGGTTTTGTGATATATTTGACTGTGGATGTGATATTTTTATACCATTCAGGGAGTATGGTTAAAGTATTGATATTTCGTATGCTATTTATAATACAAATTTCTATGTTATATTTCATCCTTTTTATACAAAGAATGTATTGGACATAGTAAGTGACATGTGGAGCCTGCTATAGCTCCTCGATGCATCGGTAGGTCTCATGAGACAACTAGATGTGGAATTGGGTGAGGCCCTTTCCAAATTTTCATATATGTTTTTGGCCGAGGCCTTAATCATTTTTAGACATCTGGGCCGAGGCCTTGAAAAAATGTTTCAGAATGTCCGGCATTATACATTTCCTCATTTTGAAAATAATATTGACAGTTCATGTGGTCATTCGACTAGTAGAATACCAATGATTAAATTTTATTATGGAATTATTTAATCATATAATATTCATGCCATGAAAGTATTCATGTTAATTATTGGTAATGGCATGTGGTCTCAATTATTTACTATGCTTAATATTTATGTTATCTTCCACTGTATTTCTTACCTTTACTGAGAGTTTGAGCTCACCCCTTTCTTTTGTTTCATATTCCCAGTATATGAATAGGTTAGTTAAGAGTGACTTGAAGGAATTATTTAGGAGTATTAGATGTTTCCAATGGAATAAATTCATGTTGTATTTCTTTTCATATTGTAATGTTGAACATATGTATGAATATTGTTTCCAATAATACAAAATTGATCGGTCTTTCGAGAAATCATTTCCTTGTGATCATGAAAATGTTATATAATAATTCACCAACACTGGGTAACTGGGGTTGGGGCATTACAGTTGGTATCAGAGGATGTTTAGTAGAAACCATGGAAACTAGATTTAGATAACTTCTGATTGAAGAACATATCCCTAAGATAGACTTCGAGGATTACTATAGAATAATCTATTAGAATTTTGGTATATTAGAGATTTTGTGAGTATTCTGATAAATACATCCCATCTGGATACAATGAGGTAGAGGTGGCTATAGAATAGTTGTACCTAGGGGTAAAACCCGAAAACACCGCTTTGAGCTAGACTCGAATGCGAACTAGTGCACAAAAACGGGCTTTGCTGCACTCATGGTTACAAAACTCCCATTGGATATGCTTAGGATAATTCCCATATTCTTTTAAAACCATTATGAAGGGTTTATTAGTATATCCTTCTTCAAAGAAAACCTTTTTTTGATTATGGATTATATCCGTAAACTGTTTAGTGTACGTTAGGTATTTCACAAGTTTGGAATTATTCATTGTAATTCATAAACTGGCTTAGTGTATGACATTGTACAGAAATGGCACCCACTATAAGGATTGTAAATTCCAACAATATGTATGATCCAAATAGTAAAAAGGATCATATCTTTCATGGTATTAAACCACCATTTAGAAGGTAAAATTGTCTCCCATGTATTCTCAACAAATGAATAAATAGTATAATGTTTTAAAAATATATGTAAAGAATTTTCTCAGTCCTATGGCTTTGAAGGGAAGAAAGAGAAGATAAGGATGGAAGATAGAAATATGTATAAAGGGAAGAGGGAAAAGAATAATTTTTACATATGTTATAACTGTGGGATGAAACACTCTAAAACATTCCGGAAGGGAATGTGAGTTTGTTATAAGTGTGGAGAAAAAGGACACCATGTACGTGACTACAAGGGTAAGAAAAACGATTCAAATGTACAATGCTTCATCTCCATGGAGTTGGGACACTACAAAAACCAATGTTTAAATCATCAATATATTCCTCAATTGATGCTATTGGATAATAATCAAGTTAAGACACTACCACAGATGAGGAGGAATGAATATATTTCTTATGTTGTTATCAAATAATTATGTCACTTGAGTGTTGTATCAACATTGTACTGGTTATAATAATTATGGAGTATATAAGGATTGTAATGTAGTACTATTTCATTACGGACTTGATATTGTTTGGAACCAACTAAAGTGACTCAATAATAGATTAAATTTTTGGAAAATATATGGTTTTGATACTGAGATAGTGATTTTGGAATGATATATGTTTGATTGGGATAAATTATATTGGATATTCTTGCCTACCTTGAAACTGATTAATGATTTTTATATTCCATTGTTGTATGAGTTTACAACAATTTTTTATAGGAGTATATCCAGTATTCTATAATGAATAAGGGAACATGAATGTAATCAACAAGGTTTTATGGTAATTCAGGATGTTGCAATTTTTTAATAAAATACATGATGAAGGTGTTCACATGTTTTTATGTTGAAAAAAGGATCATAATTTTGTTTAACATACCTATAAATTTTGGACTATGATTTTGGATGGAAGTATTTTGGATAAGTCTAGTTTGAGATTATTTTTGGATTTCTATAAAAAAGAAAACCCAGAGGTCGGGCAGCATCCTGTCTCATCCGGCAAGGCCGCAAGACTTGAACCCGCAACTAAAGGCCGACAAGGGTGTAACACCTACCACTGACCCATGTGATGTTCAGTATTGAATAATTTTGTTTTAAGGGTCTTTTATATTAATTATAAATTCATTTTTTCGGCACCCTATATGAATAGATTAAATAGAATATTTTTTTAGTTCTATTATCTTTTAAAGTGAAAATTGAGTCTGTATAGAAAATAGTTAAAGGATGGAACACTACATGTCAAGTATATTTTTTCTTCTCTTATCCTATAAATTCATAAACATTAGGTAAGGGATCTTAAAAGTAAAAATGTGTTATCCTAATAAATTATGTTTTGTGGAACCAATGATATTTTAAATCATCAAAGATTGGTGACTTTGAGGCCCTCAATTATACAATTGTTTATGACTGATGACCTCAATCACTCCCTATAAATATTTATGTTTTTCCTCCAATTATGTGTCCCTAATTTCCACCAATGTTCTCCTAATCGATACCATAATTTGGTTGTGACTTTTTCATTCCCCTTTTCCTCTTATTAAGACAGAATTTCATTAACCCAATTTCTGATGTGGGTTTTCCCACAAAGGTATTTTCTATTTTCAACCTTTTATTTTCAAAACACAATATCAAATTGCGAGGACACAATTTATTGAAGGAGGGAGAAATTTCACCCCCCAAGATTTCATAGAACATTATTTTTTTCAAAATAATCCAATAACATGCACTACACACAACACCGAGTTCTAGAGCACCACGACTTACCTAAATAGCTATTCATAAGCAGTTATGAATAGTATTAACTGAATTTTAAACTTTATATAATCTTTATAATTTTATAATCAATATTATGAGTTTCTTAGACCCAATTTAAGAACAAAATCATTTTTAATATAAAAGAAGTATTTTTAAAAAAAATGCAATTTTACCCCCTTTTAAAGGTGAACATTTTTTAAATATAATATTTGAAACTTTTATATATTTAATTTGAAGAAATAAACTTCTTATTTAGAATTGGGACATAGTAATTTGGTTTCAATAAATTTTTGGTGCTTTTTTGATAATTTTCATATTTGGGTGAATAGTGAAAAATACTATATTTTAACTGAAAACAACTTTTTTAGCCAAAATAATTTATAGTGTTAAGTTATAAATTTTAATTTTATGCAAGTATAAATAGATTATATTTTACCATTTTACCTAACTCTGGTCAATGTATGTAATTTCACTTTGAAATTGTATATAAACATGTATCAATCATTTAAAAGCTAATATTTCTTAAAAATACACTTTTTGGTTTCGACAATAGGAATTAATTTTAAATTAATAAATGCAATTTCTATGTTTTTAATTTGGTAAAATAGACTTTATTTAATTATTTAGAGTACCAAAATTAGCTTAGAGTGAATTTTTGGTACTTTTATGAGAACATTCATATTATGATTAACAGTGAAAATTACTAAATTTTAATTAAAAACAAATTTTTTAATCGAAATAATTAATAGTGATAAATTATGAATTTGAGTGTTTTTAAAGTATAATTAGATTATATTTTTACTATTTAATCCAATGTTGGTCATTGGACATAATTTCACATTTAAACTGGACATAAGAAAGTGTCAATCTTTTGATACTTATTATTTGTTAAAAATGTGCTTTTTAGACAACGGGAATTAATTTTAAAATAATTTCTGCCACTTCTAAGATTAGAATTTAAAAAAAAGGTGTACGAACCCAGTTTTTGCTGCGTAAGGATTTGGAATATTTTTGATGATATTCCAGAGCAGTGCCTTCAGACGGCGTGCGATTCCGAGCCCCGGAGGGGCCAGAATTAATTTTTCGGTGCGTTCACACTGGAAACACCAAATAAATGGTATAACTCCTAAGAGGTGGTTCAGATCAGTGATCTGAGTGTATGGATGGGTCCGGAATGGGGTGTTTAACCTAGGAACGATATAAAACTTGTCGGTACGGGATGTTTGGACCCCTCGCCCGCTTTTGGAACGTTAAACGGATTAATTAATAAATAAATTAATTCGTTTAATGGAAAAATGCTAGTATCTCTTAAACGGTGGCTCGGATTGGAAACCTGAGAGCACCGTTGAGTTCGGAGCGTGCTGTTTACCCTAGTAGGTGTATAAGTTTTACGGGCAAGGTCCGTTTGTGAAAAAAATGTCCCCAGGGGCCTTTTCGTAATTTGGCGGCCTCAGGCACTAAGTCTAATAACATTTGGACGGGGTCTCAGATTAAAATTCCGAGACCGCCGTTGGTGTTTACCATAGGGGAGGCTTAACCTTGACCCTGTTGAGGGTTTAGGTTCGGGCCGACGTGCGGGTGGTTAAGTGTTTATATTTAAACGCTTAAGTCACCCACACCCTCTTCCTCTCCCTCACCTGAATAGCAGCAAGGAGGACGTCCTCCCTCTCCTCCTCCTCCTCCGGCGAGGCAGCTCCGACAAGGCAACGTCATGGCGGCGGATCGCCCGTGAAGCTTCGGGCAACGCCCCTGCAGGTAGGATCTTGTTTAACGTTTCGTTTTAATTCACAGACCTCCCTTTGAACCCCAATTTTAGTGTCAATTTGTTGTTTTCTTTTCGAACAAATCCCATGGACGCGTAGTACACAATTTGTTATTTCCGTCACTTCTTTTGGAATCAAATTCCGAGCTCGGTGGCGCCCACAATCATCCGCCTAAGATCACGGGTTTTTGGGTTCTGGTGGGTTCGAGCGGCGGCGCGGCTCGGCGGAGGAGGCGGCGCGCGGGTGGCTTTGGCGGTCGGCGGTGCAGGGGGATCAACGCAGGACTGGGCGAGTGCGGCTGCTGGCCAGGGCGAGGGAGTGGCGTCAGGCAGAGCGGCCGTGGAGGAGGCCGGCGCACCGGTCGCGTCCGGCGGAGGAGGAAAGACCCGCACGCGGGTCATCCTGGGGTCAACGAAGACCGGCTTCGGCCAGTCTGTTCCAGAGGAGGCAAGGACCCGCATGAGGCGGGTCCTGTGTTGCAACAGGAGGCCGGCCATTTGGCCGGTCGGATGAGGAGGACCGGACCCGCTCGGGTCCAGCGGTTTGAGGCGGGCCGCGGCCAGCGGGCCGGCGGCTCGGACCGGGCCGGCCGGGGTGGACCGGCCCTCGTAGACCCCTTGCATTCGGGGGGGGGGGGGTCATAACTCTTAAATGGCGCGTCCGATTGACGCACCGTATGCGGCGGTGGAACCGTATCGACGAGACAAACTTTTTGAAATGGTTTCGAGAATTTTTAACTCCCGAAATAACAGGCCTTGGTGGTGCGGCACGTATGTCGAGGGGTTTGACGTCTTTCCGGGAATCTTGTTTTGAGCGGCGCGGACGCATGCGTCGTCCGCTTTGAGTGTCGTCAGTTGCGTTGGGACCCTGGCGCAGGGGCGAAGGATTCCAGGGTGGTTTCAGGCATTGGTACTAGATATGAGGCGTGGGCCCCACGACCCGTCTTTCGAGCTACGTGCAGCGTTTCACGCCTTTTTCACCGGACGTCCGTTCGGGGCGTGCGAGCAGTCGATGTTGGGTGTTTTTCTGAGGGGATTTCAATGGTGCAATCTGCCCGCCCTAATTCGGCATGATGGTGCAGGGCCCACAAGGATGGTTTGGGCATCGATGGTGATTTTATATCTTTATCACTGGGCGACCGTTTTGGACAAGTGAGTAGTCCATCTTGTATGCTTTTTCGAGAGGATCGCAACGGTGCGGTCCGTTCATTGAGTTTCAGGACCGGGTTGCGGGTCCCATGAAGCACCGCTCGTGTGCGGTGCACCGGAACACATCTTTTTCTCCGGGTACCCCTTCCATGCAAGTAACCAGTCAATTAGACGTGCTTTTCCAAGAGCTTTGCGATGGGGCAGTCCGCCCGACATTTTTCGGGGACGTGGTGTCGGACCCACCCGACCTGGCTACGGTGAATAGTACCTTTTTCACCGGGTGTCCATTTTGGGCAATTGAGTACTCAATACCGTTTGCTTTTCCGAGGGGATCGTAGTGGCATGATCCGTTGGTTCAGTTTCGTGATCTTGGGGTGGGCCCCACCCCGGTTTGGTTATGGTGAATAGTACCTTTTTCACCGGTTGACTGTTTCGGGCGAGTGAGTAGTCTAACTCGCGTGTTTTCCGCAAGGATTACAACGGTGCGATCCGTTTGGATGTCCGGAGCCTCTTGCGCGATCTTGTTAAATGTGGAAGCATGAAAGGTGCCCCGGTGGCGGTTCGCCCTACCATGTTTGTAGCAGACCCTTGGAGTGTCATCGCGCACTCTTGGGAGAGTGATATAAATGGTTCACGAGATGTGGGTGGCCGTCCCTGGGCCATTGTGGTGGAGATGTTACATCACGCCTCCGCATTGATGTTGGGTATCGTGTGCACGATGGCCCTTGGGCTGATAATGTGGTATACTCTGGGAGTATACGAGAATGCATGGAGGTACATGTGGTTGTTCGTACCTGAGAACGTTTGGGCACTTGGTTGGGTTGTGATGGGGCCAAATGTTGTGTGGGCCCCATGTGCGTGCCGGGTTTTGCTTTGCGCACTTTGACCACTCGTGACATAGAGGGTCCCTCTATGCTCGTTTCTTTGACCATCAGGGTTGAGTGGTCTCCACCTAGTTTCATTCTCGATGGATTGGCTGGTAGTGGTGCTAGTGGCACCCAGTGCTGGAGAAGACGTTGCACCTCTTTTGGGTGAGTTGTTCTTGAGTTGAGTTGTTGCGCGATACCCACTCCGTGTTCGATTGGCTAGTGTTGTACCCTCCAGTAGAGATGGCCAGAGCAGTTCTAAGTTTTACCCTCCTGTGGGGCTGGGCGGTGGGTTACTCATCGACTTCTTCAGGTTTATCCTCCAGAAGGGCTGGGCAGTGGGTTGCTCGCTGACTTCTTAGGGTTTACTCTCCAGTAGATACTGGGCAGTGGGTTACCCGACGCTCTGAGCGTCTACCCTCCAGCAGAGACTTGGTAGTGGGTCCCCCGACACACTCAGGGTCTACCCTCCAGCAGAGACTGGGCAGTGGGTCACCCGACGACCTCTTAAGGTCTACCCTCCAGCAGGGCTGGGTAGTGGGTCGCCCGTCGTCTAGTTCCAGGTCTACCCTCCAGCAAGGCTGGGAAGTGGGTCGCCTGTCGACTTATTCCTGGTCTACCCTCCAGCGGGGCTGGGCAGTGGGTCGCCTGATGATGTATTATGGTTTACCCTCCAACGGGGCTGGGCAGTGGGTCACCCAGTATTGTATTATGGTTTACCCTCCAGCAGGGCTGGGCAGTGGGTCACCTGATATTTGGTTATGAATTACCCCCCAGCGGGGCTGGGCAGTGGGACACCTGTTGGCATTCCAGACTCAGTCCTCTCGACTATTCTATTCTGTGGCTTTCCTCCGTGTTTACCGGAGCGAGACCCTTGGCTATACGGTTCAGTGTTGTGACGACTTGACTTTGAGAAGACCTCTCGACTACAGGGCAGTGACGAGGCATGGTTGGACTTTCCCTAGAACTCTCAAGTTCGAGGGGCGCTTTCCCCACCGAGACGCATTCTTGAGACGCGATCTAAAACCGTGATGGGGAGTCAGTGCCGCCCAAAGCGGATAGTGTCGATGTTTTGGCATTGAGCCCCTTGGCATGCAGTTTGGGGCAGACGTGCAGGATGCTGGGCATCGATGGAGTTTACCTCTGGGACTGTTGGATACTTTTTCTTGGGCTGAAATATGGGACGGAGATCCCCTTACGAGCATGTTCAGGCTTCTTGGCAGAGCATATATATGTATATAACTCGTATGAGTACCCACTCCTTGGGTTTTGGCTACTCTCCTTCCAGGAGAGGTGAAGACTCACGGGGTATGCCACGTGATTTCCGTGTCTAGCTTCTCGTGGTTGGATGAGTCTACACTCCTGCTAGAGGTAGCGAAGACTTGACGAGAAGTTCATCTTCTCACCGTTTCCAGCTCCTTGTGTCTAGACGAGTCTACCTTCTTTCCTTTTGTTGGGTTGAGCTGGACTCTTACTGTTCTCTTTACTACACTCTCGGTCGTACTTCCCCACTTTTATCTGTTCTCTCTACTGCTCAACCCTTCAGTACCTCCTTGTTTCTCCCTCGAGCCTTCGGGGTATCCTAATGAGTATTTTTATACTCACCCCTCATTGGACATTTCCCGCACTTTGTGTGCCCTTGCAGATGACTGACAGGTGGAGCGTGGCTTCAGTGGAGCGTAGGAGCATGGGAGCTTGGACCGTGTGCAGTGGTCGTGGCTGGGTTTTCTGTGGGAGACCCGTCAGCTGTTTCTTTTTTTTTTTGTTTACCTGTTTCCGGTTTGTGTCAATTTTCTGGTTGGGCGCGTGTTTTTCCCCTTTTTTCTTTTTTAGCACTTTGTATGTACTTTGTACATGTAGAGGTCGATGCACTTTTTGGTCTATATTTATAGCAGTTGTTCTCTTTTACTCTTCTTGTTCTTTCTTTTTACTCTGCACTTTTGCATTCAGTGTGCTGCGTGGGTGTGTACATGTACTTAGGCATATGCCTCCCCGAGTTGTAGTTCCTTCGGCGCTGGTCGCCAGCCCCTAGCCTATGGAGACGGACATGGGGTAGTTGCGGCTAGAGCCTGGGTAGGGTCGGGTCATGAAAAAGTGGTATCCGAGGTGGTTCATTATTTGGGATGTTGTGCGGACGTCCCTAAAATAGGAATTGGTTGAGATATTGGGAAACAGTGTTAACGTGTCTCGAGAATGGCTCTCAAGCCAGGGAGTATAGTGATGGTGCGGCAACCGACATATCCATTCCCCAGGACCTTGATAACCCGCTTATCAACTAGGCATGTTGAGACACTTGTTGCAGGGAAAAATTTGTTTGTGCATCACATAGGACCGAGTCTTGACTTTCCTTCTTGAGTCATCTCTCCATCGTTGTTTTTGTTGGTATATACATATATGCTCATCTGACTGTGGCACTGCTTGATAATATTCAGGATGTATCCGTGAAGATAGCCAGCCAAGATACCAGTTTGGGTGTGTGACGACAACCCTGGGAGCTACGAGGCCACAGTCCAGGACCCATCATGCGAGCCCCTTTTCTTCAGTTGGGCCAGTAGCAGCTCCCCCATCTGTTGAGCAGCAGGCAGTTTCAGCAGAGTAGGCTGAGCTTGAGCGCTGCTTGAGCACGCTCCGTGAGTTCCAGCCGCAGATACCGCTGAGGTTTAGTGGTGAGGCAGACCCTCAGGCAGTAGAGGTGTGGCTCGAGGAAGTGGTTCGCCTTTTCAGTCTTGTGCAGATGCCGACAGATCAGAGAGTGGCTTTGGCAGCCAGCCTTTTCTGTGGATCAGCTTGGCGTTGGTGGAGTCTAGTGACTCCGTTTCTTGACATGTCGTCTCTTTCATGGGGAAACTTTCAGTTTTTGCTCCATGAAGAGTTTTTCCCCTCCTGTTTGCGCTCCGTTAGGATTCAGGAGCTCCTGCAGTTTCGGCGGGGAGGGATGACGGTGGCCGAGTACGCGGCTAGTTTTGCAGTCCGTGCACGCTTTTACCCGGACATGGTCCATGACGACAACCTCCGAGCGCGGAAGTTTGAGCAGGGTCTCCACTGAGAGATTCGTGTTGTCGTAGTACCCTTGGGCACTTCCACATATGTCGGGGTGCTAGAGAAGGCGCTGGTGACAGAGAGCTTCCTGTCACGTTCCGGAGTTGGTGGTGGCAGTAGACACATCGGAGCTGAGACGTCTGCCGCAGCTAGTGGGCATCGGCAAGTAGGACCTCGACGCAGGTGGCTTTCGGACAACCAGACTCAGGGGCGTGGTCATACACCACAGTGGCGCCGCAGGGCACTAGTTCAGCCTAGAGAGAGTCGGTGTTATGCTTGTGACGGGCGAGGTCACTTGGCACGAGACTGCCTGACCCGAGTTGCTGAGAGCTTCGGGCACGCAGCAGGTGCACCACCATGACAGAGGCAGCACCGTGATCGGAGTAGTACCCAAAGAGTTGGTGCTAGAAGAGGAGCGGGAGGACTTGGTAGTGGGAGACGGCGTTATGAGGTCTCTCCATCACCACTAGGCAGTCCACGTCAGGCTCCGACAGCTGACGGTTGGGAGCGAGGACAGCCGCGAGCTTTGGATGTCTACGATCCTGCAGAGCATGGGATGGTGAGAGGTACCCATTGCGACTCTTCTACTTTTTTCAGTAGAATTGATAGGCTCTGCGTGTGAAAGGTTTTTCTCCCTGCTCCTTTTTTGAGGTGTTACCAGGGTGACGCATGGCGTCAGGTGTAACCCTGTGTTGGTAAGGAAAAAGGCGTGAGACCTTTTCCTTTAGTCGATGGTGTCGACTCCATCACTCACTGAGCGTGTAAGAGAGCCTCGACTGTGAAATCTTGTGTGAGCAGATATCCTTGGGTGCTTCACCATATGGATATTCTGAATGAGGGAATCATCGGGCCTTGTCTCATTCCCAAGATGTGATTCCAGTCGTGGTGTGCAATGTAGAGGTTTGACCAGGGAGGTGAGCTACCCCCGAGGGCCTTCGGGCCGTTTGAGACCATGCAAAGGAATGGTGAGGTGCCCTAACGCCTTGCCCTAACCCCAAAGTCTAGAGTGGGTGCACGATGTCGGCAAGGGATGACCACGCATGAACGGATCCACTCTTTGGTTTGTGTGTGGTGAAGCAGAGTTGTGCAAGGGTTCTTCTGGGTATGGGGAAGCCAAGTGTGGGCTTAGTACCCGGTGTTTCTCCCTAGTTTTGCTTTTCGGGGATGAAAATCTTGAAGGAGGGAATGATGTAAGAACCCATTTTTTGTTGTGTAAGACTTTGAAATATTCTTGATGATATTCCATAGCAGTGCCTTCAGACGGCGTGCGATTCTAAGGCCCGGAGGGGCCGGAATTAAATTTTCGGTGCGTTCACACTGGAAACGCCAAATAAATGGGATAACTCCTAAAAGGTGCATCAGAGAAGATATCTGAGTGTACGGATGGTTCCGGAATGGGGTTTTTACCCTTGAAACGATATAATACTTGTAGGCGCGGGATTCTTGGACCCCTCGCCCGCTTCTGGAACGTTGAACGGATTAATTAATAAATTAATTAATTCGTTTAATGAAAAAACGCTAGTATCTCATAAACGCTGGCTCAGATCGGAAAACTGAGAGCACCGTTGAGTTCGGAGTGTGCCGTTTACCCTAGGAGGGGTATAAGTTTCACGGGCACGGGCCGTTTGTGAAAAAATGGCCCCAGGGGCGTTTTCGTAATTTGGCGGCCTCGGGCGCTAAGTCTAATAAAATTTGAACGAGGTATCAGATTAAAATTCCGAGACCGCCGTTGTGCTCAGGAGGTGGTTTTTACCCTAGGGGAGGCTTAACCTCGACCCTGCTGAGGGTTCGGGTTCGGGCCGAGAGGCGGGTGGTTAAGTGTTTCTATTTAAAGGCTTAAGTCACCCACACCCTCTTCCTCCCCCTCACCTAGACAGCAGCAAGGAGGAGCTCCTCCCTCTCCTCCTCCTCCTTCGGCGAGGCAGCTCTGGCAAGGCGATAGTGCGGCGGCTGGTCGCCCGTGAAGCTTCGGGCAACGCCCCTGCAAGTAGGATCTTGTTTAACGAATCATTTTAATTCCCGAACGTCCCTTTGAACCCCAATTTTACTGTTGATTTGTTGTTTTCATTCCGAAAAAAGCCCATGGACGCGTAGTACAGAATTTTTTCTTTCCGTCGCTTTTTTAGGATTCAAATTCCGAGCTCGGTGGCGCCCGCAATCTTCGGCCGAAGATCGCGGGTTTTTGGGTTCTGGCGGGTTCGAGCGGTGGCACGGCTCAACGGAGGAGGCGGCGCGCGGGTGGCTTCGGCGGTCGGCGGTGCGGGGGGTTCTGCGCAGGACTGGGAGAGTGCGGCTTCTGGCCAAGGAGAGGGAGCAGCTTTAGGCGGAGTGGCCACGGAGGAGGCTGGCGCGCCGGTCGCGTCCAGTGGAGGAGGAAAGACTCGTGCGCGGGTCTTCCTGGGGTCAACGAGGACCGGCTTCGGCCGGGCCATTTCAGTGGAGGCAAGGACCCGCATGAGGTGGGTCCTGCGCTGAAACAGGAGGCCGGCCATTTGGCCGGTTGGATGATGAGGGCCGGACCCGCTCGGGTCCGGCGGTTTGAGGCGGGCTGCGGCCAGCGGGCCGGCGGCTCGGACCGGGCCGGCCGGGGTGGACTTGCCCGGGTAGGCCCCCTTGCATTCGGGGGGCCGTAACTCTTAAAAGGCGCGTCCGATGGACGCGCCGTCTACGGCGGTGGAACCGTATTGACGAGGCAGTCTTTTTGAAATGGTTTCAGGAATTTTTAATTCCCGAAATAATAGGCCTGGGTGGCGCGGCACGTACGTCGAGGGGTTTGACGTCTTTCCGGGAATCTTGTTTTGAGCGGCGCAGACGCATGCGAAGTCCACTTTGAGTGTCGTCAGTTGCGTTGGGGCCCTGGGGCAGGGGCGAAGGTTTCCAAGGCGGTTTCGGGAATTGGGACTTGATTTGAGGCGTGGGCCCCATGGCCCATCTTTCGATCTGCGTGTAGCGTTTCACGCCTTTTTCACCGGACGTCCGTTCGGGGCGTGCGAGCAGTCGATGTTGGGTGTTTTTTCAAGGGTATTGCAATGGTGCAATCCGCCCGCCCTAATTCGGCATGATGGTGCGGGGCCCATGAGGGCCATTTGGGCGTCGACGGTGATTTTTCCATCTTTATCACCGGGCGAACGTTTTGGACAAGTGAGTAGTCCATTTTGTGTTCTTTTTCGAGAGGATCGCAACGGTGCGGTCCGTTCGTTGAGTTTCGGGACCGGGTTGCAAGTCCCATGAAGCACCGCTCGTGTGCGTTGCACCGGAACACATCTTTTTCTCCGAGTACTCGTTCCATGCAAGTATGCAATCAATTTGAGGTGCTTTTCTGAGAGCTTTGCGATGGCGCAGTCCGCCCGACCTTTTTCGGGGACGTGGTGTGGGACCCACCCGACCTGTCTACGGTGAATAGTACATTTTTCATCGGGTGTCCATTTTGGGCGATTGAGTACACAATCCCGTGTGTTTTTTCGATGGGATCACAGTGGCGTGATCCATTGGTTCAGTTTCGGGATCTTGGGGTGGGCCCACACAGGTTTGGTCATGGTGAATAGTACCTTTTTCACCGGTTGACTGTTTCGGGCGAGTGAGTAGTCTAACTCGCATGTTTTTCCGCAACGATTACAACGGTGCGATCCGTTTGGCTGTGTGGAGCCTCTTGCGCGATTTTGTTAAATGTGGAAGCATGAAAGGTGCCCCGGTGGCGGTTCGCCCTACCATGTTTGTAGCAGACCCTTGGCGTGTGATCGCGCACTCTTGGGAGAGTGACGTAAAGGGTTCACGAGATGTGGTTGGCCATCGCTGGGCCTTTGAGGTGGAGATGTTACGTCACGCCTCCGCGTTGACGTTGGGTACCGTGTGCACAATGGCCCTTGGGCTGAGAATGTGTATATTATGGGAGTATATGAGAATTCTTGGAGGTACATGTGGTTCTTCGTACCTGAGAACGTTTGGGTGCTTGGTTGGGGTTGCGATGGGGCTACACGTTGTGTGGGCCCCACGTGCGTGTTGGGTTCTGCTTTGCACACTTTGACCTCTCGCGACATAAAGGGTCCCTCTATGCTCGTTTGTTCGACCAGCAAGGTTGAGTGGTCTCCCCCTGGTTTTGTTCTCGATGGATTGGTCGGTAGTGGTGCTAGTGGCACCCAGTGCTGGAGCAGACGCTGCACCTCTTTTGGGTGAGTTGTTCTGGAGTTGAGTGGTTGCGCGATACCCACTCCGTGTTCGGTTGGCCAGTGTTGTACCCTTTAGTAGAGATGGCCAGAGCAGTTCTGAGTTTTACCCTCCAGCGGGGCTGGGCGGTGGGTTACACATCGACTTCTTCTGGTATACCCTCCAGCAGGGCTGGGCAGTGGGTTGCTCGCTGACTTCTTAGGCTTTACCCTCCAGCAGAGATTGGGCAGTGGGTTACCCGACGCTCTGAGGGTCTACCCTCCAGCAGAGACTGGGCAGTGGGTCACCCGACGCACTCAGGGTCTACCCTCCAGCAGAGACTGGGTAGTGGGTCACCGGACGATCTCTTAGGGTCTACCCTCCAGCAGGGCTGGGCAGTGGGTCGCCCGTCGTCTAGTTCCAGGTCTACCCTCCAGCAAGGCTGGGAAGTGGGACGCCTGTCGACTTATTCCAGGTATACCATCCAGCGGGGCTGGGCATTGGGTCGCTTGATGATGTATTATGGTTTACCCTCTATCGGGGCTGGGTAGTGGGTCACACCGTATTGTATTATGGTTTACCCTCCAGCAGGGCTGGGTAGTGGGTCACCCAATATTTGGTTATGAATTACCCTCCAGCAGGGCTGGGCATTGGGACACCTGTTGGCATTCCAGACTCAGTCCTCTCGACTAGGCTAGTCTGTGGCTTTCCTCCGTGATTACCGGAGAGGGACCCTTGGTTATACGGTTCAGTGTTTTGAAAGCTTGACTTTGAGAAGACCTCTCAACTGTAGGGTAGTGACGAGACATGGTTGGACTTTCCCTAGAACTCTCACGTTCGAGGGGCACTTTCCCCACCGAGATGTGTTCTTGCGACGCGATCTAAAACTGTGCGGGCGATTCAGTGCCGCCCAAAGTGGATAGTGTCGAAGTGTGGTGATTGATCCCCTTGGCATGCGGTTCGGGGCGGACGTGCAAGATGCTGGGCATCGATGGAGTTTACCTCTAGGACTGTTGGATACTTCCTCTTGGGCTAGGATACGGGACAGAGATCCCCTTACGAGCTTGTTTCAGCTTCTTGGCAGAGCATATATATGTATATACCTCGTACGAGTACCCACTCCTTGGGTTTTAGCTACTCTCCTTCCAGGAGAGGCGAAGACGCGCGGGGTATGCCACGTGCTTTCCGTGTCTAGCTTCTCGTGGTTGGATGAGTCTACTATCCTACTAGAGGTAGTGAAGACTCGACGAGAAGTTCATCTTCTCACCGTTTCCACCTCCTTGTGTCTGGATGAGTCTACCTTCTTTCCTTTTGTTGTGTTGAGCTGGTCTCTTACTGTTCTCTTTACTGCACTCTCGGTCGTACTTCCCCACTTTTCTTTGTTCTCTCTACTGCTCACCCCTTCGGTACCTCCTTGTTTCTCCCTTGAGCCTTCAGGGTATCCTATTGAGTATTTTTATACTCACCCCTTCTTGGTATTTTCCCACACTTGGTGTTCCCTTGCAGACGACGGACAGGTGGAGCGTGGCTTCAGTGGAGTGTAGGAGCTTGGGAGCTTGGACCGCGTGTGGTGGTCGTTGCTGGGTTCCAGGTGGGAGACCCATCAGCTGTTTCTTTTTTTTTTACCTGTTGTCGGGTTGTGGCACTTTTCTGGTTGGGCGCTTGTTTTGCCCCTTTTTCCTTTTTATCACTTTGTTTGTACTTTGTACTTGTAGAGGTCGATGCACTTTGTGGTTTATATTTATAGCAGTTGTTCCTTTTTACTCTGCTTGTTCTTTCTTTTTACTCTGCACTTTCTCATTGAGTGTGCTGCATGGGTGTGTATAGGTACTTAGGCAAATGCCTCCCCGAGTTGCTGTGCCTTCGGAGCTGGTCGCCAGCCCCTAGCCTATGGAGGCGGGCTTGGGGTAGTTGTGGCTCAAGCCCGGGTAGGGTCAGGTCATGACAAATGGATTCCATTTTTATATTCAGGAGATCCAAATTGTGTAAAAAGGTAACTTCATTTTTTAGACATTTTGAATATTTATTTCGGTAGATATTTTATTTACCAAGGATAAAGAGTAAATCCGGTAAATAAGGGTAAACAAATAATATTATAATAATATTAAATTAACCTAAACCGTGTCATAAACCTATTGGATGATACATGTCCTAACATGGGCATATTTGGGTCGATTTTGGGACCCCATGGAGCCACTTGTAAGTGATAATGACACATTATATTAATTATGTTAAAGTAATTACAAAAATGACATAAGCATATATCTTTTAGTAAAACAATTTTTACATAGGGTTATATATGTTATATTTTCGACAATAAATATTAATTAGGAAGATAAAAATAGTATATACATAATTTTATTTTATTTATAATTTTAATTAATTTAATAATTGAATTTATTTATGACACAATAATGATGCGGTATTTTTCTTATTAATGAAAGAATCAAATAATTGGTATTATAAATGTTAAAGTAAATAAAATTTGCTTGTTTTGATGACATACACTAATTTTATTTGTTAATATGTCATGTTAGGATTGCTTAAATTAATTTTTTTCGAATTAATAAAGTTTTTATTATTTTAACAAAAATAAATTATTTAACAGTGTGAAAATTGACATAAAAGAGTTTTAAAAAAAATATTATATTATTAATTGATATTATAATCCTAAAAATATAATTCATGGTAAAAGGACTTATATCATGATAGGTGTATCATTACTGGACCACTTGGGGGTCTCATAGAAGTATATAGTACTTTTATTGACTATTTAATATAAAAATAAAAAAAGACATGGTAAATGTCAATCTATTTAACTAACAGTTAAATATAAATGATATGATTAATATAGTGACACAAACCTGTATAAAATCTATTGGTTGAAAGGATTATTCTCATCCCCACCTTATCCTCTAAATAAATCACTTTGTAACCATTATAAACTGAATATTATGTTATTATAAAATAATATTTTAATTTTTTCCTATGGTGCCCCTCACCCCTCTTATAAAAGGGCACCCCCCCTTCTCTCAAATTAATAACTTCAAAGCCTTTTTGTTCGGAAAAACCCTACCCAAATATCCTTCCAACATCCCTCACTTAATCCTAGAGGCCTTATTTTGATCAGGAATCCAACACAAAGAGCCCTTTTGAACAAATCAAAAGGAAGAACCCGAAGAAGAGATAATCATTTCACACCCCTCTTTCAAGTTCTTTTCTTCTTCCACTTCTTCTTTCTTTTTTATTTCCATTATAAAATAATAACTCTAGTATCTTATATATACTATGATGTTATTAAAAATATGGTACATCCATATTCATTATTCTATCCATCCTTTTAATGACATGTCACCATACGTGCGTACGTACAACTTACAGTCTCCACGTCGTGGTGTAATTGTTATTCAATACATTATTATTTGGATGGGTATAATAATGAAGTGTAATTCATGTAAATAAAAAATATAACATAAAAAATATTATGTATATATTTAATACCATCCAATTATATATTATTTTAATAACAAGAGAATGTTATTGTCGCACGTGCATACATACGGATTACCATCTCCACGAACGCGAAGAGATTCATCCCCCGTTGTATCAATTCAAGACTAATTTTCATTAGAGGATTAAAAATAATGCGGCAATATTTTATATAATTCTGGATATGAATATGATTAATTCCATCCATAACATGTATGACTCACAAAACAAGGAATATAAATGAAAACGAATCCATTAACACCCAAAACAACGATAACACTAAGATATTATTATCGAATCAATGATAAAAGATCATATATGATATCATTTTAATGTATATGATTCTTGTATAATTTAATAAATATTATTTCACCATTATACAGGAGGTTAACCAAACCTCGACCAAGGTAATGTACAATGTAAGGGGTAATTCTACAATATCTTCATTATCCGATATTGTTTATACGTAATTATCTATTGGGGCCTATTTATAATCCACATGCATGTTTCTTAAAAATGAATTTAAAAACATTTTTAATATTTAATAGACAATGGGTTAATTTCATTTATACCCTTATGTGTTTTGAAAGGAATCTTTTTGTCATTTTTTAAACAAGGTACTTTGACCTTTTTGACAAAACTAAGGGAAGAATGTTTTTTTAACTTATATGGTGGGTGTGGCTATTTTCCTCCATTATAACATCGTCAAAGCTTCCCATAGAAGCTTATAAGAATATTTTCAAAATAAATGTTTTCTTTATAATTATTTTACTGTTAAATGATTTCAAAATGGAAAGATATATTTCCCTAAATTTTTTTTTATTTCATCTATGTCAACATCCTTTGATGGATTTTATGTTTATATGAAGTTTTTTTATTATGATACAAAACATTCATATTGTATTTAAGGTTTTGTGATATGTTTGACTGTGGATGTGATATTTTTATACCATTCATCTTTTATGGATAAAGTATTGACATTTTTCATGCTTGTTTTAATACGAATGTTTTTTTTATATTCCAACCTTTTCATATAAGGAATGTAATAGACTTAGTAAGTGACAGGTGGAGCCCTCTATAGCTCCTTGATGCATCGGTAGGTCTCATGAGACAACTAGGCATGGAATTGGCCGAGGCCCTTTCCTAGTTTTTGATATATGGTTTTCGTCGAGGCCTTAATCATTTTTAGACGTCTTGGCCGAGGCCTTGAAAAAATTTCTCAGATTGTACATCATTATACATTTCCTCATTATGAAAATAATATTGATAGTTCATGTGGTTATTCGACTTGTATAATACAAATGATTATGTTTTATTATGAAATTATTTACTTAGCACATATTTATGCGATAGAAGTATTCCTGTTTATTATTGGTAAAGTTATGTGGTTTCAATTATTCACTATGCATAATATTTATCTTATCTTCCACTGTATTTATTACCCTTACTGAGCATTTGAACCCACCCCTTTCTTATGTTTCATATTCCAATGATATGAAGAAGTTAGTAATGAGTGACTTGCAGGAATTATTTAGAAGGCTTAGATGATTCCAATGGAATAAATTCGTGTTGTATTTCTTTTTAAATTGTAATGTTGAACTTAAGTATGAATCTTGTTTACAATAATACTAAACTAATCGTTATTTCAAGACATGATTTCCTTTTGATCATGCCAATGTTATGTAATAATGCACCGACTCTAGGTAACTAGGGTCGGTGCATTACAATTTTATTGTATTTGGTTCTCATTGTTGTTTATAAATAGATGTTAGAACATGATGTATACATTATTTAAAATTATAAAAAATTTCATTTTTTTCCACTGGTAACATATTTTATTTAATTTCTATTCATTATTTGTGGTCATATATTTTTTAAAGCATGAGATTTCCTATTTGGGAGGAATGAGAGATTTTTATATGTAAAAATTTTCATAATTTTTTACACAACCTAATAAAATAATCAGTGGATTTGGATTCTGTTATATTTTTCAACAATTGTTCTTCCAATCTATTTTGTTATTAGTTTGAAAGGAACACTTTTATACTATTATTATATCTCTCATCCACCTAACAATATCTCAACTAAATTATGGGATGGATTGTGATCCTACTGGATTTGAGAGAATTTTAGGAGGAGGATATATTTTGAACACAAGAACCTGTTGAGGCTGTATGTCATACATTGGGAAGAGAGTCAAAAATTTTGTATATAGTGATAACATATGGTATGTAATATTAATTTTTTAATAAATATTTACTTTAAAATTGAAATGTTTGTTATATAAAAATGGCCTCAATTATCCCCTATATTATGGATTTTGATGTTTATAAGAATATTTACACTAATAACCAAATAGGAAATCATATAAATTATATATATCATCATATTGTGGTTAGTGTTGTTTATAAAAATTGACAGATATAGTATTTTTATTCCTTTTAATTTCTAATTATATTTTAATTAAACATATGATTCTATAAATTCTTATTAAGGAGAAAAACACATTGAGGGAAATTAAGATTCCAATTGGGTGTCAATTGTATAATGAGAGGGATTTGATATGTGTGACTATGCATGGTGTCGATAAATAATGGGTAACTAGTATTACATAAAAATTTACACCAACTACTTATTATGGTTCTTATTCGATGTCATTGGTAATCCCTATAAGAGGTTGGGGGATTTTTAATCTTATTCTACATAGTCTGAATTATGGTATTGTACGTAGGATGAGATGATACAATAGATAAAAAGAGAATAATCAGAGGGGAATGAGTAGTATTATAAGAGAGATGAGTAGATTTTGGATTATATTTAATGATTTTATCATGCTGCGGGCATGGAGTTACCACCCACTAACCCATTGGGGGTCCTCATATGCCTAATACAAGTTGATCATAAATATTTCTAACTATTATGTATATTGATTTTATAAAAACATTTATGTGTGAAATTATGAAATAATTTTAGGCTTGTTTTTTTATATTTAATATTATTTTTAAAATTTTCATTTTTTTTAAATTATTATATTTTTATTATTAAAAAATATAATCATGTACCAAAGACAAATTAGTCCAAAAATTATTTTTTAAATATTATGTCACATATTTGTTATAGATTTAGAACTTGTCACAAGTAAAAATTATTTACTATAGGCCATTAGAATTATATTTTGGAAAATTATAAGGATAATATTTTTGAAGGATAATATATTTGTCATAAATAATTATTATTGTCAATAAACTATAAAAAATGCATATCTATATTTTATTTTTATTTGGTGGTCTATTATAGATTGACTATCATTTCTACACACTCATCTTAAAATCCTAAAACTCGTGTAGGGAATGGTTAATTAAGAACAATAAACCCCCATTATAAAATCTAAACAACTTTTAATCAGAATTAATTCATCCATCCCGATTTTAGTCCCACTATATAATATATTTTATATTATTTATCCTCTTTTAATCTCGTATAAAATAATCAGTGGATGTGAATAAACCCCCTATAGTATGTGTAACCTATTTGATTTGAAACCCTTCTTCTTTGAGAGTTGTGAATCCTTATGTTGTTAATTGTTTTAAATCCTTGACATGATAAATTTTGAATCTGGGGATAAATATTTGATCTTCGTCATCTTTTTCTCCCTATTAGTGTATTTAATTATTGGTGATTGTTTGGAAATGTGAGTAAAGGTAGATGAATAAATACAAATTTTTCCACCACATGAATCCTTTATTTGTTTCTTGATTTAAAATTAATTTCTCAATTGATTTATTACACATTAAATGAAATTATTTGTTTCATGATTTAAAAGGTATTATAATTTTGAAAAAAAAACATTTTTAAAAGACATTGAAAATAATGAATGGATTTTGATAAAAGATTGTAGGAAACTAAAATGAATTTTCATGAAATGATTTTGGGATGACTCTCTAGAAAAATGGATAATAATGAAACATTATTTTAAATGGATAAAATTTTTGAAAACAAATTTTTTATTTTTGAAGTTGAAATTTCATGTTGAAACATAAAATTAAGAATTAGAACTATTAATGATGAATTGAAAAGAAATAGATGATTTTCGAATTATTAAATGATCCACGGAACATGAAATCCTGAGAATTTATTTGTCAAATAGAATAATAATTCTCATACTATTACTCCATTTAAAGGACTGATGATTATAAAACAAACTAAAACAAATTTAGAATGATTTTTTGAAAATATAGTTTTTATTGATTTCAACCTACTGGTCTAAACCATAGGATAATATGCACAATCTATGGAATTATTTTTTATCTTATTAGTGTGTGAATCCTAGATCTTGAAAAAATGAATCTCGCATCATATGAACGTGATATTTAATTGTGATTTGAATATCATATTCAAGGGTTTTTTTTATTATTCATTCCCATCTATTTTCAGATAATATTGATTTAAGATTATGTTTTAATAATTTTCATTTACTTTATTTGAATGTTTTTTAATATGGATGTGGAAATTCTGTTCCATGCTTTTTTTATTTAAATCAAAGGATGAATGGTATATTTATTATAGATTTTTGGGGGACATTTGATGATATCATACTCAAATATTATGATCACACCATATCATTTACATTAATCTTTTGATGAATATTTTATGATTGGTCCACGAAAATGAAATGTACCACTTGGAGGTGGTGGTTATTCATGACTTTTGAGACCTCTAGTGATGGTTGTTACATGTAGATATGTGATCCTCCCATTACACGGATATTTTGTTACATTTTTTTGATATATTTTCTTCAGATTATTTGATGATGTACAATTTAGTGATATTTATCTATTTTTTCATTTTTTATTACTCTCTATGAGGTACATTTTTCATACTGACTATTCACTTGTTTATCTTCCATTGTTCATTACTGGTTGATTTTTATTATTTTTTGAAATGTTCTCTCAAACAATATATTTCTGCCTACGCAATAATTTTCGGACCATGTTGAGAAGAATGTGCTTCACCCCATGTTAGTTCCCACTCATCTATCCATATAAAAAATTCATCTCGGTTTTTTCACAACAATAATATTATAATTTTTTCAAAAAAACATTTCTATGAAAAAATATTTAATTAGGAATATTTTAATGAAACAAATACCAATTATACTTAATGGTTTATGCATAAATATTTTTTGGTTAATTTATTTTTCAACCAAGCTAAAACAAAATCTCCTAATATGAATAGTGGATTAAAGGAAAAGGGTGTTTTAATTAGAATAAAATATATATGTGGTTTCAAAATTCTAATAATAGGCTTGTAAAATATTTTTTATAAATAGAATTATTTTATTTTGTAAATTTTTATTTACATGGGATATAGGTTTTATAAATATTAATTCAATATTAAACCATGAGAATGTTATTAAATATATTTTATTAATAAAAACTTATTTTTAATATTGGGAAATAAATGAACCATTGTACAAAAATGTCAAAAGAAAATTTACCCTTACATAATTTTTAGTTTTTTAATTTATTAATGATTTAAATTTTAATATTATAAAAATATAAAAGTTTAGAATTTAATATTTATATGTATATGTAATATATAATAAAAATGTATTATACTGAAAAATGAAAATTTAATTTTTTTGCGCTTATATTTATTTGGTATAAAATAATAAATAAATTTATTTTAATTATGCTGTATATTGAAACATTTTTTTACTATTACCCTTTAAAATTGATTGAAAAATTATATAATATAGAATACACAAAACTTTAAAATTAGTTCTATGAAATAAATCATGTTTTAACATTAATTATTTTTTATCTAATACCATTAAATATTACATCCATTAAATTTATTCAATTTACTGATATCATGGAATATAAAATTATTATTGGAATGAAAAAAAATAATTTCTATATAATAAATCTTTTTAAATATTTTTATTCATTATAATTTTTACACTATTTCAAATCATATTAGTGATATATATCATCTTATTAAAATTTATCATAGTTTATTTAGTTTAGTGTTTCATAAGATAATAGATATTGAATATAGTATTCAATTAAAAGAAAAATCATACTAAAATATTGGGGTGTTAAATTCCTTCCCATAAATAAATTTGAACCACATAATTTTAATTTATCTCACCAATTACAATATATAATTGTGTTCTAACCATAGTTATACCTTATTGTATAATTTCAAATGAGGAATTGTATACAATATCATCATAATGACTAAAAATGAAACTTTTTCCTTCATAGTAAGAATATATCTAGATTATCATTTGTGAGAACCATTTATATGAAATATACATGGTTATAAGACAATAGGGTTTGTAGAAATCTTACATTCCATGTTTCTTTTTCATTATTACATACTCAACTAGCTATTAAAAAAATAATTTTTTATGATTAAAATTGTTAAACATATTGTTATAAAAATGAATCACAAGTCCTTTATCCCTTATCACCTTCATTTCATACCAAGACTCTTTTAGTCCATATATGAAACAATTAGATTGATATGAAACCATTTTAATTAAACCACTATTTTGATCAGATTCATCCAAATAATATCAATAACATAATACCTTCAAAAATATAAACCTAAATTTATCAAGACCCTTCTTACAAAATGTCATATACAAAATTCATGAAATAATTTTCTTGAAAAATACATTATAGGCTATACTCAAAAAATTTACCCAAAAAATTTATCTATATTAATAGAATTAAAAATACAGTTAACACACAACTTAATCTTATATACTCCAAAAAATTTATTTTTATTTTTCAATTATAATTTTAATTTTTCTTAACATCTAATTAGATTTCAATTCACAATGTTATTTCATATTATATTCCCATAAATAAATAACTATTTTTACCAATTAATAAAAATTAAATATACCTCAGATCACATACCATACATAAAGTATATCTATAACAAAATCATGTATTGATCCTAAAAGCCACAAAATATCTCCATAAACTTTCATTAATCTTCTTAAAATCCAATCACATTAGTCATCAAAAGGGGTATCTAAGCCATTTAAAATTATTTCCATCCTTATAATTATTAAATAATGATAATATCCATAACTTCAAAATGGGTTTCATCTAATAACATCCTAACCACTAAAGATATCAAATCCAAACTATAATACCAACCAATGTTCTTTAAAATCGCACTCTTATATCTAATATAAAAAATATTCATTACATGCTGACTTTGATAACAACTAACGGGGACCAAACCAAATTGAGTATAAGTAAAATATGAATAATTTTTTTTGTAAACTACATTAGAACTATATTTTAGGTCTATTTTGTTAATTGAATTAGAAAATACCATTCTAAAACAAAACAAACACACTTCCCAAATATAATGTATTTTTCACTTTAAATCAAGTATTACTTACATTATAATATGTCTTCAACATCTCCCACAAAATTATCCACACATGATATCCCTATAGACATTTCATATGTTATAAACTTCTTCATAACCATGTGAAATATAAATGTGAGATGGGTGATCTTAGATGCACTTTATGGGTAAATAAAATTGATAACAATTAATGAATATACATGATCATATAACAAACATGTGTAAATTATAAAACAACTTAGGAAAACCCACATGTCATAAGGAAATAACAATAGTTAAAAAAGGACCACATTTAATGAATCATAACCTAATTATTCTATCATAAATAAATTAATATCATATGACAATTGAATCTTAAAAATTTGGTAACAATATAAAACATGACAACATAATCACATGTCATGGAACACAAACTATATAATATAACAGAGGGTATATAGTCTCATAATGACCATGTTTACTCCCCTAACCAACATTTATCATTTAATGAGATATAAAACCATTCCCAATGCGTTAGAGAGATATATAAATCAATATTTATCCTTCACATCATAATATTATCATTCATATGAGTGGCCTATAATAAAAATTCATAATTTAATCAAATACATTCTACACCTAGAAAGAAATATGTTTCATGAATATTTCCAATAAATATGATCATATGAAATTTATTGAAATAATATTGATGGTATAATTAGAGAATATACCTTTTAATTAATAAGAGGTATTATGTGATGCTGATATACATGAAAAAATATTTTATAAGAAGATATATTATCATACACTTTTGGATGGTATCAATTAAAGTGATTTTATGGATTATATTATTTGAAATTATAGGATCACTCAACCAAAATAGAAACATCATAATATAGTTAGAGGTAAATAAATAAAACATAATGGAAATGATATAGAGAATGTAAATTTCTAAGGTAAAATATAAGTGAAATTTAAAATGTTTCTCATTAGGCTTTTATATGGTGGTTATAAAAGTAATGTATAATTCACTTCATAAATCAATTAAAGTGGGAATAAATTAGGAAATTTAAAAATATAATTTAAAATGTATTAACAATATTGGATTATTAATAATAAATTTTTTAAAAGATATAAAATTATGAGTTTAAGATAACAATATATACTAGTGGAATGTATTTACATTATTTTTTATTTTAAAAAATTAAAATTTATTTTAAAAATAAAATGTAAAATGTAAAATGGGGATAAAAATTAATTTTCAAACCCATTAAAAATTGATTATGAAGCCTCATTATGAATAATACTTATAGAAATGGAATAATACATTCATGAAGTAAACATGAAAAATGAGATTATTTTCGCACTTTTGTAAAGATGTCCAAAAATGACACATGAAAAAAATTATAAATAGATTCATTTTAAAACAGTTTTCATTAAATTCATATATAGAGACCCGAAGCCTAACGTACATTAAAATTACATTACTTTTGAGGAATACTTAGTACACAACAAAAATACACACACAAGGATCGTAATAGTTTAGTGTCTTTGGAAACTCGGAACGTAATCTTCTAATCGTGGTGAAAGATCTCCAATATCTCCCATAAAGATCTTCCCTTTTTTTACCTAAAACCTTTCTTTATATCCTGGGGAAAGGAAAACATAAAAGGGTGAGCTAAAATGCTCAGTAAGCGTAAACAAAAGAAATATAAATCTCATCGTATACACAAGAACATAACTTTTGGAAATCTTAACCTGCAAAAGAGATCATAATTTCATAACATGGGATAAATCATGGAAGTGAAATGTAATCACAATAATCATATCTTCAAACATGAAACTTTGTGGCATACACATATAATCATAGAAAATCATTTCTTTTTAGTCAAGACTCATTGCCAAGACTATCTTAGTGGACAAAGTCCCTTTCTGAACCGGGTCACCCTCGTTTCAGTCCTGTTTTACTGAACCGGTATAACCTACCGTTCCAGCCATGTCTATCTCATGTGATATAAAATCTTTACCCAATGCATTGTAGGGAGATATAGGTCCCACCCATCTCATAATGATACCATTCTTATGTGTGCCACCAAATCATAAGTCATACATCATTGCATAACCCAAGTAATAAAAATGGGATTCTTAAACAACATGAAATCATAAAACAATTCATATAAGATAAAGGAATTCATAAAAATATTTCCATAACAACATAATAAAATCAATGTAATAATAGGGATAGAAACAGAACCCTTTATTATCTTAGATGGAAAATAATTTTGATAAAACACTTGAACTCCATTCTTGAGGAAAATATCCTTTCTTCTTCAAAAACATTTTTCCTTTCTTGACATGTCATAAAACTTTAAAATAAAAGATGTTGATTAAAAATAAACTTGAAAACTTGTAAAGGAAGCTTCTTGGAAATAATTTTTTAAAAATCTATTCATGCCGTATAAGTTAAAAGAAAACATTCTTTTCGTACTTTTGTCCGAAAAGTCATAAAGTACCTCGTACAAAAAATGACAAAAGATTCCTTTCATATATTTTACTAAAAACTAACCGAAGGGTAAAATTGGATTTAAACAATTGTAGGTGGATGGATGTAATATTACATATTGAAGAAACATGGATTCGGATGATAAAATACACCCCAGTAAATACTAAAGTATAAACAATCTCGGATAAAAATGAGATTGTGATATTTCCCTTAACTTAGGTCCGATTTGCTTTGTACGTGTCCAAAGCTCCTGTATAATGGTTTAAATAATGTTATTGACTTATTCCAGAATCATACATATTGATATGATATCATATATGGTCATATTCTTAGCTTCTTATTAGTAATATTTCATTGTTACTTGTTACTCGGGTCTTTATTGCCTTTTGTTCTTATGCGTGTTTTGCCGAATAAATTCTTATTCTTCTTTTAAGGTTATAGATACCTTATATCCCTAATGGTATTAGTGTAACATATATCATATTTATTCATTCAATTCATTTATATAATTACTATGTAATGATGATCATGTAGAACGAGTCGCATCACATCGTGGAGACGGTATTCCGTACGTACGCACGAGCGATGATATTGTTCCCATGATTGTGGAATTGTATTTAAGTGTATTTATACTATTTCAGTATCAATATCACTTTATAATAATCATATATAGTTACTCATTACACCATTATACCCATCCAATTAAGGTGGTGGCAGAAAATAGATTACACCATGGCGTGGAGACAGTATTCCGTACGTACACACGTGCGGTGATTTCCTTTTTCCGTAGGATGGATAGAAGGTTAATTAGAGTTGTTTCATATTTATAATAACATATCAGTATATAATAAATACTGATGTTATTACTTTATCATGAAACAACTAAAGAAGAAGAAGTTGAAGAAGAAAGAAATTGAAAAAGATCGGTAATGGATATTACCTCTTTTTGACGCGCCTTCACTTAACCTCTACTTAAAGAACTATGGATGGTCTTTGAAGAAGACCAGGACCTATTGGATGATACTGGGGAAGTGGAGAAGATATTTTTTCAGGGTTTGTCTGAGCTTGAATGCTCAAATTAGTGTGAGGAGGAGAGGGAGGAGGTGCCCTTTTATAAGGGAGGAGAGGGGCACCTTAGAAATATCTCAAAATATTATTTTATTATAAAGTCAAGTTCGGTTTTAAATAGCTCCAAATTGATTTATTTCAAGGATAAGGTGGGGATGGGTCGAAATCCTATCAACCAATAGGATTTAGACAAGTTTAGGTTATTATTTTAACCTTATCAATTAGATTTAACTCTAAGTTAAATAATTTAACTTTTACCGTGTGTTTTTGTTTTCTTACACTATATGGTTAATACACTTACTATAACATGACAAACGAACCCCAAATTGTTTATTATTAATATATATATCCTTATCTAAGTCATTTGGCCGAACCTTAGATTTTTAGGAATAAAATAACAATTATTAATATAATATTTTATTTAAAAACTATTTTGTGTCAATTTTAACACTATTTGATATATGATTTTTGTGAAAGTCATAACAGAATTATATGTCCGAAACAAGTTGATTAAATCAACACTAATATATCATAGTAACCTAGAAAATTAGTGGAATTCATAAAAAGTCTCAAATTACATTTATTTGGGTATTTATAACATCAATTATGTTAACATTTCCTTAAAAGGGTAATTACTGCATCATCGTTGTGTCATAAATAAATTAATTTATTTAAAGTCTAAAAATTATAAATAAAATATCATTAAGTAGCAAATGTTTTTAGCTTTCTAATGAATATTTATAATCAAATTTATCTCATGTATAAACCCATATGAAAAATGTTTTAGTTATTAAACATTGATTTTAACTATTTTAACTATTCATTAAATAAAATAATATTAAATGTCATAATCCAATCCAAGTGGACCTAAATGGTCATATTATATTCAAAAGGTTGTTTTTGGCCGAATTACACTTATCCAATAGAATTAGGACATGTTTTAGGGTAATAGTAATATCATATTTTCCCTTAGTTACCCTATTTACTATTAACCGCGGGAAAAAAAGTAAAAAGTTACTATTCACCAAAAATTATTTTCATCTCATTGAACCACATTTTAGTCCTTGATATTAACTGTGTCTCTCGGAATTTCAAAATTCCATTCACAGAAGCGGTAAAATTAAGTTTTATGAAAAATTCAGTTTTTTAACTACCACTTAGTGGTTTCACTATTCATCAAAAATTGAAAGTTTTCAGAAAAATACCAAAATTTCACCTTAGGATAATTTTGATATTCCAAATCCAAAAATGAAGTCCATTTTGAAAAATAAAATTTATAAAATTTCAAAAAGTGGTTATTACTATTTATAATGGCTATTTTTAATAATATTTTAATAGCATATCATTGTTTAGTGAAACTTGGTGTTGCGTACAACACACGCTATCGTGGAAGGTCGCAATTGCCTGTAATTCAAGCCAGGTCAGAGATGTGTGTTGTGAAAGATCCTTTTGGTGTAGCGTATAACACAAGACATTAATGAAATTAAAAAGAATATTTTTCATAAAATCTCGGGGTGTTACATTCTACCCCCCTTAAAATGAATTTCGCCCTCGAAATTCGTCGGGGTTATAAATGGTTTACTATTCGAAAGTTTCTTTAATCGAAACCCACATCGTAAAAAGGAATACCAAAACCAATCTTTAAAAATGAAAGTATGAAACGAAACGGTTACCCAAATAAACTAATCACTGGGTTTCCACATAGGTGAAAATATGGATATGGAAGAAAAATCTAACCATCATGTTCTGATGGAGAGTGGTAGAGAACATGGTTATGGAAAAGCTAACAATCACAAATCCATAAATTTGTGACGATCTAAGGTACCATCTGATTAATCAGATATAAGAGCACTAGGACAACATTTTTGGTTTTCAAGATCGTTTCGCTAAAGTTGAAGAATTTGAATTAGAATAAATACTCACTTTATTTTGGTACAATCTCACTGTTGTTCGTGCCTTGAACAATTTCCACTTAATCTCTTAAATAAATGAAGTTGAATTTGTTATTTGTGAAGTGTTAGCAGACCATGTGATAGAATGACGGGTCATTCCATCTGTTTCAAACAAAAGGTTAGAAAAAGTTATTAAATATACATAAGTCAATCTATGGTGAGATTAATCATATATGGTTCCTAAAATGGACTTATACTTCATATATCATACTGCTTAATATAATAAAACTAGTTTCTACTAAACAGGGACTTCCTGTAGGCCAGTGGTAGGCGATAAAGGCCAGTCGCACTTCGGTTGTGGGTTCGATTCCCACGGCCTTGTATGACGCGATGGGTTGTCGCCCGTCCTGCAGGTTGTCCTTTTTCTAAAACTATATTACTATAACATCCCATAAATAATATCGAAAAAATTCTATCCTTATACAAAACTAACTTATGTCCAACAAAATCCATTCCAATCTTTAGGCTTATTCATAATACTGCAGTCCACTCTCATAATATAGTGAAAATGATTACCAGAGATTTAATATCATTGTTGATCCCCATATATCATAAAAAATGTCTTTTTGGTCACATTCCAAACATTCAAAGGCCTTAATCATGTATTCTCTTGAATACCCATTGAACCTTAGTGATAACATGAATGCAGTTAAAAGTTAACACTTTCCACATACCAAAATCCTCAAAATTCTATATACTCAAACCATCATATCACTTAGTCCTTATATCAATCATGAGCTCATGAATACTGTTAAACATTTCGTTTTCTCATTTTCCCTTCTTTATGCGCATATCATCTTATTTCCAAAAATATCTCAATCACTTTTATTATCACATTAGACCAATACATAAATATTCCAATACTCCATGATACAACATTATTTTGGAATCCCATTACATAAAGACTTAATCATTCCACCACATCGTTGTCATATTCAACATCGCCAATAGTGATCGCATGTGACTTCCCTTTGTCCTTTTCCTTAAGCGGTTTCTCATGTCGATCATCACTAACCCTTGGATTAGGGCATTTATTAGCATAATGCCCCATTTCCTTGCACTTGAAGCGTTGAAGTGTTGGTGGTTCATTCTCTGCAGTGTTTGATTTATTCACATCATTAGAAACCCTTTTTCCATTACCTCGACACTCTGCTGCTCGATGACCTTCTTTTCCACACTTAAAACATTTTCTAGTCCCTTTAAGACAATCTCCACCATGCTTCTTTCCACACTTTGAGCATAAGGAAACATTCATCTTCTTTTCACCATTATTATGAGATTTCTCCTTGAACTCCATCTTTCGTTTCTTGTCAAAACCATGAGATGGATATGTAACACCAACTTCCATTTCTACCTTGATAGCACAACGCACAATTTCTTCATAGCTACTGAAGTCTCTTATAGCTAATGCCCTTCGAAGACTTGGTTTTAAGCCACTGAAAAATCGATGAACTTTACTTTCAGGTTGGATGATAATGCCAGATGCATACCTTGCAAGTCTCGTAAAATTTGCTTCGTATATACCAACAGATTCATCATCCTTCTGCTTCAGCTCAAGAAACACCTTTTCCATATTTGTTTGAAGAATACCAGGGAATTACTTACTGAAAAACAAGTTCTTGAACTCGTCCCATTCCATGGACTCAATTTCATCTCTTGGCCTCGTATTCTTGATAAGATTCTACCATTGATCAGCTTTAACTTCTAAACGATATACTTCTAAGATGACTTTATCATGTTCAGGACATTGAAGAACTGAAAATATCTTTTCAGTGGTACTGATCCATTGTTCAGCAACAAGTGGATCAGAAGTCCTACTGAAAGAAGGTGGATGTTTCTTCATGAAGGACTCAATAGAATATTGTTCCCTTCTCTGCTCATTTGGAAGTCCAGAATGATTCATAGCTTGTATAAGTATAGAAATAAGATTTTTCACTCCATCCCCCATAACATTTGTTTGTTCAGGAGGACAATCATTGAATTGTCCATTACATTGATCAACATGGTTCCTTCGGGTTCCAGCCATTGTCTAAAACCCAAAAAGAATAGTGTGAGAGGCAAAAATCATGCTAGGGAAAACAACATTACAAAGGGGGAGTATCCTCAATATCTAACTTCTTAGGTTAAATTCTAAGATCGTTACCATAGTTATAGGATTGTATCCTATACGTATACTTATCCTTAGGGACATCCCTAGACAAACCTTATATATATCTCTAGGGATCTCACTAAAGTTCTTGCATCCTAGTTTCCAAAGGTTGACTAAACCTTTCCTCTGATACCAACTGTAGAGACCCGAAGCCTAACGTACATTAACATTACATTACTTTTGCGAAATACTTAGTACACAATAAAAATACACACACAAGGATTGTAATAGTTTAGTGTCTTTGGAAACTCGGAACGTAATCTTCTAATCGTGGTGAAAGATCTCCAATATCTTCCATAAAGATCTTCCCTTTTTTTACCTAAAACCTTTCTTTATATCCTGGGGAAAAGAAAACATAAAAGGGTGAGCTCAAATGCTCAGTAAGGGTAAACAAAAGAAATATAAATCTCATCGTATACACAAGAACATAACTTTTGGAAATCATAACCTGCAAAAGAGATCATAATTTCATAACATGGGATAAATCATGGCAGTGAAATGTAATCACAATAATCATAACTTAAGACATGGAACTTTCTGGAATACACACATAATCATAGAGAATCATTTCTTTTTAGTCAAGACTCATTGCCAAGACTATCTTAGTGGACAAAGTCCCTTTCTGAACCGAGTCACCCTCGTTTCAGTCCTGTTTTACTGAACTAGTATAACTTACCGTTCCAGCCATGTCTATCTCATGAGATATAAAATCTTTACCCAATGCATTTGAGGGAGTTATAGGTCCCACCCATCTCATAATGATACCATTCTTATGTGTGCCACCAAATCATAAGTCATACATCATTGCATAACCCATGTAATAAAAATGGAATTCTTAAACAACATGACATCATAAAACAATTCATATAAGATAAAGGAATTCATAAAAATATTTCCATAACAACATAATCAAATCAATGTAATAATAGGGATAGAAAGATAACCCTTTATTATCTTAGATGGAAAATAATTTTGATAAAACACTTGAACTCCATTCTTGAGGAAAATATCTTTTCTTCTTCAAAAACATTTTTCCTTTCTTGAAATGTCATACAACTTTAAATTAAAAGATGTTGATTAAAAATAAACTTGAAAACTTGTAAAGGAAGCTTCTTGGAAATAGTGTTTTAAAAATCCATTCATGTTGTATAAGTTAAAAGAAAACATTATTTTCGTACTTTTGTCGAAAAAGTCATAAATTACCTCGTACAAAAAATGACAAAAGATTCCTTTCATATATTTTACTAAAAACTCACCAAAGGGTAAAATTGGATTTAAAAAATTGTAGGTGGATGGAAGTAATATTACATATTGAAGAAACATTGATTCGGATGATAAAATACACCCCAGTAAATACTAAAGTATAAACAATCTCGGATAAAAATGAGATTGTGATATTTCCCTTACCTTAGGTCCGATTTGCATTGTACGTGTCTGAAGCTCTTGTATAATGGTTTAAATAATGTTATTGACTTATTCCAGAATCATACATATTGATATGATATCATATATGGTCATATTCTTAGCTTCTTATTAGTAATATTTCATTGTTGCTTGTTACTCGGGTCTTTATTGCCTTTTGTTCTTATGCATGTTTTGCCGAATAAATTATTATTCTTCTTTTAAGGTTATAGATACCTTATATCCAGAATGGTATTAGTGTAACATATATCATATTTATTCATTCAATTAATTTATATAATTACTATGTAATGATGATCATGTAGAACGAGTCGCATCACATCGTGGAGACGGTATTCCGTACGTACGCACGAGCGATGATATTGTTCCCATGATTGTGGAATTGTATTTAAGTGTATTTATACTATTTCAGTATCAATATCACTTTATAATAATCATATATAGTTACTCATTACACCATTATACATATCCAATTAAGGTGGTGGTAGAAAATAGATTACACCACGGCGTGGAGACGGTATTCCGTACGTACGCACGCGCGGTGATTTCCTTTTTCCGTAGGATGGATAGAAGGTTAATTAGAGTTGTTTAATATTTATAATAACATATAAGTATATAAGAAATACTGATGTTATTACTTTATCATGAAACAAATAAAGAAGAAGAAGTTGAAGAAGAAAGAAATTGAAAAAGATCGGTAATGGATATTACCTATTTTTGACGCGCCTTCACTTAACCTCCACTTAAAGAACTATGGATGGTCTTTAAAGAAGACCAAGACCTCTAGGATGATACTGGGGAATTGGAGAAGAGATTTTGGCAGGTTTTGGCCGAGATTTAATGCTCCAATTGGTGTGAGGAGGAGAGGGAGGAGGTGCCCTTTTATAAGGGAGGAGAGGGGCACCTTATGAATATCTCAAAATAATATTTTATTATAAAGTCAAGTTCGGTTTTAACTAGCTGCAAATTGATTTATTTCGAGGAAAAGGTGGGGATGGGTCGAAATCCTATCAACCAATAGGATTTAGACAAGTTTAGGTTATTATTTTAACCTTATCAATTAGATTTAACTCTAAGTTAAATAATTTAACTTTTACCGTGTCTTTTTGTTTTCTTACACTATATAGTTAATAAACTTACTATAACAAGACAAACGAACCCCAAATTGTTTATTATTAATATATATATCCTTCTCTAAGTCATTTGGCCGAACCTTAGATTTTTAGGAATAAAATAACAATTAATAATATAATATTTGATTTAAAAACTATTTTGTGTCAATTTTAACACTATTTGATATATGATTTTTGTGAAAGTCATAACAGAATTATATGTTCAAACCAAGTTGATTAAATCAACACTAATATATCATAGTAACCTAGAAAATTATTGTAATTCATAAAAAGTCTCAAATTACATTTATTTGGGTATTTATAACATCAATTATGTTAACATTTCCTTAAAAGGGTAATTACTGCATCATCGTTGTGTCATAAATAAATTAATTTATTTAAAGTCTAAAAATTATAAATAAAATATCATTATGTATGAAATCTTTTTATCTTTCTAATGAATATTTATAATCGAATTTATCTTATGTATAAACCCATATAAAAAATGTTTTAGTTATTAAACTTTGATTTTAACTATTTTAACTATTCATTAAATAAAATAATATTAAATGTCATAATCTAATACAAGTGGACCTAAATGGTCATATTATATTCATAAGGTTGTTTTTGGCCTAATTACACTTCTCCAATAGAATTAGGACATGTGTTAGGGTAATAGTAATATCATATTTACCCTTAGTTACCCTATTTAATATTAACCTTGGAAAAAAAAGTAAAAAGTTACTATTCACCAAAAAATATTTTCATCTCATTGAACCACATTTTAGTCCTTGATATTAACCGTGTCTCTCGGATTTTCGAAATTCCATTCACAGAAGCGGTAAAATTATGTTTTATGAAAAATTCAGTTTTTTTAACTACCACTTAGTGGTTTCACTATTCATCAAAAATTGAATGTTTTCAGAAAAATACCAAAATTTCACCCTAGGCTAATTTCGATATTCCGAATCCAAAAATGAAGTCCATTTTAAAAAATAAAATTTACAAAATTTCAAAAAGTGGTTATAACTATTCATAACGGCTAGTTTTAATAATATTTTAATAGCATATCGTTGTTTAGTGAAACTTGGTGTTGCGTACAACACACGCTATCGTGGAAGGTCGTGATTGCGTGTAATTCAAGCCAGGTCAGAGATGTGTGTTGTGAAAGCTCCTTTTTGTGTAGCGTATAACACAAGACATTAATGAAATTAAAAAGAATATTTTTCATAATAAATATCGGGGTGTTACATCATAGATATTGGAAAATTAACATAAATAATCCTTTAATTATATATAATACTTTTCATAAAACAATTTGTAGAAAATAGTCATATTGAAGAATAGACATGGCCTTAGATAAAATACAATGTTAGCTTTACCAATAAGAATCATTTTTTTGGAGTTGTGAATAAAATTTAAATGGAATGATTAATGGAAATTTTTACCTATAAAAAATATTAAATTAAAAATTTCAAAAAAATGAACTTGGAAATTAATTATAAAAAACAATGTGATATTGGAAAAAAACCCTTATAGATTTTGCATCATTTGTATCAATGGAACATATAAAAGAGAACATGATGTTAAAATTAAAATACATAGAATAAATTGAGAGGAGATTGTAAATAAATGAAAAATATTGAGGTATTATGTTATTTTAAAACAATTTTGTTGGATGAAATTCGACATTGAAGTTTGAAAAGCAAGAATAAAAGATATAACATAATTAAAATAAATAATTTTAACAATAACTCTTATAACCTATGTAATGTATAAATTTATAGAAATAGACAATAGAGAGATTAAATTAATTTGAAAATATATATAATATAAATATTTAAAAAAAATGTGGTCAATATGGGAGTATTTACACCATATAAAATTAAAATGGAAAATAATTAGAAACATGGATCAAGGAATTCAAATTGAGGAAATGAACCCATTCCGTGGATTCATGTTTATCTAGACGCAAAATTATATTTTGTATAATAAATTAATACTAATTAATAATATATTAAAAATTGTTATACATATTTATTAAATGTAAAACTCCACTACTATATTCATTTATCACATAGTTTCTACTTATTTTTCATTAATATTGATCATCATAATTAATACTTTAATCATTATTTTTTGTATCAGAGTTGATGTTTTGATTACCATTCCTTGTTCTTGATTTTATCACCTACATAATTATATATTTATATATTATTTTTCATTACTTTAATAAAAAATTATACCTCTTAATACTTTTCCAAAGTATAATTAATTTATTAATGATGTCTTGTTATGGTCATTTTGTCCATTTGAATCCAATTTATATTTTATTAATAACATCATTAATAAAAGGGCCAATTTTTTATTAGAAAATTTAATAATTTCAAGCATTAAATATTTATTCATTAAATAAATCTTAATAACTATAATTTTAATGATGTGATGAAAAATTTAATTACATCATCCATGGAGGATGTAAGCAGACTATAATACGATTGAAGATTTTATTTTTTCGAATGGATGGGAGGAATGTATAAAATGGCCTTTTATAATAATATTTTGATGTTAATAATATATTTTATGAAGTTAGGAGTGTAGTAAATTGAATAAAAATTTGAAATTAGTGATTATGAGTTATAATATCACTCCTTGGAGAAAGATCCTTGATTATTAGATTAAACTATTGAAATGTTGTATTTGAATTAGAGAATAAAAAAATCAAAGTGGATATGAGGGTTCCACATTGGATTTATAATTTAATTATCTTGATAATAGTAATATTTTTCTAAGAAAAGTGGGTTGGTGAAGGGTCCATTTTATAAAATAGTGGTATAATTTATTTAAATATTAATTTTTTAATATCAAAATAAATATAATATTCATGGAAAGTGGATCCAAAATGTATAATAAGTGTGTATTAAATAAGTTATGTTTTTTAATACCTAATTAACCCATTTAGTGGTGATTTTTGTTGATAGTAAGAGACTTTATCTCTTGAATTAACGTGTTGTCCTCAATGAACCCTTTATCATGGTGACTAATTTTTACCTAGGTAACTTATTTTTAAATCTAAAATCAATATAAACTACTTAACTAATATAGATTATGCATATTCAAAATGTGAATTTATTTTCTAAATTTTATTTTTAATGGTGATAAAAGTTTACATCAATATAAGTACACATTACTCAGAAATTATTTTTCTCGCACATATAATTTTATGTATAAATTAGATTTGTCTGGCATTATAGGTAAAAATTACACCATGTAACACCAATGAAGAGGATTCAAAAATGGTTTAGAGAAAATTTTAATAGTTAATTTAGTAGGAGCTATAGATATATTTTAGAACTATGAATGGATAGTGATTTTAGAAACTATAATATTCATATAGAATTGGATTTTGGGTGATAATAATGGGATTTCTAGCCACAGGTCCTTTGATACATCACGAGACTTCACCACGTGGTGCCTCTGGAAGATAGAAGAGATCGGGTTATCCTATACTATAGAAGCCCTAAGATGATAGATCATAGTATAATTAGTCACATGTAAGAAGAAGCAGGTCACTATATTGATACGGTCGTATGGAAGACATTAAAATGGACTATGAAAATCTATATAGGTAACTACAAGCCTATATCAATTCCATGTGGTGGGTTGGGTTGATACTAATAGAGGTTATTTGACATGGTTGTTTAAGTGTAGTGGGACATAATAAATTTAAAAAGTCCTAACTCCTATTGGATTACAGGACATGTAACTCTATAGTTAATATGCCTCTAGGTATTTAAGGAATGTAAGGGTTCCATACCTATGAAATTAAATAGAGGAGTTGTTATAAAAATATCAAATGAATTGACCACCACAACCGATTTTTTTGTCTAATAAAACTTATTTAGGGAAACTATTATCAATTACATTCATATAGATGAAAAATATAAGATTTTGAATAAATAAAAATATTTTATATTATTTTACCACCAACCCAATAATTAATTTCATGTTATAAATAATTAATCATAGTAATTTTCAATAAATTTTTTTATTAGAATAAAAATCAATGATTTCACAAAATAAAAAACACTGTTTTTTAAATTGAAAATAATATTTTTAAATGAATTAAGTTTCTCCTTAAATAGTTATTTGTTCTAGAAAATGGTCGCATAAATTTTCAGTATTTTTTAAATCATGATGATGTCATAAAATTCATGTAATTTAGAAAAAATGTATTCTTAATACTCACACAAAAAATTTACCTTTTCAGAAAAATTATTAAAAATTTACCATAACAATACTTTGAAATTATAAATATAATAATGAAGATAATTTTATGATATTAAAATTTTCAAATATATGTATTTCATATTTAAATTAATAAATAAATCATAATGAGAAATATTTTATATAATAAAGGGCATTAAAAACGATATTATTCTTATTATTATTTGAATCCAATTACCAATATAATGAGTTATAATTATTTTTACATTAAATCATTTTATTATTATATTAAATTATTACAGATAATTTTATTTTATGATAAAAATACAAAAAACTATAAAACAAATTATTGAAAAATATCCCTTTTAAAAAAATTAATTTTATTTATTACCCATTCAATCTAGCATCCTTTAAGTTTATTCATTTTATTTATATTAAGATAGATAGTTCTTTTAATTATATCAATGATCAAAATATTAAATTATTAGTTAATTTTAACTATTTTTATGGTTTTACACTTCCTGTAATTATTTTCATGATATTTTACATTTTATTAAAATATATATAGATTCATTTTATTATAGTGTTGTAGGTAACACATGTTGTTAGAAATAATAAATATTTAAAGATAAACAAATAGTAAATTCTCACGGTGTTACAATCCATGAGTCCATGGTTTATGAACGATCAGTTATATTAGTAATATTAGTTGCATTCTATATAGTTAGGATTACTAAGTATAAATTATAAATCTCTTGTTTTCCCTTCACTTATGGACACATGATATGATTTGAACTAAAATATTCATGTAAGGTGATGTAGTGTAAATTTTATTTGACATAGCCTTTGATGTATGTCTAATGGGTGATTTATGGACTTATATATAAATGGTTTTCTCTATAATTTACAATTATTTAGGTGGTATATAAATTATATATTCAAGGTGAGTTTATTTTTAAGGGGTTTAGAAATAGTGTATGGATGATAGACCCAAATAAATATGATGTTATACTAGTCTAAGTTCTATATAGTGGGTTTCAAGATTTTTTTTATCAGTGATGTTATTTTGGGTTATGGATTTATGGTTATTATATAAAATCCATATTTTCTCTCTAGGATATTAGAGATAATTTTTTGAGGTTAGTGTAATGGTTTGATGGTAACATCGTTATTCATAATACTCATTGGGGACTACCCGTGGAAGATGTATTCAGATGTGTATTGTATTTTTGGCTAAAGGATACCATTAAAATATATTTAATGTTACATGATGAAAAAGATATTGTTTTATGGTTATCCAATTATATATATTTTTTATTTTTTTGATGTATTATATTTATTATATATATGAATCATATCTTGATTTTAAGGGTAATGGGAGTGACCTAACATCTAGTAGATGGTTAGCTCCATGTTAGACATTTTACTAGTGTTTTATATATGATATACTTATGGTTACATAATTTTTATTATGGTTATAGTTTTTTAGGACAATTATCTTAGTAATAAAGCATTGATATTGTTTTGTGGAATGACATGTGATATTTTAAGTAGGATACTTAGATGATTATGATGATTTTTTAGTATATTTTGATTAATGTTTTTTATGTGTCATAAAAAACATCCATGTAATTTATGGATAATTATTATTATTTTATATTATATAACTCCAAGGAATTAGAAAATTATGGGAAAGATGGATATATATATTTTTTACTTCTATACTGACAAATTAATTAACATGCTTTTGAAACATTGGTTTATTAGTTTCTATTGGATAAACATAAAGAGTATATATATACTCACCCTTTCATATTATTTTTTTACAAATATTAAAATATGTGTTAGTTTTACTATCAATCAATGCTGGTATAGGTAGCTGGCGGGTTTCTAGTATTAGAGGATAGTAGATATATACTATTTTGAGGTATAATTATTGATATTCTATTTTATTTTAATTTTTGGTTTCATTGGTGATATTTTACATTGGAATGTTTTTTATACATTTTTTAATAGTGTTAAATTCATTCATAAATGTATTTTAATCATATAACAGACAAATAATTCTCTTCAAATCATTGGTTGTTAGGGCAATCACTCCCGTGTTCATGTTTTATTAAACCAATAGGTTTTAATTCCAATATAATGTATATATGTTTTACAAAAATATGATAAAAATACTAATTAATATTATTCCATTGTAATGAATCAATAATAATATTATAACCAATTATATGGTGTGGCACTAAGTTATTTACAAGGATACACAATTTTATTGGACACAAAATTTTAATATAGGTAAACATTCAATTTATTTTGTTATATTATTTAAAATATAATTTTTTAATTTTAATAAAAAAATAGAGAATTAATTATTAAAATAAAAACATAAAATTATTAAAAAATATATTTTCATTAGATTTAAATATCCTGATATAAAATCAATTTTTTGGTCCCATTAAACAAAGTTCATTGATACACTGTAAGAGTTCGGGGGTGAATCAGTGCAGGGATACATTAAAAATTTTACTAATTACATAATCATTTTACCCTCTCATAGTATTATATGATATTGAATCATGTGTAAAAATTAAACCTATTATTTATAATCTGGTTGGTTTTTTCATTTAATGTCATATATTCATATCCTAACTCACCCACAAATATTGAATTATAAATTGAAAACATATGATTTTACTGGATTTCCCCAAATTGGGAGTTTATAAATTGAATTTTGAAATCATACTAAAATCCCTCACCAATAAAATATGTCTCACTTTCCTATAATATGTCATAGATAGACACCCTCTCAGAGTTTCACTACATTTGATCTTGTGGAGAAATACAACATATAATGTGTAGAAAAATATTTCACTCTTATCCAACTATTAATAAGATAAAACATAAAAAAATTTATCCAAACTATGATAAGCAATTTTATCTCATCCTATAGATAACATAAAACTAAGAAAACATAATCCCCATTATACATTGACATAAATTTATTGTAATATGTATTATAAATCCATTAATTATTTTATCATCACTCACTCTAGAGTGTTATATTAGGCTTGTAAGATAATATTTTTTCTCATTCCATTACTCACAAAGAGTCCTCTAATATAAAATATTCCCATTGCTTCTCACTACCTTTAAATCATATAAATTCCATGATAAATTTCTATTCAATATCATGGAATATTTACATGTAAAAACTATATATAAAAGATAAACGGTGCCTCATTACTCATCGAGCATTTTTTAGGTCAACCAATTAATTATGATCATTCTAAAATCAATCATAATGGTTGTATTTCTTCATGGGTTCTTTTATACTCATATATATCCTGAATAATATGTATTTTTTTATTTATGTTCATTTTACGTGTATTTTATAAAAAATATTTTTTTCTACTATCTGGAATATCCTCTTTTAATGTATGTATTCACCACTAATAACCTGGTTTTCATAACTATTCTATTTCTTTATATTTCAGAAATATATCCATGTAAATTGTTAGTCCATTTCATATTTTTGATAAATAACCTATATAATTAATCTATATTTTTATGTTGTTTTTATTAATTAAAATCATGTGTAATATGTTCCCCAAAATCATTCTCAATGTATATTTATTATACACTATTTTTTATTTTTTTATTGGATTCAATATCAATCATAATGCTCAATATCATTAATTGTGTTTTTAAAATGATTTATATATAAAAAGATTCAATTTGAGAATTCCTTTGTGAAAAATAATTACAAAGTAAATTTAGTATTTATCATTCCCAATAACCATTTCCATAAACTCGTGTTCCCTTTAAAAACATTAATATTAATATTGTTTTATGTTTTTATCTCATATGTCTATATCAATTATGGTGCTATTAGATATCAATATATTCTAAAGAAAATTACGACATAAAATTATATACTCAACTATTATGTCCTCATTTATGATAAATTAAATTAAAATCAATGTATTTATCAAATTTAACGATATATACACTTTTCACCTATGATATTATTGTTATTCGTTCACAAAATAATCATTGTTTATATTTTTATCATTGATATACATTAGTTCCTCTTATAGAATAACTATCACCTATTATCCTTATCGATGATTCATCATATCATAATACTAGATGGCCATGATTTAACTATTCATTCAAAATATAACGGTGTTGATATTGATACATTAATCAACTATATTGTAGAAGCTTATAAGATATAACGTCTTCATAGTTGGTATTCCATATTTCCTAAAACATTTATTTTTTCCTAGAGATAATATGGTATTTATTCCAATAAGATATATATTTAATTATGTTTCCAAGTTCATGATTTATATTATGATCAATTCACTATATATTGAATGTTAACTTTGTCATTATTAACATATTTCATGGCCTACTACAAAGAAGAGTAATGACCATTAATTTATTTTTTTCTTATCCAATATTAATTTATAGAATAAATAAAAATAAAATATCTGAATACTCATACACTTCATTATCATTTCTATATTCATTAAAAAATTTCAAATATTATTTTAATTTATAAAACAAAATGGATCTATACTTTAACATATACAACTAATATTTAAAGATCACCTATAAAATTAATATTTCATTAATTAACACCTATATCCTAAAAATACCACTATCTTTACACCTTTTCTCTATAAATTATTTAAACCCCTCTAGAAATATGTTATATTACTAAAGTAGATATTTATCAATACAAATATATGAATTTTATTGTAAATTCAACAATCAAAAAGAATAATCACTACATACTTGTCCCATATTCCAATAACTATAATTCTTTCAAAAAAACACATTTATTTTTAGTCATATGAATTATTCCTTCAAAAAATATTCAATTCAATTAATTATAAATATATTTTATATCTATTAATTTTCATTACACCCTTTGATAACTAACACATAATCTTAATAGTAGTTTTTATTTATACATACTAATCATGGAAATCATTAGAATTATTACCATCATTCATGATAGAAAAAACTAATACTACTAAACATTCCATAAATTTATCCTTTACTATACAATTACCATGATAGAAGAACACGACAAACCATTATATTCAAATTTTACTCAAAAATATATATAACTAAATTTTGTATGTATGAGTCTTATAAATAAATATTTCACAACATCAATAACCATACCATATTAAAATTATATTAACATATATGAACTAACAATATATGTTCCAAAAAACTAATATAACATCCCTTTAGTCTTGTAAAATGTTTAAAATGATAAATCAAACATGTTTTTTTCATGGTTTGAAATAATAATAGTATAATGTTCCATTTCCATTTCGAATATGACTACTATTATTTATCTATAGTATCCATAAACATGTTGGATGTACTACTAATTGTAACTAATCCCTAGGGTGAAATAATTTTTCACTTTCATTTGTTTGATAATCAATTCCAATTCAATCCTCAATTTAAACATCCAAATTCAAGGTACTTTTTATTCATAAATTTTCATTCATCTATAACTTTAAATTACTGGCACGAATTTTGAAGTGAAATAAATCATATAAATGAACTATATATTAATCCTTCTAACCATACATGATTCATTAATCATTTATTAAAATATTAAATATTATAGAATAATGTTATGCTACCAATAACACTCATAGAAGATAATTTATCTAATATTAAAATTTTTACTATAGACCTAGTTTTTATAGATATACATTGATCAATATAAATCCACATGATTATGAAAAATTTATGATCTTATACATAAAATTTTGAAAAATTGTCATTGAGTAGAATTAAAAATCATTTGTGGTAAATTTTACAATATCTCTAAGAAAGTAGAACCAAAATATTAGGAAACCATGTTTATCTAAATCTACATTTATTCTAAAAACATTCATAACATGTACAATTTATCCTGTTAAAAAAATAATTATATAAATATCCAATTAAAAGAGATAAATTAACACAATTTCACACACATTGAATATTGGAAGACAATAAAATTGTCTTCCATGTTTCTTTTTTCACTATTATCTACCTTATTCAAATATATTCTATAATAATGATCCTTACCCCATTTTTATATCATTAAAATCCATGCATCATATTTTTATATTACTACATAGTACAAGGAATTTATTTGGGGATCCATTGAAAATTTATAATTTTGTTTCTTATTCTACCCATTATAATTCAATTAATAATGATGAACAATTATTATAACATAGAAAATTAATTTTATTCATTATTAAGAAATTTTGTGACTCAAAAATATTTTTTATGTGGGATATATTAAGATTTGTTCCATTTTTTACAATACAACTAACCCAAATTTCAATAATATTTTTAATTGTGATGCATTTACCACTATTTAGTACAATTACTCTTGTGAATAATTATTCACGCTTTATACTATATTATAAAGACCAAACATAAAACATAACATAATATTGATCATTTATTCAAGAATAAAACATCATAACTCTATGCACCTTTTCAGTTTTATAGATTTATAGAATTAGGTCATAAAATATAAACAAAAATACAATATTTTATAATGTGTACACTTATATTCAGTGTTCATTTTTTACTGTAATGAAAATATTTATATATATAAAAATATTTCTTTTCAGGTAACAACATAAAAATCATCATTTTAAATCATAATTTTTTTTACCATCCTTAAAACCCAATTAATACCATTTTAAAGTTTTTGGATGAACACAAAAATATTTGAAACCAACTTAAAATGATATAAAGAAACAATTAGTCCATTAATAATTATAAAAAGTTTCTATTTTTAAAATCATTTTTGGGTTTAAAATAATCATTTTAGTACCCAAGAATTAATCTTCAGTTCCATTTATTTTTAACAAATATTTCATTATAAAATGAAATGTAAAACTATATCACATAAATGATTCATTGCAATAATGAAAATATTCTGAAAATATTTTGACAAAGATATACTTTTAACACATAAGAAGTAGAATATATGTTACATTAAATACATGATCATCATATTATCATATAAAATTATAGGATTTTAATAAAAACAATAGAATGTGTTAATAAATAATTTTGGTATCTAGGAACATCATTTTACATACAACTAATAAAAAGGTTTAACCAATATGGTCGACCTCTTTACCAAATGAAATAGAGTGATATTATAAATCCATATTCCCTTCGTTTATTATGGAAAAAATCATACATGGTTTATAATGGACCCACCCATCTTTGGATTATGAATAACCACCCATCATCAATTTCCTATAACCATAAAATAATCATAACACACAAACCCCTTCAATATACAAAATCTCACTAATAAAAATAATATTATCATCTATAAGAAAAAAATTGTCAATACTGAAATATCCATTCCATTATAATAATATTTTCATAGAATATAAATTTTATTCAGAAAAAAGGTTTATCATTAAATAAAATATTAAATACTTTAATTCTTGAATAAAAATTAAATAATGTGTATTATGATGTGAAAAGTCATTTCTTATGCATACATTAAAATATAACATTCCTTTTGAATTTTTTAAATAAATTCAAAAAATTAAATATATAATATAAACAAATATTTATTTCGAATACATTTGAATGAAATTCAAAATAGATATAAAAAATGGAAAATATAATGTATTTTTATCCATTTATAACATTTATTAATTAATTTTAAGAATAAAGAATCCAAATGTAAAACCCCAATATTTTATGATAGGTATTCTTATAATTTATTTTATGTCATGTGTTTTATGCTACAATAAGATTATCTTGTGCTATACGCTACATTGTATTAGCTTGAGGTATACTCAACACTATTCTTAGATTGTGTTACACACAATTTCAAGTTTGTTTTATAATTGTCATTCTACGCAACATTGAGTTTATATATATATATATTCAATGTATAAATGAAATATGGTTGGTTTCTGTTATACAGAACAATAAAGGATTCTTGCACAACACACATCCCGGACTTGGCTTGCATTTCATGCAATCACGACTTTCCTCGATAGCGTGTGTTGTACGCAATATCAGGTTTCACTAAAGAATGATATATGGTTATAATATTATTATGAACTAGCTGTTATAAATAGAATTAACTAAATTTTGAATGTTATAAAATTATTATTTCATCTTACACATTTTCTAGAACATGGTATGTGAATAAAATAAATTTTTTGGGTAAAATAAGTATTTTTTTTAAAAATGCAGTTTTGCCGCCTTTTAATGGCGCACCCACATTAAATATAGTTTTTGACATTTTTATAAGTTCTATTCTACAAAATAAACTTCTTATTTGGAATCAGAATAAAAAAATTTACTTTGGATAAAGTTTTGTTATTTTTCTGATAACTTTCATATTTTAATGAATAGTAAAAACACGATATATTTTAATTAAAAACTACTTTTTCATCGTAATAATTAATATGGTTAATTTATAATATTGAATGGTTTTAAAGTATAAATAGAATATATTTTTACCATTTAATATAATTTATGTCATTAGCATTGATTTTACCTTGAATTCGTAGGTTAAATCAATTCAATCTTTAGCAATGTTTTAAATAAAAACCAATTTTCTTTCGACAAGGAGATTAATTTTAATTTAATTTCTGAAAATTTTGTGTATTAAATTTAAAAAAATGGATTCCATATTTGGAATTAGTGGGTCCAAATTATTTTAATAAGCTACTTTTTATTTTTTGGTCATTATGAATGGTAACTACTGTAAATTTTATTTACCATAGTTAAAGGTAAATCGGGTAATTAAGGGTAAATATAAGATTATAAAATTAACCTAACACCTGCCAAAATCCTATTGGATGACTAAAAGTCGACCCATGTCACCTAAGGGTCGGATTAGATTCATTTAATAGACTTTTTTCCATGAAAATAATTTAATTATTATTAAAGCCAAAGAAAATGACAACATGTCACTTTCTAAACTTTTATAAGTACAATAATTTTAGTTTAGTGGTAAGTTACATGAAACTACGGATATAAATAATCTCCAGAAGTATAATAACATTATCTACATTATATAAATTTATTTATAATTTTTAGGGATTAAATAATTATCATTAAAGGTTACATAACAATGGTGTTGACATTATTTTATTAAGAGAAATATCAAAAAAATGTTATTAAAAATATTAAAATAAATACTATATGAACTATTTAATGTGCTCCAATAATTTTTTAGATATATATTACATGTTATGAATCTATTCAAACTTTTACTTCGAACATATCTCCTGTATATAGTTTATTTAAATTCAAATAATGAATAGTGTCAAAATTGACACTATTGTTATTTTATAAAAATAACATATTATAAAATTGTTTAAAAATCACAAAAATATTTAAAAATTATAAATTTAAATTTATATGGTCGATAATGTCATTAATTGTATAATTATGGAAAATTCACAACAAATATGTAATTATTTATAATAATTTAAAATTTAGAATATTATTACCACAAATAAAATTAAATTGATAAATAACCATAAATCAAGTTGATAATATTTAAAATAAATTCCTAACATGCCTAAATTTTATTGGTTGATGCGATTACAACCCTATTTCTTCTAATATTCAGATATGAGTCATTTTGGAAGTTTTTAAATGGGGTTGGGATTTAATATAAGCTAATATTTCTTATATTTTCAAAGGTGTCCCTCTCCTCCCTTATAAAAGGGAACCTCCTCCCTCTCCTCCTCACAAAAGTTTGAGCCTTCATTCTCGGCCAAACCCTGCCCATTTAACTTACCCACTTCCTTAGAAACCTACTAGAGGTACTGGTATTCTCAAAAGACCAACTCTATTTCCCTAAGAGAACGTTTAAAAGAGGAACTTCGAGAAAGAGGTAATACCTTCTACCGTTTCTTTCAAGTTCCATTCTTCTTCTACTCCATATTATTTAGTTGTTTCATTATGATGTAATTACATCAATATCCCTAATATACTGATATTTTATTATAAATATGAAACAACCATATTTCACATTCTATCCATCCTACGGAAAATGTGGGCGTACGTACGGACAACCGTCTCCACGACGCGATGACATTCATTCTCCATGTTAACCATACATGAATGATAATAAAGTTTATATAATGAATAATAAAGAAATATATGAAATAATATTGCTACTGGATTTATGTATATATATATGTATGTCATCTATTTATTTTCATTCAATTCAATAATGAAACGAAAACAGCGTTCATGCGTACGTACGGCCTACCGTCTCCATGAACGGTGTATTTCATTCATTTTATCGATATATAATATATATGTATATTAAGAATATATATTATATATAAATCATGTTTTACATTCTGTAATTATGTAAATTAGGATATAAGTAATAATATCACGAACGAAAAGTAGACACACATACGATAAATGAAATGATTTTACCCAAAACGCTTCTTTAACATGGAATTTACAAAAGAACGGGTAATATAAAGTCATAAGTGAAACATATATGATATAATAACAATTAATATGATTATGTAATAAGTCAATGACATTATTTAAATCATTATACAGGAGGTTCAGATCCATACGAAGCATATCGGACCAAAGGTAAGGGATAACTTATCCAATCTCATTTTTATCTGAGATTGTTTATTCGTAAGTATTAACTAGGGTTATATTTATCATCCATGTCCATGTTTTATAAAAATGTTTTCATGTATTATTAATGTCCTTTTACCCATTTTTTTACTTTTACTACATGGTATATAATGAATCTTTTTTTGTTTACCATACGAGGTACTTTTTGACTTTTCTGGTAAAAGTACGAGAAGAATGTTTTTTTAACTTATACAACAAGAAAGGATTTTTACAGTTTTATAAAGCCTTATTTTCATGAAGATTCCTCCAAAAGATTTCATGTAAATTTTCAAAAAAAAAATCCTTTTCTTTTAAAATTGCATGACATTTTTTGAAAAGAAAATGATTTTCAAGAACAAAGGATATTTTCCTCAAGAATACATCTCAAGTGTTTTATCGAAACCATTTTTCATCTAAGATGAAATTATTTAATATGTTTATGTTTCAAGTATAATGTCTCTGTGAATTACATGGTTTCACTTTTCTTATTATGAAATGATATCCATTTCTTTTATATGGATTATGTGATGATGGGATGATGTTTATGAAACCCATTTTTTTATTTGGTTATTATGAATGATGTATGTTTATTCTGTGGCACAAGTAAGAATGATTTCATTATGAGATGGGTGGGACCTATATCTCCCTCCAATGAATTCGGTAATGATTTATATCTCATGAGATAGACATGGCTGTAATGGTATGTTAATCTGGTTCAGTAATACAGGACTGGAACGAGGAGTGTACTCGATTCAGAAAGGGACTTTGTCCACTAAGATGGTCTTGGCAGCAATGCCTTGGCTACTATAGAAATCATATCATGTGCTTAATGGTTTCCACAATATCACATTTTATTCCCAAGATATTTTATCATGATTAATGTTTCTTTATGATCTATGCCTTATGTACTACCATGTTTTATGTCATTGCTCAAGATTTTGATGTTTAAACATTATGATCATGTTTTTAAGTTCAAATGTATATTATTTGTTTTATTTTATCCATGCTTACCCTTACTAAGAATTTGAGCTCACCCTTTATATGTTTTATTTTCCCCAGGATATAAAGAATGGTTTTAGGTAAGAAAACAAATGGGCAAGATCTTTATGGGAGTTGATGAAGATCTTTCACCACGATTAGAAGATTACGTTCCATGTTTCCAAAGACACTAAACTATTACGGTCCTTGTGTGTCTGTTTTTGTTATGTATTAAGTATTCTGAAAAAGTAATGTAATGTCCATGTACGTCAAGATCCGTGTCTCTAAAATTGGTATCAGAGGAAAGGTTTAGATACCCATTGGAAACTAAGATGCGAAAACTTTAGTGAGATACCTATAGATATTTATAAGGTATGTCTAGGGATATCCCAAAGGACAAGTATACGTATAGGTTATAGTCCTATAACTACTGTAATGATCTTAGAATTTAACCTAAGATGTTAGATATTGACGGTACTCCCCCTTTGTTATGTTGTTTTCCCTAGTATGATTTTTTCCTCTCACAGTATTATTTTTGGGTTTTAGAAAATGGATGGAAACATGAATATTCATGATAATGGAGGATATGATGGATAATGGAATTATATTATTCTTGAAAAACCAAATGAAAAGGGATTTGGAAGTCCAAACATCGTTATAATGCCTAATCAAGAATCTCATAATATGATCAATAATCTCAACTTTGGTAAGTTTCTTGACTCAGAAAATAAGAGAAAGATGGAGTTTCATGATGATTATAGAGGAAAGAAAGTTCAATTTCCCTCATGTAAATAATGTGGGAAGAGGCATCAGGGAGATTGTTTCAAATGAACTGGAAGATTCTTTGGGTGTGGAAAAGAATCACACAAAGCCGGTATGTGCAAAGGAAGAGGTTCATTTAACAGCATTGACAAGGATAATGGTATTGCTACGACATCAACAATGATTAGATGTTTTAAATGTGGAATGTATGGGGATTGTGAAAACCAATGCCCTAAGGGAAAATCTCATGAAGAGAATCATCATGGTTATATGGGAAGTATTTATGTGGATGATGATGAAGAGACTACAAATGAAATATGAGATGAAAGAAATGATGAAGCTCAGCTAGTGGTTTAAGAAGTTAGTGGAATGATTGTATGTTTATCAAGAATAATGTATGGTACTATGGAATATAGAATCATTTAAGGCTTGTTACACTATTTTTTTCCTAATTTATTTGAAAGTATATGTTGAATGGTACTGGTAACCATGAAATCTTATTCAGATATTTTTGGAAATAAGATGATATGTGTTTGATAGTATTCATGAGATCATGGAATATTAAAGGACAAAGTGATATCATGATTTGAGTATATATATTTTATTTGTGATTTTTGTATGTGGAAAGAGTTAAATTTTGACATAATTCATGTTTTCGCTAAGGTTCTATGGTAATTCATGTTTCAAAAGAATACATGATTAATGTATTTACATGTTTAGAATGTGACCAAAAAGATATATCTTATGATATATGGGGGACAAATGAAGGAATTCACATGCTCGGTAGATGAAATTTCTAATAATCGGACAGAAGTATTTTAGATAAGTCTAAAGATTAGAATGAATTATGTTGGACATAATTTAGTATTGTTTATATCTAGAACCATTTTCAATATTATTTATAGAATTTTATAACAGTGTAGTTTTAGAAAAAGGACAACCTGTAGGATGGGTGACAACCCATTGCGTCGGACAAGGCTGGGGGAATCGAACCCACAACCGAAGTGCGACTGACCTTTATCGCATACCACTCACCTACAGAAAGTCCCTGGTTAGTAGAAACTAGTTTTATTTTATTAATCGGTATGATATATGAAGTATAAGTTCTTTTATGGAATCATATACGATTAACCTCACCATAGATGGACTTATGTATATTTGATAACTTTTGCTAACATTTTGTTTGAAACAGATGGAATGACCTATCATTCTATCACATGATCTGTTAACACTTCACGAATAAAAAAATCAATTTCATTTCATTAAGAGATGAAGTGGAAATTGTTCAAAGCACAAAAAACAGTTAGATTGTACCAAAATCAAGCAAGTATTTCTTCTAATTCAAAATTTTCAACTTTAAGGAAATGATATTGAAAACCAAAAATGTTGTCCTACTACTCTTATATCCAATGAATTAGATGGTACCTTAAATCATCACAAATTTATGGCTTTGTGATTGTTGGCTTTTTCATAGCCATGTCCTCTACCACTCTCCATCAGAACATGATGGTTAGATTTTTCTTCCATATCCATATTTTCACATATGTTCTCCTATGTGGAAACACAATGATTAGTTAATTTGGCTAACCATTACGTTTCATACATTAGTTTTTAAAGTTATGTTTTGGTATTTCATTTTAGGATGTGTTTTGCAATTAAAGAAACTTTCATGTAGAAAACCATGTATAACCCCGATGAATTTCGAGGGAGAAATTCATTTTAAGGGGGGTAGAATGTAACAACCCGGTATTTTATGATAACTATTCTTTTAATTTATTTGATTTCATGTGTTTTATGCTATAATAAGATTATCTTTTTCTATACGCCACACTTTATTAGCTTGATGTATACGCAACACTATTCTTAGATTGTGTTACACACAATTTCAAGTTCGTTTTATAATAGTCATTGTACGCAACATTGAGTGTATATATATGTATATATATATATATATTCAATGTATAAATGAAATATGGGTGGATTCTGTTATACGAAACAACCAAGGATTCTTTCACAACATGCAACCCTGACTTGGCTTGCATTACATGCAATCACGACTTTCCTTGATAGCGTGTGTTGTACGCAATATCAGGTTTCACTAAACAATGATATATGGTTATAATATTATTATGAACTAGTAGTAATGAATAGTATTCACTAAATATTGAATTTTATAACATTATTATTTCATCTTACACATTTTCTAGAACATGGTATATGAACAAAATAATTTTTTCGGGTAAAATAAGTATTCTTAAAAAAATGCAGTTTTGCCGCCTTTTAATGGTGCACGCTCATTAAATCTAGTTTTTGACATGTTTATAAGTTAAATTTTACAAAATAAACCTCTTCTTTTGAATCAGGATTTAAAAATTTACTTTGGATAATGTTTTGACATTTTTCTGGTAACTTTCATATTTTAATGAATAGTAAAAACAAGCTATATTTTAATTAAAAACAACTTTTTTCATCATAATAATTTATATGGTTAAATTATAATATTTAATGGTTTTAAAGTATAAATAGAATATATTTTCACCATTTGATATAATTTATTTCATTATCATTGATTTTACCTTGAATTTGTATGTTAAATCAATTCAATCTTTTGCAATGTTTTAAACAAAAACCCATTTTCTTTCGACGACAAGATTAATTTTATTTTAATTTATGAAGCATTTTTATATTTAATTTGTAAAAATGGATTCCATATGTGTATTCAGTGGGTTAAAATTATGTTAATAAGATACTTTTTATTTTTTGGGCATAATGAATAGTAACAACGGTAAATTTTATTTACCATAGTTAAAGATCAATTGATTAATTAAGGGTAAATATAAGATTATAAAATTACACTAACACCTACCAAAATACTATTAGTTGACTAATATTCGACCCATATCACCTAAGGGTTGGATTATATTCATTTAATGGACTTTTTTCCTTGAAAATAATTTAATTATTATTAAAACCAAAGAAAGTGACAACATGTCACTTTCTTAAATATTATAAGTATAATAATTTTAGTTTAGTGATAAACATCATGAAACTTCGGATATAAATTGTCCCCAAAAATATAATAAAATTATCTACATCATATAAATTTATTTAGAATTTTTAGAGATTAAATAATTATCATTAAAGGTGACATAACAGTGATGTTGAAATTATTTTATTAAGAGAAATATCAAATAAATGGTTTTAAAATATTAAAATAAATATTATATGAAATATTTCATTTGCTCCACTAATTTTCTAGATAAATATGAAATGTTATTAATCTAGTAAAGCTTCTAGTTTGAACATATCCTTTGTATATATTTCATTTAAATTCAAATAAATGAATAGTGTCAAAATTGACACTATTGTTATTTTATAAATATATCATATTATAAAATTGTTTAAAAATCACAAAAATATTTAAAAATTATAAATTTAAATTTATATGGTCGATAATGTCATAAAGTTTAAAATTATGGAATAATCACAACACATATGTAATTATTTATAATAATTTAAAATTTAGAATATTATTACCACAAATAAAATTAAATTGATAAATAAGGATAAATCAAGTTGATAATGTTTAAAAAAATTCCTAACATGTCTAAATTTTAATTTTTGAGGATATTATAACCCTATATCATCGAATATTTGGATATGAGTCATTTTGGAAGTTTTTACGTGGGGTTGGGATTTAGTATAAACTAATATTTCTTATATTTCCAAAGGTGCCCATCTCCTCCCTTATAAAAGGGAACCTCCTCCCTCTCCTCCTCACACCAATTTGAGCTTTCAAGCTCGGCCAAAACCTACCCATTTCACTTCCCCACTTCTTTAAAAACCTTCTAGAGGTACTGGTCTTCTCAATAGACCAACTCTAGTGCCCTAAGTGAAAGTTTAAATAAGGCACTTCACGAAAGAGGTAATACATTCTACCGTTTTCTTCAAGTTCCATTTTTCTTATTCTCCCTCTTATTTAGTTGTTTAATTATGAATTAATAATATCAGAATCCCTCATATACTGATATATTATTATAAATATGAAACAACCCTATTTCACCTTCTATCCATCATAAGGAAAAACAAATCACCGCGCGTGCGTACATAAGGAATACCGTCTCCACGCCGTGGTGTAATCTGTTTTTCCACCAACACCTTACATGGATGGGTATAATGGTGTAAAGAATAACTATATATGGTTATTATAACATAATACTAATTCTGATATATTATACCATCCACTCCAATTCTATTCAATAATTATGGGAACGATATCATCGCTCGTGCATACGTACAGACTAAAGTCTCCACGACGCGATGAGATTCATTCTGCATGTTAACCATACATGAATGATCATAAAGTTTATATAATGAATAATAATGAAATATATGAAATAATAATGCTACTGGATTTATATATATATATATATATATGTATGTCATCTATATAGTTTCATTCAATTCAATAAGGAAATGAAAGCTGCGTTCATGCGTACGTACGGCCTACCGTCTCCATGAACGGTGTATTTCATTCCTTTATCGATCTATAATATATATGTATATGATGAATATATATTATATATAAATCATGTTTTAAATTCTGGAATTATTTAAATCTGGATATAAGTAATAATATCAATAACAACAAGTCGAAACACATATGATAAATGAAATGATTTTACCCAAAACGCTGCTTTAACATGGAATTTACAAAAGGACGGGTAATATAAAGTCATAAGTGAAACATATATGATATAATAACAATGAATATGATTATTTAATAAGTCAATTACATTATTTAAATCAATATACCGGAGGTTCAGATCCATACGAAGCATATCGGACCTAAGGTAAGGGATAACTTTTCCAATCTCATTTTTATCAGAGATTGTTTATTCGTAAGTATTAACTAGGGTTATATTTATCATCCATGTCCATGTTTTATAAAATTGTATTAATTTACGTTTAATGCCATTTTTACCCATTTTTTACTTTTACTACATGGTATATATGGAATATTTTTTTGTTTAACATATGAGGTACTTTTTGACTTTTCCGGTAAAAGTACGAGAAGAATGTTTTTTAACTTATATAGCATGAAAGGATTTTTACAGTTTTTTAAAGCCTTATTTTCATGAAGCTTCCCCCAAAAGATTTCATGTCTATTTTCAAAAAAAATCCTTTTCTTTTAAAATTTCATGAAATTTTGTGAAAAGAAAATGATTTTCAAGAAGAAAAGATGTTTTCCTCAAGAATTCATTTCAAGTGTTTTATCAAAACCATTTTTCATTTAAGATGAAATTATTTCATATGTGTATGTTTCAAGTATAATGTCTCTATGATTTACATGGTTTCACTTTTCTTATTATGAAATGATATCCATTTCTTTTATATGGATTATGTGATGATGGGATGATGTTTATGGAACCCATTTTATTTATTGGGTTATTATGAATGATGTATGTTTATTTTGTGGCACAAGTAAGAATGATTTCATTATGAGATGGGTGGGACCTATATCTCCCTCCAATGCATTGGGTAAAGATTTATATCTCATGAGATAGACATGGCTGGAATGGTAAGTTAATTCGGTTCAGTAATACAGGACTGAAATGAGGAGTGAACTCGATTCAGGATGGGACTTTTTCCACTAAGATGGTCTTGGAAGCAATTCCTTGGCTACTATGGAAATAATATCATGTGCTTAATGGTTTCCACAATCTCATTTTTTATTCCCATGATATTTTATCATGATTAATGTTTATTTATGATCTATGCCTTATGTACTGCCATGTTTTACGTCATTGCTCAATATTTTGATGTTTAAACATTATGATCATGTTTTTAAGTTCAAATGTATATGATTTGTTTTATTTTATCCATGCTTACCCTTACTGAGAATTTGAGCTCACCCTTTATATGTTTTCTTTTCCCCAGGATATAAAGAAAGGTTTTAGGTAAGAAAACAAAAGGGGAAGATCTTTATGGGAGATGTTGAAGATCTTTCACCACAATTAGAATATTACATTCCGAGTTTCCAAAGACACTAAACTATTACGATCCTTGTGTGTCTGTTTTTGTTATGTATTAAATATTCCTCAAAATTAATGTAATATCCATGTATGTCATGCTTTGGGTCACTAAACCAAAGATAAAGATATGAAAATAAATATTTAAATCATTTATAATGAGGTTTTTAATGTAATGTGTTTCTTACAGAAAACTATAAAAATATTCCTTTTTGAAACATTATATAGAAACTAAAATATGGTAAAAATAAAATTTTAAAACCATTGCCTCATAAATGAGAATTTTATTGAGTAAATTAGAAGAACAATAACATGGAAGATGAAATATTTGTTTAGGATTAGTTAAAATTTGATGTTTTTAAAGAAAGTGTCTTACCTTGAGTCAGAATCATCACATATGTTATTTTTATTCCTCTTCATCAAACAACCTCTTTTATATTACCCAAAATGTTTTCTTATATTCGATTTTTTATCTAAAAAAGAAATATAGTACATAGATAGGGATGATAGTTAGGGGTTTGGGTATGGAATGGAAAACAATAAAATTGTTATTAAAGTGTTAATAAATTAGAAGAAGATGTATCATTTTATAATATAGGGGAGGGGGATTCTGGGATTTTTAGAAAATATTAAAATAAAATTAATTAATTTTCATATTAGAGTTGATCCAATTTTAAAATATTTGAATAAAATATGATGATAATTCTAAATCCTCTCATAATATAATTTTTTACAAGTTTATATGAGGTTTTATCCCTTATCATTTTTATAGGTTTTAACCCATTTTGACCATTACTATGGTATTAAACCATTTATGAATTATGTGTCAATATAATTACATTAAAAGATAAATTATACCATAAGTGGTCCATATATTCTATTTTAATAAATATTAAAATAGATTTGATGAACATAGGTTATTTTGGGGTTTTAAATAATTTAATAAAATATTATTTATTTATACAATAACATTAAATTCATTTTTAAACTATTAATTTATTTTAACATTAGAAATTTGGAATTAAATTATAATTTAGTCAAGTCTATAAAATATTTTTTTGTCTATATAAATTTTGTAAAAAAATTATTTTATAATTTAATATTAATTTTTAGATTTTTTAAATCAGTTATTTTATTTTTCTATTAATAGAATATATATTTTCTCTACGTTGCATATGAATTTAACATAATTTATTAATTAAAAAATTACATATACATTTCCATGATAAATTAAAATAATTCTTCTTTTTAATTAATATTTAAATACAAAAAATACCTTCTTTTTATTCACATCATAAAAATCTAATGGCAACAAAACCAAACGAATGATATTTTTCACATATCATTATATAAAATTGTATAATCATTAAAATCATGGATGAATGGAAAAGTATCCATATATTATAAATTTTAATGAATATACATGTGATATAATCATAAATGAAAATTATTTCAAGTTTTATGGTCATTGTTTATCATTTATGAAATTTTTTGTATAATTAATTACCTATTTTACCCTTTACTGTAATAAAAAATTATATTATATTACTGTTTATCTTAGAAAAAAATCATTTTAAGTGTATAAATGTTTTAATACAAAATTATAGTTTAAAATAATTTGTAAATACTACAAATAGATTTTGTTTAATCAATAGGATGTAAATATAATATTAAAAATTTATAAAATAATTTTTAATTTATAAGTACTTTAAAATAATTAACAACAATTAATAAATTTTTTTCACTTTTCATTACTAAAATCAACCTTATTAGAATTTTTTTTAAAAACAATAATAACCTAATTTTGTAATAAGAATATTAGAAATAATATATTTTTTATCAAATTAAAATTTTAAAGCATTATGAAATAAATTGTAATATATTCCGACAAAAAAAGAAATTAAACTCATTGTTGTAAAAACATAATTTTGAAGAAAAAAAGAATTTACAAAAGAAATGGGTGAATATTTTCTATTAATTTATTAATAAAAATATATAGATCAAGGACTTTATATATATTTTATAATGTTATTTATCCTATTCATTTCTAGAAATTTCATAAATAGGTTATAACAATTATATTTAAATAATATTATATTTATTTTATTTTATGCTCTATGTTTCATATCTTTTACACTATTAAAGATAATATTTATTTCAAAATCATAGGCTATTAAAATATCCCCCATTAGATATATTTAAACCTCAAAATTTTTCTTAGGTTGATAATCAAGGATTTTACATTTGAAATTTATTTTGTAGAAATATCATTCCATAAATAGGGTTTATAAAATGATCCCATGAGAAGAGAGGAAGGGACGTAAAAATGATATCTAGAATAACCAGTTTTAGGTTCACAAATATAATAATATTAGTGGGATGTAGAAATATAAAAATGAATGATAAAAGTAACACCCAAGGGCTAATAATTAGCGATAGAAAACATGTTTATGATAATGTTAGAAACCAAAAAACAAAAATTTGGAATGGGATAAAAGACATTCAATTCATTATAAATGAATGTAATAAGATAATTTTGTTTTATGTCAAGAACCTTTTCATAATGTTGAATAATTTCTTAAAAATCTAGATTAATAACTAAATGAAACATACATACATGATATACGTAATTTTATACAGTAATAAGTTTCCACCAAAATATCATCTTTTTCTGTAAATGATGAGCATTAAAGATGAATATTTATTACCAAATAACTAATATAAACATATAATTGATCACAAAATTCTAGAAAAGGACCACTAGTAATTCCTACTCAATTTACATATTAAACAGAAAAATAATTAACATAAGGTTAGATTATTCCTGAAATAATAATTAATTATGATAAATGCTACATTAATGACCAAAGACTCAAAAATAACACCCCAAAAATCATTGATCAGTTAAAAAATAAACATACAAAAAAGTGATCAAAATATTCTATAATAATATTGAAACCCAAATATTTAAACGATTTCATTAAATTTTAATCAATATAATTTTAATATTTATCTCAAAGTATCATTTATTAAACATAATGTATCGTAATAAAATTTAAATTTTCTAGATCACATATTCCCTAATGTTATCTAAAACTTATTTCTAATATAAATGTTAATTATCAAACATTAAACATTAAAAAATCATTATATTTTTTATGAAATAATTCTATTATATTTAAAGATATTTTTAGTTCTATATTTGTTGATAATTTGGTCATAAATAATAAATAATAAAATAATATTTTACAAAGTGAAAAAATCAATCCTATATAAATTATTTGAGTAATTACAAATATTTAAATTATTAAAGGTTTTATTATTTATTTCAAATCATTATAATGTTTTATCCTAACCACATCCTTGTCCATACTCATCCTTAAAACCATATAATTTTGTTTTAAAAATATAGAGGAATAACAAAAAATCCATGCATTTGAAATTAAAATGGAAGAAAGAAATTGTTATCCCTTGAGTACATATACATTTTCAATCATTGAAATTAAATATTAGGTTCAAAATATTTGTTTTCAAAAACATGAAATAATATTCTGTACCATGTTAATTTCACAAAACATTTCATATGAATTTCATAGGAAAAAATGGTACAGAAAATGTGTTTTTAATCAATGAAAATCTTGTGAAAGTTTTCCAAAAGATTATATGTTTTACCCTTATGAATTATCATATTCTTTACTTTAAATAAGATTTCATTATTTTACATTTTAAATCCAAGTATTTCTATAAAAAATAGGAAAAATAAATAAATATTTTAGGTAACATAGAAATCCATTTTCCATATCACAAATAACAAAGGTATAACGAAGACAGATGAATTTTATCCCTAATCTATTTGTGGGTTATCTTGGACCCACCCATCAAGGGGTTAAAACCTAACCACCTACCATTATATTTCTACTGAACCACCAATACATAGTTCATAATGGAACCTCCCATCAACAATTACCAAGAAACATTACATAATCAGTAAATAATAAATAATATCAATTTCTAATATTGTAGTAATAAATATAATATTTTCTCCCATAGGATAACATATTTGGATATTGAAAAACCATTCTACATTACAACCCATTTTTAAAATTACAATTTCTTAAGTAATTATTTAATTTATATAAATAAATCATAAAATATTACAATGGAATCCCAAAACTAAAATAACTATTATCGAGGTGGAAAAATTCATTGCCTTTATATTTTTCAAAATAGAACATTCAATTTGTTTTTTGTAATGAAATTAAAAATGTTTAATATACAATATTTAAAAATATTCCTCTCTATAAACTATGAAATAATGTTAAAATAGATATAAGAAATCTAATTTATAATTCATTTATTTCTATATAAAAATATACATAAAATAAGTTTGTTAATATAGAAATAGAAGATATTTATATCGAAATTAAATCCTATAAAATTTTAAATTATATTTTTATCAAAAGTGACCCTTAAGGGAAGCCATAAAATAATTCTATTTGAATCATTAAAAAAGGAAAATTTTAAATAGAATGTCCATTGGAAACCATTGATGCATGAATAATAATTTTTAGGAAAAAATAAGAATAACATTGAAAAGTAAAAAAATAGAATTGGAAATTTAATCTTCTAAAGAGATTTTTTTAAAATAATATCTCCTACCTCACGTTTGACTAATAACTTTAATTATGTTCCACAAATTTGGAAAACCAATGAATTTTTGCACAAAATGCATTCATATTTTGGTTTTTTTAGTCAAACAAATGCGAAAATAACATTGGGAATGATTTTAATATCATATTTTTCAGGGTATTTGATGAACCAAATAGTTTTTGAATTATGAATAAATCAGAAGGAGTTCCCTTTTATAATGGAGGGGAGGGGTACTCATGGAATTACAAAAATAATTAAATTAATATAAATTATTTTTCTAATTAAAATGGATAAAAATGGATAATATTATAATATAAAATTATTATTATATTAAACCATCCTATCAAATTAAATTTATAATTTTTAATAGAACTTTTAACCCTTAACATTTTTTTTATCCTCTTGTAACACTTTTTGATAATTAACGTGGCATTAAAAATTATACTCCATATGGGTCAATATAATTACATTAATAGAAAAATTTAACCATAAATTGAAAATGGTTGATATTTTCAGTCATAACCCAATAAATTATGAGAGAAAATAATTTTTTTAGTTTTAAATAATCCATTAAAATGTTATTTATTATAAAATCATAACAATTCTGGTTTGGAAAAATTTCATTAAATATAAATTTTAAAACTATTAGAAGAGAATTTAATTCGAATATAATTAATCGATACCCCTATAATGTTTCATTGTTTTGTAAAAAAATATTGGAAAAATATTATTCATTTAAATCATATTACTTTTAACACTTTCAAACCCATTTATATTATATTTATATTATATAAATAAATATTATATTGACATTTCATAGGCATTTAATGTAAATTTTTCATCACCTAAAACTATAAAAAAATTTCCAATGGAATAATAAAATTAACTTTAATATGTATATTTACAACCAAAGATATATTTTTATTCAAATTTCAAATAATTAATGATAATAAAATCAAGAGAATGGAATTTATTGGATATTTTATACATAAAATATAATAAATTAAAAAAAGTTACCAAATAGAAAAAAGGTAATATATACAAAATTTGGACAATTATGGACTTTTATACTAAAAAATAATATTAAGGAAAGTGTTCAGGTCTATTTTGTCTTTATCCTAAAACATTAAGCATAAATGACACGATTTACCCTTTACCACGGTAACAATAATTACTAATGTTACTCTACATAATGTATGATAAAAAAGAATCTATTTAAAAAATTTAAACCTTATCATTGAAAATAATTAATTTTTTTTCATATAAAATTATCATAATTTATAGAATTTAAATTAACATTAAAAACCCCAAATAATGAATCGTTAAATGAATACTTTTAATAATAAAAATGTTTTCTTACCAAATTCATGTATATAATTCTTCCCGAAAACCATTAATGGAATATATTTAATAAAAAATATATAATTAAACTTTAAAACTAATATAAAATATAAATTTTCTTTTTAAATATTTTAAAATAAAATATAGTTTTTAATAAAAACCAGTATTTTCACTATTCATTAAAATTAAATTTTTTAAAAAATTCTCCAAAATTCATCAATAGTTAATTATGACTTCTTGATTTAAAAAATTATTCATTTTTTTATGAAATTAAATTTCTAAAATTTCCATGAAAATTTATTATATTCTCTCATGAGAAAGAAAAAAAATTAATTTGTGATGAAAATGTATTTTTGATGAAAAATGATTTTATCAATAAATGTCTATTTTTTAGCTAGATTTTGTCGATAAATATTTATTACATAGATCTATTTTATACGTTTTATAAAAAAATTAATCTTATTAATAACATACATTTTAACTGCTAGGTTATAATTTTCAAATTCAAATAATACTATTTAATAGTTCTTTGAGGTTTGGTGTTGTGTATCCTATACTCTACTGAAAAATGTATTTCTTTTAAAATATCAAGTTATTACATATATTATATACTGATTCCATTAATTGTTTTCCATAAATTACATCCTCCATTGATTTTATTTTATAAAACCCAAATTGGGGTGCTTTTTAATTGTATATCATGAACGTTATAACCTTTTTTAGAAATATATAATTCATATTTGTATAATGGTTTCTAGAGGAAGAGTACATTAATTGATAAATAAAAACCCTCCTTTTATATATTAATGAATCAAAATATTTTAGATTATAATTTACTTCCTTATCAAAAAATTATATCTTTTTTATCTATTTAGAACCAATGTAAAATATATTTTTCATAGAAATAGACTTCCACTTCTAGTAATGTATTACTGCCTATAACATTAATTTTAATAAATAATAACATGGTAGTCTAAGAATAAATTTTTCATTGATCCATGACTTCTATTATACATATTTATCAGGTTAATCATTATATTTATTCCCTTCTATAAATTAATATATTTTATTGAGTCCTTCATCTGATTTCAATTCAATCAATATTAGAAGGATCGCCCTATAAATATCCATCTAATGAACCTTTCTAATATCATTATCATATTCATAGAATAAGATATAATATTTTTTGGACTCACCTACTTTGATAATCCCAAATCGTGGTTTGATAATCCAAAATCATGTGTTATTTATTTGATAATTATATTTCACTTACAAAATAATCATTTGTGTGAAAATTATTTTTATATGACAGTGATAACTATGTACGTTTAATCACACTTATCTATTGTTTAAAGATCTCAGTGCAAAATTTCTGCACGTAAAAAGGTCACCAATTCAATTTTCACTAATGCAAAGGTCATTGATTCAAAGGTCAGTGATGCAAAGGTCACTGATGCAAAGGTCAGCGATGGAAATGTCAGCGATGCAATGGTTACTGATGCAAAGGTCACCGATGCAAAGGTCACTGATGAAAATGTTACGGATGCATGGTCATCATTGCATTGTCACCGATGCATGGCTACTCTTGAGAAAGTTACCAATTGAGAGTCACTAATGAATGGCTACTGTTTAGAAGGTTACCGGTAGAGAGTTATCAATTGAAGGTTACAGATGAAGAGTTATCAATTGAAGGTTATTGATATAGAGTTATCCATTGAAGGTTACCGAAGGAGACTTACCATTGATATGGTTACTGATGAATGCTACCTATGTGCACTTACTATTTAATCCTACCATTGTGACAGTTACCATTACCAGTCTACCATAATCTTCTACTCCATAATTTTTCATATTCATATGAGTATTTTAATGGTCATATTTGCTAATTTTAATGCTTCTGAAATTTATTAATGCAGATTGTATACATATCGAGAGACCGTATTAGGGGGCAGTACGAGGTACGAGAAATACTGAACATGATGTACTTATACTTATTGTTGGACCACAAATATAAATGAGAAGAAAGAGGAATGTATAAAAAGAAGATAAGAATGTGAGTAAAGGCATACAGATGCGGAGTGCATCTGAGTATATGGTTAAACTCACTCACTAGATCCAAGATGAACCATCCAGTACTTACACTGTGAACCCACAACCATTACGAAGATATGTTTGCGGAGAAACTCACCTTTGCCTTCTGTTCTTCATTACATCACGATCAACATAGGAGGTAGAACACTCAATTCTAGAATGTAAGAAACTGGAGTTGTTACACTATGTTTTGGAGGCAACTTCTAGAGAAAAACATGAACATAAAATTCTTCACTTCAAAGAGTTAAGAGTAGAAAATCAAACACATAGATCCTTATAAAATCAATCTAATCATATTTTCTCTATTGTGTTCTTTTAATTCACATTTTCGATAAGTGTGTGTTTGTTTCATACACACGGTCTCTTGTTCTTGAACTAGAGGATACAAAAAATCCTCACAACAAACTTCTGTTACATATTGTTTTCCCATGTATAACTGTAGAAGAGACCTTGTTTGGTATGTGTTGTTTTTCATTCCCATAAAGAACTGTGATAGAGAGTGTGAACCCCAGACAGTTTGTGAAAACTGTTGTACAGCCTGATACATGTTGTGTATCAGGTTTATTGTTAATATAAACTGGTTGGAGGCAGGTGATCACCGTGTGAAGAGGATTATGTCATGGAATGAGACCTAACATCTTTGTAAACATTTCTGTGCACTATATTTTGTTATACTATATTTTATATATTTTCTGTTGTTTATTTCTTAGACATTAAACTGTTTTTCATTTACTTTGATAGTTAGTTTTGGTAAGTATTTGTATGTGATTAATTCAGTAAAATTAAATTAAAAGTGGAATAAATGTTTTACACTAATTCAACTGGGGACTAATCAGCCTTTGAGAAACCTATTGACCAATTAGACATTTATATATCTACTGCCATAATTAACTGGGCCATTTTCAAAATATGGGGGATCATTATAATAATGTTTTTCAATAGAAATATTAGTTGGGAACTCAATTCACCCCCTATTGAGATTCCACTCTAAATAAAAAAAATTATCTGAGGACATTAGTTTAGTTTTTATTAGTACTAACTAAACTATTGTGAAACTCATCAGATTCATTAACTATTATTTTAGATGATTTTAAATATCATAAAATTTCTGTCATATCTACATTTTTTGTCCATTTCAATTCTATTTAACAATGGATAACAAAGTTTAGGGTGATTCTACTAACATTCCACCTTTCATTAATGGTAATAATTATACTCAGTGGAAATTAATAATGAAAATGTATCTAGAGAGCATGGGACCTAACATCGGGGACACAATTTATGAACAACATGTATATCCTGCTACTACTAGGGACACATGGTCTCAGTTGACTAAAGCTTAATATAATAATAATTGTATATAAATTAATTCTTTGTAATGTTTTCTAGGATATGATGAATTAAATAGAAAATCTTCTTATAAAACTAAAAAGGAAATTTGGGATACTTTAGCTATTTCTCATAAGGTAACAACCAATGTTATATAATGTTATTAAATACATATACTATTAAATATGATAATTTTAAAAATTAAGACTGATGAACCAATATCTGAAATGTATCTCAGGTTAAATGAAATAATGAAAACCATAAGTCTTCTTGGAAAAATATTGGACATTAAGGATCAGATTATGATATTGCTTTGATGCCTACATGATAGATGAAAAGGAACATCTGTTTCCATCCAATAATCCTGTGACATAGTCATGAAACTAGTGAAGGAATTAATTGGAAAGATTATGAAGTATGAAGAAGAGGTTAAATTAAATTTATAAGTATAATAATAACCAAAAAATAAATCTATTTCATTCTAGATTTTTACCTTAAAGAAAAAAGATAATAAAAAGGCTCATTCTCCTATAGACACTTCCACAAGTGAAGACTCGGATTCTGAAAATGATGATGAGATGGCTCATCTTACTTGGATATTCAAGAAGTTTTATCATAAGAATTTGTTTTTTGAAATTTGAACTATAAAGGAATATATGATAATAATGTACCGTGGAAAAAGTATACAAAATGGAATGATAACATAAATTATATTTTCTTTAATAAGTGTAAACGAAAAGGTCATGTGAATAGTTGATTTCTATGAGATCAAACATAAAAAGAAGAATGAAGACAAGGGACAGTGATATATAATGTATATGAAAGATTCTTGGAGTGACTCAGAAGATAGCTCAAGTGGATCTGACACTTTTGATATTGAAAAGAACAAACATGCAAACCTATGATTCATGACAGAAACATTCGAGGTAACACCCAATTCTCATACACATAATGCTTACTATTATGAGAATGAAAGTTAATCAAACAATTTGGAAAATAAGACTAAATATGAACTATTTGAGTTATGTGGAATTCTTGAGGAAACATTTAATGAACTCAAGGACAAATATAAATTATTGAAAAGACTTCATGCTTTATATTTCAATTATAACTCTGGTCTGAATATTGAAAAAAAAATTATGCAGTTGTAAAAAGAAAATACTGAACTTAAATTGTCTAATAAGCAATTAAAAAGTGATATTGAAAAATTCACTATAGGTAGAGATACCTTAACTCAATTTCTAGGAAAACAAATTTCTCCAAAATAAACAACTCGAATATGATATCATCTAGGACAATGATAAATTATTAAGAATAAATTTTTTTCCAAATTTTGGATATTTCACTTCTAATTCATGTTCGGGATGATCTTTGTATAAAAAATTCTCTAAAAGACATAAAAAAATTTTAATCTCAAAACATATCTGTTGATTGTGGGAAAATTGTGAAAAAAGTATGGGATCAAAAAGGATTACTTTCTAACCTCTCTAGACCTAAGATAATTTATGTACCAATGTTATCCTACACTTCATCTGTTTTGCATGAAAACTGTTTAAAGAGATTCTGTAAAACATTATGCTACTTGGAGAGTCGATGTTCAAGACACATGACATGGGACTACTCATTCTTCAAAATCCAAATTAATGTTTATTATGGACTTGTAATGTTTCATGATGATGCAAAAGGGAAGATTGTTGGATTATGACAAATTGGTCACCCTAATACTGTATTAAAATAAAAAAAGTAATTTTTGTTGATCGGTTAAAGTACAATTTACTAATTATCGTTCAGTTATATGATGATGGTTTTAATGTTAAATTTGAAAATAATATCTGAAATCTATTTAATTTTAGAAATTATTTAATATTCACTGCTTTTAGAAAGGAAAATGTATAAGCTATTGATATAAATTCTCTAGCTATGAAAAACTATTATTGTTTAAATTATATTCATAAGGAATCTAGGTTATGGAAAAAAAGATTTAGACACTGAAATGTGCACTCTCTTAGGAAACTAACTATGAATGTTTTTGTTAGATACTTGCTTAAATTGGAATTCCTAATTAACAATGTTAGTAATCCTTGTCAAAAGGTAAAACAACAGAATGATTCTTTCAAACCTATGAAGGAATATTATAATTTCAACATCATGAGTTGGTTCACATGGAATTGTTTGGACCATATATTGTTTCACGGTTAAATGGTATGCACTATGTTTATGTTCTTGTAGATTATTTGTTTAGATACACATGGGTATACATTCTAGCTCACAAAATTGAATAATTTTCTTACTTAATTATATATTCAAGGTCTCTAGAAAATATTAGTGGACATAGAATTAAGACTTTGAGAAGTGATCATCACCGTGAGTTTCGAAATCATGAATTTGAATCCTTCTACTCACATAATGGCTATACTCATAATTTATATTCTCATAGAACACCCCAAAAAATAGAGTTGTGGAATGATGATATAGGATATTTGAAAAGATTTCCCAGACTATGCATAATGGGTATAATCAATCTATCTATTTTTTGGCTAAAGCTGTTAATACAGCTTGCTAAATTATCAATAGTGTCTTAATTAGACCTGTTCTGAAGAAGACCCCTTATGATCTATGGAATAATAAGAAAACTATAGTCAATTACTTTAGAGTTTTTGGCTGCAAAGTCTTCATCCTTAACACTAAGGACAATCTTGACAAGTTTTCTTCCAAAAGATATAATGGGATATTCCGAGGATACTCAATCACTAGTAAAGCGTATAGAATATTTAATAAGAGAACTAAATTCTTGGAACAATAACTTCATGTGAAACATGATGAGACCAATCCACCTGAACCCAAAACCATTTTGAACTCCTTGAGCATGATATGTCAATTCTGGACCATAATGATAGAGACAGTGAGCCCTTAGTGAAAACAACCAGTTCTAGAAATTGTCTAGAATCTATGAATGATGAGCTTTTACCTATAGACATTCAATAAGAGTCTATTATAAATCTTTCTAGATGAAATAGAATTATTAAAAAACATCCTTTAGAAACTTTAGTAAGTTATTTATATAGAGGAACAAAATCTTGAGCATCTATGAGAAACCAGGTTGAACATCAAGCCTTTCTTTCACAGCAAGAACCTAAAATATTGATGATGCTATCAATGATTAATTTTAGGTGATAGCTATGATTGTAGAATTAAATCAATTTTAAAGAAACAATGTTTGGGAATAAATAGAAATACCTAAAGACACATTGCCCATAAGCACTCAATCTAAGGCCTGGAAATCCTGTGGAATTTTATTTTCTTAAATACATGGAATTTTTACGAGTTCGCAGTTTCTGAAGACAACTGATTCCGAGGCCTGGTTTTCCATGAATCAATTTCTGATGTTTTGTTCATGTACGTTCACTGAACGTATGTGCATGATTTTATATCATTTGAATAGATGAACGGAATTGAAATCTAAGGGCACCGTTGAACTCGCATCACCAGCATTCACTTAAGATGACCTTTACTGTGGTTTTGTTTTATCGAGATTGAATGTTAGTTTTGGGGTTTCTAATTAAAATTAAAAGTTAAATAAAAATGTGTGTGTAACAAATTTTTATTCGAAATGTGGTTAAAGTATCTAAGTGGAATTTATGGGTGGGGCCCACCACACCCAAACCTCCCTTCAGAGGATATAACTAGGGGTGGGTCCCACTAGTTTAAACTCCCCTTAAACACCCATGTGACTCTGAATTAAATTCAAATAGAGTCTTTTAAAAATCCCATAACCTCGTTAAACCCCTTAAACTCTTGGTCTTCCCTTTAATGTGCCCACACAAATAATTGATGTCTTAATAAATTAAATTGTGTGTTTGAATTATTTTGAATTCATTATGCCAACATTAAAATGGGAGAAGATATTATTTTACTTGGGTTGGAAATATTTTGGTGGAACGGAGAGAGAGAAGAACTAAGGAGATCTTATTTCCCTCAACGAAGAACGCTTCTTCATCCTTCCAATGAAGAATGACGATAATCGTCTTCTACCATTCGATAGAGAAAAAAGGGAAGACACCGCCTGAAAAGAATGTGGACAATGACGATGTCACCTCCTTCCGACGTCAGTGGAACGATGCTGCCATCCTGTGACTTTGTCAACGGTCAAAGACACTAAAATTCGGGTTTAAAATTCGAGTTTGAATTCCTTTCTTTTAAGATCTTCTTTTCCCTTGGCTAAAATAAACAGCCGTGGATCGACCCCCGAACATGTCGATCTGCAGAACGGATGTTGATTATGAGATGCTTTAGACATTAAGCTGGGTATTGTTTCTTGTTTAATTATATGATGGATTACTGTTTAAGCCTCTAACGTGGAGGGCATGGGAAAAAGAAATAGCACGGACCCTCCGTCAATTGGTTCTTTATGCGCAGTTTGTTGGGCAATGGGTGAAAGGAATGAAATCCCTGATTTGAGGCCGTCGTAGTAAAGAATAGGACTCGAGGAAGCCGTAGGTGCAGAAAAGAGTAAAAATGGACCACCAGAATGACTCCAGTGGCTCACAGAGAAGAGCAACAGTGCGGGTGGCCGGCGCAGCAGCACCGGCGACCGGAGGCTGCGGCCAGCATCGGTCGGCCACCGTGGTGTGGCAGCACCCCTCGTGCGCTGCCGGCGGAAGGCTGCTGTGGTGTAGCGGAACCCGCATCTGTGGGGGTTTGGGAAGGATGGGTGGTTCCAGCTGGCACCGCCATTACGAGACACCCCCCCCCCCCAGCTCTGCGCCTTATGCGTAACGTGCTCGACCAGCCTGTCGACCCGCTGTCAGACGGGCGGGTCGTTCCGCCCTAACGCGGGTCGGGCCGCCGCCACCAGGCTGGTCCATGCCCACCGGGCCGGGCCATGCCCTACCGGGCCAGACCTGGATCCAGGTTAGGTCGACCCGGTTCGGGCGGACCCAGGGCAGGTTGGGACAGGTCGGACCGGACCCCAACCCCCCCTCTTTGGACCACTTTTGGTTTTTTCATCAATAACATGAGCTACGGACCTCCGATCAAATCATCACTAGTTGATTAGGATTTCTTGGATCGAGATGGTCGTTTTAGTATATTACACTTAATTTTTTGGCAATGTTTGGTTATGGCCGGGTTGGTTCGAACCCGAAACCAACCGGGCCCTTGGAGCAAAAATGTTTACAACTTAAGGACCAGACACTGATTGACGTTTCGTAACCTATGATGGATTTATTTTGAGGAGAAAATCCTTTTGGAATACTCCACACATTATTGGAATGAGTTTGAAGTATGTCCAGGATGGATTGTACCCGAAATCCAACCGGACCCTTAGAACAGAAATGAAAATAACTCTAAGACCGGGTGTCTGATTAACGCTCCATCTGTCGCATTGGGTTCCTTTTATTGAGACGAAACTACATGATACATAAAATCATGACATTGTGACAGTTGATGTATCGACACTTTTCTCGGGGAGCGGACCCTCCCGGAATAGAGCATGCTATGTTCGGGAACTCAATGGCTGGTTGTGACTAAGATGACAGAATCCTACGTGGGTTCGACAGAGATGACATCTGTACCGGGATCCTACGTGGGTTCGACAACGATGAATACTTTACCAGAATCATACATGGGTTCGACTGCGACGACTTCTGTACCGGGATCCTATATGGGTTTGACAGTAGTGACTTCTGTACCAGGATCCAACGTGGGTTCGACAGTGATGACTTCTGTACCAGGATCCTACGCGGGTTCGACAGTGATGACTACTATACCAGAATTCTACGTGTGTTCGATAGTGACGACTTCTATATTGGGATCATCTGGGGGTTCAACAATAGTTAATTCTATATCAGGATCTTATTTGGTTTCGACTGTACTGACTATTGTACCAGAATCTTACGTGGGTTCGAAAATGACGACTTATGTTCCAGGATCCAACGTGGGATCAACAACGCTGATATTGTTCCGGGTTCCTATGTGGGTTCGATAGAGGCGATGATTCAGAGGCTACATCTAATCATATCTATCCCTCTTCATGAGTTGTATACCCATGTGAGCTGAGTCATGTATTTCAAACATTATCAATGTGGTGATTGACTTTACTTCCTTTGTGGAATGGTTTGTGCTTGGACTCGAGAGTGGGAGTTGGACTGGGATTGATAACATAGGTATATGTATAGGCATATACCTAAGTAGGTTTGGTTGATACTTCTTGATTGTATCTTTATACTGTGGTTTATCCTTTTTGGATTCTGTGAGACCTTGAGGGTCTTAGGGTCAATACTAAGTATCATTATACTTACCCCTGCATAGGTTATGCCCACACCTCATTGTGTTGGATGTAGACAATGGACAGTATTGACGAGGCAGAGTGTACGAGGACTGGATGGTACCCGAAGGTGGACCTCACGACGAGTCAGTACCCAGAGGAGACGAACTGACGTAGAGCACTGAGGAGGATATTTGTACCTACCCTTCCGGTAGGATCTATGGTGGATGATACAGGAGCTACTTGGATACTTCCAGCTGTTTGTTATTTTTATTTGTACCTATTTTCCCTTTCCTTTTACTTTACTGTTGGGCTTGTATTTATGGCCCTTGTATTTTCCAGCACTTCTTTTGTATTCAGTTTTTACTTGTATTTTTCTTCCGCTTGTTCTCTGGTTGTGTTTGTTTGCAGTTATAAAGGCAATGCCTTCCCAGTTTAGAAATTTACACCTTTGGTGCTAATCGCTAGCCCCAGGCCTATAGAAGGCGGGCTTGGGGTAGTTTCGACACGGGCCTCAGGGGAAGGTTCGTGACCTCAAATGGGTGTTTAGAAATAAAATTGATGAATATGGAGACATAGTTAGAAACAAGGCTAGACTAGTTGCAAAAGGATATAGTTAAGAAGAAGTAATAGACTATGAAAAACCATTTCACCCATAGCTATACTAGAATCCATTAGGATACTACTTCCTTATGCAGCTCATCTAAATTTCAAACATTATCAAATGGATTTCAAAACTGAATTTTTAATGGGTATATAGCTGAGGATGTATTTGATGAAAACCCCATAGTTTTAAAAATCCCCATTTTTCAAATCATGTCTTCAAACATTCAAAAACCCTATATGGTCTGAAACATGCTCCAAGAGCATAGTATGACAGATATAGTTCATTCCTTATTTCAAAAGTTTTTACTAATGGAATAACAGATCCTACTATCTTTTTTTAAATGGATTTCCAAATATGTTTTAATAGTACTTATTTATGTTGATAACATTATTTTTGGATCATCTAACAATTCATTATGTATGGAATTCTAAAAAATTATTCAAGTTGATATTAAAATGATTTTAATGGGGGGACATAAATTTTTCCTTGGATTTCAAATTTTTCAAAATAAAATTGGTATTGTTTTAAATCAGAGTAAATATATCAAGGATATCTTGAAACAATTTCGGTTGGACTGCAATAAATGTAGTGATACACATATGAGTACCACCTGTAAGTCGGATGATAATGAAACTGGTAAACTAGTGGATCTAACCAATTACAGAGGTATGATAGGAAGTATACTCTATCTTGCTGCTATCAAACCTGATATTGTGTCCAGTGTATGCATGTGTGCTAGCTTTCAATCCAACCATAAAGAGTCTCATCTAACTACTGTTAAATGGATTTTTAAATATAGTAGGTGTACTACAAAATATGAACTATTTTTTCCAAGTTGACAATAATTTGTTTTAATAAGTTATTCAGATGCTAGTTTTTTTGGTTGCAAGTTAGATAGAAAGAGAACCTCAAGAACATGTCACATTTTAGGCAAGTCACTAGTATCATGGTGTATTATGAAATAGAATTTGTTTGCATTATCTACTGTGGAAACAGAATATATAGCTACTGGGAGTTGTTGTTCTCAAATTGTGTTTATGAAATACACTTTACTAGACTACGGATATCATTCCATACATGTCTCTATAACGTGTGATAAAACAAGTGCTATTAATATCTATAAAAATCTAGTATATCATGCTAGGACAAAGCACATTTTTGTGAGACATCACTTCTTTAGAGATCATTATCTAAGAAGTAATATCACTTCCAAATTCATTTGTACTGAACACCAATTGGATAATATCCCACAATGCCTCTGAATTATGAAATGTTAAATTACATAAAATATGAGTTAGGTATGATAAACTATTAAGGGTTAGAAACCATGACATTAGGAACCTCACTGATAATACCTCACCGTTGGAACCTCACTGATAAGGCATCACTATTGGACCTCACCGTTACAGACCTCACCATTAGAGACCTCCCCATTGGACCTCACTGTTAGAAACCTCACCATGGGACCTCACTATTAGAAACCTCATTGTTGGACCTAACCGATTTGAATCCTCACTGATTGGACCTCACCGTTAGAAACCTCACATTTGGACCATACTGTTAGAGACCTCACTGTTAGACCTAAAAATTAGATACCTCACCATTAGACCTCACCGTTAGAATACTTAGTGATAGAAACCTCAACATTTGAAACCTTGCCAGTGTAACCATACCGATAGTTGATGTATTCAAGAATTAGTGTTTTTATCTGGTGGAATCTAAAACATTTTCTGCATTACTTATTTATTTTATTTAATTTTTTGATCTCTAAATTATAAAATTAATGTATTTACCACATTTAAATCCACCTCAAAATATTTCCTGAATAACATTCTCCCTAACCTCCGAACCTAACCCTCTTCCAAAACCCATGAACCGCTTCAGATCGCCTGGAAATAGTGAAGAAACTATTGGTCAGTGATAAATGGGATTCACCAAATCCAGAGACACCTCAAGTAGTGTCGAGTAGCGGAAGTAAGGTAGTGGAAATGTTGATCAACCCTCATCTGTCAAAGAGAGAAACATTATTTGAAAATGGACTCAATTATGAATGGTTGTTTATGAGATGATCTTTAGTCCTGAAGGCACTTGAAGCTCAAGACTGTGTTGAATGTTTTTCAAACCACAATAGAGCTTATTACCCGATGTTAGTGAATGTTTTTTTATGTGTTTTTGAGTTTTGAACAAACTAAAGATGAGAACATAATGTCTTAATGGGTGAATGGAATAAGTATGAGTATTTCCTCTATTGAATGGGCTGAGTGTCTGGGAGTACCACATGAAAAGATTCATGACTACTAATTAGGAATGGTTCCTCCCACTACTGATTTCATGTGTTTTGAGGAAGCCTTATCTGATCTAATAGGGAGTGTGATCCCGAGGAAAGTGATTGTTATTGAAATAGAAGGATAGGACATGCTACTGTTTATGTTTTTCCAACATGTCTTAAGTTCTGGAGAAGGGACTTTTCTAATTTAAAATTTTAGAATATATTTATTTTATATATATTGAATCATGGAACTCATAAATAGAATTCATAGAAGGGAGAAAATTTCAAGAGACAACGATGAAAAAGATAATGGTGAATAATGGTGGGAAGAAAATGTCTTCTGTGGCATTAGTGGGACCTCAAATGATGAGGAGGACACTGAGTCTTGTCATACTAACTTTGATACTGCTACTGATGTTTTTGGAGAAGAATGTCTTAGTTTTAGTCATTTGATGGGGAATATATAAATGGTTGAAGGTGTAGATGAAGAGGTTGTTGATTCTGTTGAAGCTAAATTTTTTTAGAAATTGTGGAAGATTATGTAGAAGAAGTGGTAGTGGAACCTCTTATTGATGAATATGCTCATGTAGGTATGGAAGAGATGGATATGGTTGATTAGGAGAATGCTCTAATTGAGGGGGAGGAACCTATTTCCGCATGTTTAGTTACGGTAGCCCAATGATTAGAGGATTCCTCAAAAGACCATAGATTTGTGGTCTGGGGCTTAGATTAAAGAGAATCTGATGATGACCAGCCAATCATAAGTCCTCCAAATCATATTATGTTAGAAGACACTGTTGTGTATCCAGTATTACTTTTTCCTCATGACAATGTAATGAAGGCTGATTCGGAATCAATGAAATCGGATATGAAGAGCCACTTTGATGATAGAGTTATTGGGTTAGAGAGGGATATGACTCACAATCAATAAGTTGTCACTTGTAGAGTAGAAAGGATAGTTTTTTCCTCTCACACCATCCTTCTATAAGAGGTAAAGGACTGTCAAAAGAACATTAGAACCTTGTTATATTCTATATAATCGATGAAGATGTCTGTTGATAGATTAGAATCCTGCATGGTTTCAAGGGTTCTGGTGGAAAATGATCATTTATATATTAAATGTGTAGTTTAGAAATTGGTTACTATGTTTGAGGACTTTAAGAAGTCCACAGACTCACATGTGAGTGTCCAAGATGATGATGTGAAGAGGATGATTAGTAGGTTGACTATATCTTGAAACAAGAAAATGGATTTCACAATGTCTCCATTGTGTGCATCTACTTCTTCATCTACTTCTCCTCTAATTGATCTAGAATCCTTCAAGATAATTGTTCGATAATAAGTTGATATGTTCTCTAGTATTAGTACCATAGTTCCTCAGTCTAGGACTTAGGTTATTTCCACTACCATAGAAATTCATAACCTTGTGGGAAATTATCTAACGGAAGATGATAAAGATAAGAAGGGCATCAAGGAACAAGTTTACTTCTAGTAAAAAAGTGTGTAATCTAAGAATCATATGGATGGTCACTCCATGTTTCTGTTGGAAAACATGAGGATTCCACCTATCACTCAATTCTTTTAAGGATCAGGTTAGCAGGCTTAGAGAGTTGACTATTTGGGATAGGCCTAGGTATGGTGGTCAGCAGGGTAGAATGTGTAGCAACAGAAGAATCAGTAGACCTGTAGTGAGTAGATATTTGAGGAATGGTGGGGGTAAAGCTTCCAAAGGAATGTGCATGAGCCATCATTGGAGTATCACTAGTTGACTATTTCCTTGGTGAAATTTATGGAGAATAAGGATGATTTTATTTCAGTTATAAAAAGATGAGGAAGTATTATTATGGACTTCTGATATCTTCTTTTCCCCTTCCACCATGTTGAATGCACTCCCATAATTGTTCCTCTATCATGTCCTTCTACCTTAGGTGCAACAATATCTACTAGTGCTACTCCAATGATGACTCATGCATAGGCCTTCGGAAGCTTGACCCCCACCATTCCTCAAATATCTACTCACTACAGGTCTACTGATTCTTTTTTTGCTGCTCCTTCTACCCTGCTGACCGCCATACGTAGGCCTATCCCACCATCTTGAGAACTTGTTTCCTCCACATCAAAAGACAATGCTCCTATGAACATCGCTGATGTGGATTGAATAAGGGATGTATTTTTTGATAGGGATATTGGTATCATTTTTGTATATTATAATTTTTCTTATTTATTGGAAAATCTTCTTTTGTTACTTTTTTTCCTCCTTTATTTTTGTTAACCACATTGGAAGAGAAATATTTATGATTTAATCTGGAATATCAAACATACATAAAGTGAGAGAAACAAGTTAGGTTTAAGTATTAAGATACCTAAACATAAAGGAGACATTTTTTATGTGTCCTGAACTCATTGCATATATATACATATATAATATCTATATTTTTCAATATTAAACATGGTTACAATATTCTTACACTAACCTATGAATATATTAGAAAATGTTCTTGACACTAGTTCTTAAATTACAGATATAATTTGGGATTATCAAAAAGGGGGGAGACTGTTGGACTCACCTATTTTGATAATCCCAAATCATGTGTAATTTATGTGATAATTATGTTTCCCTTACATGATAATCATTTATGTGAAATTAATGTTTATATCAATGTGATAACGATGTACATTTAATCTAAATTCTCTCTTGTTTAAAGCTCTAAGTGAAACATTTCTCTAAGTAAAAAGGTCACCGATTCAAAGGTCACCGATGCAAAGGTCACTGATGTAAAGGTCAATGATGCAAAGGTCACCGATGCAAAGGTCACCGATGCAAAGGTCACCGATCAAAAGGTCACCAATGCAAAGGTCACAAATGAAAATGTCACTAATGCAACGTTTATCGATGAAAAGGTTACCGATACATGGTCACCGTTACAATATCACCGAGGAAAGGCTACTATTGAGAAGTTTACCAATAGAGAGTCACCAATGAAAGGCTGCTGTTGAGAAGGTTACCGATGGAGATTTATCAATTGAAGGTTACCGATGGAGAGTTATCCATTGAAGGTTACCGATGGAGAGTTATCAATTGAAAGTTTCAGATGGAGAGTTATCAATTTAAGGTTACTGATAGAGAGTTATCAATTGGCAGTTTCCGATAGAGAGTGACCATTGAGAAGGATACCAATGAATGATGTTGATGTGCACTTACTTTGGAAGCATTATGTTGTGAAGGGTACCATTACCAGACTACCTTACTCTTCTACTCCGTACTTTTCAAATTCATAAGATTATTATAATGGTCATATTTGTTATCTTTAATGCTTCTCAAATTAATTAATGTTGATTGTAGACATATCGAGAGACTGTATCTAGGGACAATATGATGTATGAGAACAACCACACTTTATGTACTTATTCCTGCTGTCGGACATCAAGTATACAAGAGAAGAAAGAAGAATGCATGATAAGAACATACGAATGTGAGTAAAGATGCACTGATGAGAAGCATATCTAAGTATATGATAAAAATACTCACAAGATCAAAGACGAACCATCCAGTACTTACAGTGTGAAACCAAAAGCATCCCGAAGATCATTTTAAGGACAAACTTACTTCTTCCTTATGTGATTCATCAACACATGGTCAACCCATAAAGTAGGAAATTCAATTCCTGAAAGCAAGAACCTAGAGTTTTGACCCTCTTTTTTGGAGACAACTTCTATAGAAAGACTCAAACATAAAATTCTCCACACCAAAGAGTCAAGATCTGAACTAAAAACACATAGATCCTTCTAAACTCAATCAAAATATATTTTCTCTACTATGTTTTATATTTTATATTTCTGAGAAGTGTGTGTTTTTGTCATACACACTGTCTCCTATGCTTGAACTGGAGGATACATAAAATCCTCACCTCAAAATTCTCTTACATCTTGTTTTCCTGCATTTAACAAAGGAAAAGACTGTTTGTGGAAAGTGTTGTATTTCATTCCCCCGAAGAACTGTGGTATAGGGTGTGATCCTTGGATAGTTTGTGAAAATGGATGTAAAGACTGATATAAGATTTGTATTAAGTGTATTGTTAATATAAACTTCTTGGTTGTAGGTGATCACTAAGTGGAAAGGATTAAATCTCACCTTGAGACTGAACCTCTTGTTAAAATTTTCTGTTCACTATATTTTGATATTCTATGTTTTATCTATTATCCATTATTTTTTACTAAAAAAAATTCATTCACTTTGATATTTAGTTTTGGTAACTGTCTGTATGTGTTTAATTCATTAAACTTGTTACAAATTTTTAAGAAGTGTTTTACACTAATTAAATTGACGACTAATCACCCTTTGAGAAACTTATTGACCAATTAGACATCTATAGCTCTACTGCCTTAAATAACTGGGTCATTTTTAAAATTTGGTGGATCTTTATAATAAAATTTTTAAATGAAATTTTATTTTGGAACTCAATTCACCCCCCTCTTTAGATTTCACTCTGACCAACAAAGTTTTTATTTGATATCATTGTAACCACTTTATGAACTCAAAAATCAATTCATATTATAATTATAAATCTTATTTTGGGGATAAGAATAAACATTTTACATCATGTATTTTATACACATAGTTATGAATATATTTTTTTCAAATAAAGAATTTATTTTACAACATTCCAATGTAAAATACATGTTTCCATATTGGTTTAATTTTTCAAACATTCATTATTCAATCATATTCTACATTATTTTATTCATCAGTTATTTTATATATTATTTTAATCTTTAAACCCTTTCCTATATTTTAACAATAAATCATTGCAATTATTTTTATTGGGTTTCAAATTTAAATTAGAGAAAATTAACTCACACACACATTATTTTATACAAACAAAATGTTTTGATTGATTTAAAATTCATTCATTTATAATTTTTATGGATTCAATAAAATAAAATATTTCATCATTAATTTTACGAGTACTCCTTCAATTACCATAATTTTCTCAAAATTTACTAAGATCCATATTTTGAGAGTAATATTTTTATTTTGGTTAAATTTTAATTTATTATATTTTTTTATTTTAAAATTAAAAATATTATCTTATTTATATTTTTGTTTATTTGTTTATTGAAAACACTTTTCCAAAGAAATACTTAATTCTAAAGGTTGTAATATCCATTTAGGAATTCATTACATCATTAGAGGATTTTAACTATACTAACAGAACATAAAATTTACTAGAATGATTATTATACTTCCATTTTCAATAGATTTTTTATATTCATATATTTCCCTTCCTATGATTTAATCTAGACATTAATATTAAAATATTTTCATAGATAAAATATTCATATTAAATTTTCATCCATCTTCACACGTTCTCTTTAAAAATTGTTTTTCTGAGAACTCAATATCCTTTAAGAATTGATTTTATTCCTCAAATATTTATTTATTAATTTTTATCGATTTTTTAGAAAATTTATAAATTTAATGATATTTTATTCATTGACCTAAATTTATCATCCTTATTTCTAAGTTAAATAATATTATCTTCAATAATGAATTTTATTCATTTTTTAATTTTATGAGTAGAATTTAGGTTCAAAACAATATCCAATGATCACTTATTCTTCATTATCACTTCCTTGGAATCATAGAGTCTAAATTTATATATCACATGGATTTCACTGGAATATTTTAAATAATTATGAAACAAATTAACAATGAAAATATTTGTCAAATAATGATGACATTAAAATCAATATATTTTTTCATTTTCTTTACATAATTCATTAGAATAGGGTTGATAAATATTACATTTTCCTTTATAAAATAAATTGATAAAAATTTATAAAAATATATAATATTTAGTTGGAATATTTTAATAAGGAACATCCCTTTAAAACATATTTATTAGTGAATCCATTTTTATCCTCCTAAAATTAAAATGAAAAATCAGCACTCTCGGAATCATTTAATATCCCAAAAATCCTATTGTAATATTCATATATTATTAATCAATAATAATATCATGTATGACATCATAATGTAAATTAAAATCTAAATTAATGTATTATTTTCATCATAATATATAGATTCATTAATTATTGGCTTGACCATAATAAAAAACATTTGCAATAATATATATCCACCAATAATTTGAAAATAAAATGCATGAAATAGTCTTAAATTATAAAATTAATCTATGGAAATATATAAATGGTTTATTATTGAATATTAAATCTCAATAGAGATAATCAAAAAAAATATTAGTTTATGGGTAAAAATTGAAACATTACTATCATAAGGTATGAATATGGACGTAATCACATTAAAACATATACTAATTAATTTACTAGTTTAACCTTTAATAGTGTTATTTTATCTTGAATCCCACATTAATATGGTTATAATTAAATCTATTTTATATAAATTGATTTTATTTTTCATTTAATATTTCTAACTCACTATCTAGAAAACCCATTATGTATGAAATATAAATATATCACGGAATGATTTACACGGATTGAAAAAATATAGGGCCAAACCAAGTGATATAGGAAGCTCAACAAAAATAATAACTAGTAATACAAAATCATTTATATTGAGTATAATTCCTAGATTATAATTCTATATAAGAATCACTATCTTTTATTTCGTGGGGGAAATTCCATATACAATGTGTAACAAAATACAACGAACACTCATACAACTGTTGTAACGATGCTAGTAAGAATAATTTTTCCATCATATAGTGATCCACTATAGAACATCCTTATTATTTATCTTCACTCGACTAGCTTCATCATTATAATTAAAAGTTAAGAAGGATACACCATTATACATGTAAAATACTTAATTTATTTCATTACAAATATACAATGAAATGTTGGGAATTTAAGATATCATCACTTACTATTATTACAATTTTCAAAAAGATCCCTAAAATTAATTTTTCTTATATTTTATTATATGTCAATTTCAATCCTATAAATTCATAAAGAGTTATTTATTATTCATTATAGTATCATTATTTAGCATCCATAGAATTTATTTATTAAAAAACCCAACATGTAGTACCAAAGAACACAGGTCCACCTCCCTCTATTTTAAAGGACACTAACTAGAAGTGAGGAACAAAATGTATACAACTATAACACCAAAATATATTAGTATTTATATTCCAATAAATAAATATTGTTGTGAATTATATGGGTAAAAGATAACATAAAAATAAAATGATAATTTACATATTATAATTATAAAATAAACTTTAGTAAATAGAATATATTAATAATTACAATTCTTCCACTATGTTATTTTGGATTTATTGATGAAATTTATCAATTATTTAGAAACAAATTAATGTGATGTGATTGAAATAATTCAATGTTAAAAGTGATATTTTTAAATGAAATATTTTTATGTGGTCTATATGCTAATAAATTTGTCACTTTTAAAATATTTCATTGTATTTACAGATATATTAACAATTAATTAACTGGAAATTTATATGAAATATGATTAAGAACAAATTATGTTTATAAATTTCAATTATCTATAATTTTTTTATTTATATTTAATATTTATATTTAAAATGTATATATATGTGTATATATATATATATTAATTTAAATGTGATTAAATGAACATCATAATGTAATTCATAATGTAAATAATATGTTAGAGTAAATTGTTGGGATTTTTCTGAAACTATTAATTTTTAGGCTAGTATTGAAAACTAATGATTGACATAATATTGTAACTTTTATGAAATATATCTGACATAGGAAGGAATTCAATGATTTAAAAAAAATTAATTAAAAAAATTTATTTAATAATTAGAATTAGTTATTTGAATATATAATTTTTAATTTCAAAACCCATGTTTGATATTTTATAAACTACGTTTGGTTTAAATAAGAAAATAAATACTATAATTATTTATAATTATTTAATTAAAAAATATTAATTTCATATTTTGAATGATTATAAAGTCAAATAAATATCCTCAGATTATTTATTATAAAAATAAATTCACAAGAATAAATTATATACCTCATTTTAGTAAAATTATATGCTTATGATTCTAAAAGATTTTCTTTCTAAAAAACATTATTGGTTGGAGTGGATACTCACGAGGGGGGTTAATTGAGTTCCTATTAAAATTTATGCTAAAAATATTTCTCTTAAAATCCCCCAATTTAAAAACTAAGTTAAACTGTAGTGAATTTGTACAGATTTTAAAAGATCAATTAGTTTCTCAAAGATTGATTAGGTCTCAATTAATTTTATCAGAAGATTGAATTATATTGTGAAACCAAATTACTCATTCACAATTAGTATAAACACTTGCTAATTTAACTATCAAAGTAACTTTAAAACAAATTGTATTTCAAAGTAATTAGAATAAGAATGGAAAATATATATAATATACTTTAGAATTAAACTAAGATGCACAAGAGATATCACTAAGAGGTTATTTCTCATGCTGAGACTTAGTCCTCTCAAAAAATTTACATAAATTTGATCCACACCCTGGATCAGGGTAAACAACAGTGAAAAGACTATCCAAGTACTAATACCTCTACCAAAGTTCTACGTAAGAATACAAAACAACAGCACACTGGCAGTCCAGGTCTTACTTGACCTCTACCACTATCCACAGTGGGATAAAAAAGAGTTATGAAAGGTTTGTGTTAAGGATTTAGAGATCCTCCAGTTTAGAACAGGAGATAGTGTGTGTATAAAATATACAGAGTATGCACAATGCTTAAAATATAAATAAAATAATCACTGAGAGAGTATATATGAGTTTAGAATGCTCTAGTGATTTGAAGTGCAACTCTCGACTCCTTTTGATTTGTCAGAAATTATACTGAGTCCTTCTCTGGTTTTTGTTTTGAAAACAGAGTGTCGTTTGCTTCCTGGGTTTCCAGGTTCACCTTGATCAGCTTCAGTGTATAAGCAGCTCGTTGTAGTTTTTCACTCCTTGACTAAGGTGCAGCTTGTCTTCTTCTCAATAATGAATGGATTCATGTATTTCCCGTGTTCTTTGAATATGGATGTAGTCTTTCTATATGCACCTCTTTACAGTATTCTTTTTCCCATTTTCTGCACACTTCCTGCAACTTCTTTACACACCTTTGTGCCTGGTCTTTGTCCTTCCTTTTATAGCTTTCATCTCCGACAATGGGAATGATTACCATTTATGGGTACTAGGTACGGTTCCCTGGCCTGCCAACAACCCACATTAAATAACAATGATTGCATTAAAAGCATTAAATATGACTATTTCTTAATAAATAAATAATATTGACAAAAATAGATTTTAGGAATTAGTGACTGGATGTCTTTGATCAGTAGCTTTATATCAGTAGATATGTAAAGGTGGACTTTGTAAAGTATTGAGCTCCTATCCGTAGCTCTTTATCCCTGTACTGGTAGCTCCTTGTATCGGTAGCTGTTACTCCGTTTATCAGTAGCTCTATGTAGTAGTGACTGCTATATCAGTAGCTTTGGTCTATCAGTAGCTCACTGGATTATCAGTAGCTTTCTTGTTTCGGTCTCTGTATCAGTAAATACACTTATCGATAGACTTTGTATCGGTGGCTATACTTCTATCAGTAGTTGTGATTCTATCGGTAGCTCTGCTTCTATCGGTAGCTCTATGAATCAGTGACCATTGCTTATCGGTGACTATGTATATCGGTAGACTATGTACCGGTAGATTTGTATCAGTATCTATAAGCATATTAGTGACTTAACACTTATCTTCTTGATGCAAAACATATCTGATTGAGTTAGAATTATATCAAAATTTGTATAAACATAGATAAACATTGAATAAAATATTTTAAAGATTATTTTATCATTATTTTCATATTGATAATAGAATGTCATAGATATAAGGAATTAATATATATATATATATAACATTATTTGAGATTTTCAAAGAATGTGAAAGCATAATTGGGATTATCAAAACAGGTGAGGTCAAAAATCTCCCCCTTTTTGATAATCACAACTTAGGATATTATAATCCCAAAATAATTAGAAATTTATCAGAGGATATTTCATTCAATCCAATTGTATGAGAGAAAACTATGTATTATAAAACATATATATCAAAGATAAAATATAAAACAAATGTACTCGAGGAAAATAAATTAATCTCATAAAAGGTAGTATTTCACCCCTTTGTCATATCCCATAAATGTTTCCTTTAGATAATATTTGTCCCCCTTTGTGATAATCAATAAGTGGGAAAACAAGGAAAAACACACGACAAGAGAAGTAATAGATGGTAAATGAAATTATGATCATATATATTTATTGGATAAAAAAGATAAAAATATAGACAAAAAGAAATACATGTGATTTTATCAAAAAATACTAGCCACTGATCAATCCACATCCTCAGCATGTGATTTCCCCTTGGGATTATTAAAAGTTTCAAGTGAGGTGGATGCAGGTGATGGCTTAGGAACTCCAGAGATAATCAGAGGTGGCTAAGCTACTAAAACTGTTCCTACCCTGTACATTGTAGTTCTCTGAGTGATCATAGGAGTAAGGCTTATGATAGCATGGGTTGGAGTCATCTGAACATGATAAGTAGTAGGGGAATATGTAGGTAAAGCTGGAGGTATATTAACTAGTCTAGCATCGATTTGATAGAAAGGCAACAATAGATTTCTGAAATCCATAATAATTTCTCCTCCTATTTCCATGGATGAAATGAAATCATCATTGTTTTCCATGAATTTTTCCAGTACAGGAGTCAACTCTATGAGCTTGATGACTTTTTCTCTAAAGGATTGATTGATTAGTGGTAGCTTCATGTTTTCTAACATAAGATTGAAATGATTATTGAGTTTATTGTTGGTGTAAACCCTTTGGAAATAATAATATACCTTGTTTTTCACTTCTTTTTGAGAAGTAGAGGATTCTCTGATATAGTCTTGAACAATCTTCATAATATCTCTAATGGTATCTCAAGTAGAAGTCACCACTTTGGTCAGATCTGATGAGTCCACAGAGCCACTGTTTGATTCTAAACCAAGCTCCTCCTTCATCAAAGCTCTAATCTAATCCAAGTCCACTGTAGGTCTGGAAGCAATAGAACCAAGATAGAAAGTCAGAGTTTCCTTGAAACTCTTAGTTTTCCCATTAATATGTTTTTTCACTTGGGAATCCTGGGTTCTGACATGATCTTTCATGGAGGTTTTAAATCCCTCAAAGACATATACCATCTGGATCACAACACTTTTGACATAAGCTAAGTCCTTGTCTGCTTGAGGTCTTGAACTCATATAACATTCTAAAGAGATAACAGACTTCTTTAGAAAGTAAACATCATCTGCCAGGCTTGAAATCTGATTCTGGAAAGCTCTAACTTCATCCACTATCTCTGCCATAAAGGTAGAGATATTATATCCAAGAGAGAGTTTAAAGGACTTTTCCAAATTGGTCATCTCTTCAACAAAGCAGTTCTTTAACTCAGAAACATAGGGTCTAAAAGACTCATTCAGCTCATTCTTTAAGGATTCAAGATCAGACCTGGTGATCATATCAGTAGGTGATACCACAACAGGTGCTCTTTCAGATACTATACTGGCCACAGAGTCATTCATAATCGATTGAATAGATGGCACTAGTGAAGCTTCAATTTTCCTTATTTCTTCCACAAAACTAATTTTGAAATCGGACTTCAGCATATCCAGGTCATGCATTCTGAACAAATCATCAGGTAACAACTCAGTCTGAATATCATAAATGATTTTTGGTCTATTGTTGGATGTCTGATTATTAGAATCTGGATAATCCAATCCACAAACCACAAAACCTGGGTCTTCTGCGCAATCCTCAATTTCAATTTCCACTGAAACACAACCAAACATGATTGGATGCTCCCCCTGAACTGGTGAATTCTATTGTATGGCTCCAGCACGCTCATCAGTGTGATGTTCCTCATCAGAATCTTGCACAACCATATATATTTCTGCAACAACAAGATGTTCCTCAGAAAGAGGTACATGTCCTTCTCTTTCAGCCAAAACAATCTCAACAGGAACAACTGAGCTTCCAATCAATGGACTCATGTTTGAGAAAATAGAGGCAGATGCTCTAGATTCGGATTCTTCTACTTCATCAGTCTCTGGGGCAGGTTTGTCCTTCTCTTCAATGGGTGATTCTTCTTCATGAAATTCTTCTTTATTTTCATCAGCAGGCTCTTTCTGATCTGATTTTTGATGAACTTCCTTTTCTTGTGACACAATTTCATGAGCTGTTCTAGGAGGTAAGTTCGGATCTCCTCCATCTGATGTAGAGGAATCTTCCTTGTCATGACCAAACCCGACCCGGGCTCGAGACGTAACTACCCCAAGCCCGCCTCCATAGGCCAGGGGCTGGCGACCAGCGCCGAAGGAACAATAACATGGAGAGGCCTTTTCCTAAGTACCAATACACACACATGCATCACACTCAATGAAAAAGTGAAGATTAAAAAGAAAAGAAAAGTACCAACTGTTATTAATAAACCATAAATACACATGGACCTCTAATTAGTACATTGTAAAATCTGAAGTTAAACTAAAAAGAAAAGGGTAAAACACGCGCCCAACCAGAAAAGTGCCACAACCCGACAACCGGTAAACAAAAGAAAACACTTGGGAGGGTCCCACACCTATAACTTGACTAAGACCACCGCACGTGGTCCAAGATCCTGAACTCCTATGGTCCGCTGAAGTCACGATCAACCTGTATGTCTCCTGCAAGGGCACACCAAGTGTGAGCAAAGCCCAAGTAGGGGTGAGTATAAAAAAACTCAGTAGGATACCCCGAAGGCTCAAGGGAGAAACAAAAAATGTAGCAAAGGGTGAGCAGTAGATCGAACAGTGAAAATTAAAGGAGTGAAACTGAGAGTACAGTAAAGATTACAACAAGGAGTTCAGTAGAGTAACAGTAGAGAGTCCATATCAACCCAACAAATGAAAGGAGGTAGGCTCATCCATACACAAGGAGATGGAAATGGTAAAAGGATGAACTTCTCGTCGAGTCTTCGCTACTTATAGTAGGAGAGTAGACTCGTCAAACAATGAGAAGCTAGACACGGAAATCACGTGGCATACCCCGCGCGTCTTCACCTCTCCTGGAGAGAGAGTAACCAATCCCATGAAGGGGGTACTGGAACAAGGTATATACCTATTCATATGCTCAATCAAGAAGCCTGAAAAAGATCATAAGGGGATCTCCATCCTGTATCTTAGAACAAGAATGTGAGTAGCCAATAGTCCCAGAAGTAAACACCATCAATGCCCAGCATCCCGCACGTCTTCCCTGAACTTCAAGTCATGGGGCTCAAATCACCGCACCTTGATAGTATCCTCTTTGGGTGGCACTGACTCTCCCACACAGTTTTAGGTCGTGTCCAAAGGATGCATTTCAGTGGGGAAAGTGCCACTCGTACTTGAGAGTTATAGGAGAACATCATGCCACACCTCGTCACTTTCCCACAGTCGAGAGGTCTTCTCAAAGTCGACAGGCGACCCCCTACCCGGCCCCACTGGAGAGTAATCCCTGGAAGTTGACAGGTTCCCACTGGAGGGAGACCCAGAAAGAGTCAATGGGTGCCACACTGCCCAGTCCCATAAAAGGGTAATCCACTGGAGGGATACTAGACTAAAGTCGTCGACGAGTCCCAATTCCTTGTCTCGTAAAAGGGTACTCCACTAGAGGGAGGCTCAGAACCATCATCGAGGAACACTTCCCAGCCCAGCTGGAGGTAAACCCGGTATCAGGGACCACTTCCCAGCCCCGCTGGAGGTAAACCCAAAACCGCTCTGGCCACCCCTGGTGGATGGTACTTCTCGGTGAAAAACGTTGTACTTACCATCCATGTTGTATGGTAGCACATTGGCTATCACTACTGGATGGTAACCCACTGGCCATCCCTGCTGGATGGTACCTCACCGATCAGCCCTGCTGGAAACAACCTCCTGGCCAGCCTTGCTGGAAACAACCTCCTGGCCCGCCCTACTAGAAACAACCTCCTGGGCAGAGGATCGGTGCCAACGTAATGTATTGGTCACACCAAATCCACAAGAACTCTACCAGGGAACACAAAGCATCTCTGCCAGCCAAACGATCGAGAACAAAACCAAGGGAAAATCAACCCTGGTGTCAAACAAATTAGTATAGAAGGACCCTATACGTCGCGAGGGGTCAAGGGAACACAAAGTAGATCACGACACACACATGGGTCCCACACAACATGTGGGTCCAAGTCAACTCCAATCAAGCGCACAAATGTTCTCAGGTACAAAAAACCACATGTACCTCCATGTTTTCCGGTATACTCCCAGACTATACCCCGTTTCCAGCCTAAAGGCTATCATGCACATGACACCCAACGTCAACGCAAAGGCGTAAATGTAACAACTCCAACTTTCCACCTCATCGTCCCAGGCACGACCAACATCATCTCTTCAAGAATTTACATCACTCACACGAGAGTGCATGTGATCACATTCCAATAGTCCGCTACAAACACAGTAGAAGAACTGCCACCAGATCACCTTCATATTTCTACATTTAATAAGATCACGTAAGAGGCTCCTCCCATGCGAACTGATTACCCCATTATAATCCTCGTGGAAAAACACTCAAGAACTACTATTTACTCACCTGAAATGATTATCCGATGGAAACGTCATCTATCACCGCTTTACGCCCAAATTACGTCCTTTGATACCGAGCCTCGGCCCCACAAATAGTCGGGTGCATCACAACATTGCAATCCCCTCATGAAAACACGTCAAAAGCACTGCTCACTTGAGTGGAATGGATATCCGGAAAAAACAATGCATTTCGTCGTACTGCACATGAGCGGTGCTTCATGGGACATGCATCCCGGTCCCGAAGTGCAATGAACGGATCACACTGTTGCGATCCTCTTGAAAAAGTCCCCAGGATAGACTATTCACTTTTCCAAAATGGATACCCGGTGATAAAGTTAAAAATCACCGCTAACTCCCAAAACGGCCCTCGTGAGGCCCGCACCAGCTTGAGTAATTAAAGTGGGAAGATTGCGCCATTGCAATGCCCTTGTAATAACACCCAAATTCGACTAGTCGCACGCCCCGAACGGATGACAGATGACAAAGTTTATAAACGCTAATCATAGCATAAAAGACAGGCCCTGGTGCCCACATCGCAACTCCAGTTTCGACGCCAGAAACCACAATGGAAAACTTCGGCTCAACACCAGAATCACAACGCCACTGACGACGCTAAAAACGGACATCTGATATATCCATGCCACTCGAAATAAGAACTCCCAGAAAACGCCAAACATACTTAATGCACATGTTGTTCCACCAAACCCCTCTTCTATGGAATTAAAAATTCCAAAGACCATCTCACGAAAGTTCATCTCAATGCGAGGAACACGTTGTCGTAGACGGCACGTGAATCTGACCCGTGATTTGTGATTTAGGGTGTTTTAGGGTTTTAACTGGCCGAAATGGGGTGGCCCAGGCTAGTTCGGCCGGCCCACCACTCCGTGAACCGGCGGTCCGCGGTTCACCGCGCGGTCCGCCCATCCATGCCCTGACCAGCTCGGCCTGTCTGGCTTTTCAGAGTGGACCCGCGAGTCGCAAGTCCTTTCCGCCCCCCGGGTCATGACGCCCCAGTTTTTGCGCGATGACCAGCCGAGCGGCCAGTCCCATGTCGCCCGGAGGATCCCCCTGCCCCGCCGAAGCCCATCGTCGCGCCCACAACCACCTCTGCGGGCCACTTGACGACGCCCCTAGCTCTCCCCCACATGCAGACTACTCGCTGCATCTCATGTCGTCGCCCTCGGTCGTGCCTCCGCCGCTCCGCCATCCGGCTCGCCTGCGCCGCCACTGGAGATCTCACCGGACCACCGCCGGAGGCCATATCTTGCAGGATAACCTCAAAACCCACAGATTTCGGCAGACTACTTCAATTGCCTCAAAACTCGGATTTCCAATCTGAAAAGTGTGGTGGAAAGCTCAAAAGATAATCTGCGCAACTATGGGATTTTCTTGAAGATAAAATAGGAATATGATGCAAATAATCGAGCTCAAAGCAGGTGCGAGAAGTAAAAAAAAAAGAAATGCACAATCCTACCACTTGGGCATTGCCCAGAGCTTTGACGCACGTGCCGCTACCGCTCCTGACACGCTCGATGCCTCCTTGATCGAAGGAGGTAGGTGGAGGAGGATGTTGAGAGGGAAGGGTTGAGTGAGTTTATCCCGGGGGATTTAGAGGGGAAGATGAGGATGAAGGGATTAAATAATGAAACTTAATTAAACCCTTAATTAATTAAAAACTCATCCCAATTTAAATCCATGTCTGAAACCCAAAACGCAGTCAAACTTAGGTCACTGCTAGGGTAAAAACCACCTCCCAAGCACAATGACGGTCTAAGAATTTTAATCTGAGGCCCCTTTAAAATGATATTAAACTCAACGCCCAAGGTCTCCAAATTACAAAAACGCACCTGGGGCCATTTTTCACAGATGGCTCGCGCCCGAAAATCTTACACCCCTACAAAGGTAAACTACATGCTCCAAACTCAATGGTGCCCTCGATTTTCCAATATGTGCTACCATTTAAGAAACACATGAGTTTAACCATTAAACGAATAAATTGATTATTTTATTTATCCATTTAACGTTCCGATAATGATGGAGGGGTCCAAACGTCCCACGTTGACATTATTTATGTCATTACTAGGGCAAACACCCATTTTTAGACCCATCCATACACTCAGATTTCTGATCTTGATCACCATTTAGGAGTTATTCCATTTATTCGGCGTGCCCAGTGTGAACGCACTGAAAATTTAATTCCGGCCACACCGGGGCTCAGAATCGCACGCCGTCTGAAGCTGCTACTCTGGAATAACATCAAAAATATTCCAAATTTTTTTCCAGAAAAAACATGCTTCTTACATCATTCACTCCTTCAAAATTTTTTCCTTGAAAAGCAAAACTTGGGAACAACTCACGGTAATAATTGCACACCGGGCTCCTCCGTACCCAAAAGAACACTTGCTCAGTCTTGTTCCACGTCACACAGAACAATGTATTGATCCATTTCACTCGTGTTCTGCCCTTGACGATGATGTGCATATGATCACGCACACTTTTTATCCTCAGGTAATCCACGCGAGAGATTCTATTCACCCAAACCAGCCTTTGGGGTTAGGGTAAGGTGGTAGGGAACCTCGCCATCCCTTCGCACAGTCTCAAATGGCCTGAAGGACATCGGGGGTAACTCACCTCCCCGAACAAACCCCTATGTCGCACGCCGTGACTAGAATCACCACCAGCACCTGGAACAAGGCCTGGTGATTTCCTTTTTCAGAATATCCATATGATGAAACACCCAAGTATATCTCGTCACATAAGGTTTAATAGTCGATGTATCACAACCAAGACTCTCTTACACGCTCGGAGAGCGAAGGAGTCAACACCATCGACAAAAGAAAAAGGGTCTCACACCTTTTATCTTACCAACACAGGGTTACACCGATGCCCCACGCCACCCTGGTAACAACTCAAACATGGAGTAGGGAGATAAAGAATTTCACACAGAGTCTAACAATTCTACTGCAAGAAGTAGATGAACCGTAGAGCATACCTCCTACAACCCCATTCTCCATAGGATCGTAGACATCTAGAGATCACGGATGTCCGTGGTCCCAACTGTCAGATCTCGAAGCCTGACGTGGATTGGCTGGTGGTGATGGGAAGACCTTGTGAAGTCGTCCCCCACTACCAGCTCCTCCTTCTCCTCTGCTAGCACCACCTCTAGGGGCGCTACTCCGATCACTGCGCTGCCTTAGCCGCGGTGGTGCACCTGCTGCCTGCCTGATGTTCTCAGCGTGCCTGGTTGGGCAGTCTCATTCTAGGTGACCTCGCCCATCGTAAGCATAGAACCGGCGCACTCCAGGCTGCTCTGGTGCCCTCCGGCGCCACTATGGTGTACGAACATGCGCCTGAGTCCGGTTATTGGAAAGCCACCTGTGTCGAGGTTCTGCTTGCCGATGCCCGCTAGATGCGGCAGACGTCTCAGCTCTATCGTGCCTACTGCCACCACCATCTGTAGAATGCGACAGGAAGCTCTCTGTCACCAGAGCCTACTCTAGAACCCTGACATATGTATGAATTCCCAAAGGTACTATGAAATCATGAATCTCTTTGCGGAGACCCTGATCGAACTTCCACGCCCAGAATTTGTCGTCGTTTACCAAGTCCAGGTAAAAGAGTGCATGGTATGTGAAACTAGCAGCGTAATCATCCACCATCATCCCTCCTACTAAAACTGCAGGATCTCCTGAATCTGAATGGAGCATAAGTAGGAGGAGAAAAATACCCACGAAACAACAACTGAAAGTCGCTCCATTAAAGCAATGACATGTCAAGAAACTGAGTCACTAGACTCCAAAAACGCCAAGATGCTTTGCGGAAAAGGATGGCGGCCAAATCCACCATATGATCTGCCGACATCTGCACAAGCTTGAAAAGGCAAACCACTCTCTCGAGCCAAATCTCTACTGCCTGAGGGTCTGGCTCAACATCGAACCTCAGCAATCTTTGTCGCTGAAACTCATGGTGCGCGCTCAACCTATGCTCAAGTTCAGTCTGGTCTCCTGAATTTGTCTGCTACTCAACAGGTGGGGGTGTTGCAACCGGCCCACCCGGAGAAAAGGACTCACATGATGGGTCCTGGACTGAGGCCTTGTAGCTCACAGGTTCATCGTCACGAACCAAAGCTGGTATCCTGGCTAGCTGTCTTCGCGGAGACATCCTGAATATTATCAAGGAGTGTCGTGATCAGATGAGCATATATGTATATCACAACAACAACAACGATGGGGATCTGACTCAAAAAGGACCGTCAAGACTCTATCCTATTTGATGCACAACAAATTTTCCCTGCAACAAGTGTCTCAGCATACCGAGTCGACAATCGAGTTATCAGGGTCTTGGTGAATGGATACGTCGGCCACCGCACCATGACTGGACTCGCTGGACTCAGATCTGCTCTCAAGACATGATAAAACTGTTGCACTAAATTCCAACCAATACCTTTTTAGGGACGTTATAACATCTTCTCAAGGAATGAACCACCTATGATACCACATTGTCATGACCTGACCCTACCCGGGCAAGAGCCGTAACTACCCCAAGCCTGCCTCCATAGGCAAGGGGATGGCGACCAGCGCCGAAGGCACAATAACTCTGGGAGGCATTTTCCTAAAAACCTATACACACACATGCGACACACTCAATGAAAAAGATCAGAGTAAATAATAAAATAAAAGTACCAACTTCTATAAGTAAAAAACAAATGTGCATAGACCTCTAATCAGTACGATGGGAAAGGTGATCGTAAACTGAAAAGAGAAGGAAAAAACATACACACAACGAGAACAGTTCCACAACCCAACAACTTGTAAACAAAAGCAAACAACTGGGATGGTCCCACACCTAGAACCCGACTACGAACACATCACATGGTCCAATCTCCCAAACTCTTAAGATCTGTTCAATTCACGATCAACATTTCTATAGCATCTCGCCTTTTTATAACATAAAATTTCATTACATTACACAAAATTGAGGATCTTTAAGGTCTAGTGTCTTGGAAACCAGGAACAAAATACATGAAAGCAACATAAATAATTCTTCTTAAACACTTGAAAGGATTCTCCTTAAGTTCATACTAGGTTCATTACTGCATGTCATAACCTGGGGACATACATCAAAAGAAAGGGTGAGCAGAAGGCCCAGTAAGGGAAACAAGAGGAACATTTTACATGTGAACTTGATATACTTCAATAAGGACATGAAAAGAACGTTAAGGCATGAGAAAGAAATCAGGAGATATTTCGTAATAAAAATAACATTTTTCATAAATTGAAGATGTGGCTACATAATTTAACATAGACAATCATGAACATATCACCAAGGTCCATCCCCAAGGTGTCATTTGAAAATTACCAAGGTTATTCACCAAGGTATCGTGAAAATTGTAATCTCTAGTGGTTACATCATTACCTAATGCATTGGAGCGCTATCTGGGCGCACCCTTAAATTTGCCTTTATTATCATGTGATCCACATATATCATCATCAAACATTTCATAAATAACCCATATAGCATAAAAAAAATGGGTTTCATTTCATAATCATAACGTTTAAAAAACTGCTTTAAAGACATGATCCTTACGTCACTTTAAACCCACGGAAAGGGAAAGCGGGTCTCATGTATGTAAATCCCAGAATTTAAAATAGAACATTTTGATATATATGTGAATACCCTTGTAGAAATAAGAGCTTTGAGTATTCACTTTATAACATAAAATAATTTTGAGAAAAGAGAGAGAGGCATTTTGAGACCAAAAATTCTGCAGCATAACGGCTGTGTTTCGGGGTTTTAGAAAACATTGAAAAGAGAGGGGACATGGGTCACCCACTCGTAAATGATCCATAGAACATTAGGGGAACGGAATAAGAAGGATATATGGAAATGGTAATGAAATTTGGAGTACATACCATTTGAAATGAAAAACATGGAAGGAAGACAAAAATTAGATTTCTCTTATGAAAATTCGGCAGCCTAACGGCGTCACATAAACTTCAATAAAAATGAATTGAAAAGATCAAATAGGGTCTCTCATCATATGATCATAAGAGATCAGTATGATAGATATAGAGATCATACCCCAACATAATAAAAAAGGAACTTGAAAGACTCGATATGAAAATCGAACTTGAAAAATGAGAAGGGTGAAAGGATCCCTTAAAAATTCGGCAGCCTAACGGCGTCACTTAAACTTTCGTAAAATGAAATGATGAGAGTAAGAGGGGATCTATCATCATATAAACATGAAAAGGGAAGTAAGAGAAATATAAAAGAACATACTCTCACATAAGAACATGTATCATAAAAGGAATGACATAAAAGAGATTACATGAAAAGATAGAGAGAGGTCGGATCCCATACCTTAAAACGTGACTCTTGAAACCCAAAGTTTTGGATCTTGAGGGATTGGGGGCACCTTGGGAGGACTCCTTGGAAGGTAAGAAGACCAGAACTTCATTGGGGGAGAGTTGGGAGTGAAAACTAAAGGAGGAAAGGGTTGGTATTTATAGGGAAAGTGAGGGGACAAGGCAATAATGGCCAAGGGACACCTCACATGTGCTTTTCTCAAACCCATGTGCTCTCCCTTGGCATTTATCAAGGAGTTAGGCCGCATGGGGCCCCCAAAACAATAATTCATCACCCTTGGCCGGAAAAACCTTAAAATATCTCATTACATCATCATGACACAGTTATGATGTCATTAAACATACCGAAACCCTAAAACTGTATTTTTACTATTCACTGAAAATTCAACTATTTCAGAAAAATCACAAAATTTCACCTTAACCAAATATCAATGCTTTGATTTCAAAAATGAAATCAATTTTATAAAAATAATTTTCTAAATATTTTTAATTTAATTTTTAAATAAATACACTATTCATCGAAAATTCATTTTTTTTCAGAAAAAACCCCAAAAATTACCATAACATAATATCGATGCTCTGAGTTCAAAAATAAAGTCATTTTTATAAAAATAATTTTCTAATTATTTTTAATTAAATTTTTAATTAAAAAACACTATTCATCCGAAAAAACGAATACTTGAATAATAATTTATGAAACCATTATTTACCCATTTTATTGAATCACATTACTTAATCTAGGTGTCTAAATTATATTAAAACTTTCTTTGACTGAAATTACTAATCCATTTGGTCACATTACTAATCCTAAGCGTAAAATCACTATTCATAATTTACTATTCATTAAAAATTAAGTTGATCTTATTAGACTCCAAATTCCTTACTGAACACTTTTGTAAAAGACCATTTTTTCAAAATCATTACACATCATTAGTTATTTAGGGTTTACATAAATATTTTAAAATATCCTTTTTTCGAAATTCATCAATAAAATACATTCTAAAATTATCCGGACATTTGAAATTTCACAAACATCACTAAAGGAATAAATCTCAATTCATTCGTCCCAAAGGATTACACAAAGAAGCTAGGGTCTCGTCACATAGCCCCTTATAACACCGGCATATGACCTAAGTGTAAGGTGTGCTATGGTGAGAGAATATGAGGGAGGCTCAGATAACATTGCCCTAGTAGTAATCTCTACTAACTTGAACTTCTCCCGTAGGCATTTCCGTTCAAGCTTGACACGCTGGAGTTCGGCTTGGGCTTGGTCCAAAGCGAAGCCACAGATGCTACCTCCTTCCCAAGCTCTGATAAGTGGGCTTCATAAGGTTCAAGTCTACTGGATGAATCCATCGCCTCCTCTTCCTGCATTAACCACTAACATCTTATTAAATCATTAAGAGTAAGTCAATATACTACTCAAAAAGATTGGGTCGTTACATTCTTCCCCCCTTAAGAAATTTCGTCCACGAAATTTATACTTGAAGCCTAGTCGAAAAGGTGAGGGTACTTTTCCTTCGTCGTTTCCTCAGTCTCCCAAGTCGATTCTTCATACTTAAGATTCCTCCACAACACTTTCACAAGGTGGGTAGTCTTGTCTTGTAGAACCTTGTCTCTACGGTCCAAGATCTCCACTGGCTGCTTCTCATAAGAGAGGTCATGTTCAAGTTGTACCACCTCTGGGTTCAGTACATGCGAAGGGTCGGGTATGTACTTCCTCAAGAGAGATACATGGAAGACATCATTAACTTGAGGTAGGTTCGGTGGAAGTGCTAGATGATAGGCCACTGCTCCTATGCGATCAAGGATTTCATAGGGGCTAATGTACCTAGGGCTGAGCTTCCCTTTCTTCCCAAACCGCATGACTCTCTTCCATGGAGAAATTCGAAGGAAGACTTTGTCACCAACACGAAACTCCAAGCCCCTTTGACCATTGTCATCATAGCTCTTCTGCCGACTCTGAGCAGCCTTTATGTGTTGTTGGATGGCATGAACCTGTTCCGTCATCTCTTGCACGAGATCAGGCCCAAGAAGCTTCCTCTCACCAGTTTCATCCCAACAAGTAGGAGTTCGACACTGCTTTCCTTACAGATCTTCATAGGGTGCCATCTGAATACTCGCATGGAAGCTGTTGTTATAGGAGAACTCCACTAATGGGAGGTGTTGATCCCATCCACCTTTAAATTCCATTGAGCATAATCTCAACATGTCTTCGAGTGTCTGAATAGTCCTTTAAGATTGTCCATTAGTTTGAGGATGATAGGCCGTACTAAAATTCAATTCAGTATTCCAAGCATGCTGAAGACTTCTCCAGAATTTTGATGTGAATCTTGGGTCATGATCAGATACGATGGATAGTGGTACCCCATGCAGCCTTACCACTTCCTTCACGTATATCTTGGCAAGCTGATGTAGAGAGAAATCTTCCCGAATAGAGATAAAATGGGCTGTCTTGGTGAGACGGTCCACAATAACCCATATCGCATTTTTTCCTTTGGATGTTTTCGGGAGACTAGTTACAAAGTCCATAGTGATATTATCCCACTTCCATACTGGTATGGGTAGCGGTTGTAATACCCCCTTAAGAAGTTGTCGTTCTGCCTTTACTTGCTGACACACTAGGCACCTTGTAGTGTAATCGGCAATCTCCCTCTTCATGTTATCCCACCAATAATGATCACGAAGGTCTCTATACATCATTGTGCTTCCCGGATGTATAGAGAAAGTAGAGCTATGAGCTTCATCCATCAGTTCTTTATTTATCTCCGGAATAGATGGGACACATAGTCTTGTATGAAATTTCAATACACCTTCTTGATCAATATTGAAATCAGGTAACTTCCCATCTTTTACAGCCTCCAACTTCTCCTGTAGCAAAGGATCTTCTTTTTGAGCCTTCTTGATCTTCTCTAGTAATGAAGGTTGAGAAATCATTTGGGATAAGGTTGATGATGTCCCTTTCCTTATAATTCCCATGTTCAGTTTTACTAGATCTTTAATCAAGGGATCTCCCCGGATCCTCATTGTTTCCAGAACAACAGGATCTTTCCTGCTTAATGCATCCACGACTTTGTTTGCTCTTCCAGGGTGATAATGAATTGAACAATCATAGTCTTTAATAAGCTCCAACCATCTCCTTTGTCTCATGTTCAATTCTTTCTAAGTGAAAATATACTTTAGACTTTGGTGGTCAGTGTATATATCACATTTCTCCCCATAAAGATAGTGCCTCCATATCTTTAGAGCAAAAACAACTTCCACCAGCTCTAGATCATGCGTAGGATAATTCTGCTCATGAATCTTCAACTGTCGAGATGCATAAGCAATTACTTTGTCATTTTTCATGAGGACGCACCCAAGCCCTTTCAGAGAAGCATCGCTAAAAATAACGAATCCTTCTCCGATAGAGGGTAGTGTTAACACAGGTGCAGTAACCAATCTCTTCTTCAGCTCTTGGAAACTTTCCTCACATTCCTTTGTCCAGATTAACTTAACCCCTTTTCGAGTCAACTTGGTTAGTGGATTAGAAAGTTGTGAAAAGTTTTTCACAATCCTCCTATAATATCCCGCTAAACCAAGGAAACTACGAATCTCAGTTACTGTTGTGGGTTGAGGCCACTCCTCCACAACCATTGTCTTTGCAGGGTCAACCGAGATTCCTTTATTGGTTACGATGTGCCCCAAGAAAGCCACTTGTTGTAACCAAAACTCACACTTGCTGAACTTACCAAAGAGCCTCTCCTTCCATAGAGTTTTCAAAATAACCCTCAGTTGATCTTCATGTTCCACACGACTTTTTGAATATATCAAAATATCATCAATAAAAACTACCACAAATTTATCAAGGTAGTCCTTAAAGACTCTATTCATCAAATCCATGAAAATAGCAGGAGCATTAGTCAAGCCGAAGGGCATAACAGTAAACTCATAATGCCCATATTTTGATCGGAAGGCAGTCTTTGGAATATCTTCCTTCTTCACCCTCAGTTGATGATAACCACATCGAAGGTCAATCATAAAGAAGAACTGAGCCCCACGAAGTTGGTCAAATAAATCATCAATTCTTGGAAGAGGATATCTGTTCTTCACTGTGATCCCGTTCAGTTCTCTATAATCAATGTCTAGCCGCATTGATCCATCCTTCTTCTTCACAAATAGAACTGGTGCTCCCCAAGGAGACACACTCGGTCGGATAAACCCCTTCTCCAAAAAGTCTTAGAGTTGTTTCTTTAGCTCTTCTAGCTCAACATTTTCCATTCTATATGGAGTCTTTGATATCGGTTGAGACCCAGGTACGAGTTCAATGGAGAACTCTACCTCTCTTTCTGGGGGAGTTCCAGGTAACTCCTCAGGAAATACATCCATGTATTCCTGAATAATTGGAACATCTTCAATTTGTATGCTCCCTTTCCCTTCTTCCTCATCACCGATTAAATCCATAAAGAAAGCTATAGCAGTTGCTTCTAGATAGGGATCAGTTTGGGATATCTCTCCTCAGAAGATAACTGTAGGTCGTTCATTCAAGACTACTGAGATTTCCTTACTTCTGCATTTGATCATAGCATTATACTTTGAGAACCAGTCCATCCCTAGTATAATTTCTAATTCCATCTTGGGAATGACTACTAGATTTGAGATAAGATTGTGCTCACCAAAGTAAACACTAGAGTCTCTAAATACTTTTGATGCAAGGATAATCCCACTTGGAGTCTTGACTGAGAACTCTACCTCTAGCAGTTCAGGGATTGATTCTATATTCCTTGAAAACTTGGAGGAAATAAAGGAATGCGTAGAACCAGAATCAAATAAAGTACTTGATAGTTTTGAGAGGACAACAAGAGTACCTGCTACCACATAGTTCGGGACTTCAACTTCAGTTGTTGTGATAGCGAAAGCACGACCTTGCTCCCTTTGCCTCTGCTGAGGTTGATGGTGATTCCCCTCCACCGCCCCCGGATTTGGACATTGATTAGCAAAGTGCCCACGCTGTCCACACTTGAAGCATGTGACTTCGGGTAGGGCCAGAACCATCTTTCCTCTGTCGTTAGTGTTGGGAAGTTGAGGCTTCACATCACTATGACAATTCCAAGAAATATGGCCTTCTTTTCCACACCTATAGCACTTACCACTTCCGATCAAGCAGTTCCCTGAATGCTTCTTTCCACATTTATTGCATGTGGGATGTTGCATATGCTTTCCACCTCTTTCCTGATCAAAACTTCTTCCCAATCTTGGTTCTAGAGTTCTCTTCTTCTCATTAGATTTGTGAGACCACTGTGTCTCCCCAAACTCTAGTTCAACTTTCATAGCACTTCGAACTATTTCTTCATAGCTATCGTAGTCCCCGTTGGCTAGATTCATCCGCAGATGAGGTCGTAGTCCGCGAAAGAATCTATCAACCTTCCCATTAGGGTCCATGACAAAGCTTGAGGTATAACGGGAAATCTTTGTGAAGTTCGTCTCATAGGTTCCAATAGATTCGTTCTCCTTCTGCTTCAGCTCGAGAAACTCTTTCTCCATTTTCGTTCTCATGGAACGAGGGAAATACTTGTAAAAGAAAATTCCCCGAAATTCTTCCCACTCCATAGATTCCATCTCTCCTCGTGGCTTCATGTTTTTGATCAGTGACCACCACTGATCAGCTTCTCCCTCTAGGCGGTAAACAGCAAGGGTGAATTTTTCTTGTTCCGAACAATGAAGTACAGAAAAGATATTTTCAATGGAGCTTATCCATTGTTCCGAAACCAATGGGTCAGTAGATCCACTGAATTTTGGTGGTAGTTGACGCATGAAGGACTCAAAAGAAAGTTGTTCCCTTCGCGGTGAGGTCGGCCTCTCAGCTTGATTCAAGTTTTTACTCATAACTTGAGTCAGTTGGTTCATCATTCGCATGAATGTTTCCATTCCGGCTTCCATCGGAGGGCCGTCAGCACATGGTGCATTGCGGTCACCATCGGCACGATTCCTCCTATTTCCCACCATTTTCTAAAAGAATAAAACCTTAGTAAGAAACTTATTTCATTTAAAGATCTTTTAACTAAGACTTCATGCTTAGACAATTACACTTTTCTATAATTCCTTCATAATGATTCATAAAAAGCTTGTGATTAACCAAACATATCCCCCGGGAGTGTCGTAACCAAGAGTGCAGCAAGGCCCGTTATCATGCACCAGTTCCCGTTCGAGTCTAGCTCAAAACAGTGTTTTCGGGTTTTACCCCTATGTACATCTGTGCCAGAGCCACCTCTACCTACTCGTATCCAGACAGGGATGTATTTGTTTGATAAACCACTTACTCAATACTTACCAAAATACCAGGAAGTTTTCCCATGTTTAAACTTTTATATGGGGTTCTTCCTAAAGTTTTTATATCCTAATTTCCACAAATAACTAAAACATCCTTTGATACCAACTATACCATCCCACCTTTTTATAACATAAACTTTCATTACATTACACAAAACTGAGGATCTTTAAGGTCTAGTGTCTTGGAAACCAAGAACAAAATACATGAAAGAAACATAAATCATTCTTCTTAAACACTTGAAAGGCTTCTCCTTAAGTTCATCCTAGGTTCATTACTACATCTCATAACCTGGGTACATACATCAAAAGAAAGGGTGAGCAGAAGGCCCAGTATGGGAAACAAGAGGAACATTTTACATGTGAACTTGATATACTTCAATAAGGACATGAAAAGAACTTTAAGGCATGAGAAAGAAATCATGAGGTATTTCATAATAAAAATAACATTCTTCATAACTTGAAGATGTGGCTACATCATTTAACTTAGACAATCATGAACATATCACCAATGTCCATCCCCAAGGTGTCATTTGAAAATTACCAAGTTATTCACCAAGGTATCGTGAAAATTGTAATCTCTAGTGGTTACATCATTACCCAATGCATTGGAGCGCTATCAGGGCGCACCCTTAAATTTTCCTTTATTATCATGTGAGCCACATATATAATCATAAATCATTTCATAAATAACCCATATAGAATAAAATAAATGGGTTTCATTTCATATTCATAATGTTTAAAAACTGCTTTAAAGACATGATCCTTACGTCACTTTAAACCCACGGAAAGGGAAAGCGGGTCTCATGTATGCAAATCCCAGAATTTAAAATAGAACATTTTAATATATATGTGAATACCCTTTTACAAATAAGAGCTTTGAGTATTCAATTTATTACATAAAATAATTTTGAGAAAAGAGAGAGAGGCATTTTGAGACCAAAAATTCTGAAGCATAACGGCTATGTTTCGGGGTTTTAGAAAACATTGAAAAGAGAGGGGACATGGGCCACCCACTCATAAATGATCCATAAAACAGTAGGGGAACGGAATAAGAAGGATATATGGACATGGTAATGAAATTTGGAGGACATAACATTTGAAATGAAAAACATGGAAGGGAGACAAAAATTAGATTTCTCTTATGAAAATTCGGCAGCCTAACGGCATCACTTAAACTTCAATAAAAATGAATTGAAAAGATCAAATAGGGTCTCTCATCATATGATAATAAGAGATAAGTATGATATATATAGAGTTCATACCCCAACATAATAAAAAAGGAACTTGAAAGACTTGATATGAAAATCGAACTTGAAAAATGAGAAGGGTGAAAGGATCCCTTAAAAATTCGGCAGCCTAACGGCGTCACTTAAACATTCATAAAATGAAATGATGAGAGTAAGAGGGGATATCTCATCATATAAACATGAAAAGGGCAGTATGTGGAATATAAAAGAATATCCTCTCACATAAGAACATGTAGCATAAAAGGAATGACATAAAAGAGATTACATGAAAAGAAAGATAGAGGTCAGATCCCTTACCTTGAAACGTGACTCTTGAAACTCAAAGTTTTGGACCTTGAGGTCTTGGGGGCACCTTGGGAGGACTCATTGGAAGGTAAGAAGACCAGAACTTCGTTGGGGGAGTGTTGGGAGTGAAAAGTAAAGGAGGAAAGGGTGGGTATTTATAGGGAAAGTGAGGGGACAAGGCAATAATGGCCAAGGGACACCTCACATGTGCTTTTCTCAAACCCATGTGCTCTCCCTTGGAATTTATCAAGGAGTTAGGCCACATGGGGCCCCCAAAACAATAATTCATCACCCTTGGCCGGAAAACCCTTAAAAGATCTCATGACATCATCATGACACAGTTATGATGTCATTAAACATACCGAAACCCTAAAACTGTATTTTTACTATTCACCGAAAATTCAACTTTCTCAGAAAAATCCCAAAATTTCACCTTAACCAAATATCAATGCTCTGATTTCAAAAATGAAATATATTTTATAAAAATAATTTTCTAAATATTTTTAATTTAATTTTTAAATAAAAACACTATTCATCGAAAATTCATTTTTTTCAGAAAAAAACCCCAAAAATTACCATAACATAATATCGATGCTCTGAGTTCAAAAATAAAGACATTTTTATAAAAAAAAATTTCTAATTATTTTTAATTAAATTTTTTATTAAAAAACAATATTCATCCGAAAAAACTAATACTTGAATAATAATTTATGAAACCGTTATTTACCAATTTTATTGAATCACATTACTTAATCTAGGTGTCTAAATTATATTAAAACTTTCTTTGAGTGAAATTACTAATCCATTTGGTCACATTACTAATCCTAAGCGTAAAATCACTATTCATAATTTACTATTCATCAAAAATTAAGTTGATCTTATTAGACTCCAAATTCCTTTCTGAACACTTTTGTAGAAGACCATTTTTTGAAAATCATTACACATCATTAGTTATTTAGGGTTTACATAAATATTTTATAATATCCTTTTTTCGAAATTCATCAATAAAATACTTTCTAAAATTATCCGGACATTTGAAATTTCACAAACATCACTAATGGAAGAAATCTCAATTCATTCGTCCCAAAGGATTACACAAAGAAGCTAGGGTCTCGTCACATAGCCCCTTATAACACCGCCATATGACCTAACTGTAAGGTGTGCTATGGTTAGAGAATCTGAGGGAGGCTCAGATAACATTGCCCTATTAGTAATCTCTACTAACTTGAACTTCTCCCGTAGTTGTTTCCGTTCAAGCTTGAAACGCTGGAGTTCAGCTTGGGCTTGGTCCAAAGCGAAGCCCACAGATGCTACCTCCTTCCCAAGCTCTGATAAGTGGGCTTCATAAGGTTCAAGTCTACTGGATGAAGCCATCGCCTCCTCTTCCTACATTAACCACTAACATCTTATTAAATCATTAAGAGTAAGTTAATATACTACTCAAAAAGATTGGGTCGTTACAATTTCTGTCGTCTGAAAGGGCACACCAAGTGCGGGCAAAGCCCAAGAAGGGGTGAGTATAAAAATACTCAGTAGGATACCTCGAAGGCTCGAGGGATCAACAAAGGAGGTACTTAAGGGTGAGCGGTAGATCGAACAGGGAAATTTAAAGAAGTATAACTGAGTGTGTAGTAAAGAGTACAACAAGGACTGCATTAGAGTAATAATAGAGAGTCCATCTCAACCCAACAAGGGAAACGAGGTAGACTCATCAAATAACAAGGAGATAGTATGGGTGAGAAGATGAATTTCTCTTCAAGTATTCGCTACCTATAGAAAGAGAGAAGACTCATCCAACCACGAGAATCTAGACACGGAAAGCACGTGGCATACCCCCCACGTCTTTGCCTCTCCTGGAGAGAGAGTAACCATGCCAAAGATGTGGGTAGTGGAACAAGGTATATACATATTCATATTCTCAATCAAGAATCCTGAAAAAGATTGTATTGGGATCTTCATACCGTAGCTCAGCCCAAGAACATGAGTAGCCAACAGTCCCAGAAGAAAACACCATCGATACCCAGTATCCTGCATGTCTACCCTAAACTAAAAGTCAAGGGGCTCAAATCACCGCACCATGACACAATCTGCTTTGGGCAGCACTGACTCGCCCGCACGGTGTTAGGTTGCATCTCAAGGACGTGTCTCGGTGGGGAATACTCCCCTAGTACTTGATATTTTTGGGGGAACGTCAAGCCACACCTCGTTACTGCCCCACAGTCGAGAGGTCTCCTCATAGTCGATAGGTGACCCCCCGCCAAGCCTCACTGGAGGGTAATCCCTGGAAGTCAACGAGTTCCCACTGGAGGGAGACCCGACAAGATTCGACGGGTGCCACACTTCCATGTCCCTTAAAAGTGTAATCCACTGGAGGGATACCCAGTTAAAGTCGTCAACGAGTCCAAATGCCCAGTCTCGTAAAAGGGTACTTCACTGGAGGGATGCTCGGAACCATCATCGGGGAACACTTCCCAGCCCAGCTGGAGGTAAACCCGTCATCATGGACCACTTCCCATCACCATTTGAAGTAAACCCGGAACCGCTCTGGCCATCCCTGCTGGGTGGTACTTCTCGGTGAACACCGTTGTACTGGCCATCCCTACTTGATGGTAGCTCACTGGCCATCCCCGCTGGATGGTATCCCACAGGACATCCCTCCTAGATGGTACCTCACTGGCCCGCCCTGCTGGAAACAACCTCCTGGCCAGCACTGCTGGAAACAACCTCCTGGCCAGCCCTGTTGGAAACAACCTCCTGGGTAGAGGATCAGTGCTCGCATAAAGTGTTGGTCACCCCGAATCCACAATAACTCTACCAGGGAACAGGAAGAAACTCATCCATCCAAACCATCGAGAACAGAACTAGGGGAAACTCAACCATGGTTGTAAAAAAAACGAGTACAGAAGGACCCTCTACGTCGCGAGAGGTCAAGGGAATGAAAAGGAGAACATGGCACACACATGGGGCCCAAACGACATGTAACCCAAGTCAACTCCAACTAAGCGCACAAATGTTCTCAAGTACAAACAACCACATGTACCTCCTTGTATTCCCGTATACTCCTAGATTATACCACGTTTACATCCCAAAGGCTATCATCCGGAGGGCACCCAACGTCAACACAATGACGTAAATGTAACAACTCAAACATTCCACCTCCTCATCCCTCGCACGACCAAATAAATCTCTTCAAGAATTTACTTCACTCACACGGGAGTGCATGCGATCACACACCAAGGGTCCGCTTCAAACACAATAGAAGAACCTTAGCCGAAGAACCATTATATTTCCACATTTAATAAGATCATGTAAGAAGCTCTGCTCACGTGAATTGATTATCCCATTGTAATCCTCACTGAGAAACATGCGAGAATAACTATTACCTTGCCTCAAATAGATATCTAACGGAAAATTCATCCAACACCGCTTTACACCCGAACGAAATCCCGTGATCCCGATCCTTGACCCCAAAAAAAGTGGGGTGCATCGCACCATTGAGATCCCCTTATGAAAACACGTCAAAAGGACTGCTCACATGAGTGGAACAGATATCTGGAGAAAAAGGTGCATTTTGTCATACCGCACACGAGCGGTGCTTCGTGGGACCCACATCCCAGTCCCAAAGCTCAATGAACGGATCACACCATTGTGATCCTCTCTTAAAAGTACACAAGTTGGACAATTCACTTGTCCAAAATGGACAACCGGTGATAAAGCTGAAAATCACCGCCAACTCCCAAAATGGCCCTCGCAGGGCCCGCACCACCATGCGGAATTAATGCCGGCCGACTGCGCTATTGCAATTCCCTCAGAAAAACACCCAAAATCGACTGGTCACACGACCAGAATGGACATCCGATGAAAATTTTGCAAAACATTGTTCGCAGCTTAAAAGATGGGTCCTGGGTCCCATGCCTCAACTCCGGTTTCGACGCCCGAAACCACACTGGGAAATTTTTTCTCAACGCCAGAGTCATAATTCCACTGACAGTTCTCAAAACGGACATCGAATGTCTTCACACCGCTCAAAATAAGAACTCCTAGAAAATACCAAACTTACATAACACACATGTTGTGCCACCGAACCCCTCATCTCTGTAATTAAAAATTTCCAAGACCATCTCAAAAAGTTTATCTCAATTCCAGGAACACATTTCCGTAGACGACACACGAATCTGACCCCTGGTTTGTGATTTAGGGGATTATAAAGATTTAACGGGCCGAAACGGGGTGGGGCAGGCTGGTTCGGCCAGCCCACCACTCCCTGAACGGGCGGTCCGCGCTTCACCGCGTGTACCGCCCGTCCACGCCCTGACCGGCTCGGCTGGTCTGGATTTTCTGAGTGGACCCTTGAGTCGCGGGTCCTTGCCGCCCCTAGGATCAGGACGACCCTGGTTTTGTTGCGACGACCGGCCTAGAGGCCGGTCCCATGTCGCCCAGAGGAGTCCCCTACCCCACCGAAGCCCACCGTAGCGCCCACAGCAGCCTCCACTGGCCGCTCGCCGACGCCCCCATCTCGCCCCAACACGTAGGCTGCTCGCTGCAGCTCACGCTGACACCCTCGATCGCTCCTCCACCTCTCCTCCATCTGGCTAGCCTGCACCACCGCTGGAGATCACGCCGGACTGCCACCGGAGGCCATATCTGGCCGGATAACCTCAAAAAACCCACAGATTTTGGAAAACTACATCAATTGCCTCGAAACTCGGATTTTCAGTCCGAAAAGTGCGGTAGAAAGCTCAGAAGATAATCTACGTAACTATGGGATTTTCATTAATATCAAACAGAAATACAATGCAATGAATCGAGCTCTATGTAGGTGCGGGAAAAAAAGAAACACACGATCCTACCTCTTGGGTGTTGCCTGAAGCTTTGCCACACGTGCCGCTACCGCTCCCGCCACGCTCGGTGCCGCCTTGATCGGAGCAGGGAGGTGGAGTAGGATGGTGAGAGGGAAGGGTTGAGGGAGTTTCACTAGGGGGATTCATAGCGGAAGAAGGGGATGAAAGGATTAAATAAATATAATTAATTAAACCCTTAATTAATTAAAAACTCGTCCCAATTTAAATCCGCATCTGAAACCCCAAACACAGTCAAACTTAGGTCATTCCTAGGGTGAAACGCACCTCCCAAGCACAACAGTGGTCTCCGAATTTTAATCCGAGGCCTTGTTCGAGAGTTATTAAACTCAACGCCTGTGGCTGCTAAATTACGAAAACGCCAATGGGGCCATTTTTCACAATGGCCCGCACCTGTGAAACTTACACCCCTCCTAGGGTAAAAAACATGCTCCGGAATCAACGATGCCATTGGTTTTCCAATCTAAGCTACCATTTATGAAACACATGAGTTTAACCATTAAAAAATTTGATTATTTTATTTATCCGTTTAACGTTCCAGAAAAGGGAGAGGGGTCCAAACATCCCGTGTCTACATTCTTTATGTCATTCATAGGATAAACACACCATTTAGGACCCATAGGTACACTCAGATTTCAGATCCGAATCACCGTTTAGGAGTTATCTCATTTATTTGACGTGCCCTGTGTGAACGCACAAAATTTTTTTTCCCCGCCACACCGGTGCTTGGAATCGCACGCCGTCTGAAGGCACTGCTCTGGAATAATATCAAGAATATTCCAAAGTCTTTTATATAAAACCACTAGGTTATTACATTCTTCTTCTTCTTAATCATCACTATAATGTGGCTCTTCTTCATCAAGTCCCAGACCTGGATCCCTTACATCCTTAGGCCTTGAAGGATGATCCACAAGATTGAACATATGATATAATGTTTGTCATCTGTAACCATTTCTCTCTTCCATGGATTCCAATGTATCATCATATATTTTCATATTGTGCTTGTGATACAGAAGTTGTTCTTTAACCCCATCGTCTCATCCTGAGACTCAGCTACTCCTTTCTCCTTGATCATAACCGAGATCAACTTGGCAAAGAATAAGGCATTTGTTTTTTATTTTGGTCTAATAATATCCTCAATATGAACCATTAGCAGCCTACACAGATTTAATTTCACACCATGTCTCCAGATATGTAGCATATAGATATCTTGATATCTTAAATTTGAAAAGTCCCCTCTCCTTGGAATTAATGCATGCTGAACAAACTTGAACATCAATACGTTCTCTCCATCCATTTCAGCAGCCGCCACTAGTCTTTGATTTCCACTACCAGTGAGATCCCCTAAAACAGTCTCATAATCAAATATGTCGCTTGTAGGTGGTACCAATTTCAAAAAAGATCCCGAAACACCTTAATGTGGAACCTTTTGGCATTCATCCCTCTCAATAGAAGAATAGGATATATCATTTGCATTCACAAATGAATTCATTAGGTTCTCATATTGTAATTTCTCAAAACTCACAAACTCATATAACTATTTCACCAGCTTCAGATAGTAGGGGATATTATTGTTCGAAAAGAATTCTACCAACTTCTTATCTTCCAGTAACTCAAGAAATAATGATCTACTAGACAACATCCATTCCACGCATAGGTATTTTTCCATCGTAATAATTCTATTCTGTAACTATAGGTTCATTGGACTCCTTCCTGACCTTGTTCTACTGATATTTCTACTTGCTTCTGGATCTATGTTCTACTTATTCGCAATCGTCTTTTCAATGTCATCTCTGACAGTAGGGAGTTTGGTTTTTTCCATTTTTGGTTCAAGGAACTTACGGTTTTCGATAGATTCGGGAGCTAAGGCCTGAGGGAAAAAAGAAAGGTTAGGTGGATTTATAAGTAACTAGAACTTCGTTTTATCATTTAGGATTCATAAATAATTAAAATATAAAAATAAATGTATAAAAAATATAAATTCTGGCGGGAGACAGAAGTTTAAAACAGTGCATCGGTAGGGTATACTGTTGAGAATTCATATCAGTGAGATCCAATAATCAGTGAGGTATATCGGTGAGGTTTCACATCGGTGAGGTACATTGGTGAGGTTTCACATCGGAGAGGTACATCATTGAGGTATCACATCATTGAGGTATCATAGTGGTGATGTACATTGGTGAGGTATCACATCGGTGAGGTACATTTGTGAGGTATCACATTAGTGAGGTACATTGGTAGGTATCACATAGGTGAGGTACATCAGTGTGGTATCACATCGGTGAGGTATCACATCAGTGAGGTTAATCATTCGGAACTCATGTATAATGTAACTTAACCTATCCGAACTTAAAGGTTTGGTGAAATATCACCTAATTGATTTTCAGTACCAATAAATTACAGAGTAATATCACCTTTTTGGTAGGGATCTCTTAAGAAATGTTTCCTTAAATCAATGTGTTTGGTCCTATAGTGAGACATAGGATTCATTAAAATGTTAATTTCACTAGTGTAATCACAGTTAATTGAAACATGCTTAAAATCATATCCATAGTCTAAAGGAGTGTGTTTCATCCACAGAATTTTTACACAGCAGCTACAAGAAGATATGTAGTCTCCTTCAGCAGTAGACAATGCAACAAAATTATTATTCTTACTACACCATGATACTAAGGATTTCCCAATTAAATGACATGTTCCAGATGTGATTTCTCTATCCAACTTGCAACCAGCATAGTCAGCATCTGAATAAGCAATAAATTCAAAAGAGTGTCCTTTTGGATAAAACAAACCCAAATTTTCAGTATGTACAAGATACATAAAAATTCTTTTAACAGCAAGAAAATGTGATTCATTAAGATTAGCTTGAAATCTTGCACACATACACACACGAAACAAAATATCTGGTCGACTAGAAGTAAGGTAAAGTAAGCTTCCAATCATACCTCATGTAATTTGTTTAATCCACTAGTTTCTCTATTTAATCAATGATCAATTTACAAAGAGTACTCATAAGTGTATCACTTTCCTTAATACTATCAAAACCAAAACCATTTAAATGATCCTTTGTATATTTACATTGATTCAAAATAATACAATTTTTATTTTGAAAAACATGAAATACAAGAAAATATTTGAGTTCTCCCGTTAAACTCATTTTGAATTCATTTTGCATACTCTATGAAAATCATTACATAAATAATGTTTTGAATATCCAAAATAATATCATCAACATAGATTTATACTATCAAAACATCTTTAGAAATTTTTTTAATAAAAAGATTTGGATTAGTAATCCCTTTAGTAAAAACTTTTTAGATCATAAAATTACGAAGTCTATCATACCATGATCATGGAGCTTGTTTTAAACCATATAAATATTTAGAATGTTTATAAATATTATTTTGGAAATGGGGATTAGTAAATCCATATGGTTGTTCAACAAAAACATCTTCAATTATAAAACCATTTAGAAAAAGACTTTTATCATCCATTAGATATAACTTGAAATTCAGATGAGTATCATAGGAAATCAAGATCTTAATAGCCTCTAATATAGCTACAGGTGCAAAGGTTTTATCATAGTCTATACCTTATTCATGACTATAACCTTGTGCAACTAGCCTTTCTTTGTTTCTAACTATATTTCCTGACTCATCAACTCTGTTTCTAAAAACCCATTTAGTGCCTATGGTCAAGGTTTCCTTAGGACTGTCAACTGATTCCCCGAATTTGATACTTTCAAATATTTAGTTCTTCTTGCATATCCATTACCCAAAATACATCATTGATTACATCATTGTCATTTTTAGGTTCTAACTATGAATGAAAAGCATGATGTTCAACCTGATTTCTTAGAGAAGCAGTAGTCTGTGTCTCTCTATCTTGATTACCAACAACAACATATAAATGGTGATTCTTTTGATTCCTAGTTGATCTAGTTAAGGTATGACTAGAAATTTCAGGCTCATCTCAATGTTCGGGTTCTATAGAAGCAGATTCTGGAATATATCTAGAACTGGATGTCTTTACAACAGGGTCATTGGATTTATCATTAGGGTCCAGAACAGGAAAATCTTCTTCAAGATTTTCAAGAGAAGACTGAGGTTCATGTGGATCAGTTTAATAAAACATGATATGAACAGATTCTTCCACACATTTGGTTATTTTATTAAAAACTCTACAAGATTTTCTAGTTAAAGAATAACTAAGAAAATTTCCTTCATCACTTTTGGGTGAAAACATGTCAAGATAATCCTTTGTATTGAGAATAAAGAGTTTGAAACCAAAAACTATAATGTAACTAACCTTAGGGTTCCTATTATTCCACAACTCATAAGGGGTCTTCTTGAGAACAGATCTAATTAAGTCTCAATTGATAATATTGCAAGCTGTATTTATATCTTCAACCCAAAAATAAATTGGTTGTTCATACTCATTAAGAATATTTATTTTGAAATCTCATGAAGGGTTATATTTCTTCTTTCTACTACACCATTCTCTTGAGGTGTCATAGGGGAGGAAAATTTGTGACTATAGCCATTGTGTGAGCAATAAGATTCAAACTCATGACCATGGTCACATCTCAATGTCTTAATATTAAGTCCACTAAGGTTCTCTGAATACGTGGAGTATTTAATAAAGTATGAACAAGCCTAACATTTGTTAGCTACGATGTATACCCAAATATATCTAGAAAAGTCATATACTAAGATAATGACATAGTGCATCCCATTTAAAATAGAAAATCTAGAAGGTCCAAACAAATCTATGTGGACCAACTCAAGAGATTGAGAAGTTGAAACTTCTTTCATTGATTTAAAAGAAACTTTATATAGCTTTCCCTTTTGACAAGGATTACAAACACTGTCTGATGGGAATTCATGTTTGGGTAGGTCTCTATCTATGTTCTTCCTAATTATTTTTCTAAGCTAATGAATGTTGTATTGTCCTAAGCTTCGGTTCCATCACAAAGACTCATTATGAAAAGAATTTAAGCAAGTAATGTTCTTTTTAGCTAATCAATTCAAATCAACAGCATAAACATTTTCATTTCTCATGGCAGAAAATACAAAAACATTCTTAGAGTTAAAAACATTACAAGAATCATTTTCAAATTTAACATTGAAACCATCATCACATAACTGATAAATACTTAGAAAATTATACTTAAGTCCATCAACGAATAAAACATTGGAAATAAATACTGAATCAGTGTTACCAATCTTGCCTTGGACGAGAATTTTTCATTTAGAATTATCAACAAAGGTGACATAGCCTCCATCAACATTGATTAAACTTTTGAAACGTGAGTGATATCCACTCATGTGTCTTGTACATACACTGTCTAAGTACAATACCTTCTTATGATAACTCTTTAAGCAAGTTTCCTACAAAACAGATTTAGATGGAATATAATTTTGGTACCCAGATCTTCTTGGGTCCAGATAGGTTAGAAATCAATGCTTCAGGTACCCATATTTTTTATATGGGTGTTAAATAATTTAGATAATCAATATATTCTGAATGATTAGCTTTATTTGATATAAAACCATAGGAATAACTATTTGAAGCATATGAATTTCTAGAACTGGATCTAGCAGAATTTTGTCCAGATTTAGGAATAAATCTATTTTTGGTAAAATGTCTCTGTCTAGGTTGGTAACCCAAACCAGTAGTATACATTGGTGCCAATGGTTTACGTATCATTTTTAGTTAGTGTGTTATTTTCATTTGTTAAATTTTCTAATTCCTTTCTCATTTGCTCATTAGACAATTTCAGATCAATATTTTCTTTTAACAGTTGAGCATTCTTTTCCTTTTCAATCTCAAGGGCAGATTTAACAGTTCTAGATAAATCATGATGTTTTTTTATTGATTCATACTTGTCCTTAAGTTCATTACAGGTCTCTTCTATCATATTAAAATATTTAAATAATTCTTCACTAGACATGTTTTCAGATTCAAAATCAGAATCAGAATCGACTCCAGAATAGTATGAATTTAAAGTAGGAGTATCCAATGCTACATCAGATGTGTTTTTCATAAAACACAAGTTAGCATGATTCTTTTCATAGTAAAAAATTTCTAATTCAGTTGTGCTGTCTTCTGAAGCACTCTAGGTATCTTTCATATAATTCATGTACTTATTATCCTTGTAGTCGTATATCATTTTGAACATCAATTTTGGACAGTCTTCCTTTACATTTCCTTTCCTTTTGCATTCATAGAAGATAATCTCATCACTTTTATCAGACTTCTTCCAATCCTTCTTCCAATGACCTTTGATGTCATATTTATCTTTGTAATTTGCTTTCCTAAAGAATTTCTTCTTCCTGTAGAACTTCTTGAATCTCCTGGAAATCTGATCCATTTCAGCATCACTGTCAAAGTCTAAACATTCACTTGTTGAGCTCTTAGTAAGTATGTGAACATTCTCCTTATCCTTTCTCTTTGAGGCAGTAGACATAAAATCCACTGAATTCCTTTTCATTTCATCATCTTCTTCATTATTGACCTTCAGTTCATCCTCATACGTCATTATCTTAACAATTAATTCCTTAACGGGAAGAGTACCAATATCACATGATTCTCTAATTGAAACTGATGTGCCCCTCCACTTGTCTGGCATACATCTTAGTATTATCATGATCAGCTCCTTTATAGGAACAACATTTCTAAGTGATCTCATTGTGTTGAAAATCTCATTGAACCTGAGATACATGTCAGAAATAGGAGCATCATGCTTCATTATAAAATTTTCATATTTAATAGTGTATTTTTTCAATATCACTTCCTTGACTTTGGTTGTTCCCTCATGGGTAATAGCCAAAGTGTCCCAAATTTCATAATTAGTTTTACAAGTAGATATTCGATTGAATTATTCATCTCTTAAAGCACATTACAAAGCATTCATTACATTACAGTTATTATTGTAGTCAATCTTAGTAGCTTCATCCCATGTATTTCTCTTAGTGTCAGGAATCTTATATTGAGTTTCTATAGTTGTCCAGATATCAAATCCCATACTTTCTAAATGAATTTTCATTTTAAGATTCCACTGGGCATAATTTGTACCATTAATGAAAGGTGGATTTTTGTTAGTAGCACCCTCTAATATATTGTCCATAGTTTGATTTTAAGAAATATATTTAAAGATATAAAATATAGAACTAATAGAATTTTAATATCTTTATGATATTACTAAAATAACAATTGAAAACTATAGTGTTCCAAATACCTTGATATACGAAACAAATCCTTTGATACCAAATGTTTTTCAGAGTGGATACTCAATAGGGGGTGAATTGAGTTCCAATTAAAATTTATGTTCAAAAGATTTCTCTTAAAATCCTCCAATTTAAAAACTAAGTTAAACTGTAGTAAATTTATATAGATTGTAAAAGTTCAATTAGTTTATCAAAGATTGATTAGGTCTCGGTTAATTTAATCAGAAGACTAAATTAACTTTTGAAAAAAAATTACTAGTTCACAATAAGTACAAACACTTGCTAATTTAACTATCAAAGTAACTTTAAAACAAATTGTATTTCAATGTAATTAGCAGTGGAATGGAAACTATATATAATATACTTTATATTTAAACTAAGATGAACATGAGATATAACCAAGAGGTTTAGTCTCAAGTTGACACTTATTCCACTAAAACAATTTATATGAATTTGATCCACACCCAAGATCAGGGTAAAAAAAAGGTCAAAGACTGTCTAGGTACTAAGACCTCTACCATAGCTCTACGTTGTAATACAAAACAATAGCACATTGGATTTCCAAGTCTTACTTGACCCATATCGCTATCCAAATTGGGATACAAAAGAGTTATGGAATGTTTGTGTTGATGATTTTGAGATCCTCCAGTTTAGCACATGAGACAGTGTGTGTATAAAATATACAGAGTATGCACACTTCTCAAAATGTAAATAAAATAATCACTGAAAGAGTAGATATGAGTTTAGAATGCTTTAGTGATTTGAAGTGCATCACTCGACTCCTTTTGATCTGTCAGAAATGCTCTTGAGTCCTTCTCTGGTTTTTTTGGAAAACGGAGTGTGGTTTTCTTCCTTTGTTTTTTGGTCCAGCATGATCAACTTCAGTGTATAAGCAGCTCGTTGTAGTTCTTCACTCCTTGACTATGGTGCAGCTTGTGTTCTTCTCTAGAATGAATTGTTTCGTGTATGTAAACTGTTCTTCGAGTATGGAAGTAGTTTTTATGTTTGAACCTCATTAAAACATTCTTTTTCCCATTTTGTGCACACTTCACACAACTTCTTTTCACACCTTTTTGCCCAGTCTTTGTCCTTCATTTTATAGCTTTCAGCTCCGGAAATGGGAATGATTACCTTTTTATGGGTACTAGGTACAGTTCCCTAACATGCCAAGAACCCACATTAAATAACATTGATTGGTTCAAAGACATCAAATATGACTGTTTCTTAATAAAAAAATAATATTGACAAAAGTATAGTTTAGGAATCAGTGACGGGAAGTCTTTGATCAGCAGATTTTTGTCGGTAGATATGAAATGGTGGAATTTGTAAAGCAGTGAGATCTTATCGTTGGATCTTTGTCCTTGTACCGATAGCTACTTCTATCAGTAGCTTTTACTTTGTGTATCAGTATCTCTATGTACCACTGACTACTGTATCAGTAGCTTTGGTCTATCAGTAGCTCATTGGTTTATCAATATCTTGCTTGTTTCAGTCTCTATATTGGTAACTACACTTATTGGTAGACATTGTATCAGTGGCTCTGCTTCAATCAGTAGCTCTGCTTATATCGGTAGCTCTGCTTCTATCGGTATCTCTTTGTATAAGTGAACTTTTCTTATTGATGACTATGTCTATCTGTAGACTATGTACCGATAGATCTGTATCAGTAGTTATAAGCATATCAGTGACATAACACTTATCTGCTTTATTCAAAACATATTCTATTGAGTTAGATTTATATAAAAATTCATATAAACATATATAAACATTGACTAACATATTTCAAAGATTATTTTAACATTATTATCATCTTGATAACATAATGTCATAGATTGAAGGAATTAATATATACATTAAAATTATTTGGGATTTTCAAAGATTGTGATAGCATAATTGGGATTTTCAAAATAGGTGATGTCAACAAACATTAATTGTATTTTTCATATTTATATTAAGTTTATTTTTATACCATATCTATAAATTTATTATTTTAAAAATAGTTCCATTTTCTCAATTAACATATTTAAATGATTTAATATGTTTTTGTAGAGCACCTCCATATTTTAATTATCACAAATCATATTTTTATGTTTTTGATGAGTTTAATGTTTCATGATGGTAAACCATTTTTTAGAAAATAAGTCAAAATAGGCTATTTATGAATATATAATTACTGATAATGAGATTCCATTAGTTTAGTAATACATCCACTCCATGCCACCATTATTTGATGTAGCGATGACGAACTAAACCCTGTGACTGCCATGAGCTACTGTCTGATTATTCTATCACCACTATTAACATGATGCTACTGTCATAAAATATTAAGTACCATTAGTTCATCATGGAAATTCCATTAAAAAATACCATCACAAAAAAATCCACTAATATGATCTATTATCATAAGGACTTACTGATAGCTCAATAGTGCTTCCTCGAGATGAAGCTACCACTCTATGGATCGGCTGCCAAACCGTGTTACCTAAAATGGAATCTTAAGTAGTATTATGATATAATTATAAAGAGATACCATCATAACAAACTACTATTATGAAAAATTAACATCAAGTAAAATCTAATTCTAATGTTATATGGATGTACTCCATGTAAGGATCTGCATTCAATGAAGCCACCTCTAGAGTGCTACCATAACTACCAAATATTTAGTTCCAAATAAATTCTCCTACAACTATTTTAAGACTTTAATACTGAAAAAACCATGTGTATTTAATAATTACTATTATTAAGAAAATACATGGGTCACTTAAATGAAAAATATATCTTTTAGGGATCTTTATAGTGATATTTATTCTGTTATTATCCAATAATAGATAATTAGAAATGGATAACTGTTAATTTAGTAGAAACATCTATGTGTGTTTATGTGATTGTGATAAACATTATTTAACACAAAATCATTGACTCTCACATGTCACATCAAAAGGAATAAAATATACATATGTGATTTGATGAAACTTGACTTTTTAAGGACTACGAATAAAAATATTTATGACAAGTCCATGACTCCCAATATTAGTATTGTTTTTCGTGAATCTTGTTTGAACTACTATAAAAAAAATCAAGGGCTCAGAACAACTAGAAATTTTTAGATTTAGCATAACTACAAACTCACATCAATAAACTCTTAATATTTCAGTTTATAGATTACATTCAATCATTTTTTACTCTTATTATTTTGTAAAAACATTGTATATTATAAAAAACTAGAGAATGACCGACACACTATCTATCTTTTTATTTTCCTAATTCGTATTCTCATGTAAAACTATTGAATATGACATGTGTGACCTGTATTTATCATATCCCATGAGGAACTACAAGAAAGTATTTTTTTTCTCTAAACATCATTATGTGTTGTTTTTTGTAAAACTTAATCCCTATTTCAGATCAATTTATTTTATAAATAACTAAAAAGTAGTAGGTGATTTCCTGGTGGAAGGTATTTATTCGTAACATGATACTGATACCATTATTTAATCTAATTATGCATATATCACAATTTTATATAATTTGTTTTCTTTATATTCAGATTAATTTAGTTTTTATTTTGTTTATAAACAAAACATCACTCTGATTTATAACTAAAAATATTTTTTTATATATTGATTTTGATAGGATTATCTTATTTTAAAAAGATAGATAAGTTTAAAATGTATTTTAAATGATCATGGATCACATGTTTTTGAAGCATTTAAAAGTATGAAATTAAAAATTCATAAAAAATTTGTTAACTTTTTTATTTTTTTATTTTTGGGGATTAATATTTTAAATTGATTTTCAACTAAAATTTGATTAGAATCTCAATTCACCCCATCCCCTTACCCTATTTATTTTTCAACATTGACTAACATTTTTTATCAGAAGAAATTAATAATAATTTTAAATGTGCTGTAGTTTTTTCTAACGATATAATTTTTTTTATCTAAATTTATTTCATTACAAATAATCAAAGAAACTGTCTGAAATCCCATTAATAAGACTCCTTGTTTTATTGGTACTCATTATCCATAATGGATAATTAAATTGAAAATATATATTCAAATAATATAATTTGATATATGGACTATCATTAGAGATAAAAATAAAAAACCTATTTCATTTAGAGTTGAGTGGAGTGATGATGGCATGAATTTTTATGGTTGTAATGGTATCTCTATGAATGATTTATAATCATCCTTAGTTGATGGTGAATTGTATAGAATATTATCATTTTATTCTGCTTTTGAAATTTGGTATACAAATGAAATTTTTTATGAAGAAACATCAAATGGTAAATAAATGAGCTCAAATAAAAACAATATTAACTGTGTTCTACTAAAATCAAGCCTAAAAAATATATTTATGACATGTATCTCTAGTAAAATGATATATAATATGATGAATTATTTTGGAATACAATTGATGATAAGGATCATGTAATTTGGATTTTGAGATGTATACCAGATAGATAGAGAGAAATCCCTTTTCCATAAGGGAATAATGTGACATTAGTATGTTTCGAGTGAAGATGATAATTTGAAGGATCATGATGTATGAATTCGAAATTGATGTTAACAATGAGGAAATTGAAGAACCAAAAACAAATTCAGAATCATTTAATAGTTTTAAATCAAAATAACAAGGGAAAATAAATTATAGTAGTTCTTGTAATGAATAATCACATTTGGATATTGATAAAGAAAGAGATCACGTAGCTAGACATGTCATGAAATTTTATTAGAAAAAAATTTATTCTTAAAGAATTACAATTACAATGGAAATTATATAAAATGCTATTATAAAAAATAATGGGATAAGGATGATTCTTAAATTGATTTAATCTAACATGAGTGTAAGAATAAAGTACCCTTCTAAGACTCAAAAATATGCAGTCCGAGGAAAAATGGAAAAAGTATAAAACTTTATGAAATCTACTTGGACTACCTCCAAGGATAGCTAATGTGATTCAGACTGAAGTAGAGAAGAGTGAAATAAAAATAAATTTCATTCCAGAAAAACACTTTATAGGGTAGTAAATGTATTTCCCAAATAAATTGCACATTCATATACTCCTTCTGATAATGAAAATAGTGATATTTAAAACATATCCAATGATAAATTATTTTCATAATATAGTATTTTAGAAGAATACTTTTCTAAATTAAAACATAAATATAAAATTTTAAATAATAAGTACAATATGTTTTCTCACATTAAAACCAGTCTTAATATAGAAATATATATAAAATATCTACATTTAAAAGAAAATAATGAGTTTTAATTACCTAATGGTCAAATAATGAATGTTTTATAATGTTTTGTTAATATATAAAAAATTATAAAAAAAATTATTGGTAAACAAAAAAGTCCAAAATATACTTTAGGAATAGATTATCATCTTTTATAGAGGAAAATATATAATATTAATATTTTCCCAAGTTTCAATTATGTTAGTATGCTAGTAGATATTTTTATATTGGACCAAGTAATATATTTATTTTTAAATATATAGGTTTCCAGTTTTGGAATCTAGTCAAATTATTATGGATTAATAAAAATCTTCTTATTTAAATCCCAAGACCAATGAAAATATGGGTACCAATTTTTGTTGGTTTAAATGTCATTTGTGGGAAGCATTAAAAAAATTACACTATACAAATATGGTATCTGGAAAGTGGGAAATCTTGGCATATGATTGAGGATTACTCAATCTTCAATAACCTAATCAATGTTCATGTTATAAATGACACATTTGGTAACAATGAATAAGGAAATTTTTTTGAGCTTGTCCAAATTGATAACTCAATGAAAATTGTGATTTATAAAGTTTAATTTTTTGATGTATTAAAATATAATCTCCATAGAATTTCAAAATTGTGTGATGATTTTTTTATCTAATTTAAAGAAAGTTATAAATTTTTTTTGTTCAAAACAAGCTTTAGTTTTAACATTAATGTGAAATGATAAAGTTTATTTTTTGATTTAATTTCATTATTTTTTCCATAATTTTTCATGGTTAAGCCCTTTTATAAATAATGCTGGATTTAGAATAAGGCTTTATTACATTACAATATACTCCAACATATAAAGTTAAATAGGAATGGTTTCTTGAAGGATCTTCCCAAACTATAATTCTCAATCATCAATATCTTTAGTCCCTATAAAAAGGGAATGTAGCACACTATTTATTTAAAATCAAAGAAAGAACTATCAACTTCTCATCATTTAGAGTTGGTTAAAATAGATTTTTTAGAACCTATAAAGATTTTATTCTATATTTAATACATTATGAATATGTTATATTGGATAATTATTCCTGATATACCAAGGTTTTTTCATTTCTCATAAAAGTAATGTTCTTTCCTATTTCTCCAAATATGTTAGATGTGTAGAAAATATAATTTGGATTAGAATTAAAAACAGAATAAGAAATCATTATAGTGAGTATAAAAATAATGATTTTTTATATTTACGTTCATAAAATTTATATAATTTCAAATTTTTTCTCCCAGGACTCCATATCAAAATGGTGTAGTATATCGATGAAATATAACCCTTTATGAAATTTATAAGACCTTGCTCCGTGAGTAGGATTCATGTGTCTATTTTTGGGTAGATTCTATGAGTACATCTTATTATATATTAATATATTTTTCATTATACAAATTTTATATAATACACCTTATGAATTATGGAATGGTATAAATATAAAGGATAACAATTTTTGAGTTTTAGGGTATAAAATATTTATAATCCAAAAAAAAAGAATTTAGAATAATTAGAACCAATAAGTGAAGAATTTATTTTCATTGATTATTCTAAATCTAGTAAATCATCATGTTCATTAAATAAATGAACAAATCTTGTGGAATAATTTTTTACATTCAATTTTTGATGAAACTGATCCACATGAGCATAAGAGCTCTTTATATAATTCGGAAGATAATCATTATACACTAGATATAAGTGCTAAAATGGTTAATAATTTTATGAAACCTCCTTTAAAAAATTCTCCCATTTCAAATGGAAATCATAAACCTAAAGCCTAGATTAGTTTGAGATGTCGAACACATATATTCTTATATCTTATATAACTTATAGATATCGGCACATAATTTTTGTTGTTGGAAAACTAGAAAAAGGTACTAAAAAAAGACTCTCTTTCAAATCAGGTTGAACATCAGGCCTTCTTATCATTTCATGAAACTAAGAACAATAATGAAGAAATTAATTATGGATTCAGGTTAATGGAAATTAAAGAAGAGTTAAATTTGTGTTGATGAAATATAGTCATGAACTAGTTAAAAGTCCCAAGTACTAAAAAACGATTTTCACTTAACGAGTGTTACAGACAAGGAGAATGAGTCAGTAAAAACTATTAAAAATTATGAAATGATGGTTACAAATATATATATTCATAAAGAAGTTATTTACTACATGGAAATATTTTTTCCAATAGCATGAATTGAATCTATAAGAATTGAGATTTTATATTAAGAACATTTGAATTTAAAATGATTTTATATAAATGTTTGGAGTGATTTAATAAAGGGTTATGTAGTTGGGGATGTTTTTTTGAAACACCCATAGATTTTAAAACCCACACTTTCGAAACCATGTTTTGAAAATAAACATGGAAATATATGGTTTAAAAAATGATTCTAGAGCTCATTATGATAGGATCAACTTCTTTTTTTGACATTATATAGGTTCACAAATGGAATATATAGTCGTAAATTAGTTATCAAATTAATTTGAAAAAGCTTTTTTGATTGGTAATTTTTTTTGTTGATATTATTTTAGGATATTCAATAAATTAACTCTCTATTGATTTTCCTAGAAATGTGAAAAAGTAATTTTAAACGAATTTAATTAGTGAAAAAAAATTAATTTATAGTTTTCACAATTTTCAAATTACAGATGGAATTAATTTGAATCAATAAATATACTAGAATGATATACTAATTTTTTTTGGAATGGATGGTATTAATGGAATTGATTCAAAAATGAGTATTATTTGTAAACTGGATCTTATTAATACTGGAAAAAAAGTTGATCAAACTGTTGGAACCACTTTGTGTATAGGTTTGTATTTGTTGTCAATAGTTGTTAATGGAATATCAAAATGAAAGAGATCAAGAAGTACTCCAATAAAATGGAGGAATGAAAGCTCACAATGAAGCAGATCATGAAGTACTCCGATGAAGTAGAGGAGTAGTGATTCAGACGATTGTTGTGCTGATTGTAAGTTCAAAGAACATGTGTCAAAGGTGATACATTGTTTACAACAATGAAAAATGTGAGGAGTAATCCATCCAAGGATGAATAATCAGGATGGTGTTTTTGGATGAAGACCATGCAATTCCTCCTTATTGCATAAGAACCATGGGCTTTGATGAAGACCATGAAATTCCCCATTATTGCAAGAGAATAATGGGTTTTGATGAAGACCAAGCAATTACTCATGATTGCATGAGATCCATGCTAGAGACTTCTTGATGGATTGATTCACATAGTTTGCCTGAAGGTGATCATGACAGTTGACAAAGAAGACAATGTGCCAATGATTGGAAATCTAAAATGGTCATGCAAGGATTCGAATTCTGAGATAGCCATGCACATCACATTGTCATAGAAGATGATGATGGTAAATATATGCCTTCAAAGAATACATATCACAATGGAGGAGTTTGTGATAAAAGCAGAAGAGTTGTTGAAGGATACAAATCACCAAGAAGAAGTGTTGTTGAGGTGATCGTGCTTGTTGACAATGAAAACAGACGACATACAAATTTGTTGACAAAGGAGATTCTATGGTGGCATGTCGAGTTCGAAGATTGTGGATAATAATTCAGGTTTTATTCATGGAACATCGACAAAGGAATGGATGATCTGGAGGTGGACTAAAAGAGCAGATACAAGGTGGCGCCGTTTTCCAGTGGTTGCCAAATTTTTGGGGTCCAAAATTTGGAGGTTGGTGAGCATCGCGAAAAGTGGATTTCCAGGAAGATCATAATTTAATATGGCAAAGGCATGTGTTTCGTGAAGATTGGATGCATGGACTGTGTAACACCCTGAGCTTCCATGATACGCTTCTCATTCAATAATGCAATAGCTTGCATTGTACACAACTTCGAGTTCTAAAACACCGCGACTAATCAAAGTAGCCATTATGAATAGTAATAACCACTTTTTAAAATTATAGAAATTTTATATTTCAAAATGGACTTCATTTTTGTATTCGGAATATCGAAATTAGCCTATGTTGAATTTTTGGTATTTTTCTGAGAACTTCGAAATTTTTATGAATAGTGAAAAAATACTTAAAACAACATTTTTAATCAAAATAATTTATAGTGATAAATTATACTATTTAGTGGTTTTAAAGTATAATTAGAATATATTTTTACCATTTTATCCAATGGTGGTCATTAGAATTAATTTAACATTGAAATTGGACATAAACAATTGTCAATCTTTTGATATAAATTGTTTCTTAAAAACATGCTATTTGTTGTAACAGCGGGAATTAATTATAAAATTAATTAATGCAACTTATATGTTTGGAATTTTGTAAAATAGACATCATTTTTGAATTCGGAATATCAATTATAGCTTAGGGTGAAATTTTGGCACTGTTCTGAAAAACTTCAATTTTGATGAATAGTGAAACCACTAAGTGGTAGTTAAATAACTGATTTTTCGTTTAAATGAAATATTACCACTTCTGTGATTTGATTTTCAAAAATCCGACATACATGGTTTTCATTAAGAAGTAAAATTTTGTTCAATGAGATTAAAATAATTTTTGGTGAATAGTAACTTTTAAGTTCTTAATCGCGATTAGAGGTAATTAGTGTAGTTTAAGGTAAAAATAATGTTTTAATAATATGAGATGAGCTTGACACTTGTACTACTCCTATTGGATGAGTCATGGCCGACCAAGACAACCCATGGGTCATCTTGGGGACCCCATGGAGCCACTTTGGTTGGAAAATGACATTAATATATATTTATTTAATGTTAAAATTAAATTGACACAAACATGAGTAGTTCTACTAAAACAGTTTTTAAGTGGGGTTACACAAGTCCAAATTTTTACTATAAATCTTCATTAGAAAGCTAAAACGATTTCCTACATCATAGTATTTTTTTTTAATTTTTAGACATTAAATAAATTAAATTATTTATGACATCATTAAGATGCAGCGATGACCTCATTATTTAACGATTTTAATAAAATGAAAAGATAATGTACAATCCAAGGCTTAAACTTGTCCAAAGACTATTGGATGGGTATATTTCGAACCCTTATCACCTTAGCCTAGAATTATATAAGTGTGGGACCTTTATAATCCGAAAATCATTGTATAATAATGTAAAATTTCCTTACATTCCAAGAGTACCCCTCCTCTCGTCTTATAAAAGGCCCCAACTCTACCACCTTACTCACACTTTCAAAGCCTTTTGGCTCGGCCAAACTCTGCCCAAATACTCTCGCAACTTCCCCCTCTTACTCCTAGATGCCTCACTTCGGGCAGAACTCTTTTCAAGGAAGCCTTTGGCTCAAATCAAAAAGAGTTACCCGATTTTGAGGTAATGTCTTTTCTAATGTTGTTTTGTTTTATTTTTCTTCTCCAACCCCCTAAACTCTTTTTATTCATTTCTTTTGTAAAAAAACCAGTATCCACAATATACTAGGATGTTGTTATAAGAATTATTCGAGCTACACTAACACACACCTACATCTAATGGTTAAAGAACATACGGTTTCTGTGGATGGCGAATTGCTGCCTCACGAAACGATGATTGTTCAACATTCATATAACACCTTCAAAGGTGGCCATTAAGATGTCACTATATTTATATATTATATATAATATGTTTATGTTTTACTTATTCTTCTGTATTTCTCATTTATGGCATACTTTATGATTTCCATTATGGGTAAAATGCGATAATTTCATTTTAGGAAGTGCGGACTACCGCCCCCTCAAAGTGATTTCAATCGTTAATGCCATATGTGGGATGTATAATGGATGGAGTAAATGGTATTATACACTAAACAATACTGGAATTTTATTATACATTTATATCATTATGATTTCATTCCATTAAATACGAAATAGAAATGAAAGTAGCGTTCATGCGTACGTACGACTTACCCTCTCCATGAACGGTACATTTCATTTCTTACCTCTAAATGTTACGTAATATTATAAATGAATGTATATACTGGATATATATGATATATATGAAATCTAAATCATGAATATAATTCTGGAGATAATGGATATTCTACCACATAAAACAACTTGTAATTATAAGAATTACATTGTTGACTCAAGTACCAAAGATCGACAAAACGACCGTTATTAACTTAAATAATTACATAATGTTAATAACATTTTAATAAGTGATATAAAAAGGATAATGAAATTAAAAATGGTTCTTAATAAGGTATATATTAACTCTAGTTTATTATTCAGGAGGTTAAAGAATGGTTGAGTCCAGTCAGACATGAGGTAAGGGAACTTCTTAACCCAATTTCTATTCGTTGGGTTAATCTACTACCTTCAAATTATGGCATGATATTATTTTATCCTATCTTGTATTTTTACATTATTTATGTGTACTTATAGTGAATACAAATTATAGATGTACTTTATTTAAAAAAATTGATCTTTTTAAGGTCTTCGTCTCAATCCCCTTTCATTGAGGCATATTTGGTTTCATACACAACTTTCTTTTATACGGTGTATAAACCCCTTTGACTTTTATGTTTATTCAAAAGGAATCTTTTTTTATACTAAGAGTTTTTCTAAACGACAAAAGGGAATGTTTTTCTTTCCGTACTTATGCGGTGACAACGACTTCTCCGCCGCCGTGATCATTATTTGAGTTTCGGCTTCCTCTACAAGCCATCATTTTTTTTAATGAAATATAAATACAAAGTTTTAACTTTCTTTTATTTTGGTATTGAAAATGGTTTTGAAAGCGTTTTTATTATATCAATGTGTTGTATTGATATCTTGTGATTGAAATGTGGAAATGTTATGTTTCCTTTATGCATGTTTTATGAGATACGATTATGTTATGGTTTATGATATGTTTAAACCTATTCATATGAGGAATGTATTGGACTTAATAAGTGACGGGTGGAGCCCGCTATAGCTCCTCGATGCATCGGTAGGTCTCATGAGACAATTAGACATGTAATTGGCCGAGGCCCTTTCCCAATTTGATTTATGGTTTTGGCCAAGGCCTTAATCATTTTAGACATCTTGGCCGAGGCCTTGACAAAATGTTTCAGAATGTCTGGAATTATACATTCCCTCATTATGAAAGTGGTTATTGATATTGCATGTGATTATTCGACCAGTAGAATATCCATGTGAAGAATTGAATGGCATTATATCATTTTACATTTGCCATATTATGTTGATGTTCAAGTTTAAAAGGCTTTTGTTTTAGTTATACATTGCCTTAAATTTTTATGTTTATTTATGAAAGCTTCCGCAATATTGTTATCCTTACTGAGCATCTGAGCTAACCCCTTTAAATGTATTATTTTTCCCAGGATGTGAAGAAGTGTATTATGACTGACTTGCAAGAATAGTCAGTGAGGATATGAGTGTGGACTAGGGAGACCATGTTATTGTAGTTTTCATTTTTATGATGTAATGTAATGTTTATGAATGTATCTAGTGTTTCCAAGGCTACTAAACTAATCGGTCTTTCGAGACTTGATCTTTTGTGATCATGCCAATGTTACGAAGTAATGCACCGACTCTGGGTAGCTGGGGTCGAGGCGTTACAGTTGGTATCAGAGGCAGTTTAGTACTAACCTTGGAAGCTAGATTTAGACAAACTCTGATTAGAGCACGTAGAACTAAAATGAACTGTGAGGATTAGTATAGAAGAACTTCCTGAAAATTTTGGTATTGTAGAGATTTTGTGACTTTTCCAAGCAATACATCCATGTCTGGATACGAGCAGGTAGAGACGGCTCTAGCACAGATGTTCCTAGGGGTAAAACCCGAAAACACCGCTTTGAGCTAGACTTGAACGGGAACAGGTGCACGACAACGGGCCTTGCTGCACTCTTGGTTACGACACTCCCGGGGGATATGCTTAAGATAATTCTCATTTTCTTTACAAACCACTATGAAGGGTTACGAGTATATACTTCCTCAAAGAAAACATTTTTATAATTATGGATTATATCTATAATTATTTCAATTTATGTTAAGTGTTTTACAAGTATGGAATTATGTATTTTAATTCATAAACTAATCTAGTTTATGCCATTGTTTAGAAATGGCGCCTAGTGGAAGGAATGGAAACCGTATCAATGCACGCACTCCATGCAGGGATTTCCCTCCTGCTCAAGATAATTATTGTGGATTTGGAGATACAACTGGTGCCGATCAACTTATTACCATACTGGGACAACTCACTCAGGTTATGAATAATAACCTTACTCGTATGGAGCACCCTGATCCGCAACGTGGAGGATAAATGTTAGACCGCTTAATGAGGCAACAACCACCAACATTTAATGGGAGTACAAATCCGTTAGTATCTGAGCAATGGATAAACTCCTTAGAGAAAATATTCCATGCCTTGGGGAGTAGCGAAAGGGAGAAGGTTGTCATGGCAGTTTACTGCCTCACTGGAGATGCCGATCAATGGTGGTCATTGATTCAAAATACAAAGGAAGATGATGACGTATCTAATATGGAATGGAGGGAGTTCAAAGAGATTTTCTTAGAAAAATACTTTCCTCGTGACCATCGAGCAGATATGGAAAGGCAATTTCTGAGTCTGAGGCAGAAGGAGGATGAGAATGTCGCAAATTATGAGGCAAACATTACAAGGTTAGCAAGGCATGCTGCCGATTATATACGTAACCCAAGGAGTAAGATTGATCGTTTCTTTGATGGGTTAAAACCATTTCTCCGTCGAGCTTTAGTATCACAATCCTTCTCATCATACGAAGATATTGTCTCGTGTGCTATCAAGACAGAAAATGAATTCTCTAAGTCTTATGACAACAAAGTAAAGCAAGAGAAGAAGAGAACGGTGGAACAAGAGACAGATAAAGGGAAAAAGGGAAAGAAGGATTTTCCATTATGTGATAATTGTGGGAAGAATCACCCTGGTACTTGCCTAAAAGGAATGGGAGTTTGTTATAAATGTGGAGAAAAGGGTCACCAGGCTCGTGATTTCAAGGGAAAGAAAGAGGCTATCAAAGTTGAATGCTACAATTGTAGAGAAATGGGTCATTATGCAAATGAATGCCCTAAGCGTCAGGGAAACTTACCTCAGAAAAGGCCAAGGGATCAAGGACAATCTTATGTTGTTACTACAGTTGAAGCAGAATAACTAATGTATTGGTGCTTTTGGACTCATGGATTATATTCTGGTTATTAGAATAATGTGATATATATAATGATTTTACTACAGTACTTGTTGATTTCAGTAAGGTTTTAATATGATTAAGGAAATTATATTTTTAGTATGTGACAATAAGATAAACTTTACTTTTTTTGGGGAATCTGATAAATTGATTTTGGAATTATGAGACCTTTTAGAGAAAGTCTGGACAGAGGTATTTTGGATAACTATAAAGGTTGGAATGGATTAAGTTGAACTTTGGATAGTATTGTTTAAGGTTAAAAAATTTATGAAGATTATTTTTGGAATATTATAGTTTTAGGAAAAGGACAACCTGCAGGGTGGGGAATAACCCGTCGCGTCGGACAAAGCTGCAGGAATCGATCCCACAACCATAGTGAGACAGGCCTTTATTTCCTACCACTAGCCTACAGGAAGTCCCTGGTTATTACAAAATAATTTTACTAATCTAAATGGTATGTGTTAACATTTGGAACCTTATACAATTAGGATAAGTATAATATTTTTTGAGTTCTATTATCTTTTTGAGTGAAAGATGAGTTGAAGGTTGAAACTATAATTGTCAAGCATAAATATATATATACCTATCTCTTATTCAATGAATAAATTAATTCTTAAACTTTAGTAAAGGGATATTAAAAGAAAAAAATGTGTTATCCTAATACCTTATGTCTTGTTGAACTGATGATATTTTAAATCAACATAGATTGAAGGATTTGAGTCCCTCAATTTGACAGTTGATTGTGATTGATTACCTCAATCACTCCCTACAAATATTTACTTTTTTCCTCCAATTATATGTCTCTAATTTCCACCAATGTTCTCCTAATCGAGATCATAATTGGGTGGTGACTTTTTCATTTCCCTTTCCCTCTTATTAAGGCTAAATTTTATTAATCTTATTTCCGATGCGGGTTTTCTCATAGGTATTTTCTCTTTTCAACCTTTTATATTCAAAGAAAAATTTCAAATTGCGAGGATGCAATTTATTGAAGGAGGGGATAATGTAACACCCCGAGCTTCCATGATACGCTTCTCATTCAATAATGCAATAGCTTGCATTGTACGCAACTTCGAGTTCTAAAACACCGCGACTAATCAAAGTAGCCGTTATGAATAGTAATAACCACTTTTTAAAATTATAGAAATTTTATATTTCAAAATGGACTTCATTTTTGTATTCGGAATATCGAAATTAGCCTATGTTGAATTTTTGGTATTTTTCTAAGAACTTCGAAATTTTTATGAATAGTGAAAAAAATACTTAAAACAACTTTTTTAATCAAAATAATTTATAGTGATAAATTATACTATTTAGTGGTTTTAAAGTATAATTAGAATATATTTTTACGATTTTATCCAATGGTGGTCATTAGAATTAAATTAACATTGAAATTGGACATAAACAATTGCCAATCTTTTGATATAAATTGTTTCTTAAAAACACGCTATTTGTTGTAACAGCGGGAATTAATTATAAAATTAATTAATGCAACTTATATGTTTGGAATTTTCTAAAACAGACATCATTTTTGAATTCGGAATATCAATTATAGCTTAGGGTGAAATTTTGGCACTTTTCTGAAAAACTTCAATTTTTGATGAATAGTGAAACCACTAAGTGGTAGTTAAATAACTGATTTTTCGTTTAAATGAAATATTACCACTTCTATGATTTGATTTTCAAAAATACAACATACATGGTTTTCATTAAGAAGTAAAATTTTGTTCAATGAGATTAAAATAATTTTATGGTGAATAGTAACTTTTATGTTCTTAATTGCGATTAGAGGTAATTAGTGTAGTTTAAGGTAAAAATAATGTTTTAATAATATGAGATGAGCATGACACTTGTCCTACTCCTATTGGATGAGTTATGGCCGACCAATACAACCCATGGGTCAACTTGGGGACCCCATGGAGCCACTTTGGTTGGAAAATGACATTAATATATATTTATCAAATGTTAAAATTAAATTGACACAAACATTAGTTTTTCTACTAAAATAGTTTTTAAGTGGGGTTACACAAGTCCAAATTTTTACTATAAATATTCATTAGAAATATAAAAATATTTCCTACATCATATTATTTTTTTTATAATTTTTAGACATTATATAAATTAAATTATTTATGACATCATTATGATGCAGCGATGACCTCATTATTTAACAATTTTAATGAAATGAAAAGATAATGTACAATCCAAGGCTTAAACATGTCCAAAGACTATTGGATGGGTAGATTTAGAACCCTTATCACCTTATCCTCGAATTATATAAGTGTGGGACCTTTATAATCCGAAAATCATTGTATAATAATGTAAAATTTCCTTACATTCCAAGAGTGCCCCTCCTCTCCTCTTATAAAAGGCCCCCACCTCTACCACCTTACTCACACTTTCAAAGCCTTTTGGCTCGGCCAAACTCTTCCCAAATACTCTCCCAACTTCCCCCTCTTACTCCTAGAAGCCTCACATTGGGCAGAACTCTACCCAAGGAAGCCTTTGGCTCAAATCAAAAAGAGTTACCCGATTTTGAGGTAATGTCTTTTATAATGTTGTTTTGTTTTATTTTTCTTCTCCAACACCCTAAAATCTTTTTATTCATTTTTTTTGTAACAAAAAAAGTATCCTCAATATACTAGGATGTTGTTATAAGAAGGATTCGAGCTATACTTACACACACCTACATCTAATGGTTAAAGAACATACGTTTTCTGTGGATAGAGAATTTCTGCCTCACGAAACGATGATTGTTCAACACTCATATAACACCTTCAATGATGGCCATTAAGATGTCACTATATTTATATATGATATATAATATGTTTATGTTTTACTTATGCTTCTGTATTTTTCATTTATGGCATACTTTATGATTTCCATTATGGGTAAAACGCGATAATTTCATTTTAGGAAGTGCGGACTACCGCCCCTCAAATTGATTTGAATCGTTAATGCCATATGTGGGATGTATAAAGGATGGAGTAAAGGGTATTATAAACTATATTATACTGGAATTTTATTATAAATTTATATCATTATTATTTCATTTCATTAAATATGAAATAGAAATGAAAGTAGCGTTCATGCGTATGTACGGCTTACCGTCTCCATGAACGGTGCATTTCATTTCTTACCTCTAAATGTTACGTAATATTATTACTGAATGTATATACTGGATATATATGATATATATGACATCTAAATCATGAATATAATTCTGGATATAATGGATATTCTACCACATAAAACAACTTGTAATTATAAGAATTTAATTGTTGACTCAAGTACCAAAGATCGACAAAACGACCGTTATTAACTTAAATATTTACATAATGTTCATAACATTTTAATAAGTGATATAAAAAGGATAATGAAATTAAAAATGGTTCTTAATAAGGTATATATTAACTCTAGTTTATTATTCAGGAGGTTAAAGAACGGTTGAGTCATGTCAGACACGAGGTAAGGAATCTTCTTAACCCAATTTCTATTCTTTGGGTTAATCTACTACCTTCAAATTATGTCATGATATTATTATGTCCTATCTTGTATTTTTACATTATTTATGTGTACTTATATTGAATACACATTATAGATGTACTTTATTTAAAAAAATGATCGTTTTAAGGACTTCGTCTCAATCCCCTTTCATTGATGCATATTTGGTTTTATACACAACTTTCTTTTATACGGTGTATAAACCCCATTGAGTTTTATGTTTATTCAAAAGGAATATTTTTTTTATACGAAGAATTTTTCTAAACAACAAAAGGTAATGTTTTTCTTTCCATACTTATGCGGAGGCAACGACTTCTCCGCCACCGTGACCATTTTTTGAGTTTCGGCTTCCTCTACAAGCCATCATTTTTTTTAATGAAAAATAAATACAAAGTTTTAACTTTCTTTTATTTTGGTATTGAAAATGGTTTTGAAAGCGTTTTTATTATATCAATGTGTTGTATTGATATCTTGTGATTGAAATGTGGAAATGTTATGTTTCCTTTATGCATGTTTTATGAGATACGATTATGTTATGGTTTATGATATGTTTAAACCTATTCATATGATGAATGTATTGGACTTAATAAGTGACGGGTGGAGCCCGCTATAGCTCCTCGATGCATCGGTAGGTCTCATGACACAACTAGACGTGGAATTGGCCGAGGCCCTTTCCCAATTTGATTTATGGTTTTGGCCGAGGCCTTAATCATTTTAGACGTCTTGGCTGAGGCCTTGAAAAAATGTTTCAGAATGTCTGGCATTATACATTCCCTCATTATGAAAGTTGTTATTATTATTGCATGTGATTATTCGACCAGTAGAATATCCATGTGAAGAAGTGAATGGCATTATCTCATTTTACTTTTTCCATATTATGTTGATGTTCAAGTTTAAAAGGCTTTTGTTTTAGTTATACATTTCCTTAAATTTTTATGTTTATTTATGAAAGCTTTCGCAATATTTTTATCCTTACTGAGCATCTGAGCTCACCCCTTTCAATTTTTTATTTTTCCCAGGATGGGAAGAAGTGTATTATGACTGACTTGCAAGAATAGTCAGTGAGGATATGAGTGTGGACTAGGAAGACCATGTTATTGTAGTTTTCATTTTTATGATGTAATGTAATGTTTATGAATGTATCTAGTGTTTCCAACGCTACTAAACTAATCGTTCTTTCGAGACATGATCTTTTGTGATCATGCCAATGTTACGAAGTAATGCACCGACTCTGGGTAGCTGGGATCGGGGCGTTACAGACTGGATTTCGCGAAGACCAGAAGAATGGAGGCGGTGAGTCTTCGCGATTACATCAAGCTTCGCGATTACGTCAAGCTTCACGATTACGTCAAGCTTTGCGATTACGTCAAGTTTCACGATTACGTCAAGCTTCGCGAAGGGCAGAGGCTGGAGAGCTTCGTGGCGATGAAAGGCTTTGCGAGGGAGATTCGCGGTGAAGGCAAGAAGGAATGATGACGGTGATTCTTCGCGATTATGTCAAAGTTCGCGAATGGAAGGGGATGAAGCACATCGCGGCGGAAAAGGGCTTCGCGAGGGAGCTTTGCGGAGAAGGCGCAAAGGCATGTTGACAGTGATTCTTCGCGACTACGTCAAGCTTCGCGAACGGCAATGTGTCGTGGTGCTTCTCGATTTGGACAGAATTCCGGCGGAATCTTTGGAGCTTCGCGATTTTAGATGACGTGGCGTTGACTTCGTGTGGAAGGGTTGAGGGTCGGTGGAATCGCCTATAAATTGAGGTCAACCCCCTCTAAATAAGGAGAGAGATCTCAACGAAAATCCATTGCTCTCGGTTCGCAAAGGTCACTCGTGAAAGAAGTCTGCTTCGTGAAAGAGGAGCTTTGCGGCGGGTATTCTAGCTCCGCGAAAGTCTTGCGCCCCGTGTTGGCTCAGTGAGCATCGCTAAGAGGCAGGAGCTCCGCGATAGCCCAGCATTGCGAAGACTGGAGCATCGCGAGAGTGCTTCGCGATTGAGTTTCACGAAAAGGCAGGGGCTCTGTGAAGACTTGTTTGAGCTTTCCAAAACTGGGAGCCTTGCGAAGTAGGGTACTTTGTGAAGGCCCTTTCCAAAGGTTGTTCGCCCAGTGGACATGGGCAAAAGGGGTATTCATCAGTGGATGAAATTTGGACTTCAACAGAGCATCATTTATTGAGAAATCACACAAGTGATTGTGATTCAGGAAAACAAAGACAAGGGGATCTAGTGCATTCAGTCATTGCACTAAAGGAGAAGGATTGAACTAAAAAAAGAAGAGCATCAAATCTGAACCCTGATGCAAGCAAAGTCTCATGCTGAACAGTAGACAAAGAACTTCATGTCTATCTATTGAAGAGACCTTCATGTCTATATACTGAGTGAGACTTCACCAACGACAGTGATCCAGGGGGAGTCAGCGGGAGTGACCCGAGGGACGTAGTGAGGTATCCCTGAACTTTTCTGAAGGTAGTGAGCCTGGGACAGAGTGACTATACATGAACCATTGTAATCTACAGCTAGTGAAGCATAGTGGATTTAGGTACGACCGACAACCTATCGGCGTATTCTCCTTGGACGTATCCCTTAGTGGTGAACCAAGTAAAAATAGATGTGTCATCTCTCTGCATGTGAATGTTTCATTGATGATCATATCCATTATACAAGTTTAAGTAGTTCCTACCAATGTGGGAACAATATCCACAACTTTATGAAGAAAAAGTTGACACCCTGATTCACCCCTCCCCTCTCAGGGTGTCCCGGGGTCCTACAAGTGGTATCAGAGGGAAATGTTATCGTTTGTTGGATATTCTCTAGTAATTATATTGAGAAGAGGATTTGAGTTTCTTTCCTATAGTCAACAATGAAGAGCAGTCTTGATGAAGTTTCTTAGTAGACGTCTACATCTAGAAAGAATATGACAAACAGGAAAAAGAAAGAGAAGAAGCAGCTAAAGAAGTCCCTCATATCCAATGATGATGCAGTGTCTTGTTCTCCATGACATTCCAAAAATGAAGAAACATCAGGCATGGAAAGTATTGAGCAGGTGACTCAGAATTCTTCTAGAAGAAACGATGACACCCCCGATTCACACTTTTAAGAAAAACTCAAAACATATCTGCATGATATTCCTAAAGAAAGGGCTGCTATTATTTGTAGCCTATTTCATTCTATGCAGGTTGAGATCACTCGACTTAAAAGGGAAGCAGATAATTTGGAAAAGGGGCTGGAAAGAAAAGTTCTGGAAATTATGAAGCTCACCAAACAGGTTAAAGTCTCTGAAGAAAATGAGGAAGTCAATAAGACTCTAAAAGAAAGGATCCATGCTCTTGAAGCTTAGCTGAAGAAGAGAAATGAAGTCAAGGTTTTTTTTTTAAGAAACTTCCATTAAATTCAGGGAACCTGACTCTTTGTTACAAAACAAAGTCAAGATGCATGAAGATGAGGTTTAAAGGTTGAAGAAGAATTGTGAAGAGAAGATGATCACGATTGAAGATCAGAAGATCATCCTCAATATTGTGGGTCAAAAATTGGAAGCTCAGTTGACCAAGATTGAGAACACACATATTGAGACTTCACAAAAGAATGAAATGAGTGATGCTTGCACTCAATGTTCGTTGGAGGAGTCTAAAGCTGAAATGCCTCCAACATGTGATAAGAAGATTATGACAACTCTTGATTATCCACATCAAGAATCAGTTGCTGCTGGTACTCAATGATCACTGGAGGATTCTATTGTCAAAAGACCTCCAACATGTGATAATATGATCATGACTTCACTCTTTGATCTATCACAAACAACTGAGAAAGTGAAGGTACCATCCAAACCATCTTGCACTCATATTTCTAAATACACTCCTACAATCAGTGCAGGTGGGAAGAAAAGTTCTAAACAAGTATGGATGAGGAAAGGTGAGGAAAAGAAAGCTACCACCATGGCTAGGGTGGATGGGAAGAAAAAAGAGGAAGTGGGTTCCTCAAATAGAGTACAAAATATTAATTAGATGGCCCAACAACTTAATACAGAAGACACAAAGAAGAAAACATTTGTGGGTCAAAGTTGGAGCTGCAACAGATTTGGGCACTGTGCACTGGATTGTCTTTATAATCCCTTATATGGAAAAGCACAGAGAATGCCTATATCAAAGAGAAGGAACCCAGAGAAAAAGGAGCAGCATCAGCAGGTCCAGAAGCATCTGTTTACTGCAAACAGATTTGGAATTCTTGATAACATCTGTGATGTATGCAACGGCAGCGGTCACAATGCGGGCACATGTCCATATCAACATGCTTTCTCTGTTGAAAATAAAAGAAGACCTATGATGCTTTCAAAGAATGAAGCAGCTACCTTGGGGAGAAATCATAAGAATGTTTTGAACACACATTTCCCCAAGAAGATATCAAGTAGGGAAGCTGAGAAGACCCAGGATTTTAGATCCATGAAATTTAAGGGTCATTCATCCAAAAGAAATACTAAGTGGGATGAATCTCGGATGAACCCATGTGGAAGACCTAAACCAGTTTCAAAAGTTCCAAATGAAAAATTGGTCATCTGGCCAGAAGATTTGAAAAGAATAAGGAAACTTGAATATGAGACGGCCAAGGCTGGTGACAAAGGAAAAGGAAAACTTTCACATGATGAAGACACGGTGCAGGAGAGATTGCAAACAAAGAGAAACACACGTGTCAAAGAAGTTCTGTGTGAGAGATGCAAGAAATCTGGTCACATTCCAAAAGGTCGCCTAACCTTAATAACAGAGCAAGAAGAATTTCTTAAGAGGAGTAAGAATGTATCATTCATGATGGCTGCTAAGCAGAACAATTCTCCACACAAAGCAGAAGAGAATGTGAACAGAGCCATGCCACACTGACAGATGTCAGAACATATGTTCAAATGTGCAGGCATGAAGACTGGAGTGAACAGAGGAACTTGGTTGAGAAAATAATCTCAACCAAGCAAGTCTTCTTGATGAAGCAAGAAGGAACCACCTTATTCCCGTAATCATTTGTGTATTGTATTTGTGCTAATAATGTAGGTAATTGAAGGTGAAGCATGCTCTCAGGGGGAGAACCTGAGAAGTAGTGAATCCTGTCAACTCTTGATAGCCAACCTGAAGAAGTTTCCATCCTTAGTAGATTCTTCAATTGATATTCAAAGATTATGATGATGAAGGATCACTCTTGATGAAGTTGATGAGGAGTGTTTCCATTGAGAGGGAGAAGAATGAATAAGATTCCATAATCACTGTTTCAATCAATATCAACTCCAGCTGGACTCAAAAGCAGTTACTTTGTGAATTCCTTGAAGAACACTCCAATGGAGAAGGTATGTCATTTCTCAATCACTATCCCTTGTTTACTCAGTTCAATAATTATTTTACAAAGGGGGAGTAACTGAATTGATCAGTGACATAAAGAGAATAGAAGTGCCCCAAGGTCACTTATCCTGCCGATTGCACTTGAATGTTTTTGATCTATTTGCTGATGTGAGTGCAGGAGTTTCAGGTTGATTATTCTCTATCATAGTTGATCTTCTTCTAACTGGAATTAAAGTGGTAAACCCTTAAAGACAAGATACATGAGTTATCATCTCATGTTGGTATCATGATCTGTGGATAATGGATATCCTTGTTGACTTAATCAAATCCTATTGTTTTCTACATCGAGCATTGCTCAAGTAGACTTAGAGTGAAATGATTAATGAAACATTTCTTAAGTGTGGATTGATACCCTCCCTACCATGTGCTTTGTATTTCTTGTCAATAAGGGGGAGAGAAAGTGAAATAAACATTTGAAAATAAAATTTGATTGAATAGAAGATTCTCATTTTGACATTGACAAATTCATTTCAGAAGATGTATAAGGTATTGACAACAAAATACAAAGGGGAGATTATTGAAACCACTTTCTGTATAGTTTTGTATTTGTTGTCAATAGTTGTCAATGGAATATCAAAATGAAAGAGGTCAAGAAGTACTCCAATAAAATGGAGGAATGAAAGCTCACAATGAAGGAGATCATGAAGTACTCCGATGAAGTAGAGGAGTAGTGATTCAGACGATTGTTGTGCTGATCGTAAGTTCAAAGAACATGTGTCAAAGGTGATACATTGTTTATAACAATGAATAATGTGAGGAGTAATCCATCCAAGGATGATTAAACAAGGATGGTGTTTTTGGATGAAGACCATGCAATTCCTCCTTATTGTATAAGAACCATGGGATTTGATGAAGACCAAGCAATTCCTCATTATTGCATGAGAACAATGCGTTTTGATGAAGACCATGCAATTATTCATGATTGCGTGAGAACCATGCTAGAGACTTCTTAACGGATTGATTCACATGGTTTGCATGAAGTTGATCATGACGGTTGATGAAGAAGACAATGTGCCAATGATTGGAAATCTAAGATGGTCGTGCAAGGATTGGAATTCTGAGATAGGCATGCACATCACATTGTTATAGAAGATGATGATGGTAAATATATGCCTTCAAAAAATACATATCACAATGGAGGAGTTTGTGATAAAAGAAGAAGAGTTGTTGAGGGATACATATCACCAAAAAGAAGTGTTGTTGAGGTGATCGTGCTTGTTGACAAAGCAAACAGACGACATACAAATTTGTTGACAAAGGAGATTCCATGGTGGCATGTCGAGTTCGAATATTGTGGATAATGATCCAGGTTTTATTCATGGAACATCGACAAAGGAATGGATGATCTGGAGGTGGAATAAAAGAGCATATACAAGGTGGCTCCGTTTTCCTGTGTTTGCCAAATTTTTGGGGTCCAAAATTTGGAGGTTGGTGAACATCACGAAAAGTGGATTTCCAGGAAGATCATAATTTAATATGGAAAAGGCATGAGTTTCGTGAAGATGGGATGCATGGACTGGATTTCGCGAAAACCAGAAGAATGGAGGTGGTGAGTCTTAGCGATTACGTCATGCTTCGCGATTACGTCAAGCTTCGCGATTATTTCAAGCTTCGCGAACGACAGAGGCTGGAGAGCTTCGCGGCGATGAAGGGCTTTGCGAGGGAGCTTCGCGGCGAAGGCACGAAGGAATGATGATGGTTATTCTTCGCGATTATGTCAAGATTCGCGAACGGCTGAGGCTGAAGCGCATCACGGCGGAGAAGGGATTCATGAGGGAGCTTCGCGGCGAAGGCGCGAAGGTATGTTGACAGTGATTCTTCGTGACTACGCCAAGCATCGCGAACGGCAAAGTGTCGTGGTGCTTCGCGATTTGAACAGAATTCCGGCGGAATCTTTGGAGCTTCGCGATTTGAGATGACGTGGCATTGACTTCGCGCGGAAGGGTCGAGGGTCGGTGGAATCGCCTATAAATAGAGGCCGACCCCCTCAAGAGAAGGAGAGAGCTCTCAACGAAAATACTTTGCTCTCGGTTCGCAAAGGTCACTCGTGAAGGAAGTCTGCTTTGCAAAAGAGGAGCTTCGCGGCGGCTTTTCTAGCTCCGCGAAAGTCTTGCGCCCCGTGTTGGCTCAGTGAGCTTTGCGAAGAGGCAGGAGCTCCGCGATAACCCAACATTGCGAAGGCTGGAGCATCGCGAGAGTGCTTCACGATTGAGCTTCGCAAAAAGGCAGGGGCTCTGCGAAGACTTGTTTGAGCTTTCCAAAAATGGGAGCCTTGCGATGTAGGTTACTTTGTGAAGGGACTTTCCAAAGGTTGTTCGCCCAGTGGACATGGGCAAAAGGGGTATTCATCAGTGGATGAAATTTGGACTTCAACAGAGCATCAATTATTGAGAAATCACACAAGTGATTGTGATTCAGGCAAACAAATACAAGGGGATCTAGTGCATTCAGTCATTGCACTAAAGGAGAAGGATTGAACTAAAAAAGAAGAGCATCAACTCTGAACCCTGATGCAAGCAAAGTCTCATGATGAACAGGAGACAAAGAACTTCAGGTCTATCTATTGAAGAGACCTTCACGTCTATAAACTGAGTGAGACTTCACCAACAGCAGTGAGTCAGGGGGAGTCAACGGGATTGACCCGAGGGACGTAGTGAGCTATCCCTGAACTTTTGTGGAGGCAGTGAGCCTGGGACAGAGTGACTGTACCCGAACCTTTGTAATCTACAACTAGTGAAGCATAGTGCATTTAGGTACGACCGACAACCTATCAGTGTATGCTCCTTAGACGTAGCCCTTAGTGGTGAACCAAGTAAAAATTGTTGTGTCATCTCTCTGCATGTGAATGTTTCATTGATGATCATATCCATTATACAGGTTTAATTAGTTCCTACCAATGTGGGAACAAGATCCACAACTTTAAGAAAAAAAGTTGACACCCTGATTCACCCCTCCCCTCTCAGGGTGTCCCGGGGTCCTACACAAACTATTTACAGAGGTATGATTGGATGTTTACTATATTTAACTATTATCCATCCTAATATAATGTTTAATTTATGTATGAGATCGTTTTTTCATATAAATATAAAAGTGTCACATTTTTATATTCTCAATCACATCAAAGGTACCACCAATTTGGGAATTTTCTATTCTAGGGGATAAGAATTCGATCTAGTGAGTTATTTAGATTTACACATTGGTTGATTTAAGATAGTTAAAAAATAACCTATTCTATATTTTCCATTTTAGGAAAGTCTATAATTTCATAGTATAATAAGAAATAGAACATTATTATACTATCTACTACTAAAGATGAGCATATAGATTAATGTAATTGTCGCGTATAGATTCTATAGATGTAACATACTTTAAAAATCTGTCAGTATGTCCCTATAATTTGTAATAATATAAGTGATATTAAAATTTCTTAGAATCCTATGTCTCACTCAAAGAAAAATGAATTTCTATAATAGATCGCATTTTCAGATATCATTTTTCAAAAGGTGGTATAAATATTGATTTCATCGATTATAAACATCATCTTTCTAACATATTCATAATGATATTGAATTTCAATAGATTTCGTTATACCAGCCATGAACATAGAATTATATATTTTTGGGCAATCCTTTTATTGTTTTTTTATAGGGTTGAGAAAAATTGTATTTCATTATCTATAATTGGTTATCTACTATTTATGATCAATCATTGTGAGTATACCTTTGGTGATCTTCCATTGTTGACCTATTGTTGGTGATATACTATTAATGATCAACCATTAAAACTACCATTGGGGTTAACCATGATTATTGACTATAAGGATCTACCATTAAATGTGAAACTTTCAAAAAGGATCACTACTTTTATACTTCCTTTTAGATTTTCTATCATAGTTCTATTTCATGATAAAATCACTTAGTACCACTATAATGTGTTTTTTGGAACCTATCATTAGTAATTTTCATTCATATAACTATAATTAAATTTTTTCTATAATTAAAAAGTTTTATCGAGACAATTTATATTTTTATTCATATTATATTATATTTTTTATTTTGAATCCCCAAATTAAAAAAATCAGTTAAGCATCATATTTTGGGAACCCTCCCTCACACTCCATCTTTGAACCACCTTCTTCATTATCTCTTAAACCATGACCTTATAACTAAATTGTTTGTCCATTGAACATGTATGATAATGGTGAGATTCAAGATCCCTATAATTTCATTTCTTGAGGAATCAGTTCCCTCAAATAAAAATATAGGTGAATGAATTTTGTATATTTTATAACTACACAGCCCTCAACTAACATATCATTTCGTCACCTCTAAGAATGATATAAATTCTGAATGGATATAATTCATCATGTCACTTGTATGAACATTGATCTAGGACCAAGGATGGGTCAAATGTTTCTAAATGAATAATCATCCATTCTACCCAATGTTTGTTTATGAGTTTTATCAATTTACATATACAACATTTCTGAAAAATAATATTTTATCAGTACTATGATAGATGTAAAGTTGATAATATTTACATCAATGCAGTCAGAAATGATCCTAAACATTCTTCATACGGTTATTTTGAACAACTATCAATTTATTATCTTAGTTAACTGAGAATGTTTTTGAGGAAGCACTGTTGTATTTAACTAGAATAGTTATTTTAAAAATGCCTATAATTATATATCATGATAGAGAATTTAGAATGTTGTTCATGATCATACATAAAATTCCCTTTTTAGAAATCTGGGCTTTATCATAATGAATAAACAAGATTTATTTTTCATATTTCCTATTACAAGAAGATATATAATAAACCTACGTGGATAAATAATGGACCATATCTTGTTGTTGAGTAATAATTATTATATTTCAAAATATTTTTACCACCCAAGGTTGATTTCAACTATTCTATAAGCTAGAGCCTTAGTTCTTAAATGAGATAATAGAGTAACCAATTGTGGTTGTTTATTCTCCATTTAAGTGACTTGAAAACAATCAGTGATAATTGATTCCCCTATGTAAAGAATTGGGTGGAAAATAATGATAAAATATATGAGAAGTTTAACCTAGTAAAATATCCTACCATAACTAGTGAAATGGTTTACATTGACCTTGATATAAATGAGGTTGTGGTGTATTCTTCTGTTAAAAAAGTTCAAGAAGAAGTGAAATAAGTGTATGAAACTATATTTGAGTAAGGATGATATGCATCTATATTGGTAGAAGTATAAAGTAACCCATATGTGGAAAAGATCCTTGTTATGAATTTTGGATCTTTCATTCCTCCATTTTCCCTTCCTGTTAATGAAAACATGCAGAAATATGGTATTGATTCATAAGAGACACAAGTCTTTTATTGTAATAAGTATGATAGATCTTCTTTATTAGAAAAATGAGGATGTGGTGGTCTCTTAAGAGGTCTCTGAGAATGATGTTGATGGAGACTATGATGATGAAAATGCTATCTATTAAAAATATATTACTAAGATTATTATATCATTTAGTTATGGGCATAAGGGTGTATCTTATAATCCCTAAACTATCTTGGAATCCATTGATAGTGATGGTCCATATGATTATGCTTTTAGTAGAAATTTTGATCTTTTCCACTCATATATTAATGAGGATGGACCACCTACTCTTGGTGGGGGGGGGGGGGGTTCATTGGGATCTACTATGCCTATTTTGAATTATTAGATTTCATAAAAAAATATTGATTATCGTAATGATGGTTATCTTTGATTGTCCACCTAAGTGTGTGGGACCATAAGGGATTTTATTAGAATCATAAGGGATTTTATTAGATAGGATAGATGATGAATTTTGGTTGTAATCTTCTGATTATGAGGCACCTTCTATAGAAACGATGCATGAGGATGTTTTTTACCCATATAGGATTGTACATCATATCCTCATCCTCTTTATTCTTTTCCTCCTTGTAGGAAGGTTAATATAGATTATTTGTATTCCTTTAAATCCAAATTTCAATTTGAACATAGTGTTATTCTTAGTTCTTCTTAATTATATAATACACTGAATAGTGTAGATGATATGATGATGTTGGTTTATTTAGTCATTTCTCATGTACAGACTATGATGTTCTTTATGATAGAATGTATGGATATTTAGAATAAGAGGCTACTAGATCATATGGATTCTATATGGATGATATGGGCACCATTATTTCTAGAAGGGTATTTATCTTTTATAGTGGTTTAAGTCTCATTAAAATCATAGTGCTTCATCATCTAGATCTCAAACCAATCATCGAAGTCCCACTTCAGTGGTAACTGATATGATATGTTCTATAGTGAGATAGAATCCTTACATAGTGATGGATGGTAATTCTTGTTTTCAGAAGTATAATCTTATTTGTATCAAATTACATTGTGAGAAAATTTATATATTTCAAAGAGAATTTTTAAATGCAATAAGGACTGTTAGAGAGACTATCAATATTTAAATATATTAAATAGTATCATTCAAGGATATATACAAAGAATTATTTATATTCCCATTTCATGTTCTTTGTTGAATAAAAGATAATGATTCCTATGAATAGTACCTTTATGGTGAAGGTGACTCAGCAATAGACCTTGTCCCACTACTTTATAATATCTTGATGAGAATGTTGATTTATTCAGGCCTATGGATCATGATGTATGAGTTATAAGTCAATTTAATAGACAATGATACCTTTTTCACACCACTTGTACAACATTGATAGATGAAACACCCCAAGATTCCATTACTCTCACTAGATCTATTTTAGTACCCATTTCTACCCCTTAAAGAATAAACTTTTTATAGTTAGCCCATTTTAACTTACTACATCAGAGGATTGGAGGATTATTTAGCCATTGTAATCTTCATTTTTTTTCATTTTCACCTCATCCTCATACTACACCTATAGTTTCATAAAAATGGGATGAACTAGTTTATCCAAATTCTAGTGATATAGCATAAGATTCTTCTCGCATTGATTAAATTTTGATAGGGATTTCAGTTTGTTTTTATTATAGCCTTTTTAATCCCTTCTGACATTAATATATATATATATATATATATATATATATATCATGAAACACATATTCTTATTTATTTATATATAATTTCTCTTATATTAATTTATAATATGTTTTATAAACAAAATTTTTGGACTATAATTAAGTGGTACTTCATAAAAATTATTTAATGGAATATCAGTCAAGTATTTGAATGGATTGAGTTAATAAATAGGTGCATCACATAAGGATTGAAGAAATAAAGAAAATATTTATCTATTGATATTTAACATATATTAATGTTTCAATTTATATACATGGTAATAAATTCATTGATATATTATAATCAAAAGGGTGATAATATTGAGAACCTCCTTATTTTAATGATCACAAATCATATATGGAATATTTTAAATGAGTTTAATGATTCATGAAAGTAAAATTATTAATAGTAAAACTATGAAAATTAACTTCATATGGACCAAAAAATTAGTTACAATGAGCTACCATATGTTGAGTCTTTCTCATGCTCTATTATACGTATAGTTTATATAGCTACCGCTATATCCACCCCACAACCTCCATGAGTACGTATCAGAATATTCTACTGTCACTGTTAACTTAGTACTACCATTATAAAATCATTAATATAGTTACTCATATAACAATTTTACTAAGATATACTACCATGAAATGTAACATACACTAGACTGACATACCAAATGACATGACCAGGTGTAGTTCAATGGTATTACCGCCAGATGAAGCTATTACTCTATGAATCTACAATAAACATTTCTACATCCAAGTTCATCTATCATAGAATGATGCTACCACTATAAAGACCTACCAATATAAAAATATATCATTCAATAAATCTATCATCATGAAAAATCTACTACTACCATTAGATGGACCTACCTCTATTTAGGAGCTGATGTAAGTAAATCATCCTCCATAGTGCTACTGTAAGTATCCATTATTTATTTCAGAATTATTTATCGTATGGATACATAAACAACTAATTCTGGAAAAACAAATTTAATTAACAATTATTATTTGTAGAAATTCCATTAGTTTATTAAATAAATCACTTTTTAGATTTACATAATGAGGTATATTAAATGGTTATTCTGTATTAGAAAATTGGACATGGAGAATAATAAATTCAATAGAAGTTTCTTATGTGTATAAGTGACCAATTGGAATGTGATTTAACACCAAATAACTATATATCATGCTATGATACAAAATTAATTAGGCAAGAAAAATTAATTGGAGGAACCCAGAATTTTTTTAGAGATTGAGAACTAAAGGATTTTCCATAAATCCATGACTCCCTATTTTACTATTGTTTATGTGAATATTTTTCAAGGTCCCTCAAAATACCAACTCAAGGACTTGGAATAATTGAATTTTTAGACATTGGTAAGGAATAAAGAATTTTTTTATAAACACTACATCTATTTTATTTGTGCTTTACATTCATGATATGTTTTTTTTACTATTTTTATCTCTTAAAACATTGTCTCGTATACTAAGAAATAGTGTTCTAGATAAACAATTTTGATTTACAATTTTTAATTCCCACAAATGACAATATAAGAAGTTATGTGTGACCATTATATACCTTATTTGATGAAAAACTAAGGGAGTGGCTCAGTTTCTGGAAACCCATTTGTGTTATTTTTTATTAAAAATAATATCGGTAGAAGATAAAAATATTTTATAATAAATAACTTAGAATTTAGTTATTTCAATGTGTAGAGAAATAGGTATCAAATAGAGATTGTACCTATTTTGAAATTTTGATGTGGTTTATTTACTATTTTAACTGTTTTCATTTCTTTATTTTAAAATTGAATTTGGTTTTTACATTTAGTTAATAAAAAAACATTACACTAAATGTTAACTTTAATTAGTGTTTTATATACACTTTTTGATATTATTATATATTAGTTTATAATGTTAAATTATTTTATAATTTATTTTAACTAAATTGTGATCGATATTTTGAGAGTTTTTTCAAAATATCAAATTATATATTCACACTATTTTTGATTACTGGAAAATTTTATTATATTTGGGTATTTATGATTTTAATTTTTTAAAACATAAATTTTATTCAAAACTCATTTCACCCCCTCTTGAGTTTTCCACAATGACCAAAAATTTAAATTATTTATTAGTTATAATTAATTGTATACATAGTAAAGGTTTGGTTCCACAATAAAGATTGAATGTTATAATAAGGGGTTTAATCTTGGGATAAGGCATCAAATATCACTAAAAATATATAAATTTTATCAGATGAGGGGATTTTACCCATTTTATTTATTCAATACAATTTCCATTTTGATCAATTTTCCAAAAAAATCACTATATTATTTTATGATTTAAAGTATTTAAAATGGTGTGACTCTTATCACCAATAAAATGAGCACCTCATCCTTTCACTTATACATAATAAGTAATGACCTTTTTATATCTCAAATCTAGTAAAATAAAATTTAAACACACATAGATATGATCTAGTGGTTTTGGTATTAATATAATTCAATCCCAATAAGTCTTAGAGAGAGATTCAAATGAGGGTATGTATGGAAGAAGTAATGGTCCTAATGAACCTCTTTCATGTCTTCATCTATATCCACCTTATTTAATTAATTTGTGATTATATGTTCATAGTAAAATCGGTATCATTATTTTAAATTTAAATTGATAGTATTATATAATAACCATATTCTACACCATTTTCATCTACTTGGAAACAATATTGTGACTAATGCATATGTATGGACCATCGAATCCAAGAATTTTATATTTCATTTTTTTACTACCTCACATGGTTGCTTATAAAGATTAATTTAATTAATAAATTTGTTATTTAATAGAAAATTAGGATTTACCAAGGATAAAACCATATATACCAAAGTTTGTTCCCATCAATTGAAAAATGAAAACATCATTCATGAATTGGGGTAGATAACCACCTCCATGAATGAAAAATTTCATTTTTCATAACTTTATTTCATAGATGGTTCAAAATGAGATATTAATGTATTAATATTAAATATTATAAGGCAATTATCAATTTAATCAAACCATTAACTTAATTTATAGAAAAAAACTGATGAACCAAAACATGAACATAGAACAAGAAAGTTAATGTTAAATATTGATTTTTAAAAAAATTATGAGTCAATATATAATAATATTATTTTTGATTGAATATTATATAAAAATATTTATATAAATGCAGACTTAATATAGTTTAATAATATATATAAATTTATTATTCATGTGGTTTCAATGCATCTAACTTTGTTTGACGTCAATGTATGAGTTTACGATTTAATATTACTATTTATCTAGATATTTTATTATTCAATTTATATTCATGAAATTATTTATTTTTAATACCATAAAACTAATATATTTTCTTCTCTATTAATATTTTATATTGGTTATAATTTTAAAATTCAACTTTTCACTTCCTTGGAAACAAAAAAACTAAAAAAAATTAAGAAAAGAAGTCTTGATATCATTGTTTCGGTTGAAAATATTTCTCTTCCATGGACATGAACATTATTGTTTTACGAAAACTATTTTAATAAATTCAATTATTTCTAATTTCCAATTTTAATGAAATGTTACGTTCGTTTTAATTTTTTTTAGAATATGTTATCATTTTTAATATGTCATATTTGAATTTCATTACAAAACTGAGAAAGATATATATTTTTAATATTTTCTAGAGTAATGGATTTTACATTTTTCATGAAAATTATTAATTATTTATCTTCATTTCAATATTTTTATTATTTTATGATGTTATATCAATTTTGAATATTATTTTTATTTTATAATATTTAATTAAAAATATATTATTTTATTAAATATTTTGAAAGGGATTTCATTACACTATTGTATATTTTTATCTTCCCCTCCATATTTTCTTATATAAGAATAGATTATTTTCAAAATTCCATTATTTTAAATTATTTTAAAAGTAATATTTTAAATATCTCATTGAATTTATATGAAATTTATTATGAATGGGATTTATAGCTCCGTATTTTACCATATGTTTATAAATATTTTTAAAAAACCTTATTTAAAAGTTTTTCTTTAATTTTCTTATATACTAAATAAATGAAATTTATTTAAAAAAAACACATTATTTATAATGAATTAATGGTTTCCAACCATTCCATACGAAAATATGGTTATAGTTAAATCCTTTTATAATAATTTATTCTTAGATCATTATCTTCCTTGATGTTATGTTCTCTATTAATCTTCATTATTTATTGTTTGTATTTTTATCCTTCATGTACATGATCATTTAAACCATGGATTTATTTAAATTCTTTTCAATGTTGAAGAATTCATATACCAATTAATATATGTGGTATTAATTGAAGTAATATGACTAAGAATATTATTCCATTGACTGGTGGAATGCTGATTTTCCATATAATTTATTTAATATAAATATTTATTCATTAATGATGAATATTTATTATGTGTTATATTAATCATTAAATATATGAATAATAAATTATACATGTTTATTTGATGGGTGGAGTGTGTTATGGACCCTTTATGAATCAAGTTAGGTCACATGAATCTAATATATGGAGAGTAACTAAGATTTATTTTGGTATTCAGTGTATGCCTAAAAATTTATTAAAAATTTATTTTATATATCCTTGTTGGTAAGACTATACTGGATTTCATTAAAAATTCCATGAATAATAGATCAATAATTATTATCCACATGATTGTTATGTTTAAATATTTGGTGGATATATTTCATCACATAGTAATTTATTTTATAGATCATTTATTGATTATACAGTCTTCCATAATATTTATGTCTTATATATTCATGCTATATAATACAATATGAAACCCACAAAAATTGGATCTGTTTTATATCAGTGAGTTCTCACGACAGTTTTTACCTCTTTCTAGGGTTCTTCCCTAGGATTTGGAGAAGATTTCCTCTCTATATAATTTCTTGTCTTCACGATTCTCTACTTCTACTCTCTGATGCTGTTCTGAAATTCTTGAATTGTTCTATCTTCTTTAGAGACCATGTTTTTCATTTCTTGATCTTCTTCTCCCACTTCATTTATGTTTAATCACATGGTTTGGTGTTATGGTTTTCTGATATTTCAGAAGGATGAATATGATTTTGGTTCAGTCCTTTTAGGGGGATTTTAGATGGAGTCATTATTGCTTTTTCAGTAGTGATGGTTCGTCGATGATGTTATCTATAGGGATAATGATGATGGATTCTTCAAGGCTCGATATGGAGGTCTGGACAGCTAGTACCCTACACTAGATTATATATCCCTTACTCATTTCAATGTCAGTTGGGTGTGACTATTCATAAAAGGTTCTACAATTTGCCTTTGTGAGTAGTGGGAGCTCTGATAGTCATTTCTTATAGAGGCCTTATTTTCATAAGGTTCCCTTTGTGGTTGTTCATATGTTTTTTGATTATATTACAAGGAGTTTATAGTTTCCATTTGGTGTTTTCAATAATATTATTGTCTGTTTTTTTGGATTAGAAGTTCTTCTAGATGGAGAAGAACTTCGCTTGTGTGATGGTGTTGTTATTCTGGTGGTTCTGTTTGATCATCTACTATTGTATAGTAGTATAATTATGGTGATGATTGTGGTGTACTGTAATGATTATGTAGAATAATGTAAGAACCTGGTTCTTCTTCTTGAGGTACGAGTTTCTTCTTTTCATTTTTCCTTATGTGTTTTTGAGAAAATAAGGAAAATGGGGGAAATCCAAAATTTTGTAGGTACACGCCGTGTACGTTTCCACATGTCGTGTACTTTGGAGTTGTGGGATGAGTATATAGGGCGTGTAGCCCTTCCAGAGATGAAAGGTGTAAAAACCTACTACACGTCGTGTACTGTGTATTTACACGCCATGTAGTCAGTCAATAGGTGAATAGTAAGGTAGTGAAGGTAGCTGCCAACTGAGCAATAGTACATGCCGTGTATTTAGAAACACACATCGTGTACTCATGTCAGTAAGTGAACAGTGCCGTATTGGAATGTAGCCGCTAGTGGAACAGTTAAAAAAATGAAAATTACACACCGTGTACTTGAGAGTACACGCCTTGTAGTTTTTTTTTCACATAAAATGGGCAGTATCCTCATCTGTTCACAGAGAAAGCTTAGAACGCCGGAGGAGCTCGGGAGGACGGCCAGAGCTTCAGAGATCTCCCAACCGCACACCGGGAATCCATATCCTCTTCCGCCGATCATGTTGGGACTATAAGGGTAATCTCTCTCGTTTATATTCTCTATTGTTTCCAATTCTTCTTCTATGGGATGTTATTTAGGTTTGAACGGGGATTCTTTCATCCCAGATCTACACCGTTCTTGGATGATTTGGGAGGTGTCGTTCACTTATAACGATCAAGGGTGATCGAGGTAGGTGGTCTGATGTTTATATCCAACTATGGTGTTGAAATTGTGAACCTTTGTGCTACGAACCCATGTTTGGGGTGTCATTTGGATGAGGCCTTGGCTGCATTAAATACCTAGAATTGTATAGTAAATTGAATGTAATCTTAAACTGTTGTTTGTGATCACTGCTTGGATCTTGGACCAGCCCGTGGGTGCATTTCTCTGTTTATCCATTTTTCCAGTATAACCGAGGGTATTCCATGACGATGATGTGAATTGAATTGCCTTGAGAATAATTATATATAAATTTCTTCATTATGCTTGGGCTCGGCCCGATTACTTGTGCTTGACAGCAGAGTTCTTTTCAAACTGAGGGCATTGTTTGTTTAGCCCGAGTGCAAGGTACTGCTTAGGCTGAGGGAAATGTTATATTTCGCCTTAGGTAAACTCTTCTTATGCCTAAGGGCAGTGACTTCTGTGCCAATTGGAAATATCTTGAATGCCTGAAGGAAAGTTTTTATAGCTTGAGGGAAATCCTGAGGGTGTGGTTTTATTATATAAGAGTGAGGGCATGATTTTATTATATTAGCCTTAGGGAAAGGTTCTGATTGGCATGAGGTCTTGGTTCTGAAGAGAACAAAATGTTATTAAATTTAATGGTTAAAATGGATATCGAAATGGCAATGAAACTAGTACTGATTGTTACTTTTGAGTACATACATTATTATTGAATTTACTTATGCACACTACTATTGCATATTTTTGACTGAAATTTTGGCACAAGCCCTTAGTGGGTGCCTACTGAGATTTATTTCTCAAACCCATTTTGGGTCATGTCTGCAGCCCAAACAGACTATATTGCTGTAGGTGTCGATTGGGGAAAGGGTCCCCATACAGGTACATGATTGTAGCAGGGGAGTAGGAGAGCATGGGACCAAGCTTTGGATTGAGATGATGTTATGTTTGGATTACTCTACTTGTTTTGTCTACCTGTACCTTGTATTTTGAGTTGTATTGTATTGAAGTGTAACCTGTTTTGGCTGATTTCATATAAATAGAGACATACTGCATCATTATATATATAACTGTTGGTTATCTTTTACTGCATTTGTTCATTTTTAGTTCATATTGTTTACTGCATCTGCTGTTGTATATTATTTATCATTCCCGCTATGCTACACTTTGAAAATTGATGGCATAGTTTCCCCACTATCAGACCTAGGCCCTCACTGCTAGTCGGAAGCCTTTGGAATTTGGGGAAATGTGCTTGAGGTCATGTGACCTACCGGGTTTGGGGCACCCGTTGAGTGGCACCGAGATCCGTGATGTTACAAAGTGGTATCTAAGGAGTTCATTTCATTGACTTACTATTTGGAGCCATATTCAGGGAAAGGACGAACATGGTAGTTGGTAATAAGCGGTGCCCGGGAGTTGCTATCCCGTGTATAGGGAAATGCTATTCATCCTTGATTATTGAAATTATTTTTGTGATTTTTCACTTTTACAGTTGATTTGATTTTCACCGTTGGGTGAAGCACTAGTGATTGTGCTGTTTATATGTTATATATGGGTTCTATTTAGTTTTAACCAGATGAGATGAGTTTATTCCATCTCATGCATCATTTAGGCACATTCTAAAAGTCATACGTCATGCATTCTTCCATGCCATGTAGGTGCATTAGAAATTGCATGTTGTTGTGATAGTTGTTCTGCTAGAAACGCATGTTGTTGTGATATTTTTTTAGATAATATCTGCTATTTGATAGTGTATTATTGTACAAGGTTGCTGATATAATGAATGCCAAACTTTGGTTTTTTGGGAGTATGGGCCCTCAATAACCGGAATTTGGTGGATCATTAACGTGTTATCCTTGTTATAACATGTATAAGATGCCAAATTTGATTCGCGGGGAGTATGGGCCATCACAAAACGGAATTTGGATCTTCGGGGTTTTGTGTGTGTTTTTCTTGGCTCCAGAGTAGTTTATGAGGCATACTGTCTGGAAAACCCAGCAGACACACCGTGTGGTTCTATGGACACATGCTATGTGTTCTTCTGTTCGGGAAGAAATGAAAACTTTTTATGTACACGCTGTGTACCATTAGTAAACATCGTGTCATATTGTCCCATGTCATAAACTGTGTGGGTAGGGACACTGGGTAGAGAATGGTTTGGGGGAACACACAGTGTACTGGTTGTACAAAGCGTGTAGTGGTGACCCGAAGTCCACCAGTGTAACTAACAACACGGACGGAGGAAACCTTAAGACATACATGTTGTGTCTACCTTTCACACACCGTGTAGTGTAAGTCATGTATCCGAACGTGTAGTCAACAACATAGGTCAGTATGGGGATTCTTTGAACACGATGTGTCTTGTTTAACATGACGTGTCATGTGACGTGGGTATATAGGTCGTGTCACGAACAACATGGGCCGGTGAAATCTTGCATAGTACACACCATGTAGGTTTGTTTTTAGAGATCTGTGTGGCATAGGCTGTGTGGAAGGACCTGGGCAGGGAATGAGGATTCAAGTACACGTCATGAAGTTTGAGGACACGCTGTGTGCTTGGGGTGTTACACGACCAATTTTAGCTGGAGTACATGACCATGTGAATGGATTACGAGAACAATCCGTATAGTTTTTATACACACCATGTAGTTATGTTTTGTAAATATTGAACGCTTTCATTTCATGTTCCCTACTTGGTCTCCTTGTTTTCTATCATTGTTAATCGTGATATAAGGCATGCGTTTGACCTTATAGATTCATGTCGTCGAGACGACCACCGGTTGTTCTCCAATAGAGTGGTGATGATTATACTCTTGAAATTGTAGGCCATGGGCTACAAGTTGATCCTCCAGCAGTTCCATATGCTGCGCTAGCCATTATAATGGACGCAGGCTTGGATGCACTATTCTGTGAAGGATTTATGTGGTTTATGCAGAGCTTCCATGGAGCACTGCGGGCCGCCACCTCTATGGAAGAGTTGACACGTATCTTCCAGCAGTATCATCCACCTATGGTTTCTGGGGATGGTGGACCACAGGCTATGGAGTCATGGCTAGATTCAATACAGACTATTTTCGAGCATCTTTAGACGCCTCCTGGGCGGTGGGTGAAGCTCGCAACTTATATGCTATGTGATTCCACCTAGAGTTGGTGGGATGTTACCACCCAGTCTGAGCTTCACCGTGCCATGGCATGGGATTATTTTTAGGTAGCATTTTATGAAATCATCTTCCCAGAGATTATGCGGGTAGATCGAGCTCGAGGGTTCAATAATATAGAGTATGGCTCCATATCAGTGTTGTATTATTCTGCTTACTACACTGACCTTCAGCATTTTGCACCCGTTCTAGTGGGTGATGAGACAATGAGGGATATAAGCTTTGAGGATGGTCTTCGATATGAAATCCAAGAACTGGTGAATGTTTTCAAGTTTCCCCAAAGTGCATGCTATTATGAACCAGGCACTGATTACTGAGCGGAACCTGTGGGAAGCTAGTGGTGTGGGCCCGGGTGGTTAAACACCAGTTTCTAGTACTATTTCTACTGGTACATGGAAGAGACAGATGGACTTCTCTCACGGTGGAAGTAATAGACAAGAGAATACTTCAATTGACTCGGTTAATTGCTACTAGTGTGGAAGAGAGGGGCACAGGTGACCTTAGTGTCCCCGAGACCCAGTGGAGTGTCGAGCTTGAGGAAAGATGGGTCATCTGCAGCTCTTTTGCATGGAGTTTATACTAGTGGCTAGTGAGAGGGGTTTAGTGAAGACTCCACATGAAGGAGCAGGACCAGCAACTTCTTACCAGTCGAGAAATTGGAATACATCATGGCGTGAAAGCATAGAGGGTGGTCATGGCCATGGTATCCAGACACCAGGATCTCAGAGGCAGTAGGGTGGGACAGCTTAAGGTAGCCAGGCTGTGTCGTAGGGCCATGGCACTGGACAGGCATATGTAGTGCAACAGTCCCAACAGGAGAAGGATCTCTAACCTTTTACTCTCAGAGGTACTATTTTAGTATCTTCTGTTTCATCTTTAGTACTTTTCGATAGTGGTTCTACACATATATTCATATCTGTAACAGTTGTGGAGAGCCTTGGGATCTGTGTTTTTTCTTCTTCTGATGTCATGATGCTAGACACTCTGTTGGGAACTAGAATGTATGGTGGGAATTAGTTCAGAGAGTTCCCCATTAAGGTTGGTGGGTGTCACTTTATATGAGACCTCTATGTCTTGGAGATGTTGAGATATGATGTAATTCTTGGGATGGATTGGTTAGTACCCTTCCGAGCCTTTGTGGATTTCTATCATCGTAGGGTGATTTTTACATCACCAGACGGTGGAGAGTTTATATACAATGGTGAATGGGATGTCCAGGTGACTTGAGCTAACCCCGAGCATCATGGGTGAGGTGGAGTGACCAACCAGATTGTCAGTTTATATATAGATGATCAGGGATCTTTTCAAAAGGATTTACCTTAAGTGGTTGATCGTTTCAGGGATGCTTTCCCAAATTACTTTTCATGTCTTCATCTGGAGTGAGAGGTGGATTTCTCTATCGATCTTGTTCCAAGAGTGGCACTGGTATCCGTTTCTACTTATAGGATGGCTACACCTGAGTTGAAGGAGCTTAATAGGCAGTTAGAGGAGTTGCAGTCAAAGGTTTTTATCCGACCCAACACTTCTCCTTGGGGTTCGCATGTTATTTTTTCAAAGAAGGTGAATGGTACCCTCAGACGCAGTTTGGATTATCGGAAGCTGTACTAGCTGACAGTTAAGAATTGATATCCTTTACCAAGGATAGATGATTTTTTATCATCTTTGTGGAGCACAAGTGTTCTCGAAGATTTATTTGAGATATGGATATCATCTGTTGCGTGTTAGATGATATGATATACCTTTGATAGATTTTTGGAGCAGATATGATCTATACGAGTACTTGGTCATGACTTTAGGACTCATGAATGCACCAGCAGTTTTCATGGATCTAAAGAGTCATGTGATTCACCCTTATCTAGACTATTTTGTGGTAGTTTTTGTGGACGAAATATTGGTGTACTCTCACACTCGACAAGACCATTATACCCTTCTTGAGATCATATTGAGTAAACTGAGAGAGAATAGGCTATATGCTATGCTCCCAATGTGCCACTTTTGGATAGACCAGATACACTTCCTGGGTCATAGTATCTCAGAGGTAGGAGTTGTAGTAGACCCAGAGAAATTGAGAGCAATAGTTTCATGGGAGAAGCATAAGAACATGTTTGATATACAGAGTATATTGGGGCTGGATAGTTGTTAAAGGCTCTTTATACATGACTTCTCCCACTTAACATCGCCATTGATAGGTTTGACTAAGAAGGTTGTGATGTTCGTTTGGTCAGAAGCTTATGAGACAGCCTTTCAGAAGCTGAAGCAAAGGTTGAAATCAGCACCAATCCTGATACTTCCCTAGAAAGGGAAGAGATGTAAAATATACTTTGATACATCAGGTATTGGGTTGGGAGTAGTGTTGATGCAAGGAAATTGAGTAGTTGCATATGGGTCTTGGCAGTTGAGGCCACATGAGAGGAATTATCGGACGCATGATCTCGAGTTGGTTGTAGTTGTTCATGCGTTATGCTATTGGAGAAATTATCTATTGGGAGAGAATTTTGTGGTTTTAACCAACTTCAAAACTCTTAAATATATCTTTACCCAATGTGACAGTAGCATGAGATAGTGAAGATGGGTTTAATACCTTCAGTACTTCAACATTGAGCTTTCCTATACACCTGGTAAGGGTAATGCAATTGCTGTAAAACTGAGAAAGAAGACTCAAACACATGCAGTTCATGAGGCCAGTTGTTAGTGGAAGCTTATGGCTTTGTTCTCTCAGATGCATTTGGAGGTGCAAGATAGTCAGAGGAAAACCTATCTTTCATCCTTAACTGTGACTTCTACCCTCTTTGATAGTGTGAGGATGAGACAAATATCAGATTTTGAAGGCCTAGTTCTACGGGAGTTGTTGGCAAGCGAGGACCCTCCTCTTGGTTAGGTGATAGGTGATGATGAGGTACCGCATTTCGATGGACGAGTGTGGGTTCCAGGGGATATACACGAGGAGATGATGTTGGATTTTCATGCTTCATCCTGGGTAGTGCATCCCAGATTTACCAAGATGTACCATGACTTGAGGCGTAGTACTGGTGGTCGGGTATGAAGAAAGTAGTAGTTGGTTTTGATACAAGATGTTCCATCTGTTAGCAGGTGAAGGCGGAGCATTAGAGGCTAGCTAGACTGTTACAGTAGTTACCCATTCTATAATGGAAATGAGATGATGTCGCGATGGATTTTGTGAGTGGGTTGACGAGGTGACCTCATGGAAATGATGTAGTGTGGGTTGATGTGGACAAATATACGAAGGTATATCACCTTTTTCCAACCAAGGAGACCTTCGTTGTTGACGAGCTCAGGAAGCTGTATATCCGAGAGGTCATACGTCTTCATGGGGTCCCTCATTCTATTTTTTAGATAGGGACTCCCATTTTATGTCTGGTTTCTAGAAGAGTTTTTAGAAGGCACTGGGTGCACAGGTGCTTCTGAGCACATCTTACTAGCCTTAGGCCAATGGCCTGTCAGAGCGTATGATACATGTGCTTGAGGACATGATGTGTGCATGCATCCTAGACTTTGAGGGATTTTGGGAGAAACACATACCCTTAGTCGAGTTTTCCTATAATAATAGTTTTCAGGAAACTATTGAGATGGCACCATACGAGGATTTATATAGTAGGCCATGCCGATCACATTTGTGATGGATGGAGGCAGGTGAGGAAGCTTTACTGTGACCATGTCTCCTGCAGGACACTTCTGAGTAGGTCCGGTTGATATAGAAGTGGATGGATACTACGCAGTCTTTTCATAAATATTATGTTGATCACCATAGGTGACCTTTGGAGTTTGTGGTCGGGGATTAGGTGTTTTTTCGTGTCTCACAGAGGTTGGGACACATGTGAATCAAGAGACAGGGTAAACATTCACCAAGGTATGTGGGGATGTTTGAGATTCTAGATAGAGTAGGATCGGTTGCCTATCGGTTGTAGTTACCATCGAGGTATCGGGCCATGCCTGACATCTTCAATATATCTCAGTTGCTCTGTTATCACTTAGACCCGTCTCACATCTTTTCGCTTGAGGAAGTTGAACTATAGGTTGATGCATCCTTTGAGGAGCATTTGATACATATTATTTATAGGAGAACGATGGTTCTCCAAGGCTAGTCAGTTCCTCTCGTATGGGTTCTATGGCAGCATGACCGAGTGCTGTATGAAACCGGGGAGCAGGAGACCGACATACGTGCTCAGTGGCCAGAGTTGTTCACAACTTTACCTTTGCCACCCATGGAAGGGTAATTTGGGGAAGAATTTCTTTAAGGGGGGATTTTGTAAGAACCTGGTTCTTCTTCCTGATGTATGGGATTCTTCATTTCGTTTTTGCTTAAGTGTTGTTGAAAAAATAAGGAAAATGGGGAATATCCCAAATTTTGTTGGTACACGTTGTGTACTTTTCCACATGCTGTGTGTTTTGGCCATGTGGGATGAGTACACAAGGAGTGTAGCCCTAACGGCGATGAATGGTGTAAAAACCAACTACACGCCATGTAGTGGGTATTTACACACCATGTGGTCAGTCAGAAGGTGAATAGTAAGGTGGGGAAGGCAGGTGCCAACTGAGTGATGGCACACACCGTGCCTTCAAAAATGCATGTCGTGTACTCATGTCGACAGGTGAACAATTCCGCACTGGGAAGTAGCCGCCAGTGGAACCATTAAAAAAATAAAAATTACACGCCATTTACTAGAGTTTAGATGGCATGCAGTTTTTATCACTTAAAATAGGCAATAGGCTCCTCTGTTCATAGAAGAAGCTTAGAATTACAGAGGAGCTCGGGGGGACCGCTGGAGCTTCAGATATCTCCTGACTACACACCAAGAATTCGTTTCCACTTCCACCGATAATATTGGGACCATACGGGTAAGCTCCCCCTTCTCTGTGCGTTGTTATTACCAATTCTTCTTCTATGGGATGTTATTTAAATTTGAAAGGGAACTATTTAATCCCAGTTATACAACATTCTTGGATGATTCAGGAGGTGTCATTCACTTATACTGATCAAGGGCGATCGAGCTAGGTGGTATGATGTTTATATCCAATTGTGGTGTTGAAATTGTGTATTGTTATGCTACGAACCCACATTTGGGGTGTCGTGTGGCTGAGGCCTTGGCTACTTTAAATACCGAGAATTGTATAGGTAATTGAAAGTAATCAGAAATTGTTGTTTGGGATCCCTGCATGGTTCCGGGACCACCCTGTGTGTGCGTTCCTCTATTTAGCCGTTTGGCTAGGATACCCGAGGGTATGCCATGACTATGATGTTAATTAAATTTCTTGGGGAGGAATTATATATTAATTTCTTGTTTATGCTTGGGATCGACCCAGTTATTGGCGCCTGAGGGTAGAGTTCTTTTTAGCCTGAGGGCATTGTTTGTTTTGCCTGAGGGCAAGGTACTTCTTAGCCTGAGGGAAATGTTCGATTTTTCCTGAGGGAACTCTTCTTAAGACTAAGGGATGTGACTTCTGGGCCAGAGGAAAATATCTCGTACACCTGAGGGTAATATTTGATAGCCTGAGGGCAAGCCTAAGGGAGTGGTTTTATTATATTTTCCAAAGGGTAAGGTTCTGATTGGCCTGAGGGCTTGGTTATGATGAGCACAAAATGTTATTAAATTGAATTGTTAAAATGGATATCGAAATGGAAATGAAATTGGCAGTGATAGTTACTTTTGAGTTATTACTTATTTTTATCATTTACTTCTGCACACTGTTGTTCCATATTTTTCACTAAAAGTTGGGTACGAGCCTTTGGTGGGTGACCACTAGGATTTATTTTCCACACCTTGTTTGGGCCATGTCTTCGTCCCAAACAGTCTATATTTTTGTAGGTGTCCACAGGGGAGAGGGTCCCTATATAGGCACATGATTGTAGCAGCAGACTAGGAGTGCATGTGACCGAGCTTTGGCTTGTGATGCTGCTATGTTTTGTTTACTCTTCTTGTTTTTTCTAGTTGTACATTGTATTTTGAGTTGTGTTGTATTAAAGTGTAACCTGTATTGGATACTTTCATAAAAATAGAGACATGTTGCATCATTATATATAAAACTATTGGTTATCTTTTACTGCAGTTGTTCATTATTAGTTCATATTGTTTACTGCTTCCGCTGTTGTATATTATTTATCCATTCCGCTGCGCTACACTTTGACAATTGTGGGTATAGTTTCCCCATTATCTGACATAGGCCCTCACTGCAAGTCAGCAGGCTCTGGAATTTGGGGAAACGCGCTTGAGGTCATGTGACCAACCGGGTTTGGGACAAATGTTGAGTGGTACCTAGATCAGGGACGTTATAAACGACATGTGATGTGACTCAGGTTGTCAGGATGGGATCATAGTGTGAGGCCTCCTTAGGTTGGGTGTCTTTGCTGAGATAATAAATTTTGAATCTGTGATATCTTTCCCCATATAATGTTTTGATTCGTTTTAGTTTATTGAATTTTAAATATATGATCATTTGGCCTGCTAGAATATATAATTTGGATCTTGTGAGGGTTCACATTATACCCATAAAAATAGTTCATATGAAAAAATGGAAGTAAAACATGTTACAAATAATTTGATCGCACCCTATATTTTTATCCTTTCCTAAGGTTATTTGGAAGGGTTATTGGAATTATGTTCTAAATATACTAAAAATAATATGAATATTTTTTTAATGTTTATAAGCTATTACTTTTGATTTCTTTTTTATACATAAATCACTTATTCATATATTCTCCCAATGTTGATAAACTACTCGATTTGTATGGATGATATCTCTTATATATTGTACCAATGAAATAATTTATGAAATGGATCATGTTTGCTCAAATAAGGGTTTTTATAGTTCGTGTCAAATAAATTTAGTATAAACGTGGAAAAAAATTTATGAGAACATACTTCATATAAAAATTACAATAAAACCTTAAAAATATTCAAAATCCTTTTTCTATATAGTATTTTTATGTTATAGAAAAATATAAATAATTTTAAGAGATGATTAAGTTTGAATAAATTTGTAGATATGTATATTAATAAAAAAATTGAAAACATATCAACAAGAATGTTAAATTTTGGGATTTCCCTACTGATCAAGAAAAAAAGTGTATTGTGGTATCTCAATCGATTAAGATTGTATTAGGATAGATTTATCATACTATCAACAAAAAAATACCTTACGGATTTAACTAAATCCTTATATAATAGTGAAATAATCTTGTAATGCTTCACACAGTGTAACCCTGATATAATTTAACAGAAATGTTACTCCATAAGTAGCTGATCAACAGAAAAATTCAATCGAAATGATATTTCAAGCATTCAAATATAATGAGAGGGAGAAATTTGTTTCAATAGTGTATTCCTTAATATGAGATGTTGATGAATAGTGTTTATTGATTCAGAATACTAAGAAAATGATTGTGATAGAGTGTTTGAATAGGAGACCATTATGGGGATATTTTTTTAAATTCATTTCCCTTATGATAAAGATGTTGATTTTGAACTGTAATTTCGAAATTTATGAAAAAGTAAATAGAGAATTGTTTCTAGGTATTAAAATTAACCAAGAAACATAATGACCCAACATTTTCATATTGAAATATTAGATCATTTTTAGGTTGAATAACAATATAACAATACATATCCATATCAAAAGGTTTAGCATATTGGGAAAATTAGGTTCATACATCACTTATACATATTAAACCATATATATTAATTTATTTTTATAAAAATATTCCTCATAAATATATAATATAAACCTTATAAAATGTAATCTAATAAATATAAATATTAATTAAATGGGTGATATAAAATCATATTATGCGGAGGAATAAAAAGAAATGATTATGATCATAAAATCGTTTCAAACATGGTTGATCATAATCATTATCATTATATCATAAGAAAATGACCAAAATCATAAGCCCAATAAATCCATCAATAAAATGGAATGAAGTGTGTATTATTTATAAATATTAAATATCATAACATTGTATTTAGATAGCACACATTGTTTTGGAAATGTAAATTGTTAGGTCCACAAGGCTGAATACCCTGAGGGGGGTGAATCAGGCTATGAATAATTTAAAATTAATGCATGTTCTGATCTAGTTTCGCTGTTAAGAAAAACACTCTTCTCTCTCTTTCCTATTGAAAAAAGTAAATAGAAAGTAAAGCATGCACAGGAAATAGCGATTTTACTTGGTTCACCGCAAAGGGCTACATCCAAGGAGCATACGCCGACAAGTTTTCGGTCGTACCAAATTCCACTAAACATTACTAGCTGTGGAATAAAAGGTATGGGCTAGATCACTTCTACGGCCAGGCTCAATGCTTTTACAAAGTTTAGGGTCATCTCACTACTTTCCCAAGGGTCACTTCCTGTTTCTCTCTCTCTGGCTCACTGTCGGTGGAGAGGATCACCTTATTCCTCTTCCTTTGCTCACTGCTCCAGAAAGGATCCACTCATAGTTTATAGACCTGTAGGTCTCTTCACTTGCATGAAATAATGCATTTTATTCTGTATGTAGATGCTCTATTGAAGCTTAACCTTCACCCGTAGATGAATTCCCCTTTTTACTGAAGGTATCAGGAAAACTTCTAGCTTCCACGCAGCCCAAAAATCACTGCTGTAAAAAAACCATACTTGGCGTGTAAGTCAATCTCGTCTCGCAAGTATAGGCGCGCAACTCACAACTGGCGCGAAATTCTTCCTCAACTACTTGCATGAATCAATCTTATTCAACTCAAAACCTACGTGACTCACTTCCTTTCTCGCCTAAACCACCTCAAGCATGCAACTCTCCCTTGGCGCGCAACTTCCTACTCTGGCACGCAAGTCCCAGTTGCGCGACACAACACCACTTGCGCGACCACCACACATGTGCGACGGGATATCTGAATCTTCAAAGTGTTTAACTCCAATGAAGAATTAAGAGGGGTGGTCTAGTATTTATATACATTTGCTTACCCATGCACAACAGCGCGCAAGTCGCTCCTCGGCGCGCTTGTCTCGGCACGCAGGTCGCTTCCCCTACAAGTCACTTGCGCGACCCAATTCCAAACTTGCGCAAACCTCTTTCCTTTGCCATATTTTGATCTTATGATATTGAAAAACCATAGACATGCAGGTTCTCAAGCTTCCAAGTCATCGGCGGGCAAGTCTCTTCACAGCACACAAGTCACATGCACGACAACACCAATACTGGCCAAAAACTTATCCCTTTGACATATTTTGATGATCTGATCATGAAAAACATATGGAGCACAAGTTTCCAAGCCTTCTTGTACATGACGCACAAGTCCCTTTTCCAAAACCACTTTTCTTTTTTTTTCGATTTTCAGGCCCAAAAATTTGGCAACCACTGGAAAACGGCACCACCTTGTATCTGTTCTTTTGTACCGCCTCCAGATCATCCATTCCTTTTATTGAAGATCTTTAATCAAACATTGGTCGTTAAACATAGCTCTTGAACTCGACATTCCACCATCAAATCCTCTTTGTCAACAAATTTTTATGTCATCCATTATCTTTGTCAACAATCACCACTCAGATGTCCACTTTGTCAACAAACAATCACCTTAAAAATGCTTCAATGATGCCTCGAGGGATTTTTTCCCGACATATACTATCATTTTTACACATCAAATTTGGCCTTAAATTATTGGACCGTAATTGTGGAAAAATTTAGCATAATTTTCAGGTATAATACACACAATATAATGAGATATATCACATAACCCAATTAATTTGATGTATATATTATAATTAACCTAACATCTCATTTATACATATATCAGATCTTAACATATGAATATTCATTACATTATATGATGATCCATTCTAGAATCCCCTAGGTCCAGCACCACTATTAAGATAGAGACAAAAAAATCATGTTCATATGTGAACTATATAATATCCCACTATGATATTCATAAATAGAAAACATCTTAGAAATATCAAACATAATAAATTTATTCATATCCTAGGGAATTTAAACATATTAATGTGTGAAAACATATTATCAATAAGGTTAAACAAGGGAGATATCAAAATGGCAAGATCATATGGGTATTTGATCATTAGAATAACATCTAGAAACCATTCCCTTTATATAATTAATGAAAAAAAATAATTCATGTAATAAATATTATCTGTTAATAAGACATGAATCATAATGTATTCAAAAATATTCATACTGGGTAAAAATAAAAGTTGAATAAGAAATATATTTGGAACAAACACATAAAAATGTAAAATCACTTACTGAATAGTTAGGCCTTATTTCCAAAAAAACCATGGACGAATGAGTTCAATACCCAAACCAACATAGTAGTACAATTCCACTCCCATGACTATAAATTTAGTAAAGTAAATAACCGAGCTTCATTTAATCTCCAATACAGTTGTATTTTTATCTTGAGATATTCATTTTCGCCCAATGAATTGGATGTATAAATAGGCCCCCTCCCACCCTTAGGTATAATGTGACCACCGTCCTTGGTTATAATATAAACACTATAAAATAATAAAAACCATACATAGGTGTTCAAAAATATTAGAATACTTTTATCATAGCAGAACCCATTGAAAAGAACTGGGTTTCATAAACATTTGTACAAAGCATAACCATTTTAAGTTAAATGGGTTTCTTAACCATTTCAACAATGTATAAACCCTTCAAAAGAAATGGGTTTTATAAAAAATAAATTTAATAACAACCTATGAAAAATAAATTGTATTCATAAAATTTCATCATAGAAAAATATAGTAGAAATAAACAAGTTTCATAAACTATTCATCATAGTATAACCCATAGAAAAGAAATATGTTTTACAAAAATTTACCCAATTTTTCATATAAAATCCATGGAAAAAGAATGGTTTTTAGAAAATTATTTTCATCATAATCATTACCATATAGGTAAATAATAAGAATGGTATACTTATATCATGTCCCCTATAGATATTAGGTATCCTCAAAATATGTCTTCATAGATGAAAAACGATGTTGTGATATCTATTGAAAAGTTTTATTAATTAATATAACCATTAAACTAGGAAAATCACATTTTAAAAGCTAAAATTTTACATAAAATTTTTGGCAAACAATTATTTTAAAAAATATCCATGGAAACTGATAAATTATTATTTAAAACAGTGAGGGACATGTTATATTAAAAATTCCACTCATGTTATACATTTTAAAACAATGATTCTTTCACATTTTAACTAAAATTGAAAATTAAATCCTTTATAAAATGATAATAAGTATCCATTAAAACCATTTATAAAAGCTAATACAATGGTAAAAATGACATTAAATAATATTTTTATAAAATTAAAAACTTTCATTATAAAATTTTTAGAAAACATGAACAAAAAAGAGAAATTATTTTTGATCAGCGAATAAAATTTAATCATTTTCATAAGAACCTTACTTATGAATATTGAGTACAGAAAAGGAGAAAAATTATAATAAATTATGTATTTTCATTAATAAACAAGAGTATATTAATATTCATATGTTTTATGAGAGGTAAATGAAAATATTTTTAATAGAAAACATAATTATAAATGATCCTAAAAATGAGATTATAACATATGAACCTTACCACAGTGGTACCTTTTAAATCATAAGATCCATGAAATAAATAATCTTATGGGGATTAATATAGAAAATTATTTTCAGGATTATAATTATAAATTATTTTTATGGGTAGTATATACACCACAAAAAAATATTCAAGTAGTGTATGAGGTATGTGTCCCAGAGAAAAAAAAGCGAGACCAAAATCCACAACAACTTTGTAAACGTTTTATTTGTAATATCAATTAAAAAATTACATCCATATACCCTTAAAATATCCTTCAAATGAGGATATTAATGATATAATATTTCAAGGTTGTAGTATTTACACCACAAACAAACTAATGTAGAATATTGAATATGTCTCCATGTAAAAAAATAAACTTAAGTCTCAACTTCCATCCTAAAAGTTCAGACATTCAATTTAAAAAATATATGTTTATTATAAATTATTTATAACAACACAATTATATATATCATGGATTATAATATTTACTTTTGACCATTTATTAAATTTTAATTAATTGTTTTTAAAATCATGTATTGAGAAATAAAAATTTTGTTTTCATGAATGTTTGGAATTTTTAAATTAAGTGAATTAACATTAAGCATTGTTAAATCATCACAACGATTTTAAACATGATATTAATATTTGATATATTCATTAAATATGTTATTATATTAATCTATAAAATATAGATTTAGGAAATTAAATCTATATTTTATGGAGATGGTAGGCTATACATACACATGAATTTTTTTTCAATTTTCTCAATGGATGACCTGAAATAAAGTAATGTAGTATATCACTTTTCTAATTTCATTTTTATCTAATTTTGATATTATGTATTTTCAAAAATTTTAATATCATTATTATCCATTTACTGAATTTGTGAATAGATGATCAAATTGCTTAATGAGGAGGTAGTCCTTCATACACATAATCATCATTAGAATATTCCTAAGGAATAGAAATTTACAAAGTTCATATTATATTACAATTATAGAAGTATAATTATATTATGAATATAATATTTATAATTTAAATCCTTCTCTATTCATCTATATTATGTAGTGATAGAAAATGAATTACTTCGGTTCCTAATGCAGTAGTTTTTTGTTCACATGATCGACATTATCATTTATCATTTGATAGAATAGGAGATAGATATAAGTTATTATATTAACATAATAACATATAATTATATTGGTGATAATTGTATTATTATTTCATTGTATATATATAATTTTTAATTGAGGTTCATGAATAAAAAAACAAAACTGTAATAATTTTACATCTTCTTTGGAAGACCTCTTTAGGTTTATGCATAATGTCTCCATATGAGGATATAATAATAAAATTAAAGACTATATAATTTTGGTAGGGATACAAGGAAACAAATTTTGTAGGTATTTATTGAACTTATTGTTCATATAAGTGAAAATAGGATAGTATTGTGGGTTCCCCTTTATAAGTGGGGGAGAAGACACAGTTTGATGTTTTGAAATGAAAATAGCCCACATACGTTTTAATCATGACACAAGGATCCAAAAATTGATCATTATGAAACCATGGATGGCGTATGTTTTAAATATTAAAAAATGTGTTTTACAAAAATTTTAGGTCATTTTAATACTACTACTTTTTGATTAACCCCTTATAAACTCATTTTATCTTTAATTATGATTAATAATTTTTATTATTTTTACTATACATTTTGACCAAAAAATAATTTGTCCTTAGTGTATAATATTAATAATTATTATTCCAAATATTAAATCCATTTATCCAAATTACATTCATAGAAGTGGTACAATTATTATAAAAAATAACCATTAGATTGATGAATGTGGGATATTTTCAAACAGAATATTTTCATATGAAAAGAAAAGATTAATATCCAAAGAAAGCTAGAAATTAATTAAAATGAACCAAATAGGTTTATTAATTACATTATTCTAAAAAATTACATACAAATAAATTTTTTAAATTTTTTTATCTTTTAATATTTTTGAAATAAAGATGAGATTTTTAATAGAAATTAGTATTTTTTATTATTCACCATAAAATTAATATTTTTAGAAAATTATCTTAAATTCATTGTAAGATAATTTTGTAATATAGATTCTAGAAATAAACATAATTTTTTCAAATTTATTTTCTAAAATTAAAAAAAAGTAATATATAGTTTGATCACAAAATGAAATGGAATTCATTTTTTATGAAAAAATATTTTCAAATAATATACAGACATTACTAAAAATTATTTAATTATTCATAAATAAATTTTGTTTTTTTAAAATAGTAATACATAAAGATAAAAATGTTTTTATTCCTTTTTATAAACACAATGTGTATGTATTGTAATATTATAGTCATGGTTAAATAACAATATTTATAGGGTATCAGGGTTTGTTAAAACATGAAGATTTATGTGACTGAATCTAGAAAAAAATTAAATTTATTCAAAAAAAATTCAGAACCATATCTAACTGTTACATTCTAACAACATAAAATTAATTTCTCTATTGAAATTCATCCCTTTGATATAAAATATTTATTATAAATCTACATCATAATATCCTCAGGTTCACACACATATTCTTCAAATTAATTTTTTCACCGAAAAACTTTGTCCATGTGAGTGGTCTTCTAAAGTAGAATTTTTTCTATATGATTCCAAATATCCGAAGGTTTTTAATCGTAGTAAATATATTAATGAATCATTATGACATATAATATAAGTACATGTGAAATATTAGGTATGTAATTTCTCGTGAGAGATACATGGACTACATTTTGGACTTGGGAGCTGTTTATTGGAAGAACCAATTCATAAGATTCTATCCCAATAAAATCATGAATCTTAAAGGGATTGATATACCAAGGGAATAAATTTCAATTCGACCTAAGTATCATTAACTTCTTCCATAATAAATTTTGGAAAATAATTTTTCACAAACATAAATTTATATGCCATAATAGTGATTGTATACATATATTTTGTGATGATTGTGTGATAAAATTATAAATTTTTGAATTGATATGACCATTTTTATAATATAATTTTTTAGATAATGTACTAATATATTTGATTCTTTATATTTTTCCAGTTAAATTATTGTTCTGCACTAATTTTTATAGAGGCCTTAGTAAATATACAAATAAATTCTTGTGTGAAATTTTTTTTTCTAATAAAATTAGATTTAATGATGTTTTTTATCCCATAAAATATTGAAATCCATTAAACAAGGTTTGAAAATATGCTCAATGTTTTATACTGTTCTATCAAACAGACCATATTTCTGAGAATGACACATAGTAAAAAAACTCAAATATTTATCAAGATCTTACTGAAGAAATCAAAAAATCATTGAGGATATCCTAGTGTCCTGAAAGGGTAAAATTTAATGGGGTATTCCATACAATATAATAAATTCATTAATTTATATCCTATAAATTTGATCCAAAGTGGAATCTTCTTTGAGAGTGATTACTTTTTATATAGATCAACTAAAATGAATAAACCATTATCCGTTTATAATTTTTTTGGTGTCCAAAGACAAAATCCAATTGATGTTTTACCGTATCCATTATAATATAATTAATGGTTTCAAAATCACCTTATATTTTTTCTCTCATCCTATGCTCCATTATATACCAACCACTACGATATAAACACTATAATATCTTTTTTCAATACATCCCACCTGAAATACACTTTCAGATATCTATACATATTTTTAATACCATAATGAATAGAGAATGATGAACTATGATATACCTCTTTCAAATATTTCTTCAAATCTAGTATGGATTGAACACATACATTGTTTAAGAACTATATCATTCCATCATGATCATTGTTAATCTCGAGAAAAAATCTTAACAACTTTTACTGCTCTATGTCATCCTTCTACAACTCTTTTATCTTCCTAGAGATATATGATTGAATACTTATTTAAGAAATATAATATTTTCCTATTCATTTAATATTTCACGATCAATAAATTTTAATTCAATAAATATGTGATCTATTTTGTCCCTCATCATAAATAAGAATGTATAATTCATTATACTCAAATCATTTTCAACCTTTTTCACTTTCCTATGGTGGTTTTGTAAGGAGTAGTTTTAATATTTAATAATCTCCAAAAGTATACTATAGAGAATATTCAACACCATCTATGTGAAAATATATTTTAAACATTTTTGATTGGTATATATATCACACTTTTTTTGTAAAAATATTACCCCTTAATAATTAAATAAAAAATAACCACAGCTAACTGAAAATCATATGTTGGTTAATTTTGAACAAGAAAATTATTTTGGAATGATGAACAAGATATAAAAATGATATTCTGTATAATATCACATCCTATTCCCTAGTTGGATGCATCGCCATATATTAAAAACACTTCTCCACAATAGAGTTTTGTACGAACAAATCCCCCATCTAACTATATCATCAATTACATAACATTTTCTTCTCATTAATCAATCTAGGTGATATTTACTCCCATTAAAGTCAACATGGTGAGTATATTATATTATCATGATATATTCCCCACAAAAAATTGATAATATAATTATAATACTAGTGAAAAATAGATCTGAGTCACCATGTTTGGTCTAGATCAATGATCAATATGACCTATCATTGACGGATCTACTAATATACACTCTCTTGAGTTTATATAATCTAAAAATGATTCCTTTTGTAACCAAAATTTACTGTTTCTGAATTTTACAAACATTGCCTCATTCCTTAGTTTCTTTTGAAAAATTATCATGTGATAATAATTTTCTTCCCTTATCATTGAATTAATTATAATATATGTTATAAAGAATACACCAAACTGATCGAGTAAATAACAATATAATCTATTCATTAAATTATGAAGATAATAGAGTAATTAGTAAGACATAATGAAATCATTATGTAGTCATAGTGTCCATACCATGTCTACAATGTTATGTATCTTATATCCTGCATCTTGACCCACATTTGATGATATCAAGAACAAAATTCAACCATGTAAATGTATTTAACTCTACACAGTTAAGGAAACAAGTCATTAAAATGAGTAAAAAATACATATTAATGATTTTCATATTATTTATCTACTAATAATCAATGAAAAAACACATCAATCAATCATCATTTAATAAAATAATAAGTGCATCCTAACAGAACAAACATGGATGTATAAATATCATTTCAATACTATCCTGGGTTTTCTTGTTAAATTTTTGAAACATGATTATGAATATTCTATAAGGATTATTTTATGTTGGTGTTACATCATTTATGAGGTCTATTAACAAATCTACATCAAGATTCAGATGAAGACTCTGCAGATATTGGTACAAACATAAAAAATCCCATATAATTATCATATATATGATTTTTAGTTTCTCCCAAAATATTTTCATTAAACCCCCCATTTGATTGGGAATCATGTCCAATATAGTTGATGTGGCTTCATTTGGATGTTCATAATTTTCATTTCCCTGATTACATAGTCCCAAAAAAACATATATAATTGCTACAACCTAATAAACAAATATTCATTACATAACATAATGATCCATTAAATAATGGTTTAGGTATTGTTACTTTGGAGACATTTACACATAAACAACTATCCCATATGATAGGTATGACATCTCTCTTTTAGTTATTCTTAACTATAACCCATCATATGCATATCTTACATTATACCATTCATCATAACCTGGGTAACGAAAACTTAAAAATGAGTGATATAAGATATTAAGTAAATTAACCCTATGGAAATATCAATATTTCATGAGAAATATTTTTTTAGAATAAGATTATATCAGTTGTAAACCATACACAACAAATCATTTATCATAAACATGATTCATGGAATAAATCATGGCAGGTAATAATACATGAATTACAATATAATAAAAGAATGTGAACCATGATAACAATAAATAATAATAACGAATAAATATTTGGCCAACAAATAAGCATATAAAATTATTTCCATTGTTGTTCAAGGCATGTTTATAGAAATATAATAGTGTAATGGGTTCAATAACTACTCCATCATAGTGTTCCAAGTTCAAACCTAAGAATTTTGTAGTGGACAAACTCCCTAACTCAACAAGTTTTCACACCTAATTCGAGTGTTATTTATCTCATGAGATATTAATATTTACCCAATGCATTGGTGGAAGATATTGGAAACACCCATCACAAAATTTAAATCATAAATTGTTGTGAAACAAGATAATAAATCATATTTCATATCCAAGCACATAAAAATAAATGTGATTTATTAACATTTCATCATAGAATAACATTATAAAATTAAATAGGTTTCATAATAATAACATCATTTCAACATATAATAACCCATAAAAAAAATAGATGGGATTAATAAAAATACCATTATGGTATATCCTGTAGAATATAACATGGTATTATAAAAATGTTTTCATCGTAATAATAATCCATTCATAGAAGAAATAACAATTTAATCCTCCAATCGTATCCCAATAAATCATATGTCACACAAAGGATTTCATCTTCTATAGAAAAGGATTTTGAATGAATAAAAATCTAGAATGTTTCTTTAAGAAAATAATTTTCCTTTGAAAATCATATATTTAAATTATGAAATATTAGAATAATTTTTAAATACTTTAATTTAATAATAAAAAATATAATATATATAATAATCCTTAATGATTATAATTTTAAGGGTCGGGATCCATATTGATTGACCTGTTAAGGGTTTTTGAAGACTACGGTGCTTAGAGGAGGCTCAGAGAAATTTCAGAGGGAATCGACTGGTAAAATATGGATGTTGGGAGATTTCACATCATGAAAGAAGGTTACACAACATGAAAATGGGTTTCCCGATGTGTAATATTATAGGTTTAACAAAATTAATAATGTGAAGAGGCAACATGTTATTTCGGTGGAAACCGAATTTTGAGGATTACACGATGTTAAAGGGGATAACAAATCATGTAATCCCTTGATGTTATATGTTTCAAAACATTTCCAGCCACTCGGGATCATAAAACTCTATATATGCAGTCATTCTATATCATCTTCAGGAAACTGGAAAACCCTCCTGTTTGGAATTTTTGGGATTCCTTCACCAAATATTGATTCCTTCATCAAGGATCGATTCCTAGATCCATCCATCGATCTGTTGTGATCTATATTCAATTCGAGGTTGGGTCTATATCTATTTTAGTGGTTCTTTGATCCATTTACTAACTTGTATTCTCAGCGTGCTCTGGAGGATAATCTCCAATGATTCTAATGGGTATTGTTTCTTGATTTTTGGATGGTGTAGTGGTGTCATAACATCCTTGGGTGGATGTAGTTCTTACGGGAGAGGTAATTAGGATTCATTTCATCGTACATGCTCATGTGAAGAACGTTGAAAAAATTCTGAGGTAGGGGATTCATTACATCTCTATTTCCTTACATGAAATATTAGAGATATCATGTTTTATCCCCTTGATCGAAAATAATTTATCTAAATAATTATTTTACTCGGATTAAAAAATCGGCATCGATCATTTAATGATATTATTAATTTCTACCATGATAAAGGTTTGCCTATTGATTTTCTCGGTACTGTGATATCTATTCATACCATGTATGGGAATGTCATTATTGACATAAATTGGTAACGAATTTAAATCTAGAATCAATTATTAATTAATTGGACAATGGATTCATAGAGGCATGTTTAATAAATCTGTTTGTTATTGTATCCATTTGATAATAATCAAATTGATGATGATATGTATTTTTATTTGAATTGGTTAATGAACGTGCAACATTTCGATGTTTGTTAATAAATGAATTAAATGAATTTTACATTTATTGTTAAATTAATTTTTGATAGATTGTGATAGGTAATTACTTTGGTTTTCTATAGTGGGACATGTGAATAATTAAATGGTTAATTCAGTATGGAATAAATAACCGAACATGTGATAAAATGTAAATAATTATTAGGATGGTAGTTTATCATTTTATTGTAAAGGGTGAGTGCCTTATGATTTGGATACATGATAGCTCCTTGTTTGTGAAGGATGAATGGATTATTTTAGGTCAAAGATCCCGATTTATTGTTTGTTTCATGCTTCTTGTGTTGTGATGTGAGTCAAGAGAGCTTCTATAGTATGTTTTGTATGGAGGCCCAGTTGTGACATGTTCCTTGGATGGATAAGCATAGAGAGTTGTTGTGGTATGTGGGGTGTGGAGGCTTGGTTATTTTTGTAGTAGTTGGATCTTGGAGTGATATGATGCACTAGTTTAGGAATGTCGGTTTTAGGATGGACCACAGAGATTATAGAATGGGTTGAATCTAGGACTACCCATTGATATGAAACCAGGATGATTTTTTAATCTATTGTTTTGATGATGACTAATTTTTTTGTTTATCTTATTTCATTTATGCACTTCCAGAGGCAGATGGATGTTCTTTGTTGCTATCATTTTTTGTATGCTAATATGGTTTCCTAGAGAATGAGTTAATATGGAAAGTAATTTTGTTAGTGAAATGAATAATGTTTATCCCATGGGACTGGAACTTGATTGGATGAAATGCAGATGTTATAATTCTGATAGTCAATGGACACATGTTACATTTTCTTGGCGGAAATGAATATTTGTTGAGATGAAAATGAAATTTTAACATGTAATTTGATGGTGGTTAATGAATGGTTAAATAATTAAATACCATAATGTGAAATTGATAAAAATAGATAATGTAATTTAATACAACAATTTATATGGTTTTGTTCTTATAGGATATCTAGTCTTATTAGTAGAATCCTAGAGTCCAAGAGATGTTAACTGATGTAGATTATAAGACTAGTTTATTCCGATAATATGATAGTGACATATATTATACCATGTACATTTATTGTTACTATATGGTGCTCTCCCTTATCAGTTATGTAAACTCACACACCAAGGATTCTAAGCCATGGGGGTGTTTTTTATAACATTATAGTGGGAGGATGGATAGTTGACTACCCCCTTCCTCCCCACCCTATTCTCATGGTAGTTACTTCTGATGGTATGAAGGATGGTTAGTTCTCCTCCTATATGCGTGTATATGGATGTAAACGATTTTTGTTATATCGCACACATATATTTTTCATATTGTATCCGAAGGGATATTATAGTTATAATGTGAATTAGTTGTGATTATAATGTGCCTATCTCAGGTACCCCTAAATCAGTTCCCCGATAGGGGATGTCACATGACCTCAAGTGCACGCCCCATACACTGGAGGTTACAGACTAGAAGCGATGGTCGATATTGTTCATGTAGGTAGACTATACCAACATGGATAGAGAAATCCACCATATTAAACATATAAAATAATAGATACAATATCAACTTGTCAATGAAAAAGTATAAATAATCATTTTATAACTGGGATCAAACCACAACCAACAGTAAATGATCCATGTCATGCTATAATGCCAAGTGTTCAAAACATAAAAAATGGAATACAATGGAAATCCAAAAATAGTCCTAACTCCTTGTCAGGAAGGCCATCAATTCATGTACCATATAAAAATGAAATCCCAAACATAGGGCCCTTACCAATTTTCTGACCCGCAAGCATGAAATTTACTCGTGTACCCAACGACAGCTTGAGCAGGGTGTGATTACAACTCAATAAGCCACCAACAATGGTGTTTTAAAAATATCTAATCTAGCAGATAGTGCATGATATCATTAATTAAATGAAAATTAGATAACATAAATTTCTAGAAACTTGTTAAAAACAAATATTTAGATATTAATATCCATAGTTCAGCAGTCATTATACACAACTTCTTTGTTATTTTGTTCACTATAATAATCCAATCAGTGGTTTAAGAAATCACATCATTCACATTGTTTTAATGGAATTTCCAATTATGCATCTGGGGATAATTCAAATCCCTATCACATGAAGGGTAACACATGAAAACATCATAATATCCTCACATAGAATCCTTAGTCCAAGTGGAATACAATCATTAGTGAAATAGAAATCTATCATCTTTTCTGACCCGTGCATTATGGGTGGAGTTAGAGTGTGAGTTCACCTTGACCCGTGGGAGGACCCTCAATATTTTATACCATACCTCAATCCATGGGCACATTCTTATCCAACCATTTACCATAAAAACCATATCACAACCATACACAACCAATACATATAACAATAATTCTATAATAGAACAAACATAACCAATAACAATGGAAATAACAATCCACAATAATCAACATGGGAATTAATAAAATTCCATAACCCATTAATACATTTTCCATTTTTTACCTAAAAGCCCATTGGACATAATTATTATTCTAATAACATAAACCCTTATTTATGTTCATTTATTTCCACATCATAACCATCTTTTAACAATTAACATTTATTTACCCAATTAGCACATTTCTCATTTCAAAAAAATTTCCCACATATTCATTTCATGTACTATTCTTATATCACTTTGGAAAACAAGTTTATCACATTCATCCTATTAGGTGTAACTTATAATTCCCATGTATTTAACAATTATGCATATTCATCAATTATCTTATGAAAACCCAATCACATGTTCTTGAATTCACAACCATTTCCAATTTATCATGTTCATCATTGCATATATAATAATTCATTGGGGAAACTCTACATAATTCATAAACCTATCTACATAATCTTCTTTTACCCAATTAACCCATAACTACGTCATTACAAATAACTCAATAATCCATTACCATCCTAGGTATAACGATAAACATTCAATTTAAAATTTAGCTAAACATATTAGCATGATCAACAATGGATCAATGTTATCACATGTTGATTTCACACTTAACCTTACCAATTCCTAGGTTCAATAAGGTCGGTACACCCCATGGGTGACTCTAAAACATTTGATTCATCATTCACACATCCCTAAAGAACTATGAGGGTTTAAAGAAACTATTTAGACACCCAATTTATTAAATCATACTCACGGTAAAAAATACACAACAAGGGAAATGAATGACCTCCAGACACATACAATAATATATAAAAAAAACTATTGGATATAACATGTAGACCACCTACAAAATATCCGATGATGATCACACTCTTAATGGTTTCCTTATATATTGATCCAAAATCCTTGAAGTTCTAACCTATGATCTTGAGAAAATATGGTTTTAGAGCCTCCAAATAAGTTGGAAGAAACTACAAACCCTATTCAAGAAGAAAGAAGCAAGAAGAAGATTAGACTTTCTCAGATCGTTGATTCGCAACCAACGACATTCAAAATGGCCTAGAAATGGGAGTGATCCATCATTGGAATAACTTGGAGGTATTGGTTCTTCTTTAGGGTTTATAGGGGATGAAAGTAGGAAAAGTTTTAGGGAGGCATTAAAATCTCATAGTAAAAAATTGGTAAATTTCTTAACTTTACTAGGATACATGGTTTACCAACAAAGGGTGTGAAACCATATGAAAACCATGGGTGATACAGTGTCCAAAAATCATCCTTCCTCCTAGATTCCTCTAGGATTATACATGGTTTTCATAACTCAATGATAACTGTGTGGAGCCCACTATCTAAGGTGGCACAATTACCTGAGATTCTCTACACGAGTTGCACTAACTCTGTGTAAACAATTCAACCTGCCGAAGAAACTCATTTTTTCTACATTCGTGCCCCGAACCCCCTAGATCATCCACAATCCTTCTCAGGAACATGGGTAAACACTTCTTCATCAAAAAGAAGAGACTTAAAGTGAAACATAAACAAATACACAACATATAAATACCTGGGATCCAACAACTTCCCCCACGTATGATGAATCATCCTTGAGCCGGTCATTCCAAGAATCACTAAGCATTTGTAACAAGATTTCATGCCACAAATATATGCCTATACATTTCCATTTATAATGTTTCTCATTGAAATTACAATGCTACCACAAAAAGTGAACCAAGACACAGTCTTGACCTACAAAAATTCCTAACCACAACCCCAATATGAACTAGATACTCTCCAAGGAGGGAAAAACATCAACCACACCTAAAAACATTGAATTAATTTAGAAAGAATATTTAGTAGTGACTAACTCACAACACATGGAAAAATCACACACAATATTATTTCACCATGGAGGAACCAATCAACATCCCATTAGTCTGACCCCCGACACAACTCATGACCTGAATCACTTGGCATCATTTTCCACTATTTTCCATGTCCAATGATGACCGAACCTGATACCTCTTAGAGGTAAACAAAAAATTCTCCCTACCATGAAATTCCCAGTCCCCAGAAGCCCAGAGTCAGTGGATGATTTTAATACATTGGCATGATTACATGGAATCTAGTCCTGAATGACCAATCAGTTAGATGTATTGGAATATATATTATATACATGAACATTACATTACACTTTCTAAAATAAAACACAACATAAAAAATATTTTTACAACTCCATTATTCCACTATAATAACCCTTCATAACAATCATAACAAACATCTTAGCATCCTAGGAAAATAAAACATAAGAAACAGGTGAGCTGAGATTCTTTATAAGGGTAAATAATATAGCAGAAGCAATCATAAACTTTTAAGGAAAGGTATAAAATTGAAATACAAGTACTTTAATAAAAAATCAGCATAATATGGAAAAGATAAATCAAATAATTTCATTTACTTATTCACATAGTTATTACACTAGTTGAATAATCACTAGTAATATTAATAACTATTCTCATAAGGATGGAACACATAATGCCAGACATCAGAACCATAAAGTCGAGGCCTCGTGCCATGACTCTAAATATAAACTTTGTAAAGGAATTGTGAAAAGACACTATTTTGTCTAATGAGACCTACTTATGCATCGAGGGGCTATAGAGGGTCCCACCCACCACTTACAACATCCAATGCATTTCTCATATGAAAATGTTGAAACATAATAAAAACATTCGTATTAAAAATTGAATATGAATTGTCAACACATTAACCATAACACATGAATGGTATAAGAATAGTTCATCCATAGTCAAACATATCATATATCATTAAAATCAATATGGAAGATTTTATTATAATAAATCAACCTGAATCAAGAATAATATACAATAAAGGATCTTGATATAGTTGGAAATGATCAGTAAAACTATTTGAGAGAAATATAAATTTTTGTGAAAGAATTTTAAAGTCACACATTTATAAAAGAAGTAATTTAAAAGATATTTTTCAATCAAAGTGTCCCATACCACTATGAAACTTCTGAAATTAATTAACATTTTAAATCAATAATGTCCATATAAATAAATCATTAAAATCATTTTTTAAATCATGAAGATTATTAAAAAGGATTAAGAAAAATAAATCATTAAAATGTTTAAAATGATGATCTTTCTAATGATTAACTTACCAAATACCTTAAATTATTTCATTTGAAAACGTTTTTATGAAAATGTACATGGATGATAAATATTTCCCAGTAAATACTTACACATAACCAATCTCCGATAATAATGAGATTGATGAATTGACCCATACTATGTACTTTCCATTAGTCAAGGGTACGTTTAAACTCCTCTATAATGTCCCTAGTATGTTATTAAATTATAAAAAACGATATTAATATTTATGATATCATATATGACTCATTTATTACATTATACCATGCATTAAATAATAATTTCCATGTTAAATTATAATTTTCGGTAATAATAGCTTTAATTAACTTCTGTGTTTTAACTTTTAATTCCTGATTGTATCACTTAGATCATGATTTACATACTTCCAATATATAAAACATGATTTATAAATCATATATATTCAGAATGAAAATCTGTATAATAGAGATATATATGAAATAGAAAACACATTTTATGAAGATGGTAGGTCTTATGTATGCATAAACATTGTTTCCATTTTCTTATCATATAAAACCGAAGTTAGTGAATGAGATATATGTAAATACAGACAGACATATATATATATATATATATTATGTAGCATTATTATGTCATATATTAAATAAATTATTAAATATATATATTTTTATAATCCATGATGAATGGTGAACGTGAAAATTAATCTCATATCATAGTTGAGACTGTAAACGGTACATACGGATGAGCGATGATATCATTCTATTAATGGTAAAATTATATGTAATAGGATGGTATATAATATATTATGATTAATTAAAATTTTATAATTACTATTTACATCTACTATACTAATTATTATACCCATCCATATAATAAATTGTAGATTAACAAACTACACCACGACGTGGATATGGTAAGCGGTACATACACACATATGGTGACTTTTTCATTACTAAGATGGATAGAATAATGAAAATGGTTGTAACATCTTCATAATATCATCACAGTATTTAGAAATAAATGGAGTTCTTATTTTTTCTTGGAAACAAAAAATGGAAGATGAGGTAGAAGAATAAATGAACTTTGAAAAACTGATAAAATAATTACATATTCGTAAGGTGTTTCCTTTCGATTTGAACAAAAAGGATTTTAAGGTTTGATTTATGCTCAAGGTAAGGCCTATATGATGAATTGAGGGAAGTTGAGAGTATATTTGATCAGGTTTTCGCTGAGATAAATGGCTTTGGTTGTGTGAATTTGAGGGAAGGGGAAGTATCCTTTTATAATAGAGGCGAGGGGCACTTTAGGATGATCTTGAAATTATAATTTATTATAAAATCATTATCGGTATCTAATAGCTCAAAATTAATTTATATCTTATATAAGGAGGTTATGAGACGAAATATTTTCAACCAATTAGTTTTAGAAACATATAGGACACCATATTAATCATACCTTTTAGATTTAACTCTTAGTTAAATAGTTGAACTTTTACCATGAATTATTGTTATATTATAGTACATAGTTAATAAACGTACTATAAAATGACAAAAGAACCTCAAGTGGTTCATTAATGACATTTATATCATTTTTTATGTCCTTTGGAAAAATAATATACTTTTATGATTGTTATAGAATTTATTAAAATAGTATTTGTTTTAAAACCCTATTTTTGTCAATTTTGACACTATTTGGTATTTGGTTTTTGTGAAAGTCATAAGAATATGTTTTCATCGAAAAAAATACATTGAATCAATCCTAAAATGTCATATTCACCTAAAAAAATCTTGGATAACATTAAAAGATTAAATTTACATTTATTTTAATATTTATTATATCAATTATTTTAATCATTCATAAATAAGGTAATAAATGCATCATCATTGGTTGATAAATAAATTTATGTATTTAATGTTTAAAAATTTTAAATAAAATACTAGGATTTATGATATATTTTTTCCTTGTAATGAATTTTTATAGTTGAAATTACCTAATGTATAAATCTATATTAAAAATGTTTTATTTATAAAAATTTGAAATTAACAGTTTTAACTCTTCATTAAATCAATTAATAATTAATGAACTAATCAAATCCAAGTACATAAAAAATGATCATATTTTATCCAGAAGGCCATTTTATCGTAAAAACTTATATAATAGAAATTCGATATGTCTTACGGTAATTATAAAATCATTTTTTACTTTTATTTACCCTATTTACTTTTAATCGTGGTAAATAAAATTCAAAAGATACTATTAACCAAAAATTATTTTCATCTAATTGACCCAAAGTCTACATGCTGATGTAAACTGTATCTCTCAAATTTTTTAATTCAATTCATAAAAGATGTAATATTACATTTTATGTGAATTTTTATATGTTCCTAAAAGGTCGGTAAATAACGTCAAAAAGTTCAATAAATTTTTATATATCTAATATTATGATAAAATAATTATAATTAATTAAAGTAAAAAAATATATTTATTATGTATCTATTTTTAAATTAAAATAAATTTCAATTAAAAATAATTATTTATATAAAAAAGTCAGTTTTTATATACTATGCAGTAATTTTCATTATTCATCAAAAAAATTAATGTTTTCAGAAAAATTCCAACGATTCAGCCTAATCTAATTTTGATATTAAAAATTCAAAAATGAAGACTATTTTATCAAGTTAAATTTATAGGAGTGTCTAATATTAATTTTATTATTGTTCACAAAACGAAATAAAACATATTTATTTGGGAAAATGATTTTTCCAAAATATATAACTATTTTAACAAAACATATACATTTTATTATAAATATTTTTTATTTATAATAAAACAGTATAAATAACAATTAAATTAAATTTTTTATTTTTCATATAAAAATAATTAATTAATAAAAAATATATTTTTTATATAATTATAACACTAATGTGTGGTTTCTTAGAAACTCAATCTTGCATATAACGTAAGAAGTCGGAGTTTCGTGCAATATATGGTTATAATTACTTTAAATAGATAACGTACTATGAAATCATGGGGTATTACATTCTCCCCTCATTCAATATATTTCATCGTTAAAATTTGTAATTGTTCTTCAAAAATAAAATGTAGAAAATAGAAGACAACATTATGGAAAAGCCACATAAGAAATAGGGTTAAAAAAATTAGTTTTAATTATAGGGGAAGATAAATTAAAAATACACCATCAAATTAGGATCTTGAATTGGATAACATTGGTGGAAATTAGAGATACATAATTGGAGGAAAAATGTAAATATTTATAATGAGTGATTGAGGTCATAATTCACAACGAAGTGACCAAAAAATGTAAAATTGAGGGCCTCAAAGCCATCAATCTATGATGATTTAAAGTATCATCGGTTCAATGAAACATAAGGTATTAGGATAACACATTTTTTTATATACTCTTTTTTTCAAGAGGATGGATTAATTTACTATCTAGATAAGAACTCAAGAAAACATACTTTATTTTATTACCTGTCGTAATCATAATCTCATCATTTGGTTGTGCTTCAATCTATTTTCACTACATCCCTTACACTAGAAATTGAATGTTAGAAATTAATTTTCTACACCTAAAGTGATTTTGATAAATCATAAGGTCCAAAAGTATTTCCTTAATCCACTATTTAATTCCCGAATTCCAAAAGGTTCGGTCAGAGTATCCAATAAATCAAATATTAACCTTATAAAAAATATAATGTTCTCAACTTACTCAATTCCAACCATTAGACTTATCCAAAATACTTTTGTCCAAAATCACTGTATAAAAATTTATATGTGAGGTAAAAATATTGATGATCTCTTATTCCACATAATAACATGGTAATACCTTTATCATGTATTTTTTTAAAACATGGTAACACATTGAATTACAATAAAACCTTATTGAATATGTTATTGCACCCTTATTCCTTATAGAATACCAGATATAATCCTTAAATACCAAAATGTAGTAAACTCCAAAAATGATTGAATTAACAAATAATTAATTAGTTCCACGAAATCCATGAATATCCAATATAATTTATCCAAATAAATCATCTCTTATTCCAAAATCAATACCTTAGTATCAAGACCATATTAAAGATTATCTTTCCCTCAACCATGTATTTTCCAAATTTTTTAACTTAAAACGGTGTCACATTAAATTTTTCCATACAATCTCAAATCCTTAATGAATTAGTACTACAGTATAATCATTATTTATTTCCATAATTCATATAACCATTACATCATTGATACAACAATAAAATGAAATTATTCAATAAAAAATACAAGAACACTAATTCTTATTCTTCATTTGCATTAGTATCATAACTTGATTATTATCCAATAGTATTATTTAGGGTATGCTCTGATGATTGGGTCATTAATTTTTGTTGTGTCCTAACTCCTTACAGATTAAGCATTGTGCAATTGAAATTGTTTTCTTACCCTTGAAATCACAAACATGGTGTACATTTTCTCCACACATAAAAAAACTCCCAATCCTTTCAATCACTTTTTAGTGTGATTCTTTCAACAGTTATATTATATAAGAAAATACTTCTTTCCTTTCTTTCCTTGATCTATCTTTCTCCCCACCATCTTCTTCTTCTCTGGTTTCCTTTTATTTCAATATTACTTATAGAATTATTTACTTATCATATCAATAAATGATATTAATTCATCATATGATGAGAATTCATGGGAGACTATTTCCCTTCTAAATTTTGGATTAAGATCATGAATGATATGATCCTTCATACTCTTTTGATCATGTGTGTTCCTAGTGTTTTCATTCATTCTATTGAGCATCATTTATAAATAATGGCATACACTAGGTTTGATCATATCATAATTTATAGTCAAAACTAGAAAAACTCACCACATTAATTGAATATTTTAACACATCTAGCACAATAATCATAAATATGGTTTCCTTGCTGAAATATTTACTCAAAAATAATTTATAATGGTTTGTAAAGAAAATGTGAATTATCCAAATAATATCCCTTGGGAGTGTCAAACTAGATGCGTAGTCAGTCTAGTTTTCATGTACCAGGATACGCTGATTCAAGCCTGAATGTTCTTGTTAGAGTTTTCACTCCTAGGTTCATCTGTGATAGAACCAAATCCACTTGTATTATCCAAAAATGGATTTATTTCATGGAAAACACCAATAATATCTACATTTCCATACTTTTTGGATGTTCTTCTATACTAATCCTCAAATTATATCATATTGTAATGTTGCCAAATCAATTATTATCTAAATATATTTCAATGGTTCTTGCTAAACTTCCTCTGATACCAACTTTAATGCCCTGACCCCAAAATCCTAGAGCTGGTTCGTTATTTTAATATATTGTCATGATTACAAGGAATCATGTCGTGAAGGACCAATCAGTTTAGCAGTCGGGGAAAATAGTTTATATACATGAACATTACATTACATTTTATAACATAAAACACAACATAAATAATCCATCGATAACTTCATTGTTCCCATAGAATAACCTTGCATAACAAACATAATAGATGCTTGGCATCCAAGGAAAATAAAACATAATAATGGGGTGACAACAAATGCTCAGTAAGGGTAAAAAAGATTATAGAAGTTATCATAAGCTTTTATAGAATGGTATAAATAAAATACAAGCCCTTTAAACATAAACATGATCATAATATGGAAATAATAAATAGAAAAATTCCATTTACTTATTCACATGGATATTCTTCTAGATTAGTAATCACATGTATCATTAATAACTAATCTCATAATTATGGAATGCATAATACTGGACATGTTAACGAAAAATTCATGGCCTCATGCCAATACTCTAAATATAAAAATTTTCAATGCATTGTGGCAAGACACTAGTTTTTCTCATGAGGCTTACAGATGCATCAAGGGGATATAGAGGGCCCCTCCCATCACTTACTTTGTCCAATTTATTCCTCTTATGAAAATGTTCAAACATAACATAAACATTATTATTAAAACAAGAATACAAAATGTCAATACATTAACCATAATCTATAAATGGTATAAAAATAACACCTCCACATTCAAACATATCATAAATCATTAAATAAAATTGAGAAGATTTAATTATAATAAATCAACCTCAATAATGAATAATATCTAGTAAAATATTTTGACATATTTGAAATTAATTAGTAAAACACTTTGAGATAAATATCCCTTTTTGGGAAATAATTTAAATGTCACACATTTACAAAGGGAGTCATATAAAATATATTTTTGAACAAAAGTTTCCCATAACACTTTGAAACTTTTTAAAGGAATTATAATTTTTAAAAAATCATGTCCATATAAATATATCCTTATAATCATTTTTGAAAACATGAACATTAATTAAAGAGATTTAGAAAAATAAATCATTAAAACATTTAAAATGATGATCTTTCTAAAGTTTCCCTTCCAAAAATTCATAAAATATTCCATTTGAAAACATTTTCCTAAAACATGGACATGAATGATAAATTTTTCCCTGTAAATACTTACACATAAACAATCACGGCTAATAATGAGATTGAGGAATTAACCCTTACCATGTACTTTCCTTTAGTCAAGGGTATGTTTAACCACATTTACAACGACCATAGTATGTTATTAAATTATAATATAACCATAATAATATATATGATATCATATATGATTAATTTATTACTTTATACTATCCATTTATTAATAATTCCCATGTTAAAGTAACAGTTAGGGTAATAATCGCCTTCTTTATCAAATGTGTTTTAATTTTTATTCATGATCGTATCACTTAGATCATGACTAAAAAATTCTAAAATATAAAATATTATTAATATATCAAATATATTCAGAATATAAATATGTATAATAGGTAAATATATGTAATGGAAAATGCCGTTTATTGAGACATTATGCCATCTGTACGCATAAACGCGGTTCCCATTTTCATATCGTATTAAATGAATGTGATATATGTAAATAAAAACATACATACATATATATATAAATAAATATTTACATTTCCTTAATCATTATTATTTTATATATTACAAAGTAAATTAATATTATTTTTCTAAATCATCATTAAATGGTGAATGTGGAAATGAATCACATCGCGTTGTGGAGACGGTAAGCCGTACGTATGCACGAGCGACGATATCATTATATTAATGGTGAAAGCATATTTAAATGGATGGTATACAAAATATAATGTATCATTAAAATGTTATATTAATTATGTACATCAATTATACTCATTATTATAACAATCCAAACAATGATGTGTTGAATAACAGACTACACCATAACGTGGAGACTATAAGTCGTACGCACGGACATATGGTGAATTTGTCAACACTAGGATGGATATAATTATTAATCTAGTTGTAACATATTCATAATAAAATAAATGTTTGTATAAGGGTATGAATTTATTATTTTGGTATAGAAATAAAAATGAAATAAGATGTATAGGAAGAAAAGAACTATGAAAGAGGTGATAAAATAATTACCTCTTCTTTGGGTGTTTCCTATTGATTTGAACAAAAAGGCTCTTTCGATTGAATTTATGATCAAATTAATTTCACTAAGGTTAAGTGAGGGATGTTTAGAAGAGATTTTATAAGGGGATGGAATATCCAAATGGCTTTGGAGGTGTGAATTTCGGAGAAGAGGAAGTACCCTTTTATAAGAGAGGTGAGGGGCACTTTAGGAAGAGCTTGAAATATTAATTTATTGTAAATTAAATTTAGGTTTTTAATATCTAAAAATAAATTTAAATCGTGGATATGGTGGGTATGGGTTGAAATAATTTCAACCATTAGTTTTTAGATATGTTTAGGTCACCATATTAACCTTATCTTTTAAAATTGACTCTTATTTAAATAGTTTAACTTTTACCATGTATTCTTGTATTTTTATATGACATGGTTAATAAACTTACTATAAAATGCCAAGAGAACCTAAAGTAGTTCATTATTGACATATCTATCTTTATATAAATCCTTTGAAAAAACATTAGACTTTTTTTAACAATTATATAATTTAATAAAATAGTATTTTTTTTAAAAACACATTTAGGTCAAATTTGACACTATTTAATATTTTGGTTTTTTTGAAAGTCATACAATCTGAGTTCATCGAAACAAATACATTTAATCCATCCTAACATATCATATTTTGATAAAAAATTCATGTATGGATTATAGAGTTTCGATTTACATTTTTTTAATATTTATAATATGAATTATTTTAATCCATCATTAATAAGGTAATTAATGCATCATCATTGGGTCATTAATAGATTTTTTAATTTAATATCTATAAATTATAAATAAAATACCATTATGTAGGAAATATTTTTATCTTTATAATTAATATTTATGGTAGAAATTATTTTATGTATAACCATATATTAAATTTTTATTATTTATTAAATTTTTAATTTAACACTATTAACTCTTCTTTAAATAAATTAATAATAATTGTCCTAATCTAATACAAGTGGAACAGAACAGATCATATTTTATTCCTAAATTTTATTTTGGTTGAAAAAAAATTATCCAATATAATTAAGACATGTGTTAGGATAATTATAATATCATTTTTATATTCAATTACCCTCTATAATTTTTACTATGGTAAAGAAATTCAAAAGTTACTATTCACCAAAAATTATTTTCACCTTATTAAACCAAATTTTACTTACTGATGTCAAATGTGCCTCTCTGATTTATAAAATTTAACTCATAGAAGCGGTAAAATTATGTTTTATACAAATTTTCTAATGTGCCTAGAAGGTTGGTAAAAGACATTAAAAAGATAAATAAAATTTTATATATCTAATATTATTATAAAATGACTCTAATGAATTACATTGGACTAATATTTGTATTATGTATCTACATTTACATTAAAAAAATTTAATTAAAAACATTTATTTAAATAAAAAATTGGTTTTATGTACTATGCAGTATTTCTCAGTATTCAATAAAAACTAAATGTTTTTAGATAAATACCAAAAAATCATCCTATGATAATTTTGATATTACAAATTCAAAAAATGAAGTGTATTTTACCAAATTCTATTAATAGGAGTGTCTAAAATTAATTTTATTATTGTTCACAAAAGGAAATTCAATGTAGTTACTTTATATAATCGTTTTTCAAAATAAATAACTATTTTTACTAAACATAGACATTTCATTATAATTATGATTTATTTTTATCAAAATTTTATAAATAACACTTAGGATTAATTTTTTTCTTTTCATATTAAAAATTTTCATGGATAAATTAATATTTTGTATAAATAATTATAATACTTATATGTTGATTCACAGAAACTCAATATTGCGTATACCACGAGACATGTCAGAATTGCATGCAATATAATCTATTAAATTACTTTAATGAGATTAGATACTATGAAATCATTGGGTGTTACAAACCACATTAATTGAATTTTGTTGATCCACCCCTCGTGTCTAGATGATCCCATTACATAGTCGTACATCCATGTGAAACCCAAACAGTTTGGTACTCAACCGATATAACCCATGTTGAAGCCCGTTACTACGGTCAAATCACCCAAAGTTGTCCACTAGAGTCCCTACGACCGAAATCTCTAGTCATGTCGTCCCCCAACCATTTCTTCAATATGGTTCTCTCCCATATCATTACATACCTGGAGCCGCCTATATCGAAGAAATACCACCATAATAATAACTCAACATTCACATCGTACCTAACACACCCACATAGTTCATTTCCTAACTTTTTGTAGAATCCCATCATCATGGAACCACTACCCTCCAAACCATCATTTTTCTCCACCATCCCAAAAAAATTCACAATATGTAGGACCCCTACCATTAATACTATAATAACATAGGTCTTCATTTGAGGTATGGTTCTTGATTTATGGTTTTTTTGAGAGAAAGATGAGTTTCTAGAAATTTAAGGAGTGCACGCCCTGTACTTAGAAGTACACTCCATGTACCTTGCTACCGCGGGTAGCCGTGTAATGGCCATGTAACAACTGAGTACATGGCCATGGGAGGTGACCTGAAGACCACTTAATGTGGGGCTCGGTAAAAGACTATACACATAATGTACCTTCAATTAATACACTATGTATATTTTTTTTTATTTTATTAATCTGACCATTGTTGCGTCTAATTGACAAAACCTCATTATTCTAGAGTTGTCTTGTCATGTAGTAACTTATATTGCCAATTTTTCTTCGAGCCCCCGATCGACCGTCTGTACTCCAAATCAAAAAGTGTCGATTGCATAAGAATCACATCGGTTAGTTCTTCATTATTCTAGAGACACTTCTCTTGATTTCACTCTTTTGTGAGATATCATTGCTTAAACGTTTTTTTATATTTTCCACATTCTAGTTTGATTCAATTGTTAAGGATAAACTATATTGTTCATAAAACATCAAGGTAGTTGGTTTCTAACTTTTGGTATATTTTTTGTGAATTATATGTGTAAAAAATGACCAATACCCTAGTTTTGGTTATTGTGTGTTTATGGAAGTTAACACGGTTAATGTTTTCCATGCCTTGTTTGCATGAGTATGGGGTTTTCATTGGAAAGAGGGTAATTTACCTTGAAATGAATTTTTTTCCCATATTTTATCTAATATAGGATGTTGGGTCTATATTTTCATATTAGGCTACTCTATTTTCCATGCCTAGTCCTGTTAGGATGCAGGGATTTTATTTCACATGTTTATGTTATGCTTTGTAGCCATTCATCCAAGTAGTATTTGTGATTTACATTGGATGATGTATATAGTTTGTGCACAATTTATTTACATAGGGCAGTGGGAACCTAGTGTAATGAGACCATAGGGGGAATTCATGTTAAGGGATTCCCAAGAGTGTTTGTTGTACTTTTCATGCTATGAAACCATAGGTGTTATTGACGTTAAGTGCTCCCTCTGAGTTTCTAGAGTTATCGTTATGAGACAACAAGGGGTATTGATGTTTAGTTCTTCCTCATAGTGTCAATAGATCATCGTTAATAGATTGTATGGAGAATTGATGATGAGTGCTTCATCAGAGAGTCTTTTTTTTTTCATGGGACCAAAGGGGTTAGACAGTGTGAGATTACCCAAAAGGTCATTATATATTATTTTTATATGTTGAACCAGGGTGTTTAGGATGTTAGAACATTTGCAGAGTGATAATTTTGATTGATTGGTTGAATAATTAATAAATTTAAATGAATGTAGTTGAATCTGTAGGACTTTTCAATTTTGAGTACTTCATTATTTATTAATTTATGCTGTATATTTTCCTTATATATATCTATATATTCTCTGATAGTTAGGCACAAATATTTGGGTGGATTCATACTAAGAATCATCTCACACCCTGTTTCGGTCACGATTAATGAACCAAACAAAATATATAGTTTAGGTATATAGAGGAAATGTACCCTTCTACTTTAGGCACTTGACTACATGGGACCAAGACGAGGCTTTTGATGCTGTAGGAGTTTACATGTTTTCTTTGTACTTTGATTTAGTACGGAATTCTAGCACTGGGACTTGATTTTCTATTTTCCTAGATACTTGTGACATTCATCATTATTTTTATACATATGATGTCGTTGTTATTTACATTCAGTGTAACACCACAACCCTAGTTACCCAGAGTCGGTGCATTATTACATTACATTGGCATGATCACAAGAAAGAGCAAATCTCGAAAGACCGATTGGTTTAGTAGCCTTGGAAACACTAGATATATTCATAAAGTTTTACATTACATTACAAAGTGAAAACTACTAAAACAACATAGTCTCCCTATTCCACACTCATATCCCCACATACTATCCCTGCAGGTCATTCATAACTTACTTATTCACATCCTGGGAAAAATAAAACATAGAAAAGGGGTGAGCTCAAATGCCCAGTAAGGATAACAATGTAGAAGAGACTTTCAAAAATAAGCATAAAAATTTAAGGAAATGTATAACTAAAACAAAAGCCTTTTAAACTTGAACTTCAACATAGTATGGCAAAATAAAAATGAAATAATTCCATTTACTTATTCACATGGATATTCTACTAATCTAATAATCACATGCAATATCAATAACCACTTTCATAATGATGGAATGCATAATGCCAGACTATCATAACCACATAGCCAAGGCCTCGTGCCAAGACTATAAATATGATTTTACCAAGGCCTGGTGCCAAGACACTAGTTTGTCTCATGAGACCTACCAATGCATTGAGGAGCTATAGCGGGCTCCACCCGTCACATATTAAGTCCAATGCATTCCCATATGAAAAGGATTAAACATAACATAAACATTCGTATTAAAACTAGCATACGAAATGTCAATACATTCACCATAAACCAAGAATGGTATAAAAATAGCACATTCACAGTCAAACATATCACAAAACATTCAGTACAACATAAATGTTTTGTATAATAATAAATCAACTTCACATAAGCATAAAATCCAACAAAGGATGTTGACATAGATGAAATCAAAACTCTTTTTAGAGAAATATCTCTTTTTATTTTGAAATCATTTAAGAGCCATATAAAATAAAACATCTTCTTTGAAAATATTTTTATAAGCTTTTAAGGGAATCTTTGACAATTTTATAACGGCGGAAAATAGCCGCACCCGCCGTATAAGTTAAAAAAAAAATTCTTACCTTAATTCCGTCGAAAAGGTTAAAAAGGACCCTGTTTTGAAAACGACGGAAAGATTCCTTTATAAAACTCTTATAAAAAGTCAAACAAGGGTATAAATGACTTTAAACCATATTCTTGTAAATAATAAAAATGTTTTGAAATACATTTTTAAGAAAACATGGATGTGGATGATAAAGAGATCCCAGTAGATTTTTACATATAAACAACCTCGAATAATGAAGATATTGTGAAATAACCCTTACCTTGTACTTCTCCTTGGTTGGGGTAGGTTAACCTCCTGTATAATGGTGAAATAATTGTTATTAAATTATACAATAATCATATACATTAATATGATATCATATATTATCTTTTAATATTGATTTGATAATAATATATTAGTATTATCGTTGTTTCGGGTGTCAGCTTACTTGTTTTCTTTTATATGTTTTGTTACGTAAGCCATGTTTGTAATGGATAGGTTGTTTATTATTCATATCAAGAATGATATCAAGTCGTTATATATCATTTTTAAATCATCAAATGATAATTATACTTGAATGGATACGATGGAGAATGAATCTCATCGCGTTCGTAGAGACGGTAGTCCGTACGTACGCACGAGCGACAATATCATTCTTTTGATATTAAAATAATATATAAATGGTTGTTATATAATATATACAGAATCATTAACATGTTATATTTATTATTTACATGAGTTACATATCATTATGATACCCATCCAAATAATAATATATTGAATAACAATTACACCACGCCGTGGAGACGGTAAGCCGTACGTACGCACGTATGCTGACATGTTATTCAAAGGGTGGATAGAATACTGAATATTGTTGTACCATATTTATAATAACATCACAGTATATATATGATACTGGAGTTATTATTTTAGAATGGTAATAACAAAGTAAGAAGAAGTGGAAGATGAAAGGAACTTGGAAAAGGGTGGTGAAATCATTACCTCTTCTTCGGGTTCTTCCTTTTGATTTGATCAAAAGGGCTCCTTAGGTTGTCATTATGATCAAACTAGGGCCTCTAGGTTGTATTTAGGGATGTTGGGAGATTATTTGGGCAGATTTTGGCTGAACCAAAAGGCTTTTAAGGTGTGAAGAAATGAGAAGGAGGAGTGCCCTTTTATAAGAGGGGTGAGGGGCACCTTTGGAAAAGCTAGAGATATTAGTTTATAATAAATTCATATTCGGTTTCCAATGGCTTAAAAGTTGATTATTCAAAGTTTAAGGTGGGGATAGTTATAAAACCACTAAATCAATAGAATTTAGACAGGTTTGGGTACTTATATTAACCTTATCTTTAAGTATTAACTCTAAGTTAATTAGTTTCACTTTTACAATGTCTCTTTGTATTTTTATATTATATGGTTAATAAACATACCATATATATCCAAGAGACCCGAAAGTTGTCCATTAATGATGAAAATATCATGATATATGTCTCTTGTCCGATCCTTAGATTTTTAAGAATTTAATATCAATTAATAATATAATATTTGTTTTAAAAACTCTTTTAAGGTAATTTTGACACTATTCAATAGTTGATTTTTTTGAAACTCATAACAGATTGATTACTTCAAAAAAAAGTCAATTAAATCAATTATAATATATCATATTATCCTATAAAATTAGTTTAATTCATTAAAAGTTTCATATTATATTTATTTGGGTATTTATAATATCAATTATTTTAATTTGTCACTATTATAGTAATTAATTCATCATCATTGTGTCATAAATAAATTAAATTATTTAATGTCTAAAAATTATAAATAAAATATTATTATGTAGGAAATCGTTTTAGCTTTCTAATGAATATTTATAATCTAAAATTCAACATATATAACCCTATGTAAAATTTTTTTTATAAAAGATATATGCTTGTGTCATTTTTTTATTCATTTTAACTTAATTAAAATAAAGTGTCCCTATCACCTACAAGTGACACCATGGGGTACCAAAATCGACCCAAAGTTGCCTATGGTCGAAAATGTATCAACCAATAAGGCATGACACGTTTTAGGGTAATTTAGAATTATTATAATATTATTTTTTAACCCTTATTTACCGGATTTACCCTTAACCATGGTAAATTAAATATTTACCGCAGTAATTATTCAAAATGTCTAAAAATAAAAGTTACCTATTTACACAAATTGGACATCCTGATTCCAAATATTGAATCCATTTTTCTAAATTCAAAACACATAAGTGACAGAAATTAATTTAAAATTAATTCCCGTTGTCGAAACAAAAAGCGTGTTTTTAAGAGATAATAACTATCAAAAGATTGACACTTGTTTATGTTCGGTTTAATTGTAAAATTATGTCCAATGACCAAATTTATATTAAATGGTAAAAATATATTCTAAATATAATTTAAAACCACTCAAATTCATAATTTATCACTATTAATTATTTTGATTAAAAAAGTTGTTTTTAATTAAAATTTAGTAATTTTCACTATTCATCAAAATATGAAAGTTATCCGAAAAGTACCAAAATTTTACCTTAGGCTAAATTCGATATTCTGAATCCAAAAATGAAGTCCAATTTAAAATATAAAATATATATAATTTCAAAAAGTAGGTATTACTATTCATAACGGCTAGTTTAATTGGTTATGGTGTGTTAGAACTCGGTGTTGCGTACAACACACGCTATCACATTATTCGAAGAGAAGCGTACCGTAGAAGCTTGGGGTGTTACATTCTCCCCTCCTTAAAATAATTTCATCCTCGAAATTTCTAGAATACTACCGCATGAAAAGACTCGGGTGGTTCTTCATCTTAAGTTCCTCGGGTTCCCACGTTGTCTCTTCCATCTTATGGTTTCTCCACAAAACGTTTACCAGACACATCGTCCGGTTTCTCAGCACTTGTTCTCTCGTATCAAGAATCTTGACGGGCTCTTCACAATAAGACAGATCGGGTTCCAGTTCTAACTCCTCGTAGGTGAGTACATGTGTTGGGTCAGGCATGTATTTCCTCAAAAGAGATACGTGGAAGACATCGTGAACTATGGAGAGACTTGGCGGCACTGCCAATCGGTAAGCTACAGCCCCAATTCGTTCTAGAATTTCGAAAGGTCTGATGTACCTGGGACTCAATTTACCTTTCTTACCAAAACGTATGACTCCCTTCCATGGAGATACCTTCAGGAAAACATGATCACCGACTTGAAATTCAAAATCCTTCTTTCGATTATCGGCATAGCTCTTCTGCCTACTTTGAGGTGCTTTGATGTGATTTTGGATTACCTTCATCTTTTCCATCGTTTCCTCCACCAGTTCTGGACCTACAAGTTTTCTTTCACCGACGTCATCCAAACAGGTTGGTGTACGACATCTCTTTCCATATAACGCTTCATATGGTGCCATCTGAATACTCGAATGGAAGCTATTGTTATAGTAAAATTCTACCTGAGGTAAATATTGATCCCGCATACCCTGAAAGTCAAGTGAGCAAGATCTCAAAATTCCTTCTAAGGTTTGAATAGTCTGTTCTGATTGTCCGTCTGTCTGAGGGTGGTAAGCAGTGCTCAAATGAAGTTCAGTATCTAGGGATTTCTGAAGACTTTTTCAAAATCTTGAAGTAAAACGGGGATCACGATCAGAAACAATCGATAGGGGTACTCCATGAAGTATCACAACTTCATTAATATATAGTCTTGCTAAACATTCCAGGGGTAGATCTTATCTTATAGCAAGAAAATGTGCTGACTTGGTAAGACGATCAACAATAACCCATATCTCATCGTTCCTTCTAGGAGTCTTTGGTATCCCCATGACAAAGTCCATCGTAATATTGTCTCATTTCCACTCCGGTATGGGAAGAGGTTGCATGACTCCTCCAGGCTGTTTCCTTCCAGCTTTAACTTGCTGACAAACCATACATCTTGACACAAAATCAGCAATCTCCCTCTTCATATTGTCCCACCAAAAATGTTCCTTCAAATCTCTATACATTTTGGTGCTCCCAGGGTGTATAGAGAAATTGGAACTATGAGAATCATCCACCAATTCCCTTTTCAGATCAGGTATATTGGGAACACAAAGTCTCTTCCCAAATTTCAAAATTCCATCTTCATACACAAAGTCTCTCAATCTCCCATCATTCACAGCTTTAATCTTCTTTTGGAATTCTTCATCATCGGTCTGAGAACTCTTAATCCTTTCTAGTAAAGATGTTTTGGCAACCATTTGAAAAAGCATTGATGTTTCACCTTCCCTAGTTATACCCATGTCCATCTTTACTAGATCCATGAAAATTGGATCCCTTTCAATTCTCATCATGTTCAAAACTCCATGGTCTTTTCTTCTCAAAGCATCGGCCACCTTGTCTGCTTTCCCCGGGTGGTAGTGTATCGTACAATCATAATCCTTGAGTAATTCAAGCCATCTCATTTGCCTCATGTTGAGTTCTTTTTGTGAAAAATATACTTCAAACTCTTGTGATCAGTATAAATCTCACATTTTTCACCATAGAGGTAGTTCCTCCATATCTTCAAACCAAGGATAACAGCTGCTAACTCGAGATCATGAGTAGGATAGTTTTGTTCAGGAATTTTCAACTGTCGTGATGCATATGCAATAACTCAATAATTCTGTATAAGGAAACAACCAAGTCCTTTCTTTGATACATCACTATAAATAACGAACCCATCATTCCCAGATGGTAGAGTCAATATAGGATCATTGACTAATCTTCTCTTCAGTTATTCGAAACATTCTTCACACTCTTTTGTCCAAACAAATTTAACCCCTTTACGTGTGAGCTTCGGTAATGGGTTAGCCAATCGGGAAAAATTCTGGACGAAACGTCGATAATAACCTGCCAAACCAATAAAACTATGTACCTTAGTTATACTCATAGGTTCTGGCCATTCTTGGATTTCCTTGGTCTTAGAAGGATCAACAGAGATTCCATCTTTAGAGACAATATGGCCAAGAAAAGAAATCTCCTGAAGCCAGAATTCACACTTGCTAAACATCCCATATAATTCATGCCTCCTCAGAGTCTTCAAGATAATGCACAAGTGATTTTCATGATCATCGTAGGTTTTGGAGTATACCAAGATATCATCAATAAATACCACCACAAATTCATCAAGATACTCCTTGAAAAATCTATTCATCAGATCCATGAATACAGAGGGTGCATTAGTCAATCCAAAAGGCATTACAGTAAACTCGTAATGCCCATAACTGGTTCGAAATGCTGTCTTCAGAATGTCTTCCTTCATTACACACAACTGATGGTATCCAGATCGAAGGTCAATCTTTGAAAAGTATTGAGCTCCATGCAGTTGGTCAAATAAATCCTCAATGCGTGGTAGAGGATACTTGTTCTTTATTGTTATAGCATTGATCTACCTGTAGTCGATACATAACCTCATAGATCCATCTTTCTTTTTAACAAAAAGAACAGGGGCTCCCCATAGAGAAACACTGGGGAGAATAAATCCTTTATTACTCAATTCCTCTAGTTGTTTCTTTAGTTCGACTAATTCTACAGTATCCATTCTATAAGGGGTTTTTGATATAGGCCTTGATCCCGGAATCAAATCAATGGAAAACTCAACTTCTCATTCTGGAGGATGTCCAGGTAAATCTTCTGGAAATACATCTACAAATTCTTTCACAATAGGTACATCTTATATTTGAACATTCCTTTCCTCACCGAAAGTTATTTCATTCTCTTCCTCCCTAATAATTAAATTTAGTTGAGCTACTGGGGGTGGATCTAAATAAGAATTAGGTGGTGACGATTCTGCTCTAAAGATAAGGAGTTCCTTATCATTATCATCAAGAATTGTAACCTCTTTCTTCTTACAATAAATCTTCGCATCATAGTCTGAAAGCCAGTCCATACCGAGGATTATATCAAACTAAATCATAGGTATGACGATGAGATCAGCAGATAACGAACATTTATGTGCTCTAATGGGGACTGATTCCCAAAACTTTGTTGCAATGATACTTCCCTTAGGAGTTTTAACTGACAACTCCCTTCTTAAATCAAATTGGAAATATCTAATTTTCTTAGCAAAATGGGAAGATATGAAACAATGCGATGATCCAGAATCAAATAATGCATTTGCTAAACTTGAGGAAACCATTAAATTACCTGCCACCACATCTTTCGGAGCTTCTACCTCAGCAGTAGTGATAGCATAAGCCTGGCCTTGATCCCTTGGCCTTTTCTGAGGAAAGTTCTCCTGATGCTTAGGACATTCATTTGCATAATGTCCCATTTCCCTGCAATTGTAGCACTGAACGTTGGTGGCTTCCTTCTTCCCTTTGCAATCACGAGCTTGGTGGCCTTTTTCACCACACTTGTAACAAACTCCCATTCCCTTCAAGCAAGTACCAGGATGTTTCTTCCCGCATTTACCACAGGATGGATATTCAACCTTTCCCTTATTCCCCTTATTTCCATTCCCAGATTGATCAGCAGGTCTCTTCTTCTCTTTCTTTGCTTTAAAGTCATAAGACTTAGAGAATTCCTTTTCGGTCTTGATAGCACATGAGACAATGTCTTCGTATGACGAAAAGGATTGTGAGACTAATGCTCGACGGAGAAATGGTTTTAACCCATCAAAGAAACGTTCAATCTTACTTCTTGGGTTACGTATATAATCACCAGCATACCTTGCTACCCTAGTAAAGTTAGCCTCATACTTTGTGACATTCTCATCCTCCTTTTTTCTCAGACTCAAAAATTTCCTTTCCATATCTGCTCGATGGTCGCGAAGAAAGTATTTTTCTAAAAACAGATCTTTGAACTCCCTCCATTCCATATTTGATACTTCATCATCTTCCTTCGTGTTTTGAATCAATGACCACCATTGATCAGCATCTCCAGTGAGACGGTAAACTGCCATGATAACATTTTCCCTTTCATTACTCCCCAAAGCCTGAAATATTTTCTCTAGGGAATTTATCCATTGCTCAGCTACTAAGGGATTTGTACTCCCATTGAACGTTGGTGGTTGTTGCCTCATGAATCGATCTAACATTGATCCTCCACGCTGTGGATCAGGGTGCTCCATACGGCTAAGGTTATTATTCATAACCTGAGTAAGTTGTCCCAGTATGGTGATTAGCTGATCGGCACCAGTTGCATCACCAGCTCCACTATAACTATCTTGAGCAGGAGGGCAATCCCTACATGGAGTGCGTGCATTGATACTGTTTACATTTCTTCCACTAGGGACCATTTCTAAAAAATGGCATAAACTAGATCAGTTTATGAATCAAAACACATAATCCCATACTTATAAAAAACTTAACATAAATTAAACTATTTATTGATATAATCCATAATCATAAAAATGTTTTCTTTGAGGAAGTATAAACTCATAAACCCTTAATAATGATTTTTAAAGAAAATGAGAGTTATCCTAAGAATATCCCCCAGGAGTGTCGTAACCAAGAGTGCAGCAAGGCCCGTTGTCGTTCACCAGTTCCCGTTCGAGTCTAGCTCAAAGCGGTGTTTTCGGGTTTTACCCCTAGGTACATCTGTGCCAGAGCCGCCTCTACCTGCTCGTATCCAGACAGGGATGTATTACTCGGAAAACTCACAAAATCTCTACAATACCAAAATTCTAGGAAGTTCTTCTATACTAATCCTCAATGTTCATCTTAGGTCTACGTGCTCTAATGAGAGTTTATCTAAATATAGCTTCCAAGGTTTGTACTAAACTTCCTCTGATACCAACTGTAACGCCCCAACCCTAGTTACCCAGAGTCGGTGCATTATTACATTACATTGGCATGATCACAAGAAAGATCAAATCTCGAAAGACCGATTGTTTTAGTATCCTTGGAAACACTAGATATATTCATAAAGTTTTACATTACATTACAAAGTGAAAACTACTACAACAACATAGTCTCCATATTCCACACTCATATCCCCACATACTATCCATGTAGGTCATTCATAACTTTCTTCTTCACATCCTGGGAAAAATAAAACATAGAAAAGGGGTGAGCTCAAATGCCCAGTAAGTATAACAATATAGCGGAGACTTTCAAAAATAATCATAAACATTTAAGGCAATGTATAACTAAAACAAAAGACTTTTAAACTTGATCTTCAACATAGTATGGAAAAAGAAAAATGAAATAATGCCATTTACTTACTCACATGGATATTCTACTAATCGAATAATCACATGCAATATCAATAACCACTTTCATAATGATGGAATGCATAATGCCAGACTATCATAACCACATAGCCAAGGCCACATGCCAAGACTATAAATAAGATTTTATCAAGGCCTTGTGCCAAGACACTAGTTTGTCTCATGAGACCTACCGATGCATCAAGGAGCTATAGCGGGCTCCACCCGTCACATATTAAGTCCAATGCATTCGCATATGAAAAGGTTTAAACATAACATAAACATTCGTATTAAAACTAGAATACGAAATGTCAATACTTTCACCATAAACGATGAATGGTATAAATATAGCACATTAACAGTCAAACATATCACAAAACCTTCAGTACAACATAAAAGTTTTGTATCATAATAAATCAACTTCACATAAGCATAAAATCCAAAAAAGGATGTTGACATAGATGAAATCAAAACTCTTTTTAGAGAAATATCTCTTTTTATTTTTCAATCATTTAAGAGCCATATAAAATAAAAAAATTTCTATGAAAATATTCTTATAAGTTTGTAAGGGAAGCTTCGACGATTTTATAACGGCGGAAAATATCCACATCCGCCGTATAAGTTAAAAAAACATTCTTACCTTAATTCCGTCGAAAAGGTTAAAAAGGACCTTGTTTTGAAAACGACGGAAATATTACTTTATAAACCTCTTATAAAAAGTCAAACAAGGGTATAAATGACTTTAACCCATATTCTTGTAAATAATAAAAATGTTTTGAAATACATTTTTAAGAAAACATGGATGTGGGTGATAAAGAGATCCCAGTAGATTATTACATATAAAGAACCTCAGATAATGAAGAGATTGTGAAATAACCCTTACCTTGTACTTTTCCTTGGTTGGGGTAGGTTAACCTCCTGTATAATGGTGAAATAATTGTTATTAAATTATAGAATAATCATATACATTAATATGATATCATATATGATCTTTTTATATTGATTTGATAATAATATCTTAGTATTATCGTTGTTTCGGGTGTTAACTTACTTGTTTTCTTTTATATGTTTTGTTACGTAAGCCTTGTTTGTAATGGATTGGTTGTATATTATTCATATTCAGGATGATATCAAGTCCTTAAACATAATTTTTAAATCATAAAATGATAATTATACTTGAATGGATACGATGGAGAATGAATCTCATCGCGTTCGTGGGGACGGTAGTCCATACGTACGCACGAGCGGCAATATCATTCTTTTGATATTAAAATAATATATAAATGGTTGTTATATCATATATACGGAATAATTAACATGTTATATTTATTATTTACATGAGATACATATCATTATTATACCCATCCAAATAATAATATATTAAATAACAATTACACCACGACGTGGAGACGGTAAGCCGTACGTACGCACGTATGGTGACATGTTATTCAAAGGGTGGATAGAATACTGAATATGGTTGTACCATATTTATAATAACATAACAGTATATATATGATACTGGAGTTATTATTTTATAATGGTAATAACTAAGGAAGAAGAAGTGGAAGAAGAAAGGAACTTGGAAAAGGGTGGTGAAATCATTACCTCTTCTTCGGGTTCTTCCTTTTGATTTGATAAAAAGGGCTCCTTAGGTTGGCTTTCTAATCAAACTAGGTCCTCTAGGTTGTATTGAGGGAAGTTGGGAGAGTATTTGGGCAGAGTTTTGCCGAACCAGAAGGCTTTGAAGGTGTGAAGAAATGAGAAGGAGGAGTGCCCTTTTATAAGAGGGGTGAGGGGCACCTTTGGAAAATCTAGAGATATTAGTTTATAATAAATTCATATTCCGTTTGCAATGGATCCAAAGTTGATTATTCAAAATTAAGGTGGGGATAGGTAGAAAACGACTCAACCAATAGAATTTATATAGGTTTGGGTACTTATATTAACCTTATCATTAAGTATTAACTCTAAGTTAATTAGTTTCACTTTTACAATGTCTCTTTGAATTTTTATATTATATGGTTAATAAACTTACCATATATATCCAAGCGACCCCCAAGTAGTCCATTAATGATGAAACTATCATGATATATGTCTCTTGGCCGAGCCTTAGATTTTTAGGAATTTAATATCAATTAATAATATAATATTTGTTTTAAAAACTCTTTTATGTCAATTTTGACACTATTCAATAGTTGATTTTTGTGAAACTCATAACAGATTGATTACTTCGAAAAAAGTCAATTAAATTAATCCGAATATATCATATTATCCTATAAAATTAGTTTAATTCATTAAAAGTTTCATTTTATATTTATTTGGGTATTTATAATATAAATTATTTTAATTTTTCACTATTATAGTAATTAATTCATCATCATTGTGTCATAAATAAATTAAATTATATAATGTCTAAAAATTTTAAATAAAATATGATTATGTAGGAAATCGTTTGAGATTTCTAATGAATATTTATAATCTAAAATCCAACATATATAACCTTATGTAAAAATTGTTTTTCTAAAAGATATATGCTTGTGTCATTTTTGTATTCATTTTAACTTAATTAAAATAAAGTGTCCCTGTCACCTACAAGTGACACCATGGGGTCCCAAAATCGACCCAAAGTTTCCTATGGTTGAACATTTATCAACCAATAAGGCTAGGAAACGTTTTAGGGTAATTTAGTATTATTATAATATTATTTTGTTAACCCTTATTTACCGGATTTACCCTTAACCATGGTAAATAAAATATTTACCGCAGTAATTATTCAAAATGTCTAAAAATAAAAGTTACCTATTTACACAATTTGGACATCCTGATTCCAAATATGGAATCCATTTTTCTAAATTCAAAACACAGAAGTGGCATAAATTAATTTAAAATTAATTCCCACTGTCAAAACAAAAAGGATGTTTTTAAGAGATAATAACTATCAAAAGATTGACACTTATTTATGTTCGGTTTAATTGTAAAATTATGTCCAATGACCAAAATTATATTAAATGGTAAAAATATATTCTAAATATAATTTAAAACCACTCAAATTCATAATTTATCACTATTAATTATTTTGATTAAAAAAGTTGTTTTTAATTAAAATTTAGTAATTTTCACTATTCATCAAAATGTGAAATTTATCCGAAAAGTACCAAAATTTCACCTTAGGCTAAATTTGATATTCTGAATCCAAAAATGAAGTCCATTTTAAAATATAAAATATATATAATTTCAAAAAGTCGGTATTACTATTCATAACGGCTAGTTTAATTGGTTATGGTGTGTTAGAACTCGGTGTTGCGTACAACACACGCTATCACATTATTCAAAGAGAAGCGTACCGTAGAAGCTTGGGGCGTTACATTCAGTATTCTGAAATTTACTTATTGTATGGTATTAGTTCATACGCTTCTATTATACATTTTTTTCAACTGCATTACTCTTCCAACAAGGGAATAGTTTCCACACTATCACACCTAAGGACATCGCTACTAGTCGGCTGCCTCTGACATTCGAGGAAATGTGCTGGAGGCCATGTGACCAATTGAGTATGGGGAACCTTTGGGTGGCATCCAGAACTAGAAATTTTCAATGTGGTATCAAAGGTATTCTTCTTTTCCTGACTTACTATTTGGAACCTATAGATAGGGAATAGAATAAATTTGTAGTTGGTAATATGTTGTGCATGAGAGTAGCTATCCCATGTACCGGGAAAAGCCAATATTCCTCGATTATTTCATTTTTTGGTTATTAAATTGTTATAGTTGATTTGAATTCACATTTGGATGATTTAAATGTTTTTTGTGGTTATCATAGATGTTAATGAGGTTATATTTCTGTTGCAACCCAAAGAGATGAGGGTATTCCATCTCATGAATCATATAATCATTGTTGTAGATCACATGACATGCATTATTTTCATGCCATTTAGTGTTCATTACTGATTTCATGTGTATGTGATAAATGTGGTGCAAGATATGCGTGTTGTCCTGATAGAGGCCTTGAAATAATACCTTCTATTTGATAGGATATATAATTGTGTAAGGTTTTGTTTGAATGAATGCCAAACATTGGTCCCTAAGGTGCTATGGGACCTCATGGATTGAAAATTGGTGTGTCATGTGTTTTCTTGCTCTATTATACTTGTTACGTGTCATGGACATGATTCCATGCTTTCATTCATGAATAGTATAGGCCCTCAAAGATATGAATTTGGAAATTAAAACATTTTTTAGTGATTAATTGTCTTAAAGATAAGTTTTTAAGGCTTTCTATCCAAGAAAAAAAATAATAAACGGTGTGTAATGATGAATACATGCCATGTATCCTTCTGTTTTGAAAGAAACAGTTTTTCATAAGTATATGCCAGGTACTATATGTACATTTCATGTAATCCTTTACTATATGACTGCCTGTGTGGGTAATGAAATGGGGTTGGAAAGTATTTGGTGGAATGAACCATGTAACAGATGTATACACCGTGTTGTAGAGACAATGTATCTTGTAGTGAGACTAATTACACAGTTGGATGAAAAATCAGGTAGTACATGTTGTTTCTATCATGAACACGCCATGTAGAGTTGACTATGTAACTGGTCATGTGACTAATGACACAGGTCAGTGGATTTCTTCTAGAACATGTTGTGTCTGACACAAACACACCATGTTGTCTTATTCTGAGTGAACTATGTGGTTTAGCGGTGTAGAGGAACTCGTGTCATGGGAAATGATTTGAGTACACACCATGTCAAGGGAGAACACACTATGTGTATCAGGCTTACACAACCATGGTAGGAAGAAGTAAATTCCCATATAAAGGCATAAAAAACATGTAATATAGGGGTAATACATGCCATGTATCCAGGTTTTGAAAAAATTGAATGTTATCTTCTTGATGTTCCCTTCATGAACTACTATGTTTCTATCCTGCATAATCTTGAACTGAGGTGTGTGCATGACCATGCAGAGTCATGCCACTGAGACATATTCTTGTTGTATGCCAAATTAAATGCAATGATCAAACACCAGAAATGGTAGAATAAGTACTACCATCAGATCCTCAAGTTTTTATTGTCTTGGAACCAACTGTCATTCTGGATATAGATGTTGATGCATAGTTCTGATAAGTCTTCATGAGGTTTATGTCGACATTCTAGGGAGCACCGACTACTGTCGTGTCTACGGAGAATATGACACATTTTTTTAGCAGTAGCATCCACCCACATTATCAGGGTATGGAGGACCTCATGCAGTAATGTCATGGTTATAATCCATTATATCTATCTTTGAACATCTGAAGATTCCTATAGAGAGGAGAGTGAAACTGGCGACGTATATGCTTCATGATTTTGCCAAGAGATAGTGGGACGTGATATCTCAGGCAGGATGCCAACTGGTTATGGCTTGGGATGAGTTCCAGCATACCTTCTTCAACTACATCTACCCAGAGACATTTAGGGCCGATCGATCCTGAGTGTTCATGAGTTTGGAGGAGGGAAATCTCTTGGTCATGGAGTATTCTTCTCGCTTCACATAGTTTCACCTCTTCACACCCAATATAGGGGTGATGAGTTTTTTCTAGTGAGGAAGATTGAGGATTGTCTCAGGCATGACAAACAATATTAGGATGACATCTTCATGTTGATGACTATATATTCCTTAGTATACCAGACACTAATCACAGATTACAACATGAGGGATATTGGAGTTGTGGGCCAGGATGGTTTTGTATCTAGAGTTGGTGCTTCTATGGATGATAGTAGGAAGTGTTATAGGGAGTCATCATGTGGATATCTGAGTAGGTGGGATGCACATTTAGGTAGCCAGGTGGTATTCTAACATTGTGGATGGGGTGGGAATACATGGAAATGTTGCCCGAGAGCCACAATTGAGTGCCGATATTGCAGAAATATGGGTCATCTTTAGCGTTTCTATTAGTTTTTCTCACCAGAAACTCATAATGGAGTCTCATAATTAACTCTTCATTCAGGAGAAGGATGTCCAGTTTCTCACCAGTCTAGTAACTGGGGTTCGTCCGACTATTAATTCTAATTTAGAGGTTATGGATGTGGTAACCAAGGTTCAGGATTTCAGCAACAACATGGTGGATCAGCTTAGGGTTGTTAGGTAGGGTATTAGGACAACAATACAAATCAGTCTTTTTTAGTAGAGAAGACCTAGTAAGTGAAGGATATTGGACCCTATACAGTTAGAGGTATGATTTTGGTTTCCTCAGTATTATATTATTCACTTTTAGATACAAGGGCATCCCATAGTTTCGTATATGATGTTGTTGTTGAGAGCCTTTGGATCTACATGATTACATCTGCTGATATCTTGACACTAGACACTCCATTGAGGACTAGAAAAGATATTATATATATTTTAAAGGAGTTCCCTCTTGGGGTATTCAAGTCACTTCTTATGGGACCACTCTGTCTTAGAGATCATAAGCTGTGATCTCATTCTCGAAATGGACTAGTTGGTTCCCTATAAGATAGTTGTCAATAACTATTTCCATAGTGTGAGTTTCACTTCATCAGAAGGCAGTTAGTTTCCACATAAGAGAGAATGGGATGATCAGGCATGCAGAGCGGGACCTGAGCATCATGGGTTAAGAAGAGTTATAGCCTAAATTTATAGTCTACAACCAGACGACCGGGGGAATTCAAATATGGACTTTCCCAGAGTGGTGGATCATTTCAGGGATGTCGTTCCAGAAGCCCTTTTAAGCTTTCCTTCAAACCATGTGGTAGAATTTTCTATTATGTACTTTCCAGGAGTGGCACCAGTGTCCATTCCTCCATATAGTATTGATACACCGTAGTTAATGGATCTTAATAAGTAGTTAAAATAGTTACAGTAAAAGGGTTTCATCAGACCCAATAATTCATCATGGTGTTCGCCTATCCTGTTTGCAATTTTGGTGGATGGTACCCTCATTCTTTGTGAAAATTATTAAAAGTTGAACCTGTTGACGGTCAAGGAAAATTAACCCTAACATAGAATTGATGATCTCTATGATAATATTCGAGGAGACCAAGTGTTCACGATGATTTAATTGAGATCTAGTTATAATTAGTCACGTGTTAGATCATCTGATATACCACTTACAGCCTTTCAGAGCAAGTATTATCTATACGAGTATGTGATTATATCATTCTATCTCACGAACGCACCTACAATTATTATTTCACTGATGAACCGAGTGTTGAATCCATACTTGGATTCCATCATTGTGGTTTTCATGGATGATATATTGGTGTACTATCGTACTCAACGCAACCATGCTACCCATCTTGAGATCATTTTGAGTACACTAAGAGAGCAACAGATATATGCAAAGCTCTTAAAATAAAACAACTGGATGGACCAGATTCACTTCTTGGGTCATGTTATCTCAGAAATAGGAGTATTCGTATACACAGAGAATGTGAGAAAAATAGTTTCTAGGGAGCAGAAGAAGAACATCTTTGAGTTATGGTGTTTTCTAGGGTTGTCTGGTTACTACAAACATTTCATACAAGACTTAAAATTCTTGGTAGTGCCATTGAAGGTCCTGACTCAAAAGGGGGGAAAGTACCTGTGGATGGATTCATGCAATTCAACCTTTCTAGTGATAAAAGGAAGGTTTACTTCATCAGTGATACTATTTTTTCAAGAGATCATTATGATTTATATAGATCACTGTGATGCATCAGGTATCAGGATGGGAGGAGTTCTTATGCAGGGGGATGTTGTCGTTGTGTACGGGTCTCTACAATTGAGGCCACATGTGATTAATTACCCAATCCCCGATCTTGAGTAGGCTGCAGTTGTGCATTATTTACACTGTGGGAGAAATTATTTTTTTGGAGACAATTTTGGGGTTTTCCTTATCACAAAATTATTAAGAATATATTCAATCGTCATGATCTCAAATTGAGGCAATGAAGGTTGGTTGAGTACCTTCAGTCCTTTGAATTTGAACTTCCCTACATGCCTAGAAAAGGAAACATAATGGATGATGAGTTGTGCAAGAGGACTCATATACCTGTAGTTTTTGAAGGTAGTGGTGAGTGGAAGATTTTGGATCTATTTTCTGAGGTGAATTTTGAGGTTCATGATAGATAGAGAAATATGTTTCTTTATTCTATAGACGTTACCTCTACTCTACTTGAGAGAGTGAAAATGAGGTAGCTATGAGATACCAGAGGCATAGTCATACCGGAGTGTGTGTCAGGAGAGGAAACTATTCCTAGATGGATAGTAGGAGAGAATGAGAAGATTCATTTCATGGGCGCGTATGGGTGTCAGTAGACATACATGAGGAGATGATGTGGGATATCAATTATTTTGTTTATCCAGTTCATCTTAGTGCCACCAAAATGTTTAGAGATTTATATCACCAGTATAGGTTTCCATGAATGAAGAGAGATGTTGCTGGTTTTGTGATGAGGTGTTACACCATTCAACAGGTGAAGGTGGAGCATCATTGACCATCATGGATTCTTCATTAGTTACCCATCCCTATTGGTAGTGGAACTATTTCATCATTTATTTTTTTACAAGGTTACCAAGATCCTCTTGATGGAATGATTCACTTTGGGTTGTCATCGATAAACTCATAATGGTTTCTAACTTCTTACCGGTCAAGGTGACCTTCAGTGTTGATAATCTATGAAGTTTGTACATACAAGAGATTGTATGATTTCATGGGGTTTTTCACTCCATCATTTTAGACATGGACACTCGTTTTTCTTCTTGGGTTAGGAAGGGACTACAGAGGGCTTTGGGTACACATGTACTTTCGAGTAAAACATTCCATCCCTAGATAGATGGCCAGTCTGAGCATATGATTTAGGTACTGAAGGACATGCTATGTTTATGTGACCATTATTTTGAAGGTTCTTGCGAGAAGAACATACCTATGGTGGATTTTTTCCTATAATAAAATTTTTCAAGAAACTATTCAGATTGCACCATATGAGGCTATGTACGATAGGCCATGCCGATCACCCCTATGTTGGATTGAGGCAGGAGAGGCAGCTATGATGTGACCTCATCTTGTCCAGGAGTCCACAGAGCAACTGGAGTTGATTCGAAAGAGTATGGATACTACAATGTCTTGGTAGAAGTCGAATGCTAACCAACGATGACGTCCCCTAGAGTTCATGGTTGGAGATCAAGTTTTTCTACATGTATCATCATGTATGGGACATAAGAGGCTAAAGAGAGAGTGAAATCTTTCACTGATATATGTCATTCCATTTGAGGTTTTAGAGAGAGTTGGGCCAGTTTCCTATCGATTGCAATTACCTCAAAGGAACCAGGTTATGAATGAAGCCTTTCACATTTCTCAGCTACGACATTAAATCTCATAATTGTCTCTTGTTTTACAACCTATGGAAGTTGATTTGGAGGTGGATGTATCATTAGAAGAGAATCATATCCTAATCGTTGATCACATTGCGAAGGTTATTTGTGGCCATTCTATTCCTATGGAATGAGTGTTATGATATCATGGGTGAGTACATGATGAGACTTGGGAGAGGGAGGCTATTGTGTGATCTTAGAGGCTAGAGTTGTTTGATGGTTCTTCTTCTATGCCACCTCACTAGGGAAATTTTGGGGAAAATTTATTAGGGGGAGTTTTTAAGAACCTAGATCGTCATTTCAGGTATAGATCTGTATATTTGGTGTTTTTGAGGAAAATAGATGTTTTTGGAAATTTATGGAGTACACGCCATGTACATAGGAGTACATGTTGTGTACTTGGTTTCCACAGGTAGCTATGTACTAGCCATGTAACGGCTGAGTACATGAACGTGTGAGGTGACCTAGAGACCATCTAAAGGGGGTCCTGGTAACGAAATATTCACACCTTGTACTTTTATTTTTATTTGATAATGTGGAGTGGTGTCGCATCTAATTGATAAAACCTCTTTCTTCTAGTGTCTTCTCATCCAGGAGTGATGGATATCCCTATTTATTCATTGAGTCCATGTTAGACCATCTTTACTCTGAATCGTATAGCATTGATTGCATTGGAATTGCATTGGTGAATTATTATTTCTTATACATCCCCATCTCTTGTTTTCTCCTCTTTCATGATATATCCTTGGTTAAATGATATTAATGTTTTTGTAGATCTACCGCATTCGAGGTCAATTCAGAGGATAAAGTTGAACTATATGAATCATACAACATCAAGGTAGGTGTTTTGGGCATTTTTTGTAGATACTATTTGAATTATATGTGAAAAAATTCCCAATATCCTAGTTTAGGGTATTGCATGTGTAGGGAATATAACCATATTTATGCCTACCATGCCTTGTTTGCTAGATTATGATTTTTTGATTGAAAATAAGGGTTATTTACATTCCCAGGGATATCTTTTCCCATGTTTTATCTGAAATTGGTAGTTGGGTCTTGAATTTCCTATTTGGATACTCTATTTTCTATACATAGAGCTGTTAGGATTGAGTGATTTTATCCAACTTTCTTGTGTAATGCTCTGTAGACATTTAGCCATGTAGTATTTGTGATTTAATTTTGCTGCCGAATATCATTTTTGCATGATTTCTTTACATAGGGCTATGGGAGCCTGGTGTAGTGAGACCATATGGGGAATTCATATTGAGGGATTCCCCAAAGTGTATATTGTAATTTTCACTCTTTTAGATAATAGAGGTGATTGTAATTGTGTGATTTTTCAGAGTGACTATAGTTATCATTATGAGACCATAATAGGAATTGGTGTTGATTGATTCCTCATAGAGTCTTTATTTCATCATTAAAAAACTATAGGGGGAGTTGATAGTGAGTTCTTCCTCAAAGAGGATTTGTTTTCACGATTCCAAAGGGGTTAGACTGTGTGATCTTACCCAGAGGGTCATTATATATTATTTGTATAAGTTAAACCAGATGGGTTAGGCTGTGAGAACATTCCCAAGAGGGTTACTTGTGAATGATCAGTTGGATAATTAATAAATATAAATTAATGTAGTTGACTATGTATTACTATTCTCTTTTGATTACATCCTTGTTTATTAATTCATTTTCCATATTTTTCTATTATATATATATATTCACTGACAGTTAGGCCCAGATGATTGGGTGTTTTTATACTGGGATTCATCTTATACCTTGTTTGGGTCATGCTTTTGGGAACAGTAAGATTATATTTTTTCAAGTATAGATAAGCGAAAGTGCCCTTCTACTACAGGTACCTGACTGTTGTGGAGTTTGGAAGCATGGGACCAAGCTGTCTCTTGCATTGTTATTGGAGTTAACATGTTTTCTATGTACTTTGGATTTTTACTATGTTGCTAAATTGTGTCTTGTTTGGATGAGTTCCTATATACTTGTGACGTCCATCACTATTTTCATATATATGTTTCAGTTGTTATTTAGTTTCATTCTTCCATTGTTTACTTATTGTATGGTATTACTACTTCTGCTTCTATTATATGTTTGTTTTCATTGCGTTACTCTGCCAATTAGGGTATAGTGTCCCCACTATCACACCCAAGTCCCTCAATACAAGTCATCAGCCTTTGGCGTTCGGGAAATGTGTTTGATGCCATGTAGCCAATCGGGTATGTGGTGCCATTGGGAAGTACCAAGAACAGGGATGTTAAACATACACTATCTAAAAAATGATATGTTCTCACTCAATACCATTCTAAAATTTGAAACACTCTTATCCTACCAAATAATCCACAAAATGTGATTTACCAAACTCCACATTCATCCTTGATGAAAGTCAAGTTATGTTTCCCCGGTTAACTCATCTAGAAACACTTAGCTTCAACATTGGCATGGAACTACATCAAACGGACAAGTTTTTTTTCGAACATAGAGGCTTTCCAAAATCACTAAAACGTATTTAGCTGGGTATATTCTTTATTTCCATTGAAATTGTAAAACCCAACATCTCTTGACACTAATTGATATTATATCTCACCGGACTCTTTTATGAGAAAACACAATAATTTTTAATTTCATTCAGAACCACCCTTAGCCTTAATCAAATGATTGGCTCAATCAACCACTGTAGTCAAGAACCTCTTGGACTTTATGAGAGACCCTTTGTGCACCACACAAGTTCTTTTTTAACATCTTAGTGGTTCTACATCAACTCATAATTCTCCGCCCAACATTCAAGACCGACTTATCACTCCACGTGTAAGGAGTGTCGTTACCATTACTCTCTACATGGGAATCAAATATCCATGGTTCACACCCAACCACAAGTGGAATCCCAAACTGTAGATATGGATTTCAATACTTCCCATAATAAGGGATTGGACATCAACCAGTGCACTCTCCCAAATTCAATGGGTAGTAACGACGACCTTCATTGACAACCAGCCCATCCCAATGACCTCTCTCCAAACTATAAATGGTGTGCATTCCATTATCCACCATTATGTATTTGACCCCCATGACCGTACACTTCATTATGTCCTTAATCATTCCAAATTAACTTTATGTTTATAGGTGTAAGGCCAGCGCTTCACAATGTACCTAGGACAATGTCATGATTTTGGGCATAATGGTCACTATATGAGGTATTCTAAGCAGTTGTCAAAGAACACAAGCACCAAATAATTTATTCTGATATCACCTCCCAAGATGGAACAACATGATCTGCTTAGAATTTTAGGCTTCCTTGGTGCCCACCTCTTGTCAGCATTTAATCATCACTTCTCAACTGTGATTCCTAACTAATGCAAACCACCACCTTATATCCATCTTTCAAGAGTTAGTAATCCAATGTTTTCCTTGGTAATACATCCACCACACAACTCGAGTTCTTCAAATATATCCCTATCAATTAATGACTGAACACTATGGTTTTCCATTCTAATAAAATCAATGGTTTCTTGCATGACCATGATTCATGATTTGGTTTTATAAGGTATGGCAGACATCGAACCCATTTTAAATAATGTCCTTATAGTCTGTTCCTTCATTTGGACACCTTAGATCCCACAAGGTTTGAAACTTTATTTCAACCACTCTCATACCCACATTAGTTTCCACAATCCAACCACCACCTGAGCATATCCCAAAACTCACTTACTCACTTAACCATTACTCTTAGTCATTTAGCCACATGGACCACACGGAATTCTCAAAATCACACAAAAAAAACCAAACCATTCATAAAAACAATACCATCTAGCTTATTCTATTTACGAATGCTTAATGGTACTCATATGTATTGATCCCTCATTTATATAATTCCCTAGGACTCCTAATCCAAAGCCCCAGCACCATTGGTCTACCCTCCCATGAAGCCGTTGTCAATTTCTCTAAACCAAAAATGCATCCCCACTACACAATTCACATCACCATATCATCAAACTTCCCAAAAATCCCAATAGGACCACCCACACTAGATGACATCTCCAACATTCCACTATCTATGTATAACATCCAATCATATGACACACACCCAAGAGCACCAAGAACCACATTTGACATATCTCATAGGCCACCATGAATGTCGAGTGATTCTGGTTCCCTAGACTATATCTATGAGGGAAAAAATACATTTATTCCCAAACAAATTGAGTTACGAACAAATCAATGTTTCTGAACAGAACTGTCATCCCCATTCAGATATACATTAAACCTAGCACACCAAGTGACCATTTTCTTAAGGTTACTCACCAAATTAAATTTTACACATACATCGATATCACGAGCCAATACCCTCACTCTATGTTTTATGATAGAACTTGTAATCCCTAATCCCATATGGGTCACCACACCCATAACAACACCCATCTATAATGACATTTGAACCAAGTCACTCACTCATATGCCTATCGTATAACCCACGCTATTATAGTCTACAAGGTTTACTAATTTCACATTATGAAACCTCACCTAAAGATATCAAGGTCGCCGCCTAACTAAATACACAATGAGGAACACCCAAAGGTTCATGCTTTAGAACATTATACAAACACAAAATCTTAAAATCCCTATTAATCAGATTCATATCCCCATAATGTTTTCATTAGTAAATATCTCAAAGGAAGTCCAATCAGTATAAAAAGAAACTGAAGACTGCACTAGCTACCATACTTAAACAACTCCACAAACACTATTCGAAAATAAGTGTTCACATCTCTACCACTACACTCAACCCCTCTTACAAAGGGTTATGGTCAACATGGGTTAAACCAAATAACATAGTCACAATCATTTAATCAAACATATATTTAAACCATTTCCCTATTTTACACAAAAATATATTCTCTTAGGAACATTTCTCATATTTGAACTTGTTATATCCATCATTTAAAGTCATCTATATTTTTCTTTCGACAAAATTAATTATATATTCCACCACTATATAAGAAAATATTTCTCTTTTTGACACTGTTCAATATTTACAATTTTCCATAATCCCAAACATTTAACCAAACCATAACGTTTATTTATACACAATATTCATAAAATAACTTTTTAATACTTTTCATTTACAAATTTCATTACCATTATTAGCCACCATTATCATCAATTTTTTCTAATGAAGTAAAATGAATTATAGTATCTATACTTTGAACACTCATCTCGTGTGTTCCTATCATGATGCATGCCACCAATATCCTTAGGTTCCTAAAATGATATATGGATTCACAACCTCATTCTATTATTTCCATGAGAAAAATATCATAAATTAGTAAAATCTCATGTCATGTGAATAATCTAATGGTTAAATATATTTCAATTATAACAAATCACATCATGAACAACAATTACCACTCTTGGTGACTTGGGTTTTCCCTCAAACATGGGTTAGATACACACGAGAATGAGATCATTACCAAGTCATAGAATTTTTCTAATATCTATTCCACTATATCCAAATAGAATGAATGTGAAAATAAATCCTATGATACCACTTTGTATCAACCCCAACACAGGTGACACTAAATTAGTTCCCCGAGTTGGGTCATCACAAGACCTCAATCATGACTCCCGGTTTGCGAGAGGTTTCTGACTAGCAATGATGGTCTATAATTTTCAAATGGGGAGACTATACCCTCTTGGATAGAATTTTCCACAATAGTGAACATATAAAATAGTAGAGACAACAAGAAGTAATCAATGAATAAGAATAAATAACCAATTACAAACTAGGTACAAACCACAACCAATAGAAAATGTTCCATGTCATGCTAAATGCCACGTGAACAAAACCCAAAATAATAAAAACATCAGAAATACCAAAATGGTCATGAATTCCAGTTTGGAACCTCATCCATGAATTTCCCATGTTTTACTCAACACCCTTTTATATGGCCATTGCTAATATCCTAACCTGCAAGCATGAAATCTGCTCATGTACCCAACAACAGCCCGAGAAGTGTGTGAGTAAAACTTAGTAGGCCACCCCCAATAGTCTCTACAAAATATGTAGTCTAATAGATAGTTCATGAAATTGTAAAATAAATTACATGTTGAAAATATAAATTTTTGGTAACTTGTTGAAAATATTTTTTTATTTAATACAATCCATATTACCAAACTCATTATAATGACCTTCTCCATTATTTATTTCAACATCATCACATAGTCAATGGGATAGGCACTAACATCATTCACACAAGGGGATGAGAATTTATTAGTCTACATTTGTGGATATGTAAAATCCATATAACAATAGGGATAACACATCGAAACATCACTATATCCTCACCATGAAGCCTTAGTCCATGTGGAATGAAACCATTATGGGAATAATGCTCCATCAACATTCTTAACTCATTCAATGTGGGTGTAGTTACTGCATCAGTCCAACTCAACCCATGGGAGGAACCTCAGTACTTTATCCCACACCTCAATCCATGCACACATTCTTATACATACATTTATCACACAAACCATATCACAACCAAACATAACCAAAAAATATAACAATCATACCATAATAGAACAAAAATAACCAATATCAATGACAACAATAGTCCACAACAATCAATACGTGAAATATTACTATTCCATAACCCATTAATACATTATCCATTTACATTTCAATGTGCACTAGACCTAATTCTCATTTACATTCCTTAAACCATTAACTATGTTCATTGATTTCCAAACATTAACCATTGATCATATATTACAATGTATTAACCCAATTATCTAGTTTCTCAGTTCGCATGCATTTCCCACTTATGAATTTGAAGTTCAATTAATATATGACTTAGCAAAACCAATTTTTCAAATTCAACCCATTAGGGGTTTCACAAAATTTCCGTGTATTTACCCATTCCAAATATTCATCAATTCCATTATGCAAACCCTTTAAAAAATTCTTCAATTCACAAGCCATTTCAAACAGAACAGTTTCATCATTTCATACATATTAATTCATTTTGGGTAACTCAACATAATTCATAACCATATTAATATAATCTATTTTAACCCAATTAACCCATTTCTATGCCAACCCAAAGAAACCCCATAAGCTATTACTAACCTAGGAATATATAAAAACATTCAATTTCCAATTATGCTAAACATATTATCAGGTTAAATAGGGGATCTATATTATCACATGTCTATTTCACACTTATCTTTGCAAATTACTATGTCTGATAAGGTTTTCTTACCCCATTATTGACCCAAAAACATTCGATTCATCCTCAAGACATCCAATGGGGACTGTTAGGGGTTTTCATAAACATTTAGACACCAAATTTACCAAATCATATTCAAGGTAACAAATAACCAACAAGAGGAAGGAAATATCACAACTCATATGAACAAATATGTAACAAAACTATGGGATATAACTTGTATCACACCTAAGTCAAATCCAATGAGGAACGTATTATCAAATGTAGCCTTAAATTCCAATCCAAACCCCCTGAAGTTCCAAACAATGATCCACTAGAAAATAGAGGGCTCTATTTCTTCGAAATAATACGAGAGAAACTATAAATCCAAATATGGAAAAGAGAAGAATAAAGAAAACGTGACTAACCTGGATCATTGATCCACAACCAAAGACAAAAAATGGCCATGAAATGAGATATATATATCCATGTATGCTCTTGGATGTCTTGATTCATCACTAGGGTTGAGAGGGGAATATTGGAGTAAAATACTGAGTGAGGCATTAAAATCCCAGAGTGGAAACTTTATAAATTTATCAACAATAATTGGATGCACGGTTTAACAGTATGGTTTTCCGAACAGTGCGCAAACCGTGTGTGAGCCACTATCCCAAAATAAATCATTCACAAGGTTTTTTGGAAATCACACATGGTTAATTTAACCGTGCGATAAATATTCGTAGGCCTCTATCCAAGGCTGCACGGTTACCTAGGATGCTCTGCATGGTTTCCCTAACCGTGTCTAAACCAGGAAACATGCCTAAAAAACACATTTTTTCTCCACTTTCATGCCCCGAACCCCCAGGACACCCTGATCCTTCTCATGAGCTTGGGGAAAAAAATATTCAACAAAAATAAGGGACATAACCTAAATCATAAATAAAAACACACCTTATGAAAATCAAAGATCTTAAAACCTCTCTACCTTATAACATGTCATCCTTGAGCCAATCATCACGAACATCCATGAGCCTTCGTAACAAGATGTTATGGCACTAGGCCTGACTGTGCCTTCCCATTTCCCTTGTTTCTCATTGAACATTAAAATAATATCACAAAAAATGAACCAAGGATCATGCTAGACATAATGTAATTCCACAACAAAACCCCTAACATGAACCAGATAATCCTCAATGAGGCATCAACTTCAACCACTCCCAACCACTATGACATCATAGAGAAAATTTAGGCTATAGCGCATAACTCACAACACATGGAATCTTCACACATAGTATTATAACATCTTGGAGGAGCCAATCATCACCATTTAGTCTGATCCCCTACATAAAACCTTTACCTAATCAATTGGAATCATTTTCCTATGTTTTCAAACTCTAATGATTACTGAACCCGGTGGCACCTAGAGGGAAACCGACGACCCTCACAACCACATTTCCCGACATACGTTGATCCACCGATCATGTCCCAACAGTCCAATTCAACAACCGTACATACAATAATAACCAAAACACTTAGGTAATCAACCAATTTAACCCATTCCAAATCTCTATAATAGGACCAACACACCAAAAGGAGTCCACTTGAGTCCCTAAAACATGAATCTCTAATCACATATTCAAACAACCATTTATCCTCTTTGGTTCTATCCACCATCTTCAGATACAAGGAACCTCCACTCTCGATGAAAGACCACTATAATCTCAACTTGACATTCCCATCATACCTGACACATCCATTGAGGTCATTCCATGAATTTTTGGTAGAATCCCTTCATTATAACACCTCTACCCACCAAACCATCATTTTTCTCCATCCTCTAAAAAATATTCCCAATCACTAGAACCCCTACCATAATTAAGGATATGTTCTCAATCAATCCCATTACAAAATTTGAAATAATATTATCTTATAAAATCATCACCCAAAGGTGATTTACCACTCTATACATTTATCCCTTGATCAGAGTTGAGTCATGTTTCCCTGGTTGACTCATACTAGAATGCTTCGATTTACCATTGGCATGTCACTACAACACACATCCATGTTTCCTTTGAACATACAGGTGTTACAAAACAACAAAAACTCACTTACATGAGTCCAATTTTTATTTCAATTTGAGTTATAGATCCCAACCTCTTTTTCCACCAATGGATGTTACATCTCACCACACACTTTGACAAAAAAAACACAAGAATTTCAAATTTTATATAAATCCAACCTAAGACCAATGACATTGATGGTCTCAGTAAACCACCACAGTCAAGGCATTGTTGGCCTTTTTAAGAGACATAACATGCACCTACCAAGTTCTTTATTATCATCCTGGGCCCTCTACATCAATACAAAATTCACCTCCCCGCTTTCAGGATTGACCCATCACTACCCACCATAGATGTTTCATTACCATTACACTATAAATGTGATTCAAATCACCATGGTTCACAACCAATCAAATGCCAAATCCCAAAATTTTGACTTGGATATCTAGGCTTACCCAGAACAAGAGATTGAACATAAAATAGTGCATACACCTAGCTTCCATTGGAGGTTACCACGATGTACTTCTTCAACCATCCATTCCCATGTAATTATATTGAATATCTCCATGGTTTTCTTACCACCATCCCACATTACGTAAACTGTCCCCATGAAAGTAAACTATATGATATCCCTTGTTGTGAGAAAACACATTTATGTTGGTAGGCATAAATCGAGAACTTGTCAATATACCTAGGATAAAGTCAAAAGGTTGGGCGTGATCATTACTAGCTGAGGTATGCTAAGAAGTTAGTGAAGAACACCACCACAAAATTATTTATTTCTGATATCACCTACCAAGATATAACTCATTGATCTTCTTTGTATTTTAGGATTCCCTACTACCCACCTCTCATCAGCATTTAACCACCACTGCTCTTGTGTGATCACCCACTGTGGCTCACCAGCAGCCTATAACAATCTATCTAAAAGTCATCGAACAATGATTTCCTTAGTACTACATCCACCAACCCACTCATCGTTTTTTCATATATCCATGATAGTTAATGATTGGAAAATATGGTTCCGCACCAATAAAAAATAACATATTATCACATGACCAAGATTCACGATTTGTTTTCATAAGGAATGATTTATTTCTATCCCATTTGAAATCATTATATGCTAGTTTGTTCCCATATCTAGAACCCTTCGAGCCCTCGGGGTTTCTCCCTATCCTTCAACCACTCTTATATGACATAAATTCCACAATCCAACCACCACCTGGGCATAGACCAAATACTGATTTCTCACCAAACAGTGCCTTCTGATTAGTCATCCTCTTGGCCCCAAAATAATTCTTAAAATCACACCCAACAATCAAACCATTCCTTAAAACATGATCATCTATGTGATTCCATTTACTGAAGCTTAAAGGTACTCATATACGTCGATCCATCCTTTGAAGCATTTCTCATGCCTCCTATTCAAAGGAACCAACATCACTGGGCTAGCCTTCCCAGAGGACACCCTTTATTTCCCCAAAACCATACACGCAACACCATTACTCAATTCACATCACCAAATCATCGACCTTGACACTTATCCCTCTATTATAACCAGAACTAGATGACATATTCCATTTCCCACTATTAATGTCTAACATCAACCCACATGACACACACCCAAGAGCACTAGGAACCCCATTCGTCCTCTATTATAGGCCACCATGAATGTCGAGTGATACATGTTCCCATAATTTGATTCATGAGGAAAAAATCAATGGATTCCCACATATATACAGTTATTAAAAATCAATTTTTTTCCAATGGAACTCCCACTCCCGTTTCGATACACACTGCGCCAATCCTACGACACAACCATTTTTTCATGGTTCCTCACCAAAGCTAATTATATAAAAATGTTGGCACCATGAGCCAAGATCCCCACTCTATGGTCTGTGATAGAACTAACAATTCTTGAACCCACATGGGTGATGAAACCCACAACAACAACCAACAATATTGAAACAACAACCAATACACTATTTCATATATCCATCATACAACCCACTCAATTAAAACCCACATGTTTACTGCATTCACATTACCATAAGGTATCATAATATCTCAAGGCCACCATCTAACTAAAGACACATGGATGGTCACCCAAAAAATTATTCATTAGAATATTCTACCTCACAAAATTCTCAAAATTCCAATTTTCTCAGATTGATATCCCCAAAACATTTTCATCAACATACTTATAAAAAAAATCAAATAGTCTAAAATAGGATAATGCACTTACTCCCATACTTAACCCACTTTACATATACTATTCCAAGAGATGTGTTCACACCTCTGCCTCTACCCTCAACCCCTCTTAAAATGGGTCATGGTCAACATGGAGAAAACTAAATCACATAATCCAAAACCATTCATCAAACATTTATTTAATTAATTTACATCTTCTATACACAAATCATTTCTCATTGGCACACTTCTCATCTCAGAGCATGTTATAGCCATCATTTTTATTCATTTACACTTTTTATTAGACAAAATTAAATAATTATGTCAATATTACTTATGATAATCTTTATTTCTTATAATCCATTCAATATTTACAATTTACAACAACCGAAAAGTTTTAACTCAGTCATAATGCATATTTTAAACAATATTAATCAACTATGTGTTTAATTTATTTAATTTACTAACTTTCATTACAATTATTAGGAACCATTTTCATCAAAATTTTCCAAATAAGTAAAATGAATTCCATTATCTATGCCCTACATATCCATATCATGTGAGTCTATCATGATGCATCTCAAATATATTCTTAAGAGCTTAAAATAATTCATGAATGCACAACCTCATTCAATTATAGCCATGGGAGAAATATCCTAAATTAGTAAAATCACATGACATGTGCAATATCTTATGGTGAAATATCATTCAACTATAACAACACACATCATGAACAAAAATTACCACTCTAGGTGACTTGTGGATTAACTCAAACATAGGTTAGCAACACCCAAGAATGAACTCATTACAAAGGCCTAGAACTATCATAATCCCTTTACTACCATATCCACATAGTAAAAAGGGAAAAAAATCATACCACTTTTTAACATCCTAGAACTATGTGCCACTAAATTGGGGCCTCGAGCCGGGTCATCACATGACTTGAAGCATGCCTCCCCATATTCCAAAGGTTTCCGACTAGCAGTGAAAATCTATATTTTTCACGAGGGGATACTATATCTTCTTCATTAGAGTGTTCCACAATATAAAACATATAAAATAGTGGATACAACGTGATATATTCAATGAATATAGTAAATACCAATTTTTGAACATGGTACAGACCACAACCAATGGTAAATTTTCAATGTCATGCTAAACATCTAGGTGAAAAAACCCCAAAATAAGGAAAAAACCAAAAATCCCAAAAATTTCCTAACTCTATGTCTAGAGCGTCATCTATTCCTATCCCATGAACAACTCAACTTTGTATCATAGGGCCCTTGAAGATTTCATGACCAAAAAGAAAGAAATCTGCTTAGGTACGTAATGGTGGACTGAGAAAGGTGTGAGTACAACTCTGTAGGCCACCACTAATGGTGTCTACAAAATATCCAATATAATATATAATGCAAGATGTTATGAACTAAATGGCAAGTAGACAATAGACATTTTCGGAAAATCATTGAATATTTTAATTTATCTATTACTATCCATTATACAAAACTCATTATATGCACCTACTACATTATTTATATCACCATCGTCATGTAATCAATAGGATAGGCAATCAAATCATTACCACATGGTTAATGGAATTTATCATTCAACATTAGTGGATAAGTCAAATCCATATCACACAAGGGATAAAACATGAAAAAATCACTATATTCTAACCTTGAAGCCTCAGTCTGGGTTGAATGAAACCCTTAGGGGAATAAGGATCCTTCCTATTCCCTAACTTGTGCATTGTGGGAGGAGTTAGAACATAAATCCAACTAGACATGTGGGAGTAGCTTTAGTCCTTTATCCCACACATCAATCCACGAGCACATGCTTATCCGTTCATTTACCATATCAACCATATCACACCCAATCAAAACCAATGCATATAAAAATCACACCATAACATAAATAACATAACCAATATCAATGAAAGTTAAAATACAAAAAAATGGGAATTATTACTAATCCATAACCCATTAATATATTTTGTATTTACATTTCAAATCAAATTTGACCCAATTCCCATTCTCGTGCCTTAACCCATTATGTTTGATCATTGATTTCCATTGTATAATCAACATTAAAAAATTTCCATTTATTAACCCAATTAGCCCATTTCTCCATTTATAAGTATCTACCACTTGTTCATTTCAGGCATAATCTTTATATCACTTACCAAAACCACTTTATCACATTCAACCCATTTGGTATAACTTATTATTCCCATGTATTTACCCATTATAGATATTCATCATTTCTCCAATGAAAACCCATTCAAATTTCATTCAATTTACAATCCATTTCCAATTTATCATGTTTATCATTTCATATAATCTAAATATTTTTGGCAACTCAACATAATTCTTATCCATTTTTCACAATCTCTTTTAACCCAATTAAATAATTAAAAAGTCCTTCCAAACAACCGCATATTCCATTACCAACCAAGGAATAACTATTAAAATTCCATTTTAAATTCAACTAAACATATTAACATGTTCAAAAAGGTTTCTTCATTATCACATGTTGATTTACCACTTCACAATACCAATTCCTAGGTCTAATAAGGTCGGCAGATCGTACACGTTTCCCTAAAATGTTTGATTCATCCTTAACACATCCCTTGGAGATTATGAGGGGTTATAGTAATCATTTAGACACCAAATAAACCAAATCATACACTAGTTATCAAATACAAAAAAAAATAGGAAGGAAATACCTCAATAAAAATGAACAAATCTATTAAAAAACTATGGGATATAACTTTTATACCACCTACCTTTAATCTGATGATGAACACAATCTTAAACATAACCATAAATCCTAATATGAACACCCCTTGAATTTCCAAAATACATTCCACCAGAAAAAGAGGGTTTTGGAGATTTATAAGAATAAGGGAGAAAATACAAAACCTAATATGGGAAAGAGATGCAAGAGGAAGATTAGACTTACCCAGATCTGCACTTTGCTACCAACGACGTCCAAAATAGCCTAGAAATGAGACAGATTAATCCATGGAAGCTATTGGAGTTCTTCGTAATTCACCTGGGTTGATAGGGAAATAACGGATTAAAATACTGAGTGAGTATTTAAAATCCTAAAGTTGAATTATTATAAATTTCTCAACATTACTAGGCTGCACAGTTTACCCACACAGTTTACCCAATCATGCACAAACTATTCACAAACTGTGCATGAGCCACTCTCTCAAAATCAACCCTTTATAGTGTTTCATATTAATTCTACACAATTAATATAACCATAAAATTACCATGCACAATCCTCTAACCAAGGATTTATAGTTACATACGATGCTATGTACGGTTTCCTCTAAACATGAGAAAACCATGAAACATGCCCCGAAAACTCCTTTCCCCGCTCTTTCATGCCCCAAACCCCCATAATAACCCCAACACATCCCATGATCTTGTAGAAACACTTATTTAACAAAAATAAGGGATATAAGCTAAAAAAATAACAAAGACACACCTTAGGAAAATCTGGGATCTTACAGTGATGGCTTGAGGATCCTTACTCAGTGAGTGGAATTCCATGACTGGAGGTATTATACTCGATGTGTGATACACGTTATGAGATCTATGGTGGATATTGATAATGTTTAGTTTTATTTTTTAGTTCTGAATATGGTGGTGTGTTTTTCATGAGGATAATTTTGTGGTACTTCTCCGAGGTGTCTACAATCTATCCTTTTTCGATAGAGATTCTCAAGATCTACGATGTTAAGGAAAAGTGGAAAACCAGTGAGGAAGTGGTAGTGGGGTAGCCTTTATATTCTTTATTATATTATATTCTCCTATATGTGATATGTTCTTGGAGTATCCATGGTGATTTTGGGAAATTAGTATACATGTTCATGTGACAAGTTAGATACAAGTGATGTTCATTATGATTTATCATGCTTTATTTACTTTTTCAGGAGAGGATCCAAAGAGGATCCAATTGAGTATTATGTTTTACAAACCCTTCATTATATGATTTTTTTCAGATAAGTTGGAGAATATTGAAGACAAGATTTCTTACCACTATCTTGGGGGTTCCTTGAGCTATTTGGGTGTTGTGGTCACTTCTATCATTACTTTTATTTATGTACATGTAGATTACCCTTTCAATTTTTGTTGTTCTGTATGAAATAATACATCTAAACAGTAGATTTATTTTATATTTTAGTATGATAAGGATTTTTTTTGGTTTCTGTCATATCTCTATTTTTCACATTTCTTCTCTTAGAGGTTAATGCCTTCCATCTGTTTTTACTATACACTATGTTATATTCGCTAACCTAGGGCCAACTGGAGAGGGGAATAAGGTGTTATTAACTCTATTATTCCACTGCCATCCTAGAAGGGATACTCTTTTTGGGAAGGGTTAAATTTCAGAGTGGTATCAAATCAAGGTTGAGGGATAATATAGATGTTAAAGATTAGAACATTTTAGTTTTCATGGGTTGGTAGGGAAACAATGTTTGCTATGTTTAAGAAGTGGTGTACACTTTGGAGACCATTTGGGAGAAAGGTATTTATATACCCCTATGATCTAATGCATGGACCTTTAAGCATACAGTTTCCACTAAATGAGGTGATACTAGTTGTAGGGTAGATACATAGGAAATGATCAACTATAGCTACTCTTTATTCCAATGATTGAATGGGAAAACATTGGGATATATTAACATAAAACGAATAATACAAAATAATTAATTAATGTTATGGTCTTCTGTATTATAGGTTTTAATGATCTATTTGTTTTATTATTATGTAAGTATGTCTCCAGGTCATCATCCTCATCAAGTTTGTGTTGAAGATGTTCAACAGGTTGTCCCAACAAATCATCATAGATTATAAGTTGACAATGATGACACATTGATGAGAAGACTCCATGATTTTTAGTGATTGATTCTTTAGAGGAATGAGGGATCCGTTTGAGTTGCAGTCATAGAAGTATGGTTGGAGGAGGTGAATATAGCCTTTAGTTTGATATGTGTTTGTAAGGAGAACTGGGTTTCGTTGGATTCGATGATTAAGCATGGGGAATAAAGGTTGTTATGGTTCTTATTCCCTGAAGATTTTGAAGAGTCATATGTCTCATGATAGGATTTATGATACCTTCTCAGAGATTCGTTTTTGTCTTCAACCACAATGGTGTCCTATTTCCATGTATTTCGTACCCTTCAATAGGGAAGCTCCAGCGAACGAGAGTTCGGTATCCATTTCAAGAACCTTCTACGAAATGATTGATACCTATTTAAATATGATGAGACTAGGGGGAGGTATTTCATGGAAGATTTCTTTATAGATAACTAGTTTTAGGTCACCTCATTCATTATAAAGATGTATCTCGGGGTGTGGGAATGAGAGGAGTTCATTGAGAGGTCATTATCATGAGCCAGATAATCATTAGAGGGGAGTCATCATGATTCCTCATGAATTGGAGATGTGGTTCTAGGATATATGTTTTCTTGATTTAATTTCTCTTGATTGGTTGGGGTAGGTCCCATCCTTCAATACCTCATTTCTCTAGGGGAAGTGGCCCATGGGAATATGCCAAGTTATTAAACACATGTTTTTATTATAGAGGAAGAGTTCATCAATGTTTAGAGTGATTTAACTTGTTGTGAATTCCACGTATTCTTTGTGTTACACTTCAGGTTCTTCCATTTAGGTTGTTCCATCAAAGGTAGTAATAGCAGGATGCACCAGCTTTAGATTAGTAGAGAGAATGAAGTGTTGGAAGAGGATAGCCTTAGTGTGCGTCCCTTTCATAGACAGTATAGAGTAACCATGGTGGTGGTCATCATCATGGTTACAGAGTCCTTGGAACTGTTCATAACCAGCTTCATGCTTTAGCGTTGCAAGTGGAAGGAGATCCAGATGTCATCAAGGTACCCTTTGCTTTTTTTTTCTACATGGGTGCATGCCTTTTTTGATTTAGGAGTGATAAAATACTTTATGTCACCAACCATTTTCCATGATTTTTGACATGATGTAGAGGTACTTCCGGTTCCCTTGTCATTGGCTATGCGTGTTGGAGGACAAGATGGATTTTTTGAAGTGTGTAGAGACTGTGAGCTAGTGATGGGGTATAGTTTTTCTTGGGTAGATTTCATATAACTATAGATACAACAAAATGACGACATCCTCAACATGTATATGTTATATTAGGGTCATGATATCATAGATTTTTTCAAGAGGGAGGATGTGTTATTCAATGCTGATGGGGAATTAGCATTGTATGTTGGCGATTGATATCCTTAAATGGGTCATAGGTGTGTTCCATTCTTATCATCATTGATCACTGAGCTGATGTTAATTTTATTAAAGGTTCTGAACCTTGAATTTTCCTAGGTCATTGAAGAGTACCCAGATATCATTATTGAATATTTCGTAGCACTACCCCCTCGACAAGAGTTCACGTTCAGGTCTAAATACATCTAAGAATGTCCCCTTTATCGATGTATCCATATAAGATGGAACCTTATGAGTTTCGAGAGATGTGTATACTTCTGAATGGTTTTATACAGTGCAATTGTTTTCTTTATATTTGTGTAACAGTGGGGTGAAACGGTTTTTTTCGTGAAAAATACAGAAGATATTTTGTATTTTTGTATTTATTATCATCACATGAAGATAGTGAAAGTGAATAACTTATATCCTCTACAGTAGATTGATTATTTATTCATTCAACCAAAGAGTGAATGTTGGTTATAACATATAGATATATAGAGAGCTTATCGTCAGATGTGTATAAAATATGAGGATATCTAAAATCCTTTTTTCCATTGTTAGATTGAGAATTACGAGATTGTTGTGATATCTTTAGGGGTAAGAAAATGATCCAACATTGTGCTTTGGGTTGATGAATATTGTGTCCCATGAGTTCCTAGATAGGTTCATGGTGGTTTTCATCGATGAAATACTTTTTCACTCCATAACTGAAGAGGTTCATACATGTATATTTATATCATTTTTGTTGGTCATATGTTCGATAACATGTTTTGGAAGTCTCTGAAGTGGGAGTATTGGTCTCAAAAACTAATATTCATGGGTAATGTTGTATCCCTATATAGAGTAGTTGTGGATCCATCGAAGGAAAAATATTTGTGTTTTGGGAATCCCCCATGACAGTGGATGATGTGAGAAGTTCCCTCGGTGTTTTAGGATATAATAGGAAGTTGGTCGATGATTTTTATCGGGTTGCTACTCCTCTGATTATGTTGACTAGAAACTATTAGGTGTTCTTTTAGATTTATTAGTATAACTCAAATTTTTTGTATATGAAGGGCAATTTGGTGAGTTATCTAGATCATTTTCTTCCAATATAAGGAGTTTAGTTTAATGTAATATGCGACACTTCACATATTGGTTTGATTATGTTATTATGAAACATAGGTTAATTATTTCTTATGGTTATTAGCATTTGCATCATCATGATCATAACTATGACACCGAAAATCTGGAGGTCATAGCAGTAGTGTTTTCCATGATGTTTTGGAGACACTACCTCATAGATGAGCACTTTGTGGTCTTCCGCGATCATAAAATCTTAATGTATGTTTTCTACATGTGTGACATGGACCTATGTCAGCTTCAGTTGATGGTGTTCTTATAGGACTACAACTTCATGATATCATATAAATCTAGCAAGCGAAATGTTATGAACTTTTCATTGACCATGAAGTCACATAGTGATGCAATGTGTGAATCTAGGGCTTCCTATAATGTAATAGAAAAACTACTATAATTACATCTGGATATAGGGGAAGTTTGAGGTAAAGTTTTTCCTTTTCAGATGACGATGTAGTCATCTCTGGTGATGTAGTTGGAGGAGTCCCTTTTGGGGGATCTTGAGGTGGATTTATAGGGAGACCGAGTTATTTGTAGTGAGGCTCATCATGGTTGGTATGTGGATGAAAAACACTGACTATTGTTTCCTAACAGTTTTTCGTTCCTTTGATGATGCATGGGATGATTCTCAAAGAGTTCCATCATTCAACCTTAGTGGTACATTCTGACATGAAAAAGTTATACTGGGAAATGAGGAGTATTATTTAGTGTCCCAGGTTGATGTATTCCATCACATAGTAGGTGTCTGGGTGTTTGGTTTAATAGAAGGTGGAGGACGAGCATCACATTCCCAATGATTTTCTCCAATGGTAATATGTTTTTCAGCATAATTGGATGGATATCTCGATGAACTTTTTTTAGTTTTCCTCAAGATCAGGGAGGTTGTGATGCTATATGGGTGGTAGTGGATAGTTTGAAAAAATCATCCCACCCTATAATTATCAAGTATTTGACCTCATTGGGGGTTTTTATTGAGTAAGTAGTCTGATGAGGTGGTGAGTCTCCACGGGATCATGAGGATGATCATTTTAGGTCGAGAACATCATTTTACCTTCAGGGTGTGAAGAGGTCTCCATCGTGCTTTTGGTTTTCAACAATACCATAGTACTTCAATTCATCCATGGAAATATGGTTAGATAGAGTTGACCATCTAGACTCTTGATGACATGATGCAGTCTTGTATCCTATTTTTTTATGGTTTGTGGATGAGTCACATTCCCTTGGTAGTGTTATCTTAAAACAAATGTTTTCACGCCACCATCAGTATGGAACCATTTTAATCCACGTGTTTCTAAACTTATCATTCCCCTTCATGCTACATTGATGTCATAGAGTCAGTAATTATTGATCCAAAACTAGAACAAAACACGATAGTGATTGTTCAAGAGATTCATAAGAAGAAAATTGTGGCACTGGATCATTATATTTCCCATTCTGATCATAGTAGGAGACCAATGGAATCTAATGTTAGGTATCATGTGTTCATGTAGGTGAATCCCCGTAATTTGTACCAATGGTTTAGTAGTGGAAGTAAGCTTTTTCCCTGGTTCTTTGGGCATTTGAAGGTGTTTTATAGTGTTGGAGTTATGACACATCGGATAGCACATCCCATGTAGATGAACTAGATACGCAATGTTTATTCACATTTCACAACTCCATTTTTATCATCATGACATCTCTCACATAATCCACATGGGAGAGATTGATGTTCAGGATGATGAGATCATTAAGGAGAAATTTATAGAGGTATGATACTGCCAAGAGAAAGTGTTGTGTAGATATGCTATCCATTTTGTTCGTGCCTTATAGGGTAATGGTGTCGTGGAGGAGTGTACCTAGGAACAAGTTTTCAGGATTTTTTCTCATTACCCTGTGATTTATGGTGTTTATATCATCTCATTTAAATCTAATAGTTTTGTGGTTGTACCCTTTTTCTAGATTATGAGATGGATCTCTCTCTTGTTACTTGTTATATATTACTATCTTTTCAATGGAGGAAAATATGTGAGGGGTATTCCATGTAATTGTTTTTAGCTTCATGAGGATATATGGGTATACTCTCCTAATATTGGTGGTGAAAACTCAATGAGTAGTTAATCTAATCACTATGTTGAGCCTCTTGTGCTTGTATGTTGGTGGTTGAGCTCTTCTGGTGGAAGGCTCTTTGGGAGGTATCTCGTAGGGGGGTTGTTTAGTCGAACCCTTTTTTCCCACTCTAGGATAGTTTTCGATTCATATGAATGATATTATTTTGCGACGTATCTTACGTATGGGATTGGATCAATGTGGATTGACCCGTTGTGTGTTTCTAAATTCCGAGGTTTTCGAAGGAGGCTTGAAAATATTCGGAGGGAAACAGTTTCTAAAATATGAAAGCAAGAAGATTTCACATCGTGAAAGATGTTTACACGATGTGAATATGGGTTTCATAATGTGAAATTTTTCAGGGATTAAAAAATAAATAAATTCATGTGGAAATGTTTTTTTTTCAGAAAAAACCAAAATTTGAGGATTACATGACATTAAAGGGGATTAAACATTGTTAAATCCACTAATGTAGTATGTTTGAAAACATTTCCACCAATTTGAATTTGACAGACCCTATGGATATAGTGTCTCTATCATGACTCATGGAGACCCAGTGACCCACACATTGATGTTTTGGGGATTCCATTCACAATGATTGATTCCAAGATCCCTCATTTTATCCGTACTGATTGGTCTTTGATCTGAGCTAGGCTCAACCTTGATTTTTTGGTTCTTTGATACACTTTCTCTTATGGATTCTCTCTATGTTATGGATAATGATCTTACATGTTTCTAATGGAGGTCTTCATGATTTTTGGTGGGTGTAGTTTTTCCACAATGTCATAAGGTTGATTTTTTTTATTTTGGGAGAGGTTATTAGGATCGATTGTGTGGTAAATTCTCATGGAAAGAATCTCGATGACATTTTGAGGCATGAGATTCACTAATTTTATTTTCCTTATGTTCGATCATAGATATAGCTTGTTTTTCCCTTATATATTATTGGAATTGACCTAACAATTATTTTAAATGGATTAATTAATTGGTATTGATTGCATAAATATGTTTCTGCTCTAGACCATGATAATGGATTGCCTCATGATTTGTTAGATCATGCGATATCTACGCCTTTCATTATTTAGCATGTTATTATTGAAAGAAATTTTTAATGAATAAATATCTAGAATCAATTAATAATTAATATTCTTAATGAATTAAATAGGAATGATTAATGAATCTGGTCATTGTTGTTGCAATTTGATGATAATCAATTTGCTGCAAATATTCATGCTTAATTTATTTGGATAATTAATGTGAAGCATTTTTATTTCTTCTGATAAAAGACTTAATGTCATATAAAATTAACTGTTAAATTAATTTGTGATAACTTTTTTATTAGTTTGATCATGGTTGGAAACTCCGAATAATTAAATGGTTATTTGATGATGGAATAACGAACCATTTGTGTGATAAAATATAATTCCTTTAAAGAGCCCAATTTTCCCACTTTCTTATAATGCACGCGTTCCATATTTTTTGGAGTCGTGAGAGCTCATTGTCTGTGAAGGATGAATACCTTGTTTTAGGGCCAAGATCCCAGTTTCTTGTTTGTTTCCTACTTCACTTGTTGTTTCGTGAGGCTGTGATGACTGATCATGGAGGTCTATTGTGGTATGTGGGTATAAGAGGCCTAGTTTTTACGTAGTCCTTGGATGGTTGTTCATGGTGGGCTACTATGGTATGTGGAGTGGGGAGGCCTAGATGTTGTGGCATTATATGGTGTATGGAGTACAGAGAAGCATCATTATATTCATGTAATGGTATGGAAGGACATCAGAGGCAGAAGAACAGGGTGAATATGGACTTAACCATTGATATGAATGATAGATGTTTCTTGATTCGATTTTTGGTCTATTGTCTAGGTTGTTTTTTTATCTTCATTCATTTCCCTTCTACTTGAGGTAGATGAATATTCCCGGTTTCATGACTAGTTTTTAGCGTAATATTTATTCCTATATAACATTGTAATGTGGAATGTAATCTTGTCAAATAAATGAATAATGATTAACCCATGGGTTTGGAACTTTATATGATGCAATTTTGAGTTTATAATTATGAGAAGATGTGGTCCCAGTTTTCGTATGATTGGAGGGAATTCAAATTTTATATGATTCTTATGAAAATTAATGTGGAAATTGATAATGGGTAATTTATGGTCAAATAAATAATTAACATAAAGTGAAACTAATAAAATGAGATAATGAAATTTAATATAGCTCTTTAAATAGTTATATTATTGTAGGATATTTGGTCCTAGTAGTGGCAGCCCAGAGTCTATGATACATTAGTTATAGTTGAGTGTACAAATAGTATATTCCCTTAGTGTGTTTGTGAGATATATTATATAATGTAAATTTTGTGTTTCTACGTGGTACTCCGTCTATTCATTTAGGGATTTTAACACATCGAGGATTCAAACCCAAGTGGGGTGTTTTCCCCAGATCTCGATGGGAGGATCGATATATGACTACACCCTTTGGACCTAATCCTTATCTTGGTAGAAACCTGTGTTGGTATGCACAACATATAGTTTTTCAAATTTATATGTGTAGAGGAATGTAATGGATTATGGTTATTTCATTGACATAAATTCTGGATATAGTTTCCGAAGGGCTTGTAGAGTTATAACATGTAAGGGATGTGACAGCTTGAGAATACTTTATTGGTGTATGTTTAGTAATTTGATGGAGTATGATACTTGATGTATGATACACATTATACGAGCTATGGTGGATCCCATAAACTAGTTGGTTACTTTCGGATATGTGGATGTGGTGGTGTTTGTTTCATGAGGTTCATGTTATGCTATTTCACCCTGGTGTTTGTGAGCTAGCATTTTGGATAAATATATGATCAGTATGCGTGACACTGGGGAAAAAGGAAAACCAATGTTGAAGTAGTAGAGAGGTACCCTTGATTTTATTTATTAATTTCGATGCTCTTGTATGTGACACATGGTGAGAGTATCGAAGGTGATGTTGGGAACATATTATACCTATTTAAGTGATAAGAAAGCTTCATGTGATGTTCACTATTCTTAGAAATTCTTTCATTACATTTTTTACAAGAGGATCTAAGATGGGATCTACTATGTATACTTTTATACTAACCCTATGTTATATAATTGTTTTTCAATTCAGTTGGAGCAGATTAGTGATTAGGCTGGTTACTACTATCTTGTGGGTTGCAGGAGCTTGTTTGGCTTTGTGGTCATTGTCGCCTTTACATTTCTTTTGGTACTTTTATTTTTTCCATTGAGTTATAATTTTTATTAAATAAAATTACATATCTAAACATTGGATTTTATTTTATATATTTATCTGCGTAGGTGTTGGTTGGTGACTATTTTATCTATCTAATTTTCATGTGTTCTCATAGAGGGTAATTCCTCCCATTTTTGTTCTTACTATTCCCTTAGTGCTTGTTACAAACCTACTGCCTACTAGAGGTGGGGCTCAGGTGTCACTATTTCTCTTCTCCAATTGTCAGCCCATAAGGGGTAAAATTTTTTGGGAGGGGTTCATGAATATAATTTACATGACAATGGTATATTTCATCTATATCATGCACTATAAAATAATTATTCCTTTTACATTTTCTATAAAAGAAAAATGGGCCCTTTTTAAATTAAAATATAGATTACATTAGATGAAATTATAAAAAAAATAATGGTAAATAATGAATTTAGTAAATTATTTTATGAAATTTAAGGATAGGTTTTTAAAACATTATTTTTGGAAGGAAAATAAATTTCTACCGAAGGGAGAAATAATGTTAGATTTAATTAAAAACAATATTTTAAACTCTTCTGTACATAAAGTGAGTAAATTTATGGGAAAAATATATTTTAAGGAAATAATTGGATGATAATAAATTTCATGATTTTCATGAGATATAGATCATAATATTTCATCACCAAAATTATAATCATAATAATCCCGGTGAATAATGAGATTGTAACATCAAACTGTTACCACTTTGGTATATATTAAATCACAAGAGAAATCAAATAATGACTGAAAATGAAACATTAAGTATCACTAATGAATTTTATTCATGTTATAACATGTGAACTGGTTTGTATATACAACTCATAGAATAATATTGGTATATAACACAGATTATGTCCCAGATAATGTAATTTGAGAAAACATTCATTACCTTAAGTCTCAAATTCCTTCATACACATTCAAATAAACTATATAATAAATATAAAAATATTATACATATATTATAGAACAATACGTACATATATATATATCATACCATAATTGAATTACCTTTGACTTTCCATTACCTTTTTATTAACTATTTGATGTTACTATCATGTATTGTGCAATAACATCTCGGTTTTGCATGTGTCTTTTGATTTGTTTTATTTTGTAAATTTAATTTGATCATAGTTACATATTATAAATATATGTATCCATGATATAAATATAATCACTACTAGAAAAACAATCTATATCGACACTTTAATACACACTGTTTAATTGTCGTGTGGCTATAGATATGATAAAACAACAGTTTAATTTCCCTCGTGCCTACTTCTATCTCCAATTTTATTCCTGCTCGGGCTTTCCACTCCCACTCTCATGCTCGGTCATTCCTTTCCCACCATCTCTCTTGGGATTTCCTCTCTCTAAACCCTTATCATTGGCTGATAATCACCCGACTGATTCTTCCTCGTCCAATCCTTGCATGCTTCCCCTTCGTGGTTCTTCTTTCCCTCATCGAATTCTACATTTGTGGTTCCTCCACCCATCATGCATTCCATCTGTAACACCCTAAGATATTATGAAAAATATTCTTTTTAATTTCATTGATGTCTTGTGTTGTACGATACACAAAAAGTATCTTTCACTACACGCATCCCTATCTTGTCTTGCATTACAAACAATCACAACCTTCGACGATAGCGTGTGTTGTATGCAATACCGAGTTTCACTAAACAATGATATATTATTAAAATATTCTATAAACTAGCCATTTTGAATATCAATAACCACTTTTTAAATTTTTTTTTCAAAATGGAATTCTTTTTTGGATTCGTAATATCAAAATTATCCTCGGGTGAATTTTTGGTATTTTTCTGAAAACAGTCAATTTTTGATGAATAGTGAAAACACTGGGTTACTATTTAAAAACCGACTTTTTATATAAATAATTATTTATCTTATTTAAATTTATTTTTGGAAAAAATTGATACATAATACCTATATAAGATCAATTTAATTAATTGGAGTCATTTTATAATAATTTTAGATATATAAAAATTTTATTGAACTTTTCACCGTCTTTTACCCACCTCCTAGGAGAGTATGAAAATTTACATAAAACTTAATTTTACCTCTTCTATGAGTGTAATTTAGAAATTTCGAGAGTCACGGCTAATATAAATGAGTAAAATTTGGTTCAATAAAATAAAAATAATTTTTGATGAGTTTTAACTTTTTACTTTTATTTACGACGGTTAAAAGTAGAAATTGTAATTATGGGTAAAAATGATATTATTATTACCCTATATCATGTCCTAATTCTATTAGATAAGTGAAATTCGACCAAAAACAACCTTTTGAATAAAATATTACCCTTTAGTTCCTTAGGGATTATATTAGGATATTTATTATTATTTTATTTAAAGAAGAATTATAATAGTTAAAATCAGAGTTTAATAACTAAAACATTTTTAATATAGGGTTATACAAAATATAAATTCGACTATAAATATTCATTATAATGTTAAAAATATTTCATACATAATGGTAATTTATTTATAATATTTATAAATTATATAATTTAATTTATTTATGACACACGAATGATGTTGTAATTACCTTATTAATGAAATATTAACATAATTGATGTTATAAATACCCAAATTAATGTAATTTTAGACTTTTTATGAATTAAACTAAATTTCTAGGTTAATATGACATGTTATTATTTATTTAATTAAATTTTTTCGAACTAATCATGATTTTATGATTTTCAAAAAAATCAAGTACCAAATAAGGTCAAAATTGACATAAAATTGTTTTTTAAACAAATAATATATTATTAATTGTTATTTTATTTTAAAAAATATCAGGGTCTGCAAAATGACTTATATAAGGATATATATATTAATAATGAACCACTTGGGGGTATTTTGGCTTGTTATAGTATGTTTATTAACCATATAGTGTAATAAAACAAAAATACACGGTAAAAGTGAAATTATTTAACATATAGTTAAATCTAAATGATAAGGATAAAATAGTAATCTAAACTTGTCTAAAACCAATTGTTTGAGATTATTTAGACCCATCCCCACCTTATATTTTAAATAAATCAACTTGGAGCTCTTAAAAACTGAATATGACTTTATTATAAAATAATATTTTAAGTTTTCCTAAGGTTCCCCTCTCCTCTCTTATAAAAAGGGAACCCGTTCCCTCTTCTCTTCACACCCTTTTGAGACTTTAAGCTCGGCCAAAACCTAAGAATTAATCTTCTCAACCTCTATAGTTATATCAAAGAATATCTGGTCTTCTAAAAAGACCAACTCTAGTGCCCTTAAAAGATGTTTAAAAGAGGTGCGTCGAAGAAGAGGTAATCTCTTCTAACGATTCTTTCAAGTTTCGTTCTTCATCAACTTTTTCATATTTAGATGTTTCATTATAAAGTAATAAAATAATTATTACTTATATACTTATATTTCATTTTAAATAAAAAACAACCCCATTTCATCTTCTATCCATCCTATGGAAAATGAAATCACCGTGCGTGCGTACGTACAGAATACCGTCTCCCCGCCGTGGTGTAATCTGTTTTTCCACCACTACCTTACTTGGATGGGTATCATGAAGTAAAGAATAACTATATATGATTATTATAACATAATACTGAATCTATTATATTATATCATCCACTCCAATTCCATTCAATAAATATGGGAACAATATCATCGCTTCTGCGTACGTACGGATTACCGTCTCCACGACGCGACGAGATTCATTTTCCATGTTAACAATTCAAGAATGATTATAAAGTATATATAATAAGTAATCTATGAAATATATGAAAAAATAATGATACAGGATTTATGTATATATATATATATATATATATTTATTTCATCAACTTAATTTCATTCAAGTCAATAAGGAAAGGAAAACAGCGTTCATGCGTACGTACGACCTACCATCTCCATGAAGGGTGTATTTCATTTCATTCATCTATATATTATATATATATATATACTGAATATATGTGATATATAAATCATGATTTACATTTTTAATTAATTAAATCATGATATACGTAATAATAATATCAAGAACAACAAATCGAAACGCGTACGATAAATGAAACAATTTTACACAAAACGCTACTTTAACATGGAATTTATAAAAGAAAGGGTATTGTAAAGTCATAATTGAACCATATATGATATCATAACAACGAATATGATTCTATAATAAGTCAATAACACTATTTAAATCATTATATAGTAGTTCCATATACATACGAAGCATATCAGACATAAGGTAAGGGATAATTTTTCAAATCTCATTTTTATCTCAGATTGCTTATACATAAGTATTTACTGGTGTTATATTTTTCATCCATTCCCATAAAATGTTTTTAATAAAGTGTTTAATATTATTGCATTTATTTTTAATGTCATGTTTACCCCTCTTTGACTTTTACTTTTTGTTATGGAAGGAATCATTATTTTGTTTACCATACGAGGAACTTTTTGACTTTTTTCGAAACAAGTACAGGAATACTGTTATTTTTAACTTATTCGACATGAATGGATTTTTATGGTTTCATAAATACTTATTTAAAGGAATTTTCCTCTATAAAATTTTATGATTATTTTAAAAAAAATACTTTTATTTTAATATTGCATGGCATTTTGTGAAGAGAAAATGGTTTTGAAGAAGAAAGGATATTTTCCTCTAGAATTCATTTCAAGTTTTTTATCAAAACCATTTTCCATCTAAGATGACATTATTTCATATGTGTATGTTTCAAGTATAACGTCTCTATGATTTACATGGTTTTACATCTCTTATGATGAAATTATATCCATTTGTTTTATATGGATTATGTTATGATGGGATGATACTTATGAAACCCATTTTATTCATTGGGTTATGATGAATGTTTTTAGTTTATTTTGTGGAAAAATTAAGAATGATTTCATTATGAGATGGGTGAGACCAATATCTCCTTCCAATGTATTGTGTAAAGATTTCTATATCATGAGATATACATGGATGGAATGGTAAGTTAATATGGTTCAGTGTGACAGGACTGAAACGAGGAGTGAACTCAATTCAGAAAAGGACTTTGTCCACTAAGATGGTCTTGGAAGTAATGCCTTGGCTACTATGGAAATCATATCATGTGATTAATGGTTTTCCACAATTACATATTTTATTCCCATGAAATTTTATCATGATTGATTTTCCCTTATGATATATGCCTTACTTACTTCCATGATTCATGTCTTTGAGCAAGATTTTGATGTTTAGATTTTATTTTCAAGTTTTTACATTCAAATTTTTTGTTTTATGTTTTTTTGTTTACCCTTACTGGGCATTTGAGCTCATAATTTTTTTATGTTTACTTTTCCCCATGATTTAATAAAAGGTTTTAGGTATGAAAATAAAAGGGGAATATCTTTATTGGAAATGTTGAACATATTTCAACAATATTAGAATATTATATTCAGATTTTCCAAAGACACTAAACTATTACAGTCTTTTGGTATCCTTTTTTGTTAAGTATTAATTATTCCAAAAAAGTAATGTAATGTCCATGTTTTTCATTCTTTAGGCCTCTACAGTTGGTATGAGAGGAAAGTTTTAGTTAAACTTTTGGAAACTAGGATGCAAAAACATTAGTGAGATCCCTAGAGATATTTCTAACGTATGTCTAGAGATGTCCCTAAGGTTAAGTATAAGTATATGTTATATTTCATTAATTACAGTAACTATCTTAGAAATAGACCTAAGATGTTAGATATTGAAGGTACACTCCCTTTATTATGTTGTTTTCCCTAGCATGATTATTGCCTCTCAAACTATTCTTTCTGGGTTTTAGATGATGGCTGGAACCCGAAGGAACCATGTTGATCAATGTAATGGACGATGAAATTATTGTCCTCCTGAAAAAACCATCATTATGGGATATGGAGTTCAAAATCTTATTGATATACTTACACAAGCTATGAATCATTCTGGACTTCCAAATTAGTAGAGAAGGGAACAATATTCTATTGAGTCCTTTATGAGGCAACATCCACCTTCTTTCAGTGGGTCTTCTGATCTACTTCTTTCTGAACAATGGATCAGTACAATTGAAATGGTATTTTCCATACTTCGCTGTTTGGAACATGAAAAAGACATTCTGGCTATTTATCATTTAGAAGGCGAATCAGATCAATGGTGGACTCTAATAAATAATATGAGGCCCTGAGATGAAATTGAATCCATGGAATGGGATGAGTTAAGTAACATATTTTTCAATAAATACTTCCCTTGTATTCTTCGAACAAATATGGGAAAGGATTTCGTTGAGCTTAAGAAAAAGGATGATGAATCTGTTGGTATATACGAAGATAATTTTACAGGGTTTGTAAGGTATGAATCTGGCTTTATCATCCTACCTAAAAGTAAAGTTGATCGATTCATAAGTGTCTTAAAACCAAGTCTTCGAAGGAAATTAGTTATAAGAGACTTCAGTAGCTATGAAGAAATTATGAGTTGTGCTATCAAGGTAGAAATGGAAGTTGGTGTTATATATGCATATCATGGTTTTGACAAGAAACTAAAGATGGATTTCAAGGAGAAATCATATAATAATGGTGAAAAGAAGATAAATATTTCTTTATGCTCAAAGTGTGGAAGGAAGCATGGTGGAGATAGTCTTAGAGGGACTAGAAAATGTTTTAAGTGTGGAAAAGAAGGTCATCGAGGAGCTAAGTGTTGAAGTAATGGAAAAGGGTTGCTAATGATGTGAATAAAGAAAAGACTGTAGAGAACGCACCACCAACACTTCAATGATTCATGTTCAATGAAATGGGGAATTATTCTAATCAATGCCCTAATCCAAGGGTAAATGATGATCAATGTGAGAAACTTTTTATGGAAAAGGAAAAAAGAGAAGTCACATGTGATCACTATTAGCAATGTTGAGTATGACAACGATGTGGTGGAATGATTATGTGTTTATGTAAAGGGATTCCAAATTAATGTTGTGGAATCTCATTTTTAGTATTGTGGAACATTGGAATATATATGTAATGGTTTATTATGGTTTTCATTAATTATATGGTACCGGTAGCCATGAAAAGTGATTAAAATATTATGGAAAGTAGATGATATGCACATAAATAAGGGATAAGGGGAGAATGAAATGTTTGATAGTATTAATGAGATCATGACTAATATAAGGGAAAAGTGATATCATGGTTTGAGTATCTAGAATTTTTTGGATTTTGGTATATGGAAAGAGTTACCTTGTGACAACATTCATGTTTTCAATATGGTTCAAGAGAATGCATGATTAAGGTATTCACATGTTTGTAATGTGACCAACATGATATATCATATGATATATGGGGGATAAATGATGGTATTAACATTATTGGTAGATGAAATTTCTAGTAATTGTTTTCTTTATACTATGATCTTGGTCAGAAGTATTTTGTATAAGACTAGAGAATGGAATGAATTAAGTTAGGAAGAAGATAGTATTTTTTTCTATTTTATTGCAGGAACTTTATTATAGTGTAGTTTTTGAAAAAGGGATAACCTGCAGGACGGGAGACAACCTGTCGCGTCGACTTGGTTGTGGGAATCGAACACACAACTGATGTGCGACATGCCTTTATCACCTACCACTGGCCTACAGGAAGTCCCTGGTTAGTAGAAACTAGTTTTATTATATTACGCAGTATGATAGATGAAGTATAAGTCCATTTTTGGAATCATATATGATTAAACTCACCATAGATGGACTTATGTATATTTGATAAATTTTGATAACCTTTTGTTTGAGACATATGGAATGACCCATCATTTTATCATATGATATGTTCACACCTCACAAATTAATGATGCAACTTCATTTATTTAAGAGATGAAGGGGAAATTGTTCAAGGCATGAACAAAGGTGAGATTATACCTAAATAAAGTACGTATTTATTCTAATTAAAATTATTCAAATTTAGGAAAATGATCTTGAAAACCAAAAAATGTTGTCCTAGTTCCCTTATATCTGATGAATCAGATGGTACCTTAGATCATCACAAGTTTATGGCTTTGTGATTGTTGGATTTTTTATTGCCATGTTCTCTACCACTCACCATCAGAACATGATGGTTAGATTTCTCTTCCATATCCATATTTTCACCTATGTTGTGGAGACCCAAATCCTGACGTACATGGAAATTAAATTTCTTTTGCGGAATACATAGTACATACCAAAAACACACACACAAGGACCGTAATAATTTAGTGTCTTTGGAAACTCGGAATATAATCTTCTAATGGTGGTGAAAGATCTTCAACATCTCCCATAAAGTTCTTTTTTTTTCTAAACCTAAATCCTTTCATTATGTCCTGGGGAAAATAAAACATAAAAGGGTTAGTTCAAATGCTCAGTAAGGGTAAACAAAAGAAATATCAATCACATCATATTCATAAGAACATATCTTTTGGAAATCTTAACCTGCAAAAGAGATCATAATTTCATAACATGGGATAAATCATAGTAGTGAAATGTAATCCCAATAATCATAACATAAAACATGAAACATTGTGGAATACACACATAATCATAGAGAATCATTTCTTGTTAGTGAAGACTCATTTCCAAGACTATCTTAGTGGACAAAGTCCCTTTCTGAACCGAGTTCACTCCTCGTTTCAGTCCTGTTTCACTGAACCGGTATAACCTATCGTTCCAGCCATGTCTATCTCATGAGATATAAAAACTTTACCCAATGAATTGGAGGGAGATATAGGTCCCACCCATCTCATAATGATACCATTCTTATGTGTGACACAAAATCAAAAAAATCATACATCATTACATGAACCATGTAATAAAAATGGGAATCTTAAACATCATTCCATCATAACATAATCCATATAAGATAAAAGGACATCATAAAAATAATTCCATCATAACATAATCAAATCAATGTAAAAATAGGGATAGAAACAGAACCCTATATTATCTTAGATGGAGAATAATTTTGATAAAACACTTGAACTCCATTCTTGAGGAAAATATCCTTTCTACTTCAAAAACATTTTCCTTTCTTAACATGTCATACAATTTTAAACTAAAAGAAGTTGATAAAAATAAACTTGAAAACTTGTAAAGTACGCTTCTTGGAAATAATGTTTTAAAAATCCATTCATGCCGTATAAGTTATAAAAAACATTCTTCTCGTACTTTTGTCGGAAAAGTCAAAATGTACCTCATACGAAAAATGACAAAAGATTCCTTTCATATCTTTTACTAAAAACCCACCAAAGGGTAAAATAGGTTTTAAACAATTTTAGGTGGATGGAAATAATATTACATATTGAGGGAACATGGATTTGGATGATAAAATACACCCCAGTAAATACAAAAGTATAAGCAATCTCGGATAAAAATGAGATTGTGATATTTCCCTTACCTTAAGTCCGATTTGCTTCGTAAGTGTCCGAAACCCCTGTAGAATGATTTAAATAATGTCATTAACTTATTACATATTCATATTCATTGTTATGATATCATATATGGTTCACTTATGACTTTATATTACCCATTCTTTTGTAAATTCCATGTTAAAGAAGCGTTTTGGGTGAAATCGTTTCATTTATCGTAGGTGTTTGGACGTGTTGTTCTTGACATTATTATTACTTATATCATGATTTACTTACATCCAGAATATAAAACATGATTTAAATATCATATATATTCAGTATATATATATATATATATAATAGATAGATAAATGAAATGAAACACACCGTTCATGGAGACGGTAGTCCGTACGTACGCATGAACACTGTTTTCCTTTCCTTATTGTCTTGAATGGAAGTAAGTAGATGACATACATATATACATAAATACAGTAGCTTTATAATGTCATATATTTCATTATTATTGATTATATATACTTTATAATCATTCTTAAATGGTTAACATGGAGAATGAATCTGATCGCGTCGTGGAGACGGTAGTCCGTACGTACGCACGAGCGACGATGTCGTTCTCATGATCGCGAACTTGTGTTGAAGTGTATGTATAATATTTCAGTATCAATATCACTTTATAATAATCATATATAGTTACTCATTACACCATTATACCCATCCAATTAAGGTGGTGGAGGAAAATAGATTACACCACGGTGTGGAGACGGTATTCCGTACGTACGCACGCGCGGTGATTTCCATTTTTCGTAGGATGGATAGAAGGTTAATTAGAGTTGTTTCATATTTATAATAACATATCAGTATATAATAAATACTGATGTTATTACTTTATCATTAAACAACTAAATAATAAGAAGTTTAAGAAGAAATAAATTGAAAAAGATCGGTAATGGATATTACCTCTTTTTGACGCGCCTTTTCTTAACCTCCACTTAAAGAACTAAGGATGGTCTTTGAAGAAGACCAGAACCTATAGGATGATACTATGGAAGTGGAGAAGATATTTTTTCAGGGGTTGGACGAGATTTAATGCTCAAATTGGTGTGAGGAGGAGAGGTAGGAGGTTCCCTTTTATAAGGGAGGAGAGGAGCACCTTTGGGAAAACTAAAAATATTATTTTATTATAAAGTCAACTTCGGTTTTAAATAGCTCCAAATTGATATATTTCGAAGCTAAGGTGGGGATGGGTTGAACTCCTCTCATCAAATAAAATATAGAAAAGTTTAGGTATCAATTGTAACCTTATCATTTAGATTTAACTTTAAGTTAGATAATTTAACTTTTACAGTGTCTTCTTGTTTTCTTACACTATAAGGTTAATAAACTTACTATATCAAGCCAAAATAACCCCAAGTTGTTTATTATTAATATATATATACTTATCTAAGTCATTTTGCCGAACTTTAGATTTTTAGGAATTAAATAAAAATTAATAATATAATATTTGTCTTAAAAAATAATTTATGTCAATTTTGACACTATTTGGTACATGATTTTTATGAAATTTATAACAGAATGATAAGTTCGGAAAAAGTTACTTATATCAACGATAAAATGTCATATTAACCTATAAAATTAATGTAATTCATAAAAAGTCTCAAATTACATTTATTTGGGCATTTATAATATCAATTATATCAATATTTCATTAATAAGACAATTACTACATCAACTTTGTGTCATAATAAATGATAATTATTTAATCCCTAAAAATTATAAATAAATTCCTATTATGTAGATAATTGTATTATCTTTCTTGATACTATTCATGTTCGATATTTCATGAAGTTTATCACTAAATTAAAATTATTATACTTATAAGATTTAAGAAAGTGACATGTTGTCACATTCTTTGGTTTTAATAATAATTAAATTATTTTCATGGACAAAAGTCCATCAAATGAATCTAATCCTACCCTTAGGTTATATGGGTCTACTTTTAGCCATCCAATAGGATTTTTCCAATTGTTAGGGTAATTTTATAATCTTATATTTACCCTTAATTACACGATTTAACTTTAATTGTGGGAAATAAAATTTACCGTAGTTACTATTCACAATGCCCAAAAATAAAAAGTAGCTTATTAACATAATTTTTACCCACTGATTCCAAATATGGAATCCATTTTTCCAAATTCAATACAAAAAATATGGAGAAATTAAATTAAAATTAATCCCGTTGTCGAAAGAAAATGGGTTTTTCTTTAAAACATTGCAAAAGATTGAATTGTTTTAACCTACGAAATCAAGGTAAAATCAATGCTAATGACATACATTATATTAAATGGTAAAAATATATTATATTTATACTTTAAAACCATTCAATATTATAATTTAACCACATAAGATATTACAATGAAAAAATTTGTTTTTAATTAAAATATAGCGTGTTTTTTACTATTCACTAAAATCTGAAAGTTATCGGAAAAATATCAAAACTTTATCTAATGTAAATTTTTATATCCTGATTCAAAAGAAGAATTTTATTTTGTCAAATGGAACATATACACATGTCAAAAACTAGATTTAATGTGGGTGCGCCATCAAAAGGCGGCAAAACTGCATTTTTTGAAAAATACTGATTTTACCCGAAAAATTTATTTTGTTCTTATACCATGTTCTAGAAAATGTGTAAGATGAATAATAATGTTATAAAATTCACAATTTAGTTAATACTATTCATAAGGGATAGTTCATGACAATATTATAATAATATATCATTGTTTATTAAAACCCGGTATTGCGTACAACACACGCTATCGAGGAAAGTCGTGATTGTGTGTAATGCAAGCCAAGTCAGGGTTGCGTGTTGTAAAAGAATCCTTCGTTGTTTCGTATAATAGAATCCAACCATATTTCATTTATACATTGAATATATATATAAATACTCAATGTTGCGTAGAATAACTATTATCAAAATTGTGTGTAACACGATCCAAGAATAGTGTTGCGTATACTGCAAGCTAATACGGTATTGCGTATAGCGCAAGGTAATCTTGGTGTAGAATAAAACACAAGACATTTAAAAAAATATTTTTCATAAAATCTCGGGGTGTTACATATGTTCTCTTATTTGGAAACCCAGTGATTAGTTAATTTGGGTAACCATTATGTTTCATACTTTAGTTTTTAAAGGTATGTTTTGGTAATCCTTTTTACGATGTGGGTTTCTATTGAAGAAACTTTCATGTAGTAAACCATTTATAATCCCGATGAATTTCGCGAGAAAAAGTCATTTTAAGGTTGGTAGAATGTAACACCGTGAGATTTTATGAATTAATTATTTTTAATTTCAATGATGTCTTGTGTTGTACGCTACTCCAAAAGGAGCTTGCACTACACGCATCCATAACCTGGCTTGCATTACACGCAATTACGACCTTCCACGATAGCGTGTGCTGTTCCGAGTACTCAGTTTCACTAAACAACGATATGTTATTAAAATATTATATAAACTAGCCATTATGAATAGTAATACCCACTTTTTGAAATTTTATTTTTCAAAATGGACTTCATTTTTGGATTTGGAATATCAAAATTAGCCTAGGGTGAATTTTTGGTATTTTTATGAATACTTTCAATTTTTGATGAATAGTGAAAACACTCGGTTACTATTAAAAAACAAAATTTTAATATAAATTCTTATTTATTTTATTTAAATTTATTTTAGGTAAAAATTTATACACAATACCTTTATAAGTTCAATGTAATTAATTGGAGTCATTTTATAATAATTTTACGCACATTAAAATTTTATTGAACTTTTCACCGTCTTTTACCCACCTCCTAGGAGAGTTTGAAAATTTACATAAAACACAATTTTACCACTTCTGTGAGTGTAATTTCAAAAATCCATTAGACACAGTTAATATGATGGAGAAAAATGTGGTTCAATATTATAAAAATATTTTTTGGTGAATAGTAACTTTTTACTTTTATTTACCACGATTAAAAGTAAATAGGGTAATTAAGGGTAAAAATGATATTATTATTACCCTAAATCATGTCCTAATTCTATTGGATAAGTTTAATTCGACCAAAGAAGACCTTAGGAATAAAATATTACCCTTTAGGTCCACTTTGATTAGATTAGGACATTTATTATTATTTTATTTAATGAAGAATTAAAATAGTTAAAATCAATGTTTAATAAATAAAACATTTTTAATATAGGGTTATACATATAATAAATTAGACTATATATGTTCATTATAAAGATAATAATATTTTCTTAATAATGGTATTTTATTTATAATTTTTAGCCATTAAATATTTTAATTTATAAATGACACAATGATGATGCAGTAATTACATTATTATTGATTTATTAACATAATTGATGTTATATATAGCCAAATAATGGTAATTTTAGATTTTTTATGAACTAAAATAATTTTATAGGTTAATATGACATGTTAATATTGATTTAATTAACTTTTCTCTAACTAATAATGCTGTTATAATTTTCAAAAAAATCATGTACCAAATATTGTCGAAATTGACATGTGATAGTTTTTCAAAAAACTATTATATTATTAATTGTTATATTATTCCTAAAAATATAAGGTTTGGAAAAATGAATTACATAAGTATATATATATATTAATAATGAGCCCCTTGGTGTTCTTTTGTCTTTTTATAGTAAGTTTATTAAGCATATAGTCTATGAAAACAAAAAGACACGATAAAAGTTACATTTTTTAACATAGATTTAAATATAAATGATATTGATTCAATAGTAACCTAAACTTGTCTAAAACCGATTGGTTTAGAGGATTTCTACAAATAACCACCTTATCTTATAAATAAATCAATTTGGAGCTATTAAAAACTGAATATGACTTTATTATATAATAATATTTTAAGTTTTTCTAAGGTACCCCTCTCCTCCCTTATAAAAAGGGGACCCCTACCTCTTCTCTTCACACCCTTTTCAGCCATGATGCCCATCCAAACCCTACCAATTCGTATTCTCAACCTCTATAGTTATATCATAGTGGTTCTGGTCTTCTAAAAATACCAACTCTAGTGCCCTAAGAAGATGTTTAATGGAGGTACGTCGAAGAAGAGGTAATCTCTTCAAACGATTCTTTCAAATTTCTTTCTTCTTCAACTTCTTCTTATTTAGTTGTTTCATTATAATGAAATAATATAAGTATTAATTATATACTTATATGTTATTATAAATATGAAACTACCCCATTTCACCTTCTATCCATCCTACGGAAAACAAAATCACAGTGCATGCGTACGTACAGAATACCGTCTCCATGGCGTGGTGTAATATGTTTTTCCACCACTACCTTACTTGGATGGTTATAATGGTGTAAATAATCACTATATATGATTATTATATCATAATACTGATTCTATGATATTATAGAATCCACTCCAATTCCATCCAATAAATATGGTAACGATATCATCGCTTGTTCGTGCGTACGGATTACCGTCTCCACAACGCGATGAGATTCATTTTCCATGTTAACAAATCAAGAATGATTATAAAGTATATATAATAAGTAATAATATAATATATGACATACTAATACTAGTGGATTTATGTATATATGTATATATGTATGTCATCTAATTAATTCCATTCAAGTCAATAAGGAAAGGGAAACAACGTTCATGCGTACGTACGACCTACCGTCACCATGAATGGTGTATTTAATTTCATTAATATATCTATTATATATATATATACTGAATATATGTTATATATAAATCATTATTTAAATTCTTTAAGTAAGTGAATAATGATATAATTAATAATAATATCAAGTACAAAAAATCGAAACACGTACAATAAATGAAACGATTTTACCCAAAACGCTGCAGTAACATAGATTTTATAAAAGAACGGGTATTATAAAGTAATAATTGAACCATATATGAAATCATAACAATGAATATGATTCTGTAATAAGTCAATAACATTATTTAAATCATTATACAGGAGTACCAGATACATACGAAGCATATCAGACATAAGGTATGGCAGAAGTTTGCAAATCTCATTTTTATCTGAGATTGCTTATACGTAAGTATTTACTGGGGTTATATTTTTCATCCATGCCCATAAAATGTATTTCATAAAGTGTTTAATATCCTTCCATGTATTTTTAATGTCATGTTTACCCCTCTTTGAATTTTACTTTGTGTTATGGAAGGAATCTTTCTTTTGTTTACAATACGAGGATCTTTTTGACTTTTCTGACAAAAGTACGAGAAGAATGTTATTTTTAACTTATACTACGTGAATGGATTTTAATGGTTTTCTAATGACTTATTTCAATGAAGTTTCATCTATAAAATTTTATGACTATTTTTAACAATATAATCTTCTTTTATGATTTAATGTCATTTTTTGAATAGAAAATGATTTTGAAGAAGAAAGGATATTTTCCTCAAGAATTTATTTCAAGTGTTTTATCAAAACCATTTTACATCTAAGATGACATTATTTCATATGTGTATGTTTCAAGAATAATTTATCAATGATTTACATGGTTTTACTTCTCTTATGATGAAATTATATCCATTTGTTTTAAATAGATTATGTTATGATGGGATGATGTTTATGAAACCCATTTTATTCTTTGGGTTATGATGAATGTTTTTTGTTTTTTTGTGGAAAACGTATGAATGATTTCATTATGAGATGGGTGTGACCTATATATCCATCCAATGCATTAGGTAATGATATATATATCATGAGATAGACATGGCTGGAACGGTATGTTAATCGGTTTCAGTATTACAGGACTGAAACGAGGAGTGAAATCGATTCAGAAAGGGACTTTGTCCACTATGATGATCTTAGCAGTAACACCTTGGATACTATGGAAATCATATCATGTGCTTAATGGTTTTCTGCAATTACATTTTTTATTCCAATGATATTTTGTTATGATTGATGTTCCCTTATGATATATGCCTTACGTACTTCCCTAATTCATGTCTTTGCTCCAGATTTTTATTATAGATTTTATGTTCTAGTTTTTGAATTCAAATGTTTTGTTTTATGTTCTCTATTTTTACTCTTACTGGGCATTTGAGCTCACCCTTTTTTATGTTTTCTTTTCCCCAGGATTTAAAGAATGTTTTTAGGTAAGAAAATAGAAGGTGAAGATATTTATGGGAGATGTTGAAGATCTTTAACCAAAATTAGAAGATTATATTCCAAGTTTCCAAAGATAGTAAACTATTGCAGTCCTTTGGTGTCTGTTTTTTATATATTAAGTATTCTGCAAAAGTAATATAATGTCCATGTATGTTATTATTTGGGCCTCTACACCATCCATCCTCCATACCCTTATTCAGGTGTTCCTCATCAATTCAATGTGTCGGCTGGTGCTTCCCTCATCACGATCACACTCTCATCTTCAAGCCGTAGTTCATCTAATCACTTGAGGTGTGTTTCCTTACAGATTGTTTTTTCATTTTTAGAAATTTTATGTGAAATTGGTGGTCAATTTGGGATTCCTCTATTGGGGGTGATGAATTTCATACCACTATATCTCCCCTATTAATTCGAGGTGGTTATTCTTAGTTATCTCATACATTTTATGTTATAAATAAATTGTGGATTTTTAATTCCTTGTTTAGGAGTTTTAAATTATGTTTTATGCCTACTTTAGTATTCTTTCAGTATTTAACAGAATTTCACATTTGGGATAGGCTTAGGCCACTTACCAAGTGCTTTTAAATTTCCCATGTAGAACTATATACAATATTTTTTTGTTTTAAAATTTACATTTGGTATTTAAATTTAACAAGAATTCATTAATTAGTTTTAAATATATTATATGTTTTAAAGAATTTTTATGGACTAAATATGAAATCTAAGTGTTTGTTTAAGTGATCATTTGACTTTTATAATGGGATTGAAATGTTTTAATTAATTATTTTCCACCTAGTCCGGTTTTGAATTTAGTGTATAATTTTTAATCGATTATTTAAAAAATATTGGAGTTGGCTATATTTTGAAAGAATTATGAGATAGTGGTTTTCATGGTTATTTTAAAATGGCCATAAAAAGAAATTTTATATTTTATGAAATTCATTCATACCCTTATTTTGTTTCATTCATAATATGATGAATTATTTTAGAAAGGGGATTGCGTAAATGTTTGATTTCGAATTGTCATTTTGGAAAATAATTGCAAGTGGGATTTTGAAATTAGTTTTTATGTGTGTTTTGAAAGGGGTTTTCAAATTGTTTTGAAAATTTATTTTTCTACAAATAAAGATTATTAAATTATAGTTGGCATGTTATTTGATATGAATTTATATATTATATGAACCCTCATTTCCATATGCATGTATTTACATCGTCATTATTTTATATTACCTCATGGGGTATTATAGTATTGTTGTTTGGACTTTTATATCATTAAAGTATTTTAAATCCTATTTTATTCCTGATGTTCAAAATAAAACTTTATAAAATATATTACATAGGGATTTACATATCCTTTTTTGGTTGTGACATATTTGGATTCCTTATGCTGACTCCTATATTATCTGAATTCTGGGTTCTTAGTTATGATTCAGACCACTCTTTGGGCATTGGTTTATTTGGGGTTTGAGGTGACTTTTTATTTTATCACATTTGGATAGAGGTGAATTTTATTTATTTTTCTAGGCCCTTCATTTATTTTCATCTAATTCAAAACATTATACCAATTACATTGTTTAATTTGGACAATTGGACTTTAAATACATTATATAGATAGAGGGTAGTGTTATCCGCAAATGGAAGGAAAAAATGCATATGGATATAGATTTGTTTCATTGCATATACAATTGTGGTAGATAATGGGTGATTAGAGGGATTGTTTTTTACTCTAATATACTGCTCTATATTTTATTTTAAAATATTTGATTTCTTATGGATTTCCAATATATGGAATGTTTGTGTTAGTTTTTCATTAGTTTTGTGCTAGTATTTTTTATCTATTCTTACGGATAAACACCTACCAACAGTGTTCTTATTTTGTCAAAAAATAGTTATCCATCTCATGGGGATTATTAATGGAATGTGTGATGTTTGAAAGACATGACACATTTTTTTCAAATGGAATCTCATTCCAGTTCATTACAAATAATATCAGATGTAGAAGGGTTATTTTATTTATAGCAACCTAAACCCATTTTTTTAATATTCCTCTAATATTTTGGTTGTCTTAGTAATATTGATTTATATTTTTGTTGGGATTCTAAAGGGTGGTCGTGAGTGGGTTCTTTATCACCACCCTATATAATTATTCCTATGTTACAAAGGGAAATCGTTTTTGAATATTAAACTATAATTTTTTTTTGGATTTTCGGTTGATTATGTATTGATCCACATTTTCATATATTTAGTTTTATTGGGGTCCATATGGGTTTTTAGATGAAAAAAGTGATTCGGTCGGTTTTTTTAGGTCAGTATATATGAATTGATAAATATATATATGACCAAATTTACAATACAAAAAATTCATAGAAATTATTTTGTGGGTATCCTATTGTCTCTCAAACCATGTGATCATGTTAGTAATGGTTAGTAATCCTATTTGAGTATTTTTTTATATGTATCACGAGAGATTATTACTTAAGAGGGATGTATCAATGTGGGACATATTGAATGATCTTTTAGATGATCAGGTTGTATCCATGATTTACAATAGAATAGGTTGTTTTCAAAATTGGGTTAAAGTGTTTAGAAATTACCTAATGAAATTATGGTTTTAAATGAAATATGATGTATAACAACATGGAAGTATCTTAATCCATGCATAAGCATTTGAGACATTAAGTAAAGGATTAGTTATGTTATACGCATCCTTATTCTAACGATTTCACCCAATGAACCACCATCCATGTTCTCTAAATCTATGATTATGTGTCCATAATCAAGACTATAAAATTCCCCATAGAATTCAACAAGTTCTTTATTACAGGCTTCCTTACAAAGAATCGTTATCTTAGTAAGAAGTTGTTGTCCTATTTTATACCATCTAATTTCATCAAAATTATAAACTATTATTTATCATTTCATGTGTTAGTGGTAATTCAAAGATGGGTAACCATTCTAAACGATGTGAATGGTTGCGTGGGGATATCATTAGAAAACAGTATAGGTCATCCATTGGCTATGCAGATTTTTTAAGAATGTGTTATTTAATTGAATAGTTGGTTTGACATTTAATGTTTTAATGCACAGTTATCATTCGACACCATGTATTCAAATCCTTCAAATCATTAATGGTTTATAAATTATGGTTTTTCCCATCTGACATATTTATTATTTTGTCCCATTTCATTGGTTATATTGGATATACAAAGGTTATCATGTGATCCTTATTAATTTCCTTCATCAATTATCATTCCATCTTCTACACTGTCTTCATCAAAGATAATTAATACTAAATTATGTTCTATTTTATATTTCATTGATTTCGCTCAAACTAGATAGAATTGAAGCTTGATTTTGGACAATTGAATATTCCTTAGTATAAGGTAGGTGGTCCTTGTATTTTACCTTACTGTATGAATATTTTAGAACAATATATTTGTGTTTCAAACTGTAATTTATGTCTATCACCCATAAAATGTGTAGTTAAAAAGGTTGATACTAATGGCTTAGTTTAAATAAAAATTTTACACATAATAGAACTATTGGTTTCTCTCCTAAACACAATCCACTAAACGAGGGTGTTTTATTTTTGGTTGTGATCTATGCTTCATCTAAAAGATTAATAAACCATTTTGGATGATACTTTAACTGATAATAATTATAATTCCTTTCACAATTTTGATTATAATAGGAGGTGTGATGATTAATTCCTCATGAAACGGATGGCTAAATTGAATTATGAAACATGAGAATGATAACCAACCTGGACCATTTTATAATTAACCACAATAGAGGTGTGTTGTCTTATTGAATAAAAAGGTGTATCTAATTAATAATATATGAATTATGAGATTCAAGGACCATCCCATGAGAATATTGTTTTTATAATAAAAGGAACTTCTCTATTTAAAATATTTAATTTCTTTATTGAAAGCTTATAGGTATAGATATTCTGTGTGTAATGAATTGAATTGTAGTAGGAAATGTTTTCCTACACAAAACTATTTTTTATTAGTACATTAAATTGTCTAAAAATAAGGTTCATAGAGAATCCTTTCACCCTGGATTCTTTCATAAACTATGATATACCTATTCATTTATGGTGAAAACTGCCTATAAATAGTTCATGTAGAAATTGTTTTATTACCTTATGATACTCAAGCATGGAGTCCCATATATATTTTGAATCATTTTTATAGAATCATTTAGGCATGATTACCATTATATAAATTTTGATACATGGGAATAGTGTCCATCCGGCATGATATCCTTTATATATTATATACTCACGCATGGAATCCCTTACGCATTTTCATACTAAGACATGGAATCCATCATGCATGGTGCCCCATAAATATTGTGACATATAGGAATGGTTTCATATATATAATGTGATTATTAGGATTGGGGTCCATTATATATTTTGACACTCAGGTATGGAATCCCTCATCGGTATATTCCTTTAAAAATTATGATACCCTAGGCATTGTGTTCCATATATTATGATACAATGGTGTTGAACATTGTACATAGCACCCCTATATGATATGGGATCATCTTTGTGCATTCCTTGGATCTAAACCTAAACCCACCACTAGTTAATATATATTTACGAAATATAATATATTGTAAATGCATATATATACATGATGGAAGGTTTGAAGAAATATATAATCTTATGACAATGATAAAATGATTGATCATGTGTCATGGTTGGAAAATGAGACTAAATAGATTACTTTTGTATATTTTTTATAATATTATTTATATACTTTCGCACTTCTATATTTTATAATCATTGAAAAAATAGATCTAGAAACCATTGGTGTTGGCCTACTAATTATATCTAACACCCTCATTGGGATGTTTTTCTAATACTGTACCCAAAAATACCGCATGGTTACTGGATTAGGTTCTGTATTTTTCATTCATGAAATTCTTCTTGAATATAGGAGTTAGGAGAGCAATGATGTGATGGAAATTATGATATTCATGAAGATATAATTTTTTTTTTATTTTTTTACTTTTAATATACCTGTACTAAATCTTATAGTAACCACTTCAGTATGTTTACTGATTTAGATTTTATAGCCTCATATAAACATGAATGCATTTTTGTATAGTTGGAATTTTATATATTATTAGTTATTGTTATCATTTGATTCTATGTAATTCATATATACTTCTTATTTTTATGTAGTTATTTTATTGTTATATAATAGTATTTTTATAAGGTTATACACTCTCTATTGTACCATAATTATACAGTCACTATTGGTCGGCTGCCTTTGACATATATGTTGGAACTCTTGTAGCCATGATACGAACTATCTAAGGGGGAAGTCAACAGGAGGTGCAGGGGGAGGGGTGGGGGTGCAGGGGGGGTGTCCAGGGGAAGTCTGAAATGAGGGGGGCAGGGGGTGCAGGGGGAGGGGGGCTGTCTAAGAAGGGGTGGTAGGGGGTAGGCAGTAGGGGGTGCATGGTGTGTGGGGGTCCAAGGGGGAGGGGTGTCTTGGAGGGGGGGGGGGGGTTGTGTGCATGGAGGGGGGTTGGGGGTGCATGGGGAAGGGGCTGTCTAGGAGGGGGTGAGGGTGGGGGAGTGGTTTTGGGGAGCAATGTGCACGGGGTAGGGAGTGGGTAATGGGGTGTGGGTGCATGGGGAGGGGGTTTCCCAAGGGGCCAGGTGGCTGTCCAGGATGGGGGTGGGGGCGTCCAAGAGGGAGTGGGGAGGGGTGTCCAGGATGGGGGGTGCTCATCAGAGAATTCTATAAAAAACACAATAATTTGTGGTTCAAACATTTAGGTAATAATCTCAGTGTTAGAGGTACACCAAAATTATCTTATGTGGTCATCGAAAGGTGTGATTATTTAGGATTTTTTATAATTTGAATCATTTATGAATTCACTTAACCACAATATTTGTTATGATTTTTTATTGACATATTATTGATGGTTACTTATTATCTTAAGAAATAATACAAATAATGTTAATTAATTTTCGTTGTTATTTATTTTGTGTAAGATTATATTCCTCAAAATGGATTGATACTGTATGTACAATGTTGATCGGATCCCTGATGAATTTCAGAAGGAGTTACGACATTTTTGGGGCATTGCATTCACAAATGATTCAGATGGCGGATTTATTCAATGCCTAGTTTTGATTGTATATGAAGACCATGGTTAACTCCTAAGGAAGTTAGTTATCATATAAAAAATATAGGTTTCCAAAATCATTATCATGTGTGCTATCACAATGGATAAAAATCGCATGTGGTGAATAACATGAATTCAGCTGAAGATATTGGTATAAAAAATATAATTTTTCATTGGTTTCCTCTTGTTTATGAAGACAACTCCTCATATAGTCTAGTGCAAGAGGAAATGAATACTAGAACACAGTTTTCATCCATTAATCAAGATGATGATGTTGAGAGTGTTAGAATGTTTATGGAAGATACAAATACCCTAGTATATCGGACATGTGGAAATATGAGAAAACATGATTTTTAATGCGATTATATCTTGGAAAATAAATGTATGGAATTAGTAATACTGCGGTCAACTATCTCCTTACATTTACTAAGGATTTACATCCTGATGAGGCATGTATTCTAGAAATTTATTACATGGAAACAAAATTGGTTGACAAATTTAGATTTTCATCTATTTTGATTCATTCTTTCCCTAAAGATTGTTGTCTGTTATAAAATTAAAATGCAGAGTTAAGTAAGTGCAAACAGTGTGGCATATCAAGATGGAAGACTAATAAAGATGGAACAGAATCTTGCATACCAAATAATGTGATGTTCCACATCCCTTTAATTCCTAGGCCTCAAAAAAATTTATGTTAGAAAAAATGGAAAAGAATATTAGATGACATGATGATGAATGAAATAATGATAATGATGAAATAGTAAATCCTACAGATGAGATGGCTTGTAAAAAATTTGACAGGTTAAATATTGTTTTTGTAGCTGACCCATGAAATGTTATATTGGGATTATCCATTGATGGTTTCAACCCATTTCTCCAAATGTATACTTCACACAGTACTGTGTCTATTTTCATTCACATTTATAACTTTCCTTCATGGATATGTATAAAGAAGCCATTTACACTCATGAGTATATTGATATCTAGACCTAGTGATCCTGGAAATGGTATTGATATATACATACAGCCATTACTATAGGAGTTAAAAGAGCTTTGGATTGTTGGTCCATATGCGTACGATGCATTCAGAAAAGAGTACTTTATGATTCGTGCAACTTTATTATGGATAATAAAATATTACCCCGCCTATGGAATTATGTATGGTTGGAGTACTGAAGAGAATTTATCATGCATTATTTGTATGAAAAATACACTTATCCAATGATTAATGTATTGACTAACATTCAGATACATAGGGAATCAATGATTTCTACCAATAGGTCATCAATACAGGAAAAATTGAAGGCAGTTCGATAATGCCGTGGATATAGATGAGATGAATCAACTAATTTCAGGGAATGATATTGTTAAAGAAGATGATTATTTGAATTATGTTATTGGAAAAAGTCAATCAAATATCAGAAAGAGAAAACATGTTAATTAGAAATCCAATAACAATTGGAGAAATAAAAGCAATTCATTCGGTTTCTATATTAGTCATCGAATTTATTACATAATTTTTTGGATGTAATGAATATCAAGAAACATATTTTTGGGATACTACTTGCTACTATTTTAAATTTCAATGGAAAAAAATTATTTTCAGTCTCATCATTATTTGATGGATTGGGGTATAAGAGTAAAACATCACCCATAGTTAATTGTTCAAAATAAATGGAATTTTTTTATTGCCTATTATTCGATGAAAAATGTGGAGAAGAAACAATTTCTTTAGGTCGTGTAAATTTTAATGGTTCTAGATTGTAATTCAAATAATATTCTGAAAATTTTGAATACACAAGATGTAAAACTAAAATCTCTTAAAACCCATGGTTATCATGTCTGGTTACTTGAGTTGATTCCAATTGCCATTTAAAATTTACAATCACATAATGTTAGAGTTTATTTGATTAAGTTATGTCATTTTTATTAAGAACATTGTACTAAAAGACTTATTAGAAGGGTTGTTCAGAAATTGTAGAGGGAGGCATTGATTATTCTTTGTGACTTGGATACAATTTTCCCATCATCATTTTTCACATGTAGGTTACATCTGACTGTGTATTTTCCCACAGATGTTATTTCTGGTGGTCCTATTTCGAGACAGTGGATGTATCCTATAGAAATAATTATGTTTACATTGAAATACTATATGTGAAATAAACATCACCCGGAAATCTCAATTGTGAAATGTTATTTAACATAAGAATGCATGGATTTCTATTCATCGTACTCAGCTAACATCACCACAAGTTCTAATTGAATTATGAGAACTAAATATGAGCAATATGATCACATTGAGCCTATATTTCCTTCATCACCCCAAATAGGGGGGATATCTAGATCGTACTCATAGTGTACTTTATTCATGTAAGAGTGGGAAATGGCACATAGTATAGTATTATTCAACTGTGGCGTGATTGATGATTATATCTTGTAAGTAAACTAATAAATATAATTTTTTTCATTATGTTATTTCTTCATACCTTATGACATTTTTATGATTCCATATTTTTTGAGAACATTTAGAAATTATAAAAAAGAGACATCACTCTATTTATTGAGAGAAATGAACATCTACACAACAACAAAATTACTTCTTGATTAATGTCAAAGGTAATAGATATTTTTTTTTCTCAAAACATAATCACATGTCTCTATTAAATATTCAATGTATGTATCTTTTAGGTCTTGACTCTATCAATGAATGAAGTATCAGATGAAGTAAGAGTGTTATCCTTTGGTCCAAATGATGTGGTATGTGATTGTAAAGTAATGCTTGTCAATAGATTTAAATTTTTTATAAATATCTGTGCCAAAAAATGGAAACACAGCATGACTGTGTCATGAGAAGTGACACAATATATTGTTAGGTGAGTGAATCAGATAGACAACCTTGTTCAAAAATATATATCATATTATGGTGTTGTTGGAAGAATCGTTTTATTAGATTACTATGCAAATTGTTGTGTCATAATGATGAAATGTATGTTTTTCGATTCAGTGACACAACAATGAATGATATTAATAACTGTGGATTTAGAGTAATAGATATAAATTTCCCGCATCACACAGATGAACCTTATATTCTTGTGTCACATGCTAGACAGATGTTTTATGTTAATGACCCGTTAAAACAATAATTTGGTTTTATTTTTGATGTCATTCCTAGACATATTTTGGATGATGAAATGGATGAAAATTTTATTGTGGATGAACCTATCGTTATTTATTTGAATGTTTCATTTGATGACACAAATGACTCAATTGCTAGAATAGATTATAAACTTGAAATTATCACAGACCACACAAAATGTTGATATATTTGTATGTATTTACTTGACACTATTGTAATATTGTATGTGTTTTTAAACATCCATACATGATATCAAATTAACTAGTATATTTTTTTACCATTTTCGAATGCAAAACTATTTATTGTCTAACCAATTTTTTTAAGCTCATATAAAGTAATTCTTAAAAATAGAAAAGTCTTGATATTTTATCATTATAAATATCACATTGAAAATGTATCTCATTGTTTTATTATCTAATTGTATTATTTATCATCTTTCATTATTTATATTTATTTGAGAATATTATTTTAAATTTCTATGTCAAAATGACTGAATATGATGATATTAGAAGAATACGAAGAATACGAAGAAATGAACATATGTCTCATCTGGACAACACTATAAGTACAATTTATGTTTGAAAATTATAGTCTATCATATTATTTATCTTGTTATCATTCATTTTATTTTTTCCTCTATGTTATTTTAGGATACTTCATCAAGGAGAAGGTTGGAATATACTACCAAGGTTGATAGTATGGTGGGGAGTATTGATTCTACAGTACATCATACTACTATGCCGCTTGAGTCACTAGAAGGTCATCCGACCATTATACCACATCCATATTATTCATACCCAGATTTTCCATATCCCTTTCTACCCACAACCACATCATATAGTAGTTCTCAGACTCCCATCCCTATTTATTTTCCATTCCCACCATCCACTATACAGGGCATTGTTCCCCCATATATCCCACCGCGATATCCATATCCATATCCACCCTCATCTGTAAAGGGTTATCCATCTACTGTACATAGTACTCCTACTGTTGATATCCCACATATCACAGAGGCTACTCCCACTCTAGACACTTCACAACAGGGGTCAGAAGATCCCCCATATAATGGTATGTGTTTAAATATTACTGTTAGTGATTAATGATATGTTCATATATATTATTATCCTTTTGTACTTTTTTTATGATTAGCTCTATTCTCCACCAGATGATGAGGCTACACAAAAATGAGAGTGGTTTGGAATTGACACACACAAATCATGGTTGAATACAATGAGGACTGAGCTATAATTAAAAAAATGGTATGAAATGTAAAATCATTATGGGAACACTTGATAGACACACAAATATCATTTCGGTTCAACCAATAAGTAGGATGGAAGTAAGATAACAAATAAATCACAATGCCTAGGCAGAGATATGGGTATGTAATGTTAGTCACCATTTAAATATATTAATTTATAATATTTTCTTAACAAATATTTTGTCTATTGTATCTCTGATATAATTTTCCTAACGGACAAAATACCAAGACTTCAAAGTTAATGGATTTAGGTGAAATGTGGCGAGCATAAAAGTATGACTTATATCTTGGTTTGAAAAAGAGTGTTTTTACGAAGCTTGAAGAAGTACTGGTGATTCATGATTTCCCAATATCACAATACAAAGAGATGATCAGCTATTGGAAGATTCAAGAGTTTAAGGTATTTATTAAATTTATATATATATTCATTTATTTATTTGAAAATATGTTTTATTTAAGTTAAAGAAATTATATAATTATTATTTTATATGATAAATCATACAGAAAAACAGAAATAAAAGTGGAATGAATGATGTTTATACTCATGGACACACTTCACTCCAAGATCTTGAGAAAACACAGGTAATCTAATATTTAAAATATTTAGCCTCGTTTAGCGTAAATTTATTAACATCCAATTTTGATTTATTTAATTGAGTTTTTCAGATAAAACAATTTAATATCGGGGGTCACGTTCTTCATTCTAAATTTTTTTACATACATAAAAAACAAAGATGGTACACTTCCAAATACTACACCGAGAAGGAAATTGTAAGTATATTACAATTTATTTTTTTACTTAATTTAATTCCTTATATTATTTTATCATTTTATATTATGTTTTATATCAATCAACAGAATGCATTATAGACATTGTAAGAAAAATAACCTGACAATTTGGGCCCGAACGATCATCAACATCAGGTATTAAGAGATGAGCATCAGGGAAGAGTGCATTGTCGGCCTGGGAAAAAGATTGTACCATTTCGACACTGGTATATTGAAAATGTTTCTTTGAGAAACGATTCCGGTTTGTTCATAGTGGAACAGATTAATTCTGAAATCAAAGAAGCAACTCAAAAATCCTAAAAGGCGATATTTGAAGATATGGAGGAAGTTATGTGTGCCATTTCTTCTACAAATTCATCAAAAGAAGCTGCATCGGTTGACACATGTTTGATTTCGATGAGTTCTACTAGTGGACCCAGAGCTGTAGCTAGAGCCGGAGCTGTAGATGGAGCTGGAGCGGGAGTCCGAGCTATAGTCAGAGTTGATCCTAGTGTTAGTGTCGGTACCAATGCTGATGTCGATGATGATACTGGTGGTGTGAGAGGTGCTGATGGTGTTTTTGAAGGAGGCATGGATGACGGTTATCATGAATCTGATGATACTGATATTGAGACCCACAATTGATGTGTATTGTATTTTTGGATTGTTAATATGTGTAATTTTTTAATGCAATGAGGTTTTATTATTGTTATACTAAATTTTATTGCAGGGTTTCTGATTGTTTCTAAATATATTGAATTATTTATGATATATATTTGTTTATGTAGTAGTTATGTTTTATTATTATTATATTGAATTGTATCCCCCATAAACGTGACCAATGTACCTCCTCAATGATGTTTCTCTAAGGTTGACCCTCTATCTCCTCTGGTACACCTCTGATGGTATGTAGTCCAATTTTTTATTTTTTTCTTAATGATGCTACTCAACAAGATTCACTAGTCATTTTGTGAGTTTGATGGCTTGTACTGATATACAGGATAATGAAGCATGCTATGTAGTGAACCAACATGAAAACATTCCGATGCAACTGATTTTCTCCCACAACTTGCAACCGGGATTTATGTGAATATAAAATTCAAGAGGTAATTATTATTTTATACCATTTTTTGTAATAAATTAGAAACTGTTTTATTTTTGTTTTTAATCAAATTTACTTGGAATACAACATGCCTGTATAATTGATGATTTTGAGTTTACTATTCAGTGTTCTATATTCGATCATCAGGACATTGGTTTGTATGATGGTTGAATAGTTGATCCTGAGGTGTGCACTTTTTAATATTGTACCTTTATATTTTTTTATATCAAATGATATATTATATGCATACCTTCATAATATATTTTTACTGTTCGGTTTCTATATTCATATTTTGTTCACTGAGTGGTGGTTCTCAGCTCACATCAAAAATTCGTGATCGATTTTGGCTATCCTATATAGGTAGTGGGAAGACCAATATCACTACTACATTTAAAGGGACATGATTCCAATGAAATTGTATTGATTTCCTTTATGTTTTTGTTTATATAAGTGGAGGATACTCATGAACTGACATTACTTCAATATCAATGAATATTGATAGGAGTTGGATTTATCTTGGTGACATTAATGCTATTTTGAGGCGTAATTAAAAATATAATTGTAATTTGTATATAATCATAGCATGTGAATTTTTTAATTGTATTGTTAAATATGGCTTGGAAAAAGTTGCAATATCTGGATTGGATTAATCGTGGAGTCGATATACTGATAACGGGAGGCTGGAATGTTGATTGGATAGGTGCTTTGTGTAATTGGATGAAAGTAATAGTGCAATTTAGATATCTGGACCCACGCTTCCAAGATTTCATTCTGATCATTATCCTCAATTAATTTAATTCTATATTAAGAGATCATAGTGAACCACACTTCCTTCCATCTTTAACAATTCATGGCTTGTTGTGTCAGCTTGTAGATAAATCGTTTTGTATTCCGGAAAGATTTATTTTGTGGGATGTCCGCTACATATTCTAACATGCATGATAATGATTTTAAAGGACATACTGAAAGAATATAATAAAGAATCAAATTTTAATATTGATAGTGACATTAAAGAGGCTTAATTTCATATGATTATTCTCCAACAAAAAAAACATGCCTCAGGATGTGCTATCTCAGGAGGAGATAAAATCCATTTTCAAAATTGATATTATCCTAACACTAAAATAGAACTTTTCTCATAATAAATTAAATATTAGATGGATAAAGGATGGGTATGTAAATTCACTTTTTTGATAGCATGCATGTGGAGATAAATGTGAGAAGGAGTCTCATTTATCTATAAATTAATAGTAATATGCTTAGTTCTATGAATGAAATTACAAATTCCATGACTTTTTATTTTTAGGACATTTGCAGAGATAATGGAGAATGGAAAATTAAAAAATTAATCAAATGAAATGAACCAATAATTTATGATTTTCAGAATAGAAGGCTAGGTGAGTCCCATTGTGAAAAAGAAGATTCATGCATCACTCTAATAATTAAAAATGGATACTGTTACTGGACCAGATCTCTTGATAAAACTTTTTTCATGTTTTAATGGTACAATTCTCATCTTTATGTAATAAATTCTATGAGGGAATTTTTTATTCATTAATAAATTCATTTTTGGGTGATGTCCAAAATAGTTGTATTAATCCAAAAAAGTTAAATCCCCGAATATGAAGGATTTAGGACGATTTATATTGGATTTTGTATACAAAATTTCATTAAAAAATCAGGACGCACATGATGTGTGAGATTTCTAAGGGTTATATTTTGAAAAATATGTTTGGGTTTTCCCTCAAGGGAATATTCAAAATTTACTCTACAATGTTTTTAAATGGGTGAATATCATGAAGATGAATGTAAGGATAGTAATTTGTCCTTGAATACTGATATATAAAAATATTTTTATACAATAAAATGGAGTTTTATTTTTTCTATTCTGAAAATGAACGTATTTTCACAGAGTTTCATTGATTTTATTTGTTCTAACCTATGCAGTTCCAGGATCTCTATTCTGGTTAATGTGTCCCCAAGGGATTTTATCTAGTGTTCAAGATGAGTTAGTAAGGGAGATCCTTTATTTCAAATTTTATTTCATATAGGTGAGGATTATCATAATTTTTATATTATTAATGATATTAATTTTGGTCTTTATCAACACATGGGGTTTGGGATGTATTTCTTTGCACCATCACATTTTTTATGCTGATGATATTTTTCAATTTGGTAAGGCTGATATTGTTACTATTTAATACATCAAAAGCATTTTTTCACATTTTTAAGATGTTTCAGGTCAGGTTATCACCAGGAATAAGTATTCTATTATGTTTGGAAATGGAGTGTCAAATTTTAAGAAGAATTGGGTGGTGTAAATATTTGGTGTGCAGAATGGTTCACTTCCATTTATTAACCTTGGGGTTCCCCTTTTGTAGGGTAGAGTGAAAAGATGCTATATAGAGAATATTTCTCTAAAAATTGTTAACCAGTTGGAAACATGAAATGGGAAGACCATGTCTCAGGTATGTAGAATTTTCTTGGTTAATTTTTTCATCACCTAAATTATTTTATACTGTTTATCACTATATATATTTCCCATAATTATTGTTGTAGAATTGAATCAAATGAATCAAAATTTCGTTTTGACTGAATCGATTCATGAATGGAATTTATTATCAATTTCATGGAATTATTGTGTCAATACTATGAAAATGGGAGGTATGGTAGTTAAAGATACCATAATAATCAATGATTCCATGATAAAAAACATCCCTTGGAGGTTAATTTCAACTTATGACCCCTCTTTGGAATATCATTTAACTAGATTTCAAAACAAATTGCACACCATATATACCATATATGTGCCCAATATAGTATGGACTAGTAGGGGGATGGCCAGGGGGAGGGGTAGGGGGACTGGAAGGGGGAGGGGCAGCGGGGAGGGTGCATGTGAGGTGTAAGGGGGCCTATCCGGGGGGTGTCCAGGGTATGGGGGGTCTATTTGGGAGGTTGTCTAGGGTATTCCTAGGGGGTTTCCAGGGTCTGGGGGAATTTGTCTGGGGGTTGTCCAAGGTCTGGGGGGTCTATCCAGGGTCTAGGTCTGTCTCGGAGTTGGTATCCCGGGTCTGGAGGGGGGGTCTGTCTGGTGGGGGGTGTTCTGCATCAGTCTAGGGGTGTCTGAGGTATGGGGGGGAGTTAGAAAGGAATTGGGGAGAGTGTATGGTGGGGCACAAGGTAGTGGGGAGGGTGCATGTGGGGTGCAAGGGGGTTGGGGTGGGGGTGGGGTGTAAGGGGGTGGGAATCATTAAATAAATATTATTTAATATTTTAACCGTCTCCAAACATGATTACTCTATTATTCTTATTTTTTTCTATTTAGACCATAAGACTCTTACTATTGCTTTATATTCTAAACATCCATCTTATTTCTCTTCAATTTTATATTCACGAATCATCATATGCTAAAATATTTCAATGTTTTCATTAACTATATGGGTTCTCATTTGTACGCATTATATATATTAGAGTATGTTATTGGTAAAGTAATTATATTATATGAATATCCACATAAAATCGAATGATTTCATAAGTTAAATGTGTTCTCATTTTTATGCATTATATTTGTCTGGATTCTTTGATCCTTCTAATGATTCAGGTTCATGAACCATTGAACATTTCAATGATCATACTGATGATGGTGGTGGTGGTGGTGGTGGTCTGAGAGGAGGTGATTATGATGTTGGTGTTTATATAGGAGATGATGAGAGACATGATGGTTATGGTGATGTTAATATTGAGGTACATTTCATATGTAAATTTTATTCTTGGTTTATACATTTAATTTTATCATATAATTATTTTTATTATGTTGATATTGATATTGAAATTTTATATTGTTTATATTAGAGATAGTTAGAATTATTATGATATTTATTTTATTATACTTTACTTATGTTTTATTTGAATGGTGGTGTTTTTTTTTCTCGTAGCTAGAGGCTGTGAGTACTGCTATAAGGTGTAGCTATTATTGAAGAATTTGGTGATTATGTATAGCTGGGTAAAAATAAAATAACATGGTTATTAATTGTGGAAATAGGATCTATTTTCCATGGTTTTGAAAGAGTAATTAGGGACGAAGATTCATGGTTTAACAATTGGGGGATGGCAGGGGTGGGGATGGAATATGGACTAGCAGGGGGAGGGATAGGGGGACTGAAAGGTGGAGGGGCATGGGGATTGGAAGTGGGGATGGCAGCAGGAATGGAAAGCGGAGGGGCAGGGGGACTGGAAGGGGGAGGGGCAAGGGGACTGGCAGGGGGACTGGTAGGGGGCCGGGAGAGGGGTTGTCTGGGGTTTGTCTTGGGGGGGGGGTATGTATAGGGTATGTCCTAGGGGGGTTGTCTGGAGGGTGTCCATGGTATGGGAGGGGTTCTGTCTGGGAGGGTTGTCTAGGGTCGGGGGGGGGGGGTTGTCCAGGGTGTGGGCAGAGTGGAGGTCTGGACTATCCAGGGGAGTCTGTCCAGGGTCTTGGTCTGTCCTTGGAGGGGGGTGCTTTTTCCAGGGTTTCTCTGGGGGGTGTCTCGAATTTGGGGATTCTATTTGGGAGTTGTCCATGGTTTGGGGGGGGGGGGGTTCCAAGGACTGGGGGTGTCTATGGTCTGGGTGGGGGGGGGGTTATCGTCAGTCTATCTGGGGGTGTCCAGGGGGTGTCCCGGGTCTGTGGGGGTGTCCAGGGTCTCTCTAGGAGGGGGGGGGGATGTCCAGGGGAGTGGGGGGGGGGGGTGCATAAGAGAATGGGTGTTGCATGGGGGATGGTGGTTATTTTTTATAGTTTTTTAGAACCTATGTCCAAAGTTAGAAATCTTGGCATTCGGTCCAATGCCACAGTTTCTAACCGTGGCAGGAAAATGTGTCCATCCTCTATTATATCCATAGTTATAAAATGTGGCTATAGTGATATTACCATGGTTGGAACAATAGTTTTATACCAATATCCACATATTTAACCCTGGCTATTGACCTGTAACCATGGTTTAAAACCATGGCTATAAGTCTAGGCCTATATCCATTCCAAACATAACCACAATTTCTCAAACAGTGGCTAATACCTATAGCCACAGTTTAAAACTGTGGCTATAGCCCGAATTTGAAGTAGTGAAAATATATTCATTATATATATATTTTTTTAAATCAATATAATTTAGTGATATAAAATGAAATACACCGTTCATGGAGACGGTAGGTCATACGTATGAATTAACATTATTTCCATATTCTCAATATATTTGATGAAATAAATATAAATAACATATTAGTATTATAGAATTGCATAGTTTCATCATAATAATCTTTGTTACCTTCCACGTAAAGAGTGAATGGATGATAACGCTTTGTGTGGTGGTAGTTCATCGTAAACACGAGTGACGTTATCGCATTCCCACAGAATGGAATGTAAGAACATATTGATGAAATATTAAATATATATATACAGTAATATCATATATATATATATAATATATAAACATTTAATTCTTCATTATATACGACTGTGATAGGTGTTGGTGGAAAATGAATAACATCAGTTTGTGAGGTGGTAATCTGCCGTACACACGAATGATGATTTCAGATCCCATTTTATGTAAGGGGAGATTTAAATAAGTTAATACATTGAAAAAATAAAATATATGTTTATGAGATACATTTTTGTTATTATATCATCATAATAAAATAATATTTTAAGGATTTGGAAGAAGAATTAAGACAAAAATGCATGTTTACGAATTTACCTCTTCATTGAAGAACCTATTTAAGATTATTCTTAAACCCTACTTAAGAGGGATTAAATAAAAAATATGTTGACCATGATGTTTTGGATATAATTAGGAAATTAATTTGTTTAGGTATTTTCTGAAACACAAATTTTTATTGTGTGAAGAGGTGATGAGAGGGGGTGACCTTTTATAAGTGAGGTGTGTGGAACAATTGTAATTTTTTCAAAAAAAAAAGGTGTAGACACATTTTTTCGCATGTAAAATAGATTAAATAATGTATAATTATCAAAAATTATAGTAAATAATGATAAAGTATGTCCATACAATGGGTTTTGGACATATTTATAAGTCATTTAACCCCTTATCGTCTAATTATATCCCTATGGTAATCATGTTGTATCCTTAACTCTAATAAATAATTTATCCTGGTTTTATTATTAATTAAATTATACATTTCATTTAACCACATTAGATTTTTTAAATTATACTAATTCTAAATATGGAATCCATTTATTAAAATTGATCTAAAAAACTGGAATAATTTTATTTTTTATTCAACTTGTATACAGGATGAGAAAATGGGTTTTTTTTGAGAAAATTTTTATATATAGAGAAAGTCATAAAAAATTCAATATTAAATTAATTAAAATAAAATTAATGATATTAGTAAATATAGAGTTGAACTTATTTTACTTTTCAAACTATATTAAAAAATTGGGACGTTTATAAATGTGGTAAGTTAAATGATAATTCTGAATAAAAACTCAAAATTTCAATACACACTGAATACATTATCATTATGGAAACGTTACAAAAAATTATTACAATATAAGTTTGAAATATAAAATTTAAAAATAAATAATATTTTTTGAAAAAAATTTGTAAAAGTGGTAATATTTACATGTGTTTTTTTTTCAAAATCTTAAATATAATCATTTTTTGAGAAAATAATATTATCAGAACATATATATACATTTATAAAAATAAGTACTTTATTGTCAATATGACTTATATATATAAAACATTGTATTTTATATTTAAAATTTATTTATTAATGATTATATATCTATGTTAAATGAATAAGATATAATTTTCATGTTTAAATAATAATATTAAAATTATATCTCGGTTTGTTAAAATTCAATGTCATGTGTAATGGAAGATCAACTAAATGTTACATGTTATGAAATATAAACATGTTTTTTTCATGTAATTAACGAATTCAATGAAATTTATTTTATTTAAAGGAAAAATAAAAAATAAAATTGGTGTTACATTCTACTACCTTAAAATTAATTTCTACCTCAAAATTTAACAAACTAATAAAAAAATGATTATTATTATATCTCACCATTTCCACATATTCTCTCATAGATTCTTCAAAAAAGTGTTATATCTACAAATCATTGACCATTAGTGTGGAATTTTTTCTAAATATATTATCTCCATGGTCCTGAATCTCTGCTATTAATTCATTATAAGATATTTTACACTCCAATGGTACTACCTTGTTGTTTAGCATAAGTGAAAAATTTGGTATGTACTTTCTCAAGATAGATACATGGAACACCTCAGGATCCTGAGATAGAATTTGTGTCAGTTCTAAATGATAGTATACTATACATATATGAATATTAATCTCCAAAAATACTATATATGTAGGGCCTACCATTTACTTTTTTCTAAACCACATACAATTATTCCATAGATATATTCATAATAATACCTTGTCAACAACATTAAAATATACATCACACTAGCTATTTAAAGAATAATGTTTCTGCTGACTCTGAGCTTCACTGATATTTTTTTTCTATAAACTTTTCTTATATTTGTTTTTCTATATCATTCCCTAATCCCTTTATTTCACATTCATCATTATAGTTAATTGGATTTCTAGTCTTTCTTCTAAAGGGGGATTTATGAGGAGCCATTTGAATGGTCATGTCAAAGCTATGATTGTATGAAAACTGAATTGGATGATGTTTCTGATCCATAACAGTATTAAAATATAAAGAAAATTATCCCAAAATAACCCTTAATGTTTTAATTTATCTAATGGAATAAAAATATATCTAAGGATTATACATAGTTCCAAAAATTAACTCTGTATTAAGATCATTTTAAACACTTAACCAAAACATCAACGTATAACTTGTATCCCCATAAAATTCAAATTAATGAGGTTCTCCATGCAACTGTACCAAATAATTAATTTATAACTATGAAATTTTATCAAGAGAGAAATATTATTTGATAGCGATGAAGTATTTTAAATTTAAATTTTTATCGACTACAAACCATATTGCATTATTCCATTTAAAAATTCTGGAGTGTCCAATGTGAATATACAAGGTGATGTTTTCATATTTCTATTATGGTATTAGTATTGAATTTAACATACCCTTAGGATTTTATCTCTCATACTTATCTTTATAAAACACTGAACATTAGGATAATACAATTATATATATGTGTGTTAATGCCTTCCAACTAGAAATAATCTTTCAAATCTCAACACATCTTCATACATCAAGGATGAAAAATGAATAAAAATAATATTTTATTATAAAAACTCATTCATTAAATCTGGTTTGAACTAAACACATTCAATATTCCTGAACCTTATCATTCCATTATGATCATGGTTAAGCTCAATAACATTTCTAACCTTGTTTTGGAGATCTTCATCTTCATTTTGCACCTTATTAATAATTACACGGATAGATGGTTGAACATTCAATTTAGTAAAATAAAATTTCTACCATCCTAGTTGTATTTCTAGATCCATAGTTTGAAAATAAATAAATAATGGATATTTGATTATCCTCTTCTTCGATAAGAAAGCATGAACCTTTCTACATAAAGTATCAACCAACTAGTTCTATTTCCCGTAGTTTAATTTTATTGATATGCCATAATATTTAATCATCTCTAACACTCTTCTCTAGTTTATATTTAACTCCTTATATGCGAATATATATTTCAATGTTTTTATTGATATATATATATATCATTTTCTCCTCTAATATAATGCATCTATATTTTTAATGAAAAAATCACCACAACTAACATAGAAAAATGGTTTGGTTAATTTTTTCACCAACCTTCAATTTTCATGAGGCGTAATTTATACCATTATATTTTTAAAGAAGAACATATATCAATCCCTTATTCGATGTATCACTATATATTATAGAACCTTATCAAATAAAGGGTAATGTAATAACATGTGTGTTGAAAAATATTCACTCCAATGACTTAAAATTTTCCTAGCATTCATCTATCAAAATTAATATGGATCCCTTTAATGTAAACATTGTGAGTTGAATAGATATTCATAATAAATTCCCCATAAACCATCGATAATATCAATGTATTAATAAAAAAATATGGATATCTATCATCATGGTTTGGTTGGTCTAACATTCAATATCCTCTATCTTCTATAGATATAAATATATATACTCTCTTTGGATTATATGACATAAAAATGAAAATATTCCACATGAAAATTAACAATTTTTAAAATTTTCATATATTTTATCTTTAGGGTCATTATTACAAATCTCATGTGACCTCCATACTATTTCTATCTCTTTAAATAGATATAAATATTATCTATAAATACTACCCAAAATTTAACAATGAAATCATTGAATACAAAAATTTTTAACTATAGGATGATAACAAAAGAATTAGTTTGACCAAATGGAATCACAAAATATTAATAATTTCTATACCATGTATGGAATGTTATTCTGAGTTTATACTCCTTGTTTAAACTCTATTAATTTTAGTAATAACAAATTTTAATCATGAAAAAGTCTTGAGATCCATGAAGTCTATCAAAAGGAAAACAATATGAGGTATAAGATACTTGATCATGATTGTGATATTTTTTCGCTCCCGATATTAATACTATGTCATGAAGATCCATATATATTTTTAAAAAATAGAACATTTTTCTCCAAAAGGTGACACAAATTGCTGAATGAATCCCTTATCAAGGATATTATAGATTTTGTTCTTCAATTTATGGAACTCAATCCAGGCCATTATATATGGAGTCTTGAAAATAAGTGTGATACTAGGGGTTAGTTCAATTTATAACTCAAATATACGGTTTTGTAGTAGTCTAGAAAAATCATCAAGAAATACATCAAAAAAACCACACAATAAAAAATGTATTAAATTTTTATTTTCATCCAAACTATATGAGATAAACATCCCTCTCTAAAATGAATATAAACTCATAAAATGGATGTCATTTTAATCAGAAGTCTATATTTCTTTCCACACTACTACACGATAATTGATTGGTTTATAATATCTAATGTGATATACATTACACAAAAATTAATATACTATTTTTTTATAAATCCAATCAATTGATAATATAACATTTAATTTTACCTAAAGAAGAATAATAATATTTACAGAAATCACATTCTAAAAAACATCAATTAGAGGGGAATAATTTACTTGATAAGAAATCATCATACCATTATGGGTTTTCATAGCTAATTATAAATATAATACATTGGGATGACTCTTGATACCCTTAAAAACTATTAAAATATAAATAGTTTTTTTGATATATAGTGAAATATGATAGTAAAAGTTATATAATGGATAATAAGTGTAGAATACACCACATCATCATCAAATCCCTCATTAGAAATAGTGAAAACATGATATTTACCTTTGTCTCTTGGCATAAATGGTTATTAACTCAGATCATACTCACTTACCATTAGAATTGATAATTATTTAACATAATTATAGTAGTATTTTTGTTTGAAACACAACAGTGAGGGTGGTTTGTTCTTTGATTCATTCTCTTTATTTTCTTAATTAGAAAATTTATTTCCATCACATTGGTATTCAATTTCCCAATAACCTTAGTTCACACACATAAAACATTTAAAGGACCCCTTAAGATAATTTTTACAATTGTTTCTATAAAACATTGAGCATAAGAGACATCTCATCTTTGTATCTCCATGCCTTTTGGAGTTTCTTCTAGACACATTCTTCCTTTTATTTTCAAAATCTTGATATTTATGTGTAATTACATTCCCTATTTTTACCATAATATCACATTAAATGGTTTATTTATATACAATGAAGACCTTTATGAATATAAACCTTTATATAATTTGTCTTAAAAATTGAATAATCAGTAATCGATATGATTTTTTTGGATGATAATGCTATTAGTGTACCTCAAAAAATTTTATTATTTTTTTCAATTTGGTTCCAACCAATTCATATTACATATAATTTATCACAAATAATATCATGTCCATTTTTTATTTATAATATGGGGTATTAACCTATTCAACAATATTTTATTAAATATATCCCATTCCTTAAAGTCAATTTTATCATGTTCCCTTGAATTGTTTATGAGATCCCCTAATGTCTGCTTCTCCTTACACATGATAATCAACCAAAACAAAATTTTCATTTTCAAAACACTGGAGAATGTCAAGTGTCATTTTAGTTGTATAGGCCCATTATTCAAAAAACAATGGGTAAGTGGAACCACTAAAAGAAGATAGTTGTTTCTTCACGGAGGACCCAAAAAAACATCATTCCCTCCATTTTTGGCATGGATGTTCCACATGATTCTAATCTATAGAATGTTTTGTGGGCATAGACACCTGATTTTTCATTCTATATCCTATAACCCTTAGATTTTTCCATTGTAAAATCATTTCATTATCCTTCAAAATCAACATTAAGACAGTTAATTTAGGTTATATGAATATAAACAAATAGTTTAAGAACCCTCAATCATAGATCCTAACAAAAAAATCATGAATAATTTATTATACTATGTCTATATAATGATTTTTTAAATCAAATAATCAATAAGATTATCAAATTTTATAAATAGGAATCACTAATTTAAATCCTTCATGATGGTTCATAAAAAGTAGTAAAATTTATAAATATTATCCCTAGGTACATTCAAACCAGGTGAGAAGAAAATATTGTTTTATACTTGAATTATATCCCCATTAAATCATAGGCAAAATAAAAGGAAGTTATCATAGATGGAAAATGATATAGAATGAAAAATCAAAAGGATTTTTCTTAAGGATAATAACTTTTCATTGAAAATAAACATTAAAAAATTTTCATTAGTAAAATATTTTAGAAATAAATTTTTTCGAAAAAAAATAACAAATAGATATTAAAGGAAAATAATATTCATGATGACAATAACATTTTTTCATGTCGTACGCTTTAAAACAAATATTATTTAACATTTTTGGAAAAAGCAAACCACGAATTGTTTGGAAAATGAAAAAAAGATTCCTTTCAATAAAATTTTAAAACAACAAGTCATGGTTTAAAATTTATTTATATAGTAATGAAATAACATTAAAATAAATTTTAAAATTTGTTTTAAAGAAAATGGTCTTTGTATGAAAATGTATTTTTGACTGAAGAGGGAAATATTTTCAGATTCGTTTAAAAAATTATTTTGAACTCATGAATACATAAATAATGTAAATAAAGAAAAATATGTGTTCAAATGACATAATAATAGGAAAAGAAAACACTTTAGTTTATTGAGACATTTATTATAATATTATATCATTGAAATCAAAATAATAATCCATCTTGATAAATAATGAGATGTTATCATAAACCATTAAAACAGTTTTATTTTTTTAAAAATAGTCCCCATTAAATAATAACATCAAAGTAATCATTAAATATATTAAAAATATGTTTATTAATTATAAAATGATTCAAATTATATATTTATAGAACTAATATAAAAGGATAGGTTCATAACATAACTTATCTCCCAAAGAATGAAATTTAAAACAAAAATACCTTACCTTATGTATCGAATTACTTCATAAGGAATAACAAAATCTTATAAAATTAATATATGTTTATTATAATTATAATATATAATCATAATTATATATATCATAAAATATATTATTTAATTATGACCTTTAATTACCCAATAATATATTATTCTTTATTGATGTCACATTTAGGGATATAACAACTATGTTTTTCATATATGTTTTGATTTTTTAATTTTCTCCTCTTATATTGATCATAGATACATAAAATATATACTTTAAACCATGATATAAACATCAATAATATAGACTATAAATTATTTTATAGTAATCTATAAAATTTAGAGATAGGAAATGAACTACATCATTCATCGAGACGGCTGACCATATATATAGATGAATGTTGTTTATATCTTTTTAATATATAGAAGGAAATATATTTAATTAAATTATTAATATTAACGAATATTTTTTATTTTATATATGTCACATATTTTCATTATTATTATCTATATTACATTATATGTAAAACATGAATAAATCACATTGCTTCATGAGGTTGTCGTCCTTCATACAGTCGAGGGATGCTATTGTATTCAATAAAAACAGAATGTAAAAAGTCATATGATATATAATAATTCAGTAAGTATAATAATATTATATATATCATATATATAAATTTATTTCATCACTATATCCATATGTGATACATTGTGATGGAAAATGATTGACATTTGTTTCGGAGTTGGTGGTCTGTTGTACAAACATAAAAGATTTTGTATCCAAGTTGATAGAAGTAAATATGGATATACATTTTCAATTAACATAATAAAATATCAATATAAGTTATATTTTTGTATTATATCATCTTGATAGAAGTATATTTTCATATGTGGTAAGAAGAAATAAAAAAAAAATGCATGTTTGACATTTTACCTCCACTTTAGAGAGCCTCATTAGGTTTATATATAAAGCCTTATTTGGAGGGATTCATAATAATCATTTTAAATATAGGAAGTTGGTAGGATATTAGATAAGTAAATTTGTTAGTTATTTTCATATCCATATTGTGTTGATAATGGGAATACAAAATGAGACTGGTGGCATTTTATATGTAAGTTCAGTGGCGCACATGTAATTTTTTGAAATAAAAATATGTAACTATATTTTTAACATTAAACATGGATACAATTATTAATTATTATCTATCATTATTGGTTATAATAAAAAATATATGTCCAAAAATGGGTTTTAAACAATTTTTTTGGTCATTTTACCCCTTTCATTTTAATTTAACCCCTTAGTAAACTTGTTTTAACTTAAACAGTGGGGAAACATTATTAGTGTTTTTAATATTAATTTTTTATGAAATTAATGAGAAAATTTAATATAATATATATTATTTTGATTAAAAATATTTAATTCATTTATCAAAATTCAACTCAGATATGTGTTAGAATGTAATATACAATTAAACTCTTGTATATTATGAGGACATTATTTTCCAAAGAGAATTGTTATCAAAAATTGGGAAAGTATTAATATAAAAAATCAATATGAAATTGACTCTAATGTCTAAAATTGGATTAATAAAAATATAATTGAACTAATTTTACATTTATTACTATCATAAAACAATTATGGTGTTTTAAATCTTGAAATTTAAAATACAATTGAAAAATACCATAATTTTTCAATATTCATTGAAAAATAAATCTTTTCCAAAAATTATCAAAAAATAATTCAAAGATAATATTAAAATAAATATTTTAAAAATTAAATTACATTTTTAAAATAAATAATATAATGGTGGTAAAAATTACATTTATCATTAATATTGAAAATTAAATTAATATATTTTATGAGATAATAGATTTTTCAAAATATATAATGAGTTTTATAGAATTTATCTTTTTTCTAATATGATTTATTTTTATAAAAACAATATATATAATATTTACACATTATTTATTAAGATTTATATTTATATGCTTAATGGATTGGTTATAATGGTTTCATTTATATAATAATAATAATAATATATTCTGGTTTGTAAAAACTCATTATCTTGTGTACCACAAGCGCAAATCAATGTATCATGAACTGAAAGATAAACATTGTGGTGAGTGTAATGAAAGTGATCTATGAAGTTTAATTTTTTTTGCAAAGAATCATTCAAAATAACTAGTCTTATTACAGTAATATAAAAACATAGGTTTCAATGGAATGTCTAATGTAAATTAACTAGATCAGAAATTAACATTGGTTTTTTGTAGTGAAACCCAATCCATTCCTATGATTACAAAAAATTCAAACAATTGGAGAACAAAACTATTTATAGAAATAAAATTCCCACAAACCTTTACTAGAGAATAATCACATAAATAATATGTGGTCATCATTCTATTAGGGTTTTCCATGAAAATTAAATATATAGTCATAAGGGATATTAAATAACATTCGTTAATAATTTTTTTTAAAGGGAATTGATTTAAATAAGATTAAATATGATACAGAAATTTTTTATGATACCTGTCACCACCAAAAATTTACCACTCTATTTTAAATCCCTTGAAAATACCATAATTTTTAGTATGCCCATTAGGCATCTTCAATCAAAAAGGTCAACAATTCATAGGTGTTCTAAATCAAGAAACCTCATTTTTAGTCATTAAATCATTAGGATTATCCAAGGTATTTCATTGTAATTATTCAAATAATTAATGATCGTTCACACAGATATTTTTAATTTCCATAACATATCTAATAGATTTTGAAACTATTTTTGTAGTATGTTCAATTATCGTGCACCTAGTGATGATTAGGTATAGTTCAATGCACTATTTTTGGAGTTATTACCCCTTGGTAAAAGTGTTAAAGACCAAACATCATCTGTATTTTTTAAATAGTTATTTATTTTTGTTAAAACCCCTCACTCTATCCTTCTTATAACTCTATGATATTTTCTTATACATAATGATATTCATGGAGTTATCACTAAATTGTTCACATCCTAATTTTTAATGGTATAACAAAACATGCATTGAAATGGCAATAGCAACCAAAAACCCTCCAACATATATATCATATATTAATAGATGAATATTAATTACATTAAATAATGATCCATCAATGATTTTTTTGATCTAGTGCCTTTAGAAACTCATATACATAAAAAATTAGTTCATTGGTGATCAACATCATCTCCTACTATGTTTATCATTACTAAAATCTTACATAGACATATCAAACATAATACTTTTCTTCATAACCAGGGGGAAAGAATCATAAAAAAGGGTGATACTAGAAAATCAGAAAGAATAATGGGATATATCCAAATTAAATTTTCATATGGGTTTTAGAACATGAGAATAATATTTGAAAACCATGCGCTTCATATTATAACACTTGAAAAGAGATGGTTTTCAGAAAATTTTCATCATATTATACCCCATGGAAAATAAATTATCCCCATAAAATTTTCATTATAGAATAACATATTTAAAAAAATAGGTTTCATAAACATCTAATCATTGGATGACCTGTGGAAAATAATATACTTTAGAAAACTGTACAATATAACATAAACCATAAAAAAGAGACATATTTTATAAAACATTCTTCTTTACATCATTGAAAAACCATTAAAATGGAATTGGTTTTATGAACATATATTGAACATAAAAATAATACAATAAATTAATTGTTTAAGGATTTTATCATTGTATAACATCCCCAGTAAATCATATGTAAATTAAAATAAGTCACAAATAAATAGAAAATGATTCTAGAAGATCACTTAGAACAATTTTTGAGGAAAATAATGAAGGATCACTAATATCTATTGTAGTGTCATAAAATGATGTTGATGATCAATATACAATAGGGGAGGTGGGGGTGAATTATAATCTTTAAAAATTCCTTTGGAACTTTTAAAGTTGATATAATCCTTTCTATTATTTGAAAAAGTTAAACATAGTAAATACACAAACCTATTGGTTTAACAAACTTGCTAGATTTCTGAAATATGATTTTTCTAATTAAGCATAATAATAGTTTATAATGGAGAGGATTCTACCTTAAATTGTATTGAATCATACTAATCAGAGTACATGAATAAGAAAGTATAAAATAGTTATACTTTCCTTATTAATCAAAATATAGTGGAAAACAAACTTGAAACACCATAAGTAACAAGTATGAAATATTATAACCCAATGTGTAGGGTGTCCAACAACCTTAGATAAAGTTCCCTTGATTTATACATTCAAGAAAATCTATATTACCCACACCATGGTAAGCCCTCGATATAAATATCAGATTCTGTCTTGCTATCCCTGCATGCCCTCAAAATTCAAGGTAGTCGGCACACTTATCTTCCTTAACAAGAAAGTCCTAAAACATTAAGGTAGTAGACACATTTTTCTTTATTAACAATGAAGTCCTCAAACTATAAGATTGTAGGATCCTCAGTCTTCCTATCCCTAGAAGACCTCGCATGTACTCAACAACATTCAGAGTCACATGATGAAAGCTAAACAAGATGTTCAGTATGCACAAAGAATGAGATTATCTCTCCCTATAAATCACATCAACAACATGTAATTTATAGATTTGTACATCAGTCTATTAATGTTCTTGTTGATGATGATATTTCTTTCAAATGAGCTCTTATTTATAGGCACATCATCAACAGTTGACTCCCTCCACCAAAAGGTCATATTTTTCTATGAATCTCGAAGGGACCTGTATACGTTTCAATAAATTAATGGTTGGTTATAAATATAATAAACAAAATCATTTCATAACTATAACTCTGGTAATAAAATATGGTTGTTCAACTAACTCTAATTTTATGGATACTAAGGGAAAAAATGTACAGTGTCTAAGAACATTCAGATTCTATATTTCTTGAGTATTCAGATTATATTTTTTAAGGAATTTAGAATCCTAATACTATAGATTTCATAGTATGAATTTAAATGAATTCAGAACCTGAATTATAAATAATTTGGAACCTAAATTATATAGAATTCGGAACCTGAACTCTAAAGAATTTAGAACGTGAATAATATGGAATTCGGAACCTGAATCCTATGAAATTTGAAACCTGATTTCAAAGAAATTCGGAACCATATTTCTATGGAATTCTTAGTCTGAATTTCAGATAATTTGGTGTTTGAATTTTAAAGAATATGGAGTCTCAATTTCCGAGAATTCGGAATCTGAATTTCAGAGAATTTTGAGTCTGAATTTTTGAGAATTCGGAGTCTAAATTTCAAGGAATTCAGAGTTTGAATTTCAAGGAATTAGGAGTCTGAATTTGAATCCCAAAAATATAGTACTCTATATCTAAGTATTTATAGAATTATGATGTTTTAGATGTGAAACAAATTTTTACATTTAGGAATAAAAATAGTTAGATATAGAGAAACTAAAACATAAACAATGAAAACATGGTATCGATAAATTTTCCGCGGGGAAGGAATATTTTACTTATTAAGGAAAATAACATTTTCCTTATGATAGAGTGTTTATGATTTTCAAAACATAAAGGAATTGATAAGTCATAACAAAACCTTATTAACTCAAAAAACTCTCCCTTTCTTGGGAAGAACAAACATACCTACTAAAAAGAATATAAAGACTTTAGAATTTTATGAACTAAAAAATAAAAACATATCTCCCTCTACATATGGATCAAAGTGAATACGAATAACTCCCACTTAGGCTTTTTAAACCCTAAGGATCATATTCATGATTTTCTGAATGTGATTTTTCATTTTCGTACATACGAAAATCTTCATGATGAACACCCCCCTTAGAAAAACTCTGCCTTAATTAGTGAAATTTCTTCTTTACTTAGAATTATTTTTGAAATTTATTTCTCCCCCTTTGATATTTTTAAAATATAATAAAAGGAATGAAAAATTAATTTGGTACCTGAAGGGTTAGTACTAAATTAACAAAAATATGAAGGGAAATAATAATTTTATTAAGATTGAAATACTTTGTACAATCAGGAAAAAATACAACAAAAGATAAGATTTTTGAAAGATAATCCTTTTTTCTCCTTCATAATCACCCTTTTCACAATTTTTTTCAACTTCTTTATCTCTTGGGGATCCTCCACTATAGGTTTGAGAATCTGATCCTAATCTTTAGTTTTCTTCTCTAAGGATTTTATCACTTCTTCTTGAGCCTTAATATTCCTTACCTCGGGTTTCAAGAACTCATCATGTGTAAAAATCTACTCTTATATCTCAATTCTATGATCCCTTTATCTCTTCCAATTCATGGTTATAGAATTTAGCTTCCCATTCAGATCCATAATTTCTTGAATCCGAGAATTATGTTCAAGAACTTTATTTTATTCAAAACAATTTGTGATCTCCTTGATCTTCACATCATCGGTGTCAAAATCATCATTGAAACTATCTTGAAATTCAGCAATGATTCTTATCTCATCTATTTTATTCTTTGAATAAATATTCATCTTCATTCATGATCTTTTATGAGACTCATAGATAATGAGATAATAATTGAATTCTTCCTTGGGAGTGACACATTTATCTATCACCAAGGAAATAGAATCTGATTTTTGATTTAGCGAATTCTGAAGTGTCTTGCATCTCGAGTTTATACTAGGAAATAAAAGAATAGTTCCAACAAGCCTTTTCAATGACGGAACTACATAATCATTTCCGAGTTAGGATGATCTTGAATCCGAGACTTTGGTTTGTGAGGATTCATTTTCGGTTTCGACATCCTTCCTCTTCAATGAAGCACCAACTTCATTCCTCTTTTCCACAGTTTTACTAGGTGTATCCAGAACCACTTTTTCCCTATAACATCTTTCAGAATGATTCCTTCTTGATTAGAAGATTCATGTTCGTTATCTAATAGTTGAACAATTCTATCATTATCATTCCTTCTCGGCTCCTACCTCAACATCATCTGGGGGAATGAAATCATGATTTGTATTTTGATTTTCAGAAAACATATTCACTTATTACTCACCATTCTAATATATTCATGGGGTAGCATGTTATGAAGACTCATCTTTAGAAGTTCGTATTGAGAGTTTCTCAGAAGGACTATCCTTTTCATGGATATCGTCTACTTTCTATATCAAGTCCCCAGTATCACTAATGCCATCATAATGTTTTCCTTCCACTTAATCTTCTTGTGCTATTTATTCTTCTTGATGTAGTTCTGAAATCACTATCTTTTTTCCCAGAGTCTCTGGTAATGGTTCAAAAAAAAATATTCTTGTATAGGAATTTTTTCAGAGACTTTTTCAGTAGCCTTATGAAGGGATTGGAGTATCTCAGCCTCAGATGTCTTCTTTTTTTTCCTTTTCTATTTTTGTTGCTTCTCAAGCTCTTCACCAGCCTTTATCTTCCAGGATTTTTCCTTAGCATGATCCAAACCAAAACTAGGCTTCCCTATATTCTTGTTCTTCTTGTCCTCTATCGATTTTGCAGCCACTTCATCAGTATACTTATTTTTCTTCTTAGGTTTGGGGTGTGACAATTGAGTGTACTTCCCCATAGGTTTTTTTTCTTTTCCTTCTGATTTCTTGAACTTTTTCTTCCTTCCACCCTTTTTAGAGGATTCAGGCACCTCCAGTTTCTTTGAAAGAGATTCAAATTCTACTTCTAAAAAATCATGAAATTCTCTGGATTGACTATTAAATCCATCCCTCATCCTCTATAGAGTATAATCGCTCAAAAGATCTACCTTTCAATTCTTCGACATTGAACAGTGAGTAATATAGAAATACTGAAGACATTGAATAATGATATTTGAAATAATGTCCGGATACATGATAATATGATACTTCATATTTCCATTCATTATAATCTCAATTATAACCAATATATGCTTAAACAAGTTTATCTTTCTTAGGATCACCATGAAATCCATAATATAAATATCACTTTTTATTAGGGTATCCTTGTTCCCTTTTATCGGAAGGAGAAAACAATGAACCCATATCTGAAGAATCTGAAGATTTGTAGAGAGTTGAATTTTTTTGGAGATCTCACCTCCATCAAGCCAAGACAGTCTATAGCCTTTTCCTTGTCAAAATATCATATTCCATCAGGAATCTTGTGTAAATAAAACTCTATTTATCCATCATTAGGAAATCCTATCTAAATTGATGCCATGTTATAAAAAAGATCGTATATTATTTCAAATCTCTTGAAAGATTATTTTTATCATATACATTTATTGAAAAAACTAATTGTCTCATAGAATTCAATAAGAAATTATGGATACACTAGATCATGTGCTATTGGTTTTTATATACATACACTCTCCCAACTATTCAGCTTGATATTCTCAGAAACAATGGAATCATTCATGGAATAAAACAGTGGATCAACTAACCTTTCTCTGTAGATCTACCACTCAGAGATTTCCTTAATAGTTAACATTTCATTATGAAAGGAGGCTTCAACAGACATTCGGAAGTAATGAAGACCTGAGATTTTCAGAACGGGCCTATATAGGATGGAAATATTATTAACATGCAAGATTTTGGTGATAGATATGGGATTAGCATCAGGTGGCCTTTATATAGGCATTTGAAGCGATGGATCAACTTCCATGATTGATACAGCAGTTTAAAACTTTTTGAGAAGATCTAACAACTGAGATGATAGTCGAAGTATGATTATAATAGTTTCTGAACTTTTGAGGTTTTCATGAAAGACATTCAAATTTACGTAAAAGTGAATCCAAAGTGTTTAAAAAGAAATTTAAATACCCATAAGGTAAAAATAATGATTACTAAGACTTTGGAAGGGAAACACACCTTTCATATTACCAAGAATATTATTTATAATGAGGAGAATATTTCTTGAAGAACATTAGATTCATGAAACTTTGATTACCAAAACATTGACTATGAACATTTTGACTACAAAAAATCATAGAATCAAAATATGGAAAATTTCATATTGAAAATTTTAACTATGAATTTTTTTTTTGATTATGACAATTTGTTTACATAAAATTTGATTACAAATTTTTTTAACAAACATGAATGTGTACTCCCATATGAAAATAATTTTCTTAAAATAATGTGATAAGATTCAGAAAGAAGTAAACAAAGAAGGTTAACTTATAGTAATCATTCCTAAATTCTATTTAATGTATTAATATATATGATATGGTAATGGTTCTGTGAAAATATTGGAATGTTGATCATCTATTTTTACAAATTAAAGAATGATATCTCCCTCTTGTGTGTGATCCCTAAGAAAGTGATGCCTAATATCTATGTGTTTTTCATGAGAGTTATGTTCATGGTTTTTACTAAGGAAATGGAACTAGTATTATGAAACAATATTTTTGTTTTGGTACAAATTATATAATAGTCTGTGAGTGTGTGTTGCATCCAGAACAATTGAGCACAACAACTTCCAACTGCTATATATTTAGCTTCATTAGTGGAAAATACTATTGATTGTTGCTATTTCCATGACCAAGAAACAAATGAATATTTAAAAAAATGACATGTTCCCGATGTACACATTCAATCCATTCTACACCCACAAAAATCAGTATCCAAAATGCTTTTTAAAACCAAATCATTTCCAGAAGTATAAAATATTCATACATCCATGGTTCTCTTTAAGTAGAGAAAAATCATTTTCACTACCTTTAAATGGTATTCTATAGTATTGGATTGATATCTTGCACATAAGAATACTGAAAACATGATGTCTGGATGACTAGCTATCAAGTAAAGTATAATTCCTATAAATCCTCTATAGGATGTTTGATCTACTGGTTTCCCAGCTTCATCAAGATCAATTGAATTTTAGGTACTAGTGGGAGTACATATTCTCTTAGTATTGTCAAATCCATACTTTTTAAGAGGAAATTTAATATAATTATATTGGGATAAATAGATTCTTTCTGGTTTTTGTGAAATTTCAAAACTAAGGAAAAATTTCAACTCACCCATCATACTCATTTCAAACTCAGATTTCATATATCCACAAAGGAATCAATTAAATGTTGATGAGTTGAACCAAATATAATTTCATCATCATAAATTTGAAAAATCAAAACTATTTTCTTAGATTTATTTATAAAAATGTTTTTATCATCATTTCCCTTAACATAATTGTTTGGAAGCAAATACCATGTATATCTATCATACCAGGATCTTGGAGCATGATTATGACCATATGAAGAATTGGTAAGTTTGAAAACATGTTTAGGTTGTTTTGTATATTCAAAACGAAGAGGTTCTTCAACAAAAACATCCACTTGAACATAACCATTATGTAAAGCACATTTAACATCCATTTGAAAAAGTTTTAATATGAAGAATACTGGAATGGAAATTAGAATATGAATAGATTCAATTCTAGATACTGGATCATAGGTTTCTTCGTAGTGTATTCCTTCTTGTTTATTATATCCTTTAGAATAAAATCTATATTTATTACATACCATGATTCCATTTTCATCACAGTTGTTTCTAAAGAACCATTTTACTCCAATAACAAATGTTTTACTAGGTCTATCTTCTAATGTCCAAACTTTATTCCTTTTGAACTAATTTTGCTCATCTTGCATAGGTTTTATCCAATCATCATCACCTAAAGCTTCATCAGTTCTTTTTTTTCTAATTGTGAATGAAATGCTAGATGTTCTACCTCATTTCTTAAGTAAAATTTAGTCCTTACAGATTGACATATATCACCAATGATACAATCACTTGGATGATTCTTAAGTAATAATTGATTTGGGTTTTGTAAAACATATTCATCGACGTATGGTAGGAATTCTTCAGGGGTAAATTCTTCAGAAAAATTTTCTTGAACATTTTCCTTATCAGTAATATTTTCTATCAGGATTTTATAATTAGTTTTTTAAAAAAAATCTAAATATGTAGGTTGAGGAAGTTTAAAAACAAAAATATTTGTTTCATCAAATTCAACATGTACTGTTTCATCAAAAGTACTAGTATTTTTATTGAAAACTCTACAAAACTTAGAAGTTATAGAGTAGCCAAAGAAAATATCTTCATTAGATTTTGGAGTGTATTAGTGTATATTATCATTAGTATTCAAAATGAATACCTTGAAACTAAAAACCTTAATGTATGAAAATCTAGGTTTTCTACCATTCCATAACTCATAAAGAGTTTTATTAAAAAAGGTCTAATGAAAACATGATTTATAGTATAACAAGAAGTTCATACAAAATAATCTAAAAAATGTTTTCCTATAGAATATTCACTCAACATGGTTCTTGTTATATGTTAATGAATTATATTTATTATTTTAAAAACACCATTTTGTTGAGGAGTTGTAGGTGCTGTGAAGTTATGAGTAATTTCATTTCAACTACAATATGTTTCAAAATCTGTATTTTGAAATTCTCCGCCTTGATCAATGTGGATAGTTATCAACGACATTTTTTCTCATTTTTTACTTGAGATCTAAAACTTTTGAAATAAGAAAAAGCTTTATATTTCTTTTCTATAAAATAGAAAAATGTAAATATATTGTAATCATCAACTTTGGAAAATAAATAATATTTTCCTCAAAGGATTCCAGTTTATGTTGGACCAACAAGATCCATTTTCACTAACTGTTATAAATCAGTATTTGGGACTTCACCGATTGATTTAAAACATGAATTATTTTTCTTACCATATTTACAAGGATCACAAACATTTAAAGAATCAATTCTAATCTCCAATAGATCCTTAAATAGTCGTTTCATAGAGATTTTTCATATGATCCTATAGTTACAGTATACTAACCTTCTATACCATAACCAAGAATGATCTTATACTGCACTGAGGAAAGGTATATCTTGGATCCTAAGGTCTTATATGTTTATTGTGTAAACATTCTCTTGCCTATTGGCATATAGAATAAACACTTCCTTGGAATTGTGTACTAAAAACTTGTCATTCCAAAACATTAGAAGGTAACCTTAATCACATAGTTGACTTATGCTAATGAGATTGTTCTTAAGATCCTTGACAAAAAAACATATGAAATAAAAGATTTTTTGAGAAGTACAATGTTACTTATACCATTAATTTCCCCCTGAGCAATATCTCTAAAACTTAATTTTACTCCCTTCATCTTGATAATCTTTCCAATGATGTTTTTGTTACTAGTCATGTACCTGGAACATTCACTATCCATGTACCGTGTATTTCTATTGGTACTATCCTTACTTTCACGAATACAAATGTTTTAGACTTTTAGAACCCAAACATAATTTGATTCGAAAGCATTAGAAATCAAAATTTTAGGAATCCACATTTTCATTAAAAAATATGCTATATGAAAAACAAAATACAGTGTTTTGTTTAGGGAACAATGTTTTTCTCAATTCCCACAACAATTACACCTAGTGTGGAATAGAACACTTTAAGGAAGAAAATAATTTTTACTAAAAATCGGTTTTGAAATAGTATAACCAAATCCAAAATTATTCCATAGAGGTAGAATTTTAGAACACATCTTATCAAAAAATTTCTTTCCCAATGTAATGTTTGAAAACACATCCTTAAAGAAAATATTTATAACTTTAATCTAATAACTATGTTCTTATCCACAAAACATTAGTTTAAGAACTAGTTTTAGGCTGTAAAACATTTTTCTTAGAAATTACATTTTCGAGATCCTTATAAATTTTATCCATCTCAGAATTAACATCCTCAAGGTTTTTTGAAATTTTTTTTAAATCATCATTTTTCTTATGATGATCTTTATAAAGATATGATATTCCTTTTGTATGTATAGTAATTGTATAATTTTCCTTATCATGATATTTCAATATTTCAAAATTATCATTCGCAAGGATCATAGCAAACCTAGAATGTTTTTCATAAGTAGGTAAAGTATTATATTCATCAAAAGAAGGTTCTTCATATTAATATTAATAGTATTTACAATACCTATAACTATTATTCAAGGATACATTGGTTATATATTCTACATATTGTCTCTTGGCCATTAAACATTGATTTTCACTAGGTACATGGCATGTAAACAAAGATTCTTCTGACTAGAAGATTCATACTCTAAGGATTCTTCCAACGAGTCACAACCACTAGAACTCCAGGTTTCATTGGATTTCAAAACATTCTTATCCTTAGCCTTGTATTATTTCTTTCTATTCCTCTCAGAATGCTTTTCATTTCTATCCTTTCCCATGAGCATAGGAAAATCTGGCCTTATATGCCCTTCTCTTTTGCATTCATAACAAGTGACCTCAGAGTCTTTATTATCTTTTCATTCTTTTTTATTTCTATATTGAAATATCTTATGTCCAAAAATCTTGTTCATTCTTCAAGAAAAAATATATAACACATTTTTGGAAGATTCACTTCTACTAGATTCGGATTGAATAACAACCTTCTTAGATTTTGATCTTGTATCACTCTCAAGATTCATGAATTTAATTTAATTTGAAGTAGTTGTAAAAGAAACACATCCATTTCCATTATTCTTCTTAATATTTTCAGCATCTCTCTTCATTCTAGTCCCATATATAAGAATTTTTCCAAAAATCTCATGAAGAGATATCTGTGTAACTATTATATTCTCATGAATAGCTATCCTCTTAGATTCCCATTCCCTAGGGATGATCTTTATAATCATGTCCACAAGTGCTTCATCATCTAAACATTTTCACCCATAGATTCTAAAATATTTAAAATGGTCCTAAAACATTGTTGTACATTACATATGGGTTCTCCATAAGGAAAGAAGAAACCGTGATATTTCACTACGAGCACAGCTCTCCTAGTTTCGATGAATTTAGAGGTTCTCATGTGAGTTAATTCATGATTTTTCCAAATATTATTTGCTGCATCACAAGATGAAATTTGGCTATATATATTTCTTGTCATGAAACAAAGAGAAGTATTTTGGGCCATAAAGTGAGGTTTGTATTCCACATTTTTGGATTTGTAAAGGTTCTATGTTCCTTATCATGAAGCTTATAGTCTATAGTAATCATAATATAGTTGATAGTACCTATTTTTCTCCCAATGGTCTTCATACTATCTCTCTAGTAATCATAGTCATTCCCATCAATGACAGGTGGTCCAGTAGGATTTATATTGTCAATCAGACCAACATTCATTCCTGCCATTTAAAAGAAAATATCTTTCCACTATAACTTGTTAGTAATAAAACTTTGTAAACAAGGATAAAAATCCTATGCATGGAAAATATTGAAAAATGAAAACTTGAGCAATAAAACATATATTTGAATATAAGTATTTGATTTTCCTCCTTTTATACCAATTTCAGGATTGATGATACCAATTGTAGAATTAGAAAATGATGTAGATACTAAATATTCAAGAGGGGGAGGGTGAATAGTATGCATAAAAAATTCCTTTGAAACTGTTAATGTTGATATAAAACATTCTATTGTTTTACAATTTAATAAAGGTAAATTCAAAAACTTCTTGGTTCTATAAGCATGATAGATTCCGAAAATATGGTTCTGGAAATGAAACATATGAAATGTTTAAAAATGAAAAGATTCTACCTTAAAGCGTATATAATATTACTAATTAGAGTACAAGTATGAGAAAGTATAAGAATGTTATACATTCCTTATTAATCAGAAAGTGGTGAAAAAAAATTGAAACACCACAAGTAACATGTATAAAATCTTTCAACCAAAATAGTAGGGTATCAAAAAACCTTGGATAAAGGTACCATGATTTTTACTTTTAAGAAAGTCTGTCTTATGCACACCAGGGTAAGCCCTCAACAGGAACATCTAATTCTATCATTCTATCCTCGAAAGCCTTCGAACATCAAGGTAGTCGTCACCTATATCATCCTTAACATGGATGTTCTCGAACCTTAAGGTATTTTCCCCCTATGTCTTCTTTAACAAGTAAGTCCTAGATCATTACGGTAGTCAGAACCTCTTTCTTCCTATCCCTAGAAGAACTAGAATGTACTTCGTGATAGTCAGATTTGCATGATAAAAGATGAACAATATGTTAAGTATGCACAAAAATGAGAGTATCTCTATCTAGAAAACACATCAATAACATGTAATTTCTAGAGTTGTAGATCATTCTGTTAAATTCTTGTCAAAGTTGTGAGCTCATTCAAATGAGCACCTATTTATAGGCAAATCTCTAATGGTTGGATCCCTCATCCAATGGTCATATTTTTTTCCTTTAATCTTGGTGGGACCTGTATATTTTTCACCCAACCAACGATTAGTTAGAAGAAAAATACATTACATCATTTCATAACTATAACAAAGTTAATAAAATTATGGTTTCTCAAACAAATAAAATTTTCTGGAGTATGAGGAAAATAATTTTTGGAGTCTAAGAACATTTGGATTATATATTTCATGATTATTCAGATTCTGTTTTTCAAGGAATTCATAATCAGAATTCTATACATTTTCTAGTCTGAATTCTAAGGAATTAGGATCTTGAATTATAAGGAATTCGGAATGTGGATTGTTATAAATTCAAGAATATAATTATAATGAATTCGGAACCTGATTTATATAGAATTATGAATATGAATTCTAAGTAATTTAGAAATAGAATTATAAGGAATTCAAAGTATTAAATTCAGAGAATTCAGTGTCTGAATTTCAAATAATTCAAAGTCTGAATTTCATAGAATACCGAGTCAAGAATTTATGAGAATTTGGAGTTCGAATTTCATTGAATTCGGAGCATGAATTTGGATCCTAAAAACAAAACACTCTATATCTATGTATTTATAGTGTTATGAGGTTTTAGATATGATACTGAATATTACACGTTGGAATAAGTGTTAGACTTATAGAAACTAAATAATGAATAATGAAAAGATGGTAAGGATATGGTTTCCTCAAGGAAGGAAAATTTTCCTTATTAAGGAAAATATAATTTTCCCTATGATATAGTATTTGTGATTTTATAATCATAAATTAATAGAAAATTTAGAAGGAAACATCATTGACTCAACAATCGCCCCCTTTTTTGGGAATCACAAACATCCATACTAAAAAGAATATAAAGACCTTAATATTTTATGATCATAAAAATAAAAACATATATCCATTTACAGATTGATAAATGTGAATACGACTAAGTCCCCCTTAGGATTTGGAAAGCCTAATGATTGATTTCTTGATTTCCTTAAAGAGATTTTTCATTTTCTTGCATAGGAAAATTTTCATGATGAAAACTCCCACTTAGATGAACTCCCTCTTACATAGGGAACTTTTTTCGTTACGTAGTATTTTTTTGACACTTCTTTATCCCATTTTTTTATTTTCAAAAAGAAATTAAGGGAATGGAAAAGAAATTTGGTACCTAAAATATTAGTACTAAAAAACTAAAAATATGAAGGGCAACAAGAATTTCATTAAGATTGAAAGAATTTGAAAATTAGAATAAATGAAACAAAAGATCAGATTTGGGAAGGATTATAATTATTTATCCTTCTTAATCATCTTCTTCACAATGGTTTTCAACTTCTTTAGCTCTTTGTGATCCTCTTCTTCACATTTGATAAGCAGTTCCTCATCTTTAGTTATCTTTTCTAAGGCTTTTATATTTTCTTTTTTATCCATAAGATTCTCTTCCTAGGATTTCAAGATCACTTTTTTCTTAACAAGAATCTCTTCTATCTCAATTCTATGATCCATTTTTATCTTCTAATTCATGGATAATGAATTTAGCTTCCCATTCAGAATCTTAATTTCTTGCATCCGAGAATTATTTTCAAGATTTAACTTTTCATCAAAACTATTAGTGAGATCCATGATCTTCACATCTTCAATGTCAAAAGAATCATTTACACTCATGAAATCCATGAAATTTTATCATCTCCTCTATTGTATTCCTTGACCAAATTGTCATCTTCTTACAAGATCTTTGACGAGACTCATAGCTAATGAAAAAATATTTGAAATATTCATCGAGACTAACACATTTATCCATAAACAAGGAAATAGAATCCCATTTTTGATTTAACAAATGAGAAAGCATCTTTTATCTCGAGTCTATACGAGGAAATAAAGGAATAGTTCTAGTATGCCTTTTCAAAGACTGAACTACAAAATCATTACTGAGTGAGGATGATTCTGAATCTGACACCATGGTTTGTGAGGATTATTTTTCTATTTCAACAGCATTCCTCTTCGATGAAGCGAAAACTTATTTATTCATTACCACAGTTTTCTAGGTGTATCCACAACCACTTTTTTCCCTTATCATCATTCAAAATGATTTATTCTTGACTAGAAATTCATGTTTTCTATGTGATAGCTAAATTTTTTTATCTTCATAAACTTCATCCATCTCGCCTCCTACCTCAACATCCTATGGGCGAATGAAATCATGATTTCTACTTTCATTTTCATACAACTTATTCACTTCTTCCTCACCCATCTCATGTTTTCTTGGGGTATCATGTTTTGAAGACTCGGCTTCAGAGGATTGAATTGAGAGTTTCTCAGAAGGACACTCCTTATCATGTCAATTTTCTAATTCCTATATCAGGTCCCCAGTATCACTACTACCTTCTTCTTTTTCTTCTTCCACTTCTTCTTCGTGCACTATTTATTATTCGTGACGTTCATCTAGTATCACTAACTTCTTTCCTTGAGTCTTTAGTAATGGTTATACTAAAAAATATTCTGGTACCGGAATTTGTTCAGATACTTTTTCAACATCCTTAGGAAGGTATTAGAGTATCTCAACATCAGACATCTTCTTTTTTGGCTTTTTCTCTTTTTGATGCTTCTCAAGATCTTAAGCTCCCATTATCATCAAGGATTTTACCTTAGTAGGATCCAAACCAAAACAAGGATCCCCTTCTTTCTTGTTCTTCTTGTACTCTCTCCATTTAGCAGCCAATTCATCAATATAAGCCTTTTTCTACTTAGGTTTTGGGGGTGTGGATTGAGTATTCTTCTCAACAGGTGTTTTTTCTTTTCCTTCTGATTTCTTCACCTTCCTCTTCCTTCCACCATTTTTAGAGGTTTCAGCCACCTCCTGTTTCCTTGAGAGAGCTTCTACTTCTACATCCGATAAATCATGAAATTATCCGGATTGACTATTAAAGGAGATCTTCATCCTCTTTAGAGTATCATTCCTCAAAAATATCACCTTAAAATTTCTCGGCATAAAACTAAAAGGAACATGGAATGACTAAAGACAAAGAACAATGATTTATTAAAGAATGGAAAGATAAATGATAACCTGATACTTCATATTTCCATTCTATATATTCTCAATCGCAACCAATATACACATTATAAGGTTTATATTTTTAAGGTTCACCAAGAAATCCAAAATATAAATATCAATTTTCTTCAGGGTATCCTTGTCCCCTTTACTCAGAATGAGAAAACATTGAACCCATAGCTGAAGAATACAAATATTTTAGAGAGATGAATAGTTTCTAGATTCATAACATCCTTCAAGAAAAGATATTCTATAGCATTTTCCTTGTAAAAAAATCTTATTACATCATGATTCTTGTGTAAAAAAAACCATACTTCTACCTCATAGGGAATTCCTATCAGATATGCTACCATGTAATAAGAAAGAGAGTATGTTTTTACTTATCTCTTGAAAGAAAAATTATCTCTTCCTACATCATTGAAAAATCTAACTATCTCATAGAATTCAACAAGTAATTCCAGATACAACAGATCCCATTCTCTTGGTTTTGATATACAAACACTCTACCTAAAATTCAGCTTGATATTCTTAGAAAAAATGGAATCATACTTGGAATAAGCATTGGGTGTCCATTATATAGGCAATTGAAGTGACAGATCAACTTCCCTGATTGATCCAACAATTGAAAACTTCTTGAGAAGATCTAACGGTTGAGATGATAGATTAAGATTTATTCTAATAGGTTCCGATCTTTTGAGGTTTTTATGAAAATCATTCAGAATTAAGGAAAACTGAATCTGAAGAGTTAAAAAACAAATGTAAATACAAGCAAAGGAAAAAATTATTACTAAGACGTAAAAAGGCAAACACACCATTCAGACTGCCAGGAATATTATTCGTAATGAGGATATTTTTTATTGAAGAACTTTATCATCCAAAAACTTTTATTATGAAAACATTGACTATAATAATTTTTACTACGATAAATATTTCAAAAAATATATAAAACTCTGATTACAAAAAATAAACCTACAAAAAAAATTGTTGATTATTAAAATTTTATTAACAAAATTTGATGACGAAATAAATTTTCACTACTACAAAATTTAACTGTATATTTTTTTAAAAAAAATAATAAAATTTAATCCCCCTATGAAAACGAGTTTCTTACTTTAAGGAGATAAGATTCAGCAAGAAGTTAATAAAGAATATTGAAATATTGTTATCATTACTAACTTCTATTTAATGTATTCAAATCTATCAGATGGTATTGAATTTGTGAAAATATAAACATGTTGATCTTGTGTTCTGATAAATTCTAGAATGATATCTCCTTTTTCTGTGGGATCCCTAATAAAGTGATTACTAATATCTATGTGTTGTTCACAAGAGTGATATGATGGGTTATTAATAAAGGAAATGAAACTAGTTTTATCACACAATATTTTTGTTATGGTAATCCTCATACCATAGTCTGGGAGTGTGTGTTGCATCCACAACACCTGAGCAGAATGACATCTAGTTGCTAAATATTCATCTTCAGCAGTGGAAAGTGATAATGAGTGTTGCTTTATTGCATGAACAAGAAACTAATGAATCTATTAATAAATGAAAAGTTCCATATGTACTTTTCCAATCCATTATACACCCACCAAAATCAGCATCCGAAAATCATTTTAAAATTATCATTTCCCAAAGTATAAAAGAGTCTTAAATACGTGGTTCCCTTTAATTAGGGAAAAATCCTTTTCAATACCTTTAAATGAGATTTCTTAGAATTGGATTGATATCTTGAAAATAAGAATACTGAAAACATTATGTTTGGATGACTAGGCTTCATGTAAAGTAGAGTTCCTATCATACCTCTAAAAGATGATTGATCAACTGGATTCCCAGCTTCATCAATATCAAGTTATTATGAGGTACCAATGGGAATACATATACTCTTAGTGTTATTATATAGATAATTTTTAATATGATCATTAATATAATTATGTTGGGATATATATATCCTTTCTGGATTTTGAGAAATTTGAAAACCAAGGAAAAATGATAAGTCACTCATCATACTCATTTCGAGCACATATTTCATTAAATCCGTAAAGGAATCAATTAAAGACTGCTGATTTGAACCAATTATAATTTCATCAACATAAATTTGAACTATCAAAACATTTTTCATATCTTTATTTATAAAAAGGTTTGGATCATCATTTCCATTATCATAATTTTTTGGAAGAAAAATCCTTGTAAGTCTATCATACCAGGCTCTAGGAGATTGTTTAAGTCCATGCTAAGCTTTGGTAAGTTGGAAAACATGTTCAGAATGTTTTATATCTTCAAAACCATGAGGATGTTCAAAAAAACTTCTTCTTGAACATAACCATTAAGGAAATCACATTTAACATCTATTTTAAAAATTTTGAAGATGAAAAATTTTGCAAAGGCATGTAGAATACGAATAAATTCATGTTTTGATATTGGAGCATAGGATTATTCATAGTCAATTACTACTTATTTATTATAGACTTTAGCAACTGATCTCGATTTATTTCATAATATGATTCCATTTTCATCACACTTGTTTCTAAAGACCCGTTTTACTTCAATAACAAATGTTTCCTTTGGTCTTTCAACCATAGTTCAGACTTTAGTCCTTTTGAATTCATTTAGCTCATCTTACATAGCTTTTATCCAATCATCATCACCTAATGCTTCATCAGTGCCTTTTGGTTCTAATTGGAAATGTAATGCTAGATGCTCTACTTCATTTATTAAGGAACATCGAGTCCTTACAGGTTGATTTACATCACCAATGATACTATCCATGGGATGATTCTTATGATATAACTGAATTTGGTTTTGTAAAACATGTTCTTCAACGTATGGTAGTATGTATTCTGGGGTAATTGCTTCAGAAACATTTTCTTCAACATTTTATTTACCAGAAATATCTTCTTTCAAGGGTTGATAATAATTATTTGAATAAACATCTAAATATGAAGGTTTAGGATGTTTAAAATCAAAATGATTAGTTTCCTCAAATTTAACATGTATTGTTTCTTCAACAGTACAAGTATTTTTATTGAAAACTCTAAAATCCATAAGTTTTGTAGAGTATATAAGAAAATTCATTCATTATATTTTGGTACAAATTAGTGTATATTATCATTAGTATTCAGAATGAATACCACGGAACCATAAATCATGAAGTAGGAATGTCTAGGTTTTCTTCCATTCCATAACTCATAATGACTTTTATTTTGAAAATTTTTAATCAAACCATGATTTAATGTATTACAAGCAGTAATTACTGCATCAACCCAAAAAGGTTTTCCTATATAATATTCACTGAACATGGTTTTTGTTATCTCTTGATGAATTCTAGTTTATCATTCAAAAACATCATTTTAATTAGGAGTTCTTGGTGGTGAGAAGTTATGTGTAATGTCTTTTCTACTACAAAAAGTTTCAAAATCAATATTTTAAAATTCACCTCCATGATCGCTATGGATAATTATCAATGGATGGTTTGTCTCATTTTTAACTTGGGATCTATAACTTTTGAAATAAGAAAAATCTTCATATTTATTTTCAAGAAAATAGAACCATGTAAATTTATTGTTATCATTAACTAGGAAAAATACATAATATTATCCTCTAATGATTCTAGTTTTGTTTGGACCAAGAAGATCCATGTTCAATAACTGTAATACATCAGTAGTTGAGAGTTCACTGACTGATTTACAACATTATTTATGTTTCTTACCATATTGGCAAGGATCATTAACTTTTGATGAATAAAATTTAAGCTTTGGTAGATCCATAACTAGTCATTTCATAGAGAGTTTGAGTAGGTTCTTAATGTTACAGATTCCTAACCATCTATTCCATAACCAAGAATGATCTTCAATTTTAATAAGTCAAGGTAGATCTTGAATCTTAAGGTCTTCTATGTTTAGTGTATAAAAATTCTCTTTCATATTGGTAGGAAGAATAAACTCTAACTTGAAATTGTGTACTAAACACTTGTCATTCCTAAAATTCACATGGTGACCTTAATCATATTATTTAATTATGATAAAGGGATTATTCTTAAGACCCTTGATAAAAAAATATTTGGAATAAATTTTTTTAAATATCAATAATGATACCTATACCAATAATTTCTCTCTGAGTATTATCTCTGAATGTTAATTTTCCTCCCTTCTTCGTAACAATATTTTTGAAAATGATTTTGATACCAGTCATTTGCTGGGAACATCCACTATCAATGTACAATGTATTGTTGTTGGTACAATATTTACCTTTTCGAAAACAAGAGTGTTATACTTTCAGAACACAAACATTATTTGGATCCGATTAATTTAGAAAGAAAAATTATAGGAATCTACATTTTATTTGAAAAATAAGTTTTCATAAAACCTAAAGAATGATTTTTGTTTATGGAACAATTTTTTTCCCAATTCCCACCACACTGACAGTTAGTGTAGAATGAATATATTTTAGGAACAAAATAATTGTTACTAAAAATTTTTATTTGAACTAGTATAACCAAATATAGTATTATTCCTTTGTTTTATAATTTGGGAATACATCTTATAAAAATTTTACCTTCCCAATGTAAAATTTTACAAATACTTCCTCAAAGAAAATATTTCTGACTTTAGTCTAGTAACTAAGTTCTTATCCTAAAAAACATTAATTTTAGCACTAGAGTTAGGCTCTAAAACATTTTTCTTAGAAATTAATTTTTCTATATCCTTAGAAAGTTTATCCATCTCATAATTGACTTCCTCAATATGTTTTGAAACATTTTCAAAAGTATAATTTTTTTATCAAGATCATTATAAAGATATGATATTTCTTTAGTAAGAATAGTAATTCTAGAATTTGCCTTATCAAGATTTTTCTTGACTTCATAATTTTCAATCTCAAGGATCCTAGCTAACCAAGAAACTTATTCATAAGTAGGTAAATTATTTTCATTAATTGAAGAAGATTATTCATCAAAAGAATCCATGTATTTACTATAACAATAATTTACATTCAAGGAAACAACGGTTATAGATTAATCATTCTGTACCATGGCCATTAGAAAATGATTTTCAATATGTAACATGGCATGTAAAATAATATTAATCTGACCATAATATTCATAATATGAGGATTCTTCAGAAGATTCAGCACCACAGGCACTCGAGTTGTCATTGGATTTCAAAATAATCATAGTATTAGCCTTGTAGTATTTCATTATATTCCTCTCAGAATGATTTTACATTATATTCTTCTCTTTCCCATAAGACAATTTGGTCTTATATGTCGTGATCTTTTTCATTCATAAAAAGTGACTTATGATTCATTCTTATCATTTCATTCCATTTTTATTGTTCCTAGATTGAAAGTTCTTCTGTCCATCAATCTTTTTCATCATTCGACAATGATTATCTACCTCAATTTCTGAAGATTCAATTCCACTATATTTGGATTGAATGACAACATTTTTAGAGTTAGATCATGTAACTCCCTCCAGAGTCTTGGATTTTATATGATTTGAAGTATTTTTAAAAGTAACACTTCCATTTCCATTCTTCATATTAATATTGTCTTAATCTCTCTTCATTATAGTCCCATGCTGATGAAGAGTTCCAAAAATCTCATCATGATAAATCTGAGTAAATTTTTTATTCTCATCAACAGATGACCTATTAGATCCACATTCGTTAGGATTGGTATCATTAATCTTGTCCACAAGTGCCTCATCATCTAACCTTATTTACCCATAGATTGAAAACATTTTAAAATTGTCATGATTATTTGTTGTACATTACATATGGGTTCTCTATAAGGAATGTAGTAACCATGAAATTCATCTCTTAGCATATCTCATCTAGATTCAATGACATTGGAAGTTATAATGTGTGTTACTTAAATATTCTTCCAAATACTATTTTCTTCTTCGCAAGATGAAATATGGATATTTATATTTTTATTCATGAAAGAAAAAAAATTATTTATTACTTTAAATTTTAGTTGGTATTCCACCTATTCTGGTTTATTAAATGTTCTATGTACCTTATCAGAAATCTTATAGTCTCTAGTTAACATAATATAGTTGTCAACACTTGTTACTATCACAAAGGTCTTCATACGATTTCTACAATAATCATAGTAATTCCCATAAATGATTGGTGGCCTAGTAGGATTATGATTTTCAATCAAACTAACATTCATTCATGCCATCTACAAGAAAATAACATTCCACAAAAAGATGATATTAATAAAATTTTATAAACAAGGATTAAAATCATATTCAAGGAAAATATAGAATAATGAAAACTTGAGCATGAAAACTTACATGTGAATATAAGTATTTCAGATACCTCCTCTGATACTAATTGTAGGATCACTGATACTAATTGTATTATCAAAAACTGATGTACATTCTCAATATACAAGGGGGGGGGGGGTTGAATTGTCTCCTTTAAAAATTCCATTTGAAATTTTAAAGTTGATATAAACCATTCTATTGTTTAACGTAGTTAAACATGGTAAATTAAAAAACATCTTGGTTCTGAAAACATGTTAGATTCCACAAACATGGTTTTGTAAATGAAACTTAAGAAAATATTACAAGAGAAAATATTCTACCTTAAAGAGTATAGTATATTACTAATCAGAGTACAAGTATAAGAAATTATAATATAGTGATACTTTCTTTATTCATAAAAATACAGTAGAAAAAAAATTTAAACACCACAAGTAACAAGTATGGAATCTTTTAACCCAAAGAGTAGGGTATCCAACAACCTTGGATAAAGGTCCCTTGATTTATAATTTCAAAAAGTCTGCCTTTCCCACACCATGGTATGCCCTCTATAGGAATATCAGAGTCTGTCTTTCTATCCACACAAGCCCTCAAACATCAAGGTAGTCGGCAACTCTATCTTCTTTAACAAGGAAGTCCAGGAACATTAAGGTAGTTGGTACATCTATCATTCTTAACAAATATGTCCTCAAACATTGAAGTAGTCAGCAACTCTATAATCATATTCCCTAAATCCCTATAATGTACTCAGAAAAATTCGTAGTCACCTAAAGCAAGCAGTATAAGATGTTCAGTACGCACCATGAATGAGAGTATCAATCTATTGAAATCACATCAACATCATGTAATCTATAGAGTTGTAGATTAGTCAATTAATGTTCGTGTTAATGTTTTGAGCTTGTTAAAATGTGATTTTATATATAGGCACATATCCAACGGTCGTCTCCCTCCTCCAACAGTAATATTTTTCCATGAATCTCAGAGGGACCTGTATACGTGTCACTCAAACAATGGTTAGTTAAAAACAAAATACATGACATCATTTCATAACTTTAACAAATGTAAGAGAAATAAGGTTGATCAACCAAATATAATTTTCTTGAGTCTATGGAAAATAAATTTCGGAGTCTAAAAACATTCAGATTCTATATTGCATGAATAATCAGATTCTTTTTTTCAAGGAATTCAAAATCATAATTCTATAGAATTAGGAATCTGAATTCAAAGGTATTCAGAACCTAAATTCTAAATAATTCAGAACATGAATTATAAATAATTTATATCCTATACTCTAAGGAATTATGATCTTTAATTCTAAGGAATTCAGAAGTATAATTATAAGGAATTCGGAACCTGAATTCTATGGAATTTGGAACCTGGATTCTAAGGAATTTTGAGTCAGAAATTCAGAGAATTAGGTGTTTGATGTTAAAATAATTTGGATTCATAAATTTAGAGAATATGGAGTCTAAATTTCAATGAATTTTGATTCTGAATTTCATTGAATTCAGAGTCAAAATTTTAAAGAATTTACTATCTAGATGTCAAAGACTTCAGAACTGGAAAACCGAATACACAATATCTATGTATTTATAGAATTTTGAGTTTTTCTATCTGAAACCGAATTTTAAACTTATTAATAAAAAGAGTTAGAATTATAAAAACTAAAACATGTACAATGAAAACATGGTAAGGTTAAATTTTCCACGGGGACGGAAAATTTACCTTTTGAAGGAAAATAAATTTTTCATTAAGATAGTGTGTTTGTTATTTTCGAAATATAAAGGTATAAAAAAGTCATAATGAAACCTTATTGACTCAACAAATAACATTTCCTCCTTGAAAATACCCTTTTAAAAACAATAATTTTACCAAAAGTTGTTGAAAAAAGATTCATTTATAATTTAGTTAGAATTATTTAATGTAATTTTTAAGAAATGTAGTGGTTATGATTTTGGAAAATAATGTTCAGACCATACATGTTAAAATAATGATTTATTTAGCATTTTATAAAAATTTACGAGTACCTCATTCAAGAAATGACATCAAGGTTCCATTAAAACCATTATAAAAAATTTAAAAATGAATAAAAATGACAATAAAAAATATTTATTGAATATTAAATAAATTCTTTGAAACATTATTAAAAAAAATGGACCTGGATGAAATTTTATTTTTGAACTATGAGATAAATAAGGTATATAATTGTTCAAGTAATTATTTTAGACTCTTGAGTACATAAAGGAATGAAAATAAATGGAAAAACATAATTTTAATTACATAATGATAGGATATGGAATTTAATGTTTTTATTTATAGGTTTATCATAAGGTATTGTCATATGAAATATAATTTTAAATACTGAATATAAAAAAAGTCATTGTAACATATATCCAGTACAACTTTAATTCCTCGAGAATTGTAAGAACCATGAAATAAAAATACCATATGGATATATATAAAGAATTAATTTTATTATAATAATACTAAAATACATTCATGGGATATATCTACAACACATAAATATATAAATCTTTGTAAAATTAATGTGCACCAAAAAAATAAATTTGAGACAAAATTTCCTTAAAACAATGAAAATTCATAAGTCATAAGACCCATTAAAAATAAAAATAAAAAAACATTAAATTTCCTAAAAATAATGTTATTAAATATAAACAATATAAATAGGTTATTATATATCCCACATAAGAAATAAAATGGGGAATATAGTTATGTCTCCCTAAAATAAAAAAGGGAATTGAAAATCCATACCTTATGAATCGAATTCTTTTTAACACATTTAATAATACTATATAAGAAATCTAGTTTTATTATAAATACAATCTAGAAACCTAATTATATATATCAAATAAAATATTATTTAATTTGGACCTTTTAATACTCTCTTATTAAAATATCCCTAATAAAATCAAAATTCATGTAATAACTGCATATTTTCATGTATGTTTTGATTTGGAATATTCAGTCCATTTACATTGACCATGGTTCCATCATCTTCATAATTTTATATGTTATAAAATATCTTATATATTAATTAAATATTTATTTACATTAATCTTTAAAAGTTATTTATATAAAATAAATATCCATATTTATTAAGATGGTATGTCATATGTTTTTAAGTACGCTATTTCCATTTTTTCAATAGATGAAATGGAATAAAGGTAAATAATAATTCAGAATTATAGATCCATTTGGAAGTAATATATATATTTATATATATAATATTTTCATTAAATGTTTCCTTATAATTTTCCATATAAATCATAAGTGAAAAATGATTCACATAGCTTCGTAAGGTGGTAGTCCATTGTACACAAGAATGATGTTATCACATTGTAAAGGATTGTAATGAAAAAATGTATATATGATATTATAATTTAAGAAATATAATTATTTAATAAATATCATATATACAATTTTAATCCATCATTATATCCACTCATGTGTTTTGGGTATGGAAAACTAATAACATCAGTTCGTGAGGGGGTAGCATACCATACCCACAATCGAAGTTGTCACTTCGCCTTTGAAGAAATATGAGATTTATATATGATATTTCATTAACATAAAAAAGATAGAGATATCATTGAAAAATATTTATTATATAAAAATATTTTAATAATAATTTGAGGAGGTGGAGGAAGAAATTACAAAAAATCACATGTTTATGAATTTTACATCTTCTTCGAAGAACATAGTTTGGTTTATACCAATATCATTCATATTAGGATTCTACAATGAAAATAAATAAAATTGGATTATTGTAGTTATTGAAGAATGATATTTGGGTAAGTGTTAGAAGAACCAATTTTTTTGGAATTGTGAAGTGGTGAGAAGAGTGGGTGATTTTTTATAAGTGGGGAGAGAAAAACATGGATTTTTATAATAGAAAAAATACACACATCTTTTTAAAAAGATAAAAGGATCAATTTTTTTTCTAGAACCTTATATAATATTAAGTGGATATTTTTTCAATCTATGCGATTGGGAATGTTTTTAGTTCATTTTATCCATATCATTTTAGTTTAACACCCTAATAATACTCGTTTTAACCATATCCATGGTCATTAATTTTTAATATGTTTGCAATTTATTTGGAAAAAAATTATATATAACATACTGAATATCCTTAATAAATAATATTATAAATATTTAATCATTTTTTCTTGTGAAATTCACATATTTTTTAAAATATAATTTATAATTAAACTCGTAGATGTGATCGAAATGAAAATTTTCAAAGAGAAAATTTTAATAAATAGGGAATGTTTTACTATAAAAAGTAAACATGAATTTGATGAATATGACATAAATTATTTTAATAATAAAATAATTTGACTAATTTTACCTTTAAGACATTTTTAAAAAACATTTAATATTTTAAAATTATTTAAAATAAAATGCAATTTTAAGTAAAAATGATTATTTTTCACTATTCCTAATGAAATTAAAAATATCATAAAATTATAAATAATAACCTAATGATAATATTTAAATATTGATAAAAATTTATTTTTTTTCTCAAATAAATATTTTACATTTTAAAAAAATTAATTTAATTATTTTACACAAAAAATAAATAGAAAACATTTTCTGAGAAACACACATTTTTGGAGCATATAACTATTTTAAAAAAAAGTATGTACATATTTATAAATATAATTTATTTGTTTAATTTTTTTATATAATTTTAAAAAAAATTCTTTTTCTACTCATATATCAATATTTAATTGTTAAGTTATAATTTTAATGATTAAACAAAACTTATGATATTATATCATCATATATTAATACTCGTTGTTATGTGTAACATAAGATATTGATTAAATTATATTTATTGAGAGAAATTCATAAAACTATTAGGGTGTTAGATTATACACCCTTAAACTGAATTAATCCCTTGATATTTTTCACTACGATACACAAATAATGATACATCAACTTCATAAAATTCCCAATTTCCCACAATGCTTCATAAAAGTTTTTCTTTTCACTAAAAACCATTTAACAGGTTAGTGTTATTGTTTGAAAGAAAATGTGTCTCTATAATACATAATCTTCACTGGTTATTCCTCATAAGAAATATCATTCTCAATTTGTAAAAACAATGAGATAAGAAATTGTTTTTCATGAAGTATTTACTTTCATAGAAGATATTAATAGACAAATTATGCACTTGAGAGAGGTTTCGTAGAAGATCTAATTGATAATATATCAAACCCACATGATCAAAAATTTCAAAGGGATAAATATACCAAGTGTTCATTTTTTTCTCCATTAATTTCTTACTCATTTTACATGGAGAAATTATTAAGAAAAACATGTTAGAAACCTCAAATTCTATATCACATTGGTGATTGTTTGCATCATTTATCTTCTAATTTTCTAGTGCACTTATGTGTTTCTAAATAGATATAATCATCCCTTTAATTTCATTATCATGATCATGACCCAATAACTTTATTTCTTTAACATCATCATAGTACAATGGATTTCTAATCTTCTTTCGAAAGAGGGATTAATAAAGAGATGTCTAAATTCAATTGTGAAATATATTAATGTATAAAAAATCGACTAGAGTAAATTTTTATCCAAACAAACATTAAATATAGGAAAAAGGTCTCCACATTTTAGATAGGGTTTAAATTTTTCTCTCATAATGATCATTTTTATTAGGATGACTTGCTGTACTAAAACTCAACCCCGTATTAAGATCATATTGAATACTTCACCACAACATTGATGTTAACCTCATATCCTAATCATATATAACTGAATGTGGTACTCCATGAACCCTTATGACTTTCATAATTTATATCCTAGAAATATTATCGTATGAATAGATTTCATTATTAAGAATGGTGTTTAGTGAATTTTAATGATGATCAACTAAATCCCATATATCATTGTTCCCTTTTTATGTTTTTGGGATTCTGATGAAATATTCCATCGTATTGTTTTCTAACATCCATTGTGGTGTGAATAATGGTTTTAATAACCCTATATACATGTACCTTAGATCCTTAATTATCTTAATTTCTGAATATTATAATACAAAATCTACAATATATTTCATCATTACATCTCACTAGAAAAACCTTTTCAAATATCTATACATCATTTAAATTCCATGATCAATTTAAAATAGAGAACTCTGATATTCCACTAAAATATATTATGTCAAATATTATATGTATGTAATACATACATGGTTAATAAACCTTACTATTCCATCATATTCAAGGAAAAACTCAAGAACATTTCCCACCTTATTTTGAATATCCATATCATTATTATATTCTTACATTATCTTTACATGGATATATGGTTGAACAAATATTTGATAAAGATAATATTTCTCACAATACATTAATATTTAAGGATCCATCCATTTCAAATACATAAATATTAGGTCTTTTATAAACTAAAAATAGATAATATAGTATGATCCTTTCAAATCAATGAATTGTACAATGTGTTTATCTTCCCACAGTGGTAATGTATTGAGTAGTAATAATAATTAATTAGATCTAATCATATTCTCAAGATAATATTAAACTCTATCTTTGTGAATATATATTTTTAAAAAAAATCTATCAGTATATATTTAACACTTTATTCTATATCCACAATACCTCCAAATATATAATGAAAATATTACTAAATATAATTCCATATCATTATTTGGGTACTCATTAAAATTTAATGTTCATGAGGCATATGATATATCCATTGAGTTCTATATTAGAAAAAATCTGAATCCTTGCATAGACTCATCTATATAGAATTCAAATCCTTCCTCAATACGAGGTAATGAAAGAATAGGGGGACTTACAAACCCTATATTCAGTTCCTTAAAAATTTAATTCCATTCATATATATACAATGGATATTTTATCCCCTTTGATTTAACATGGTGAGTGGATTAGATAGTCATGACATATTATCCACAATCTATCGATAATATCTAGCTAAAATAAGGAAGATTCAAATATAAGTCAATGTGGATCGAGTGGGATAATTTTCAATAGAGTTATCCTTTTATGGATATACTGATAAACACTCTCTTGATATTATAAAACCCAAAAAAATTCATTTGTCCACAAAATTCATTATTTTTTAATATATTCATATATTTTATCCTTCCCTAGGGTGTTTAGTACAATTATTGAGAGATCATCACAATCTTCCATACTCCTTGAATTAATGAGAATATAATCTATAATGACTACCACAAACTGATAAAGGAAATATCTAAATACTCTATTAAATAAATATATAAAGATGGTGGGGGAATTTATTAAGACTGAAGAGAGTCACTATAAACCCATAGTGTCCATACCTTTTACGAAATATTTTCTTATGTATATCTTCATTTGTGAACCTCAATTAATGATATCCACAAGGAATCTAAATCCTGTTAAAGTAGTGGTATTCATGAATTTGGTCAAACAAGTCATCGATATGATGTTGAAAATACCATTTTATGATTTTTATCTTTTTCATCTACTGATAATTAATACAGATTCGCATCGATCCATTTTTCTTTTTAACAAAAAGAACATGTGTACCCGAAGGTGACACACATATCCCAATATGTTACATTTATATACACTCATATATTTTCTTCTTCAATTCTTGAAACTAAATCATAGTCATTGTATAGAGAGTTTTTGAATTAGTTTGGCATTAGGTAAGAGTTATATTGAGAACTCAACATCTCAATTGATTGGATGACTACGAAAATATTCTGTAATGAAATTAAAAATGAATATATAATAATGAAATCATTACTATTGAGTTTATCTCCGTCTAAATGAGATAAACACCTCATTTAAACAGAAATGAACACCCATGATGAATATTTGGTTTCCAAATATAAATTTATATTTATTTTCACACTAATATAAAATACTAGGATGGTTTTGAACATTAATGTTTAATACATTGATTGTAAATTGATATAACATGAATGTAGTAAAATCCTATCAATTTCAAGGATAAAATCTACTTAAACTAGATGGATAGTAAGAAGATTTTATTAAAGAACATTCCCACAAGCATTAATTAGATAAGAATTATAGAATATATATGAGATCACCACACCAATTGAGGTTTTCACTGGGATTTAAACATTTACTAATTGGGGATAGGAAAAAACATTCCCAAGTAATTTTAATTATGTAAGTGGATTTTTATAACAAATTTAAATTTATATAATTCAATATTTTACAATACCTATCTCCACCCAAACATCATAATGATATCTTTAATGACTTATTATATACAATATTCTGAGATTGAATATCAGGAATATTTTATAAAAGTGATAAATTTTTCATAGGATTTATTTATTAGGACACTGTATTTTCAATCATTGATTTTTTAGTGTAAAAATGTGTAATTAATTTTTTCAGTCAACTATTTCATGATGGTCCATAAATATATTTTGAATTTCAAAAAATTGTTATCTGCAAGGACTATCAAACTAGGTGTGTAATAAGTCCGTTTTTCATGAACTACATAATGATCGAGTTCAATTACATGTGATAATTATAAAATTGTTACCTATATGTATAACTATTCCATCTCCACATCTACATATTGTATCTAGATATGGATTTAATTTCTCAAAATACACTTATTATGCTATTTACCAAAATTATAGGATATTTTCATATACTTAGACTTATCGTTATGGTTCACACTAATCATTTTTCATCAATTCTTGTAATGTGTAAAAAAACCACACTATGATACAAACTATAATAACCCAAACATATCAAAGATTTAAATAACATTTCAATTGGAAAATATTCTATGAATTGCGTTGTGTTCACTGGTAGAACAATTTAGGTCTGCTGCCTTTGGATACAAAGACAAAAAAATAAATGGCACATATAAAAACTAAATAATTTTATAACCCCCCATACTTTAAATACATTTTTAATACTTCATAATTGAAGAATACTTATTACAACATATAACAAAACCACTAAAGGACCGTATATGTATAGTATCTTTAGAAACTGGGAAACATAAACAACTGGTTCATAAAGCGTCTACACTGTCTCCCATTTATTTCATCATATCTATAGTCCCTTTTGGCATATCTTACTTAATAACCTTCTCCCTGACCTGGGGAAAGAAAACATACAAAAGGGTGAGTTCAAATGCACAGTAAGGGTAAACAAAAGAAATATCAATCACATCATATTCGTAAGAACATAACATTTTGGAAATCATACCCTCTAAAAGAGATCATAATTTCATAACATGGAATAAATCATGGTAGTGATATGTAATCACAATAATCATAACATAAAACATGAAGCTGTGTGGCATACACACATAATCATAGATAATCATTTCTTAGTAGTCAAGACTAATTGCCAAGACTATCTTAGTGGACAAAGTCCATTTATGAACTGAGTTCACTCCTCGTTTCAGGCCTGTTTCACTAAACCAGTTTAACCTGTCGTTCCATCCATGTCTATCTCATGAGATATAAAATCTTTACCCAATGCATTGAAGGGAGATATAGGTCCCACCCATCTCATAATGATACCATTCTTATGTGTGCCACAAAATCATAAACCATACATCATAGCATAACCCATTTAATAAAAATGGGAATCTTAAACATTGTGACATCATAAAACAATCCATATAAGATAATGTAATTCATAAAAATAATTCCATCACAACATAGTTAAATCAATGTAATAATAGGGATAGAAACAGAACCCTTTATTATGTTAGATGGAAAATACTTTTGATAAAACACTTGAACTCCATTCTTGAGGAAAATATCCTTTCTACTTCAAAAACACTTTTCCATTCTTAACTTGTCATAAAATTATAGACTAAAAGAAGTAGATTAAAAATAAACTTGAAAACTTCTAAAGAAGGCTTCTTGGAAATAATGTTTTAAAAATCCATTCATGCCGTATAAGTTTAAAAAACATTTTTCTCGTACATTTGTCGGAAAAGTCAAGAAGTTCCTCGTACAAAAATCAACAAACAATTCTTTTCATTTCTTTCACTAAAAACTCACCAAAGGATAAACTTGTATATAAACAATTGTAGGTGGATGGAAATAATATTACATATTGAGGGAACATGGATGTGGATGATAAAATACACCCTAGTAAATACCAAAGTATAAACAATCTCGGATAAAAATGAGATTGTGATATTTTCCTTTACCTTAGGTCCGATTTTCTTTGTAAGTGTCCGAACCTCTTGTATAATGATTTAAATAATGTTATTGACTTATTCCAGAATCATACTTATTTTTATGATATCATATATGGTCATATTCTTAGCTTCTTATTAGTAATATTTCATTACTACTTGTTATTCGAGTGTTTATTACTTTTTGTTCGTATGTGTGTTTTGTCGAATAAATTATTATTTTTCTTTTTAGGTTATAGATACCTCATTTCCAGAATAGTATTAGTGTAATATATATCATATTAATTCATTCAATTCATTTATATAATCATTATGAAATGAAGATCATGTAGAACGAGTCACATCACATCGTAGAGATGGTATTCCCTACGTACGCATGAGCGATGATATCATTCCCATGATTGTGGAATTGTGTTGAGTGTAAATATACTATTTCAGAATCAATATCACTTTTCATTAATAATATGTAGTCATTATTTACACCATTATACCCATCCATGTAAGGTGGTGGTTGAAAATAGATTACACCACGGTGTATAGATGGTATTTCGTACGTACGCACACGCGGTGATTTCATTTTCCGTAGGATGGATAGATGTGAAATAGGGTTGTTTCATACATATAATAAAATATCAGTATATTAGTGATAATGATGTTATTACTTCATAATTAAACAACTAATGAAGAAGAAGAGGAAGAAAAAAAAAGATGAAAGAATCGGTAACGGGCATTACCTCTTCTTTGAAGGGCTTCTTTGAGACCTCTTTAAAATTGGTCTTTAAAAACAACCAGTATCTCTATGATGTCTCTAGGGAAGTAGAGAGAATAAATTGGCAGGGGTTGGCCGAGCTTGAAGGCTCAACGTGGTGTGAGGAAGAGAGGGAGGAGGTGTCCTTTTATAAGGGAGGAGAGGGGCACCTTTTGGAATAACTAAAAATATTATTTTATCATAAAGCCAATTTAGGTTTTAAATAGCTCCAAATTGATTTATTTAGAAGATAATTTGGGGATGGGTAGAAATCCTCTCATCAAATAGAATTTCGACAAGTTTAGGTTCCTATTTTAACCTTATTATTTAGATTTAACATTAAGTTAAATAATTTTACTTTTACCGTGTCTTCTTCTGTTCTTACACTATAAGGTTAATAAACATACTATAACGAGACAAACGAACCACAAGTTGTTTATTATTAATATATATAACCTTATCTATGTCATTTGGCCGAACCTTTGATTTTTAGGAATAAAATAAAAATTAATAATATAATATTTTTTTTAAAAACTATTTTAGGCCAATTTTGACACTATTTAGTAATTGATTTTTGTGAAAATAATACCAGAATGATTAGTTCGAAAAAAATTAATTAAATCAATAATAACATTTCATATTAACATATAAATTTATTGTAATTCATAAAAAGTCTTAAATTACATTTATCTGGGTATTTATAACATCAGTAATGTCAATATTTCATTACTAAAATAATTACTCCATCATTGTTGTGTCATAAATAAATTAAATTATTTAATGTCTAAAAATTACAATCAAAATATCATTATGTAGGGAATTTTTTTAGCTTTCTAATGAATATTTATAGTCGAATTTGTCTTATTTCTAACCCCATATTAAAAATTATTTACTTATTAAACTTTGATTTTAACTATTTTAACCCTTCTTTAAATAAATTAATAATAAATGTTCTAATCTAATCCAAGTGGACTAAATGGTCATATTTTTTTTCCTAAGGTTGTTTTTGGTCGAATTAAACTTATCCAATAGAATTAGTACATGTGTTAGGGTAATAATAATATCATTTTTTCCCTTAATTACTCTATTTACTTTTAACAGTGGTAAATAAAAGTAAAAAGTTACTATTCACCAAAAAATTATATTCATCTCATTGAACCACATTTTACATACTGACATCAACTGTGTCTCTCAGATTTTCGAAATTCCACTCACAGAAGCGGTAAAATTATGTTTTATGAAAAATTCCGTTTTTTAACTACCACTTAGTGGTTTCACTATTCATCAAAAATTGAAAGTTTTCAGAAAAATACCAAAATTTCACCCTAGGATAATTTCAATATTCTGAATCCAAAAATTAAGTCCATTTTGAAAAATAAAATTTATAAAATTTCAAAAAGTGGTTATTACTATTCATAACGGCTTGTTTTAATAATATTTTAATAGAATATCATTGTTTAGTGAAACTCGGTATTGCGTACGATGCCAGCTATTGAGGAAGGCCTCGATTGCGTGTAAAGAAAGCCAATCTAGTGTTGTGTGTAGTGAAAGATTCCTTTGATGATTTATATAACATAAAAACAAAATATTTCTCATAAAAGTCTGGGGTGTTACATTCTACCCCCCTTAAAATGAATTTCGCCCTTGAAATTTGTCACTTTGTAACAAACAGATGAGGATACCTCTCCCTCATCATATCCTCAAGCTCCCATGTATCTTATTCCAATTGGTGGTTCCTCCATACAAATTTCACCAAGCGAGTGGTCTTGTTTCATATGACTTTTTCGCTACGATCCAGAATCTCTATCGGCTGTTCTTCATAAGAAAGATCTTGCTCCAGCAGTACAACTTCTGAGCTGAGTAAATGTGAATGATCAGGTATGTACTTTCTCAGGAGAGATACATGGAACACATCGTGAACTTGAGAGAGATTTGGTGGAAGTGCCAATCTCTAAGCTACCTTTCCAACACGATCCAGTATTTCTAAAGGACCGATATATCTAGGGCTCAACTTCCCCTTCTTTCCAAATCTCATGACCCTCTTCCAGGGAGATATTCGTAAGAACACTTTATCACCAACTTCAAACTCTAGGTCTTCTCTTCGGTTGTCGGTGTAACTTTTCTGTCGACTCTGAGCTACTCTTATGTGTTGTTGAATAGATCGGAATTTTTCTGCCATTTCATCAATGAGATCAGGTCCTAATAGCTTTCTTTCCCCAACTTCATCCCAGCAAGTTGGAGTCCTACATTTCTTTCCATAGAGAGCTTCATAAGGAGCCATCTGAATACTGGAGTGAAATCTATTATTATAAGAAAATTCCACCAAAGGTAGGTGTTGATCCCAACCACCTTTGAAATCCATAAAGAAAGCTCTCAACATATCTTCTAGAGTTTGAATTGTTCTCTCAGACTGACCGTATTTCTGAGGATGATAAGAAGTGCTGAAACTCATCTCTATATCCAGAGTATGCTAAAGACTTCTCTAGAACATCGAGGTAAATCTCGGATCCCGATCAGATATAATAGAAAGTGATACTCCATGTAATCTTACCACTTTCTTTACATATATCCTGGAAAGATGATCCAAAGAGAAATCCTCTCTAATAGCAATGAACTGTGCATACTTTGTAAGACGATAAACTATGACCCAGATAGCATTATTGCCTTTGGATGTTTTATGAATTCCTGTGACAAAGTCCATAGTGATGTTTTCTCATTTCCATTCGGGTATGGTTAATGGTTGTAACATCCCCTTACACTTCTGTCTCTCAGCTTTAACTTGCTGACAAACCAAACATCAAGAGACATATTCAGCAACATCTCTTTTCATGCCATCCCACCAGAAGTACTCTTTCAGGTCCCAATGCATCTTCGTGCTTCCCGGATGAATAGAGAATGAAGAAATATGAGCCTCATCCAGCAGCTCCTTCTTTAATTCTAGGATGGGAGGAACACAAAACTGATTCCTGAACATTATTATCCCATCACAATCAAGGTTGAATTCAGGAATATTTCCCACCTTCTTTTGTAACTGGACAACTTCTTTATGTGCCTCTTTAATCTTCACATGAATAGATGGTTGAACATTCATTTGAGAAAGATACGATTTTCCCCCTTCCATTATAATTCCAAGATCCATCCTTTGTAAATCCATAAATATTGGATCTTTTTTATCCTTATCATGGATAAACTGGAATGGTCTTTTCGACTTAATGAATCTTCAACCTTGTTTGCTTTCCCAGGGTGGTAATGGATTGTGCAGTCGTAATCCTTAATCAGCTCTAACCATTTTTTTGGTGCATATTCAGCTCCTTTTGTGCGAAAATATAATTTAAACTTTTATGATCAGTATAAATATCACACCTTTCACCATAAAGGTAATGCCTCCAAATATTTAATGCAAATATTACTGCATCTAACTCTAAATCATGAGTTGGGTAATTTTGCTCATGGATTTTCAACTGTCGTGAGGCATAAGCTATCACCATATCATTTTTCATAAGAACACACCCCAACCCCTTCTTGGATGCATCACTGTAGATCACAAACCTTTCTCCACTACATGGTAGTGTGAGTATAGGTGCACTAGATAACCTCCTTTTCAACTCCTCGAAATTCTCTTCACATTCCTCCGTCCAAACAAACATAACTCCTTTCCGAGTCTACCTCGTGAGTGGAATAGATAATCATGAAAAATATTTCACAAAACGTCGGTAATATCCAGCCAAACCAAGAAAACTTCGGATCTCAGTTACCGTTGTTGGTCACAACCATCTTTCGATAATCTCTGTATTTTCTGGATCCATAGATATCCCCTCTTTTGAGATTATGTGACCCAAAAATGAAACTCTTTGAAGCCAAAATTCACACTTGGTAAATTTGGCATAAATCTTCTCCTTTCTTAGGGTCTTCAATATAATTCTCAAGTGATCTTCATGTTATTTTTTGATCCTTGAATAGACAAGAATATCGTCTATAAAGACTACCACAAATTGATCAAGGTAGTCTCTAAAGACTCTATTCATCAGATCCATGAAGATATCAGGGGCATTAGTAAGAACAAATGGCATCACTATAAATTCATAGTGTCCATACCTTGTACGTAAAGCCGTCTTTGGTATATCCTCCCTTTTGACCCTTAATTGATGATACCCTGAACGAAGATCAATCTTGGAAAAGTATTGAGCTCTGCGTAGCTGGTCAAATAAGTCATCAATGCGTGGGAGATGATATTTGTTCTTGATAGTGATCTTGTTAAGTTCTCGATAATCATTGCAGAGTCTCATTGATCCATCTTTCTTCTTAACAAACAGAACAGGTGCTCCCCAAGGTGACGCACTAGGGCGTATGAACCCCTTATAAAGATTAGCTTAGAGTTTCCTCTTTAATTCATGAAACTCAATTGGGTCCATTCTATAAGGTGTCTTTGAAATAGGAAAAGCACCCGGTATGAGTTCTATTGAAAACTAAACATCACGATTTGGTTGATGACCCAGCAATTCCTCCGGAAAGACATCATCAAACTCTAATAAAATGGACATATTATTAATCATGAGTTTCTCACCAACCATTTGAGATAAATAACCTTCATTCAGTGGAATCAAGACCCATAAGATGGACGAAATTTCCACTAGAAGGTTATGTTCATCCTTGCATTGATAGACGATCATAGATTGATCTGGAATATGAAATGTGAATTCCCTTATTTATAAATTGATATGAGTTCCATATAAAGAAAGCCAATACATGACAAGAATCACATCAAATTCCACTATAGGAAGGATCACAAGATTTGCAGGAAGCACTTTCCCACAAACTTCATTCGGGGAAGGATTATAAACTTTTGATACTATTGTTGTGCCATTAGGGGTTGTCACAACTAACTCAACATCTAATTGTTGAGGTAATACGGTGATACTCTTAGAAAATTATTTAGAAATAAAGGAGTTGGTGGATCCAGAATCAAATAAAACATTTCCTACTTTAGAGTGGATGGTAAGTGTACCTTTCACCACATCGTTATCATACTCCACATCGCTGATAGAAATTGCATGTGACTTTCCTTTGTATTTATCCTTAAGAGTTTATTGACGTCGACCATCATCATCAAACCTTGGATTTGGGCATTGATTAGAATAATGCCCCATCTCCTTGCACTTGAAACATTGATGTGTAGTAGGGTCATTCTGTGTATCCCTTCCTTTGTTTGCATCATTAGACATCTTCTTCCCATCATTGCAGCATTCAAATGTCCGATGACCATCCTTTCCACATTTGAAACATTTACTTGTCCCTTTAAGCCAACTCCCTCCATGTTTCTTTCCACACTTTGAGCATAAGGGAAAGCTCATCATCTTTTCTGTTTGCTCTTTAGATTTTCCTTTGAATTCCATTTTCCTCTTCTTATCAAACCCATATGACTGATGGGTTACTCTAATCTCCATTTCAACTTTGAGAGAACATCGAACGATTTCCTCATAGCTATTGAAGTCCCTTGTGGCTAAGGCCCTTCGAATACTTTGTTTTAAGCCACTAAAGAATAGATCGATCTTACTCTCAGGTTATATAATAATACTAGAAGCGTACCTTGCATGTCTTGTAAAATTTTCTTCATAGGTACCAACAAATTCATCATCCTTTTTCTTCAGTTCAAGAAACTCTTTCTCCATCTTTGTTCGGAGAATACAAGGGATGTACTTATTGAAAAATAAGTTCTTGAACTCGTCCCATTCCATGGACTCAATTTCATCTATTTGCCTCGTATTCTTAATAAGATTCCACCATTGATCAGCATCTCCTTCCAAACGATACACTGCTAGGATGACTTTGTCATGTTCAGAACATTGAAGAACTGAAAATATCTTTTCAGTAGTACTAATCTATTATTCAACAACTAATGGATCAGTAGACCCGCTAAAAGAAGGTGGACGCTGCCTCATGAAGGATTCAATAGAATGTTTCTCCTTCCTTTGCTCGTTTGGAAGTCCTGCATGATTCATAGCTTGATAAATTTGGGTGATCATGGCTACAAGATTTTGTATTCCAGCTCCCATAACGTTTGGTTTCTCAGGGGGACAATCATTGCATTGCCCATCGCTTTCCGCATTAACACGATTCCTTCGGGTTCCAGCCATTGACTAAAACCAAGAAGAATAGTGTGAGCAACACTAATTATAATAGAAAAACCACACAATCAAGAATAAAATTTCACACTTAAGGTCTTATCCTAGGTTATTCATGGCCATTTCTAAAACACTAAGATTGTGTTCTATGCTTAGACTTATCCTTAGGGTTCTTACTAAGGATTTCACATCCTAGTTTCCAAAGGTTGACTATACCTTTTCTCTGATACCAACTATAACGCCCCATACTTTACATACATTGTTAATATTCAAAATTGAAGAATAATTATTACAACATATAACAAAACCACGAAAGGACCGTATAGGTATAGTGTCTTTAGAAACTGTGAAACATAAACAACTGGTTCATAAAGCGTCTACACTGTCTCCCATTTATTTCATCATATCTATACTCCCTTTTGGCATATCTTACTTAATAACATTCTCCCTGACCTGGGGAAAGAAAACATACAAAAGGTTGAGCTCAAATGCTCAGTAAGGGTAAACAAAATAAATATCACTCACATCATATTCATAAGAACATAATATTGTGGAAATCTTACCCTAAAAAACTTATCATAATTTCATAACATGGGATAAATCATGGTAGTGAATGGTAATCACAATAATAATAAATTAAAACATGAAGCTTTGTGTAATACACACATAATCATATAGAATCATTTCTTAGTAGTCAAGACTCATTTCCAAGACTATCTTAGTGGACAAAGTCCATTTCTGAACCGAGTTCACTCCTCGTTTCATTCCTGTTTCACTGAAGCGGTTTAACCTGTCGTTCCAGCCATGTCTATCTCATGAGATATAAAATATTTACCCAATGCATTGGAGGGAGATATAGTTCCCACTCATATCATAATGATACCATTATTATGTGTGCCACAAAATCATAAACCATACATCATAGCATAACCCATGTAATAAAAATGGGAAACTTAAACATCGTGACATCATAAAACAATTCATATAAGATAAAGTAATTCATAAAAGTAATTCCATTACAACATAGTCAAATCAATGTAATAATAGGGATAGAAATATAACCCTTTATTATCATATATGGAAAATAATTTTGATAAAACACTTGAACTCCATTCTTGAGGAAAATACCCTTTCTACTTCAAAAACACTTTTCCTTTCTTAACATGTCATAAAATTATAAACTAAAAGAAGTTGATTAAAAATAAACATGAAAACCTGTAAAGGAAGCTTCTTGGAAATTATTTTTTAAAAATCCATTCATGTCGTATAGGTTAAAAAAACATTTTTCTCGTACTTTTGTCGGAAAAGTCAAAAAGTACCTCGTACGAAAAACGACAAAAGATTCCTTTCATATATTTCACTAAAAACTCACCGAAGGGTAAAATTGGATTTAAACAATTTTAGGTGGATGGAAATAATATTACATATTGAGGGAACATGGATGTGGATGATAAAATACACCCCAGTAAATACCAAAGTATAAACAACCTCGGATAAAAATTAGATTCTGATATTTTCCCATACCTTAGGTCTGATTTGCTTCATAAGTGTCCAAACCTCCTGTATAATGATTTAAATAATGTTATTGACTTATTACAGAATCATACTTATTTTTATGACATCATATATGGTCATATTCTTAGATTCTTATTAGTAATATTTCATTACCACTTGTTATTCAGGTGTTTATTACTTTTTGTTCTTATGCGTGTTTTGTCGAATAAATTCTTATTTTTCTTTTTTGGGTATAGATACCTCATTTCTAGAATGCTATTAGTGTAATATATATCATATACATTCATTCCATTCATTTATATAATCATTATTCAATGAAGATCATGTAGAATGAGTCGCATCACATCGTGGAGATGGTATTCCGTACGTACGCACGAGCGATGATATCATTCCCATGATTGTGGAATTGTATTGAAGTGTATATATACTATTTAAGAATCAATATAAATTTACAATAATCATATATAGTCATTATTTTCACCATTATACCCATACATGTAAGGTGGTGGTGTAAAATAGATTACACCACGGTGTGGAGAAGGTATTCCGTACGTACGCACGCGCGGTGATTTCATTTTCCGTAGGATGGATAGATGGTTAAATAGGGTTGTTTCATAACTATAATAACATATCAGTATACGAGTGATACTGATGTTATTACTTCATAATGAAACAACTAAAGAAGAAAAAGAGGAAGAAGAAATAAAGATGAAAGAATCGGTAACGGGCATTACCTCTTCTTTGAAGCGCTTCTTTGAGACCTCCTTTTAGGGCACTAAATGTGGTCTTTGAAGAAGACCAGGACCTCTAGGATATCTCTAGTGAAGTTGAGATAATAAATTTCCAGGGGTTGTCCGAGCTTGAAGGCTCAAAGTGGTGTGAGGAAGAGAGGGAGGAGGTGCCCTTTTATAAGGGAGGAGAGGGGCACCTTTGGAATAACTAAAAATATTATTTTATTATAAAGCCAAATTCTGTTTTAAATAGCTCCAAATTGATTTATTTAGAAGATAAGGTGGGGATGGGTCTAAATCCTCTCATCAAATATAATTTAGACAAGTTTAGGTTCCAATTTTAACCTTATCATTTAGATTTAACATTAAGTTAAATAATTTTACTTTTACAGTGTCTTTGTGTGTTCTTACACTATACGGTTAATAAACTTACTATAACAATTCATACGAACCCCAAGTTGTTTATTATTAACATATATAACATTATCTAAGTCATTTGGCCGAACCTCATATTTTTAGGAATAAAATAACAATTAATAATATAATATTTGTTTTAAAAACTATTTTATGTCAATTTTGACAATATTTAGTAATTGATTTTTGTGAAAATCATAACAGAATTATTAGTTAGAAAAAATTTAATTAAATAAATAATAACATGTCATATTAACATATAAAATTATTTTAATTCATATAAAGTCTTAAATTACATTTATTTGGGTATTTATAAAATCAATAATGTCAATATTTCATTAATAAGAAAATTACTCCATCATCGTTGTGTCATATATAAATTGAATTATTTAATGTCTAAAAATTACAAATAAAATAAAATTATGTAGGAAATGTTTTTATCTTTCTATGGAATATTTATAGTCGAATTTATCTTATGTATAACCCCATATTAAAAATTAATTACTTATTAATCTTTGATATTAACTATTTTAACACTTCTTTAAATAAATTAATAATAAATGTCCTAATCTAATCCAAGTGGGCCTAAATGGTCATATTTTATTCCTAAGGTTGTTTTTGGTCGAATTAAACTTATCCAATAGAATTGGGACATGTGTTAGGGTAATAATAATATCATTTTTACCCTTAATTACCCTATTTACTTTTAACCGTGGTAAATAAAAGTAAAAAGTTACTATTCATTAAAAAATTTATTTTCATGTCATTGAACCACATTTTACATACTGACATCAACTGTGTCTCTCGGATTTTCGAAATTCCACTCATTGAAGCGGAAAAATTTTGTTTTATGAAAAATTCAGTTTTTTAACTACCACTTAGTGGTTTCACTATTCATAAAAAATTGAAAGTTTTCAGAAAAATGCCAAAATTTCACCTTAGGCTAATTTTGATATTCCGAATCCAAAAATGACGTCCATTTTGAAAAATAAAATTTATAAAATTTCAAAAATGGGTTATTACAATTCATAACGGCTAGTTTTAATAATATTTTAATTGCATATCATTGTTTAGTGAAACTCGGTATTGCGTACGACGCCAGCTATCGAGGAAGGCCGTGATTTCGTGTAAAGCAAGACAATCTAGTGTTGTGTGTAGTGAAAGATTCCTTTGATGATTTATATAACATAAAAACAAAATATTTCTCATAAAAGTCTCGAGTGTTACATTCTACCCCCCTTAAAATGAATTTCTCCCTCAAAATTCGACACATTGTAACAAAAAGATGAGGATACCTCTCCCTCATCATATCCTCAATCTCCCATGTAGCTTCGTCTAATTGGTGGTTCCTCCATAAAACTTTCACAAAGCGGGTGGTCTTGTTTCATAGGACTCTTTCGCTACGATCCAGAATCTCTATCGGCTGTTCTTCATAAGAAAGATCTTGCTCCAGTGGTACAACTTCTGAGCTGAGTACATGTGAAGGATCAGGTATGTACTTTCTCAGGAGAGATACCTGGAACACATCATGAACTTGAGAGAGATTCGGTGGAAGTGCCAATCGGTAAGCTACCTTTCCAACACGATCCAGTATTTCGAAAGGACCGATATATCTAGGGCTCAACTTCCCCTTCTTTCCAAATCTCATGACCCTCTTCCAGGGAGATATTCATAAGAACACATTATCACCAACTTCAACCTCTAGGTCTTTTCTTCGGTTGTTGGCATAACTTTTCTGTCAACTCTGAGCTTCTCTGATGTGTTGTTGAATAGATCGGACCTTTTCTGCCATTTCATCAACGAGATCAGGTCCTATTAGCTTTCTTTCCACAACTTCATCCCAACAAGTTGGAGTCCTCCATTTTTTTCCATAGAGAGCTTCATAAGGAGCCATCTGAATACTGGAGTGAAAGCTATTATTATAAGAAAATTCCACCAAAGGTAGGTGTTGATCCCAACCACCTTTGAAATCCATAGAGAAAGCTCTCAACATATCTTCTAGAGTCTGAATTGTTCTCTCAGACTGACCGTCTTTCTAAGGATGATAAGCAGTGTTGAAACTCAACCCTATATCCAGAGTATGCTGAAGACTTCTCCAGAACTTCGAGGTAAATCTCGGATCCCGATCAGATATAATAGAAAGTGGTACTCCATGTAATCTTACCACTTCCTTTACATATATCCTGGCAAGATGATCCAGAGAGAAATCCTCTCTAATAGAAATGAAGTGTGAAGACTTTGTAAGACGATCAACTATGACCCAGATAGAATTATTGCCTTTGGATGTTTTAAAAAGTCCTGGGACAAAGTCCATTGTGATGTTTTCCCATTTCCATTCGGGTATGGGTAATGGTTGTAACATCTCCTTAGACTTCTATCTCTCAGATTTAACTTGCTGAAAAAACAAGCATCGAGAGATATATTCAGCAACATCTATTTTCATGCCATCCCACCAGAAGTACTCTTTCAGGTCCCTATACATCTTCGTCCTTCCAGGATGAATAGAGAATGAAGAACTACGAGCCTCATCCAGCAGCTCCTTCTTTAATTCTGGGATGGGAAGAACACAAACCCGATTCCTGAACATTATTATCCCATTACAATCAAGGTTGAATTCAGGAATATTTCTCACCTTCTTTTGTAACTCAACATCTTCTTTCTGTGCCTCTTTAATATTCACATGAATAGATGGTTGAACATTCTTTTGAGAAAGATACGATTTTCCCCCTTCCATTATAATTCCAAGATCCATCCTTTGTAAATCCATAAATATAGGATCTTTTGTGATCCTCATCATTGATAAGATGGCATGGTCTTGTCAACTTATTGCATCTTCAACCTTGTTTGCATTCCCAGGGTGGTAATGGATTGAGTAGTCATAATCCTTAATCAGCACTAACCATCTTCTTTGGTGCATATTCAGCTCCTTTTGTGTGAAAATATACTTTAAACTTTTATGATCAGTATAAATATCACACCTTTCACTATAAAGGTAATGCCTCCAAATATTTAATGAAAATATTACCGCAGCTAACTCCAAATCATGAGTTGGGTAATTTTGCACATTGATTTTCAACTATCGTGAGGCATAAGCTATCACCATATCATTTTTCATAAGAACACACCCCAACCCCTTCTTGGATGCATCACTGTAGATCACAAACCTTTCTCCACTACAAGGCAGTGTGAGCACAGGTGCATTGGATAACCTACTTTTCAACTCCTTGAAATTCTCTTCACATTCCTCCATCCAAACAAACTTTAACTCCATTCCGAGTCAACCTAGTGAGTGGATTAGATAATCGTGAAAAATCTTTCACAAAACGTCGATAATATACAGAAAAACCACGAAAACATCAGATCTCAGTTACTGTTGTTTGTCTCGACCATCTTTCGATAACCTCTGTATTTGTTGGATCCATAGATATCCCATATTTTGAGATTATGTGACCCAAAAATGAAATCTTTGAAGCCAAAATTCACACTTGGTAAATTTGGCATAAAGCTTCTCCTTTCTTAGGGTCTTCAATATAATTCTCAAGTGATCTTCATGTTCTTCCTTGCTCTTTGAATAGACAAGAATATCGTCTATAAAGACTACCACAAATTGATCATGGGAGTATCGAAAGATTCTATTCATCAGATCCATGAAGATAGAAGGGGCATTAGTAAGACCAAATGGCATCACTATAAATTCATAGTGTTCATACCTTGTACGAAAAGTCGTCTTTGGTATATCCTCCCTTTTGACCCTTAATTAATGATTCCCTGAACGAAGATCAATATTGGAAAAGTATTGAGCTCCTCGTGGTTGGTCAATTAAGTCATCAATGCATGGGAGAGGATATTTGTTCTTGGTAGTGATCTTGTTAAGTTCATGATAATCAATGCAGAGTCTCATTGATCAATCTTTCTTCTTAACAAACAGAACAGGTGCTCCCCAAGGTGACGCACTAGGGCGTGTGAACCCCTTATCAAGATTCTCTTGGAGTTTCTTCTTTAATTCCTGCAACTCAATTGGGGCCATTCTATAAGGTGTCTTTGAAATAGGCAAAGCACCCGGTATGAGTTCTATTGAAAACTCAACTTCACGATTTGGTGGAAGACCTGACAATTCCTCCGGAAATACATCATCAAACTCCCATACAATGGGCATATTATTAATCGTGAGTTTCTCACCAACCATTTGAGATAAATAACCTTCATTCAGTGGAATCAAGACCCATAAGATGGAAGAAATTTCCACTGGAAGGTTATGTTCATCCTTGCATCGATAGACAATCATAGATTGATCTGGAATATGAAATGTGACTTCCCTTCTTTGGAAATTGATATGAGCTCCATATAAAGAAAGCCAATCCATGCCAAGAATCACATCAAATTCCACTATAGGAAGGTTAACAAGATTTGAAGGAAGCACTTTCCCACAAACATCAATCGTGGAAGAATTATAAACTATTGATGCTACTGTCGTGCCATTAGGGGTTGTCACAGCTAACTCAACATCTAATTGTTGAGGTAATACAGTGATACTCTTAGAAAATTCTTTAGAAATAAAGGAGTGGGTGGATCCAGAATCATATAAAACATTGGCTACTTTAGAGTGGATGGTAAGTGTACCTTTCACCACATCGTTATCATACTCCAAGTCGCTGATAGAAATTGCATGTGACTTTCCTTTATCTTTATCCTTAAGAGTTTGTTGACGTCGACCATCATCATCAACCCATGGATTTGGGAATTGATTGGAATAATGCCCCATTTCCTTTCACTTGAAACATTGAAGTGTATTAGGGTCATTCTGTGTATCCCTTCCTTTGTTTTCATCATTAGACATCTTCTTCCCATCATTGCGGAATTCAAATGCCCGATGACCTTCCTTTCCACATTTGAAACATTTACTTGTCCCTTTAAGACAACTCCCTCCATGTTTCTTTCCACACTTTGAGCATAAGGGAAAGCACATCTTTTTTTAGTGTGCTCTTTAGAGTTTCCTTTGAATTCCATTTTCCTCTTCTTATCAAACCCATATGACTGATGGGTAACTCCAATCTGCATTTCAACTTTGAGAGCACATCGAACGATTTCCTCGTAGTTATTAAAGTCCCTTATGTCTAAGGCCCTTCGAAGACTTGGTTTTAAGCCAATAAATATTCGATCGATCTTACTCTCAGGTTGGATAATAATACCAGAAGCGTACCTTGCAAGTCTTGTAAAATTTGCTTCATAGGTACCAACAGATTCATCATCCTTTTGCTTCAGTTCAAGAAACTCTTTCTCCATCTTTGTTTGGATAATACGAGGGAAGTACTTATTGAAAAATAATCTCTTGAACTCGTCCCATTCCATGGACTCAATTTCATCCCTTTGCCTCGTATTCTTAAAAAGATTCCACCATTGATCAGCATCTCCTTCCAAACGATACACTGCTAGGATGACTTTGTCATGTTCATAACATTGAAGAACTGAAAATATATTTACACTAGTACTAATCCATTGTTCAGCAACTAATGGATTAGTAGACCCGCTAAAAGTAGGCGGACGCTGCCTCATGAACGATTCAACAGAATGTTTCTCCTTCCTTTGCTCGTTTGGAAGTCCTACATGATTCATAGCTTGAGAATGTTGTGTGATCATGGATAAAATATTTTTCATTCCAGCTCACATAACGTTTGGTTGGTTAGGGAGACAATAATTCCATTGCCCGTCGCATTCCGCATTAACACGGTTTCTTCAGGTTCCAGCCATTGACTAAAACCAATAAGAATAGTGTGAGCAACACTAATTATAATAGGAAAACCACACAATCAAGAATAAAATTTCACACTTAATGTCTTATCCCAGGTTATTCATGGCCATTTCTAAAACACTGTGATTGTGTTCTATGCTTAGACTTATCCTTATGGTTCTTACTAAGGCTTTCACGTTCTAGTTTCCAATGGTTGACTATACCTTTCCTCTGATACCAAATATAACACCCCATACTTTACATACATTGTTAATACTTCAAAATTGAAGCATACTTATTACAACATATAACAAAATCACGAAATGACCGTAGAGGTATAGTTTCTTTAGAAACTGGGAAACATAAACAACTGGTTCATAAAGCATCTACACTGTCTCCCATTTATTTCATCACATCTATAGTACCTTTTGGCATATCTTACTTAATAACCTTCACCCTGACCTGGGGTAAGAAAAAATAAAAAAGGGTGAGCTCAAATGCTCAGTAAGGGTAAACAAAAGAAATATCAATCACATTATATTCATAAGAACATAACATTTTTGAAATCTTACCCTGAAAAATAGATCATAATTTCATTACATTGGATAAATCATTGTAGTGAAATGTAATCACAATAATCATAACATAAAACATAAAGCTTTGTGGCATAGATACATAATCATAGAGAATAATTTCTTAGCAGTCAAGACTCATTTCCAAGACTATCTTAGTGGACAATGTCCTTTTCTGAACCGAGTTCACTCCTCGTTTCAGTCCTGTTTCACTGAACTGGTTTAACCTGCCGTTCCAACGATGTCTATCTCATTAGATATAAAATCTTTACCCAATGCATTGGAGGGAGATATAGGTCCCACCCATCTCATAATGATACCATTCTTATGTGTTCCACAAAATCATAAACCATACATCATAGCATAACCCATGTAATAAAAATTGGAATCTTAAACATCGTGACATCATAAAACAATTCATATAAGATAAAGTAATTCATAAAAATAATTCCATCACAACATAGTCAGATCAATGTAATAATAGGGATAGAAACATAACCCTTTATTATTTTAGATGGAAAATAATTTTGATAAAACACTTGAACTCTATTCTTGAGGAAAATATCCTTTCTACGTCAAAGACACTTTTCCTTTCTTAACTTGTCATAAAATTATAAACTTAAAGAAGTTGATTAAAAATAAATTTGAAAACTTTTAAAGGAAGCTTCTTGGAAATAATGTATTAAAAATCCATTCATGTCGCATAAGTTAAAAAAACATTCTTCTCGTACTTTTTTCGTAAAAGCCAAAAAGTACCTCGTACGAAAAACGACAAAAGATTCCTTTCATATCATTCACTAAAAACTCACCGAAGGGTAAAATTGGATTTAAAAAATTTTAGGTGTATGGAAATAATATTACATATTGAGGTAACATGGATTTGGATGATAAAATACACCCCAGTAAATACCAAAGTATAAACAATCTCGGATAAAAATGAGATTGTGATATTTTCCCTTACCTTAGGTCCGATTTGCTTCGTAAGTGTCTGAAACTCCTGTATAATGATTTAAATAAAGTTATTGACTTATTCCAGAATCATATTTATTTTTATTATATCATATATGGTCATATTCTTAGCTTTTTATTAGTAATATTTCATTACTACTTGTTCTTTGGGTGTTTATTACTTTTTGTTCTTATGCGTGTTTTATCGAATAAATTCTTATTTTTCTTTTTAGGTTATAGATACCTCATTTAAAGAATGGTATTAGTGTAATATATATCATAATCATTAATTCAATTCATTTATATAATCATTATGCAATGAAGATCATGTAGAACGAGTCGCATCACATCGTGGAGACGGTATTCCGTATGTACGCACGAGCGATGATATCGTTCCCATGATTGTGGAATTGTATTGGAGTGTATATATAATATCTCAGAATAATTATCACTTTACCATAATCATATATAGTCATTATTTACACCATTATACCCATCCAAGTAAGGTGGTGGTGGAAAATAGATTACACCACGGCGTGGAGACGGTATTCCGTACGTACGCGCGCATGGTGATTTCATTTTCCGTAGGATGGATAGATGGTGAAATATGGTTGTTTCATACTTATAATAACATATAAGTATATGAGTGATACTGATGTTATTACATCATAATGAAACAACTAAATAATAATAAGTGGAAGAAGAAATAAAGATGAAAGAATCGGTAACAGGCATTACCTCTTCTTTGATGCGCTTCTTTGAGACCTCCTTTTAGGGCACTAAAATTTGTCTTTGAAGAAGAAAAACACCTCTAGGATGTCTCTAGGGAAGTGGATAGAAGATATTGGAAGGGTTTTTCCGAGCATGAAGGCTCAATGTGGTGTGAGGAAGAGAGGGAGGAGGTGCCCTTTTATAAGGGAGGAGAGGGGCACCTTTGGAATAACTAAAAATATTATTTTATCATAAAGCCAAATTCAGTTTTAAATAGCTCCAAATTGATTTATTTCAAAGCTAAGGTGGGGATGGGTCGAAATCCTCTCATCCAATAGAATTTAGACAAGTTTAGGTTCCTATTTTAACCTTATCATTTATATTTAACATTAAGTTAAATAATTTTACTTTTACCGTGTCTTCTTGTGTTCTTACACTATAAGGTTAATAAAATTACTATTACAAGCCAAACGAACCCCAAGTTGTTTATTATTAATATATATAACCTTATATAAGTCATTTGGCTGATCATTATATTTTTTGGAATAAAATAACAATTAATAATATAATATTTGTTTTAAAAACTATTTTATGTCAATTTTGACACTATTTAGTAATTGATTTTTGTGAAAATCATAACAGGATGATTAGTTCTAAAAAATTTAATTAAATCAATAATAACATGTCATATTAACATATAAAATTATTGGAATTCATAAAAAGTCTTAAATTACATTTATTTGGGTATTTATAACATCAATAATGTCAATATTTCATTAATAAGATAATTACTGCATCATCGTTGCGTCATAAATAAATTAAATTATTTAATGTCTAAAAATTACAAATAAAATACCATTATGTAGGAAATGTTCTTAGCATTATAATGAATATTTATAGTCGAATTTATCTTATGTATAACCCCATATTAAAAATTATTTACTTATTAAACTTTGATTTTAACTATTTTAACCCTTCTTTAAATAAATTAATAATAAATGTCATAATCTAATCCAAGTGGGCCTAAATGGTCATATGTTATTCCCAAGGATGTCTTTGGTCGAATTAAACTTATCCAATAGAATTAGGACATGTTTTAGGGTAATAATAATATCATTTTTACCCTTAATTACCATATTTTCTTTTAACCGGGGTAAATAAAAGTAAAAAGTTACTATTCACCAAAAAAATTATTTTCATCTCATTGAACCGCATTTTACTTACTGGCATCAACCGGGTCACTCAGATTTTCGAAATTCCACTCACAGAAGTGGTAAAATTATGTTTTATGAAAAATTCAGTTTTTGAACTACCACTTAGTGGTTTAACTATTTATCAAAAATTGAATGTTTTCAGAAAAATACCAAAATTTCACCCTAGGCTAATTTTGATATTCCAAATCCAAAAATGAAGTCCATTTTGAAAAATAAAATTTATAAAATTTAAAAAAGTGGTTATTACTATTCATAACGTCTAGTTTTAATAATATTTTAATAGCATATCATTGTTTAGTAAAACTCGGTATTGCGTACGACGCCAGCTATCGAGGAAGGCCGCGATTGCGTGTAAAGCAAGCCAATGTAGTGTTGAGTGTAGTGAAAGATTCCTTTGATGATTTATATAACATAAAAACAAAATATTTCTCATAAAAGTCTCGGGTGTTACAAATTTCTTACTTTTTTCTTCATGACTAGAAAACATATTGTATATATCATAAATCATACATTTATTCATAAACTAGGGAAAATAAACATAATAAAGGGTGATATCAGATTCTCAGTAAGGCTAAATAAGAGAGATATCAACCTAACATGAGTATAAGGGTATGATAAAATTATAATAAAATTTTAATCTCTTACCATGTATATCATATGTCATAAACATGACTCATGGAATAAACCATGGATGTTCATAAAACATGAAATATAAAGGATTAAAATAACATGATCTATGAGAATATGAAATTTCTATAAGACATTGATTTTGGAACAAACATAATAATATAAAATCATTTCTTTAGTAGTTATTTATTATTACCAAAAATATCAAAGTGGAATGGATTCACTCCCGTAATCATTTTAGTAGTGAAGCTTCCCTGAAAAGTCTATCATACTAGATAAATACCCTTCATTAAATATGGCCACTCCCGATTCCAGTCTGGTGAATCTCATGAGATATTAATCTTTACACAATAAATTAGTGGGAGAAATATGTTCCACCAATCCTTGTTTATAATGTCCCAACCATCCTATGTTATAATGTTACAAAATTATTTGGTTATATCATCACCACAATCATTTGTTATATCATGAAATTGAAAATATAATGAAAAATAAAAATAGGTGTGAAACTTGATCATAAAACATTAATCATATAATAACCCTTAAAAATAGGTTTCATAATCATTTCATTAGTCAATAACCAATAGAAAACAAACAGTGTTTAAAAAAACTCATCATAAAATAATTTATGTATAAGAAAATAGTTTCATATGTATTTCATTATAACATAACAAAAAGAAAATGAATGGGTTTCATAAACATTTCATTACATAATATCCCAATTAATAGAAATGGGTTTTATAAATATTTCATAATCTCATTATAGAAATACCCTGGGATGTTGAATGGGTTTTAAATAAAATATTTTCATCAAAATAATAAAAAAATCCATTTAAAGAATAAGGATGGTTTTATATGATCACATACCAATGTAAAGATTACATAACATCAAATGTTGTCATCTTAGATGAAAACTGATTTTAAAAGACCATAAGAAACATTTAATGAGGAAAATAAACTTTCAAATTTGAGAATAATATTTTAGAAACTATAATTTCTCTTTTTTTGAAATAATTTTATTTTAAAATAACCTTTTAATATTATAAATAATTCAATTATACATTGTGTTTTCATGAAGATGTAAAATATTTTTCATTCCATACATGTTAAAATAAATATCCCATTCCTATTTTTTAGAAAACTAAATATAACAAAAATAGGAAAATGAATAAATGATTACATTAAAAAATTAATATAAAACATTAATGGGTTAAAATTAATTTAAAAAATAATTAAGGAATATTAAAAACACTATTTGAATCAATTTTAGAAAACAAGGACCTAGAAAAAAAATAAAGTTCAACTAAAGAGAGAAATAATGTCAAATTTCTTTAACAAATTATTTTGGACTCCTAGAACAATGAAGTGAAAACATTTAATTTCATGAAATAACTCAAGGAGAGAAAAATTATAGTTTTTAATGATAGGTAGATCATTATATTTTATTATCCAAAACATAGATTTAGACATCCACAATAATTAATGAGATTGCAACATAAAACCATAGCCACATTAGTATATTTTGAATCATAATACCCATAAAATTATGAATTTTATATGGATATTCATACCATTTAATTTTTATTGTATTAATCATAATGAAATTCTTGGATAATATATACCCCGCACAAAAAAACAAGTGTCATATAAGGCATGTACTCCCCGAAATAAATGTGAAATGAAATTCACATACAACATTGAAAACATTTTTATAATAATACACATTAAAAATAAAAAATCAATAAAAATTATTAAAAAAATTAATTTATTTTCATTAATGATAAAACATTTAGACGATATAGTGTATACAACACACATAATACTCAAGTGTTTACTGAAGAATCTGTATACTAAAAAGAACAGAGACTAGAAATCTCATAACCTATGTCTCAACTTATACATTACTTTAGAACTTCTGGTGTAATAAATATATTAAATTACTATAATTAAATATAACATACCATATATTATTTACTCATGTCCTTTTATTATCCATTTATTAATAATTCCTTGTTGAAACCATGTTTCAAGAAATAAATTCTTTTTTCATATATGTTTTGATTGTAAATTTTTGGTCTATTTAATTTGATAATGTATCCATAAAATACATAATTTTAAATATTATTTAATTAACTAATATATTCATTATATATTTACAATGTTTAATTCAAAAAATATAGATATTGGAAATGAATTACATTGTTCATGGAGATGTTAGGTCGTATGTACTCAAGACCATTGTTTCCATTTCCTCGATAGTGAAAATAAAATATAGGTAAATAAACTATCTTTTTTATATACCAGTTATTATGAAATATATATTTATATATATATATCACATATTTTTAGCAATCATATCCTTATTAAATTCTATGTAAAGCGTAACTAAAAAACCAATCTCATCGCATTGCGAGGCGGTAGTCTACCATACACATGAGGGACATTATCATATCCAAATTGAATTGGATGAAATAAGGTATATATAATAAAATAATTATTTAATTATAATATTTTTTTAATATCGTATATATAATTTAAATCCATAATTATATCAATCTATGACGTAAGGTGATGGAAAATGTGCTACATTGGTTCGCTTGGTGGTATTCCACTGTACAAACGACTAATTTAATTATTTCACTTTTCATAGAAGACAAGATTATATAACATATTCTATTAACATAATAACATCTAAATATATGAGATATTACATTTCTTTATATTAGCATATTTATGATGATTTCATTTCCATTGAAGAATAAATAATAACAAAACACATGTTTACTAATTTTACCTCTTCTTAAGAGGACCGCTTTTGGTTTATATATAAAGCCTTAGTAATGGTATCATAATAAAAATAGGGACTCTATGATTTTGGGAGGTGATTAAATAAGACATTTTTGATGGTATTGGATGATCCAAATAGTTTTAAATGTGTGTAGAGAAGAGAATCGATGGTGTCGTTTTTTAAATTGAATAGTGACACACTTAGAATTTATTAAATTAAAAGAGTATACCAAGTTTTTACAAATTTATAAAGACTATACAATGGTTCATTATAAAATAATAGATGATATAATGTTAAAATATAACTATAAATGTTATTTTTAGTAGTACTTATTTCATTATATCCCTTATCATTTTTGTTTAACCCCCTCATAATCATATTTTATCCTTAAATGTAGTAATTAATTCTCTGTGTTATTATTCTTTATTTGGAAAAATATTACTTCTAGTGTATTAAATAATAAATAATATGATTCAAAATGTGGAATCCATTTTTTGTAAATTCTATTCATATATTTTGAAAAATATACATTAAAAATAAACTTACGGATGTGATGAAAAATCAATTTTCCAAAGAAAAAACATCCATAATTATAGAATGTTTTAATATAAAAATTCAATAAGAATTTATTCCGAATGATTATTTTTTTTTTCAATTTTAACATAATCAAAAACATACTTTTATAAAAAAAAATTAAACAAAATGTAAAATTATAATTAATTCAATCAGTACGGTGCGTTTTAATAAACAAATTAATATTTTTTCTATTCAAATAAAAATTAATAATTTCCTAAAATTCAAAAAATCATCACCCTATTATTATATCGTCATGTTTATTAAAAAATAATTTTAATTTTTTCTATTCATTTTATTAAAAGTGTTAAAAAATAATATCATTAATTCTTAATAAAAAATTGTACAAATAAGTTTTTGAGAAAACAATATCATCAAATCATATACAGACTTTACTTAAAAATAATTACGTATATAAAAATATATTTTCATTATATAAAATTTGTTTAATTAATTTTAAAAATATTTCTATTTTTTTTTTCAATTCATAATATATTGAATTATTCAAAACATCAATTATTATATAATATTATCAATACTATATCACAATTTACTAAAAATCAATGTTTCTTGTAACAAAAGCTATCAAGAAAATTGAATTTATTCGAAAAAATTATTATTTTGGTGTTACATATATTATATTAGACCCACTAGTCACATCAAAAAAACTCTATGAACATTCATGACAAATGAAAATAGAACACATAATATTTACAATCATGAATTAATCCTATGGAAGATAATGAGTTATATTAATATTTCATAATGATTAAAATTTTTAAATTTCATTAGATTTCAGTTCGACATGATAAAAACTTGTATATCCCTATAAATAAATAGTATTTAATATTAAAACATAATTTTTAGGACAATAAAAAATACCCATACTGAAATAAATATTAAATTCGAGATAACTAAAAAATGAAAGGGTTGGGCTTGAGAAACCCATTACCTTAAATCTCGTTATATTTCATCTAATTTACAAATTCCCTATAAAAAAATATTTCTTGACTCATGAAACTTCAATTGAATTATATTCATTATGTATATTTTCATCCATTATAATTTATTATTATATTTTTCAATACTATTTGATAAATGTGAATTTTTTTAATGATGATATTTCATTATATAATCTAATCTTGTTTTGATTTCATTATTTTTATATGAGTCATTAAAAAATTAGTAATATTAATTAATGATAATTAAAAAAAATTTAATTATATATTTTTAAATTATGTATATTTAAATAAAACCCTCCATAAATTTGGAGATAAGAAAAATGTTTGTAATTAACACGTATGTAGTTGAGCAACCATTAACGAGACATTTCCAATATAGGAGGAAAGAGATGTATGAACTAAAATATTTAATAAATATAATAATTATAGTATGTTAGTAGAGATAATATAATTTTATCATAATATATAATTTATTTTATAGGGTTTCATTTTTAAATGAAAAGAGAAATTTTGGAATGGAAGGGGAAAATGGGAGTGAATATAATGAATCCTTTTCTTCTTCTCTGTGTTCATTTCTTTCTATAAAAGTTAACACCTTGAATTATTGGATTTGAGTGACTCTAAAACGTCCCTATACAATATAAGGGGACTAATAGAAGGAATTTTAGTAGAAATTTGGATTCGGTATATGATTTAGATTTGGTATTCCAATGTGAAGAAGAGGGTGTTGGATCTGAATCTACGGATTACACACAAGTGGGGGGTGAATTGTGTCTTTTCAAAATTATTACAATCTCTTCAATTTAGACAAATTCTGTCGACTATGCTTTAGCACGATTAAATATGCAGCGGAAAAAGTAAAAGCATGAACACACGGATGTATAGTGGTTCGGGGAACAGAAGGCCCCTAGTCCACTCCACCAACGCTCAAATCCACGAGCTTGGCGATTTTCACTATCTGGTCCTTGTTTCCACAGACCTGTTCACAAATGAGTACAGGCAGTTGACACCTTTACAAGTTTCAAGCAAACACAGCCTTCCTGGTTCAAACACGAACCCACACAGCTTAGAACGAGAACCTGATCACTCAAAAATAAAAAGGGTTTCGATAAAGAAAACACTTCTCCAGTTGTTCTTCACAATTGCAACAGAATGCAATTGACAGTAGATAGATCGTCGTCTTCAGAAAATAAAGATCTGTAATCAAAACAGTTCTGAGTCGATCCAGTGGCAATAGATATTACAAGAAACTTCAAAACTTCAGCAGCAGTAGATTCACAACAGATAGTCGATGTAGAACACGTGAATCTGCTATCAAGATCTTCCTTCGATAATAAAGGTTTTACACTTCTTCTCGATCACCAGAAAAGAACGCCTTCACACAGTCTCTGTTTCTTGCTCGTTAAAAGATCAATATATATATTTCATACAATTTCCTGTGTATATATATATATATCCGATGTTTCCAAGATAGAATATATATATTCAAATCTGAGAAAATCTTCCGCATAAATAGATCCATGAAAATCTCCTTTAGATTCGCGATATAAAAAAAATGAAATAACAGAGCCGTTGTAACTCCCCTGAAGAATCGGCATAAAAAGCTCCGTTTAAATCAATCATTAATCCGTTGAAAATCGTCTTTGATTCAGTCAAAGTCGTACTTAAGAATCGGCTCGAAATCCGCTTAATAATCCTCCTATTTGACCAATGCAAAAGGAAATATCGTCTGTCAAAAATATCCTGACGCCAAACGTAGGGTTGATGACGTGGCTCCAAATGTAGGGTTCACAAACGTAAGGTTCAGAACGTAAGGTTCAGAACGTACATACTTTCTCTTCAGCATTCAAACGTAGGGTTGATCATCCATACATTGTCTTTCTTCAACTCTCCAAAGAACGTACGGTTGATTATAAAAGTAAGGTTGATGATCCATACTTTTGAGAAACAAACTCAACACTGAAAACTAACGTACGGTTTCTCTTCCATACTTGTCCAACAACAAAAACGTAAGGTTCCTTCCAAACGTAATGTTCTTCTTCCATACTTTTCAACAACATAAGGTTCATTAACCATACGTTTCAAAATAACGTAAGGTTCCTTAACCATACGTTTCTTTTAACATAAAAAGTAAACTTTTCATCCATACGTTACGTTCATCAACGTAGGGTATGAGCAGTGATTCCAGTATGCGCTAAAACTGATCTCACGCTACAGTGATTCCAGAACGCGCTAAAATTGATCTCGCGCTACAGTGATTCCAGAACGCGCTAAAATTGATCTCGGCATAAATGAAGTATGAAATCTCGTTATATGAAATAAATAAATAAAATAAATTCCTGCAAAATACTCAACGAAATAATTAGTAAATAATTAAGGGTATTTGTGAGCATCAAAATCATCATAAAGAGACAGAGTATTATTTAAAATAATCTCCCCCTTTAAAAAACATTATTTTGAATTGTTTGAAAACAATACATTGCTCAACAGAGGGGATATTTATACTCAAGGAGAGGGATATTTTTATCTAAAACATTGAAAAAATATAGTTTACATTGTAAACCATTTAATAGTGATATTTTTTAAACTATATTTCATTTTTGAATTTAAGAAATATTTTCATTAAATTAATGATTTCCAAAACCAAATTAAATAGTTTTTTAGAATGGGATGTGAAAAAATGTCAAATATTTATTTTTATGGAATACAACATAATATTAGACATTATAAAACTTTCTTTAGTTTTTGGATTTAAGTAAATTGTTATTAATAAATCATTTATTTTATTAAATTAATTTTAATGACATTAGTTTTTTAATTTATTACATTATTATTACTTCTTAAATAACGTAATTCAAATTCATCTTCTTTCCAAAGTAAACAATATTTTTTATATTAACAGAAAAAATATTTGTAAAAATTATCAAAAAATAACTCTTATAAAATTTTGGATAGATGGTTTCAAAAATATTGTTCATATAATAATAATAATTTTATATGATTTGAAATTTTATTTTCATATATAAAACTATTATTTTAACAACAAAATATTTAGTAAAAATACTGTGAAAATTACTATAATTATTAAATTTATTTTGATGTAGAATATGACCAATGTTCCTTTAATTCATTTGAATTAAATATTATTTATAGGACACTACACTATTTTTTAGTTATATTACCATTCTAATAGTCAATTTACTATTTTTAATGTTCATGTTACAATTCTATTGAGAGTTTACTATTCACTAGGGTTAGGATACGATTCCAATAGTCATGTTACACTTCTGATGGTTGTGTTACTTCTTTTGAATTTTTTTAAATTTCATCATTCAATATTCAATTAATGTTTTCTTATGATTCTATAATTTTTATCTCTATAATTATTATTAGAAATCTAATTCTATATATTTTCTTACTATTATTTTAATAACTTTTATGTTTCTATGGGATCATGTTGGTCCATATTTTCTTATTTTTTTTATTTTAGTTTACTTTTATTAATTTAAAATTGTAATATTTTATGTTCTCATAGATATATTTATTATACAACTACAATGTTCTAATATAATGAAATAAAAAAATATTTATTTCATATGTTTAAACTATATTGATTACCTAATTATTATTATAATTATTTATTGTGATGAAAAAATAGATAGATATATATATATATATATATATATTCTGGATGTTGCATTCTTCCTCACTATTAGAATTGATCCCTTTAAATTTCAACTCAAATAATCAACTATGAATAAATTAGTGTCATTATCTTTTATTACAATAAAAATGTCCCATGATTCATCTTTATTCTTTTGATTTCTTAAAAGAAATATTACTAGGTGTGTTGTATAATTGCGAAAAAATTTATCTCTATAATCCATGATCATCACCATATGAGGATCATAAAATATTGTCAGTTTTAGTTGTTCCAATTTCCGATTTGGTACATGTGATTAATTAGTTAGGTACATACTCTAGAAAGATTTTTTGGACCATATCATGAAATTTAGAGAGGGTTGGTGTAAATCAAATTCAATAGACCATAGCACATACACTATTAAGGATAAAGAAAAGATGTGTACCTATTTCTCATCATTCCATTATTTCCAAAACCAAATAATCTATTCTAGGGTGATATTAATTGGGACAATTTTTACTAGATATAAAACACCATGACCCTTAAATGGTTGTAAATATATATCTTTATAAAATAGAATAAAATATAATGTGTTACTAATGAGATTATACCTTATCTACCATCTTTTCATCAATATTGGATCCAAAGAGATTTCATTCACAAAAATCATCCCAATATATTTGTGTTTTATATCACTTCCTAAATAAAGCTTCATTTAGATACATTTAAATAAACCAGTGGATGTTTTTTTATAAAAACAATACCAATTGGAGATGTTGATATCATCCTCCATAAAATATCATTAAGAAGGGTCTCAATACGTCATCGAGACTATAAAATTTTCTATCATATTAGCCATCAATTTAAGTGTGATAGGCATACTGATGTTCAATTCTGTATTCAAAGTATGTGGAGGACTACTCTATAATTTAATAAAATAATTTTGATAATTATTAGGTACAATTAATGGTGATTCCCCACACACCGTCCCCACTTTCATTACATATATATTGGAATTTTTGTCCAGTGATAAATCATCCCAAATTGTGATGATGTGGGATATATTTGTGAGTTCTTCCACAATAATACATACTCAATTTCTACTTATAGATGTCTTTTTGGGATAGTGAGAATGTACATAGTAATGAAATATAATTTCTATGTGGGTATTAGTTATTATTTTTTATTAGTATTGGTCTTGTATAATATTAATTTAACAGGTTTTCAAACTAAGCACTTTTATGTGTACATAGACATATCATTCTTCATGTTTTCCTACATATTTTTTTTAAATTATTTTGATACATCAATGTATATCTAGGATTCCTAGAGAAATATGAACAATATAAGTTATTTAATATATCTTTCTTTATCATAGGTGATGATTCTACAAAAATTATTATTCCAAACTAAATGAAATAATCTATATCGATGATGAATTCATGAAAATTAAATTACAGTATAGTTTCACCATCTTTTGAAGATCTAAATAATAAAGTTATTCCTTATTGATATTTTATTTTAATAAAGTAAGGATAATCATTTGGGTAAATAATGATTTTCTCCCTACCATTAAGATATCCAGATCAATAATTTTCATATCAAAGAATGTTTGGCCATTCAAAATCCATATTAGGGATAGAGTAGTAGGTATTTTATAATAATATCATAAGCTAACTTATTCACCTTCATATGCTCTTAATGAATAAGTAAATCATGTTCCATGATAAAATCTATCCATATTTATTGATTCATTTTTAATTATTCCATGTGAATATATGTAAAATATTTTTGTTATCTATAAATAGTATTCACTCGTCACAATAGAGTTAGTGATGGAAATTATTTAATTAATTGATTTCAGAAGTAAACTATCAGTCATGAATTTTGTTTTTTTCCTATGTATATTCAACTTTGGTGTGGCATATCCTTTGACATTATCAGTCTTATCGATTACATAAACCAAACCATTTATTTATGCATGAATCTATGTAAAAAAATATTTTAAACTTGATGGTAGTGTGAGTAATATAATAATTATTATACCCTTCTTGATCTCATTAAATATTTCCTCACATTCATCCTCCCAAAAATAATTTACCCGTTTCCATGATTACTCGATATGTGGGATACACAATCTCAATAAATTTCTCATTATTATGGTTGTAGTAGCTAGACAGTACATTAAAACTTGTGACCTCTCTGAAAAAAGTGTTGATTATTCATTATTAAATTAAAATTTTCATTTAAGGGTCCATATAATTCAATCATTTGTGATTACATACACCCATAATGTGACTTTCAATATTTTCATGTCCCACATAGTCAAATTGTCACATAAATTAATGTATCATAACATCACAAAAAGAATCCCAAGATTCTCTTGTCATTATCTATTTTATTAAAAAAAATTAGAATAACATCAATGAAGAATATAAAGAAAATTCAAGGTAGTATATAAATACTCTATTCGGTGAATATGATTTCCAGGTAATTATTAATTTCAAATAGAATCACTAAAAAATAATTTTAAAATACCATGAATGTAAGGTTGTTTTCTAAATATATTCACTAATTTAATTTAATAGATGATATCTTGCATGAAGAGCTACTATTAAGAATTATTAAAGTTCTTTATATTGAAAAAATGTCATAAATACTTTGAAGATGAAACTTTTCCTTTATGGCAATATTTTTGATCACTAGGTAATAGAAGATCATATATATATATGTGTATATATATAAATATATATGTAAAAAATACACAAGAACACCCCATGATGATGCAATAGAGAGTAAGAACCCTGTTTCCATATAATCAGGCAAATAGATCTTTAACTCCTATATTTATATTGATTCTATCATATTACGGATTTTTAATATCACAGTGGATTCATAAATAATTTATATTGTGACATATTCTTCATGATATGGGGGGGGGGGTTATATGAAAATAATAAAGAAATATATAAGTATATTTCCTCTAAATAGATATTTCCCAAATTTTAATTTCTTATATTAAAACAATTATTGGAAAAATTATGTATCATTATTGGGTGGGTATCATCATCGACACCATTGGGTGATTTTCCAAAACAAATTATTGGTCCTTTAATTTTGTACATGATCGTGGATGGTTTGTAAAAAATAATGTGGTTTATTTTCATGAAGGTAAATGTGATATCTATATAAATAAAGAAAATACATATCTAGTATAGCATCAAAATACACATAGATAAGGACTAAGAGATTAATTGGGTGACTATTCACATTGAAACTAACATGAGAAGTGTCCATATAATGATTTTAGATTATTACACCACAAGGGGTTTTTGTAGATTTTATTAAATCATAGTATCTGAGATTTGATTCGATGGTTATTTAAAACATAAGGATATACATGAATATGTAGTAATATAATGAAATATAAAATTTCCCATTCTTGATTTAATAGATATTGTACCTTATAAGAAATAATTGTTATATTCCAACCCTAGGGTGGATATGGCATGATACATCCCTTTCTCTCATGTATTTGGTTGTTGATGACATTGATAACTCTTGAAGACCTATGGTTTAGTGAACCAGCTTCAATAGTTCGTTTAATCATTACTGTAGAAGAATTAAACCATAGGTGGTTCTTTGGGAGGATCCATTCATTCCTCCATCACAATGACCAGAATCATAGTGTGTCTTTAATATTCATTATATTGGTCAGAAATCTAAATATTGTCATTCCCCTTTGACAAAAGTTTTGTTATTCTTGTTTCCAAATTTCTAATAAGTGGGTGGTTGGATCTTCTTTCCTCTACTGTTATTTGATCCCACTTTCTCAAAATGCCATTATTCTATTCTTATCATTATATCTATGGTACCATTAACCAAAATATTCATATACTATTAGACTAAATATAAATACTTTTTTATAACTTCCAATATATAATGTATCTATATCCTTTTGAATATGTGGTTTTAACACACTAAATAATCAATCTATTTTGTTAAATTTTTTGTTAAAAAAATTTAATTATATAATCCAACCCTTGCCAAATTTTATTTAAATGCTCTTAAAGATTCACTTTATTTTTTCCTAAGTTCTCAAAATTTTCTCTCTAATTTTTTTCAAAATGAATGATTTAAATACTTGTTATAAAATTTGTTCTTATTTTCTTACCAAAAAATTTATTCCATTTTTTCATTTCAATTTAATTTTATTCAGATTCCCATAATTTTTCATTATACAAATCTAAAGGGTATATAACCAGAGTTTCATTATCCTCCTTCAAAAAATAGAACATACAAATATATTTTCCATTATGTTAACAAAATATTCTATGATGTGTTTACATGAAGATCCATTAAATATCATTGTTAATAACTACATGAATTGATCAATGGCTAGTGAATCCAGAGATTAATGTGGAAATTATAAATGGTTTAGGATATTGTTTCTAATATGAGATAATTGGTTATATACCATTATTAGTTTTTACACGCTACCTCCCATTTCATTGGGAATATAATAGAAAAACAATTGATTCTTCATGATACACAAAACAATTTAAAAAATGTTTGAACATAATCTTCATCATAATAAAATAAGAAAAAAACTATAATCATAAAAATGAGGGATTATTTAGAAAAATGGGCCTACAATTTTTTATATGTATAAAAATTTAACATTAAGAAAATGTAGTGAAATACCATACATAGTTATGAACAAATATGGCTTTATGTTCACATATAATGTATGTGCATAAATATTAGAATGATAATTGAAAAAAAAAGATATTATAATGTCCATTTTTAATTCAAATAACCATGTGAGATATATTACATTGGACAATTTATTGTAGGGATATATAATCCTATGAAATTGTGTTACATCAAAAAATGACATTGATCCTGCATTACACCGAGAAAATGAACAAATAATAGTTATAATCATGAATCAATCTAGTAAAAAATGGTTTTCATAATGATGTCATAAATAATACATTAAAGATTAATCATTTTTGTTATGAAATAAATATAAGAGATCCTATTTTTTAAAAGATAATCATTATTTTATAGTGATGAAAAAAAAGAAGATTTAATGTGATGTTCTGGAAAATAGATTAATGTTAAAATAATTATTGAAATTAGCTTACAAATAAAATTAACATGGTAAAAACATTGATATCAACATAATGAAATATAAAAAATAAAGATAAATAATTATAAGGGTAGTAGATGAATATCCACTCTAAAAATAATTTAATAAGGGGGAAAAAATGTTTTTGTTTGAGAATCAAATTACCTCAAATCGCATTATTCTTTCCCCCATTTACACATCATGTATAATAAAATTATTTCTAAATCACTTGAATAAATTTATTTTTATTCCTTTATTTTACTATTTTTACATTATAATTATAGTATTATATTTTATAATACTCTTTGTTAAATGTTATTTTCTTGATTTCATGTTCTCCATAAATTTCCTCATCTTGCTTCAATATTTTTATTTTTATCCATGGTTATTTATTCAAATGAAAAATAAACATAAAATGATTAAAATTAATGTAATTAAATATTTATTCAATATAAATAATTCATACTATCCTTCAATGAATGTAGTAATAAGAATAATGTTGGTAATTTTTTCATCGGTAGTCAACTAACCACTAACATGACATTTCAAAAAAATTCGTGGAAAAAATATGAATGTCACAAAACTTGTTATAAAAAGATACAATAGTTTATGTTATCATCATTAATATAATGTTAATATAGTACTTAATTAATTTTTAATCATTGTGTTTTAATTGAATAGAGTTATCAAGAGGAATCAAAAAATGGATTACAAGTCGATGAAATATTACCTTATTCTACATGTTTATTTTTTTGCAAGAAATAAACCCTTTGAATTTTTGAATTTAATTGATTTAAGAAAATCCATAAGAATTATAAATATATTAAGCTACCGAGCAAGTACCATAGTGGTACAGGCTCCTGCTTGGCATCCAAAAGAACCAGGATCAAATCCAGGCACAAGAGAATTTCTGGGTACTGTAGCAGTAATGTAGCAGGGCACTATAGCAGTACTATAGTAGCGACAGAACTGTTACAGAGATGTCACTATAGCGGCAGATGGACTGTAGCAGGTATTTGTAGTGGTGGCAATACAACAGTTCTTACTATAGCAGCGTGTGTACTAAAGGAGATCTATTAACTGAGGGGTCCTTTTGCCCAAAAAAAATGGGCAATCAAGCCTTGTATTCAGGATACATGGTAATGGTCCTTCGGGCTATTTAATGGGTCACACTCTACCTAGTCTAAAAAAGGTCTTTGCTTTAAATATTAAATTGAGGCTTTGGCCCGAACCGTTAAAAAAATAAATATCTTAATATATTTTAGTAGGCTAGATAATTTGATTTTTTATGTGATAGAGATGTGGTTTTCCATATGAATGGAATGTGGAAATTTATACTGGAGGAGATGGGTATTTTTTAGTTAAATAAATGAATAAAATATAATTTACATTGTAAAACATGTAATAGTGATATTAGGTAAATTTCATGTCATATCTGAATAAAATAAAATAATTTTTGGGACTTATAAACCATTCAAATGCTGATTTTTTAATTCTATTAATAATGAAATTGAATAAATGAAAAAATATTTTTTAAATAGAATACATTATTATTTCAAACAATCAAAAACAATTTGTAGGACTGGAATATATATTTATTCTTTTCATATAACTTATTAATAATTATAAAATAGATTCTAGTTCAGAATAATGTAAAATAATTTATAATATAATTATTTATTCTTTATTAATGTAATTAAAATAAACTTGTTATGTAAAAAATGTACTTTTACAATTCACATTAAAACTAATCTATTTTAAAAAATTACCATAATCAAGAAAATAAAATTTCAATGATATGATTTCAAAAACTCATTTAAAATTTTTCAATATATTTTACTATTATAAGTATCCTTAATTTTATATAGAAAACATTAATTTGAAACTATATTATTTGGAAAAAGTACTCTGACACATAAAACAATTTTTATATTAATTTTCCTTTACTCTACAATAAGTAATGAAATAATTCATTTACATTTAAAATTATTTACCTAAAAATACACTCTTTTATGTTAAATTAAAATCCCAATGGATGGATATCTATTTATAACAGTAAGGTTACTATTCCAAAGCTCAGTTTTTTTATTACTAGTAGTCAAGTTACTATTCAAATGTTAAGGTTACTATTCCAATGAATATATTACTATTAAATAAAACACATTACATAATATATTTACACATAAATTCCTTTATTAAATATTCATTTCAATTCCTCTCACGGTTCTAAATTATTAGTTATCAAATTTTTATTGAATTACTAATGTTATGTATTTTATTATAGTGTTGTTGACCATTATATGATCAGAGTGGATAATAGTGTCTCGAATTTTCTAATTCTTATAATTTTATATTTTTATTATTTATTCCAATTATAATATTTTAAATATTAATTAAAATATTTATCATCCACACACAATTCCCCAATTTTATGAAATATATAATTATGTGATTTATGGTTTTTATCTATATTAAATACCAAATTATAAAAATCAATATATATTCATAATGAAAAGTCAATACATACGTAAATAAATACATATATATATTGAGTTTTTTTATGATACATTTCCAGACGATGACTATATTCATTATATAGAATAAAATAATGATTTAATCTTTTATGGGTTGAATCATAGTCTTCAAAGGGTGTTACTGCCCAAAACATTTTCTTTATATAAATTTACAGTATCAAGTTGCATCATAGTGGTGAATTAATTCTCAGTAATTTATATTTTAAATTTTAATTAAGATAATATGAGGATTATTGATCAGTATGCAAAGAGAATTGTTTTAAATGTGAATAAAGAAAATTTCACAACAAGTAATAATTTATTAATGAAACACAAGGGACCTGGTTAAAAGGAATGAGAGATTGTTTCATGTGTAGAGATAAAGGAAAAAAATATCTAGAATGTAATGAAAAAAATAATGGCATCCAAAATCATATTCTTTAACAATAATGAAACATGAAGTGGAATTATTCAATCCAATTCACCAAACATCAAATTAATTTTCCACAGAAAAATCCTTAGGAGAAAGGATAAGAATATGATATTTTTATAACTGATTAAATCCTAAATTAAATAATATAATATAAATTGATAAAGAAATAGACATTTATATAATAATTTATTTTACTACGAATCTATATATTTTTTTCATTCATGTATATGAATCATTCATTAACACTTCATGGATGTAGTTTTAAATCATACACCTAGTGGGACTCTAGTTATAATGAGAATTTATCAAACAATCTTAGTTTTGATGGTAAGATATTACATAGATTCAATTTGGTAGTTTATTCCTATGATTCTCCCTTATATAATTTTTTTTATTTTTATGATATAATAATGATTATTTGTATGTATTATTAGGTTTAAATAAATTTAAAAATAAAAGATACATTTTTTGAAAAATATTTGACAAAAACTGTATAATTATTGGTTTTTGAAAAAAAATTAGTATATTTTGAAATTTTAATTATGTAGTTATTTACATACATATTTACATTTTATGTTATATAGATTAATGTATTACTTATTCAAATTATTCTTTATTCATATTATGCTTCTACATAACATCTGTTGTCCATTTTTGTTTAGTTAATAGTTAGTGATGAGGAGAATAAATAGTCATAGATTTATAGATATTATGATTCATTAAATATTTATTATCATTATTTACAAATTAAAAAATAATAATATTTATTCATTATATATAATATGAGATAAATAAAAGGGTTAATAATGATAAAAATAAAACAAAAAAAATAAATTTTGATTTTAGAATGGAAACAAATCAAGTAGGTGTATTTTTTCATATTCATTATCATGGTGGTTAAAAATGTTCAAAAACCAATAATATGCAGATAATTTGATCATGGATTATAAAGAAAATATCCTTAGTTTTCCTAGTATACCATTGGAAGATTTCTACCTAGTATCATCCCATTTGTGTTACATACAATTTTTTATGAATATTTAATTTGGAAATACTAACATTGTTCACAGTAAAATATGAATTAATTATAACAATAAAATATACATATGACATTATACATATGTCAATATACAATTATATTATTATCATCATAATAAAATAATGAGGAATGAATTTATTTAAATGGAAAATATAACACCAAATTATTTTAGTATATATTTTCTATAAAATGAATAATATGATTAGTGGATTGTGACACATGATTCAATAAACTAAAACAATTCATGACATATAATAATTACAATAGTAATGAACATTTTTTAAAGATAAATATAGAAATAAATTATAATTATCAAAATATATTATTCTATTTTTATGATAATATTTAATTAATAGATATAAAAGATTAACATGATATGATTAAAACCCTTAAATTTTAATAAGATATATCATTCAATGAATTGTTCCTAAAGGATTTTTTTTTCTAAATTTATCAGTTAAAAAATATTTTAATTTATCAACTAATATAATATCATAATATTATTTAGAAATAGATATGCAATTAGATTAAAATCATATGAATTTTAAAAATGCATTCTTATATTAAATATTTTTTATATACATTTACTGTTTTCATTTAATGTATAATTATAGAAACTATAATTTTTTTATACTTTGAAATTAAATGAATATATAAATTCATTATTAGAAAAATTAAATTAGGATTAACGTTTAATATTTTTATTAAATGATTTATTTAGGGGTAAACCATGAAAAATACATGTTTTCATAATATTGCCTCTTTCATAACATCATAATCATATAGGGATGACATGAATGTTAGTTAAAAATGCTTTCTATTGAAAAAACACATTTGGGATGTAATTTTTTAAAAAAATTGTGTAGAATATAGAAACCATTGTTTAAAATTTTAGAACCTATGGTTTGTTTAATTCCAAAAAAAGAAACATATTTAATAATCCTCATTAAATAATTAATTAACCTATTATATTAATTTTGAAAATGATCTTAAAGCATCATAACTATACTTTATATAATTAAAATTAATTTAATTCACTAGTAAACTTTTTTTACATGATTGTAATTAAATTCCATTTTCTGCATTAAAAGAAACATTTTAAAAAATAATGATTTTAATTTTTTAAAAAATTAATATTAAAATCAATTTTATTCCATCAATATAAATTAAATACTTTTAAAATGATTACATATTTGGTGTCATCATATTAAACATATATTATACATTAGATTTTATTTTTATTTCAAATGAATATGTACTGTATTATATTTTTGTTACCAAGGTAAGGGTTAAAATGTTTAATATAGGGTAAAAGTAATATATTGGGTGAAAATGTACCAAAAATAATTATATTTGAGTATTTATTGGTTTAAATATTCCTTAAATTACCGTATCATTAAAAAAATTTCCATTGTGCTTAAAATTTTCATTGAATATTTTATTACATTATTTTATAATTTGGAGTATTTAGTAAGATAACACTCTTCTTACCTATAAAAGGAGACCCTAACCCCAAACTGATGTACAAGTACTAAGAAATTAGTCACAGAAATGATATAATAAAATCCCCAACCAAAACCCATATATAGGACATAGGGTTTTTGGTATCGCCAAAATTTCATAATATGATGTCTTCAGTAGAGATCCAAAGGAGGATACACGTTGAAGAGGTAATAACATTAAATGAAGTCATTCTTGTTTTATTTTTCATTCAATTAAATATTGATATTATTTCTCCAAATTATCATAATAAAATATGTTTTATTATTTCAATAAATATTATTATATTGATGTATGAAACAAAAAAATTTCTCTTATTCATCCATTTGAAAATTAAATGTTCACTCACTCTTATGTACGGACAACCGCCTCCATGAATGATGTAGTGAATTTTTAATCTCTATATTATAGGGATGATAATCAAAATATATTTAATCTTAAATTATTATATTTATGATATAATTAGTAATATGTAAAGTTAAGTCATTATCTACCTCTGATTTGTTTCAATCCATTAAAAATTCAAAAACATTATCTATTTGTATGTATGGACCACAACCTCTATGAAAAACATATTTTAATTTCCATAATCTCCATACATTAATTTTATTAGTGTGTATTAAATGTATTATTATTATATATATGTATAATATTCTTGAGTTGATGATTCCTAGACAATGGACTAATGACCTAAACTATTTAATCTAATCATTTGAGTGGAACGTGACTATTAACACCTAAATATTGAGTTTAGAAATGAATTGGGAATAAAATGGTAAAATGAATTTATTAATGAATGATATATATAATGATATATAAATATATTTATCTAATATTGGTTAATAATAAATATAAATTTATAATATGTTAGGTTAGAATACATCATACCAAATGGGAATCAATGTTAATGGTTTAGGTTTCAATCCCATTTTTTATCAGGATTTTTTTATTCAATTTTAATTATGGTGATTATATAATATTAATTTGTAAAAACACATATATTTTCTTCTCCTTTATAGTATTTTTTGTTTATAACTATTTTTATTTTTTAATTTCATTCATACTCAAAACCACCGAAAGAAAGTTTATATGAGAAGAAGGGATTATTTCTTCTTTTGAGCTAGTAATCATTATCTTCCATTTCCATGTTTTTTATTATTTCAATAATGTTATTTTTTATAGTTCATCATTTCCAAATGTAAATTTTTATAAAATTTTGTTTCTTCAAAACTTCAAAAAAATCATATTACTGATTTCCATAAAATTCATTTTTGACTTTTAAAAATTTTAAAAGGAATATTTTTTACACTTTCCACATGAATGGATTTTACCACAATAATAAACATTTCACATTATCTTGACTAATTTATAGGATTATGTGGACATGAAAATTAATATACATTCCCAATATTCTTAAAATTATTTTATTAAGTGAAAATAATGATGATAATATTTTTTTAAATGTTTTTTAAGGGATTTAATTTCAAATATGTATATTATTATCTTCCATTACAAATTTACTTTCTTATGAGAGGTATATTTTTATGATTCCAATGTATTAATTTTTTAAATTATCCTTGAAATATTTTTAAATGATATATTGAAGTGATTTGTAAAAAAATTTACTCCAAATCTAAAAATATATTATGAAATTTATTTTTAATGTTTTATTTCCATTTGACTCTCTATTTTCAAAATGACATGAATTTATAAAAACAATATAATGAAATGATGATCTCATTTAATACATCATTGGTTTTTGTCTTTGACCTAATTTTACCAACAAGGATGTATTCTTAAAATAATAACTTCCTTGATATTGGGTTATCCAATACTCTATGTTATTGGTTAAAATTATTTTTCACCTTCATGTTTATGATCTTTTATTCAATGGATATATTTAAGATCATTTAAATATTTACAAAATTGTATACCCATTATTATATATGTTCTGAATTGTAGGTGGCGTAATATGGTTGTTATTACTTTGAATGGGAATATATTGATGTTATGTATACCTGATCTGATAAAGAAATTGTTGAATACTAGGAAATATATATTATGTATTATAATGTTTATTAAATACATTAGAAATGAATATGTCATGTTTATGTGATTGGTGGAGTTTTTATTAATTTATATTCATGTGTATGTGATGGGTGGGGTATATTATGCCCCTATAATGTATCAAGTAAGTACTAATGATACCCGCATCATTCAATTCCTTAAGAATTGTTTTAATATTATGTTCATACCAACCCATTTATTTATGGATACCTTTAAAAGGGCTTAACATTATTATTACATTGTCATATATCATGCTTTCCATCATTACTAATTCACTGATTATTATCCATGTGATTATTATTTGTATTTTTTCCATTGATATATTTCATGCTCAAGATATTTATTATGCGGATCAATTATTTATTATTTATTCATTCTTAATTTTTATTCAATATTTATTCATGATAACTTCCACTTTATATAATAGTATAATGTGCTTTTAATCTCACCATAAATTTACTTATTTCATTTCCCTTTGTATTAAGAAGGGGTCATTGAATTATATTTTGGATTTAATAAAAATATACAAATATTATCAAGAAGATGATAAGATATTATTTAAGTGTCCAATATAATATAGAAGTAATATATGTATCATGTTATCCTAGAATACTATTTCTTTTTTGAAATTTTGAGATATAATATTTTGTATATTTTTCTTCTTTGATAGAGTAAAAATCGGCTTTATGTTACTTGATTTAGGGTTATTGAAATTCCCAGGAGATTATATGTTCTATAATTTAAACTAAAACTAGTAGAACAATAATAAATGAAAAATAAAGCAAATTATATAATATGAAACCACATCACAATGCTACTATATTATATGGTCTATGAACATATATATATATATAATATCATAATAGTCAAATTGTTGTCAATTAAATCACTCATAATCTGGTCGTATATATACATAAACTAAAGTAACAAATATAGTATATTATAACAACATTGTGGTGGGATATTGAATATCTATATAACAAATATTAATTTTCTGTGAATCCACTTGAGATCCAGAAGATATGATCCAAACACTATTCTCATACCCTTTATTGTGCTATCTATAACAATACTTCACTTTATTACACAATTAAAAATGATTTATTACATACACATTCAATGAAAACAACTTTGATGATCGATTTTTCTAGTGTATTGGGAAATTAAGAACATCACATAACAACTCAGAACATAAAACACAATAACATTGTTGAAATATTCTTTTACATGACCAGAACATTCATTCATACTATGCATTGAATTGGATAACCTGAGGACATGCCTAAAAAAGGGTGATCTTTAAAGCCTAGTAAAGGAGTGAAATTTCATTAGATAAAGAAACAATACATGTTAGGAAATAGGAATATCAATTGAGAATATGAAAATTATGAACATAAATGCACGATTTACCATGATTATCATAACATGTAAATATGGCTACAACATTTAACATGATATTAACATTATCCCATGATCCTTGAAAATGGAGAATGAGTAAACCATAATTGAACTTGAATTATCTTGAGTAAAAACTCATTTCAAATGTTATATCATGATACATTTCTTTACCTAATTCATTGGAGCACTATTAGGGCACACCCTTTATAAACATTTCATTTGATGCATAAGTGTGCCGCATGTATCATGCAACATGGATTCACTATACATGATAATTTATTCCATGAATAAGAGATGCAGAATATATAAATTAAATTACTCAATCAACAAGTACAAGTTAATAAAGGTGAATACACTTGAAATAGAAATAAACTATGGTTGTCACTTACGATGATTTTGGTAAAGGAAATTTTGGGGTATCTTTGGCAGTATAAGAAAATAAAATATAAATCATAAAATGGAATGTTAAGATACAAATAGGTATCTAATAATTTATACATGAAACAGAGAGTATGGGGGTAATGTAACATAATTTCCCAACACATGTAATGGAATTTAGAGGCCCAATATAAAATAATTTCTTGAATGTAAATGGGAAGAGATAAATTCTTTATAGAATTTCGGTATAGTAATGGGTGTACATGAGAGGAATTAATGAGAGTGAAATGGGTATATCATCATTAAAACACAATGATGGACGTACTGGGTTGGTGAGAAATCATACCCCAACATGTTAATTGAAAATAAAATGTTATAACAATATAATAAATTTGGACGAAAATTAAGAAAGGAAGAAATCCCTTACTTGGATGTGTGATCCCAAAAGATTGGAAGAGGCTGGATAAAGGCTTCATGGTAACTTGGGGAACCTTGGGAGGATTAAAGAGATAGAATTTCAGTGGTTAATAGAGCTCCAAATGGTTTTAGTTAAGAGTAATTGGATATTGAGTGGGTTTATATAAGAAATGAGAGAGAATTCGTAATTTTTTAGGTTTTGGACACCACCAATTAAACTAAAAAACCACAAACAATATCATGGTTTTTGATAATAAGGATTGGAAAGCATTATTTTATATGGCTAATAGAAAATATTTTATAAATAATAGGATTTCTTGTGTTGAGGTGAGTCACATTCTCAAGGAAATCATTATAAAATATTAAAATGTTTTATAGTTATTGATGGGTCCAGTAAGGCATTGTAAAATGAATAAAACAAACCTAAAATAAAATTATATTAAATTTAAAACATATATTTTCTGAACATACCATTTATACTATTATATTATATCACAATAGGTTTATTATGATGTCCAAAAAACAGATTATATATTAAAACAATATTTAATTTTTACCCAAAAATTGTACTGTCTCAGAAAACAATAAAAAATCACCATTGGATAATTTTGACATATATATTAAGAAAATAATATTGATTTTATCAAAATAATTATCTAAATATGTTAATTTTTACTTTTATAATAAAAATGAATATTTATCTAAAATTCAAGTGTTTTGACAAAAACAAATTCCAAACTATAAAAAGAATTACAATTGTATTGAAAAAAATTATACAGCCATTTATATTTAATAAAAATTAATTTACTGTGAATATTTTATGTAGATATTATTTAATTAAAAAACGCATTAAATCATCAAAATATATTTTACAATATAATATTAACTATGAATAATATTTGTGATTTAAAATATAGTTACAAAGTATCAATAATAAAATGAATGTATATTCATTATTATATACAAAAATAATTCAAATAATAATAGTTATAGGGTTTTGTTAATTAAAACCTTATAACACCCACATAGTACATAATGGTAGGTGTGCAATGGTGACAAACTATTAGGTAGGATCTGATAATTTCACTCGGGTGGTAATCTCCATTAAATTCCACTTCTCCTGTAGGTGGTTCAATTCAAGCTTAATGTGTTGATGCTCAGATTGGGATTGGTCAAGAGTGAAGCCATGTGGTACTACATATTTTCCTAGCTCTGAAAAATGGGATTCGTATGGAGAGATTCTACAAGATGAGGTCGTTTCTTTCATTGTTTGAGTATATTAGATTTGTTGAAGCATTATATTTATACAAATCATGTGGTCATTGTTCAATGACTATATTAAAAACTGTACAAATTCATTATGGTATTTTCAAATACAAAAACATAAAACCAAGGAAGTTAATTTGTCTTATATAACTATTTTACATAGTAATACATTTAATCAGTTCAATTGGAATCTTCAGTAATAATATTTTGGGTCATTACAATCATTCCCCCTTAAGAAATTTTACCTTCAAAATTTCTTTCTCCCTCTCTAAAACTAATGAGGGTTACACTGCTTCATCACTTCTTTTGATTCCCATGTTTCTTCTTCAAACTTGTTGTTTCACCACAACACCTTTACGATGTGAATTTTATTATTTTGATGAAATTTTTTCTTACAATCGAAGATCTTCACCAGATTATCTTCATAGGAGAGGTCATTGTCCAATGGTACCATATATGGATTGAGTACATGTGATGGATCAGGTATATAATTAATTAAGAGTGATACATAGAATACAACATACAATAAATATAGGTTCGATGGGAGTTCTAGTCTATATACAACTACCCCAATATGATCAAGGATCTAATAAGGGTCGATGTACCTTTGACTAAGCTTTCCCTTCATCCCAAATCTCATAAATATCTTCTATGGTGTTATATGGAAAAATACCATGTCCCTAACATCAAACTCTAGGTCTTGTCGATGATTATTAGAATTTCACTTTTGTCTACTATGATCCGCTTTAATGCGTTGCTAGAAGATCTTAACCTTCACCACCATCTCTTAGACCATTTCTTCACCTTGGAGTTTTTACTACCCCGCTTCATCCCAACTTTCCTTTATTATTCACCTCTTCTCATACAGGGCTACATAAAGAGACATTTGGATTCATGAGTGGAAATAGTTATTGTAAGAGAACTCTACTAGAGGAGGATGTTGATCACATCCTCTTTTGAAGTCCGTTGAGCATGCTCTCAACATTTCCTTAAGTGTTTGGATAGTCTTTTCAGATTGGAAATTAGTTTGATTGTGATAAGCCATAATGATGTTGAGCTCAGTATTCAAACAATGTTGATGACTCTTCTTAAATATAGAGGTAAATATTGGATCTCGATTGGATACAATTGATAGAGGTAGTCCATGAAGCCTTACCACTTCCCTGATATGTATCTCCTCTAGTTGATCCAATGATAAATCCTCTTGAATTCTAATGAAGTGTTATGTCTTTGTAAGGAGATCCAAAACAATGCAGATAGAATTGTTTTATTTGGACTTCTCTGGAATTCTACAGACAAATTCCATGGTGATGTTCTCCCATTTACATGTTGGTATGGGTAATGGTGGAATCATCCCCTTAGACTTCTGACTCTCATCCTTCACTTTCTGACATACCATGCACATTGATGTATAATGAATGATATCCTACTTCATGTTATCCCACCAATAATTCCCTCACAAACCATGATACATCTTTTTCTTCCCATAGGTTAATAGTCCAATTAAAACTATGTGCATCATCCAAAAAGTTCATTATTTAACTCTTCACATGATGGAACTAATAGTATTTTCCCAATTCTCAAAATTCGATCTTAATTAAAAATAAATTCCGAGAATTTACCATTTCTTATAGTTTCCACTTTCTTCTGAATTCCCACATCATCCTTTTGATCTTATTTTAAATGTTCTAAAATAGATTATTTAACAATAATTTGTGAAAATATTGATGGGTTTTTCTTCTTTATGATTCACATGTCCATATTCATCAACTCTAATAAGAATGGATCCTTTTCAATTCTCATTAATGAAATAGTTTGCGGATCCTTTCTACTTAGAGAATCCGCCACCATGTTATCTTTTTTAGGGTGGTAATGGATTGAACAGTCATATTCTTTGATCATCTCTAACAATGTTCCATGGAGCATGTTCGAAATTTTCTTTGTGAATATTTATTTATGGATTTTTTGATCCATGTATTTTTGAATCCTTTCCCCAAAGAGGTAATGTCACCAAATTTTTTAAAGCGAACATTACTAAAGCAAACTCAAAATCTTATGTAGGATTGTATTTCTCTTGAACATTCAATTACCTTGAAGCATTGTCAATGACTTTGTCTTTTTTTCGTCAACACACATCCCAAGCCCTTCTTTGAAGCATCACCAAATACAACAAAAAGTTCTTTACTTGGGGGTAATGTGCACACAGGTGCAGTGATAAGACTCCTTTTCAACTCCTTGAAGCTCTCTTCACATTCATCACTCTATGAAAACATGACACCATTCTGAGTTATCTGGTAAGAAGGTTTGAAAATTGTGAGAACTTTCTCACAAATCACCGATAATATATAGCTAAGGAACGAAAGCTACGGATATCCGTCATAGAAAATTTCTTCAAACATCCCTCAATTGCAGTTATGTGAGAGGGATCCACAGATATCCCATTTCTTGTGATGATATGACCCATGAACGAAACTTACATCCACTAGAACACACACTTTTTTTACTTTTCATAGATATTCTTCTTTCACAAGGTCTTTAGTACCGTTCTTAAATGCTCCTCATGATCCTCCTAGGTTTTAGAGTATAAAAGAATATCCTCCATAAAGACTACAGAAATTATGTTGAGGTAATATCTAAAGACTCTATTCATCAAGTTCATTAATATTTTTAAAGAATTATTGAGTCCAAAAGGCATTACAATGAATTCATAGTGCACATATATCATACAAAAAGTAGTATTAAGGATATACTCCTTCTTCACCCTTACTTGGTATTATCCTGACCACGGATCCACCTTGGAGAAGTGTTGTATTCTACGTAGTTAACCAAACAAGTCATCAATTCAGGATAGAGGTTAATTGTTTTTTATCTTTAATTTGTTGAGCTCGCGATAATCAATGTAAATGAACGTTGACCCATCCTTCTTCTTGACGAAGAGGGTTGGTGCACCCCATGGTGTAGCACATTGGTGAATAAACCTATTATCAAAATACTTTTGTAGTTGTTTCATAAGCTACACAAGCCCCGCAATAGACATTCTATATGGAGTCTTTGATAATGGAAAATCCCCAAGTATAAGATCAATTGATAATTTAACATCAATTCTAGGATGAAGACCATGCAACTCCTTGGGAAACAATTCAATGAATTCCGTCCCATGAGGCATTTATTCAAGGATGTTTGCTTCCATAGACTCAATCATTTTAGAATGATGCACATTCTCTTAGGGTAGAAATACCAACACTTGAGATGGTGGTGATAATGAATATTCATCCACATCAATGCACTTGTACATAATTGGGAGTCAATTCGCCATATGGAGAGTGATTTCATTATCATGGAAATTTATATTGGCTCTATATATGAATAGCCAATCCATTCCTATAATGGCATAAAATTCCTCAAGAGATAGTATGAAAAGGTTCTAGGGGAAGTATAGTCCATAAATTATGACATGGGAAGAGTTATATTCATCGGTTTCAATCGTTATCCAATTTTTAGTTCTCACGATCATCTTTACTTCTATGATTTGTAGTGGTGTTGGGATTGTTCACCAAAAAATTTTGGATAAAGGAATGCATATAACCATAATGAAAAAGTACAATCTCTATTGATTAATTAATTACTACCATACCTGATACCAATTCTTTTTGAGGGATCACTTTGGCGGTAGTGACAGAAAAAGGTCACCCCCATTGCCTTGGAGGTTGTCAGTTGCCTTCAGATACCCTTTTCCTTAGGTACTATTTTGAAAAGTTCACTAGTTCATTGTTGTTGAAGCAATAAACAATATGTTTTGGGTCGAACGAAGCATTCATCTCCTCTATCACACCTGCATGTTTTTCTTGCTGACATTTAATATCCATGTGCCCTTCTCTTCCACACATAATGAATTTTCTCAACCGCTTCGGACAGTTTCATAGGTTCTTCTGTATACACCTTTGGCATGTGGGGTGCTATAATTTCATAGCACCATTGGTTATAACAATCAGACCACTATAATTAATGTCTTCCTTATGCATCTTATCCCCATGACACCATTGAGATTCACCGAGCTCCATCTCAACATTGAGGGTAAATCGGATATTTTCCTCATAGCTCTCTATGTCACAGATTGCTAGGGATTTCTGTATGCTAGGTTTTAGCTCACCAAATAATTGGTAAAAATTGAATTTCGGGGTAACATCCATGCTAGAGGAATATAGATGTAACTTCTCTTATTCATAACATTAACGTATGGAGATGATCATTTCATTAAATTTGATCTATATATCGTAAATTGAGGTATCAGATGAACCATTCAAAGTTGGAGGGATTTGTATCATGAAGCGATAAATTGTGACTAGTTCTTTTTTATGGGGTTTAATATTATTCTTGACCAATGTTTATATTCAAAACATGAGTAAACTCATAGAGTACCGTCAAAAATATTTCAATCCCGCTCTCATTGGATTGGGCATATAATTATAAAATTCATCACATTGATCTTTGCATCAGTTTTTAGCTCGAGTCCTCATATTACCGTCCATTAGATGGAATAAAAGGATAGTTAAGGGTAACACATAATGGGGAATACAATTAGAAAAAGTGATAACATATAAATTACATTTATTTCTCTAACTTATCTTTTTTATCCAAGATCTGCTTCCCAATTTATATTCATGGGGGCATTTTTTTATTTCCCTTAATAATAGTTCATAATAATATTATGAATATACTAGAGCACATCCCATGGGAGATTCGTAACCCAGAGTCCCACAAGGCCCATTTTCGTGCACCAACTCCAATTCAAATCATTCTCAATGTAGTGTATTCAGTTTGTATGCGTAGACAAATTTGTACCTGAGCCGCCTCTAACTACTAATATATATACAAGGATGTATTTTCATGATAATCCACTTACTCAATACTCACCAAAATTTAGGGATGTTTTTATTATACTATTTATTATCCCTAAGGCTTTCGCTAGGGTTTTCTAATCCTAATTCCAAAAGGACCTAAATCAATCCTATGATACCAACTATAACAACCATTCTCTTTATAAAACATTTAAAAATGATTTATTCTATAAAATTTCACATAACAAAACAATGAGGTTTGATAGGTCAAATATATTCGAAAATTTGGAACATTGCAGAAAAACGTAGAACATAAAACACAACTTTATTTCACTTTACCACAACATTCATTCATAATTAGTGTCACATGGGGTAACCTGAGGACAAGACTAAGAAAATGGTGAGCTATATAGTCTAGTACATGAGTAAAAGGGAATAACATGAAGAAAAAACACATGTTAGGAAATAGTCATATCAATTAAGAATAAGATAATTGTGAACATAATGGCATGATATAGCATGATTATCATAACAAGAAAATTTGAATACAACATTTAACATGATATTAGCATGATCCAAGGGTCATTGCACTTGGATAATGAGTAAACCCTTATTTTAATTGAATTATAATGAGAAAAAACCTGTTTCACATTGATTATCATGATACTATTATTTACACAATTCATTAGAGCACTATCTAGGCACACCCATTATAGACATTTCATTTCATGCATAAGTGTGCCACATAGATCATAAAACAATGATTCAGTGAACATAATAATTTATTCCATGAATAAGAGATGTGGAATAAAAATTTTATGTCCCAAATCAATATGTACATGTGAATAAAGGTGAATACCTGTAACGCCCCGGCCCCAGTTACCCAGAGTCGGTGCATTATTACAAAATATTGGAATGATTACAAAAGATCAAGTCTCGAAATACCGATTAGTTTAGTCGCCTTGGAATCACTAGATACATTCATAAAGTTTACATTACATCATAAAGTGAAAAACTACAACAACATCTTGTCTCCATATACCACACTCATATCCTCATACTATCCCTATAGTTCATTTATAAAATACTTCTTCACATCCTCGTAAAAATAAAACATAGAAAGGGGTGAGCTCAGATGCTCAGTAAGGATAAAAATATCGCGGAAACTTTCATAAATAATCATAAACATTTAAGGCAACGTATAACTAAAACAAAAGAATTTTTAACTTCAACATAATATGGAAAAGAAAAAATGAAATAATTCCATTTACATATTCACATGGATATTCTACTAGTCGAATAATCACATGAAATATCAATAACCACTTTTATAATGATGGAATGTATAATGGCAGACTATCATAACCACATAGTCAAGGCTTTGTGCTAAAACTACAAATAAGATTTTTTCAAAGCCTTGTGCCAAGACACTAGTTTGTATCATGAGACCTTCCGATTCATTGAGTAGCTATAGCGGGCTCCACCTCTCACTTAATTTGCCCAATGCATTCATCATATGAAATGTTTGAAACATAACATAAACATTCATTTTAAAAATAGCATATGAATTGTCAATACATTATCAACAAACCATGAATGGTATAAAAATAGCACATCTATAGTCAAACATAACTCATTCAATAAAATAAAGAGGATTGTATTGTAAAATATTAATCTCAATTGATATTAATAAAGTATATTGACATAGATGAAAATAATCATCAAAACTATTTGAGAGATAATTCCCCCTTTTTCTTGAAAACATTTAAAAGTCACGCTATTTGTCAAGATGCCATTTAAAAATAGATTTTTGAATCAAAGTGTCCAATACAACTTTGAAAAATTTCAAATGAGTTTTTATTTTAAAACATTAATGTCCATATAAATAAATCTTTAAAAACGTTTTTATAGCATGAACATTAATGAGAATGATTTATAATAATAAATCTTTCAAAAATATAAAAATTATATTTTAGTTAGAGTTATTAACCAAAAGAGAGAAACTTGAATAAAAATAATTGAAGTAATCAAAAAATTAAAATATCATGAGAATAAATGGATTCGTGATATACTATGTAAAGGTAAATTATATACACCATATAAAAGTGAATTGGTCTACAACAACAAATAAGTCTCAATGGAATGTAAATTGAGAAGAAATTTCTCATTAAGACTATATCCTTATGTTAAGGATAAATCAATGACATAAATATGTGAGAAAAATATAAATAAACTCAGTATGATTGGATATTCTTTGTAAAATAATCAAAGGACATTCACACATATTCTTGTAAAAACAACACCAATGAATTAGAATTTTAACTCAATAAATGGATAAAGAGTTAAAATTACTTTTATCAAGCTATTATCGATGGCTTAAGAATTTATCAATGGAGTTATTATGTGTATAAAAATTATATCCACATAAAGGGGAGTGGAAATTATGTCATAAGAAAATTAATAGTGATTCCACACATAATCATGGAGTAAAATAATCAATGAAGTTTGTGTAAAGCCGAATGATTGGAAATTGAAATTTCAAGTTCCCTTATTGATTTGGTAACTTACGAGATATACACCTATAAAAGAAGGATCATAAAATGATGATGTAAATATACATGAATTAAAGTATATTACACAATGAATACAAACATGGGCAGTACACACACCACATGCAATAAATAAGTGCGGAACAATAGAAATATCACGGAATTAAAAGTCATATAAGAAAGCCCTTACTTTGTACATTTTCCTTGGTCAAGGGTAGGTTAACATCCTGTATAATGGTGAAATAATTTTTATTCAATTATAAAATAATCATATACATTAATATGATATCATATATGATATTTTAACATTGATTTGTTTATAATATCTTAGTATTATCATCATTTTCGGGTGTTAACAGATTCATTTTCCTTTATTTTCTTTGTTATCTGAGCCATATTTTTTATGGATGGGATATTTCATATTAATATCCAGAATTATATAATGTATATAAAGATTATTTTTAATTATCAAATGAAATTTACTCTTGAATGGACATGATGGGGATTGAATCTCATCGCGTTCGTGGAGATGGTAATCCGTACGTACGCACGATCGACAATATAATTCTTTTGATATTAAAATAATATATAATTGGAAGGTATATCATATATACAAAATCATTATCATTTTATAATTATTATTTACATGAATTACACATAATTTTTATAAACATCTAAATAATAATATATTGAATAACGATTACACCACGACATGGAGAAGGTAGGCCGTACGTACGCACGTATGGTGACATGTCATTCAAAGGATGGATAAAATACTAAATAAGGTTGTACCATATTTATAATAACATCAAAGTATACATAATATACTGAAGTTATTATTTTATAATGGAAATAATAAAGAAAGAAGAAGTGGAAGAAGAAAGGAACTTGAAAAAGGGTGATGAAAACATTACCTCTTCTTCGGGTTCTTCTTTTTGATTTGATCAAAAGGGCTCCATAAGTTGGCTTTCTGATCAAACTAAGGCCTCTAGGTTGAAGTGAGGTAAGTTTATAGAATATTTGTGCAGGGTTTTTCCGATCAAAATGTCTTTGAAGATGTGAATTAGTGAGAAGGGGGAGTGCCCTTTTATAAGAGGGGTGAGGGGCACCTTTGGAAAAGATAGAAATATTATGTTATAATAAATTAATATTCTGTTTATAATGACCCCAAAGTGTATTATTTAAAGTTTATGGTGGGTATTGATCTAAATCCTTTCAACCAATTGATTTTAGATAGGGTTGGGACACTATATTAACCATATCATTTATATTTAACTCTTAGTTAAATAGTTTGACATTTACCATGTCTCTTTGTATTTTTATATTATATAGTTAATAAACATACTATATACCTCCAAGAGACCACCAAGTGGCCCATTATTGATACAACTATCATTATATATGACATTTGGACGAACCTTATATTTTTAGGAGAAGAATATAAATTAATATTATAATATTTGTTTTAAAAACTCTTTTTTGTCAATTTTAACACTATTGGGTAGTTTGTTTTTGATAATTGTATAACAACGTTATTACATCGAAATAATTTTATATAACCAATAATAATATATCATATTAACCGATAAAATTATTTTAGTTCATAAAAAGTCTCAAATTACATTTATTTTGATATTTATAATATCAATTATTTTAATATTTTATTAATTAGGTAATTACTGTATCACCATTGTGTCATAAATAAATTAAATAATTTAACATCTAAAAATTATAAATAAAATACCATTATGTAGGAAATAATTTTATATTTCTATTTAATATTTATAATAGAATTTATCTTATTTATAACCCTTTATTAAAAATGGTTTAGTTATTAAACATTGATTTTATCTCTTTTAACTCTTATTTGAATTAAGTAATAATAAATGTTCTAATCTAATCCAAGTGGTCCTAAATAATAGTATTTTATTACTAAGACTTTTTTTGGTCGAGATACACTTGTATAATAATATTAGGACATGTGTTAGGGTAATATTAATATCATTTTTACCCTTAATAACCCTATTTACTTTTAAGCGTGGTAAAAAAAGTAAAAAGTTACTATTCATGAAAAATTATTTTCATCCCATTGAATAACATTTTATTCCTTTATATTAACCGTGTCTCTCAGATTTTCAAAATTCCACTCACAGAAGCGGTAAAATTATGTTTTATGTGAATTTCCAAATACTCTTAGGAGGTGGGTAAAAGACGGTGAAAAGTTCAATACAATTTTTATATATCTAAAATTATTCTAATCAAACTTAAACGAACTAAATTGAACTTATATAGGTATTATGTATCTATTTTTCCATTAATTAAATTTAATTATAATAAATGATTATTTAAATAAAAATTCGGTTTTAAACTATAAGTTAGTGTTTTTCACTATTCATCAAAAATTGAATGTTTTCAGAAAAATAAAAAAATTCCAACCTAAGATAATTTCAATATTCTAAATCCAAAAATGAAGTCCATTTTGAAAGATAAAATTTAGTAAAATTCAAAAAGTGGGTATTATTATTCATAACGTCTAGTTTGATTGGATGTGGTGTGTGTTAGAACTCGAAGTTGCCTACAACACACGCTACTGTATTATTCAAAGAGAAGCATACTGTGGAAGCTTAGGGTGTTAAATTCTCCACTCATTCAAATAATTTCGTCCTTTAAATTTTTAAAATTGGTCTTGGGAATATAATGGAATGTTCCACGTCGGAAAAAGAGTCAATAAAACTATCACCTTGAAAGAATGAAAGAGAAGTAAAAAGGCCACCCAAGATAACTCATACTAGGATTCCATGTAGGAAAAAATGGATATAGAAGATAAACTATATGTCATGTTCTGATGGGGAGGGACAGAAAACATAATCAAGAGAATGTTAACAACAAGAATGCCTCAAAATTATGATCTGAGAATGGTCATTAGTTTCCTAGTAGGAAAAGTATACGGACATCAATTTTTAAAGTTACATTACATAAAGATGATGAATTCATTTACGATATTGACTACGAAAATAAAGAGATATACTTACTTTTTAATTAGAGTTTCATTCTTTAATAAATTTCCACCACTAACTCATTTTATTTAAACGATGAGTATTCAAGATGACTTGGTCACACTGGAAGAGCTAGAATAAACTTCTGTAGAATCACATGATCCACGAATGATAAACTATATATTTACCTTTCCTATAGAGATTAATCAAATCCAAAACGGTTAGTACAAGATCTGATGATCCCCCAAAAGGATATTTCTTTAGAGAAAGAAACACTAATCTTACAATCTAAAATTAAACCAACAATACCCCAAAGTTAAATAAATACCATTCAATAAACAATTGTCCTTAAAATCCTTCAATATAATCCAAACTAATATTGAAACCCAAAACTTAGAATAATTTGGTCATGTAGTCTTCCACGTTAAATTGTATCTCCGAATGACATCAACTACTCTTAAAGTCACATACATAAAAGTAATTAACCTAATCATATATTATCTATTATAGGTTAGTCATTTCCATTAATAACCCAAAAAACAATAAATCTACAATAATATCATAGATATACATCAACCTTTACTCCTCAAATGAAATCTCATAGTATTCTATTTTCCTTGGGAATATAGTGTTCTCAACAATGCGAAAATCTTCCAAAATAACATTTATCACTTCATCAAAAAATAATTTTCCTATAATAAGTGTATTCACTTGATAAGACATAAGATCCCAAATAAGCTTATTATTGATTAGTATAATAATTTAACTAAAAATAATTAGTCACACTAACTAGGGAATTCACATAGTCCAGTGGTCGGTGATAAATCCCAATCACACTTCGATTGTGGGTTCGATTCCCACAGCTTTGTCTGATATGATGGGTTGTCACACGGTCTGCGTGTTGTCCTTTTTCAAAAACTTTTTTTTATAACATTACCAAATCTAGGTAAATTCCTCAAAATAACCATAACATTATTTAACCACAAATGCTATCTCATACCATGCATTTTCATCCCAAAATATAATAATGTGCAATTGATTCAAATTAAAGGATCATATAAAAACAAATGGTTATTTAAAACTATATCCACCAGAGAAAAGAAAATTCTTCCTCAAATATCATTTTCACATGATAAATTTCAGGTTTACACATATAAGGGAAAATTCACCCAATGTAATCTCAACAAAAAAGAGCACTAATACCTTTAAAAAAATTTCCATCCATTTATTTCCACATAGGTTCTTCCTTGAACAGGAGGTTATCCTATAGAATAGGGGATTGACTTGGGTGATTCCAAGGTTCCTTACATTTACGAAAAATGACAGTAATTGGAATCCTAGGATCATTTTTATTTTCATCCATAGTACTCTTAATTTTTCCTCGGCAATTCTTTACAGTATACCCTTATTTCCAACATATAAATCATTTCTTTGTTCTATTGAGACACTTTCCTAGGTGTCTCTTTCTACATTTCAAGAATGATTAAATTTGAGATTTCGTCTCTCCATGGTCTCCATATCTGGAGCTCTTATCATTCTCTGCCTTTCTCCTCTTTTGTTGAGTCCGGGAGTTGGTTAATATATATTTTGTTGATCATATTTTTGGAAAAATAATTTGTGATGAACACGATATCTTTTATGCCTATCATCATTCCATTTTGTTTCACATTTCCACCACCGTTCTCACCTTGTACATGATTCTAAATGTTATTATTACATCCTTAGAATACAGCCATTGACAAAAACCAGAAATCATTGTGTGTGAAATAGTAGTCATAAAATCATTTAGAGAATATCATGACAACATATTCTTAATTTGAAACACCTTAAGATTAGCCAATATCATTTATTCTCATCTTATATTAAAATACTTCAAATCAGTTTGTAAAGAAAATGTAAATTATCCAAAGAAAATCCACTGGGAGTGTCGTAACCAATAGTGCAGCAAGGCCCGTTGTCGTGCACCGGTTCCCGTTCGAGTATAGATCAAAGCGGTGTTTTTGGGTTTTACCCCTAGGTACATATGTGCCTAATCCACCTCTTCCTGCTTGTATCTAGATAGGGATGTATTTCTTGGAAAACTCACAAAATATATTCAATACCAAAATTCTAGTAAGTTCTTTTATACTAATCCTCAAAGACTATCTTAGGGTTTGGTGTTCTAATTAGAGTTTATGTAAATCTAGTTTGAAGGGTTTGTACTAAAATTCTTATGATACCAACAATAATGCCCCGACCCCAGTTACCCAGAGTCGGTGCATTATTACAAAACATTGGAATGATTACAAAAGATCAAGTCTTGAAAGGCCGATTAGTTTAGTAGCCTTGGAATCACTATATACATTTATAAAGTTTACATTACATCATTAAGTGAAAAACTACAACAACATCTTGTCTCCATAGACCACACTCATATCCTCATACTATCCCTATAGTTCATTTATAAAATACTTCTTCACATCCTAGGACAAATAAAACATAGAAAGGGGTGAGCTCAGATGCTCAATAAGGATAACAATATCGCGGAAACTTTCATAAATAAGCATAAACATTTAAGGCAATGTATAACTAAAACAAAAGCATTTTTAACTTCAACGTAATATGGAAAAGAAAAAATGAAATAATTACATTTACGTATTCACATGGATATTCTACTAGTCGAATAATCACATTAAATATCAATAACCACTTTCATAATGATGGAATGTATAATTCCAGACTATCATAACCACATAGTCTAGGATGTTTGCCAAGACTAAAAACAAGATTTTGTCAATGCCTTGTGCCAAGACACTAGTTTGTATCATGAGACCTTCTGATTCATTGAGTAGTTATAGCGGGCTCCACCTGTCACTTAATTTTTCCAATGCATTCATCATATGAAATGTTTGAAACATAACATAAACATTCGTTTTAAAACTAACATACGAATTGTCAATACTTTATCCACAAACCATAAATGGAATAAAAATAGCACATCCACAGTCAAACATAACTCATTCAATAAAATAAAGAGGATTGTATTGTAACATATTAACCTCAATTGATATTAATAAAGGATATTGACATAGATGAAAATAATCATCAAAACTATTTGAGAGAAAATTTCCCCTTTTTCTTGAAAACATTTAAAAGTCACACTATTTGTCAAGAAGCCATTTAAAAATAGATTTTTGAATCAAAGTGTCCAATACCACTTTGAAACATTTAAAAGGAGTTTTAATTTTAAAACATTAATGTCCATATAAATAAATCTTTAAAAACATTTTTATTACCTGAACATTAATGAGAATGATTTATAATAATAAATCTTTAAAACATTTAAAAATGATATTTTAGTTAGAGTTATTAACCAAAAGAGAGAAACTTGAATAAAAATAATTGAAGTAATAAAAAAATTAAAATATCATGAGAATAAATGGATTCATGATATACTATATAAAGGTAAATTATATACACCATATAAATGTGAATTAGTCTACAACAACAAAGAAGTCTCAATGGAATGTAAATTGAGAAGAAATCTCTCATTAAGACTATATCCTTAGGTTAAGGATAAGTCAATGACATAATTATTTGTGAAAAATACAAATAAACTCAATATGATTGGATATTCTGTGTAAATCAATGAAAGGACATTCATACATATTCTTGTAAAAACAACACCAATGAATTAGATGTTTAACTGAATAAATGGATAAAGAGTTAATATTACTTTTATGAAGCTATTGTCGTTGACTTAAGAATTTATCAATGGAGTGATTATGTGTATCAAAATTATATCCATATAAATGGGAGTGTAAATTATGACAAAATAAAATGAATAGTGATTCCACACATAATCTTGGAGTAAAATAATCAGTGAAGTATGCATAAAGCCGAATGAGTAGTAATTGAAATTTCAAATTCCCTTATTGATTTGGTAACTTACGAGACATACACCCATGAATGAAGGATCATATAATTATGATGTAAATTTAAATTAATTAAATTATATTACACAATGAATACAAACATGGGCAGTACACACACCACATGGAATAAATAAGTGGCGAACAATGGAAATCTCACGGAATTAAAAGTGAGATAAGAAACCCCCTTACGTTGTACTTTTTCCTTGGTCGAGGGTAGGTTAAACTCCTGTATAATGGTGAAATAATTGTTTTTAAATTTTAAAATAATCATATACATTAATATGAAATCATATATGATCTTTTAACATTTATTTGTTGATAATATCTTAGTATTATCGTCATTTACGGGTGTTAACAGATTAATTTTCCTTTATATTATTTGTTATGTGAGCCCTATTTGTTATGGATGGGATATTTAATATTCATATACAGAATGATATCATGTCTCTAAACATTATTTTTAATCATCAAATGAAATTTAGTCTTGAATGGATATGATGGGGAATGAATCTCATCGCGTTCGTGGAGACGGTAATCCGTACGTACGCACGAGAGACAATATCATTATATTGATATTAATATAATATATAATTGGATGGTATATCATATATAAAGAATAATTATCATGTTATATTTATTATTTACATAAATTACACATCATTATTATACCCATCCAAATCAGAATATATTGAATAACAATTACACCACGATGTGGAGACAGTAGGCCGTACGTACGCTTGTAAGGTGACATGTCATTCAAAGGAAGGATAAAATACTGAATATGGTTGTACCATATTTATAATAACATCAAAGTATATATATGATACTGAATTTATTATTTTAGAATGGAAATAATAATGAAAGAAGAAGTGGAAGAAGAAAGGAACTTGAAAGAGGGTGATGAAAACATTACCTCTTCTTTGGGTTCTTTCTTTTGATTTGATCAAAAGGGTTCCATAAGTTGGATTTCTGATCAAACTAAGGCCTATAAGTTGAAGTGATGTAAGTTGAGAGAATATTTGGATCGGGTTTTTCCGAGCCAAATGGATTTGATTGTGTGAATTCGTGATAGAGGGAGTTCCCGTTTATAAGAGGGGTGAGGGGAACCTTTGCAAAATATAGATAAATTATTTTATAATAAATTAATATTCTATTTCTAATGGCTCCAAAATGTATTATTTAGAAGTTAAGGTGTTGATGGGTCAAAATCCTTTCAACCAATAGATTTTAGATAGGTTTGGGTCAATATATTAACCTTATCATTTATATTTAACTCTAAGTTAAATAGTTTGACATTTACCATGTCTCTTTGTATTTTTATATTATACAGTTAATAAACTTACAATATACCCATAAGAGACCCCCAAGTGGTCCATCACTGATACACCTATAATTATATAAGTCCTTTGGTCGAACCTTAGATTTTTAGTAATTGAAAACAAATTCATAATATAATATTTGTTTTCAAAACTCTTTTATCTCAATGTTAACACTATTGGGTATTTTGTTTTTGATAATTTCCTAACAGCATTATTACTTCGAAATAAATTTATATATCTATTACTAACATGTCATATTAACCTATAAAATTATTGAAATTCATAAAAAGTCTCAAATTACAATTATTTTGATATTTATAATATCAATTATTTTAATATTTTATTAATTAGGTAATTACTGCATCAACATTGTGTCATAAATAAATTAAATTATTTACTGTCTAAAAATTATAAATAAAATACCATTTTGTATGAATTAATTTTATCTTTATAATTAATATTTCTAATTGAATTTATCTTATGTATTACCCTATATTAAAAATGTTTTAGTTATTAAACTTCGATTTTATCTATTTTAACTCTTCATTGAATTAAATAATAATAAATTTCATAATCTAATCCAAGTGGACCTAAATGATAATATTTTATTCCTAAGGGTTTTTTGGTCAATATAAACTTGTCCACTAAAATTAATACATGTGTTAGGGTAATATTAATATCATTTTTAGACTTAATTACCCAATTTACTTTTAACTGTGGTAAATAAAAGTAAAAAGTTACTATTCACCAAAAATTATTTTCATCTCATTGAATCACATTTTACTCCTTTATATTAACCGTGTATCTCAGATTTTCGAAGTTCCACTCATAGAAATGGTAAAATTATGTTTTATGTGAATTTTCATATTCTCCTAGGAGGTGGGTAAAAGACAGTGAAAAGTTCACTAAATTTTTATATATCTAAAATTATTCTAAACTACCACAAATGAATTAAATTGAACTTATATAGGTATTATGTTTCTATTTTGAACTTAATTAAATTTAAATATAATAAATAATTATTAAAATAAAAATTTGGTTTTAAACTATAACTCTGTGTTTTTTCACTATTCATCAAAAAATGAATGTTTTCAGAAAAATACCAAAAATTAACCCTAAGATAATTTCTATATTCAAAATACAAAAATGAAGTCCATTTTGAAATATAAAATTTTTTACATTTCAAAAGGTGAGTATTACTATTCATAACGGCTAGTTTGATTAAATTTGGTGTGTGTTAGAACTCGAAGTTGTGCACAACACATGCTACTATATTATTCAAAGAGAAGAGTATCGTGGAATATTGGGGTGTTACAATACCCATGATAGAGAAATAGGTATTATATTCACTGACATGATGAATTTGGGATGTGAAATTTTTGAGTAACTTTGGTTGCATGACAACATCAAATAGAAATCATAAAATGGGTTGATGAGATAGAAAGGCGTCACTCAACATTTATACATGAAATAGAGAGTATGGGGTAATGGAAAAATATCATAACATATATAATGGAATTTAGATTCATAATATAAAATAATTTCATGAATGTAAATTAGAAGAGTAATTTTTTTATAGAATTTCAACATAGTAACAGGTGTACATGGGAGGCACCAATGAGAGAGAAAGAGGTCTCTAGTCATTCAAACATTCAGATGGAAGTATGGGGTGGTGTTAAATCATACCCCAATATTTTTAATATAAAATATAGGGGTATAAAAACATAATGAAATTTGAAAAAAAATGAGAAAGGAAAAAATCACTTGTTTGTGTGATCCCAAAGGCTTAGGAGATGATTGAGAGAGTCTTCTTGGGAGCTTGGGGTGCCTGGGAATGATTTGACCGGTGGGTAGGTTTTGGATGAGCTCCAAATGGATTGAGTGAAGATTAATGAGATATTGATTGGGTTTATATGGGAATGGATAGAGAATTATTTATTATTTAGGTTTTGGATGTCACACATTAAACGAATCAAATCCTCAATCCATCTAATGGGTTTTTACCATGTTTTTTTTCCAACATGGAGTTGAAAAACTTATTTATAAGGCCAATTTCCCAACATAGAAAATTGTTTGGCTTTCTTATGTGGAGGTAAGTCACACTCTCAAGGAAATCATTTTAAAATGTTAAAATGTTTTATATGTCTTGGAGGGTCCACTAAGGCTTTGTAAAATAAAGAGAACATGCCTAAAATCATATTATTTTAATGTTAAAAAATATATTGGCTGAGCACCCCATGTATATTATTTTGTTATATCACTATTGGGTCAGTATGATATCATAAAAACATTATATATTTAAATAGTATTTAATTTTTACACAAAAATTCAGTTGTCTCAGAGAATTATAAAAAATTCACCATTGGATAATTTTGACATCATTATTTTAAATATAACATTCATTATATCTAAATAATTTAAAAAATATGTTAATTTTTTATTTTAAAAAAAGCCAATATTTATCGAAAATTCATGTGTTTTGAGAAAAATATCTTTCAAAACATAATAAAAATCACAATTTCAGTAATAAAATTTATGTGGTCATTTATATTTAAGAATAAGTAATTTAGTAATAATAATTTATCAATAATATTATATAATTAAAATAATCCATTAATTTATAAAAATGGTTTTTTAAATTGAATATTAACAAAAAATAATATTTTTCCTTTAAAATATATTTACAATGTATCAATAATAAAATGAATATATATTCATTATTCTATAAGAAATTAACATACATAAACACAATGATTGGCTCTAGTTACATAACCCCTTATAACACCTACATATGACCTAAGGGTTAGGCGGGCAATGGTGATAGACTCTTGGGATGCACAGATAAAATCACTCAGGTGGTAATCTCTTTTAACACCCATTTTTATTATAGGCTATTCCATTCATGCTTGACGTGTTGTATCACAGATAGGGTTGGGTCAAGAGTGAAGTCCAATGATGCTACCTCCTTTTGAAGCTCTTAGCAATGAGCATCATATAGAGAAATTCTACGGGATAAGTCCTTCACATCCATTGTTAGAGTAAATTGGATTTGTTAAAGCAATATATTTATAATAATCATGTGGTCACTATTGAAAAATTGCATTAGGTGCAATAAAAATTCATATCCATATTTTAAAATATAAAATCATAAAACCATGGAAGTTCATATGTCTTATATAATCATTTTACATAGTATGACATTTAATCAGATCAATAGGGATTTTAATTAATAAATATTTCGGTCGTCACATTACGAGACATGAATATTGTACATGTGTTAGAAGGCTCATGAAGGGTGTGAGTATGAATATAGTAGGTCACAACTAATGATGTTTTAAGATGATATATATTCATATATTTTTTATATTAAAAGTGTAGTAATTTGAAATGAAATCAATCCACATAAACTCATTCAATGTTTTTTAAACTAGCCATTGGTGACTATATACATACTTTGATCTGTGCATGTTTCAGACATGATTCTTAGAGTCTTTCATGTATGATGTTTTCATAGACTTGTAAATAGTATAGTGTAAAATGTTATCAAATTTCAACCTATCAACGATGTAATAATTCTGATTTATAGATGATAACCTAATTTCATTTCAAAATATCATATAACAAGTATCACAATCATTTTAACTATTTAAATTTTTTTGGATTAATATCTAGAAAATACCAAGACTAGGAGGCACCCATCCTATAAAAAATTCATCACACCAACCCAAACATATCCCACTTATAAGGAAATCACATCTCTATATACTAGTGACCTCAATCACCCTGTAATTCTATTTCCATCTAAGATATATCCCTATCATGGTACCATGGTAAACATAATGATCACTAGTTATATAAAATCATTGAAGGACTCCCTGAAAAAGTAGTAGCCATATCCAAATCATGGGTCATTTCATGAGTGCACATAACCTAATGGATACAACCTTGTAGTTGGATGATATCACTATGATCTATTGGCCATAAAAAAGAGATCCTCCATCACCACTTATGTTGTTTTTGAACAAAAAATGTATCAAATAATTGAACCACATAACCTCATAACCAATGATCATCATCACCCATATGTATTTTGGTTACACTCATCACATTTCCAAAGAACCAAAAAAACCATCACGTATAAGGGAACATCATGTATAACAAGTTAAATCATTCCCAAAATTACTAAAGTGACCCAAATAAGAAATAATAAATACAACATTAAAACAACATGATTATACACATGATCGTGCACTTGGGAATCTCTCTAAGAAATTGAAAACTATATGTGATTCTTTTACCATTAGATCACATGACCCTACCCACATTAGATTATTACATGATTCATAAACACATGTATTACAATAAAATAATCCAAAAACAACATTCCTATAGTTTTAAGAACCCACGTACCAAGATTCAATGGATTATAAAACATTAATTATATGAAATTATAAAACATGATATATTAAAACCTGATATTCTAAAAGAAAAATATGATCGATATTGTACAAGAGAAGAAAAACTAATATTAAAAGAACATTAGAAAATTAATATTTACAAACAAATATGAAAAACTAGCCATTAAATTTTGGGGAGTTATGAATATGATAAATAATATTATGAAATATATACTTTTAGGTCATACTCAATACAATGTATTGTTTATGTCTTAAGATATAAGCACTGAATTTTAAATAATTTCATTTTATTCAAAAAAAAATATCTATTTTATTCACTAATGATTATCAATTTTTGTGTGAATAAGTATTATATTTAATTTCTAGAATATAGATAAATTTAATTTGGTAAAAACATATCATTTATAAATTCATCATGTCAAAATCATTATAATATGAATTATTGATATTTTTCTAAAAAAATTGACTTTTTGATACATTGTAAATATACTGATTTTTATAGAAATTTGTATTTTTATATCAAACATGTAAAATTTAAAATTTAAATTTAATGTTGATTCAATATTTTATTATATTTTTTGAACAATAAAATTATTCTATTTGGAATAAAAATGTTTTTATTCATAAAAAAATTATGAAAAATAAATTTTTATATATGTAATGTATTTTAAAATTAATAAATGAAATATTATATTTTTAAAAAAATAATTTAAAATTCATGTAATATTTTTTCTCGTATTGGGATATGGATGAATCCTCAAATATGCTTAAAATATATTTACATAAATAGCGGGTTTTTTCAGGTTTATATTTCTTATTTTAAAATTAATTTCTTCCCACTATATAAAATGAATTTTAAAATATAGATTCTATAATTCTAATCAAGAGGATAAAATTAGGAAAATTGTTTTCTTTTATTTTATGTCAATATTAATAGAAACTCTAGTAAACTTTTCCATCTCACTAAAGCTTTAATGGAGTTAATATGGGTTAAATGTAAGTAATATGGACATAATTTTACATTCTAATTCCTAGAAGATGAAGTATATTTTAGAAATATCACCTATTTCATAAAATTTATTTGTTTAATGGAAAATTTCCCATTTAAATACCATATATTCTAATTAAATAAAAGAATGCTAAAAATTGTCACTCTATTAGTTTTAAAAATCTCTTATGTATCTACGTAGGGAACATCATGTTATTAATTAAAATAACGTTAGATTTTGAGCATAGTGAAATTATTTTCATGATTTTTTTTTTAATTTCTTGTTATTATACCAGAAAAGCTCAGCCAGAGACAAAGTCTCTGACCGTATATTAAAATAAAAGGAAATATTCAGAAGGCAAACCTTGAAAACAAGAGCATACAAATACATGTTAGAAACCATACCCGTCGTCATACCCATCACCAGCTCCATGATCAAATGCCTCATCTGTGGTTGTCGACACCCATTCCAAACTTTCTTATTGCTTCATAATCTTCACATACTTCCATCTAAGATTTTAATTCTCCAATTTCAAAAACCCCTCAGAAGAATTCATTCCTTTACCTTTGTTCAAAGAAGATCTGGTAGACATCGGCCTTGGCATAGATGAGTAGTCTTTCCGCTACCTTCTTTTGGGGGGGGCAGATACCCACATTCCTGCCATCACCTTCTTCCCATACTGAACAACATCACTAAATGAGGTTCCGTCTCTGCCATCATTATCCTTCTCACTGTTAGGAAAGTCCTCCCATTTCCCAGGTAAACACACCATGTGATGACCATTATTCACCCCTTTCTCCTACTCCACATGACTGTTAGAGTCAATCAGTGCTAAGCAATGTGGTTGTACCATAGTCTCAAGATCTCCAAGCACCTCGGTCTGCCAAAGACCTTCACTAGATACAGCATCCTGGGAGTTCAACCCAACATACATGTTGCCACTTTCAGTCTGTGAAGAATCATCACCAACATGACATATTTCCCCATGATCCTCGTATTTAGCATAATGAAAGGGTCCATTCCCCTATACCTGTCCATTATTGCCGCCATTCTGAGCACAGGTGTGACCAAGGTCCATATCCTCACTATCATGCGACTCAATAGCTACATCAAATAACCATCCAGGAACCAAATCAAGAGTAGTTTTATCCTGACCCCCCTCTAGTTCTTCATTCGCCAGACCAGAAAAGCAGTTGCTAACTTCAATGTTATCCACCTACTGCACATGAGGAGCATTCATCCTAGGAGAGGCCCTCACCCAACCATAAGCTTCCTCCACAGAACCCTCTTCCTGCACAGACACAACAGATCTATCCACTGCCTCTTTACCCCTGCTGAAACCATCACTTGGCCACTATCCACCCCAGCAGGCTGGGCTGCCTGCCTCACAACAGTTCTCAATCCCCCTGGAGTACGCATCTGAAGATCAGTTCTAAGACTTTAAAACACCTCCTCAACATTCGGGTTCAAAGCCTCTTTCAGTTCCCCCCTGTGCATTCCATCTAAATTAGTTGTACTCATAGGGCCTGGTTTTGTCCAGATTCCTTTACCCAGGTTCTACTCCCTTTGATGAGGATGTAAAGCCACCATCTCTGCAACCTTTGGATCCAGTTCCACCTACGATACCACCTTCCTACCTCTGCAATCCTCCCTCAAATTTCCAACTTTAAGACACCGAGTGAAGTAATCAAACTAGGACTCAAAGACAACATTCAGTTTACATATAAATTCTTCACATACAGCAATGATGATTGACTTAACCGACGGTTTCAATAGGTCAACATCAACACAAATTCTCTGTGAAATCGGATGGAAAACAACCCTAGTTCTACTGTCGGAGCATAATTAATCACCAACAAGATTACACAGCATGTGAATGATGGATGGATTTTTAAATGGAAGTGGTAATTCAGTAAATCTTACCCAGATTGACATAGTCGAGGAGTCTCCCATCAGATAATGATCATAGGACCATCAGAAGAGTAGAAATTGACAACCATCACAGGTACGCGGGGATGAGGGCCTGTAAGAACCCGGGTTTTTCTATGAAAGTCTTTGAAATTTTCTTGATGATATTCCAGAGCAACGCCTTCAGACGGCGTGCGATTCCGGGCCCCGGAGTGGCCGGAATTAAATTTTCAGTGCGTTCACACTAGAAATGATAAATAAATTCAATAAATCCTAAATGGAGTTCCGGATCAAAGATCCAAGTGTGCGGATGGGTCCGGAATGGGTTGTTTACCCTAGGATCGACATAAAACATGTTGGCACAGGATGTTTGGACCCCTCGCCCGCTCCCGGAACGTTAAAGGATGAATAAATTAATTAATTTATTCGTTTAATGGAGAAACACTGGTATCTCTTAAACGGTAGATCGGATTGGAAAACCGAGGGCACCGTTGAGTTTGGAGCGCGCCGTTTACCCTAGGAGGGGTATAAGTTTCGCGGGCGCGGGCCGTTTGTGAAAAATGGCCCCAGGGGCGTTTTCCTAATTTAGCGGCCTCGGGCGCTAAGTTTAGTAACTTTTGAATGGGGTCTCAAAATAAAATTCCGAGACTGCCGTTACGCTCAGAGCGTGGTTCTTAGCCTAGGGGAGGATAAACCCAGACCCCGTCGGGAGTTCGGGTACGGGGCCCACGGGCGGGGGGTTTAAGTGTTTTGTTTTTAAACACTTCTCCCCCCCCCCCTCTTGGTTGTTCTCCCTAGAGTGGCAGCCCCTCCTCTCCCTCTCCTCCTCCTTCTACGGAGAGGAAGCTCTGGCGAGGCGACTCCGGCGAGGCACGGTGGTGCCGGCGGATCGACGCGAAGCTCCGGGCGAAGCCCAGCGAGGTAGGAGGTTGCGTTGCATTTTCATTTCTGAACCACCCTTTGAATTCAAATTTAGGCTTCACTTTGATGTTTAATCTTCGAATAACGCCCGTATATGAATAGTACATTTTCTGTTCTTCCCATCGCTTCTTTCGGATTAAAAATCCGAGTTCGGACATAGTCGCAAACTCTCGCCGAATTTTGGGGGTTTTGGGATTTCGCGGCGGCAGCGTGGTGGTCCTGGGAGCTCCGGGGCGGCACGGCTTCGGTTCCAGGCGGCAGCGCGGCGAGCAGGCAGTGGCGCGGCGCTTCGGATGGGCGAGCGGCCAGTGGGTCGGCCGGATTCCGGGAGACCGCGAGGCGGCTCCCGGGCGGCACCGGCGTAGCGCGAAGGGGAGGAGAGGCCGAGGGGTGCGCGACCCCCTGTGCGTCGATCGCGACCAGCGTTTTGCGGGTCGCTTTGGGGAATCAGCCGGCCGCGAGGCGGCCGGTCGGCTGAAGAAAGCCGCGGCCAGCTGGCCGCGGCGGTGTACACCGGACCCGCGGCTGAGCCTCAGGCCGGCTGTGCGGACCGGGATGGCCGGCGCGGGCCGGCCCAAGCATGGTGGACCGGCCGGTCCGGGTCGGTCCGGCCCAAGGGGCTTCGCCCCTCAATCTTCGGACGCCCGTATTTCGGGCTACGGGCGTCTATTTTGCGCGCCGTCTGCGGCAGCGCAGAGCTTGCGTCGAGGGGAATGTTTTGAGATAGTTTTGGGATATTTTAATTCCCGAAATGAGGGGTCGCTGAGGCGCGACGTTTCCTTAAGTGGACGGGCGTTTCTCCCGAGATTCTTGTCTTGGACGGCGCGGACACGTCCGACGTCCGTTTTAAACCCCGTCAGTTGCGTTGGGACCCTTGCACTGAGGCGGAGGTTTCCAGAGTGGTTTCGGGAGTTTGGACTGGATTTGAGGCGTGGGCCCCACGGCCCGTCTTTTGAGCTGCGCGCAGCTTTTAGCGACTTTTTCCTCGGACATCCGTTCGAGGCGTGCGAGTAGTCGATGTTGGGTGTTTTTCCGAGGGCATCGCGTTGGCGCAGTCTGCCCGCTATAATTCTGCACAATGGTGTGGGGCCCCGCGAGGGCCGTTTCGGGAGTTGACGGTGATTTCCAGCCTTATCACCAGGCATCCGTTTTGGACAAATGAATAGTCCATCTTGTGTGCTTTTTTGAGAGGATTGCGATGGTGCGATCCGTTCGTTGAGTTTCGGGAACGGGATGTGGGTCCCACTTGGCACCGCTCGTGTGCGGTGCGCCGGAATGCATCTTTTTCTCCGGATACCCATTCCACGCAAGTAAGCAGTCAATTTGTCATGCTTTTTTGAGAGCATTGCGATGGTGCAGTTCGTCCGACCTTTTGTGGGGACGTGGTGTGGGTCCCACCCGACCCGGCTACGGTGAATAGTGCCCTTTTCACCGGGTGTCTTTTTTGGGTGATTGAGTACACAATCCCATGAGTTTTTCCGAGGGGATCGCAGTGGTGTGATCTGTTGGTTCAGTTTCGGGATCTTGGGGTGGGCCCCACACGGGTTTGGTCACGGTGAATAGTACCTTTTCCACCTGTTGACCGTTTCGGGCGAGTGAGTAGTCTAACTCGCATGTTTTTCCGCAAGGATTACAACGGTGCGATCCGTTTGGTTGTTTGGAGCTTCTTTCACAATCTTGTTAAATGTGGAAATGTGGAGTGCCCAGGTGGCGGTCCTTCTACCGTGTTTATAGCGGACCTTTGGCGAGTGATCACGTGTACTCTTGGGGGAGTGATGTAAATGCTTGAAGTGATGTGGTTGGCCATGCCTGGGCCTTTTAGGTGGAGTTGTTACGTCATGCCTTCACGTTGACGTTGGGTGCCGTGTGCACGATAGCCCTTGGGCTGGAGACGAGGTATACTCTAGGAGTATACGGGAGCGCTTGGAGGTACGTGTGGTTTGTACCAGAGATGTTCGGGCACTTGGTTGGGGTTTGATTTGGGGCCACACGTCGTGTGGGCCCCAAGTGCGTGTCGTGTTCTTCTTCGCTTACTTGGACATCTCGCGGCGTAGAGGGTCCCTCTGTGTTTTTGTTTGACCAGCAGGGTGGAGCTTTTCCCCTGGCTCAGTGCTCGTTTGTTGACCAGCAGGGTTGAGTGGTCTCTCCCTGGTTTCAGTCTTGATGGTTTGGCCGGTAGCGGTGCTAGTGACACCCAGTGCTGGGGCAGATGCTGCACCTCTTTTGGGAGAGCTGTTCTAGAGTTGGGTGGTTGCGTGATACCCACTCCGTGTTCAGTTGGACAGTGTTGTGCCCTCTAGTGGAGATGTCTAGAGCAGTTCTGAGTTCTACCCTCCAGCGGGGCTGGGCAGTGGGTTACTCATCGACTTCTAGGGTTTAACCTCCAGCAAGGACTGGGCAGTGGGTCACCCGATGCTATTAGGATCTACCCTCCAGCAGAGACTAGGCAGTGGGACACCCGACGCTACTAGGGTCTACCCTCCAGCAGAGACTGGGAAGTGGGTCACCCGACGCTATTATGGTCTACCCTCTAGCAGAGACTGGGCAGTGGGTCACCCGACGCACTTAGTGTCTACCCTCCAGCGGTGCTGGGCAGTGGGTCGCCTGTCGACTTATTCCAGGTCTACCCTCCAGCGGGCCAGGGCAGTGGGTCACCTGATGATGTATTAGGGTTTACCCCCCAACAGGGCTAGGCAGTGGGTCACCCGATATCTGATTATGGTCTACCCTCCAGTGCGGCTGGGTAGCAGGTCGCCGATTGATGTATTAGGGTTTACCCTCCAGCAGGGCTGGGCAGTGGGTCACCTGATATTTGGTTATGAATTACCATCCAGCGGGTCTGGGTAGTGGGACACCTATTAGCATTCTAGACTCAGTCCTCTCGACTAGGCTAGTCTGTGGCTTACCTCTGTGGTTACCGGAGCGGGACCCTTGGTTGTACGGGTTGATGTTGTGACGGCTTGATTGTGAGGAGACCTCTCGACTGCGGGGCAGTGACGAGGCATGGTTTGATTTCCCTAGAACTCTCAAGTACGAGGGGCGCTATTCCCACTAAGACGGGTTCTTGCGACGCGATCTAAAACTATGCGGGAGAGTCAGTGCCGCCCAAAGCGTATAGTATCATGGTGTGGTGACTGAGCCCCTTGGCTTGCGGTTCAGGGTAGACGTGCGGGATGCTGGGCATCGATGGTGTTATGTCTGGGACTGTTGGCTACTCTTTTCGTGGGCTGAGCTACGGGATAGAGATCCCCTTACGAGCTTGTTCGGGTTTCTTGTTGAGAATACTGATATGTATATACCTTGTTCGAGCACCCACTTCTTGGGTTTGGTTACTCTCCTTCCAGGAGAGGCGAAGACGCATGGGGTATGCCACGTGCTTTCCGTGTCTAGATTTTCGTGGTTGGACGAGCCTATTCTCCTGCTATAGGTAGCGAAGACTCGGCGGGAAGTTCGTCTTCTCACCGTTTCCAGCTCCTTGTGTCTGGACGAGTCTACCTTCTCTTTTCTTGTTGGGTTGAGCTGGACTCTTTACCGTACTCTCTGTTGTACCCCCCTTTACTTTCCTATCCGCTCTACTGCTCACCCTTCGGTACATCCTTTTGTTGCTCCCTCGGGCCTTCGGGGTACCCTACTGAGTATTTTTATACTCACCCCGGCTTGGGCTTTGCCCGCACATGGTGTGCCCTTGCAGACGACGGACAGGTGGAGCGTGACTTCGGTGGAGCGTAGGAGCTTGGGAGATTGGACCGCGTGCGGTGGTCGTGGCCGGGTTCCAGGTGGGAGACCCGTCAAATTTCCTTTTTGTTTACCTTTTTCCGAGTTGTGGCACCTTTTCTGGTTGGGCACGTGTTTTTCCCCTTTTCCAATTTCAGAACATTGCTTGTACTGTTTAGAGCTCGATGCACTCTTGTGGTTTATATATAGCATTTTTTCTTTTTTTACTTTGCTTGTCTTTGTTTTTACTCTGCACTTTTGCATTGAGTTTGTCGCGTGTGTGTGTACAGGTACTTAGGCAAAGGCCTCCCCGATTTGTTGTGCCTTCGGCGCTGGTCGCCTGCCCCTGGCCTGTGGAGGCGGGCCTGGGGTAGTTGCGGCTCGAGCCCGGGTAGGGTCGGGTCATGAAAAAGTGGTATCAGAGGTGGTTCGTTCCTTGGGACGTTGTGCGGACGCCCCTAAAATAAAAGGAATTGGTTGGGATATAGGGAAACAGTGTTAACGTGTCTCGAGAGTGACTCTCAGGCTAGGGAGTCCAGTGATGGTGCAGCGTTCGACGTATCCATTCACCAGGACCTTGATAACCCGCTTGTCGACTCGGCATGCTGAGACACTTGTTGCATGGAATTTGTTTTTGCATCACATAGGACTGAGTCTTGACTATCCTTCTTGAGTCAGATCCCCATCATTGTTTTTGTGGTATATACATATATGCTCATCCGACCGCGGCACTCCTTGATAATTTTCAGGATGTCTCCGCGAGGACAGCCAGCCAGGATACCAGTTTGGGTTCGTGATGACGACCCTATGAGCTACGAGGCCACAGTCCATGACCCATCGTGTGAGCCCCTTTCTCCGGGTGGGCCGGTAGCAGCACCCCCACCTGTTGAGCAGCAGGCAGTTTCAGCTGGGCAGGCTGAGTTTGAGCGTAGGTTGAGCGCGCTCCGTGAGTTCCAGCGGCAGTGACCGCTGAGGTTCAGTGGTGAGCCAGACCCTCAGGTAGTAGAGGGTTGGCTAGAGGAAGTGGTTTTCCTTTTCAGGCTTGAGCAAATGCCGGCAGATCAGAGAGTGGCTTTGGAAGCCACCCTTTTTCATAGAGCAGCTCGGCGTTGGTGGAGTCTGGTGACTTGGTTTCATGACGAGTCATCGATTTCGTGGGGAGACTTTCAGTTGTTGCTCCGTGAAGAGTTTTGCCCCTCCTGCGTGCACTCCGTTCGGATTCAGGAGCTCCTGCAGTTTCAGCAGGGAGGGATGATTGTGGCTGAGTACGCGGCTAGTTTTGCAGACAGTGCACACTTTTACCCAGACTTGGTCCGTGACGATAACCTCCAAGCGCGGAAGTTTGAGCAGGGTATCCGCTGAGATATTCGTGCTGTCAGAGTGCCCTTGGGAATTCCCACATATGCTGGGGTGCTAGAGAAGGTGCTGGTGACAGAGGGCTTCCTATTATGTTTTTCGGTTGGTAGTGGCAGTGGGAGCGACGGAGTCGGGACGTCTGTCGTAGCTAGCAGGCGCCGGAGGACATGACCTCGATGCAGGTGGCCTTCCCACTGCTGGGTTTGGAGATGTGGTCATATTCCACTGTGGCGAAAAGGGCGCAGGGCCTCAGCCGAGGATTCCCTTCCGTGAGTGGATCCCGGGCCGTGGTCGTACACCACAGTGGCGCCGGAGGGCACCAGGGCATCCCAGAGAGCGCTGGTGCTATGCTTGTGACGGGAGAGGTCACTTGGCATGAGACTACCCGACCCGAGTTGCTGAGAGCTTCGGGCAGGCAGCAGGTGCACCACCACGACGGAGGCAGCACCGTGATCGGAGTGGTACCCAGAGAGGTGGTGCTACCAGAGGAGCGGGAGGAGCTGGAGGTGGGGGAAGACGTTACGAGATCTCCCCATCACCACTTGGCGGTCCACGTCAGGCTCCGGGAGCTGACGGTTGGGACCGAGGATAGCCGCGAGCGTTGGATGACTACGATTATGCAGAGCACAGGATGGTGAGAGGTACCCCCCTTGCGACTCCTCTACGTTTTGTAGTAGAATTGTTAGGCTCTACGTGTGAAGGGCCTTCTCCCTGATCCTTGTTTGAGGTGTTACCATGGTGACGCAGGGCGTCGGGTGTAACCCTGTGGTGGTAAAGAAAAAGGTGCGAGACCATTTCCTTTAGACGATGGTGTCGACTCCTTCTCCTTTTGAGCGTGTAAGAGAGTATCGACTGTGGAGCCTCTATCATGACCAGATATCCTTGGGTGTTTCACCATATGGATATTCTGAATGAGGGAATCACCGGGCCTTGTTCCAGGTGCAGGTGGTGAATCCAGTCGCGGCGTGCGACGTAGAGGTTTGACCGGGGAGGTGAGCTACCCCCGAGGGACTTCGGGCCGTTTGAGACCGTGCAAAGGGATGGCGAGGTACCCTACCTCCTTGCCCTAACCCCAAAGTCTGGAGTGGGTGCACGACGTCGGCATGGGCCGACCTAGCGTGAACAGATCAATCCTTTGGTCTGTGCGTAGTGACGCAGAGCTGTGCGTGGGTTCTTCTGGGTGTGAGAAAGCTAGGTGTGGGCTTAGTACGCTGTGTTTCTCCCTAGTTTTGCTTTTCGAGGACGAAAATCTTGAAGGAGGGAAGGATGTAAGAACCCGGGTTTTTCTACGAAAGGATTTGGAATATTCTTGATGATATTCCAGAGCAACGCCTTCAGACGGCGTGCGATTCCGGGCCTCGGAGTGGCCGGAATTAAATTTTCAGTGCATTCACACTGGAAATGTTAAATAAATGCAATAACTCCTAAACAGAGTTCCGGATCAGAGATCCGAGTGTGCGGATGGGTCCGGAATGGGGTGTTTACCCTAGGATCGACATAAAACTTGTTAGCGCGGGAAGTTTGGACCCCTCGCCCGCTCCCGGAACATTAAACGGATGAATAAATTAATTAATTTATTCGCTTAATGGTGAAACACTGGTATCTCTTAAACGGTTGCTCGGATTAGAAAACCGAGGGCACCGTTGAGTTTGGAGCGTTCCGTTTACCCTAGGAGGGGTATAACATTTGCTGGTGCGGGCCGTTTGTGAAAAATGGCCCCAGGGGCGTTTTCGTAACTTGGCGGCCTCGGGCGCTAAGTTTAGTAACTTTTGAACGGGGTCTCGAAATAAAATTCCAAGACCACCGTTGCACTCAGAGCGTGGTTCTTAGCCTAGGGGAGGCTAAACCCCGACCCCGTCGGGAGTTCGGGTACGGGGGCCACGGGCGGGGGGTTTAAGTGTTTTGTTTTTAAACACTTCTCCCCCCCCCCTCTTGGTTGTCCTCCCCAGCGTGGCCGCCCCTACCTCCCTCTCCTCATCCATCTCCGGTGAGGAAGCTCCGGCGAGGAGACTCCGGCGAGGCGCGGTGGTGCCGGCGGATCGACGCGAAGCTCCGGGCGAAGCCCAGTGAGGTAGGAGGTTGCGTTGCGTTTTCATTTCCGAACCGCCCTTTGAATTCAAATTTCGGCGTCGATTTATGTTTGATCTTCGAACAATGCCCGTATATGCGGAGTACTTTTTCTTTTCTTCCCATCGCTTCTTTCGGATCAAAAATACGAGTTCGGAAATAGTGGAAAACTCCCGCCGAATTTTGCGGGTTTTGGGATTTCGCGGCGGCAGCGTGGTGGTACGGGGAGCTCCGGGGCGGTGCGGCTTCGGTTCCAGGCGGCGGCGCGGCAAGAAGGCGGTGACGCGGCGCTTCGGCTGGGCGAGCGGCGAGCGGGGCGGCCGGCTTCAGGACGACGGCGAGGCGGCTCCCGGGCGGTGCCGGCGTAGCGCGAAGGGGAGGAGAGGCCGCGGGGTGCGCGACCCCCCCATGCGCCGACCGCGACCCGCGTTTTGCGGGTCGCTGTGGGGAATCAGCCGGCCGGGAGGCGGCCAGTCGGCTGAAGCAAGCTGCGGCCAGCTGGCCGCGGCGGGGTACACCGGACCCGCGGCTGAGCCGCGGGCGGGCCGGCCCAAGCAGGGCGGACCGGCCGGTACGGGCTGGTCCGGCCCAAGGGGCTTCGCCCCACAATCTTCGGACGCCCGTATTTCGGGCTACGGGAGTCAGTTTTGCGCACCGTCTGCGGCAGCGCGGAACTTGCGTTGAGGGGAATGTTTTGAGATGGTTTTGGGAAATTTTTATTCCCGAAACGAGGGGTCGCTGAGGCGCGACATGTCCTTAAATGGACGAGCGTTTCTCCCGAGATTCTTGTCTTGGACGGCGTGGACGCGTCCGACGTCCGTTTTAAACGCCGTTAGTTGCGTTGGGACCCTGGCAAAGAGGCGGAGGTTTCCAGAGTGGTTTCGGGCGTTGGGACTGGATTTGAGGCATGGGCCCCACGACCCCTCTTTTGAGCTGCACGTAGCTTTTAGCGAATTTTTCCTCGGACGTCCGTTCGGGGCGTGCGAGCAGTCGATGTTGGGTGTTTTTTTGAGGGCATCGTATTGGCGCAGTCTGCCCGCTGTAATTCCGCACAATGGTGCGGGCCCCACGAGGGACGTTTCGGGAGTTGACGGTGACTTCCAGCCTTATCACCGGGCAGCCGTTTTGGACAAATGAATAGTCCATCTTGTTTGATTTTTTGAGAGGATCGCAATGGTGTGATCCGTTCGTTGAGTTTCGGGACCGGGATGCGGGTCCCACGTGGCACCGCTTGTGTGCGGTGCACCGAAATGCATCTTTTTCTCCGGAAACCCGTTCCACGCAAGTATGCAGTCAATTTGTCGTGCTTTTTCGAGAGCATTGCGATGGGGCAATTCGCCCAACCTTTTTCGGGGACGTGGTGTGGGTCCCACCCGACCCGGCTACGTTGAATAGTGCCCTTTTCACCGAGTGTCCTTCTTGGGCAATTGAGTACTCAATCCTGTGAGTTTTTCCGAGGGGATCGCAGTGGCATGATCTGTTGGTTCAGTTTCGGGATCTTGGGGTGGGCCCCACACGGGTTTGGTCACGGTGAATAGTACCTTTCCACCTGTTGACCATTTCGGGCGAGTGAGTAGTCTAACTCGTGTGTTTTTCTGCAAGTATTAAAATGGATTGATCTGTTTGGTTGTGCGGAGCCTCTTGCATGATCTTGTTAAATGTGTAAATGTGGAGGTGCCCCGGTGGCGGTCCTTCTACCGTGTTTGTAGTGGACCTTTGGCGAGTGATCGCGCGCACTCTTGGGGGAGTGATGTAAATGCTTGAAGTGATGTGGTTGGTCATGCATGTGCCTTTGAGGTGGAGTTGTTACGTCACACCTTCGCCTTGACGTTGGGTGTCGTGTGCATGATTGCCCTTGGGCTGGAGATGAGGTATACTCTGGGAGTATACGGGAGCGCTTGGAGGTACGTGTGGTTTGTACCTGAGATGTTCGGGTGCTTGGTTGGGGTTTGATTTGGTGCCACACGTCGTGTGGTCCCCAAGTGCGTTCCATGTTCTGCATCACGTACTTGGACCTCTCGCGGCGCAGAGGGTCCCTCTGTGTGTTTGTTTGACCAGTAGGGTGGAGCTTTTCCCCTGGCTCAGTGCTTGTTTGTTGACCAACAGGGTTGAGTGGTCTCCCCCTGGTTTCAGTCTTGATGGTTTGGCCGGTAGCGGTGCTAGTGACACCCAGTGTTGGGGAAGACGCTGCACCTCTTCTGGGAGAGCTGTTCTGGAGTTGGGTGGTTGCGCGATACCCACTCCGTGTTCAGTTGGCCAGTGTTGTGCCCTCTAGTGGAGGTGTCTAGAGCAGTTCTGAGTTCTACCCTCCAGCGGGGCTGGGCAGTGGGTTACTCATCGACTTCTAGGGTTTACCCTCGAGAAGAGACTAGGCAGTGGGTCACCCGATGCTATTAGGGTCTACCCTTCAGAAGAGACTAGGTAGTGGGTCACCCGACGCTACTAGGGTCTACCCTCTAGCAGAGACTGGGCAGTGGGTCACCCGACGCTACTAGGGTCTACCCTCCAGCAGAGACTGGGTAGTGGGTCACCCGATGCACTTAGGGTCAACCCTCTAGCGGGGCTGGGTAGTGGGTCGCCTCTCGACTTATTCCAGGTCTACCCTCCAGCGGGGCTGGGCAGTGGGTCACCTGATGATGTATTAGGGTTTACCCTCCAGCAGGGCTGGCCAGTGGGTCACCCGATATCTGATTATGTTCTACCCTCCAGTGCGGCTGGGCAGTGGGTCGCCGGTTGATGTATTAGGGTTTACCCTCCAGCAGGGCTGGGCAGTGGGTCACCTGATATTTGGTTATGAATTACCCTCCAGCGGGGCTAGGCAGTGGGACACCTGTTAGCATTCCAGACTCAGTCCTCTCAACTAGGCTAGTTTGTGGCTTACCTCTGTGGTTACCGGAGCGGGACCCTTGGTTGTACGGGTCGATGTTGTGACGGCTTGATTGTGAGGATACCTCTCAACTGTAGGGTAGTGACGAGGCGTGGTTTGATTTCCCTAGAACTCTCAAGTATGAGGGGTTCTTTCCCAACCAAGACGCGTTCTTGCGACGCGATCTAAAACTGTGCGGGCGAGTTAGTGCCGCCCAAAGCGGATAGTATCAAGGTGCGGTGACTTAGCCCCTTGGCTTGCGGTTCAGGGCAGACATGCGGGATGCTGGGCATCGATGGTGTTATGTCTGGGACTGTTGGCTACTCTTTTCGTGGGCTGACCTACGGGATAGAGATCCCCTTAAAAGCTTGTTCGGGTTTCTTTTTGAGCATACCGATATGTATATACCTTGTTCAAGCACCCACTTCTTGGGTTTGGTTACTCTCCTTCCAGGAGAGGAGAAGACGCGCGGGGTATGCCACGTGCTTTCCGTTTCTAGCTTTTCATGGTTGGACAAGCCTACTCTCCTGCTATAGGTAGCGAAGACTCGACGGGAAGTTCGTCTTCTCACCGTTTCCTGATCCTTGTGTCTGGACGAGTCTACCTTCTTTCCTCTTGTTGGGTTGACCTGGACTCTTTACCGTACACACTGTTGTACCCCCCCCCCCCTTTACTTTCTTATCCGCTCTACTTCTCACCCTTTGGGACCTCCTTTTGTTGCTCCCTCGAGCCTTCGGGGTACCCTACTGAGTATTTTTATACTCACCCCTGCTTGGGCTTTTCCTGCACTTGGTGTGCCTTTGCAGACGACGGACAGGTGGAGCATGACTTCGGTGGAGCGTAGGAGCATGGGAGCTTGGACTGCGTGCGGTGGTCATGGCCGGGTTCCAGGTGGGAGACCTGGCATCTTTCCTTTTTGTTTACCTGTTTCCGAGTTGTGGTACCTTTTCTAGTTGGGCGCGTGTTTTTCCCCTTTTCCCCTTTCAGCACTTTTCTTGTACTGTTTAGAGGTCGATGCACTCTTGTGGTTTATATATAGCAGTTGTTCTTTTTACTTTTCATGTCTTTATTTTTACTCTGCACTTTTACATTGAGTTTGTCGCGTGCGTGTGTACAGGTACTTAGGCAAAGGCCTCCCCGAGTTGTTGTGCCTTCGTCACTGGTCGCCAGCCCCTGGCCTATGGAGGCGGGCCTGGGGTAGTTACGGCTCAAGCCCGGGTAGGGTCGGGTCATGACAGTTCCAGGCTAGGATCAAATCATTATCTAACTCAAAGCAAACCATTATATTTTTCAAATCCAGAAGACCCATAGTTGCGCGCTCCTGAAGATTCCACAAACCAATGATGAATCGATCAAAACAATCCAAAGATGGACGTCATTGCTTGAAGCGAGAAATCAACGTCAGATTCAGCAGGGGTGAAGCATCATTAAACTCCCGAGTTGTGACCGAGAGCTGTGGAATCCCTTCATGTAACATAGGAACTTTGGGGATAGAAATATTTCAGGGAACGAAGGCCAGAGGATAGGTTTTAAGAAATTTAGAAAGCGACGATCACTAGAGGACTATGGAAATCCCTCCTCCACCAATGGAGGAGGGATCTGCTCAGTGGTCATCACCTCCTACAGTGGCCGTCACCATTCTCAAACCCTAGCTCCACGAACGCTCGATGTTTCCAACCTTCTTTTTTTAATTATATTATTACCTTAAATATGTATGCAATGACAATGAAGTATTTATTCAATTAACAGATAAAAAAATAAATGTTTTTAAAAACTATTTAAAGTAATATAATTTATGTGGTAAATATTGATCCAAGAATTTTACAGATTATTTTGAAATATTATTTGTGATTTAATTTATTATATTCAAATTACTTTATTACCTATGTCTTTTAAGTCAAATTTTATATATAGTGTGAAAATTAAAATTAATTATATTTCATAAAAAATTTATTATATTAAATTATTTATAAATATTTAATATATAAAAAGAGGAAAATGGGGATAATATATGTTATAAAATTTCACAATGTTCATACTTATTATCCAATTTTCTACTTTTAGTTAATGTTATAACTCATTAAGAGTATACAACATCTTACTGCGGGTAAGGTTAAAATAGGTCAAATAAGGATATAAAAAATTACGTTTAAAATATTAAATAAATGAATATATTTTTTTTGTTATTTATTTAACAATATATTACTTTAATGTTTTATTATATTTTTATTTGGAATCATATTTATTTATATTCAATTAGTTATTTTTAATCTATTTTATAATACAACAACTTCTCTTTATCTCTTTTATAAAAGGAAACCCATTCATTCATTTATTTAAACCATAATGGGAAAACTAGAAAGGCCAATACCTAACTATTTAGACTATAAAAATCATTAGAAATATTATTAGGAGTAATTAACCTATAATTTTAAACCTTGGAACTTTAATAGGAGATCCAATGGAGTTATTTCGACGAAGATGTAATCCACTTAATCGGTAAATTTCTTTTTAATTATTAATTTAACTACTATAAATACATATTATATATAATAAAATATTAACATAATATCCTAAATATTATTTTAAATAATTATGATTTTTTAATCACATTTATACTCTCTATTTCCCATGAAATGGAAAGTGAATGTATCACTCTTTGATACATACGTCTTACTTTCTCCGTGTAGCGAAACAATTTATTTTTCAACACCATATTTTATGGATGGGTGTTATGATGGTGTTCATGTTTAAATATGATATATATGATATAATAATGATTATTTAATGATAAAATAATATTTATATTTTTACCATCCCATCCAGTATAAATTTATAAGGTTGCTCGGGTGTACGTGGAGAATATCACACCCACAAAGCGATGTGATTTGTTTTTCAATATTTTACATAAATGGTTATAAGGATTGATTTTATGAATATATATGATTAATGTAATATAATAATGATTCTTTAGAGGTGAAATAATATTTACCTTTATATCATTCAATTCATTTAATAGTTAAACAATGTTCATTATATGTATGACATACCATCTCCATGAAGAGTGTAATCCATATTTATATATCTACCTTTATAGATGACAATAAATATATATATATAATGAATATTTTTTATATAATAATAATTTTAATTATTATAGTATTGAATTATAATAAAAATTATTTTTTATATATGAAGTTAAATAACTTCTGATGTAAGTATAACTCGTGGTAATAGATTTTTATCTCTCCTTTATTTTTTTTGTGAAACATGACATATTAAACACTTGATTATTTAATGTCCTATATATTGAAACCATAATTATATTTTATTATTATTATTACGAATTTTGTGTTTATTTAAACATCCATGAATGTTTCTTTCTTTCATGGGGCGTATGACTCAAATGTTACCAAAATGATAGTTATTTTATACTATAAACATATGGTTTATTGATGTTGTTTGTGATTAAGATTAAAATGATGAAATATTACATTATAATTATAAATAATATAAAAATTTATATATCTTATAGTGATTTCATGAAAGGAAATTTTTTTAATTTCATTTTATTACATTTTTTACATAAGAGAGTGGATATATTTTTTATAGGTAAATTAAATTAATTTACTATATATTTAAAAAAACATTATTTTAAAATAAATGAATTATAAAAATATGTAAAATAATATTTTTACTATTATTCAATGTTTTTATAGATATATTTGTCGATGTTTTTTTAAATAACATTCTAAAAGTTAACTTATTTTCATTTTCTAAACATTTAATTATTTTGAAATATTAAGAAAATATGAATGGAATGTTTTCGTTTTTTCCAATAATACAAGAACAAAACATTCATCATTTATAAAATATCAATTCAATAATTACTTCTTTAGATATTTTTAAGTTTATTTTTATGGAATAGGTTTCTTAATATTTTGTTTGAATATTATAGTTTCCGAAAAGTGATTATCAAATTGAAAATGTATTTTTCATATTGAATATTTTAATTGTCTTTTAAGGGTATTTCAACTTAATTACAGACCAAAACAGTTTATTATATATATTAAATACTATATATATGATCTAAGGGTACCATCCTTATTAATTATTTGTATGTTTACGTTTTATGATGATAATATGTGTATAAAACTTGTTCCTTTTACATAGGTTATACTATGATGATTTGATGAATATTTATAAAACAGTTATCTTTTCCAAGGATTATTATTTAGGGAAATGATTATGAAACTATTTTAATTTCATATGGTCCATTATAGATACTGATTTTATGATCTTATGGAATAAGTATGTATGTTTTCATTATGTAATGGGCGGACCAATAATTATATATCCCTTAATGGATTAGGTAACGATGGATAACTATTGAGGTAAATATGTTATACAAGAACATGATTTAATGATCACAATTTCATCTATGAACCTACATTTAAGGATGATATTATTATGTGTGGACTAGTTTTTCATATTTGTATATTTATATGGGGACTTGACTTTAATGTTGATAATATTATGCCTTTAACAAGTGTTCATGTCCCTAATTTTCTGTATAGACATTGATTTTATGTACCTATGATTATGTGTGGGAATTTTTCTATACCTAAATGTTAATGCGAGGACTTAATTTATTTAACTTAACAAAATTAGTGTACCTATTTAAATATATTCATAATCACAATTTTATAATCTTATCTTTTTCTTCATTTTTATGCCTTTTTTTATGATCTCATGACTCATGTTCCTTGATTTCCTTATGATTGTTTTCTTATGAACTACCATACTCTATCCCATTAATAATGATTATGATTTTTGTTATGTATGGTATGTTTTCGAATGTTAATCTCATATTCTCATACACTTATTCTCTTGTTATGCATATGTCTTCAGTGATACCACACATTTTTAAATCTTTTTATGCACATGACCTCAGCCTTTCATATGTGTCATTACTATAGATTGTATAAAAATTTTTATGTAAATTATTTATAATAATAGTACTATGTGGGATTATCATTAAGGTTATATTCATGATCGGTCAAAATATTAACAGATTTTTTATCTAATCTCTTGAGTCACTAACCTAGTGTGGTTCATGGGTGCGTAATTTTTAATTATATTGAATATTAATATAAAAGTATTACATAATGTTTTATGAAGAATGTAAGTATCTATAGTTGATATCAGATAAATTTTGTATCTAAACATTATATATTTGTAGTAGAAAACATTGGTGAAAACCCTAGGGGAATGTCTAAAAATAGTATAACATCCCTATGATTTGGTAAGTAAATGATTATGTGAATTTCTAAGTAGTACATCCCTATTTGGATACTAGAAGTGGACATGGTTTTGGAATAGATAAATCGAGGGACGATATCTGAAAAATGATTTGGTCGAGTATAACTCATCGATAATTCTTGTGCAAGGTGATTGCTCCCTTACTAAACACTTCTTTTGAAAATATTGATGGACATTCTTGTGTTAATTATCATTTCAATTATAAACCATTATGAAAGTTTTTAATAGATGATGATTATGGATGACCTAGGATAAACCTAATATTTCATATGTTTATGATATATAGTAATGATTAAGACATATTTTTAATGATTTTTCTAGATTATTTTAGTTTCCTACTAAGACAATTGTTTCTCAAACAATGCATTGTTTTTATTAAATGGAAGGAAGTAGATTCAAATAGGTTAGAATTTAATGTGATGGACAACATTTATGTTAATTGGATTTTATTATAACAAAAAGAAAATAAGGATAATGTTCACTATGAACTCGAGTGATGCAGACCAATAATGAAAATTGATTTAGTTTCGTATATGTTGAGAATTGGGGAAGGATAAATTCTTATAATGACATAAATGAATGATAATATTTTCTATGTGTGTATAATAAGGTCAAAGGGAATGTTATTTCAATTAAAAAATAATGAGGTTTATTGGTAGATATAAATTTCATCCAAAGGTACCATCTATTGGGAAATTCCATATGTTTGATGAATATGGGAATTTTGAAAGTCAATTATCAAATCCGAGGGCTTACTCCATGTCCCAGGAAGGTCATAATCTATATTAATTTTTAATGTGGAATGATTAAAGTAAATATTTATTTAAATTAGAGAATTATGTTTATCATGTATTTATATAATGAAATTGTCTTTATAAGTACCATGAAACATATTAGGATTATTATTCAGACGATTTTTAATGTATTTAAATGCATGTGATTGAATCTAATGGTCGAGAAAAGTGTTATAGTGGTATGAGATATTTTTAGAGAATTCATGATTAAGTGAAAGATAACCCTTAAAATGTTAATAATATTGGCATAATAATTATTTAAAGTGATTTTATATTTTGATAATGTAAATGGAGTAGTACTGATGACCTGGGAATTGATTAGTCACTTGGTGAAAAAGGGATTTATGTTATCTTTCATTGAGTTTATGTATTTTTGGATTTATAGAAAATATTAAATAATATTTCATTTTATTTAATGTTTGAGGAGGAGATAATGTTTAAAAGAATACATGTTTTTAAAAAGGTTTCATAGTAATTGAGGATATTATCATATTTCATGAAAATATTTGATTAAATTATTCACATATTTGGTGTACATGAAAAAATTATGATATTTATTTTTTAGGGATTAATGTAAAATAATTTCATAAAAAGTTATTAATCTTAATTAAAAAAAATTGATTTTTTAGGAATATGTTTAAGGGTTTTAATTTTATATAATTATGGAATGAATTATGATTAACATTGGATGAGGTTTTAGATATTAATTTAAAATTTTAACTCTTGGGATAACGTGTGTTAATCATTTTTGGTTTTTTTAAATTAAATGACATTATTCATGACTATTAATTATTTCTTGGATTATAAAATATATTAAAAAAGTAATTTGACTTCTTATTTCTTGAAAAAAATTTATGTTGATTATTCATTTCATCAGGAAAGATACAATGTTGGAATTGGTCAAATTACATCTTAAGATTTATATTGTGTATATGATTTCGTAAATAAATCAAATAGGTATTTTTCTTAGGTTCACTATAACGATAGTAAAATATTCTAATTTTATTAATAAATGATATTTAAATAAGAATATTAACCTTTTTTCCATCATTTTTAAATATTCGATTGAATTTTGAGTTACCAGAATTTTTTTTCATTAAAATTCTCTTGACCATTTTTTTGATCACTAAATATTAGCCTATTGGAGTTATATTTATCATACATTCCAAGATATTAAGAACCCAATGATGTTCTCTTTATCCAAGAACCTAATTTTATGTTATTTTTAAATTGTTTATGTTTCAAACATTACCAATGAAGGGGATGATTTATTATTCCTTTTCACAATGTGGATTTTAATAAATTTATTTTAAAATATTAAACCATTGATGAAATAAAAAATTACCGAGGGTGATATTTATTTATTTGGAGAATAATGTAACACAATGATATTTTAAAATCACACTCTTTTCGATAGTGTATAAGACACAAAACATTATGATTAAATCAAAAATAAAATATTATTATTTAAATATGACTATTATTACCTTGATGATAAATTAGATGGTATGAATATGATTAATCATATTATAATATATATCAGTTATACTGAATACACATTATTTATTAAGTCCTATGGAATAAACACTGAATATTAAATGTTTTCATTTTATGATTCAAAAAATATATTATTGTAAAAATTTATATTTATTTATTTTTGTAACTAGATAATATTATTAATTTATGAATATTATTGAAATATTATTTGGTAAAAAATGTAGCACTTGTTCATTCATAATGTTGAAATTATCATTATATGGGTTTCCGTATTTTTCTAAAAATATAGAATTTTTTGATGAATTGTAAAAATACAATTTTTTTTATAAAGATATATTTTGGTTCCAAATATTTAAATTCTTATCGTATATTTTAAAATGGTATTCAATTTCTTTTACAATATGAAAAGTACAATTAATCTATCAGAATCAATTTTATTTTTTCTTTTATTATTATAATATTTTTGTACTTAAAGTGGAATTATTTAAAATATATGTTATTTATATACTAAATATAAATTTATAATAATAAATTAAATTAAATTATATTGGTGACTAAATTTAATGAAATTTATATATTATATATTAAATAAAATTTGTTACCACTCATCTAATATTTATTATAGGTGTTGGAAACAAATAAATCAATATTTATGCTTATTCACATCATTCACACTTACTTAGTAATTAATTTCATTCACATAAAGAAATTGAATAAGATAAAATTAATTCTATATTTGGAATCACAGGTTTCAAATTTGGTAATTAGTCTCCTTTAATTTAATCAAAATTTAAATACTAACCATAGTAAAATTTATCACCTTGATAAATGGTAAATTATGGTATTATAAGATAAAACAAGTGATATGGACATAATTTTCCATCTTGATTATAATTTGAAGAATTTAATTCTAATATTATCAACTTACTCTCAAAATATATTAGTTTAATGATATATTATCAATGAAAATAACCTATAGTATATTTAAAGAAAATAATGTTACAAAGTATCACTCTCTTAGTATTAGACATTTCTTATGTTTCATAATTGAGAAAAATTTATGTTATTAATGAATATAAATTTATATTATTATCATAATGAATATATATAAAGGATGGGAATTTATTTAATTTTTTTAATTATATAATTACTTTAAATTCTTATAAAACACATATACAATATTTATATAAATGATAGATAGATAAAAAAACTTAAAAAAAAAAAATAAAAGTATTATTATTTAATCTATTTATAGTGTTTTATTTATTTTACATACAATAATTACATATTATTTTATATTTCAATGATGATATTATAATTACAACATTCTCTTTATGATCACCATGTAAAATTAAATTAATAGTATAAAAATGATATTATTGATATTTTATCCAAAGAATAGATTATTAAATTATTTAAAAATAATTAAAATAAATAAATTCGGTGGAATAGATAATATATGGTCTAAAATATTTCCCCCTTTTCCTTTGTGGACCAATTATGACAGTATATGTAAATTTATTATCATTATGAGTGAAAAATAAGTTACCATGGGAAAGGATAAAATAGGTTATGTAAGGTGTTGAAAAAATAGGGGTTATAAATGACACAAAAACCAATTAAATTTTTATATGATTATGAAATTTCAAAATATACTACCACATATTAAAATAAATTTTAATTTTTAATAATTTTGTTCTATTATTATATAGTTTTATTTTTATATTTTTTATAATCCCTTGTGTTCCCTTTACTTCCCCTAAAATGAATACCCCCTTAATTCACTTCTATGTATCGTATTCATAAACATATGTAAACCAATATCTAGCTATTTATCTTCTAAAATTTTTTATCCATGTTTTTAAGGTTCTCATATCTCCAAAATCAAAACAATAGAGTCCTTAATAGGATATCAAAGGAGTACTTTCATATAAGATGAAATATCTTTATTCAATTACTATAATTATAAATATAATTTTAAATATTCCAAATATATCATATATATTATAACATAATATATTATTTATTCTAAATATATTTAAAATATATTATTATAATGAATCCACAATTATACACCAACGTTCCCATTTAAGAGAATGTGAAGATATCGTCTCATAGTTAGTGTATAAAACCATCTCCACAAAGTGAGGAAATTCATTTTTAATAACCTTAAATTATATAAGTTTATTATTATTGGTTTCTTAATTATATATAATATTTATTACATTAATATTGTTAGAAAATTATAATATCATATCTAACCTCTTAAATTACAATCTGGTACCACCTCTATGAAGCGATGTGATTCATTTATCATTCTCAATTTACATAAATCGTAATAATGATGAATTTTATGAAAATATATCATATTAATAAAGTTATAATTATTTCATGAAGGTTACATAATGTTTAATTTTATTTCATTCCATCCATTAAAATGCTAAAGACAATTTTTATGCATATGTATGACCTACTGACCACATTAATCGTGTAATCAATTTACCTATGTATAATATTATGGATGACACGATATATATATATATATAATATAATAAAAATTTAGATTATTATTTTATATAATTATATTAAATTTAAAATTATTATATTGGAGGGAAATTAAAATTTGAACAAAGTCGATGTTGAGGTAATGGATTATCATCTCAATTTTATTTAATTGAGACTCTAAACATATTCACCACTTGATTAATTTCAGTGGTTTATATAATTAAAATGAATGCATCATTTAATACTTTTTATAATTTTTTTGGTAGGTAACACATCCATATAAATTTATTTCATTCATAAGGATTATGATACAAGTGTCACCAATATGGTAAAGGTATTATAATACCATATCATAATTTATTGATATTGTTTATGATTATGTTTTTGACAGTTAAATATTATGATCTTCATCTCATGGAAAACATTAAATTTCATATCCACTATTTATTTCATTAAAAATAATGTTTTCCTTTAATTTCACCGATATAATGTAGCCATTATATGAGAAATATTTTTTTAATGGAAATTGACTGTATTTTTCTCATCAATTGAACGTTTTTTTCATCCTTAAAAAATTTCTAAAAACTTTATTATTATGGTTTAAAATATCATATTTTTTAAAATTAATTTTTAAGTGATTAATATTTTTAAAATTGTTTTAAAATGAGTCATATTTTCTATTTCACAACAAGGTACTTTTTAACTTTTTATATAAATTAATGGAATATTTACATTTAACTTATACAGCATGAAAAAAAATTATGCCATCATGACTATTCTATAATATAAATATTAATGTACTATTATAAAATAATATTTTCAAATTAAATGAATATCATAATATTTTTTTAATTAGAAATTTTTTAAATTATTATTTTCAAATTGAAAAGGGATTTATTGTCATGAAATTTTTAGTGATCTTGTAATGGAATTTCTATTCATCAATGAAAAAACATTTGATTTAACTTATTCATTACTAGGTATATGATCCATGTTTTCCTTTTTTAATTTTTTTATCAATTATTTTTGTTTATGATAAAAATATTACAATAAAAACAAATCTGTTTCCATGGATTATGGTATGATGAGATGTTGATTTATTTTAAACCCATTTCATTTCCATTTTTTATACTTTGATAAACTATTTATTAAACACATTTCCATTCCATGATTCCATTATGGTGAATTTATCAATATATTTTCTCATTCATATTTGATTGTAATTATATGAGGGGGGGAATAATAATATATCTCACTGATGTAGTTTATAATCATGGATTACTCATAGGGTATATAAGATTTTTGGGAACATGACTAAATGTTCAAAATTTTAGGTGTGGTCTTGGATTTGTTATAAATAATATTATACAGGGAAATGGTTATGTCTATTATTTTATGAATGGATCGTGATTTTATATCCCAATGAATATGCATATAGCTATTTTTATTTTACATAAGTTTATACATGTATTTTTTTTCTGGTCTATAAGAATATTTGTACATGTGGTTTTCATTTATATGACTTTATGTGACGGATGGATCTCTTTTCCTTATCATAATGAGTGATTTTTTTTTATTTATAAATTGTAAAAATGTAATGAGCAATGTATTTTTCACATTTCTATGTCTATATTATCTTCTCATGGATCATGGTCAATGATTTACTATTTGATTCTTGCCTTATGAAATATAATGATTTATATTATAACTCTATATTATGATATATGTTATAAAGGGTATGGTATTATAATTTTAATACCGTGTTCTCATACACTAATTATCAGGTTATTCCTATGTTATCATTGATATCACACTTTTAACCCCTTACTAAGCATATACGCTCAACCTTTCTTAAGTTTTCTTTTTCCCAGGTTGTGGAGAATTTTATAAGAAGAGTATGTATAAAATGATTTCTATGTGGGAATATATTTGTTGTAATTATAGAAGATTATTAATAAAATTAAAATATTTTTTATTTAGAATCCAAATATTCTAAAACATTACAGTCTATGGGTGTGTAGTTGGGAACTGTATTGAATATTCACTTAATAATATGTGATATCCATATGTGAAGATCTTAGGTCACTATAAGATAATAATCCCAAGAGAATGATATCTTAGTAAAAACCCATTAAAATGAATACTAAATAAAAAATATAAAAGAAAGGGTGTCTAACCATACGTTAGAAAAATCATAACCTTAAACTTCATGAATAAGGGATAATAAGAATATATAAGATAAATTAGAATATTAATGAATAAAGGACATAGATTATATAGATATTATCTTATTACCGTGTTCAAATTCTACTTATTCACAATTTACTATACATATATATTTTATTTTATTTACATAATATATAAAAAATTGACCATCCTTCCTTACATTACATACCATGTCGTATCAAAATTCCCAACCTCAAGCTACTTTGAAACATGACCCCCTATAATTTACCATGGAATATATCCAGGAGAACATAGAATAATCTTAAATTATATACCTTGGTTCTTGATGTGTCATAATACTACCATTCATGGTGCCATCACCAAACATTGCTATGTCTTCATAGTTCCATCCTCGATATTTGTGGAGTTTTATCCTCTACTCAATACAATTAAGGTTGAGAAATAAATTGTTTCTATGTGATCAAAACACATATTAAATATTAATCTTACATAAAACTTTGGAATTCATATTTAATTATCACTACACTAAAAGACGGTTGTCTATATCATGGTAATCATCCAACCCTAAAAATTAATCTTATATTTATCATTATTATATGGTGGTTCCTCTCAGCCAATGTATGACCAACTTCCCATATTAGAAATTATATCAAAAATAATATTTTCCTTGACACAATACCCAATGTTGTACTATTTTTTTATATGATGTACAACATTTACACTAAGCCATGGATAACATCTTAAACATCAATTATCATCTTATGAATACACCATTAAAACTGTAAATGTTTCCACATATATGTTTTAAACCTAACTAGAACCTGATCTGTTTGTTTTCATGGAATGATCATTTACTTACAATATTTTATACACATTCTCAGTAAATTAGGGAAATGATATATGAAATTTCTGAAACTTATTTAGAGGGAAAAGATTTAGGAAGAAGAATTGAAGATTGTGTGATGCTTGTGACACATGGAAATAGAGTGAAAAATAATGGTGACACATGTGTTTTGAATTATTATATATAACACTAGATGTTAATTTATGTGAATATGTGTATAATAATTAAATAAATGTATGAATAAAGTCTGAATAAAAGTGTGTAATTTTAAATAATTTATGCATTCTATATGAATAACACTATATCAAAATTGTTAATGTCAAAGAGACATGAGATGTATGATTAACAACAATTAGAAATAATGCATATTATAATTTCATGCTATATATAATGTATGATTATATTGTTGAAAAAGGGGTGAATGTGGAATTGAAATGATATAAAATCTTATATTGAAATATAAGGATTGATAAACTTGATATTATAAGAAGATTAATGAATAAAATTTAAAAATATCTAAACATAAAAAATGTTTGAAGTGACCCTGTCTGAGTGGTCTTAAAATAACACAAGATCACCTCATATACAATTATATTACCATTATCCCCCTAAAAGTGACGTTAAATGAGAACCCCTACTTGCATATATCGATATAATGACTTTAACATTCATCTTTATACAACTATAAAGGAAAAAAACCAAAGTTTCATCATCGATCAATGTCACTGTGAAAACAAATGAAGGGAACCACACAAAAAATACACTAGTAAAAACATAACAAAAATATCATCTCATGAAATAACAAATATAAAATAGAAAAAAACAATGGTTACATGGATTTATCATCAATTTCTCAAAGATACAACTCTAATTGAAATTTTTTATTAGGAAAAATATTTGAGAGAAAACTTGTAGAAACCAAATATGACCTATGGGAACAACATTTAAGAATGAAAATGAATGATTCAAAATTAATTTCATATATGAACTATGAATCCCATGATAGGGAAATTATCATTTTTAACTATAAAATAAACAAATGTACTGTGTTGAATACAATACCCCTTGTGAAGGTCATGTTTGACTACTAAAAATATTAAATGATTAATAAAGAAATAAATCTAATATAAAAATCCAAAAAGGTTTTGGAAGAATTAATTTCATAATTTCTATGTTGTAGTATGAATATATACCTTAATTGGGAAAAAATAACATCAACATTCCTTTCATGCTGTAGGGATTTGTTTTATATACAATCATAGAACATGGAATCTATAAAATTCCTTGTTGAAAACACTATATGTAGTAGAATATATATAGAAGATAAAGAATCATAGGAGCATGGATTGAGAAAAGAATGTAATTTAGATAGATTACCTAGAGAGAGTAGTATTTCTTGACTGTGACATAAAAATGGAAGGAGATAAATCGTACCGGTGATGTTGATGAAGACATGATATTATATTGAAAATATAAAACATTTTTAATAATTCTATAAAATATAATAATTTTTTAAAATCTATTTTATAAGATATTTTTAAATTATATATTGGAAATAATTATTTATTATATTGGGTTTCCAAAGGAGATAATTACATTCATATTAGTTAGTGTGTTTTAAACTATTCTAAAATTAGAACCTTTAAGCTATTTGGAAGACACTGTAGAACAAATATTAAATATACCCTTAATTAATAAAAAACTAATTATATATCTCTTCATTGAATAGTGATAAACACGTAGAACATTATCTTAGTATTTGTAAACATGTTTGATAACATATACAGACCAAAATATAAAATTTATGGAAACAAACTAATTGAATACTGAAAATATCAAATGATAAATATATTAGTAAATCATATATTTTAAATCCAACAATGATGTGGAAGAACATTTTTCATAATTTTTTATGTTATAATATTCATATAGAACTTTATTGGAAGAAATCATACCTCAGTAGGCTTGTCCCGTTGTATAGATTCTACTGTTAAATGGAACGATATAAAATGTATTCTTCAAAGGGCCTTTTTGAAAACACTGTATATTTATTGGAAGAAAACATACTTCATTGGGAATTTCGTGATGCAGATATTTTTCGGTGAAATGGAATCACATAACATGGAATCCAAAAAAGGTATGGTTGAAAAAACTATGGGAATTATAATGTATATAGAATATTGATAACATATGGCATGGAAATTAAAATTTATGGAATGTAAAGAGATTACTGGGATATAGTAGAATTTATCTACTACAGAGTAAAAAAAATAGAAAGAGATAAATTATACATCTAATGTTGAGGATGATTTTATATGGTATGGAATGGCTAAAAACAATTAATGAATTATACAATTAATAATAATTTCTGTCAAAAAATTTTATCTTATTTTTTTTAATTTATTAATTTAAATTTATTATTTATGACATTTATATTTTAAAAGTATATAATTACATTTTTACAACATAGTGTGGTATAAAAAATTCTATGATATGAACCTCTAAAATATTTAGAATACATAATAGAAATAATAATAGATATACACAGAATTGATAAAAAATATTTATTTATCAACTATTTTAATAATGAGAGGCATGTAGAAGTTTATGTTTTTGTTTGTAAACATATACCATAATATATATTAAAATGTTTATGACATAACATGGAAATTATCATTTCTAAATACAAAATAAACAAATGTATAGTATATTGAATACAATACCACAAATGAAAGACTTGTGGGAACCCTACAAATATTAAATGATTAACATATCCATAAATATAATATATGAAATCCAATAATGTAGTGAAATAATTGATTTCATAATTTTTAATGATATAATATTTATATGGATAGTTATTGGAAGAATACACACCTCTATAGGCTTCTCACACTGTAGTGATTTTTTCATGAAAAGGAATAAATAAATACGGAATCCATAGAGGGTTTGATTTAAGACAACATGGGATGTAAATTTTTGATAGAATATAGTGAATTAAAGGACTCACATATATATAATTGAATAAAATTTAGAGACCAGACCCACATAATTTATAATTTATGGATTATGATGTAAAATACAGAAGGATATAAATCATACCCATTAGACTGATGAATACATATTGATTTATAGAAATACTAAAACATTTTAAAGAATTATAAATATTATAGGAAGTTGAGTGAAATTATATGTAATTCTACAAATTATTTCAAGTTTAGTGAAAATATTTTATAATATTTCATAAAATTATAACCAGTTTTATTAATAAAATCTATTAATGTAATTGGTTTTCAACATTGATATATAATCTACATACTATGATAGAAAAAAAGTATGAAAAAAATTTTTGTTCAATCTATGAAAAAAGGAATATCAAAGATCATATAAAATATTTAAATGATTATAAATTAATATACAACAAAATACCATTCCAATAGTTTCATCCCACATGGTAGTATTTATATATCGAATTATAATCACTTAACAATGTACTAAAATACATTCAATGAATTTATCTAATTTTCTAAACAACCTATATGATTTTTTAATTATCAAAAAAATATTAAACTAATGCAATTTTGTTGCTCTGAAAAAAACACAAAATAAATTTAAATTTTAAATAAATATATCCTCTTATTTGAAAATGAATACCATCCCTGAAAAAGTCACAAAATGAAAAAAGAGTTAAAAAGAAAAATAATTTATTATATATGTGTTTACACGTACCTCTATAGAAATATCTAATAAGATTATTCATACTACATGATCAGAGTACACGAGAATCCAACTAGAAATATATTTCAAAGTCATGTAATGATAGAACCAAAACCATTTCAAATATGAATTACTCATGAGAATATAATGAGTGAAAATAGTGAAGATCATTATAATGTAACAAAATAGAATTAAAATAAATAAACACAAATGTAAATGAAATAAATATATATGGTGATTGAAAATAGTCAGATATAGTTCTTGATATATCATGTCATTCAAATAAATCTATAAAGAATTTGTTAAAGATATGATATTACAATCAAGTTCATAAATTTAATGGGTACAATAAAAATTCATGATGTTATAAGAAATAGAATTGGTAGTATAATTAATATTTTTTTATTTATAACAATTGATAATAACTGAAATACAATATATATAACAAACACTAACATCTTCACCAATTATTATCTTCTTGATAACAAAAATTCCATTTAATCATTTGGATTAATTAAATAAAAAATCATGTGATCACCCTTGCATCAAAGTGTTATATTAAAAACACAGTATTATAATATTAGGTGAATATCCATTAAATTTTAAATAAATTAATATTATATATAAAAAAGTTAATGAATCTTCAATGGTAATATCACAGTATTTTTTTAAATCATCAAGGATATTCGAATTTATAATAACAATAAACGATGATAGAATTTTACTTTAATGACATTAGTAATGTTAAAAGAAAGAGAACATAACAGTAAAATAATAATATTTATATTATCAATTATACAATAATAAACATTTCATTAGCTAAATCCCACACTGCAGTATTGATATATCGAATTATAGTAAACTAACAATGTAAGAAAAGGAATTCAACGAATATATACATTTTACTATACTACCTAGAAGTTTTCTTAATTCTAGTTAATAAAATTGAACTGAAGTAATTTTTATGTTACCATAATACAACACAAAATACAACTAACTTTAAAAAATATAAAAACTCTTATTTGGAATGGAATACCAACAATGGAGAAGTTTCTAAATGAAAAATGATATGAAAAATTTAAAATATGTTATTATCTAAATGTTTACACATACCTATCTTGGAATAAGTCTTGTAACTATGACCATATCTGAGTATATGATCATCCAATATAGAATATGATTCATGTATGAATTAATCATAAGCAACTAAAATATGAAAAGGGTGAAGATCATTTTAAAATGGATAAATTGATAGAAAATAAAAAACCATATATTGAAATGAAATTACCCTAGATGTTTTTTTAAAATACCTAGATATAGTTCCCATAGATCCCATGTTAGTCTTATGAGTCAATCAGTTATTTGTGGAAGATATTATATAAAAATAATGTGTATAAATGTCACATAAATCAATAAAGAATCTGTGGAAGATATGATATTAAAACCATGTGTATAAATGTCATTGAAGAAATAAAATTGCATGTCGTTATAGAAAAATAGAATGGGTAACACAATTAATTTTTTAAAATTTAAAATTGATGATAAAAATTGAAATTGAAAATATAAACAGAACACATACATCTTCATAAAATATAATCAGATTGATAAAAAAAATGTCATCTAATCATATTGATGAATTCCATCAGAATTCATAAAGTGTTAAACTTGTTTCAATGTGTTACAACACAAACATGTAATATTATTATATGGAGTGAAGATCAAATAAAATTTTGAGAAAATGAAATTAAATATTAAAAAGATAATTGAATATTAATGATAATATCACATTGTATGTTTTAATCATCTAGGATAATAAAAATTATAATCACAATAAATTTTGGAATAATTTTACATGAATAAAATCAGGCATGTCAAAAGAAATATAGAACATAAATATTAAAAAAATAAATGTATATAAAATAATATACAATAAAAAACCTTTCCAATATGTGAATACCACTTTTCAGGGTTGATATTTCAAATTGATCTCACATAACAATGTATGACAATACATTCAGGGAATGTATTTAATGTACTAAACTACATGAAAGTCATTAATTCTCAACAATAATACTGATATAAAGTAATTTTTATGTTCCCATAATGAAAATCAATGAAAAAGTAAATTTAAAAATTATAAAAACGCCTACTTGTAATGGAATATGAACATTGAAGAAGTCACAAAATGAAAAAATTGACTAAAATATAAAATAAGTTATTATCTATGTGTTTACACATAACTCTCTTGAAATTGGACATAAACATGTACCTACATCCATATCGGTGTATATGAGCACCCAACTATAAATATGATTCAATTTCATGTAATGATAAAACCAAAGACATTACAAATATGAATTAATCATATACATCTGAAATATAAAAATGGTGAATATCTATGTAGACATAAAAATAGATATAAAATAAAAACCATAGCTGGAAAAATAAATTACCATAAATGTACATTGAAAATACCAAAATATCGTGTCGTTAAACACCATGGTAGTACTGTAAATCAATAAAGAATTATTAGAATTAATTATATTAAAATATTGTGTAGAAATATCAATGATTAATTGAAATTTCATGACTTTATATAAAATAATAATGAGTATTTATGGTAAATATTTTATGATTAAAGATTACTGAAAAAAATTCAAATACAAAATATTAACAGAACAATTACATCTTTATTAACTATAATCAATATCAATAATATCATTTTAACATTTTTAAAACTTCATTCAAAAAAACATCCACGGTTCAAATATAAATCTAAGTATCATAATCCAATAAACTAATATTATAAAACCAAGTGAAACTCAAATAAACATTCAAGAAATTGAAATTTAATATAAAAAATTTAGGGAAAAATCAATGATAATATAAAATTGTATGTCTAAATCATCCATAATATTTGTAATTATAATAAAAAATTATAGGGATAATTTTACATGAATTTCATAAGGCATGTTAGAATAATGATATGATATAACTATATATTGGTAAAACATTATTTTAAAACATCATTAATTTAGAGGAACCTTCATATGAATAAAATAAACTAATTCAAACATATAATCATGGTAACAATATGAATAAAAACTGTCAATATATTTAATGGAAATTGAAATTCATATTGTTTAGAGATTATTGATTTAATAATCATGGAAAAATATAAATTGATCATAAAAATGTAATGAAATTCCTATAATTTGAATTAAGACATTCAATATTAACATAATAACATTCCCTACCATGATATCCATAGTCATAAGTTTGATCCTAAACCTTGAGTAGAGTATATGTGCCACCAAATGGAAATATGATTTAATGTCATGAAAATATAGAACTAAATATTGAATATATGATTTTATAATAATCATCTAAAATATGAAATGGGTAAACATCACTATAGACTAAAAAAATTGATTGAAAATATTTGATAATATATGGAAAATAAAAAACCATATATGGCGATAGAAAATACCCAAATATAGTTAATTTGGATATCTCATATAACTTTTTAGTACATTAATTAATATGATTTAATTCAGTAGAACTAAGTAAAATGCATGAGAAAAACATATGAATGAAAAAAATAGAAGGCATTATGGAATAAATATGAACCTATATATTCCAATGTTATCAAATAATTTGTTAAATAATTTGAACCTGTATGAAATAATAATAAGAAAATTTAATGAAAATATATGAACCTCTATAATTAAGTGAAATCAATCAATTTATTACCAAATATAAACTAGGAAAGATTGGATCATTCCCCAAATTGGAACACATGATAACCAAAGATTTAATAGTAATCTAGTATGTAAATTACCACCCAAATTCGCATTGGTGATGATAAATGCATATGATGAAACCAACACATGAAAAAATCTTCATAAGAGAAGAATATCTAAACCTTGAGAAAGTTATACATTTATAGTTAAGAAGACAAGGGATGCTTGAAAACCTACCAGTAATAACTGAATGCCCGAATGAACACCTCTCATTGGATGTAAGGTGAGATCAAGGGGTTGATAAAAAACTATAAGAGGATTTGGAGGCCCAACTGAGGGGAAAATGATGTGAAATTGGAGGGAGTGGGGAGATGGAGGGGAGGGGTAAGAGGATATTGAGACAGAGATGGAATGATTGATGCATCAAGTCAGGGGTGTAGGTGGGGATACGAAGGTGGTGGCAGAGGGGGAACATGAGGGGGGGGGTTGAAAAAACAGGAATGATTGGTGGTGAGGTGTGGTTGTAGGGTTGAAGAGGGGATGCAAGGCAGTGAGGCAGCTAGGACTTGGTGCATGGTGGTGAAGATGATTTATGACAATTAGTAGGCAAGGGGGAGGTGGAGGCATTAAAAATGAGGAGGATATGGGAAGGAGGATAGGTTAATGATGGAGGAAAGGAAGGAACCCGACATTATTAGAGTAATAAAAGGTAGAGGTAGAGCCAAGTCTAGATTTTTAGGCCAATGAATATGAAGATTTTAGGTATCATATATGAGAATAAAAATAACATGAGTTGGGAAGGTATTTGTAATTGAAGAGAGATGAGAGTGAACTTAATAGAGAGTGAGACATGTATAGAAGAATTGATGTGGAGGTGACACAAGAAATAAAATTTACATGATTTAGTATGGATAATGTATTTTACACATTATAAAATTATTTATCTTGGAATAATGATAGAAATATTTTTTTACATTGATCAAATAAAGGGTAAATAAATGCATACCATCTTCAGCATCATTGTTCAATACAATGATGAGATCTTATGTAAAAAGGTTCTTATAATGAAGTTATGTCACGTTATTAATTAGATGATTTATTTTTAGATAAGAAACTATTTTAGTTGGAAACTAACATAAATGTAGAATAAATGCACGGGTTCTTAGGAAATGTTATGATGGATTGAAGATGATCATAAACCATTAATACACCTATAGATGAATATATATTATTATTATTTTTTATCATTTTTGAAAAAAAATAGAAAATTTAATATTATTATTATATAAAAAAATACAATGTGACCATATTGTTTCTATTCTATTATTGGGAAGGGAATTTCCATTCTATTATTCCATCAAAGGATTCTAGATTTGTGACATCAACATTGAAAAAAATGTTATGATAATATAATTAACTACATGTAGTACATGATCCTATAACATGGGTGGGAAACATCATCAAATAATATTTATAACAGAATTATAAAAAATAATTTATTACCCATAAAAATATTATTGAATGATAAATTAATGAATATGATGCATATAATGGATCCTTTTTTTCTACATATTTAACTTACACCGAGGTCTTGCCTCTATCCAACTTATAATTTGTTTTGTTGTGGAAGTAGATGCAATAGAATTTTTTCCTCTGATCATCAAATTATCTTTCCAATTTTCATCATATGAATGAGCATGAAGTCCTGAAATTATTCAATCTAGATAATTATCTATGAAAATAAATAAACAAGTACTAATAGTCATTAATGATATAGTTAAATTGCATTGAATAATTTCTATAAAATACAAGGATTCAAAAATCCAGTTAAATAATTCATCCTTGAATATATATTTCTAAAAATTAATGATGAATGTATTGGCCCAATTATATTAACTTTTGATGATGGAAAGTGATGAAATATCCTTGTTATTGTGAACTCTTTATGTAGGGTTTAAACATATATAATTGTATGTTTATTTGATATCATTTATTAAGAGGTATGAAATGTAGGTACCTAAAACACATGAGTAATTTTACAACAATAAATTTGGAAATATGAATATTAGTTATTTAATAAATGATATATGAATTAATTTTTTTTAAAAAATGTGAGTTAAAGGAGAAAAGGAATATTTTTATTATTTTTTTGTTTAATCCTAAAATCATTTGATGGATAGTATCCTTACCACATGATTTTTTATCATCATACATTTCTTACATCATGTAATTGTTTGACAAGAACAATACACAATAATCTTGATCGAATAGTTCAAGGGAATATTTTATTACTAAAAAATAAATGTATATGTTTTTGATTAAAGGTAGATAAAATGAAATTTCAATTTAGTGTTACTAAAAGTAAATTATCATTTCTAGACATTTAAGTTAGTATATACCTAGAGAGAAATCTAAAATAGGAATAATTTGTATACATTGAACATGTAATATGCCTATTTATATATAGAACCTCATGAAATATATTAAAAGTGTGAAAAATAGAAAATTGGAGGTAATAATGACAGAAATTTAAGTAAATTTGATTAAAAATAATCAATCCTAGGAGGGTGTTCATGTGTTATCATAAAAATTTTATTAAAAGATATAATTGTTATTAAAGGTAACCATTGGAATTTACATTGAAGGGCCTTCGAATAAGGTGAAGTAACATCTAAGATAGTGAATGCCCTTATAAGATGGGAAAAAAATTAGTGAACATAAAATAAAGATTTCCATTAACCAGGGAAGTTAACATTCCAGATTATGGCCCTTCTAAGAGTGACCCATAATCATATGTGGTAGCTAACTTATAAAAAATGATTTATTTTAAAAAAATCTTGAAACAATTATGATTTGTGTATAAAATGAAAATATATACATTTCAGAAACTCATTATATCCATATAGTGAACAATTTATGGTGAAAAAAATATATTAAAAATTTAATGAATTTGAGAGTGGTAATTTGATATCTTTATTATGATTTCTCTATAGGTGGATGCTGAATAAAAGAGAACAATAAAGAAATATTAAACTATAAGGATATGGAGTCAATATTGAAAAAATATTATGATATAATAATTGAAATAAAATGTAATCATTCAAAAGGGGGAACATGAGAGTGTTAGAACATACCCATTCTTATTAGACACCATCCAAAGTAGATCCACGAGAATACCACCACCAATCTATATTTTTATTTTCTAATAACAATTTTAAAGAGGTAATTATGAACCAATGTCAAATTCAACCAGTACAAAACCAACCATGAAATCCCCATTACCACCCACAACAAGAATCCCTCCCACAAAACTCTAAATTAAAACACCACAAAAAGTTTTGATCATTTCAAACATCAAAATTAAAAGAGGCTTCTTATACTATGAGCTAGCCCACATCACTCATGCACCATCAGTCATGTCCCAGCCTACCAGCATCATCATAAATGCAAGAATCACAGTCACCCTCATCGTTGTCGGAGATGTTTCAACATACCAACCACAATCTCTAAAAGAACATCAATTCCTTAGTCACTGGAGAAAATCAACATCTCCGTCCAGGAGACCATGAACCATAGAAACAAAAACTTGAATAAAAACATGAACTATGAAAATGATGAAATGGATCCCCTCGAGAATCCCGATAATGAAACCAGACACCAGTCCCAAAAAACATAACCGTCGGTGAAAAGAGTTAATCGAAACCCCCTAATATCCTGTAAAGGATCTCTTTTTCTACTTCCATCCTCATCTCAACACAAGATCTTCCCAAAATCATAATAATATGACCATAAAATAACCAATTAAAACCATCAAAATCGATAAAAACCATCAACTGATTACAACCCACAACCACTGAGGCTGATAATGATGAAACTATATTAGACAATTGAATGAACAAGGGAAGAACCTTAAAAAGAAAAGTTATGTGAGGAGCTGAAATCCAGGAAAAAGACTAGGGGATGAAACTCTAAATAAAGATGAATCATGAATCTGAGAGGAACCTCAAACACCAAATCACTATACCAAAGCATCGGTTTGCAAACCACTCCAGATCTGACCTGGAGAGGAGGAGGGGAGCTTGAGGCCAGAGTGAAGAATGGCAGCTAGAGTATTTAGAAATTTAGGGAAGGAGAAGCATGGAGTGGAGATCAGAAATAGTGAGAGAGAATGAGATGAGGACCTAGAGAGACTGAATCATAGTGGCCAGAGTTGAGAGAAGTGAGAATAAGATATAATAAAGTAGAAGGCAGTGCCATCAGGGAGAAGCCTAGGAGAAGAACAAAGTGGAGGAAAGAACCTGAGAGCTCCCCAGAGAGTGAGACATCATCTTAAATAGGTAAGTGAAGACATAATTTATTGTTTAATACATCTAAGGAGTAGATAACTATATAATTGGAATCTATAAATATATGATGGACGAATTAGGGGAGGCTGATGCCGTGAAATCCCACATTGGTGGTGACTGTGAGGTTGAGTGAGAGGATATAGAATTGTATATCTGCTCTAAAATGGGAGGGAGAAAAGATGTTGGTGATCCTATTGAAATTATTGTAGGGATGTGGTCACATCATATATGAAGATGAGGTGTTGGAAATCACGGTGGTCTGGTAGGTATTGTAATTGGAAGGGATATGATGGTGGAGGTAAGATGAGATGAATAAATCGATTGGAGGAGGTAGGATCAATATTTATAAAAGTATCGATTGAGTAGGGTCACATGAGATTCTAGGGTTTTCATGATAAAAAATGATGGTAGGTGGGGAGGGAAATTGGGAGTTGAAAAGATGAGGAAGAAGGATGGGGAGATAAATTGAGGGAGATGATATTGTTTGGGTCCTATGATGCAAATGCAGATCATAGAGGGGTAAGGCATAAGGGGAGGTTGAGGCGGAGGGGGAGACCGAGGTAGAGGAGGTAGAAGAGGCAGTCGATGAGATGAGAAAGAGGTAGGGGAATTTGTGAAGTGGGAGGTTGAGGCGAAGTTGGAGGATGATGTATAGGAGGATATGAAGGTAGTAGATGATTAAAAAGTTTTTGGTGGAGGTTTATGTGAAAGAGGAGGTAGTTGTGGAGCCTCGGGAGAAAGAGATGTGTTCAAATCCATAACAAGTGGTTGATTCATAAAGGAGGATGGGATGTAGAGGAAGAGTCAAGAGGGATGGGGAGAATATGGAATTGAGAGAGGTGTGATGGGGGTGTGGGGAGGAATCAAGGAGAGGATATACTGTAGAAGGAAAATACTCTATGGTTTTTGTGATTAGAAATGATGTTAGGTGTGGAGGGAAATTGGGAGTAGTGAATATGAGGAGGAATAATGGGGTGATAAATTTAGAGAGATAGTATTGTAGGAGTCTTATGATGAGGATGCAGATTAAAGAGGGGAAAGAAGGAGGCAGAGGTGGAGGTGGAGGGGGATACTGATGCATCAGAGGAAGAATAGGTTGTGGTTGAGATAAGGCAGAGGTAGGGAAACATGTGAAATCGGAGGTAGAGATGGAGGCCTAGGATGATGCGTAGAAGGAGTTGTAGGCAGTGAATGATTTAGAAGAGGTGGCAGAGGCGATGTGAATGAGGAGGTAGATGTGGAGTATCTGGTGAAGAAGTTTTATTCAAATCCATGAAAAGAGGTTGAGTAGAAAAAAAGGATGGGATGGGGTGGGGGGGAGAGGGATGGGAGTAGATGGCATTGGGAGAGGAGTGATGGGGGTGTGGGGACAAATCAAGGAGTGGGTTCCCTATGGAGGGGATGAAGAAATGAAGTGGAAGTAAACATGTATGAAAAATCAACATTGAAGATCTAGGTTTAGTGTTAGGGATGCCTTATAAAATAGATAATTGATATCTAACCATAATTATATTTCCCATATTTGTGGATTGTTACAATATCACTACTATATGATAGTATATCCAATAGTTTTCTCAACATAATTCAATGAGAAATTGCAACCAAAACGTGGGTATTCTACTCACAACACTCAAAAAACATTGATGAAATTCTATACCCATCCATCTATTACAAAATAAACCATCTAACCAAATCAACTATATCGAATGTAGACAAGGAGCTCCCAAAGGTAGGAATAACATAATTAGTGACATCATAACCCAACAACCTGAGAGGATTATGGTAATATACATTTATTTTATCCCATAATACACATGTTTCAACTGCTCTAGATCATCCTCTTGTATCACATAAATTTCCACCATCTTCCCATATCATACCTGATGCCTATACCTCAACTATCACTTCATCCAACCATTTATCATATATATGCATCATTAACAAGAACCCATTATGAAAATTAAGATTCAATAAAATCAAGGTGTACATCTATTTCATAAAATATACATAGAATACATAGAGTATGTTAGAAAATTCATCAAAATCTAAACCAAAGAATGAAATCATTCTTATTGTCATACCTAGGGAGTCACATTCACTTTTGGATACTTACCCCACTCCTATATATCCTAACCATTTCTATGATACACTCTTATATAACACTCCAAATTACATACTCTCAGCACCACACCAAATCCTACTTTAGAAACATCACTCTAACATAATCTATGATACCTAACTAATTAAGAAATAATTTCTAAAAACTAATAAAACTATATAATCTAATCACATGACTAGAACTCCATTAGTGATTAATTACAGTAGTACCAAACATACATAGTATCTTTGTGCCACTACAATTTATTATGCAACATTCTGCTACTTATTTCTTCTAACACCACTACCCAATAAACTAACTTCCACACCCAATTCCACACACTACCTACCACACCCAATTCCCAGAAAAAATAGCCTTATAGCCTAAAATAGCCATTCTAGGGCTAGGTTCCACAAACAACATACACATTTAGGATCCACATGTTTCCATCACCATCACCCCTAAGAGTCCTATAAAATTATAAAACATTAAATATCAATAAATCTAAATTAAATAATTTAGTTGTAATCATGAAATGAAAAAAAAACCAATTTTCCATGTATCATTGACTTTATAAATTTCTTGTGAAACATATAGATAAATAATAACATTTATCATAAGTTATGATTCATTCAGTGACCTATAATATATCCCATAAAAAATTCAAACTGAAAATAGTTTGACCTCATCCTTTTAAAATAAATATTTTTTCAACCCTGAATTAGATCATCTGAACAACAGAAATGTTAGAGAATCACTCACAACAATCATAGATCCCTTTATTCTAGAGGCTAACAACTAGTAGTGAGGGTCTAGATATTGATATTCTAGGGAATAAACCATCTATATATAAAACCACAACCGAAAGATCAAAATAATAAGAAAAATAATAAAATTTAAAATTTGATAAAAAACTATAATATAACATTAATATGTTTAAATCCATGGGATGAAATTTATTTTTGTTATGTCTTACCATTCTAAAAAAATGATAAAAGGAATGATCATAGGCATGTAAAAAATGTACATGCTACAAAATAACTAAAATAAATTACAACCATATTGATAAAACCCCCATGCCTATATAATAATTCACAAATCCTTGTATGTGTATAAACTACACCTCAAGCTAATGATTTCTAAATATCAATCCCTTAACTATTCTTGTATTAGAAGACCCAAGGTCCACACACATCATGGAGGTGTCATTTATGGTGTGAGTGTTCACTCGATAATATTACACAATGATTACCTAACATAATTTCTATACATTTAATACTTTTTTCAAATATAAATGAATAGAATATAAACAACACCATTAAAAACTCCCAAACTATAATGGAATAGTAATGACTGAACCATTACCTACTTCGACCATTAATAGAGTGTGATGGGATGCACATTCTCTATCATAATTGAAGAACCCATAACCATACAACTATTTTTATATCAAATGGTATTATAAACAAACCTATAACCCATGTAAAAATAATTATTTAACCATGATGTACCTAAGGCATTCCCACATATAATATCAAATTAACCATTTTTATTTGAACCATTTACCATCTATTATCTCGATATCCTGATGAACCCCAATATATTAAAACATGTTTCCTTAAAAAAACAAGAATAAAAACCTAAAAATTTAACACATAATAGAATAATATCATACCAAACTCATAACCTAGAATTCACTCATAATATTTTGGTCACATATATATTATTATTCTTTTAAAATAATTCTCAACAACATTATTTCTAGGTTTCTCAAGTTTTCTAAGGGTTCTACAAAAAAACTAGTTACAAAACCAACCCATGGAACATTTCCAATATTAACTTGATGCCAAAATCCATAATCCCATGGTGAATGGGATTTAACAATAACATATCTGTTAGATTGAATCAATTAATATGTAATTATATGGTTGAATTGAGTAATTTTAAAAACATTTGAATAATTACAAACACATCCCCTTTATGATTTTAAATTTATATTATTCTCTATTATTTAAATAGATTAACAAAAAGACATATAAATAAAATAATATTTAATTTAATATAGTGGTTCAAGGAATAATTATCCCATATCCCAACCCACACACACTCTCTCTAGAAGCTTGGTTGTTTTCCATATGAGGAACTTCTACAAGGGATCACAGTAGTTGATGGAAATAAACTAAAAAAATTTAGGTATATTTTACAAATAATGAAATAGGGAAAACAATATTCATTGACAACATGAACACTAGTGTGATTAGAAACAAAAAACATAGTTTTTTGATGAAGAAAATATTTTTAAAATATTTCATAAATAGATATCAGAATAATAAAATATAGAGATATTCTAAGGAATAAGATAAAGTTTTCAATGCCCAATAATATGTATGAATCTTCTAGTTCCTATAGAAAATGTCTAGATAGAACAATATTAGTTAAAAAAATATTATCAGCAGGAACGATCCATAATATAATTTTATAGTAAGTAAAAAAACATGTATTTCTATAAAATAACTTTAACATATTACTATATATGAATAACCTGTATAAACTATAGCATAAAAAGCAACAATATTCTCATAATTTCCCAATGAAATACTAAATAGATTCTTATTTTAGTGTTTCAAAGAATTATAGATTTTTTCAAAATATTATACACTTATTTTTCAACCATATAAATCTATTGAGAATAAATAATAATCGCAATTTAATCCAGGTCAAATATGACAAAAAAACCACTAGATAAAACATGATATTCAAAACAATCATAAAATTTAAAATTTGATATTAATCAGACTCTAATTATAACATTTTTTTAAGAATCAAGAACTAAATAACTCTATATTTAATATAATTTTTACAGCATTTGTCTTTTTTAATTGACATTTTTTACTATGGCAAAAGCATCGAAAAATTCTAACACATATTAAAAATTATAGTCACCCATAGTACGGATTCAATATGGGGTTTCACTAGATGAATATAACTCCAAAATTATAATTTAAAGAATAAAACTAAATCAAAATGTTTAATTACAATGTGTGAGATTCAATAAAAATGTTAGGTTATAATAGTAAATAATAGATACTAAAACAAAGAGTTTTATAAATGAAGGTAGGATCCTAAAACAAATATTCAGTTCAAACATGAGGTTCCAAAAGCGACTTTAAGAGAATTAACATGACATTCTATATAAAACAATTGGATTATAAATATAAAATTAATCATAAATGTTGTTATTGAAAATATGGGTTTCAATCCAATGTGAATTTACAACTTAAATTTTTTAAATAATGATTCTATACTTCCTTGAACTTTTAAAATATTTATAGAATAAAATTTAACACCAAATATATGTAATGACCTTAAATTTTTTTAAATGGAATAAATATTTAGTTAAATAAAATAATAAAATACACTTAAATCTCATTCATTAAAAAAATAAATGAGGTTGTTTATGAGCAACAAAATCAATGAGAAAATAATATGATATTTTTTTATTTAAAATTCATATACCACTAAATATGGCCATAACCCTTTAGATATCTATCAACACATGTGAAAATTTTAACCCCATATATGTCATACTATAGAATGAAGTCTCTACATTACTACATATAAATATCACCCAAAACCACACGGCTTACAACAATAATTTTGCTAATGAACTGTATCAACCATAAAATCCGAAAATACGACATTTACAACATGCGACATCATACCTTCTATAATTAATACCATTAAAATAATCAATAAAAGATATATCAGTAGAAACATAACATTTCCCACTCTGGACTACCCTTATGAATATCTCATGAACAATGAAACCCACATCTGGTTCCATTCCAGGTTCCTCACCCAACTAAACCCTTTTAAAATATCACATTACACAAAATCATTTATATAATATAGAATGAATACAAGCACCACTAACATAGAGTAAGAAGAACACCACTTGTGTAGAATCATTATATGATTTAGATAAGATAAAAATAAATCCAAATACTAATTAAAAATTCCTAAAATTTATATTTTATTCAAAACCCGTCACAATGATTTCTAAATATTAGATATAAATGTGTGAATAGTTAGTCTAAACCAATAAAAATATTTTCCAAAAACTTATATAATAATGAATAAGAAATGGGTTGAATATGAATTTGAAAAATAAATAATAATTCATAGAGGATATGGTCAATCTCTAATGTGTTTTATTTCAATTGAGATTAATCCATCAATTCCAAAAAAAAATTTAGTTTTACATAATAATTATTTTAAATTTAACAAGAAGAACATCATTATTAGAAAATAACACATTGCCTATAACATTGCACTCCCTCCCCCACCAAGGAAACCAAATTGAATTATACCACTATACCGTAATTAAATATATCATCCAAAACTAGAATAAATATCTAATATACATTGGGCTAGGTTTTAGTTTGACCCCACCCTTCCTAGTGAAACCACATTGTACGACTAGGTTTTCATGGTATAGTATTCAAAATCTATAGTGTGATGTGTCCTTATCATGACCCATTATGGTGTTCAATAATCGATTACATCATGATCCAATAAAATCATAGAAATTATTTACATGAAACTCATAGTAATTAAAATAAGTATCCCACAAAATCCTAATGCACTGGGCTACGGTGTGGTCCTTAACAATTTATAAAAGGCAGATCTTATTGACCCACCAAGGGCCCCAATTTTTCACTCTGTAATGGAATGACCAATGATTCACACTAAATATTTATTCTGATATATCCCTTTACCAAAATCAATCCCCAATACTGAGGAATGGTTTTCATATTGGTGTCATATTTTATCCTTATCACCTAGGAAAAATCCTAAAACCCAATCCCTTTAAAATGGTAACACCCCTAATACCTCAGTACAATCCAAGTATATATTATCAACCCAAGACATAACTTGAATAATATCTCTTCAATACATGTCTTGGTACATAAGAGATTCAAATACACTCAATCAAATATGAGTAATATTTAATTAATTTTCCCGGTTTGTGTTTAGCATAGATTATGCCTCATGAGCATTATACAGTTTTATATGATGGTTTTTTATCCTCATGGGCTCTTATATTTTTTATAACCTTTTTATATTCCCTTTTTTTCTTAATATATTCATTAGATGTGTAGTTTTGAGGTCTTTCACATTCTTTAATTCACCCAAGAATAATTTAAAATGAGTACCTTTTAAACTAATATATCACCTTTCCAAAAACCCTCCACTTTATATCTTTTTATTTGAAATATATCTATATAGGTAGTAAATGAATTTCTCATTTTAGATAAAAAATATGAAAAAATCACTCTATTATGATTTTCCCACTATTACATGCATGTGGAACATGTTCCCCATGGACGATTTTAGTGGTTTGAACTTTTCTAATATTTCCAACAGATTATCAAGAGGATTTTACATCAGTAGTAACACTTCATCACATGAAAGTATGTTTTATCAATATTCTATATGAAATATATTGTCCTTTGTTAAATCCAATATTAAAAGTGATGATATGTGAATTTATTTTTATTTTTTCTAATCAAAAATATAACAGACCTGATCCCAGAACTCTGGATCAGAGGATAAAACAAAAAAGTAAAAATTCTATACTTAATACTATTAAATTTTAACCAATTAAAACCCTTGAAAACATATAACATGAAATTAATATTTGGGATCACTTACATATAAAATTGCCATTTAGGTTTATCCTTTTATATGATTATGAAAAAAAATTCATAAAATTATTGATTCATAAACTACTGCTTAATAAAATTATATTTCATCTATATCTAAGATTTTAAAAAGTATAATCCTTTTTTAAAACAAAATTAAAATACTTATTCAAAACATAGGGAAAATGAATCATAAGAATAGTGAGTGAAAAATATCATTAAGTGTAAACATTATAATTAAAATTTTAATTACATCATTGAGTATAATATCAATATATAAATGCTATGAAATAATTAATGTGAATGAACATAACATATGTGAATTAATAATCCTCAAAACATAGTAAAAAATAATGATTCCATGAATAATTTTTTTTTTTTGAAAATGATTATTTCCAGATAATTTTGATAAGAATATCACTTGATGAACTTTAAAAAACATATATCAATAATGTGATAAGTCTACACAGAGTACCGATATCTATTATATCATATCGAGATCTGAGATTCACCTCAATGTTCTAGAAATTTATCCAACATGCTCGAACCACTGATATTAACATCATAATGACTTACCATACTCAAACCGATGTCCTACATGAATAAACTATTTTGTTATATGCATACATGTTGAGGTAATTTTTATAGACTTCAAAGGAGGATGTGATCAATAAATACCTCAATATTTTTTATCTTACAACAATATTTTTCATTGAAGAAACCAATGGATCCATTTATATCCCTTTAAGGGAAAATATTCAGAACATCAGTGTACTATGATGAATTTAGTGAATATAAGATTCTAGGAACTTAAATGGTAATGGAAATGGTGAATAAGTTAATATCTATTTAGAATCACATAAAGGCATCCCAATGTTGATATAATATCTATGTAGAAAATAATTTACTGGAGCTTTAGTTTATTTTTAGAGACATGTTATTACATTATATATCTCCACGAAAATAAGATTATGATAATTTGGATAAAAAGAAAACTGTTTCCTAGTTACATTAGCCCCATTGAGATTATTGATTGAGTCAGAGCTGTGGCATACAGACTCACACTTCCACCTACCATGTCTCAAGTAGATGATGTATTCCAGGTATCCCACTTGAAGAATTACATAGTGGATCCTTCAATTATGTTGATTGAAGAGGTGGTACAGTTGGAAGATGATCTCTCTTATTAAGTGAATCTAATGAAGAGATTGGAATATATACATAAGTTTATAAGAAATAATTCTATTCACATGGTAAAATTACTATGGAGGAATAATATGTTTGAAGAGGACACATGGGAACTGGATAAATTGATGACGGTTATATACTCTCCCTTTTTTTCAACATAGTTTGAAATAAGAAATTTTGAGGGAGAATTTAAATAAGGGAGGAAGAATGTGATAACTAAATATTTTATCATTGTAAATTTTCTTCTTATAATTATTACATATAATATAAACCACATAAAATCACTTTTATAACTAAATAAAAACATTATAAATGATAAATAGATGAGATAAGAGGTATTTCAAGATGTTAAGGTACTTAATCTGATGGAATATTAACTTGACCTTTCAAATAGTAATGTGACCATTAAGAATTGTAATTTGACCAATATAATAGTAACCTTATCAATGAATGTTTTAATAAAATTTAGTTATCTCATAAATTAGAATTTGATATAATTATATAATATCATACATAAATAGATTATTGAAATTTTTTTAATTAAGTGTCAGTTTTTTCAAATACATAATGTTTTGTTTATATTTTTATAACTAATATAGTAATTTAGAAATAAATTTATATCAATAAAATAGATTAAAAAATTAATATTTTTTTCTTTTTATTATAATAAAATCTTATGAGACTGTAATTAAATTTCTATGTGTTATGAAATGAAATATAATTTTAAATTTGTATTTTCAGAGTAAATGATGATTTTAATTAAAATTTAAAGTTATCAAACATATAAATATATTTTTTATAAAATGGAGTTCATTTGTGAAATATATATATCAAAAAATGGTTAAGGTGAATTTTACATATTTTTCTGAAATATTTGAATTTTTGGCTCAAGAATAAAATACTGTTATTTAATGTCTATATAAATTAAAAGTTAAATACAATATTCCATGAGTACATGATGATTTAACAACAATAATACAAATCTATCCTTAATATTCTGAATACATTTATTGATAATTATCAAAATAATCATATTTCACAGAAAAAACAATAATCTAATGAATAAAATTATATGAAAACACCCTTATCCTCCCCTATAAATACCACCCCTCACCACTTTGTCTCCATGCACCATCTAAGATATTATTCTTGTAGAAATATTCTCAAGACACTCCCCCACATCCATGTTCTCTAGGAATTACCAAATTGACCAAACCCTTTTCTCTATGGAGGTTCTAAAGGATAAGGATTCAAGATGTAAAATCCAATTTCTTTTCTTTTAATTTCATTTCTTATTATATTCTTATCTTATTATATCTGAATATCCCTTCATAAAAATGGAATTATAAATCCATTACCTTATATAAACTATATTATTATTATTAAAATGTAATAATAAATCCTCAAACTTTTTCTTCTCTTCCATTTATTATTAAAATGAAATCTTCATCTGCGAATTGTTGATTTATCACCATCAAGGATGGCCTATTTTCATTTTCCATTACCACATTTCAAGATAGTCATGAAACCATTTTAATTGTTAAACGTGATTGTAAATTTTATATGATAACACTTTTTATTTTTTTATGCAAATTTTTTATATTATACTATATTATAAAACAAATTGAGATGTTGTGATCAAAAAATGTATTAATAATCTAAAATATTGTCATTAATGTATTATCTATTGAATCATCCTCATCCCAATTACCAAGAGATATATAAATAAATTTAAAATTATAGATCATAATTAATAACAAATTATTTCAATTCTGTTGAATTTTTCTAATTTCACATGGGCTTATATTTTTATATACAAGCCAACTGATCTTGAAATCCAAGAAAACAAGCACTCCTAAATAGTGAAACTAAATTCTACAACTCAGTGAAAATATTGTAAATGATCCCTGTAAAGTAATAATGTATAACTTTTATGAATTAAATGTTATATATTTTTTAATTGTTTGATTTAATTGGATTATATATGATTTTAATGTGAAAAAGAAAACATTCATAAGGAATGGGTATTCTCGAACCCAAATATTGTTCTTTGGATGTTCCCTACTTCAATTTATTTTCGATATAGATGTTCCATTAATTTTCATTAAATAAAATTTCTTTTTAATTCCCTTTTCTTTTATTGGATTTACATGTATTAAATCTTTTTTTATGAAAAATTAAAATAATTTCAACAGAAACTCTTCTGTCTAAAAATACATCTTTTACATCTCAAAATGTTGCTTGTTCTTCACTCATGATTAATGATTCTTTTACAATGTATTTTATTCCGCCTTTCAATTGAGCCTCCCAAACATTAACTATTACTATATTCTATGTGAAATGAAACCCATTCTATTCCTTGGGATAATCAATATCCAAAATAGATACACATTTGACACTCCCAAAAGTCATTTTTAATTCTTCTGGGAAACTGCAAAATTAGAAATTTATATTATCTTAAACTATACAAACAACAAAGGCATTGTATAATAGAAATACGGTTTGAACACACAAAGAATAGGGGACACATCGAAGAAAATTATATACAAATGTTTAGGTTTTTTTAATTAATGTTTGATTTTAGTAAAATAATGATGAAATTGAAACAAATGAATAAAAATGGAGAAAGATATGAGTGGGGATCTGTTTTATGGCTTATTTTTCTAAATTAATTTATCTTTACTCAAAAAATAATTATATAAAATAGATCCACAACCAAAAAATAACATCAATATAAGAAAGGGTCATTTACAACCAAACTACCTAGGAATCCAAACTCATCTTCAATAAATGAATAAAAATATCTTATGTTTATATCGATTAAATTGCTAAAATTATAAAAATAATTCAATTAAATGATATTGCAGAAATTTTCTCTATAATTGTAGGTTTCATTCATTATTGGACATATGTTTGTTGAATAATTGATGAATAGAATATACGCACATTAAAAATAGGAAACTGTATCATTAAATCATCATTATGATGGATGAAAACCCATGCTTTGTTGGCACACACCCCTATTTAACAAATCCCAATCTTCCCTCTAGGGTTTATCCAATCATCATCAGGTGGATGATGATGGTAATTAAAAAAGAATCCATAGGATTAATGTTAATAAATGATTTATAATGGAATAATAAAAAATGGAAATATATTTAAATTAAACTATAAATCATTTATTGATTATATGTAATAAAGGAATGTAAAACAAGAACAAAACATATCTATGTAGGTCTCTAGATCAGAACCTAATGGAATCCCCTCCATGGGGGTGACTCCTTCATCAAATGGGGGTTCCCTTTCTCTAAAATAATCCATTTATTTATAGGATTTTATCTAAATAATATTATGATTTTAGGTTAAATATTGAGTCCCATGGCGAGCCTGGCAGTCATAGAAATGAAAATATCTTTCAAAGATGCATTGAAAATTATCATTTTTTGCTATATCAGGGCCTTAAATGATTTTTAATGTTCATTCACATTGTGTAATGATGATCCAATATTTTATTTGTTGATTTTGATTCTCTACGTATCTCACTCAAATCCCAATTTAGATTTGGATTTATGACTCATATTATGAGGTGTAAAAGGACATTACATCAATAAATGATGATTCACGTCTTCCATGATGTTTTTGTTCCCATATTTTAGAATGTGGTGAAATGAATCTATAAAACCTATAATGATGTTACAAGATGTGTAAAATGTTTTTTCATCACTATAATCTCAATTTAGTTCTGATTTATTAGTTATTTGGTTCTAGATGTTCTCTAGGATACCTCAAAACCCTATGTCGGTCACCAAGAGAAGCGAATCAGAGCGAAGAGGAGCGAAGTATCATTTTCCACTCAATTTAACTGTTTTCCTTTGTTTTGTTCCAAATAAAAAACCTATATAATAATATAAAAAAATTAATATCAAGAACATATATTATAATAAATTAATTAATATTCAATCAATTCATTTGTAAAATACCTATAACAATATGTTAAAAAAATCAAGATATCAATGTTCTATATGGAATTCCTTAAATTGTAAATGTTATGACATAATGGGTGCACCGATATTTATATAGCACATGTAAATTTCATGATGTAATGAGTGCACCAAGAATTATATATAACTCAAATCCATTCGGTAATGTGATGTATATGATGATAAAAACTGAAAATTAATTAACGTGATGCTATATTTTTTCACAACTATTTGTTGTATTTTACCACTATGACTACATGTTTAATTTTTATCTATTTCGTTATTCCATGCATTTATCTAATGTTTCCTCCCCTGATTTTGATGATGATGATCCCATAACAATGATACGATTATAATGAATATTCTCTCCCATTATATATTGATTCATGTACATAGCTATCCTCTTACATTGCTTTTATCTAACCCCTTTTAGAGGTATATCCTTAGGTAAATACTAGTAATAAGAAGAACACGAGGTAAAAAAAAGAAGATAGAGAAGAATGAATTAAATAAACATTTTTTTATGTAAAAGTTATGAATGTTCTTAATTTTCCATAGACACCAAAAAATTGAATTTGGGATTTGTAAATGTACTATTTTTATTGGTAAAATGATTTAATAGTAGTGTCAGAAGAAATAGGGTCACTATATATCTTCCTATAGAGGGTGTGAGGGAAAAAAATTCCATTAGTTTGTGAGGTGGTAGTCTGTCATACACAGTAATGACATTTTCATTTCCAATTTAATGGAAAAAGGGAAAGATATTGGTTGTTCTATTAAAATAATAACATATAAGTATATTTATTGTACTAGTGTTGTTATTTCATAATCGATGAATATGATTTGGGAGTGGGAGAATAAAAAATAAAAATAAATATTTTTATTAAATGTTTTACCACTTCATTATAAATACTCATATTCATTGCATCCTTCTCCCTATAAGATCTATATTCTTCTGAACATAAAAAAATAAAAATATTTGGAAGGGATTTCAATAATTGATTTTGGTAATTATTTTCCAAAACAAAAGGCAATTAATGTGTGAATAAAAGGGGATAAGGGGTATCATTTAGTATGTGAGTGGAGAGTATGTATTGTAAATATATGAAATATTTTAATATAATATGGGTATAAATCATGTAAAATGTGACAAAAATAAAATTTATTCAATTATAAGTAGTATTATATCTCGATATAGTCATTAATTAAAATTGGTTCAATTTTATATATCATTTTAAACTTTATCTGTTTTATTAACCCTTTCATTAACCATTTTATAACCATTAAATTGATTACAATGTTCTCAATATATTCATTTTACTAATTTACTTAAAGTTATGAATTTGATTATAAATTGAGAATGGATGAAAATGATGAAAATTTATCATGGTAATTTTCATGTGGAAAGAAATAATTATTCTTATATTGTTAAAAAAAATTAACTTTCCTAAAACACTTTTATGGTCATTTGAAATGTAGCTCACATAATTTGACATTCAAAATATCATAAAGAAATGGAATTAGAATATTAAAAAATTATCCAAAATTAGAAAAATACTACTAACTAAAAAATTCAGGCCACATCATTATTCATCATCTAAAATTAAATTTTATGTATTTAATATAATTTATATTAATTTATCACTAAATTCAGAAGAACAGCGTCGGTGTTGCGTATGAATACTATGTAATTATTTTATTACTATAAATTAAATAAATTCATAAAATAAGTTTAATTTTTTAACTCTAAAAATAAACATTAATAATAATTAAAATCATTTTCTCAAACATGTAATGATATATAATAAATATTTAAATTAAAAAGTGTGATATTTTATTTATTTAAATAAATTAATATATATTCCATTTTCTAAAGAAAATGGAAAAAATGGACTGAAATAGAATAAAATATTATGATGGTCTAGAACCTCCCATCCAACAAATTCAAAAGGACTTGAATTAAAAGGGTCTTATTTACCAAATTAAAAATTAGAGATTAAAAAATGCCAAAAATATTTATAAGATAATTTCAAATTTTTTTGTCATAATTTTATTTAAAATTAACTTATAAGGACCCTGCCATATAAATTGCATGTTATTGAGGTATGTAATTTTTTTTATTTCACATTGAGCAGCATTCCATGTTTATAGATTCTCTGAATATGGGAATCGATCCTACATAACTAAACCATAGGAATAAAAATTGGATACTTCCTAAATGTATAAATTTTTATCACCAAAATAAACAACATAAAAAAATTATTTCTTATCAAGAAACATTTTAGATACATTCATCATGAAATCCACATTATATTTAACAATATTAATACATGTGAACAGAATTTCAAAACATGGGATGTGCATAAAAAGATCATTAAGGGTCATAGGACTAGTAAAGAAATAGGTAGTCTATGTATATTTTAATTACATCAAAAAATATTCACAAAATCATAATTCTCACTCATATAACATAATCTCTTTATCTTAACTCCTGATATCATAACTTATTATAAAATTTATAGAAATAATAAATCATAAAGGTAACTTCTGAAATACATATCATACTTACATTGTAACTTTCATAGTTACATAAGAAGTAACCATCATTATTACATTTGTAATATAAATCATATTATATTCCCTAATTCCCTTAGAAGATACCGTATCGTTTAACTTCTTCTCATTACAAGATTAATTGGAGATCTATCGTAGGATCAACAACCCTTGCCTTATCATAGAACTAACAATATACATAAGCAATTCCCATGATCTAGACCATAATCATATCAAATAAAACAAGAATAAAGGAAAAATAACATTTCCACTTTGAAATCACATTTCATCAATACAAGCTGCAGACTCATAAATGAAAAAACATTAATTTAAAATAAAATGGTAAACCTGTAATGTAAAAAACAATAAAATATATAGAAATGTGATTTATAATTTCCATACATGGAATATATGTAATAGAATTTAATTTTATTAAAATAATTAATCCATTTTAAAACAGAATTAAAATTTTTTAATTTTTTTTTGAATCAATGTGCCCCATACTACATTAAAACTTCTAAAATGATTAAAAATTATAAAATATTCATGAAAAAATAAATAATTCCTTAAAACATTTGAAAAATGATAATAATGATAATAACATAGATGAATAAATCTTAAAAACGTTTTAAAAGGATTTTTTAGTAAAAGAGTCCATTATCATTTGGAACATTTAAATTTTAAGCCACATGAAAGTACATAATTTTGAAAATTATTAAAAAAAATATCCTAGATATAATATTGATTTTTAAATTCAATGGTGTATTTTATTAAATTTATAAAAGATTAACGGTTCATAACATCTAGAAATGACTTAATAAAAAGAGATTGAGATGGAATCCCTTACCTTTATTCCAAATCATCACATAGTATTTTTATATTCCATAATAATAAATGTTTGTTATGTTATAAATTCTTGATAAATTTTTTCAAGTTTATTATTTTTTATATCATTTATTAAAATGTTATAAAAATTATGTAATTATTTTAGATCATATCGGACATTTTGTCGATATTCTGTACTTGAGTTGTAAATAAACATGATATGATGTCAATAGTCCATGTGGTCATAGTCCATCAACTCCAGAATCATATAAACGATATTATTATCAATTTTAAACCTAATTTATATATTTAAATCAATCAATTATGTATTATTATCAAAAATTAACATCATTATAATCATAAAGATGGTAGGTCGTACGTACACATTAGTATGGTTTCCAGTTTTCATTTATCATTATGGAAAAAAGGTAACTATTATTTTACCCTTATATAATTATAATTAAATAATTAATATGATATTATTATTTTACATATACTTATATATATCATTAATTTTATGTAGTGAACAAAAATGAATTCCATCGCTTCATGGAGGTGATAGTTCACACGTACACACAAACATCATTATCTCTTTTTTAGTGCATGGAAGATAATAATGTAATTGATATATTATTATAATATAATGATTATATTTCATTAAAATTACAAATTATAATTTATTACACCATTATTACATGTCGTGATAGGTATTTATCAAAAATATGTTATATCAGTTTTTTTGAGGTGGTAGTTCGCTGTACACCTGAAAAAAATGTTAATTTTCCATTTGATGAAAATGAAGATGGATTTAGTTGAAAATATTTAAAAAATAACAGTATATTAATGAAAAAATATTAATGATTTCATCATGGGTGATGAATATTATAATTAATATGAAGAATTAAAATATTAAATTATTTAAATAAAAATGTTTTCTTTCCTTCATAGGATGAATAGTCATAACAAATTAACACCTCCAAAGAAGGTGTTATGCCTATAATAATTCTTTAAGAATGAGGGGAGATATTCTTGAATGGGTTTTTAGTAGGCCTTGGATGATCCAAAATTATTTTGATGTGTCACTAGTTGAGGGGAATTAGTTTTATTTTTAGAGGAGAGGGGAGGGGCACCCTTGCAAACCCTTAAAATATTAAATTAATATAATCGAATTTTTAGCTCCAAATGATTCAAAAATATGATAGATCTAATATAGGTTTATGTGGTTTATAATTCCTCTCAACTAAAATTTATTTACATTCATTTATTTTACTTTACACTTTATCTTTTTTGTTTTAATCCCTTCTAACTATTACTGTTTTATCATTTTATTTACACTTTGAGGGTTAAATTAATTACCGTAACATGAAAAAAGAAAATTCAAAGAGTCTTTAATTTTTTTTAATTTTCCTATCATTTTTGAAGAGTATGTTATTTTAAATTAAATTAAATAATTTAATAAAAAAATTATATTTTAAAATTCCAATCGTGTCAATTTTGACACTATTAATTAGTTGACGTTTTATAAATATCAAAACAAATACAAAAGTTCAAACAAGAACATTAAAATAACCACAAAATGTCAAAATAATCCATAAAGTATGTTTTTGGAATCAATTATCTCAAATTATATATATTTTAGTATTTTTTATTTCATTCATTTATTTAGAAATTAATTAAGCAATTACATCATCATCAATGTGTAACCATTTAAGATAAATATTTATTTTCTAAAATTTTTAATTAAATTACCATAATGTTATTAATCAATTTAAATTTATGAAAACTATTTATATTCGAATATATCACTTATATAGCAACATATTAAACTTTTTTATTCATAAAAGACTTGATTATTACATCGTTCTCTTTATTTTAAATAAAATGTTATGAGTGTAGTAATCCATACTTAGTGGTATTGAATGTCCAACATTTTAGTCCAATGATTGTATTGGTAAAACATAATTCGTCCAATAATATTAGGACAAGTGTTAGGGTATTTTTATTATATTTATAATATTATTTAATTCTTTAATTACCCGATTTACCTATAATTATGGTAATTAAAATAATTATTTCTGATAGTATTCATATTGTCAAAAAATAAAATAAACCTATTTATATAATTTTTAAATTATGATTCAAAATATGGAATCCATTTATCTAATTTAAAAAACAAATAATTGTAATAAATTTATAAAATATTAATCATGTTGATGGAATGAGATAACTTGTTTTTAATGTAAAACATTCAGAAGTAAAATTAGTTTGTATATAAAATATTAATATGAAATTTATTCCAATTACCAAAATTGGATTAAATGATAAAAACATAATATAATTAAAACAAATGACTATGTAAAAGGATAATATACCAATATAATGAAATTATAAAAAATGAATTTTGAAATTAAAATAAAGTATTTTTTATTATTCATGAAAACAATAATATTTTCAGAAAAATACCAAAAAAATTATCCAATGTAAAATTTTATTTACCAATTCTATATAATATGTTTATTTTTTCAAATATAATTTATAAAATTGAAAAAATGGGATTCATAATAGGTTCTCAATCAAAAGGCTATAAAAATGTATTTTTAACAAATAGTCCTTTTATAAGTAAATTGGAATTTGTTCTTATATCAAATATAGAAAATATATAAGATTAATTTAAAAAATAATATTGAATTTATATTTCATTAATATAATCCAATAAGTGTGATTTTTTTATTTTATAATCACAATTATTCACATTTAAATAGTTTTTCATAATAATATATCATTTACATTCAATTGGTTTTTATTTACATTCATAAATAATTTGGTAACCAATGAGTAATTATATAAACATATGTAAACTACATTTTCATAATTCAATTAATCCTTTTCCTTACCTCCATTATATTTTCCATGTGATAACTATCATATTATAAAATAATATTAAGTTGTTTATTTAAGATAAATGTGTTGTGTCATGTACGCTATCAAACATAATTTTACTATTAACAACTCAAGATGTTACACTATACCCCCCATAGAAATCGATTTCTCCCAATTTGAATTTGTTTTCAGTAACTAAGTTCTTAATTTTAAAAATAACTTTTATTTCAATATCACTTTAGAAAAATTATTAATAAAACATTCACTTTAAAATAATGAATGGAAAGTATGATGTTCACCTGTGATAACACAATCATGGGTTGCATAAAGGAATGCATGGATATGGAAGCGAAAAATAATGATCATGTTTTAATGGAGATTAATATAAAATATTTTTTTTATAATTTTAATAATAAAAAAACAATAACAATGTGATTGGTTAAATCATATTTGATTTCATAGTAGGAAAAGTCAATGTAAAATGTTTTTTATTTATGATCCTTTTCATAGTGTTTTGGAATTATTTTACTACCTAGAATAATATAATAATGAAATTAACTTACCTGACAAGTAGAGTTTTATCCTTTAGTGAAATTTCAATACAAATTCATCTTTTATCCCAAATGATGATTATTTATAGGGTTTTTTACGCATCAAACAATAGAATAAACATCTAGAGAATCACATAATCCCCAAATGTTTAACTCTATAACCATCATATAATTAATAATTGACTAAAAAATAGTTTGGATAAAATAATATAATTCCACAAATATAAAAATCATTAGTATAATAATGACTTATTTTAATATCTATAATTTAAAAGTAATATCTTGAGTTCAATATTGACCATTTGATAAGTAAATGTCTTTAAAATTCCTCAAAGTAATCAAAACCATGTTTGAAACCCATTTTTCAGATGAATTTTATTAGATAGTATTCCATTATATATTTTAACATTTACATCTAAATATTATTGATCAATCTTAATTTATTATAACAAAAAGTATTTATAATAATTTTTTATTTTCCAAATTAGGATAATCATATAAATAAATAACCAAATTCCATATAATTCCATAATGAAAATCATAGATTCTTCCAGAATATAATTCTACCATTACACATCAATTTAATCCAATATTTTTCTATTCACCTTAATTACATAATGTTCCCATAATAGGGAATGACTTCTAAAATAACAATAATCACTTAATCACTAAATCATTTTCCAATACCAAGGATATTAATTTGATAAAAATTATGTTCTCAAAATCAACTAACTATTATTCCATTAACTCAAATAACTAATAATAAAACCTCATACTAAATAGGTACATCACATAGAAGAGTGTCGGTGATAAATCTTTATCGCCATTTGGTTATGGGTTTGATTCCAATAACCTTGTATGAAATAATGGGTTGGTCACACATCACGTGTGTTGTAATTGATATAAAACTATAAAAATCTTACAAAATCTCAAAAATGAATTAAAATTCATAAAAATAACCATAAAATATTTTATCATCAATGTTTATCTCATGACATTCATTTTTCTTCCCAAATATAATATCCCATAGTTACAAAAAAATCATAGATAATTTAAACACTAATTTTTATTAATAACTTTATAATTATTTCCATATATTAAAAGGTAATTATTTTCAAAATAATTCCTTCACATGACGTACTGATTGGTTTAACATACTAGAATAAATTCTTCATATGTAATCCCATCATCAAAAGAGAATTAGTACTTTTAAAATTTTCATAATACTATATTCTACCATAACTGTATATTCCTTTATTAGTAGGTTACTTAATCATTAATCATTTGTTGTGTTCTTTTAACCATGATTTTACGTATTATTATTTATAAAAAAATTACTTTAAAAAACATAAATCATGTTATAGGTCATTTTCAATTTCCTTACCATCAATTGGAATTAAATTATGTATTTGATAAATATATATTTGTATGGTCATCCTGATCCCATTCACTAACCTTCTTCATATGACATTGTTTTTCATAATTACCAGACTCCTCGCATTTAAAACATTCAATTGATAACTTAGAAAGATATTCTTTTACTTTTATGGAGTCAATTGGATGTTTCCTTTTTTCCTTGGCAGGTTATTACATTATGACCTTTATTAACACATATATTACATCTTCCTATCCCTTTAATACATTTTTATAAGAGTTTCATTAAAAAAAATTTACAGAACTCCCATTTAAAATATTTACCATTCTGATTATTACCCGATCTTCCAGATGGATTCATTTATTTCATATATATGATTCTATAAAGAAATCACCAAGGTTCAAGTAGTTAATCATGAATCCTTATAGCTAGTTTAGAATAACCAGTATAGTTCTTACTGAATCTCACATTTCATAAAGTTTCTTATTCAGACAACCACCACATTTCCTTCACATCCATTAAGAATTTAGTGCCTTATGGATTCAACCATTTACTAAAACCACAATGGTTAGTGTGAGAAAATATAAAAAATTCATATAACATTTAATGTGGAACTAAAACACCATGATATCCTCATTCATGTTATCTCAAAATCATTAAATATAACTTAAATAAATACGACTCTTCCAATAATTGCATTTATTATGGTTATATACAAATTGTATCTTTTCTTTCAATAATACTCCATCTTATAATGTTATCTAAACCATTAGATACCAACTATAAGAACCCATCCATAAAAAAAATTTAGGTTAGTCATGAAATTTTATTAATTTCACATTTATTACATTTGTATGTTTATACTTATAGATAATCAGCCCATAACTCATAGATAATAAAACCATATGAATACAGAGTGGACACATCCAAACAGTATCCATTTTTTCACCAAAATAATCCCTTTAAAAAATAAAACATGATTGATTATCAATAAAAATCTTTGATACCTTCATCACGACATCTTATTTTTTGTTAACAATAATAAAGCCATAAAAAATTTTAAAACATGGGATAGAAAAATCGTAGTAAGGGGCATAAAATATGGATAGAAAAATTTAGTCCATGAATACTTTAAACTCATGAAAACATTCTCCAAAAATCATACTTTTCACCCATAGAACACAAAACCATATAAATTACATCATAAATTCATAATATTATTTTAAAACTATTATAAATCATAAATCATAATGGTATCTTGGGGAATATATATCTTAAATACATTGTATCATTGACTACTACATAGGGAGTAACCTTTATGGTTACATTTCGAATACCCATCACTATATATTCCCTAAATCTTTTAAGAGAAGTCTTATCATTTCACTCCATCTAATCACAAAATGCATTAAAGATATATCACGGGCTCAACCACTGACTATTTATCATTGAACCATCCATATACATAAGCAATTCCTATGATCCATAAGATAATCATGATACATAAAAAATGATAAACAAAAAATAACATTGCCACATTGAAATCAAATTTCATCTTTACAATACACACACTCAAAAATGAAACAAATTAATTTAAATTAAATTGGTAAAAATGTAATAAAAAAATCAATAAAAAAATAAAGTAAAATAAAAAATTTTAATTTCTTGAATATATGTAAAAACATTCCATGTTATAGAAAAAATCAATACATTTTTAAAACAGAATTAAAACATTCAAAAATAATATAATTGAATAAAATTGTCCCATACCACTTGAAAATTTTTCTAGGAGTTAAAATTTTAAAACATTCATGTCCATATAAATAATTCCTTCAAAAAATTTGGGAAAAATTGAAATTAATAAGATTTATTTAGAATAATAAATATTGAAAACATCTAAAACAATGTTTTATTTAAGAATCGTTTACAATTTTAAAAATTTAAATAATAATCTAGATGAAAGAATGATTATTTAGAAAACATTATATAAAATTTTTAAGGATATAATATAGAAAATAATGTCAAAGGTCTTGTATATACACTAAATAAAAGAATAAAGGAGTATATCATCAAGAAATGTCTCATTTAAAGTATATTGTGATGAAATCTGTTACTTTGAGTCAGACTCCCCATGTACAATAATTGTCATCATGAATATTAATCATAGGATAATTTAATTTTTTAATGACCTTTTTAATGTGTATTTTTTTATAATAACTTATTATTATGTTAAGAATATTATGTAATCAGTTTGTTCATATTTGTCATTTTTTTGATATTCAGTACATGAGTAGAAAATGAACTTGGTATGATGTCAATTGTCCACGTGGTAAAAAATCCATCATATCAATATTAATATTAATGAATTTATTATCATTAATATATATTAATTATTATTTTAAATAAATCAATTATTTATTTTTATTAAAATGAACAATGTTATAATTATAGAGACGATAGGTCGTATATACGTATGCATGGCATTTTTAATTTTTCATTGAACATTATGGAAGGATGCTAATATTTTCCTTTAAAAAGGCTAATAAAATGATTAATATCATATTAATCATTTACATTTTTATATATATATATGTATATATCATATAATCAATTTAGTAAAAAAAATAATCATATCGCTTTATGGAGGTGATAGTTCACACGTACACATAGACGACATTATTATTTTGTTGTGTATGGAATGTAAGAACAAAATCGATATTTTATTATCTTAGGACGATTAATATGTCATTAATATCATAATTGAACATTAATTGCATCATTTTAACCATTCCTGATAGATGGTTATGGAAAACAAACTATATCGGTTTGCAAGGCGGTAGTCTGAAGTATAGGGGAGAAAAATGTTCATTTCCCATTTCCTGAATTTGGAAATGTGTTTAGGTGGTGATATTAACATAGTAACATCTAAAAATATTTTATGATATGGGATTTATTAATTCATCATGGTCGAACATGAAATGAAGGAATATTAAGAAGAATCAAAATAGTAATACTTAAAAAACGATACATTTCCTTCAGATAATCAACATTCTTAAAACTTTAACACCTATAAAGAGGGTGTTATGCCTAAAATAAGGCTTCAAGAAAGTTGGAAGGTATTATAGGAATGGTTTTGGATGGTCTTGTCTGATCCAAAATTATTTTTATGTGTGGGAAATAGAGATTAATAGTTTCCTTTTTATAGGAGAGGGGTGGGGAACCCTTGGAAACCATTAAAATATTAAATTAATATAAACTAATTTTTCACATAAAATTACACCACATTATCCTACATAAAATATATGATGATTATTGTTAAAAAGAAACTCACCGAATAATTTTTATACTTGAATTGATTTTTTTTAATCCTTATCATTTTTTAACACCTTTTAACTCTTACCCTTTAATTTAGTAATTTACACGTTGATTGTCAAATAATTTACCATACCATAAAAAAGACCAATGAATGAGTAATTAATGAAATTTTTTCAATTATCCTATAATTATTAACCAAAAATAATTTTTTATAAATTTTATAACATTTAATAATATATTTTATATTTTAAAATACCATTAGTGGCAATTTTGACATTATTCATTTGTTGACTTTTAAAAACATCATAAAAGAAAAATAGGTTCAAAAAAATCCATTTAATAACCACCATCATGTAAAATTCATCAAATTATATAGTGTGTGATATAAATTATCTCAAATTAAATTTATGTTTAATTTTATAATATCATTTATTTGATCATTTCATTAATTAATCAATTATTTCATCATCATTGTATAACCATTTAATTTAATTATTTCTATTCTGAAAATATGAAATAAGTTACCGTTATGTGAGTAATAATTTCATCATTTTAATTACAATTTATTGTCTAAGATATCATTAATATAACCCCATATTAAATTTCTATTAGTAATAATAGGCATGAATATGAAATCTTTTCCATTACTTGAATAAAATGATATAAATATCATAATCAATCGAAAGTGGCTTCTAATGGCCACAATTTCTAGCCAATTATTTTATTGGTTGAAAATAATACATCTAATAATATTATTAGATGTTTTAATGTAGTTTTATAGTATTTATAATATTACATTTACATTTAATTACCCAATTTACCTTTAACAATGCTAATAAAAAATAATTGTTAATGACATAATTCCAATGTATAATATTAAAAGGGACATACTTACATAATATTAATATCATTATTCAAAATATGGGTTCTATTTTTTCAAATTCAGAAAATGGAATAGGATGAAATTTAATAAAAATTAATCCCATTGATGGAATGTGAAAAAGTCGTTTCAAGTAAATCAGTCAAAAGATCAAGTAGTTTTTTTATCATATTTCACTATTAAATTGAATCCAATGAACTAAATTAGATTAAATGATGAAAACAGAATGTAATTATACCATAAAATATACTAATTAATAATCTAACAACATAAATCAATTACATGAAAAAGATGTTTTGAATGAAAATTCAGTATTTTAACTATTCATTAAATATGAATTTTATCAGAAAATACAAAAAATTATTAAAAATTCAATTTTTATGTCCCAAATCCAAACAAAAAGTTAATTTTGACAAATATAATTTATATTATTGTCAAAAATTATATTTAAAATGGGCCCTTCATCAAAATAATATAAAAATTCATTTTTTGAAAAATACTCCTATTATGCATAAAATGTAATTTGTTCCTTTATTAGGTATAAAAAATACATAATATAAATTTAAACATTATAGTGAATTTATATTTAATCAATATAATAAAAAAATAGTTATTTGAATATTTTATAAACATAATTATTCACATTTAAATATTTTTCAAAAAAAAACACATCATTTATATTCAGTTTCTCTCAACCCAACCTTTTTCGAGGCTCAAACTAAAATTACACCAAGCCCGTATTTATAGTGTATAGGGAGTCGACAAGAACTGATGGCCCACAGACCATAGGAAAGAAATTTTTTATGCACCTGTACAGAAACACATGACCAACTTGATGAAAAAGTGTAGAGGGAAAGGAAAAAAAATATACAACAATGTTATAAATAAACCAGGAATGCCTGGACCACTAAACAGTACATGTTTTATAATGTAAATGAAAAGGAAAAATCATAATAACTCAAGGCCAACCGGTAATGTTTCCCTACCTGACTAATACAATAAAATTTAACAGGTTAGTGATCCCCACTCTTTGATCCCGATATACGACCACTATACTTGTTCCAATCACTGGTATACCAATTCCCTTCTAAAGTCACAATAAAACCTATATATCATATGCATAATCCACAATAAGTTTGGAAAAAACCATGTAGGTTTGAATATAAAAATACTTATTACGACACCCCAAATTTTGATGGGAGGGGGCAGTAAGACATACTCTGAAAAGGAAAGCATAAGATATAGAATGTACTGTAAAAGTGTGCAACTCAACCCAAAAAGAGAGTGAAGTAAACTCAACCAAACACAAGGATATATAGATTTTGAAAATATGAACTTCACATTGAGTCTTCTCTACCTATATTAAGATATTAGACTCATCCAAATGTGATAATCTATAAATAGAAAGCACCATCCATACTATGTGGTCTTCGCCTCTCCTGGAAAGAGAGTATACAAAACCCATGGAGTGTATTCTAAATTAGGATATATATTTATATATACATGATCAATTAAAATAAACCAAAACAATAGATTAAGGGGGAACCCATATCATATATCAACTAATGAAGAAGCGTCGCAAACAATTTTAGAAGTACCTATCAATGATGCCCAACATCACATTCGTCTTCCCTAAACATGAAATTAAAAGGGGATCAATCACCACACAATGATTGTATCCACTTCATGTTTATCTATCATGAACAAACATTTTTAGGACGCATCATAAGGACATGTATCGGTGGGGAACACAACCCTATTACTCATGAGTCCAATGTTACAACAAATAACATCTCGACATTGATCTGTAGTCAGTTGGTGCAACTCAAAGTAGAGGACCTAAACCCTAAGGGTGTCAGGGGGGTTCCACTCTAATGGCCATTGTAGAGGACTATCTTCCTAGTATATTAGTGTAGATTCAATCTAATAGTATTTTTAGAGGCCATGCACCATGGTATCTTAATGGGGTTCTACTCATGGTCATCATGGACCTCCGCACTACCCCGTAGTGGGATTTCACTCTAATGTAACTTTAGAGGACCTATGCCAATAATGATGATAGATCCACTATTATATCATCGAGGACCCGTACCCTAGTGTGTTAGGTGGGTTCTACATGGAATACATTGATATCATTGGATAACCACTACTATCATCAAGCACTACCTGAAGATGCATCATGCTCGGGTCACATCACATCATAGACTGGATGCCACATCAGGTTTCACCATCATACTCTATGTGAAAAAACAGGTAGTGTGGGATATTTAGTTTCCCAAATCAGATAACCATTAAAAACGGGGATTTTGACTCCAACATTCTTGAGTGGGATAACTTGGGGCCCACATCTAGAATATGAAGATGAAATTTACAAAATGAACTCAAATGCTTCATATCATTGAAAGGATCATGTTTCCATAGATGAAATGACAAAATGATCTTCTATTAAAAAGATATTACCATTTGATGATGTTGCACGAAGACCAACTGTGGATTACTTCTGATGGACCATGGACCTCCCACAATGGTTGGTCCACCTACCTCCATGGTTGACCACCTCCATCGACCATCCACAATGTGGAAACCTATGGAACAATAGTCGTGGTCAACCATTGGAGATCAGTCGCTGCCACTGGCCTCGCTGAAGCTCCAGCTCCCATGGCCATGGTATGATCTTGCACACTCGTGTCAGACCATGGTATGGCCACTAGGTTGGTCCTATCACATTTGGTTGGGCTGTCTTACTTTAGCCATTCCCTATACAACCCTCGTCCTTTCTATCACTACATCAACTGATACGATGATTCCCACATCAAACGTTGTGGTGCCTCTTATGTCCCCACAGTTGACCACACATTGTGTTCCACGGTTGTGGCAGCCGCCTTGGGTTGTTCCCCTCGAGCCACCCTTAGAGGAAAAAAATCCACAAGTTCTCATGGCACCATGGATCTCTGTCACTCCCACACCCCACCAAATTGTGGCCGCCACCGTTCACCGACTCTTGAACCTCACAAATTTTCATTTCCACGGACCACCGAGCCTCCTCTATTTTCCCAAAAAAATTATTCGACAAGAATATCTAGAATAATCAGTTCAAGACCATCACAGTCTAAAGATCTAATCGAAGATATGTAGATTATTCGATGTTCCAAAAACATAACGACGAAATCCATTAATAACAGACAATTAACACGATAAAAAAAACTAATTCTAATCATATAATGATTTATGTGTTTGGTTGTACATCAACAATGGTGTTAATACTGACTAATAAAAAAATAATGAATTTTCAATCCATATTTTCACTCATAAATTTATAAGGAATGGATCTGACTTAGTTTTTATCTATTCGTTATCAAAAACACATTTTCCACCCTTCTGTTGCAGTTCACTGATGATTTTCCAATAAAACACCAAAGGATGGATAATAGGAATCTTAATATAATTAAGAGAAAACCCAAATCATAAATCCTTCAACCCATATTTAAAATCTCAGAGATTGGTTAAGGGTATCTACTTTAAATCTCTACCAATAGATATGGGATCTAGACATCCCACACCATATGACTTTAAGTTGTGCAAAGGTAAAACACCCCAAGAAGAACTCAACGATGGTCTCATATTTCCAATACATGACCCCTTTAAAATTTATTTTAAAAAATGTCTTAGATAAAATAAAATAAAATAGTTATCTTATTTATGATTAAACCATTTGTGCCATTTTTCCATAAATTTTCTGTGCTGAAAAAAGTAATGTCCCCTTGGGTTATAGACACATGACAGACTCAACAGTTTCTTCTGATTTCGGATCTGGGCTACCATTTATGAGTTATCCAGTTTCATTTCATGGAATAAAATATACTTAATATTTTTATAAAATTTATTATCAGCACATCAGACCTTATAATTTCACACCGTCTCAGTGTCTACGTTAAAAATATTTATAGAAAAATTTCAAAGTAGTAAAATGAAAAATAAGGATTCTATATCATTCCCTCATTCAAACTTTTCAAACATGAAATTAAAAACTATGAAATAAACATTTGATACTAATCTTCCATTTAGATCTCTCATTCACAAGAACTGTATTACATGTTTTTTTGCTTCCATAGCACACAAACTAATGGGATGAACTTCTATATTCGACATCATGGGGGAATCACTCAAGAATAAAAGATCTCCCTTCTCAAACTACAAGTTATTTTGAAACTAATTTATATTGTATTTTTTTTAATATGGGCAATCATCATCCATTCATGATTGACTTTCACTTTCTCCATCATTGTTTGAACCAACTCTAGGCCCAGAAGGGGTGACTATCCAACCTCTGTCTAGAAGAAAAGTGACATGTACGGTATATTTTATAGGGGATAATAAGTTTATATAATGATAGTATAGTGGTTGTTGTTCTTGTATGAAACTCTACCGATGGAAGGGGATCCATCATGCTACAGTAGAAATCCAACATGAAATACCTCAACATACACTCTAACTATAGGATAGTGCGCTTGACCAATATATCTATATAGGTGTGAAAGGTTTCACTCATTAGTAGTTATGTCCCAAATAACTCCTCCACCCCTCTCTAAAATTAGGATGTAAACTTCTTGTCACGATTATTGACAATCATCAAGGGTATGCCATGAAGTTTTATGATCTCTTCCACATAAAACGTCCCTAAACTATGCACCAATCTACACTCTCTGATAGCAAGAAAGTGCAATAAATTCTGGAGTTAGTCCACTATTACCTAGAAGGCCTCATAGATCTTTTTTGTGCATAGAATACCTATGACAATTTCCATGGATAGGTCTTACCATTTCTACTCAGGGATCGCAAGAGGCTACAAAGACCCTACCAAAACCTGATGATCATCATTCTCCTGCTAATAGGTGATGCATCATGATATGAACTCATCTAATCTTCAACTCATGGATGACTAAAACAACATCCACTAAATATACCTATACATATTCTCTATAGGAAGATGTACAGATAATTGAGATGAGTTGAATTCCCCTATAACCTCCACCAGTATCGCGCCTATAACCACAATTTTCCCCATGGACAAGATCTCATCATTCCATCCTTCCTAATATCATTACGGTGCATCAATTATGGATATATTATCATGAAGAACATCAAATTCTATGTCTCCAAGTAGGACTCCTTCACATGCTCAACTAGTGAAGAAGTTGAAACCATCGATTATAGAAAAACATTACCCCCTTCTCCACCAAGGTCAGCTGTAGGTAAGCCAACTACTCCAATGCTTATTCAACTAAGAAATCCTAGGCATTAATATGATGAAAATCATCTAAAAAGTTTCCCTTCCCTAAATTATAGACTATATCGATGTCAAAGTCCTCTAGGAACTATACCTTGCATTATTGCCACATATTTAGGTCTATCTTTGCGAAGTTGTACTAGAGGCATTGGTTACCCGAGAAATCCATGAAGTGATATCCCAGAAGATAGTCCCTCCACATGCTTATATAGAATACTATCGATTCTATCTCTAGGTCAATAGTGAAAATGTTATTCTCATAGTGTTCCAACTACCTCAAACCTTATTTGATGAATGCATGCGATTTAATCAATACGCAAAAGATACCAACTACTTAGGCATCAAAATACACTACGAAGTCAAAAAACTTATCTGGAAGTCTCAAAACTAGAGCACTCATTAGCCACATCGTCAAATCATCGAAGTACTTCTAGCACTACACAGACCAAATACATGACTCTCACTTCAATGTCAGATATGTCAAAGAGGCTTAAATTTTGGAGAAGTATGCCAAAAATCATGGGAAAAACCAAGAATAAATTAGATATCTTCACACATTGGACACATTCCATTGATGTTCCTAATAAAAAAAATCATTTGACCTTTTATGTATCATTTACTAAACCTTGGTTCGATATGACATGACCCAAAAAGTGAACCTCATGTATCCAGAATTGTAAATTAGAGATATTTCAGAAAATTTAGTTCTCTCGATGTAAATGAATAACCATCCTAATGTTCTTTGTGTGATTATAATTTTTTTATAGATTAAATGAGTATTCTATCCCTGAGGAAATAGAAAACCGGTCTAGGTAAGGCTGGAAGATATTGTTCATCAAGGCCATAAATGTGGTGGGGGAATTTTTCACACGAAATGGCATAATTAAAAACTCGTACTGAAAATAGAGACATCAGAAAAAAAACATTGGAATATTTTCGTTGTGAACCCATATTGGGTTGTAGTTGAACCTAAGATATATTTTTGAGAGCCATCTGACACCATAAAACCATTAAAAGAGGTATTTGATTCTCACCAAGCGGTAATTTTTCATTATTGTGTCCTACTGAAAGAAACTATAATCCATAAAAATCCAAAATCTCTCATAATTATTTGTCACAAATCGAATCGGAGCTTCCAAGGTGGACACACTAGGTCTAATGAAACCTTTCTCATGAGGTTCCCACAGCTATAACCTCATATCCTAGAGATAAGATGCTGAAATCCGATATGTCGATCAATATGTTGGGTAGCCCCTATTTTCAAATCAATCAATATATCCAATTCACATCATGGATTTATTCCAAACACATCTTCATGGAATACATCCATATAATCCTACACAATTGAAGGGAATGATATTCTTGAAGAGTCTATTTAACCAAGGGTTATGATCGCTAACTGGTTGGTAAAAGGATGTATCATCTTACTCAAATCCTGTTACTTATCTTCTATGGGGTCTCTTTCATCAAGAACGGATAACCACATCACAACATGGTATATGCATCTGACTGGTCTACAGTGATATTAAATCTGGGATCGAACCCTGAAATTCCATTTAATGACCAAGATGACATCATAAAGTTACATCGTTATGAAAAATAGGTCTCACATGAACCAATATCCCTTAAGAGATAACTCACACTACTGGAAGATGAAGGATACTAAATAAGTGCTCCCCTTTGGAACCTCAAGACAAAGTTTCACTACTAATGCATCTAATGGGACCTTCAACTCTCATATGTTTATTACCAAAATAATAGAGTACCGGGAGCATGTTTCTACTAATACTGAATAAATAGTAGAATAAAAATTGGAAATACATCAGATCATCTCATGTGCTATAAGATCACATACATTCATATCCTAATGATACCCACAGCCACAGCTACCAGCTCCTTAAGTGTAACATGGGCTGCCAAGTGGTTGTGGTCAAAGAAACTCATTGTTCCATCCCCCAACTAAATCTCATCATGTTTCTAGTAAAGTAGCGCCTACCTGGGTAAAACTATGTCCACACCTAGGGGATCCCAGATCAAGACAATATCATTACTATGGTGGTAATCCTATTATCTAACTAGGATGATCAGAACACCTTGTTCGGTAGTCTAATTCCATGTGACGTCAACCATCACAATCATAACAACATCCCTCTCCATGCTAACTAAGTGGTCGGTGAAACACATGTGTTTCCTGACCATGTGCCAAAGTCTAATAATGGAGAGGCCTCCAATATCAATATGTAGTCAACTAATCTCTTATAGAGATCGGGGATATCTCATATTTGTGTCATCCACTTCCATTCCCATTTCACGGATGCACCTATGACCAAAAAACTTTCTATCACTAGCACTTACTCCAGAACGACAGATTTGGTGGGGATGCACAAGGACACTATTCTAGCACATATCTTTCTCTCGAGTCTCATATCAAACTTATGTGCTTGATAGTATCCATCTTAGACCATTTTTGTAGAGTACCGAGGCAGGTCTGTGAACCTATGTGATTACTCTTCCAATGAAATCCCTCACTATGGAATCTCCAAAAGATCCTAAATTTGAATGATGCATTAGAAGAAGTTGTAGTATATCTCATGATACAACATTTGGAATTCTTGTAATGAGAGATCTAAAATATTGTTCATCTTAGTAACCAAGATCCCCCGACGTCTAGACATCCTATGGAAAAGACTAGTTGCCAGAACCCCATCTGATCCATCTGTTTCTATACAAGCCTGATGAAGCAGATCAATGTGTCTAGTAATTCCTCTATTGTATAAAGATATGGACCACTATTAATTCTATGCGGTATCTATCACTAGAACTCATTAAGTGTGTTCAAAATGTGCTCAGCCTCATCCTAAAATACTAAGATTATCTTCTGATCAATGGAGGGTGTGTTTCTATAAGCCCACATGAAAGAAGGGGACCGTATGATGTACCCTGAATTGATTCCTCTACACTCATAGGGTCATCATCAAGAACCAAAGCCGGTATATTGGATTTATATTTTCATGGAATAATTTTTAATGTTATCTAGGTGTATCACATTAAGATGAGAATATATATATATATATCAAAAATAATGGGGAGCTGACTCAAGAAGAATAGTCAAAGTCTCAAGACTATATGATGCATGAACCATTGTTCCCTACAAAAAGTGTCTTAGGGTGATGAGTTGGAAAGCGGGTAGTCAGAGTATTGTCGAATGGATACATCAACCGCTCATACCATAACTTGACTCCCATGCCTGAGAATCTCTCTCAAGACACTTCAACACGATTTCCCTAAACCCAACAAATTTCATTTTAGTGAAATATCATATCAACATCCCAAGGGTGGAACCAGCTCTAATACCATTTTTTTATAACTAAACACATGATGAAGCTCATGCTACAAAATCCCCAATCCCACCTCTATAAGACAGGGGTGGTGATAAACATCGAAGGTACAAAAAACTCAGAGAGGCCTTTTCTTAATTAACATTACACAGACACACAACCAAATCAATGAAAAATAACATAACGAAGGGAACTAAAATATACAAAACCAAAATAAATAAACTATACATTCATATAACACTAATTAGTACAAGTAAAGTAATATAAATAGAATAAGAAAAGGTAAAAACCCCATAAAAAAAGTGAACCAACCTGAATGAAAATGTTATATTGAAATTGTTGAGAGAGCCCCTTTCTTGAATCCCAAGCGATGACCACCATACATTGTCCAAGGACCCATATCCCTAAGCTCCTATAATGTCACGATGAAAAATATATTTCATCTACATAAGGAATGAAACATGAAAGAAAATACCATGAAGGGATGAGTATAAATATAACTAGTAGGACACCTCTAAAGATGATGGGGGAGGAGTAATAGATACTCTAAAAATGAAACTATAATATAGAACCAAGTACTGTAAAGGAGTGTGGCTCAAACCAACAAGATATTGATGTAAAATAATCCAAACACAATGAGTTAGAGATGGTGATAATATAATCATCTCATTTAGTGTTCACTACCTCTAGTAGGAGAGTAGAATTGTCTAACCATGAGAATCTATACTTGGAAAGCACGCGGCATACCCACACATCTTCGCGTCCATGGAAGGAGAGTAACAAAATCCCAAATAGTGGGTATTGAAGTAAGATATATATATATATATGTGATCAGTAAAAGAAATAAAAACTAGAGATTAAGGGGATATTCATCGCACATATCATCATAGGAGGAGTGTCACCAATTATTCCAAAATTATCCATCAATGATGAAGAATATCCTATTTTTCTTCCATAAACAGACAAATCAATGGGGCTTAATCACCCAGCCTTGATACTATACACTTTGGGTGGATCTATCATGATTTCATGTTATTAGGCCGTATCACATGGATGTGTCTTAGTTGATAATGTTCCCCTCTTGATTTTGAGTGCAATGTTATGTCAATGTATGTCTCATCATTAATATGTAGTCAGACGGTGAATCTCTAAGTAGATGACCCACACCCAACCCTGTAGAGGGATTCCACTCAGAAGTAACTATAGAGGACACACGCCCAAGACAATGGGGGGTTCCACTATGATATCATCAAGGACCCATGCAATAGTGAGTTAGTGGGTTCTACTAAGAAAACTCTATTATCATGGCCTGAATAATTTTTTTGTCGAGCATCACCTAAAGATGCATCATGCTTGGAACACATCAGATCGGATTTTGGAAGCTGCATCAGAGGAGACCATCACAGCCTATGTGAAAAAACATGCTAGATTAGTGATTTAATTTCCCAAATCATTTAACAAGTGAATATAGAACTTTTCACTATAGCACGCCTCATCGGGACATCATAGGGCCAATGTGTCAACCTCAAACATTAAAATCCCATTGTGTCCAAATATGTACCATCTCGAAGAGAGGATCACATTGACCAAAACAACATGAATAAAGGTTCTACCTTTTAGGAGAAATGTAAATTTGAAGACAGCGAACAAAAACCAATCAAGGCATGCAGCTAAACGATTGTGCATCGACCACCATGGATAGTACGCCTACCATGACGATCGACCACTATAGTTTACCATCTGTGGCATTGTCTCCCATGGACCGACCTCCATTTATAGTCCATAGGCCATTCCAACCAGTCTCCATGGTCGAATTGTATTATCTACTATGTCAAACCGGTCATGGTTGTTGGGTACGTGGAATCTCTAGCTACCATGTATTGGTGGTCGACAAGTGCGATCAACTGGGGTAGCAGTTTACTCTGTCCGACCCAAATCTAGCCCATTGTGTTTGGTCGGCCCACATTGTTGGGCCCGACCCATTTGATTGTGCATGCACCGTTTCGGCTGGGCCCCACATGGTTCAGCCTGACCCGCACCACATCCCCCTACGTAGTGCTTCCCACTTGATTTTGGCTGACTGAGAACCACATTCTATGGTTGTGGTCAGCACCTTAGGCCTCTCCATACGACAACACAGGTCCGTGCAGAAACGCTGCATCGTGGCCCGCCACCACTCCCAAGGCATGCTACACCATGGCCATTATCGTGAGCCACTATAAGTGGTGCATCACTTGTGGTCCCTTCTGTAGACCACCATGTCTCCTATATTTTACTGAAAAACACACCGTAAGAAGATCATGAATCCTCAGACAGATACCTTTTTAGAGCTATGCTTCAATCTATGATCCATTGGTGATTCAACAAGCTAAAATGTTACTAAATAAATCCTTGATTAATGGAGGAAAACACACACAAAAATTAGTCTATTCATAGATCAATGTCCATGTTAGTTTTTCTGCCAATGACGGTGTCCGAAAATGATGATTCATTTGAAAAAATATAATTTTCACCCAATAATTTCAGTTAGAAATTAAAAAGGAATGAATCCTTCCACGTTGGGATTTGTTCTTCATCGAGAGATAATTTTCCATGCTTTCCACTATGATCTTCCAAAACTTCTCCATTGAAACACCAAAGGTGGGAGTGGAGGAAGCTTGGCAGGATTAGGGTCCAATCAGGAATAATTAAACCTTTACATATAATCTTAGAGTTTGGTTAAGGGTATCCTCTTAAAAACACATCCAACAGTCACATGATAAATACATCCCATGCCCTGTAATTTGATGTCCTACGTAGGTAAAACACCCCATTAAAAACTCAAAAGTGGTCTCTACTTTCCAATATGATACCCCATTCAAAATTTATTTGAAATGTCATTTAAAATAATATAAAATAATTTATCTAATTTATTTATGATTACGCCCTTGGTGACCTTTTCCCTCAAATGTCTCATGCTGACAATAGTTATGTCATGCCTAGTGTAAACAACACATTCCAAACTTAACTATGACCTCATATTTCTGATTCAGTCTTCTATTGAAGATTTATCTCATTTCCTTCTCACGTATAGAATTAAATATACTTTATATTTTTGTAAAATTTATTACATGCATAATGGGCCTCAGAATTGGATGTTGTCTCAGTTCCTAGCTTTGGAAACATATATAGAATTATTTCAAATACATAAAATGAACAAACTATGTATCAAAAAAATTATTTTTTATTTAATTTCATAATTAATTTGGAATCCAATGAAAAATTATATAAACATGTGTACATATTACTTTACCAATTTAGTTAATACTATTCATTCCTTCCATTCTAAATACTACGTGATAATTGTCATATTAAATAATAACATTATGTTTTTCATTTAATATAAATGTGGAGTTTCATGTGTGATATTGAACATACTATTTTTTTTACAAACTAATGCTTTTATATAATCTTGAAAAATGAGATTTAAAAGTAATAAATATAAAAATGAAATTTCAATTATAAAAATGGGTTTATAAAAATTAATTAATATTATTGTTTTGAATAACATTTTATAATTTATTTATAATTAAAATGAAAAACTTTAATAAAAAAATAGTGAAAAATATAATTATACCTTAATAATACATTAAAATAAAAGACAGTTTTAACTAAAAATTAGTATTTGTAAAAATTCATGAAAAACAAATCTTTTTAAGAAATAATAAAAATATCATCTTCACATTATTTTAACATTATAATTTAGAAAATAAAGATAATTTTTACAAATGATATTCTATAATTTATAAATTCATATTTAAATGAATAACATATAATTCTTGAAACAACAATTTTTTTTCAAATAAGAAAATTTTCATTTGATAGAAAAATTACCTATTATAATTATAATGAATGTAAAACTATATAATATACCTATTTAATATTAAAATTATATAATAACAATTTTTTTAATATTACCTATGTATTTAAATTTGTACCTCCTTTAGAAATTACATCGCCTAAACTTTACATTGTGCCTGATAGAATGGGATTAAATTTGTTTAAAATCTAGTTGTAAGTGGTGGAAGATAGAACATATCAAACTTAATGAAAAAATGTGTTCTTATTTTGGATAGCATTGATTAAAAAAACCCATACAAAGGTATAATAAAAAATAATTTTGAAAATTGGTAATGGGAAATATGAAGGTTATATTGAATAATACACAACTAGGTGTCCAAATATGAGAACCATAGTTGGAATTGGATATATAGATAAGAATTGAAAAAATAATTTTCAATTAATGATGGATAGTGAAAAATATTATTGATCATGAAAAATTTATTGATCCTAATAATTTTAATGAAAAAAACCATAAACTAATGTGGTGTGAAAGAGACATTAATTTCACCAATCATTCAGATAGTATGTTATTTTTGTTTTAGGATCCTTAATCAAGAATTGAGGAATTTAGTTACCATATAGATTATGTACATAAGCATGTATACTTATGTTATATGTATAACTTAATAATTTATTCAACTTAAACTATAAAATTATCTATTAAAAAAGCAATGTGTATTAAAGATAATTCTTCTTCATGAATTAATCCCTAAAATGAAGTACTAATAGACCAAATAATCCATAAAAGGATAATAAAATATTCATCATATATTTCGTTATTTAGGAAAATGGAAATGGTTATAAAAATTTAAGATAATTTAAAAAATGACTAAACTGTCATATAATGAAATAATAAATTTTCATTAAATGTTTTCACAATAACAACTAATGATCATCTTAGAACATTCCAAATATATATAACCATATATCCAAAATAGCATTAATAACCTCATCAATAAAAAAAGTTTTAACATCAAAGGTTATCTCATACTATTAATATTAAATCCCAAAAAATGTAATCATATTCTTTTGAAAAAATCCATCATGTTATTCATAAACATTACATATATGTGGTCCTAAAAACTCCTCCAAATATATCAATAATCACCTTAAAATTAAAATAAATAAAACCTAAAAAAGTAATGGATTCCATTGAAAAAATAAATATATATATAATTATTATCCCAAGATTGTATCCCTAAATATTACGTGATCCTCGCTTGAAAATATCATAATCTCAAATATTATATAAAACTTTTCCCTCAAAAAACAATAAAATCTTTGATGAAATACTCTGATATGAATTGATAAAACATAGTCTTTACATTTATGGCTTTGATACAAAAAACTGTAATCCAATTTTGTCCCTAAAAACCTACAACAGCAATCTAAAATATTGTATAACACACAACAGGTAACCTTTTTTATTTCTAGTTTTAGATAATTATTAAAAAATGTGATATAAAATCATGGATTCATAAAAAATGGTTCATAATATTACAAATAACCTCCTACTAAGTAATTCAAAAACAATAACTTTCTTAAGAACAACATGCTTATACCAATCTTCACAACTTAGGGAAAATGAGCTAAAAAAGACTCAGTATAAATGATATGGGGTAAAAAATGATTTACAATTCAATTTCCTCAATTAGAAAATATGAACACAGGTTTATGATGAAATAATCAATGTTCATGAACATAACATATAAAAATTCATAGCCACCAAAACAAGGTGCATAAATCAAGAAATGTGGAATAAGTCATTAATATAAGTAAAATGATCTCATAAGTCAAAAATCATGATCCATGTGAATAAAATTATTGAACAAATAATCCATTATAAGATTTATTAATAGAAAATAATACATGTTTGTAACATGGAACAACATTTTAATTTTATATTTAACCTCCCTATTATAAATGGAAAAACATTGTCAGAATATTATAACAACCTCTTAGGAGAAACCGGCAATCGTTTAACTTCATATCTTTACCAAATTCATAGAGGGACATATCAATCTCATCCATTTCCATTTCCTATATTGGTCACACCACCGTCACACACAATTTCCAATAACCATAACATAAATATAACAAACAAAATATTTAATTTTCCAATATAATAATTACCATTATTCTTTTGTAGATTTATTTAACCTTATAAAAGTAATGGACTCAATATTAATCTCTTTGAAACAAAAAAAATCAATCCAAAGAATACATAAATATGGAATCATTACAACATATCCCAAAAGGATCATAAATAAAATCAAGGGTTTTTTTCATTTTTTAATATAAATTCCCATAATATATTATTGAAATCATTCTTGACAAAACTATTATATCAATATTAAAAATCTAGTTTAATAACTAACTAATTAATAAATCTTATCAAAAAAATTCATTTAAAGTATCCTTGGCTGTATGTAATAGAAACATAATTTTTTTGTATCGTGATGATAATTTAAATCATACTCAATGTTTTAATCATTAAATTAGATATTCTAATCACACCATTGAATAAAAGAACCTTTCAAAAAATTAAATTAATATTTTTTTAAATTATATTGTAAACATTAAAAAAATCAAATTATGGATTTTAAAAACCAATGAAGAATATTCAAAAACAATATTTATTTTATGAAGACATGGATTTGGAAATGAAGGTTTTCTGACTAAAATATGAGAAATAAGGTTGGATTTCCATAAAAAGTAGTTTGGACCATTTCATGTAACAAACAGATTATAATGGAACATAAAAATAAAAATTTTAGGAATATCTATTTCATAATAAAAAAATGGTTTTATAAAAAAAGGATCATATAATTTCATTATTGTAAATTCATAGATAAACATTCCTTATTAAAATGGGATTGAAACACAATCCTCTTACTACCTTGGTAACATTTGAATCAAAGGACCAATTAATTAAAAAATGGTACATTAATTTTAAAAGGGTAATAATTAATTAACATGTCAAATAGGGTGCATGTACACATAAGAATTTTTTTTTTAAATATAAATCTGTATCCCGAAGAAAAAGAATTCAAGACGAATAACCCCTAAAAATATCCTATTATTGAATTTTGAATTGATCAATATATTGATTGTGTGTAATCATTTTTAAATCATTGAGAATATATTTTCAATACCAAGATCAAAAAAATTCCATCATAAAAATATTATTTACACAATATAATCAATAGATATGCGATGTATCCCATGGAATGAAATGGAGTAAATAATCCCATTAAAACTTGGTAACATTGTATTTAACTCCTCTTGGATGATATAATTTGAATTCTAAATTAAAATAAAATGTAGTATGAATGATTGATTATGTAATATGAATAATGGAATTATATACCTTATATAATAGAAATTATATGTATTAGAGTAAATCATTTCTCAATAAAGGGAAGTTGTAATGAAATCACATACCTTGAGTCCAAACATTCCATGTATGTCATTTAGCTTATACAAAAAAAACATATATAAATTATGAACTTCAAAAATATTATTTTAATGGTTACTATTTTATCACTAAATTATTTTCAACAATTAATTTGTTGAGATATTAAATTACATAATCAGATATAATAGATTTTATTGTTTTGTGGTCGTTTATTTCATAATTTCATGTTGGATTTTCTTTACTGAACATTGTCAAAGGTGTAATTGTAAAATAAACTCTAGAATAATAATAATTACATAATTATTGTAACATACCGCCCATCCCATTGGCTTGAGGGGGGATGGAATGCTACTTGGACTTAACCAACATTACCATGGCGCCAAGAGATTGAAATAAATTCCAAGGGCTTCAAGAATAATTGGGGAACGATTTTACCTTATGGTAAATTCATCCAACCAAAAAATACATTATCAACATTCTATACTATGCATGTCAACAATGAATCCCAACCCAAACATTACCTAATGAAAACCATACTATTCCATAATAATTCTCAAATTCCAATACCAAAAAACCAAAACAAGAGTACAAAGTGGATGAATAAACAACAATACCCTAATGAACTAGGACACCATCCATATTTCCACACCATGCTCCATGCTCTATGCAACGCAACATCACCAAAACATCATGTCAAACTACACACTAAATGAGGTGATTTACTCTTACCATTTTCTCAGAACAAAATTTTTAAAAAAGCACCAATGTTTAAAAGTATGGGTTGAGTAATAAAACATAGTAGGATTCTCCAAAATGAATTCCCTGCACACTACATTAAGATAAAATAATTAGCATATTTATATAAAGAAATTTATATGAAACATTAAATAATGCGTCAACATAAAACAAGACAAACACTCCTTTACCAATAAATTTTCACTCAAATTACCACAACACATAGTAATGAAAAACAACTATTCCACAAGCCATTTCACTATTTCATGTTAGCACAACAATTTTCAACTTTTATAGCAACACACAAAAAGGGAACAACCATTGGGGAACTTCTCGTCTAAATCCATTGACTACATTTCAAATCAAGTGGTACTTCACGCCCGCCTATCCATAATGGTATCCCTTATGTCCACTCACCATACTCTTTTTATAGTGGAACTCCCTTCCCACATAACATCATTCCAATAAAAACATAAAATCCACAAACCAATAACCTTTCACATAAAAAACTAATTCCACAACAAGTATCCAGGACTGTGTCATAATAAAAAAGAAATCCCTTGGAGCATCATCCATGTAATATCAAACTTTAATAAAAAAAACCCCTTTTTATTGAAAATAATTTTATTAATCCATTTCTATAAAACCACCCATGTTACCAATTTTAAAACCAACATATTAAAATCCATCAACATGAGCATTTCACTGCAAAACCCATTTCCCCCCAAAAGCACCAAAATAATACCAAAGAGATTTCTAAAAAATTTAGCACATAAAAATAACTAATTAATTAAAGTAATACCTATTAACTGGAAGAACCATTCTAGTTCTAACAAAGTGTTGTTGGGATAGAATCCACAAACAATTACGGTTATTGGAAAATCGACCCACATGCTACCACACCCCAAATCTAGACAAACGCTCCACCAAAACCACAATAGGTCTCTTTGATATCACTAAAAAGCTATAAAATCGACATAGATGGGAAATAAAAACCTATGATTTAAATGAAACTTTTGTATATCAAAAAACAATATAGAGGGAAGTGTATATTTTGAGAAAACAACAAAAAAACCAAGAGAGAAGACTTACCTAAGATGAACCACCTTCAAACCACCATGAAACTCCATCATATCCCTTCCAATATGTGATGGAGAGACCCCAGAACCTTTAATAATGAAAAATACTACGTAGTGTTCATATGTGAGATGATTTGGGAGAGTTAGTATTAATCTTGAATAACCCCATTAAAAGAATCCATTTTAAAGGGTCGCATTGTTAGATCACACAATTAGAAAAACCGTGCGCAAACCGTGTACCTTTTTCTGCCTCAAAGTTGTATATTGCATGGCCTCCTGGAATGATTAGAAAAACTGTGCACAAACCATGCACAACCCCACTTCCCACAATGGTTATCTCCCATAATTTCCCCTTAAACGTTCTCAAACTATGCAGCCTTAAAAGGCCAATAATGTTTTCCAAAACCATCCAAAATTCTCCCATAATCCACCCAACCACCATATATAAATAAAAAGACCTAAATAAGGGTTATATACCTCAAACTGGGGGGGGGATAAGTTCTCCCCACCATTGTAATTTCTATCCTAGGAAATTTTTAAACCATCGCTTTTACAAAAGAGCATGGCCCATTACTGAACATCTCTTCCTCCCACTCCCATGTCTCATCCATAATCTCACCATGCTATTGATAAACCAAAACAGAATGGATTATTTTACCTTGAAAGTCATTATCATGCCTATCCATAGTCCACAATACCATGTTCATCAAGGATGTATCTTATTCTTTCTCAACACGGTCCCAATGAATCACCTCATCACAATCTGGTTGATATATATTCAACTGGATCCCAAGAAACAAATTGTGCACCACACTAAACCATGGTGGAAATACAAAACAATAATCCTCCTTTTCAATCATCTCATTTATCTCAAAAGGACCAATATACCTCGAAGATAACATACCTTTTTTCCTAAACCGGCAATGTCCCAACCTAGGAGTGATTCTCAAAAACACATGATTACCCACCTCAAATAACAATGGTCATCGAAGATAGTCCATATATGACTTATGAAGAATATGTTCTATTCCCATCCTCTTCCTGATCAACATGATTTTATATCTAGTCTCTTGGAGAAGGATTGATTCAATATTTTAAGTCCCACCCATTTCCACAAAACATAGTAGATAATGACAAAGACACCCATACAATGCATCAAATAGATCCATATATATTGATTCATGATAACTGTTATTATAGGATAACCATAAAAATGGAAAGTGATCCTCCCATGAACCACCAAAATCCATCACACAATCCCTTAGAATATCTTCTTATGTTTTTTATCCTCTCAGATTGGACATCTGTCTGAGGATGATACACCATTCTCATCGCAAACATTGTCCCAAGAGATTGCTTCCAGGATTTCTAGAAAACAAGATCTCATCCTTGGATCTCTTTCTGATATAATAAAAAATGGATCAACATGACTCTTTACCACTTCCCAGATATAGATTTTGGATAGATATTCCATTGTATGAGATTCGAAAATCATGAATAAATGTTCTGATGTTGTGAGCCAATCCAAAATCACTCATATGACATTGTGTTTGCTGACCATTTTCATAAGACTAGTAAAAACCCCATTGCTATTTAGTCCAATTTTAATAATGGGATTGGTATGTATTCCAATATTTATGTTGGTCCATGATACTCTAATGTGATCTACTGACAAGTCATACTTCTCAAGAACAATTTGGCCATATCCCTTTTCATACCATCCCACAAAAACTACGCATTCAATGCATTATACATCCTTTTAATTCATGGATTGAAATCCCACATGTAATGATGATAATATCTAAAAAGTTCCTCTTGATAAGTCACTGGTACCACCATTCAATTTCAAAAACAGAAGACTAGATTCTAGTTCAGTTCACAGCCCTCAATGGTCTCCCGACCATTGATTATTATCGTCATCACCAAACACTCAGTATTAGATACTAGTGCCTCATTAACTGAAGAAACCATGTAAGGACCAACGGAACCAGAAATAAGAAAGCATTGTTATCCTGGTCCTCAAAATCCAACTACATGTTATTTATGATGGACATAAACTTCCACTGATATGATACATGTTTAAACACTTGACCATATTATTTTATACATAATTAATCAATTACCAAATTTCCATTACCCAGTGTGTACATTATTTATGCAATAAAACATCAAAATATATTCCATCTATATACTTTACCTCAAATTCAAGTCTTTCTATGAAAAAATACGATTTAAGCTCTTGTGATCAGTAAAAATTGAAAATTTATCACTGATAAAAAATGACGTCATATATTTAAATCATGAACCACTTCCACAATCTCAAAATAATTTGTTTGATAGTTATTATCATGAACACTCAACTTTTGTTCGCTATATGTGACCACATGATCCTCCTTCATGATAACACACCCCAATCCTGGTCCTGAAGTGTCGTAATACACAACACACCCTTTCCAATGATCAGAAAAACCCATGATTGGTTCTAATGTAAGGTGGCCCTATAGATCTTAAAATAATTTCTAAAACTACTCATCCCATTGAAATGGTATATTATTACTTATAAAAACTGTATTTTGTGAATCCAATCAAGAAAAATCACAGACAAAACATCGATAATATCAAACTTGACCAAGGAATCCCTATATCTCAAAAACATTATTTGGTAGTTTCTAGGAGATAACCACAAATATCTTTTTTTCAGATCAACTGAAACACCTCACTCATAAATGACATGGCCAAGTAAATAAAGTAGATATATATTAGAAAGTCACACATTGACAATTTGGAAAACAACCGATGATTCTTGAAGATTCCCGACATTATATTCATATGATACTCATGATCTAACCTTGTCCTAGAATACTATAGTTTATCATCCAAAAATAACAAAAAAATAATCAAAATATCTATGAAATATACAATTTATAAATTCCATGGACACTGTAGGAACCTTTATTAGACCAATGGGTAGAAACGCATACTCATAATGGCCATATCTAGTCCTGAAATCTGTTTTGGGAATATCTTATTTCCTAACACACAATTGATTATACACTGAACTCATGTAGATCTTGGAGAACCACTAAGCTCCCCTCAACTAGTCAAATAAATAAACTATATGTGTATGTGGATATTAGTTCATTATCGTAACATGATTATGTCTATAATAATCAACAGAGAGCTGCAGAGTTCCATGAACCATTTTAACAATCAAAATCAGCACTATCCATAGAGATGTGCTAGGCTCGATGAACCCATTGTTTTATAACTCTTCCAACTTCACCATTAATTCCACCAAATTTAAAGTTTCCATATTGTAAGACATGAATTGATATAGGACTGGTCCCCAAAAAAATATAAATTGTAAACTTCAATTCTCTAACAAGTGGAAACAAAAAATAATTATTTGGGAAATACGTCCATAAACTGATCCACATCTTCCAAAAGAAAACTCTCCTCAATACCTTCCACTGATTCCAATGTCTAATATGGTAACTGATATGAGACTGTGCCAACAACCGGTACCAAAAAATATGTTGAACCCAACTATTCTTTGTCTCCCCTCGAAAGGGATGTTCACCACCTTACTTCATCATAAAACTAACTGGTCACACATAAAAATTAATATGGCCCTTAAACATCACCAAAAAATCTATTCAAAATATTATATCATAATCATCCATCTCATGAACTGATAAATCCCACATCAATTCAATGTCATCCACACCTAAGCAAAAAGATATATAGAGGAAAGTTCGACACGCTTTTAAACCCAGATGAGTTTATAGTTTCAAAACAGAAGGAATTATTTCCACATGTAAACCTAAAAATAATAAACAATACAAGAAGAAATAAAATAATTTGAATAACCTGTATCAATTAAAGCATTCATCACTGTGGAATTTAATGTAACCGTACATCGCACTATGGATAGTCCCAACTGATTAACCACCATAACCTACTCAGATCATAACAACTACTTATTTTCTACACTCTTCTCTCTGTTTTCCTATTGAGGAGTCATGTTGTTCCTAAAATCAACATGACTTACTTTACTATACTGCTAAGGGGTATTCTCTTCCTCTCATCCCATCAATGCATAAGAGCCCTACAACCCTTGAGGAGTGTCATAAACACCCGAAATCAGGGCATTCTGACATTATCACTGAATATATCTCATATAATTATTGTTATGACATACATGAGGTTGTTCCTTACAATCCATCTTTATATTACCTATTGAGCCGTACTAAAAAAAATTCATCTTACATTGAGGCTTCATAAGAATATTAACTCATCCTACCATTGGATTCTAAATCATACTCCAACCCTATAAAAATGTTTCCCTCTTATTTTTGAACCCAATGTTCGAGTTCCCACTCTTCCCCATGGGTACCCAAAATCATCCCACACCTATATCCCCAAAAATTTCTCACTAATCCTTTATAACACTATTCATCATTTATCTGTAATCATTTATACACAACACTTCTATCTTGGATTGAATTTCCTAGTTCAACCCATTTTCAATTTTTCCCCATAATGATTCACTACCCACCAACTTGGGTTCAAACATCACTAACATCATAAACATATATACATATTCGATTACTACAATGTTCCCCTACTTCAAACTGATGAACTCTATTGTACGCTGAATTTTGAACATATGATTGTAGGCTTTTTAAAAAAAATACATCAAAATCATCCCATGTCAGACCATGGTCAGTCCCACCATATACATCCATCTCCTATCATTGAAGGGAATGATATTTAACATATATGTGGCTAGTTTACTTTCTAAACTTCCAATGTTCAAAACAATTAAAAAATATTATTCATTATGTTCACTAATGCCTCATCGATTTCGGGTTCCAAATCACCCCTAGAAAGGGGTGGATTCTGCTTTTAAAAATGGACCCTATGATCCAAATGCATCGGTTATTCCACATTATTCACACTACCCACTGCTTGGAGGTATTTATACATACATTTCACTAGTTTCTGGTTCACCTAGGGATCATTTTCAAACACATTTTCAGTAGCTTCAACCAATTGGTCACTACGACGTCTACCCGATGCCATTTTATTCAAAAAAAACAACCATTATCCCACTCCCTTAGTAAAAAAGGGTATAAAATTTTCAAATTCAATTACATAATTACTTTCACAGTCATTATTTACATATGTTCACATTTCCCATATAACAATATTCTGAAAAATCTACTATGTTTTGATAATTGACCCTTTTTGAAAACACCACAAGTTTCCATGTTTCAAATATTTATGTCTTCAAACCCAATTCATATTTCTCAAAATCCACACATTAATATCACACCATAAATAATAATTCCATAATGATATATGCATCATATAGGGAACTCATTTCAACCATGTGGGAATGATCATCTTATTGGCTATACCAACAACAATGAGATTCCCATTTCTTATAAGTGTCTCTAAAACACTTATGAGCCCAAATCCTTGGTTAAATGGTGTTGATCATAAAAGGGTTATCGATGTCCTTTTAGGCTATAAATTACATGTTCTAACAATATTATGAATATATACCATCCCAACTCAATTAATAGACCATGAACAAGTGTTAACAGCACGATTGATAGTTAACACCAAAGGACCAATCAACTGCTTTTACATCAAAGCCAAGGACCAGTCAATCTGATACCACTTGTAACATCCCTCCCCATCCCATTGGCTTAAAGGGGTGGAAGAATGCATGCATGGCCTGAAGATATGTTCCCAGGGTTCCAAAGGATGGAAATAAATTTTTAGGGCTTCAAGAATCATTGGGGAATGAGTTTCCATTTATGGTAAATTCTACCAACCAAACAAGCCATTTTCAAAAAACTAAATGATTCATGTCAAGAATGAAACCCAACCCCTACATGACAAATGGAAAACCGAAATATTCTATAACAATTCCAAAATTCCATTACCACCAAACTAAAATATGAGTACAAAGTAGAAAATTTAACCACAACACCCCTATGATATTGGACATCATCCACAACTCGACAACAAGATCAACACTCAAAGCACCACAACATCACCAAAGTATCATGTTGAACCGCTCAAAAAGTTAGATGATTTACTCTTACATGGGTCTCAAAACCCAACATCTGCAAAATCACTAATGTTCCAAAGAAGGGGGTGAGTACTAATACTCAATAAGATTTCCCCAAATGACTTATCTATACACACCACTAAGATAAAACCATTACCACATTAATATAATTAATTTTATAAAATTTATTAAATAGTGCAATGACTTACAACATGATAAACACTCTTTTACAGACCCATTTTAACCCAAATTCCCACCACACATTAGAAATCAAAACTTTCATGCAACATGACATTTAACCCTTTCACATTAGCACAAAATGTTTCATCATTCATAGAAACACGGAACAAGGAAACACACACATTGGAACATCTCGTCCAAAACCGTTTACTACATTCCAAATCATGTGGTACATCCCACCCAACCATCCTTGATGGTGGCCCCTCCGTCCACTCTCCATCCAATTTTTATAGTGGCACCACCCACCCACTTTACATCATTCCAATCACAATCATAACATTCAAAAGCTAATAACCAAGCATATAACACACCAAGGCCACAATAATATGCCAATAACTGTTTTATAACCACACAATCCCTTGGAGAATCATCCAGGTTATATCTCATTTCAATAATGTAACCCCTTTTTATTGAAAATAATTTTCTCAAACAATTTTTATAAAATAACCAAATTTATTGTTTTTAAAATCAACATTTTAAATTCCAACAACAAGAACATTTCACCACAAAATCGCATTTTCCCAAAAATCCCCACAACACTACCCGAGGCATTACAAAAAAATTTTAAACATCAAAATCACCAATTAAATCAAGTGAAAGCTTTTAATTATAACATGACTTCACATTCTAACAATGTGGATTCAAGAGAAAAGCCACCTACCATTAGGGTTTTGGTGAAATCATCCCACAATAAACTACACCACAAATCCTGAAAAACACTCCCCCAAAACAACTCTAGGTAACATTACCAATCACCAAGAGGACCTAATATAAACACTTTTGGCTACCAAAACCCTAGATATACATGAATTAGATAATGGTCTAGAAAACCAACAGTGAGGGAAGAGTATATCTAGAGAAAACCACAAAATGACTAAGAGAGAATAATTACATGAGATGAACTCCCATCAAACCACCTAGACACCCCTTTGAATCCATTCCAAAATTAGTTGTAGATCACTCCAAACCCTTGATAATGTCAAATAAAAAGTAGGGTTCATATGGTAGAACATTTGGGAGAGTTAGGGTAAATCTAGACTAACCACATTTAAAAAACCATTTTAAAGGGATACCCGGTTAGCTCGCATAGTTAGACAAATTGTGCACTAATCGGGTAACTACTACTGCCTAAAAGGTGAATATTTCAAAACCTCCACCCATGGTTAGATGAATAGTGTGAAAACCATGAATAACCTCCCTTCCCACACAGTTACCTCGCATGGTTTCCCCTTAATTGTGCTCAAACCGTACATCTTTAAAAGGCCCCCAAAGCTTTCCAAAACCTTCCCTATCTCTCCCAAACTCAACCGAAACACCTTATATTAATAAAATGACCTGAATAATCATTACATACCTCAATATGGGGGTTATAAAATTTTCATTTTTATAAATTATTAATACGTAAACAAACCAATTGTGACTATTATGAAAAATGAATTATGTTACAATCACGGAGACACTAGGCCATACGTATGCATACAAAATTTATTCATATTTTAAAGATAATGAGGGAAATAAGGTTAGTATATTTTTTTTATTCAAATAATAATTATTATAAAATTAATTCAACACTATATCTTAAAATAATTTTATATATTCTAGCTATTTTATTTTTTGATTAAAAACAATTCGCATTGCTTCTTAGAGCTGGTAATCCGCACATAAACATTAACAATGTTATCCTTTTTAAATTGAAGGAATGATATGAAAATATATGAAATATTATCGTTGAATTATTATAATTATTTTATGAATAATTTCTAAATACAATAAATAAATATTTATATTCATTAATGGGATGCAGTAATGGAAAATAATTACATCAGTTCGGGAGGCGATAGTCCATCTTACAAACAAGAAATTGTTTCATTTTAAATATTATGAAATTTTATATAGATTTATCATATGAAATGAAAATAATAAAATATTATTAAATATGATGTAATTATTTTTCATCTTCAATGAATACTATTTTATGTATGTGGAGAAGAAACAATTACAAAAAATTTAGTTAAAATTTTAGTTTATTTAGTATATAACATCATTATTTATTTATTAACCCCTATAAGGTAAGTGTAATTATTAAAATTAGACCACTATAATTTTTTAGGGATATTAGGATTGGTTTTTGATAGTTTATGGAAAAAAATATAGTCTCTTGGTGTGTGGAGAAGAGTGAATAGTGGGTTTCACTTTATAAGTGAGGGGAGGGGCACATTTTGAAATACATTAAATTTTATAATATAATATGTTTCTACCTCATTTAAAATGTTCCCAAAAAGACATGGACTATAATATAAGTATTATATTGTCATTAAAAAATTATAAGATAATTTTTATATGATTATAAATCGTTTTAATCTTAATTATTTGGTATAATTATTTGATTAACTATATTTATCCTTAAATATGGTAAGATATTTTTCAATATAAAAGTGTTAAAAATATACTTCTACATTGAAAATTACCTCTAAAATGTAAAATGGATGAAAATTTTACAAAATAAAACATTAATTAATCTTTATTTATTATATTCAAAATTAATTTAACAAAATATATTTAAAATTAACTATCATTAATATAATTTTAATAATAATACATATAATGTGACTTTAGAAACAACATGTCAAAAAAAATTATTTAAATCCAACTTATTTAACCAACAATAATACAATATTATCAATTATAAAATAAATGGGAAAACCTAATTAATCCAAAAGATATTAATTTAGTTTTTTTAAATCAGTTACATTAATATTCTCAGGCTTTTACAAGAAATATGCCAGCACAGAATAAGTATTTTTTGAAATTATTCAACCACTAAAAATTAAAAATAAGATATAATTATAAATATAGCTATATTATTTAAAAAAATTAACATTATTATTTAATGAAAACATAATTTTTTCAGTATTTTAACAGATAGTATAAATTGAAAACCATGAGATTGATATTTTATTTTTATCTTTATATAAAATTAAATATATGTCATTTTGAAAGACAAAATGTTCCAAATTTCTATAAAATAAAATTTTGGATTATGATTGTGTCACCACCCTCATATATTATATTAAAAGAATATTATAATGTCATTTTTATTCTATATCATAATATGTTTAACATTATTAATATGATTTATCCATAGTGAAGTGAGAAATATTTATAACATTTACTATTCAGAAGGTAAAAAATTAAAGGGAATTAATTAAAAATATTGAAACTCATAATTACAAATAGTTATTTTTTTATGAATATCAATTCACATTTGTTGTAGATTTTTATTTAAGATTAATACCACAAAGTGAATTGAAATGTATTTCTATAAAAATTTAATTTTTTAGTATAGAATATTATCTACCTCAAATTAATGTTTAATATTGATTCCAAAAAAATATTAAATTTTTTTAATAAAAAATAACTCATGAAATTTTAAATACATCTCATAATTTAAATTTAATTTTTAAATATTAGAATGAAAAATATTTATTTCAATATAAAATCATTACTTTTCATATTTCATTTTAAATTCAATATTTTCATAATACTATGTAAAATTAGTCCAAATCTAATAATTTAATTATGATTAAAAAGAAATTTATTTTTCCCTTTAGTAGAAATATAAAATTTTAATTTAATTTTTTTAGTAAAACTATATAATGTCTGAAATTCCCTTTTGGTTTGAAGCGAATCCTTTTTCATTTCATTGAAAAATTACATAATATTATTATAATTAAATTAATTCAATATAATATTATTAATTAATATTAATAAATCTGAAAATTGATTTATCTGAACATTACCTAGGATGTTATAGTCATTTTCTACATCCCATGTCCCTCTTGGATACTTAATCATTAGTTCTATTATCTATTTTCCAATTCCATTAGTGTATAAATAATAATGATATCCTTTGTTTAAATTTTTCATTGGACCTTTATATATTATAATTAAATATTGAATATCACTTTTTTCCTAATCTTGCCTTAATTCATAGTTAGAAACACTATTTATTATGCAGGTATAGAAAAACCTCACTAACTAGTGAAATGTTATTATTTGACACTAGTTCCTTCAAGTTATGTCTTCATTATAAATATCCATTATCTACACGGTAATAGCCCGAGATTTTATGAAAAATATTCTTTTTAATTTTATTAATGTCTTGTGTTGTACGCTACACCAAAAGGAGCTTGCACAACACACATCCTTGACTTTCCTTGCATTACACGCAATCGCGACCTTCCTCGATAGCGTGTGTAGTACGCAATACCGAGTTTCACTAAACAACGATATGCTACTAAAATATTATTAAAACTAGCCGTTATGAATAGTAATAACCACTTTTTAAATTTTAGAAATTTTAGCTCTCAAAATCGACATCATTTTTGGATTCGGTGTATCGAATTTAGCCTAAGGTGAAATTTTGGTATTTTTCGGATAACTTTCATATTCTGATGAATAGTGAAAATTACTAAATTATAATTAAAAAACAACTTTTTTAATCGAAATAATGAATAGTGATAAATTATTAATTTGAGTGGTTTTAAAGTATATTTAGAATATATTTTTACAATTTAATACAATGTTGGTCATTGAATGTAATTTCACATTTAAACCAGACATAATCAAGTGTCAATCTTTTGATAGATATTGTTTCTTAAAAACACGCTATTTTTTTAACAGCGGGATTTAATTATAAAATTAATTAATGCAACATCTATGTTATGAATTTGGTAAAATAGACTTCATTTTTGAATTCGGAATATGAAATATAGCTTAGGATGAAATTTTGGCATTGTTCTGAAAAACATCAATTTTTGATGAATAGTGAAACTACTAAGTAGTAGTTAAAAAACTGAATTTTTCATAAAACATAATTTTACCGCTTCTGTGAATGGAATTTCAAAAATACGAGAGACACAGTTGATGTCATTATGTAAAATGTGGTTCAATGAGATGAAAATAATTTTTGGTGAATAGTAACTTTTTACTTTTATTTACCACGGTTAAAAGTAAATAGGGTAATTAAGGGTAAGAATGATATTAATATTACCCTAACACATGTCCTAATTCTATTGGACAAGTGTATCTCGACCAAAAACAACATTAAGTGTAAAATATTATCATTTAGGCCCACTTGGATTAGATTAGGACATTTATTATTATTTAATTCAAAGAAGAGTTAAAAGAGTTAAAATCAAAGTATATTTACTAAAACATTTTTTTAAAATAGGGTTGTACATAAGATAAATTCTATTTTCAATATTCATTAGAAAGCTAAAGAGATTTCATACATGATGGTATTTTATTTGTAATTTTTAGACATCAAATAATTTAATTTATTTATGACACAAAGATGATGCAGTAATTATCTTATTAATGAAATATTGACATAATTGATATTATAAATACCAAAATAAATGTAATTTAAGACTTTTTATGAATTACACTAATTTTATAGGTTACTATGATATATTAGTGTTGATTTAATCAACTTGGTTCGAACATATAATTCTGTTATGACTTTCACAAAAATCATATATCAAATAGTGTCAAAATTGACACAAAATAGTTTTTAAATCAAATATTATATTATTAATAGTTATTTTATTCCTAAAAATCTAAGGTTCGGCCAAATGACATATATAAGGATATATGTATTAATTATATACAATTTGGGGTTCGTTTGGCATGTTATAGTAAGTGTATTAACCATATAGTGAAAGAAAACAAAAAGACACGGTAAAAGTTAAATTATTTAACTTAGAGTTAAATCTAATTGATAAGGGTAAAATAATACCCTAAACTTGTCTAAATCCTATTGGATGATAGTATTTCGACCCATCCCCACATTATCTTCGAAATAATACCCTTTGGAACCATTATAAACCGATTTTGACTTTAATATAAAATAATATTTTGAGATATTCCTAAGGTGCCCCTCTCCTCCCTTATAAAAGGGCACCTACTCCCCCTCCTCCTCACACCAATTTGAGCACTCAAGCTCTGAAAAACCCTGCCATTTTCTCCTCTCCACTTCCCTAGAATAATCCTAGAGGTCGTGGTCTTGTTCAAAGACCAATCTTAGTTCCCTAAGTGGAGGATTCAAAGAGGCGTTCCAAAGAAGAGGTAATATCCATTACCGATCTTTTCAATTTCTTTCTTCTTCAACTTCTTCTTCTTTAGTTGTTTCATTATAAAGTAACAACATCAGTATTACTTACATACTGATATGTTATTATAAATATGAAACAAACCTAATTCACCTTCTATCCATCCTACGGAAAAATGAAATCACCGCGCGTGCGTACATACGGAATACTGTCTCCACGCCGTGGTGTAATCTATTTTCCACCATCACCTTACAAGGATGGGTATAATGGTGTAATGAGTAACTATTTATGATTATTATAATGTAATATTGATACTGAAATAATATCAATGTACGTCAGGCTTAGGGTCTCTACAGTTGGTATCAGAGGAAAGGTTTAGTCACCCTTTGGAAACTAGGATGCGAGAACTTTAGTGAGATCCCTAGAGATATTTCTAAGGTATGTCTAGGGATGTCCCTAAGGTTAAGTATATGTATAGGTTATAGTACTAGAATTACGCTAACGATCATAGAATTAAACCTAAGATGTTAGATATTGAAGGTACTCCCCCTTTATTATGTTGTTTTCCCTAGCATGATTTTTGCCTCTCACACTATTCTTTTTGGGTTTTAGACGATGGCTGGAACCCGAAGGAACCGTGTTGATCAATGAAATTGACAATGCAATGATTGCCATCTTGAACAAAGAAATGTTATGGGAGATGGAGTGAAAAATCTTATTGCTATACTTACACAAGCTATGAATCATTCTGGACTTCCAAATGAGCAGAGAAAGGAACAATATTCTATTGAGTCCTTCATGAGGCAATGTCCACCTTCTTTCAGTGGGTCTTCTGATCCACTTGTTGCTGAACAATGGATCAGTACCACTGAAAAGATATTTTCAGTTCTTCAATGTTCTGAGCATGATAAAGTCATCTTAGCAGTATATCGTTTGGAAGGTGAAGCTAATCAATGGTGGAATCTTATCAAGAATACGAGGCAAAGAGATGAAATTGAGTCCATGGAATGGGACGAGTTCAAGAACTTGTTTTTCAGTAAGTACTTCCCTCGTATTCTTCGACCAAAGATGGAAAAGGAGTTTTTTGAGATGAAGCAGAAGGATGATGAATCAGTTGGTATATACGAAGAAAATTTTACAAGACTTGAAAGGTATGCATCTGGCATTATCATCCAACCTGAAAGTAAAGTTGATCGATTTTTCAGTGGCTTAAAACCAAGACTTCGAAGGGAATTATCTATAAGAGACTTTAGTAGCTATGAAGAAATTGTGCGTTGTGCTATCAAGGTATAAATGGAAGTTGGTGTTACATATCCATCTCATGGTTTTGACAAGAAATGAAAGATGGAGTTCAAGGAGAAATCTCAGAATAATGGTGAAAAGAAGATGAATGTTTCCTTATGCACAAAGTGTGGGAAGAAGCATGGTGGATATTGTCTTAAAGGGACTAGAAAATGTTTTAAGTGTGGAAAATAAGGACATCGAGCAGCTGAGTGTCAAAGTAATTGAAAAAGGGATTCTAATGATGTGAATAAAGCAAACACTACAGAGAACACACCACCAACACTTCAATGCTTCAAGTGCAAGGAAATGGGGCATTATGCTAATAAATGCCCTAATCCAAGGGTTAGTGATGATCGACATGAGCAACCGCTTAAGGAAAAGGAAAAAGGGAAGTCACATGTGATCACCATTGGCGATGTTGAATATGATAACGATGTGGTGGAATGATTAAGAGTTTATGTAATGGGATTCCAAAATAATGTTGTATCATAAAGTATTGGAATATTTATGTATTGGTCTAATGTGGTATTCAAAGTGATTGAGATATTTTTGGAAATAAGATGATATGAGCATAATGAAGGGAAAATGAGAAAATGAAATGTTTAACAGTATTTATGAGCACATGATTGATATAAGGACTAAGTGATATCATTTTTTGAGTATATAGAATTTTGAGGATTTTGGTATGTGGAATGTGTTAAATTTTAACTGCATTCATGTTTTCACTAAGGTATTCAAGATAATACATGATTAAGGACTTTAAATGTTTGGAATGTGACTAACAAAACATATCTTATGATATATGGGGATCGACGATGGTGTTAAATCTCTGGTAATCGTTTTCACTATGTTATGAGAGTGGACTGCAGTATTATGGATAAGCCTAAAGATTGGAATTGATTATGTTGGACATAAGTTAGTATTGTTTAAGGATAGAAGTTTTCTCGATATTATTGATGGGATGTTATAGTAATATAGTTTTAGAAAAAGGACAACCTGCAGGACGGGCGACAGCCCATCGCGTCGGACAAGGCTGTGGAAATCGAACCCACAACCGAAGTGCGACTGGCATTTATCGCCTACCACTGGCCTACAGGAAGTCCCTATTTAGTATAAACTAGTTTTATTATATTAAGCTGTATGACATATGATGTATAAGTCCATTTTAAGAACCATATATGATTAATCTCACTTTAGATCGTCTTATGTATATAATTTTGCTAACCTTTTGTTTGAGACAGATGGAATGACCCGTCATTCTATCACATGATCTGCTAACACTTCACGAATAACAAATTCAACTTCATTTATTTAAGAGATGAAGTGGAAATTGTTCAAGGCACGAACAACAGTGAGATTGTACCAAAATAAAGTAAGTATTTATTATAATTCAAATTTTCAACTTTAGGGAAATGATCTTGAAAACCAAAACTGTTGTCCTAGTGATCTTATACCTGATGAATCAGATGGTACCTTATATCATCACAAATCTATGGATTTGTGATTACTGGCTTTTCCATAGCCATGTTCTCTACCACTCTCCATCAGAACATGATGGTTATATTTCTCTTCCATATCCATATTTTCACCTATGTGGAAACCCAGTGATTAGTTTATTTGAGTAATCATTACATTTCATACTTTAGTTTTTAAAGCCATGTTTTGGAATTCTTTTTTACGATGTGGGTTTATATTAAAGAAACTTTCGAATAGTAAACCATTTATAACCCCGACGAATTTCGAGGGCGAAATTCATTTCAAGGGGGGTAGAATGTAATAGCCCGAGATTTTATGAAAAATATTCTTTTTAATTTTATTAATGTCTTGTGTTGTACGCTACACCAAAAGGAGCTTGCACAACACACTTCCTTGACATTCCTTGCATTACACGCAATCGCGACCTTCATCGATAGCGTGTGTAGTACGAAATACCGAGTTTCACTAAACAACGATATGCTATTAAAATATTATTAAAACTAGCTGTTATGAATAGTAATAACCACTTTTTAAATTTTAGAAATTTTAGCTCTCAAAATAGACTTCATTTTTGGATTCGGAGTATCGAATTTGCCTAAGGTGAAATTTTGGTATTTTTCGGATAACTTTCATATTCTGATGAATAGTGAAAATTACTAAATTATAATTAAAAAAACATCTTTTTTAATCGAAATAATTAATAGTGATAAATTATTAATTTGAGTGGTTTTAAAGTATATTTAGAATATATTTTTACAATTTAATACAATGTTGGTCATTGAATGTAATTTCACATTTAAACCAGACATAATCAAGTGTCAATCTTTTGATAGATATTGTTTCTTAAAAACACACTATTTGTTTTAACAGCGGGATTTAATTATAAAATTAATTAATGCAACTTCTATGTTATGAATTTGGTAAAATAGACTTCATTTTTGAATTTGGAATATGAAATATAGCTTAGGATGAAATTTTGGCATTGTTCTGAAAAACATCAATTTTTGATGAATAGTGAAACTACAAAGTGGTAGTTAAAAAACTGAATTTTTCATAAAACTTAATTTTACCGCTTCTGTGAATGGAATTTCAAAAATCCGAGAGACACGGTTGATGTCAGTAAGTAAAATGTGGTTCAATGAGATGAAAATAATTTTTGGTGAATAGTAACTTTTTACTTTTATTTACCACAGTTAAAAGTAAATAGGGTAATTAAGGGTAAGAATGATATTAATATTACCCTAACACATTTCCTAATTCTATTGGACAAGTGTATCTCGACCAAAAACAACATTAAGTGTAAAATATTATCATTTAGGCCCACTTGGATTAGATTAGGACATTTATTATTATTTAATTCAAAGAAGAGTTAAAAGAGTTAAAATCAAAGTATATTTACTAAAACATTTTCTTAAAATAGGGTTGTACATAAGATAAATTCGATTTTAAATATTCATTAGAAATCTAAAAATATTTCCTACATGATGGTATTTTATTTGTAATTTTTAGACATCAAATAATTTAATTTATTTATGACACAAAGATGATGTAATAATTATCTTATTAATGAAATATTGACATAATTGATATTATAAATACCAACATAAATGTAATTTAAGACTTTTTATGAATTAAAATAATTTTCTAGGTTACTATGATATATTAGTGTTGATTTAATCAACTTGGTTCGAACATATAATTCTGTTATGACTTTCACAAAAATCATATATCAAATAGTGTCAAAATTGACATAAAATAGTTTTTAAATAAAATATTATATTATTAATAGTTATTTTATTCCTAAAAATCTAAGTTTCGGCCAAATGACTTAGATAAGGATATATGTATTAATTATATACAATTTGGGGTTCGTTTGGCATGTTATAGTAAGTGTATTAAGCATATAGTGAAAGAAAACAAAAAGACACGGTAAAAGTTAAATTATTTAACTTAGAGTTAAATCTAATTGATAAGGGTAAAATAATACCCTAAACTTGTCTAAATCCTATTGGATGATAGTATTTCGACCCATCCCCACTTTAGCTTCGAAATAAGAACCTTTGGAACCATTATAAACCGATTTTGACTTTAATATAAAATAATATTTTGAGATATTCCTAAGGTGCCCCTCTCCTCCCTTATAAAAGGGCACCTACTCCCCCTCCTCCTCACACCAATTTGAGCACTCAAGCTCAGAAAACCCCTGCCATTTTCTCCTCTCTACTTCCCTAGAATAATCCTAGAGGTCGTGGTCTTGTTCAAAGACTAATCTTAGTTCCCTAAGTGGAGGATTCAAAGAGGCGTTCCAAAGAAGAGGTAATATCCATTACCGATCTTTTCAATTTCATTCTTCTTCAACTTCTTCTTCTTTAGTTGTTTCATTATAAAGTAACAACATCAGTATTACTTACATACTGATATGTTATTATAAATATGAAACAAACCTAATTCACCTTCTATCCATCCTACGGAAAAATGAAATCACCGCGCGTGCGTACATACGGAATACCGTCTCCACGCCGTGGTGTAATCTATTTTCCACCATCACCTTACAAGGATGGGTATAATGGTGTAATGAGTAACTATTTATGATTATTATAATGTAATATTGATACTGAAATAATATCAATGTACGTCAGGCTTCGGGTCTCTACAGTTGGTATCAGAGGAAAAGTTTAGTCACCCTTTGGAAACTAGGATGTGAGATCTTTAGTGAGATCCCTAGAGATATTTCTAAGGTATGTCTAGGGATGTCCCTAAGGTTAAGTATATGTATAGGTTATAGTACTATAATTACGCTAAAGATCATAGAATTAAACCTAAGATGTTAGATATTGAAGGTACTCCCCCTTTATTATGTTGTTTTCCCTAGCATGATTTTTGCATCTCACACTATTCTTTTTGGGTTTTAGACGATGGATGGAACCCGAAGGAACCGTGTTGATCAATGCAATTGAAAATGCAATGATTGCCATCTTGAACAAAGAAATGTTATGGGAGATGGAGTGAAAAATCTTATTGCTATACTTACACAAGCTATGAATCATTCTGGACTTCCAAATGAGCAGAGAAAGGAACAATATTCTATTGAGTCCTTCATGAGGCAACGTCCACCTTCTTTCAGTGGGTCTTATGATCCACTTGTTGCTGAACAATGGATCAGTACCAATGAAAAGATATTTTCAGTTCTTCAATGTTCTGAGCATGATAAAGTCATCTTATCAGTATATCGTTTGGAAGGTGAAGCTGATCAATGGTGGAATCTTATCAAGAATACGAGGCAATGAGATGAAATTGAGTCCATGGAATGGGACGAGTTCAAGAACTTGTTTTTCAGTAAGTACTTCCCTCGTATTCTTCGACCAAAGATGGAAAAGGAGTTTTTTGAGCTGAAGCAGAAGGATGATGAATCAGTTGGTATATACGAATAAAATTTTACAAGACTTGCAAGGTATGCATCTGGCATTATCATCCAACCTGAAAGTAAAGTTGATCGATTTTTCAGTGGCTTAAAACCAAGTCTTCGAAGGGAATTATCTATAAGAGACTTTAGTAGATATGAAGAAATTGTGCATTGTGCTATCAAGGTATAAATGGAAGTTGGTGTTACATATCCATCTCATGGTTTTGACAAGAAACGAAAGATGGAGTTCAAGGAGAAATCTCAGAATAATGGTGAAAAGAAGATGAATGTTTCCTTATGCACAAAGTGTGGAAAGAAGCATGGTGGAGATTGTCTTAAAGTGACTAGAAAATGTTTTAAGTGTGGAAAATAAGGACATCGAGCAGCTGAGTGTCAAAGTAATGGAAAAAGGGATTCTAATGATGTGAATAAAGCAAACACTGCAGATAACACACCACCAACACTTCAATGCTTCAAGTGCAAGGAAATGGGGCATTATGCTAATAAATGCCCTAATCCAAGGGTTAGTGATGATCGACATGAGCAACCGCTTAAGGCAAAGCACAAAGGGAAGTCACATGCGATCACCATTGGCGATGTTGAATATGATAACGATGTGGTGGAATGATTATGTGTTTATGTAATGGGATTCCAAAATAATGTTGTATCATAAAGTATTGGAATATTTATGTATTGGTCTAATGTGGTATTCAAAGTGATTGAGATATTTTTGGAAATAAGATGATATGAGCATAATGAAGGGAAAATGAGAAAACGAAATGTTTAACATTATTCATGAGCTCATGATTGATATAAGGACTAAGTGATATCATTTTTTGAGTATATAGAATTTTGAGGATTTTGGTATGTGGAATGTGTTAAATTTTAACTGCATTCATGTTTTCACTATGGTATTCAAGAGAATACATGATTAAGGACTTTGAATGTTTGGAATGTGACTAAAAAAACATATCTTATGATATATGGGGATCGACGATGGTGTTAAATCTCTGGTAATCGTTTTCACTATGTTATGAGAGTGGACTGCAGTATTATGGATAAGCCTAAAGATTGGAATTGATTATGTTGGACATAAGTTAGTATTGTTTAAGGATAGAAGTTTTCTCGATATTATTGATGGGATGTTATAGTAATATAGTTTTAGAAAAAGGACAACCTACAGGATGGGCGACAGCCCATCGCGTCGGACAAGGCTGTGGAAATCGAACCCACAACCGAAGTGCGACTGGCATTTATCGCCTACCACTGGCCTACAGGAAGTCCCTATTTAGTATAAACTAGTTTTATTATATTAAGATGTATGAAATATGATGTATAAGTCCATTTTAAGAACCATATATGATTAATCTCACTTTAGATCGTCTTATATATATAATTTTGCTAACCTTTTGTTTGAGACAGATGGAATGACCCGTCATTCTATCACATGATCTGCTAACACTTCACGAATAACAAATTCAACTTCATTTATTTAAGAGATGAAGTGGAAATTGTTCAAGGCACGAACAACAGTGAGATTGTACCAAAATAAAGTAAGTATTTATTATAATTCAAATTTTCAACTTTAGGGAAATGATCTTGAAAACCAAAACTGTTGTCCTAGTAATCTTATACCTGATGAATCATATGGTACCTTATATCATCACAAATCTATGGATTTGTGATTACTGGCTTTTCCATAGCCATGTTCTCTACCACTCTCCATCAGAACATGATGGTTATATTTCTCTTCCATATCCATATTTTCACCTATGTGGAAACCCAGTGATTATTTTATTTGAGTAATCATTACATTTCATACTTTAGTTTTTAAAGCCATGTTTTGGTATTCTTTTTTACGATGTGGGTTTATATTAAAGAAACTTTCGAATAGTAAGCCATTTATAACCACGACGAATTTTGAGGGCGAAATTCATTTTAAGGGGGGTAGAATGTAATAGCCCGAGATTTTATGAAAAATATTCTTTTTAATTTTATTAATGTCTTGTGTTGTACGCTACACCAAAAGGAGCTTGCACAACACACATCCTTGACATTCCTTGCATTACACGCAATCACGACCTTCATCGATAGCGTGTGTAGTACGAAATACCGAGTTTCACTAAACAACGATATGCTATTAAAATATTATTAAAACTAGCTGTTATGAATAGTAATAACCACTTTTTAAATTTTAGAAATTTTAGCTCTCAAAATGGACTTCATTTTTGGATTCGGAGTATCGAATTTGCCTAAGGTGAAATTTTGGTATTTTTCGGATAACTTTCATATTCTGATGAATAGTGAAAATTACTAAATTATAATTAAAAAAACATCTTTTTTAATCGGAATAATTAATAGTGATAAATTATTAATTTGAGTGGTTTTAAAGTATATTTAGAATATATTTTTACAATTTAATACAATGTTGGTCATTGAATGTAATTTCACATTTAAACCAGAAATAATCAAGTGTCAATCTTGTGATAGATATTGTTTCTTAAAAACACGCTATTTGTTTTAACAGCGGGATTTAATTATAAAATTAATTAATGCAACTTCTATGTTATGAATTTGGTAAAATAGACTTCATTTTTGAATTTGGAATATGAAATATAGCTTAGGATGAAATTTTGGCATTGTTCTGAAAAATATCAATTTTTGATGAATAGTGAAACTACTAAGTGGTAGTTAAAAAACTGAATTTTTCATAAAACTTAATTTTACCGCTTCTGTGAATGGAATTTCAAAAATCCGAGAGACACGGTTGATGTCAGTAAGTAAAATGTGGTTCAATGAGATGAAAATAATTTTTGGTGAATAGTAACTTTTTACTTTTATTTACCACAGTTAAAAGTAAATAGGATAATTAAGGGTAAGAATGATATTAATATTACCCTAACACATTTCCTTATTCTATTGGACAAGTTTATCTCGACCAAAAACAACATTAAGTGTAAAATATTATCATTTAGCCCCACTTGGATTAGATTAGGACATTTATTATTATTTAATTCAAAGAAGAGTTAAAAGAGTTAAAATCAAAGTATATTTACTAAACCATTTTTTTAAAATAGGGTTGTACATAAGATAAATTCGATTGTAAATATTCATTAGAAAGCTAAAAATATTTCCTACATGATGGTATTTTATTTGTAATTTTTAGACATCAAATAATTTAATTTATTTATGACACAAAGATGATGTAGTAATTATCTTATTAATGAAATATTGACATAATTGATATTATAAATACCAACATAAATGTAATTTAAGACTTTTTATGAATTAAAATAATTTTCTAGGTTACTATGATATATTAGTGTTGATTTAATCAACTTGGTTCGAATATATAATTCTGTTATGACTTTCACAAAAATCATATATCAAATAGTGTCAAAATTGACACAAAATAGTTTTAAAATCAAATATTATATTATTAATAGTTATTTTATTCCTAAAAATCTAAGGATCGGACAAATGACTTAGATAAGGATATATGTATTAATTATATACAATTTGGGGTTCGTTTGGCATGTTATAGTATGTGTATTAAGCATATAGTGAAAGAAAACAAAAAGACATGGTAAAAGTTAAATTATTTAACTTAGAGTTAAATCTAATTGATAAGGTTAAAATAATACCCTAAACTTGTCTAAACTCTATTGGATGATAGTATTTCGACCCATCCCCACTTTAACTTCGAAATAAGACCCTTTTGAACCATTATAAACCGATTTTGACTTTAATATAAAATAATATTTTGAGATATTCCTAAGGTGCCCCTCTCCTCCCTTATAAAAGGGCACCTCCTCCCCCTCATCCTCACACCAATTTGAGCACTCAAGCTCGGAAAACCCCTGAAATTTTTTCCTCTCCACTTCGCTATAATAATCCTAGAGGTCGTGGTCTTCTTCAAAGACCAATCTTAGTTCCCTATGTGGAGGATTCAAAGAGGCGTTCCAAAGAAGAGGTAATATCCATCACCGATCTTTTCAATTTCATTCTTCTTCAACTTCTTCTTCTTTAGTTGTTTCATTATAAAGTAATAACATCAGTATTACTTACATACTGATATGTTATTATAAATATGAAACAACCCTAATTCACCTTCTATCCATCCTACGGAAAAATGAAATCACCGCGCGTGCGTACATACAGAATACCGTCTCCACGCCGTGGTGTAATCTATTTTCCACCATCACCTTACAAGGATGGGTATAATGGTGTAATGAGTAACTATTTATGATTATTATAATGTAATATTGATACTGAAATAATATCAATGTATGTCAGGCTTCGGGTCTCTACAGTTGGTATTAGAGGAAAGGTTTAGTCACCCTTTGGAAACCAGGATGCGAGAACTTTAGTGAGATCCCTAGAGATATTTCTAAGGTATGTCTAGGGATGTCCCTAAGGTTAAGTATATGTATAGGTTATAGTACTATAATTACGCTAAAAATCATAGAATTAAACCTAAGATGTTTGATATTGAAGGTACTCACCCTTTATTATGTTGTTTTCCCTAGCATGATTTTTGCCTCTCACACTATTCTTTTTGGGTTTTAGACGATGGCTGGAACCCGAATGAACCGTGTTGATCAATGCAATGGACAATGCAATGATTGCCATCCTGAACAAACAAATGTTATGGGAGATGGAGTGAAAAATCTTATTGCTATACTTACACAAGCTATGAATCATTCTGGACATCCAAATGAGCAGAGAAGGGAACAATATTCTATTGAGTCCTTCATGAGGCAACGTCCACCTTCTTTCAGTGGGTCTTCTGATCCACTTGTTGCTGAACAATGGATCAGTACCACTGAAAAGATATTTTCAGTTCTTCAATGTTCTGAGCATGATAAAGTCATCTTAGCAGTATATCGTTTGGAAGGTGAAGCTGATCAATGGTGGAATCTTATCAAGAATACGAGGCAAAGAGATTAAATTGAGTCCATGGAATGGGACGAGTTCAAGAACTTGTTTTTCAGTAAGTACTTCCCTCGTATTCTTCGAACAAAGATGGAAAAGGAGTTTCTTGAGCTGAAGCATAAGGATGATGAATCAGTTGTTATATACGAAGCAAATTTTACAAGACTTGCAAGGTATGCATCTGGCATTATCATCCAACCTGAAAGTAAAGTTGATCGATTTTTCAGTGGCTTAAAACCAAGCCTTCTAAGCGCATTAGCTATAAGAGACTTTAGTAGCTATGAAGAAATTGTGCGTTGTGCTATCAAGGTAGAAATGGAAGTTGGTGTTACATATCCATCTCATGGTTTTGACAAGAAACGAAAGATGGAGTTCAAGGAGAAATCTCAGAATAATGGTGAAAAGAAGATGAATGTTTCCTTATGCACAAAGTGTGGAAAGAAGCATGGTGCAGATTGTCTTAAAGGGACTAAAAAATGATTTAAGTGTGGAAAAGAAGGTCATCGAGCATCTGAGTGTCATAGTAATGGAAAAAGGGATTCTAATGATGTGAATAAAGCAAACACTACAGAGAACACACCACCAACACGTCAATGCTTCAAGTGCCAGGAAATGGGGCATTATGCTAATAAATGCCCTAATCCAAGGGTTAGTGATGATCGACATGAGCAACCGCTTAAGGCAAAGGACAAAGGGAAGTCACATGCGATCACCATTGGCGATGTTGAATATGATAACGATGTGGTGGAATGATTAAGTGTTTATGTAATGGGATTCCAAAATAATGTTGTATCATAAAGTATTGGAATATTTATGTATTGGTCTAATGTGGTATTCAAAGTGATTGATATATTTTTGGAAATAAGATGATATGAGCATAATGAAGGGAAAATGAGAAAAAGATATGTTTAACAGTATTCATGAGCTCATGATTGATATAAGGACTATGTGATATCATTTTTTGAGTATATAGAATTTTGAGGATTTTGGTATGTGGAATGTGTTAAATTTTAACTGCATTCATGTTTTAACTAAGGTATTCAATAGAATATATGATTAAGGACTTTGAATGTTTGGAATGTGACCAACAAAAGATATCTTATGATATATGGGGATCGACGATGGTGTTAAATCTCTGGTAATCGTTTTCACTATGTTATGAGAGTGGACTGCAGTATTATGGATAAGCCTAAAGATTGGAATGGAATATGTTGGACATAAGTTAATATTGTTTAAGGATAGAAGTTTTCTCGATATTATTGATGGGATGTTATAGTAATATAGTTTTAGAAAAAGGATAACCTGCAGGACGGGCGACAGCCCATCGCGTCGGACAAGGCTGTGGAAATCGAACCCACAACCGAAGTGCGACTGACATTTATCGCCTACCACTGGCCTACAGGAAGTCCCTGTTTAGTAGAAACTAGTTTTATTATATTAAGCTGTATGACATATGATGTAAAAGTCCATTTTAGGAACCATATATGATTAATCTCACTATAGATCGACTTATGTATATAATTTTGCTAACCTTTTGTTTGAGACAGATGGAATGACCCGTCATTCTATCACATGATCTGCTAACACTTCACAAATAACAAATTCAACTTCATTTATTTAAGAGATGAAGTGGAAATTCTTCAAGGCACGAACAACAGTGAGATTGTACCAAAATAAAGTAAGTATTTATTCTAATTCAAATTTTCAACTTTAGGGAAATGATCTTGAAACCCAAAAATGTTGTCCTAGTGATCTTATACCTGATTAATCAGATGGTACCTTATATCATCACAAATCTATGGATTTGTGATTACTGGCTTTTCCATTGCCATGTTCTCTACCACTCTCCATTAGAACATGATGGTTAGATTTCTCTTCCATATCCATATTTTCACCTATGTGGAAACCCAGTGATTAGTTTATTTGAGTAATCGTTACATTTCATACTTTAGTTTTTAAAGCCATGTTTTGGTATTCTTTTTTACGATGTTGGTTTCTATTAAAGAAACTTTTTAATAGTAAACCATTTATAACCCCGACGAATTTCGAGGGAAAAATTCATTTTAAGGGGGGTAGAATGTAATAGCCCGAGATTTTATGAAAAATATTCTTTTTAATTTTATTAATGTCTTGTTTTGTACGCTAAACCAAAAGGAGCTTGCACAACACACATCCATGACTTTCATTGCATTACACGCAATCGCGACCTTCCTCGATAGCGTGTGTAGTACGCAATACCGAGTTTCACTAAACAACGATATGCTATTAAAATATTATTAAAACTAGCCGTTATGAATAGTAATAACCACCTTTTAAATTTTAGAAATTTTAGCTCTCAAAATGGACTTCATTTTTGGATTCGGAGTATCGAATTTAGCCTAAGGTGAAATTTTGGTATTTTTCGGATAACTTTCATATTCTGATGAATAGTGAAAATTACTAAATTATAATTAAAAAACAACTTTTTTAATCGAAATAATTAATAGTGATAAATTATTAATTTGAGTGGTTTTAAAGTATATTTATAATATATTTTTACAATTTAATACAATGTTGGTCATTGAATGTAATTTCACATTTAAACTAGACATAATTAGGTGTCAATCTTTTGATAGATATTGTTTCTTAAAAACACGCTATTTGTTTTAACAGCGGGATTTAATTATAAATTTAATTAATGAAACTTCTATGTTATGAATTTGGTAAAATAGACTTCATTTTTAAATTCTGAATATGAAATATAGCTTAGGATGAAATTTTGGCATTGTTCTGAAAAACATCAATTTTTGATGAATAGTGAAACTACTAAGTGGTAGTTAAAACACTGAATTTTTCATAAAACTTAATTTTACCGCTTCTGTGAATGGAATTTCAAAAATCCGAGAGACACGGTTGATGTCAGTAAGTAAAATGTGGTTCAATGAGATGAAAATAATTTTTGGTGAATAGTAACTTTTTACTTTTATTTACCACGGTTAAAAGTAAATAGGGTAATTAAGGGTAAGAATGATATTAATATTACCCTAACACATGTCCTAATTCTATTGGACAAGTGTATCTCGACCAAAAACACCATTAAGTGTAATATATTATCATTTAGGCCCACTTGGATTAGATTAGGACATTTATTATTATTTAATTCAAAGAAGAGTTAAAAGAGTTAAAATCAAAGTATATTTACTAAAACATTTTTTAAAATAGAGTTTTACATAAGATAAATTAGATTGTAAATATTAATTAGAAATATAAAAAGATTTCCTACATTATGGTATTTTATTTGTAATTTTTAGACATCAAATAATTTAATTTATTTATGACACAATGATGATGCAGTAATTATCTTATTAATGAAATATTGACATAATTGTTATTATAAATACCAAAATAAATGTAATTTAAGACTTTTTATGAATTACACTAATTTTATAGGTTACTATGATATATTAGGGTTTATTTAATCAACTTGGTTCGAACATATAATTCTGTTATGACTTTCACAAAAATCATATATCAATTAGTGTCAAAATTGACACAAAATAGTTTTTAAATCAAATATTATATTATTAATAGTTATTTTATTCCTAAAAATCTATGGTTCGACCAAATGACTTAGATAAGGATATATGTATTAATAATATACAATTTGGGGTTCTTTTGGCATGTTATAGTAAGTGTATTAACCATATAGTGAAAGAATAAAAAAGACACGGTACAAGTTAAATTATTTAACTTAGAGTTAAATCTAATTGATAAGGTTAAAATAATACCCTAAACTTGTCTATATCCTATTGGATGATAGGATTTCGACCCATACCTACTTTAGCTTCGAAATAAGACCCTTTTGGAACCATTATAAACCGATTTTGACTTTAATATAAAATAATATTTTGAGATATTCCTAAGGTGCCCCTCTCCTCCCTTATAAAAGGGCACCTCCTCCCCCTCCTCCTCACACCAATTTGAGCACTCATGCTCGGAAAACCCCTGCCATTTTCTCCTCTCCACTTCCCTAGAATAATCCTAGAGGTCGTGGTCTTCTTCAAAGACCAATCTTAGTTCCCTAAGTGGAGGATTCAAAGAGGCGTTCCAAAGAAGAGGTAATATCCATTACCGATCTTTTCAATTTCTTTCTTCTTCAACTTCTTCTTCTTTAGTTGTTTCAATATAAAGTAATAACATCAGTATTAATTACATACTGATATGTTATTATAAATATGAAACAACCCTAATTCACCTTCTATCCATCCTACGGAAAAATGAAATCACCGCGCGTGCGTACGTACGGAATACCGTCTCCACGCCGTGGTGTAATCTATTTTCCACCATCACCTTACATGGATGGGTATAATGGTGTAATGAGTAACTATTTATGATTATTATAATGTAATATTGATACTGAAATAATATCAATGTACGTCAGGCTTCGGGTCTCTACATACACATATGAAATCACTATTTCTACACGTCATTATACATGATTGTTCGTATAAAGATATATAGTAGCCATGTTTTCACTATTTGCTAAGAACATTGTATTGTATAATGGTATTGAAAATGATATTGTAATCAGTGATATCATAAACATATATAAAATCATTTATCAAAAATTATTATATGCCTACGTTTATTTAATTCACTAAGTCACATTCACTAATAAATTAGATTCCCAATAAATACTATCTCTAATTCCCTCATAATTATTAATAACACTTTATGATATAAAAATGTAACTCAATGTGACTGGTTGATATTTTCATTAACAAACTATGTATGAACACACATCATACTAAAGTTTATTCTGGTAATTTATCTGTTTTATTATCAAATATTAACTCTATGATTAATTTCAATTATATAATAATCCCTCTGAAAATTCAAACCCTTTCAAGTTACATCAAATTTCCCAATATTGTCACTAAATATTTTTTTATCCTAAAAAAATATGCATCAATTTTCTATTACATATTTTCCTTTTTAGAGTTCATTTAATGAAGAACTATTCCAAATATTATTTTTTTACACCAACAATACTTCTACCCTAACTATATTTTTCTAGATTTCAATGAAAATGATATAAACTTATACCATATGATTTTGATAGAACTTTTTCATTATATATGTTAATCACACAATAGTAAAGTCATCTAACTGATAAGAAATAAAACAATATAATCATCAATAATTTCAATCTCTAATATTAATTAAAACACATATAATTATATGCTTCGGTATTTATTTTTTGTCTGTCCCACATCCCTATAACATTCAACTCTAATAAATAAATATATTCATGAAAATTATAATTATTCATCCACCTTCACTCAATCATAATGTATTTAAATTATCTTATATACAAGTCTATGGAATAATATAAAATAATATTTTCCTTCATCATTAAATAAACAGAAAATAATTTAATTAAATAATAAAGTATTTCATATATTTGAAAATAATGTAGGAGGAATTGTTACACCACTTGCTTTTAAAAGAACACTATATTTGATGGTTTATACAACACACAAAACCAAACAAAAAAAACCCTGAAAATATTATTATTTTATGACTATATAAAATAACGATTGAATTGGCATGTAAAGATAGATGTAACCAATGTATGATATATATATATATATATTTCTGTACAAATCAATAAAAATTAATTGATAAATTATTAAGAAATATTTTTATTGTTATTAATAATGTAATTTTATTCATCGAAATATTTTTTCTTCAAAAATTTCTTATTATTTTTTTGTGATATAATATAATATTTTTATGTATATTATTCAAATTATAATTGAAAAATTAATATTTTTATATAAAAATATCAACATTTTAGTTGTATGAAAATAAGATGATTTTCTAGAGATATTGTTTTCCAGTGAATAATGAAAAATATTATTTTTATTTGATTTTTTTCAATAACATAGAAAGTTAAATTTTTAATTAAATTTTATTAAAAGTAAAATTAAATCTATTTTATTATTAATAAAAAAATTAATTTCATGGAAAATTAAATTATTATAGAATTTGGTATATAAAATATAATATTTTAGATATCATTTTATAAAAACATTATTCTATGCAATGTTTTTAATTTTTATATTAAATTATTTTCAACCCATTATATAAATTCAATCATGAAAAAATTTAATCCATATTTTTAATTACCATTTCCATATTTATTAAATATACCCCTTTAGTTTTTTATTATAATGAATAGTAACTATAGTGAAATTCCGTAACCTCAATAAACGTATAATGGATTTATTATGAATAAAACTATTTTTATACGGCTTGAAATTCATCTAAAAACATTCATTTTTTTCATTAGATGAATGTATATTATCCATAATAGTCCAAAATTTAATTATATTAACCTTTTCCATTTATAAGTAATTTTTAGCATTATAATATTTAAGTACAATATAAAGTCAAAAATTTCACTATACTCTATTTAATATCTATAATATTTTGTGATAGGGATAAAAAAATATGTTCAATTATGTTTATTTATTTCATATATTATTTAATTATATTTATCTTCTTAATTTATTTTTTTGTTTTAGTGATAATATAATTACCTCAAATTAATAGGCAATGATCACACATTTCTTGTGCAAGAAATGGTATAATCAAGAAAATTATTTTAAAAACAGTAAAACCAATACATTTTGGGTGAGTTATATTGTCTTATAAATTTTATAGATGATAATAACATATTTTTGATGTGTAGAAGGTTTTATATACAAATCCCATTATTTTCATTACATTTTCAAAGTAAAATTATGTGAATATATCTTAAAATGAAATTAATAGTCTCTAATGATTAATATATCATATTAACTTATTTAAAAAACCTATTTTTTATTGGGGAAAATTGATTTTTTTAATAATATTACATATTTTATCCATTTATGATCTAATTATCACATTATAAATATAATTATAAATCCTTAATATTAACAAATATATTACAATGAATAAGATTAAATTTTTTTAACCATGGGGGTTGACCAAAATATAATGTACGACGTGATAGCTAAATATATCAAAATATAATTATATGATTATATTATGAACTTATAATACTTATATTTCAATCCATTTTATTTGGGAGACATTTTATATGAAATAGGTATATGATATATTATAGTATTTCATCTATTTAAAAAAAATTATTCTTTTTAAAAATTATTTTGATAAATGAATTAAAATTTATGAAAATCTTATATTATAAACTATTAATTGTATATGGTGAAAAATATAATCTGTGATCTATTAATTGGAGAATTATATTTGGATAGTAACTTTCTTGACACCTAAAAATTAATTAATAGTGATGTCAAGATAATTGTTGAAAATGTTAATTGATGGTTAAAAACTAGACTAACATTTATAAAACAACCAAAAAATGTTCAAATTTTATTTCATGTGAGTATTTAATCATATATTCTCATTATCAAATAATTTTTTCATTATGGATCCATTTTACCATGAAATTAAATTTATATTATTTTAATACTATAGGTAATTCCAAGGAATTCTCACCACTCACTAATAAAGGATAATATCATCTCCTTCACTATTATAAATTTTTGTTCCTTATATAAAAGCCAATACAAGAAATTATTCCTTAATACATTATTTAACCACATTATATGTGTATTTTTGTTTCTAAATTCCACTTCATTATTATAACGCCCCATACTTTACATACATTGTTAATACTTCAAAATTGAAGCATACGTATTACAACATATAACAAAACCACGAAAGGACCGTATAGGTATAGTGTCTTTAGAAACTGGGAAACATAAACAATTTGTTCATAAAGCGTCTACACTATCTCCCATTTATTTCATCATATCTATAGTCCCTTTTGGCATATCTTACTTAAGAACATTCTCCCTGATCTGGGGAAATAAAACATACAAAAGGGTGAGCTCAAATGCTCAGTAAGGGTAAACAAAAGAAATATCAATCCCATCATATTCATAAGAACATAACATTTTGGAAATCTTACCCTGCAAAAGAGATCATAATTTCATAACATGGGATAAATCATGGTAGTGAAATGTAATCACAATAATCATAACTTAAAACATGAAGCTTTGTGGAATACACACATAACCATATAGAATCATTTCTTAGTAGTCAAGACTCATTGCCAAGACTATCTTAGTGGACAAAGTCCATTTCTGAACCGAGTTCACTCCTCGTTTCAGTCCTATTTCACTGAACCGGTTTAACCTGCCGTTCCAGCAATGTCTATATCATGAGATATAAAATCTTTACCTAATGCATTGGATAGAGGTATAGGTCCCACCCATCTCATAATGATACCATTCTTATGTGTGCCACAAAATCATTAACCATACATCATAGGATAACCCATGTAATAAAAATGGGAATCTTAAACATCATGACATCATAAAACAATTCATATAAGATAAAGTAATTCATAAAAATAATTCCATCACAACATAGTCAAATCAATGTAATAATAGGGATAGAAACAGAACCCTTTATTATCTTAGATGGAATATAATTTTGATAAAACACTTGAACTTCATTCTTGAGGAAAATATCCTTTCTACATCAAAAACACTTTTCCTTTCTTAACATGTCATAAAATTATAAACTAAAAGAAGTTGATTACAAATAAACTTGAAAACATATAAAGGAAGCTTCTTGGAAATAATTTTTTAAAAATCCATTCATGCCATATAAGTTAAAAAAACATTCTTCTCATACTTTTGTCGGAAAAGTCAAAAAGTACCTCATACGAAAAACAACAAAATATTCCTTTCATATCTTTCACTAAAAACTCACCGAAGGGTAAAATTGGATTTAAAAAATTGTAGGTGTATGGAAATAATATTACATATTGAGGGAACATGTATGTGGATGATAAAATACACCTCAGTAAATACCAAAGTTTTAACAATCTCGGATAAAAATGAGATTGTGATATTTTCCCTTACCTTAGGTCTGATTTGCTTCGTAAGTGTCCAAACCTCCTATATAATGATTTAAATAATGTTATTGACTTATTCCAGAATCATACTTATTTTTATGATATCATATATGGTCATATTCTTAGCTTCTTATTAGTAATATTTCATTACTACTTGTTATTCGGGTGTTTATTACTTTTTGTTCTTATGCGGGTTTTGTTGAATAAATTCTTATTTTTCTTTTTTAGGTTATAGATACATCATTTACAGAATTTTATTAGTGTAATATATATCATATTCATTCATTCAATTCATTTATATAATCATTATGCAATGAATATCATGTAGAACGAGTCGCATCACATCGTGGAGACGGTATTCCATACGTACGCACGAGCGATGATATCGTTCCCATGATTGTGGAATTGTATTGGAGTGTATATATAATATTTCATAATCAATATCACTTTAAAATAATTATATATAGTCATTATTTACACCATTATACCCATCCAAGTAAGGTGGTGGTGGAAAATAGATTACACCACGGCGTGGAGACGGTATTCTGTACGTACGCACGCGCAGTGATTTTATTTTCCGTAGGATGGATAGATGGTGAAATAGAGTTGTTTCATACTTATAATAACATATCAGTATATTAGTGATACTGATGTTATTACTTCATAATGAAACAACTAAAGAAGAATAATTGGAAGAATAAATAAAGATGAAATAATCGGTAACGGGAATTACCTCTTCTTTGAAGCGCTTCTTTGAGACCTCCTTCTAGGGAAATAAAATTGGTCTTTTAAGAATACCATGACCTCTAGGATGTCTCTAGAGAACTGAAGAGAAGAAATTGGCAGGTTTTTGCTGATCATGAATGCTCAAAGTGGTGTGAGGAAGAGAGGGAGGAGGTGCCCTTTTATAAGGGAGGAGAGGGGCACCTTTGGAATAACTAAAAATATTATTTTATTATAACGCCAAATTCGGTTTTAAATAGATGAAAATTGATTTATTTAGAAGCTAAGGTGGGTATAGGTCGATATCCTCTCATCCAATATAATTTAGACAAGTTTAGGTTCTTATTTTAACCTTATCATTTATATTTAACATTATGTTAAATAATTTTACTTTTACTGTGTCTTCTTGGGTTCTTACACTCTAAGGTTAATAAAAAACTATAACAAGCCAAACGAACCCCAAGTTGTTTATTATTAATATATATAACCTTATGTAAGTCATTTTTCCGAACCTTAGATTTTTAGGAATAAAATAACAATTAATAATATAATATTTGTTTTAAAAACTATTTTATGTCAATTTTGACACTATTTAGTAATTGATTTTTGTGAAAATCATAACAGAATGATTAGTTCTAAAAAATATAATTAAATCAATAATAACATGTTATATTAACATATAAAATTATTGGAATTCATAAAAAGACTTAAATTACATTTATTTGGGTATTTATAACATCAATAATGTCAATATTTCATTAATAAGATAATTACTGCATCATCATTGTGTCATAAATAAATTAAATTATTTAATGTCTCAAAATTACAAATAAAATACCATTATGTAGGAATTATTTTTAGATTTCTAATGAATATTTATAGTCGAATTTATTATATGTATAACCCCAAATTAAAAATTATTTACTTATTAAACATTGATTATAACTATTTTAACCCTTCTTCATATAAATTTATAATAAATGTCCTAATCTAATCCAAGTGGGCCTAAATGGTCATATATTATTCCTAAGGTTGTTTTTGGTCGAATTAAACTTATCCAATAGAATTAGGACATGTGTTAGGGTAATAATAATATCATTTTTACCCTTAATTACCCTATTTACTTTTAATCGTGGTAAATAAAAGTAAAAAGTTACTATTCACCAAAAAATTATTTTCATCTCATTGAACCACATTTTACATACTGATATCAACCATTTCTCTCGGATTTTCGAAATTCCACTCACAGAAGTGGTAAAATTATGTTTTATGAAAAATTCAGTTTTTTAACTACCACATAGTGGTTTCACTATTCATCAAAAATTGAAAGTTTTCAAAAAAATAAAAAATTTAACCCTAGGCTAATTTCGATATTCCGAATCCAAAAATGAAGTCCATTTTGAAAAATAAAACTTATAAAATTTCAAAAAGTGGTTATTACTATTCATAACGGCTAGTTTTAATAATATTTTAATAGCATATCATTGTTTAGTGAACCTCAGTATTGCGTACGACGCCAGCTATCGAGGAAGGCCGCGATTGCGTGTAAAGCAAGCCAATCTAGTGTTGTGTGTAGAGAAAGATTCCTTTGATGATTTATATTACATAAAAACAAAATATTTCTCATAAAAGTCTCGGATGTTACATCTACCCCCCTTAAAATGAATTTCTCCCTCGAAATTCATCACTTTGTAACAAACATGTGAGGATACCTCTCCCTCATCATATCCTCAAGCTCCCATGTAGATTCTTCTAATTGGTGGTTCCTCCATAAAACTTTCACCAAGCGAGTGGTCTTGTTTCGTAGGACTTTTTTACTACGATCCAGAATCTCTATCGGCTGTTCTTCATAAGAAAGATCTTGCTCCAGCGGTATAACTTCTGAGCTAAGTACATGTGAAGGATCAGGTATGTACTTTCTCAGGAGAGATACATGGAACACATCGTGAACATGAGAGAGATTCGGTGGAAGATCCAATCTGTAAGCTACCTTTCCATCACGATCCAGTATTTTGAAAGGACCGATATAACTAGGGCTCAACTTCCCCTTCTTTCCAAATCTCATGACCCTCTTCTAGGGAGATATTCGTAAGAACACATTATCACCAACTTCAAACTCTAGGTCTTTTCTTCTGTTGTCGGCATAACTTTTCTGCCAACTCTGAGCTACTATTATGTGTTGTTGAATAGATCAGACTTTTTCTGCCATTTCATCAACGAGATCATGTCCTAATAGGTTTCATTCCCTAGCTTCATCCCAGCAAGTTAGAGTCCTACATTTCTTTCCATAGAGAGTTTCATAAGGATCCATCTGAATACTGGAGTGAAAGCTATTATTATAAGAAAAATCTACCAAAGGAAGGTGTTGATCCCAACCACCTTTGAAATCCATAGAGCAAGCTCTCAAAATATCTTCTAGAGTTTGAATTGTTCTCTCAGACTCACCGTCTGTCTGATGATGATAAGCAATGCTGAAACTCAACTCTGTATCCAGAGTATGATGAAGACTTCTCCAGAACTTCGAGGTAAATCTCAGATCCCGATCAGATATAATAGAAAGTGGTACTCCATGTAATCTTACCACTTCCTTTACATATATCCTGGCAAGCTGATCCAGAGATAAATCCTCTCTAATAGCAATGAAGTGTGCAGACTTTGTAAGATGATCAACTATAAACCAGATAACATTATTGCCTTTGGATGTTTTAGGATGTCATGTGACAAAGTCCATAGTGATGTTTTCCCATTTCCATTCGGGTATGGGTAATGGTTGTAACATCCCCTTAGAATTCTGTCTCTCAGCTTTAACTTGCTGACAAACCAAGCATCAAGAGACATATTCAGCAACATCTCTTTTCATGCCATCCCACCAGAAGTACTATTTCAGGTCCCTATACATCTTCGTGCTTCTAGGATGAATAAGGAATGAAGAACTATGAGCCTCATCTAGCATCTCCTTCTTTAAATCTGGGATGGGAGGAACACAAACCCGATTCCTGAACATTATTATCCCATCACAATCAAGGTTGAATTCAGGAATATTTCTCACCTTCTTTTGTAACTCGACATCTTCTTTCTGTGCTTCTTTAATCTTCACATGTATAGATGGTTGAACATTCATTTGAGAAAGATATGATTTCCCCATTCCATTATAATTCCAAGATCCATCCTTTTTAATTCCATAAATATTGGATCTTTTGTGATCCTCATCATGGATAAACTGGCATGGTCTTGTCGACTTAATGCATCTCCCACCTTGTTTGCTTTCCCAGGGTGGTAATGGATTGAGCAGTCGTAATCCTTAATCAGCTCTAACCATCTTATTTGGTGCATATTCAGCTCCTTTTGTGTGAAAAAATACTTTAAACTTTTATTATCATTATAAATATCACACCTTTCACCATAAAAGTAATGCCTCCAAATCGTTAATTCAAATATTACCGCAGCTAACTCCAAATCATGAGTTGGGTAATTTTGCTCATGGATTTTCAACTGTCGTGAGGCATAAGCTATCACCATATCATTTTCCATAAGAACACACCCCATCCCCTTCTTGGATGCATCACTATAGATCACAAACCTTTCTCCACTACAAGGTAGTGTGAGCACAGGTCCACTGGATAACCTTCTTTTCAACTCCTTGAAATTCTCTTCACATTCCTCCGTCCAAACAAACTTAACTCCATTCCGAGTAAACCTGGTGAGTGGATTAGATAATCGTGAAAAATCTTTCACAAAACGTTGATAATATCCAGCCAAACCAAGAAAACTTCGGATCTCAGTTACTGTTGTTGGTCTCGACCATCTTTCGATAACCGTTGTTTTTTTTGGATCCACAGATATCCCCTATTTTGAGATTATGTGACCCAAAAATGAAACTCTTTGAAGCCAAAATTCACACTTGGTATATTTGGCATAAAGATTCTCCTTTATTAGGGTCTTCAATATAATTCTCAAGTGATCTTCATGTTCTTCCTTTCTCTTTTAATAGACAAGAATATCGTCTATAAAGACTACCACAAATTGATCAAGGTAGTCTCTAAAGACTCTATTCATCAGATCCATAAAGATAGCAGGGGCATTAGTAAGACCAAATGGCATCACTATAAATTCATAGTGTCAATACCTTGTACGGAAAGCCGTCTTTGGTATATCCTCCCTTTTTCCCTTAATTGATGATACCCTGAATGAAGATCAATCTTGTAAAAGTATTGAGCTCTGCGTAGTTGGTCAAATAAGTCATCAATGCGTGGGAGAGGATATTTGTTCTTGGTAGTGATCTTGTTATGTTCTCGATAATCAATGCAGAGTCTCCCTGATCCATCTTTCTTCTTAACAAACAGAACAGGTGCTCCCCAAGGTGACATACTAGGGAGTAAGAACCCCTTATCAAGATTCTCTTGGAGTTTCTTCTTCAATTCCTGCAACTCAATTGGGTCCATTCTATAAGGTGTCTTTGAAATAGGCAAAGCACCCGGTACAAGTTCTATTGAAAACTCAACTTCACGATTTGGTGGAAGACCCGGAAATTCCTCCGGAAAGACATCATCAAACTCCCGTACAATGGGCATATTATTAATCGTGAGTTTCTCACTAACCATTTGAGATAAATAACGTTCATTCAGTGGAATCAAGACCCATAAGATGCATGAAATTTCCACTGGAAGGTTATGTTCATCCTTGCATCGATAGACGATCATAGATTGATCTGGAATATGAAATGTGACTTCCCTTAATTGGAAATTGATATGAGCTCCATATAAAGAAATCCAATCCATGCCAAGAATCACATCAAATTCCACTATAGGAAGGATCACAAGATTTGCAGGAAACACTTTCCCACAAACTTCAATCGGGGAAGACTTATAAACTTTTGATGCTATTGTTGTGCCATTAGGGGTTGTCAAAGCTTACTCAACATCTAATTGCTAAGGGTATATGGTGATAATCTTAGAAAATTATTCATAAATAAAGGAGTGGGTGGATAAATAATCAAATAAAACATTTGCTACTTTATAGTGGATGGTAAGTGTACCTTTCACCACATCGTTATCGTACTCCACATCGCTGATAGATATTGCATGTGACATTCCTTTGTCTTTAGCCTTAAGAGTTTATTGACGTCGACCATCATCATCAACCCTTGGATTTGGGCATTGATTGGCATAATGCCACATCTCCTTGCACTTGAATCATTGAAGTATGGTAGGGTCATTTTGTATATCCCTTCCTTTGTTTGCATCATTAGACATCTTCTTCCCATCATTGCGGCATTCAAATGCCCGATGACCTTCCTTTCCACATTTGAAACATTTACTTTTCCCTTTAAGACAAATCCCTCCATGTTTCTTTCCACACTTTGAGCATAAGGGAAAGCTCATCTTCTTTTCAGTGTGCTCTTTAGATTTTCCTTTGAATTCCATTTTCCTCTTCTTATCAAACCCATATGACTGATGGGTTACTCCAATCTCCATTTCATCTTTGAGAGCACATCAAACGATTTCCTTGTAGCTATTGAAGTCCCTTATGGCTAAGGCCCTTAGAAGACTTGGTTTTAAGCCACTAAAGAATCGATCGATCTTACTCTCAGGTTGGATAATAATACCAGAAGCGTACCATGCAAGTCTTGTAAAATTTTCTTCATAGGTACCAATAGATTCATCATCCTTTTGCTTCAGTTCAAGAAAATCTTTCTCCATATTTGTTCAGAGAATACGAGGGAAGTACTTATTGAAAAATAAGTTCGTGAAGTCGTCCCATTCCATGGAATCAATTTCATCCCTTTGCCTCGTATTCTTAATAAGATTCCACCATTGATCATCATCTTCTTCCAAATGATACACTGATAGGATGACTTTGTCATGTTCAGAACATTGAAGAACTGAAAATATCTTTTTAGTAGTACTAATCATTTGTTCAGCAAATAATGGATCAGTAGACCTGCTAAAAGAAGGTGGATGCTGCCTCATGAAGGATTCAAAAGAATGTTGCTCCTTCCTTTTCTCGTTTGGAAGTCCTGCATGATTCATAGCTTGAGAAAGATGTGTGAGCATGGCTACAAGATTTTTCATTGCAGCTCCCATAACGTTTGGTTGCTCAGGGGGACAATCATTGCATTGCCCGTCACATTCCGTAATAACACGGTTCCTTCGGGTTCCAGCCATTGACTAAAACCAAGAAGAATAGTGTGAGCAACACTTATTATAATAGGAAAACCACACAATCAAGAATAAAATTTCACACTTAAGGTCTTATGATAGGTTATTCATGGGCATTTCTAAAACACTAAGATTGTGTTCTATTCTTAGACTTATCATTAGGGTTCTTACGAAGGCTTTCACATCCTAGTTTCCAAAGGTTGACTATACCTTTCCTCTGATACCAACTATAATGGTCTGGAATTACTTCCAGTGGACTATAATTGATACCTATCAGGGCACTCCATGGGTGGCTACACCCCCTGGGCGGGACACACCATCATCCCCAGTGGCATCCATTTCTTCATGAAGCCCTTGGGCGGAGAGCCATGCTTCGTCCAACGCTCAAATGTGAGAGTTCCCAAGGATCGGATTCATTCCTACCTCCTTTTCCTATGATTCCAATTATAACGCCCCATACATTACATTCATTCTCAATACTTCAAAATTGAATCATACTTATTACAACATATAACAAAACCATGGAAGGACCGTATAGGTATAGTGTCTTTAGAAACTGGGAAACAAAAACAACTGGTTCATAAAGCGTATACATTGTCTCCCATTTATTTCATCATATCTATAGTCCCTTTTGGAATATCTTACTTAATAACCATCTCCATGACCTGGGGAAAGAAAACATACAAAAGGGTGAGCTGAAATGCTCAGTAAGGGTAAACAAAAGAAATATCAATCACATCATATTCATAAGAACATAACAATTTGGAAATCCTACCCTGCAAAAGAGATCATAATTTCATAACATGGGATTAATCAAGGTAGTGAAATGTAATCACAGTAATCATAACATAAAACATGAAGCTTTGTGGCATACACACATAATCATAGAGAATCATTTTTTAGTTGTCAAGACTCATTTCCAAGACTATCATAGTGGACAAAGTCCATTTCTGAATCGATTTCACTCCTCGTTTCAGTCTTGTTTCACTGAACCGGTTGAACCTACTGTTCCAGCCATGTCTATATCATGAGATATAAAATATTTACCCAATGCATTGGAGGTAGATATAGGTCCCACCCATCTCATAATGATACCATTCTTATGTGTTCCACAAAATCATAAACCATACATCATAGCATAAACCATGTAATAAAAATGGGAATCTTAAACATCGTGACATCATAAAACAATTCATATAAGATAAAGTAATTCATAAAAATAATTCCATCACAACATAGTCAAATAAATGTAATAATAGGGATATAAAGAGAACCCTTTATTATCTTAGATGGAAAATAATTTTGATAAAACACTTGAACTCCATTCTTATGGAAAATATCCTTTCTACTTCAAAAACACTTTTCCTTTCATAACATGTCATAAAATTATAAACTAAAATAAGTTGATTAAAAATAAACTTGAAAACATGTAAATGAAGATTCTTGGAAATAATGTTTTAAAAATCCATTCATGCCGTATAATTTATAAAAAGCATTCTTCTCGTACTTATGTCGGAAAAGTCAAAAAGTACCTCGTACGAAAAACGACAAAAGATTCATTTCATATCTTTCACTAAAAACTCACTGAAGGGTAAAACTGGATTTAAACAATTGTTGGTTGATGGAAATAATATTACATATTTAGGGAACATGGATATGGATGATAAAATACACCCCAGTAAATACCAAAGTATAAACAATCTCAGATAAAAATGAGATTGTGATATTTTCCCTTACCTTAGGTCTGATTTGCTTTGTAAGTGTCCGAACCTCCTGTATAATGATTTAAATAATGTTATTGACTTATTACAGAATCATACATATTTTTTTGATATCATATATGGTCATATTCTTAGATTCTTATTAGTAGTATTTCATTACTACTTGTTATTCAGGTGTTTATTACTTTTTGTTCTTATACGTGTTTTGTCGAATAAATTCTTATTTTTATTTTTAGGTTATAGATACCTCATTTAAAGAATTTTATTAGTGTAATATATATCATATTCATTAATTAAATAAATTTATATAATCATTATGCAATGAAGATCATGTAGAACGAGTCACATCACATCGTGGAGACGGTATTCCGTACGTACGCATGAGCGATGATATCGTTCCCATGATTGTGAAATTGTATTAGAGTGTATATATACAATTTCAGAATCAATATCACTTTAAAATAATCATATATAGTCATTATTTACACAATTATACCCATCCAAGTAAGGTGGTGGTGGAAAATAGATTACACCACGGCGTGGAGACAGTATTCCGTACGTACGCACGCGCAGTGATTTCATTTTCCGTAGGATGGATAGATGGTGAAATAGGGTTGTTTAAAACTTATAATTACATATCAGTATATGAGTGATACTGATGTTATTACTTCATAATGAAACAACTAAATAAGAAGAAGTGTAAGAAGATATAAAGATGAAAGAATCGGTAACGGGCATTACATCTTCTTTGAAGCGCTTCTTTGAAACCTCCTTTTAGGGCACTAAAATTGGTCTTTAAAGAATACCATGACCTCTAGGATGTTTCTAGGGAAGTGGAGAGAAGAAATTTTCAGGGGTTGGCCGAGCTTGAAGGCTCAATGTGGTGTGAGGAAGAAAGGGAGGAGGTTCCCTTTTATAAGGGAGGAGAGGGGCACCATTGGAATAACTAAACATATTATTTTATTATAAGGCCAAATTCGGTTTTAAATAGCTCCAAATTGATTTATTTGGATGCTGAGGTGGGGATGGGTCGAAATAACCTCATCCAATATAATTTAGACATGTTTAGGTTCCTATTTGAACCTTATCATTTAGATTTAACATTAAGTTAAATAATTTTACTTTTATCGTGTCTTCTTGTGTTCTTACACTATAAGGTTAATATACTTACTATAACAAGCCAAACGAACCCCAAGTTGTTTATTATTAATATATATAACCTTATCTAAGTAATTTGTCCGAACCTTATATTTTTAGGAATATAATAACATTTAATAATATAATATTTGTTTTAAAAACTATTTTATATCAATTTTGACACTATTTAGTAATTGATTTTTGTGAAAATCATAACAGAATGATTAGTTCAAAAACATTTAATTAAATCAATAATAACATGTCATATTAACATATAAAATTATTTTAAATCATAAAAAGTCTTAAATTACATTTATTTAGGTACTTATAACATCAATAATGTCAATATTTCATTAATAAGATAATTACTGCATCATCGTTGTTTCATAAATAAATTAAATTATTTAATGTCTAAAAATTACAAATAAAATAACATTATGTAGGAAATTGTTTTTTCTTTCTAATGATTATTTATAGTCGAATTTATCTTTTGTATAACCCCATATTAAAAATTATTTACTTATTAAACATTGATTTTAACTATTTTAACCCTTCTTTAAATAAATTAATAATAAATGTCCTAATCTAATCCAAGTGGGCCTAAATGGTCATATTTTATTCCTAAGGTTGTTTTTGGTCGAATTAAACTTATCCAATAGAATTAGGACATGTGTTAGGGTAATAATAATATCATTTGTACCCTTAATTACCCTATTTACTTTTAACCGTGGTAAATAAAAGTAAAAAGTTACTATTCACCGAAAAATTATTTTAATCTCATTGAACCACATTTTACTTACTGACATCAACCGTGTCTCTCGGATTTTTTAAATTCCACTCATAGAAGCAGTAAAATTATGTTTTATGAAAAATTCAGTTTTTTAACTACCACTTAGTGGTTTCACTATTCATCAAAAATTGAAAGTTTTCAGAAAAATACCAAAATTTCACCCTAGGATAATTTCGATATTCCAAATCCAAAAATGAAGTCCAATTTGAAAAATAAAATTTATAAAATTTCAAAAAGTGTTTATTACTATTCATAATGACTAGTTTTGATAATATTTTAACAGCATATCATTGTTTAGTGAAACTCGGTATTGCGTACAACACCAGCTATCGAGGAAGGCCGCAATTTCGTGTAAAGCAAGCCAATATAGTTTGGTGTGTTGTGAAATATTCCTTTGATGATTTATATAACATAAAAACAAAATATTTCTCATAAAAGTCTCAGGTGTTACAATTATGTTTTAAAATATATTCCAAAAGTGGTTTCACAATGAAATGGTATAACTCTTAACTTATTGCTACCATTTTATTTATTCTTCTAGAACATATTAATAAATTGAATTCATTATAAAATAATTATGTTTTTATCATAAAAATAATGATTATATATTATAATGTTGTTACAACAATTATCCACCGTCTTTCCATCATATATAAATTGAAAACATTGCTTGTTCAAAAGTAAGGCTTACAATCTTCACATAGTGTTGTATTTTTTTATCACCATTTTAATTGGATTTTTATAAATATGGAATAAATTAAAATAAATTATATTTATGATAACATTACACAAAAATAACTATAACATCAACAATTTTATCTTACAATCCAATTTTCCTGAAAATGATAACATCGCACGTGCATATTTGTTGACTACCACCTCCACGAAGCGATAGAATTAATTTACTGTTTATTATTTACATGAATAGTAATAAATATTGCATTTTTGAATATATATGATATATATGATATATATGATATAATAATTATTCTTTTAATTTAATCTACTATTTACTTTATTTCATTCCATCCATCAAATTGTGATTTTAGTGTTCATGCATATGTATGTCCAACCATCTCAATGAACTGTGTAATTCCTTTTCTATTTATCTACCTTTTATAGATGAAACTAAATATACATATATTAATATATATATATAATCATTTATATAATTATTACGATTATGGAACCAGGATAAATTTATAATTAATATATCTTTTGAACATAAAATATATTGAATAGTGAAAGTGTTAACACAGAAAAATAATGATAATGTAAAATATTTATCAATTAATAGGTTTTTAACTTTTATATGTGGATCATATACAATATTAGATGAATGTAAAATATTCCTATACAGATTTATTAAAAATTTAAATTTATTATAAAGTTGTTTATAGTGATTTTTACAAAATTTGATCGTGAGGAATGTATTTTATTTTACAATATCATTTTATCTTGGTATTTTTTATGAAAATGATTCCAATGATGTAGATTTATGAATTTCTTCTTTATAATAAAAATAATTTTATTATCCTATGGTTAGTTTTTAAATTATATGTTTTCCTTTCATTTTCATCAAAATAATATACTCAATAAACCAAAAGAATGTTTTTATAGAAAATTGATATTTTTTACACTTTGGTAAAATATATTATTTCTCTTGTGTCGATGTTTTAATTAAAAAAAATTCAAGAAGGTTGTACTATTATACTAAATAAAATTTAAGTCATTTTTTCCAATGCTTTATTTTTTACAGAATTGATGGAAATGAATCTTATTTTAATTTATGAATAAGGATCTTTTGAGTTTTTTTGAGAAAATAAAAAAAGAAATATTTTTCAACATACATTGAATGAAGACATTTTTAATCAATTATGAACATTGTTTTGGGTTTCAGTATCGAAACGCCCAACTGTTCTGTATCTGATGACACGTGGACCTTCTTTCCAAAGGTAGGGGTTCGCCGGATGGTTTGACCAGCGACTCTTAAGAACTCACATTGGTCGAGAGGATGGGAATTAGGGCTCATTGCACCCTTTTGTGGGGAATTATTGCTTGTTTCAGGACTCTATTATAGATTTAAGATGTATTCATATGTTTTCGAATCTTTGTATTATACCCAAACATAGTATCCACGGATTTAACCCCGGTAGGTAATGGTAAACCGGACGCAGGGGGTTCAGAATCATTTAAGCCTGAGGTTTACCATCCCTCGTTGGGTTAATGACCACGTGGAGTTGGAACTCACTGAGGAGACACTAGGAGTGGTGCGGTAAACCGATGTGAAGATAGTTAGATTGACCAGTTTTTGGGATTTAACCTCATGGAGGCTTCATACGTACCCTGCCTAGGGGACAGGGATCAATGTCCACGTAGTTCGAAAGGGGAGCATCGGAGAACCGATGTGAAGGTGGACTCGGGGGGTCCGTTGGTGATCAGTCATGAACCTCATTGAGGCCACCTACGTATCCCTGTGGTAGGGAATCAATGTCCTCGTAGTTTGTATTGGATTGGGGCTTACACTCTGAGAAGGCCCAGAATGATGGATTAGGGATTACACTCTTAGGAGGCCCAGGGAGATAGACTGAGGCTTATACTCTGAGGAGGCCCATAAGAGGATGTCATGGGCGATGCTTACTCTAAGCCCACGTGATTCATGCTCGGTGTGAGAAACAAGAGGAAGCAGTCACCAGAGGATCACATAGCGAAAGATGAGTCCGTGAGAAGTGGAATGGGGATTACGCGTGAGGGCGGCCCATTAAGTAGGGGCTTACTCTGGGTTGGATGCCCATGTGCCTTCCTCATGTTTGACCTAGAGGGAATCCCAACCCACTGGTGGGTTGAGTCATTTACCTATGCACTGGTGCACAAGCGGGATAACGCCAAGGGTGTTGGAATCAGTCCAAACAAAGGGAGATGAAAAGTTTGAATCTCATTCCTGACATTCGGAACATAATGAGGGTGGCATGGTGATGGAGGATAACCGTTGACCATGTACGAAACACAACATTCATACCACGTTAGCCTGAAATGGGGAGGAACAAATGAGGGTCAATTTCTGATCGTGTTCGAAACACAGGACCTATCTCGAAGTGTTTTCAAATGTCTTACGGGGCATTGGTCCAGGATGGTAGGTGAGCCGATGTGGCATGAGGAAAGGCCGTTAGGGGGTCCCTTTAGACATGGAAGTGTATGGAGATCTGAATGAAGGACACGTAAAGCGTGGTGTGGAGTGATGGAATGATTGAACGGATTCCAGCACTCTTGAAATTATGCCACATTAAACATGGAATGAGGCATCTTATTCTTGGAGCGTAAGGCATATCTTGCATGGAGCAAGAGGCATCCAACTATTGAATGAGAGGGAATGCTGCTGTTTATATTCATGTAGAGAGGACTGTTTCCATATAGTTTAGCATCATATGGATAGGACGAGGGCCATACAGTTTAACGTCATGTGGTCAGGACAACGACCATACAGTTTAACGTCATCTGGTCAGGACGTGGGTTATACATTTTAATGTCATGTGGTCAGGACGAGGGATATAGTGTTTAACATCATGTGGTCAGAACGACTATGTAAGAGATACCTACAAATGGTTGGTGTGGGACTTACCCAAGGGCGGCCCTTTCTGGATGAACCTAGAAAAATGATCTAGGTAGTGGGGTTATAGGAGAGTCATGAGGAATATCTCGACTCATTGAATGTATAGAACGGATGTTGGAGCGACATAATGGTGCAATAGAAAATATTGTTTACCCGGCCTGAAAATTTTGTGGTGAGACTCTCCATTTTTCATGGGGGTCAGTGACAGAAGCGAAGGTACCGGTTAGGAGGGCTGGGACCGCAGGCCGGCACTGAACCCGAGCAGGGGTGCGGGGGTGCAGCCCCCGCGATATAGACCAATGAGTGCATGAGGTGTTCCTTATGGGGCCTTCCACGTAGGATCTGGCCGTGAGGTGTCGTCCGCGAGGTGTCGGCCGCGAGGGATCAGCCACGGAGGAGCTACCCGCGAAGGAGATGAACATCCGCGAAGGATGATGTCCGTGAAGGATGGTCGTGAAGGATGTTGTCCACGAAGGAAGTCCATCCGCGAAGGGTGGCCATCTGCAATGGGTGTCTTTAAAGGGGCTGGCGCCGGTCCTACTTTGCACCCGCAGAGGGTTTTCGCCTCCATTTTGCGAACGACATTGGTCCATGGAGGATATGGTCATCCGCGAAGGAGATGGTTGTCCACGAAGGATAGGTCCACTAAGGGATGGCTGTGGAGGAGTTGTCCACATGTGGTTCACGGACTGGTTTCTCCTTTACATGGAAGCGTTCATCCGCGGACGATATGCGGTCTACGGATGGTTGTAGGATTTTACCATTGGGAGTAATTTCTCTAGCGTCCCCCCAAGGGTTTTCACCCATCCTCCCCTCCTTCTCCTTTTTCATTTCTCCTTCCATCCCCTCTTCCTCTCCCACTCGATCTTCTTTTATAGAGGGAGGAAAGAGTTGTATCTATGGTCATGCGGCACCTTGGTCGGAGGTACATGACTAGATACCTAATTTATGGGTGACTTGGTCAATCCGCAACTCACGGGGGGTGCACCTCACCAGCGAACCAACTCACGGGGGGTGCACCTCATTTAGTGTAAAACATGTGGGTATCGCCTGACTTTTGATTAGGTCTCCCTTTTCAGGTTTTCGTCCTAACATGCTTTGTGCCTCTTTTTGTGAGTGGTTTAAAGTCCCACTGAGAATATTATCATTACAGATGTTTTAGGTCGAACAACTTTGGCCAAACATGGTGTGGAAAGGTCCTCAATGGGGTTTGGATGATTAAAAAATGTCTTGGTTCCCTTCATATGCATTTGGAGGGAGTGTGTTTAAATTTGAACGACATCCAGGGCATGTCTCAAGGAATGGGATTCACGTTGGCATACAGAGGTAGGAAGACCATTGCCTAAGGAGATCTTGCCTTTGGTAGACAGGCCAGGGGTGATCAATATGAAGGGCTGCTGAGGGCATGGTATGCAGAGTCGTACAAAGGTGTCCTTATGTCAATGACTGTCCATTTCCAATGGCTCAGGGACTTCATGGAAGTCCGGATCATGGAAACCACAATGGGTGGCTTGGAAAATGATGAAAACCACTAGGGGTGGCTCAGAAGGGGAAAGTGACATCTGAAAGGGTTTTGGGAACATCCGTACTAATCAGTAACGTGGTCAAGAGACCACTTCACTACGAATTTAGTTAGCGTAAGGGATAGTTGATGCTTGGAGGAGTTTAAAGTCATGCAGCTGGGACATCATTTAAAAATGGAACAACTTCTCCTGGTCCTCAGTAATCTTGTCAGAGACATTCCACCATATTTAGGTAGGGTTGTGAATAAGGTCGGTAAACTATAACTTAGAGGGTTTCCGAATCCCGGGATAGACATGGGGGATCAGAGGCCAAGAGGTGTACAGGGAGAAGCATTGCCTAAAGAAATATTGTCTTTGGTAGATGGGCCATAGGCGATCAATATGTAGAGCCGCTGATGGAAAGGTATGCATAGTCTTACAAAGTTTTCCTCAGGTCAATGACTTATTTCCTCATTACACAAGCAACCTCAGGGAAGTTGAGATTTGGGACCACCAGGGGTGGCTTATGAGAGTCCGTCTTTTTCTGAGTACAGAGTATGGTTTATAATTAGAGGGTTCTTAAATACGAGGGAAACATCTAGAATGAACTTCCCAAGAATGGGTGAAGTAATCCCTTCTCACGTGGGTGTGAGATGGTGGATTGTGCCAGTCTGACCCATGAATTGATGGATAGATAAAAGCCTCTGTTTCTTATTGAACCCATGGTGGGTTTGACCATGTAGTTTAGCGTCTTGTGGTAAAGACTAAGAGAATTATTAAAGGATGTCGTGCAGTATAACGTCATGTAGCAAGGACGATTGCCTGTTCAGTTTAACATTGTGCGGTGAGGACGTAGTTAAAAAGGCCGATCTTGATTAGAATGTAACTGGGCCCGAGTATCCTAGCATGTCCAAGCCGTGGAGGGGGGGGGTTGATGGTGTAAATCATGGTTCCAGGGATTCTTGGATCAGGAAAGCTAACATGGAGGCTCTAGGGCTGGTAAGCATATGAAGCTAGGAAGAGTATCGCCTGGGGAAATTTTTCCTTTGGTAGACAGGAAAGGGGCTATCAATATGCAGAGCCACTGAGGGCATGGTATGCATAGTCATGCAATGGTGTCTCTGGGTCGATGACTTTTTACGTCCGATGGACATTAATGGTTATGAAGATCTGAAATTGTCTGGGCCACGAAGTCTATCATCGGGGAAGGAAATATCTGAACATGTTGGGCATACTCGGCCCTAGTTGCTGTAAAAGCTTAGAGAGTTCTCTGCGCTAATTTTTTTTTGCGTGCATTGGTGTACCTTTACATCATGCAGTTTAACATCGTGTGGTAAGGACGAGGTACTCCTAGTTTAGTGTTCATAGAGCTCAGACCATTGGGTGACTATTACTACAGTCACTCGAATAATAACTGAGTCAACATGTTCTAATATAATTAGAACAAGGTGGGGGATGATGGTTGTAAACTGCAACTTTGAGTTTTCCTGGATCAGGAGGTGTGGCGTGGGGGATCTGAGGCCGGTAAGCATACAGTGCTAGGAAGAGTACCGCCCAATGAAATCGTGCCTTTGATGGACGAGCCAGAGGCTATCATTATGTAGAGCCACTGAGGGCATGGTATGCATAGTCGTACAAAGGTGTCCCCGGGTCGATAACATTCCACTTCTGATGGCCATTAATTATTATGATAATATTCAATTGATCACAGTGTAGAGTTCGGCACCTGGGGAAAATGGTGTCCGAGCATACAAGAAACATCTTCAATGTAGTTGTCCGTTGAGTCAAAGTAGCCTAGTCCTGGCTTGATGATCATTGATGCAGGTTGCTATGTGAACCACTTCCAGACACATAGGCTATCCAGATAGGGATACCCTGGAAACACTTGGATGTGAAAAGGGGAATGAACTTGTAAACCACTACTCAATAAATTTTGGATTGGGAGATTTGATACCGGGGCTCTGAGACTGATAGGCATATGGAGATAGGAAGAGTGTCGCTCGAGGAAATCTTGCCTTTGGTAGACGGGCCAGGGTCTATCAATATGCATAGCCACTGAGGTCATGATATGTATAGTCATGCAAAGGTGTCCACAGGTCGATGACATTCCACTTCTGATGGCCATGAGTGGTTCTAAAGATCCATAATTATCTGGTCCGTGGAGTCTGATGTATAGAGAGGATGCCTCCAAATGTGCAATGAGTATCTCCATCTCGTATCACCATGTGTCTTGGGTGAGTCGTGAATAATTCCATGCATTTTAACATCATGTGGTGAGGAAGAAGTCTGTGCAGTTTATCGTTACACGGTATGGATGAAGTATACACCCTGTGCAGGGCTGGTCTGTACATGGGGGAAGGGGGAATTTTTAAAATTATTGTCCGTGCAGTTTAATGTTGTGTGGCAAGGACGCAATAATAAACCCCATGTAGGTCTAGCCAATAAATGGGGAAAAGGAAGCATTTTTAAATCTTGCTATTTGTGTTGTTTTACGTCGTGCAGTAAGGATGAGAAGTACACCCTGTGCCAGTCTGGTCCATACATGGGGGAAAGGGCCTTTTTATCATTTATTCAGGGGGCTGGGCTGGGACAGGGAACCCTGGCGTCACTACGTATCTTGCGAGGGTAGGAATCAAGCCACACATAGTTCTCTGGAAGAAGTACACCCCGTGTAGGGCTGGTCCATACACGGGGGAAGGGGATATTGTCTAACTTCTATTTTATTTCATTTGGATGTGGCAGGGCCAGGATGGGGATCCCTGTCGTCACTATGTATCCTGCGAGGGCAGAAATCAAGCCATATGTAGTTCTCTGAAAGAAGTATAGCCCGTGCAGGTCTGGTCCATACATGGAGAGAGAAGGCATTTTTAACTGTTATTTGGGAGTGGCTGGGCCAGGATAGGGGATCCCGACGTCCCTACGTATCCTGCGAGGGCAGAAATCAAGCCATACGCAGTTCTCTGAAATCTCTATAGTTTAACGCCGTGTGACAAGGATGAGGAATACACCCTCTGCAGGTCTGGTCCGTACACAGGGGAAAAAGGCATTTTTAACTTTTATTTTGGAGTGGCTGGGCAAGGATAGGGGATCCTAGCATCACTACGTATCCTGCGAGGGTAGGAATCATGTCGTACGTAGTTCTCTGAAATCTGTTCATTTTAACGTCATGCGGCAAGGAAGAGGAGTATTATTAGATTCTGTGCAGTTTAACATCATGTGGTGAGGACAAACTCTGTGGAGTTTAGCATCATGCAGTGAGGATGGGATACTCTTAGTTTAGGGTCATAGAGTTTGGACCATTGGGTGCTTGGCAGATTAACGTCGGGCAGCTCAGACGATAACTGATTTTAGTTATTCCGATAAGGACGGGATACTCATAGTTTAGTGTCCTAGAGTTTGGACCGTAGGGAGCTTGGCAGTTTAACATCATGCAGCTCGGACGATGAATTGTACACCTTTATTTATTATGAAAAATACTTCTTCAAGAATCTCGCATTTGTAGGAGCGGTTGTAAATTGTCCATCCACGGAGATCAGGGTATATGCTCTGTTGGAGTAGACCTTGTGTACAACTTATGGTCCCTCCCACTTGGGCTCCAGCATTGGAGGCTTCTTGCTGGGTATCATTGGGGTTCAGAGGACCAAAACTAATTCTTCTTCCAACAAAGACTGAAAACAAACCTTTTTGTTGATGGATCGTGCGATTCGGTACTGGTATACCTCCAGATAGTGAAAAGTGTGCAACCGCTTCTCGTCTAGCTGTTCCAGTTCACCTATCCTCTTTTGGGAATGCTCATCATTGGATAATTGATCACATATGGAATCACGGAGTGAAGGAAGTTGGATTTCAATGGGCAGGACCACCTCAGTGTCGTACACCAATGAGTACGGGGTAGCCCGATTAGCGGTGCAGATTGTGGTTTGATAAGCCCACAATGCATGGAAGAGTTTATCCAGCCATGACTTCATTTCTTTGTGCACCATTTTCTAGAGAATGTTTAACAGGGTCTTGTTGAATGCCTCTATCTGTTCATTGGCCGTTGCACGGTATCAGGATGAGTGGTTAGCCTTGATACCATACTCGTGGTATAGTTTCTCCAATTCAGTAGAGTAGAAGTTGGTGCCATTGTCCGTCAGTATGGAATGAGGGACACCAAATCTGGTGATGATATTGGTCTTCAAAAAGCTAACAATATTTCTTTCCCCAACTTCCTTGAGGGAAATGGCTTCTTCCAATTTGGAAAATAAGTCAGTTGTCGTGATGATATACTTCAGCTGTTTGGCTGTGGTGGGAGGATATGGTCCCATAATGTCCATTCCCCAGACGAAAAGAGGCCAAGAGTAATTGGTTTGATGTAATAACTCTAGGATATTGTGTATTAAGTTGGCATTAATCTTTCATGAGTGGAAGTTCTTGGTAATGAACTCGCAATCTCGTGCCACTGTGGGCTAGTAGTACCCAAGCCTTCAAACCTGATGGGAAAGCTTGGTGCCTGGATGATGTGCTCCACACGCTCCGGCATGTACTTCATTCATTACGATAGCAGTTTCTTCTCCATCAATGTATCTGTGGATCACTCCATCGAGGCCTCATTTTTAGAGGACCTCTTGCTGACCCGCGCCGCCAAATAGAACACAGTTGATTTCCCTTCTTCGTATTGCTCTAGTTCAGCCCTGTCTGATGGAAGTTCTCCCCATTGAAGGTAGGTTGCAATGGGGGTCCTCCAGCCGGTGGAAGGAGCATATGGCTCAGGGATAGGATTGACTTCGTGGATTTCTTCCATCTTGGTCTGAACAAATGGCAATATCATTCGACGGTGAGCAATACTGATAACTATTTCATCCCGGCCTCAACCAGCTAGGGCTATGGCCGTGTTGGATAATGCATCAGCCTGAGCATTCTGGGACCAGGGAATATAGGTCAATGTTGGTTCTATGGATAATTCTGCCATTAACACTCGAACATGGTCAAATAGGGGGATCAGATCCTCCTTTTTAATAGCATAGTCACCATTAACATGCTTGATGACCAGCTCCGAGTCACCTTTTACCTTAAGGTGTCGTACATGTGCCTAGAGTGTGAGTTCTAGACCTGCAATGAGAGCTTGATATTCTGCATCATTTTTCATAAATACATCTGATATGAGGAATGAATATGGAAAGACTGCCTTTTCTGGGGACACGAGTATTATCCCCAAACCCACATTGTTGAATCTGGGATCCTCTATCCTCTTCCAGGTTGGGCTTCTGGATGGTCCATCGAAGTACATTTCCCATGACCGGAACTCCTCCTGAACAGAGAAGATGTCTTCATCAGGTAGCTCGGAGTCCGGTGTAGTGGTCCCTTTCGAAGGGTGCTCTGCCAAAAATTATGCTAATTCCTAACCATTGATGGCTTTATGAGGAAGAAACCAGATGTCAAACTATTGCAGGATGACCACCCATCGGGATCGGCGTCCGGTTAGCATCGGGCGGCTGAGGATGTACTTGAGCGGGTTACTTCGTGAGTTCAAATGGACCCCACGATGCTGCAGATAATGTAACAACTTTTGAACCACAAAGACCAATTCTAAACAACCCTTATCGATATATGAGTATCGAGTCTCAGCATCAATCATGGTACGACTGAGGTAATAGAGACTGTATTCACTACCCACGTCATTCTTTTGTGTGAGTAAGGCTCCCAATGATCACTCTAAGGCTGTCACGTACAAGATTAGAGGTCTTTCTTCAACCGGGGGAATAAAAACCGGTTGAATTAAGAGGTAATTCTTCATGTTTTTGAACGCCTCTTGGCAGTAATCCGTCCATTGGTATGTGACCCCCCTCTTCAATAACCTGGTGAAGGGAAAACATTTTCCTTCCAGGTAGGCTATGAACCACCTAATATAGGTTAGGTTTCCTTGGAATCCCCTCAACTCGGTGAGATTTCTTAGAGGTGGTAATCCAAGGATAGTCTGTGTCTTATCCGGGTCGACTTCGATGGCATGATGGCATACGATGAAGCCAAGGAATTTACCTGAGGTAACCCCAAAGGCGCATTTCAAGGGGTTCATCTTCAAGCTATTCTATCGGAGATTGTTGAAGATAGTATCAAGGGCTGACAGGTGATGTGAGTTTTGTCTGGACTTGACAACCAGATCATCCACGTAACATTAAACGAACATCCCCAAGAACGGTTTAAGGATCCGATGCATGGCACGCTGATATGCGGCACCAGCATTCTTGAGACCAAAGAGCATGACCATGTAACAGAATACCCCTTGAGGAGCCCTGAAGGAAGTGGCATCCTCTTCTTCTTGGGCCATCCTAATTTGATTATATCTAGAATAGTCATCCATGAAGGATAGAGGCTCGTACCCGATTGTCGCATCAATTAAAAATTCGGTGATCGAGACCGAGAAATAATCTTTCGAACAATGCCAATTGAGATATCTGAAGTCAATGCAGACACTGATTTGTCCATTCTTTTTCTTGAAAAAGACGATGTTGGCCAGACAATTGGGGTACTGGACCTCTCGAATGAAGCCTGATTTAATGAGCTTATCGACTTCAGCCTCTATTTTGGTGGCATGTGAGGGATGCGTCCATCTGGTGGCCTGTTTATAGCCCCGGTGGACTTCTGGAGGACCCAGGTGATGCGTCGCCACATCAGGATTGAGTCTCATAATTTTTGTGTAATTCCAGGAAAAAACATCTCGATGTTGCCTCATGAAAGAGGTATATACCTCGTCCTCCTCGGGGGACATGGCTACACTAATTAGAGTAGGCCTCAGATCTTCCTCGATACCCAGGTTTATTTCCCTGAGCTCTTCCACTGTGGTGGAGATACCCTCCTCAAATGTAGGAGGTGCATCCCTAAGAACTTCCCCCTCTTCTTCTCCAAAGACCTCATCTTCTTGATCCGGCGAGGAGAGAGCTTCTGTTCTGAGCCTTCGAGGATTTGAGGGAGAGGCAACGTGGGAATCCCCGCTTGAGTATTCGTCCCCAAATTGAGGGTTGGCGGACGTCCCCTCATTGTCATGCTTGGACATCAGGGATGAATTCATGAGGACATCGGAGTGCATGTCTGAACATGAACTCTTAATCTCAACATGGTTGATGGAAAAAACATAATATCTAACAAGCTTCCTGAGGGTGTCATCAAGAACCATTTCCAGGCCATTTGGAGCGGGGATCCAGTCGACACCATCGACCAAAGGCTTCTTTTTCTTTTGCTCATAGAACCTGGCGTCAATGTAATGTGACTCTAAGAGCTCGAAAGGGGCCATGTTAGCGTGAAATGTTCAACTTTTTCCATTGACGTAGTACTTGATACACTGGCGGTAGGATGATCGAAAGGCCATGTGCTTATGGAGCCATGAACTTCCCAGCAGGGCATTGAATGTTGTGCTTTGCCAGACCACCATGAATTCCGTGTAGACTACCAGATCACGGAAAGGGGTTTTTAGCTAAATTTCTCCCATTGGTTTCTGCTCACTCTTGTTGTAACCCAACAGAGTTGTGGCCGAGGGAATTAGGTAGTCCTCACTGTAGCCCAACTTACAAAGTGTCCGTAGGGGAAGGATGTTAACTGCAGCCCCAATTTCTATAAAGACTTTTCGGATCTCAATACCATTCAGCATGCCGGAAACATATAGTGGTCTGATGTTTCCTTTCATGATAGAATCTTCATCCTGATCACTGAAGGAAATCACTGCATTTCATTTAGCGGGGTTATTCTCTGTCCGGTAAATTTTCGCGGTAGCTACCTCAGCTTGAAACTCTTGGGGGCTGATCAAATCTTTTTATAAGCACCTCCCAGAGGTCTGCTGACAGACTTAGGGCATCAAGGAATGACAGCTTGGCTAGTACCGATGCAATATGCTTAAGGATATCGTATTTATTCTCCAACAACCGACGCTTATCCGTTGGTGGTGGAGTCATAGAGGGTTCTTTAGAGGCTGGAGCATTTGACGAGGAGGGACCGACCGCGGGGTCAGATATCGATGGTGTTCCCGAATTTTGAGGACTTGGCCTGGCAAGTCTGTCTGTGCACACTAGGCATCCAGATACTTATTCCTCCTCTGGTGGGTATCATAGAACAATAGGGCCAGAGTGGATACTTGTGGTGGTGGAGGGGAATTCTTTCTCATGCTGAGTCCGTTGAAGGTCTCTCCCACGAGTTTCCGCGATATTAACGGTTTGGGTCGGGGTCCAACTGTAGGTTGGTTTCGGCCGCAGCTGTGCCTCCCCTGGTGTCCCCTACCTCTATGATTCCTCCTCCCAGCTCCTCGTGCAGGGAACTCGGGTTCGTAACCATACCCTTTGACAAGTAATGATTCCATAATATGGACGAAGTTAATAGAACCAAATATTGGCTCTTCATCCTCTGACAGGTCAACCTGGTCGGTTGTCCCTGATGGTGGCGTTTGGTGGGTCGGTTCCCGTGGTGCCAAATTCGAGGGAATATAATCTTCCAGGGTTGAGACTAACTTTGGCCCCGTCACAGACTGATCCTCTTGTGATTGTTTCCTCCTTCTTCGATTACGCCCGGATGACCAGCTCATGGGGGGTTGTGAGGTCGATACTGTTGGCTCTGTAGCTTCAGGGGCTGTTGATGGCAACACCAGCTGCTGTAGTTGAGCTTAGAGTATGCCCTGGGCTCGGTTGATAGTATTCCGAGTTATCCAGTTGTCAAATGTTTCCCCTTCTTGCTGGTGACTTTCTTCCACACCTCCTCTTCGTCGGAGTCGGTGGTAGAGATACATTCCACATGTGATGGGGGTGGTCCTAGGTCGATCTGTCCAGGGTCTACTATCCTCCGCAAGAGGTCTTTGAAGAAGAAACATTCTCGGATACCATGGCCCAACATTCGATGGTAGGGGAAGTAATCTGGCATGTCATCTCAGCCGACTTCTTCAGGTTTCCTCAGCTTAGGGAGGCGGAGCAAGTTGCAGTTCGTGGTAGTAATGAAGTAGTCGTGGACTTGATCGTCTCGAAACGAGTATACTTTTTGTCTTTGTTCCTCAAACTGGTTCCGCTTCAGTCCTCACTGATCATCCCATTTAGGCGGAGGTGGCTTCTTATATGCAGGAGGCCCTTGACAATTTGGAGGAGGTCATAGAAGTGGAGCGGGCATAGGGGCTGGCTTGGGTTTGAAAGCGGACGCTTCAACTCTAGGGGATCATTTCGCAGGAGCCTGCGAGGCAATTCAGGACTTCGAATTAGTCCGCTGCAAGGAGTCCTCAATTCTCTGTGCAATGGTAGAGATATAGCGGAAGCCAGTGGTGCACTCCACTAGTATGAGCGGTTTTCGCAGCTCATCTCGAAGATTATCGATGCATATGGCTAGAATCTCATCTTGAGGCATTGGAATATTCAAGGAATAGGTCAGACCATTCCATCTGGTGATGAAATCTAAGACCCTCTCATTCTCCCTCTGGTTACAGTTCATGATATCGATGACCATTGTTTTAGGCAATGTTGAGCTGAAGTGGAACAGGAACTACTGTCGAAGGTCTTCCCATCATTTTATTGACTTGGCTGGAAGACTCGAGTACCAGACAAATGCGGATCCTTGCAAGGTCCATATGAAGCATCTGAGTTTTACTACTTCTTGTTGTTCCGGATTCCCCATCATAGGGTCGCAATATGATGTGTAGTGCACCAAATGTTCATCCAGATCACCTGATCCATTGAAGATAGGGAATACAAGGCTCCCAAAATTGGGTGGAGGGGGTGTGTTGCTCACCCAATCTGGGTAGAGTTTCCACTCTGGCAGTATCAGAGCGCGTCGGCCTTCCATTGCTTCAAATCGAGCTGTTAGTGCCTCGATGGTGTTGGTGAGACCATGGTTTACATCCTGTTGGGCCCGATCCTGGGCGGGTGTAGCCCAAGGAATTTCCTGAGGATCTGGATTGGCCGTCACCAGGGATGAATGTGCCATTTTTGGAACCTTTGGAGGGTTCAGGCATACACTCTCTGGGGCTTCTTGAGTGGAGGGAAGTTTTGGTATTCATCTGAATCTACGTTTAGGTAGTTGAAGGGGCGGACACCTCGTTGGATGGGAGCCTTGACCGTATTTCGTTTTTCGAGAGAAACCTTAGTATTTGAGGTGCACTTAATGGGAGTGCATGATGTGGCTCCTCCTAGGACTCACTTTCAATTAGGCGGTTCCTCTGGAGTAGCTCGACGTTAAGCTGCCTTAATTCTTTCATCTCCTCTTCCCATCGAGCGAATCTCTCATCGAGCGTGAGTGGATCATCATTGTCGAGAGAAGGAGTCGGATTAAGGGTAACAAATCCTTTATTCTTATCCCTGTTGGAAGCTCGCAGGGTAGGTAGAAGAGGGTTAGTAGGAAGGATGACCATATTTAGGGCGGCCCTCTAGTTCCGGGTTTGTACACCTGGTGGTTCGTTATGAGTCACAACATAATTGGAACCATCATCTCTGAATCACTCTTGATTTGCAGTATCATTGGTGTCACCCGTGGGGTTAACCTCTATGACGTTAATAGATGCATATCTCGAGGCAGAGAATATTTCATCTTCTAAATGGGAAGAGGATCTTCGGAAAATTCTTGGTGGCCTTCCCTTTTGTGACATAGGATTGCCTTCAGACTTCTTGACGAAGGGTGACGCGGAGAGTTATTTGATGCGACCTCAGGATGCACCTTCCTATCGGAGGGGATGATGATTTAAATGACATGATAGGATGGGAAATTCCTCTTCTAACTATCCTCCATAGATGAGAGAATACTGATTCTCGTGGGGGAGGTTGTTGTTGAGGGGGTAATAATGCCACCAGCTCTGAGGGCTGGGGTTGGCTCTATTCGTTGGAAATTGAGTATCTTCCCTATTTTATTTGTCTTATGGGGGAATTTTTTGTCAAAAATCCCCCATCCCTACAGGCTGGGGTTGACCCGGGATTGCGGTAGTGGCAGCGGCTATCGCTACCTGCCTGATCTTGCGTGTCCCCATTCGGGGGTGAAATGGGTTTGGTGCCGAGTTCTTCTGTGAATCAATCCCTTCCAGGGAGGCAGGCAAAGATCGCTGATTGGCCTCTCTTATGAGAGAGGCATGTTGTATGCTCTCGATGGCCTGATTCAAGAGTTCTTGGATGGCTTTTCCTCATTGGGCCTAACGCTTCTGGGACTTACTCAAGGCCTGACTCTGCTAGGTGTGTTGCCTTACCAGAACAGGGAGACCACTCGATTGCCGTCTTGATGTGACGAAGATGCAAGACACCATGTTGAATGGGTTTTTCTAAGCAGGGAGCGGAGTGAAATGTAGGGATCCATGTTCTCTCCATCCCCTAATATAGACTCATGTCGGAGCGTCACCGATGAGGCAGCGCAGCTGGTGCATCGCACGGAGGCAGGCTATCTCCATGTTTCCTTTACGCCTCTTGATTTGTTGTTGTCGTGCTGATGTAAATCATCTAGTTAGATGTGATGCAAGACGTCCCATATTGTATTGACATTGTTTACATACTAGTCATAGTGCAGGAAGCTTGATTTCAGTCGGCGGAGGGTTGTCCATATATTATGGTGGATGCCGTGCACCCATTCTTCCGACAACTCTCTTGGTATGTCGAACTGAGAGGTGGCCGTAGGCCAAAAAATAACTTGTATATCATCCCTAGACAGTATTTTCCTCAGGTGAATCATATCGAGATACCTCTCCCGTAGTGATTCCTCTACCTGGTCAGCCATCATAGATGCTTGATGTCAGTGTACTCAGAGGTAGTGGGACTGGTAGGTGTTGAAATATTATGTGGACGATTCCGAGGTGGTTCAGAGGATGAACACGGCCCGGGACCATCTCTTGATTGTAGAAGGATGTCATTGGAGACTAACTATGAATCTGGCATTCTTGATCCCATTATTCTTGAGTGCCTTGGCATCTGAGGGCTTTTCGGTGCTTGATTCGCGAGGAGGAGGACCTTCCTATCGATAAGGTATGGCAACGCGGGGAGGACCTCCAAAATGGCGACCGTAATGGCGAGGAATACCATTACTGCTTGATGCTTCACTGCATAGAGGAATTTTGTGGTGCACACCCTTGGGAGGACCTCCAAGGTGTGTCGCAGCAAGGGGAGGACCTTCTGGCTGCGTAGCATCGTTCCGGGGAGGAAATTCGCAACAACTGCCATCATGGTGAGGTTTCCCATCATGGCTTGATGTTCGATGTGCATCTTCGGGAGGACCATCAGGACACACTGCGACAAGGGGGGGGACCTTCTTATTTCTTGGGGCCAATGCGAGGAGGACCTTCACAATGGATGTCGTGGTGGCGAGGACAACCATCACAGCTATGGCAATGGAGAGGACTACCATTACTGCTACCATAGAGAGAATATCTGTGGGATAGATCCTGATGAGGGCCTCCAGAATGCACCACAATGAGGGGAGGGCCTTCTCATTTCTTGACGTCTCTACGTGGAGGACATCCGTTATTAGGGTGGAGAGGACTACCATCGTGATATGATTCCTGGCTACGTGGAGTTCCGTTGCAACGTAACCCCTAGGGAGGACCTTCAGGGCAGGCCAAGGGCCTTCTTCTCATGATGAGACATCACATCAGGGATGGCCTCCACAGTTGTGACTATGATAGCGAGGACTAATGTCTTAATCTGTGGTTCCACTACATGGAGATTGATTGCAGTGTATACCCCGGGGAGGACCTTTAGGGTGCACCGCTGCATGTGGAGTACCTTTTTGTTGCTCGATCTTTCGGAAAGGTGGATTGTTTCCATGACTAGCATAAAAAGAGTAGATCTCATGACCGATCATTATATGCCTACAGGGGAGGCCCCCACGGGTGCTCTGGGGAGGTCCTTTAGAGATACTGGTAGAAACATTGCGGGGAGGACCTTCACAACTGCTACTGCCACTCCCATAATATGGTAATGGGTGTGCAGGGTTCCGAGCCTTTGATGTATGCTTAGTGGATTTGGGAACCCCAGCTTCCAGCAGAGCAGATTCATGATATCCCTATTTATTTTCCTGCTGGCATTGGCGCGTTCGGGGCGCTCTTTTGTGGGCAGCGGGGATTGTCTAATTGTTGAAAACGACCTTCACCTTTGGGTCCCTATCTAATTGGGTCCCGTGATGCTGCCGATATACATCGATGAACATATTGACTTTTAGCAGTGATATATGCCTGCTCTAGAGCATCCACTGTGATGCACAGGTGTCCCCTAGTTGGAACTAGTGAAGCTTCTCGATCCGGTAGCCCTTACGTCATGGAATATGGCCGGTAAACCTCATGGGCAGAAGCATGGATGCAGATATGCTCCGAGGAAGCCATGTTGTCTCCTAGATGAGTCGCCTCAATTGGGGAGACGGGCTCACGGGGCCGAGTCCTTGCTGTTTCCACTGATGCAATTACATTCTAGAAAGTCTGTAAGATTTGATATAGGATTGATACCTGCTCCTCCATCATATCCAAGATATGTAAAGAGACATCTTTGGCTGGAACGAGTATGAATTACCATTCTGGTATCAGAGTATAAATATCATGCTCCTATCCTCCGGTGGTCAGTGGGGACTGAAAATTCTAAGGTTTCAGTGCAGGTGAACAAATCTTCCCCTATGTCGGGATATGCCGGTTTATCTCTCAGTTTTCTCCCACATCAGGATGGCGGAATTTACTTGCATCCGTAGGTATCTGGCCCTACATATATTTGTTTCCAACCTTATCAAGTCACTGGCCTTTCTTGGCGGGGAGACATGCCCGCCTATGATTTTCCGCCACATCTGGGTGCAGGATTTGTTGATCACCACTATATCAGGATGGCGAGCGTCAAAAGGAACTACTAGGAGCTAGTCCTGTAGGTTCCGGGTCGCCACCACGTCAGGTTAGTGGGCTTCACGACTATGGGTAGGGAGAGGTGCGTGCCTGGTAAGTGCCGTCCAATGTGTGCGACGGGCTTGATGGAGCTCGGTGGGGATGCGCGCCGGCTTGTATGATGCCGCCATGTCTGGATGGCAGGCTCGGGAGGAGCGAATAGGTGTAGGTGCCTATTTGTGGTATGTCTTCATGGCTAGGCAGCGGAGCTCCTCCTTAGGGACCAGGGTGCTGACCAGTCCCTGATTTTACGTCTGTATCCCTCGTCGGGCAGTCCGAGGGGCTGGAGCTTTGGGAGCATGGGCCTGAATCCTCAGGGATACATCCTCCTCGGTGCGAGGATGTTGAATCGTGGCGTGACCGCGATGACGTCGACTGGTGGGGGCCTTAGAGCGGAACCCCCGTTCAGTGGGGATGAAGTCCTTAACGTCGACCTCATCCACCACCCTAAGATAAGGGAGGTACACATTGTCCCGTTCTGGGGATAGACTCCCGAAATGGATGGAGACAACAACAGGGGAATTCTGGATCTCCCTTTGCGGCCGCTACTGGCCAGGCGACCAGCGAGTCCTGGCGGATTGGAGGGCGTGCATTGCTGCCTCCACCATAGGGAGAGTACCTTTCATGTGGTACTCTCGGATCAGCCCATCTGAGACCCAGCGTTGAAGACGCTGGGTGGGTGACGGGCTCCTCCGTTGGTGAGGACGTCCAGTCATTACGCTATTGGAAGCGAGTGCTTGTGAGTTACTTCACGACTCCATTGGACTAAGGGAGTTCTGAAGGTTGTACCTGCAAAACATTTTAGAAAATACAAGAAGAAAACCCGAAAAAGTAGCATATCAGGATCCCATGCATAATTAATGACCTTACTTAGCCCTACTTGTGAGTAAAATGGGGTACATGGTTGGATTAAGTTAAATCCATCATGCTTGGTTAAATATTCATGTCAGGTTCACCATTTTTGTTTCGGTTTTTGGTCTCAAAACGCCCAACGGTTCCGTATCTGATTATGTGTGGACCTGCTTTCCAAAGGCAGGCGTTCGCCGGATGGTCTGACCAGCGACTCTTAAGAACTCACATTGGTCGAGAGGATGGGAATTCGGGCTCATCTCACACTTTTCGGGAGAATTATTTCTTGTTTTGGGACTCTCTTATAGATTCAAGACATATTCATATGTTCGCAAATCTTTGGTTTATACCCAAACATAGTATCCACGGATTTAACCCTAGTAGGAAATGGTCAACTGGACCCAAGGGGTTTGGAATCATTTAGGCATGAGGATTACCATCCCTCATTGGATTAATTACCCTATGGAGTCAAAAATCATTGAGGCGTCACTAGGAGTGGTGTGGTGAACCGATGTGAAGATAGTCGGATCAACCAGTTTTTGGGCTTTAACCTCATGGAGGCTTCCTACATACCCTACCTAGGGGATAGGGATCAAAGTCCACGTAGTTCGAATGAGGATCATTGGAGAACCGATGTGAAGGTGGACCTGGGGGTCCGTTGGTGATCGAGCTTAAACCTCATGGAGGCTTCCTACGTATCCTTGTGGTAGGGTATCAAAGTCCTCATAGTACACATTGAATTAGGGATTACACTCTAAGGAGGCATAGAATGATGGATTGGGGATTACACTCTGAGGAGGACCAGGGAAATGGATTGGTGATTACACTCTGAGGAGGCCCATAAGAGGATGTGATGGTCGATGCTTACTCTATGCCCACGTAATTCATGCTCGGTGTGAGAAACAAGAGACAACAGGGACCAGAGGTTCACGTCGCAAATGGTGCGTCCGTGAGAAGTGGAGTGGGGCTTACACATGAGGGCGACCCATTAAGTCGGGGCTTACTCCGAGTTGGACGCCCATGTGCCTTCCTCATGTCTGACCTAGAGGGAATCCCAACCCACTGGTGGGTTGAGGAATTTAGCTATTCAATGGTGAAAAAGTGGGATAACTCCAAGGGCGTTGGAATCAGTCTAAACAAAGGGAGATGAAAAGTGTGAATCACATGCCCGACATTCAGAACATAATGAGAGTGGCATGGTGATGGAGGATAACAGTTTACCATAATCAAAACACATCATTCATATCACATTAGCCTGAAATGGGGATGAACAAATGAGGGTCGACTGCTGACCATGTTCGAAACACAGGACCTATCTCGAAGTGTTTTCCAAAGTCTTTTGAGGCATTGGACCAGGATGGTAGGTGAGCCGATGCGGCATGGGGCCAAGCCGTTAGGGGGTCCCTTCAGACATGGAAGTGGATGGAGATCCGAAAGAAGGACACACAAAGTGTGGGGTGGAGTGATGGAATGCTTGAACTGATTCCAATGCTCTTGAAATTATGCCACTATAAACCAGGAATGAGGCATCTTGTGCTTGGAGCATAATTCATATCTTTCATGGAGCAAGAGGCATCCATCTATTGAATGAGAGAGAATGTTGCAGTTTATAGTTATGTAGAGTGGACTGTTTCCATATAGTTTAGCATCATATGGATAGGACGAGGGCCATACATTTTAACGTCATGTGTTCAGGACAACGGCCATACAGTTTAATGTTATGTGGTAAGGATGAGGGTCATACAGTTTAATGTCATGTGGTCTGGTCGAGGGCCATATAGTTTAACGTCATGTGGTCAGGATGACTAGGTAGGAGATACCTATCAATGGTTGGTTTGGGACTTACGCAAGGGTGGGCCTTTATGGATGAACCTATAAAAAGGAGCTAGGCAATGGGGTTATAGGATAGTCATGAGGAATAAATCGACTCATGGAATGCATAGGACAGATGTTGGAGTGGCATAAGGGTGCAATAGAAAATATTGTTGACCCGACCCGAAAATTTCACGCTGCGACTCTCCATTTTTCATGGGGGTCAGTGATGGTAGCGAAGGGACTAGCCCGGAGGACTGGGACCGCAGGCCGGTACTGAACCCGAGCAGGGGTGCATGGGTGTATCCCCCGCGGTATGGACCAACGAGTTAATGGGGTTTTCCGTATGGGGTTGGTCGTGAAGGAACTAGCCGCGAGGTGTCGGCCGTGAGGGACTGGCCACGGAGGAGCTACCCGCGGAGGAGCTGAACGTCCGCGAAGGATGCTGTCCATGAAGGATGGCCACGAAGGATGTTTTCCTTGAAGGATGGTCATCCTCGAAGGGTGGCCGTTCGGGAAGGGTGTCTGCAAAGGGGCTCGCGCCCGTCCTACTTCGTGCCCACAGAAGGGTTTCTGCCTCCATTTCGCGAACGACACAGGTCCACGGAGGAGATGGCCATCTGCGAAAGAGATGGTCGTCTTCAAAGGAGATGGCTAATAAGGGCTGGCCGCGAATTAGTTGTCTTCATGTGGTTCATGAACTGGTTTCTCCTCTATGCGGAAGAGTTCATCCGTGGACGATATGCGGTCCACAGATGGTCGCGGGAATTTACCACTAGGAGAAATTTCTCCAGAATCTCCCCACGGGTTTTCACCCATCCTCCCCTCCTTCTCCTTGTTCTTTTCTCCTTCCATACCTTCTTCCTCTACCCCTCGGTCTGTATTTATAGATGGAGGAAAGAGGTGTATCTATGGTCATGCAGAACCTTTGGCAGAGGCCCATGACCTGATACCCAGTTTATGGGTGACTTGGTCAATCCAAAACACACGAGGGGTGCACCTCACTCGCTAACCAAGTCGGTTCGAGGGGTTCTTCGTGGCCACACAGTATTTCGCCTCCATTCCGTGAACAATAGGGGATGCAGCCAGGGTCGGTCAACGCGGTCCGTGGCTGGGTGAAGCGGTTCACGGATTGGTCGGTTTGTGTCGGTGGACCGGCTTGGCGCCCGTCCTACTTCGTGCCCACGAATGGTCCCCACCTCCATTTCACGGATGATTCTAGTCCGCGGAATTGCAGGAGGGAGATCCACCGAACCGTCCGCGTACTGTTGATGGGAGCCAGTGCACGGACCGGTTTGGTCATTTTCCAAGTCTTCGGGTAATTGGATTTCAGCCCTCTGGAATTTTCAGGACCATACAAACACTAAATCATTTGAAGATATATTTATACATTTCAATGGTTTTTTTCAATTAAAAATATTCTCTTAATATTTATGGGATTTTTGTTTCTAAATAAGTTATTCATATTTAAAAGGGGTATTTTCTGAAAAAAATATTTCATAGTTTGATTAAAAAAATAAATTAATGATTACAAGATTTCATGTTACATATTATTTATTAGGGATATAATCAAAGGAAACATCGATATTCTTTAACTAAATTGTTTATTATTATGATGGTGTGATGTTTATGAAACACATTTATAGTCTATGGGTTATGTTCTAATGAAATGTTGAAATGTTTATAATTTTAGCATTTATATGCGTTATGGTATATGTTCATTTATTTTTTATATTGTGGAAACCATAAAAAATTGATTATGATAATATTATGGGTGTTATTAGATTATATATCCCTCCTATGAATTGGTTAACGAGGGATATTTCATGAAATAATAAGGACTAGATCAATGAGTGAACATAGTTCGTTGTGATATTTTTTCCACTATGATAGTTATAGGAGTAGGAAAATGAGAATCATACACGTTGGTGAGGACTCTCCAAATGTATCCAAGAGACCTAGGTTGAAATTCAGGAGGAGTGATAATTTTAGTTACTATAGTAGTATTGTTGCAGGTTCTTTTCTATACTCTAGTAGCCATAACTATTCAAATTTTTCCACAAGTTTGGGTCTGTTATTTTTAAGTCATTCAAACCACCAAGGCCTTTGGATTAGTATGGTATTTAGCCCAATATAAGGCCTTCAGGCCTCCGAAATGACATCGTTCTACCAGATGTGAATATGATGCCAGATTGATTCTACAAAGAATAGGACCTTGAAGAGGATTTAGAGTAGGGCACATTTACCTTAGTAGATCAAACTGATTTTGAAGAATGAGATGGTATGGAATTTTCAATTGGTACCAGGCTTGTGAACCTCTGCGCAAGACATATAATTGAACATTCATGCAATGATGGAGATCTAATCATATTGTAGATGTGGGGGAGGGGCAGTTTCAAGTACTCATTTTCTGTAATGATTTCATTTAAGTCTTTCAGTCCCTATAATTTCATGAAGCCTACAGTCCATGTATGTGTTCCACTTCTACCCCTAAAAGAGATATTATTAAAAAATGAATAAAAAACTATGGTATTCAGGCCATTTAGTCATAGTCATAAGAGTAGTCCTTAACTAATGATATGATATAATTGGGTGTTTACCCAATAAACTATGATAGTCATGGAAGTGATCCTTGATTGAGGAAATGATTTTACATGATTAAATGTATGAAACTGACTTATTTCTTTCTATAATGACATTCTCTCATAAATCATGTTCCTTATTTTAAATATGACCCATGTATAATGAACAACCAATATTTTATATGTTACTCATGATTATGATAATTGATATTTATGAAAATGATTTTTAAATTTTAATCTCATATTTCCATTACCTTATGATTATTTATTTTCTATGTGATCATTATAATTCCACTTTAACCATTAAAGAGAATATGTGCTTACCCATTATTACATATTAATTTCCCTCAAATATAAATAATTTTTATAACTAATTTGTAAAGGATATAAATCTTATATTAACTAGTATTTTTTTGTTTCCATGTTTTGAATAAACTATTCTAATACATTTTTATGTGGATCATAATTTTAAATAATGCTTATTCTTCTAATAATATGTAATATTTATATATGAAACATTTTGGCCATTATCAAAATATTTTATAATAAATCATCAACTAATGGATGATGAAAATTAATCCCATACACATAAATTAATAATAAAAAATCACCATGTTTTCAAAACACATAATTCTATTTTTAAATTTTAGTGATATGATGGGGATTGATAGAATAAACACATCAATAAGATTAAAATATCAAAAAATTCGATAAAAATTCAGAAAAAATAGTTTCTTAATGATTCAGAATCAAAAAATATAAAATCAAATTCATTATAGGTTCAATGTTACATTATTTATTTAATAATATTTTTCCATGTAAAAAGGTTGAATGAGATCATTTTTTATAGATAACGATGGCATGATGGAAAATATAAAATACCTAGACAATATTTTTTGAATTATTGGTGTATAGTGCCTATTCAAATGGATAATGGGTGGTTCATATAACAAAAATTCCTTAAATCAATATTATATATATATTCAATTATTATATTAATCAATGGAATTTGTACTCCATATTCATTTTGCGACGCCCCTAATTTCTCATGAAGGTAGTTAATTCTTTTAATGTTTTCTTTTTCTATTTAGACATGAAAATTGTAAAATGTGAATTTCCCAAATTGAAATGCAGTTGATTAGGGTTGAAGGATCATTGTATTATAGTCATGTATGTAAAAAATTTAGACTACTCATGTATTCATTGTTCAAATCATATTCCTACTAACAATGTTTACATTTATTTCATATGAGTAAAATATATGTTTTTATTCATTTTAAATATATTTCATATATAATGTTTATAATTTATTTATTTTTTCCCTCAAGAATATTATATATTATTTCTCCATCCCGGATCCTTCTATCTCTCGTACTCCATTCATGATTTGAAACCATTTATTTAAGATTATTCAATGTATGAATCTCTACTATAATATAATTTTTAATCTTTATTATATTATTTCAATATTATTCAATAGTCTTTTAATGGTTCGCTATTGTTTCCCATGTAACATAAATAAGTTATCCACATCATGGTTTTAGATTACTAAGTCTCATTCTAATTCATTATTCCTTTATAATTTAGAATATTGACCAACATTTTCATCAATTGTACCAATTTTTATTAGGTGATTTTATATCCCTTTATTTATTTGATATAACATATCATTATTTATGGTTGTGTTGTCATTCCTAACGTATTTAGTGTTCTTCAAAAATATTTATAATGGTTTTAAAACAAGATTTCATTTCTTAATAATGGATTCCCTTTAACGTATAAAAATATTCCCATAATGTGTCATATTTATAGTTTAAATGTAATTTGTAAGATAATGTGTTTGAGAAACTGTTTGAATTGAATATTAACTTATTTTATATGTTAAAATTCAAGGATTAATATTTGATCTTTAAGAGATAACACTTTTTTTAATTTTATATGGTGATATGTATTATGATATACAATTATTATCGGTTTTCCTTTTCAATATCCTATAAATATTATATTATAAAAACGTAATATATATATTTTAATATTTATTTAAGGGGTAATTTATTTTCAGGGTGCTCGGTGGTGATGTGTATTTGGTTAAATAATGGAAATATTCAATTTTTATTATTATTATATAATATCAAAGGATTCATTGGGAATATTAGTAATATATTAGTTGCATGTGTAGAACAAGTAAGATCATATGAATCTATATCATGTAATTTATACCACAAACTATCTGGTCATTGGATAGTAATGATCTTGGTTAAATTGGAATAGTTTATATAGTTAGGATCACAATAAAATGTAACATAATGTTTTTTATGACAAAATTAATAGATTATAACATTATCCCTCTATATAGTCATACCATAATGAAATATAATTGGTGATGATTGTTTAATATCATTTTATCTCTTATTAGTTATTATCATTTATTTCATTGTAAAATGATATTTTTTTCTAAAAAACATTTAAATATTGTTCTCATAATTATTATTTTTTCCTAAAATATAATTCTATTTTATTAAAAAAAATATATTATCATTAATGGTTTTATTAATAAAATTAATTTCATTGTATATATGAAGGTATCCTATAATTTTTCATTCTCATTACCTACTATGCACATTAATGTGTACATATATATGGTTGCATAGGATTCATGTTATTGAAAACCTCCCCTTGTATATAAAGGATGATTATTATCCTAATTATGATTATATTAGAAGATGTAAGAGTAGTGTGTTCTATTTCATGTGGAGATGTGTGAATTTGGCCTCTTTAGTTTATTAATTTTCTAAAACTACTTTATTATGCCTTCTAAACCTTATAACTCTTTCATTAAAACTTTAAATAATTATTTATATGGTATAGTGATGTCCTACATTTATTATTTTTGATAGTTTATGACATTGGCCAAGTCAATATTTTTCTCTTTACAGTTTATTTTAATTTTTTTAATAAAATTTTATTTTAATGTCTTATAATTAGTCTATATATTTTTCAAAATTTTATTTAATATTTTGTGGATTATGTAATGCATAGAATGAAAATTTGATATTCCTCTTGTCAATTATCATTTTTAATTCAAATAATATGAAATTATTCTAAAAAATATATGATGACCTTCAAAATTATTTTGAGCATAGGATGATTGAGGATGTCCTTTAAGACTTGTGAAGGGTTAGTTTTGATGTTGAGATATAATTCCATGAGTTCACTCATTATAAAATTCAATCATAGAATTGTTTTTTATATGAGAAAATGAAAATAAGGAATATGGTTATATGGAATCAAGGGTTTGGTTTTGGGGAAGTGCATAATGAACACATTTGAAAAGATTCATTGAGTTATTAAGGAGTGTTAGTCATTTATATTTTTGGTGAATATTGATTTTTTTCATTATTTATTTATTTATCTGTATCAAATTATAATTATTCGTATTTATAATAATTTAGTATGCTTTATTTTTGGAATTTTTTGATGTTTGAATGAAATGTGAAGGAATTTATAGGTTTCATGGGTATAATAAATAGATTATAAATCATGTAAGGGTATTTTGAATCTCACTCAAAAGAATCTTGCACCCATTTCCTGAACTAGGTTATAATCAAGAAGATTTGAAACCACAACTGTGTATTCTTAAAAACAATCATTATAGTTATAATAATTTTTTTTTCATAATTGAGATTTATTATATTTTTATGATTATATGATTATATTTTTAAATTATAATGATGTTATTTCAATATGTTACCATTTATTTTATTTCATTTTGAAATTTAAATTGGCATACTTAACAAATTTTTTATTGTTTTATTGAATTTATATAGTCATTCCACCCAGAAGAGTCCATGATAACCATCATGTGGGAGTAGTGGGTAATTATCCATTTGGAAATTCTCATATTAATCAGTTTTTAATTGAAATATATATTTGAATATTCCAAGCTATAATAATATATGTTAATCATGTCATGGTCCTAGTAAGTGATCTGGACAATGGATTATATAAGTATAAATTCCTTTATTGAAGTGGTTATAAGAACCCTTAATAGGTAGAATAATTGCAATACATGATAAAATGTATCTAAAATTTTATAAACATGTAAAAAATATATCATGAAATACACCACATTAATGATTAATGTCCCATTTTAAAATTGTTGGGACTCTATTGTCCATGATAAATTTTTTGATATTTATCCATGAATGACATGAGAACAATATTCAATAATTTTTTTTACAAGATATTATGATGTAAGAAATATAAAGAGAGTTTATATTCTATCTATATGGAAATAACACACTAATAATGTATGAAAATCATTTCCGTGATCTTGTATAAGATTATGTGGATTTTATCACAAATGAATCTATAAAGACAATATTTTGGAGATAATTTTTTATAATGACATTAGATGAAATGCTTTTCAATTTTTCAATTATAGTATTAAAAGAATTAAAATAAGGTTGTTAGGGTGGAATTAATTCATGTATTGTTATCAGGAGTGGTTTTATTATTATTCCCCAAATAAGTGTATGCGTGAATTTATTTTAAATAATAGATTTCATGATTAATGTAGATGGGAAAAATATTAGAATCACTAAGAAATAATCTTAATTTTTTTCTTCAAAATTTTAGTATTTTAATCCCTCATATGGTAGCAGTGTGTAATGAGTAGAAATTATAATAAATTTTTAAATCACTTCCTTTGATGATTCAATTATATAACTATCATGGTCATCTATAGATATATTATTGAAGATAATTATTTATATTATGGTTTCGTAGGTTCTCATGTTCTAAATAGATCCCAAATGCAGAAAAATATATTAAATATAGTGGGATATTATTCCCTAGAATAAATATATAAGGACAGTTTTTCTTATTATAATATTTATATGAGGTGTGGGCCTCTTTTTTGTGTAATATCACAGACATGAAAAAAAAATCCTTATAGAACATTATAGTTGAGTATGTTCATAATCATTCCATACATGGTAAAACTATAGTTGAGGTTGTATTATTATTATATCTATTATATCTATTTAATTATTTCATATGGTATCCGTTAACTATTTTTTCTCCACTGAACTTATATATTTAAAAAAATCCCACTAAACTGATTCTATATGTCAAGAAAATATCCACACATCTTAGGAAGGATTAAATATTTACATATCCTTCTTGAATAATAATGATTATAGAATAATAATTGGAATGTGATTTCCCTATTATTTAATAGTAAATAATTGGACCTAAATAATGAAATTAGGATATGAAATCCCACTACTGTTAAGATCCTTTTGAGATTCTTTTTTAAAAGACTTATTTCAGTTTCATCTTGAATAATACATAGAGTAAATTATTGACCATATTTTGAAGAAAAATAAATAATCTGAACCCCAAATTTATATCTCATGTGGAAGATTTGGTGTTATAGATTTAGCTAGATTATTTTTATTGTAAAGTATTAATTCAATTTTAAAAATCAACATGGGAAGATTATATATGATTTTTAATGAAATTTGATGAGATTTTGTGTTTATATATGGACTATCCAAATATTAATCATGCAACAATAAAAAATATGTATTTATGTCCATTTTGGATTATATTTTATACCATTAACATAGTTATTTTCAATTCGAATACCATGTTATTCCATTTGGTTTGAATATTTTTCATGCAGCTATTATGGCCCATATGAATAGTAATTTAAACCAATATCTGAACACCTTTTTCATAATATTCAATGATGATATTAATTTTTATTTATTGTCCAATGGTAACTATAAATATCATAAATTTTTTTCTTTATAATGCCTAAGATCAATGCTTGTATTTAAATTCTTCTAATATTTATTCATGAAAAAGGATGTAATATTCATAAAGCATTTTTTATCTATGAATGAAATATCTTTCTATCCTAAAAAAATTAATGTTCCAATGAATTTTGAGATGAAAACAAACAAATTTCAGATATACATATAATTGGGTTTGGAAAGTCACTATCATTTTTTTGAAAATACTTTTCATGGTTTAAATTAACATTGACATGCATTACCCAAAAGGATTATATCGAGCCTTGATCCAAGAATTTTTTGATGTGTTTAAATAGAGACTAATATCATTTATTATTTTTAATATTATGGGATCATAGAGAGGGATACAATATTAATTTCAATTTTTCAATTATGAGAATATATAGAGTACTCTTACATAATAATCACGTGGTTGAAGATGGTTCTAAGCAATTTTATACACATAAGAAAAATACAAAACCCATGGACAATAGTTAGTAATTTTTATTAAATTCTGTTTTGTATAAGATATATTATATATTTATTGATAAATTCATACTTCATTCTAAGAATAGTAAATTACCCTTCTGTTTCAAATCATCCAAAATTTTTACTAATTTAGAACCATTAATATAATTAATTGGATACCCGACTAACTACACAGTTCATTTACAAACACACAAATAATAATTAAAAAAATATGTTTCACTATACAGGGACCAAACCATATATCCCTTAAAATTATTATGTTATTTCTATATATTTTCCATCCAATATAAAAATCATTACTTCTAGGTTCACACTCTAACTCAAAAAAACATTATGTTATAATTGGGTGTTCATCATATCCTATAATATTGAATATTAGTATATGATAATATTGCACCCATTCAACCAATGAATTGATATAGTTTGTTACATATCAATCAAATCCATAGTAATATACTTCTCAAATTGGATCCAATAATAGTTTAATGTGTTGATTTATTTTATTATTTAATATAAAATATTGAAAAATACATGTTTACCTACTAATTTGGCCACAATAAGCTTTGCGATGTTGTAATATTTGATGTGACCATATGTTTTGATACATTTATATAATGGGAAAGCTATTACTTCATGTTTTCCCTTCTTCTCATTCTTCATTCATAGATAATAATGTTATTCATTCACCACATATTAGTCTTATTAATATTATACCAAAAAAAACCTAACAATACTTTCATTTTTCATTTATTTTATTTTTTAAATAGGGATTTGAATAGATTTTAAATGAAACTTTTCAATTTATTGGGATTTTGGTAGCACTTATCTCTACCTCACACTTAGTGCACATGATGGAGAGTAAACTATATGATTACCTATATAAAGTGGGGATTTTAGTTCATTTTTTCCATTCATTATATTTTTTATCATGGTAATAGCATGGTTTGGTTTAAGCATTTAGATATCTTTGGGAAACACTAAAAGGGAATTTTACAAAATATTGTTGGTGTATGATTTTTTCCAATTCATTATAAGCCATCTGAATATTGTTCATATGCCTATTTTTTTTAAAATAAATGTATTTTATAATTGGCATAGATTTTACCAAATCTTGTAACCAAACAATTTATTGTTCTATATGAGTCATGTTATGGGTGCACTGTAGGAGAAAAAAATTGTTAAATGGTGTGTATAATCTATAATTTTTTTAAAAAGTTGGAATTTCATATTCTACCCACCGTAGACTTAAAACCCCTTTTATACACTCCTTACAACCATTAAAATAAGGTAAAAAATGGGTTTCTTCCACCTATTTATTCATTTAGTCTTTGGGGATCCCTTCATTGATATTTATAGGTTCCATTGTAGTTATATCATTCAAATCCTTATTACTTTCTTTTTTTGATTTTGTAATTTTTTTACTATGAAATTATATTTTCATAACCTTAGGGTGATGATTTGATCATTTGTATTGTTTTTTTGAAGACAAAGTCTTCATTTTGATAAGAACATGATGATTCAAATTTATATTTGATTGTTGAAGTGGATAGTGAATAGTTAGTGGATTTTATTATGGTTTTATCTGTTATTATAAACACCTAAATATTTTTGTATTGAAATTAGTATATAGAAATTTTTTGAGATGAAGACATGTGACCACATGAAAAATGGGTGGCCAGACAATGAAATTGGATTTATAGTACAATGGTTGTAGAGGATATATTTTAAAACTAATGTTTCTACATTAAGGGTTGAATGAATACATCAAAGGATGAGCTACCACATGTTTTAAATAGATTGACCGTGGGAAGGATAAAGTAATGGGATAATGGGAAAATGAACCACATGTTGTAATTAAGTGACCACGTTAAGGGGTTGAGATAAGTTATATTAGAATATAGTGAATCCATGGATGGAAGAGAAATAACATGATTGAATAGATTGACCAAAATTTTAAATTATATGTTGCATTGTGAAAAGTGAAAATCCTTCAATGGAAAGATATATCATCGATGACCATATAATAGTAGTGTAATGTAATGTGTTAAAAAAAGAATAAATTTCAAGATAAATATTTTTATGATTCTTGAAAAATTATTTTCTTATATGATGATAGAATATAAAAGAAATTAGGGAGATATAGTGAATATTTCAATTGAACAGAGAAAATACACTAAGAATGATAATTTTTCATATTGTTTTTCACAAAAAGGAAACTATTGGCTCAATGAGTAAGCCTTATAATTAACCATAATGAAGAGTTTTTTTTATTTCAATTTGATGTAAAATTTTAAGTACGATTAATGTAAAGGATTATGTTACATATGAATGATTCCATATTTTTTCCCAATCATCCATATACACTTGATAATTTCAGGAAGATGATTAAACATTTATCTTATGAAAAAGGACGTATGGTTTTTATGGTATTCAGTTTAGGGAATTATTCGATTAGTATTGTCATGATACCAGTACATTAAAATGAATATATTGATCTATATGAAATGATTTAAAATAAAAAACTATAGGTTTAAAGGAGAATGAATAGTCCCCAATATTTCTATATATTATCATTCCGTTACAAATAGTTATGGATAAGATATTTTATGGAAGTTATTATGATGAAATAGGTTGATAATTATTGTAATATGAATTCAAATTTTTTTTAATAGTTTCATAATTATTTTAAACATGAATAATTAGAAGTGGTAGTTTTTGATACATGATAGAAAATTTGATGTTTTTTTAGGTTGGTTTTTGGGTATAAAATGCTAAAATAATGTCGCAAAAATTGATAGAGAAGAAAAAATACCAATTTCTCTATCACTATTTTTCAATAAATTGAAGAATAATAATATTTTAATTATATAATGTAAAATATGATGAATTTATTGAATAATAAGAATATATATATGTTTTAGAAGGAAATGTGTAAAAATTTCAATCTAAAAAATTATTCGGTTTTAAATCCTATTAGTGAGGGTATGATTTTTTTGTTTAAAATTATCTTTAATAATGTAATTTATTCTTGTGGAACATGAACTATCAAAGGGAAATCATCAAAAATAATTTACGTATTAAGAGTATTTTTTTGTGAACCAATTTTTTTATTGGATGGGTGATCTCAGATTGTTTCTATATCATGCAAATAAAGAGAACATTTTAATTGAGTATTGAAACCTGTAAACTCATGTGATTCTATAGGAATGATTTTGTGATGTGGTTCGATAGATTCATTAATCTATAACCAGAGGTAATTTAGTTTTTAAAATGAAAAAACATTAAAAAAGAGGCTCTCCAATGACTCTCCACCACAGTGGTAACATAAATACTAGTTGGTCATTGAAATTTTTATCAGAGACATGATTCAGCATTGAATATATGCTATCTATGGTGTATATAATAAGAATTGTATCACATATTTTTTTTGTACTCGGTTAAGAGTAATGTGATTCCAATCATTGATCATAAGGGATATCATATTTAGATGGAATAAATGATACCCTTTATATTGTCATTTATCTATGATGTTTTTAAATATGATGTAGATGGTTTCAATATTCTTAATATGGTTACTAAATTGATAAATATAGAGAATATGAATCAAGGGAATGATATCTGAGCTATAAATGTTACTGTTTTCTATCTCGTATCAAGGGAATTTAGATTAGTAAAAGGATTTATATCTTATATAGGGAACTAGGATTAGTTGAAGAACATTATTATAGGTAACAGAAAATTGAATAAAATATTAATTAAATTAGATATTGAAATATGAAGAGATAAAAATGGAATATTAGTAATCTTTTGGTGAGTTATTCACAATGAAAAAATGATATTGTCGGCACCATAAGATTCTATAGATAAATTTTAGAAGACATAAAAGATGCTTTAATGTTTGTGAAAATTATTCCTAATATATTTTATTCAAAGATTCATATTTTGAAAATGTAAATCCAAAAATTGTTTCTCCTAATGAATTTTACATTATTAGAATTATATATGAGATTATAAACTAGATTTATATTATAATATATATAAATATTGATGAATAAATATACGTCAAAAAAATTAAGCTTGAAATTTCTGTAAATTTTTTAATTTAGAAATAGGGCTTTGATTCCAGTTTAAAAGATAGATTAAGTAATAATTTTGATGATTTAATTTCATTATTCTCCATAAATGTGAAAATATTCATATACATGTTTAAATTAATATTATCATTAATGTAAACTATAGTGAATCAATTGGGTCTTTTTTTGAAAATCTTAAATACTAATGGATGATTAAAATAGTGATAAAAGAAGATAAAGGTCACAAATACTACTAAATTTGATGTTAGTAAAGTCAGAGTATTGTTATTAGGAATAAATAATATATTCCCTAAATATATAGTCATATATTTTCAAAAAAAAATTGGATGATGGTGATCGTTATAAAGTAGTGAGGTTCAAAAAATTCTACTGATGATTGTTCTGAGATGTTTATTATTGAAAATTTAAATTACAAGAGTTTTAATAGTGATATATTAATCAATAATGAATAATAATACTATTAAATTTATTTTTATATAATTATGAAAATATATTTTAAGTAAAATATATTAAAAATTAAATCTTATTGAATTTGGAAAAGAAGTTAGAAAAAGAAAGAAAACCTGTGAACAATAAAGATAATGTTCATAATAAATAAAAATCATGATTGTAAAAAATTGTTAAATATATAAATATGTTATTGATAAAACATAAAATTATTAGCATCAAAAATGATGAAAATATGTGGGATAATAAGAATGATATTATTCTATTTCAATTTAAACTGTTTGAAGATGAAAAAGGGATCTCTGACATTCAATAATAAAATTTTAATATAAAGCCCCGACCTTAAACAATACCTAATCACGAGATAAGGAAATAATTGACATTAATTCACATTATGGATGTATTTAGGTTAAGAGATATAAATAATTAGGCCATAACTCATTGAAATAATTTTAAATATTAAAATTAGACACTTATAATCACTATCCATTATTTCCATAGAACAAAAAATCATTAAAAAGAAACACGATATCATTTAATGTTTTAACAACATAACCATTACCTGATCCTATCCTTGACTCTATTCTTAGTTATATCATTTTAAAAAAAATTCCAAAAATTGGATGAGAATAAAATTTTATGTAACGGATAAAAAAAGAAGAAAAAATATTTCTCTTGGGAAAACATGAAAAGCATAAACACTTTATCATAATGTAATACTTTTCATAAGTAGTAAATATACTTCACTGAATATAAGCTCATTGATTACCCTTTTCAAAACCAAAAGATTACCATAAATCCCGTAGAATGAAATATATAACATATAAATGTAACTTAAGAAATAAATATATTTAAATGGAATAACCATATGTTAAAATTCAACAAATATCACTAAACGGAATAGTCATATGGCCAAATCCCATACCCAATGCATTGGAGGTTATAATGTAACCAACCATCCTTTATTTATGATAGAACCAGTCATGTTTTTTTATCACATAACAACCTATATTTTGTTTTTCACGTATCAACCTGTCTTTGGTGTATTACATAACCACTGAGAAAATTCAAAAGTAACATTATATAATCAGAAATCATAAAATATAGTCAAGGACACGAAATAAAAAGTATTCTTAAAATATGGACACGAAATATACATTGTTTTGTGATAAAAATTATTCTTAAAATATGGACATTAAATAAAATGTTTTATAAGAATAATTCATTAAAACAATTAAAATTATGTTTTAGTTAAAGAGTACCTTACCACTATTGAAACACTTGAATAAAATAATAAAAGATTAATTTAATAAATAATTAAATATCATGAAAATATATTAATTCTTGATATAACTTGTTATAAATGTTCGTATATACACCTTAAATGATAATAAAGGTGCCCAATATCATGATATGCCTAAATGAAAAGTTATTGAGATGAAGTCCATTTCAAATATCGTATCATTAGATTAAGAATAAATCAATGAAATAAATTTTTGTGAAATATATAAATAATCCCAATATAAATGGATATTATTTTTAAAAACAATCGTGTAACACCGCAAGATTTCATATTACGTTATTTTTTCAATGTAATCCAATAACTTGCACTACACGCAACACCGAGTTCTAGCGCACCACGACTTACCTAAATATTGTTCAAAAGAAGTTATGAATAGTATTAAATAAATATTGAACTTTATATTATTATTATAATTTTATAATCCATATTATGAGTTTCTTAGACACAATTTAAGACCAATTCATTTTTTCAGATAAAAGATGTATTTTTCAAAAAATGCATTTTCCCCGCCTTTTAATGGTGATCCTTTTTTAAATCCAATATTTGAAACTTTTATATATTAAATTTGATGGAATAAACCTCTTATTTAGAATAAGGACATAAGAATTCAGTTTCAATAAATTTTTGGAGCTTTTCTGATAACGTTCATATTTGGGTGAATAGTGAAAAATATTATATTTTAACTGAAAACAACATTTTTAGTCAAAATAATTTATATTGTTAAATTATTCATTTTAAGTGTTTTTAAGTATAAATAGATTATATTTTTATTATTTAACCCAACTCTAGTCATTTTATGTAATTTCACCTTGAAATTGGATATAAACAGGTATTAATCTTTTGATATTTAATATTTCTTAAAAATACACTTTTTGGTTTCAACAATATGACTTAATTTTAAATTAATAAATGAATTTTTTATTGTTTTTAATTTGGTAAAATATTATTTATTTTTGGATTTGGAGTATCGAAATTATCTTAGGGTTAATTTTTGGTACTTTTCTAATAAATTTTATATTTTGATGAATAGTGAAAGTTACTAAATTTTAATTTAAAACAACTTTTTTAATCGAAATAATTAAAAGTGATAAAGTATGAATATGAGTAGTTTTAATGTATAATTAGATTATATTTTTACTATTTAATCCAGTGTTGGTCATTGGACATAATTTCACATTTAAACTGGAAATAAGTAAGTGTCAATCTTTTGATAGTTATTATTTGTTAAAAACACGTTTTTTTGACAATGAGAATTAATTTAAAATTAATTTCAGCTAATTATATATTTTGAATTTTGAAAAATGGCTTCCATATTTAAAATATGGAGGTCCAAATTGTGTAAATATGTAACTTTTAATTTTAGAAATTTTGAATAATTATTTCGGTAAATATTTTATTTCCCATGGTTAAAGTGTAAATCCGGTAAATAAGGGTAAAAAAATAATGTTATAATAATATTAAATTACTGTAAAATGTGTCATAACGCTATTGGTTGATACATATCCGACCATGGACATCTTTGTGTCGATTTTGGGACTCCATGGAGGAACTTGTAAGTGATAATGACACTTTATATTAATTAAGTTAAAGTAAATACAAAAATGACATAAGCATATATCTTTTAGAAAAACCATTTTTACATAGGGTTATATATGTTATATTTTCGACTATAATTATTCATTATTAAGATAAAATTATTTCCTACATAATGGTATTTAATTAATAATTTTTATACATTTAATAATTAAATTTATTTATGACACAATAATGATGTAGTATTTTCCTTATTAATGAAGGAATAAAATAATTGGAATTATAAATGTTAAAATAAATATAATTTCATGTTTTGATGACATACATGAATATTATTGTTTAATATGACATGTTATGATTTCTTAAATGAATTTTATATGAATTAATAATGTTTTTATGACTTTAACAAAAATCAATTATTAAATACTGTCAAAATTGACATAAAAGAGTTCTTAAAACAAATATTATATTATTAATTGATATTGTATTCTTAAAAATATAAGCCTTGGCTAAAAGACTTATATCCGGATTGGTGTTTCATTACTAGACCTATTGGGGGTCTCTTGGAGGTATATAGTATTCTTATTAACTATATAATTTAAAAATATCAAGAGACATGGTAAATGTCAAACTATTTAACTAAGAGTTAAATATAAATGATAAGGTTAATATAGTGACCCAAAACTGTCTAAAATCAATTTGTAGAAAGGACTTCGACCCATCCCCACCTTATCCTTGAAATAAGCCACTTTTTAGCTATTATAACCAGAATATGAATTTATTATAAAATAATATTTTAAGTTTTTCCTAATGTACCCCTAATCCACTTATATAAGGGCACCCACCCTTCTCTAAAATTCATACCTTAAAACCATTTTGGTTCAGACAACGCCTGCCCAAATATCCACCCATCTTCCCTCACATTAAACTATAGGTGTTATTTTGATCAGAAAGCCATACTATGGAGACCTTTTGATCAAATCAAAAGGAAAAACCCGGAGAATATGTAATAATTTGACAACTCTCTTTCAAGTTTTTTCTTCTTCCACTTCTTCTTTCTTTGTTATTACAATTCTAAGATAATAACTCGAGTACATTATATATACTGTTATGTTATTAAAAATATGTTACATCTATATTCATTATTCTATCCATCCTTTGATTGAAATGTCACCATACGTGTGTACGCACCGCTTACCGTCTCCACGTTGTGTTGTAATTGTTATTCAATACATTATTATTTGTATGGGTATAATAATGATGTGTAATTCATGTAAATAAAAAATATATAATTATTATGATTCTGTATATATGTTATACCATCCAATTATATATTATTTTAATAACAAAATATTGTTATTGTCACTCGTGCGTACGTACAGATTACTGTCTCCACGAACGCGATGTGATTCATTCCACATCGTAACCATTCAAGAATAATTTAATTAGATGATTAAAAATAATGTATAAATACTTGATATAATTATGGATATGAATATAATACATCCCATCCATAACAATTATCACTCACAAAACAAGGAATATAAAGGAAAACGAATCTGTCAACACCCAAGACAACGATAACACTACGATATTATAAACGAAGCAATGATAAAAGATAATATATGTTATCATATTAATGTATATGATTCATGTATAATTTAATAACAATTATTTCACCATTATACAAGAGTTTAACCTACCTTCGACCAAGTAAAATTTCATGGTAAGGGTTAATTTCACAATCTCTTTATTATCCAATATTGTTTTTACGTAAGTATCCACTGGGACCCCCTTTATCATCCACATCCCTGTTTCTTAAAAATATATTTCAAATTTTTTTTACTATTTACTAGACAATAGGTTAAATTCACTTATACCCTTATTTTTTTGAATGGAATTTTTCCGTCATTTTCGAAACAAGGTACTTTTTGACCTTTTCGTCAAATTTAAGGTACGAATGTTTTTTGAACTTATACGGTAGGTGCAACTATTTTATGCTGTTATAACATCATCAAAGCTGACCTTAAATACTTACAAGAATATTTTTTAAAATAAATACTTTCTTTATAGTTATTTGAATCTTAAATTATTTCAAAACAGAAAGAGTTATTTTTCTAAAAAGGGTTTTGATTTCATATATGTAAACATCCTTTGATAGATTTTAAGTTTATTTGAAGTTGATTTATTATGATACAAAAATTCCATATTTTATTGAAGGTTTTGTGATATTTTTTACTATGGATGTACTATTTTTTACCATTCATGGTTTATTGTTAAATTATTGACATTTTGAATGCTAGTTTTAATATGAATGTTGATTATCTCTTTAAACCTTTTCATATGAGGATTGTATTGGACTTAGTATGTGATGGGTGGATCCCACTATAGCTCCTCAATGCATCGGTAGGTCTCATGAGACAAATAGATGTGGAATTGGCCGAGGACCTTTACCAAGTTTGATATATGGTTTTGGCCGATGCCTTAATCAATTTTAGACATCTTGGCCGAGGCCTTGACAAAATGTTTCAGAATGTCTGGCATTATACGTTGCATCATTATGAAAATAATATTAATGGTTCATGTGGTAATTTTACTAGTAGAATACCATGGATTATGTTTTATTATGGCATTGTTTACTGAGCTCATATTCCTGTAATAAAAGTATTCATGTTTATTATTGGTAATGGAATGTGGTTTCAATTTTTCACCATGATTAATATTTATGTTATCTTCCGTTGTATTACATATCCTTACTGAGAATTTGATCTCACCCCTTTCTTATGATTAATTTTACTAGGATATGAAAAATTTAGTTATGAGTGACTTGTAGGCATTATTTTAGGAGGCTTGGATGTTTACAATGAAATAAATTCATGTTTTATTTCTTTTCAAGTTGTAAAGTTGAACTTATGCATGAATCTTGTTTCTCATAATGCTAAACCGATCGTTCATTCGGGACATGATTTCCTTATGATCATGCCAATGTTATGTAATAATTCACTGACACTAGGTAACTAGGTTCGGGGCCTTACAAATCGTAGGTCATTGACAAAAATTTTTTGGAAAAAAGAAAACTACTGATATGGATATTTAACACAATGAAATGAGGTTGAGTTTCAATTTCCCTTACCTTGAGCCCGAATCATCACATTAAATCTTTATTTTCCTTAATAATAATCATAGTATAATTTCTACATGATTGATAACATTTTTCATGTTTATTATTCATTTTATATCACTTATTACCATGTTATAAAAATTTCACAATTATTTATGTTCATATTGGTCATTTTGTCGATATTTGGTAGTTCAGTAGAGAACGAACTTGTTTTGATGTAACAAGACCATGCAATAAAAAGGCCATCATCTATAGAATATTATTATTCATGATTTAAATTTATTATATATCCCTTATTAAGTATTTTTATCTCTATAATATTTGTAGATAAGAAATTAATTCCACAGTCCATGCAGACGGTAGGTCATACATTCGCATGGATGCTAAATTCATTTCTGTTTCATAATAAAGTAATAAAAAAATAAATCATACATAAGTATATAGTAATAATATTTTAATATATATTTTATATATTTTACATAATTTAAATAATTCAATCATTTATATTTCCCATCTATGGCATGGCTAATTCATATCACTTTGAGGGGTCGGTAGTCAGCACTTCCTCGAATGAAATTTTCATATTTCCACATTATAGAAAACATAAATGTATTTTGTAAATAAAAAATAAAAAAGAATATATACAATATAAATATAATATATATTGTATATAAATATTGTCCCATTATAATAGACACCATGAGAGGGAATTGGAGAAAATTGAAAAATCATTTGTTCGTGAGGTAGTAGTTCACCGTACACAAAAATAGTATGTTCATATCCATTGGATAGAGGGGTGTGTATGTTTAGTGAGAATCCATCTCATAAAAAATCCTATTATATTTAGGATACCGGTTTTCTATGTAATCATATTCTAAAAAGAGAATATTAAGTGGAGAAGTGAAATAAAGGAAAGGATCTTGAGAGAAGATGCTACCTCTAAAGCGGGTACCTCATTTTGATTTGTGCCAAAATGCATTCTTCAATTGACATAGGAACATATTAAGGATTCTGGGAGGAAATAAGGGATTTTTTAAGAATAGTTGAGAATAATTTGTATGAAACAGGGGGCTTGAGAGGAGTTAGTATGTGGGTAGAGGTGGTAGCCTTTTATAAGAGGGGAAAGGGACACTTTATGAAAGCATTGAAATATTATTTTATTAATAGTAGATTTTAGAATTCACATATATAAAGGGTGATATAATTGATGGATATGATTAGTATTGGTCTAAATCTTCTCAACCAAAGGGTTTTATACACGTTTAGGTAATAAAATCAACCTTATAATTTTTGCAATAACCCTTAGTTAAAAACATTATCTCTTACCAAACCTTCTTTAATTTTACTAATATATGGTTACTAAAGTTACAATAAAATAATAATTTAGTCACAAAGGGATATAAGAGTATATTTTTAACATTATATAGGAAATTTGGCCTAATATTATATTTTTAGGACAATTATATCATTTAATAAATTATATATTTTTTTAAAATTCACTTATGTCAATTTTGAAACATTAGTAATTGGTTTTGATAAAGTAATAAAAAATTTATTCTTCAAAAAATGCCATTAATGGATCATACATATGTCAATATCATCCATAAATTTTATGTGTGGCATAAAAATGATCAAATTAGATTTATTTTAATTTTTATAATATCGTTTATTTGAAAATTTCAATAATAAGGTCCTCACTCAATAACCATTTTGTCATAAATAAATTTATTTATATAATGTATAAAAAATAAAAAAACCATGATTTACGATGTAATTCTATAGTTATAATGAAATTTTTTAATGAAATATTTTTTTTTTAAACTCTTGTAATATTTTACGTAAAAAGACACATGTTTGTGTTATATACCTCTTTACTTTATATTAATTATTATAACATGTCATTTTCATACCCAAGTAGCTCCCAAATGCCAAAATTTAGACCTATGGTTTTTTAGAATTTCATGAATCATTCATTATTATCAATACTTGTGTTAGGGTAGTTTTATATTATCAAAATTTAATTTTTACACTTATTTACCTAATATACCCTTTAACCGTGGTAAATAAATATAATTTCTGAAATTACTATTTATAATATCTAAAAAAAAAATATTTAAATAATTTATAAATTATGATTCTTAATATGGATCCATTTTTCAAAATTCAAAACATATAAATTTTAGAAATTAATTTGATATTATTTCCATTTTGCAAAATAAGAATATGGGTTTTTGAGAAGTAAAAATTATCAAATGATTGCCTTGTGTTTATGTCCAATTTAAAGGTGATATTACATCCAACTACCCAAATTTTATTAAATGATAAATAAATAATCCAATTACAATTTAAATCTTATTAAAAAGACAATATAATAATATAAGTAAATTAGATGAAAAGGTATTTTGAAATTATAATGTAGTATGGTTTATTATTCATTAAAATATTTATTGTATATAAAAAATAAAAAAAAATCCAACCACATTAAACTTTGATGTCCCAAAATCTATAAAATAAGTTTATTTAATCAAATATAACATATAAATGTAACATAAACAATATTTAAAAAGGGATCAAATGGTAAAATTAGCCTTTAAAAAACATATAGTACCTTTTGAATAAATTTGATTCATTATAATTTTAAGCTTCTAATTTTTTTTGGATAAATGTAAAAAAAGTTAACAAACATGTGTAATCATTTTGTGTTTAGTTATGTTCATTCCCACCAATTAGATATCTAGAAATTAAATGTGATTTAAAATACTAATAATAATATTTAATTATATAGTAGTATAACTCAATGTTTTGTGCAGTGTAATATTTCTGAGAAACCCATTGTTCTGTGTTGAGTATGCTATTAGAACAATTGTCCCCATTAACATAAAATTAATATATTATTCATTAATATTAATATATATAAAAATTTATTAATCTATAAATACCTGGTATGTTACATCATCCCCCCCTTTTGAAACTGCTTTCTCACAATTTTAATATTTATCTTGTTAACATCATAAAAAATAAAAAATTAGAAAAAGTGTCAATAAAACTAACACATTAAAAGAATTAAAGATATATACAGAGGTGTGGATTCCAGACCTGGGTTCCACTAAATCATCCCTGATCCAGTTGGCCACATGCCCTCAATTATGCCTCCTCGTATGCAATAGGGTGTCAGCAAGCAGTGAGGGTATTGTAAATCAGTCTTGGGGTGATTATACCCAATTTTATAATAAAAACACCATAGGATGAAAAAAATTAACCACATGAGGAATCATATAAATAACCATAAAAATACCATGTCATAAGATATTCCAAATAGGAAAATACTATGCTCAACTGAAAGATAAAACATGTCATGATAATGAAAATGTAAAGTGTCTATAATGCAACTAAATGTAAGGACTCACTGTCGATCAAATGGTTCCTGAACCACATTTTTTCCCTCTCCCATGATCCAAAACCTAACTGCAACCTATCCCTGGGGTTTTCCCTTATCATGTCATACAACAACAAAGTCTACATGGGTGTCGATCATGCAACCCTAATATGGTGTCAATAAAACATTGTAGGCCACCACCAAATATTTCTAAAACATGTCCATTAAAAGTATAGATCATGAAGTTTGATGAGGCAATGAATAAAATGGATAATTTACACAGTAATCACATTGTCCCTTCATCTTTAATAATCACATTAGGCCCAGTTTCAATTCATGTTATCATTTGAATCATCATTCAATTTCATTAATCAATTGGTGTAGTTCATCATGTCAAGCACCCCAAATATCAGTCGAATCATCATTCATTATTATAAATAATTTGGTTTAGGTCCTCATACCAAGAACCACAATCTCATTGAGTATTGTTCATCAGTCCAAACACTCCTTTTCTCATTCAGTGTAGGTTGTCATGACTTGCACCCCACATTTTCATGCATGGAAAACTATTAGGGAAGAACACCATGTCCAAGTCCTAACTACTAATCTCTTTAGAATTCCATTTCTAGCACCAAAAAATCACATCCATTTAATAATTAATTAATTTGAATGAAATTTCCACTTTATTCCTTCACTATTCCAATGGTTATCTAAACATTTTAATGCCCATTAGTTTATCCAACAATTAACTAGTCACAATGCACATTAATTAATTCATCAATTAATTATTCAGTCAACACAATTGTCATTCCATAATTAATTCATTAAAATTAATTATCGATATAAAATTTCAGCTTTCCTAATTAATTCTCACAATTAGTTTCTTTTATCACATCATGAAAAATAATTAATCTTCCTAATTAACTATCTTTTGTCAATGGAATGGAACATAATTAATTCACATAATTAATTATCTAACATATCAAACATAATTATTTCATTATTAATTCCCCCTAATTAATTATCTTAACAAATCAATTCAATATCTCAACCCCTAACAAATCTCTAAAATATCTATTTGGGAAACAACCTTTATATGACCATGATTCAATTATCTATTATTCAACGCGGCAAAATATATTCAATTCTAGTTTCCTAATTACTAATTTTTTTGAAATAATTTATAATGGGAATATTTCAAATCATAAACTCACATTCAAATATAAAAAATAATGAAAATGGGAGTTATATTTAGACCATCCACCTTTGTTTATTGATGGAATTTAGCTAAACCGAAAATCCCCAAAATCCAAGCTACACGTCGTTGATCAAGCATCACATCTATATACCTAGAGAAAAATTATCATAAATGGCAATAAAGATCCCATAACACTATATATATATCCACAACCATATATCTATATATCAAATAATAATTTTCGATCCAATAAAACAGGGGATATCCTCTACGAAAAGATCTAGAAAAGTTATGAGAAAGAAGGAGATAAGGATTGGGATGAAATCCACTTACCAGGAGAAGATATGATCTCCAATCCGGGCTCTTGATCTCGAAGAATAGTGTTTGGATCAACCTTAATTTCCTTTATACGGCATTGGTAATACCTAGAAATTTTCAAGACCGATCCTAGGTCGAGTTAGAGTGGTTTCAAGGGTTCATAAGTTTTTAAAACCACTTTTCGAATCAAATTGCTCTTCGCGCATGGTTTCACCAGGGAGGTCGCACAGTCCGGCCAAACCGTGTGCTAAATAAGTGTTATTACACTACCTTCATGGCTTAATGGCACACGGTTAGGAAAAATGAGCACCAACAGTGCTGACTTCCATAGTCCACACAGTTATCTTGCACACGGTTTGGCAAAACTATGTGCAAATCGTGCACAACCCCATGTCTATCCAATTCCATAAAAACATATCAGAAACACACTCCATTACATACCCCAACACAAGGGTACTTAATAAAAACAAAAAAAACTACCTAAATGAATGCCCGAGATTCCTCCAAAAAAGGGTGGGATATTAAAATATCCCCAACTTATAACTGCTCGTCCTTGAGCTATACACAAAAATTTCTCTATAATTCTGAGACATTTTTTTTTCATTGAGAATTTATGTATAAAACTCATTACTATGTTTCCTCTTGAAGAATTCAATGTTTACATAACACATGAACTAAATACATGATCATTCCCCATAACACTTTATCAATGCGACCCAACAAACATTAGATGCTCTTTAAAGGACGCATCTATCTCGAGATCAACCTCTTCCACATCATTCACGTGATAAGGGTTGGGGTGATACTACCACAGTCGTGACATATGGAAAAAATAATGAATAGTGTTTAATTTCTATGGGAGTGCTCATCGGTACGCCATTGGCCCAATTCATTCAAGTACCTCAAACGATCCTACAATCCTAGGCACCAACTTGACTTGCCTCTATATCCGGTGGTGACCCAATCTTTGAGACACCCAAAGGAATACACGATATCCCTTTTTAAACTCCTAGGGTCATCACCAACTATCTGCATACATCATTATCCTTCTATTTGACATTTCTATATGTTTCAAAATCAAATGCACCTGAAATGATGTCTCATTAATGAGACTCAGTCCCAAAAGCTCTGACTCACTCGCCTATAACCAACAAAGCAAAGATGAAAAATTCTACCATAAAGACCATAATATGGTTCCATATGTATAGTTTACTGAAAACTATTTTTATAGAAAAACTCCACTAAATCCATGTTTTTTCCCAACATCCACCAAATTCAAGCACACATGCTTGCAACATATCCTCTAACACCTATATGGTTTTCCCCATATGCTAATCTTTTTTAGTTTGGATGGACATACCCAATAGAAGTAGTGTACCAAGTGCCTTATATAGGCCCGACTAGAAGCATGAAGTAATGAGGGAATCACAATATGAATATATAGTCAATAACACCCCATATAAAATAACTATCTCTCGCCTGTAGAATTATCCCAACTGATCTATAGAAAATGATTCCCAGATATGAAAGAAATGTTCAACCTTCTTTAGTCGAACCATAATTACCAAAATATCATCATTCATCCTATGTTTCTTTGTAATTCATACCAAAAAATACATAGCCACATCATCCCACTTCTATTATGGAATAGGTAACAACTTCAATTGGCCTCTAGGTCTTTGGTGATCTACCTTCACCTAAACATAGTTGAAACATCTCATTACCAAACCTGATATCTTGTTTTCTATTCATGGCCACCAAAAAAACATTGTACCTTCCAACTTGAAGCCTGAAATTGTTGCACAATTTCCTCTTACATAATAGTAGGAAAAATATTCCAATTTCTCACATAGAAGATCCCATCCTCATATATTATCCAATATTAATGTGTCTCCACATATTCAAAGGCTTCCCATAAGGATAAACACTCCATGTTCTTATACTGCCTATCCCTGATCCATCTCAAGAGTGTAGATTCCACTACTACAGAAACCATATCCATCCTCTCCTGACCTTCTTAATCTACCACATGATTTTCGGCTAGCAAATTCATCATCTTCCACTTTTCACTCAACTCGTCTCTGTAATGAGTCAATGTATTCCTATTAATGGAATCAACCACACTATTCCCCTTTCTAGGTGTATATTCTAGTTCAAAACCAATTGACTACATATACGCTACCCATCTTGGCTGCTAAAGATTCATGTCACACATATAAATGATATACTTCATGTATTTATGATATGTAAAAACTATAAACATATCATTGAAAAGATAGTGTCACCAAAAATTAAGAGAATAAACAAATACATCCAACTCAAGGTTATAAAAAGGTAATTCCCTTCATATGGCCTCATATTCCCAAACCCATTAGCAACTACTCGATCCCCTTCAATCAACACAGCTCCGAGTTTGATCCTATAAGCGTCACATTACACCGTGTACTCCTCACCTGACTCAGGTAAGATCAAAATTGGTGTCATTATCAAGCACTTATTCAACTCCTAGAAATCATTCTCACATGATCCCATCCAATAAAGCAATATCCCTTTCATTTTCTAAAATGTATCTAGTTCTTCCAAACTGGAAAAGTCCTCAATAAAAATCTTATAATAACCTAATAATCCCAAAATTATTTTGATATCAATAATGTTCATAGGTATCTCCTAAGAAATCATGCCTAAACATTTCCTATGTCCACTACCACACCTTATTCTGAGATGATGATCCCCCAAAAGTGTACCATGTCAATACAAAAATGACATTTAGATAGCATGGAATAAATATGATTCTCTCTCAATGTACCTAGTATGATGTCAAGATGATGGTCATGATCATCACGAGTCTAAGAGTACACCTAGATGTCATCCATTAACAACACCCACAAATGACCTTTGTGTATATGAAGATTCTTGTCAATCAATGACATAAACACTGCTAGAGCATTTAATAACCCAAACATCATTATTAGAAACTCATAAATGAAATAACTACTTCTAAAAGCAGTTCTTAGTATATCAGATGTCCAAAATCTCACCTGATGATACCCTAATCATAGATCGATATTTGACAACACAAAAACCTCCTTCAATAGGTCAAACATATCATTAATATGCAGAAGAGGATATCGGTTCTTCACGGTCAATTTATAAATCTTCTGGTAATCGACACACAATCGTAAACACTCATTAGCCTTCTTTGCAAACAGAATAGGTGATCCCCTAGGACACATACTCAGGTGGATAAAAAATTTATCCTCCTACTCCAGAAATTGAATTCTGATCTCTTGAATCTCAGTTGGATCTATTATGTAAGGTGGAAGAGATACCATATCACCCCCAGCATTACCTCAATAGTGAATTCCGCATCTCTCTCGGGTTGAATCCCTAAAATGTCTTCTGGAATGACATCCTGAAATTCTTCTACTACTGGTGGAAGGAATTCTTTCCTACCACTCCCATAATCTAGAAAAATACAAGCAACTTGGGTTATGATCTCTCTCAGTTGATGAGTAATTGTCCTAGATCTACCTCTATGGATATCCCAATATCTACTTAGAATACACTTGTGAACTTCAGGAGATACAAAGGTCACTATCCTATGGTAGCAATCTATGTGGGCTTGGTAAGAGACTAACCAATCCAAACACATTATCAGGTCAAATACCATTATATCATGGACATATATATCCCAATTAAAATGATAGTCTTTAATATATAGTGATCAACCTTTTAAAAAACATATATCACTAGTCTTTTTTCCCGACGATGTATAGATATTCATCACCCCACTCACAGACTCGACCTCCAGGATATCACCATTATCAGGATACAGAGATATAAAGGAATGAGAGGTACTATTATCAAAAAGGCTCTTGATAAATTTTAATAAACTAAAATAGTACCACTCACTATCGATGGGTCAGCCATGATCTCCACAAGTGTAGGCTGCACTAAATTTAATTGCCCTGCCTCTATTCCTAGTGGTGTCGTATGACTCACCCGATCAACATAACTCTACTAATGCGGGTGATTATTCCCAGATACACCACCCCCAATACCTCGAAACCCACTTCCATAAGAAATCCTACTACCAGATCTATATGTTTTAGATGACCCCCTTCACATACTCTAACTTTGAGAAGCTTCTCCCTCAGCACTAGCCTACGGCTGCTTCCTGTAGAACTTATGTAGGTGTCCCATCATTCCAAAAATCCAGCACTACATTGGTTGTTGAGAACAATGTGTATGATAGTGTCCCTACCTACCGCATTGGTGGAAAATATCTTGATAATGATCTGGTGAAACTATTCCTCCTGACTTTCCACCTTTTTTCCACTATCCTGACTAAGGTTCTTGTGATGGTGCTTCCTGATCTTAGAAGGAACACTTCTTAATCATCCATCTATTTATCTAGCATAAGAACCATCATTTATGTTCCCCAATAAAATTAGATACTAATTAACCACATCTATGAATTTATTCTACCTAAAGATATTCACATGGGACATAATTTCGCTATTAATTCCATCCTAAAATCTTTTTTCCAAAGTAGCCTCATCTTCCGCAAAAGGTTGAGAAATATAAAATAAATCTGGGAAACATCAAATTTATTTCATTATGGACATGCTTCTTTAGGTCATATGCAAATACATTGAATCCTTTTAGAGTCTATGTATGTCTTGAAGGAATTGTTCCATGAGCATCCCTAGAATGCTCTGCCATAACATATAATCAGTCTACCAGGATTGTACCAAAATGTCCCACCAATGCATCACTGGACCCCACAGAATATAAGAATCAATCCTGACCTTCACCTCATTCGAAGTCACCTAATGTTCATGTATCATCTCTATGCACTCAATTAATATTTCCCCTCCCTCAGGTCCACTGTAACACCTAAAGGATTTCGAAAAATAAAATTGAATGCATGAATTTTTATATATAGATATTTATTACTATAATTTAAACATAATTTTGTAGCTTATATGTTTTGAATTTCAAAAAATAGTCATCTATAATTGTGTTCAGTAAGACATTTAGAGTCTGATAGAACCAACATGTTTTTGTTGGTGAATAGTAGCATACCCTTATGAATAGTAATTCGAATTGTAATATGCCATTAATTAATAGTAAATTGTGTTAATATTTTGATTTCTTAAGGCTTTAAGATAATGGCATATTGATTGATTTTTCAATGTGATATAAAATTAGTTATATTTTTTAAATTATTAATTTTACAATTATTTATATTTTTATTTAAAAATTAAAATAATAATATTTGTAAAATCATATTCAAAAAATGGATTTCATTTTTAAATTCTACATATTTATAAATTGAAGAGGTGAATTTTTGGTATTTTTCAGAAACAGTTGAATTTTCGGTGAATAAAAAAAATATAGTTTTGAGTTTTGTTGTGTTAATGGCATCATTAATGATGTAATAATGATGTAATAAATTATGACGACTTGGGTATAGTAAAATAAGATTTTAGGTGACCCAAGTGGCTAAAACCTAGTGAAAATACCATGGGCATACCCATGGTATTTCAAATACCACTAATGAGGTGTCCCTTTGAAGTTATTAAAATATCCCCTCACTTTTTCTATAAATACCAACCCATAACATCATTAACGTTATTCAAAATTCAACATCAATGATGCTACAGATTCCATACCTCCCTATTTGTCCTCTCATGGTTTTCTCAATCCCCCAAGGTCATAACCTTGATGTTCTAGGAGTTAATAAACAAGGTAATAAAATTCTCAATTTCTTTCATCTTCCATTCAAGTTCTTTTTTTGTGGTATAACATTGATGTTTCCATCCCATGTTATTATTTTATTCTTAATATTGATTTATAATGTAATATTATTAATTTATGGATGGGTGACACTTGTTCCCACTCTTTTTTATATTTTATAAAACCTTGTTGCATAGCCATTAGGCTGGTGAATTTTTGTAAGTGATTTCTCAATTATTCTTTTATTTTGTGTTCCTTTGTTTTCTTATTATTTCCTCTTCTCCTCAAACCCAAGAAGAATTAAATCTCTAGAAATAAGGTATATTCTAGATTTTCAAATGTTCATGGGAAATATTTATTCATTATTCTTATCCTCTCCCACTTATTCAAGGAATAAAAACATTGTCCGTGATGTGTTGAATTACCGACATAATGGACGATGGGATTTCAATTTGAATCAATTATTTCATGTATGGTCGTGAAAAAAAATTTATGGTTGAACCAGGTTATAATATATGTATTATATCTCATTCAAGGTTATGTAATTCTTTTTTGCTATTGTTTTTAATATATAAGACCGAATGAAAAAAAACACAGTAAAATTATCTAAGCAAATATCATTAATGTTTTAACTTATGAATCATCCTATAATGAAACATCAAAATTATAAATGATATAAATTATGGTACCAGAAATATATAAATAGCATTCCATTCCAATTCTAGAGTTTCAATTCAATCGAGAAGAACAAACCATCATGAACTGGTCTGGAAATTTATGTAAATAACTCACCCTAAATAGTCCAAGGAACAAAATACTTACAATTATAGGGTGAAATGAGGTTATATTATTATCATATAAGATGTTATAAACATTAATATGGTTCGCTAAAATACTATTAACACTTTTTTAACCATTATCAAAAAAATTATACATGTTTTATGTAAGACAAACCTGAGGTAAGAGAATTCTTGACCCTATTTCCATTCTTTGGGTTAACAATATACTTCATTATTTACGTTTTATTAAAAATGTTTGTGTAATTAATTATGTTAATATTATATTGTATTATATGTATTTACAATTTAAATACATATTTTATTCCATCATTTCATTAACTCTTGAATTATATGAAATTTATATAGGTATTTTCTTTTAAAATCTCCTTTTAAAAATATGTTTTACAAATTTTCAATGAAATGTTTTTTTGCAATTACTCATGTTGTATGATTATATAATGGTCCATGGGAATTTTTTCGATGAAAATTGGGACATATATCCCCCTCTAATGTATTTGGTATGGGTAATTTAAAGGTCGGAAATATGGTTACTCCAAATGTAACAACGATGATTACACAAATTGTAAGGTAGCCGTGAGGGTTACAAATTATAAGGTAGCTGAGAGGGTTACATTATTTGATATGTAATTCCCTAAGATACATGTATGATTATATTTATGTTATTATATTTGTTTATATCTTGTTTAAATATAATTTTCCACAAGTTAAATATATATGGGTGACATGTATGTTTTTTGAAAATGATTTCATATGTTACATGTATTCATAAACTAATGTGCTCTTTCCTTCTTTTTTTATAACCTTTACTGAGGTTTCTATGATTATTCCAAGTTTTAAATGATTTTCACATGTTAATAAATGTGTATGGAAAATAATTAATCCATGTTATTTGTTTTATGAATTTTCCAAAAAATCATGTTTTATGTTTTAATATTTTATGTTTACAAAAAAATGGAAACTTTTTTTATGGTATCTAATATACAACAATGTGTAATGTCATAAATGTATTATATTCAAATTCCCTAAATCTATAAACATTAAAAAATACTAAATGTAAAAGGATGTGTTTTATTGAATGATTATGTATGTAATTCGGTCGGGTCATTATAGTTTTTTTAGAGGATGTTTTAGGTAACTTTAGGGGTTAGGATGATGTTAAAAGAATACCGTAAATAATTTTTACTATATTATTTATTAGAAATGTTATAGAATTTAAATTTTATAGTGTTACTTTTTCTAATATATTTTTGTTCAGAATGGTTGTCCATTGATGAAAAAGGGAATATGAAGAGGAGAGGCCCTGAAAGGACGACATCTTTCTCAATCTGCAGCCTAGAATGGTAAGGATTGGAACTGAGCAGGTTGTGATAGTATTGGATCATCTGACACATGAAATAAATGGTGGTGGTATCCATACAAGAGAACAACCATAAGAACAACAATAGACCATTACAATTGTGGAACATTTTATAAGAAAACACCCTCCAGATTTCAATGGATCTTCTGACCATGTAGCAGTTGAATGATGGATTAAATCCTTTGAAAAGATATTTGATGTTATGGGATTGATCATATGATAGAAAGGCATGTATTTATATTTATCATTTTGATGGTGAAGATCATCAGTGGTGGTAAATGGTAAATCATATCATGGATACATAGAATATCAATGCCTTAGAGTGGTATGAATTTACTAGTCTATTCCTAGAAAAATATTTTCCCAATGGGGTGTGAGTTAGGTTAGAGAAGCAATTCCTTAAATTAAGGAAAAATGATGAGGATTTAGTGGCTGTTTATGATTCAAACTTCACCTGACTAGTGATGAATGGTCCAAATATAATTTTGAATCATTATATCCAAATCAACCTCTTTTAGAAAGGATTGAAGCCAAGGTCTGGAAGGGTGTTGGCCTCCCATGAATTCAATAGTTACCAGAAAACTTATTTGATGTGCTCAGAGGGTATAGATGGAGTCTACTGACGATCATGTGAATTTTGGAAATAATGAGATGAAGATGTCTAGATGGAAATTGATGGTAAAAATCAAATAAATAAATTTTATGGATTGATAATACAATTTCTAGTTTGTAAAATTTGTGGAATGAAACACCATGGGGAATGTCTAAGAAAAACTGGAATGTGTTTTAAATATGGTAAGAATGGACATATGTCTTGAGATTGAAATGAAAATGATCCCAAGACTAGTTTTGATAAAAAAAATGTAAAGTGTTTTAAATGTGGTGAGATGGTTCACTATGACAATGCCTTCCCAAATAGAAATCCAAATGATGCAAAGAAGCCAGACTATAAGAAGAAATGTGTAATGAGATCTTTTCAACTATGTTAGTAGATGATAGCACATCAAATTATGTTGTATCGGGTCCTTTGTTTGTTTAATCATATTTTGTAAGGTTTTTTTTGATACAGGGTCCACACATTCTTTTATCTCTGATAAATTTTTGTGAAAATTGTAAATATCAACTAAAAAAACTAAACCATAACTTGTTGTTAAAACTTTAGGGGGGAAATATTATAACAAATAGGAATTATAAAAATCATTATATTGTGGTTTGTGGAAATACAGTACATGCGAAACTTTTTATTTTTCTATTATTTGAGTTTGATTTTATTCAGGGAATGGATTGGATTTCTGTTTAACATGCTAGGATTGACTGTAGAGTAAAATAAGTTGTTTTTTAGAAAGAGTTTTAGTTTGTATACAAGAATTTTCCCTTACAATTGATAACGTATCAGGATTTTGATAAACTATTGAATGATGGAAATGAAATTTATCATTCTCATATTTTTGAAATCAAAAGAACTTTTTATATTGATTATGTGTCTATGATAAATGAGTACCATGATGTTTTTACCAAATGAGTTACACTCTGCCATACCGAATCGGGATGTCGAATTCATAATTGACATAGTTCCTACTGCAAATCCAATTTCAAAACCCCCATATCATATGGCTCAAATAGTACTTCATGAATTGAAAAATAAGCTGAATGATTTCCTTGATAAAGGCTTTATTCTTCCTAGCACTTCATCATGTGGAGCACCGATTTTTTTTAAAAAGAAATATGGTTCCATGAGACTTTTCATTGATTATGGAGTATTGAATAGCATCACTATTAAAAACAATTATCCTTTTCCTCACATCGATGATTTTTTAATTAGCTCAGGGAGCATAGTAATTTTCCATGATTGACATGAGATCAAGATAAAATCAACTGGAGGTGAAGGAGGATGACATCCCAAAAACAGCCTTTCGTACTAGATATGGGAATTATGAATATTTTGTTATTCCATTTGAGTTATCTAATACACCTTTTGTATTCATGAATCTTATGAATAGAGTATTTCATGAGATATTGGACATGTTTTTGGTTGTGTTTATTGTTTACGTTCTAGTATTTTCTAAAAATAAAGGGGAGCACGAAAAAAGTCTAAGGGTTGTTTTACAAACCTTAAATGAAAATACACTGTATGGAAAATTCAGAAAATCAGATTTTTTGTTGAATCATATTTTTTTTCTTTGGCTCATTATAAATAAGGATGGAATAACATTATATCTAGCCAAAATAAATGTTGGTGATGAATCTCCAAGACCTAAAAATGTTACATTGATTTATAGGTTTCTTGGATTAGAGGGTTTTTAATGACAGGTTGTTAATAACTTTGCATGGTTATCTAGCCCGATAAATAAGTTAACATGAAAATGGGTTAAATTTGATTAGACAAAATCATGTGATTTTTATTTTTTGGAACTGTAGAAGAGATCGGTGAATGATCTAGTTTTGGCATTGCAATCCCTAAATGGTGAGTTAATCATCTATAGAGATGCTTCTTTGAAGGGAATTCATTGTGTTTTCATGCAGAATGATCATATAATTGATTGTGCTTCAAGAAAACATAACCCCGTGAGTTAAATTATCCTAATCATGATTTGGAATTGGAAGCTGTGGTTTTTGATTTGAATATTTGGAGACATCATTTATATGGAGCCAAATGTCAAATATATACTGACCATAAAAGTCTGAAGTACATATTCACTCAAAATGAATTTAACATGAGGCAGATAAGTTGGCTTGAACTGATAAAGGATTATGATTTCATGATCACTTTTCATTTTGGAGAATTAAATAATGTGGTGGATTCCTTGAATTGAAAACATCATGCATCATTAACTGTGTTACGTTTGGAAAATTAACCATTGATTAATGATTCCATTTATTTTGGTTTAGAATTTATTGTTATAGGGAATACATCTATTTTTTCTCAGGGTTCAACATAGTAATCATTGTCAGATGGAATTAATCAAGTACAGAATGAATTCTGTGAGTAACACGAAAAGTTAGAATTGGTTTAAATGGGTATGTAGCCAAAAATTATTCTTGATAAAGATTGTGTTTTATGATTTGGAAAAAGGTTGTGTGTACCTTGTGATTCCCAGTTGAAGAACGGGTGTGTGAATATCATTGTTCTCCATTATTAGTTCATCCAGGTAGTACAATGTTGTACAAAGACCATTGGGTGTATTATTGGTGGAATGGAATGAAAAGAGATATTGTTGATTTTACCATGAAATGTTAGACATGTCAATAGGTAAAAGTAAAGTCGTAGTTAACGAAAGGGATGATTCATCCGTTTTTAGTTCCAGAGTGGAAATGGGAGAATGTATCCATGGACATTTTTTTGGGACCACCAAAAACATCTTGATGTAACAATGAGATTTAGGTTTTTATTGATGGGATGACAAAGTCTGTACATTTTTTTTCTATTCGAGATTCAATGTATTTGGATCAGCATTCTTGACTCTACCAAAAAGAGATTGTCTAGTTACATGGAGTTCTACTTTCTAATGTATCTGATCGGGATCTCGGGTTCTCTTATAAATTTTGGAAGGAACTTCAGAATACGTTGGGAACTAAACTAAATGTTAATGGAGCCTTTCATCTTTAATTAGATGGGAAGTCAGAATGAATGACTGAAACATTTGAGGATATGATTTGAGCTTGTTCAATGGACTACTATAGAAATTATGATCTATATAATTCTTTAGTTTAGTATTCTTATAATAACATTTTTCTTTCCAATATATAGATGGAACCTTTCGAGGCACGGTACGAGAAGCGGTGTCAGAATTTTCTTGTTTTGGTATGATGTTTGTTGAAGAATGTTGATGGGGCCAAAATTAGTAGAAAAGGTGGATGAAAAAGTGATGATGATCCAGCAGCACATGAGGATAGCTTAGAGAAGGTAGAAAATGTATTCAGATAATAGAAAGAAAGACTTATCATTAGAGTTTGGTGACCTTGTTTTCCATAAAATCTCTCCTAGGAAAAGTGTGATGCATTTTGATAAGAATTGGAAGCAATTTTTGTGGTTCATTAACCATTTTAAAATCCTAGAGAAAGTTGGTAAAATTTCATACCAAGTAGCTTTTCCTCCATGTTTGTCTCTGGTAGACAATATTTTTCATGTTTCGATGTTGAGATTGTAACATCCCAAGTTAGTAATTAATAATAGATATTTTTATCTATGTCTATTAATTATTAAGATAGTGTTTTAGAGGCTTAAAATGAAAATAAATACAATCTTATGCATGGAATACACTAATATTCTTAAAAGATTGTTTTACTTCCTTATGATGGAAAACACTTTTTAAATGTATCTTTTGACAATTTTATAAACTATTTTTGTCAAAATAAACTTATTCGTTATGATTGGGACATCAAAATTTACTTTGTGTGAATTTTTGGTATTTTTCTGACAATGTTCATTTTTTAATGAATAGTGAAAAATACTGCATTTTACATCAAAACTACTTTTTAATCTAATTTATTTATATGATTAGATTATCTTTTGAATTGGTTTTGAAGTTAAATTAGAATATATTTTTACCATTTAATCCAATGGTGGTCATTGGAATCAATTTCACTTTGAAATTGGACTTAAACTGGTGTCAATCTTTTGATACTTATTGTTTCATAAAAACACGCTATTTGCTCTGACAGTGGGAATTAATTATTAAATTAATTAATTTGACTTATATGTATTGAATTTTGTAAAATAGACTTCATTTTTGAATTCGTAATATCAAATATAGCTTAGGGTGATTTTTTTTGTAATTTTCTGAAAAACTTCAATTTTTGATGAATAGTGAAACCACTAAGTGGTACTTATAAAGACTGATTTTCCGTTTAAATAAAATTTTGCCATCATTGTGTTTTGAATTTCAAAAATCCGACATACATGGTTTTCATTAAGAAGTAAAATGTGGTTCAATGAGATTATAATAATTTTTTTGGTGAATAGTAACTTATTAAGTTCTTAATCGCGATTAGTGGTAATTAGTGTAGTTTAAGGTAAAAATAATGCTTTAATAAAATAAGATGAGCTTGACACATGTCCTACCCTAATTGGTTGTGTCATGGCCGACCAAGACAAGCCATGGGTCAACTTGGGGACCCCATGGATCCACTTTGGTTGGGAAATGACATAAAATACTTTTTATTTAATGTAAAAGTAAAAGTGACACAAACATAATATGTTTTACAAAAATAATTTTTAAATGGGGTTATAGAGATCATATTTTTGATTATAAATAGTAATTGGAAATCTAGAAATATTTCCTACATCATAGTATTTTTTTTATAATTTTTTGAAATTAAATAAATTAAATTATTTATGACATAATAATGATGTAGCGATGACATCATTCTTTGATGATTTAAATAAAATGGAAAGATAATGTATAATATATGAACTACACATGTCCTAAACCAATTGGATGAGTGGATTTCGAACACTTATCACCTTATCCACGAATTATATCAATGTGGGACCTTTTAAAACCGAACCACTTTTTCAAATAAAGTAATATTTCTTTACTTTCCAAAAGTGCCCCTCCTCTCCTCTTATAAAAGGCCCCCACCTCTACCTCATTTCAAACACTCTTCAAGCCTTTGGCTCGGCCAACCCCTGCCCATTTACTCTCTCCACATCCCTCTACTCATCCTATAGGATTCCCTTTGGGAAGAATCCTTTCAAAGGAATCCTTTAGGCTCAAATCAAAAGGAGTTACACTTTTAAAGGTAATTCATTCTCTCATGTTCATTTGTTTTATTTTGCTCCTCCAACCCCCTAAACTCTTTTTATTTACTTCTTTTGTAACAAAACAAGTATCTTCAATATACTAGGATGTTGTTATAATATTTATTTGAGCTACACTCTCACACAACTACATGAAATGGTTAATGAACATACGGTTTCCGTGGATAGCGAAATTCTGCCTCCCGAAACGATGATTGTTCAATACTCATTTAACACCTTCAAAGGTGGCCATTATGATGTCACTATTATTATATATGATATATAATATGTATATTTATTCCTTAAGCTTCTGTTTTTTTTTCATTTTGGGCATACCTTTATGGTTTCCATTATGGGTAAACACGATATCTTAATTTTAGGAAGTGCGGACTACCACCCCCTGAAAGTGATTTGATTCGTTAATACCATATGTGGGATGTGTAAAGGATAAAGTTAATGATATTATATATGTTATTATACTGGAATTATAATATACTCTTATATCATTATGATTCCATTCCAGAAAATACAAAATAGAAATGGAAGTATAGTTCATGCATACGTACGGCTTACCGTCTCCATGAATGGTGCATTTCATTTCTTACCTATAAATGTGATGTAATATTATAAATACATGTATATGATGAATATATATGATATATATGTTATCCAAATCATTAATATCATTCTGGATATAACGAACCTTTGACCAAATTAACAACATGTAAGTGTAAGAAGTCTATTTTTGACTTAAGAACCAAATATAGACAAAATGGACATTATTAACTTAAATGATTACATGATGTTCATAACATAGTATAAAAGGAATAATGAACTTGAAAAAGGTTCTTAAGCAAATAGATATTAACTCAAGTTTATTATTCAGGAGATTAAAGAATGGTCGGGTCAAGTCAGATATGAGGTATGGGACTTCGTCTCAATCTCCTCTCATTGAGGCATATTTTATTTTATACACAACATTCTTTTATACGGTGTATAAACCCCATTGACTTTTACGTTTATTCAAAAGTAATCTATTTTATATGAAGCGTTTACTAAACGACAAAAGGGAATGTTTTTGTCGTACGTATGCGGCGACAACGACTTCTTCGCCGTCGTGACCGTTATTTGAGTTTCGGCTTCCTCTACAAGCCATACTTTTTTTTAAATGAAAAATAAATACCATGTTTTACATTGGTATTGAAAATGGTTTTCATAATGTTTTTATTATATCAATGAGTTGTATTGATATCTCGTGATTGAAATGTGGAAATGTTATGTTTCTTTTATGCATGTTTTATGTGATATGATTATGTTATGGTTCTTGGGCATTATTATGAAGACTAGTGGTTCCGTGATAAACTAAGGGCGGGTGAGCCCGTTATATCTCTCCAATGCATTGGGTAACATGATGGAGTGAAACGTTAAGGTTTCTCCGAAGAGATTTTAGGGAATATACTGTGATGGGTATTCCAAACGTAACCAAGAGGGTTACTCCCTACGTAATAAGGTTATGAATGCCTCAAGTTACCTTTATGTCTTATGATTTCTATGATTTATTCATGATTTGATGAGGTATGTTAAAGTGGTTTTGTTTTATGGGTAAAGTATGATCTCATCCTTATGTACATATGTACCCATGTTTCCTTTCCATATTTTTATAACCCATACTGAGCTTTTTATGCTCATCCCAAGTTTTTTTGAAATGTTTTCACAGGTCAAGGGAAAGGTACATGATATGATGATAGTTTCATGGAAGTATCAAGAATGAATCCATGTTTTATTTTAAATATGGTTCCTTTGATGGGAATGAAGAATACTATCTTTATGTAACCACTTTTTTTATATGTGGAATGTAATGCAAGTTTTATGATCTAATTCTCTAAAACTCTAAACCTGAAAAGATCCTCAATGTGTAATCTTGTAATAACTCAAGATTTAAGTAAGGTTTAAGGCTAGGGCCTTATAGTTGGTATCAAAGGTCGGTTTAGATAACTTTAGGAGTTAGAATTCTATTAAATGATTATCCAATTTTTTTTTTGAAATGATATAGCATTTAAAGATTACCATGTTGCTTCATCTAAGACATGTTTGTTCAGAATGGTTTTCTGCAAAGGAAACAGTGAAGCAGTGCTAGGAAGGCATACAGAAGGAAATAACCTTCCGAATCAGCATCCCGAGATGGTCGGAATTGGAACTAAACAGATTGTTGCAGTAATGGCGCAGTTGACTCAAGCGATAAATGGTGGTGGTATCCATGCACGAGATCAGCCAGATCAACCGCAGGGGAACATGTTAGTGGTGGAACATTTCATGAGGCAACATCCACCATCATTCAAGGGATTATCTGACCCTGTGCTAGCTGAAGGGTGGATTAAAGAGCTGGAGAAGATTTTTGATGTCATGGGGTGTTCAGACAATCAAAAGTTTAGTCTTTCTATTTACCGTTTGGAGGGTGAAGCAGATCAGTGGTGGTCTATGGTTAAAAATATCAAGGACGACGATGAGATTGATGCTCTTGACTGGGATGAATTCAAAGGTATGTTTCTTGAGAAGTATTTTCCTAAGGCTGTTCGACTTAGGATGGAAAATCAATTCTTGGAATTGAGGCAAGAGGAAGACTCAGTGGCTACCTATGAAGAAAGGTTCACTCGATTAGCAAGGTATGCTCCAAATTTTATCCGAGACCTTGATAGTAAAATCAATCATTTTTACTCAGGATTAAAGCCAAAATATCGAAGGGAATTAGGTTCTCTTAAGTTTAAAAGTTATGAAAAGCTTGTTCGATGTGCTGAGAAGGTGGAAATGGAGTTTGCCGATGACCAAGTGTTCTATAACAACCAGCAGAAGAAGAGACCGAGGTGGCAGGAGAAAGGTAAGAATTCTTCAAAAAAGTCTAATGGTAAGAGAACTAAGTTTCCAGTTTGTGATAAATGTGGCAAAAGGCATGCTGGGGAATGTCTTCTGAATTCTGGAAAGTGCTACCGATGTGGTAAGATGGGACATAAGGCTCGTGATTGCACTGAAAAGGATCAAGGTGAAGGTAAGAACAAATTTGATTTATAGTTAGTGAAATGTTATAAGTGCAATGAGATGGGTCACTATGCAAACGAGTGTCCGACAAAGAGCTTGAGTGATGGGAAGCAGTTAGACTACAAGCAGAAAGGGGTGGTGAAATCCTTTGTAACTACTTCAGCAGATGTCGGGCCATCAAATCAAGTTTTATCAGGTACTTTGTTTGTTTTTTCAGATTATGCCAGTGTGTTGTTTGATTCGGGGTCTACGCATTCTTTCATCTCTGAATCCTTTTCTAGTAAAATGGGAATACCATCTCAAGAAATGGCTCCTGAACTTTTGGTAAAAACACCTGGGGGGAATGTTGAGGAAAAAAGAATTTATAAGAATCTTTCTATCCTTATCTGTGGAAGGAACCTACTTGCAAACCCTATTGTTCTACCTCTAGTAGAGTTTGATGTTATCTTGGGTATGGATTGGCTCTCTATTTACCATGCTAAGATTGACTGTAGAGCTAAAGAAGTTTCTTTTCAGAAATACTTTCAGTTTGTTTACAAGAATGAACCCTTACTTTTGATAACATATCAAGAGGCCGAGAAACTTGTAAAAGATAGAAATGAATGTTACCTTGCACACGTCATTGAAAATAACGGAACTGTTCAGATTAATGATGTGCCAGTGGTAAATGAGTATCCTGATGTTTTTCCTGATGAGTTGCCTGGAATAATACCAGATTGGGATGTTGAGTTTACTGTTGACTTAGTTCCTGATGCTAATCCAATTTCAAAACCCCCTTATCGAATGACACAAATTGAACTTTTAGAGTTGAAGGAGAAATTCCATGATTTATTAGAGAAATGTTTCATTAGACCTATCACATCACCATGGGGTGCTCCTATTTTATTTATTAAAAAGAAAGATGGTTCTATGAGACTTTTCATTGATTATAGAGCCTTGAATAACATCACTATTAAGAACAAATATACTTTGCCTCATATCGATGATTTGTTTGATCTGCTCCAGGGAGCTCAGTTTTTTTTCAACGATTGACCTGAGATCAGGGTACCATCAGCTGAAGGTAAAGGAGGCAGATATTCTGAAGACCGCGTTCCGTACGAGATATGGCCATTATGAATTTGTAGTAATGCCTTTTGGGCTAACCAATGCACCTACTGTATTCATGGACTTAATGAATAGAATTTTCCATGAGTTCATGGATAAGTTTGTGGTGGTTTTCATTGATGATATTTTGGTGTTTTCTAAAAGTAAAGAGGAGCATGAAAGACATTTAAGGGTTATCTTGCAAACCTTAAAAGAAAAGAAACTGTATGGGAAATTCAGAAAGTGTGAGTTTTGGTTGCAAAAAATTTCTTTCCTTGGTCACATTGTTTCTAAAGATGGAATAACTGTTGATCCTGCAAAAACAAAAGTTGTGGAAGAATGGCCAAGACCCACAAATGTAACCGAGATTCGTAGCTTCCTTGGTTTGGCGGTCTATTACCGAAGGTTTGTTAGAAATTCTTCACGGTTATCTAGTCCAATGACCAAGCTAACTTGTAAGGGTGTAAAGTTTATCTGGACAAAAGAATGTGATGATTTTTTTCAGGAATTGAAAAGAAGATTGGTGAATGCTCCAGTTTTGGCACTACCTTCCAGGAATGGTGAGTTTGTTATATACAGTGATGCTTCATTGAAAGGACTTGGTTGCGTCCTAATGCAGAATGATTAGGTAATTTCTTATGCTTCACGATAGTTGAAAACTCATGAGGTAAATTACCCTACACATGATTTGGAATTAGTTGCTGTTGTTTTTTCTTTAAAAATTTGGAGGCATCATTTTTATGGAGTAAAGTGTGAAATATATACCGATAACAAAAGTTTAAAGTATATATTCACTCAAAAATAGTTAAACATGAGACAAAGGAGATGGCTAGAATTAATCAAGGATTATGATTGTACAATTCATTACCATCCGGGAAAAGAAAATAAAGTGGCTGATGCTTTGAGTCGAAAAAGTAATGCTTCATTAACAATGTTGCGGTTGGAATGTTATCCTTTGGTTAACGATTTGATGAACTTTGGCATAGAAGTTGTTGGTGCAGGAAGTCATTCTGTTTTGTTTCAGGTATCAGTGAGATATTCTCTATCAGATAGAATCAAGCAAGCACAGAAGCAAGACAGTGAGTTGGAGAAAAAGGTATAGCTGGTTCAGAAAGGTAAGTTTCCTGAATTCAACATTGATAATGATTGTGTTTTGAGAGTTGGGAAGAGATTGTGTGTGCCTTGTGATTCACAGTTGAAGAGTGAGTTGTTATGTGAAGCTCATAGTTCTCCGTTTTCAGTTCATCCGGGCAGTACTAAGATGTATAGAGATCTGCGGGTGTATTACTGGTGGGATGGAATGAAAAGAGACATTGTTGATTTTACTGTGAAGTGTTTGACATTTCAACAGGTTAAAGAAGAGCGGTAGTTACCGAAAGGGATTCTTCAGCCTTTACCAGTTCCAGAGTGGAAATGGGAGAATATATCCATGGACTTTGTTGTTGGATTACCGAAGACATCTCGAGGTAATAATGCAATCTGGGTTATTGTTGATCGCTTGACCAAATCTACTCATTTCCTTGCTATACGAGATACTTTCTCTCTTGATCAACTTTCCAGTTTGTATCTTAAAGATATAGTCAGGTTAAATGGAGTTCCTCTCTCCATTGTATCGGATCGTGATCCCAGGTTTACTTATAACTTTTGGAAAGGCCTTCAGAAGTCGTTGGGTACTGAATTAAATTTTAGTACAGCTTTTCATCCTAAATCAGATGGGAAGTCAGAATGAACAATTCAGACATTGGAGGATATGCTACGAGCTTGTTCTATGGATTATCAGGGATGTTGGGACCAACATCATTATTTGGTTGAATTTTCATATAATAACAGTTTCCATTCCAGTATACAGATGGAACCATTTCAGGCATTATATGGGAAGCAGTGTCGAACTCCAGCTTTCTGGGATGAAGTGGGTGAAAGGAAGTTGATGGGACCAGAATTGGTAGAAGAGATGGCAGAAAAAGTTCAGATGATTCAGAAACACATGAGAAGAGCTCAGAGTAGGCAGAAGAGTTATGCGGATAACCGGAGGAAGGATCTATCTTTCGAGGTAGGTGATCATGTTTTTCTCAAGGTTTCTCCTTGGAAAAGTGTGATGAGATTTGGTAAGAAAGGAAAGTTGAGTCCAAGGTTCATTGGACCATACGAAATTCTGGACAGAGTTGGATCAGTTTCATACCGAGTGGCTTTACCTCCGAGTTTATCTCAGGTACACAATGTTTTTCACGTTTCGATGTTGAGAAAGTATATGCCAGATCCATCTCATGTTTTGAGGCCAGAGGCAGATCAGCTGGAAGAGAACCTATCTTATGAGGAACAACCGGTCCAGATTCTTGACCAGAGGGAGAAAGTGTTACGGAATAAGGTGATTAAGCAGGTAAAGGTTTTGTGGAAAAACCACATGATTGAAGAGGCAACATGGGAATCTTAAAATGCAATGAGGGATAAGTACCCCCATTTATTCGATAAGTAAATAAATTGCGGGGACACAATTTTCTAAAGGGTGGAAGGATGTAACATCCCATGTAAGTAATGAATAATAGATATTTTTATCTATGTCTATTAATGATTAAGATAGTGTTTTAGAGGCTTAAAATGAAAATAAATACAATCTTATGCATGGAATACACTAATATTCTTAAAAGATTGTTTTACTTCCTTATGATGGAAAACCCTTATTAAATGTATCTTTTGAAAATTTTATAAACTATTTTTTTCAAAATAAACTTATTCGTTATGATTGGGACATCAAAATATACTTTGTGTGAATATTTGGTATTTTTCTGACAATGTTCATTTTTTAATGAATAGTGAAAAATTCTGCATTTTACATCAAAACTGCTTTTTAATCTAATTTATTTATATGATTAGATTATCTTTTGAATTGGTTTTGAAGTGAAATTAGAATATATTTTTACCATTTAATCCAATGGTGGTCATTGGAATCAATTTCACTTTGAAATTGGACTTAAATTGGTGTCAATCTTTTGATAATTATTGTTTCATAAAAACACGCTATTTGCTCTGACAGCGGGAATTAATTATTAAATTAATTAATTTGACTTATATGTATTGAATTTTATAAAATAGACTTCATTTTTGAATTCGTAATATCAAATATAGCTTAGGGTGATTTTTTTGTAATTTTCTGAAAAACATCAATTTTTGATGAATAGTGAAACCACTAAGTGGTACTTATAAAGACTGATTTTCCCTTTAAATAAAATTATTCCATCATTGTGTTTTGAATTTCAAAAATCTGACATACATGTTTGTCATTAAGAAGTAAAATGTGGTTCAATGAGATTATAATAATTATTGGTGAATAGTAACTTATTAAGTTCTTAATCACGATTAGTGGTAATTAGTGTAGTTTAAGGTAAAAATAATGCTTCAATAAAATAATATGAGCTTGACACATGTCCTACCCTCATTGGTTGTGTCATGGCCGACCAAGACAAGACATGGGTCAACTTGGGGACCCCATGGATCCACTTTGGTTGGGAAATGACATAAATTACTTTTTATTTAATGTAAAAGTAAAAGTGACACAAACATAATATATTTTACAAAAAGAATTTTTAAATGGGGTTATAAAAATCATCATTTGATTATAAATAGTAACTGGAAAGCTAAAAAGATTTCCTACATCATAGTATATTTTTTATAATTTTTAGAAATTAAATAAATTAAATTATTTATGACATAATAATGATTTAGCAATGACATCATTATTTGATGATTTAAATAAAATGGAAAGATAATGTAAAATATATGAACTACACATGTCCAAAACCAATTGGATAAGTAGATTTAGAACCCTTATCACCTTATCCACGAATTATATCAATGTGGGACCTTTTAAAACCAAAACACTTTTTCAAATAAAGTAATATTTCTTTACTTTCCAAAAGTGCCCCTCCTCTCCTCTTATAAAAGGCCCCCACCTCTACCTCATTTCACACACTCCTCAAGCCTTTGTCTCGGAAAACACCTGCCCATTTACTCTCTCCACATCCCTCTACTCATCCTAGAGGATTCCCTTTGGGCATAATCCTTTCAAAGGAAGCCTTTCGGCTCAAATCAAAAGGAGTTACACTTTTAAAGGTAATTCATTCTCTCATGTTCATTTGTTTTATTTTTCTTCTCCAACCCCCTAAAATCATTTTATTTACTTCTTTTGTAACAACACCAGTATCTTCAATATACTAGGATGTTTTTATAATATTTATTTGAGCTACACTCTCACACAACTACATCAAATGGTTAAAGAACATACGGTTTCCGTGGATGGCGAAATTCTGCCTCCCAAAACGATGATTGTTCAATACTCATTTAACACCTTCAAAGGTGGCCATTATGATGTCACTATTATTATATATGATATATAATATGTTTATGTTTTCCTTAAGCTTCTGTTTTTTTCATTTTGGGCATACCTTTATGGTTTCCATTATGGGTAAACACGATATCTTCATTTTAGGAAGTGCGGACTACCGCCCCCTGAAAGTGATTTGATTTGTTAATACCATATATGGGATGTGTAAAGGATAAAGTTAATGATATTATATATGTTATTATACTGGAATTATAATATACTCTTATATCATTATGATCCCATTCCAGAAAATACAAAATAGAAATGGAAGTAGCGTTCATGCGTACGTACGGCTTACCGTCTCCATGAACGGTGCATTTCATTTCTTACCTCTAAATGTGATGTAATATTATAAATTCATGTATATGATGAATATATATGATATATATGTTATCAAAATCATTAATATCATTCTGGATATAACGAACCGTTGACGAAATTAACAACATGTAAGTGTAAGAAGTCTATTTTGACTTAAGAACCAAATACCGACAAAATGAACATTATTAACTTAAATGATTACATGATGTTCATAACATGGTATAAAAGGAATAATGAACTTGAAAAAGGTTCTTAAGCAAATAGAGATTAACTCAAGTTTATTATTCAGGAGATTAAAGAAAGGTCGGGTCATGTCAGATACGAGGTATGGGACTTCGTCTCAATCTCCTTTCATTGAGGCATATTTTATTTTATACACAACTTTCTTTTATACGGTGTATAAACCCATTTGACTTTTACGTTTATTCAAAAGGAATCTTTTTTATATGAAGCGTTTACTAAATGACAAAAGGGAATGTTTTTGTCGTACGTATGCGGCGACAATGACTTCTCCGCCGTCTTGATCGTTATTTGAGTTTCGGCTTCCTCTACAAGCCATACCTTTTTTTAAAATGAAAAATAAATACCATGTTTTACATTGGTATTGAAAATGGATTTCATAATGTTTTTATTATATCATTGTTTTGTATTGATATCTCATGATTGAAATGTGGAAATGTTATGTTTCCTTTATGCATGTTTTATGTGATATGATTATGTTATGGTTCTTGGGCATTATTATGAAGACGGGTGGTTCCGTGATAAACTAAGGGCAGGTGAGCCCGTTATAGCTCTCCAATGCATTGGGTAATGTGAAGGAGTGAAACGTTAAGGTTTCTCCGAAGAGATTTTAGGGAATATACTGTGATGGGTATCCCAAACGTAACCAAGAGGGTTACTCCCTATGTATGAATGTTATGAATGCCTCAAGTTACCTTTATGTCTTATGTTTTCTATGATTTATTCATGATTTGATGAGCTATGTTAAAGTGCTTATGTTTTATGGGTAAAGTATGATCTCATCCTTATGTACATATTTACCCATGTTTCCTTTCCATATTTTTATAACCCATACTGAGCTTTTTATGCTCATCCTATGTTTTTTTGAAATGTGTTCACAGGTCAAGGGAAAGTTACATGATATGATGATAGTGTCAAGGAAGTGTCAAGAATGAATCCATGTTTTATTTTAAATATGTTTCCTTTGATGGGAATGAAGAATACTATCTTTATGTAACCAATTTGTTTATATGTGGAATGTAATGCAAGTTTTATGATCTAATTCTCTAAAACTCTAAACCTGAAAAGATCCTCAATGTGTAATCTTGTAATAACTCAAGATTTAAGTAAGGTTTAAGGCTGGGGCCTTATAGAGATGGTGTGTTCCAGATATATCATATGTCTTGAGCTCAGAAGCAGTTCAGCTGAAAGAGAACCTTTTTTATATAGAGAAACTAGTTAAGATTCTTGATTGAAGAGAATATGTACTGAAGAATAAGATAATCTACTAGGTAATGGTTTATGGAGAAACCACATAATTGAATAAGCAACATGGGAGACTGAATATTCTATGAGGAAAAAATAACCTATGTTCTTTAATATGTAAAGAAAATTGATAGGACACAATTTCTAGATGGTGGGGATAATTTTACACCCCAAAAGTTTCTAAAAATAAATTCAAATGCATGAAATATTGTTTTATTTAGATATTTATAACTATCTTTTTAACATAATTTTGTATTTTCTATATTTTGAATTTCGAGAAATAGTAATCTACAAGTATATTTAGCAAGTTATTTAGATTATGATGGAACCAACTTATTTTTTGGTGAATATTATCATACCCATATTAATAGTAATGTTAATAGTAATATTCACCTAATTAATATAAAATTGTGTTATTATTTAATTTTCTTAAGTATTTATGAAAATTACATCTTCGTTAATTTTTCAAAGGGTTATAAAACTAGTTATAGATTTTATATTACTAATTATTGAATTAATTATGATTTTATATAAAAATTAGTTTAATAATATTTAGAAAATTATTTATGATAAATGGAGTTCATTTTTTAATTCTAAACATCAAAAAATGGTACACGTATATTATTGGGAATTTTTGAAATCATTTGAATTTTCAGTGAATTGTAAAAATACAGTTTTGAGTTTCAGTGTTTTAATGAAATAATTAATGATGTAATAATGATTTAATAAAAATGGTCAACTTGTGTACTAGAAAATAATATGTGGGGTGTACAATGTGGCTAAATAATTGGGAAAACACCATTTTCAAGCCCATGGTTTTTAAATACCACTAATGAGGTGTCAATGAAAAATTATTAAAATATTCCCTCGCTTTAGCAATAAATAAAATCAATACATTATTTAACTTCATTTATAAATCATCATCAATGATTCTTTTTCCTCCTTACCTCCCTAGTAGTACTCTAATGGTACCTCAAAGCCCCATGATTCCATCCTTCATGTTCTAGGAGTTAATTTTCAATGTTAGAAAATTCTCAATATCAATATTTTTCTATTCCAGTTCTTTTAATGTTTTATGACATTCATATATCCATACCTTGTTCATATTTTCTTATTATTCCTGATTGATTCTGTATTATGATTTATATATGGATGGGGTACCCTTGTCTCCTCTATTTTTATATTTTCCAACCTGCTCCAAGTGACCTGAAAAAATGTTTATATATACATAGGGTGAGTATAACAGTATACTCGGTAGGATCCTTCCCGAAGCGTCTTGTGCAAAAGTAAAGAAAACATGCTAAAGAACAATGAACAACAGGTGAATCTAACTCGTCATCTAAACAAGTATACTATGTTCCCAACCTATTCATTGAAAATCATACCATGTAACACATAAAAGAATATATCATATAATAAATAATATCAATGGTACCATGTTAATACTTCCCCACTGGTTTTCCGCATTGCCCCAATGTCACACATCCTGAGCATATCTATCCCAAAAGGCTTTGTCCACAAACACCTAGGCGAAGCACAACAATATATACCTCGTGCAAAAAAACCCCACGTCTAAACACCAATGTAACCAGGTATTTATTGGGAGCCACCATAGTTCCTATAATGTGTATCATACATCGAGTATTATACCTCAAGCCATTACAACCTATACATGTTACACCTATAGTAGTCCATAGAAAACTATATCCAGAATATATGTGTGTGAATAACCACAATACATTACCGCCCTCTACACACATATATGGGGAAAACTAAACAATGCGCCTACTAGTACAAGTAACTACCATGAGAAGAGAGTGGGGCCAAAGGGGGTAGTCATCCATCCATCCTCCCACTGGAATGTTGGGGAAAACACCCCGAGGTCTCAGAATCTCCGGGGTGTCATTTCCCCTTACTGACAAGGAAAAGTAGCGTATAGAAAAACAAAAAGTACAGAATATACTATAACTCTCAACCACATTATGGGTATAACCTAGTCTTAAACACACTGCAGCTAACGTCTCTCAGTCTCCGGGTAGCTACTTCTAAGACTAGGTATTGTATATGCACACAACCATTAAAGAGATTTATTAGATTACTTCATTCCCTTTTTCAGATCCACTTTACATTAATTAAATTCTTTATACATTAATTAACCATTAACAACTCCACATTAAGTTTCATTAGCATCACACCCAAAGTCAATTGTTCCTTCAAAATTAAAACCTCATAAATATGTTCTAGCAACTCCATCCCCATGGGTTAACACCATTTATTAAATTATTCATTATAGAATTAATTTCCCACAATCCCAGACATTCTACAAAAACAATCTACGCAACTAAACACAAGGATGCTCAACACGGTGGGTAGATGTACTACCTTTTGAGTCTTTACTGCTTATAGCAAGAGAATATACCCATCCTTCCTTGAGAAGCTAAACACAGAAAGCACATGGAATACCCCATGTGTCTTTGCCTCTTTCTGAATAAGGGTAAGTAAGACCAGCCGTCTTGAGCAGTGGGGAAAAGTAAGGAAGATAAACGACCAATAAAAAATCAGCAAGCATCCAACAATCACAGCCATCCCATTCCATCATCCTTGGTGTCCTCCTCGACACCCACATGTATAAACTGATGCATCTTTCCACTCTAGGAATCATCTTCTGCCACAACCAAAATGGCCTCTATGTGCCCACATATCACAACACCCATCCATGCTCACAACATAGCAGAAGCAGTAAGAAAACAAACACCACATTAATTGGGCTCTTGGCCCCTTAACAATCAAGAGGGTAACTCAAAACCCCTTAATGAATTATCAAAAAATCATTTCATTATTCGATATTGAACTAACAGATTTTTTATTCATAGGTTTAAAATTCGGGAATCCTAATCAGTAAGATATCACAAGTAATTAAATATGATTATTGCGCCAATTTTATTAACATCAGATTACAAATATAACCAAATTAATTTACATGCCTCTTTATCTTTAGCCAAACAATAATAAATTATTCCCAATTTACGTTCTTTACTGATTTCCATCAATAATGAACAACTATTCAAAGAAAGCATAGATATCAAACTATCTAGCAAAACATGAGACAATAACATACGACCGATAACCATATATTTATCCAGTTAAAATATTTATTATGCCAATTCCATTGTCAACCCTTGGGATTAAACATAATAACAATACAGTAGAACATAAAATAAAATAGAAGAAACAAATCCATTACACAAAACAGTTCCTCACATTCTTTATCCACACAACAGGTCACGATCCTCCTCTTGCAACAACGACATCCACCCGAGGATTCCACGGTTCGACAACACCAACCAAAACCCAAGAAAAACCCCATTATATTCATAGATATTACATGTTATAATATGTAAAGGTGAAACAGGAGAAGATGATCCCCAAAGGAATGATGATAAAACATTCCTTATATTGAAGATTGGCTGAAACAGCTCGTTTAAATACAAATAGAGCAGAACCAATCCGAAGAGTAAAGATTGATTGTGAAAATACTATGGGAAGGATTGAAATGTTATAATATCTCAATGTTGAGAACAAAGAGGAAGAACAAGGGAGGATGATTTATTGTCACATTTACAGATTTAATGGCGCGACAGTTCAAGATACAGATAATTCCCCATTAAAAGTTTATCGTATTAACCCACGTGGTTTGACAAAGTAAAAACATCCCGAGCCATGGGAATAATTAATATAAGATTTATGTTCATTGAATCCACCTTAAGAGTCCTTATAATAAGGCTTTAAATGTATTTTACGTTAAAGGAAACAACAAAGGGGTGAAACTGTAGGAAGCTGGAAACACTATGCACCTACCCTTACTGTACACCTAATGTTAGAGGTTACTAATAGAGGTTACCGATAGACCTCATTGTTCTAGAAACACTTTAGACCAACCGTTACTGTACATTTACCATTCGAGGTTACCGATAGAGGTCACTGATAGACCTCACCATTCTGGAAACACTTTCATGGGACCTCACTGATAAAAATGTTCACAAAACATCACCGATAGAACACTATTCACTGATCCTCACTGATTGAACACTGTTAACTAAATCCTCTCTGATAGAACATTGTAAAATGAATCCACACTGATAGAAGAGTGTTCACTAAATCCTCACTGATAGAACACTATTCACTAAATCCTCAATGATTGAACACTATTCACTAAATCTTCACTGATAGAACACTGTTCACTAATTCCTCACTAATATAACATTGTTCACTAAATCCTCAAAGATAGAGCAGTGTTCACTAAATCCTCAATAATAAAACACTATTCACTAAATCCTCACTTATAGAACATTGTTCACTAAATCCTCAATGATAGAATATTGTTCACTAAATCCTCACTGATAGAAAATTGTTCACTAAATCCTCACTGATAGAACACTGTTCACAAAATCCTCACTGATAGAACATTGTTCACTAAATCCTCACTAATAGAACTCTGTTCACTAAATCCTCACTGATAGAACATTGTTAACTGAACCTCACTGATAGAACATTGTTCACTGAACCTCATAGATAGAACATTGTTTACCTACCGTTATAGGTTACTGATAGAGGTTATCGATAGAACTGTTCACTGATGGAACTGTTCACAGAATTAGAAATTGGGCAAAGGAAAGAGAGGTTACCGATAGAACTGTTCACTGATGGAACTGTTCACCGAATTGGAAATTTGGAAAATGAAAGATAGGTTACCGTTAGAGGTTACCGATAGAACTGTTCAATGACAGAACTTTTCACATTATTGGAAATTTGAAAAATATTGGGGATAAGGCCCCTTGACATCCCGAAACACCTCAAACCCCATATTTTCACAAAGTAATAGACCGGAGAGGTCCGGGCCATTATAAGAATATAATAACTCGATAATTAAAATTTAAATTTCAAATGTAAATAAATTTAATATAAGATAGTGTATAAAATTATGCTAATATACAGTTATCATAGAGTTCATTCAACAAATACATTCTTCGATATATTTCATTACACGCAATACAGAGTTATACCCAACAATATTATATTTTTAAAACATTATTATAAATGTAAAAAGATTTAAATTATCCATTAAACTTTTAGTTCTTTATAGTATTAACTAAATAATGATAATATATTTTATACTCAATTAAATAATTTAAAATTAATACAATTTATTTATAGTCATATGATAATAGCAAATCCAATTTCATTCATAAAACCACATATTTTTTCGAAATATAATTTTCCACCTTTTAATAGATAACATATTTTAAATCAATTTTTTAAATAAATTTTTTTATCAAAATAAACATCAATTTTTATTTATTTACAAAAAAATTATGTTGTATCGATTTTTTTTGTATTTTTCTAAAATAATTCATTTTCTTTATTGATAGTGATAATTCAAAATTTTAATTCAAATATGCTCATTATCTTAATTTATATTTAATGAAAAATTATATATTAATTTGTACTAATGTTTAGTTTGATCAATTATAAATAAATTTTCAAATAATGTCATTGAAATCAGTTTCAAATTAAAATTAGAAATAAAAAACTAAGTAAACATTTTTTATTTTTTTACTTTAAAAATACACTTTGTAGTATAATATATGGGATTATAATTTAATTAATTTTTAAATTAATATGATTGAAATTTAGACAAATGGATTAATTATTTAGATTTCTAATAATAAAAAACATATAAAAAGGTCATGTTAATTTTTTATCAAAAATATTAGGGAAGGTAAATAAAAAAAATTACATTGATTAATAGGGAAATTAGCTTAATAGTGGACAAAACCATAAACATAAAAGAAATAATGAACTATAAACTTGTTTGAAATCCAGTGAATGTTCCTATTTAGACACCATCCACCCTTGGTTTTAATTTTTTATAGTTTTTATATGAAAACATTGGTCGAATTCCAATTTCATTAAATTATTAGAACGTCACTCTTCTTCTACTATAAAAACGAAATCAACCATCTAACTTATTCACACCTATAAATCACTTTTTATCAACCATAATATGATAAATTAAAATTCAAAAATATCTACACTCATCATAAGAGGCTCCACTAGGTGTGAATAAAATCTAATGAATCCCTTTGATGTAATCCAAAAGGAGTTACCCGAATAAGTGGAAATGTCCTTCTAAATATATTATGTTTTTTTTATTTATCCACCCCTCAAATATTATTATTAAATGTATATATAATAAAAATTGTATCATCAATATGATTACTTGTTTTTTATGGTTTATACCAACACATACACACAATTCCATGCAATGGTTCATGCAATCGCCATTTATGTGTACATTAAACTATTGTTCCTCTAAACGATATTGTCTATTTATTTACATTACCACCTATCAAGTTTGTGGATTATGATGGAAATATTGTTTATATATTATATAAATTATATTAAATATATATATTGTTATGTTAATTTTTTATAACACTTAGCTATATGATTTTATTTTTTTGGGAACACGATTACATTATTTGTAGAAGTGTGGACTACCACCTCCTCAAAGCGATGTGATTCCTTCAAAATATACATGGAATGGATAAAGGGTGAATTTAATTAACATACATGAAATATATATAATTAATATGATATAGTAATTATAATATACATATAAATATAAATTATCCATTTCATTCTTTTAAATAACTTAAAAATGAATATAGCGTTCATCTATTTGTATGAACAACAATCTCTAAAAATGGTGCATTTCCTATCTCCGAATTTTATTATTTATTATAAATACATATATAATAAATATAAATGATATTTAAATCATGGTTTACATTCTGGATAGTATTATACTAGGATAGCAACAACAAGTAACAAGTCAAAAAAACTTTAGAAACTAGTCAACTAACACACAAAATACTAAAAATAATGAATGATAACTATCAAATGGGTAAAAATATATTATAAAAAGAGAATATATGATATTATAAATATCAATATGGTTCTAAATATGTTAGTAAAATGTTTAATTCCATTATATATGAGTTTAAGTGTCATTTATCTGAAGGTAAACATATTTTAATAGATTATTATATCATTTTTTGGTATGTGAGATAAATGTCATTTTCACCACTTACTTATTATTTGAACTGTATCTACAGTCCATTTTGATATATTTTATAATTAGTTATTATATATTAATGGAATTTTTATTTTTTATTGGAATTATTTCGTTTATATGGACTTCAGTAAAAATATACAATGTGCTAAGGATTTCAGGAAATTATTTCTATTCTTTAGGATATATTAATTCCTTTTAGTGGTCAATATTATAAGAATGTGTGTTAAATTAAAATATATTGTGTATTTATTTATTTACACTTTTTTAGGATTTAAATTTGATAATCAAAATCTACTCATTATTTATGATGACATAAATGTTATGGTCTTTTCAAAGGTTTATTTCACAATCACATTTTCTACATGATTGTTAAGACATAAATTTACTTCAGATGAAATTATTGGATTAATTTCTAATAAACCCTTAAATTTTATTTTCCTCTACTTATTTGTAGCCTATTTTGATTAATAATATCATTTTACCACTATTTGGTAATAATTTGTTTTATACTTTTTTTATTAAAATCTAACTTCATTTATCTCTTTAGTCGAAAAACCTGTTTTCCTATAAAAAACCTTGTTTTCTAGAAATATTTTCAAAAATATTTTTAAACATTAAAATGATATTGATTAAAAGAATTTTTACTCCATTTATTATTTTATAAATGTTGTTAATGTAATATTCTTGTCACTTACTGAACAATGATTTTTTCTAATCATTTTACCATGAAAATGGAATGTAAATTTTTACCTTGTACAAACTGTATATATTTACCTACAATAATTTATTTAAATAATCCATTAAATGTTTAAAAGTTAAATTTTTTATGGAAATTTTTTCAAATGTATTCTTCCAGGAAAATGATTTTTAACATTTTTTTTCCAAAATTAAAATGATATTTTCTTGAAGGTTTTTTAAAAATATCTTCTTATTGTATTTTCAATACTCAATAAAAACAACCTTTTTATTTTTTACAACAATTAGCATATGTTTATTAATATAATTTTTATTCATTCTTTGGTTGGTTATCATTTACTCAAAAAAAGGATATTATTGAAATTCACATCCTGGATTCCATTTAGTCCACATGAAGTATTCAATTTTCTATGACAAATGATAAACTAATTTTCCCTAAATATCCATATCATTTATCATAGTTTTGATTATATTCTAAACCTTATACATTTTTAGATACAAAGTTTAATTTTATAGATTTTAAATTATTTAGTGAAATATTGATGAATAAATATCCTTTATTCAATAAAGATATTATATATGGATCCTTGATTATGATCTATATTGATTATATAAATATATAAAGAATGATTTGGTAATGCACTATACATGTTGGGAATCGGTTAATGAATGACCTCTGAGTTATTTACCGATTAATTCATGCCCAAAGGGTTTGGGAAAATTTAACACAATCCCCACGATGCATTGATAGTATAATGAGATAAAATTAGATAGAAAAACATTTTTTTTCCAAGAAGAATAGATGGGTTTCTACACATATAATTGAACCATATAGTGAAAGGCATTGATGTTAGGGATTCATGTGAAATATATATGACATTCAATAATAAATATCATCCAGTATTTATATTCTATTATATATTATACGTGATATTTTCACTATGACATTATCTATGGATTCATTTCACTCTTATTTATTTAATTAAATGTCATGTGTTTTCAGTTATTTACTTTTATATATTATTTACTCACATCCTTATCAATTTAGTTATTACTTAACATGTGCCTTATGGTTTAATTTATCATTAAGGAGAATTTGAGATAACCCTTATATGTTTACATTCCCCAGGATTTCATGAAGTGAACTAATAATGATATGAAAAGTTGTTATATCTAAAATAATGTTATTACCCTAAAAAAAGAAAAACATTTGTAATTAGTGCATTCATTTATAAAATAAAGATCATGTTTTTATTTGGACTACAAATAATACTAAACTATTATGTATATCTATATTTAATTTCATGGAATAATTTTAATGTAATTTTAGTAGACATAAGATAGGGGCATTACTGGGGTTGAGTCTCTTTAGTTCGTATTAGTGGAAGTTTAGTAGAATTTTTGGGAAGTAGAGATAAGAAAAAAATTATTATATAATGTAACCCTAAGGACGAATTTGGGGATATGTATTGTAACATACCAGATCTGGGTGCCATTCCATCGGTTCCCCGAACCTAGTTGGTCACATGACCACAATCGCATTTCCCCAAATGCCAGAGGCTGCTGACTAGCAGCAAGGTCCCAGGTCTGATAGTGGGGAAACTATGCCCTCATTTGACAAACTCTAGCACAACGGAATAAAATTAATAGCATATAACAGTGGAAGAAATAAACCATACATATATAAAATAAACAACTGTAGTAAAAGATAACCAAAAGTTATATAGATAATGACGCAACATGTCTCATGTTCTAAGAAAACATCCAGAACATGTTACACAATAATACAATACAATAAAATACAGAGTACAAAGTACAACAAAGAAAAACAAAACAATGTAGATAGAACGCAACATCATCACATGTCTAAGATCGGTCCCATGCTCTCCTACTCCACTACTACAATAATGTACCTGTATATGGGCCCTTTCCCCTGTCAACAACTGCAGAAACATAATCAGTTTGGGCCAAAAACATGACCCAAACCGAGTGTGAGAAATAAATCCCAGTAGGTACCCACAAAAGGCCAGTGACCAATTGTGTGAAAATATTCAACAATAGTGTGTAGTAGTAAAATGCAATAAACTAATTAGTACTCAATAGTAACTAACTTTAACAGTCCTATTGCCATTTTATTATTCATTTAAACATTTAATTTAATAACATCATGTGCTCAAAATAACCAAGCCCCCAGGCCAAATAGAATTTCGCCCTCATGTTAATATAGTAAAATCACGCCCTCAGGCTTTATAATATCCACGCCCTCAAGCTATATAATACTTCTCCCTCAGGCCTCACCCTTAGGCTATTAAATATATATATATATATATCCCTTCCCTCAGGCTAATATAATATATATATATATATATATATATATATATATCCATACCCTCATGCTAAACAAGTAACCGGGCCATGACCAAAATATAAACATGCAATTCATTACAATTCCACTCAAGGAAAAATTAATGCATAAAATAAACATGGCATACCCTCGGGTATCCTGGACAAATGGCTAAATAGAGGAACACACCCCAAGGGTGGGCTTGGATCTAAGAAGCGATCCCAAACAATAGTTTATTATCACATTTAATTGCCTTTATAGTTATAGGTATTCAAAACAACCACGAACTCAGCCACACGATACCCCAACATGGGTTCATGGAACAACGGTACACAAAAATGCATAATAGTTGGAATTTAAACACCAAGACACCTACCTTAAACGCCCCTGAATGGTATACGTGAACATCGCTTCCAGAAATGCCCAAAGATGATGTAGATCTGGGGTAGAAGAAGACCTGTTCAAATGTAAATAACTTTCCCTTGGGAAATAATTGGTAAGAACGGCTTAAGGAGAAGGAATGGCTTACCCATACAGTCCCAACAAGATCGACAGAGGTGGAAATGGATTCCCGCCATGCGATATGGATCTCCTCGAAGTTTCGGCCCTCTCTCCCGACTCCTCCTCTGGTTCTATGCCTTCCCTGTGAACAGGGGAGGATAATTCCCATTTTAAACGAAAAAACAATCTACATGGTGCGTATTACTGGGTACATGACATGTAGTTTTCATTTTTTTTAACTATTCCTTTGGCGGCTTTTCGCTAGCATGCATTGTTCATCTGTCGACATGAGTACACGACATGAAATACCTGAGTACACGGAATCTATTGTCGCTCAGCTGACCACCACCTTACTGTTTTCATGCCGACTAACAACAGAACGTGTAAATACCCACGACATGACTTATATTTGGTTTTACACCCGTCATCGTCGACCGGCCTACACGCCCTGTGTACTCCTTCCACATGGCCAAAGTACACGACGTGTGGAAAAGTACACAGAGTGTAGTCCCAAAATTTAGGATTTTCTCAAATTTCCATTTTTTCTCAAAAAAAATTAAGGATAAGATAAAAAATGAAACATGTACCTCAAGAATAAGAACCAGGTTTTTATAAACATCCAACCATAAAGCAATCCGTCCCTGAATTTCCCTTATAGGGGTGGTGAAGATAAAGCTCTGAACAACTCTGGCCACTGAGCACGTATGTCGGTCTCCCGCTCCCAGGTTTTGTCCTATAATCGTCCATGCTGCCATAGCACCCATACGAGAGGAACTTACTAGACTCTAAGAACTTTTGTGCTGCTATCCACGATACGAATCAGATGCTCCTCAAAGGATGAATTTATCTGCAGCTCAAACATCTTCTGATTGAAAGACATGAGATGGGTCTGAATGATAATGGCGCAACTAAGATATATTGAAGACGATGTGCTTGTCTTGGTACCTCTGTGGTAACTACAACCGATAGGCAACCGGTCAGACTCTCTCCAGAATCTCAAATGGGCCCACATAACTTGGTGAAAGTTTACCCTGTCTCTTGATTCGCCTATGTCTCATCCTCGGTGAAACACGCAAGAAAAACTGATCCCCGACTACGTACTCCAAGGGCCATCTGCGAAAATCAGCATAATATTTCTTATGAGACTGTTCGGTAGCCATCTTCTTCTAAATCAACTAGACCTGCTCAGAAGTCTCCTACATGAGTCATGGTCCTAGTAAAGCTGCTTCACTTGCCTCCAACTAGCACATGGGTGATCAGCATGTCCTACCATATACATCATCATATAGTGCCATCTCAATAGTCACCTGAAAACTATTATTATAGGAACACTCGACTAGGAGTATATGCTTATCCCAAGAGCCCCCAAAGTCTAGAATGCGTGAAAGCAGTATGTCCTCAAGCACCTGTATCATACGCTCTTACTGGCCATTGGTCTGAGGGTGGAAAGTTGTGCTCAGAAGAACCTGTGTACCCAGTGCTCTCTGAAATCCCTTCCAGAAACGAGATGTAAAATGGGTGTCCCTATCTAAAATGATAAAAAGAGGAACTCCATGAATACGTATGCCCTCTAGCATATAAAACATTCTGAGCTCGTCAACACCGAAGGTTTCCTTGATCGGAAAAAAGTAGCCTACCTTTGTTAGTCTGTCCAAAACAGCCCGCAAGTTATTATTACCTTGAGGTGACCTCAGAAACCTAGTCATGAAATCCATCGCGACATCATCCAATTTCCACTCCGGGATGGGTAACTACTCTAACAGTCCAGCTGGCCTCTGATGCTCTGCCTTCACCTGCTAACAGGTGGAACATCTCATAACAAAAGCAGCTACTTCTCTCTTCATACCTATCCACCAGTACTGACGTCTCAAGTCTTGATACATCTTGATAACTTTGGGATGAACTGTCCAAGCCGAAGCATGAAACTCCCACATCATCTTCTCCCGTATATCTAATGAAACTCATACTCGTCCTTAGAAACACAGTACCTCATCATCGCCTATCATCCAACCAGAAAGAGGGTCCTCACTTGCCACCGACTTCCGTAGCACTAGGACTTCTTAATCATATATTTGTCTCATAATCACTCTACCTATGAGGGTAGAATTTACAGGTAAAGATGAAAGATAGTTCTACCCCTGACTGTCGTGCACCTCCAAATGCATCTCAGAGAACAAGGCCATAAGCTGCCACTCACCACTCACCTCCTGCACTGCCTGTATCTGAGTCATCTTGCTCAATGCATCAGCTACTGAATTACCTCTACCAGGTGTATAGGCAAGCTCAATGTCGAAGGAATGATGGTATTCAACCCACCTTCACTCTCTTAGGTTAAAGTCACGCTATGTAAATATGTACTTGAGACTTTTGTGGTCTTTGAAAACCACAAAATGCTCTCCCAAGAGACAATGTCTCCAACAGCGCAACGCATGAACAACTGTAGCCAACTCGAGATCATGCGTCAGGTAATTCCTCTCCTGTCGCCGCAACTGCTGAGAACCATATGCAACAGCTCGGTCGCCCTACATCAACATTGCTCCCAGTCCAATACCAGATGCATCACAGTAAAATGTATCGCACTTCCCTTGCACTAGAAGTATCAGAACTGGTGATGATGGCAATATTTTTTTCAGATCCTAAAAGGCAGTCTCGCAAGCTTCTGACCAAACAAACATCACACCTGTCTTAGTTAGACCCATCAACGGTGCTGCTACGCGAGAGAAGTCATGTATGAAGCGTCTATAGTAACCAGCCAGCCCCAAGAAACTCTGTATCTCAAACACGTTCTTAGGCTGCCCCTAGGAAACTACTGCTCTCACCTTCTCTGGGTCTACTACAACTACTGCCTCTGAGATGATATGACCCAGGATGTGAATCTGGTCAATCCAATATTGTCACTTTGAGAGCTTAGCATATAACTTAAGCTCTCTCTGTATACTCAATACAATCTCAAGATGGGTGGCATGGTCATGTTGAGTGTGAGAGTACACGATGATATCGTCCTTGAATTCTACCACAAAATAATCCAGATAAGGATGGAACACACGATTCCTTAGAGCTATGAAAACTGATGGCGCATTCCTGAGTCTGAACGGCATAACAAAGTACTCGTACAGACCATATCTGCTCCGAAAAGCTGTAAGAGGTATATTAGATGGTCTAATGCGCAACTGATGATATCAAGATCTCAAGTCAATCTTTGAGAACACTTGTGCTCCACGAAGATGATCAAAAGGATCATCAATCCTCGATAAGAGATATTAGTTCTTGACCGTTATCTAGTTCGGCTTCCGATATTTCACACAGAGTCTAAGGGTACCGTCTAATTTCTTAGCAAACAGAAAAGGCGAACACCAAGGAGAAGTAATAGGTGGGATAAAACACTTTGACTGTAACTCCTCTAACTGCCTCTTGAGCTCCTGCAACTCTGGTGTAGTCATCCTATAAGGAGGAATAGACATCGGTGCTTCTCCTAGAACAAGCTCAATAGAGAAGTCCACCTCACGCTCCATAGGTAGACCCGAAAAGTCGTCCAGGAAAACATCCCTAAAACAATAAAACACTAGAGGGAAATCCTTCTAAAAAGTTCCCTGATAATCCAGATATAAGCTCGCAATCTATGCTGTCACACCACCTCACCCACGATACTCTGATCCAGCTCGACATGCCTGAACATCCCATTCACCTTTTTATAGAATCTCTCTGCCCTTTGGTGACGTGAAACTCACCCTGCGACAATAGAAATACACAAAGGATTGAAAGGGATCCAACCAGTCCATCCTGATAATGAAATCATAGCTTGTCATATGTAAGACATAGAGGTCCCATAAAAAGTGACATCCACCAACCTCAAGGGGGGAACTCCTTGAACTAATGAACACATGTCATTCTCATCCCCAATGGAGTGTCTAGTGTAATAACAGAAGAAGAAGAAGAAACATAGAGCCCACAGATCTCCACAACTGGCACAGATATGAAACTATGTGTTGCACCGGTATAGAATAGTACTGAAGATAAGACATAATCTACTTGAATAGTACCTCTAATAGTAGAAGGTATGGGATCTTGCTTTTGTTGGGTCTGTTGCACGGCATATGCTTTCACAGTGCCATGGCCTTGTGACACAGCTTGGCTACCCTGAGCTGTCCCTCCCTACTACCTCTGAGATCCCGATGTCTGGCTACTACAACCATGACCACCACCTCTGCATGTACGTCATGATGTATCCTAGTTCCCCAACTGTTAAGAAGCTGTTGGTCTTGCTCCCACACACGAAGTCTGTATAGAACCCCTCTCACTAGCCACTGTTAGAAAAGTCCTACAAAAGCGTTGTAGATGACCCATCATGCTTGAATCTCGGCACTCTACTAGGTCACGTGGACACTAAAGTCTCTTTTCCCCTCTTTACCACACTGGTTGCACCTGAATGGGTCACCTGAAGGAATCACCTGGCTAGTACTTCCACCATGAGAGAAACTCATCTGTCGCCTCCTCTTCATGGTATAAATGGTACCAGAATCTGCTGCTGAACCGATATGGCCCACACTACTAGCTTCCTGTAGGTTTCTATCTTTAATCAGTGACTGGTTCAAAATAGAATGTACTATGGGAAACCTGAAAACATTCACCAGTGCTCGGATGTCATAACGAATACCATCCTCAAAGCGTCTGGCCCTCATCATCTCATCACCCACCAGAATGGTTTCCAAATACTGAAGCTCGGTGAAGCGAGTTGAATAATCCTTCGTCGACATAGCACCCTACTGCAGATTCATGATCCCTCGAGCTCTATCCACCCTCAGCGTCTCTGGGAAGAGGAATTCATTGAATGATGTCTGAAAATCTTCCCATGCCTTGTCTCTGTGTTTCCTTGTCTGAGTGGTAACATCCCACCACCTCTTGTAAGAATCATGCAGCATATAAGTCGCGAGCTTGACTCTCCACCCTAGAGGAATCTTAAGGTGCTCGAAAATATTCTACTTAGAGCCCAGCCAAGACTCAGCAACCTATGCTATTCCATCCCCGAAAAACATAGGCGGATGATGCTGCTGGAATATACGAGTCAGCTCATCCATATATATGGCAGCCAGTGGTTCTCACTGAAATGTTTGCATGAACCGCATGAAGCCTTCACAGAACTGCACCACTACGCCTGTGTCTGGTATAACTACTGGCGCCGCATCTGGCTCTACTGGAGGATCCACTGGTATCCCGTGCCCCACTATCTTTGGAGTATAATCATTGCCACTCTCTTGGAAAACTACATGTGGTCATTTCAGCGGCATGACTCTACAAGGTCAAACACACATCTTAGAAAAATATTATCAATGACTGAAAACGATGGAACCAAAAGGGAACAGCAGGAAGAGGTATTCAAGATTTGAAGAACAAGACAACACAACATGTATACTGACTACACAGAATGTACCTTACTTTTCTTCCCCTACGTGGGTCCATCTACACGGCCAAGCCACATGGATCCCGTTGAACATGACTACAAGGAATGTATATAGTCTTCACGGTGGGTATGATGAAAATTCCAATTGCCTGTGTCGTTCGTGACATGGCCGACTACTCGCCTTGAACTACACGGTGTGTTACAACTGAACATAGTGTGTACACCACCCCATTTTCCAGCCACACGGTCAGGTCCACACAGTCAAAACTACACATCGTTCCCCACGGGTACACAGCGTGTACTAGACAAGCTTTGTTGACCCGTGATGTTAGTTACACGGTCGAATAAAAGGCTCACACTACACGACATGTTCTAGATGGACATGGCGTGTACATGAAAGGATTACCCTTACCCGTGTTGTTAATTACGCGACCGGATCCCAGCTCAGAATACACGGCTTGTTCTATTTTGGAAATGGCATGTATGGATTAAGGTCTCCTCCGCCAGTGTTGTTAGTTACATGGCCGGAATCCGGGTCAACACTACACGGTGTATACATCTGGTACACGACGTGTTTTCCCCAAGCATTTCCCTACCCTGTCTCCCCACCAACACATTCCATGACACAGGAAGCGACTACACAGCGTTTACTTAAGGTACACGGAATGTTCTCAAAAAAATTTCTTTTCTTCCAGAATAGAAGAACACATGGCGTGTGTTCGAGGAACTACACGGCATGTATACCTGGTTTTCCGGGCAGTAGGCCTTGGAAACTACTCCAGAACCCAAAAAAATACTGAAAACAACACCTAAGTGAAAAACTCTGATCCGTGAGGGCCAATATTCCCCGTGACTCAAATTTTGGCGTCTTATATGTTTCATTACAAGATAAACAATCAATGATACACCAAATTCCAGTCAATGTTGAACCATAACCCATAGGTCGGAGGATCGAAAACTCCCTTTGATACCACTTTGTAATGTCTCGGATCCAGGTGCCACTCCACGGGTTCACCGAACCCGGTTGGTCACATGACCTCAATTGCATTTCCCCAAACACCAGAGGCTGCTGACTAGTAGCGAGGGCCAAGGAACGATAGTGGGAAAACTATACCCTCATTTGTCAATGTGTAGCGCAGCGGAATAAAATAAAGAGCATATAACAGTGGAAGAAATAAACCGTACATATTTAAAATAAACAACTTCGGTAAAAGATAACAAATAGTTATATAGATAATGATGCAACATGTCTTATGTTTTAAGAAAACAGCCAGAACATGTTACACAACAATACAATAAAATACAATACAGATTACAAAGTACAGCAAAGAAAAACAAAACAATGTAGACAGAACGCAGCAGCATCACAAGCCTATGCTCGGCCCCATGATCTCCCACTCCTCTACTACAATCATGTACCAGTATAGGGAGCCTTTCCCCTGTCCACACCAGAAGAAACATAATCTGTTTGGGCTGAAGACATGACCCAAACAGGGTGTGAGAAATAAATCCCAGTAGGCACCCACCAAAGACATGTGCCAAACTATGTGAAAATATGCAGCAACAGTGTTCAGTCGTAAAATACAATAAACTAAGCAGTACTCAACAGTAAATAACTTTACCAGTCATATTTCCATTTTATTATTCATTTAACCATTTAATTTAATAACATTTTGTGATCAACAGAACCAAGACCCCAAGACAAACATAATCTTTCTCTGAGGCTAATATAGTAAAATCACACCTTCAGGATTTATAATATACATTCCCTCAGGCTATATAAAATATCTCATTTAGGCCTCACCCTCAGGCTATATAATATTTCTCCCTCAGGCCTCGCCCTCAGTCTATATAATATATATTAATATATCAACACCCTCAGGATAATTTAATACATATATATATATATCCATTCCCTCATGCTAAACAAGTAACAATGTCATTCCCAACATATAAACCTGCAATTGTTTACAATTCCTCTCAAGGAAAAAGTAATGCATAATGTAACCATGGAATACCCTCAGGTATCCTGTCCAAACGACTAAATTGAGGAACGCACCCTAGGGGTGGTCCTGGATCCAAACAGTGATCCCAAACAACAGTTTATTATCAGATTTAATTACCATTATAGTTATAGGTATTCAAAACAGCCATGACCATAGCCACACGATACCCCAACATGGGCTCGTGGCACAACGTTACAAAAAAATGAACAACAGTTAGAATTTAAACACTAAGCCACCTTCCTTAACCGCCCATGAACATTATAAGTGAATGTCGCTTCTAGAAACACCCCAAGACGACGTAGATATGGGGTAAAAGAAAACCCGTTCAAATGTAAATAACTTTCGATTGGGAAATAATTGGTAAGAACAGCTTATGGAGAAGGAAAGGCTTACCCATATGGGCCCAACGAGATTGACAGAGGCGGAAACAGATTCCTGGCGTGCGATATGGAGCTCCTCAAAGGTTCGACCCTCTCTCTCTTCTCCTCCTCTGGTTCTAAGCCATCCCTGTGAACAGGGGAGGCTACTACCCATTTTAAGTGAAAAAAACAAACTACATGGTGTGTATTATTGAGTACATTGTGTGTAGTTTTTATATTTTTAACTGTTTCTTCGGCGGCTTTTCACCAACGTGCACTGTTCATCTGTCGACATGAGCACACGACGTGCAATACCTAAGTACATGGCGTGTAATGTCACTTAGCTAGCCACTGGCTTACTGTTTTCTTGTCGTCTGACTACACGGCGTGTAAATACCCACTACACGACTTGTAGTCGGTTTTTACACCCATCATCATCGACCGACCTACACGCCCTGTGTACTCGTTCCACACGGCCAAAGTACATTGCGTGTGGAAAATTACATGGCCTGTAGTCACAAAATTTAATATTTTCTTCGAATTTCTTTATTTTCTAAAAAACACTTATGGAAAAAAGAAAAAAACCCATACCTCAAGAATAAAAACCGGGTTCTTACATGTATAGAACATCAACATAAAGATTCAGTTAGAAAGATATTATTTTTATTTCCATGAAATATATCCTTACCTGGATACTAGAAGTGGACATGGTTTTGGATCAGTTTTACCATTGGGTAAAAATTTCGAGAAGGTGTGACGGGCCTGACTTTATTGTATCATGTTGAATGAAAATTGAAATTAATGTGAACCTATACTCTCACTCATAAGGGATATAATTATGATAATTAACATTTTTAATAAAAATTATTATGATGCATTTGAATATATAATGACAATGAATGAGATAGGTAAAAAATTAAACCATTGATAGAAATATGATAAAATAAATAGTTGATGTATTTATGTATTAGAGTTGTATTGAAAACTATAGATAAAATGCTATTAAGTGACTAAATTTCCAGGATTTCCATCATATTTATTTATAAAAGTATATTAATATGGTTTCTAAAAATGAAAAACTATATAATGGGGGACAATTTATTATGTCAAAAAAGGATGTCGGATTTGATTACTTGACTGAAGAATGGTAACGGTTTAATTCCATCCACTAACCCAAAAATTTCCCTTAATATTAAATTGTTTTTAGTTAAAGAGATTGAAAAATTAACCATAATTATGAACTAGTAGTGTTAGTTTTTATGGTTAGAGGTTATATTATTTACCATATTTTCTTTTGAGAATAGTTAGAGACAAATGCAAATAGTTACAACTATTTTATGGGCCTTACAATCCATTAATTATTTTTAGCGCATTAGGAATGAATGTTAATTTTCTGATATCTATTTCTTATAGTAAAGGATGAATTGGAAATTGGTCGAATCACACCCATATGGTGAAAAGTTTTATACAGAAATATATCATGTATGTATATCTCCATAAATAATTAGGAAGTAAAATAAGTACCTACCATTTGGAAAATGAGAAAAAATTTTTTCTTAATATATTTATTTTATTGAACTGATGGTCTATAAAATCATCATAGATATATATATTTGAGTCCATTAGCTATACAATAATAATTCAATGTTTCTGACTGATGAACTACATCACTTTCTATAAATATTTGTGCTATTACTCCGTGTACATGTCTCTAATTTCAAATAATGTTCTCCTACTTAGATACCTATTTATATGTTAGTCAATCTGACCATTTTGCATCCCATACAATATTGTTAAGAGGATATTTTAAAAACACATTTATAATGTGGGTTTTTCCACAATAGTATTTTCAAAAATAAAACCCCAGATTACTTAGATAAATTTTAAACAATGATGATGAAATTTAGTTAATGTAGTGAGAATTTTTCTCCCTACAATTTTAAAATAAAACATTGTACTCGACAACATGAATGACATGAAACACCAAGCGCCAAAGGGAAAACTGTATCACTAGACTTTAAAATTTATATAATATTATAAACAAATTCAATATTTATACAAAAAGAAATAAATGGAATTACAAGTTATATTATGTTATATGAAACAAATACCTTTTTTTATTTCATATGTCACCTTCAAGACCATGTTTCACCAACCCATAATATATTATTAAACTATTATTATTTAATATATAATAGTTAAACGAGTTATTAAACAAGTGGTTATGTATTGTATTAAATTTATTATGAAAATATTAATTTTATTTATCCAATAAAATATTTTTACATTCGTCCAATGTATTTTATAGTAATAAGAAATGAACTAATCTAATTTTATTAATAAAAACGTATATTTTTCAAAATAATGTTATTCTACTATTTATTTTAGAACCTATTTTAAATAAAATATTTTGGATTTTTTTAATTTTATATGTAAATATATATTTATATAGGATATAAGAACATAAAAAATTATTTTTGGGTGACTTTTTGAAAATTTTACCGAAATAGTTTATTTTTTTGATGAATAGTGGAAAATACTGAATTTCAGTTCAATATTGAATTTTCATCTAATTTATTTATAATGATAAATTATATTATTCATTAGTTTTAATACATATTTATATCAATGATACAACAATTTGAATAATTTATTTTATTTTTTTCAATTACACATTGGTATTATATAAATAAACATAGTAATTTTTTGAACATTTCTACATTAAAAACCCGTCTACTAGATTAAATTTATGATAATTTCATGAAATTATTTTATTTTAATGTTTTATAATTGATTATGTATTTTTAATTAGAATAATTTATATTTTTAAATATGTTCATGTTAGTTTCTTACCATAAATAGTATTGAAATTATTTAAAATTTATTACACCAATTAAGATGAAGATTAACATGACAAGGGACTATACAACATACATAAGGGTGAAAACGTCCTATAAAATTTTGAAAAATTCATTTTATGTTCTTATTTAGAATCCATATCAAATTATGTCTATTTTTTAGATCCACTTTTAATTGTAAATTTTTCTATGGATTTCCATTTTAAAATTTTTATTACAATTCTTCCTCTCAACAACTATAAAAAGGCACTCGCCCATACCATTTATTCACACATTTCAAGACCATTGGATAGAAAAAAACATGATAAAATAAGATCAAAAAATCTATCCCCTTATTCTATAAGCCTCACCATGGGCATAAATAATGCAATGAAAATATTTTGGTGTAAACCATAATGATTTACCTAAAAATGAATAACATCCTTCTTTAAGAGATTTTGTTTTATTTTCAACTCTAACCCTTAAAATATTATTATTAATAGATTATATAATAAACTAAATATTATACATATAATTATAATTTTTTATGATAAGGGTTATAACACACACTTCCATCTAATTTGTAACAAACGTATGATTTTTGTGTACAACGAAATACCACCTTGAAAAACGATGTTGTTCATTTTTCCATTACAAACAATCACAATTGGTCATTATGATGGGAAAAATATTTATATATAATTTATATGTAATTTATTATGTATTTATGACTATATAATATTTATATAATACATAAAAAATAGACCTCCATTTTCTTGGAATATGAAAACATATTTTTTAAAAAATGGGGACTACCACATCTTCAAAGTGATGAGATTCGGTCATGATATAAATTGAATGTATAATACATTCATTTAATATAAATTTATGATAAATATTATATAAATATTATAATTTAATTATAATATAAAAAGACATATATATATTTTTCTCATTTAATTTCCAATTTATTAAATTCAACAAAAAAATGAATTTAGTGTTTATGCATATGTACGGTATTCCATCTCCATGAATGGTTCATTTAATATCTATAAATATTATGATTTATTATAAATAAATATAGAATTAATTTCTATGATATATAAAATATGGATTATATTATTAATATGATGAAACCATGATAGGAAAAACAAATAACATGGCAAAACATACATGAGAAACTAGGCAATTAACACTCAAAATTGTGAACACAATGAAAGATTACTGAAAAACGAGTAGTAAGATATTATAATAATGTCATATATGATATTATAAATATTAATTTTGATCTATTAAATGTTATTAATATTTTCAAAACCATTATAGGTAATGTTAATGTATGTTTTCTTTTTAGGAAACACACGTTAGGGTATTTTCATCTCACATTTTATATTTGGGAGATAAATATCATGTTCACAACAAATAGAATTTGTCTTGTGTTTATACTACACATTTTGATAATTTATGTCATTAATTATTTAATAATATTCATGATATGTCGCTTTTTAAAATTAATTATTTATTTTAAGGGGGTTTTAGTTAAATGTTACCAAGTGGTAAATTAGTTCATAACATAATTTTCCTTCCATGAGTTACTTTAAATACTTGTTTTTATTAATATATTAGGTTTTTTTTAATAAAAATCTAATTTATATTGTTTTAATTCCACTAGTTTTATTTGGAATGAAATTGTATACACATAATCATTTCAATGTTTTTTTCGTATCAATGTTATGGTCATTTCCATGTTTTACATTACAGTATCATATTATTTGCGATTGTTTGAAGTAGAATTTCCATCAAAAGAAAATATTGAATAATTATATAAAAACAATTATTTCTTTATCCAATGTTTATTAATAATATATATCATATAATAGTACAATTTTCACACTATATAATTCTCAAAATGATTTATAAAATGTTTTCATGAAAACTGGACCTCATTTTCTATTTGGTCAGAAAATATATTTTATTCTAAAATTATAATTGAATAAAAAGGATTTAAAAAATGTTTTAACAATTCATAAATGATTTACTTCATACACTTTTAGCCCTTTTTAAAGTTTATATTTTTTTTAAAGATTTTTTTTCTCTTTCAAAAAAAGGAATTTCTCTATATTTTTTACAATGATTAATGAATGTTGTTTTGACCTTGTATAGCATGTATTGATTTAAATGGAATAATTTTGATAAATCTTAATTGGTGTTTCTAAATATATTATTTTTCATATAAAATGTTTCCCCAAGTTATTTTAAATGAATATGATTATCATAAAAACATTCAATATAAAAAGTTGTTTTTTGAAGAATGTTTTGAAAGGATATTTTGAAAGTATTTCCATTGATCAATGACCAAAAAAATTTATTTTTACTCCACATGGGATATTTTTTTGATACTCTCTTGATTATTTTTTTAATGGTTTATTTTTTCTATGTCCAAATAAATTATTGAAATTCATTACCATTATTCCTTTTAGTCCACTTGAAATATTCAACTTCCTATGATCACTATATATTTAATTTCCCCTAAATATCTACATCATAAAAAATGTATATTATTATTTCTGAACCAATATAACTTTTTACATATGGATTTTACTTGGAGAGTTATTTGATTATTTAGGAAAATATTTATAAATCCATATCTCTTATTCCAAATATTTATTTAATAAGGCACATTTTTTATGAATTAAATTTATTATTTCATTGTATGAGAAATTTTATTGATATGCACTATATGGTTTGGGGATAAATTAATACAATCACCATGGTTTGGATACTGTTAAATTCAAGGCCTAATGATTGGGGATCATTTGGAGTAATACTATTGATGCGTTGGTAGCCTCCTGAGATGAAATCAGTTAGAGAGAAATAGGTCAAGTTTGATCTAGTAAAGAAAAGATGGATTTTAGCCGACATACATAAACCATCTTGTGAAATTTCTTAATGATTGTTGTTTATATTACCAATACATGACATAAAATTATTAATATCCTCTATCATTTATATTTAGCTTTTTATTATAAATTATATTTTTTACTGTGACATTATCTATAGATGAATTTCATTCACATTTGATTGAATAAATGGAATGTTTTCCAGCTATATACCTTGATGTATTTTTTAACATCTTTCAAATCATTTTATTGATTACATGGAATGCATATTAAGTTACTATATTTCCATATTAACTATTCTCATTGATACCATATTTAATTCATTGTACTTTAACCTTACTAAGCATTTTAGGTCACCCATATTATGATTCCTTTCCCCAAGATTTCGTGAAGTTTACTAACATAGATATACAATATACACTATATGGAATAAAGTTATTATCCATAAAAATAAAAAATATTATGTTATCAATTGTGTATCCCTTTATAATATAAGACTCATGTATGTGTTAGGATTACCAATACCACTAAAATCTTCAGTTATTTGGTATTGGATTCATTGTAATCAAGAAAATGTAATGGTAGTAGACAATGGCTGCCGACCTTCCAAGGGTCGGCTAACTATGTGACCTCATGATGAAATTGTTTTGAATGTTTATTATGGGTAGTAAACATATGGTTTAATTAGGTCAAAAACTATAGTGGGAAAACAAAATCATGATGGTTTGAGTGACTACACATTATAAATGGATTGATCATGTGAAGGATTCAGTGACCACAAGTAGGGATGCACAACTGGATATTGGAATAATGATATCACAAGAAGGGTTTGAGTGAACACATGATGGAGTAGAGATAATTCATCATATAAACCACCAAACACTCATTTGAAAATATTGATGGAATATTTTAATGACTTTATACATCATATTACCCTGAGATAATTGATGGAGCCACCGTGTAATTATTTTTGAGATTCAACACATGGTGTGATTAGAAAATTAAAAGTCATGATAATTAAATTCATGATTATATTAAAGTAGACTCTAGGTTAAATACATCAAGTATAATAAATAAGTGGGATCATGTGAAACTAGTTGTTTTCACTAATGAAATAATAAATAGAAAGATGTGATTTTCATATGATTTTTCACATAAAGAAGAATATTGATAGTTCATTTTAGTCATGAATTTCTCAATTAATAACTGCTGTTTTGTGACACATTATATAAAATTGAAAGGTTGTTCCATAGAATTAATTTTTCTTCGAATGAAGTATGACAAATTAGATTACATGTAATCATAAAAGTATGATATTTTTATGCGATGGATTGTGCAATTATCATTGAATTAATAAGGTATCATTTTGCTGGTATTTATAAAGAAATATTCTATTATTTATGTTTGAATGATTTAGTCACTATGAATTTAATTTATTAATTAAATAATTTGTATTTAATGTTGAAATAGTATATGAATAAATAAGAATAGAGAAAAAATTATATTTTATCACATTTACATTATTCTAATAATAGTTATTGACATGGCCTCTTATAGATTTTATTGTGATGACCCAATATGGGATTTTAGTTATATGAATTCATTATTAATTACAATATGTCATAAATATTTTAATAATTATGAATGTGGGTAAATTTAAATTTCTATAATATATAATATAAATTGTTTTTTCTATGTTGTTTGAGAGTATAAATGTCTGAATAAATTTGATAATAGCATAAAATTAAGAAGAATATGTGAGGTTATTTTTCACTATTGTGTAATAAATTGATAAAAAATATGATTTATATTTTAGAATGGAATGTGGGATAATGTCAAGCTATATAATGACATTGGGTTGAAACCTTTCAGTAAAGTTTTATTTCCATATTTCAAAATCTATTTTATTATATTATTTGTTCTATGACTAAATTCACTATAAAAAGACAATAGTTCTACTGAACTAAAGGATATAACTATCTTGATGAATACTAAAAGGGTTGTTTTCAAGTATATGTGTGATATTGAGTATTTTTCAAAGCATTTGAAGGACTAAAAACTAGTTTTTAGATGTAAACAATGTAAATTCAGGTGTTCTTGAGGGTATACATGTTTGTTGTGTTTTAATAGATTTAATTACCTCTTATGAAAGGTAAATAATGTTTCAAATGGATAAAATATAAAAAAAATTAGACCATTGATTCACCCCTTCCTCTATGTGGTAAAAAATATCATGATTAGTACTTATATAATTGATTCATTAATCATTGTTCCTTAGGTATTTTAGAGAGTCCTCTTAATCGCAAACTATTAAGGTAGAGATATTCATTCCATTAATTTCTAAATAATTCCATGATACCATAGAAGCTTTTTATGTTATTTTAATAAATAAAATTAATTTTATTTAATACATTAAATTATTTTAAAATAAATTAGTGATAAATATTTTGTTTATGTAATTGTTCTCCATGGTATTCAAAATGTTATGCCTTTGTGTTAAAAAATAGATTTATTTTATGTGTTGTATGTAATTTGTACGAGGGGTTTAAATATATTTTAGGAGATATAAGTTATAATTATATTATAATAAGACTGTATAAGTATGTTATTTTGGTTGAATTATATTTCAATTGATTTATTTTTAATTTTAAATTTTTTATAGATTTACTTGGTAATTCTCATATTTTAACTTTTAACATGAATTGTGTTCCATCCCATGATCCTTCAACATTCATTAAGAAAGTATATATATATATATATATCAATGTTTCATTTAAATTTATACATCTACATATATATTTAATTATATACGTGTACATTTATATATAAAAATATTTAAATTTTAAAAAATACATTTTTCTTAAACTCGAGTTCCCAAATCATGCCATGGTCTCCAAAAAATAATGCTATAGGAGATTTCAAATGGGTATTTTCTAAAAAAGATTAATGTTATATTTGTGACATTGAAGATGTGGTTTCACACGTACAATGATTTATAATTGTAATTTTATGTAAGGATTTTTTATTAGTGAAAGGATTACTACTTGTAAATTGTAATTCAAAATGGGTACCTTGAAAAGTGTTTTCATATGAAATGATCACCCCCATGGAATCCCTATCATGATGGATTTAATTTTTAATATTAATTATTGGTTATTGAAATGCATGTGTATGGATTGGTTGTTTGGGAATTGTGAATGGTTTCATTAACTAATTATTGATGTGAATAATTTACAGACTATCAAAATCCTAAATTTTTATATCATTATGAGATCTTAGGTACCATTATGCGGGATGAGTGGTGTTTATTGTGTATTCTAGATTTGATGGATAAGAATCCCATGGGGATGGATTTTCCTATGGATGAGTTCACCGTTGAGGCCATTTGAGAGCATTCGATTCGTTATAGAAATAATGATAAAATAATAGGTCTAGAACTATTTCCAAACTACAAACATTTAGGGTCTTGTTAAATGATTTTTATAACAATGCCATTTTATCATATCATATTTCCCCATCAAATTCATATAATTTGAGATTTTCGTATGTTTTAACTTTTATGATATTTTAATTTACATGTTTTTCCACTGAAAGTTTTTAATTGTTTTAAATTATTTATTTAGTAACATGGTTTGTATTTCATTGGGTTATTTTCTGATCCTTCCATTACATTATAGTATTTAAATATGAATTTTTTTAAAATTTGAATTTTATTGAATTTTTAAAATGTGGTTTATGAAAGTTGTATATGAATAAGAAAATATTTTAATGATGAAATCCTATTTGTTTCATTTATTTTCAAACCTAAGTGCATGTGAATTTTGGGAAACGAAATGTAACAGTTTTGTGGTGATTAACAACTAAACAATTTTAGGATCTCACCATGCTTGTGCCACTAAATATTGGTATACACATTCTATTTTAAAATTTTAGAATCTATCTTAGGATTTATCTTTTAGTGGGATGGTATATATATTTATGGTGACCAATTATTTATATGGAAGTCATGAATATTTTTGGGTTTGTAAATTTTTAAAGGTTGTATCAGCCATTTGGGACATCTATAGTTAACATCCTTTATTGTACCACTACTATTATATTGTATTTAAAGTTATTATAATTTCTTATCATCCTTATATACCTTATATTGTAATTTATATTATATTAACATTTTAATCAAATTTATAATGGATGTACAAATATATATGGGTCATGAAAAAATATCCAGATGAAATTTTCTTCTTATTAAATCATGTTTTTTTGTGATATCATCCATGATGATTTTTTTGATTCTATGAAACATTTAATCATATAGAGAGGGATTAGGGACACCCCAAATGTATGTTTGGACATTGAAAAGAATCCTAGTTGTGTTGTAATTATATGATTTTATAGAAAAATATGTTATCAAATCGTAAATTTTCAAATTGGGTCCTATATTTCTAATGAACCCTCCATTATTTGGAATGTTAAGAAGATTTTAGTGTGGATTTTGGGTCTTAGGTATGAGGTGTGGGATTATTATGTCTGAATATATCTTTCACTAGGACTTCTTTTACCATTGAAGTCATATTTTTAGTTTTGTATTATGAGGTTGGGGGTTTTTAATTATTCAATGGATATATGTGTTTTCAATGATGAAAACAGTAATAGAAATGGAATAACCCTGTGATATTGGACAACCTAGAAGACCATGTGGATCTTGGGTTCTTATATATATATATATATATTAATTCCATTGGTGGTTTCATGATCATAATGTGGCTAGTTAAAAAATATTTCTATGTCATGAAATACAATTATTCTCTGTTAAATAACATTTTTGGTTCTATGTGTCATCACTAATTGAATTTCTATTGGCATGAATATCATAAATGCATATTAGGGATTTTAAAAATATGGTAATAATTATTTTTTGGAATGAATTTTTTTCAAATAAAACACATATTTGTCTAGTTAAACTGAATATTTTGAATTTTGAAATATGATTTTGAATGAAATTATGAATTTTACTTCCACATGATTTTTTATAAGAAATATTTTATTTTTTTGGAATTTCATGGTGTTTTACTTCGAATGGATGAGTATTATTATAAATTTAAATTTATCATACTAAATTAACATTTGAGTAAGAGTTTTATATCTACATGGGTATTATTTTATTATAAATAGATATTGATCAAGTGCTATGTTTTCAGGTTATTTAAAGTATACGACCTAGATAAGTCACAATGAATCATGAAGATTCTACCTCTTAAAGTATTGGTGCAACTATTCTAGTGGTCAAAACTACAAAATCAATGAGCATAGTAGTATAGAAAGGCTCATCTCCATAATTTTTCACCTTTCATAGTGGATAAGGTCAATTTAAGGCTATAGGGTGGTGAAAATTAATTATTCAAATTTTCATGTATATGGGATGGTTTGAATACATTATAATAAAAGTTTTCTCAATATTTTTTTGAGGACCAAGTATTTATTAGTGAATATATAGTGAATAAACCTCATTACAAGATGAAATAACATGGGAATTATTTATGATCATCTTCATTCAATGGGTACTTCAAGAGGATGTTAAGTTGATGTAGATAGTATTACATATGGGTGTTTAATAGTTACAACGGATGGTGAAGGAGAATATTGAGAACTTCTATGATATATATATATATATATATATTTCTCCAGAGTTATTCTCCAAACCCTAACACAAGTATCCTAGATTATATGGTTATATTATTACATTGGCATATGATATGATGGATCTCATCCTAATAGATTGATCAACTTAGTTTTATATAGGTAGAAAATAAATACAGTATTAAAATTCAAAATTTGAAAAAATATAAAATATAATAATAATAACAGATCATCATCAATAAAATGCTTTCTTATATTTAATATTCATATAATGGATAAGTAAAAGAAATATGTTGTGCAAAAATTATAATTACATTTTAAGTATAATGAAATTTATCTTAGATAAATTATGAGTAATAATTATAGGAAGGTAAATACATGAAATCAAATTATATATTATCAATAAATTGAGCATAACATTATTACATTGATAAAACCATAGTTGTAGGAATCCTGCTGTCTGATCAAATTATAATGCTCAGAAATCATGAAAATAATACATATTATGATGATAATGTTTAAAACATGTTTTATGTTTTTTTGTCTTCTTATGATTCTATACATATTGGTTCTAATTCATAATCTCCCAAGTTATTCTTAATCTTTTTCTGTTATGTATAATTATATAAATATATAAGTTTAATCCATTTTGTGAATATTACTTCTTAATATTTTTTACAAATATTTGGTTATGTGTGAGAAACAATAAGTCTAATATCGGTTTTGGATTTTCGAAATGTCCCTAACACCGTGACCCATACACCATGACCTAGACTTCGTAACGTTGATTCCATGACCCAGAAAAGGTAATACTGATATCGTGGCTCATACAACATAATGATGATATTCTGACCCAAAAACCATAACACTAATATAGTGACCCATACACAGTTTCAAGAATACTATGACCCATACACCATAATGCTGATATTCTAATCCTGACTCTATGACTCAAGCACCATTCAATGTTTTAACAAAGTACTAGACAGCGCTAGCAGATACCCCATGATCCTAACACAACATCTGAGCTATCAATTCTAGATGTCAACAATGATGTGGCACTGTGACTGTCTGACCAATAAAAGGAAAAAATAGAAACACCTTTTACAATTTACACCATTTTAAGACAAACTGTGACTCCGTTCTTTAATATTTTTTGGTCATTTTCAATTTAATTTCTAACAGTCATATTTATGTTATTAAATGGTACTGACATCATTAATGTTTCTTTGTAGACACGTCACATAATAGTTTGAGGTACGAGGTGTAGAATACATGCTTTACATCATATTAAACATGTGAACCCCTAAATAAATGTAATTTATACGTGGATAAAATGAAATTGAAGATAGTTTTGGGAATATGAACTCATGAAAGAAGCAATATACTATTGAATAACACACGAAGCAATATCAATCTATGAAGGCTAAACTACAATAGATCAGAGCCTCAAACATCTTCATTGTACCAAATTAAAGTATATCCCGAGCTACACATCTCACTTCATCAAATAAGAAACCATAACACTAGACTTACTATAATCTATTTTCATAAGAGGAATCGATATTTTCATCTGCTTCATCCTACAATTCCATACTTCCATAGAAAAAAACTCAGATCATTTCTAATAATTTCACATCATCTTTTCTCTATTGTAAACCATTTTTATCTTTTGAGTAGTGTGTGTGTGTGTCTGTATTAAAACACACTAACTATCTTGTATTAAACTAGATGATACAAGATTTCTATCCTCTCACATCTACTTAAATTTGTTCACTCTCATAGATTAGTGTAGAAGTGGACCTAGTGTGTCCTTGTATCTCATACCCATGAAGAACAATGGAAGAGTTCATGTGGCTTGGATAGTCTATGTACTTTTTTTACCCCGATCCACAGTGTGTATCAATCTCTTATCTATATAGACTGCATGGTGGCAGTGATTTCCAAGTGGAGTGGATTAAGTCATGGATTGGGATTAAACCACTTGTTTTCTCCACTATGTATTTTAATTTAGTTATTCCCTGCTAGAATTTATATTTTAGAAAAATATTTTTTACTTTATAGTTAGTCCACAATAGAAGTTATAAAAATTTTTCCCTACTAGAGTAGCTTCAAAAGTATTATCAATCACTCACATTGTTATTACTGAGAAATAATCAATCTTTTAAGAAGTTATTTGAACAGAAATCTATTATAACCATATTAACTTGATCAACTGTCTTGTATTCAATTTTATTCCAAAATAATTATAAATGACATTTTTAATAGAAATTTTTATAGATACTCAATTAACCCCTCTTGAGTACTATACTCAGACCAATATTTGGTATCCAAAAAGTTATTATTGTTAAGTATGTGTTTTAAAATATTTTGAACTGTGACTTTAGTTGTACATTAATGATCTGTATATTTCTATTAGTTCTATATTTCTATCTCATTAATGTATATCATTATTTTTGATAGTATACAATAAAATGCTTCTACCAACAATCCTATATTCATTAATAGGAAAAAAATATTCGCAATGGAAAATTAAGATAATAATGTATTTAGATAGTATGGGTTTTAAAATTTGGACTTCTATTGTGGATTAGTATAAGATTCCTACTACTTCTAGAACAACTTTGTATAACCCAACAAATAATTCTTATAATAATTATTTCAATTCCATGATTTTCTTATACTTCTCTTTAAGGTATTAGAAATTTAATAGAATTTTTTCATGTAAAACATCACAAGAAACTTAGGATACATTGATTGTTTCACATAAGGTAACCACTAATGTGAATAATATGAGACTTAATAATTATATTATTATGCATGATAACTTTAAAATGAAGCATGATGAGTTTATTTTTGATATGTTTCCCAGGTTCAAAGAAATTTCCAACACACTGATCTATATTAAAAATAGAAGTTATAACCAAAGAAAAAATTATGAGGATTCTCAGATTCTGGCAAGGTAGATTGAGCGGAACTTCTGTCTCAAGTTGAAATCCACATGACATCAGCAAATTGCCTATGATATATTGAATTTGGAAACTATCGATGTATGAAGAAGGGCATAAAGTAAAAAATAAATAGAAATATGAAACCAAAAGAAAATCTATTTATTGTAAGACCACTAACTTTAAACACAATTAAATGGATGAAATATAATCATCTATAAAATGATCTATCATTGAAAAATCATCACCCGACTGTGATGAGGAGATTTCTCAATTAGACATAATGCTTTTGAAATTTAACAAAATTATAGTTTTTTCGAAAAACTATCTTTAAAGGATGATATGATCAAAAAAGTAGATGGAAAAAGGATTGAAAAATAAATGAAATATGTGATAAGATAGAATGATATAAATTTAAGGGAAAGTGACATGTTATGGCTGACTGTCCTAGGCTCAGGTATAAAAAGAAAAATTAGGACAATGATAGAATGTATAAAATGGAAATGAATGTAACATCGAGTTATTTTGAGGATAGTAAAATTGACTCAAAGTATTCACATTATGAATAGGCTAACAAATAAAAAATTTGTTTCATCAAAAATGCATATGAGGTAATACTGTATTCTCGTGTACAAAAATTCATATTATTTTGGAGATAAAAGTGATTATGAAAATTTTTCTGAATAAAAAATGATTTAGAATTGAAATATTCATCAAGAGACTTATAATGAACTAAAATATAAATACAAGTCTTTTTATAGAAAATATGCTCTTTCTTTAACTATTAAATCTGAACATGATGTATAATGTGGAAAAAATGGTCAATTACTCAAAGAAAATAATGAATTAATTCTATCTAATGAGAAATGAAAAAAGGAACATGAATGGTTTAGTAATGGTAAATATATATTTGTACAAATTCTAGGAAAAAGTTTATCTTAAATACAATTATGGTATTGGCTATGAAACTGGTGAATGAAATGTTGGAAAACCACATTTTGTTTCTAATTTGAGAACATACAACTTTATTCCTAGTACAGGAAAACAATATTCTTTATTAAATTATGATACAAACTATAATGTTTCGAGTTTTTCTGGACCAAATAAACATTATTTCTCAAATACTTAACACAATTCTTATAGGAAACCTATGTTGAAATTTTTAGTTCCTAAAGCACTAGTTCTTAATATTACTAGACCCAAAAAATGGGTAGAAAAGTTTGTTTTTGTTTGAATATTTTGTAGGAAAATTGTTTTAATATCTCTTATAAAATATTGTGGTACCTAGATAGTGAGTGTTCAAGATATATAATATGAGACTATTCATGTTTGAAGATCCTAATAAATATTGATGGTGGTAATTAATCATTTTGTCAGAATTCCAAATGAAAAATCATTGTCCTAGGACAAATTGGTAACTCTAACTTAGTTTTCGTTTTTAAAGTACTTTTTGTTCATAGACAGATTAAAAATCTGCTTAGTATTTCACAACTATGTGATGGTGTATTTCATGTTAAATTTGAAATTCATGCTTTCAATGTTATTAATTATAAAAATAATTTTTTTATTTTCAACATTATTAAATGAAAATGAATATTTTTTAATCATATATTCATAGGTTTTTAAAAAATATTAATGTTTAATTGTATTTCACAAAGAGTTATAGAATTGGAATAGGAGACCAGGACACTACAATATTCACTCAATTTGAAAGATAATAAAATGTGTTTAGTTGAAGAGATACCCAAACTAGAGTTTCCAAATGATAAAGTGTGTAATGTTTGTCAAAATGTAAAGCAACCCAAAATCTACTTCAAAAAATAGAAAGAAGCTTCAGATTCTCAACCTCTAGAGTTGGTTCAAATGGATTTTTTTAGACCATATACAGTTTCTAGTTTAAATGGGAAGCACCCTGTTTATGTTCTTATAGATTAATTATCCAGGTATACTTGGAACTTCTTCATGGATCACAAAAGTGAAGCCTGTTTGTATTAAAAAAAATTGATAGAAAAATACAATATATTAGTATACATTAAATTAAATCTCTATGAAGTGACTATGTCCTTGAGCATGCAAATTAAGAGTTTGAATACATTCTTTCACGAAATCCCTATAGTTATAATTTCTCTACCACAAGAACACCTCAGAAATATAGTGTTGTAGAAAGAAGAAATATGACAATGAAAGATATTTCTAAAAATATGCTTAGTGAATATGACATATTATTTGTTTTTGGGGACAAGTTGAAATTATAGAATGTTATATTATTAATAGAGTATTTATTTGACATATTCTTAAAAGAAAAACATATGAGTTGTGGACTAATATGAACCCCAATGTGAAAAACATAAATGTCTTTAGACTCAATGTATTTATATATAATAACAAGGAAAATAATGGCAGATTTGTGTCATAGAGTGATAAAGGAATCTTTATAGTATATTCAATATCTTGTAAAGCCTATAGAATTTCTAACAAAACAACTAAATGTTTTGAATAATATGTCTATTTCATGTTTGATGAGATAGATCAACATGAGCATAAGCCCTATCTAGAGAAGCTTCGGGAAGATATGTCAAATATAGACATTAATTCTAGATCTTCTGAACATATTATTAATGAATTTGATAATACTTCTCGTTCTGGAAAATCTACAAAATCTAGCCATAATGAACCTTAACCAAGTGATGAACTAGAAATAACAATCCCTACCTCTACTAGACTAACTATAACCCCTATTAACATTCACATATATGTTTTCGTTAGTGATATATATAAATATGAACATAAACTAGAGCTTCTTTGAGAAATCAGGTTGAAAATCAAGATTTATTTTCACAATTTGTACCTACAAAAATCAATGATGCTAATAATGAGGAATTTTTGGTGATTTCTATGCATGATGAAGATAATCAGTTTGAAAGTAACAAATATCAAAAAACAAATTGATATACCTACAAAAATATTTACCATGGGAACTAAGTGGGTGTTTAGAAATAAAGTTGATGAAGTTGGTAACATAGTTAGAACCAAAGCTAGACGGTGACACATGGCTACAATCAAGATGATGTAATTGAAAAAGTGGACACTGTTTCACCAGTATCTAGACATGATACCCTTTGAATATTTCATGAATATATAGAACACCTTAATATCAAACTATATCCAATGGATGTCAAGAGTGAATTCAAAAATGGATATATATATTAGGTTGTTTTTGTGGAATAACCCCCTTGATTAAAGAATCCTAACTTTACTAATCATGTTTTTAAATTATCGAAGGTTTTTAATGGTTTAAAACAAGATCCACAATCAATGGATGATGGATTATGTACTTTTTTAATTTTAAAAGGTTTAACAAAAGGTATTGCTGATCCTATAATTTTTTTTAAATTAATTTCTAATGATGTTTTAGTAGTTGAAATTTATGTATATTGTAAATTTATTTGACCATAAAAAATTACATTATGAATTGTGTTTTATAAAATAATGAAAATTTAATTTGAAATGAATTTAATGGGTGATCATATTTTTTTTTCTTGGATATCAAATCATTTAAAATAAAGATGGTATTATTTTTAAATCAAATAAAATATACTAAAGATATTATAAAATGGTTTGTCTTTGAAAACACTAAATGTAGTGATAATACAATGAGTACTACTTGTATATTGGATCATCATGAACATGTAAAACCTACTGATCAAACCAATTACATAAGAATGTTTGGAATCTTCCTCTACATAACTGCTATCTGACCTGATATTATGTTTCATATATGTATGGGTGCTCACATTCAATCAAACCCTAAAAAGTATCATTTAAATACATTAAAAATAATTTTCAAATACCTCAATCATACACCCATTCTAGGATTGTATTATCCTAGAGGCCAATCATTTGAGTTAGTTTTCTATTCTAATTCTGATTGTGGTGGTTGTAAGTTAGTTTGAAATAGGACCTCTAGAAAATGTCTCATTTTAGGAAAGTCTCTAGTGTCACAGTGTAGTGAAAAAAACTCTTGAAATATCTACTTCTAAAGATAAATACATAGAAGTTGGTAGATTTTGTGCACATATTTGGTGAATGAAACACACATTTCAAGAATATTTTTATCAATTTAGACATGTTCCTATAAATTATGACAATACACATGCTATTAATATTTCAATGAATTTTGTATCACACTCCAAGGGAAAACATATTGACGTAAGACATCACTTTTTGAGAGATCATTATCAAAAAGATTACATCATTTTGGAATTCATTGTAATGAAATATCACCTTGCTGATATATTCAATAAAATATATAATTCTGAAAGGATACATTTCCAAATACATGAATTAGGGGTGATAATTCACAATTTAATGGATTACGGTCTAAACCTACTTTTTCACTTTTACAGTTTCAGATGTTACTATCTCACACATACTATTTCACAGTTTTTCTTTTTACAAGTTACTATTTTGGAATTACTATCTCAATTTTATGGTGTCACATGTAATGAATTTGGAATTACTATTCAACTTTTATGGTTTCACAAGTCACTCTTCTAGAATTGTTGTCTCAACATTACAGTGACACTGTTTTTTGTCACACTGTAATAATGTCATTGTAATGACCTGTTCCAGTCAAATAGTAAAGTCCTATTTTTTAATTATTTTATTTATTTCCCATATTGAAATATCCTATATTTTACTTTAGTGTGATTTTTTTATGATGTTTGGACTTCCTAAATGATAAAAAAACTGGACATTTTTCACGCATCTCTTCAGTCGAGTTTTCCTATATCGAAACTGATGCCCTTGCCTTCCAAATCTCTTACTCTCCTTCAACTATTTCTCCTTATTGAATCTAATGTTATATTCCCAAAATGAATCGACCCACTTCTTTGAATCAGGAGAAGTGAAGGTCTCAAAAGAGAGAAAAAGAGGTACCATGAACACCACCTGAAGCACCGGTGAGTCCTGGTCTTGTTAATAGAAAATTTGTGCCTAAAAAGAAAGTATATTTGAAGTGGATATTGTAAATTTAGTCACTAGTCTTGAATTTTCTGACTAAACAAGGATGGTTGGATTGGTTTACTATGAAAAAATACCAATTTATCTAAAACGTGTTTCGTAGTTTTATTAGTATGTCCAATTTTCATTCTATACTAAAGATGATTTTTTTTGCAAGAAGATGGATTAGTGGTCAATGTCATACTTTTTCATTGAGGTTTTGGGTTGGATATCTAGGGATACCTCTTGAAGGAATATATGAGGATCCTTATTGAGAACCTCCTTTAGATAGTTATATTTTCATCTTGGAAGAATATTTGGGATGTCTAACTAGAAATAACAAGAAAAGAAGTGCAATAGCTTGTGATATTGATGGTGAGACAAGTTTGCTATTTAAGTTTATTTAGAATCTTATTAGTCCAAGGAAAGGGGATCTTTCTACTCTTATGAATAAATATGTATTATTGATTCATCAGATGAAAAATGGGCCTATGATTAATCTATGTATTTATATTAAACATTATATGTGCGAGTTGACAAAGAAAACTTTGAAGTATACCACCATGTTATATTCATAATTAATCTCTGCATTGTTGTCTCCTAAATGAGTAGTTGTCCAGAATGAAGATGTCATTAAATTTTATGAGTTTTTTACCTCAAAGGATACAATTAGAAGGATGAATATAAGCTAGAATATATGGAAAAAATCATTGGTGGATGAAAATGAAAGGTTGTATGGAAATTTCATCCCAATTAAAAATCCCTCAAGACCTTAGGACATGCATGACCCAAGACAAGAATTTGATGAGTTGGTGGGATACTCACGTCAAGAAGTACAGGATGCGGAAGCTACAACTTTAGAAATAATTATCTTAGAAGAAGAAGACAATGTACTACCTGAAAAATAGTTGATGAAAAAAAAGTTGGTGATGAAATAATTGATGAAGGATTTGTTGATAACGTATTACCTTCTACTGGTCTAGAATAGCACAATGTTCCTGAGGAACATATAGAAAATCCTATTGTTGATAATGTTCCTGATGTTGTTGAATGTTCTGAAGAAGATATTGAGAAAGAACTAATCATGTTAGCTAAATAAATAACTGACCAATCCTTTAGGAAATCTATAAAAAATATGGGTGAGGCTGGTATTAATGAAAGTCTTTCAATAGAGAATGATACTGGGTCTCTCACTCAAAGAGTTGATGTAAAAATTGAGGGGGAGAAAAAATCCATTCAATAATTTGCTCAAGTACAAAGATGTATTGAGACATGTCATATGATCAATTTTTATAAATTCATTATCTATTTAGATATATCAGGAAATCATGTAGATTTAAGGAGAAGAATCAATCTTACAATATCTTTTCAATTGAAATTGTTTTCTCCACTAGAGTAATACCTTCTATGGATCCTAAAGCTATTTTGGATTCTGAACCATAGATTGTACATGAATCTATAAGATTTATAATCCTATAGTACTTAATGGTGTTTTGTGAAAATATGTTTGTTGAATTTAGGAAGCTTTTGAAAGCTCAAACTCTTCCTATAACTCGTCAATGTGAACATGAGGACAGTTTTATTTTGGATAAACTTATATAGAAAACTCAAACTTGTATGTAGCTTTAAATTCAAGAAGTATAAATTGAAAATCAGCACCTAATTGAGGAAGTGTAATCTTTAATGACTTTGAGGAACGAATTACAAAAAGAGTGTGAAACTACTGAAAACCCAATTGTTCGATTCAACAAATAACATGCTGAAAAATAGCTAAAATGGTTTCTACACTAATCCAACCAAATCTAGTCTTTGTTGTATAGAAAAAAATATTAAATAATGACATTATGGTAGAAGAAATTAGAAAATTAATATCCTCAATTAATTCCTTTCCTTGTATTTCCAAGGACTCTATTGAAACTATTTTCACGAGTTTGCATCTGCTATCTACAACCATGTCAACTATTTCCTCCTCATCCAAGAATTCTCAATCATCATAGTTGTTAGAAAGTGTAGTTCCGAGAACAGTTATACAAGAAGAGATTAAGACATTGAAAATTCCATCTGTCCAGGAAAGCCTCAATAAAATTGTTCAAAATAGTAAGCACATCTATGACATGGTTTTTCTATACTCTAAATAATCTTCTACATACTATGAGGAGATTAAAATGAAGGATTATTTATAATTCAAAAGGATTTATACAATGCCTAAATTGAAATGACATTTCATGCACCTTTTAGAGTATTTTAAAATGCCTAATGGGACTCAAGCATTGAAGGACTAAGTGAATAAAATTAAAGAGTTCACACCTAATTTAGAGAAGTTTGTTGAGAATAAATATGATTCAGAAATTATTATGCAATATAGAGGTGAGATCATCACTGATTTAATTAATTTTCTAGAGCCCTATCTTCATGTGAAAATCTCTGCTATAGTGGCTCCAGCAGCTGCTCCCTTGAGGCCTCGTTCCATCTCTTCTTAATTTTATGCCTTTGCTTTCGATACCATGTTTGTCTCTCAGGCTATGAGCCAGACCCGTCATGTTATTATTTTTCAAAACTTGCATCCGTCTTTTAAGAAACCAAATCAGGAACCTTATATTTTTGAAGGTGCGCCTCTTACTTATCTCTCCATTGGTTCATTCTCAGCTAACACCTCATCTTCTACTTTGGTGTCCCCTCCTATTGATTCTTCCAAAGGGAAAAGGGAATCCTAATAACTTTGAGGATATGTGAAGTATGTCCAGTTGATAGGAATGTTATGTATTTTATTTTTTTCATATGATTTTATGGTATTCCATCTTATTTATCAATGGAATGTTCCTTGTTTTTTGTTGTTTTTGGCCTTACACTTATTCATTTTTTTTTCTGTGCTTCTTATTTTCTTTTTGATAATCCCAAAAGGGGGATAAATAAGACATTCTTTATTAACTTTTTTATAGAACATACATGCCAGGATTTGTGATCATCAAAATGGGGGAGACTGTTGGACTCCACTAGTTTGATCATTTTTTAATAATCACAAATCATTAAAATCATGAAAATTATGATAATCATGTTTAAATCATGTTTGATGTTTGTTGGTATTATTTTTAATTCAATTCTTACTGGTACTAATTCTGAATCTCACAAATTATACATAATCTTGTTCGATTATTTTTTATTATACAAGTAATTCTATTTAATGGATTATGTGAATATTACTACTTAAGACTGTTTATAGATATATGGATATGTCTAAGAAACTGCATGTTTGACGCTGGTTCTAGATTTTGGCAATGTCTCTGACACTGTGACCCAGACACCGTATCATTGATACCATGTCCCAGACACCATAAAGCTGATACAGTGACCCAAACATCAAAATGTTGATACCGTGACACAGACACTGTAACGATGATACCGCGACCCAGACACCGTAATGCTAATAGAATAACCCAAACATCGTAATGTTGATAATGTGACCTTGATACCGTGACCCTGTCACTATTAATGAAGCACCATTTTATTTTCTATCCAAGGATTCGACAACGCTACCAGAGACACCTTGATCCTAACACTCCATCTGAGATACTAGTTCCAGATTTCAATGGAACTGTGGCACCGTGACTGTCTAACAAATCAAGGGAATTTAAGAAGACACAATTTCAATGTGAACCCATTTCATGACAAAATTTCACACACTTCTTTAATAATTATTTGTCATTTTAAATTAAACTTTTAATAGTCATATTCAATTTATTAAATGGAACTAACATCATTAGTGTTTTTTTTTGACATGTCAACTAATAGTATGATGTATGAGGTGATGAATACATTCTTTCTATCGGCTTCAAAATGTGCACCCATAATTAAAAGAAAGATAACTGTGTCTAAAAAAAGTCTAGTGCATTTGTGAAAAGTGAACTCATAAAAGAAACTATATACTACTATAGAACACATGAGTCACTATCGATCTCTAAAGGCTGAACTATCATAGATTAGAGCCCCAAAAATCATTGCAATACCAACTAAATTAATAACATGATCTACATTGGTCACTTCATAGAACTAGAAACCAGAGCACCAGACATGCGATACTATATTTTCAGTAGAGGTTGTGATATTTGTATATTCTTCATCAAACATGTCTAGAGCTGCATAGAGCCACACTCAAATAATTTCTTATCCTGTATCATCATCTTTCTCTATAGTGTACTAGTTTTTTATTTCAAGCATGTAATGTCTTGACCCCAAAATCCTAGAGCTGGTGCATTATTTTAATACATTAGCATGATTAAAAGGAATTAAGTCCAGAAGGACCGATCAATTTAAATTTCTTGGAATATTTATTACCTACATGAACATTAAAATAAAATTTTAAAAATAAAATAAAACATAGATAATCCTTTGACAATTACATTATATTAATAGCTTAAGATTTTATATAAATAATAATACACTTCTTGGAATCATTGGAAAACCAAACATAAGAAAGGGGTGAGCTTTGATACACTGTAAGAGTAAATAATTTATTGGAAGCTATAAGATTTTAAGGAATGATGTTTAATATAAATAAAATCCTTTTAGACGTCATCTTAAACATAATTTGGAAAAAATAAATCAAACATTATAATATAATCATGCACATGGATATTCTACAAGTCAAATAATCACATGTACCTACTGATTTCATAATGAGGGAATGAATAATTCCATACATCATAAAATCATAGTTATCACCTCGTGCCAAGACAATAAATTTTTTTTGTCAAGGCCTTGTAACAAGACACTAATATGTCTCATGAGACATGCCGATGCATTTAGGGGATATAATGGGCCCCACCCGTAACTGACTAAGTCATATGCATTTATCATATGAAAAAGGTGAAACATAACATAAGAATTTGTATAAAAACTAGCATACAAAATGTCAATACTTTAACTATAAACCATGAATTGAATAAAAACAAAACATCCATAGTCAACCACATCATAACTCATTCAATAGTATAAATAACATTTTATTATAATTAATTAACCTAAATAGTTAATAATATCCTTTAAATGATGATTACATTGATGTAAATGATTAGTAAAACTCTTCGATAGAAATATCCATTTTTAATGAAATCATTTAAAAGTAACAAAATTTAAAAAGTAAGTCATTTAAAATGAGTTTTTTAATATAAGGGTCCCATACTACTTTGAATCTTTTGAAAAGAGTTAACATTTTATAACATTCACGTCTATATAAATAAATCCTCAAAACCATTTTGAAAACATCTAAATTAATGAAAAATATTTACAAGAATAAATATATAAACCATCTAAAATGATGTTTTAGTAAAAGAGGGTCCCTTAAAAAGAATAATTTTTAAAATTATTTAATGAAACATGACCATGGATAATAAATTTGACCCAGAAAAAACATTCACACAAACAATCTCAGATAATATTGAGATTGAGGAATTAACCCTTACCTTGTACTTTACTTTGGTCAAGGGTGCATTTAACCACCTGTATAATGACAATACTATGTTATTATATTATACCATAACAATATTAATATTTATTATATCATATATTATTCATTTATTACATTATATTATCCAAATAATAATAATTTCCATGTTAATGTAACATTTCAGTTGATATCACTTTCCTTATCATTCATGTTTTTACTTATTATTCTTAATCGTATCAATTAGATCATGATATACATACTTCCAAAAAATAAAAAATGATTTATATATCATATATATTAAGAATATAAATATGTATAATATACAGATATATGAAATGGAAACACCATTTATGGATACGGTAGTCCATACATACGCACGAACATTGTTTTCATTTTATTACCATATTGTATATAAGTAAGTAATAGACATATATTTTTCTACATAAATATATATTATTACATTAGAAATTTTATTTAATATATCTAATTATTAATCAATATATATATTTTTATAAAAATTCTTGAAGGGTGACCGTTTAAGATTAATCTCATCACGTCGTGGTGATGGTAAGCTGTATGTACTCATAAGTGATAATATCATTCTATTGATGGTGAAACAGTGTTTAACATGATTTTATATTATATATACATTTTCATTAACATGTTATATTTTTTATTTATATCAATTATACTCATTATTAAACCCATTCAAATAATGTGTGTTGATAAAAAACTACCCCGCAACGTGGAGACAGTAAGCGGTATGCACGCGGGCACGATGACTTTGTCATTAGTAGGACGGAAAGAATAATGAATATGGTTGTACCGTATTAATAATAAAACTTAATTATGTATAAGTTACTGAATTAGTTATTTTATTATGGAAGTAACAATTAAATATAATGTAGAAGATGAAACGAATGGTGACAGAGGTGATGGAGTAATTACCTCTTCTTTGGGTGTTTCCTTTTTATTTGAACAAAAGAGTTCAATAGGATGTATTTATGATCAAATTAAGGCCTCTATGTTGAAGTGAGAGTAGTTGGATGGATGTTGGAGAAGGTTTGGGATGATCCAAAATTCTCGGTATGTGTGAATTTAAGATAAGGGGAGGTTCCTTTTTTATAACAGCGGTGATGGGAACTTTAGAAAAACCATGAAATATTAATTTATTATAAAATCATTTTTGGTTTCGAATATTTCTAAATGGATTAATTTCTAGAATATTTTGGGTATTTTTGTATATCCTTTCAACCAATAGGTTTTAGACATGTATAGGTCACCATATTAATCTTATATTTTAGATTTAACTCTTAGTTTAATAGCTTAACTTTCAACATGTCTTCTTGTATTTTTATATTACATAGTTAATAAAGATAATATAAAATGCTCATAAAACCTAATGGGGTTATTTAATAACCTGTATTTTATTATATAATTACATTTTCAGAATCATAGGTTTTTAGGAATATTTCTTCATTTAATAAAATAATATTTGTTTTATAAACTCAATTATGTCATTTTTGACACTATTTTGAATTTTTTTTAAGTCATCACAACATAATTATTTCAAAAAAACATTTAATAAACTCTAATATGTCTTATTAACCTTTAAAATTCATGTATGTCCTCTAAAGTCTCAATTTAGATTTATTTTGATATTTATAATATAAATTATTTTAACACATCATTAATAAAGTAATTACAACATCATCATTGTGTCCTAAATAAATTTAATTATTATATATCTAAATATTATATATAAAATACCTTGATGAAGGAAATCATTTTAGAATTATATTTAATATTTATAGTAGAATATTTCTTATGTATATATCTCTATTAAAAATGGTATAGTTAATAAAATGTGAATTTAACACTATTAACACTAGTTTAAATAAAATAAAAAAAATGTCCAAATATAATCCCAATGGATAAAAAAGGATCATATTTTTTCTATAAAGTTTATTTTTATATAAATAAACTTATCAAATAGAATTAGGACATGTTTTGGGGTAATTATATTCTCATTTTACCTTTAATTTCCCTGTTTACTTTTAACCGTGGTAAATAAAAATAACAAGTTACTATTCATCAAAAAAATATTTTCATCCCATTGAATAAAATTTTACATACTGTTTAAAATCATTCCTGTTGTATTTTTTAAATACAATTCATAGAAGCAATAAAATTATGATTTATGCAAGTTTGCAAATGATCCATCACGGTGGGTAAAATACGTTAAAAAAGTTCACTAAATTTTTATATGTATAATCTAATTATAAAATAAATACAATAGTTTATATTGGACTAATATAAGAAATGTTTATCTATTTTGACATTAAGATAAATTTTAGTTAAATATAATTATTTAAATTAAAATGTCGGAATTTATCTACAACGTTGTTTTTCACTATTCATCATAAAATGAATGTTTTCAAAAAATACCAAAAATTAACCCAAATATATTTTTGATATAAAAAATAAAAAAATGATGCCAATTTTTCCAAATTAAAAAAATATAAGTTGCATTGATTAAGTTAAAATTAATCCCCTTTTTCAAAACTATAAAGAAGGTTTTTAAGAAGTAAAAATTATCAAATGATTGACATGTGTTTGTATTCAATTTAAATGTGAAATTAATCCAATGACCTAATTTATATAAAATGATAAAAATAAAATCTAGTGAAACTTTAAAACCATTAAAATGTATAATTTTACAATATAAATTATTTTGATTAAATATTATTTTCTTAAATAAAATTTAGTATTTCTATTATTCATCAAAATGTGATCGTTATCAGAATAATACCAAAAATTTATAAAAACTAAATTTTTATGTCACTATATAAAAGAAAAATTTATCATCATTATATTTAATATATAAAAGTGTCATATATTTTATTTAAATATGGTTCACCATTAAAAGGAAGAAGAAAGAATTTTGTAAAAAAATACTTATTTTATCTGAAAAATTGAATTTGTCCTTATATTATGTCTACGAAAAACAGAATATGAATGTTAAAATTATATAATATATATATATATATAATATTCAAAATTTGGTTAATACTATTCATAACCTCTATTTAGAAAGGTTTTTTGATAGGTCGTGATGCGCTTGTACTCGGTGTTGCATGTAACTGAAGCTATTGAATTATTTTAAATGGATAATGTATTATGAAATCATGGGGTGTTACAGAGAAGCGAATGAGTATTAATTAAAACATATATTGTATATTGTATTAAACTGAAAGATACAAGATATCTTTTTTCTTACATTTTTTTACTTCTGTTTACACTAATGGATAATTGTAGATGAAGTCCTTGTGTGACCTAGTATCATATACCCACAATGAATAGTTGAAGAGTTTATGTGACTTGGAAAGTCTATGTAATGTTTTTACATAAATCTAGGTTGTGGATCAATCTCTTATCTATACAGACTGCCTATGGAAGGTGATCACCATGTGGAGTGGATTAAGACTCAGCTTGAGACATTACTAATTATTTTATCTATTGTGTCTTTTAATTTAGTTTTTCTCAACATAACATTAATATTTTAAAAACTACTTTTTACATTGATGGTTAGTGTTGGATAGAATATATAATTGTTTCTCCCTATTATAGTATCATTAAAAGTTGTATCAATAACTCCCATTGATATTACTGAGACTTAATCAATATTCTGAGAAGATATTTGAATAGTCAACCTATTATAACCTTATTAACATGATTAACTAAAATGTTTTCTCTTTTATTGGGGAATATTTTTAATTGAAATTTTTAATAGAAATTATTATAGATTCTCAATTAACCCCCCATCTTGAGTACTCTACTCTAAATAAAAATATAAATAATATCAGGGATAATAATAATCATTTTGAATTATCGATATGAATGTACTAAAAACCCATATAATAAGGCTAAACAATTATTTTATCTCATGAGAATAATAAATGATTATAGGGTCCATATAACTCTATATCCCTCCAACCACAACATGTCCAACATATTCCACATATATTGAATAGTAAATTTAATTAATAACTAATATTCTTTATCACCAAATCACAATATTGAGTTAAAAATAATTAATATCTATATTTCCCTAGTATGTCAAATAACTTTTAAAGCACATCAATTTATATAGAAATATTATATATTTTAGATAAAATTAAAAAAAATATACATGTAATATGGATATTAATGTTATATTTATAATCCAATTATCATAATAATGATAATTATTCAATAGAAAGGTAGTCACCGTAGAATTAGTAATAGATAAAATATGAAAATTAATTCATCTAAAAATTAGATTTCGTAATAAAATTATGTCTTTTAAATATTAAAATATTTTGGAAAAGAAAATTAAAATTAATTTTTAAAAATTTTATTCCATGTAAAATCATTAAAATCATATATAAAAAGATAAAAAGAATATAATATTTATGGTGGAGAGAAGTTTATTAAAGTCGTATCAGTTAAAACCATTGATATTGAATTTTTATAAGGTATATTGAAAATGATGATTTCATAAAACATTACAAATAATGTTTGAAAACCTTGTAAAAAATTTAAAGATAATTATAATATTCTCAATAAATCATTTGTGTAAATAAATTTAATTATTTAATCTAATATTTGAAAATATATATATGTAAGAAAAATATACTTGATGAAAAAGTGAAATAATACATACTTATCTATTGTATATTTCGTTCCCTAATTCATGTTCAGATACCTAATAAATTTGGAATAAATATATACAAAATCCTTAAATATCAAAAGGATAATAAATTTTTTGGAGTTTTTGGGGATATATTACAAGGGTTGTTCAATAAATAATATAAGCATCTCCAAAAACTGTATTATAAAATTATTTTTCTTCTATTTGGTATCAAGTAAATTGTAACTTCTTGAATTTCTAAACATGATATGAAATATATATCATAAATAATAAATATATATTCATTTTCAATATGTAAATGTCGTAGTATATACCCAGAATAATAGAAAATTTGTGCATATTACCTAATAAGTCTCAATTGGGAGGAAATAGAGACAAAATCTATACCCACTTATTTTCCTTTTATTGAATGAATTTTATCCTAGTGTAAAATAGTTTTTAAAAGTTTACTATTTTAAATTAAAAAAATATTTACATTTATAATATCTTATATGATCCTATTATAACATCTTATCACCCTTTCATAAACAATATTTTATATTTATCATTGTTTGGTTGTTAAATAAAATATTATATAATTTATGTTTTGTCAAAAAAATTACAATACTTGTGCTTTGATTATAGTTATTCAATACCTATAATTTTAATAATGATATAAAAATAATACATGTTAATTAAATATATCCTTATTACTATCCACAAAAATGATAATTGTAAAATGGATCACGTTGGTATTTTGGGGGTGGTAGTCCACACTGACGGATGAACAACATTATCATTTTCCAAAGGATTGGAATGTTACAAGGTATATATGATATTATAATTTTAAAATTATAATTACACCATAGATATCATATATATTTATTAGTTATATATTTTTAACCATACATGGAATATCGTGATGAAAATTGAATTATTCAAAAAGATACAGATAGAATATCATACATATGCATAATAATATATCATTATATTTATGATACCGGAGTCATTATTTAGGATAATTACAAATGATCTACAGTAAATAGAAGAATACTTTTTTTAAAATGTCAATAAAGATAATTAGATCTTCGTCGAAGGGGCTCTGTTATATCTTATTTTATGGGACATTGGGTTGGTCTTGTACAAATACAAACAACTCAAAAATTTATAATAACCTTTAGAAGATATTATATCATGGTTTGGTCACGCTATGATTCTATAGTTTATGTATATACGAGATTCTAGGTTGTGTCTTTTATATTGAAGGAAATGACACACATGGAATTAATAAAAAGACATAAATATAATAAATTTATTTACATGTGAATGTGGAATTTTTCCCATAAATTCAAATTCAATATAGTATATGGCTAAAATTAAATTATACAATAATATTTTATAGTATTATGTTTCGTTATAGAACATTTTTTTTGTTTAATTGTTTCATTAATCAATTTTAACACGCACCATTATAATGAATTTTTCAAAATTGAAGGCTTATTACTTTACTTATATGTTAATTATTTTTATATAAATAGAGAAGGGATGAAATGTTAGACCATTTTTCCATAATTTACAAATGTATGGTTTTTTTAATTTAAAATAATTTTGTTAAATAATAATTTTTATAAAATATCAATAATAAATTTTTTAACAATATTCATTTTATATAACTTTATAGGCATCATGAAAAATATTTATTATGGATATAGAATTAAAAACTACTATAATTTATCTTATATATATATCCAATTTATTAGACAATGAATCTAACCTATATAATATAACGTTTTTAGTATTTATACTAATTTATTTTAATTTTATATAAATTCAATAAATACTTGGTCGACATTGCGTAAGAATTTATTGTAGTTATATCATCACAAGAAATTTATAATTAATTTCCATTATTAAAAATTAATTTATTTCTCAAATGAAAATTTATAACTAAGTATTATTTTCCTTTATTAATATGTAAAAATAATATATATATTAAAAGTAATATAATGAAATTTTGGAATTTTATTTACTTAAAAAAATTTAATTTATGTTATGATGGTCAAATAGAACAAAAATTCCATATATTTAAATTTTGTATGGATATAGATAAAAAATTAAAATAAAATGAATAAAAAATATTCTAGGGTTTTTTATTTTATTGTCACATTAATTTTAACATTAATTAAATGATTTACCCATTACTAATATGATATATTTTACCAGTGTTATCATTCAAAATACTTAAAAATAAAAGGGATTTATTTCACACATTTTTAAATTATGATTCCAAATCTGATATCAACTTTTCAAGATTCATTTTATAGAGGTGGTTCAAATTAATTCGAATATAAATGTGTTAAAATCAATAATTTTTTTTTGGAAAATGTAATTATAAGAATAGAAAGTAACATATATTAAAATTATGAAAAATGATGTTTAAATTATTCTAAATTAATGTTTTCATAAATCAATTCAATAAAAAATAAAAAATATAATGGAAATATAAAATTATGATATTTAATAAAAAGGAATAATAGTATTTGACAAAGTTGAATTTTTCACTATTTAGTAAAAGTAAATTGATTCATAAAAATTCCAAATTCTCACCCTCGATTATCGTTTAGATGATGATTTAAAAATTATATATTTCAATACCTCAACCCATGTAGCCTAGATTTAGTGGTTACTTTTCTATATTTTTACTATGTACATAAGATTGTATCCTAATGGATATAATAATTTAGTAGTTTTGGAAAACTAGATACATATTATAAGATTATATTATAACTGAAAAATCAAAACATGGTAATCCATTTTGGAACCCCATTATATTCCTACATCATCCCTGTATAGTCCATCAATAAAACACTTCCACTAAGCCTAGGGATATTGTAAAAAATACAAAATTAGTTGGCTCAGATTCTAATAATGGGTATGTATTCAGTGGACCCTATAATAAATAACAATTATGTTAAGGTAGGTAATAGAAAAAAAATTAATTTATTCCTTAACCTGATCATAATATAGCATGAGAAAACTAGGATCAAATAAATCCAAATAAACAATACCATGAGATTAAAATTCATCCATGAAAATTATACTGACTAAATAAAAAAATGGAAATCAATAAATAATCTCATAATAATGGAATGAATACTGTTGTACATCTAAAACATTTTATCGAGGCATTTTCTGATATAATTGAAAATTAATGGGTAAGGCCTCAGCAAAATCCCTTTGTGGTTTGTCTCATGTGACCTACCAATGTGCAGAGGGTAAATATAAGGCCATAACTATAACTTACTATGTATAATGAATTTATCATATGAATGAGTGGAAATATAAATAGCATATACAAATAAAAAGTAAATAATATTCACCAATCCGTAATCATATTCACAAACCATTTAGAGTACTATTATTAATGATATCAAACTAGCACATCTGAAATCAATCTTATAAAAAACCATTTAATAAAATATTTTAGATGATTCCATAACATATCAATCATATTAAATAATAATATTAAACAATTTTTGTTGACATAGATGATAATACTCTAATAATATCATTGAGAAAAATCCTCTTTCTATTAATTTATGTCAAAATATATGCATTTATTAGGTAAACAATGTTTTTAAAGAAACATTAAAAATTATAATGGAATAATTAGAACATTATGGAATCCTTTTGAATTAAAGTAATCTCATGCCACATATTTTATAATACATCCATTCCATATAATTTTGTTGAAAAATTATAAAGTACCTCATTTGAAAAATTGAAAATGATTTCTTTCAAACTATTTTATAAAATGTAAAACATGGGGGAAAATATTGAAATTAATAGTTTATTAGTAAAAATAATTTATAAATTATTTCATATAAATCATTTAAAAGGATTATAATTATTCCCTAGTGTATACTTAAAAAAGAACAAATCCTGATTAACGGTTATATAGTGAATTAAACCTGTATCTTTGGTCATATTTCCACTGTAAAGGACCGATACTCTGAGATTATTACTATAAATATATTATTAACAAATAAAATAATAATTAAAGTATTTATGATATCATATATAAACCCATTATAAAACATTTTCACTCATTTAATAGTAATATTTTATTCATTTCATTGTTTTTGGTTTGAATTTCAATATTTTCTCAATATTTTTTCCATTAAATTCATTATTATATTATATAAGATATAGAAAATAAATATACTCAATAATAATAATTTAACAAATAATTTATATAATAATTCTTTAATGTTGAACATAGATAATGAATCACTTCAGTTCAGGGAGACGATAAGTCGTACATCCGTACAAGTGATAATATCATTTCTAAATGGTTGAAATGGAAAGAAGGTGGATGCTATATTAATATTTGAAAATCAATATCATATTATAAATATTATATATAACCATTATTTGCATAATTTTATCAATACTATTTTAATTATGATTAAAAAAGTTACACCATGTTGTGGATACAGTAAGTGGTACATATAGACATGTACAACTTCTGTTTAATATAAGCTAGATAAAAGGAAGAATATTTTTTCCCATTATAATAATAACATATAATAATATATATTATACTAAATTTATTATTTTATAGTGTAAAAAATACACTATGAGGGAGTATAAGAAGAAATGAACTTGAATGAGTTTGCAAAAAAAATTACCTCTTCTTGAGAGGACTTCCTTTAGATATCATATTAATAGTTCTAGTGCTGGCCTTTTTAGATTACTAAGATCACTGTAAATTTTATAAGGATTATAGTTAATGTAATTTTGTGGGTTTTTTTGAGCTATAAATATAAATTTTGTGTTAATAATTTACATAATTTGTGCCGGTTTATATATTTAGTGGAAGAAGCATCTGTATAATGTCAAAATATAAAATTTATATAAATTTATTTTTAACTCCAAATGAAAAAATTTATTTTTTAGAAGATTATATTTGTATGGGTATAAAAAATATCATATAATTATTTATAGACAATATTTGGTCACATTATTAACCTTATAATTTTTCATTAACACCTATTTAATCAATTTAACTCTTACCATGATAATGAGGATGTTTATTTATTGAGAGTGAATATAGTTAGTATAAAATTTCACAATAGTCATATATTAAATATGGAGTACATTTGAGACCATATCAAAATCATTTTCCCTTATTTTATATTTTTTAATATTATATAATCTAATAAAATATATTTTCTATTGTAACATTAATTTCTATATTTAGACTAATAATTAGATTGACATTTAGAAAAACTATTAAAATAAGATAACTTTAATAAAAATATTTAAAAAAATCCTCAATATGTATATTTTTTATAATAAATTCATGGATTACATTAATTATCTAAAATTATATCTTTTTTAATATTTTTATAATCATTTTTTGGATATTTACATTAATTAAACAAATTACTGCATCATCATTGTGTAAAACATTATGATTATAAAATTTTCAATAAAATTAATATTAAATAAAAACTAAGACCACAATATATTTAGCATTAAATTTATTATTTATGGTCAAATATATATTTTGAAATACCACATATAAAAAATGTATTACCTAATAAAAACATGTTTATGGCATATTATTTATTTCCAAAAATAAAATACAATAGAAGGATTTATGTTATCCAAACGAATAAAAGAGGCCGTAAAATCAGACGAAGGATTTTTATTGATATTTTATCATCCAATAAAATTAGAAAATGTGTTAGATAATTTTCTAATATTTATTATATTATTTTAAAACTTAGTTACACAATTGACCCTTAACCATGGTAATTAGAATTAACAAGTTTATTATTGATACTATTTGAAAATAAAATAACACATTTACTCATGTTGGTACATCTGATTCAAAATATTGAATCCGATTTTAAAAATTCAATACCTTGAATTGGGTAAATTTTTTTTAAAATTTATCATAAAAATAGTGTGAGAAAATGGGATTTTAATGGTAAAATGTGTGAATGTATGAAATTTTTTTTATCAACATTAAATATTATAATTTATCAAATTCCTTTAATTTATTTTTTATTGATAAAATTTTACATTAAAACAAATATAATATATAATTTCACTTTATAAGTCATTTATCAATTAAAATTCACAATTCTCTTTGTCACTAACCAAAAAATAAAACATATTAGAAAAATAGAAAATTTTGTACAAAACTAAATTTTGATTTTCAAATTTTAAAAAAGATATCAATTTTTCAAAAATAATTTATAAAAGATTATTTTATTTAAACACGTTAACCATTTAAATGTGACAAAATTTCTTTTAAAAAATATATATTTTTGGGAAAAAAATTTGATTTCGTCATATATTTTGTCTATCAAATATATTTGATGAACTTAAAAAAATTTTAATATATATATTATATCTAAATCTATAATTTTGTTAATACTATTCATTCAACTGAATTTAACATAAGTGTTATAAAAATATTTCATTGTATGATTAATCAAGGTGTTGGATTGAATATATTCTATCAAAAAGAAAAAAAATTTAAAAAAATAAATACTATAAAACCATAGGGTGTTACAAAATTGATTTAACAAAAGTAATATTTTGAAATTATAGAAATCGTTTTTTTAATCACTGTCTTTTATAAAATTATCTATATTATGTTATCATTTCATTAAAATAAAAAATTTATATAATTGAATTTATGGTGTTTCATCCCTCCTTCCATACACAAATTACATCCATTAAATTTTTATAATTTCACATCAAGAATAGATTTGGGTTGTTCATCATCATAATTCTTTTATGTTCTCAGGTCATTTATTCTATCTTGTGATTTCTCCTATGTACTATTACCAATTGATTCATATGATTCCTCGAAACATTTTCTCTAGTGTGCATAAAAAGGATTGTCCCATCATTGTTAGATAAACCAGGTTTCAATTATATTTCTGTAGAGGTCAGTACATGCATTTTATCTTTTATGTTCTTCCTCAATAAACATATTTGAGAAAATATAATGTACATTATAGATTCTAGGAGTAATTTTTAAATGGTAATCCATGTACATTATTATTTCATGAATTAAAAAATGTGTCATGCACCTAGGGATAAGTTTCCATTTTTTACAAGATCCGTATAAAACCCTTCCATAGAGATGATACCAAGAAAACATGATCCCATTATAAAAATATAAAATATTTCTTTGATTTATTAGCATAGATTTTTTTTTCATCCTCAATTTACAATAATGGTTTGAATATTCATTACCTTCACCATTGTATCCTCAATTTTTCCCCATAATATTTTTTCATCCACATCATCCTAACAAATTAGTGTACGTCATCTATTTCCATATAATGCTTCAAAATGAAATGTTTATGTACTTTAATGGATGCTATTATTATTGGAAAACTCCATGAAAGTTAAATTAAAATCTCACATACCATGAATGTTCAGGTTTAAGGACCTCAACATGTCTTCTAATGCTTTAATAGTCTTTTTGGATTATCCATCAATTTGTGGGAGATAGGAAGTGCTAAAATGATTCCATGTATGTAGATCCAAATAAATAAATTTAAAATTCAATTTTATATTGTATATCATTGTCAGAAAAAATTTAAGGAGTTTCACTATAATGTCTTCTAATTTTATTAAATTTAGAGTCATCAATGATTCTTGAGAAGAAAATATTATCTTATAATTATAAAATATTATGATATTTTACGGAGGCAAACAACAAATAATATTTCATCATTCATTCTATGACTATTTCATAATCATGTTAAAATTACATATTAATGGCAAAAATATCTGAAAAATATTATTTTTAGGATTAAGGACATATATAGTTTGATTTCCCTCATGCATAAATTTTTTAAAATTTATACAACATTATAGATAGTCATTAATTTCCCACATCGTATTATCAAGTACAAAATGTTCTATTAACTATTTTTATATCTTGATGCTACAAGTGTGTATTGGTAAATTCATGCAATGATAATAATATAAAAATTGCATTTTTATATCACATATATATGGAATACATAATCTCTTTCAAAATTTAATGATACTATCATTCTCACAAACTTACATGGGTCAGCCTGGATCTAGTCACTCAAGTCTACAAACAAAAAGTCCTGAGAGGTGTTCTCGATCCTCCTAGGATGGAATATTATTCCAAGAATCAAATATAAATTAGTTTTAAATTATTTATTCAATAATAAATGAAATTTATAATAAATAAATAAATTTAAAAATAAATAATATCACCAGTAAAATAAATTTAATATACTACACATACCACTATGTGAACTGTGAGTGGAAGTAAACTGTTGAAATAATGTCACTCTATGATGAATGATTCTGATTGGGAAGTAGCACCATAATCTATGAATCAAAAACTGAGATATAGAAGTGATAATTAAAACATAGTATGTGTGTATAGATATACTATTATCTGTTGTATACCCTTAAAAATGTCAAGTTAGTTTGAAATACATTTATTTAAAATAATAATTTTTTCAATTATTTTTAGAAATAGCTAACATTATCCCATTATTAAGAAAAGACACTTTCCACTACCCTTGATGTTCACATAAATAATCATCCCTATCAAAACCCAAGAAACCTAGATGTCACGACTTAATATGAGGAGCAGAAAAACACATGTTATAGTTATCCTTAGGTGTCTGGACCACACCAAAGAATAATAAACCCACAAAATAGTTAAAGGATAAGGAATAGGTGAAGAAGAAAGTATCCATAGATATGATCACACCATAAAATTTTAGATGGAATGGACATTGGAGGATGTGGGGGGGGGGGTGGTGTGTGTATATGGAAGCCCCCTCGAGGATGGGGTGTCCAAACTAGGGAAGGGGAGACCACTTTGAGATATTATAAATCCCAATAATAATAATATAATAATAATTATAATAATATTCATCATAATAAAAAAATCTTAACATTATTATTATTATTATTTATTAAAATTTTAGTTTATGTTGTAATATTTTTTATTAAAATTTAGTTTAATCTATGGTAGACCACAAATTAAGGTCGCACATTCTCTTAGACCATGAACCAAACATGTTTTTTTGTCTTTATAATATGGAGGGAAAATATGAGGTACTAGGGAGAGGTTCATACTCATGATTAAGTTTTACACCATGGATAATGCACTATGATGTCCGTATGGTAAGCACTGGGCTGGGGCACAACATCTCTTAACCATTCACCATTTGTGGACCCCATTATTTCCATCCAAAAACCTCCCTTTTCCATGAAAACACCAGGGAAGTATATTGAATAAATTTAAGACAATAAATGAATAAAATAATAGAGAATTTATTTGTTGGGGTTTGACAATTATCCTCATTATTAACGCATTCCTCCCCTAGAATGTCACCAAGAAAAATGTTGAACAAAACTAGGATGCAATAAAGTTCAAGAAAAATAGGAAACCATGAAACACAGTGTGGCATTTAAACTCCACAAAACCCACATGACCAACTCATGATAAGACATCATGGGGACATGTAGTGAGTCTCCCCACCATTAATGAACTGGATAGAAAGACAGTTTCAATAATAGGAATGCTCTATGAAACTACATTCCAACATAATAAGGGTTCAACAATAGAGACACAAACTTTTTACTTTTCCAAGGCATAATTCGTAATATCACACATCAAATGCTCCTCCATATTATTGCCACATAAAAATGTAACACTTCTATATGGAGACTATCTATTCAATTATTCATATTATAAGACGGACAACAATAGAAATTTCACGAAATTGGCCACCAATATGTCCAAAATGAATGGTTTCTAAGAATAGGAACCCACAATAGGGAAAAAATTAATGGTAACCACTCTGAAGTTGGAGACACCATGTTTGATGTACCTCCCCAACACATGGAAACTCTCAAACAGTGTCAAAATTCTTACTCTGAATCATATGGATAGATCTTTTTTGTTTTAATGAATATGTAGCACTATAGTAATTAGATGATAATTAATGATTGAAACACATTCATTCATTGAATAACCAGACCATAATTCACTAAGTATCATGAAAATAGAAACATATGAAAATCATTCGGAGGATTATTCAATATGTCATAACATGGCCAAATAGACCATAATAGAGACAAAAAATTGAGTGGTCTAATGAATGAATAGTAAGAACTAACAATGTGACTTGTCTAAAATAGAATCCTTCAGTTCACAATCCCCTATATTTGAGGAACCACTATGTGCACCAAAATTAACAGTACTGTCAAAATCCACAGAATACCCCATGAATCTTTTTAGAATGATAGAACATGATCCATGAACCCAAGATGGAGACCCAAAAAGATTGAAATATCCTCTAAATGATCACTCTACAATATCTATGGAGTAATAGATTCCAATCTACTAAAAGTTTAAACTTTCCCCTTCACCATTAGTTAACCATATTGAGCATCCATGAGCTCTTTTAGTTTATTCATGTTCAATTCCTTATGAATAGCCACTGGATGGAAGCTTTCGTAATAAAAAACCAAGACATCCCAACATGGAATAAGGATATAACAACCATCTTCCACTAGTCCAATCTATATCCTTAAAAATTAGAAATGAGAAGTCAAAATTTCATGGAATATAGAGTTCATAAAATCCTAAATACACTTGACAAATAATCATGAAACTATCATACTTATAACAGAATTCAATGATTATAGAAAAAAGTAAATTATTGATAATATATTTGATCCACAACCCTATTATGAATCTGGGATGGGCCAAAGACTGGAAGAGGCTCCTTAGAAACCATCCAAGTCATTCTATATGCAATACATAAAATAAAATTAATCAAAAAATCATATTAATGTCAAAACATTTTTCAACCATAATTACACATGAACCATGAAAACCAAGATCATAATCCAAAATTCTTTAAAACAATCCTAAAATTCCATTTTAATAGAAAAAATGTTCTGAATTATCCCTTTATGATAATTAATTCCCCATATCCTAATTAAAAAAATTCCATCACATCCACTATAAAATCATATTTTATCTTCTACCTATCCATTTAAAACCAAAATTCTTTTAAAAATAAGAACACCATTCTAATATTTTTAAAATTAAAAATACCATTTCATCACACCACAAACCAATCATTCAAATTCTATTTCATTTCTAAAGAACACATAAAAAACCAAATCCAGAAAAAACATAACACACGTAAAAATATCTCAACAAGCAAACTGGATATCTCAAATTACCTAACCACATAGATTAGCAGAAAATGGGATAAGAATTAACCCACTACTAGAAGAATCAAGAATATTTCACTTGGGATTCACATGTGTCATTACTCTATGAAATATTACAATGTAGTAGTATTTCCCATCCGTTATCATTCCCAAAATCACTATCCTAATAAAACATTAATTCCTCCAATAATATAAAAGACAAATAACAAGTAAAAGCTCAATCTGAAAACTGCATGAAACTCAATGATCAGAATGATTATTTTTTTAAGATTCTCTTACTGCCCCGTGGAATTGAGTCCTAAAATAAAAGTATCTAGGCAATTTGACATGCCAAATAAGAATGTTAGTTAATATACCATTGTTTTAAAAACCAGTTTGGTCAACACCAAAGTGATCACCCAATACATTGTAAAATAATGCCTGAGAAGTGTTCTCAATCCTCGATGACTGGGAACTACTAAATAACATCATCTACAAGGCAATTGGGAATGATAAATCCCATAAAAAATAAAATAAAATAAATTTAATAATCAAAATAAATTCTATAAAATGAAATAAATAAAATTTCATATAATTTTATGTGACCTTTTGGGTCACCAAAACCCACTGAACAATCAACACTCAATGAAGACTGAGTATATGATAGAAGAAGGATTAGTATCTAAAAAATAAAAAAGGAAATTTGAGTGAGTATTAAAACACAGTATACATGGATGAATAAAATATTATCTATGAATTACATTTTAAAATAAAAACAAGTCATTCTATTTTGAAATAATTTTTTTTTAAAATAATGTATTTCTATTTTTTTCAAAAAGATGTTATACACATTCATTTGTAAGAAAAAAACTATCTACTACATATAAAAAATAGTTTCCAAATAATGAAAAATGAAATCAATAAATTACTTAAAAATATAACCAGTACTATAGAAGGAATGATAATATAAAATTTAAATTAGTTGTTTCATTTAATAAATATACAGGAAAACAAAGGGAAGTAGTGTACATGTAAATCAATTATAAAGGTATATCAGATGATAGTAGAGATGACATAGAATAATGATCTAATAATATCTCCAAATCAATCCCTACTGGTATTGGATATCCACAAACACTTCCAAATCCCTCGCTAGCTCCCTCATTAGCTCAAATGAGGGTAATGTACCGAAATTAGTATGCTTATCTACTTTGGGCCACTAGAATGTTCATAATATCAACTAGTGCATCAGGAGGACATAAATATCCCACCTTAATACCCACAGTTACTATTGAAAATAAAAATGGAGGTATGTTTTTCCATTGCATCTTAAACATATATATCATATTATTTACAAAAGAATGGCATCATTCTTCTCATCTATAAACTCTCGGCTTAATAATGCCAATTTTTAGGTAAAACACAAACCCATCGCAATACTCATAAATTGGTACAATATGAAAATTACAAATTTATCACACACAACCCAATATTTCCAAATCATTGGGGAATTATTTAGGATAAGTCATTCATTTTTATAAATCAAGTCAATGTCTTAATCAGGAAACACCTCTTAACTGGATAAAAATACACACACATATTTGAAAATAATTTTTTTTATAAATCATTATTAAAAATAACTCTATATTTAAAATACATTAAATATTAAAACATAGTTGAATGCATGACTTAAAATAAAGATCCCACATTGGAAGCTTATGAAAATTTGAAAAAATAAATAAAAAACCATTTAAAAGATCCAAATATAATTTTTATATAGTATAAATATTATATAATATTAAAAACACTCTTTTGAAATACTCACTAATTAATGTAATTCAAATTAAAAGATCAAACAATGGAATCCATCCTCAAAACCTGTTTTATTTGATGAGTGAAATATGAACCCACTGTTTTATTATTACACACACAAGAATTTAAATATATTTATAAATACTCTTATATTAAATTTAAATATTCCTATATCCATAAGGAATATCTAATGAGGTGTCACGACCCCCTCCCAAAAATGATGCCCCTCTTGAGCTGGCAATGGTTAAAGGGAGATAATGACCCCCGAGTCCCACCTCCAGTAGGCCCCGAAGTGGCGACTAGCACCAAGGGTATGAGTTTTTCACAAATATGGGAGGCATTACCCATTTTTTTTATTTAATATCAGGAAGTAGAATGAGTGAAACGCCAAAAGAAAAAGGAACAAGTAAATAAACTCAAACCAATCCCACATGCATGTTTAAACAGTTCTGAAATAAGGTACAAGTATAAAAATCTCAAAAGTACAATACGAAAAGATACAACTGTACAGAAAACTGCAACAACTCAAACTGTCCTGACTATTAGGGTCCCGCACAGCCCTGGTATTCTTGTTGGAAACCTGAAAGTAAACGTAGAGTGAGCATACAAGTATGCACAGTAGGGAAACCAAAATATCTCGTGCACAAGTGGGGGGACATCCTAATGTCCCGTGGTAACAACAGAAGAAACCAAAACCTTTCAAGGAATTCGATCCACCCAAAGTCACCAACCACGCTCACCAAAATAGAAAACAATAGGTAGTAGTATATAAGAACAAGATTATTGGGTACCCTGCACCATTTCCCACTAGTTACCTGCTCTTACTCATAGAGAACGTCCTCACGCTACCACACTCTTCCCGCCCATACACACCTAGGCCACACAACCGCATATCCCTCTGGCACACACCTGGGTCTCACAACCACATATCCCACCCGCACACACATGGGCCTCACAACCACATATCCCACCCGCACACACCAGGGCATCATCACGATGATCCTTGGGAAATAGAAAACCTGACTGAAGAGTCTTGGTCTAAAACCACCCCAACTGAAACCTACCTGAAGAGTCTTAGGTATAAGGTCACCTCAATAAATCACAGCCTATGTAAGAAGGAGTGGGAATGAGCTAGTAACTAAGGGGAAAACACCCTCTCCCATGAAATGGGAGTGTTCGGCACTAAGTGCTCAACATGGGTGTGGTGCGACAAAACACAAAGATATAGATATATATATATATATATATACCAGACACACAGCCCAACCTATGGATTCTAAATAGAGAAACTGAGCAGGTTCCCCTACACTACTATGTCAAAGCATTCATACAACAAACAACCACAATCCCTTTTAGGTTTTCATGTTTCAATAGAATTACTTTATTAGTTCCTTAACTACTGGGAAATTATCCACAACCATCAATATCAATCGTTTGTAAAACATATACCTGCCATCCACAAATCAATTTAAGAAAACACGAGCAACACAAACAAGTCCATTCTTATTAACCAACCAGCCCCATTTATTCTTATTCTCATTCCATTACCATACCCCACCATTAATTAACTCTTTAAATTTTATTTATTATTCACAACCCATAGTTCTTTCACATTCAAACCCATCCCTAAATCCCCGCTGCCAACCAAAAACATAGCATTCACGCCAACCCACAACCAAGCCAACCGCAGCCCCGCTGCTTACCCGATCCACAACAACCCACAAAACACCCCCTTCACATAAATAAACCCTAACCATCACCCACATGTTTATTATTTGAATTTTGTTCAACTGGGGTGATCACACAAGGGTTTCAGTTATTCATTTATTCATCCAACTTTACGTGATTAACCAATTCTTACATTCCACAAATTTTCCATCTATAAACAGTCTAGAAAGATAGGGCAGCATTTAATTGCGCAAGCAAAGGCCCCCAACGACCGTTATTTTGAGTAGGAACAAGCCTATTCAATTCACAACATAACAATAGGATAAAAAAATAAACATAAAAACTTCCCTATCCCCATTCTTTAATCCAGTTATTATCTTTATTAAACCAGCTCAAAAGTGTTTCACGTAAACACGAGGTCACCCACCCCACATGATGCAAAATTTAGAGAGACGAAGGTAAGATCCCTACCTCCACAGGTTCTGATCACAATGCTCCCCTAGGTCAACGTTAGAAGACGTTCATCGACGTCCGTCGCTTCTGTCAAATCCCGGAAAAACCTCCTCGGGTGGAAGCTGGGAAGGAAAGTTCGAAGGGGCGACAACAGATCAAATCTTAGAATTTCTGCCTCATCGTTACGATCCCGTGGCCGCTGACGAATCGTAAATCATAGATCAGACGAAAAACTTATAGAAGAAAGGAGCTTTGGAGTCTCTCTCAGGAGAGCTCTACTCGAGGGAATGGGGAGGAGAGGAGTCATTTGAAAAGGAGGAGAGGCCCCCTCCTTTTATAGGTGAGAAAAACTAAAGTACACTACGTGTACTTGGCCATTTCACACGGTTGCCATGCGGCTTCCAACACGGCCTTCAACGCGGAACACAGTCATTGACTGGTCAATACATGGTATGAGGGTAATGCGTACGCCGGGAGGGACTACACGGCGTGTAGTATGGGATATGTGGTGTGTACTCATTTATTTTACATGGAAATTACACGACATCAACAAGGGGAATACCCGGAGAGGTGGTACACGGTGTGTACTCATACTACATGGCGTGTAGTTACAAAATTTTGAAAAGTGTGGGAAAAGTCCATTTTACCCTCCAGAACACTTCATGACTTTCATTTCAACAAAGGAAATGTTCAGAGAGGTCCGGTCCATTATATTAGATACCTCTTAAAACATTCTAATCCCCGAGAATTCAGAATCCAACCCAGAGGAACCCATCAAGATACCTCTTAGGGATCTCGTTATAACAGGAACCCATCTAACAACCCTAATCATATGTGTTAGGAATTCCTTCACCTATGTCAAGATATTATCCACTTTAGGCGGCACTGACTCGCCTGCATGTCTCAAATAATAATTGGGACTTCCCACTTCCATACATTAAGATTTTTCAACTTGCACTACCCCCAACATCGTACAACCAACACACTGCCCAAACACATGGTTTGGGGAAATTCCTTCTCCTATGTCGAGATATTATCCACTTTCGGTGGCACTGACTTGCCCGCACGGGTTCAATCACATCCGCATTAATTCTTCTCGATTAAGGATCGGGTTTTTTCCTTTCCCCACACATGTGGACATGTTACACACGTCCTGAGAACAAGGAAAAAAAGTCTCATAACCGACAAGCCAATAATTCCATATATCATAGGTACAGAGAATAACATAAAAAAAAGCTCAGAAGAACAAATCAATACACAAGTCAAAGAAACTCTGGGTACTGAGTGTGCATCTGAGCCTCCCTCTCCCAGGTTCTCCCCTCAAGGCTTCCATGCCTCCAAAACACACGGACCAAGGAAATGGTTTGTCCATGGAGCACCTTCTCTTTACGACCCTCGATTCAGACTATTTGTTCCTTAAATTTTCCGTCGTCTCCTATATCTAACACTCCCAAGTTGATAAGGTGTCATCGTGTATGTACCGACGAAGCTGGGAGACGTGGAAGACGTCATGAACCTTCCCCAACTGAGGGGGTAGGGCTAGCTAATATGACACCTCAATGAATCACCTCAGCATATTGAAATGTCCAATGAACCTAAGGGATAGATTACTCCCTTTCCCAAACCTCCATTGCCCCCGTCGAGGGGAAAAATTCAAGAACCCATGATCACCCACCTTGAACTCCAAGGGCCTCCTCTAACGATCAGTATAAGACTTCTGTCGGTCCTGAGCTGCTTTCATCCTCTCATGCACATGCTGGACTTTCTCTGTGGTGGTTTGTACTACCTCTGGCCCAAGAGAACCTGTCTCACCAACCTCTTCCCATCAAATGGGTGAACGACATGGTCTTTCATACCACGCCTCAAACGGTGCCAAGACAATAGTAGAGTGTAAGCTGTTGTTGTAGACAAACTCTACTAAAGTAAAGTGTCGCACCCATGACCCTTCAAATTCCATAATGCATGATCATAGCATATCCTCCAACTTCTGAATAGTCCACTTTTTTTGACCATCGGTATGGGGGTGGAAAGAAGTGCTAAGACATAGCAGGGTGCCAAAATAATGTTGTATCCCCCTCCAGACTCGTGAAGTAAACCGAGTATCCTGATATAAGAAGATAGTCTTTGGAACTCCATGAAAATGCACCACCTCGTCTTCGTACCTCTATGCTAAGGTACTCACCGGGCCTGACTTCTTAATTAGAAAGAAGTGAGCTGATTTTGTCAGTCGATCCACCACTACCCAGATCACATCATAACCACCACGAGCTCTGGGTAGTCCTATGAAGAATCCCATTGATATGTCATCCCATTTCCACGCGGGGACATCTAAAGGATGCAACAAACCACTGAGAACACGGTGTTCAACCTTCACTTGCTGACACACTAGGAACTTAGCCACAAACTCTGCCACTGCCCATTTCACCCCGGGCCACCAAAACTATTCCCTCAGGCCTCGGTACATTTTTGAAAATCCTGGATGTACTGCCAAGGCGGAGCTATGGAACTCACAGAGAACTCCCTCACGCATCGCCTATGGAACAAACACTCTTCCATGAGAAAGCATCATATGTAGGCTATCCTCTGTACATCCTTCAAGAGCATTTCCCTAATCGATACGATCCCACATTACTTCTACCTAGGAGTCTCCCCACTGATACTCTTCCACATTCTGAAACAAGGAGGACAACACCATCATCTGAAACAAACATCCTCTAACACCCTCTACCATTTCATCCACGTGCAAGGTAGCCAACTCTCCCATCCCTCTCCAAGAATCAGTGGATTACCGAACCTCTTCTTTATGGGACTTCCTACTCAGGGAATCAGCCACAAAATTTCACTTACCATTAGTGTAAGATATCTCGAAGTCATTGCCTTGGAGAAACTCAACCCATCTCCGATGTCGTAAATTCAGGTCACGCTGGGAGAAGATATAACATAAGCTCTTGTGATCTGAGAAGACCACAAAGCGCTCCCCAAATATGTAATGTCACTACAATTTCATTGTAAACACTATTGCTATAAGCTCTATGTCAAGGGTTGAATAGTTACTCTCGTGAGGGCGCAACTACCTAGACAAATAACAGATCACACCCTTCTTTTGCATCCGTACGCACGCCAAACCAAGGGAGGAAGCATCACAATACACCTCATACAACAACCCTTCCTATGGAAACCTGACTACTGGAGAACTATCCAACTTCTCCTTCAGGTAGTCTAAATATTTCTGGCACTTCTCGCTCCATAGGAAGACTTGGTTCTTCCAAGTCAATGTAGTCAATGGAGCAGCAACTCGAGAGAAGTCTGGAATGACCTCCGATAATAACCTGCCAACCCAAGGAAAATAATATCTTCTTCCACACTCTCAGGTTCCTCCCAAGAAACAACTGCCTCCACCTTCGACGGGTCCACTGACACTCCATGCTGAGACACTACGTTCCCAAGGAAGTGTACATCTTGTGTCAAGAACATACACTTTGATAATTTTCCACAATGCTGGTGGTGTTGAAGGACTTCGAAGACTTCCATGAGATGCTCAATGTTCTCCTCCTATGATTGTGAGTAGATCAGCATTTCATCAATAAACACAATGACGAACTGGTCTAGATACTCCCGGAAGACAAGGTTCATAAGTCCCATGAACACAGCTGGTGCATTTGTAACTCCAAACGGCATCACTACAAATTTGAAGTGTCCATACCTGCACCTAAAACACGTCATCGAGATTTCCCTATCAATTACCCTCAGCTGATGATATCCATATCATATATAAATATTGTAAAACCAACATGCTCCCCTCAGCTGGTCGAAGAGATCAACTATCCTTTGATGGGGGTAACGATTCTTGATTGTTACCTGATTCATCCTTCGGTAGTCTATGCATAACCTGATACCACCATCTTCCTTCTTTATGAACAAAACCGGAGCACCCCATGGTGACACACTGGGTCGAACAAAACCCTTCTCCATCAAATCGTCAATCTGAATCCACAAATCTCTCAACTCCGAAGGTGCCATCCGATAAGGGGCCATCGAAATCGGACAACCACCAGGTTGTAAGTCTATCCTGAACTGAACGTCGCGCCGGGGGGGGGGGGGGGGGGGGGGGGGGGTTGAGTCACAACCTCCTCGGGAAAAACATTGAGGAACTCTCAAACAACTTCTGGGATATCCATCATCTCTGTATCAGCTAAAACCACTGATAACCCGCCTAACAAGGAATAGAGAGGCTTCACATGCCAGCTTCCCACCTGATAGCTCCTCTCTCCAACAAAAGATACATGTTGCCCATCCACGTAGGAGAAAATGACCCTTCTTTGGAAGAATTCGATAATGGAACTAACAGAAAACAACCGGTCGCTACCTAGGATGACTTCGTATGGATTCATCTATAGAAAAAGAAGGTCCCCTCTAGATCGATGCGGTCCCAACGTCAACCCACATCCTCGGCAAACACATGATACGCAGGTCTGGCCTCCAAATGGTGTACTAAGCACCAGGGGTATGGGAAGTCTCTCTACGTCTAGACCCAAATCATGGGCTAGACTGGGTGCAACAAAGTAGTGCAAAGCTCTTGAATTGATCAAAGTAGAAACAAGAGTGTTGAACAAACAAATCTTACCTCGCACCACCTCTGGTCCTACCGGAGCTATCAACTCTACTGCGTGCATCTTTCCACGCCTAGCTCCTCTACCTCTCAGATGTCTACCACCTCCCCGACCATGTCTTGGACGAGGTCCCTGAGGAGCACCCTGAGGTCGGCCTTCTCCTGCGTAGTCTACCCTCAGAGGAGTAGGGTCTTGCTACTGCTGGAAGGGCCTTGCTGGAAACTGGTGCTGCTGAGGCGGGCGCTGAACCTGCCCACCTCCACTGTACTGAGCACGGGTCAGGCACCAACTCTGAATGTGCCCGAAACCTCCACAAGAGAAACACTTTGGTCCTAGGGTCGTGAAAAATGGACGAGGACCTGATGATCTGAACTGGAAGAGCTAGGGTCTGCTCCCTACTAGCCTGAATCTGGAAGGTCATGTCGCAGGAGACCTGCTGCTGATTGCTTTCCCCTTCGACGAACCTGCCTGGATCCCTTCTCATGGTGAACCTCCTTGAGAGTGAATCCTCTATACAACCTCTAACATCTTCAGTACTGCCAAGTACGTCAAAAGAGTGAAGGGGGTGACAGCATAGTAGAGCGAAGGATGAAGGGCCTCCTCCAAACATCTCACCAGAGACTCCTCATCTGGAAAGAGATATGGAGCAAAGCGTAAGAGATCCTTCAACTTGATCCCCAACTATCGTACTGACATACTATAGCGACCCGGACTTTTCTTACATTACTATTACATCATTTCAAAGATAAACTACATAATAGTATTACACATGGAGGATCCAGAGGTTTAGTGTCTTGGGAAAACTAGGACCATACATAACAAATACAACTTTAAGAATAAGCATTCATTTAATTTCTTCTTCTATTGCTTCTTATTGGCACTTTTCCTCTCCTTAGTACATATATCCACCTGAGGATATACATCAAAAGGGGTGAGCTAAAAGCCCATAAAGAGGATAGATATGAACAATACATCATGGGGTGAGCATAATCATGACATAGGCAAAAGATCATGAACATGAGAGGAGCATAAACAATAAACATGAAATGTGGAAATGCATAAAAATGAAACATCAAGTTTTAGTGTTTAACTACCACACACACTTGTGAAAAAAGCTAGCATCTTGTTCACACTTCATTTCACATATACTCATTAGATTCATCACTTTACCCAATGCATTAGAGCGCTATATAATTCCAGGCGCACTAGTCACATTTTAACATTCATATTGCGCTATATAATTCCGGGCGCACACGTCACATCATAACATTATCATTATCATGCTTTCCACATAGAACACTTATCAAACATGTACATAAATAACCCATGGAAAGGAATGGGTTTCATATCATAATAACACATTCATAAGATTTTGGTTCCCAAAAGAAAGAGGGAACAACATACATGATACAAGAACCATCAACCTTGAATGAGAGGTAAAAGGTGAGATCTTGAAAGAAGAGTTCTTTTCGAAAACATTTTGATGGACATAAAAACCAGTGACAAACATTTATTACAAAGAAAACTAAAGGAAATGATGAAAAAATGATCTTTGAGGAGTAACCATATCAAAAATGGAGTGAAAGAGGGAGTACCCGAAGGAAGAAAATTGGGTTCGAGATTTCCCCTTACCTTGTACCCGGATGCCTCCTTCTCTTTAATTTCCTGTATAATGACATTATATTCATTAATTACAAAATCCAGAACCTTTTATACATTATAGGGTTCATTCTGGTTCCATTATTTCATATTATGTTCCATTGGATGACTTATAGAGTTTAAAAACAATGATCGGGGATGTTCATTTTCGTGGTTTTCTTGAGCGGTCCACTTGTATTCTTAAATTGATGTTTGGGTAGATCATGGGTAAATATATAGAACTGATATTACATGTTATTAATGATATTACAGAATCTTGAATGATTTTATAATGAGTTATATTAGATCCATGTGTACGAATCATTAGATAAGAATTAAATGAAGATTATTTGGGTTAATTTGAGCGGTTTTTGGATCACAACGAACTCGTTTTAATTTTTACATAGTAATTTGGCCATAAGTTATTTCCAGGACTTAAATTAGAACATAATATATATATATAATATTCTGGTTCAACCATAAAAATTGTTTCATGACCAGATCTAAAGGTAGAAATGGAAGAAGAGAGCATGTCGTTTTTGAAGGTGATAAATTAACACCACATGAACAACGTTCTTTTTAATAAAATAAAAGGGAGAGGGAAAGGTTGTGGGGTGATATAATATACCATTATAATCATAAAATTACATTATATGTATAATACTGGAGTTACAAAACAATTTGGACGAAGATAGGTAGGTAGAGATCACGAAAGGAACTTGAACTTGAAAGGAAATTAAAGGAGAATAGGGAGAGAAATTACCTTTAGAATCTTCCTCTTGAGAACCTCCTTATGGAAGCTAGGCTTGGTATTTTGATTAGACCAACAGCTTTTGGACGTGGGGGAGGGGCTAGTGAAGGTGTTTGTGCAGAGTTTAGAGAAGGCGTGGAGCTTGAGAGGTGGGAGGAAAAGAGGGAGTGAAGGGTGGCTTTTATAGTGGAGGGGAGAGGGGTTTCCTTAATATAAAATTGATTAGTTTATTAATTTCACCTAAGAAAAGGAATAGTAAGTCTTGGTTGACTAATAATAGTAAAAAAGACATGTGAGTTCGGGATTTGGGGTCTTAAATCACTTTTGATGTCAGGAATAGTGGGTTTTAGTTAAAATATATTTATATGGTAAATTAATGTATTCTACTATTCACCAAAAATTCCTGTATCTCAGAAAAATCTCAAAAATTCACCCCAACCATTTTTTGATTGGTAGAATCAAAAAATGAAGTCCATTTTTCAAAAATAATTCTCTAAATATAATTATATTAATATTTAAATAAAATAATAATTTACTTAAAAACAGTTTTTAAGATTAAAACTGATTTTATAGTTCTTTCAAAAATTGCGTAGGGTCTTATAAAATTATCTAATACTATTAGACATTGATTAAATACATTATGAATACATTTCAGGGGAATAAATAATCTTTTAAATTAATTAATTTATTATAATTATTTATTTATGACTTATAAAATACCAAAAACGTTTACTAAGGTCAAATTGTCACTTTCTAAGTTGTCTAAATTTTATTTTATTATTCATAGGTAATGTTCCTCTTATTTACTATTCATGAGGGTCATATTACTATTCATAAGGGTAGGTTACTATTCATAAGGGTTGGTTACTATTCACCAAAAATTATTTTTGTTTCATTAGACTCTAAAAACTATCTTGAACACAACCGTGTATGTCGGATTTTTAACATTCCAAACATAGGGGTGAAAAAATTATGTTTAAAGGTCACTTATCACTTCATAGTTCATTATTTTGTGTTTTTATGACATAAATATAAGAAGGGAATTTTCCATTGAAAAACTTTGGGTCATTACATTCTTCCTCCCTTAAGAAATTTCGCCCCCAAAATTTCACTTTACACAAACAGGTGAGGGTACTACTCCTTCATTGCCTCTTCTGGTTCCCAAGTTGCTTCCTCAAACTTATGGTTCCTCCACAACACTTTGACAAGGCAGGTTGTTTTGTTGTGTAGAACCTTATCACTTCTGTCCAGAATTTTTACCGGCTACTCCTCATAGGAGATATCATCTTCTAGCTGTACCACCTCTGAGTTTAGTAGATGTGAGGGGTCTGGTATGTACTTCCTCAGTAGTGATACATGAAACACATCATGAACTTGAGCCATATTCGGTGGAAGTCCCAGACGACAGGCCACGGCTCCTATGCGGTCAAGGATCTCAAAGGGGCCAATGTACCTTGGGCTTAGCTTCCCTTTCTTCCCAAATCGCATGACTCTCTTCCATGGAGATATTCGAAGGAAGACTTTATCTCCCACGTCGAACTCCAAGTCCTTTCGACGGTTGTCAGCATAGCTCTTTTTCCGACTTTGAGCAGCTTTGATGTGTTTCTAGATGACTTGAACCTTCTCTGTCATCTCTTGAACAAGATCGGGACCAATTAGCTTTCGTTCTCCAACTTCATCCCAACAGGTTGGAGTTCTACATCGCTTCCTATAAAGAGCTTCATACGGAGCCATCTGAAAACTCGAGTAGAAGCTATTGTTGTATGATAACTCAACCAATGGGAGATGCTGATCCCAACCACCTTTGAATTCATGAGAGTAGGCTGCTAGCATATCTTCAAGTGTTGGAATAGTCCTTTCAGACTGGCCATCAGTTTGGGGGTGATAGGCCGTGCTGAAATTTAATTCAGTACTCAAAGCATATTAAAGGCTCCTCCAGAACTTAGATGTGAACCTTGGATCCCGGTCAGAGACAATCGAGAGTGGAACACCGTGCAATCTCACTACTTCCTTCACATATATCCTTGCAAGTTGTTCAAGTGAGAGGTCTTCTCGAATAGCAATAAAATGGGCAGTCTTGGTGAGTCTATCAACCACAACCCATATTGCATTATTTCCATTTGATGTTTTCGGGAGACCCGTGACAAAGTCCATAGTAACATTTTCCCATTTCCACATGGGTATAGGAAATGGTTGCATCATACCTTTGGACTTTTCCGCTCAGCTTTAACTTGCTGACATACCAAGAACCTTGATATATATTCCGCAATCTCCTTCTTCATGTTATCCCACCAGAAGTGCTCTAGGAGATCATGATACATCTTGGTACTTCCAGGATGGATAGAGAAAGTTGAGCTATGTGCATTATCCAATAGCTCCTTCTTTATCCTAGGTGATGAAGGCACACAAAGCCGCGTTCCAAACCGAATCACACCATCATCGTTGATATGGAACTCTTGCAGCTTCCCTTCCTTTACTGCATTCACCCTCTTTTGTATCTCCACATCATCCCTTTGTGCTTCCTTAATTGTATATTGTATGGATGGTTGCTCAATCATTTGGGCAAGGTAGGATGTATCCCCTACCCTTATGATTTCCAAATCCATACTTTGCATATCCAAGAAGATAGGGTCTTTCTCGATCCTCAACATGGATAGAGTAGCAGGTTATTTCATGCTTAGAGCATCAGCTACCTTGTTCGCCTTCCCAGAATGATAGTGAATAGAGCAATCGTAATCCTTGATTATCTCTAACCATCTCCTTTGAGTCATGTTGAGCTCTTTTTGTGTGAATATATACTTTAGGCTCTTGTGGTCGGTGTATTTGTCACACTTCTCGCCATAAAGGAAGTGCCGCCAGATTTTCAACGAAAAAATCACGGTTTCCAGCTCTAGATCATGCGTCGGGTAGTTCTGCTCATGGATCTTCAACTGTCGTGAGTCGTAGGCTATCACATTATCATTTTGCATGAGTACACAACCCAAGCCTTTCTTTGAAGCATCGCTGTATATCACAAAACTTTCTCCACTTTTCGGTAGTGTGAGTATAGGTGCAGTGATCAACCATCTCTTTAGATCCTTGAAGCTTCCCTCACATTCATCCGTCCAGACATACTTTACCCCTTTCCTTGTTTACTTAGTTAGCAAGCTTTACAATCGTGAGACGTTTCTCACAAAACGTCGATAATACCCAACTAATCCAAGAGTACTACGGATTTCTGTGACACTAGAGGGCCTGGGCCATTCCTCAATTGCCTTTGTCTTTGAAGGATCCACAAAAATTCCCTCACTTGTGCTCACATGTCCCAAAAACGTGACTTGATTCATCCAAAAGTCACACTTGCTGAACTTGGAGTACAACTTCTCCTTTCTCAATGTCGCCAACACAAGTCTTAGATGTTCTTCATGTTCCTCCTTTCTATTGGAGTGGATGAGAATATCTTCGATAAACACTACCACAAATTTGTCGAGGTAATGTGTAAAGACTCTATTCATCAAATCCATGAATATTGCAGGGGCATTAGTAAGTCCAAACGGCATCACCAAAAACTCATAGTTCCCATACCTTGTACGGAAGGTAGTCTTCTGAATATCTTCCTTCTTCACCTTTACCTGATGATATCCAGAACGAAGATCCACCTTTGAGAAGTATTGAGCTCCTCTTAACTGATCGAACAATTCATCAATCCTTGGGAGAGGATACTTGTTCTTTATGGTGATCTTGTTGAGTTCCCGATAATCGATACAAAGCCGCATGGTCCCATCCTTATTCTTCACAAAGAGCACTGGCGCACCCCAAGGTGATGCACTAGGGCGTATGAACCCTTTGTCTAGATTCTCTTGCAGCTGCTTCTTCAACTCCTCCAGTTTGATAGGAGCCATCCTATAGGGGCACTTCGAGATAGGAGTAGCTCCGGGTATGAGTTAAATTGAGAACTATAACTCATGATTCGGGGGAATTCTGGGTAACTCTTCAGGAAATACATCGTCGTATTCCCTTACGATGGGAATTTACTCATGGTTGGAACTTTCCTTCGACTCAATCATTTGGGCGACATATGCTTCTTCATAGGGAATCAACACCCAAACCATTGAAGGATTTCTCAAAGGAGATTCATGATCTTCCTTGCATTTTTATAGGAGCATGGGATGGTTCGGAAAATGAAAATATATTTTCATTTCCCGACAGTTGATACGTGCTCTATATAACGAGAGCCAATCCATTCCCATTATAGCATCAAATTCCACCAAGGGAAGTATTACGAGATTTTCTGGAAGAATCTTCCCACATACGTAAACAGGAGAATAGTCAAACACTTGGGTTGCAATGATTTCACCACTTGGTGTTTTTACAGATATCACTACTTTAAGGTTTCGGGGCTTCGATTCTATAGTTCTAGAAAACTTTCAAGATACAAAGGAATGCGTAGAACCAGAATCAAATAATACTTTTTCCAGTCTTGAGTGAATAGGAAGTGTACGTTGTACGACTTCATTATCACGATCCACCTCCTTAGTAGTGATGGCATAAGACTTCCCTTGTTCCATTGGCTTTGGTGTTTGCTGGCGCTGATTACCCTCGAGAGCTCAAGGTTTAGTGCACTGGTTTGAATAGTGCCCTAGCTCCCTACAGTTGTAGCATTGAACCATGAGTGGTTCTCTCCTTTCATCGGCTACATTATCCTTCCTTTTCACGTCTTTTTGACACTCGTGAGCAAGGTGTCCCTCTTTCCCACGCTTGAAGAATTTCCCCGTCCCTTTGAGGTAGTTCCCATGGTGCAACTTCCCACATTTTTGGCATGTGGGTCGTTGTGTTTTCTTCCCACCTTTGTCATTAGATCCACCGGCTTGAAACTCCATCTTTCTTTTCTTATCACCGTAGCCATGGGACCATTCTCCAAACTGCATCTCCACTTTGAGAGCACACCGAAAAACTTCTTCATAACTCCCAAAGTCTCGAATTGCAAGAGCCTTTTGAAGATGTGGTTTTAATCCACTAAAGAATCTATCAATTTTGCTATCATTTTTTATAACAAAACACGAAGCATACCTTGCGAGCCTTGTGAAATTTTCTTCATAGGTTGTGATAGATTCTCCTTCTTTTTGCTTGAGCTCTATGAATTCTCTCTCTATCTTCGTGTGAAAAGTTCTTGGGAAGTACTTATTAAGAAACATTATCTTAAAGTCTTCCCATTCCATCTCTTCAATTTCCTCCCTTGGCTTGGTGTTCTTAATCAAAGCCCACCATTGATCGGCTTCTCCATCTAGACGATAAACGGATAGAGTCACCTTCTCTATCTCGGAACAGCGAAGAACAGAAAATATCTTCTCCATGGGGTTGACCCATTGTTCCGCAACTCGTGGATCAGAAGATCCACAAAAGATCGGTGGTTGTTGCCGCTTAAAACATTCGATAGCTAGATGCTCCCTCTTTGATGAAGGAGGAAGTTCCCCATTATTATGTTTATTATACATAACCTGATATAATTGGGTAATCATCAACATGATTTTTTGAACTCCACCTCCAAAATCATTGGGGATGTTGTTCGGGGAATCGTTGCATTGGCCCTCGCAAGAGTTGTTGGCCTGATTTCTCCTGGTTCCCACCATTTTCTAAAATAGAGATGGTTAGAACAAAACACAAGTAAACAATTCATTAATAACTTATTCATTTAAACAATTATACCAAAAACATAACATATGGGATCCCTAGGGAAATGTTCTTGTGTATGTGATTGTACTTATTCTTATGCTAGAGGTTTTCTATAGGGTTTACTATAGCGACCTGACCTTTTCTTACATTACTATTACATCATTTCAAAGATAAAATACATAATAGTAGTACACATGGAGGATCCAGAGGTTTAGTGTCTTGGGAAAACTAGGACCATACATAACAAATACAACTTTAAGCATAAACATTCATTTAATTTCTTCTTCTATTGCTTCTTATTGGAACTTGTCCTCTCCTTAGTACATGTAGCCTCCTGAGGATATACATAAAATGGGGAGATCTAATAGCCCAGTAAGACGATAGATAAGAACAATACATCATGGGGTGAGCATAATCATGAAATAGGCAAAAGATCATGAACATGAGAGGAGTATAAACAATAAACTTGAAATGTGGCAATGCATAAAAATGAAACATCATGTCTTAGTGGTTAACTACCACACATACTTGTGAACAAATCTAGAATCTTTTTTACACATAATTTCACATTTACTCATGAGATTCATCACTTTACCTAATGCATTGGAGCGCTATATAATTCTGGGCGCACCCGTCACATTTAAACATTCATATTGCGCTATATAATTCTGGGCACACCCATCACATCATAACATTATCATTATCATGCCTGCCACATAGAATACATATCAAACATGTACATAAATAACCCAAGGAAAGGAATGGGTTTCGTCTCATAATAACACATTCATAAGCTTTGGGTTCCTAAAAGAAACAGGGAACAACATACATGATACAAGAACCATCAACCTTGAATGAGAGGTAAAAGGTGAGATCTTGAAAGAAGAGTTCTTTTGGAAAACAATTTGATGGACATAAAAACTAGTGACAAACATGTATATCCCAGAAAAGTAATGTAAATTATGAACAAATGATCTTTTAGGAGTAACCATATCAAAAATGGAGTAAAAGAGGGAGAACCCGAAGGAAGAAAATTTGGTTCGAGATTTCCCCTTACATTGTACTCGAATGCCTCCTTCTCTTTAATGTCCTATATAATGACATTATATTCATTAATTAGAAATTCCAGATCCTTTTATACATTAATAGGGTTAATTATGGTTTCATTATTTCATATTATGTTCCTTTGGATGACTTATAGTGTTTAAAAACATTGATCGGGGATGTTCATTTTCATGGTTTTCTTGAGCAGTCCACTTGTATTCTTAAATTGATGTTTGGGTAGATCATGGGTAAATATACAGAACTGATATTACATTTTATTAATGATATTAGAGAAGCATGAATGATTTTATAATTAGTTTTATTATAACCATGTGTACAAATCATTAGATAAGAATTAAATGAAGATTATTTGGGTTAATTTGAGCGGTTTTTGGATCACAATGAATTCGTTTTAAGTTTTACTTAGTAATTTAGCCATAGTTTATTTACAGAACATAAAATAGAACATAATATATATAAAATATTCTGGTTCAACCATAAAAATGGTGTCATGACCAGATCTGAAGGTAGAAATGGAAGAAGATAGCATGTTGTTTTTGAAGGTGATAAATTAACACCACATGAACAACGTTCTCATTAATAAAATAAAAGGGAGATGGAAAGGGTGTGGGGTGATATAATATACCATTAGAATCTTAAAATTACAGTATATGTATAATAATGGAGTTACAAAACTATTTGGATGAATATAGGTAGGGAGAGATCAAGAAAGGAACTTGAACTTGAAAGGAAATTAAAGGAGAATGGGGAGAGAAATTACCTTTAGAATCTTCCTCTTGATAACCTCCTTAAAAAAGCTAGGCTTGGTCTTTTGATGAGACCAGCAGCTTTTGGACGTGGGGGTGGTTATAGGAAAGGTTTTTGGGCAGAGTTTAGAGAAGGCTTGGAGCTTGAGAGGTCTGAGTAAAAGAGGGAGTGAAGGGTGGCATTTATAGTGGAGGGGAGATGTGTTTCCTTAATATAAAATTGATTAGTTTATTAATTTCACCTAAGACAAGGAATAGTGAGTCTTGAATGACTAAGAATAGTAAAAAAGAGATGTGAGTTCGGTATTTGGGTGCTTACATCACTTGTGATGTCAGGAATAGTGGGTTTTAATTAAAATGTATTTATATGGTAAATTAATGTATTCTACTATTCACCAAAAATTCAAGTATCTCAGAAAAATCTCAAAAATTTACACCAACCATTTTTCGACGTGTAGAATCCAAAAATGAAGTCCATTTTTCAAAAATAATTTTCTAAATATTATTAATTTAATATTTAAATAAAATCATAATTTACTTAATAAAACATTTTTTAAGATTAAAACCGATTTTATAGTTCTTTCAAAAATTACGTAGGGTCTTATAAAATTATATAAAACTATTAGACATTGATTCAATACATTATGAATACATTTCAGGGGAATAAAAATTCTTTTAAATTAGTTAATTATTTATAATTAATTATTTATTACTTATAAAATACCAAAAACGTTTACTAAGGTAAAATTGTCACTTTCTAAGTTGTCTATATTTTTTTATTATTTATAGGTAATGTTACTCTTATTTACTATTCATAAGGTTCATATTACTATTCATTAGGGTAGGATACTTTTCATAAGGGTAGGTTACTATTCACCAAAAATTATTTTTGTTTCATTAGACTCTAAAAACTATCTTGAACACAACCGTGTATGTCGGATTTTTAAAATTCCAAACATAGGGGTGAAAAATTATGTTTAAAGGTCACTTATCACTTCGTAGTTCATTATTTTGTGTTTTTATGACAGAAATATAAGAAGGTAATTTTCCATTGAAAAATATTGGGTCGTTACTTTCTTCCCCCCTTAAGAAATTTCACCCCCGAAATTTCACTTTACACAAACATGTGAGGGTACTTCCCCTTCATTGCCTCTTCTGGTTCCCAAGTTTCTTCCTCAAACTTATGGTTCCTCCACAACACTTTGACAAGGCGGGTTGTCTTGTTGCGTAGAACCTTATCACTTCGGTCCAGAATTTTTACCGGTGCTACTCATAGGAGAGATCATCTTCCAGCTGTACCACCTCTGAGTTTAGTACATGTGAGGGGTCTGGTATATACTTCCTCAGTAGTGATACATGAAACACATCATGAACTTGAGCCATATTCGATGGAAGTGCCAGACGATAGGACACGGCTCTTATGCGGTCAAGGATCTCGAAGGGGACAATGTACCTTGGGCTTAGCTTCCCTTTCTTCCCGAATCACATGACTTTCTTCCATGGAGATATTCGAAGGAGGACTTTATCTCCCACATCGAACTCCAAGTCCCTTCGACGGCTGTCAGCATAGCTCTTTTGCCGACATTGAGCAGCTTTGTTGTGTTTCTGGATGACTTGAACCTTCTCTGTCATCTCTTGAACAAGATCAGGACCAACTAGCTTTCATTCTCCAACTTCATCCCAACAGGTTTGAGTTCTGCATCGCTTCCCATAAAGAGCTTCATACGGAGCCATCTGAATACTCGAGTGGAAGCCATTGTTGTATGAGAACTCAACCAATGGGAGATGCTGATCCCAACCACCTTTGAATTCAAGAGAACATGCTCTTAGCATATCTTCAAGTGTCTGAATAGTCCTTTTAGACTGGCCATCAGTTTTGGGGTGATAGGCTGTGCTGAAATTTAATTTAGTACTCAAAGCATGTTGAAGGCTCCTCCAGAACTTAGATGTGAACCTTGGATCACGGTCAGAGACAATCAAGAGTGTAACACCGTGCAATCTCACTACTTCATTCACATATATCCTTGCACGTTTTTCAAGTGAGAGGTCTTCCCGAATAGCGATAAAATGGGTAGTCTTGGTGAGTCGATCAACCACAACCCATATTGCATTATTTCCATTTGATGTTTTCGGAAGACCCGTGACAAAGTCCATAGTAACATTTTTCCATTTCCACATGGGTATAGGCAATGGCTTCATCATACCTTTGGACTTTTTCCGCTCAGCTTTAACTTGATGACATACCAAGAACCTTGATATATATTCCGCAATCTCCTTCTTCATGTCATCCCACCAGAAGTGATCTCGGAGATCACGATACATCTTTGTACTTCCAGGATGGATAGAGAAAGTTGAGCTATGTGCATTATCCAATAGCTCCTTCTTTATCCCGGGTGATGAAGGCACACAAAGCCGCGTTCCAAACCGAATCACACCATCATCGTCGATATGGAACTCTTGCAGCTTCCCTTCCTTTACTACATTCAGCCTCTTTTGTATCTCCACATAATCCCTTTGTGCTTCCTTAATCTTCTGTTGGATGGATTGTTGCGCAATCATTTGGGTAAGGTAGGATGTATCCCCTACCCTTATGATTTCCAAATACGTCCTTTTCATATCCAAGAAGATAGGGTCTTTATCAATCCTCATCATGGATATAGTAGCAGGTTCTTTCCTGCTTAGAGCATCAGCTACCTTGTTCGCCTTCCCAGGATGATTCTGAATAAAGAAATCGTAATCCTTGATTATCTCTAACCATCTCCTTTGACGCATGTTGAGCTCTTTTTGTTTGAATATATACTTTAGGCTCTTGTGGTCGGTGTATATGTCACACTTCCCGCCATAAAGGTAGTGCCGTCAGATTTTCAAGGCAAAAATCATGGCGGCCAGATCTAGATCATGCGTCGGGTAGTTCTGCTCATGGATATTCAACTGTTGTGAGGTGTAGGCGATCACATTATCATTTTGCATGAGTAGACAACCCAAGCCTTTCTTTGAAGCATCGCTGTATATCACAAAACAATATCCACTTTTCGGTATTGTGTGTACTGGTGCCGTGATCAGCCTTCCCTTTAGCTCCTTGAAGCTTTACTCACATTCATCCATCCAGACATACTTTACCCCTTTCCTTGTTAACATAGTTAGCGGGCTTCACAATCGTGAGATGTTTCTCACAAAAAGTCGATAGTACCCAGCTAATCCAAGAAAACTATGGAATTCTGTGACACTAGAGGGCCTGGTCCATTCCTCAATTTCCTTTTTCTTTGAAGGATCCACATAAATTCCCCCACTTGTGATCACATGTCCCAAAAACATGACTTGATTCATCCAAAAGTCACACTTGCTGAACTTGGCGTACAACTTCTCCATTCTCAATGTCGCCAACACAAGTCTTAGATGTTCTTCATGTTCCTCCTTGCTCTTGGAGTAGATGAGAATATCATCGATAAACACTACCATAAATTTGTCGAGGTAATGTCTAAAGACTGTATTCATCAAATCCATGAATATTGCAGGGGAATTAGTAAGTCCAAAGGGCATCACCAAAAACTCATAGTGCCCATACCTTATACGGAATGTAGTCTTCTGAATATCTTCCTTCTTCACATTTACCTGATGATATCCAGAACGAAGATCCACCTTTGAGAAGTATTGAGCTCCTACTAACTGATCGAACAAGTCATCAATCCTTGGGAGAGGATACTTGTTCTTTATGGCGATCTTGTTGAGTTCCCAATAATCGATAAACAACCACTTGGTTCCATCCTTCTTCTTCACAAAGTGCACTGGTGCACCCCAAGGTGATGCACTAGGGCGTATGGACCCTTTGTCCAGATGCTCTTGCCACTGCTTCTTTAACTCCTCCAGTTCAATAGGAGCCATCCTATAGGGGAACTTCGAGATAGGAGTAGCTCCGGGTATGAGTACAGTTGAGAACTCTACCTCACGATCCAGGAGAATTCTGGGTAACTCTTCGGGAAATACATCGTCGTATTCCCTTATGATGAGAATTTCCTCAAGGATGGAACTTTCCTTCGACTCAATCATTTGGGCGAGGTATGCTTCTTCATAGGGAATCAACACCCAAACCATTGAAGGATTTCTCAAAGGAGATTCATGATCTTCCTTGCATTTGTAGAGGAGCATGGGATGGTTAGGAATATGAAAATATATTTCCTTTTCCCGACAGTTGATATGTGCTCTATATAACGAGAGCCAATCCATTCCCATTATAGCGTCAAATTCCACCAAGGGAAGTATTATGAGATTTTCCGGAAGAATCTTCCCACATACGTCAACAGGAGAAGAGTCAAACACTTGGGTTGTAATGATTGCACCACTTGGTGTTTTTACAGATATCTCTACTTCAAGGTTTCAGGGCTTCGATTCTATATTTCTATCAAACTTTCAAGATATAAAGGAATGCGTAGAACCAGAATCAAATAAGACTTTTTCCATTCAGGAGTGAATAGGAAGTGTAGCTTTTACGAATTCATTATCATGATCCACCTCCGCAGTAGTGATGTCATAAGCCTTCCATTTTTCCTTTGGATTTGGTGGTTGCTGGCGCTGATTACCCTAGAGAGCTCGAGGTTTAGTGCACTGGTTTGAATAGTTCCTTAGCTCCCTACAGTTGTAGCATTGAACCATTAGTGGTTCTCTCCTTTCATCGGATACATTATCCTTTATTTTCATTTTCTTTCAACACTCGTGAGCAAGGTGTCCTTCTTTCCCACACTTGAATCATTTCCCTGTCCCTTTGAGGCAGTTCCCATGGGGAAACTTCCCACATTTTTGGCATGTGGGTCGTTGTGTTTTCTTCCCACCTTTGTCATTAGATCCACCAGATTGAAACTCCATCTTTCTTTTCTTATCAACATAGCCATGGGACCATTCTCTAAACTCCATCTCCACTTTGAGAGCACACCGAACAACTTCTTCATAACTCCCAAAGTCTCAAATTGCAATAGCCTTTTGAAGATGTGGTTTTAATCCACAAAATAATCTATCAATTTTCCTATCATTGTTGATAAAAAAACCCGAAGCATACCTTGCGAGCCTTGTGAAATTTTATTCATAGGTTGTGAAAGATTCTCCTTATTTTTTCTTGAGATCTATGAATTCTCTATCCATCTTCGTGCGAAGAGTTCTTGGTAAGTACTTATTAAGAAACATTATCTTAAAGTCTTCCCATTCCATCTCTTCAATTTCCTCCCTTGGCATGGTGTTCTTGATCAAAGCCCACCATTGATCGACTTCTCCATCTAGACGATAAACGGCTAGAGTCACCTTCTCCGTCTCAGAACAGTGAAGAACAGAAAATATCTTCTCCATGGAGTTTACCCATTGTTCCGCAACTAGTGGATCAGAAGATCCACAAAACGTCGGTGGTCGTTGCCGCATAAAACATTGGATAGCTAGTTGCCCCCTATTTGGTGAAGGAGAACGTTCCCCATTATTATGGTTGTTGTTCATAACCTGAGATAATTGTCTAAGAATCACCATGAGGTTTTGAACTCCACCTCCAAAATCATTGGGGATGTCGTTCGGGGAATCGTTGCATTGGCCCTCGCAAGAGTTGTTGGCCGGATTTCTCCTGGTTCCCACCATTTTCTAAAATAGAGAAGGTTAGATCAAAACATAAGTAAAAAGTTCATGAATAACTTATTCATTTAAACAATTATACCAAAAACATAACATATGGGATCCGTAGGTAAATGTTCTTGTGTATGTGTTTGTACTTATTCTTATGCTAGAGGTTTTCTCTAGGGTTTACTAATCCTAATTCCCAAATTAACAAAACCTTTCCTTTGATACCAACTATAGCGACCCGGCCTTTTCTTATATTAATATTACGTCATTTCAAAGATAAACAACATAATAGTATTACACATGGAGGATCCAAAGGTTAAGTATCTTGGGCAAACTAGGACCATACATAACAAATACAACTTTAAAAATAAACATTCATTTAATTTCTTCTTCTATTGATTCTTATTGGCACTTGTCCTCTCCGTAGTACATGTAGCCACCTGAGGATATACATCAAAAGGGGTGAGCCAAAAGCCCAGTAAGAGGATAGATAAGAACAATACACCATGGGGTGAGCATAATCATGACATAGGCAAAAGATCATGAACATGATAGGAGCATAAACAATAAACTTGAAATGTGGCAATGCATAAAAATGAAACATCATGTCTTAGTGGTTAACTACCACACATACTTGTGAAAAAAGCTATCATCTTGTTCACACATCATTTCACATTTACTCATGAGATTCGTCACTTTACCCAATGAATTGGAGCGCTATATAATTCCGGGCGCACCCATCACATTTAAATATTCATATTGCGCTATATAATTCTGGGCGCAGCCGTCACATCATAACATTATCATTATCATGCCTTCCACATAGAAAACATATCAAACATGTACATAAATAAACCATGGAAAGGAATGATTTTCATCTCATAATTACACATTCATAAGCTTTGGGTTCCCAAAAGAAAGAGGGAACAACATACATGATACAAGAACCATCAACCTTGAATGAGAGGTAAAAGGTGAGATCTTGGAAGAAGAGTTCATTTGGAAAAAAATTTGATGGACATAAAAGCCAGTGACATATTTTATATCCCAGAAATGTAAAGGAAATGATGAAAATATGATCATTGAGAAGTAACCATATCAAAAATGGAGTGAAAGAGAGAGAACCTGAAGAAAGAAAATTGGGTTCGAGATTTCCCCTTACCTTGTACTCAAATACCTCCTTCTCTTTAATGTCCTATATAATGACATTATATTCATTAATTAGAAATTAAAGAACCTTTTATACATTAATAGGGTTAATTATGGTTTCATTATTTCATATTATGTTCCTTTGGATGACTTATAGAGTTTAAAAACATTGATCGGGGATGTTCATTTTCATGGTTTTCTTCAGCGGTCCACTTGTATTCATAAATTGATGTTTGGGTAGATCATGGGTAAATATACATAACTTATATTACATGTTATTAATTATATTACAGAATCTTGAATGATTTTATAATGATTTATATTAGATCCATGTGTACGAATCATTAGATAAGAATTAAATGAAGATTATTTGGGTTAATTTGAGCGGTTTTTGGATCACAATGAACTCGTTTTAACTTTTACTTAGTAATTTGGCCATAGATTTTTCCAGAACGTAAAATAGAACATAATATATATAAAATATTCTGTTTCAACCATAAAAATGGTTTCATGACCAGATCTGAAGGTAGAAATGGAAGAAGAGAGCATGTTGTTTTTGAAGGTGATAAATTAACACCACATGAACAACGTTCTCTTTAATAAAATAAAAGGGAGAGGGAAAGGGTGTGGGGTGATATAATATACCATTATAATCATAAAATTACATTATATGTATAATAATGTAGTTACAAAACAATTCTGATGAAGATAGGTAGGGAGAGATCAAGAAAGGAACTTGAACTTGAAAGGAAATTAAAAGAGAATAGGGAGAGAAATTACCTTTTGAATCTTCTTCTTGAGAACCTCCTTAAAGAACCTAGGCTTGGCCTTTTGATGAGACCAGTAGCTTTTGGACGTTGGGGAGGGGCTAGGTAAGGTGTTTGGGCAGAGTTTAGAGAAGTATTGGAGCTTGAGAGGTGTGATGAAAAGAGGGAGTGAAGGGTAGCTTTTATAGTGGAGGGGAGAGGGGTTTCCTTAATATAAAATTGATTAGTTTATTAATTTCACCTAAGAAAAGTAATAGTGAGTCTTGGATGACTAAGAATAGTAAAAAAAGACATGTGAGTTCGTTATTTGGGTGCTTACATCACTTTTGATGTCAGGAATAGTGGGTGTTAATTAAAATGTATTTATATGGTAAATTAATGTATTCTACTATTCACCAAAAATTCAAGTATCTCAGAAAAATCTCAAAAATTTACCCCAACCATTTTTCGACGTGTAGAATCCAAAAATGAAGTCAATTTTTCAAAAATAATTATCTAAATATTATTAATTTAATATTTAAATAAAATCATAATTTACTTTAAAAAACAGTTTTTAAGATTAAAATTGATTTTATAGTTCTTTCAAAAATTACGTAGGGTCTTATAAAATTATCTAAAACTATTAGACATTGATTAAATACATTATAAATAAATTTTAGGGGAATAAAAATTCTTTTAAATTAATAAATTAATAATAATTAATTATTTATGACTTATAAAATACAAAAAACGTTTACTAATGTCAAATTGTCACTTTCTAAGTTGTCTAAATTTTATTTTATTATTCATAGGTAATGTTACTCTTATTTACTATTCATAAGGGTCATATTACTATTAATAAGGGTAGTTTACTATTCATAAGGGTATGTTACTATTCACAAAAAATTATTATTTTTTCATTAGACTCTAAAAACTATCTTGAACACAACCGTGCATGTCGAATTTTGATAATTCCAAACATAGGGGTGACAAAATTATGTTTAAAGGTCACTTATCACTTCGTAGTTCTTTCAACAATTACGTAGGGTCTTATAAAATTATCTAAAACTATTAGAAATTGATTCAATACATTATGAATACATTTCAGGGGAATAAATATTCTTTGAGGTGTAACCATATCAAAAATGGAGTGAAAGAGGGAGAACCCGAAAGAAGAAAATTAGGTTCGAGATTTCCCCTTACCTTGTACTCGAATGCCTACTTATCTTTAATGTCCTGTATAATGACATTATATTCATTAATTAGAAATTCGAGAACCTTTTATACATTAATAGGGTTCATTCTAGTTTCATTATTTCATATTTTGTTCCTTTGGATGACTTATAGAGTTTAAAAACATTGATCGGGGATGTTCATTTTCATGGTTTTCTTGAGCGGTCCACTTGTATTCTTAAATTGATGTTTGGGTAGATCATGGGTAAATATCCAGAACACATATTAAATGTTATTAATGATATTATAGAAGCATGAATGATTTTATAATGAGTTATATTAGATCCTTGTGTACGAATCATTAGATATGAATTAAATGACGATTATTTGGGTTAATTTGAGCGGTTTTTGGATCACAACGAACTCATTTTAACTTTTACTTAGTAATTTGGCCATAAGTTATTTCCATAACATAAAATAGAACATAATATATATAAATTATTCTGGTTCAACCATAAAAATGGTTTCATGACCAGATCTGAATGTAGAAATGGAAGAAGAGAGCATGTTGTTTATGAAGGTGATAAATTAATACCACATGAACAACGTTCTCTTTAATAAAATAAAAGGGAGAGGGAAAGGGTGTGGGTTGATATAATATACCATTAGAATCATAAAAGTAAATTATATTTATAATACTGGGGTTAAAATACAATTTGGATTAAGATAGGTAGGGATAGGTCAAGAAAGGAACTTGAACTTGAATGGAAATTAAAGGAGAATAGGGAGAGAAATTACCTTTAGAATCTTCCTCTTGAGAACCTCCTTAAGGAAGCTAGTCTAGGTCTTATGATGAGAGAAGCAGCATCTTGACGTCGGGGAGGGGCTAGGGAAGGTTTTTGGGTAGAGTTTAGAGAAGTCTTGGAGCTTGAGAGGTGTGATGAAAAGAGGGAGTGAAGGGTGGATTTTATAGTGGAGGGGAGAGGGGTTTCCATAATATAAAATTGATTAGTTTAATAATTTCACCTAAGACAAGGAATAGTGAGTCTTGGATGACTAAGAATAGTAAAACATATATGTGATTTCTGGATTTGGGTGCTTACATCACTTGTGATGTCAGGAATAGTGGGTTTTAATTAAAATGTATTTATATGGTAAATTAATGTATTCTACTATTCACCAAAAATTCTAGTATCTCAGAAAAATCTCAAAACTTTACCCCAACCATTTTTCAACGTGTAGAATCCAAAAATGAATTCCATTTTTCAAAAATAATTCTCTAAATATTATTAATTTAATATTTAATTTAAATCATATTTTACTTACAAAATAGTTTTTAAGATTAAAACTGATTTTATAGTTCTTTCAAAAATTACGTAGGGCCTTATAAAATTATCTAAAACTATTAGAAATTGATTCAATAGATTCTGAATAAATTTAAGGGGAATAAATAATCTTTTAAATTAATTAATTAATTATAAATAATTATTTATGACTTATAAAATACCAAAAATGTTTACTAAGGTCAAATTATCACTTTCTATGTTGTCTAAATTTTATTTTATTATTCATAGGTAATGTTACTCTTATTTACTATTCATAAGGGTCATATTACTATTCATAAGGGTAGGTTACTATTCATAAGGGTAGGTTACAATTCACCAAAAATTATTTTTGTTTCATTAGACTCTAAAAACTATCTTGAACACAACCGTGTATGTCGGATTTTTAAAATTCCAAACATAGGGGTGACAAAATTATCTTTAAAGGTCACTTAAGTGTACCTTTTCTTACATTACTATTAAATAATTTCAAAGATAAACAACATAATAGTTTTACACGTGGAGGATATAGAGCTTTAGTGTCTTGGGCAAACTAGGACCATACATAACACATACACCTTTAAGCATAAACATTCATTTAATTTCTTCTTCTATTGCTTCTTATTAGCACTTGTCCTCTCCTTAGTACATGTAGCCACCTGAGGATATACATCAAAAGGGGTGAGCTAAAATCCCAGTAAGAGGATAGATAAGACCAATACATCATGGGGTGAGCATAATCATGACATAGGCAAAAGATCATGAACATTAGAGGAGCATAAACCATAAACTTGAAATGTTGCAATGCATAAAAATGAAACAGCATGTCTTAGTGGTTATCTACCACACATACTTGTGAAAAAAGATAGAATATTGTTCATAGATAATTGCACATTTACTCATGATATTCTTCACTTTACCCAATGCGTTGGAGTGCTATATAATTCTGGGCACACCCGTCACATTTAAACATTCATATTGCGCTATATAATTTCGGGAGCACCTGTCACATCATAACATTATCATTATCATGATTTCCACATAGAACACATATCAAACATGTACATAAATAACCCATGGAAAGGAATGGATTTCATCTCATAATAACACATTCATAAGCTTTGAGTTCCCAAAAGAAAGAGGGAACAAGATACATGATATAGGAACCATCAACCTTGAATGAGAGGTAAAAAGTGAGATATTAAAAGAAGAGTTCTTTTGGAAAACATTTTGATGGACATAAAAACCAGTGACAAACATTTATATCCCAGAAAAGTAAAGGAAATGATGAAAAAATGATCTTTGAGGAGTAACCATATCCAAAATGGAGTGAAAGAGGGAGAACCCGAAGGAAGAAAATTGGGTTCGAGATTTCCCCTTACCTTGTACTCGAATGCCTCCTTCTCTTTAATGTCCTGTATGATGACATTATATTCATTAATTAGAAATTCCATAACCTTTTATACATTAATAGGGTTCATTATGGTTTCATTATTTCATATTATGTTGCTTTGGATGACTTATAGAGTTTAAAAACATTGATCGGGGATGTTCATTTTCATGGTTTTCTTGAGCGGTCCACTTGTATTCTTAAATTGATGTTTGGGTAGATCATTGGTAATTATCCAGAACTAGTATTACATGTTATTAATGATATTACAGAATATTGAATGATTATATAATTAGTTATATTAGATCCATGTGTATGTATCATTAGATAAGAATTAAATGAAGATTATTTGGGTTAATTTGAGTGGTTTTTGGATCACAATGACCTCGTTTTAACTTTTACATAGTAATTTGGACATAGGTTATTTCCAAAACATAAAATAGAACATAATATATATAAAATATTCTGGTTCAACCATAAAAATGGTTTCATGACCAGATCTGAAGGTAGAAATGGAAGAAGAGAGCATGTTGTTTTTGAAGGTGATAAATTAACACCACATGAACAACGTTCTCTTTAATAAAATAAAAGGGAGAGGGAAAGGGTGTGGTGTGATATAATATACCATTAGAATCATAAAATTACATTATATGTATAATAATTTAGTTAAAAAATAATTTGGATGAAGATAGGTAGGGAGAGATCAAGAAAGGAACTTGATATTGAAAGGAAATTAAAGGAGAATAGGGAGAGAAATTACCTTTAGAATCTTCCTCTTGAGAACCTCCTTAAAGAAGCTAGGCTTGGTCTTTTGATGATACCAGAAGCTTTTGGACGTGGGGGAGGGGCAAGGGAAGTTTTTTGGGCTGAGTTTAGAGAAGTCTTGGATCTTGAGAGGTGTGAGGAATATAGGGAGTGAAGGGTGGCTTTTATAGTGGAGGGGAGAGGGGTTTGCTTAATATACAATTGATTAGTTTATTAATTTCACCTAAGAAAAGGAATAGTGAGTCTTGGATGACTAAGAATAGTAAAAAAGACATGTGAGTTCGGGATTTTGGTGCTTACATCACTTGTGATGTCATGAATAGTGGGTTTTAATTAAAATGTATTTATATGGTAAATTAATGTATTCTACTATTCACCAAAAATTCAAGTATCTCGGAAAAATCTCAAAAATTTACCCCTACCATTTTTTGACTTGTAGAATCCAAAAATGAATTCTATTTTTCAAAAATAATTCTCTAAATATTATTAATTTAATATTTAAATAAAATCATAATTTACTTAAAAAACAGTTCTTAAGATTAAAAATGATTTTATATTTCTTTCAAAAATTACGTAGGGTATTTTAAAATTATCTAAAACTATTAGACATTGATTCAATACATTATGAATAAATTTAAGGGGAATAAATATTATTTTAAATTAAATAATTAATTATAATTAATTATTTATGACATATAAAATACCAAAAACGTTTACTAAGGTAAAATTGTCACTTTCTAAGTTGTCTAAATTTTATTTTATTATTCATAGGTAATGTTACACTTATTTACTATTCATAAGGGTCATATTACTATTCATAAGGGTAGGTTACTATTCATAAGGGTAGGTTACTATTCACCAAAAATTATTTTTGTTTCATTAGACTCTAAAAATTATCTTGAACACAACCGTGTATGTCAGATTTTTAAAATTCCAAACATAGGGGTGACAAAATTATGTTTAAAGGTCACTTAAGTGTACCTTTTCGTACATTACTATTACACCATTTCAAAGATAAACAACATAATAGTATTACACATGGAGGATCCAGAGGTTTAGTGTCTTGGGAAAACTAGGACCAAACATAACAAATACAAATTTAAGCATAAACATTCATTTAATTTCTTCTTCTATTGCTTCTTATTGTCACTTGTCCTCTCCTTAGTACATGTAGCCACCTGAGGATATACATCAAAAGAGGTGAGCTAAAATCCCAGTAAGAGGATAGATAAGAACAATACATCATGGGGTGATCATAAACATGACATAGGCAAAAGATCATGAACATGAGAGGAGCATAAACAATAAACTTGAAATGTGGCAATGCATAAAAATGAAACATCATGTCTTAGTGGTTAACTACCACACATACTTGTGAACAAATATAGCATCTTGTTCAAACATCATTTCACATTTACTCATGAGATTCGTCACTTTACCCAATTCATTGGAGCACTATATAATTCTAGGCACACCCGTCACATTTAAACATTCATATTGCGCTATATAATTCCGGGTGCACCCGTCACATCATAACATTATCATTATCATGATTTCCACATAGAACACATGTCAAAAATGTACAAAAATAACACATGTAAATGAATGGGTTTCATCTCATAATAACACATTCATAAGCTTTGGGTTCCCAAAAGAAAGAGGGAACAACATACATAATACAAGAACCATCAACCTTGAATGAGAGGTAAAAGGTGAGATCTTGAAAGAAGAGTTCTTTTGGAAAACATTTTGATGGACATAAAAACTGGTGAAAAACATGTTTATCCTAGAAAAGTAATGGAAATGATGAACAAATGATCTTTTAGGAGTAACCATATCAAAAATGGAGTGAAAGAGGGAGAACCCGAAGGTAGAAAATTGGGTTCGAGATTTCCCCTTACCTTGTACTCGAATGCCTCCTTCTCTTTAATGTCTTGTATAATGACATTATATTTATTAATTAGAAATTCTAGAAACTTTTATACATTAATAGGGTTCATTATGGTTTCATTATTTCATATTATGTTCCTTTGGATGACTTATAGAGTTTAAAAACATTGATCGGGGATGTTCATTTTCATGGTTTTCTTGAGCGGTCCACTTGTATTTTTAAATTGATGTTTGGGTAGATCATGGGTAAATATCCAAAACTTATATTACATGTTATTAATGATATTACATAATCTTTAATGATTTTATAATTAGTTATATTAGATCCATGTGTACGAATCATTATATAAGAATTAAATGAAGATTATTTGGGTTAATTTGAGCGGTTTTTGGATCACAACGAACTAGTTTTAACTTTTACTTAGTAATTTGGTCATAGGATATATCCAGAACTTAAAATAGAACATAATATATATAAAATATTCTGGTTCAACCGTAAAAATAGTATCATGACCAGATCTGAAGGTATAAATGGAAGAAGATAGCATGTTGTTTTTGAAGGTGATAAATTAACACCACATGAACAACGTTCTCTTTAATAAAATAAAAGAGAGAGGGAAAGGGTGTGGGGTGATATAATATACCATTAGAATCATAAAATTACATTATATGAATAATACTAGAGTTACAAAACAATTTGGATGAAGATAGGTAGGGAGAGATCATGAAAGTAACTTGATCTTGAAAGGAAATTAAAGGAGAATTGGGAGAGAAATTACCTTTAGAATCTTCCTCTTGAGAACCTCCTTAAAGAAGCTAGGCATGGCCTTTTGATAAGACCGGAAGCTTTTGGAAGTGGGGGAGGGGATAGAAAAGGTGTTTGGATAGAGTTTAGAGAAGGCTTGGAGCTTGAGAGGTGTGAGGAAAAGAGGGAGTGAAGGGTGGCTTTTATAGTGGAGGGGAGAGGAGTTTCCTTAATATAAAATTGATTAGTTTATTAATATCACCTAAGATAAGAAATAGTGAGTCTTGGATGACTAAGAATAGTAAAAAAGACATGTGAGTTCGGGATTTGGGTTCTTACATCACTTGTGATGTCAGGAATAGTGGGTTTTAATTAAAATGTATTTATATGGTAAATTAATGTATTCTACTATTCACCAAAAATTCCAGTATCCCACAAAAATCTCAAAAATTTACCCCAACCATTTTTCGACGTGTAGAATCAAAAAATGAAGTCCATTTTGAAAAAATAATTCTCCAAATATTATTAATTTTATATTTAAATAAAATAATAATTTACTTAAAAAAACAGTTTTTAAGATTAAAACTGATTTTATAGTTGTTTCAAAAATTACGTAGGGTATTATAAAATTATCTAAAACTATTATACATTGATTAAATACATTATGAATACATTTCAGGGGAATAAATATTCTTTAAAATTAATTAATTAATTATAATTAAATATTTATGACTTATAAAATACCAAAAACGTTTACTAAGTTAATATTGTCACTTTCTAAGTTGTCTAAATTTTATTTTATTATTCATAGGTAATGTTACTCTTATTTACTATTCATAAGGGTCATATTACTATTTATAAGGGTAGGTTACTATTCATAAGGTTAGGTTACTATTCACCAAATATTATTTTTTGTTTCATTAAACTCTAAAAACTATCTTGAACACAACCGTGTATGTCGGATTTCTAAAATTCCAAACAAAGGGGTAACAAAATTATGTTTAAAGGTCACTTATCACTTAGTAGGTCATTATTTTATGTTTTTATGACATAAATATAAGAAGGGAATTTTCCATTGAAAAACATTGGGTCATTACATTCTTCCCCCCTTAAGAAATTTCGCCCCTGAAATTTCACTTTACACAAACAGGTGAGGGTACTTCTCCTTCATTGCCTCTTCTGGTTCCCAAGTTGCTTCCTCAAACTTATGGTTCCTCCACAACACTTTGAAAAGGTGGGTTGCCTTCTTGCGTAGAACCTTATAACTTCGGTCCAGAATTTTTACCGGCTGCTCCTCATAGGAGAGATCATCTTCCAGTTGTACCACCTCTGAGTTTAGTACATGTGAGAGGTCTGGTATGTACTTCCTCATTACTGATACATGAAACACATCATGAACTTGGGCCATATTCAGTGGAAGTGCCAGATGATAGGCCACGACTCCTATGCGTTCAAGGATCTAAAAGGGGCCAATGTACCTTGGGCTTAACTTCCCTTTCTTCCCGAATCGCATGACTCTCTTCCATGGAGATATTCGAAGGAAGACTATATCTCCCACGTCGAACTCCAAGACCCTTCGACGGTTTCCAGCATAGCTCTTTTGCCGACTTTGAGTAGCTTTGATGTGTTTCTAGATGACTTGAACCTTATCTGTCATCTCTTGAACAAGATCGAGACCAAGTAGCTTTCGTTCTCCAACTTCATCCCAACAGGTTGGAGTTCTACATCGCTTCCCATAAAGAGCTTCATACGGAGCCATCTGAATACTCAAGTGGAAGCTATTGTTGTATGAGAACTCAACCAATGGGAGATGCTGATCCCAACCACCTTTGAATTCATGAGAGTAGGCTCTTAGCATATATTCAAGTGTCTGAATAGTTCTTTCAGACTGGCCATAAGTTCGGGGGTGATAGGCCATGCTGAAAATTAATTCAGTACTCAAAGCATGTTGAAGGCTCCACTATAACATAGATGTGAACCTCGGATCACGGTCAGAGACAATCAAGAGTGGAACACCGTTCAATCTCACTACTTCCTTCAGATATATCCTTGCAAGTTGTTCAAGTGAGAGGTCTTCCCGAATAGTGATAAAATGGGCAGTCTTGGTGAGTCGATCAACCACAACCCATATTGCATTATTTCCATTTGATGTTTTTTGGAGACTCATGAAAAAGCCCACAATAACATTTTCCCATTTCCAAATGGGTATAGGCAATGGCTGCATCATACCTTTGGACTTTTTCCGCTCAGCTTTAACTTGTTGACATACCAAGCACCTTGATATATATTCTGTAATCTCCTTCTTCATGTTATCCCACCAGCAGTGCTCTCAGAGATCACGATACATCTTGGTACTTCCAGGATGGATAGAGAAAGTTGAGCTATGTGAATTATCCAATAGATCCTTCTTTTTCCCAGGTGATGAAGGCACACAAAGCCGCGTTCTAAACTGAATCACACCATCATCGTCGATATGGAACTATTGCAGCTTCCCTTCCTTTACTGCATTCACCCTCTTTTGTATCTCCATATCATCCCTTTGTGCTTCCTTAATCTTCTATTGGATGGATGGTTGCGCAATAATTTGGGCAAGGTAGGATGTATCCCCTACCCTTATGATTTCCAAATCCATCCTTTGCATATCCAAGAAGATAGGGTCTTTCTCAATCCTCAACATGGATAGAGTAGCAGGTTCTTTCATTCATAGAGCATCAGGTACCTTGTTCGCCTTCCCAGGATGATAGTGAATAGAGCTATCGTAATCCTTGATTTGCTCTAACCATCTCCTTTGACGCATGTTGAGCTCTCTTTGTGTGAATATATACTTTAGGCTCTTGTGGTCGGTGTATATGTCACACTTCTCTCCATAAAGGTAGTGCCGCCAGATTTTCAAGGCAAAAATCACGGCTGCCAGCTCTAGATCATGCGTCGGGTAGTTCTACTCATGGATCTTTAACTGTCGTGAGGCGTAGGCTATCACATTATCATTTTGCATGAGTACACAACCCAAGCCTTTCTTTTAAGCATCACTGTATATCACAAAACTTTCTCCACTTTTCGGTAGTGTGAGTACAGGTGCAGTGATCGACCTTCTTTTTAGATCCTTGAAGCTTCCCTCACATTCATCCGTCCAGACATACTTTACCCCTTTCCTTGTTAACTTAGTTAGCGGGCTTGACAATCTTGAGAAGTTTCTCACAAAACGTCGATAGTACCCAGCTAATCCAAGAAAACTATGGATTTCTGTGACAGTAGAGGGCCTGGGCCATTCCTCAATTGCCTTTGTCTTTGAAGGATCAACAGAAATTCCCTCACTTGTGATCACATGTCCCAAGAACGTTACCTGATTCATCCAATAGTCACAGTTGCTGAACTTGGCATACAATTTCTCTTTTCTCAATGTCGCCAACACAAGTCTTAGATGTTCTTCATGTTCCTCCTTTCTCTTGGAGTAGATGAGAATATCATCGATAAACACTACCACAAATTTGTCGAAGTAATGTCTAAATACTCTATTCATAAAATCCATGAAGATTGCAGGGGCATTAGTAAGTCCAAAGGGCATCACCAAAAACTCATAGTGCCCATACCTTGTACGGAAGGCAGTATTCTGAATATCTTCCTTGTTCACCTTTACCTGATGATTTCCAGAACGAAGATCCACCATTGAGAAGTATTGAGCACCTCTTAACTGATTGAACAAGTCATCAATCCTTGAGAGAGGATACTTGTTCTTTATGGTGATCTCGTTGAGTTCCCGAAAATCGATACACAGCCACATGGTTCCATCCTTCTTCTTCACAAAGATGACTTGCCCACCCCAAGGTGATGCACTAGGGCGTATGAACCCTTTGTCTAGATGCTCTTGCAGTTGCTTCTTTAATTCCTCCAGTTCGATAGGATCCATCCTATAGGGGCACTTCGATATAGGAGTAGCTCTGGGTATGAGTTCAATTGAGAACTCTACCTCACGATCCGGGGGAATTCTGGGTAACTCTTCGAGAAATACATCGGCGTATTCCCTTACGATGGGCATTTCCTCATGGTTGGAACTTTCCTTCGACTCAATCATTTGGGCGAGGTATGATTCTTCATAGGGAATCAACACCCAAACCATGGAAGGATTTCTCAATGGAGATTCATGATCTTCCGTGCATTTTTAGAAGAGCATGGGATGGTTCGGAATATGAAAATATATTTCCTTTTCCCGACAGTTGATATGTTCTCTATATAACGAGAGCCAATCCATTCCCATTATAGCGTCAAATTCCACCAAGGGAAGTATTATGAGATTTTCCGGAAGAATCTTCCCACATACGTCAATAGGAGAAGATTCAAACACTTGGGTTGCAATGATTGCACCACTTGGTCTTTTTACAGATATCTCTACTTCAAGGTTTCGGGGCTTCGATTCTATAGTTCTAGCAAACTTGCAAGATATAAAGGAATGCGTAGAACCAGAATCAAATAATACTTTTTCCATTCTTGAGTGAATAGGAAGTGTACCTTGTACGACTTCATTATCATGATCCACCTCCGTAGTAGTAATGGAATAATCCTTCCCTTGTTCCTTGGGCTTTGGTGGTTGCTGGCGCTGATTTCCCTCGACAGCTCAAGGTTTAGTGCACTAGTTTGAATAGTCCCCTATCTCCCTACAGTTGTTGCATTGAACCGCAAGTGGTTCTCTCCTTTCATCGGCTATATTATCCTTCCTTTTCATGTATTTTCGACACTCGTGAGCAAGGTGTCCTTCTTTCCCACACTTGATGCATTTCCCCGTCCCTTTGAGGCAGTTCCCATGGTGCAACTTCGCACATTTTTGGCATGTGGGTCGTTGTGTTTTCTTCCCACCATTGTCATTAGATCCACCGGCTTGAAACTACATCTTCCTTTTCTTATCACCATTGCCAAGGGACTATTCTACAAACTCCATCTCCACTTTGAGAGCACACCGAACAACTTCTTCATAACTCCCAAAGTCTCAAATTGAAAGAGCCTTTTGAAGATGTGGTTTTAATCCACTAAAGAATCTATCATTTTTGCTATCATTTTTTATAACAAAACCCAATTCATACCTTGTGAGCCTTGTCAAATTTGGTTTATAGGATGTGACAGATTCTCCTTCTTTTTTCTTGAGCTCTATGAATTCTCTCTCCATCTTCGTGCGAAGAGTTCTTGGGAAGTACTTATTATGAAACATTATCTTAAAGTCTTCCCATTCCATCTCTTCAATTTCCTCCCTTGGCTTGGTGTTCTTAATCAAAGCCCACCATTGATCGGCTTCTCCATCTAGACGATAAACGGCTAGAGTCACCTTCTCCATCTCAGAACAGTGAAGAAAAGAAAATATCATCTCCATGGAGTTGACCCATTGTTCCGCATCTAGTGGATCAGAAGATCCACAAAACGTCGATGGTCATTGCCGCATAAAACATTCGATAGCTAGTTTCTCCCTCTTTGGTGAAGGAGAACGTTCCCCATTATTATGGTTGTTGTTCATAACCTGAGATAATTGTGTAAGAATCGCCATGAGGTTTTGAACTCCACCTCCAAAATCATCGGGGATGTCGTTCAGGGAATCGTTGCATTGGCCCTCTCAAGAGTTGTGGCCTGATTTCTCCTGGTTCCCACCATTTTCTAAAATAGATAAAGTTAGAACAAAACATAAGTAAAAAATTCATGAATAACTTATTCATTTAAACAATTTACCTTGTACGAATCATTAGAGTCTAATGTAACGACCCAAAGTTTTTCAATGGAAAATTCCCTTCTTATATTTATGTCATAAAAACACAAAATAATGAACTATGAAGTGATAAGTGACCTTTAAACATAATTTTGTCACCCCTATGTTTGGAATTTTAAACATCCGACATACACAGTTGTGTTCAGGATAGTTTTTAGAGTCTAATGAAACAAAAATAATTTCAGTGAATAGTAACCTACCCTTATGAATAGTAACCTACCCTTATGAATAGTACTATGACCCTTGTGAATAGTAAATAAGAGTACCATTACCTATGAAATATAAAATAAAATTTAGACAACTTAGAAAGTGACAATTTGACATTAGTAAACGTTTTTGGTATTTTATAAGTCATAAGTAATTAATTATAATTAATTAATTAATTTAAAAGAATATTTATTCCTCTGAAATATATTAATAATGTATTGAATCAATGTCTAATAGTTTTAGATAATTTTATAAGACCCTACATAATTTTTGAAAGAACTATAAAATCAGTTTTAATCTTAAAAACTGTTTTTTAAGTAAATTAGGATTTTATTTAAATATTAAATTAATAATTTTTAGAAAATTATTTCTAAAAAATGGACTTCATTTTTGGATTCTACACGTCGAAAAATGGTTGGGGTAAATTTTTGAGATTTTTCTGAGATACTTGAATTTTTGGTGAATAGTAGAATACATTAATTTACCATATAAATTCATTTTAATTAAAACCCACTATTCATGACATCACAAGTGATTTAAGCACCCAAATCCCAAACTCACATTTCTTTTTTACTATTATTAGTCATCAAAGACTCACTATTCCTTGTCTTAGGTGAAGTTAATAAACTAATCAATTTTATATTAAGGAAACCCCTCTCCCCTCCACTATTAAAGCCACCCTTCATTCCCTCTTTTCATCACACCTCTCAAGCTCCAAGTCTTATCTAAACTCTGCCCAAACTCCTTCTCTAGCCCCTCCCCCAGATCCAAAAGCTTCTGGTCTCATCAAAATACCAAGCCTAGCTTCCTTAAGGAGGTTCTCAAGAGGAAGATTCTAAAGGTAATTTCTCTCCCTATTCTCCTTTAATTTTTTTTCAAGTTCAAGTTCCTTTCTTGATCTCTCCCTACCTATCTTCATCCAAATTGTTTTGTAACTCTAGTATTATAAATATACTGTAATTGTATGATTCTAATGGTATATTATATCACCCCACACCCTTTCCCTCTCCCTTTTATTTTATTAAAGAGAACGTTGTTCTTGTGGTGTTAATTCAGATCTGGTAATGAAACCATTTTTATGGTAGAACCAGAATATTTTTTATATATATTATGTTCTATTTTATGTTCTGGAAATAACCTATGGCCAAATTACTAAGTAAAAGTTAAAACGAGTTCGTTGTGATCCAAAAACCGCTCAAATTAACCCAAATAATCTTCATTTAATTATTATCTTATCATTCGTACACATGGATCTAATATGACTCATTATAAAATCATTCAAGCTTCTATAATATCATTAATAACAATGTAATTTCAGTTCTGGATATTTACGCATGATCTACCCAAACATCAATTTAAGAATACAAGTGGACCACTCAAGAAAACCATGAAAATGAACATCCCCGATCAATGTTTTTAAACTCTATAAGTCATCCAAAGGAACATAATATGAAATAATGAAACCAGAATTAACCCTATTAATGTATAAAAGGTTCTAGAATTTCTAATTAATGAATATAATGTCATTATTGTCACGACCCGCCCTCGGGGTCCGTGCCGTGACTACCCCAAGCCCGCCTTCCATAGGCCAGGGGCTGGCGACTAGCACCAAGGCGTAAATCCCTGTAAAAAGGGAAGGCATTGCCTTTGTAAAGTAAACAAACACCACAGAGTAAACAAGCGGAAAGTAAACACTAAACAAAGCAGAGTACGACTGAAAGTGCGGAAAGGTAAATGGGCCAGAATACAAACCCAAACTGAAAGTAAAGTACAACTCAAAAAGGGAAAAACAGCAACTGAAAAGTAAAATCCGCTTCTCCGAGCTGTCCACTGGAAATCCCACCTGAAGGGTGGGTACAGATAGCTCCTCTGCTCCACGGGTCCCGCCGTCCGCTCCGTGCACGTCCCGCCCAGTGGTCCACCTCCTGGTACCGTTCCGCTCTGCAAGCCTCAGCTAAGGTCAACGCTGTCCGTCGTCTGCAACCAACACAATGTAGTGCGGGCAAAGCCCGTGCAGGGGTGAGTATAAGCTACTCAGTAGGGACCCCGAGACCACTGAAGGTCTCACAAATCCACAAAGGATAAACCACGAAGAAAAGAACAATCACAAAGTAATAACCGACACTGCTTAGGTATATACCCATACATATACCTAAGTCATCAATTTAAATACGCTCCAACCTCCGAGCCCAAGTACAACTCAGTCCACACAGGAAAGTAAACGTATTCCACACAGGAAAGCAAAACGTAATCCACACAGGATTGCACAACACAATCCACACAGGAAAGCAATAGGATTCAGCTCACACAGGTATACTTCTTCAAGGACGATAAAGATGATCACTGATCCATGTAAGTCGTCGGACCCACGAAGGATCGATAGGTAACTAACCCCCGCAAAGACCCACACAGGATCGGGCCCACACAGGACCTGTAGGCGCTGGCTCACACAGAACCGCTGAGCGCAAGGACCCACACAGGATCGGGCCCACACAGGACCTGTAGCACTGATCCACGTAGGATCGCTGAGTGCTGTAGTCGTCGTCGTCGAATCCACACAGGATCTCTGTACTGTCGTCGTCGAATCCACACAGGATCTCTGTACTGTCGTCATCGCAGTCACAGTAGCAGTCGTAGCAGTAGTAGCAGTTGTAGCAGTCGCAGCCAGCACTAGGGTTCCCGCACACAGCAAGCTCGTTCGGAGGGTCTGCTCAACGAGCCGAGAGGCTGATACATCAACTGTCACAAAGACCAGAGTTGATGTATCCAAAAGTTCCGTATCGTCAACAGGAACTCAACGCAACAGACGGCGCGTCGATCGGACGCCCGGTCTGAGAGTTATTGGCATTTTCGTCACCGGGGCCCGGTTGGTTTTTAAGGCTAAACCAACCCGACCGTACTCCACCTGCGTCCAAACCTCGGGCGGAGTATTCCAAAAGATCCGTCTCACTAAGAGGAACACAACGCGACTGACGGCACGTCAATCGGACGTCCGTAGCTCAAGATATGAGCGTTTCCGCTCCGAAGGCCTGGTTGGTTTCGTGAACGAACCAACCCGGCCGAACTCAAAGTAAACCGAAACCTTGAGTGAGATATACCGAAACGACCGTCTCGATGCAAGGATCGCGTTGCCGCAGACGGTTCGTCATTCGGAGGTCCGAGGCTCAAGATATGGCCCAAAAACCGATTCTGGTTCGAAACGGGGGGGTCTGGGTCCGGACCGACCCGGCCCGACCCCCCCTGGGCGGCGCGGCGGCGCGGCGGGCCGCGGCGGCCTGGCGCCGCGAGGGGCCGCACGCGGGGGCTAAGCCTCCGCTGATTGAAGCGGCGCGGCCTTTGTGCCGCGCCTTTGCAACAAACGGCCCCCACGTGGGGGCCGGTTTAATAAAGAGAACCGAGGGGCTGCTGCCCCCCTTTCATGGAACCGCCCCCCTCTTAAAGAGGGGGGTTTTACATGCTGGTCGGGGGATTAATTCCCCCGGTTTAATGTCTTCCGGCCGGCCAGCTGGCCGGCCGGTTTTCTCCAACGGGACCGGAAATTCCGGTCCCCCCTTCGGCTTCCGACGCCGGCGGCCCGGCCGCCGGTCTTCTCTTCCGCCGCGGCCCGGAACCGGCCGCGGTCTCCTCGTCCCGCCGCGGCCCGGAACCGGCCGCGGTGTTCGTCGTCCGGCGCGGTGCGACGGCACCGTGCCCCTTTCGCCGTGCCTTGATTCCTTTCAACGCGGCGCGACGGCGTCGCGTTCTTGAAGATTCTACCTCGGCGTAGCGCGACGGCGCCGCGTAAAATAAAAGCACGATTATCAGCGTGGTGCGACGGCACCACGCCACTTGCCTCCACCCGCAAGAATAAACAAGAACGATGGAGGGGGTTTCGGCCGTGTTCGTGTGGTCCGTCCCCCTCACGTTAAAATAATAACGCAACTTAAATAATTCAAGCCACACGTTAGACTTGCTATTCACGATCAAGAATAAAAATTAAGGAAACCAAAAAGAAATCAACAACCCCTACCTCGGGTATAAGGTTCGAAGATTGTGAACGTTCCGCGGAAGACGACGTCGCGGAGGTCGGGCGTCGCGGTAGCCGTTCGTCAAATCCGATGACGAAGGGATGCGTTCGAAGAGACACGTCGTTGGAGAAACTTGTACGCCGACGAAGGTTGTCCGAGGAAGAAGTGGCGTCCCCTTCGTTGACACGGTAAATGAAGAATGGGGGTGCGGCGTTCTTCGTCGGAGCTTGAGCATTCTTCGTCAAGATGAACGTTCTTCGAGTTCTTCGTCAGAGTTGAAGAAGAAGAATAGCTCTCCACCTCTCAAGAAGACAAACAAATAACCCAAAATAAAATAAGACAACAACTTATTTTATTATTACATAACACAATAGAATTTCAAAAGTTTGAAATTCAAAAGGATTAACTCCCATAATTAAATAAGTAACTCAAGTCAATAAATGAGGCGTTAAGGGAGTTGGGAGAATTTGAAAGGATTAGGGGTTCGTGTGGGCCCCACCACACTTAATCCTCCCAAGGGAGGTTAAGTGGGTGTGGGTCCCACTTCCAACCCCCCTTTGGTAGGTTTTATCAAGTTATAATAAAATTTGTTCTACACAAATTTTATTTAACTCAAACTAAAAACCCCAAAATTAACTTTCAACCCGCAACAAACGCAACTCCCGAAAAGGTCTCTTTAACCGAAAATCGGCGCTGCGAGTTCATCGGTGCCCTCGGATTTCAATTCCGAGCACCGGATCAAAAGTTAGGAATTCCCGCTCGTTCGTTCACTGAACGTACCCGAGCCAAACTTCGGAAATTAATTCCGGGCACTCCGGGCCACGGAATCAGGTGCCGTCTGAAACCGCCCTCTTGTAAAATTCTAAAGAAAATTAAGAAAAAATTTCCCTTGAATTTTACGGGTCTTTACATTACTCCCACCTCAGGGCTTTACGTCCCCGTAAAGATACATCAAAAACTAGGGAAACAAATGAGGGTACTGAGCACGCATCTGAGCCTCCCGCTCCCAAGTGATCTCCTGGAGATTCTCGTGCTGCCATCTGATGCGCACAAGAGGAATCGATCGCCCACGCAGGACCCGCTCCTGTCGATCCTCTATCTCCACCGGGACCTCCGTAAAAGTCGCCCCATTGTCAACGTCAAGCTCCCCATGGTCAATGATGTGCGTCGGGTCGTGCACGTATCTCCTCAGCTAAGATACGTGGAAGACGTCGTGCACCCGGTGCAACTGAGGTGGTAGAGCCAGGCGATAAGCCACCTCACCAATCCTGCTGAGAATCTGGAAAGGTCCGATGAAGCGCGGAGATAACTTGCCGCCTCGGCCAAATCTCCGAATACCACATCGAGGTGAGACCCGCAAGAAGACGTGGTCGCCATCCTCGAACTCTAGTGGCCTCCGCCTCCTGTCAGCATAAGACTTCTTCCAGCTCTGAGCTGTCCTCATCCGCTCCTGGATGACCTGGACCTTCTCTGTCGTGGCCTGGACCATCTCCGGTCCCACCAGTGCTGACTCTCCAGGGTCTGTCCAGCACAAAGGAGATCTACAAGGTCGGCCGTACAACGCCTCATACGGTGCCATCCCGATGGTGGAGTGGTAGCTGTTGTTGTACGCAAACTCCACCAAGGGTAGGTGGTCCTCCCAGCTACGACCAAAGTCGATGACACATGCGCGGAGCATGTCCTCGAGTGTCTGAATGGTCCTCTCCGTCTGACCATCCGTCTGAGGGTGAAAAGCGGTGCTAAGACGTAGATGCGTCCCGAACGCCTCCTATAACCCCTTCCAAAGCCGGGAAGTAAAGAGGGCATCTCGATCGGAGACGATAGATGATGGCACGCCGTGGAGCCGCACAATCTCCTGAACGTAGAGACATCCCAAACTCTCTACTGAGCCCTGCTCTCTGATGGGTAAGAAGTGTGCCGACTTGGTGAGTCGGTCAACAATTACCCAGATGGAGTCGTGACATCTGGAAGTGCGTGGAAGTTCAGTCACGAAGTCCATAGATATGCCGTCCCACTTCCACTCCGGAACCTCCAAGGGCTGTACCAAACCCGCTGGTACCTGATGCTCTGCCTTCACCTGCTGGAAGGTGAGGCATCGAGAAACGAACTCGGCTACTGCCTTCTTCATTCCCGGCCACCAGTGCTGTCGTCTGATGTCCTGGTACATCTTCGCCACTCCAGGATGTACCGCTAAAGGAGAAGTGTGAAACTCTCTTAGTACTTCCTCTCGCAATGCGACTGGCACCATGGTACGTCCTATGAAAAGGATGTCGTGCTCTGCTCCAAGGGAGAAACCATCAGGTGCCTGTCCCGAGGATATCTGTGCTCGCCGTGTCTCACAGTCAGCGTCCCCATGCTGTGCCTCCCTGACTCGCTGCAGTAGTGGAGGGGTGACTGTGAGAGACTGGAGGAAGGCTGCTCCATCTCTATCCACGAAGGTTATCTGCAAAGAGGCTAGCTGCTCCGTCGCCTCCTCAAGTAGCTGAATGCCCGTTCTCCTGCTGAGGGCATCAGCTACTACGTTCCCCTTCCCAGGAGTATAGACTATCTCAAAGTCATAGTCCTGGAGGAACTCGAGCCATCGTCGCTGTCTCAGGTTTAGGTCCTTCTGCGAGAAGATATACCTGAGACTCTGATGATCGGAAAAGACTGTAAAGCGCTCACCCATCAGATAGTGTCTCCATGTCTTCAGAGCGAAGAACACTGCTGCTAACTCCAGGTCATGGGTAGCGTAGTTCTGCTCATGCGGCCTCAACTGATGTGATCCATAGGCGATCACGGCCCGCTCCTGCATCAGAACACATCCGAGTCTGGTCCCTGATGCATCGCAGTAGACTACGTACCCTACTCCCTCCTCAGGCAACCTCAAGATAGGTGCGCTAGTCAATCTCTGTCTTAGCTCTTGGAAGCTCTATTGACATCTGTCTGACCACACGAAGGGTTTCCCCTTCTTCATCAAAGCTGTGAGTGATGCTGCAACTCTAGAGAAGTCTAGTACGAATCTCCGATAGTATCCAGCTAGTCCCAAGAAATTCCGAACCTCAGTCACGCTCCTGGGTGGCTCCCAAGCTAACACAGCCTCAATCTTCGCGGGATCCACTGCAACTCCCGCCTCAGAGATAACGTGTCCCAAAAAGTGGACCTCACGTATCCAGAACTAGCACTTCGAGAGCTTACCATAAAGTTGGTGCTCTCGGAGTGTGTTAAGAACAACTCGCAAGTGATAGGCGTTCTCCTCCTCTGTCGTAGAGTAAATCAGAATGTCGTCTATGAAGACCACGACAAACCGATCGAGGTATGGCTGAAAGATCATGTTCATGAGAGCCATGAACACTGCTGGAGCATTGGTTACACCGAAAGGCATAACCAAGAACTCATAGTGGCCATACCGACATCTGAAGGCCGTCTTCTGCACATCCTCGTCTCTGACTCTGAGCTGATGATAGCCTGACCTGAGGTCTATCTTCGAGAACCACCGTGCTCCCTTGAGCTGATCAAAGAGGTCATCAATCCTCGGTAGCGGATACTTGTTCCTCACTGTCACCTGGTTCAGGCGATGATAGTCAACACAAAGTCGCAAGCTCCCGTCCGCCTTCTTGGCGAACAATATCGGGGAAGCCCAGGGTGAAACACTGGGTCGGATGAATCCCTTGCCCTGCAAGTCCTCCAACTGTACCCGTAGCTCTCGAAGCTCGGCGGGGGCCATCCGATATGCTGGAGTGGATATCGGGGCTGTCCCGGGGTACAAGTCAATATAAAAGTCTACCTCTCTGCGAGGAGGTAGCCCTGGAACGTCGTCGGGAAAAACGTCCGTAAACTGATCCACCACTGCAGGAAAACCGGGACTCCGCACGTCAACTGCTCCAAGGATAAGGCTAGCCAACTGATGAGTGATGGGTTGTCCTCTCCTCCGCGGAAGTCCATCCTGTGCTGATAAGGCTCCCTTCTCGCCGGTGAAGGTGAACCTGCTCCTGTTGGTGCGTACACAACGCACCTTGCGCCTAAAACAGTCAATCTGTGCATGGTCCGTAGATAGCCAATCCATGCCCAAGATGACGTCGTAAGGCCTCGACGCTGCTACAAGAAGATCCCAGCCGAAGCTCTCGCCTCCTAGAGTAAGCTCACACTGCTGGCACTAGTGCGTAATCGTCGAGTCTGCTCCCGTAGGAGTCTCTAGCCGTAAGGATCGAGCCAACGGCTCTGTCGGAATTTCCGAGCTCCGAACAAGGGCAGCGGCTATGAAAGAATGACTCCCTCCTGTGTCTATAAGAACTGCAGAAAGGGTGGAATAGACACAGATAGTACCTCGAATCATCTCGGGTGCGCCGTGGTCGTAGGCCTCTGCTGCCTGGAGCTGTGCCTGTCGCTGCCCGCCAGCTCCCTGTGGTCGGGGTGGACCTCCTGGTGGTGGTGGTGGTAGAGCCTAAAAGCGTCGGCCACCACCAGCTGCTCGTCCAGCTCCTCTGCCTCGTCCGCCTCCTCCCTGCGGACCACCACGGTCGATCCTCTGCCTCTGACTCGGTGGTCCATCAACTGACTGCTGCTCCTCGGCACGGCGGGTCGGGCAGTCACGAGCCATGTGGCCCTGCCCGCTGCACGAGTAGCACTGTCTGCCTCTCGTAAGACTGGCTCCGCGCTGTGTGGCCCGCACTGCTGAGCCAGTGCACTGAGATCGTCTGCCTGAAGGTCTGGTCTGTCTGGACCCCTGAGTCGTCCGTCGACTGCCTGCTGCAGATGACTCTGCCACGTGCCGCCCTGCGGTGGGTCGCTGTGCTGGTGTAGACTCAGCAAGGAAGCTCTCGATCAGAAGGGCCCGCTCCAGTACTCCTGTCTGAGTCGGTATGCTGAGGGAGATCAGCGATGCCCTGATCTCGTGTCTCAAACCCTGCTCGAAGGTCCGGGCCTGGAAGAATGGGTCCCGTACCATGTCGGTCGAGTAGCGCGAGAGATCGGTAAATCTCGCCGAGTACTGAGCGACCGTCATGCTGCCCTGCCGCAGCTGTAGAAGCTCCTGGATACGCACCGCACGAAGGGTGGCTGGGAAAAACTCCGAGCAGAAAAGGCTCTCAAAGTCCATCCAAAGTAGAGATGCCTCATCGTGCACCTGGAGCATCAAGCTCCACCATCGTCCTGCTGCTGCGTGTAGTAGGCTCGCAGCGAGGATCACCATGAGGTCTGCTGGTGTCCTCACTAGCCTAAACACTCGAACCACTGCCTCCAGCCAGTCCTCTGCTGCCTGGGGATCCGTCTCCCCGTGAAACCTGGGTGGTCGCTGGCGCTGAAACTCATGCAGTGCGCTGAGGCGACGTGCATCGTCAGCGGCTGCTGCTGGAAGCATCGGGGGATCGGCGGGTAAAGCTACTGCCGGTGCCACTACTGGAAAAGGGCCCTGCACCGAGGCCTCGTCGCTCGGTGGGCTGTCGTCACGCTCGACTCTCGGAACCCTAGCTGGCTGCCGTCGTGGGGCCATCCTGAAAAGGAAACAGGTGCGCCACGGTCAGAACAGTATACCTGGTGAGCTGATATAAGTAATCACAAAGAAAAATTTGAGACACACACGCAATCAATGTTTTCATGCATTAAGTCGGAAATCAGAAGTCAGGGTCCTGGTGTAGGGATACGTCGGCCGCCGCACCAACACTGGACTCCCTGGACTGATAACCACACTCAATACGCTAAACATTATTGCTTCACATAGAAAATATCAGAGTTCATGGTAGAACCGAACTCCTCTGATACCAATTTTTCACGACCCGCCCTCGGGGTCCGTGCCGTGACTACCCCAAGCCCGCCTTCCATAGGCCAGGGGCTGGCGACTAGCACCAAGGCGTAAATCCCCGTAAAAAGGGAAGGCATTGCCTTTGTAAAGTAAACAAACACCACAGAGTAAACAAGCGGAAAGTAAACACTAAACATAGCAGAGTACGACTGAATGTGAGGAAAGGTAAATGGGCCAGAATACAAACCCAAACTGAAAGTAAAGTACAACTCAAAAAGGGAAAAACAGCAACTGAAAAGTAAAAGCCGCTACTCCGAGCTGTCCACTGGAAATCCCACCTGAAGGGTGGGTACAGATAGCTCCTCTGCTCCACGGGTCCCGCCGTCCGCTCCGTGCACGTCCCGCCTAGTGGTCCACCTCCGGGTACCGTTCCGCTCTGCAAGCCTCAGCTAAGGTCAACGCTGTCCGTCGTCTGCAACCAACACAACGTAGTGCGGGCAAAGCCCGTGCAGGGGTGAGTATAAGCTACTCAGTAGGGACCCCGAGACCACTGAAGGTCTCACAAATCCACAAAGGATAAACCATGAAGAAAAGAACAATCATGAAGTAATAACCGACACTGATTAGGTATATACCCATACATATACCTAAGTCATCAATTTAAATACGCTCCAACCTCCGAGCCCAAGTACAACTCAGTCCACACAGGAAAGTAAACGTATTCCACACAGGAAAGCAAAACGTAATCCACACAGGATTGCGCAACACAATCCACACAGGAAAGCAATAGGATTCAGCTCACACAGGTATACTTCTTCAAGGACGATAAAGATGATCACTGATCCATCTAAGTCGTCGGACCCACGAAGGATCGATAGGTAACTAACCCCCGCAAAGACCCACACAGGATCGGGCCCACACAGGACCTGTAGCACTGATCCACGTAGGATCGCTGAGTGCTGTAGTCGTCGTCGTCGAATCCACACAAGATCTCTGTACTGTCGTCGTCGAATCCACACAGGATCTCTGTACTGTCGTCGTCGCAGTCACAGTAGCAGTCGTAGCAGTAGTAGCAGTTGTAGCAGTCGCAGCCAGCACTAGGGTTCCCGCACACAGCAAGCTCGTTCGGAGGGTCCGCTCCACGAGCCGAGAGGCTGATACATCAACTATCACAAAGACCAGAGTTGATGTATCCAAAAGTTCCGTATCGTCAACAGGAACTCAACGCAACAGACGGCGCGTCGATCGGACGCCCGGTCTGAGAGTTATTGGCATTTTCGTCACCGGGGCCCGGTTGGTTTTTAAGGCTAAACCAACCCGACCGTACTCCACCTACGTCCAAACCTCGGGCGGAGTATGCCAAAAGATCCGTATCACTAAGAGGAACACAACGCGACTGACGGCACGTCAATCGGACGTCCGTAGCTCAAGATATGAGTGTTTCCGCTCCGAAGGCCCGGTTGGTTTCGTGAACGAACCAACCCGGCCGAACTCAAAGTAAACCGAAACCTTGAGTGCGATATACCGAAACGACCGTCTCGATCCAAGGATCGCTTTGCCGCAGACGGTTCGTCATTCTGAAGTCCGAGGCTCAAGATATGTCCCAAAAACTGATTCTGGTTCGAAACGGGGGGGTCCGGGTCCGGCCCGACCCCCCCTGGGCGGCGCGGCGGGCCGCGGCGGCCTGGCGCCGCGAGGGGCCGCACGCGGGGGCTAAGCCCCCGCTGATTGAAGCGGCGCGGCCTTTGTGCCGCGCCTTTGCAACAAACGGCCCCCACGTGGGGGCCGGTTTAATAAAGAGAACCGGGGGGCTGCTGCCCCCCTTTCATGGAACCGCCCCCCTCTTAAAGAGGGGAGTTTTACATGCTGGCCGGGGGATTAATTCCCCCGGTTTAATGCCTTCCGGCCGGCCAGCTGGCCGGCCGGTTTTCTCCAACGGGACCGGAAATTCCGGTCCCCCCTTCGGCTTCCGACGCCGGCGGCCCGGCCGCCGGTCTGCTCTTCCGCCGCGGCCCGGAACCGGCCACGGTCTCCTCGTCCCGCCGCGGCCCGGAACCGGCCGCGGTGTTCGTCGTCCGGCGCGGTGCGACGGCACTGCGCCCCTTTCGCCGTGCCTTGATTCCTTTCAACGCGGCGCGACGACGTCGCGTTCTTGAAGATTCTACCTCGGCGTAGCGTGACGGCGCCACATAAAATAAAAGCACGATTATCCGCGTGGTGCGACGGCACCACGCCACTTGCCTCCACCCGCAAGAATAAACAAGAACGATGGAGGGGGTTTCGGCCGTGTTCGTGCGGTCCGGCCCCCTCACGTTAAAATAATAACGCAACTTAAATAATTCAAGCCACACGTTAGACTTGCTATTCACGATCAAGAATAAAAATTAAGGAAACCAAAAAGAAATCAACAACCCCTACCTCGGGTATAAGGTTCGAAGATTGTGAACGTTCCGCGGAAGACGACGTCGCGGAGGTCGGGCGTCGCGGTAGTCGTTCGTCAAATCCGATGACGAAGGGATGCGTTCGAAGAGACACGTCATTGGAGAAACTTGTACGCCGACGAAGGTTGTCCGAGGAAGAAGTGGCGTCCCCTTCGTTGACACGGTAAACGAAGAATGGAGGTGCGGAGTTCTTCGTCGGAGCTTGAGCGTTCTTCGTCAAGATGAACGTTCTTCGAGTTCTTCGTCAGAGTTGAAGAAGAAGAAGAGCTCTCCACCTCTCAAGAAGACAAACAAATAACCCAAAATAAAATAAGACAACAACTTATTTTATTATTACATAACACAATAGAATTTCAAAAGTTTGAAATTCAAAAGGATTAACTCCCATAATTAAATAAGTAACTCAAGTCAATAAATGAGGCGTTAAGGGAGTTGGGAGAATTTGAAAGGATTAGGGGTTCGTGTGGGCCCCACCACACTTAATCCTCCCAAGGGAGGTTAAGTGGGTGTGGGTCCCACTTCCAACCCCCCTTTGGTATGTTTTATCAAGTTATAATAAAATTTGTTCTACAAAAATTTTATTTAACTCAAACTAAAAACCCCAAAATTAACTTTCAACCCGCAACAAACGCAACTCCCGAAAAGGTCTCTTTAAGCGAAAATCGGCGCTGCGAGTTCATCGGTGCCCTCGGATTTCAATTCCGAGCACCGGATCAAAAGTTAGGAATTCCCGCTCGTTCGTTCACTGAACGTACCCGAGCCAAACTTCGGAAATTAATTCTGGGAACTCCGGGCCTCGGAATCAGGTACCGTCTGAAACCGCGCTCTTGTAAAATTCTAAAGAAAATTAAGAAAAAATTTCCCTTGAATTTTACGGGTCTTTACAATTATACCGGACATTAAAGAGAAGGAGGCATTCAGGTACCAGGTAAGGGGAAATCTCGAACCCAATTTTCTTCCTTCGGTTTCTCCCTCTTTCACTCCATTTTTGATATGGTTACTCCTCAAAGATCATTTTTTCATAATTTTATTTACTTTTCTGGTATATACATGTTTTTCACTGGTTTTTATGTCCATCAAAATGTTTTCCAAAAGAACTCTTCTTTCAAGATCTCACCTTTTACCTCTCATTCAAGGTTGATGGTTTTTGTATCATGTATGTTGTTCCCTCTTTATTTTGGGAACCCAAAGCTTATGAATGCATTATTATGAGATGAAAACAATTCCTTTCCATGGGTTATTTATGTACATGTTTGATATCTGTTCTATGTTGTAAGCATGATAATGATAATGTTATGATGTGACGGGTGCGCCCGGAATTATATAGCGCTCCAATGCATTGGGTAAAGTGATGAATCTCATGAGTAACTGTGAAATGATGTGTGAACAAGATTCTAGCTTTGTTCACAAGTATGTTTATTAGTTAACCACTAAGACATGATGTTTCATTTTTATGGATTGCCACATTTCAAGTTTATTGTTTATGCTCCTCTCATGTTCATGATCTTTTTCCTATGTCATGATTATGCTCACCCCATGATGTATTGTTCTTATCTATCCTCTTACTGGGATTTTATCACACCCCTTTTGATATATATCCTCAGGTGGGTACATGTACGAAGGAGAGGACAAGTTCCAATAAGAATCAATTGAAGAAGAAATTAAATGAATGTTTATGCTTAAAGTTGTATTTGTTATGTATGGTCCTAGTTTTCCCAAGACACTAAACCTCTGGATCCTCCATGTGTAATACTATTGTGTTTTTTATCTTTGAAATGATGTAATAGTAATGTAAGAAAAGGCCGGGTCACTATAGTTGGTATGAGAGGAATGTTTTAGTTAATTTGGGAATTAGTATTAGAAAACCCTAGAGAAAACCTCTAGCATAAGAATAAGTACAAACACATACACAAGAACATTTACCTAGGGATCCCATATGTTATGTTTTTGGTATAATTGTTTAAATGAATAAGTTATTAATGCTGTTGTTACTTATTTTTTGTTCTAACCTTCTCTATTATAGAAAATGGTGGGAACCCGGAGAAATCAGGCCACAACTCTTGCGAGGGCCAATGCAACGATTGGCAGAACGACATCCCCAACGATTTTGGAAGTGGAGTTCAAAACTTCATGGCGATGCTTACCCAATTATCTCAGGTTATGAATAATAACCATAATAATGGGTAACGTCCTCCTTCAACAAAGAGGGAGAAACTAGCTATCAAATGTTTTATGCGGCAAAGACCATCGAAGTTTTGTGAATCTTCTGATCCACTAGTTGCGGAACAATGGGTCAACTCCATGGAGAAGACATTTTCTGTTTTTCACTGTTCCGAGATGGAGAAGGTGACTCTAGCCGTTTATCATCTAGATGGAGAAGCCGATCAATGGTGGGCTTTGATTAAGAACACCAAGCCAAGGGAGGAAATTGAAGATATGGAATGGGAAGTCTTTAAGATAATGTTTCTTAATAAGTACTTCCCAAGAACTCTTCGCACGAAGATGGAGAGAGAATTCATAGAGCTCAAGAAAAAAGAAGGAGAATCTGTCACAACCTATGAAGAAAATTTCACAAGGCTCTCAAGGTATGATTCGGGTTTTTTATCAACAATGATAGAAAAATTGATAGATTCTTTAGTGGATTAAAACCACATCTTTGAAAGGCTCTTACAATTCGAGACTTTTGGAGTTATGAAGAAGTTGTTTAGTGTGCTCTCAAAGTGGAGATGGAGTTTGGGGAATGGTCCCATGGCTATGGTGATATGAAAAGAAAGATGGAGTTTCAAGATGGTGGATCTAATGAAAAAGGTGGGAAGAAAACACAACGACCCACATGCCAAAAATGTGGGAAGTTGCACCATGGGAACTGCCTCAAAGGGAAGGGGAAATGCTTCAAGTGTGGGAAAGAAGGACACCTTGCTCACAAGTATCGAAAAGACATTAAATAGAAGGATGATGTAGCCGATGAAAGGAGAGAACCACTCGTGGTTCAATGCTACAACTGAAGGGAGATAGGTCACTATTCAAACCAGTGCACTAAAACTCGAGCTCTCGAGGGTAATCAGCGCCAGCAACCACCAAAGCCAAAGGAACAAGGGAAGGATTATTCCATCACTACTGCAAAGGTTTATCATGATAATGATTTCATACAAGGTACACTTCCTATTCACTCAAGAATGGAAAAAGTCTAATTTGATTCTGGTTCTACGCATTCCTTTATATCTTGCAAGTTTGCTAGAACTATAAAATCGAAGCCCCGAAACCTTGCAGTAGAGATATCTGTAAAAACAGCAAGTGGTGCAATCATTGCAACCCAAGTGTTTGAATCTTCTCATGTTGACGTATGTGGGAAGATTCTTCCGACAAATCTCGTAATACGTCCCTTGGTAAAATTTGACGCTATATTGGGAATGGATTGGATCTCGTTATATAGAGCACATATCAAATGTTGGGAAAAGGAAATATATTTTCATATTCTGAACCATCCCACGCTCCACTACAAATGCAAGGAATATCATGAATCTCCTTTGATAAATCCTTCAATGTTTTGGGTGTTGATTCCCTATGAAGAAGCATACCTCACCCAAATGATTGAGTTGAAGGAAAGTTCCAACCTTGAGGAAATGCCCATTGTAAGGGAATACGACGATTTATTTCCCGAAGAGTTACCCAGAATTCCCCGGGATCTTGAGGTAGAGTTCTCAATTGAACTCATACCAAGAGCTACTCCTATCTCGAAGTGGCCCTATAGGATGGCTCCTATCGAACTGGAGGAGTTAAAGAAGCAGCTGCAAGAGCATCTGGAAAAAGGGTTCATACGCCCTAGTGCATCACCCTGGGGTGCGCCAGTTCTCTTTGTGAAGTAGAAGGATGGAACCATGCGACTGTGTATCGATTATCCGGAACTCAACAAGATCACCATAAAGAACAAGTATCCTCTCCCAAGGATTTATGACTTGTTCGATCAGTTAAGAGGAGCTCAATACTTCTCAAAGGTGGATATTCATTCTAGATATCATCAGGTAAAGGTGAATAAGGAAGATATTCAGAAGACTGCCTTCCGTATAAGGTATGGACACTATGAGTTTATGGTGATGCCCTTTGGACTTACTAATGCCCCTGCAATCTTCATGGATTTGATGAATTGAGTCTTTAGACATTACCTCGACAAATTTGTGGTAGTGTTTATCGATGATATTTTCATCTAATCCAAGATCAAGGAGGAACATGAAGAACATCTAAGACTTTTTTTGGCGACATTGAGAAAGGAGAAGTTGTACGTGAAGTTCATAAAGTGTGACTTTTGGATGAATCATGTCACGTTATTGGGACATGTGATCACAAGTGAGGGAATTTCTATGGATCCTTCAAAGACAAAGGAAATTGAGGAATGGTCCATGCCCTCTAGTGTCGCAGAAATCCATAGTTTTCTTGGATTAGCTGGGTACTATCGATGTTTTGTGATAAACTTCTCACGATTGTCAAGCCCACTAACTAAGTAAACAAGGAAAGGGGTAAAGTATGTCTGGACGGATGAATGTGAGGGAAGCATCAAGGAGCTAAAGAGAAGGCTGGTCACTACACCGGTACTCACACTACCGAAAAGTGGATAAAGTTTTGTGATATACAGCGATGCTTCAAATAAAGGATTGTGTTGTGTACTCATGAAAAATGATAATGTGATAGCCTACGCCTCACGACAGTTGAAGATCCATGAGTATAACTACCCAATGCATGATCTAGAGCTGGCAGCGGTGATTTTTTCCTTGAAAATCTGGTCGCACTACCTTTATGGAAAGAAGTGTGACATATACACCGACCACAAGAGCCTAAAGTATATATTCACACAAAAAGAGCTCAACATGCGTCAAAGGATATGGTTAGAGCTAATCAAGGATTACGATTTCTCTATTCACTATCATCATAGGAAGGCGAACAAGGTAGCTGATGCTCTAATCAGGAATGAACCTGCTACTCTATCCATGTTGAGGATTGAGAAAGACCCTATCTTCTTGGATATGCAAAGGATGGATTTGGAAATCATAAGTGTAGGGGATACATCATACCTTGCCCAAATTATTGCACAACCATCCATCCAACAGAATATTAAGGAAGCACAAAGGGATGATGTGGAGATACAAAAGAGGGTGAATGCAGTAAAGGAAGGGAAGATGCAAGAGTTCCATATCGACGATGATGGTGTGATTCGGTTTGGAGCGTAGCTTTGTGTGCCTTCATCACCCGGGATAAACAAGGAGCTATTGGATAATGCACATAGCTCAACTTTCTCTATCCATCCTGGAAGTACCAAGATGTATCGTGATCTCCGAGAGCACTTATGGTGGGATAACATGAAGAAGGATATTGCGGAATATATATCAAGGTGCTTTGTATTTCAGCAAGTTAATGCTGAGTGGAAAAAGTCCAAAGGTATGATGCAGCCATTGCCTATACCCATGTGGAAATGGGAAAATGTTACTATGGACTTTGTCACGGGTCTCCCGAAAACATCAAATAAAAATAATGCAATATGGGTTGTGGTTGATCGACTCACCAAGACTGCCCATTTTATCGTTATTCGGGAAGATCTCTCACTTGAGCAACTTACAAGGATATATGTGAAGGAAGTAGTGAGATTTCATGGTGTTCCACTCTCGATTGTCTCTGAACATGATCCAAGGTTCACATCTAAGTTCTGGAAGAGCCTTCAACATGCTTTGAGTACTGAATTAAATTTCAGCACGGCCTATCACCCCCAAACTGATGACCAGTCTAAAAGGAATATTCAGACACTTGAAGATATGCTAAGAGCCTTCTCTCATGAATTCAAAGGTGGTTGGGATCAGCATCTCCCATTGGTGGAGTTCTCATACAACAATAGCTTCCACTCGAGTATTCAGATGGCTCTGTATGAAGCTCTTTATGGGAAGCGATGTAGAACTCCAACCTATTGGGATGAAGTTCTAGAACGAAAGATACTTGGTCCCGATCATGTTCAAGAGATGAAAGAGAAGGTTCAAGTCATCCAGAAGCACATCAATGCTGCTCAATGTCAGCAAAAGAGCTATGCTGACAACCTTCAAAGGGACTTGGAGTTCGACGTGCGAGATAAAGTCTTCCTTCGAATATCTCAAAGGAAGAGAGTCATGCGATTCGTGAAGAAAGGGAAGCTAAGCCCAAGGTACATTAGCCCCTTTGAGATCCTTGACCGCATAGGAGCTGTGGACTATCGTTTGGAACTTCCACCGAATATGGCTCAAGTTCATGATGTGTTTCATGTATCACTACTGAGGAGGTACATAGTAGACCCCTCACATGTACTAAACTCGGAGGTGGTAAAGCTGGAAGATGATATCTCCTATGAGGATCAGCAGGTAAAAATTCTTGACCGAAGTGATAAGGTTCTACACAACAAGACAACCCTCCTTGTCATAGTGTTGTGGAGGAAACATAAGTTTGAGGAAGTAACATGGGAACCAGAAGAGGCAATGAAGAAGAAGTACCCTCACCTGTTTGTGTAAAGTGAAATTTCGAGGGCAAAATTTCTTAAGGGGGGAAGAATTTAACGACCCAAAGTTTTTCAGTGGAAAATTCCCTTCTTATCTTTATGTCATAAAAACACAAAATAATGAACTACGAATGGATAAGTGACCTTTAAACATAATTTTGTCACCCCTATGTTTGGTATTTTAAAAATCTGACATACATGGTTGTGTTCAAGATAGTTTTTTGAGTCTAATGAAACAAAAATAAGTTTTAGTGAATAGTAACCTACCCTTATGAATAGTAACCTACCCTCATGAATAGTAATATGACCCTTATGAATAGTAAATAAGAGTAACATTACCTATAAATAATAAAATAAAATTTATACAACTTAGAAAGTGACAATTTGACCTTAGTAAACGTTTTTGGTATTTTATAAGTCATAAATAATTAATTATAATTAATTAATTAATTTAAAAGAATATTTATTCCCTTGAAATGTATTCATAATGTATCGAATCAATGTCTAATAGTTTTAGATAATTTTATAACACACTATGTAATTTTTTAAAGAACTATAAAATCAGTTTTAATCTTAAAAACTGTTTTTTAAGTAAATTATGATTTTATATAAATATTAAATTAATAATATTTAGAGATTTATTTTTGAAAAATGGACTTCATTTTTCGATTCTACACGTCGAAAAATGGTTGGGGTAAATTTTTTAGATTTTTCTGAGATACTTGAATTTTTGGTGAATAGTAGAATACATTAATTTACCATATAAATACATTTTAATTAAAACACACTATTCCTGACATCACAAGTGATGTAAGCACCCAAATACCTAACTCACATGTCTTTTTTACTATTCTTAGTCATCCAAGACTCACTATTCCTTGTCTTTTGTGAAACTAATAAACTAATCAATTTTATATTAAGGAAACCCATCTCCCCTCCACTATAAAAGCCACCCTTCACTCCCTCTTTTCCTCACACCTCTCAATCTCCAAGACTTCTCTAAACTCTGCCCAAACACCTTCCCTTGCCCCTACCCCACGTCCAAAAGCAGCTGGTCTCATCAAAAGACCAATCCTATCTTCCTTAATGAGGTTCTCAAGAGGAAGATTCTAAAGGTAACTTATCTCCCTATTCTCCTTTAATTTCCATTCATGTTCAAGTTCCTTTCTTGATCTCTCCCTACCTATCTTTATCCAAATTGTTTTGTAACTCTAGTATTATACATATACTATAATTTTTTGATTCTAATGGTATATCATATCACCCCACACCCTTTCCCTCTCCCTTTTATTTTATTAAAGAGAACGTTGTTCATGTGGTGTTAATTTATCACCTTCAAAATCAACATGCTCTCTTCTTCCATTTCTACCTTCAGATCTGGTCATAAAACCATTTTTATGGTTGAACCAGAATATTTTATATATATTATGTTCTATTTTATGTTCTTGAAATATCCTATGGCCAAATTACTAAGTAAAAGTTCAAACGAGTTCGTTGTGATCCAAAAACCGCTCAAATTAAGCCAAATAATCTTCATTTAATTCTTATCTAATGATTCGTACACATGTATCCAATATAACTCATTATTAAATCATTAAAGCTTCTGTAATATCATTAATATCATGTAATATCAGTTCTGGATATTTACCCATTATCTACCCAAACATCAATTTAAGAATACAAGTGGACCGCTCAAGAAAACCATGAAAATGAACATCCCCGGTCAATGTTTTTAAACTCTATAAGTCATCCAAAGGAACATAATATGAAATAATGAAACCAGAATGAACCCTATTAATGTATAAAAGGTTCTGGAATTTCTAATTAATGAATATAATGTCATTATATAGGACATTAAAGAGAAGGAGACATTCTAGTACCATGTAAGGGGAAATCTCGAACCCAATTTTCGTCCTTCGGGTTCTCCCTCTTTCACTCCATTTTTGATATGGTTACTCCTAGAAGATCATTTGTTCATCATTTCCTTTACTGTTCTGGGATATACATGTTTTTCCCTGGTTTTTATGTCCATCAAAATGTTTTCCAAAAGAACTCTTCTTTCAAGATCTCACCTTTTACCTCTCATTCATGGTTGATGGTTCTTGTATCATGTATGTTGTTCCCTCTTTCTTTTGGGAACCCAAAGCTTATGAATGTGTTATTATGAGATGAAACCCATTAATTTCCATGGGTTATTTATGTACATGTTTGATATGTGTTCTATGTGGAAAGCATGATAATGATAATGTCATGATGTGACGGGTGCGCCCGGAATTATATATTGCAATATGAATGTTTAAATGTGACAGGTGCGCCCGGAATTATATAGAGCTCCAATGAATTGGGTAAAGTGATGAATCTCATGAGTAAATTTGAAATGATTTGTGAACAAGATTCTATCTTTTTTCACAAGTATGTGTGGTATTTAACCACTAATACATGATGTTTCATTTTTATGCATTTCCACATTTCATGTTTATTGTTTATGGTCCTCTCATGTTCATTATCTTTTGCCTATGTAATGATTATGCTCACCCCATGATGTATTTTTCTTATCTATCCTCTTACTGGGCTTTTAGCTCACCCCTTTTGATGTATATCCTCATGTGGCTACATGTACTAAGCAGAGGACAAGTGCCAATAAGAATCAATAGAAGAAGAAATTAAATGAATGCTTATGCTTAAAGTTGTATTTGTTATGTATGGTCCTAGTTTTCCCAAGACACTAAACCTCTGGATCCTCCATGTGTAATAATATTATTATGTTTACTTATGTTTTGTTCTAACCTTCTCTATTTTAGAATATGGTTGGAACCTGGAGAAATCAGGCCAACAACTCTTGTGAGGGCCAATGCAACAATTCCCCGAACGACATCCCCAATTATTTTGGAGGTGGAGTTGAAAACATCATGGAGATGTTACCCAATTATCCCAGGTTATGAATAATAACCATAATAATGGGGAACATCCTCCTTCACCAAAGAGGGAGCAACTAGCTATCGAATGTTTTATGCGGCAACGACCACCGACGTTTTGTGGATCTTCTGATCCACCAGTTGCGGAAAAATGGGTCAACTCCGTGGAGAAAATATTTTCTATTCTTCACTGTTCCGAGACGGAGAAGGTGACTCTAGCCGTTTATCGTCTAGATGGAGAAGCCGATCAATGGGGGGCTTTGATTAAGAACACCAAGCCAAGGGAGTAAATTGAAGAGATGGAACGGGAAGACTTTAAGATAATTTTTCTTCATAAGTACATCCCAAGAACTCTTCACTCGAAGATGGAGAGATAATTCATAGAGCTCAAGCAAAAAGAAGGAGAATCTATCACAACCTATGAAGCAAATTTCACATGGCTCACAAGGTATGATTCGGGTTTTGTTATCAACAATGATAGAAAAATACATAGATTCTTTACTGGATTAAAACCAAATCTTTGAAAGGCTCTTGCAATTCGAGACTTTGGGAATTATGAATAAGTTGTTCGGTGTGCTCTCAAAGTGGAGATGGAGTTTGGAGAATGGTCCCATGGCTATCGTCTGGCACTTCCACCGAATATGGCTCAATTTCATGATGTGTTTCATGTATCACTACTAAGGAAGTACATACCAGACCCCTCACATGTACTAAACTCATAGGTGGTACAGCTAAAAGATGATCTCTCCTATGAGGAGCAGTCGGTAAAAATTCTAGACCGAAGTGATAAGGTTCTACGCAACAAGACAACCCGCCTTGTCAAAGTGTTGTGGAGGAACCATAAGTTCGAGAAAACAACTTGGGAACCAGAAGAGGCACTGAAGGAGAAGCACCCTCACCTATTTGTGTAAAGTGAAATTTCGGGGGTGAAATTTCTTACGGGGGGAAGAATGTAACGACCCAAAGTTTTTCAATGGAAAATTCCCTTCTTATATTTATGTCATAAAAACACAAAATAATGAACTACGAAGTGATAAGTGACCTTTAAAAATAATTTTGTCACCCATATGTTTGGAATTTTTAAAATCCAACATACACGGTTGTGTTCAAGATAGTTTTTAGAGTCTAATGAAACAAAAATAATTTTTTGTGAATAGTAACCTACCCTTATGAATAGTAACCTACCCTTATGAATAGTAATATGACCCTTATGAATTGTAAATAAGAGTAACATTACCTATGAATAATAAAATAAAATTTAGACAACTTAGAAAGTGACAATTTGACCTTAGTAAAGGTTTTTGGTATTTTATAAGTCAAAAATAATTAATTATAATTATTTAATTAATTTAAAAGAATATTTATTCCCCTGAAATGTATTCATAATGTATTGAATCAATGTCTAATAGTTTTAGATAATTTTATAAGACCCTACGTAATTTTTGAAAGAACTATAAAATCAGTTTTAATATTAAAAACTGTTTTTTTAAGTAAATTATGATTTTATTTAAATATTAAATTAATAATATTTAGAGAATTACTTTTGAAAAATGGACTTCATTTTTGGATTCTACACGTCGAAAAATGATTGGGGTAAATTTTTGAGATTTTTACTTGAATTTTTGGTGAATAGTAGAATACATTAATTTACCATATAAATACATTTTAATTAAGACCCACTATTCCTGACATCACAAGTGATGTAAGCAACCAAATCCCAAACTCACATGTCTTTTTTACTATTATTAGTCATCCAATACTCACTATTCGTTGTCTTAGATGAAATTAATAAACTAATCAATTTTATATTAAGGAACCCCCTCTCCCCTCCACTATAAAAGCAACCCTTCACTCCCTCTTTTCCTCACACCTCTCAAGCTCCAAGCCTTCTCTATCCTCTGCCCAAAAACCTTCCCTAGCCCCTTCCCCACGTCTAAAATCTGCTGGTATCATCAAAATACCATGCCTATCTTCCTTAAGGAGGTTCTCAAGAGGAAGATTCTAAAGGTAATTTCTCTCCCTATTCTCCTTTAATTTCCTTTCAAGTTCAGGTTCCTTTCTTGATATCTCCCTACATATCTTCATCCAAATTGTTTTGTAACTCCAGTATTATACATTTACTGTAATTTGATGATTATAATGGTATATTATATCACCCCACACCCTTTCCCTCTCCCTTTTCTTTTATTAAATAGAACGTTGTTCATGTGGTGTTAATTTATCACCTTCAAAAACAACATGCTCTCTTCTTCCATTTCTACCTTATGATCTGGTCATGAAACCATTTTTATGGTTGAACCAGAATATTTTATATATATTATGTTCTATTTTAAGTTCTGGAAATAACCTATGGCTAAATTACTAAGTAAAAGTTAAAATGAGTTCATTGTGATCCAAAAAACCGCTCAAATTATCCCATATAATCTTCATTTAATTCTTATCTAATGATTCGTACACATGTATCTAATATAACTCATTATAAAATCATTCAAGATTCTATAATATCATTAATAACATGTAATATCAGTTCTGTATATTTACCCATGATCTACCAAAACATCAATTTTAGAATACAAGTGGACCGCTCAAGAAAACCATGAAAATGAACATCCCTGATCAATGTTTTTAAACTCTATAAGTCATCCAAAGGAACATAATATGAAATAATGAAACTATAATGAACCCTATTAATTTATAAAAGGTTCTAGAATTTCTAATTAATGAATATAATGTCATTATACAGGACATTAAAGAGAAGGAGTCATTCGAGTAGAAGGTAAGGGGAAATCTCGAACCCAATTTTCTTCCTTCAGGTTCTCCCTCTTTCACTCCATTTTTGATATGATTACTCCACAAAGATTATTTGTTCATCATTTACTTTACTTTTTTGGGATATAAATGTTTGTCACTAGTTTTTATGTCCATCAAAATGTTTTCCAAAATAACTCTTCTTTCAAGATCTCACCTTTTACCTCTCATTCAAGGTTGATGGTTCTTGTATCATATATGTTGTTCCCTATTTCTTTTGGGAACCCAATGCTTATGAATGTGTTATTATGAGATGAAAATCGTTCCTTTCCATGGGTTATTTATGTACATGTTTGATATGTGTTCTATGTGGCAAGCATGATAATGATAATGTCATGATGTTACTGGGGCGCCTGGAATTATATAGCGCAATATGAATGTTTAAATGTGACGGGTGTGCCCCGAATTATATAGCGCTCCAATGCATTGGGTAAAATGATGAATCTCATGAGTAAATGTGAAATGATGTGTGAAAAAGATGATAGATTTTTTCACAAGTATGTGTGGTAGTTAACGACTATGACATGATGTTACATTTTTATGCATTGCCGCATTTCAAGTTTATTGTTTATGCTCATCTCATGTTCATGATCTTTGGTCTATGTCATGATTGTGCTCACCCAATGATGTATTGTTATTATCTATACTCTTACTGGGATTTTAGCTCACCCCTTTTGATGTATATCTTCAGGTGGCTACATGTACTAAGGAGAGGACAAGTTCCAATAAGAAGCAATAGAAGAAGAAATTAAATGAATGTTTATGCCTAAAGTTTTATTTGTTATGTATGGTCCTAGTTTTCCCAAGTCACTAAACCTCTGGATCCTCCATGTGTAATACTATTATTTTTTTATCTTTGAAATGATATAATAGTAATGTAAGAAAATTCTGGGTCTCTATAGTTGGTATTAAAGGAAAGGTTTAGTTAATTTGGGAATTAGGATTAGTAAACCCTAGAGAAAACCTCTAGCAGAAGAATAAGTACAAACACATACCCAAGAAAATTTACCTAGGGATCCCATATGTTATGTTTTTGGTATAATTGTTTAAATGAACAAGTTATTCATGAATTTTTTACTTATGTTTTGTTCTAACCTTCTCTATTTTAGAAAATGGTGGAAACCAGGAGGAATCAGGCCAACAACTCTTGCAAGGGCCAATGAAATGATTGCCCGAACGACATACCCAATGATTTTGGAGGTGGAGTTGAAAACATCATGGCTATGCTTACCCAATTATCTCAGGTTATGAATAATAACCATAATAATGGGGAATTTCCTCCTTCACCAAATAGGGAGAAACTAGCTATAGAATGTTTTATGCGGCAACGACCACCGACGTTTTGTGGATCTTCTGATCCACTAGTTGCGGAACACTAGGTCAACTCCATGGAGAAGATATTTTCTGTTCTTCACTATTCCGAGACGGATAAGGTGACTCTAGCCGTTTATCGTCTAGATGGAGAAGCCGATCAATGGTGGGCATTGATTAAGAACACCAAGCCAAGGGAGGAAATTGAAGAGATGGAATGGGAAGACTTTAATATAATGTTTCTTAATAAGTACGTCCCAAGAACACTTCGCACAAAGATGGAGAGAGAATTCATAGAGCTCAAGCAAAAAGAAGGAAATCTGTCAAAACCTATGAAGCAAATTTCACAAGGCTCGCAATGTATGCTTTGGGTTTTGTTATCAACAATGATAGCAAAATTGATAGATTATTTAGTGGATTAAAACCACATCTTCGAAAGGCTCTTTCAATTCGAGACTTTGGGAGTTATGAAGAAGTTGTTCGGTGTGCTCTTAAAGTGGAGATGGAGTTTGGAGAATGGTCCCATGGCTATGGTGATAAGAAAATAAAGATGGAGTTTCAAGTCGGTGGGTCTAATGACAAAGGTGGGAAGAAAACACAACGACCCACATGCAAAAAATGTGGGATGTTGCACCATGGGAACTGACTCAAAGGGATGGGGAAATTCTTCAAGTGTGGGAAAGAATGAAACCTTGCTCACGAGTGTCGAAAAGACATGAAAAGGAAGGATAATTTAGCCGATGAAAGGAGAGAACCATTCGTGGTTCAATGCTACAACTATAGGGAGCTAGGGAACTATTCAAACCAGTGCACTAAACCTCGAGCTCTCGAGGGTAATCAGTGCCAGCAACCACCAAATCCAAAGGAACAAGGGAAGGCTTATGCCATCACTACTACGGAGGTGGATCATTATAATGAAGTCATACAATGTATACTTCCTATTCACTCAAGAATGGGAAAGGTCTTATTTGATTCTGGTTCTACGCATTCCTTTATATCTTGCAAGTTTTCTAGAACTATAGAATCGAAGCCCTGAAACCTTGAAGTAGAGATATCTGTAAAAACACCAAGTGGTGCAACCATTGCATCCCAAGTGTTTGACTCTTCTCCTGTTGACGTATGTGGGAATATTCTTCCAGAAAATCTAGCAATACTTCCCTTGGTGGAATTTGACGCTATAATGGGAATGGATTGGCTCTCGTTATATAGATCACATATCAGCTGTCGGGAAAAGGAAATATATTTTCATATTCTGAACCATCCCATGCTCCTCTACAAATGCAAGGAAGATCTTGAATCTCCTTTGAGAAATCCTTCAATGGTTTGGGTGTTGATTCCCTATGAAGAATCATACCTCGCCCAAATGATTGAGTCGATGGAAAGTTCCAACCTTGAGGAAATTCCCATCATAAGGGAATACAGCGATGTATTTCCCGAAGCGTTACCCGGAATTCTCCCGGATCGTGAGGTAGAGTTCTCAATTGAACTCAAACCCAGAGCTACTCCTATCTCGAAGTGCCCCTATAGTATGGCTCCTATCAAACTGGAGGAGTTAAAGAAGCAGCTGCAAGAGCATCTGGACAAAGGGTTCATATGCCCTAGTGCATCACCATGGGGTGCGCCAGTGCTCTTTGTGAAGAAGAAGGATGGAACCATGAGGCTGTGTATCAATTATCAGGAACTCAACAAGATCACAATAAAGAACAAGTATCCTCTCCCAAGGATTGATGACATGTTCGATCAGTTAAGAGGAGCTCAATACTTCTCAAAGGTGGATCTTCGTTCTGGATATCATCAGGTAAAGGTGAAGAATGAAGATATTCAAGAGACTGCCTTCTGTACAAGATATGGGAACTATGAGTTTTTGGTGATGCCCTTTGGACTTACTAATTCCCCTGCAATCTTCATGGATTTGATGAATAGAGTCTTTAGACATTACCTCGAAGAATTTGTGGTAGTGTTTATCGATGATATTCTCATCTACTCCAAGAGAAAGGAGGAACATGAAGAACATCTAAGACTTGTGTTAGCGACATTGAGAAAGGAGAAGTTGTACGCCATGTTCAGAAAGTGTGACTTTTGGATGAATCAAGTCAGATTCTTGGGAAATGTGATCATAAGTGAGGGAATTTCTATGGATCCTTCAAAGACAAAGGCAATTGAGGAATGGACCAGGCCCTCTATTGTCACAGAAATCCGTAGTTTTCTTGGATTAGCTGGGTAATATCGACGTTTTGTGAGAAACTTCTCATGATTGTCAATCCCGCAAACTAAGTTAACAAGGAAAGGGGTAAAGTATGTCTAGACGGATGAATGTGAGGGAATCTTCAAGGATCTAAAGAGAAGGCTGATCACTGCACCTGTACTCACACTACCGAAAAGTGGAGAAAGTTTTGTGATATACAGCGATGCATCAAAGAAAGGCTTGGGTTGTGTACTAATGAAAAATGATAATGTGATATCCTACGCCTCACGACAGTTGAAGATCCATGAGTAGAACTACCTGACGCATGATCTAGAGTTGGAAACCGTGATTTTTTCCTTGAAAATCTGGTGGCACTACCTTTATGGCGAGAAGTGTGACATATACACCGACCACAAGAGCCTAAAGTATATATTCACACAAAAAAGAGCTCAACATGCATCAAAGGAGATGGTTAGAGGTAATCAAGGATTATGATTGCTCTATTCACTATCATCATGGGAAGGCGAACAAGGTAGCTGATGCTCTAAGCAGGAAAGAACCTGCTACTCTATCCATGTTGAGGATTGAGAAAGACCCTATCTTCTTGGATATACAAAAGATGGATTTGGAAATCATAAGGGTAGGGGATACATCCTACCTTGCCCAAATGATTTCACAACCATCCATCCAACAGAAGATTAAGGAAGCACAAAGGGATAATGTGGAGATACAAAAGAGGGTGAATGCAGTAAAGGAAGGGAAGCTGCAAGAGTTCCATATTGATGATGATGGTGTGATTCGGTTTTGAATGTGGCTTTGTGTGCCTTCATCAACCGGGATAAAGAAGGAGCTATTTGATAATGCACATAGCTCTAATTTCACTATCCATCCTAGAAGTACCAAGATGTATCGTGATCTCCGAGAGCACTTCTGGTGGAATAACATGAAGAAGGATATTGCGGAATATATATCAAGGTGCTTGGTATGTCAGCAAGTTAAAGCTGAGCGGCAAAAGTCCAAAGATATGATGCAGCCATTGCCTATACCCATGTGGAAATGGGAAAATGTTACTATGGACTTTGTCACGGGTCTCCCGAAAACATCAAATGGAAATAATACAATATGGGTTGTGGTTGATTGACTCACCAAGACTGCCCATTTTATCGCTATTCGGGAAGACCTCTCAATTGAAAAACTTTCAAGGATATATGTGAATGAAGTAGTGAGATTGCACGGTGTTCCACTCTCGATTGTCTCTGACCGTGATCCATTGTTCACATCTAATTTCTAGAGGAGCATTCAACATGCATTGTGTAATGAAATAAATTTCAGCACGGCCTATCACCCCCAAACTAATGGACAGTCTGAAAGGATTATTCAGACACTTGAAGATATTCTAAGAGCCTGCTCTCTTGAATTGAAAGGTGGTTGGCATCAGCATCTCCCATTGGTTGAGTTCTCATACAACAATAGCTTCCACTCGAGTATTCAGATGGCTACGTATGATGCTTTTGTGGGAAGCGATGTAGAACTCCAACCTGTTGGGATGAAGTTGGAGAACGAAAGGTACTTAGTCCCGATCATGTTCAATAGATGACAGAGAAGGTTCAAGTCATCCAGAAACACATCAAAGCTGCTCAAAGTCAGTAAAAGAGCTATGCTAACAACCGTCGAAGGGACTTGGAGTTCGACGTGGGAGATAAAGTCTGCCATCGAATATCTTCATGGAAGAGAGTCATGCGATTCGGGAAGAAAGGGAAGTTAATCCCAAGGTACATTGGCCCCTTTGAGATCCTTGACCGCATAAGAGCTGTGGCCTATCGTCTGGCACTTCCACCGAATATGGCTCAAGTTCATGATGTGTTTCATGTATCACTACTGAGGAAGTACATACCAAACCCCTCACATGTACTAAACTCAGAGGTGGTACAGCTGGAAGATGATCTCTCCTATGAGGAGCAGCCGGTAAAAATTCTAGACCGAAGTGATAAGGTTCTACGCAACAAGACAACCTGCCTTGTCAAAGTGTTGTGGAGGAACCAGAAGTTTGAGGAAGCAACTTGGGAACCAGAAGAGGCAATGAAGGAGAATTACCCTCACCTGTTTGTGTAAAGTGAAAATTTGGGTGTGAAATTTCTTAAGGGGGGAAGAATGTAACGACCCAAAGTTTTTCAATGGAAAATTCCATTCTTATATTTATGTCATAAAAACAGAAAATAATGAACTACGAAGTGATAAGTGATCTTTAAACATAATTTTGTAACCCCTATGTTTGGAATTTTTAAAATCCGATATACACGGTTGTGTTCAAGAGAGTTTTTAGAGTCTAATGAAACAAAAATAATTTTTAGTAAATAGTAACCTACACTTATGAATAGTAACCTACCATTATGAATAGTAATATGACCCTTATGAATAGTAAATAAGAGTAACATTACCTATGAATAATGAAATAAAATTTAGACAACTTAGAAAGTGACAATTTGACCTTAGTAAACGTTTTTGGTATTTTATAAGTCGTAAATAATTAATTATAATTAATTAATTAATTTAAAATAATAGTTATTCCCTTGAAATGTATTCATAATCTATTGAATCAATGTCTAATAGTTTTAGATAATTTTATAAGACCCTACGTAATTTTTGAAAGAACAATAAAATCAGTTTTAATCTTAAAAACGGTTTTTTTAAGTAAATTATGATTTTATTTAAATATTAAATTAATAATATTTAGAGAGTTATTTTTGAAAAATGGACATCATTTTTTGATTCTACACATTGAGAAATGGTTGGGGTAAATTTTTGAGATTTTTCTGAGATAAATGAATTTTTGGTGAATAATAGACTACATTAATTTACCATATAAATACATTTTAATTAAGACCCACTATTCCTGACATCACAAGTGACGTAAGCACCCAAATCCCGAACTCACATGTCTGTTTTAGTATACCTTGTCATCCAAGACTCACTATTCCTTGTCTTAGGTGAAATTAATAAACTAATCAATTTTATATTAAGGAAACCCCTCTCCACTCCACTATAAAAGCCACCCTTCACTCCCACTATTCCTCACACCTCTCAAGCTCCAAGACTTCTCTAAACTCTGCCCAAAAACCTTCCCTAGACCCTCCCCCACGTCCAAAAGCTTTTGGTCTCATCAAAAGTCCAATCATTGCTTCCTTAAGGAGGTTCTCAAGAGGAAGATTCTAAAGGTAATTTCTCTCCCTATTCTCCTTTAATTTCCTTTCAAGGTCAAGTTCCTTTCTTGATCTCTCCCTACATAATTTCATCCAAATTTTTTTGTAACACAATTATTATACATATAATGTAATTTTATGATTCTAATGGTATATTATATAACCCCACACCCTTTCCCTCTCCCTTTTATTTTATTAAAGAGAACGTTGTTCATGTGGTGTTAATTTATCACCTTCAAAAACAACATGCTCTCTTCTTCCATTTCTACCTTCAGATCTGGTAATGAAACCATTTTTATGGTTGAAACAGAATATTTTATATATATTATGTTCTATTTTATTTTATGGAAATAACCTATGGCCAAATTACTAAGTAAAAGTTAAAACGAGTTCGTTGTGATCCAAAAACCTCTCAAATTAACCCAAATAATCTTCATTTAATTCTTATCTAATGATTCGTACACATGTATCTAATATAACTCATTATAAAATCATTAAAGCTTTTTTAATATCATAAATAACATGTAATATCAGTTCTGGATATTTACCCATGATCTTTACAAACATCAATTTAAGAATAGAAGTGGACCGCTCAAGAATACCATGAAAATGAACATCCCCGATCAATGTTTTTAAACTCTATAAGTCATCCAAAGTAACATAATATGAAATAATGAAACCAGAATGAACCCTATTAATGTATAAAAGGTTCTGTAATTTCTAATTAATGAATATAATGTCCTTATACAGGACATTAAAGAGAAGGAGGCATTCGAGTTCAAGGTAAGGGGCAATCTCGAACCCAATTTTCTTCCTTCGGGTTCTCCCTCTTTCACTCCATTTTTGATATGGTTACTCCTGAAAGATCATTTGTTAATCATTTCCTTTACTTTTATGGCATATAAATGTTTGTCACTAGATTTTATTTCCATCAAAATGTTTTCCAAAAGAACTCTTCTTTCAAGATCTCGCATTTTACCTCTCATTCAAGGTTGATGGTTCTTGTATCATGTATGTTGTTCCCTCTTTCTTTTGGGAAGCCAAAGCTTATGAATGTGTTATTATGGGATGAAACCCATTCCTTTCCATGTGTTATTTATGTACATGTTTGATATGTGTTCTATGTGGAAAGCATGATAATGATAATGTTATGATGTGATGGGTTCTCCCGAAATTATATTGTGCAATATGAATGTTTAAATGTGACGGGTGCACTTGAAAATATATAGCGCTCCAATGCATTGGGTAAAGTGATGAATCTCATTAGTAAATGTGAAATGATGTGTGAAAAAGATGCTATATTTGTTCACAATTATTTCTTATAGTTAACCACTAAGACACGATGTTTCATTTTTATGCATTGCCACATTTCAAGTTTATTGTTTATGCTCCTCTCATGTTCATGATCTTTTGCCTATGTCATGATTATGCTCACCCCATGATGTATTGTTCTTATATATCCTCTTACCGGGCTTTTAGCTCACCCATTTTGATGTATATCCTCAGGTGGATACATTTACTAAGGATAGTACAAGTGCCAATAAGAAGCAATAGAAGAAGAAATTAAATGAATGTTTATGCATAAAGTTGTATTTGTTATGTATGGTCCTAGTTTTCCCAAGACACTAAATCTCTGGATCCTCCATGTGTAATACTATTATATTTTTTATCTTTGAAATGATGTAATAGAGACCCTAACTTTTATTACATTACTATTACATCATTTCAAAGATAAACAACATAATAGTATTACACATAGAGGATCCAGAGGTTTAGTGTATTGGGAAAACTAGGACCATACATAACAAATACAACTTTAAGCATAAACATTCATTTAATTTATTATTTTATTGCTTCTTATTGGAACTTGTCCTCTCCTTTGTACATGTAGCCACCTTAGGATATAAATCAAAAGGGGTGAGCTAAAATCCCAGTAAGAGGATAGATTAGAACAATAAATCATGGGGTGAACATAATCATGACATAGGAAAAATATCATGAACATGAGAGGAGCATAAACAATAAACTTGAAATGTGGCAATGCATAAAAATGAAACATCATGTCTTAGTGGTTAACTACCACACATACTTGTGAGAAAATCTTGCATACTTTTCACACATAATTTCACATTTACTCATGAGATTCATCACTTTACCCAATGCATTGGAGCACTATATAATTCCGGGTGCACCCGTCACATTTAAACATTCATATTGCGCTATATAATTCCGGGCGCACCCGTCACATCATAACATTATCATTATCATGCTTGCCACATAGAACAAATATCAAACATGTACATAAATAACCCATGGAAAGTAATGGGTTTCATCTCATAATAGAACATTCATAAGCTTTGGGTTCCCAAAAGAAAGAGGGAACAACATACATGATACAAGAACCATCATCCTTGAATGAGAGGTAAAAGGTGAGACCTTGAAAGAAGAGTTCTTTTGGAAAACATTTTGATGGACATAAAAACCAGTGACAAACATGTATATCCCATAAAAGTAAAGGAAATGATGAAAAAATGATCTTTGAGGAGTAACCATATCAAAAATGGAGTGAAAGAGGGAGAGCCCGAAGGAAGAAAATTGGGTTCAAGATTTCCCCTTACCTGGTACTCGAATGCCTCCTTCTCTTTAATGTCCTGTATAATGACTTTATATTCATTAATTAAAAATTCCAGAACATTTTATACATTAATAGGGTTCATTCTGGTTTCATTATTTCATATTATGTTCCTTTGGATGACTTGTAGAATTTAAAAACATTGATCGAGGATGTTCATTTTCATGGTTTTCTTGAGCAGTCCACTTGTATTCTTAAATTGATGTTTGGGTAGATAATGGGTAAAAATCCAGAATTGATATTACATGTTATTAATGATATTACAGAACCTTGAATGATTTTATAATGATTTATATTAGATCCATGTGTACGAATGATTAGATAAGAATTAAATGAAGATTTTTTGGGTTAATTTGAGCGGTTTTTGGATCACAACGAACTCGTTTTAACTTTTACTTAGTAATTTGGCCATAGGTTATTTCCATAACTTAAAATAGACCATAATATATAAAAAATATTCTGGTTCAACCATAAAAATGGTTTCATTACCAGATCTGAAGGTAGAAATGGAAGAAGAGAGAATGTTGTTTTTGAAGGTGATAAATTAACACCACATGAACAACGTTCTCTTTAATAAAATAAAAGGGGGAGGGAATGGGTGTAGAGTGATATAATATACCATTAGAATCATAAAATTACAGTATATGTATAATACAAGAGTTAAAAAATAATTTGGATGATGATAGGTAGGGAGAGATCAAGAAAGGAACTTGAAGTTGACAGGAAATTAAAGGAGAATAGAGAGAGAAATTACCTTTAGAATCTTCCTCTTGAGAACCTCCTTAAGGAAGCTAGGCTTGTTCTTTTGATGATACCAGAAGATTTTGGACGTGGGGGAGGGGATAGGGAAGGTTTTTGGGCAGAGTTTAGAGAAGGCATTGAGCTTGAGAGGTGTGAGGAAAAGAAGGAGCGAAGGGTGGCTTTTATAGTGGAGGGGAGAGGGGTATCCTTAATATAAAATTGATTAGTTTATTAATATCACCTAAGACAAGGAATTGTGAGTCTTGGATGACTAAGAATAGTACAAAAGACATGTGAGTTTGGGATTTGTGTGATTACATCACTTGTGATGTCAGGAATAGTGGGTTTTAATTAAAATGTATTTATATGGTAAATTAATGTATTCTACCATTCACAAAAAATTCAAGTATCTCAGAAAAATATCAAAAATTTACCTCAACCATTTTTCGACATGTAGAATCCAAAAATGAAGTCCATTTATCAAAAATAATTCTCTAAATATTATTAATTTAATATTGATATAAAATCATAATTTACTTAAAAAACAATTTTTAAGATTAAAACAGATTTTATAGTTCTTTCAAAAATTACGTAGGGTCATATAAAATTATCTAAAACTATTAGACATTGATTCAATAAATTATGAATACATTTCAGGGGATTAAATATTCTTTTAAATTAATTAATTAACTATAATTAATTCTTTATGACTTATAAAATACCAAAAATGTATACTAAGGAAAAATTGTCACTTTATAAGTTGTCTAAATTTTATTTTATTATTCATAGGTAATGTTACTCTTATTTACTATTCATAAGGGTCATATTACTATTCATAAGGTTATGTTACTATTCATTAGGGTAGGTTACTATTCACCAAAAATTATTTTTGTTTCATTAGTCTCTAAAAACTATCTTGAACACAACCGTGTATGTCAGATTTTTAAAATTCCAAACATATGGGTGACAAAATTATGTTTAAAGGTCACTTATCACTTCGTAGTTCATTATTTTGTGTTTTTATGACATAAATATAAGAAGGGAATTTTCCTTTGAAAAACTTTGGAGAGTTACATTCTTCCCCCCTTAAGAAATTTCGCCCCCGAAATTTCACTTTACACAAACAGGTGATGGTACTTATCCTTCATTGCCTCTTCTGGTTCCCAATTTTCTTCCTCAAACTAATGGTTCCTCCACAACGCTTTGACAAGGTGGGTTGTCTTGTTGCGTAGAACCTTATCACTTCGGTCCAGAATTTTTACCGGCTGCTCCTCATAGGAGAGATCATCTTCCAGCTATACCACCTCTGAGTTTAGTACATGTGAGGGGTCTGGTATGTACTTCCTTAGTAGTGATACATGAAACACATCATGAACTTGAGCCATATTCAGTGGAAATGCCAGACGATAGGCCACGGCTCCTATGCGGTCAATGATCTCAAAGGGGCCAATGTACCTTGGGCTTAGCTTCCCTTTCTTCCCGAATCGCATGACTCTCTTCCATGGATATATTCGAAGGAATACTTTATCTCCCACGTCGAACTCCAAGTCCCTTCGACAGTTGTCAGCATAGCTCTTTTGCTGACTTTGAGAATCTTTGATGTGTTTCTGGATGACTTGAACCTTCTCTGTAATCTCTTGAACAAGATCGGGACCAAGTATCTTTCGTTCTCCAACTTCATCCCAATAGGTTGGAGTTCTACATCGCTCACATAAAGAGCTTCATACGGATCCATATGAATACTCGAGTGGAAGCTATTGTTGTTTGAGAACTGAAACAATGGGAGATGCTGATCCCAACCACCTTTGAATTCAGGAGAGCAGGCACTTAGAATATCTTCAAGTTTCTGAATAGTCCTTTAAGACCGGCCATCAGTTTGGGGGTGATAGGCCGTGCTGAAATTTAATTCAGTACTCAAATCATGTTGAAGGCTCCTACAGAACTTAGATCTGAACCTTGGATCATGGTCAGAGACAATCGAGAGTGGAACACCATGCAATCTCACTACTTCCTTCACATATATCCTAACAAGTTGTTCAAGTGAAAGGTCATCCCGAATAGCGATAAAATGGGCATTCTTGGTGAGTCGATCAACCACAACCTATACTGCAATATTTCTATTTGATGTTTTCGGGAGACCCGTGACAAAGTCCATAGTAACATTTTCCCATTTCCACATGGATATAGGCAATGGCTGCATCATACCTTTGGACTTTTTCCGCTCAGCTTTAACTTGATAACCTACCAAGCACCTCGATATATATTCCTCAATCTCCTTTTCATGTTATCCCACCAGAAGTGCTCTCGGAGATCACGATACATCTTGGTACTTCCAGGATGGATAGAGAAAGTTGAGATGTGTGCATTATCCAATAGCTCCTTATTTATCCCGGGTGATGAAGGCACACAAATCCGCGTTCCAAACCGAATCACACCATCATCATCGATATGGAACTCTTGCAGCTTCCCGTCCTTTACTGCATTCACCCTCTTTTGTATCTCCACATCATCCCTTTGTACTTCCTTAATCTTCTGTTGGATAGATGGTTGCACAATCATTTGGGCAAGGTAGGATGTATCCCCTACCCTTCTGATTTCCAAATCCATCCTTTGCATATCCAAGAATATAGGGTCTTTCTCAATCCTCAACATGGATAGAGTAGCAGGTTCTTTCCTACTTAGAGCATCAGCAACCTTGTTCGCCTTCCTAGGATGATAGTGAATAGAGAAATCGTAATCATTGATTAGCTCTGACCATCTCCTTTGACGCATGTTGAGCTCTTTTTATGTGAATATATACTTTAGGCTCTTGTGGTCGGTGTATATGTCACACTTCTCTCCATAAAGTTTGTCACACCCCGACCCGATGCATTATTTTATTTTAATTATTTTGGGTCTCATTTTTGAACTATGTTTTGAACCGGTTGTAAATTAAAAGAAAATCTCTTTTTTATACGAACGTTCGAGCGTATGCGCGCCCTGAACAATTCCTAATTTTTGTTAAGGGATTGTTTGTTATGGTATGTGTTGTTTTTGAGGCACGCAACCATGCGCGCGACCCCGCGCGTGAGACCGTGCGCGGTGTCCGCTCTCAGTTAATAATTTTATTATTATTATTTTAGTTAATATTTTAATTAGTCTTAGAATATTAAATTATTGACATATTAATAAAATTGTTATTATTATTATTATTATTATTATTATTGGAGTTTATTAAAATTCTTATTTTTTTCATTATTATTTCTTATTATTTTATTATTTTGTTTATTTTATACTCTTTTCTTTTATCCCCTTAGTCTATATGTTATTCATTTCTTTCTTTTATTATTATTATTATCATTATTATTATTATTTGTTTTTATTTTATTTTATTTTATATTATTTACCCTAACTCACTCTCTCCCCCTTCCCCTTACGCGGCCGAACTCCCCCCCGTCGCGCTACCCTTTTCCCCCCTCACCCTCGCCGCGCCTCCTCCCTCTCCGGCCGCCGCCCTCGCCGCGCCTCCTCCCTCTCCGGCCGCCGCCCTCACCGCGCCTCCTCTCTTTCCGGTCGCCGCCCTCGCCGCCGCCTCCTCCTTTTCCGGAAAGCCGCACCACACCGTGCCACTCTCTCCTCGCCGGACAGCCTACGCCCACACCTCCCTTCGACAGCTGGTCCTTCTCACTGGCGTCCCCTCCTCTTGCTGGCGCGTTTTCCGGCACCCCGCTTCTCTTCCCCGACACTACTTCCCTCTGGGTAAACCCACCTTCAATTTTTGGTTTTGTTTCTTATTCATTGGGGATATGGATTTGTGTTTGGCTTGTTTATGAGGTATATGTTTTGATTGTTTGATTTTAGTGATTATTTTGATCACCGTGTGGTGCAGTTATGCGACGATTGAAGTTTCGCACTGATATTTGAAACTCCTCCATATTAGTTATGTGATTCTGCGTATAACCATTATTTGATGCATTAATTTGAAAGTTTAATTAATTCAGTTTGTTTATTTATTTATTTGCGAGATGCGAGTTTGATTCTTTTTTATATTTGTTATACTTTTAATTTTTCAATAGTATGTTGATGCAATATGTGAACAAATTTTGGTGCAAACCCGAGTTGAGATGTTTATCAGCATTTTATAAATTGTGCATTTAATTTTTTAGAATGTGCAAAGGGTGAAATTGGTTGAATTTGATTTTTGATGTGCATTTATTTTTTTAGTAGTCTTCTTGTGAAATATGTGTGTGTTAATGTGTGAAAAACCTATGATGAATTATTTATTAGTGTTTAATTAATTGTTTTGATAGTTTGTTAAGATGTGAAAGGGATGCAGTTTGTGTTTTTATGCGACGTTAAAATGCATTTTAATCATAAAAGAGATTTTGGGTGAACTTTTGGCATTCAAAGTTAAGCAAAATGTTTTGAAACTTTTTAATAAATTTTCTTAATAGTCTTTTTGAGTTTTAAAAGTGTTTTTTTATTGTGTAGTTGGTTTATTATGTTTTGCACGGGCTTCGTTTTCTGTTTTGACAAGTGAGTGGTGTGCGTTTGGCCTTATAAGATGTTTTGGGGTAGGCTTTTGGTGTTCAATGTCTTGTAATACCACTTGGAGTTGTTTTATAAAATTTTTAAGTGGTTTATTAAATCATTTAAAGTGTGTGAAACATGTTTGTATGTTGTTTTGGTGTGAGTGTTTTCAAAAGTGGGGTTGAGTATGCAGATGGGGGTGTATGTGTGTGCGACTTGTTGTGACAACCATTGGAAGTGTTCAATTAATCATTTGAGTAGTGCGAAATGTGTTGTTGTGGGTACTTGAGGTGCGTGGGTGCTGGAAAAGAATTTTTGATGGAAAATGTACCACTTTGAGCATGCTAAAATGTTTTATAAATTGGTCAAATGTTTGATTATATGTTTGAATTATTTCATTAATTTATATGTGTAGTGTGTTGTACCTCGCTGCGATGATTTTGGGTCGCGGGTATCGAGGATCGCTGCATGTACATGCATACGGTAAGACATATATATAGATATTCCCTCATTGTGAATATTCCCTCATGGTGAAGGGAATACGTGCAATGCACCTAGAGGTGTATATATATATGTATAAATGCATGTGCGTGTGTGTGCCAAGGATCAGTTTGAATGTTCGTCTTCAAGCAGCGACATGTTGAGGTAGGTCCCCGATGCCTAAGCTTTTAATTTGAAATTCATAATTGCTTGATTGTTTTAAAAATGTGTTTTACACTATTCTATATACATATACTATGGAATCTGATTACGGTTGCTAGAAACTATTATGCCTTGTATTGGAAAAATTGAAATATATTTCAAAGCCGTTGGTCTTAAGTGACTTTTCTTGAAAAATTGATTTCTTAAGTGGTTTTGAATTGGTAATGTGTATTTCCAAAGGTGTTTGGCCTTTTTGGCTGGTTGATTTTAAAAAGTGTTCCCTTTATGTAATTACGCATGTTTGGCATCTTAAGAATGTTTTATGAAAAAAAACCTCTATTGAGGCCCGTTTGGCACATTAAGATTTGGTTTGCGAAAATAGAAAACCCCTTTTTAGTCATTCCCCTAAATTTGAAAATAAAATGTGATGCAAGTGTTAATGAGTGGTTTGTGATATGTTCCTAGTATAAATGCTGGTGCGTGTTTGTGTGATGTAAAGAGGGTGAATGTACTTAAGTAGGGAGTGTGGTGGTGAAAGGTTGAATGATTTTTAGATAAAGAAAGTGTAATGTGCTTGTTTGATTGCTTGATAAAGAAAACTCACCACCATTTGAAATAGAGCACAATGGGAAACCCGAGTATCTAGGTGGGTGACCAGGACTAGTACGCTAGATGACACGACATGGGTTCATCCCGGTTTTTCTAGCAGGATTGATGCAATAAGAGTAACTAAACATGTGAATTTATGAGGGTCGTGGTCTTCTAAGCCACGTTTTCTGAGGGTCATGGCCTTCTAAGCCACGTTTTCTCAGAGTCGTGGTCTTCTATGCCACGTTTCACTGAGGTACGAGGTCTTTATGTTCCCACTTGTTCTAGCTACCTATAGGGATTACCCATAGTGATCATTTGTGACGTGCTGCTTGTGATGTGACTTCCTTTTCAGTTGTTTCATACCTGATGTCTTGTTTTTAAAAATAACATTTTATTCCAAATTGGTTTCTTTTCATTTTGAGTTGTTAATGAACGCTTGGAACCTATTTTGAAAATGTAGTAAGAGTGAAATGCTTTAATTGAAATTGCAAACTCATTACTTGTATTTTAAAAGAAGGGAAAACATTATTTTATTATGTCTTATTTTCAAACTGGCATTGTTGGATTTCTTAATAAACGTAGAGGCATAGGACGTGGTTATTTTTGGCTTTCCTACTGAGCATCTCGGTGCTCATGCCTACATTACTTTTTAGTTGTAGGTTTATGTCTTGGATCGATCTTGGGAGCGAGTGTGGTTGTCGTACCATGGTGATCTACGGGGTCACCTGAGGTATGTCACGCTTCTCTGTTTATTCCTTTTTCCGCTGCCACGTTGTTCAATTTATTTTCCTTTATTTATCTGCTTGTTCAGTTTATGTTTATTTATCTTTGTCATGGGCCAAAACATTCCCAATTGGTTTGTTTTGATTCCCGACACTAGTTGCCAGCCCGTGGGGATCGGGAAAGCACTTCGGGCCATGTCGCGGACCGGGTTGGGCGCCGAGTCGGATGACGATCCGGCCTGGTTCGTGACAAAATGGTATCAGATGTGCCCTTGTTATTTGGGGTGTCAAGTGGCTTGGTGATTACGTGTGTCGGGACTCAAGAGGTAGGTGCGGGAAAGATGTCATGAACCCTTGCCCGTGCTGAGACTCGTGTTGCCAGGGGCAGTTCGGGATTTGAATTTTCTTCTTTGGATTGGTATGTGTGGATGAGGGGTGACAAGGGAAGTCATCCGATGTTACGCGACGAGCCGTCTTGGAGTAGCGAACCATGTACGGCCTGAACGCACAGTTCAACACACTTCCTGTGGTTGATGCTATCTTGGATCATGGCCTGCTAAGCCATGTTGCCGGGTTGGTGTAATCACTAGTCACTTATTTTTTTTATGTTTTAATGTGAGTTATCTTTAACCTTCATTTTGGTTGTTGTGAGTACATCTCAAAAATGAAAATGGATTTTTGAGAAGGTGGTTTCAAATGGGAATGTGGTGTTAGAGTGGAAAAGTGGTTTTGAAATGGAAATTGTTTTCTTTTAAAGAATGTGTGGTTTCAAAAGGGAAAATGGGAGGTGATGTGGAAGTTGTTTTGGAATCTCAGTAACACTTTTTGTAATGTGAATTGGAAAATTTTTTGGAAATTGGAAATGTATTGCTTTGATGATAAGTTATTTTTTTCAATTGTTTGGGAATTTGTGCTTTGTGCTTAATGGTCTATTATGGAAATGAGAAGTGTCTTGAATTGACCCTTGGTATTCCTATGAGTGATCACATACATTGAGGTGCGCATGTGGAAAGTGGGGTAATTGGTGATGCGAGTGGATGGGTGCTTGAGCTTTCACTGGATATGTATGTGAGAGACTACATGGGATACCAATGGTGGATATTTAAGTTGTTTTGTTTGCTGAAAAATGGTTTTCAAAAAGGGTTTTTTTTCAACTGTTTAGAAAATTGAGCGAGAAATTGTTTAGCGTTCTCTTTTCATGTTGGGTATTCCTTCTCGTGAGTTCTTGTTTTTGACGTACTGAATTGTGGTTGGAATAGTGATTTGAGTTTGAGCTTTTGTTTGTGATTGTGGTATGGAATTTTGATTTGTGATGAGTTTTGATTTGAATTTGTGCCTCTTTTTTTTGAGTATGCTGCCCAGAAAAGTCCCATAAGTTTCTAGTGAGTCTCTTCTAGTTGTTGTTTCTACCAAGACACTTAGCGGGGTGGTGGAATTGAATTATTTTCGGTTGTTGTTCATATTCTGTGGAGATCATGATCTATTGAAGGTAGCGAACTATATTGATGAAGTCGTTGGTGTTTTCAGGTTATTGGGAACTCCTAAAGCTAAGAGAGTCTGTGTTGGTTCAGGTCTGTTTGAAGGTGCAACTTGGGATTGGTGGAGGAGATAAACATAGTGTTGTTGCATGATGGTATGACTTGGAAGGTGTTTAGGACCACTCTTGTTTGATGGTTTATATTTGTGGAAGTGAAGGTAAGGGAAGTGACAAGGCTCGTGAGTGTCCAGCAAGGCCAACGAATAGTGGAGGCCTACGTTGGGCATCTCAAGATGTTGGTTTCCTTTTCTCTAAAGATAACGATGCAGAATCAGTTAATGTTTCACTTGTGTGGGGTCTTCGTCTACTGTTCAAGGACCGGTTCCCTTTGGTGTTTGCGATGGTTCCCCATTCTGTGAGAGCGAACCGGAGGAACCCATCTCAGACAAGTTTTCTTATCAATTCCATCTTCTATTAGTTGGGCCACTCTCTTGTTCGCTTCTTGTGTGGCCGGTTTGGGTACTTTAGGTCTCCTTATCTTCATCCATTGAAGACTTGCTGTCGGTGTGGCTGTTTGAGAAACATAGAGAGGTTTCGCTAGCGGCTTCGTCAGTAGGGGTCTCGACAGGAGAATGTCACCTCCTGACTACAGGGAAACAGATGCTTCAAGACATCAGAGCTCCAGCCACAGGTCTCGGAGTGAAGCCTTTCACGTAGTTAGGAATCGTTGGGTGTGGGTCACATTGGTCTAACTTTTGTCTCCAGTGCGAAAATAGGGACAGTTTAAATTTCTCGGTTCAAGCGTCCTCGCCCTTTACAGCTCTGTTTTTCTATAAGAGGCATAAAATTCTCTTTTCTCATTGCAGTATTTGTTCTTTGAATATCCCACTGTGGTGGTAAGATGGCGTGGTGATCTCGTCTTTTTGGAAACTCCAGTAGATGCGCCTCCTCAAATGTGATTGTTTTTGTTTTAGTACATGCTCGTTTTGGACATTCTCACCTCTTGTGGAAATGATGATTCATAGTTAAGTTCATTTTTTTGTAGAATTCTTCTCTGGGTTTTCTCATGTCGCAGTGGTTTCTGGTTTGGGTTGGAAGTTCTCATGTCGGTTAATACTCTTTGGTTTAAGCTAGTCCGTTCTTAAATGGGGGGGGGGAGACTCACCATAAATCTTGTCATGCCTTTTTCAAGGTTTGGTCTGTGTAGAGGTTCCCTCGTGGATCAAGTTAGCAGTTCCAGAGTGAGTTCATTCTAAGAGTCTCAATGTCGGTTGTGCTAGTCGGGTTCTTGTGGTGGGGAGAACCCTCCTCGTTTCGTGATGGTTCTTCTATTTTTAGTTTCCCTCAGAGTTGGTCGGGTGTGACTGGTGGAGTGAAAAGTCAAACTGAGTTTGTGATTTGTGGGTCTAGTCCCGTTTCTAACTCGAGTTTGATTCCTCGTTTGGCTGGGTGACTTTCTGGGGGCAGAATGTTTTTATTGTGGGGAGAATTGTCACACCCCGACCCGATGATTTATTTCATTTTAATTATTTTCGGTCTCATTTTTGAACTGTGTTTTGAACCGGTTTTAAATTAGAAGAAAATCTCATTTTTATACGAACGTGCGAGCGTATGCGCACCCTGTACAGTTCCTAATTTTTGTTAAGGGATTGTTTGTTATGGTATGTGTTGTTTTTGAGACACGCAACCATGCGCGCGACCCCGCGCGTGAGACCGTGCGCGGTGTCCGCTCTCAAGTAATAATTTTATTATTATTATTTTAGTTAATATTTTAATTAGGCTTAGAATATTAAATTATTGGAATATTTATAAAATTGTTATTATTATTATTATTATTGGAGTTTATTAAAATTCTTATTTTGTTCATTATTATTTGTTATTATTTTATTATTATTTTTATTTTATACTCTTTTCTTTTATCCCCTTAGTCTATATGTTATTCATTTCTTTCTTTTATTATTATTATTATTATTATCATTATTATTATTATTTGTTTTTATTTTATTTTATTTTATTTTTTTACCCTAACTCACTCTCTCCCCCTTCCCCTTACGCGACTGAACTCCCCCCCCGTCGTGCTACCCTTTTTCCCCCCTAGCCCTCGATGCGCCTCCTCCCTCTCTGGCCGCCGCCCTCACCGTGCCTCCTCCCTCTCTGGCCGCCGCCCTCACCGTGCCTCCTCCCTTTCCGGTCGCCGCCATCGCCGCCTCCTCCTCCTTTTCCGGAAAGTCGCACCGCACCGCGCCGCCCTCTCCTCGCCGGATAGCCTACGCGCATGCCTCCCTTCGACAACCGGTCCTTCTCACCAGCATCCCCTCCTCTTGCTGGCGCGTTTTCCAGCGCCCCACTTCTCTTCCCTGACACTACTTCCCTCCGGGTAAAACCTCCTTAAATTTTTGGTTTTGTTTCTTATTCATTGGGGATATGGATTTGTGTTTGGCTTGTTTATGAGGTATATATTTTGATTGTTTGATTTTAGTGATTATTTTGATCACCGTGTGGTGCAGTTATGCGACGATTGAAGTTTCGCACTGATATTTGAAATTCCTCCATATTAGGTATGTGATTCTGCATATAACCATTATTTGATGCATTAATTTGGGAGTTTAATTAATTCAGTTTGTTTATTTATTTTTTTGCAAGATGCGAGTTTGATTCTTTTTGAGATTTGTTATACTTTTAATTTTTCAACAGTATGTTGATGCAATATGTGTACAAATTTCGGTGCAAACCCGTGTTGATATGTTTATCATCATTTTATAAATTGTGTATTTAATTTGACAGAATGTGCAAAGGGTGAAATTTGTTGTATTTTATTTTTGATGTGCATTTATTTTGTTAGTAGTCTGTTTGTGAAATATGAGCGTGTTAATGTGTGAAAAACCTATGATGAATTATTTATTAGTGTTCAATTAATAATTTTGATAGTTTGTTAAAACGTACAAGGGATCCGGTTTGTGTTTTGATGCGACGGTAAAATGCATTTTAATCATAAAATAGATTTTGGGTAAACTTTTGGCATTCAATGTTAAGCTAAATGTTTTGAAACTTTTTAATAAATTTTCTTAATAGTATTTATGAGTTTTAAAAGTGTTTTTTTTATTGTGATGTTGGTTTATTATGTTTTGCATGGGCTGTGTTTTCTGTTTTTACAAGTGAGTGGTGTGTGTTTGGCCTTATAAGAGGTTTTGGGGTAGGCTTTTGGTTTTAAATGTCTTGTAATACCACTTGGAGTTGTTTTATAAAATTTTTAAGTGGTTTATTAAATCTTGAAAAGTGTGTGAAACATGTTTGTATGTTGTTTTGGTGTGAGTTTTTTCAAAAGTGGGTTTGAGTATGCATATGGGGGTGTATGTGTGTGCGCCTTGTTGTGACAATCATTGGAAGTGTTCAATTAATCGTTTGAGTAGTGAAAAATGTGTTGTTGTGGGTACTTGATGTGCATGGGTGCTGGAAAAGAATTTTTTATGGAAAATGTACCACTTTGAGCATGCTAAAATGTGTTATAAATTGGTCAAATGTTTGATTATATGTTTGAATTATTTCATTAATTTATATGTGTAGTGTGTTGTACCTCGCTGCGATGATTTTGGGTCGCGGGTATCGAGGATCACTGCATGTACATGCATACGGTAAGACATATATATAGATATTCCCTCATTGTGCATATTCCCTCATGGTTCAGGGAATATGTGCAATGCACCTAGGAGTGTGTATATATATATATGTATAAATGCATGTGCGTGTCTGTGCCAAGGATCAGTTTAAATGTTCGTCTTCAAGAAGCGACATGTTGAGGTAGGTCCCCTATGCCTATGCTTTTAATTTGAAATTCATAATTGCTTGATTGTTTTAAAAATGTGTTTTACACTATGATATATACATATACTATGGAATCTGATTACGGTTGCTAGAAACTATTATGCCTTGTATTGGAAAAATCTAAATGTATTTCAAAGCCATTTGTCTTAAGTGACTTTTCTTAAAAAATTGATTTCTTAAGTGGTTTTGAATTGGTAATGTGTATTTCCAAAGGTGTTTGGCCTTTTTGGCTGGTAGATTTTAAAAAGTGCTCCCTTTATGTAATTAAGCATGTTTGGCATCTTAAGAATGTTTTATGAAAAACAAACCTCTATTGAGGCCCGTTTGGAACATTAAGATTTGGATTGCGAAAATAGAAAACCCCTTTTTAGTCATTCCCCTAAATTTGAAAATAAAATGTGATGCAAGTGATAATGAGTGGTTTGTGATATGTGCCTAGTATAAAGGCTTGTGCGTGTTTTTGTGATGTAAAGAGGGGGAATTTACTTAATTAGGGAGTGCGGTGGTGAAAGGTTGAATGAGTTTTAGATAAAGAAAGTGTAATGTGCTTGTTTGATTGCTTGATAAAGAAAACTCACCACCATTTGAAATAGAGCACAATGGGAAACCCAGGTATCTAGGTGGGTGACCAGGACTAATACGCTAGATGACACGGAAGAGTTTTGTTTCGATTTGTATTGCAGGATTGATGCAACAACACTAACTAAACATGTGAATTGCTGAGGGTCGTGGTCTTCTAAGCCACGTTTTCTGAGGGTCGTGGCCTTCTAAGCCACATTTTCCGAGGGTCGTGGTCTTCTAAGCCACGTTTCCCTGAGGTACGAGGTCTTTAGGTTCCAACTTGTTCTAGCTACCTATAGAGATTACCCATAGTGATCATTTTTGACATGATGCTTGTGATGTAACTTCCTTTTCAGTTGTTTCATACCTGATGTCTTGTTTGTAAAAATCACATTTTATTCCAAACTAGTTTCTTTTCATTTTGAAATGTTAATACATGCTTGGAACCTATTTTGAAAATGTACTACGAGTGAAATTCTTAATTTTAAAATGAAAACTCATTACTTGAATTTGAAAAGAAGGGAAAACATTATTTTATTTTATCTTATTTTCAAACTGGCATAGTTGGATTTTTTAATAAAGGAGGAGGCATATAATGTTGTTATTTTTGGCTTTCCTACTGAGCATCTCGGTGCTCACGCCTACATTACTTTTCAGTTGTAGGTTTCAGTCTTGGATCGTTCATGGGAGCGTGTGTGGTTGTCGTACCGTGGTGATCCACGAGGTCACCTGAGGTATATAATGCTTCTTTGTTTATTCCTTTTTCCGCTGCCACGTTGTTCAATTTATTTTCCTTTATTTATCTGCTTGTTCAGTTTATGTCTATTTATATTTTTCATGGGCCAAACCGTTCCCAGTTGGTTTGTTTTGGTGCCCGACACTAGTTTCCAGCCCGTGGGGATCAGGAACCCCTTTCGGGCCATGTCGCAGAATAGGTCGGGCGCCGAGTCGGATGACGATCCGGCCTGGTTCGTGACAAAGTTAGTGCCGCCAGATTTTCAAGGAAAAAATCACGGCTGCCAGCTCTAGATCATGCGTCGGGTAGTTTTTCTCATGGATCTTCAACTTTCGTGAGGAGTAGGCTATCACATTATCATTTTCCATGAGTACACAACCCAAGACTTTATTTGAAGCGTCGCTGTATATCAAAAATCTTTCTCCACTTTTCGGTAGTGTGAGTACAAGTGCAGTGATCAGCCATCTATTTAGCTACTTTAAGCTTCCCTCACATTCATCCATCCAGACATACTTTACCCCTTTCCATGTTAACTTAGTTAGCGGGCTTGACAATCGTGAGAAGTTTTTCACAAAATGTCGATAGTACCCAGCTAATCCAAGAAAACTACGGATTTATGTGACACTAGAGGGCCTGGGCCATTCCTCAATTGCCTTTGTCTTTGAAGGATCCACAGAAATTCCCTCACTTGTGATCACATGTCCTAAGAACATGACTTGATTCATCCAAAAGTCACACTTGATGAACTTGGCATACAACTTCTCCTTTCTCAATGTCGCCAACACAAGTCTTATATGTTCTTCATGTTTCTCCTTTCTCTTGGAGTAGATGAGAATATCATCGATAAACACTACCACAAATTTGTCGAGGTAATTTCTAAAGACTCTATTCATGAAATCCATGATGAATGCAGGGGAATTAGTAAGTCCAAAGGTCATCACCAAAAACTCATAGTGCCCATACCTTGTACGGAAGGCAGTCTTCTGAATATCTTCCTTCTTCACCTTTACCTGATGATATCCAGAATGAAGATCCACCTTTGAGAAGTATTGAGGTCCTCTTAACTGATCGAACAAGTCATCAATTCGTGGGAGAGGATACTTGTTCTTTATGGTGACCTTGTTGAGTTCCCGATAATTGATACACAGCCGCATGGTTCCATCATTCTTCTTCACAAAGAGCACTGGCGCACCCCAAGGTGATGCACTAGGGTGTATGAACCCTTTGTCTAGATGTTCTTGCAGCTGCTTCTTTCACTCCTCCAGTTCGATAGGACCCATCCTACAGGGGCACTTCGAGATAGGAGTAGCTCCGGGTATGAGTTCAATTGAGAACTCTACCTCACGATCCGGGGGAATTCCGAGTAACTCTTCGAGAAATACATCACTGTATTCCCTTACGATGGGCATTTACTCAAGATTGGAACTTTATTTCAACTCAATCATTTGGGCGAGGTATTCTTCTTCATAGGTAATAAACATCCAAACCATTGAAGGATTTCTCAAAGGAGATTCATGATATTCCATGAATTTTTAGAGGAGCAATGGATGGTTCAGAATATGAAAATATATTTCCCTTTCCCGACAGTTGATATGTACTCTATATAACGAGAGCCAATCCATTCCCATTATAGCTTCAAATTCCACCAAGGGAAGTATTACGAGATTTTGTGGAAGAATCTTCCCACATACGTAAATAGTAGAAGAGTCAAACACTTGGGTTTCAATGATTCCACCACTTGGTGTTTTTACAGATATCTCTACTTCAAGGTTTCGGGGCTTCGATTCTATAGTTCTAGCAAACTTGCAAGATATAAAGGAATGCGTAGAACCATAATGAAATAAGACTTTTTCCATTCTTGAGTGAATAGGAAGTGTACCTTGTACGACTTCATTATCATGATCCACATCCACAGTAGTGATGGCATAAGACTTCCCTTGTTCATTTGGCTTTGGTGGTTACTGGCGCTGATTACCCTCAAGAGCTCGAGGTTTAGTGCACTCATTTGAATAGTGCCCTAGAACCCTACAGTTGTAGCATTGAACCACGAGTGGTTCTCTCCTTTCATCGGCTACATTATCCTTCCTTTTCATGTATTTTCGACACTCGTGAGCAAGGTGTCCTTATTTCCCACACTTGAAGCATTTCCCCGTCCCTTTGAGGCAGTTCCCATGGTGCAACTTCCCACATTTTTGGCATGTGGGTCATTGTGCTTTCTTACCACCTTTGTCATTAGATCCACCAGCTTGAAACTCCCTCTTTCTTTTCTTATCACCATATCCATGGGACCATTCTCCAAACTCCATCTCCACTTTGAGAGCACACCGAACAACATCTTCATAACTCCCAATGTCTCTAATTGCAAGAGCCTTTCGACGATGTGGTTTTAATCCACTAAAGAAGCTATCAATTTTGCTATCATTGTTGATAAAAAAAACCTAAGCAAACCTTCCGAGCCTTGTGAAAATTTCTTCATAGGTTGTGACAGACTCTCTTTCTTTTTTTCTTGATCTCTATGAATTCTCTCTCCTTCTTCGTTCGAAGAGTTCTTGGGAAGTACTTATTAAGAAACATTATCTTAAAGTCTTCCCATTCTATCTCTTCAATTTCCTCCCTGGGCTTGGTGTTCTTAATCAAATCCCACCATTGATCGGCTTCTCCATCTAGACGATAAACGACTAGAGTCACCTTCTCTATCTTGGAATAGTGAAGAACAGAAAATATATTCTCCCTGGAGTTGACCCGTTGTTCCGCAACTAGTGGATCAGAAGATCCACAAAACGTCGGTGGTCGTTGCCGCATAAGACATTCGATAGATAGTTTCTCCCTCTTTGGAAAAGTAGGACATTCCCCATTATTATGGTTATTATTCATAACCTGAGATAATTGGGTAAGAATCGCCATTAAGTTTTTAACTCCACCTCCAAAATCATTGGGGATGTCATTCGGGCAATCGTTGCATTTGCCCTCACAAGAGTTGTTAGCCTGATTTCTCCTGGTTCCCACCATTTTCTAAAGTAGAGAAGGTTAGAACAAAACATAAGTAAACAATTCATGAAGAACTTATTCATTTAAAAAATTATACCAAAAAACATAACATATGGTATCCTAGGTAAATGTTCTTGTGTATGTGTTTGTACTTATTCTTATGCTAGAGGTTTTCTTTAGGGTTTACTAATCCTAATTCCCAAATTAACTAAACCTTTCCTCTGATACCAACTATAGCGACGCGGACTTTTATTACATTACTATTACATCATTTCAAAGATAAACAACATAATAGTATTACACATGGAGTATCCAGAGGTTTAGTGTCTTGGGAAAACTAGGACCATACATAACAAATACAACTTTAAGCATAAACATTCATTTAATTTCTTCTTCTATTGCTTCTTATTAGAACCTGTCCTCTCCTTAGTACATGTAGCCACCTGAGGATATAAATCAAAAGGGGTGATCTCAAACCCCAGTAAGAGGATAGATAACAACAATACATCATGGGGTGAGCATAATCATGACATAGGCAAAATATCATGAACATGAGAGGAGCATAAACAATAAACTTGAAATGTGGCAATGCATAAAAATGAAACATCATGTCTTAGTGGTTAACTACCACACATACTTGTGAACAAAGCTAGAATCTTGTTCACACATCATTTCACATTTACTCATTAGATTCATCACTTTACCCAATTCATTGGAGCGCTATATAATTCTGGGCACAACCGTCACATTTAAACATTCATATTGTGCAATATTATTCCGGGCGCACCCGTCACATCATAACATTATCATTATAATGATTTACACATAGAAAAAATATCAAACATGTACATAAATAACCCACGGAAAGGAATGGGTTTCATCTCATAATAACACATTCATAAGATTTGGGTTCCCAAAATAAAGAGGGAACACCATACATGATACAAGAACCATCAACCTTGAATGAGAGGTAAAAGGTGAGATCTTGAAAGAAGAGTTCTTTTGGAAAACATTTTGATGGACATAAAAACCAGTGAAAAACATGTATATCCCAAAAAAGCAAAGGAAATGATGAACAAATGATCTTTGAGCAGTAACCATATCAAAAATGGAGTGAAAGTGGGAGAACTCGAAGGAAGAAAATTGGGTTCGAGATTTCCCCTTACCTGGTACTCGAATGCCTCCTTGTCTTTAATGTCCTGTATAATGACATTATATTCATTAATTAAAAATTCCAGAACCTTTTATAAATTAATAGGATCCATTCTGGTTTCATTATTTCATATTATGTTCATTTGGATGACTTATAGAGTTTAAAAACATTGATCAGGGATGTTCATTTTCATGGTTTTCTTGAGCGGTCCACTTGTATTCTTAAATAGATGTTTGGGTAGATCATGGATAATTATCCAGAACTGATATTACATGTTATTAATGATATTACAGAAGCTTGAATGATTTTATAATGAGTTATATTAGTTCCATCTGTACGAATCATTAGATAAGAATTAAATGATGATTATTTGGGTTAATTTGAGCGGTTTTTGGATCACAACGAACTCGTTTTAACTTTTACTTAGTAATTTGGCCATAGGTTATTTCCAGAACATAAAATAGAACATAATATATATTAAATATTTTGTTTCAACCATAAAAATGGTTTCATGGCCAGATCTAAAGGTAGAAATGGAAGAAGAGAGCATGTTTTTTTTGAAGGTGATAAATTAACACCACATGAACAACGTTCTCTTTAATAAAATAAAAGGGAGAGAGAAAGGGTGTGGGGTGATATAATATACCATTAGAATCATAATATTACAGTATATGTATAATACTGGAGTTAAAAAACAATTTGGATGATGATAGGTAGGGAGAGATCAAGAAAGGAACTTGAACTTGAAAATAAATTAAAGGAGAGTAGGGAGAGAAATTACCTTTAGAATCTTCCTCTTGAGAACCTCCTTAAGGAAGCTAGGCTTGGACTTTTGATGAGACCAGAAGCTTTTGGACGTGGGGGAGGGGCTAGGGAAGGTGTTTGGGCAGAGTTTAGAGAAGGGTTGGAGTTTGAGATATGTGAGGAAAAGAGGGAGTGAAGGGTGGCTTTTATAGTGGTGGAGAGAGGGGTTTCTTTAATATAAAATTGATTAGTTTATTAATTTCACCTAAGACAAGAAATAGTTAGTCTTGGATGACTAATAATAGTAAAAAAGACATGTGAGTTTGGGATTTGGGTGCTTACATCACTTGTGATGTCAGGAATAGTGGGGTTTAATTAAAATGTATTTAATTGGTAAATTACTGTATTATACTATTCACCAAAAATTCAAGTATCTTAGAAAAATCTCAAACATTTACCCCAACCATTTTTAGACATGTAGAATCCAAAAATGAAGTCCATTTTTCAAAAATAATTCTCTAAATATTATTAATTTTATATTTAAATAAAATCATTATTTACTTAAAAAACAGTTTTTAAGATTAAAACTGATTTTATAGTTCTTTCAAAAATTACGTATGTAGAGACCCGAAGCTTGACGTACATTGAAATTACATTACATTTGCGGAATAATTAGTATATAACAAAAACACACACACAAGAATCGTAATAGTTTAGTGTCTTTGGAAACTCGGAATATAATCTTCTAATCCTGGTGAAAGATCTTCAACATCTCCCATAAAGATCTTCCTTTCTTTTATACCTAAAACCTTTCTTTATATCCTGGGGAAAAGTAAACATAAAAGGGTGAGCTCAAATTCTCAGTAAGGGTATACAAAAGAAATATCAATCACATCATATACATAAGCACATAACTTTTGGAAATCATAACCTGTAAAAGAGATCATAATTTCATAACCTAGGATAATTCATGGCAGTGAAATGTAATCACAATAATCATAACTTAAAACATTAAACTTTTTTTCATGCACACATAATCATATAGAATCATTTCTTGTTAGTCAAGACTCATTGCCAAGACTATCTTAGTGGACAAAGTCCCTTTCTGAACCGAGTCACCCTCGTTTCAGTCCTGTTTCACTGAACCGGTATAACCTACCATTCCATCCATGTCTATCTCATGAGATATAAAATCTTTACCCAATGCATTGGAGGGAGATATAGGTCCCACCCATCTAATAATGATACCATTCTTATGTGTGCCAGAAAATCATAAATCATACATCATTTCATAACCCATGTAATACAAATTGGAATCTTAAACATCATGACATCATAAAACAATTCATATAAGATAAAGGAATTCATAAAAATAATTCCATCACAACATAATCAAATCAATGTAATAATAGTGATAATAACAGAACCATTTATTATCTTAGATGGAAAATAATTTTGATAAAACACTTGAACTCCATTCTTGAGGAAAATATCCTTTCTTCTTCAAAAACATTTTTCCTTTATTAACATGTCATAAAACTTTAAACTAAAAGAAGTTGATTAAAAATAAACTTGAAAACTTGTAAAGGATTCTTCTTAGAAATAATGTTTCAAAAATCCATTCATTCCGTATAAGTTAAAAAAACATTCTTCGTACTTTTGTCGGAAAAGTCAAAAAGTACCTCGTACGAAAAACGACAAAAGATTCTTTCATATATTTTACTAAAAACTCACCGAAGGGTAAAATTGGATTTAAACAATTGTACGTGGATGGAAGTAATATTAGATATTGATGAAACAAGGATGTGGATGATAAAATACACCCCAGTAAATACCAAAGTATAAACAATCTCGGATAAAATGAGATTTTGATATATTCCCTTACCTTAGGTCCGATTTGCTTCGTAAGTGTCTGAACCTCTTGTATAATGATTTAAATAATGTCATTGACTTATTACAGAATCATATTCATTGTTATGATATCATATATGGTTCACTTATGACTTTATATTACCCGTTCTTTTCTAAATTCCATGTTAACGAGCATTTTGGGTAAAATAGTTTCATTTGTCGTCCGTGTTTTGACTTGTAATTTTTCATATGATTACTTAGATCATTATTACTTAATTCCATAATATAAAACATGATTTATATATATATATATTCAGAATATACATATATATAATAAATCAGTAAATGGAAAGAAATACACCGTTCATGGAGACGGTAGGCCGTACGTACGCATGAACGCTGTTTTCGTTTCCTTATTGAGTTGAATGGAATTAAGTAGATGACATACATATATACATAAATCCAGTATCTTTATAATGTAATATATTTCATTATTATTTCTTATATATACTTTATAATCACTCTTAAATGGTTAAAATGGAGAATGAATCTCATCGCGTCGTGGAGACGGTAGTCCGTACGTACGCACGAGCCATGATATTGTTTCCATAATTATTGAATTGAATTGGAGTGGATGATACAATATATCAGAATCAATATGATGTTCTAATAACTATGTATAGTTATTATTTATACCATTATACCCATCCATGTAAGGTTGTGGTGGAAAATAGATTACACCACGACGTGGAGACGATATTCCGTACGTACACACGCGCGGTGATTTATTTTTCCGTAGGATGGATAGATGGTGAAATAGGGTTGTTTCATACTTATAATAACATATCAGTATATGAGTGATACAGATGTTATTACTTCATAATGAAACAACCTAATAAGAAGAAGTGGAAGAAGAAATAAAGATGAAAGAATCGGTAACGGACATTATCTCTTCTTTGAAGTGCTTCTTTGAGATCTCATTTTAGGGAACTAAAATGGGTCTTTGAATAAGACCAGAACCTCTAGGATGTTTCTAGGGAAGTGTAGAAGATAATTTGGTAGGGGTTGTCTGAGCTTGAAAGCTCAATGTTGTGTGAGGAAGAGAGGGATGAGGTGCCCTTTTATAAGGGAGGAGAGGGGCACTTTTGGAATAACTAAAAATATTATTTTATTATAAAGTCATGTTCGGTTTTAAATAGCTCCAAATTGATTTATTTCGAGGCTAAGGTGGGGATGGGTCTAAATCCTATCATACAATAAAATTTAGACAAGTTTAGGTTCCTATTTTAACCTTATCATTTAGATTTAACATTAAGTTAAATAATTTTACTTTTACCGTGTCTTCTTGTGTTCTTACACTATAAGGTTAATAAACATACTATAAGAATCCAAACGAACCCCAAGTTGTTTATTATTAATATATATAACCTTATCTAAGTCATTTGGCCGAACCTTATATTTTCAGGAATAAAATAACAATTAATAATATAATATTTTTTTTAAAAACTATTTTATGTCAATTTTGACACTATTTAGTAATTGATTTTTGTGAAAATCATAACAGAATGATAAGTTCAAAAAAAGTTAATTAAATCAATACTAACGTGTCATATTAACCTAAAAATTAGTGTAATTTATAAAAATTCTAAAATTATATTTATTTGGGTTTTTATAACATCAATTATGTCAATATTTCATTAATAAGATAATTACTGCATCATTGTTGTGTCATAAATAAATTAAATTATTTAATGTCTAAAAATTACAAATAAAATACCATTATGTAGGAAATCTTTTTAGCTTTCTAATTAATATTTATAGTAGAATTTATTTTATGCATAACCCTATATTAAAAATGTTTTATTAAATAAACTTTGATTTTAACTCTTTTAACTCTTCTTTGAATTAAGTAATAATAAATGTCCTAATCTAATTCAAGTCGGCCTAAATGGTCATATTTTATTACTAAGTTTGTTTTTGGTCGAATTATACTTATCCAATAGAATTAGGACATGTGTTAGGGTAATAATAATATCATTTTACCCTTAATTACCCTATTTACTTTTAACCGTGGTAAATAAAAGTAAAAAGTTACTATTCACCAAAAATTATTTTCATCTCATTGAACCACATTTTACTTACTGACATAAACCGTGTCTCTCGGATTTTTTGAAATTCCACTCACAGAAGTGGTAAAATTAAGTATTATGAAAAATTCAGTTTTTTTAACTACCACTTAGTGGTTTCACTATTCATAAAAAATTGAAAGTTTTCAGAAAAATACCAAAAATTAGGCCTAAGCTATATTTGATATTATGAACTCAAAAATGATTTCTATTTTACCAAATTCAAAACATATCATTTGCATTAATTAATTTAAAAATTAATTCCCGTCGTCAAAACAAAAGACGTGTTTTTAAGAGATAATAACTATCAAAAGATTGACACTTGTTTATAACTTGTTTAAATGTGAAATTACATCCAATGACCAACATTGTATTAAATTGTAAAAATATATTCTAAATATACTTTGTAACCACTAAAATTAATAATTTATCATTATTAATTATTTCGATTGAAAAAGTTGTTTTTAATTAAAATTTAGTAATTTCCATTATTCATCAAAATATGAATGTTATCCGAAAATTACCGAAATTTCACCCTAAGCTAATTTCGATATTTCGAATCCAAAAATGAAGTCCATTTTGAAAAATAAAATTTAAAAAATTTCAAAAAGTGGTTATTACTATTCATAACGGCTAGTTTTAATAATATTTTAATAGCATATAGTTGTTTAGTGAAACTCGGTATTGCGTACTACACACGCTATCAAGGAAGGTCGCGATTGCGTGTAATGAATGGAAAGTCAAGGATACGTGTTGTGCAAGCTCCTTTTTGTGTAGCGTACAACACAAGACATTAATGAAATTAAAAAAAATATTTTTCATAAAATCTCGGGGTGTTACATTCTACCCCCCTTAAAATGAATTTCACCCTCGAAATTCGTCAGGGTTATAAATGGTTTACTATTTGAATGTTTCTTTAATCGAAACCCACATCGTAAAAAGGAATACCAAAAACAATTTTTAAAAACAAAAGTATGAAACTCAATGGTTACCCAAATAAACTAATCACTGGGTTTCCACATAGGTGAAAATATGGATATGGAAGAGAAATCTAACCATCATGTTCTGATGGAGAGTGGTAGAGAACATGGCTATGGAAAAGCTAGCAATCACAAAGCCATAAATTTGTGAAGATCTATGGTACCATCTAATTCATTAGATATAAGAGCACTAAGACAAAATTTTTGGTTGTCAAGATCATTTCCCTAAAGTTGATGAAATTGGAATTAGAAGAAATACTTTCGTGATTTTGGTATAGTATCACCGTTTATCGTTCTTTGGAAAATTTCCACTTCATATCTTAATGAAATGAAGTTGAATTTGTCATTCGTGATGTGTTAGCAGATCATGTGATAGAATGATGGGTCATTCCATCTCTTTCAAACAAAAGGTTAGCATAAGTTATAAGTCCATCTTATGGTTAATCGTATATGGTTCCAAAAATGAACTTATACTTCATATATCATACCGCTTAATAAAATAAAACTAGTTTCTACTAACCAGGGACTTCCTGTGGCCAGTGGTAGGCGATAAAGGCCAGTGGAACTCTGGTTGTGGGTTCGATTCCCACATCCTTGTCCGACGCGATGGGCTGTCGCCCGTCCTGCAGGTTGTCCTTTTTCTAAAACTATATTACTATAACATCCCATCAATAATATCGAAAAAACATCAATCCTTAAACAATACTAACTTATGTCCAACATAATCCATTCCAATCTTTAGGATTATCCATAATACTTCAGTCCACTCACATAATATAGTGAAAACGATTACCAGAGATTTAATACCATCGTTGATCCTCATATATCATAAAATATGTCTTGTTGGTCACATTCCAAACATTCAAAGTCATTAATCCTGTACTCTCTTGAATACCCATTGAACCTTAGTGATAACATGAATGCAATTGAAATTTAACACTTTCCATAAACCAAAATCCTCAAAATTATTTATACTCAAACCATTATATCACTTAGTCCTTATATCAATCATGAGCTCATGAATAGAATCAAATATCTCATTATCGTCTTATCCCTTCATTATGCGCATATCATCTACATTCCAAAAATATCTGAATAACCTTTCATGGATACTGGTACCATTAATCATACACTTTCAAAACTCAAGGAAAGACAACAGTGTAACAATCCTTAGATGTCTCTTTATTCCATAGTACCATGAGATTACTTATACAACATTACACATGATAATCATGTAGTCATTCCACTACATTCTTAAACCATTGACCGAGCATCAACAATTCTTTCATCTCACATATCATTTGTAGTCTCTTCATCATCATCAACATAAATACTACCCATACGACCATACTAATTCTCTTCATGAGACTTTCCCTTAGGGCATTGGTTTTCATAATGCCCGTACATTCCACATTTAAAACATTTAACCATTATTGATGTCGTAGCAATACCATTATCCTCATCCCTGGTGTTAACTGAACCTTTTCCTTTGCATTTACTGGATTTGTGTCCTTCTTTTCCAAACCCAAATCATCTTCCAGTTCCATTGAAACATTCTCCTTGATGCCTCTTCCCACATGATTTACATAGGGGAAATTGAACTTTCTTTCCTCTATGATCATCATGAAACTCCATCTTTCTCTTATTAGCCGAGTTAGGAATATTACCAAATTTTCCTTTATTGATCATATTATGAGATTTCTAATTCGGCATAATAATGATTTTTGGACTTCCAAATACCATTTCATTTGGTTGCTCATCATTCCATTGTCCATCATATCCTCCATTATCGTGAATCATCTTGTTTCCAGCCATTTTCTAAAACCCAAAAAGAATAGTGTGAGAGGAAAAAATCATAATAAAGGGGGAGTAACTTCAATACCTAACATCTTTGGTTTAATCTAATATCGTTACCATAGTTCTAGGACTATATCATATACGTATACTTATCCTTAGGGAAATCCCTAGACATACCTTAGAAATATCTCTAGGGATCTCACTAACGTTCTCGCATCCTAGTTTTCAAAGGTTGACTAAACCTTTCCTCTGATACCAACTTTAGAGACCCGAAGCTTGACGTACATTGACATTACATTACATTTGCGGAATACTTAGTACATAACAAAAACACACACACAAGTATCGTAATAGTTTAGTGTCTTTGGAAACTCGGAATATAATCTTCTAATCCTGGTGAAAGATCTTCAGCATCTCCCATAAAGATCTTCCTTTTTTATACCTAAAACATTTCTTTATATCCTGGGGAAAAGTAAACATAAAAGGGTGAGCTCAAATGCTCAGTAAGGGTAAACAAAAGAAATATCAATCACATCATATACATAAGCACATAAATTTTGGAAATATTAACCTGTAAAAGAGATCATAATTTCATAACCTAGGATAACTCATGGCAGTGAAATGTAATCACAATAATCATAACATAAAACATTAAACTTTGTGGCATGCACACATAATCATATAGAATCATTTCTTGTTAGTCAAGACTCATTTCCAAGACTATCTTAGTGGACAAACTCCCTTTCTGAACCGAGTCACCCTCGTTTCAGTCCTGTTTCACTGAACTGGTATAACCTACCATTCCAGCCATGTCTATCTCATGAGATATAAAATCTTTACCCAAGGCATTGGAGGGAGATATAGGTCCCACCCATCTCATAATGATATCATTCTTATGTGTGCCACAAAATCATAAATCATACATCATTTCATAACCCGTGTAATACAAATGGGAATCTTAAACATCATGACATCATAAAACAATTCATATAAGATAAAGGAATTCATAAAAATAATTCCATAACAACATAATTGAATCAATGTAATAATAGGGATAAAAATAGAAACCTTTATTATCTTAGATGGAAAATAATTTTGATAAAACACTTGAACTCCATTCTTGAGGAAAATATCATTTCTTCTTCAAAAACATTTTTCCTTTCTTAACATGTCATAAAACATTAAACTAAAATAAGTTGATTAAAAATAAACTTGAAAACTTGTAAAGGATGCTTCTTAGAAATAATGTTTCAAAAATCCATTCATGCCGTATAAGTTAAAAAAACATTCTTCGTACTTTTGTCGGAAAAGTCAAAAAGTACCTCATACGAAAAACAACAAAAGATTCATTTCATATATTTTACTAAAAACTCACCGAAGGGTAAAATTGGATTTAAACAATTGTATTTGGATGGAAATATTATTACATATTGAGGAAACATGGATGTGGATGATAAAATACACCCCAGTAAATACCAAAGTATAAACAATCTCGGATAAAATGAGATTGTGATATATTCCCTTACCTTAGGTCCGATTTGCTTTGTAAGTTTCCGAACCTCCTGTATAATGATTTAAATAATGTCATTGAATTATTACAGAATCATATTCATTGTTATTATATCATATATGGTTCACTTATGACTTTATATTACCCGTTCTTTTGTAAATTCCATGTTAAAGAGCAATTTGGGTAAAATTGTTTCATTTGTCGTCCGTGTTTTGACTTGTAATTATTCATATGATTACTTAGATCATGATTACTTAATTACAGAATATAAAACATGATTTATATATATATATTCAGAATATACATATATATAATAAATCAGTAAATGGAAAGAAATACACCATTCATGGAGACGGTAGGCCGTACGTACGCATGAACGCTGTTTTCGTTTCCTTATTGGGTTGAATGGAATTAAATAGATGACATAAATATATACATAAATACAGTAGCTTTATAATGTCATATATTTCATTATTATTTCTTATATATAATTTATAATCACTCTTAAATGGTTAACATGGAGAATGAATCTCATCGCGTCGTGGAGACGGCAGTCCGTACGTACGCACGAGCGATGATATCGTTTCCATAATTATTGAATTGAATTGGAGTGGATGATACAATATATCAGAATCAATATGATGTTATAATAACAATGTATAGTTATTCTTTACACCATTATACCCATCCCTGTAAGGTGGTGGTCGAAAATAGATTACACCACGGCGTGGAGACGGTATTCCGTACGTACACATGCGCGGTGATTTCTTTTTCCGTAGGATAGATAGATGGTGAAATAGGGTTATTTCATACATATAATAACATATCAGTATATGAGTGATACTGATGTTATTACTTCATAATTAAACAACCTAAGAAGAAGAAGTTGAAGAAGAAATAAAGATGAAAGAATCGGTAACATACATTACCTCTTCTTTGAAGTGCTTCTTTGAGACCTCCTTTTAGGGCACTAAAATGGGTCTTTGAAGAAGACCAGAACCTCTAGGATGTTTCTAGGGAAGTGGAGAAGATAATTTGGCAGGGGTTTTCCGAGCTTGAAAGCTCATAGTTGTGTGAGGAAGAGAGGGAGGAGGTGCCCTTTTATAAGGGAGGAGAGGGGCACCTTTGGAATAACTAAAAATATTATTTTATTATAAAGTAATGTTTGGTTTTAAATAGCTCAAAATTGATTTATTTCGAGGATAAGGTGGGGATGGGTAGAAATCCTATCATCCAATAGAATTTAGACAAGTTTAGGTTCCTATTATAACCATATCATTTAGATTTAACATTAAGTTAAATAATTTTACTTTTACCGTGTCTTCTTGTGTTCTTACACTATAAGGTTGATAAACTTACTATAAAAGCCAAACGAACCCCAAGTTGTTTATTATTAATATATATAACCTTATCTAAGTCATTTGGCCGAACCTTATATTTTTATGAATAAAATAACAATTAATAATATAATATTTGTTTTAAAAACAATTTTATGTCAATTTTGACACTATTTAGTAATTGATTTTTTTTAAAATCATAACAGAATGATAAGTTCGAAAAAATTTAATAAAATAAATAATAACATGTCATATTAACCTAAAAAATTAGTGGAATTCATAAAAAGTCTCAAATTATATTTATTTGGGTATTTATAACATCAATTATGTCAATATTTCATTAATAAGATAATTACTGCATCATCGTTGTGTCATAAATAAATTAAAATATTTAATGTCTAAAAATTACAAATAAAATAACATTATGTAGGAAATCTTTGTATCTTTCTAATTAATATTTATAGTCGAATTTATCTTATGTATAACCCTATATTAAAAATGTTTTATTAAATAAACTTTGATTTTAACTCTTTTAACTCTTCTTTGATTTAAATAATAATAAATGTCCTAATCTAATTCAAGTGGGCCTAAATGGTCATATTTTATTCCTAAGCTTGTATTTCGTCGAATTACACTTATCCTATAGAATTAGGACATGTGTTAGAGTAATAATAATATCATTTTTACCCTTAATTGCCCTATTTACTTTTAACCGTGGTAAATAAAAGTAAAAAGTTACTATTCACAAAAAATTATTTTCATCTCGTTGAACCACATTTTACTTACTGACATCAACCATGCCTCTCGGATTTTTTGAAATTCCACTCACAGAAGCGGTAAAATTATGTTTTATGAAAAATTCAGTTTTTTTAACTACCACTTAGTGGTTTCACTATTCATCAAAAATTGAAAGTTTTCATAAAAATACCAAAAATTAGGCCTAGGCTATATTTGATATTATGAACTCAAAAATGATTTCTATTTTACCAAATTCAAAACATATCAGTTGCATTAATTTATTTAAAAATTAATTCCCATCGTCAAAACAAAAGGCGTGTCTTTAAGAGATAATAACTATCAAAAGATTGACACTTGTTTATAACTTGTTTAAATGTGAAATTACATCCAATGACCAACATTGTATTAAATTGTAAAAATATATTCTAAATATACTTTAAACCAACTAAAATTAATAATTTATCACTATTAATTATTTCGATTGAAAAAGTTGTTTTTAATTAAAATTTAGTAATTTCCACTATTCATCAAAATATGAAAGTTATCCAAAAATTACCAAAATTTCACCCTAACCTAATTTCGATATTCCAAATCCAAAAATGAAGTCCATTCTGAAAAATAAAATTTACAAAATTTCAAAAAGTGGTTATTACTATTCATAACGGCTAGTTTTAATAATATTTTAATAGCATATCGTTGTTTAGTGAAACTCGGTATTGCGTACTACACATGCTATCAAGGAAGGTCGCGATTGCGTGTAATGAAAAGCAAGTCAAGGATAAGTGTTGTGCAAGCTCCTTTTTGTGTAGCGTACAACACAATACATTAATGAAATTAAAAAGAATATTTTTCATAAAATCTCGGGGTATTACAACGTAGGGTCTTATAAAATTATCTAAAACTATTAGACATTGATTAAATACATTATGAATACATTTCAGGGGAATAAATATTCTTTTAAATTAATTAATTAATTATAATTAATTATTTATGACTTATAAAATACCAAAAACGTTTACTAAGGTCAAATTTTCACTTTCTATGTTGTCTAAATTTTATTTTATTATTCATATGTAATGTTACTATTATTTACTATTCATAAGGGTCATATTACTATTCATAAGGGTAGGTTACTATTCATAAGGGTAGGTTATTATTCCTCAGAAATTATTTTTGTTTCATTAGACTCTAAAAACTATCTTGAACACAACCATGTATGTCGGATTTTTAAAATTCCAAACATAGGGGAGAAAAAATTATGTTTAAAGGTCATTTATCACATTACTATTACATCATTTCAAAGATAAACAACATAATAGTATTACACATGGAGGATCCAGAGGATTCGTGTCTTGGGAAAACTAGGTCCATACATAACAAATACAACTTTAAGCATAAATATTTATTTAATTTCCTCTTCTATTGATTCTTATTGGAACATGTCCTCTCCTTATTACATGTAGCCACCTGGGGATATACATCAAAAGGGGTGAGCTAAAATCCCAATAAGAGGATAGATAAGAACAATACATCATCGGGTGAGCATAATCATGACATAGGCAAAAGATCATGAACAGGTGAGGAGCATAAACAATAAACTTGAAATGTGGAAATGCATAAAAATGAAACATAATGTCTTAGTGGTTAACTACCACACATACTTGTGAACAAAACTAACATCTTGTTCACACATCATTTCACATTTACTCATGAGATTCATCACTTTACCCAATGCATTGGAGCGCTATATAATTCCGGGCGCACCTGTCACATCATAACATTGTCATTATCATGCCTGCCACATTGAACACATATCAAACATGTACATAAATAGACCATGGAAAGGAATGGGTTTCTTATCATAATAACACATTCATATGCTTTGGGTTCCCAAAAGAAATAGGGAACAGCATACATGATACAAGAACCATCAACCTTGAATGAGAGGTAAAAGGTGAGATCTTGAAAGAAGAGTTCTTTTGGAAAACATTTTGATGGAAAAACCAGGGACAAACATGTATATCCCAGAAAAGTAAAGGAAATAATGAACAAATGATCTTTGAGGAGTAACCATATCAAAAATGGAGTGAAAGAGGGAGAACCCGAAGGATGAAAATTGGGTTCGAGATTTCCCCTTACCTGGTACTCGAATGCCTCCTCTTTAATGTCCTGTATAATGACATTATATTAATTAATTAAAAATTACAGAACCTTTTATACATTAATAGGGTTCATTCTGGTTTCATTATTTCAAATTATGTTCCTTTGGATGACTTATAGAGTTTAAAAACATTGATCTGGGATGTTCATTTTCATGGTTTTCTTGAGCGGTCCACTTGTATTCTTAAATTGATGTTTGGGTAGATCATGGGTAAATATCCGGAACTGATATTACATGTTATTAATGATATTACAGAAGCTTGAATGATATTATAATGAGTTATATTAGATCCATGTGTACGAATCATTAGATAAGAATTAAATGAAGATTATTTGGGTTAATTTGAGCGGTTTTTGGATCACAACGAACTCGTTTAAACTTTTACTTAGTAATTTGGCCATAGGTTATTTCCATAACGTAAAATAGAACATAATATATATAAAATATTCTTGTTCAACCATAAAAATGGTTTCATGACCAGATCTGAAGGTAGAAATGGAATAAGAGAGCATGTTGTTTTTGAAGGTGATAAATTAACACCACATGAACAACGTTCTCTTTAATAAAATAAAAGGGAGAGGGAAAGGGTGTGGGGTGATATAATATACGATTATAATCATAAAATTACATTATATTTATAATACTGGAGTTAAAATTTTTTTTGATGAAGATAGGTTGGGAGAGATCAAGAAAGGAACTCGAACTTGAAAGGAAATTAAAGGAGAATAGGGAGAGAAATTACCTTTAGAATCTTCATCTTGAGAACCTCCTTAAGGAAGCTAGGATTGGTCTTTTGATGATACCAGCAGCTTTTGGACATCGGGGAGGTGCTAGGGAAGGTTTCTGGGAAGAGTTTAGTGAAGTCTTGGAGCTTGAGAGGTGTGAGGAAAAGAGGGAATGAAGGGTGGCTTTTATAGTGGAGGGGAGAGGGGTTTCCTTAATATAAAATTGATTAGTTTGTTAATTTCACCTAAGACAAGGAATAGTGAGCATTGGATGACTAAGAATAGTAAAAAGACATATGATTTCGGGATTTGGGTGCTTACATCACTTGTGATTTCAGGAATAGTGTGTTTTAATTAAAATGTATTTATATGGTAAATTAATGTATTCTACTATTCACCAAAAATTCAAGTATCTCAGAAAAATCTCAAAAATTTACCCCAACCATATTTCGACGTGTAGAATCCAAAAATGAAGTCCATTTCTCAAAAATAATTCTCTATATATTACTAATTTAATATTTAAATAAAATCATAATTTACTTAAAAAACAGTTTTTAACATTAAAACTGATTTTATAGTTCTTTCAAAAATTACGTAGGGTCTTATAAAATTATATAAAACTATTAGACATTGATTAAATACATTATGAATACATTTCATGGGAGTAAATATTCTTTTAAATTAATTAATTAATTATAATTAATTATTTATGAATTATAAAATACCAAAAATGATTACTAATGTCAAATTGTCACTTTCTAAGTTGTCTAAATTTTATTTTATTATTCATAGGTAATGTTACTCTTATATACTATTCATAAGGGTCATATTACTATTCATAAGGGTTGGTTACTATTCATAAGGGTAGATTACTATTCACCAAAAATTATTTTTGTTTCATTAGACTCTAAAAACTATCTTGAACACAACCATGTATGTCGGATTTTTAAAATTCCAAACATAGGGGTGAAAAAATTATGTTTAAAGGTCACTTATCACTTCGTAGTTCATTATTTTGTGTTTTTATTACATTAATATAAGAAGGGAATTTTCCTTTGAAAAACTTTGGGTCGTTACATTCTTCCCCCCTTAAGAAATTTCGCCCCCAAAATTTCACTTTACACAAACAAGTGAGGGTACTTCTCCTTCATTGCCTCTTCTGGTTCCCAAGTTGCTTCCTCAAACTTATGGTTCCTCTACAACACTTTGACAAGGCTGGTTGTCTTGTTGTGTAGAACCTTATCACTTCGGTCCAGAATTTTTACCGGCTGCTCCTCATAGGAGAGATCATCTTCCAGCTGTAACAACTCTAAGTTTATTACATGTGAGGGGTCTGGTATGTACTTCCTCAGTAGTGATACATGAAACACATCATGAACTTGAGACATATTCGGTGGAAGTGCCAGACGATAGGCCACGGCTCATATGCGGTCAAGGATCTAAAAGGGGCCAATGTACCTTGGGCTTAGCTTCCCTTTCTTCTCGAATCGCGTGACTCTCTTCCATGGAGATATTCGAAGGAAGACTTTATCTCCCACGTCGAACTCCAAGTCCCTTCGACGGTTGTCAGCATAGCTCTTTTGCCGACTTTGAGCAGCTTTGATGTTTTTCTGGATGACTTGAACCTTCTCTGTCATCTCTTGAACAAGATCGGGACCAAGTAGCTTTCATTCTCCATCTTCATCCCAACAGGTTGGAGTTCTACATCGCTTCCCATAAAGAGCATCATATGGAGCCATCTGAATACTTGAGTGGAAGCTATTGTTGTATGAGAACTCAACCAATGGGAGATGCTGATCCCAACCACCTTTGAATTGAAGAGAGCAGGCTCTTAGCATATCTTCAAGTGTCTGAATAGTCCTTTCAGACAGGCCATCAGTTTGGGGGTGATAGTCTGTGCTTAAATTTAATTCAGTACTCAAAGCATGTTAAAGGCTCCTCCGGAACTTAGATGTGAACCTTGGATCACGGTCAGAGACAATCGAGAGTGGAACACCGTGTAATCTCACTACTTCCTTCACATATATCCTTGCAAGTTGTTCAAGTGAGAGGTCTTGCCGAATAGCGATAAAATGGGCAGTCTTGGTGAGTCGATCAACCACAACCCATATTGCATTATTTCCATTTGATGTTTTCGGGAGACCCGTGACAACGTCCATAGTAACATTTTCTCATTTTTACAAGGGTATAGGCAATGGATGCATCATACCATTGGACTTTTTCCACTCAGCTTTAACTTGCTGACATACCAAGCACTTCTTCATGTTATCCCACCAGAAGTGCTCTCGGAGATCACGATACATCTTGGTACTTCCAGGATGGATAGAGAAAGTTGAGCTATGTGAATTATCCAATAGCTCCTTCTTTATCCCGGGTGATGAAGGCACACAAAGCCGCGTTCCAAACCGAATCACACCATCATCATCGATATGGAACTCTTGCAACTTCCCTTCCCTTACTGCATTCACCCTCTTTTGTATCTCCAGATCATCACTTTGTGCTTCCTTAATCTTCTATTGGATGGATGGTTGCAAAATCATTTGGGAAAGGTAGGATGTATCTCCTGCCCTTATGATTTCCAAATCCATCCTTTTCATATCCAAGAAGATAGGGTCTTTCCCAATCCTCAACATGGATACAGTAGTAGGTTCTTTCCTGCTTAGAGCATCAGATACCTTGTTCACCTTCCCAGGATGATAGTGAATAGAGAAATCGTAATCCTTTATTAGCTTTAACCATCTCCTTTGACGCATGTTGAGTTCTTTTTGTGTGAATATATAGTTTAGGCTCTTGTGTTCAGTGTATATGTCACACTTCTGGCCATAAAGTTAGTGCCGCCAGATTTTCAAGGCAAAAATCACAGCTGCCAGCTCTAGATCATGTGTCGGGTAGTTCTGCTCATGGATCTTCAACTATCGCGAGGCATAGGCTATCACATTATCATTTTCCATGAGTACACAACCCAATCCTTTCTTTGAAGCATCGTTGTATGTCACAATACTTTCTCCACTTTTAGGTAGTGTGAGTACAGGTGCAGTGATCATCCATCTCTTCATCTCCTTGAAGCTTCCCTCACATTCATCCATCCAGACATACTTTACCCCTTTCCTTGTTAACTTAGTTATCGAGCTTGACAATCGTGAGAATTTTCTCACAAAATGTTGATAGTACCCAGGTAATCCAAAAAAACTACGGATTTCTGTGACAATAGAGGGCCTGGGCCATTCCTCAATTGCCTTTGTCTTTGAAGTATCCACAGAAATTCCCTCACTTGTGATCACATGTCCCAAGAACATGACTTGATTCATCCAAGGGTCACACTTGCTGAACTTGTCATACAACTTCTCCTTTCTCAATGTCGCCAACACATGTCTTAGATGTTCTTAATGATCCTCCTTGCTCTTGGAGTAAATGATAATATCATCGATAAACACTACCACAAATTTGTCGAGGTAATGCCTAAAGAATCTATTCATCAAATCTGTAAGAACCCGGTTTTTTCTAAGAAAGACTGTGGAATATTCTTGATGATATTTCAGAGCTGCGCCTTCAGACGGTGTGCGATTCTGAGCCCCGGAGTGGCCAGAATTAAATTTTCAGTGCGTTCACATTGGAAATTCCAAATAAATGAGATAACTCCTAAACGGAGTTCCGGATCAGAGATATGAGTGTACGGATGGGTCCATAATGGGGTGTTTACCCTAGGAACGACATAAAACGTGTCGGCGCGGGATTTTTGGATCCCTCACTTGTTTTCAGAAGGTTAAACAGACAAATAAATAAATTAATTTATTCGTTTAATGTAGAAACGCTAATATTTTTTAAATGGTAGCTCTGATGAGAAAACCGAGGGCACCGTTGAGTTCGGAATGTGCCGTTTACCCTAGGAGGGGTGTATGTTTTGCGGGCGCGGGTCGTCTGTGAAAAATGGCCCCAGGGGCGTTTTCGTAATTTAGCGGCTCCAGACGTTAAATTTTATAACTTTTGAATGGGGTCTCGGATTAAATTTATGAGACCTCTGTTTCACTCAGAGTGTGGTTTTTAGCCTAGGGGAGTCTTAATCCTGACCCCCCCCCCCGAAATTTCGGGTTCGGGGCTATCAGGCGGTGTTTAAGTAATTTCTACTTAAACCCATCCCCTCCTCTCTTCTCCTTCTTCTTCCTCAAACCCTACCCTCTCCTCCAGCTTCGGCGAGGCAGCTCCGGCGAGGCGACCTCCGGCGCGGCGCAGCGGTTCCGATGGTCCGCACACGAAGCGTCGGGCTACGCCTATCGAGGTAGGGGTTTATCATTTCATTTTTAATTTCACTCAATTTTGAGCCCAATTTTTAGCATCTAACTTTTATCTGATCGTCAATCGATCCCCATGATCGCGTAGTATGTTATCCTAGCTTTCCAACGCTCGTTTCGGATTCGAAATCCGACCTCCGAAGCCTCCGCAACGGCTCGTCGATGATCCGCGGGTTTTTGGGGTTTTCTGGCCGGCACGGTGGTCCGGCGGGTGTCCAGCGGTGGCGGCGAGGTGGTCCGGCGATCACCAGGCGGTGGCGGCACAGTGGTCCAGCGGGTCTCCAAGCGGCGGCGCGGTTGCGGGTTCCGGCGAGGGGATCCGGTCAGCAGGGCGGTCGCGGGCGCCGGCGAGAGGGGACGGCCGGGGTCGCGCTGTGCGACCCCGCGGCTGGACAGAGACCCGAGCGACGCAGGTCTCAGTGTGGAAGGCAACCGGCTGTGTCGGCTGGTCGGTGGAAGAGCCACCCACGCGGTGCGGGCGGGGTGACTCGTGGGGGGCGGCCGGGCCGGCTCAAGCGGGGCGGACCGGTCGGACCGGGCCGGTCCGGCCCAAGGGGGGTTCTCCCCCCCCCCCTTTGGAATTTCTGACGCCCGTAGCATTTGCTACGGGCATCCGTTTTGCGCACCGTCAGTGGCAGCGCGAACCTCGCGTCAAGGGGAACACTTTGAAATGGTTTCGGGAATTTTTAATTCCCGAAATGAGTGGCCGAGGAGGCGCGTCACGTCTTTAAGTGGTTTGTCATTTTCCGGGGAAAACTTGTCTTGGACGGCGCGGACGTGTCCGACGTGAATTTTGAGCGCCGTCAGTGGAGTTGGGACCCTGGCATCGAGGCGGAAATTTCCAAGGTGGTTTCAGGCATTGAAGACGGAGTTGAGGCGTGGGCCCCACGGCCTGTCTTTTGAGCTGCTGCAGCGTTTCACGACTTTTTCCTCGGACGTTCGTTCGGGGCATGCGAGCAGTCGATGTTGGATGTTTTTCCGAGGGCATCGCGTTGGCACAGTCTGCCCGCTGTAATTCAGCACGATGGTGCGGGCCCTGCGAGGGCCATTTCGGGAGTTGACGGTGATTTCGAGCTTTATCACCGGGCGACCGTTTTGGACAAAGGAATAGTCCATTTCGTGTACTTTTTTGAGAGGATCGCAACGGTATGATCCATTCGTTGAGTTTTGGGATTGGGATGCGTGTCCCACATGGCACCGCTCATGTGCGGTGCTCCGGGATGCACCTTTTTCTCCGGATATCTATGGTACTCAATTGAGTATTTCTTTTGACGTGTTTTCCCGAGGGGATCGCAATGGTGCGATGCGCCCAACTTTTTTCGGGGCCGAGGCTTGGGATCACGGGACGTCGTTCGGGCGTGAGGCGGTGTTGGTGACTTTTTCATCGGATATCCATTTGAGGCGAGTATGTTGTCGATCTCATGTGTTTTTTCGCGAGTATTACAACGGTATGATCTGTTTGGCTGTGCGGAGCCTCTTGCGCGATCTTATTAACAACGGAAGCATGGAAGGTGCTCTAGTGGTTGTTTTCCCTACCTTGTTTGTAGCAGACCCTGGGAGTGTGATCGCGCACTATTGGGAGAGTGATGTAAATGGTTCACGAGATGTGGTTGGCCATGCCTGGGCCTTTGAGATGGAGTTGTTACGTCACGCCTTCGCCTTGACGTTGGGTGTCGTGTGCACGATAGCCTTTGGGATGGAACGAGGTATACTCTGGGAGTATACGGGAGTGCTTGGAGGTACATGTGGTTGTTTGTACCTGAGGATGTTTGTGCGCTCAGTTGGGGTTGACTTGGGGCAAGACATCGTGTGGGCCCCACATGTGTGTCGTGATCTACTTTGCGTACTTGACCTCTCGCGACGTAGAGGGTCCCTCTGCGCTCATTTGTTTGACCAGTAGGGTGGAGTTTTCCCCTAGACTGGTGCTATTTTGTCTGACCAGTAGGGTTGAGCGGTCTCCCCCTGGTCTTGTTCTCGATAGTTTGTCCGGAAGAGATGGTTTGGTTCCTATGCTTCTTCGGCTGTGAGGGGTTTCAGTACTGTGCCCTTTCATCGGACTGCGACACCGTCTGCGACTACGGGTTCTCGTGTAGCGTGGGAGTTTTCCTCACTTTCTGGGATGAGGTGTCTCGGTCCGCTTCGATAGTGACTCAGAGGATTGGAGCGAGATTGCCTTGTGAGGCCTGGGGAGTTTCTCTCGTTGCTCCGTGTTCCCTGGTAGATCTTGTGGTTTCGGTGTAACCAACACTTTATGCGGGCACCGATCCTCTACCCAGGAGGTTGTTCCAGCAGGGCTGAGGTTGTTCCAGCAGGGCAGAGATTCTTCCAGCAGAGCTGAGGTTGTTCCAGTAGGGCTGAGGTTGTTCCAGCAGAGCTAAGGTTGTTTCCAGGAGGGCTGAGGTTGTTTCGAGCTGGGCTCGCCAGAGAGTTACCATCCGGTAGGGATAGCCAGTACAGCGGTGTTCACCGAGCAGTACCATCCAGCATGGATGGCCAGAGCAGTTTCGGGCTTACCTCCAGCTGGGCTGGGCAGTGGTCCCCGATGTCGGGCTTACCTCCAGCCGGGTTGGGCACTGGTCCCCGATGTCGGGCTTACCTCCAGCTGGGCTGCGTAGTGGTCCCCGATGCCGGGTTACCTCCACCTGGGCTGGGCAGTGGTCTCGTCACCGACAATAGCCGGGTCTTCCTCCAGTGGATTACCCTGTTACGGGACTGGGCAGTGTGGCACCCGTTGACTTTCTGGGTCTCCCTGTAGTGGGAACCCGTTGACTTCCAGGTATCCTCCAACAGGGCTGGGCAGGGGGATGCCTGTCGAAGTTGAGCAGACCTCTCGACTGCGGGGCAGTGACGAGTTGTGGTTGACATTCCCAAAGAACTCTCAAGTACGAGGAGCTTCCCCCCCCCCCCCCCGAGACGCGTCCTTGTGATGGGACCTAAAACTGTGTGGGCGAGTCCGTGCCGCCCAAAGCGGATAGTGTCGAGGTGTGGTGATTGAGACCTTGGATTGTGGTTCGGGGCAGACATGTGGGATGCTGGGCATCAATGGTGTCACTTCTGGGACTGTTGGCGACTCATTTTCTTGGGCTGAGCTACGGGACGGAGATCCCCTTACGAGCTTGTTTGGGCTTCTTGTCGAGCATACATATATGTATATACCTTGTTCTAGTACCCACTCCTTTGGTTTTGGCTACTCTCCTTCTAGGAGAAGCGAAGATGTGTGGGGTATGCCACGTGCTTTCTGTATCTAGCTTCTCGTGGTTGGGTGATTCTACTCTCCTGCTATAGGTAGTGAAGACTCGATGAGAAGTTCATCTTCTCACCGTTTCCATCTCCTTGTGTCTGGATGAGTCTACCTTCTTTCCTCCTATTGGGTTGATCTAGACCCTTTACTATAATCTTTGTTGTACCCCTTTACTTTCCTGTTCACTCTACTGCTCACCCTTCGGTACCTCCTGTGTTTTTCCCTCGATCCATCGGGGTTTCCTACTGAGTATTTTTATACTCACCCCTGCTTGGACTTTGCCTGCACTTGGTGTTTCCTTGCAGACGACGGACAGGTGGAGCGTGACTTCGGTTGAGCGTAGGAGCTTGGGAGCTTGGACCGCGTACGGTGGTCGTGGCCAGGTTCCAGGTGGGAGACCCATCAGTTATTTCTTTTTGTTCACCTATTGCCGGGTTGTGGAACTTTTTTGGTTGGGCGCATGTTTTTCCCCTTTTCTTTTCAGTTTGTACTTTGTACTGTTAGAGGTCGATGCACACTGTGGTTTATATATAGCAGTTTCCCTTTACTCTACTCGTCGTTTCTTTTAATCTACACTTTTGCATTGAGTGTGATGCATGTGTGTGTTTACAGGTGCTTAGGCAAATTCCTCCCTGAGTTGTTGTGCCTTCGGCACTGGTCACCAGCCCCTGGACTATGGAGGCGGGCTTGGGGTAGTTTCGGCTCGAGCTGGGTAGGGTCGGGTCATGAGAAAGTGGTATCAGAGGTGGTTCATTCCTTGGGACATTGTGCGGACATCCCTAAAAGATGATTTGGTGGGGATTTAGCGCAACAGTGTTAACATGTCTCGAGAGCGGCTCTCAGGCCAGGGAGTCCAGTGATGGTGTGGCGGCCAACATATCCATTCACCAGGACCATGATAACCCGCTTGTCGACTAGTCATGCTGAGACACTTGTTGTAGGGAAAATTTGCTTGTGCATCACATAGGATTGATTCTGTGACTGTCCTTATTGAGTCAGATCCCGATCGTGGTTATTGGAATATACATATATGCTCATCTGACAGCGGCACTCCTTGATAATACTCAGGATGTCTCTGCGAAGACAGCCAGCCAAGATACTAGCTTTGGGTGTCTGACGATGACCCTGTGAGCTACGAGCCCACAGTCCATGACCCATCGTGCGAGCCCTTTCCTCCAGGTGGGCCGGTAGCAGCACCCCGACCTGTTGAGCAACAGACAGTTTCAGCAAAGCAGGTTGAGCTTGAGCGCAGGTTGAGCGTGCTCCGTGAGTTCCAGCAGTAGAGACCACTGAGGTTCAGTGGTAAGCCAGACCCTCAGGCAGCAAAGGCTGGGCTCGAGGCAGTGGTTAGCCTTTTCAGTCTTGTGCAGATGCTGACAGATCAGAGAGTGGCTTTGGCAGCCAGCCTTTTCTGTGGATCAGCATGGCGTTGGTGGAGTCTGGTGACTCAGTTCCTTGCCGAGTCGTCGCTTTCATGGGGATACTTTCAGTTGTTTCTCTGTGAGGAGTTTTTGCCATCCTTCTTGCGGTCCGTTCGGATTCAGGAGCTCCTCCAGTTTCAGCAGGGAGGGATGGCGGTAGCCGAGTACGCGGCTAGTTTTGCAGACTGTGCATGCTTTTACCCGGACTTGGTCCATGACGACAACCTCCGAGCGCGGAAGTTTGAGAAGGGTCTCCACCGAGAGATTCGTGCTGTCATAGTACCCTTGGGCATTTCCACATATGTCGGGGTGCTAGAGCAGGTGCTGCTGACAGAGGGATTCCTATCAATTTCTGGAGTTGGTAGTGGCAACATGCATGTTGGAGCTGAGACGTCTGCCGCGGCTAGTGGGTGCCGGCAAGCCGGACCTCGACGCAGGTGGCTTTCTGACAACCGGACTCAGGGGCGTGGTCGTACACCACAGTGGAGCCGGAGGGAACCAGTGCAGCCCAGAGAGAGTCGGTTCTATGCTTGTGACGGGCGAGGTCACATGGCACGAGACTGCCCGACCCGAGTTGCTGAGAGCTTCGGGCAGGCAGTAGGCGCAACACCACGGCAGAGGTAGCGCCGTGATCGGAGTAGTGGCTAGAGAGGTGGTTCTAGCAGAGGAGCGGGAGGAGCTGGAGGTGGGGGACGACTTTACAAGGTCTTCCCATTACCACTAGGTGGTCCACGTCAGGCTCAGGGAGCTGACAGATGGGACCGAGGACAACTGCGAGCTTTGGATGTCTTTTATCCTGCAGAGCATGAGGTGATAAGAGGTACGCTCTACAGCTCTTCTACCCTCTTTGTAGTAGAATTGTTAGACTCTATGTGTGAACTGATTTCCTTCCTCATCCTCGTTTGAGGTGTTACCAGGGTGACGTAGGGCATCGGGTGTAACCCTGTGATGGTAAGGAAAAAGGCGTGAGACCTTTTCCTTTAGTTGATGGTGTTGACTCCTTTTCCTTTTGAGTGTGTAAGAGAGCATCGACTGTGGAACCTTGCGTGACCAGATATCCTTTGGTGTTTCAGCATATGGATATTCTAAAGGAGAGAATCACTAGGCCTTGTTTCAGGTGTGAGCATTGATTCCACTCGCGATGTGCGACATAGAGGTTTGACCGGGGAGGTGAGCTACCCCCGAGGGCCTTCGGCCTGTTTGAGACCATGAAAAGGGATGACGAGGTACCCTACCGCCTTTCCCTGACCCCAAAGTCTGGAGTGGGTGCACGACATCGTCAAGGGCTAACCTCGCATGAACGGATCAATCCTATGGTCTGTGTGCACCGACACAGAGCTGTGTGTGGGTTCGTCTGGGTATGGGGAAGCTAGGTGTGGGCTTCGTACCCGGTGTTGCTCCCTAGTTTTTCTTTTTGAGGACAAAAATCATGAATGAGGGAATGATGTAAGAACCCGGGTTTTTCTTTGAAAGACTGTTGAATATTCTTGATGATATTCCCGAGCAGCGCCTTCAGACGGCGTACGATTCCGAGCCCCGGAGTGGCCGGAATTAAATTTTCAGTGCGTTCACACAGGAAACGCCAAATAAATGAGATAACTCATAAACTGAGTTCTGGATCAAGGATCTGAGTGTACGGATGGGTCTGGAATCGGGTTTTTACCCTAGGAACGACATAAAACGTGTCGGCGCGGGATTTTTGGACCCCTCGCTCGTTTTCGGAAGGTTAAATGGATAAATTAATAAATTAATTTATTCGTTTAATGGAGAAATTCTAGTATCTTGTAAATGGTAGCTCGGATGAGAAAACAGAGGGCACCGTTGAGTTCGGAATGTGCCGTCTACCTTAGGAGGGTTGTATGTTTTGCGGGCGCGGGCCATCTGTGAAAAATGGCCTTAGGGGCATTTTTGTAATTTAGCGGCTTCAGACGTTAAATTTTATAACTTTTGAACGGGGTCTCGGATTAAATTTCTGAGACCTCCATTCCGCTCGAAGCGTGGTTTTTAGCATAGGGGAGTCTTAATCCCGACCCTGCCGAAATTTCGGGTTCGGGGCTATCGGGCGGCGTTTAAATATTTTCTACTTAAACGCATCCCCTCCCATATTCTCCTTCTTCTTCCTCAAACCCTACCCTCTCCTCCAGCTCCGGCGAGGCATCTTTGGCGAGGAAACCTCTGGCGCGGCGCAGCGGGTCCGATGGTCCGCACACGAAGCGTCAGGCTACGCCCATCGAGGTAGGGGTTTATCGTTTCGTTTTTAATTTCCCGCAATCTTTGAGCCCAATTTGTAGCAGCGAACTTTTATCCGATCGTCGATCAATCCCCATGATCGCGTAGTACATTATCCGGTCTTTCCAATTATCATTTAGGATTTGAAATCCGACCTCCGAATCCTCCGCAGCGGCTCGGCGATGATCCGCGGGTTTTTGGGGTCTTCTGTCCGGCACGGTGGTCCGGCGGGTGTCCAGCGGGGGCAGCGCGGGGGTCCGGCGATCACCAGGCGGTGGTGGCACGGTGGTCTGGTGGGTCTCCAGGCAGCGGCGCGGCTGCGGGTTTCGGCGAGGGGAGCCGGTCAGCGGGGTGGCAGTGGGCGTCGGTGAGAGGGGACGGTCGGGGTCGCGCTATGCGACCCCGCGGCTGGACAGAGACCCACGCGACGCGGGTCTCCGCGTGAAAGGCCGACCGGCCGTGTTGGCCGGTCGGTGGAAGAGCCGCCCGCGCGGCTCGGGCGGGGTGACTCGTGGGAGGTGGCCGGGCCGCTGTCCCAGCGAGCCGGACGGAGCGGGCCGGCTCAAGCGGAGCGGACCGGCCGGACCGGGACGGTCCGGCCCAAGGGGGGTTCTCCCCCCCCCCCACCTTTGGAATTTCCGACGCCCGTAGCTCTCGCTACGGGCGTCCGAATTGCGCACCGTCAGCGGCAGCACAGACCTCGCGTTGAGGGGAACTCCTTGAGATGGTTTTGGAACTTTTAATTCCCGAAATGAGGGGTCGCGGAGGCGCGTCGTGTCTTTAAGTGGCTTGTCGTTTTCCGGGGGAAACTTGTCTTGGACGGCGTGGACGCATCCGACGTCCTTTTTGAGCGTCGTTAGTGGCGTTGGGACCCTGGCATCGAGTCGGAGCTTTCCAGGGTGGTTTCAGGCATTGAAGCCGGAGTTGAGGTGGGGGACCCATGGCCCATCTTTTGAGCTGCGTGTAGCGTTTCACGACTTTTTCCTCGGACGTCCGTTCGGGGCATGAGAGCAGTCGATGTTGGGTGTTTTTCCGAGGGCATCGCGTTGGCACAGTCTTCCCGCTGTAATTCCGCACGATGGTGCGGGCCCCGCGAGGGCCGTTTCAGGAGTTGATAGTGATTTCCAGATTTATCACCGGGCGACCATTTTGGATAAGGGAATAGTCCATTTCGTGTACTTTTTTGAGAAGATCGCAATGGTATGATCCGTTCGTTGAGTTTCGGGACTGGGATGCAGGTCCCACGTGGCACCGCTCGTGTGTGGTGCGCCGGGTGAAACTTTTTCTCCGAATATCTGTGGCACTCAAGTGAGTAGTGCTTTTGACGTGTTTTCCCGAGGGAATCACAATGGTGCGATTCGCCCGACTGTTTTCGGGGCCGAGGCTCGGGATCACGGGACGCCGTTCGGGCGTGAGGCAGTGTTGGTGACTTTTTCGTCGGATATCTGTTTGAGGTGATTAAGTAGTCGATCTCGTGTGTTTTTCCATGAGCATTACAACAGTATGATTTGTTTGGCTGTGTGGAGCCTCTTGCGTGATCTTATTAACAGCGGAAGCATGGAAGGTGCTCTAGTGGTGGTTCTCCCTACCTTGTTTGTAGCATAACCTTTGCGTGTGATCGCGCACTCTTGGGAGAGTGATGTAAATGGTTCAAGAAATGTGGTTGGTCGTGCCTAGGACATTGAGGTGGAGTTGTTACGTCACGCCTTCGCGTTGACGTTGGGTGTCGTGTGCATGATAACCTTTGGGCTGGAACGATGTATACTCTGGGAGTATACGGGAGCGCTTGGAGGTATGTGTGGATGTTTGTACCTGAGGATGTTTGTGCGCTCAGTTGGGGTTGACTTGGGGCCACACGTCATGTGGGCCCTCACGTGCGTGTCGTGATCGGCTTTGCGTACTTGACCTCTCTCGACGTAGAGGGTCCCTCTGCGCTCATTTGTTTGACCAGCAGGGTGGAGTTTTCCACTGGCCTGGTGCTCTTTTGTCTGAACAGTATGGTTGAGCGGTCTCCCCCTGGTCTTGTTCTCGATGGTTTGTCCGGCAGAGAGGGTTTGGTTCCTCTGCTTCTTCGACTGTGAGGGGTTTCAGTAATGTTCCCTTTCACCGGACAGCGAAACCGTCTGTGACTACGGGTGTTCGTGCAGCGTGGGAGTTTTCCCCACTTTCTGGGATGAGGTGTTTCAGTCCTCTTCGACAGAGACTCAGCGGATTGGAGAGAGATTGCCTTGTGAGGAATGGGGATTTTCTCTCGTTTCTCCATGTTTCCTGGTAGAGCTTGTGGTTTCGGTGTGACCAACACTTTATGCGGGCACCAATCCTCTTCCGAGGAGGTTGTTCCAGCAAGGCTGAGGTTGTTCCATCAGGGATGAGATTGTTCCAGCAGGGCTGAGGTTGTTCCAGAAGGGCTGAGGTTGTTCCAGCAGGGCTGAGGTTGTTTTCAGCAAGGATGAGGTTGTTTCGAGCTGGGCTCGCCAGAGGGTTACCATCCGGCAAGGATGACCAGTACAGCGGTGTTCACCGAGCAGTACCATCTAGCAGGGATGGCCAGGGCAGTTCCGGGCTTACCTCCAGCTGGGCTGGGCAGCGGTCCCCGATGCCGGGCTTACCTCCAGCTGGGCTCGGCAGTGGTCCCCGATGCCGGGCTACCTCCAGCTGGGCTGGGCAGTGGTCCTGTCGCCGACTTTAGCTGGGTCTCCCTCCAGTGGATTACCCTCTTACGGGACTGGGCAGTGTGGCACCCATTGACTTTCTGGGTCTCCCTGTAGTGGGAACCCGTTGACTTCCAGGGATCCTTCAGCGGGGCTGGGTAGGGGGTCCCCGGTCGACTTTGAGCAGACCTCTCCACAGCGGGGCAGTGACGAGTTGTGGTTGACATTCCCCCAGAACTCTCAAGTACGAGGATCTTCCCCCCCCACCCCCGAGACGCTTCCTTCTGACACGACCTAAAACCATGCGGGTGAGTCAGTGCCGCCCAAAGCGGATAGTGTCGAGGTGTGGTGATTGAGCCCATGTCTTGCGATTCGGGGCAGACGTGTGGGATACTGGGCATCGATGGTGTTACTTGTGGGATTGTTGGTGACTCATTTTCTTGGGCAGAGCTATGGGAGGGAGATCCCCTTACGATCTTGTTCGGGCTTCTTGTCGAGCATACATATATGTATATACCTTGTTTGAGTACCCACTCCTTGGGTTTTGGCTACTCTCCTTCCAGGAGAAGCGAAGAAGCGCAGGGTATGCCACGTTCTTTCCGTGTCTAACTTCTCGTGGTTGGGTGAGTCTACTATCCTAATATAGGTAGCGAAGACTCGACGAGAAGTTCATCTTCTCACCATTTCCAGCTCCTTGTGTCTGGACGAGTCTACCTTCTTTCCTCATGTTGGGTTGAGCAGGACTCTTTACTGTACTCTCTATTGTACCACTTTACTTTCCTGTTCTCTCTACTGCTCACCCTTTAGTACCTCCTTTTTTGCTCCCTCGAGCCTTCGGGGAATCCTACTAAGTATTTTTATACTCACCCCTGCTTGGGCTTTGCCCGCACTTGGTGTGCCCTTGCAGACGGCGGACATATGGAGCGTGACTACGGTGGAGCTTACGATCTTGGGAGCTTGGACCGCGTATGGTGGTCATGGCCGGGTTCCAGGTGGGAGACCCGTCAGCTGTTTATTTTTGTTCACCTGTTGCTGGGTTGTGGCACTTTTTTGGTTGGGCGCGTGTTTTGGCCATTTTCTTTTCAGTTTGTACTTTGTAATGTTAGAGGTCGATGCACACTGTGGTTTATATATAGAAGTTTCCCTTTACTATGCTCGTCTTTTCTTTTACTCTGCACTTTTGCGTTGTGTGTGCTGCATGTGTGTGTTTACAGGTGCTTAGGCAAAGGCCTCCCAGAGTTCTTGTGCCTTCGGCGCTGGTCGCCATCCCCTGTCCTATGGAGGCAGGCTTGGGGTATTTGCGGATCGATCTGGGTAGGGTCGGGTCGTGGAAAAATCCATGAAGATTTCAGGGGCATTATTAAGTCCAAAGGGCATCACAAAAAACTCATAGTTCCCATACCTTGTACGGAAGACAGTCTTCTTAATATCTTCCTTATTCACCTTTACCTGATGATATCCAGAACGAAGATCCACCTTTAAGAAGTATTGAGCTCCTCTTAACTGATCGAACAAGTCATCAATCCTTGGGAGAGGATACTTGTTCTTTATGGTGATCATGTTGAGTTCCCGATAATCGATACACAGCCGCATGGTTCCATCCTTCTTCTTCACAAAGAGCACTAGTGCACCCCAAGGTGATGCACTATGGCGTATGAAACCCTTGTCCAGATGCTCTTGCAGCTTCTTCTTTAACTCCTCCAGTTCGATTGGAGCCATCCTATAGGGACACTTTGAGATAGAAGTATCTCCGGGTATGAGTTCAATTGAGAACTCTACCTCACGATCCGGGGGAATTCTGGGTAACTCTTCGGTAAATACATCGCCGTATTCCCTTACGATGATAATTTTTACTCATGGTTGGAATTTCCTTCGACTCAATCATTTGGGCGAGGTATGATTCTTCATAGGGAATCAACACCTAAACTATTGAAGGATTTCTCAAAGGAGATTCATGACCTTCCTTGCATTTGTAGAGGAGCATGGGATGGTTTGGAATATGAAAATATATTTCCTTTTCCCGACAGTTGATATGTGCTCTATATAACGAGAGCCAATCCATTCCCATTATAGAGTCAAATTCCACCAAGGGAAGTATTACGAGATTTGCTGGAAGAATCTTCCCCCATACGTCAATAAGAGAAAATTCAAACACTTGGGTTGCAATGATTGCACCACTTGGTGTTTTTACAGATATCTCAACTTCAAGGTTTCGGGGCTTCGATTCTATAGTTCTAGAAAACATTCATGATATAAAGGAATGCGTAGAACCAGAATCAAATAAGACTTTTTCCATTCTTGAGTGAATAGAATGTGTACCTTGTATGACTTCATTATCATGATCCACCTCCGTAGTAGTGATGGCATAAGCCTTCCCTTGTTCATTTGGCTTTGGTGGTTTCTTGCGCTGAATACCCTTGAGAGCTCGAGGTTTACTGCACTGGTTTGAATAGTGCCTTAGCTCCCTACAGTTGTAGCATTGAACCATGAGTGGTTCTCTCCTTTCATCGGCTACATTATCCTTCCTTTTCATGTATTTTCGACACTAATGAGCAAGGTGTCCTTCTTTCCCACACTTGAAGCATTTCCCCGTCCCTTTGAGGCAGTTCCCATGGTGCAACTTTCCACATTTTTAGCATGTGGGTCGTTGTGTTTTCTTCCCACCTTTATCATTAGATCCACCAGCTTCAATATCCATCTTTCTTTTCTTATCACCATAGCCATGGGACCATTCTCCATCTCTATATCCACTTTGAGAGCACACCAAACATCTTCTTCATAACTCCCAAAGTCTCGAATTGCAAGAGCCTTTCGAAGATGTGGTTTTAATCCACTAAAGAATCTATCTATTTTGCTATCATTGTTGATAACAAAACCCGAAGCATACCTTGCGAGCCTTGTAAAATATTCTTCATAGGTTGTGACAGATTCTCCTTCTTTTTTCTTGAGCTCTATGAATTCTCTCTCCATCTTCGTGCGAAGAGTTCTTGTGAAGTACTTATTAAGAAACATTATCTTAAAGTCTTCCCATTCTATCTCTTCAATTTACTCCCTTGGTTTGGTGTTCTTAATCAAAGCCCACCATTGATCGGGTTCTCCATCTAGACGATAAACGGCTAGAGTCACCTTCTCCATCTCGGAACAGTGAATAATAGAAAATATCTTCTCCATGGAGTTGACTCGTTGTTCCACAACTAGTGGATCAGAAGATCCAAAAAAAGTCGGTGGTTGTTGTCGCATAAAACATTCGATAGCTAGTTTCTCCCTCTTTGGTGAAGGAGGACGTCCCCCATTATTATGGTTATTATTCATAACCTGAGATAATTGAGTAAAAAACACCATGAAGTTTTGAACACAACCTCCAAAATCATTGGGGATGTTGTTCGGGCAATCGTTTCATTGGCCCTCGCAAGAGTTGTTGGCCTGATTTCTCCTGGTTCCCACCATTTTCTAAAATAGAGAACGTTAGAACAAAAAATAAGTAAAAAATTCATGAATAACTTATTCATTTAAACAATTATACCAAAAACATAACATATGGGATCCCTTGGTAAATGTTCTTGTGTATGTGTTTGTACTTATTCTTATTCTAGATATTTTCTCTAGGGTTTACTATTCCTAATTCCAAAATTAACTAAACCTTTCCTCTGATACCAACTATAGAGACCCTGAATTTTCTTACATTACTATTACATTATTTAAAGATAAACAACAAAATAGTATTTCACATGGAGGATCCAGAGGTTTAGTGTATTGGGAAAACTAGGACCATACATAACAAATACAACTTTAAGCATAATCATTCATGTAATTTCTTCTTCTATTGCTTCTTATTGGAACTTGTCCTCTCCTTAGTACATGTAGCCACCTGAGGATATACATCAAAATGGGTGAGCTAAAAGCCCAGTAAGAGGATAGATAAGAACAATACATCATGGGGTGAGCATAATCATGACATAGGCAAAAGATCATGAACATGAGAGGAGCATAAACAATAAACTTGAAATGTGGAAATGCATAAAAATGAAACATCATGTCTTAGTGGTTAACTACCACACATACTTGTGAACAAAGATAAAATCCTTTTCACACATCATTTCACATTTACTCATGAGATTCATCACTTTACCCAATTCATTGGAGCGCTATATAATTCTGGGCGCACCCGTCACATTTAAACATTCATATTGCGCTATATAATTCCGGGCGCACCCGTCACATCATAAAATTATCATTATCATGATTTCCACATAGAACACATATAAAAAATGTACCTAAATAACCCATGGAAAGGAATGGGTTTAATCTCATAATAACACATTCATAAGCTTTGGGTTCCCAAAAGAAAGAGGGAATAACATACATGATACAAGAACCATCAACCTTGAATGAGATGTAAAAGGTGAGATCTTGAAAGAATAGTTCTATTGGAAAACATTTTGATGGAAATAAAAACCAGTGACAAAAATTTATATCCCAGAAAAGTAAAGTAAATTATGAAGAAATGATCTTTGAGGAGTAACCATATCAAAAATGGAGTGAAAGAGGGAGAACCCAGAGGAAGAAAATTGGGTTCGAGATTTCCCCTTACTTGGTACTCGAATGCCTCCTTCTCTTTAATGTTCGGTATAATGACATTATATTTATTAATTAGAAATTCCAGAACCTTTTATACATTAATAGGGTTCATTCTGGTTTCATTATTTCATATTATGTTCCTTTGGATGACTTATAGAGTTTAAAAACATTGATTGGGGATGTTCATTTTCATGGTTTTCTTGAGCGGTCCACTTGAATTCTTAAATTGATGTTTGGGTAGATCATGGGTAAATATACGGAACTGATATTAAATGTTTTTAATGATATTACAGAAGCTTTAATGATTTTATAATGAGTTATATTAGATCCATGTGTACGAATCATTAGATAAGAATTAAATGAAGATTATTTGGGTTAATTTGAGCGGTTTTTAGATCACAACGAACTCGTTTTAACTTTACCTTACTAATTTGGCCATAGGATATTTAAAGAACATAAAATAGAACATAATATATATAAAATATTCTGGTTCAACCATAAAAATGGTTTCATGACCATATCTGAAGGTAGAAATGGAAGAAGAGAGCATGTTGTTTTTGAAGGTGATAAATTAACACCACATGAACAACGTTCTCTTTAATAAAATAAAAGGGAGAGGGAAAGAGTGTGGGGTGATATAATATACCATTAGTATCATAAAATTACAGTATATGTATAATACTGGAGTTACAAAACAATTTGGGTGAACATAGGTAGGGAGAGATCAAGAAAGGAACTTGAACTTGAAAAGAAATTAAAGGAGAATAGGGAGAGAAATTACCTTTAGAATCTTCCTCTTGAGAACCTCCTTAAGGAAGCTAGGCTTGGTGTTTTGATGAGACCAGAAGCTTTTGGACGTGGGGGAGGGCTAGGGAAGGTGTTTGGGCTGATTTTAGAGAAGGCTTGGAGCTTTAGAGGTGTGAGGAAAAGAGGGAGTGAAGGGTGGCTTTTATAGTGGATGGGAGAGGGGTTTCCTTAATATAAAATTGATTAGTTTATTAATTTCTCCTAAGACAAGGAATAGTGAGTATTGGTTGACTACGAATATTAGAAAAGACATGTGAGTTCGGGATTTGGGTGCTTACATCACTTGTGATGTCAGGAATAGTGGGTTTTAATTAAAATGTATTTATATGGTAAATTAATGTATTCTACTATTCACTAAAAAATCATGTATCTCAGAAAAATATGAAAAATTTACCCCAACCATTTTTCGACGTGTAGAATCCAAAAAAGAAGTCCATTTTTCAAAAACAATTCTCTAAATATTATTTATTTAATATTTAAATAAAATCATAATTTACTTAAAAAACATTTTTTAAGATTAAAACTGATTTTATAGTTCTTTCAAAAAATTACGTAGGGTCTTATAAAATTATCTAAAAATATTAGACATTGATTAAATACATTATGAATAAATTTCAGGGGAATAAATATTCTTTTAAATTAATTAAATAATTATAATTAATTATTTATGACTTATAAAATACCAAAAACTTTTACTAAGGTCAAATTGTCACATTCTAAGTTGTCTAAATTTTATTTTATGATTCATAGGTAATGTTACTCTTATTTACTATTCATAAGGGTCATATTACTATTCATAAGGGTATTTTACTATTCATAAGGGTAGGTTACTATTCACCAAATATTATTTTTGTTTCATTAGACTCTAAAAACTTTCTTGAACACAACCATGTATGTAGGATTTTTAAAATTCCAAACATAGGGTTGACAAAATTATGTTTAAAGGTCACTTATCACATTATTATTACATCATTTCAAATATAAACAACAAAATAGTATTACACATGGAGGATCCAGAGGTTTAGTGTCTTGGACAAACTAGGACGATACATAACAAATACAACTTTAAGCATAAACATTCATTTAATTTCTTTTTCTATTGCTTCTTATTGGCACTTGTCCTCTCCTTAGTACATTTAGCCACCTGAGGATATACATCAAAAGGGTTGAGCTAAAAGCCCAGTAAGAGGATGGATAAGAACAATAATTATGGGGTGAGCATAATCATGACATAGGCAAAAGATCATGAACATGAGAGGAGCATAAAAAATAAACCTGAAATGTGGCAATGCATAAAAATGAAACATCATGTATTAGTGGTTAACTACCGCACATACTTTTGAACAAAGCTAAAATCTTCTTCACACATAATTTCACATTTACTCATGAGATTCATCACTTTACCCAATGCATTGGAGCGCTATATAATTCCGGGCGCACCCGTCACATCATAACATTATCATTATCATGCTTGCCATATAGAAAACATATCAAACATGTACATAAATAACCCAAGGAAAGGAATGGGTTTCATCTCATAATAACACATTCATAAGATTTGGGTTCCCAAAAGAAAGAGGGAACAACATACATGATACAAGAACCATCAACCTTGAATGAGAGGTAAAAGGTGAGATCTTGAAAGAAGAGTTCTTTTGGAAAACATTTTGATGGACATAAAAACCAGTGACAAACATGTATATCCTAGAAAATTAAATTAAATTATGAACAAATTATCTTTGAGGAGTAACCATTTCAAAAATGGAGTGAAAGAGGGAGAAACCGAAGGAAGAAAATTGGGTTCGAGATTTCCCCTTACCTGGTACTCAAATGCCTCCTTCTCTTTAATTTCCTGTATAATGACATTATATTCATTAATTAAAAATTATGGAACTTTTTATACATTAATAGGGTTCATTCTGGTTTCATTATTTCATACTATGTTCCTTTGGATGACTTATAGAGTTTAAAAACATTGATCGGGGATGTTCATTTTCATGGTTTTCTTGAGCGGTCCACTTGTATTCTTAAATTGATGTTTGGGTAGATCATAGGTAGAAATCCAGAACTGATATTACATGTTATTAATGATATTACAGAAGCATGAATGATTTTATAATGAGTTATATTAGATCCATGTGTACGAATCATTAGATAAGAATCAAATGAAGATTATTTGGGTTAATTTGAGCGGTTTTTGGATCACAACGAACTCGTTTTAACTTTTACATAGTAATTTGGCCATAGGTTATTCCCAGAACTTAATATAGAACATAATATATATACAATATTCTGGTTCAACCATAAAAATGGTTTCATGACCAGATCTGATGGTAGAAATGGAATAAGAGGGCATGTTGTTTTTGATGGTGATAAATTAACACCACATGAACAACGTTATCTTTAATAAAATAAAAGGGAGATGGAAAGGGTGTGGAGTGATATAATATAACATTAGAATCATAAAATTACATTATATGTATAATAATGTAGTTACAAAAAAATTTGGATGAATATAGGTAGGGAGAGATCATGAAAGGAACTTGAACTTGAAAGAAAATTAAAGGGGAATATAGAGAGAAATTACCTTTAGAATCTTCTTCTTGAGAACCTCCTTAAGGAAGCTAGGCTTGGTCTTTTGATGAGACCAGAAGATTTTGGACGTGGGGGAGGGGCTAGGGAAGGTGTTTGGGCAGAGTTTAGAGAAGGCTTGGAGCTTGAGATGTGTGAGGAAAAGAGGGAGTGAAGGGTGGCCTTTATAGTGGAGGGGAGAGGGGTTTCCTTAAAATAAAATTGATTAGTTTATTAATTTCACCTAAGACAAGGAATAGTGAGTCTTGGATGACTAAGAATAGTAAAAAAGACATGTGAGTTCGGTTTTTGGGTTCTTACATCACTTGTGATGTCTGGAATAGTGGGTTTTAATTAAAATGTATTTATATGGTTAATTAATGTATTCTACTATTCACCAAAAATTCAAGTAGCTCAGAAAAATCTAAAAAATTTACCCCAACCATTTTTAGAAGTGTAGAATCCAAAAATGAAGTCCATTTTTCAAAAATAATTCTATAAATATTATTAATTTAATATTTAAATAAAATCATAATTTACTTAAAAACAGTTTTTAAGATTAAAACTGATTTTATAGTTCTTTTAAAAATTACGTAGGGTCTTATAAAATTATCTAAAACTATTAGAAATTGATTCAATACATTACGAATACATTTCAGGGGAATTAATATTCTTTTAACTTAATTAATTAATTATAATTAATTATTTATTACTTATAAAATATCAAAAATGTTTACTAAGGTCAAATTGTCACTTTCTAAGTTGTCTAAATTTTATTTTATTATTCATAGGTAATGTTACTCTTATTTACTATTCATAAGGGTCATATTACTATTCATAAGGGTAGGTTACTATTCATAAGGGTAGGTTACTATTCACTAAAAATTATTTTTGTTTCATTAGACTCTAAAAACTATCTTCAACACAACCGTGTATGTCGGATTTTTAAAATTCCAAACATAGGGGTGACAAAATTATGTTTAATGGTCACTTATAACTTCGTAGTTCATTATTTTGTGTTTTTATGACATAAATATAAGAAGGGAGTTTTCCATTGAAAACCTTTGGGTCGTTACACATACTCTCCTGCTGAAGGGAGAGTAACTCCTGCCGCTTCTCCTCCATGATCATGGACGAAAGTAATTCCTCTTGGAATTCCTTTTCAAAGTCAGCCCACGGAACCAATGTCTTTGTCCTCTCTCTGAGGTAGAGCATCCACCATTGACGTGTCGCACCTCTCAGCTAACAGACTTCTAGGGTAACCCAGTACACCCTCGTAGCACGACTCAAAGTAAAAGCGATCCCTAGCTCCCCAAGCCACCCCTACGTCTTCATATCCGAATTACTACCCTCGTACTTCTTGAGGGTTTGTTGCTTGAAAGAAGAGAGAGTCTTCTGCCACTGGCTATCATCCTCCTCTCGGTCAATCCTCAAATGATCGACCATCTGAATCAACTGGGCCTCGGCTGTCTGAGCCACCCGGGGACGACGTCCAGGTGCCATAGCTGTACGGTAAACAAATATCGCCTAAGCCCAATTAGTAAGGAAATTCCTCAAGGTTTCATTTTATCATTTTATTCGATTTCTTTCCCAAGAAACCCAAATCAAGTAAAACAAAATCATGATGATACATGTACCTTCCCTAGGGTCTCTACCATGCAATTAATGTAGTATCACTTGGTCCTTCGGTAGGATCAGAGTCCTTGCATCGGATCATGGGGGGCCCTAAAATCTCATGTCCTAGCCGAGCTTCGCTGGCCTATGTCATGCACCAAGATCATCCAACACAGTTGCCCTACCATCCCATGAAATCCTCATTGTGCCTAACTCCAGACTCCATCCTATCTCTCAACCATCCACTCTGATACCATTCTGTCATGACCCCCTCCCACCAAAGATTCCCCTCCTCAGCTGGCAATGGGGAACGGGAGATAATGACCCCCCGAGTCCCGCCTCTAGTAGGCCCTAGAGTGGCGACTAGCACCATGGGTATGGGTTTTTCACAAATATGGGAGGCATTAACCTTTTTATTTATTTAAGATCGTGAAATAAGATTATTCAAACACCAAAAGAAAAAGGAACAAGTAAATAATCCCAAACCAATCCCACATGCGTGTTTAAACAGTTATGAAACAAGGTACAAGTACAAGAAAGATAAAAAGTACAATACTAAAAGAAACAAGAGTACACCAAACTGCAACAACTCCAACTGTCCCGACTAGTAGGGTCTCGCATGGCCCTGGTAGTCCTCCTGGAAACTTGAAAGTAAACGTAGTGTGAGCATACAAGTATACACTATTGGGAAACCTAAAGCTCTCGTGCATAAGTGGGGGGACATCCTAATGTCCCATGAGAAAAACAGAAGAAACCAAATCCTTTCAAGGAATTGTATCCACCCAACCTCTCCAGTCACGCTCACCAAAACACAAAACTACAGGAAGTAGTATATAAGAACAAGAGTATAGGGTACCCCGCACCATTTCCCACTAGTTAGGTGCTCTTCTTAATGGCGAACGTCCTGATATTACCTCACTATTCCCCCCCATACACACCTGGGCCTCAAAACCACATATTCCGCCCGCACACACTTGGGCCTCACAACCACATATCCCGCCCGCACACACCTGGTCCTCACAACCACATATCTTGCCCGCACACACCTGGGCCTCATCCCGAAGATCCTTGGGAAATAGTAAACCTGCCCGAAGAGTCTTGAGCTAAAACCACACCATCCGAAACCTACCTGAAGAGTCTTTGGTGTAAGGTCACCTCAATCCATCACAACCTATGGAAGAAGGAGCAGGATGGAGCTAGTAACATAGGAGAAAATACCTTCTCCCATGAAATGGGAGTTTTCGGCACTATGTGCTCAACTTGGGTGGGGTGTGACAAAACACAAAGAAACAGATATATATATATATATATATATATACCAAACAAACAGCCCAACCTATGGCTTCTAAACAAAGAAACTAAGAACGTGCCTCGACAATGCTATGTCGAAGCATGCATACATCAAAAAACCCCAATCACATTAAGGTTTTCAGGTTTCAACAGAATTAGTTTATTAGTTCCTTAACTACTGGGAAATTATCCACAACCAACCATATCAATCGTTCATAAAACATATCCCTGCCATCCACAAATCACGTTAGGAAAACACGAGTAACACAAATAAGTCCCTTCTTATTAACCAACCAGCCCCATTGATTATTATTCTCGTTCCATTTCCATGCACCACCATTCATTAAATCTTCCACTTTTATTTTTTATTCACAACCCATAGTTCATTCACTTTCAAACCCATACCTGTAGCATCGATGCCAACCACCAAAATAGCATTCACGCCAACCCACAACCATGCCAACCGCTGCCCCGCTACTTACCCGATCCACAACAACCCAAAAAACACCCTCTTCACATAAATAAACCCTCAATATTACCCACATGTTTATTATTTCAATTTTGTTCAACCGGGGTGATCACACAAGGGTTTCAATTATTCTTTTATTCAGCTAACTTTACGTGATTAACCAATTCCCACATTCCACAATGTTTACATCCATAAACTGTCTAGAAAGATAGGGTAGCATTTAATTGCATATGAAAAGGCACCCAAAGACTATGATTTTTAGTAGGCATAAGCCTATTCAATTCACAACATAACAATAAGATAAATAATGATAAATATAAAAACATCCTCATCCCCGTTCTTTAATCCATTTATAATCTTTATTAAACTAGTTCAAAAGTGTTTCATGTAAACAAGAGGGAACACACCCCGCATGATTCACAATTTAGAGAGATGAAGTTAAGATCCCTACCTCCACAGGTTCTGATCACAACACTCCCCTAGGTCAACTTTAGAAGACGTTCGTCGGCATTCGTCAGTGTCCGTCACTTCTGTCAAATCAAAAAAAAACCTCCTCAGGTGGAAGCTTGGATGGAAAGACCGAAGGGGAGACAACAAATCCAAGCTCATAATTTCGGCCTCGTCATTACAATCCTGTGGCCACGGATGGATCGTAAATCGGAGCTCAGATGAAGAATTTATGGTAGAAAGGAGCTTTGGAGTCTCTCTCGGGAGAGCTCTGCTCGAGGGAATGGGGAGGAGAGGAGTAATTTTAAAAGGAGGAGATGTCCCCTTCTTTTATAGGATAGAAAAACTATAGTACACAATGTGTACTTTCAAGTACATGGTGTGTACTTGGCCATTTCACATGGTCGCCATGCGTCTTCCAACACGGCCTTCAAAGCGGAACATAGTCGTTGACTAGTCAACACACGGTTTGAGGGTAACGTGTACGCGGGGAGGGACTACATAGCATGTAGTATGGGTTACATGCTGTGTAATTATTTGTTTCACACGACAAGGACATGGCTTCAACACGAGGTATACCCAGCGAGGTGGTACATGGCGTGTACTCACACTACACGGCGTGTAGTTACAAAATCTGAGATGTGTGGGAAAAGTCCATTTTACCCTCCAAAATACTTCATGAAATTCTTTTCAACAAAGGAAAGGTCTGGAGAGGTCCGGGACATTACACGAGGATATATACATATATAATACTTACCTATAAACTTGTGTATAGGTATCCCTTAGGAATGATGGATCAAACACAATAGTGAAAAATAAATAAAAACACCAAAATTAAAAAATCCTAAATATAAATTTGTCAAAGATAATATAAGGTTGAAAATATACATGAATAAATTTGTGAAACCACTACCCCCAATGGTAATTTTAAAAATTGATGATAATGGAAACTGGGAACCTTATATGTCAAGAATCAATAAGAGTAACAACTAAAATCGGGTTTGGGTTTATCCAAGGCACACACATCACAAAGAAGAGAAATATAAAAAAACATATAGATAAAGGATAATGAAGAATAAAATAAGAGAGACTGACCAGAGATGATCACCCCCATATATATAGAAGAGAAAAATGCTAGTGGAAGTGGTGAGGAGAAAGTGGCATGTGCGTGGGGAAGTCGCCTTTGGGATGGGGTGTCGTGAATATGGAGGGAGGGGATACACCTTTAAATTATAATAAAATATAATAGTTGTAATAATAATAATAATATAAAATCATTGTCTTCATTTATTAACATTAATATTTTATTTGTTACATTTTATTTTATTTTATTTTTCTAATCCATGGAATATCATACAGTTTGGAAACACAGTCTCTCTGAACATACATCAACCATGTGATTTACTTTATCCTAAGAGGGAGGGACCACACATGATATTGGGTAGAGGATAATGAATATGTTCCTATGATAGTACCATTATTTTATTTTTATAATTAGCACTAGTATTTTTTATCATTTACCTAAAATGTGTGCCAAGTATGAAACTTCTTATGTCTACCCATAACCATTTTTTCCCTAAAAACACCTTAGAAAGGCATAGAATAATTCTATGACCAAAAATAAATAAAATAATTGGGTAATTTTAGGTAATGGTGTGAAAATTCTCTCCACTATTAATAATTAATGAACCTAAATAGTCTCTTAGATAATCTAGGATGAATATCGGGGATAAAAACTGATCAAGCCCAAATAGAACCTCAAAACATGGTGTGATCATTCAACTCTAAATGTTACAACTGAACAAATTTGGACAAGATAGTAATATGACCCATAGTAGTACTCCCTACCATTATAGAAATACATTCATGTTAGTTACACAAACAAAAATTCTCAATAAACCACCAACCAATACGAGAATGATTCAGGTAAAGAGTATCGAACATGGATGTGGGCTAAGACACATTTCATTATTTCTCAAGACACATATACCTCCTAAAAATAGTTTGATTCCAATATAGAACCATGTATCACTATTATTGGTATGTAGTGAATTAGTGATATATTTATTATTTATGCTTCCATTATCTTGAGATAACCTTCAACACACATTAAATATTAATTACTCTACTAAAAACCAATCACACAACCCAAGAAACCCATTATTGTACAAGGTTTACTACTCAAAAATATTATCTGCATCATGGGTATGATTTGGAAACAATTAAATACAACATACTGAACTATAAAATAGTTCTTTTGTGTATAATATATTTTATAGGATATTCCCTTACACCTATATGGAACAATGTTTAATAAAATAGGACACATGCTTCATGTTTCTCAAAAAGATGTCATAAATTTTTTCTATATCCACATCATCTTTAAAAATTGAAATATTTTGAAATAAATCATCACATTCATTCCATTTAGATTGTAAGAACTTTTTTTCAATTAATAATGAGACTCAGTTTGTTTTCCCTATCTGATTACAATAAACATAATCATAACTCAGAAAGGATACAACTTGAAACAATTATGAATTTCCTATTATTTATTCTAAAAATATCAACCTTATTTTCTTAGTCTGATAAATCCTTCTAATATTATAATCAGATTAATATGATCTTGAATTGTCTCATTTAATCTTATGCCTAACAAACTTCTTCATGTATGCTTGATCCAGAAATCCTGAAAATTAAAAGATTTTATCTCTTCTTTTGTGCATTTAGTTGTACACCAAAATTATATATATGTACCTCTTATATTTATAGGATACATTAAAATGGTTTCTGATGGATTATAAAAATATTTTATTCTTAACCAAATTTTGGGAAACTTCATGTCTCCATAATTACCAGATCAATCCCTGACATCATCAATGCTTATTAACTCATCTAAAATTAGCACAACTTTATTTCACTTTAAAATTTCAGCACAAAACCTAGTCCGAATACGTTTTCTCATTCCTATTTTTCTTTTATGATGGAGAAATATGGCCACTCAAATTTTATCAACCCACGATTAATTAAATGACAACCAAATACATCTCAAAACATTGGTATGTAAAAACTGAAATGAAACATATGTATTCTCATTATGATTCTCAAAACAAATTTATTCCATAGTTTTCACATTAATATGGAAATAGAAGATACTTCATTATGATTATCTTCACAGAATGAAGCATATGTAAATCATTATTCAATCAAATTCAACCACATCCTCAATAATCCTTTTTCTAGTTTCAAACAATTCTCCTTTTCTACATTTCATAGACTAATTATCTTTGGTCCGATGTGATTTTCAGTGTTAGCTACATGCTGATAACTCTTGATGAAAATGGTATAAAGACTCTAAAAAATATTAATTCTTTTTTTCACAATACACACATGATTACAATGTTTCCATAAAAAATAAACAATTCACATTGGTGAGAAATTATTAATTAGATTTCTTATTAATCTCTGAATTTCTTCTTTGAAATAGTCACTATAAACTTATATTCTTCTAAATATTTATTAGTGAAAATAATCCCCAAATTTTTTTTTTCATCCATCTAAACATTAAATCCAATATTCCAAAGATACCTAATAATGTGATTTTTTTCAGAATCCATTACGATGGATTCATGGAACACCATTTGAGATGGACTGGTTCCAAGAACATCTACATAAAAAAACATCTTTCCTTATTTGAATATAATATCAATGATAATATTGTACTTTGATTCATACATTGAATAATTGTACCTCATAAAAAAAAATCTGACTGAAAACAAGAAACCTCATATATTAACATACCAATAAACTATCACAGCTAATTTTGTTTCATCTACTGATCTTTCAATGATAAACCGAGACCATAAAATCATATTCTTTGAAATCTTTTTCCTATATCATGATTTAATAATGATACACAATATGATTAATATCTTATTTATCACCATATTTTGTATAATGGAATTCATTATAACACCAAATTCTTTAATAAATTTCATCCTTCCAAAAGGCAATTCGAACAATTAGAATAACCATATCTATAAATATATTTCATAAGACATTCATCACATATATTCAAACATCTTATAGTTTTTTTAATTAAAAAAAGCATCATCAGATATATATCATAGTCAATCAGAATCTAATCATTATTATGATCAAAACACTTCTTAGACCCATGGTGAGTTCGATGAACATTTTATTAAATAAAACATCATACCAATATGATTAACATTATTATCCATTTTGTGTCCTATTTCCTGAATATGATTGTTAATATGATTATCAAGACATTACAGTGGGTATTGATTTAATTTTTCATTTAAAAAATCCACCCTTCAAAAACAAAAATCATTTAGTATTTGAAAACCTTTTCGAGCCAACAAGTTCCCAAAAAACCCCATCATTGTTTTTTTCAACAATGATTCATAAGCCAAAAATCTATGTAATATCATGATATGGATTACATATCAACAATTCTTAGACGTTGTGTGCTAAAAAATTTTAAAAAACAAGAATATTTGAAAAATAAACTATTATATCAAAAATCAATGACTCATGAATCCTCTTAATACATTAATCACATTATTCATTACATCATAAAAATTAATTCTAAAAAATATCCTTACAACACTCCAAACAATATTTAAAATAGTTCACACATTTATATATTTGATTAACAACTTAAACACAACTCATCATTTTTTACTTTCTTCCTTAAATTTTTTTTGCACAAACCGTGCAAGATTCAAAAATTATTAAAAAATTTAATCCCATGATATGGACTAAATATCAATAATTTAAAGCCTACTTGAGCTAACTCACTGTAGAAAACACAAACTATTTAGAGAAGAACCATGTTGTCTGAATGTAGTCGCCCATGAATTCTCTTCAAAATTTTCTCACATATTTCATTACATCATAAAATTATATATCAAATAATTTTTTCTACTCACAAGATAATAAAATATTACAATAGTTCATAAATTTACATGATGTGTTCATATGATACCCACAACTCCCCCCTTTTACCTGATTCCTTAAATTGGTTTAACACATTCCCATGGATAGAGTTATTAAATGTTCTACCCATTTGACAAAAATATCCAAAGAAAATATGGGCAAGGATAAAAACACATACCTCATCCTAGAAGAGGAGGGAGGACACCCATGGTAAACCTCAGTTTGTGAAAATGTTCCATCAAGAGAGAATTTTGGAATATTTCAGCAAAATGTTCTGCTGTAGGAACATACTCTATCATTAATTAATTCATCACCCGATGATAATTTTTTTATATTATATTTTATATAAATTTGTTTTCAATGAAAATGATATACATGTCTTCTAGTAATGTAGATGAAACATTTAGTATAGTAATCAAAGAAAAAGTGTAATTTAACTTTAATAAAGAAATCTTCCAACTGAGTCTTCATTACATCAGTTGTGTAGCTACTTGGATGGAAAAAACATAATATGCTTCACCCATTCAAAGTGTTAATAATTATTTATTTATATGAAAAACAATTGAAACTTTCCAAAAATGGAAAACTCTAAAAGATGTGGATCTTCAATTAGAAATACTTCTTTCCCAATTAGTATATGAAAATACCAAAACTATTCACTACTTTCTATTCTATCATACTTGATTCCAAATTTTTATGTTCTTTTGATATATTTTAACATAATTCTTCTATCCCATAATTGTTATTCCATCAGATCACTATAAAAACATGCACATAATATAACAACATAAACATTGTTAGGTATTGAGGTAGTAAAGTACAACAAACTTCCAATCATCATTTGAGACTCTTTTGGATCAACAAACATTCCATCTCCATCTTTAGACAAATTGGTTCCAACAAAAATTAGTTTCAAATTTTCCATTTAAACTTATTAAAAAGTTCCATAGCATAATTTTTATTATAAAAAAATATGTGATCATTGTTTTGTATGATTTTTAAACCATGAATTTATTTCAATTCACCGGGCATGGACATCTAAAACATCATTTTCATCTATTCATGATATATTTCACATGTTTTTCATCATAACCCATAAATATGACATCATCAATATAAACATATATGAGGATGGAAAAATTCTGTCTTTAATTTTTATATATATTTCTATCAACTCTTCCTTTTTTAAAATTTATCATCCTTAAGAGTGAAAACAAATTTTAATACAATTCCATTGTATATTGTTTAATCCCATACATGTATTTATTCAATATGGATACATAAATTTCAACCTTCCCAACAACAAAGCCACATGATTTTTCAATATTAACATCTTTATCTAGATCCTCATTTAGAAATGTAGACATTACATCCATCTGAAAATTTTTAAGTTTTTTGTAAAGAAATATAAATAATTTTTTTTCTATTTTATTTCATTTCCAAAAAGAACAAGTTTCATAAAAATTAATCCCTTCTGTATATGAGTATCCTTTTCACCATAACATTAATTTTTCTGAAGACATGACCATATTCATTAATATTTTTCCATAAAACCTATTTTTGTTCAAATAATATTTTTGTTAGATAGCTCGGTTATGAGCTCCCATGTATCATTATTTTCCATCTAATCATGTTCTTCATTAATGAACACAATCCACTCAAGATCCTCAAATTATTCATTCCCATAATTTGGATCCTCCTTTGAAAAAAAGAGGATGTAAAACAACTTTTTATTTTATTTTTTAACCTTATGTTGTTAATATTCAATAAAGTAATGAGAATCCTATTTCATCCTCATCATTGGATGAGTTTTTACTTATTATTCCTCATTACTAAAAATATCTTATTTTGATTGTTATTATTGATTAAGATAACCATTGTTCATATTCTTATCAAAATTTTAGCAACAATTATTTCATCCAATTTAAATTCATTGGGAGCAAAAGTTTATTTATGTTCCAAAATATTTAATTTTTTTTAACATCAATATTTCAAACTAATATTATTTAGTATTTTTTAAAATTCTATAACCACTTTTTTCTTAAGAATACATTAGAAAAATTTCATATTCATGTCTTTACATGAACATTACATGTTTTCCACCTTTGTTCATTATGATGCATAATAACCCAAAAATACTTCAGTGTTTCAAAGATGGATTTCTTCCATAAATCAGTCAATATGCAGTCATATATGAACATAGACTATAGAAAGATCAGTTCTGAATATAAACAATAGTAATAATGGATTGACTCTAAAATAAATGGTAGAGACCAAATTAATGAAACATAGTTCTTCCCATTTCACCCATAAACTTCTATTTTTTTCTTTCAGACAAATTTTTTTTTCAGGAGTGCCTGGTGTCCTAAACTCAAGCTAAATTACAGGTTTATCAAGATAATATTTAAATTATTCATTTTCATAATCCCCACTATCATCTATTTTCAAAACAATCACTAAATACTCAAATTCCGTCTGATCTTTCCTCTTGTAAATTTTAAACATTTTTATATCAGCGGCTTTAAGCTCATAAAAATAACACATGAAATGAGATAAATGTAATCAATTAATTTTATAACGTAATTATATACATGAGTTAACTATTTTAACATTCTCTCATATATACCAAAATTGACCATTTTAATAGGTCATTTTAAACAAACTTCAATATTATTATGCACAAAATTCAAAACATTTCATTTCTGATGTATTTTTCAACACCATTTCCTTTTTCTTAATGTATCATGAATTCCGTAGAATCTATCTCACATAAGTAAATTTATATTGTTTGTCTAAAAAATGTGTCTGAAACATTTATTCCATAACATTTCCTATTCAATCATACATAAGTAATAACTGTTTTTAACCACACATTCATGGACCATGTTTTCATTTTACATTTTCCTCATATAATTATATTTCCATCTTCCTAGATGTTCAAAACACACCAATATTTTTTAATGATAAATTTTTTCCATTCATCATAATGCATTGAAACACATATAAGTTTAATTTCATCCCATAAAAATTCTAGGATTACATGGGAATCGACATTTCATTCCCAATGACAGTTAATCTTACACTGTTAATTCTTAGTTACTCATCATTTCAAGATGTCACCATTCCTTCATCAATGTAATTTACATTATTTTAGAATTTTATGTTTCCGGTCATATGAGAAAATAACACACTATATTGAATCCAATTTCTTTCTCCATTAGTATCATTATGAGTGGTTTATAACACAATATATTTTAACTTACATTTTCCTTTATTCATCCCTCGTGTTTGAGAACTATTAAAAAACTTTTTTTTGTTGGTTATAAATTAAGACATCCTTTTCATGCTTTTAAATTTGTTCACATCATTCATAAATTGTTTGTAGATTTTAGAATAATTATTCAATTTTCACATCAGTCCACTTAGGTTTTTTTCAAACATACTTCTCATAATTATTCCATTGAGTTGATTGATTACCCTTAAAAAAATTTCTCTAAAATGATTGATGTAGTAGTCACATTTTTTATTAATCCACCACATATTTTTTGTGTGTCTGAATCCACCAAAATAATAGAACTATCTATAGGGAGAATATTTCCTTCTATACCTTTCATATTGATTGTAGTTTTGACTAGGTTTCTCATCCACCTCCTTATTATAACGTTTTTCCTCTAATTACTCTATTATCAAATAAAATATTCATTTTTTTCATGAATATTTTCGCCATATATGTACTAGAATTAATAGAATTTATTATGGACTAAGAATTTTTATTATCTTATTTGGACACAAAGATTTTAGAACCATCATAATTATTCATTTTATTGATTTTAGACATATACATAACTTTTCCATCAATCAAATTATTAGAAACAACATTAGCTTCCTTTTAAACATCTGAATGTAACTTTTGTTTATTCATCTGAGGTTTATACTTCCAAAATTCATCAGCAAATTAAGAGATTGAATTATTGATTCTAAAACTCTATTCATCTTTAAATAGTTTTTAATGGACCTATTCCAAATATACATATTTTTTTCCACAACCTTACTTCAAGATGATTATTAAAATTTTTAAATTCACAAGATATGTCATTAAATAATAAATCACTGTTAGTTTCTTAACATTTTGATTATGAAAATATTTTTTATTTTTTATTGAAGAGTCTTCTTTTCCCAGATTCCAAATTACTATCTCATGATTCTAGATCTTCCACATGTATTCATACAATTATACATTAATATGAAATCATAATTGAGTATCATAATAAATAAAACAACTCCATCTAAATTATTCTTTGTTAACTTTGGAAATGAATGTATTATCACCAAATTTATTAGTATATTTTTTGGATTCAAATTTACTATGTTGTACTTCATTATCTTTAGATAATAATATTACCATTTTGTGATTTGCATAATTTTTTATTTTTCTTTCTAGAAAAAGATTTATCCCTATCGAACTATTTCTCCCACAACATTCTTGTACTTCCTTTTTGTTCATCATTATATTATTCTTTCTTATTTTGAGGAATATTAGCCATAAGGTTGTAATTAGTTCCACATTCAAAACCCATTATGATAATTTCATTTTATTTTAACATGTTCATCTTCTAAAATTTTCATAAAAGCAAGGATATATTTCCATCGTGATTTTTAATAACATTATATTCAGATTTAGAGACAACAACATATTCTTTCTCAAAAGCATTCTTAAAATTTCCATTCTTGATTTATTTGAAAAAATTATTCTCTAATAGATTTTTTTTTAACTTCATATAATTCTCCCTTATAATTTCATTATTAATGAGATTACTGTGATGATCATTAAGAGATATATTTTAAAGATTGCTATCTTTCAATAAGGATACATTGTTGTCCAATATAGTGGGATATGTTTTTCAAATGTCTCAATAACTATAGAATCCTCCAAATTTTTTCCAATACATATGGTAGTGATAAAATTGTGATTTACCTGGGTAAAGAAGTCACCAAATTATTCTTTTTCACTCATCATGAGATCTTCATACATGAATATTTAAATTTGAAACATTGAATTTTTCAAATTTGTATTTCCAGCCTAAATATTTTACATCTTATCCCAGATACCATTGGTAGTGGAAACACCATCCACTGTTAATAATTAACAATACTAAAATGATTATCCTAATAAATTTATATCCATTACACATTTCTAATGACTCTTCTTACTGGCAATTCCAAGAGAGACTATCATAAATAAGTGGAAATCCATCAATTGAAACATCATGAACATAATACAGAAGAGAATAAAGATAATAAGACATTATATATTTATAAATAGGTTATGTATTAGAATAAAATACCATAATTATTTTACTTCTTGAAAATTTTAGTGTATCTATAACAAAATATCTTCTGAAACCATCAGCAACGAATTAATGAAGGAGGCCATCACAATTATATTATTTTTTAGTATCCATAAAATATAAAAGTATCATTGGGATGATTAGGGGATGAATGTGTGATATATTTTTATTTACATTTATTTTCATTGGAAATAAACATTTCCTCCTGTTAAATATTTCATTCTATGTAGAAAAAGTGAAGCACACATCCATAAGTACCCAATAATTTGCAAGGTTCACTACTAAACATGATTATTTATGTCCTTGGTATGGTTTTGAAATAATTCAATACCACACAATCCACTATAAAACAATATTTTTGTGTGGAATTCAAAAACAAGGATATACCCTTACACTCATGTAGCACTGTGATCAATATAATTGAACATGTTCTTATGGTAGAATTAAATGATGTATTACAATTTTTGTGAATCCTGATCAAAATTACCCCAAGTAAATTTTTTAAAAAATTTCACATTCCTACCTAGGAGGAGGTAAGAAATTATTCCGAGAATTTTAATGATACTTAGTTAGATTTCCTAGTGTCATTCCCATGTCCAATTTCATAATAAGGAAATATAACTCTGATTGAATACCACATAAAATAATTCTAAAATTCATATTCTTCAGTCTAGAAATCACAATATGTTTTTCCTAGTTTAATTATCCATACCAATAAAATAATTAGATTAATACACTCTTGTCTCTTCTGCATTCATCTTCCAGCCAAAAAAAGTATTTTGGTAAGCTCTATCTCGAAACATCTTATCCCTGGAAATTTATAGCATCTCTCACTTCATTACTAGATTGTACCTATAAAAAAATTACAATATACATCCTCTATATATAGGTGACCCAAAAATGGTTTGTGTGGGATTCTAGAAATCATTCCAGCTCAACCATATTTTCAAAATACTCAAGTTTCTTTAATTATCAGATATACATTTAACTTCTTCAATGTTTCTAAACTCTAAAATAATCTTTATTAATTCATCTATCTTATAACTTCCTTTAAAAACTTCATTCCAATTATTATTTACTGTTTTCAATTTTCTATTGCATTGGAGACATAAGGACACTCCTATTTTTGTAACCCACCAAAAAAAGAACAAATGACATCTCATTATATTTATCCATAACAAATAAAAAAAAATATGTCTTCTCATTATCATTATCAGGACCAACTACTGCTTATGATTAAATCATTATTATGGATAAAATAGATACATCATTTTTCTTATCTACTCTATAATAATCATACGAAAACCTTTTAATAAAAATATTCAACAACTTCCTTGATAACACATTAACATGCTTCAAATAGTTATCCTTTTCTAATTTTCCCAGAATGATGATATTGAATCTGATGAAGATATCAGTTTCAGCATTAGTCTAATAAAATAATCAACCATTCATATTTATAGGAAATGGTTGACAATATGTTTGATTGATCTATGATTTTATTCATCACATTTTCACCAAAAAAATATTTACTTCCTTATATATTGGTTAAAAAAACTCAAAAAACTATTATACCATTGATTGAACACTTATTCTGATATTCAAATGTCACTAGATAATATGAATAAAATTCAGAATCTATTATGATGGATCAGGGGCACACCATGTCCTTTGCAATGGTTCTAGAAGCTCAAAATTTAGAAAATAATTTATTTATATAAATATGATACGAATAAAAATTATGTAATTACATTTTTTACTTCGAATATTTTTATCTCATGAATTATTGGTCTGACTGAAAAACTTGCATCATAACATGTTCACATCTTGATCAACCTTCCCTACCAACAAAAATTTATGTGTTCTGGTTCTTATAATGATAAAATAAGACCCAAAATCATCAGCTTAAAAATCATTTTCTTGAATCATAATTTCTTCATGACATTAAATATGATTATGATCAACTTTAGTATCACTAATCATTTAATTGAATGTATTGTAACATCCCATTCCATAAAAATCATTATTTTTTACATCTGATATATAATATGACTTCCAACACAAGAATAACTTGTTCCTTCTTCAGGACTTCATCACAAGTTTTCAGATGACATATGAATTTTTTGAATTACAAAAAAAATCCTTTGGTATATATCATATTCATTAATAGTTCGACCCTCATTATGATAAAAACACTAAGTGGACCTATAGTGAGTTCGATGAACCTTTTCATTCAGAAAAATCATTCAAATAAGATGGAACTTATTATCCATTTTGAGTTTATTTTAATAAATATAATAGTCATTATTATTATAAATACTTTACAATGTGAATTTATTTTCATCTTCTTTGAAAAAACAGATAAACATTCCCAAGAAAACAACTTTCTCCTTCTAAAAACCCTCTCGAACTAACTTAGTCCCAATTAATAGTAACACCTAAAAATTAAAATATTTCAATAGAAGAATCAAAATACAAGATTTCATATTACCTAATTAATAAGAATATAAATTTCATGATAGGGGAACCCAAGATCTCCAAAATAAAATATTATCATGATAAAAAACACAACATTGGATAAAAATAATTTCACCACTCCGATCGTAGAGACAACATGTAGGCCGTAGATACCCAACAATACGAAAATCCCACATTTTATGAAATTCATAAATCTAATACTAATATCTGGATCTCTAATGTCATAATGCATTTGTTTCACAATATTGAGGAGTCGATATTTCATCTCCAAAAATCTTTTTTTCAATGTCACAAATTGCAGATTGTCTTTAAGTACCTCGATGGATATCAATTGTGAGTAGCCTTTGGAGGATTATGGGTAGATGGATTAGTGTTCCAAAATCATGAATAATTTATGAAAAAAAAGTGAGTGGTCTAATGAATGAATGGTGGTAACTGTTAATGACATGTCAAGAATGTAACGCCCTGACCCAATTTACCCAGAGTCAGTGCATTATTTTAATACATTGGCATGATTACAAGGAATCAAGTCCTGAAGGACCGATCGGTTTAGCAGTCTTGGAAATGGATTACATACATGAATGTTACATTAAACTTTATAACATACAAAACAACATAAATAATCCTTCACGAATGCTTTTATTCCCTTGGATTAACCCTGTATATCAATCACTATACACTTCTTGGAATCCTGGGAAAAATAAATCATAGAAAGGGGTGAGCTCAGATGCTCCGTAATAAGAACAATAAAGCAAAAACTTTCATAAATAAGAATCATCATTTAAGGAAATTTATAACTAAAACAAAAGCCTTTTAAACTTGAACATCAGCATAATATGTAAAAAATAAAATGAAGTAATGCCATTTAATTATTCACATATATATTCTACTAGTAGAATAATCACATGAAATATCACTAACAATATTCATAATGATGGAATGCATAATGCCGAACTTTAATTTCTGTGTCAAGGCCTCATGCCAAGACCTAAGGGATAACTATAACCGGAACCCATCCCGGAGAGCCTCTGTAACCAGACTCCAACTTGGAGTGCCTCTAATAATTGGACACCAACCCGGAGTGCCTCTAATAACAGGACACCAACCCGGAGTGCCTCTAATAACCGAAAACCAAACCATAGTGCCTCTAATAACTGGACACCAACCTGGAGGTTATGCTATAACCGGACCCCAACCTGGAGCATAATTTTCCAACACATTCATCTTAAGAAGCGGATAAAATATAACATAAACATTCATATTAAAACTAGCATACGAAATTCCAAAACATTAATCATAAACCATTAATGGAATAAAAATAACTCATCTATAGTCAAACATATCACAAAACCTTAAATACAAGTATTCCTCTTGTATTTTTGACGGCTATGGCAAGGATACTATAGAAGCAATATGACCTCTTTCTACTTTTTTCCCTGCTCCGCACGGTTGCATTTCATGCTGTTTTCAGACCTTTTTTCTACATCAGCTGCTTCGCTCTTGTATTGCTGATTTCTGGACTTGCTGCTGGACTTTTCTCTATGATGAGTAGTGCTATATAACTACTCTATAATCTGTTTACATGGATTGATATTTGTTTTTACAATCTGTTTGCTGATGTCTTTTCTGATTTGCTGAGGAATTTGATGAGGTGCTCAAAGAAGGCCATCCTCTAGATTTGAGGGCTGAGGAAAGATGGAGCTGGATGGCACACCTTCTTGTTTGATGGAAGGTCTTGCTGCCTCTTTTTTGGCAGTCTTTAATTCTTGAATTTGGTATGTTTGATCTACCTTCCATGTATTCCCGATAACTCCCCACTGGTGTAAGTTCTTTACACCTCGTGTTTGTAATGCTACATTTTGATTTTAATAAATTCCCTGTCACCATCTTAAAAAAAACAAGTGTAAAATTTATGAAAGGATGTTGACATAGATGAAATCAAAACTATTTGAGACAAATAACTATTTTTTTTGAAATCATGTAAGAGTTAGAAAATTTGGAAAAGAAGTCATTTAAAGACATTTTTGAATCAAAGTGACCCATACAACTTTGAAACTTTTGAAAAAAATTAACATTTTAAAAATATTCATGTCCATATAAATAAATCCTAAAAAACCATTTTGAATACGTGGACATTAATGAGAATGATTTAGAAGAATAAATATTTAAAACATTTGAAATGATTTTTTAGTAAAAAGTTCCTTAAAATAATCCCTTTTCAAACTCTTTCATAAAACACGGACATGGATAATATATATGTTCCATTATATACTTACGTAAAAACAACCTCGGATAATAAAGGGATTGTGAAATTAACCCTTACCAATTTGGTAACTTACGAAACATACAACCAATGAAAGAGGTATCATACAATGAATATGTAAATAAAAATAAATTAAAGTGTACTACAAATAGAATAAAATTATGGGCTTTACATACACCACACAAAAGGTAATAGTGGCTATATGACATGAATCTCACAAGAATAAGGAGTGAGATGAAAAACCTCTTACCTTGCTCTTTCCTTTAGTATAGAGTAGGTTTATCCTCTTGTATAAAGACTATAGTATGTTATTAAATTATACCAGAACCATATTAATATTTATGATATCATACATTATTCATTTATGACTTTATACTACCCATTTAATAATAATTTCCATGTTATATTAATATTTCGGGTAATAATCGCTTTCTTTATCGTACGTGTTTTAACTTGTTAATCTTGATTGTATCACATAGATCAGGATTTAAATACTTCCATAATATAAAACATTATTTATTTATCATATATATTTAGAATAAAAAAATTAATAATTGATGTATATATAAAATGGAAAACACCGCTTATGGAGACGGTAGTCTGTACGTATGCATAAACACCATTTTCATTTTTACATAGTATTGAATGGAAGTAAGTGAATAAGATATATGTATGTAAATAAATACTGTTATATATAAATATATATACTTCCAGTAGCATTATTATGTCATATCTTACATACTTATTAATAATATATATTTTTATAATCGTCTATGAATGGTGAACTTGGAAATGAATCTCATCGCGTCGTGGAGACGGTAATCCGTACGTACGCACGAGCGAAAATATCATTATTTTTATGTTAATATAATATATAATTGGATGTTATATAATATATACATAATCCTTATCATGTTATATTTATTATTTACATCAAATAAACAGCATTATTATACCCATCCAAATAATATTGTATTGAATAACAATTACACCACGATGGGAAGATAGTAAGACGTACGTACGCACGTATTGTGACATGTCATTCAAAGGGTGGATAGAATAATGAATTTGGTTGTACCATAATTATAATAACATCACAGTATATATAATATACTGGATTTATTATTTTATAATGGAAACAACAAAGAAAAAAGAAGTGGAAGAAGAACGGAACTTGAAAGAGGGTGGTGAAATCATTACCTTTTTTTCAGGTTCTTCATTTTGATTTGATCCAAAGGGATCCTTATGTTGGATTTATGATCAAACTAATCCCCCTAGGATGAGGAGATGATATTTGAGAGTGTATTTGGGTAGGTTTTGGCCGAGCTAAATGGCTTAGAAGCTGTGAATTAGAGAGAAGGGGGAGTGCCTTTTTATAAGAGGGGTGAGGGGAACCTTAGGAAAAACATAAAATATTTTTTTATAATAAATTCATATTCGGTTTCTAATGTCTCAAAAGTTTATTATTTAAAGAATAAGGTGGTGATAGGTCGCAAAAAACTCAACCAATAGGTTTTAGACAAGTTTAGGTTAACATTTAAACTTTATCATTTAGATTTAACTCTAAGTTAAATAATTTAACTTTTACCATGTCTTCTTGTTTTCTAACACTATATGGCTAATAAAAATACTATATACTACCAATCTAACCCCAATGGGTTTATTAATGTCATATATATTATCATATAAGTCTTTTGGCCTAACCTTAGATTTTAAGTCCATTATATCAATTAATAATATAATAATTTTTTTAAAAACTATTTTATGTCAATTTTGACACTATTTGGTATTTGTTTTTTGTTAAAATAATAACAACAACATTACTGAAAAATAAATACATTGAATCAATAAAAACATTTCATATTCACCATGAAAATTAGTGGATGTCATAAAAAGTTTGAAATTATATTTATTTTAATATTTATATCACTATTTATTTGACTCATTCATTAATAAGGTAATTACAACATCATCATTGTGTCATAAATATATTTAATTATATAATATCTAAAAAATATGATTAAAATACCATTATGTAGGAAATAATTTATATTTATAAAGAATATTTATAATCGAATTTATCTTATGTATAACCCTATATTAAAAATGATTTACTTATTAAACATCGATTTTAACCTTTTTAACTCTTATTTGAATTCAATATTAATAAATGTCCTAATCTAATCCAAGTGGACCTAAAGGGTCATATTTTATTCCTAAGGTTGTTTTTGGTCGAATTAAACTTATCCAATTGAATTAGTACATGTTTTAGGGTAATAATAATATCATTTTTACCCTTAATTACCCTATTTACTTTTTACCGTGGTAAATAAAAGTTAAAAGTCACTATTCACAAAAAATTATTTTTATCTTATTGAACCACATTTTAATCCATAACATTAACCATGTCTATCGGATTTTCTAAATAACACTCACAGAAGCGGTAAAATTATGTTTTATATGAATTTACAAAATCTCTTAGGAGGTGGGTAAAAGACGGTGAAAAAGTTTAATAAAGTTTTTATATATCTAAAATTATTCTAAACTGACTCCATTGAATTATATTGAATTTATATAGGTATTATGTATCAATTTTTACCTAAAATAAATTTAAATAATATAAATAAATATTTAAATAAAAATCTGGTTTTAAACAGTAACTCAATGTTTTGAACTATTCATAAAAAATTGAATGTTTTTAGAAAAATATCAAAAATTTACCCTAAGATAATTTTGATATTATGAATTAAATAGTGAAGTCTATTTTAAAAAATTAAAAACATAGAAGTTTCATTAATTAATTTAAAATTAATTCCCGCTATTAAAACAAAATGCGTGTTTTTAAAAAACAATAACTATCAAAAGATTGACACTTGTTTATGTTCGGTTTAAATGTGAAATTATGTCCAATGACAAAATTTGGATTAAATGGTAAAAATATATTCTAAATATAATTTAAAACCACTAATATTCATTATTTATCACTGTTAAATATTTTTATTTAAAAAGTTGTTTTTAATTAAAATTTCGTAATTTTCACTATTCATTAAAATATGAAAGTTATCCGAAAAGTACCAAAATTTCACCCTTGGCTAATTTCGATATTCCGAATCCAAAAATTAATTCCATTTTGAGAGATAAAATTTATAAAATTTCAAAAAGTGGGTATTACTATTCATAACGGCTACATTAATTGGTCGTGGTGTGTGTTAGAACTCGAAGTTGCGTACAACACACGCTACTGTATTATTCAAAGAGAAGTGTGCCATAGAAGCTTGGGGTGATACATTCTCCCCTCCATCAATAAATTGTGTCCTCGCAATTTATACACCGTATTGGAAACTTGGGGTTGACATTTCAAAATATCGTAGTTGAAATCCCACATCGGAAAATGGATTAATGCAGCCTCTATTGAAAATAAAGAGTGGTAAGTATAAAGGTTACCGAAAATAACACATACTAGGATTCCAAGTAGGAAAATATGGATATTGAAGAGAATTGTAACCATCAATATCTGATGGAGAGTGGTAGAGAACATGGCTAAGAAAAGGCCAACAATCCCAAAGCCATAAATTTGTGCTTATCTAAGGTACCATCTAGGAAAACATTTTTGTTCTAACATCATTTTATTAATGTTGAGGAATTTATTTATGAGATTGGATAAGATCATAAGGGGATATACTTACTATATAATTATAGTTTTATCCATTAATAAATATCTACGACAAACTCATCTTTCACCCCAAAACATAATACAACTCAATAATACTCTATTTATCCTAATCGTATAGGGTTCGAAATATAATGAATTTATAATTCACATATCAGACCTTTTAAAAAAGAAACTACATTATAACATCCAGTAACCTCTCATAGTCCAGTGGTAGGCGATAAATCCCAATTGCACTATGGTTGTGGGTTCGATTCCCGCAGCTTTGTCTGGCAAGATGGGTCGTCACATAGTCTGTGTGTTGTCCTTTTATAAAAATCCAAAAATAACCTTTCAAACATAATCCCTTACAAAATTATACTTATCCAAAATACTTATGTAAACTCTCAGTCAAAAATTTATATTAACGGTAAACATAATGTAGTTCCTTTTTACCACATAATAGCATGTGAATACCTTCATCATGCATTCTTTTAAAACACTGAAACATCCCAAATTACCATAAAACCTTATTGATTACATTCATGCTCACATATTCCTTATAGAATACTGGATATACTTCATCCATCCAAAATTTTTGTAAACTCCATCAATGATGGAATATAAAAATCTTTAATCAGTTAAAAGGTAGTCAAGAATATCTAATATAATTTACCCGAATCAACCATATCTTATTCCAAAAACAGTACCTCAATATTAGGACCATATTAAGGTTTATCATTCCTTCAACCATGTAATTTCCAAAATGTTTAACTCGTTGTAGAGTCACTTTTCATAGTACCATAAAATCTCAAATCCTAAATGATATAGTAATGCAGTACAATCCGTATTTATTTCCTTTACATCATTGATACAACACTTCAATGAAATAATTACCAAATAAAAACATAATAACACTAGTAATTACTCTTCATCTGTGGTAGTATCATAACTTGATTATTATCCTATATCATTATTTGTGGTATAGTCTAACGACTGGGGCATTGGTTCGCGTAGTGTCCAAACTCCTTGCAGATGAAGCATTGTACATTTGAATCCTTTTTCGTACCCTTGTAGTCATGTTCTTGGTGTCCTTTTTCTCCACACTTATAACATACTCCCATTCCTTTCAAGCATTTTCCATGGTGATTCTTTATACAGTTATCACATATGGGAAAATACTTCTTTACCTTATTCCCTTTATCTGTTCTTCTCTCTACCATCCTTTCCTTCTCTGGCTTCCATTCAAATTCAAAGGACTCTGAGAATTATTTACATATCTTATCATCACATGATACCATTTCTTCATATGATGATAATACGTGGGAGACTATTTCCCTTTTAAATTCTGGCTTAGGACCATGAATGATATGATCCTTCTTACTCTTTGGATCATGTGTATTGCTGGAGTTCTCATTCCTTCTACTGGGAACCATTTCTAAACAATGGCATTTACTAGATTAGTTTATGAATATAAATACCTAATCCCAAACTTGTAAAATACTTAACATAAATTAAACAGTTTATGGATATAATCTATAATCATAAAAATGTTTTCTTTGAGTAAGTATATACTCATAGGCCCTTAAAAATGGGTTGTAAAGAAAATTAAAATTATCCTAATCATATCCCCCGGGAGGTTCGTAACCAAGAGTGCAACAAGGCCTATTTTCGTGCACCAGTTCCCATTCGAGTCTAGCTCAAAGTAGTGTTTTCGGGTTTTACCCCTAGGTACATCTGTGCCAGAACCGCCTCTACCTGCTCGTATCCAGACAGGGATGTATTTCTCGGAATACTCACAAAATCTCTACAAAACCAAAATTCTAGGAAGTTCTTCTATACTAATCCTCAAATTCTATCATAGGGATATGTGCTCTAATCAGAGTTTATCAAAATCTAGTTTCCAAGGTTATTGCTAAACTTCCTCTGATACCAACAGTAATACCCTGACCCTAGTTACCCAGAGTCAGTGCATTATTTTAATACATTGGCATGATTACAAAGAATCATGCCCCGAAGGACCGATCAGTTTAGCAGTCTTGGAAAATAGATTACATACATGAATGTTACATTACACTTCATAACATATAGAACAATATAAATAATCCTTCAGGAATTCCATTATTCCCTTGGCTTAACCCTTCGTATCAATCACTATACACTTCTTAGAATCCTAGGAAAAATAAAACATAGAAAGGGGTGAGCTCAGATGCTCATTAAGGAGAACCATACAGCGAAAATATTCATAAATAAGTATAAACATTTAAAGAAATTTATAACTAAAACAAAAGCCTTTTAAACATGAACTTCATCATAATATGATGAAAAAATAAAATGAAGTAATTCCATTTACTTATTCACATAGATATTCTACTAGTCGAATAATAACATGCAATATCACTAACCACTTTCATAATGAACGGATGCATAATGTGGAACTTTAATTTCTATGTCAAGGCCTCATTCCAAGACGTAGGGATAACTGTAACAAGAACCCAACCCGGAGAGCCTCGGTAACCGGACTCCAACCCGGAGTGCCTCTAATAACCGGACACCAACTCGGAGTGCCTCTAATAACAGGACACCAACCCGGAGAGCCTCTAATTACCGGAAACCAACCCGAAGTGCCTCTAATAACCGTACACCAACCCGGTGGGTCTGCGGTAACCGGACCCTAACTCGGAGCATACTAGTCCAACACATTATTCTTAAGAAGAGGATGCAATATAACATAAACATTCATATTAAAACTAGCATAAGAAATTCCAAAACATTAATCATAATCCATTAATGGAATAAAAATAACTCATCCATATTCAAACATATCACAAATCAATAAATACAATATGGAATATTTGTATCATAATAAATCAACTTCAAACAAGTGTAAAATTTATCAAAGGATGTTGACATAGTTGAAATCAAAACTATTTGAGAGAAATATATATTTTTTTGAATTTATTTTAAAGTCACACAATTTGGAAAAGAATTCATTTAAATAAATGTTTGAATCAAAGATTCCCATACCACTCTGAAACTTTTGAATGGAATTAAAATTTTAAAAATATTCATGTCCATATAAATAAATCCTAAAAAAACCATTTTGAATAAATGGACATTAATGAGAAAGATTTAGAAGAATAAATATTTAAAACATTTGATATGATGTTTTAGTAAAAAGTCCCTTAAAATATTCCCTTTGAAAAATATTTCTTAAAACATGGACATGGATAATAAATATGTCCCATTTTATACTTACGTAAAAACAACCTCGGATAATAAAGGGATTGTGAAATTAACCCTTACCAATTTGGTAAATTACAAAACACACAACCCATGAAAGAAGTATCATACAATGAATATGTAAATACACATAAATTAAAGTTTATTACACAGAGAATACAATTATGTGCAGTACATACACCCCAGAAAAGGTAATGGTGGCCATATGGCATGAATCTCACGGGAATAAAGAGTGAGATGAAAAACCCATTACCTTGCAATTTCCTTTAGTCGAGGGTACGTGTAGCCTCCTGTATGAAGACTATAGTATGTTATTAAATTATACCAGAACCATATTAATATTTATGATATCATGCATTATTCATTTATGACTTTATACTACCCATTTAATAATAATTTCCATGTTATATTAATATTTAGGGTAATAATCTCTTTCTTTATCGTGCGTGTTTGAACTTGTTACTCTTGATTGTATCACATAAATCATGATTTAAATTATTCTAGAATATAAAACATGATTCATTTATCATATATATTTAGAATATAAAAATTTATAATAGACGTGTATATGAAATGGAAAACACTGCTTATGGAGACGGTAGTCAGTATATACGCATAAACGCTTTTTCCGTTTTTAAATATTATTGAACAGAAGTAAGTGAATAAGATATATGTAAGTACATAAATAATTATATATATAAATATATATACTTTAAGTAGCATTATTATGTCATATATTACATACTTATTAGTAATATATATTTTTATAATCGTCGATGAATGATGAACTTGGAAATGAATCACATCGCGTCGTGGAGACGATAATCCGTACGTACGCAGGAGTGAAAATATCATTCTTTAGATTTTAATATAATATATAATTGGGTGTTATATAATATATAAAGAATCCTTATAATGTTATATCTATTATTTACATCAAATACTCATCATTATTATACCCATCCAAATAATAATGTCTTGAATAACAATTACACCACGAAGGGGAGACGATAAGCCGTACGTACGCACATATGGTGACATGTCATTAAAAGGGTGGATAGAATATTGAATTTGGTTGTAACATTATTATAATAACATAATAGAAGATATAATATAATAGATTAATTATTTTAGAATGGAAACAACAAAGAAAAATGAAGTGGAAGAAGAAAGGAACTTGGAAGAGGGTGGTGAAATCATTACCTCTTTTTCGGGTTCTTCCTTTTGATTTGATCAAAAGGGCTCCTTAGGTTGTATTTCTGATCCAAATAAGGCCTCTATGATGAGAGGATGATATTTGAGAGTGTATTTGGGCTGGGTTTGGCCGAGAAAAATGGCTTAGAAGCTGTGAATTAGAGAGAAGTGGGAGTTCCTTTTTATAAGAGCAGTGAGGGGCACCTTAGGAAAAAATTAAAATATTATTTTATAATAAATTCACATTTGTTTTCTAATGGCTCCAAAGTTGATTATTTAAAGTATAAGGTGGTAATAGGTCTAAAAAACTCAACCAATAGGTTTTAGACAAGTTTAGGTTACCATTTTAAAATTATCATTTAGATTTAACTCTAAGTTAAATAATTTAACTTTTACAGTGTCTTCTTGTATTCTTAAACTATATGGTTAATAAACATACTATATAGTCCCAATAAAAACCCAGTTTGTTCATTAATGGCATATATATTATTATATAATTCTTTTCCCTGATCCTTAGATTTTTAAGACCATTATATCAATTAATAATATAATATTTGTTTTAAAAACTATTTTGTGTCAATTTTGACTCTATTTGGCATTTGTGTTTTTGTTATAATAATAACAACATGATTACATCAAAATAAATACATTAAATCAACTCTAACATGTAATATTCACCTATAAAATTCGTGGATGTCATAAAAACTTTGAAATTATATTTATTTTAATATTTATATTACCATTTATTTGATTCGTTAATTAATAAGGTAATTACTGCATCATCATTGTGTCATAAATAAATTTTATTATATAATGTCTAAAAATTATAATAAATTAGAATTAAACTTATCTAATAGAATTAGGACATGTTTTAGGGTAATAATAATATAATTTTTACCCTTAATTACGCTATTTACTTTTTAACGTGGTAAATAAAAGTAAAAAGTTACTATTTACCAAAAATTATTTTTATCTTATTGAACCAAATTTTCCTCCATGATATTAATCTTGTATATAGAATTTTCAAAATTACACTCATAGAAGCGGTAAAATTATGTTTTATGTGAATTTAAAAATTCTAATAGGAGGTGGGTAAAAGGCGGTGAAAAAGTTCAATAAAATTTTTAAATATCTAAAATTATTATAAACTGACTCCAATTAATTACATTGAATTTATATCGATATTATGTATCTACTTTGACCTAAAATAAATTTAAATAATATAAATAATTATTTAAATAAAAAGATGGTTTTAAACAGTAACTCAGTGTTTTTCACTATTCATCAAAAAATGAAAGTTTTCTGAAAAATACCAAAAATTTACCCTAAGATAATTTTGATATTACGAATTCAATAATGAAGTCTATTTTAACAAATTCAAAACATATAAGTTTCAATTATTAATTTAAAATTAATTCCCGCTGTTAAAACAAAATGGCTGTTTTTAAGAAATGATAACTATCAAAAGATTGACACTTGATTATGTTCGGTTTAAATGTGAAAATATGTCCAATGACCAACATTGGATTAAATGGTAAAAATTTATTCTAAATATAATTTAAAACCACTCAAATTCATTATTTATCACTATTAATTATTTTTATTAAAAAATTTATTTTTAATTAAAATTTAGTAATTTCCACTATTCATCAAAATATGAAAGTTATCCGAAAAGTACCAAAATTTCCCCCTTGTCTAGTTTCGATATTACGAATCAAAAAATAAAGTCCATTTTGAGAGATAAAATTTATAAAATTTCAAAATTTGGGTATTACTATTCATAACGGCTACATTGATTGGTCGTGGTGTGTGTTAGAACTCGAAGTTTTGTATAACACACGCTACTGTATTATTCAAAGAGAAGCGTACCATAGAAGCTTGGGGTGTTACAAATATTATGTTCCTCTTACTGAAACTCCCTACCAGATGGGGATCTTCTTTGAGAAACAAATGAAACTATACCATCATCTACTAAGAGCATCCCCCTACGACTCTCCCAGGTGATAGAACAAAATTTTATAAACATTGAAAGAGAAAATATGTGAAAAAAAACATCAAATTGATAACGGGAAACTATATATAGATAAAATAAAAGTAATTTATTATAATGGTCAACATTCCCGTTCAATTTTAGTTTTCCTTGTCATGTTTCATTGATCTATAAAATATTCTACTCCTTTACTTCCTCAACAATAATCCCTGAATGATTATGGTCATAAATATCACCCATGATATCCCAACTAGAAATGAGAATTGAATGATAAACTTACACTGGTCCAGTCAAAGACCTTAAACCATACACAATACTACTAGTGCCTCTAGAACATTGGGATTTACAAAAACCCAATGACAATACGCACTTACATAATATACTCAACACCATATAAAAAACGTCGATGACTATAGACATCATGAAATCCTTGATATGATATTGGAATTGCCAATCCTTCAAGATTCCGGGTAGGGAAAACAACTGGAAGATTCTCCTTATAATTTTTTTTGGATATTACTAGGAATCATATATAAAATAACATGATGAAAAAAACTAGATCAATGTAAATAAAATATCATCAAAACAAGTTACCAAACTAAGAGGAAACACCTCCTCTTTTTCTTTTTTGATTCAATTCCATTATCCAATTATTATGATATAATTATTATAGTACTATATAACAACACCTGTATCATAAATATATGATTATTTTTTTATACTAAGGGTTTGACCTACACTTACACACACCTCCATATAATGGGAAACAAACATACTATTTCTGTGTGTGGTGAAATATTGACTCACAAATTGTTCAATTTTCCCTACCACCTCTCAGGGTGGACATTAAGGCGGGAAATTTATATATATATATATATTATGATATTTAATAGTCATATATTATTATTTACTTTTATAAGAAATACTTTATGTGCTATTTATTTTTTAATTACATATTCTGAGAAAGTGTGGACAATTTCCCCTTCAAAGTGATGTGATTCATTCACACTATACAAGGAATGAATAAATGAATAGTTATTATTAAACACAAGCTACATATAGACAATCAATAATATATTAATAAAACAACTATATTTCTAGAAATATAACTTATATATGTATATCATCTTCTTTATTACGCTATCACACATTTTAAATTAGATAATGTCATTCGTGGATGTGTAAACTACTGCCTCATCAACAAGATGTGATTCATTTTACATTATAATACTCTATATATAAATATATATGACTTTATAAAATGGTATTTATTTAATTATTATCATTTTGGAATTATTTTAGTTAATTAAAATCTTTCCACAATGATCATTTAAAAATGGGAATGTTACTCAGGTTTATTTATGACATACAGTCTCCTAGATTGTAAATTTGTATAATTATCATATCCATATTTTATGATTGATTTTAAAATTATAATTTATAAATAAATATAAAAATTATGTCATGTTTATTATTATATATATGTTATATAATGACCCCTTTGACCATAATTGAACAATAATAGTTGTTTTGACACATAAACCGAATTTGTTAAAAAACACCCGACATAAACCAAATTGATTATGCAGTTGTAAAAATATCATAATAATTGAAATTAAAGTAAACCAAAAAAGAAAAATGTTTCGAAGAAATTATAAACTAAACATGATTTTATTATATATGATGTAAAAGTATGTTCACCCTAAATGAATCGCAGGGTAAGGATTTCTATATATGTTTTTTTGTATTAGTCATATAAATATCATATTCAATATATACATATTTTGTGGGGTGTACCAACTTTTCATTTTGATATAGTATATTAGGAATTTATTTATCTTCTTGTTATTTAAAATTTTCATTTTATTATTATCAGTTTTGAGTCTTCTGATTCATATTTAAGGAATTCTTTCCAAAAAATTTTCCCATGAGGAATACTTTATTGTTGAGCACCAAATTTCATATACATGGTGTAAATACTTTCATATAGGCATATTATATCATAAAACCTATAATATTCATGGAAATTAAATTTTTTAGGTATATTATTAATTCCTTTGGGTTTTCTATTTATTTTTTTACCACATTGTTAAGTGACTTCCATATCACATTTAACATTGATGAGATAAATGTTGTATTGACCACTTACCTATTTTGTGTGGGGTACCTACTACCTATTTTTATATATTTTAAAAAAAATTCATTAATGTTAATTTATACTATTATTTAATATTATATTTTTAAATGGTTTATGATTTACAAATATTTAAAAGTAATATAGGGCACTTTGGAATATTTAATGATTATTTTCCTTAAGACTAATCCTAATGATATTTCAATGGAATTTCAATTTAAATAAATTATATAAAAATTATTATAAAAAATCATTAATTATTCTCTTATTATTAATGACCTTTTTCATGTATATTTACCAATATTCAATTATTTTTTACTCAAAATGATTTAGAACATGTTTTAAGAAAACCCAAATCTTATTCTCACTTTAGTCCAAGAACATTTTTTATTCTAAAAAATACTCCACATTGAATTGATTTAAATATGATTTTAAATATATTTTGTAAAGGAATATTTAAAAAAATTTCTTTAACCAATGTCATCAAATTAATCATTTTTTCTCTTTCTAAATGATCTATTTTTAATAATTTTTTGTACAAAAGGAATATTCATTTTTTACCACATATGACAGGTACAGATTTATCCATCGCCATTTATTTTAATCATCATATTCATGTTTAACAAGAATATTTTTAAACGCAAGTATTTTCAATATTTTTTCCAAATAAAAATTATATTTTCCTTGAGAATATTTTTAAATGTTTATCTTTTATTTTATCAATAAAAACAGCCCTCTATTTTACTTAACTTAGGTTTGTTTTATTAATATTAGCTTAATCTTCATCTGGATGGATTATGTTTGATTTATCCAAACCTAGTATTCATATTCAATTCTTTTATTCCTTTTAGTACCTATGAAATACTAAATTTCATATGATCATTGAACATAGAATTTCACTAAGATATACATTTGAATTATAATTGATATGTTCATTGGCTAAATAGTATATCATTAACTTATGATGACTAATTTTACATGTATTTTATTATTTATGGAATTATTTATAAATATATATTTACCATTCAATATGGTTATTTGATAAGGAATATTAGTTTTTTAAAGATTCAATATGAGTAATTCTCTTGAATGGAAATGACGGGTGGAGCCGGGGCTTTATATAGATACTCGATTCCTCGATAGGTTCTCGTGACATGAATAATTATTAAAATGGTTTTCTAACCTTAGTTTTAAACTATATTGTGATATATCTTGATTGTACCCGGTCATTATTTTCCTTCGACATGACTTCTATTATGAATGCACTACCCTCATGGTATTTTCAAATATTATTCAACTATGAGATTTTTCATTAACATATCTATGTATACATTTCATTTCAATTAATTTATTAAATTAATGTGTTTTAGTAGCATACCATGTCATATTTAATTATCATCATATAGTTATTTGAATGGAATATATTTCTAGTTATTTAAATTTCTATATTGAAAGATCTCATTGATTCATTATTGCTTAAATTATATTTATCCTGAAATGAACGTTTGAGATCACCATTATTTTGATTCATTCCCTAGTAATCCATGAAGAATACTATGATTTATATTTAGGAATTAACTATATGTTTTAGATTTATCCTCAATTTTATGCTTTATTTTCTTAGAAAAAATTATGTTGTAATTAATTTAGTCCTTGTAATACAAGGCTCATTTATGTGTTTGTGTTAACAAGATTACTAATCTAATCAGTCGTTCGGGGCTAGATTCATTGTAATCTTGACAATGTAATTGATTTAGGACAACTGATTCAGTCTATTTGGGGTCATGTCTCTACATTTTGTATAACAGATGTTTTTGTAGCAACTTATAGGAAAAAATATGTTAGAGAACATAACCCTAAAATAAAATTTTAGGGTAATTAAATATGAAAACCCTAGTATTTTTGTGATGTAAATATAATTTGGTTCTTCCAAGAAATATTTCCATGTCTGGATAATTATATTGGAAATTGTTTAGGAAATGATGTAACTGGGAGTAATAACTCTGAAATGGTGTTTTGGACCCAACTCTGGGTAACCTTGTACATGAAATTGGTCTTTAATGTGCACCTGGTTTGAAACTCTTAGGGGATATTCATAGGATTATCCATGTTTTCTTTAAAACCCATTATGAAAAAAATTTATGGGTTTCAACAATGAATAGTAATGGTAAAACCTAAGGTGATTTTTACTTAAAAATATGGATTAATTATTTATATATCTTATAGATGATTATACACTTTTCTAACTAGGAATATTGTTCCTCACACTATTCTATCTGGTTTAAGTCAATGGGTGGAAAATAAATTACTCAATTTGACAAGAAACATAATGAAAAATGTGGTGAAAATGTGAAACCAAATGTTGTATTTATAGGATTGAAGGGTAAATTTATAATTCCAAATCAGTATTCCAAAATATTATTAACAATATATACCTTTACCAACTCTCGTGCACATCAAAGGAAGATAAGTATATAAGATGATATGGTCTCAAGTGGTGGAGAGTGTGGTGAAAATATGGATCCAATTTTGACGAGTGAAAAGTGTGGATGAAGAAACCTAGGAAAGGGTCTCAATGGGACATGTAAATGATTTATGTGTGAGAAATAATGGCATAAATCAAAATATTTATGAGGAAAAAGGAAGAGTATGCTAGAAGGAAATAAAGCTCATCCTAAGAAATCATTTATACTTTTTGTCCCAAAATGTGGAGAACATGGACATTACCCAACCAGAAACCATGGTCATAGGCCCAAAAACTGTGGAAATAGACTATGGCCTTGGTTTTGGAAAATATTGTCCATAATCATCATGGTCGTAGGTCTTACCAACTACCGCGTTAAAAATTGTGGCATGAGGCCCCTACATCCACAGTTAAAACTATGGATGTAGGGACCCGAAGCTTAACGTACATAGACATTACATTACTTTTGCGGAATACATAGTACATAACAAAAACACACACACAAGGACTGTAATAGTTTAGTGTCTTTGGAAAATCGGAATATAATCTTCTAATAGTGGTGAAAGATCTTCAACATCTCCCATAAAGATCTTCCTTTTTTTACCTAAAACCTTTCTTTATATCCTGGGGAAAATAAAACATAAAAGGGTGAGCTAAAATGCTCAGTAAGGGTAAACAAAAGAAATATCAATGACATCATATTCATAAGAATATAACATTTTAGAAATCTTAACCTGCAAAAGAGAGCATAATTTCATAACATGGGATAAATCATAGTAGTGAAATGTAATCCCAATAATAATAACTTAAAACATGAAACTTTGTGTCATATACACATAATCATAGAGAATCATTTCTTATTAGTCAAGACTCATTTCCAAGACTATCTTAGTGGAAAAAGTCCCTTTCTGAACCGAGTTCACTCTTCATTTTAGTCCTATTTCACTGATCCGGTATAACCTACCGTTCCAGCCATGTCTATCTCACGAGATATAAAATCATTACCCAATGAAATGGAGGGAGATATAGGTCCCACCCATCTCATAATGATACCATTCTTATGTGTGCCACAAAATCATAAATCATAAATCATTGCATAACCCATGTAATAAAAATGGGATTCTTAAACAACATGACATCATAAAACAATTCATATAAGATAAAGGAATTCATAAAAATAATTCCATCACAACATAATCAAATAAATGTAATAATAGGGATATAAACAGAACCCTATATTATCTTAGATGGAAAATAATTTTGATAAAACACTTGAACTCCATTCTTGAGGAAAATATCCTTTCTACTTCAAAAACATTTTCCTTTCATAACATGTCATACAATTTTAAACTAAAAGAATTTGATTAAAAATAAACATGAAAAATTTTAAATTAAGCTTCTTGGAAATAATGTTTTAAAAATCAATTCATTCCGTATAAGTTAAAAAAACATTCTTCTCGTACTTTTTTCGGAAAAGTCAAAAAGTACCTCGTATGAAAAACGACAAAAGATTCCTTTCATATCTTTTACTAAAAACTCACCAAAGGGTAAAATTGGATTTAAAAAATTGTAGGAGGATGGAAATAACATTACATATTGAGGAAACATGGATGTGGAGGATAAAATACACCCCAGTAAATACCAAAGTATAAACAATCTCGGATAAAAATGAGATTGTGATATTTCCCTTACCTTAGGTCCGATTTGCTTCGTAAGTGTCTGATCCTCCTGTATAATGATTTAAATAATGTTATTGACTTATTACAGAATCATACTTATTTGTATGATATCATATATGGTCATATTCATAGCTTCTTATTGGTAATATTTCATTATTACTTTTTATTCGGGTGTTTATTACTTTTTGTTCTTATGCGTATTTTGTCGAATAAATTCTTATTTTTCTTTTTAGGTTTTAGATACCTCATTTACAGAATGTTATTAGGGTAATATATATCATATTAATTCATTAAATTCATTTATATAATCATTATGCAATGAAGATCATGTAGAAAGAGTCGCATCACATCGTGGAGACGGTATTCCGTACGTACGCACGAGCGATGATATCGTTCCCATGATATTGGAATTGTATTGGAGTATATATATACTATTTCAGAATCAATATCACTTTACAATAATCATATATAGTCATTATTTACACCATTATACCCATCCAAGTAAGGTGGTGGTGGAAAATAGATTACACCATGGTGTGGAAACGGTATTCCGTACGTACGCACGCGCGGTGATCTCGTTTTCCGTAGGATGGATAGATGGTGAAATAGGGTTGTTTAATACTTATAATAAAATATCAGTATATGAGTGATACTGATGTTATTACTTCATAATGAAACAACCTAAGAAGAAGATGTGGAAGAAGAAATAAATTTGAAAGAATCGGTAACAGACATTTACCTCTTCTTTGAAGCGCTTCTTTGAGACCTCCTTTTAGGGCACTAAAATTTGTCTTTGAAGATGACCAGGACCTCTAGGATATCTCTAGGGATGTGGAGATAAGAAATTTTCAGGGTTTGGCAGAGCATGAAAGCGCAAATTGGTGTGAGGAAGAGGGGGAGGAAGTGCCCATTTATAAGGGAGGAGAGGGGCACCTTTGGAATAACGAAAAATATTATTTTATTATAAAGTCACATTCGGTATTTAATAGCTCCAAATTGAGTTATTTCGAAGCTAAGTTGGGGATGGGTCTAAATCCTATCACCCAATAGAATTTGGACATGTTTAGTTTACTATTTTAACCTTATCATTTAGTTTTAACTTTAAGTTAGATAATTTTACTTTTACCGTGCCTTTTTGTGTTCTTACACTATAAGGTTAATAAATTTACTATAACAAGTCAAACGAACCCCATGTTGTTTATTATTAATATATATAACCTTATCTAAGTCATTTGGCCTATCCTTAGATTCTTAGAATTATAATAACAATTAATAATATAATATTTTTTTAAAAAACTATTTTATGTCAATTTTGACACTATTTGGTAATTGATTTTTGTAAAAATCATAACAGAATGATTAGTCCGAAAAAAGTTAATAAAATAAATAATAACATGTCATATTAACCTATAAAATTAGTGGAATTCATAAAAAGTCTCATATTACATTTATTTGGGTATTTATAACATTAATTATGTCAATATTTCATTAATAAGATAATTACTGGATCATCGTTGTGTCATAAATAAATTATATTATTTAATGTCTAAAAATTACAAATAAAATATCATTATGTATGGAATACTTTTATATTTCTAATGAATATTTATAGTCTAATTTATCTTATGTATAACCCTATATTAAAAATTATTTACTTATTAAACTTTGATTTTAACTATTTTAACCCTTCATTAAATAAATTTATAATAAATGTCCTAATCTAATCCATGTGGGCTTAAATGGTCATATTTTATTCCTAAGTTTTTTTTGGTCGAATTACACTTATCCAATAGATTTAGGACATGTGTTAGGGTAATAATAATATCATTTTTACCCTTAATTACCCTATTTACTTTTAATTGTGGTAAAAAAGTAAGAAGTTACTATTCCTCAAAAATTATTTTAATCTCATTGAACCACATTTTAGTCCTTGATATTAACCGTGTCTCTCGAATTTTCGAAATTCTACTCACAGAAGCGGTAAAATTATGTTTTATGAAAAATTCAGTTTTTTTAACTACCACTTAGTGGTTTCACTATTCATCAAAAAAATGAAAGTTTCTAGAAAAATACAAAAAAATTAGGCTTAAGCTATATTTGATATTATTAATTAAAAAATGATTTCTATTTTACCAAATTTAAATCATATCAGTTACATTTATTAATTTAAAAATAAATTCCCATCGTCAAAACAAATATCGTGTTTTTAAGAGATAATAACTATCAAAAGATTGACACTTGTTTATGTCTGGTATAAATGTGAAATTACATGCAATGACCAACAATGTATTAAATTGTAAAAATATATTATAAATATACTTTAAAACCACTCAAATTAATAATTTATCACTATTAATTATTTTGATTAAAAAAGTTGTTTTTAATTAAAATATAGTAATTTTCACTATTCATCAGAAAATGAAAGTTATCCGAAAAGTACCAAAATTTCACCCTAAGCTAATTTCGATATTCCGAATCCATAAATGAAGTCCATTTTGAAAAATAAAATTTACAAAATTTCAAAAAGTGGTTATTACTATTCATAACGGCTAGGTTTTAATAATATTTTAATAGCATATCGTTGTTTGGTGAAACTCTTTATTGCGTACTACACACGCTATCGAGGAAGGTCGCAATTGCGTGTAATTCAAGGCAAGTCAAGGATGCATGTTATGCAAGCCCCTTTTGGTGTAGCGTATAACACAAGACATGAAATTAAAAAGAATATTTTTCATAAAATCTTGGGGTGTAACATTCTACCCCCCTTAAAATGAATTTCTCCCTCGAAATTTGTCGGGGTTATAAATGGTTTACTAATTGAAAGTTTCTTTAATAGAAACCCACATCGTAAAAAGGAATACCAAAACCATTCTTTAAAAACAAAAGTATGAAACGTAACGGTTACCCAAATAAACTAATCACTGGGTTTCCACATAGGTGAAAATATGGATATGGAAGAGAAATCTAACAATCATGTTCTGATGGAGAGTGGTAGAGAACATGGCTATAGAAAATTCAGCAATCACAAAGCCATAAATTTGTGATGATCTAAGGTACCATCTAATTCATCAGATATAAGAGAACTAGGACAACATTTTCGGTTTTCAAGATCATTTCCCTAAAGTTGATGAAATTAGAATTAGAAGAAATACTTTCCTGATTTTGGTACTATGTCACTGTTGGTCATTCTTTGGTCAATTTCCACTTCATCTCTTAATGAAATGAAGTTGGATTTGTCATTCATGAAGTGTTAGCAGATCATGTGATAGAATGATGGGTCATTCCATCTGTCTCAAACAAAAGGTTACAAAAGTTATCAAAAATACATAAGACCATCTATGGTGAAGTTAATCGTATACGATTTCAAAAATGAACTTATACATCATATATCATACCGCGTAATAAAATTAAACTAGTTTCTACTAACCAAGGACTTCTTTTTGGCTAGTGGTAGGCGATAAAGGCCAGTCGCACTTCGGTTGTGGGTTCGATTCCCACAGCCTTGTCCGACGCGATGGGCTGTCTCCCGTCCTGCAGGTTGTCCTTTTTCTAAAACTATATTACTATAACATCCCATCAATAATATCAAAAAAAGTTATATCCTTAAACAATACTAACTTATGTCCAACATAATCCATTCCAATCTTTAGGCTTATCTAAAATACTTCGGTCCAAGCTCATAGTATAAAGAAAATTATTACTTGAAATGTCACATAACAATCACGTGAATGCCATCATTTATCCCCCATATATCATAAGATATATCTTGTTGGTAAAATTACAAACATGTGAATACCTTAATCATGTATTCTTTTGAATAATGAATCCCCATTGAACCTTAGTGAAAACATGAATACAGTTAAAAGATAACACTTTACACAAACCAAAATCCTCAAAATTCTTTATACTCAAACCATGATATAACCTTCTCCTTATATCAGTAATGAGATCATGAATACTATCAAAATTTTAATTTTCTCCTTATCCCTTCATTATGCGCATATCATCTACAATCCAAAAATATCTGAATAACCTTTCATGGATACTAGTACCATTAATCATACACTTTAAAAACTCAAGGAAAGGCAACAGTGTAACAATCCTTAGATGTCTCTTTATTCCATAGTACCATGAGATTACTTATACAACATTACACATGATAAACATGTAATCATTCCACTACATTCTTAAACCATTGACTGAGCTTCAACAATTCTTTCATCTCACATATCATTTGTAGTCTCTTCATTATCATCGACATAAATACTACCCATACGACCATACTGATTCTCTTCATGAGACATTCCCTTAGGGCATTGGTTTGCATAATGCCCGTACATTCAACATTTAAAACAATTAACCATTGTTGATGTCGTAGAAATACCATTATCCTCATCCCTGGTGTTAACTGAACCTTTTCCTTTGCACTTACTAGCTTTGTGTCCTTTTTTTCCACACCCAAAGCATCTTCCAGTTCCTTTTAAACATTCTCCTTGATGCCTCTTCCCACATGATTTACATAGGGGAAATTGAACTTTCTTTCCTCTATGATCATCATGAAACTCCATCTTTCTCTTATTAGCCAAGTCAGGAAACTTTCCAAATTTTACTTTATTGATCATATTATGAGATTGCTGATTCGACATAATAATGATGTTTGGACCTCAAAATCCCATTTCATTTGGTTGCTCATGAATAATATCATTCCATTGTCCATCATATCCTCCATTATTTTGAATCGTCTTGTTTCCAACCATTTTCTTAAACCCAAAAAGAATAGTGTGAGAGGAAAAAATCATAATAAAGGGGGAGTAACTTCAATATCTAACATCTTTGGTTTAATATAATATCATTACCATAGTTCTAGGAATATATCCTATTCGTATACTTATCCTTAGGGACATCTCTATACTTACCTTAGAAATATCTCTAGGGATCTCACTAACGTTTTCACATCCTTGTTTCCAAATGTTGACTAAAATTTTCCTCTAATACCAACTATAGAGACCCGAAGCTTAACGTACATAGACATTACATTACTTTTTCTGAATACTTAGTAAATAAAAAAACACACACACAAGGACCGTAATAGTTTAGTGTCTATGGAAACTCAGAATATGATCTTCTAATCGTGGCGACAGATCTTCAACATCTCCCATAAAGATCTTCCTTTTTTTACCGAAAACCTTTCTTTATATCCTGGGGAAAATAAAACATAAAAGGGTGAGCTCAAATTCTCAGTAAGGGTAAACAAAATAAATATCAATCACATCATATTCATAAGAATATAACATTTTGGAAATCTTAACCTGCAAAAGAGAGCATAATTTCATAACATGGGATAAATCATAGTAGTGAAATGTAATCCCAATAATCATAACATAAAACATGAAACTTTCTGGCATACACACATAATCATAGAGAATCATTTCTTATTAGTCAAGACACATTGCCAAGACTATCTTAGTGGACAAAGTCCCTTTCTGAACCGAGTTCACTCCTCGTTTCAGTCCTGTTTCAATGAACTGGTATAACCTACCATTCCAGCCATGTCTATCTCATGAGATATAAAATCTTTACCCAATTCATTGGAGGGAGATATAGGTCCCACCCATATCATAATGATACCATTCTTATGTGTGCCACAAAATCATAAATCATACATCATTTCATAACCCATGTAATAAAAATGGGATTCTAAAACAACATGACATCATAAAACAATTCATATAAGTTAAAGGAATTCATAAAAATAATTCCATCACAACATAATCAAATCATTGTAATAATAGGGATAGAAACAGAACCCTATATTATCTTAGATGGAAAATAATTTTGATAAAACACTTGAACTCCATTCTTGAGGAAAATATCCTTTCTACTTTAAAAACATTTTCCTTTCTTAACATGTCATACAATTTTAAACTAAAAGAAGTTTATTAAAAATAAACTTGAAAACTTGTAAATTAAGCTTCTTGGAAATAATGTTTTAAAATCCATTCATGTCTTATAAGTTAAAATAACATTCTTCTCGTACTTTTGTCGGAAAAGTCAAAAAGTACCTCGTACGAAAAACGACAAAAGATTCCTTTCATATCTTTTACTAAAAACTCACCAAAGGGTAAAATTGGATTTAAAAAATTTTAGGTGGATAGAAATAACACTACATATTGAGAAAAAATGGATGTGGATTATAAAATACACCCCAGTAAATACCAAAGTATAAACAATCTCGGATAAAAATGGGATTGTGATATTTCCCTTACCTTAGGTCCGATTTGCTTCGTAAGTATCCGAAACTCCTGTATAATGATTTAAATAATGTTATTGACTTATTACAGAATCATACTTATTTTTATGATATCATATATGGTCATATTCTAAGCTTCTTATTCGTAATATTTCATTATTACTTGTTATTCGGGTGTTTATTACTTTTTGTTCTTATGCGTGTTTTGTCGAATAAATTCTTATTTTTCTTTTTAGGTTATAGATACCTCATTTACAAGAATGGTATTAGGGTAATATATATCATATTAATTCATTAAATTCATTTATATATTCATTATGCAATGAAGATCATGTAGAATGAGTCGCATCAAATCGTGGAGACAGTATTCTGTACGTACGCACGAGCGATGATATCGTTCCCATGATTGTAGAATTGTATTGGAGTATATATATACTATTTCAGAATCAATATAACTTTACAATAATAATATATAGTCATTATTTACACCATTATACCCGTCCAAATAAGGTGGTGGAGGAAAATAGATTACACCACGACGTGGAGACGGTATTCCATACGTACGCACGCGTGGTGATTTCGTTTTCCGTAGGATGGATAGATGGTGAAATAGGGTTGTTTCATACTTATAATAACATATCAGTATATGAGTGATACTGATGTTATTACTTCATAATGAAACAACCTAAGAAGAAGAAGTGGAAGAAGAAATAAAGTTGAAAGAATCGGTAACAGACATTTACCTCTTCTTTGAAGCGCTTCTTTGAGACCTCCTTTTAGGGCACTAAAATTGGTCTTTGAAAAATACCAGGACCTCTAGGATGTCTCTAGGGAAGTGTAGAGAAGAAATTGGCTGGGTTTCGCTGAGCTTGAAGGCTCAAATTGGTGTGAGGAAGAGGGGGAGGTAGTGCCCTTTTATAAGGGAGGAGAGGGGCACCTTTGGAATAACTCAAAATATTATTTTATTATAAAGTCACACTCGGTTTTTAATAGCTCCAAATTGAGATATTTCTAAGCTAAGGTGGGTATGGGTATAAATCCTATCATCCAATATAATTTGGACAAGTTTAGTTTACTATTTTAACTTTACCATTTAGTTTTAACATTAAGTTAGATAATTTTACTTTTACCGTGTCTTTTTGTGTTCTTACACTATAAGGTTAATAAACATACTATAACAAGTCAAAAGAACCCCAAGTTGTTTATTATTAATATATATAACCTTATCTAAGTCATTTGGCCGAACCTTAGATTTTTAAAAATATAATAACAATTAATAATATAATATTTGTTTTAAAAACTATTTTATGTCAATTTTGACACTATTGGGTAATTTATTTTTTGTAAAAATCATAACAGAATTATTAGTTCAAAAAAAGTTAATAAAATCAATAATAACATGTCATATTAACCTATAAAATTTATGTAATTCATAAAAACTATCAAATGACATTTATTTGGGTATTTATGACATTAATTATGTCAATATTTCATTAATAAGATAATTACTGCATCATTTTTGTGTCATAAATAAATTATATTATTTAATGTCTAAAAATTACAAATAAAATATTATTATGTAGAAAATCTTTTTATATTTCTAATGAATATTTATAGTCTAATTTATCTTATGTATAACCTTATATTAAAAATGATTTACTTATTAAACTTTGATTTTAACTATTTTAACCCTTCTTTAAATAAATTAATAATAAATGTCCTAATCTAATCCAAGTGGGCTTAAATGGTCATATTTTATTCCTATGGTTGTTTTTGGTCGAATTACACATATCCAATAGAATTAGGACATGTGTTAGGGTAATAATAATATCATTTTTACCTTTAATTACCATATTTACTTTTAACCGTGGTAAAAAAGAGTAAAAAGTTACTATTCACCAAAAATTATTTTCATCTCATTGAAGCACATTTTAGTCCTTGATATTAATCGTGTCTCTCGGATTTTCTAAATTCCACTCACAGAAGCGGTAAAATTATGTTTTATGAAAAAATCAGTTTTTTTAACTACCACTTAGTGGTTTCACTATTCATCAAAAAAATGAATGTTTCCAGAAAAATACAAAAAAATTAGGCCTAAGCTATATTTGATATTATGAATTCAAAAATGATGTCTATTTTACCAAATTCAAATCAAATCAGTTACATTAATTAATTTAAAAATTAATTCCCGTCATCAAAACAAATAGCGTGTTTTTAAGAGATAATAACTATCAAAATATTGACACTTGTTTATGTCTAGTTTAAATGTGAAATTACATCCAATGACCAACATTGTATTAAATAGTAAATATATATTCTAAATATACTTTAAAACCACTCAAATTAATAATTTATCACTATTAATTATTTTGATTAAAAAAGTTGTTTTTAATTAAAATTTAGTAATTTTCACTATTCATCAGAAAATGAAAGTTATCTGAAAAGTACCAAAATTTCACCGTAAGCTAATTTCGATATTCCGAATCCAAAAATGAAGTCCATTTTGAAAAATAAAATTTACAAAATTTTCAAAAAGTGGTTATTACTATTCATAACGGCTAGTTTTTAATAATATTTTAATAGCATATCGTTGTTTGGTGAAACTCGGTATTGCGTACTACACACGCTATCAAGGAAGGTCGCAATTGCGTGTAATGCAAGGCAAGTCAAGGATGCGTGTTGTGCAAGCCCCTTTTGGTGTAGCATACAACACAATACATGAAATTAAAAAGAATATTTTTCATAAAATCTTGGGGTGTTACAGTGGACGTATCATTTATATTGTATAACTAATTAATTAACCCCCCCAAACACCCTCTACTCACCCATGGCCCCCTGTACATCCCCCTTGAACCCCTTTGGATAACCCCGGGAACCGCCTTAAATACCTTCCAACACCACCATGCCCACTGGAAAACCCCCTTGCACCCCCTAGACATCCCCCTTGCACCCCCTTAAACACCCCTACACCCCATGCCCCCCTGGACATCCCCCTTTCACCCCCTAGGACAACCCCCTTGAACACCCCATGCACCCTTAGGACCCATCATGATCGCCCCACTTTCACCCCCATGGACAACCCAAACACCTTCTTGAACACTCGATACACCCCATGCCCCGAGACATCCCCATTGAACACCCCCTACAACCCCATCCCCCCGGTAAAACCCCATGCACCACATGGACAACCAACATAAAAACCACCTCCACCCCATTCACCCATCTTGGAAACCCCCTCCCACATGGTCACCCACCTTTACACCCATATCTACTTGCACCCCCTCCTTGACACCCCCATTACAACCCTTAGGTATCCCATTTCCCCCCTTTGATCACCTCATGTCGTATACTTCCCCCTAGATAGCCCCCTTTCACCCCTTGAACACCCCCTGTAGTATCCCACCCCATGGATAGCCCCATACACTCCCTACCCCCTGAAGTATCCCACCCCTACAAATCACCCCTAGACTGCCTTTGACCCCCTTTTGGACATCGCCTCCCACCTGGACACCCCCTCACTCCAGGGCACCCCCTTCCACCCCTCATGGACCTCCCCTCCCAGACACTGCTCATGGATTACCCATATGACCCCAAACCCCACCTCCTAGACACCTCCTTTCACCCTAAAGGACAACCCCATTGAACAACCCCCCCCCACCCATGCCCTCGACCCCCCTCCTGGACACCCAGTTCCATCGGACAAACCTCCCTCCTAGACAACCCCCTTCATAGACACCCCCTAGACAACCGATTTGAAAATCCACCCATTTCACACCCATTCCCCCTTGCACCACCACATCCTGGACACCACCATGAAACCCTAGGATAACCCCCTTTCACCCACTACAGTATCCCACCCCCCAGTACAGCCCCCCTTCCACCCCATTGAACACCCCCACCCATGTAGTAGCCCACCTGCAAACCCCCACCACCTGTCTTGGACACCCCTCCCACATTGACACCACTCTAAAGACCCGAAAATTTGGTTAAATTTTTTTCCTTATATTCATAGTATTTTTAAGAGTCCGTGAAAATTTACGGTGCTTGATTCCGAGGCCCGGTGTGCCCAGAATCAATTTTTGAAAGTTTGTCCAGGTACATTCAGTAAACGTACGAGCATGATTTTATATCTTCTGAACCAGTGCTCGGAATTGAAATCTGAGGGCACCGTTGAACTCGCTACGTCAGTGATTTCTTAGTGATACCTTCACCACAATTGTTTTTTATCGCGAATTGAAGTTAGAATTTGGGTTTTTAATAAGTTATATAAAAATAAGTCTAGCTTATTTTTATTAGTTTGAGATGGTTAAAACATCCAAGAGGTGGTTATTGGTGGGGGCCACCACACCCTAACCTCCCATGAGAGGTTACGGGGGTGGGGCCCACCCGTACATAACCTCACACGGGAGGATATCCTTGGTGGGGACCACACGGGCTTTAAACTCCCTTTAACCCCCCATTTATGTGGGATGTCAACTCTCCACATTCCCCCATTAATTTAATGTGCCAACCCTCAATATTAATTAATTGAACACTTTCTATTACTTCATTGGAACCCTTTTGAATTCTTTTGAATTATTTCTAACCATTAAAATAATATATAATATATTATTCTTGGTTGGAAAATCTTTTGGTGGAGCATTGAGAGAGGAATTAGAGAACTTCATCCTTCCAAATAAGAACGCCACACACCACCGAAGAATGTCAAACTTCTTCATCGATCTTCGACCGAGACAAAAGAGAAGAACACTGAAGACACTTCTTCCTCGAACGCATCCTGACATCAACGAATCGACGCCTCCCTTTCCTCACATTCCACCATCAATTATCAACAAGAAAGGTAGGGGATTTGAGTTGAATTCGTTTCCGTTTTTTTCCTTTCCATATTTTGGAATGTGAATTACCAAATGATGATTCCATAACGAGGATGGCTTAGACCACATGAAAACGGGCCAACCTACCCCTTTGTTTGCTTTCGTTTTTTGATGACGACGACATCACAATGGAGCCACCGAAAGGAAGGAGCGCGGTAGAGCAATGCGACCGGCGTCGGGTCGGCCACGAAGAAAACTGGCAGCGCAAGGGGAACTTGGTCACCGGAGGGGTGCGGCGCCGTCGTGCCGCATGGGTGGAAGGGTCACGGTCATGATGGCCACAGCGGACGAAGGTGGCGGGGAACTGTCGCGCCGCATGCAGGGCATCAGAATTGTGGCACCGTCACGCCGTGGTGGTGGTGTAGTGGTGGATGGTCGGGCCGGCCACCGTGGAGCTAGAGCGGCTGGCCGCTCAGCCGGCTAGGAGGAGCGAGACCCCATCAGGTCCCACGTGTGATGGACTGGTGCCACCTGGCGCCAGTTTTGGCTCACACCCATATGGAAAAGTTGTTCCGGAAGCCATGGGTTGTGTGACTTTACCCACTTTCCAAGGCTTAGTCGGACCTCACGGGCCGCTGGCCCGCCAGGCTGCAGAGCTGCCAGGTCGGGCCTTCCTCAGGTCGGGCCAACCATCCGGGCGAAGCCGCACTTGAACCGGTCTCCCCCTTGGGCTGGACCGTTTACCCGGACCGGGTCACACCCACATGCCGATTGGACACCGATCCAGACCTGGTTTGGCCGCATTGACACGACTGGGTCGGACTGGGCCCAGACCCACTATGGCCAGTTTACACCCTTTCACCCATATCATTGGCTACGGGTGTCCGATCGATGAACCGTCTGCGGTGAAAGAATTCTTAGAGCATGGTAGGTCTTTTGTAGTATCCCACATGAGGTTTGGAAGCAGTTTGAATATGGCCAGGTTGGTTTTAACGTAAAAACCAACTAGGCCCCTCGAATAGAAATGAAAATAACTCACATACCGTACGTCCGATTGATGCGTGTCAATTGCGTTGAGACCCCTATGATGAGACTGATAATTGATATACTTCTACATATGACTTCGTGACAGTTGGAGTATCAAATAGTGTATTTTGGTGTGGATCCTTTTGGAGGCGAGTGTGTGGAGTTCAGAGACCTAGTACCTAGCTGAGACATGACGACTGCTGACCTTTCGACTAAGAGAGTTTCGACTAGACCAGTGGTATGTGCCTCTGTGTGACACAACAATCCCATAGATGGAAGCACCCTTGTGTGATGCAGCAGACCCACGATACTCGACAATAGAAGTACCTCAACAGGATACGAGGAGGAGCGCCTCTGTGTGAGCACAGGAGACCTGTGGTGGTGAGAACCTCTGGGTGACATAGTAGACCCATGGTACTCGATAAGAGAAGTACCTCAGTAGTCCATGGATAGTGAGAAGCACCTATGTGTGACATGGAAGGCCCACAGTACTCGATAAAGGAGGAGTACACCATCAGCCGAGGTTCGGACAGTGTGATTGGGGTTGTTACATGATAGTACCCCCTAGAATAAAATCCTGGTTGAGCTGATTCAATGAAATTCATGTTTTCCTTATGATTGAGATGGGTTACTAAATAACTTAGGAATATGTATGAACATTTTCCTTAGTAAGGGTTATCAGTCGATTTCATTCTTTATGGTTATACTAGGGGGATTTTTTCCAGACCTTGATGTTCTCGCAGTCCCTACTGAGTATCGTTATACTCACCCCTACACGGGCTATGGCACAACTTGTTGTGTTGGTTGCAGACGATGAACAACGCAGACTAAGGCAGAGAGTAGCAGGATTGGATGGTACCCGGAGGTGGACCAATTGTAGTAATGTTGCACGGAGCAGAAGGATAGACGTGGTGTGTAGAGGAGGCCAAAGGTACCTACCCATGAGGTAGAAGTCCCATAGGATGACCCAATAGATTCTTTAATTGATTTCAGTTGTACTTTTCTGTTTCCTTTTACTTTACTTTTGCGCTTGTATTTCCGGCACCCTTTAATTTCAACACTCTCTTTTTTATACAGTTTACTTAGTGTTTTACTTCTAGTTGTGTACTCTGTTATGTTTGATTACTATTATAATGGAAATTCCTTCCCAGTTTAGGGATTTATGCCATTGTTGCTACTTTCCATCCTCAGGCATATGGAAGGCAGGTTTGGGGTAGTCACGATATGGGTCCCAAGTAACGGTTTGTGAAAAATTGGTATCAGAGGGGTCAGTTTTTCCACAGAACTTATGACTATGGTATTTTTTTCTTCTGTGAAGCAATAGTGTTAAGGTTACTAAGTATTGTTTTTATTAAAGGGAGTCAAGTGTTGGTGCGGACGACCGACATATACATACACCAAGACCCTGACTACTGATTTTCGACTAGTTGCATGAAAACGCTGATTGCGTGTGTGTCTTTTAAAGTTTTCATTAAGTCACCTCAACCAGGTCATCTCTCAAGGTATAAAAGTTTGAATGTGTCGCATCTATTTACTTTAGGATGCCTCCTCGCAGTGCCACCATATTCGTACGCTCTGACATCCAACCGAGCGATGAGGCCTCGGTGCTGGTCCCTTTACCAGCGGAGGCACCAGTAGTACCACATCCCATTGGGCCACCGATTCCACCATCCCTAGCAGTAGATAATTCATTCCACTTGAGAGCATTGCATGTGTTCCAGCACCATAAGCCACGTAGGTTCAGGGGAGAGATGGACCCATAGGAGGCTAAGGATTGGCTGGAGGCTGTGGTGAGAGTCTTTTGTCTGGTAGGGACACTAGCAGACCTTATGGTGATTCTTGTAGTGAGTCTCCTTCAGGCAGCAGCATGCAGATGTTAGAGCCTAATGCTTTAGTTCCACGACGAGGCAACATTAGTCTGGACACACTTAGAGTGCCTGTTCCTTGCAGAGTTTATTCCATCCACCCTTCGAGCGGTGCAGATACATGAGCTACTTCATCTGCAGCAGGGTGGTATGATAGTATCATAGTACTAAGTGAGGTTCCTTGACCTCTCACGCTACTCCACGAATATGGTAAGAGACCCATTATTCAGGGCCCGGATCGTCGAGCAGGGGATACGATGAGAGATCAAGGCCTTGATGATATCCCCCAGCATCCCGACGCAGGTGGGGGTGTTAGAGTGAGCCCTCCTATTAGAGATATTCATTGATGAGCAGTCACCAGCAGTGAGACCCACTACTGGTCAACATGTAGCGGAGTCTTCTGCAGCCAGCAATAGACAGATGACGTTGTTGTCCAAGAGGACCATACCCACGGGTGGATGATCGCAAGACTCGTGATCTTTTTTTCGGGACACCCAGGGTAGAGACACACATGCTAGGATTGGGAAGTGTTACTCAAGTGGAAATAATGGTCACATGTCATGTGATTGTTTGAACCGCCATTCAGACGATCATCAGTCAGTTGAGGGACCTCCCAGGCAGAGGCAAAGGTTCAACCAAGGCGGTCTGTAGGGCGTAGGCGGATGTGGAAGAGGAGTTGGTCGAGCAGTTGGTGGTGGAAAAAGTTTATAGATGCTTCCAACACCACCACTAGGAGGTCCATCCCGACCGTAGGGAGTAGGTACACTGGGGAGATCTCAGCTTCAGGCAGTTGAGGCATTCGACCATGGTGCTCCAGAGATGATTTGAGGTACGATCTGTGTCAACTCCACCTTAGTTTCATTTTTTATAGACACAAGTTCCATTCATTCTTTCATATCCACTACCCTTATTCAGAGGTCAGATATTCCAACAGAGTCGTTGGCTCGATCCTTATGGCTAGAGACTTATATGGGAGTAGACTCAATGATTACGCACTAGTGCTGATAGTGTATGCTTACTCTAGGAGATGAGAGATTTGGTTGGGATCTCATCATAGTGGCGTCGATGCCTTATGATGTTATCTTGGGTATGGACTAGTTATCTACAGTCCATGAACATATTTGTTGTATAAGGTGCAAAGTACAGTGTGTCCTCATAGATGGGACCAGGTTCACCTTCACCAGCAAGAAGGGAGCCCTTCCAGCACAGTACGAACTTACTCGGTGGAGGGTGAAACCGATCACTCACTAGTTGGCATGTCTTACCCTCGGAGTAGTTGATGTGGAGAGTCCAACTTACCCATTAGTGGTGTACTGGTATGCGGATGTTTTCCCTGAAGATGTTACAGGACTACCTCCTCGCAGAGAGGTGGACTTCTACATTCATATGTACCTCGGGATGACACCGATATCTACACCAGCATATGGGATGGCTCTCGCTGAACTTCATGAGTTGCAGTTACAAAAAGATGACTTGTAAAGGAAGAGATTCATCTGGCCCAGTGTTTCTCCATGGGGAGCCCCAATTTTGTTCGCCAAGAAGGCGAACGGGAGCATGAGGCTCTTTGTCGACTAACGTCGCCTAAACTAGGTGACCATGAAGAAAAATTACCCACTCCCAAGGATTGGCGAAATCTTTGATCTACTCAAGGGATCATGATGGTTCTCGAAGATAGACCTCAGATCAGGCTGTCACCAGCACAGAGTTTGAGATGAGGATGTGCAGAAGACGACCTTCAGATGTCGGTACGACCACTACGAGTTCGTGGTTATGCCCCTCGGCATAACCAATGCTCCATTAGTGTTCATGTGTCTCATGAACAAAATCATACAACCTTACATCAATCACTTTGTTGTGGTCTTCATCGATGACATTTGGATCTACTCGACCACTGAGGAGGAGCATGCCGACCATTTGCATGTAGTACTAGACACACTGAGAGAGCACCAGCTTTATGGTAAGCTCTCAAAGTGCCAGTTTTGGATTCAAGAGGTTCAATTCTTGGGGCATGTCATCTAGGAGGCTAGAGTTGCAGTAGACCCAGTGAAGATTGAGGTGGTACTTTCTTGGGAGCCACCCAGGAGTGTGACAGAGGTACGATGTTTCTTGGGATTTTCTGGATACTATCAGAGATTCATTCCTGGATTTTTCAGAGTTTTAGCACAACTATCATCCTTGACGAAGAAGGGGAACCCTTCATGTGGTCGGAGAGATGCCAGCAGAGCTTTTAAGAGCTGAGGCATAGGCCTACTAGTGCCCACATCTTGAGGCGTCCAGAGGAGGGTGTAGGGTACATAGTTTATTGTGATGCATCAGGGATCAGAATCAGGTGTGTCCTGATGCAGGTTTGAGATTTGATTGCTTATGGTTCTCAAAAGCTGAGAAAACATGAGAAAAACTACGCTACCCATGACCTAAGTTAGCAGCAATTGTCTTCGCCTTGAAGATGTGGCGGCACAATCTGACGGGTGAACATTTTAACATTTAATATGATCACAAGAGTCTCAAGTATATCTTCTCTTAGAAGGACCTGAACCAAGGACAACGAAAATGGATTGAGTTCCTCCAAGACTATGACTTCGAGATATACTCCCAATAAAGGGAATGTTGTTGAGGATGCGCTCATCAGGAGGACTGGTATACAGCTACTAGGATATGCGACAGAGCAGCTGGCTGCCTTGCAGATTTCTTTTGTGGATAGGGATGGATGAGTCTATCTACAGTCTCTAACAGTTACTCCTCCAATTCTTCATTAAGTCAGGGAGGCGTAGCATGGGGACGCTAACTGTGAGACACGACATGCTGAGATATCTACATATCATGCACCTAATAGATTTTCTGAAGGTAGGGAACATTTCATTATCTTTAGAAGACATACTATGGTACCAGTATCACTTCAGGAGGATGTCTTGAGGGAGTTCCACAATTCCCCTCTAGCGGTACATCTAGAAGTGGTGAAGATGTACCCGGACCTTAGAAGATAGAACTGGTGGCCAGGTATGAAGAAGGTAGTAGCAGAGTTTGTATCACTATGCATCACATATCATCAAGTGAAGGTGGAGCACCAGGTACCAGCAGGCTTGGTTCATCCCTTAGAGGTTCCAGAGTGGAAGTGGGATGGGAAATACATGGACTTACTGATATGTCTTCCACGTACATCCAGGAGTCATGATTTGATATGGGTGATAATTGACCAACTCACCAAGTCGGCCCACTTCCTACCGATCAGATAGCAGGGCTCAGTAGAGAGCTTGAGATTCTTCTATGTGCATAAGATTGTGTGTTTGGATGGAATACCTTCTTCTATTGTCTCCAATCATGACACACGTATACTTCCCGGTTATTGAAGGGGTTGCAGGAGGCATTCGGGATGCAGCATCACTTGAGCACCGCCTTCCATTCTCAGATAGTTGGTCAGACTAATCGGACCATTCAGACCCTCAAGTACATGCTCCATGCAGATGTCCTTGACTTTGGTCAAAGATGGGAGGATCAATTACCATTGGTGGAGTTTTCCTAAAACAACAGCTATCACTTTACCATTGGTATGGCACATTTTGAGGCCTCCTATGGTCGACCTAGCTAATTTCCATTCTACTGGACAGACCCAGAGGAGTCCACACTAGTGCGACTAGAGATGGTACTGGCTACCACAGAGACGGTTCAGATAATCCAGGAGCAGATGAAGACTGCACAGAGCAGTCAAAAGTCATACGCTGAAAAGAGACGGAGACCTCTGGAGTTCGATGATGGTAACCACGTCTTTCTACTGGACTCACCTTGACGAGTTCTATGGAGATTTGGCTGAGACCGAAAGTTATCTTCACAATTCATCGTACCTTTCCAGCTCCTCAGCAGAGTAGGTGAGGTGGTTTACCACTTAGCTCTTCCACCTCAGTTGCACTGGGTGCACGATGTCTTCCACGTATCTCAGTTGAGGAGATACCTGCACGACCCTTCTCACATCATCGACCATGGAGATCTGGACATCGATGATGAGGTGACTGTCACAGAGGTTTCAGTGGAGATAGAGGATCAACATGAGTGAGTCCTATGTGGACGGTCGATACCTCTGGTGCACATTCGCTGGCAGCACGAGAACCTCCAAGAGAGCACATGGGATCAGGAGGCTTAGATGCATGCTCAATACCCCCATTTGTTCCCTTAGTTCGAGTTGTATCTTACGGGGACGTAAATCCCTGAGGTGGGGAGAATGTAAAGACCCAAAAATTCCATGAAATTTTTTTTTCATAAATTCATGGGATTTTTATTAGTCCACAAAAATTTACAGAGCTTGATTCTGAGGCCCGGTGTGCCCAGAATCAATTTCTGAAGTTTTGTTCAGGTACGTTCAGTAATCGTACAAGCGAGATTTTATATCTTTTGAACCGGTGCCCAGAATTTAAATCTGTGGGCACCTTTGAACATGCAGCGTCAGTGAATTCTTAGTGAGACCTTCATCAAAATTTCATTTTATCAAAAATGTAAGTTAGAATTTGGGTTTTTAATAAGATAAATAAAAAAATTGAAGCTTATTTTTATTTTACTGAGGTGGTTAAAACCTCCAAAAGGTGGTTAGTGGTGGGGGCCACCACACCCTAATCTCCCATGGGAGGTTATGGTGGTGGGGTCCACCCGCACATAACCTCCCTTGGGAGGATATCCTTGGTGGGTGCCACACAGTCTTTTAACCCCTTTTAACCCTCCATTTATTTGGGATGTTAAATCCCCACCTTCCCCCATTAATTTAAAGTGCCATCCCTCACAATTAATTAATTGAGGACTTTCTTTTAATTAATTGGAATCCTTTTGAATTGTTTTGAATTCGTGCCAACCATTAAAATAATAGATACTCTATTATTATTGGTTGGAAAATCCTTTGGTGGAGCTTTGAGAGAGGAACATGGAGAACTTCATCCTTTTAATGAAGAATGCCAGACACCACTGAAGAACGACAAACCTCATCATCGATCTTCTACCGAGCCAAAATAGAAGAATGCCGACGAGGCTTCTTCCTCAGATGCTTCCCGATGTCAATGAATTGACGCCCACCTTTTCTTACCATCCACCGTCAATGATCGAAAACAGAGGTAGAGGATTTGAGTTGAATTCGTTTATATTCTTCACCTTTCAATATTTTGGAATGTGAGTTTCTGATTGATAACACCAAAATGAGGAGGGCTCGGACTGTACGAACATGGCCCTACCCTCCCCCTTTATTTTCTCTCATTTTATGATGACAGCGGCAGTGCAACAGCACTGCTGGAAGGATGGACCGTGGTAGAGCAACGCGACCGGCGTCAGGACGACCACGAAGAAAATCAGCAGCGCAAGGGCCGCTGGGTCTCCAGAGGGGCGTGGTGCCGTCGCGTCGCATGGGTTGAAGGGCCACGGCCAGGTCGGTCCGTGACGGTCAAAGGAGGCATGATGTCATCGCGCCGTGCGAAGGGTAGTAGAACGGCGGCGTCGTCGCACCACGGTGGAGGTGCCGTGGAGGCCGGCCGGGTCGGCCACTGTGGAGTTGGAGCGGCATGCCGCTCGGCCATCCAGGAGGAGTGGGACCCGTTGGGTCCCACGTTTATTGGATGACACCACCTAGAACAGGTTTCGTTTCACACCCGAATGTAAAAGCCGTTCGGGAAGCTAGGGGGCACACGTCTCACCCTAGCCTCGTCTTAGGAGGACCCCGCGAGCCGCCGGGCTGTCGGGGTACTAGGCCGTCGGGCCAGGCAGCCCTCAGGCCGGGCTACCCATTCAGAACAGTCCACCGGGCCAGGCCACCCTCGGGCCGGGCCGCCCATCTGGGCCGGGCCGCCCTCAGGCCAGGTCTCCCATCCGGGCCGAGCTTCCCTCAGGGCCGGGCCGCCATCGGGACGGGCCGCCATCGGGTCAGGCCAGAACGTTTCCTTGGATAGGGTCGGACCTAAGGTCCGGGTCAGACCGCAGTCCGGACCGGGTTGGGCCAGGTCGATCTGACTCGGTCAGACTGAACCCGAACCCACTATGGCCAGTTTACATCCTTTCGACCATATATTGGTCTACGGGTGTCCGATCGACGAACCGTCTGTGGTGACAGAAAGCTTAGTGAGTGAAAGTTCATTTGAAATATCCCAATTGAGGTTTGGACATATTTGGGATATGGTCCGGTTGGTTTCAACCTAAAAACCAACCGAGCCACTGAAACGGAAATTCCAATAAATCACAGACCGGACATCCGATTGATGTGTCGTATGTTGCATTGAGACCCCTATGACGAGGCCTACATTTGAGATACTTATACCTAGGACTTCATGACTGGTGGAGTATCCACTAGTAACTTGTGGAGAGGATCCTTCTAGTGAAGAGCATGCAGAGTTCAGAGACCTAGAAGCTGATTTTAAGACCTGATGAATGCTGACTTTTCGAGTCAGAGTGTTTCAACTAGCCCAGTAGGAAGCGCATCTGTGTGAAGTGGAAAGACCATAGTGGGAAGCGTCTTTGTGTGACGTGGAAACCCCATGGTACTAGACAAGAGGAGTTCTTCAACTGGCTAAGAGGGGGAGCACCTCTGTGTGAGCGTGGCAGACCCATGGTGGGGAGCGCCTCTGTGTGTCACAGCAGACCCACAATACTCAAAAGGAGAAGTACCTCTACAGTCCAAGGATAGTGGGAATCACCTCTGTGTGACACATCAATAAAAATTTACTTGATAGAGGAGTACACCATCAGTCAAGGTTATGACAGTGTGACTAGGGTTATTGCTTGATACTACCCCCTAGAATAAAATCCTAGTTGAGATTAGTCAATTACTTTCGTGTTTCCCTCATGATTGATATGAGTTAAAAAATAAATTATGTATATGTATGGGCATATACCTAATTAAGGGTTATCCTTTGGTTTCAGACATTATGGTTATCCTTGTTGGAATTTTGTGAGACCTTGAGGGTCTCGGTGTCCCTACCAAGTATCATTATACTCACCCCTGCATGGGCTATGCACGCACCTCATTGTGTGGGATGCAGATGATAGACAACGCAGACTGAGGTACAGAGTTGTCAGACTGGATGGTACCTGGAGGTGGAGCACTCAGATTAATAGTGCATGGAGCAGACAGATGGACGTGGAGTGAAGATGAGGCCAACTGTACCTACCCTTCAGGTAGGAATCCCATAAGATGACCCAGTTGCTGCTTTACTTGCTTTTAGTTTTTCTTTTCTTTTTCCTTGTACTTTACTGTTGGGCTTGTATTTTCGGCCCCCTTTACATTCAGTACTCTCTTTTGTATACAGTTTTACATAGTGTTTTACATCCATTTAGTACTCTGTTATGTTTGTTTACAGTTATAAAGGCAATGCCTTCCCAGTTTAGGGATTTACACTATTGATGCTAGTTGCAAGCCCATGGCCTATGGATGGCGAGCTTGGGGTAGTCATGATACGGGCCCCGGGGGACGGGTCGTGACAAACCCTCCCCCAGGATAGACCACCCCTACACCCCCTGGCCAGCCACCATGAACACCCCCATAACATGTTGCAAACCTGACAAATATTTTTGTGGAAATTGGAGAAAATAACTTTCATTTTTTCATAGGTTTATAAAATTGTATTAAAATAGGATTCCTTATGGTGGATTATATATTGGATCTCAATGTCATCTAAATTCATACCTATTAGTGAATCCAATATGGGGAATGTCTTACCAAACTGTTTGGTGCAATTTTTTGGATCCTGGGTTGATATCTAGTTTCATTCCATCCAATTATACTTTTGAAAGGATGAAAAATCATAACATAATTAACTACCTGAGGCATTACCGTCCATGTTCCAAGTTAACCATGTTCGGTTCCATTTAAACCCTTAAATTTATTAATATAACCTTTGGAAAGCCCCTTTAAACACCCCGTGCAAACCTATACCACCTTGAATCCCCTCCTAGATACCCCTTCCCCTTTCCCCCTCCCCCCCTGCGCCCCTTCCCCTTGAACCCCCTACCACTCCCCCATCACACACCCATGCAGCCTACCCCTACACCTTGTAAAAGAACCCTGCACACCCCATTCCCTGAACACCCCTTAGACCAACCCTAAACCTATATCCCTTGCCACCACTGCCCCCTCCCACTAACCCCACCCCCCTAATCCCCTCCCCAAACCCCTCACCCTGCACACCCTCTACCCCAGCACACCCCCTACACATACCCCCTACCCCCCCATACACTACACACCCCCATGCCCACCCCATTCACCCTACCCTACCTCTTAAAAAAAACACATAACACCCCCCATAACACCCCTAACCCCCCCCCCCCCCCCCCCGCACCCCTACCCCCAACACACCCCATACCCACCCTATTCACCTCCATCCCATTGAAAAAAAACTACCACCCCCATGATAGCCTGAGTTTTTGGTTAAATTGGATTTTTTATCAGAAATATTTACATTTGATACTTCTTAAATTGTACTATTGGATTTTTTGAGTCTCCTATGGGATCCTTTGAGCTACCATATACTTTAATGTTGTGACCCATCATGTTTATGCATTAAATGGGGTTGGATGAGAGGTGAACCCTCCTAAATCGAGAATTTTTGGCTGTGAACCTTCTTTAAATCCAGGAAATTCCTAGGGGTAGGGATTCACGGTGTGAAACCACCTGAAACACAGTGATTCAAGCCCATGTGGATTTATTTTAATAGGTTAGATTTAGTCTTTTTCTGGGTCATGTGTTTCACAGTGATGTAACTAAAGAAAGTGTCATTTTTTCATGGACAATTTTATGTGTTTGATGAAATGAAAACATATATTTTAGTTTTGTTTTAGATTTTTATGAGAATTATATGTTCCGGATTACTCAAAATGAGGGCACTATCATCTATAAAGTGAAGGAAATTTCAATTTCTAAAAATGAGTTGGCTAAAACTTTCAACTAGTCAACATTGTGGACTTATAGAAATAATATAAAATAGGTGAAAATGTCATTCCAAAGAGCCACAAACAATTTTCATAGAATTTTCACATTGTATAATAAGGAAAAAAGTTTTTAAAAAACAAAAGAAAATATATTATTTAAATTAAAGTGTTAGTCAGAGGGAACATTCTGCAACCTCCAGATGCACTGCTTTTGATGATGAAAACACGAATCTTCCTTTTTTTTTGCTTGCATTCATATGCAACATCACATATATATTAGTACACTTATCCCCTTTGTACATATTTTCATGGCCAAATATACACAAGGGGGTCCTTAGATATATGTTTATACTTGCATATACCCCATTAAAATTATGAATGTATGCATTTTTCATATCAATATATAAGGACACCTAGCATCAATATACATATTCATACGACCATTGGGGAATATATATAAAGGGGAAAATTATATATTTATATGCGTTCCTATGCATACACATGTAATCCTTCGTCAACAGCAACTCGAATCCACCTCAACGACATCTAGAAAGTACTAAAAATATAAAAAGAAACCAAAAATCAAAAAAGTCTAAATTATAATTTGGCCAAAGAAAAAAATGGAAATAAACTTAGCCAAATCCGATGTTGAAGTCACTATCATCGATGGTGTTTGATAGAAATAGCCTCATTATAAGAAACCACATGTAAGGAAATAATGTGAAAAGAAATGAGAGATAACGACTTCTTAAATATATTTGATCAATGAAGATAAATAATACATGAATCCATTACCATTATAGATTATATAATTTCTTTCTATTATTACCACAATATCATCATTTAGTCAGTACCATTAGAATGATAATTTAAGGTGTCCATGTCAACACAAAATCGCCATAAACACAAGAATGGCTCTCCTAAATATAAATAATCAATGCATCGGTACTTGCATAAACAATAGAAATAACACATCCATGCAGCACACACAGTTCTTCCATATTATTATTTCCATTCCATATTCTCTTCCTAGAATTTCATTCCAATATATATCACAATTCTCATATGAAATAATATAATACATGTTGTGGATGATCATTGTATAATCAATAAATAGAATTTAATGGATCTCATATTCATCTTATATTTTTCCTTCCCTTCCATTTGCCCTATTCTGTTCATTTTCAGAACACTTCACAAATTTGATTTCCAGCCCCCCTACACCACTCCCCCTAACCCCACCCCCACCTGGATTCCCATTGCCTCGACCCACCCACCCCCACCCCACCCCCCACGTCATCCACCCCCCAGCAAAAGACCCACATTCACCCCACACCTACACCACTAACCTAGACCCCCACACCCCCTCCTACACCAACCCCCAAGACACCACCCCATCCCCCCAGCCCCCACCTGAAACCCCACTACCCCCAAGCCCTCAAGAACCATCCCCCCTCCCGCAGCACTAGTCCCCCATATATCAGCCACCATACACCACTCCCACTACCCCCCAATACCCCCATCCTGCACTAGCCCCAACACCCTACCCCACCCCCCAACCTGCACCACCACTGCTCCCCCACTTCTCCCTGCAACCCCATCCTCTATGAATGGTTCCAAACTGTCTTTATCATGGATAGTCATTTTAAAAAAAAAATCTATTTTTAACCATTAAATTATTTTGTATTTTTATGAGATAGTTATAATATTTTTTATGATCAATAAAGGATAAAATCCTCAATTTTGTAATAATAATAACTTCAATGTAGTTCTAACATTATTTCATTAACTTCATTAATTCCGAAAAAAGTGTTGAACAAATAATCAATCTATTAAGCTATTAAGGTTATGAGATATATTCATGAAAGATTCACCATTGATTTTAAAAATATATAAATCATTGTAAAATATTATTTTCTTATGTTTTCTTCATTCATAATATATTGAACATGAAACATTATTATTGAAAATAGTTCACTTCTATACATTTTGACAAGATCCATATTTTTGGGAACTACCAATTACAAAGACCATATAATCACACATCCTTTAGGAACATGATCTAACTAATTAATGTGTTTTAAAAAATGTTAATCAAAATATTTATAGATATTTATAGCCACTAATGTATTATATTTTCACATCAATAGTTCATCCTTTTCTGGATGTGATATTTAAAATTTGATTATTGTATATACTAGAATTTTTTATCATCCACGTATATCGTTGGTATTAATAAGAATATAATTATTTACAATTATTTATTACTCTTCTTCTTCTATAATATCTTTAATTAAATTTATTATATGATTCCTTTCTTGAATTTATTCCATTAGTTACTTTAGCTCACTTCCATCATTCATTCTATCAATGGCCAATTTAAAATTGTCAATAATCTGGACTATTATTACACATTGTATGAATTTAATCTCTATTTCAACATCCTCTTCATCCCCCTTCATTGTATTGTTGAGATCACATGATAAAATATTCATTTTTTTCTCCCCAACGTAGATTTATTTACTTTTCTTACCAACTATAATATTTATTTTTTTCTTAATCTGATATTAGTATGTACTTTCTATTGAGTTAGTATATAACCACAAGCATCTTAACTATGATAACATTTTTCATTTTTAACAAATATATTTAATATATTGAAATATTTTTCTCATTGATAGATTAATCCTATTTTGGGAATTCATCATTTTTCTCAATGGTCTTATTTCAAAATATGGCCTTTTCCCTCGGAATATAGACATTATATATCCTCTATAGGTAGATATATTATGTCAAGATTCACTGTACATTTTTTCAAATGTCTAGTATCAATATTACTAAAAAATAATTCATTTATTATTCCAATTGTATGTATTATATCTATTATTTATTACTTTAAATTTTTTGGAGAAAACATTATTATCGTGAGGTTTATTTAATTATGGAAGTATTTTATTCATGATAATATCCAAATTAGATGATGCGAATAGATTGTAATTATTTAATCACATCCATATTTGTACAGAATTTGTTTCTAATCCATGAGTAATAGATAAGTATGCCTGAGTACTAACAAAATTATTAGGATAGTCGGTCACATTCCTCCATGATCTTATAGTGAAAAAATTAGTGGATAGTTTTTTGTTATTTGGACACAATTATGAGTCTTTTTGTAAGTAATATTATCATCATTAGTTTGTGTGGTAGGTACTCTTATTTTCCAAAAAACCTGTAATTATTCAAATTGGGTGACATCATGATTTATCAATTTTCCCGCATACTCCAATCATTATATATTTAGATAACACGTATATTATTAAAGATATTTTATTTTGTAACCTCATAATCAGATCTCCATACACATTATTATCCGTTATAAGAGAACTATCTAGTTATTCAATACAATTATCATTAAAATTCATCCACAAATCATTAACATCCATTGAGGTCCAATATAATTTTTCTAGTGCAAATATAACTTCTATAATAACATCCTCCTAAAAAATATCCTTTTTAATTCTTATTCAGTTGAAAAAATTCCATTAAAATTTGATAGAAATGCCTCCTTGGCTTAAATAAAAATTATGACGGTGATGAATTTACTTAACTTTTTAGAGACATTTTTTTATTAAAATAGAATATAAATATATGTAAGGTTTCTAATATTATAACCCCTTTATGTATTCATATATGTATAAAATAACATCAATAGGGGTCCATTTTAAGAAAATCCTTGATTTCATAATTGATATCACTGAATTATTTAATAAAAATAAATTCATCACTACATGAGCTTAATTTATTACAAGAATCATTCCTATTATATCTAATAAAGGAAAACCATTTGGATTACCATCAAATAATGGTGTAATAAAATTCTCTTAAGAAATATTTATTTGAATTGTAGCTTCTTATTTCTGTATGTTATTCAATGTCTTCGCTATGACATTCAATTTAAATTCATTTGGAATTGAAATTTAGTATTATATCCAATAAATTTTAATAAAAACTCTTATTTTTTAGTTCATATATTTCAAAAAAAATTGTAGGAATTGATAAAATATAAATCTATCCCGAGGAAATGATTTTATCAAACCAATTATATATCTCACTAGATCTTTTCTGAAAAATAATGAGGTGGGGGCCTCAATTTTGGTTTAACAACCATGGTTTCATGGAGTTTTGAATAGTATCATATAGATATGGAATGAAATAGCTATAAAAATTACTTTCCTAATAGATTTTATAATATATTTATCATCGCCCACACTACTAATAGGTATGTAAAAACTCTCAAAACTCAACATGTTTCCATACATAAATAAAAAATTCAATATCCATCCATAATGGACCTGTAAATATAGATGGAGTACCGATGTAATCAATAACCTTCTTTGAAAACCCATGGTTCTATGACAAAGGAGTTAACATACCAATATGGAAAAATATTTATTATTTTAATTATGTTGGTAATTCATGGTTCTGGTTAACAGTAATCTTAAACAATTTCTAACCCAAATTTTTATTTATATGAAAAATTTTAGGGAGGTATAGGGTAGTGTAAATTAACCTCTAGAAGAAAAACCGAAGACTAAACACCCAATGGGAAAAGAATAAAACCCAATGGGGATATAATCTCATACGCGTCTATAAAATCGTGGTTTAGGACCATACATGTTCAATTTGACTGATCATAATCATATGATATTTTATTTACATTGGGAAATGATTTTCTCTAAAAAAATAAATAACTAAACATGAAATTCAGTAAATCCTCCAAACTATACTCTTAATAAAAAACTAAAATAATAACATTATATTTATTATATCCATCAATATGAAAAAATTATTTACATTATCCAAATTAATAATAATAAATGAATACTATATATTTATGAAAATTTAATTTATAACTCACCATGTACCACTCATCCATCATAAAAACATATAATCATACTTTCTGATTTTTATCATTTCCAGATATAAACTCTATAGTACAATTAATCAAAATAAAAATCGTATAGAAAATAAATGAAATCATACTTGATAAAATAAGTGAAAACAAATAAACCCTATGAAAGTCAAATGTTCCAATTAAGAAGACAATAATTTAAAACAAATAAATCATACCAAATGAAAATTAAAGAATATGTAGATCAGAAATCAAAGAATCCATTATCCATGGCTGAAATCAGAGGGCATGTGAGGATTTAGAACCGTCTTGGTTAATATGTATATGGTTGTGTATTGGATAAAATCAGATATAATTAAAACCCCAACAACATAAATTGAATATAGATTTGAGTTAATAGAAAACAACCCCGAACACAAGCTACCACAAGCCACTCACAAGATGTTAGTCATGGACCACCCACCGTTGAGATGTGGAGGGGCGCCAAGAATGTTTGAGGACTGAAAAACTTGCGAGTCGGGGAAGAGGGTGTCCCAAAGGCAGAGGTGAAGGTGGTTCCATGCTGAAAGAATAGGATCATGGGGATGTTGGGTGGCCACGTCGTCATTGAAGGATCATCCCGAGGTTTGGTGGTCGTGTCGTCAGAGCAGGTTCGAGGTTGCGTGGCCATGTCATCGGAGGAGGATTATCCCATTGTTCGGTGGATGCATTGTTAGAGGAGGATCATGGGTGGGTGGTCATGTCATCATAGGAAGATATCAGGAGGTTGGTGGCATCATCACTCGAGGAGGATTAGCGACTTGGGGAGGAGACAATGATATCATGTCGAGTCAAGAGGGTTGGGGGCGTAGTAACATTGGTAACATAAGACCAATGGGGATATCTTATATTGTAGCAACAGTTTTTTTAAACCATGGCTATATCAGTTTGGATAAATCCTTAATTTCTACTAGTGTTACCCAAGTCTATACCCTCTCCTAGTTGATGAAATCTAGGCCATGGAAGGATCTGTGGAGAAATAAGTAGAGGAAGTATTTATGTAATGATGTTGTGTTGTAAAACATATTTAAATGAATATTTTGAGATTAACCAAATTTCAATAATTTCCATCCTATGTAATTTATAAATTATATTAATATGGTTTTATAAATGAAAAAACTATAAGTTGGGTGAATAATAATTTGAATGAAGCACAACCAAATGATTGGATTTTATATATGAGATTGAAACCTATCATGTAATAATATTATTTTATATTCCATGATAGTAAAAGAATTACCCAACAGTAGTAAAATTTCTTAGAAATAAATTTATTTCCTATTACGGAATTTACTATTGAACATATGGCCTTCTAAATCATTAATGATTTATGGATTTGAGGCCCTAAACATTCTATTAATCATTCAATTGTTTGTGATAGATGGCCATATTCACTCCGTATAAATATTTATGTTTTCCCTCTAAGTACATATATCTAAATAATAGTAATTTTATCATAAATAGAAACCTTCTTACATGGAATTCAATGTGTAATTTTTACTTTCCATGTTCCCTTTTATAGAGGGTGACATATGATCCCTTGTCACTATGTCGGATTTTAAACATAAGAAGTATCAAAAAAAATTTGTCATGATAATCATGTTTAGATTGTGAGTAAGAAATTTAAATTTTATTGGGATAATGTGATGCCCTAAAAAACTTATATATGAACCTTCTATTTGATAGAATGTATGATACACGACACAAATCATGTAATGTAATGTCTTGATAAATTATAAGATATTTACTATTTAGAATAGAATCTATATATATTTCAATGCACACAACAAAAAGATTGCTAGGGTTATATGCAAGATAGAACTTCTTATATCGATATCATTACACAAAAGAGTGACCTTCTATGATAGGTTGTGATACACATGTGAGTGTCCTTCCTCCAAAGTTTGTGTTAAATGCAAGACCAAGTTTCACCAAATAACAATATATTATTAAAATACTATTATTTAATATAATATGATATAACCTAGACATTATATTAGGTATAATGAATTTTATTAGCTAACATACTAAAATATATGATATATAAAAAAATAAAATGAATTCATGGGATACAAATTAATGAGAAAATAATATTAGAACTAATATACTATAAAAAGAAATATACTTATTTTTATGCTCCCATAGAGTTGTGTCTTATTAAACATAATTAATTACAATTATTTAATGCTTTTAATGAAATATATATGTTTTATATTCAATAAATTATTTGGAATGTTCATCCATTGTATTTTGTATTCATATGATAATAACATACCCAATTTTACACAAAAAACCCAATATACATATAAAGGAAAATTTATCACCATTAAATAGTGAATCCATTTTAGAAATAAAATTTGATACATTAATTGATTTAATATTATAAAATAATCTTATTTATTTAAATAAAAACATAATACTTAGGTTTGGGTAAACTATTGATATTTTTAATGACATTACATTTTTCACGAATAGTTAATAATACGAAATTTTAGTTCAAAAATTATTTGAATATAATTTTTTAAAAAGATTATAATATAATTTTATTTTTTATAAATATTATATAGATATTTTTATCAATTAAATCATTTTAGGTCATTTAAATCAATTTTACATTGAAATTTAATATAAAAACTTTAACATCATTCAGACGTTTTTTATTTAAAAACACGTATTGTCATCCAGTCTATGGTATTAATATTAATTTAATTTATGACACTTTTGGGATTTTACTGTGGAAAAATAAACTCAATATTTAAAATAAATATAATTTTTATTTTATAATAATACCATATTTGATTCATTCTAAAAATATTAGTGAAAGTGATTAGAATGAATTACAATTATTAAGGATAAATTAAGCTTAATGAGAGACTAAGACATTAATTTATGTGTCCAAATGACGTATAAATTTTTTTATAACCCATTTAATGGAAAGATATAATCAATTAAACTTTTATTATTGAGTTTTTCGGTTTATATGTACCTTTTAGGTAAGAAAATTTTCACACCAATCATATTTTAAGAAATTTCAATTGAGTCTTTTTCTATCCCAATATAAGGTCTCCACCAGTCCCCATTCCTCACACCTCTCAAACCACATATGTTGGAAATAAATCCACAAAAATAGATTTTAAAAAATCCACCCCATGAACATTAATAAAACCATAGGGAAGAAAGTCTATCAAGTAACCCATTTGGTATAAACCAAAAGAAGTTACCCGATTAAGGGGAAACACCATCCCTTTTGATTTTTAGTTTCATTTCCATTCTACACACCCTATACACTTATTATTCATTGATTATAGAAGAAAATAATAATTCTAAATATACTAGGATAGTTTTAGACTAATTTTTATAACTAAACATATAAAAAATCTATATAATGTGTAACAAACATGTTGTTTTGGTGTACTGTCAAATACTACCTCACAAAACGGTGATTGATCAATTTTCCCCTACCACCTGTCATGGAGGCCATTGTGATGGTAACTCTATTTATTTATTTTATATGTTATTTTTAATATATAGTTAATATTATATAATTTTATAATACAAACATTTAATACCTTACATTTTACAAGAACAATGTATGAGGAAATGGAGTCTATTTACCCCATAATGTGATGTAATTCTTTCACAGGATTCATGGAATATATAATTGAATGGTTATAATTTAAAATAGGTGACATAAAAATTTATATTAGATAATAAGGAATTAATTATCATTATGTTAATATATATATATATCGTCTTCTTTATTACCCTTACACACACTTTAAAATAGAAAACGTCATTTGTGGACGTGTGGACTACTGCCCCTTCGACATGATGTGATTCCATTTACGTAAAATAATTCTATATAAAAGATTATATGACTAAATAATATTGTTTTTTATATAATCATAATTCTGGAAATATTTTATTTACTTACCTTTTTTTCCAAAATGATCATTTGAAAATATAAATGTTACTCATGCGTACCAACGACCTACCTTCTCAATGAATTTTAAATTGGCTCATTCTCGTAACCATATATAGTTATTATCATTAAATGTATAAATTATAAATAAATATGATAATTATGTATGTTTAATTATTATTTAGATTTTATATAATGAACACTTTGACCGTAGTTTACATATAAGTGTGGGTTTGACACATAAATCGAATTTGGTCAAAAACACCGGTTATAAACTTAATTGTCTATGATGTTGAAAAAAACAAGGTAAAAATGGAAATAAAAGTAATCATAAACATGAAAAGGTTTTTATGAAAGTATAATATTATCATATGTATATTAAATATAAATTTAATGGACTTTCACCTGAAAGGAAATAAAAGGTAAGGATTTCCATTTCACTTTTTTACATATGTAAGATAAATTCCACATTCACTACTAAATTTTTGTGTGTACTGTACCTACATCCAATATTGATATATTATAAAATGAATTAATTTATATTCCTGGTATTTAGAGGATTAATTTTTTTTATTATAACTTTTCAGTCTTTTGATTCTTATGTAAGGAATTCATGTCTCACTTTTATTTCTATGAGGACTAATTTATTATTGTGAACACTATTTCATATATATGGATTACATACTACTACAATGATATATAATATCATGAAAAATATTATCTTATTGGTATTTTAATTTTTAATTTAAATTAATAAATAAATTTGGATTTCCATTTCATATGTTACCACATTGGTAAGGGACGTCAATCTCCATTATTATATTTGTGAGCTAAATGTCATGTTTGCCACATACATATTTTCTATGGTGTACCTACATGCTTTTTTGATATAATATATAATGAATTTATATTCCTTCATGATATTTAATACTTCCATTTAATACTATTTATTTATGTGATTTATTATTTCAAAATGCTACAATGTGGTAGGGGATACTTTGGAATGTTTAAATATTTTTTTCCTCAAAACTATTCCTGATTATAATTAAATGTAATTTCCATTAAAGTATATTATATTAAAATTATTCAGTAATCCATTTCAATATTCTCTAGTTATTCTTGTCCATTTTCAATTATTAGTACTAATCTTAAATTCATTTTTATTTAGAATATTCTAGAAAATTCATTTATAACATCGAACATTACATCCCTCTTTAGTCGAAGAAATTATTTTATTTTAAATACTATTTTAATTTAATTTTTTTGAAAAGGTTTTTAAATCTATTTTGTATAATTTGTTTCTGTTTTTTTTCATTTAAAAATAACATCAAATGAATCATCTTATCTTTTTTCGAATGATGCATTTTCAAACCGGTTTTTGTACAAAAAAATAATATTAATTTTTACCTCATTCCACATATACAGATTCATCATAAATCATTTTCCTCAAGCCTCTTTTTCAATTAAAAATAGTTTATTTAAAATGAAAAATAATTTCAAATAGTTTTTCAAACACATAGGATATTTTTCTCAGTAATATTTTTAAAATTTAATCTTATATTTTATCAATGCCAAAAACCAATTGTTTTTCTCATCTTGGGTTTCTTGTGTTGATAACATCCTAATTATTATTTTAGATGTTTTATGTTAGATTTATTGAATGATAATATTCTAATTCACATACTTTATTTCTTTTTGTCCCATTTAAATATATAATTTCCTATTTTCATTGAACATTTAGTTTCCCCTTTCTATACATATAAATTATCATGGTTATATTCATTTCCTAAACCATATATCATTTTACATAAGGTTTTATTGTTTAAATTTAATTTATTATTTGGAGAAATGTTGATAAATAGGTATTCCTCATTCAATAAGGTTATTTTTTAATCATATTAGTTTTTTTTATTATTCAATATGATAAATTATTTGGACTAGGAGTGGTTGGTGGTTCCCAGACATTATATAGCTCTTCGATGCATCGACAGGTTCTCAAGAGACAGATAAATTCCCAAATGAGTTTTAAAAATAATTTTAAACCATATTGTGGATGGTCTTGATGGTAATATTTACTCATGTTCCTAATACATGACATCCATTAAAAAATAATCCCCCCCACAATAGTTTCTGTTACTATTAATTCATGAGATTTTATGTTGATATATATGTGGAAAATTTTCATATTAGTTTATTTATTAATGACATCTGTTTTTGTTTCATACCCTTATATATTTATATTACTACTTTATTTAATTTAACAACATGTATTTCCAGTTATTTACCTTTCCATATTGACTATTTCCATTGATTCATTGTTTCTTATACTATATTTTGATCATACTGAGCATTTGATATTTCCCTTATTGTATTTAATTTCTCTAGAATCCATGATGTATACTATGAATGATATGATAGAATTTACTAAATGTATTTTGGTTATCCTCCATGTTGTTTGTTTATTTGTTTTGAAAAAAATTGTAATTATTGTAGTCAACAGTAATACATGACTCATTTATGTATCTAGTTTACAATGAATATAAAACTGATCGGTCCTATTTGGTTTTATTCATTGAACTCGTGATACTTTCATTGATTGAGGACAATAACTTTAGTATATATGGGGTCAGGTCACTACACATTCAACTATATCTATTAATTTATCTTTTTTTATCATTACACTACCCAATACCTTCTCTAAAGCATCATCACATTCCATGAAAAATTTCCCCTTGAGGATTGTGTGATAATTATATTAGTGACAAGTCTCCATTTTAATTCATTGATGCTCTCATTATATTCAATATCATAGAAAAAATTTACAATCTTCCATGTTTTTGGGGACATCATGTTAGAAATTCATAATAATTTCCAAAAAATAATTCAATAAAACCATTCTAGTCTTAAGTAACTAAAAATATACATTACAAATGATTGTATGTACCCCTCCTTAATAAAATGTTTTCGTAGGAGGATCCACATATATTCTTTTTAAATAAATGAAATTCCCTCATAATTATAATTTCAATGTTAAAAAATAACAATTTTATATCACATATATTTTCTCCTTTCACAGTGTTTCTAATGATGTACTAAATCATTTCTCATGCTATGACATAATTTTAGAGTATATCATAATATCTCCTATAGAATATACCATATATTTTTTGAGTTAGTATTTAAAGACTCTAATGATTAATAATGAGCATATGGATGGATAATTAGTTTGTTTGAAGGAAATTAAAATTAACTAATATTTTAAATAAATTGTTTGAAAGGAAGTCTGTGGAATAAATTCATCATTCTATTTTAGTAAGTGATATCATAACTTGTGTTCCACTTTAGAGGTGTATTAGTCCCCATGTAGCTGATCGAATAATTAGTTAATCAATTGAAGGGGAAAGTAATTATTTATAATTATATTTATGAGTTCATGGTAGTTAATTAATAGGTTTTTTGAATTATATATAATTTTGGTGATGGGGATTGATATGGTCCATGGTGAAGCATTCATGCATATAGAACCCTTGTCTAGGTTCTCCGGTAAATTATTCAGTAGATATTCCAAATTAATAGTGGATATTCTATATTTAATCATAGATATGTGTAACTATCCGTGAATAATTTCAATTGAGAATTCAACCTCTCCACAAAGATGAATATCATGCAACTATTTGGGAAATACTTTAGTATAGTCCTTGAAAATTGATATGTCTTCACCATGATTCTCACCTCTGTTTAAATCTTTTGAGATTGATAGTCATGCTAATATGGAAATAATATTCTTGTTTTTGAAGAAGTATAAAAGGATATTCATCCTCTTACATACATATTTATAGGATTATAGAATTATATGGTATGTGTGGAGAAAATTCCTTCTCTTGGATATTGATGTTTGATATATATATTTATAGTCATTACATTCCTAGTATAAAATCAAATTTCACTAAAAGATACATGATTTTATTTTTTGAGGGATCCAATATAAATTTTTTTATTTGGGATGAGTTATATACTAGAGATTAAACATTTTACCCAATAGTTATTCTCATAGATAACACAACCACCATGTTTTGAGGTGGTGTTTGAACAGTTCTTATAATTTGGTATCATTGGATCAAATGTGTAGTAATATAATAATATAGTACATTTCTATTTCATGAATGGATAACAAGTGTAACGTTAAGTATTTGATAATAATTCTATGAAATAAATAGCTCAAAATAATATTATAGGTGAGAATAATCAAAAAAATAAAAATATAAAATGATAATTTTTAAATGATAATGAATAACTCACAAATGACAAGTATATACAAAATTGAGAGTATATTATTTTCAATCAATTTTATCAATTGTAATTTTACTATAATGTTTTCTTACATAATAATTTATTCATATCCTTCATATTGGATCACAATGGCTTGGTTATTTCTGAAAATGATATCTCCCAGGTGTGTGAAACTGGGTGTGTTGAAGGGCCTCATAATCATTTTCCTAGTATAGGTTGAGTTAGTAGCAAAAATTGAATGACGAAAATATTAACCCTAGGTAAATATGTTCTAGTACCACATCCAATTTTAGTATCAAGGAAACGATTTGATTACCTAAAAACCACTCACTCTATACTTTAAAAAATATACATGATATTTTCCTATAAATAATCATATAACTAAGGTTTCTACTTTTCTACATTATATTATGACCACAAAATAATTAACCCATTATCTGATACCAGTTATATTAACCTAATCGTATTACACAAATTTTTACATGGTTTTTATAATTAATATCCAATAAGTAAAACCCCAGGATAGAAACACTGAAAATATTTGAGAAATAAGGTTTATAGAACTTATATGTTGAAAATACAAAAACAAAACTCTATAAAAAAATTACATATAATTATCTAATATCACTTTGAGCTTATAAAATTACATACAATAATTTGGGGAATACATAAACAATATGGATGAGCTATAAATCCATTTAATAGAATGAGTATTTAAATAATGTAATACATATTATTCAAATTCCATTACAAGATATCATAAAAGTAAAGGATATTTAATAATCTAATGGGGTCATTAAATAAATATGATAGAATTGTTCTATCATTCCATCATATCAATGTAGAAACATTATAATACATTCTATCATATGCAGAAGCCAATGCTCACTACTAATACATCATATAATGGTTGATAGTGTCCAATAGTTTATTATGTTTACTACATAATCCTACATATAAAATCACATGATATATAAAAACTATAAAATCGTCGGACTCATTATTTGGGATAATAAATCCAAATAAGAATATTCATATGTGTGCTACATATGGAAATCAATGATAATTCATAAGAATAAAAAACTCCATTGGAATTTAAGGATTTACATCATGTCACCTTAAATCACAATCAATGGATATTTCAAAAAATTTCTAAAGGGAAAAACTGTTAAATATTATGAAAAATAATATTTGAAATAAATATTTGTCTCTCCTTTCAAGATCCCTTCCATTTATAGAGAATTACTAGGCATGTTATCAGTTAATAATTTGTTATTATTATGTACCTTTGGGTTAGGGAATGGCCTCAGGTGTGTTTGGGTGATGTTTTTAAGGAACACAGGAAGACATGGGGATGTGAATGGTATGAACATGGTTTTGGAAAATCATTCACAAGATATCCATTTGGATTGTGCAGGTTGATATGGTTGGCATAATGTTTTATTAACCGTGCACCATCGAGCTGTGCGGGTAGTGGATGACCACACAGTTGGCGCACAATTTGGTCTAACTGTGAGCACCTGCCCCGGAAACTATGCATATAGGAATAATTATCTAGAAATCTATTTTATAACCACCTGATCCAATGGAAAATCACATATTTAATCTTTTTATTGGTGTTGAAAATTCTATGATATCCTAGTGATTTATAGAAGGATTCCAAGGTGATGCAAACATCATTCTTCGAGATCAAAATGTTGGATTGATGATCTTCTCTCTTCACAGTAATTGGATTTCATCATGTTTCTTCTCCCATTTATTCCTCTATCATTCCTCAATCTTTTCATGGAATATCTCCACCGTTCCATGGATCTAAATCTTTGAGTAGAGATCAAGATCTAGGATTTTGGATCTAGATCTAGATCTGAAAGATCTTGATGCCTTTGATCGTAATTTTTGTATAGGGATTTATATTCAGTTCTGGATCGATGACCTTATGCCGCTCGGATTTTGGGGAAATCTATTGAGATTACTTCTGTCAATAATTTAAGGTAAGTGTTATAAATTTAAAACCCAAAGTCTTTAATTAGAATTTTGAATGGGGGTTTATGGATTTTTTATCATCCCTTGATAATTAATTTCCTTAATTGAAGTAATTAGGAATGTGTAATTTTATTGTGATTACCCTTGGTGATTAATTGGTAATCTAATCATGGAATAAATGAAAGGGGGGTTTCCCAAATAAATTTTTTTTGAGATTGGCCGTGGGTTGATAGATTGTAATTGGGATATTAAATTTATTTTGTTAGGATAATTATCAGGGGGAAATTAATTATTAAATTATTTTTGGCTATGTATGTTACTTAATTTTGAGAATTAATTATGACCCATGATGGTGATCAATGATAATTTATTGTGAGAATAAAAAATGAAAACAGTGATTTGATATGGATAATTAATTTTGATGAATTAGTTATGGAATAGGAATTGTGTTGATTGATTAATTAATTGTTGAGTTAATTAATGGGTTATGTTCTTAGTTAATTATTTAGTTAATTAATAGCCATTGAAATGTTTAACTAATCGTTTGATTAATAATCTTATTATGTGGACAATTCTGTTGAATTAGTGAATAATTAAATGTATCTGATTTTTTTTTGGTACTAGAAATGGAGTTCTTAACCGATTAAAAGTAGGGACATGGGCATGGCGTTACTCCCTAATATTAATCCAAGCATTAGATTATGGGGTTATGGGCATGTCAACTTACACCGAATGGGATATTGAGTGATAGGCATGGAGACATGCATAAATGAGATTTGGGGTGTTACATAGGGCTTTCAACACCAAATGAATGATAATAATGAACGATGATTCAAATTGAAAACATGAATTGAATCTGGGCCTAATGAGATGATTAAATATTAAATGAAAATGTGATATATGTCTAATTATGCACTGTATTTTATTGTTTCATAAATCCTAACACAATATCTTTTTACTGGACTTGTTTTAGACACCATTTTTTTGCCTATTGAGTTATACTCACACCTTATTCAGGCTTCCTGATCTGCACTCGAGTAGAATTTTTTGTTTCTAGACAGGATAAGGGTAAGGCCCTAATAGAGGTTGTTGTTTGGTATTTAATCACGGGATAGGGGAACCGGACATGGTTCAAGACCTACTTGAGAGTCATTGTGTCTTTAATTTCTATTGCATTATTGAAAAATTTCTTTTGCATTGTCATAGAATGTTTTAACTTTCAGTTCAGTATTTTATTTTCACGTTTTGGATATCATATGACATGGATTTTTTCTAGTTATTAATAAGATTATGAACTTGGGTTTTGTTATTTTCTTCCTTATTTATTTTATTCTGATAAAAGAGGATATAGTCTCCCCATGAATGACTTACCAGACCCTCGTTGATTGTCAACAACCTATGGTGTACAGGGAGGTGTGCTTGAGGTTATGTGGCCAACCAGATCAGGTTTTCATTTTGTGGAACTTGGGTCGAGACATCACAAAGTGAAGTCAGAAGTGTTTTATTTTCATTCTTATTAGGGGTTAATGTTTTAGAAATGACAGATAAGAGACTAGGAAGAGTCGAGGATTGGTAATGTGCTCAAGCAAGGGAGTTGAAAACCCATGCAAGAGGAAAAATCTAAGTACTTAGGGAAAGATTGTTCTGATTATTTCATGTTGTTATAGTTGGATATTATTTCACCTTGGGTGATGCATTTGAGGTGTGATTTAATCTTGGTTTTGACAATTTATGATTTTTTAGTCATTCCCTAAAGAGGCACAATACGTGAGTCTACATGAATCATTATAGGCACTCCAGGTTTTTGTGACTTGCATCATTCTAGGTACTCACGAGATAATGGGTTATTGGTAAGTTATTGAACATGAACTGTTTGTCCTTGTTGTGAGATTGAAATAATGAAGCAAAATGAGAGTATGTGGGCGTCCAATGAGAGCCTTAAAAGATGAAATTACAATGATTAATTAATTAATTATAGATAATGTGATTCATTAATGATTGAATTAATTAAAGATAATGTTTGTTCCCTTATTAACCAAGACCTAGAAGTAGGATGGTTAAGTGTAGTGATAAGGCCTCGGTGTTGACGGTGTGGTTCTAAAAAGAGGAACAATTCTGAGAGAAATTAGTTTGTTTAATGAAATTCATGAAGAGGGACCCATGGTGTGTTCTTAAAATCATGTTGGAGTTGAAAAGGAAGTTTCACCTACAGGACCCACCTTTATTTACCAAAGAGGGTGTGCCTGGGGGAGCTGAATTCTAGATTGAATCCATAGAAAAGATATATGACCATTTGGAGACTCCGGCGCATAGGAGGGTCATGTTTTCAAATTATATGCACTGCGGTTCAACTAAGTTCTTACGAGACATTTTATTTTGATCTGGGAAGACTGATGATATGTTATGGAAGGAATTTCGAGGGAAGGTTTTGGAACACCTCTATCGGGAGATGTTGAGACAAGAGAAGGCATCAGAGCTTCTAATTACGACTCAAGGAAGAATTTCTATAATGAATTATGCTGAATTATTAACAAATTTACATCTATTTTAAACATATTTTCTCGATGATGTGGCTTTATCGACCAAATGATTTTAGGATGGAATTAGGAGTTAAATATAGTGCCAGATATATATATTTAGGCTAAAAAAATTCTCAAAAGTGGTTAATCATGATATGATTTTAGAGGGAAACCTAACAGAGGCTTCCAGTACTAGATTGGTAGTAGTATTATTAGGGATTGCGCAATTCAAGAGTAGGAAGCATCATCACATGAACCTTAGTCAGGACAGTGGAAAGCAATGTGTACAATTAGAAGGAACAATTGCACTAGATCTTAGTCATTTTTGATACAACCAGAGTAGTAGGAAGGGACACTATCAAACACATTTTCCCCGACAACCAGTGGAGTGACATGTATGTGGCAAGATGAAACACCAATAGATGTTCTGTAGGAAGTATCAACATACTGGTAAGAGGGGAGAAATTTCACAGAGTCGGAGTGTGGGAAGGGGTCTTCTACATAATATATGTTTAGGAGATGGAACTCTATATGAAGTGGCTATAAATGTAGTGGTTGTGGTGCTTTTGGGCATGAGCACTTGTATCAACAAAGTGGTGCTACTCAATGGAGTCAGACTACACCACAAGGAACGGGGTCAGGACAGTTACATGTAGTGCAGCCTAAAATTTTGGAGAGCGAGGCAGGGCCATCGATAGTTAGTGGTACTATTCATGGTTCTTCTACTTTATATACTTAATTTTTTGATAATGGTTCCACTAATTCCTTTATATCAAAAAATCTTGTTAACGACTTGATACTGGAGGGGGAGTCTGTAAGAAGGATGATGAATATCAAGACACTGTTCGGAAAACAGAATAGGGATATCTATTAATGAATGTAATGTTCATTTTATATTAGAGAGTATTGTTTTGTTTGGGATATATTTGTTCTTTATATGACTGTCTTCATCCTGGTTATGGTTATGGACCGTCTAGTTTCATACTGAGCCCATATAGATTATTACCACAGGAGAGTGACCTTTGTATCTCCTAAGGGTGACTAATATGTTCTTCATGGAGAATGGGATATCCATGGAGGAATACATGGGAAAATTCCATATCAATAATTAAAGATCACAACCCATGAATCTAGTGTTTTGCTAGATGATGGGAGCGATTGGTGAGACATCCTACCACCAGTAGTTGAACAATTTCAGGATGCCTTTCTTGTAGAATTTTCAGGGTTTCCACCTGAAAGGCATGTGGAATTCACTGTTGAGATCATTCTGAGGGCTGATTTGGTATCAATTCCACCTTACATAATGGAATTGATATAAATTCAAGATCTAAAAATGAATTTAGAGGAGATGATGTATAAAGGGTTTACCCAACCAAGTATGTCACCTTGGGGATCACTAGTTCTGTTTTCAAAGATGGTTGATGGGAGATTATTCTTGTGTGTTGATTATCGAAAGTTGAATAAAATGATCGTTAAGAACCAATATCTTCTTATGCATATCAATGATCAGTTTGAGAAGTTGAAGGGGTCTTGTGTGTTCTCAATGGTCGATATAAGATCAGGGTATCATCATTTGAGTGTTAGGACCCTTGATATACCAAGAACTGCATTAAGAAGTAGGTATGACTATTATGAGTTTATCGTAATTCCATTTTGGTTGAAAAATGCTTGAGAAGTGTTTATGTCCCTAATAAACATGATCTTTCATCCATAATTAGATCATTTTGTTGTTGTGTTTTTGTACAACATCATAGTGTACTCTAAAACTCATGATGATCATTCCCAACTTATTGACATCATCTTGGGTATACTGAAAGAGAATCGACTATATTCCAAGATATATAAATTATATCTATGGATTGACATGGTACACTTTATAGGGAATATCTTCTCAAACGAAGGGTGAAAATGGACCCAGATATTGTTCCGGAAGTGTATTCTTGGGAGCATCCCATGAATGATTTTGATATACGAATATTTTTTGGATTTGCTGGTTATCACAGGAGGTTCATACTAGACTTTTATTAATTGTAAGCACCACTTATAAGTATGAAAAAGAAAGGTATAATTTTTTATTGGACTGAAGCATGAGAGAATACATTCCATGAGTTGAAAAATCACCGGACATTGGCACCAATTTCGTTATTACACAATTCGGGTCAAGAATAAATAGTTTATTGTAATACTTCATGTATTAGAATCAGAGCTATGTTGATTCAAGTGGATAAAGTCGTTGCATATGGGTCATGGTAGATTAGGGCACATGAATAGAATTAAACTATTCATGCCCTTGATTTTTCAGTAGTGGATTATGATCTAATGTGTTGGTGACACTATCCTTTGGGTGAAAAGTTTACATGTTTTATGGATCACAAAAGCATGAAGAATATCTTTTCAGAATGAAACTTGAATCATTAGAAATGAATATGGGTAGAGTGTGTGCAGTCCATGATTTTCAATTGGCATATATAGTCATAAAGGGGAATAATGTTGAAGATTCCATGAGAAGGAAAACAAATACTCATTTAGTACATGAGTTGATTTCATAGTGGAAGATGAGGACTTTGATAGCATAAATGCATGTGGTAGTTCATTAGTGTTATAATTGATGAATTTGGTTTCTATATTAGAAGATTCTACGCTCATGAGATGGATCAGTGAAAGTATGTATGAGTATTGAGAGTTTTTATCCTTGAGTGAAGGACTTGAATGTGGGGATACACATTCAGACTGGATAATAGATGTATATTAGATCATCTATGTGAAACATCAGGTTGTTGTGCCTACAAGTATTCTAGAGGTACTCATGGAATAATATCATGCTTCAAATTGGACGGTACATCATGGGGTGAAATAATGTATCGTGACCAATGATGTTAGTTTTGGGGTCCATGTATGAAAAGGGATATAGTAGGGATCATAACTAGATGTTTCACCTATTAGTAGGTGGAGACATAACATCAATGACCTGGAGGCCCATTGCAGGCGTTACCTATTCTAAAATGGAAGTGGATGACATGAATATGGATTTTTTTGTTGGTATTCCCAAAAAAACAAATGAAGTATGATTCTATTTTGGTCTTTGAGGATCAACTAATGAAGGTAAAACATTTATTGCCTATCAGATAAACCTTTATAGTAGAAAAGTTGGGAAAACTGTACGTATGAGAGATAGATCATTTGAATGGCATGCTAAGAACTATAGTTTCATATCGATATTCATGCTTTATTTCATTCTTATAGAATGGATTAAAATGGAACTTGGTACACATGTTCTCTTATGTATGTCCTTCTACCCATAGATATATATGTAGTTGAATTGTACCATATAGGTGTTATAGGATGTCTTGCAAGCATATGTGCTTGTCATTAGTTGTTTGTGGGAGAAGCACTTGGATTTAATGAAGTTTCCAAAAAACAATAGTTATCAGAAAACTATATAGAATGAAACATATGAGGATCTTTATGATAGAACTTATAGATTAGTGATATGTTGGTTTGATGTGGTTAAGTCAGATTTTTTGTAAATGAGTCTCATTCAGGAGACATCAGAGAAGGTGCAGTTGAATCTAAAATATATGCCTATGTCATAGAGTTGGAAAAATTTGTATGTTGATTGATGGAGACAAACCCTAGAGTTTCCATTGGGTGATCAGGTATTCCTTAAAGTGTCTCTTAGATTGGGTCACCACAGGATACAATGGTAGGTCATGTTATCTCCACGTTTTCTTGGACTATTTTATGTGATCGAGAGAAATGAGACAATGACATACTGATTATACCTTCCATAGAAATTAAGCAATATGAATGATGTTTTCCATGTGTCAAAAATATGAGGTATCACACTGAATATTCTCATGTGATTGATAAGGCAGATGTTGACCTCGAGATAGATGCATCCATTGAGAAGGATCTGATACATGTGATGGTTCACAGTGAGAATGTGTTATAGGGAATTACCATGACATTAGTTCATGTGTTACTGAAACATGGAAGTGTTGAAGAGAAATCATGATAAAGTGGAGAATAAATTAGGGCTTAATAGACCAAGATTTTAGTCTTGGAATATTATATATGTTTGGGAGTGCATCTTAAGGATGAGATATTATAAGATGAGTTGATTATAAGATCCTAGACTTTTGTATCGAAATCATGATCTTGATTTCGAGTACATTTTTTATTATTAAGTACTTTTGGGTTGGTTATGATCTGGGGTATGTATGGGTGATGTTTGTAAATAACATGGTAAGATAGGGTGATGTGTATGGTTTGTGGATGATTTGGACAATTAGGATGAAAGATAACCATGTAGATAGTGGAGGTCAGCATAGTTGGTGCATGGTTTGCTTAACTATGCTCCATCTAGTCGTGCAAGAAGTGGAAGACCACACAGTTTGTGCATGATTTGGCTTAACTGTGTGCCCCGTCCCTGGAAACTATGTAATCATGATTCATTATCTAAAAACCATTTTAAAACCAACCGAACCCCCTGATACTCACATATTTCTACCTTGTCTCTGGGTTAAAAAATTATTGGTGATCCCAGTGATTTCCTGAGGGATTCCAAGGTGATTTGAACATCATTCTTCAAGATGGAAAGCCCATATTGAAGATCTGATCTCTTCTCAGTATGCCGACTTAATCTCATTGCTTCTCCTATTCATTCTTCTATCTTCCCTTGATACTTTGAAGGATGATATCCACCATTCCATGGTTTTAAACGTAAGAGTTGAGATCTAGATCATGGATTTTGGATCTCAATCTATATTTGAAATATCTTGATGCCTTTGATCTTAATTTTTGATTAGGGATTTAGATTTGGTTATTTATTGGTGATGTTGTGCCACATGGATTTTCTGGATTTATATAGGGGTAAATTCAATAAATAAACTGAGGTAGGTTTTCTAAATCTAAATCCCATATTCTTGAATTTTATATGAGAATGTGATTTTATGAATCTTCAATCTTTCATTGATAATTTTATTACTAAATTGGAGTAATTTTGGATTTGGAATTGACTTTTTATTTGCCTTGGTGATTAATTGATAATCGAATCAATGGAAAAAGGAAGACTGTTTCCCTAATAGATACTTGTTTTGGAGAATGGTTATGGGTAATGATATTGTAATTGAGATATTAAACTGATTTTGTTAAGATAATTAATTGGGGGAACTAAATTATGAAAATATGTTTGGTTATGTAAGATAATTAATTGAGAGAATAAATTATGTTCTATGATGTAGATCAAAGATAATCAATTGCGAGAATTAATTGGGAACCGAATTTTCAAACAGACCATGATACCAAGCCATGCACCGCTAATGTCAGGGGTACATGGTTTCTCAATTGTGGGTACATGGTATGGTTAATTTTGACACAACTATGAAAATTCCCAGTACTTGAGGAAGCAGAGATTGGAGGGTATGACAACAAGTTTTGGAAAAACCATGCTCCCCCTCTAGTGCATCATCAAATATTTTTCAATTTTATGGGTTAAGCCACATGATTTTCCATAACCACAATACATCCATGAATTGGAAAACATGATTCCAAAATTTTACAAATTTTTCCAGAATGACCCCTAAATGAGTTGCAACACAATTGGATCCAAAACAAGGGTAAAGGAATAATTGAATGCATGTAATAAGATGTTAAAAACTATAAAAAATAAAAACTTATTTCCCTAGATTTAGTTTAATAAATGTTATATATAAAATATGAGAGGCCACTACTCTCTCATTAATACCTCACACTCATATATCTCATGTGAATTTGATGCATGCTACTATAACACAAGGACCAATGGTATCATCCTCCCTTTAAGAACATTTTTATCAAAATAAACTATCATGATTGGGTTATTAGTCATGTTTATATCAGGCTTAACATAATGATCCACTAATATCTTGACATGAAATGGGTCAGAACAATAATTATCATCCCATGATATATAGATAAAATTATTCATCAATGTCAATTATCGAGGAAGTTCCAAGAATAAATACACTTTCCCAACAAACATTATAATATCAAAAGCACCCACAACCACCGACATAATCTTTCCTTGTTTCCCAAGACATCAGTGAACCAACCAAGGTTAAAGTATTAAGAACAGCTGATCACTGAAAAAAAATCCACTTCTCAACGATGCTTATCAGCATTGATTTATATCATCTCTTTTCCATCACCATTATCTAATATACCATCTAAATATCAATCTTTATCTTTTATTCCAATTATGATTCAACGAAGGAGGCTTCACCAATCTTGAACCAATATAATAGTGGTTTGCATGGGTAGCCAAACAAGTCCATAAAGGGAGCCATATGAATTGGTGACTAGTATTTATTATCATAAGAAAACTCAAATGGCCCCAAGAGGCTATCCCAAGAACCACCAATATCAATGAAACAATCATGAAGAATATTATGAAAAATCTATATAGATAATTATGTATAGGCATCCATATGTGGATGATATATAATGATGATCTCACCTGATATCTAATTGTCTCCTGGAGGACACTCCATGCATGGAGAAGTGAAAAAAGGATCTATATCAAAACTATCAAAGTTAGAGCACCATGAAAAACAATAACCTCATATACATACAATATTCCAAATTCATAAACTTTGGTTATGTCACAAATGGTTATAAATATTGTTTATTTGGTCTTCTCATTGATCAAAACTGATATCACATTCTTCTTATGAGGTGTATCATGAAATCCCACCATGAAGCCAATAGTAATCACACCCCAATTCAATGTCAGCATAGGATGGGGATAGATAAATCTCAATGTTTTATGGCGCATTTCCTAGACCTATTTGAATGTATAACAACCTAAAAATAATTTCATTAATTTCATATATCATATATATAGAAACTTGAATCATAACTAGAAATCATACAAAATCTTTATGGAAACCGAGTTCACAACCTCCTGTGAATGATGAATGCTTCCCATAATATCCCTAGAAACATAGAATACACTACGTGGATAATTAACACTCATAAAATATATACCCACAATAAGTAAAGTTTCTAATACCATGGAACTGTTCATAAAACTTTTGATCAACAAGAATCATCTTGAGAAGAGATGAGGTCAATTAAAACCTGGTCAAAACTGACTAAAACTCATTTTCTTGGACTCCTATGTGAAACTGAGAAAAGAGAGCCATCAAATTCCACTCTTTTGAGAATTCTATCCTTTTCTAGGTCAAAATATTTATACTCAATGTACCAGTGATGAAATTTACCTTACTGAGGGTATAATAAATTTCAAAATTGAAGGATTGTATGTACTACACCCAATGAATCTGATGAATATTCAAATAATTATTAGGGAGGATGTGGTTAACTAATTTGGGATCAGTGTAAATGGTAATATTTGGAAATGTTATGTCTGTATAAATTAAGATAATTCAACATAGCTACAACTTCAAGATCATGATTTGGATACTTATTCTTATGTGACTTAAGTTGTCTACATCCATAAGAAATTATGTGATCACCTAGTATAAAAACATAACACAAACCGAAAAAAGATATAACATAAAGGACTACATAGATAAGCCAAGAATCTAGATCATTAAACATAAAAAAATTAAACATACATTTAAAAACAAATAAATTTCTCTTATACTTATTATCACATAAAAATACAACCACTTTCTAAGTGATATCTTTCAGTGAAGAAGGAAAAATTGGGGAATCCTTGAATAACCATAGTAAATTCCCTTATAAACCACAGAATCTATGAATATTGAATTTTTTTTTGTGGTTATTCTCATGTCATAATAGATTTTATCTGATCATGTTAAACTAAAATATCATGTTTTAATACCACATGTCCAATTAAATTCTCTTATGAAATCCATAAACAATATTTTCATTGATTGGAATACATACCATCAACTCTGAAAATTTCCATCAATTATCATAGATAACACAAAATATCCAATCAAAAAAGACAAAATAGAATTTGTTAAGGTAATAACGGAAAATATTTTCATTCAAATCCATTAAAACAATGGGTGAATTGGTCTAAACATAGGACATAATATAATAATCATAATTTTTATACCTAATTTTAACAATCGTTTTCGAAATACAAATCAAATTAATTACCAACCACCGGATGAAAAATATTCTACAACCAATTATCCTATTTCAAATGATAAAAAAATCATCTATAAAATGTAACTGATAGCTTTTCATTATCCCAACATAGTTTAGATTATGGTAATTAATACATAGACGAAGAAAACAATTATCATTCTCTTCAAAGATATTAAGTTTCACCCAAGGTGGAACACTCATGTATATAATTCCTTTCTTAGGAAAATTATCCAACTGAGTCTCAAACTCATTCAAATATACTAGTTCCATATGGTGAATTGGAATTGACACTAGATAAGCATATAGTTTTAAATATATAGAAAAATATATCATACTTATGATAGATAATCCGGTGAAATCATAAGGTATCTTTTTTTGGAAAATCAGTGAAAATGGTACGAAGATCATCACTATATGTTTTTATCATCATGTCAAAATAAAACAAAAATATTACCCTACCTAACTCTATAAATTATTTTATTCTCTTCTTGATTTTGGGACACATTCTCTTTGACGGACCCAAACCACCCATTAGGTGTAGTAAAGGACACCCACCAATGATAATAGTGAATCTAATCCAGATGAGAATTCATGCAATCCAACTTGAGAATTAGGTTGGGATATTTCATATTGAGGATCATAAAATTCCACGTAAGATCAATCCATGAAAATGAGAATACAAAAATTATATACTAATTAACATTATCTATTTTCCATCTTAGTAAAATACTAATAACTATGAAATAAGATAAAATATTAATATCATGATTTAGAAATTCAACAAAATAGGTCGACAAGAATGATTGTGATGAACTGGTATTTAATAATATAGTAACTAAGGATGAAGCTATAGTGATGGTACCTCTCATAGTAGCTTTATACATATAAAATTATACTAAAAACAAATCCAATTGATGAATAATATTCATTCCATATTCATGTTGATAGAGCCCCTTCGTCTTAAACAATATGATTGCACTGTTGTAAATTTAGGTCATGAAAAAACAATCCCACTATTTGAGGATGAATTGATATGATATAACTTCTTCTAGTGACATGATATTCCAAACAAAATATAGATATTTTGTATATAAATGAAAAATCATTTTGAATGCCCAACCATACCACATTTAATGAAATTAAAAGGGCCTCTACTATGAATATCATTATCTCTAGAAGGAAAATTCAATATAGATCCACCATGAGACTCATCACACATCTTATTACCATTAATGGAACTCATATAATTTCCCCTGGGAATAAATGGAAGATCCGTCAACACTACAATTACAAGCTAGGTTATGCTCATCCAACAACACTCTATCCAAAATTCCACCATAAGAAGTTATCATTAGAGTTAAAAAACAGGATCAAATATCCTCTTGATGTATCATATCAAATGTTTATAAATTAATCTTTTCATTAGGTTCAATATAATGAGAAATAAATACCTAGGAATCTATGTGATCCTCATACTACATCATAGTATTTTTAGTTTTCGGGTGATTATAAATCTGTACTAAAATTTATAAAATATTATCTCTTGATTTATGTAAATTTAAAAATATAACAATAAATTATTTCCGCTCCAGGACATCATACATATGGATTCCCACAATCAAATCACAACACCTTCTAATGGGACCCCCAATCATGAAGGTAGAACATTTATATTTAATTGAATTAGGAGTTTCCAATTACTTATAAATCCTATAAATTCATTCTAATAACCATTATCCACTTGAGGATCACTATAACCATGATGAGTTGTTGGATTCTTGTGATCAAACTCTTGTACACAATTATGAGATTTGTCAAATAAAGCTTCCATGGATAGAGCCTAAACAAAAATAGTTGTGGATATTTAAAGGTATAAATTTAGTAGATCATTGGTAGATCCCTTCACTATTTCAATTTAACAACTTATATGATGAACGATTCTAAAAAAATAAAAAATACCAAAAGAAGAATGTTAACCATTGACATTCAGATCAACAACTTAAATCCAAGTACTGAATTTTCAATTCTATAAAATAATACTCAATGTTATGCTATTTTTAGAACCCTCTAGTCTAATAAAGACTATATTTGAAATAGATCAAAATGTTCATAAAAGACAATTTTCATCATCCATCAATTAGGACTCAAGTATCTTTATGAGTAGATATAGTAAAGAATTCATTCATAAAACCACCCATGTCCCATCATTCCTACATCATATTTATTTTGAAAACCCATAAAAAATACTAATGTGAGGAAATGATTGCCAAATTGTAGTTCTAATAAATCAAAGTCATGAACCAAACCATATCCACTCATTCTTTGAAACATATGGTGTCACTAACATAGCCCAAAGAAATTTTTTTTCCCCAAGGGTTGGAAATTAGCACATGGAATCCTACAAGATTAAATTGGGAATCATTTTTCCACAATGAATTATAATAAGAAAATAAAAAATTTAGTATATAAAAAATTATCGACAATAAATTACCATAAGTTAAACAAATAAAATAATACCTGAGTATATATATAAACAAATAAATGAAACATCAATCCAAACTGTAATTAAGAAACCAAAAAAACTCAAAAACCGATATAAAAGTGGACCTCATCTCCACAAGACACCATAATCACTCGAAGGACCCAATATTCAGGAATATTCACCACCATTAACTAGGTATTTTTATTTTTCATAGACATTGAATAATAAAATCATCATATGGCCCAGTAAAAATGATGGGTGTGAGCTATAAATACTAGTCGGTTATTATTAATTGTTTCATAATAAATTCCATATTAAAAAATGAATAATAATTTGAATTTCAATAAAATATGAGATGACATAAAATTATGTATTTGTTTCAAAAAAACTTGATCACATTTTTAATAGATTGAAAGAATATAAAAAATGGATTAAATGATAATGGTACACAAATGAATTTATATAAATAATTTGTAATTACAAAAATAATTCTATCATAAACAATATATATAATCCAATCATACTGCATAAGAAAAAGGGCCATCAGGAATGATGTACATTGGTTATTGGTTATATGATCATCAAATTTTTCACATATGTGATTATAAAAAAATAATTTTTTCACACATCCCTTAGGATCGATTTAAATTAAAATCATCAACATCCCATCATGAATAATAATTCCAATCTAGGGTTTTTTTAGTTTTTAATCATGAATAAATTGCACGGGGATCAAGATCCAATAATGATTGTACCACATAACCTACTAACATCTATACTCACATGTTCTCAATCAATCAATACAAAATTACAAAAACATCTCATTAGAAGTAAAATCATTATTTAAATTTCAATTTCCTATTTTTATTTTAAATATTTCAATTCAATTTCAATAACATAAAATTGAATTTTCATCATTAGTGAATTGTCCTTAAAAACATATCATCTATTTTAAACATTTCAATTTAATACATTTTCTAAAAAATATAACAAATCATTTCATGAATTCCATCATCAGATAATCTTCTCAAAAATCAATCCATAATTTTCAAAATTCATCTTACAGTACCAATTTATTAAAAAATTATGACTTTCTAAACATCCTTATGTTTTTGAAATGAAATATTTGAAGAAGAGAAAAATTAATATTGGAATAATACACATGATAGTATATCCACTCTTTTATAATAGATCCAATGAGATTAATGTCGCTTTGATCCACAATGAAAATGGTATTAAGGTGAAAAAATAACCTCTTGAGATCCTCTAAGATCCAATAAATCATGTTAGGTTTACATGGGGTATTTCAAATCCATAACAGCATAATAAAATATTTAAATTAAAATTTATTGGAATTAAAAATCACACTAATGATTTTGGGAGAGGGACACATTATTAGACAAACCATACATCCCAATAGTCAGGGGTGTATGATTTTTCATTATTTTCAAAACAGTTTTGTTAACCATGTAGAATACCTTAAATTTACCACTTTTATTACTAAAACTTTTAGAGGGTCTAGTCTCATAGTTTATAAAACCGTGTCTCCCACTAGAGAACCATAAAAGGGTGTATAGCTTGTTGGGAAACACCAAATGTATTTCCCTAACTGTCTGCTAATCGTGCACAACCATAGGGACTCCAAAACTCTATAAATTATCCTAGAATTACAGAAAAAAATAGTTAACATAAACTTTTATAAATAATGGTAAATGAATAATAACAGGAAACTAATGGGGGCCTATAATAATAAAGGATAATTTGGTAAAAAACATTACCACTTCATATTTCCTCTTTTAGAGGATGCACTACAAAAACATGATATGGTCATTATGTAACTATAGAACACCATACATGTGGGGAGGGGATGGGGATAGATTATAGTAAAATATTGGAATGATCATAATCACATATACAATAGGTAGGATTTGTGGTAATTAAAAATAAGACGATAGAAATATATTCAAATATAATTTTGATTAGCTTGTTATTTTATTTCAAGACTACCAATTATGATGAATAATGTGAATATATACTCTAATTTGTTCTTATATGTTTGAGATAATATATTATTTAATTATACATGAATCATCTATTCATATATTTATTATATATTTTTAAATACTATATTATTCAATATTTTACTATTTGAAATTAATTCAACGATTTCAAAAAATACCAAAAAATCACAAAAAATTGTTTTTTCCATGTAGATTTAAAAAATAAATACATTGTATTAAAATGAACATTATTATAAATATTTATATTTATCATAAAAAATTAAAAAAAATGTGTTTTTCAAAAATCAATACACTACTATTGTTATTTTTAAATCATTTTTCTATTAGTATCATTATAAAAATATAAAATATTTTAATATTATAATATATAAAAAATATTATTTTGTGATTGTATAGGTGATTTAACTATTCATAATAGTTATAATACAATTTTTACAGTCTTATTTTTAATGTTAAAATGGGTTCATTATCTTCAAAAAAATATTTTAAATTTAATTCTTTATTCAATAACTTCTATTTTCTATCACAGTTATATATATATTCAATTAAAAAATGGTTATTTCATTATTAATATTTTGTGTCATTTTTCCAATCATGTTTTTGAGTGTTATCATTCTAAGGGATCAATCATATCCAATTTTTTTAATTTTCTTATATAATTTTATATTTTCCACACATATTCACACTTTTTATTCATAATGATACGACTATTCTCAAAATGAAATGTAAATGTTAAAATAATAAAAAAATTTGGTTCAATCATGTGGTGAATGTGCTTTATATAATTCTACCTAACTAAATATGAGAGATATATATAATTAAAAGTGAAAAATAAATTGATAAAAATATAAAAATTTATTATATTAAAATTTATCACTTGAGGAATGAATGTGATTTTTATAATTATCATCAAGATAATAAAATTGAACAATTTATTTCTAACTATAAAATTTAATATTGTTTTTTAAAAAATAAAGGATTAAGAGATTATAAAACTATATAGTGAACCCATGATGATCATTTTGGAATGAGATTATTTTTTTATTCTTTTTCATGAAAGGTATGTAGGTGTATATCAGAAATTAATTATATCTTTTCATCATGTAACACCCTCCAAATAATGGTAATATATAGAATGTTATTAAAATTATGAATGGTATGATCATTTTTATTGTTTTTTTATTTTTGGGGATATTGGGATAACTACCTATCATTAGTTTAATTTAATATTAAAATAGTTATCAATCTAAAAATAAGATATCTCACTTCTGGTTTTTGTGTATTTTCTTATTCCAATATATTAATTATTAGGATGAGGTTACTGAATCCTTTATTTTGTGAACTTGTACTATCCAAGAAACAATTGATAAATTTAAAATAATATATAATTATTTGGTGGTGGATAAAATAATCCAATGAACATATTTGGATCTATATTGAAGACTATTTTAATTATTAACTTTTGATCATATTTTCATAAAATTATCTCCTTGTCGAAAAATGGGAATTTTGAAATGAAATAAAATATGATGTTAAGGTATGTTTGAGCCATTAATATAGAGAAATGTATTTGGAATGTTGTGTATCAAATAACATTTCCTTCTAAAACTACTTCTATCAATAAAAAATTATATATCACCCAGTCAAGGAAATATTAATTTGTAGCCTATTTTTTTGTTAATTAGATAAATTTTGATGTGTAAACTAGCATATAATTTATAAATAATCCTATTTGGATTACCAATATGGAATATATTAAGGTATTTGGAATGGTTATTCCATTAGTTTCTATCTTCTAAAAAATAGGACCAATTTTCCTGACACATGAGGGTAAGAATATCAAATGGGAGATATACAAATTACTTAATTAACCAAGGGACCTATGAAGGCTATTAGAGTGGAATGTGATATGGTGGAAAGAATTGTGACAAATAATATGAAACTAGAGTATATTTATTTATTATTTTTTGATTTTTCACCCCCAAATGAATAATCCCAGAAAAATTCACAAAATGCACAATCAATGATAATGTATAGAGAACCCATATTATATGATAAATAATGTTAATATTTACATATAAGTTGTGTATTAATTTTAAATTCTATAATCATTATTATCATGTTATAATGTGATTAATATCATTTTTTTTAATATTTTAATCATTTTTAATCAATTTTTTATTTATTTTTCATAATTTATTTCCCATTTTTCTTATGAAGATTATTAGGGATGTATATAGAAAGAGTCGATTCTATTTTTATTTTCAATTAAATTTATTCTATTTAATTTTTATTATTTCTTTTATTATTCTCTTTATTCTTAAAAAAATCATAATTATTTATTAAACCTGTGTGCCATATTTTATCCATGGTGGCTTGTATTGTCTCTATTGAAAATAAATCACGGTTTTAATTCCTTTAGTTTGTGGTACCAAATATAATATCCCTATTCTACACTCCTTTGGTGGGTTCATACAATTTACTATTTAATAAATGAAGTTATTATACATGATTCTATAATTGTTATTTCATTAAAAAACTAAGGTGATTTATGGTTTTGATTTCATTACTCACTAATATAGTGTTTATTTTAATTAACAAAAATGATTTTTATAACAATATTTCATTGACTATTGACTATTTATTTTAAAATATTTAATTTTTTTCATGATAATATAAAAATTATATATTAACTATACATTAGAGAACTATGATTTTGTTATGTTGTTTAACTGAATATTAATTTTTTTCAATAGTTAAAATTTATGATTTTATATAATACCTTTTTAAAAAAGGGGAATGTTTAAAATTGTTGGTTGAATATTCTATGTGTCAAGATTCTGTGATAATATTCTAGGACTTTAAGGTAGTTATAAAGTGATAAAAAATACAAGAAATTTATGGTCATATTTTTTGTTTTTCATTATTCCAAAACATTACTTTTTCTTATTTGGAAGAAAAGGTTGTCCGTAAAATAAGAGATGAAAATATAATATTCAACATTACATATTGTCCTTTCAAATACTGATATTTTCATACATATATTTTAAACCAGTTACTCTATAGTATCTTAAATGACTAATATAGGTTCCTTAGTGGTATCGTATGGACTTATTACACAATCCCTACACACACACATATTTTTTTATATAGAATTGGTTTCATATGATATAGAAAAATTAAATAAACTATTTGGATAAAATGAATTGTTAATATATATTTTTTTGTTATGGGGGAGTTGATATTTGGAATATGCATTATATAAATAGGTGGATTTAGAGAATTTTGATTTTTTGATTCTGAAAACACATGTATATGACCTTCTTCATCCTTCCACCTATTTTATTCCTCAAACGTAATTCCTTATTTTAACTTTTGTGGATGAATTATACTTTTTTCATAATATTTTTGTCAACATTTATCACATTGATGATGTTATGATTTAAAATTTATTCATGTTTTTTTTATGAAATTTAGATGTAATAACTTATTAAAATTTCATAATTATTAATATAATTCATTCTACAAAATTCAATTATATGTTATAGATAATTTTTAGTTTATAATATTATTTTTCTTCAAAAAACATTCACAAGGGTGAAATCATACCTAAATGATATGATTGATGATCTTGGTATTTTTTACACCCACAGATGAATGGGGATGTACGTTAGGCCTTGTAACAGTTTTTCATAGGTTCTAATGTAATTCTACATGAGTTTTTTCTTTATAAATTATATTTCTAATTTGTATGTCTAAATTTTACAAGAACAATTTCAAAATTGAGGTTATATTTTACGTATTTTTATTTTTACAAAAAATAATGACAATATGTTTTTATAAAACCAATATTTAATTAAAATATAGTGTTATATAAATATGTAGTCGGGTTATTAAAAAACAATGGATAGGTCTATCTAATTACATTGATATATAAATACATGGTAATAATTTTGTATTAAAGAAAAAATTATAGTAATGATATGAATATAAAATATCATTTTACTATGATATTAATTTCAACACGAAACATTCGATTACTGAAATAAATATAATCATGATCACCAATAATTTAAATCAAGATTATGTAATCAAAAGAGAGTATTATTATGAAGAAATAAAATCCTAAACAATATAATATACTTTTAATAGTATATTTACCTGTATTGCATAATGTGTTATGAAAATATTAATAATTTTTTAATGTAATATTAAATAAAATATTATAATTTCCCCCAAAAACTGAATATTTAAATATATAATTATATATATATTATAAATAATAGAAATGTATTATTAATAATCTACACTATTATTATCTATTGTATAAATATTTTCTGTAATAATAAATATAAATATTTTTACTCAAATGAACCAATCTATATGGTATCAAATTAATTTTTAGGATCTTTTATTACTAAATTCCTTATTCCATGATGACATTATGATAGGACATGCTCCAAATTCTTGAATCCTAATGCCATGTGGAAAATTAACAATATGGTTTTCTTAGTGGGTGTGTATACCATTGTTCAAAGCCATGTGTCCTGAATAGTTCTAGTGTCATATTAGCTCATTTATCCCTGGTGGTCCATATGCTTGTGTTCCAGTTTCTGTAGCCTGAACAATGCCATTTCACATGGTGCACATTTTCTACTAAATATGTTATAAAAATGAACCTCCTTCTACCTAGCATGAATCCAACATTTTTCTCAAAAACTCATAATAAATCCATGTAACAAATATAAAACCAAAAATAAAATAAAAAATTATTCAAAATGAACCCACATATGTGAATATAATCCCCAACATAAAAAACGTTCCACCAAATAATATTCAAACTGATGTATAATGATTGAATACATGAGGGAACTACTCCTCCACCTAGAATTTTCATTACCATGCCTCAAGATAATCATTTTCATGCATCCAAATAATCGGATTGAATGGTTTTTATTTCCCTTAATGAAAATTCACTTTGGAATCCATAGTGAAAACTGTTAACTAAAATATAGCTAAATCCGATAACAACTCAAACTCTTCACAATTCAACACATGAGACAGGTTCATATCATAGATTTTCTGTTGAGAGGTGTTAAACACATCATGGATTGATGTCAATTGGGTCTTTAAATAAACCATGTATTCCACCTTAACAAATACCTATATAATCTCAATAGTTTTAACATACCTCTGTGATGGCATCCACTGAATTCTAAGACAACGTTGTCCCAGGTGAGGTTCCATTTTCAAAAAAACCCAATCGCCCACTAAGAACTCTATGCATTTAAATTATTGATCTCTATAACAGTTATATTGGATCATCAACATGAATAATTATTTCATAAACAATTTAATATTAATTTATATTTCTTGAACAAGGCATGGTACTAAAAAGGATGTATTTCCCTCTAATGTCTGACACGATAGTGACTCACCTGGATGACCATAACACACATTAAAGGGATCTATTTTAATAATGTATCATTAACTATTGTTATTCAAAAATTAAAAATTCCAAAATCTTTATCAAATGGGCCTCCAAAATCGAACACCCATTTTTATATCATGTCTTCCTATATTTGATTTTTGGAGATCTTTTTACCATCTATTTGAGGATGATGTGTTTTACTGAGTGTTATGAAATTTCCCACATCCAATTTTACTCTTTCCCGGTACTTAGAGGTAAATATAGGGTCCCAATATAAACTAATAGCTGCTGAAATAAAATGAATCCTCATGATTTCATAAATATACGTATTACCTATCACATCATCCATGGTAAAACCCTTTATTATGATAAATGGATCTTATTTCGCCAAACAATCAATGACCCCAGATGTGGAATACCTTATCTAGGGTGTACAAGGCATGAAAATGATGATTTCCTGGAAAACATGTTCTAATTTGAGGTAGTAATAGGGGTGGATGAAGTAATCTAAAGGACCTATAGTGGATCAATTTAACCTATTGGAAATTATATAACCATGAAATGATGCCAGATATATTACACATCATACCTGGCCACAAAAAATTACATCACACATTGTTGAACATATTGGCGGTCCTTGGATGAGAAACCCACTTACAATGGTGGCTATAGTGTACCATCACCTTCGAAAAATAAATTGACCCCACAATGTCGACCATGAATCAATAAACCCACTTATGAAAAAATAAAAACTCATTTGGAACCTCACTATCATTTCAATTCCACATGGAACACTAATACATAAAATCTATAGTTTTCTCTTTATGAATAAGCTCTAGGAGATAGTGCACTAACATAATTCTATCCAAAAATGTTCCCCTACTAGGAATCATACTTTCTAGATGATTATATGTAAAACCCCCATTCAAGTTCCACTTATCACTGGTGTCATTTATAGATTCCACTTGCATCATCTTGCACAGGGTGTCCACTACAATAATAACTTTCCATGAGTTATAGAAAATATCATTGCCAAATAGATGATGGTACTATATTAAGGTCATGGGTTGTATAATTTTATTAATCTAGTCAGAGATGGATAAAATTTTATTCCACTACATGGTCTTCCTACATCAATATAACCCGAATACTCATTCATGTAAAATTACATAAGACCACACATTCCCTTCCCAATTATGTAAGATAAAAGTTGGGGCAGTGGCTGACCACCATAAAATTTCCTAAAAAGACATCATCCACTCACTGCTCCATTCAAAGCTTAATCATTTTCATGAATGTAAAGTTATTGAAGATTAAATATAAGAAAAGTGTCAAAAAACCACTCATAATACCCTTGTAGGCCCAAAAATCTCTTAATCTCAAAGAGTTTCATTGATATGTCATATGGAATAAGTGATCAGATTTTCTCATTGTACAATGAAACCCCACATTCTAAATTCACGTGTCATAGCAAAATAACATATTTTCTTGTGAAATTGTACAAGGAAAGATTATCATAGATATATGGATCTCCAGGAGTTTCGAGAATGATCCTCAAAGGCTACTCACACACATTTTTAGTTCTCGAATAGAGATGTATTTCATCCATAAACACCCTAAAAAATATTTGAAGTATAAATGGACCACAATATTCCTAAAATCCAAAAAAAAATCAGTTCATTTTTTAACATGAATCGAATGAAAAAATACTCAATGTTTCCATAGCTAATTTGTATGAATATATTGGGAATCTATACCTTTGGAAGACCGCTTTGGTTAAATCCAAAGAAAATATCAATATAAGAAAATCACTTTTCCCCTTAAGATAATCAAATAGGCCATTAATGTGGGTCTAAGGTTATTTATTTTAAATCATGACCTTATTAATGATTTGGTAGTCTATGAATAACAATAAATATTCTTCTTGTTTTTTAGAAAATCGTATTGTGGCTTCCTACGTGGAGTCGGTCGGGAAAATGAATCCTTTTTATTCCAAAATGTACATATGTATCTTTAACTCCTATAAATACATAGTTTCTAGGTGATATGAGGTAATAGATATCAGTTGTGTTACTTGTTTGAAGTCAATGAAATATTCTACACCTATTTTTTGAGGTAAACCATAGAATTAATCAAGAAATAACTATGCAAAATCATCTATAATTTGAAGAAATCTATTGTTAAAACCTATCCAATCATCCTCCGACATAAGATAAACGACCAAGATAAAAATGTTTCTTTTATTCAATAGTGGAGGGCTAGCCCACCCAAACATGGTATCCTATTATCCTATCAAAAATAGATTACACCCATTAGGTGAAACAAAACACATTCATTATTAAATAAAATATATTAAAATATTTAATAGATACATCCAATCCATGTCATGGATCACTTCAGAAATCTCATTTACATAACCATGAATTCCCACTTCTAATCGACCTTTCAAATTCTGAGAGGGCATGATAACCATATGAAACCCTATTCCATCTTCTTTCTATGAACATTGACAAAGTACATGGAATATGACATAATCCCTATGAGAAATGTAAAAAATTAGAAAAAAAGACGAATTAAAAGAAATAGAAGTTCCCTTGTCCAATAAAAAAAGATATGGATGATAAAATAAAACCAATACCATGAATTGATGTAGATATTCTATTGGATTATGATTGGTCTTGATCCATATCTTGGAGTTTAACCATTTCAATATATTTTTGTGGTATATTAGATACTAGTGGAACTGCAATGAGATTTCATTTTCAATAATAGGATCTAACCATTTTTTCATTCCATTTATTTGAGGAATAATAGCCCATGATCCCCTTGACTGACTTGTTAATATCATGTTCCCTAAGTGTTCTTCACCACTCTGAGTCAGTGAAATTTTCTTATATATCCACTACAAGTGACTAAAAATACCCCCCTGATGGAAGGATCTACGTGGAACTAGACACACATCACATAGGTACCCCATCCTTCTACACTGGATGTCGATGAAGGTGGTTGAGATTGGTGGATAGAACTACCACATAACTTCTTCTCATGATACGTGTGCTTAATTTCTATTTTAGATGAACCAATGCTTTCCTGACCCATATGCATTGTTGTCCTAGAAAATATGAACCAACCTTCCTAGTCATTTTACACCATCATGGTTTAATCCATCACCTTCATATATTTATTCATCAAAATAAAAATTGAATGGGAATAAATGTTTTGCCCCATCCCCATTTACAAATTATGATCATTTATATGCTCATTTAAAACTATCCCTAGTGCAAAATGGACCAGTTATATAAAATGGTGTTCATACTCTAAAATGGTGTGATCCCCCTAATGGACATCTATACACTCCCTAGACATAAAAATGGTCAATTTCCTAGATAAATAATACCCATTAATGACAACATTGATCTCCATCCAACCCATTTTCTCATATTCTACATCCTAGACACATGATTACCACCACCTGTGACTGGAGTCTTCGAACATGAATGAAGCACATTTCACCTTGACCTCTTTAGGAGTTTCAAGATACTTGAATATCTTATCAATATATTCTATAAAATCCTATGATTCCTTAGGGATCCTGAAATTCCTGATGGATGTTGGTTTTTTATGGAAGAACTACTGTGACTTATTCTTTTTTGAACTTAGTTTAGTTTACATAGTATAAAGAGGACCAGATCCAGCTCCCTGATCTGGTGACCAATCATTACATACCAATTCATCCACATATCTCTGATCAACTTTTTTTTTGGAAATTCCATTGAGACTCTTCCCATAGTTTCATAGGATGTCTCCAAGATGGAATGATGTGAAATAAATTACCAAAATAAAGTAAATCATCAAGAAAACACCCATAATATTTTTCAACAATAAAATTCATTAAGAAAACAAAAAAATCAAATTTATCCATAAAAACCAAAAATAATATTTTAAAAACTCCACCCATCTATGTTTCCATAAACAACCTGAAACCTCTTTATCACACCAAAAGGTGTAGGGAATCCAAATCGAGAATATCCTATGGTTATAAATGGTCAATCATTAGTTTTTTTTGGACAGACACCCCCACTTGCTACCAACAAATCTAGCCCTTATATTCATAGATATTGTATATTAAGACACACCCATATAACATAACTAAATGAAAAGGGTAAACATCATCTGATACAATTTTGTATCAAAATAGGCCTTGCTGCCATCATAAACTGTCCATTTATAACATGGACCGATGGGACTTCCTTGTCCCCATGGGATGGAGACCAATTATTGGGAATCGATTTACACCATTGGGAATTGTTAATCCCACAAAAATCAAATTATAAAAAACACATAAGAATCATATATCATATCATAACAAACATTCCTAACACATGAAATCAAAGAATAACACTAAAACACAAGCTAGGAATTTAGAATATAAAACCAAAACCAAATATTAGAAAAAATGGGTGGGGTCTAACTAAACCAGAAGCCTACATGAAACATTGAGGTCAACTCCCTCATGCCACCTCATCAAAAAAATTATCACAAAGAAACCATAAGGACATAAAACCTCTATAACCACCACGAATATTATTACTTTTACCTTGTTCAATCATAACCAGGTCAACATACACCCCATGTTGTTTGTATGGTCTGATCCAACATTCCTATTTGGATTCCCCCAATGTTTATTTCATGAATTGACATTTAATTGAAAATTAACTTGTTTTTTTTTAAAAATAATACAATTTTTAAGACAGAAATCTATTTGAAAGATAGAATGACTATGAAAACAAGCTGGAACAGACTGAATGAAAATAAGACAATAGGATATCACTATGTGACTATGTCTATAGGGTTCCCACGGTCCTCATACTATTGGTGATCAAAACCTGGACACATCTGTCTATCACCTTCTTAATCTAACAAATATCCAACATCAATGATTAATTAGGGTATCAATGTAATTTTATTAGAGAGACCAAGACTTTTCCCAATTGACTCACATAATTTACTAAACATATTCTTCCAAAAAATGTACTCATGTTTCTTTTGTTTTATATTATATTCCCTATATATTGTTAAATTCCTCATTTATAATCACAACTAAAATAATTAAAAATACACTTGAAAAAATTCACAAATGAAAATTCATAATCAAACATGCAACTCACACCCAAACCCTGGGAATATACTATATACCCAGAAATTAAAATAAATTAAGCAATTAAAAAACTAAATAATGTAAAATTATATTATTAAATAATGCCATGACCTAGAATAACCTAATTTTTTTTTGGTATCATCAAAAAACTAGATGTAAACCAGAATCTAAACTAAGGAGAGACCCAATAGTGGAAAAATCACACCAGTTCTAATATGATTTAACCCACAGAAATGATATTTGGACCCAAACTAGGTCAAAAACGCCTGGTATATAAAAAGAACCTAATATAGGAGGGAAAAGAGACGAAAATAAGTGAGTAGGATCTTACATTGAGGTTCCTTGAAAATTAATAGTAAAATCACCCATAAAAATAATTATAGGAGAGAAGTGGAGGAGGGGTGTGTGTCTAGGGTAGATGGGTCAAATGGTGGATGGAGGGATTTGAGAATTATAATCATGGAGATTTATTTTAGTAGTTTGAATATTTTTAATTATTAGGATGGATGAATAGTGTGGATTAATGATTTGACAGACCTTGTGAGATGCATGTGGAACCGCCGTCTAAGTGCGAAACTAGCTACACAGTTTCTCTTGAGGGGGTGAACAACCGTACAACTAGTTGTGTGGCGTGGGCATACACTATTTCCTAGTCTAATAGTTATCCTAGGAGGACTGCACATCTATAATTGAGTTTATGTGGCCAAGACAATGTTAGTGTCCAGGGTGCATGATCTTCAATTGGTCGACGAATGGTTTCTACTAATAGTGTTTCTACCATGAACATCTTTCTATCTAGAAAAAAACACAATTATTTCTAAAAAATAATAGGAAATCCTTGAAATAACGATAACACCAAATGTAAAAGAGTTAATATTGAAAAATAATACCATAGATGTGGTAATATTAGAATGAACAATAAATAGAAGAATTTGATTACTTTTATTAGGTTGATCTCACTACACTACAAACTCAAATTTTAGACCAAACCACTAGTCACATAATTTGTTACTATGTGTCATATAATTAATTTAAAATCATTATAATTTATTTCAAAAAAATACTTATAGTGTTTAATAGTGTTTATCTAACATTGTAATAAAAATTGTTGTAAAATATAGTGAAATGTGATCAAATTTAGTGTTTTAAGTCAAAACTATTTTATCTAGAATAATATCAACATCTTAATGTTTTTAGTAAACACTAATAAAAGTAAATAAATCTTGGTTATCTTTTTTACCCATTCATTTCATCAATAAAATTTTGTCAAAAAACAATAAAAAATTATCTCAACAACCATACAAGATCAAATAAGATCAACATTGGATAACCAGAAATTAACCCTTGGTCAAGATTGATATATAATTTTGTAATGGGTCGATTGCAGACATCATTAAAGTATGGTATATTACTGATAATCATGATCATGAATTATCAAGCCTGATAATAACAAACAAAAGGCTTCCAAACAATATTTTACGAATTTCATGATTTTACTCTACATTATTCTGTGATATTAACAACTATAGTATTGTACATATTCAATGATACCCTTTCATAGTGAAATGGAGCTGATAAAGGGGGTCTTTTTATCAGCAATAGATAAAATTTCTAATAAAATCCCTCTTTATCAACAGTAAAAAAGTGTGGATAAATTCACCCATTTATTGTACATTTTTAAGGTTGATAAAGGGGGGCATCTATTGTCCCATTTTGTTTTCACGGATAAAGATATAAATTATTAGTATTTTATAACATTGATAAAATCCATCTTTTATATAGATATATATTAAATGAAAATAATATTTTAATATATTTATATATTTATTTTGACATATATAAAATATAATTTCATAAATTTTATATATATGTTAATAAATATACATTCATAGTTAGTAGATTATATATTTGGTGAAATATGGCTTAAAATGTGTAAAATTGAATAATAATGGTTAATTTTTATATTTTTATTTCTTAATAGAAATTTAATAACAATCTAGTGATAGGAAAAATTAATCAAATGATTTATATCTTATGAAAAGATGAAAATATGACTTTATCTTGAAATAATCATATATTTTGTTCCATGTTACCATTTGGTCTCTATGTTATATCAAATAAAATCTTGTGAAAATATCTACATCATTTATACTGGAGAAACACTTTGTTCCAATTTTTATAATGACAGAAACTACATTAATGCCTAAAAAAATAGTTTTTAATTAGGACACCAATTTTTTTTTAATATTATGCAGAATGTGAAAACTGTTTAAGTAGTCATTCTGGTGTCTTTTTGAGTGGAGACTAAATTAAATCAAACAAATTACTTTCATATTAATATTATGTGTTAAAAAATTACTTTTTTTTATATTGTAAACATATTTGTTATTATACATATACATTTTTATATGTATTCAAATAAGAATATAATTGAATAAATAATATTTAATCCTATTTACATGTAAAATATATTTTTAAATACATTAATCATATGTTAATAAAAAATTATCCATTTTATTTAATGTAATTTTTGGTAATGTAAATATTCCAATTTAAATGTTTATAAAATGTTTATACACAACCATGCGTGTTCCGAAATTTTCAAAACAATGTATATATTTATTTTATTTTCTAAATTATATAATTAAATATTAATATACAATATTTATAAATAATTTAGTATACATACACACAAATACAAATACACATACATAAATATAGTTTTTAATTACATATGATTAAAAATAAATATATACATTAATATATGAAAAAATATGTATTTAAATTAATTTAAATATATATATCATAAAATAGATTAGAAAATATAATGGAGTAGTAAAAATGGTTCATGGGTATAGAGTTGGAGGTTAAATATTCAAATTTATATTGGAAGGTGTTAGGGTGGAAGATTGTAGATAATTGGGGTGTGTGAGTGTTGTAAAAGGAAGAGGTTGGAAATGGGGTGTGTGGTCATTAATAAATTGGAAATGAAATCTTAGATATCAGAGGTGTGTGAGTATTAATAAATGTTGTGATTTGGGTGGGGAGGGAAGGAAAAAATATAATTTTTTTTTGATATGCTCTAGTTCTATTTGAATTTTTTAATAGATATAAATGAAATGATGATAAATGAATTCCGTATTTGTTCTTTTTTTAACAACACTAAAAAATATATTATTTTAATTATTTATATGAAATCATTTTTTATAAAATCATTTTTTAGCACTGATAAATTGATGATAGTTTGACATGAATCATAGTTATAAAAACATTATAGGAACTATTTAATTTTTATAATGGATTCTAAATATAAAAAAATAAAAAATTAATTGAACTATGTTAATAGCTTTTGAAACAACATAAATATCCATCTATATGAAAGAGATAACAAAATAAACTACTCAAGAATTTTGAATGACCTATAATAGTAAATGAAATTTATCTTTCCCCCTAATTAAAAATAGGTTTTAATGTTATTGTGGTATGGATTATTTGACATTACCATCCTTGATTGGGACTAGCATTTTTCCTATTGGCTAAGTTGTTGGTTGAAAATAGAAACCAAATATAATTTGGGGGACAATTAGTGAATCATCACATGCAAGATTAAGGATTTTATTTATTGGATGCAATTATAAATAAGTTTGGTTCATTCCATAGAGATTAATTCATTCATGTATATGCACATATTTCATGACTTCATAGATATATGTGGATTTCACGATCAAAAAATTCCATTAAAGACAATAGATAGAAAAGATAGGAATGTAAATTTGACCTGAAATCCCAATTCACCAAGCCTAGTAAATCCCTACATAGGTTCAGTTGGGCTATGATCATGCTTATGATTCATTTGGCCTTGTTTGGGATAATGTGCATAGGTCCATGACACAGCCAGTCTAGGCCTCACTCATATGAAGCATGACCCATTAAATCCCTTGTACCCTAGAATATAGCTATGAACCCCTTTGGATCACACCGTGATCAAGATCATGAGTAATTGGGAAAGGTATGGTCTTATGTGCTCTAGCAAGTGGCGTGGACCATATGGGGCCAACCCATAAAACTCATCAACCACAAAAAATATATGTGAAACTCCTAGTTGGGAGACTTGAACCCCCTACAACAAGTATCCAAGGCCGCAAATAGATGAACTGGTCAAGCCAGTGCATCTAGTTTTAAAATAAAAATTGTTTTTATATATTAATATATCCCATCCCAAATTAATTATTTTAGAATAAACAATAAAGTTAAATTTTTTTGAAAGATAAATTTTAATCAATTTTTATTTTAAATGAACTTAATTAGTTTATAAATATTTTTAAATTTATATTTATATATTTTTTTTGAATTTTGATATTAATTTAGATATTTCATTACCCCCATATTTGTTTTTTAATTGAATTTTATCATATTAATTATTTTCATTTTAATTAATTTTTTAATTGGTCAGTATTTTAGATTATTGTTATATTAATGAGAATATTATAATTATAATATGAATATGAGGTTGAGGGTTTATATAAAATGAATGATTTTTACAAGTCAATCATTTAAAATGATTTATAATTGAGTAAAGTTTTTTTAATACATGTAAAATTATTGAAAATTCAATGAAAAACATTTCAATATTAAAATATTAATAAAAAAGATTGATACATTTCTTAATATCTTCGAATATTAACAAAAATACATGATTTAAACATTGTTTATTTTTTTAAAAAAATAGTAAAAAAAATCAAATAATATTTTTAAATTTTTTAAATTTTTTTTTTATAAAATTTAAAAAATAGTATTAAAATATAATTAAATACAATTTTATAAAATGTTTTTTGAATAATTATTTTTCTTTTTTTTTGAAAAATATTTTCATAAATCATTATAAAAAATTATTTTAGAAAAATCTGTACAAAATACTATTTAAAACAATTTAATAAAATGTATGAAAAAAATTAAAAACAAATTCCGGATATTATTTCCAAAAAAATTTTTCAGAAAAAATTATTTAAGAAATGTTTTAAAAAAATTATTATAAAAATATTTTACAAATTATTTTCACATAAACATTTGCAAATTTCTTTTTTAAAAAAATTCAATACACATTTTATGAATGAATTTCATAAAATTATTGTGAAATTATGTTTACAAATACTCCTAATATATAATTATAAAAACATTTGAAATAAAATAAAAAAAAATTAAAAAAATATAAACAAACTGTAAGAAAATGTCCAAAAAAACTTCTAATAAATTCCCAGAATGGCTTTCCCATTTCCCAAACTAGAAAGACATGGCATTGATCAATGTTTTTTGGATACCCAATGAGATGTTCACGCCACCTCATGGGGTTTTTTGGGCCATCCCGCATAGTGTTCTGTGGACCAGGCCAACTCAAATACTAGTCTACGACCCAAATTTTTTGGTGGCTGGTTGATGACCTAGTCCATACCAGGATTGGCTGATATTAAAACCTTAATAAATGGTAATTCTCAAAAAGGTAAATCTTGTATGGTCCAAAATATTAGGTATAAACCAAGAATAAATAATTAAGGGCATTTTATGGGCTATTATAATTGTTATAATGATTGGTCTAGGATATGAAAAATTTCTTGATGGAGTGAGAACTAACTATTTCCATCATATTTTGTGTGTGAAATTATTTAGTTTCAATTCTCCCCACTTACTATCATGGATTTTGTTTATTATAATTATTAAAAAAAAACTTTCACTATGAGAAGGAGATTAGAGTTTGGGCATTTTAACCCATGTTATATATTTTTACAATTATTATTTTTTCATAATTCAAGTTGCTATCTATGCCCCACTACATCTCACGGTGGTATTAGTGTGACCTTGCCTGAATTTGTTTAAATTTTAAGAGAATATTAAATTTTACAAAATCTAGAACTCAATTATCAAAAAAAAAATTTAAAAAAATAATCAAGTATTTTTCTTATAAATACAGTATTAGTAAAAAATCATAGAATAATCTATGAGGAATAATTTTTCTTATAGATAAAAACTATAAAATGACTATTGTGGGACATTAAATTTGTTATATAAATCAAAACAAGGATAAAATTGAATAACACTTTATAAAATAAAATTTATTTAAGGATGAATGTTTATTATAACAGATTCAATAAACTTTTAATTCTACTGTATCATTAAATTCTATAAAACATGTATAATTACCATAGTTCAAATAATATATAATTTTTTCTCTTTATATTATAAATAAATTTATTAAATAATAAACATGATTATTCATTAAAAAAATAAAATAGGTTTATATAAATTAATTCTTTAATAGTATGTCATTCATCATCTTTAGATGAATGAAGAACAACTCTTTTATGGTTTCATTAAAGGATTCAAATTATGCTTGAGGTTAATTTCACAACCCTTCAAAATATAATTAATATCACCATTGTTATTAATATTATAGACATAATTTAATGGAATTTATATTAATTGAGAATATATGTGGTTTTCATGTAATAAATAATAAATCAATCATCAACTAGAGTTGAAAATAAGTAACATAAGAAAAAGAGTGTAATTCCAGAATAAATCAGAAGCACTTTGACATATGTTAGGTAAATTTTAAGGTACACTAAACAACCTAGGAAAAGGTCACATCAGTCAACCTCTATAAACAAAAAATATGCTTGATGGTAATGTACATTCCATGTATAGACATCCCATTAAGATTAGTAGATATAGTTGATACTACTTTCCATGTATGTCAATGTAAATTACTAGAAAAAAGAGATTTCATTGGATTATTTTTAGCGATGGATTTCAAAACCACAACTAAACACATTGTGAAATATTTATTAATAGTCGTTTTTAAGAAGCTATCACTAAATTCAATGTTAAATTTTGTTTAATTTTTATAATTTTTTTGGTGACGATTTTTAATTACTATCTGGAAAATATGAATGCTTATAAAATAATATTAATCTTAATTCTTGTTTATAAGAACCACACATAAATTAATGTTAAAATTTTAAATAATTAAATATTTATTATTAATAAATATTATTTTGTTATTAATTATCACTATTTATTATTTTTATGTTTTTTATTTAATATTTAAAATTTTATTGGTTATTATGTGTTAATTATTTTATATGTACAAATATTAGTTAATAATTATTTCTAACATAAATTTATTTTACAATAACATGAAAATAAAACATCAATATCAAAGAAATATAAATTCTGATCATAGTGTTCCTTTTAACGCTGTGACCATTCAAACAAAAACATTATAAAAATAAATATAATGAAATTATAATGAAATTTCATAATAATGAATAGCATATTTTTTTATTTTATTTGGTTATTGTGAAATTCAAACATTAACTTCTAATGACCATAATCTTTCATCTAGGTTTCCATTTTAGTTCTTCCATATATCAAATATAATCTTGTGGCATTGTCTATGAAATTTTGACTAGTTAATAATGCCTCAAAAAGTGAGTTTCTTTTTCCGATGCAATGACTTTCCAACATTTTATATGATATATATTTAATTTATGAGTCTTTTCATATGCAAATTGGGATTTATATGATTTTATTGTGTTTCTATATAAATATTTTATTTAACCCTTCAATCATTATATATTATTTCAATTTCTTTGATGTTTATATATTACGTTGCTATATATATTAATATATATTAATATTTACATATTTTTATATTTTTTATATAAATAATATCTTATTTATATGTGCCTTTTTATATATAATTATGTAATATAAATACGTTTCATTTTATATAAATGTAAATTTTCATATATATTACTCTTTATAGATATTTATATCCAGTTATGTTTATAAATAAAAATTAATGTATATTTATATATATGATGTCTAAATATATATATATATATATATATATATATATTATTTTCATTGGACTATGTGTGAGAGTGTTTTGATGTGCTGGTATTTGTATAAATTTATGTAAATAAATCTATGCTTGTATATTTTCATAACTTAAATACATAACAATATTTGAATAAATTTATATTAATTTATATATTTTATATTTATTGTTTATTATTTATTAATTTATTAGTAATAAAGTATTAATTATTTAGTTATTATTTATTTATTTATAACTTATTGATTATATATTGATATTCCTTTGATTATTATCTTATTATTAAATTATTGATTATTAATATAATAATTATTTAATAATTAGTAAATAATATCAAATATTTTTTTCTTTATTATCAATTATTGAAAAATTATTTAATGATATTTTCTATTATAATTAATTAAAATTTATCTTTTATTTTGATGTTTATATATTTTTTGTTATTTATTTTTTAGTTTTTTACATTTTATTTATTAATTATTTATTGTGTAATGATTATTATGTATTTAGTACCAATTTTTTAACACACGTCGGGTCACAAGTATGCTTTAATTTGTGTATTGGACTTTTTATTTTGATGTTTGGGATGTTTCCAGGGATAAGAGGTTCATAATTTTAATTTTTTTTGGAAAAAGGTTAAACATAGGGTTAGATCGCATGGTTTGTGTAACTATGTGGAGACTGTGTGAGTTGGGGTTCTTTCTATCTAGTAGATTCTGCATGGTTTGCACATGGTTTGTTAAGTCGAGAAGGCCAAGGTAAGTTGTGTGAATGTGATGGTGATTTCCCAAAGGTGTCTGAAATCATAATTATGCATATACAAACTATGTATCTCTAATCTCGATAAAAATTTGCCTCATATTTTTTAAACATAGATTTTGCGAACAGTTGTTGTGCGGTTTAACAAATTGTATTTGCTAAATATGGACCCTTATCTAATCCTTTAAAAAATTGTAATTTACCAGTTTTCCTTGTGGTTATTTTTATATATAATCACCACCAAGTATCTATTTTCCAAGAAGCAATATTTAAGAATAAGTCTATAGAATTCACCCCATGCTTCCACAGTGGTTATCCTTCATTTTTAATGAATATTTTAAAGGTATAAACTACGGTTAATGTGGTTCTATCTCCCCTTATTTTATCACCACAAGATACCCTCTTCGATTGTCTCCATGGAAACCGATTGGGATGTGCATTCTAGATCTATAGTGGTTGGCTGATAAATTGTTATGTTTTTATAGATATAATCTTTTGAGGACCTAGATCAACTTATTTCCAATATCTGTTCACTAAGGAAGCTATTTTTTCCAATTCATGTGGTATTTGTCTTTATACATTTCTAATAATACATGATTTACTCTATTTTCTTTTGTTATTCATTTGGGTTGTTTGTGAAATGTACTTATTGACGGATTCAAGGAATTTCATGCAATTTTTATGGTGTTTTTCATAAGAACATATTTTTAAATACTAAGAGTTTGATTAAATTCCTCAAGTTGTTTTTGTGTTTTATTATGGTTTTCATGTACGAAAGTTGGTATTATTTAACATGATTTTTTTTATAAATTTCAATCCTGGTGTGAAAATGGGTTTATGGAAACATACATTTAATGAACATTGGGTTCTTTAGGAAATAGAAATTTGAGTACATATTCAGCGTGACACCAATAGTGGGGTTTTAATATCAAAGGGTAAATCTAGGACACAATATTGGATGGATTCACATTATTCTTAGCAAAATTCGTAGTGTTAATTAAACTCTATGAGTAGGTATTTTCATATTCTAGAGGCCATTTTGTACATTGTATTCTATATTATGGTATATTTCATTTTTAGTTCCACACATTATTATATTATGGTGTATCCCTTGATAGTTACATATTCATTCATGATATTCCATAAGAACTTATCATATTATTTTAATTATTTGAATTTTATTGTTTTTAAGACAACTAAAATATTATTTTCAACATGTATTTACTTTTGAAATAGATTTATGTATTGATTTTTTTAAATTAACCATAATATATTCATGGTTTTATACTTTTCATGGAATACATTTTGAAATCCTACTAGGATTTGTTTGTATGACTACATTTTCAATTTAGAGTTTGTAGATGTGGTTTTATAGGACTCAGTGTAAGTGGAGGGTGACATATAGTTTTATGACTTATTTTGTTTGCCATCATATTCTTAGTAGGAAATATTGGTTATCATGGATAGTCAAATAGGGAGTTGTTTTCATGTTTTATGGTTTTATTTTTAGTTTTAATCTTTTGGATTTTCATTTTTTTCCATTTTTTATTTACTCATGATTTTAATATATTTTATTTCTTAATCTATTAACGATTATTCAAGAGTCTCAATTGGTTGTTTTAACAATACTCACGCTGGGGTAGTTCATCTATGGTGATGTTTCTATCGAGGTGGGTCGGTATATTAAAAATGATACAATAGGGATTTCCAAGACAGATGTTCTATGAAATTACATAGATTTGGTTTTGAATATGTGGTATAGATGATGTTTGATATTCTAAATTTGGGTAATAATTTTAGGAGGGTTTCTGTAAATCTCAATTTTATGTTCAAACTAATGTAAACATGGGTGGCAGAGGAATTTTTTTATGTGAATGAGACATGGTTTTTTGGTTTATTTAAATGAAATTTATTTTTGTTTTATTTTAATGAAACAATTACTTTAAATTTTGTTTCATTTAAAGAATCCATGATTAAGTGAAATTTATCATTCAAATGCAATAATATAAATTCTTTATTTAGATATTTATTAATGTTATTTATCATAATATAATTGGTAACAATCAATGGTGTTTATTATATTTAATGTCTAAGAATAGTTCTTTAGTATCTTGGAGAGGATTCCATGGGGCATTTTTAGTGGGAAAATCCCTAAGTGGACTTCTCTTGTGTAGAACCTATTATATATACTATCTTGACTCTGGGTATTATAGGAGATAAGAATCTTAGAAGGAATGTAGACCATGGATGATAGATTACCATGAAGAAGCCACACATATTCTATGGTGTCAAAGGACACTAGTAATCAAATGCGTGGTTTAAGAAGATTATAATTGTCATCGATTTTTTAAAGATCCCAAATGTCTCTACAATGGGTTGTTCCTCAGACATTCTTGAAGGACCAAGAATAAAATGGTGGGACTTCATCATGCTGGCTATGTCACACTACAATCATACAAAGTAATATTCCAATAATATATTTAAACAATAGTTTTTGCATGAATCATAATGTGTGGTAAAAACCTGAAAATTTGTTACCCTATATCATGGGGGAAATTCAATTTTAATGTATGACACTAATGTTGTTATGTGTGAGGTTGAAATTGCTGTCATAATATTCATAGGTGGATCTTTCATTATAGAAGGAGATAATATGGGTGTGTCTTCTGGATAGAAAAGAAAACATAAGGGTAACCAATTTACATATGGTAAAATTTTAATTTTTCTTAGGGAAATACTATGTTTTTTATCAGTATATAATTTTTATTCATACTAAGCCAAACATCATTGATTATCCAAGAAAATTTCACTATTGTGTATAACCGTGTCACATTATGATTTTTATTGAATTTTGTCTCAATGATGTAGAAGATGATCCACTAACAAAAAATACCATGATGTTCATTATTATTAATCAATGGGTGGTGGATTTAATTCTTATAAAAATAGGTATACCCATACAATATTGAGAGATCAGGGTGGGTTTAAATCCAGATGTCTGTATTTAGTGGCATATGTGCCACATGAATATGAATTAGGGTCGACTAATATTAGTGCTACAAAATGTATTTCATCATGTATGGTTAAGTATTTGTTTATTATATTTGAACCTCGTTATTTTATATCATTTATGTTATATGTTGTTTTAGGATTACATTATGATATTATTTTTTCAATGTTGGATATTTTAATTCCCTTGGGAATGATATATGAGTAAGGTTTTTAGTGTCCCATGAGTAAGTTGATGATTGAAAACCTTGAATACGTTTTGGATTTCATGGTTCTAGATCTTGATATCAGAAACTTTATTATTATAATGGATTATATTAACAAAATTGAGGCATTGATTCATAGTTACCATTGATGATTATATTTTCTAACATACAATGAAATCACTCATGTCATGCCAATGAGCATGTACCCAACTGGTACAGTCACTTACTTGGCATCTGAAAGTCACAGGATCAAATATAAGTAGGGAAGAACATTCGAAGTACTATAGCAGCACTGTAGTAGGTCAATGTAGTATTGGCGGGACTGTATCAGAAGTGACACTGCAGTGGTGGAGGCACTATACTAGGAACTGTAGCGGGAATGGTAACATAGCAGGGACTATTGCAGTCTGGGTACTATAGCAATACTATTCACATAAAGGCCCTTTTCGCCAAAAAATGGGATTTCAATCCTATTATTCAGGTCACATAGCCTTGGGCCTTCATGTTATGTAATGGGTTTCCCTCTACGATTTTTAAGTTTTCTTTTCTGTAATAATAAGAGTGAGGCTTCGACACCAACCATAACAAAACTCACGCCATAGATTTTTTAGTATCAGTGGATAATGCACTGCATGAGCCCCCCCCCCCCATGTTTATTTTTTTAATGATACATCATCTGAAACAATTTAACCCATGAAATCACTGAAACATGATCAAATGTGAAATTCATTCATCCTCCTCTCAATTTCATGACATATGTTGTTTCATTCATCTCAGAAGGATCTCATCATCATGATATAGAAAAAGGAACATTGGGTGGCCCAACGTTCAATGAGATACATCCTCATCAACTGCCTCCCATGATAGGTACATCTATTCCTATCCTAGAAATCTGGTTGGTAGATTCCAGATCCATCTTAAAATAGTGTCTTATGGAAGTTTATTTTCCCTTTATTTTTATGCAAGCTGAATACCTTATTCAGTGGACTTTTGTTTCCGGGATTGGGTGGGATAAACTACCCCTTGGTCTCTTCTAGAACACCATCCCTTATTGGGTTTTGGATTCATCATGAAGGGTGTGGGTCTAGAATTATAAGGCCTTTTGTCCGGTTTTCTCTTCTAGGGATTAATTTATCATTTTTAGGTCAAGTACCAGTAGGATTGTGGGTTGATGAAAACACACTATATTTTTATGGACTTTGGAGGTTCATTTTGAACACAGAACTTCTCTAGTTGTAGTGAGGATGTCCCATATAGTGTTTCCTCTCCTATTTTATAACATGTATTTTTATAGAAAAATTAGAGATTATATAGCACACTTTTTCATGTGGACATCAACACTATATATCATAAAGTGGATTTTGTGGCCTTAATTTTTGTAAAAGTTCATGTATCCAATCGTCCACTGCCACAAATTTTTATTGTTTATGGTGATTTCACTTTTTAGTAGAAACGACTCTTCTATCCCTCAGTGGATTATTTTGGTTCATTCATACATCATCAATGCCACTCTATGCCAATGTTTTGGGAATCCTAAGCCATCCGTAAAACCCCACCGATAGGTTTTGTATCTAGTAGTGTTATATATTCTTCAAAGACGGTGGTTAAACATGGATTTGTGCATATAAGATTAGGTGTGTATGTGGGTTATCTATCTCTTTATATATTTGTAGTTTTTTAGGAGGTCTTGGGTATCAAGGATATAGGGTGTCAATGATAGAAGAGAATACATTATCACTTTTCCATATATATTTTTATATTTCCATAGTTTCAAGGGTGGATCACTATTCAATATAGAATTATACCATGGATTTTTTACTTTCATGATTTGGTATCATTCAAAACCTTAATTGTTTTTAATTTTTATATGACCCCCACATTATGGTTTGTCTAAATATTGAAATTTAACATCATCAGGGCTGGGAGTTGGTAGTATTCTCACCTAGAACAGACAATCTAAATGAGACAGATCTCTTCCTGTCAGCTATCTTATAAACTTATCAATACAATTGTTTCAATATCTTTATATGATTCTCTATATTTGATTGTGGTTCAAGTTGACTCAATTATGCCTTAACTTGTCTTACATTCTCATTATAGCTGTTTATTGCTAGATATTTCCATAAAATGCAGTTTTCTTATCTTACAACTCAATAAAATTATTTATACACTCATGAGAGAGGAAAGGGAAATATTCTGAAATGAAATACTTCATTTTATGGAATGCTCAGGGTATGAGAGCTCTGGTGATAACTGATTTTTTGGTAATTGAAATGACGTACTATAATAATTCCCATGTAGAGATTCTAGAACCTAGAAAACACCCCAATAATATAATGTATTTCACTCATAGGACAGTATTTCATGGTTTCATGAATTGGAAACCTTATATTAATTTTTTCTATATATTTGAGAACAATTTTATTTATATAGTAAATCTCTTATTAGGATAGCTTCTAAAACTCTAGTTATAGTAAATTCATTTGTATTTAAAATTTGATATGGTAGGAAGGGAGACCCTCTAGTTTTATCTAATATGTTTCAACCCAATGGATGATTTATGATTGGTTGGGGGGATTTATGAGTATCCTTGTATGAACCAAGATTTTGGATATAAAAGGCTTTGGAATATTCTTGAAATTATTCCACAGCAGCTCCCTCAGACGGTGTGCAATTCTGAGCCATGCAGTGCCTGGAATTAAATTTTCAGTGCGTTCACACTGGAATCATCAAATAAATCCGATAACTCCGAAATGGTGATCTGGATTAGATATCTGAGTGTACGGATGGGTCTGGAATGTGGTTTTTACCGTAGGAACGACATAAAACATGGCGGCGCGGGATGTTTGGAACCCTCGCTCGCTTTTGGAACGTGAAACAAAAAAATAATTAATTAATTATTTTAACAAGTTAACTCAAGAGTCTCTTAAACGGTGGCTCGTATTGGAAAACTGAGGGCACCGTTGAGTTCAGAGCATGCCGTTTACCCTAGGAGGGGTGTAAGTTTCACGGGCGTGGGCCGTTTGTGAAAAATGGCTCCAGGGGCGTTTTCGTGAATTGGTGTATTTAGGCGTTCAGTTTTATAACATTTGAACGGGGTCTCAGATTAAAATTCAAAGACTACCGTTGCGTTTAGTGTGTGGTTTTTATCCTAGGGGAGGCTTAACCCCAACCCTGTCGGGTGTTCGGGTTCGGGCCGACGGGCGTGTGGTTAAGTGTTTTCTATTTAAAAACATAACCCACTCCTCTCCTCTCCTTCTTCTTCCCTGGCACCACCAGCTCCCAATGATGAAATAGGAATCTCCTCCTCCCATCCTCACCTTAGGCAAGCCAACAGTGTGGCGGCGGACCCTCTGTGAAGCGTCAGGCAACGCCCTCGCAGGTAGGATCGTTGCAGTTTTATTTTTTTATTATTCCCGCAACTACTTTGATTTAGATTATATGCATAAATTTTTTTTATCCTAGAAAAAAGCACATAATCTTTTAGTATAATTTATGATCTTTCCAACACATCTTTCGGTTTCTAATTTAAAGTCCTGAGTCCTCCGTAATCGCTCGCCGAAGTTTGCGGGTTTTCGGTTTCCGGCGGGTTCGAGCGGCGGGGGGGGGGGGGGGGGGGGGGTCTCAGAAGGCGGCGCGACAAAGGCGCAGGGCGGTAGCCTTCAGCGGAGGAGGAGTCCAGGGATTCGGTCGGGGCATGCGGTGTCGGCTGAAGCTCACGGAAGACGACAGGGCACCAGGCAGAGGCGCTCCACGGCGCGGAGCGCAGACCGAGGTCGCGCTGTGCGACCCCACAGCCAGACCAAGACCTGCCAAAGGCGGATCTCCGCGTGCGAAGAGACCGGCCTTTAGGCCAGTCAGTGGGTCAGTGGACTGCGGGTCCATGGCCGGCCCGCGCAGCCAAACCGCGGGTCGGCCTGGGCAGGCCGGACTGGCCGGTCCAGGCCGGTCCAGCCCATGGGGCCTTGCCCCCTCAGTTTTCAGACGCCCGTATTTTCCGCTACGGGCGTCCATTTTGCGTACCGTCTGCGGCTGTGGAAACGTATCAACGAGGCGAGTATATTGTTATGGTTTTGGGAATTTTTAATTCCAGAAACGAGGGGCCTAGGAGGTGCGATGCGTCTTTAAGTGCTTTGACGTTTTTCCGGGAGATCTTGTTTTGGATTGAGGAGACGCGTCCGATGTCCGTTTTGAACATCATCAGCGGCATTGGGACCCTGGTTTCGAGGCGGGGTTTTCCAATGTGATTTTGGGCGTTGAAGCCAGAGTGGAGGCGTGGGCCCTGCATCCCGTCTTTTGAGCTACGAGTAGCATTTAGAGACATTCTCATCGGGCGTCCGTTCGGGGCGTGCGAGCAGTTGATTTTCGGTGTTTGTCTGAGGTCATTGCAATGGTGCAATCCGCCCGCTCTAATTTGGCACGATGGTGCGGGCCCAATGAGGGTCGTTTGACCGTTGACGGTGATTTCCCATCTCTATCACTGGGCGACCGTTTTGGACAAGTGAATATTCCATCTTGTGTACTTTTTCAAGAGGATCGTAACGGTGCGATCTGTTAGTTGTGTTTTGGGACCGGGATGTGGGTCCCACGTAGCACCGCTCGTACACGGTAAGCCGGGATGTATATTTTTCTCCGTATATCCATTCCACTCAAGTGAGTAGTGAGTTTGACGTCTTTTACCGAGAGCATTGTGATGATGCAGTTTTCCCGACCCTTTTCGGGGACGTGGTGTGGGTCCCACCCGACCTGGCTATGGTGAACAGTACCTTTTTAACTGGGTGTCCATTTTGGGTGATTGAGTAGTCATTCCTGTGGGTTTTTTCGAGGGGATCGCAGTGATGTGATCCATTTGTTCAGCTTTGAGATCTTTGGTTTGGCCCCACATGGGTTGGTTACGGTGAATAGTACCTTATTCACCGGTTGACCGTTTCAGGTGAGTAAGTAGTCTATCTCGTGTGGTTTTTCGCAAGGATTACAACAGTGTAATCTATTTAGGCGAGCGGAGCCTCATAAATGATCTTATTAAATATGTAAATATGAAGGTTCACTGGTGGCAGTTCTTCTACCTTATTTGTAGCAGACCCTTGGCAAGTGATTGCGTGCACTCTCGTGTCAGTGATGTAAATGCTTGAAGAGATGTGGTTGGCTGTGCCTCAACTGTTGAGGTGGCAGGTTGGAGTTGTTATGTTCACGCCTTCACGTTGACGTTGTGTTCCGGGTACACGTTAGCCTTTGAGCTGGAAATGTGGTATACTATGGGAGTATACGGGAACGCTGGGAGGTACATTTGGAGGTTGGTACCAAAGAATGTTTGTGCAGTTGGTTGGGGTTGACTTTGGGCCACACGTCGTGTGGGCCCCATGTCTGTGTCGTGTTCTGCTTTATGTAATTTTGACCTCTCATGATGTAGAGGGTCCTGTTCTCATCTGTTGACCAGCAGGGTTGAGTTTTCCCCTGGTTCTGTTCTCGTTTGGCCAACAGAGATGGTCTGGTTCCTCTGTTTCTTCACCTGTGAGGGGTTTCAGTACCATGCCCTTTCATCAGACTGTAGCACCGTGTGCGAAAACGGGTGTTCATACAGGGTGGGTGTTTTCCCCACTTTCTGGGATGAGTTGACTCGGGCCGCTTCGACAGTGACTCAGCCGATTAGAGCGTGATCGGCTTGTGAGGCCTAGGGAGATTCTACCGTCACTCAGTGATCTCTGGTAGAGTTATTGTGGATTCGGTGTGACCAACACATTACGCGAGCACCGATCCTTTACCCATGAGGTTTTTCCCAGCAGGGTTGAGGTTGTTTCGAGCAGGGATGGCCAGTGGGTTACCATCCAGGAGGGATGGCCAGAGTTCCCCGATGCCGGGCTTAACTCCAGCTAGGCTGGGCAGTGGTCCCTGATGTTGGGCTTACCTCCAGCTAGGCTGGGCAGTGGTCACCGATGTTGTGTTACCTCCAGCTGGGCTGGGCAGTGGTCCCGTCACTGACTTTAGCCGGGTCGCCCTCTAGTGTATTACCATTTTACGGGACCGCGTAGTGTGGCACCCGTTGACTCTTGTCGGGTTTCCCTATAGTGGGAACCCATCGACTTCCAGGGACCCTCCAGTGGGGCTGGGCATGGGGTCGCCAGTCCACTTTGAAGAGACCTCTCGACTGCGGGGCAGTGACGAGTTGTGGTTGACGTTCCACCAGAACTCTCAAGTACGAGGAGCGCTTTTCCCACCGAGAAGCATCCTTGTGACGTAACCAAAAACTAGGCGGGTGAGTTAGTGCTGCCCAAAGTGGATAGTTTCGAGGTGCGGTGATTTGAGCCCTTGACTTGCAGTTTGGGGAAGATGTACGAGATGCTGAGCATCGATGGTGTTTACTTCTGGGACTAGTCGTGACTCACTTTCTTGGGATAAGCTATGGGATATAGATCCCCTTACAATATTGTTTGGGCTTCTTGATTGAGCATATGGTTATGAATATACCTTGTTTGTGGTACCCACTTCTTGGGTTTTTGTTACTCTCCTTCCAGGAGAGACGAAGAAGTGCGGGGTATGCCACGTGATTTCCGTGTCTCGCTTCTCGTGGTTAGACGAGACTACACTCCATCTATAGGTAGTGAATACTCGATGAGAAGTTCATCTTCTCACCATTTCCATCTCCTTTTGTCTGGATGAGTCTACCTCATTCCTCTTTTTGGGTTGATCCAGACTCTCTACTGTTACTCTTCTGAGCTCTCTCTTGTACTCCTTTACTATTCCCTTTTCAATCTACTACTCACCATTAGGTACCTCTTTTGTTGCTCCATTGTGCCTTTGGGGTATCCTTCTGAGTATTCTTATACTCACCCCTTCTTGGGCTTTTCCCGCACTTGGTGTGCCCTTGTAGTCGATGGATAGGTTGGTCGTGACTTCAGTAGAGCTTAGGAGTTCGGGAGATTGGACCGCGTATAGAGGTCGTAGTCAAGTTTCCAGTGGGGGACCCTTCCAGATGTTTTTGCTTTTGTTTACCTGTTGTCGGGTTGTGGCACTTTTCTGGTTGGGCATCTATTTTTCCCTTTTCTTTTCAGCTTTTACTTTGTACTGTTTAGAGGTCGATGCAGTATTGTGGTTTATTTATAGCAGTTTCTACTTTTCTTTTCTTTTTTACTCTACACTTTTGCATTGAGTGTGCTGCATGTGTGTGTAAAAGTACTAAGGTAAAGGCCTCCCTGAGTTGTTTGGCCTTCGGTGTTGTCACTATCCCCTGGCCTATGGAGGCGGGCTTGGGTTAGTTGCGGCTCGAGCCTAGGTGGGGTCGGGTCATGACAAAGTGTTATCAGAGGGAGGTTTTTTCCTTGGGACGTTGTTCGGATGTCCCTAAAAAAGGAATTGGTTGGGATTTAGGGAAACAGTGTTAACGTGTCTCGAGAGAAGCTCTCAGGCCAGGGAGTCCAGTGATGGTGCGGCGGCCGACGTATCCATTCACCAGGACCTTGATAACCCGCTTGTCGACTCGGCATGCTGAGACACTCGTTGCAGGGAAAATTGGTTTGTGCATCACATAGTATTGAGTCTTTGACTATCCTTATTGATTCAGCTCCACGTCGTTGTTATTGGTATATACATATATTCTCATCTGACCGCGATACTCCTTGATAATATTCAAGATGTCTCCACGAAGACAGCCAGCCAGGATACTAGCTTTGGTTCTTGAGGATGACCCGGTGAGCTACGAGGCCACAGTCCAGGACCCATCATGCGATCCCTTTCTCTGGGTGGGCCTATAACAGCACCCCCACCAGGTGAGCAGCAAACAACTTCAGCCGAGTAGGCTGAGCTTGAGCGCAGGTTGAGCGCTCTCTGTGAGTTCCAGTGGCAGAGACCGCTGATGTTCAGTGGTGAGCCAAACCCTCAGGCAGCAGAGGTTTGGCTCGAGACAGTGGTTCACCTTTTCAGGCTTGTGCAGACGCCGACAGATCAGAGAGTGGCTTTGGCAACCAACCCTTTTCGTATAGCAGCTTGGAGTTGGTGGAGTCTGGTGACTTAGAGTTTTGGGAAGTCATCACTTTCGTGGGGAAAATTTCAGTTGTTGTTCTATGAGGAGTTTTTCCCTTTCTTCTTGCACTCCGTTCAGATTCAGGAGCTCCTTCAGTTTCAGCAGGGAGGGATGACGGTGGCTGATTACGCGGCTAGTTTTGCAGACCATGCACGCTTTTACCCGTACTTGGTCCATGACGACAACATCTGAGCGCGGAAGTTTGAGTAGGGTCTCCACCGAGAGATTATCGATTCCATAGTACCCTTGGTAATTTACACATATGATGGGGTGCTAGGGCAAGTGAGAGTGACAGAGAGCTTCGTGTCACGTTCTACAGTTGGTGGTGGCAGTAGGAACGTTGGAGCCAAGACGTCTGCCACAGCTAGCGGGCATCGGCAATCAGAACCTCAACATAGATGGATTTATGACAACCGGACTCAGGGGCGTGTTCGTGCACCACAGTGGTTCCGGAGGGCAATAGTACAACCCAGAGAGAGTCGGTTCTATGATTGCGATGGGCGAGGTCACCTGGCACGGGACTACCCGACCAGACATGCAGAGAGCTTCGGGCAGGCAGCATGTGCACCACTACGACGAAGGCAGCGTCATGATCAGAGTATTACCCAGATAGGTGGTGCTAGAAGAGGAGCGGGAGGAGCTGGAAGTGGAGGACGACCTTAAAGGGTCTTCCCATCACCACTAGGCAGTTCATGTCAGGTTCTGGGAGCTGATAGTTGGAACCACAGATAGCCGCGAGCTTTAGATGTCTATGATCCTACAGATCCTGAGGTGTTAATAGGTACACTCTACAGCTCTTCTACTTTTTGTAGTAGAATTGTTAGACTTTGCGTGTGAAATTATTTTCTCCTCGCTCCTAGCTAGGGTTGATACCAGGGTGGTGCGGGGCGTCGGTGTAACCCTGTGTTGGTAAGGAAAAAGGTGTGTGACCTTTTTCTCTAGTCGATGGTATCGACTCCTTCACCTTTCGAGCGTGTAAGAGAGTCTTGGTTTTGGTACATCGACTGTGAAATATTGCGTAACCAGATATCCTTGGGTGTTTCACCATATAGATGTTCTGAAGGAGGGAATCACCAGACCTTGTTCCTGGTGTGGGCGGTGATTCCAGTCGCGGCGTGCGACGTAGGGGTTCGTTCGGGGAGGTGAGCTACCCCCGAGGGGCTTCGAGCCTTTTGAGAATGTGCGAAGGGATGGAGAGGTTCCCTACCGCCTTTCCCTAACCCCAAGGGGTAGTTTGGGTCCATAGCGTCTCCCACGTGACTCACCTTAGGAGATGTGTGTGTTCCTCTATGAACGTCATCGGCAAGGGAAGACCTCACGTGAATAGGTCAGACCCTTTGTTCTTTGTGCGGTGATGCGAGAATGTGCATGAGTTCTTCTGGGTACGGGAGAGCCAGGTGTGGGCTTAGTACCCTTAGTTGTTCCTTCATTTTTATTTTCAGGGATGAAAAGCGTGAAGGAGGGAATGATGTAAGAACCCAGTTTTTGGCTATAAAAGACTTTGGAATATTCTTGATATTTTCCAGAGCAGCGCCCTCATACGGCGTGCGATTCCGAGCCCCGGAGTGGCCGAAATGAAATTTTCAGTGCGTTCACACTGGAAACGCCAAATAAATGTGATAAATCCTAAATGGTGATCAGGATCAGATATCTAAGTGTACAGATGGGTCTGGAATGAGGTGTTTACTATAGGAATGACATAAAACATGTCGGCGTGGGATGTTTGTACCCCTCGCTCGCTTTCGGAACGTGAAACAGATAAATTAAATAATTAATTTATTCTTTTAACGAAATAACTCAACCGTCTCTTAAATGATGGCTCGGATTGGAAAACTGAGGGCACCATTGATTTTGGAGCATGTCATTTACCCTAGGAGGTGTGTAAGTTTCACGGGTGCAGGTCGTTTGAGAAAAATGGATCCAGGGGCGTTTTCGTAATTTGGCGGCTTTGGTCGTTCAGTTTTATAACTTTTGAACGGTGCCTAAGATTAAAATTTCGAGACTGCCGTTGCGTTCAAAGCGTGTTTTTTAACCTAGGGGAGGCATAATCCCGACCCCGTCGGGAGTTCGGGTTCGGGCCGACGGGCGGGTGGTTAAGTGTTTTTTATTTAAACACATAACACACCCTTCTCCTCTCCCCTTCTTCCCTGGCACCATTAGATCCCAATGACGAATGAGGAAGCTCCTCCTCCCCTCCTCCGCTCCGACAAGGCAATGGTGCAGTGGTGGACTCTCCATGAAGCGTCGGGCAACGCCCTCGCAGGCAGGATCGTTGCGGTTTTATTTTTTTTATTATTCCCGCACCTAATTTGAGTTAAATTATATGCATCAATTTGTTGTTTGATCCTTGAACAAATCTAATAATCTTGTAGTATAATTTATGATCTTTCAATCATATCTTTTGGTTTCTAATTTGGAGTCCCAAGGCCTCCGCAGTCACCCGCCGAAGTTTGCGGGTTTTCTGTTTCCGGCGGGTTCGAGCGGCGGTGCAGGGTCCCTAGGAGGCGGCGAGGGGGCTCTCGAAAGGCGGTGCGGCTAAGGCGCAGGGTGGAGGAATTCAGTGAAGGAGGAGGCCAGGGCTTCGGCCGGGGCATTTAGGGTCGGCCAGACCCCGTGGACAAGGAGTGGGCGCCATGCGGAGGAGCTCCGCGGCGCGGAGTGGAGACCAGGTTCGCGTTGTGTGTCCCCGCGGCCATACCAAGACCCGCCAAAGGCGGGTCTCCACGTGAGAAGCGGCCAACCTTCAGACCGGTTGGTGGGTCAGTGGAATTCGGGTCCATGGCTGGCCCGTGCGGCCAAACCGCGGGCTAGCCCGGGGCGGGCAGACTGGCCGGTCCAGCCCGGTCCGGCCAAGGGGCCTTGCCCCCTCAATTTTCGGACGCCCGTATTTTCCTTTACGGGTGTCCGTTTTTCATGCCGTCTGTGGATGTGGAACTGTATCGACAAGGCGAGTATTTTGGGTTGTTTTTGGGAATTTTTAATTCGCGAAATGAGGGGCCTCGGTGGTGCGACGCATCTTTTTGTGGTTTGACGTTTTTCTGGGAGATCTTGTTTTGGACAGCGCGGACGCGTCCGACGTCCGTTTTGAACGTCGTCAGGGCCGTTGGGACCCTGGTGTCGAGGTGGGGTTTTCCAATGTGGTTTCAGGCGTTGAAGCCGGAGTTGAGGCGTGGATCCCAGGGCCCGTCATTTGAGCTGCGAGCAGCGTTTAGAGGCTTTTTCATCAGGCATCCGTTCGGGGCGTGCGAGGAGTTGATTTTGGGAGTTTTGGGAGGGCATTGCAATGGTGTAATCCACCCGCTCTAATTCGGCACGATGGCGCGGTCCCCATGAAGGTCATTTGGGCATTGACGGTGATTTTCCATCTCTATCACCGGGCGGCCATTTTGGACAAGTGAATAGTCCATCTTGTGTCATTTTTCAAGAGGATCACAATGGTGCGTTCCGTTAGTTGTGTTTCGGGACCGGGATGCGGGTCCCACATAGCACTGCTCGTGCGTGGTAAGCTGTAATGTATCTTTTACTCCAGATATCGGTTCCACTCAAGTGAGTAGGGCTTTTGACGTGTTTTTCCATTAGAATTACGATGACGCAGTTCGCCCGTCCTTTTTTGGGGACGTGGTGTGGGTCCCACCTGACCTGGCTATGGTGAATAGTACCTTTTTCACCGGGTGTCCATTTTGGGCGGTTGAGTAGTCAATCTTGTGTGTTTTTTTGAGGGGATCGCATTGGCGTGATCCATTTGTTCAAATTCTTGATCTTGGGTTGGGCCCCACACGGGTTGGTTACGGTGAATAGTACCTTATTCACCGGTTGACTGTTTCGGGCGAGTAAGTAGTCCATATCGCGTGTTTTTCCGCATGGATTACAATGGTGTAATCTGTTCAGGCAATTAGAGCCTTTTACACGATCTTACTAAATGTGGAAATATGAAGGTGCCCTAGTGGCGGTTCATCTAACTTTTTTGTAGCAGACCCTTGGCATCTGATTGCGTGCACTCCCATGTGAGTGATGTAAATGCTTGAAGAGATGTGGTTGGATGTGCCTCAGCTGTTGAGGTGGAAGGTTGGAGTTGTTATGTTCATGCCTTCGCGGTGACATTTGGTGCCAGAAGCATGTTAGCCTTTGAGCTGGAAACGTGGTATACACTTGGAATATACGAGAATGCTGGGAGGTACCCATGGATGTTGGTACCTAAGAATGTTTGTGCGCTTGGTTGGGGTTAACTTGGGGCCACAGGTCGTGTGGGCTCCATGTGCGTGTCATGTTCTTCTTTACGTAATTTTGGCCTCCCGTGACGTAGAGTGTCATGTTCTCGTCTGTTGACCAGCAGGGTTGAGTTTTCCCCTGGTTCTGTTCTCGTTTGGCCGACAGATATGGTCTAGTTCCTCTATTTCTTTAGCTGTGTGGAGTTTTAGTACCGTTCCCTTTCCCCATACTACAACACCGTGTGCGACTACGGTTGTTCGTACAGTGTGGGTGTTTTCCCCACTTGTTGGGATGAGTTGACTCCGTCAGCTTTGATAGTGACTCAGCGGATTAGAGCGTGATCGCCTTGTGAGGCCTGGGGAGATTCTCCCATCACTCTTTGTTCCCTGGTAGAGTTCTTGTGGATTAGGTGTGACCAACACATTACGCTGGAACCGATCCTCTACCCAGGAAGTTATTTCCATCAGGGCTGAGGTTGTTTCCAGTAGGGATGGCCAGTGGGTTCCCATCCAGCAGGGATGGCCAGAGCAGTTCCGATTTTACATCCAGCGGGGCTGGGTATTGGTCCCTGATGCCGGGCTTACCTCCTTCTGAACTAGGCATTGGTCCCTGATGTCAGGCATACCTCTATCTGGGCTAGGCAGTGGTCTTGACGCCAACTTTAGCCGGGTCTCCCTCTAGTGGATTACCCTTTTACGAGACGGGGCAGTGTGGCACCTGTCGACTCTTGTCGGGTCTCCCTATAGTGGGAACCCATCGACTTCTAGGGTCCCTCAAGTGGGACTGGGCAGGGGGTCGCCTGTCGACATTGAGGAGACCACTCGACTGCGGGCCAGACGTACGGGATGCGGGGCAACGATGGTGTTTACTTCTAGGACTGTTGGCGACTCACTTTCTTGGGATGAGATACAGGATAGAGATCCCCTTACAATCTTGTTTGGGATTCTTTATTGAGCATATGGTTATGTATATACCTTTTTTCTGGTACCCACTTCTTGGGTTTTGGTTACTCTTTTTCCAGGAGAGGCGAAAAACGTGAGGTATGCCACATGCTTTTCGTGTCTAGCTTCTCGTGGTTGGATGAGTCTACTCTCCTGCAATAGGTAGTGAAGACTCGACGAGAAGTTCATCTTCTCACAGTTTCCAGCTCCTTATGTCTGGACAAGTCTACCTCCTTCCTCTTGTTGGGTTGAGCTGGACTCTTTACTGTTACTCTTCTGCACTCTCTCTTTTACTCCTTTATTATTCCATTTTCGATCTACTACTCACCCTTTGGTACCTCTTTTGTTGCTCCCTCGAGCCTTTGGGGTATCCTACTGTGTATTTTTATACTCACCCCTGCTTGGGATTTTCCCGCACTTTGTGTGCTCTTGCAGATGACAGACAGGTTGGTCGTGACATTAGTGGAGCTTAGGAGTTCAGGAGTATGGACCGCGTGCGGTGGTCATAGTCAGGTTTCAGGTGGGGGACCCTTCCATATGTTTTTGCTTTTGTTTACATGTTGTCGGGTTGTTGCACATTTCTGGTTGGGCATGTTTTTCCCCTTTTCTTTTCAGCTTTGACTTTGTATTGTTTAGAGGTCCATGCACTCTTGTGGTTTATTTATAGCAGTTGGTACTTTGCTTTTCTTTTCTACTCTGCACTCTTGCATTGAGTGTGATGCATGTGTGTGTACAGGTACTCATGCAATGGCCTCCTCGAGTTTTTTAGCCTTCGGCGCTTGTTGCCAGCCCCTGGCCTATGGAGGCGGGCTTGGGGTAGTGGCAGCTCGTGCCCGGGTGGGGTCAGGTCGTGAAAATCAAGGATTCATCAAAGATGAAAGGATGTGGGTTGAATCCTCAGAAGACCGGACTATAACTTTTCTATTTTTCAATCTCTAATGGGATGAGGGGTTTGAGATTCATCGGTGATAAATTAACAGGGTGTAAGAATAAAAAGGGGATCCATCACACTAATAGTAGAGAGAATCATTGTATTGATAAAATTCATGTCACTTGTCTATTTCCTTATGATATATTTCTACTCATGGTTTATTCTATTTCGGATCAAGTCCCCTTATTTATGGACCTCGAATATAGTATAGATCATTCCAACCGTTTCATCTTCTACATTATATGGTATATGGATCCCGGTTTTCTCGATGAGAAAATTAAGTATCAGAAAAAACCCATGAATGGGAATCTACAGGTTGAAATTCATTACAAACTCAAATGATGATCATTTTATTTACTTATTTGGAATCAAAACCTGCACTAACATTTAATGGACTCGGATTTTGATAAATTGGATAGTAAAAGAGATGAATAATGTATTAATTATAAGTTGAATGGACATATTTTTAATGAAGTTATTTCCAAAAAAGACAACATTTAGATATGATATAGGAAGGGGATAGAGGTTCCCTTGAATTATCTAGGTCTAGGAGGACTATTAAATTGGATTGTAAGTCATCGTATTTTCATAACTTCATTAGAGAGATGATGTGAAATTGTTTTCTCAACATGGGGTTGGAGTGTGGATAATTAAAATGTGATCTAGAGACTGTGTGTAGTAAAATCGATACTAATTTTAAAACCCTTCTAGATGGTGTTGATCTTAGTATGAAGGACTAGTATTTTAGGGTCCATTCATATACTATTCATGCTATTAGTAGTGTGGTTCTAGATTATCTAAATTATTTCATTGGTTTTTTTGAGAAGAGGATGAAGATGGAGAGGTTTTCATATCCCTTATCCCTGAAATCACACCCAAGCCTGAATAATTTCCAGTATCCATCTATGTAAAATCATGGTATCTCATTAAGAAATAAAATTTTCATAAAATTTAGTATTTTTTGGGTAGTGAGCATCCCAGGGTGGCTAATGGTAAAACATTGCTTCTCATTGTAATGGTTAAAACCCCTTATTTCTTAATAAATTATGAATCATAAGAATGTGAACCAATTCGTACACGGTATTGGATATTATTATCAATTGATGGATTAACATGTATATTCATGAATGTTATTTTGTGGATTGACATGGTTTCATTTTATAAAGATCCTTGAAAGAGGAATTTGATTTGTAATTGGATATGGTTTGTCATATTAAACCTAAAACCACATAGTATAAAAAAGATATATTTTTTGATATTAAAAACCTTATGGAATGATGGAATTAAAATTCATTGTCATGGTAATTAATTGAATGGGTTTTTATAACTGTGTGTTTGATGAAATATTTAGGTGCTTTAGTTATTCTTCGGTTTTATCACTCATATTAGAAAAAAATGGGGGTTCGTTAGATCTATCATGGGAATATGATGGGGTGATCCACTATTACCCTCTAAATTTATTCTTGGTCAATTCACTATAAATATGTTCTTATCATGATGTACCGACAATTTGTCCATATTCTCTTTTCATATCATGACTAATATCACTATAATTACTCATATTCTTCTTGTGTATGATATTATTATATATATTAATAGGAATATGATATCCATATAGAATATAAATATATAATTTATGTAGTATGGAAAATGTATTTTAAAAATTATTAGTAATAATAAACTTGAATATATATTGGAATTATAAATTCAGAATGTTGTACTTATAAGATACAAAGAACACAAGGTATTCTTAAGAAGTTGTTTTATAAAGAATTTATGTGTTCTCCAACCACCATGGGGATAATTTAGATACATAATTTTTGGGGAATGGTTGAGAAAATTTATAATCACATCAATAATTTGGAAAATATATTTTGATCCTTTATTGTATTAATTACACTAGTAAATTTCATGATTTTATCCCTTCCCATGCTCATATTTTCAGTTCTTAAGGTTCCCAAAAGATTTGTGAGAAACATTAAAAATATCATGATTTCTATCATATGGGATGCTCAATCAAGGGGTTTTTTATCACTATGAATTATGGTATAGGAATTCTATGTTATTGGATTTGATGGGTATTAAATTGATATGTGATATGAATCTCATGTACTATGTGTGGGTAATGTGGGATTGGGGTTCTGTAGCGAGTCGTTCACATTGGAATAAATTCATTTCATACAAATATATTGATAAATGTGATATATTTATGGGAATAATTGTGTTACAATTGTTATGTATTTTTGAAAATGTTCCAACAATTCAACAAATGTTTTGATGCATTATTGGGTGTCATGATATTAATTTTCGGAACCATAATTGGTGAAAGTTGAACTAGGATTTTTGGGGTTTTCATCTTCGATAATTTATTTATATCAATAAATATTATTCCCAACCATTATACATTAGGTTTTAAATAAAAAATATGTTGATATTTTATAGAATAATCATGCAGAACAATGATCCTGAAGATTTGTTTGTCTCATGTTCGTCATTGTCCCACTTCTCAGACATGTCTTATAGATTTTTTGTTCCATTGAGTAACATGTTGGATGAATGAAGGGATTTCCCCTAAATTCATGAAATTATAGCTGAGTTTTTATTTATTTTTTTAGTTTCATTAGACACTAATAAATTCCCACTTTTACTAAGTTTAATCCTAAATGAATTTTTATCACTTCTCAGTGCACAGGTTTCCTTTGTTTCTTTGAAGAATCATTGTTTAAATTATTCTTCAAAATACATTGTGTGGCTATAGTTTGGAATAATCCTTGAATTTTTATATATTTTCATCCAATAAAACACAATTGAATATTTTTTCATGTAATAGATGTATATTATTGGTAAAACAATTTGGAACAAATATAAAGATTCATCCTTATGGTGTTAGACTCTTAGACAATTTGGAATGCTAGAAATAATTCTTGAGTAGATGGGATCATCAACTCTCACATGGTAGTGGTCTCTTGATTCCACAACCTACTGATTTATATGGAGGATCTGTTGAAATATTGTGTTAGGGAAGCCTTGTTATGACGTTTCATGGTGGGGATAACCTATTTCTGGGGACTCAAGTAGTGAATACTCATGGAAGATGGTTCAAATAGATTTTGTTGAGTAATGTATTCTCAATTAGCACATATGGATCATACATCCATGGAATCATGTGGGGAGGGGTTATGGCCTATGCATCTAGAAGCTTGTGGTGGTGGATTTTTCTAATTTATATTTATATGAATATTCTCTTCTTGTGAAGGCCTACGAACTAATCAACATGACTTAGGACTTTGATAATAATAATATCAATATGGATTCAGTTGAAATTGATTCAATTATCATTTACAGATCGGTCATTGAACAATTTTCTATTACATGTTCTATTATTTATTGAATTTATATATTTATGATACATCATAACAATTGCGTGGAGGTGAAACATATATTTCATGAAGGGAACAATGTTTTAGTTTTTCAATCTTCATGGCCACTCAGGATGAAATCTACACTATATATTCTATTATATGATATATGCCAAATTATTATGTTAATATGGTTATGAAATATGTTCCTAATATAGATAAAATTAGGCATAACATAGGTTTTGTATGTGGATATTTATCTTCTTAATAAAATTTTACTCATATAATTGATGGAATTACACATGCCTCTTAGTGGGACTATGATTTTAGATCTTGGACTGTGAGTTCATTTTTCTTTATATTTAGAACGATCTCATGTAAGTTGTTTGAGATTCTTCTGGTTGAAATTTTTAATCTTAGGAAAATCCCATTTCTTATAGTGGTGAGTGGATATAACGAGGAATGTCATGGAGATTTTATTAGGATACCTCTACATACATAGGTCTATATTCAAATAGATCTTCACCTTATTACAATTCCATTTTCTATGAAATAATATCAGATGAAACAACTAAGTTAAATGAGATTAAAGACCAGCACATGGATCATAAGTCAATGTTATTTATTCATCCATTCATGTCACCATGGGATTTTCCTATTCAATTTTCCATGAAGGTAAACATATGCCTTAATAATTTTATATACGATCAAAATCATAATCTGTTGACTATTACGAACAAAAATCCCACTAAAAATATTGATAATACTTTTTATCAAATAATTTGGGATTTTTGGTGTTATAAAACTGAGATTCCATTGGGGTACCATCTGTTGAGTATCTCGTAATAAGGTATTCGTAACATAGTCTTCAGGTGATGGTTGGAAAATTTTAATTCCTTATTATTCTTTTAATTATCAAAATTTCCCTTGCTGTATTAATGATATAAATTTACTTAACATTCCATCTATTTGGAAACATTTTATCATTATGTCTGTTAATTATAATTTAGTGCACGCCATGTCATATGATGAGTATAATCATATGTTGGATATGATCCTTAAAAAAATTGAATAAACACACCTATATTGTAATATTTATAAATATGATGTTTGGATCCAATGATTGAAATTTCTAGTGCATATTAAATATAGGAGGGGAATCACAGTGGATCCTTAAACGATTTGTGAGTAAATTTCATTGAATTGGCGTAGAAATTTTTTTGACATTAAATGATTATTAGGATTATAATGTTATTACATCTTGTTTGATTAGCAATTCTATATTATTTAATTTTTAAAAATTGGTTTAAGCCTAAACAGTGTGATGTATGAGTGTAATAACAAATGATATAGCTAATTAAATGAGATGAAGATGTAGTCAAATTCAAATCTAGTTTTGATTCAGGTTTAAACTAGCTCGGTTTATCATGGTTATTTAAATTCATGAAGTATGGTAATTGGATTTTATGATATACTGTTGGAAGGTGGTGGACTTTGTATTTTTCGCATAATGATCTCAAGAGAAGAACTACCCTACTAGTTTCATTGATTTGACAACAATTATGAACCATCTCAAAATATTGTTCCTATACCACTTGGGGGAAAACATTATTGTATACTATGAATTTAAGATCCTGATGTATATTTTTTACATAGATGGATGTAAATTTTCAATAGAAATTTTAGTTTTAATAATATCATAATTTCACCTTTTATTTTTCATATACTCTAAGAAATGGAATTTGGTAGTATTTGCATTTAAAACTAATATACTAACCCAATATTCAAAGGAATTAGTGGTGGAGAAATATAAAATTCTATTCTTAAATTAGACATTCATCGAAGTGGATGAGGCTAGATGGTTGTTTTTAATAGCCTCGATGGATGATGAATCATCATGTGATACATATTATCATCTCAAGAAGGAGTCACACATGGATTTAAATCACTTTAGAGAACTCAAAAATGGTGGGAAGATCTTGAGGGATTTCTCTTTGAATCCCATTAATTATTTGTATTTTTAGGTTTTTTTGTTATTATTATATATTTATTTCATGATTTAATGTATAATGGATACTGGTCTAATTTTTCCATTCAAATATGGACTACCAAGATGTATTGTGATATGAGATGCTAGTATTGGTTTCCGTGGATGAGGTGATCTATTGAAGGAATTTTGATAAGGTTCTTAATTATATTAGAATTATAGTAGAGCACTAGATACCTATTGAATTTTTTAAACCATTATGAATTCTAGTATGGAAGTGGGTTTTGATTTCCTTTAACATCATCATTTGATTACCATGGACTACTGGTGGGAAGGTTGTGATTTAAGTGATCATTCAACGACCTATAAAAGCATTCAATTTATTTAATCTTATAGAGATGACTAAGAAGGAGAATCCCATGAACTTTTATGTCTGAGTGGATATTTTTATTCATGGAGTTACTTATATATTTGTTTCTAATATGGACCATCAGTCAACATCAATTGTTTTCCAAATTCTCAAAAGAGGTGATGAGTTGTAAGATAACATTAAGAATGAAATATAATCCATTAATGGATCGGAAGTCTAAAAATATATTTTCTTATCCTTGAGTATATGAATTCACAATGGATGATTTTTTTCTTATATTTATGGTAAATATATCCACCTCTAGTCCAGTTCACATATAGAATCATTTATTAAGACTCAATTAATGTAGCACACATTGAGTAATTTAATGGGTATCCATGTAGAAATCCCTGGTTCTTGGAAGAGTTTGAAGAGTGGACCATAGTGGTACCGAGAAATATTTATGATAAGAATGTGAAAGAGGTGTTTATTTAAAATACATTGGTAAATGTTTAGAATCATAAAAAATATATTATGTAGTTCATATTCATTGCTCGTTAGAATTTAAGGTTGGTGATCTATTACATATTAATACTTCACCTCTATCGGGACACTATATGTTATTTAAGAATAATCATATAACAAAATAGTTTGTTGGATAATTTTTTATCATCAAATTACATGGAAAGGTTGAATATAATTTGGAATTATCATCTTACATAAATTCAATTCATGATACATTAAATTGTTTTTAGATGAAGTGATATCAACTGGACCCCTTAAATGTTGTATAATGGGAGGATGTTGATATAAATATCATAAACTATATAGATGAACAATATATTTATATTTTGGATCATCATTATATGGTCTTATTTAGTAAAAAAATTCCCTAGTTCATGTAATATGGTAGTGTAGATAAGACAACCACAATACATTGGAGTTAGAATAATTAACCAGGTAGCAGGGACATTACCTTACTATTGAGTCTATAACCTTGAGAGATATCTTTGGACAGTATGAATCATGGTGTGGATAATAATTACAGACTTTAGGTCATAATAATTGTCAATATATTTCCTTATAAATTTTATTTTGAGTTCTGAGATGTTTCTCAAGGTCAGAGTTTAATAGTTTGGTTTTTAGGGGAAATATGACATGTGCACTATTAGGAAACACATGTATTCTCACCATGAAATAACAATTTAGGGTTGGGATGTTTTTTATAGTATCATCCTTATGTGTTGAGAATATTTTTTCAAATCATTCATTCCATGGGAAATTCATACATGTTTTTGGGTGGTATTCTAAATGTATCACATGGATTGATCATTGTTTGAAAAACCACACGACCCATATATAAGAAACAATTAGTCTTACCATTTATAATCCCATAGGCCACTCATTGTTGATAATTGTATTAACGAACCATTAATCCTAATAGTTAACCCCAATCAGATCTTTTAAAATTATAGAATTATCCACCTTTAATTTGTTTTTTCTAAACACCTCTTAATCCACATTTTTTCGAACTAAAATTTCCCCATCTCTCTAATGGATTCTCCACTTTCATTCTATGAGGTATTAATTTATTTATGATAAATTTATTTTGAGTAATGATTAATTTTTTATTAGGTTTAATCTCCTTATATAAGATCTTTACTCGACTTAATCTCTCCTAATAACATTATGACCAGATTTGGTTGTGGTTTCCAAATCTAAGTAGTTTGATAGATAATTGATTTTTCTCCTTATGCATCATGCCTTATAGGGACCTAACTGGATAACATCCAAACATCATTCATTTATTTTAGTACTACTGAATTATGATATAGGTAACTACATATATATATATATTAGTGTCAACTACTTATATACTTATTATTATTAACCTATTCATTATGTATGATTTTTAAATTGATTGATTATTTTTTCAAAGGATTTTAAAGTGTTTTTAATTGTGTTTTCATTGAAAATAATTTTTTTTCCCACAATGGACTTGATGAATTTCATCAATGGTGTTTTTGAGATAAGAAACGGTTTTCATGTATGATTGTGGTAATTATTCACTATGGGTTTTTTAATAATTTTTTATCATGGTTTAGAATTGTTTTATGGATATCATGACACATTGGGAAAGATGGGTCCAACTAACAAATTTTATATGAATCGTCAAGATGTGTGATAGTAGTAAGGGTAATTTTGATAGTATTGATAAACACATACAATAACTAATATTTATTAGATATATATTATGCATTTCATAGCATGCAATATTCCTTCACCTGTATGAGTGCATATTCACATTGGTTAGAGGAATATTGTTTAGGGTTTTATAAATGATATTATATCTTATTTTTAGTTTCTCAAATTATTTTCTTGTGAAATATCATAAGATGAGTTTACTTAATCATTCCTGATGTTTTACATGAAATTTTCATAATCCATGATTCTGTGAATATTAATTGTTTTCATAATAACTAAATGATATTTTAGCAAGTAATTTTTATTTTAAAATGGAATTATGAGTTGATTTTGTTTTTTAGTTATAAATAGTAGTTCCATGGTATTAGACATTGTATAGATTATATAGTGAAATCCTACATGGAATTTTTCTCACACCAAACTTGGTCTTTAGAAAATAGTAATTATTATTTTTCATGGTATAGAGTATAAGAAGGGAGTCATGTTGTTCCTTGGATTCTCTTAGTCATCCTCTCAATCTTTGAGAGAAATATTGATGGTGATCGATGGTCATTATGAGATATGAATTTTTTTAATCAATTTATTTTTATTTTTAGTATTTGGGATTGGCATTGTATGTTTCATTCATATTTACTCTTTTTCCACACTTTACTCTATTAGTTTTCCTCTTTACAATTATTCATGATACTCGTTTGGTTGTTTCATTTATACCCAACTTGTAACTAGTCATCAAGGGTGATGTTTTTTCTATGTAGGATTGGGATGTTATGTATTTATTATATATTGATCTTTTATTAATTACTAGTTTATATTTTATTTAATATTTATTTAATTTTTAATAAATTTGTAGTATATATTATTATTATTTATTACTTTATTATTAATATTTTATTTATAATATTTCAATTAACTACATAATATGTGTTTATAAATTATAAATTATAAATTATTAATTAATTATATTTCTTATATTGAAATATAATTTATTATTAAATTGTGATCAATTTATAAATTAGTTGTTATTTTTTATTATCTATATTTATTTATTTATTAATTACGTAATTTATTATTATTAATTTATTATTACATATTATTTATTTTTTATTATTATATATATTCCCCAATTTTAATTTTTAATTTTTAAATCATTTTTTATTATTTTGCAAATTTTTTATTGTGTATTATTTTCTACCTATTTTTATTGCATAACATCATTTTTCTTCATTATTATTTTTTATGTATATATGTATATATATATATATTTGTATATGTATAAGTATATTAATTTTTTTTCTCACCAAATGAAAACATTATTAGAGTGGTAAAATATTTAATGGATAAGCAAGAAGTAAAAGGTTCAAATCTCACTAATCACAAATATTTGTATGATTTTTTCATGCCATGAATGACATACACATATGTAGAATAAATAATAATTAATATTAATTATTAATTTAGTAAAAAGTAAATAATAATAAAAATAAAAATAGTTTTTAATATATAATAAATAATAATCATAAATAATTTAATTAAATATAAATTTAAATACGTAAATAATAAAATAAAAAAATCAAAGAAAATTTATCTAAATGATTTGTAGTGGTTTTAAAAAACACTACGAAATATTTTCATGAATCTATATTTAATGTCAGTTTTGAAAATATGTCGAGAAACGATTTAATGATTTTTTAAACCATTGGTAAATTTCTAAAAAAACACTCCACTAAATGCAATTTTTTCTGTAGTGGTTTTACAGATTGTTTACTAACAACCCCATTAGCTACTGAATAAATAATGTCACAGACCAGTGACATATCACATAGATAACATGAATGGGAATCATTAAACTATTACACAACATGTAATTCCCTACACTAATATAAATGACACTTGGGATGTCAATCTTGGAATGAAGGGAACAAATGTTTTATTATAAAGGGTTTCACTCAAATGAGTACATTATATTAAATTAGATGAACTCACTTATGATTGATTGGTTAGGGATTCATAATGTGATAAAAAGAAAGAAGATACTAAATATTCCTTAATTGAGATTAATGTGAAATTTTTTGGAATAATTTTAGAAATTTAATTGTAGTTTTTTAAAATGAAAAAATAATACTGTAATGATATGTTGGTGAGTAGTATTTTAAATTTTATTTTATCGTTAAATTTAAACTATTAATTTATATTATTTATGTTAATAATTGATATAAAATATGATGGAATGAGAATAATTAATAATGTTTCATGGTGGTAGAAAAATATTATTATTATTGAAAACATTATTATTTAAACCACTATATATTCTCTTTCTTAGGAATTTCATTTATAAAACTAGGGGAATATTATTCCTAGATTGTAAGAAAACCTCACATAGAAAATTTATTGAGGATTTTTAGGTGTTTATTAAGAACAAGCTATGTATCATTGGAATTGAAGATATTTTTTCAATTATTTGTAGCCTTCAAATCCTATATGATTTTGGATACCAGTTTTTTATTCATATAATAAAATTTAAATAAGTTATTAAAAAAATAAATTATTAATAATTAAATTAAACTAAACTAACTCCAAAGTAAATATTATGGTAAATCATAGAGAGAAATTAGATGGTAGTAATTTTATCTCTTTTTATTGAAGGAGTAGACCTAAAATTAAAAACTCATTATGCTATATATATAATCCTGACTGGAAAATGATTTAAATTTTAAAATTATTATTATGTTTGGTTTTTTAATAATAAAATTGAGATAATTTTTATGATATTTTCATTCACAGTAGGAATTAATTCAAATGAAAAATAATTATCCTATAAATGCTATAACATTTTGAAAAAAATATTAACATCATTCCTATAAGTCTAGGAACATGATGATATGATACATGAATTGATATTTATTATTGAGGATGTTTCATTGGTATTTACGTTTTATATAGATTTTGGTGCATTAATGCTTTTATTTATATAGCATTTGACCTCACCTGTTTTGATAATACCAATCATACTTTAATATGTTTTGAAAATATCGATATGTGTTTATAATTATTTATATATATATTATGAATATCAAAATATTCTTTAGAATAAGTCTATCAATGTTTCTCTATTGTTTATACATACTTTGAAATAGTTCAAACTCAATATGGATGTGGTTTTCATAGAATAGATAAGTGTTAAGTCCACTGAAATTCTCATAGCTACTGATACAGACAAACATATATACTACTACTGATATGTTCACCGATACAGTTGAGGTCCTCAATATGCATAACGGTTACCAATAGAAGTATAGAAACCGATAGAATAAGTCTACTGGTATGCATAAGTATATCGGTATGCATAAGTCCACCGGTATGCACTTAATCACTTGAATAGAACAGAGCTACAGGTATGCACAAGCTACCGATACAAATTCCACCGATAAAGAATGAAAATGTCTACTAACACGAGCTACTATTAGTGTAAGTCTATCAATATAAGGAAGTCACCACTACTCTAGTCTACCGATTCAAGGAGCTACAAGTACAATAACAAAGAGCTACTGATAGAAGCTCAACGCTACACAGAGACTCACCGCTACATAGAGAGCTACCGATACAAAGAGATACCGCTACTGAATGAAGTTCACTGATACAATGAGCCACTGACTGATACAAGGATATACCATTACAAGGAATAATAGCTATCGATACATAGGAGCCACCGCTACATGCTCACTATTATAAGGAGCTACCGATTGGAAACCAGTAATTATTTCACTAAACTATATTTCTATTTGATTATTTAGAAATGATCGTATTTGATGTTTTTAATGCACTTGCTATTAATTAATGATAGTGTTTTTAATTTCAGGAACTATACCTCATACCTAGATAAAGGTAATCATTCCTATTGTCGGAGCTAAAAGCATAAAAGGATGATCGAGCTGCAGAGTTGATGATATATATGAAATGTGGACAAGAGTGAAATACACAATCGTTGATACACAAAAAGGGGAGACATACATACACTCACTTTCTTCAAGAACATTGGACATACACGACTCTATTCGTACGAGAAGAGAACACAATCTGAAAGCAAGACAAAGAGGGCTGATCTACAACGATCTCTTCCTGCTCTCAAGCTAATCAAGATGATCAAACGGAACATGAAGAAAATGACCCTTTGTTTTTCAGACGAAAACTAGATAAGGACTCAAGAGCATTCCATATTAATTACAGGATTCCATAGATGAACTTCAAATCACTAGATCATTCTAAAATACATATATACTCTCTCAGTGATTCTTTTATTTACATTTTGAGCAGTGTGTGTACTCTATATATTCTATATGAACACTGTATCCTGTGTTGAACCGGAGGATTTCTAAATCCTCACTCAAAACTTATATAACTCTTTTGTATCCAACTGTGGACAGTGGTAGTGGTCCAGTAGGACCTGGACAGTCAGTGTGCTTTTGTTTTGGTTTCCCATGAATAATTGTTGTAGTGGTCTTAGTTCTTGGACAGTCCTAGTACTGTTGTTTACCCCTGATCCAGGGTGTGGATCAAATTTATATAAATTGTTTGAGTGGACTATGTCTTGGCTTAAGACTGGTCCCCTTGGTTACATCTTCTGTGCATCATAGATAAAGTCTAAAATATTTTTTATATCTTATATTCCGCATCAAATTACTTTGAAATACAAATCTATTTTAAAGTTACTCTGATAGTTGATATAGAAAGTGTTTTTAACTATTTTAAATTAGTAGGTTAGTTTCAAAAGCTAATTTAATCCTCTGTTTAAATTAACTGAGACCTAATAAATTATTTGAGAACCTAATTGATCTTGTATAGTTTTACAAATTCACTATAGTTTAACTTTTTTATAAATTGGGGGATTTTAATAGAAATATTTTTTAACAGAAATTTTAATTGGTACTCAATTCACTCCCCCCTCTTGAGTATCATCTCAGACCAACATTTGGTATCAGAGGGAGGTTTAGAATTAAAGGATTTTTGAAATACTCTATTTTTCAACATTTATTTTAGTTGTATCTTAAAGATCTTAAATTTCTTTTAGTTTTCAATTATATATATTTATATCTTTTTCTAAAATATTATTACGGATAATAGGCTAGAAGGTGTTGCTACCAACATGCCACATTTCCTTAATGGTACAAATTATGCCAAGTGGAAACTGAAAATTGAAATTCATTTAGAGAGAATGGGATTTTTCATCTGGACTACTATAGAGACTCAATATAAGATTCTAGAAACATAAACTACTCCAGGGGATGAACCTACTAAAACAACATACAATAATAACTGTAAAGCAATGAATGCTTTGTATTGTGCTTTAGGAGATGAAGAATTTAATCGCATATCTGCATGGAAAAATGCTTATGAAAATTGGGATACTTTGGGTGTTTCTCGTGAGGGCACAACCAATTTTAAGGAAATGAGATTGAATATATATACTATTATGTATGATAAATTTAAAATAAAGCCTGATGAACCTATTTCTGACATGTATCTCAGGTTCAATAAAATTTTAAATACAATGAGCTCACTTGGACAAGTTGTTCCTGGAAAAGAGAAAATCATGAGGATACTAAGATATCTGCTAGAAAGATGGAGAGGCACATCAGTCTCCATAAGAGAACCGTGTGACATAAGTTATCTACCTGTTAAGGATATTATTGGTATGTTAATACTGTATGAATAAGAACTTAAAGTGAATAAGGAAAAAGATGATGAACCATGAAAGAAGTCAGTAGGCCTCAAGACATCTGCTTTAATGACCAAGGATAAGAAGAAATTACACATTCCAACTGAAAGCTCAAGTAGTGATGACAGTGCATCTGATAGTGATGCTGAGATGGCTCAAATATCCAAGAGATTTAAGAAGTTCTATAGGATGAATAAATTTTTCAGAAAATCAAATTATAAAGGAAAGTATGAAAACAAAGGTAATTGGAAGAAGGATTTGAAAAAGTCGGATAAGAGTGATGAAGTTTTCTACTATGAATGCAAAAGAAAATTTCATATTAAAGAAGATTGTCCAAAATTGATGTAAAAGAAGAAATATGACTATATGGACAATAAGTAAAAGAAATCTATAAAATTAACTTGGAGTGCTTTAGATGACAGTTCAAGTGATTCTGATTATACTCAGGAGGAGAAATCACCGAAAGCTAATATGTATTTCATGAAAAAAAACATCTGAGGAAACATTGGATACTCCTTCTTTAAATTTGTATTATTCTGGAGTTGATTCTTATTCTGAATCTGAAAATATTTCTAGTGAAGAGTTATTTGAATGTTGTAATATTCTAGAAGAAACTTTCAATGAAATGAAGGACAAGTATAAAGCCTTAAAAAACTGCATGCTTTAAATAGTTCTGTTAAATCCGACCTTGATATAGAAAAAGAAAATAATTCTCAATTACATAAGGAGAATAAATAACTGAAATTTTCTAATGAGTAATTAAGGAAGGACTTAGAGAAATTCACGAATGGAAAGAACAATCCAACTCAAATGTTAGGAAATCAAGTGGCACCAAAATATACCACTAGAATAGGCTATCATCCTAGATTGAGATAGATTACTAAAACTATATTTATTCATAAATCTGGACAGAATGCTACTAGTTCTTGTTCTGGATGTTCAGATGCTTCAACTAGTTATTCACATAGTTTTAGATCAAACAAGGTATATCTTTCAAGATATATTGATTCTATAAATTATATTAGAATCACAAGTTAAGTCTGGGTACCTAAAGCTGTGCTTTCTAACCTATCCATGCCCAAGAAAATCTGTGTACCAAAATCATTTTCTATTGTAGACGCCAAAAAAAGTCCGCAACTCCAAGAGGAAGTTTTGAAAATGAAAAGCGAAGTCATATTCGGAATCAGAGGCCCGGTCCGGAGGCCCGGGAAGTGGTGCGTGAAATAAAGGAGGGCTTGCATGAAATAAAGATGTGTGCACAAAGCATTCCTAGGATTCGCGTAATTGAGCCACTGGTGCGCGCAATTTTGCGCACCCGGTTCCACGCGGTGAAGCTTTGCGCGCCGATGATTCCCGTCACGCAAACTTTTGTGCGCCGCCTGGATTGTGTGCCAACTGGTGCCTATAAATAGAAGGCGACCCCAGACTTTTTGGGGGTTGAGGAATTCGTATTGGCTCTCGGGCGCGCAATTCGACTCCCCCTGCGCGCAATTTGACTTCCAGGTAATCCTCCTTTTCACGCAACCTTGCCCCGGGGTTTGCCTTTGCGCACAACTCGAACGGCTTAAGTGAATTTGCCTCCTCCTCTGGGTACTTCCCTTGCACGTGATTGTTGTCCCTTGTGCGCAATCCCCTTCTACGCATGCAATCACCTATCCGTGCAATACTTTGTCCCCTATTGCACGCCATCCCTGTGTTTTTCATGCAAACCTTCCTTTTTCATGCAACACCCATGACCCCTTTACCTTGACGCCCCTTGGCTGCCTTTCCGTGCCGGCACCTGATTTCTTCCCTGCCAGGCATGCACGCCATGCGTTGTTTTCCCGTACGGCCTTCCAGGCTAATACAAAGTAACATCAAGGTCCCTTGTGTGGTGTTTCCCGTTGCGTTGCTTTGCCTTATGATTCTCCGCATAGGCACGCTAATGGCTATTTCTTTTTCGCATAGCCACGCTAACGTGGACCCCCCAATTGTTCGCCCAACAGCCCCCCTTCATTACGGCCTTGCTGATGCCATCCCTCCCACAAGGGGTAGAGGTCATTGGGCATGTAATCCCTTGGGGTGTGGAGCAAACCCACCTCGTCCAAGCTGTAGGAAGTTAAACTGTTATGCACCTCGTCCTTAACACATGACGTCAAACTGTGGTCCGACGCCGTGCTTCGCACAATGGGTCCCCTAAGCTCAGACATTTTGTACACCTCTCGTCTCCACGGGAATGGACTCTTCCTCGCATGGAATGAGATCCTCCTTGTCGGAGCGGTGTTTTTCTATGGGTGAAGGGCATCCTCAGAGCGTAAGCCCCTAGCCTCTCTTGCCGAAGGTTGCACCCGTGCATCTCTGTACTTCCCCCCTTCCTAGGCCAATGGAGTCCATTTCCCACTGTGCTTTGTCGAACCACGGGCCACCACTCTGGAGTAAGCCCCGACACCCAGGGCCGCTAACCACGTGTAAACCCATGTTTCCTCTTTGGGCCGCTCAACACATAAGCCCCATTCTGCTTCTCACTGATGAACCCTTCACGACGTGATCATCTAGTCCTTGCTGCCTCTTGTTTCTTACACCGAGCATGGCTCACGTGGGCTTAGAGCATGCATTGACCTTGAAATCCTCCTATGGGCCGCCTCAGAGTGTACGCCCCATATCAGCGAACTATGTGGACTTTGATCTGTGCTAACGCATGGTACGTAGGAAGCCTCCATGAGGTTCAATCCCACCACCCGGTCGTTCCGTCCTCTCCACGTCGGTTCCCCATATCCAACATGGGCCGCCTCAGAGTGTAAGCCCCATATCCACATGGGCCGCCTCAGAGCATATGCCCCATATCCACCATGGGACTACTCAGAGCGTAAACCCCAGATCACTCGTCCTGCATGACGTTAAACTGTATCTCATCCTGCATGATGTTAAACTGTATTCCCCCTATTGGGCCATCTTAGAGCATAAACCCCATGCCTCACATCCACGTCTCATCCTGACTTCCCCCCTCAAGCCCACGTGCCTTGGGAAGCTCATTCCCTAGCCCGGAGATCTTACTACCTCTAGGTTCCAATCCATGCATCCATTCTCATGGGTCGCCTTTTCAGGTATCCCACCGTATCACCGAACTACGCAGACTTTGATTCGCTGTCATGGGGATACGTAGGAAGCCTCTACGAGGTTCAAGCCCATTATTCCATCATCCATCCTGATCCTTACCCAGGCCGCCACATCCCGGTGAGATCATGCCACTCCACCCCACTCCATAGTATCCGGGAAGCCGCCCACGAGTTGGCCCCAACATCGGTGTTCCCCCTAGGGGGTCCTTCAATCTAATCTACTATTAGTGTTTCGATCAGTCCGATCCATCTCCGCAAGATGTTAAAATCATGACATACCCCGTGTTAAACATGGGAAGCTAAGTAATACCTCAGATGGTACATATTCCACGCGTTCGATGTGGGATGCCTCGGGCTTCCGCGCCCTCGAGAAGCCCTGTGATAAGGGACAGAAGACAGACATGCTGATCCCCAGCGTCAAGACATGCCAACGACACCCCAACATGACCTTTATCCTCATCGAATGTTGCTGCCCCGACTAGACCCCTTGGAGTGTCTCGACGGAAGCAGTGTAATTAACTGGGGTCCATGTAGATATGGCCTCGGGAACGAGCTTCACGAACCCGTGTTAAATCTATGAGGGAGACCCGGATTAGGTGACGAGCTCCGAGGAGGAATCCACGGAAGGAAGAACCAACATCCCATCATCCCGGTTTCGATCAAGGAGCAGATGTCCCTGAATAAGGAACGGATGCCGCCCGCCTTTAGAAAGAAGGAATGTGGGGCTGTGAGCCACACGTCCTCCCATGCGTGACGGACACACGCGCGAACCCCGACGTAAAATCGTCGGAAATAGAAAATGGTGAACCCGATGTGAAGCTCTTCTCCTAAATATGGGGACAGGTAGCGTTCGGGATGTCGGAAGATCAGCATGTCACTAGGTCCGGGTACTTATCACCGGGACGTGAAACCCGCCAGGGGTTGAGGCAGTCAGGATGTTGTGCACTCCGTTCTGTGACGTCATCAGCGTGGATCCCTCTCACCGACCACGGAAGACGGGATGATGATTAGCTATTGGTTGTCGATTTATTTTCATGTTAGTACTAATGGGTTCATCTTCCTGCTTCCAGGAATTAGATCACTGCATTCGGAGCTCGATCGCCACCTGCCCACCGGCGCAGTGGCAGGGGTAGTACCGACGCGGCTACCCCGCGCGGTCCCGCCTCTTCCATAGTCACTCCGGCTCCGATTACCACGAATGTCGGGCGCTCCCGCCCCCTCTCCCCATTAGAAATCAACCAGAGAAGGGTGATCAACGACCTGGTTCACAGGTATGACGAGGAAGGTATCATCCCCACTAGGGGCCTGGCCCGTTTGGATCTAGAGGCGGTTGTGCCCCACTATTGTCGCCGCCCCCGAGGGCCACGCAAGGAGCTACCGCTCCCCACTCCGACATTCAACGGCTTCGGGATCCTATCCCCGGAGTGCCTTAACACATCTGTCCCCTACGCCAATGAGATGGGGGATGTCCGTGTACGCCTGATCGGAGACCCGTCCCAAGGGTTAATGGTAAGAACCCCTTCCAGGCTGCTTCGACGTCATCACCCGGCTCCCCGGGCCGAGGACCAGACAATCTTTGTGCCCGCACCAGCAGATCCAACCCATCTGACCCGACGCCAGCGTCAGGCACGAGCGGAAGAGAGTGCCCGTCCTGAGGCACCATCCCCAGCAGCCACTGTGGCCCGAGCCACTGTTGACGCCTGCTACCCGATCCCCGCACACGTTGAGCAGGGGCAGTCACATGTCCGACTGGGATCGAGGCCCCGAACGCCCTACAGACAGGTTGGGTTGACTCTCCCGGTTGCGGGCACAGGCAATGGACACCGTGGACCAATCCACGGTAGTGCCACCCATCATGAAGGCTCATTCCGTGCCACTGATCTGGGAAGTCGAAGCCTTCTTCACGATAGCTACGCTCTGGGTATGACTCCTTCCAGTGCCCACTGCACTGGGTATGAGGTCACCCCCCCTACCGCTGGCCACGAGTATGGAGCAGTTGCGTATCCAGTTGCTCACTCACGTGGAGGTCCCCCCCATGTCCCTTTCGAAATCTATCCTGGTGCTTCTCACGCCCCGCCCTTTAGTCCCCTCTGCCCCATCACTATTGCGGCTAGGGGACTCCTTGACGGAAATCATCCTTACCATGAGGAGCCACCCAGGGGTAGAAAGGCGGGGTGTCATCACCGTAGGAGGATTATCAGGGGAGTCCGGACAGAAATTAGACCGGTCCATTTCTTGGACTCTGAGGCAGAGTACGACTCGACGGTGAAACCTTCCCCTCGACCCTCTGAGTCGAGGGCAGGGATGGGGACACGGCGCGTCAGTCTTGTACTCCCCGAATGTGATATCCATATGATTCCCTCCTCCCTCCGATGGTATATCCAGGAGGACGAGGACTTGGCGTTCCCCCAGGGGTCAAACCCACAGTTACCACTGGCCTCCCCAGAAGCGCCTTACACCTCAGTCAGGGAGGGTGGGGAACTTTTCTGGGGACCGATGGAAGAGTCGCAAGGCAACACACCCTCGGCGAGCATCGACACTATGATAGGAGGCCCATTAATTGGATTATCTTATCGCGACGTGGAAGCCAGGGAACTGACGCCCTTGGAGGATGACTCAGTGATCGGCGGCCGATCGGCATGTTCGCCGTATTCCCCGCCGGCCAGCCCACCTGCCCGGCGACCTTCCTTGGAACCGTTTCTAGCTTCCCGGCCATTCTCAGTTGATGAGCCGGGGCAGCAAGATTCGGACCCCGAACTAGAGTCATGGAGCTTCTGGACCATCCTCACAGTGGGCCACTTCCCTGAGAAGTTTTGGCCGGTCGCAGGGTCGTATTTTGAAATGCCAGAGGCGCTCACCCCGGGAGAGTTTGAATGTTTCCGCCAGAATCGTCGGTTGACTCACTCCCATCTTCGCCATCAGCTTTCCCCTTATCCCGGGAGTCAAGCACATCTCGAGGATATCGGTGAGCAGTGTCGTCGGGTCGACCTGACAGTGCTCCCTACGGTTTGACACCCCGAGTCGCCTAGCTACCGCAGGGCCCTCCAGCAACAATGCGTTCAAAGTTTTCAAGTACTCTGCAAGGTTATCGAGGAATCCACCCCCCACGCACACATATGCAGATGAGGACAGTACGATTCCCTTCCTTTCTGTGCGATCCGCCAACAACCTGATTCATCGTGTGGCCCTGAGGGAATGTCGCCAAAGGCAGTGGCGGTCAACATGGATGATCTTTCAGATGAGGGAGACGGTGTGGATCTCCTCGATGGGGACTCACCCCCTTAGGAAAAGCCGCCATTGGACCTGTCTAGGAGGATTACTCACCACCAGAGGAGCCTCCTAGGTCTCCCCACACCCACTAAGGCACTGACACTGAGCCGAAACATCGGAATGGGTAAAGAGCATGTCGGGGATGTCAAGCTCGCCGACCCATATGCCTCGGTACAGAAGTCAGAGGAAGACTCCGAAAAGGCCATGCTATGCCATTAGCTTTCTGAGCAAAAGAGGCTGGTTGATGAGCACTTGGCCGAATTCATCGCAGAGCGGCGTCCTGACTATGGTAATCCTTGGCCAGGACAGTAGGGGCAGGAGCACCTACCCCTTTCTGAGATTCCCCCGGGCAACCACAACCATGTTGCGTTCGCCGACAGGGGATAGGCCAGCGCCCAAGGCAAGAGGGTGTGATACGTCTCGCCGAACCCTCCCGAGAGGCGGGATCACCTGGGGGACCATGCTCGGTTTCCTCCCGCTGCCCTGAGAGTCGCTCCGCCATCCGCCCCGCGAGCTGCTGAGATTGAATACCTGATTGGAGAGCCCGACAATGCTCTTGTGGTTAGAGATCCCCGTCAGGCCAAGAATCCGTGTCTAGATGATCTGATGGATGTGATCATCGCCCGCTTGGAGGCCCTGGAAACTCAGCAGGTGGCAATCCCACCGGACGACAAGACATACCCTGCATGGGTGGATGATATTCCGTCCCCGCCAGGATTTGGGAACCCACTTTTTCCCCCTTTAACAGGACAGGAGACCCTCCACAACACCTAACCCACTTCAACTCAATGTGCGGGCCTATGTTGAGGACTCCGGCACAATAGGAGGCTTCCAAGCTCCGTTGCTTCGTTCAGACGCTGGAAGGACCATCCTTCGTTTGGTAAAACCAGCTCCAAGTTGGATCTGTGACTAGATGATAGGACCTTCACAAGAAATTCCTCTACCAGTTCAGTTCCACAACCCGAAAGACGAACATTGCAGACCTCTTCAGGTGAAAACAAAGGCCCGATGAGTGGGTCGCGGACTTCATCGCCCGGTGGAAGGGGCTCACATACTCCCTTGACATGCCACTAACACAGGAGAAATTACTGACAATGTGTGTAGGGAACATCAAGGCAGTGATGGTTCCTTCTCTGATCACTCAGAATTACCCTGGAGGGTTCCATGATTACTCATACAAGGCTCAGCGCCTTGAAAAAGCCCTGCAACAGTCCAGTCAGGCACGCCCGCTGCCTCCTGTAATCCCTGCTAGGAGAGCTTCCAGAGCCGATCCCACTACTCTAGCCCAGATAGAGGCTCCCAGAAAGGTAGAGTTGCTACCAGTAAGGCCAGCTCAGCAGCCCCATAGGGGTCCACCCCCATGGGCGCAGCCTCCGGCCTGGCAGCGACCGCCTCAAAATCGGCCGGTGCCTCCGCGTGATGCACCGCCACCACCCAGGAGAGATAATCAGGCTCCGCAACCTCGTCATGCTCCTCCGGACCCTGGTCAAGGTTACCATCCAAGAGCCCCCTTTACAAAGAGAAGGAATCAGACTTAATCATTTGATGAGGCCCAGGTCCCCGGTTATTTCCGTAGCGCCTTGGAGCAGAGAATCGCACGGCTTCCTGAGTGTCGGAAGCCAGAAGAGGTGTGTCTCACTTATCACCCTAACTACTGCCCTTATAACTGGATCCTGGGTCACACCATCCAGCGATGCTATTTTTTCAAGGACTGGCTCTAAGACCAGATTGACAACAACATAGTCAAGTTGGGCCCAGCCCTGGCAAAGGTGGAAGTTGTCTTCGTGAGATCAGATGGCAGCAGCGGTAACAAGGATGAGCGGCAGCAGGTTTCCGACCATGGGTCCTGGAAGAATTGCGAATGGATGGCCCACATGACGGTTTCCCGTTCCCATGGCATCATCCATGCCCGCCTGAGCCAGCCAGAGCCCACAAAATCTGCGAGCACTACTTTGGCATCATCATCCTAGCCTACCACATCCCAGAAGAGCAAGAGGCGACGCAAGAAGTAAGAACGCACCCTGCCAGTGCAGTGAACTTCTCGCATGCTTGGCGATTTTATGCCCCCAATGATGGGGATCCCATCGAGACTCCGTCCGGTAGCGGATGACTCCCCGAGTGAATGGTCGAGGTACGCTTCGGATAACACCGTAGAGTTGGTAAATCCCTTTTTAGCTACTAACGATGAGGAATGCCAGTTGGACTTCCCAAATGTCCCCAGCCGTCGCCAACGTCGGCGGAGCCGTGGCTACGCGAATCGCCAGGGCACAGCGGTCGTCACCTCCAGCCAGGCCTTGCACAATACTGAGACCAGGAAGCATGCCCGATATAGAGATTAGCGCACGTGGTCCCCTCACCTGGTGTCGACAGGTTCGCCTCTACCACCGTTTTTGTTGCTGGATCAGGCAGGACCACCTCGTCTGTGTCGCAACCAGCCCTGCCCTGCCACCGGACGACTACAACCATCCGGTCCTAATGCGACAGCCACTTTCCGGGCTTCGACTAGTGAACAACGAGACGTGCCTAGTACCAGTCAGTCACCGGTCCCGCCGGCAGGGCTCGTCATACCCCCAATCGCAGAGCGACCTCTTATAAGCAGAAGCTCGCGTTTGGCTCGAATTTATGATGTCCTGAAGCACCTGGCCGACAATCCGGAAAGGATTTCTATCATTGAGGACCATAGACTGTCATCTGAAATGCGTGAGGTGCTCACCAAGGCTCTAAGGAGCCCCCTCCAGTTCGAGACGGAGGTGGCGGCCGCAGAAGCCTTCCACACTGAGGCGATTGAGGACGCCGAATGTCAGGCGGTTATCTCATTTTCTGTTGAAGATGAAGACCCTCCTAGATATGGGCACATTCGCCCACTGTACGTCACCGGAAATTTCAATGGTGTGGAAGTTCGCCGCTGTCTTGTTGACACGGGTTCTAGGATTAACCTCATCCCAACTCGGACATTGCAGAAACTGGGGTTGTCTGAGGATGATTTAACTCCCTCCGACCTCAGGATCCAGGGGTATGATAGGACCGAGCAAACTCCACTCGGAAAGATTCGTCTGAAGACCCACTTCAGCGGCCTAATTGCCAATACCAAATTCATGGTTGTCTCTTTGGACACATCCTACTACGCATTGATGGGTAGGTCGTGGCTCCACCTTCACGCAGTGGTCCCCTCCTCATATCACCAGTGCCTCAAATACTCCCTTAAGGTTCAATTGGGCATGCTTCAAGGATATGCATCTCATTTTTACTCTTGTGAAGCTCGTTATCTGGACGCTGATTATTACAAGAGCAAGGACAAGCAGATCCTGGCAGGTGAGGCTGAGCCCGCCACTGTCGCGAGTGGTCCCTGGGTAGGATTGGACAACGCATATGTCTTAACAAACCATCAGTTAGAGGCCACGACCCCCGACATGGGGAAGTGCTTTGTAGTTTTGTGTACCAGAGGAAGGCATATTTCTGGGTCCAAGCGACGGCGGGAAATCACCTCGTACTCTTATACCAGCCAGGCTCAGGTGATCCCCGAGCCTCCTACCCCTGTAAGATATCGGGATGTTGGGATCATGGCAACGCCAGTACTTCATACGTGTCTATTTCTCCCGGCCAGAATCGATCAGCTCAAGCCAACGCGCCACGACTTCTTTGATGTCATAAAGTGTGGCCCCTTGCTCTGAAGGCCAGATGGGATTGGATCAACCGTCTTTGTCTCCATGGTCTCCGCACTGCATGGGTCCCCTGACATGGCGACCTCTACCACCCAATCCGGCACCAGCTTCCCATCAGGGTCTAGCAGCCCTAAGATGGCTCCCCCCATGGATGATCCTTCCACGAGAAGAGAGGAGGACATGGAAGATTCTCTTCCTTCCTTTGAGGAGGGCGTCCCCACCACGGTCGACGAGTTAGTGCAGGTGAACCTCGGTAGCGAGGCAGACTCGAGACCCACATTGGTTAGCACAGCTATGCCCCGCGAGAAATGGCAATGGTACGTAGACTTCCTTAGACATCACCGTGATGTGTTCACCTGGAGTTATGAAGAGATGCCAGGACTAGATCTCCATGTATCCATCCACCGCCTTGGCCTTCTAGCAAACCATCGCGGGTTCAAGAAGCCTCCCAGAAAGATGCATCCCTCTCATGGTGACATGGTTGATGCCGAAGTTGATAAGCTCATTAAGGAAAACTTCTTCAAAGAAGTCCAGTACCCTTGGAGGCTAGCCAACATTGTGCCAGTCAGGAAGAAGAACGGGCAGATCAGGGTCTGTATCGACTTTCGTGATCTCAATCGCCACTGTCTAAAGGATGATTTTCCCCTTCCAGTGACAGAGTTGTTGATCGATGCCATGGCCAGGTTTCAAGCCCTCTCCTTCAGGGATGGGTACTCCGGGTACAACCAGATCCGGATGGCCCCCGAGGATTAAAAGCTCACTGCCTTCAGGGCCCCCAAGGTACTTTCTGCTACCAGGTTATGCCCTTCGGCCTGAAGAATGCAGGTGCCACCTATCAACGGGCCATGCACCTCATATTCAAGCCGATTCTCGGGATGCTGGTGGAGTGTTACATGGATGACCTGGTGGTTATGTCTCTTCAGTTCCAGGACCATCTCAATGACCTTGAGAAAGTGTTCGGCTTCCCCCGTTCTTACCACTTGAAGATGAACCCGTTGAAGTGTGCCTTCGGGGACACCTCCTGAATGTTTCTTGGCTTCATTGTTAGGTATCGAGGCATCGAGATCGACCCAGAAAAGATCAAGACCATCAGTCAGATGCCTCCCCCGAGTAATATTTGGGAGCTGAGAGGCCTTCAAGGACACTTAGCTTATATACGCCGATTCATTGCGAATCTGGCCGACAATTTTAATCCCTTTTCCCGTCTCATGAAGAAGGGTGCCGCCTATGAATGGGACGAGGAGTGTCAGGTCGCTTTTGAGGAAATCAAGCAGTATCTGCTTCATCCTCCGGTCTTGATGCCACCCGTTTCCGGAATGCCACTGGTCCTTTACGTGACTGCCCTGGAGCGATCCCTCGATGCTCTTCTCGCCCATAAGAACAAAGAGGGAACAGAGAATATCCTTTACTACCTCAGCTGCATGCTCCTCGACGCAGAAATTAAATATTCCCCCATCGAGAAGAGCTTCCTGGCACTCGTACTTTCCGTGCACAAATTGTGGCACTACTTGCAGCACCACGAGGTACAGCTGGTATCTCGGGTAGACCCGTTGAAATACATCCTGAACCGACCTATGTTGACCGGCTGATTGGCGCGCTGGGCGGTGATCCACCAGCAGTTCGACATTAGGTTCGTACCTCAGAAGGCTGTCAAAGGACAAGCGTTGGAAGACTTCTTAGTTTCCCACCCAACCTCTGCGGACCAGACACTGGATCTAGGATTTCTTGATGAGGAAATCCTCTCAGTTGATCACGCCATCCAATGATGGAAGATTCACTTTGACGGTGCCTCCCGGAGCCCCACCTGTAGAAGGATCAACGATCCGAGGCTTAACAGAGTGGGCCTGGGTATTGTCTTCATCACCCCGGAGCAAGTCGTTCTGCCGTATTCATTTTTGTTGTCAGAATACTGCACCAACAATGAGGCAGAGTATCATGCCCTCATTACTGGCCTCGAGTTGTCTCTTGAGATTGACGTACCCCATCTGTATGTAAAGGTGGACTCTGAGTTGGTCATCAAACATGTCAATGGTGACTGTACTATCAAGAAGCCGGAACTCGTGCCATTGCTGGAGTGCACCCTCCATCTAATTTCTAAGTTCCACTACCTTCCAGAGGTCGTTCACATTCCCCGGTCGTGGAATAGTCGATCAGATGCTTTGGCCAGCCTGGCCGCATCACTTACAGAGATCGAACAGGATGACCTAATCGTCCACGTGGCACACCAGAGAATCATTGCTCCTGTTATTCCAGAAGGCGATTGTGGCCCGCGAGTGAACCATCTCACCACTGGTGCCCCTACATCAGGATCCCCAGGGGCTTCAGTCGCGGTAATCGGGACAGTTCCTGACTGGAGGACGCCCTTGGTTGAATATCTCTAGCACTGCAATCTTCCACTGGACCGAGCCGAGGGAGTACGAATTCGATGCTGCGCGCCGCAGTTCACCCTTCAGAATGGTCCCAGCCTTGAGCAGCTCCTTTACAAGCACAAATTTGATGGTATTCTCTTCCTTTGTCTTCATGGAGTCGATATCCCACAGGTCATGCAGGAAGTGTGTGCTAGTTCCTGTGGCACCCACCAGGCCGAGTTGATGTTGTCCCACCAAATTCGGAGGTTGGGATACTTTTGGCCCTCCATGATCTACGACTGCATTGAGTATGCCAAGAGGTGTCATGCATGCCAAGTTCATGCTAAATTTGTGCATCGGCCACCGGAGCCTCTGCATACTACCAAGTATTGTTGGCCCTTTGCAGTCTGAGGGTTGGATGTCGTGGGGCCTTACACGTCGGCGACGGCCAGCCAGTGCCGGTTCATCTTAACCGCTACGGATTTCTTCTCGAAGTGGGAGGAGGAAATCCCTCTTAGGGAAGTGAAGGCATGTTCTATCGCTAACTTCATGAGCTCCAATATCATCTATTGGTTTGGAGTACCTCATGATCTCCTCACGGAAAACAGAACCAACTTCCGAGTAGCTGAGCTGAAGAAATTGTACGCTAATTACAACATTCCCTCTAACTACACCTCCCACTACCACGAGTAGGAGAATGGATAGATTGAGGCATTTAACAAAACCCTCTATAACATTATGCAAAAGATGGTTGGTCAGAATAAGAAAAGATGGCCGGACAAGCTCCCCAACGCCCTCTGGGCTTATAGGTCGACGACTCGTAACTCCACCCAGGTGACTCTGTATTCCCTGGTATACGGAGCTGAGGCCATCCTGCCCATCGAGATCCAGTTTTCCTCATTACGCATGGCGGTCTATGAACAGTAGGCGCCAGATAGAGTTTCCAAAATCCGTCTAGCCGAATTGGAAGCGCTGGACGAAAGTAGTCTTCGTGCTTTACAAAAATTTGAAAGGCATCAGAGCAGGATGGCTCTAGATTTCAATTAAAAGGTTCGCCTCTGCTCCTTCCTGCAAGGTGACCTGGTGCTAGCTCTCAGAGCGCCAATGATTCCCAGTAGGAAACCACCAAAGTTGGAGCCCAAGTGGGAGGGGCATTTTATTTTCCATAAGGTATATACCAATGGCGCGTATTCCCTAGTGACTATGGATGGTGAGCGCATAACTCCTCCCACAAACGCCAGGTTCCTCAAGAAGTACTTTGCCTAAGCCTACCTCGGGTCTACCATGACCTTAAACTGTATGGTCCAGCACGACCCTAAACTACACCTTGGTCCGAGTTCTACGACCTAAAACTAAGATCTATATTTCGTCCAACATGAAGTTAAATTTCCTCTCTGGAAATACATATGGCTTGATTCTCATTCTAATGATATACGTAGGAACGCCCAGACATTTCCTCTCGGTTCAAGCCCCAGGAGCGCCAAGATATTCCGTCTTTGGGTCCAGCTCAAGGTCCGTTAATGCATCGTGCCTGGCACACCATTGGGACCTTGACCACAAGATCGTGTGGCGTGGTATGGGATCATGTCCTTATTCACGTCAGGTTTGGAATAGCTGAACCACGCACGCCCTGTTCTCAGGATTAGCCCTCCTATTTCGTGTTCCCCATGATATTACAAGGCGTCATCTAGAACTACGTGTGGCTTGATTCCAATATTTATGGGATATGTAGGACCTCCTGAACACATAGATATTAGGTCCAGCCCCGTCTCTTAGGAGATCCCACGATCTCCCGGTTGCCTCGGTCATTTGGCCTACCCTTCCCTCGGGAATCCGCCATATATTGGCCTCTCTTAGGCTGAGACATTAGACTCTTTCAAGTGGTATGCTAATGTGTTCAGAGTACTCTGGTCTAGGACCTTGAGTGTCAGATTCGACTTAGACAAGTTTTCATCCACTTGTCATGCTTCGTGTTCCCCTTCATTCAGGCCCCACCTTCCTTCACTCTCAGAGGAACCCCCAAGAACGTCCTCGATACAACGCCTAAGGGTTATCCTACTATCACAGGACAACACCCCTGAGGGTTTTGGGCGACAAATTGATACAAATCCCATGTTGAGAATATGGTCAACGGTTGATACTCATTTTTCCCCTACTTATAGGCTAATGCGACAGGATGCTGTGTTGCGAACATGGTCTACAGTAATTCTCAGTCGTCACGCCGGCTTCTTCGGGCCTTGAATGTTGGTTGCATGATTCAAATTGTGTTCCTCCCCTACTGTGTTAAGGTGGAATCTCGACACTCCTTGTACTAATCCTCAGTACACCCCCTGCACATTAGACAGACAGAGCTGCGTAATGGTGTCTCTCGGGGCTCCTGCGATCTGAGCACTAGAGTATGTGCTTGGGTCTCTTCTCTACAGGTTTCATGCTGCTTGATCCTCATCCCCATGGGGAATGAGGAGTTGCCTAGACATTGCGTTTTGGGCCCAGCATAGCTGGGAGCTAACATATCCTGCCACCCTGATTGTTGAACCCTCATAGGCCCCTTTGGCCCGAGGCTCCTCTCTTAGAACCGCACGCGGTGATGGTATGGGATTACGCACTGACCCGCATTAGGTATGCTTTATCGCATCGTGTGTGTTCTTGTTGGTCCAAACCATATGTCCTTAAACTGTACTATTGGTCCAAACCATACAACCTTAAACTCTGCTGTTGGTCCAAACCATACGACCTTAAACTCTGCTATTGGTCCAAACCTTACGACCTTAAACTGTGCTGTTGGTCCAAACCATACGACCTTAAACTGTGCTGTTGGTCCAAACCATACGACCTTAAACTGTGTTGCTGGTCCAAACCATACGACCATAAACTGTGACGATATCGTCCTGGCCGCACAACAAAAAATGGCACCGCATTGTGATGACCTCCCCATGGGGGACATCACGCCAGGTATTGGTCGATTACCATGCTACTTGTCAACGCCTGGTATGGCTTTATTTTTTTGGAGACGCCAGGAATTTCTACCCTAGGCCAGTCACCCCACAAAAGAAAAACCATTTTCCTTTACGAACAAACAAGAAATATCAAATGCCACTTCTTTTGGTGCGAGGGCTAGACCCGCACGACTCTTTCGTCCATTGCGCGTGCCCCATAACATGCCATGTTGCCTTTAAAGAACTACATATGGCTTGATTCTCATCCTTATGAGATAAGTAGAAGTGCCTGGGAATTTCCCCACAGGACCAGCCTAAATTTTCGTGTTTGGTCTCTCGGCATAAACGCGTCCCCAGGAGCACATAGTAAGCAGGGCCTTTTTTCCCCACACTCACTTTGGGTCTTGCAGCCGCTTTACCGTGTGTCTCCCATTCCCCTTCTCATTTGGTCCAAGTTCTAAGTCCTAAAACTAATATCCTTTTCTTGGATTTCTGCGACTCGGTCTCTCTTGTGGGATTATACTGTGTGGTGCGGGATCATGTCCTCATTCACGTCAGGTTACCCGCCGTGCAATGCCTATCCCAAAATGAGATGTGTCCCCCATCCCACACGACGTTAAACTATATTTCGTGTTGCATGACGTTAAACTGCCTCTCTAGAACTACAAGTGGCTTGATTCTCATCCTAATGAGATACGTAGGAACGCCCGAACATTTCGTCTTGGGTCCACCCCTAGGGATTACCAAACCTCGTCCCTCCTTATTGTCGGCCCCTCGGCCTGACTTCGCGGGAAGTCGTGTAATTGTGAAATCCACTTCGAATATGTTCGGGATGCCCCATAGTGGTAATGGGATGCGGTAGTTATTTCTCAAGAGAGGTCCTTCCTGAAAATTGGGACGACCCATGACCAGGTTGGTATGTCCACCTGATGCGCCTCTGCCATGGTGGTGCAATTTTGGGAGTGTTGGACTCTGTTCGAACAAACCACCACTCCAACTTCCATGCTTTGCGTGACCATTTATTTGGATCCTCATTCTCTTTCATGTCTGACGGGACCCCCTAACAGTATGGATGACAGACCTACGGTCCGCCTACATTCATGGGCCAATGTTCCGAAGGACGGTTCGTGTTTGACGGGACACCCTAACAGTATGAGTGATAGACTTTGGTCCACCTGTTTCCACAATATAGATGACAGACCTTTGGTCCGCCTATTGTAGCAACATGGATGATAGACCTATAGTCCGCCTACTGTCCTGGGCCAACGTTCCAGGAAACTGACCAGTGATATTTGAGTTAGGCCACGTGTTGTGAACATGGTTAGCGGTCAGCCCTAAATTATTGTCCCCATTCCAGGCCAACACGATATGGATGCTGTGTTTCCGTCACCGTTAACAGCTATCCTCCATCGTCGCTCCCCACAGTGTTCCGAATTTGGGTAGCGTGATTCACCTTCTCTTTCCGTCTCCCTATGTTCGGATGGATTTCAATGCCCCCGGTATTGCCCCACCCGTGTGTCAGAGCACATTGAGAAGGTGATAAATCAATTGGTCTGAGGTCTCCTCCTCAGAAATCCAGGCCCACTTTCAGATGCTTGAGGCTTGGTCAATGCCCCATAGTTAGAAGGGATGACGAAACGAGTATCCTTTGCTTCTCGTGTTGGGTGCGACCCACAAGAGCTTAGTTATGGGTTGTTATTAATTTTGGAATTATGGTTGAGCAAATTAAAACAAGGGTATAGATGAATGGATTTGGCCATGTATTGGATTGAGATGGTGAGCAGTACAAGAAAGAGGTTCATGAGATGGCCAAAATAAAGCCCTTAAGGATCAGCACGCTGAATCGACCTTTCCAGTACTGCTACCCTTTGGATGGTAACCTCCAGGGTTGCTTATCACTCCTTGAAGACTCTCTCCTCATCGGCCACCACAGAGCGTAGCTCGCCAATCCTAGCTTGTGCCTGCACCTGCTCGGTTTGAAGTGCGGTCATCTGGTGAATTGCCTCCATCATTTGTTCCTACGCGTCAGCCAGCTGGGACATCAGTTGCTCCACAAGCTCAGAGCATGTTGCAATGAAAGCCTCCTTATCTGCCGCCTGCCCTTTGAGGTGTCGGACCTCCTGCTACGCCTTCAGCAACGCTCGGGCGCTCTCCGATCTTTCCCAACACTGGACAACGTCGGTGCGCCGGATGCTCTTGCGTATCTTCTCGTCCATGTAATCACAGACCGTCAGATAAAGGCGCTGAGCGTCAGCCCCTCCTGGACACAAGAATCATAGCCAGGTCTAGAGTGATCCCATTCGCCTCAGCCAATCCGACTGGAGCTGTCTGAGGAAGCATCAGATACACATCCACCCTTTGCGATGTGTCATCCGGCTCTCCCCAACTACCTCTGAGTTCGAGTCATCTACCTCCTCAGGGTCAGCAGGTTGGTATGTAAGGAAGGCAGCTTGTAGATCGGCAGTAGGATCATCCTTAGGGATGTCTTCATGAGGAATAGGATCCTCGACGTCCGGGAAACCTTCCCCTCTTTCCCTAGCAGTGATGATGCCACCGTTATCCTCCCGCCTTGCCTAAAGAACATCGCCGCTGATGCCAGCTGCCCCCTGCTCACCAATTGCTAGGGTTGACTCAGTGTAAGGAGAATGTTATGAATGACGTGGTATGTCCGCCACAGGTCCGCTGACGGATGGCCCGGGCTCCACAGCCTGATGAGCCTCTAATGTTGAGATCAATATGTGAGGCGTACACTTATTAGTTGAGATCTTTTGATAACAAGTGCTAGTAGTGAAGCGTGAGACTTACATGAGTCCATAGCATCAGTCTCCAATGTTCCGACTGCTACAGGAGCTTCCATGATAGGAGACCCCTTTGCACTGGTTAATTCAATGATGGGTGTCAGATCCCCATCATGTCCCACCGGTTCCTCTCCTCCCTCCTCTGGTGGGGATGCCCGTCTAACACTCATCCAACCCTGAGTGAGGCAGAGAGACGGTTCTGAAATTGGAAAGGAGAATGGATGATGAAGGAAAATGAATGAAGATAGAGACAAACCTCGAGTATCTTGGTTATGTCGAGATCCGAGCCGACAATCTCACTACTCTCTTAGAGACTCCCTTCATAGGTCGCCTCTTGCGACCCCTGATCTTCGGGTTCTCCTTCTTCTTCATATTCTCTTTCGACTTCTTCTTCTTCGGTCTCCTCCTCCCCCTAAGACTCCTCGTCGCGGTCACCTTCTCCTGGCGACATCACTTCTGGATCATGCTCTTAGTCGAGAATCACTTTCACTAGGAAAGGTGGCTCCACATACCGACCCCTTTGGTGCATGTATGTGTCCATAGCCATCAAGTAAGCATGCTGCCGATTGAAATTTACACGGTCGGTAACTCGAACGAGCCCGACCTCTAGCAGCTGGATCCCATTTTGTATGATATTCTACCAGACAAATTCAATGCTCCAAGATTTCCGTAGGGTCATCCAGGCCGACCACAGTGCCGGGAAAATTGCATCCTGGGAAGGTTCGAGCAGGTATAATATCTGTTTCCCGGGCAGTTCCCGGGTCGCCTCATGTGACCCCCCCACGGGCAATGAGGTCACGGCGGCACTACGTGATGTTCCTGTTGTTGAAGTCCCGACCTACGCAGGCCTCACTACATGACGCACCCCTGTTTCCCCTCTTCTAGAAGCCCCTTGCCTTCTCCCCCATCAACTGGTTTCCGCGCGAGTAACCTCGAGTTTCCGGAGTCGCTTGCGTAAAAGCCCCTCAGGGTACGCGATGGTCCAGGGTTCGGCATACTCGGTTGCAAGGCCAGAATCAACCCCGGTGGGAGGAAGTGTAATGACATCGCCAGAGCTGAAGGTGGTAAACATCAACCACATCTAGCATAGAACGCATGGATTATTCTCCTGCCAGACAGCTGTGAATACCTTCATCGGCATTCGTTTGAGGCACCTGAACTGCCTGACGAATTGGGATGGCATGTAAGGATCGTAGATCACCTTCCCGTCAATCCGACCCATGAGCACCCCACCTCAAATGCTCTAGGAATATTCCTGATGTTCCTGAGAGCCCCGACCATTGTCCACCATCTGGCTGACCGGGGTGGGGAATGGGGTGAAGTGGAAGTTGTTGTGGTTGCCGATGCGAATTCTCATGCCCTCCTCATTGAGCTTCATTGGCGCCACCCCTGCGATATTCAACAAGGACAGTCGCAGGCAATGTCCCGGAGGAAAGATGGAGTTTGGGAAAGTGTACCCGCCATGGTGAGCCGCCACCCAACCGTGGAAGATTTGGTAGGGGTCACATACTCTCCGAGGCGACCCCCCTCGTGAGATTCATCCCAGGATGGCATACAGCTTGGCCAGTATGGGGACGCCCAAGTTGAACTGTTTGTTAGCGGCCATGGTGCTCACCATCACCAGTGTTGCTGGAGGGACGCCCATCCTCGCGTCCCGCACTGGCAGGAGCCACCCACTCAGGAAGGCAGCAAGGAACCCGGTATACCGGACATTCGGGTCCCAGGCCTTGATGACGTGATAACCCCATGATTGGTATTGCCCCACCTCAAGGGTCCTCCAGTATGACCCATCCCTGATCCTCTAAGCCTCGGTTGGACACCATTTACCCCATCTTGTCATCTTGATGGCCGGATCCTTCTCAAGGAACAGGCTGAACCAGCCCTTGTAGGCAATGTCCTTCAAGAAGTCCTTGACCCCCAGCCTCTCTTTGGCCAGCTCCAGCAGGTGCCACGTCAGCATGGGCTTCCGTGACCTATCTTCCCAGGTGTTCTTTGGTGGAATGAACTCGCCATATTGGTAGCCCTCCAGTGGGATACCCTTGATACAGTGAACGTCACAGAGGCTGATGCAGACTTCCCCATGATGAAGGTGGAATGTATTGGTGTCAGGAGACCACCGGGTGAAGAGATCTGGCCCAACCTCAGGTTGACGGTGGAAGTGGAACTGCGAAGTCCATACCGCCTCGAACAGGCCAATATATCGCAGTTCATCCCTGAACTGGTCGCAGGTATGGCGAACCAAGAACACCGAGGCCCACTCGATGGTGAAGTTACCCCCGGACCGCTGGTCCGAATTTTTCAGCCAGCCCTTCGTGTCATCCATGACGCTCTGAAGAAACGTGCTCATGTAGAGGGCTGGAGAATTATCTAAAATGGGCTCACCCCCTGTAATGGTCCTAGTCCTCGGGTTCAGGACATATACATCCATATGTCTTGTTTCCCTGGTAGGATGATCGTTGTTGGTGATGTTGTAGCGAGGAAGCTCGTCCTCCCAGGTCACCAATAACCGTGGTGTGTCCACCTCAAAGCCCGGTAGGGTCACCTCATCCAGAATACCAAAATTCCAGAGCGGGAGGTTGTCAGAAAGTGGATGCATCTTCTAGGCTGGAGTCAGCAGATCGAACAAGGTCAGGTTGTCAGAAACGATCACCTTGGCGCCATAAACCTCCTCGTTCACCACCATTTCGGTCCTACGAGCAGCGGATTCCCCCTCATCAACCCGGTTTGCGACCATCTCGAATATTTCGGGAGTTGCACGAAACTGGCATGTAGTGCATGGAATCGGAGAGTGCTGCACGAAATCTGAAGTGGCGGAGCGAAATCTTGGAGTTGAGCACGCAATCGGCGGACTAAGCGCGGAATATCCCAAGTAGGCGCGCAAGGACGGCCAAAATTCGGAAGGAATTCCGAGCTACCAGAGTGTTTTTTACGTGCAACCGCGGGAGCGATTACATGCACGAGAGCTATAATCCTATCGCACGGAAAAGATGTGGTACAGATTTGGAAACCAGCGCCCCTTTTTATAGGCGAGAACAAGGATCCGCGCCGCGCGGAATGTAAATTCCGTGCTGATCCGTCTTTTTCGTGCTGCGTGGGTTGTTTACGTGCTAAGCGCCTCGGACTGGCTCTGCTTCGGCATTTCCCTTGGAATCCGATTGTTGTGACCTCTCGCCGATCCCATTCCGAGGGGGGAATTTGTAAACGCCGAAAAAATTTTGCAACTCCTAGAGTATGTTTTGAAATGACAAAGCGAAGTCATATTCGGAATCAGAGGCCCGGTCTGGAGGCCCGGTAAGTGGTGCGCGAAATAAAGGAGGGCTGGCATGAAATAAAGATTTGCATGAGAAGCATTCCTAGGATTCGCGTAATCGAGCCACTGGTGTGCACAATTTTGCGTTCCCCGGTTCCGCACGGTGAAGCTTTGTGCGCCGACGGTTCCCATCGCGGAAACATTCGCACACCGCCTGGATTGCGCGCCTGATGGTGCCTATAAATACAAAGATACCCCAGAAAGTTTGGGGGTTGTGGAATTCAGATCGGCTCTCGGGCGCGCAATTCGACTCCCCCCGTGCACAATATGACTTCCAGGTAATCCCCCTTTCACGCAACCTTGCCCCGGGGTTCGCCTTTGCGCGTAACTCCAACGGCTTAAGTGAATTTGCCTCCTCCTCCGGGTACTTCCCTTGCGTGCGATCGTTGTCCCTTGTGTGCAATCCCCTTCTACGCGTGCAATCGCTTGCGGAAAATAACCTATCCTCACAATACTCTGGCCCCTATTTCACGCCATCCCGGTGTTTTGCGCACAAACCTTACTTTTGCGCGCAACACCCATGATCCCTTTACCTTGACGCCCCTTGGCTTCCTTTCCACACCAGCACCTGATGTCTTCCCTACCAGGCATACGCGCCATGCGTTGTTTTCCCGTACGGCCTTCCAGGCTCGTACGTAGTAACCTCAAGGTCCCTTGGGTGGTGTTTCCCGTTTCGTTGCTTTGCCTTATGCTTCTCCGCATAGGCACGCTAACGGCTATTGCTTCTTCGTATAGCCACACTAACGTGGACCCCCCAATGGTTCGCCCTACATCCCCACTTCATTATTCCCTTTCCAATGCCTTCCCTCCCACATGGGGAAGAGGGCATTGGGAATGTAAGCCCTAGGGGTGTGGAGCGAACCCTCCTCATCCAAGCTGTAGGACGTTAAACTGCTAAGCACCTCGTCCTTAACACATGACGTTAAACTTTGGTCCGACCTCATGCTTCACTCGCAGGGTCCCCCCATCTTGGAAAATTTTTATGCCTCTCGTCTCCATGGGAATGGACTCTTCCTCACATGGAATTAGATCCTCCTTGTCGGAGTGGCGTTTGTCCACGGGGGAAGGGCAGCCTCAGAGCGTAAGCCCCTAGCCTATCTTGTGGAAGGTTGCACCCGTGCATCTCCGTACATAACCCCTTCCAAGGCCAGTGGAGTCCCCTTCCCACTATGCTTTGTCACACCACGAGCCTCCACTCAGGAGTAAGCCCCAGCACCTAGGACTGCTAACCACGCGTAAACCCCTGTTTCCTCTTTGGTCCGCTCAACACATAAGCCCCATTTCACTTCTCACAGACGCACTCTTCGCAACGAGATCGTCTGGTCCCTGCTGCCTCTTGTTTCTCACACCGAGCATGAATCACGTGGGCTTAGACCCCGCATTGACCATGACATCCTCCTATGGGCCACTTCAGAGCATAAGCCCCATACCAGTGAACTACGTGGACTTTGATCTGTGCTAACGCATGGTACATAGGAAGCCTCCACGAGGTTCAAGCCCACCACCCGGTTATTCCGAACTCTCCACGCCGATTCCCCATATCCAACATGGGCTGCCTCATAGCGTAAGCCCCATATCCAACATGGGTCACCTCAAAGCGAATGCCCCATATCCACCATGGGCCGACTCAGAGCATAAGCCCTGGATCACTCGTCCCGCATGACATTAAACTGTATCTCATCCCGCATGACGTTAAACTATATTACCCCTCTTGGGAAATCTCAGAGCATAAGCCCCATTACTCACATCCACGTCTCTTCCTGACTTCCCCCCTCAAGCCCACGTGCCTTGGGAAGCTCATGCCCTAGCCCAGAGATCTTATATCCTCCAGGCTCCAATCCATGCGTCCATTCTCACTGGTCGCCTTTTCAGGTGTCCCACCGTATCACCGAACTATGTGGACTTTGATTCCCTGCCATGGGGATACGTAGGAATCCTCCACGAGGTTCAAGCCAGTCAATCCTTCATCCATCCTGATCCTTACCCGGGCCGCCACATCCCGGTGAGATCATGCCACTCCACCCCACTCCATAGTATCCAAGAAGCCACCCACGTGCTGGCCCCAACATCGGTGTTCCCCCTAGGGGGTCCTTCAATCTGATCCACTCTCAGTGTTTCGATCAGTCTTATCTGTCACCGCAAGACATTAAACTCGCGACATACACCGGGTTAATCAAGAGAAGCTAAGGAAAACCTCAGATGATACATATTCCCCGCGTTCGATGTGGGATGCCTCGGGCTTCCGCGCCCTTGAGAAGCCCAGTGATAAGGGAAAGAAGACATACATGCTGATCCCCAGCGTCAAGACATGCCAACGACACCCCAACGCAACTGTTCTCCTCACCGAAGGTTGCTACCCCGACAAGACCCCTTGGAGAGTCTCAACAGAAGCAGCGTAATTAACTGGCGTCCATGCTGATATGACGTCGGGAACCAGCTTCACGAACCCATCTTAAATCTATGAGGGAGACCCGGATTAGGAGACGATATCCGAGGAGGAATCCACGGAAGGATGAACCAACATCCCATAATCCCGGTTTCGATCAAGGAGTAGACGTCCCTCAATAAGTAATGGATGTCGCCCGCCTTTGGAAAGCGGGAATGCGGGGCTGCGAGCAGTGCGTCCTCCCATGCATGACGGACACGCGCGTGCGCCCCAACGTAAAAGCATCAGAAACATCTATCTAAACCGGTTTTGTAGGAATCACGCCAAAAGAGTTCCTATAAAAAGGCATGGAACTTGGATAGTGGATGTTCATGACACATGACATGAGACTTTTCATGTATCAAGTGCGTAATCAAGGTTTATGGAGGCTATGTCACCTTCGGTGATAACTCAAAATGAAAGATCATTATCTTAGGCTAGATTGGTAACACTAATTCAGTTTTATTTTCTAATGTATTATTTGTTTATGTACATAAATATAATCCATTATGTATTTCTCAGTTGTGTGATAATGGTTTTAATGTTCAATTAGAAAATGATTCCTTCAATGTTTTTAATTGTAAAAATATTTTAGTATTTTATTCTTTATGAAATGAAAATGTTTGTGGAGTTGATTTGAATTCTTTATGAAAACAAAATGACTCTTTTTTAAATGAATTTCATAATGAATCTTGGAATTGGAATAGAAGAATAGGACATTGTAATGTTCATTCACTTAGAAAACTAACTAGGAAGAACTTAGATAGAGACCTACACAATCTTGAATTCACATCTGATAATGTTTGTACTCCCTGTCAAAAGGGAAAGCAACATAAAGTTTCTTTTCAATCAAAGAGGGAAGTTTCAACTTCTCAACCTCCTGAGTTGATTCACATGGGATTTTTTGGACCTTCTAGAGTTTATAGTATAAATGGTAAGCACTATGTCTATGTCTTAGTAGATGACTTTTCTAGATATACTTGGGTATAACTCTTAGCTCAAAAATTGAAGCTTGTTCGTACTTCATTAAAAACTCCAAGTCTGTAGAAAATCTTTGTGGACTTAATATCAAGACCCTGAGAAGTGATCATGGTCGTGAGTTTGAAAATCACGAGTTTGAATCTTTCAGCTCACACAATTGCAATAGTCACAACTTTTTTCCCCTAGAACACTTCAACAGAATGGTGTAGTAGAAAGAAAAAATAGAACCCTTAAATAAATTTCAAGAACTGTTCTTAATGAGTATGACCTACCTGTTTATTTTTGGATGAAGCTGTAAATATGGCTTGCTACATTATAAATAGAGTCTTGATTATACATGTTCTCATGAAGACACCTTACGAATAATGGAATAATTTGAATCCTAAAGTTAGTTACATCTGATTTTTTTGTTGAAAAGTATTTATTCTTAATACTATTGATAATATTGATAAGGTTGATTTTAACAGTGATGAAAGAATTGTTCTAGGATAACCTATAACTAGAAAATCCTATTTATTCTTTATCAAAATAACCAAATGTGTGGAATAATCTATTAACATCAAATTTGATGAAACTGATCCACATGAACCAAATTCTTCCCTTGAAAATCTTGAAGAAGATATTTCTATCCAAGAACATAATGATAAAAACAGTGAACCTGCAGTAAAATCGAGTAATTCTAGAAATTTTCATGAACCCAATTCTATTGGAATAGAACCTAGAGAAGAACATGAAATTTCTAGTCCTACCATTACTAAATCAACTGGGATTCTAAAGAATCATCCTTTAGATGATTTTGTTGGTAATCTTGATAGAGGGACACATACTAGAGCTTCTCTAAGAAATCAGGTTGAACATCAAGACTTTATTTCACAGTTAGAACATAAAAATATCAATGATGGAATCAATGATGAATTTTGGGTAATGGATATGCAAGAATAATTAAATAAATTTGAAAGAAAATTTTTTTGGGAATTACTTGACAGATCTAATGAAACATTGACCATAAGAACTAAATGGGTTTTTAGAAACAAGGTTGATGAATCTGGAAACATAGTTAGAAACAAAGAAAGGCTAGTTGCACAAATAAATAGTCAAGAGGAAGGAATAGACTATGGGGAAACCTTTGCACCTATAGCTATATTAGAAGCCAATAGGATTCTACTTGCCTATGCTACTTATCTGAATTTCATGTTATATCAAATCAATGTTAAAAGTGCTTTTTAAATGGTTTCATTGTAGAAGATTATTTTGTTGAACAACCACCTGGATTTACTAATCCTCATTTTCCGAATCATGTTTTAAAACTATCTAAAGCATTATATGCTTTAAAATAAGCTAAAAGAGCTTGTTATGATAGACTTAGTACTTTTGTTATTTTAAAAGGTTTTTGTAAAGGGATTTCTTATCCAACTCTCTTTAACAAAATAATTTCTAACGATTATTTGATAGTAAAAATATATTTTGATGATATTATTTTTGGATCACATATACATTCTTTATGTAATTATTTTTCAAAGAGTATGAAAAATGAATTTGAAATGAGCTTAATGGGAGAACTCAAATATTTTCTTGGATTTCAATTTTTTAAAAATGAAAATGGTATTATTTTGATTCAAAGTGAATATAAAATGGCTCTTTTAAAACCTTTTTTTGGATAGTAATAAGGGAAGTGATACACCTTTGAGTACCACCTATAAGTTGGATGCTGATGAATACGGGTAACCGGTGGATCAATCCGATTACAGATGTTTTATTGGGAGATTACTTTATCTTACAACTAGTCAACCAAATATTGTGTTTAGTGTGTGTATGTGTACAAGATTTCAAGCTAATTTGAAAGAGTCACATTTTCTTGCTGTTAATAGAATTTTCATATATCGTAAACATACTGTAAATTTAGGTTTGTTTTATCCAAAAGGACAATCTTTTGATTTAATAAGTTATTCATATGCTGAATTTTATGGTTTCATGTTAGATATAAAGATCACTTCTGGAACCTTTCATATTCTTGTTATGTCCCAAATATCATGATGTAATAGAAAGCATATTTCTGTTGCATTATCAACTGCTGAAGCAGAGTATGTAAATGCTGGTAGTTTCTGTGAACAAATTATATGGACAAAACAAACTATTTTGGACTATGGATATAAATTTTAGAATGTTTCAAAAAACTGTGACAACACTAGTGCAATTAATATCTCTATGAATCCCATGTCTCACCCTAGGACCAAACACATTAATTTGAAGAACCATTTTCCAGGAGATCATTACCAAAAAGATGATATTACTCTTGAATTTATTGGTACTGAAAATCAATTAGCTGATATTTTCACCAAACCCTTGAGTTCGGATACGATAGGATACATTAGAATTGAGTTAGGAATGATAGATCACCATTAGAAACCTCACTGCTAGAATCCTCACCGTTAGAAGCCTCACTGTTATACCTCACCGGTGTGGACCTCACTGTTATACCTCACTGGTATGGACCTCACTGTTAGTGGACCTCACTGATATATAAACATCACTGTTAGGGATCCTCACCGGTACATATTACTGTTAGGTTGTGCTACTTTCAATGTTTTTATTTTTAGCCACCAGAATCTGTATCATATACATTATGTTTATTATGTTTTATTTATTTGCTTTATGATTCCTAAATGATAAAACACAAGTATCAACCTCTCTCGATCCACCTCAAGCCCTTACTATGAAGACTTACATCACAAACCCTCTAACCCCAAGTCTCGTGATTCAATGGAAAGAGTAAAGAGACCTTCTGTCATCGGAAAAGAAGATGAGCCGAATGCAAGGAGACTCAAAGGCGAGTCTAGAAGTGGAATTGATGTGAAGAAACCCACAAATCCACATCTTGTTCAAAGGGAGATAGTAGTTGAGAAGGATCTATGTATGGAATAGCACATTTCTAGTGAATCATTAGTTCTATAAGGTCTGGAAGTTTAGAAATGGATATAATGATTCTCTAATAACAATGGCCCATACTATCAGAAGCTCGTAAATCATTTCTATGAGTATGTTCGGTTTGAGAAATCAGATGTTGTGAATATGATGAAATCAGTTGTGAAAGGAAAGGAGATATCATTCTCTTCTATTGAGTGTGATGAATGCCTGAACGTTCCACATGAAGGTGTTTTTGGATATTTCTCGAAATCAGTACCTCAAACCAGTAATATCTTTAAGTATGAAACTGCCTTGGAAGACCTAACAGGAAATGGAACTCCTAGAAAAGAAGTTTCTGCAGAAATGAATGGAGACAACCAGTTGCTGTTTAAGTTCATTCAGCATGATTTAATTCCTATGAGAGGGGATTTTTAAAATTTTAAATGCCATGATATTTACTTACTGTATTTCCTGAGACATGTTGTTAAGGTGAATTTGTGCAGGCTGTTAATGGTTCAGATTAAGGATATGACCAAGACAAAGTCAAAAAATATATGCCTTATTCCTTGCTATGTTTTTCTCGGTTATGATAAATTAAAAGGAGTAGCTGATTCTCAGGATGAGACAATGGAGGTATGGAACAACTTCTTTATCACAAGCACATTATGTAAGTACATAAAGACTAGCTAGAATCCATGGAAGAGAGAATGGGTTAGTGATGCAAAGAGGTTGTATAATAAATTCAATTCTATGGATATTACTTCTAGGACTAAGGATGTGAGGGATCTAGGTCTCGGACCTGATGAGGAGGATCCATAGTATATTGATTATTCAGAAGAGGATGATTCCTCTACAGTAGATGGAAGAGATCCAGACTTGCATACTAGCCCAGCTATTGATGTTGTATCATCAGGAAAGGAAATAGTTTTGGATGTAAGTAATAATGAGAAGGACCTATTGATGAGGAAGTTCAACTTTCATCAAAGAATGATGAATAAGAAGATTCTGAAACTGAATCATCTACTTCTTCCACCTTAAGTGTGAGTCGTTTGATTTGAAGCTCAGTTGTGCCTATTGAGGTTGTTTTGGCTGAGATAGAAGGACCTGTACCTATTCATGTGGAGCCTCCTGTTTTTGGAGAGATGGAAATGGTCAAGGATGATTCTTCTGAGGAAGAAAGTGTTGCTGAAGATACTGTTGCTATTCAGTAGAATGCACCAGTTGTGGGGGAGCATAAAACTAGGCTTGGCATTGTTTCAGTGGCCAATGATGTTGAGGACTTAGAAGAAGACCCCGGTTTTGTGGATTGTGGATTAGATTACCCTGATTCTGATATTGAGACGTCTCTTTGGAGGCTAAAAGTCAGTTATGACATTCTGTCTAAGGTATTACCTAAAGATGTAGTAAGAAAATATGATCTGGATAAGTTGATGACTGATCTTAAAGCTAGTTTTTTGGAAGAGGTTAGGATAATGGAAGCGTCATTGGTTTCATCTATTCAGACTGTTATGGATGACTCTGTGGCTAGTATAGTATCTAAAAGAGCACCTGTTTTTTCACCTTCTGATATGATCACTAGGGATGATTTCAAATTTTTGAAGTTTGAAATGAAATAGTTTTTGAATAATTCTATTGCTAAGTTGAATAAATGTTTTGTTAAGTAGATGAGCAGCTTGGAAAGATCTTTTGAACTCTCTCTGGGGTGTTTTCTGTCAAAATCTGTGGCTGAGATGATGGATGAAGTCACAGCCTGCTAGAATCAGATGTTTAGCTTGTGAGAGGATGTTAAATTTCTAAATAAATCAGTTGTCTCTCTGGAATCCTATATGAGTTCTAAATCACAAGCATAAAAGGACTTGGCCTATTTAAAAAGTGTTATAAGCTAGATGGTTTCAGTTTTTGATGGCTTTAAGATGTCAGTGGAGAATCATTTCAGTACTCAGGATTCTCTTTTTAAGAATCATATCAGTGGGATATCTAAGAGTTTCAAGGAAACTATGGATTTTTCAATTGTTTCTATTACTTCCCAACCTTCAATAGATTTGGATCAAAATAGAGCTTTGATGAAGGAGGATCTTGGTTCAGCTTCAACCAGTGGCTCTGTAGACTCATATGCCCTAAGTCAAGTGGTGTCTACCACTAGGGATATTACAAAATTCGTTCATAATTTCATGATAGAGGCCACTGATTCTCAGAAGGATGTCCCAGACAAAGTGGATTATTAATTCCAAAGGGTTTACACCAAGCAGCAGCTCAATAAACATTTCAATCTTATGTTAGAAAACATGAAGTTACCTTCATTCAATCCAGCTATCATGGAACAAGTAAGAAAACTTAGGTAGTTGACACCATCATGGGATAAGTTTTTGGAAAACAAGGACGACATATTTACTGCGGTGGAAAGAGGAGGAGGAATCATTATGGATTTCAGAAATATCTTGTTACCCTTCATTCATGTTGATGCTAGGCCAGTGATTGTACCTCCATATTTACCTACATCTGCCTCTATAACATCTCCTGCTCAGATGACTCTATCCCAAGCGATCAACATTTTTACTCCCTTGATTACTCAGAGAGATACATAGTACTGGCTAAGAACAGTTTCTGTGTCTTAGTCTCCTCTGATCATTTCTGGTGTTCCTATGCCTCCACCTTCATCCACATATTCTGAGCTTACCTCATATTCCAAAGGAAAATCCCACGTAGACATTCAAGAGGTGGATTGAATAATGGCTATGACATTTTATAGGGATCATTTTTATTTCCTTTGTATTAAATTTGTCTTTCACTTGTACTTTTCCCCATGTACTATATATGGTCTTTTTCTTCTTCCCTATTTCTCATTTCCTGTTATACATTATTTTCACCCTTCCTTTTTTCTAATCACAAAGGGGGAGATGGTATCTAATTGTATATAAGGGGGAGATGGTACATAAATAAGACCTAAATGTGGAGAACTATGAAATTAATATAACCTTCATGCTATAACTCTAATTCTGATATAGAATGGTACATCTAATATACACAAAGGGTGCAATATGAGCTTAATATTTTCATTTGCTATCTTACCTCTGATACATTTATTTTGTATTTTCTCTTGATACCTTTCTGTTTTATTTTACCTCTGATACTTTTTTTTGTAACTCATGTACATTTGATTTTATTTCTTCTAATACAATTGCATTAAATGTTATATCCTCTGATACATAAATGATGAGTTATGATTATCAAAAAGTGGGAGATTGTTGACTCACCTGTTTTGATAATCCCAATCATGCATTTATATGTTTTGATAATATCGATATGTGCTTATAATTATATATATTTATGCTAAATAACAAAATATTCTTTGGAATATGTTTATAAATTTTTCTCTATGTTTATACATACTTTGAAATAGTTCTAACTCAATCTAGCTGTGTTTTCCATAGAACAAATAAGTGTTAAGCCCACCGATATGCTCATAATTACTGATATAGACAAACAGATATACAACTACTGATAAGGTCATATATACAGTTAATGACACTGATATGCATAACTGTTACCGATATATGCAATTCTATTGATAGAATATGTCTACCGGTGTGAAAAAGTCTACCGGTATGCATAGGTCCATCAGTATGCACTTACTCACTAGTACAAACCAAAGCTACTGATATTCCCATGCTATAGATACAAAGTCCACTGATAAATAAAGACAATTTCTACCGATACCAGCTATTTTTAGAGTAAGTCTACCGATATAAGGGCGTCACCGCTACTCATGTCTACGGAGACATGGAGCTACCGATATAAGAACAAAGAGCAACTGATAGAAGATCACTGCTACACAGAGACTCCCCGCTACACAGAGAGCTACAAATATGAAGAGCTAGAACTACCAATAGAAGTTCTCTGATACAATGATCCCCTGACTGATACAAGGAGCTTCCATTACAAGGAATAAAAGCTACCAATATAGAGGAGCCACTGCTACAAGCTCACTGTTATAAGGAGATACCAATTGGAAACCAGTCACTGTTTCCCTCAACTATATTTCTATTTATATATTTAGCAATGGTCACATTTGATGTTTTTAATGAAACTACTATTAATTAATGATAGTGGTTGGAATTTCAAGAACAGTACCTCGTACATTGATAAAGGTAGTCATTCATATTGCTGGAGCTAAAAGCATAAAAGGATGATCGAGCTGCATAGTTGATGATATATATTAAAATTGGACAAGAGTTGAATATACAATCGTAGATAAACAGAAAAGATGATACATCCTTACACTCACTTGCTTCAAGAACATTGGACATACACGAGACCATTCATATGAGAAGAGAAAAAAAGCTAAACTCTAGGTAAGGAGTGAAGATCTACAACGATCTCTTCCAGCACTCAAGCTGATCAAACTGAACATGAAGAAAACGACCCTCTATTTTTCAAACAAAAACCAGATAAGGACTCAAGAGCATTCCATATTAATCAAAGGATTCCATAGATGCACTTCAAATAACTAGAGCATTCTAAAACTCATATCCACTCGCTCAGTGATTCTTTTATTTACATTTTCATCATTGTGTGTACTCTGTATATTCTATATGCACACTGTCTCCTGTGAAGAACCATAGGATTTATAAATCCTCACTGTAAACTTATATAACTCTTTTGTATTACACTATAGATAGTGGTAGATGTCACGTAGGACCTTGATAACTAGTGTGATTTTGTTCTGGTTTCCCATAAATAACTATGGTAGTGGTCTTAGTACCTGGACAAAACCTCGTACTGTTGTTTACCCTAATATAGGCTGTGGATCAAATTTATATAAATTGTTTTTGAGGACTATGTAATTTCTTTAGATCTGACCTCTTGGTTATTTCTGCTCTGCATCTTAGATTAAATCTAAAATATATTTTATATCTTATATTACACTACTAATTTCTTTGAAATACAAATCTATTTTAATGTTTATCTGATAGTTAATCTAGCAATTTTATTTAACTACTGTAAATTAGTAGGTTAGTTTCAAAAGATAATTTAATCCTCTTATTAAATTAACTGAGACCTAATCAGTCTTTTGAGAACCTACATGAACTTTTATAGTTTTACAAATTAACTACTGTTTAACTTGTTTTATAAATTGGGTGATTTTAATTGAAATATTTTTTAACCGAAATTTTAATTTGTACTCAATTCACCCCCCTCATGAGTATCCACTCCGACCAACGAGAACAATATTTAAATTTATTTGTTTCTTGTACTGAGTGGATGTTTGGATGAAAATTTGGAGGACATTCAGTAATTTCTCCTTCTATGATATAAGACATGGTTTTAGTCTATGCATGAGCATGATGGAAGCACATAGGTGAATGAGGTCTATCAAATACATAGATCAAATGGTGGGTGAAATGGTTTTATTGACCTTTCTCACATTATGTGGAATGATGATGGGAATTATTGTGAAAACTTTGACCAGGTTAACTAAATGATTATTCATGTGGCCATATCTCAACCTGATGGTGCAGACCTAAGTTCAGACAATAACATTATATCAAACTTATTAGACATAATCTTACATGGATACAAATACTATTTTATTATTTATGAGAAAAAATTTATATGAGAAAATATTTTTGTTTTTAACTCCCTAACTAGAATCATCTCTCTAGAGCCAAATATACACACGACCCCATGTATACATCAATTTGTTTAAGAGGATATTAAATAATTATGAGGGATTCAACACCATTAGTGCAGAGACTATATCCATAGTATCATTTCATTACCCCATTTATATAAACAACAAATTACAACATAGATTAAATCAGAAGAATGTAAGATATCATTATGTAATATTAGATGGCTCCCAATTAATGAAATAAATAAATGGTCTCCTATAGTAGAAATTTAAAAATATAGTAGAATTTCAAGAATTTTTTTAACAATATTTATAAAAATGGACTAGATTCCATCTTGGTTCCTCACTATTATAATTACCCAGTTAATTATAAAATATTTTGATTTCATTCTCCAATTAAATAGTTAAATTCAATATATATTTATAAAGAAATAAGTGAAATTTATATAAATTAATGAATATATACTAATATAATAATAGCCTCACCTGTTAATTTATTAATAACATTTTTGTATTTTATATATGAAATAATGATGTATTTATATCTTGATAGACATAAATAAATAATTTGAAAAATTTTAATTTATGAATTTGTATTTTTTTATGACACATAAATTTAAATTTATTTATTTATTTAAAAATGTAACATAATATAATGGATTCATATATATATATATTTGTCTTATGATTAATATTGTTTCATAAGACCTTAATTAATTTTTCAATGTGTTATAAAATATGTTATAATTATAAATTTGGTATGATTCAAGTAAATGATTAAATAAATTAAAAATAATAATTTCTCATAACAATAACATTATTTTCCAAACATCAGTTAATTTTTGAATTCTAGACATGAAACAATGTCCAGGGTAATTATTTCATATACTTCTAAAATAAACGAATTTTGATTTATTGAAAAATATGGTAAATTATTGTATATATACATAATAATTTAAATACAGTTTTCCTAGAGTTATCACATATGTGATAACCATATTCTCTAATCCTTTTTAATTATATTAATATATTTAATGATAAATATCAAACAATTCATAGTGTTGAGTAAAAATACTAATGCAACGAATAGAATAATAAAAAATACTTCTCATGCACTACATATATCACCCCATCAGCTATTCTCCTAACAAATCAATGTTATGTATCTTAATTAATTTGTACCCAATTACCTCTCCAAGCCCCTTCCCCATGTCCAAGACCTGATAGTCCCACCAAAATTTGAAACCAATGATTAGTAAGTAGGACTTCAAGGAGGATAAATTAATATGAGGTTTTAAAATGTTTGATGTATGGTAAACCTGAGGTAATGGACGTTCCAATCTAAAATCTTCATTTATGTATCCTTTTAGAAAACTAAATTTAAAATCATTGTTTCTAAATTCTACAGAATGAGATAAATATCATTTTTAGGACAATTTTATTATTTTCTGTTTTCATGATTACATGTTCATTTATAATGAAAATTATTTCCATTTCATTGTCATAGTATTCTATTAAAATAAGATATTTTCTTCAAGATATGTTTTTATGATGATTGTATTCCTGACTTATAATTAATAATTTTTTCTTGGGAATTATTTATGATGATGGGTTTGACCTATATCTATATCTACTTCATTGAGAATGTTTATAGTTGTGGTTGACTGTATGGCTACTCCTTGTGTAACTATGATGGTCACACCACAAGGTAACCATGAGTGTTATATTGTATTGTATCCATGGGGGTTACATTGTAAGGAAGATTTGAGGGCTAAAAATCACATGGTATCCATGGAGGTCACAATATAATGTTTGTAGTTCCCTATAATTCATTTATGATTTTATTTAAGTTCTTTATTTCTTATAGAAATATCATGTTTTCAAAAGGTAAGTAAACACTACATTAATTTTCATATATATATATATATATATATATATTTGAAAATAATTTCATATGATTATAAGAATTCATTGACTAATGGTTTATTTCATTATATATATATAAATTATGGGATTTTATTTTTCATTCAATTTTGTAAAATGTTTTAAGGGATTAATAATGAGGAAGATAAAATAAGAATCCATGATTAATATTGTGAATATTTTTTACGAAAAGATTTCATCTTTTATTAAAACCACTTATATTATATAATAAAGGTATGTTGTCATAGTAGTACCCATTTATAACACTTTTGGGTTTATATGTATTAATTTTGTCCTAATTCACAAAAAAATTAAAATAAAATAATCTTTGGGAATATAAAGAAGGATTTCTAAAATATTTTTATAAAATTTTTCCATGTTTAAGGTTGGGACCATATTGTTTTTTCAGAGAACATTTTAGATAAAATTAGGGGTTATAATGATATTAATAGAATAACATAAATGTATTTTTATATTATGTTTATGTTGAAATGATATATCATTTATAGATTACCATGTTTCTTTATCATTGATATTACTGTTTCGAATAGCATTTCGTAGAATAACCAAGGATGATGAATTTTGAAGGCACCAAGGGGATGATATTTTAATGAATCCACGACATAGAATTCATAGAATTGGAACTGAGAACATAGTGATGGTAATCACTTAGTTGAAGAAGGTTATAAATGGTTGTGGAATCTATGAATTGGTACATATATTTCTACCTCAATGGAACATGATGATAGAGGAAAATGTTATGAGACAACACCTTCCTGATTTGGATGGATATTCTAACCTAATGGTTTCATAAGGATAGGATAATTACCATGAAACGATATTCAATGTTATGGGTTATTCCAAGAGATAGATGCTTAGTCTCTTTATTAATCATTTTTAAGATGAAAACAAATACTGGAGGTAAATGGGAAATAATGGTGGGGATAATGAGGGGATTGATTCCATGGAGTGAGTTGAATTTTAGAATTTATTCCTTGAAAAATATTTTCCTATTTTGGTTAGAATTAGAAGGAAAAATAAATTACTTTAATGGACAAAAAGGTGAAACTTCATTTCCCTTGATTTATGAATAGATCCTTTGATTATAAAGTTATATTCTAAATATTATTTTGGACATTAATAGTAAAATCAATCATTTTTACTCTCGACTAAATAATTGATAATGAATGTAATTTACATTTTATTATTTAAAAAGTATTCAGAAACTTGTTTGATGTGATGAGAGGGTGGAAATAGTTTTTTCTAACGATCATGTGTACTTTGAATACAAGAAGAAGAAAAGTTATAGATGGAATGAAATAAAAAATAATACCTTGATGAAATATGATGGTAATAAAATCATATTTATAGTTTCAAAAAAGTGTGGTAAAATGAATATTGTCGAATTCCTTACCCAATTTAGGAAGTTTTTATGGTGCGGTATGTATGGAAATATAACTCGTGATTAAATTTGAAAAGAACATGGTGATGGTATGATTAAATATAATAAGAGAACTGTATTTTTCATTAAATGTGTTTGATATGGGGAATTATAAAAATACCTACATAAATAATAATCTATATTATTGAATGAATACAGATTATAGTTAGAAAGGTGTACTAAAATCCTTTGCGAGTACATTAGTAGGTGTTAGGCCATCCAATGAGGTGTTATTAAGTAATTTTTTTTACTCAAAATTTTCTAATGGTTCATTCAACATTGGGTACACATATTATTTTATATTTGAGATTTATGTTTTAAATTGAAAATTTCACCTCAATAAATAAAACTAGAGCTTATGGTTCAAACATCGGGGGAAAATATTACAAATTTTTTTTATGAATCCTCATGTTGTTTTATGTGGAATAAAATTACATTTAGACCTTGTTTTTACCTCTAATGTAGTTGGATGTTATTTTTATATGGATTTTTCTTTCATGATAAGATTTAATGTAGAGATGAAAATGTCAATTTTTAGAATTAATTTCACTTTGTATAAAATAATGAACCCATAACATTGATTAGATATCAAGAAGCTAATAAATTCCTAAATAATGGAAATGAATATTATTTACCACACATTGTTGAAATCAATTGAACTTTTCATATTAATGATGTTTTGGTGATAATTGAATAAATTGATGTATTTTCAGATGAGTTGTGTTATACTATAAAAGATCGAGAAGTTTACATTACTATATGATTACTTCTTAATGTTGATCCAATTTCAAAAACCTCATTATTGAATGGCTGAAGTGGAGCTTTTATAATTGAAAAATCAATTGATTGATTTTCTTAAAAAATATATCAGTCATCCAATCTATTTTCAATGGGGTGGTCCTATTATTTAGTTAAGATGAAATATAGTTCCATTATACATTTCTTTGATTATAGAGTATTCAATAAAATTAATATTAAAAATATTCATGCATTCCCCCTTATCGACGACATGTTTGAATAGATCTAGCGAGCTCAGTACTTTTCCATGATTGGAAAAAGATTTGGGTACCATTAGTTAATGGTGAAGGAGGTAAAATTCTTTTAATATATTTCCAAAAAAGTTATGGGAATTATGAGTTTTTTATTTCCTTTTTATTGAAAAATGATCTCACAATATTTATTCATATTTTGAATATAATATTCATTGATTATTTGAAAATTTATTATGTATTTTTTTATTATATTTTTGTGTTTTCCAAATGCCATGAAGATCATAAAAAACAAATAATGATTGTCCTATAAATTCAAAAAAAATTAATAATTTATGATATGTGATTTCTGGTTGAAACAAATTTATTCAAATATGAAAATTGAATATAATGATCGACATAACATTTGATCCTTAGAAAAAAATGTTGTTCATGAATTAACAGGAACTGAAAATGATAAAGAGATTCATATTTTTAATGTATTAGTAATCAATTACTGACAATTTTCTAAAAACATTCCCCAATCGCCCAGATTGCTAACAATGTTTACAAGAAAATGGGTTAAATTTTTTTGGAAAAATGAATATGACATTTTTTTTCAAATAATGAAGTACAGATTGGTTAATTATCATGTTTTGTCCATGACTTCTAGAAACATAGTTTTCTTCATCTATAATGATGATTCATTAAAGGGAATTTGATCTGTTCTATTGTAGAATTATAAGGTTATTTATTTTTCATAAATAAATGAACCCATATGAATTAAATTATCTCACATGTTATTTGAAATTAGCAACTACATTTCTATCTTTGAATAAAATGAGTCATCATATATATATTTCCAAATTTAAAATATATACAGAAAATAAATTTTTGAATTATATATTTACTTTTATGTAATAGAACCTGGGGAATAGAAGATTCCTTGATCTGGTAACGCATTATGATTTTAGGGTCAAAAACCATTCTAGAAAAAAAATGCAGAGAAATAATTGAGTTAAAAAAAATATGATACATTAACTATGATATATTTGGAATATGTCCCCTTGATTAATGATTTGATGAATTTTGTCATAGAATATGTTGGTGCAGGTAATTATTATTTTTTGTTTCAGGTGTCTGTGTAGTAATATCTATCAGGAAGAATTAAGAATGAATATAAATATGACCATGTGTTTCATAAAAATAGTATAATTGGTGAAAATGGTATGTTTCCAAAATGTAATATTGTTAAAGAATATTTCATGAGATTTGGGAAGATATTATGTGTTCCATTTGATCTTTAGATGGAGAAAGAATTATCTTTTAATGATTATAGTTCTTGATTTACAGTTCATCCGTAGAGTACTCAGATTAACAGTGACCTTGGAGAATATTACATGTGGTGTAGAATAAAAATAGATATTGGATATATTTCAAAACAATTTTTAACTTTTCAACATGTCATATCAGAGAATTTTTTTTCAAAAGGGGTGATGCTCTTTTTTCCAATGATAGAGTATAAATTGGAATATATATCAATTTAATTCATTGTTGGAATAAAAAATACATCTTGAGGTAACAATATTATTTGGGAAATTTTTGATCACCTGACTAAATTTTCTCATTTTATTTCTATTTAAGACACTATTTATCTATATTATATTTATCTAGATTATCTTTCCCTAGTAAACACAAGGATTCTCTTTCAATTGTATTTGTACGTTATCCTAGGTTCACTTAAAACATCTGTAAATGCCTTCAGTTTCAATTAGACACAAAATTAAATTTTTGGACATCCTTTCATCACCAATGTAATGCATAGACTGTGTAAACAATTATAACCAAATAAAAACGTTACATTCTTGTTCAATTGATTAAGAATGACTTTGGTATTGAAATATTTCTTTAGTTGAGTATTCTTATAATAACTTTTTTCTTTCCATCATATAGATGGTCACTTAATAAGAATTACTTGGAATAAAATAGAAAAATCTAGAATTTTTGGATGATGTCCGGGAAAGGAATTTGATATGACATTATTAGTTGAATAAGTGGATAAGAATGTGAAGATGATCAATCAAAACATGTGGATAACTCATAGTAGGAAGAAAATATAGGAAGACAACAGACAAAAAAAACTATTCTTTTGAGGTAGTTGATCTTTATTAAAGTCTCTCAATGAATAATAGTAATGCACTTTGGTAATAATGGAAGGATAAGTGCAAAGTTTCATGGGCCTTATGAAATCCAATATATTGTTGTACTAGTTGATTACCGAGTTCCTTTTATACTATTTTTATCTTAGGTACATAATGTTTTTAATGTTTTGATGTTGAAAATGTATGTGCCAAATTGATCTCATGTTTTGATCCCAGAAGTGGTTCATCTTGAAGATAACCTTTCTTATGAAGAAAATATTATTCACATTGTTAATTGTAGATAGTATGAATTAAGAAATAAGATAATTCATTAGGTTATGGTTTTTTGGAGAAAATACATTGTTGATAAAGCAACCAAAAAATATAAAAATGCTATTAGGGAAAGGGATCCTCACTTTTTAAATAAGAAAATAAAAAATGCGAGAATGAAATTTCCAGAAGGTGGGTAGAATGTAACAACTCAGGTAATTATACAATTATTTGTATTCATTTTGGAATTAATTAGATAAATAATTTATAATTTTATATTGAAATAAGTGATATTTATAAAAAGTAAGGAATCTATAAAAATAGAATTATATCCTCGACTATGAAAGTAAAAATAAATTTATGTAACTTATATGTTAAATTATGATGAATATATATCTTTAACATGGTATATAAAGGGATTACTAATGATAATTTTAGTGTAGTTATATTTTGTGACCATTAAATTTTTAATCTCAATATTATAATTAATATAATGATTTAATAGAAAATATAGCTTCATAAAATATAATTATAAATTAGTAATTTTTTTCTTATGATTATAAATTACTTTATGAGACATTAATTTATTATTCAGTGTTATGAAAGTTGTTATAATTTTAATTTGGAATTTTTTGAGTAAATGATGAATTTAAATAAAAATGAAATTTCTCATATATAATTTTTAAAAAAAATTGGATTGCATTTTTGAATTAAACACATAGAAAAATGGTCAGGGTGAACTTTTTGAAATTTAATAAAGTACTTGAATTTATGTGAATTGTAAAACAATGTAATTTATGTTATATATACATTATAAGTTAAATAAATTATTCATAGAGTCATCGCTGATGTAAGAATCATAATATCAAATCCTCATTGGTTAATTTAATTTAATAATCAATAATTATCAAACTATTAATAGTGTTGATCCAGAATAATAAACTAATGAATAAAATAATCAAAAAACACCCCTCTCCTTCAATATAAAACCACCCAGATTTACTTATTCTCAACACAACTCAAATCCCTGTGTCATGATTAAATACATACAAATTTTCTTTTCATGACTATTCCCCATGTCCAAGACCTGTTGGTATCACCAAATGTCCAAATCCCTTTTCCTTAAGGTTACTCTCTTAGAGGTGAATTATAGCGGAGGATTGAACATGATTAAAGTAAGAAAAACACAATGTAAGGGAATTTTCTTCTAGAAAAACTTCTTTAATTCCTCCGTTCAAAATATAAAAATTTCTTTTTAACCTTTACGTCATGAGTGAATTATCCCATTTCCATGAATCCTTAATGTTTTGATGTTTTTATTGTAATATTACTTGTTTATTTACAATGAAAAATATTTTATTTGTCTTTGGGTAATATTCGTTTTAATATAAGTGATTTTCCTACTGAAATTATTCATGTATTCATGTTTTATGAGTATTCTGAAGTTCATGAGAACTTTTTATCATAATGGGTTCTACCTATGTCACACTCTAATGAATCGAATATGTTTATATTGGAGGTTTACCATATTGTTACTCAAGTTTAACTATGATGGTTAAACTATAAGGTTGATCCAAGGTTTACATTGTATGGTAGCCATAAGTCTTATATTATAAGGTTTCCATGAAGGTTAAAAATAATATGATATCTATGGGGATTAAAATCATCAGCCAGTAGTGCCCTAGGTTACATTAATAGTTTAATTTATGTTCACTGTGTCTTATATAAATATCAATTATAACAAATTACATATATGATACATTAAATGTTATATTTAAATTTTTTTTGAAAATTATTTCAAATTATTACAACTATATGTAGACTAATAGTTTAATTATTTTTTTATTACCCTTATAAATATTTTTGTGGAAATTCCATGATTTAAAATGTTTTTCAGTGTTTAAGGGTAGGAAAAAAGAGTAATTGAAGATGAATATTGTGATGATTTTTGATGAAATGATTTTATATTTAATTAAAAAAATTACTGTTATGGATGAAATAGATACAATTTTAGTAGTACCCAATTTCTATGATTATGGGTTGACTTGAATGAATTATGTCCCAATTTTCTAAAACTCAAAACTAAAATGACCATTGGGAATGTATATAAATGAATTATAAAAGAATTTATTAAATTAATTAATTTTTATGGTTAGGTCCATAAAACCTAGTCCTCACTCCTCTCTTCATCCATCTTCCATGGGCTCATTTCCATTGGTTGGATCTCAATACATGAATTTTGTACATCCATTGAGATTCCTATTCAGGGTTTGAGTAATAAAACCCTATAGAACTGCACCAAAATTTTGTTAACAATTTTTCGATTGTACAATAGCTATATTCCATGATAACAATAAATTCACAAGAAAGAATAAAAAATCACATGACAAACACCATTGTAATAACCAATCCATAATAATCCCCAACCATACCTAAATTACAATTATGATAGAATAATGGTCAATGATATAAAAATATGATCAAGGGCTAGCCAAAATGTTTTAAAAATGTTACTTTGTATTCCCAATTAATTGAGTTATAATGAAAAAATATATCCATAAGGAATCTAGTTTTGACATTATAATTGGTATCCTTATGCCATTGAGTTTTAGTTACCCCATAAGGATTTCATTCTCCTACCATGGGTCATGGTATACCATTCTTATGCCTAGAATTTATGTGAAACCCCCTTTAAGGGGTAAACAAACCATGAAATTCCACCTATAATGAATATCATGAAATTAATTTCAGGGCATAATAAGTACATGAAGTTGGGATGATCATAATAAGATAAGAATAGTATGTCAACATGCACATGTGGTAGAAAAATATAACGACATGTTATCATAATCAGTAATGGTAACAATATCCTCTAGAAATAATCACCGAATCAAGAATATTATATGGGTATCATGGGAAACATAGACTCACAAAATAAAAAATCCATCAAAAATAGATAATAAGATATTAAAAAATGGAATAAAATCATGTCTACATGTGTTTAAAAAGGTCTCAAATGATAGGTAAATATCTACTTCAAGGTATATATTAATGTACTCCAATGTTATTGAATGTATTATAGCCTGAAGCACATCACACATCCATGGTGAATGAGATCAAACATCAAGCTATCTAAAAATGGGTTCCATTTCATTGAGAAAGTGGATTAGAAACAATACTCACAATGATTTCTCAACAATAATGGTGGTTCTATAATCAAATTACTTAATGTATATTTCAATGTAACCAATTACATGGTATATCAAAAGAGGTACCAACCAATATATATATATATATATATATATATTCATTTAAACAATAAATTATTTATTCCTAACCAATTTATAAAAATAACCATCATTCTATCCAATGAACATTGATGTACAATTAATACAGGAACAAAAAAGGTATTCATGAATAGATTCATGAAAATGATAGTCTCTTGATGATACATCTATAATGAGATACCCATAAACATACACCGACCATGTGGAATCCAAATATGGACAAAGGGAAATCAAATCCACCACTATTATACAATATATCTAGGAATATGTATTTGATTTCATGGAAGTGCATAGATCAAGCATTAAAAAGTAGATCTACAAATCATATCAAAATAAAATAGTTGGATTCAGAAAGAATCAAGAATATTGTTAGGTTTTTTGTCACATATCTCATTTCTATACATTTAAAAAAATTAGATCTAGAGAAATATTTTATTTGAGGCGATTTATTCAATTTAGAAGGATAATGGACTGTCATAAATAGATACAAATTCATAAAAAAAGATCAACATGTAAAATAATACAACAATTTTTTCAGAAATTGAGAATTAAAATCATTAATTTCACCAGTGCTTGTTTTGGAAGCATGGTTATACAAAATATATTTCGACCATGTTCCCTTTATGGATTCTAGATAAGCTACATAGTTGGGTTAGATGGTTTTATTAACCATGATATTTTTCTAATGGATATTACTCCATGAATTTTTATGTGATCCCAAATTGGTTTTCAAACATTGAAACCTAACTGTCCACATAACCATTATTTATAACCTCTAAATGCATGATTTTATAGGGAATCCACATGGTTTAGTGAAACTGTGTTTAAACAATACTACATCATAAAGTCCATGAACACTATATAAAACCAAGTGAAATTAACAAGAATTAAAAACACTAATAACATGGATAAAAAAGTGTGATTAAATGTTTATATTTAGATATAAAACAACATAAATATCCCAGGTGATGACATTCATAACTACTAATAACTTCTCATTATTGGAAGTCTTCTCTATGAATCCTATTTAATGAACTATTCCCATTGAGCCTGAACGTCTACCTCCCAATCCCAAATATCTTCCTTGATTTTCCCGTATGTCCACGGAATCCTAAAAATTGGTAATGTTTTCCCTCATTGTGAATTTTATCTTAGATATAAAATTATCACTAGGATCGTCCTATAAAATGCGTCCAACTCCAGATCAATATCCACATTGTCAATGAAATGCATGGAATTTGTGTTGTACATCCAAAAATGAGACACATAAAGAAAATTCTACCAAACATTATAACTAAATGAATATGTAGATTTTATCCACTATCACATCCCAAATGATGAACTCAATGGGTCCAAAATAATATAGGTATAGATTCCCTTTCTCCCTTAGTTGTCAGCTTCAAAACTAAGGTGTTAAACTCATAAAATATCCATCACATAAATAATACTCTAAATAAAACCAATGTTGGATGGTATAATAGTCATAACTATACTATGTTGTGATAAACCACTACTAAATAATAAGGAATATATGAAATGATTCTTGAATTATATAGTAACCCACAACTACAACCTCACAAGCTTCATTAAAACAAAGAAATGACTGCTATGGTCTACTATAACAACCTCATAAGGTTATATGTTAATAAAATCCATTAAAAATTAATTTTATGTCAACTAAACCAGGGATATCGAAACATCCCATGCTATATCGATGTTTTGGGTGCCATCCTGAAGAATATCATCTAATAGATGGACCATCCACTATAAAAATCCTTCAATATGAGGATGATATATTATTCTCAATCTTAGATGAGTCCCTAATGTTTCCACCCCTCCCTTACTAAAAAATTATTTCAAAAGAATATCTATAAGATACAATGTTCAAGGAATTCCATTCAAGTGTACTATCAACAAAAAATAATTAATTCCCATCGTAGCCACTGAGTGATTCTCAAAAATATGTAATAAATAAATTTTTTAAACTGTTCGATGGTCACCCAAATAGTGTCACAACTCTTTTGGGTCCTAGGTAACCCTAGAAAAATTTCCATCATTCATTCGTCCCAATCCATGACGGTATAGTACATGATTAGAGGAAACCACTAGGATGATGGTTCTAAAAATATATCGTACTGCAAGGAAATGGGAGAAAGGTTTCGTAATTCTCCCTTCATCCCTAGCCATTTTAACATCTGTCTAATGTATTGGTCTATATGTTCCTATATAGGATGTACCTCTCAATTAATATTTTGAATGTCTCATATATGTTCTTTAATTATGGAATCATTGAATGAAAATATTACTTGTAATATAATCACATAATCAGTTTTGAAAGACCACTAATGTATTTCATAACCACCATATAGATATTCCCATATCCCATCACAATTTGGTTCAGTCTCTTATCCATCTTTAACATGATCTATTGAAGATGATATAATCAAAATTGTTGAAATTTTCTTCAATATATGTCCCTTATATGAATTTATCCTCCAACTAGTCAACAATATCACCAATTATTACTCTTCCTCTAAAGGACATTCACCAATCTTATGAGATATCTATATCTATACTCTAGGAGAATCTATAATAATATTATAATTACATGGGAAATAATCCTTATCAATTTTTTTATTTTTCTATGTTCAACCTAGCTCCACTATCTCAAATTAGGCGCCCACAATGTGAATATATAACTAATATTCTTATGGTTCATGTATATAAAATTTATATCTCTATAGATATAGTGACACCAAAACTATTTAGAGTAGACCTTGGAAACAATATCTAGGTCATGGGTAAGATTATTCCACTCATGGGGTTTTAGATCATGTGACCAACAACTACTACCTTCTTCCTCTATAATAGTACCACTCCTAAACAAATGCTTTATGCATTACAGTATATGGTAAAAAAATATAACTATTAGGAATTATCAACACTTGAGAAAGAGTAAACATCCCATTATGCTTATGAAATGCCTCTTTCAAAATATTCTAACCACTACTAAATCACTCCATTAATTGTAAAAGTATTCAAGGTTCCAAATAAGTGAGTAATGTCTTCGTTAAAACACTAGTAATATCCTACTAAACCAAAAAAACTCAAATTAATGGAGAAATTCTTAGGAAATTTTAGGAATTCAGTATCTAAAATTTATGTCCATGGATCTACCTACTTCAGAAACCACATTCCACAATAATTTTAACTCTTGAACCCAAAAGTAACAATTAAGAATCTTATTAGGAAGTTTATGTGCTAGAGGTGAACTCATGATTATATTTATATTAATAAAATTCTAATCCGGGGTCGATTCATAAAAAAACATGATATCATCAATGAATACCATGATGATTTGTTAAATGTGTAAGTGAAAGATCATGGATCATGAGATCTATGAGAACATCATACCATTTTGTTGTCTAAAGGATCACAACATGTACTCATATCAAACATAAATTCTCCAAAACATTGTCATAAAAAATCCACCTTTTTAACCCACAACAGGTGATAGCTTAATTGATGAAATCTCTTGGAGAACCCTTGATCTCCCCATTACTGAAATAATAGAATGTCAATAATTGTTACAGGGTAACAATTTTCATTGTCACATGAATCATTTTTCAATAATATATGAAAAGTCAAATAAGACCTTCCACCTTCATGGTGAACAAAATTGGTTCTCCTCATAACAATTTGTTTGGACTGATAAGGAATTTTATTATATCTACTCAATATATAGATTGATCTCCTTAAACTAGGATAATTCTATACGATAATGGTGTATCGAAATGGGGTGTCCATCTATAAAAAGTATAATATTGATATCAACTACAATATTAAAGGGGAGTACTGTGAATTTTTGTCAAAATATTTCTTGTTAGAGATATAAAACATGAAGATAATTAAACTAGGCTTAAAAAGATTATATTTGATGAGGAAATTTTGAAATATGCATAATGATCATCCCAAGATTACATATTTCAAGAACTACGATACCTACTTCAAAATCCTATTTATTAGTCATTATGAACTCCTCTCCCTAGAAAGATGTAAATGATACCCCTCATAGATACAAATATGTTTAGGCTCAGAAACTGGTCAAATAGTCAATGATGGGAATTGAATATAATCCCTTCATCTCAGAAATCAAGAATTCCCAAAACATTCTATAATAATGAAAAACTACAGGAAACCCTGTGAATCATTCATGAGAGGCCACTTTTGGTCCTAATGGAGTATCTAGGGAAATAATTTTGAATACAACATGGTGAGTAAGTCATGTAAAACAATAACATGTGATGTTATTAAGGAACATGAATGAAAGATATCAGACAAAGAGGTTAACAATGTAGAAGTGATCTATACTATTCATTTAATTTTATGCAATACCTAACAACCATCTACTGGAGTGTGATCCATTTCATTAAATAAAATTTCCCCAACTCCACACAAAATTCCAAAAAATGAATGTTCCTCTCGATTCATAACATCAGAACCTACTACTAAGAACCCTATCCAGATCACTATGTCATATGTCCTTCCTTTTTAGCACCACATTGAAACCTCATACTTGAACACATGTATTGAAATTAATTAAAATAGTCTATCGTGTTGAACATACAATTCTTGATCTGATGTACAATACATACCTTTAAATTATGTGTGACCATACAATAGTTGAATTACAATATAAATTCTTCTAATAGGGATTATAATTACACATTTTGGTCTTCCTACATAATAATAAATTATTATACTGTCGTAATCTCCATTTTATTAATTCTATAAGTGACACTCACCTAAAAAATAGGGGCCCACCGGCCAGAGTATGGAATGGAGGAAGAGGACCAACAACTGTATCTTCATCCAAGGAATTTTGGATGTTGAAGACAATGTATATTACCTATTACTATTTTATTATTCTAGAGAATTTATCATATCTTATGATGTCTGGGTGAAGACCAATATCGTTATTCCTAGACATCCATGTATTATTTTATTCTAAGAGGGGAAAAAAGTTAATAATAAAACATGTGACCTTATTACACATTAATTCATGATTTATTAGATGATAATAAACATCATTCAACCTTAGAAGATAGATAATTCCTATATCATTGGAAATTAGATTCATAAAATAATTCTGTGAACATGGGATATGACAAAATTACTAAAAAATAATTTACAAACTCTTAGAAATTATAAATTTTATTAGAATGGTAGAGGATATCATATGGATGTATATATTAAAGGGTTGATATATAAATCACTATACAGGAATAAAAAAATAAAATCATAAAGAATGTATTTAATGATGGATTGTAGGAATTTAAATGGGACATAAAAATTTGTGAAATTCATAAACATGAACAATGAGAATTGATATTGGATGATAACATTAAAGATACTTGATAATGTGAAAAAATTCTAAAATGTCATTACAAACATAGGTCTGGGATTACCACAAGGACCTAATAATATAATTTGATTTGTATAACCTTCTATAAAATAAAAATGTTATCTTATGAGACTAAAAATTTAGAAAATTCATTAGATCAAACTCTGGGGAACCCATCATAACCTTGTAATTTACATACATAAGTGTTCCAAAAATATCATATATATATAAACACATTTCATCACATTTAATTCCAAAATAATATAGTATCAATTACATAAATGGAAGTCCCGAATAAAATAATTATACATGAAAAAACGTTAACACCTTTTATAAGAAATGGGTATGGGTAATCCATAAACAATTTTATGGAATGGAAAATCACAATTGAATTTTTGTAGTATAACATGGAAAAATAAATGTTGATGGGAGTTCTTAATGAGAGTGAAAGGGGTCACTATGAATTTATACATTATAAGGGAATTAAGAGGGATATGGTAAACATATACCAATCGTATGAACTGGATATACAAGCCATAAGATAATGAATAATCTTGAATTAATGATTAAAGTGGTTGTCTTATTAAATATCATCAAAATAACTGCTTAGGTAAATGAAATAATGAAAGGGGATTAATTATCACTCATTATTTTCACATAAATTTCGATAGTATAGTGATATTTATAAAGTAATGAAAATAATGAGAAATATATATTTTAATGTATAAACACAGATAATTATCATTAATTAAAATGAATAGAGTGTGGTCCTTTATTAATTTTCATTATAGTAATGGCTTAGGTAAAACCTTAAATGAGACTGGATAAATGATCTATAATTAGAATAAAATTAATTGGTTTGTAGATAGATCTTTATAAATTAAGGAAAAAAATAATCATTAGACATTCAAAAGGATAATTACAAATAATGATCATTAATTTAAAAGACCGGAGAAAAGTACCTTTCTTGTGGTAAGGAAAATAACATTACAATTGTGAAAACATAATGAGGATACATAAAGATTCAGGGGATGGATTAATGAGAGTGAAATAGTTATATAATAAAATTAAATAATTTTTTTTGAAGGTTTCATGTATAAAAAATACCCAACAAATGAAAAATGGAAATTATTTTTCACATCATAAAAGACGATTATGAAAAAATAGATGAGAGGAAGATCCCTTACATCAATAGGGTGATTAAAAAACATGAGAGGAGTATCATTGAGTGTTTCCAGTACCTTATTAGGACTCCACATTGGTTAGGAACAGGTAAGGATCTGATCTATGGTTTTTAATTGAAGTGGAATGGGAGTTCAGGTGGGTTTATTTTGGAAAAGAGAGGAGAGTTCTTCATAATTTCCCAAACATGTTTGGCACTTTTAAAAACCAAGTAATAAAAACCACAATCATTATAATGATTTTTAATGAACACATCTTTCAAATATAAGTGGACTTTATTATATTATATGGTAATGGTCGTAAAATATTAAAATATTACCCTCGATGATGTGGAATATATTCATGTTCATAATGAAATGATATTAAAACCTAGAAATATAATATATGTATTGAAGGATTAATAATTTCAATATAAAATTAATAAAATAACATCAAAATGTTAATATTTTAATTTTGAAAAATATAATTGGTCATGGATTCCTATTATACAATTTTTTATATCGCTTTTGGGTTATTATAATGTCATAATATACATTGTTTAATTATAATGTATTTTTTTACCTGAAAATTTGATTGTCCCAGAATATTATCACAAATTAAATATTAAATAATTTCAAAATTTTGATTTCAAATATACTATTTATTTAAAGAAATTTTTTTGTATTAGTTTTTTATCTTTAATACAAGAATGAACTTTTTTTTAGTAGATGTTTGTTTTTTCCATAATAATTTTAAACCCTTAAAACATTTTAATTTGAATTCTTAAAGATTATATTATAATGTAAATTTAAAAAAAATTATTATAAAGTTTGGTTTTTATAAAATATAATTTATTTTGAAAATTAATTAGTACATTAAAAAGGAGTTCTTTATTTACATATTATACAAAAATAAATTTTTTCTTCTATCTTATAATTTTTTTTTCGTAAATATAATTTATTAATTAATCAAAAATAATAAAAGAATATAAGTCTTAAATTATATAAATGAATATATTTATATTCATTCTTATTTTGTTTACTTTTGTTATAGTCCTTGTTAAAAAAATTTTACCCTTAAGTAACATATTTTTCTTTTACCATTGTAATAAATATTTACTATATATACTAATCATATTTTTCATATATTTAGTTGAACATATTAAATTATATTAATTTTGAAAACTAAAAATATGGATTTCATTTTACCAAAATCAATTCAAAGATGATAATGAATTTAATTTAATATAATACCCAAAATCTCGAAAAAAAATGATGATCTAAAAAATGATTTTTATCAAGAAAAGAAAATTTTAAATTCACAATATTACTATTAATAAGAAATATGTTAATATAAATTAATAAATAAACATATATTATCAAAATATATTATTTAAATAAGAAATTATTACTGATAATTTTAATTATTTATAATAGATAAACATTATGCATTTTAAAATAGTATTATGAAAAATGTATTTTTATGGATAAAAATAATATGACTATAAAATATGGTATATAAATTATTTAAAGTATTTAATTTTATAAAATATAACTCCTTTATAATTATTTTACCTTAAAATTAATTAAAAATAATAATGAGACTTTTCAATTAAAAATTTTTTTAAACAAAATGTGAGTTTTACAAAAAAGGTACATTTCACTAATCCCTATAATACAATATCTTTAGAAAACAATTATGCCGTGTTAATAATGATATTATGATATTAAAATTATGTTTAATTTTACCTATTACATTTCCCAAAATTTTTAATAAAAATAACATTACTATTTTCTTTGAAAATAAAAATCAAAATAATTTTTAATGGAAACTAATATTGACTGAAAAAATAAAATAACAAAAATTGAGTAATTTTTTACTAAAAATTTACCAATATGATTATTTTCTGTAAGATATATATATACATATTAATAAATGTGTTAATCATATTCATAGAGGACAGTTTAATGTCTTGGTTATAATTACCCCCTTTGAGTCAATATGGTTTGTTTGGGTTCTTTGTGGTATATCACATTCTCAATAAAACATAAATTTCTCATCTAAAAAATCTAGGCATTATATTATTTACCCATTTAATAAATTTCATCCTCATAATTTAGTATTTATCATGTTATAAAATGTTTTGACACATCAAAATATTTTTATTTAAAACCCACGTTTAAATTGGGATAATAAAAATCCACTTAAAATTGACAATGGTTAGTAAAAAGGTCATCATATAACTACGATTCCCGGTAGGATAATATTTTTTAGAAGTGAAAATGTACACATAGAAGGAAAAAACTAACATGAAACAAATTAATGAATGATAAAGAAGCAGTTTAAGCTAAATTAAATGACTAAAAACCAATTAATCATTATTGGGTGACACAAACTTTTGTTCAACAAAAATGAATATAAAATGAACACATTTCTATTCTAGTAGATTTTCCAAGAGTTATGGAATTCCATTATCATCTGGACTAGGAAATTAAAAATAGCATTTAATAAAACTTATAATATCAACCATTAATCAATTTTGACTATGATATCATCTTATTTTTTCCAAATTTTAGGAAAAAACAATTATTTTATTATATATTAAGAAATATAATATGTTTCTAATAGATAACATAATCTATCAAAAAATCACAAGATTTTCCCCATATCTTTACCAAATCCAATTTGTTTATCCATAAGTATGATAATACTAAAAATAAATAAATCATCATACATTAACTGAAAAAAGTCCACAAATAATCCAAAATTATTAACATAGATAATTCCATAAATAAATACCCATATATAAAAAAACAATAAAATCCTCAACATTAAATAATTTCTTAACTTGAACTGTTTTTTCATACACTTTATCATAAAATACTAAAAACATAATATAATTCTTATCAAATTATCAAAATGGGTACATATAAATCAACCTATTAAAACATCTCTTGAGATAACATTATTCACTATAAAATAAAAATGATTTGGGCCTGTAATAGGTTTCAAAAAATATACTTAATCATTCTAATATTCCATCACATAAATATTCAAATGTTGTACCAATTCTATTAAACATAAGATTATCCTTAAACAAATCATCCCAAGAATCAATAGATTTATCACCCAATAAAACTCACATTATGGTTCATCAAATTCCTTTTTTTAAATCACTTTGATTTATTAACTGTACCATTCATCATATAAAGAAGAAAATATGGAAGAATCCATATATGTTTCTTGATTACTGTATCCATAATTCCATTTATATAAATCTTATACAACATAAATCTAAAAAACCAAAAAATAAACACTTTAATACTAACACATCAATTATTTTCATAACATATGTTCTTCTTTATTCTAATATTTAACCCTAGGATTATGGAATTGACTCAAATAATGCACATATTTTTAACACATAATACTTTTAACAAAAAAATATATCATAAAATATAATTTATTTCTTTCCATAAAACTAATCATTTTATTGGAAACAATATAATTTATTCCATATCTTCTTCACACATAAATTCCATTGTGTTGTTTTTTTCCATTTCCCTTCTTTCCAATTTACAAATTTTTTATACAGAGTGAATTGGATCCTCATTCCATTATCTTATTTATAAGTATAACATCCATGAGACATCTTCATCCTCTTATTTGGGTTAACTGAATCTTTAAATATGTTATATTTTTTAATTGTTATTTCTCAAAGATATTTTAGAATAATCATTATATGTCTTACAATATCTACCATCGCATTAGACATCCCACATGGGTATTCATCCCATTTCATATAACACTGGTTGATGACTCAAAACCATGAATATTTATTCATAAAGTGATTTATTTTCTTTGAATCCTCTTACTATAAACATTACCAAAATATAGTGATGTTTTCAAATAATTATTATTATCTATTAGAAGTTCACTAGAGGATATCAGTCCAAATCCCTATAATAATTGGGAATATATTTAATACCAATGATGAAAATGTGTTTCATTATTACAAATTGAATCATGATTTATTAGATGATAATGGAAAAAATAAAATATATAAAACATGTATTTTTATTATATTTTAGAATAAAGTATATCACATATTTTCTTGAACATTGGATATAAAAAAATAATTTAATTCTTCCTTAACACTCCTTCAAAGATTAAATTCTGCTAAAACTACATAGGATAACCCAGATATGTACCTATGAAATGGGTGATATAAAAATCCTAGTATTTGAATAAAAAAATCATAACATGAACAATGCATTACATGTTAGAAAATATTAATCCGAATGGGAAAGAAATAGGTGTGATAATAGTTAACAAGAACAATGAGGAATGACATAACACAATAACATGAAGGCCACATGGGAATGTTGGAACAAAATTAAACATGAAATGACAAACATAGGCCCAGGTTAACCACCAGAAAATTATATAATAAAGGGTTTAGTATAACATCCATTACACGATACATTGAATCTCATTAGAGTAAAATTAATACCCAATGCATTAGATCACTAACATGGTGCATCTGTCACAATCATATCCCAAACATGCATAAGTGTGGAACATTGATCATATATATAAGAACATATTTCACAGAATTTAATCCCAATAGAATATATTTTAGATTTAAAAATGAATTTTCTAAATAATTTAGGTATAATTGAATAATGGGTAACACCCTTGATTATAAATGGATATATGTATTTAGAACACATTTTTTTGGAATGGAAGATTACAATTACATGTTGGCTGCATAAGGAGTGCATATTAACGTTCATGGGAGGTATTGATTTTATTGAAAGGGGTATTTGAAAATATATCAATCATAATGAATCTAAGTGGGATATGTAATAACATATCCTAACATTATGAATTAGACTCAAAATTTATAAGATAATAAAGATAGTTAAATAAAAAGGAGGAGATGACCCCTTACTAAACTTCAACATAATATGGACAATGTTTAATTGTATAATGGTAGGAAAAATGATATCAAATTATTAGTAAATCTGTTTGAAAGTATAAGGATATTTATAAATTCATGAAAACATAACCAATTCATATTCTAATGTCAAAATAAAAATAAGTATCTAGAATTTAAATGAAGAGAGTTGGTCCCATTAAAAAAATCATTATAAAGGCTTAGTGAAATTATATAATGAGAGGGGATAAATGATATATTATATAAGATAATAAATTATACAATATAGGTATCATTATAAAATAATTAAAACATAACCAATTTACATTAAATTGGAAAATTGTAATGAAGTTTCTTAAGTAAAATTATAAGAGAAAAATCCATTACTTTGGATATGGAAAATCACAGGACAAATTCTACAGCATAAGGATCGAACAAAAAATTCTTGGGAGGGCTAAATGAATGTTAAAGGGGTTTATCATCACATTAAATCGAAAAAGTACTATGTACGTATAAAACAGACTATATCAAGAAATAGAATGAAATAAAGATGTATAAAATTAAAGTGGTTCTTGAATAAAATAAAGAGATGAGGATCCCTTACATTGAGTGGGTTATTTAAAAATAATAGAAAGAGCTCCATGATATCTTGGTGAAACCTGGAATAACTGTCGACATTGTAAGGATGATTAATTATGTATCAATGGTTTGTGTAATAATATGAATGGGAGATTGGGTGAGTTTATAAAGGATAAGAGAGAGGAGTTATTTATTATTTCCGAAACACATGTTTGGGACACTATATAATAAAATAATAAAAACCATAAACATTCACTTTTATTTTTCAAATGTATTAATCAATCTATATGTTATTTTAAATATTTTGAAATTCCATGGTCCGAAATAAAAAATTATACTACCCTTGGTGAGGTATAACTGTATCATGTTCAAAAGGATATGATTTCAAATCCTTAAAATATAATATAGTTTTTGTAGGGTTCATACAATCATTATAAATTTATTTAAATGAGTTTTTAAGAAATATTTTATAGGATAATAAGAGATTTAATTTTGAATACCCTTTATAGCATTTATAAAATTACATTGGGGATCATTATGATATGATAATGAACACTATATATAATTACCCTATTTAATTTTTATCGAAAGATAAGATTGTCATCTTAAATTAAAAAAATTAAATTTTTACTAATATTAATGTAAATATTTAATAAATTAATTTTTATTAAAATTATTTTCATTATATGTGAATATATATTTATAAAACCAGAATCAACATTTATTGAGAACTCATGTTTTTTTGTAACTAATATTTTTCAAACCCTTAAACCAATTATATTTGAATTCATAAATACCATATTATCATTTATATTTAAGAATAATTATATAAAATTAATATGTTATTAAAATATAATTTATTTTTAAAATTCATTAATTCATCAATATGGAATGTCTTTGTTTCATACTAAGAAAAATTTATATTTATTTTCATTATCATAACAAAGTTTAATTTTTTGTCAAAAGAAATTATTAGTGATTTATAAAGAAAAATTATAATAATTACATTATTGAAATTTAAATATAAATAATCATTATTATTAGAGTTAATTTATATTTAGAACTTTTAAAATTATTTTTAACATAATTCAAGTATAGGCCTTTTACCTTGGAAATAAATATTTAAAAAAATTAATACTCTAATTGTCCAAAAATTATGGAGACTATATTACCTAATATTTATTATAATGATTTAATATATGTAATTAATGTTATAATAATAAATTCACCATGGTAGAATAATTTTAATTAATATAAAACCTGAATGAATTTTGGAATGAGATTATTTAAAATAATTTATTCAAGTAATAAATGATTTCTGTTTAACTCTATGACTATTAATATTAATAATGTGAATTTCCTTTCATAAATATTGATATAAAATATAAAAATTACATTTCAATAATTCGTCATTATATTTTAATATAAGTTACTTTAATAGATAATCATTATTCAATTTAAAATAGCTTATAAAATATATTTTATGGATGATAAGAAACATAATCTACAACTCATATTAAAGATAATATAAGTGAAATTAATTTGATTAAACATGAATCATGAATACCTATTTTACTTAGAAGTAAAAATAAAATAATTTTTGGACTATTAAATTACATACTTTATGAATAGATATGGTAGTTTTAAAAAAGAATTGGTATTTATATCTATTCAAAGAATATTCAATATTTTTTGAAACATACCAAAATTTAAACATACTCTCCTATTTATATGATGATATTTCAAATAATGAATATTTTTATAAATTAAATTTTCTAAATATTCTATTAAATAATAATAATTTTTAATCCCAAAATGTATTTAAAATCATTTTTGAAGAAAACATATTTTGAAGAACAAATGAAATTACCAAAAATTAAGTGATTATTTATGTTGAATTTGTCATTTTGTTTATTTTTAAAAGGAATTATAATTTTTATCATAATTATTTTTCTAATATTGAATATTTAATATTTAAATTATAGGTTACAATTTTCATGGTTCAATAATCATTGTTTTTTGTTTGTTTTTGGTTGTCACAATCTCTATCAAACATAATTTTCTTTTATGAAAAGTTAGTTATTTATAGTTAAGGATCATAGTGAAATGAGTATATTTTAAAGTTAACATCATGAAAATATTTTATAAATACATGAACTCATGTGCTCAGTACAGTTTTATAGTATTGAGTAAGATTTACTTAAATAAAATGTCCTCAAAAGGTCTAGCTAGTGAGACCCTGACATCTGCGAGCCCAACCCAACATGCCCCACTATATCCTAGTGGGTCCATATTGCATGTATGATACAAACCTCACATGCCCCTAACCAGGTGTCTGAATAAGTTCATAAGAAATATCGATAATTTATATATAGTCATCAACATCAAACATCCCTCCAGTAACTTAAGAGTAGTGGATACTACATATATAAGTATCTGTAATGGTCCACCATAGACCTCTATTCGTTACTTCCCTATGTTAGAATATGTGGAATGAATCTGAGATGATATCATCCCACTTATTTCATTTCTAGAGTATGTGATGAAGTTTTCTCTAACGATCCCTCCTCCACTATTAGTGGTAAAACATGCTCATCCTACCTTATTGTATAATCCCAAAAAAAGTTATCTTTTTGTGAAATTAATAACTATTAAAGGAAACATATTTTAAAATGTGATGGAAAAATTTAGGAAACTGAATTTGATTCTGATAATTCTTAATTAGTCGATGGGATAACATAATGTTTTTCTAAGGCGTCTACCCATAACCCATGGTATATCCATCCCATTAATATCATAGTATTTTTTCCCTCAAATTTTTTAAAAGTAAAATACATATATAAAATAACAAAATTATATGGTTTATTTAATTTATTAGAGCATTGATATGTCAATCAACATTGAATATATGTATATACATATATATTACTCAATCAAAATGACCAGAATAACGGAATAAATTATTGAACTAGTATTAATAACTCAACATTCATAAAAACATGCATATATATATATATATATAAACTTTTTCCCCATGTGACTAATTAGGATGAATGAACACATCCACATCCAATAAAATTAGAATTCAAATATGGTCAGATAAATCATTTAGTTATATTAAATATGGTCAATTCAAGACCATGGAATCTCACCTAACCTAGTCCCACAAAACCTATCTTCTTTCTCCCTTTACTTAGGTTGAAATAAAATAAATGGATAAAATTGTTATAATATAATTTTTAATTCATGGTGCTGAACAAACATGTTTGAATTATTGTCAACATGACCTCATGTGTGACTCCTTGTACATAAGATGTCATCGACTTGCCATTATGGTCAAAATCACATATTTATATAGATTTTACCACAAGTATCATGTACATAATCAAATAATATATACAAAATAAAGAAACTCAGAGTAAATTATGAAATGGTATTTCATAATAATGTTATATCATATATCAAAAAATTCATTAAATGAATAAGTTGTTTCTTAGAGTTATAAAATAAATCATAGTTTAAGTACATGTACCTAAATAAATAAACATTGAGTAAATCCTATAGTTTTTATCTGATTTTCTCTATCAACTCCCTGCTCCTGACCTAAATTTTATTCCCAAGACATATTTCCCTTTTCTTGTATTCCTACACAAGAATTTTATATGTTCATGATATTCCCATGTAATGTGAATGTGATAAAACTCAAGTAGAACAAAACCAATGTATACTTATATAGTGTTATCATTTGAATTAAATGAGGAAACTAATTGTGAAAGAATGAATAAACAATCATATGTTAATAACATTTTTCCTAACATGACTATCATGATCTTAAACCTACATTCTTCAAATCTATTTCATTAGGTCATACCATGATTTTGGAAAACATTTAAAAGCTATCTAAAATAATGGAGATACTAACGTTTTTTCTAGCATGACTATCAGATTCTGAAAAACATCTCACACCTATAAAAAATGAGTTAACATGTAAAAAATTTGAAACTCAGGCACTAGATCACTGAGAAATGGGTTTAAAAAGGGAAATCAAGAATATCCGACATAAAAAAGGTTGTTCTTCAATCACATAACATAAAAAATAAATAAAATAAAAAATCCAAGGTATATTAATGTACTTGTCCCCATTTCACTGAAGCTATTGTCTATTAGATAATGGATTATGAATTCATCATCAATTCTTGAAGAGATCCTCTATTATAAACAATGAACATCGATCAGTCATCATGTTAGGAATGAAAAATATTTAGAATATTATATTTATGAAAATGATACTCTTAGGATGATATATATATTATATTACCACTAAACATCCATTATCAATGTGGACTAAAATTCTAGTTAGTGGGGATTTCATTGAGACACCAAATCTACCACTATTATAGATGTTATACAAATATATTTCATTATTTTTCAATGGAATTCATCGACAAAAAAGTTATATTCAAGATATACTAATAATATCCAGTAGAAATTGTTATAAAAAATAAGAAACCCAATGAATAAATAATTTTGTGGAACATTCATAAATAAAAGAATATGAACATAATTTGATTCGCTTTAATCTAGATGCTAGAATGTGGAATCCAATAGGAAATGTTATTAGAGTCTCATAAATAGAGTGGGATTCTTATAAAAAAACAAGAAGTCAAAAAATGGTAATAAAATTCATTTAGGAAAGAATTTAAATCATTAATTTCAATTGAGAATAGTTTTGATACGTTGCCAAATAAACAATACACCAACCTGAACCCTTTCTGGGCTTCTAGAGAGGTCTCAATGTTTTCTCAACGTGGTTTGTTTAGCTTTGTGACATCAATGTTGCTAGACACTAGAGATTTATGCTTGGTTTTCTTGATGGGGATGTAAATTTTTCAAATTTTGTGTGTCAACCCTGTGCTTCCCCTTGAAACAGTACCTCTAGTTTCACAGTTTTCTATCTAATCATCCTAGTTTTGGAAACCCTAATCAAACCATTCACCCATAAAAGTCACTAAAATAATTCTAAAACCATATAAACCCCACATAATTTTTCCTATAAAATCCTGGATTAAAAATAAAGAATAAATTGAAAATATTCTCACCAATCTTGTAAAAAACATGAACATTACACTATTCAAAAAATGATAAGATAATTAAAGGGGTCTAGAATAGTAAAACTACATGAGGATGTTGATATTAGGTGTTAGTGTTTACCGTTTCTGCCTTGTTCCATAATATAATTTTCTAGAAACCCAATAAAGAATGTTATTGTTTATTAATAGATTATTTTTTTCATTAAAAATTTCATTATAACACTTCAATCACCCTAAATATATTGTTACACTATTTCGGATATTTTTGGTAATGTTTGTAAACACAATTAGAAAAAAATAACTCTGAAGTATCTTTTCTTCTTGTGGTCACATTATTCTTAAGTGTTTTAATATAATACTACATTGAGAATCATTGATAGTTGTGGCAGCGTGTATGAATTTTTATAGTGATAAAAATGATTCCTCATTTATATAATACTATTACTTATTTGAGTAAATATATTATTAATTAATTATTATAATTATAATTAAAATTAAATGAATTAATTTAAGATTTATATTGAAATTTTGAGAATAATAATATCATTTTTATTCTCATGTTTTAATGAATTTTATTAGTAGATAAATGATAATAATTGAAACCATTAGATTAATTGCAATGAAAATGGGTGATTTAGTAAAGGATATGAAAAAAATATTGGTTGATGTATTTATTCTTTAATAAAGGGATGATTTCAATAGATTAATTTTAGAAATTTAGAAATTAATATAAATTATTTGTAAACATATATATAATGTGAATTTTATGTTTATCGTTTTGGACATAAATCTACATATTTTCCTTAAAATTGATATGATAGTTTTTGAGTATATATTATGCAGGTCATTTCACCATGTATGCAACAAATATTTTTTGTTATTAATATTGATGTGTTCGATACATTGGTGACCTAAATTAGATAAAACAAACTATATTGTGGTTGGAAATGGATAATGATATCTGAACATGTATTCTATTTATCCTATTTTAATAAATTATTAACTATTAATGAGACACCCATTAATATATTGTTGAGTTTTATGATACTTCACCTATGTATTTACTCCCTTGGTATCCCATATATCTATTTTTTTGATGATGAGGAGGAATATTTTACTAATTTCATTTCCATTCAACTCTATCATTTATGAAGTGAATATATAAAGATTATAATATTTTACGATATAGTTGTATATATATTTATATGCCATTGAATAATGATTCATAATAGTGTTTACCAATGAGTGGGAATATTTTTATGGGATCTGATATGATAATAGTTTTTGATATGTTATATTTTATTTCAATAACATTCAAAATTTTAGTGGATGAATTTAAAATAAATCCATATATTCATATGATGATTATATGTATTCATAGAGAATAATGACATGATCCAGGCAACATTGATAAGTATTTTGGCACAACTATAGAAACCTAGTTGATCTCTTGTAAGATTTTATTTTTTAGATATGTTATTATTTAGATGTGAAAGTTATGTTATGAAATAATTAAACATAGTAAATTATTTTATTTTGAGAATGAAATACTTTTGTATTGTAGATAAGTAAATAAAATGAGATTTTTACCTCTAATGATTATATGGACATATTTTTGATTACATATTGTATTAATTTTAAAGTATAACATTTTATCTCCAAAATTGATTTTATAACTTATTGTTACCATACTGAGTATTATTTATCACCATTTTATGAGAACTTATCTCTATCACCACATGTCTATGAGGGAAACTAAAAGCATATTGGAGGTGCTTCATGTAATTATTAGATTTGTGGATATATATGTGTCATTTATATCTTGTGAAGAGTAAAAAGTATGATTTCTTTTTTAGCATTATATATTATTTTTTCTCCAAGACCTCAGATTAGGTTAGTTTGTATTTAATATACATCAAGATTACATTATAATAAAAATTGTAAATGGATGATTTACATATTTATCAAAATAAAACCTTATATTTGGGTAAGTGTTCATAGATATGTAATTGTGGTAATGGTTTAAGTTTTAAGTGTATACCTTTTTTGTAGTCATTTTCCCACTCTAGAGGCTCAGATATAGGAGGATATTTATAGGGTACCACATGTGATTGAGTTATAAATATAATAATATGAGGTTATAGATTATTATTATTGTTAATGGGATCTGTAACATATGTTTAATAAATGTTAACAAACCATAATATTCTACGGTGGGGATTCAAATTGTATAACATAGTGGTTGATAGAGGTTTTATAGATCACAATGAATCTATTTCCCTTACAATCAATAAAACTTGTGATGTTGGAAATCATATGACTATAATATATATGCTTGTAATAGATGTGAAATTTATGTAGAGATCAAAATAGATCTTATTAGTAATATGGGGAGTTTAATAAAATCTATAATTAGTATCTATCAGAGATGCAATAGGGGGAGAGATGATGAAATAATTTATTAGGTCCTCAAAGATATACTACTGTATGTGAGTTTCTTATAACTTAATGTGATTAGTTTAATGTTTTTAAGATATATGGATGAATATGTAATTTATAGAAATTCAACTTTTCATTGTCCTATGATAATAGATCCAAAATTAGATAATATTATTTTATATATAGACTAACACTAAAATCATAGAATGAATAGTAGTATACAAGACATTTCTATAGATTATATATGAGCATCACTATAGTTATCAATGGGATTATAGAGGAATACATGGGCATAGATCTTTATGATCTATTTATTCAATTAAATATTAAACAATAATTCAATGATATAGAGACAAAAGTGGTTCCTAACAACATTATCACCCGTAATACATTATTAGGTATCGAGAGATTGTATATCCCACTATATATATTGTTCAATGTAAAGAAATGAATTATTTATTTCATATAGAATTATGTTTCATTAGTGTTTTGAGAGTAGTAAATCATTTTTTATTCCACTAAAACAATATATTAGAATAATAATGGATAGACAAATGAAGAAATATAAACAATTTTGGCCAAAACATGACAATGAGTGTGTGGGAAGAGGAAAAAATATTTAGGGGCTTGAGAAATATATTATATGAAGTTGATAAAATTATTATAATACTGACCCAAAATTATTTATAGATGGTTAGTGACATGAATCATGTATACATATAGAATTAGGTGGCGATGGACTAGGTAGACAAGCTAGAGGCCAGGAAAACATGAGAAAATAGAATGCATTATTTAGGTAGATAAAGTATTGGGAGATTAGTTTTTAAAGGTTACTATTAAAATATTCTCAAATATATATTCCATATACTTAGATACAAGGGAATTACATTCCTTTATTATCTTGATTATCATATGAAAACTCAACATTTATAGAATTACGCTGGAGTTGAATTTGACTCTATTGACTCTACGTAACGATTGCAAAATCACAATAGACGTTTTTTTCAAGAAATTTTATTATATATTTTTTATAATATAATGACTTGGTAGACTATATTGTTCTATTATTGGGAATATAATTTCGTCCTTATAATTGATTTCCCATTATCCCTCTAAAATCATGTTTATTTATTTTATTAGGTAGTTACCAATAAAACAATTGTTCAGGAAGAATAGGTATTTGACAGACATAATGAACTTTTCTTTAACGAAATATATCATGTGGGATAATCCATTACCATTAAACTTGTGAGTATTTTTCTAGGTTTTATAGATTTTTATTTATGAAATATTCTCATTTTTAGGGATTTTAAGTATGTTTTTTCTGAGGTGGTGATTAGTTTAAGACCCCCACAAGAGTTAGTGATTATTAGTGACCTTATTATGAGAATAATATAAATCTCTATTAAAACTAGAGTATGATACCAAAAAGTAACTACATGTTACGAGTGAAGATGTATTGTTTCATTCAATGTGGGTTATTATACCCTTAAATTAGACTCGGTTAAACTTTTATTTTATTCAAAATTGATTATGGGTTATTATAGAATTGTATTGATTAATATCAATATATCTATGTGACAAAAAATAAAAGTTACCTACTACTTAATAGTAATTCCATATTCAAATAGCATAACGGTTCATCATTTATAATAATATTAAACATTTTTTTGGGTAATAAAATTTAAGTGTACAATTTGTTGATATTTTACAAATATTTTAGAATTTTCAATTAATAATTTTTTATTCTGATATTTGTGGATATATGTACCCCAACACAATTCAATGTTTCTAAAAATAACTATTTGATGATTAAATATATAGAAATGTAATATATGTCCTTTATGTGAGTTTGGATTACACATAAGACTAGATAGAGTATTGAGATCACATGTTACTAGTTATAATAATTTTTATGGAGAATCCAATTTATTGAGAGTTATGAAAAAGTCTTCTTTAGATTTGATAGGTTAATTTTATTGGTCATTTTATTTCAAAATATAGTTTATTTTTTGACCCGAAAAATCTGAGTTTCTATATGTTGGGAAACATATTTATAAATATTAATAGTAAATAGTTTATTGGGATCATTTAGTAATGAACATAACAATTTTTTACATTTTTTTATTTACATTTATTTATATACATTTATAATAACTAGAAAATAATGAGAATCAAACAATGTTTGACCTTTTGAATGTGATGTTCACTAGTACATGTTTTTTAATTTTACCATATAAAGAAAATTCATAATACGTATAATGTAAAACATCTAACATTGGCCTTATTTATGCATTGATTTTATATCATGTGGTATTTTGTTATGGTTCATGAAATCTTTAGTCGCATATTCATTGCCATTCCATGCATGATTTGAAGTTGGAATTGGGATTTTTTTATATAATTATCTTGATAATTTACATATTTAGTGATTTTTTATGATATTAACTAATGAAAATATCTTATGATATATATTTTTGTGGTTATAATTGAATTTAAAATGGAATCTTTGAGATTAACTACTTAGTGATAACATTTTTTAGACATTTAATACTTCAGAAATGTGTAATGTTATGGTTCATTATATGAACAAATTTTTTTACCATAATATGTATTTGGAGACTCGAGATGAGTTGAAATATATATAGTAGTTAATTTGTCGTAATATTTATATTTCATAAGTTCATGTATAAAGATGTATTTTTTTATTACTTCAATATATAATTATTTTGGAAATTAAAAATGCAGAGTTAGTTGACCTTGAGTTTATGGTGTAACATGAAATATAAAATCATTTTTTTACACTACAGTTTTCAATTATGGAAAAAATAAAGCATTATTTATGATGAATCTATTTATTCATCATATTAGGGAGAACAATATATTATAAAAGATTCATCATTCTCTATTAAAAGATCATCTTACTATTGGGAAGATGTATTGGTATCCCTATAAATTATTATAGTAAAACATAATGAAATGATATGTTATAGAGTTTTTTGAATTATACCTCACTTATTATTAAGTGAAGGTATATCATTATGTAAAAAACATTGTTAATTTAGCTTCTCAATATTCCATAATTGATGTTTAATGACAAATTAATGAATTTTTCTAATATTCTACTATATAAAATTAAGGTATTGGATTAAATTTCTATTATTATCGATAAATTATGGGATTATATGTATTTTAAATATTAACAAGTGTAGAATATGGTGAATTATTTATATAATTTATATTATATTATGTTAGTGAGCCTACATGGATATATTTTGTCCACTATTTCAAACTATGAAAGACACATCACATGAAGTCTAAATAATGGTTTATAATATGAATTTTTTTCATTCCTTGGTCAGAGTATTAATTTTCATACGTAATATCTTAGCTAGATAGAGATAAATGTATATAAAGTATGTGATATACTAAGGGAATGTGTTTTTCATTTCTTGGTTCATGGTAAATAAATTTATCCTTATTGGATTTTATATATAATAGTTTATCTCACTAAACTAATATAATGTAACCATTTTATGATTTTAATGGGAGTAAATTTATATCTCATCCATTTTAGGTAGAGGTTGGATAGTTGTTCATTTTGGGTTATAACATAGTTAAAAACTTGGAAATAAAATTTTAGTTGATTTATGAGAATATAAGGAATGACAATAGTTGCAAAAATCATATTTTTATAGAGGGATACAAAAATATCAGTTTTATGTTTGTGACTGTGTAATAATGAAGGAAAGTATAACATAGATATAAATAGAGGATTATAAAGAGGGGAAAATAGTCCATTGATTTTTTCCAATTTGATATCATAGAGGGAATGTAATAATTTTTCTATTTTCATTTCACCTTACTTGTTGTTAAATTTTTTTGGTAGATGTAAATAATTATAAAGAACAAGTTACTAAATTTTATACACAACAAAATTCTTTGTTTTTAAATAATTATGTCTCAAATAAAATTTTCACTTTTAACCATTATTGTTTGTTATAAGGTATTTATGAAACTACAACGAATATAAGTTTGAGATTAATGAATTTTCACATTATTATTTTCCCTATTTTTCTTCCACAGTTATGGGATTGAAAAGGAAATATTAAAGTAAGTGAATGTCAATTTCCACAAAAATCATAGCGTTTGTGTAAGGATAAATATATAGGTATACCTCTAGTATGGGAGTACTGAATAGATATCCACATAGAATCACATGATTATATAACTATGTTGAATTATTTTATAGGAAATATTATAAATAGATAGGGGATAAAATTATTTCATAAACAAAATACCTCCAACTTGATATGTTTACGAGTTATAATATCCATAGAAAGAGGTGTATAACAATTCTATAAATGGAATGAATTATTTTGAAAAGATATAATACAATATTATTTTAGTTTTTACATAAATATATTTATGGAGTGGATATATAATCAGTTGTATTTTATGGAATGCATTATTCTTCATTTAAATTGAATATTGAGTATATTTATAATTATATATATATATATTTTTATAATTTCTTTGTTGAAAAAATTGTAGTATAATAGGTTATTAAATGAAATATAACTTTAACCTTTAATGTATACAAAGTTATATTTATGATTAAAATTATTATCACATGCATAAATAATTTTTTATTTCTATAGGTTATTCAAATACTTTACGAAACCATTTTTGAGTATTATTACTCACCAATAAATGTGATATTAATCAATTAAACTTCATGTTAATGAATTATGTGCAAAAAATGTTACATGTTCTTGATTATATTAATAGATTGGTAATGATATTATTCTAGTTTGTTTCATGTGGAGTGTTTTTGGGATGCTTTATTTATAATAATAATTTATTTTCTTACACTACTTATTGTTATGTTTGTTGGTATTATATACCATTAATGATTATATTTTTAATTATTATATTAATGTTCTTTTCTTAATTATACATATATTTCTATAGCATGAGGTTTTTTATAGGACACAAATTATTGAGGTAATAAATCTCATTTTAAGAAGACTTTTTATACCTAATTACATGCCCTCATCACATGGATGAAAATTATTGCAATATCACTTTCTGGTATGCTAGGATATATCGAAATTAGATTCTAATCAGAATATTAAATTATTAATTTTAATTCAATTTATTTTTTTTCTTTTTATTTTATTTTATTTGTTTCTTCATTTGTTTTTACCTTTATCTATTCCTATTTTACTAATGGTTGGCTATTCGCTCTATTGAAAATTCTTCACAATTCCCTTGGAAATGATTATCTCTTTTGGGGGGGGGGATCAAGGAATAATTATGTTCTTGGATATATGATTTATAATATTCTATTATTTTGTTTTTCATTATTTATTGTTATAATTATTTTTATTTTATTATAAAATATGTTATCTCTAAATAGAAGAACCACGATTACATGGATGTCGAAAAACATATTTTCATTTTTTAAATTTTTTGACCATCAATATTTAATACTATAAATTTTTAGTTAATACTTATAAAATTATTCATCCTTCATTAATATCAATTCAAGAAAAAATTATTCCTTATATTAATGTATGAATATATTTCAATAATGATCACATGTAAATTTGAATCCACATAGTGTTAATATTAATTATAATTTTATAAAAAATGATAAGTAATTTCACATTCACATAATTTAACATGAATATAATGAAATTTTTTTATTATTATTTTTCTTTAAAAGTTTTTTCACTATTTTCATTAAATACCATAATTTAAAAACCACCCAAATATATATATGAATTGAAAAATAAGTATTAGAAACCCCACATTTCCATATGGTATAACATATAGAACATTAAATAAATATCTTCAAAAAGAAAATATATAAATATTTATTATTAGGTCTTGTTGAATGGTATGATGACCAACTATTAACTTCATTTTCAGTGAAAAAATGTAATTTTTATATAGTTGTTTTCAATTAAAAAATAATTAATTTTGAAAAATTTATTATTTTATATATTTTACACAGTAATCTTGTTTTGTAACTTTTTTTCCATAAATGGGTATGAATAAATTCATTGACTATATAAGATTTATTTACATAAAGAGTTTTTGTGTAAAAAACTGGCCTGAGTCTACACCTATCATCAAGGTCAACCCATAACATGGTATGAAGCACATTTTTTATCACAACAAGCTAACAAAAATAAATATTGAATTGAAATCTAGCCTAATTTGGAAATAATTTTCCAAATAATAATAATAACTATATTTTGGAATTTAACTGAAAATATGATATATTGACTCAATATGTTGGACATTTATATCGAGAAAAATAATAGTAAAAAATAATTAGAAAAAGAAAACAGGTCATAATAAATAAAAACCCATGATCAATTTGTAGATATATATTTCTAAAAATAATTTTTAAAAAGAACCGATATAAATGAAACTAATATATTAATAATAAAAAACAACCAAAACATAACATTCCTAGGATAAAATAAAATTATATGAATTAAATGATAAAAACGTATTTAATATGAACTATAAACTCAAAATACTATTAAAACACCCTCTTGTGACCTTTAGGTTAGCAACACATCCCAAAATTCCCATTACTGGACGAACTTGAACAACACCCATTGTGATATTAAAACCTAGTAACATAAATAAATAACATAAGAGCTACATACCAATGATGGTTTGTTTGTATATTGTGTGGCTTAGATACCCATTTGTAGTTTGATAAGTTGTATAAGAAATTCATTTTAAAATATAAATAATAAAATAAAAAATCAAATAAATTTAATAAATATGTTTTACATATGTAATGGTTCAAAAATAGGATGTTATATTTTTCCAATAAAAAACAATTTTAGCCATTGTTTTATATTATAATTTAAATATAAAACCTCAAATTGAGAGGAAAACACCGTTAATAGAGGATTTGTGAAATTATAAAAACTAAAAAACTCTATCATATTTTCTAAATTATTTCATTCATTATAATTTACCAACCATGACGTAAAACCCATTTTGAAAAATTATATTTTATCATTTATTAAAAATAATTCGTTTAACATATAAAAAATAGAAAAAATGATATTATTTCATTTAAAATAATACTTTTCACCTACCATTTAAATCTAATATAATGTAAACAAAAAAACTAAATAATAATGATCTGGAATCTAATAAACCCTATAAGATTAGGACAAAAAGAAAATATTAATAAAAAAAATTAAAATAAATCTATGAAAAAATAAATATTAAGGGATGATAAAAAAGTGTATGGTAATAATTCCCTTGATAACATACAAAAAGAATGAGAAAAAAAATCGTGAAAAAATTAATGGGTTGTAATTTGATACAAACAGTAAAATAACTAGCTGGAACTAACTAGACAACGTTTCATTATTTAAAGACATAATTATGATACATTGTCTCAGTAACCTTATTAGGAGTCCTCCCTTAATGAGGTAATAATTTTCCATTTGGGGAATGTTTCAAGTGCATTAATCTAATATATTTTATTATAAATCACGATATGTCATATAGTTACATTGGTTACCAATGATTTAGAAAAAGTGTAGTTGAAAAAAAAAACATCTCATGTTATCACCATATATATACATAATTAATTATATAAATAAAATTTATCACAAAATCAAAACCCTCATGAAAAAAACCCTTCTACATTCATACAAGAATCACAAAATAAATAAATTCAAGCCTTGTATGGAAAATAAATTTACAGGATATATCAATATAGGGATCAAACAAGGTAGTGATAATTTCAAATAAAAACCATTTAATAAGGTGATAAATATTCAAAAAAACAATGTTATTAAAATAAGTTATAAAATATAAATTGAAAACAAAAATATTTAAATTTTCTTTATAAATCTTTTCAAAATAATCATATTTTTTTTAAAACACCATAAACCATCATAAATAAAAAAAGTCTCAAATGTAATCTAGTAAGGGTCAAGCATGAAATTGTTTTGGTAAAAACATTAAAACAAATTAACACATTTCATGTAATTAATCATTGATTCAATCATCTATCAACTCTTGAAATAATTTTTCAATATTCTCTTTGGAATTTAAATATAAATTTGGCATGTAAATGAAAACGTATTCAAAACCATGATGTTAAAGGTCTACGAAAATCCAATTTCAATAATTATAAAATAAAAGAACCATATTTAAAACCCCATTACAGGTTCAAAATATGGTTACAATATGAATAGAAATTATTTTATAATACTCCATCATTTCATGAAATTTCATGTATAAATAATTTTCCATAAATTGATACATCGATCTCTATAATAAAATTAAACTTAATAGGATATTTGAACTCAAGGAACAAAACAACATTCATCATCTATAGAACACCAAACACTAAATATTATTCCATAATAAATCCTAGGTATATGATTTGGGAGAATGAAGTAAAATAAAATATCCGTAAAACAATGAATTTAAAATACCAATGGAAATCCCGAAGATTGATCATTAAAATAAGTGGATGAAGAATAGAGTAACCCATTATCTAACTCTCATCCGAACATACGAGATAAGGAGGTAGTGGTGGATATATAAAGTAAAAAAAATTAGGATATATATAGGTGAATTCAATTATTAAAAATTTGTGTTTCAAAATTGGTTTGAATGTATTATTTACTGAGATTTGGAAAAATCATAAAACCTCAATTTTAATGAAATTGAAACCCCATGAATTATTATCCCACATGGTTCTCCAAACTATCCACATGACACCAAATATGTCTTACCTAAATAATGATATATAAATGGTTATTAAAAACCCACATTTTTTAATAAAAACCAAGAACTAATATTGCTGAATAAAAAGGACCAATAAATGTGACTAATATGCATGTTCTCTCATTATGTAAAGATTTTCTATGATTTAACCCTATACTAGCTCACATATACACCAAATTTATGACCAGTAAGTAATATTAACTTTAATGCCTTCCCATGACCAATAAAAAACTATGAAAACTCAAGATTGAAAATACCAACATATTAAAAGCCCCCAAAAATACTAATAATATGGTGGTAAGTCTCTGATAACCATGAAGAAAATAAAAATCTATCAAACATTAAATGTTGGAATTTAAAAACTCTAAAAACTCCAAAAACAATGAAAATATATCATAAATATATAATATTTTATACAATAGTGAAATGTGGGGCTATTACCCTTAGTTTTTGTTATGTAACCCAGACATTGGGATTTTAATGTTTATAATGTGTAAAGGATAATGATGATAGATTTGAGTGATCATTTAATAAGTTTTTCTGGAAAAAGGGGTTGTTCCTAGGCTATAAATAGTTTTTCTAAACCATGCAAAAAATATAAAAGAAACAATCTACAGTAGCAGATTTTAGGTAGTAGTGTCAGCATAGTGGGTGCATAGTTTGTCTAACTGTGTGTATAGTTAATGTTAGTTCCTAAAAAATATGATCTCACTTATTTTTCCTCTAACTCCATAATTTTTTCCTTGGTATCCCTATCACGATATTCTTCCCCATTTAAGGTATTATAACCTCTCCCATGTTATTGGGAATAAATCTAGAGCACTTCCTTGGCGTTTTCAAGCACTATTATTGTGGCATGTTCCATCCATCACCATTCATGTAATTTTTTCTTATATCTACATAGATATAACTATCATCTACTCTCAGTTTCATAGATATATGTCCATTATGGGCATATCTATGATTGTGGTTTCAAAATATGATTAGATTTGGTATTTTTATTTGAATGAGAAGATATTTAAGTCAGTTTTGTGGAGAATCTACCCAATTTTCTTGAGTGTTATTATTCTATATTTAGTTTCTACCAAATTATATGAGGTAGATAGCTACACTGTTAAATTTGTCTTAGTATAAATAAATTAAACATATTCAAATGGATTTATTTTTTGGAGGTGATTGTGAATTGCATACTATATGATTCCTAGACACACTCTTTAGTGATGGTTGTCAAAATCTAGAAAATTGGTTCGTGTGAATAAAAGGTTTGGTTATTTATTTTAAAATAAAGATTTGTAATGGGGTTTTCTGGGATTTATTAAAATTATATTTGATTAATCATTATTCAAGGAATGTAATTGTTTTATTGAAAGAGAATTTTGTGTTGGGAATTGATATTTTAAATTGTATTCGATAAAAAATTAGTCTATTGAAATGGTTTAGATTTTATTATTTCAATGGTTTGGGAATATTTGTGTTATTTTGGTATATGTTCAATGTGTCCATGAATAAGGGACATCACCCAGTGGGTTACAAGGTGTGAAACCCTAGATCAGGGGAATGTGTTAGTGGGACACACGATGTTTGCACGAGAGACCGCTCATGAGTATGGAAATGTCAAATAAAGCATGCATGGGTGTGTATGTTTTGAACCACAAAATAGATATGCTAAACTGATATTTGGAAAGGGTTTTAAATCCATGTATTTTTATTTTTATTGAAATACGAATCAATGGAAAACATGTTTAAATATCCCTTTCTTACATTTGGATAAAAAATTAATTAGAACTTTTGTATATTTAGTTATAAACGATTTTTGGAAATTAATTAATATAAAATATTTTATAGAAATGATTTTAGCCTTTCTATCCAAGTTGAGTGAGTGGGGAAGTCATTGGGGAATGCCTACTGAGATATATAGTCACCTATAATTTTGTGGTTTGGTGCTTTTACAAACACTATCTTCTAGGACATTGGAAAATGTAATGTATCTTACATATTTTTCAAAACCTCATGACACATGGGTTGTTTTCTGAAGTCAAAGCATGAAGTTTGTGGATAATTTAGTCTGGTGGTTGTCTTGATGTTCGTGTAGTTATCTTATCATTTTAACTTTTACAATTTCATTGTCTTCAACAATAGTACAATTTATTTTGGTTTTTGTTATAAATATGGTGGTTGAGTTTCCTTGTTTTTATAATAAACAATATAATGTTTGTTTGGTTAGTGGTATATTTATTAAAGGTTAAATATTCCTCCACATTCATTTGAAACCATTATGCATTTATTGTTATCCTTTGGCATATTGGGGGTGTAGTTTAAGGACAAGTAATGATTCATTATATTCTCAAGAGAATGAGAATAAGTGGGTCATTAAAAATGGTATCATTTTCTGTTATCCAATTTGTCCATTGAGATAAGTGGTATCATCTTATTCCTATTACTGAAGAACAAGTTTTGATTAGTTTTCTAGGTCATAGAGTTGAAATTTTTTTCTTATTATTGATTTGGGATGTTAGAAAGGAGTAGTATTGTCAGTAATTGAAATGTAGAGAATATAAATATGTTTCTAACATTATTATATTGAACATAAAATTACCAGGGAGTTGGGTACCTAACTATTTTAGAGAAACTTAAAATATTTTAAAACATCTCATTATCATGTGTTTTTCCAATGTGAAGGGAATGACATGAATCATGGAGGAATGGATTTTAACGAGGACTCAATATTTCATTAAGAGAAATGATTTATGATTTTCTGAAAAAATTTAAATTTTAAAAATATTATTTTTTTAAAATGAAAGAATTTGAAATGTCCATGGGTGGTGATGTTTGAGAATGACTTTATTTTCTATACCAAGAGTATATAATTACAAAATGTTCAAGCATAGAAATTATTGTTTTTAGAAATCTATTCATAGGTTGCGTGAATGGTAAAATTTTGAATTATAATCCATTAGTTGAAAGAGAGTGAGAGTCACTAGGTTTGCTTATTTTTATAAAATGGAACTTGGTAAGCATCATAGAAACTAACAGAAATAAGCTTTAGAGAATATAGATTCACTAAAGCCATAGGTGAACCCAGAGCTTGTTCAGAGTATCGTTTAACCAATTTAAGATATGGAAACGTAGAACTAGAGGGATTATTCGAGGCATGTGGATCATTCCATCCAGTTCATAATAATGATTCTAACCATCTTTTAGGGTGATTCTAAACATGAAAAGGTGGAGATATGGCTAAATATAATGAATCATATTAGGGATTTCATCATCCCAACATCAGATATGAATGTAAATCTAGAAACATATATTCTCGAGGATCTTTCATGGAAGTTGCAGGATCTATAGGTGAATGATAAACTTGATAAAAACCTTACATAGTATTATTTTGTGGAATTGTTCAATAAACAATTTTATCTTCACGTGTTTAGGATCAAGAGAACTGTGGACTTCTTCAGCTTAAAGTTTGAAAATATCTAATTCATAGAAAATGAAGGTAAATCCATTCATTTACTAGGATTTTCACAAGAATATGTGGTGAGTGAGACAGTGCATGAACATACCATTGAATCAAGGATATGCAATGGGATTTTCCAAGAATTTCGGTACAATTTTTTATGAATTTTATAGAGAAGGTGAATAGAGAAACAATGGATGGACATTATATCTCATGATCTATGAGAGGAGGAGGAATGATGATACCTATTGGAAATGGTGGGAACTCGAATGTTGGTACAAAGAGGAAGTGGGACACCTATTCCTAAGGTGGTTGTAGGAATCAAATTTAGAGAGTTTTATCAGATAAACTTACTCCATGACCTATGATAAAAGATGAGTAGTTTGAAAATAGTTTCATTAACCTCACAATTTGAGTGTAAGGAACAACATAGAGCATGCCATAAATTCATGAAAATTGGTCATCTTCTGTATTATGGTCACAGTTCTCTGATGTCGGTTTCATGAGACACTTCCCTTGTGTCATAAGAATCATATGCTTCAACAAGATGTGGCAAGAAGAATCAAAATTTTCAACAGATTAGAGTTATCCAAGTTGATTCTAAGAATACTATGTCTCTTCAACAAAAGAAAATCTCATTATATCCACAAGTAGTATAGTGAATCGACAAATCAATTGTATGGAGTTGAGCAGATGCTGAAATATTATCAGGATAGACCATCATCAGTGAGAGGTAATATTCTTTGGAATTCTACCCATATAAAAGTTTTGATTGATAATGGTGCATAACATACCTCTATTTATTCTTCTATTTTTTATTTATTATGTTTTAAAAAATATATCATACTTTATGTGATATAATATTAAACTCTTCATGGAGAAAGATAATGATAAGGATTTTTATATAGAGAAAGATTTATAATAGTGGATGGATCTAAAATTAAATCCGAGTTCTCATTCTTGTAGATATATTTATATGACTTAATCCTTAGTATGTATTGTTTGATGACATTAGAGGATCACATAGACTGTTATAGACAAAAATTTAATTTTATAATTAATGATTGTGTTGATCACCACTTTAGAGAAAAAAGGCTTCAATAGACAGGTGAAATGAGCTAGTTGGCACCATTATTGGAAACAATATATTACCCGTTGATGTTGATGAACTTAGCATCGATATAAGAGATTGAGGATAACAATTTTATAGTAGTTTTGGATCAATTTCTTGATGTTTTTCCAGATATCTTGTCCAGGTTAACACTTATAAGGGAAGTGGAGTTTGCAATTGAACTACATATGAGGAAAAGTCCTATTTTTCGTCCATATTATTGTATATAACCAAAATAATAATTGTAATTTAACTTTAATTTTGATGAATATGAATGAAATGGTTTCATTCAATAATGTATGTCATTGTGGGTAGCACTAGTATTTTCTATGAAGATAGAAGATAGAACTCTAAGGATGTATGTGAATTATTTTAATCTTAACCATGTTATAATAATGAATCAATATCCACTAACATGACATGATGATCAATCTGATCAATTGAAGAGATCCTAGTGGTTCTATAAAATTGAAATGTGATCAAGATATCACCAATTGGGAGTCCAGAAGGAGAATATTTTGGAGATATCATTCAAAACAATATACGGCCATTTTGAACATGTATTCATATCCAAAAGATTTATTAATACACCAGATGTTTTTATGGAATTGATGAATCAGATATTCCATAGATATTTGTATTCTTTTATTTTGGTTTATTTGGATTCCATATTTGTTTATTTGAAGGAAAATCTTGATTAAGAGAATCACTTGACGATAGTGTTTGGAATCTTGAGAAACCAATGTTTGTATGAAAAATTATCAATGTATGAATTGGGAAAGAAAATAGGTATTCTTTTGTGGACATGTAATTTATGAAAATAGTTTTTCTATGGACCAATTGAAGATATATGTTATATTCTATTAGAAACCCCTGAAGAATTTCATAGAGATACAATGTTTTATTTGTCCAACTGGTTTTTATTAATGCATTTTGTGTTACTTATCCTGACTATCATCTCCTACGATAACTTTTAAATAGATAAAAATTCCATTTTTATGGATTGAGGAATTCCAAAATACTTTTCAAGAGATTAATGTTCATCTTACATAATCACATATATCATTTTTTCCAAAATCAAGAAAACAGTAAGTGGTGTTCTGTGATGCTTCATGATTGGGGTTGGGCTGTGCTCTCATGCAAGGAGTCAATGTGGTTTCTTGTGGTTCATGGACATTAAAAGTGCATGAGAAGAATTTCCCAACACACAATTTGGAGTTATCTATGGTTTTCCATGACTTAAAGACTTGGAATTATTATCTCATTGGTGATAAATTTACTATGATTATGGATCATAAGATCTTAAAACATATTTTCTCACAATGATACAGAAATTTGTGGAAAAGGGGAAGGATGCAGAATCATTTGAAATTTGACATTAACATGATGTATACACCCTTAAAATGAAATATTTTGGCCAATGTATTAAGTAGAATGTCATATTCTTAGCTGGTTAATGAAGCTTAAGATGAGTGGAAGTTAAAGCCCCTCATAGAATTCATTCTTCGGGATTGTGAAAAACATGGTGATTGTAATGTCCCAGATTTTTTTGATGTATTATTTTCAATATTATATGGGAATTATTTCGAGACTAGGCTCTGAGAAGGCGTGCAGTTCCGAGGCCCAGTGAGCCGAGAACAAATGTTTGAATTTAATTTAATAATTAAATTACGCGCGCGTGAACTTTTGCTGACAAATTGGATAACTCCCGAACGGGTGCTAAGATCGGAAATCTAATGGCACCGTTGTGTTAAGAACAGAGATTTTACATTTGGCGAGGCCTAACATTGGCTTGCACGGGTTGGTGGTGAAATCTAGTTTTTGGATGGAACAGTAACAAAATATTTAATAAAAATATTTTACTTCTGTAGTGAGATCTTCTAAATATTTTTTTTCTTTTATCCTCTTTAAATAGAGGCATGCGCCAGGGTCCACGGTTACAAACCCCATAACTCGGAAAACCATTGGTGGCTATAGAGGAAACCCCCAACACAGCGGCATCGACGTTCTTAACTGATTTCGACAGTGACGAAGACACGACGAGAGGATTTTTGACGGAAAACGCATCGAATCTAGGTAAGATGTTGTTGTGATTTTAATTCTTCCCCATCTTTGAATTCCACGATGAATGCGGACTAATCCACGAACAGATTATCCATCAGATCGATTGTTATTGCGGGATGGGCTTTTGTGGGTATTTTTGGGCATTTGATTCTGGTTATTTGTTTGGTTTCGTTCAAACATCTAATGGTGACGAACCATGATCGACACGAACATCGATTAAGGTTCATCCCTCTCGATTTATTGTGTGTTCTTCCCTAAATTTTCACGTTCTTCATGAGCGTTCTTCGCTTTCATTATGTGGCGATGAACAATGGATCGTTGCACATCCGTTCTGTGACGCAATGATCCCAAATCAAAGGATCAACACCGCAATAGTATTGTGGAGATGTGATGACGGTTTCAGTGGACGGATCGAACCGGATCAGAAGAAATCGTTCTTCAGACGATTTTTGCTCAGATTGCCGGAATCAGATTTTGGAGTCGATTGAAGACCCGAAACCCACGAATTCGGCTTCACGGAGACTAGGACACCCGGTATCTAGAGTTTCATGGTGAACGGACAACAAAATCGAGATCCGGAAGATCGGCCGAGGCGCGCGGAGGAAGACGCGATTCTGGAAATTTTCCCGACTACACACTGTATAGTATGGGCTACAAGGCGTGTGTTCGTCAGTAGTGTTACCCGGCGTGTACTCCGGGAGTACACAGACACAGGAAGGGCACACGACCATGGACATGCCATGTATACCCCTCCCCGGCCAGACCCGACCAGATACACGGGGTACCCTGTGTGTTGGTACACGTGCAGGCGACACAGACACGGGAAGAGACCATGTACGGGCACATGGCCAGTGTACACGGAGCGAGCCCAGGTGCTCGAACACGGAATGTGATTTCTTCTACACATTGTGTAGTTGTTCTCTATCCAATAAGCCGACGGAAATGGGCCGTTTACACGGGCAATACCCGGTGTCAAGGAACACAATGTGTACTTTACTACATGACGTGTAGTTTGGTTTTGCACAGCTTGAACAAAGGACATAAGCTGTTTACACGGGCAGTACCCGGGGTCAAGGAACATGGCGTGTAACCATACTACACGACGTGTAACTTTTCATCATGGCTTGAGCCACTTTCCTTCTATGACTTTGAATAGTTATTAGGGTTCGTACCCTTGGTAATCCCCTAAAGGTTCTGGTATCAATTCCTTTATACAAGAGTATGATCCCTTCAGCAGAACTCCCTGAATAGAGTTGTTGGAATCCCATCTGTGAGACATAGAGCCAGATCCTCTATTCATTCCTGGAACCCTAGGTAGTGTTCTTGGTATCGACGTGACCAAATTTACCTGGGCGCTGATCCTCTACTTAGCAGATTAGCTCAGATTGAGTTGTCGGAATCACCCCATGACTTGGTTGTGATCCTCATCTGAGCATCTTGTTCCCAATGTACTTGTGGAGTGTGTTCTCCCGAAACGAGTACTTCGTGCCTCTCTCTTCAGACCTAAGAGTATGTCCTCCCAATGGTATGCTTAGTGGAATCTTCGAGCTAGATCCTAGTGGCAGTTTTCGTGATGGTCATTTGTGTATGAGTATATCTAGATATTCTTGTTATATGTTCCATAGACATATAATGTGTAGAGCCTACTGTAACTTTCTTTGTGGTGTTTTCCTTTGTTGTATTTCCTTTGTGGTTTTCAAAGTGTCCTACTGGGTATTTTTATACTCACCCCTGCATGGGCTTTTCCCGCATGTGTCATGTCTTGTGCAGAAGAGCGATCCTTTGACATGATTCTAGGAGGGCCAGGACCAGACGGTGTTCAGTGAGATCAGACAAGCCGAGGTGTGTTCCTTCAGCGATGGCTTGCAGTCTTAGTACCTTTTTCTACAGGTTGGACTTTGTTGCAGACATCATTTTTGGTGGGCTTTTACTATTGGGCCAGGGTTTTACATTATTATACATTACTTCTGTGTCGTACTCTATGGTTGGGTTTTAGTGAATGCATGCATCTTTTCGTTTTTGTAGTTCTTTTTACTTTTCAGCTTTGTGGTCTTGGAGATGTGTGTTCATGTGTACAGGTTTATAGGAAATGCCTCCAATGTTAGTACAATGCCTACTCGGTGCTAGTCACCAGCCCCTAGCCTATTGGAGGCGGGCTTGGGGAGTTACGACTAGGGCCCCACTGGGACGAGTCATGAAAGAGTGGTATCAGAGGTATGTCTGTTCTACCATAGGACCGAGAGTCTGTGAGTTGGTTTGGGGAAACAATGATAAGTGTTTCGAGTTCAGCTCTTAGGCCAGGGACCCCAGTGTTGGTGCGGTGGCCAATGTATCCATAAAACAGGAATCTGATAACTTTCTTTTCGACTCGGAATGTGAAAAAACTAGTTGCATGGGGAAAAATAATTTTACATGCATAATATAGGAATTGGTTGTGGTTTCCATGTCCTTCTTGAGTCATCTCTCTAGATATACTCAATGACTGTGATACATCATGTTTCTTAAACAGGATACCTCCGCGACATGCACCTGCAAGGATCCATCAGCTCAATCACGAGGATGACCCCCCTCAGTGATGAAGCTTCGATACAGGGACCAGATCCCCCAGTTCTACCACCAGGTGGCGTGCCAGTTATCCCGCCCCCTGTGGAGCAGTTTTTAGCGCCTGCTGTACCATTAGAGGAGGAGCGCAGGATGAGCGCCCTCCTTGAGTTTCAGAGATAGAGACCCCTCAGGTTTCGAGGCGAGCATGTCCCTCAGGCAGCAAAGGACTTGCTTGAGGCAGTGACCAGAGTCTTCCGTTTGGTCAGGACACCAGCAGTCCCGATGGTGATCCTGGCAGTGAGCCTTCTACAGGGCTCGGCAGGGCGATGGTGGAGTTTGGTAATCCAGACTTACGACGAGGCGACTCTTGCATGGTCGGAGTTTGAGAGTCTCCATAGAGAGGAGTTTTAACTGGTTAACCTGAGAGCAGTACGTATACAGGAGATTCTTCACCTCTAGCATGGAACCATGATGGTGGATGACTATTCATCAAGATTTACTTACCTCTCTCGGTACTCGGTGGATATTGTTAGAGATCATTACTTTAGAGCTCGGACTTTTGAGCGGGGCTTGCGCAGAGATATATGAGCTAGCATCATCCTTATGAGCATTCCTACTTATGTTGGGGTGCTCGATCAGGCATTGGTGGTCGAGAGCTTCCTGACGGAGCAGGGACAGCTGACAGTTGTCAGTAGTGGGCGAGCTGGAGCAGAGACCTCAGCGGCAGGGAGCCGACGTCAGGGACCCAGGTGTGGGAGACGTTTCCAGAGGAGATCCCAGGATAGGGGATAAACCGTACAGGTTTCACAGGGCGCATCCAGCCAGCCTCGAGAGAGGGGATGTTACTCATGTGATGGCTGGGGACATCTCGCTCGAGATTGTCTGACCTGCCGTACTACTGACCTGGGAGCAGTGGATGGACCACCTAGGCAGAGGCAACGTGTGGAGCAGGCAGATCCGTGAGGTGGCGAACATGGCAGAGGAGTTGGGAGAGCAGCTGGAGGTGGTCAGCGTTTTGACCCTTTTCCACCACCACCCCCAGGAGGTCCACCCCAGGCTCAGGGAGCTGGTGGATAGAGGTAGGGATAGCTACAGGTGACATAGGCTTATGACCCAGGTACTCCTGGAATGATTAGAGGTACTATTTGTGTCTTTTCTACCCTGGCTGCCGTTCTAATAGACACATGTGCTAGTTATTCCTTTCTGTCTTCTTATCTTGTTCGAGACCTTGAGATTCCAGTTGAGCCATTAACTCGACCCTTACGCATAGAAACACAGACCAGAGAAGATTCAGAGATCATACACCTTTGCAGGCAGTGTGACCTTACCATTGAAGGTGAGAGTTTCGGTTGGAACCTCTTGGTAGTAGCATCGAGGCATTACAATGTCATTATTGGAATGGATTGGTTATCCATAGTTCATTCCCAGATTGATAGTTTTCGGTGAAGGGTGTGGTGTGTCCGCAGTAATGGAACGAGGTTCTATTTTGTCGGTGAAAGAGGGACCCAGGCAGCATAGGATGGGCTTGTGCATTGGATGGCACAACTGATTTCACATCAGTTGGCTAGCATAGCCCTTGGCGCGACAGATGTTATGAGTTTCCAGTCTCCAGGAGTGGTGGCTGAGTACGGGGACGTCTTTCCGGAGGATGTCCCCGAGCTACCTCACTATCGGGAGATAGATTTCTGCATTGAGTTGCAACCCGGGACGACCCTGATATCAACATCAGATTATCGGATGGCTCCTACAAAGCTTCGTGAGCTTACGATGCAGCTGGACGACTTGCAGAAGAAGGGATTTGTGAGACCCAGCATTTCACCCTGGGCGGCCCCAGTGCTGGTTTCCAAGAAGGAGGACTGGAGCTTGAGGCTATGTGTGGATTACTGGTGCTTGAATCAGGTGACCGTGAAGAACCGGTATCCAATGCTGAGGATTGATTCCCTCTTCGACCAGTTGGGAGGGGCACGATGGTTATCAATGGTTGATCTACGATCAGGCTATCACTAGTTGCGAGTACGGGAAAAGGCTATACCGAAGACAACTTTTAGATGTCGCTACAGTCACTATGAGTACTTGGTGATGCCCTTCGGCATGACGAACGCCTCGGATGTTATCATGGGACTCATGAACCGGATCTTTCAGCCTTATCTAGACCGATTTGTGGTGGTCTTCATCGATGATATCCTTGTGTACTCTTATTACAAGGAGGATCACACGAGACCCCTAAGGATGGTTCTGGACACACTCTGAGAGCACCAGTTGTATTGGAAACTCTCGATGTGTTAGTTTTGGTTACAAGAGGTCCACATTCTGGGACACGTTATCTCAGCGGATCGTGTAGTAGTGGACCCAGCAAAGGTGGAGGCAGTGCTAGCATGGGAGCCACCCCGGAGCGTGACAGAGGTGAAGAGTTTCCTTGGGTTGGCGGGATACTATCAGAGATTCATCCATGATTTCTCCAGGATTACAGCACCCATGATAGCTTTGACCCAAAAAGGGAAAAACTTTCGTATGGACCGAGAAATGCTAGTAGGATTTCCAGCAGTTGAGACAGAGTCTAACGAGTGCCCCGATCTTGAGATTACTGAAGGAGGGTGTCGAGTATAAAGAGTTCTACGACACATCAGAAACAAGGCTTGGTTGTGTCCTAATGTAGAGGAAAGCGGTGATTGCCTATGGCTCATGTCAGTTGAGGCCACATGAGCAGAACTACGTGACCCATGATCTTGAGTTGGCAGCAATAGTCTTCTCATTGAATATGTGGCGGAACAACTTGATGGGCGAGTGGTTTACCATCTACTCTGATCACAAGAGTCTCAGATATATCTTTTCTCAGAAGGATATGAATTTGAGACAGAGGCGATGGCTTGAGTTCCTCCAATATTATGACTTTGATATCGTTTATACTCCTGGGAAGGGGAATGTGGTGGCAGATGCTCTCAGTTAGAAATCCAGTTCACAGTTGCTGGATGAGGTGACATGGCAGTTGGCCTCTTTTCAGTTTTCCTTCATGGATAGAGATGAGTGATCTTACCTTCAGTAGATGGTTGTTACCCCTCCACTCTTACACCGAGTCAGGGAAGCACATCGTGAGGATACTAGCTATGAGACTCTACATGCTCAGATATCAATAGGTGATGCTGCTGATGGATATTCAGAAGGAGGGGAGCACGTTGCCTTTTTCATAGGATGCACGGTAGTACCAGTGACATTGCCGGAGGAGGTTCTGAGAGAGTTCCATACATCCCCTTTGGCGGTGCATCCCGACGTGGAAAATATGTACCAGGACCTCCGACGTCAGTTCATGTGGCCAGGGATGAAGAAGAGTGTGACAAAGTTTGTTTCTCAGTGCCTTACTTGTCAGCAAGTAAAGGCTGAGCACCAGGTTCCAGCTGGTTTGGCTCAGCCCCTTGAGAAGGTGCAGGTCATCCAGGAGCGAATGAAGACTGAACAGAGCCAGAAAAAGGATTATGCCGACTGGAGGCGGAGTCCTTTGGAGTTTGAGGAGGTAGACCATGTGTTCCTTCGGGTCTCACCTTGACGGGGATTGTGGAGATTTGGAAGGGGCGACAAGCTATCTCCGAGGTTCGTTGGCCCTTTTCAGATTCTGAGTAGAGTTAGCGAGGTGGCGTATCGCTTGGCACTACCTCTTCAGATGGACCGGGTACACAACGTCTTCCATGTGTCGCAGCTACGGAGGTACGTTCATGATTCATCTCACTTCATCGACTGGGGCGATCTGGACATCGACGATGGAGCGACCTTTGCTGAGTACCCAATAGAGATCTAGGATCGGTTGGAGAACATCTTTCGTGGATGAGCTACTCCCTTGGCGTGTGTCCGGTGGCAGCACGAAAATCTCCAAGAGAGCAAGTGGGAGCAGGAGGCTCAAATTCGCGTGCAGTACCCACACCTTTTTTGAGTATCCCTTATTTTGGCTTTTCGGGAACGTAAAATCCCTAAGGTGGGTGTGATGTAATGTCCCAGATTTTTTCCATGTATTATTTTCAATATTATATGGGAATTAATTCGAGACCAAGCTCTGAGACATCATGCAGTTCCGATGCCCAGTGATCCCCGAACAAAATTTTGAATTTATTTTAATAATTAAATTACACGCACGTGCAGTTTTCCTGAAAAGGTGGATAACTCCTGAACGGGTGCTCGGATCAGAAATCCAAGGGCACCATTGCGTTCAGAACAACGATTTTACCTTAGCCGAGGAATAACTTCGGCCGTTGTGGGTCGGTGGTGAAATCTAGTTTTAGGGCGCAACGGTAATAAAATATTTAATAAAAATATTTTACTTATGTAGAGAGATCTTTTAAATCTTTTTTTAATACTCTTTAAATAGAGGCTTGTACCATGGTATAGGGTTACAAACCCCATATCTTGGAAAACCCTTGGTGGCACTGGAGGAATCCCCCAACGCGGTAGCGACGACGTTCTTAACGGATTTCGACAGCGACGACAACACGGTGGGAGAATCTTTGACTGAAAAAGCAGCGAGTCCAGGTAGGATGTTGTTGTGATTTTAATTCTTCCCTGTCTTTGATTTCCATGACGAATGTAGACTAATCCACGGACAGATTATCCCACGGATCGATCATTCTTGCGGGATGCACTTTTGCGGGGATTTTTTGGGATTTGATTCTAGTTATTTTTTTGGTTTTGTTCAGCCTTCTAATGGTGACGAACCAAGATCGACACGAACATCGATCGAGGTTCGTACCTCTTGATTTTTTGGGTGTTCTTACCCATATTTTCACGTTCTTCGTGAGCGTTATTCGTGTTCTTTGCAGGGAGATGAACAATGGATCGTTGTGCATCCGTTCTGCGATGCAACAATCCCAAATTGAAGGATCAACACCATAGTAGTCTTACGGAGATGCGACGACGGTTTCGGCGGATGGATCGAAGCGGATCAGAAGAAATCGTTCTTTAGACGATTTCCGCTCGAATAGCCGGAATCAGATTTTGGAGCCAATTGAAGACCCGATACCCACATATTCGGCTTCATGGAGATTACACGACCCGGTATCTAGATTTTCGCGGCGAACAGACGAAAAAATCGAGATCCGGAAGATCAGCCGAGGCGGGCGGAGGAAGACGCGGTTCTGGAAATTTTCCCGACTACACGCCGTGTAGTATGGGCTACACGACATGTGTTCGTCGGTAGGGTTACCCAGTTTGTACTCCGTGAGTACACGAACACGGGCATGTCACATGGCCATGGACACATCGTGTATACCCCTCCCCGGCCAGACCCGGCCAGATACACGGTGTTCCCCATGTACTGGTACACGGTCAGGCGAAACGGAAACGGGCAGAGACCGTGTACGGGCACATGGCCATCATACACGGAGCGAGCCCAGGTGCTCGAACACGACGTGTGATTTTATCTACATGTCGTTTAGTTGTTTTCTATCCGACAAGCTGAGGGACACGAGCTGTTTACACAGGCAATACCCGATGTCAAGGAACACGGCGTGTACTTTACTACACGCCGTGTAGTTTGGTTTTGCACGGCTTGAACGAAGGAAATAGTCCGTTTACACAGGCAGTACCCAGGGTCAAGGAACACAATGTATAACCATACTACATGCTGTGTAACTTTTTTTTCATGGATTGATCCACTTACCTACTGTGACATGGACTAGTTCTTAGAGTTCGTACCCTTGGTAATCCCCTGAATGTTCTGGTATCAATTACTTTATACAGGAGTATGATCCCTTCAGCAGAACTCTCTGAATAGTGTCGTTGGAATCCCATCTGTGAGACTTAGAGCCAGATCCTCTATTTATTCCTAGAACCCTAGGTAGTGTTTTTGGTATCGACGTGACCAACTTTACCTGGGCGTCGATCCTCTGCTTAGAGGATTAGCACAGATTGAGTTGTCGGAATCACCCCATGACTTGGCTGTTATCCTCATCTGAGCATCTTGTTCCCAATGTACTTGTGGAGTGTGTTCTCCCAGAATGATTACTTCGTGCCTCTCTCTTTGGACATAGAAATATGTCCCCCTGATGGTATTCTTAGTGGAATATTCGAGTTGGATCCTAGTGGTGGTTTTCTCGATGGTCGTTTGTGTATGAGTATATCTGGATATTCTAGTTATATGTTTCGTAGACATATACTGTGTAGATATGACTGTACCTTTCTTTGTGTTATTTTCCTTTTTTTTATTTCCTTTGTGGTTTTCGGGGTGTCCTACAGGGTATTGTTATACTCACCCCTGTACGGACTTTTCCCGTACGCGTCGTGTCTTGTGCAGACGAGCGAGCCTTTGACAGGATTCTAGGCAGACAAGGACTGGAAGGTGTTCAGTGAGATTAGACAGGCCGAGGTGTGTTCCTTCGGTGATGGGTTCCAGTCTCAGTACCTTTTTCTATAGGTTGGGCTTTGCTGCAGACTTCCTTTTTGGTGGGCATGTACTTTTGGACCAGGGGTTTACTTTACTGTACTTTACTTCCCTGTCGTACTCTATGGTTGGGTTTTAGTGTATGCATGCATCTTTTCTTTTTTTTTTTATAGTTTTTTTACTTTATATCTTTGTGGTCTTGGAGATGTGTGTCCATGTGTACAGGTTTATAAGCAATGCCTCCCATGTTAGTAGCATGCCTACTCGGTGCTAGTCACTAGCCCTTGGCCTATTGGAGGCAGGCATGGGGAGTTGCAGCTCAGGCCCCACTGGGACGGGTCGTGACAGTTATATTGTGGTTTTATTTTCATTCATTGTGGTTCCAAATTTGGTATAGATGTTCAATGAAATATAAACATTTGATGAATAATGACTGATTATGAGGTCAATACACAGTGACAGGATTCCATTTAGGGATGGAAACTTGATGGGATTTCAGTTTTGTGGTTCCGAGATTTCATGGTTATAACATAGACTTCTCACGAACAAAATCTTCATGCTTACTATCATTATAGATGGGTTGTACATCCTAGAACACATAATATGTATAATGTGTTAAAGGTTGTGTTTTGGTAGAGCGATAGGAAAAAGGAAAGAGGTAGATTTTGTTTCTTTGTTCATAACATGTCAGAAAGTTATGTTAGAACATCAAAAACCCGTAGGTATGATGTTGTCTTAACCTATCCTAGTTTATAAATAATATAATCTAGCTATGTATTTAGTTACAGGTCTCCCATGAATTCTTTGAAGACATGATTCCATATAGGTGATAGTGTATTAGCTTACTATGTTGCACCATTTCATTCATATTGGTGAAACTCATATGGTGAATGATCTTTCAAAAATATATATCAATGATGTGGTGAAGAGACTTTTCAAACAAGTTCCGATCATTTCAGACAAAGATCAAAGGTTAAAATTTCATTTGTGGAAATCCTTATTGAAAGCCATTGGGGCCCATTGGACTATTAGTACAACGTATCATCCTCAGATGGTTGGGAAACTCAATAGGACAATAAAAACATTGGATTACATGAAGTGGGCTTATGCCATGGATTTTGGGGTCTTAAGTTAAGAGCATAGATTCTTAGTTCATTTCATGTATAATAACATATATATGTCCTTGATACATATGGATCATTAAGAAAAATTTAATGGGAATCCTTGTCGTTGTCCATTGTGTTGGGTGGAAATAGGTGATACATCACTAGTTGGGATGTAAAATGTCCATGAAATGATAGAGAAGATTTAGTTCGTCAGAAAGTGGATGAATACATCTTAATGTCATCTGAAATTGTATGAAGATCACCATCGAAGACCGTTTTCATTCACAGTGATTGATGATGTGTTCGTAAGGATATCTCTAATGCATAAATGTCGTTAATTTTTGAAGCATGACGTGTTATTCCCTCAATATTTTGGCCTCTTTGATAAACTGGTATTGGTTCTCATTTCCACCATGGTACCATTAGCTCAACAATGTGTTTCACATCTCTCAGTTGAAAAAGTATCATCCAAATCCTTACTATGTGATAAGATGGGAACACGTTGACAAAGATTCGGATGCTTCGATGGTACATATCCTAGTACTGATTATGGTTAGTAAAGGGAATGTATTGTATAGAGAAATCATTATTCTAGTGTGGGTCATTATAGAAACTTGGTCAAATTCATGAAGATCCTTTGGAATGGAAGATGGAAATGAATGTTAAATGGATAGAAATATTTCATCATAGTGATGGTTTTCTACATTCTAAGGATGAAAAGACCAATAAATGGAGAACTTAGTACACTCAGTTTCTATTATATAACCCCTAATTTGTTAATTTTAGGATAATAATGTGTAAGGGTGAAGGATACGACACTTGGGTGAACATTGAATATGATTTTTTTGGGAAAAGGGGGATACACACGGTTTGTCTAAATCAGGAAGAAATCCTAGAAGAAACCATGTCCAATAGAAGTTTGAGGAAATAGTTTCGGCACGTTGTGCACATGATTATGGATACCATGCATTGAGTTAATTTTAGGGATTTCATATGTTATCATCAAATTCATGGTTATTACACATTTTGTCTAACTGTGCAATCTATTTATGCATAGAGTTAATGATATCTCCTAAAAAATTGGATCTCACTTGTTTTTCCTCTAACACCCTCTTTTTTTCTGTAGTATAGATCTAACTTGGAATTATTATCCATTAGAGGAAGGATAAAATATCCTATGTGATTTGGAATCCATCATGGGACCTCCCTTGGATTTTGAAGCTCGATTAAAATGTTAAGTGGTGTTTTCACCATTGTTGTAACGTTTTCTTATATCTACTTAGAACTACATCTCCTCTCCTCTTGGTTCCTCATATCTACACCTGTTATGGGTATATATTATATTTTATATTCCAAATACGATTATATTTGGTTATTTTTGTAAGAGAAAAGATATATTCCAGTTTCATGGATAATCACCCCAGTTCTCTTGAGCGTTTTTCCTCATTATTCAATATTTGTCAAAAAATTCTTGGAAGTTGGATTCTCTATCAATTCCTATCAGTGGAAATGAATGACATGATTTTAAAATGATTTCTTTTTGTGGATAATATTTTTAAGTGGTTTCTTTATGATTTCTAGAATATTTCTTCGGTGATGGTTCTGGGAATCTAAAAAATCTGTTATTGGGGTTAAAGTGTTTGATACTTGATTTTAAAAAGGACTTTTGAAAGGAGATTTTTCAGGAATTATGAAAAATGTATTTGATATAAGGGAATTAAATGAATGGAATGGTTGTATAGAAATGGAATGGGTGTCTGGAATAAGTTTTTATGGTTTAAAATTAAATAAATTTTTTATTAATGTTGTTTGAAATGGTTTATTTGATATATTTTTGCGTATATGGGTCGTGTGGTTCATGATCAACATGAACCTAAATAAGCGATGTGTACCAAATGTAATGACCAAACCCCAGTTACCCAGAGTTGGTGCATTATTACATAACATTGGCATGATCATAAAATATCATGTCTCGAATGACCGATTTGTTTAGTAGCATTGGAATAACTAGATACATTCATTAAGTTTACATTACATCATAAAATGAAACACTACAAAAACATCTTGTCTCCATAGACCACACTCATATCCCCACATACTATCCCAGCAGGTCATTCATAAAATACATCTTCACATCCTGGGAAAAATAAAATATAGAAAGGGGTGAGCTCAGATCCCTATTAAGGATAACAATATAGTGGAAACTTTTGTAAATATGCATACACATTTAAGGTAATGTATAACTAAAACAAAAGCATTTTAAACTTGAAATTAAAAATAAATTTGCAGAAACAAGATGAAATAATGACATTTACTTATTAAAATGGATATTCTACAAGTCGAATAATCACATGCAATATTAATAACCACTTTCATAATGATGGAATGTATAATGCCAGACTATCATAACCACATAATCAAGGCTTTATGCTAAGACTACAAATAATATTTTGTCAAGGCCTTGTTCCAAGACACTAGTTTGTCTCATTAAACCTACTAATGCATCAAGGATCTATAGCGGGCTCCACCAGTCACTTACTAAGTCTAATACATTCCTCATATGAACAAGTATAAATATAACATAAACATTCGTATTAAAACTAGCATAAGAAATGTCAATAACTTCTCCATAAACCATGAATGGTATAAAAATAACACATCCACGATCAAACATATCACAAATCCTTCAAAACAATATGGAAGTTTAGTATCATAATAAATCAACATCATATAATCTTAAAATCCACCCAAGGATGTTTACATAAATGAAATCAAAACTATTTGAGTGAAATATCTCTTTTTTGGAAATATATTAAAAGTCAAATAATTATAAAATAAAACATTTAAGTTGAAAATATTTTTATAATATTGTAAGGGAAGCTTCGACAATTTTATCACGGTGGAAAATAGCTACACCCACCGTATAAGTTATAAAAAACATTTTACCTTAATTCTGTCGAAAGGGATAAAAAAGAACTTGTTTGGAAAATGATGGAATGATTCCTTTATAAAAATCATATAAAAAGTCAAAAAGGGTATAATTGAATTTATCCCATAGTCTATATAATATTAAGAATGTTTTGAAATAAATTTTAAAGAAACATGGATGTGGATAATAAAGATGTCCTAGTAGATACATAAGAAAAAAACAACCTCGGATAATAAAGAGATTGTGAAATTAACCCTTACCATGTACTTTTCCTTGGTCGAGGGTAGTTTATCATTCTTTATAATTGTGAAATATGTGTTATTAATCTGTACAATAATTACATACATTAATATGACATCATATATGATCTTTTAACATTACTTTGTTAATAATATCTTAGTATTATAGTCGTTTCGGGTGTTAAGTTACTCGTTTTCATTTATATGTTGTGTTACATAAGCCGTGTTTGTTATGGATATGTTGTATATAATTCATATCCAAAATGATATCACATATTTAAACATTATTTTTAATCATAAAATGAGAAATAGAATTGAATGGATACGATGGGGAATGAATCTCATCGCGTTTGTGGATACGGTAGTCCGTACGTATGAACAAGCGACAATATCATTCTTTTGATATTAAAATAATATATAATTGGATTTTATATCATATATAACGAATAATTATAATGTTATATTTATTATTTTCATCAATTACACATCATTATCATACCTATTAAAATAATAATGTTTTGAATAACAATTACACCACGACGCGGAGACGGTAAGCCGTACGTATGCACGTATGGTGACATGTCATTCAAAGGATGAATAGAATACTGAATATGGTTGTACCATATTTATAATAACATCCCATTATATATATGATACTGTATTTGTTGTTTTATAATTGAAATAACAATGAAAGAAGAAGTGGAAGAAGAAAGGAACTTCAAAGAGGGTGGTGAAATTATTACCTCTTCTTCAGATTCTTCATTTTGATTTGATCAAAAGGGATCCTTAAGGTTGCTTTCTGAATAAAGGAAGGCCTTTAGGATGAATTGATAGAAGTTGAGGGGATATTTGGTCAGGGGTTGGCAGAACCAAAAGGCATTGAAGGTATGAATTTGAGAGAAGGGTTACTTCCCTTTTATAAGAGGGGCGAGGGGCACCATAGGAAAAACATTAAATATTATTTTATAATACATTAATATTCGATTTATAATGGCTAAAAAGTTATTTATTTAAAGGATAACGTAGGGATGGGTATAAATTCATTAAACAAATATATTTAAGATATGTTTTTGGTCACTATATTAACCTTATCATTTATATTTAACTCTTAGTTAAATAGTTTAACATTTACCATGTCTCATTGTATTTTTATATTATATGGTAAATAGACTTACTATAACAAGCCAAGAAAACCCCAAGTGGTTAATTATTAATATATATTAGCTTATGTATGTCATTTTTCCAAGACATAGATTTTTAGGAATAGAATATCAATTAATAATGTACTATTTGTTTTAAATACCCCTTTATGTCAATTTTGACACTATTTAATAATTGATTTTTTTAAAGTCATAAATCTTTATTAATTAGAAATAAATTCATTTAATCAATCTTAACATGTCATATTATGCTATAAAATTAGTGTAATTAATAAAAAGTCTCAAACTACATTGATTTGGATATTTATAATATAAATTATTTTAATATTTCATTATTTAGGTAATTATTGCATCACCATTGTGTCATAAATAAATTAAATTATTTAATTTCTAAAAATTATAAATAAAATAACATTATGTATGAAATTTTTTTACATTTCTAATGAATATATATAATCAAATTTTTCTTATGTGTAACCCTATACGAAAAATGTTTTACTTATTAAACATTGATTTTAACTCATTTAACTATTCTTTGAATTTAATAATAATAAATATCCTAATCTAATCCATGTGGACCAAAGAGGTTCATATTTTTTTCCTAAAGATATTTTTGGTCTAATTATACTTATCCAAAAGAATTAGGACATTTTTTTGGGTAATAATATTATCATGTTTACCCTTAATTACCCTATTTACTTTTAACTGTGGTAAGTAAACGTAAATAGTTACTATTCACCAAAAATTATTTTTTTCTTATTGAGCCAAATTTTACTCCTTCATATTAACCGTGTCTCTTGGATTTTATAAATTCTGCTCATAGAAGCAGTAAAATTTTGTTTAATTTGAATTTACAAATTTTCCTAGTAGATGGGTATAAGACGGTTGGAAAGTTCAATAAAAATATTATATATCTAAAATTATTATAAACAGACTCAAATGGATTAAATTGAACATATATAGGTATTATGTATCAATTTTGATCTAAAAATAATTTAAATAAAATACATAATAATTTAAATAAAATTCTATTTTAAACTATAACATAATGTTTTTCCACTATTCAACAAAAATTGAATGTTTTGTGAAAAATACGAAAAATTCACCATAAGCTAATTTTGATATTCCAAATCCAAAAATGAAGTCTATTTTGAGAGATAACATTTATAAAATTTCAAAAATTGGGTATTACTATTCATAATGGCTAGTTTGATTGGTTGTGGTGTGTGTTGGAACTCAAAGTTTTGTATAACCCACACTGTTGTATTATTCAAAGAGAAGCATACCATGGATGATTGGGGTGTTACATTCTCCTATCCTTCAAATAATTTCATCCTCTAAATATCTAGAATACTACTGCATGAAAATAATTGTTTGGGTCTTCATCACATGTTCCTCGGGTTCCAACGTTTCCTCATCAATCTTATGGATTCTCCATAGAACATTTTCTAGACGAGTTGTTCGGTTTCTCAGCACTTGTTCTATTATATCAAGAATCCTGACATGATCTTTGCAATATGATAGATTAGGTTCCAATTATACTTCCTCATAAGTGAGTACATTCATTGGGTGAGGCATGTATTTTCTCTATAGTGATACGTGGAACACATTGTGAACTTTGGAGTGACTTGGTGGCATTGCCAAACGATAATCTACAGCCCCAATTCGTTCTAGAATTTCGAAAGGTCCTATATACCCGGGACTCAATTTACCTTTCTTGCTGAAACGTATAACTCCCTTCTATGAAAATACCTTCAAGAAGACATGATCTCTTACCTGAAATTCAAAATCCCTCCTTCGGTTGTCAGCATACCTCTTCTGTATACATTGAGATACATTGATGTGGCTTTGAATTACCTTCACATTTTCCATCGTTTCCTCCACCAGTTTTGGGCCTATGAGTTTTCGTTCACCAACATCATCCCAACAGGTTGGTGTGCGAAATCACTTTCTGTATAACGCTTCATACGGTGGCATATGGATACTTTAATAGAAGATATTTTTATAGGAAAATTCTACCAGAGGTAAATATTGATCCCACGTACCGTAAAAGTCATGTGAGAAAGATCTCAAAATGTCTTCTAAGGTTTGAATAGTCCATTCTAATTGTCAATTTGTTTGAGGGTGGTAGGCAGTGCTCAAATGAAGTTCAGTATCAAAGGACATTTGAAGGATCTTCCATAATCTTGAAGTAAAACGAGGATCACGATAAAAAAATCGAAATGGGTACTCCATTTAGTTTCACTACTTCATTAATATATAGTATTGCTAAACGTTCAAGTGGTAATTCTTCCCTTATACAAGGAAAATGTGATTACTTGATAAGAGGATCAATAATGACCCATATTTCATCATTCCATCTAGGATTATTTGATAGTCCCATGATAAAGTCCATCGTGATATTATCCCATTTCCACTCAGGTATGGGAAGAGATTGCATGACTACTCCAGGCTGTTGCCTTCTATCCATCACTTGTTGAAAAACCATACATATTGATACAAAATCAGAAATCTCCCTCTTCATGTTTTCCCACCAACAATGTCCCTTGAAATCACTATACATTTTGGTGCTCCTAGTGTGTATAGAGAAATTGGAACTATGAGCATCTTCCAACAATTCCCTTTTCAGATCAGGTATATTGGGAACACAATGTCCCTTCCCAAATTTTAAAATTCCATCTTCATACAAAAATTCACACAATATCCCATCATTTAAATCATTAACCATCTTTTGAAATTCTTCATCATCTGTCTGAGAAATCTGAATCATTTCTAGTAAAATTGGTTTGGAAAACATTTGAAAAAGTATCGATGTTTCACCTTCCATGGTCATTCCCATATCCATCATCACTAGATCATTGAAAATAGGATCCCTTTCAACTCTCATCTTGTTCAAAAATCCATGATCCTTTTTTCTAAAAGCATCTACCACCTTATTTGCCTTCCCCATGTGGTAGTGTATCGTGAAATCATAATCATTGAGTAGATCAAACCATCTCATTTCCTCTTGTTGAGTTCTTTTTGTGAGAAAATATCATTCAAACTCTTTTGATCGGTATATATCACAAATATTTCACCGTAGAGATAATTTATCCATATCTTCAAAGAAACGATTATAGCAGCTAACTCAAGATCATTATTAGGATAGATTTTCTCATGTATTTTTAGCTATTGTGATGAATAGGAAATAACCCTTTCATTCTGCATAAAGACACAACCATGTACTTTTTTTGATGAATCACTATAAATATCAAACCCATCATTCTCTGATGGTAGAGTCAATATAGGGGCAATGAATAATATTCTATTCAGTTATTCAAAACATTCTTCACACTCTTTTGTCTAAACAATTTTAACCTCTTTACGTGTGAGCTTCGTTAATGGGATAGCCAATCAGGCAACATTCTGTTCGAAACATCGATAATAACCTACTAAACCAATAAAACTACGTACCTTAGTTATACTCGTCGGTGCTGGATATTATTGGATTGCCTTGGTATTAGAAGGATCAATAGCAATTCCATCCTTATAGACAAAATATCCAAGAAAAGAAATCTCCTGAAGCCATAATTCACCCTTCCAAAACATCCCATATAATTCATGTCTTCTAAGAGTCTTCAGGATAATGCGCAAATTATTTTCATGATCTTCGTAGCTTTTGGAGTATAACAAGATATCATTAATATATACCACTATGAAATCATTGATATATTCCCTGAAAACTCTATTCATTAGATCCATGAAGGCAGACGGTGCATTAGTCAATCCAAAAGGCATTACTGTAAAATTGTAATGCCCGTACCTGGTTCGAAATGCTGTCTTTAGAATGTCTTCCTTCTTCACACACAACTGATGATATCCCGATCGAAGATCAATCATTGGGACGTATTTTTCTCAATGAAGCTGGTCAAATAAATCATCAATGTGAGGTAGGGGATACTTGTTATTTATTGTTATATCATTGATCTCCCTGTAGTCAATGAAAAATCTCATAGATCCATCTTTCTTTTTAACAAAAAGAACAGAGTCTCCCTATGGAGAAATAGTAGGGAGAATAAATCCATTATTACTCAATTCCACTAGTTGATTAATTAGTTCCACTAATTACACATTGTCCATTCTATAATGGGTCTTTGATATATTCCTTGAACTAGGAATTAAATCAATGGAAAACTCAATTTCTCATTCTGGAGTATGTCTAGGTAATCCTCTGGAAAACCATCAACGTATTCTTTCTCAATAAGTACATCCTCTATTTAAACATTCCTTTCCTCACCCATATTTATTTAATTATCTTCTTCCCCAATAATTGAATATTGGTGAGATACTGGGGTGGATCTACCTAATAATCAGGTGGTGAAGATTTTTCTCTAAAGATAACATGTTATTTAGCAACATCATAAAAAATCATAACCACATTCTTCTTACAATAAATATTCGTATCATGGTCTAAAAGCCAATACGTACTGAGTATTATATCAAATTCAATCCTAGATATGAGATGAGATCAGTAGATAAAGAAAATTTATGTGCTCTAATGGGGACTGATTCACAAATCTTTGTTGCAATGATACTTCCCTTAGATGTTTTGACTGACAACTCCCTTGTGAAATAAAATTGGAAATATCTAATTTTCATAGAAAACTGGGAAGATATGAAACAATGTGATGATCAAAAATCAAATAAATCATTTTCTAAACATGAGGAAACCATTAAATTACATTCCACCACATCTTTCAAAGCTTCTACCTCAGTAGTAGTGATAACATTATCTTGGCCTTGTTCCCTTGGAATTTCTGAGGTATGTTACCCTGACACTTAGGAAATTCATTTGCATAATGTCCCATCTCCCTACAATTGTAGAATTGAACATCGGTGGCTTATTTCTTCCCCTTCCAATCATGAGCTTCGTGGCATTTTTTACCATAATTGTAACAGACTCCCATTCCCTTCAAGCATGTACCAAGGTGTTTCTTACCACATTTTTTCTAGGATGGATATTCAACTTTTACCTTCTTCCACATGTTTACATTCCCATAATGATCGATAGATCTTTTCTTCTCTTGCTTTGCTTTAATGTCATAGGACATAAGGAATTCCTTTTCTGTCTTGATAGCACATGAGACAATATCATCGTACGATGAGAAGGATTGTGAGACTAATGATTGAAAGAGAAATGGTTTTAACCCATCAAAGAAATGATAAATCTCACTGCTTGGGTTATGTATTCAATCTACAGAATGCCTTGCTATCCTTTTAAAATTAGACTCATACTTTGCAACATTCTCGTCCTCCTTTTTCCTTAGACTCAGAAATTGTATTTCCATATCCGCTCGATGGTCGTGAGGAAAGTATTTTTATAATAAAATATTTTTAAACTCCCTCCATTCCATATTTGATACTTCATCATATTTCTTCATGTTTTGAATAAATGACCACCATTGATAAGTATATACAGTGAGGTGGTAAAATCCCATGAAAATATTTACCTTTAGCTACTCCCCAAGGAGTGGAATATTTTCTTTAAAGAAATTATCCATTTTCTCACCTAATAGTGGATTTTTACCCCCATTGAATGTTGGTGTCTTTTTCCTCATGAATCGATCTTTAATTGATCCTCCACGCTACAGATCATGGTCCTCTACACGGGTAAGGTTATTATTCATAACCAGAGTGATTTGTACCAATATAGTGATAATATAATCAGCACCATTTGTATCACCAGATCCACTATAATTATCTTGAGAAGGAGGGAAATCCCTTCATGGAGTACGTCCATTGATACGGTTTCCATTCCATCAACTAGGTGCCATTTCTAAACAATGGAATACACTAGATTAGTTTATGATTCAAAATAAATAAATCCAAACATGAAAAACACATAACATAAATGGAAAAGTTTATGGATATAATCCATAATCATAAAAAAAATTTCGTTAAGGAAGTATATACTCATAAACCCTTCATAATTGTTTGTAATGAAAATGATAATTATCCTAAGAATATCCCCGGGGAGTGTCGTAACTAAGAGTGCAGCAAGGACTGTTGTCATGCAACAGTTCCCATTCTAGTCCATCTAAATGTGATGTTTTCGGGTTTTACCTCTAGGTAGATCTATGCCAGAGTCGCCTCTACCTGCCCATATCCAGACCGCAGTGTGTTTCTCATAAAACTCACTAAATATCTACAATAACAAAATTCATGGAAATTATTCTATACTAATCCTCAAAGTCTATCTTTGGTATATGTGCTCTAATCAGAGTTTATCTAAATATAGAACCCAATGTTTTATCTAAACATCCTCTGATACCAACTGTACTGCCCTGAACCCAGTTATCCAAAGTTGGTTCATTATTAAATAACATTGGCATGATCACAAATGATCAAGTCTCGAAAAACCACTTAGTTTAGTAGCCTTGGAATCACTAGATACATTCATAAAGTTTACATTACATCATAAAATGAAAACCTAAAAAAGCATATTTTCTCCATACAACACAGTCATATCCACTCATACTATCCTTGCTGGTTATTCATAAAATACATCTTCACATCTTGGAAAAAATAAAACATATAAAGGGGTGAGAACAGATTTCCAGAAAGGATAACAATATAGTAGAAACATTCATAAATAAACATAAACATTTAAGGAAATGAATAACTAAAACAAAAGCCTATTAAACATGAACTTCAGTATAAATTTGAATAAATAAGATGAAATAATGCCATTTACTTATTCATATGAATATTCTACTAGTCATATAATCACATGCAATATTAATAACTACTTCTTTAATGATGGAATGCATAATTCCATACTATCATAACAACATAGTCAAGGCTTTGTACCAACACTACAAAAAAGATCTTGTCAAGGCGTTGTTCCAAGACACTTGTTTGTCTAATGAGACCTACCGATGCATCGAGGAGCTACAGCAGGCTCCACCCATCAATTACTATGTCCAATGCATTGCTCATATGAACAAGTATAAACATAACATAATCAATTGTATTAAAACTAGCATACGAAAGGTCAATACTTTCTCCATAAACCATGATTGGTATAAAAATATAAATCCACATTCAAACATATAAAAAACTTTCAATACAATATAGAAGTTGTGTATCATAATAAATCAACCTAAAATAAGCTTAAAATCAATCAAAGGAGGTTGACATAGATGAAATCACAACTATTTGAGAGAAATATCTATTTTTTGAAATAATTTCAAAGTCACATAATTATAAAAAAAACATTTACTTTGAAATTATTCTTATAATATTTTAAGGGATGTTTCAAAGATTTTATAACTATGGAAAATATCCGCACCCATCGTATAAGTTAAAAAACCTTCTTACCTTAATTCTGTCGAAAAGGTCAAAAAAGACCATGTTTGGAAAAGGATGGAATGATTCCTTTATAAAAATCTAATAAAAAGTAAAAAAATGTATAAATTTATTTAACCTATAGACTATATAATATTATGAATTTTTTGAAATAAATTTTTAAGAAAATGGATGTGGATGATAAAGAGGTCCCATTAGATACTTACGTAAAAACAACCTCAGATAATAAAGAGATTGTGAAATTAACCCTTACCTTGTATCTTTCCTTGGTCGAGGGTAGTTTAATCTCATTTATAATGCTGAAATAATTGTTATTAAATTGTACAAGAATAATATACATTATTATGATATCATATATGTTCTTTTAACAATACATTGTTTATAATATCTTAGTATTATCGTCGTTTCAGGTTTTTTCTTACTCGTTTTATTTTATATGTTTTGTTACATAAGGCGAGATTGTTATGTAAAGGTTGTATATTATTCATACCCAAAATGATATAAAGTCTTTAAAATTTATTTTTAATCATAAAATGAGAATGATACTTGAATGCATATGATTGGGATTGAATCCCATCGCGTTCATTGAGACAGTAGTTCGTACGTACGCACGAGCGACAATATCATTATTTTGATATTAAAATAATATATAATTGGATGGTATATCATATATACAGAATCATTATAATGTTATATTTATTATTTACTTCAATTACACATCATTATCATACCCATTCAAACAATAATGTTTTGAATAACAATTACACAACGACGTGGAGACGGTAAGCCGTACGTACGCACGTATGGTGACATGCCATTAAAAGGATGGATAGAATACTGTATTTGGTTGTACCATATGTATAATAACATCACAGTATATATAAGGCCTAGGATTCTTAGTTTTATAATGTATATAACAATGAAATAAGAATTGGAAGAAGAAAAGAACTAGAAAGAGGATTGTGAAATTATTACCTCTTCTTCAGGTTCTTCATTTTTATTTGATCAAAAGGGATCCTTAAGATGGATTTATGACTAAAGGAAGGCATTTAGGATAAATTGAGGGATGTTGAGAAGATATTTGGGCAGGTTTTGGCTGAACCAAAAGGCTTTGAAGGTATGAATTTGAGAGAAGGGGGAGTGCCCTTATATAAGAGGGGTAAGGGGGATCATAGAAAAAACATAAAATATAATTTTATAATAAATTATCATTCATTTTATAATTTCACAAACGTGACTTATTTCATGGTTAATGTGGGTATGGGTATAAATTATTTCATCCAATATATTTTAGATAGTTTTGGGTCACTATATTAACCTTATCATTTATATTTAACACTTAGTTTAATAGTTTATCATTTACCATGTCTCATTGTAATTTTATATTATATTGTTTATAAACATACTATGACAAGCCAAGAGATCCCCAGATGGTTCATTATTAATATATATAACCATATCTAAGTCATTTTTCTGAATCATAGATGTTTTGGAATAGAATATCAATTAATAATATACTATTTATTTCAAATACTCATTTATGTCAATTTTGACACTATTTAATAATTGATTTTTGTTAAAGACCTAAAACATTATTAATTCGAAATAAATTCATTAAATCAATACTAACATTTCATATTAACTTATAAAATTTGTGGGATTAATTAAAAGTCTCAAATTACATTGATTTGGATATTTATAATATCAAATATTTTAACATTTCATTAATTAGGCAATTACTACATCACCATTGTGTCATAAATAAATTAAATTATTTAATGAAATAAAATTATAAATAAAATACCATTATGTAGGAAATATTTTTATATTTCTAATTAATATTTATAATCAAATTCATCATATGTCTAACCCAATATTAAAAATGTTTTATTTATTAAACATTGATTTTAACTATTTTAACTCTTCTTGGAATTAAATAATAATAAATATCCTAATCCAATCCAATTGGACCAAAGAGGTTCATATTTTATCCTAAGGTTATTTTTGGTCGAATTATACTTAGCTAATAGAATTAAGACATGTTTTAGGGTAATAGTAATATCATGTTTACCCTTAATTACCCTAATTACTTTCAACCATGTTAAATAAAAGAAAAAAGTTACTATTCATCAAAAAATATTTTTATCTTATTGAACCACATTTTACTCATTTATATTAACCGTTTGTCTCATATTTTTGAAATTACACTCACATAAGCAGTATAATTAAGTTATTTTTGAATTTAAAAATTCTCCTTGGAGATGGTTAAAAGACGGTGAAAAGTTCAGTAAAATTTTTATATATAGAAAAATATTATAAACTAACTCCATTCAGTTACATTGAACATATATAGGTATTATGTATATATTTTTACTTAAAATAAATTTAAATAAAATAAATAATTATTTAAATAAAAATTTTGTTTTAAACTATAACTTAGTGTTTTTCCACTATTTATAAAAAATTGAAAGTTTTCAGAAAAGTTAAAAAAATTCACCCTAAGCTAATTTCTATATTACGAATCCAAAAATGAAGTCTAGTTTGAAATATAAAATTTATAAAATTTTAAAAAGTGGGTAGTATTATTCATAACAGCTAGTTTGATTTGTTGTTTTGTGTGTTAGAACTCGCGGTTTCATACAACACACGCTACTGTATTATTCAAAGAGAAGTGTATCATGGAAGCTTGTGGTGTTACACTAATGGTTGACATAGTCTGTGAATTTGGATCGGGGGGGGGGGGTGTGTTAGTGGTAGACATGGTTATTGGATGAGAGACCACTCATGGTAATGGAACTGTCAAACAAAGCATGAATTGGTGTGTGTGTTGTGAACCATTGAATGAGTATGCCAAAATGATATTGGGAAAGGGTTTTATATCCTAATTTAGTTATTTCATTAGAACTAAAACTCTATAGAAAATTTGTTTAAATATGGCTTGTTTTCATTTTGTTATAAACTGTTTTGGAACTTGTTTATATTTAGTTATAAACTATTTTGGGACATTGTTTTATATAAACTATTTTATATAAATTTGGCTAACCATTTTATCCTAGTGGAATGTGTAGAGAATTGATTTCAGAAACCCTACTGAGTTTTATACTCACTCATTCTATAGAAAGTTTGTGATTCTTAAGATTCTTTCTTTTGGGAAATGGGAAATGTTAACTTATCCCATGTATTTAGCATCACCTTTGGATACTATGTTTTTTGGTGATATTATAGCATGGAGCTTACAGAGAATGGACTCATGTGGTTTTCTTGGAGTTCATGTAGTTATATAGCATGATGTAATATAATAATCACTCTATAATTACCAATAATCCATAATAATGATTCACAATTTCCACATCTTAATCCATATATACATGTTGGTAGTGTTTGGGACAACTCATGGAATCCCATATGAAGGAAAACATCAACCAATCAAATTTTGAAAATAAATAATTTATAATCCTCTTGTACAATGGGATTAAACATGAAATATCATATAATGCATACATGAATAATTTATATCAACTAAAGATAAAATAATATTAGGTATTATGGAAAACTACTATACTTATCCACAACATTTAGAATTCATCCTTTTATAGTGCTAAAAACTGATAATCACTCATATGATAAAATCATCCATAAAGGTAACAACATATCAACAAAACCAAATAATAAATATATTTATTGACCAAAAAAAAGACAAGAAATAGGTTTTAGACATCATAAAAGATGTATTAGTGTATGGAAAACTAAAACCACCAAAATATAATGTAAAATCACCCATTAAAATAATTAAATATTTTTATATGGAAGTTATTTTAATCTAAAACAAGGATAAATATTTAACAACATGGGTTGTTAATATGAACCATGAAGATTGAATGGAATGTATCTTACGACCAGACTCATAGTTCAACAGATTACAATGAACCTAAAAAATATAAATAATGAATCATTTAATATATAATCACTTCTAGTGTATCACACATCCTATTAAAGAAAACATGCACCAAATATTTCCCATTTTATTATTATCAAATCTCTAATTTGATCACATATGTGAAATTATATATACACCTCCATGAGAATAAGGCTCAACAAGTCAATATAGTAACCACGACATTCTAATATTGAATATTATTATTGAAGATACCATTGGAATACATAAAATATGTGTTATCTCAATGCTCCAACCACCTATAATTTTGTTTATCATGAATTCCAAAATAAATAATCACTTGGATCTAGGATGTATCACAATTTCATTCCAATTTCTATAATAATACAACAACAAAAATCGTAAACATGAATTATATGAAAAAATAATAGATATATCATTAGATTCCTCAAACAAGAGGTATTATTATTACATGGTTTCATATAAGGAAAACATATAAGTGATATCATATTTTTGTTTGGGGAAAAAGGGTTATGGGATGAATGATCATAATCAATGTGACATCTAGGATTGGGTTAAACTAAACTATGATTTGATTATACTATTAAACCCTTTCCAAAAAACATATTTATAAGAACATTGAATGTATTTATATATTATTTATCACTATTTTGGGTAATTCTTCAGCCAAATAAACATTCCTAAAAAATTACATTAAATAAGCTCGGGAGAGAAAAACACTAGTATACAGAAATTATTAGAACATTTCATCACCATCTTCTCACCCTAACAATCACCCCTGAATTAAATATATTTATCCAAATTAATATAGTCTATATAATTAAATGTAATATCTAGGGTATTTAGGAAATCCAAATAAATGTCCTCATGGAAGTGATATATGATGACAGTATCCCACCAAACTCAGTTAAGAATATAAAACAATCCCATTATAGATTTTACATTCATGTTATAAGGAGTTTCTAGAAAATTTACGATTCCCTCAATATTCTAAAACTATTCCTTATATTTAATTGAATCCCAATCAATATAAATATTTTCGTGATTAAGGTTTCATAACCATTTGATGGGGTCTATGATTAAGGAATATTATATCTCCACCAACCTTTTAAGAGGTCAGTACGAGTCAACAATAGAAAGATTCAAACTAAAAATATGACCATAATCACACTAAGTTTCATCCCTAGAGATATATATTCCATGATTCACTAAGTCCTTTATGGGGAATAGCCAATTAACCTTAAATATTTACCCATTCATTATATTCTAAAAATTAAAATAAAAAATTGCTAAAATAATCCAAGGGATTTAATTCCCACACCATAAACCACCCAAGAGAGTATTATATAAATATCATATCTTTTTTGTTATGAATATTAGAAATAGACTCTAAAACGTAATTAAAATATAATAACTCTTTGAAAACATTGAATTATATTTATGAAATAATAAAAATTTCCAAAGATGAAATCCCGTATACATTTAAACCAAACAATTTTGGAAATTCATGAATAAAAATCAAATACAATTTCTTATCAAAATTCAAAATTTATATTATTATGAAATAGTAAAATTTTCATATCAATTAATTATAATAAATAAAAACTTATAAAATAAAAATAAGAACTCAGTCTAAATCCAAACAATTAATAAAAATATATGTACATGTAAAAAACATTTTTAAATACATAATCCAAATAGTATAACTAAATCCAATATTATATAAATATCATCAAAAATATATTTTATTCCTTCCAAATTTGTGTGAAACATATTTTTAAATATTGAGATGTCTAAGGGGTTATGTCATATAATTTATGTGCATTAAAAACTATGCATGAATTGGAAGCACAATTTGGGAGGACATGAATCAACTGTACTTCTTTTAATAAAATATGATATGACCCCTCTACATGGTGTATATAAGGATTAATAAATTGTGTGACAATAATATGATCTAAAATATTCTTCTATTTCCATGTTGTCAAAAGAAAACTCAAAAAATAAAGCATACTAATCTAATTAGGATAAAATATAATCTATCCAGAACCATATATTTAAATATATATATATCTACACTAATTAATGATAAATTTAAAATCATGACTACCCTTGATATTCCTTGTTTCAGTATTAAATGTGGTGATATTGAACCTACTCATTACCAAACACTTCATTTGTGAAAATCTAATGTATGTACTAATAAAATCCCCAAATAATAATGTTACTATGATGTTATTTTTTCACAGACCAGAGAAGGTAGGCCATCATTTTCTACCAGGTCAATCCAACATTAGGACAAGATGGAATTCATAATCACTACGGTCTAGATATAAGCACTGGAGAATCAATGTTCAACTATTATGGAACTATTTTCCACCCAATCAAATAGTAAATAAGTAGTGAAACATTTCTGAGACTCTATTATGGCGAATCTATAAGTTAGAAATAATTGTATTTCAAATTAATAGATTCAAATAATATGGACAATCATACATGGTACAAAAAACAACCAAAACCAATTTATAAATATTAATTTCCAAGTAGAATACTTAATGAGGAAAAATTCAAGATAAAATAAAATAAAAATACCCCAAAAGAAACAATAATAAAGACCATGAATAATGTTTATATTACCAAATTGACCAACATAAAACAAAATTGAGATTAAGAATAAGATAATATCATTGAAAAAACAATCTCTATGTGACATAAAGATAAAACTACATCTTATAATATCTGGTTATGGACCAAAAAAACATTATCCAATGTGAGTTCAAATACCAAGTACCTGAATAAAAACATAATATATATATACATGATATTTTATATATATGTAATATCTCATTAACCTATTTTAGTTAATTCCATTGTATTCTATTGTTGTAATCTATAATTGGGTGCATTTTGGTATTCCTTAGGATGGAATGATTTTTTTATTGAAATGGCATAAAATACGATGATGGAAGTTTTTTTTGAATTAATAGAGTCTGGGTATAAATGTGTAATGGTTTTTTATGGTTCTCTATTAGTACGGAGGATGAATGAGTTGTTTTTTTAGATTATGTAGTTAATATAGCCTATAAGAAGAATACACAACATGTAATGGGAGTATATTTCATGTATGTTATGTTGGGTAGATTTCATGAATCTAGTTCACAACGTGAAGTGATTATATACTGTGTACATATTACAAACCATGTAATAATAAATTAACTAATTTTATTAAAACGGTGATTTTTTTTCAGAGTATGTTTTCCCCGTGGATTACATTATTTCTGATGGGGTAACATGTTATTTAAATCTAAAAAACAATTATTTAAGTATGTCACAAGATATTTTATTTCATTCCTCCAAATCACATTATGATCTTCGATTAAATGTATCCTATAATGATTTTGGGAGACTTTTTCCTTTCTCGTTTATTTGATAGGTGATTGATCACCAATGATGATAGGTTGTGTCTGTCCAAGGGAGTTATGCTCTCTCATTCATCATTTTATTTATCGTGATAGTTCCATTGGATTATTTTATTAGATACATTGATATTTGAATAATTTCTACCATGTCTTCTTCTAGATTCAGGGTGGGATCTTGTACTGGGGGTTGTTCTTTTGTTAGTTGTGTTGTGAAGAGTGCATGTTCTTCCGTAATGTGTTGTTTCTTATTTTCCGGATAACCTTTTTGTTAAATTTGATTAATTATTTATTTTTTAATAAATTTTTGGGCCTATTTGATTATTGATGACTTTTATTGTTGTAGGATCTTCTATTGAAATGTGAGGTCCCATTTTTTTGAGGTCGGTAGTTCCATCTATATCATATGTCGGTGAATTAAATTTATCTTGTTTTGATAAATTCTATTAAAAAACAAAATAGAATGATAATACTAATTGTTTTGTGTGTGTGGAATTGGGTTTATATAAAATTAGGTTTCCCAAAGTTATGGTCAAATATAAAGGGTTTGTAAAGAATTGTGAAACGGTTTTATAAAATGCTTTTCAATGATTGATTTGATGAAAAGGTTTGATGAATTGAATAGAAAATATATAACATAAGAATAATTGTAAATTTAGGTTGAACTTATAGTATTTGGTCTCATTCACAATCAGGGGGTTTGGTCAGGGGGATTTACTATTCTCCCTAGGACCATTATTCCATGAAACTATTAGACCGAATAAGAGGGTAACTTACAGGGGTGTTCGAAATCTATATATATTTTATGCATAGGTATAATGGGTTAATTTGTAATTGATTTTTTATGTTAGGTATGGGTATCTAAGCTATCATGACATTGTGTTATCCTTAACATAGTTTTATATATGGTTCATTGAAAAATTGGGAATTTTCATTTGGTGTGTATTATTACATTGTACTTCCGAAAATCTTACATGATAAATTATTAATGGTTTTTTTGAGATGAAATATCTAATTAGATATGTGGAAATAAAATGAAATGATTTTTATTTACAAAATTTATTTTGAAACTTGGGTATAGGATAAAATAAACTTTTTCCTTATGATTTTGATATAAAAACTATCAGTCATTCATCATTCATTTTTTCATTAAATTTGAGCATGCATGCATTATTATTCATAGATAAGATGTGGACCACCTGAGTGAAACCCTACCGATCATTTGAGAACACACATTGTGAACCAATTAGGTTGGGAATATACCTAGTTCTGTATTTTGATATAGGGAAAAGAAAGGCCCCATATTAAGGTATTGAGTTTTTCTATCAATGATCATGGGTAGTTGGTGGTGAGATTGTGGGATTCTTCCCACACTATCGCATGAAGTTATTGGTCTTCATATTTTGGAAGTCCATTTTGGTTGTAGTTGTACATAGATATTAGTTCTTCTACTAAGTGTTTGTTTTTAATTATTTGTTTCCTATTATAGAATATATATATATTTTTACTATGGGTCTCTATTATATATATACATATATTTTCAATTTTGTTTCTTTAGGTAGGGACCAATTATTCTCTCAATTTTTTTTATTGATGATTGTTCTCTAATCAAGATCCCATTATGATCGAGAACACCCTATAGGGATGTGTCATATGTTGTTTGATACTATTTTGAGAGGTTATTTGGGTTGTTTTGTTACATAATGGTATCAAAGTATTTATTTCATATAGTTTCCTCATCATTAGATATCTATTATACTATAAATAGTATTTTAATGTATTTAGAGGTAGAGTTTTTTGATTTTTTATCTATCTCTTTCTATGATTAAACTCTAATTTTGATGAAGTGTTGGAATTTTTTCATCCTGCGTTGAGTTCTAAATGGCAATATTAATTTTTTCATATTGAATTTCTTATTTTAGTTGAGTTTTTTTATTGTCTATTTTTTCATTTTGATTTAGTGTGTAATAGTATGCCTTTGATATGTGTTCTACTAGTTCCTTATTATGGTACACCCGATGCTCTTCAAAATAATCCTTCAGTCGATTAGAAGATTATCAACCCTATGATGCCAATAGATCATCTTATCTACCAGAATGTGGCACATATTTAGAATGTAGTTTTTTATGATTATCAAGATGATTTAAAAGAAAGAAATCGATAATAGGTGTTCTTGTGTGATATGAAACCAATTATTAATTAAATTAATAAACCCCATGTGGTGGTGTACATTCTGAAAAATATCAATAAATTATTTGAAATCATGTATACACATGAGAGTATCACAGTGAATTTTTCAATGTTCACAATTAAGGGTCTTTATAGGTATTGATGGGATTAAATTTATTTAAGAAAAATGAAGGTGGGATTAAAATGGATGTGTTTCAAGTCTCTATTCTTCAATAATTTTTTATGATCCACTAATGGAAGTCAAATATCTGAAGATTCAATCTTTACCACAAGGGGAGAACCCAGTGTCATCCAAATCCAGTTAGCTTGATGTGATGGTTCTTTATTCATTAGAGAAAGTTATTAATTACCATCTAAAATACCATAAGTACCTATAGGTATTGCAATATAATAAAAGATTAAATGTAATTATGATTAATCATTTGATCTTTTTGATGAATGTGGTCATATATAATATATAAGATATGAAAATGGGAGGAATATTTGGAAATTACCCCTTTCTCTTTCACCCAATGTTAGCACAACCCTTGGAAAATAAATGGGTTTCATATGAATAAGTTTGGGAAAAGAGACAAGTTTCTTAAATATATTTTCATCATAATCATGAAAATTTCAATAAATGAATAGGGAAAGTATAATTGGATCATATATATATTATATAATAAGTTTAATTAGGTGATGTTGACACTACAAAATAGAAATACCATTAAAATACCATTAAAACCCATTTTTTAAGAAAATACCCTTCATATTTTGAAAACCAAAATATTAAAATTCAATATTTTTTGATGTATTAAAAAAATAATTTTATTTTAATATTACTATAAAATATTTTAAATTATGATTTTGATATTTTAGTTAACTTGATATTACAAAATACTGCTCATATTGTACATGTTAAAACAATGATTCCTTTCACAATTTTGGTATAATGTGAAATGTAACATATTGAAAAATGACTTGAAGATTAATATTTAAACATTTTTTTTAATGAAAAAATTAATATTGCAATAAATTAGAAATTTGATAATATTAAAAACAATCTTTAGAACATTTTTTTGGAAAACATATACCAAAAAGAAAATTATTTTATCTGAAAAGTGAAATAATGTAAGTTATTATAAAAACATTCTTTTGGAATGTTTAGTACATATTAGTAGGAAAAAATAAAAACAAATAATTTCATCAAATTACCATTTTAAAATAAATTTCATGTGTTTCTTGAGAGATATATAAAAAAATTTATTCATTAGAATCATAATCCTAATCACACCTGATATAAAATGCTATTTTAATATAAAACCCATACCACAATGGGTAAATTTTCATCATAATCCTCTATGAATGGAAGAAAATATTATGTATATTTATATCCAATAATATTCATATTATTAATCATAAATGAAATTCTTGTGTTTATAAAACATTAGTAAATTGAAATAAGTTGTGAATATGGAATGTTTCCCAAGGAAATAATGTATGAAAAATATACCATATCAAATGTATGGACAATATTCATACATATTAAAACCTATTGTATAATGAATTTATTTATATTATAAATTAATATAGAACTATAATCATATAAATTGTAAAACATATATTTTTTTATTCCATTTTTGTCACTAATTTATCATTAATTATTTTTTAAATAACTGTTTTGTATAATAACTACATGTTTTTTATATATGTAATTGTTTGGTAGTTTTGGATTTTGCTTTTTTATCATGGGAAGATATCTAAAGAATTTTAATTTTGATATAAATATAATTTATAATAATTATTTGCATACATAGTTTCAACTATAAAAACTCTAGTAAGAAAAATGAATTACATTGTTCTTGGAGAATGTATTCCATTCTTACGCATGCATGATGTTTTTTTATCAACAGATAGAACATATGAAAGGGAAAGGATAATTAACATTTAAACAATAAATTTTATATAATTAATCTCATATATATTCATTAATTATATCCTTATTACAATCTATGACCAATGAAATTGAAAATTATATCATAAAAGTTGGGGGAGATGGTAGTCTACACATACACACAAGCGATATTATAATTTTTCCAATTTATTTTAAATTAATAAGGTAGTAGTGATATTATAGTTAAATAATTACAAATATTTCATAAATAAAATATATATAAATATTAAATCCATTATTATGGATATCTGGTAAATGCAGCGATGGAAAATGAATTATATCGGTTCATGATGTGGAATTTCATCATAAATTCGATCAACAGTTTCATTTAAAATTTAGGAAATAGGATATTTATATTAGTTATGATATTAAAAAATAACTTATTATTATTTTTAATATATCAGAGTTATTATTTGATAAAATTTAATAAATATATAAAGGTGGTGGTTTTATAAAAGGACATTTTAGAATAATACAACATTTTTGGAAAACATCTTTAGGATTGCTACGAATGAATTATATGGAGGGTCTTATAATAAAGATATGGAATATAGTATTTGGGAAAGAAATTAATGAATGGTTTGGGATGTTAATATCTATACTATCAAGATATTGATATGTGGATATGAGATGAAATGAGGTTTCCTTTTGTATATTGCGGAGAGGACCCACTTCGAAATCACTCTATAGTTTCCTAAAAGAATAAAAAATTCCAAATTAGTTCCCAAGGAAAATTCTTCCAAACAATGATAGATTAAAAGGTGTTATAGCCTAAGGTTAAAATATGGCCATAAAATCAAATTTTTATATGTTTAATTGAAAAAAATAACATTATTTTTTGGTTTAATCCTGGGTAAATATGTTTTAACCTTAACTGTAGTAAATAATTTATATTATTTTTACCAATTATAATAATCAAAAATTAATATGGGATTATTTAATAATTATTATTATTATTCAAATTATTGAATCCATTTTATCAAATTATATTCAAAAAGTGTAAAAATTAAATTAAAAATTGAACCCACTAAGCCGATGAAAATAAAAAATTTCAAAGAAAAAGTTTTCAAATATATTGAAAATTTTAAATAAAAAATTGACATAAAATTGATTGAATTTTCCTATATTTGATTAATAATAAATTTTATAAAGTAATTATACTTTTAAAATTGCATTAAAATACATCATATAAATTATTAAAAAGAAAAATTTTAATAAAATTACAATTCTCACTATTTATCGGAATTTCAATTGTTTTGTAAAATATCAAAATAGAACTCAATGATATTTTTGAAATGGCTACTGGAAAAAAAAATTTAAATTTTTTTTTAAAATATTTGGGGGAATTTTTTTATTAGTAATTCAATAAAAACATTAAATATTAGTTATATGGGAGAATGTAAATTCGTTGCATATATATAAATTATTAAAACATAAGTACTTATATTTAAATATACTTTAATTATCTATAACCGATACACATAATTTTCAGAATGTATTCATTACTAGAAATATGACCATTTTTTCTTGGCTATGTTTTAATGATTACCTTTTAAATAATGATATTAACATTATATTGTAATTCATTAAAACTGATTGTTGCATATAACACAAACTATTAATTATATAAAATTTATTTGAAATAAATATTTTATATAATATTTGTGTGAAACATTTTAACCCCCTTAAAATTAATATCTAACCCAAAAGGTATATCACCCTAACACAAACAACTTATGATATTTTTTATTCATTATATCTTAAAGTATGCATAAATAATTCTCCAATTTGTTGTTTTTCCACAAAACATGGACCAGGTGAGTTTCCATGGTTAATATAAATTTTACTATATGGGGCATAATGTCAATTGGGTTTAAAAATTGATAATGCTCCAGTGGTTTGACCAATGAGTTCTTTACATGTGATGGGTTAGGTATGTACACTCTAGGAGAGAAACATAAAACACAGTGTGGAATTCGGAGTGGTTCGTTTGGTGTACTAAATGATAACTTACCACCCCTAATTCAAAAATAATCTTAATGGGGAAAATACACATATGGATCATTTTTTCCTTCTTCCACAATATCATAGACATCATCCATAAAGAAATTAAAAAACACACATTGATTCAAACATCAAATTCAAAATTACGCTGATGATTGTCAGTATTTCTTTTCTATTGAATCTATGATCAAAATATGTATCGTAATGTGGTTTTACATTATATACCATTTAATCATTTAGCGCAGGTACAAAAAGATTTAATTTCTCATAATCATTACATCATGTAGTATTTGCACACATATTTCTATAGATGTATTCATAAGGATACATATTAATTCGTGTGTGAAAGATATTGTTATAAAAAATTTTCTATAAGAGGATGTTGATCCCAATAAAAATTTAAATCTATAAAATAAGATCATTGAAGATCCTCAAGGTTTTTAATTCTTCTTTCAGAGAGAATATCTTTCTAGTGATGGATTAATGTTATGAAACATAACTCTATTATAGGATACTATGAATGGATTCACTAAATCATTGAGTTAAACCACGAATCATGTTAAGATTCACTAAAATTTTGTTGAAAATAAAATCATAACACTTTGTTAATTTATATAATATAATAATAATAAATAGAACAGTCTACTCAATTATTTATGATTTCCATTAACATTTTATGGTTATCAAATATGACCGAAATAAAATTATTACATTTTAGACTTTTTATGGACTCTATTGAAATAATATATGAATATATTTTCCTATTTCAATTATTGAATGGATAATTTTGGTTAAATCCCATTATAATTTATTCTATATTTCATAACTTACAGAAATAGAAGGAACTATGTTTAAAACTCTATAATATCACTCTTTATTCCATCTCAACATATATACACATTAAAATCTATATAAATCATTATACATCTAGGATAAATAGATAATGAAAAACTATGAGCTGCCCCTAAAATAGAATTATCCAAATCGAATCAAATTGCAGCAAAAAATGGTTAGTAAACGATATCAATCCTTCATAAAAATGATTAAATGTAGGGATATTTGAGAACATCATCTGTATCTCTAAATCGTCCTTCTATGATAATTTAATCATGCCTTGGATAAATGGTTGAACACATATTTGAGAAGGATATCATTTCACCCATTTAATTATGATTTAATGATTCAACCCTTACAAATCCATAATTTTTTTATATTTTTTTATCATAATAATAGATAAAATAGTATTATACTTTCAACTAAAATCATTCTTCCCCTTATTTTTCTACCTAGAGTGGAAATAAATTTTTTAGTGATAATACCATAGAAGTTCTTACTATCTTCTCTTATCCATATTCAACTCATTCTATATATATACATGCATTAATAAAATATGATTAGTAGAGATATCACAAATTTATTTGTAAAGATAAATAAATTATATCATTAATGAAAAAATTTACATAGTTACCTTCAAATCACGAGTTGTGTAATTTTTCTCATGGACATTTAATGTTCATTAGAAATAATTTATAACCATCGGATTCTACTAGATAATGCATCCCAATCCCTTCATTAATAAAGAAGTATAGATTAAAAATCTTTTTCTACTATTAGGTAATATAACCACTAGTTTACTATATTTAAATCTCTTTATTTCACTTTAATTTTCCTCAAATTAATTTGTCATAGGGATCTTTGATACCTTATGAGATAACATGATCAATAGATTTGAAAACTATGACAAATGATCCAAAAATATTTGTTAATATCCACAAAATCATGAAATCTGTGGATCATAGTCATATTGGTTGGTCTTGGCCAATATCCAGTAGTTATATCTTTGATTGATCTATTGATATACCCACACATTAGATTATATGATCTAAAAACGAACACTATTGTAACCAAAATTCAATCATTGTAAATTTTTAATGTTTTTTTCACTTTCTTTAGGGTTATGAGTACAATCCTCGAGTCATCATATTTCTCTTCAATACTATTTGAATATTTATGAATGTCATATATAAATACAACCAAAAACTGATTAATGAATTCTCTAAATAATCTATTCATTATATGCATGAAGGGAGTGGTTGGAATATTATGAAAAATGGAATCACTATATATTCCAAATATCTATAACATTTAGGGGATTGTATCCTGAGTATTTCCACTTTCATGACCACTAGTTTATGATATTCAAGATGATTATTAATCTTGTAAATGTATTTAGCACAACCCAGTTGATCAAAATAGTCATTAATATAGGGAAGATGATAGTTTTTTATAGTTGGGAACATGTTCACTTCCCAACAGTCAATGTAGAGTATCATAAATCTACATTTATTCATAACATAAAATAATAGGATTACGCCATGGTGACAAACATGGCCATATAAATCCATTTTCAAAATTATTTTTGATTTGTTAATTTAATCCCTATTACTAAAATGGTTTCATTCTATATGGAGCCATCAGAATATTTGTAACCCTATGTAAAAGATCTGTAGAAGAAACAAAATCACGATTTAGTAAAGACTATGCAACAATTCTATAAAAAATTAATAACCCCCCACTCAATAGAAATATCTATGATATTGAGTTTCATCCCTACCATCATAGACAAAAAATCCATTTTTATAAGATTATATAACCCTAAATTGGATGTGATTTCTATTAGGGGATCATATTTATCATCATAGTGGTGGTTGATCATATGTTAGTTTAGATTATTTAATTTTAGTTCCATTACACAACATATGATGTGTGATTTTCGTAGAGAAACGAAATCCATAACTATGATAACATTAAACTCAACTAGAGGTAGGATAAAAAGAATTTAAGGAAGAATATTCATTAAAAAACTAGTGAGTTATCATAGAATTTATAATTGATCATCATACCATTAAATTTATCACTTTTACATATCATCATATCATTTGGGTGCAATATTGATAACCTTGAAAAAATTTTATATAAATCAATTTGTAGATCCATAGTAAAATATTAAATTTAATGTTTAAGAGTGGTTTGTAATTGTACCTTTCTCCTTATTTTTTATCATAACACTCATAATAAATACTAATATTTGTAGATTTTTATTTAACTATTAGTTTAAGAGGCTTCTGATAATGATTATTGTCAATAACATTCAGATTTAATCATTGGTAATCATAATGCCTATATTTTATGTATTTGAAATTTTATTGTGTGGGTGGTGCATTATATGTTGCATTCTCTCTTGTCACAACATTAACTAACATATTATCATTACATCGTCATTAAACATATATATGAAGATCATTTCCAATAGGAATCATTTACTATAACCTTTATGATAATTTCATTCTTTTTTTCCTTCCAGAAACTGAACATGAAGGAAATATCATTTGCATATTCTCTATGTTCTTAGGATTGTATTTTAATATTATAATTATTTTCTTATCAATAAATGAGGTTGATGGGTGAATCAATACTCCATTTCCACATTGATATAACATATAATTCATTCATTATATCTATTGAATTCTTCAAGGATAATAACATTCATATAAATCATTCTATGAAATTGAAGAATATATCAACATTAATTTCAAACTATATGATAATATTATAAGTGTACCAAAAAAGTCATGTAAAATTTTCCTCATAAGTACAAATAGATTCCCAATCCTTTTGTTTTATCTTAAGTAATACAATCTCCATTTTTCAAGGAAAAATACTAGGGGCGTACATATTGAAAAATAATACTTTAAACTCATCCCTATTTAAAGAGTCAATATATTCCTATTAAATAATATTATTTATAATATTACACCATTTATTTAAATCACCTTCTAAATGATTCACATAGAAAATGACAATTTCATGCTCAAAATTCATGAAAATGGAAAATATATATTCAATGATACTGACTACTTGCATGATAAATAGTGCATCATTGGATGTAATAAAAGAAGTTGGAAATTTCATCTTGAAGTAATAAATAGAATATTTTACCCTCCAAATGTCCTTCAAATGTTTTTCATGATTTATAACTTCAGGAATATGTGTGAGAACAAAATAAGAATTTGTATTGAATATCCAATAATGTTTTCCAGGAGGAAAATCATTTCATTAATTATTTCACTCAGTTTTAACATGTTTCCTATGTGATATATCCATTTAAAATTTAAAAATAGCATAGTGTAAGAAATAATAATAATTATTGGAAACCACATAATCATGATGAATATATTATATGATATATTAATCATGACACATACATTTCAATCTATGATGCTGTATATTTTTACATGGATGTCCATGATCATTGTCAAAATCCTTCACGGTAATTCATAATGTGTTTGTGAATTTCCAAAATATATCCACAAAGGTTGTCAATCATAGTGTGACGAAGGACACATTATCTTTCACCAGGTGGAAATCAATTCAAATCCAAATGAACCCATTTATGATATATTTACAGTATGTGCAAATATTCTAATTCAATATTCACTCATATTTTCCAGATATGGATGATATATTATTAAATCCACCATATATATCATTCACCAAAATTATATCAAATTTAATTATACATAGACCTATCCTTGGTCATATCCATATGGTTCCAATAATTATTATCATAATAGTTTAAAATTTTAATGGATCCTATACAATGATAGAAACTATATTGACCCATGATTTTCATAAATAAATATATAATCTTAATAGATGGATATTCATTATATAAAACAAAAATAGGGCATGATGAAATAAATGTTTATCGACATTGGAAACATGCATACTTAAAAAAATGATTCATATGTTAACTATATCATATCCCAATATGTTATTCATAAAATAACTGTTCATATACATTTCATATTTAATAAATTTTTTAATAAATTGGGAAATTTAATCATAATAATTTGAGATCATAGATGCTCAGTAAACAAAAACAATAAAGATAACAATGATCACTCTATCATAACAAGTACAATTTTGTATCTGTACATGATAATATTGATTAAAAACAATATTATTTTTTTTTTATGTCAAAATCTGGTGTCATGGAAAAAATATTGGCTAATAGAATAAAAAAATTTAAATCAATATAATCCTTGATAGAATAACATGAGTATAAAACATAAATTATTTAAATATAGAAAATAATATAAAATCATTTCCTTAGTATTAAAGGATCATTGATAAACTACTTATATTGGATTGGGATCACTTCCCAATCCATTATAGAAGTCATGGATCAATCCCGATCTATCATAATGGTCAATGTCCCTTACTATACTCAGTTCACTCTCCACTATAGTCATTTTTATCCAATGAGACATCAACCATTACTTTATTCATTAGAGGGATTTATAAATCTAGGTCCACTAGTATCCTAATAAAAATCATACTGATGTGTTTAATAGTATTATGAAAAATTCATAATTTAATAGATCATATAAATTAAATGTGTATCATAGAAATATGATAATAGACTAACTCATGGAAAATAAATGGGTTCCATAAGAATAACGCATGGAAATGAAATGCATTTCCTACAAATGTTGTCATAGTAATAATTTTCCATTAAGATAATTAATTGTGATGATATCATTTGATCATATACCTAGTATAACATATGTATAGTCATGGGGTTTTTTTCATTTTTTAATATAAATTTCATTAAAATATTATTAAAAACATTATTGAGAAAAATACGTTTTCCTCTTAAAAAATAACCTTTTAAAAATCTAATCATTTCCCAAATATTAATGAAAAATTTTATTCATAAAGTTTCATTGAATATTATAAATTTATCTTTAATACAATGAGTGGTAATGATGGTGGGAAATACTATTCATGTTTTATATATTTAAATAAATATTCCTTTCAAATTTTCAGAGAAAAATCAAAAGATTATCAATTGGAAATGACAAGAAGATTCCTTTAATAAATTCAATAATAATTGAAACAATGATAAAAATAAATTCGGTCAATCAACATATAATAGTATAAACAGTCATTGAATCAATTTTATAAAACAAGGACATGTAAGAGAATGTATTTTCAACTAAAAAGAGAAATATAATTAGTTTTACAATATATATTATCTTTTAATCCTTAGTACATAAGGAGAGGAAAATGAAATGAAATATTTTAATTTTTATAAGTAAATTTATGTTAATAATACCCATAATTTTGTTTTTATATATTATAGATTTTCATCATTGGAATCATATAAATAAAAAATTTTGATAAAAAATGAAATTATTAAATAAAACCCCTATATCATTGGTAACATTTGAATTGTAAAATAATAGAAGGAAAATAAAATATATGGATAATTATATCCTAGAATATTTATTGTGAGGACCATAAAATTCATTCATGGGAATTATATATACCATAAAAAATAAAATATTGGTGTATATATCTTGTGTCCTATGAAAATAAATGTAATATTTAAATCCATTAAATATAGTCTCAACATTCTTCAATAATGATTGAACCACCTATATATAAAATATAGGTATAATATTTATGTCTATTTCCTAAAAATATTCATATAAACAATACCTTATCTAAAAAAATTATAACCTATTATGACATATTTATTAATAATATTATTTATATTCACAATTTTGGGTAAGAAAAACATTATTTTTCATGTATTTTTTGGATTGATAGTTTTTCTCTTTGTAAATTTATCATGGGTACAAAATCTAATTTTAATTAATAATTGTATATATTTGAAATATAATCATTATTTACATATTCGTGTACATCCACAAATATTATAGACAAAAAATGAATTCCACCATTCATGGAGATTGTAGACCGTACGTACGCATGAACATTGTTTCAACTTTCTCAAAGGATATAAATAAATAGTGTTTAATATAAATTAATATTTAAAAATATCTATTATATAATAAATATAATATATATTAATTAAATATATCATTATTAACATCGATGTCAAAATAAAATAAAAAATGTATCACATCGCTCTATTAAGGTGGTTATCCACATGTATGAACAATTGACATAATCATTTACCAAAAGATTGGATGGAAAGAAGAAATGAGTGGTATAATAGTCACATAAGTATAATTATATCATAATTATCACATATATACAACAAATATAAGAACATATCATGTTAAGAGACATTGTGATAAAAACAATTATCTATTTACGAAGAAGTAATCCACCATACAAATGATTGATGGTTTCATTTACAATTTCATGATGTTGAAATGTATATATGCAATGAAATGAACACTATAAAAATAATTATATGGATTAAGTTATTATTTATTATTCCATACTATTTGGATGATGTTTCAAGATGACGATTTAAATATTAACACTTGATTAAGAATAACACATCTTCTTCACACAACCACATTGTGTTTGTAGCAAAATAATTTTTAGAAGTGTATACTAATACAAAAAAGGAATCTAAATCTTGTTTAGGGAATTAATCAATGGGTTTCAGTTGGTATTGGATGGTAAAAAATAAATTTAAATTATGGATAAGAGTAGAGAATAGATTTCTTCATTAATGGTGGGGGAGATGAAATATATGAAAACGACTTTGGAATATCCTAAAATAATACAAAAAGATAAATGTATTACCATGAAAAAGGAATAAAATTCCCTTATAGTAAAAGTTGGTAAATTATAATGACAAAATATTTCTTAAAAATAAGACTTATAATAGTATAACTGACACTAATATCTGTTTATTGTTTGTTTAACCCCGGGTCAACTTGTTTTATCATTGACTATAATAATAAATTTTAGCTTTTTTACTATTGATTTTGACTAAAAATTATTTTTAACATATTACATAATATTAATTGTGATTAATAAAAATTTAAATACATTATAATAAATGAAATTCAAAAAATTGGATTAATTTGTATTAAAATTAATCTTGCATGCATAAAGAAGAATAAGTTTTCCAGTGAAAACATTTTCATAAGTATATAATGTTTTTTTATTAAAATTCAATATAAAATTGTTTAAAATGATATATATTTGATTAATAATAAAATAATTAACTAATTCAAATATTAAATTCATATTAAATAATTAATGATCATGTATATTGTGGAAATGAAAGTAAATTTTTTTATAAAAATAAGTATCTTTCACTAATCATCAAAAAATAAATCTTATTTGATAATTCTGAAAATATCACTCTAATATAAATTTTACATGTTCATTGCAAAAATTATTTTTATTTTGTAAAATAAATTTTTAATACACTAGTGTTTTCTTCACAAAATTAAATAAAAATACTTTTTGGGGAAAAATATATTTTGGAAACATAAAAAATTATTACTAATAACTAACTACATATATATCATTATATTTCCAATATATAAAACAATTATAACTATTTTAAAAATATTATTCCTATTTTTTTCTACCATGTTTAAGGTCATTGTTATAACAATCATGTTTAAATAATAATATAAATAGTATATGGTAGTTCACTAAAACATTGTGTTGCATATAACATTAAATTTTGATGAAATTTAATTTTTTTTAAAAGTAATTCATAATAACATAGGATGTCTTGATTTTATCAATGAATCTATGTCATAAAAGGAATACCCACTACATATATAATTTGATATACCAACCCAATCTCGGAATTCTTGATAGGAATTGTAACTATATACATACAAAGTAGATTCATGTTTAAAATGATAGATCTAAGAAATTAGTTAATTATTGGATATAGGGAAAATTGATGCCTATTGAAGTGGCATTCCTAGAAATTAAAACAGTACACTTTACCTTGATTATTTATTCATATAAAAATAAATTAATAAAATACATATTACATATTGATTGTTCCTCTATATTACATGAATGTGATAATAACATGTAAAATAATTATCATTAAATTTTCCATAGTAGTTCCTTGCTATGATCATAAAATTATTATTATGTGAAGATATTTTAATATATATTTCATATAGTCAAATGATATCATATGATATGACCCATATGATTTAAACAATCTCACGCTACAAACTAAACAGTTGATGAGACGTTACCTTAAGAAGTTCAGTCATTTGTAGTCTCAAGATTGAAAATTATGATGATATACGCACCTATAAAAATTAAAATAGTTTTATATGCATTACAATATTTATATCTATGAGAATTTTTAATGATATTATACTTTAATAATTTTATTTATTTATATTATATGTAAATTACATAGATGTATTTCCTTGAATTGTGAGGCCTCATATTCATTGGGATTTTTTTATGTAGGGTCTGATATAACTAATATGTTTCAATAGAATATGTATAGGAATGATTTGTCTCATCCATATTTATAGAATTTGATATCACAAACCATTAATTGTAATGGAAGTAATAATCTAAATTTTATAGACACGCAGTATAGAAAGGATCATTTAATTAAGTAAAATAAAATCATATGAACCATATTTTTCATTGACATAAGAGAGAATCCCTATTGATGATAAATTGATATTAAAGGAACGTGTTCCATAATGAAATTACATATATGGTTGCCTTCACTGTAGTTAGACCGGTGTATCTTAATATCTTAATAAAGGTGGGATAACAATTGGACATCCATTCTACAAAAAATCTACCATCTCCAACAATTAAACCACTATAGAGAGGTCAATAGGGGATGCAGGGGCTAGTGAAACACTACTTAGGGGTCTAGGGGTTGAATGTAATCGAGAAATATTTTTTTAGTATTGTAGAAACTATTATCTGTTTATTATAGACAATTTCAATGGAATTTTTAATCCAATGTAGCACTGAGAGCATTGACATAGTCACTATAGAATGTCATATTATGATGGAAATATAGTGTCTCAATGGAGTTCCAAACATTGATCATTATAGTATAATATAACTATTGTTTGGTTAGTGGAATAGTTGCACCATTTTCATTTTAAGAACATTCAATCACGGGGATTTGTATATGTATGAAACTTTAATTTTACAATATATTTTTTATCCTAAACATGGTTTTATTTCTTCATCTCTAAGGACATAAGGATCATTTTCCAAACCATGTAAATATCTATTTATCATGATCATATTCTCATTATTTATTTCAATTTAATCTTATTATTTAAAAACTCATTCATTTATTACTTCATTTTTTTAAATAATTTAAAAACTAAAAAATTCTTCAAATGTTCAATTATGGGTATCTATATGGTGATATTGGGTTTTATGTAAACCAAATTAATTCCTACGAGGATGATGTCCACAGGAAAAAAGACAAATTATTTCAATTTATTTTCATTAAATTGAATCTAAATTTATCTATTTGAATAAATATTGTTCTTCCTCTGGTGGAATGTTTTTTACATTATACTAATATCAAATATTTAGTTATCATATTTATGAGATAGTTTAACATTGAAAGTAATAATTTTTGAAAATATCATAAATATTATATACATATATATGTATATATCATTTGAGAAATATTTATTATGTGAGGTTTGCTAAAAATTGATGTCGATATATGGAAGAAGTAATCATGTATGATGAATAAGAAATAATAAAAAACATTTAAATAAGAAATAATTATTTATTATAAGAAATTATTTTAATGATATTTATGTGTTCAATGAATGTAAATGAATTAATAATAATAATAAAAATAATACATGTGGCTCTAACAGGATTATTAGAATAATTATACCCCTTGTAAAATTATTTATTCATCAACACAACTATAATAATAACTGGCTATATTATTTCATAGGGTTAGCCTTTTTTTAACACAAAACACCCCATTAATGATTTTCTCAAACCCATTGTAAAAATTATCTAAAATAATCTCTTGAATCGATAGAAAAATTCCACTATCTAATAAATAATGTGAGAAGAGGAATAAATCCATCCATCATTAAATGATTGAGAAGTGACAAAATAAAGAATCACAAGATGTTCAGTACCACCACAGTAGAACCTAATGAAACATCAGCTATGATTAATAAAAATTGGAGCATGTGTGGTTCACTACTAGAGGGTTTCATGGATTAGATACTCATAATGTTATTATGGTGAAACTAAATGTTATTTGAATGATCTAATTATTATTTTTATAAAGAGTTCCTTAGACTGAGGTGATTCTGAATAAAATTAAATTCAATATTTTAAAATAATAAAGATATTTTATAATAGTTTTATAATTCCTTGTCAATATTAAGCGAATTTAATTCATTTACAATAATTATTATCATTATATACAATGAAGAATATTTCATTAAATAAAATAAATATGATTATGTGGTGACCTAATATGAACTTCTTCTACATCTAGGAACATAATATGTATCAACATTATTCTATGGATAAAAATTAACAAATCATGTACAATAATTCGAATAATCCCTTTAGTGAGTTTTTAATAACGGTTTTATTAATCCTTTTGTATCCAGGATCATTTTTTTAATTCTATCCCTTTCATGGAATATTATGGAAAACGAATTACCCTGATGATGGATAGTTGGACATTGATGCATGAGTGGAAACACATGAGGTGTGTACTCATGAAAAACTATTAGATCCCTTGAGAAATGTTTAATTTTACTTGGACATATGATGGTAAAGGGATGTCCTTCTGAGCTAGATAACTATATATAAATTGGACGCTAAATCATAACTTTTTGTGGTTGTCTGAAAACATATTTTACGATTAAAACACATTCATGGAAGAAATTCTTGATGATGGTGAAGATAGCGTATTTCAAATTTTTGAAAAGATCCAATTTAAAATATGCACTAGATATTTCTTAATTACATTATGTATGGAGTGGGGTTGAGACAATAATACAACAATTATATGTATACTATAAATAATCTAATTTCATTAATTTCCACACCCAAATTTATAAAAAGTATCTACTATTCTTTTTAGTATATATTTATAAAATCATAAAAAAAATTAGAAGTAGTTCAATTGTATGTATAAATATATCCATAAATTGAAAAATAATTGGTTTAATTACAACCAAATACTCTAATTAAATTCTATAATTTGTTAAATAAAAACATATTATACATGTCATGCACATGTATTATTTCAAATTTTTTATATTTTAAAAAAATATTATTATATATATTTTATTGGGAAATTTTTAAAATTAAAATGAAATATAATTTTCTAGTAAAATAGGTACCTTTTTATTTTTCACAAATCAACCCACAATCATAAAAAATACTGTCACATAGAAAAATTCTATTCATGAAAATCAGTTTTTGGATTTAAGAAAACTATCAAAACAAATTATTGATCCTTGTAAATTATTTTTTCTGTATTATTTTATATTCTCATTGATTCATAGGGATTATATTAAAATATATTTTTTATAATATAATAATAATGCACTATTATTAGATAAACTACATACCATGTAGTATGTAACAATGATCATTAATCAAATATTACACGAGTTCTGCTTACATATCACATCAGAAAATGTGTTATGGTACCCACAATATAAAAGATATGTATTATTTTCGTTTCTTCCATTTAACATTCACGAATATTTATTACAATTTTTTAGTGTAAAGTTGAATTTTATATTTCATATAATTGTCAAGGTGACCACATTGCATATATTTTCTATATGTGGCTCATGATGATCTACAAGGGAGGATCATGATTTGATGATGGTATGATCATGGGTTAAACCATATAAAAGTAAGATTCCAAGACATGAACACTATATGAGATTCAATGAATATCAGGTTTCCAAACGTGGTGGTGTTTTGGGGGTTTCCACTATGAAAAATTACATAAGTACATGCGATTATGTCATAACAGAGGGTGTTATGGCATAAGGATTGCAGTTGTGTATTGAATTTAGTAGTGTAATGACTCTTAGTTATGATCACACCATGTAATTGGGTTTCAACCCATAATTATTACCATTCTGTAATGGATTTTGAATAAAATGACAAATTTACTTCATGAAATTCATGAGAATGATGGGTCACTTAGTTTTTATAGGGTTAGCACATGACAAAGATTGGAGTTAAATACCATACTATAAATGAGAAAGTCCACACTATAAAGGGTGGAGTCCATTACATGAATTATTTTTAAGGACGAATTTAGTTTAATAATATATAGATGTGTCCTATTCTGACCAGAGGAGGAACACTATCATGTTTTTTTGGATGTGGGATCATTCCTTTATCCATATGGGTATCACATTGAGATTGTTTTTCAAGTTTTTTTGGAAGATAACACATATTTTATTAAGTTTTACATTCTTATGAATATTAAATAATGGGGGTACAACAAATTAATGTTTTCTATATCCCCCATGTTTCATTAACTTATTGATCCCCCTAGGTAGGATGTAGTTTTTTAGGCGATTATACTGAGATTTTAGACATTTTCTTCCATATGATCCATTTTTTTTATTTTCTCCTTCTATTAGGCAGTAATATATGTTTCTTTAAGATTGAATTTAAATAATACTTAACAATATTATATAGCAATTTGTCCAATATTATAGGGATTATATTTAGTTTTCCTAGAAGGTATTCTAAAAAGATAAATGTATAAGTTTTATTTCTGGTTTGAAGGTGAAAAATTTCTCAGTGAAATTTGAAGAGTTATTTCCAAATTGAATTAATTTAAATAATTATTTTATAATTACATATATATATATATATTTATTTTACATTATTACCCAACATCAAGGATCATGTTTTGATACATGGTTGAAATATTCATGGAAAATCATGAACAATAATGACCAGAGATTGTGAGGATGTTAAGTCACTATTGGAGGAAGGTCATCAATATAATAATAAACCCTATTCTTATTGATACATAATTTTGTATAAATAAATTAATTATTAGGTTTTTTAAAATGGAATGTGAATAAGTATTCCCTATATAAATAATTCGCGTGTCTTGAATCCTTCTATTATTATATTGAGGGCTCTATTACATGTTTTATATTTTGTGATCACTCGATCAAAACATTTCGAAGGGGGTAACTATGAATATTAAATTTTTTTTGGGGGAGGGGGTCCAATATAGGTATTTGGAATTGATACAAAATGGAAGTATATGTAGTTTTTTTGTAGATATAGGTGTGTAAAAATTAATGTCTTATGAAAATTAGTGATATTTGAGATAGTTTTACAACTCATGCATCATGTGGAACATCCTATTCATGGTATAGTGGACACATTGAATGTGTTATGATTTGAATAAGTCCTCTAGGAAAATATGTGATGTGATGTGGGGGGATTACATTATATGATGGGTCTGATGTATCTATAAGGTGATTAGTTTAATGATTCATGATTATGGTTCACAGAAAATAATTATTTGACAAGTGGTTGGGTTTCTGAGGGGTGAATTTTTAGTTATATTGAAGAGTATTGTGTTTTTATGATTAGTTTATAATGAAAACAATTGAGAGTTTTTTGTACAGACTTCACGATTATAGGGACAAGTAGGTCCTACAAATCTATGATATCTACTTGGGATTATTAGTTAATGTGGGTATTAATGGTTAGAGACCTTATTGGGAAAGAATAACCCAATAAATAACCTTTGGAGTGAGATGAGACTATCGATATTTTGGGAATGTTTTTTATGATTGACCATGATGTTATTGAAGAATGTTTCTTATCAGTATAAGTTGATTATAGAACACATTTATATAGCATGGGGATAGATCAAAATTTATTAACACCAAAATTTGTATTTTTGGATATTATTGGGTTGGATGAAATTTCATTTTATTCTATGTGTATGCACTCGACTGTGTGATGTGGTATATGTTGTGACTGAATTTATTTCTACTATATGAGTGATAATGTTTTTTAAGAACCCTATACTTAGTGTGTAGGTTATAGGAAGGTCTTGTATATGATACCCACCTTTAGATAGAGATGTGGTCAGTGTGATGTTTTTGATTCCATCATGTGATAGATAACCTAACCTTGAGTGACAAGGTTATAGTAAAAACCTTATTTGATAGAGAAGGTAATGATAAATTTGAAATATTATGTGAACCAACCAAATAAATAGGGGAGTGAATGATGTGATATGGAATGTAAATTGATGTATGTACATTCCTTGAGGGAGAATTTTTCGATAGGTACCACTCTAAGTGAGAGCGCGTTGATCTCTAACATGTTTCTATGTGCTGTGTTAGATGAATTATGATGGTGAGACCTAAGAATAGTAATAATTGAGAAAAATATATCTTGTGACAATAAGATTTATATTTTAGCCTATATGATAGGTTAATGGTATAGTTATAGTACAATATGAAATGCGAGATCGTGGATTGGTATGAGACCCTACCACGAGATATAGGGTAGTTTTTAGGTTAGGGTATAACATCAAACCCATATTATTAATCTATCAGATGATATTTTGAGAATTTTGTGAATTATATTATAGGGATGAAAAAGAATATATTTTTGATTGTCTTGGTATAATAGTTAGCAAATTAGAAATGATCGCTAATGATTTTTGATAGTTATGTTATGTTTTTTATTTTATTGATGACTCTATATGTTTATTTTGATATAAATTTGGTACAAAAAATTACACCCTATGTGAGGAACCAACTATAAAACATTCATAATATTCCATCTTTACACTAGAAATTTCATTATTTAATTCCCAAATATATTTTAGGTATAATTTTATGTTGCATTTTTTAAATCTACTAGAAAAACATATACATTACAAGTGAACATTTTTATTCAAAAACCATTTCCCCAATTAAAAAATTATTTTAAACAAGTCATGAATTTTCATCATTAAAAATAATTAATATTTTCATCTAGTACTAATCCTAGTCCCTACTCATCCAAATATCCTGTGGAATATTTTTAAAACATGGGTTAAAAAGATCATTAATGGATAACGAAATAAATTAAACTATTAGTCTACTGGGAAACATAAAAAACAATCTAATTTTTACCCTTATTTTAATGTTTTTTTGATAAAAAGGAATAAATATTTTTATCAAGAAAGAAAACATTTTTTTCTAGATTAAAATAATTAAAAACAATAATAATGAAATAAAAACTTTTTTTGAAACATAATGAATTTTATTTATAAACTACATCAAAAAAAACATTAGAAATTTCTAGAGATTGATTAAATAAATTAATAAACCATTAATTAACTCTCTCATCCTTCTATCAGAAGAAAATGTTCATTACCAAATACATTATACATCTATCTAGGTGTATCCAATGATATAACAATATAAACAGTTCTATATGGACTCTCCAAATATATAAGATATATTAAGAAATCCCATGCGAGTTAATGGGGTTAAATCCTTCCCATATGTTGTTACAATATCACCGATTTCAAATATAATTCTCAAGTACCATTTAAAACAATATTTCCACATCTTTTTCATCATAAAACAATTGAACAATTAATTTTAACTCATTCAAAAAATATATTTTGTATTTAAAAAATCAATTTTATTTAAAATTATATATTAAATACAAAGGAAATAAAGATAAAGAGGGAAAGATTGTTTTTATTTGAATAAAATATCATAAAAGATTGGTCATGGGGAAAATAACCTTACCATTTTGAAATATGAATTTCATATAAAAAATGCCCAAATATTATTGATGAAAATTCATTCAAAATTAAAAATCAAATAATATAATATATTATTATAATAAAATATAATCCATTATAGAGGGAAATAAAGCTCATTACATAAATGTTTAAAAAACAATCTATCATTATTTTTGTCCAAACAATAATAGAATACATTTTTTGGAAAATGAAAAACATATCCCCATAAAATCATTTTGATAAAAGTAATAAAAATTTTGATAAAAAACTTATAAATAATATGAGAATATTAAAAAAACATATTTACAACATTTATATATATAAAAAATATTGATATTGAATTAAAAAGAGTAAAAATCGAAAATTCAAATGATGACTTTTAAAATAAAGAGCCTTACCTCGAATCTGATTCATTACATATGTTAATTATATTATTTAGTAATATAATCATATTAATTTTAATGTTTTATATGAACTATATTCAATTTTATTATTAATTTATTTTTATTTAATACAAATTTAAATAGAATTACTTAATTATTCAATTTAACATTAAGTATTTTGATGATATTTGGTTCAAAAGTCCTTAATGAATTCAATATATTTCTATTTTCAAAGAGGTCATTTATTGTAACCTAGTATTAACATATATTAAAATCACGACACTTTTTTAGAATACAAAAAAAATTTCAAAAATTTAAACCCCAATCAAATATTAGTTTATTTTCGATGGAAATATGGAAAAAATATTCTAACTCAGTTACACATAAAAAATGATTCCTATAAAGACACACACTTTTTAATTCTACATAAAAACATTCCTTCATAACCTAGGGAAGGGAAAATTAACAAATGGGTTAGATAAAATGACCTGTAAGTATAAATAAATGGAATACATATGCTTATCATGACCATAAGGGCATTATAACATGATCATGAACATTAGAAGATCATACCTTATATATCAAAGATCATAAAAATTAATTTTGTAATAATTATTTTTAGATAAATAGATTTTAATTATATGTAAATCAATATAATAATCCATGAAATCATTACATTGAAATAAGACATGAAATTATTCAATAAAAAAATACTTGTAAAATTATTCCCTATATGTATGGAAACATTTATTTAAATTTACAGGGAACTTCAACAGGAATAATCCTAATGGGGAGGAATCACCACCACCCCCAATCACAGTACATTCTTTATAATGGATTTTATTTCCCCATCTCCCCATAGTTGATCTAGTTTTTAAATATTCTCTCAGGGGATCATTTTTTTCTCGTATTAATATAGTGGAACTATTTTCCCTATCATCCACTTATTGATAAGGTTTCCACATATTCTCATAGTTTATGTAGCACATAGAATGGATTCCAATAATTATATTGGGAGACAAAAATCATTAACTAATGCATTGGAGGAAGATATAGTACCCACATGTCACCTAATGAAAGCCATATATATGAGTTATAGAAGAACAAAATAATTCATCATATCAGAACACTTGTAATGAAATGTGATTCATAAATATGATTCAATAATAATCATAAAATATTGAAGAAAAAATATAAATGGTACTCATGGATCATATCCTCAACAAATCATAAACCATTATAAAGTATGCCAATTAAGATGCAAAATAATTTCGGAAAATGTATTTAAAACATTTTCATAGAAAAATATACATTACTCTTTGAAAATATATTTTAAAATCATAAAATATTTATAAAACATGTTTTTGTTGAAAATAATCTATAAAAATTATGAAGAAAACATGTAAAAATATTTTAAAAAATTTCTTGAAAATTCATAAATGATCATTTTAAACAAATATAAATCATTTTTCGAAAAAATTATTTTTAGGAAACTCATTTGTCTGACCGAAAATAGAAAAACAAAACATAAGGCATAAAATATCATGAAAATAATAATATTATTGATACTATATTTGAATGGGATATATATACTATAACAAAATGAATATTGGTATTTAACGTAAGATGTGTATCAAAGAAGGGAAATATAGATATAATTACCTTACCAATTTGGTAACATTTGATATGTAAACCCCATAAATGAGAGATAAATAAATGGATAATAATATTCCCATAATATTTAGGATAAGACTTATAAAATACATTCATTTTCATTATACACACCTCATAAAAGAATCAAATAGTTTATAATACATGTGTCCCACAAAAATAAAAGTGTAACCTAAATCCTTTACTACTTGAGTAACATTATAATCATGAACCTTGTAAAATAATAAAATATATATAATATTTTAATGTCATAAAAATGGAATTTATTATATAAAATTTCGTAGTTCAGTCAATACACAACTCAGAATAAGTGAGCTATGAATATGGAATGTATATCACATAAATAAAAAATTGAGATGAAATTATTATATCATAAGTCTTGAATTACTTTGATCTTGTTAAAACAACATGTATAATAAATTTATGTTTATTATTAATTAATAATATGAAAATATTCAAAAATTAAATAACATATATGATATATTTATTACATTATATTATTATTTTTTAAACATTTCTACATTTTACTAACATTTTTTATAATAATCCCATAGTTTATCATTCATGTTTTAAATTTTCATTATTAATTTTCATAATTAAATAATGATATAATTATTTCATGAATGTGACAAAATAGTTTTATATCATATATATTCAATATATGAAAATTTATAATAAACTATAAAAGATAGATATATGAAATTGAATACATCATTCATGGAGACTGTATGTCGTACGTATGTAAGAATGTTGATTCCATTTTATTTTCAGGTTATGAGAATAAAAATTATATGATATATAATCCTTAAATATCATTTTTATTTCATATAAATCGTATATATTGAAAAAAATTCTTCATTATTTCCATCCATGGAATATATGTGAATAATGACTCACATAACATCATGGTGATGGTAAGACATACATACATAGGTGGGACTTTATCATTTAAAAAAAATATTAGATTGCAAAAATGTTAACATGATATTATAATTAAATAAGTATAATTAAAAAAATTATATAATATAAAAACAGTGTGTCCATAATAATTACTAAAAATAATAAGCCGTATTGGAAAAACAAACAACATCATTTCATTAGGTGGTACATCACCGAACACCAGAAGGGTGTGTTCGTTACCCGTTAGATGAATCTGTGTGCGATTGTAGGTCAAATAATTAATTTAAAAACACAAAAATATATTTAGGATACATATTTTATTATATAAATATGAATTGAAAATATTATATGGAGTTAAATGAAGAAATATTATAAAAAAGTTTATTGATAAAGTTTACCAATTCTTTGGTTATATCCGTTTATTTTTCAACAAATGACTCATTTGGATGGATTTCTATCGAAATAATGGATTATATGATTATGGGAAGAAATTTTATGTAGTATTTGGGATAGTTAAGCCAATCCAAAGAATTTAGAGTTTTGAATACAAGAAAAGTAGATTTGGCCTTTTTGAAAAGTGGGGAGGGGAACTCTAGGAATCTTCTAAAACATTATATGAATATAAAATAATTTTAGATTTTAAAATGCTAAAAAGTGATATTTTTCATGTAATAATGATTATAGATATAAATATTATCACCCAATAACGTTTAGTCATGTTTAGGTCATATTATTTCCCTCATAATTTGTACTTAACTTTTAATTAATCTCTTTAACTCTTACCATGGCAACATGTTTTTTTAAAACTTATAGGTTTGAACTATTTATATAAAATTAAAAATTTACCATAAATAAGTAATATTTGATATTTTATGACATTTAAAAAATATTTCACTGAATTTTATATTATTTATAACTTTTATATCCATTGATGAAATACAATTTATATTAAAATATGAATAATCTCAATTTGAGACTATTCATTAAATGGATTTTAAATAATATAATAAAAAATTATATCTTAAAAAACACATTTAAAATAACCCTAACATGTCAAATTAATACAAAAAAATCATTTATGGAATTAGTAATATAAAATATTTGTTTATGTTTACTTAATATCTTTTATTTTATTCTTCTATTAATTAATCAATTCTTCCATAATCAATATGTCACAATTTAATGTATTTCTTTCATTCCTAAAAATGAAAAATAAAATAAAATTATGTTGAAAATCATTTTACCTTTCTAAATAATATTTATAGTATAAAATAACAATAGCTTTACACTATATTAATAATATTTCACTTGATAAAAACACTAGTGTGACAAAATTGATTTTCCATTGAATACAATACTATAAATTTTTTAACGTACTCCATGGGTCTTCATATAGACATAAAATCATCCCATTAAATACTTCTTCCAACAAAAAATCATCCAATGAAATTATAAAACGTTTCAGGGTAATTTTGTTTTTGTTATAATTTTTTATAACATTAATTTAATGATTTACCTTTAATTGTGGTAATAAAAATTATTATTAAAGTTACAATTCATAATGTTCAAAAAATAAAATTTATGTATTTAATTTTTTTAGTAAAAATATGAATTAAATTTTTCCATATTGAAATTAGAAAATTGTTAAAAATTAATTTAAAAATAACCTCTTTGTCAGGGTATGAAAACAGTTGATTAAGTTTAAAACTTGCTAAATATTGGAACATTTTTATTGCTAAATTCATTGTAAAATTATTTCAAATTAAATATTTTATATTAAATTATATAACTTTATATAATTATACATAGAAACCAAATAATTCAAATTTAACACTATAAATTATTTCGATGAAAAATATTGTTTTCAAGTAAAATATAGTTTTTTTATTATTCATCAAAAAATGAATCTTATCAAAAAAATACCAATCATTAACTAGATAATATTTTATTGTTTTCTTATTTAATAAAATAAGTTTATTTTAAAAAATATAACATATCAAAATATCAAAATAATATTTATAAGGGGTTCTCCATTAAAAGTCGTTAAAATTAACATTCTAAAAAATATAGGATTTTATACATAAAACTGGATTTGTTTTTATTTTAGGGTTATAAAATCAACTAAAAGAATATAAAAAATATTTTAATGGATTTATAACATATATATTTCATTAATATCATTCACTAAATATAATTAAATTAATTTATTCTTATATAAGTACTATGAGAGCTTAAAAATAAAAATATTTCTTTCAAAATCAATAAGACAATATTTTAATTTCTAAAAATTGGGACCCAGTGAATTTATTTTATAATTTTTTAATAAGTTAATTTTTACTCTTCATAGCCTCTAATTTAACATATAGGTTAAATATTATGATATTAAATTATTATTTTTTAATTATATAATAAATATTTGGTAAATAAATGGTATTTCATGTAATACAATCTATCCAAAGAATGTAGCATAAGACAAACATATGGTTGTGTTAATAAAATGATAATCCATGTGTTGCATGTCAAGAAATCTCAACATGGTATTACATATAATGCAAGCCAAGAATAGTGTCTCTCATATATAAAGGGATATATTCACTATTATTATAAATGGAAAGTATCAAAAAAATAAATTAAATAAAACAATTCATAAAATCTTGTGGTGTCACATTCTTCCCCCATTAAAATGAATTTCAGACTATAATATTTTCTAGGATATCAATGGTTAAGCAAAAGAAAGTACTTTTTATAAAAACATACATCATTAAAATGAATACCTAAACAACTATTAAAAATGATTGTAGGAAACATGATAGTTACCCAAAGAAACTCATTTTTAGGTTTCCAAGTAATAAAGCATAGGTAGGTGGTGAAAAATGATCATGGATGAGAAATATAACCACCATGTTCTAATGGAGAGTAATAGATAACACGGTTTGGACAAAGGTAACAATCAAAAAGCTATAAATCTACATTGACCTAAGGGGCCATTTGATGCTTAAAAAAGTTGGTACTTGGATTTCCTTTTTGGGTTTGATATCATTTTTCTAGAGTTGATGAATTTTCATGAGAATAAAGAAACACTTTATTTCAGGAAGACCTCACCATTTTTTAAATGATCAATTTTTACGATAGGTTAATTTTTCATTCCTGAAGATTTAGCATTTCACGAGATCAATAAATAGGATGATTAGTTATTCAATTAATCGTTATCAGAAAAAAGGTTTTGAAAAAGTTATTCAATATGAATAAATACTCATATAATGATATAATATTTTAATCTCTGAAACCTCAGATGGAGTTTAACGTAAAACATTCCATAAATGGTTATCCTTATAACCCTTATAAATGATCAAGGTCAAAAGAAATAAAATGAAGTGCACAAAATTAGTATTACATTTTTCCCCACATATCAATATCTAGCTCATGGTAGTCAAATTTCAATCATGTGAATATCTCCATAAATTATTCATAAAAATGGTAATTTCCATTTATAAATATAAAAAACATGCATGTTATTTTTTTCAATTGTCTGTTGGATATATTCCATACGTCAAAAGAAAATTTAAACATCATCCATGATAGCATAAACCAATTTTCAAAAAATCTTTAATATGTTCTATAGAAATAATGAACACCCCCTGTGACACTTTAAAATATTCTTTTTAGCATGATTTGATTGATCGGGGAAGTACAATAGACTCTCCCTTGAATGATCAAACAGATAAATTAAAAATCCATCCAGTAGAGATGTCTTCCTTGAGGCTAGATACTGTTGATCCTTCACATACAATGGTATCAGTTGCAAATGATCCCCTAGTGGTTGGGGGCTCTATCAATAGTTCCACTTCCACTGAATGTATTTTCAAAAATTCAACTAATCAAATTGCTTTGATGCCTTCAAGGGATAATTAAATGGACACACATTTGAATTCTAGATCATTACCATTTTTTTTGATATTACATGTACTTATAATATATCTTATGTATCCTCTATGAGTATACATGAAAAGAAACACAACCAAAATCTTATCATGACCCTAGATAATCAGCATGGAATAAGGGCTTAGGTGGTGAAAAAAAGGGAGTTCCAACTCCAGACACAAGTTTAAATTAATCGTATCATTTAGAATTGTCAGGGCATCGCTGTCCCTAACACATATATTGCTTTTAAGAGATTTCCATTGACTGACAAACCAAAACATTTTGATATTTCTAAGCCTAAAAATAACTTTTTCACCGAAATATTTTCATTTGTGGTATCACTATAATAATTATCTTAGTGCGTGAAAGGATGGTATAGCTACTGAATCAATTTGTTTTTTTATCATTCTTCATTGTATTTTGATAGTTCTTTCAGTGTTTCTGAGAAAATGTTTACCAACGGATTTACCTCGGATGGTTTATATTATTTATTAACTATAGTCTATTATAATAAAAAATAACAAGATCAAAGATGGCTTAGTATTGATATTAATATTCTAACCAATGTTATCCAGGATACCTGGTATGTGATCAGGGAGTTCAATGCTATTCTTACCCCTGGTGAAAAAAATTGGACAATCCCACTCAAATATATCCTCAAGAGAATTTAAATCTTCTATTTTTGATTGAAATCTTATTTAAATCAATCTCACGGATGCTAATTTCAACTAGTATAGAATACTCCGCTATTGGGTAGTGGCTATAAAACACCATAGGGATTGTAATAATATATCTAGCCTCGATAAATGGGTCTCCATATCAAGAAATAAATAACCTATGGTCAATTTGGACAATCCCCACATTCTTGTCAGTCTTCTATCCAAGACATTTAAATTCACTTTTCCTTTCAAATTTAATATTTCTTGGGCTGTAGATACTAAGTGTGCTTCCATTATTAATAATTTTTGGGATGGGATGAGATATGAAATTGATTCTTTTTCATGCATTTCCAAATTAAAAAACCTTAAGTAGTGTCTTAAGGGTTGGAGGAGGTCTAAATATAAACAAAATGACAAGGTCATGTCCTCTCTAGAGAACGATCCCAATAAATTTCAAAACTCTAATACATGCTATGATTTTTCCATAGATCCTCAACATGAAATTAATACCTCTTCGAAACTGAACTCTCTTTTAAAGCTTAAAGATACCATGTGAAAAGAAATAATAATTACTAAATAGGTTTAGGGTGGATATAGGAATATAATGTTCTACAATTCTCTCATGTGAACTAAAAAAATTATGTAGAACTTTGGCCTTTCTAAGAGATAAAGACACCCTCTTTGGCAATGAGGAGGCTATTATAACCATGTTGTCTCTAATTTTCACAACATGTTCAATGGTCCGAATGTTAAAAAATATCTCTTTCATAACATCATTCTGACTATAGTGACTATTTATGAAAATGAATATCTTCTAGGAATCTCTCAAGATCATGAAATCCAGGACACTGTTTTTATCCATAATCCTAATAGTGCCCCGGGACTTGATGGTTTCAAAAATGGTTCCTTCCAAAAATAAAATGAGGTTATTCATTTGGATGATTCTGGACTTCTCAAATCCTTATTTTCTAATGGTTCTCTTCTGTATACAATATATTCACAATTTCTAACACTGATTCATAATATGGGAAACATTTTTTAAATTCACGTTTTCTGACCCGTTGCACTTTTTAACACCATTTACTAAATTTTTACTAAACTCTTTTCTAATAGACACAATCCATTTGCAGTAGAATTTTTTCGTGGAACCAATTTGATATCATTAATGGTAGGTTTATAAAACAATGCATCAATATTTCTTCATAATTCTCTAATATCAAAAACCAATGATCTATAAGAGGAAGTGTTGATATTAAAATTTATATTAGTAAATATTTTGTTACCATGGATTTGAGTTTCATTACCATGGTTCTAAAATGATTTCGGTTCAATGAATCCATTACTAGTATTATAAGCTCTTTATTAAACTCAGCATCCATTTCTATCCTTATCAATGGTGCCCCTAAAAGAATATTTAAATGCTCCAAAGGAGTTAGTCAAGGAGATCCCCTCTCTGCCATACTTTTTTCCATTGTTGAGGATTACATAATCAGATTAATCACTCTCCTTGTGGATTAATATAGAATTAAGCATATCCAAGCTTCTACAATATTAACTATTCCCACCCATATTTCATATGTCAAACACATTATTTTGTAACTACAATGTCGAAAAAAGAACCTTAAAAATCATAAAAATTCCCTGGTTCATTATGATGATATATCTAGTCAATCTATATGATAGAAAAAATATTTTGTGTTTTATGTATTTTTTTTTCTTCTCACAGAAAAGGTAATATCATCAACTAAATATATTTCATGGATGGTACTTTCACCTTAACTTATATTGAGGTTCCTATATTCCAGGGAAGTGCTAAATAGACTTACTTTAACAATATTGATTTTTAAATTAATAATCAAATTATTTCATGGTAGGGAAAATATCTTACTATGGCTGGTAGGATTTTCCTTATGAAATCTACAATTGTCTCTAAAATGGTCTACTCAATGACGATTTACAATTGGGCCACTAGACTTCTCATGAAAATAAACATTTGCATCAGAATTTTTTTTTGGTCTAGTAATATAATTGAACAGAAGCTTGTATACATACTTTGGGACACATGATGTAAGACTTTGGAAAAGGGTGGCCTAGGAATAATAAATTCATGTCTTTTAATGATGCACTTCAAGCTAAGATGAGTTGGATGTTACATCATAATAACTTTTATTCTAATGATTTTCTTCATAAAAGATCTATCCATAATCTTATGAATGGTAATTCTATCTCAATTAATTATTCCATATTTCCATTCATTCAGTAGTCCTTCATCAATATTATGGATGGTTAGTGTATTCACCTCTCTGAATTTTTATTTTAAAAACTATAATGGTGCGCTCTTAATCTCTATGATTCCTGCTAATACTCTTCCTCAAAATCCTAACACCATTATTAGGTATGTTGTTAACTCTAATGACATCAACCTACATAACTACAACATTCATGTTATTGAAAATAATCCTTTCACAACATCTGAGGATTTTCTCATTTGGGAACCTGTATATAATGGTATTCTTGTTTCCAAGAGTTTTTATAATCACAATTTCATCAACATTGACTATAGACTATGCTGGTTGAAATTTTTTAGAAAAACATTGATTAAGCCCTTGATATTTAATCTTATTTGGTATATTTTTTATAATATAGTCCCCACTAAAGCTTTCTTGCAATATTTTGGGATTCATATTTGATCATGATCTCATCCGTGTAACCCACAAAGAGAGGAAGATGACCATTTGTTTATGTCATGTTCTACAACATCAGCTCATTGAAATTACATTTAGGGAATTTTTATTTATAGATGGTTACATTCTGATTCTATCAGCTCACAACTACATCATTGTGTTGATTTTGAATATTCTAAACAAAAAAGAATGTTGTTCTAACCGTGGTTTCTATAATTTTTCATGTGATCTGGTATGATTGAAATAATATTATTTTTAATAATTCATCACTAATGTCTAATGTAGGTATGACATGGATTCTCATTTCCATCTGAAATGCAGTCTTGATTCAGAAAGCTCATTGGGATGACACGGTTGGTGACTTTGATATCCTACACCAGATTAGGGTTGATTGTTTTTATAGGCATCCTTGACGCGCCATTGAGGTATTCTTGAAAGCACCAATTCCATGATGGATCAATGTGTATGTCGATGGTGCCCGAAAAGGAACTCTGGGACCTGCAAGATGTGGTTCTATTTTTTAGAGACAATCTTAGTCGGTGTCATAGATTTTTCTTTGGTAGATGTTGTAAAACCTTATTTCTAGAAGTTATGTTTATGGGGGTGATCAATGCTGTGTAATTTTTAATTTAGAAAATTTGTAAAACAATTTGGATTGAAAGAGATTCAACCACTATTTTCCATGATATTTTGAAGGGGTGGTGCATCTTTCCTAGCTACTCACCTCACATAGGATGAATTGGATTAATTCCCTCCCCAAAATATACTACACTGCCACTCATTCCTTTCATGAAGCGAACATCGTTGTTGACTGTCTTGCAAACAAGGGGTTAAACAAGGAAATTAATAGGAAGAATGATTTACCTAATTATTTTCTTTAATTTTATGATAATTATTGGAATAAGACTTCGACCTTCAGACTCTTGTAACTTTCTTTTTTCAGTTTTCAATAAATTGCGCCTTTTTCAATGACTGAGGGAGCAACTTTTAAAAAATTCATATAAAATTAACTAGTTGAATATAAAAAATATTTTATTGAGTATATAAAAAATATTTTTCATTAATATCATTCAAAAATTTAAATTATACTTATAAATCATGATGAAACTACTTTGGGAGCATAGAAATAAAAATATTTACATTATATTCAATTTTTTACTTATAATAGATAACAAGATCCAAGATCACTTAGGTTTGATATTAATATTCTAACCCACATTATCCAGGATAACTGGTACATGATCAGAGACATCAATCCTATTCATACCCCAAGTGAAAAAATGGACAATCCCACTCAAAAATATCCTCAAGAGAATTTAAATCTTCTATTGAGTATTGCAATCTTATTGAAATCAATCTCACTGATGATAATTTCCCCTGGTATAGGAGACTCCACTATTGGGTAGTGGTTATAAAACACGATATCTATTTTACTAATATATCGGGCCTCGATAAATGGTTATCCATATCGAGAATTAAATAACCTATGGTCAATTTGGACAATCATCACAGTCTTTTTAGTCTTCTAGCCAAGACATTTAAATCCACTCTTCCTTTCAATTTTAATAATTCTTGGGCTGCGGATACTGAGTGCTCATCCATTATTAATGATTTTTGGAATTGTATGAGACATCACAATGATGCTTTTTAATGCATAACTAAATTAAAACCCCTTAAGTAGTGTCTTAAGGGTTGGTGGAGCTCTAAATATAAATAGAATGACAAGGACATGTCCTTTCTGGAGAACAATCCCAGTCAATTTCAAAACTCTAATATTTGCTCTGATTTTTCCATAGATCCTCAACATAAAATTAAAACATCTTTGAAACCGAACTGCCTTTTGAAGCTTTAAGATAACATGAGAAAAAAATATTAATTACTAAATAGATCTAGGGTGTAGATAGGAATATAAAGTTCTACAATTCTCTCCTATGAACAAGAAAATTATATAGAACTCTGGCCTTTCTAGGAGATAAAGACACCCTCTTTGACACCGAGGAGGCTATTCTAACCATGTTGTCTCTAATTTTCACAACATGTTCAATGGTCTGAATGTTATAAAATATCTCCTTCATAAAATCATTCTGACTATTTTGACTATTGAATATTATGAATATCTTCTAGGAAACTCTCAAGATCATGAAATCAAGGACACTGTTTTTAGCCATAATCATAATAGTGCCCCGGGACCTGATGGTTTCAAAAATGGATTTTTCCAACACTACAAGGAGGTTATTCATTTGGATGATTACAGACCTCTCATATCCTTCTTTCATAATGGTTCTCTTCTTCATAGAATAAAATCACAATTTTTAACTCTGATTACTAATGTGGGAAACACTTCTTAGATTCACCTTTTCTGACCCATTGCACTTATAAACACCATTTACCAAATTTTTAATAAACTCTTTTCTAATAGACATAACTCCAATTGTAATATAATTTAATCATGGAACTAATTTGATTTCATCAATGGTAGGTCTATAAAAGAATGTATCTATCTTTCTTCATAATTCACTAATATCAAAAACCAATAAACAATATGAGGAAGTATTGCGATAAGAATTGATATTAGTAAATATTTTGTTACCACTGATTTGAGTTTCATTACCATGGTTCTAAAAATCTTTGGGTTAAATGACTACACACTGGTATTATAAGCTCTTTATTCAACTCAGCATCCATTTATATCCTTATCAATGGTGCCCCTAAAAGAAAATTTAAACTCTCCAAAGAAGTTAGAAAAGGAGATCCCCTCACTTCCATACTTTTTTCCATTGTTGAGGATTACATAATCAGATTAATCACTCTCCTTATGGATCAAAATAGCATTAAGACTATCCAAGCCTCTACAATATTAACTATTCCAACCCATATTTCATATGTTGAAACACATTATTTTGTAACTACAAGGTGGAAAAAAGTACATCAAAAATCTTAAAAATTCCCTCGTTCATTATGACAATATATCTTGTCAATATATATGATAGAAAAAATATTGTGTGTTTTATGAATTTTTTTTTTCTTCTCACAAGAAAAGGTAATATGATCAACTAAATATATTTCAAGGAAGATGCTTTCACCTTAACTTATCTTGGGGTTCCTATATTCTAGGGAAGAACTAAATCTAGTTACATTAACAATATTGTTTTTTAAATTAACAATCAACTTTTTTCTTGGAAGGGAAAATATCTTACTACGTTTGGTAGGATTTGTCCTGTGAAATCTACAATTCTCTCTAAAATGGTCTACTCAATGATGATTTACAATCGGAAAACTAGACTTCTCAATAAAATAATCATTTAAATCATTTTAGTTTTGGTCTAGTAGTACAATTGAACGGAAGCTTGTGTTCATTATTTGAGACACTTGTTTTAAGCCTTTGTACAATGGCGTCTTAGGAATAATAAATCTCATGTTTTCTAATGATGCGCTTCATGCTAGGATGAGTTGGAATTTACATCATAATAACTCTGATTCGAATGCATTTCTTCATAAAATATCGATCCCTAATCTTATGAATGGTGATTCTATATAAATTAATTCATCCATCTTGCCATTCATTCTGTAGTCCTTTATCTGTAGTATGGTTGGTTAGTGTAATCACCTCTATGAATTTTTAGTTTTACAATTAGACCGGTGCACCCTTAATCTCCATGATACCTGCAAATACTCTTCCTTGATATCCCAACACAATTATTAGGTATGTCGTTAACTCTAATGACCTCAACCTCCTTAACAACATCATTCGTGTTATTCAAAATTATCCTTTCTCCAAATCTCTGGATTTTCTCATTATGGAATATGCATATAATGGTATTATTGTTTCCAAGAGTTTTTATAACCAAAATTTCATAAACCCTGAAAATATACTAATCTGGTTAAAATCTTATAGAAAAACATTGATTTAGCCCTTGATATTTACTCTTATTTGGTATATTTCTTATAATAGAGTCCTCACTAAAGTTTCTTGCAATATTTTGGGATTCATATTTTCTCTATATGTCATTTGTGTAACCCACATAGAGAGGAAATGACCATTTTTTATGTCATGTTCTACAACATAAGCTCATTGGAATTACATTCTGGGAATTTTTAATTATATATGGTTACTTTTTGATTCTATCAACTCTCAAATTCATCATTGTGTTGAAGTTGAATATTCTCAACAAATAAATAATTTTTTTCTAACTACGGTTTCTAAAATTTTGCATGTGATCTGGTTTGATAGAAATAATATTATTTTTAATAATTCATCACTAATATCTAATGTAGGTATGACGTGGATTCTCATTGCCATCCGAAATGCAGCATTGATTCAGAAATCTCATTGGGAAAACACGTTTGGTGACATTGAAATCCTACACTAGATTAGGTTTGGTAGTTTTTATAGGCATCCTTGACGCACCATTGAGGTATTTTAGAAAGCACCAATTCCATGAGTATCAAAGTGTGTGTCGATGACGCCCCAAAAGGAAATATGGGACCTGCAGGATGTGGTTCCATTTTCAAAGACAATCTTGGTAGGTTTCTTGGATTTTTCTTTGGTAGATGTGGTACAACCTCATCTTTAGAAGTGAAGATTATAGGGATGATCAATGCTGGGTAATTTTCCATTTAGAAAAGATGGAAAAATATTTGGATTGAAAGAGATTCAATCACTATTTTCCTTGATATTTTTAAGGGGTGGTCCATCTTGCCTAGCTACTCACATCCCATAGGATTAACTGGAATGATTCCCTCCGCAAAATATACTACATTTTCACTCATGCCTTTCATGAAGTGAACATGGTTGTTTATTGTCTTTCAAAAAAGGGTGTAAAATAGGACATTAATAGGCATAATGATTTACCTAATTATTTTCTTTGATTTTATGATAATGATTGGAATAATTCTTTGACCTTAAAGATCATGTAACTTTCTTTTTGCAGTATTCAATAAATTTTTCCTTGGTCAATGACTAAGGGACCAAATTTTAAAATATATATATAAAATTAACGGGTTGAATATAAAAAATATTTTATTAAATATATAAAATATATTTTTCATGAATATCTTTCAATAATTTAAATTATATTTAAACATCATGATGAAAATACTATGGGATCATAGAAAGAAAAATATTTACATTAAATTCAATTTGTACTTATATTCATTTATGATTAATTGGTATCTAATGAATTAATATTTTAATAATATATTAATTTTTAATGGGACTCAGTATTTCATGTAACGAATGATATCAAAAGAACATAGGATTGTTTGTCAAAAAGTCCCAACATAGTGTTTTATATACCAAAAAAATACATTTGTTTCATGTAGTTATATATTAGGTTGGTGTTGGATATAATTTAATAAATCATACTATTTTTCATATAGATAAATCAATATGATGTATTGAATGTAAATCAAAATTTCATAACAATTAAATTAAATAAAAAATATATTTCACAAAATCTCAGGGGTTTATATAAATATTAAAATAATTGTGGAATAATAATAATTAAATACAGATAATTAATATAAATAAATTATAGTTATTCAACCAAGTATGAAGTATGGTTATGTGAAATTAACTACAATACAATCATGGTGTCGATATGTCGTATGTATTCCTGAGTAATGTTTTAATTTTTCCAATATCATTATGGAAATAAGTTAGGTTTTATTGTATATTTTAATAATGATAATATAGTAATACAATAAAATATTATTTAATCTAATATACTTTATATATCATCTTTTTGATGTGGTGAGGAAAATTGAATTCCATCACTTTGTATATGTGGTTTTACACATGTATGAAAGAATGACATTGTCATTTTTTTAATGCATGGAATCGTAAAAAGGTCAATGAAATATTAATTTTATATTAATGATAATTATTAAATAATAGACAATAATAATCATAAATAAAATAAATATAATCCCACCATGATATATGATGATGGAAAAAATTACAGCTGTTTTTTAGGCATTAGTCCTCTTTAAACACGAATGACGACTTCATTTCCCATTTGATGGAATATGAGATGGATATATATTTAAATTTTAAAATAAAAATACCTAAGTATATTATTTTTTTTATTATATAGTTATGGTTATAAAATATATTAAGGATATAGAAGATGAAATAGAACTAAAACATGTTGTAGAACATTATACATATTCTTGGGAAAACCTCGTTTTCGTAACACATTAATACCTATATGATGAATATTATTACTAAAAAATGACCTCTACAATGAGGGTTGGTATTATATTATGGTTTTTCATTAGGTATGATTTGAACCAAATATGAATTTAATGGTAATGGACTGATTATAATATGTACCCTTTTATTAGTGACATGAGGGGACAATATAGAATTTCATAATATATTAAATTAATATAATTTAATATTTGACTATTATTGGATAAAAACACATTTATTTAGATATTAATACAATTATGGGTTCAAAAAATATCAGCCAATAATTTTTAACCATTTGAGGTCACATTTTACACTAAAAATTGGGTTTTAACCACTTGTAATCCTTTTTAATCATATCATGAAAATAAGAATATTAGACTAATTGAGGGTGAACATAGTTACATTAAATTTATAAAAGGAACATAAATAATAAAATTTAAATAAAATAAACCATATAATAATCATTATATTGAATATAATATTTTCTGGAATTTGATATCATTTTATAAATTATTATTTATTATAAAACATCAGTTGTGTTAATTTCTAAATCTATACATAAATTTTACATTAATAATATTAAAAAACATTTATAACTAGAACCAATTATTTTAACACATCCTTAAAACTTCTAGTTAACCTATAAATTAATTTTATTTGATTACTTATCTCATATTGTATAACATTTTATACTTTAATTATAGTTTTTTTTATTTTCAATTAGTTGAATCATAATACATCAGTTATTTGTTTGAATCTAAGGAAATTATTTCTTTTCATAATATAAAAAAATAACTTTATAAATATAAATATTTTATTTTTCATAGTTGTATTTTAATTGAACATATCAAATGGTTATCTGGTAGTGTTGGTTGTTAGTTCAGTGGACCTGTACAGCCCTTAACCCCTCGGTAGTGACAGTTAAGGAATGTTTGTGTCTATGTATCAGTAAACCCTTGAAGGATTATGTCGCACTCCCCTAGATTCAGGTCCTCTATGTTAAGATACTCTCTAAGGTGTTTATGGTAGTGTCTCAGGATCATCTCTATGTGCACAGATTTGTTTCATATAAGGTGAGTCAATCTAGAATAGGTTGGGATCATTGATGATGGAGTTAGGGATAGAGAATGGTTTTAACGTCTATATGGATGGTTTTAGATTTGGTAATATCCAGCTCCCATCGATGGTATATAGAATATATTTCCACATATTGGTTTTATATATGTTCTTTCAGAATCGTTCTGATTGGTATTCTGAATGTTATGTCATCATTGTGGTCTGATGATGGTAAAGGGTGGTAGTGTTCTTACAGATGGAGACATTACTGTGTTTTTTTATGATGGATGGTGACAAGGATGTCATAAAATCCAATGGATTCATTAAACTGATGATGGTGGTGATTTAGTGGTGGACATGAAGTCTTCAACAGGTGTAGGAGGTTGGAACGGAGGGTGATTGTGTCCTGGTATCACATCAGAAAATATGTATTAGGTTCTCCCATTCCATGGACTTTTCGTTTATCATTGGGTCCTTTTAACACCAGATGATCAGGTAATCACAAGTCATTTACGGTCATTGGGGGTTGTATATTTCTTTTCCCATGTCTGTTATATTTTGTTTAATGGGATGACTCATAATGGGCATTCTATTAATGGGTTGTTGGGAAACAAAATACCATGGCTACATTTCCCTAGACCATCAGTATTGTAATGGGTTCTCCGTTAAACCAATTAGGAAGGGGTTTATTTTTCTTAATAAAGGGATTTGTCTCCAACCTATTTCAGATATTTTTTACTTATTTCACTATTTATCGTGGTATAAAAAATTAATAAAGGTACTATTCATATTGAACAAAAATAAAAGATAAATATTAACTAAATTGAGACCGCTTGATTCAAAATATGAAATTCATTTTCAAAAATTAAAAACATATAAGTGTAAAAATTTATTTTATAAATAATTTCTCAAAAAACACAACAATTTATAAATTTATTAAAAATTCTTATTTATATCAAAAAATGTACGTATATATATGTAATTTAAAAAGAATATTAAAATGTAATTAATTTTATTATATGTGACAATATATCATATAACCTAATATAATATAAAATTCAAACTATAATTGAAAATTTTAATATAATTAAATTTACAGTTTTATCAAAATTGTTATTCGTCATTATCCACTAAAAATTTAGTCGTGTCATTAATTTTAAAATAACATGTCATAATATTATTTTTACATGATGATTTATAATAATCAGTAAATATTTTTATATAAATTTTTTTTTTCAATTTCATGAAATGAATTATAATTTAAGCTTATAAAGAGTGTGAAAATTCCAGTTTGGAAGAAAAGTGATTCTAATAATAAAATGAATTTTTAAAAATTATATTATATGTTTACTAAAAATTTATTAATTAGATTTTAATGAGTAAATCACTTATATATTTCATAATACGGTTAATAAAACTTATTCCCTCTATTGGACTCTTTATGTGTTCATCATGATTTAATGATCACAAGTCTAATTATCCATGTTTATCTATCACAAATCATCTGTAGATATGGTTGGTTTCCTTATGCATTAAGTAAACATTCATGAATCAAGATTCCTATAAATCATGTTTGATTATTGTAAACGATATTTAATTTCTTTTCTATAATGATTTATTCTATAAATGATTATGTCTAATAAGTTATTTGACAAAAACTACTTAAGATTGTTTAATGATATATGGTTTTTGTCTAAGAAATCATGAGTTTTCCACCGATACTTGTTTTCTGGAAATGGAATATACATCGTGACCCACACACAATGAACCAAAAATAGTTACCGAAGCACCATGACCCAGAAACTATGACCCAGACACAGTGACCTTGATGCCATAACCATTTTCATATCTCATAATATCTATGACAGTGGTTCCTTGCTACTATCACCAAGACACCATTCAAAGGTTGGAAAAGGACAAAAAATCATGTTCATAATAGAATATCTGTGCTACCGGTTCCTGATCTTGATAAAACTGGGGAATCATGACTATCTCACCACTAAAAGGGGAAGATGAAGACACCTTTTTGTGGTAACACCATTTCCAGGGGATACAGCTTCAAGGAAAAATGTGACACCATTCTTTAATCTGTTTTGTCATTTTCTATTTAATTTTGAATGGTCATATTTGATTCATTTAAAAGGACCGACCTAATTAATGCATCTTTGTAAACCAGTCACATGATAGTCCAACGAACGAAGTGAATAATACATAAATCCTATAGGTTCCAACATATGAACCCACAATTAATAATAATGATAAGATGGGATACAAAAATACATAGACATAGAAGTAGAAGGGTGAGTTTTTGAAATTGAAAACTAATACATGCATACGATACAACTAATGATCAAAATAAGCACTCTTAATTAAAAAAGGATGCACTAACATAGATCAGAATCAAAATCATAATTATAGTACAAACACCAAGAAGAACACAACCTCGATCTAAATGGATACCAGAGCAGCAGACTTGTGATACAATTTTTTTCACAAGAAGACTACATACATGCATATGTTTCATCCATGAATCATAGAGCTACATAGAATAGCACTCAGAGCACATCTGACCCTCCCACATCCTATTTGAAATTTTGTGTACTATTTTTATGATTTTGATCAGTGCGTGTTTGTATTAAAAACACAAACTGTCTCCTTTATTAAACTGATGGATACAATATATCCTTCCTCTCATAACTTCTTAAATCTGTTTAATACCACAGATAAGTGTAGAAAAGGTCCTTGTGTGACATGGTTGTTTATGCCCATGATAAAGAGTGGAATAGGTTATGTGACCTTGAAAATCCAATTTATTGATGTTTACACCAATCCAGGGTGTAAATCATTTTTACTAATATATATATTTCTTCGTGGTAGGTGATCACCATGTAGAGTGGATTAGGTCTCAACATGAGACATAATCCCTTGATTTATCCCCTGGGACTTTTAATTCAGTTTTTCTCTGCATTACTGTATATTTCATGAAACACAAGATTTTACTTTTATATTTTTTCTTAGATCAATGTTATAACTACTTTGACTTATTAAAATAGCTTCAAAAGTTATATCAATAACTCACATTGACATTACTGAGAATTAATCATTCTTCTGAGTACTTATTTGATCATTCAATTTATTATATATATTTTACCATGATTAACTGGGATATATTATGTTTTATTGGAGAAGATTTTAATGTGAAAATTTAATAAATTATTTTAAAGATACCCTTTTCACCCCCCCCCCTCTTGAGTACTCTACTCCGAACAACATTTTGTATCACTGGATTTTATTAAAATTAAGACTATGTATTTACATCTATTCAAATATGATTTTAGTTATACATTAAAGATATATAAATTTTTGAAAATTCTAAATTTATATCTCATTCAATGTATTTAATTATTATGGATAATTGACTCTAAGGTGATGTAAAAAATAGACCCGCATTATTTAGTGGAAGTAATTATGCCCAATGGAAAATTTAAATGAAATTTCATTTAGAATGTATGAGTTTTTTTTGGTCTCCAATTATAGATGAGTGTAAGATTAAAACTAGTGATAGAATTATTTGCGATGACCTAAAAACTAATGTATACAATAATAAATTTTAGAGACATTAATGCCTTATATTTCACTTTAGGAGATGAGTAATTTAATATAATTTCTACATGTAAAACCACCCATGAAATTTTAGGAAACATTATCTGCTTCACATAATGGGGAATCTAGTGTGATGTAAATGAGACATAAACTTATACTATTAAATATTATTACATTAAAATGAAGCATTACGAGCCTATTCTTAACATGTATCTCAGGTTAAATGAAATTTTCAACACCATGATTTATCTAGGTAGAGAAGTTATAACCAATGAAAAATATCATGATGATTATAAGATGGCTATCTGATGGATGGATAAGAACCTCTACCTCTATTAGAGAGTTATGAGACATCTATAAATTACCAACAAAATTACTCATTGGGAAACTGATGATGTATGTAGAAGCTCTAAAATTCAACATGGTAGAGGAGGATGAACCTAGAAAAAAATCGGTTTCATTCAAGACCACTACCTCTAAACAAAAAGAAAAGGATAAATTTCAAGTCTATGTATAAAGTTCCAATAGTGAACAATATTCACCTGAGATTGACGAGTAGATTTCTCATTATCCATAAGGTTTAATTAATTTTACAAAATGAAGAAATTTTTCTGAATTTCTATCTTCAATACAAGATATGATCAAAAGGGATGATTGAAGAAAGATTGGAAAAGAAATGATAAGTCTGATGAGATAGTATTTTATGAATGTATGAGAAATGGACATGTAAATGGTGACTATCCCATGATCAAATATAAAAATAAATACAAGGAAAAAGATATAAAGTACTAAACGTTAATGAATTCATCATGGATTTCTTTTGATGAAAATTCATGTGACTCAGAGTCTTTATATGATGAACATGATAAAAAATCAAATATGTGTTTCATTAAAAACACATCTGAAGTAACCTGGGAATCTCGTGTGAAAAAATCTTATTATTCTGGCGATGAAAGTGATTCTAAAAATATTTCTAAAGAATACATGTTTGAGTATTAAAATATTCTTGAGGAGACATGTAATGAACTAAAATATAAATACATGTCATTAATGAAACGGTACAATCTTACCACAAATGCGAAAAATGAACTTGTTATAAAAAGAGATAAAATGTTCAATTACTCAATGAAAAAAATGAATAAAATCTATATAATGGGAAACTGAAAAAGGATCATGAATGATTTACTAATTGTAGTGATATCATCGTACAAATTCTAGGTAAGTAGATTACTTCTAAATACACTATTGGTATTATCTATCTTCCGGGTAAATGAAGTTTTCTAAAAACCAATTTTCTTTCTAAATCTAAAACATATAATTTCACTCCTACTTCACGAAAACATTAATCTAGTTCGAATTAAGAAACATTCTCTACTATTTTGTGTTTTTCTTGACCCAAGAGTGTTTATTTATCCAATAAATTACATAATGATAATAGGAAACCTATAATGTAGATGTGGGTTTCTAAAGCACTAATTACAAATATTACTATTCCCAAACAAATATGGGTACCAAACCCTATTTTTATTTTACTAAATTGTAGGAAAATTATTTAATGAGATCATGTAAAATATTATGCTACATGGACAGTGGGTGTTCAAGACACATGACAGGATACAATTCATATTTCACGAACCTAATTAAGATTGATGGTTGATATGTTAGATTTGGTGAAAATTCCAGTGGAAAAATAATTGGCATTGGCCAAATATATAACTCTATCATAGTTTTATTTTTAATAGTACTTATTGTTGATGGACTGAAATATAATATTCTTAGTATTTTCCAACTATGTGATGAAATATTTCATTATAATTTTGAAAATGATTCATGCAAGTTTTTAAATTATAAAAAAGAATTAGTATTTTATCCATTAAGAAATGAAAATGTATATTATGTTAAAATATATTATATAGTTTCTCAAAATACATCATGTATAATTTTATCTCACAATGAATCATGGATTTGGCATAGAAGAATAGGGCACAAAAATATTCACTCCCTTAGAAAGATGACTACAATATTTTAGTCAAACATCTACCCAATATAGTGTTTCCAAATGATAAAGTGTTTAGTCTATCTCAGAAGTAAAAGCCAAACAAAATTACCTTTAAAACAAATAAAGAAGTTTATACTTCTCAACCTCTATAGTTGTTTCACATGAATTTGTTTGAACCATCTATATTTTCTAGTTTGAATTAGAATCACGGTGTATTTGTTCTCGTATATGACTTTTCTACATATACATGGACTTTTTTGGGCTCACAAAAGTGAAGTATTTTAACATTTCTCCAACTATACTAAAACTGTATAAAATATTAGGGGACATAGAATAAAATAATTAAGATTTGATCATGGCCGTGAGATTGAAAATCATGAAATTGAATACTTTTTCTCAGAATATGGCTACAATAATAATTTATCTGCCCCCTAAAATACTAAAAAAATCGATTTTTAGAAATATGAAATATGACCTTTCATTAAATTACAATAAATATTTTAGTTAATTTGACATACCAATTTAATTTTGGGTTGAAGTTATAAAAATAGCAAGCTATAATTTTAATAGGGTATTGATTAGACCTATTCTTAAATGAAGTCCATCTGAGTAATGGTAAAATAGAAGACCAAAAGTAAACTACTTCACAGAATTTGGTTGTAATGTCTATATCCTAAATAATACATAAAATCATGACATGTTTTCATCCAATAGTGATGAAGGGATAATTATTGGATACTTAATGACTAGTAATGCTTATAATGTTTTTAAAAAAAATAACTAAATATATGTAAGAATATTTCCATTTCATGTTTGATGAGAGAGGTCCACGTGATCCTAAGACCTCTCTAGATAATCTTGAGGATGATATGTCAAATCTAGACATGAATAATAAATCCTCCAACTATTTAGTAAAGGAATATATAAAAACTACCAACTCTAGAAAATATATAGATTTATCTCATAATGGACCTAATAATGTTGATGAACCTGAAATAACTAGCCCCTCTTTTTCTAGATCTGTTAGAACCCTTAATAACCACCCTTTTTATGTTGTTGTAGGGGATTTAGATAAAGAAACTAAAACTAGATATTCTCTTAGAAATCATGTTGAACAACAAGTTTTTTATCACAACATGAACCTAAAAACATTAATTATGCTATCAATGATGAATCATTGGTGATGGATATTCAAGAATAACTTAATAATATTGAAAATAACAATGTTTGGAATCTTTTTGATAGACCAATAAAATATTTTCCATTTTCACTAAGTGGGTGTTTATAAATAAGGTAGATAATGCTGGTAAAATAGTGTGAAACAAGGAATGATTGGTTGCACATGGCTATAGTCAAGAGGAAGGAATTTACTATGAGTTGAAATTTACACATTTTTCTAGACATGAATTCCGAAGAATCATGCCTTCTTATACTTCCCATGTGAATTTCAAACTATATCAAATGGATGTTAAAAGTGCATTCCTAAATGTGTATATAGTTGATGTTGTTTTTTTTGAAAAACTCCATGTTTTCACCAATCCTCAAGTTCCAAATCATGTTTTTAAATTAATAAAATCCTTGTATGTTTTAATGCTATCTCCAAGAGCATGGTAATATAAATTAAATACATTTCATATTTTTAATGGTTTGTAATAAGTTATCTATCAACCTACTCTTTTTAATATGAATTTACAGTGAAGTTTTAGTAGTTCATATTTATGTAGATGATATTATTTTGGGATCTTCCAAAAATTATTTATGTATTGAGTTTTTAAAAATGATGAAAAAAAATTTGAATTGAGATTAATGGGTGAACTAAAAATAAATCATTATTTTCAAAACATTCAAAATAAATATGTTATTATTTTATATCAATCAAAATACACTAAACATCTTATAAAACATTTGGTCTTCGATAACACTAAAAGTTGGGGTACTCTATTGTGTACTACTTGTAAGTTAGATTTTATAAAGAAGAAAAATAAATTTATCAAACCACATACAGTGTAATGATTGTATTATTACTCTACATAATTTCTTTTTCTACTCCTATAATGTTTATTGTGTGTATGTGTGCTCATTTTCAAGAAAATAAAAAATAGACTTTCTTAAATGTTGTTAAAATGAATTTTAAAAACCTCAAACACACACCCAATATAAGATTGTTCTACCCTAGAAGAAAATCATTTGAGTAAGTTAACAAATCTTATACTGATATCAGTGGAAGTATGTTAGATTGAAAAATACCCTCTGTAACATGTCACCTTTTAGGAAAGCCTCTACTATCATGATGTAGTAAGAAATAAGACTTTAGTGCACTATCATTTGCATATGCTGAATACATAAATAATGGTAGTTGTTTTGAAATATTATGTTGATGAAACACACATTACAATATTTTTCATATCTATTCAGGAATGTTCCCATAAATAGTGACAATACAAGTGCTATTAAAATTTCAATGAATCATGTTTCACACCCTAAAAGAAAAAAAACTAATAAAACACCCTACTTTTTGAGAGGTTATTATCAATAATGTGATTTCACTTTGGAATACATTTGAACTGAATATCATCCTGCTGGTATATTCACCAAAACATTAAATTTTGAAAGGATTGATTACATCATTCATGAATTATGAATGATAAATCTCTAGTAGAAAGTGTACTATTTTACATCTTACTATTTCACAGATTATACTTCCATGATTTAGGGTTTCATAATTCACTGTATTATAATTTCAATCCCTCATTCATTGTTTAATAGGTTACGGTATTGATGTTACCGTTTCATGTGTACGGTCTCACAGTTACTGTCTCTCGGTTACTATCTAGCACATACTATTTAAAATGATGTGGTTGCACCATTTAGAGACACAATATAAAGATGTCAATGTGACAATCTATTACAATCTCACCATGACAATATGTTCAAGTCTCACCATAAAAAAACATTTCGTTTTATTTATATATTATTACCCATATCACTATATTGATTATTTTATTGGTTTTATCTCACACTTTTGTATTTCCGATGCTTGAAATCCCTAAATGATAAAAACGAAATATCTTTCTCTCTAATCATCACTCAAGCTCTCTTCTCTCGAAAATTAAACCCTTATCTCAACCATAAGTCCTCTATAAGCCCTTCATGTCTCCCTATCTCTCTCTCTAACTATTATTGAATGCCCAGGATGAAGTGCCCGTCTTCATCAACTCCAGAGAAGAACATATCTTAGAAGAATGATAAAAATAGAACTAAAGTTAGCACTTGATGGAACGATAAACCCAAATATTTTGGATAGAATAGTATTACTAGAAATGGAATTCTGTCCAAAGTGATTGATAACATGTAAGTCCTTAGTTTCGAAAGTACTGGAAGAGCAGGGATGGATGAACTGGTTCAGAAAAGTGAAAAGGCATATTTATTTAAAACATGTTGCGCTGTTTTATCAGTTTTTCTAGTTATCATTAAATATATACGATAGTTTTGTTGTAAGAAGATGGATTAATGGCCAAAGAGGTACTTTTTCTTTGAAGTTATGGGCAGCCAGCCTAGGGATACCCCATAAATAAAATTTTGTGAACTACCACAGTGGCCCTCCACCTCCGTGTGATATTTTTAACTTAGAAGAGGCCAAGGAATGCTATATTGGAAATAAGAAGAAGAGAAGATTAATTGCTGTAGAGTTGGATAGAGAATCGTGTTAGTTGTTTACGTTTATAAATAATATGATTAGTTCTAGTAAATGAGATTTTTCTACCCTTATGTATGAAGATGGATTCATGACACATATTATGAAATATAGACACTAGGTCTATCTGTGTAAATATGTTATACATAACCTGTGTGAAATTATTAAGAAAACCTCAAACTCTACGTCATTGTTCTATTCATGGTTGATCTCTACAATGGTGTATGAAAAATGATTGCTTGGACCGAATGAAGAAGTCATCAAAGACCATGATTTTTATATCTCAAAGGTTACAGTAAAAAGGATGAAAATTAGTTGGAATACATGAAAAAATACTTAGATGGAGTATAATGAAAGGATATATGAAATTTTTAATCTGGTTGAGCATCCTTCAAGAAATATTAACATTTCTGATCCTATTTTGGAACTAGATATAGTTGTTGATTATTCTGATGATGAAGAAGAGGAAACTTTTTCACCGATGGAAGTAACTATCAAGGATAAAGAACACAATGGCCTACCTATTCCACAATATATATTTTATAAGGATTAACATGATACTGAATGAACATCAAATTTAGAAGAATAACCTATATCTAGAAAAGAATATAATATTAATGAAAATGAAAATGTTTTACCAAAGAACTATCTTATAGAATATCTTATTATTGAAGAAGAGACTATGGTTGAGGAACCATTAAAACAATAAGGTGATCCTGCACTTGTCTTATCTTCTGAGGAATGAATAGGAAACACTTTTCCTCTTCCTAGAAAATAAATGGTTGTTGATATTAGAGATGGATTTTTAGAAACAGATCAACAAAATGAATCACTTAATCAGGTTAGAGATACAGTTCTTGTGGGAGAGAAACACCCCTGTCTGGAAAGTATTTATGTTTATAAACATGTTGATCAAATCACTATGGATACATGGTATATGTTTCCTTGATAATTTTGTGTGGATAATGCCAATGAGTCCTTGGTTAAAGGAATATTCCATTATACTGTGTTTTAATTGAACCATGTTTCTCTTTTAAAAGTAATCTCTACTAAGGATCCTAAACCTATTTCAGTTCCTGTTCATGAACCTTCTCAATAAACTACTTCTCCTATGAGTCAATGTTATTTGGATGAATTTAGAGATATTTTGTTTGTTGTATTTTAAAATATCATGTAAACAAAACCTTCTATTGTGAAAAATAGATGTGAAAGTGATGCTTCCTTACTTATAGAAACAAATATGACATATTCAACCAAAAATTATTCATGAAATACAAGAGATTCAAATTAAAAACACGAAATTGGGGGATGAGGTGATGTCTCTTAGAGTTATGGTTGAGGATATCCCAAATGAGATTCAATTAGGACAAGCTCTTTTTTATAATTCTATTAAGTATATTTGTGGTCAGATTCAATAAAAAGTTTCATCTTTCATTCAACTGATCTTGACTTCAATATTTGAAAAAGTTGTTGAGAGAATCATACAGTTATTCGAGGATATGTGTGAGCTTTTTGTTAGTCTCAAAAAACATACTGAACAGTAAAAATGATGTCTAGATAATGTTCTCAATCATATAAAGTGTCTCACTTCAATAGTTATAGCCTCTACTAACTATGGACAATCTTCCCATCTGAGTGAAAATTGTCTGCTCAGAACTATTGTTATGGAAGAACTTCAATCAGTGTTAAGTTTATTTGAAAATGAGAGTTTATCTATGGTTTTCAAGAATAGATATAGTGTACTTGATTTATTGATGACACATTCGAAGAATAAAATGATGCTCCAGAATAAATTATTATTAAAGTGGATTTCTACTTTAATAGGATCTTATCAATGATGATATTTCCATTCCTTTTAAATATCATGTAGAAAATTTTAAAATATCTCCTTTCACTCAATCCCTAAATACTCAAGTCCAAAAGCTAAAATTATTCACCCCTCTATTAAACATGTTCATCGAGAATAAATATGGTCCTGAGAAAGAAATGAAATACGGTGGTGAGATCATTACTGATTTCATGCAGTTGTTGATGCCTTATATTTATGTGCAGATCACTACTACTGTGGCTCCTACAGCTGAACCCTTACCACTTCCTCATCAACTAACTTTCCTTTTTCCTCGATGTATGTATATTAGGCACTGAGCTAGATATGACATGTCATCCTGGATTAAAACATCCCCCGGTCTTCCCCAAAACCCACTTTGGAACCTTTTTTTAAGGCATGCCTCCTCCTTCTCTAACAGTTGGCTCACTCCCTTTTTCAACCACTACTTCTACTCTTATGGATCCATCTGATGCTACTACCAAGGTGAATTGAATATATCTAGTGTTGTGAAAATTTGAAAATTGTATCATTATAGGGTTGTTTTATACTTTTTCCTACGAATTGTAATGAAAAATATCATCCAATCTAATGCAATGTTCTCAATTGTTGTCTATTCTCATATTTTCATTCGTTCTTTTCTCTATTTTTTCTTCCGGTAGTATTTTTAATAATCCCAAAAGGGGGAGAAACAACACACTTAGAACATGAATCTAATTCATATGATTTGGGATCATTAAAAGGGGGACATTATTCGAATCCTTATTTATTACTCATGTTATAATGATATCAAATCTTGTTAACCCAATTTAATCTATCGCAAATCAAGTATAGAGATGGTTGGATTTTCTATGCTTTAAATAAACTCTCAGAAATCTAGATTCCAATAAATATTGATTGATTATTGTAAAAGTATTTAATTTTTGTTCTATAATGATATATTCTATGAATGGATAAGTTTAATTCATTTGGTTAATATTATTGATTAAGACTATTTATAGATATTTGTCTATGTTTCTAAAAGTTTGAGTCTTCCACGGGTTCTAGTTTTCTTGTAATGGACCTGACACTGTGACCTAGACATCATGACCATGAAACTATAATGTGTTTTATATCACATAATGTACGTGACACCAGTACCTTGTTACCATCAAGAAGACATATTTCATAGAATGGAAGTGGACCAGACGCCATGACCCAAACACCGCATCTGTGCAACTGGATCCAGATCTCAATGCAATCGTGGCATCACGACTGTCTCATAGCTCAACAAAAAAGATAATGACACCATTTTGTGGTGAAAATATTTCCATGTTATACCATTTCATGAAAAACTATGACACCATTATTTAATCTATTTTGTTATATTAAATTTATTTTATAACGTTCATATTTGAGTAATTTAAATGAAATGACAGAATTAATGTTTTTTTGTAGACATGTCACCTAATAGTACGTGTTATGAGGTTCATAATACATGAATTAAATCAGTTCTAAGATGTGCACCCAAAATTAAAAAGGAAGATAAGTCGGGCTAGAAAAATACACATACAAAAAATCATAAGTGCGTGTTTTTGAAAAAGTGAACGGATACATGTAACAAGATACAACTGAAGAACACATGCATAACTCTCAATTAAAAATACTAAAACATAGATTAGAATCAAAATAATCATCGTAATACTATCTCCAAGAAGAATATGAGCTAAATCTAACTAGAAACAAGAGTACTAGACATGTGATACTGTGTTTTTTCCATGAAGAATCGATACATGCATCTGCTTCATCCTAGAATCCCATAGCTGTATCGAATAATTCCCAGATTCCTTTAAACCCTTCGTCATCATATTTTTTATTGTTCTGTACTGTTTTCATATTTTTAGCAGTGTGTGTCTTTCTACTAAAACACACCCAATCACTTATATTAAAATAAAGGATAAAAGATTCCCTTACTCTCATAACTTCTTACATCTGTTTACTCCCATAGATAATTGTGGAAGAGTTCATAATGTGACATGGTATTTTATACCCATGAAGTATAGTGGAAGAGGTTGTGTAACCAGGATATTCTTGTGTACTATTGTTAAACCCGATCCGGGGTGAAAATCATGTTTATTAATATAATCTTCTTAGTGGTATGTGATCACCAAGTGGAGTGGATTAGGTCTCGTCTTGAGACCTAAACACTTGTTTTAACCTCTTTGTCTTTTAAAATTGTTTTTCTCCAATTTACTATATATTATATAATACTCTAGAATTTATATTGATATTTTTTCTGGGATAGAAGTAATAACTACTCTTCTTTATTTTAATTTCTTCAAAAGATGTAGTAATAACTCACATTGATATTTCTGAGAATTAATCAATCATCTGAGAAGTTATTTGAAAATTCCAAATATTATAACCATATTACCTTGATTAACTAGGTTGTATTCAGTTTTATTGGGGATGATTTTTATGTGAACTTTTCAGAGAAAATTTTAAATATATTCAATTCACCCCCTCTTGAGTACTCGAATTTGACAAGAACCCTCCCATTTAATCAATATTGTATAATTTTAATATAGAAATTATAATATTTCATTGTTCATTTATGATCAATCATACATATATTATATGCAATCAAAAACATCAATTCCTTTTAAAATAGTGCGATATTACATTATATCCCACATTAAAAAAGTATTTCCTCATAATTATAACTATGATTTCGAAACCATGAATTTTGTTTCAAAAGTACCATTGTTTTAAATGACATCATAAATATGGTCAAAAAACATATACTTGATAATAAATAAAATAATAGTATAAATGTCATATAAATAAAAATAACTAGGATACCATTTATGAAATAATTATTGAGTTTTAAAAACATGGATATATAATACAATAATAACATTTAAGAACTTATAGAGAGTGATATATATCACGACGATGTGAAATTTAACCATCACAAAACTAAAAATATGTGACAGGTTAAATTTAAATTAATTTATCGTATGAAAAAGTAATCTAATTTAAATTTTTTTAAAATAAGTTTTCTAATTTTATGGAAAACATTTATAGTCTATACTATAAGTATAAGGATAAATAAGTACTTGAAAATAATAATTTCATTATTTATTCAATTCACCCAAAAATACATTCTTTTGGTCGAAATTATAAGTGTTAATTATGAATTTTTCATTACTAAAGCACTATAATGATCATTTAATAGATAACATAATCTATTATAGAATAAAACACATCCCTACTATATTTGTGAATTATCAAAAACCTAAATGGTTAAGAAAATATATTATAATTCCCCAATATTGGTAAAACATCATGTTAAGAAATTCTACTTTAATATCCAAATATTAACAGTATGACCCAATGTTAAACACAAATAATTTAATAAATAACTATCCTTAATATTATTCAAAAATATTATTGAATAATATTGAATCCCGAAAATCATAAGGAATTGATCCGATAATATTACAAGATTAATTTTAATATTTATTTACAAATTGCATCAATTACTCTAGATGAATCATACAAGAATTTATGTTACCTAATCATATAATTTCTATGATATGCTAACTATTTCCATAAATATCATAAATCACCCTAAATACAGAATAAAATGATATATTCTTAAAAAATATAATTAAATCATTATTCCTCAATAAATATCCCCTAATATCATATAAGGTTCACAAAATAGTGAGATTCTTTTGAAATAAAAATAATCATTTTACCACAAAATCAATTTCCAATATTATATGCATCTATAAGATAAATTTTTTCTCCATAATATAAACCTAACCAATTTCTTTTAGATCATTTAAATTTTAAAAATATAAAACTAACTAGGATGTATCCTAGGCTAGTGATAGGAAATGTACTCTAATCTCCATTCAGTTCTAGGTTCAATCCTTATTTCCTTGGTGGATGCAATTGGTTTTCTTCTGATCCATGAGTTTTCATTTATCAAAATATATTGAAATATAATCCTTATAACATTCCTATCAGTTTTATAATAATCCTAAAAAAGAAACATTTATATATTTAAAATTAAATAAATTTTTTATCCTACTAGGTTCATACATTTCATTTTGCAGCAAAAAATGTAATAAACTCTAATTACCTAAAAATAAAATATTAAATAAACCATAATGGTTATCAATACATATAAAAATATTTTAAAAAAATGAAATGATAATTATTCATAAAATAAAATTATTACATATTAAATAAAGGTTTACATTTACCGAAAAATTCAAAAAATAAGCCTCTAAAATTACTCCAATCGTCATGAGAGTATTAATTATTTTAAAATTTTGATCATCACTAAATATAACATAACTCATGAATCCATAATATGTATACATCTTATTCTTTCATAATTATTTATAATCTCTTGTCCATGATTTCTAATATTATTCCATGATAATCATTTCCTACAAATAATAACATAAATCAGGACCTATGATTCAGCAATGTCAAAACACTAGTCAAGAAATTATACATACCTTTTAGATGTCATTTTTATTTTCCAAATATATAAATACCATGGAATTAGTTATTATAATCATATATCTATATGGTCATGTAGATCCTATCATGATATTTCCCCCTATTTTATTAATTTTCATAATGTTGATTCACCCTATATATAAAACAATCAATTGATACTTGAGAATAAAATTATTTCATCATTATGGAATTATGTAAATGATTAATTTTTTTCTATGTAAGATAATTACATTATGACCTCCTTTACAAAATATACAACATCTTCTAGTTTAGTAAATAAATATTCAATGTTTCTTAATTAGATTTTATTAACATATAGATTGTTGAACATATTTACAATCATGAACATTATGACAAGAAATACCCTGGGGAATCATTTATATCATCTTTGATGAACTTGAAAAGTCTCTCATATTCATTTTTTTAATCATAACATTAGATATCTAGTTAAGAATAACCAAAATATTTCACATTATAGGTCCCATTATATTATTTTACTCCATTATATAACCACTAAATTTTCCTTCACATCCATTGTTACATTATTTCCAGGTAGATCCAACTATTTCCTAAAACAAAAATTATTAGTTTTATAATATAAATAATATAATAAAACACAATATTATGTAGAGGATAATGATTTAATTATTTATTTTATTTCAATATTATTCAATTTATCCAAAATAACTATGAATACCCCTTCCATACTAACCATTGTTATAAATACATGTTCCATATGATCATATAAAATCTTATTCTATAATGTTATATAGACCCTACTCTTATATTATCTATAAATAACTCACCATAAAAATCACAAAATTTCATGTCTTTAGAAAATAATTCACAATTATTTTGTTCAATTTTTTTTTAGGTTTAGTGTTTATGATAATTTGGAAAATATATTACATAAAAAACCCCACATATTAAAAGTTTATACTTCATTAAAAAATGCATTTTATTACAAACCGAAACTATTTTAAATAAAAAATAATTTCATTTATAGAAAAACATTCACAATTTTTATCCTGATCTCACCATTATAGCTACAAATACTTATATCCTATGAAAAACATTTTGTAAATGACATATGAAGGAAAATAGACATTTAAGGGATATAAAAAATAAAGAAAACCTTTATTCCAATAAAAAACAAGAAACCCCATTAAATAGTTGAGTTTATATAAGTGTTCATTGAGTTAATTCAATAAATCAATTAATCATGAAAAATACACACACAATTTTCAAATATAAAGTCATTAAAACTCATAAAAAGATAACAAAAACCATTTTTTTCGGAAATGTAAGGATCATATTTGTAACATGATTTCATCATTTAACATAAATAACTATATTGAGTTAAATCTATAGGTTAATCCATTCATTCACTTCGTCCATATTTTTTCAAATTATAGGGTTCATTATCCAATCCATTGTAGCAAAATATGGTCACACCGAATGCTATAATGGGATCACCATGTGATATCTATGTAGACTAAATTATTACAATATACTCAATTCTAATATAACCTATAATAGGGATCATCCCTTTATATAAGCTATTCTATGCTCATTCACATCACATATAATTCTCAAGTACAATATAAAATAATTTATTCATGTACTATTTCATTAAAAACCATTTAAAATTTATATTTATACCATATCGAGAAAATATATATATATATAAATAAAAATTTTATTTCAAATACCATTTTCTATTAAATATAACATGAAAATAAGAAATACGTTATTTCATTGAAAATAATATCATTAAAAAAATTCTAGAATAAAATAAATATTATATTTTGAAAACATTTATTTTGATGAAGAACAAATAGTTTGCATTATTTTCATTAAAAATAATTTTTAATTATTTTTGTGAGGAATAAATGAAAATATTCTTCATGATGGTGAAAAAAACAGTCCCTTAAAATGTATTTTAAAAAAACTTTCCTTCTATATTTTTTTTGATAAGTAACAATAAAACTCATTTTTAAAATGAAAATGTATTCATTTCAAAATATTTTGTAAAAAGTAAAAATGGGTTAAAAATACTTTAAAACATATATGATAATATAAAAAAATTTCATTATATAATTTTTAGTTTATAATAAATTTGATACATATGAAAAATATACTTTTAAGGGAATCATTAAAATATTAGATTTAAATGAAATTCACTTACCTGATGTTTGATTCGTCATGTATGTTTATTATATTACAAAGTAATTAAATTATGTTAACTAAAAAACATGTTAAGAACTTTCTTAATGTTTATTATTCCATTTTTATTTAATAAAATGTTATTTAAATTTACATAATTAATCATGTTCAATTCAGATATTTTGAAAATATTCGATTCATATGTCCAATGTCATGTCAGTAATTTCAAAATTGTCAAAGTGGTAATCATTACACAATATCTATAATTATAATCATTAATTATTTATAATTTTTGTTAATTTTTTATAATTTTATAAACATTTATGAATATATGTTAAAATCATTGAGACATTATGCCATATATACGCATGAGTACAATTTCAATTTTTCAAAGGACATTATGGAAAGAAGATAATTTTTATTTCAACTAATTATAATCCTAAAATAAAATAAATATCATAATATATATATATATATATATGTTCTTTAAAATATAATCTTTTTTCTATGGTTGTGAAAAACAAATATCATCACTTCTGGTTGGTGGTCTTCCACACATACAAATGAACGACACCCTCATTTTTGGTGAATGGAATGGATTGATGGTAAATGATATATTGAATTTTAATAGTGATAAATATTTTATTAATTTGACACAAAAAAATAATTACATAATTATAATGCATCCATGATATATGGTGAAAGACAAAAATTCCTCAGTTCTTTATTCAATAGTTCACCATATATATGAAAGAAGGGTTTTTTGTATTTTTATGGAATATTAAATTGATATGTTTTTATCATAACATAAAAATAATTATATAAATGAAACTAAAATTATTACATAATCATTCTAATGGAATATTTTAATGGGATGGAATATTAAATTAAAATAAAAAATTATGTTGAAAACTATACATATCCATAGGAAATCCAACTTTTTAGAACCTTAAGTCCTATAAGATTTGAATTATGTATAACAAAAAAATATAGAATGTGTATATTTATTATAGGAAGTGTTTGGTGATAAATTTTTTTACATAAAATTGGGTTATAAGGGTGAATTGTTGAGAATAATATTCCCCCTTTTAAAAGAGAGGGGAGGTCCCTCCTAGAATTTCTAAAAATGATAAATTAACACAAAGGAATATTAAATTAATAATTAATATAAATTCATTTATCAATATGATTACATTAGTATGAGAAAATCTTATAATAAATTACTTTCATGAAAATTTAATGTGTAAGAACCTAGATCTGTGTGGTTTGATATTTATTGAGTTTTCTAGGCTCGTGACACATGGAGGAGGCCTAATGTGATTCTGGAGTTGTATTGAAGCTAAAATCATGATTTTGAGACAATAAATGACACATAAGTTGTCACGAGCCAAATCTGGTCGCCATTAAAACTGGAACTTGACTCAGCCTGCAATAAGGCCTAAAGGGCATTCCTGATCCCCATGTGGTGGCACATGTTCCTGGCTATCATAAAATTAAAATTGGGAATGATTTACCCGAGTTTACAAACTTAAAACAAAAAAAAGAATCCAATAAAACGAATCTGGATTTTTCAATCCAAATAATCTTTTACAAGAAATCATAACTGAATTGCATATTTTAAAACAACTCGATAATAGTATAACAAAAGATCAAAACCCAAAATGAACAACCCAAGAACCCTCATGTAAATGGGCACTGCGCTCAAGCCATCTCTACAAGGCTTCACCACCATGGACCTACTAGAAACCCGAACCACTAGAACTAAAAACTGTACCAAACCTGTGAAAACAAAAATAACCATGTCTACTTATACCCAATGGAGTAATTATGGTGTGATAGAAATTCCAATAGGATACCACCACTAATAGATTCCATGTGATAAACAATTAATTATGAAAAGCATGTAAGTTTTCAAAAACATGAAATGCTAGTTACAATTTCTAAAAGATGAAACATCAAATCAAAAAATTTCTCAGAAGGGATAATTTAAAGAATAAAAACATTTAAAATAAATACCAGAGCTACTAAATTTTCCAGCCTCTCATACCGTATGCTGACGATAAGCACAAAATATCTAGTGAGAACAAGAAATGGGAAATAACGCCTAGGCACTTTCTAACTGTGTGTCCCAGGTACATCATATCTCGATGAGAGTAACCATCATAAATATCTGTTCTTTTGCACAAGCCACTAGTAGGGAACATCCCCATAACCTATTTTTCCCCAGTAATCATCATCATAGTTAAGTTATAGTTGTAAGCGTTGATTTTACGAAGTGAAATTGAGGCCAAACTCCACGGTTTTTACTAGCATTCTAGTACACGTCTACCCACCTAGATAAAGAGTTTTCTCTTTGTGCTAAAACAAGTTCATCAAGTAAATGAATATAATTTTCACATGAAAATATCATTGTCATATCATAAATTTACCAAACATCCCACATGTATACAACACAAGTCACAAAAGTCCTCTTTTCATTCAAATTTATTTTGAAATCTGACTCACACCAAAATATCACATAACACTTTTACACTTCTTTAACACATCCAAAAATCCATTAAATTTTTTTATAAATACATTCCAATATATTAAAACTCTCAAAACAGCCCAATCACTTGTTACATAATACCCTTCATACCTTCAAAATCATTTTATCATCAATCTTACATGAAACAGCCCACAAACTAGTTTCACTCCAACATTATAATTTAATAAACATTTGCGAAATCTAAAAAACACTATAAAAATGATTTAAATCATAAAGAATCCCTTCAACAATAAAAAACCCTTAAAAGGTGAACACTCATACCTAACAGTACATATTCACCATTTTCCCACTTTGTTTAACCAACTAAAACATTTACAATTTCCATAAAAAGAACCCAAGTGATGAAAATATGACTTTCACACAAAACCCATTTCAAAACCCCCATTTACGACCAAAAACCATACCTATTCCTATAAAAAACATAATTTGAATCCCTAGAGAAATTTATAAAAAAACTTTCTTGTTTTATAAAATCACCTTGAATAATTCGACAAAAGATCCAAATAAAAACACACATTTTCATAAAATGCTCTCAAAAAGTATAACATTGTTTTACACATAAAACCTATTAAAAACATCTTTTTAATCCCACATGACACTAATACATTACCAAACCAGAATTGGATGGCCAAAAATGATTTATTAATCCAATTCAATATGTTATAAAATACACCCAAATAATACAGCACAACTAACACATGAAAACACCGAATTTCAAGTTTAAATGTGACTATAAAATTAAAAACTTAACGCAATCAATCATAAAAAAATTTCACGCCACACCCATCATAATAAGAATATTAAAATGAGTAAATACATAATGATATCTCATCAATAATTGATTACACATGGAACCACCTACTGAAATTGTCGAATCCCTAAAAACTTAGTGCGAAACATAAACTACACCACCGGAGCATCACAAGGATTATAAATCCGGCCCTAGACCACAATATTTAACCAAAAAGACACCAAATCAGACCATAGGTTAGAAATGTAACTTCTGGACATTTTAGATCATAAGGAAATTGGGAGGAAACCCTAAGGAGAAGGACAAAATTGAATAGAGAAACACTTACTCAAAACAATCTTGAATAAGACCACCCAAAATCCACCAGTATCTGAATTTGAAAACATCCAACCATTAAAGATAATTTTGAACAAGAAATAAGAGATAATTTAGGAATTGGAATGGGGGAAAAGAGTAAAAATATAAAGAGTTATGAAAGGATCAATTTACCTCTCAAAATCTAGGTTATTTCAGAAATCTAGAAACGTTTCTACCAATTTTGCGATTCTATTGACTTAAAAATTGAGGGAGGAGTGAATGGGGGAGCGCCATAGGTTTGTGGACTCTGGTGAGAGATGGAATCACCGAAGTAACATAAATATTGAAGAAGATATTAATGAATCAAAATTTATTTTTAATGCAGAAAATGGGCTTTCGGGCAGGCCCAATCCCTTAAATGAAAACCCATATCCATGATGATTATGGATTCATAAATGGTCCAAATTAATATGGTGGTGTAAATAAGTCAGAGTATTAAAATTATGAATTTTAATGGATGAAAAATGTTGAATCATGAAGGAGTTATAAAAGAATCAAAATTTATTTTTAAATCTGGAATTGGGCTCACGGTTTGGCCCAATTCATGAATACTAACCCATTACTCTATAAAAGCATGGAAAACACCCCAAAACAAAAAATGAACGGAAATTAAATGGAATTTAACTTTAAAATAAGTCATTTATGTGACAATTCTCCCCAACATGAATACTTTCCACCCAATAAAGTCATATCAAAGAAAAAAGCAACGACCAAACCCAATTGAGAAACTAAGAGGTACTCCCTTGTGATGTTTTACCCCCAAAGCCAAAACACCTGCAGTGATCAATTAATGAATTTTTACTCTCACTACCAAAACATACACCACTTTCATGAAAGTATTAGTCACATTCGTACTTTATCCTAAAATAAAAATCCTTAAACACTATCTGAACAAGACTCAATCAATTCACCCAAACGAACAACAACATTGAACAAGGTTACACTTACCTTGCTATAAATAAACCATTAGAAACTCTCCAGTCAAAAAATTTTCCCAAGGATGATTTAGGAAGCTTGATATCCCTGAACAGGACTACCGACCTCCCAACCAAGACCATGTATATGTCAGTTTTTCTGGTACGGGGGAAAAAAATAGGCTCCCCACCATAAGAGACAACCAATATTTATTTCGAAGGCAAAATCAGTACGATAACTGGGGGAGTCCTAAATGGAAACCCTAGTAAAAAGGGTAAACATACATAAAAATTTAACAAAAGAACTTATATAAGACTCACAGTGGATCTCCCCACCATAAGAACCAACCATCATAACCGACCGGCATGGACCGGTACAGAAAGATCCCAAAATGGTTAGTTTGCATGGTTTGAGAAACCATGCACTAACATTTGGGATCCTTCTATCTATATGGTTTTCTACGGCATGGTCACTACTAACCAAGCACAAACCATGTGCTCAACCTTTCTAGCCAATCTTCAAACATTTCTCCAAATACTCAATGGATACCAAAGAGGGATGGAATAACATTGGGCGATGACATGGGTACAAGGCCTTCCACCTATTTCTATCGAACATGAACAACAGAAGAAAAATGATGACACCATAGGTTTAATCCCTTTCTATCTTTCATACTAGGGATTAGACTTTGTACAGGGGCTTAAACGAACCTGTGATTTCCCCTCACAATGAGACAGCTTCTCTCCGAGACCTATGGCTGGAGCTCAAATTATTGAAGCATCTTCAGCCTCGTAGTTAGGATTTAGAAACCACATGAATGAGAATTCCTCATTCGGTGCAACCAACAACTACACTGCAAACCCCGATAAGTTTTCCAAGACATAACACATTCCAAACTCACATTACCCTAACACGATGGGTCTCCGGTAATACCTTGGTTGCCTTCCCAGTACACCATATTATATTAATCACTGTGGTCACTTATCAAACTAATGGTTGTCCCCATAGGACAACACATGTTCATTCAGTGTGTTTTTTCCTCACTCACACACACCCTGGGAAACTTCCCAGAAGGTCACCCATCCTGATTACTACTCCCTTTCATGCATGATTAACTGTGGAGTTCTAATCCGGTAGGCTCCTGAAAAGAAAGGTGCACATTTTTTCGGGTGAGAAACAATAGAAGTAAAGAATACCTATACACACCTTCGTCTAAATTGGAATATTTTTATGTTTTTCCAAGGGAGGAATTCTCCCAATATAAAAAAGACTCCCAGATGATTTCCCAACATTCACCTTTACAGTCAATCGAGCAAGTTACATCATAAGGCATTACCAAACATGACCATTGAGACTGATATAAACAGTGCATGGAGAGAGACCTTATACAACATCCCCAAACAACACACAATTCTAAAAAATGGAAACTATATCCTATCGTGACTATATTTCCCACACTAGAGGTTTATCATGAACTCATGCTTCAAAGACATTTTGAAGAACCCAATAGCCCTCTTAGACACCATCGAGAAAATCATCCCCACTAAAAACCCTAGAAAACATCCAGCATCGATGAATTTGGAATCAAAAGAAACTAAGGTCTCATACAACCTTGCACGTGCACTCTCCTGCTACAAGTGGATCTAAAAATAAAATAATGGAATGGGTGTAGACTCAACCAACAAAGAACAATAATGTAATATTTATATTGATTTACTGGAGGATTTTCCGATGGTGAAACAATCTGGGTTGCACTTCAGTTATGCATTAACCCTTAATTGGGGTATACCTTATCCAATGAGAGAATCGAAGGACCCATAAAAGCTGGTACATTGGCCAAAAAAATCTATAAAATATATTCAAACACATGAAGGTAACCACTATATAGGTGTCCCAAAACATATCTCAGAAGAGACTACTAACTGGTCCTTCTACCCAGCTTACCGACCAAACATAAACCCAAAACACAGTTCAAACCATAGTTGTTCTTAGATTAAAAACATTCCACAACATATAAATTTTCCAAAAACAAAAAATATAATCCATCCCAAACTATTCATCAAGACATCATGTTTTTCTTTAAAAACATTTCTTGAAAATAATGGGTTCAGCGGTGTGCATATCCTCCAATGGTACCCCATGGGCCTTACAAATGCATGTTTATGTGCCACACCAAGCACCCTCCTCATATCCATCCCAAAACTCATCCATGAATTCCATAAACCATCCATCATCCCATATAATCCCATTAATTTGGTTGCTTATGGAAATACCAAAGGTTAAAAGAAGAAATTATTTCCACTTTTAAAAACCAAAACAGTCAACTAACACATCCTTTTTTTCAAAACTGCTAACCACAAGATCAAAATCCCAATTCACATCTTACAAAACATTTCATAAATAAAAAACTTTTATAAAATAACTCACATTCAAGATATTCACATAAATTTTAAAACATCTCATCCCATTAAAACACCCTTTGATTGTTTAGAAAACTCTATAGGAAACACTTTTCAAAACCAACTTTAATACTGTTCTTTATTTCAAAAGAGTTGTAAGCACACCATTTTCCATTTCAAAACAATTCTGAAAATTCAGTTCCACCATTCCATAAATAAAACCATTCCCTCTTAATTTAAAAATAATTTCACAGAAACATTACACTTCTTAAAAACAAAGTTCCATGTTTTCAAAACAAAAGCACAAAAGAATGTGAGAGGAAACTAGTTTTAGTGGGTGACATGGAAATATGGTTTGCGGATATATTCAAATCACTCCACTATCACAGAGAGTGTTCTAAGAAATATCCCTGGCTCTACATGGCTTTCCGGGCCCAACTATCTTACTAAGACCATTATCCTAACTCTCTTTTCATTTCCCCTAATAATCATCGAACCAAGAAAACCAAAGGACTTTGATAAATCCAGACTTCTCTAGGAAACATGAATCCCATCATGGGTTTTGGTGATTAAGCACACTACCCATGACTAGAATTACATGTCCATATAGTCCTAACTCCTAACTATCCTAACTCTTCCCTAAATAACATGACCCAAAGAGTTAACCAGAACCTCATCTGATACCATTTTGTCACGAACCGAATATGGTCACCATCATAACTAGAACTTGACCCGGACCACAACAGGGAACTAATTGCATTCCTGATCCCCACGAGCCTGCACAAATTCCTGGGTATCATAAAATAAATATTGGGAACGATTTTCCCGACTTTATAAACTTAAAACAACTAAAGAATCCAATAAAATGAATCTGTATTTTTCAATCCACACAATCTTTTACAAAAAATCAGAACTGAATGGAATATTTTAAAACAACTCAACAAGACTATAAAAAAGGTACAAAACCCAAAGTGAACATCCCAAGAACCCTCATGGCAAGGGGCACCGCCCTCAAGCCATCTTCACAAGACTTTACCACCAAGGACCTACTAGAAACCCGAACGACTAGAACTAAAAACTGTACCCAACCCACGACAAAAAAAATAACCATGTCTAGTTACACCCAAGGGTGTAAGTATGGTGTGAACCAAATCAAAATAATATACCACCAGTAATAGATTCTATGTGATAAAAATTTAGTGATGAAAAGAATTCATGTTTTCAAAAACATGAAATGCTAGTTTCAATTCCTAAAAGATAAAACATTAAATAAAAACAATTTTTAGGTGGTATAATTTAAAAAATAAACACTTTTAAAATAAATACCAAAGCTAATGAATTTTCCCACAACTCATACTGTATGCCGACGGTAAGCCGAAAACATCTAGTTAGCACAAGCAATGGGAAATAACCCATAGGCACTAGCTAGATGTGGGTCCCAGGTACCTCATATCTCGGTGACATTAACCATAAAAAATATCCATTCTCATTCATGATCCACTAGTAGGGAACATTAAAATAACCAAGTGGTCCCCAATTATCATCATAATAGTATAGTTATAGTTTTAGGTGTCAATCATGCTAAGTGAAACTGAGGCCAAACCCCATGGATTCACTAGCATACTAGTACATGCCCACCCACCTAGATACCTCAATTTTCCCTTTGTGATCAAACCATATCATCAAGTCAATGAATATAATTTTCACATTAAAATATCATTTCCATATCATAAATTTACCAAAAATCACCCATGTATACAACACAAGTCACAAAATTCCTATTTTCATTCAAATTTATTTTGAAATATGACTCACACAAAAATTGCCCACAACACATTTCACACTTATTTAACACACCCACAAATAAATTAAACAATTTTATAAAACAATTAAAATATATTAAAACTCTCATAACATCCAAATAACATGTTACATAATACTGTTTTTACCTTCAAAATCATTTTGACATCAAACTTACACAAAACAACCCACAAACAAGTTTCGCTCCAAAATCACTATTTAATAAAACATTTAATAAATTTACAAATAATTCTAAAAATGATTGAAATCTTAAAACATACTTTCATCTTTAAAACCCCCTTAATATGTGCACACTCAAACCATACAGTACAGATGCACCCTTTTCCCACTTTGTTTAACCAACTAAAACATTTATAATTTTCAAAAAAAGAACCCAATTGATGTAAATGTGTTTTTCACACAATACCCATTTAAAAATACCCATTTAAGACCAAAAACCATACCAATTACTATCCAAAATATAATTGTAATCCCTAGAGTCGTTTATAAAACCACCTTCATGTTTTATAAAATCACCTTGAATAATACTACAAAAGATCCAAATGAAAACACTCATTTTCGTAAAATATTCTCAAGAAGTATAACAATGTTATACACATAAAACCTATTAAAACCCCTATTTTTAGGCCCACATCACACTAATAAGTTACAAAACCAGAATTTTCATACCAAAAAATATTTATTAAACCAATTTCATATGTTATAAAATACACCCAAATAATACCCCACGAGTAACACATGAAAACACCCAATTTCAAGTTCAAATGCAACAATAAAATTATGGACATAACCAAATAAATAATAAAAAATTTTCTCACCACACAAAACATATTTTGAATATGAAAAATGAGTATATAGAGCAAACTAATTCATCAATAATTTTTTAAACATGGAACCACCTACCGAAAGTGTCAAATCCCTCAAAAGATGGTGTGAAACATCAACCGCACCACCACCACATCACATGGATCATTAATACAACCCTAGACCAAAATATTTTACCAAAAAGACAATAAATCAAACCTTATGTTCAAACCCTAACTTATGGATATTTTAGAACACAATGAAAGAGTGAGGAAACTCTAAGGAGAAGGAAGAAATTTAAGAGAGAAACACTTACTCAACATAATCATGAATAAAACAACCCAAAATCCACCAGTATCTAAATTTGAAAACATCCAACCATTCAAGTGAGTTTCGAAAAAGGATTAGGATATTGTGTAAGAACTTTAATGGGGGAAAATTGTAAAAATAGAAGGATTTATGAAATTATCATTTTACCTCTCCAAATATGAGAGATTTCTAAAATCCAGAAATGTTTCTAACAATTTCACGATTTTATTGAGTTACAAATTGAGGGATGAGAGAATGGGAGAATGCATTAGAAACGTGGGCTCGGGTGAGAGTTGGAATCACCAAAAAAAGGTAAATATTGATGGAAATATGAAAGAATTACAATTTATTTTTAATGAAGAAAATGGGGTTTCTGGCAGGCCCAATCCCTTAAATAAAAACCCATGTACACGATTATTAGGGATTTTTAAATGGTCCAAATTAATATGGGTATGTTAATAGGTCAAAGGATGACAATTATAAATTTTAATGGATGAAAAATTTTGAAACATGAAGGAGTTATAAAGGAATCAAAATTTATTTTTAAATCTGGAATTGGGCTCACGGTTTGCCCCAATTCAGGAAAACTCACCCATTGCTCCATAAAAACATGGAAACCCCCAAAACAAAACATGAATGGAAATTAAATGGAATTAAACTTTAAAATTATTCTTGTATGTGACATAATTTTTATACATAATGTATTATAATATCATGGATTGTTCGGTATGGTTCAAGGGTTGTTAAACTATGTATAAATAATTGGGTTTTAATGATCACAAGGGACATGTTTTTACGTGATATTTGGAATATAAGTTTTTCATGACATTTAAGGTCTACACAAGTAAATTCAATATTCATATTATAATTAAATAGTATTATGCCTTGGGATTTAAAAAAATAACATGTATTCTATGAAATTAATGTGAAAGGGGGATTTCCCCTTGGATTCATGTCTTCAATATGTGGAAACCTATGGTGTTTTCATCCATAGTTTTCTATAAGGGTCTCTTAAATTGGTCTATTATCAACATGTTTATTATATCCATGAAATTTTGGACCATATACAATGTTTCTAATATGATTATGTTTTTTCATGTTTGTATGGTTGTGTTGTATCATCCCTGTAAGAATACAATTCTTATGGATTAGGTTATGGGAGATCCGTAAGGATGGTCCATTCATGTGGAAAGAACGATAACACCATTGAGGCAGTGGAATTAATGATTAATTTTTTCTATATATGAAATCATAAATTTATTATTTTTCCCTTTGGATGAAAATGAAATTGGACAAATTATTATTGAATCTGATTAAATAAATTTGTTGGGATCACATGATAGCGATATTGTTTCTCTGTACATTGATAACAATTTTCTTATTTCTCTACTAGATAGTGTTAAATCTATGTTATTATGAGTTATAATTTTTTCATTCAGGGATTATAATGTTAAATTTTGAAAAGAAAATATATTCATAATTAATTGTTAATTAATTATCATATGAAATTAATGGATATGAATGTTAGTAATATGATTTTTGATAGAATTTGATAATGAACTAATTGAAAAAATGTGCATGTGCAATTGAAAATGTGGTCTTCTTTGTTTTTAATGGAATTGATAAAATAAATATGAAACATGTCTATTAATGTTGATAATAATTTTAAATGAATGATAATAATAATGGATGGATTCTTATAATCATGTTTAGATTAATTTTATATTTAATTTAGTAGCTTTCTATGGCATGATGCCTTAGGTTTCCCATATACCGAACCGATTAATAATGAATATATAAAATCATAATTTAATTAAAATTGGTTATTTTTAAAAGATAATTTATAGTTTATTAAATTAATATATTCTTATGAAGGCGGAGTGCAATGAGTTTGGAACAATGAGAGATTGTTTATGTGCGACTGTTGGATGCATTGTTTTTTGGTCCAAGACTACCATGTTAGTTATTCATTTTTTATTATTATAATATTTTCGATGAGATATAAAAATATAACATGTGATAAGATTATATTATTACTGAATCTACTATATCTAATGTGATATAGGTTGGTAAGGCATGGATGGTATATGATTCATGGATGAATGAGCGTATGATGACTGATTTGATATGTGTGTAGGGATGCACAGTTGAAGTAGAAAAAGATGACAGCTATGATGATGAGATGGATTAATAAAATCATGTGGGTGTTAGGTACGGAACCATGTATTATATAATGTGTTGAATATAGGCTTACCTATTAATATAATACTGGGTTTTGTTATCATCTATTGTGATTTTTTTAATGCATGATGGGCATGTTTCTATTTTTATCTTCATTCTATTCCTTACTACTTAAGGATGGTGGATGTTTTGGATACATTTGTTTCCTTTAGTGGTTGAATAAGATGGAATTTCAAGAGTAATGGACTATATAATAATTTTATTAAATAATAAATAATTCATCACCCATGGTGTTAGTTGCGGCATGAATTAATATTCGGAAGATGCTAATCTTGATAAAACATGTCCATGTCTTGGATTATGCCTGTAGGGTATGAAATTTACTCCAATTATTAAGATAATTTAATGTGTAATAATATAATTATTAATTAATTGATGATGAATTAATTAATTCATATAAACTAATAAAAATTATATAAAGAATTTAATGTTTCTCTACAAAATGATTTTTTGGTTATAAGATATCAAGTCATAGGTGTGGAAGCTTGGATTTGGAGTTAAATTACTAATAGATTATTCTAATACTAGGTTATAAATATTGTGTGGTTGAATGTTATATTATATCATGATTGCATTGTGATTTCAGATGCATCCTCACACATTTTTGTTGGGGAAACGGACACCCAGTAGAACTTGGGAGGTTGTTTTTCTCTCATATCTAGGTGAGATGATAGATGGAAAATAACCCTCTCATTATTTACATTCTTATATTGGAAGTTATTTTTATCGTATTCCTAGATGTGAGTTTTACCTAATTGTTTTGTAGATAATTGTGATGACATTTGGTTATATATCACAAATTTTTTACTTGATATATTATACAAAAGAGTATTTTATGTGTGACATATAATATATTTTATGGATTGAGTAATATACTTGGGTTATGTGTAGTAATGTTTTGAGGTATAATACGCGATGTATGATAATTTTTTTAAGATATACAGTGGATCCTGAAAACCAAATAATTACTATATTTGGATACATGGATGAAATGATGTGGTTATGGGATGTATGAGGTGTATGATGTAATTTGTTTCCTAGGTTTATTCAGGCTACCTTACTTTTGGTGAGAGATAGCTCAGGATGTGCGATGTTGGGGAAGAAAGGTAACCCAATGGTGAAGAGGGGTTGTGGTACCATTTTTGTTTCATTACTATATTTTATTCTCTCATATATTTTAATATACTGATACTTCTCCAAATGGAAATGTAAATTTTTTATACATGTTTAGTTCATGAGTTAGATTAACTAATGTTCATAGTGATTTTTCATGTGTTTCTATATATTTTTCATGAGAGGAAACTATGAAAATGCTATTTAGTATACTATATTTCTCACCATACATATAAATAAACTATTTCTTGGTTAGATATAGATGGTTAGAGATTTCAAAAGATATTACTAGCTCATGGTTTTCTAGGAGAAGTTCAGAAATTATGGTCAAATCCATCCTAAACATTTTGTTACTTCTAGTTTTCCATTCAATTGTTTCTATAATATAGAAAAATGTATACAAGAACATGGGATATCATTTTTTTTCTTTTATAGAATTGGATGATTATTTTATCTGTTGTATCCTTCTCTTCTTCATGTTAGTCTATATTGGTAATGCCTCATATAAGCATGTTCAACATACCATTAGAGCTAGTCTCCAACTCTATCCAACTAGAGGGGGAGACTGAGGTAATATTTAACTCTCTCCTCTAATAGTGAAATATTATTTGGGAAGAGGTAATGAAATTATCTAATAATATTGCCCTTATCAATTTTATTTGACCACTTGTTAAAATTTATAAAACTTATATTTATTATAAGGATTTTTACTCTTTAATGGCCATTATAGTGACTATAATAGATTAAAAACTCCAAAAATGTACAATGGTTGACATAATAAAACATATATTAATAAATTTAAAAAATATAAGATATATATGGATTTTTATCGATTAATAAATTATTATTTATTATTAAATATCAATAATGACAATTTTGAGAACTGTTCTTGACATTCAATTTAATAATTTCAAGAAAACACTGATATATTAAATAATTTTTTGACACATCCTTAACATGACATGGTATTATTGAAAATTCAATGATTACATTAATGATATCATATTATATTTAATTTCTAATTTTAATTTCATTTAAATGAGATTTGATAAACTGAACCAGAATGGCATCAACATTGTGTATGCAGAAAAGGTAATTATTTCAATGCTAAAAATTTAAAAAGTAATTTTATGAGAATAAAATTTTTACAATATATGATTCTTTTTATATCTGGACATAACATCTTGATGACCACATATTATAAATGTAATACTTATTATCAATTAGAATGTGATATATTTGACATTTTTTGAATTAAAATACTATAAAATAAAAAATGCCATCCAAATTGAAATGAAATTCCATTTAACAAAATATTGGATGAGTATAGATGAAACAATATAATTTAGAAAAATTATGTAATGTGTTAGGGAAGTTTCATATTCTTTATCATTTTATTTTTAACATTAATTACCCATTTATTCTTAATCATAGTAATGAATAAAATATTGTTACTATTCATACAAACAAAAAATAAAAGGTTTATATATAATATATTTTGAAACAATTAATGAAAATAATAAATAAATTTTTTAATATTAAAAATAAATAAGTGGATTTATTTAATTTAATACCTATCACATAAAATGTAGGGAAAATCGTTTTCTTGAAAAATAAGTTTAATATAGAAAAATATTCATATATGAAAATAATACATAAGGATGATTATAATAAAATTAATTAGATTAAATATTAAAAAATATTACTTAATATATATTGAGATAAAAATTTAATCTTAAAGGTCATTTTTAATATAATTTAAAAGAGTGTTTTCTTATAAATTGGAATTTTTATTATTCCCTAAAAAAACATTTTAGGATGTTCAAAAAATACATTCTAAGATAATTTATAATTTATGTATTCAGAAAAGAAATTAACTTTTTAACATATATTTTGAAAAATTACTATAAATTACTTACAATATTAAATGATAAAATTTATGGAATACAATTTTTGAGAAAAATAGACTTTGATGAGTAAAACGACTTCACTAAATTTAAGTGATTAATTTTTTTAGAGTTAATCAATGCAATTTTTATGATTATGACCATTATATATTAATAATTTGATTAAAAATATTTACTAATTCTTATTTTATGGCTATGTTATAATGGAAAAAATTAAATAATATTTGTTTGATCCTTTAATCAATGTTTTATGTATCTTGTATTTTGTGAAATATAATATTTCCTTTTCAAATTTCAGGATATTACACCCTAATGATAAATATTTATCACATTTTAAATGGGGACCATGGTATGTATAGATAACTTATGGTTGTTAAAAATTTCTTATAATAAGTTATTTAGTGGATCATAATAGAGTAACTCAACATAGATATCTCAGTGGGATGGAGTAGTGGATACGAGATTGTAGTAAAGCCTCCATATGTATTTATATATATTTTTTATTTTGTATATGAGATCATAAAAGTCATTGATCAGTGGTGATGTATGATTATAAAAATGCATTATATTTTTGTTGAATGGTTTTATAGATGATATTGTACCCTCTTATAATTTCTCATGTTGTTTTATAGATAATTATTTGTTACTTCTCAATATGATATTGAGTGAATTTTTTTCCAAACATGTTATTTAGGCCAAGATTTATAGTAAGCGTCCATTGTATTATGGTGTGAGGGGAAGGTTATGTGGTGTGAAAACTGTAACATAGTTATGTGATTTCATTCAAGGAGTAACAATGATGAATGAATACCTCTTCTGGAATGTATTACTATATGAGGATATTATTGTGGATAAGAATATTTGATATCTTTTTATCTACCTCATACTAGTTAATCATAAACATATTTACTATAATAATCCTTGATTTTGAAGATAATTTGATTTATATTTTTTTTCATTTCTATATATGAGATATTAATTTATTTTTGTTGTGCTGATTTAATATCTTTATTATTACATTCTTGAACATGAACTACTCGAATCCTATTTTTAAAACATAACCCTAAAATTTCTACCTTTGGTATTAATTAACTATTCCAAATTAAAAATAAAAAAACATAAAACATAAAATGAAAAAAATGGATATCTAATATACTATAGGTCATTCTTTGTATTTACTCATAGAGAGATTGGATAGAATCTTACTTAACAATACCCATGAATATAACAAAACAGGTTTTTTGTTATACACATCTTTTATTTTTCAATATTAGATATTGAAAATTATTCGAAGTCAACTATAAACATGTTTTTCTTCAAACATTGGATTATTAAATAGTTCTTAATAATGGATGTAACCTAAAAGTAACATGTCAGTCCCTCTCAAAACCATTGGATAATAAAATAAAAGTTTTTTTATACATAATAAAAAATATTCTCAAATAGTCATTCACAATCATCTGAAATCAACATTAATACCCAATGTTTTCTAAAAAGTTTTTTATTAGAAAACTTAATTTCAAAATCAAATTCATAAGGGATTCATTGAAATCTCAAGAATCCAGGAAAAAAATTCTCATAAAATCGTACATTCTTACCCAAAAATATAATCATTTCAAACAAAATTTTCATTAACATAAATTTTTAAATAATCTTTCATACATGAAATATAATTAGAAATAATTGAAATGTAATTTAAGAAACATGGGAAATCATATTTATATATTGTTCATAATAATCCTTAAATGTTAAATAACCCACATGCAAACATCGAAAATAATTTTTCGAAGAAAATAATCATCAAACAATTCATTAATGATCTTTAAAATGATAACAAATCATCAATGTTATATTAGGTTTACCTTCCATTCATAAACATTTTACAAGGAACATACCATGCATGAAATAGATGAACTAATTTATTTTCTTCATCAAACTCATGGAAATATACTTTTATACCATAAGAAAACATTATCCAATAATGGAATATCTCACCCAATTAAAACTCAATTTTCAGAGGAACATATACCCATAAAAAAGGGGAATTTTTAATCAAAAAACATGAAATATTATAATGGAATAAAAAAATAACAATTACATTAGAAATAAAATCCATCCACAAAATAAATGTTAAAATAATACATTCTTTTTTTCATCTGTAATGATTTGAATGTTTCGTATAATAATCAAAAAAATATACTTTTAAACAAACAATGAAAAATAAAAAAGAGACATAAAATTTAATATATAAATAATTTATTTCCATTTAAATAACCCATAAAATAATTTAAATTATTATCAAATAGATTATAATTATTTAGGAAATAAATTTGTAAAACATTTGATTCAATATTTTAACTGCAAAGTATCTCTTATAACATGATAATAATTGAATTAAAAAATATTAGAGGAAATAAAATTTATTGGAATTTTAATAATTATTATATATATTTTCAATGAGTTATTATATACCTCACAGATGAAAAAACATGTTGAAAATAGCTCAACTCTCAAGGAAATGGAATTAAGACTGTAAATCCATTACCTTAAAAACAATCAATTGTTATATATTACTTAATTACTGAATAAAAATACTATATTATTAATATAATTCATTAATAAGTAGGTACGTTTTTAATATAATTTATTTATCCATTTTCTATTATTAATTTCTACGTTTTATGTATTTACTTACTTGTTTATGTTTACAAGAGAAGTTTTTAGGACATCTGGAAAAAATTTCATGTAATACATCAGTATGCGGAACGTGGAAAATAAAGCCATTATTCCGTCATCTAAAAAATCATTAAAATTAAAAAATTATAATTTAATTATTATATTATTCTTTTAAAAAAATATTTAATATGGTTATAAAATAAATTACTTTAAAATCATTATTATTGTAGGTTGTTTCCACCCACGAGTAATGTTCAAATTTTTCAATGAACATGAGGTAAAAAAAATTGAGAAATATTTTATATTTAAATAATAATTATAATATCATAAATGTTATATTACTTCATTCAATAAAATTATACAAAATAGACTTCTAATGAGGTGTGGAAATACCAATCACATTGCTTTGTGGTGGTGGTAATCCACATATACACACAAATGACATTATCATTTTTAATGTGTAGAAAAGAAAAAAAATATGATATATTATAATTTAAAAAATATAATTATGACTTTAATTTAATATTTATACAATATATATTTTATTATAACCATCCATATGTGATTATGATAGAAAATAAATTATATTAGTTTGTGTGGAGATTGTCCACCATACTCATAAATAGTTATTTCATTTCTTAAATAATGATAGTAGATGATTGAGTTAGTTGTGGACTTAAAAAAATAATATATAATTTTATGGGATATATTAAAACTATTATTTTAGAATTTTTTTATTATTTATGAATTTGGGAGTAGAATAAATAAAACAAAACTATCATTGAAAAGGTGTACCTATTATTTGGAAAATATCCTTTTATTTACACATTATTCCATAATAGTTTGGTATTATGGGAAAAATAATACAACAATGAAATGTGCAGGGACACAAAGAAGTAATTTTTGCAGGTATTGGGTCATTTTTAATTCTCTAAAGGTGTGAGGAGTTGAGAATAGAAGGTTCCTCCATTTAAGTGAGGGGAGGGAAAGTTGTAATTTCAAAATAATAAAATATTATAAAGTCAATCTAATGTAAATTTGGATCAAGATTGTATTAATTTCTACTTAAATATTATATTAAATATATATAAACTCTTAAAATGTTATTTAAGAGTGTTTTTAGGTCATTATAATCAAAATCTATTTTGTTAAATAGTTTATACCCATTTCCCTCAACAATGTTAAAAAATTTCAATTCGAAAGATTTATAAAATTTACATTAAAGGACAAAATTTGATCAAAAAAATTCCATATATGATATTTTAGATCATATTCTATTATAATTATTTACTTTAATCAATTTTATGATTTTTAAATAATTTGTTAAAATATTATATAACATAAAATATCATTAATGACAAGTTAAGAACATTTCATAAATTATGACTTTAATAATAATATGATTTTTATTAAATTTAAATATAAAATAATATTTAAATAAATTATACATTAATATTAAACAATAAATTATTATAACACCATAAATTGGAAAAAATATTATTTTTAATGTTTTTAAAGTCATTGACTTTAATTTTTATTGTTTTTACCCAAGAACCAGGTCAATGTTATATAAGAATTTAAGGTATTTAAATAATATATAATTATTTGAACGAAATTAACATAATAACAATAACGTAATTAATCTAAAAATTAATATTATTATTAATGAAAATATTGTTTTCATCCCTACGTCAATATGTAACATATATTTAAAACCTAGATAGTGGAATTTATTATTTTTAACAACTTATAATATAATATTATTCATTATAAAATAAATAGAATCCATGAAATCATAAATTATAAAAATATATATGCATAGAAGAACTAAAATATTAAAATATCATTATGTAATGTTCTAGTAATAATTTAAATAATTTACATATAATTTTTATTATTAATAAAACTCTTTTTACCCTCCAAATTGGCAGGAATCTTACAATACTTACTATTAAGTATGATCAAATATTAAGTTCAACATAAAGCCAAATATTATATATTTTTATAAGAAATATGATATACATTTTATATGTAATTGTATCGACCTACCATGTCAATTACTTTCTAAAAATATGGTGTTTATGGTGTTCTTGGGTGTCAAGGTTTTGTATTTATTACAATTTTCCAAATTTCTAGTTTTGTGAACAATGTTTTCGTAATGAGGAGTTGGATTAGTGACTCGTATCATTGACTAGAATCAATGACATAAATCAGTGAGTTTCATTGTTGTGTAAAATCGGTGAGTCACATCAGTGACCTGTGTCTGTGACTTGTATTGGTGACTCACACAGGCGACTCATGTTAGTGACTCGTGTATGTGACTCACATTGAAAACTCACATCGATGACTCATGTTGGTGATCCATTTACGTGGGTTGTTTCCGTGACATTTGTCTTTAATTCACGTTGGTGACTCAACTCAGTGACTTGCATGAGTGAGTTGCGTCAGTGACTCATGTCACTGAGTTGTGTCGACCTATCAATGCTGAACAATGATTCTATGATCCTATAATTTCTTATCCTTTGACGTTATCTTCAATGTGAAATTATTTTAAAGCCTTATATTATTGGATTTTATTCTAATTCAAATCCCATAACTCCCATATTAATTTATCTAAGGTTTAGATTGTTTTTACCCAGTCAAACATCATAGTCGTGACCATGTTTACCTTTAATGGAAATCTGTATCCATATCTAAACTACTGATCTATATAGATTTTCAAAATGGAAGATATATATTCCACCCATGCTATGCATTCTCGTTTATCATGGTTTGAGGTTCCTCAAAACGTTTTTCATGAGGATTTGTAATATTTTCCTATCCTTGGATCGTTTTCCCTTTAAACATTTCTTGGTGTATCCTTATCTACTATTTTGGTGCAACCAGAAAGTGTTGATTCATCTCCAATATATGGTATGTCTTGCCTCATTTTATTGAAGTTCCTTAATCTATTTCCTCATGTTTCTCCTTTCCATGTGATGGCATGATATCATTATGTTTCTAATGGATCTTCATTGGGTATTGGTTGATAGAGTTGTGTTGCGACATCCTTGGGTGGATGCAGTCATTGCGGGTTAGGTGATCGTTATACATTGTGTTGACCCATTATCATGTGAAGAATATTGAAAACCTTTTGAGGTAGGGGATTCATTTTTTCTCTAATATTATTACATATAGTCTTAGATTTATATTTTTTATCCATAGTATGAAAATAAAAATGGCAGAACAAATATTTTAACTAGAATAATGAATTTGTATCAATTGCTTAGCGATGTTTTTACCACTTGATTTTCATGACAATTTGATAACTATAAATTGTCTTATTTTGCATGTTTTTAGTGATCAATATTCTTAAGGAACCTAAATACAAAAATAATCGATAATTAATTGGATAAGGATAAAGAGTTATGTTTAATGAATCTGGTTTTTGTTGTAATTATAGGATAATAAAATTGATACAATAATAATGTTTAATTAAATTTATTGATAAACATGAAGCATGTTGATTACTGTTTATTAAATGCATGTAAAATTAATTATTTAATTAATTTTTGATATCTTCACCAACTAGTTATTTTGGTTTTCCATAGTTGTAACATTTTATAATGAATCTATTCGGTGAAGATAGAATAAATAATTGATCGTGTTATAAATATAATTTCTTGCTTGTAGGCCAAGATCATAGTTTAATTGATTGTTTCATTATCATTTAGTTGTGTTATGAGCTTGCAAAAGATGAGCCTACAAGGTTGTGGTGGTATGTGGGGACAGGGAGGGCTTGTGGCAGTGGCAGAAGTTGGCAGCAAGAGTGGTGAGATGCTTTAGTTTAAGCATGTGGGTGTCAGGGAGGACACCACAGATGATGGAATAGGTTTAATCTAGGATTTCCCATTGATATGAATGGGGCTATTGTTGAATATGATATTTGGTTATTTTCATTAATTTTACCACTTCATGAGGAAGAATATCTTGCGATCCCTCCTTCCAAAATAGGGGAAGATGCGTGGGTTATGACATGTGATTTCTATGTTTAGATTCTCAGGGATGGATGGTTATGTGCTCCTATTATAGGTGGAAAATACTTTCCAGGAAGTTCATCTACTCACCGTGTTGACCCCATGTCTTAGGAATCATATAATTATTTTCTAGAATACATGGAATTATGTAAATGGGATAATGATGTTAATAAATGATTGAATAACTGATGTTAATGCTTGGGGTTGGGGCATGTTGGGATTCAATGTTGTGGTTACAATTTAAAATAACTATAGACTCGGTTTGATTATTTCTGGAGGGAATAGAATATTGTTTTGATTCTAATGAAATATAATTTTTAATTAGATTGTGGTAGGTTAATGGATAAATAAGTAATTAATATAAAGAAAAACAAATACAAGGGATAATGTAACATAATTTAGATCTTTCAATTGTTATGGGGTTATAGGATATCTATTCATTATTGTAGATTAAAAAACTACCTATCTACTTTGGATTAAATTGTTGTGGTGGTGAGTTGCATAAGGTTCATGTTGTGGTGCATCACCTAAGTGTCTGTGTGTAAGTCTATTTAGATAGAGATTCTCTTGATGCGTGATATTGGAGAAAAGTTGTAAAATAATGGTGAATTGGTAGTCGGGTTCCCTTGAAATTATTTTTAATTTTATATATTCTTGTATGTGATACTTGTTGAGAGTATCCATGGTGAGGATGATGACATAGTATACATGTTTTGGGGACGAGTCAATTTCTATTGTTGTTCACTGTGCTTTAGCAGGTTTTCTTTATTTTTTCCAAATACGATCCAAGGAGGATCCAACTAAGTATATTGTTATATTAAGCATACATATATATAAAGTGTTTTTAGGTCACTTAGATAATATTGTATATTAGGCTAGTTACTACTAGATTGGGGGTTTTCATGAGCTATTATGCTATGTGGTCACAATGATTTCTATTTATTTTAGTATATAAAATTTTTCCTTTTCTGTTGTAGGAGTTCTATCAGGACATTAAATATGTGTACATGGGTATCTATTATATTTTAGTTTGAAAAATGGGTGGTTATTGTTTATATTATCTCTCTGTTTTGCATGTGTTATCTTAAGGGGTGATGCCTCTAATCTGTTTGTTTGTTATGCCCATGGTGCTAGTCTCCATCTTGGGGCCTACTAGAGAAAAGGCTTGGGGGTCATTATCTATCTTCCCATATTTCCTAATTAAAAGGTGTCCACTTTGTGGGTAGGGGTGTTGATAGAGAGGTATGATAGGTCCAGTCAGTGGATAGTTTGAAGTTTGGAGATTGGCATCAGTGAGGTTGATGTGTTGGTAAGAAAAAATTGACTAATATGTTTTCCCAAAACTATAAACAATTGATTTAGGCTGAGAAAAAAGTATTTAGGGCGCACTATGATCTGTTTCACGGACATTTGGGCATTTAGTGGTTACTAAAAAAAGTGATACTAGTTTTAGGGAAGAGACCTTAAAAAGGATCATCCATCATTATTCTTTGTTCATATGTTTGAATAGGATGATATTGGGATATGTTATCATAAAATGAAAAAATGAAAACAATTAATTAATGATACGTCATATAATATCCATGTTTATGAGCATTAACTATTTCCCCGTTGGTTGGTTTGACTCCAGGCCGACGTCCTTTTCTGGTTTTCCCAAAAAAAATTCAGTAGGTTGCTAGAACAGATCGGCACATAATAATAGTTGAAATCAATGTTACATGGAGGAGAGAACTTCAAGAGTATAAACAATAGAGTCTACAGATGTATGAGGGGTCTGTATAATGTAGATTCATGGATGACTAGTTGGATGAGATTGAGATAACATTTAGTTTGATCTGTGATTAAAATGTGTATTTAGTAGGGTCGGTTTTGAAGATGTTGTATGGGGAAGTGAGGAAATGGTATTTATTATTCTATCAGGATTGCGAAGAGTTATTAGTCTCGTGGGAGGAATAACAAGACCAGATCAAAGTCTAGTTTCTTTCATCAACCACGAATGCGACCAGTCACGAGGAGCCGATTACAATTCAATAGGGGAGATCCAGTGTACGATATTTTGGAATCCATTTTAGGATATTTTTGTGATATTCTTCTGACAATTTATAAGATTAGGAGGAGAGGGTGAGTTTTGTCGAGGATGAATTGTGTGTATAGATCAATCATGAGGTCATTCTATATATACTAATGACATATCATGAGGTTCTGGGGAGGGCAGAGGTCATCGAGAGGATGTTAGATAATATTGGATCATCACGAGATGGTAGTATTCTAGATTTATCATGAAGTAGATCTATGGTTCTGGGTTCGCATCATTTTGGGTATATGAGTTTATATTTGGCTGATGGTAGGACACATCCCTCTGTGTCTTGTTTCTCTAGGGGCAGTGACTCTAAAATCTATTGCGTGGACTATTCATTTGTTTTCATTTTGAAGGAAAAGGTCATCATTAGAAAAACTTCACAACCTTTATGAGAATAATGTATGCTTTACGTGTTCTACTTTTGGTAACTCCATTGAGGTAGTTCAATCAAAGCCAATAGTTGTAGGTTGCACCAGTTTTTTATTATCATAGAGAAGATGGGGTAGGCTGAAGACATCACATGGCTTCTCCTCATATTCATAGGGCAGATCATTGTAATGGAGATGCTCTCTTTCAGTGTCTGACAGGATGGGGATCAGGTCATGTTCAGTTTCATGAATTATTTTTGCTGGCGTAAGATGATCCAAATGTCCTTCAAGGTACCCTTTGAGTGATTTCTACATGGATGCCTGCCGATTTTGATTCAGGAGGGGCATAATCTTTTATATTATATACCCTTTTCCATTCTTTCTAACTTGAAGTAGAGAGGCTTCCAGTTCCCTTTGTGTTGTGTATGATAGTTAGAGGCCAATATGACATGTCCTAAATATATAGAAACTGCGAACATCTGCTGGGGTATGTAATATCTTGGGGTGACTTCGGATGATTAAATAGTCAACCATATCATGTCATCCCCAGCAAGGATTAGTTTTATTCGGTGTAGACTATGATGGATTTCATCAATAGGTTGTTGATGTTCTATGATGTTGATGAAAATCTAGAAATTTTTTTTTGTGAGAGAGACTATTGGATGGGTTTATGGCATGTCCTATTATAGTCATTCATTCTAGCTGACCTGAGGCAAAGTTCATCAAAGGATCATTATTTGGAATTTTGGAAGGTCATATAAGAGTACCACGATGTATTTCTAGAGGAGGTTGTAGCATTACCCCTTGATGATAGATAGAGTTTGAGATCAAGCACAGATATGAATGTCCCCAATATAAATATATCAATATAGTATGACCCCTTCTATGTTGAAAGATATCTATATACAATTCGATGGTATTTCTTTAAAATTTATTTGGTCGAGTGTGTAATTATGTGGAGCACCGGTTCTATTCATGAAGAAGAAGGAGGTTAGATTTCCGGTTTTTATCGATTATCATTGGTTGAACTGAGTGATAGTGAAGAACCGTTATCCTCTTCCATGTGTTGGTTATTTATTTAATAAAATTAAGTGTGATAGTTGGTTGTCAATGATCGATTTGTGCACTGGTCTTCATCAGATGCGTGTTAAGGATTGTGATATCATGATGAAATCTTTCTGTTATCTTCATGGGCATTACAAGTTCATTATTATTCTATTCGGTGTGACAAATACTATAGTATGGTTCAGGGGGATAATGAATGTTGTGTTCCATGAGTTCCTAGATATTTTTTTGGTGCTCTTCATCAATGAAATACTTGTGTATTTCACCTCGATTGAGGATCATGTAGAGCATCTGCATGAAATTTTTGGAGTTTTTTTCAACAAAAGTAGTTTGGGATGTGATTGATGTTTGAGTTTTGGTTTCAAATAATACATTTTTTGGGAAGGTTGTATCCCTGTAGGGAGTAGATCTGGATCCATCTAAGATATATTCAATTTATTCTCTGGCATTCCCCATGAAATTGTTATAGTTGAAATGTTTAATTAGTCTTATAGGCTATTAAAAGAGGTTCATTTTAGATTTATGTCGGGTTGCGACTCCTCCAACAAAATTGACCAGAATGTATTTTATTTTCATATAGAATGATTAGTATCAGGCCATATTTATGTATCGGAATGTGAAGTTAGTTAATGCTTTGGTTCCTTTCCTACCAGGAGAAGGAGTTCATTTTTATGTTTTCATTGATGCTTCACGTCTAGAGTATGATTGTTTATTTGGGTAGCTGAGATTGGTCATTTCTTATGGGTCTGAGAAGTTATGTACCCATGAATTTAACTATTCACCACACAATCTTGAAATGGAGGTAGGGATATTTTCTCTAATTTTGTGGACACATTTCCTTATTGGCGATCATTTTGTGGTTATCACCCATCATAAGATCTGGTGGTATGTTTTCTGCCAGCGTTACATGAACATGGGACAATGTCAGTGGATGGAGTTCATATAGGATTAAGACATTGAAATTACATTAGCACTAGTAATGGGGAAGGTTGTAGATGATTAGTTAAGTAGAAAGTCATGTAGTGATTTAGTGTCTGAATAATTTGATTCTCAGAGGGAGATTAAAGGTATTTCAACATTACATTTGGATATGGGTCATGTTGGGGGAAGATGTTGTCTTATTTAGATGATGGTGATGTCATATCTTGTGCATCAAATATAAGCGTCCCAGTTGGGGGATATTGAGGTGCAGATTTGGAGAGACCACATTGTGTAGATGCCCCATATGGATGGACTAGGGATTAACAACACTGGTTGTTGTATCATAGTGGGTATTTTATTACATTGGAGAAGCATGAGATGGTTCTCAAATAGTTCCATAGTCACCCATAGCGGTAAGTCATAGCTTTAAAAAGATGCAATGATCATTGAAGAGTTAGTTATGATGGCCTAGGTTGAATTGTGAAGAAGTGGAGTTTTTGTCTCTATGTTTGGTCTTCTAGAAAGTAATGCTCGAGCACCATGTTCCCAGTTATTTTCCCCTTCCATTAAATTGTATTCAGTGGAATTGGGAGTAAATCTTTTTATAAATCGTTACTATTTTACCTCAATATCAGGGATTCAATTATTTTATATGGTTTGTAGTGGATCATTTGATTAAATCACCAGAATTTATAGAAATCAATATTTCAAGCATAGTGGAGGTTTTGTCAAGTATATATATAGGGGAGGAGGTGATACTCCACGGAGTCCCAAGGACTCTCACATCTTATCTAGATCAATATTTTACCTCAAGGGAGTAGAGGGTAATTCGATATTCTTTCACTTCATAGCTATTCCTTACCTCTTATTTTCATCTACAGAAGGATGTATAGATAGAATGGACCATCAAAACACATCAAGTCTTGTTGGTCTGTTATATCATATATTTTTGAGGTTCAATGATGTAGCACCGACCATTGGTAGAGTTGTCAAACAACAATAGTTTCCACTCCACCATTAGTATGGTTCAGTTTAAATCCTTGTATATACAACCATTCCATTCACCATTGTGCTAGACTAGGTTCAGAGGGTCAAAAACTTGGTCCATAAATAGTATAGAACACAATAGATATGGATCTTGTGATTTGTGAGAGCATGAATGAAGTGCATGATCATCAAAAATCCAATTCCAGTCACTAGAGAAGACCTTTGGAGTTTAATTTTTTGGATCCTATGTTTTTAGGTGACTCCCCATCGTGTTAGTATGCTTTCTCATTTTTTGGGCATCTCGAGTTGTTCTCTCGTGTTGGGTCCATGTATTATTGGGTATCACTTCTATCCCAGATAAGCATGATAAACAATGTTTTTTCATGTGTTATAGCTCATTCTTTATCATCATGATAAATCCCATGTCATCTATTAGGGCGAGATCGATGTTGATGTGATCTTTAGGCAGTAGATTTTACAGATCAAGGACTGCAAAGAGAAGGCATTTTTTTGGCCTGATATAACATTGGTTCATGTCTTTTGGTGGCACTATGGAGTGAAAGAGAGTGCCTGGGAACGTGAGTCACAGATAGACACACGGAACCTTGAGTTGTTTGATGTTTACCCCTTTTTGTAATGATGATTGTTTTGTGATTTTAGAACATTCTTATTTATGATATGGAATCCTCTTGTTTTTTCTTGTTTATAGTTCTATTTTTAGAGGTATGTTCCCTTGAATACTATTTTTTAGCGGGTTAAAGTTGTTGCATAGCTTTATGTGTGTTCCTCTATTGATGTCGTTGTGCTCTTTTAGTGGAGAGAGCCCCGAGAGGTATCACAAAGGGTCGTTGTTCGGGACCCTTTTCTAATTTACCTCAATAGGATGGTTTCTGGATTCTCGATGGAATGAATTGTTGGATATGTATTCTATGTAATGGCCCAATTCACCTCGGTCCATTCCTTTTAAAAAATCAGGTGTCTGAGGTGTACTAGGAGGTTAAATTTACTTATTCCAAACACTTATAAAAATTTCCACTTCCTTGAACAATAATTTCAGAATGGTTAGTTGTGTTGGTGACTCTGGTTTGTGAGTTGTGTTGGTTAGTCAAGTCAGCGAGTCACCTTGGTAAGACACATCAGTGATTCACATTGATGACTCACCTTAGTGAGTTGCATAGGTGAGTCATGGCGGTGACTCATGATGGAAAATCACATCAGTGACTCTTGTCAGTGACATGCATTGGGGACTATTTTTGGCGAGTTTCATCATGATTTAATGTCACTGAGTCATGTTACTGACTCACATTAGTGACTTGTGTTTGTGAGTTGTTTATGTGACTCACATCGGTGAGTGCCGCTGGTATGTCCTTGTTCAATAGTGTTTCTAGAATCCCACTATTTTCCCATGTTCACATTATCATTGACATAAAATGATTTCAAAGTATTGTATTAAGGGATTTAAGGACAATTAAAAGGCCATAACTCCCACCATAATTTTTCATAACTTTCTGGGTGCATTTACTTAGTCAAACCACGTAGTCTTGTGCCGATCTTCGTTAAATGGAAAATCAAAATTGTATCTAAACCACTACTCCATTTATATTTTCATAATGGTAGAGATACCTTCAACCCTTGTTCTTACTTCTCATTTATCTTAGTGTGAGGTGGATCAAACTTTTTTAGTGAGGAATTTTGTTATTGTGATATTATTGGATCATATCTCCATGGAAATTCACAATGTTTATATTTAAACCCTGTTATGGTGTAACCAAAAAGTGTTGATCTGTCATTGTAGAAGGTCTGTTCTATCATCGTTATTATGGGTTCCTCAATACACTTCATAAAATTTATCCTTTACATGTGTTGGAATTTAATTTCTATGTTTTTATTGGAGCGCCCATGGTTGTTGGTCAATCAGGATGTGTCATGGCATCCACTAGTTGATGTTTTCATTGTGAGAGAGGTGATCATGATCCGTTCTGTTGGAACAATCTCATGCAAATAAATTTATAAAAATTTTGAAGTTTGGGTTTTATGGATAATAAATTTTATATCTTTATTCTTATAGTTAGAATGTTTTTTACACTAGATTCACATTAAATTTACCAAATAAATATTAGAACTAGATTAATGAATTAGTATTAATTGTATAGTGATTTTATTGACTCTTGATTTTCAACATAGCGTGATATATTTTCTTTGGATTGGTTAGTATGTCATTATAGATGGAAATTTGAAAAGAAAATAAAGTCGGAATTAATTCATTATTTTCTGGGTAAAGAAAAAAGGCATGTTCATTGAATCCAGTTTTTGTTTTATTTCAATGATAGTCAAATTTAAGTTGTATGAATGTATAAATGAATTGATTGACAATCTTCAATCATGTTGATTATTTTTAATTAATGATATATAAAATTAATTGTTTACATAATATTTGATAGCATGAGATAACAAGTATTTTATGTTTTCTATAGATGGACCCAATAATAATGAATCATTTAATTCAAGATAGAATAAAGAACTGGATCTATGATAAATATAATACAGTTTTTTTCATCCAAGAACCCTGGTTCATTGACTGTTTCCTATAACTTCTGTTTTCATATGGGCATGGGATAACTGAGACATGAAGTCTATTATTGAATGTTGTCTTAGGGAGGCCCAATGGTTGTGGGAGAAGATGAATCGTTGATGGGTGAGATGAATCGGGTTATGCATGTGGGTGTTAGGGAGGACATCGGGGATGACGAAATAGGTTGAAGTTGGGATTTCTCATTGATATTGAAGTAGTTGTTATTGAATCATAGGTTTTTTTATCTGCTTTAATTTTCCGCGATCATGAACAATATGGTCTTGATTACCCTCATTCTAATAGATGAAATCACTCAAAGGGTATTCCATGATTTTTTCTTGATTATATTCTTATGGATTTATGTGTAAGTACTCTTGTTATTAGTGGAAAAGGCTAGATAGATAGATCATGTAATCACCATGTTTATCCCATTGTGTTTGAAAGCCTAGAATACATTTAAAAATTATAGGTAATTATAGATATGAGATAATTCTATTTATAAACTATTGAATAAATGCTGCTACCCTATGTTTTAAATCTTTCTGGGATGCAATGATGAAGTTACTATTTAATGGAACTATAGACATAATTTGGGTATGTCTGGAGCGAATGGAACATTGTTGTGACGCTAATTAATTTTAATTTGTGCTTTATAATTGTTAGATAATGGTTAAATAGATAATTAACATAAATTAGTATAGATAAAAATGGATAAATTTACATAATATAGCTCTTAAAATGGTTATTTCCTTATAGAATATCTAGTATTAGTAGTGGAATTTGGGAGTCTGGGAGACGTTAGCTATTGTTGAGTCTAAGATGAGGTTTATCCGATAGTGGGGTTGTGAGATATATTATTTCATGTAGTTTTGTGTTTCTATATGATATTTCACCCTATCAGTTAGGGATACTAACACCCTGGGGTTTCTGAGCCTAGGGGGTAATATTGGAAGGATTGATGGGTGACTAACCCATTTGGCCCTACTCTCTTCTATTGGTAGTTAATTGTCCTGGTAAGCACATAGGTAATTTTTACACATATATGTGTGTAGTGGGATGTAATGGATATGAAGTTATATAAAATTGATATATGCAAGATATGTTTTCATATGGACTACTCTAGGTTTAATGTGTATAGACTGTGATGGATAGAGGATCCTTAAATATTGTATCGGTTGTAATGGATTATGGTATAGTAATCAATGTATGATAAATACTATGCGAGCTGTGGTGGCTCCCATAAGCCACATGGCTACTTTTTGTTATGAGATTGTGGTGGTGATTTTTACAAGGTACATGTTGTGGTGCATCACCTAGGTGCCTATGGAATAACCTATTTGGAGGGATATTATTAGGATGTGCGATGTTTGGTTAAAGTGGAAAAATATTGGGAAAGTGGTAGTGGGGTATGATTAAAAATATTTATTATATTATATAATCATGTATGTGATACATGTTTAAAATTGCCACGGGTAGGTTGGGAACATTATATACCTGGTTAGGTGAGGAGTTATCTTCACTTATTGTGCATTTTGCTTTAACAAGCATTCAGTACATTTTCACTAGAGGCTCTTTGGAGAATAATATTTAGAATACTGTTTTACTAAACCTACATATGTTAGAACTAATTTTTCAGTCACATGGAGTATGATGGATACGAAGATGTTTACTACTAGTTTGGGGTTTTGGAGGAGCTGTTTGGGCATCATGGTCACTGTTTTTTTACTTTCTTTTGGCATTTTTTGTTTCCCATTCATTTGTAGTAGTTCTTGCATGGCATTAAAAACATGTACATGGGTTTATTATATATTTTACTCTATATAGGTATTGGTTCGTTTCTATATTATCTCTCTCTTTATCATGTGTTCTCATTGAGGGTAATGCATCTCATATGTATGTTTGTTACACCATACTGGAGGCAGGACCCGTCCATCATTATATCTCTTCTGAAATTACAGGACTACGAGTGGTAAACTATGTGGGGAGGGGGCCATGACAATACCAACATCAATTCATCATATTTTCATTATTTAATTTTAAATTTAATTCTGAAAACATGATGAAATGTAATAATCAATAAAAAATGTACTCTTAAGTGTAAAAAAGTTTTTATATAAATTTTAACAATAAATTAGTTTCAAATAAACATCATTGGATTATAAGTAAAATATTTTTACTTTTGTATGATTTTGTAAATATTAAATAATTATATATTCATGAAAAGATATATATATTCCAATAAAAATAATCAATTTTTAATTTTCGTGAAAATACAATACTATTCATAAAATCTAAATAAATTATCACTAAGATAATTTTAATATGATCAATTAAACATTTATTTTTTTTATTTCAAATATATATTATTAATTTTGATGAATGTAATGATATTTTTTATTTAAAAAAACACCATTTATTTGGAGAAAATCAATATTTGAATCATAAAATTACAATACTAAAAATCGAAAGTTCCTTTCATAAGAATTAGATAATTAATTTTTATTTCTTTTGAAAATTTTACAAATATATATTTCTTGATGTGTTTATTATTATTCCAACCAAAAAATTTGACATATTTATTAAAATGGACATATTTATGTAATAATATATCATGATTGTTTAACATTGGGAGTGAGTATCATGTACACAAGAAAACATAGTATTCATGTCTTAAAATTATTTGATAACCAAATCCTCTTGATTTAAAAAATTTATTCCTCACCATATTACCTTGATCATTGAAATTAAAATATTATCAAATGAAATTTTTTTCTTCAAAATTGACATCCATAAGAGGGTTAATTAATCATCCTATAAAAAAGTGGGAATGAAAAATATGAAGGTACACTAGAATAATTATAATTCTATTCACAATTTAGATAACATTAGAGATACAATAAATTTTATTAATAGTGGAAGAATAATTTTCCAAATAATTCTGGAGAGTGATAATAAGCATTGTTCATAAGAAAGTGAGTTAATTTGATAAAGATAATGACAACATAACCATAAACAAGTAAGGTCTGAAAAATTAAGTCTTTTTATCAAAAATTAATGTAATAGTTAATTGTTTTATTTAAATATTATTTTCCAAGAGATTATTAATTCATATACCTTTTAGATTATTAATATATGAATATATAGTTATTTGAATAGTATAATGCCATTATATAATTAATTTCCACCATAATATCATCTATTGTCAATATAATTATGTACTAAAGTTGAAAGATTCATTCTTTAAGAAATAAATTAAAATTTTAATGGAAAAAGACACATAAAAGAATAATATTTTATTCATATTATGTTTATACATGAGCAAAACTCAAAATGGTAATAATAAATTAAAATAAGACACAAAATTAATAAAATATTATATATAGTAATAATACATTAATTTAAAAATTTACACTATGAAATAAGAGATTAAAAATATATAATTCCATAAATATAAATCCTAAAATACCAATTATCCATAGTAACCTAAATATTAATGAATGTATTAATATATATGGTGATCTCATACATTTAAAGTTACATACCTAAACTTTTAACAGCATACATCCCAAATAATAATTCAAATTAAGTCACAAGTTAAACTTAAGGATTATGTTTACCTAAAACTAATGGAACATATTTGATAATATAATTTACTAGTATGATAAAACACAATATAATATTATAATTTTTTTAACTTCACCAAAATAGCAACATTCAAATTGAGGTACTCACTAAATTGTAAACCTTACCTCAGTCATAAATATCTTTGAAAATATCCAATTGTAAAAAAATCATATAATAAAAATTAATGTTACCTATATACCATGTTAAAATACACGATAATTACCATACATAAAATAATAACCTAATACAATGGTTTATTTGATCCCAAATAAATATTTATTCCAAAAATTGAGAAATTTGTTTGAATCTTATCTTTGCATAATAACTTATGACCTTAAAAATACAATTTTCCCCCTTGAACATATGGTTAACATTAAAATTAGTTATCCATGATAGCTTCAATAAATCTTTTTTACTACTAATGAAAAAAATCATAATCTATAATTTTATAGAAATCACACTCTGCAACTAACTATTATAGCCCTTAACATGAACTCCCAGAATTCATTTCTTAATACATATTCTTTACAATTCTCATTTTCATACAATTAAATTTAACACAATTTCGACAATCCAATTTCAGAAAACTAAAATTTATATATATTATCACTTAAATATATAAGGAAATTAAAGGTTTAAATTTTTAATGAATTACAAAAAATACTTACAAAATAATATTTAGGTCTCTAAGTTAACATTATTCAAACTATACTAGGGTTTCCTCTTTTCTATATTAAGTATACATAATTAGTCTAAATCATCCATAACCCCAATGAAAAATATTTTATAATGTTGGATGAGTATATAAATATTTTTATGGGAGATAAAAATAAATAAATTCATTAATACATTTCAAAACAATGATGTCATTAAATTGTGTTTTCTTTTATCATAATAAACATTGATTAAAAATAATAATTTACTTAGACATGAAAAAATTTACTTTCGATCGTTTTATATTAAGAAAAACTATAATAATAAAATATAAATCATAATCATATAGGTCTCATAGATAATAATAGAACCCATGAAAATACATTACATAAGAAAATACCTATTTTACTTAAAATAGAATAATCATTTTATTAAAAAGGACCATTAACATATCTTTTAGAATCAAATAAATACTATGAAAAATATTGAGAATTTATAGAAAAGTCATGTGGGTTCTTAGTGACATAGTATTCATCAAACCCATACAATAAGACTTTTATGTGGGAAAACCCCCACTACCATCTTCCATCATAATTTAATTTAGAATAAAACCAATGTCCATTAGAGTTCTACATCATGATAACCCCCCATTAGTTATATATCAAGCTAACCCATAATTCATAAAAAATTTACAAGGAATATATCCTTCATGAAAGACATAAAGTATTTTATTTACATCCTGAAACCCATAAAAATATAGTTATGTACACAAAAATTATACACTTTTAGATATTAGAATATCCCATTCTTTTTAAAACACAATTTTCAATGCTAAAATATGAAAAAGAAATGAAAATGGGGGTTTTATATGAAAAAATAATTGCTGAAAAAAATATAATCCTACATAAAATTATAGATACATTGAGGAAAAAATAAATTTTCATTATATACATCAAAATTTATCACACCTTTTCTGTTTTGTAAATAAATACAAAAAAATCAGTATAAAATATTTAAAAATATTTAATTAAAAAACATATGGATTAAATATAAAATCTACATAAATTTAATTCGTAAATATTTTATTTTTCTTTTAAAATATAAAAAAATAATTACTGAACATTTAAATAGTAGAAATGTTTTTGGATATAATCATTAAAACATTTAATAATTACAATCATAATGTAATGAATCCCTTATGACATGATAACATTTGAACCAATAAAACATTGAAATAAAGAAAACATAATATTATTTATGGAATGAGAAAAAACCCACATTTTATTATTATACAGCAGAAAAAATAATACAATCAGTAAAACAACAGAAATATCAATGAAATGGGATTAATACTACAAACCCTTGCCTTTCAAAAATACCAACATCGTACATTCTTTAATTACTAAATGATAAAGTTATATTAGTTATTTAATATAATACCAACATTTTTTTATGTATACTTAACTATAATTAACCATGTTATATTATTTATTATCATGTTATATTTAGTTACAAAATCCATTAAAGTTACATTAGGCATTTTACAGATGTCCCGTAACATCCTAGTAAATAAAGAATAATAAATTTTAATATTTATTAATATTATCGAATTAAATATTAATTTTACTTTAAAGGGGTTGCTATGTTCGATAGCGTACCCGATACGCAACAAAGAGTTTCTTTGAAATCGTACGTTGCACACTAGTAATAAAATAATATAATCTTAAATGTTAGTTAACATGTAGCCATTGTACTGGCAGGAATGGATAGAAATAACTAAAATATGATTATATATGTTTGTTAAATGTTATTAAATTTATCTAATAAAGGAAAAAAGGCTTAAAATATAAAAGGAATTCAATTTTAGGCTTATATACTCTAATTTTCACGAAAGTTCCATTTATCAACATTTGATGGAGAACCGTCATTAAATATAGTTTTGTTCGCTCTTATACATTCTATTGGACCAAATAAAACTCTTCTTTAGAATCGGGACATCAAATATTACTTTGTGTATTTTTTTGTATTTTTTCGATAAAGTTCATTTTTTAATGAATAGTGTAAACTGTTGTATTTTAATTCAAAACCTCTTTTTAATCTAATTTATTAAGATGAATAGATTATAATTTTAATTGGTTTAAAGTGAAATTAGAATATATTTTTACCATTTGATCCCATAGTGGTCAATGGAATCAATTTCACTTTGAAATTGGACTTAAACTGGTGTCAATCTTTTGATACTTATTGTTTCATAAAAACACGCTATTTGTTTTGACAGCAGGAATTAATTATTAAAATAATTAATGCAACTTATATGTTATGAATTTTATAAATTGGACTTCATTTTTGAATTCAGAATATCAAATATAGCCTAGGGTGATGTTTTGGTTTTTTTCGAAAAAACTTCAATTTTTGATGAATAGTGAAACCGCAAAGTGGTGGTTACAAATTTTGATTTTTTGTTTAAATGGGACTTTAACACTTCTGTGTTTTGAATCTAAAAAATCCAATTTAAATTATTTTCATTACTATGTAAAATGTGGTTCAATGGGATTAAAATATATTTTGGTGAATGGTAACTTTTATGTTTTATTAATCACGATTAAAGGCAATTAGTGTAATTTAAGGTAAAAATGATATTATAATAAAATGAAAATATCTTGAAACATGTCCTAACCCTATTGGTTGAGTTATGGACGACTAATAAAACCCATGGGTCGATTTTTGGTATCCCATGGGGCCACTTGTGTATGATAATGACACTTACGCCTTTTATTTAAAGTTAAAGTAAAAATGACACAAACATGAGATGTTTTACTAAACCAATTTTTACCTGGGGTTATACAAGTCATATTTCTTACTATAAATATTAATTGGAAAGCTAAAATGATTTCCTACATCATGAGAGTTTTTTTATAATTTTTATACATTAAATAAATTAAATTATTTATGACACCATGATGATGCAGCGATTATCTCATTATTTAACGATTTAAATAAAATCGAAAGATATTGTAAAATCTAAGACCTACACATTTCCAAAACCTATTGTATGGGTAGATTTAGAACCCTTATCACCTTATCCTAGAAACACATCAATGTGGGACCATTAATAACCGAAAATCATTCTAAAAAAAATAACATTTCCTTACTTTCCAAGAGTGACCCTCCTCTCCTCTTATAAAAGGCCCCCACCTCTACCTCATTACCCACACCTCTCAAGCCTTTGGATCGGCCAAGATCTGATCATTTTATCTCTACACATCCCTCTCTTACTCATTTAATCCTCACTTTGGGCCGAAGTCTTCCCAAGGAAGCCTTTGATCTCAAACCAAAGGGAGTTACCCGACTATAAGGTAATGTCTTCACTTGAGTCCTTTTGTTTTATTTTGCCTCTCCAACCCCCTAAACTCTTTTTATTAATTTATTTTGTAACAACTCCAGTATCTTACATATACTAGGATGTTGTTATAAGAATTATTCGAGCTACACTTACACACACCTACATCTAATGGTTAAAGAATATACTGTTTCCGTGGATAGCGAATTTCTGCCTCACGAAATGATGATTGTTCGATATTCTTCTGACACCTTCAAAGGTGGCCATTAATATGTCACTATATTTATATATGATATATAATATGTTTATGTTTTCCTTAACCTTCAGTATTTTTCATTTTGGGCATACCTTTATGGTTTCCATTATTGGTAAATGCGATATCTTCATTTAAGGAAGTGCGGACTACCACCCCCTCAAAGTGATTTGATTCGTTAATGCCATATGTGGGATGTATAAAGGATGTATTTAAAGTTATTATATATGATGTTATACTGGAATTATAATATAACTCTATATCATTATTATTTCTTTCCATTAAATTATGATATAGAAATGAAAGTAGCGTTCATCCGTGCGTACGGCATACCGTCTCCATGAAAGGTGCATTTCATTTCTTATCCCCAAATGTAATGTACTATTATAAGTACATATATATAATGGATATATATGATGTATATTACATCTAAATGATTTATATAATTCTAGAATTAAAATATACATACCTCTCATTTAGTTTTAATTCCATTAATATGATAAAGAAATGAAAGTATCGTTCATGCGTACGTACGGCTTACCGTCTCCATGAACGGTGCATTTCATTTCTTACCACTAAATGATTACGTAATATTATAAATACATGTATATACTGGATATATATGATATATATGATATCCAAATCAGGAATTTTATTCTGGATATAATGAACCTTTGACCACACGAACAACATGTAATCGTAAGAAGTCCACTTTCGACTTAAGGACCAAATATCGACAAAACAAACATTATTAAATTAAATAATTACATAATGTTTATATGATGGAAATAAGTGATATAAAAGGAATAATGAACTTGAAAATGGTTCTTAAGCAAATAGAAATTAACTCATGTTTATTATTCAGGACGTTAAAGAACGATCGAGTCAAGTCGCACCCGAGGTAAGGGACTTCGTCTCAATCTCCTCTCATTGAGGCATATTTCATTTTATACACAAATTTATTTTATACAGTGTATATAACCCTATGACTTTTACTTTTATACAAAAGGAATCTTTTTCTATGAAGCATTTTACAAAATGACAGAATGAAACGTTTCTTTTAACGTACGTGGTGACAACGACCTATTCCGCCGCCTCGAGTATTATTTGATCTTTGGCTTCCTCAACAAGCTATGATGTTTTTAAAATGAAATAAATACCATATACTCCTTTATGTATTTTGGTATTCAAAATGGTTTTTATAATGGATTTTTTATGTCAATATATTTAAGTGATATATTTTGATCAATGTGTGGAAATGTTTTCTTTCCATTATATTTGTTTTATGTCTTCTGATTTTATTATAGTACATGGACATTTAACGGGTGTTTACGTGATAAACCATATGATGGGTTGTGTCGTGAATACCAGGATGGGTGGTTACGTTATAACCTCCAATGCATTGGGTATGGAAGTCGGCCGTATGGCTATTCTATTAAGTATGTATGGAAGCTGGCAGAATGACTATTCCATTAAGTGATATGTGTGGAAGTTGGACGTATGGTTATTCCACTTAAGTATGTTTATGTCCCAAGTTACCTTTATATATTATGTGATCTTTTTATGGGTTTTATGGTAATATTTTGGTTACAAAAGGGTAAGTAATGATATCTTATTCAGTGTAGAGTTTTTACTACTTCACAAAGGTGAAAAGTATTACTTTGATAAAGTATACATGGTTTACTTTTTGTTTTGATCAACTAACAGTTTTTATTCTTTGTGTATCCCTTACTGAGTTTTTATGCTCACCCCAAGTTTCATTGAAATGTTTTTCACAGGACTTAATGTGGAATAGGGTCAAGGATGGCATCAAGGGAATGTCATGCTATATAAAACATGGAACTAGACATGTTTCTTTTTAAGAGTTTTTTTATTCTATGGAAGCTTAGTAGAAGTTTCTACTTTGTAATCTTTTGAGATGTAATAGTTATGTCCTAATTCCCTAAAACTCTAAACCTGAAAAGATCCTCAATGTGAATTATTCATTTAATTCAATATTATGTAATGTTTAAGGTCGGGGCATTATAGTTGGTATCAGAGGTCGGTTTAGGCAACTTTAGGAGTTATAAAATTGTTAAATTATAATCTAATTTATGGTATGACTGAAATGATATAGCATTTAAGGATTACCATGTTGGTTCGCCTAAGATATTTCTGTGTTCAGAATGGTTTTCCGAAGAGGAAACAAAGCAGCTATGTTTGGATGACATCAGGAGGAAGACAACCTTCCAAATCAGCAACCTAAGATGGTCGGAATCGGAACTGGACAGTTTTTTGCAGTGATGGCACAGTTGACTTAGGCTATAAATGTTGGTGGTATCCATGCACGAGATCAGCCAGATCAACCTCAGAGGAACATGTCAGTGGTGGAACATTTCATGAGGCAAAATACCCCATCATTCAGAGGATCATCTGACCCCATACAAGATTAAAGGTGGATTAAAGCACTGGAGAATATTTTTTAGGTCATGGGGTGTTCAGAACATGAAAAGGTTAGTCTTGTTGTTTACCATTTTGAAGGTGATGCTGATCAGTGGTGGTCGATGGTAAAAATATTAGGGATAGTGATGAGATTGAGGATCTTCATTGGGATGAATTCAGAGATATGTTTCTTGTGAAGTAATTTCCTAAGGCTGTTTGACTTAGGATGGGAAAGCAATTCTTGGAATTGAGGCAAGAGGAAGACTCAGTGGCTACCTATGAAGAAAAGTTCACTCGATTGGAAAGGTATGCTCCAAACTTCATACGAGATCTTGATAGTAAAATAAACCGTTTTTAATCAGGGTTCTAGCCAAAGTATCAAAGGGCTTTAGCTTCTCGTGAGGTCAAAAGTTATGAAAAACTTGTTCGATGTGCGGAGAAGGTGGAAATGGAGTTTTCCGATGATCAGGTGTTCTATGAAAAACAGCGAAATAAGAGGTCTAGTTGGCAGGCAAAGGGGAAGAATTCATCAAAGAAGCAAGGAGGTAAGAAAACCAAATATCCGTCCTCTGAGAAGTGTGGTAAAACGCATCCTGCAGAATGTTTATCCAAGTCTGGTAAGTGCTTTCGGTGTGGTAAGTCTGGTCATATTTCTCGTAACTGTAAGGAAGATGATCATGCAGGTAATGAAAAGCCAACAGTAAGATGTTTTAAGTGTAATGAAATGGGTCATTATGAAAATGAGTGTCTAACTAAGAACTTGACTGGGGGAAAGCAGCCAGACTACAAGCAGAAAGGGGTGGTGAAATCCTTTGCAACAACCTCAATAGATGTTGGGCCATCGAATGAAGTGGTATCATGTACACAGTTTGTTTGTTCAGATTATGCCGATGTGTTTTTTTGATTCAGGGTCTACACACTCTTTCATTTCTGAGAAGTTTTCTAGTAAATTGGAAATTCCATCTCAAGATATGAATCCTAAACTTACGGTAAAAACACCCGGAGGGAACGTTGGGACAAAAAGGAATTATAAGAACCTTCTTATCCTTTTGTGTGGAAAGAATCTACCAGCAAACCTTATTGTTTTGCCTCTAGTAGAGTTTGATGTTATTTTGGGCATGGATTATCTTTCTGTTTATCATACTAAGATTGAATGCAAAGCTAAAAGGGTTTCTTTTCATAAATATTTTCAGTTTTTGTACAAGAATGAACCCTTGATTTTGATAACATATCAGGAAGTTGAGAAACTAGTAAAATATGGAAATGAATGTTACCTTGCACATATTGTTGAAAATAAAGGAACTGTTCAGATTAATGATGTGCCAGTGGTAAATGAGTATCTTGATGATTTTCCTGATGAGTTGCCTGGTATTATTCATGATCGGGAAGTTGAATTTATTATTGACTTAGTTCCTGATTCTAATCCAATTTCAAAACCCCCTTATCGAATTGCTCAAGTTGAACTTTTTGAGTTAATGAAACAATTGCAGGAGTTATTAGATAAAGGTATCATTCAACCTAGCACATCACCATGGGGTTCTCCTGTCTTGTTTGTTAAAAAGAAAGATTGATCAATGAGACTTTGCATTGATTATAGAGCCTTGAATAATATTACTGTTAAGAAAAAATATCCTTTGCCTCATATTGATGATTTGTTTGATCAGCTCTAGGGAGATCTGTATTTTTTGAAGAATGACTTGAGGTCGTGGTACCATCAGTTGAAAGTAAATGAAGAAGACGTTCTGAAGACTGCGTTCTGGACTAGATATGGCCATTATGAATTTGTAGTTATGTCTATTGGGATAACCAATGCACCTGCTGTATTCATGGACCTTATCAATAGAATTTTCCATGAGTTCTTGGATAAGTTTTTGGTTGTTTTCATTGATGATATTTTGGTGTTTTCTAAAATTAAATAGGATGATGAAAGCCATTTAAGGGTTATCTTGAAAACCTTAAAAGAAAAGAAACTATATGGAAAATTCAACAAGTGTGAGTTTTGGTTACAACAAATTTTTTTCCTCGGTCACATTGTTTCAAAAGATGGCATAACTGTTGATCCTGCTAGAACAAAAGTTGTTGAAGAATGGCCAGAACCCACAAATGTAACCGAGATCCGTAGTTTCCATGGTTTGGCAGGTTACTACTGAAGGTTTGTTAAAAAAATTTCATGGTTATCTAGTCCAATGACTAAGCTAACTCGTAAGGGTGTTATATTAATCTGGACAAAAGAATGTGATGATTTTTTTCAGGAGTTGAAAATAAGATTGGTGAATGCTCTAGTTTTGGAACTTCCTTCTAGGAATGGTGAGTTTGTTATATACAGTAATTTTTCGTTGAAGGGACTTGGCTGTGTCCTTATGCAGAATGACCAGGTAATTGCTTATGCTTCACGTCAGTTGAAAACTCATGAGGTAAATTACCCTACACATGATTTAGAATTACCTGTTGTTGTTTTTGATTTAAAAATATAAAGGCATCATTTGTATGGAGTAAAGGGTGAAATATATACTGATCAAAAAAGATTAAAGTATATATTCACTCAGAAATAATTGAACATGAGACAGAGGAGATGGCTGGAATTAATCAAGGATTATTATTGTCCAATTCACTACCATCCAGGAAAAGCTAATAAAGTTGCTGATGCTTGGAGTCGAAAAAGTAATGCTACATTAACAATGTTGCGTTTGGAACGAGATCCTTTGTTTTTTGATTTGATGAACATTGGCATAGAAGTTGTTGGTGCAGGCTGTCCTTATGTTTTGTTTCAGGTATCAGTGAGATCTTCTCTATCAGACAGAATCAAGCAAGCACAGAAGCAAGACAGTGAGTTGCAGAAAAAGGTAGAGCTAGTTCAGAAATGTAAGTTGCATGAATTCAACATTGATAGTGATTGTGTTTTGAGATTTGGGAAGAGATTGTGTGTGCTTTGTGATTCACAGTTGAAGAGAAAGTTGTTATGTGAAGCTCATAGTTTTCTGTTTTCAATTCATCCTTGCAGTACTAAGATGTACAGAGATCTACGGGAGTATTACTGGTGGGATGGAATGAAAATAGATATTGCTGATTTTACTGTGAAGTGTTTGACTGGTCAGAAGGTTAAAGCAGAGCAACAGTTACCGAAAGGGATGCTTCAGCCTCTACCAGTGCCAGAGTGGAAATGGGAGAATATATCCATGGACTTTGTTGTGGGATTACCGAAGTCATATCGAGGTAATAATTCAATCTGGGTTATTGTTGATCGCTTGACTAAATCTGCTCATTTCCTTCTTATACGAGATACTTTTTCCCTAGATCAACTATCCCGTTTGTATCTTAATGACATAGTCAGGTTACATAGAGTTCCTCTCTCCATTGTATCTGACCGAGATCCTAGGTTTACTTCTAACTTTTGGAAAGGCCTTCAGAAGTCGTTGGGTACTGAATTGAATTTTAGTACATATTTTCATCCTCAATTAGATGGGAAGTAAGAACGAACAATTCAGACCTTGGAGGATATACTATGATCTTGTTCGATGGATTATCAGGGAAGTTGGGACCAACATCTTTCTTTGGTTGAATTTTCATATAATAACAGCATTCATTCCAGTATACAGATGGAACCATTTCAGGAATTATATGGGAAGCAGTGTCAAACTCTAGCATTTTTTGATGAAGTGGGTGAAAGGAAGCTGATGGCACCGGAATTGGTAGTAGAGATGGCAGAAAATGTTCAGTTGATTCAGAAACACATGAAAACAGCTCGGAGCAGATAGAAAAGTTATGCAGATAACCGGAGGAAGGATCTATCTTTCGAGGTAGGTGATCATGTTTTTCTCAAGGTTTCTCCATGGAAAAGTGTGATGAGATTTGGTAAGAAAGGAAAGCTGAGTCCAAGGTTCATTGGACCATATGAAATTCTGGAGAATGTTGGATCAGTTGCTTACCGAGTGGCTTTACCTAAGAGTTTATCTCTGGTACACAATGTTTTTCATGTTTCGAAGTTGAGAATGTATATGCCAGATCCATCTCATGTTTTGAGTCCAGAGGTAGTTCAGCTGGAAGAGAACCTATCTTATGAGGAACAAATGATCCAGATTCTTGACCATAGGGAGTAGGTGTTACGGAATAATGTGATTCATCAGGTAAAGGTTTTTTGGGAAAACCATATGATTGAAGAGGCAACATGGGAATCTGAAAATGCTATGAGGGATAAATACCCCCACTTATTTTGATAATTGAATAAAATTGCGAGGACGCAATTCCCAAAAGGGGGGAAGGATGTAACATCCCAGGTAAATAAACAATAATATATTTTCATATTTATTAATATTTTCGAATTAAATATTAATTTTACTTTAAAGGGGTTTCTACGTTCGATAGCATACCCGATACGCAACAAAGTGTTTATTTGAAATCGTACGTTGCACACTAGTAACAAAATAATATTATTTTACATGTTAGTTAACACGTAGCCGTTGTACTGGCGGTAATGGATAGAAATAACTAAAATATGATTATATATGTTTGTTAAATGTTTTTACATTTATCTAATAAAGGATAAAGGCTTAAAATATGAAAAGAATTCAATTTTAGGCTTATATACTCTAATTTTCACGAAAGTTCCACTTATCAACATTTGATGGCAAACCGTCATTAAATATAGTTTTGGTCACTCTTATACATTCTATTGGACCAAATAAAACTCTTCTTAAGAATCGGGACATCAAATATTACTTTGTGTAATTTTTTGGTATTTTTCCGATAAAGTTCATTTTTAATGAACAGTGTAAAATGTTGTATTTTAATTCAAAACCACTTTTTAATCTAATTTATTAGGATGATTAGATTATCTTTTGAATTGGTTTTAAAGTGAAACTAGAATATATTTTTACCATTTAATCCCATGGTGGTCATTGGAATCAATTTCACTTTGAAATTGGACTTAAACTGGTGTCAATCTTTTGATACTTATTGTTTCATAAAAACACGCTATTTGTTTTGACAGCGGGAATTAATTATTAAATTAATTAATGAAAATTATATGTTTTGAATTTTGTAAAATGGAATTCATTTTTTAATTCAGAATATCATATATAGCTTAGGGTGATGTTTTGGTTTTTTTTCTGAAAAACATCAATTTTTGATGAAGAGTGAAACCGCAAAGTGGTGGTTACAAAATTTGATTTTTCGTTTAAATGGTACTTTACAACTTCTGTGTTTTGAATCTAAAAAAACCAATTTAAATTATTTTCAATATTAAGTAAAATGTGGTTCAATGGGATTAATTTTTTTGGTGAATAGTAACTTTTATGTTTTATTAATCGCGATTAAGGGTAATTAGTGTAATTTAAGGTAAAAATGATATTATAATAAAATGAAAATATCTTGACAGTTGTCCTAACCCTATTGGTTGGGTTATGGCCGACCAATACAACCCATGGGTCTATTTTTGGTACCCCATGGAGCAACTTGGGTATGATAATGACATTTATGCCTTTTATTTAAAGTTAAAGTAAAAATGACACAAACATGAGATGTTTTACTAAACCAATTTTTAAATGGGGTTATACAAGTAATATTTCTTACTATAAATATTCATTGGAAAGATAAAAAGATTTCCTACATCATGATTTTTTTTTATAATTTTTAGACATTAAATAAATTAAATTATTTATGACCGCATGATGATGTAGCGATTACCTCATTATTTAACGATTTAAATAAAATGGAAATATAATGTAAAATATAAGATCTACACATGTCCAAAACTTATTGTATGGGTAGATTTAGAACCCTTATCACCATATCCTAGAAACACATCAATGTGGGACCATTAATAACCGAAAATCATTCTAAAATAAAATAACATTTCCTTACATTCCAAGAGTACCCCTCCTCTCCTCTTATAAAAGGCCCCCACCTCTACCTCATTACCCAAACCTCTCAAGACTTTGGATCGGCCATGCTCAAATAATTTTGTATCTACACATCCCTCTCTTACTCCTTGAATCCTCACTTTGGGCAGAAGTCTTCCCAAGGAAGCCTTTGAGCTCAAACCAAAAGGAGTTACGTGATTATAAGGTAATGTCTTCACTTGAGTCCTTTTGTTTTATTTTGCTTCTCCAACCCCCTAAACTCTTTTTATTAATTTATTTTGTAACAAATACAGTATCTTCCATATACTAGGATGTTGTTATAATAAGGATTCGAGGTACACTTACACACACCTACATCTAATGGTTAAGGAACATACTGTTTCTGTGGATGGCGAATTTCTGCCTCACGAAACGATGATTGTTCGATATTCTTCTAACACCTTCAAAGGTGGCCATTAATATGTCACTATATTTATATATGATATATAATATGTTTATGTTTTCCTTAAGCTTCAGTATTTTTCATTTTGGACACACCTTTATGGTTTCCATTATGGGTAAATGTGACATCTTCATTTAAGAAAGTGCGGACTACCACCCCCTCATAGTGATTTGATTCGTTAATGCCATATGTGGGATGTATAAAGGATGTATTTATAGTTATTATATATGATGTTATACTGGAATTATAATATACCTCTATATCATTATTATTTATTTCCATTAAATTATGATATAGAAATGAAAGTAGCGTTCATCCGTACGTACGACTTACTGTCTCCAGGAACGGTGCATTTCATTTCTTATCCCCAAATGTAATGTACTATTATAAGTACATATATATATAATGGATATATATTATGTATGTTACATCTAAATGATTTATATAATTCTGGAATTAAAATATACATACCACTCATTTAGTTTTAATTCCATTAATATGACAAAGAAATGAAATCAGCGTTCATGCGTACGTACGGCTTACCGTCTCCATGAACGGTGCATTTCATTTCTTACCACTAAATGATTATGTAATATTATAAATACATGTATATGCTGGATATATATGATATATATGATATCCAAATCAGTAATGTCATTCTGAATATAATGAACCTTTGACCACACGAACAACATGTAATCGTAAGAAGTCCACTTTCGACTTAAGGACCAAATATCGACAAAAAAACATTATTAACTTAAATGATTACATAATGTTTATAACATGGAAATAAGTGATATAAAAGTAATAATGAACTAGAAAAAGGTTCTTATGCAAATAGAAATTAACTCAAGTTTATTATTCAGGATGTTAAAGAATGATCGAGTCAAGTCGGACATGAGGTAAGGGACTTCGTCTCAATATCCTTTCATTGAGGCATATTTCATTTTGTAAACAACTTTATTTTATAAGGTTTATAAAACCCTTTTACTTTTACTTTTATACAAAATTAATCTTTTTCTATGAAGCATTTTACAATACGACAGAAATGAATGTTTCTTTTAACGTTCGTGGTGACAACGACCTTTTCCGCCGCTGCGAGTATTATTTGATCTTTGGCTTCCTCAACAAGCCGTGATGTTTTTAAAATGAAATAAATACCATATACTCTTTTATGAATTTTGGTATTGAAAATGGTTTTTATAATGGATTTGTTATGTCAATATATTTAAGTGATGTATTGTGATCAAAGTGTGGAAATGTTTTCTTTCCATTATATTTGTTTTATGTCTTATGATTTTATTATTGTACTTGGACATTTAACGGGTGGTTACGTGATAAACCATATGACGAGTGGTGCCGTGAATACCAGGACGGGTGGTTACGTTATAACCTCCAATGCATTGGGTATGGAATTCGGCCGTATGGCTATTCCATTAAGTATGTATGGAAGTTGGCCGAATGGCTATTCCATTAAGTGATTTGTGTGGAAGTCGAACGTATGGTTATTACACTTAAGTATGTTTATGTCCCAAGTTACCTTTTTATGTTATGTGATCTTTTTATGGGTTTTATGGTAATCTTTTGGTTACAAAAGGGTAAGTAATGATCTTTTAATCAGTGAATAATTTTTACTACTTCATAAAGGTGAAAAGTATTACTTTGATAAAGTATACATGGTTTACTTTTTGTTTTGATAAACTAACAGTTTTTATTCTTTGTGTATCCCTTACTGAGTTTTTTATGCTCACCCAAAGTTTCATTGAAATGTTTTTCACAGGACTTAATGTGGAATAGGTTCAAGTATGGGATCAAGGGAATGTCATGCTATATAAAACATTGAACTAGACATGTTTCTTTTTAAGAGTTGTTTTTTATTCTATGGAAACATAGTAGAAGTGTCTACTTTGTAATCTTTTGAGATGTAATAGTTATGTCCTAATTCCCTAAAACTCTAAACCTGAAAAGATCCTCAATGTGAATTATTCATTTAATTCAATATTAAGTATTGTTTAAGGCCAGGGCCTTATAGTTGGTATCAGAGGTCGGTTTAGACAACATTAAGAGTTAGAAAATTGTTAAATTATAAGCTAATTTATGGTATGACTGAAATGATATAGCATTTAAAGATTACCATGTTTCTTCGCTTATGATATTTCTGTGTTCAGAATGGTTTTCTACAGGGGAAACAAAGTAGCTATGTTGGGACGACATCAGGAGGAAGACATCCTTCCAAATCAGCAACCTGAGATGGTCGGAATCGGAACTAAACAGTTTGTTGCAGTGATGGAACAGTTGACTCAGGCTATAAATGGTGGTGGTATCCATGCATGAGATAAGCCAGATCAACCGCAGAGGAACATGTCAGTGGTGGAAAATTTCATGAGGAAACATCCTCCATCATTCAGAGGATCATCTAACCCCGTACAAGATGAAGGGTGGATTAAAGCACTGGAGAAGATTTTTGAGGTCGTGGGGTGTTCAGAACATCAAAAGGTTAGTATTTCTGTTTACCGTTTTGAAGGTGAAGCTGATCAGTGGTGGTCGATGGTAAAAAATATCAAGGATAGTGATGAGATTGAGGATCTTTACTGGGACAAATTCAAAGGTATGTTTCTTGAGAAGTATTTTCCTAAGGCTGTTCGACTTAGGATGGAAAATCAATTCTTGGAATTGAGGCAAGAGGAAGAATCAGTGGCTGCCTATGAAGCAAAGTTCACTCGATTGGCAAGGTATTCTCCAAACATCATACGAGATCTTGATAGTAAAATAAACCGTTTTTACTTAGGGTTAAATCCAAAGTATCGAGGGGATTTAGCTTCTCGTGAGTTCAAAAGTTTTGAAAAACTTGTTCAATGTGCGGAGAAGGTTGAAATGGAGTTCTCAAATGATCAGGTGTTCTATGAAAAACAGTAGATTAAGAGGTCTAGTTGGCAGGAAAAGGGGAAGAATTCATCAAATAATTAAGGAGGTAAGAAAACCAAATATCCATCATGTGAGAAGTGTGGTAAAATGCATCCTGGAGAATGTTTATCCATGTCTGGTAAGTGCTTTTGGTGTGGTAATTCTGGTCATATTGCTCGTAACTGTAAGGAAGATGATCAATCAGGCAATGAAAAGCCAGCGGTAAGATATTTTAAGTGTAATGAAATGGGTCATTATTCAAATGAGTGTCTAATGAAGAACTCGACTGGGGGAAAGCAGCTAGACAACAAGCAGAAAGGGGTGGTGAATTCCTTTGCAAAAACCTCAACAGATGTTGGGACATCGAATGAAGTGGTATCAGGTACACTGTTTGTTTGTTCAGATTATGTTGATGTGCTGTTTGATTCAGGGCCTACACACTCATTCATTTCTAAGATGTTTTCTAGTAAATTGGAAATTCCATCTCAAGATATGAATCCTAAACTTACGGTAAAAACACCCGGAGGGATCATTGAGACAAAAATGAATTATAAGAACCTTAATATCCTTGAGTGTTGAAAGAATATACCAGAAAACCTTATTTTTTTGACTCAAGTAGAGTTTGATGTTATTTTGGGCTTGGATTGGCTTTCTGTTTATCATGCTAAGATTGACTGCAGAGCTAAAATTGTTTCTTTTCTGAAAGATTTTCAGTTTGTGTACAATAATGAACCCTTGATTTTGATAACATATCAGGAAGTTGAGAAACTAGTAAAATATGGAAATGAATGTTACCTTACACATATTGTTGAAAATAAAGGAACTATTCAGATTAATGATGTGCCGGTGGTAAATGAGTTTCTTGATGATTTTCTTGATTAGTTGTCTGGTATTATTCATGATCGAGAAGTTGAATTTACTGTTGACTTAGATCCTGATTCTAAGCCAATTTCAAAACCCCCTTATCGAATGGCACATGTTGAACTTTTAGAGTTAAAGAAACAATTGCAAGAGTTATTAGATAAAGGTTTCATTCGACCTAGCACATCACCATGGGGTGCTCCTGTTTTGTTTGTTAAAAAGAAAGATGGCTCAATGAGACTTTGCATTGATTATAGATCCTTGAATAATATTACTGTTAAGAACAAGTATCCTTTGTCTCATATCGATGATTTGTTTGATCATCTCTAGGGAGCTCAGTATTTTTCGAAGATTGACTTGAGGTCGGGGTACCATCAGTTGAATGTAAAAGAAGCAGACATTCCGAAGACTGCGTTCCGTACTAGATATGGCCATTATAAATTTTTAGGTATGCCTTTTGGGTTAACCAATGCACCTGCTGTATTCATGGACCTTATGAATAGAATTTTCCATGAGTTCTTGGATAAGTTTTTGGTTGTTTTCATTGATGATATTTTTGTGTTTTCTAAAAGTAAAGAGGAGCATGAAAGTCATTTAAGGGTTATCTTGCAAACCTTAAAAGAAAAGAAACTATATGGAAAATTCAGCAAGTGTGAGTTTGGGTTACAATAAATTTCTTTCCTGGGTCACATTGTTTCAAAAGATGGCATAACTATTGATCCTGCTAAAACAAAAGTTGTTGAAGAATGGCCAAGACCCACAAATGTAACTGAGATCCATAGTTTCCCTGGTTTGGAAGGTTACTACTGAAGGTTTGTTGAAAATTATTCACAGTTATCTACTCCAATGACTCAGCTAACTCGTAAGGGTGTTAAGTTCATCTGGACAAAAGAATGTGATGATTGTTTTCAGGAGTTGAAAAGAAGATTGTTGAATGCTCCAGATTTGGCACTTCCTTCCAGGAATGGTGAGTTTTTTTATATACAGTGATGCTTTGTTGAAGGGACTTGGATGTGTCCTTATGCAGAATGATCGGGTAATTGCTTATGCTTCACGTCAGTTGAAAACTCATGAGGTAAATTACCCTACAAATGATTTGGAATTAGCTGTTGTTGTTTTTGCTTTAAAAATTTTTAGGCATCATTTTTTTGCAGTAAAGTGTGAAATATATACTGATCACAAAAGTTTAATGTATATATTCACTCAGAAATAATTGAACATGAGACAGAGGAGATGGCTAGAATGAATCAAGGATTATGATTGTCCAATTCACTACCATTCGGGAAAAGCCAAAAAAGTTGCTGATGCTTTGAGTCGAAAAAGTAATGCTTCATTAACGATGTTGCGTTTGGAACGAGACCCTTTGGTATTTGATTTGATGAAATTTGGTATAGAAGTTGTTGGTGCAGGATGTCTTTCTATTTTGTTTCAGGTATCCGTGAGATCTTCTCTATCAGATAGAATCAAGCAAGCACAGAAGCAAGACGGTGAGTTGCAGAAAAAGGTAGAGCTAGTTCAGAAATGTAAGTTGCATGAATTCAACATTGATAGTGATTGTGTTTTGAGATTTGGGAAGAGATTGTATGTGCCTTGTGATTCACAGTTGAAGAGATAGTTGTTATGTGAAGATCATAGTTCTCCGTTTTCAGTTCATCCTTGCAGTACTAAGATGTACAGATATCTACAGGAGTATTACTGGTGGGATGGAATGAAAAGAGATATTTCTGATTTTACTATGAAGTGTTTGACTTGTCAGCAGGTTAAAGCAGAGCGACAGTTACTGAAAGGGATGCTTCAGCCTCTACCAGTTCCAGAGTGGAAATGGGATAATATATCCATGGACTTTTTTGTGGGATTACCGAATACATCTCGAGATAATAATGCAATCTGGGTTATTGTTGATCGCTTGACTAAATCTGCTCATTTCCTTCCTATACGAGATACTTTTTCCCTAGATCAACTTTCTCGTTTGTATCTTAAAGAGATGGTCAGGTTACATGGAGTTCCTCTCTCCATTGTATCTGACCGTGATCCCAGGTTTACTTCTAACTTTTGGAAAGGCCTTCAGAAGTCATTGGGTACTGAATTAAATTTTAGTACAGCTTTTCATCCTCAATTAGATGGGCAGTCAGAACAAACAATTCAGACCTTGGAGGATATGCTACGAGCTTGTTCGATGGATTATCAGGGAAGTTGGGACCAACATCTTTCTTTGGTTGAATTTTCATATAATAACAGTTTTCATTCCAGTATACAGATGGCACCATTTGAGGCATTATATGGGAAGCGGTGTCGAACTCCAGCATTTTGGGATTAAGTGGGTGGAAGGAAGCTGATGGGACCAGAATTGGTAGAAGAGATGGCATAAAAAGTTCAGTTGATTCAGAAACACATGAAAATAGCTCAGAGCAGACAGAAAAGTTATGCAGATAACCGGAGGAAGGATATATCTTTCGAGGTAGATGATCATGTTTTTCTCAAGGTTTCTCCATGGAAAAGTGTGATGAGATTTGGTAAGAAAGGAAAGCTGAGTCCAAGGTTCATTGGACCATATGAAATTCTGGAGAATGTTGGATCAGTTTCTTACCGAGTGGCTTTACCTCAAAGTTTATCTCAGGTACACAATGTTTTTCATGTTTCGATGTTGAGAAAGTATATGCCAGATCCATCTCATGTTTTGAGTCCAGAGGTAGTTCTGTTGGAAGAGAACATATCTTATGAGAAACAACCGGTCAAGATTCTTGACCATAGGGAGCAGGTGTTACGGAATAAGGTGATTCATTAGGTAAAGGTTTTGTGGAAAACCCATATCATTGAAGAGGCAACATGGGAATCTGAAAATGCTATGAGGGATAAATACCCCCAATTATTTTGATAAGTGAATAAAATTGCGAGGATGCAATTCCCAAAAGGGGGGAAGGATGTAACATCCCAGGTAAATAAAGAATAATATATTTTCATAATTATTAATATTTTCTAATTAAATATTAATTTTACTTTAAAGGGGTTTCTATGTTCAATAGCGTACCCGATACGCAACAAAGAGTTTCTTTGAAATCATCCGTTGCACACTAGTAATAAAATAATATTATTTTAAATGTTAGTTAACACATAGCCGTTGTATTGGCGGGAATGGATAGAAATAACTAAAATATGATTATATATGTTTGTTAAATGTTTTTACACTTATCTAATAAAGGATAAAGGCTTAAAATATGAAAAGAATTCAATTTTAGGCTTATATACTCTAATTTTCACGAAAGTTCCACTTATCAACATTTGATGGCGAACCGTCATTAAATATAGTTTTGGTCACTCTTATACATTATATTGGACCAAATAAAACTCTTCTTTAGAATCGGGACATCAAATATTACTTTGTGTAATTTTTTGGTATTTTTCCGATAAAGTTATTTTTTTAATGAATAGTGTAAAATGTTGTATTTTAATTCAAAACCTCTTTTTAATATAATTTATTAAGATGAATATATTATCTTTTGAATTGGTTTTAAAGTGAAATTAGAATATATTTTTACCATTTAATCCAATGGTGGTCATTGGAATCAATTTCACCTTGAAATTGGACTTAAACTGGTGTCTATCTTTTGATACTTATTGTTTCATAAAAACACGCTATTTGTTTTGACAACGGTAATTAATTATTAAATTAATTAATGAAACTTATATGTTTTGAATTTTGTAAAATGGACTTCATTTTTGAATTCAGAATATCAAATATATCTTAGGGTGATGTTTTGGTTTTTTTTCTGAAAAACGTCAATTTTTTTATGAATAGTGAAACTGCAAAGTGGTGGTTACAAAATTTGATTTTTCGTTTAAATGGGACATTACCACTTCTGTGTTTTGAATCTCAAAAATCCAATTTAAATGATTTTAATTATTAAGTAAAATTTGGTTCAATGGGAATAAAATAAATTTTGGTGAATAGTAACTTTTATGTTTTATTAATCGCAATTAAAGGTAATTAGTGTAATTTATGGTAAAAATGATATTATAATAAAATGAAAATATCTTAACACTTGTCCTAACCCTATGGGTTCGGTTATGGCCGACCAATACAACCCATGGGTCGATTTTCAGTACCCCATGGAGCCACTTGGGTATGATAATGACATTTATGCCTTTTATTTAAAGTTAAAGTAAAAATGACACAAACATGAGATGTTTTACTAAACCAATTTTTACATGGGGTTATACAAGCCATATTTCTTACAATAAATATTCATTAGAAATATAAAACGATTTCCTACATCATCATATTTTTTTTATAATTTTTAGACATTATATAAATTAAAATATTTATGACACCATGATGATGCAGCGATTACCTCATTATTTAACGATTTAAATAAAATGGAAAGATAATGTAAAATCTAAGACCTACACATGTCCAAAACCTATTGGATGGGTATATTTCGATGCCTTATCACCTTATACTCGAAATACATCAATTTGGGACCATAATAACCGAAACTCAATTTAAAATAAAATAACATTTCCTTACATTCCAAGAGTGCCCCTCCTCTACTCTTATAAAAGGACCCCACCTCTACCTCATTACCCACACCTCTCAAGCCTTTGGTTCGGCCAAGATCTGATCATTTTGTCTCTCCACATCCCTATCTTACTCCTTGAATCCTCACTTTGGCCAGAAGGCTTCCCAAGGAAGCCTTTGAGCTCAAACCAAAAGGAGTTACCCGATTATAAGGTAATGTCTTCACATGAGTCCTTTTGTTTTATTTTGCTTCTCCAACCCCCTAAAATCTTTTTATTAATTTCTATTGTAACAATTCCAGTATCTTCCATATACTAGGATGTTGTTATAAGAAGGATTCGAGCTACACACACACACACCTACGTCTAATGGTTAAAGAACATTCTGTTTCCGTGGATGGCGAGTTTCTACGTCACGAAACGATGATTGTTCGATATTCATATAACACCTTCAAAGTTGGCAATTAAGATGTCACTATATTTATATATGATATATAATATGTTTATTTTTTCCTTAAGATTCTGTATTTTTCATTTTGGGCATACCTTTATGATTTCCATTATGGGTAAATACGATATTTTCATTTAAGGAAGTGCGGACTACTGCCCCCTCAAAGTGATTTGATTCGTTAATTCCATATGTGGGATGTATAAAGGATGTATTTAAAGTTATTATATATGATGTTATACTGGAATTATAATATACCTCTATATAATTATTATTTCCTTCCATTAAAGTATGATATTGAAATTAAAGTAGCGTTCATGCGTACGTACGACTTACCGTCTCCATGAACGGTGCATTTCATTTCTTATCCTCAAATGTAATGTACTATTATAAGTACAAATATATATAATGGATATATATGATGTATGTTACATCTAAATGATTAATATAATTCTGGAATTAAAATATACATACCTCTCATTTAGTTTTAATTCCATTAAAATGACAAAGAAATGAAGGTAGCGTTCATGCGTACGTACGGCTTACCGTCTCCATGAAAGGTGCATTTCATTTCTTACCACTAAATGACTATGTAATATTATAAATACATGTATATGCTGGTTATATATGATATATATGATATCGAAATCAGGAATTTCATTATGGATATAATGAACCGTTGACCACACGAACAACATGTAATCTTAAGAATTCCACTTTCGACTTAAGGAACAAATATCGACAAAACAACCATTATTAACTTAAATGATTACATAATGTTTATAACATGGAAATAAGTGATATAAAAGGAATAATGAACTCGAAAAAGTTTCTTAAGAAAATAGAAATTAACTCATGTTTATTATTCAGGACGTTAAAGAACGATCGAGTCAAGTCGGACCCGAGGTAAGGGACTTCGTCTCAATCTCCTTTCATTGAGACATATTTCGTTTTATACACAACTTTCTTTTATACGGTGTAGAAAACCCTTTGACATTGACTTTTATACAAAAGGAATCTTTTTCTATGAATCATTTTACAAAACGACAGAAAGGAATGTTTTTTTAACACACACGGTGACAACGACCTTTTTCGCCGCCGCGAGTATTATTTGATCTTTGGATTCCTCAACAAGCTGTGATGTTTTTAAAATGAAATAAATACCATATACTCTTTTATGTATTTTGGTATTGAAAATGGTTTTTATAATGGATTTGTTATGACAATATATTTATGTGATATATTGTGATCAAAGTGTGGAAATTTTTTCTTTCCATTATATTTGTTTTATGTCTTATGATTTTATTATGATACATGGACATTTAACGGGTGGTTACGTGATAAACCATATGACGGGTGTTGCCGTGAATACCAGTACGGGTGGTTACGTTATAACCTCCAATGCATTGGGTATGGAAGTCGACCGTATGGCTATTCCATTAAGTATGTATGGAAGTTGGCCGGATGGGTATTCCATTAAGTGATATGTGTGGACGTCGACCGTATGGTTATTCCACTTAAGTATGTTTATGTCCCAAGTTACCTTTATATGTTATGTGATCTTTTTATGGGTTTTATGGTAATCATTAGGTTACAAAAGGGTAAGTAATGATCTTTTATTCAGTGAAGAGTTTTTACTAATTCATAAAGGTGAAAAGTATTACTTTGATAAAGTATACATGGTTTACTTTTTGTTTTGATAAACTAACAGTTTTTATTCTTTGTGTATCCCTTACTGAGTTTTTTATGCTCACCCTGAATTTCTTTGAAATGTTTTTCACAGGACTTAATGTGGAATAGGGTCAAGGATGGGATCAAGGGAATTTCATGCTATATAAAACATGGAACTAGACATGTTTCTTTTTAAGAGTTTATTTTATTCTATGGAAACTTAGTAGAAGTGTCTACTTTGTAATCCTTTGAGATGTAATAGTTATTTCCTAATTCCCTAAAACTATAAACCTGAAAAGATACTCAATGTGAATTATTCATTTAATTCAATATTAAGTAATGTTTAAGGCCGGGGCCTTATATGTCAAGTATTTTATCCAAAAATTACATTGGTAGGATGAACATGGATAAATTGTTTCATATTCGATGATCACTAGAATAATAATCATATAATAATAATAATTAATAATCATAAATTATAAATTTTTAATAACTATGTAATATGACTATAGATATATAATTATATTATTATTCTGTAGATGGTAGGATATACATGTGGTTGAGTAACATCTCACATTTCAATGAAAATGAGGGAAAGAATGTAATTATATTTTATCTTTTCATAATAATTTTTATTTGTTAAATATAATTTTATCAATTCAGAATCACATTTATTTAAATGTGATTTTATGTGATGATCAAAAAAATCACTTCGCATCATGGGGTCACAATGCATACATTAACACGACTGATACAATTATTTTTAATAATTAGAAAGGTATGAAAAAATTTGATATATTATATTTAAATAAAAATAAAAAAACATCACTAACCTATATATAAATTTAATATATATTATATAAATTCATAAGAGTTTTTGATCGAAAACAAATTATATTGGTTTATGAGGTAGTAGTTAACCATACACACGAATGATGTTTTCAGTTTCCATTTCATGTAACACTGTGATGGATTATGGTTAATCCTTCCTCATAATAATATCTAATTATATTACAGTTGTAGATTTTAATTTAAAATTAGAATTTGATGTGATTTCATTAGTTTATAAGAATAAAAAATCAATCAGTTAAATGTTATACATATTCTTTAAAAACCCACATTTAATTTTTATATTTTTACATATAAGGTTAGTATTCCTACCAAACTAATACTTATTTGTCACGACCCCCTCCCCAAAAAGTGTACCCCTCCTGGGCCGGCATTGTGAAAGGGAGATAATGACCCATGAGTCCCTCCTCCAGTAGGCCCCGGGTTGGCGACTAGCACCGAGGGTATAATAAGCACACAAATGGGAGGCATTACCCTCTATTAGAACACATACAGAAGAGAGAGATAAGATACACACCAACCCACTCAAACTCAGAACTGAAATATAAAAGAAACCCAAGTACATATATGAAATGCCATGAAAAATTACTGCAACAGAAAGGGAAAACTACATGTACCCAAAAGAAAGGAAAAACTGCACCAACCACAAGCCCAAACAGCTCCTGCAACTACAAGTTAGTAGTAACTAGCCTGATCTCCTACCTGATCCAAGTGATATGAAAAAAAAGATTATATAAACATAGGGTGAGTGTAACATTATACATAGTAGGATCCTCCTCAAAGCCTCTCGTGCAAAAGTAAAGAAAGCATGCTAAAGCACAGTGAACAATAGTGAAACTAATTTGTCACCTAAACAGGTATACTATGTTCCCAACCTCACCATGGCTACTCTCATCAAGGAATGCAAAAACAATATAGCATAGAGTAATGAATATCAAGGGTACCCCACTACTACTTCCCCACTGGTTTTCCGCTTTACCCCCAATGACATACGTCATGTGCTTCTCTCTCCAAAGGCTTTCCCGTATAAACATGGGCTATGCTCCACAATCTACACCATGTACACCACAATGGTTTTCCCATAGACACCTGGGCTAAGCACCACACCATCCTCACAAACAAAAGTAACCAGGTAGTTTCTGGGAGCCACCAGAGCTCGCATAATGTGTGTCATATGTCGGGTATTATACCTCAAGGTATTACCGCCCATACACCGAGTATGGATCCTCAAGAAATCAAAACCTATACAAATTACACCTATAGTAGTCCATAGGATACTATATCCAGAATATATGTGTGTGAAATAACCACGAGCCATTACATCCCTCTACACATATGTATGGGGGAAACTAACCGATGTGCCAATGACACTAGTATCTATCAAGAGAAGAGAGTGGGGATAAAGGGGATAGTCATCCATTCAACCTCCCATCAGAATGTTGGATAAAAGAGCCCCCAAGGTTCAAGAATCCCTAGGGTGTCAGTTTCCATTACCAAAAGGATGGAGTAGCGTAAAGAACACACAAAGTACAGAATATATATATAACTCACAACCACACTATGGGAATAACCAAGTCTTAGACACGACAACAGCTAACGTCTCTCGTACTCCGAGCTGCCACTTCTAAGACTAGGTATCCTATGAGCACAAAACCAATTAAAGAGCCTTATTAGGTTTCTTCGTTCCACTTTTTTATCGGTTCCATTGTACGTTAATTAATTCTTCCAACATTAATTAATGAAGGACAACCACATTAAAAATCATTAGCATCACATTCAAAAACCACTATCCCTTCAAATTTCTCAACCTCATCATTAAGTTTCATCAAGCTCCAACCCCATGGGATAACATCATTTATTAAAACATTCATTATAGAATTACTATCCCATATTCACATGCATTCAAGATAAGCAACCTATGCTAATAAACACAACGGGGCTCAACACGGTGAGTAGACGTACTACCCGTCGAGTCTTTGCTGCCTATAGCAAGAGCATAGACCCATTCTCACTTGAGAGGCTAAACACATAAAGCACGTGGCATACCCCATGTGTCTTCGCCTCCTTCGGAAGACGGGTAAGAAAGACCAGCTTCCTTGAGTAGTGGGGAAAGTAAAACAAATAAACAACCAAAAAAATCACCAAGCATCCAATAACCACATCCATCACATTCCATCATCCCTGGTATCATCCCTGAAAAACATATCCATAAACTGATGCATCTCACCAATCTAGACGCTATCTACTGCCACAAACGTGAGGCCTCCCTGCCTCTACATATCACAACACCCCTCCAGGGTCACATCAACACAAAAGAACCAGGAAAAAACACCAAATCAAATCGCTTTTAGCCCTAATTCACAACAAGTGGGTAATTCAGAACCCTTCATGGAATTCATTCAAGTTATTTAATCCATATTGAATTAACAAATTCAATTTGTTGGTTACAACATCATGAACCAATTCTGTAAGATATCACCGAAGATTAAACATGCTTACTATGCCAAATTTGATCAACATCGAATTACAACAAGAACCAGGTCTGTTTTCATGCCTCTTTATATTTATCCAACCCATTATCAATTAATTCCAGCATCACTTTCTTTTTCAATTTCATCAATAACCCCATGCTAACATGCAAGGCATAGATATCACACTTATCTAGAAAATCAAGAGGCAGACCATTATCACGGTACAAAGTAACAAAATGCAATGAAAACAATTCTTTTAATCTGATTCAATTATTTAAAAAGGTCAATTCCATTTTCATCCAGTGGGATTCAGCAAGCTATTGATACCATTACACATACAAAAGAGAAGCAACAAATCCACTACCTCAAAGGTTTTCGAGGAAAACCAAAATGGTTGATGAATTCCCATGAAACCGGGTTGATTCTCCACGAATCCCCCTTAGATTTCCTCTCCTAACACAACCAAGACCAAAACTCATCATTAGAAACATCTCCACACTTAGATCCACCCATAACGGGCGTAGATCCAAGAAATCGGTAGAAAGGGAGGAGCAGATCTAAGTAGATCTATGAAAAAAAGGAACTACCACATACCTCATGAAACCGGATTCGATTTGCCAAGGGAAGCCTCCAGATCGCCTCCAAAACGCTTGGGAGAGGTTCTTCTACCTCCAATGAAGGGTAATCCTAATTTATGGCTGATTAGGGGCTTAAATGAGGTGAATAAAGGAAAAACGAGTTAGATCCACAATTTTAGGATCTAACTTTCAGTGCCGACACAGTTAGTCCGCACGATTTCACAAACTGTGCTCTAACCGTGCATTAGCTTCTACCTCGACAACCACTCCTCGCATGCTTAGTCCGCAGGGTTAGACAAACTGTGCGCTAACCGTGTGTTAGCCACTGCCTCCAAGACCACCCTTGCACGGTTTGGCCGCACGGTTTAGGAAAACCGTGCGCCTCTAGTGCGACGTCCACAACCCTTTAGTTTTCCTTAAAATTCCACCCAAATGCACAAAAAGTAACCTTCACCTTCCATGACACCTCCAACACTGCATATTCACAATGGAATGGTCTGAAGAGGTCTAGGCCATTACATCAGATACTTCTCAAAACATTCTCATCCTCGAGAATCTAAAACCCACCTAAAGAGAAAATGAAACAGGGTCTGAACAAGATCCCACAGAGATACCTCTCAAAAGGGAGAAAGCCACCAGTACAACAAAGATTCCATCTCAAAAACATGAATGTTTCAAACCCACAAAACATAAAATGACACATGGAAAGAGCTAAACATCAAACAACTCTGGGTACTAAGCACATATCTGGGACTCATTTTCCCATGTACTCTCCTCCATGACATTGTGTCTCCACAAGAAATGAACTAAGGGGATGGAATGCTCAGGAAACACCTTCTCCTTGGAGTCTTGGATCTCCACAGGTCGCTCCTCAAAGGTGGCATCCTCATCAACATCGATCTCTCCCCAATCGATGATGTGGGAGTCTTCATGAAGATAAAGACATAGTTGTGATACATGGAAAACATCATGTATTCGACTCATCTGAGGTGGAAGATCCACATGATACACTATAGCTCCAACATGATCTAACACCTTGAAAGGCCCAACAAATTGGGGACAAAGCTTACTTACACAACCAAACCTTCACTTCCCATGATGGGGAGTCACTTTCAGAAACACATGATCCCCAAAATTAAACTCTAAGGGTCTCTTTCTTTGATAAACCTATGGTTTCTGATGATCTTGCGATGTCTTCATCCTCTCATGAATCACCAGAACCATATATGTTGTATTCTACACTAGTTCCGGTCTGAGAATTGCTGACTCTTCAACCCGAGTCCAATACAATGGAGAACGGCAAGGCTGGCCATACAAGGCTTCAAACGACGCTATACCAATTGTGGAGTGAAAAATATTATTGTATGTGAACTCCACCAAGGGTAGGTGCCTCATCTATGATCCTTCAAAGTCAAGAACACAAGAGCGCAACATGTATTCAAGAGTCTTGATGGTTCTCTCTATCTGACCATCCGTTTGAGGATGAAAAGTAGTGCTAAGGCACAGTTGAGAACCGAAAGCACGTTGGATACCTCTCCACAACCTAGAGGTAAAACGAGGATCTCGATCCGAAATGATAATCCTAGGGTCTCTATGAAGTCTCACCACCTCCTCTAGATACTGCCTCGACAAAACGTCCACTAAGCATGAATCCTTGATTGCAATGAAGTGGGCTGATTTCGTTAAATGATCCACTACCACCCAAATAGCATCAGATCATCCCGGAGCTCAAGGTAAACCTGTAACAAAGTCCAATGAGATATCCTTAGACTTCCACTGAGGAATCTCTAATGGATGGAGAAGACCACCAAGAACACTGTGTTTTGACTTCACCTTCTGGTAGACTAAACATCGATACACAACCTCCGCAACAACACTCTTCAGCCCAGGCCACCAAAACTGACTCCTCAAGGATCGGTACATGTTCATCACAAAAGAATGCACCGCTAAAGGAGAACTATGGAACTCTATGAGGACCATCTCACGCATCGCCAAGGGAACAAAAAGCCTTCCATGATACAGCACTTTGTGTTGTTCATCCTCAGACCAACCATCATGGGCATCACCACATACAACTAGGTCTCTCTAGACCTCCACCTCAAGATCCCCCAACTAGGACTCTTCCACATTTTTCATCAGGGATGAATTTACCATCATCTGAAAAAGAGAACCTCTACCTCCGACTTCTCCCATATCAAGATGAAAACCTGGCAGTTCTTCCATTACTCTCCAGGAATCACCGAATTCGCACACAACATTTCTACGTGACTTTTGGATCAGTGAATCAGACACAACATTCCATTTTCCACGTGTATACGATATTTCAAAGTCACATTCCTGTAAGAACTCCAACAAACGACGTTTTCGTAAGTTCAAGTCACACTAGGAGAAAACATACCTCAAACTCTTATGATTAGTGAAAACCACAAAGAGTTAACCAATGATGTAATGTCTCCAAAACTTCAGGGAAAACACCACATATGCCAACTCAAGATCATGGGTGGTATAGTTTCATTCATAGGGATGCAACTTACAAGACCCGGAAGAAACAACTGACCTCTGTTTCATGAGAACACAGCCAAGCACTAGATGCGAAACATCAAAGAAAACATCAAACTGAACTCCCTCAGCTGGAAGACAAAGGACTGGAGAACTTACTAACTTCTCTTTTAGATAATCGTATGAAACCTAACACTGTTCAGTCCATATGAATGCCTGATCTTTCCTAATCAAAGATTTCAGAGGAGTCGCCACTCGAGAGAAATTGGCTATGAACATCCTGTAGTGGCCTACGAGACCAAGGAAACTTCGCACCTCTAACACTATCTTGGGGGATTCCCTAGACACAACTGCTTCAATCTTCGATGGATCCACAACTACTCTCTGTTGGGGCACAACATGCCCCAAGAAACGGATATCTCGAGCCCAAAACTCACACTTCGAAAACTTCCCGAACAACTGTTGTTGTCGAAGACCTCCTAAAATGGCTCGTAGATGCTCGGTATGATCCTCTTCAGATATGAAGTACATAAGGATTTCGTCGATGAAAACTACAAATAACTTGTCTAGGAACTCACGGAACACAACATTCATCAATCCAATTAACACAGCTAGAGCATTCATCACACCGAATGACATTACAACGAACTCATAATGCCCATGACCACAACAGAAATCAGTCTTCAGGATATCCTCATCCTTTACACGCATCTGATGATATCCTGGCCGCAATTCGATCATTGAGAACCAACATGCACCTTTCAGTTGATCAAATAAGTCATCGATCTGCAGAAGAGGATAGAGATTATTTATTGACAATCTGTTTAAACGACGATAATTGACACACAACCGTAAACTGCCTCGGCCTTATTCACGAACAGAACTGGTGCACCCCATTGTGACACACTTGGTCGAACAAAACCACACTACAATAGACCATCATGCTATATATTTAGTTCTCATAACTCAGAAGGGGCCATCCTATATGGAGACATAGATATAGGAGACACTCCTGGATGTAGATCTATCCCAAACTCGATCTCTCATCGAGGGGGTAAGGATACAACATCTTCTGAAAAAACATCTGGGTACTCCTCTATGACATGGGGAAAATCCAACTACTAAACCTCTAAAGAACTCAGCATCATCTTAGTCTCCATGGATGATAATAATGGAACGCGTCTGTGACGCATCCGAGGATCTCACTCACCAACAAACACCACTGGATCTCCATCTGCACCAATGAAGACGACCTTCTCTAGAATAAATCCATGATATCTAGCACCAAATACAACCAATACATGATGAGGATAACATCATATGGTTTTATTTGCAAACATAGAAAATCTCCCCAAGAGCGTTGCTGCCCCAACACTAGCTCACAATCTCTACATACTTCAAACAAGTCAGCTCGACCTCCAACTGGCGTAATCAACGCCAATAAAACTGGAAGCCTCTATAACTCAAGTCAAAAGGCATGGAAAAGGGTAGGGGATATGAAGGAGTGTGTTGCTCCTGAATCAAACAAGTTATACACAAAGGTAGAAAACAAGAAAAGGGTACCTCGAACGACATCTGGCTCATCTGGGGCTGGCAACGCTAGAGCATGAAGATGACCACGACCTCCTCCACAGCCTCTTTGACCCTGATGAAGATGACCACCATGGCCGCACTCTACTCTCTAAGGACGGGGAGCGTCATGAGGCTATCCTCTTAATTCCCCATATACCCTCTTCTGATTGAAATCTCGTGCAACCTGCTGCTGCTTCCTTGGCTGGAACTACTTCTACAGTTGAACCTGGAGCGGAGCACCCGGTGCACGATGACTGCTCTGAATGGTCGGGCACTCCCGCTGTTGATGGCCATGACCACCATAAGAAAAACAAGCGCCTGATCCCTTGGAATATGCCTGAGAGTATTTGACTCTGTAGAAATGAGATGTGAAGTGCTGGGACATACCCCCGACTGAACGGAAAATCTTATACCATAAAAACCGGGAACCCCAGACCACAACCTTTCTTCGTGAGGAATCATGTTAATTCCACTCTCATGATGATCCAGTCCTGGCCAAAGTCCTCTTGACAATCTCCACCCTCTCCAGCACCTCGAGATATGCCTTCAACATAAATGGGGTGACCTGGCGCTGGATCTCTGGATGCAAAGCCTCCTTGTAATGCCTCGCTCTAGCCTCCTCATCAGGTAACAGGTCCGAAGTATATTGTAAAAGGTTACTGAAACGGTTTCCAAACTTTTGAAAACTGTATCTCCCCTATTGAAGGGTAAGAATCTTTTGGCGACTGGATGCCTTTGCAGTTGAGGAAAGGAACTCAACTCTAAACTTGTCTCGGAACTGCTCCCATGAGATCGCTGATTCCTTACGATCCCCGAGAAACAAGAACCACCCCGGCCTTACTGCTCTATGCAGCATCGTCGCAGCCGAGGACACCCTGTGCTCATTCTGAGCATGGATCGTATTGAATTCTATCTCGACCTCCTCCAACCAGTCTTCCATAATAGAATCTGAAACAGAGCCCTCATACTTCTGCAGACTCTAGAACTGAAACTTCCAGAGTGTCTTCCTCTATGTGTCGTCGTCATCATCCTCTACCCTACGATGACCTTCTAGAACAGCCTGCTGGACATCTTCTATGCAACCGTGATGAGGACGTCGACCGGGAGCCATACCTAAAAATTAAAAAACAATTAGAGCTCCTAAGACTGGAATATGGAAGACTCAACATTAATTAATTAATTGTTTTCTTTAATTCGTTTTATGTAAACCTATCCAAAGGACTACCCATTCAAACACATGCACAAAGAAGAATGATGCATGATCCTTTCCGAGGTCTCTACCCTGCAACCAATATCACCATGTTTAGTAGCCATTGTAAACTTCAAGTTCCTTACATCAGATCATAGGGGGAGCTAAATGCCTATGTCTCAACCGGTATCTAGTTTTTACCTCACTTGATAAACATGAATGACACTGTTTTCCTACCAACACATAAAATCTCACATGTTCCTAACTTCAAACTCCATCCTATCCCTCAAATAGACCTCTGATACTACTCTGTCATGACATCCTCCGCACAAAGTGTACCCCTCCTAGGCCAGAAATGTGAAAAGAGAGATATTGACCCCCCGAGTCCCACCTCTAGTAGGCCCCAGGTTGGCGACTAGCACCGAGGGTATAATAAGAACACAAATTGGAGGCATTACCCTCTAAGAGAACACATGCGGAAGAGAGAGATAAGATAGACACCAATCAACTCCAACTCAGAACTGAAATATAAAAGAAACCCAATTACATATATGAAATTCCATGAAAAAGTTCTACAATAGAAAGGGAAAACTACAGGTACCCAAAAGAAAGGAAAAACTACAACGACAACAAGCCCGAACAGCTCCTACAACCACAAGTTAATACTAACCAACCTGATCTTCAACCTCCTCAAAGTGACCTAAAAAACAGTTTATAAAAACATAGGGTGAGTATAATAGTATACTCAGTAGGATCCTCCCTGAAGCATCTCGTGAAAAAGTAATGAAATCATGCTAAAGCACAGTGAACAACAAATAAACTAACACGTCACCTAAACATGTATACTATGTTCCCAAGCTCACCATGGCTACTCTCACTAAGTAACTTATAGAAGAATATAGCATATAGTAAGGAATATCAAGGGTACCCCGCTACTACATCCCCACTGGTTTTCCTCTTTTCCCCAATGAAATACATTATGTGCATCTCTTTCCAAAGGCTTGCCCATATAAACTTGGTATAAGCTCCAAAATCTGCACCACATGCACCACAAAGGCATACCCATAGACACCTAGGATAAGAACCACACCGTCCTCACAAACAAAATAAACCAGGTAGTTTCCAGGAGCCACCACGGCTCGTATAACGTGTATCATACGTCGGGTATTATACCTCAAGCCATTACAGCCCATACACTGAGTAATGATCCTAAAGCCATCACATCCTATACATGTTACACCTATAGTAGTCCATAGGATACTATATCCATAATATATATGTGTGAAATAACCACAAGCCATTACTGCCCTCTACACACATATATGGGGGAAAATTAACGCTGTTCCAATGGCACTAGTATCTACCATGTGATAAGAGAGGGGCTAAAGGGGGTAGTAATCCATTCAACCTCCCATCAGAATGTTGGGGAAAACCACCACCTAGGGCTCAGAATCCCCAGGGTGTCAGTTTCCATTACTGACAAGGTAGAGTAGTGTATAGGACACAAAAAGTACAGAATATATATATATAACTCACATCTACACTATGGGCATAACCTAGTCTTATACATGGCTGTAGCTAACATCTCTCGGACTCTGAGCCCCCACTTCTAAGACTAGGTATCCTCTAAGCACACAACCAATTAAAGAGACTTATTAGGTTACTTCATTTCAAATTTTTTATCAGTTCCACTCTATGATAATTAATTCTTCCAACATTAATTAACCAATGACATCCACATTAAACTTCATTGGCATCACATTCAAAAACCAATGTCCCTTCAAAGTTCTCAACCTCATCAATAAGATTCATCAAACTCCAACCCCATGGGTTAACATAATTTATTCAAACAGTCATTACAGAATTACTTTCCCATATTCCCATGGATTCTAGAAAAGCAAAATATGCTACTAAACACATGGGGGCTCAACACGGTGAGTAGACGTACTACCCGTCAAGTCTTTTCCACCTATAGAAAGAGTGTAGACCCATTCTCCCTTGAGAGGATAAACACAAAAAGAACATGGCATCCCCCGCGTGTCTTCGCCTCCTTCAGATGAAGGTTAAGAAAGACCACCTTCCTTCAGTAGTGGGAAAAGTAAACCCAATAAACAACCAAACGAAGCACTATGCATCCAACAACCACATCCATCCCATTCCATCATCCCCGGTTTCCTCCCTAACACCCACATGCATAAACCGATGCATATCTCCACACTTGGTGCCATATTCTACCACAACCATGAGGCCTCCCTGCCTCCACATGTCACAACACCCCTCTAGGGTCAAATCACATAAACAAGCACCAAGAAAACAACACCAAATAAAATGACTTTTAGCCATAATTCACAACAAGTGGGTAACTCAGAACCCTTCATGGAATTCAACCAAGTTATTTAATCCATATTGAGTTAACAAATTCAATTCGTTGGTTCCAACATCATGAACCAATTTAGTAAGCTATCACTGAACATTAAACATGCTTACTATGAAAAATTTTATCAACATCAAATTACAACATGAACCAGGTCTGTTTTCATGCCTATTTATATTTATCCAACCCATTATCAATTAATTTCATCCTCACATTCATTTTCAATTTCATCAAGAACCCCATGCTAACAAGAAAGGCATAGATATCACACATATCAAGAAAATCAAGAGGCAAATCGTTATCACGGTACAAAGCAACATCATGCAATCAAACCAATTCTTTTAATCCAGTTCAAGTATTTAATTAGGTCAATTCCATTGCCATCCTGTGTGATTCAACATGCTATCAATACCGTTACATATACAAAAGAGAAGCAATGAATCCCCTAAATTAAAGGTTTTCAAGGAAAACCACAATGGTCGATGAAATCCCAAGAAACCGGGTTGATTCTCCAAGAATCCTCTTTAGATATCCTCTCCTAACACAACCAATACAAAAACTCATTAGAACCGACATCCACACACTTAGATCCACCCATAATGGGAATAGATCCAAGAAACCGAGATAAGCGGAGGAGAAGATCTAATTAGATCTAAGAAAACAAGCAGGAACGACTACATACCTCAAGAAACTATCTCCGATTTAACAAGGGAAGCCTCCATATCGCCTCTAAAATTATTGGGATAGGTTCTTCAACCTCCAAGGAAGGGTAATCACGAGTTATGACCGATTAGGGGCATAAACGAGGGGCTAAAGGAAAAACGAGTTAGATCCACAATTTTAGGATCTAAATTCAAGTGCCTGCATGGTTATTTCGCACGGTTTAACAAACCGTGCACTAACCGTGTGTTAGATTCTGCCTTGACAACCACTCCTCGCACTGTTAGTCTGCACGGTTAGACAAATCATGCGCTAACCGTGCATTAGCCATTGCCTCCAAGACCAGCCTTGCACGGTTTGGCCACACGGTTTATAAAAACCATGCACCTCTTGTGCGAAGGCCATAACCCTTTACTTTTCCTTAAAAGACCACCCAAATGCACTCCAAGTCACCTTGACCTCCCGGAACACCGCTAGCACCGCATTTTCACAAAGGAATAGACTGCAGAGGTCTGGGCCATTACACTATAGGTACTGGGGACATTGTTTAAGAAGTGATATGGGTATGTATTGTAAGTGAGAGTGTTCTAAAAATGAGTAAGTAAGTGAAAAGAGAAGGTTCCATTTTATATGTTTTGGGAGGGGCAATCATGTAATATTTAAAAACATTAAAATAAAATAAATTCTCATTAATATAAAAATTATCTGAAGTGGAATAATTAAAAACTATATTTGACTTACTATTTAATTAAAATAATTAATAAGATTTATATATGTTTTAGGTAATTTTATCTCATATATTTAACGTTTTATGCCATGTTAAAAATTTTAATCCTTATCCACAAACAAATTTTTTTGATGCTTATGGGATAAAAATAAACCACTAAACTAGAAAAATTATATAATAAATTTATAGTTGATTAAATTTTATAAATTTTATCATTAATATTTTCATATTTCAAGATTTTTTTGATTTTTAAATAATTATGTTAAATATTATATATCCTAATATATCATTCATTTTATTTTAATAACTATTCACACATCTTAACTTTAAAAACACAATTATCTGTAAGAAATTCATCTAAGAACTCTTTAAAAATAAAGTTTACATATTTATACACCGCATAATTTTTTTCACAACACATGTAATCCAAATTGTTTTATATGATTAGGTTTTTATAATAATTTACTTTAGTTTTTCACTTACATACACAAGAACTATTTTAACATTTTATAAAAATTTATTTTAATTATATAGTCACAAAAATTGTAATTATGTTGTAATCCTAAAAATAATTTTATTATTAATAATGTAATGTCTAATATTCAATGAAAAATTAATTTCTTCCATATATGATAATGTAGGAGAAATTTTATGGAAGATTTTCATTTTATTACTTTTCATCACATAAGATATTATTGAAGACATTATTAAAGAAAGAGGATCCATGAAAGAATAAATCAAATAATTAGATATATAATTATTAAATAAAATCATCCAATAGGATACATACATGAGGATTCTATATTTTGATGATAATTCACATTATTTTTAATCTCAATTAATGACTTTAACCCATAATTATTGAAATAATTACTTATTATCTTACTATTCATTATGACTAAAATTTATGATTAACTTAGTAAAAAATATCAAAAACTATAATTTAAAATATTTAATATATTATATTAAAATATATTTCAATAATTGGAACTATTTATTTAAAATTAAACCCCTAAAAACTAGTGAAAAAATTTTTTACATAAAAATTTCATCTAACGTGTAAAATATTTTCATAAAAAAAATAATTTAATTTTATTATAATTTATATGATTTTTTATAAATAAAATGATGTTATATTGATAAAATTTTAAATCCAAATATTTATTTTGGTATTAAAAAAACTAAAAAAAATAGTAAATATAAATTAATACATTCCATATTAATAAAAAAAGATAAAAAATTAGAAAATTATTGAAAAAGAGGTCTAAACTAAATTTTAAAATATGATTATAAAAATGATGTTAAAATTTTATAAAATTATTTCTCACGAATAAATAAATTTATTATAATATTTTCTAAAAAATATCATTAACAATTATTGATAAAATAAGGACTATTACAATATAAAATAAAAATAATAAAAATTGAATACATATTTTCTACGAGTTAATTAATATATTATTATTGAGTAGGGAATTTGTTTATGTGTATATATATAAATATATTAGTGTGTTTATTTATTTTTGTACCCTATAATTTATGACTATATTAAAAAATATATTGAAATAGCAATATTTAATTGTTATATATGCTAATTATTGAATGTCTCATCCACTATCAAACATGGTATTTTGATTTTTTTAATGTCATGGTGTTAAATTTTTTTACCCACTAATAGTAGTTTCAGGAGGTGTGACTCCATGAATTGAATTTCATAGATATGATTAACAGAAACTTATTATTAATGTATATGATTAATCATTATGTTGAATGTTGTTCATTTTCTAGTGAGAAAAAAAAACGTTGTATGGATATGGAAAATAAATATGTTTGTAGAATTATACATAGTTAAATTATGTTTTTGACTCACAATCAATTTCATATTGCTGTGTTATATAGATATTATAGTGTGATTTCTTTTAGCAATGGTTGTTTTGTCCCTCCTTATAAAAGATGTATTGTGACCGTTGGTGGATTGGATTTGGAATTATATTCCATTTTTATAGTTAGGTATATGAATATTCTACATGATATATGGGTTTTTATGGGCCATTGGGACCTTTTGAGTGTTAATAACCTTGATATGGCTGAGGAATAGAATGCAGAATTGCATGGGCATGTATGATGTAAAGTGATTATAGTGTCTTTTATATCCTGTGAGGATTTGGATGTTGGGCTTGGTTTGAATATTATACTTCTTAGTTTTTATATTGTTTTTTGACGATATAGTGGATCATTATACAAGTGTTTCAGATCTTGGATTGGTAGAGTGTGGGTATATGAATACTGTATTTGACTAACTCTAGATATATAGGTGATCATGTGATTGGACTTGGAATCTGTGAGATGATTTGAATTGTGGGATAAGAATCTCTATGTAATTCTGGATAGATAAATTTAAAATTAAATAGATTCATGCTCATTATGTGCGGTACATGGCCCTAGGTTTTATGAAGTGTGACAGATTACAAAATAAGTACATTTTTTAATTTTTTTTTGAGTTTACACCTGTTGGGATGGATGATTATGATATTGTTATTTGAATAAGAACTAGAGAGAATGTATATTGGTGGTTTAATCATCCTAGTAAGAGGATAATTAATATTTTCAAGGATCTTCATGTAAATACTCATTATGTGAGGGAATGGGTGTTCTTATTCGTTGAAATATCTATTTGATTTATAGATGAGTTAGGGGATAAGTGAGGGTAAAAAAATGTATTTTAAATTATTATTAGAAGAATTGTGTATTGTCTTTATCATGTGAAGGAATGGTATCCCTCATAGGATTGATTATACATAAGAAATGAATTATAAAACCATTGAATGGTACTTCTATTCTTAGTCCATGATAGAGGTATTTTTGAATAGGATTAGAATTTATTATGAATAAAAACACACATGAGATGTTGGATCTCATAATAGTTAGTTCGTTAGTAGATTAATAAGGGAACCCATATTATGGAGATACTCCATTACTTTTTTAGATTTTCTACCTCATTTCATATATATTTTATTAAATATCAGGGATGAAATATCAAATAGGATGAGAATGGGTAGTGATCAGTGATTCATGTTGATAATTATATCTAAGGTGTATGATTATGAAAAGTAATTTCATTTATTAATTGATAAGATGTGCGCTATGGAGATCATGTGTTTCAATTCTATATATTAGTGATACTGATAATCCTACATTGGGTTGAATAAATATTTTATAGAAGCAAAACCCTAGTGTTTTTTGGGTCCTTGTTGTTGTGATAATATTTATTAGATTGTTGATATTAAATAAACAAAATTTGGAAATGTTAGATATGAATTTATGTTTTTATATAGTGAATGGAAATTTGGGATTCATTTTTTATGTCAAATAGATTCAAAGTTACATCAATGAACTTTGGATAGAACAATGTGTGATATGTGAGTGATATATATTATAGATGAATATAACATCAGAATCATATTTTGAAAGTATATTTTGTTTTTCAATGATCCAATAATTGAATACCATAAAGTGATGGGATGTGACTTAATTATTAGAATTTGGAAAATATTATGATGAATTCAAGAATTAATACATCATGACCATGATATATGATGATGTGTTGATGAGTGAGGCTATGATTATTTGTAAAAAGTTATCCATTAGAAGGAAAAATGGTATTTTCATGCATGATTATATGAATTTATGGGGAAAAATCATTAGGGGCACCATATTTTTTATAATATGTGTCATTCAGTGATTTATCCAGGTTTTTTGTAAATGTTGGTTTATTGGTGTTTAATGTACGGATGGTGGAAATGAATATTATTTTGTTATCAATTGCGAATGAGGAAATATACTAGTATTTGATCTATGAAAATTTATGTTTATATATGATTTCAATTTCTTAATATGTATTAAAAGCCTTATTTTGTGGGACTTTTTTATGGACCCTTATATTTATGGGTCATTGTTTTGAAATCAAATATTGTCTTTTGGTTTTACTTCTAGTTTTAAGTGACCCCATAATAGAATTTTCCTGCATTTGTGTCATTATGCTCTTATAGGGGAGGATCATGCCATGATTCATAGCTAATTTAGGATCATTTCATATAAATGGAATACAGAATTACAAAAAGGTAGTGTGTATAAGGCCCCAACCTTAAACATTACTTAATATTGAGATATTTCAAGAATACACATTGAGGATCTTTTTAGGTTTACAGTTTTACAGAATTAGATAATAAATCATGCATTACATTCCACTTTTAAACAAATTGGTTACATAAAAGATAGTATTCATTATTCCCATTAACGGAAAAATATTTTAAATAAAACATGGATTCTTTCTTGACACTTCCTTGACACTATCATTATATAATGTACCTTTCCCTTGACCTGTGAAAAACATTTCAAAAACATGGGATGAGCATAAAAAGCTCACCAAGTAATATAAAAATATGAAAAGGAAACATTAGTACATTTATACATAAGAATCAATGTAATAACACTTTACTAATAAATTATAATCACATTAACATAGATCATTAAATCATAAGATTTATGAATAACTAATAGAAATAATAATACATAAAGCTAACTTGCGGCATTCATAATATTCTTACGTAGGGAGTAACCCTCATGGTTACGTTTGGAATACCCATCATAGTATATTCCCTAAATCTTTTTGGAGAAACCTTAACGTTTAACTCCTTCACATTACCCAATGCATTGGAGAGCTATATCGGGCTCACCCACACATAGCTTTTCACGGGACCACTTGTCTTCATAACAAATTTTCTAAGAACCATAACATAATCATATCACATAAAACATGCATAAAGGAAACATAACATTTCCACATTTCTACCACAATATATTAATACAACACATTGATAAAATAAGAACATTATAAAAGCCATTTTCAATACCAAAATAAATGAAAAGTAATGCATGGAATTTATTTCTAATTTTTTTTAAAAAAGTTATGGCTTGTAGAGGAAGCCAAAACTCAAATAATGGTCACGACGGTAGAGAAGTCATTGTCGCCGCATACGTACAACAAAAAAATTTAATTTTGTCATTTAGTAAAACTCAACGTATAAAAAAGATTCATTTTTAATAGAGGTAAAATTCAATGGGGTTTATACACTGTATAAAAGAACGTTGTGTATAAAACAAAATATGCCTCAATGAAAAAAGATTTAGACGAAGTCCCTTATCTCAGGTCCGACATGACTCGATCGTTCTTTAACGTCCTGAATAATAAACTTGAGTTGATTTATACTTGATTAAGAACCTTTTTCAAGTTCATTATTTATTTTATATCACTTATTACAATGTTGTGAATAATATTTAATTATTTAAGTTAATAATGTTCGTTTTGTTGATCATTAGTACTTGAGTCAAAAATAAACTCTTTATAATTACAAGTTGTTCATGTGGTAAAATATCCATTAATCTAGAATTATTTTTATGATTTAGATATCATATATAACATATATATCCAGTATATACATGAATTTATAATATTACATAACATTTAGAGGTATGAAATGAAATGCACTGTTCATGGAGACTGTAAGCCGTACGTATGCATGAACGGTACTTTCATTTCTATTTTGTATTTTATGGAATGGAATATAATAATATAAATGTATATTATAATTACAGTATAATATCATATATAATATCATTAACTCCATCCTTTATACATCTCACATATGGCATTAACGAATCAAATCACTTTGAGGGTGCGGTAGTCCGCATTTCCTAAAATGAAGACATCACGTTTACCCATAATGGAAACCATAAAGGTATTCCATAAATATAAAAATACCGAAGCTTAAGGAAACGATAAACATATAATATATCATATATAAATATAGTGACATCTTAATGACCACCTTTGAAGGTGTTAGAAGAATATTGAACAATCATCGTTTCGTGAGGTAGAAATTCACCATCCACGGAAACAGTATGCTCTTTAAACATTAGATGTATGTCTGTTTAATTATAGCTTGAATAGTTCTTATAAAAACATCCTAGTATATTGAAGATACTTTTTTTGTTACAAATGAAATGAATAAAGAGTATAGGGGGTTGGAAGACCAAAATAAAACAAAAGAACATTAGAGAAGACATTACCTTTAAAATGGGTAACTCCTCTTGGTTTGTACAAAAAGGGTTTCTTGAAGAGATTTATGACTAAGGTAAGGCTTCTAAGATGAAGATATGGATTTAGAGAGATAAAATGAGCAGATATTGGCCAATCATATGGATTTAATGGTGTGGGTAAACATGTAGAGGTGGGGCCGTTTTATAAGAGTAGAGGAGGGGCACTCTTGGAAAGTTATAAAATTTTACTTTATATTAAAATGAGTTTCGGATTTTAAAGGTCACACATTGATATATTTCGAGGATAAGGTGATAAGGGTTCTAAATATACTCATCTAATCGGTCTTTGACAAGTGTAAGTCTTAGATTTTATCTTTTCATTTTATTTAAATCCTTCATTAATGAGATAATCACTGCATCATCATGATGTCATAATTAATTTAAATTATTTAATGTCTAAATATTATTAAAAAAATACAATGATGTAGGAAATATTTTTATCTATCCAATTACTAATTATATTCCAAGAGATTATTTATGTAGACAAAATTAAAAAAGTTTTACTGGGGTGATTCATTCTTCAGTGATATTCTTCTTTCTTTAAAAATAAAATGATAAAGTGTCACTTTCACCCAAAAGGGATTCCATGGGGTACCATAGTTTGGCACAAGGAATCCCATGGTCGGCCATGACAGAACCGGTAGCATTAGGATCCATGTTGGTGTCATTTTTTATTATTATGAAATTTTTTTATTACCCTTTACTACCCGATTAATAATTAATCATGATAATTAAAGATAATTACTATAGTTACTATTCATAATGTCCAAAAACAAAAGAGTATTAATTACATAATATAGAAATATTAATTCTAAATATGGAATTCATTTTACCAAATTTAAAACACCAAAATTGCAATCATTAATTTAAAAATAATTCCCGTTGTCAAAACAAATAGCGGGTTTTTAGAAACAATTTCTATCAAAAGTTTGACAATTGTTTATATCCAATTTCAAAGTGAAATTAATCCTAATGACCAACATTGGATTAAATGGTAAAAATATATTCTAATTACACTTTAAAACCAATTATAAAGATAATATATCCATATAATTAAATTAGATGAAAAAGCTGTTTTGATGTAAAATGTAGTATTCTTCACTATTTATTAAAAAATGAACATTGTCAGAACAATACCAAAAATTAATCCAAGGTAAATTTCAATGTCCCAATCATAAATAATAAGTTTATTTTGAAAAATAGAGCTTATAAAATTTTCAAAATATAGATTTAAAAATGGTTCGCCAACAAAAGGTAGTACAACAATCTTTTAAAAATATTAGAGAAATCTATGCTTAAGATTGGATTTATTCTCATTTTAAGTCTTTAAAACACTATCTATTTCATAAATAGACATAGATAAGAAAATATATTCTTCATTACTTACTTGGGATGTTACATCCTTCCCCTTATTAGAAAATTTCCTCCCCGTAATTTATTTACTTATCGAATAAGTGGGGGTATTTATCCCTCATTGCATTTTCAGATTCCCATGTTGGCTCTTTCAATCATGTGGTTTTTCCACAAAACCGTTACTTGATGAATCACCTTATTCCGAAACATTTTCTCCCTGTGGTCAAGAATCTGGATTGGTAGTTCTTCATAAGATAGATTATCTTACAGCTGTACTACATCCGGACTCAAAACATGAAATGGATCTGGCATGTACTTCTTTAATATTGAAACATGAAAAACATTGTGTACCTGAGATAAACTCGGGGGTAAATCCACTCGGTATGTAACTAATCCAACTCTCTCCATAATATCATATGGTCCAATTAACCTTGGACTCGGCTTTCCTTTCTTACCAAATCGCATAACACTTTTCCATGGTAAAACTTTGAGAAAAACAAGATCACCTACCTCAAAAGAGAGATCCTTCCTCCTATTGTCTGCATACCTTTTCTACTTGCTCTAAGCTGTTCTCATGTGTTTCTATATCAGTTGAACATTTTCTTCCAACTCTTCTACCAATTCTGGTCCCATCAACTTCATTTCACCCACTTCATCCCAAAAAGATGGAATTTGACACCGCTTCCCATATAATTCCTCAAATGGTGCCATCTGTATACTGGAATGAAAACTATTATTATAAGAAAACTGAACCAAAGAAATATGTTGGTCCCAACTTCCCTGATAATCCATCGAACAAGAACGTATCATATCCTATAATGTCTGAATTGTTCATTCTGACTTCCCATCTGATTGAGGATAAAAATCTGTACAAAAATTAAATTCAGTACCAAATGACTTTTGAAGGCCTTTCCAAAAGTTAGTAGTGAACTTGGGATCACAGTCAGATAAAATGGAGCGAGGAACTCCATGTAACCTGAAAATATCATTAAGATACCAATGGGAAAGTTGATCTTGGGAAAAAATTATCTCATATAGAAAGGAAATGAGCAGATTTATTCAAGCGATCAACAATATCCTAGATTGCATTATTACCTCGATGTGTCTTCGGCAGCCCCACAATGAAGTCCATGGATATATTCTCCCATTTCCACTCTGGCACTAGTAAAGGCTGAAGCATCCCTTTCGGTAACTGCCAATCTACTTTAACTGGTTGACAAGTCAAACACCTCACAGTAAAATCATCAATATCACTTTTCATTCCGTCCCACCAGTAATACTCCCAAAGATCTCTATACATATTAGTACTGCCTGGATGAACTAAAAACAGAGAACTATGGGCTTTAGGTAATAACTTTCTCTTCAACTTTGAATCACACGGAAAACACAATCTCTTCCTAAATATGAAAACACACCCATTATCAATGTTGAATTCAGGCAACATACCCTTCTGAACCAGCTCTGTCTTTTTCTGCAACTCATTGTCTTGTTTCTGTGCTTGCTTAATTCTATCTGATAAGGAAGATTTGACTGATACCTAAAACAAAACAGAAGGAAATCCTGCACCAACAACTTCTATTCTAATGTTTATCAAATCCTTAACCAAATGATCATGTTACAAATGCACCATTGTTAATGAAGCATTACTTTTTCGACTCAAAGCATCATACACTTTATTTGATTTTCCCAAATGTTAATGAATTGTACAATCATAATCATTGATTAATTCTATCCATCTCCTCTGTATCATTTTCAATTTATTATAACTGAATATATACTTTAAACATTTGTGATCAGTATATATTTCACACTTTACACCATACAAATGATGCCTCCAAATTTTCAAAGAGAAAACAACAGTAGATAATTCCAAATCATGTGTAGGGTAATTTACCTCATGAGTTTTTAAATGACGTGAAGCATAAGAAATTACCTGATCATTTTGCATTAGGACACAACCATGTCCTTTTAATGATGCCTCACTGTAGATAATAAACTCCCCATTCCTAGAAGGTAGTTCCAAAACTGGAGCATTCACCAATCTTATTTTCAGTTCCTGAAAACAATCATCACATTATTTTGTCCAGATAAACATAACACCCTTCTGAGTTAGCGTTGTTATTGGACTAGATAACTGGGAAAAATTTCTAACAAACCTTCGGTAATAGGTTGCCAAACCAAGGAAGATATGAATCTCTATTAAATTTGTGGGTCTTGGCCATCCTTCAACAACCTTTGTTTTTGCAGGATCAACCGTTATTCCATCTTTAGAAACAATATGACCAAGGAAATAAATTTTTTTCAACCAAAACTCAAACTTTCTGAATTTCACATACAATTTCTTTTCTTTTAAGTTTTTTAAAATAACCCTTAAATGTCTTTCATGATCCTCTTACTTTTAGAAAACACCAAAATATCATCAATGAAAACAACCACAAACATATCCAAGAACTCATGGAAAATTCTATTCACAAGTTCAATGAATATAGCATGTGCATTGGTTATCCCAAAAGGAATTACTAAAAATTGATAATGGCCATATCTTGTATGAAACATGGTCTTCGGAATATCTTCTTCCTTTACCTTCAACTAATGGTACCCCAATCTCAGTTCAATATTTGAAAATTACTGAGCACCCTGGAGCTGATCAAACAAATCATCGATATGAGGCATAGGATATTTGTTCCTAACAATGATGTTACTCAAGGCTCTATAATCAATGAAAAGTCTCATTAAACCAGCTTTCTTTTTTAGAAATAAAACAGGAGCACCCCATGGTGAAGTTCTAGGTCGAATGAAACCTTTCTCTAATAAATCTTGTTATTTCTCCTTCAACTCTAAAAGTTCAATTTGAGCTATTTGATAAGGGGGTTTTGAAATTGGCTTAGCTTCAGGAAATATGTCACTAGTAAATTCAACTTCCTGATATGGTATTATTCCAGGAAACTCATCCGGAAAAACATCAGGATACTCATTTACCACTGGCACATCATTAATCTAAACTGTTCCTTTGTTTTTAACAATATGTGAAAGGTAACATTCATTTCCATCTTTTACAAGTTACTCGGCCTCTTGATATGTTATCAACATTAAGGGTTCATTCATGTACACGAACTAAAAGTATCTCTGAAAAGAAACTTCATTAGCTCTACAGTCAAACATAGCACGGTAAATAAAATAGCCAATCCATACCCAGGATAACATCAAACTCTACTAGAGGTAAAACAATAATGTTTGCAAGTAGGTTCTTTCCACGGATAAGTATAGGATGATTATTATAAATTCTTTTTTCCTCAACATTTACTCCAGGTGTTTTCCCACATGTTTAGGAATCATTTCTTGAGATGGTATTCCCATTTTACTAGAAAAGTTTTCAGAGATGAAAGAATGAGTAGACCCAGAATCAAACAACACACTGGAATAATCAGAAAAAAAAAGTACCTGATACCACTTCATTTGATGGCCCAACATCTGCTGAAGTAGTTGTAAAGGATTTCACCACCCCTTTCTGCTTGTAGTATAACTGCCTTCCATCACTCGAGCTCTTTGTCGGACACTCGTTTGCATAGTGACCCATCTCATTGCACTAAACAAATTTCACTAACTGTAAATAAAATTTGGTCTTACAATCACCTTGATCTTTTTCAGTGCAATCACTAGCCTTATGTCCCATCTTACCACATCAATAGCACTTTCCAAAATTCAAAAGACATTCCCCAGTATTCCTTTTACCACATTTATCACAAACTGAAAAATTAGTTTTCTTACCATCAGACCTTTTTAAAGAATTCTTTCCTTTCTCCTACCACATCGGTCTCTTCTTCTGTTGGTTGTTATAGAACACTTGATCATCGGAAAACTCCATTTCCACCTTCTCAGCACATCAAACAAGCTTTTTATAACTCTTGAAATCATGAGAAGCTAAAGCCCTTCAATATTTTGGCTTTAATCCTGATTAAAAACAATTGATTTTACTATCAAGGTCTCAGATAAAATTTTGAGCGTACCTTTCCAATCTAATGAACCTTTCTTCATAAGAAACCAATGAGTCATCCTCTTTCCTCAATTCCAAGAATTTTTCTACCATCCAATGTCGAACAGCCTTAGGAAAATACTTCTGAAGAAATATACCTTTGAATTCATCCCAGTCGAGAGCATCAATCTCAACAGTATCCCTGATATTTTTAACCATCGACCACAACTGATCTGCTTCACCCTCCAAATGGTAAAGTACAAGACTAACCTTTTGATTGTCTGGACACCCCATGACATCAAAAATCTTCTCCAGTGCTTTAATCCACCTTTTAGCTAGCACATGGTCAGATGATCCTCTGAATGATGGGGGATGTTGCCTCATGAAATTTTCCACCACTTAAATGTTCTTCTGTGGTTGATCTGAATGATCTCGTGCATTGATACCACCACCATTTATCGCTTCAGTCGACTATTCCATTACTGCAACAAACTATTCAGTTCCCATTACAACCATCTCAGGATGCTGATTCAGAAGGAAATTTCCTTCTGTATGCCTTCCTAGCACATCTTCCCTGTTTCCTTAGTGGAAAACCATTCCGAACAAACATGTCTTAGATAAAGCAACATGGTAATCTTCAAATGCTATATCATTTCAATTTGAACATAAAAAAAATATTTTTGGATAATCATTTAATATATTTCTAACCCCTAAAGTTATCTAAACCGACCATTGATACCAACTATAAGGCCCGAGCCTTAAACATTACCTAATCTTGACATTTTTCAAGAATACACATTGAGGGTCATTTCACGTTTAGAGTTTTAGAGAATTAGATCATAAATCATGCATTGCATTCCACATTTAAACAAAGTGGTTACATAAAATATAGTATTAATTTTTCCCATCAATGAAAACATATTCAAAATAAAACATGGATTCTTTCTTGACACTTCCTTGACTACTATCATAATATCATGTACCTTTCCCTTGACCTATGAAAAACTTTTCCGAAACATGGGATGAGCATTAAAAGCTCAGTAAGGAATATAAAAATACAGAAAGGAAACATTAGTACATGTACACATAAGAATCAATGTAATCACACCTTACTCATAAAACTTAAGAATGTTAATATACCTCATTAAATCATAAGATTTATGAATAACTCATAGAAAAAAATAAGACATAAAGGTAACTTGCGACATTCATAACATTCTTACATAGGGAGTAACCCTCATGGTTACGTTTGGAATACCCATCACAGTATATTCCCTAAATATCTTCGGAGAAACCTTAACGTTTAACTCCTTCACATTACCCAATGTATTGGAGAGATATATCAGTCTCACTCGCCATTATTTATTCACAGAACCAACCATCTTCACAACAATGCCCAAGAACCAAAACATAATCATATCAGATAAAATATGCATAAATGAAACATAACATTTCCACATTTCAATCATAGGATATCAATAAAACACATTGATATAATAAAAACATTAGGAAATCAATTTTCATTACAAAAAAAAAAAAGAAATGTAAACCATGGTATTTATTTTAAATTTTTTAAAAAAAGTTATGTCTTGTAGAGGAAGCTGAAACTCAAATAATGGTAATGGCAGTGGAGAAGTTGTTATCTCCGCATACATACGACAAAAAAATTAAATTTTCTTTTTTTAAATTATATCATGTAATATAATTATTTTGTTTTATTTTTAAATATTTTTCTCATATAAAATGGGAGAAAATTACTCTAAAAAATTAGATTTCATCATTATGTTTTAGTGAAATTCCCGAAATATGATGTTCATGTATTTAATCACAACATTTTACATTAAATAATATAGAAGAAATACATTTCCAGTCGTATTAGAAATAGTAAAATATTAAAAATTCCATTTTTTTTTCTTTTTAGTTCCTTAATTTTTTTAATATTTATGAATTATGATGTAATGAGTCATATAATATCCACTAGATAAAATCGAAAATGAACTACTTGGAATATATCAAAAAAAATATTATTTTAGATCGACATATTTTATTTCCAGAAAAAAACATAAATATAGAAAATAATAATAAAATTATGGAAAATAAAAAAATAAAAAATGGTGTAAATTATGGGATGAAAATTATTTATACACTAGTTGGAGATTCATGGTTTCTTTGTCTGTGTTGGGAGATTATTTAAACCATAAAAAATAAAATTTTAACTAAATCACTATTTATTATAAAGGGTAGAGGATAATTCTTATTTGTAGTGTTACATAAAATGTTGAATATCATGCATTAAAACAAATTTACTTGTACTGCATTAGAACAATGAATCACCCAAATTTTATTATAGAAGAAACATTATATGCCAAACTGAAACATCCCTCATCTGACTTGTAATATATGATTGTGTTTTTTCATGAAACTGTGTTCTAAATAATGTCATATGTCTCTTAATGAAACATTAAAAATATATATAAGTCATTTTTGATATGATTAATGGCCTACAATATGATGTTGTTGTAATATGTGGTTTGGATTTCATTTGAAACATTTTTTGAGTAATTTCTTAGGTACTAATCTATTAATCCACATATATACCCTCTATGTTTACATGTTCATGATTTATCAAATTCAATTAAACTATATGATTAATATTACACCAATAAATCTTGTTGTTTATTTGAAACTCATTAGTTTATGAAAAAAACACTATATTGGTTCATAGATTTTTTATTATTAAAACCCAAGTTTCTCTTGGGATTTTATATGTTCATCCATTATTTGTATCATTGTAACATAAAATACCCATGTTTGTTTTTGATGAATTTTACAATACATTAAATGCTATATGTGTTCAACATTCCTTGTAATATATTCATACACACACAAATATATATATTATTAAAATATTAAAAATCATACATTATAAAATAAAATAAAATTTTACTAATTAAATAATTATATAATAATATAAAAACAAGAAATATAAATATTATAATATTTAACTATTAAGTAGATTAATGGAAGAACATTAATTCATTCATACAAAACTAAAAAAATAAATGTATTATTATCAAGACAAATAATCCTTATAGAACATATAAATGAAAAAAAATTATAAATAATGAGATTAATATTATAATTATCCAAAAATAGAAATAAAAATTGTAAAGAGTTAGTAAAAATTATACCTCTTCTTAATAATTATAAATCCCAAATTTACTCTACCCTTTTCTCTAAAGGTATGAAAGTTAAGATGATAAATAGTATAAAAAGAATTTATAATGTGATTAAAGGATAAGTAGGTTACAAGAATATATCACGTGAATTAAAATAAATAAATTTATGTCATATATAAAATAAATATGATATACAAAATAAATGACATAAAAAACATATGATTGTACAGAAAACCCTCTCTAATCAACAAATTCCTTTGAAAATGATAAGAAAAAATATGATATAAATTTTTGTGAACCCACCTATATCAATTAATTTGTAGGAGGATCCAAAAATATAATAACTATATTCAATAAATTAATAAAATATTTTTAATGAATTATATATATTCATAATATCTTATCTAATTTACAAATGACAATCAATAACTCACATCACATAACCAAATATTATTTTAAGGATAAATGTATATACACAGATATTATAAGATGAAAAATAATGTGTACATCCTTTAAAATGTAACTAAATTAAGAATTAAATTTATCATTTGCCAATTTTTTTTGTTTAAGGCCATTTAAGAACCCATGACGAAGAAGGGGTTTTTATTTTAACATTTAAATACATCATAAAAGTAAAATATATCTTGATATCCAGTGGAAGAAAAATTAATAATGAATAATCTGAAGAATAATTCTAAAAATAACCATATTTAAATAAAATAATTCCATAATAGCCTATGATTACCATTTACATAGTAGTTCAGGTGTGGAATCATTTCATTCATGGTATATTTAAAAAGAATTTTTTTTCATTTCATAAAATGAAATTATTTTTTCATAATGCTCTCTTCCCAAAACATGTATAGAAAATGGATATTTCAAACATTTAATATCACTTTTATTATTCTCATTATCTTTTATTAATTCTTCCAAATCCCTACACTACTTATCAATAGTTAATGAATAAGAGTTAATTAATTTTTCTTTTTTCTTCTGTGAGTTATGATACCTCTTTGTCAATAAAAAAACCCTAAAAACATATTATCTTTCATCATGTGTTACTTGTAAAAAATATTTTATATTGACTATTTAATGTTTTATTTAATCAAGCTTTTAATTTTATTCTTCTACAATAGGTTTATTATACATAGAATAAAAATTTGAATCATAATAGCAGTCAAAACTCTTATCACTAACCTCAATCTCTTTTTTCCATACAACATAGATTAGTGGATTATTTTTCTATTCTACATTCAACACATGAGTATGCGTATTTCTTATAACTCCATGAACCAATGCTCCCTCTTCTATTTCTCCTGGCCCATGTATGTAATTTCTTTTCATGGATTATTAAATAAATTAAATTCATACTTATTATATCTTTATTTATGATATTCAAAATAGATAAAATTAGAGTTGAAATTTTATCTTGAGTTAACAATCCAATCATTAGTACAAAAAATTCATTTATCTATTCTAAAAATTTTTATCCATGTTTTAATTGTAAAATTATTTCAGAATATGTGTTATCCGTAACTTCCCTTCAGTTGAGTTACATAAATCAATATAAAATCAACCATATGAATTGATAAAAATATTTATTGAAATATGCTCATTTGTATCATGAACCATATTATCATTGATTTCCAATACCATATCATACTATTAAACTATTTAAATTAATGAATAGATTGCATATTTAGTATAAAATTAATGTTTATAATACAAAAATTATTATGATTCAACTTCTCATGCAGTTTATAATGAATCCTCTAAACCATAACATTATTCATTAGTGCATTTATATTGGAATCCATTTCTTTCAAAAACATATTAAACATATCATACATTTCATCAAAACATTAATTTAAAATGATTTTAACTCTTGAAATTGTTTTTATGTATTCTATTATTAGTTCTCTACAACATGTATGTGAATTTATGAGTACCATGTAATGTTATCCAAGTTTTAAAATTAATTTAAGACAAAAATATAGGACTTTGAAAACTTATACAAATTTAAAAGTAATGAAATAGCCTATAATTTTAATTCAGAATTAATTTGTTACAATCATTACCAACCAAATAATGAAGATCACATTATACTAATTAATATTGTATTGAGATAATATTACATTATTTAGTACCATTTTTTTCAAATATCTCGATTATAAATTTTTGAAATTTGTATTCATTACCATTGAAGTGCAGTGGCCTATGTATATTTGAATTATCAATAATATATTGACATTATATAACAGAAAAAAATATTTCCCTTCCTCTTGTTATGATCATAAAAAATAATTTTAATAAAATATATATAATCAAAAATACATATAAACATGTTAAAATATATAAATAAAAGGTAGTTATCTATTATCAATTGAATGTTCCCAAAATTGGGATTATAAGAAAAAGTGGTTAAAAGTTTTTCAATCGGAAATAATCAATATAATTTTAATAAAAGAATACAATGCAAAAAAATATATAAAGTCATCGATATAATAAATATATTATGCTGTTAAGAAATTAATATTATATAAATATAATATTAAAATAGTTCATATCAATAATATGTTATATTTACTATTTATAAAATAAATCTGTGTGTTTATAAACACATTAGATACTATCTATTTTAATAAGTGTATTACAATCCAAATATTTGACATGTTTTAAGGTCTATCCCAAGCATTTACAAGCTTTTATTATAATTGTAATATTTTTATAACATGGGTCCTAATTAGTCTATCATTTATCTAGATAGAGTCAGAAATATTTTTTTCTACTGATTACATATGATTAATATGACTCTTAATGTTCATATATGGTATATTATGTTTCTGAGTTGGTTTTAAACCTAAAAAAAGTAAAACAATTATAAAATTTTTGCAAAAGTAATGAATACAACCAGAAGAAATAAAAAATGTAGACTAATGTGGCATGTTGATGATGATATTTTTTCTGGAACTTTTAATATAGGATTGAAATAATTAATGTAAGGACCTTACCATAAATTTTCATCAAATTGAATCTTTATTAAATACATAACATTATTTAATTATTAGGAAATTTTCATGTTTACAGTTTAAGATAATTAGTTCATAAATCTTACATAATAAGCACCCAAAATAATAGTTGGAAATCTCCACTTAGAATACATTTATCATACAAAAGATAAAATTGAAAATTAAAATTGTTTTACATAATGAAATATCTTCATTATTTTCAACATTAAATCTTATTTAATCTTATACATACTTAACCCATGAGAAAAAAGTTTTCAAATCTGGGATGAGCATAAATATTTTTGTTGAGGATATGAAAACATAAAGAAACTAATTAGTCTAATAAAAACCATGAGAAAATAATTGATAATCTTCATTTATAAATTTTAAATTTAATCTTAATAAAATATTTTATTATCTTTTAAGTTTATATTTATTGAAAATTGAATTAGGATACCCTCATAAAAAGTAACATGGACTGATCCCCCACATACTTGAAGGATATTTTACATCCCTATATATTGGAAGCTATCACTCCAACAATAATAATTACATGATGGAAGAAGTTCAACCAACCTGAAGAAGAAAACATAGATTATATATACACAAAAGAGATGTAAAGTTTTAAATAATAAATATGATCATATATTCTATAAAAAATATTAGAAAATGAAAAAAAAATTAACCATAAAATAACCCAAATAATAGGTTTGATAATTGAAAATCCAAGAAGAAAAATACTACTCCATGTGATAATGTGGGAAATTTCTAACTATCTCACCACTAGCTATTATACACAGTTCAATGAAAACCTCCCCAACTCATTAAAACACCTTGTGTTTTCTTATATCAAAATACATAACAATTTCTACACAAAACAAATGGGGTGGAAAATATGTGCATTAAATAGGTTCAATATGAATCCACCAAGGTGTTCCATATAATGTATCTTTATAAACAATAAATATAATATTATTTTAATGAAAAATGGAATTATTAATAATAATAATATTCTTATTAAAAATAATCTAAATATTACCTTAGTTCTATAGTTCAAAAATTAATCTGAGGAAAAAATTCAAATTAAATATTCCCAAAACATTTATCAATGTGAATGTATGTATATAACATCCCAAGTAGTATAAAACAAAATCAAAGGTAAATAATGATATAGGATCCAAACATGTTTTCTTAACAGACTACATGTATTATAATTAATCAATAATACATAATCAAGCCCTTATATTAGATGCATTGGGAGAAAAAGAAACCCCCTTGAGTGAACCCCAAAAAAATATCAGTATTACGAAAATAGAATATTGGTCACATAATTAATACAAACAAACCAAGGGTGATCCCCTTGATAATACATTAATTGTGGTCTAAAGTAACAACTTCTACTTATGTACCTAATGATTCAGATATGTTGATATTATAAAATCATTTAAAAATGGCATTTCACAATCCTTTTAAAACAACCCAATAATTATTCAAAACATTATTTAAAACCCATTTAAAAAAATGTAAAATATATATTTTTTACTTTTAAAAAAACATATTGGAAAACTATATTTTATTAAAAATCCATTTATTCAGGCCAAAAAAATAAGAAATCATTATTTTTGAAAACAATATGAAACATGAGAATCCATAATTCATTCAAAAAAAATGGATAGATATGGAATAAAAAACAAAAAAAGTTGTCGCATTCAATAAATGTGGTCCAAAAAATAGGAAGGGACACAAATGAAATAATAGAGGTCCCTAATTGAATAAAAAATCATAATGTCTATTTCACGATTAAAGGGGTTGGCTGAGATGTTAAATTAACACAAACCTTGATGAACTTGCATGACACACGTCATCCAACATGAGGGTTATCCCTCAGAATAAGATTTTACAATAAATCTATAAATAAAAAAAACACTAATGTGTCAAAAAATGAAAAAACACATTGAAATGTAATGACCACGACAAACAAAAATAAATAATCTAAATGTTTGGTTATGAGGGATAAGTGACATAGGTGCAATATAGATCAAATACCGAAGAAAACCATCCAGAAAGAGGGCAGATCACCCAAATAACACAAAAAATAACCCACGGTGCATGAATGGGAGGAAAAAAATATTGAATAAATGGTTCGGTGTATAATGGAAAAAAAAAACTGGGACATATTATTTATTATGTAAACACGTCATATATGGCACAAATACCCAATAAATCATATATACTAAATAACATGTCGCCTCATATTAAAGATACATTGGATCGATAATTTTATGATGTAAATGAAGGAATAATAATGTAAATGGAATTTATGGTGTAAAAATGTATTATACATATATAAAGTTTCTTATAACCCAAGAAATCCCATAGCTAGTGCCCAAATGAGGACTTAACCGTAATCTAAAACATATGATATATAAATTTCTAAAAAATAGTGAGACCACCATGTAATGATGAAACTAGAAAAAGTAGATCCTAAACCCTTCTAACATGAAAAATAACTCATAAAAATCAAAACTAATACCTTAAAAATCTAGGATTTTACACTCTCTCCACCAGAAGACGTTCAGTCCCCAAAAAGTCATGTGGAAGAAGGATTCTCAGGAAGGACATGAGATTATTTCTCCCTCACCGATTATTCACACTATTAAGCCTCATGATAATATATATATATATATATATATCACCATAAAACTATAAACACTGAGATAACCCACCCATTAAGGAAATTCTCATGGGAATTAAGGATCTCAAATAAATTTTGTAAAAATAAAACATCTGAATCCATATCTATATTTTATGAATATAGAACATTATAAAGATCGTAATATTACCTCTGAATATGAGGTATGTGTAATAAATATGGATAATTTTTATCATAATTTACAGTTATATCTTATATGCAACCTGAAAGAAAATCATTGACCTCAAATTCCCTAACATATATTAGAGCCAACATTCGCTATTTTCTATATTATAGTGACCCAACTAAAGAGAAACATTTCATAGAATATAGTCACCTTCTAAAAACATCAAATTATATCATAAATGATACATATAATATCTATTTCAACTCTATAATGTAACAAGACACTGATTTATATCATAAATCCATAATGATGCCTCCATAATAAGACTCAGTCCCGTATAAGAGGTGTTTCCCACAACAACTTGATAATGAGGTGACATGTACTTGTGAACATATGATGACTAATGGGTGAAATTTAGATCAACGATTGGTAAATATTTTTATGAATAAGTTCAATGATTCTTTGATGTATATCCCAAAATCAATTAAAATCTAACACACATTCACTAATAATATCCTCTAGAATATGAATAACTCATTTTATCCGATTGACAATCAATACAATATAATTTGTAATTAATCTAACCGGAGTCCCAATCCCATCATAGAGACTCATACATAATATATAAATGAAAAAGAAATCAATATCTAAAATAATTGTAGAGGGAACCTCAGGTTACCCCACTATATCTGTCAAATAATGATTACCTAGATCTTCATCCATAGTGGTGTACAATATCTGAATAAAATGTACTGATTTCATCAATTGATCTATCACCACCAAAATATGAATTATTCACAAAGGGGGTATATGGTAATCCATAAACTATGTCCACGTAATCCTTTTCCTATTTCAAAACTAAAACTAGAATATGCTGGATAAAACCATAAGGTTATGGATGATCCAACTTTATCTATTGGCATGTTTAATAGTTGGACAAATAATATTCCATTTCACATATCATATTCATCCACTAGAATCACCATATAATGTTATAATACTTATTCTTTTTCCCTAGATTAATGTCCAATGATGATATATTATAATGAATGAAAACAAAAATCAACATAGATATTGGGAAGAAAAACTAAACCCCAAACTAGAGAATACCATCTTATGGGAGATGTCAACCAAAATAGTATACCCACCACAGTGGTCCTCTAGAATTCAATTAAATTCATCATCTTGAAGACGAATCTATATAATATAATCATGTTAATGTTAAAATTGTTTAAAATACTTCACAACAATCACCAAACCCTCCTCATGCACATAAAAAACACAGTGGTGATATGATTCCAATGATTTTACACTCTCCATTAGTTAACAAGTTATCTTGTAATGGTACTATCCATATAAAAGAATCGGAATTGAGCTTTTCCATTCCATAAAAATATAAAAGTTAATGAAATTTAATTTTTTAAGGTATCCCACTCACCTTCTATGTATAATATTAACGACATTATATGAAAATGTATAACTCATATGCTGACGGTCATAAAATACAGTGAATTTCACCCAAACAAGATAGTTCCACCAATAGTTTTGTTCATCCAATATCAGAAATATATATATATCATGAGTGGGGTAACTATTCTCATGAATATGAATATTATAAAAAATATAATAAAATATAGTATGATCATGGACTTAACACATGATAAATATATCCCAAAATCCCAATGTATCTTTTAGCTCATCATAGAAATAATTGGTGAGATATTCAAGTCAACCAACAACTCAATTACAGAAAAAACTATCTCTTGGACTCCAATATCCTAATACATATTCAAACATTTATCAGATAATTATTTTAGAGCACCAACATTGGATACTCAAAAAAACTAGAACATGATCGAATCGTCCACATACATGAAGGGTATTCTTAATCTCCAAGGTTGGCGACTAAAAATCTTCAATTAAAAACAACCAAAGGGAATAATTTTAACAAAAATAAAGAATATAACATTAAATATATATTCACACAATATGTCAAAATGTCAAAATATTTACAAAAATGATTTATTCCATGACTATATTTTTGTAATAGAAGCGATGAACCTAAAAAATTTAGTACATACTGAAATTATAACTCTAATAACAACAAAAATAAGAAAATGAAAACTAATCCATGTGATAATGTGGGAAATTTCACACTATCTCACCACTAACTAAAAAAATAAACTGGATAGAAAACATTAAAACCTCATGTTGGTTCCTTGACTTTTCCTTCTTCCAAACCACAAATAGGTCTAGACAACTCCTAAGAGGTGTAAATGCTATGAGATGAATAGGTTTAGTAGGATCCCACATAGTAGTTCCAAAATTCATCACTTTAAAAAAATTCCAAATATTATCATATTTATGAAAATGTATAATGATAAATAAAAAATAAAATAAAATAAAATAACATAAAATAATAACCATTTACTATTTTTCACAAAATAATCGAGGGAAAATATTTTCAAAGAATAATTTAAAAAAATTTATCAAAGTAATTATAGGTATGTTAATGCCAAACAGTAAAGATCTAAATCGTATGTAAATAATACTATGGGAAAAAATTAGTCCATTAGAATACTCAGAACATGATGAGTGACTAGTTAAAAATTAAATAACATATATTAAATTTCAATAGATCATAGAAACACTCCATGAGTAAACTCCACAATAATTTTAATATCATATCCCAATAGGCCACTGTAGTAGGGGGAAAACCCGTGACTGAAATCCCTTTAAATACATTGATTATGGTCTACAAATAAACCATCCAAATAAGCACATAAGGATTCCCATATGATTCATTTTTATATAATTAAAAAACATATTTTTAAAATCAATTTCAAACAATCCATTCCTCTCATAAAAAATCATTAAAAATAAATGTCACCATTATTTTATAACAATCATTTTCCATTAACTATGAAAAGTAAAGGACATAATTTATTGAGAATCCCATTATTTAAACAAAATCCAAATATTTCATAAAATAATTTATAAAATAAGATTAATCATGTAAAGACCCAATATTTTTAAATTATAATTATTTTTAGATAATGTGTGTTATATTATGTTATAAAAATCCAAATTAAATCTCTTTAAAAAATAAGTGAAAATGAAGGTAAAACTGATAGTCTGGATTCAATCATTATATTACCATTGGTTAATAATTACTATTGGTCAATTATTTTTGTTGTTCAATATGACTATTTGGAACTATAATCTTGATACTAATTTTATCATTATAATTATTATTTGGATTTAATAAATGAAAAATTTTAATTAATGTTGAAAGGATAACTGATGGCCTCTACCTAGTAGAGTAATTTTGTATGAATCCAATTTTTCAAATCATGGGAGGGAGGTAGAATCATTGAGGTTCTCCATTAACCAATACAAATCCCATCATGAACAATGGAATCATGAACGAAATCTCTTTTGTGAGAAGTTTGAGTTAGTTAAAATTACCACTCTGACAGTGTTAGCTAAGTCACCCCATGAATCAGTCACTTTCGTATGCTTTACTGTTAGTTCATACGTGAGTTTTAAAAGTTGTTATATTTATTTTAATAGCATATGTATTGTGTTATTAAATTTTATGAACAAAATTTTTCTTCTATAAATATTTTTTTCTTATTAATGGTATAAGTTTAATTGAGATTGAATTTTTTAGAATACCTTTTCAGACCCAAATTTTATTTTTTAGAAATGATAAAAATCATTATAATAAAATAATGTATTAAGAATGATAATTATATTAGTTAAATATTATAATAAATAATCATTCTATAAAAATAAATTATAATGTATGTTTACTATGTGTATGATATTTTCAATGTGTCTGAAATTTTACAATACATTTTAAACATGGTATTATTTTTCAAAAATAAGGATATTTATTTTCAAAATATAGAATAATCATTTATAGAGAATATGTATGCCCAAATAAAAATAAATTTTTAAATTATCATGTCACATTTAATTTAGGGTGAATTTATGAAAATTTGCAAAAATATTTTTATTTTATGTGAATAGTAATTTTTATTATTTTGATAGGTTTAAATACATTATAATTATTTCATAATAATTTAATAATTAATTCAATAAAATTCACATCCTAATAAAATAATTTTATTAATATTGTGTATTTGTATATATTTGAATAATTTTCCATACCTCAAATTTACATTTAAAATTTAAAAATAAAACATTATCATTACAAACAATATTTTTGTAGAAACATAAATTTTCCATTTCAAAAGATGCAATGTAAAAAGATTTTAAAATAACATAGAATAAATTGATATAAAACATGTCACAAATGATAAAACCCAAGGGAAAATCATGTAAAAGGCTTTTGATTATCAATTTCCACAGCCTACAATTCCAAAGACTATATATAGGTTTTATAAAATAAATTATCCACTTTTAAAATAAATATCCACCAATTTATCGATTTATAATAAAAAAAATAAATCAACCATTCTTGTCCTTGTATTTAAACATCCCTTAGTTTCCCATAGAGTTTTCTTAAATCCTCCACGGTTCGATTAATTAGGATATAGTATTTACTCTTAATTGTAAAGGGATCACCCTTCTTTTCTCTTCCATTTAATAACCTATATTTTATATGCCTTCTAATTGTTATGATTTATCTTCTATAAAACACATTTATTTATAATCATACAAAAAAATTATTTTATATAAATTTGTCACCCTTTTACTATCTAATTATTAATTTGTAAAAACACATTTAATAATCATTATTCATTATAATATACATCATGGAATTTCAATCATCTCATCAATAAATTATTTTTTATTATATTTTTTTGAATAACCAAGACAATTTATTTTCCATGTTTATTTACATAAATGTAAATATGATTAATATTATTCATTTATTAATAGATATGAAACCGAAATTACATTTTTCTGTGTTAAAAATGACATAATGATCACGTTTTAAGATGTTTGGAAATTATAGGATTTAAATATGAAACTCATTATTATATTCTCCATATGTTATTTATATATTGTTTGAATGAGGTCAGTGTAGATTAAATCAATTAATATATATTGAGGTTGTATCATGATAGTTCCCAAATGAAATGGGTAAATAATTTAATTTTTTGAGATGACATGATTTATGATTCCATGGTGAATATCCTTTGTTGTATTCATTTACGAATTCATAGTGATTAACCTTGTATATATTCTTATGAGTTTCTTTTTTAAATGATGTAGATTCATATCCATGTTATGAATCATTTTATTTTTTTAACATGACTAATGATCCCTAATTTTTTCCATAATTATATACCTCATATTCTTATTGATATTTCTCAAGATCACATGGAATGTGTTTCCATTGTGATCCCTTACTCGGCCTTATGATCACCCATTCCATTTAAGTATTTTACCAGGTAATGATATATAGTAAATTAAATTAGGATGAACATAATGATAATATCATCAAGTATATTATAGTAATGTTTTATGTTTTCTTGTATTATTTACCAAATTTCCAAGAAACTAATAGTAAAAATATCTTTTCATGGAAAAATGTAATTAAAATATTATATCATAAAAATGATTACATAAATCAGGCATTATTCAGTAAATCATAGAGATAGAACATACTACGTCAATATCGGGTTTCACAGACCTGTAATAGAACCAATCAATATTGGAAGGAATAAATAGAAAATAATAGTTGCCCTAGAAATGAATCCCATGTCATCAAATCAGTTTAACTAGAAAATAAGTTGGTCGGTATGATAAAACAACTCCAACCAAAAATAACTCACACACTGGACAAATTCAAACATATTGGGTGACCACCAAACTATGATTACATGATTTATATAGAGAGGATCAAACATAAAATCCCCACATGGTCAAAGAATATAAAATATTTTCTAACTTCACTACTCAGACAAAAAAAACACATAATTATAAGGGTTGATTACCAGGTAGAAGTGACACAACCACTATTGATATCGTGTAGTAATTAAAATGATCCAAAAAGATAGGAGATGACTGAAACCACACCAAATATTAACCTCAGCTTATGGTTGTGTAGCATAAAAAATCCTTAAACAAGGGTTATACATGTTATGGGATAAAACCTACCAGGCTGAATGATTTGTGAATCAGTTACCCCATATCTTATATAAGTCAAAAAAACAAATCTTATGAATAAAATTTAGCTCTGATATAAGTTTTTATAATATATAAGAGGGTAGCATGGTGTAAAACTAATTTATCATGTGAAAATTATTTTATGGTCTGTAAGATTATTTTTTCATAAACCATCATATGACTAATTCCCCTGGATGAAATTTTGTTGTAATTTAGAACACACGAAATGAGAAATTCCATAAAATATTATGCACATTATGTTTCTTCAGAACTCCCAAAACAACTCCAAATCCCTTCCAATAAGAAAAAGAAACTAAAAAAACAATCAAAATGCATTAAATATCTAGGATGTTACAACAATACTACACATTGTTTTTCATTAAATAGTTTACATGAAATAATAATGGAAAATTAATAATCCTAATGGTTTCTCCAAAAACATGAGAACCCATAAAACACTGTTTATTAAAAGAAATCCTTTTAACCTGAAATGGAATAATATTTAAATTAAAAAGATAATTATCACAAATTTATAAAATGACATTATTCTATAAAAAATCATTAGAAATAATTAAAAAAATTTGTCTGATCCTTTGGAAATCATCCCCACAATACCCTTTTCACCAATCTTACAAGTGATTTTATAATATAGTCAACATAGAAAATCATTAATTGGATATCACAATAATTATCCAACATAATAAAAAGATATATCAGGATCACCCTTCATCGTAAAAAATGTAAAAGGTCCATATCATGAATAAATCATTTTAATAAATCATTTTTTCATTATAATTCCTTTGAATAATATTTTAAATTCATACGTAAAACAATTTTATATATATAAATAGCCAATTATATTAATAATTTATTTTCAATAAAATACCAATAATAATGAGAAGATGATATTTTTTGAAAAACATATAATAATTTTAAAGAATAAAATTACAAAAAATAGTTATGGTAGTGAGTAATTACTTTTACATTTTAACCATTTAAATATAAGATTCTATTTTCATAATTTAAATAGATTAAAAATATATTGTATATAATACCGAAAAAAGATTCAATTGGAAAAAATTTGATGGAATGATTGAAATGAAATAATATTTTCTCTATAATTATTCTATGTGAATATATCCTTAAAATAATTTATGATTATTTATTATAAAAATAGATTTATAAAATAGAAATTTAAAATCATTTTTACAGAGTTTTTAACATAACTTTTCTCTTATATCCACTACAAATCAACTCATACGATATTAAACATTATTAATAATACAAATAATATGTTTTTTATTTAAAATCATAACAACCATTTACATTATTATTATTAAATTAAGACTATTTTTTACTGAGAGATATTTAATTACTTAATCAACTTTGTTCATGTTAGATGTTTTGATGATATTTGTCTCATTTGTTAAAAATTCCATTAGTTTGTTGTCTACTTTCAAATATTTCATTATTTAATAGTGTCTAGTATAATAATCATGAAATAATTACCTTTTCTAAAAATCAATTATAATTTTTTAGAAACCCATGAAATATGGAAGGGGAAAATAAACTACATTAAAATCATGGAAATTGTAGGACATACGTATGCATGAGTAGCGTTTATAGTTTTCATTGAAAATGATGTAAAGAAGATAATTATTATTTTATATTTTCATTTCAATTATTAGATAATAAATATACTATTACATATTTAAATACACTTATATATAGTAACCATGTGATGTGGTTATGAAAAATGAATCACATTGCTTCATGGAGGTGTTAATGCAAACTTTCACATGAAAGACTTTATAATATTTCAGTGAATACAAAGGTAATATAATATAGTATATATTATATTCAATTATTTATAATAATCTCATTAATAACACACACACACACATATATATATATAATTATTATAATTAATCATGAGAGGTGGTGTGTGAAAAAGAATGACACAAATTTATTGGGTGGATGACCATTTTACACATGAACGGTGAATTCATATAAAATTTTATATAATTGAATATCAATATATGTTATGTATCAAATTTAATAATATCTCATAATATAGTATAAAATAATTTTATAATATAATCATATGTTACTAGTATTAAAGAAAGGTAAAAGAATAAATAAAATTGAAACATTCAGTTAAAAGTTATACTGCTTGTTCAGAAAACCTCTATCACTTAATGTATTATTAATTGAAAGGATTTTTTCTGAATAATATAATGAATATATATTTACAGAGGTATTTAATGAATAAATTTGAGTGTGTATTGGTATAAAAGCGTATCTTGCAGTGTAAAGATAATTGCTGAGGAGGATCACTTTTATAAGATAGGGGAGGGACCCTCTGTTAATTACTTAATGTCTAATATTTATATTAATATATTTTCCTTTCAAAATGTACACTAATTGATATAATTAAAATATAATATTATAATAAATTTAAATAACTTTATATTATAAAATTTTTAATAGTTTAAGTTGTGTTAACAGACTTATCAATTTATTTTTATCCCCTATTATCCATTTGGATAATTACCAAAGTATAAATGTAAATAAATAATTATGGGTCAATATTATTACTGAAAAATTTTATATTATAATTAAATTTGAAATGGTTGGTATTTTAAATTGTATATCATTCACAGAAAAAATTGTAATATTTTTTTTAAAGTTTAAATCATATAGAAAAATATTATTTATTATAAAATACATTAAATTTAATTGGGAAACTATTTATTTAATTATATTTTTTGATAAAAAATAAAAAATTAATTAGAATATAAATAGTTTACATTCCATTATTATGTTATATCGATCATATTAAATTCTAGGGACACTACACACCCAAAAAAATGTTACATTTATTATTTATAATATAATTTTAATACTTCTTGTTGAAGAAATGGGTCAGTGTTGTGTATGAAAGTAATGTAATTTCATGGTAACTATATATTAAAATTAAATTTAAATGGAATAAAATTATATAATTTTTCAATTACCCTTTTTTGAGGATTTATTACCACAATACAATATAATAGTTATAAAAATCGTAAAACTTGAAATTTTTTACTTTATATTTTATATTAATATTATAAAGATAACAAAATAATATATATATATAAATTATATTTAAATATTTAGGATTATTAATTTTATAATATCATGCAATGAAATTATGTCATTTTTTGGGTCACTATTGAGACCTTATTTCATAGTTTTGTCACTGATTTACCCATTTACCCATATCATGGTGACAAAAACATAGCAGAGTTACTATTCTGATTGAGAAATATTAGAGGTAACTATTTAAAAAATTTGAACCACTTGATTCCAAATATGGATTTCATTTTTAATTATTATATTTCATGATGTAGTATAAATTTATTAAAAATGGAAAAATAAGTGCAATGAGAAAATTTATTTTTAGGAAAATTTATTTTTTAGAAAATTATTTTATTTGATATTTCACATTAAAATAGTAAAAAATGATTATAATGGGATTATTTATTATAAAAAATATGTAATTTTACATTTAAAACATTACAAAATATTACTATCTAAATTATTTACTCAAAGAATTATTTTTCAAAAAAGTTAGTGTTTTTAGAATTAGTTGAAAAATATAAGAGTTAAAATTATTCACCTTAAGGAATTTTTATATAATTTTTAAATTATTATTTAAAAAATTAAATCATTTTAATAAATTATATTGTCAAAATGTTTCTGATATTTATTATATTATTCACTCAAGAAAACAAATAAAACCAATTTTTAATGGAAACATATTTTATGAATATAATTAATTTACTAAAAATTAAGAGTTATTTTTCTATGTGTAAATTAATAATTTTATTATATATTCCATATATATATATATATATATATTTCATAATTTAGTGAACCTATCAATTCTGCTAAATTCAATTAATCAGTTAAATTGGTTGTAGATAAATAATAATATTATGTGGATCATTCAGTCATGGGGTTGTATATCATGTATATTAAGAATGCATGATTTCCTAAAAAATCATTGTATAATACATTCCAAAACTATAAGAAAAATTACCAAAAAATTGAATTAATTGCAAAAATATATTCATTTCCATTTTAAATACAGTGATATTAAAAAACAAAATATTAAAATGGTTAATTAATCATTCTATTGAAAAGAGGGAAAGAGATATATAATGGTGATTTGGAATAAGCATTAATTAGGTTTTCAAATAACTGAAAATGGTGAGAGGTGAAAACATACACATGGTGGAAATGATGAATTTTTAAATGATGATTATTACTGATATATTTCATTTATCCTAAAAAAGTGATTTATCATGAGAATGTTAATGTCCAATAAATTAGAAATAAATAAGTTGTGAAAAATACCATAAATTAATTACAAATGAAGGTAATAAGATAAAATTATTTTTTATAGATCATTTTTTGTGGAATTAAGGAATAAATTTACAATATATTAAATTTAAATATTGAAATAAACGTACATGGAATCTGTAATCTCATCCGTTAATCAATTTCCACTGCAATATCATCTTTTGATTCAAAAATTGTGCATTGAAGATTTATTTTTCATTCATATTTCAGTAAAATAATCTTCGAATAGATGACATATTCTAAAAAATATAAAACTATATTCCTTCAATATTTTGATATTAACAAACCAAAATGGTTAGCACAAGTTAAGATAATTTTAAATATTAATAAACCTTCATTTAATAAAATATTAAATCAATTTCCAAAATTTATCATTAACACCAAAAGATCCACCAAAACTGTTAAATAAGTAGTTGTCATTAAAATAAATTAAAATAGCCATAAATGTTATTAAAATAAAAATCACAAAATAATTGGGTCATATATTCTTACTATATATGTTTAGTATTTATATCCAAATAAAATAAATAACTCATTAAGGATCATTAATAAAATATAAGTCATAATCTAGTCATATATGTGATTTTATAATCATTTCCATAAATATAATGAATCCCCATGAAGCCACATTAACATTATATATGAATACAAAAGATAATTCAACATTAATTCCTCAAATAAAACCCCATACTATCCAAAAATATTTCTTTTTACCTTAATGATACAATTTTATCAAAATTTTATGTTCTATAGAAATAAAATAATGGCATATCACCAATATCTTTTCAATTCATTAATTACACAAACGATAAAGAAATATAATCTGAAATTGTAAAAACTAATAATTAATTCAATATCAATGAGTATATAAACCCTATAGTTTATCGATACTATTAAAATTAAGTCTATTAAATGTAAATGATTTCTTACTCACATAAAATTTCAACATTTTAAACTTAATGTCTTCAAATACCTCAATCAGCGATCAAAACTCAATAAATATATATCATTTACTACAAGAAAAAAAGAGTACTTATTATTTAAAACATATGGGTAACCATTAAATCTACAATTGAATAAAAAATCATTAATATATATATATATACCACTAAACCATACATTGTTAATTATAATCCATTAACATGTATTTTTCATATTATCATTTAATATTTCTTTCCTATTTTTAAAAATTTAAATCATGCAGTTTTATTTATTAATAAGAAATTATATATAAAAATATAATTCGTACATTTCATATGACATTAAAATTTTCATAATATTTATTTGTAGTGGTACTATGAATTTCAAATCATTTATCTATACGATACTTGTATTCCTGTTCATGTGATTTTCCCCTAGGCTGCTTATTTTTATAATTCCCCCACTCAATACATTTATAATATTAAATTTATAACTTGGGAATAAATTTATCCAAATTTAGTGTGTTAACATCAATATTCCTTTCACCTCGAGATGATTATTACTATATTACCTCTATTACCAAATTAAAATATTTTTCAATATACTATTATATATTTTCATGGGTCATTTTTCATAAATAACACAACTGTAATATCCTAGATCTATTGGTAACAATTTTTCGTTGCAACCAGATACAAGTAATCACTACGTGAAATAATAAATAATTTATTAGTATTTGAAAACTAGATACATAAATGAATTACACAATTAAATTAAAAAAATAACAATAAACATGGTGAATGTTAATATTAAATATCCTAGAAACCTATTCAATAATTTCTTCTCTATATAATGGGGAAATAAGATAAAATATGATATCATAATAGTATTTCATTAAGGATTATGTAAAAAGGAAGTTACAATATAATAAAAAATAGAAAATCAATATGAATGGGTAATAAATAGAAAATTTAAAATCTAAAAGTTTTAATGATATTAAAAACAATCATTTTTTTATTTATATCATTTTTTATATGAAAACATAAATTTTCAACAAAAATCACTTAATAAATATATTAATGGAGTTGTGTAATGGTAAATTATTGATTGTATCATGAAATATTCTACATATTGTTTTTAGAGATAGTAGGTATTTTAGAGAATGTTTTTAAGGCCCATAGAAGCTTATTTCATACAGAATATATATATTAAAAATATTATATTATGGGTGACCAATTTTATATAAATAATAAAATATCTCCCAAATTGCGTTTCATATGATAAATCTGAGACTAAAATTAAGTCTGGGATGAGAGATTTACCTTAGGTGTAATATAATATTAGTTTATGTTGGGTGTATAGTAACATTGCATGCAAGAATAACATATTTAATATTTTTAGTTATATTTTTCCAAAAAATTAATATCTCTCCAAAACTGGGTTATAAGTGAAATCTGAGACCACTACCTGGAATGGGAAATGAGTTTTATAGTAATCAGGACATAAATTTTATGTTTGTTTGGTGTTTGGGTAGATCTTATGTGAGTATATACTTTTTTGATATATTTTTTGATAAAATTAAATAATTTAATGATATAAAATGTTAGATAGTATTAATCATCACAGACACAGTTCAAAATTTTCATATTTCATGTGGATTTCTTCTCAATCTATCAAAAAGAGGCATTTTTTACAAGATAAACATTAAAAAAATGTTTCTATGGGGATTTATTACACACTTTATTAATTTTTAAGACTAAAGGTGTTTTAAAATGGACTATTCAATTTGGGGTTTTATAATTATGGAACTAATATTTTTTATTAAAAATGAATGATTATAGATTTCAAATATGGTTGTTCTTGTTTAATCTATGTGACCCCAACTATCATCTTCATTCAATTAAGAGGTCTCCAATGACTTGAATCAAGTTTTTAATAATATCATGTTATGGGAAACTCTTCACATCCTTTTAATGTGTGTGGTGATCCCACGTGGATGAAATTTTTGTTTTTGTTTTTTATTTATTTATTTATTATATTATTCATTTCATTCATCAATAATAATTTCAAAAAAAATGGGGAATTTTAAATATATGGTAAATCATGAACTATCAAGATAAAGTATAAATATTTTCAAAGTATAATTTTTCTGATAATAAACTATTTTTTATTATAATATTGTGTAAACATATTAATAAATAAAATTTAAATTGATTTTTTTTATTTTAGGACATGATAATAACATCGAATATTCAGTGAAATTTTACTAAACATTTCAAGAGATAATTATTCTGAATAATCATCAAGAATTATTAAAGAAATAAGGAAAATTGTTTTTGTATGATTATAAAATTTTAATTTCTTGATATTATCATAATAAAGACATGTGGAATTATCAAATTATGTAACAATGAATTATCATGGGTAATCTATTAAAAAATTTAGAAATTTTAGGATAATTTTAGACAAATATAATATTATAATTATAGTGATTTATAAATAACATTCAGACCAATTATCAAATATTATTATATAGAAATATAAAATGATAATTTTATTAAATTAAAAAATATAATTATGAAGGAATTCGTTTAATAAAAATAATAATTTTAATATTATCCAGCAGAGGTAAAATATCAAGATATGTGCTATTTTAAATTATAATTTGATAAATAATCAATAGAGATAAAATATCATTGCATGAAATATTTTAAATTATCATTTTGAAAATAATCCAACTGAGAGAAAATATCATCACATGTGACTTGATAAATTATAATTGGATGATTATCCAAGAGATATAAAGTATCATCATATTTTTTATTTCACTTTATTATTTAAATAATATCTTGGTTTGTTAGAGGAACCCTTGACGAACCTCAATAATTGATATGTTGATGTTTTTGATAATATGGATGCTAATATGTGTTATTAACTATAGATATCTCTAATCTCGCCATCAAACCACATAGGGTGGTTTACCATTATATTTTACATCACTGAATTTTGTTGTAGAATGTGACTTACCATCTTGGGGATTTATTTACACTTGTTTCTTTGGTGATTATAATTGATTTAATTTAGATTAAACATGCTTGATTATGATCTCACGGGCGTGTGGGTTTTTTCTATAAGCCCCATTGTGATTCCAAAAGTCAAATTATTATACATTCCGTGCATGTTTGGTAATGATCACATGTGTTTGTGTATGCTTCTATATAATCGTGTTGATTTTCTATTCCGACTATCATGCTCTCCATTAAGATGTTATATCCTTCCTTGGTGGTTGATAATGGTATTTTAGAAATGTTTTCCTTAATGAAATATTCATCCATTATAAGGGAGGGAACATGATTGTGAAGACACATAAGAGAGACCTCATCCAAGGTTGGAGGTGTGAGGTGTCCATGGTTTAGTGTTGAGGTTGTTCTTGAGGTAGCCTTTATTTTCCATGCTCCATTAACCTGGTGATTGTTTGGATTATTTAGGTTCTATAAAATATCATCTAGTGGATTCAGGTGACATGGTTTCGTGGGGGATAAAAGACACCACGTATCACTTGCACAACACTATAAGCAAATATTTACTGGGATGGTTTTCATTTTCTGAATTATTTAGTAATCATATAGCATGAATGTGAAACATGTGCAGTCAGGGGTTTGGGGAGCTTGGTAAGCGCACTTCCACCTAGTTTTATATTTTCTACATATGACTTAAACTATTTATTTTAGTTATAGAATACACTTGTATTCTTAATAACATCAGGTTTTAGATTAATTAGTGGTTTCTTAATGAGTCCTTTACTCAATACATATATGATAATTTATATATGATTGTAGATTTCATGAGAGAACAAATGTAGGAAAATGTCTCTATGGTAGAAGGAAGAGAAGGTGGGGGAATATAGTCAGAGCATTCTAAGACAGAAAAAAGTGGACCGTATAATTGTTTTATTTTTCATTTGTTTTATTTATTATGGATCGGTTTCCCATATTGATAGTATATTTTTTTTCATTACATGTAATTAATTTATATTACCATATGATTAATATAATTTTTAATCATATTTTCATTATTTATTATTGATTATTTTATATGATACTAAGGGTATAGTCTTCATATTAAAAAACATAGACCCTAGCTACTTCTTTGCAGCTGCTTATAGAATGAGATGCAAAATTTGGGTCATGTAGCATTCAATTTCATGCCATGTGGTTCGGGTTAGGATGTCACAAAATAGTATCATAAGATCAGACATTAATAATCTATTATTCCCATTTACTTTTTAATGGGATATGATAGAAAAAATGTATGATTATTGGGACTTGGGCAGTGGAGCAATGATAGTGCTAGGTGAGCACCAAATATTGTACCTAAAAGTTCCCATAATGTGGTGAATTTATGATCAGATGTTACTATAGATTAAACACACCATGGGTGATATTTATGATGTTGATATATAAATTATAAAATTTATGATGAATTTAGACATCATGGCCATCTACGTAGGTTCACATTCTATATACATACTTGTTGTTGTTTTATGTTGTAGTTCATAATTAATACATTGATTTTAGTTATCTCTTTAGGGTTATTTATCCTTTTTGTAAATATTGTATTCCATAATGTTATGATATATTTTTATTGGAATTGATTAGTTGAACTGACCATGTTGTTGTGTTTGTATATATTTGATGATTGTGAATAAACTGCATCAAAAATACTAGGGATGATGATTGGAAGGGTCTAACATGGGTTAACGATTGCGACCATGTAAAATATTGTGTGATAAAATAGAATATTTAGGATAATCCATGTTATTATTTGTTGAATAAGACACTACTATATAGATTGATAGTGGGAACCCCTACTGAGAATCCTTCTCCTAAGAACATCTATGCTATTTTTATCTTGGTGAATGAAGTGATTCATTACTATACTTTATACACTACCAACTTCCATGGTTAAATTCATCATGGATTTGTATCTTCGGAAACATCTATGCTTCTAGGGAACTGGTGCAACAATGGATGATGAAGAGTGGGTAGATATCATAGTAGGATTTTTTCACATTATAAAGAACCCGTCAGATAGAATGGTAATGTTGCATCCTTTAGGCTATATAGAATCACAAGGTATTATGGGGGAGTTATGAGATAGGCTATAAGACATGATTCTCTCACCATGGAGGACTTCAAGGCCTTGTAATTTAGAATGTTTTTCCTAAAATACCTATGATCAATCTAGGAATGATGTTTGTGAATATTCATTAGGGATCAATGATATTATCATCATACATCACATGATTTATTGAGATCATCCATTTTCACCTCTTCTGGCATGTAATGAGTCATATAATGCAATAATGTTATAAATCACACCTTTCCCTGAAATTAGGTGGGGTGTCCATTTCATTGACCTATATTCATAATTGGAGGTTCTATGCAGTTACAAATCTATTGAGTGGAGCCTAGATGATGGATGAGATATTAATATGTTCCTGTTATTTCATACTCAGATAGGTGGACTACCCATTTCATATTCAAGTACCTCTTATGATAGAGAGAAGTGGATGTATAAGGAAAGCCAATAGAGAAGTGGCATGAATGTGAATCTATGATCTGTCTCATCAGTTCCTTTTAGAGGTGACTATAATTTTATTAACACTGTGATGCTCAGAAAAAATATTCATGTGTGAACATTGCCCAATAGCCAGTGTCAACAATTTCGAAGGACAAGATACCTCTAGACGTTTTGAGCTAGAACATAAAAATGTATTGGGAAACTAAATGAATTGGGGTGGATTTATGGAAAAGACTTCAGTAATGGTTTCAGACATCACAAATGACAGAATCAGGGGGATGTGGTTATAAAGAAGATTTGGGACATTCTTATTTAGTAGATCAGTTTCCAATAGATGGTCGGAAAGGATCATCCACCATTCAATGGACATATTCAATCACTTCAACTCTATCATCTTCTTTTTCAAATACCAATTCTTCCCATTATTTAATATCTTCAGAGTTCAATGATTGATTTTAATTTTCATTAAATATGATATCTGAGTTATTTTACATTGATTTAACAGTGTATAATATATTAAACTAGCTTCACAGATTCCAAAAGTGTCTACTATCCATATATTCATATGAAAATCTATGGGAATTAATGATTTTGGAGATGAAGGCATTGGATGTGGTTACCAGCATGGACTAGATTAATAAAATCTAAGCTCAAAATTACTACAATTGTAGACTAGAATATTTTACCTCATAGAGGGGATTGATGTTTATTATAAATAGATAGTGGGAAGTAGGAATATGCACCGTTGGACTAGAAATGAGACACCTCAAGAAGATTATAACAGAGATGTTATTTTTGTCTCTTCTAGTAGGATCAATGGTATCCCCATCATCTTTTCCACCAATTCTGGATATCTATTTTGAAATATTTCCCAATGAAATCATATTACTCCATCTTAAGAGAAGAATTTCCATTGAGTTACTGCTAGTACCAGGTGAAAAATCCATTTGTTATTCTAATATAATATTGTTACAATAGTTATGTATGAGATGAAGGTATAATTAGAAGACCAATATAGTAAATTATTTATCATACGCATTACATATCTAGGGGTGCACTAATTTTATTCACAGTGTTGGTAGACATTAGTCTTGAACTATGCATCGATTACAAGAATCTTAACTAGAAAAAATGATGAATTGATATCCATTTCATAGGTTCAATGATGAATATGACCAGATTTTGTGATTCTAGTGGATATCTAAGATTGATATTTTTAGGACATCAATAGTTGTGATGTTGAGAGGTTGACACTCTAATGATAGAGACTCAAAGATTTTCTGTACTTTTTCACAAAATGATGATGTTGTCCATGATGAAAAACAGAAATTATGATTTATCAGATACCACAAACAAGATCCTCCATCGATACATATAATCGTATTTTATATTATTCATAGAATATATCCTTATCTAATGAGAAAAATAGAAGTATAATTCATGGAACTATAATATCATCAAGAGTAAAATTGGACCACTCATTTGTTAAGTGAATCTGTCAAAGTGTGACTTATGGATTAGATAGTTCACGATTCATTGAAGTGTGGTGTCTAAGACCGATATATAAAAAGACGTAGATAATATTGAGGTAGTCATGTCATGGATACATCCTAATAACATGATTGAGATAAATATCATTCCTGGAATAACATGATAATACAGATTGATTATCTAGTACATCAACCATCTTTCAATACCCATGAAAAAAACCATGAAGGGAGTGATGTTCAAGTTTTTAGACTAGTTTGAAAAGTGTTTTTGTTTGATAAAGATAAGTTTAAACAAAATTATTGTACTAACACCCATTGATCCTGGAATTTGATATCTAGGAAAATGTGATGCATCATAAGTAGGTCTAGGAGCAGTGTTGATGAAAATAGAGAAGGTAATAATGAATGGTTCTCGTTAGCATAGATCCCATTAGAGGAACTAAATTATAGAAGACACAAAGATGGAATATTTGGTATATGCTGATAAGTTTTGATGAAATTATCTATTCGTGGGAAATTTATTGTTTACATACACCACAAGAAGCATCACTATGTCACTGAATATAGTAATGTGAACCTGAGGTAGATGTGGTGGAAAAATTATCTTTAGTTTTTCTAAATTGGGATAGAATATGTACCTTATAAGGGTCACATAATTATTGATTCTCTTAGATGTAAGATAAAAGGTGAGTATGAGATTAGAAAGAGGCCTTCAGTGGGGTAGTGGTATGTGATGATCTAATTGGATGGTTGTAGGGTCGATTCTCTAAAGAATCATGGATCGATGGTTTTTTATAACTTTATAATTATATATTCTCTTGTGGAACATCTACAGACTTGGTAGGTGACAAAGACAATGTTTTCTGTGATGGGGGAGAAGCTAGTTGGGGTGACGCGATATCTAGATAGACATTCGGTGATAGTGATGTGGTCATATTTTATGGGGAAGTTGTGTTCTTATATTCTATCAGAGAGGATATGATAAGGGATTACAATACATATAGATATGAATTGTATACCAGTGTGACCAACATGTATATTGACTGAAATAAATTGTTCTGGTTTCTAGTGATGAAGAGAGACATTGTGGGGGTTATCTCTCAATTACTTACCTATGAGAGGATAATGAATATGAACCATCATCATCATGGTTTTTTTCTTAAACTAATAACACAAATGTATTAGTGGGAGGACTTCCCTATGGATATTCAGATGGGGTTTAGTTAGACCTTTAAATTTTGTGATAGTGTCTGCAAGATTTTTTATCACAAAATGAAGTATTCTCACATCTTACCAACTAGAGAGAATCAATCAGTTGAGGAGTAATAAAATATCTCTATCTAAGAGATCATATACATTCAAGGAGTTCCATTGATGATTTTTTGGATAAAAATTTAAATTTTACATCATTATTTATGGAGGGATAACAAAATTCCTTATAGACATAGATGTGATAATGAATGGAATTCCATTCATAGATCGAAGGAAAACCATTGAATAATATAGAAATATTAGAGTATATGCTTCTTGATTTTGTTAAAAAATGTGGGGAGCATGGGAAGATCAAATAGTCTTAATTTAGTTCACATAATATATTTTTTATGGGCATTTGATTTAGATGGAACCATATAATGTTCTTTATTGGAGGCTTTTTCACTCACCTCTCTATTTGAATGTTGTGATTGAGAAAGTGATTATTTTCGCCATAATTTTTTAGGATACTTGTAAGAGAATTAAACTGATAAAAAAGTGTTTAATCATAGATCAGAGTAGAAATTTTTCCTATAATGAATATAGGATGATACACTAGATGTTTTATATAGGATATCATGTTTTCATGAGAGTTACTCTTCGGTAAGGGAATAATGGTGTAAGGAATAATGGATTGCCAACATGATATTTCTGTAGACCCTTTGAGTTCACCATGATTATATGGGTTGTGGAATATATTCTAGACCACCTTCCTCAATATTGAGGTATGCACGTGGAGTTTCATGTTTCATGACTACAATGGTTCTTACATGAACCTACACTTATTGTTGATTGTAGGGAAGTTCATATGGATACCAATGCCTTATATGAGGAGATTTTAGTGTATAAAATAAATCAATGTGACGAGGTGTTGAGAGGAATAAAGCTCCCACTACTCCAAATATGGTTGGATCATGAACAGATCCAGAAGGAGAGGTCAGAGTGTGAATCTGATGTTTTAACACATTGAGGATAGTTGTTTTAAAATGACTAGTAGAGATACATATAAGGGATGATAATTTGTTAGAGGGAGAGAATTATAATGTCATGAAATTTTAATGATAATAAAAACCATCTTTATTAATAATTTATAAGAATATTTTTATGAAAATTTAACTTTTCAATAAAAATAACATTATAAACGTTTCAATGTGTTTGTGTAATGGTAAAATATCATATAAAATCTTGTAAAATTTATTGAAATATTATTGTAATTTTTTTCTTAGATTGTGTTATATTACGAGGCCAGTAGATCCTCGATGTAGACAGAAAAAAATATTATATATATTATAATACGTGCATAATTTTTTTTTCAAAATTATAGTGTATATCCCAAATGTTGCGTCATATAAGAAATTAGATACAACCACTAAATAGAGGATAATGGTATTAAACTAACTGGGAAATAAAATTTTCTATGCATCAGACATTTGGTAAGATCACACGTGAGGATGACATATTAAATATAACATTTTTTTAGAAAATTATTGAATATCTCCTAAATAGTGAAGTTTCTAAGAAATATAAACCCAATGCTAGGGCCAGGGCATGGGTTTACACTATTAAGGGTATAAATTATTTGTGGGTCGAGTGTTTGGCCAGATATCACATGATTATAACATTGTTTATTATTTTTATTAATTTTTTTAATTAATTTAATTATGATAAATGGTATATAATATTCATCATCTCAACCTCAAACTAGAATATTCAATATTCATGTGTCTTATTTCTTATTATATTAAATAAGAATGTTTTAAATTGTTAATAATTAGAAACATATTAATGAGATGATTTAATAATGTCTACATTAATTTTATTGTTGATACATGTTTTTAAAAAAAATATTAAATTTGGGGAATTTAAATTTCAGGACAAGAAACTTTTTTTTATAGCCGAACATGTTAGGAGTTTTATATTGAGTGTTATTATTGAATTTCTTATTCCCAAAACACATCCCTATGTTTTCAAGGGGTCTCCCCCAATAAGAATATTGTTGTCCATCCCTTCCATGCACGAGTATCATTCCTACTCCATTTCCTTTGTTTGATTCACCTATGCTAAAGAGGGGTGAGTTTTAATTTTTTTTATAGTTAATTAATCCATTATTTCTTCCATCATAAATACGTGAAAAATATTATAATTTAATATAAATGGTTAAAACTATATTATAAATGTAAATTTCTTAATTATCAACTGATAATTCATCAAAATATCAAAGGATATTTAAAAAAATAGGAATAATAAAAAATATCTAAATATATAGTGAAATTATCTTTTTTATTTCCAGAGATGACAGTGAAATTGAATAATTAAAGATAATATATTAAAATTATCGAGCCATAATAATTTTGGATCATTAAGAAAAGTTTTTAAAAATTTATAAAAATATGTTTGTAAGATTATCAAATGATATTTTATTGAGATTTTAGGAAAAAAATAATATTTAATTATCAAAGGATAATCTAGTGAATAATCACAGGTAATCTATAAAAGAATAATCTCATTACAAATATTAAAAGGATAATTATAAATAATTAAATAATGATAATTAAAAACATTAATAATTGTAACTGGGCACATTTATGAATTATAGTATTAAATAATTATAATATGATTATTTCACTAATTTACTATCGATAATTAAGATCATGTGAATTGAACCTGCATTATCGTTTTAAAATTTTCTATTTCATAAAATATATCGTCACATGTAATATTTTTAATTATAATTTGAAAATCATACAAGAGAGACAATATAATATCACATTTAATATTTTCAATAATAATTTGACAATTTTATAAAAGAAATAATATATCATCACATCAGATATATTAAATTTTAATTCAAAAATTGTCCACAAGAGAGATGGTATGATCACATTAAATATTTTATTTATTTTCAAAATAAAATAAGTAGTTTTAGTTTATGGAACTATTGATGAATCTCTTTCTTTAACGTGTCTATGTTTTTTATTATAAGGATATGAAGAGGTGTACTTAACTATTTAGGTTTCCACTATAGTTATCAAACCAGATACGGTATATTATCCTTACATTTTACATTGATGACTTTTGAGGTAGGAATCTCTTTATCATATTGCGCACATATTTACACATGTTTCCTTGATGATTATATTTGTTTGACATTTTATTAATCCTTATTGTTTGTGGAAGAATTATTGTTTTTAGTCTTTGATGTCATGTTGGGTTCCCCCTCAGCCCTTAAAAGGGTGTTTTTGGTAATAAAAAGTTATTTTTCAGTCTGTAGCATTTATCTGTTTTTATTTATATTTAGTAGTTTCTATGTATGATTCTATATATTAATTTTCATTTTTATTCTTAATTGTGTTTTGTCCTAGTATATGTGATACAATTCATTAGTGGTTGTTATTGGTATTGGAGATAGGTGGAAAATGGTGATATATTCATCCCTGAGTTTGGAATTTTACCTGACAATGACTATAACAGTGAGGGAACTGAGTACATAGAAGAGGTGTGAGGTAGCCATGGACTATCCCAAGGGTATACTAAAAGTATCCTTGATTTTCTAAGTTACATTCACCACGTCATAGCCAGGTTGGTTTGATTACTTTATATTATCATCCATTGGAACTAGGTTACATGGTTCTCTTAATGTGTAAATGATACCAAGTTTCATATCCACAACACAATGAGGACATCATTAAAGCGTTTTTTCCTCTTACGTCTCATTCATTTATATTTCCATATAGAGTTGAAGTAGGCATGGTTGAGGGTTGTGGTAGCTTGGTTAGTGAACTAAAACCCTGTTTTGTACTTTATGTTTATATATTTATGAATTTACTATTTTTATGGCATACACATGCACACATGAGCACATCAGGATGAGGATTAATTAGTGGTGTCCTACTATGTCATATACTCACTCCCTACTCATGCATTTTTGTGTGCTTGTAAATATTAAGAGAGTACTAGAAAAGGGAACAAGACCTATGATGGATAACTGAGTTGGTGGATCATAGAGCTGAAGTGGACAGAGAAATACATACAATAACCTCAAATTTATTTTATATTATGTTTTTTATTAAGGAAATTCATTACGTCCATCGAAATATTATTTTTTATTAATCCACTTTAAGGTACATTGGGAATCCAAAGTAGACACACAAGGAAAACTACGTGCTAAAAGATATCACAAAATTATTAAACACAAGACATTGATAATTTCAGTCAGACAATCTATATAATTCATAGTAGGGACTACTAACCTAAGTGTTTCGATCCTCCCTGATAAATTATTCATGGTGAGAAACCATTCTATCCATTATATGGATGAATTCATCCATGGTGATTTTTTCTTGATTGATGCCTCAGGCGATGATTCAGTCTTGCTTGTCTATTAACGCTTTTTTATTCTCTGTGGCCTCAATCTAAAATCTTCTTTCATAATCCTTAAAAAACATCTTTTGAGTCAATTTTCCAATGGAAGTTTTCACGAATCACTTACTTGGTTTGGATGATGAGCCCCAGGCCCTCCACACCCTCTTCTTCCATCACTCTTATTTCTCTGCATGGATCCCCACTTCCCTCTTCTTGAAGGCCTTGGTTTTTTATTACTTCATCATTTCATGAAAGAACTAGTTTCCACATATTTAGGAATGTGAGAGTAGCCTTTTCTCTACTTAGGGATTTCCCCTGGACCCCAATTCATTTACCTGAGTCGCACTTTCCTTTTGGCCCCTTTTTCCTTCTTGGGCTGTTTGGACCTTTCCCTTCAGATCGGTCCAGGTTATCCAATGATATTTGCTAAAAGTGTCATCACCTGAATCATCATCCTCTTGCGTCAATGATTGTTCTTGAGCTTCTAGACCCTAAAAACGCTTTTTCACCTCAACTCCTAGGCCTTCTTTGAGAGGCCGTAGCCTTCACGGAGAATAAAAAATTCTTACTTTAGCCTCCAAGTCATTCATCTTCTTCCCCATTCTCCCAGTTGTCTAAAAGGAGGACTTAATAATGATAATTAAAGGGTATAAGGGTCCCATCACACTATCTTGATCCTGTATTCCATGACCATGTAATGATTCTATAGTAGCATGCAGAAAAGTCTTCACCTACAATGACATAACAAATGGTTTAGCCTCTTTTATGAATTCACCATCGAGGACATCACTACATGGTATCATACCTATGGTCTGATTATATCCATGACCCATGAATTGAAATAGTTTTTAGTTTCTTCTAATCAATGACCTTGAAGACACCTAGAGCCATGGACCTCACTAACAACCTTCTCTACACCATTATCTATATTGCTAAATGAGTCCGGATGCTCTACCACATCCACATGCAAGTAGTCCTTTTTATATATTAATTCCACATGCTCTACCTCAAATCTATTCACCAATAAAAGGATTATACCCATATCCTACAATAAATGGTCAACGACATCCATGATCCGTATCAAGGAAACTCTGGACTCTACATCCTTCTCTACTCTTGGAACCACCGAAGAAGGCCACTGCATATGTTGGCCCTCCTGAGAACTACCTTCTGGTTCAAAACCCAACTCCTTGCATAGGTACGTATGAACCCTTCCTGGTTCACATTCATATAGGAAAACCTCGCACACCATTCCAAACTAATCCAGACCTACGCTATCTGACAATTGGATAACGGCGGGGGTGACCTCCACCTGATTTCCTTCTGGTTAGGGGTTCATCAATTGCAGATCTCTTTGTCCAAAATGGCATCGAAGTACCAAATTTCATACACATTGATAGCCAGAGAAATACACAGGGTAAGAATCGTAAACCACTAATTGTTTCCATCTGAATTATTCACCAACAGAATTCCAAATCCACTCTGTAGGAGGCTTAGAAAAATCGGCCTCAAAACAAACTCAAGGGTTAATAGAGTGAAAAACTACATCAGTCCAACTATCTGAACAACAAATTCAACTATACATGTTCCCTAACATTCTTATTATCTAGAGAATCTGAAAAGTAAGTGGGAAATATGGGAAATATACCCACACCACCATCATCGATTCTCCTCGATTCATTTTGAATTTTATGGTCCATCGAATGAGGTAAATGCTGCATCCATTGAAACTTCATGTTGTGCTGGACCAAGTAGTAATAAGATCACTCTTAGTAAAAAAATGAACCATAAAATTTTACAAGTCAAGTAACTCAACCATCGTGTGATCTTGAAGCCCCAATAATTCAAGCACGATTCTGTCCAGGGCATCAACCGAAGGAGGAAGGCCCCTAAAATGAGCTACCAGTGTCGTCCTATAGAGATCTGAATTGGCGTTGAATTCCTTCAAGGAAATCATGATCTGTGGTTAGATAGTATGTAGGATGCGAACCTTGGTAGTTTCTTTTATTTTGATGAAATATATTCCATTTACATTTCCACATGATTAATCACATTAATTATTACATTTTTCATTACTTATAATTGATACAATGGTGTGATAATGAAGGTTTTATCTCCCAAATGAAATATTTAGACACTCACAATTATTCAAAATCCTATCCAAAATTGGGGTGTTGTGCATGAGGTTATGGGGCATTCTGTCTTTGACCCGGTGGATCCGGTCGATATGGTATAGGAAACACATTCCATTTACTCAATAAGTCTAGAACAAAGAATAACATGGAAGGAATAACTGTTGATAAAATAATGAAATATAAATAATAACATGAACTTGAAAATTATTCTAAAATATTGTAACTATTAAAATAATCACATGGCCATCGATAAATATTTTCACATATGATGGAAAAAAAGTATTAGACATCACAGATATACGATCAAGGATATGTTTCCAAAAATCATACATGAAAGAGTAAGACCTCAAATAAATACCAAAACTAGTTTTTATTGTGAGACCAACTGATGTATTGATATGCTAGTGTGGAGACCAGCCTATGATACATCATAGATTCCATATAATAATCTATTAGATTAGATTTTTCCCAATACTATAATCATATAAAAAGTTGTATCTTAATAGTAGTGTAGGGTCAAACCCATAAGAACTATATTGCAGGAAGACATCCTATACATAAGAAACTTATGGAATGATTCCTCATGATCACTCTTAAGTTTATTTTACATAATAAATCATATAATAACTTTTAAATCGGATGAAAATAAGGGATCCTGGTTAATTTCAGGTTTTTAGAAAAAGTGTAATTATAAATATATATTTGGCTATAAATTTTTATTAAGATATGAAGTAGTGAAATTGGAACTAGTTGGTCTTATTTAAACAAATTGGATATACTTAATCTAAAATCACTCTTTGGTTAAGATATAGTAAAAAACCAAGTTTTTGTATTCGTGGTTTCAATTTCACAATGTAATACATGGTATTTTTTAAGTATTTATAAAATATTACTATATCAGGGTCCTTCAATCATCCAAACCACAATTATGTTTATCCACATTAATTTGTTAATATTTTTTTATGATTTACCATCCATTGATTTACCAAGTTTCGATTTAATGATTCATTATGTTTAAACATAAAATTACTCTTAACCCCTAAACCATAGCTGATTAGCTGTATAATAAGGTATTAATCAAAATCATTGAAACATGTAGCATAATAGACATTAAAAATAATTTATTCAAATAAATTAAATATGTAATTTAAAAAAAGTAAAATAAATCATATACTATATTGAATATAAAAATAATGATGAATAATGAAATTTTTGACATTGAATGGAAATCAAAATTTTATTCATACATTTGAATAAATAAGCATTGAAGGATTATCTTAAATGTAATAAACATAAAAAATTATTATAAAATAGTAAATAAATGAAAATAAATATCATTAAAAGAAAACATATAGAAGATTAAAAATAAATCAAAAATTTTGGCATAGATAAAACACCCAGTATGTCATATGGGAATCCAGATTTATATATAGATTATTGTTACACATTGTGTACATGTTTGACAACAATTATGTGCTTCATGTGATTTCCTCATTGAAATATATAAAATGTATAGGTTGTTTTCATTGTTTTTATTGCAAAAAAACAAATATCTCTGATGATCATGGGTCACACATATCTCCTATCCTATAACTTTATTGGGATTCATGTTTCAAATTTTTCACATCGTTTGTCCAGAATCCTTTTTTATTTTAGTATTTTCATCTGAAAAATTTATAGGCTAAGTGTGAACCCTAACAACTTCAATAAAATAAAAACTAAAATGGAAATTTATCCAGATATATACTACTAAAAACACCCCTCTGTAGTGACTACATCATTATGTCAAGCATCTATATTCACATGGATGCTTGGCTAGTTATTTCAGTTAGGGTTGCACGATCTGGGAACCGATTTAAAAATACATACCCTCTCGTTCTTCTTAATCTGAATGTCCATTCCCTGGAATAGATTACATATCTAAATACCAATCTAAAGATGTTACTTATATAGTTTCTAGATGACTTCTTGATCTAAAATAAATATATCCCCATATACCAATAAGATGGCAGAAATCGTGAAGAATCGTGCACTAGCTGGATCAACCGAATTTTTTTTCTTGAAGTGAAATTAAATTACAATACTTCAAAATCGAATGAACAAATTTTTTGGTACTCAATACACATGTCATCCACATTAGAATCCTTAGAACCCATCGTAAAAAATCTCAAGGATCCATTTGTGATGGATGCACAACATGAGACTAAGAGTCTCTCGCCCACACTTTCCTAATAACCATGATACCACATCTCATATCCATATCAGAGAGAGTGGTGATGTATTGGAGGAAGATCAGAGGAAACAATAGATAATTACCTAAACGAAGATCTTATATATTGCACCAATGTGGATATACACCATTCAAATCAAATACAAACAACAAAAAAGTCAAAAATTCAAATAACATCTCATCCAACCTGTATCATATCACTCATTCTTTAATAGAAAAAAGACTAGTCAACCATCATGGTTATGAAAGACACCTGGAACCCCATCATATGCTTGAACTAAACATCCCCAAACCAATTTGGAATACTTTTCACTAAAATGATTAGTTGCGGATCAAAATAAACTACAGCAGGAGAAGAGATCAAAATGGACTCTGCCTCACCAGTAGGACACAACATTCAATAGAAAATTTATCTCCTTTCAAAACCACCCAATCTACATCAATGATCACCATCATTATCATCTTTTATCCCCAACAGAGAGAAAATCCACTAGGGGAAAACCAATAATCACCAAAAAAACTATCGATGATGAAAATAACCAGCACTGAATTGAAGCTGAAGTGAATCATAAAAATAGACCAAACCATACCACTTTCACAACAATCTGTACCAAACTAGAGAATCCACTATCAAGTAACATTCATCATCATCCAAGGTAAAATAAGACTAAAGATAATATATTACCCCAAATAAATGTTCCTTGATATAGTCTTTCATTGGTTCTAATATATACACACCTCAATGAATGAAAAATAATTAATAATGTGGTCTTGAGAAAAAAGGATGACATGACAATAAGGTTGAGGGATAGTGGGTAGATGACAATAGTAATCATAAAATAGAGGGTAAACACTTTTTTATATGACTTGATCATAAAGAATAATGAAATAAAAATTATCCTCCAGAAAGTGGCATATAAACACCACCAATATCTCTGGAAAGGTATATAGATGTAACAAAATGATTAATAAGTGTTTACACCTTTTCCATTTTTGTATAGTCAGCCATAAAACCAATATAAAATCCATCACATAACCATAGATGATCTATAATATGATTCATCGGTCTATTAATTGTGATTTTTGATCTTCTTAGCACACATCACATATTTATGTATTGTTTATAATAGGATAATCAGGAATGGTACATCATAAAAACCATGGAATTCTTCCCTCAAATCTTGTGAAGTAATCATCATACATCTCCATAGTAGTGAGCATCCCACATACATTTATAATTACCATATCCACCATATTTATTCAAATAAAAAACAAGAAAATATATAAGTAGTATGGAAGAATGCGGTAAAATGGGATTTTTACACACCCCAATCTTAAGAAAAATCATTAATGGATTCTTTGAGATAAACATGTATTGATGTATAGGTGAGTTTTATGATAAATGGCTCAACACATATTTTTAATTTATTTTAATAGTGTATTTATTCATGTATACCCATTATAAGATTCGAATGAAAGTTAAAATAGGTTTGTATGACCAAATTACCTCTCAATTATTATTAAGAAAATAGAATATGATATTATAGGTCCAGAATCCTATCATGAATTGAAATTTAAAAGTTGGAAATAAAAATGCGAAAAATATAAAATTAATAATTCTATAAAAATAAATTACAAAAATTTTGAATTTGAATTAAATAAATTTAACCAGAAATAATGATAAAATTATAAATATAAATATAAAATAATTTAAAAAATCATTAACCAAAAATTTTACTTACTAAAATGGGTTTAAAAATATTATATTTAAATGATTGATTTCAATGAAAAATGACTCATAGACTAATGTAGAATAAAAAAAATACTTCTATACAAAAAATAATTTTCAATAATTACATCCCCACACATAAAATGATATAGTGAAAGATCCTTTGTGGAATGTGAAATGGGAGAGAATGATATAGTATCATAAATAAATTGTAAATGGATGAAATGTTTACTAAATTATAGAATCAAAAGATCATTGTAGTGAATGAAATTCCAAGGGTGAAAATGTTGGATAATGATTAGAAATTGTGCACCCTATAAAATTTATAGAATCAAAGACACTTATAGGAGATAAACCATTAGTACATAGGTTATAATAAAAATTTATGAATAAAAATAAAGATTTTAACATAGTCAATAGTGTGTGAATTTCGCTCATATTAATGAATTAGTCAACTAAAATGATGTTTTGGAAAACCAATGAGTAGAATGTTCTAGAAATGAAAAATACCAAGGTCCTAATAAACTTGCTGATAACATATGAAATTTTTTTGGTTTCTTTTAATAAATACAAAACAATGATGAAATCATCTATATAAACGAGAAAAATAAGAAAAATAATTTTAAATATTGGAAACAATCGTCACTAGATGTTTCTTGATATTTTTTTCTTTTCCCATTGAATTTAATTACTGTTTCTTCACCTTATTTAATTATTATTGTCCCATATTAGAAACATTTATCAAATTTAAATGGAACCTATCATTGGGAATTAAGATTCCTATGGAATATTTAAAGATGGGAATTATGAAATAGAACATTATTTGAGGTTGTAAAATTCATCACACAATGCATTTGGAAATACATTTTTTCATTATAGATTCACGAATTTTGATAATCAAGCCTTTTCATCTCTTCCTACTCATCGATTTTTAGAATCCTAAATTCTCTATATTTTTTAACATCCATTTAATGTTTCTTAATTTCAAAATATTATTAATTCTCTAACTCAATCAATAAGTGAAATTAATTCCCATAAAAAAGACAGATTATAGTAATGTTGTTGGGAAGTTTATATGTTGTGTGATACTCACAATGTGCATCATGAAAATTTTGACAACAGTCTATTTTTCTTATAGCCCCTTCCTTTACAATAATTTTTCTTATCTTCATATTAGACAATTCAACATAGAAACTAGTATCGGGGTGTAAGTAGTTCATGTGTTGTATCTGATTCAAAATATTCAAATATATGTTTTGTCAACCTTATTTTAGATGTGATTTCCGTAATAAAAATTGATAATATAATGAAATAAAAATCCTGAAATTTTTTCCATTAATAATTTCATGAAAAATATATCAATACCATGAGTGGTGGCATCGGCTTCTATGCACATATAATCATAGTCCACACTAAAAAGTATGTAAAAATTACCATAGGAATTTGGGAATAATCCCATGAATTTTACACCCCATATAGGGAGTATTTCAACTTCTAGTATGAAATTTTTTTGAATTTAAATTATTTTTTTCAGGGTTGATGTTCATTGGAACTGATCAAAATATTGAATGATGATCTTCACATCCTGATAGAATGTGGTCCAAAATAGTCTTGTCTGTATCCTGTTATCAGTGGTGTGTTGAGTCCCAGGATTTCCACCAAATGGTGATGTGTGAAACATATTGATTATTCCTTATATTCCATCCATTAAGATGACACATTGAATTATACCATCACCACATATCATAAATGATATTATTTAATAATATAAATTATGTAAGGACTCTAACAACAATATATTACAATGTTTTTAATAATATTAGTGGTAATCAATCACTTAGAAATGTAGTTTTCAAAATCAGAATAACAAATTTGTGATTTTTTATTCATTGAAAAAATATTTAATCTGAAAATTACTCCCCCATAATTAGATTTTCTTCATGTTAAATGATCGATAATGGATTTCTAGATAATTGACTAGTAATGACAATCTCAGTGACTTTTTTGTGCTTAGTGAAAATTTAAAATTCCTATAGTATTAATATCCACTTTGTAGCCACATTTTGGTATCCTTTGAACTCATCATCTATTTTAATGCTGCATGATCTTTATATACCACTACTTTAGAGAGAAAAATATATTACTAAAAAATTCCAAAATTATTGACCATCTCTAAATTTTTTTTTGGTCGTATAATTTATGTGATCCTCATTCAGTGTCTGGATTATATAATATATGGGCCGGAAGAGAAGTCCAACTCACCGTCCAAAAACTCCACCCATGGAAAATTCACTAAAATTATATAATAATTCGTAATCCTTATCCCAGGTAAGTGATATTTAGACATGAGACTCATACATGATATCCTTTAAAGTAATAAAATAATTCCACACACATTAATGACGTGGAATGAAATTTCAGTCAATAAAATGTTCAGTAATGGGTGTGCTCTACTCCCCGATTATTGAACAAAGCAGTTATAAAATCCCACATAGACCATAAAAAACCATATATCTTTCTCCATTATTGGATCATGTATGTACCAAATATATATTATCTTTTTTTAGACTCAAAATTCATTCCATGATTTGATATCTTCAATCAAAGTAATATACATACTTGGTCTGTAAAATTAAACATTTCCTTGTTTAATACTAAGCTGTTAACTTTACAATTTTTGAGAACTAAGTGCATATTAGTATGGAAAACATCAATGAATATTTCATATATAGGGAAATCATATATGATTATCTCTATTAATTATTCTTCCATATTATAGAAAATGAGTGTTACGATATATTAAAATTTCAGTAGTGCATTGAATAATCCAAATGACATTTATATATTAGAGAAGGTTTCGAAGTAAAACACTATATAAAAATCATTCATTTTTCAATGAGTTATTTATAAATTGATGTTAACCCATAAAAAATATACCATAAAGTAGAATAATTTTATATGGAGTGTTTATTCCATAAAATAAACAATTTTAAAAAATAATAATTTTTTCGTTATTGATTAGTTTGGTGGGAATCTTAAACCCCATAATGAAAACCATATGTGATGTCAAATAAGGGAGGATTTATAAATCCATCATTAATGTTCCCAATGTGGGATGTATATGCGATGGGCATTACAGTTTTTCACAAATATTTTTTCCTATTATCATTTTATCAATGAGGTTAATTCAATCACAAATAACATTCCATAATTTATTGTAAGTAATAACCTACGAAACCCTTCTTCGTTTCCCTCACACATTGATTATATTTTCAAAATGTTATGACACTCTCTTATCCAAAATTTGTGAAGAAACTCAGATCTAACTACAAAAATACATTATTGCAATCATGTTTTTGAAGATACAGGATTGAATAATCTTGGTATGAATTACCCTAGCATCCCTTTTCATTATTTTTTTATTTCCACCATAATAACTACATTATTTATTTTCATAAGACCATAATTTAACAATTTCATTCAATTTTCTTAATTTATTCGGTATTTGTGATTTTTCTCAAATTTATTATACATTATTTTTCTATTAATCAGTTACTTATAAGTTCAATCAATTGATTTTAGGAACATTTTTAAATATTTAACATTTAAACTCAAAACCATCCTCGTTTAATATATTAGTATAAATAAAATATATTATTGATGGGTCAATTCCAAAAATTGAATTTTTTTTATAAATTTATAAATATAATATTTAAGAATTTCACTCTTTAATTAAATTCAATAATATATTGGAATTTTTTTATAAATAAAATGTTTTTTGGCATAATATTTTATTACTTATTTTAAATATCAATTTCAAATTAAGTGAATGGTTATTTTTAATTTTATTCAAAGAAAATTTCAATTATAATTATCCTTTAAAAATTTAATGTTTATTTTAATGAGATAAAAATATGAAATATATAGAAAAATATAATTCCTTGGAAGATAGGCCTTCTGAAAATAAATTTTTTAATCACATATATCTATTAATTTCCATAAATTAATTCGTTTTATTGAAAATGAAATTATTTATTAAAATATTAATTATAATATGTTTGTAATTAAAATAATTCATTTTAGCAATCATTTTATATATTTTTGATTTAACTCTTTTAAATATATTATTCATGTTTCACACATTATTCTCATTATATAATAATGACTATCATGAACTATACAATATATTTTAGTTTAATGAATATATTTTTTTAATGTATTTATTTATGTTAATAAATTATTATAAATGTAAATATTTACAAAAATTTCTATGTAGAAATACATAAATAAATTTTAAATAAATGTGTAAGGTTTTTAATATATATATATATATATCTTTGTGTATGTATATAAAAATGTGAAAAAATATATTTTGATTTAAATAATGTTTAATGTATTCGTTATATTTATATTAACCTGTATTTATTATATATATATATATATATATATATGATTATATAAATTTGATATATATTTATATTTATTATTTAAAAAAGTTAGAATATATATTTAATGTATTTATATTAACAAATAAATCATGATATATATAGTAATTATTAAAAATATAATAACAATTTTAAATATTTCAATAATTAGTAACACACATTATATAATTTAAAATAATTACTAATTTATTATTAGAAATTAATAATAAATAGAAAATAGTAGTGTTAATTATATAAATTATTATTTAAATTTAGAAAATTTGTTAATATTTCTTTTATTTGTAATATGTATTTGAATAAAAAATTAAAATATGATTAATTAAGATAAATTGTTAACATTTAATATAAATTCAGTAATAAATAATATGAATTTTGTATTACTGAAAAATTAATTTTTCCTTACATTTGATGTAACCAACACCTAACACATAGAAATATAATGTTGTTCCTAAGGTAAACCTCATATTCTAAACATAACATAAGTCACTAATTTTTCATAATATTCAAATATTTGGAGATATATTTTTTTTGTAGAAAATTAAAATCAAATTATTAAATGAATTACCATTGTGTATGTTTGAAACTGACACATGATTTACATAAATGCTTTCTCAAGCCAAGGGCATCCCCACATCCAAGACTTTACAGTGTCCTCTGATTATTCATAAGATTCACAATTATAAAGATATATATTTTTTTCTAAAAAACATATAATAAAAACATTTAATTAATTAACCTTGTCTGAGATGTACACAAACACCCAATACACACAATTGATATGTCGCTCATAGATTATGAACTATATCATAGTCCAACTGTGGTGTCTAGTGAATGATACAATATACACTACAATAAATTGTTTATTTATTTACTAAAAAAATATTAAGAATTATAAATATAAAACCCTCACCTTAAATGTTAAAAAACTCCAATCTCACACAAATGTTATGTTGTACCTTCTAAAAACCCCACATCATAGACCTAATAGTGGTCTCTGATTTTTTATATGATTCAAAGTTCAGAAGATACAAATAATTTATATAAAAAATTATTATGGAAATATTATATGAATTATCATCATGTGTGATATAACCAAACATCTGATAAATAAAAATGTAATCTCACGCATTGGGTAAACCCCCCTTCCAGACCCAATGATGATCTATGTTTATTTCATAAAATACACAATTTTGTATATATAAATTTTCATATAAATAATATAATCAAAATATTGAAATAATTTTTTCTTTTGTGAGATGTAACCAAACACCTAACACAAAAAATTATATGTTTCACATAGTGTAAACACTATATTTTAGACCTAATAGCTTTCTCCATTTTTCATAAGATTTAATGTTCATGATATATATAATTTTTTTACGACACTATAATAATGATATTAAATTAACTACCCTTGAGTGTGATGCAACAAAACTACTAACACATACAAATGTTATGTCACATCTTGGTTAAACCTTACATCCCAGGCCTAATAATGATTTCAAATTCTTCATATGAGACATAGTTGAGGAGAAATTAGTTTTTTTGAGAAAATATAATTAAAATATAAAATTAATTACACATGTTTGAGATGTATTGAATAACCCGACATGCATAAATTTCATATAGATATATGGTAAACCTCACATCCTATACCTAATAATTCCTATCAATATTTCAGATGGTACATAGTTCAAATAATACACATATTCATTAAAACAAATTACAAAAAAAATATTAATTAAATTTCACATATAAGAAATATAAACAAACACTCAAAAAAACTAAATTGTTATGTCGTGCATATGGTTAAACCTATATCTATTACTAAATGGTGGTCTCATATTTCATAAATGATACAACATTCATGAGGTATTCAATTAATTTTTAAAAAAAAATCATGCGCTTTAATAGATTTAATATCTATATAAATTATATAAGTCGAATCTATGGGCTCTAAAATTCATTGAAAACCCACCGTCTCACTCCGATCATTTTCCATTGATTATTCTATAGTGTTGAAATATAATAATAAGTTTTAACTTGTCAAAATGAGCATTTATTAATTTTATTTTTTTGATATTTTTTAGATAACTAAGGACATAGGGAGTATACACCAGTTTCTATTACATGATTGTTATTAGATTAGTCTTAAAAAATTCCAACTGATATTATATAAAACCAGCCTATAATGATTGTGTTGAAACATTAATGGCATTAGAATTGTTTAATTCTAAATTTTTATATTGGAAAAATTTACTATCATTATTTTGAGTGAGGTCATAAGATATTCAAATTTGTTGACAATTCTTAACATCATATATGTTTTTTTGGATTATGGAAAGATTAAATTTTTTATTGTCAACATGGTGAATCGAATACTATAGAAAAAATAATTTAGTTCTGAATCAATCATTTTATAATTTAGTGCATGGGGTAGCATGACTATCACTTCAAGAAACAAGAACACATAATTCTATTCATATAATAAAATATGAACCTTATCAATATTATTATTTTTTGAAATCTACTTGAGAGGCCTTATATCCATGATGATGGATAAAAAACATGATGATTTTATTTAATTCAAGGCTATAAAATAAAATTTTGTAATGTCAATTAATTGATGCGATCTGATTTTATCTTTTTTTAAAATAATTTATGCCACATATAAATACCTTTACTATAAGTTTAATGAAATTCAAAGGTTAGTCAATAATTTGGTTCATTATTTTTATATGATTAATGCATGTTGAAATGACTACATATTATGTTATTAGGAGTAATAATAATTAGATTCCTATACAATATATGGAACATTAAGGCATATTGATACTCCATAATGAAGATCCATATTTCCTATCATACTATTGATGTATTTTATAATTACACCATATTTACAATATATATTTATGACTCAGAACATAGGTTCATTGATGACAAGAAATAAATGAAATATTTGTGGTCGTAAACTATTATATCATACAAGTGATAGTTATTCAAGGAATCAAACTGATTAGATTATTCATTGTTTTTATTCAGAACCACATAACATAGGGTTGCTTCTTTCAAATTATGTTTTTCAAGTTACTTCTCATGACAATCAATATATTTTAGCTCGATATTATTATTCCATAAAATATACCTCCTTATATGTTTAGAAAGGGACCATATATATATATAGGTATTAATTCAAAGAAATATGAAGATGAATATATATTTATTTGATGCTACTAAATTATGAGTTATTTTCATTATGAATAATTAGTGAAAATACATTTGATATAGTTACAGAATAAAATTTTACATTTAAGGTGCATTAATGTGTATGATCATTGACATTCTGGAATATTTTAGGTTATCAAGATGGTGTATGCATGGTCTAAAGTCATGTATATACTTCCGGGATGAGAAAATTGATAAATGTTTGGTAATGAAAGAATATATAGTTATTTTGGATTCCATTAGATATTCTTTTATACAGGTCATCCTTTTTTATTGAACTATATTAATTTATAGAAGGTATAATTGGAAGAGAAAAAACTCCAATTCTTCTCTAAGTAATCTTGTCAAAAAAATTCTAATATACATTAGATCCTCTTACACATGGACAAACCATACAAAAATTCAAATTAAATGGTTTGGGGAGATATCATAATTTTATAATTTGGAGTAATATTTTGATCCTTCATTATTGTTCTGATTTTTCGTTTCATTACAAGTGATATGTAATTGATATTGAGAATAATTTTTCTAATAACATATTTATACCTTGTTTGAAAAACCTAGAATGAAAACATATATTTTAATGGAAATTTTATATTGTTCGAATGTTTTCAAACATATTAGTCTATTATTATATAAATGGATATGAAATATAAGTATATAAGATTGTTATGAATTATATTTTTCATGATGTATAAAAAATGAGAATATTTTAGATTTAATAATTCAATAATTCTATGTCGTAATGGAAATAATGTTACCTTTCTGTTTATGAGGGATGTTTAATTTATTAATATGGGATTCGATGAGAGAACTGTGATATTTTTCTGAGATATTTATGTGGAAGCATTAGGTTATAAAATATTGACTACGCAGAAAAAGGATGTTATTTATTTATTTTGGTGGAAACAGTCCCCTCGGGTCTTCATTAACTCCCTAAAACATTAAATATTTCATTTATCATATGAAGATACATGTTGGAGGATCATAAAATTCATATATATGATACCGTTTTAAAGATGTATAGAAATGTTAAAGGAGAATGTTTGTAACATTTCATCAGTTGAATGCTCAATTGTAGATGAAAACTTAGATAAAAAATTTAAAATATATATTCATATTATTTTCAATTAGAATATCGTACAAAACTTATTTTTGTATGGTAAAATGAGAAAAATGTATATTATTTTATCTGATATCTGATGTTAAATTTTAATTAACTTGAGCATAGACTTGGGGTTATCCTGAATGATAGCATTAATGTAGATAAATCTGAAATGCTCATACAGTTGTTCTGCTCTTGAATATTTTTTTATTATGACCATGAATGTAATCAAAAAAATTACATATTGTTTCAAATACTAGAAAGTTAAGATGATTTTTATATAATATTAAATCTTTATGTAATGGAATCTATTTTAATAATTTATATTTTTTGTAGGAGATATAACATTAAAATATAATTTATAGTCTATTATGGGTCCTCAACGAATCCTCTAATGAAATTTGTGAAATCCGATAATTTTTAGGTTGTTAATGGATATCAATTCTGTATACTCATATATGGTTTCTCTATGAAAAAACAGAATTGTGGGGTTTATTTGAAATCATATGACCATAAATAAATTTACTTTTACTTTTATGATATTTTTTTTGAAATATTTGATTATTGTTATCTCGGTACAAATTATGTAACATTTATTAAAAGTTATTTGATTCATACTAATTGAAGGTTATGATTCCATGCACAATATTTAGTCATTAAAATTAATTTTTTCTGTCTTCATACGTTAAAAGAACAATTTATGTTGCAACATATAGAACATATTGTTTATTATGAAAATTAGTGTGATAATTTGTGATATTTGATGGGGAAACGCATAAACTGATGGCCGACAAAATTGATAATGTCGATGTGAAAATATGTGGTGAAGAAACAAAAAGTTTTTTATGGAATTTGGTGACAATGAAGATGAATATGAAGAAAATTTCATAAATTTAAATGATGAATAATATGATTATTGATGTATTATATTTAGCTATTTTTTATATTTTATATTTTAAATTTTAATTAGAAATTATTTATAGAGAATTTGTGTTCCCTCAGATTAATAAACCTAATGATCTATTATGATCCTTTAGTGATAGATGTAATTATTAAATTTTTATATTTTTTATCCATGTTAATAATTATTAGAAGGTATGAATATTATATTCTCCCAGATACTTACTATTTTTTAATATTTTCTATCTGTATTAAGAAATATTTTGATGTTAAATTATTATGTTCTGGTTTTAATTTATTTCTAATTATTAAAGTAATGTATTGGTTAATTCCTGATATATTTTACACATATATTAAAATTTTATTACATGTGATATTATTTTTTGTAGGTATTTATATTTTTTTCTTATTTTTTATATTTATATAAACATTTTCCTACATTTAATATTATTTTATTTAGATAGATGGAGATGTTCCAGATGATCTATTATGTGGTATAAATAATGTTAGACATCCTCCTTCTGAGCTTAATTCATCTCATCCATATGATTGGGTGCATATTTATATAGGGCACAATCATTCTAGATTAACAATTATAGACCCCAATCAAGAGAGACACCCATATGTTGATTATGATACTCGTTTATAATGTTCTGTTTAGTTGATTATGATATTCAATTTATATGAACTTTTTTTATTAAATATGGTGATAATATCTAGGACATATTTATTTATTTTAACATTTTTTTGGTCAGATGTATTGTGTGATTATATGAAATTATTTTCTTGATCCATGGGTTTTGTGGGACCGGGTTCCCAGAATTTCTATTTTGCAAGTATTTTACCAGAAGAATGTACATTGATAAATAATATATATTTTCTAAAATTTATTTAATTACCAATATATTGTTAGTAACATAAATAAATTATTTTTTTCCAGAATTTTCTAATATAACCAAATATCATACAAGGGAGGCATTTGAGATTGGTATCTATGAGTAATTTCAAATGTTTTTTCACAGCATAAAAAATGTAGGCTTTGGATAAAGCTTCTACTAATTTTATCGACAAGCCTTCCGCCACTCATATATCTTAATATATCTTAAATTATTTATGGGTTATATTGTGATCCTACTATCTTGTAGAGACATTTATGATGAGTTCATCATCTTGACATTATAGATGGGGGGAAGGCGGTAACACATAGGTCCAGATGTCCTATATTTGGAATACGTCGAAGAAATACAGTAAGTGATATTATATATAAATATATATATATAATTTGACTATAAAATGTTTTTATATTATATAGTCCACTATTAAAAAATCTATTATGAATTTCTTTATTTATAAAAATATGTATACTAATCCATGGATATGAGAAGTTATAGGTGATCAATATTTCTATATTAGTAATAGTATTTTTTTTAAAATGTTCACTCTGATTGATTTTATTGTTCATATAATTTATAATTTTATTTAAATAAAATATATCTTCTCGTGACATCCGATTCAGGAGAAACATATGATTAGAGTGAATAAAATTTCACTAAAGATATGGGTTTTGATGAGGGGGAATGAATACATGATTCTTTTCATTGGTCAAAGAAGGATATGTGATAAATAAAACCATCCAACTAACACTTATGAGTTATTATGTAACTTCTATGAAGTCAATTTTCATCTCAACGAGAGCTCATGATGAGTCATTGTCAATGTCCTAATCAACTACATAGTACGATGAGAGGTTGAGAGATCAGGATGAGATAATAAAACCTATGTAGATAGAGTAATGGAGGAGAATTATAAGTATTGATGCCAGAGAGATTAGTAGATGACGGAGAATATTGGATGTCATGTCTGTAGAGTTGGTATGGAGTATCCTTCCAACAGTCCATAGAGTAATCATCCTCCACCCAACATGAGTTAATGATTTGTGATGTTTTATAATAGTTTAGAAATTAATTTTTAAGATTATACTATGTTTGAAATGATATATTTCTCTTACATGTGTTACAATTTATTCACTTTAATAAAAATTTCCATCATTATTAATTATATAAATTATTTTACTTCTTATTTTTTAATAATTACTTTATATAATTAAATTAAAATATTTTTATATATTATTTATTTATTATTATTAAATTTAATTATTTGAAATAATATTTAATTTTTTGAATTTTATTTAAAATATTATTATTTTTGAAAGATATTTATTTCATATCAATAGATATAAATTCTGACGGATCATTAAAATTATGTTATTAATGAAATGTGATTCACATTTGAGATAAATATTTCATCTTCTACACTTATATTAAATTTGTGATCGACAAACAAAAATATCCACAACTGTAATTTTGTTTTTTTATAATGGTCTAATAATGATGGAATCCAGTCAAAAATTACATTTTGTGATATGATTCCATAGATATTTCACTATCATATTAAAAATAAAAACTCTAGTAGTAATGTGGGATTGTGGTTTTGAGTAATCTTATAGCAACACTATAATTTTTAATTTTCTAGAATATCAATCCAAAAAAAAATTGAATTCAATCATTGAAAGTATCTTTATAATTTGATACATGTGTGGTATTGGTAAATGTTATTTTTGTGCGGTTGTGTTTATATTTCAATAATAAATACATACTCCCCAAACAATGATGGTTTGAGTAGAAATTAACTCATATCCATCATTTATAATAGTCTTGAAGATGGATTTCTTATGGACACATTGTATAAGGCTCATCCAATCACTATTAGAGATGGAAAATATTATCACAGTATCATGGGACATTAATAACTCATCCTGGTATAACACTTTCATTGATGCGGTGAGTCACCAATAGGGTTTATGTTGGGGTTTAACACCTTTGACCAATAAAATATCATGGGTGAATAACATATGGATGATCACCATAATGTCAACCACTCACAAAGAAATTCAATTTTTTTATATTTTTATGAAATTAACGAGCGTTTTTCATTTTATTTGAGTTAGTTATAAATTTATAATTACATATAGTGAAGAATCTATTTCTAAGAATGAAGACTATATCAATATTGGTAGATTTTTCAGTTCCATCAATTGGGGAAATGATGAATGAGATTATAAATTGTGGGAGGGTATCCCTTGTCCGAGGGTGAATTTAATTCGCAACCTCAAGGTCATTATATTCTTCTTCTTATACATATATGGTCTTTATATCATCCTCTCAGGTCATTTAACAATCTTTATCTTTAAAAATAATGATTTTTTGAAATTCTAATGACTCTATTCTTTGTATCATGAATTTTATTGAATGAAAATGAACACGTTCTTTTCCTAATAAGAAAACAAAAATTTCATATTTAAAACTAATCAACACCTTCCATGTTTCATGTAATGGTCTCCCTTCAAAGATGGAAATATTTCTTACTATCTCTATTTATAATTTATGTAACACATTAGGTAATGCGAATTTACCAACATTTAATAGGATATACTCAATTATTATTTAACGGTACAAGACTACTCCATAAACTAATTAAACTGATAAAATTGTTTATTTCAATTATTTAGATCCATAATTTGGAAGACACTCATGGGAAAGATATTGATACCTGAACCAAGATTGCACAAGGATCTTCTAGAGTTGCATGACCAAATAATATAAAAGAATAAATAAACATTTTGGGTCATTCATTTTTATGGGAAGCATATTCTAAACAATAACCTATAATTAGTCAATTATGAAAATGACTCTGAGGTCATTAGTTATCCTCAATATATAAAAAAAATCATTCAAAAGATTGGCATAATATGGCATCTATGTGATGGCCAATGAAAATGGGATGTTGATGTGTAATTGTGTAAATATCTAATGAATCATTTTATATTTATCCATTACATTACATGGTCTCATCCAATGTGGAAAGGAATGGGAGGTTTTATATTGTGTAGATGCCAAAAATATGTATTCTAATACATGTTTCTCTTAAAATGTATGTTTTTTGTTTGCTCTGAATTTATATTTTGTTCTTGACAAGCATTATTTTTGTTATTTGAATCTTCTTTCTTGATTAAAAATTAACATGGTTTAGCTTATTTTTGGTACCTTTCCTCACCTAGGACTGGATTCTCTAAATCCAATAGTTTTACACATATAAAACCATATAAATCACCTCCTATATCATATGTTACTTTGTATAATTGAGTAACATACCTAGTAATCATCCTGACAGAGCTTTAGAGATTTTCCACACATGGTGATAACAATTTCATAGGGTAGACATTTGGTTTTTCATTTATTTTTAATTTTTACTAATCATATAATAGAAATTTGAAAATAAAAAATAAAAAATCTATTATACATTTCAATTTATCTATCGGTATTTCTATAGTTTCCTTGTTGAAGCTTACTAAAACTTTTATTGGTGAGAGGGTGTAAATAGCAGAGCTCAAGGAAGAAAATGTCATTACATATTTTGTTATTGTAGTCAAGGAGATATAATTTTGGATTTTCCAATGTTGTTGATGATTATATGGGGGCTATTTTCCCCTCCTCTAATGATTAAAATCATTCTTTACTTATTACTGCTAATGAGATGGTCTATGCTGATAATTAAACTATTTGTATTATTTGCATTAAAAAATATTAGTTTAATAATGTAATTTACATAATTAAAATATTTACCAATAAGATCTTATATAATTATCCTATAGTCCAATTTTAGTTATGGGTCTTGGCCCATTTCACAAGCCACCATATACATAACAAGGGAATGTTATTTCAATGGTGGAGTATGTAGCTAAAAACATTGAATATTTTTTCTTAAGGGATTCATCCTACGCTACCATGTGGGTAATCAATAACACCTGATGTATTGTACATATATATAGACCTAAATATCTTTTTCATAGACTTTTATTGAGTTATATATCACTTAATTGTACACTAATTACTTATGGTTTCCATTAGTGGTGACACCCACAATAGTTCATTCCATAGGTTTGAGACATTGGTAGAACATTTATAGCTATATCTAAACATCAACTATGTGACGTGGGATCTTATGGAGGATATCAATAATGGGATCCCCTTATTTTCTAGAAAATTATATTTCCACTAGGGTGAGGTACTTGATTTCACTACTGAGATTCAATCTTCATGTTATTGGTATGTATTTATATAATAATTTCTTCACCAAATCATACAAAGTAACATTATGCATGAAAGATTTTTATATCAACATATCCATGGAACTATCGTGCAATGAGAATAAAAGGAACCTGTTTCTTATATCATTAGATGTTTCAACTAGATTATGAATGGTGTCACAATCTTCTATGAATTTATATATATATATATATATATTGATCTTATCACTAAAGTCCACTAAATTAACACATTTTTAGGATCATACAGATTATTTTTTTTAATTTCAATGTTTTGTATCTAGATATATGGGATAAAAATTATTGGCATAAAACCACTAATGGATGAAAATCTATGTTTCATAATAGAGTGCTTGTTGTAGTATTTGTTAATCATCATAATGTTATTATGATACATATTAGTTTTTTTCGTTGTTAAGAAAAAAACATTTGTTGTGTTAAGCCATATGATAGATACTAAGTGAAACTAGATATTTATCAATCTCATAAAAAATATGTTATTGAGAATCAAGGATCCTTGACAGATTCAAACTGACATTATAGATGCATAAGACAAAAGAATATATGAAATAGGTGATAGTGCATGAGAAAAAACTATTAAAATAAATTGAAAAATGAAAGTCGACTTAATTTATGGTTCACATCAAAGGTTAATATTCCCACGAATTAATGTATTAAGAGAAATTAAAAAAAATAACCAGATATAAGGCCCTAGACTTAAACCTTACTTAATCTTGAGTTATTACAAGATTACACATTGAGGATCTTTTCAGGTTTAGAGTTTTAGAGAATTAGATCATGAAACTTGCATTACATTCCACATTTAAACAAAGTGGTTACATAAAAGACAATATTCATTTTTCCCATCAACGGAAACATATTTAAAATAAAGCATGGATTCTTTCTTGACACATCCATGACACTATCATCACATCATGTACCCTTCCCTTGACCTGTGAAAAACATTTCAAAAACTTGGGATAAGCATAAAAAGCTCAGTAAGGGATATAAAAATATGGAAAGGAAACATGAGTACATGTATACATAAGAATGAAATCATACTTTACCCATAAAACATAGGCATATCAAATCATGAATAAATCATAGAAATCATAAGACATAAAAGGTAACTTGAGGCATTCATAACATTCTTACGTAGGGAGTAACCCTCTTGGTTAAATTTTGGAATACCCATCACAATATATTCCCTAAATCTCTTCGGAGAAACCTCAATGTTTCACTCCTTCGCGTTACCCAATGTATTGGAGAGCTATATCGGGCTCACCCGCCCTTAGTTTATCACGGAACCACCCGTTTTCATAACAATGCCCACGAACCATAACATAAATGTATCACATAAAACATGCATATAGAAAACATAACATTTCCACATTTCAATCACAATATAACATTTTAGTATATTGAAATAATGAATCCATTCAAAAAGAAACCATTTCCAAAACCATTTAAAACATTTAATAAAGAGATTCTTGAATCAAAGTGTCCCATACCACCTTGAAGCATAAAATTTTAAACCATTAATATCCATATAAATAAATCCTTAAAACCATTTTGAAAAAATGGATATTAATAAGAACAAATAATTAAAACATTCAAAACGATATTTTTGTTAAAGGGGTTTTACCAAAATTAGAGACACTTGAATACAATAATTGAGGAATAACATTTAGTCAGAACTTAATAATATCATGAGAATAAATGGATTCATGATATAATACTCCAAAGGACAGTATATACACCATATAAGAGTGAATTGGTGCATAACAACAATGAACCCTCAATAGAAATGTCAAATGTGATGAAATCCCTTATAAAGAAGGTATCCTTAAATTAAGGACAAATCAATCTCAAAAATATGTGTGACAAATATAAATATACCCAATATAAGTGGATATTAATTGTAAAACAATAAAAGGTCATTCACACATATTCAATGGATGACATATTCAATGACTACATGTTGAACCCAAAGAAATCGAAATTGGGTTAAAAAGTTCCCTTGACAGCCTAACGGCATCACATCAAAATGAGTTGATGAGAGATAAAAAGTGTATCTCATCACTTGTACATAAAATTTACATCAATAAGGATATATGAGAACATATCCCAACATAACAATATGTAAATTAAAAGACCCAACAAAATAAGTCTTTTAAAAAAGAGGAGGGTGAAAGGTTCCCTTACCGACTTGGGTATCTTTCAAAACATACACCCCATGAAAGAAGGACAATAGATCATTGATGTAAATACTCATAAACGAAAGTATATTACTCAAACAGTAGAATAATGGGCAGTACATACACCACTCAATGGAATTTGTGGAAAATGTAGCATAAATCTCACGTGAATAAAAGTGAGATGAAAAATCCCTTACGAAAACTCGGCAGCCTAACGACGCCACATAAAACTTCCGAATATGGATTGATGAGATAAAATAGGGTATCTCATCACATTAAAATAAAATGTACAGAAAGAGGAATATAAAATAACATCCCCCAACATTACAAAGAGGAGCTTAAAAGAAGTGACATAAAGGAGAGTACTTAAAAAGAAAGAGAGGGGTTAGATCTCTTACGAAAGTTCGGCAGCCTAACGGCGCCACTGAAAACATCCAAAATGGATTGATGAGAGAGAATAGGGTATCTCATCACATGAACATAAAAATTAAAGTAAGTTTAATATAAAATATCATCCCAATAACAAGAAATATGAGCTTTAAAAGGAAAGACATAAAAGTGTGTACTTAAAAAGAAAGAGAGGAGTAGGATCCCTTACCTCGGGTCCGACTTGACTCGATAGTTCTTTAATCTCCTGAATAATAAACTTGAGTTAATTTATACATCCTTAATAACCATTTTTAAGTTCATTATTCCTTTTATATCACGTATTACCATGTCATAAACATTATGTAATCATTTAAGTTAATAATATTTGTTTTGCCGATATTTTGTTCTTAAGTCGAAAGTGGACTTCTTACAATTACATGTTGTTCGTGTGGCAAAATGTTTATTATATCCAGAATTGTATTTATGATGTAGATATCATATATTTCATATATATCCAGTACATGCATTCATTTATAACATTAAATAATCATATAGAGGTAAGAAATGAAATGCACCGTTCATGGAGACGGTAAGCCGTACGTACGCATGAACGCTACTTTCATTTCTATTTCGTATTTTATAGAATGGAATCATAATGATATAAAGGTATATTATAATTCCAGTATAATATCATATATAATATCATAGTTCCATCCTTTATACGTCCCACATATGGTATTTAACGAATCAAATCACTTTGAGGGGGCGGTAGTCTGCACTTCCTTAAATGAAGATATCGCGTTTACCCATAATGGAAACCATAAAGGTATGACCAAAATGAAAAAACCATAAGCTTAAGGAAAACATAAACATATTATATATCATATATAGAAATAGTGACATCATAATGGCCACCTTTGAAGGTGTTAAATGAGTATTGAACAATCATCGTTTCGGGAGGCAGAATTTCGCCATCCACGGAAACCGTATGTTCATTAACCATTCGATGTAGTTGTGTGTGAGTTTAGCTCGAATAAATCTTATAACAACATCCTAGTATATTGAAGATACTGGTTTTGTTACAAAAGAAGTAAATAAAAAGAGTTTAGGGGGTTGGAGAAGCAAAATAAAACAAATGAACATGAGAGAATGAATTACCTTTAAAAGTGTAACTCCTTTTGATTTGAGCCTAAAGGATTCCTTTGAAAGGATTATGCCCAAAGGGAATCCTCTAGGATGAGGAGAGGGATGTGGAGAGAGTTAATGGGAAGGGGTTGGCCGAGCCAAAGGCTTGAGGAGTGTGTTAAATGAGGTAGAGGTGGGGGCCTTTTATAAGAGGAGAGGAGGGGCACTTTTGGAATGTAAGAAATATTACTTTATTTGAAAATGTGTTTCGGTTTTAAAAGGTCCCACATTTATATAATTCGTGGATAAGGTGATAAGGGTTTGATATCCACCCATCCAATAAGTTTTTTACATGTTTAGGTCATAGAGTTTACATTATCTTATCATTTTATTTAAATCGTCAGATAATGATGTCATCACTGTATAATTATGATGTCATAAATAATTTAATTTATTTAATGTCTAAAAATTATAAAACAATTACTATGATGTAGAAAATCTTTTTATCTTTCCAATTAATATTTATAATAAAACATCTAACTTGTATAACCCCACTTAAAAATTGTTTTAGTACAACATATCATGTTTGTGTCATTTTTACTTTTACATTAAATAAAAAGTTATTTATGTCATTTCCCAACCAAAGTGGCTCCATGGGGTCCCCAAGTTGACCCATGGCTTTTCTTGGTCGCCATTACACATCCAATGAGGTTAGGACATGTGTCAAGTTCATTTCATATTATTAAAACATTATTTTTACCTTAAACTACACTAATTACCTCTAATCGCGATTAAAAACTTAATAAGATACTATTCACCAAAAAAATATTTTTATCCCATTGAACCACATTTTACTTCTTAATGAAAACCATGTATGTAGGATTTTTGAAATTCAAAACACAAAGATGGAAAAATTTCATTTAAACGGAAAAATCAGTTTTTATAAGTACCACTTAGTGGTGTCACTATTCATCAAAAATTGATGTTTTTCAGAAAAATCTCAAAAATTCACCCTAAGATATATTTGATATTCCGACTTCAAAAATGAAGTCTATTTTACAAAATTCAAAACATATAAGTCACATTAATTAATTTAATAATTAATTCCCGCTGTCAGAGCAAATAACGTGTTTTTATGAAACAATAAGTATCAAAAGATTGACACTGGTTTAAGTCTGTTTTCAAAGTGAAATTAATTCCAACAACCACAACTGGATTTAATGGTAAAAATATATTCTAATTTCACTTTAAAACCAATTCAAAAGATAATCTAATCATATAAATAAATTAGATTAAAAAGTGGTTTTGAATTAAAATAAAACATTTTACACTATTCATTAAAAAAATGAACTTTATCGGAAAGACCCCAAAAATTTACACCAAGTAAATTTTGATATCCCGATTCTTAATAAGAGTTTCATTTTGTCCAAAAAAATGTTTAAGAGTGAACAACACTATATTTAATGATGGTTCAACATCAAAAGGTGATAAGTGAACCTTTAGTGAAAACTAGGGCATATACGCCTAAAATTGAATTCTTTCCGTATTTTAAGCCTCTATCCATTATTGGATAAATGTAAAAACATTTAAAAACATATATAATCATATTTTAGTTATTTCTATCTATTCCCTCCATTACAATGGCTACATGTTAACTACCATTTAAAATAATATTATTTTATTATTAGAGTGCAATGTAAGATTCCCAAGAAACTCGTTGTTGCGTGTTGGGTACGCCATCGAGCATAGCATCCCCTTTAAAGTCATATTAATATTTTATTCAAAAATATGGATAAATATGAAAATGTAATATTCTTTATTTACCTGGGGTGTTACATCCTTCCCCCCTTTTGGGAATTGCCTCCTCGCAATTTTTAAAATTGAGCTTGGAAACATCCTTGAACGTCCCTCATCGGAACAAGAGTCGGTAAAACAATCACTTTAAAATAAAGGAAGATAAGTACAGAGGTCACCCAAGTTAACCCATACTAGGATTCCATGTAGAAAAACATGGACATGGAAGAAAAAGCAAAGGGTCATGTTCTTGAGGGAGAGTGATAGTAAACATGTCTAGGAGAAAGTTAACAATGAGAAAATCTCAAACATGTGATGGGTTAAACGGTATTCGATTCCCCAGTAGGAAAAGATAATAGGCAACATTTTTGTTTTAAGTTACTTTTTATTGAGGAATTTATTCATAAGGAAACATAATCACTTATCATGTTGACTTTCCACTTTTACTAGATTCCTTAATCAAACTCATATTTTTTCCAAAAGACGAGTATTTAGGGAGACTTGTTCGCATTAAGAGTACTATAATCAACTTATAGAGAATCACCTAATCCACAAAAGAGAACTATATATATCCCATGTCTTTAGGCTTTAACCAAAACCAAAACCAAAAAGGTTAGTACAAGGTCAGATAATCCTGAAAAGGATAACCCATTAAATAGAAAATCCATGCTTAATCTCCAAAATTTGTCCAACAAAACCCAAAGTTCAATGAGGACCATTCGATAAACAATTTGTCCATAAAATTCTTCAAATTAAACCAATATAAGATTGAAACACAAATATTTGAAGGATTTAGTCACATAATCTTCCAAGTTAAATCGTAACATTTATCCCCAAACAACATCAGTTGCTCCTAAAGTCTCGTATTGAAAAGTAATTAACCTAATCACATATCCTCTATGATGGGTTAATCATTTTCATAAATAACCCAAAATCAACTTACTCTTAAAAAAAGAATCAGTCAAACTAACCAGGTACTTCACGTAGTCCAGTGGTAGGCGATACATACTAGTTGCACGTTGATTGTGGGTTCGGTTCCCGCAGCTTGGTCCGACGCGACAGGTAGTCACACGGTCTACGTGTTGTCCTTTTTCCAAAACTATATAATTCTCAAATCATTCCCAAAAAATGGATAAAATCATCAAAAATAACCATAACGTAATTTAACCTCAATTTTATCTCATGCCTTTCACTTCAATCATATAATATAGTAACCCATAATTACCTCAAAATTAAGGATCATATAAACCCAAATGGTTCTTTATAACTATGTCTACAAAAGAAAAGATAACTATTACTTGAATAAAATTTTCCTATATTAAACATCAGGGTTACACATAATATAAAAAGTCTTCTAATGTATCCCCATCATCAAAAGAGACTTAACACTCTTAAGAATTTCACTATAACTCTTGAAGCCCTTATATGTTGACATCTTACTTATTCAACATTCTTCATGATCCATTATCCATTCCTTTCCAACTTATTCCAAAATACCTCTTTCCTACAAACAAAATCATGAATCATATCCTAAGATTCCAAAATAGTAAAACAATAGTCCTGAAATAGTACATACCTTTGATTGGTCATTGTCAGTTTCTTCATCCTCAATCAGAATGGCATTAGGTATTGATAAACGAATATTGGTACGCTCTTGGTGACCCCATTCACGAAACTTCTTCATAGGACATGTGTTTGCATAATGACAATGCACACCACATTTAAAACATTCAATTGATCCCTCAGAAAGAACTTATTTCCCTTTCCTCGAGTCAACTAGATGCTTCCTTTTTCCATGGCGGGTTCTTGCTTTATGACCTTCATTTCCACATCTATAGCATATTTCTATCCCTTTGAAACATTTTCCTAGGTGTTTATTTCCACATCTTTGACACATAGGTTTTTGAACACTCTTACCTTTATGATTATTACCTGTACTTCCGTAGGGATTTGTTTCTTGCATATATGATGCCTTAGAGAAATATCCAAGTTTTAGGTGGTCAATCATGACTCCAGATAGTTTGTTGAGGATAATCAGAAGAGTTCTCATTGCAGCTCCCATATCATTCAGTTGCTTGCTCAAAAAACTATCACAGTTTCCTTCACATCCACTGTTATTTTGGTGCCTGCTAGATCCAGCCATTTACAAAAACCAAAAAGGTCAGTGTGAGTATATCAACAAAACCATCATGTACTAATGAGTAAGATAAACACTAAGTATAAGGCCCCGGCCTTAAACCTTACTTAATATTGAATTAAATGAGTAATTCACATTGAGGATCTTTCCAGGTTTAGAGTTTTAGAGAATTAGGACATAACTATTACATCTCAAAAGATTACAAAGTAGTCACTTCTACTAAATTTCAATAAAATAAAAACTCTTTAAAAGAAACATGTATAGTTCCATGTTTTAGGTAGCATGACATTCCCTTGATCCCATCCTTGACCCAATTCCACGCTATGTCCTGTGAAAAACATTTCAAAAACTTGGGATGAGCATAAGAAGCTCAGTAAGGGATACACAAAGAATAAAAACTGTTAGTTTTTCAAAATAACAAGTAAACCATGAATACTTTATCAATGTAATACTTTTCACCTTCATGAAGTAGTAAAAACTTTTCACTGAAAAAAAAGTATCATTACTTACCTTTTTGTAACCAAAGGATTACCATAAATCCCATATAAAGAACACATTACATATATAAAGGTAACTTGGGACATAAACATAATTAAGTGGAATAACCATACGGTTGACTCCCACACATATCACTTAATGGAATAGCCATACGGCCAATTTCCATACATACTTAATGGAATAGCCATACGGCCGACTTCCATACCCAATGCATTGGAGGTTATAACGTAACCACCCATCCTGGTATTCACGGCACCACCCGTCATATGGTTTATAACGTAACCACTCGTTAAAATGTCCAAGTACCAATATAAAATCATAAAACATAAAACCAATATAAATGAATGATAACATTTCCACATCACAATATATCATAATATAATCCTTTATCAAAACCATTTTCAAAACCCTTTAAAACATTTAATACAGAGATTTTTGAATCAAAGTTTCCCATACCACCTTGAAGCTTAAAATTTTAAACCATTAATATCCATATAAATAAATCCTAAAAACCATTTTGAAAACATGGATATTAATAAGAACAAATAATCAAAACATTTAAAATGACATTTTGGTTAAAGGGGTTTTACCAAAATTAGAAACACTTGAATACAATAATTGAGGAATAACATTTAGTCAGAACTTTATAATATCATGAGGATAAATGTATTCATGATATAATACTCCAAAGGACAGTATATACACCATATAAGAGTGAATTGGTGCATAACAACAATGAACCCTCAATTGAAATGTCAAATGTGATGAAATCCCTTATAAAGAAGGTATCCTTAAATTAAGGACAAATCAATCTCAAAAATATGTGTGACAAATATAAATACACCCAATATAAGTGGATATTAAGTGTAAAACAATAAAAGGTCATTCACACATATTCAATGGATGACATATTCAATGACTACATGTTGAACCCAAAGAAATCGAAATTGGGTTAAAAAGTTCCCTTGACAGCCTAACAGCATCGCATCAAAATGAGTTGATGAGAGATAAAAAGTATATCTCATCACTTGGACATAAACTTTACATCAATAAGGATATATGAGAACATATCCCAACATAACAATATGTAAATTAAAAGACCCAACAAAAGAAGTCTTTTAAAAAAGAGTAGGGTGAAAGGTTCCCTTACCGACTTGGGTATCTTTCAAAACATACACCCCATGAAAGAAGGACAATAGATCATTGATGTAAATACTCATAAAAGAAATTATATTACACAAAGAGTAGAATAATGTGCATTACATACACCACTCAATGTAATTTGTGGCAAATGTAGCATAAATCTCACGGGAATAAAAGTGAGATGAAAAATCCCTTACGAAAACTCGGCAGCCTAACGCTGCCACATAAAACTTCTGAATGTGGATTGATGAGATCAAATAGGGTATCTCATCACATTACAATAAAATTTACAGCAAGAGGAATATAAAATAACATCCCCCAAAATTACAAATAGGAGCCTAAAATAAGTGACATAAAGGAGAGTACTTAAAAAGAAAGAGAGACGTTAGATCTCTTACGAAAGTTCGGCAGCCTAACGGCGCCACTCAAAACTTCCAAAATGGATTGATGAGAGAGAATAGGGTCTCTCATCACATGAACATAAAAATTACAGTAGGATTAATATAAAATAACATCCCAATCATAAGAAATATGAGCTTAAAAGAAATGACATAAAAGAGTGTACTTAAAAAGAAAAAGAGTTGTAGGATCCCTTACCTCGGGTCCGACTTGACTCGATCGTTCTTTAATCTCCTGAATAATAATCTTGAGATAATTTATACTTCCTTAAGAACCTTTTTCAAGTTCATTATTCCTTTTATATCACTTATTACCATGTTATAAAGATTATTTAATCATTTAAGTTAATCATGTTTGTTTTGTAGATATTTGGTTCTTAAGTTGAAAGTGGACTTCTTACAATTACATATTGTTCGTGTGGTCAAAGGTTCTTCATATCCAGAATGAAATTACTGATTTGGATATCATATATATCATATATATCCAGCATATATATGTATTTATAATATTACCTAATCATTTAGAGGTAAGAAATGAAATGCACCGTTCATGGAGACGGTAAGCCGTACGTACGCATGAACACTACTTTCATTTCTTTGTCATATTAATGGAATTAAAACTAAATGAGAGGTATGTATATTTTAATTCCAGAATTATATTCATCATTTAGATATATCATTAATTATATATATCCATTATATACATGTACTTTTAATAGTACATTACATTTGGGGATAAGAAATGAAATGCACCGTTCATGGAGACGGTAAGCCGTACGTATGCATGAACGCTACTTTCATTTCTATATCACACTTTAATGGAAAGAAATAATAATTATATAGGGGTATATAATAATTCCAGTATAATATCATATATAATAACATAATATCCATCCTTTATACATCCCACGTATGGCATTAACGAATCACATCACTTTGAGGGGGCGGTAGTCCGCACTTCCTAAAATGAAGATATCGCGTATACCCATAATGGAAGCCATAAAGGTAAGACACAAAAGAAAAATACAGAAAGATAAGTAAAACATAAACATATTATATATCATATATAAAAATATTTACATCATAATGGCCAACTATGAAGGTGTTAAATGAGTATTGAACAATCATCGTTTCAGGAGGTAGAATTTTGCCATCCACGGAAACCGTATGTTCTTTAACCATTTGATGTGGTTGTGTGAGGGTGTAGCTCGAATAAATCTTATAACAACATCCTAGTATATTGAAGATACTGGTGTTGTTATAAAAGAAGTAAATAAAAAGATTTTAGGGGGTTGGAGAAGCAAAATAAAACAAATGAACATGAGAGAATGAATTACCTTTAAAAGTGTAACTCCTTTTGATTTGAGCCTAAAGGATTCCTTTGAAAGGATTATGCCCAAAGGTAATCCTCTAGGATGAGTATAGGGATGTGGAGAGAGTAAATGGGCAGGGTTCGGCAGAGCCAAAGGCTTGAGGAGTGTGTGTAAGGTGGTAGAGGTGGGGGCCTTTTATAAGAGGAGAGGAGGGGCACTTTTGGAAAGTAAAGAAATATTACTTTATTTGAAAATGTGTTTCGGTTTTAAAAGGTCCCACATTGATAAAATTAGTGGATAAGGTGATAAGGCTTCGAAATCCACTCATCCAATATGTTTTGGACATGTGTAGTTCATAGATTTTACATTATCTTTCCATTTTATTTAAGTCGTTAAATAACGAGGTCATCGCTGCATCATCATGATGTCATTAATAATTTAATTTATTTAGTGTCTGAAAATTATAAAAAAAATACCCTGATGTAGGAAATCTTTTTAGCTTTCCAATTACTATTTATAATCAAAAATATGACTTGTATAACCCCACTTAAAAATTGTTTTAGTAAAACATATCATGTTTGTGTCAATTTAATTTTAACATTAAATAAAAATATATTATTGTCATTTTCCAACTAAAGTGGCTCCATGGGATCCCCAAGTTGGACCATGGCTTGTCTTGGTCGGCCATGACACACCCAATAGGTGTAGGACAAGTTTCATGGTGTTTTCACATTCTTATAATATCATTTTTACTTTAAATTACACTAATTACCACTAATCGCGATTAAGAACTTAATAAGTTACTATTCACCAAAAAATTATTATAATATCATTGAACCACATTTTACTTCTTAATGACAACCATGTATGTCGGTTTTTTGAAATTCAAAACACAATGATGGCAAAATTTCATTTAAATGGAAAATCAGTCTTTATAAGTACCACTTAGTGGTTTCACTATTTATCAAAAATTGAAGTTTTTCAGAAAATTAACAAAAATTCACCCTAAGCTATATTTGATATTACAAATTTAAAAATGAAGTCTATTTTAAAAAATTCAAAACATATAAGTCACATTAATTAATTTAATAATTAATTCCCGCTGTCAGAGAAAATAGCGTGTTTTTATGAAACAATAAGTGTCAAAAGATTGACACTGGTTTAAGACTGATTTCAAAGTGAAATTAATTCCAACGACCACTATTGGATTTAATGGTAAAAATATATTATAATTTCACTTTAAAACCAATTAAAAATATAATATAATCATATAAATAAATTAGATTAAAAAGAGGTTTTGAATTAAAATACAACATTTTACACTATTCATTAAAAAATGAACTTTATCGGAAAGATACCAAAAAATTACACAAAGTAAATTTTGATATCCCGATTCTTAATAAGAGTTTTATTTGGTCCAAAAGAATGTTTATGAGTGAACAAAACAATATTTAATTATGGTTCAACATCAAAAGGTGATAAGTGAACCTTTAGTGAAAACTAGGACATATATGCCTAAAATTGAATTCTTTCCGTATTTTAAGCCTCTATCCTCTATTGGATAAATGTAAAAACATTTAAAAACATATATAATCATATTTTAGTTATTTCTATCCATTCCCGCCAATACAACGGCTACATGTTAACTACCATTTAAAATAATATTATTTTATTATTAGAGTGCAACGTAAGATTCCCAAGAAACTCGTTGTTGCATGTTGGGTACGCCATCGAGCATAGCGTCCCCTTTAAAGTCATATCAATATTTTATTCACAAATATGGATAAATATGAAAATGTCATATCCTTTATTTACCTGGGGTGTTACATCCTTCCCCCCTTTTGGGAATTGCGTCCTCGCAATTTTTAAAATTGAGCTTGGAAACATCCTTGAACGTCCCACATCGAAACAAGAGTCGGTAAAACAATCACTTTAAAATAAAGAAAGATAAGTACAAAGGTCACCTGAGTTAACCCATACTAGGATTCCAAGTATGAAAATATGGACATGGAGGAGAAAACAAAGGGTCATGTTCTGATGGAGAGTGATGGAAAACATGTTTAGGAGAAAGTTAACCACGAGAAAATCACAAACTTGTGATGGGTTAAACGGTATTCGATTCCCCAGTAGGAAAAGTTAATAGACAACATTTTTGTTTTAAGTTACTTTTTATTGAGGAATTTATTCATAAGGAAACATAATCACTTATCATATTTACTTTCAACTTTTATTAGATTCCTTACACAAACTCATATTTTCTCCAAAAGACGAGTATTTAGGAAGACTTGTTCACATTAAGAGTAATATAATCTACTTTTAGAGAATCACCTAATCCACAAAATAGAACTATATACTTCCCATGTCTTTAGACTTTAACCAAAACCAAAACCAAAAAGGCTAGTACAAGATCAGATAATCCAGAACAGGATAACCCTTTATAAGAAGAAAATCTATTCTTAATCTCCAAAATTTGTCCAACAAAACCAAAAGTTCAACGAGGACAATTCTATAATAAATTTGTCCATAAAATTATTAAATGTAAACCAATATAGGATTGAAACCCAAATATTTGAAGGATTTAGTCGCATAGTCTTCCAAGATAAATCGTAACATTTATCTCCAAACAATATCAGTTGCTCCTAAAGTCTCGTATTGAAAAGTAATTAACCTAATCACATATCCTTCATAATAGGTTAATCATTTTCATAAATAACCCAAAATAATCTTACTATTAATTCATAAAATCATATAACCAGAAAGAATCAGTCAAACTAACCAGGGACTTCACGTAGTCCAGTGGTAGGCGATAAATACCAGTCGCACATTGGTTGTGGGTTCGATTCCCGCAGCTTTGTCCGACGCGACGGGATGTCACACAGTCTGCGTGTTGTCCTTTTTCCAAAACTATATAATTCTTAAATAATACCCCAAAATGAGATAAAATCTTCAAGAATAATCATAACATATTTTAACCTCAAGTTTATCTCATTCCTTTCATTTTCCATCATATCATAGAGTAACCCATAATTACCTAAAAATTAAGTATCATATAAACCCTAATGTTTACCTTAATAATTATTACCTGAGTTTCCACATCGAGTTGGCCATCTCGTACATGATGCATTAGAGAACTCACCAATGTTGAAGTGGTTGATCATGACTCCTTGATATTTGGTTTAGAACAACCACGAGTTTCCTCATTGAATCCTCTATTTTATCTAGAATCTTAATCAGAGAACCACCACAGTTTCCTTCAAACCTGTTGTCTCTTTGGTGCCTGCTAGATCCATCCATTCACTAAAAATAGAAATGTCAGTGTGAGTATATCAACAAAACCATCATGTACTAATGATGAAGGTAAACACTAAGATACACTAACTCATTCACTTTATCTAAAACTAGGACTCTTTCTGAAATCCTAACCATTATGGTAATGTCACTTATGCTTAAAGAATACCCTAACCTCTAAAGTAATCTAAACCGACCTTTGATACCAACTATATGGCCCCAGCCTTAAACCTTACATAATATTGAATTAAATGAGTAATTCACATTGAGGATCTTTTCAGGTTTAGAGTTTTAGAGAATTAGGACATAACTATTACATCTCAAAAGATTACAAAGTAGTCACTTCTACTAAATTTACATAAAATAAAAACTCTTTAAAAAAAACATGTATAGTTCCATGTTTTAGGTAGCATGACATTCCCTTGATAGAATCCTTGACCCTATTCCACTCTATGTCCTGTGAAAAACATTTCATAAACTTGGGATGAGCATAAGAAGCTCAGTAAGGGATACACAAAGAATGAAAACTGTTAGTTTTTCAAAACAACTAGTAAACCATGAATACTTTATCAATGTAATACTTTTAACCTTCATGAAGTAGTAAAAACATTTCACTGAAAAAAAGTATCATTACTTACCTTTTTGTAACCAATGGATTACCATAAAACCCATATTAAGAACACATAACATATATAAAGGTAACTTGGGACATAAACATACTTAAGTGGAATAACCATACGGTTGACTCCCACACATATCACTTAATGGAATAGCCATACGGCCAATTTCCATACATACTTAATGGAATAGCCATACGGCCGACTTCCATACCCAATGCATTGGAGGTTATAACGTAACCACCTGTCCTGGTATTCACGGCACCACCCGTCATTTGGTTTATAATGTAACCACTCGTTAAAATGTCCAAGTACCAATATAAAATCATAAAAAATAAAACCAATATAAATGAATGATAACATTTCCACATCACAATATATCATAATAGAATCCTTTATCAAAACCATTTTCAAAACCCTTTAAAACATTTAATACAGAGATTTTTGAATCAAAGTGTCCCATACCACCTTGATGCTTAAAATTTTAAACCATTAATATCCATATAAATAAATCCTTAAAACCATTTTGAAAACATGGATATTAATAAGAACAAATAATTAAAACATTTAAAATGACATTTTGGTTAAAGGGGTTTTACCAAAATTAGAAACATATGAATACAATAATTGAGGAATAACATTTATTCAGAACTTTATAATATCATGAGGATAAATGGATTCATGATATAATACTCCAAAGGATAGTATATACACCATATAATAGTGAATTGGTGCATAACAACATTGAACCCTCAATAGAAATGTCAAATGTGATGAAATCCCTTATAAAGAAGGTATCCTTAAATTAAGGACAAATCAATCTCAAAAATATGTGTGACAAATATAAATACATCCAATATAAGTGGATATTAAGTTTAAAACAATAAAAGGTCATTCACACATATTCAATGGATGACATATTCAATGACTACATGTTGAACCCAAAGAAATCGAAATTGGGTTAAAAAGTTCCCTTGACAGCCTAACAACATCGCATCAAAATGAGTTGATGAGAGATAAAAAGTGTATCTCATCACTTGGACATAAACTTTACATCATTAAGGATATATGAGAACATATCCCAACATAACAATATGTAAATTAAAAGACCCAACAAAAGAAGTCTTTTAAAAAAAGAGGAGGGTGAAATGTTCCCTTACCGACTTGGGTATCTTTCAAAACATACACCCCATGAAAGAAGGACAATAGATCATTGATGTAAATACTCATAAACGATATTATATTACACAAAGAGTAGAATAATGTGCAGTATATACACCACTCAATGTAATTTGTGGCAAATGTAGCATAAATCTCACGGGAATAAAAGTGAGATGAAAAATCCCTTACGAAAACTCGGCAGCCTAACGGTGCCACATAAAACTTCCGAATATGGATTGATGAGATCAAATAGGGTATCCCATCACATTAAAATAAAATTTACAGCAAGAGTAATATAAAAGAACATCCCCCAACATTACAAATAGGAGCCTAAAATACGTGACATAAAGGAGAGTACTTAAAAAGAAAGAGAGACGTTAGATCTCTTATGAAAGTTCGGCAGCCTAACGGCGCCACTCAAAACTTCCAAAATGGATTGATGAGAGAGAATAGGGTCTCTCATCACATGAACATAAAAATTAAAGTAGTATTAATATAAATGAACATCCCAATCATAAGAAATACGAGCTTAAAAGAAATGACATAAATGAGTGTACTTAAAAAGAAAAAGAGTTGTAGGATCCCTTACCTCGGGTCCAACTTGACTCGATCATTCATTAATCTCCTGAATAATAAACTTGAGTTAATTTATACTTCCTTAACAACCTTTTTCAAGTTCATTATTCCTTTTATATCACTTATTACCATGTTATAAACATTATTTAGTCATTTAATTTAATCATGTTTGTTTTGTCGATATTTGGTTCTTAAGTCGAAAGTGGACTTCTTACAATTACATGTTGTTCGTGTGGTCAAGGTTTCTTTATATCCAGAATGAAATTCCTGATTTGGATATCATATATATCATATATATCCAGAATATAAATGAATTTATAATATTACATAATCATTTAGAGGTATGAAATGAAACGCACCGTTCATGGAGACGGTAAGCCGTACGTACGCATGAACGCTACTTTCATTTCTTTGTCTTATTAATGGAATTAAAACTAAATGAGAGGTATGTATATTTTAATTCCAGAATTATATTCATCATTTAGCTATATCATTAATTATATGTATCCATTATATACATGTACTTTTAATAGTACATTACATTTGGGGATAAGAAATGAAATGCACCGTTCATGGAGACGGTATGCCGTACGTACGCATGAACGCTACTTTCATTTCTATCTCATGCTTTAATGGAAATAAATAATAATGATATAGGGGTATATAATAATTCCAGTATAATATCATATATAATAACATTAAATCCATCCTTTATACATCCCACGTATGGCATTAACGAATCACATCACTTTGAGGGGGCGGTAGTCCGCACTTCCTAAAATGAAGATATCGCGTATACCCATAATGGAAGCCATAAAGATAAGACACAAAAGAAAAATACAGAAGCATAAGTAAAACATAAAAATATTATATATCATATATAAAAATAGTGACATCATAATGTCCACCTTTGAAGGTGTTAAATGAGTATTGAACAATCATCGTTTCGGGAGGTAGAATTTTGCCATCCACAGAAACCGTATGTTCTTTAACCATTTGATGTGGTTGTGTGAGGGTGTAGCTCGAATAAATCTTATAACAACATCCTAGTATATTGAAGATACTGGTGTTGTTATAAAAGAAGTAAATAAAAAGAGTTTAGGGGGTTGGAGAAGCAAAATAAAACAAATGAACATGAGAGAATGAATTACCTTTAAACGTGTAACTCCTTTTGATTTGAGCCTAAAGGCTTCCTTTGAAAGGATTATACCCAAAGGGAATCCTCTAGGATGAGGAGAGGGATGTGGAGAGAGTAAATGGGCAGGGTTTGGCCGATCCAAAGGCTTGAGGAGTGTGTGTAAGGTGGTAGAGGTGGGGGCCTTTTATAAGAGGAGAGGAGGGGCACTTTTGGAAAGTAAAGAAATATTACTTTATTTGAAAATGTTTTTCGGTTTTAAAAGGTTCCACATTGATAAAATTCGTGTATAAGGTGATAAGGATTCGCAATACACTCATCCAATAAGTTTTGGACATGTGTAGTTCATAGATTTTACATTATCTTTCCATTTTATTTCAATCGTTAAATAACGAGGTCATCGCTGCACCATCATGATGTCATATATAATTTAATATATTTAGTGTCTGAAAATTATAAAATAAATACCGTGATATAGGAAATCTTTTTAGATTTCCAATGAATATTTATAATCAAAAATATGACTTGTATAACCCCACTTAAAAATTGTTTTAGTAAAACATATCATGTTTGTGTCAATTTAATTTTAACATTAAATAAAAATATATTATTGTCATTTTCCAACTAAAGTGGCTCCATGGGGTCCCAAAGTGGGCCCATGGCTTGTCTTGGTCGGCCATGACACACCCAATAGGTGTAGGACAAGTGTCATGGTGTTTTCACATTTTTATAATATCAGTTTTTCCTTAAATTACACTAATTACCACTAATCGCGATTAAGAACTTAATAAGTTACTATTCACCAAACAATTATTATAATCCCATTGAACCACATTTTAAATCTTAATGACAACCATGTATGTCGGATTTTTGAAATTCAAAACACAATGATGGCAAAATTTCATTTAAACGGAAAATCAGTCTTTATAAGTACCACTTAGTGGTTTCACTATTCATCAAAAATTGATGTTTTTCAGAAAATTACCAAAAATTCACCCTAAGCTATATTTGATATTACAAATTCAAAAATGAAGTCTATTTTACAAAATTCAAAACATATAAGTCACATTAATTAATTTAATAATTAATTCCCGCTGTCAGAGCAAATAGCGTGTTTTTATGAAACAATAAGTATCAAAAGATTGACACTGGTTTAAGACTGATTTCAAAGTGAAATTAATTCCAACGACCACTATTGGATTTAATGGTAAAAATATATTCTAATTTCACTTTAAAACCAATTAAAAATATAATCTAATCATATAAATAAATTATATTAAAAAGTGGTTTTGAATTAAAATACAACATTTTACACTATTCATTAAAAATGAACTTTATCGGAAAGATACCAAAAATTTACACAAAGTAAATTTTGATATCCCGATTCTTAATAAGAGTTTTATTTGGTCCAAAATAATGTTTAAGAGTGAACAAAACAATATTTAATGATGGTTCAACATCAAAAGGTGATAAGTGAACCTTTAGTGAAAACTAGGGCATATACGCCTAAAATTGAATTTTTTCCGTATTTTAAGCCTCTATCCTCTATTGGATAAATGTAAAAACATTTAAAAATATATATAATCATATTTTAGTTATTTCTATCCATTCCCGCCAATACAATGGCTACATGTTAACTACCATTTAAAATAATATTATTTTATTATTAGAGTGTAACGTAAGATTTCCAAGAAACTCGTTGTTGTGTGTTGGGTACGCCATCGAGCATAGCGTCCCCTTTAAAGTCATATCAATATTTTATTCACAAATTTGGATAAATATGAAAATGTCATATCCTTTATTTACCTGGGGTGTTACACTAAGATATACTTACTCATTCACTTTATCTAAAACTAGGACTCTTTCTGAAATCCTAACCATTATGGTAATGTAACTTATGCTTAAAGTATACCCTAACCTCTAAAGTTATCTAAACCGACATTTGATACCAACTATAAGGCCCCAACCTTAAAACTTACTTAATCTTGAGTTATTACAAGATTACACATTGAGGATCTTTTTAGGTTTAGAGTTTTAGAGAATTAGATCATGAAACTTGCATTACATTCCACATTTAATCAAAGTTGTTACACAAAAGACAATATTCATTCTTCCCATCAACGGAAACATATTTAAAATAATGCATGGATTCTTTCTTGACACATCCTTGACACTATCATCACATCATGTACCCTTCCCTTGACCTGTGGAAAACATTTCAAAAACATGGGATGACCATAAAAAGCTCAGTAAGGGATATAAAAATATGGAAAGGAAACATGAGTACCTGTATACATAATAATGAAATCATACTTTACCCATAAAACATAGGAATATCAAATAATGAATAAATCATAGAAATCATAAGACATAAAAGGTAACTTGAGGCATTCATAACATTCTTACGTAGGGAGTAACCCTCTTGGTTAAGTTTTGGAATACCCATCACAGTATATTCCCTAAATCTCTTCGGATAAACCTCAATGTTCCACTCCTTCGCGTTACCCAATGCATTGGAGAGCTATATCGGGCTCACCCGCCCTTAGTTTATCACAGAACCACCTGTTTTCATAACAATGCCCAAGAACCATAACATAAATGTATCACATAAAACATTCATAAAGGAAACATAACATTTCCACATTTCAATCACAATATAACATTTTAGTATATTGAAATAATGAATCCATTCAAAAAGAAACCATTTCCAAAACCATTTAAAACATTTAATAAAGAGATTTTTGAATCAAAGTGTCCCATACCACCTTGAAGCTTAAAATTTTAAACCATTAATATCCATATAAATAAATACTTAAAACCATTTTGAAAACATGGATATTAATAAGAACAAATAATTAAAACATTCAAAACGATATTTTGGTTAAAGGGGTTTTACCAAAATTAGAGACACTTGAATACAATAATTGAGGAATAACATTTAGTCAGAACTTTATAATATCTTGAGAATAAATGGATTCATGATATAATACTCCAAAGGACAGTATATAAACCATATAAGAGTGAATTGGTGTATAACAACAATGAACCCTCAATAAAAATGTCAAATGTGATGAAATCCCTTATATAGAAGGTATCCTTAAATTAAGGACAAATCAATCTCAAAAATATGTGTGACAAATATAAATACACCCAATATAAGTGGATATTAATTGTAAAACAATAAAAGGTCATTCACACATATTCAATGGATGACATATTCAATGACTACATGTTGAACCCAAAGAAATCGAAATTGGGTTAAAAAGTTCCCTTGACAGCCTAACAGCATCACATCAAATTGGCTTGATGAGAGATAAAAAGTGTATCTCATCACTTGGACATAAAATTTAAATCAATAAGGATATATGAGAACATATCCCAACATAACAATATGTAAATTAAAAGACCCAACAAAAGAAGTCTTTTAAAAAAGAGGAGGGTGAAAGGTTCCCTTACCGACTTGGGTATCTTTCAAAACATACACCCCATGAAAGAAGGACAATAGATCATTGATGTAAATACTCACAAACGAAATTATATTACACAAATATTAGAATAATGTGCAGTACATACACCACTCAATGGAATTTGTGGCAAATGTAGCATAAATCTCACGTGAATAAAAGTGAGATGAAAAATCCCTTACGAAAACTCGACAGCCTAACGGCGCCACATAAAACTTCTGAATATGGATTGATGAGATAAAATAGGGTATTTCATCACATTACAATAAAATTTACAGCAAGAGGAATATAAAAAGAACATCCCCCAACATTATAAAGAGGATCTTAAAAGAAGTGACATAAAGGAGAGTACTTAACAAGAAAGAGAGGGGTTAGATCTCTTACGAAAGTTCAGCAGCCTAACGGCGCCACTGAAAACATCCAAAATGGATTGATGAGAGAGAATAGGGTCTCTCATCACATGAACAGAAAATTACAGTAAGTTTAATATAAAATATCATCCAAATAACAAGAAAGATGAGCTTTAAAAGGAATGACATAAACGTGTGTACTTAAAAAGAAAGAGAGGAGTAGGATCCCTTACCTCGGGTCCGACTTGACTCGATCGTTCTTTAATCTCCTGAATAATAAACTTGAGTTAATTTCTACTTCCTTAATAACCATTTTCAAGTTCATTATTCCTTTTATATCACTTATTACCATGTCATAAACATTATGTAATCATTTAAGTTAATAATATTTGTTTTGCCGATATTTTGTTCTTAAGTCGAAAGTGGACTTCTTACAATTACATGTTGTTCGTGTGGCCAAATGTTTATTATATCCAGAATTGTATTTATGATTTATATATCATATATGTCATATATATCCAGTAAATTCATGCATTTATAACATTAAATAATCATTTAGAGGTAAGAAATGAAATGCACCGTTCATGGAGACGGTAAGCCGTACGTACGCATGAACGCTACTTTCATTTCTATTTCGTATTTTATAGAATGGAATCATAATTATATAAAATTATATTATAATTCCATTATAATATCATATATAATATCATAGTTCCATCCTTTATACGTCCCACATATGGTATTTAACGAATCAAATCACTTTGAGGGGGTGGTAGTCCGCACTTCCTTAAATGAAGATTTCGCGTTTACCGATAATGGAAACCATAAAGGTATGACCAAAATGAAAAAAACATAAGCATAAGGAAAACATAAAAATATTATATATCATATATAGAAATAGTGACATCATAATGGCCACCTTTTAAGGTGTTAAATGAGTATTGAACAATCATCGTTTCGGGAGGCAGAATTTCGCCATCCACGGAAACCGTATGTTCTTTAACCATTCGATGTAGTTGTGTGAGAGTGTAGCTCTAATAAATCTTATAACAAAATCATAGTATATTTAAGATACTGGTGTTGTTACAAAAGAAGTAAATAAAAAGAGTTTAGGGGGTTGGAGAAGCAAAATAAAACAAATGAACATGAGAAAATGAATTACCTTTAAAAGTGTAACTTCTTTTGATTTGAGCCTAAAGGCTTCCTTTGAAAAGATTATGCTCAAAGGGAATCCTCTAGGATGAGGATAGGGATGTGGAGAGAGTAAATGGGCAGGGGTTGGCCGAGCCAAAGGCTTTAGGAGTGTGTTAAATGAGGTAGAGGTGGGGGCCTTTTATAAGAGGAGAGGAGGGGCACTTTTGGAAAGTAAGAAATATTACTTTATTTGAAAATGTGTTTCGTTTTTAAAAGGTCCCACATTGATATAATTAGTGGATAAGGTGATAAGGGTTCGAAATCCACCCATACAATAAGTTTTTGACATGTGTAGGTCATAGAGTTTACATTATCTTCTCATTTTATTTAAATCGTCAGATAATGTTGTCATCGCTGCATCATTATGATGTCATAAATTATTTAATTTATTTAATGTCTAAAAATTATTAGAAAATTACTATGATGTAGGAAAGCTTTTTATATTTCCAATGACTATTTATAATAAAAAATCTGACTTGTATAACCCCACTTAAAAATTGTTTTAGTAAAACATATCATGTTTGTGTCATTTTTACTTTTACATTAAATAAAAAGTTATTTATGTCATTTCCCAACCAAAGTGGCTCCATGGGGTCCCCAAGTTGACCCATAGCTTTTCGTGGTCGGCCATTACACATAAAATGAGGTTAGGACATGTTTCAAGTTCATTTCATATTATTAAAACATTATTTTTACCTTAAACTACACTAATTATCTCTAATCGCGATTAAAAAATTAATAAGTTACTATTCACCAAAAAAATATTTTTATCCCATTGAACCACATTTTACATCATAATGAAAACCATGTATGTCGAATTTTTGAAATTCAAAACACAAATATGGAACAATTTCATTTAAACGGAAAAATCAGTTTCTATAAGTACCACTTAGTAGTGTCACTATTCATCAAAAATTGATGTTTTTCAGAAAAATCTAAAAAATTTACCCTAAGCTATATTTGATATTCCGAATTCAAAAATGAAGTCTATTTTAGAAAATTCAAAACATATAAGTCACATTAATTAATTTAATAATTAATTCCTGCTGTGAGAGCAAATAGTGTGTTTTTATGAAACAATAAGTATCAAAAGATTGACACTGGTTTAAGTCTGTTTTCAAAGTGAAATTAATTCCAACGACCACTACTGGATTTTATGGTAGAAATATATTCTAATTTCACTTTAAAACCAATTCAAAAGATAATATAATCATATAAATAAATTATATTAAAAAGAGGTTTTGTATTAAAATAAAACATTTTACACTATTCATCAAAAAAATGAACTTTATCGGAAAGACACCAAAAATTTACACTAAGTAAATTTTGATGTCCCGATTCTTAATAAGAGTTTCATTTGGTCCAAAAAGATGTTTAAGAGTGAACAACACTATATTTAATGATGGTTCAACATCAAAAGGTGATAAGTGAACCTTTAGTGAAAACTAGGGCATATACGCCTAAAATTGAATTCTTTCCGTATTTTAAGCCTCTATCCTTTATTCGATAAATGTAAAAACATATAAAAACATATATAATCATATTTTAGTTATTTCTATCCATTCCCTCCATTACAAAGACTACATGTTAACTACCATTTAAAATAATATTATTTTATTATTAGAGTGCAACGTAAGATTTCCAAGAAACTCGTTGTTGCGTGTTGGGTACGCCATCGAGCATAACATCCCCTTTAAAGTCATATTAATATTTTATTCACAAATATGGATAAATATGAAAATGTCATATTCTTTATTTACCTGGGGTGTTACACCAGACCACCTAGTGTCACTAATTTTGCATGGGTGTTGATTAAATTATAACAGTATATTTTCCAAAATGATACTAATCTACAGATGTGAAGAAAAGTGCCATTTATGGATGACACCCACATGTAATATCTGTTAGGAAGGAAACATAGCGATATAATCCTTTAGAAATGTTTCCTTACAATTACTCTTTTTTTACATTTATTAAAACTATATTTATTTTGTTTTAACTCGTATAATAAAAGGTACTATGGTATAATTTAGGGTTTTGTAAATTTATTAATTCCAAATATACCTTGGGATTTATATATGGATTGTGATACAAAGTAGGGTAATCCTCACCACTTATATATGGTGAAACCAATTGCAGAAACACAATATATAACTACTCATTGGACGAGACATAGTAAAAAACAATCATGAAGTATTCTTGGATTCAATATATGAAGTATCACTATCAATTTTTCTGATTTTTCTCAACACAAACATGTTCATGGTCTCTTAATCAATCTACCCATGATTGAGGTTATAGAATATAATTCTATAGGAAATTTATTTTAACCTAATTTCTAGCCATAGGGTTACAAAATTTCATTATAATGATTCAATACATTTAAAAATAACCATACCCTCAACACCAAACCTTAAATGTATTATACAAACGAGATGGTATTAATCAAAAAAACATTGAAATGGGTATTTTCATTGGAACCATATAAAATGATTTAAATAAATGAAATCCACAAATGAAACATTACAAAATAAATAAAATTCTAATTTAAATTAAGGATCAATGAAAAAAAATATAATTTTTTATGTTGAATGGATGTTGGATTTGGATTGGAACATTGTGATAGAAATCAAGAAATTAATGACTCTATGAATGTTAAGAAACAAATATTTATTATAAAAAAGAAAAAATAACAAAAAATAATTATTTTTTAATTAAAACTAATAAATAATCAATATAATTTGATAACATAATCTTCCATTAATAGTTAATGTTCATCATATGGGTGTCTGCATATATATTGAACCAATAGTTACATGGGGTGGACATTTATCATGTCAGGTTTATGAACTATGTAATTTTTTTATTTGAATTTTACGAGACATGTGTGTATATTTCATGTCATTTTCATTATATGCACAAAAATCTACAATGATCATTGAACTCAAGAATTTTTTGTCTTATATCATCATTGGGATTCCAGTTTTGAAGATTTCCTGTCATATCTTATATTGACGTCATGTAATTTGGATTCAAGAATTATAAAGGGTTTATAGGTTTTAATTTTTTTTACGTGTGATTTAATCAAGGAAAAATCTTCATATAATACATTCACAACATTTAATTTCTAAATATTATATTTTTTAGCATGTCGCCCATTGAGTATAATGTCTATATTCTTTTCAAAAACAACATCAATCCCAATATAGTATATAATAAGGCATTATTCATTCTTAATGTAATTTATCAAAAAAAATATTAGAATTAGGCCTAATAAGTGGTACCTTCTTGTAAATTATTATGTCCAATGAATTTATCATATGATGGGGGTTACAAAAATTTAATAAATAATCAACAAAAACAATCAAATTTAAAAACCATTATATAAACTTGTAATATTTTCATGATTCAAACATATCATAAACTATTTATCGAATGAATTAGTTTTTTATTATTAAAACTAAACCCAAAGGGATTATAAACTGAATATTAGTTTAATATCAAATAATAAATTTAATAATATAAAAATATCATTTATAAAATTCTTGGTAAAAACTCTATATCATTTTTAAATTTTCTTTAAAAAAGTAAAATTTATAAAATTTTAGGAAAATAATTACTCTTAAAAATATTCAGGGATACATGTAATATATAAATAAATTCAATAAGAATCTATTATGGTTATAAAAATATCTTCAATATTTTTATGTTAGAACAAATATATTTTTTCATATATCGTAAAATAGTAAAAAACATCCATTTTCTAAAAATAATAAGAAGAATCCTTTCAAATTATCTTTTCTAAAATCTGAAAAAGGGATAAGTGTTATTTAATAAATAATTATATATTATTAAAAATGTTTAATATAAATTTTATTGAATAATTTTTAGTAAAAAAATGTTTCTCTCATAGAGTCTAAAAATAATTCAATTTTCCTTAATGTCATGATCTTTTTATCTTTAGTACATAATGATTTTGAAATGAATTAAAAACAATCATTAATTGAAATATATATATTCATAGAAAATATTTTATAGTTTTGATATAATGATATAATAATTCCCTCATTAGAGATATAAACCTAAATAATCACAAATATTTGTGAGATTGTTAAACAAACCCTGACGAATTTTGTAAATTTTGATTTATAAACACCTAGAAAAATCAAATTAAAATTAATGATTAAATACATTGGATAAAAATATATTCAAGACAAAATATATCAATGGGGTATTTAATAATCCTCCTAAAAATAAATAGGTTCTAAACATTAAAATTTTCCAAAATAAAACAAATTGAGTAGGAATCCCTTACCTCATTGCTAACTAATCACGTAGAATATATATATTAAATAATAATTATAATATGTTAATTATTTAAATGATTATTAAATTTTTCAAAATTATTAGTCCTTTTATTTTATTTATTAGTATGAGTAATTTAATCACTTAATAATTTAAGTTCATGTTAAACATTCTCACAATATTAGGTTTATTTATTTAAAATAAATTTTGTTGGGTGAAAATTGATAAATTGGTCACTAATCCACCATATAAAATCTAATTACTATGAAATAATTATCCTTTTAATTGATATATAATAATTTTAAAATATTACATAAAATATGGTTATAAAAATGAACCATGTTACAGTCAAGCATATGATAAGACAAATGTAGGAATGTATGACCTTTCAATAGTTCAATAATAATGATGAAAAGTATGTAAGTATTATTATATCATTATCTTATGAAAATTATATCATATATATCTTAAAATTTCATTAAAGGGTTTTATATATAATATTCATATGATTTTGTTATGAAAAAAGGAATCACATCAACTTGGAGAGGTGTTAATCCACAAATACTCTAGAATGATGTTACCAAATTTAAAATAATAGAAAGGTACAAAATAAAATGATATATTATCATAAAATTAATATATTTAATTCATTATTATCAAACACATACATACATTGGAATTATATCATTATATCTATCTTTGGGAGGTGGGGATGGTGAAAGAAATACACCAATCCACGAGGTTGTAGTCCACTATGCCCATAAAGAATTATTTCTTTTCCAATTTAAGCAATTAGTAGATGAATATAGGGTATTATATAAATATAAAAACATATAATTGTATCTTAGATATGAATAATATTAAATCAGTATGGTTTAATAATATTTTTAGGAGATGAAGAATAAATGAAACCAATAACAGTCTCTTAATAATGATAATACTTCTTTAGAAAACCACTATAGTTTTACTCTAAAAGAATTATTAGTAATTTTTTAATACAATACTAATGCCTTGATAAATTTTAATGTGATATATTGAATTTATTTTGAATTATTTTTGAATTTTTTTTTCATGTGTGAATAAATGTTGAGATGATGTTCCCTTTCATAAATGAGGAGAGGTACACATTTGGATTTTCATAAAATATTAAATTGAATTAAATTAAATACCCTATAAAATGGATCCCAAAGGATATAATTTAATCATAATATGTGATTGGGTAGAAATAATATCATATAATAAAATTAGTTAACTTTTAGAATAGTTTCATAGACTTATATATTTAATTTCAACCCTAGTAACACATTATGGTAATTACCAAGATTATATTTTTTCTCATTAACAATACATATGGTAAATATAAAATAAAAAGTGGAAAATTAATAGATCATGGTTTATATGTGAACACATATACCAATAAATATAATTAATCAATGATCTTTAGTAACATTAAATTATTTAGTAATATATACATTCTATATAATATCATTAACAGAATATTAGAACTATTTATTTTATTTGGCATTGAAAACAACATAACAAAAAAAGAATATGAATATAATAAGTTCAAATGTCACTAAAATTTATATTTATATAAAAAATCATTTATAATAAAAATTAATTCAATATATACTAATTTTAATATTTTTAAATAATTTTTTATATTTTCTATTAATTATATATATATTGTTTCTTTTTTAACTTTATAAATTTAGGTGAATATATCATTTCTAAAAATTGGAAATAAATTACCAATTGAAAATAATTAATTATAGATAAAAATTTATTTATCATAAAGATAATTTTTTCATTATTAGAATACAAAATAATTTGGAAATTAAAATTAAAAATTAAATACTTTTTGAATTTTCTATATATAAAATTATATAACGGTAAAAATTATAGAAAAATGTTAAAATGGTTTTTAATTCAACATTTGGACCATTATGAATGAAATATATTCCTCAAATATATTTAATGAAAGTGTAATGTATATAATGTACAATTATTTTTGTCATAGTTTTTTACAATTGTTAATATTAATAATAAACACAAATTAATGGAATATATTTACCAAATTTGGACATCTTGATTCAAAATATAGAATCAAATTTTGAATATTCAATTAATATATGTGGAATAAAATAATTTAACATTAAACACTCAAATCATTATGAAGATGTGGTTTTTAGGAAAATTCATTTATCAAGAAAAAGTTGTTTTTACATTAACTCTATGAAGATTAATATTCATTATTTAAATATAAATTAATAATGATAGATATTTTATATTTATATGTCACATATATTATTATTTATTATGGACTACTCTAATTATCACGGCCTGCATTCACCATGATGAGAGAAGCGATAACAGATTGCCATTCCATTCCTTCCACAAGTTGAAGGAGAGACAATGACCCTTGAAATCTGCCTTTAATAGTTCTATGAGTGGCGACTAACAGTGAGGGTATAAAATCACACAAAAAATTGAAGGCATTGCCACTTATATTTAGTTGGATTGGGAGATAAGATAGTAAATCCCAAAAACACAAAAACTATAAGTAAAACAAAATCCCAGAAAATCCTTTACTATTTGAATATTTCAAATAATATTTACTACAATATAGGAAAATTAAAATGGTAAATACCAATGAAAGGAAAAACAGCAACAAAATCATTCCCAACGTTCGAACTAGTACTGTCTCACATGACCGTTGAAGTCCTCCAAGAAACATAAAATCAGTATAATATACATAGGGTGAGTATACAGGTATAGAGAGTAGGGAAAACTGATGGATCTCGTGCACAAGTGTGGAGGAATTCTAATGCCCAGTTATAAAAGATAATAATAAATGAACCTAGCAGGGAAACTGTCCACCCAAAACTCACCACAACAGACTCCCCAAATAACGCATTTCAAGTAAAGTAATGGTAATATCACATTGATGATTAAGTACCCTGCCCCACATTCCCACTTGTTATTGAAGAAATCCTACATTTCAATCCTTCCCATCAATTCTTACCGTAGTCCCATTGCCATACCCCGTCTGCACACACTTAGTCTACCAGAACAAAACATCATTCTCGCAAACACCTAAGCCATAACAACCACATGTATCCACACCCACTGCCATTCCCACCCAGGCCAACAAAAAAGAATCAAGCGGATCAACCACACATATTACAAAGACATAGAAAGAGATGTTTCAGATTAAAACACATCTTTCCTTAATTTTACTTCTTCCATTTGGATAACCGGTGTGAACATATAAGGATTATTATTCACTGTGAATCCATTTAATCAACTTGGATTACGGGATTAACCAATTTAAATGTTACAACCATTAAATCAATGAATTTACCAGAAAACAAAAGAACTATTAGTGCATTTGGAAGGACCACAAATGACTATAATTTTCAGTGGATATATGACTATAAAATACACAACATATAATAAAGGATAAAAGAGTAAAGTAGAAACACCAAACTCACCCCATCATTCTTTCAAAGTCCATTTATTATCTTCATTTTGGTTTGGATTCATCCATTCTCCTAGAAACATTTGCATACCTTCCCTGTGAGATACACAATAAAATGAGACAATGGAATATCCCTACATAGATTATCAACGATCGATGTTTCTCTCTATGCAACATGAACTGGGGATTCATGACTTGCAGGAGAGGAACTCCAATAAATCCAAGAAAGAGGAATTGATATAGCATAATTCCACAACTTTCTCTAAGAAGGGAGACTCCAAACATACCATGGAGAAGAAATAAACAAGTTAGGAGGAAGAAGGAAGGAATTATAGTGTGATTAATGTTGAGATAATGGAGTTGCGGGACACAAATTTTGAAAGACATAAACAGTGGACTGTGGTTCACCACACGATTCAGTGGTTACACAAGATGAAATTAATCTTCATTTTATAATTCTCATGGGAGAGGTGTCCATAGTAGATGTACATTAAATGATTTCTTTTACTCCAAGGAAAACACTAAATTGGGTGGAATTGGAAAGTATGGGTAATGGTGTGACAATGATGAAAATCCACACATATTGGTAAGTCAACGATCACCCAAATCACGGGGGATTTTAGATGTCATTTACGAGGTTTAAATGGCCTTGAAAGGGATATAAAAACATTTTTATGTCAAAATATACATTGTGGGAGTGAAAAAAAAACAGGAAACTGGGAAAGAACAAGGGTGGGACACCATTTGGAGAGACACTAAAGGTGGTGCCATGGTCACGGTGTAACCATCATGCTGCCACTGTAAGTAGTGACACCATTTCGGTGGGAGACCATTACAGTGACCCCATCATGGTTCCACCATTACGGTGCGACCGTTAAGGTGCCACCATCATGGTGCCACCAACACAATCCCACCTTCATGTTGCCACCGTACGCGGTGCAACCTTTAATGGTGCCACCATTTCAGTGTGTGATTGTGACCGATACCGACATTTTGGTGAAACTGTTTTAAGGAAATATGTTTTTTTCAAACTCCTTGATGAGACAGTGATCAAGCCGTCACACTAATAATTAAAATACTAAATAATTAATCAATTAAAAACATTTCTCATAAAAATGTGTTTTTAATTATAGAGATATATTTATTCCAAAATCATGAAACATTACAATTTAAATGAAATTAATTATATTATCATAAATCTTATGGATTATATTTCACATTAAGAAATATCAAATAAAATCATAAAAATTAAATCAATTTATATAATGAAATAAAATTATAATTTAATGAAATTATTTTTTTCACTATTGATTGAAAAAAATGGATTTTAGGAAAAATAAATGAATACTATACTGAGGTATTTTTGATATTTTCATTTCAAAAAATATTACACTTTTATAAAATATAATTAATCATTGTTATGTCAATTTATTATATTATATGTGTATAAAAATTGAAAGAAAATATTTTTTTATGAAAATGTATATATGAATCCTAAAATTTCCTTGTAGAAAAGTCTGTTAATATTTACAAATAATTAAGCATGATGATATTATTGTTTTAGAACCATATAAAAATAATATTGTGGTAAATGTTAATTACTGAAAATTAAAAAAATGGGTTATTAAAATTATATTTAAAAAATTTATTTAAAAAATTGTTTAATCATGGTGTTGTGTGTCTGAAATGATATCAAACGAAATGTTTTAATTTTAAAAAATTGGGGGGGGGGTGCTAAAATCTCCAAACCTTCAATTAAATGATTCTATTCATTATTAACTTCTGCAAAAAAATCTAGGGTTCGAAATTCAATAATTACTATATAAAAATTCCTAATCATAAAATGGTTAATAAATCATACTCCTGAAATAAGGGAAAGGAATATATATAGGTAAACTAAAATATCATAAACCCATGTTTTAAAATAAGAGAACATTATTGGAAGTAATAATATGGAAATATAAGAAATATTTAATTCATAATTACTAATTTACTATTATAGGTATCATGATCAAGAAAAATATAATGACTATAAATCCATAAATTTGTAATGGGTGAAAATACCATTCATTCATAAAAATTGAAGTTAAATGTTACCATTATAATTCCAATAACTTCTTCATAAATTGTAAAACACCCAATAATTATATTAACGTGAAAATAATCATTTCAAAAGAATAATCTAATACTCTGGTTATGCATCAATTAATATCGAAATACTTTATCACTCCAATAAATGAATACCCAAAATGATTTATTATTCATCAATTATTAAAAATAACATTTATGGGGTCATAATATAGATAATAGTGATAATTTTATTTGTAGCTATTTGTTAATATTTAATAAAAAATGGTTAAGGTAAATTTTCATGTATTAAACATTAATGTCTAAAACCAAAATAGTAATGGCCCATATTAAACATCATACACTCTATAATAATTCATCATTTAAATATTTTGAAAATATAGTGAATGTATTATGAAATAAGTCATTTAGAAATAATATTACAAATATTAAAATTTCAACATAACATTAATCACCCAAAAATTATAATGTGACTATTTGTGTCATATAACATATATTTGAATACCATTATGACAATAAATCCCACTTAATAATATGAATGCTTCAAAAAATAACTATTACAAAATTTCATACATAATATCAAAAATTATCAAATATATTCTATAGATATAAAAACAATGTAACATCCATCATAAAATACTATTGCCACAAATTAAAAATAATTTTAAATTTCACCAATACAATATGATTTACTACATCAATTCTAATCATCAATTCTAACCTATTAATAATTATTAATTCAACATCAAGAACATATATATCATTATCTACCACCCAGTCATGTGAATTCCATAAAATACCACCATGCACATAATTCAATCTTCCACGTCATCAGTACAATTCCACAGGTTGTTTGAATATATATAAATAAAACAAAATTGAATAATCCATCAATGTTTTTTATTCGTCTAATGAAAATATCATTCATGTATCACTTTTATGATATAATTATAAAATAAAAATACATAAAATCTTAAATTCTTCCACATCAATTATTTTATTTTCATATTTCTTTTATTGGATCAAATTTTATCAATTATATTATGGAATTGAAATATAAAATTTCATTTTCACCACACATTATAAAATTAAATCCTATGATATTAAATTTTAAATGTTTTTTATTTCCATAGAGAAAACATCATCCCCTTACATTGAGTCATTACATTTGGTGTCTCTTTCCACAATTTATACAGGAATGGAATTGTGTCTTCTTTACTCTATGGACTCCACTAACTAATATCTCGTAAAATTGAATCCTAATATTATATGGAGAGTTTTAGAGTAGGTTATAGTTGATTTTGGTAATCATATACCCAAAAGCTCAGCTATAGGCCAACCTCTGAATATTTATTAAGAATGAAAAAGCATCAAGAAAGTACATCAGCGCAGAAAATAAAACTACAAATCATAAAAAGAATAACCATCACCACATCCCTTATAAATTTCCTCATCTTCCATTGGTGATTCCCACTCAGAACTTCATAATTCTTAAGAACCTTTGAATTTTTCCATCTCAAATTCAGCTTCTCCAATTAAAGAAACGATTTCGATGACTGTATAGCCCAACATTCCTTTCTAATAGAAGATCTGGTAGACACCGACCTTGGAAGAGAGGAGTAATATTTCCTCATACTTCGCGGTGGTGGGGCAGAAATGACATCCTCACTCCAAGGAACCTTCATCCACCCACCCTGAACAACATCTCTGTAGGATGGCCGAACCATACAACTATCATTCTCCTTATCACTATCAGAGATGTCACCCCACTTTCCAGAGATCTTCACCCCTTTGTATCTCTCATCCAATCCTCATTCTTGTGGGAGTTAACTATTGGGATCAATTATAGTAAGACGTAGTTGTTGTTTCATAACATTCTGAATCTCACCATCTCCAGTTGCAGCATGCTTAGGGAAAGCATACTTCATCTTTCCACCTTCTTTCCTTGTATCAACCTCTTCTGCATGACTTCTCTCATCATTTTCCAGCTAAAGAAAATGGTTACAAATGGTGACCGTAATAACCATTTCTCTAGAATAATCCCCCCAACATTGTAGCAGTTCAACACAGGAATACAATGACATCAAATCCATGGCATCCAAGACCAAATGTTGTTAAGTCACAAGATCCGGATGTGAGGGACAAAAATCCACAGAGTTATACACATTTATCGAATATGAAATACCAATATCATTCATTAAATGCTCAAAAACCTGCTAAACCATTGGTTCCTATGACCTCCACTACACCTTTATCTATACATTCCCATAATTGATGTCGAGTTCCCCTACCACATTCACACAAGATCACACATCAGCTACTGCATGTCCACTGGATGTCGCACCTGCACACACTCCCTGAAAGTGACAGGCATCAACTGGTTCATTCCTTGACTGGATACTGCTCAGGGGAACCTTAAACCATAGAAAACCCACATCAGGTTCACCATTGATTCCAATTACCATTTTCTTCATCCCTTATGAAACACAAGTGGAGCTCTTGCTACGACAAACAACATCCACATGTCCAAAACGTCCGAAAGAAACACAATAATGCATCCACGATTCAAACCTCACCTCCTGCTCCCACTGAAAATCCTTCCCATCCAGGATCCACACCCAGTTCACAGGCGGCTGCACAACATCAATCTCAATGTAGATCTGTGGGTAGATTGGGGGACATAACACCTCCATTCTTCATTCCAAGCAGATGTATCGGCCTATCATTTTCCCAATACCACACAATATGGATGGGTTTTGAAAGGAATGGGGAAGACTGGGGAGACTCACCCATGTCACCATCATCGATGGGTCACGCCGCATGTGGAAATCAAATATACATCAAAATAGATAAAACGACTCCCCATGGAATCTTCTAGGAGATATGGACCTGGAAGATATCAAATCATCCTCCATCTCAAACCGTATCCTAAAATGCCTCTTATCAATCAATCTGACTACCATGTGATGTTTAATATCCAAAGAATTGACGACAAACTGGTCTAATTTATCCACCGAAGGGAATTTAAGATAAAACTGATCTACCAATGTGAGATGCAGAGATCCATAGCATGATTATGTTCTTTTGTGGAGAGATGATGTTGTGTCGCTCCTTGGAAGAGATTATTGAATTTTGGGGATAACTGAATCCTGTAAAAAGAGGGGAGGATATCGAGATTGGAGAATGACAAGAATTTTTTCATACCCTGAGCTTTTGAACGTGAACCTCCCCCTTGGATCGAGAGGTGGGAGAATTGTTCTGGAGCATGCGATTATGGCACTACCATAGGGAGAGACGAAGTTGCAACCTTGGTAATCATATATTATGATATTTTTTTTCATAATCACAATATATTACTCTCTGGCCTTAAACCGATTTGAATACCTATAATTGATGTATTGTACATCAAATTTAGTATTAAGATGGATCCAACTATAGTAATACATAAATTAAAACTATGAATATTTATGAGTAATGATAATCATAGTGGGAAACCACAATATTATTTATATGATGTCCAAATCAGGAAAATTTCATTTAGAAGACAGATAACTTTGTATTAACCTCGTTCATTCATTTTTACAATCTATTTAATAATTAATATGGGTTTAGAAATAAAATTTGAATTATCCCATGAAATCATTCTTTAGATTACAAATAGTTTTATAGTAAGGGAACACTCACCATGCACTAAAATGATGAAAAATATATACTCAACCTACTCTTTTCGGGGAAATTACTTCTAGATGAATCTATTCTAGAACCAAATATAGTTATTTTATATAGAAATGGATGTATTTATAGTATAACCACATAACAAATATTTATACAAAACCATATTATATAATACTATTCATTGAAATGTCCTCAAAATCGGTCATATGGTCATGTACCCTAATCTATGTTTCTGTAAATAATGTTTCTATGTTTTTCTAATAATCATTATTTGATATGTACTATATGTCCATGAACCTCGAAACCCAAATCCATAGGATACTATATTACATTCTATCTATATAAATGGAATGACATCTTGAGTGATGAATAGTTTTTTTTGTATTGGTAAACTAGAAAAATAATATAATGACATGTGAAAGTTTAAGAAAAAAATACAAAACATGGTTTTAGTGAATTTTCAACATCACCGAAATACATTTAATGGTTTTTAATTCCTATCAATTGAACGAAATCAAAATAATTATAGGTTTAGATAATTAATAATGATATTTACATTTTATTTTATCATATAACAAATAATAGATAATAAATATTCAAATCTAACTAACATAAAAGAATATTTATTTAACTAATAATTTGAGGATGAAAATTAATACAAGATAAATGATTGAGGTTTAGATAAATCCATATTACTATTTACAAGAATGTGAAAATAATATATAAAAATCATAACTATTCTTGTAACCTCATGGAATATAATAACTACATTCATAATTACATTATTCAAAATTAAGTTCATTATAAAATTACAGTTATTACACCTTCCCATGAATTCTTATATAAAAGGGTCCAACCACATCCAAATATACCCACTAGTTTGTATCATGAGACACATGTGGATTAAAAGGGTTAATAAGGACATTGTTTTCACTAAATATGTAGAATAAATTCATTATATTAAAGGGGACAATATCATTTCAATACATAATCAATATAAAAATTTCTTTTAAACATTTACCATAATAAATGTTAAAATTTCATTAGTCAAACAAATCATAAAAAATCAATGGAAATAATAAGTATAATATAATTAACAAATATCCTTATAATATTATAATTATAATATTTCTTTTATAATGATGAATATGAATACCATAAAAAATTATTAAAAATAATTTTGAGGAAAATAATATTTTCATTTTCAAATCCACTTTTAAAAACAAAAAATTTTAAAATTATTTTGGAAAAAATTATATTTGAAATGATTAATGGAATAATGTAATATATTTATCAAATATATGATTTGAAATAATGATGTTAAAATTATATTCATGGTGATTATGTTAAAAAATATTCCATTTACATTTGTCTTAATAAGCAAAATAGTACCATGTTAAAAAAAATATCATGAAGTTTTTTAAAAAAAATTAAAATTTAAACATCATAAAAAATGACATTAAAATAAAACTAGAAAATATTGAGATTATTATTTATATGATTTTATGAAAAATTTGGATATGGGAGAAAAATATTTCCAATGTAGTAAAAAAAATGTTTTTTTCCTTAAAGACATGATTTTGGAATCATTTGCACTTTAAGTTTGGAAAATGAAATAAAATAAATTAGTATATATAAATAAGCATACACGTTAAAAATTGTATTTATTGATTATATAAATCTCAAATAATTCATCCATTTGAGACATAAATATTAGAAATCCACAATAATAATGAAATGGTGAAATTAACGATATCCACTATGGTATCTTTTGAATTATGATAACCATGGAATAAATAAAATCAAATAACAAAAATAAAAAAATATTATTATATTAATTATATATAAGATAAAACGGTCAGTATATACATATGATAAAAATAAATAGGTTCATAACATTATTGAATTTCACAATAAATGAAAATTGAGAAAGAATCCCTTAACTTAGGCATAAATCACTAGAGGCACTCTATATATCCATGAATATTATACTTATTTTATAAATTTAAATTCTTAAAAAACATTTATCATTTTTATTATTAATTTTTTTTACTTATTGTCATTTCATATTTAAACCCATAATTTATTTATTTCAAGTGGTATGTTTTAAATATTTTCAGTTCATATGTCCTAAATGACATAAGTATGTTAATGATCATAAATGAGGTGATTATTCAACCATTTCAAGAATAAAAATTATTAAATAATTATCATATTAATAACTAATTTAAATTTTTCTAACCATCCTTAAATGGTCATTATGAAAAATTAACAATGTTATAATCATGGTCATATTAAGTTATAGAAACTCATGAATATTATTTCTATTTTTCAATATCCATTATAGAAAAAATGTGCATAATATATTATCATTAAAAATGAATATTTTATGATAATTATGACACAATGATGACACATTTTCATCATGGTTGAATAAAATTTCATTGAGGTGCAAATAGATTAAAAAAATGTGCTCTCTCAAGAAGGATACCTATTTTTTAGACAAACACTTTAGGTTTATGCCGATATACTCACTCATAGGGTATTATAATAACCAAAATGACTGTAGAGAATGTATGTGAATGTGATGAAGGTATTTTTAAAGAATTTTTTGAATAAACACATCTTTCATGTATGAATAAAATATGAGACCATGTGGCCTTTTACAATTGAGGGGAGGGTCGATTTTGGAATTTCGTAAATGATTAAATTAATATAAGTAAATTTTCAATGAAAAAAGTATGTGAAATAATATAATTATATTTTATAATATAATGGGTCAAAATAATATCAACAAATAAAATTTATACATGTTTATATTATGGTTGTACACATTATTTTTTTCTTTAACATATATTAACCACTGTTACCAATTACCGTGAGAATCGGGTTTTTTTCTATTTAGTAGACATGATAGTAAAAAAAAAGTAAAATTTACTAATTAAAAGACTATAGTTGATATAATTAACTGTATCCAAATATATATTGGATTAGGATAGTATTTTTTGAATTTAAAATTTATCAATAAAATATTGTCTATTATAAAATATCATTAAATTAATTTTTGTAACTAATCCTTTATTTTAAATTTGAATGAAACATGAAAAAATATAATTCAAATATAATATTTTCAAAAATTAGTAACACATTATATTTAAATATTAATTTTATAACATAATAATGTTATTCAATTTATAAACCGTCAGATATAATTAAAATAATTTATTTTAATTTTCAAACAATTAAATAAATATAGTTTAATTGTTTCATATAATATTGATGAAATTTTCTTAATTCTTAACATTAGGGAAATTAAATATTTAAAATAATTATTCTAAATCAATGATATGTTTCCTTTTCACTTGACACAAAATCTTACCAAAATGTATAATTAGAATGTGAAATTTTTAACCTTCGATAAATAAAATTTTATACAGGTAAATATCATGAAAAAATAGAAATAAAAGGTCACATGATCTAAATTTTTAAGGTTATGTATGAAATATACCCATTTACAAAAATATTTTAACATTTATGTCAATTATTTTGGTACAATCATATTGTTTTTATCATTAATTCAATGATTTGACCTTACTGTGGTGATCAATTTGTTATAAATTTAAAATTAATAATGATTGGGAACAAATATTGTCTATTTAAAAAATTAATTCCTATTTATTAAACATATTTATTAAATTTTTAATGATTTAATTCATATAAGTGTAATATTTTAATTATATATTATCATCCGAATGTATAGAAAAATATAGTTTCCATAAAATGCATTTTCAAGGAAAAGATGATTTTACATTGACTATGTGGCTTATAATCATGATTATTAGAATTTAATTTCATTTTTATTGGTATTTAATATATAAATATAATATATATAATTCCAATATATGGTTTATATTAATTAATTGAAATGAAAATTATATAGTTCCCATAAAAGTACATTTGAATTTTTTAGAATCAATATAGATTTATACATAAATCATTTTAATTTCATCAAAATATTTATTTTTGTAGATCATATTAAATGAGAAAAATTATATGAAAATTTATTAAAAAAATTAAAATAATATATAACATAGATTTACATTATTTTATAAAAATAAATGATTATATTTTAGAAAACAATATTTTCAAAATTTTATTTCAAAACACATATTTTTAGAATAATGAAACAAGATTCCTACATTAGTATTAAGAGAATGTGATTTAAATAATAATACAATTTTCATAAACTAACCTAAAATAAAAGTTTTTTAATTTAATTATGCTTTCCCTCTATAATAAAAAATATAAATATTTTTAATTAAATCAAAATTTTGAAGAATGAAACATCTTTTAGTATAAATTGAGTATTTATTTACTAATAATTATTAAAAAAATTGTATTAAATTGTAACATTAAATATATTTTATAATGTGTTTAATCATGTTTTTTACACTCAAATTGAATATCTTGGTATTAACATTCATATTTAAATAATATATTTCCTGATTCATTTAATCTTGTTGATATATATAAAATAAGATATCTATCAATATGTTAATATTATAAATTCATAGGATGTTACATTTTTTCAAATATTAATGACACATTATCTGTTTAATAATCATAACTTTATGATATTTCTCAACTAAATATCCATGAAACATCCTTTTTCTCATATTTATTTCATTAGGAAACTCAATTATGTTTCTGTTTTTATCATAATTTGTGATAGCATCTAAATAATAACCAAATGTCATTAATTATATAACCAATTTAATTCATCTTATCAATTATAAAACCAGTTAATTGTTTTTATCATCTCTTGTTAACGTTGTTATTTCAGTTTATAGTCATTTACTAACAAATTATACTATGATTGTATAATAATAAACCATATTATGATGAGAATAATTCATAAGAGATAACTAACAATATTATTTTTTATACACTTATTTCTATTTATAAAAAGAAATTTTAATTATCCTTAATTTATTATCATTTATTGATATAGAGGTCTTTAATGTAACTATGAAACATAAATTCTAATTATTAAAGTTATCTAAATCATTACTATGATAATTTGTAGAAACAAATTATGTGTTTTGTATCCTTTTTATGACTTTTTAGGTGTTTAATGTTCTTAGGTGAGTTGGTAATATGTTAGGAGATTTTGGAAGGGCTTTGAATAAGTTTGAATACTTTTCTACTGGCACACTGTTTGAGCACAGTTAGGAGAAACCATGTAGGTTCTCTAGTAAACTATGTAGGTGGAGACAGTAGGATTTTCACATCATGTGCATGGTTTTCCAAACCGTGTGAAGAAACTATGAAGACCCCTTATCTTAAGGCTGTGGAGCGCTCTTTGTTAGTTCATAATTTTCAATACCGTGCGGGCTAACCGTGTGGGCACATCAAAATGGGGGTTTTAAATCTCGGCACTCTCAAGGATTCCACATGTCATTCCATACATCCTCCCACAATAGCCACACTCAGGATTGTGGGTTCCCAGCAGTTTTAGGTTCTCCCCCACTGGTCTTGGAATAAAATCAAAGGGGTCTCATGGTGGATTCAAGGTCATTCTTCTCGGGTAAGTCTCCACTCGAGGTTCTTTGTGGTTTCCCTTATATCAACAACTACATCCCTCTCAGTTTTCAAGATCTACACCAGTTGTGTGTAGATCTATGGTTTTGGTTTTCGTGGGGGATTTTATTAAGACTTATTGTTGATATAAAAGGTGATCTAGAGAGGTTTTCATGGAGCCTTAGCCCGGATTGGGCTGCGGTTTCTTTGTGGGTCTAATTAACTAGAACCCTAAAGGTAGGTGGCTCCTCTCTCTACTCCAGTTGGTTAGAAATAGTTTCCCAAATAGAAATTAAAATTTTTACTTGAAAATAATTTTTATAATGATGTGTGAATCTTTTTGGAATCCCATTTTGTGGTGATTTGGGGATTTTTGAAAAATGGGTTATTGATTCAAAAAAGGGTCTTTGTTGTTTGATTTTAAAATGTTGATTTTAAAATCATTAAGGCTTGATAACGAAAAATGTTTTATGAAAGATGGTTTTCAATAAAGATGTTGTTAACATAAATGTGGTTGGGCATTGTAAATTTTTTAATGTGTTTTTTCATTAAATGGGTTATTTATTGTAGTGAATTGGTATGTGAAGGGAATGATTGTGTCCTTTTGTGGGGCCTTGGTGCTTAGTTCTTGTTTTTTGATTAAGTGTTATGGATTTTGTGTATTGTGTGGATGTGGGATAGAACTGCCACTATAATAATGGGATGGATAGTTGATGGAAGGTCCACCATCAAAGGATATTTAGGGGGAATTACAACTAGTTGGAAATGTAGAGAATGGGTTAGATGGAAGCTCCCCCATTTTGGCTTCAATAAAATGTGTTGTTTTGCAAGATAGTTTTTCTAAACAAATGTTAAATTGTGGAATTAATTGTTGAATGATTGTTTGGATTTCCATTGGGAAGAAATGTATGGGAAATTATGGCTTGCTAAGGGTGTGTTTGTCTTGTTGAATGTTATAACACAATTGAATTTTTTATTGAATATGGTTTAAATAAATCATCTTGTAGTTTTATCATAATGGTGTGTATGGGAATTCATTTGGGTAAATCCTACTGAGTATTATTATGATCCCCGAACCACAGAACATTGGTGATTTTGTAGATTTTTTGTTTTGTGACACAGATTAGAGTAAAGAATCTCATTTTGCAAGGAGTTCGGCATGATGCCTAGGTGATGTTGTCATTCATAGAGCATAGTTCTTGTTGTGGTGTTATGGATGATGTCCTAGTTTTAATAAATTCATGTATTAGTCTTCATTTTAGTACTCGGATTTAGGCTAGGTTTTATTTGGATTGTGGGATCGTTATGGATATGTTGGATGAATTTTCATAATGTTTGAGTTTGGTTGTTTTGTTGACATACATAATATAGTTTGTGGATGTTGGGTTAGTTAGGTCTTAAGAGAAAATATATCCCCAATTTATTATCAAAATCCTCTAAATTTATTTGCAGCCTTTTGTTCCATGGTTGTGTAGCTTTCCCTTACCCTCTCAAGCCAATGAAATTGGGTGGGATATTACATAAAATATATTAGGACCAAACCATAAAAAACCATAAATCAAATCATTCAAAATGGATTAAATTTATTAGGTTTAATGTTTTTATAGATTTATATTTTCAAATAATTATTTCATAAAAATTACATAATAAATTGTTATATTTGAATTAGTAAATATCATATGAATATCAATTTTTCCCATGATGAATACATTTAAAATATACAGAGTTTTTTTATGATTTTTTATGATTTTATGCATGACGTTTAATTTATTCATACTCATCATTAAACATAGTGAAAACCATTTAAAAAATGTGTGATGGGAAAAAAATAAATCATTTAAGTACATAAAAAAGAAAAATTAAGAAATATGTCAATCCATATTAAAACTTGGTGAATATAAAGGATATATTTTAATAAAAGGAAACAAAATTGAGTTCATGTAATCATTTACATACACAAGAAATATTCATTACTACCATGTTTTTTCAAAAAATAAATTTATTATAAATCATAAAAGAAAAATCATTAAATTTATGGTTTCTTGCAGAACTGAGCAACACATGTGAAATGTTTTATTCAAAATATACTTTTTAAACTTGAAAGTTTTTAAAAATTACATTATAAATATATAATTAACATCACATTTGAAATCGAATTGTTTTCATGAAAATATATAAACACAATATATATTTCATGTATGTGTCTTTTAATTTTGTTTTCAAGAACCCTTATATGAACCTATATAATAACCCTTTCAAGTTGAAATATCTATATTATCATGTTCCATCATAATTTCACAAAGCAAAAAAATCTGATAAAATATGTTATAGGGAAATATTAGTTTTAAATATAATCATATATAATTTCCATGGACCATTAAATTAATAAAAGATTTTAATATTTCACCTTTCCGCCATTTGTTTTGAAAAGATATTTTGATACCATATAAAAAATAGATTCAAATATCCAAATCACTTTTGTTTAGAAAATAAATTTATAAACTAAAATTACGATAACATTGTTATGTAGGGTTTTTTATATGATGTGAAAATGGAATATTATAATTGATGAAAAATATAAAATAATGATTTTAATGGTAGGAAAATATGTTGGCACCATATATGTTAAAATAGAACAATCATTTTCTTCTTTTGTAATGAAAGTCAAAGAATTTTGTATAAATTACATAAACATATTTAATTATAAAACCATTTAAATATTGTAAAAAATTACATAAAATTTATTTTATAAATAAATTTTTTCCATATTAATACATATATATAATTATATTAATTACATGTACATGGAATGAAATGTTTTAGAAAAATATATAAATAAAAATATTAAATTTTTTAAGGTAAAGTAACCATTAACATGAGTCTGACTCATCCCGTATATTTTATATCATCTAGATTATTAATCATTGGATAATAATTTAATTTAAATGGATTTAATTTCATTTTCGTTAATCCTTTTTATCTGATTTATTATCATGTTATATTTATTTACATTATAAATTAATTTCACATATTAGGTGACAACAATATTCATCTTGTTTGTTAAAAATATATTTGGTCGGTGAAATATAGTCAAATGGGTCATTTTTTCATAATATTAATAAAAGTAATAATAAAATAATAATCATTTTAATTTATAAAATATAATCATAAAACCAATAAAGTGTTATTATTCTGATAAATGATTTACCTTACTATCATTTTGTCTCTAGAGCATACATGCGATTTACAAACATTATTTTTTTGAATGAATTTGATGGAAAGAATGTATATAATATATTATCATAAAATAATGAATATAATATAATAAATATAATATTATTTATTTAAATACACTAATACATTGTTTCTATGTGACATGGGTTTTAAAACTGAATGTCATTGCTTCATGGTGGTGTTAATCTATATACACACATAAACGAAACTACCATTTTTAATGGATGGAAATATAATAAAATATATGATATTTGATATTTTTGTAATTATTAATCTTTCTCAAATTTCATATATTTATATTAAATCTATTATTATAATCATCCATGATATGAGGTGACGAAAAATGAATTTCATTATTTTGTGAAGTGGTTTCCCCCGTACACTTAAACAATAGATTCCATTCCCAATTGATAGAAAATAAAATTATTATAGGTTATGTCATAAAACAATTATACATTGTTATATGAATTATACAAATGTTAAAATATCAATATGGATTATTATTATTTTATTAATGTCAAAAAATAAAAAAATCATCAAAATTCAATTAAATGATATAAAACTTCTTCTGGTGACCTCTTTATATTAATGACATAAGCCCTATATGGTTTGTATATTTCCAAAAATAAGACATAAACATGTAAGAAGATATTTTAGGAAGGTATTTTTTCCCGGTATGGCTGAACTAAATGGCCCTTGATGTGTGGAAATAAGGGGAGATAAGGTGCACTTTTATGATTGAGTGGAGGGTCACTATTGGGATTAGTTAAATTAGTTAATTAATATAAATTAATTTTCAAGGAAAAATATAACCACAATAAAATATTTATAAGATAATATTATTATTCAAAACAACCTTATAAATAAAATTTTTATAAAGCTAGGGTACATTTTAACCCTTATCTGTTTATTTTATCCCCCCATTTAAATTTTGACAATTATCTTGATATCAATGTTGTTACCTTCTTTGGTCCAATAAATGTAATAAAACAGAAAAATTGACCAAAAAATGAACCATAGTAGATATTTAAAACCTTATATGAGTCTCTTATCTTAAGATATGTATTATTTTTTATTTTAAGTCATTAAATAATATTTTTTTTAAATGTATATAATGTAACATTCTGATCTTTTCATTTAATTTGACATTAATACAGAAATGAATATAATTTAAAAAAAATGTAAAAAAATAAAAAAAATTGTACATTATTAATATATTAATAAATCAATATTATATTATATAGTCCAAAAAAATATTTCTTTTAGTCTTTTAATTTATATTTCTTTATTTTTTAATTCTTGGAAAAGAATAATACAGCTGTTCAATAAATATTTATGTTAATTATATTCTCACAAAAAAATTAAAATTAAAATATCCTGATAAAATATATACATTCAACAATGAAATAACCATTTATTAATATAAATAATCTGTTTTCCTCAATATTAATATATTACTATTATTAAAATCTATAATTTATCATATTTTACAATATGTTTTACATAAATATCACAAAAATAAAAATAATATATAAAAAGAAAAAAAATTACATTTTAAAATTTTAGAGGGATATCCATGATATAGACTCATAAAATGAAATTATAAAAAAAATTTGAGTTGATTTTGATCACTTATTTGATGGTTTTAACAAGTATTTACTGATTTTACCTTTATCAAGTGGAAAAAATATTATCCACTTTTACAATTTATCATTGAAAAAATAAAAGGGTAATATTTAAAAAAAATGATACTAATGATTCCAAATATGAAATATAATTTTAAAGATTCAATTTTTAGATTTGTTAGTATTTAATTTATGAGAAAATAAAAAAAAATCAATGAATAATAGTTAATTTGGAAAATACTATTTAAGTATAAACCTGTTTTCAAACCATATTCTATCCTAAAATTATTTCCAGATAAATCACTGAAGTTATTCATAATAAATTATAAATTAATTAACTTATAAACAATTTAAAAAATATATATTACTATTTAATCTCATGAAACAAAAATAATATTTAAAAACAATATTTCTAATTATTAATCGAAAAATAATGCTTTTTTAAAAATTCTAAAAAATTCCCCCTATGGTAATTTTGAAATGTGTTTTTGAAAAATTATATAGTTTTTACCCAATATAATTTATATATAATGCATAAATTAAATTTTAATATTGACTCAAAAAAATGAAAACCCATTATGGATCAAAATTATTTTTAATGAATAATATGAATTTACATGAAACATTTAGTATTTGTTTCCTAATAAATCATTAATAATATTTCTGTTATGATTTCCATATATATGAATCTTATAATGTTATTACTCTTATTCATTACATCCAATTAAACTACAATGTAATAATAGTCATATTTAAATATTAATATTTTGTTTTCATTTAATTTAGCTGTTGTTTATGTTGTAAACTGTTGAGAAAAAACAATATCTTAAAATCTACTTGTATTAAAATAAATCCTTAATAAGGAAAGAAAGTACACTTATTTTTTCTTATATATTAGTGATAATATTTGAATAACAATGAACTATAATGACCAATAATTTTCATTTGTATATATTAAATATCATTAAAAGAAAAATCATTACCTATATTTAAAATCTATTGGAAAACCATAGAGGTTTAGTTTTGTTATAGAAAAGATAAAAAATCTAATAATTTCAATAAAAATAAAAAAAATTCCACAAAAAAATTATAATTATACTCTCTTATTAGACAACACTTATATAAATAGTTTCTTCATAATCATTGTAATGTAAACATATGAAAGGGAATGATCATATACACAATTAGGTTAAAAGTGGAGATATCAATTATCACTTAAGTGTAACATGAGAATATTGTTACGAGAATATGATATTAACAATTAAAATTATATAAATAATATATCATAGACCATAATATTGAATAATTGAATAAATATCATAATTTTGTAAGAAATGTTTCATAAAGGAATCATAGAACATATCATTAGAATAAGAAAAAATATTGTAGAATACACAAAAAACATTGAAAATCATCTCCTTTATCAAGGATCAATTCGAAGACAATATTGTTGGATTTTATTAACTGACAATTACATTACAAGATTCATCTTGCTTCATTCTAGGGACTGTCTTAGATTATAGGTTTCCTTCCAAATTCGTTAGTCAAGGATCACTCTTAGACTATCATACTGAAGAAATTCCCATACTCAACAACATTCAACCCTAATAATATCATTTATCTAACAAATATATATCATAAAAAAAAATACATTATAGATAAATATAATAATGGGACCACATTCCCCCTTATATTGAATTTTTCAATAAAAATATAAAATAGAATCTTAAAAAAACCTCCAGAAACAAAATCTCAAACAATGTTAACCAATTCAAAATCAAATAAAAAAATTATTCATGGGAGATACAATTATCACCCAAAATTATTTTAACAATATCATTTGTATTTAAAAGGATTAAGACAAATTCCAAAAAATTTTAATTACCACATAAAAATTAAAAATATTTTCTATAATAATAGTCTAAATAATATTTCAAATAATGAATTCAAATAATGTTAAATAAATTCCACTAATATCACAAATACATTGATTTCCTATTAATATTTTTGAATATAATCTATATATATACATAAAATTTAATATTATATATTTCAAGAAATTAAAATTTTAAAAACACAATAAAAATAGTAATTATTATTAATTATTAATTTAAAAAATACATAAAATTGTGAATTTATGTAGTAATAAAAAATTTCTAATTAATTAGTAAATATGGCACAATTGTTTATGAAACTTATAAAAGAAATTCAATTAAAATATAAAAACAATATTAAAACAATTCATAAAAACCCACTTCTCTAAAAAGTATTGAAAAATGATTTTAATAAAAATAAAATTAATGAAATCAATATTATACACATGTAGGGAAAAATGATAATAGTAAATATTTTCTAGAAAAGTAAATATTAAAATTGTAGTCAAATAAATGAACTTTAACCAAAGAAGATATATATATATATATACTTAATGGTATATAGAGGTTTCAAATTATAAAATTTATTACTTGTATTGTTGCAATTAAGAACCGTACTCAAATTTGAGGATGAAGATGGCAGATGTACCATTACTACAATCTACCACTATATCGACATCCATGGTTCTACACATACTATTTCAATGTGGGTATAATGTTGATGTAATGTGGGACTTTAGCTACTATTGATTAGTAGATAGACCTACCATGATGATGAAAAAGGTTACTACATAGATGAATCTACAATTTGAGGGAGGAATGATAATTCCACTATGGATCTACCATGGAGCTCTGGTAAATGTCAAATTATATATTATTACACAAAGTGTTTTATCTTCTGTTCATCTATAGAGGATATATTGTCTCATGGGAAATTTGTCCCACTTTTTGATATAGAATGCACTACAGATGAATATGCACTAGAAATAATGTGTTATGGAAAGGAGAGAGTTCATATTGTCTGGGGAATTCACTACTTTGAGAAATAGAAGGCATGAATGGAGTAATTTTTCAATTATATTAATAAAATTAACTATGGAACTGATATCACATTGATAAATATGGATTGAGGAGATATATTATCTATAGAAAATAATTCTAGTTTTTCTATCTAGTTATGTGTGTGGTGGAAGAATCCAGATGTTTGAGTAATAGTGCTACCGAAGAGCCAAGGATAGACACTACCATTACATATTTGAGCTAAAATTTCATCTTAATTGAGATTTGTGTTTTGATCTACCATTGATTAATGGTATATCCATTGATGAAGTGATGACATAAAATCGTGCAATTATTTTATGCCTCCACCACACCCTTTTCTACAACCTCTGACTTCTAGCCAAAGAGTTTATTTCATGAAATATAGGGGAGCATTCTAATTTGTTAAACGAGTGTTACAGAAGCATGTAGGGTTTTTTATTGAATCTTAGAAAGATAATATGATGAATAATTCATCATTTTATGCAGTTTCTTATCATACTAGATAGGGGAAAAATTTATATCCCCGATAGAAAAATATTTAGATGTTGTTCTATAATAATTAAGAGTATATAATTTAAATATATTTCCAATGGATAAACAAACTCTTAAATATAGCATATATAAAAAGAGACACCATTTAAAAATATCAAGAAAATAAATACTATTGAAAAAATGTCAAAATGATGAATATATTAATACATTTTTTAAGGAATCTAAATGATATTATTATAATTTCATGTAGTTGAATGAAATGTATAAATACATATTTTATTTCAGAATCAATAAATAGTGTAATATTTTGATATATCATAGGATATATAATTGAAATATGAAAATATCATGAATTCCATAAATTCTAAATTCCATGACTATTTGATATATTTATCAAAATTTTAGAGAATTAAAACAACAATATAATATTAACATATCCTAAATAATATTTATTAAAATATTTTTGATATTCAACAGAACATGTTTCATGAGAATATGACCATTATAACTCACGATATAATAGAACAACAGTGTAATATTTAAAACAATATATACAACAAAAAAAGTTTTCTATCCAGAAACATAAAATATATCTAAAAAATTAAATTATTCTATATATTGATTTTAAAATATTCATAGTGGAGGAATACTTATATAAATTTTTTTCATTTCAAATGAAATTTTAATTAAAACATTCTTATCACTATGACTAATGATCTAAAATACTAAACTAAGATGGTAAAAAATACTTTCATTGAATTTTATTTATCATAAAATTACACGAGGGTTTGTAATATAAAAAGATAATATAATATAATTTATCAAAGAAATAAATCCAATCACATAAATTGAAACATAACATTAATCACTCTATTACTATATAATTGTTTAATCACATGGTCAAATATACAATATATTCCCAAAATGTATTATCTCGTTTATCCTAATAAGCCTAAATTATCACTATATTAATTTTTATGTTATCAATAAATGTTATCAACAAAATTAAACATTTTTCCTAAAACTATAAATACTTTATTACAAAAATACTATCACAGAATATTAAATATATTCCATAAGACTAAAAACTCTACAAATAACATCAAATATCACTTAATAACATGGTTAACATATAATAAACCAATTACAAGTTTAACAATACCATCTCATCTACATCATCAATTTCAATCACATTTTTATCTCAAATAAAAATTATTAACTCTACAAGATGATAATATTAAGGGTTAACTTCCCGTTTATCATGATTTCTCTAAAAATTTCATCACTCCACAAAATCACAATTCTAGGTTATTTGTAACATTTAACATTGGTTCTTAAATACATAATGGAGACACAAATACAAATCAATCCCTAGATGTTCCATGATTCGTATAACTAGAATGTCATTGATATAACACTTCTATGATATAATTCTTGAATACCAACATAGAAACCATTCAATCATTTCACACCCATAATGGAAATATTAAATTATGTTTTCACTTTTAGGGGTTAAACCATATATTGATGCATTGAATTAGATAATCCATATATTCCTTGAATGTTATATATAGATCTATTTCTTGCACCTTTACATGATTATCATTTTTATGCATGGCTGTCTTCATTTTTACATGGAAATTAAATTCTCTATAACCTTCTTTTCCCCAAATGAAACATGTTTTCAATTATATAGGACATTTTTGTCAGTATTTTTTCAAACATGCATGACATGATAGAACCAAAACCATCCTCCCTCGATGGACTTCATAAAAATCAATTTTTATTTTATCTCATGTGTCAGTAATATCACCAACGTTGAGATTGTTTATCATATTACAAGATAACTTATTAGGAATGATCATAATGTTTTACCAGATAACTATTTTATTATTTTTTTCTTGTGTAAAATAATTCCATTGTCCATTAAATTATACACTAAAAATATTCATCTTTTAACTAGCTATTTACTTATACCAAAATCATAGTGTAAAAATCAATTTTAATCATGTGAGATATTAAAAAAATGATTATTTGGTAATGGAAATCATGACACCTTTTTTTACTCTAAGAAACCATATGATGATCCTTGGAATTCATAATAATTGATAGTTATTATAATTTATAATAGTTTATAATAAATATAAGAATTGAACCAGTCCTATCCCTTGGGAGTGATTAAAAAAGTGTTAAATAAGGGAACACTAAATGTGAACTAGAATGACAGTAGATATATACAATTAAACCCCTTTTATGGTTATTTCTAATCTATTCATCTATTAAAAAACCAAGACCACTTTTGTTATCCATACATGGATAAATTTCTATGGAAATAACATAATATATGAATTACCAATATTGTATGATGTTATACTATAACTATAATTATCCCTTGTGTATCCATTAATAATTGTTTAATACTAATAAATAATGATGGAAAAAACCCTCATCAGATATAAACTAAAACAACACATACAATTCATACATAAATATTTCATTTTAGTATATTAATATTAATTACATAACGTGATCATAAATTCCATAACCCTAATATTTAGTTATATTTGGAGAGAAGATACAAAATATTATTTTTTCATGAATTATATTTAAAATATAACAAATAGATATCCTGTAATATTATTATTTTTAAACATCCCAAACTTAAAACCTTTCATCATATCATGGGTAATTGAATTATAATAATGTGAGATCTCACTATGTTAAAAAAATAGAGGTATCAAAGATTATATAAGTATAACATGAGAATAAGAGTCTTATAGAATCATCATATAATTTAAAAATCTATACAACACATATAATAGATTATAATATTTAATCATGGATTACATCATGTAATATCAGAAGTCATTAATCATAATAGAATAAAAAATATGGGTTATAATATAATATCATAGGGAAAATACATAAATAGTCAATATTCACATAATTATGGAAAATCATTTCCATATTCAATGATCACATTTCAAACTATTATAGTGGAATTGGTATGCTCCAATTTCTATCATATCATAGGTAAAAGATTTCTAAAATCATAATCAAAATACATTTGGTATATAACTCATTCTATAGTTAATATTTACTCACAAAAATATCATGGTGGATAGAGTACCATACAGAACTGACATCACTCTCCATTACAGTCATAAATATTCAAATGAGATTTATATCTTTAACCAATTATTTAGAAAAATATATAATTCTAGACCCACCCATAACATAGTGAAAATCAAACATATCTTTTACATATTGTTATAAAATATTTGTAATATCGATACCCATGGAAACAAAAAGGGATTCATAAACATTTAAATATTTCATCATAGTATTACATAAAAAAATAATCCCACTTCATAAAAATAATTTTATCATAATCCAAAACTATCTGGAGAAATAATGTGAATTTTTATTTGAAATATGTCCCCTAAAAAACATTAGTAACATTAAAATATGTCATCTTTGATAAAATAATACATTTAAAATATCACATGAAAAAATCATTGGGGATAATACAAATTTATATTTATAATCATCCATAATTTTTTAAAATATTTCCCAAATAATTATGAAATGATTTTTTTAAACTACCTTGGGAGACATTTAATGGGTTCTTGTAGTAAATGAGTGTTTAGGGTGGTGGGAATTTTTTTCATGTCATTTATGTTAAAACAATGATTCTATTCTAATTTTTTTTAAATTAAACTTTATGATGTCCAAAATATGATAAGAATATTCCTTTTAAAAAAGTTTGTAAAAAATCAATCATAGAAAGAATTACATTATTCATTATTAGGATAATAATTAAACATTATTGTAAATATTATAATGAACACATGCAGATCAAAGAATTATTTTTGACCAGCAATAATTATAATGTAAAATTTAATTCAACTATGAGTTCTCTATGACTTGTTTTTAATTTGATGAAATGTAATGGAAAATATTCAATCACTTGAAATGAATAGATGAGAATAAATTTCATGGGATTTATAAGAGATAATTAATAATATTTAATCACTAAAAACATAATCATATATAATAATTATTAATAATGAAAATGTAAAAATAAATTCCTTATGACTATTTTTTATTTTGAATTATAATAACCAAGAAAGTATAAAAAATGAATCATTTAATATATTGAAAATAAATATAATAATTTTATAACAATTTAAAGGGTTAAAATATACACCTAAATAATATAAATATTCTCATAACATCAATCATGTATCAATGGAATAATATTAAGAAGAATAAAACTTACTTCTTTTGTAATATTTGAATAAAAACCTCATCATGGAGAGAACCATATATAGATTTGTAAATATAAATAATATTCACGAGACAATCAATAATATACATTCATAGTTATAATATATAATGCATAATAAAAAAATTGTGAATATGAGTTGTGGCGCACCGAAATAAAACTAACCCCAAAATCCTTTCATCAAGATTGAAAGGACTTGTAGGTTATATAATGTCATATATAACAAATTAATGTTGTATTAACTCTATTATTATATAATTTAATTAATTATTATATATTTATTTTATCCACTTATAATATTTACTATCTATTTATTAATAATTCTTCATTAAAATCATCTTTTCCAAGTGTTAACTATTTTTTTCATTGGAGTTTTGGTTTGGTAGATACAATAAATGTATATTTAACAAGGATCCCTAATAAATTTATAATATATAAATATATATATATTATGTATTATTTGTATATATATAGAGTCATACATAAAATTTATAAATAAAAATTGAATTACATCATTAATTTAGTTGGTTGGAAATACATATGCTTGAACATAGTTGTAAATTTTCGATGGATGAAAGGAAAGAATGTTAAATAATTATTAATATTTATAGAATAATTATTCTGTCATATATAACATATATATTATCAAAGTATATCTATATTATAATCCATATAAAGAAAAAATTGAAAACTAAATCACATGGCTTCATGTATGTTATCTTCTACATATGCGCATGAGCATTGTTCTCATTTTTCAATTAGATGAATATTAAGAAGGAACTTATGAAATTATATTTCTTGAAGAAAAGTTATATTAAAATTATACATTATATCTATTATATCCATATTTACATATGTAAATTTAAAATGGTGATGAAAAAAATATAATACCTCTATACAGAGATGTTAATCCTTACATAACCCCAAGGGATGCTTTCACTTTTAGTGAGATGTAAAAGTGATATAAAATTATTTTTAAATAATATTGATAATATTTAATTACATTCAAAATAAATTATTTATTATTTATTAATTTTCATTGTAGTTTATTTGATGTAGAAAAAATGAAAATTTAAAGACTCGGTAAAGATGAATAATTATTCCATAGTAGAAATCATTTAGATATCATATTCAGTTGCCTTTAAATGTACTTTTAATAATAAAATTACATATATATAGATTTTAGCGATAATTTGATGATTAATTTGTAGTGTTTTACAGTTCTATATGTCTCATAGGGTGTGAGGAATAGTGGACATGAGGTGTACTTTGGTAAATAAGGATAGGTCCACTCATGGAATATATAAGATATTAAATTAATATAAAAATGTTATTATAATAATGTGGCTAAAAATTTTAATATTTGAAATTTAGAATAATGAAATTTATAAATCCTCTTAACACATTACATTTGGAGAATTTTAATTTTTGTTTTAATTGTTATTTCATTGTTTTAACTACCATTAATCCATTTAAAAATAAATTCAATGTCAATGTTGGATACTTTTTTTGGGTTAAGAATTTTTCAATAATAAAAAAAGTTACCTAAAAATTTATAATGGGTTTTATATCCAACAATGTACCACTAACTAGCCTATATATACCATTTCTATAAAATTTTATTCATTTATTTATATATTTTTTATTATAAAATATCATTAATGTTTGTTTGAACCATTCGTTTAAATTAAATTAATTTCATTAATATAGGTTTTCAATTAAATATAACCAATTAAAAACAATCAATATCTTAGATTTATGAATTAATTATTTGTAAAAAATGAATTCTTCAAAATTGAATTATGTTTAATATTTATGAAAAAATAAATTTTATTTTCCAAATAATGAATAATAAAAGTGACAAAATTTTGTATGAATTCAAGTTAATTATTCAACAAAAAAATAAATTAAATTAATAACAATGTTAATAGAAATTAATTTTCCTTTTAGATAATACGTTGGAACCAAACATATAATATTTTTTCCTTATTTAAAATGTATAGATATGTTAAAGTCAAAATAGAAAATTTTTGTGTTTTGAAATTTAATAAATTATAAAAAAATCATAATCAATGGGAAATAGAATCAAGTGGAAATATATTATTGAAATTGATATTAATTGATGGAATAAACTAACAATATATGGAAATTGAAAGTGTTAGATATAGTTTGAATCCTAATCCCAGTGTTAATTTCTGTTTTACTCATTTACCATTTCTATTCTAAACAATACTTATCATGTTACTATTAATTATGTCTAAAAATAAAATGGACCTATTTACCAAATTGAATACACCGGGTATCAAATATAAAATACAATTTTCATGATTCAGTTTAAATTTATGGATGAATTTAATTTAATATAATCCCTAAAAACGTGATGAAAAGTAGTTTATCAGAAAAATGTTTTAGAAAGTATTAACATAATTTTTCCCAAAATCTAATGTAACATTAATTATAATTAAAATAATTTGGATACATATTAATATTAAAAATCTAATTTTTATTTATAATCAATTTAAATAAAATTTAATCACTATAAAATCTATAATTAAAAAGCATTAATTTTATTAAATCAGTAATTTTCACTATTTATTGAGAAGATTAAACATTTCAAAAAATTATCAATATATAACTCAATGATAATATAGATATCATGATTTTAAAAATGATGTCAAATTTATAAAATGAATTTTCTAAAATTGAATGCAAATAGTTATATTATTTTATCCCAAAATTCAATAAAACCATTTTTGAATATAAGAGATTAATAAAGCCTAAAACAAACTCACAATTAATAGTAATTACCTATTAATTAATCAATATAATTTTGTTGGGTATGGAAACTATACATATATTTTATAATTCTCTCAAACATATTAATACTCAACAATTCAAATGTTACATGACATTGTTATAATAATTTTTTCATAATACCTCTTAAGTCACTTAATAATTTGTGTAACTTGTTAGGGAACATATCAAGAATATTTTCATTTAAACTAAATTTTTAGGGATTTCCATTGAAAAAATAAATTATGAGTCATAACCAAATACATTGGATATTATTTAAATTTCTATTTAAAGTATTTACTTTTCCTTTCAAACTCTCTTTTATCTATGGACCATTTCCTTTTGAGGATTAATTTATTTGAAATCATTCTTTTATTTACAATAAATTTTTGTAAACACAATATATTGAGAAAATTATAATATGAAACAGATCATCTACTATTTTGAAACTTATTTCGCAATTATTCAATGCCTCATTATTTTCCTCCATAATGCTACATTTAGGACACATCATAGTATCACATTATATCATTTCATTTCATTTTTCCTAACAGAGACATTATGAACAGATTAAATTATTCCTACCCCTTCATAGTGTCTCAAATGAATACATTGTGGAATACAATACCATCAAACTGTAATATCATGTATAATCATTAAAATTTGTTTTTTGGTATCGTATTTCTTTTACACATCATATATTATGTTCCCCTCAAAATTTATATATTCGAACTAATTGAACTGAAATTGATGGAAAATTATGTTTATAAACTTCTTCATTGATTTTTAGATTCGAAGAATTAGAAAAAATAATATAGTGTCATAAAACATTAATAATGATTTTAATATTTTTTTAAAACATATTTTGTGGTTTAGTCTATGAAATGACATAATAATTTGACATTTACAATATTTGGAACATAAAACACCTACCTGATCAAATATATAACATCATAATTTTTAATAATATACTGATATTAATATTTGATACAAAAATATTATTTTGAATTAATAACCATAAAAATGAAAAATATAATAAAAATGATATAAAAATAGAAAATATACGTGATATTTGGAATAATAACTATTCATATACTAGATTTTATTTAGATATTATTTTTGGATTTCCTAGATGTATATTTGATCGAAAAAATATCTTCAATCAACTCACCTAAACACAATTAGTGATGGAAATTAATTATTTTTATTTTCCATTTTCATTAGAAGTGGAATATTGTCTATTTTAAGAATACTTCTCATGTCACATTGTAGAATTAGTTAAGGACACCATCTATCATCTATTAAATTTATGTACAATTTAATCATAAAATTATACTATATTTTATCATGTGACTAATAATTTTGTTCTATTGTGAGATTGTTTTATAATAACATCAAACAAGATCTAAGAATAATACGATAAAGAATGATAAATTATCCTCATGATGAATCATAAAAATACATTTAGATAGATTAATTATACCTTTTCAATTGTTATCATAAATAACATGTAATCTAATATAACTTCCAATATTCTCTAAAATAATAAAAACCACATTAATTTGTAAATTTAAAAATTTCAACATATTCCCAAAAACCCTAAAATTATGATTTTACCCCTAGAAACCTATAATATTTTAATGATTTGTTAGTTTATGAACACATACCAATATATTTTAGTAGATATTTTCACATGGGAAACCAATTTCTTCATGATTATTATTATGTGCATCAGTATAACATTAAATGAAAGTATATTCATTTATGAAATCCACCAATGCATTAGATACCATATATTATTCACCCTCCCATCAAATATATATATACAATTTATATATATATATAAAATACAATGTTTTTTGAATATAAATTAAATTGTCAAAATAACATTTATTATATATAAAACTATAAACTAATCACAAAAATAAAAACAAATTAAATTATTATGAATACAAATAAAAAAATATCAATTCATACAAGGTGAAATATAATAATTAATCGATAAATATAAATATATATAATTATTATAAAAACATTTAATGTAATTCAATCATATAAATAATGAGGAATATATTAAGTTATCAAAACAAAATTAATAATGTTGAAATGATACACTAAATAATTATTATTTTGATTACAGGTCAAAACTCTTACCTACCTTGATATCTCTTTTTAATTTGACTATATATTCATGATTTATATAAATCTATATCAATTTGAGACAATATATACTAATGTCATCATCTAATTCTATCATGAGAGAAATTTGTTTCACCTACTATATGTAAATTTGATTATATATGTGGATTCCACTTTTCTCTTTATTTACCAACTTGAATTTCATTCAGTTACTTCCAAAACATACTATAATGATACTGAGGTGGATAAAACATACCATATATTATCCAAGTTATTATATTATATCATATAATTGGACTCTTACCATGCCCACAATCATATCCACTAAATACATAACACCATTATCTACCCTCATAATGAGGATATTGTAGTCATTACCAATACTGAATAAAAAATTCTTATATTTATATAATGAAGCTATTACCATGAACTCCCTTTTTTTTACATTCTATTATAGTCCATTTTTACTATCCATAAGGGTATCTATAGACATGTATATTATAAGATTTGATTAACATGACATTGAGGGGTATTATTGATTTATACACACAAAGAAAACGTATGTTATCCATAATAAATTGAATTTTTCATGAATTAACTATAAAATATGGGTAAAACAATGGAACATAAGATTTCTCATTAGATATAATCCAATATTAGAAAAAATTAGACAAATCTCTTGATTCTAGGCGATTCTACATAGTTTGTAACAACACCACATCATTTAATAGTATGTTTTTGTAATAGTTTTTGACTATAAGTAGCATATTTTTTCATTAAACCAACTTGATTTTTAGAAAATATGAATAATGGAAAATTGATATTAATCCAAGGATGAACTAGAAGTCTATTCAAGTGATGTAAAATATCTAAAATTACACTCACTCTTAAAAAAATAAATACTTATTAATTAGATAGGTTTATAGTCACTAGATGTAAATTTAGAAGAATAGAATTTCACCTAATTAAATTAAATATAATTAAATACACTATATGTTCACTCAGAAGAATTACATTGAAAAGAATCATATTTATTGAAAGTTACTTTTCACAAAAACTAATATGACCATATGTACATTCCAATGATGTACATTCACAAAATGATGTTTAATTAATTGTTATAAATATTGTGGAGTCACAACTATTTCAAAAATGTCATGATAAATGTTTGAAAAAATTTATTCATGAAAGAAATTTCATTATTCTATTCAAGATCTATGGATAACATGAAAAATTACGATTCCATGTTTTGTGGAGGATTTTATGAATTACAAAAATATATATCTTCTTATGTTTTTAAGGCTATTGATTGAAGGAATTTAGTAACAAATTATTATTAAAATAGATCCCACGTATTTCTATAATTAATTAGATGAGTATTGGATATATAAAGGTGGAATATTATTATAGTAATAAAGGATGAGAATGATTAATTATTGAGATAGATGATAATATATTTCATAAATAGAGAAGGTGGAATATTGTTACCAATTACCCATCATACCTCGAGAAGAGTAAAATAAGTGAGAAAAAAAATCGTTTTTAAGAGTTGTGTGACTGATTTGGAATTAAAATTTACCATACGTAGAGAATAAGATGGCATTCATGAGTTTTGGACGTATGTTTAAGTGATATTTGAAGACTTATTAATGTATTGTGGACCATTATAAACTAGGGTAACTAGAATAATTATTTTTTCAGGATACTATGTGGAAGATTCATATTTAGGTTATAATTTATTCATTCATATAAAACATTTAATTGATGATAAAGTTTGTATTAGAATTATTTTTTCTAGTCCATCCTATAAAATATATGAAGCTGGTTTCTGACATTATGTTGAATCCTTTTAAAAATCCTCATAATATATTATATTCATTCATTATGTTCACTTCATATGTAAATAAATGTAAATCAAATACCATACTTGATTCATATACTCATCATAATGATATATTTTCAATCAACTTAATCAAATATAGATCTTATTAATAAATTAATTTGTAAAATTTGGTCACCCATTGATTCACCTCTTATTATTAGTTTGAATGATTGGTACAATAGGACTAATAATGTTAAAGATCATTTGTATAAGATAAAATGACATAATGACAGAGAATAACAACATGCATTTATTTTGGATTGAAATATTTATATATTTAATATTTAAATCATTATAATGATTTCTCAAATTGAAATCAAAGAATAATTAGACCAAAAAAATACCAAAATTGATTTTTGGTTAATGATTTTGATATAAATAATAATCACCTAATGATAATTGTTTTTAGGACTTCAATGAATTTGAATTATATCATTAAATGTATATAAATACATTTTACTATAAAACCAATGAATTAAATTAAAAAAAGGTAATGTCAAAGTTGTATATAATTTTTTTTGATTAATGTTATCCATAATACCTAGCATGAACATAATTATAAACAAACTCTAATCAAAAAATATATATGATTTTTTTAAACACCTGAAATATTGAATACCCACCATCATTAAAATAAACAACCGCCTTCTCTAAAAAAATTCCTATTTTTATTATAGAATACTAAGACACTAAACACTTCACAAAATTGTTTACCTCAATCTTTTTATTTATTTATATATATATTATAAGATCCAAATTATACATAATCAATAAATTGATGGGTTTAGTCTCATTTCCATATGTTATTAAACTGTAGAAGTAAACACAAAAAATAATCATATCTATACCCATGAATGAATCATTCATTACATGTTATATAAAATAGAAGAACCATAGAAAGTTTTTTTCCTAAAAATTCTTTCACTAATAGCGTGTGTTTGAAGAGACTAACTAGAGTAGTAATTACAAACTTCCTATGTCTAAGGGGATTACACCCACCATAGAATCCAGGATCATTTTTAGGAAAAAAAATATTTTAAAAGGGGTTGTAGAGAATTTTCATTATAAATAAAAAGGTGTTAGGAATAATATAGTTTTATCGTCTTTTCACTAAACTAATGATCCCCAAAATTTGAAACTATTGTGACTGTGTCACACTTACAACCAAAAAACAAAAATCTTCTCCCTGAATATGTGATGCTCCCTGGTCTATATTCATAACAAATCTCATGTATTACAACATTTGAGTATAATTAATTAAATCATTTCAATTAATAAATGAATATAAATTAAAACAACAAACCATTTAGATAAAAAACCATGAAATATCACATATTCTAGGAAATTGTTATATACTATTACAACACGTTCAATATACTGGAAATCCATTATACTAATAATTAACTTATTATATTTATATTACATTTGATATGGATTCATGAAATGCATGTTTTTTATGTTTACATTAATTAATATTATACTTATGCATAGAATCAGTAATGACATAGAGTTATAATCTATATTTCTTTTTGAATCTACATGATTTCATTTAAGATATATTTCTAACTAAATCTGATCATTTAAAACCAATAAATCGATAAAAAATTATTCATATTCATTGTATTAACAATGTTACTGTTCGGTCATATTTAGTATTTACAATTAATATAAAATACCAATTTAATAGATTTATGAAATGAGAATCTAATAATAAAGCATTAGAATTATACATTCTGATGCTACCAAGGGGTTTGGTGTACTCTCCATCAAACATAGTTATATACCTATGTGGAAATATACATAATTATAGTTTCCAAATATATCATATTTATACTTATATAATCACTTTACCTATGACATAGAGAGCCCTATAGGCGTGGTATATGTCATTCTCATATGTAAAAAATCAATTTTTTAGTATTATAGGAATATGGATGACCATGAAAAATAAAACAAAACAATATATTTATAAAAAATTATTAAAGTAGATATCCAACATATATGTAGATTAAGAAATCATATGTTACTCAATTATACGCTCCTATATATTTATTTAGTCCAATTCAATAAGGGGATAGATTAGTTTACTGTTCATATAATTGGATGAATATTATATTTGTTATTCTGCATTTAACTTCATGATCATCAAGAGACCAGACCAGTTCCTATTTTATCTATATTAATATATTGATATATGGATGTAGGGTATGAAATTATGTTGGATCACATTATAGGTATATCATCATATTTATCTAATAAGGATTACTAATAGTCATACCCCTTTCATTATACTGAGGAATTTATAACATTCAATGAAATATATTTTGGTAGGTCATTCTATGGAATAACCCACTAATCATTACACCATTAAAAATAAAAATATATCTCAAAAAAATGAACAAAATGTGTACATGAATCTATTTATGTTTTTCATTACATATCATCACAACCCATAACAATCATTCGTGATTTTGGTGGGAGAAAACTCAATGTCACGCTTTGAGGGGATACTATCATTTGAAAATTCATGTAAAATTATGTACAAAAGACATAAATGAGTTACAATTTTATATTTACATCGTTATTATAACATGATATATTTTACAACCATTATAATTAATATCCAATATTTTTTACACCCATAAATTCTTCGGGACCACATGCAGTTACTATTGTAATGATTTCATCAATAGATATTCAGTATTCCCCATTTTAAATTTCAATATGATTTTTACATCACTATTTTCAATAATATAATACATGTGAATATATTTTATATAGAAGTGTTTAGTACCTTATGTATTTTGGGGTTCATTGTTATGATAAATGTCCCCATTTTCCCACAATTTAGCTCAACTTCTCTCTTAATGATAAGAAGTACTCTAACATTAGAAATAAAATTCTTAAACTAAATAGATTCATTTATTAAATTAAATGATGATATATATTATTCTTATATTTTAGTGTCTACTATGATGCGATTATATTAACTTTTTAAACTATTATCCCAATATTTTAGAAAATACCAGTCTCCATAATTATTTTTTAAATCATTTTTTTCAGATCAGAAACAATAATCCATGTGAACCTTTATAAAAAGATCACATCCTCCTCCAATTATAGATAATATATCATTATTCCTTCTAAATTACAATAGAGTTCCATTTATATTAATCTAATGACACCCAATTGGATTAGATTAATATCTAATAGTTGTGATCAAATACTAATATACATCAATATGAGTAACTAATATGAATTATATGATAGATCATAAGGATAACACATAAGGGATCAGATATGTATGCTTTTGCTTCTATCAATGATCTATAATTATTAGAAAATATATTCTAGGCAATAGTAACAACAACCTATTTATGGATTTCTCCATGATAAATTATTATTTAAATTTCAAAATATATATATATTTTGACTGAGTTATATAAACATCATATATCATTCAATATAGATTCTCATAACATGTATGTAGGTTTTTAAACCCTTGTCTATAATTGAGAAATCATTAACTAAAATGGCCTTAGTATAATAAAATATGGTGATTTCATTTTTTATTAGTTTTTTTTTTCGGTTTCCAACAATAAATAAATATTACTATAGTCCCACAAACCAACTTATATACATATAATTCATCCTCATTATTGAGGGAAAAAATAATTTATTTTAACTGAAAATGAGATATTCTTTTGAATATATGATTATAGTAATACATAAATGTTCCCTTCTCACATTCATACATTATAAGTGTCATCTAGAACTCCAAAAACATTGGTGTTATCTTATACATAAACTTGACTATATTCAATGTAAGTAATGTATTTTTAACATAAAATTTATATACCTTAAAACCATAATGTTATTATTGGGAATATCTAAAGAAACTTCATCATTACAATAGATGTAAACGTTTCTCCCTAGTTAATACCTTGAATGAATTCATAACCCCTTTTCACTATGTATGATTTATAGAATGTTACGCTACATTAGTTGAATTTTTTATAATTAAAACCATATTTACACCCAACGGGTTATGCCCCTTCATGTTCATAATGAATGATCCAATATAGGTTTGTATAAATTTTCGATATCTCATATTCTATTAATTTTAATAGTTTGGTATATTTATCTTCCGATATTTCCTCTCAATAGAAACTATTTTTTCCTTTTATATAATTTACATAATTGTCCATAACCATAAGATATAAATATCTTCCATGTTTATAATGAATCATTTAGTAACTTTGAATCTCTTATTAAAATTGATATGGATCTTCTTCTGCAACTATTTATGTGAGTACAAACACCTAAACATTTGGAATACATCATGATTATTTATTTTCATCATATTCACAATTCAATTTCAACCAAATATCTAGACTAATTATTTATCTTTTTTAATAAATAGACTAGTAAGTTTCAAAAAAATATGTGTTCAGTATGATATATAAATTACAAACAACAATTTATCTCGAAAAACCCAAAAATAATAATTTAGATAATTTTAGGAAAATAATTTCAGAAAAAAATTCATATGAGTTCTTCAAAACCAGGAATACTCTTGAAAGGAATTTGGGGATGTTTCCTAATATATATATATATATATATATAATATTTTACCATGATTATATAGGATAGAAATAATAATATAGATTCTCAATTATAGGGGTCGAATTATGATTTTATAAAAAATTCATTTTTACCCATAAGGAAAACTAAGTTTAACAATGTTAAACAAGGTATATTCACAAGACCTCTTTTAGTTCTATTATAAAACATGCTAGTTTCCAATAATATGGTTCCAAAAATGACACATAAAGAATTTTTACAAGTTAGCGAATCTACCTTAAATCATATAAAATCATACTTATCAGAGTATAAAAAAGTTCAAGGAAGTATATAAAGGATATACATTCTTTCTTTATCAAATTACAGTGGAAATAAACATCAAACAAAAAAAGTTACAAGTATGAAATCTTTTATCCCAAAGAGTAAGGTATCAAACAACCTTGGATAAATATCAATTGTTTTTTAATTTCATGAATTTCTATCATACCCACAATAGGGTAATCTCTCAAAAGTAATATTGGAATATGTCATGATATCCCCATAAGACCTCGATCTTTATGATAGTTGGAACCTATATCTTCTTATCCTCAGGAGTACACTTACATTAAGGTAGTCAGAACCATTGTCTTCCTATCATTGGAAGCCCTCAATTGAACTCAGCAATAATTGGAGTCACATGAAGCACGCTGAACAAGATGTTAAGAATGTACTATGTATGAGAGTATCTCTCTTTAGAAATCACATCACAACATTAAATATGTATAACGATCAACATATTGCGATCTAGTTCAAATGAGCCTATATTTATATGCACTTCTCCAATGGTCGACTCCCTCCACTAATGGTAATATTTTTCCTTGAATCATAGAGGGAATATTACACGTTTCACTCAAACAACAGTTAGTTAGAAACATATTGTATGACATTTTTTAACAATAGTTGAACAAAAAATGATGTTACATAAAAAAATATATTTTTCCAAAATAAATAAAAATTGATTTCAGAATCTAACCAAATAAATATTCAATGTTTATAAAAATGAATAATCAGATTCTTTTTTCTAAAGAATTTAAAATCTGAATTCTATAGTTGTTGGAGTCATAATTCTGTGGAATTGAGATCTGTTATTCTGAGGAATTTAGAGCCTGAATTATGATGAAATTGAGTCTGAATTTCAAAGAATTCGGAACCAGAATTTAATAAAATAAATGTATGAATTCTGAAGAATTCAGAGTCTGAATTTTAGAAAGTATGGATCCTACATTTTAGAGAATTCGAAGTATGAATTTCAGAGAATTCAGTGTCTGAATTTCAGAGAATCTGGAGTCTAAATTTCAAACACATTGATGTCTAAATTTTAGTCAATTAAGAGTCTAAATTTCATAGAATTTGAATCGTAAATGACATAGATTACAGAGTCTGAATTCTAGAGAATTCAGATTCTATATTTTTAGAGAATTTGGAACCTGAATACAGAACACTCTATGTCCAATGAATTATAAACTTATTGGGATTTATATAAGAATCCTAATTTTAGAATTTAGGAATAAAATGATATTGATTTAGAGAGACATAAAAAATAACAAAGAAAGCATATGTATGTATAAACACATCCTTATAAAAGGAAAATTTTTCTTATGAAGATAACCCTTTTTGAAAAACTATTTTCCATATGATAATCTATTTGTGATATTCAAGACATAGGGGATTGAAAAATTTATAAGGAATTGTTATTGACTCAATAATCTCCCCCTTTTTAAAAGTAATACACATCCTTACATAAAAGAATACATGGTCATAGAATTTTACTTTATGAATATAAAAGAAAAACAAATGTCTATTTACATATGGATCATGGTTAATAAGACTAACTCCACCTTAGGTTTTGAAATTCTCTAAGGATCATATTATTGACTTCATTAATGATATTTATCATTTCCTTGAATAAAGAATTCTTCTTCGATAAAACTCCTCCTTAGATAGAATCTCTTTAACATAAGGAATTATATTCTTTAAATAGTATTATTTTCATCATTCTTTTCTCCCCCTTTGTTATATTAAAAAAGGAATTGAGAGAATGGAAAAAAATATGGTACGAAAAATATTAGTACTGTACAAGAAAACAAGTGAAGAGCAACCAAAATTTTATTGTGATTGGAATTTTTTTTACAAGAATGTGTAATATAACAAAATATTAGGATTAAAAGAAAAATATCATTTCTATTCCTTCGACATACACTTATTAACATTGGTCTAAATATTTTTATGCTCTTTATGATCTTCTTCAAAGAGCTTGATTTGTTTTTTTGATCCTCATTTTCTTCACTAGCGCATTGATCTTTTCCTCCTAATACTTTAGAATTTCGGCCTAATTAATGAAAATATCATCTTGGTTACAAATGTTTTCTTCTAACAAAATTCTAAGATATATTTTTGCTTTCTAGATTCCATGAAACTGAATTAAGTTTCCCATTCATATCCTTGAATTCCTACTTCCAAACTATTTTTTCAATATTGATCATTGTTTCAAAACATGTAGTATGTTCATTTATTATGAAATCCTTAGTATCAAAATCATCCTTCACATTATATTTAAAGTCATCATTGATTTTTAGATCTTGAATTATCTTCTTGGAACCCTTAGTAATTTTAATGAATGACCTCATCTGTGAACCATAAACAATGTATAAGGATTTAATGTCAGCCTCATGTTTGAAATTTTATTCCATATGCATGGAAATATGAATCTTACATCCGATTAATATAATTATGAAGCATCAGAAATCGTGAGTTAATAATTGGAAACAAGGGAATTGTATCAAAAAATTTCTTCCGGGATTGAACAACAAAATCATGACTCATGGAGGACAAATCTGAATCAGATTCTCTTGTTGATGAGGATTCTCTTTCTATCTCAAGATATTTTTTTGAATATCAAAAAACATATTTCATAGCCACTTCAGCTGTCATAGGTGTATCAGATAACATATATTTTCATTTATCGTATCTTCGAATGATCTCAAAAGTATTTGGTGATTAATGTTAACTTTCACAAAGTTGGACTATCTTATCTTCCTTAGCCTTTCCCTTGCCAACATCTTCTACTAGGTCCATTGGTTGAACAAAATCATGGTTGCTTCTATCTTCTTTTGATGTTTTTTAACATCTTACAATCCATTATCAACTTTTCCTAGGGTAGTAAGTTTAGGGGATTCAACATGGGAAGTCTGAATTGATAATTTCTCAGAAGGACATTCATTCTCATGACATTCTTCAATATTCCTTATCATATCATCAATATCATCACTTCATTCTTCTTCTTCCCCTTCCACTTTCTCTTCCTGTGCAATCTCATCCTCTTCATTAGGTTCTAGAATGAACTTTTTCATTCCTTGAGTGACTATAATTTATTCATGTATAATGTATTTTTGTTCATGGACTTTCTCAGAGGATTTCTCAATAGACATGAAAATAGATTTAACAATCTCAGCATCATGCATTCACTTCTTTCCCTTCGACTCCTTTTCAATCTTCTAAAATTCCTCAGCTTCCTTAATCTTCATGGAATATTCCATAGCATGATCCATTCCAAAACTAGGATATCATTACTCCTTGTTTTAATTATCTTATATTAACTTAGAAACAACTTCTTTTATATAGGACATTTTCTTCTTAGACTTCAGATGTACTGATTAGGATTCATGAATTGTTAGAGGGTTTTCTTTAACTTCCAATCCATTCACTATTCTTTTCTTGGTACCATTTTTTATGTCTTAGGTACTTCTATATTTTTTCACAAGGCATCGATCTCACATTCAAACAAGTCATAAAGTTCTTTAGACATACTGTTAAATCAAACCTTCAATATTTTGAGTGTATCATCACTCAACAGCATAACAATGAAATTTCATAACCTTGAACTGCATGGTATTTTCAAATAATCTTGGAAAAAGGACTATAATAATGGAAAAAATAACAAGATACATAATGATATGATATTTTAGAGTCCCATTATTAATATTCATAATTTTAAGTAAGAAATATTTCACTATATTAATCTGTTTCAGATTCTCCAAAAAATCCAAAACATAAAAATCACTTTTCTTCAGGGTATCCTTATAAACAATTCTCTGAATGAGAAATACCTAAACCCATAACTCTATGACCATGATGTATGTATAATGACGGTTGATTTTTTGTGTCTTCACTTATAATAATCCAAGTCCCTATATGGATTTCACTTTATCAAAACATCCGGATATATCTGAATTCTTGTGGGTGCAGAATTAAGCTTCTTAGTCATATGAAATTATTATTTAGATTGCCACCAATATAAATGATAGTGAATAAGATTTCACCTAACTCATAATGGAAAACAAGTATCTCCCTTCTTCATTGAAAAATCATACAAACTCAAATAATTCTTTCAGCAATTCCAGATACACTTGATCCTGTGCCTTTTGTTTGGATACACAAAAACTCTCCTATCCAATCAACGTGATGTTCTTCAAAATAAGATAATCATAATTAGATAAAATCTTTGGATCTATTAACCTTTATTTGTATACTTGCCATTTATATAATATCCTTAACTCACAAAATTTTCTTCTTGCAGAGATTCTTCCAGTGTCATCTAGATTTAATCATATAAGAAATGTGAAATTACCCTTATATAGAGAGGTAGAGCTTCAGCATGTAAGAGCATGAAAACCGATGAGTGACAAACATTAGGGGGCGGCCTTTATATAGGCATTTGAAGTGACAATTCAAAATCCCCTTTTGATCCAATGATAGAAACAAGCATGATATGATAGGATGGTTGAGATGAAATCTGATGAAGTATTTTGGTAAAATTCCATCATTTGAGGTTTTTAGGTGAAACACTCAGATTTAAGGAAATGAAAATCCAAAAAATATTCTTGACAGAAAAGTAAAATACCAAAAAATATAATTTGATTAAGAAAATTTATATAAAAAAACATATCTTATATATTCCTAGAAAAATTATTAGTTATTAGGAAAATTATCATGGAAAGAATTTAGTTTCTAGAAAAAATATAATGAAGGAAATATTTAGATTCCAGATTTTAAAAAAATAAAATTACAGAAAACATTTTGCTACAAAAAAAATTTTATTTTGGGAAAAAAAAATTACGAAAAATTTTTGTTATGAAAAATTTGGATTATGAATTTTTTTTTATGAAAAATTTTTGAATATGTAAAATGTTTAATAAAAAAAATTTGATTATGAAAATTATGACTAACAAGAAAATGAACCCCCCCCAAATATGAAAATTAGTTTCTTCATTTAAGGAGATAGTATTCATAAAAATGTTAATATGGATGATAACCATATATGTATCATTCGAATAATTTATTTAATGTATTCAAATCTAACTGATGTTATAAATTCTGTGAAAATATTAGCCAGTTGATATCGTGTTCCAGTAAATTGAAGAATGTTATCTCTTTTCTATGTGTGATCCATAAGTATGTGATTCCTAATATCTATGTGTGTTTAAAATGAGTTATGGGAAGGGTTTTTACTTAGGTAAATAGAAATTTTTGTTATCACAAAATATTTGTGTTTTGGGAAGACTCATTCCATAGTCTGTGAGTGTGTGTTTCATCGACAACACTTGAGAACAATAACTTCTAACTTCTACATATTCAGCTTTAACTGTGGAAGGTGATACTGAGTGTCTTTTTTCATGACAAAGAATCTACCGAATCTCCTATGAAATGGAGTGTTCCTGATGTACTTTTACAATCCGTCATCACCAACAAATGACATCATCCATTTTTTTAAAACAGAAAAATTTTCCTACATATTGAATAATGTTAAATCATTGGTTCCCAATGAGTAAAAAAATTCTTTTCAGTACTTTTAAATGAGGGACCTTAGGATTGGATTTATATCATGAACATAAGAATAATAAAAACATTAATTCTGGATGACTAGTTGTCAACATTAGTAAACTTCTTATCACACCTCAATATATTGTTTGATCTACAGGTTTATTCAGCTTCCTCAAAATCCAGAGAATTTGAGGTACTGATTAGTATACTTATACTTTTAGTGTTTTCATTTCCATAAATTTTATAATGATATTTATTATACATATTTTGAGGTATATACATTTCTTCTGGTTTTTGAGAAATTTGAAAACATAGTAAAAATGTTAACTCACTCATCATACTCATTTCGAAATCAGATTTCATTATATTCACAAACGATTCAGTTTAACATTTCTTAGTTGAACAAAATATAATGTCTTCATCATAAATTAGAACCGTCAAAATAAATTTTTTATCAATATTTATAAAAATGGTTGGATCACAATTTCCCTTAACATAATTATTTTGATGAAAAGATCTTGTATGTCTATCATACAGATCTCTAGGGGGTTTTTTATGTCCAAATAAAGATTTGGTATGTTTGAAAACATGTTAAATATGTTTTGTGTCATCAAAACCTAAAGGTTGCTCCACAGAAACATCCTTTTGAACATATCAGTCAATGAATGAAAATTTTACATCCATTTAAAAATGTATGAAATTATATATTTCTAAAACATCATGTAAAACATGAATAGATTCATGTATAGCTACTAGAGAATTGGTTTAATCAAATTCAATTCCTTCTTGTTGATTATAACATTTTTCAACTAATCGAGATTTAGTTCTCACAGTGATTCAATTTTCATAAAACTTGTTTTTGGAGACCCATTTTACTCCAATAATAGAAGTTTCCTTGGGTCATTCAACCGAGGTGCGGACTTTGTTCCTTTTGAATTCATTTATCTCATCTCACATTGCTTTTATCCCATCATCATCACCTAAAGCTTCATCAGCGCCTTTTGGTTCAAATTGGGAAAATAATGCAAGATTTTCTACAACGTTTCATACAGAAATTCTAGTCATTAAAGGTTTATTTAAATCACCAATGATATTGTCACTAGGATGTTTCTTAAGAAAAAATTTTATTTGGGTTTTGTAAAACATGTTCATCAATATATGGTAGGAAATATTCTAGGGTAAATTCATCATAAATATTTTCTTGAACATTATCTTTATCAGAACTATCATCTATAAGGGGTTTAAAATACGTTTTTTTAAACTCATCTGAAGATGTTGGTTGAGGTTGTTTAAAAACCAAATAACAAGTTTCATAAAATTTAACATTCAATGTTTCTTCAATAGTAATAGTATTTTAATTAAAATCTCTATAAGCCGTAGATGTTTTGGAGTAGCCTTGGAAAATACCATCATCAGATTTAGGTGTAATTTTTTGTAAATTATATTTAGTATTCAGAAATAATAATTTTCAACCAAATACCTTGAAGTATAAATGATTGGGTTTTATAAAATTCCACAATTCCTAAGTGTTTTTATAAATAAAAGGTCTAATAAATACTCAATTTATAGTATGACAAATAATTCATACAGCTTCATCCCAAAAGTATTTTTCTATAGGTTATTCATTTAACATAGTTCTAGTTATCTCTTGAATATTATAATTTATTCTTTCTATAGCAACATTATGTTGATGATTTTTTAAATCTGAGAAGTTATGAGTAATGCCTGTTTTACTACAGATTGTTTCAAAATATGAATGTTGAAATTCTCCTCCCAGATCACAATGAAGAATTATCAATGGGTAATTTTTTTCATTTTTTTAATTGGGCTATTAAAATTATGAAATAAGAAAAATATTCAGAAATTTTTATTAGAAAATAGACCCAAGTAAATCTATTGTAATCATCAACTAAGACAAATAGATAGTACTTTACTCCAATTTATTCTATTTGGGTTGGAACAAAAAGAATCATATGCACTAACTATATTGAATTTAAAGTTGAGACATCAATGATATACTTAAAACTCAATTTATTTTTCCTCCCATATTGACTTGGATCAAAAACTTCTAAAGAATGAAATACATGATTTGGTTGATACTTAACTAGTCTTTTCATTGACAGTATACATAGTATCATAAGGTTAATGTGTCCTGACCTTCTATTCCATAGCCATGATTGATCATCCATTTCAAGAAGGCAAGGTTGATCTTGGATCCTATGTTCTTTTATTATTAGAGTGTATAAATTCTCTTGCATGTGAGCAGAAAGAATAAACTCTTCCTTGGAATTCTATACCGTGATTTTAGCATTCCTAAAATTCACAATGTATCCTTCATCACATAATTGAATTATTCAAATAAAGTTTTTTTTAGGACCCTTAACAAATAAAACATTTTAAATTAATGTTTTATCATGAAGAAAAAGTTTTCCTATACATATAATTACTCCCTCAATATTATCTACAAATGTTACATTTCCTAATTTCGTCTTGATAATCTTTTCAAAGATTTTTTTGTTACCAGTCATATTCCAAGAACATCCACTGTCAATGTACCATGAAATTTTGTTTGTACATTTATTATATTCATGAAAATAAATGATTTAGAGGTTCAGAAGAAAAAAATTATAGTATCCAAAAGTTTCAGAATGAAATATTTTAGGAAACCACATTTTCATAGAAACATAATATTAATTTATACCATAAGATTTAGTTTTGTTTAAAGAATAATTGTTTCACAATATATACCATAGTAACATTATGTGAAAAAATGGGACACATTGGGGAACAAAATAGTTATTAATAAAAAACTAGTTTAGAATGAGTATAATGAAATATAGAACTTTTTCTAAAAGGACTAATTTGATAATAAATCATGTCCAAATTTTCTTTTCCTAGGGTAAATTTGAGATACATTTTCTTAAGGAAAATATTTTTGACTCTAGTTTAATAACATTATTTTTATCCTAAAATCATTAGTTTTATTACTAGAGATAGCCTCTAAAATATTTTTCATATCAATTACAGTTTTGAGATCATTAATGAATTTATCCTTCTTAATATTCTCTTCCTCATGGTTCTTGGAAATACAATTAAAATCCAAGTTTTCTTATCATGTTCTTAAAAATGATATGATACAACTTTTGTAAAAACCAAATAACGTCCTGATTTTTTTATCAAGCACTTCTTGAGATTATAATTTCCATTCTCAAGAAGTTTAGTAAAACTAGAAAAATCTTTATAAGAAGGTAATGTATTATGTTCTGATTTGGTGGACTCAACATCTGAATATTAATCGTATTTATTATTAGTATAATTTTCATTTAATGAGACATTGGTTATAGATTCAGCATTGTGTATCATGGAAATTTGAATATTTTTATCAATGGGTAGTTTTTCTAGTAAAACATGATTCTTTTATTCAATATATTTATACTCGAATGATTCATCTAATGAGTCACCACCACTAGCACCCTAAGTTTCATTAGCATTAAAAACATTCATAGATTTATACTTTTGGTAATTTTTTCTCTTCCTATTATAATTCATTTTGTTATATACTTTTTCTTAAGTAGAAGACAATCTGTCCCTATATTAGTATCAAATTTTCAATCATAGAAATTGACTTCTCTGTCTATCTTGTCTTTTCATTCATTCTTCTTTTTATCAATACTAAAACTCATTCATTCCAACTATCTAATTCATTTTTGAGCCATATTATGTATCTTATTCTAATAATGTTCTCTTCCACTATATTCACATGAATCAATGACCTTCATAGACATGGATATTATAACCCTTTCTGGAGTCACATATTTTTTATTAGTAAAGTATATACTTCCATTTTCATTCTTCTTCATATTCATATTAACATCTCTTTTCATTCATGTATCATATTGATGTAGGGTTCTAAAAATTTCATCAAGAGTAATTTGTGATACATTTCTTTTCACATCAATAGCATTTCTTTTGTATTCCCACTCATTTGGAATAATATATATAATCCGGTCTACAAGAGCATCATAATCAAGACCATTATATATTGTATACTTTTTTAAATAGTCATAAATCATTATTTAAAAATTCTATTTATTTCTCCATAGGGAAATAGAAATCCATGATATTCTTCACTATGTATAGCTCTTATAGTCTATATAATATTAGATGTACCAAAATGTGTAACTTCTAATTTCATCCAAATGTAGTTAGCAACTTTGCCAGAATAATTTCACTATATATATTCCTAGTCATAGATACCAACAATTTATTTCATACCTTGTAATTTAGTTAATTTTATGATATTTCTTGGTTGGTGAAGGTTTTGACTTTCATATTAGGAATTTTTTAATCTCTAGTAAGCAATTCTAAATTGTCTACTCCAGTATTAATAACAAAATTCTCTATTTGATATCTCCATTATTGATAATCATTACCATTAAATATTGGTGGTCTAGTAGGATTTATATTTTCAATCAAACCGATAATCATTCCTACCATTAATTAAGAAAATATCAACCCCTAAAAACATATTAATATAAAATGTTTCTAAACAAAGATAAAAATATCATTGAAAAACAATAGTAAAAATGTTATGAATGAAAATGTATAACAAGGAAAACATGATCAAGAAAAACGTATCTTTGAATATATGAAATTCAAAGTCCTCCTATGATACCAATTATAGGATCGAAATAATGACGTATATGCTCAATTATATGATGGGGAAGAATTTTATGTTTAAAACATTTGTTTTTAACCTTAACTAAAAAATGTTTAACCATGTTAAACAAGGTAAATTTATAAGACATCTTTTAGTTATATTAAATAATCATTTTAGTTTCTTGAAATATTGTTCTAGAAATTAAACTTAAGGAATGTTTACGAGTAAAAGATTTTAACATTAATCATATATAATCTAACTTATTAGAGTATACAAAAGTACATAGAAGTCAAATAATGTTATACTTTTTATCTTTATCAAATTACAGTAGAAATAAACATGAAACAAAACAAGTAACATGTATGAAACCTTTTAACCCAAGGATCAGGGTATCCAAAAACCATTGATAGTGGTATCTTGATTTATAACATTAAGAAAGTCTGTCTTACTCACAACCGGGTAATCCCTCAATAGGAATTTCAGAATATATCTTTTTATCCCTGCATGCCCTCAATATTTAAGGTATTTTGCACTTTTTTTCTATCCTCAGAAGTACTCTAAATTTTAGGTAGTTGGAACCTATATCTTCCTATCCTAGGAATCCCTCAATTGTACTCAGCAATAATCAGAGTCACACGAATCAAGCTGAACAAGATGTTTAGAACTCAAAAATAATGAGAGTATCTCTATCTTGAAATCACTACACAACATGAAATCTCAAGAGAGATAAACATACATTTGAGATCTTGTTCAAATGAGATCATATTTATAGGAACTTCTATTACAGTTGGCTCCCTCCACCAGTAGTCTTATTTTTCATTAAATCTTGGAGGGACCTGTATATGTTTCACTCAAACAATAGTTAGTTAGAAACGTATTGTATGACACCATTTCATAATAATTGTAAGGAAATTGATGTTACTTAACATAAACTATTTTTTGAGGATTAAGAAAAAATAGAATTTAGAATATAACAAAATAAACATTCATATTTTATAATAAATGGTTATTAGGATTCAATTTTCTATGGAACATGGACTTTGAAATCAATAGATTTTAAATTCAAAATTCTAATGAATTCGGAAATAGAATTTCTGAGAATTCAGAACCAGAATTTCAGAGAATCAGAGTATGAATTCTGAGGAATTTCGACCCTAAATTTAGAATAATTTAGAACCTGAATTTTAGAAAATTGTGAGTATTTAATATATGGAATTCAAATTAGAAATTATGAGGAATTCATATTATGAAATTTTGAGAATTCAGAGATTGTATTTCTAAGAATTCAGAATGTCAATTTTAGAGAATTTCGAGTCTGAATGTCATAGAATTCAGAACCTAAAAACTGAACAATCTATATCCATGTAATTTTATGATTATGAGGATTTACATAATAATTTTATTTTTAAACATTGTTAATATAATGAGTTATATTTAATGTGACTATAAAATTGAAATAAAAATATTGATAAGGATAAAAAATTTCTTAGGGAAGGAAAATTATCATTTATCAAGATAATGGTTAGGGAAAAACTATTTGACTTATAATAATGTTTTTGTGATATTCAAAACATAGGTGAATAGAAAATTCATAAGGAAAAATTATTCACTCAATAAATGAATTCTTTATATGGATCAAAATTTGAAATGATTGTTGTATTATACATAGACTAACCCTAAAACTGGATAAAAAGCTAACAAAATCTCATCACATATCAATCAATTTAAAAAATGGTTTGATTTATTTTTTCACAAAATATATTCAATTTTGGTTTCCTAAGATCATTGATTTCTGAAATAATTTATCAATTTATGATATAAATATTTATTTACCCTCATATTATTCACCATAAGGATTTTATTAGTGAATCATAATTATTATTCCCCTATAAATCATTAATTTATTATAGTACTCTTAAAACATTAAAAAAATTATACTTTTGTATCATTTAAGAAGCATCACATTAATAAATAAATTATCTTGTAAAAGTAAAATAATCCCTAAAACAACCTCGTTATTGTCTTCTCATTTGTCTGTATATGTCAATGTGTGAGAGAACTAATAGTCCACTATACCGTTCATCTATACTACAAAAAATGATAAATATTACCACCAAATTTAATTCTCAATTATTAAATGATTCATAATAAAATAATTAGAATAATATATATCTATTATGTCTTTGAATGTGTTTCACATTTATAATTTGATATGATAATGAAAAAGGTATTTCAAATTAAAATCATACCATCCGTTGTATTCATAATTTTATAGATTATATAATTCATTAATTCTTTAAAAAATTGTTCTCATAATAATGATTAAATGTAAAATCTTGTCCATATGGACAATCCAATGCTTGTAATGATAATAGAAGTTTCATTTGGTGTTTCTTTTATTTCTATATAGCATGTGGAATATGCATATTTACCCTATATCACATGTACTACATTGTTACATTTCTACCTAAAATGATCTTCAACTTTTTTTGGTACCCATTTATGATTCGGCTCTTACATTTTTATTTATCTTTATGATTAATTAGTACACTACTTTTCTCCATTAAATATACCAATATTAATCATAATTCATTTCAATAATGTGCTATAAATAAACTCGTGATGTAATAATCTACCCATGAAAACCCCTTATCCCATCAATATGAGTTTGATTCCTATAGAATACAGTGATTCATGATTGAGGACTTGTGTACAACCATCTTGGGGCACCACTCAGTAGATTCTTTGGAGGCACACTAAAATGTGGAATTAAAGGGGTCTTTTGAATTTTTTAATCCAATTTGGTTATAAGACATAAGATAAAAATGAATCATAATTTGGTAATGAGGTTATTTATAGGATTAGCTGACCCACATATTGGGGAAACAGAAATTACCTATGATGAGTTATTGTTATTATTGATTTCGTATTATTACAATTCTAATTATTTTGAAATTAGAAAACACCCATGTTTTCTGATGTTATTATTATTGATATTGATATAATGGACTTATCATACGTTTCATGGAATGATAAAAAGGTAATATTTCATGAATAATTATAATAAATTTAAGATATTAATATCATGAATTATTATATGTTATATTTACATTATGAGTGCATTTACTACTATATATAGTTATTCTTTATATAATTATATATATAATTTGATAATGTTTCATGTAGGGATGATATAAGTGGATTAATTATTGTATATAAATCTATTTAAATTATATTTTCCCACATGTAATTATGAAAAAACCTTAATTATCCTATTATTCCTTGTTGGATCCAAGAAACACCTATTCAATTAGCTAAACAATTAGATGGATTGATATTTGAATTCCAATTGCAATTAATGGGGAATATATTACTACAAACTGATAATGGTATTTCAGTTAATCAAATCATTACATGTGACATGTTATATCATGATACTAGATATAAAGGTTAAGTCAGAGTTATATGACAAACCAATTTCTATTAATAAGTGTATGGGCCAATATAAATTTGGAATAGTGGTTTATATATCTATAATATGATATAATTGTACAAAAATAATCCTAGAAATAAAATAAATTCATTTTAAGTGAAAATGGATTCCACTAAATGTGGATATTCATTTCCTATAAAGGTGATTTTACCCAATCCCTTAAAATCAACACTCTATTTACAAGACCATTTCTATGATATCAGAGAGCATAACCATGAAATTAATAAAGTATTACATAGTTGGAATTATATCTTACGATAAGTTATAATATCACATATCATCTTGACCTAAATTAAGGATTAGGATGATTGATGTGACTCATTCTGGGAAGGTTGGGTTCCCATTAGATTCTTTTTTGGGACCATTTCTATTGTTAATATTTATAAAAGGAAATAATTTAAATATTATAGAGCTATGATTACATTGATTCCCTGAGTCACACTCTCGCAGGGTAGTGGCTACCATTCTCTAGAGGTGGTGGATCATTATCCACCAGTATTACCTCTTATAGTTTTACCTGATTCATCTCCTTTGGATCTTCCAATTGGCATTGAGAATCAATTATGAGGTATCTTATTTGACATCATGTAGTCTGTACAAGGAGATATATGACATTCCTTATAATATAATAGATGAATATGGAATTTTAGTTATATAATCCTTCCCCCTTCAAGAGGGATGGCGGTCCTTAGGATGTTTTGTCGTGGTTTGAGGCCATGTTTAATATTATTGAGAATTTGGATATTAATCTAGAGTGTAGGGTCATCTTACTAATTATATGTTCCATGATTTATCTATGTGTTTTTGGGATATCATCACATAGTCCAGTTATCATTATGGTATGGTATGGGAGGGATTTTAAATTTTCAATTTTAATTATTTTTCACCCTACACATTTTTAGTTGACCAGACTCAAGAGTTTATGCACCTTCATAAATTTTCTATGTTAGTGATAGATTATCCATTACTTTTAAATAATATTATGTTTTTTATTGAATTTTTCTAGTGATGCGTTTATGATTATGATAATTTTTTAGAATGGGGTTACGTATTCCATCCAATCATAGGTGAATGTTTTTTGGAGGACATCAATTTCTCTGACTGTGAACTCGTCCTTCATCAATGAGAATATTTTAATAGAAGCTGGAAATGGGAGCTATGTAGGTTCAAAATTCAAAGAGGTAGATGGATTTTTTAGAGGACGGAAACCTCATTTTGATGGTGAACATGGGGACATTTCGAACCAAATGACACACAACAACACTATGTGGTTTGTCATTGGTGGGATTGGGTAGACTACATGAATCCACATTGTGTGAGGAATCCAATCAACTGTCAATATTATTGTTTGATGGGTTACCTTAATCATAAATTTTCAATGCTTTTCCTTCAATTCCTACTATGAAGGGATATGTACCGACACCCTATTTGTGTTTGGGATTTTGCGCTCCATATGAGGATGGAAATTGTATATTATGATCTAATCATGCTAAGGAGGTAGTCATGGCCAAGGTAATTAGACATCATACGTATATCACATACAAAAAATACCTACTCTAGTTTGTCGAGTTTCATCTCAGGCCCACAAATCAGGCCATATTTATATTGGTACTCATGAACACGAGGAGTAGATTTTAGGGCCTTTTACATTACAAGGAACCATTCTCATGTTCTCGAGTTTAGTTTCTAAATTATTTGATACATTTACTTGATACTATTTAATCTAAAAAAAATTATGAAAATTATGGGCATTTATATAGAGTACATCTATGGAATTGTGATTCATGAAAAAGCATTCAAAGTCTGACAAGAAAATATTCTCTTGTAAAAAGAATCCCGATTGAGATATGTCTGTATCGTTTCACATTGAATTAATATATCCTCAAGATGACGAGTCTCGACATCCTCTTATAAGGGACTGTCTTATTCCATTCCACACCCATGTTTATTTCTACCACTGGATGTTTTCTTTTGTATCATCCTTAAGAAATGATTATATTCAGAAGGGAGAATTGGATGCCTAGAATGTTAAGCTATACCCAAGACTCATTGGATGGATGGAGTGAAATACCAAATGGATAGTCTCTTAATGATAAATTCGGGAATAATATTTTTAGAATACCACCTACTATGGACCATATTATGGATGCCTTCACTGATGACATATTATATTTATCACTTCTGAGAGAGGTTGCGTTCACCATTGAAATATTTACACAATTATCCCTGGTTACCATGTATCCTTATAAGAAGACACATACAGTACTCTAGGGAATCAATATTATGTTTTAATACCAATATTTAATGGTTTTTATATTCCCCAAAATTTCCCTATAGGATTCACCTTTCCTTTTTTACAATGAAGGAAGATGGTCCCCTCAGATTGTGCACCAATTACAAATAGTTGATCCATATTTCAGTTAAAAACTATTATTCATTGCCATATATAGAATTCCACTTCAACAAGATCCAAGGAGGAATAGTTTTATATAAGATTGTATTTTGATGGAGAAACTATTAAGATCATGTGACACCATCATACATATCACATAATTTTATTTTGAGATGATATGTCAAGCTAAACTACTTGTTATGTTTTTCATAATTATGAAATATGCAGTAGTCTTATAGCCAAGATGAATAATGTATAACACCTTTTATATAGAATAATTTTTGGTATTATTTGTGGAATAATTCAACAAATATTCCCAACATGAAACAACGATGCCAAAAATCATGAGATCATGTTGATTACACTGAGTGAGATAGAGATATATTTCATTCTTAAGAAATGGAACTTTTGGGTAGATATGATTAACTTATAGGGTCATATCATTTACATGAATGGGTATCTATTGACATATTTAAGGTGGGAAAAATAGTATTCATATATTATCCCACAAATAAACTTGATGATAACAATTTTGATGGAATTAATAGTTATTATAATCAATTCATTAAGAACTTATCCGACATAGAAGATTATTTTATATGATTGATGAATAATCATGTGTGTTTCTTATGGTTTGAATCCACTAAGAAAACCATTTTCGAGTATTAAGGTACAATATTATTTGTTCAAATCTTGATTCTTCATGATCTTAGAAGATTCAAAAATTTTTACAATGATACATCATGTATAGGGCCATGAGTAGTTTTTATATAGGGTGATTGATTTTTAAAATGTCGGTGATGCTATTGATACCTCATACATAGAATTTCCAAACACATGACCTTTTTCAAGATGTTGTCCATGATTTTTGTTTTAAATGAAATTATATATTATGATAGTGGTTAATTGTTTGCATGAACTATATAGGTCTCATGTATATTTCTACACAGTGTGACTAGAATTTTTTTTGTGTGTGGGGGTAATGTGAACCCATTCAATCAATTTCTCCCTTCTTATTTCAACCAATGAGAGAAATTTTTTAGCTATCAACTGATAAGGATGACTAAGACACCTGACATACTGGATGCCTATAGTGATTATTAGTTGATGGATTTGTATTATGAAATTCACCGCAAGGTCCAGGAGTGTCTTGGTAAGAATTTATTAGAATCCTTTGATGGGATATAATTCATTATAGAGTGGTTAAGGATGAGGAGATTTTATGATTCACAGGACTTTGTGCAAGGGGAGAGTAACTTAGGTAATAACACACTAACTAGTTACTTTGTTCATAAAAATAAGATCCTACCCATCCATGAGAATGTTTGGATTCTTATATACATACTAGAATACATTTTGAGGGAATCACATACTTTTTTTGGTATGTTCATCCTTGGAATACCAATTTGTATTGAGATGTGTGTCATTTTTATTTGTTATCTATAATAAAGATTCATATATCACGTTTTATCACACATTTCCCCCCATTTAAGTGGATTAATGTAGAGTACTAGAGAACAAGAGAACTTATATAGCCTATATCAATTCATTAGGGTAAATGGAATGATGTGAGTATTGTTTTTTATGGGAATTGAAAGATCCCCACTTGGTTGTGATGCAGTATGGGTGATCATATTTTGATGAAGGTTTTAGACTCCCCTACTATTTGAGAGAAATTTTCAATTGATGATTAGTGAGTCATCATATTCAAGAGATCATGGACATTCTGGGTGCTCCCTTTTCCATTAAATAAAACCAAGATATCAGTTTTAGATCATGATTCTGGAAAAGGATAGAGAATGATAAAATTTCACATGTTCTCATGATTTCATCATATTCCCTCATAATTAAGGCTAGTCATATTTGAAGATACCAGTTATATTGGAAATTCATTTGGCATGTGTCATTGATTTTGGAGGATCATGAGAGAAACATATAAATCTTTTTATCTTTTAATAAACTTATGGAAATGACTCAGATGGATCCTTATGAGCCCTTTTGTTGTATGTCATTCCATTCACAAAATTGTTGTTTATAGCTATATGAGATGGCACAATAGGGTCCTCATCTCCTTAGGGAGGAATTAGATAATGTATAGCTGATCTGAAAAAATGTGGCGATAACTCAGTCTATCCATAAGTCATATACCAATAATCATTGTTGAACTCTATAGTTCATGTCCAGAGATCTGATAATTCTTCTAGTTTTAACTAAATTGTTTCATATACGGATTTATAGACATGCCAAGTTATCACATTGTTACGTCATTCCTTTTGAGATTTTGGATTGATTTGGGTCAGTATTCTATTCATTGAATTTATCTTAGAGGTACCCATCCATGTACCATGTCTTCCATGTATGACATATTTGTCACTATAATTTAGATGTGTGTCATTTTTTGGATCCCAATGATATTGAGAAGAATTTTGATGCTTCATTTGGGGAAAATATGATATGTATTATTGACCAGAGAATCCATGATCCACATGGTATGTCAATTTCTCTAGTTGGTGTGCTATAAATGTAAGGTCATGTGTTGTAAATAATATTGGAGTAGGAGACCTATGTATGAGATTAATAGATTTTAATTTTCATAGATGATGAATTACGACCCAGAAAAGGTAATCATGGGATGGGTTGTTTTAAAATGGATTGGTTGTATGATCTCATATTCTTGATGAGGTGAGAATCAATATATATGAAAATAATGCTTTATTTTCATATTAATAAAAATTATCAATTTATATGGGTGGTCTGGGGAGTGTTTATGGGTTTTTAAAGCATGGAGATTCATGTATGGATGGATCACGACATGATAAGGGTTTGAAGAAACCATGCACCTAAGTCCGCATGGGTTTCCTAACCCTTGTGAAGTGTTTTTAAAGAATATAGAGTAGAACAATATTGGACTGAGCCATGTAACCAAGACCACATATCACTGTCTCCCATCTCGGGTAGAAGACAAATCTATTTTATAAATGATATACATGATTAGTGAAACCAAGCATCTAGCCCTTGTGGGGGGGGGGGTCCATGGGTAGCGATGGGTCTATGGGTAACTCTCGGTTTGGGATACCATGTGTTAATACCATGAATCCCCTTACTATGTGTGGTTATTGATAATTTAATTATAAAATGATATTAAAAACATGGTCTTTACTCATCTTCTAAGGAACAAACCTTCTTCCCATGAGCGAGCTATTCTTCTCAATCCAGTCAATTTTTTCTATCTCCTCCATCCAAACTCTATTTTCTATTCCATTAGGTTTGTTGGATCAAAAAATGTAGTCAATATAATTTTATTAATTCCATTAATTGTTAACTTTTCATAGAATACTAAATTTTAGTGGGATCTCATATGCACTATTTTTGTTGAATTTTTCAATTCTAATGATTTATCCTATTTGATATTTACTCAAGGTATTATAATAAATAAGAAGATATCTAAAAAATAAAGGTCTGGAGGCTAGATATTTTCTCTATGTCTTGTCATATTTTTATTATGTTCCATTATTCCATGTTTCATAATTATCTTGATACACCTCTAAAATGAGTAATAATATCATTATTTTCACACCTAATAAGGTCTTAGTTATCAATTGATTTTTATTTTTTAAATAACATTGATATGATACACTTCCATTGTTCTATCCAAACATAAATCCATAAACTCTTATTTACTATAAATTACTTAACCAACATAAAAAGGGGGTGATTTTACTTTTTAATAAATGTTTAGAAATGGAAAATTATATAATAAAGGATGTATAATAATGAGTTGGTCCCATATGATTTATTCTATTGTTGATTGGATTGAATTAAATATATAAGACAACATGATTAATGTATTATGAGAGTAATCCCTTGATTAATGTTATGATATCATGATATCAAAAAAATACCATCCTTCTATGTCGAAAGCATTACTAGGGATTCCATTTACAGATCACATTGGATGGGATAATAATGTTTTATAATTATAATTTTTTGATGAATGGTAAATACACAAGGAGTGTTAGTTGGTATTCCTCGAATGGGATCACTATGTAGATTATATACCTTGATATGAATGACAACAGTTCCTTAAGGGAGTCATTTTGGATCATATAGATAGAAAAATGGTTATACAATGTTATAAAAAATACACAGTCTCCAATATAAGATACATAGGATGGGATTAAATTTCATTGTATTAACAAAATTATAGTAGTCATGCCTGCGAATTCATTTATGGATCATCTTACTCAGTAACTTACAATGTAGAGTATTTACTGTGATCCTATTGTGATACGTTGTTTCTTTGTTATGGTCAACCTTTGATGGGCCCATAAATCTAATTTTATAAATTCAAGAGTTTCCTTATATATATTTCAATTATTGGATGTATATTAAATTAAAGGAATCACAATACACAAAAAATTATATTCTTAGGATCTTCCCAAATATTGTACTATATTAATAAAAAAACATTTATTCACTATATAATACATGATTTGGTATATTTTTTCTGATATATGTGGAATATGCCAAAGAAGGTAGTGTCAGTCAGATAGTCAATGTCGAACATTGACTTATGTATTTATTTATTATTTTCTCCATATATTATTTATGGTATACATCATAATTTATATGCAAAGAATGAATTATTAAAGAAATAATTGGAGGTGGCCTAATGATGTATTTGAATTTCTTGTCATATTTAAATGAAATTATAGAAGTGGAATTAAATGGTATAAATATTTTATTGAATTTTAAATGATTCCATTAATAATATTGGTTATATTGTATCAGTTGATAAATCATTGGTGATATATATTATGATCATTTTGGAAGTTCTTTGATAATACCAAACTATTGTAATTATATAAAATTATATTTTGTATATATGTTAACTCCATAACAATAATTTATATATATCATACACTTGAAATTATTTTTTAACCATTTAAATGGTTCAATTACTAGTTTTTTTAGGATATAATGGATGTTTAAAACAAAACATCCATGATTTTGGTAAATCATATCAACACAGATGGTGTTTTTTATTTTTTAGAATAAGAGGAGGTGGGGAGGAAGAATGATGATGAATTTTTTCCTAAAAATTATAAAAATAAATAATATATATAATTATGGATATTTTAGCCCACATGGAATAGTGGATGAGACGATAGTATAAGAAAATAATGAATTGAAAAGAAAAAAATAAGAAAATTAAAGATGATCGTTACCTCTTGATCTCTTCTCCTAGAGATCCTTTAGAAGGCCCTTGGTTTTGGAATTTTGGTGAGACCAAAATATTTTTTACATGGCGTAGGAAAGTGTGAAGATTATTTGGAATAACATTTACATGGATCATGGATAGAGTGGTGTTAGAGGAAGAGGAGTTGTGGGTGGTATTTATAGTGGAGGAGAAGAGGGGTCTTACATTATTTAAATCATTAGTTTTTTATTGTTGAAAAATACTATAAAGTGTATTCATTCATGTGATCCAGAATAGTAATAATTGCATGTTAGTTCTATAAAAGGCCATTTATATCTGCCATGTCTCAATAATGATGTAGAAATCCATTTATTTAGAATATTTCCTCAATTGCAGTAATTTTCTATTCACAAAAAAATCATTTATTCTAGAAAAGTCCCAAAACGTGACCCCAACCATTTTTTGACATATAGAATTCAAAAATTAACACCATTTATGATAATAATTTTTTAAATATGAATTTTTTAATTTTTAAATAATATCATAATTTATTCAAAAAATAATAATTTTAAAACTATATTTGATTTTATATAACCTTTAAAACTAAATCAATATTTCATTATCTTATAACCTTATGATGAAAAAATAGAAATATATTTTACTATTCATAAGAGTCATATTTCTATTCATAAAACTATTAATAATGGTATGTTACTATTTACTAAAAAATTAATTTGGTTCTATTACTCTCCGAATAACTTTATAGTCACAACTGTAGATTTTTAATTTTTGAAATTACAATCTTAGTAACTGCATATTTAGGTTTAATGGATTGTTTATATATATCTCCATAAAAAGGTATCATTATGAGGAAACTTTGTGTTTCATTCATTTCATTAAATTTATATTTAAAAATATGTGTTGTTAAATTCAACAGATCGTCGAAAAATCATGTCCCCAAAATTTTTTATTTACTTATTTAATAAGTGAGGGTACCTTTATCTTATAGCATATTCAGATTCCCATGATTCTTCTTAAATCATGTGGTTTTACCCCAAAAACATTACATGGTAGATTACCTTTTTCCGTAATACATTCTCTATACTATCAAGAATCTATGATGTTTTCACATCAAATGAGATGTTCTCTTCCAGCTGAACAACTTCTAGTCTGATGACATGAGATGAATCAAGTATATATATTGTCATCATTGAAACATTTTAAAAATTGTGTACTTTATATTAACTAGGAAGAAAAGCTACTTAGTTGGCTATTTTCCATCATTATCTTGGATTTCATAAGGTCCAATGAATTGTGGACATAGCTTTCCTTTCTCACCAAAACACATATCATTTATCCATAGTGAGATTCTACAAAAAACATTATCTCTTACCTCAAAAAGATATCATTCCTACTATTGTTTGCAAAACATTCCTACCTACATTGAGCTATTCCCATGTGTTTCTAGATCATCATTACTTTCTCAGCTACTTCCACAACTAATTTTTTCTCCATCAACTTCTTTCTTGAACTTCAACTCAAAAATATAGAGTTTAATACCACGTCCCATACAACGCCTCAAAATGTGCCATTTGTATAATAGAATTAAAATGGATTTAATAAGTCAAATAAACTAAAAAATATGTTGATCCAAACATCCCTAATATTCTATTGACCATGGTCGAAGCAAGTCCTCTAAAATTATGAATCATTCATTATATCTTCCAATCTGATTGAGGATAAAAAGGTGTACTAAAATTTAATTCTAGTCCCAATGACATCTAATGGCCCTTCCAAAAATTATAAGTGATCCTAGGAACCCATTAAAATAAAATTGAAAGATTCACTCCATTTAACCTGCAAATATCATGGAGGTATAGACGAGAAAGATGATCCCAAGACAATGTATCTAAAAAAGAATGGAATTTTGCAGATTTAGTCAGTCAATCAACAATAACCCAGATATAATTTTTACATCAAGAAGTCTGTGGTAATACAAGAATGATTTCCATGGATATATTTTTCCATTTTCACTCGTGAACTAGTAATGATTGAAACACCCCATTCATTTACTTCCATTAGGCTATTTCTTATTGACATGTCAATAATTTAATAGTAAAATATGTAATATCTCTTTTCATTCCTTCCCAATAATAATACTCCCAATGGTCTCTTTACATATTTATGATTCCAGGATGAAATGAAAATATAGAACTATGAGCTTCACAAAACAGTTATTTATTAACCTAAGAATCACAGGGCACACAAAATATTTTTCCAAAGTTTTAAGAAATATATTTATCAAGATTAAATATTGTATACATACACATTTTAAACAATTATACCTTATTTTGTAGCTCATGTTATTTCTTATATGATTTATTAATTCTATCAAATAATAATGAATTCAGAGAAACCAAAAATAAGTAATGGAATTTCCTACACCAACTAATTCTAGGCCAAAATTCATCAATTCTTAAATCAAGGGATCATGTTTCAATTTTAACATGATTAATGTTGCATATTTTTTTCAAATCAAGGAATCCACCACATTGATTACATTTCCATGATGGAAATTTATTGTGCAAAATTAATCCATTATTATTTATAGACGTCTTCTCCACCGCATGTTTAAATACTTCTGAGTGAATATATACTTTATACTTTTGTGGTCAGTATATATTCGGCATCTGGATTCATATAAATGATGCCTCCAAATTTAAAAAAAAATCCACCACTACTAACTCTATATTTTGTTTGGTACAATTTAACTCGTGAGGTTTTAGTAGTCTTAAATCATAAGAAATTACCTGATCGTTATACATCAAAAGAGAATGATGTTCCTTCAATAAAGTATCATTGTAGATGATAAAATCACAATTTCCAGAAGGCTGATCCAAAACTAGAGTATTTACCAATATATTCTTCAGTTCCTAAAAAACATCACATTATTTTGTCTAAATAAATATAACACATATTCTTGTTAACATTGAAGGTGGGACAGATAATCGTGGAATGTTTTTAAAAATTCGTTGCTAATATGCTGCTAATCCTAAAAAACTATGAATTTTTGTTTGATTTTTAGGTCTTGTCCATTCATCAACCACTTTGGTTTTGGTAGGATACACTGTTATTAAATCGTTATTTACAATGTCCCCTTTTAAAGAAATTGGTTACAACCAATAATAACACATACTAAATTTTCCATAATGTTTCTATTCCATAAAGGATTTAAAACAACCCTTAGATATTTATCAAGATTGTCTAATATTTTAGAAAAAAGATTGACATAAATAAACACAACTTCAAAATTATCACAGAACTCATGAAATATTCAATTCATAAGATCTATTATTGCAGAAGTTGTATTAGTTAACCCAAATGGAAAAACAACAAATTTTTTATTCCCTTATCTAGTTCAGAACATAGTATTTGGGATGTCTTATTCTTTTACTTTCAACTAATGGTACCCTAACCTCATGTAAATCATTGAAAATTACTATGCTCTATGTAGCTAATCAAATAAGTCATTGATATGAGGTAGAGGATACATGTTTTTAGTAGTGATTTTAATCGTGGCTTTATGATCAATGAAATTTCTGATAGAATCATATATCATTTTCTCTACGAAAATATGATCACCCACATTGGTGACAGTCTAGGATAAATGAATAATTTATAAAGAAACTATTAAAACTTATTTTTCAATTCAATAAGTTCAATTTAAACCATTATGTAAGGGGGTTTGTAATAGTATTATCATCCGGAACTATGTAAATTTTGAATTAAACATACCTGTCCATTATATCACTAGGTAAATAATAAGGGAAAACATCAAGATATTCATTTACCACAAGCACCTAATTAATATGAATAATTAAATTATTTTCAACAATATGAGCAAAGATAACATTTATTTCTATATTTCTATAGTTTCACAGCTTTCTGATAAATTATCAATTGTATGGTTCCCTTCTTGTATAAAACTTGAAATACATTCTGAAAGAAAATCATTAACTCTAAAATCAATAACAACATGAAAAATAGAAATCTTATCCATATTCATAATTACATCAAAATCTAATAAGGGTAAAGAATATATACATGTAATGTATTTATGTATTCCACAAAAAAATATTCTTATAATTCATCTCATCTATAATATTTCCCCCTAGAGATTTAGGAATATTTTTGAGTCTCATTTATTGAAGTGATATTTCCAATTCACTTCAAAACATGTTAGAAATAATGGAATTGTTAGGACTTGTATCATACACAATATTACAAAAAAAGTTGAATAAAAACCAAGTTTCCCAATAAAATATCATTGTGTGTCCTAACATTTGCCGATGTAGTCGCAAAGGATGTCACTACACCTTTATACTTGTATTCTGTCTTCTTTGCTTCATTATGATCTCTCTTGGAGAAGTAATTTTAATAATGAACCATCTCACCACATTTAAAAGACTTTACATTTTTCTTTTCATGATTAGTATAAGAATTATTTTCATTATAATCACCAGCCAATAGTCCAATATTACCATATCTAAAACACTTCACTTTTTTTGTAAGTCATTCATTAGGGTTGTTTTTCCCACAATTTTCAAAAACTAAAAACTGGACCTTCATACCAATATATTTTTTGGCTGATTCCTGCATATAATTTTCCATCTAGACATCATATTCTACATATATTGAAATAGAACGTGATCATCAACAATCCCAACTTCTAACCTCTTATCACATCATACAAATTTATCATAACATCTTACCACATGAAATTCCAATTCTTTTTGATATCTTAGCTTCAATCCAGGGTAAAAATGGTTGATTTTACAATAATAATCTAGAATAATATTTGGGGCATACCATACCGGTCATGTTATGTTTTCTTCATTCACCGCCACTGAATCTTCCTCCTTCTACTAAAATTAAATTAATAGCTTATCCATCCTATGTCAAAATACCTTTAGAAAATATTTTCCAAGGAAAAAGGATTTTAAATTCATCCCACTCTAAGGATTTAGTGTCCTCTCTATCACAGATATTCTTAGTCATTGATCACAATTGATCAAATTCACCTTCAAAACAATAAATTTAGATAAATTTTTTTGATAATCTGATCATCCCATAACATCTATTATCTTTTCAAGGGATTTAATCCATCCTTCTTACACTACTAGACAAGAAGATCCACTCAAAAGAAGAGTGTGTTGCCTTATAAAATGTTCCACTATCTTCATGATACATTGTTATAGCTTTGGTCTTTCCAATTAATCAATGGAACCACAATTTATTACCAATGTCATCAGTTTCATTACTGTCACAAACTGCTTGATTCAAATCCCTACCATTCCCGGTTGCCGATTCAGAAGGATATCATTATATCGATTGTTTTCTACATCAACATCCATGTTTCTTATATGAAAAACGATTTTGAACTAAAAAATATTAGTTTGATTAACATGGTAATATTAAAATGAATTAAAATTTCTAATTAAATATATAGTGAAAATCAATTATGATTTTCCATTAACATCATCCTATACCATCATGTTATCTAAACCATCATTTCATTGCAACTAAAAGGACCCAGTCTTATTCCATTACATTTTCCTAAATTTTAGTCACGGACTCAATATCATGTTGAGGATCACATCCTGATTTCTATTTTAGAGAAATAAGATATATTAATTACATAGCATTTAACATTTATAAATATTGGATACCACAAAAATAGTTTCAATTTCTTATAAAATATAAATAATTTCAAATAAAAAATGTTTTCATAGATGAATTTTCATAACATTTAAAATGGATTCATTATATTCATTACACATACTTAAAACATGATAAAGTCATTTAAAACATGGGATAAGCTCAAAATTTTCATTAAGGGGTATACAAATAGTTGAATAAATAATTATTCCCTGAGTACTTTTAACCGTATGAAATATTTTTCAAAAAGACATATTTGTCACCCATATGTACATACTTTCTGAATCATAATATTTCGACGAGATTTACAAAAAACATAAAGAACATGAAAATCATAAATTTATTCTAGGAATTAATTATATAATCTTTAATCCTTTTGTCTACCTTATATATTGTAACCATCACGACTACCATAAAATGTAACCCTTAAGACTACCTTATTGTTTAACCATCGTAGTTACATTTGAAGTAACCATCCAGACGACCACCAACATACACATAACCTATGAATTATAGAGATATATAGGACAAAATCATCATCATAATCAATTCCCATGATAAAATATATATCATAATACATGAATAGTTTTATTAAATGATTTCATTAAAAAAAATATAACAAATTTATGAAAGAGGTTTCTAAAAGTTAATCCCTTTAAAAATATCATATAATTGAAGTGATATTTAATATAGTGGGTGAAATATGTATATAGATTTTAAATACAAAAATTTAAACATAATATGAAGAACACATCATATAAATTTTTTTAATACAACTTAAATGATGAAGTAGAAGGTTAAACCTATGAGTAGAAATTGGCTTATGAATTCCCTAACCTTGGGTTTTTTACAAAAAACATGTTTATACCTCTTATATAATGATTAAAAAAGTTCTAATAATGTCTAAATAAAAAATATTAATGTTTATAACACCTTATATGTTAATTTCATAACATCATTTCACCCTTTAATTATTAGAATTTTGTTCCTTCCCTTATTTCGGGTGTGTTCATTACATGATTTCAATGGCCGATTTGTATTTGATTTTATTGTCATATAGAAATGAAATTATAGGAGTGGAATCGAATGGTATTAAAATTTTTATAAAATAATAAATTATTTCATAAATCATTTTGGTTATATGTTATGGTGGTTAATCATTAGATAAATCTTTAGTGATATTTGTTTATATCATTTTGGCAGTTCATTGAAAATCACGAAGTAGTTTTATTATATAAATAATATTTTGTATATATGTTAACTCACGAACCTTAAAGAGGATATGTCATACAAATTAATATTTTTTTCAATAATTTAAATTATTTTATAAAATGTTTTGAATGAAGTTATGTGAATTGAAAACACATCATCCTTGATTTAGGTAAATTGGAACATCACAAATAGTTATTTAATTTTTCATAATTAAGGAAATATATGAAAAATAATGATGATTAATTTTTACATTAACATGAAAAAAATAAAATATATATATAATAATTGTGCTTAACTCTTATTGTATAAGTTTAGGATGAGATAGTATAAGAAAATAATGTATTGTAAAAAAACACAAGAAAATGGAAGAGGTTGTTTACCTCTTGATCTCTCCACCATGAGATCCTACACAAGGACCTTGGTTTTGGCCTATTGGTGACACTAGTAGATCTTAGACCTAGGTCTGGTGCATGGGAAGTATATTTTGAAGAACATAAAAAATTATGAAGGCTTTAGTGGTGTTAGAGGAAGAGGGGGTTTGGTTGGTATTTATAGTGCAGGAGAGGATATGTTTGACATTATTTTAATTATTAGATTAAAATTTTTTATAAGGACAATAGTCTTGATTCATGTGACCCAAAATAGTAAGATATTCAGTTGAGATTGAACCAAAATCCATTTACATCATCCATGACTCATGAATTATGTAGTAATTCATTTATTCACTATATTTGTTTTATTTCTGTATTTCATTATTCTGCAAAAAAATAAAATATTTCAAAGAAATCCCAAAAACTCACCCTAATCATTATTTTACAAGTATAATTCAAAAAATGAACACCATTTTTTAATCAAATTTTCAAATATGATTAATTTATTTTTTAAATAATATCATTATTTATTCGATAAATAAAAAATTTTAAACAATCAGTAATATTATATCACCTTGAAAAATTAATCAATATCTTCATATCATATAATCTTATGTTAAAAAATATATATTTTTTATTCATAAGGTTCATATTAATATTCATAAGTTTAGGTTCCTATTTAGCAAAAAAATTTATGAGGCTCCAAATATCGTACAGATCAAAACCATTGATGTTCATTTTTTAAAATGAAAATCATAAAAGTAGAAATAGTATGTTCAATGGATTGTTTATAACTATCTATGTATTACAATGTTCCATTATGAAGAGCCTCATTGTTTCTATAATTTTTTTTAATTTAATATCAAAACATTGGGGTGTTATATTAATTCTAGAGTTCTGTAAACCAACGGATCCTGAGAACTAATTTTATGCCACTCCCAAAATAGCTATACTAGACAGTGGAGTGTGTTTCCTGCTGGAGGGGTCAATACCAATGGTTATAGAGAACAATTATCATAGATATATAAAAATTGTTTGGAAGAACTTTTGGTTTTAGGTAGTCCAATCAAGTCTCTGAAATCATCTCTAATCAAATATCTGTATATCTTGATAATGAATAACAATTACCCAATGATAAAGGGAACCATTAGAAAATAATATACCAATGGTTCCTATAGGTATACCTATGTATTCAAACAATTTTTATAATTATACATTCAAGTTATTAATATTAATAAAATATATTGATGTACGCTTGTTTCCAATATTATGTTTTGATAGAAATTCATGAAAATTATGCATTAATAAAAAATTGTCACATTGATCATTTTCCTGTGTTAAATACATTATAATTGAGTATAAAATTTAAAAACCATTATTAAAAATCAGTTATAATCCTTATGATGATTTGGGTATTAAATTAATCAATCCTTATAGAATGAGAATATGGATTTCACTTGAAGAATTTACTTATTATTATCAGAACTTATCGGCATCGTGTGCGTACAATGAATCAAAAAATTGTTAGGGAATGAGAGGGACCGACATACCACTCAAGTTTATTATGTATTATTATCATAGAATATTTCATAATAAAATAAATATTTCTTGAGTGAAATTTCATATTTCAATATATTTATATTAACATATTTATATTTTTATAACAAGCATAGTGTTGGTAATACTAGTGTGAAATATTTTATAATTTTATTTCTTAGGTATTTGTGAATATTTGATACAAATAAATATTTTATTTCATTTATAAAATATTATAGTAACATAAAATTAATTTTTTTGATGTTTTCTTTTAAATTGTATAAAACAATTACAAAAAAATCTATTATTGGCCTAATAACATGGGGATATGCCTTAGAGATGAAAAAATTAGAATGTTCAAATGTAATAATATCCTATAAAAAATTATATCAAAACAACCAATTTGTGATTCATGCTTATAATGACATGAGGGGAACATATAATATATAATATTTCATTCTAGTATCCCTAAATTGAAATAAATAATATATATATATAATTGATAAATTAAATCAGCATTATTGAAATAATGGAAGAGAGTAGAACAATGAGACATTTATGGAATTATATTTTCATTGATTAAGAAACTGTATTATGATGTCTGCATATTTATTTAAGATTTTACGATTTATTAAAAAAAATAGAAGGTATGGTTTTTAATAAAAAAGAATTAATTTTCCATTTTCTAGTTACTTATATTCTCAAGGACTATCAAAATAATATAATAAAGGATATACCATGAATATATATTGTTTTTGTGAAAGGATAATTGAAAAATAATATCAGAAAATTTGTATTATAGGAAATCAGTGTATTATTATTCTAATATAGTGAATAATTATAAATAATTATAGGAAGGTAAATGTTTTTGTTCTAAAATCTTTTGTATTAGAATATGTACTATTTTAAAGTTTTTGGATAATATTAGGAATGTTGATGTAAATGGGCATTTCGAACAAAGTATTTTCATTATAGGTATAATTTCTGTGATATTACTTATGTATTATTAGATACCATGTTCCATAAATATATTTAAAAAATTTTAAATGGTGAAATAGTAAAGTTATATTGGCAAATATAAGAGGCATACCATTGTGTTTGAAAAATATATATTTAAATGATAATTCTTCTAGTATATAATCTCGATATAAATTTGGTAATTAAAATTGATTCTAATCATTTATACCCAAAAAATTATAATATAGGTTCCATTAATAAGAATTAAATTTTATGTACCCATATATTAATTTGTAGACTATATTTTAATTTGAAATTGAATAGAATATGAAAATCTTGTTCGATTGTTGTGATAATCAATTGTCACATTTCAGAAAAGTATAGAGTTAAAATGATTTATTAGACATATTATGTTGTAGAATATGAATAATTCTCAATATCAAAGATAAATATGGTCATTAATTATTCATTTATAACATTAATTATTACATTGTATATTATTACAATATTTTATAAGAAAAATTTAAGAATTCGTTGATAAAATTGGATAATCATGATTTAAAAAACATAAATTGAATAAATAGAAACCATATAATCAAATCAATTTGATAATTTCTTATTCCATGTGTTCTATAAATATTTTAGTATGTTTGATAATATATCATATATCAGTATTCTATATAAATAAATTTTTAATTATTTATAGAAGAGGTGTAACTCAATTTTTTTTGATATGGTATATAGGATTGAATGTCACTGTAAATGACTACATAATTATGGTTTCCTAATTCTATAGGGTTTTTATTTTTAGAGAAGGGTAAATTTCTATAATTAGTAATTTTATATAAATTATTTGTGTTTATAAATATTAAGGACTTATTTCGGGACAAGGAATGCATATTTTTTAGTAGTTTGGATTCCTAGGTGGATGTTAGAGATAGATTACTATGAACGAGGTAATAATTGTGGTTGTAAGATATAAACCTCCCTCTATCATAGGGGAATTATCCTAGAGTTGTTTATGTTTTAGTTTTTTTAGATATTAAATTCTAAAATATTTAGACAAGGGTACTACACTATAGTTATGGTAACCTAGGATGAACAAATATATAGAAAATTGGATTTTCCATGGAAGGATTATATGGTGATAGTTGCACAAAAATATTTACCCTAGCTATCATTCTTTAGAGGTGTGTCTATTTAGGTTTGACCATATTCTATTTTTGTGCATGGTTATGATGCATCCATTTTTCTAGACCACTATGAGACCTTATTAAATGTTTAAAATGGAATAACCCAAAGGGGAACTAACATCGATGGTCATTTTGATGTATTTTTTGGTTATCCACATGAGGTTGACTAAATGATAAATCCTTTCTCCACACTATTTCCAGTGGCAGGATGGGCATCTGTTTCACAATGCTGGGGGATGTCCTATATTGAAACGATCTGTGTTGAACATATTCTATGGACCATTTGTCACACCACAAGGGGTACACACAATGTTTTTTGAGGGGGTATACTAGTAATTTAGAAATTAAAATTCTTTAGGTTTTAAGGGATTGAGTTGTGTAGATAGGACATTTTCTAAAAATATCATCCTCCATATTCTACCAAAATTGAATGACCCTTCGTTCGGGTGGATTTTATGGCATTTATATGGCGACTCCTAGGTATTTTCCCTAATTTTAACATTTTTTATTATTTTATTTAAATTTCAAAGAATTGTGATTTATGGATTCTATGGTTTGGGTGGAGGATTTATTCAAACATGGGGAAATTTTATATATTTTATAGGGATTATTTTTCTTAGACCTTGAAATAATTAATAGTATAAACACTAGGAGATCAATTTATATTTGGTGACACAACTTTTCTTGGGGATTAATTGGCCATTATCAGACTTCAGTTTTATTTGAATAAATAATCATAACTAATTATAATTATTTTTTCATATATTATTGGGTGTGATAGAATAATAGGTGGTGTAGTGGTATTTTACCAAGCATAAATAGATTTAATGAGGATGTGAATACAATTAATTAAAAATTAACTCTGATATTTTGGTTGGTTTTCCAAATAAGAAATTTCTTATTATTTTACATACATGGGATTGAATTCCTAAAAAGTTATACTTCCTATATTAAAAGAATAGGTTCATAGAGAGCCTTAATGAACAATATAAGGTAGCATGTGGTCTCTTTTTATAGTAATAAGTGATCCTGATAACTTGGGTAATGTTGTAATACCTAGAGACAATGTTTCTAATTGGTAACGGATTCAGCTATATTCAAGGGTTTCCGTAGGTAGGACTGATGATATGAAACATAATACAAATCATCTTAAGTATGTAATTGTTACTAGTGGTAAGGAATAAGATCTGTGGGGATGATAATTCATGGGAGGGATAGTTTTATGTTTCATGACTGATTTGGATCTCCCTCTTGAGGTCACAAGAGTGTCTTTTTTAGGCAAGTAAAATAATTCCCCTTGGACATAATATGTAGGATATATAAGGGTTCCATCTAGGTGATGGGATAAGATATATCATAATGGATATGTGATATGAAACCCTACTATGTGTCCTATAAATGATTAAATTTAGTGAAATGATATTAAAAGGGTGATTTAGAAGAGGAATTAAATATTTTTTTGAGGATAGGGTTTCACTGGTAATTAATTTTTCTATCATGTTTGTTAAAAATCATGAAAATATCCCCAAAAATAAGTATAGTAGGATAAAAACACCTGATTTTTCCATCATGGATTTATTATATATTACAATATGTCTCTTTTCGTGGTTTTAAAACTTTGAATAAGGGAAAATATTATAATCACATAACCTGTCTTCATAGTTTTTTATCTATTCCAATTTTTTTAAATGATTAACAATGTTATGAAATAAAATTCAAAAATTGGAATATATTTTTAAAATACAAATGTATAAATTAATATATTTAGTGATTAACCACTATACTAGTAAACAATTTCAATATTTATATGTAAATTATTGAATAAAAATATTAAAATATGAAAATATCATCTAAACTGTGACCATAGGTTAGTGATATCTATATATGGTCATTGATTATTATAATCATGATCATAGGAACTTATAGTTTTGGTTTACAAGCACAATGACAATAAGGGGAAATATAATGAATGTATTCATATTATTGTGACTATTATGTATTTTCACACCCTTTCTATGGGAATCTATTATCTCACAGCCATGTGGGAATCCTTATAGCAATGATTTTATTAAACAATGACCATAGATGAACCAATAATCTTAGTTTATTAATAAAAACCTCATAATATTTTTTATTTTCATGGTTTCATAAATTATGACAATATCACTTTGGTTAAATGTTTATATTCAATTATTATTTTCTATAGAAAGAATGTTGTGAGCTCTACATGGGGTTATATATTTGTGTTGGTGCTGATGGTTAGACTATAATGTCATGGTCACTAGTGACTAGAACATATTTAATTATGTTGGGATAATGAGTTATGGGATATGAAACCTCATTCATATAAATTTTATGTAATATAAATATATGTGGTTGGATATCGAGTACATTGTGAGTGGTCTAGATGTCTGGTCTCTCTCTAAGTGAAATAATTCTAAAAGGACTTCCATGAGTTATATTGGGACCTTGATTTTTTTAATTTGGAACTAACCTAATTTAGGCGGTAGGTATTATGATTAATATCCATTTCCAAGGTGAGAGTGTACTAGAGGGTCCACGATAATTCATAGGTTGTTTGTCCCATCGTGAATGTGAGACAAACCATGGAAGATAAGAGTGGTCAAGTTCTGACCATGACATAAGAGGGTAGGGTACTTTTTGTGCAACCATAATGAGTAAAAGGACCCATAAAGGTTTTATTCGATGAAAGATATGGATTTTATTCCCAAAATGTATATATGTTATACGGTTTGATATATTGATTATGTCACCTTATGTTATAAGGTCCTTGTAGGACCGCATTGAATGAGAAGGCTAGTCTGAGTCATGGTTATGTGATATTAACCTGAACCATTATATAGTGTCTAGGACATGATAGTTTCCATACAGTGAGTCTTTGGGTATGGGATGGGCTCTAGTTTTAGCATCAATAGGAATTGAAGGAATTCATTTATATATAAAAAATGTTGTGTTTCATAAGTGTTCTGGTGGCCTAGATAGTATATGAAGACCCGATATATTAGTGTAACTCATCAGGTTTCCCAGAGGAATGATTACCATAAGTATTCCAAAGGAGTATATTTATTTAATATATTTATAAATATATAAAAAATCATATGCTGGTATTAATTAGGGATTTTTTTATGATACCCTACTATGTAATATTCCCCCAACCTGATTGGAGAACATGGTGTGCATGATAACGAATTTTTGTTTTTATGTCAGGGAATGAGTGGTGTAATGGATACGTTTAGAGTAGTTTTATGGATATCTAGAGACTATTTGTTTAGTTTTTATCATATATAGTAGTAGATAACTTATGTTTTTTGGGGTAATTCATCATTCTATAAGGAAATCATTTTTATTATTTATATGATAACATTATAATTCTTATTATATACATTATTAATTTACATATGTTGATGTGTTGATTATTAGTTATTTATATAATATATATGACTATGATTCAAGGGAATATTATTCCAATTAAATGTATTATTACTTTGTTTCTAGTCGTTATCTTATGGTATATAGGGGGTCACGTCTGATGACATAAAGATCCTTAGCCCATGGAACATCCAAGTTGCCCTCAGACTGGGATGTTACAATTATTAATGATAGAGTATTGTTTTTTGTATATTTTAGATAATATAGGAATATATTTTATGATTTTATTGAATCTTTTGATGAACTACATACTTTTATGTCTGGAACACCCTTACAGTGTGATATCCAATATACCATGGGTATGCTATTGTTGATTTTTGGGTTTTTCATGTATTGGTTGTGGTGTTTACTCATATATGTTGTGATAATTGGTATATTTTATTTATTTTTTTCAATATCTCCCATTTTTATATATACCATGTACCACATAACATTTTTCACACATGATTCTCATGATGTGCATGTTCTGGTTTTTCATTTTTTTCAATAATTATATGGTTTAATTGCCTAAATATTAAACAATTTCCTTTATTGATCTCTCCTATAAAGCAATTATCTAAATCTCTACTATGATAAATCATGATTTTTTTATATAATAGGTATTGTTAATCATATCATATGAACTATCCTTAAATGATTATTCTACCAATTCAATAGTGGGTTCTATAATGAAACTATTTGGGTCACTGTATTCATTGATTTCATTAATGATGGAAAAAATGGGTTTTGTGTAGGTATTGTGTGCTTGAGGGATGAACCAATGATAATAATGAGTTTTAATGAATATGTGGGGTTTAGTTAAATATTAATTCCATTAAAACATATCTGGTGTTTAACAATATGGATTCATGGATGAATTATACCTAATAAAATTGTGTGGTTATGCAAATAACCTTGATTGATTTTTCAAAATTCATGTGGATTATTTCTAAATGGTATCCAGGCTAGATTGAAAATTATTTATTATTATAATTCACTTATTTTTTTACTATATGAGTGAATTCCATGGTTTAGTTGGAGAACATGTAAATTCATATGATTTTGAAAGGTTGGGTACATGGAATGTGATCATAAAATTTTCTTTATAACGAGTATGATTCCACGAGAAATTGGATGGGAAAATCTATAAAATATGAATGGTTTATGGGTTATGATCATGATCCAATAATTTTCTGGATTCAACTAATGTGATTTTGAGTCTAATTTTTTAATCATGTAATAAGGGAGTGTACACCCATTTGGTTTGTGATATATTATATAGGATTGTGAGAAAAGAACATATGTGGTCGGTGATATTATATTGGGAATTGAAACATCATGTGTTACATGAGATATGCTGATTCCCTTTATAGTAATAGGAATCCATGATAATGGAACATCTTTTCAGGGCATGGTTAACATGGTGTGGTCTTAATTATGAGTGTTATAGGTTGAAATAAATAGTGGTAATGGCTTTGGAGGAGCATTACATAAATGGTGTTGGAATGCATCTAGTTTATAGTTATGAGAGTAGTGAAAGGGGATACATTTCGTGGGGATAACGTAATTTCCCACTATAGGGTCTCACCCTCCTTTTGGATGATTTTTATTAAATATTAATGATGGATTTCCTTGTTTTTTGGTTAATAAGGCTGTTAGTGTTTTATTACTACCCGAGTGCGAGTGGGATAATAATTTTTTGTCATTACATTGGGTATTTGATGGGTAATGAGATATGGTGATTATTTATATAATTTATATAGATGATAAAAATGATATTATTATAGTATGGATCCTTATATCAATCATATATGAATGACCTAATCAATTGTCATTTTGTATATTTAATGAGATAATTCCGTCTATGATCAATGTGGAAGCATAATCCTGAAGTGAGGGATGACCAACTAATAATTAGATCCTTATAATAATATAAGATTCACTATTCTAAAAACAATTTTCTTTGGACTAGTTAATTAACCTTGGCATATTGAAAATGATGGAGTAATTAGAGAGTGATTCGTATTATCATAGCATTACTGGATGGGGATAGTGCATGATGTTTTGAGTACATAGTTAGTGACTTGAAATTGAAATGACTATTACTGTTAGGTTCATAAGACGAATTTGGATCATTGTAATTTTTTTAAATTATTTGACGAGTTATTGAATGGTATCAATGTGAGGTGGTGTGCTGGTTTGTTTTTTGGTTTGACCATGTTTTTTGGTGAAGTAGGGAAGTGAATTTTTTTTTATTGTTTTCACATCGAATTTGATGTGGTTTAGTGGAAGCATCACCAATAAAGTAAATGGACCATTGGAAGTGAATTATTAGTTGGATATTTCTATTGTGGTCAGTACCATTTTATAGAATTATCTTTTTTGTGTTAATCCTTTTTATAGATAGTTTAAAAATTAAATTTGTTGTGTGGTGTGTGTTATCTTGATATTAGAAATGTTAGAGTGAGAGTTTCATTAACATGTGATAATAATTACCTTTTTTTGTTTTATAATGTATGAATTTTTGGATTTTTTGGATCGAATACATCCAATTAATAGTGATTTAATGAAAAACATAGGTTGAGAAAATTTTTTGGAGGCTTGATGAAGTGTCTAGATGTTGAGAAGAATTTTGATGGTGAGTTTGTAATGACCGAAACAATTATGTGTTGTGAATTATATATGGAATTTTAATTTTTTAATAAGTAGGATATATTTTAGGAATTATGATTTTAAATGTGATTACACATGTAAAACTTTTTATTGACTTGATTTTAGACATGGTCAAAGGTATTTTATTACTTTGAGTTCTCAAAAAGCCATCAATAAAGGGACAATGATACTCAGTTTCTAATTGGTGATGTAAGTAGTAGACTATAGTAAATTCAAGGGGTGTTGTTGAGTGGTGGTTGATGTGAGACTTTTTTAGAGGGATTAATGGTGTTGTACCATGGAAGAGGGGTCCTTACAATGGATGTTCTCAAGGAGCATTAAATATCTTATAGAATAGGTGATGCACTATAAAGGTGTTTCAAAATGAGTATTCAATGAAACCTGATTAATATGAAATTCACATGATTGGGGAGTTGTTTGGTTTGGCCCCCCTTTAAGTTTATGAGTGCTCACTCTGTAACAAAGAGGCCAAACAAATACAACACACTAGGTCATAAAATATGATGATACAACATAGATTGTTCACTCTATTGAGTATTCTAAAGTGGTAAGGTAGATAATCTCCCTAATGTGGGATGATTCATAGAGACATGATACATGCTAAATCTATTAGTTATGGGAGGGAAATTTTATAGCAACCTAAGGGGTTTTTTATAAGATAATTTGAAGTACGGATCTTTTATCATGGGCCCAAGAACCATTATAAATGGGGATCCTCTCCATTTTATAGATGGGATAGTCATGTAATATAACTATAGTGACCATTCAGTTTAAATAGAAAAAGGAAAATATGAAAGTCATTTTGAGACATTTCATCCCCCTATACTTCTAAAATTTCACACCCTTTTAATTGGGTGGGTATTGTAACATCCAGGTTTCTCCATAGAGTATGTTCTTGTTTATGTTTATGTCTATGTCCCTTATTTGAAGCTAAATAACTGTTTTCTGAAGTCATGAGAAGACTTGAGCATGTTTTGTGTGTTCGAGACATGAAAAGAGGTGGAAGAGGGAGTTTCTGGTCCTATTGAATGGTATTCGCACAATAATTGAAAACTATGTGGAGTATCCAAGGTAACTGTGTAGCCATGGATATTTCATTTCTCAAATTTTGGGTTATGAAAACAATTTTGAATTCCAAAGAAACTAGTGTGAAGTTGGTAATTTTTGTGCAGTATATTTCACAATGATTGTAAAAGGATTAGAAAACCAAGTATGTAAATCATGAAAAGTGTTTTTTTCTGAAAGTGGCTCACACATGGTTTGTGAAGGTTTTGGAAAACTACGTGGTTAAATCATGTAGCTTGGAGAAGATCAAAATTTGAAAAAATTTACACTATGTGTTTTAAATCCCTAGCTCATGATTATTTTCAATTCATTCCCCTGTAACCCTCGTAAGAATATTGGATGAACCAAGCTTTCCAAATGTTGTTTTTACTTTGATTCATGGCTACTTATAGATTCTATGGTTATAGATCGATGCACACGGTAATAATAATATCTTCTTTTATTCCCCATTTCGATTAGGGTTTTCATATTTATCTCATATACTTCTGATGCTCTAAAACCCCATTTTTCAGGTGCTGTTTCTATTGAGACATCAAGGGATCTTTGAATTTGATTCCAATACTATGATTGGGAATGAATTTATCATCTATTTTGAAGTATTTTTTCAACAAGTTATTTCCCATTTTTTTCAAGTAGATTTGGCCATACAAATATGTGTTCATGCTTTCCACCTGTAGTGATTAAGATTCCATTGGTTGAATTTGTTATAATGATCCATTAATAATGAATTTTAAAACCTCATGATCTCTATGGAATGGGTTAATGTTTATTTTTACCAATTGGGGCCACCCATGGGGTGTGCCTACCATTCCAAACCTTGAAATTGAATATCTCATGTGTGGAATTGATGCATAATAACATAGGACCAATATTGAACATGTTAGTATGGTTATTTGGATTTAATATGGAATTTCTATGTTTTTATTATTTTTAATAATGACATAAGGCGATGTTTGGAATGACTTCATAATGGTTCAATTAGTTTAAATGAGATTTTGAAGAAAAGGATATGATTTATATTCAAATTCCATATATGACTAGTACTTATGAATATACAAGAATGTTAAACATTAAATGGTGTGTGAATAGAGAACATGTAAGTTTTTGCATTAGAGAATTGATAAATATGTAGTGAGTTAATTAATAATAAATGTACATGAAATGATAAATTGGCTAAATGGGTTGATGTATTACCATTGAGGAATATTGACTAAGGCATAGGGGTTGTTGAATAAAAATAAAGGAATAAGGCATGAGAAGGGGAATTTTGCTAAATTATTGTATATTTAAATTGGTAAATATATTAATGGGTTATAAAATCATATTTATTCCAATTTTTTTTCTTATTTGTTGTGATTAATGATTTACAATGGCATTGGTTATGATATATTAGGATATAGTTTGGTGTGGTGATCATTGAAAAAAAATGTGCCCATGGAATGATATTGTGGGGTATTGACTGGAGGTTCTATTCCAATGGGTCGAGCTGGAATAATGATCTAAACTCCACCCCAAAATGCACAGTTCAGGGATGTGGATGAATACTCTATTCCCCTAATAGATCAATTCCCCCTCGACGAAGACATTGAGGTGAGCATAATGTGTAGATGTGATATATGTATCCCTAGTGAGATAGGGACATGATTTTTTCCCCAATTCATTGTGATTAATTTCCATAGACCCTTTTGTTGATGATAATTATGACTAACCCGTATAAAAGGTTATCAAAATGGATTAAGGAATGATGCTGGTGTATGAAATGATGTTTGGATAAATTCAAGAATTTATTATGTGATCCTTGGATATTTAATGGAACATGGATTATATTTGAATTACCTACATTTATTTTATAGTTTCTTAAACTATCTATTAGATTGGATTATTTGTAGACACCACTGGTGGTTTCCTACTAGGTTTTGTACTCACACCCTTCTCGGTCCACTGTTGGGTACCCTAACAGAACACTTGGTTGTAGGTCAGGTCAAGGGCATTGGCCCTACAATAGGATGTTGAGATTGAATCGAGATATTGATGGATAATGATCCAGACGTGGAGTTAGGCCCCATATGAGGTTTCATCCAATTGTTTTATTTGGGTTTCATTTACTTTCACAACTAGTATGGCATGAAATTATTTTATGTTATATGTGTTTGTACACCATTTGGAAAACGTTTAGTTATGCATGATTTTTATTTGTTCATATTGTTTTGTTTAATTATATTGTGTTCTTGTGTAGATTTCTTTGGTAATGAGGGTAATTTATCCTTATGTGACACATTATACCTTTTACTCTTGTTGAAAACCTCTATCATATGGGGAGGCACACTTGAGGTCATTAGATGACACATATCGAGGAACTAGTTTAATGGATTTCATTTTGTGGACTTTACAAAGTTGTATTAGAGTAGTTTATTTATTTTTCATACTATTATGGGATGTTTGACATGAAATTAGGATGGGTTAGGCCTTGGTAATTAGCGAGTTCATGGGAGTATCTAACCCATGTATGAGTGAAAACAGAAGTGACCTTGGATGGGAATTTTTTTATGTCTGTTGTTAATGTTGAATGATATTTCCCCATTTTGTGATGCACATGTGGTGTGATTTGATTGATTTAGGATATTTTATCTCATTAATGGAATGGCCTAAGGTTGTGCATTCATTATTGATTTTAGGAACCTAAGGATGTAGGTGGCATGCATCATTATAGACACACACATGGGATGGGTGTGCGGGGTATATAGAGTAGAATTAATTTTACATGCTTGATAAATATTAAGAAAATGTTTCCCAATAATGAAAATAAAAATGGGTGAATAAAAAGAATACATGTGAATAGTTAAGGAATATCGCGTTGAAAAAAAATGTTATTATGAGGATAACATTTAGGGTTGTGAAAAGTTGTAATGGTTTATTTGGTGTCTAATAGAGAAAGATTACATAATGATGGTTAGATAGTTAATGAGTTTTTTCTAATGAAATCTTTAAATGAGATAAAATGGTGATTTGTACATTTTATGAAAAGGGAAATGTGTCAAAGAGGAAACATTTTTGTTTAGAATGAAGAATTTTTAAGAAGTGGTGTTAATGAAATAATTTTGGATAAGTAAATTGGTTTCCCCATGTTGCCCATGACCCGCAGTAGTTACGGTAGAGGGTACATCATAAAGTGTGATGATGACCATTAGGACAGAGTATAAATAATGGATTGTTTATGGTTTTTAGTGTGTGATGTTTTCCATAGGGGGTTAAATCCTGCCAGTCATTCTTCAATGTGTTTGATGAAATATATGTTTGTGATGAAAATTATTGTGTTCTGAGGTGGTATCCATTGTGATTTAAGTTTTACCCTTTTATTGTGTGGGTTGTGGAAGTGAGAGTGTTCTATATTGATACTTGGATTTGGATTGTGAGGCTTTTCCAGTTATGATGTGGACTAGGTGGTGTTTTTAGTGATCCCTTCGTGGGGTTTTGGCTATTGGGTTGTGTGGCATTGTTTGGTAACGTGAGTGAGGAAACTCTCATGGTTCGTGACTGTAAGAGGTGCATGCTGGACCCTAATGATGTTTCCTGGGTCCTGGTGGCCTTGTGGGTATGATACCTAGAGTACATTGTTGTTTGTTGTTCTAGTCACAATGTGAACTGTAATGGGGGTGAGAGTTCCATTGACGAGAATTGATTTGTTCGTGAAATTATATGTATGGTTTGAAGAGAGGTCTAATCGATTTCTTGGATATGACTCTAGTCTAGATAGTTGGTAACATCCAACCTTCAAGGTGACCCATGAGGGTGGTCACACATTTTTTAGTGCTTTTGGGTGTGTTTCATACTTTTTTATGTTTTTTAGTTTGATATTGGACCTCACTATGTTTTATGGTGTGAGTTTATCCTAATATGATATGTGGGAAGGTTGATGGCTGGTGGTGCAACTCAAATTTTGTTTATGAATTGATAGTTTCGGAAAAATCAAGGGGGCCTCATAGAAGGTTATCTTAGTGTTGTAGGTATCGTGGAATAATGTAATGGAAGATGCTTTGGTGGAGTTTTCTATGCATATAGAGTACCACCAATATTATTAAATGGTATAGTTGTTCGTGGTTCTTTCCTAAGGGTACACTAATGTTTTTGATAAGAGGTAAGGGTTGTTTTGAATGGTTTTATCACATGGATTTCATACTCACATGATTTTAAAATGATTAATAGAGGACTCAAAGTTGTTTTGGAGTGTAATATACATGGTTGACTGATGTGTGGTTATATTCTTTCGCTCGATGGTGACCCCCGAGGAGAGGGTGGTCAAGTGGATAAACGTGTTTGTAATAATGTTTTGGTTTTATGTGAGTTGCAAAGTCTACCTTAGTGCTAATGTGGCGGACTAACCAAGAGACATGGTCAGGTACAAACATGGGTGTTGTATTACAGATAAAAAAATGTTTCTTTGTGAGAGATAATTGGTTTGTTTCCTATGGTAGACCACTGTGTTTCAATTTCTAGTTGTCAGGGACTCATTAGAAGAACCCAAGCGGTGTGGAAGAAATGGTGAGACTTGAAATTTTGGTTCATGTCTACTTGGTGATTTTGTTGTGGAGCTATAGTTAACCATTGGTGGAAATCACACCTGAGTGGTATTTTTTAAGTGGGACGAGATGAGTTTGGTAGGGGATCTTGATATCTTTGGTAGGTCATGTGTCCCATAGTTAAACATTAGAAATGTATAAGTTGGTGGTGGTGATCTTATAAAACTTCATAGAATACCTCAACTAGTGAAGAGAATTCCCAATATCTTGACATCATCCCAGGTATGTTGAGAAGCTGTGGCTCACACCAAGAGACATGAATGTGTTTGGCTCGTTGAGTAACATCATGGGTATTAGACTCATGGAAAATGTATGCGTAGATCTTCATGTTGGGATTTACACCCTATATGGCATGGGGTGTAGTACATAGGATGGACTGAATGTCTCCAAATGTCATTGGTTCCATTCACGTAGGCCAGGAATGGGCACTGGGTGACGATCATTTTCTTGTTTTGGAAAAAAGAAAAATTCCCATTTCTAATCATGGGTTCAATTTGTGAGAAGGTATAATATATGGTGGTTGGAATTCATCATGGTCAGAAATGGTAACAACACTCCTATGGTGATGAGTGATAAGTATGTCCTAGATGTGGAGAGGAGAACATCGAGTTGATATAATGTCCCTATGATTTCAATGCGGAGCCTATGAGGTGCATATTGGGTTCCTCATAGAGGAAATGAGGGACTTGGATTTGGTGAATGCAGTGAAAATTGTTGGATTCTAGCTGAAGATGGTTTCATGTAAAGATTATGATATATGTGATAATGTTGTAGAAGGGTGTGGTTGGATATGATTACAGGTTGTGGCAAGAGAGGTTGGGTTCTATTATTCCAACGATGATTGTGGTTAAACTCGGGGTGTTTCTCTATGGGGGTTTTAGATCACCTTGATGTGAAGGGAACCATGGACATGTGATGTTGTGTCAGGCCAATGGTGAATACAATGATGGTCTAGAGGGGTATAATGCCATAATTATGGAATTAAAACAAAATTCATAGAGTCACCTTAGTGATTGTGTGGGATGATTATTATAGGATTTAATTTAGAAGGAACCTTATTAAGGTGAGAAGGGGGTAGCATTGAATTAGTAGAAGGTGGGGTGTTCTTGGATAATCATGTCTGGTGTGGTCCTAATTGAGATAGTAATCATTAATGGGTGTGGTGAGAGTGACCGACCTCTCAATTGATGTTATGGTAGAAATCACCTTCTTGGAAATGAAGTGTACTTGATGAAGGTCATGTTGGTCTTATTATTCAAATGGATAATGTAAGAATGTCCTACTAAATTGTTTTTATGGGATGGCCGGATTACATGGTAGTGTAGTGCTCCTTTAATTGTTAGGGTGTTGTTTGTTGGAACATCTTAGTGGATGTGAATGTTGGTCATGGTTTGAGTGGTCTTTCATCGAAAGTGGTGGTACCTTGTAACCAAATATGGTGGAAAATTCCTTAACAGATAAATGGTTAGATGATGAAGTCACTAGAGTTTTGTGTTGGGAAGACTCGAGTGGTCACTCATCAGGAGAGTTAGTACTAATAGATAGAATAGTCATGGGATTAGTCAGGCATGTACCATAGATTTTTGGATAGGGTTTGGATTTACAGTTGTGGAGTGAAATCATCAGGAATTGTTTTTGTAAGGATCATGTTTTTTCCTCCAGGTGACCCATGGTTTTGTCACCATTTGAGTTTGGAGAGTTGGAAAATGATGCTAAGTGATTTGGGTGTTGAATGGTACAATGGGTCCAGCTGATGGGGTGTTGATTGGCTCCTCCATGATAGTGATATGATGTGTGCGATGTTGACATGTATATAGAGTCATGAACTATGTTTTAGGCTTTCTTTTTGATGTTCTGGTGATTGGGTAAGGTAGAAGTGGATCTATCCTTATAGAGTTTTTAGGGTCATGTAGTGGGATGTAGTGTGGAATCCTTGAGGGGAATGTCGGTTCTAGGGATCCATGTTCAGTGTCCTTTTGATGTGAAACCCAAAACATTGAAGGTGAGAACGGGTAGGCAGGTCTCGTTTCTTGATATTTTGTTAAAGAAATTTTTGTTGAGACTCTTAAGGGTGTATCTAGGATGAGTTGTTATAAGGTTGGGAGGTTGTAAGATATTGGTTTCTTAATAGGGTATTTTATTATTTATGTTTCATTTAATGTCAATTATTTCGGTCTAAATAAGTTTTTACCACACTCATGGGATGACCAACGGTGTTCTGGGGGTTCAAGACATGAATTGATGGGGAAAATGTAGTTTTTGTTCATATGGCATGATTTTTGAAGAGTTAGTGTAAACAGTACAGAGTATCCCAAGTAACCATGTATCCATGGATAGAGCATTTCACATCGTTGGCGCACGGTTAAGGAAACCATGCATAATTCCTAGAAATCCTTTTCATGGGGGTGATTTTCATGAAATTAATTCATCACGGTTTGAAAACAGTTTGGAAACCCGTTCTCGTAAACCATAAATATGGTTTTTTGATAAAGTGGGTCATTCATGGTTTTCACAAGGTTTTGAATATAGTGTAGTTAAACCGTGTGGCCCAAAAAATATAGATACTTTACAAGACTACCAATCCTGGTTTATAAACCCCAACTTGAGTTACTCCTCCATTCCACACCCTATAACCCTATTGATAAGCTTTTGCGTAAAAATATTCCTAAGGGTGGTTCTCCATCAATTATTGGTTGTTTTGAGTGACATTGGTTGCATATCGAAACCCCTCATGAGACTAATATCCTCCTTTTATCCTCTTTTATATTTGATTTTTTATCTTTCTCTCATCTCTTATTGAATCTCTAACCCCCACGCCCACATCTGCGTGAGATTTAGGTTAAGGATTTATGGGGTGTGCGAGTCTGGTCCAAGGCTTTGACTAAGGATTCATTCATCATCAATTTCAAAATATGTTTTCAACATGTTATATATATAATTTTTCAGTAGATTTGTGCATATGAAGATGTGTTCTAGCTTTACTATTTATTTGATTTAGATTCCATTGGTATGATTTGGTAGAATGATCATCTATTAAATGATTTGAAACCCTCACGATCCCTATGGGATGTGTTGATGATGATTTGACCAATTTCAGGCCACCCATGGGTTTTGTAAACGTTTTGGGACGTATAAATTGACAAGGTCATGTGTGGAATTGATGCGTGATCACATAGGGACAATGGTGAACCTGTAATTAAGGATAGTTGTATTGATGTTGTAATTTCAATGTTTTTTCTAGGTTTAATAATGGCTTAAATGGTTTCATGAAATGACTTCAAAATGGGTTAATTGTGTTAAATGGGATTTTGTGGAATGGTATATGTTTTATGTTGAAAAGAAAAATTGGACTTTTACATATGAAATAATGATAATTTTAAACATGAAAAGGGTTGTGAATTGAGAACTTTTAAGTGGTTTCATGAGGAAATTGATAAATATGGAATGAGATAATACACGGGAAATATACATGAAATGAAAAATGTGCTAAAATGGTTGATTTATTACCATTTATGAATATTTACTATGGAATATGAGTTGGTGAATGATCTTAATGTTTTAAGGCATGAGATGTCGAATTTTCATAAATGAATGTGAAATTTAATTGTTAAATGTGATAATGGGTAATGGAGTAGTATTATTTTCCATGTTGCTTCTTATATAATGTGATTAATGATTTATAATGGCATTGGTTATGATATGTTAGGTTATTTTATAGTTGTGGTGATTTGATAACTAAGAATGTGAACATATCTTAGTAGAGTGGAGTATTGACTAGAGGTTCTACGACCACGACTCGAGTTTGACGTAGGCACTAAACTCCACCCCAAAATGCACACGTTAGTGATGAGGATAGAAGATCTATTCAACTAACGATTGAATTCCACCTGGACTGAGTCATTGAGGCGAGGATAAAATGTTAATGTGATATGTGTATCCCTAGTGGGATTAGGACATGATTTATTTACAATATAAATTGTGATTGATTTCTATAGACCCTTCTATTGATTGTAATTATTCCTAACCCATGGAACATGAGATCAAATAGGATTATGGAATGAATATTGGATAAGAAATGATGTTGGGATAAATTTTAGGTATTCATTAATTAGTCCATGGATTTCTAATGTCACCCCAATTTTCCTTTGTTTACCTAAACATATTTTATTATTTCAAACACTATCTATTAGTCTTGATATTTTGTAGACACCAGTGCTGGTGTAAAACTGAGTTTTTTACTAACACCATGCTTGGGCCTCTAATAGGTACCGTAGATGATCACTTTGTTTTAGATCAGGTTAAGGGAAAATGCCCTATAGTAAGATGTTGAGTTCGGCTCAGGATGTACATGGAGAAGGATCCAAACATGGATTCATAACCCATTTGGATTTTTGTACATATGTTTTATTTGAGTTTATTTCTCTTCCACTAATATAATGGAATTACATTGTTCTATTTTATTTGTGTTTGTAAACCATTTTGGAATGGTTTGGTAATGCATGTTTATTGGATTTTTATATTGTTTCCTCTATTTATCTTGTGATCTGTTGTGGATTACTTTGGTACGGTGGGAATAGTCTCCCCATGTGACTTATTAAACCCTTAATTTTTGTCAGCAACCTATAACATATGAGGAGGTGTGATTGAGGTCATGGGACGACATGGACGGGGGCATTGGTTTACTCAATTTCAATTCATGGACACTATATATATTTTGAAATTTCAATGGTGGATTTGGATAACATTCTCTTATTTATACCTCCATTATTCATTTCCTTCAAAATTTTGTTATTTTTATATATCTAAGAAAGAGTTTTAGTGGAAATTTAAATAAATAATATTAATATCTTCTTCATTAAGTGGGGATTATTATCATCATAGAGAGAGGAATACCCAAGAGGATGATCATAAGAGGTTCTATGTAGACTCGATGAAACGATTATTCCCAGTGTGTTTTTTTAATATTATTATACTTTGGTTTATTTTTAATAACCAATAATCAATTCATAAATTATTTATTAATATGTTATAGTGTTAGATAGGACCATAGGGAATAGTATCAGAATGGGTGAGGAATGTAAGATATTGAATGAGGATGTGCATATCATGGCTTGTGTGGCAACACCATGTTTTAAGTAGGTTTCCCTAGTAAGATAATTTCATTTGCTTTTTGTTTAATGGGTGTTAATTCATGAATAACTTCATATGTTTGGGTATAATAAATAGGGTTCAAGATAAATAGAAGTTCATATAAAGAATGAATTCTTACATATTGTTCCAAGATTATGTTATCCTTAGTACTTGTGTGAATTGGGATTTCTCAATGATTTTGTTTCCAATGGGTTATGGTTTCTACTAGGTTGGGGAGAGGACATGTGCTAGTATTAGGGTATGATACATGGCATGGGTCATCCAAGGATAAATTCCTAGATCTACTGAGTATAAATTTATGCCATGTCATTGGGTGATGATGAGTAAAATGGTCGGATATCTTTTTATTGACATATCACTCCATAATTTTTGCTAAATATATTGTTGGTTATTAAGAAGTGTAATATATGTTCCTCATGAAATTTTTTGTGTTAATTAGACCAATTAAATGGGTCATATTATATGAGATATCCCGTATGGTATGTGATAATAATACATTGTGAAAATATTTTAATATGGTAAAAAATTTCAAATTTAATTTCAAAATAATATTTTTATGCGGAATTTCACCAACTAATTATGTCCAAAGTTTGTTAGGGCATTTAGAAAATGTGGTCCCCAAGGGGGAAGAATATAATTTTTTTATCATAGTATAAATTGAGGACAATGATCCTAGGAGAATAAATCCGTACTGTTAATGTGGAGGGAACTTTTATAGACTACGAGATCTTATTTTTACTTCATAGCTGTATTGTAAATGTTTATTTTTGGTATGATTTACCTGAAGATGTTCCCTAGTGATTGTCCACATGTTGAGTGAGATAACACTAATAAGACTATATTGTGTGATATAGGGTTGTATATGTCTGTAATAATTAACCTACCTACATGGATAGGGTTGTGGTCAATATGTGTTGACATACCCTTGTTAACAAGGTAATTTAATGGAAATATCAGAGTGGGAGTGTATTTTTCAACTAGTTCATGTGAGAAAATACATAGAATAGGGGAGTGGTTTAGTTGTAATGGTTTTCTAGGTACGTGGGTAGAGGATGTGTTTTTTGAAAATTATTTGATATGTGGTTCTTTTAAGGTGTTAATGGGGAAATATATGTATTTTAGGTGTTGATATATGAGATATGATACTGAAAATGATTTTGAAGACCTCAGATTGAGTGGGATGGTGTAATCATGGCATAATTTAGTGAAAAGGGAATTTCAAGATATTGATGTGGCAACTTATCAGAAACCATCAAATATTTTTTAGGACATGATGGACTTCCTACCCATATTCATTCAGAGTGGCATCAGATATGGTTTGAAAATAATGATTCACTTATGAGATTTTTTTATTGTGTCAAAGAAGTTTTTTGATTTTTTATAGTGTCCTAATGAAGACATGATGACCCAAAATGTGTTTTGAACTCATATTGAGTAACAATGGAATTGATAGAACATGAAATAATTGTGAGAGATATTATTGTATATAAATTATTTCCTCATAAACAAACATTCCTATGATGAAATATACTAATGGTTATTATTAATACGCAACTGATTTATATGATTATATCATACAGAGAGACCCTAATTTCCTTGATGAACTTATGATTACTTTTACATTAGGTCATGAGAGATGATTTAGATCTACATAGAGTAGATTGATGATTTTTTAGATATTGTGCGTAGTGTGTACGTGGTTTGTAAATAGGCCTATTGTATATATTTTTTGTTTTAATTTTTTATGATATCAATAATGTCATTGATGTATTTTAGGTTTTATATGACATCAACATAATATTGATTATATATGTGTTTTCATCTATGTACTCTAATGTGAGATTCATAGTTGTTTTTATTGCTTATTGGAGTCTAATTTGAGGTCATTGTCTCTCAATTACATGGATCATACCCCCACAACTTTTCCATAGCCTTTGGAATATGATGTGTTATATGTGATGTTGCATAGATCCTCGGTCTAGTGTATAGATTATTAGATTTTAGACCAAGGTATTATGTTAACATAGACCCACATTAATTTTTATTTTTTGTATTTTTCACTTAAAAAATCTCTTTACACTAATTTTGAATCAAGTTATGGTAGTTTGAATGAAACTGTATAAGGCATGAATTGTGATTTATCCAACTATCTCGTTCATAGAAACATAACATTATTAATATTAGCATTATCATATGTATACCTCAAAATTATGAATCATATCTTATAAATACATATTAATTTATTATCTTAATCATGTTTTGAATTAATATATAAATAACCATATATAATAGATTTACTTTATTTAAAATTTATTTCATTCAATAAATATTTTTCATTAATAATAAAAGTAGACAGTGGAAATGACCAATATGAAAACATATAATACAAAAATACATCTAAATAAAAGATATTAATGGTATGGTTAGTTAGTTACTAACTATTTTTGTATTAATAAGAAAAAATAATACTAATATTATCAATTTTAGGATTATGAGGTTGTAGATATTGATGATGATATTACCATTTACATTGAATTAATTAAATAATAATAACATGGAAATAACATGAACGAAGATGAATATGATGGAATCAATTCACGATAACATAATTTGGAACATTGATGGTCTATTGGAAAGATCAATATTGATATGGTGGATGTTGGACTGTAAGAGGAATGAAGGCACAAATTATAAAATTATATTCATTTAAGTTATATTTTATAAAAATTTATTTAATAAAAGTTAATTGTATTGTTGAGAAATTTTTTTACATATTTTTACTCATAAATTAATTAGGATCGTAATATACATTTTCACATATTTTTTATTTAATATATCAAAATATATATCCTTAATGGATAAAATATCCAATATATTTATATGACCTATCCAAATATTCTTAATCGTGATAATGGAAACAAATTAAATAATAAATTAATGGATTTATGTTTAATTTGTGAGTATTAATATTCATCGTACATGTGTAATCCTTGAGAATAGATTCATCACATTTGATGTTATGAAATGTACATAAAAATGGATTAGTGAGAACATAATAGTTTTTGTAATCTATTTCTTTTTTATCCCATATTTAGAAAAAAATAATTTTTGAATAACATTGGAGAGGGATAATACTAATTTATTATAGATGTCAATGGGGATAGATTAAGGATATATTATCATAATGTTTGGGAAACTATATAAATAAAAATATTAAATAATTAAATTTAATTGATTAAATGAAAGGATATTCAACTATTGTATAATGAATGATCATATGGAAGGATTTTTTTCACTTAAATTTAGGAAAATAAATCTTTGGATGTAATAAAAAAATAATTTTTTGTATGATTCATCAATTATTCGATTTCATGCATGTTGTTAGATATATTTTATAATTGTATTTTTATATGTGGATACCAAATAAATCAATGTGATGGGAATTGGATAATTATTAAAAATATACAAAATTAACATTACAATGGGTATATATATATTATTATCCTTAAAAATAAATAATAATAAATATTAATAGATTATAATGATTGTATCATATAATTCAAAAAATAAGTCTGTATATATCTGGATCAATTGAACAATTAGTTCGAATGAATCCTTACTATTAGTTGAATATATTTTATATATAAGTATATATAATTTAATAGAATTTGTGGATTAAATGTTTTCTAATAAACTAGAATATATCAAAAAAAATTGGAACCCTTTGAAATATTTTATAAAAAATGCGATGAAATTTATTTAGAAACCATCATTAAAAATAAAAATTTTATAACTCTCTTTAGATGATAAAAATGGAAGAATCAATAAAATATATATAGTGACATTATAAAAAAAATTAGGTTTGAATATTGTTTAGATGAAAATATTTGATTTCTAGAATACTGAAATTAAATTTTATGAAGCCAAGAACTTTTTTATATTTCAAAAAATATCATTTTTCATATTATCGCACTACAAGATATCATTGTGATCATTATATATTTGGGTTATTGAAGAATTAATAAATTTATATTTTTTTTATTTTAACAGTTCAATAACTAAACATTTATTTTTAGAAATATTGTTGAACATATTATTATTATTAAAACATTTATATTATCATTATCAATATTTAATACTTCGATCTCACACATCCTTATTGGATATGTTTTCATTTATAAGTCCAAATAAAATTTTGATTCCCCCTAAATATTTTGTATGATGGATGGATGAGAACTATTTGGGAAAAGAAAATAGAATTCTGATATAGCTATTATTTTTATGTATATCTTTTTTAAATCAACGATTACATGATGTATTTCAATCTTTATCATAGATATGGTAATAAGATCCTTTATTTTTAGAGAATCATAAAAAAAATTAGTTTTAATGGATTATAATATGTTGATCGGACATAATTCTTGATCATCTACAACCATCATCACTATTTACTGTGATATGAAATTTTCATTGATTACATTCATATTACATCATTTAATATGAATTTTATTTATATGTCATAACTAATCACTCCCATGATCATATAATGTTATTTTTTTGATGTGACAAATAGAAAAAAAAATATTGAAAAATTTTATTAACATACAGACCATAAATTCATCACACCAGATATTGTTATAGACTTATATTATAACAAGACAAATTTTTAACCCTATTAATTGAAACATTAGAAAGGATCAAATCAATTTTCCAATTATGTTAAATACAAAAAGTATCATTAAATTATCACAAGCGATAATTAGATTATATTATGGTTATGAGAACATAGTTAAATATCATATACAATTATTATGTGAATAATAAAAAATAAAACATATTTCATAGACCATGATTGATGGAATTAAGAATTTTCATTAAGTCATTCATGTTTAAAAGGTCTATGGACACATATTTAATAATACTCATCCACGAAAACATAACAAAATCATAATAATAAGGCATCATTATGTTGTATAAACATTAATATAGATAATAACTAATTTTTAAAAGGCTCACAACCAATAACCTTGAAAAATTGTGGAATAATTTTCTTTGTGTCTTATGTTTACTTATTATTCTCATATATTTCCTTACATAATATATAATACATCACCCAATTTTGAGGTATGATGTTACATACCACGAGTCATATAATAGTAAAGCTAATATATGTGTGAATGATAAATATTTAAACATTCATAAATCTATTTTGAAAAATATACCCCTTAGAATGAGATGGGTTTATTGAAAACATAAGAATAACAGGATCATAAAAATCTATTGAAATAATTTAATTTGGTATCAAGGTGGATCATCCTTAGTGAATTTGATGAAAAATTTAATGATGTCGACATAGATAAATCAAAACTATATAACACCAAAGAAAATATTAATTTAAAAAGTGAGAAATATTATCACAATTGTATGACACTAAACAATAAATGAATCATTTTAAAAAGGGGATGAAAATTTTATTTATAAGATGATAAAATAATTTATTTGAATTTTAATTAAGAAAAATGGATATAATATTGGGAAAAAACGTCATATGGAAAATACTATAAATTGATTTCGTTTCAAACATATGTAAAGAATGTTAAAAAATATCCTATTCCAGAACTGTTAGGAAGAATATATTTAATTTTATTTAAAATGAAGTCATTGTAAATTGTGAATGAACTCAAAAATGAATTTATATAAAGGTAAAAATAGTAATAAAATAATATAAATAATAGGGACATGGATGAGATATATTTTCATCTAATAAATGATATAAGGTTATTTTCACATACAAAACTCTATATGGAAAATTTATATACAATTGAAAAGTGAATTAGAATGAATACATTTAAACCGATAATTTAAAAATTGTTATTGGAACATATTTATATTTTATTTAGAAAAACAAGTATCCTTCGATTATAATTTTAAATGAACAAACATGACTTCAATGAGTTATTTGAAAAGAATCACATTCATATTTTTTATCCTTTGATTCGAAATACAAAAAATGATTGAAACAGAAATAAAATTTAAGTAACATGAATCGAAATTTAAAAATTATATAATATGTAAAATTTGTATTATATATGCTATATAAATAAAAATGGAAGAATGAAAAAAAACATGTATCAATGATGGAAATTTGAAATGGGGAACCATTAACTTGGAATTTTTCAAGGCAGAACATGCTATAAATCCAAATATATAAAATATATATTTATTATTAATATGGATAATAACCACATTCATAGTTATTTAACATTATAAAATTTTTTGGGAAAAATATATGAACCATATATAAATATTTTCTTTTTAAATATAAACTTTAGGTGTCAATTAATCTATAATCACATAAATGTTTCATATTAGTGGTTCAAATCCTTATTCCTCATTAATTAGTTCCTAACACATATATAGTTCATAAAGATGTATCACATTTATTTTTTATATATTTATGGTTCCCTATGGTAATTTGTTTGAACTCATGTAAATGCATTTCATTTAACACCTAAAAATTATAATTTTTCTTCAGAACAGTGATTCAATTAGTAGAATTAATTTTAGTAAAATTTATTCTTATATTTATGTAAATTTAAGAATTATAAAATCATCATAAAATAATAAATATTATATAATATTACTAATAATTGTTTTTTCTTTGTCATTAGAGATATAAAATTTATAAAATCATTAATATTAGTGCTAAATCCAATGCAACAATTAACATTTATAATGACTAAATGTGTACTTAAATTATATATATCATAGTTCTAATATTTCATTTATAGAATCATACTGATTATAAAAAAATGTTCTGAAAGTAATAAACCAAATTTATGATGATTTTGATTATGAATATATGGAATAATGGTTATCCAAAATATAATTCTCTCATCAATTATTTTAATGTCAAATTAGGGTACATAAACTATATTAGGGGTTTGGAAATAATTATAATGATCATAAAAAATAATAATCCTTTCATCAGATCCCATCAATCAATCCTGATCAAGAACATTGATTAACAATTCACAAGGATTTGAGATATTAAAATTCTTCAAATATGATTTAATAAAATAGAAACTTTACCATTGATTACAAATATTAATGTTCTAAAAAATTTCTCATTGAAAGAAAGTGAACATAAAAATGATTTAGTTATAAATTTATATTCTCCAACCTCCTCATGTAAACCATCATTTTTTAGAAAAACTCTATGGTTATATTCTTATATTCTAAGACTTAGTTATAATGTCTTCATATGATATCATCTTTAACTAAGATTTTTTAGCAAACATCCTCTAATTAAAATTCTCATAGAATAATTAAAATAGTATAAATTCATTATCCTGTAGAGTACCCTATATTTATTTAATAAGATTTTATTTATATATTTGGTTGAATTAAAATCATTATCTTTTTGTTTTTAAACTGTTTTATCTTGATAGTATTTCCACTGCCATTCGATGATTATCTAAATTGTTAGTAAAGTTGGTCTTCATCATATGATACATACTTTTACTATTTCAGTTAGAAAATATAAAAAAACTATTTGATGAAATACGAAATCATCCATCAAGAGAAAAAATTACATGTATCTCTAATTATAATGATCCATCTAATCATCTAGATTCATGAAATTAAAAAATATAATACATTTATAAATAACATCTAATTAATATTGTTTTGTACATCTAGTAATAATATATATTTTATATAAATCAGTGAGGGAGTTATTGATGTCCTTGAGTAAGGAAATACATCTATTATGAGTCACATGTATTATTATATTCTGCATTAATAAAAATCTCCTAGGTTCACCCAAATCTATTAGAACATTATTTTATATGTAGAATGATTACGACGCATTGTTAGTGAGATTCTCTTTTGAAATTTTTAACCATTTACCTTGATGAATTATTTATTTTATTACCTCTATATCTATATGGATTTGTGAAGGATTGATTAAATATTGTCAAGTGATTATGTAAAAAAGGTTTTGGAAACATTTTACACAAAAAATATCTCTCTTATAAATTTAATTTTACCATTTTCATTTCAAATTAATCTGGTTACACGTTGGAAGAGTGGGTTTTTAAAAATGTAAAAAAGGGAAATGGAATGTGAGTGGGTTTAATATGGAAAATGTGTAGAAAATTACAAAATTTATATATTGTATTTTAAGCATGATTTTTTCATTTCATTGATTTTAAATTATTTTTCTAATGAACCATGATTTTTTTAGATGTATATTTCATTATATTTTCATCATACAAAATACAATAAACAAAACGATTATTAATGAATGTATAACTTTAGGGTCATTATAAAAAAGGAAATATATGAAGAAGTCCATAAAATAAATACATAATTTCGTATTTTTCCTTCATAAATAGAACACTTTTTAACATATATAAGTGGATACACTTCTTCATATACTAGGGGAATGGAAATAAGAAGGGGTGAGATTACATTCTTAGTAAGGGTAAACAGGGAAAATATCAAACACAACATGAACATAAGAATGTAGAAACATTATAATAAAATTTTAAATCAAAACACGTAAGATATATATCAAAATATTTGAGTCATCGAATAAAACATGGTAGTTCATAAGGAATAAATCATAAAGGAACTTGATCCATTAGAAAATAACATTTGAATAAATCATTAAATTGAGCCAAACACATAAGCATGGAATATAATTTCTATATAATCCCTTTATCATTTCCATGAACATCAATGATGATAAAATAATTTACTGAACAATGTTCACTCCTCATTCCATCCCTTTAGTAATGAATCAGGATTACAAACTGTTCCATTCCTCTTTTACTAAACTAAGATCATTTCATGTTTCAGCCATATATAACTAAACTGAGATCATTTCATGATTCAGTATTTTCTATATCATGACATAAAAATATTAAGAAAATGAATTTTAGGGAGATATAGTTCCTACCCATCAAATAATGAAAACAATACATATGTTTTTAGATAAAAAATAAGTCATTCATCATATATTAAACCCTGAAATAAAATGAGTTTCATAAATGTAATTCAATCATAACAAAATAAAAATAAAAAAATGAGTTTCACTAATATAATTATATCATAAACATAAATATAATATATTAATAATAGAGAAAACATCATGGATAAATACGCCATTTTAAACAAATTTGGAATTTATGATATCACAAGAAATTAATTCTTGAGGAAAATATTATTTCATCTATGAATGAATTTCATTTTTAAAAAATAATGCCCAATTTTAGAAGAAAACATTTTATTAGAAAATATAATATTAATATTGTATTGGAAAATTCAATGAATTATGATTTCAATGAAAATTTAAAAATTTGTTCTTGCTATATAATTTTAGAAAACAATATTCTCTTACCTTTTTCAATAAGTTCAAAAAATTCATCCTTAGAGAAAATTAAAAAAATCCCATCAAAACGTTATTAAATTGTAATTAATGGTTATAAATGAACATAACCTATTGTAAAATAATAAATAATATATTATAGTATTTTATATATGAATCTTTGGAAAGGATGATAAATATAGAGCAGTAAATAATTGTGTATCAACAATGTTGGATAATAATGACATTGTTAAATTATCCCTTAAAATATGTCTTCATACCTTATTATGTATCATAAAATCCAATATAATAGATAAAATTTCTTAATAAACATATTATATAACCATATTTATATTTTTGATAACTTATTTGATCATATTAACACAAATTTAATTGTATTTCATTATTACTCTTCCTTCAGGCGTTATTTTCTCTAGGCTTTATCATATAAATCCTAGTAATGTTTCATGGGAATCCTTTATATCATTTACACAATGATAAAAAAATAATATATATCAAATATTTTCATTCTATAGATTTATATAATTATTCTATAAATGAGATAAAAAATAATTAATCATATTGTCTTGTGGAAATTGTAGGTCATATGTATTCAAAAGAGATGATATCATTCCTCTAATAATGAAATAGTAATGAAGTGGATGGTATATATTTTTCTTCATAGTAAATCTATTATAATAATAATAATATATTTTCATTATTTCTATCATTATACCCATCCAAGAAAGACAGTTGTGAAAAATAGATTACAGAATGATGTGGATATGGTAAGTCATATGTACACTCACATGGTGATTTTATTTTTTTTAGGATGGAAAAAAGGTAGAATATTAATTTTCCATAATAAAAATATAATCATTTAACATATTTTATACTATATTTATTACATTATAAAGTAGAAATACAGTAATTGGATGTCCAAGAGGAAATATGTTTTAAAAAATTGGCAATGGATATTACCTCATCTTTGTTGAAATCCCTCTTGATCTCTTATTAATGGTATTAGAGTCGGTCTTTTGATTATAAAAACACCTCTATAATTTAAATAAAAAATATTGGAAGGTAAAATTTTAGGGGATATCCTATAATTAATACTCAATATGAAGTGAATAAGTGAGGTAGTAGGTGAACTTTTATAATTGAGGAGAGGGTCACTTTTGGAATCACTAAAAATATTAATTTTCAACTAAATGAATCCATATTCAAAAACATAAAAAATATAAAATTATTTACTGTAATAAGAGATAAGGCTTTAATATCATTATCAAATAAAATTTAGAAAAGTTTTTTGGTCAACATAAACCTTTTCATTTTAATTAACTCCTTGTTATTATATTTTATTTTAAACTAATGAAAATAAATATCCAAAATTATAAAATTTTAATTTTTACTTAAATGATGTCATATAGACCAAAAATGATCAATTCGGACCATATAAAAAATATTTAATATTTTTTAAAAATAAATATTAAAATTTTTAAATAATTTGGTAAAACATGATTTTTAACCAAATATATATATTTTCAATTTTAAAACTATTAATTTCAATGATTCTAAAAAATATCAAGATAATTTTTTGTCATATAAGAAATTTTTTTTTTATCTCTAATGGGTCAATATATTCTAAAAAATTTAATATATATATCAATAACATCAAATTATTTTTAGTTTATTAATATTAATAACATTAATTTGATATTTCCATTAATAAAATTATTTATACATCAACATTGTGTAATTATTTAATATACTTATTTTTTGTGTAAATATTAACAAATAAAATACTATAATGAATATAAATCCTATATATTTCATAATAATAATTATATTAAAATATATATTATGAAAAAATCATTCATTTAAAAAGTTAGATGTTTTAAAACATTAATGTGACAACTTTGACAATAAATTTGATAAAACATTATAAGTGTCATAATTTTTTCCATGTGTCTCCAAATGGTGAATAACTTGACACTTGGTTGATTTGGTTTTAGATATACTCAAAAAATAATATTTTTTGATTTTTTGGTCTATTATATGTTATTATAATGTTAGTTAAAAATTTTCATTTCCTTTTTCATCAATTTAATAATGTTGACATCTTTATTGTCTCTTTATATTAAGTATTGATATCCTAAAACAAAAAAATAAATTAACATGATATGGAGAAGTATTTTTCCCATAAAATTGGTAATTATAGTACATCTTATCTTTGGTATATCCTTATATTAAAAACAATATAGTTATAAAAATATAAGGAAGACATATTTATTTTTTCTATAATGAAAATATATTAAATGCACTAATCTAATTTAATTGGCTTCCAAAGGATACCATTTAAACACTAGGATAATTTAGGATTGAAAACAATAATTAAAGGATATTATGACAAGTATTATGGTAATTTAATAATAATATTTTCACCATTAATTACTTGATTTACCATTTTACTGTATTAATAAAAAAATTACAGAAGACAATATTCATATTTACCAAAATAATAATAATTATGTGTATGTATTTCGGACCCAATTATTCCAAATTATGAAACATTTTTTAAAATTCTAAACATATAAAATTCATTAATTAATTTAAAATTAGTCATGTTGTTATAATTAGAAAATGGGTTTTAAAATTTAAAACCTCCAAAAGAATGAAATTTTCCATATATAAATTAAATTAAAATTTAATTATAATGACATAAATTATATTAGATAATAACAATACAGTTTATTTTTAATTGAAAACTATTCAAATATATAATTTAAAAGTATAAATTAATTTAATAGAATGCTATCTTTCCTTTGAAATGCATTATTTTTTTACTATTTATCAAAACCTGAAACATAGATGAAAAATACAAGAAATTAAAAAGAAGTAAATTTTGATACTAATCATCCAAATAATAATCATATTTTGTCATATATAATATAAAAAGTATTAACTCTATATTTAATATGGGTGTGCAATCAAATGCCTCCATAACATCTGTTTTGTGAAAGATACATATTTTATCCAAAAAATTGTATTTGTTCATATATAATTAACACAAAACATATATGATATATTTTAAACATTACATTTAATATAATATGTAATGCCCTGATCCCAATTACCCAAAGTCGATGCATTATTACATATCATTGGCATGATCACAAAGGATCAAGTCTCGAAAGATCGATTAGTTTAGTAGTATTGGAAACAATAGATATATTCATAATTATAACATTACATCATAAGGTAAAAACACTAGAACAACATCTTGTCTTCATATCCCCTCATACTACCCCTACAGGTCATTCTTAAATTATTTCTTCACATCCTGGGATAAATAATACATTGAAAGTGGTGAGCTCAGATGCTCAGTAAGGATAACAATATAGCAGAAGCTTTCAGAGATAAGAATAAACACATAAGGCAATGTATAACTAAAACAAAAGCCTTTTAAACATGAAATTCAGCATAATATAGAAAAGATAAAAGGAAATAATGTCATTTAGTAATTCACATGGATATTCTACTAGTTGAATAATCACTTTCAATATCAATAACCACTTTCATAATGATGAAATGCAAATGCCAGACTATCATAACCACGTAGCCAAGGCCTCATGCCGAGACTAACAATAAGATTTTGTCATGACCTCATGCCAAGACACTAGTTTGTCTAATGAGACCTACCAATGCATCAAAGAGCTATAGCGGGCTCCACCTGTCACTTACTATGTCCAATGCATTCCTAATAAGAAAAGTTTGAATCATAACATAAACATTCATATTAAAACTATCATACGTAATGTCAATAATTTATCCACAAACCATGAATTATATAAAAATAGCACATCCATAGTCTAAAATAACTCATTAGATACAGTATGAAATATTTTATTGTATCCTATTAACCTCAATCGAGAATAATGAAGGATATTAACATAGATGAAAATAATCATCAATACTATTAGAGAGAATGATCCCCCTTTTGTTGAGAACATTTAAAAGTCACACTATTTTTCATGATGTCATTTAAAATATATTTATGAATCAGAGTGTCCAAAACCAATTTTAAACTTTTAAAAGGAATTTTGATTTGAAACCATTAATGTCCATATAAATAAATCCTTAAACCCATTTTTAAAACATGTACATTAATGAGAAAGATTTAGAATAATAAATCATTAAAGCATTTTAAAATTATATTTTAGTTAGAGTTCCTAAACAAAATAATGACACTTGAATACAAATAATTAAGGTAATAAAAAAATTATAATATCATGAGAATAAAGTGATTCATGATATACTATGTCAAAGTATATTATATACACTATATAAAAGTGATTTGGTGTATAACAACAATAAAGTCTCAAATGGAATGTAAATTGAGATGAAATCTCTCATAAAGGCAGTATACTTAGGTTAAAGATAAATCAATGACATAATAATGTGTGAAAAAAATAAATACACTCAATATGATTGGAAATTTATTGTAAAACAATCAAAGGACATTCACACATATTCATGTAAAAACAACACCAATGAATTAGATGTTTAACTCAATAAATCGAGATTGAGTTAAAATTACTCTTATCAAGTTCATATCGATGACTTGAAAATTTATCAATGGAGTGATTATGTGTAGCAAAAATATTTCCATAGAAAGGGGAGTTGAAATTATGACATAAGAAAATAAATAGTGATTTCACACATAATCATGGAGTAAAATAATCAATGAAGTATTCGTAAATCCGAATGAGTGGAAATTGAAATTTCAAATTCCCTTATCAATTTGGTAATTTACGAAACATACACCCATGAAAGAAGGATCATACAATGATGATAAAAATATCCATAAATTAAACTATTTTACACAATGAATACAATCATGGGATGTAGACACATGCAATAAATAAGTAGTGAACAATTGAAATCTCACGAAATTAAAAGTTAGATAAGAAACCCCTTTCTTTGTACATTTTACTTGGTCGAAAGTAGGTTAACCTCATGTATAATGGTGAAATAATTGTTATTGAATTATAAAAATAATAATTTACATTAATATGATATCACATATGATCTTTTAACATTTATTTGTTAATAATATCTTAGTATTATCGTCGTTTCGGGTGTTAACGGATTCATTTTACATTATATTATTTGTTATGCGAGCCGTATTTGTTATGGATGGGATGTATATTATTTATATCCAGAATTATATCATGTATCTAAAAATCATTTTTATTCATAAAATTAAATTTAGTCTTGATTGAATATGATGGGGAATGATTCTCATCGCGTTTGTGGAGACGATAATCTGTACGTAAGCACGAGCGATAATATCATTATTTTGATATTAAAATAATATATAATTGGATGGTATATCATATATAATAAATTATTATCATGTTATATTTATTATTTATATGAATTAAACATCATTATTATACCCATCCATATAATAATATATTGAATAACAATTACACCATGACGTGGAGACGATAGGCCGTACGTACGCACATATAGAAATATGTCATTCAAAGGATCGATAGAATACTGAATATGGTTTTACCATATTTATAATAACATAAAAATATATATAAGATACTGGATTTATTATTTTTAAATGGAAATAACAAAGAAAGAAGAAGTGGAAGAATAAAGGAGCATGAAAGTGGGTGGTGAAAACATTACCTCTTCTTCGGGTTCTTCCTTTTGATTTGATCAATAGGGGTCCATAGGTTGGATTTATGATGAAAATATGGACTCTACGTTTAGGTGAGGGATTTTTAGAGACTATTTGGGAAGGGTTTGTTCAATCCAAAAGGCTTTAAATGAGTGAATTAGTGATAAGGGGGACTGCCCTTTTATAAGAGGGGTGGGGGGAACCTTAGGAAAAGTAGAAATATTATTTTATAATAAATTCATATTTGGTTTCTAATGGCCCCAAAGTGGATTTTTAAATGTTAAGGTGGGGATAGGTCCAAAAACATTCAACCAATAGATTTTAGATAGGTTCGGGTAATTATATTAACCTTATCTTTTTGTTTTAACTCTTAGTTAATTATTTTGACATTTACCATGTCAGTTGTATTTTAATATTATATAGTTAATAAACATACTATATACATCCAAGAGACCCCCAGGTAGTCCATTATTGATACACCTATCATGATATAATTATCTTGGGAGATCCTAAGATTACTAATAATTGAATATTAATTAATAATATAATATTTTTTTTAAAAACGCTTTTATGTCAATTTTGACACTATTGGGTATTTTGTTTTTGATTAATTTTTAGCAGCATTATTACTTTGAACCAAATTCATATAACCATACCTAATATTCCATATTAACCTATATAATTAGTGTAATTCATAAATAGATTCAAATTTCATTTATTTTGATTTTTATAATATCAATTATTTTAATATTTCATTAATAAGGAAAATAGTGCATCACTATTGTGTCATAATAAAGTTAAAATCTTTAGTGTCTAAAAATTATAAATAAAATACCATTATTTCAGAAATATTTTTTCCTTTATAATGAATATCTATAGTCGAATATCCAACATATATAACCCTATGTAATTTTTTTTTTCAAAAACATATATGCTTATGTCATTTTTGTATTTATTTTAACTTATTTAATATAAAGTGTCCTTATCACTTACAAGTGGATCCATGGGGTCCCAAAATCGACCCAAAGATTACCATGGTCGGAAATGTATCAACCAATAAGGTTAGGACATGTTTTTCGGTAAATTGATATTATTATAATATAATTTTTTTACCGTTATTTACTAGATTTACCCATTAACCATGGTAATAAAATATTTACCGAAGTAATTATTCAAAATGTCTAAAAATAAGATTTACCTATTTACACAATTTAAACATCATGATTCATAATTTTGAGTCTATTTTTCCTAATTAAAAATAAAGAAGTTGCAGAAATTAATTGAAATTTAATTCCCGCTGTCAAAACAAAAAGTGTGTTTTTAAGAGATAATAACTATCAAAAGATTGACACTTGTTTATGACCAGTTTAAATGTGAAATCATGTCCAATGACCAAAATTGTAATAAATGGTAAAAATATATTCTAAATATATTTTAAATCCACTCAAATTCATAATGTATCACTATTAATTATTTCAATTTAAAAAATTTGTTCTCAATATAAATTTAATAATTTTCACTATTCATCAAAATATGAAAGTAATCCAAAAAGTACCAAAATTTCACCCTAGGATAATTTCGATATTTTGAATCTCAAAATGAAGTCCATTTTGAAAGATAAAACTTATAAAATTTAAAAACGTGGGTAATACTATTCATAAAGTGTAGTTTTAGTAGTTGTGGTGTGTGTTAGAACTTGATTTGCGTACAACACACGCTAATGTATTATTCAGCGAGAAATGTACCATGGAAGATTGGGGTGTTACATTTTCCACTCCTTCAATAAATTGAATCCTCTCAGTTTTTAAAATTTTTCTTGGGAATATAATGGAAAGTCCCACATCAGAAAAAGAGTCCATAAAACTATCACTTTAAAAGAACGAAAGAGAAGTACAATGGTCACCCGAGATAAACTATACTAGGATTCAATGTAGAAAAAAATGGATATGGATGATAAAATAAGTGTCAAGATCTGATGGAGAGGGAAAAGTAAATGGAAAACATTATTTATTTATTTATATTTTTTAAGTTACATTTCATAAATATGGGAAATTCATTTCTGAGATTGTATAAGAACATAAAAAGACATACTTAATTTTTAAGTAAAGATTCATTCTTTAATAAATTTCTACTACTAACTTATTTTTAAACGATGAGTCTTCCAGAAGACATTCTCACACTTTAAGAGCTACAAAAAAATTCTTATAGAATCACATGATCCATGAATATGAAACTATATATTTACCTTGTCTTTAGAGATTAATAAGAACCAAAATGGTTATTATAAGATCTGATGATCCCCCAAAAGGTTATTTCATTAGAGAAAGAAACAACAATATTAAGTTCTAAAATTAAACCAAAAATACCCCAAAGTTAAATAAATAGCATTCAATAAATAATTGTCCTTAAAATCCTTTAATAAAATCCAAAATAATATTGAAACTCAAAACATAGAAGAATTTGGTTATGTAGTCTTCCATGTAAAATGGTATCTCCAAATGACATCAATTAATCTTAATGTCACATACCTAAAAGTAATTAACCTAATAACATATTCCCTATTATAGGATAATCATTTCCATAAATAACCAAAATCACTATAAATCCACAATAAAAACATATATAAATCCACCATTACTCCTCAAATGAATTCCCATACTACTCTATTATCCTTGGACATATAGTGTTCCCAACAAAGCGAACATCTTCCAAAATAACATTTATCACTTAATAACCAAATCATTTTCCTATACTAAGGGTATTCATTTGATAAGACATAAGATCCCAAATCAAATTATTTTTGATCAATAAAATTATTTAACTAAAAATAATAGTCACACTAGCCAGGGAATTCACATAGTCCAGTGGTAGGCGATAAATCCCAATCGCACTTTGGTTGTGGGTTTGATTCCCACATATTTTTCCAACGCGACGGGTTGTCACATGGTCTGCATGTTGTCATTTTTTAAAAACTATTTTTTATAACATTACCAAAATGATATAAATTCCTCAAAATAACCATAACATAATTTAACCCCAAATGTTATCTTATACATTTCATTTTCATCCCAAATTATAATAACATGTAATTTCCTCAAAATTAGTGGTTATATAAAACCAAATGGTTATTGATAACTATATCCAAAAGAGAAAAGATAACTCTTCCTCAAATATCATTCTCACATGGAAAAATAAGGGTTACAAATACAAAATAAAATTATTCCAATGTGAACCCATCAACATGGAGCACTAATACTTTTTAAACATATCTCCAACCATTTATTTCAACATAGCTTCTTCTTTGACGAAGAAAATATCCTATAGAATAGGGAATTCTCTCGGGTAATGTCTAGGTCCCCTATATTTATGAAAAATGACTGTAAATGGATTCTTAAGACCATTTTTATCTTATTCTATAGTACTCTTTATTTTTCTTCTTATATTATTCGTTTTATGTCCTTCCTTCCTGCACATAATGAATTTCTTTGTCCCATTGAAACACTTTCCTGGGTGTATTCTTCCAAATTTCCTGCATGATGGAAATTAAGGAATCCTTTCTCCATGTTCTCCACTGCTGGAACTCTTATCATTCATCACCATTCTCTACTTTGTTGAGTCTGGGAATTGGTTAATATATATTATTGATCATATTTTTCAAAAATTGATTTGGCATGAAGATGATATCTTTTATGCCTATCAATATTCCATTTTGTTGCTCATTGCCACCACCGTTCTCACCTTGTACATCATTCTCAAAGTCACTATGACTTCCTTGGAATCCATCCATTGAATAAATCCAGAAAGCATTGTGTGAGTAATAGTAGTCATAAAATCATTTAGAGAATATCATGTCACCATATTCTCAATTTGAAACACATTAGGATTAACCAAGGTCATTTACTCTAATCTTATATATAATACCTAAAATCAGTTTTTAATGAAAATGTAAATCATCCTAATCATATCCCCCGGGAGTGTCGTAACAAAGAGTGCAACAAGGCCCATTGTCGTGCACTAGTTCCCGTTAGAGTCTAGCCTAAAGAGGTGTTTTCTGGTTTACCCCTAGGTACATCTGTGCTAGAGCTGCCTCTAACTACTCGTATCCAGACAGGGATTCATTTCATGGAAAACTAAAAAAATCTCTAAAATAAGAAAATTCTTGGATGTTCTTCTATACTAATCCTCAAAGTCCAACTTTGGTCTATGTGATATAATCTGATTTTATCTAAATCTAGCTTCCTAGATTTTTACTAAACTTTCTCCGATACCAACTGTAATGCCCCGACCCCAGTTACCCAGAGTCGTTACATTATTAAATAACATTGGCATGATCACAAAGGATCAAGTCTCGAAATAACGATTAGTTAAGTAGTCTTTTAAACACAAGATATATTCATAAGTCTTACAATAAATCATAAGGTAAAAAAACTAAAACAACATATTATCTTCATATCCACTCATACTACCCATATAGTTCATTCATAAATTACTTGTCCACATCCTGGAAAAAATAAGACATTGAAAGGGGTGAGATCAGATGCTCAGTAAGGATAATAATATAGCAGAATCTTTCATAGATAATCATAAACACTTAAGGCAATGTATAACTAACACAAAATCCTTTTAAACATGAACTTCTTCATAATTTGGCAAAGATAAAATGAAATAATTCCATTTAATTATTCACATGGATATTCTACTAGTTGAATAATCACTTGAAATATTAATAACCACGTTCATAATGCTGGAATGCATAATTCCAGACTATCATAACTACGTAGCCAAGGTCTCATGTCGAGACTAAAAATAATATTCTGTCAAGGCCTCGTGCCAAGACAGTAGTTTGTCTCATGAGACCTACTGATTCATTGAGGAGCTATAGCGGGCTCCACCCTTCACATACTAAGTCCAATTTATTCTTCATATGAAACTTTTGAAACATAACATAAACATTCGTACAAAAACTAGTATATGAAATGTCAATACATTTTCCATAAACCATGAATGTTATAAAAATAGCACATCCAATCTCAAACATAACTCATTCGATAAAATATAAAAGATTGTATTGTATCATATTAACTTCAATGTAGAATATTGAAGGATATTAACATAGATAAAAATAATCATCAAAACTATTAGAGAGAAATTATTCCATTTTTCTTGAAAACATTTAAAAGTAACACTATTTTTCAAGAAGTCATTTAAAATATATTTTTGAATCAATGTGTACCATAGCACTTTGAAACATTTAAAAGGAATTTTTTTTGAAATATATAATGTCCATATAAATAAATCCTTAAAACCATTTTTAAAACATTGACATTAATGTGAAAGATTTAGAATAATAAATATTTAAAACATTTTAAAATGATATTTTAGTTAGAGTTCCTAACCAAAAGAGAGATAGTTGAATACAAATAATTGAGGTAATAATAACTTTGTAATAACATTACAATAAATGGATTCTGATATACTATGTCAAAGTACATTATATACACCATATAAAAGTGATTTGGTGTTTAACAACAAAGGAGTCTCAAATGGAATGTAAATTGACATGAAATCTATCATAATGGCAATATCCTTAGATTAAGGATAAATCAGTGACATAGTTATGTGTGAAAAATATAAATACACTCAATATTATTGGATATTCGGTGTAAAACAATAAACGTACATTCACACATATTCTTGTAAAAACAACACCAATGAATTAGATGTTTAAATCAATAAATAGATATTGAGTTAAAATTACTTTTATCAAGTTCATATCGATGACTTGTGAATTTATCAATGGAGGGATTATTTGTATCAAAAGTATACCCACAGAAAGGGGATTTGAAATTATGACATAAGCAAATAAATAGTGATTCCACACATAATATTGGAGAAATATAATCAATGAAGTATTCGTAAAGCCGAATGAGTGGAAATGGAAATTTCAAATTCCCTTATCGATTTGGTAACTTAAGAAACATACAACCATGAAAGAAGGATCATACAATGATGATGTAAATATCCCTAAATTAAAGTATATTACAGAATTAATACAATCATGGGCATTACACACATGCAATAAATAAGTGGTGAACAATAGAAATCTCACAGAATTACAAGTGAGATAAGAAACCCCTTACTTTGTACTTTTTCCTTCGTCAACGGTAGGATAACCTCTTTTATAATAGAAAAATAACTGTTACTGAATTATAAAAAAATTAATTTACATTAATATGATATCATATATGATATATTAACATTGATTTGTTAATAATATCTTAGTATTATCGTCGTTTCGGGTGTTAAAATATTCATGTTCTTTTATATTATTTGTTATGAGAGCCTTATTTGTTATGGATGGGATGAATCTTATTCATATCCAAAATTATATAATGGCTCTAAAAGTCATTTTTATTCATCAAATGAAATTTAGACTTGAATGGATATTATTGGGAATGAATCTCATCGCGTTCGTGGAGATGGTAATCTGTACGTACGCACGAGCGACAATGTCATTATTTTGATATTAAAATAATATATAATTGGATGTTATATCATATATAAATAATCAATATCATGTTATATTTCTTATTTACATGAATTAAAGATCATTATTATACCCATCAAAATAATAATATATTGAATAACAATTACACCACGATGTGGAAATGGTAGGTCGTACATACGCACGTATGGTGAATTGTCATTCAAAGGAAGGATAGAATACTGAATATGGTTTTTCCATATTTATAATAACATCATAGAATATATAATATACTGGAGTTATTATTTTATAATGGAAATAACAAATAAAGAATAAGTTGAAGAATAAAGGAACTTGAAAGAGGGTGGTGAAAACATTACCTCTTCTTAGGGTTCTTCCTTTTGATTTGATCAAAAGGGGTCCATAGGTTGGCTTTATGATCAAACTAAGCCCTCTATGTTTAAGTTAGGGAAGTTGGGAGATTATTTTTGTAGGTTTTGGCCGATAAAAAAGGCTTTGAATGTGTGAATTAGTGAGAATAGCGAGTGTCCTTTTATAAGAGGTGTGAGGGGCACCTTAAGAAAAACTAGAAATATTATTCTATAATAAATTCATATTTAGTTTCAAATGGCTCCAAAGTGGATTATATATATTTTAATGTATGTATAGGTATAAAAACATTCAAACAATAGTTTTTAGAGAGGTTTGGTTGATTATATTAACCTTATCTTTTAATTTTATCTCTTAGTTAATTAGTTTGACATTTACCATGTCCATTGTATTTTTATATTATATAATGAATAGGCATACTATATACAAACCAGAAACCCCAATGTGGTCCCTTAATAATAAACCTATCATGATATAAGTATCTTGGGAGAACATTAGATTTTTACGAATTTAATATAAATTAATTATATAATATTTGTTTTGAAAACTCATTTATGTCAGTTTTGACACTACTGGGTATTTTGTTTTTGATAAATTTACAACATCATTATATCTTCGAACAAAATTCATATAACCAGTACTAATATGTCATATTAGCCTAGAAAAGTAGTGTAATTAATAAAAATAATCAAATTACATTTATTTTTATATTTATAATATGAATTATTTTATTTATTCATTAATTAGGAATATATTGCATCATTATTGCATCATAGATAAATTTAATTATTAAATTCCTAAAAATTAGAAATAAAATACCATTATGTCATAAATCTTTTTATATTTCTAATGAATATTTACAGAAGAAAATCCAATATATATAACCCTATGTAAAATTTTTTTTTAAAAAAGATATATGCTTATTTCATTTTTGTATTTATTTTATCATATTTAATATAAAGTGTCCTTATCACTTACAAATGGATCCATGGGGTCCCAAAATCGACCCAATGATGCCCATGGTCGGAAAGGTATCAAAAAATAATTTTAGAACACGTTTTAGGGTAAATTAATGTTATTAATATATTATTTTTTTACCCTTATTTACCTGATTTACACTTTAACCATGGTAAACAAAATATTTACCGATATAATTATTCAAAATGTCTAAAAATAAGAGATTCCTATTTAAAAAATTTGTACATCCTGATTCCAAATATGGATTCCATTATTCAAAATTCAAAACACAGAAGTGGCAGAAAATAATTTAAAAATAATACCCGCTGTGAAAACAAAAAGCGTGTTTTTAAGAGATAATAACTAACAAAGGATTGACATTTGTTTATGTCCGGTTTAAATGTGAAATCATGTCCAATGACCAAAATTGTACTAAATGGTAAAAATATATTCTAAATATACTATAAAACCACTCAAATTCATAATTAATCACTATTAATTATTTCAATTAAAAATGTTTTTTTAATAAAAATTTAGTAATTGTCACAATTAATCAAAATATGAAAGTTATCCGAAAAGTACCAAAATTTCACCCTAGGATAATTTAGATATTCCCAATCCAAAAATGAAGTCCATTTTTAATGATAAACTTTATAAAATTTTAAAAAGTGGGTATTACTATTCATAACGGCTAGTTTTATTAATTGTGTTCTGTGTTAGAACTTGAAGTTGCGTACAACACACGATATTGTATTATTCAGCGAGAGGCATAACGTGGAAGCTTGGGTGTTAAATATTACATAAATAATTGAATATTAATATATATTAAAATAGTTTTTATTATATTATAAACTCACTTATTTTCATTTTAATTGATTTTTCATAAAAATGTTATGATTTATTTGAAAGCTGTTTTATTTTATTTTATAATTAATTCCTCACAAAAGAGGTAATTATATATACTTGTGTAAAGAATTATATCTAAATGATATGAAAATATATGTGACAAAATCTAGTATAATGTGTTGTATACCACAAAGTATGCCATTTTTTCATGAAGCACAAGCTTATCTTGGTGTAGTGTACAACACAATAGATCATATAGATAAAAATAATATATCTCAAAATAATCTCACGGTGTTACATTATACCCCCTTAAATAAAATTTTTTCCTTGAGATTCATCTAGGTTATCAAATGTTTATTACTTGGAAATTTATTTTATAAAAACCCTTAGTGTAACAAAAATATATATCACTCCCTTTTAAAAAGGAATAATCATAAATGTTACCTAAATTATATCATAACTACTAATATACATATAATTACATATGTGAAGATATTTTTATGGAGGAAATGATTAAATAATCCTAGATATTGATAATGATTGCTGATCATAATAATTGTTTGATCCAAAGATAATTAAAAATTACAAATCCATAAACTAATGAAACAAGAAAGAGGTAATGGATATCATCAAAAAAATGATTATAATATTATACCCTTTTACATTATAATTACTTTTAATATTGTTTAAGTATTCCATGAGAATATAATCTTACTTTATTTTGGTAAAATCTCACTATTATCCTTGCCTTGACTAATTTCCACTTGATATATTATTCAAAGAAATGATGTTGAATTTTTCATTCCTAATGTTTTTACTGATCATGTGATCCATAAAAAGAGTGATAGGTCATTCTATTTTCCATTATAAAAAAAATGAAAGAAACAATTAAAAAATATTTTTATGTCTACCAATAGTGAGATAATAATTTATTCAAAAACATTTCTACCAAAATTTATATAAAACATTATAAAAATTTATATCATTGGAATAATTCTAAATGATGAAAATATAAATCATTAAAAATAGGGGCACTAAATCATATTATCTTTTAAATAATATATCATAAGGTACCTATTTTTGGTTTCATTACAAACATGTAAAAACCTTCATCATGTATTCTATTGAGCCTTGGTAATACCCTGAATTACCATATATCCATATTGAAAACATACATGTTTCTTCATTCCAAATCTTATTGGATATATTAATTCATTACAAAAAAGTATTATATATCATCCATGATAGCATAACACACTTGAATATAAATACATTATTAGGTAATAAGAAACATGTATCATTCAAATTACTTATTCATATCAAAAATATCATAATATTGACATCATTATCTTAAAATATGGGACATATTAATGGATATCATTCCCTTAATCATATATTTTTCCAAATATAAATCCTTTCCCATAAATCACTTTTCTTACTAATTATAAATATTCAAGATATCATTTCCAATCCTAAATGAAAAAACTTATTTTCAAAATAATTATATATTTCGTGATTCGTATAACATAATTTTTAATTTCTGAAAAATATAAACTTCATTTATTTAACATTATTCTTAACCCATTACTCAGGATCCATCATCATAGTATTTCAAAAAATATTAATATTGTTTTATGTTTCCTCATACTTAATATAATAATGATTTTTTAGGTTTAATGTAAAAATATTCATGAACAACCTAAAGCAATCAAATTATGTTAACAACAGCTTTATCTTCATCAGTATAACCAATATGTATACAACCATCATGATTATCATCATGATATTTCAACATAGAAAATAAATTTTCATAATTCCTATACATTTGAAATTTTAATCATTCATATTTAACCATGTTTAACATAGTTTTGACAATTATCCAAGACCAGAATGAAATGTTTGAGAAGTAATTATGATTGATGAAAAAATATAATTATGGTAAACTACGTATAATATTTCAATCTATGAAACCCTATTTTTAATCCTATGTTATTCAAGGATGCTTCAAAATTCAGGGATTAAAGCCTCTAGTTAGATATATTATTAGGGTCATTGCTAGACATATCCTTAGAAATATATAAAGTGATATCACTATCATTTTCAAACCTTAGTTTCCAAATGGTAATTAAAAATTTACTATGATACCAACACTAATGTTTAAGATTGACATACATGTAATTTATATTAATTTTAAAGAATAAATATGACGTTACAAAAATAGGAACCCAAAATCCATATTAGATTAGTTTATTTGTAAACTGGGAAATATAATCAAATGGTTCATAAAAAATATAAATTGTCCCCTACTTTTTCCATTATAAATAGATCTCATTTTTGACACATATAACACATTACCCTTCATTATATCCTAGGTAAATAAAACATAAGAACTGGTTTTCTCAGATGCTTAGTAAGGGAAAACAATGAAAATATCATATAAAAAATTATAATAATAATGTAGAAAACATGAATCTAACTTTTCAAAACTATACCATATTTATCATATACCAAACTCTTGTGTAATAGAATAAAACAAGGTTGTTCATGAGGCATAACACATAAAGGAACATGGGCCATGGAAAAATAGCATAAGAATAAAAATTGGAGTTGTAGAAAACACTGAATCATAGAATATTATATCCTTAATTTCTCATAATAATTTCCAGGACCACCATAGTGGATAAATTACATCACTGAACAATGTTCACCCATCGTTCTAGCCCATTATTACTAAACTGAGTTTAATTATATATCCAAACCTATATTACTGAACAAAACTAATTTCACATTATTCCACAATATTACTGAACCAAGACTATTTCCAATTCTAGACCTATCTATCACATTAGATATAAATATTAACCTTATTCATTAGGGGGAGATATAGGTACCACTGATCACATAATGGAAATCATACATATGTGTGATAAGAATAAAATAAATAATTCATCATGTATTAACCAATAAAATAAATTGGGTTTCATAAAAAGCATTCAGCGGGGACATTACCTATATAATAAAATCGGTTTTATAATGATAAATCCATCATAAACACAAAAGTACAATAATAATATTATGTATAATACCTTTGAAAAATATCCCTTTAAATAATGAATAACATATTAGATATCACTAGAAAATAATTTTTTATTAAAATATTCTTTATTCTTTAAAAAAAAATTTGTTTCATAAAATTGCACAAAATTAAAAAAAATGTTCTCTATTAAAATCAAATTTTAATAATTTATGGGATGTGTCAAGGAATTAAGGCATCATTAAATCATAAACATTCATTCAATACTTATAAATTATGAAACACTTTTCTCATACTCATTCTGAATAAGTCTACAGGTAACTTGTTTGGAAAATGAACGAATGATCATTTCAAAAATGTTTTGTAAAACTACACATATGGGTATAAATAACATTTAAAATGTAGAGTAACTATAAATATTTTCTAGAAACCCATTTTATAAAAATTGACATTGATGATAAATATACACTAGTAAATACATACTTATAAAAAATCCTGGATAATAATGACATTGTTAAATTGTACCTTACCATAATTTTTTCTTCCATTATTTGTACTGTACACTCTTTTATAATGTATTAAATAGAATTATAAAAAATTTTGAACACTATATTTATTTTTATGATATCATATGAAATCATATTATCACATGTTTAATAATATTTTATCATCAAAATTCTCTTTGAATTATTTTTTGCAGGTTTTGTAATTTAAATCATAGTAATTCTTCATTCGATTATTTTATATATTATCCAAAATGACAATAATTTAATTTATATCATATTTATTCATTCTATGCATTTTTTGGTAATCAGTTAAATGAGATCATGGAGAATGAATCACATCCTCTCTAGGATACAGTAGGTTGTGCATATTCACTAGTGATGATATCATTCCTTTATTAATGATTTTTTTTTGGATTGGAAGGTATATATATTATCCCATAATCAATACAACATTATAATAATAACATAATTTTACAATTTCCATCACTATAAATATCCATGTAATTTGTGGGGAAAGTTAAATTAAACCATGACATAGAGACGATTAGTCATATGTATGCAAGCGTGGTGATTTAAATTTTAATAGGATGGATATAAGGTGAAATATGGTTATTATATAAAAATAATAACATCTTAGATTTCATGTAATACAGTATTTATTATTTATATTTGAAAAAACATAGGAAAAGGAAGTTGAAGGAGAAATATGATAAAAAAATTTGGTAGAGGAGATAACCTCTTCAACGACAAACTCTCTCTATATCACATCTTAATGTCACTAGAGTTTGTCTTTTCAGAATAACATCAACTCTAGAGTGCATCTAGGTGGATTTATAGTGCAAATATTCAAGGAATATCAGTTTTTTAGGATCAATGTAATGTGATGATGTGAGGTTAGAGGTTGCATTTAATAATTTAGGTGAGGGGATCTTTTGGAATCTCCTAAATTATTAATTAATAATAAAATAAAACCACATCAAAAAAAAAATATAAAATTATATATTATATAAGAGTAGATGAAATATAGTTTTAATTAAATTTGAAAAAAATATATATCTGTTTTTAGAAATTTAATCATTATCATTTTAATTAATCCTTAGTTGTCTGATTTTAAATTTAACTATGGTATCAAACTATTCGATATTAAAATATGTTAATTTTTACTAATATAATGTCATTTAGACAATAAATTAGAAATTCAGAACATTATAGACTGTGTAATTATTATTTTTTATTTTGAAAAATTTATTATGATTTTTTAATAATTAAATTAATAGTAATTTTGATAAACGATCAATAGTGTCATTTTTTTACAATTTTCATATATGGGGTTTTAAAAAATATAATTAAAATATGTTATGAATAAAAAATATTTTATTATATCTATAAGTGTTCAGGGTCATGGATAAAATTCATTGGATAAATAAATTACAGCAAATTATATTTATTTTAATATTATTAATAAAACTAATTTTATATTTCCATTAATAAAATATATACTTCATACGTTTTGTATAATTATGTAATATAAATATTTTTTGGGAAAAAATTTAAAACAAAATACCATGATGAAATTATATCCCCTATATTCTATAAGAAATCTTATAATCGAATATTCCTTTTGGACATTCAAATATTAAATATTTCATATATATTAGAACATGAATGCGAAAAAATTTACAGTAATTTAGATAAAATATTTCAATTGTCATAATCACTTCTTATTATCAAAATGGAAAATAACTTTTCCTAAAAATAATTATTTCCTATATATAATCGACCAATAAGAATTTTCCACATATTTTTGTCTTTTCAGGGTTTTTGTTACTCTAATAAAATTTACCTTAATTATTTTTCATCAGTTTAATAATTTCTCCATCATAAGTGTATACGACATCAATGAAATTATTTATTTCCAAAAAAAGTAAAATTAATTTACAATTATAATGAAAAAAATTTATATTTGAAATTAGTATTTACAGTCGCTCTAACATTTTGTATAATCTCACATTTAAACTGATCTATTTATTAAAACGTAAATAATTAATAATTAGCTTTTCTATAAAAAAATATTAAATATATTAATATCGTCCAATTTGATTACAAATAATATCATTCTCATCCAATGGTTACATATTTAGAAAATATACATCCATTTATATTAGAACACAAAGGATATCATTCTCATCCAAATATACTTTTTTACTTATTTATAAGAAAAATACAAAATATTAAATTCATAATAATGAAAAATAAAAGAAAGGTAAAGACATGATTTTAACTAATTGATTTCAAATATGGAAAATTTTTTCAAAATTTAAATAATATAATTTGTAGAAATTAATTTAAAAGTAATCCCATTGTCAAAATGTGAAAATGCATTTTAAATGTTAAAACATTAAAAAGATTGAAATATATTACATCTAAATTCATTGTAAAATGAATGAATATGGGCTAAATTATATTAAAAGAAAAATATATTTTATATTTATTTTTTAAATAATTCAAATACTTTATTTATAACTATATAAATAAATTTTATGAAAAACATGTTTTCAATTGAAACACATTATTTTTTTTACTATTCATCAAAATGTGAAACATTTATGAAAATTTTCTAATATTCAACCAAAATTAATTTTGGCATAAATATTTTCCATAATAGGTTTATTTTTCAAATATAATATTAAAAATTGTTTTTAATTATATTGAAAAAGGGTATTTCATCAAAAGCCGTAAAAATGCATTTTTTGGAAAATATATCCTTTATCTGAAAACATTAATTTGCTGATATATATTTCCTATACAACATATAATATGAAATTTATAAATTATAATTTATTTATTAAATATATATTTCATAAATAAAAATAAATAATAGTGCTTTTATTATTTTATAAACTCACATATTTATAATTAAATATGTTTTCATAAAAAAAATATTTTACCTAGAAAAGGGTATTATTTTAATTTGTAATTAATTTATCACATAATAAATAATTTTATATACCCATTTAAATAATATTATTATAAACTCGGACATACATAAAATGACTTCTAGAAAAATAAGTTGAAATTTCCTATAACACCAACCAAGAATTGTGTTATGTATACAATAATCTATGTAATTATTTCATGTAGTGTAATGTCACATTGGTGTATAGTACAACACAATACATCAAAAAAATTAAAAAAATATAACTACCAAAATTCTCGGGGTGTTACAATGTGCATTGGGTATAGATTTGTTCCTGCATTCATCTTGAGTTATAATAACCACACATAGAGTTCATATTTTATTTTATATTGTGGTGTATGTATCACCTTGGTTTTGACCACCATGGGAAATGGTTGGCTATGTAGCAAGCAATGGTATGTGAGGTCACAAGCACATGCTTTGTAGTAATGTTTTAGTTCTGGTTTTGTTGTGTAGTTTGATATATCTTATAGCTTGGTAAAATGATTTTATATTCAGATACTGATATATTTATATATATATATTGGTATACTCTATTTATTTTCTTATGTTCAATTTATTTATTTTTATTGGAATAATTCGTTCCCATTGTTACTCTCATAAATCAGGACACTAGTTTTCAGTCTATGGGGATTGGAAACCCCCTTTGATCCATGATTCAGACCAAGATAATTGTTGGGTTGGATGTGAAGGTAGATATATTAGTACTTTAAAAAGCTTGGAATTTAGGTATGAGGGAGAGTCTGGCCAATAAATGCTATTCTAATCCATGGGTTCCCTGGGAAGTTTGGTATTATTTGATCTATTTTGTTCGTTGGGATTTTTTTTGATATACAAAATGAATGATGGGTTAGTGGTCGTTGTGTTCTCATTGGGACTAAAAAACCATGTATAATTATAGACAATTTTAATGAATACTCATTGTTCTAGAGTTGATATTGGAATGAAGCTTCAAACCATGTGGCCTAATCACCCATCGATACTTCTTTCCCCTTATGTGTTTATTTGTGTTCCTCATGGTTATAAAATTTATTAGTGATCCCTTGTTTCAATATTCCTAATATTGGATTTAATAATGTTAACAATGTGATATTTTGAAATATAAGTAGTGAATTTTTATTTATATTTTGATGAAATCATTACAATGAGAATTTTTTAAATGAATATTTTGGAATAGAATTTTTTGAGATACTAAAATTTTATTTTAATTGGATGAATTTGATATTTGTATAGAAATGTATGAAATGTAGCATTTGATCATGAAAACATGGTTCGAAGATTTGAAAAAAAAATGGTATTTGAATTGATGGGTTGTCAGATTTTGAAATGATTTATTGATTTAGAAATGGAGGGCTTAGTTTTGGACATTTTCATTTCCATATGAAAATACATAAACAAATATGTGTGGAATGTATATATATAATTGAATGATATTATGAGTTTTTGGGGTGGAACATGAGTTTGAATCTATGGGGATCCAAGGTATAGCATTGGCAAGTTTTCAACCCACCATGTATGTTTTCTTTATAATGTTATTTCAAAAGAAAATTTTTATGTTTTGATTGACTAGTTGTTGTGTAGATCATTTATCCATAATTTTGGATGTTTTATATATGTGCTGCTTTGAGTATGAAAACCCTTATTGATGAGTTGATTTTGATTGATCTCATGGTTTTATTAGTTTTATGTGTCTACCATAAATTTTTATTTGGATATTCTTGGTGAAGCTATATGTGATTCCCCATTTGTAGGCATCAATGTTGATCAACATAAGGATTTAAATCCATATTATAGAAACATAGATCCAACTCTCTTTTATGGTCATGATGATCTTATTGAAGTATAAGTGTGGATAAAGAAATTCATATTAAATTTTAGTCTCTATTAGTTTCATGATTCATTAAATGTGATGTTCACAACCTTCGTGCCTTATAGACTGACTTAGAAGTAGTGGAAGTCGGTGTCTCGAAAAAACCATGAGGATATCTTATATGGGAGTTATTCAAAGATTTGTTCATCTGATAGTATTTCTCCAAATTAGTGAGGGTGAGAATGTTAATGGAGATATGTTTTTTATAGCATGGTGAGGTATTGGTATTGGAGTATTTCTGCAAGTTTTATGATCATATTCCTTAAACACCAGATTGGTCTATATACAATTTCATCAAGAGTCAATGGTTTTTGGTTGGGATTCATCTTAATATATAGTCCATGGATTCAGAGTTTGGTTTATCTTAGCATGGGGAAATTATATGGAAATCTAATCATGCTTCATATGTGTTTGCAAAAGTGACTATGGAATTCATTATTCCTTCAGTCACAAGAAGTGGTTTGTGGAATTATAGTAAGTACGTGGGGAACTATCATGAAACTGTTTGTTCATGTTGTAGGATGAAATGGCCACTTCACCTTTCTTCATATTATTCAAATCATAAGATCATGGTGTATCATTATTGAGGAAATCCATATCATAAAAAGTTATTTTTCCCAAATTCTCCAATTACATATTGTGCACGTAGATTACTTGGTCACTTGAAAATTTTCATTAAGAGTGGTCCTAGGAAGCATCAGGGATCGAGATCCACCTCTTCAAAAAACACCGTGCTTGTTTATAGAATTTTTTTGGTGGCATGGGTTCAGTATGAAGTCCCTTCTATTATGGATTATGTTTTTGTTATATCAGTTATACCTGATGATTTTCTATTTTGTTTAAAATTTAAGGGGATATAGTGGATTCTATTTAGAAATCCAATATTAATGATACTGTATTTTTATTTTAGAAAATATGAGTCCTTATGTTTTACATGGTGGTGTGATTTATGTTTTCAAATTATATTTACCTATTTGGGGAAAATTAATTTATTTTAACAAGTGATTTTTGTGGCGTTTTGTGACCTTAAGAATCCATATTGGCCTTCGGGTGGCTTCTTACAGCACTAAAGGAAGAAGATCCACATAGGGATCATTTTCTCCTAAATATGAAAAAGCTGATTATTCTAGAATTGAGGTCTTATCTATAGGTATCAATGCGAACATTTTCATGCATACAAGAATCAACTAGTTGTTTGGTGACCATTGGAACAATTCTTGTCTACTCTATTGGGCAGTGAGTGGTGTAAATGTACATGTATTAGATTTTCCTTATCGTGGTATAGCTACTATTTGTCTTGAATATCATTCAGAAGTTCCCTTGTGGTGGGAGTTACTACACCGCGTCGTAATGATGTTATATTCTCTCATGTTGAGTTTTTTGTGTTGGATTGTGTTATCAGATCAAGCTAGTTGGTTAATAATTGTTGGGAGACCCACCAGGGGGTCTTGTTTAGAATTATCTTGGAATTTATAGGTGTTGTTATTTCTAAATGGTGGGGGTCTATTTCTTCCTCCCATTTAGATGATTTTGGTTCATTTATTGTTAAATTCTAAAAAAGAGGTGTATGCTCTATTTTTCAATGGAGGGGATGTCCATTGTTTGAGATGTGGGATCATGTGGTTATGGAAATCATGTGTATTTGATTAGTCAACTAGAATATGTTGTTCCTTTATAGGGGAAGAATTCATATTGGTGTTGATAATTGTCACACATGGATTTTTAATTTCGACCAATGATATGTTTTATCATTTGGATCTGGGTTTTTGGATAAATTTCCAATTTTTATGAAATAAAATTTTTAGTTTTAGGGTTTTTTTTATCATAGATCATTGTTGGTGAACGATAATAGAAAACAATGTGGCCAAGAATAGGAAACCATCTGACAATTTGTATACTTATTTTTTAGGGTAAATGTTCCATGAACAATTAGTCAAACCATGATTGAAGTGTGCATGAAGCCATTGTATCATGGTAGAAACATTACACATGGATAATGAACGATTAACACCACTGTGGGGTCAAACTATGTGAGATACCTAGATAATAAATTTTTAAAAAATTTCTATTATACCCTCGTATGATTTTATCCCAAAATCACCCAAGTACATCTCCTCATAGTTCATGAGACCATACGGGGCCCCCTCCCTAATTCTTCATGCCTCTACTCGTCTTGCACGGTGAGGATCCAAGGTTCTCTTTAGGTTTCAAGGATGATTTATTTTGGTAATCTCATCTTTTCATATTCTTATTCATTGTACATCTATTTTATTTTGGTTTTATCATATCTAATGGTCTTGTGGACCTTGGGACTATTATTCTGACTAGTATATATTGGGGGTTTTCCATCTATAGGGTTATTATTGGCCAATCATAGATCGTTGATATTTCATATTTGGATTTCGGGTGTGAGATATTGATGCTCTTGGATTTTGAGGTAGGATTACCTTTGAACATACCTTTTTAATTTAAGAGTCATTAGTTATATGCATTTTTACCACTTCCATTAATATTACGTAGTGACATATAATCATTAGTTGTATATATTGATGTAAAAAATGACGATTCGTCATTATTTTGTAATAAATGGATTTGATTTTATTGAATTGTTTCACCCCATGTGTTTAATAAAATTTTTTGTTGGATTTTACATGTGGTTTTTGATATATAAATCATCAAATGTGTTTTAAAATATATATGGGACATCTAAAAGGTTAATTTAATTTCCTAAAATAGATTTATAAATGTTTTGGAAAAGAATTTGGTGTTGATTTAGAACCTTGAAAATGGGTTATCATGTGATTGTGTTGTGTAGCCTTCATTGAATTTTGATAAAAGTGGTTTTGGATTTCACATGTGGTGTTAGAACATAAATAATATTTTTTAAATTGGTTGTCAAATGCAAAATGGTGGTTTTTTCCTTTTATAAAAGTGGATTAAATTTTTTTTAAATATAATGGTTTGGTGAAGTGTGCCTGAGGCCCATTTGGCACTTTGGTTAATGTGGTGAAAATATTTATTTTCAACACCCTCCTTGGATAGTCGTATTTCATTATATATATATATAGAATTAGGGAGACATCCTCAATGTTTACTCTACATGGTCAATTTAATTTTTTTAAATTGGATATACTTGGTTTGGAATCCTTTATTATCTATGAGTATTAAGGTAAGTAATTAGACATTGGGGTGACATGGGTGTTTCATATTTTGAAAATTTGTATTATATAAGTGTGCATATGACTTGATACTTACTTTTAATTGGCTGGAACACCCTCTTCACTTCATCATATGGATCCATATCCTTGTGAGTGAATTTTCTGAGAACTACTATCTCACTAGCATAGATTTCACAGTATTTAGTGGCCTATAGTAGTGGGACAAAAAAATTATTATTACTATGTGATAGTGATAATATGATTGTATCTTTTAGGGGAATGTTTTTTATGAGGGTTTAATTGATTTCATTATGTGAGGTATGTCTTTTTGGATGACTCAATATGTATTAGTATGTTCTAGATTATTCAAGAGCTCCTAGGTTCTACCCTGTTTATTAGAAATTAGTTCAGTACGTTATATGATTGTAATGTATTGATGATTAAATTCTCTTGTGAGATATTTTACCACTTACCTTGGTTTATGATTGGTGTGATAACATCTTGAGTAGTGTGGCATTATTAAAAAAAAGATATCATGTCTTCAAGTGTATACAGAAAAAGATTTTGGAAATTTTTAACACTCTTTATCTCATTTAATAGAAATGATACCTTTTAATTTTAATATTATTATGGTTCCTACATGAAATTTAGTGTGGTTTCAAATTTTAAAAAGGGAAATGGACCGTGTTTTTTTAATGTGGAAATTTTTTAGAAAAATAAAAAATTAATAAATTCAATTTCAAAATGGTACTTGATATTTCATTCATTTTAAAGGAATAAAAACGGGGATATATTTTTATGGGAATGTGTACTATGTTTAATTAATAATGTAGATAGTTATTTATTATTTTTAACTAATGGTATAGATCTCCACATGCATTGTTCATTGTGGGTGATGGTCAGTTTTGTGTTGGAGAGTGTCCCACAGGATCACATGGAGGTGTTGTGCGGTTATGTTTTAGATTGGGTTTTGTTGTGTAGTTTGTTGAATCAATTATCTTTGTAAAATAATGTATGGTTTTGAAATTGATTTATATTTTAGGATTATTTTATATTTTATACTATTATATTTAATTATTATATTTTTATATTTCAATCCCTTGGTTACTCTATAGATTTTTGGCACTGGTTGCACGCCCATGATGATATGTAATTCTCTTTTGGCCATGTTTTGAACCAGGCCAGGTGACTTTTTGGGTGGATTCACAACATGGTTTGGTCCATTCACAAAGTAGATGTGAATATTGATAAATAAGATATCTGTTTAATGAATTATATAGATATCATCACTATAATTCATCTTTAACCACTTCGTAATTTGATACCGCTGAATATATTTCATTTATGTCAACAAGTATTCTCAATCATATAAATCTTCTAACAATGGTTTTTCCTTTTGTAATGGATATTACTATAGCCCTTAGTACAAAATGAGAGAAGGTTCCCCATAGTCCTAAATGTGTTTTATCATTATCCAATGTTGACATTTCAAGGAGTTAACAATATCTCAACATGAAACATCATGACATCATACATAGGATAGATTGTATCATTGCCAATAATGCTCAGATTAGTTGTTATATTTGATGGTTCTCTTTTACCACAATTGATAGGGTTTGCGAAATCATTCAAGGAGAATGGGACCTGAGGTCAAGAAGATATGGACCTTCATATCTAAACTTTTTGAATGAAATATCAGTTTTTTCATTTGATCTTGAGAAATAATCATTGTTTGTTGATCTCACTTGAGTTTTAATCGATCTTCCTGGCGTGTTCCCTTATTACATCTTCAGTTTTCCTTTGGTAAGAGAGGTAGAGATTTCTATGGACATATTGTCTTGTACTCAACCAATGACTATTCCTTCTTACCACATGGAACTAGATGAAATAAATAATTTTATGACTCAATTAGATGAAATTTAGATAAATTTATTTTTCACCCTTGTTTGGACCTAGGAGGGGAATGTCCACTTTTCTATGATAGATTATGGATCACTTCTCTATTGTGTTTATTACTAAAAATTCAATCAAGGTACTGTGAAATATGTATATTTTACCAAGAATTGATTTTTTATTTGACCAAAATGTTGTGAAGTGGTTCTAGAAGATTTATCATTCTTCTGGTTACCAACAGTTTAAAATAATAGAACGTGACATTCAAAAAACCACCTTTTATAGAATGTAAATACATTACGAGTACCATGTCATTACCTATTGTCTTACCAATGATCCATTAGTCATTATGGATTTAATGAAATAGATTTTACCTGGGTACATTATTATGGTCATGGTAGTGTTTGTAAAGGACAACATATATTTCACTAAATCAAAATAGTATCTTTTGAATCATCATAGATTAGTTATGGAATAGGTTATAAGTCACTAACATTATTCCATGAATTTGAAGTGTGATTTTTGGATTCAAAAATCAGAGTTCAAGAGAAACACTGTGTTGGGACATGGTATATCTGTTGACATTAATAAGGTGAAAGATGTTATTTCATGGGAACAACCATTAAATTTATTCCATAATCAAAGAATCTTGTATTGAGTATGGTATTATAACTCATTCTTTAAGCCTTCTCAAAATTGGATTCCCATATTACTGCTCATATTAGAAAAAGAGTATATTTTTCATGGTAAGAGAAATGTCGTATTTCTTTTCTTGATCTAAAATTCCTTTGGACTACTACACCAGTGATGATTCTCTCAGTGGTCGGGTAGGGAAATGGGGTCTTCTATGAGGCATCAGTTTCTGGTTTGGTCTACATTACTATAAAAGTGGATCATGTCATCACTTATGGAACTCATTTGTTGTGGCCACACTAAAATAACAACCTAAACTATAATCTTGAGCATTAAGATTTCTTGAAATCACCGATGGGTTGGAAGCATTTACTTTATGGAGAAAGGTGTACCATGTATATATACTATTTGAAGAGAAGTAATATCTTCTCTCAAAAATATTTGAATATCCCAGTGATGTGTTTGGTGCAATACCAAAAATATTTACACTTTTATATCACTTATAACTTAGTAAAATAAAATAATATTTTAGCTGATCTGAATATGAAACATTAGAAAATTAAAGTTAATGTATCGTCTGAAGGGTGAAATTGATGGATCTTTTTTCAAAGATTTATATTGGGGGATAATAATTTGGTGAAAATGAATCTTTGGAAAATGTTCAGTTTACACACACTATTATTTATATAAACCTTCATGATCATCAACATGATGATATGTTCCACTAAATCTAGGAGTCTATTTATGGTTTGGAAACCAAACATGACAGTCCATTCTATATCTCTAAAATTCTATGATATAATAATCACTTTTTTGTATTTTTAGTGGTTAGGAAATATGTGATTGGGTATTTATCTAACATCCAATGGGATGTTCACCAAGGTAAAAATAATATTTTCTATGACATATAGCATAGATTCTTATTACTATGGATTATATTGGGCAGTGTGGAATTTTTCCCTCAATGGTATACATGACAACATGTCAAGGGTCTCCCCTAGAAATGTTCACGATTTCCATATCCATATCTTGTTCCAAACCAGGTAGTGGATAATATATCTATGGTCTATTTAATGTTGATTCCTCCTACCTAGATATTGTATAATGTGATATGGTTTTGAGTGATAGGTTAACTAACTCAGCCCAATTTATACCCATTACCGATTCATCTAATGTTGATGTGTTGGGATATCTTTATGAGAAATATATAGTTATTTTAAAGGGTGTTTTATATTATATAGTCTCTAATAGATATTATTTGATCACTTCATTATTTTGGAGTGTCCTTAAAGAGGAACTGGGATCTAAATTATGTTTGAGTATGGAATATGAACCACATTCGAATGGTCAGATTGATAGAGAAACACATATTCATGAATAAGTGAAATGTGCCTATGTTATAATGATTATATGATATTTGAAAGTCCATATTGGGATTTTTGAGTTCTCCTATAACAATAGTTACTAGTATGTGGTCAGAATGACTCTTTTTATGGCCTTGTATAGATAGAATTTCAAATTTATATTGCGTTGTTCATAGTTCAGTGAATCTGCCTTGATTGGACAGATCATGGAACATGAGATAATATCAATGTTTCATTAAATTAATCATATTATTTTGATGGAGTAGAGTTTGAATAACTATTCTAATGATTTTCATCATGATCTATTAATGTTTTTAGTTGGTGACTAGGTGTTTTTAAATGTTTCAACCCATTTGGGTCATCAATGGATTATGAGTAAAGGAATTATTTCTCTTATTTGGTAACCTTTTGAGTTTGTCTAGATGATGGGGAATGGTTATTATCCATTATAACATTTATTTTAGTATATGTTGATACAAAATGTGATCTAAATAACTCATATATGAATGTCTCTATATAATCTATCTAATGTTTTGAGTTAGAGTGATCTTGAGGTTGAATTCGATTTACCAATGATTGAACATACAATTAGGATTAATGATTGTGAAAATAATTTTCTTTTTGGGAGGAAGATAATATTTTGTCATTTCCTATGTATTAACAATTATTATTCTCATGAGAAATGGGAGTGGGAGGTATTTACAAGAGAGAAGAGGTCTCATATTCTTTACAAGGAAGCTTCTTAGTGGATTTTCCTAGGACATAATGTTTTTATAGTGGGGAGTTTATATCATCATGTTACTATTTTTAGGAATTTCTAAACCCATGTTTTCATCATTTTTTGGGTTTCATTCAATTGATATTTGGGCAAAACTTTAAAATTATCAAAGTTATTTCAGCTAATTCATGGTTGGTGCATATTTTCCATAACTGTGCACCCTGCAATTGAAATCCATGATATCCATTGTAGTGGGGATTTGAGTAGATGTGAACCATTTGGAAAATGATGAACCCACATAGTATAAATATTGAAAACCCTTGAAAATGTGTTCATGGTTAGGTTTAATGGTTTTTCTAACCATGATTCCATTACCATCTAAATGTTCATATATTATTTTTAAATTTTGATAATTATTTCGGGATCCATGAAATCCCACCTTTTAAATGACTGATTGGCCAAAACGTCGCCCCATATGATTTAATATTCCATATAATATAAAAATAGGTTATTCATGTCCTTATATACCCTTCAATGATTAGTTCAAATCTAAGAAAAGTGGCATTAGAACTTGTCCTAGTATGTTTCATTTTCTATATGTCTTTATTTTACTTTCTCTTCTTGGTTCCCTATGAATTTGTAGATCTCCATGATGGAAGGAGGATCTAATATCCACCACTGTAGTTTTTTAATCATGGTTTGATTCATGGGCCCCCATTGGATACATTCATGTTGATGTTTATTTATTAGGCTTTGTGTTGAAAGATCCGAATATCCTGAGGTAAGTTGTTCAATTTTTATTTATGAATTTTATTAAACCTGTATATCATTAATTAAATTAATTTTTCATTTAAATTATTTTTCTTGAAATTTATTTCAATTTTTTTAAGAACTCGATTCCACATAGATAGGGTAATGGAAATGAAATATATATATCAAATGAAGTTGATAAAAACCACCAATTTCATTGAATTAGGGTGTTTGTGAGATTGGATGGAATTTGATTAAAATAATGTGAGGATTTGAATTTTGGAATTTGAATTGTGAAATTTACATGTTGATATTTAGCTAATAATAATATATGTTAAAAGGAATTGTTTTTCATTCTTTTTTTGTGCAAAATTCAATCCCACTTTCACATTATATGATCGCATGTTCTACTCACCAAACCATGTGGATCAATATCCCCCTTTATGATATTTCGGAATCTGCTCAATTATAGGGATACAATGGATCCCTTACCCATTTGTGAAAAAAAACTAATATTATAAAATTCATGTTAGTTGTGATTTTCATCATAGCCACCACATTATTTATCATACTTTTGTTTTTTTCTCTAGATAATAATTATTCATTTTATTATGAGTAATTAAAGGAAAATAATTTTTAAAAATTATCTCCTCAAAATCTACCCACATTATACAAAAAAATTCATACATCCCTCAGATATTTATAATTTCTTTTATTTAATAAAATTGTATATCCAAATGATAAATGGTGAATGTACGCTTTTAATTCTCCATAAATTAGTATATGGAAAAATTATTTTCTATTTTATTGATCAACTTCTTGAAAAATTGGTTGACAAGAAGTCATATTAAAAGACGGTGGGTGATATCACATGAAGGAAATATTGTAATGTTTTTCAATTTTTAGTCATATTGGTATTTAACATGATTCAATTTATAATTTTTTCTTTAAAGGGTAGGATTAGAATACACAGTAAATTTAACTATGTGTTTCCCATTGAGTTTGGTTATTAATTTGGAAGATTATTTCATTATCCAACACATTCACTATTAATTCAGTTCCTAATGGTTATAACTATTCAATAAATCCATAAATATAATGGTGGATATCAATAAAACAATTAGAGTATGTGATCATATTATTAGTAAATGAATCCTTATATATCTAAAATTAAGACCTGTTCAATTAAATATATGAAAATTTAAGTTTATTTTAAATATTTATCAATTCACTATCTATTTCATTATATTGTATGTTATTATTCATCTATACCTGAGCCCAAAAAATATATAAACCCAACAATATTCACATGACCCAACCACAACACACCCAAATTTTCAACAATTTAGAATAATATATATCATAATTCAAAAAAATAAAACTCATATCCTATAGGATAAATGTCTATGGATATATGATTCAAAAAAATTATTTAATAACATATTCAACATTTGTCACATTTATTTTTCACACATGATATCCCTTATGTAATTTCAAGCATAATTACATTCCGTATATCATAGGTAATAGAAAAAACAACGAACATGAATTCGGTGTATGGGTAAAAAATTGTATCAATATATAATTATAAGTGTTCTTTAGTAGATAATATCGGTATGAGGGGAAAATATAAAATAATAACCATTTAATAAGACAATCCAATATAATAAACCATTGATTATAAATTATGTCAAATAGAATAAATTTCTAGTAAGTCATACAACAAATGTAATAGTGGTTTAGAAAGAAAAAGTCAGTAATATTGGCCCACGAATACATTAAAGAGAAAAAATAATAAGGAAAATAATTATAACAAAAACATAATCCTTAAAAATTAATTCCTTTTTCAAAGAACACAACAAAAAACATCAACTCAAATTATAAAATATCTCTTAGTGGGTTGGTTTCATGTCCCATTCTATTAAAATAATTATTTTAAAAATCCCCATTTTTGATAGGGTTAACTTCACATTGAATTAAATTTTATATCTAGATATATTAATATATACCCAATAAATTTGATAGAAATAAAACCCTAAATTATTACATAATAATAAATAACACATATTTTTCCCACACCATAATATACTTATTCTTAAATCCATCATAGTTTAAATAACCTGAGATGAATCAATGAAATTTATAAAAAATTCTACATAACACGACAATAATATGTCTATAAAAAGTTTTCCACTGGTATCATTATATAATATATCTTGTAAATCATAACAAACATTAATTGGTGCTCGTAAATAAGAAAATAAACTTTACAATTAAATTATAAAATTCCATAAAAAAATATGATGTATACTTTTATATTAATAAGCCATATATTAATAGAAATTTATATAAAACCAATATGTAAATATAACACGAGTAATACATACATGGAGAAGAGATATTCCACTCAAAAACAAGAGATAAATTCATTTTACATACAAAAAATACTTCAGCTGAATTTTAAACCATATGACAAAAAAATGGTAAAAACAAATGTTATAAAAAGAAATTAATATATGGGAATAAACTATATTAGGTTTTATATATTAATAAAATCATGTTTTCAAAACACTAATATAATATTATCAATTTTTAATTAAATGTGATATTAGAAAAGAAACCCTTAAAACATTGAAAATTTTTTATTCAAAACCCACATAAAAATTTAACATGAAATGAATCATTAAAAACCATGAAAAAATAGATTCATGCTATAATATATTAAAGAGGTTTTATTTAAAATATATAAATTAATATATGTTCATAATATAATACAATTCCAAAATAATAAAATTTTTTTAAAAAAAACCTAACCTCATGCATCTAATTGGTAAGATGTTGCGTTGAATTTATTTATAAATTTTTTTGTTAATATTCAAATCAAAACTATTAATAATTATTTAATATTATACCATTCATTCATAACTACTTATTAGGAATATATTAACAAAGTTTTTAAAATTTATCATTATATTTTAACATTTCAATTTTCCCATGAATGATTCATCTTGGAGGGTTGAATACACATTAATTTTTTCAATAGTTATTTTCATAGTGAATTTCAGTGATAATTTATCATAGGTGATAGATATATTTCTTATGTGTCATGGTCATTTAATTGAAATCCTTGTAATTTTTTTCCATGAATGACTAAAAATATATTTTTTAATAATCCTTGATTAAATAAAAATAATTCGTTTTATTAATTACTATTAATATATTTATACCCTTAAAATTTTAAGAATCTGATTAATAAAACATTTTTATTACATAATATAATGGTTATTTATTTTTTCTTATACATTAATTACGTAATTGATATAACTCATTTCTATGTAGGTGTTAAAATAGACCTATAACATATTGTATTTTTACGACATTAGGAAATGTTATTTTATAGAAATAATATTACTTTTAAATAAGAATAATGATGTAAAATACTCTTTATTAATGTGAATAAAATGATTCATTTAATGGTTAAAAAATAATATATAGAATAAAGGTAATGTAAAATACACCACTAAAATCAATGACTTGAATCAATTGATAGTAATCCTATGTAAAATGAGGGTATTAGTAGTCTTTGATAGTATGGGTTGTTACAAAAAGAAGATAGGATTTAGATTTATATGTTTTTTATTTGATAAATATAATTTATAAATAAATTTAAATGTTTATGAGAATTTATTTGGGTAACTTTTCATAATGATATGGAGTTGAATTTTTTTAAATAATCATTTTCTTGGTAAAATCGAATTTCTAATTAAATTAATGTTGATCAAAATGTTTCCAAGAATGAGTATAAGATATCGATAGGCTTAAAATCCTATAATACACTAATTTTTGGATTTTTTTGAAATATTGTTATAATATATTTTAATTTATGTGATTATCAATTAGTTCTTTAATATGGGGAAATAGTTTTACAGATGTAAAATATTTTTTAATGAAAAATTAAATTGAAATCATTAAAAATAATTGTCATGATGATTCATAATGTGAATTTCATTTTATTATAGTATATTTTTATTTGGGATAAAATATATTTTTAATATTACCATGTTAAAATAAATATTATTATTTTTTGAAAAAAATAATTTAAACCAAAAAATTTATTTATATATATTCATTACCACATAATATACCTTACATTATTTTAAATTATATTTAACAAAAATATTGAGAAAAATGAAAATACACAATCCTAACAATATAAATATAATATTAACATTATAAAAAAAATTCAACAACAATATTTTTTTTAACAATGAATAGTTAATGTTGTACTCTTTATAGTAAGTTATTTATTTAATGTATATTAAAAAAATTTACTTTTCTAATCATTAAATTAATTTCATATATAAATTTTATTTATAAAACTAAGTAAAACAAATAAATTTGAAAAAAAAATTAATTCAAATAATGGATTCAATATAATCAATGTTATATTCTTTTATAAATTTATAATTATTTAATATAAAAAATTATTTAGTTTCAAAATCATGTTTTATTTGTGCATCTTTTATAACTATTAAGATTATGAATTAATATTTTTATTCATTCTTTATATTATAATTTATCAAACAAATTAAATTTATTTAAATGAACAAAACACAATAAGATAGTGTGTTACATCATGTCCACATCCATTGGTGTTAATATATACAATATAAAACAATGATTTGTGTATATATGAAATTTCTCACCATGGAGATATTAACTCCAAATAACTAATATAGTTATTATCAGAATTAAATTCATTGCATTATTTGTCTATTATTTATTATGAATATTTATTTAATTCAATTTATATTAAATAATCTTAATGTTTTGTAGAAGGGTGAATAATAACCCATTATTTGATTTATAAAATATATATATCAATATCCATTATGTACATGAGGGTAGTGTGAGAATAGTTTTTTTGTTCATTATATTCTAATGAACATTGAGACTATTTTAACATTCAATTTTATACAAATAATCATGTAATTTATTGGTAAATATGTTTTTTGGGAAAGATAATTTTGAGATTTTTCTTATACTACATAATAGTATCAAAATCTATGAAACCAGGAAAAATAAAATCCATTATTTTGTATTTTTAAAACTTTTATAAACTTATCAATGAGATATATATATATATATATATATATCCATTTAATTTTTATTATTTTTCCAATTAATGGCACATTATACATTTATTTGTTCTTATTTTCTATTATTTCTAAATGAATTCTTGTTTTTTTATTTGATGAAATATCCAGAATTTATTCTTATTATTGTTTTTTGGAATGTATGATTGTATATTTTATATATACTAATATATATTAATCAATTTAATCAATACATATTCTGTATTTTTCATCTAAGAAGTAATATGGATCGTTGTTACCACAAATTAAATCAATATGAATTAATAATGTACAAAAAAATATAAAATAATTTCATTGGATTATCCTACCTTTTAAATATAGATTTCCACATCGAAACTCTGTGTTTACCGTTGATATGTTTTCAGATAAGTAATATTTTATATAAAGTCCATTATTCTTAGTAATGAGGTATTGTTAAATTAATATTATGTTATTATGCTCTTTATCGAAAAAAAATTCATGTTAAAGAATTATTCATCATCGAAAATACTATTTGTGTATCCAAAAATGCTACACCTTTTTTAAATCCCTTACACAAATTTTCCATTGTAACTTAGTTTGCTCAATTATATTGGGGTCTATTATTTTAGGACTATTTTGAATAAAAATTTTAACATGTATAAGATTTATTAATAACATTACCTCATGATTATTGGAAATGCATAGAATCTTATTTTGGGATACATTGGGTTCTTCCATTACACTAATAATTCTTTTATGGATAATTTTTTTCATTATCTTATACATTTTTTTCAATTTTCATTCTTGATTGGGTAACTTGATTCATAAATTCAGAAAATTTATCAACAGAGAATTAAAATCATCATTAAAATTATACATTTGTATATAATGGGTTGCGTTGTTAATGTTTTGTAGCTCGATATTTAAAAATATATTTTATTTTACTTCATTTGATATTTATAGTAGATTGTGATGCATATGAAACTATAGTAAACAATATAAACACTCATTTTAATAAAAATTAAAATATATTATGAGAAAATTAAATGAATCATAACTAGTAATATCAATTATAAGATGAACATTGATAATTAATCATAGTTCACAAAAAATGAATCATTTAAAAAACTAAATAAATTTAAAATATATATTTTTTATATTTTAAAAAATAATTAAAATATAAAATTTTACTTTTAAATAATAAAATTAAAATGTTAATTAATCATATCTAATTTAGTTTAGGGTTAATTTTTTATTAAAATGATATATTTTTTGGGCATAGTGAAAAATATTGTTTTACATAGTATAGATCCTTTTAAGAAATAACTATTACATAATCATTGATGTAGAAGATCTAAGACGTTTTAATCAAAATTATTTATTCTTATGTAAACAATTTATATCATTTTAAACAGTTATTTTATTTCTAAACCCATGATTTATATTCACCATCTTCTGTTGTATTTTATTATAATTTTAAAAATTACTCATTATATATAATGATATTGTTCAATGAATTAGTTCCATTTTTCATGGTTCCAATTCTAATTACCATAATTAACATATAAAATTCCAATAGATTCAATGGATGCACAAATATACATCAATAATGATCTTAAAAATATTTATATGTATTTTACACATAAAAATACATATTTTATAAAAATGGATCTAGTCAATTATATTAGAAAAAATTTATATAAATTCATGAAATTTAATCTTATAGAACTTTATTGTATTGGTAACTATTCATGTTAATATTATTTAATAATTACAACTTAATTTTTATCCATTACTAATAGTTTTTATGGTAAAAATATTGTTTTAATTGGAATAGTTAAGCAGATTTATAGAGTGGATACCCCACTAGATAATTCATTCTGTAACACTGAATAATTTATGAAATATTATTACTTTATATTATATCTACCTTAATGATTATATATTAAAAAATAGAACAATTTCAATGCACATTACTCGAGTAAGATATGTATTATATAATAAATTGTCATTATTTATATGTTATCCACCTATCTCAAAAATAAAATGGAACCAAATATTTCCACTCAATAAGGGAAGTCTAATTTTTCCATGAGGAACTGAAATGCAATCCCAAATTTCCTCACAATGTCTTATAGGTCATCATCTCTCCAAATACCATCGAAAAATTAACGAGGTTTATATTAATTGGAGATACCCAATGAAGTGGAAATTTATTTTCTAATCTATATAGATATTCTTTATTCATTATCGTAATAAAATTATTATATAACCATTTTAATATATGTATATATATATTTATAATGTAATTATATGATACTATGTTTATTATATAACTAATTTTAATAATAATATATATTGAAAAATTAAAACAACACGCATATATGTGTACATACAACCATATCCATAAAATGATTCATTTAAATTTTTATAACCATCTATAATATAAAGCTATATTTATTATTTTTGTTGATATTTATGATTTTTATTACAAAATTATGATAAATTTAATGTCCCATAATTTCCATATAATTTTCTAAATTTATATGAAATTACATTGAGACCGAAAAATTGAATGTCACTTAATTCCTAGTCCCATAGTTCCCAGAATGATATGTCAAAAAAAGTTATGATTAAAATAGAATGTGTTATTGAATTTCATAAAAAACTGGAATAACTCTAAATGGGTGCCTACATCAGAAAAATGAGGGCACCATTGGGTTCAGGTTGAAGGGATTACCCTAGGCGTCATGTATGTTTAGTCGATGTGGGCCTCCAGTGAGAAAACCTGAAAATGGAATAACCTTTAAAAAAAATTAAATAAAATTATTTAATATTTCAAATTCTTATAACTCACTAATGGTAACTCGAATTAGAAATCTAAGTCCACCGATGGTCTCATGAGGGTATGCTTTTTTTAGGCAGACCCTAACATTGGATGGCGTGAGCCAGAAGTGGAATAAAATTTTTAGCTATAAATAAAATAATTAAGTAATAATTATTTTATGGATGAATTCTCTAACATAAAAACCATACCAGAGATTGAAAATCTAATAGTACCATTTTATTCGTGGAGATTTTTCCCCTTGGTGGAGCCTAACCTTGAATGGAGCGGGTTGAGGGTGACTGTTAATAATTTTTGAACATTATAGTGGTATGTTCATAAAACGTACAAGCAACATTTTCTAACATTTTTATCAGTTCTTAGAATTGAAACCTGAGAATAAAGTTTATTTTGAAGCATTGGGATTCTCTTAAGGGAAGATTCACTTCGACCACAATAGGTCGGGAGAAAAAGTAAAATTTCGGATGTTACCAGAAAATAATAAATTAACATAACAAGTTATTTTATTTCTTTTTCTCTAACTGTTGAGTGACGGTGGAGAGACAAATGGGTTGTCAACCTAATTAATGGTTTGACCCTCAAACTTTGTAACCACGAAATTGCATAATTAACTTGGATACAATAATGAAGCGCATTAATGACATATAAGGGGATAGTTTCCACTTCTATTTAAATGAGTCATAGAGTGGGGTTTTAACATGGCTTCATCACGTAAGGAACCATCGACAGATTCCTATGGAAGCATCCACCGATGGAGTAATGAATCTTGGTAGGTGACGATTCAGGATCGATGAATGCCGATGAAATCACTTCAACAAGGACTCTCATCACGGCACAATCGTGACACCTCATGTGGTCCTCAAGGTAGGGGCTTTATTGTTGAAGTTTTCCTTGATGAATTAAAATTTTTACAACATGTTATCATGTTAACATTGAGGGAACATGCCAAACTAACAGGGGATGGGACCTCCACCACTTTTGTATCATTTCATTATTTGAGAAAGAACTCTTCAACTACTTAGAATCTGGAATCTAGGAGACATGAAGTGATGGGAACATTCATGGGAGCTCGTAGGAGTGAGTGGATGTGAAAAAAATAGCTCCAAAACGTTGTTGGAGCCCTGTAGAAGATTCTTCAGTGCTGGGGGTAAGGGCAGCAAATGACAACTGATGGCCGCAGTGGTCAGAAAAGTAGTGAACACCTGTCGACTGTAGAGGTGGAGGGGGCGCATTGTCGTGCGCCACGCCGAAGGGAGTTGCGGATAGAAGCCATAGCTGTGCAAGGGACCCACTCCATGTAGTCCTCATGGGGGACAATGTGGAGCCAGCTGGAACTGCCAATAAATCAGTTGAATGGCTCGTTTGAGCCGTTCAGGAGCAGTAGACCACGTGACCCCGCGTGGGTTGTGCATGTCGACAGGTCGAGCTGCCGTAACCCATCCCAATAGAGGAGGTCGGGGTCGGGGATACCCGGACCACGCAGGGTGGACCAGACCAGGGCGGGGTGGCCTATGTTGGGGCGGGGTGGCCCGAACCGGGGCGGTGCGGGGCGGCCATGGTCGTTGATTCCCGAACCGCGCGGGCCGGTCTAGATCGGGTTACGACGGCCCAAACTGCACTGGGTGGACTAGACTTGGAAGGGCCACACAAACTAGGCGGCTCGGTCAGGCCTGGTCAGACTAGACCCGTACCCCTCTCGGGCCAAAAAATGCATAAAAATATATCATATCATGTGAAAAATACATCCGTTTGACGAACCATATACGGTGATGTGATCCATAAAGTGGGTCATTCATATTGAGATACATCACATGACATTAATAGAACATTGGAGTTTGTCTAGGTTGGATCATACCTGAATCCAATCAGGACCTTGGTACTAAAATGCATAAAGCAAAGAGACCAGGTGTCCAGTTGATGAACATTATTTTGTGTTGTAACCCTTATGAAATGATTTATCATCCGGTTAAATCCTTGTGGAACTTCTTGGATTTTGAGGTATGAATTAAAACTGGAAGAACTGAACCAAGGTGTATCTTCTAGTAAGTGTTTGTACGAATACTCTCTTAATGACTCAAATTGTGGGTATTCATTACTCCTCTTCTCATGTAGGGATAGGACTCCCCATGCCATGAGTATGTGTTCATTTATCTCTGATTGTTTTTTCTATCTTTAAAGTTTATACTCCCCTATTGAACTTGCGCACATGTCCTCTATACTTTACTCACATAGAGTCTTGTACACCCCTACTGAGTAGGGTGCATGACCTCTATTTTAGGATTTTGTACTCCCTGTCAACCTAGGGAGTGGGTCCTCCTTATGTAGTGCTATAGTACAGTCGATACTCCCCTGCAATTCTTGTGTGTGGGTCCTATATCCTCAGATCGGTACTCCCCTGACGTACAAGGGTGCGAGTCCCCCATATAGAAGAAACTAACATAGATGTACTCCCCCATTGGGTGGGGTCAACGTCCTCACTTATAGAGTCTGTACACCTCTTTCGTGTTAGGCTGAGAGTCCTCTAGAATGGGGTCTATAATCCCCTGACGTACTAGGGCATAAGGACCCCACAACATACAAACCACCAGAGTTGTACTCCCCTAACAGGGAGAGTGTGAGTCTACACATATGGATTAGTACTCCATGTCTTTGAGTAGTGACAGAGAGGTGATCCTTAAGGGGAGTTGGAGCACACTCGACATTAGGACACAGTGTCGAAGAGTGGGACTCTTCATTTGGGTTATCATGGTCTCCCTACGAGTTCAAGACTATTAATGTGAGACCCCTAGTGTCGGCCACAAGAGGTAGATCTAGCATAATATTACTAATGGAGCACATCCTTTCAAACCTTCCATTGATTGGTTGAGTTGTACCTTATGGAGTATATCTATCCGACTAGTGTCATCAGGGCGCGCCAGTTCAGGGAGCATGTACTCCTAATATTTGAGTTACGCTATTAGCCTTCAATTGAAATCATGGAAATGGATTTAGATTGGGTCCTTATGTTTTTTTCGGATGAGGAGAGTATATCTAGTTTTACATATGTCTTTTTAATTATTTTTGTTGTAAATGATATCATGCTCGGTGGTTTTCCTTTGTGGAATTCAGAGAGACCTTCTGGGGTATTGTTGTCTATACAGGGTATTTTTATACTCAACCAAGCATGGGATTCACCCACACATTGTAATGTATTGTGTTTCGGGTGAGAATCTTGGATGAGACTAGAGGGATCCAAGAATAGGCAGTACATTGAGAAGATTGCTTGATGTAAAGAGCAGTGGACACGTGTTGTACATACCCTTCAGGTATGATTCTCAGATGAGATTTCCAGTAGCTATTTTCTTTTTTTCTGTATTAGGTGTACCTTTTGGTAGATCTTTCATTATGACTCCTTTACATTAATTACAAACTTTTAATAATGAAGTTTTACTTCGTGGCTGCATCTTGTTGGGTTCTTGTATTGTTATTTTTTAATGGATTAAAGGTAATTAATTCTCGTTATTGGGATACATTATTTTGTTTCTACTCTCCAACAATAGGAATATGGAATTCGAACTTTGGGTAGTCGCAAAATTTTCCCTGGGGGATGGTTCATGACAATGTGGTGTTAGAGGAGTCCGTTCTAATGAAGAACATGGACTATTTTCATTCCAATTGTGAAATAGTGTTATGTTTTTTGAGTGTGTTTTTCAGTTCAGGGAGTCCAGTGTTTGTACAGTGGTCGACGTCTCCTTCCACCAGGACCATGAATTCAGATTTCTGGATTAGAGCATGAAAACATTGATTGTGTTTATCTTGGAAATTTTTTATTTTTGATCTCTTTTGAGTCAGCTCAATAGGTATGACTAATTGACCGTGGTTCATTTGGATTCTCTTTCAAGAAGCCTCCATGGAGATAACATTTCAGGATTTATATGTGTGACCATGTGGATGGTCTAGAGTGGGATGAGGCTTTAGTAGATGGACCGTTTCCCGAGATTGAACCATTGGGCAGTGTCCTACCAATACCACTACACATTGTCAAGCAGTTACTACCGGAACAAACAATAGCGAACACATATAGGCTCAGTTCAATATACGTGTTTCAGTGATAGATTCCCCTTACAATTATAGGATATCCCAACTCATAGGTGACTCAGGATTGGCTTGAGTTGGTGACTATGTTTCCATGTAGCCAGGGCACCATTTGATCAGATAGAGGTCCTGGTAGTGAGAATTTTATATGGATCAGCAAGGTGATGATAGGGATTATATTACCCCTATAGTATGACTAGGTGACTTTTTTCATGGGAAGATCATGAGATCCTTCTTCAGATAATGGAGTCAAATTCCAAAAAAAATATAAGGGGTTTGTGTCCCTAAGTGCTTCAATTGTTTCAATAGGTCTACATGTCGTTAACTGAGTATTCTTCGAGGTGTACCAACCATTCCATGTACTCAATGAATATGATACGACCAGTTCTTTAAGGATCAGACCTATGAGAGAGAGACTTTTAGGGACATCTGATTAGGAACTATTCATATGATCATTCCTACTTATGTTATGGTGCTATTGAGAACCATTGTGTTTGAAAATTATTTGGATGAGCATATACAACCAGTGAATGTTAGTAGTGGGAAAGGAAGAAACTAATGTCTGTCTTAGAGATTTGGATGTGAAGAATATTTTTGGAAGAGAAACTGATAGGGAATGATGAATCAGTTAGGAAGAAAAAAAGTAATAGGATCTAAGAGATTAGAAGAAGTTGGTATAGATTTCTATATTTTACAACCAACACCCCAATGTTCCCCCCTACTTAGGGAACCAGAGGACCAAAGAATAGATTAGATGAATGTATTCAAAGAGTGTGACCCAAGGGCTCCATGAATGATTATAGGTATGATCCTTACCTACTACTATTGGTATTCTTAATGGACAAAGATGCTAATAATTTCCTCTTTCCGCAGATCATTTTGAAGTCTTAGAATTTACGGTTAAACAATTGACTTGATCCTTATGTCTAGAGATGCCTTTGGGATTAGACTCGATAATCACAGTTATACCGATGGTGTCATTTGACCCTTGAGCTGAGAGTTTCTGTTGGAACCACTTGGTGGAAGCATCAAGGTCAAAAAACGATAGTTTGGTTTTGGAATGGACATCAACACTTTATACTTTGATTGACTATAATAAGAAAAAAAGGATGTGATATATCTAAAACATTTGAATGAGGTTTTCCATGGTTGGGTAAAAAGGAAACCCAAGTATCATGAGATAAACTCATGAATAGGAAGGTTCATTCAATCACTATTGAGTTGGCCAGCCTTACCCACGAGGTAGCTTAATTTTTTAGTTATCTGTTTCCAACAGTAGTGGTAAAGTGTGGGAACATCATTTCAAATGAAGTTTCTAGGATTTTCTTCCTGACTGGAGAAGTACTTTTTCATTTGATTGTAACCAGTGACAACACCAATATCTATAACTGAAGATCGTAGGGATCCTGTAAAGCTTCGTGATATGAGAGTTATAAAGGCTATTGTGGTGGAAGATTAATTCAGAATGAGGTTTGGTTTTTAGCTGCTAAGTGAGGCGTCAGAGCTCCTAGCCATGTTATATAAACCAATTGTGGATAGTGATGTAGTTGCTTACCTATAGTAAATAAATGTCACTCCACCACATCATCAGTGAGTTCGGAAGGCATAGCTTGGGGATGTGGACTGCGAGGACCGATGTTCTCAGATATCCTAAGTAGAGGCTCCAAATATATTTTCTGATGGTGGGGATCACGTCATAATTTTCGTAAGATTCACTATTTTACTAATAACGCTACCAATAGAGGTGTATAGGGAGTTACACACTTCCCCTCTGGTGGTACATCCTGGTGTGGCACTGATTCACTAAGACCTTCGACATTAGTACTTGTGGCCATCGATGAAGACTACACAGAGCCGACAAACATCTTATGCCTACAGAAGAATAGTCCCTTGGAGTTTGAGGAGGGACACCATGTCATCCTTCTTTTATCACCCCGATGGGGATTTTAGAGATTTGGTAGGGCATCATGAAATATTTGTGGTTCATAAGACCTCTACAAATTATTAGTAGAGTGGGAGAGGTGACATACCATCTATATCTTCCCTTATAGATTCACCAGTTGAATAATATTTTATATTTTTCATTATTGAGGAAATGTATGCATGATCCATCACATATTAAGAATAGGGAAAGTAGGACACCGACGATGGGGAGACAGTTACTTATTTCCTAGTGGAGAAAGCGGATTGACAGGAGTAAGTCCTTTGTGGATGGTGGATCCCTCGGGTGTGAGTTCAGTGGTTGCACGAGAACAACCTAGAGTAAAAATTGGAGAAGGAGGAACAAATTCGATATCATTACCATCATTTGTTTAGTTTTCCTTGTTTTGTAATTCATGTATGTAAAGCACTAAGATTGGGATAATGTAATGTCCCAGAATTTCCATATATGTTTTTTATTATATGGAATTATTTCGAGATTGTGAAATCTAAGGGCAGGTAATTCTGAGGCTCGGAGTGCCTGTAATGATTCGTTGAAAAATTTATGATTAAAATAACAATCATGAGTGGTTTTTCTAAAAACAGTGGAATAACATTAATAGGTTCTTGGATCAGAAATTTGAGGGAACCATTGCATTAATGATACCAGGTTTACCCTCAGCGCAACTTATTGTTAATCGGCACGGGCCATTGGAGAGAAAACAAAAAAATTCCATAACTGTAAATAAAATAATAAAATAAAATAAATTTATTTTTAAAATTCTTATAACTTACAACTGGAGAATCAAATTAGAAATCTGAGTCAACAACTAAACTTGTGAGGGTATGATTTCGTTAGGCAGACCCTAACATTTCCAAGCGCGAGCCAACAGTAGATATTAGTTTTTCACTATAAAAATAATAATAAAATAATTATTATTGTATTGTTAAATTCTCTAACATCTAAACTGGAACTCATATTGAAAATCAAAGAGTACAATTGTATTTGTGGGGACATTTTTCCCATAAGCAGAGCCTAACCTCGGCTGGCACATGACGAGGGTGACCGTTAATATTTTTCAATAATTCTTTAAGGTTCGTTCAGTAAACTTATGAGGGACATTTTATAACTTTTGAACGAGTTATAATAATTGAAATTTGAGGGTACCGTTAAATATCCAATGCCGATATTAGTTTAAGGAAAGATTATTTTAAATGTCAGTTGGTCTGAAGAAAAGGATAAATTTTGGAATTTATTGAAAAATAATAAAATAACATAACATGTTATTTTATTTTATTTTCTCTAGCAATTGAGCGGTGGTGGTTGGACAGAAGGGTTGTCATTATAATTATTGGAAGACCCTACAACATTGTAACCACAACGGTGCAGCTGTAATTGATGTTCTTAAATGAACTGAATTAATGACATGCAACATGGGTGATTTCCCCTACTATTTAAATGGAGCTCATGGTGGGGTTTTTACATGGATTCATCATGTGAAGGACCTCCAACAAAGTACAGTAGCAAATTCCACTGATAGAGGATGGAATCTTGGTTGGAAACGATATGGGATCGACGAATGCTGATGAATTTACTCTGATGAGTACTCTTCTATTGCCACAACTGTGACACCTCTAGAGGTCCTCGAAGTATGGGATTTATTATTGAATTTTTATTTGATGAATAAAAATTTCTCCAAATTGTTATCAGGTTAATGCAATAGAAGGTGCCAAATGATCAAGGCCTGGACCCTCCCCCACTACTTTATTGTTATATTATTCGGGAAAAAATTCATAAACTGAACATAATGTGGAAACTTGGAGTCGTACAATGATGTTGGCATCCCAGGGAGCCTGTAGGTGCATGTGGATTTGAAAAAGAAGCTGCAAAGCATTGCCGGAGCCCCGTAGAAGACGCACTGGAACGACACCAGCTCGATGACATTGGCTACCGGTGCCAGTAGACAAGGGTGGAAGAAATTAACCACTATCCATGGTAGAAGAGCACTACTACTCGGCACCATGTGGGATAGATTGGTGGCCGACATCGGCCGTCCACAGAGGTGGAGGCAGCGTGCCATCGCACGCCGTGCTAATGGGAGTCGCGGATTGATGCTTCGTAGAAGCAGGACACCCGCTCACTACGGGTCCCATGGGGGATGAGGCAGAACCACATGGTGCCACCATTAAAAATTTTAATAGATATTTTTATGTGTTCGTATGTAGCAGACCGTGCGACCCCGCGTTGGTTGCACAAGCTAGTGGGATGAGCCGCTATGACCCAGGATTGTCGGTGCGGGCCAGGGCCTGAGGCCTAGCAGTTCATTCCCACTATGGCCCCTCCATTCTAGGTTAGGCTAGGCCGGTCTATAGACCTATTAGCTGAGCTAGCTGTGGCCTATCCTGCTGGGGTTTGGTCAGGTCATTTTGATCGGGTTAGCCCGAACCTGAACCACTCTAAGGTCGAGATACACATAATAATATGCCTTATCTTGTGAACTGGACGTCTGTCTGACGAACCATCTGTGGTGTTGGGATCCTAATATAAATAAGGTCCCTTTGAGTTACTACACCTAACATTAAGTGAATTTAGGATTTTTTCTAGGTTGGATCGTCCCTGAATTCAACCGATCCCTCGGTACTAAAATTTCCAAAGCTTATAGATCGGGTCACTGGTTGATTTTTCACCTGTTTTGTTATAAACCTTAAGTCATGAAAAATCATTTGGTTACTTCATTGGGGATCTATAGGGTAGTTGAGGTATGAAAAATAACCAAAGGAGAAGAACCATGGTGTTTTGTGTCGCGAGATTTTGGATGTCTACTCCCTTGAGTACTCAATGCATGAGTATTCCTCACTCCCCTACTACAGAAGTGATGGGACTCCCAACGTCTTGATATTGGGTTTGTTTCCCTCTGAATTGTTTTTCTATATTTGGAGTCTATACTACCATCTTAGACTAGGTTGTGGTTCTTCTATACTTAACTCACGTTCATTATGGTACTCACCTATCAGTTAGGGTGTGGGTCCACTATTTTAAGGATATGTACACCCCTATCAACCCATTCTACGGGTCCTCCATATGCAATGAAACAGAAAATTCAGTACTCTTCTACCATACCAGGTGTGGTCATCAGGCTCAGGGTCTGTAATCCCCTAACGTACAAGGTCGCAGGTCCCCCACAATAGACACACTACAAGAGTTGTACTTCCCTACCAGGTAGGGAGATGGTCCACACTTATAGAGTTGGTACTCCCTCTCCATATCAGGGTGTGAGTTCTCTATCCTGGGGTCGGTACTCTCCTGATGTACTACGGTAAAGGTCCCCCATTAAAAACTAACAACCATAGTTGTACTCCCCTGCCAGGTGGGGTGCAGGTCCTAACATTGGGAGTAGTACTCCCACATATTCAAGTAGTTATGGGGTGTCGGTTATTCAGGGGTGTTGAGCCACCCTCCACTGCTGGACATAGTGTCTAGGAGTGGGCCTCTTCAATTTTTTCCTATGTTATTTACACGGGCACGCAACTATTATTGTGAGAACACTAGTTCTGGGCACTAGAGGTAGTTCTAGTAGAAAAACCAGATGAAGAAAGACCTTTTGTAAGTTCCATTAAGAATGATTGATTTGTACCTGATAGAGTACATCTCTCAGATGGGTCCCATCAAAGATAGCTAGTTCATGGACCGTGTAATCTTAATCCTTGAGTTACACTTTTTTCCTTCATTGGAGATCCTAAAAATTGGTTGAGGTTAAGGCCCTATGTTTCATTGTATATGAGGTGAGTATATATCTATTTAGCTATGCATTTTTCTTGGTTATTTGTAATGGAGTCATTCATTGTAGTTTTCCTTTTTGGAATTGTGAGTGGATTTTTGGAGTCTCTGGGTCTCTACTGGGTCTTATTATACACACCCCTACAGGGCCTTTTACTGCACCTTAATTTTTCTTGGGAAGACATTGAGTAGCATGTCTGTGAAATAAGAGAGACAACACCAGGTGATATATGGAAAAGGTTGACCGATGTGGAGAACAGTGGAGAGAAGCTGTACCAACCTTTAGGTAGCATCCTCGATGGATGTTTCCATGAGCTGTTTTCTATTTTATTTTTGTAGTTTTACCTTTCATTAGGCTTTCATTCTGGTTCCATTACATTCAGTACACACAATTACAACTAGAGTTTAACTTCATGGTTTAATATTTTTGTGTTCATGGATTGTGTGTTTGTATAGGTTTATATTCAATTACTTCTCGTTTTAGGGATATTCCATTCCGGTGAATGTCACCAACCCAATGGCTAGTGATGGTGGGCATGGGGTAGTCACAAAACGGGCCCTGGGGGACGCGTCCTAACAATTATTTAAATATAAAATATTATCTACCATCATACTCTATCAACCACTTGAAAAATATAACATCACTCCTCAAAAATAATATAATATCACCAACATAAAGTGATGTGATTCATTTTAAATTTATGCTTAACATGACATGTGAAAAGGATAATATTACAGAATAATTATGATAATTATGATATTAATGACATTATAATTGATCTAAAATATATATAATTTTATAATTTTATTTCATTCCATTCATAAGAAAATGAAAGAATAATTCATTTTTAAATAAAGACTACAATTTCCAAGCTATAATGAAAATTATTTTTCCCCTTAAATATATATGAATGTTTATATATGTGTATATAATGAATAATTATAATTATTATAAAATTATTAATATTATTTATTTGATAAAAACATGATTGAAGTGAAACTTCTGGAACCTTTTAACAAAATCATTCCGGGGAACTAGAACAATTAACACAAAGAATGATCATTTTAATGAATAATTGTTTATAAATGATTAATTAGAAATTATAAGGGAATGTTATATTATAATAAAAGTAAAAATATATTTTATTATATTATTCTAATAAATAGAAATTATCTAAAAAGGGTTAATAGAACATATGGATAAATTCATGAGCCGTGATAATGGTTTACATTAGAATATTATTTTCATTATGATTGATTGTGTTTCAATTTCCATTGATTGGAATTAAATATTATTTCTATAATAAAAATATTATATTTTATAATCATGTGGTTAGTTATATTTCTCATAAGTATTATTAACATTTATCCTTCTTGGTACTAAAAAAGTCCAAAATTATGTTTTATGAAAATCTGACCTTGCTTTAAATCAATGATTAAATATAGAGATATTCCATATCTATCTTATTCAATAGAAATTATTATTTACTTACCCATTTATAAATGATTTTAATTTTTTAACCTTTATTAAAAAAAATGAAATCGATTATATGGAATCTTTTAACTGTTTGTTGTATGGGTCACATTTGAGTTTTTACCAAACTGTGAAAAGAATGATATCCTTTAAAATAAAATCCATGAACCAATTTATCATTCCATCATGTCCATCCCTCATTACGAGTATTATTTTATAATTTTAAAACATACTACAAAGGAAATTATTTTCCCATTTTAGAAATTTATATCTTAAAAGAAACAAAAACTATGTATTGTTATCACTTTATTTTTTATGTGTATTTGGAATTATTTCATTAGAACGGTTTTTCATCTATCTAAACATAATTTTCATGATTTTATTCCCCATTGGTAATATTATCTTAAAATATAATAAAAATATTTTGATTAATGTCTTATTATGATTATTTATTTGGGATTATTTCATTAAACCCATGTCACAACCATTCATTAATTAAAAAATTATTAAATGATATATTTTTTGTGACATAGTGTCATGTATATCTATAATATTCATAATGTGATTAATGAGATATAATGTATATAAAACTCCAATGAGATGGATAAATATTTATGTCTAATGAGGTAATATCAAATTGAAGGGGTTATGAACCTAGTCCTATAAGGGACACTATCAACTATGATTGTATTGGATGTTATTCATGATAGAATAATTAATTCTATATTGTTATATTTATTCAAAAAATATATACATTATGGTAATTATATTATATCATGGAACATTATTTATTGTTGATGATTCTTTATAATTATAAATGATGTATTTTTTCTTCACAATGACATTTACAATTACTAATGATTTATATTTTGAAATGGAATGTATGTTTTCATATGTTGTGTTCTTATTCTATTGCACAAATTTTTATATTATGATCATATTTGATAATCAATTAATATCTCCCAAGATTACCCATAATGAGAATCTTACCTCACACTTTGTTATGTTTCATTTTACCGTGGTTATCAAGAAGGATATTATCAATGGTATGTCCGTGATTAATTATATGTGAGAATAAATTTCTAATAAATTTTTAAGATATTTCATGTAATATATTTATTATGTATGTATCCTAATAATTTTGTAAACCATGAAATTTATAAGGAATGTACAATTCGGATATTTATTTAATATTCTCCAAAACGATGTAATATTTATGAATTAAATGATCAGGATATCTCAATTGGTATTAGTGATATGATTAGATACATTGGGATATTTAGTTATGAGTTAAATGATATCGAACCAAATACAACATATAATTAACAGAATGTGAGATAAGAAATTAAAAATGTTTTTTTCTTAGAAAAGATGTTTTCAACATTCTTGAATTATTTTTTTTTATTAATTATATTTAAAACTATAATTATTTATTTATGAATAAAATGTAATTAATTTATATTTTAGTCGATGGATGGAACTGGGATGAATCCAGTTAATAATGATTTTTATAGAAGATTCAATGTTTGACCTTAATATCAATTGAATGGAATGAGGGGCCGAATGAAAAATATCATTTTTTATCATGTAACTCCCTAAATATATAAATCATTTTGAGATTTTAATTGGAAATGTTAAGGATAAGGTAATCATTGAGTACTTCATTGGGTAACATCCATATTCCATCATTGGGTCCTCTATGACAATAAACATTAATCATTGTAGGACTATCATTGAAAATTTATTTTATATTTCCAGTGAACATATCTTTAAAAATATGTCTCTGTAATTTATCATTTATAATGTTATGATGATCAATGGAATACTTATAATAGGAATATTAGTCAAGAGAAAATGAATAACAAAATGAAATTGGATGAGTTTAAGGGTGTCATTTTCAATATGTATATTTCTTGAACTCATAAAACAAAAATGAAAATGTAAGAATTATTAAAGTATATTAAATACATAAATTCATATATGGAATATTTCAATTGACATACAATGTAATAATATAAATTTATCATCAATACTAAAAGAAAAGTTTATTTTTTCCTTTTATGGCGTAAAACAAATTATCTAAAAGATTCTATCAATATAAAAATTTATTAAATGTTAAAAAGTAATTTGATCTGATCTCAAGGTTGAAAAGGATAAGAGAGATGATAATTATTGTCTTGGTTATAAAGATAAGAAAATGAAAATTATATTTTTTATGAGATTTAAATATTAAAAAATATTTATGAATTAAAACTTTGTATTTATTTCTGTTCATTGTATGGAATACATAATAGTGGTATTTTACGTAAGGCGGCCGATAAAAGAATTATATTAATAAAATAAATTTAAAAGTAATATGAAGTGGTAAACCAATGAAATAAATTAATAGATATATCAAATGAATACACCACCCACACTATAATGGTATAAATGTAAGGATTATGGTAATTATGGAAATAAATATATGAATCCAATTTTTAATGATTTAAAATAACATCTATGTATACTTTGTCAAATAGATATTGTGTACACTTATTTGATAACATCAAAAAACATATGTCACGATGTAGCGCCCCAAATCTAGATGCCCAAAACTGGTTCATTATTTTAATACATCGGCATGATTATAAGTAATCATGTTCCGTAGGACCAATCCGTTTAGTAGTTCTCAAAATTAGATTTCATACATGAACGTTACATTACACATTTAAACATAAAACAAAAAATAATTAATTTATTAATAACACCATTATTACACTAGCATAGTCCAGCATATCAAATATAATACACTTCTTGTAATCTTGGGAAAACAAATGATAAAAAATGGGAGAGAATAGATGCTCAGTAATGGTAAATAATTTAGTCGAAGATATAAACATTTAAGGATAGTTGTGTAATAAAAATAATCTCTTTCTTAAACATAACAAATAACATAATATGGAGAAAATAAATCAAACCTTACTATATGAACATTCACATGTATATTCTATAAGTCTAATAATCAAATGTAATAATAAATTTCATAATGAGGGAATGCCTAACGTTGGACATCATTACCACATATTTAAGGCATCATTCCAAAAATACAAATAATGTTTTTGTCATGGCCTTTTTTCATGAAAATAATTTTTTTAAAGTGACGTACATATTCATCGAGGGGATATAGAGGTCCCCCCATCACTTACTAAGTATAATGCATTCCCCATATGAAAATTTTGAAAAATAACATAAAAATTATTATAAAATATACCATATGAAAAGTTAATACTTCAACCATAAACCATGAATGACATAAAAATTCCACATATATATTCAAACATATTATTACTCATTATATGCAATATAGAGTATTGTATTATAATAAATCTCCTTTAATCAAGAATAATACCCAGTAATGAATGTGGATATAGTTTAAAATTATCATTAATAATTTTTTAGAGAAATATCCTTTTTTCTGAAATATTTTAAAAGTAAGACATTTATAAAGGAATTAATTTAAAATATATTTTTGAGTCATAGTTTCACATATCACTTTAAATGTTTTTAAAAGAGTTCACATTTTAAAACAATCATGTCCATATAAAAAATCATTAAAATCATTTTGAAAACATGAACAATAACGAGACAATTTAGAAGAATAAAATTTTTAAAACATTTAAAATGATGTCTTAGATTAAGAGTACCTTAAAAGAATAATTTTAAAATATATTTTTTGAAACATGGACATTATAAATAATTATGTCCTAGAAAATACTATCCTATTAACAATCTCAGATAATAATGAGATTGAGGAATTAACACTTACCTTGCACATTCCTTGGGTCGAAGGGACGTTTAACCTTCTGTATAATGACCATAGTATGTTATTAAATTATATCATATCCATATAAATATTTAATATATCATAAATTATACATTTATGACTTAATACTACCGATTTAATAATTATTTACATGTTAAATTATCATTTTGAGTGATAATCACATTCATTGTCGTCCTTGTTTTAACTTGTTATTCTTGATCACATCATTTAGATCATGATTTAAATACTTCCAGATTTTTAAACATGATTTATATATGATATATATTTATAATATAAATATGTATAATATAGGTATATTTAAATGGAAAAACTTCATATGGAGATGGTATGTCGTACGTACACAAATAAGTTGTTGCCTTTTTCATATCATATTGAACAGAATTAGTTGAAGAAGATATATGTAAGTAAATATATATATATATATATATATATATAAATATATAGTAGAATTATTATTTCATATATTACATAGTTATTAATAATATATATTTTTATAATCATCGTTTAATGGTGATCTTGGAAATTAATCTCATCGCATCGTGGAGACTATAAGTCGTACGTACACATTAGAAATGATATCATTACCTTAATGATTAAAAGGTGTGAAATTGGATGTTATATTAATTTTATAGAGAAATAATCATGTTTTTATATTATTTATATACATATAACTCATCGTTCTATCCATCCAAAAAACATAGTGTTGAATGAAAAATTACAGCGCATCATGGAGACTTTAAAGCTGCACGTACACACGCATAGTGATATTATCATTAATAGAATGTATAGAATAATGAATATTTTGGTAACATATCTAAAATAAAATTATAGTATGTAAAATTTATTGGAATTATTATTTTAGTATGGAAATAACAATGATAATGAACTTGTAAAAGAAAAGAACATTGAAAGAGGTGATAAAATAAGTACCTCTAATTTTGGCGTTTTCCATTTGATTTGAACATAAATGCTCTTTAGGATGGATTTATTCTCAAGGTAATCCAATTATTTTGAAGTGAATTATGTTGGGATAAGATTTTTGTAGGTTATGGACAAGGAAAATGGATTTTTAGGTGTGATTTTTAGAGAAATGGATGTACCCTTTTATAAGAGAGGTGAGAGTCACATTAGGAAACGATTAAAATATTATTTTATTATAAAAGAATTATTTGATTCAAAAGGCTAAAAATTTATTTATTTATAAGATATGGTTGGGATGGTTAGAAATAATATCAACCAATTGGTTTTAGTTTAGTTAAGGTCACTATATTAACCATATATTTTAGATTTAACTCCTACTAAATAGATTATCTTTTACCAGATCCTCTAGTATTATCATAATAAATTGTTAAAAACAAACAATAAAAAACCAAGAGGACCCCAAGTGGTTCATAATTGAGATATCTAAACATATATATGTTTTTTTTCTGAAACATAGATTTCATGGAATATTATATCAATTAATAATAGAGTATTTTTATTAAAAACTCATTTATGTCAATTTTGACTGTATTTATATTTTGTTTTTGATAAAGTCTTAACAACTTTATCACTTAAAAAAATTTATTTAGACAATTATAACATGTCATATTAACATAGAAAATTCATGTATGGCATCAAAAACTTCAATTTATATTTATTTTTATATTTATAATATTAATAATTTAAATCATTCATTGATAATGTAATTACTTTATCATCATTGTGTCATAAATAAATTAAATTATATAATATCTAAATTTTTTAAATAAAATAAAATTATGTAGGAAATCTTTTTAAATTTATAATGAAAATTTGTAGTCGAATTTTTATAATGTATAACCCTATATTAAAAATGGTTAAGTTATTAAACATTGAATTTAACACTCTTTACTCTTCTTTAAATAAAATTAAAATAAATGTACTAATCTAATACATGTGAACCAAAAGGATCATATTTTTTTCTATGGATGGTTTTGGTCGAAATACACTAATCAAATAGTATTAGGACCTTTTTTGGAAATAATAATATAATATTTACCATTAATTACCCTATTTACATTTAACTATGGTAAATAAAATTCAAAAGTCACTATTCACAAAAAATATTTTTGTCTTATTGAACCATATTTTACTTACTGATTTCAACCGTGTCTCTCATATTTTTAAAATTAAATTCACAGAAGTGGTAAAATTACCTTTTATGCAAATTGTCAAATGTGCCTAAAATGTGGGTAAAAGACATTAAAATGTTAAATGAAATTTTATACAACCAATTTTATTATTAAATGAATCTAATGAATTATATTTTACATATATAGGTATTAAATATTTTTTTACATAAAATAAATTTGGGTAAAATGAATAATAATTTAAATTAAATGTATGTTTTAAACAATAACACAGTGTGTTTCACTATTGATCAAAAATTGAATGTCTTTAGAAAAATTCCAAATATTCCCCATAAGATAATTACGATATTCAGAATGAAAAAATGATTTATATTTTTCGATATTTAAAACAAATAAGATTCATTAATTAATTTAATATTAATTCTTCTTGTCAAAATAAAAAATAAGGTCTTTAAATTTAAAAAACAATCAAAATATTGACATGTGTTGATGTCAAATTTTAATGTACAATTATTTATAATGACCTAAATGATAAAAATACAATCTAATTATACATTCAAACCATTCATATTCATACTTTAGAACTATAAATTATTTGGATTAAAAAAATAGTTTTCAATTAAAATTTAGTATTTTTCATTATTCATTAAAATATGAAAGTTATGAGAAAATTACCAAAATATTATCCAAAACATATCTTTATAGACTCCATCTAAATAAGAATTTAATTTAATTTAATTTAATATAAAAAAGTGTCTAATATTGGTTTCAATATGGGTTCACCATTAAAAGGCGTTAAAATTGCGTTTTTGGAAAAATACTTCTTTTATCTTAAAAAATGAAGGTGTTCATATATTATTTATAAAAAACAAATAGTATAAATTTTATAATTATATAGAGTTTATAAAATTCTAAATTCATTTAATACTATTCATAGCCTCTTTTTTAACGGATTGTTTGGTATGTCATGATGCGCTTGAACTCAATGTTGCATGTAGTGCATGTTATTGAATTACTATGAAGAGATAGTTTACATTCAAATCATGGGGTGTTACATTATCCCCATATTCAATATGTTCTGCCCTTGAAATTTAAAAATTTTCTTTCAAAAGAAAAGGTAAATAATATTAAAATACATTAGTGGAATACCCACATCAGAAATTGGGTTAATAAAATTTTGTCTTAATTAGAGGGAAAGAGAATTGAAAAACTCACCAAAAAATAATAATCTTAATTAGGAGAACATCGGTGGAAAATAGAGACACATAATTGGAGGGTAACGTAAATATTTATAAGGAGTGATTGGGGTTATAAATCACAAACAAATGAATAATTAAGGTCCTCAAATCCTTCATTCTATGAAGATTTAAAAAATCATCAGATCAATATAACATAAGGTATTATGATAATACATTTTGGTTTAAGAATACCTTCCCTAATGTTTTATAATGTATTTTTAATATAATAAGTGGAAAAAATATATTTGACTTGTATAGATTCATCCGTCAACTAATTCCTACCACAAACACATCTTTCATTCCAGAATATAATAGAATTCAAGATTATTCAATTTATCTTAATTGTATAGGGATCCAAAAATAATGAATTTATAATTCATTTTCTAGACTATTTAAAAAAACTAAATTATACAAACCAGGAAATCACATAGTCTAGTGGTAGGTGATACACTTTTGTTACCCTTATGTTGTTGGTTCAAGTCTCGCTACCTTGATTGATGCGAATAGTTGTCACCCAACCTACGAGTTTTACTTTTAATATCAATCAAAAAATATTATTAGAAAATTATTTAACCTTAACAATATTATCTAATATAAAAAATATTTCATTTTTTACCATTATACTTATCTAAAATACTTTTTTCAAAACACTCAGTACAAAATTTATTTGGTAAACACCTTGAAGATCATTTTTTCCAAGTAATAACATGTGAATACCTTCATAATATATTTGTTTAAAACACGGTAACACCCTGAATTTCCATAAAACCTTAGTTATTACATTCATGCCCCTTATTACTTATATAATATTGTATATACTCCTTATATCCCAAATTTTCTTATGTTCCAACAATAATGGAATAAACAAACAATTATTTAGTTTCAATGTAGTAATGAATATTGAATATAATTTATCCAAATTAATCATATATTATTCCAAAATCACTACCACAGTATCAGAACCATATTATGGATTATCATTCCTATATCCATGTATTTTCCAATAATTTTAACTTGATATTGAGTCACATTTCATTGAATGATTTAATTTCAATTCCTTAATGAAATATTACTGCAGTATAATCCATATTTATTTTTATAATTAATATTAACAGTTCATTGTCGATAAAAAACTCCAATGACATTATACATTAATAACAACATAAGATATCTAGTCATTCCTATTCATCGTTGGTAGTATCATTAATATATAATTATCTGATAGCATCATTTGGGGAATACTCTAGTGATTTTTAAATTGATTCGCATAGTGTCCAAACTCCAAGGAGATGATGAATTGTTCATTTGAAAACATTTTCGTACCCATAAAATCACATACATGGTTTCATTTTTCCACAGTTATGACAATCTACCATTACCATCAATAATTTTCCAAGGTGATTCTTTCCATAGTAATCATATATGAGAATATTTTTCTATCCCATATTTCCCTTATCCATCTTTCTCTCTACCATCCTTTTCTTCTCTTTCTTCCCTTCAAACACATATGACTTAGATAATTCATTAATATTCATATTAACACATGATACTATTTCTATATATGATGAGAATACATGGGAGACAATTTTCCTTCTAAATGACGGCCTAATTCCATAAATGATATGATCCTTCTTACTATTTGGATGATTCATATTTCTAGAGTTATCATTCCTTCTAAAAGGATCCATTTATAAAAAATGGAATACACATGGATAGTTCATGAATCACTATGCAAAATTCAAACACATAAAATACTTAACATAAATTGAAAATATTATTTGTATAATCCATAATCATAAAAAAGGTATTCTTTGAGGATTTATTTATTCCTAAATCCATCATAATGGGTTTTAAAGAAAATGTGAATTATCCTAAGCATGTCTCCCAGGAGGGTCGTAACCAAGAGTACAGAAAGGCCCATGTCGTGTACCAGGATATCATGGGTCAAGCCCAAAACTCCTTATCAGATTTTAAACTAGTAGTTACATATTATCTGGAGTCTAAAATATCTTCTCATATACATACATGGATGTATTTCTTGGAAAATATAAAACATCTCCACATTACCAAAATTCTAGGATGATATTCTTATACTAATACTAAAAGTCTATCTTAGGGTAATGTTCTCTTATTAGAGTTCATCTAAATCTTGTTTCCAAGGATTTCACCGGAAATCCTCTAATACCAACTATAATTCCCCAACCCCAAAATCCCAAAACTGGTGCATTATTTTAATACATTGGCATGATTACAAGGAATCCAGTCCCAGAAGACCTATCTATTTAGTAGTCCTGGAAAATAGATTACATACATTACGTTACATTACACATTCAAATATAAAACACATAATAATTAATACATTGAAAATGATATTATTCCCCAAGCATAACCATGCATATAAAACATAAAAAAATTCTTTAAATCCTAAAAAAAACATAAGAATGGTGTGAGATTAGATACTCAGTAAAGAAAAATAATTCAGCAGAATCTATAAACATTTAAGGCATGATGGGTAATAAAATAAAAATCCTTTTAAATATAAAATTGAACATAAAATTTAGAAAATAAATCAAACATTACCATATAATAATTCACATGGATATTCTACTAATTGAATATTCAAATTTAATAATTAATTTCAAATTGAGGGATTTCCAAATGTCGGACATCATTACCACATAGTCAAGGCCTCATACCATGACTACCAATAAAATTTTTGTCAAGGCCTTTTGCCAAGAAACAAAGTTGTCTCTTGAGACCTATCGATGCATCGAGGGCATATAGTAGGCCCCTCCATTAGTTACTATGTCCACCGCAATCCTCATATAAAAATGATGAATCATAACATTAACATTTTTACTAAAACTATAATAATAAATGTCAATAATTCAAACATAAACAATGAAGGGTATTAAAATTGAACATCCAAAGTCAAAAATATTATCACCCATTCGATAAAATATGGAAGATTAATTATAATATATATATCTTTATCAATTATAGTATCTACTGATGGACATTGACATAGATGAAAATGATTCGTAAAACTTTTTGAGAGAAATATCTATTTTTTTGAAATCATTTAAAATTAAAATATTTATAAAGTATGTAAATTAAAAGAGATTTTTGATTCAAAGTGTCCCATACATCTTGGAAACATTTTAAAGGATTTAAAATTTTAAAAAAATCATTTCCATATAAATAAATCATTAAAACCATTTTGAAAACAAGGACATTATAGAGAATGATTAGAAAGATAAATATTTAAAACATTTAAAATGATGTTTTAGTTACAGTTTACATTAAAAATCATTCTGAAATTTCTTTTATGAATCATGGATATGTATAATAAACATGTCTGATAAAATACTTACACATAAACAATATCGAATAATAATGCGATTGAGAAATTCACTCATACCTTGTACATTCCTTTGGTCAATAATATGATTAACCTACTATATAATGACCATAAAATGTTATTAAATTATACCATCACTATATTCATATTTATTATATCATTCATGTTTCATTTAAGTCTTTATACTAACATTTAATAATGTTATCCATGTTAAATTAACATTTCTGGTAATAATTGCCTTCTTTATCGTATATGTTTTAACTTTTTATTCATGATCATATCACATAAATCATGATTTAAATATTCCCAAAATATAAAACACTATTTATATATAATATATATTTATAATATATATATGTATAATATAGAAATATATGAAATGGAAAAAATTGTTTATTGAGATAGTAGGCCGTACTTACGCATAAATGATGTTTTCGTTTTCATATTGTATTGAAAGGAAGTAAGTGAAAAAAATATATGTATGTAAATATATATATATATATATTGTAGAATTTTTATTTCATATATTACATACATATTAATAATAGATATTTTTATAATCAATGTTGAATGGAGAATTGGGAAATGAATCTCATTGCGTCGTGGAGATGGTAAGTCGTACATACAGAGAAGTGACGATATCACTTCTTTAATCAATAAAAAATGTATAATTGGATGTTATATTAGTTGTATAGAGAAATTATATAGTTAATTTAATTATTCATATATATATTACTCATCATTATATCCATCCAAATAACATTGTGGTAAATAAAAAATTACACCACAACATGGAGATTGTAAGTTATACATACTCAAACATTGTGAAATTATAATTCATAGGATGGATAGAATAATTAATATGGTTCTACCATATTAATAATAACATCATGGTTTGTAGAAGGTACTGGATTTATAATTTTGGTAAGGAAATAAAAGAGAAAAAAAATTGGAAGAAGAAGAGAACATTGAAAGAGGTGATAAAATAATTACTTCTTTTTTGGGTTTTATCTTTTGATATGAACAAAAGGGCACCATAGGTTAAATTTTTTCTAATTTCAAGGCCTCTAGGTTTAAATTAAGAATTGTTTTGATGAGATTTGGGCAGGTTTTGTCCTATCCAAATGTCATTGCATGTGTGATTTTGAGAGTAGTTGATGTACCCTTTTAAAAGAGATCCGAGGTTCAATTTAGGAAATGTTTACAAATATTATTTTATTAGAAAACTAATTTTCGTTTATAATGGATGAAATTTGATTTATTTATAAGATAGGTTTGGTATGGGTCTAAATCAACTCAATAAATAGGTTTTAGATAAGTTTTTGTCACCATATTAATCCAATATTCTAGATTTAACGCTAAGTTAAATAGTTTAACATTTACATGTCCTCTTGAATTATTATAATAAATGGTTAATAAACGAACTATAAAAAATCAAGAGAACCCCAATGGAATCGTTATTGATATATATATCCATATCTAATTACATTTGATAAACCATATATTTTTAGAATTATTATATCAATTAATAATATAGTATTCGTTTTAAAATGTCATTTTTCTCAATTTATACATTATTTGGTATTTTGTTTTTTTTGAAAGTCATTTAATACGTTATCGGTTAAAAAAATATATTTAATGAATCCTAAAATTTCATATTGACCTATGAAATTCTTGGATGGAATTAAATGAATCAATTTAAATTTATCTTTATATTTATAATATCAATTATTCTAATCTTTCATTGATAATGTAATTACAACACCATCATTGTGTCATTAATAAATGTAATTATTTAATTTACAAAAATTATAAATAAAATACCATTATGTAGGAAATATGTTTTGAAATCTAATTAATATTTATATTCAAATTTATATTATGAATAACCATTTATTAAAAAAGGTTTATTTTTTAAACATTGAATTTTACACTTTTTTCTATTCTTTATGTAAAATAATAATAAATGTCTTAATCTAATCCAAGTGGATAAAAAGGATAAAATTATATTCCAAAGGTTTTTTTGGTCTAAATAATATTTTCCAATAGAATTAAGATGTCTGTTAGGGTAATTATAAAATCATTTTTACCTTTAATTACCTTATTTATATTTAACCATGGTAAATAAAAATCAAAAGTTACTATTCATCAAAAATTATTTTCATCATATGGATCCAAATTTTAATTGATGATGTCAACCATGTCTCACATATTTTTTAAATTATATTCACAAAAGCAGTAAAATTATGTTTCATGCAAATTTGAAAATGTGCCTTGATGGTGTGTAAAAGATGTTAAAAAGTTAAATAAAATTTTATATGCATAATTTTATTATTAAATGAAAAAAATGAATTATATAGACCATATATCGGTATTATATATTTATTTTGACTTAATATAAACTAAAATTAAATAAATAAATATTTTAAAAATAATGTCAGGTTTATATAACAGTGCAATTTTTTTCTCTATTCATCACAAATTTAATGTTGTCACATAAATAAAATAAAAAAACACATCGTAATATATTTTTGATATTCTGAATTAAAAAATGATTTATATTTTATTAAATTCAAATCATATAAGTTACATTAATTATTTTAAAATTAGTTCATGTTGTCATGACCAAAAAGAAGGTTGTTAAAAAGTAAAAACAATCCAAAGGTTGACATGTCTTTATTTCTAATTTAAATGTGAAATTACATATAATTACATACATGATAAAAAATAATCTAATTATATATCCAAACCATTAAAATTCATAATTCAACACTATTTATTATTTGGATTAAAAAATTTGTTTTCAATTAAACATTAGAATTTTTCACGATTAAACAAAATATGAACGTTATAATAAAATTAAAAAAAATATATCCAAACTAAATTATTATGCCCAAATTCTAACGAATAATGTAATTTCATTAAATTAAATATATAAATGTTTCCATTATTGGTTTTAGAATGGGTTCTCTATTAAAAGGTGGAAAAATTATATTTTCTTTAAAATAGGTATTTTATCATAAAAATTGAATTTGTTCATATATAAGGTGAAAAAACACATAATATTTATTATAAAATTATATGGAGTGTATTAATTTCAAATTTTAGTTAATACTATTCATAACCGTTTTTTGAATGACTATATTTGGTAAGACGTGGTGCACTAGAACTCATTATTGCATGTAGCACATGTGATTGAATTACATTGAAGAGATAAAATACTATTTAATCATGGGATGTTAAAAAAGATAATCAATAGGATAAAGTTACACTTACCATCTAGTATAAAACATTAATTTTTATATTTGAATATAGTTATTTGGACTCTTTTAATCAAATTTTTTCTAAGGGTATAAAATCTCCCCCTAAATGATTATATTTTTAATAGTAGATGAATATTATATATATTACGATTATTTTAACTGATTTATATAAAACCTCCTCGATATAACTTTTTGTTAATTTGCTTCCATCAAACCTGGATATTCTTCATCTTATTGAATTTACTATTTTTTTGGGTATGTATTTCCCTTTTTTTATATATCCCATATAAATTTATTATTTAAAGTGGTATTATTTGATATACGAAATCAAACTATGATAGTCAGTAGGTGTGAGGGTGAACATGAACTCCTAATGAAAATAAATCCCATTATATGTGATTCATTACTTATTGATGAAGGTTCATTTTCATAGTTGGTATGGGAGAGAATCATAATGTTGTTATAATTTTTTTTGAAAATTGTTATTTTATTTCATGAAAATTTTCTATGTTATCACCCAAAGCATGATGTTGAGTCCTCAATATATCTTATACGAAATGGTATACCAAATTCTTAAATTCCTTTAATTATATCCCAAATATAGTTTCATGAATTTAGTTATAAAATCCATGAGAATCTTAAAATTATATTAATATACCCGTGTGCATAACAATACAATTGACCATTCATTTTTTATAATGAATGTTGGACAAATATAAATTTTTAGTTTTTGTTAAGAACATAACATGATCCCTCTAAATAACTAGAATAATCTACCCAATATTTATTATTTATTAAGACATCTACCTAGAGATAAATACTTCCCCAAGACTAAGATTCATTTTGGAAGTCATCAATGGGTTTCAAGGGGTATGATATACAGAGGACATCCTTCCATATGAGGTATGATCATTATGAATTTGTAAGATTACATTTGGACATTCCAATTCCTCTAAAATCTTCATGGATTTATTTAATATAGTATTTAGATTGTTTATTGATATGTATTCTATAGAATATGTAGATGATTTTTTATATATTCAATGATTAAGGAAGATTAGGAGGATACTTTTAATATTATGTTGATGATATTTTGGAAGGTAAAATTGTAATCCATATTTAAAAATCATGAATTTTGGCTACATAATATATCGATATTGTTTTCTAAGAAAAAAAATTAGGGTATATCTATGGATACATTTAATTAAAATTTTATTGAATAATTTTATATAGAAACCATTATAAAAACTATGTACTTTTTAATGTTTTATTGATACTTCCAAGGATTTTTTTGAAATGTTGTTATAAAAAACAATAACCTTATTGATGAAAAATGAATCCAATTTCTATTCGATAGATAAATGTGAAAAAAATTATAGGGCCCTAAAGGGAATTTTTTTAACCTATTCATACTATAATGAATTATAAATAATGTCTATTGATATATAGTGATGCATTGAATAATCATGTAGGATATGATCTTATGAAATAGTAAATGGTCGTATTAAACTCCACATGATAAAATAAATGTAAATTATCTATATGATGATTGATGTGATTTATATTTTAGTGATAGAATCTTTGATTAATTACTAGCTTAGAAAGAGTATAATATGTGATATGGAAACGGTTGAATTTGATTAAATATTATGACTACACAATTAATTACAACCCCAAAAGAAATTAAATGGAAGATGATCTAATTCAAAAGAAAAATTCTAGTTTATCCAAGAGGGGGACTAAAATAGATCTAGTAATTTTGGATTTATAGTGGATAAACCATTAAATCACAAGGGTAGGGGGTTATATTATCTTTTCCAGATAAATGGTTATCCACACATTCATTTTAATATTCAAGTGGTTTATAACATTGTGGTTCAGCTGAATTAGATTGTATATATAGTTTTTGAAATGAAAATTTATCATTAATGAATGATCAGATCCATGAACTAATTGTGTATCATAGTAATAAAAAAATTAATGAAAAGGTATTTAGATAATGCACATATCACATCATTAAATACTCAACCCAAAATAAAGAACATGTATATGGAATTATAAGATTATTTTTTACAGTATCCCAAGAAAAGATACATTGCAATGTATACAACCTGATATGTATTATGTTAGAAAATAATGTCTGAATTTGAAAACACTAATGGGATGTTATAACCATTACGTGCAAAATAGTAGAAATGAGAATACATCATTATTGAGATCATTATAGGACAACAAGACATATAAAGACCATATCATCATTTGACATATATTTAATTACCTTATGATGTTGACACATTTTAATACTATTATAGAATTTTTCACTATTGATAATTTTTCTAGGATATACATTAATAAAATTATAAGATCGATGGGAAAATTATATTATACTGTTTCAGGTCTTAGGATTTCCGTAATGATATAGATAAGTCTTCATAATGATTTTTATATAGAGTTTATATATCATCTTATATATAATTTTTATAAAATGGTTAATCATAGTGGGAAATTAAAATCCCAAAATATATTTTGAGGTCTTTCTATATAAATTTAAATGGTGTATGGAATCACCACTATCATCTAGTTTAATTTTTTTATACTTATAGATTTTACTTGTAAATACATATTGTGGTTTAAAAAATTACTTGTGAAAATAATTTTAAAAATCCAAAAGGATGGGAATATAGAAAAAGTATTAGTAATTTTTAGCAATGATATTTGGATACATGGAAAATAACCTCATATTCATTAAAAAAATCAGATCTTCTCAAATTAAACATTAGAGTTATGATAAAAAAATTTAATGTGATATTGAGATTAAAGTAACAAAGAATATATTATTTACGATATATCCATGGAATTAAGATATTGTATTTGATAGAAATTGTGAACTAAACCATATATAAATTGGTCTTTTAATGATTCTGGATCGAGTATGGGAATTATATTATCACTTAGTTCTTCCACTAATCATTTTCTATGATTAATATGTCTTCTATGTATATCTTTTTAAGAAGTATATACCATATCTGTAAAATTAACATAAATCATTGGTTATACTACAAGATCGTGAAATTTTTTATGATAACTAATTATTGGTGATTTAGGACTGAGTAGATAAAATACTACCAAACAAGATCACTCACCTAGTTAGCTATTTAGGGAAAAAACATGGGCTTCTATAATCTATGCGGGATCCTGAGGATTTTATTTGGATTAATGATCATTGTTTTCTTGAACCATAATAAAAATGGATCATTTATAAAATATATGTGAAACTTTTTTGTCAACTATATATATTTATAAAGAGTAAAATTGATCATTTATATAATATATTTTTAAATTTGGCACCCTATTTGGGATTTTTTGGAACTTATGATATAATTAATTCGAATAATTAATATTTATCATTACCATTAATTATGTTTTTTGATGATTAAATTTTGATTGGGTTTGGTTATATTTTCAAAATACATTAATTTAATTAATAATATTTATGTATATTCATTTTAAACACAATTAATCAATATTGTTTGTTCAAATAACCTATAAATTTATTTTTAAATATAACAAAATTTGAAAAAATGGGTTATTCAAATTTGTATTAAAATAAAAAAAATTAGCATTACAGAAATATTATAATGTAAATTTAATTAAATTATTAAAATGAGAATAATTAAAAATAGATAATATGTTTATATTCTATTTATCCATAATATACTATTACCATGGTAATCATATAAATACTAATTTAATGGAGGAAATGATTAAATTTGGGGTCAAACTAAGAGATGTGAATTAAAATAACTCATAAAAATGAATTAAATTTAATTTTGTTATTAAATTTTGACATTAATCATAATCTATTATAAAATAATAGAATTATGATATACATTAATAGATTTTAATATTTTTTATAATAATGTCTCTAGTGTTTACGAGTTTTCCACTCACCTAACTAATAAAAGGTCACCACATCTTATCACAAGCCCACACAAAGTGAAAAAATATTAATGTCAAAACCTACACAAATACCTTTTTAAATTTCCTCCCCACGTCTTATATTTCATGTTGTAACAAAAAACCCATATCATGAATACATAAGGTGAATGGTAATGTATGATAAATTAAGAAGTGGTACATCTCTTTGCTGATCTAATTTAAGTTTATTTCATCCTTGTACACAATAAAATATTTTATAAACATATTCTTATGGAAAAAATTTAATATGTAATTTACAGAAATTTTGTAATGTAAATGGTTCTAAAATTATATATCTTTATTATCTTCAATTGAAAATAAAACTTTTTCTTTTGTTTTTTTAAATACTATTGTCTCAATGATGTGAGTTATTTTAATTTTTTTCATGATCGATAAAATATTTTTATATAGATAGATATAATAAATAGATATTATTTTTTGGAAAAATATTATTATTGTATAAAATTAATAAATTATCTACCTTTGTACCCTCTAATCCATTAGAGGTCAGAAATGAAGCTCAAGCAAAAGCATGGACAACTGCATCTATGAGAATATGTGATTAATTTTTCATTTATATGTAACATGTATGGTAATAATGATAGATTTAATGAATATATATAATATATTTTACATTATAATGATTGTGTTAATAAATATTATTATATATATTTCAGATTTTTTTCATTCATTGGAATATTAAAATAGAAATTGTGGGTATATACAGACTATTGTCTCTATGACGTGATGCAAATAATTTTTCATCACTTCTTTATAGGAATAGTTATAAATTTTTTTATAATAAATAAATATAAAAATATAAAAATTATTAAAATTCTAGACATTAATAAACCATGTCAAAGGTACAAATATAAGAACAATAGATTTGATGATTGCATGGGAAATAAAACAATTAAAACCCCAAATGACGACTTTAACAATGAATTATAAAAAAATTGAATTATTTTGAAAGATTGAGGTATTTAAATATTAGAAGATAAATATAGAAATATTTCTAATATAGAATTAGTTTATATATAATTTATTATATAATAGGTAAATATTTCATATAAATAATTTTAGAACTCGAGGATGATGATTATTTTAAAATGTCATTTTTATCATGATTAAATAAATTTAAATAAAAATTATAAGAAAACAAATTTTATTTTTATATAATACCCATATTATTTTATCAACACTTTTTATTCATATTATTTATATTTAAATGTATCATTTCTCTCCCTTTTTTATGAATGTGAATAAAAGGGCTTTTATAAATATTAGACTATATTTTTCCTCTTTAGTCATGAATCATTATATTCTATTTCTATGTAGATCAATTTATGAGGAATGTTTATGACATAAATAAATGGTTTTAAAAACATTATTTTCAATAAATTTTACATTATTTTTTACTTATTAAATTGAGTCTTTGATTGAATTTTCGTGACACATAATTTTGTCTTTTTATAAGAGTGTGAAAATAATAATTTTTTCTAAGGTATAAAATAAAATCATATTTTTTGCATTCCATTTCCATAAATCATCATAGTACATAATTTACATGTTTCTATGAACTCAAAAAGAAAATATTATTCACAATTTTTAGTATTTTTAGTTTTTTAACTACTATTAAAACTAAATGGATGTTATCTCTTTATTTTCTAAGTGCAATTAGAATTATTTTATAAAATATATTTTCAATCGATGTCAATATCCACTACACAATTTTTACTTCACTAGTTATGTGATTATATTTTCCAATCCAAATTCTTTCTATGGATGACTTATGATTATGATGTTCTAGGGTAGATTTTATAAAACTAATTTCGTTACCTTGGGTTAATTACACTGATTTGAAATGAGGGATGTATTTATGATCTTTTACAACCCATATATATAAATTTATATATTTTAATGGTTAACCAATAATTATATATCTCTAAAACTCTTTGGGTAATTATTTATATCTAATTAGAAAATATGACATGGAATGGGTATGAAACCCAATCCCATATGGGAAATGGTCTAAAATTATATTGTTTATAGTAATCTTATACTATGGAAATGATTGTAATTGGAAATGACCCCAGTACTCTATGTAAATCATTCCATAATGATAGTATTATTAATGAATATTGAATATGGAAATGAATATCTATACTTATATGAATTCAAAAACCACGTGAATTATTTTTATAGAACCCTCTCTTCGATCAAGAATGATTTATGATTATAGTACACTGTTATGAATCATGTATTTTGTTTTTCTAATTGATTATATAAGGACATGATATTTGATTAATGTGATATAATGGTATAGTTTTATTATGTTATGATTTAATTCGCATACCTGTATTCCTATCATGTTCTCACTTATGATAATATATTTTTTCCTCCGATGTTTACAATTAGTTTTCATATGATATGAACCTTTATTATTTTTTGATTTCCCCATGTTATAAAGATAATTATTTTGTATGGTATATCACTAAAGGGTTATATATGAGAATAAATTTCCAATAGATTATAATGATATTTCATTAATTATATTGATTATGAATCTAGTTTTTAAAGACACTAAACCTTTATGGTTCTGGGGTGAGTATTATTTTGAGATCTAATGAATATTCATGTGAATGTTACAATATTTATGTATTGACGGCTAGGTTTACATTTTCATACATAATTTATTTACTAGAATTTGATACATGATATAAACTAAAATGTCAATATATTAGTTTTAGAGGATTAATACACATAATTCAAAATAACTATACAACTATGAATTTGTTTTAAAAACTAACCATCTAACATTTAAGATTTATATTAGTGTAAATAATCAATGAATATATTATTTAAATATATACCAAGTGTATAATAAAATATGTGTGTGAAATGAAACCAATAATTTATGAAATTATACAATGATATGATTTTCCATAGATTAATGTAATATGACATAATTCAACTCACTATAAGAATATTTGTGTTTGAGGTATATTTAAAATTTGGAATGATATAATATGTAAAATCACAATCATTCCATGATTATTATATTAAGTATATCAATTATTAAACATTATATAGTGTATCTATAATGGATTTTATAAATGTTTAATTTATCATTGTAGAGTAAAATTGATTATTCCTCGATGCGTTAATGTCATGATTTTTTTGAAAATTAAATGATAAGAGAAAAAAATTTCAATGTTATTAATAAAATTAACTCCTTTAATGAGTTTACTAATAGGTTATAATTTTTTTTCAAACATGAAATAGAGATACAAGATATGATAACAAAATTTATCAATGTATAAAATTAATATCTTCTTCTCTTTCAATATATTAATAGTATATTATTATATGTAATTTAGATGAATCCTACCTAAATGTGTATTGAGGTATTCTTCATCTTATTTATGTCCTCATTTGTGATATTACTTTAATAATTATAATGTATCTATCTTTAATATGTAAAAATAATCCAATTCAATTCCTAGAACATTCATGTGTATTTTATATATATATATCAAAAAATAATTTCGTACATGTCATGGTAAAATACTAATAAAAAAATATGTAGTTATTTTTCTTGATGATATATAAATTTAAACCCTTATAGAACCATCTAGAAAGATAATATTCCTTCTATAATATTTATATCAATTATTATTATGAAATTTTTGATGAATAATATAATGAAAATTGTTATAAATATATCAGTAGTTGAACTATGTAGAATCCTATCATGGAAATATTATAGAAATTTGTAAATGAACAATAAATAATATAATGAGATAATGATTCATGTAATAAACTTAGTTCACAAATCCCAAAACAATAGATAATAATAATTCAACATTGTTGATATTAAAATATACGGATGATAATGAAAATCATAAATATTAGTTTTTATTAAACAATATAATAGAGATAGACATTCCATGAATTCAATATAGACATTGATATGATATATTATTTTAGACATGTCACTAGAAATTATTATATCATAATATTGTGTTAATTGATAATGCCAATAATCAATGATTAAAATAAACGAAAACATAGTGCATTTCATTATCCCTGAGATAACATGTTAATTTTTTAATTTTTTTCTATTATAAATTTCATGATAATTTATTAATTTATTAATAATTATAAAAAATATGAAATTATTATTTTTCATTCACATTATTGAAATTTTCATTATTTAGCTTTTTGATATTTTTAAAATATTTAATAAATATGAATTATTATTAATTTTAAATATTTAATTATCACTTTTTATATCAGATCTCTTTAAATTTAGTATTTTAGGAAGAAATATTTGATTGTTTTTTTTAGGTTATTATAATATTATATTTAATGAAAAAATATTACATTAAAAATATGTAATATTTATTTATAGAGGAATTTATAAAGAAACTATTTCATAGAGAACTATAATTTTTTATATATAATTAAAATGTATATTAAGATGATATAAATTTTAATTTTAAATTGTATACATTAGTAATAATAATATCAAGTGTTAATATTAATATGTTTTATAGATTACGCTATTTTTTAAATTTTTAAATTTTGTAATACTATCATTTTAATTAATCTTACCCCTATATCACAGAATCAGTTATAACTAACATTACATTTGAATAAGATATAAGTAATCGCTGATAATTGTTTTAATATTCCTCATAATCAAGAGACATAAATAGGTCTTACATTACATTTAAATAAAAAAATTTATAAAATATTACTTTTTAGAGAATAAATTAATTCCCTATATAATTTTATATCACAACAATAATTGTAAAGAACAAGTAATCATGGGGAATGAAAGAAAATAAGTGTGTGCTAAGATTCTCATTAAGGGTTTTTTAATGAATAAGCTATAGTAAAACAATGAAAATAATAAAAATTGAAATGAAAATAACTATTATCACATGAAATTTGAATAACTGTACAAGGAATATCAATTTGGAAATGTAAATAACTGATCACACATTCTATTTAAATAACTAGAAAAGGAATAATCGATATCATATGTTAATAACAGAGAACATATTCAAAGTAATCAATAATATGAGGTGTAAATACATCAATAGAATTTGAAATAGTGAAAATATGAGGAATCATGATAACTAAAAACAAAATGAATTCAATTCAAATTTATTATAATATAATTTATCTAGATAAATAATCCACTTCCATCAACACCTTCGACAAGATAAATTATTCTATAAGTAATTACATTTTTAATGCTATGTAAACTTATTTGTGTCATGATACCTAACAATTCATTAAAAGGATATATAAAGAAGGCCCCCTTACGTAATATTTTTCTGAAAATTTCTCCTCATATATCAAATCGTTGATTAATTTTATAAATCATTATTCTTTAAGGTTAAATTTCTATATTGAGTAATGGATATAGATTTATCAATATTTTCCCAATAAAAAAAATAATCATCATTGTAATAAACCTTATATTTAAATAATATTTGGTTTCAGAAATAATAGAATAAGTGATCAATCATATGTATATTTAGGGAAAATTTAATTACTAATAGACACATGAACGTGAATAATTTTGGGGAAGTTATTGATAACAAAATGAAAAGTGGAAGTGAATTTCAAAACAATCCTTGTTACAAAAAAATATTATCTATAAAAATGAATAATATGGTTGATATCAAAATATACCTATTACATTTATAATAAAATACTTTTTTAATAGAATTAAAATACAATCAAAATATCATAAGAAACAGTAATGTGTAAAATATTCTTTTCATTTCAAAAAAATATTTATGAAAATTTTCTTTGAAAATCACTTTTATAAAAAAAATCATTAAAAATTTACACATATAAATTAAAAGGATTATTCAATTTAAGTAACTTCATGGCTGTTTGTCGTTATATACATTCAAAAAAATTACAAATAAAATTAAAATTTCAATGTAAAATGGTTAGGAAGGTTCCTTGTTTAGAAAACAATATGAAAATTCCATTATCATTTTCGAAATAAGATTAACGATATTTTTTAAGAAAATAGAAAAAGATTAAATGTAAATCTTAGTAAAAAGTGCATTAGTAAGTAATATTTTAATGGCTAAAAATATTAGTAAAAAAATTGAAACATGGTTAATAATGTAAACAGATTTTCTACTAAAGAGAGAAATGATTAATGTTTTTCTTAAGAAAAAATTCTCATTTATATAATTATAGAGGAGTGGTAAGGTGGTATTTTTACATGAAAATGGTAATTTTTAACCAAAAGAGATGAAAATTATAAGTTCTATTAAATAATGGTCAAATAATAAACTTCATTAGAAATTATAGAGTAAGAAACCCCAATTAATATGAGATTATGATGTAAAGCCTTCTAATGATCATAACATTAATGTAAAATAAAAAAATTCAATTGAATATATTAATTAAGTTTAAATAAAAAATGTATCCATACAAGAATTTATAATAAAAATTTATTTTACAAATAACCATAGAATATTACTGACAATAATGATGTAATATAACCGAATGAAAAGAAATTGAGTTATGAAATATTCTACTATAATGAAACTTTTAATTCAAATAAACATAGATGAAAAAATTAAAATTAATTCATAAGATAAAATGAATAATTAATTATTAATTATATTACATGTAAAAGTGGTAGTGTATACTTTTTTATAAAAGACATTTGTTGAATATCATTACAATGACCCTTAACGAAATGAAATTGAGATGATGTTCCTAATCATAAACATCCTTTGGTTTGAATGCAGATTAACCTACTATAAAATGTTGTTAAGAATGTTTTTAACTTATAAAAGAACAATATTAATATTTATTTATCATATATGATCCTATTACGATATGTTATCACTAGTCTGTTCATAATATTTGACTATTTTTATTATTTTGGGAGTTAATATACTTGTTTTTTCATGCATGTTTCTTTAATAATGGTTTAGTTTTTTATATATTAAATAGTTATATAATCTCCAAAATAATAAAATTACAAAAATATAATATTAATTATTTTTTATACTTATACCTCATCCATTTGGTGTGGTTTTAAAAAGGGAGTTACACTACTTCATGAAGACGGAAGTCCACATGTACAAGGATGATGTTATCTCTTTTAAGAGGGTGAAAGGAAATTATTGAAAATTAAATATATATTATCTTCCAAAAACAATACATATTTCATTAATATCATTAATATGAAATTTATTTCACATATAATTAATAACATTATCTTTATCTTCATATATGTGAAGCGTTAGGGAATGAGTAATCACATCATTTCTCGAGGCGATAGTCTGTAGTACATATGAGTGATGTTATCCAATATCAAAAATAATGGAAGGTATAAATATTGATATGAAATAATTATTCAAAATCTATTAATATATCATTAATATCTAATATTTCATATATAATCTATTAATCTATCATCACTCCCAACCTTGAATAATGATGAAAGAAAAATTAATGACATCAATTAGCGAGGTGGTAGTCTCCCAGGCCCTTTAATGATGAATTATTAATGTGTTTCATTAATGTTTTTGTGTTTTTAGGTCCTAAAAATAACAGAACAATATCAAATTATATTGAAGATATTTATGTAATTATATAATCATTGATTAATATAAATTTAAGGAGGTTGAAACGAAATAATATTTAGACACTTTTTTAGGAACATTTTCATTTTCTTGAAAGTAAGAGATATACGATGAGGGGATGGAGTTTAAAAACTAATTTTGGTTGATATTGGAAAAACAAAATTGGTTTTATATTTTTAATATTGTATTATAGTTAGTGCACTTTTATAATTGAGGAGAAGTGGTAATCTTATAAATACTCATATTTATTCACTCTTGGGATGTCTCCCATACCTCATGTAATTTCCAAATAGTTACAATTTTGTGTACTATTTAGGTGGCTGAAAAAAGTCATTCAAATATAAATAAATACTTATTTCCAAGTTATTCCCTAGTCATTTTTTTTGAATTTAACCTTATTACCTTTAACAACTTTGACCAGTATATTTTTATTTACCAAGGTAATTTAACATTTTAGACTAAAAATAAAAGGATAATTATTCAGTATTTTATGACCAAATATTATCAATATTAAATACAATTTATTAAATAAAAATCATATGTGTTAGTAAAATCTATTTTCTATACAAACTGATGTATTGCGAAAAACCATGTTTTATACATAATCATAGTATTTAATTTTAACTCTTTTCTCTAATAATTGAGGCCAAAAATTTAATTAACCTCACTACATAACATATATTTTTATCATACTAAAGAAGAAATCAATTACTCCAAATTATGCTAAGGTATGGGGCCGAATTTAATTTCAAAATAACACAAAAGATGCGACAAAAAAGTGTGGTTTTAAAGTGAAATTTTTCAAAATATTACAATGTTTTTATTTCTGAATTCTTTTTAAATGTTTTTAAAATCATGTATATAATATTAATAGATGAATAATTTGTGTAATTTTACAATTAAAATAGTTCGATATATAATTTATAATTAAAATTAATTTAAATGAAAATGATGTTTTCAATTATAATATATTATTTTCACTATTCGTCAAAAATTAATCTTTTTATAAAAATAACAATAATAATCCCTAATATAATATTTATATTCATATTTAATAAATGATGATTATTTTTTAAAAATAATTTTTATTTTTTATAAAAATAATATTATTTGGAAAATATTTATTTTCATTTTTAATTGATTATTATCTTATTACTAATTAATATATTTCTATTAACATGATAAGAGTATATAATTTTACAATGTAGTTATTCATATTTATTCCCGGTATTTCAACTTCTACATGATAAATAACATATTAAAAAAAGTATAGTAATTATATATCATTGTTTCTCAAAACAAGTTCTTGGGTGTATTGCAAGCTACCGAAGAAAATTATTGTTGCATGTATCATAAGAGAACGAATAAATTAAATTAATTATATAAGATTGTTATTTTAAACTAGTATGGTTTTATATTATCTTATATGAAATGTAGTACATGATACATAATATATTGAACAATATTTCATTATTTTATAATATTTGGGGTTTTTACATTCTCACCACCTTAAGTAAATTCTCTGAACAGAATTTAACAATGATATTAGTAATTTGAATTTTTATATATGATCTAAATTTATTGAAAATCCAAATCAGTAAAGGTTTGATATAATATTCTCTCCTTAAGTGGGAATCAGATGTGAAAATTTCATAATTAATAACATATAAACAGTTTTATATATATGATTACATTGGTGTAAAGTGATGATATTTCCATGGAGGCAAAACACAAATAAATATATAGACTTATTGAGGAAATATTTATAAAAATGATTAATCAATGTAAAATAAAATACCACAAAAAATAAATATATGTTTATTTAAATTACTATTTTGATTATCAAATATGAATGTAATAAGATGAAATTTTTGTTTAAATATCATATTATTAATATTGATGAATTAATCTACTCTATATGAATATAAGGAAATATACATACCTGAAACATTTATATTGTATATATGATATTTCATCCTTTTTTTCACTTCTATTATTTACGGAATGAAATGAATATATAGAAATTATATTACTAGTCCTGACTCAAAAAACAATTATAATGGATGAAAACATACTTAGAAGAGGGACTTATATTTTACACACTCTCTCTAAATATTTTCCAAAACTTATATGGTTAACATATTAATATCAAAAACCTTACATGTATGAAGACATTTTCATCATAATTATTTATTACTATAATTTTAACTAAAAGAAATTACATATTTAGAGGACATTATCTTGGCCAATGTAGAGCATGAACCCCTAGTAATTCTTTGGTTATGGGTTCATGAACCCAAGGAATTTCCAGATTCAACTAGTTTTCACACTACATGACGGTGGTCCTTATAATGAATCACCTCGAGTTATCCTCTAACAAACCACTCCACTCGATTTTTCATTTTCTTGAAGGGAATTTCTGATTCCCACGAGCTGGTAAAAAGTAATTGGGCAAAGAATAACAAAATAAAGGTAATGGTTTCACCCATCCTGAACAACCACATGGAAATATATATATATATATATATATAAAGGAATAGAAGGAGTCTAATAATATATATATTACATAGATATAAGAAAACTATGAAAACAAAACAACTCTAACAATAGATGAAATCTCTAAAAGACAAGTCTGAGTATAATGTACTCAAAACCAATAGTTACTCCACTGATCGAATGGATGATCTCTAACAATCTCAACACCAGCTACCCATATTAGAAGTCATAATCCTCATAGCCTCACTATAGAACATTTTTTTTCCCTGCACTGGAATACAAAAAAATATACACTCCACCGAAGCAGTGCGCCTGGTTTGATCTAACAGGCTCACTAGGATCCCACCCAGTTGTTCCATATAATGTTATTGTATAAAAAATACTATCGACTCATTTAAAATTTAAAAAATGGCTTGATATGAAGTAAAACAGTATTGTAGAAAATGCGGCAAACATTTCTCTTTTTCATTGTTCTAAACAAAAGAAGGAATAATTGTTTAGAAGAATATTTTCCATAACATTTTTTCACATGAATAAACTTTCATAACAAGGATAAAAAAATATCCAAGAAATAAAAAAAATAAAGCATAGGTAAAGAATACACTATAATATTACCAGTCTTGGAAGAACACAACTCGTACCATAAGAATATAGTGAAAAAATCAGATCCTTGAACAACGGTCCAAGGAAGAAGAGGAATACCCACGAATAAACCCCCTAAATTAGTGAATATTGGTCCCCTTGAACAATATTCCAACTAGAGAGAGGAAATACCCATGGCGATCTTCTTTAATAATAAAAATGAAGTCAATAATGGCCCCAATAAAAATTTTCTACCTATGTACCATAGGTAACCCATGTGCACTTTTTCATAAACCCATTTCAATGCCTTGAAAAATATTCAAAAACCATTTTACCCTTTTATAAAAAGTGAGAAAAACCCATTTTTCTTCAAAAACCCATTACAACACACACAATAGTCATTCAAATTTCATAAATCATGTTCTAGATATATTTTCAATGAAAAACAAGTAGGTTTAATATAATGGTCTTGAGATAGAACAACCAACCTCAATGTTTGGGATTCACACACCCACAATAGAATCCAAAAGAAATGAAATCCAAAAACTCCATCAAAGAAGGCACTATAATCATACCCACATCTAAATTTATAGAATTAAAATTGAATAAAAGGGATTTTAGAATAGATGAAATCCTACAGACCTTAATAATGGATGTCTACTACACCCCAAATTACAACAGAATGGCCTTCAAGACAAGATATCAAAAATGATCTAGATGATGACAACAAGAAAAATCCAAAATGGATCATCAAATTTGATAACATAAGGCTATGATGCTATCGTGATCAATCTCAATGAATTTTTTGAGAGAATACATTCACAGATGGATTCACCATTGAAGAGACAATGAACTGGAGCTGTTCAGGTTGATCTAGAAAGACAATACACCTCTAAAAAACTCATAGTAGTTGTTTATGGATGAGGTCCAAGATGTTCGTGAAGAAAAAGGATTATAGAAATTGAAAAATGTGAAACTTAAACCTGGGTACGTGCCTGTTAATGATGTGTACCCATTGGTAACAATGTGTAGTTTATGCTAGGTAAGTTATTCCAAAAATCCCAATACTTTAGTAAAAAATACTCTATCTGAACACTACATGACATGTACGTCAGGTACACGATATGTACATGCTCAGTACCTACTCACAACACGATACCCCATTCATGACATGGAATCTTGAAACCCATACATGAAATTTACTTCTGGTACACGATGTGTACCTGTTCTGCAACCTATAGTAAACTTAAAAAATCAAATATAATGATTTTTGAAACTATAATATAACATATTAAAAAGGTAAACATACCCGATCAAGGTAATAGGATGTTACAAACTCCCAACCATAAATAAATTCCATCCCAAGGAATTTAAGTGGAAATTTTACCCTCTAGAATGAGATGAGCCCACTTATCCCTAATAAATGAATCGCATTGCAAAGTCTCACAAGAATCTGATCCATTTTTTCATAGAACTATAACCAATGGAATCAACGTCTGAAAATATAATTTCATCTAAGTGCCAAATATCTCAACGAGTTTCTTCAATATATATGCTTCTGTCTCTGACTCAATTTCTACCCAACATAAAATGTTAGCGGGTTCAGGGTGATGCTTCTTGAGCTATGATATGTGGAAAATGTATTAAATGTTTGTCAACTAAGCTGAATATTCTAACCGATGAGGAACCTTCTCATGATATTAATAGATCATATATGGTCCATAATTTCCTGAAGACACCATGGCATAATTTCTATGTCGACGTTGAACCAACCGAGGTGAAACATTCAAGAAAACAGAGTCACCATTGTAAATCTCCAAAGGAATACATTGTTAATCTTCATACGATTTCTATCCACTCTGGGTTGTGACCTGACGTCATCATGCCACTGTAATCCTTTAATACATCACATAAAGTATACATTGTCCAACCAAAGATAATTCACCCTCCACATCCCAACAAGGAAGTGATCAGCATGGGAAAACTGACAATACTTTGAAGGGGGCAATTTTGATCGACAAATGATAACTGTACTTGTAAAAAAAACTCAACTATTCCAAGATTGATATCCCATGATCCACATAAATCCAATACACATGCATTAAGCATATTCAATAGGATCTAAATTAAATGATCCATCAAACCATCACTCTGTGGATTGTAAACTATTCTAAACAAACACTGAGTCCCTATTTCTTCATGAAGACTCCGTCAGAACATCATGGTAAAATCAAGGTCCCTATATAAAACAATAGTAGAAGGATTCCTATGTATTCTCACGATCTCAATAATATAATTCATACACATATCCAAAACATTAGAAGTGAATTTTATCATAATGATATGAGAAAATGTCTTAAACCGATAAAAAAATAGATAGCATTTTACCCTAGGGAGATTGTGGTAACCCAACAAAAAACAAATGGACAACTCAACCCACGTCCAAATTGGCATCGAAAGAGGCTGAAGTAGTCAGGATTGTGTCATGTTGTATGAAAATATTTTTTGGATGGTGTAATAGTTGGACACATAATCATCAATGTCACGCTTCATACTCAACCACCGGAACTGTATTCTCATGTCATAAAACATATTTTTATAGCTTTCATAAATGACCCATGAAGACCTATGTAAATAAATCATGACTGAACTTCACAAATTTATTAGGATGATAACTCACTTCATGATATTATGATGGAAATATAAATTTAGAGAACAACCATGAATTGTCTCCCCACCAAATATTTATTCCCGAATTTGCTAAAAATCACCATCTTGTTGTTAACTTTGCAAGATATAATCCATAAGAGATGATGAAAAATGAACACTAGTCAGAACCATACCTGAGACATCCTCTTGAGAATCCAAGCCCAACTATGTGAATGACCCAATTTTGTTATACACCTCATTCCATTTCATAAAATCATATGATGATACCTTTCTTCTTAAAGCATATGCGACTACATTCTCTTTCTCTGAGGAGTAGACAATATCAATGTCAATTGTCTGAAGGTATTATACCCATCACCACTATCAAATATTCAGGTTATTCTATGACAATATATATATTATAATCTTATGATCATTGAAAATGATTATCTTCTACCCAAAAATATAGGACTACAAACATTATGGTGCATGCATTACCATAGAATGCTCTAAATCATGAGTGGTGTTGGTCTTCTCATGTTGTTGGAGATGACGAGATCTTTAAGCTACCACATGAATATCATGAATAAGAACTCATCCAAAACCAGAACCTAATGCATCTCAATATATTAATAATGTCCATTCATTGTTCAGAAGACTGTCATTTGTATATTTGACTCTCAGACTCTGAGCTAATGATAACCTGACAAAAGATCAATCCTCGAGAATCACATTTCCCCATTGAACCGATAAAAAGAAGTATGCACACAAGGCAATGTATATTTGTTCTAAAACATTACCTGGTTCAATGTCTAAAAGTCCACACATAACTAAAGTGGACAATATGATTTCTTCACAAAGAGAACATGGGATTCCTATGGTGAAACACAAGGGAAAACAAAACACTTCTCTTATAGTTTTTTAAACCAAATATTGAGTTCATTCATCTCCACTAGTACAATACCGATACATGGAATTTATATCGACTATGTACCTCAAAACATGTCAATCGTGAACTCTACCAATATCTCTAGAGGAAGACTATATAAGTCATCCGTGAAAATGTCAGGAAAGTCTTGTATAACCTAATGATTACCCTCAAATAGAAGAAACAACATCGGGCAAAAATGCTATTGAAACCAACAATCACATGGGCTCTAGGTGGGATGGTCCAGATGACCAGTCCCTGGGTCCAACATTCCCTTAAGAACACGAGAGCTCATATCAACAGCAAGAAATGAAACATGCTGAAGATTACAATAAACCTTGGCATGATGAGGGGAAACCCAATCCATACTGATGATGACGACAAACTGATCCAGATCTAGAATGATAAAATCATTGACCAACTATGTGTCATCTATCATGAATGACCATGAATTACAATGGATACTTAACTCTCTCCTCCTTCCATGATGTGTTTTTAACTCTTTTGTAAAGGGAATAAGTTCTATTGTAAGTTTTAAAGTATCAAAAAATGTGTAGATAGAAATGAGTGGGATCAAACAATATCAAACAATGAAATTTTATATTAAGATGAAATAAGATGAATTATCGTCACTTTTTTCAGACCTACATCAAATTCCACAAAAAATTCATCTACTACACGTAAATATTTCATTGTGTGGCCTATTGATGGATTCCTATAGTCTCTGATGTTTCTGATTGTATCGGAGAAGCATTTGGAACTAATGAACCCTTACCATAATCGAACACATTCAAATCCATAAGGAAATAGTGATTGTGATCGACACATCCACATCTGTTGCAAATCATGGTGGGCATAATATGAGAACATCTGGTGTGACCCCAATTTTCAAACTGGTAACAAATCAGAGGCACACTATTAGCTACAACAGACAGTATGGAGGAGGCTCGCTACTGAGACCCACCTCCACCACTCCTACAATAGTCTTATCACTTCCTTGTCATCCCATGTTCAACACTAAAGCTATCACCCATTAGAAGAGAAGAGGCGGTAAAGCTAACCTTGCATTCCATGTCCATCTCTGGCATCATTCCTCTAACTACAGTCTTCTCATATTTATAAAACATTATTATAAAAACCTACGATATAATTTTCGGTCACAAACCCTTAAAATACTTCTGTTTCATCAGATGGATATTTCTTTCCATGTCTGGTGTGAAAGAGACATGCACAAAAAAACAATAGTTTTAGGCTGATACTGATCACTCTCCATAAAGAAATTATATAAAATCTATTGATATTTCAAACATCAGAGAATCTGGAACAGAATGGTGAATGAACAGGGGTTTGAAAACCTTCAAATCCAATACCATGTGTATTTCTTCCACGACCATAGAGTCCCGCCTTCATTTTTTGGAACCCTTGATTTTGAACATTGTCCACCTCAGCCTAATATTCTCACTATTTCTAGGATTTTGATGCTATGATCAATCATGTCCTGAAAATACTCTTCCTCTTGTGGTTCAATGGTCTTTTTAATGAATGGTGGATTTTCATGCATGAACTCTCATGATGGTTCTATTTACTCTCCATCTACTGGTTGTACCTCAGACACTACATTATGAAAACTTGGAACATATTTTTCAACATCATGGACTCCTCGTATTATTATCCTGATGGGATTTTGACCCATTCGTGGATTACATTGAGGAGTATCAACTACAACTTCCCGAGGAACCTGTGGAAGTTTTCTTAGAGGTATAATGTAGCACACTATAATATAATAATGATTAGAGAATGAACAAATCTCATTTCATTATAGAAATCCCATAAGTAAACACTTATATTTTTAAAATAAAAAACAACACTAGAGACACATATCCTGAATCCCATGGTATCTTGAGTCTATGTACAACAATATCGTTCCATGCACTCATCACAACATTACTCTCAATTCATGAAAATACTATATCTAGTTTAACAAAAGTTTCAAGGACAAGATTAATGAAGATAATCATACATCTGATACCAAACTGTAACAAACCGGCCTGGGTTAGCCTCAATCCCAACACTAGGCCCAATTTTTCATAAAGTCGAAGGGAATTCTCGATCCCCAAGAGATGGAGACAAGCAGCTTGGAATTGAATGATGAAACTGTGGGAACTATTTCACCCAACAAAAAAAACCACATGATATAGATTGAGAGAGAGATAATAAAAAATTAATTTTGAAGGCTAATAAGAAATAAATTTTATAGAAATAAGAAAACTACAAAAACAGAAAAATTGTAGCAAAAGCTAAAAACTCCAAAAGGCAAGTCCAACTGTAAGGGGATAAAAACAAGTCTTCACCAATGATGTCATGGACAAACTCCTACTATCCCACCATCATCTACCCATCCCAGCTAACACATACCTCATCACCACACTATAGATCCATTCCTTTCTCTACATTGGATGAAAATCATATGTTTACGCACCACCAAAGCAGTGTGCATGGTGTGAGCTAAATTAATAAATAGGATCCCACACCGGTGTTCCGTAACTTGTCTATGTATAACAAATCATGTATACCCAATATAAATTTATAACATGAAATGATAAAGAGAAATGATGTTTTATAGAAAACAGGGTAAAAATTTCTACTTTTCATCGTTCTAATCAAAATCAGGTCTAATATATTCAAATCATATATTCCATAACATTTTTCCACTAAAATTAACATTAATAACAATAATAGTTCATAGATCCAAGCTATAAAATATAGAAACACTATTATCATAGTACCAAAATAATAATACAAGTCTAGGTTCATACTACCCATACCATAATAATAAATTGCAAACATCCTATCCTAGAATAATGTGCCTAGGAGTAATAAAAATAATCCATCAGTAAACCCACAAAAATGTCAATATCTGGCACCTAGAACAAATAGGTCTAGGTAATAGTGGAAATCACCATGGAAAACATCATTGTGAATTAAAATGTAATAGATAATTGTCTCTGTCTAATCCTTCCCAATATACCCATGGTGTCCCATGTGATCTTTTTAAAAAACCCATTTTAATTACATGAATGCCATGTAAAAAAATAGATTTATCAAAAGATAAGGAAAAATAATTTTATTTTAAAAACACTTTTTCAAAAAACACAAAATTCATGCCAATTTAATAAATAATCTTTTAATAAAATTTGGATTAAAAAAAGTATGATATTTATCATAGTCTATATATGGATCCACCAACCTCATTGTTCCGGATGCAAATGTCCATAATGAAATCCAAAAATAAACCAAACCCAACATCACTATCAATAGAGGCTATATAATCAAACCGATATCTCAAAGTATTGATTAAAAAACAAATTCATGTTGTTGAACAATTGAAGAAACCCCACGTAACTCAAGAACAAATGTCTAATGTGCCACAACAATCCATGAAAAGGCGATCGAGACTAGATCTCACAACAGATCTATGTACAGCCAACATGAAACATACAACATGTATTAGAGGATATGATAACATATTGATGGGGGGATATTTCCACAGATATAAAAAAAATTCAAGGATAACACTTACCTGGATTGATACACCATAGAAGAAACAATGAACAAGATCCAATCAATATGGAAGGTGAGACACCTCTAAAAAATGCATAAGAAAAGTTTAAAGACATGAACCAATAGGTATGCGAGGAAAATATATGTGAAAAATAGAGTAATGTGTGACTTCAACCTTGTCACTAGACGGGTTATTATGTGATTTCCATGGTCATGATGTGCAGTCCACGCTAGATTCATTTCACCAAAACCCCCATATCCTCAGGTTAAAACTCATATATTTAACCACTACATGACATCTATCATAGGCACATAATGTGTACTTGCTCATTATATGCTCAAAACACGATCCCCCATTCATGACATGAATCCTACACCCATTAAACAATGTTTCTTCTTGGTAAATGAAATATACCTCTTCATCAACATGTATTAATCTCATAAAATCACATCTATGGATTTTTGAAATCCGAATGAAGCATATAAAAAGGGAAAACATACTCGATCAAGGTAACGAGATGTTATATTCCATTATGTAAATAATATTTATATAGTTCCTTTAAAATTTTCGCAATAATATTATGATAATATGTGATGTAAAATTAATCATTAAATATCATTTCTACCATTTTTTTAATAAAATCCCTTTTTAAAAAAATCTTTTTGATTTTATATAGATATTTTAAAATGTCATTCATTATCAAACTAACCCTCAAAGCTATCAATTACATTATACTTATTCAAATACATTGTCTATGAACCACTGACAACAAAACTTAATTATAATAATATTAAACTATTAGATTGATTTTCAAAAAATTTATTCCAAGGTATCTTTAATTTTGGAATAATCCTATCATATAAAAAAATAATGTGTTTATGGCATTGAACATATGATCAATATTAAACTAAATAACCCATGATGAAATATATATCTATTAATTTAAAGAATAAATATATTATTCTAACATTATGAAAATATGTTTCATTATTCATATAACCAAAATCGCAACATTACAAATAAGACTAAAATTTAATTTTTTCCAATACTTAAATTCATCTTTTATTTTATTTCATGATATAACAATCATTTCTGTAAACTTTAATATGTCTTATTAAATGTCTATATGTATTTAAATAAATTATAAATGGTTGGAAGGAAAATGTGAATTATCCAATGAATATAATTTTAGAGTGTCAAAGTAGTTTCTTAGTAAGGCATGTTACCATCTATGAAGTAACACTTGAGTATAGACCTTCATTAAATTTTCATTGTTATTACCACTAGGTACCTCTGTTATAGAATGAGGTCCATTATATTATCCAAGAAGAGACCTACTGTTGTTAGGAACAAATAATCTACACCTTAATAAAACATTAGAATGTTATTTTCTATTTATCACCAATTTCAACCTTAGGGTTATGTTCAATAATCTATGATTTCTAAAACTAAATTCCCAAGGTTACTACTAATAATCCTTTAATCCCAATAAAAAATGGAACCTGGTAATATAGAGATGGTATCTGAAAAAATTACATTAGGAATTAGATAGATAGAATAACATCACAATGGATAAATTGGCCTAGAATTCTTGGTAATATAGAAATATAAATGATTCATAAATTAAATTTTTATACAAAATATACAACATTTTTTTTTTCAAGAATAAAATTATCCATTATCACATAATATATCATATTTTTCAATGTAATCTTCAAGGAATAATCAAGAATGGGAACAAAATATTTGTCAGCCTAAATTATCATTAATGGTCCAGTAAAACATATTTATTAATAAATATATGGGAAAAATATGCATTGAAATATAAATAACATAGAAAAATTGACCGTAAAATAACTTGATAAGGAAAAATGAACATGGAAAGGTAAATAATTTAGATCACATTCAATTTAAATAATATTATAAGGTATAATTAAAATGACAAGATAAATAACTGCTAAAGATTCCATATAATACATAATATAATAATGAAATGAATCCATATATGTTTCTATAGTGAATATATTAGAGACAATAATAAATTTATTCCAAATGACGGAAATGAATAATTATTGGAAGTCGTGTATTTGGAACTTCAAACAACCACTATTAAGATGGTTTACAAGACTCTTTATTCTATATGTAATAATATGTTCAACTAAAGATAAATTGACTGATCTCATGTCCCATATTGATGAATCAAGGGGATATGTAATGCATGGCCCCACCCATAATGTAATTTACAAAAAAAATCATCACTTATTGAATAATATATTCTATTTATGAAGTAATATATTGTAAATTCAAATATCCATGCCGATTGAAGGATATAGATTCATCAAAATTTCTATAATAAAAAAATAGAATTCAAAGTTATAATAAATATATATTTATATGAGATACATTTTAAGAAATAAGAATATCCATGATAAATAAAAATTATATATATAGAAAATATAATATATAATGATCATAGAAAAGTGAATATTTTATGGCGATGTTAAAAAATATTAAATAAAACAAGGATGAAAATGTTAATAATATCAATGGTAGAATTATAAAATATAATCCATATTAAAAAAATGGTATAAAAAATACCCATTGAAGTAATTATAACTATTTTTTCATTGATGAATTTAAATTCTATAAAAATATTATTAAAAACATAATTGAGAAAAATATCATATTTATTTTGGAAAATATTTTGAATCTCATTTTATTTTAAAAAGACATTAAATAAATTTTATTGACAATAATCCATGCAAAATTGAAATGAATTATTCAAATTAATGGTCATAATTATCGGTAACTCAGTACATGTCATTAATGATAAAAATAACATTCCCCTTTCACAATTAAATGTGTAGTAATGATCCTTGTTTATAATATTAATATAAGATTCCTTTCATATTTTTGATAAAATAAATAAAAAATTATTTATAATGTGAAATAAGAATCTTTGGAAAAAATTAGTAATGGGTAAAAATTATAATATGTGACTCTATTATATCATTTTTAAATGGTCAAAACCATTTTTGAAAACATTAATTTAATTTATGGTCTTAAAATAAAATAGATTTCTAACAAAAAATATGAACGATTATTGGTGTGAAAAAAAATCAATTATTTTACCAACCCAAGTGTAGGAAAATGGTACTATTTACCAAAAATGGTCATCAATAACCATAGTAAAATAAAAACTAACATTTTTAATATATAATAATCATCAGATTCGTTCAATAGAAATCCAATCCAAAATAATTCATGATTAAATTGATATTGTGAATTAATGCCTTAGAAAAATCATCACTGTCATGACCTGTCCCCCGGGACTCGGGTCTTGACTACCCCAATCCTGCCTTCCATAGGCTAAGGGATGGTGACTAGCCCCGAAATGGAACATCTCTAAAATAGAAAGGCATTGCCTTTAATCCTATAAAAGAACACAATCCAAGAACACAACCAAAAGCAACCAAGATGTGAACTCCAGTAGTTAATGTGTGCAGAATGTAAAGGGGCCAGAATACAAGCCCAACTATAAAGTACATGTACAACTAAAAATAAAAAAACAGCTCCTGGGACATCCATTGAGGATCCTACTTGAATGTTAGGTACATATTATCTCCACAGCACTCCACGTCTTCCAGTCACCTCTGCGCACCACCAGGTCCTAGCTTCGTCAAACCACAACCCATCTCCATGTTGTCTGCACAAGACACAATAAGGTACAGGTGAAGACCTTTTAGGGGATAGTATAACAATACTCAGTAGGGACCCGGAGACCCATGAAGGTCTTCTAGAGTTCCACAATGAAAATATCTCAAAGAAAGACCTCAAACACAAATAATGAAGCAATCATTAACTGTAATTAGATATATGCCCATACTTAGGCATATGTTATCAAAATATTCTCATCTCATACATGAGTGAAGAATACCACAAAGGTAACACCATGAAGGTATAAGTACCACAGAGGTAACACCATGAATATAACACCACGGAGGTAGAAGTACCACACAGGTATCACAAGGAAGATAATACCACAGAGCTAAAAGAACCACACATGTATCACCATGAAGATAGAACCACTAAGGTAAAAGTACCACACATGTAACACCATGATGATAATACCGTGAAGGTAGAAGTAAAACTTATTTAACAACAAGAAGATATAAGTAACACACAAATGACACCACAAAGATTTCACCACGAAGGTAAAGACTCATCTTTCACCAGATATTAGTGAATTATAGAAGTATATATGATTATTCATAAAGGTAGAACATCATATTCTATCATGTGGTACTACTGCTGACCATACGAAGTCCTACCCACATAGGATAGAAAGGTATTAACTCCTGCAATGACCCACATAGGATCTGACCCACCCTGAATCGATAGGTAACAGACCCCTGCAATGATCCACACAGGATCTGACACACCTAGGATCGGTATGTGCTGACCCACACCGGATAACTAAGAGTTGACCCAAATAGGATCTGACCCACACACAATTGTTTTGTTTTGACCTACACAAAATCACGCGGTATTATCCTCAATATGATTTATCTCTAACCTCCACCTCACTTCCAGCCACTAGATTCCCACCCATAGAACACATTATTATTGGAGAACCACTCTACAATCCATCAGTCATATTTGAAACGAATTTATCATCCATGAATAAGTGTTCCAAAGGACCACTATGTCATAATTGTTACATCACAATAGAAAATGTGACAATCAGATTCCCAGTCTCTATGTTATTGGCATTTTAGTGCCAAGGGTACAATAGGATTTAGAGTCCATCCAACCAGGCTGCATTCCAACATTCTCCAAAATTCTCATGGAGTATTTGAAAAGGATCACATTGTCACTAGGGTCCTTAAAAAATAGGCGACACATCAATCAGATACTCGGTCTATTAGTTACACCCCTTTACGTGGAATTACGGTGTTCACATCTCAGTCTATCCCAGCTCGGTCGGGCATGCCAAAATTTCCCAAAGGGACCTCTTCCCTAAATGGGTCATAATGCCACAAACATCGTGTTAATTGGACATCCATTTAATCTGTAATGGGTGTTTATTTATTTGGGGACCAGTTGGGTATGGGCCAAGTCCGACTCGGTCAGACCGACCCGACGCAATGGGTATCGGGGTCCACCTGATGCTGCTATGGTCCGATCGGTTAGGGTTTGGCCTGGATCACTATGTCTTGCACTTTGCGGTTAGCCTAGTTCTATTAATGATCTCATGCTGTAGTTGGCCCAACCCACACTCGTTGGCCCAGTAGGCTGCAGGTTCGGCCCAGTTCACTGGCAAGTCTGGCCGGTTGGGCCATGGGTCTCACCCACTCGGCCATCCCATTTCCAGCTCAGTCCACCAGAGGGAGGACTGGTCATCCTAGCTGTCCCTGTGGGTGTGGGGCTGTTTCGACCATCTGGTTGGGTGAAATCCCTCCACAATTACTGGTTAGTCATTTTGGCTGACTAGGTGGTGTCCCAACCTGTCGCAACATGATGGCTGAACCATTCTCTAAATGCCGCAACTTCTATATGCGGCCTCCTCCAACAGTGTGCGATGGTGCACCGCTTCACCTTCCTCCATATTAGGATGGTGTCAGCTACCACTTCCCTCTGTGGATACATGGAATTTCCCCCCTTGTCTGGTGGGAGGCAATGGCGCGCTGCCTCCTCCTTCATGGTTGGCCGAGCCAACTATCGTCTCCACCCATCGTGGCTATAGTCGCAGCCTTTTTTGCCTACTGTTCGTGATGGCGAACCGCTATCTCAACCGCTTCTGGTTGTTGCCTTCTATCGTCTTCACTCTTCATGTTGGGGTTCGTCCAACTCCAATATATTCCACGTGAAGGACACACCATCATTAATCAAAAATGGAGAAGGGTGCGGGCCTTGTTCATTTGTCTCGTACCCACCGTGTAAGCTTGATAGAGAGAGGGTGGTAAAATGATTCATCAATTCTTGAAATTATACATAAAAATAAACCCAACATCATGTTCGATGGAGAATACCCACGATTTAGGATGAGTCAGTGTTCATTGTCCCTTCAAAAATCTGCAAATGATCTAGCTTAATCGTCGTTATTCAGTTCAGGGTTTCGTGTTGCTCGTCACTGGTCACTAGAACTGGCTTCGTCCTCTATGTGATTTGAATTTTGGCATATTAAAAGAGATTTGTCACATTGTGTCATTGTGCCATTACATTCTCCGAAGATATTTATAAATAGAAGAGGGAGAGGGTAAATAATGACCGTGGAATTTATGTGGTTAAGTTAATAAGAACATCATAAATTTCAACGCTGATGTTACATTGGATTTGAAGGGTCAATCCATTTAAAGGCTTGACACATTGCTATTCCCACACTATATCTTGTCCATTAGAGAGAAACATGGAATGAAATAAAATAACAATGTAATTTTATTATTATTTTAAAAAGTTCAAACCCTAATTTTTTTTTCAAACCTACTGTGGTTGATGTGATGCCATTGTTATGTGAATCCTAGTGCTACAGATTCAATAGTGCGCTCCGATTTTTAATTCGAGCAACAGTTCAAATGTTAGAAAACAGTACTTGCGTGTTTACTGGACGTACCTGAAGAAATGTTTAGAAAATTATTATCATACACCATCGAAACTCCCCGGTAGTGGATAGGCACTGCCTAAGAAAAAATATCCCCCCAAACTCAATGGTACACTAAAATTTTTAATTCGATTTATAGTTTAAATGTTATGGATTTTAAGAATTAATTAATTGTTACTTAATTATTTTATTTTCAGCCATAAACTAAAATCCACCGTTGTCCCCTGCCGGCTAGTGTTATGTCGCGCCTAGGTTAATCCCACTATCATAAATGCAACAATGAAATCATATTATCAATCTGGGAAACCATTTAAAAGTTAATCCATTTTTTAGGAAATCTACTTAAGCGCGCTAAGTAAAGATTAAAAAATTTTTGACAGATTATTCCAGGAACTTCTGTACTCAGAATCACGCACCCTCATATTTCACGGTCTTGAAATAATTCCATATATATATATATATAATTATATAGAAATTCTTGGACCTTAAATTTACATTGAATTGATAATAAATCAATTATATAATTATGTGTTACAATGTTAAATACACATAAAATATAGTCAAAACACCATAATATAATTAAAAATAATTTTACTCATAATTTTATATTATTTTTGACAGTGAGGATATAAGACAACCCAATGATAAGAAATTTAGATATGAAATTCTCTACCACATGGTTATATTTAATTCAAATCCCCTTTAAATAATTAGAATTAAAAACTAAAATACAATGAATATTGAATAATTCATGAATTTATGTATCAAATGATATGTATATATAGGAGATAAAAAATATTATGTCTACAACAATGTGCCCTAATTAAGTGAACTTGAGACGAAATCCCTTACCCTATGTTTTTTGTTGAATTCTATTTAACATTATGTATAATGGTTTACAATATTTAATTAAATAATAAATTAACCATATTAATATTTATAATTTCATATGAGACCCTACAATAAAATATTATCATAAATTTGTTAATAATCATTAATTATTTTCATTTTTAAGGTTGTCAATTTCCTGGTTTTCTCATGCATGATTCATTAGGAATGTTATGGTTCATGTATATATTATATAATTAAACAACCTATAAAATAATTATCATTAAATAATTATCTTTTTTACATCATTAAATAAAATTATATATAATCCATTTTTTGTAGATGAATATAGTGTCTTGTTTCTTTGTAAAAGTTGTATTCCATATATACTTGATCGATGTTATCACATTTACGTGGGCGATAAATAAATAATTAAAATTATATATATATAAATCTTATATAAATTTAAATATGTTATCAATATTATAATTATTTCATTATCATCACATTTAAAAATTATCTTTTTAGTTATTCACTTCTATCTAAATTGTTACTAAACGAAGAATCGCATCGCTTTGTGCGGTGGTAGTCTATAGTTCACATGAAAAAACATTATCTTATCTCTTATAGAATGAATGATGATAATAAATATATTATATATTGACTCCAAAGGTATTAATATTTTAAAAATATCACATAATACATATATATAATATAAATCAATCATTATTCCCAATCATTAATGTTGGTAATGGGAAATCGAACGACATCAGTACGTGAGGCGGTAGTCCTCCTTACAAATGATCAATTTTTTTGTACTGGATTATATGGAAGGGAGAATGATTTCTAGTCATAATATTATCATTCAAATTATTATAATATGTAATATTATTTTTTTATTATAAAATAATGTTATCCTAAAAATTAAATGATATGGATAAGGAAAGAAATGATGAATTTTTTTGAAGAGCAATGCATCTTTTTCATGTTTTCTCTATAGGTACTAACTAAATCCATAAATGGTTAGAGTAAATATAAAAAATAATTCTAGTATAATGGGACGTAAATTTTTCAGTGATTTTGGTAGTTATTTACGGAACCAATTTTTTTTCAAAGTGTGAATAACGGGGTTTAAAAAGCATTATTTTATCATTAAGAGTGAGTGGAATTATTTTTAATTATCTAATGTATTCATTATATATAAGTCTAAAAAACTTAATTATGAAGGAATAGATATAAAATATAGTTTATAAATTATGTGGTATATAAAAAAATATATAATTAAAAAAATTAATCCATTTTAATCATGTTGTTCCATTATTATTAAGTTTACTCATTTTAACCTATCAGATTTCCATTTTAAATTGTATCTTTTTATTTACCAATGTTATATAATATTTAAAATGTTATTTCTCAGATTATTTATACATAATAATTATGAATATAAAATAATACTTACTAACTAAACATATTAAATACATGATAAACTAGTATTTATTTAAATGCTTGTAATTCACAAGACCCTAATTTAACTTTAATGAATATAATTAATTATGAACATTTTCATTAATTATTGTTGTGAAAAAATAATACAAAATTAAAAAGGAATATCATTTAATATTATTACGAATATGTAATCCATTTTTCAAATATAAAACCAAATATTTTATAGGTTTCATTTAAAATTAATTATGTCGGTGTGATGTGATCATGGGGTTCTAAAGTGAAAATGATCAAATGTTTATAATGTATTAATATCTAAATTCAATATGAAAATAATCCCAATGAGAAAAAAGTTGTTTAATGGATTGATAATTTTACTATATTTACTTTAAAACCAATTTAAATTTTAATTTATTATTAATAATTATTTTAAAACAAAATGATGTTTTCATTTAAAATCATGTAGAATTCAGCATTCATCCAAAAAATTTACATTTTTGAAAAATACAAAAAAATAACCTGATGAATTTTTTTTATTCCATAATAAAAATTAATGAATATATAGTAAATTAATTTTCAATATGTTATAAAATTTATCTTTATATTTTTTTTCTATGAACTATCAAATATTATATTGGAAAAAATCTATTTTTTTAAATTTTTTAAATGATTATTATCATAGTTATAACTAATATATATAAAAAAATATAAAAACAATATATTTTGATATGATATTTAGTCATATATAATCTTTCTATTACAAATTCCATATGAGAAAAACTGTATTAAAAAATGATATTATTAGTGTATTGTTATTCAGTAAAACGTGGTGTAGCATGTAACCCTACAAATCGAAGAAAGCAATTTATGGGTGTATTATAAGATATTTATGGATTTAAATTTATTACAAAATAGATATATTTTTAATTTTTATTGTGTTATATTTATTTACAATATAGGTGTTTCATCTTAGATACTGTATAAAATAAAATGTTATTCTTTGTAAATTTTTAGTGTGTTACAATTCTGTGGTATGGATTACTAATGAATTTATATCAAATATAAAAATTTTCATTATTATTATTTAATTTATTCCACATTGTTAAAATCATCCAGAATATAAATAATTTGGATGTTATTTACATGATATAAAAAACACATAATTAATAAACATAATTCAGATATTTAATTATATATATTCCAAGGACCTTTTAAGTTTAGTAATTTATATAATTATGATAATTTTTTAACTAAAAATTATTATGTCTATCTCAATTAAATTATTTATTTTCTACTATATAAGTATTAAAAATCTCCCAAAAAATATCCAATCATTCTATTTAATTCTTGAACAATAAATTTTTACATAATTATCACAACCAAGGGAAATGGAAATATAAGACGGGTGAGGTCAGGAAAAAAAAAGAAAATCATATAAAAATGATATAATAGTATATAAAATACTTGAATAATATAGAAGACATTTAAAGAGAATAAGTAATACCTGATAAATGATAACACGAGGTTGATATAAGTAAAAATATTTATTAATAATATAAATCATCACATTAATAAAATTATTTCAATTTAGATTGTTGAAATGCATAATGTCAGATAGCATGATATTTACCATCAAGGCATATCCGAATAGTTTTTTATTTCCCTCATGATAAAAACCAAGATATCATGCGTGTAGTGTATTTTCATTAACCAAATAACAAAACCATTTTTGCAATGATCCATCCTGATTTATCATGGGGCTATATAATACAAACCCTAACAAGTCACTTATTTTTTTCCAATAAATACAACATATGTTATATATTATTATAAATAACATTCATAACTAATATTCATTGAAATTATTAGACACCCCTAATGAGATACATTCAAAATTTATTGATATAAATTATTATTCCACGAATGGGATAGTAAAGACATAATACAACCACATAATAAAGGGAATTATTTGATAATATACAATCAAATTTAAATAAATAATCTATAATCATCTATATTGGAATAATAATTTATGGGATGTTAATACATTACCTTATAAGTAAGTAATGTTAAGACATAAAGAGAGATAAAGTGGATAGATAAATCTTAAATTCCCCAATTGCATAAAATTTAATTCAAAAACAGGTTAACATAGATAAAAAAATAAATCCTCATAATTCCTATTATAATATTTTCACATAATAAGGGTATTGGAAGAAAAGTCAATCCACTAACAGAGGTTGAATTGATAGGATAATATTTAATAATCCATAAATCTTATTAAATATATATGATTAAAATACATTCTAAGGGAGAAAAATAACTAGTAAATGTAATCAAATAATTATTTAGGCATACATAAGGACATTTATAAATTGATTCAAATAAATATGGTCACTACAGAGGAGGAAAAGTAAATAAATTAATTGGGTTGTTTTAGTTTCATGTTAACACATAAATAATATGTGAAGGGGGTAAACTAAATGGATAATTGTTATATAGAACCCAAAATTTACTATAGAATAATAATATGAAGGGATTATTTCTAATGATAATGAAATCAATTAATCAAATGTAATGTATTTAAAAACATCTATAAATTTTAAATGATATTTGTGAATAAACCAATATGGATTGTGTTAAATTTTAATCAAAATTACACTATAATGGAGATAGATATATTCAAATTTGACTTAAACTATCTTCATTGAAAAGTAAATGAATATTTAATATAATAAATAGATATTATAAACCTCAATTAAATTTTATTTTGTGTATAGATCAAAACAATTGACAATAAATGTAATTTGAGATTAAAATTATTATGGTATCAGAAAAATAGTAATAAAGAGAAAATAAGTGGGTTACCCTGAAATTGGAATAGACATATATTGAAATATAATATATTACCTATAATTGAATTATATTAAAAAATTAATTACACCATGTAAAATATATTATGGGTTTAATAGGAGACATGTCCCTATACATTAAAAATAGATATAAGTAACCTAGATAGTCGACAATTTTTTGAAATTTTTTTCTTCATTTTTATTAAAATGATATCATAAAAACATATTTAATAACTTATTAACATATTTTTACCATTATAAAAATAATTTATTAAAATATATTATATAAATATTTATTATTTATAGTTTACTTTCATTTTCTGGTGATATAAATATTGATAACTTATTTAAAACTAGATTAATAATGTAATGGTATATTCTTTTTTTATTAGGAAAAATTTCATATTTCATATAAAATAAAAGATTCTATAATAATATATTTTCACTTATTCATCATATTAAATTTTAATATACTTAATGATAAAGGTATTGTTTTTGAAAATTGAAATTTTTAAAAACGTGTTTGAACCTGTATAATGATGGAAATGTGATATTTTATAAATTTATTAAATATAAATAACACCTTCAATGTTTCATTAAAAAAAATTAATGCATTATTTAAACATGATATTATCATTATATTTTATTATTTAATATAAAATAATATATATATTCATAAAGTATTCAGGTAGGTGGTAAAAATGAACTAAATAAATATTTTTATAATGATTTATCGAGTATTGAATTGTTTTCCAATAACGATAATATAAAATTTATAGTGTTTTTAAAAATTGAACAAATATAATTAATCTTATTTATTTTAATTCAATGAACCATTCATTAATGGTTGTGAATATGAATTATTGGGAGGAAAAGTTAATTATTGGGGTTTATTTGAGAATTAAATTAATAATGTCGGAACAATTTTTATTTTATATCTAAGGAGGTTATTTCCTCCCTGGGGTAGTTAAGGGAGGTATCCATATCCACCTAACTACCCAAGTCTGGATGTTAGATAGGTGGGGCCCACATGAGCCCCAACCAATTAATTACCTCTAAACTCCTTAAAATCCCTTATTAAATTGGAAACCCCCCATTAATTGCCAATCTATCCACCTCCCTCTCTTCATTAATTCTTGACAACCCAAAAATTTATGAGGATATTTTCCCTCCCTTTCCTTAATTAATTTCCAACACATTTAATTAATGAAGGGACTTGAGTATCAAATTTTAAATTTCTTGTGTTAATAAAATAATAGCTAAGCCTATTATATTATTTTGGCACATGTTGGGTTTGGAAAAGATTGGAGAAATATATTGTGTAAAGAAGAAGAGATCCGTCCCTCCAAGATGAATGGTTCTCCTTTTGACGGATGTCCAACGGATGATTCTCGAGCCGGGATCGAGGGCCTTTGCGGAAGCGACAAACGCCAATGATCGTTGTCACCTTCATCTCCTCCCTTTCATCGTCGTCAACGAGCCGACGTCCACCCTTTCGTGATATCGTCAAAGAATGGAGAACAATGAAGTAGGGGTTTTATTTTGAGTATGCTTATATTTACATGATTCTTCCATTCTAAAACAAAGAACGCAGATCAACTCATTATTAAGTTGATCCATGAATGTTTTATTTGTGGGATTGGTATAGTTATTTGAGGGGAGATTGTGGGATGGTTTGCTTCAATTTTATTTAAATAATATTGTTATTTGTTCTTCGTAAAAACATGTTTAACCTTCGCCAATTGATAACGCCTAATGCGGAGGGCGCGAGCCGAACAAACACGGCCCGACAACCCTCCACAGATTGTTTGTTGATACATGGATTGATGGGCGATGATGAAACGAGACCACAACAGCATTTAGAAGTTGTGGCAGTGAAGAACGGGTCCCAAGAAAGCCGTAGGTGCAAGAAGTGGGCGAATCGGACCACCGGAGCGCATCCAGTGGTCCGTGGTAGACATTGTCGGCGCGCCACGCCGGCCTGGTGGCACCGACGACTGGAGGTTGCGGCCAGAGCTGTCTGACATCATGGAGGCGGCAGCGCCCCAGCGCGCCATCGGAGAAATTCTTCCGTGGAAATAGCCACGGTGGCGTTGCTACGGATCCCGCGGCCGCACGGGATCCTGGGAGGGCAGGTTTGCACTAGCTGGTGTCGCCGGTATCAATTAATAGTGGGGGGTCGCGCCCGCCGCTCTGCGCAAGTCGTTCGGCCAAGCCGGCCGAACCGCAGCTGGCCACGCGGGTCGGGCCACCTTGGACGAGTTAGGCTGCGCTGTCAGGGCCAGGCCGTGCCATCCGGTCTGGACCCGGAATCGAGTCGGGTCGACCCGGTTTGGGCCGACCCAGGGGGTGTTGTCCTAGGTCGGATTGGGCCCATACCCCCAATTTTCAGACCTTCTTTCATTAAATTCCCATAAGATGAGTTTTGGACCTCCGATCAACGCATCGTCAGTTGCATAGGATTCCACGGATCAAGATGGTCGTTTCAGTATATTACACTCAAGGTTTCAGCGAAGTTTTGTTATGGCCGGGTTGGTTCAAACCTGAAACCAACCGGGCCCTCGGAGTAGAAATGCTTCTAACTGGAGCTCTGTACGTCCGACTGACGCGTCGTCGACTTTATTTGATTCCTCTTGATGAGGCAGTTTTTTTGGAATACTTCACTTGCGGTTTGGATGCCATTGGAGTATGGCCGAGATGGATTGTTCCCGAAATCCAACCAGGTCCCTGGAATGAAAATGCTAATAACTCACTGACCAGGCGTCCGATTGATGCGCCGTCTATTACGTTGAGACCCCAATGACGAGGCAGTACGTTGTGTTACTTCTATGTGAGAATTCATGATACATGGAAGTAATGACCATTAGGTCATAAAGTGGACCCTTCTAGAGAAGAGCGTAAGGAGTGCATAGACGTTATAGCTGAAGACTTGACGACTACACGATTGATTCGACTCGGAGTGATTCGATTAGCCCAGTGGACGGAGCACAAGATATTTGACAGCAGGCCCACGGAGGATGGAGCGCTTGATAGTTGGCAGCAGACCTGTGTTACTCGTCAAGAGTAGTACCTCTGTAGGCTATTAGGGGGAGCGCCTGATATTTGGCTTCAGACCCAAAGCGGATGGAGCGCCCGGTATTTGGCAGCAGACCCGCAGAACTCGACAGGAGGAGGACCTCAGCAGTCTAAGGTTAGTGAGTATCACCTCGGAGTTGTGAAAGAACTACTGTGCTCGACGGAGGAGGAGTTCTTCAGCAGCCGTGGTTTCGATAATAAAAATCTTTGTTTAAGATGAGTCAATAACCTTTGTGTTTTCCTGATGATTGAGTTGGGTTACTTGATAACTTAGGTATTTGTATTGGAAAATTTCTATGTAAGGGGTATCTATTGAGATCTTTCTATGTGGTTAATCCTTGTTGAATTTAGTGAGAAATTGAGGGTCTCGGGGTCCGTACTGATTATCGTTATACTCACCCCTACACGGGATATGCTCGAACCTCATTGTATTGAATGCCAACAACGAACAGCGTTGATGGAGTCCGAGTGTACGAGGCCTAGACGGTACTTGGAGGTTGACCTCATGACGAGTCGGTACCTGGAGGAGGATGACAGACGAGGGCACTGAGGAGGATATCTGTACCTACACTTCAGGTAGGATTCGTGGTGGACGATCTAGGAGCTGCACAATATATACCTACCCTTCAGGTAGGGTCTATGGCGGACGATCGATGAGCGGCTTTTCACCTTCCAGCTATTTTGTCTTTTACCTTGTACTTTACAGTTGGGCTTGTATTTTTTACCTTTACATTCAGCACTACTTTTGTTTTTTTTTTCAGTTTTACTTAGTGTTTTATTCTGCTTGTACTCTAGTTGTATGTGTTTACGTTTCATAAAGGCAATGTCTTCCCTCTTTATCAGGATTTACGCCTTTGGTTCAAGTCACCAACCCATGGCCTATGGAAGGCGGGCTTGGGGTAGTAACGACAAGGGCCCCAACGATGTGTCGTGATGATATTATTTCAACAGATACAAACATTATACCATACCTAAGAAGAGGTGATCAAAAATGAAACCCAATTTTTCGGGAAGGGTAGAGTCTAAAAATGTACAGAATCAATGTTTTTTTTGTTTTTATTAGTTAAATGTAATTATTGAATTATAGTATATGCACAAATATAAAAAATTATCTATATTAATAATGTTTACCTCATTATATTATGGTATATTTAAAAAATTTGCAATATAAGGATTTCGAGAAAATATATAAGGACTATGAAATAAACACTATGAAGACAAGGTTTAGCATGGAAATATAAATGGTAAAAGAGGCATTAGATTATGTAATAGTGAGATGAGTATTATAAATTTTTCTATAGTGAACTAGGATTTTAATTTTTTTAGATTATTATAATTTAATTCTCTTGAATATGTTTTGAATTATGTTGATGATGTGTTACATATTTATATGTTATGTAATGAGGTATTTTTGAAATACCCATTAAATTTTATTAAATGTATATAACTATTTATTTGCTAAAACATAAAAATGTTTGAACTATTAAATTTATTGGTAATATAAGATTGGGGAATTATCTAATATATATATATACACATGATTTTCTAAACGTTAAAGCCTTTTACTTTATGATTTTTACCATTTACCATTTCTGTCATTTCCTTAAAATTCAATTTTCACCTACAGAATTTACATTTTTTCCCTAAAAATAAAATGTGGGATGCTATGTAAATCATAATTATTAAATTTGAATATGACACCCATTACATAAAATATAATATTTTTACATGTAACAAAATTAAATCAAACATTATTGAATATAACTTGTAAAATTCGGTTTTTAGAAAATATGTTTACATAAGATTTAAATCTATTAGTGAAAAAATATCAATGTATTTGATTTTGATAATATAAATAATTTTATTATGAAAATAATTATATAAAATTTAATTCAATCAAAATAATAAATTTACAATAATAATATTTATTTTAAAAAATACCAAAAATAATTTCCTTTATAGGAAATGATATAAATGTTTATGAAAATAAAAAAATAGGATTTATAAAAAATAACGGAATTGAGAAAATTAATTTTTAATCATTAAATAAATATTTGATCGTGAAACAATTTTTATATGTATTTTAGTTGTAGTTACATATTGATATGTCTATAAACTATGTGGCTTTATTAAAAAAAAATTCATCAATGGTTATCAGAAAATTATTAATTTATAAAAAGTACAAAAAATATAACTTAATTTAATGTTGTTATTGAGAATCCATAAATGATGAAAAATAGGCCAAATTAAAATTAAAATTTTATAAAATTTAACTTTTAAATTAATACATAAATATTGAATATAATTTATTTATTTAAAAATAATTTAATTTTTTTAAAATTTCATATTAATTTTTAAATAACTATTAATAATCAGAATTTATATTGAAATTTTTTTTATAGAAATATTATATTTCATAATGAATATATTTTTTATCATAAAATAAAGCATATAATACACAAATTTTTAATGGTTTAATTTTAAAAAATAAATCAAACTAATTAGTTACTTTCATAGAGTAATTTAATTTCATCATTTCCATAAAATTAGAAATTATATTTATTTCTATATTTTATACATATATTTTATATTTTGGTTACCATTATTTTTTATACACAAATTAATTGACTATATTATCATGTTTATATATTTTTATTTGTATAATTTCAAGTTGGTGGTTTATGTAAACCACGTTATAGAAAACATTATATATCTAAGGGAAAATAATTTCAAATATATATTCAATTATATGATTTATTTATAACAATTTGTTACATATATATTAGTAATTTGGAGTTTATTCTCTTCATAGGGTCCTAGAACCATAGATTTATATTTTAATACATTTTTTAATGGTGCAGTAGATTCTAGTTTATTAAAATAAATTTCATCAACTATAGATAATATATTATACACAAAAATTTTTTGTTTAATTATTACCCATATACTATTTACATGTATTGTTTTATAACTGTATGGTTCTTAATAATCAATGTTGTGAAGAATTTAATTGGGTGTGTTTAGAAATAAAAAGGTTATATATGAATAAATATATTAAACATAAATAAATTATTTATAAAATATTTTAAAATTCATAAATATATTATTTTTACAATATATTATCATTATATAATATTCCATAATCATTAAAAATAATATGTTATAACATAATTCTCATAGATGGTGAAACTGATTAAAATGGAAGTGTAAAATAATGAGTTTTTCTGTAAGAAATTATTTTTCTGTAATGATAAGGTAAAAATTATAGATTCATTATAATTATATAAATATCACATATTTTAATTAAATTTATTCATTTAAACCACTATATAGTGTGGTGATGAAAAATGAAAAATTTAATTTTGGGAGGTGTTTGTCTACACACACATAATTAACGTTTCAATTTCCAGATGAGTGAGATGCAATAAATATATATATTAAATAATAATTTAAAAAAAAATTTAAAATAGTAATCCAATTAAATCATAAAATTAGTATTTAATACCATCCAAATGGGGTTGTTCTGTAGATTTATCAATATCACTTTGTTGAGGCTGTAATTAGATTGTATGCACGATCAATTATGATTTTTCACATCGGGTGAAAATGATTAAATTTTGGTTACAAAAAGAATATAATATAATGTATATATATTTAAAATATTTCATTAATTATATTAAAGATTCTACAAAATATTTATGAGTGAAATTATATGATGAAAATGATATTGATTAAGAAAGACTCCTGGTGAGAACATATGATTTTATACAAAAATCTTATTATAAATTGAGTTCATAGGATATATAATTATTATAATAGGGTTATGAAACTCAGGGAAGTATTATAGAAAGATAAAATATGTAGATTATTAGAAGTGAATTCTAAAATATATGTGTATCTTGATGTGGTAAAAGTTGTATTAGTTTATTACCAAGGAGAGGTATAATTTGTGAAGTAACACTTATATTTCAATAATGGAATGCCAGTATTAATGGTTCAAATACATAGAATGTTGTAAAAAATTCATTTTTGTGGTAAAAGGTCTATAAATCTTATACCATTGATTAATATATAATTTATAAACCTAAAAATCCTTTTAATCATTTAATTTTTCTCTCCTACAATTTTTTATCATTTCCATGGTAATTAATTTTTACAAAATTAATTTAAAGTTATTCCTAAAAAATAAAAATGACCTTATTAAATTATTTAATCCTAATTACTATAAATATTAAATCTAACTTCCCAGATAATATAAATTTTTACATCGACAACTATTATTTTATTTATATCCATTGATGTGAAATAAGAATCACATAAAGTGTATATTTTAATATTAAAATATAAGTATTAGATATAATAAAAAAATTATTTTCATTATATAAATCAGTCTGTAATAAAATATATAAATTTTATGGGGATTTAGAAGAATGATAAACCCATGATTTACCATATTAATATTTAATTAAAAGATATTTCCATAAATAGTTTCGTTTTTTAAGAAATTTTACATATGATTATAAAATATAAAACATAGGTTTTATAAATCATAATAGATATAATTTTTTTTATTTTTACACTTCAAATAAATCACTTATCATGGAAATATTAATTAGTAGTTAATTTACAATTACGTTTTGATATATCATAAAATTCTATGAGTTTAGCAAGAAACATTATTCTTCATTATTAAAATAAAAATTGATTATAGAATAAAGAAACCAAAATATAAAATTAATATGTTTTATTCAAAATAATACCTAAAATATATTCAGTGATATTAATATTTTAAAATTGGATATTTTTTATTTTAAATAGAAATTGAAATATAAAATTATTCTACTTTTTTTGGAAATAAAATTTTAAAACTAAAACTATTCTTATTTTGATATTAAATCAATTAATAATAATTTATGATATTGATTTATTATTCATATGAATATAATATTTAATAAATTATATTTTAAATAGTTAAATATAAATTTCCCAATATTCAATTTTATCTAAGATATATTTTAATGCACAAATCAATTTAATGATATGCTTTTGAATACTAGTTAAATTTTTTCAATTTCATAGTATTTATATTATATATTTTATAATTACTAAAAAGATTTCATTATTATGTGCTTTATTTTTTTAACCACTAATTATATAGATAGTTTTTACAATTTTATATTGTACCATGGTTTTTTGAATGAACCATATTATTTTAGACTCGAATTTTGAGGAGAAGTTTGAATATTTGCATTTAGATTCATGTAAAGGGTAAAAGAGTCAATTTACTTATAAGATCATCTCATATATTATTACAAATAACATATTCACTATTTTAATTGGGTTATAATCCAATGATATGAGTTTGGTGGATTTAGTAAAAACCTTGGAATTTATGTCGAATAATTAATATTTAAAATATGTTGAATTAATTATTAGTTTTTTTACACACAATCATTCTTCTATGTATTTTTAATGGAGGTTATTATTGATATTTCCTATTAAATGTTATTTCAAAAAATTAATTTCTTACTAGATGGGGAAGAAACATATATTGTGCTCCAGGGACAGGCCCAAACCACGTTCTATCATTATTTTAATTTTTTCCTCTCTTGTATTCCTTTTTAATTTCTTCTTTCTCACCTAGATTATCACATACCCCCTGTGTCATTCCTTCTTCAATATAGATAGATAAAGTGATAAATTGAGTTATTAATAGTGATAGATTACGGTAGGATCCTCTTGAAAGATCAATAGAGTTATCTCATCAATTGACAGTTGTGGACCATGGAAATGGGCAAGGCTTCAGCCGATTCCATCCAAAAGTATGATGTATTTTGTTTTTTCTATTTAACCTAATATAATTTAATTTTTTTTATTTATGACCCAATTATTACTTCTAAGGAAGACTTCTTGGTCAATCAATTCATATTTAGTTGAAAATAATGGGATTGAATTTTTTAATGGGTTTCTCATTTGGAAATTATGATCATGCTGTGTGTATTTAAGGAACACATATTGTGTGTTCTTCCAATTATGGGGAGATGAAATTTTAAGAAGCACATGATTGGTATGGGGTATAAAACCACCATATAATTGGACTTCACTATGTATCCCAGTACCCAACCAAACATCCCATTTAAGGGAACATGGTCATATAGAAGTTCAAAGCCAAAGACCATGTGGATCGCACAACATTTATAAGTACATGACCAAGATATATATAGGGATATTCCATGTGACGTTCATATGTATCTACCTCTTGTTTTTTACACACCATGCACTAATCATACATTTTTTTCACAAGGGATTTCACATTCCATATCTTATTACAGTACATGCCAATGTGGGTATTTCAAAGTACGCTTCATGTACTATGGTATAAATTATTTATATGTCACATTTATATTGGTTTAGGAAATTTTTGTTTAATTACTCCCTAGACATTGAATTGGACACATTATTATACCTTTATGATTTTCATTCCTCAAATACTGTGATGGTGACACCCTTTGTGTAATTTGAGGACACCTTTTTAGAGTTTCACGATTCATACTAAATAGAGAGGTCCTTCATTCATTAATCAATACCATCTATCTAATGAGATTTAGAAATTGTGATCCTTGATGATCTGTGATATAATTATCTTGACTATTGCACTCATATCACATCCCACTAGGATGTATCTACTGAAAGGTGTTCCCTTATGGCCTATAAGGCTATGATACTAGTTGTCTAATTGGATCCCATGCAGGATTCCCCAACCTAACTGATGTTACCAAAAATACATTTTTGGATTCATTATAATACATGTTGAGCCTATAAATCAATTGTTGTAACCCTCAACAAGTTTAATCCTCTTTAATGTCCCATGTAGGATGCCTCATCCAAAAAAGTGTTTTTTTTGGATCTTATATAGGATTCATCTATTTACATACCATTGAAGGATCTCATATAGGATGCCTCCATTTACATTAATTAATAATATTTTTTTGTATGATCCATGCACTTATTTGTAGAAATCAAGGATCCAATGTTGGATACAAATGTATTATTTTTACTAGATAAACAAAATGGGTACCCTGATGTTTGATCGGACCTGATATTGTATGTCGGACTTTTTTCGAGGGAAGAGGCTTTCACCATATAATACATGGTAATCATTTAACCACACAAGGGGATGCTATTGTTGAGGAGGGGGGGACTCAACCACCCACACACTTTTTTTTATAATTTCACATGGTTACTATGGGTGAGTTTATGATTTATTGAGGTGACTCTTGGTCCTCATAAAATGGTCCTAACATGACATTATCATAATGGTAGTCCTGGACATATTATCTGGGATCCAGCTTCAGATCCTTTTATTATTATTTTTTTACTAGTATACCATGATGTGTTCCATGGGATCCAGTTTATGAGCGTTTTATCAGAGTGTTATATTATTAGATATTAGAATCATACTTTATGTAATATAGTTTATTATTACAAGATTGGTGCATGGGGTTATATTTATAGAATTAATGGTATAGGATAATAGTTCATTTAAATTGGGTTATTACTTGAGATATTATTGGTTTTCATTATGTAAAATTAATTAGATAGACATGATTGGATGTTGTTAATATAATAACTTCAAAATACCTGGTTTACTACATAGGACATAAGGCACTGACTTTTGGGAGAAAGGGACTGTATAATGATTTGAGTGATACATGGGTTCCTTAAATGGATTTCTATAGACAAGATCATATTATTATTTAAATCTTATGTACCTAGAATGATACTCAGGTTCAGTATTGTCACTGTTCTGGGTGCCACCCAAATGTGCCTCGTAACCTGTTGGTCACATGGCCTCATGTTAATTATCTTGAATGCTAGAGAAAGCCAACTAGTAGCGAGGGCCTTGGGTGTGATAGTGGGAAATGTATTCCCACATTGGCAGAGTAACAGAGTGGAAACAAATTTTAAATTGTTTCAAATGTAGTAATAAAATACAATAGAAGTAAACAATAGAAGGCTAGTAGTATAAAAAACTGCAACATGCAAAAATAAATTATGCATGTCACATGTTTCTATGAAAGAAACCAAAAAATTGACAATGCGATAAATATTTTATTAAAAACTAATGTACAAAAAACAATAAATTCCAATAGCATTGCATGCCTCTGCATGGTCCCATGCTATCTAGCTCTAACAAAAATCATGTACCTGATGAAGAATAGAGCTTTCCATAATCCATAAATGAAACCATATTATATGTTTGGGCCCAAAAGCGTGACCCAAATTGTGTGTGACACATAACCTAGTAGAAATACAGTAAATTATTTGTGCCTAATAGTTCGGGAATATATATAGGTGGAAATATGCTGAAATGATGTAATAATTTATGATGTTCTCAAATGTAAAAATACTTATAGTTTTCAATTAAATTGGGTTTCAATTATTAATTTTTCCAAACATTGAATAATAATTTTTGGGATATAGCATGTTCTTTGTATCCCTCCATGTAAGAGTAACAACATACATCTCAGAATAACATCTTACAATCATGTATGACCAAGTCCAATCATGTGGTTTGGAATTATTGACTTCTCACAATCATTCACTCATTTAAAAGTTTCCCTATATGAATGTTATCACAGTCCGACCCCACTATTTCAACATATCATTAGTTCATTAAATAATGACCATCTAAGAAATATCACAAAGTATAACCCCTTTTTTTACCTCATATAACTAATCATTTTCGAACGGCAATCTAGTTACCTCTCACGGTCAATACCCCCTTGGTCTGCATAGATATAATAAATTATAATGACCGCCTATTAGATTTCACTATCAATGCCCTATGTTTTAAAATTCATTTAATAACCACCCTATGGGTTTTCCTCAAGGCTAATCACTCTATACTATGACCACCTAGCAGCTCTCGTTGCCAATACATCTGGCTCAAAACATAAAAAATTATACAAAACTAACCCTACCATGGTAAGCTCTCATAGTCCACCCCCCTTGTTCATACAATCAAAATGATAAAATGCATCTCATATAATTAATTACAACATCCTAACAACATGATGTGTGGAAAACAATGAATTCTTAACAAGAATTATAGACCAAACACACGTAATCAATCAAACAAGGGAGACACACCCATTTCAAAGACATAAAACCTTATGAATAAGCAATTACCCTTTTATAAATATACCCAATCATAACATGTAATAAATAGGGTCAAATTATAAAACACAAAATAAAAAAAATGGGTCTACATCACTTTAAGCATATATAATCAAATTACGATAAAAAAAGGAAAAAATCACCTTCCTTGATGTTGTACGATCAACACTATTGAATTCCAGCCCTTGAATCAGCCGAGAATGACATGGATATACCAAAAGTTTACAAAATTATATATCATTTTTAACTCATGTGAGTCACAAAATATGGATGAGAGGCTCTAGGGGAAGAGAGAACTCGCCAGTGGGAATCCAACACAACCGACAGTGCCTCAATTAGAGGTCATAGGAAGAAACAAGAGGTTCTAAAAATTCTTCTACCATTTGGTTCTCTCCTATATGAATCAAGGGAAGAATAAGTGGTTTCTTGACATAATACATTACAACACTCAGATTCATCAATTAAAAAACGTACATGCTATGTTAATTTAATGTTGTCTCCCAATATTATTCTCAACTTGTCCCCACTTTAGGTGGCCTTCCATGTCACCTACATGGCCATGTACTCGGTCGTTACATAGAAAGCACACGTCTACGTCCTCCAACGGGGTACATGGGGTGTAGATAAGAATTTTTTGATCCTTCATTTTTCCTAAAAAAACAACCCAAAAAAGAGATCCATACATTAAATTAAGATCCATGTTCTTACAAACATTCACACTTAATGAAATTTATCCCTGAATTAACCATCCCAGGGTGGCGAAGATGAAGCATCCGCTAAATCTAGCCATATTGATTGTATGTTGGCCTCCCTCTATGATGTCTCATCTTGTACTCACTCATGCTTCCTAATCACCCATAGTAGAAGAAAAAACTAGACTTGGAGAACCTTTATACTGCAATCCAAAATCTAAATAAGTTGCCTCCCAAAGGAGGCATCCACCTCTAACTCAACCTCCTCATGTTGAAAATCATGACATGAGTCGTAAACCTAATATCATAGCTGAGAAACAAGAAAGTTTTCATGAAATGTTCAATACCATTAATGTAATTATATTCGATATGCAACCACCCCATCTCTCTCTAAAATATCAAACGACCAGATATATCTTGGTGATAGCTTCCCTAGTCTTCTAATCATCCCGTGTCCCAACATCGGTGTGATATGTAAAAAAACATGATATCCAACATAAAACTCTGGAGTTCTTCTCCATCGATCATCATAAGCTTTTTGGTGAGATTGTGCATTGCCCATCCAATTTTGAATCTACTCCAACTGCTTAGTGGCCTCCTAGACAAGGCAAGGTCCTAGCATAGCTTCCACTCCTACCTCCAGCAAACATATGGGTGATCGACATGGACTATATTAAAAAGACGCATAAGGTTCCATCTAAATCATCACATGAAAACTTTTTCTGTATGAATACTATACTTGGTGTATGTGTAACTCCCATGAGCCCCCAAAATTAAGGATGCATGCTCAATTCATGTCCTTCAAAAACTGTATCATGCGCTCGGATTGGCCATCTGCCTAGGGATGGTAAGTTGTACTCAGAAGTACCTATGTACCTATAGCCCTATGTAGTCCCTAAAAGATACGAAATGTAAACTGAGAATCCCTACCTAAAACAAGAGAGTGTATAACCCCATGAAAATGTAAAATATCTTATATGTAAATCCTTCCTAACTAATTAACATTGAAGGTTTCCTTAATCGGAATGAAATTTTCAACCTTCATTAGTCTGTTAACAATAACCCAATATACATCATTCCCATGAGATGAACATGGTAAACCCATCATGAAATTTATCACGACATTGTTCCAATTCTACTCGGGAATGGGTAACTACTGTAAAAGCATTGCCAGTCACTGATGCTCTGCTTGCACCTACTTATAGGTGGATAATGTCATAAAAAACCAGTATCATCCTTCTTCATTCCTAGACACCAATACTGATGATGTATATATTGTTACATCTTGGTGACACCATGATGAACATCCCATACTGAGGCATGAAAATATCACAATAGCTCTTCGAAATATCTCATCCTCACACATGATCCACCTAAGAGTAGTGTCATCATCTAACAAAATCTCCCATATTATCAAGCCTTCAGAATATTACAGCTGTCTCATTTACACTTGGTTTAGTAGATTTTAGATAACATCTATAGATTAAAGAAACATCTTCCCCAATCTATCATGAACCATCAGATGAATCTTAGATAACATAGACATATGCCTCTACTCACTACTAGCCTCCCAAACTGCCAATATCTGAGTCCTTCCCCTCAACACATCAGCCTCCATGTTTCCTTTCGTAGGTGTGTAGGTAAGCGCAAAGTCAATAGTCTGATGGTACTGAACCTACCTTAACTCTCTCAAATTCAGATAATGTTGAGTAAAGATATACATGGATATTTTTTTGTCAGTGTACACAACCAAATGCTCTCCTAAAAGATAATGTATCCAATAATGCAAAGCTTTTAAAACAGAAGCCAACTAAAGATTGTGAATTGGGTAATTCCCCTAATGTGTCCTGAACTGTCGAGACCCATACGCAATGAATCCTTCCACATGAATATGCACTACTCTTTTGTCGATACATGATTAATCATAGTTAATGTTATATCTCGTCCCAGATCGGATAAAATCTATATCGGTTCCAAAGTCAATATCCCTTTCATATCTTGAAGGCTAAATCATAATAATATGTCTGCAAGTACAATGCAACATTCTTCGTTAGGCATATTAATAGAAATTCTAAGTGTGAAAATTCATGTATAAAGTTCCCTTCGTAACCAACCAGCCCTAGAAAACTTCACACCTCAATGAAATTCTTCATTTTCACCCATGAAATTACTACTATCACTATCTATAGGTCTACTAATACTTCTGTCTCTAAGATAACATTATCTATGAAGTTAATATGTTCTATATAAATAATTCATTTTAAGATCTTGGCATATAACAGATGCTCCCCCATCAACTCAATACTATATAAATATTGGTTTCATGGTCATTTCGAGTGTGTGAGAACTCAAAGATATCATCCAAGAAGACTAGCACAAATGAATCCATGTATAGTTGGAACACTAAGTTAATTAGCTTTTTAAAAACTATTGGTGTATAAATACTGCTGAAAAACGTAAAAAATAGTCAAATAGAACATACCTCTTTCGTATGATTGTAAGTGGTATATTGGATGGTCTAATGTGCAACTAATGATAACTATATCTCAGGTCCATATTTGATAATAACTAAGAACTTTGCAGCTGATCAATGAGATCATTGATCCTAGGTAAGGGATATTGATTCATGACCATCAAATAGTTCAGCTTTCGATAATCCACACAATGTATGATGGTATTGTCTGCCTTCATTATAAGGCCCCAGCCTTAAACCTTACTTAATATTGAATTAAATGAGTAATTCACATTGAGGATATTTTCAGGTTTAGAGTTTTAGATAATTAGGACATAACTATTACATCTCAAAAGATTACAAAGTAGTCACATCTACTAAATTTCCATAAAATAAAAACTCTTTAAAAGAAACATGTATAGTTCCATGTTTTAGGTAGCATGACATTCCCTTGATCCCATCCTTGACCCTATTCCATGCTATGTCTTGTGAAAAACATTTCAAAAACTTGGGATGATCATAAGAAGCTCAGTAAGGGATACACAAAGAATGAAAACTGTTAGTTTTTCAAAACAACAAGTAAACCATGAATACTTTATCAATGTAATACTTTTCACCTTCATGAAGTAGTTAAAACTTTTCACTAAAAAAAAGTATCATTACTTACCTTTTTGTAACCAAAGGATTACCATAAAACCCATATAAAGAACACATAACATATATAAAGGTAACTTGGGACATAAACATACTTATGTGGAATAACCATACGGTTGACTCCCACACATATCACTTAATGGAATAGCCATACGGCCAATTTCCATACATACTTAATGGAATTGCCATACGGCCGACTTCCATACCCAATGCATTGGAGGTTTTAACGTAACCACCCGTCCTGGTATTCACGGCACCACCCGTCATATGGTTTATAACGTAACCACCTGTTAAAATGTCCAAGTACCAATATAAAATCATAAAACATAAAACCAATATAAATGAATGATAACATTTCCACATCACAATATATCATAATAGAATCCTTTATCAAAACCATTTTCAAAACCCTTCAAAACATTTAATACAGAGATTTTTGAAACAAAGTGTCCCATACCACCTTGAAGCTTAAAATTTTAAACCATTCATATCCATATAAATAAATCCTTAAAACTATTTTGAAAACATGGATATTAATAAGAACAAATAATTAAAACATTTAAAATGACATTTTTGTTAAAGGGGTTTTACCAAAATTAGAAACACTTGAATACAATAATTGAGGAATAAAATTTAGTCAGAACTTTATAATATCATGAGGATAAATGGATTCATGATATAATACTCCAAAAAACAGTATATACACCATATAAGAGTGAATTGGTGCATAACAACAATGAACCCTCAATAGAAATGTCAAATGTGATGAAATCCCTTATAAAGAAGGTATCCTTAAATTAAGGACAAATCATTCTCAAAAATATGTGTGAAAAATATAAATACACCCAATATAAGTGGATATAAAGTGTAAAACAATAAAAGGTCATTCACACATATTCAATGGATGACATATTCAATGACTACATGTTGAACCCAAAGAAATCGAAATTGGGTTAAAAAGTTCCCTTGACAGCCTAACAGCATCGCATCAAAATGAGTTGATGAGAGATAAAAAGTGTATCTCATCACTTGGACATAAACTTTACATCAATAAGGATATATGAGAACATATCCCAACATAACAATATGTAAATTAAAAGACCCAACCAAAGAAGTCTTTTAAAAAAATAGTAGGGTGAAAGGTTCCCTTACCGACTTGGGTATCTTTCAAAACATAGACCCCATGAAAGAAGGACAATAGATCATTGATGTAAATACTCATAAAAGAAACTATATTACACAAAGAGAAGAATAATGTTCAGTACATACACCACTCAATTTAATTTGTGGCAAATGTAGCATAAATCTCACGGGAATAAAAGTGAGATGAAAAATCCCTTACGAAAACTCGGCAGCCTAACAGCGCCACATAAAACATCCGAATATGGATTGATGAGATCAAATAGGGTATCTCATCACATTACAATAAAATTTACAGCAAGAGGAATATAAATGAACATCACCCAACATTACAAAGAGGAGCCTAAAATAAGTGACATAAAGGAGAGTACTTAAAAATAATGAGAGACGTTAGATCTCTTACGAATGTTCGGCAGCCTAACGGCGCCACTCAAAACTTCCAAAATGGATTGATGAGAGAGAATAGGGTCTCTCATCACATGAACATAAAAATTACAGTAGGATTAATATGAAATAAAATCCCAATCATAAGAAATATGAGCTTAAAAGAAATGACATAAAAGAGTGTACTTAAAAAGAAAAAGAGTTGTAGGATCCCTTACCTCGGGTCCGACTTGACTCGATCGTTCTTTAATCTCCTGAATAATAAACACGAGTTAATTTATACTTCCTTAAGAACCTTTTTCAAGTTCATTATTCCTTTTATATCACTTATTACCATGTTATAAACATTATTTAATCATTTAAGTTAATCATGTTTGTTTTGTCGATATTTGGTTCTTAAGTCGAAAGTGGACTTCTTACAATTACATGTTGTTAGTGTGGTCAAAGGTTATTTATATACAGAATTACATTCCTGATTTGGATATCATATATATCATATATATCCATCATATACATGTATTTATAATATTACATAATCATTTAGAGGTAAGAAATGAAATGCACCGTTCATGGAGACGGTAAGCCGTACGTACGCATGAACGCTACTTTCATTTCTTTGTCATATTAATGGAATTAAAACTAAATGAGAGGTATGTATATTTTAATTCCATAATTATATTCATCATTTAGATATATCATTAATTATATATATCCATTATATACATGTACTTTTAATAGTACATTACATTTGGGGATAAGAAATGAAATGCACCGTTCATGGAGACGGTAAGCCGTACGTACGCATGAACACTACTTTCATTTCTATCTCATACTTTAATGGAAAAAAATAATAATGATATAGGGGTATATAATAATACTATTATAATATCATATATAATAACATTAAATCCATCCTTTATACATCCCACGTATGGCATTAACGAATCACATCACTTTGAGGGGGCGGTAGTCCGCACTTCCTAAAATGAAGATATCGCGTATACCCATAATGGAAGCCATAAAGGTAAGACAAAAAAGAAAAATACATAAGCATAAGTAAAACATAAACATATTATATATCATATATAAAAATAGTGACATCATAATGGCCACCTTTGAAGGTGTTAAATGAGTATTGAACAATCATCGTTTCGGGAGGTAGAATTTTGCCATCCACGGAAACCGTATGTTCTTTACCCATTTGATGTGGTTGTGTGAGGGTGTATCTCGAATAAATCTTATAACAACATACTAGTATATTTAAGATAATGGTGTTGTTATAAAAGACGTAAATAAAAAGAGTTTAGGGGGTTGGAGAAGCAAAATAAAACAAATGAACATGAGAGAATGAATTACCTTTAAAAGTGTAACTCCTTTTGATTTGAGCCTAAAGGCTTCCTTTGAAAGGATTATGCCCAAAGGGAATCCTATATGATTAGGAGAGGGATGTGGAGAGAGTAAATGGGTAGGTGTTGGCCGAGCCAAAGGCTTGAGGAGTGTGTGTAAGGTGGTAGAGGTGGGGGCCTTTTATAAGAGGAGAGGAGGGGCACTTTTGGAAAGTAAAGAAATATTACTTTATTTGAAAATGTGTTTCGGTTTTAAAAGGTCCCACCTTGATATAATTCGTGGATAAGGTGATAAGGCTTCGAAATCCACTCATCCAATAAGTTTTGGACATGTGTAGTTCATAGATTTTACATTATCTTTCCATTTTATTTAAATCGTTAAATAATGAGGTCATCGCTGCATCATCATGATGTCATAAATAATTTAATTTATTTAGTGTCTAAAAATTATAAAAAAATACGATGATTTAGGAAATCTTCTTAACATTCCAATTACTATTTATAATCAAAAATATTACTTGTATAACCCCACTTAAAAATTGTTTTAGTAAAACATATCATGTTTGTGTCAATTTAATTTTAACATTAAATAAAAATATATTATTGTCATTTTCCAAATAAAGTGGCTCCATGGGGTCCTCAAGTTGGCCCATGGCTTGTCTTGGTCGGCCATGACACACCCAATAGGTGTAGGACAAGTGTCATGGTGTTTTCACATTCTTATAATATCATTTTTACCTTAAATTACACTAATTACCACTAATCGCGATTAAGAACTTAATAAGTTACTATTCACGAAAAAATTATTATAATCTCATTGAACCACATTTTACTTCTTAATGACAACCATGTATGTCGGATTTTTGAAATTCAAAACACAATGATGGCAAAATTTCATTTAAACGGAAAATCAGTCTTTATAAGTACCACTTAGTGGTTTCACTATTGATCAAAAATTGAAGTTTTTCAGAAAATTACCAAAAATTCACCCTAAGCTATATTTGGTATTACAAATTCAAAAATGAAGTCTATTTTACAAAATTCAAAACATATAAGTCACATTAATTAATTTAACAATTAATTCCCGCTGTCAGAGCAAATAGCGTGTTTTTATGAAACAATAAGTATCAAAAGATTGACACAGGTTTAAGACTGATTTCAAAGTAAAATTAATTCCGACGACCACTATTGGATTTAATGGTAAAAATATATTATAATTTCAATTTAAAACCAATTAAAAATATAATCTAATCATATAAATAAATTATATTAAAAAGAGGTTTTGAATTAAAATACAACATTTTACACTATTCATTAAAAAATGAACTTTATCGGAAAGATACCAAAAATTTACACAAAGTAAATTTTGATATCCCGATTCTTAATAAGAGTTTTATTTGGTCCAAAATAATGTTTAAAAGTGAACAAAACAATATTTAATGATGGTTCAATATCAAAAGGTGATAAGTGAACCTTTAGTGAAAACAAGGGCATATACGCCTAAAATTGAATTCTTTCTGTATTTTAAGCCACTATCCTCTATTGGATAAATGTAAAAACATTTAAAAACATATATAATAATATTTTAGTTATTTCTATCCATTCCCGCCAATACAACGGCTACATGTTAACTACCATTTAAAATAATATTATTTTATTATTAGAGTGCAACGTAAGATTTCCAAGAAACTCGTTGTTGCGTGTTGGGTACGCCATCGAGCATAGCGTCCCCTTTAAAGTCATATCAATATTTTATTCACAAATATGGATAAATATGAAAATTTCATATCCTTTATATACCTGGGGTGTTACATCCTTCCCCCCTTTTGGGAATTGTGTCCTCGCAATTTTTAAAATTGAGCTTGGAAACATCCTTGAACGTCCCACATCGGAACAAGAGTCGGTAAAACAATCACTTTAAAATAAAGAAAGATAAGTACAAAGGTCACCTGAGTTAACCCATACTAGGATTCCAAGTATGAAAATATGGACATGGAGGAGAAAACAAAGGGTCATGTTCTGATGGAGAGTGATAGAAAACATGTTTAGGAGAAAGTTAACCACGAGAAAATCACAAACTTGTGATGGGTTAAACGGTATTCGATTCCCCAGTAGGAAAAGTTAATAGACAACATTTTTGTTTTAAGTTACTTTTTATTGAGGAATTTATTCATAAGGAAACATAATCACTTATCATATTTACTTTCAACTTTTATTAGATTCCTTACACAAACTCATATTTTCTCCAAAAGACGAGTATTTAGGAAGACTTGTTAACATTAGGAGTACTATAATCAACTTCTAGAGAATCACTTAATCCAAAAAATAGAACTATATACTTCCCATGTATTTGTACTTTAACCAAAACCAAAACCAAAAAGGCTAGTACAAGATCAGATAATCCAGAAAAGGATAACCCTTTATAAAAAGAAAATCTATTCTTAATCTCCAAAATTTGTCCAACAAAACCCAAAGTTCAACGAGGACCATTCTATAATCAATTTGTCCATAAAATTCTTCAATGTAATCCAATATAATATTGAAACCAAAATATTTGAAAGATTTAGTCGCATAGTCTTCCAAGATAAATCGTAACATTTATCTCCAAACAATATCAGTTGCTCCTAAAGTCTCGTATTGAAAAGTAATTAACCTAATCACATATCCTCCATGATAGGTTAATCATTTTCATAAATAACCCAAAATCATCTTACTCTTAATTCATAAAATCATATAACCAGAAAGAATCAGTCAAACTAACCAGGGACTTCACGTAGTCCAGTGGTAGGCGATAAATACCAGTCGCACATTGGCTGTGGGTTCGATTCCCGCACCTTTGTCCGACGCGACGGGATGTCACACGGTCTGTGTGTTGTCCTTTTTCCAAAACAATATAATTCTTAAAACATTTATCAAAATGAGATAAAATATTCAAGAATAATCATAACATATTTTAACCTCAAGTTTATCTCATTCCTTTCATTTTCCATCATATCATAGAGTAACCCATAATTACCTAAAAATTATGTATCATATAAACCCTAATGGTTACCTTAATAATTATTACCTGAGTTTCCACATCGAGTTGGCCATATCGTACATGATGCATTAGAGAACTCACCAAGGTTTAAGTGGCTGATCATGTCTCCTTGATATTTGGTTTAGAACAACCACGAGTTTCCTCATTGAATCCTCCATTTTATCTAGTATCTTAATCAGAGAACCACCACAGTTTCCTTCAAACCTGTTGTCTCCTTGGTGCCTGCTAGATCCATCCATTCACTAAAAATAGAAATGTCAGTGTGATTATATCAACAAAACCATCATGTACTAATGAGGAAGGTAAACACTAAGATACACTTACTCATTCACTTTATCTAAAACTAGGACTCTTTCTGAAATCCTAACCATTATGGTATTGTCACTTATGCTTAAAGAATACCCTAACCTCTAAAGTTATATAAACCGACCTTTGATACCAACTATAAGGCCCCATCCTTAAACCTTACTTAATATTGAATTAAATGAGTAATTCACATTGAGGATCTTTTCAGGTTTAGAGTTTTAGAGAATTAGGACATAACTATTACATCTCAAAAGATTACAAAGTAGTCACTTCAACTAAATTTCCATAAAATAAAAACTCTTTAAAAGAAACATGTATAGTTCCATGTTTTTGGTAGCATGTCATTCCCTTGATCCCATCCTTGACCCTATTCCACGATATGTCCTGTAAAAACATTTCAAAAACTTGGGATGAGCATAAGAAGCTCATTAAAGGATACACAAAGAATAAAAACTGTTAGTTTTTCAAAACAACAAGTAAACCATGAATACTTTATCAATGTAATACTTTTCACCTTCATTAAGTAGTAAAAACTTTTCATTGAAAAAATGTATCATTACTTACCTTTTTGTAACCAAAGGATTACCATAAAACCCATATAAAGAACACATAACATATATAAAGGTAACTTGGGACATAAACATACTTAAGTGGAATAACCATACGGTTGACTCCCACACATATCACTTAATGGAATAGCCATATGGCCAATTTCCATACATACTTAATGGAATAGCCATACGGCCGACTTCCATACCCAATGCATTGGAGGTTATAACGTAACCACCCGTCCTGGTATTCACGGCACCACCCGTCATATGGTTTATAACGTAACCACCCGTTAAAATGTCCAAGTACCAATATAAAATCATATAACATAAAACCAATATAAATGAATGATAACATTTCCACATCACAATATATCATAATAGAATCCTTTATCAAAACCATTTTCAAAACCCTTTAAAACATTTAATACAGAGATTTTTGAATCAAAGTGTCCCATACCACCTTGAACCTTAAAATTTTAAACCATTGACATCCATATAAATAAATTCTTAAAACCATTTTGAAAACATGGATATTAATAAGAACAAATAATTAAAACATTTAAAATGACATTTTGGTTAAAGGGGTTTTACCAAAATTAGAAACACTTGAATACAATAATTGAGGAATAACATTTAGTCAGAACTTTATAATATCATGAGGATAAATGGATTCATGATATAATACTCCAAAGGACAGTATATACACTATATAAGAGTGAATTGGTGCATAACAACAATGAACCCTCAATAGAAATGTCAAATGTGATGAAATCCCTTATAAAGAAGGTATCCTTAAATTAAGGACAAATCAATCTCAAAAATATGTGTGACAAATATAAATACACCCAATATAAGTGGATATTAAGTGTAAAACAATAAAAGGTCATTCACACATATTCAATGGATGACATATTCAATGACTACATGTTGAACCCAAAGAAATCGAAATTGGGTTAAAAAGTTCCCTTGACAGCCTAACAGCATCGCATCAAAATGAGTTGATGAGAGATAAAAAGTGTATCTCATCACTTGGACATAAACTTTACATCAATAAGGATATATGAGAACATATCCCAACATAACAATATGTAAATTAAAAGACCCAACAAAAGAAGTCTTTTAAAAAAAGAGTAGGGTGAAAGGTTCCCTTACCGACTCTGGTATCTTTCAAAACATACACCCCATGAAAGAAGGACAATAGATCATTGATGTAAATACTCATAAACGAAAGTATATTACACAAAGAGTAGAATAATGTGCAGTAAATACACCACTCAATGTAATTTGTGGAAAATGTAGCATAAATCTCACGGGAATAAAAGTGAGATGAAAAATCCCTTACGAAAACTCGGCAGCCTAACGGCGCCACATAAAACTACCGAATATGGATTGATGAGATCAAATAGGGTATCTCATCACATTACAATAAAATTTACAGAAAGAGGAATATAAAAGAACATCCCCCAACATTACAAAGAGGATCCTAAAATAAGTGACATAAAGGAGAGTACTTAAAAATAAAGAGAGACGTTAGATCTCTTACGAAAGTTCGGCAGCCTAACGGCACCACTCAAAACTTCCAAAATGGATTGATGAGAGAGAATAGGGTCTCTCATCACATGAACATAAAAATTACAGTAGGATTAATATGAAAGGACATCCCAATCATATGAAATATGAGATTAAAATAAATGACATAAAAGAGTGTACTTAAAAAGAAAAAGAGTTGTAGGATCCCTTACCTCGAGTCCGACTTGACTCGATCGTTCTTTAATCTCCTGAATAATAAACTTGAGAGAATTTATACTTCATTAATAACATTTTTCAAGTTCATTATTACTTTTATATCACTTATTACCATGTTATAAACATTATTTAATCATTTAAGTTAATCATGTTTGTTTTGTTGATATTTGGTTCTTAAGTCGAAAGTGGACTTCTTACAATTACATGTTGTTCGTGTGGTCAAAGGTTCATTATATCCAGAATTACATTCCTGATTTGGATATCATATATATCATATATATCCAGCATATACATGTATTTATAATATTACATAATCATTTAGAGGTAAGAAATGAAATGCACCGTTCATGGAGACCGTAAGCCGTACGTACGCATGAACGCTACTTTCATTTCTTTGTCATATTAATGGAATTAAAACTAAATGAGAGATATGTATATTTTAATTCCAGAATTATATTCATCATTTAGATATATCATTAATTATATATATCCATTATATACATGTACTTTTAATAGTACATTACATTTGGGGATAAGAAATGAAATGCACCGTTCATGGAGACGGTAAGCCGTACGTACGCATGAATGCTACTTTCATTTCTATCTCATACTTTAATGGAAATAAATAATAATGATATAGGGGTATATAATAATTCCAGTATAATATCATATATAATAACATTAAATCCATCATTTATACATCCCACATATGGCATTAACGAATCACATCACTTTGAGGGGGCGATAGTCCGCACTTCCTAAAATGAAGATATCGCGTATACCCATAATGGAAGCCATAAAGGTAAGACACAAAAGAAAAATACAGAAGCATAAGTAAAACATAAACATATTATATATCATATATAAAAATAGTGACATCATAATGGCCACCTTTGAAGGTGTTAAATGAGTATTGAACAATCATCGTTTCAGGAGGTAGAATTTTTCCATCCACGGAAACCGTATGTTCTTTAACCATTTGATGTGGTTGTGTGAGGGTGTAGCTCGAATAAATCTTATAACAACATACTAGTATATTTAAGATACTGGTGTTGTTATAAAAGAAGTAAATAAAAAGAGTTTAGGTGGTTGGAGAAGCAAAATAAAACAAATGAACATGAGAGAATGAATTACCTTTAAAAGTGTAACTCGTTTTGATTTGAGCCTAAAGGCTTCCTTTGAAAGGATTATGCCCAAAGGTAATCCTATATGATTAGGAGAGGGATGTGGAGAGAGTAAATGGGTAGGGGTTTGCCGAGCCAAAGGCTTGAGGAGTGTGTGTAAGGTGGTAGAGGTGGGGGCCTTTTATAAGAGGAGAGGAGGGGCACTTTTGGAAAGTAAAGAAATATTACTTTATTTGAAAATGTCTTTCGGTTTTAAAAGGTCCCACATTGATAAAATTCGTGGATAAGGTGATAACGCTTCGAAATCCACTCATCCAATAAGTTTTGGACATGTGTAGTTCATAGATTTTACATTATCTTTCCATTTTATTTAAATCGTTAAATAATGAGGTCATCGCTGCATCATCATGATGTCATAAATAATTTAATTTATTTAGTGTCTGAAAATTATAAAAAAAATACGATGATGTAGGAAATCTTTTTAACTTTCCAATTACTATTTATAATCAAAATTATGACTTGTATAACCCCACAAAAAAATTGTTTTAGTAAAACATATCATGTTTGTGTCAATTTAATTTTAACATTAAATAAAAATATATTATTGTCATTTTCCAAATAAAGTGGCTCCATGGGGTCCGCAAGTGGGCCCATGGCTTGTCTTGGTCGGCCATGACACACCCAATAGGTGTAGGACAAGTGTCATGGTGTTTTCACATTCTTATAATATCATTTTTACCTTAAATTACACTAATTACCACTAATTGCGATTAAGAACTTAATAAGTTACTATTCACCAAAAAATTATTATAATCTCATTGAACCACATTTTACTTCTTAATGACAACCATGTATGTCGGATTTTTGAAATTCAAAACACAATGATGGCAAAATTTCATTTAAACGGAAAATCAGTCTTTATAAGTACCACTTAGTGGTTTCACTATTCATCAAAAATTGAAGTTTTTCAGAAAATTACCAAAAATTCACCCTAAGATATATTTGATATTACGAAGTCAAAAATGAAGACTATTTTACAAAATTCAAAACATATAAGTCACATTTTTTAATTTAATAATTAATTCCCGCTGTTAGAGCAAATGGCCTGTTTTTATGAAACAATAAGTATCAAAAGAGTGACACTGGTTTAAGATTGATTTCAAAGTGAAATTAATTCCAACGACCACTATTGGATTTAATGGTAAAAATATATTCTAATTTAAATTTAAAACCAATTAAAAATATAATCTAATCATATAAATAAATTATATTAAAAAGAGGTTTTGAATTAAAATACAACATTTTACACTATTCATTAAAAAATGAACTTTATCGAAAAGATACCAAAAATTTACACAAAGTAAATATTGATATCCCGATTCGTAATAAGAGTTTTATTTGGTCCAAAAGAATGTTTAAGAGTGAACAAAACAATATTTAATGATGGTTCAACATCAAAATGTGATAAGTGAACCTTTAGTGAAAACTAGGGCATATACGCCTAAAATTGAATTCTTTCCGTATTTTAAGCCTCTATCCTCTATTGGATAAATGTAAAAACATTTCAAAACATATATAATCATATTTTAGTTATTTATATCCATTACCGCAAATACAATGGCTACATATTAACTACCATTTAAAATAATATTATTTTATTATTAGAGTGCAACGTAAGATTCCCAAGAAACTCGTTGTTGCGTGTTGGGTACGCCATCGAGCATAGCGTCCCCTTTAAAGTCATATCAATATTTTATTCACAAATATGGATAAATATGAAAATGTCATATCCTTTATTTACCTGGGGTGTTACATTCATCACGAAAATGACTGGTGAACCCCAAAGATATTTACGTGGTCTGATGTAACCTTTCACTTGAAACACCTATAATGGATTTTTGACCACATATATCTCTAGTGTTGCCATACTATAAAGAGTAATGGACACCAGTTCTTCTACTATCACATCCATATTAGATTAATATTCCTCTTTCTATATGGGTAAATCGCAAAATTCATCTAGAATGATATCTCTGAAATGATTCACCATTAAGGAAATTACATCTGTGAATTCCCCTGGTCATCCAGATATAAAAGAGATATCTAGGCTATAAATACACTCAGCCCATGGTGCTTGGGTCCAATTTTTCTTGCCTATAAATCTCATTCACCTTTATGTAGAAGAGACACACCCTCTGGTGACATGAAATTCACCATGTGGTGATAGTATTCAATAAAATCCTAAATTGAGACTAACAAGTCTATTCATATAATTTCATTGAAACATGTCATCTCTATGATATTGAGATCCTATTGGAAGTGAAACCCACCTACCTCAACAAGACTCTCATTGCACTGATATACACTAGTTTTTCTATTTCCCAACGAAGTGTCTATTGTCATAACATCTTCAGAGGTAATGATACCGATCCCAAGGCTCTCCAAAAAGGAAAAATATATAAAGATATCAGAATCCCATATATCAAAAAGGATATATTATTAAATTATAGCAACATGAATTGTACCTCTAACTGTAGAAGGTTTGGTATCCTTCTCCTACAAGGAATGCTCCATTATATGTCTGGCATGTATCACGACCTTGTGACCCTTCCTAATTACCCTAAGATGATACAGCTTGGTGTTGCTGAGAACCACTAGCCTAACTACCATATCAACAATAACCTCCTTAGTATAACAACCTATCAAACTCATGTTCCGTGACTGATGAAAAACTGGTCGTTCTACTCCTAAATGTGGAGCCATAAAAGAACCTATATCATTGGTAGCTTGTGAGAACACTAAAAATAAATGTTGATGATGGCCCCTATTAATACAAGACCAACAGACGACTGAGTACTTTTGGAAATGTGGTCGCGTATTCCCTCTCTTCCCACACTTGTAGCGAACAACCTATCTACCTGAAGAAACATTACGAGAAAGATCTCTGCAATGCTTCATGTTATCTATCAAAGGATTTCAAGCCCTGGATGTTGATACTCCATTGATAAACACTCTTGAGTCCCTCATATTAATCTCTTTAATCAGCATATGGTTCACTATATCTTTCACAAAAATCATGATGATGACATTCAACTATGAGTAGATGTCATACCTAATACTATTCTCAAATATCCTCTCCAATGATAACTCATCACCTCCACGAACAGGTGGGAAGCAGTGAATCACCTTGAATAGAGAAGAGTAGGCCATAACTGAAAGGAAACCCTTGTCCACATTCATCTAATATTAGGTTCAATTAACCATAAATTTATCAGGGTAGAATTAATTATTGGTGGTCCTCTAAAACACTTTCCAAGCAATATCTAGATGATGTTCTAACTATAGGATAGAATCCCAACATGTATTGGATGAATCATGTAGCATGTAAATATCAAGAATTACTCTCCTATCTAGAGGCGTCTCTAGATGATAAATGATATCAATCATATACTTTAATGAAGACATTGTAGCCTATGGTCCTCCATCCTCTGAAAATGTTGAATGATGCTACTGCTGGAACACCCACATCATGTTTTCCATGTATATGGTTGGATTTAGTGCTCCTCGAAAAGTCTGTTACATCCTTAAAAATACTTCAAAAAACTATGCATCAGCTCTTATGTTCAGTATAATTGCTGGTACCAAGATGATTAAGATGGTAGGATCGTCTATTAGTCCCTAATCTACCATTTTGGTGTCTGGTATTCATCCTGTACATGTCGTACGACTAGAGGACGTGTTGGTGGTATGACATTGTGGAAAGCACACACCTTTGTTTAATAATATAAAGGACTGAAACATTGAAATCCAATAATTTAATATGATTATGAAATTATACAAGATTTACAATATCTGGTAACATGGGTGTATATCCCCCACATGTTGTGTTCCAGTCATTCCTTAGAATGGGTGTGTACCTTGGCCAAAAGTAGTTGTGTAACACCCCTACACCCATTGTGTTCCTTCTATGACATGTAGTGTGTTTCAATTTTCCCTCATACCAAATTTCATCTACATGAACAGAACAACACAGTTCATTCCCATGTAAAACTAAACGAAGTTTTCACCCCTAACACGATGTATACTACTTATATTTCATCCACCCTTATCATTTATCAAGTAGTGAGATACACGGAAAACTTTAAATGACCTGCATAAACGAGACATGGAATGTACAACATAATAATTCCCAACCCCATGTCTCTGATCATATCGTTTGTAAAATGGATGAAGACTACACAACATATACATATGGTATATGTCATGTACTTAGGAAAAGTTGTTTTGTCCAGAACAGAAGAATACATGGAGTGTGTTCATAACAAAACATGCCATGTTGTCTGGGATTCTAGACAGGAAGCCTCTGAAACATCTCTGGAAAGCACAATAACATAAAATTTTATCCAAGGCATGAAAAATTCCAACCTATGTGAGCCCGTACTCTAGAGAATTATAGTTTTGAATCCTTATTCACATCATAACATGAAGCAATTCAATTAAATATCATGCATGACCTACAAATTCGGATCCAAGAGATACCATAACACACCAGAGACCAAATATTGGAATCCATATAAATGATACATTACAATTTCCAATTACCTATAAAAATAGCAGGTACTGCATCATGGAATCTATCACAACATCATGCTAATCTAGCACAATAACTATAATAAATGAATCCAATCAGTAATTCTTCATAAATGGATTGAAAATAATGCATGACATGCGATCTCTAATAGGTGACAATATAATGCATGTGACAGAATACCCTATTCTCATAGGGATGAAATAGAAATATAATAATAATTATATAAATCATAACAAAAAACATGTTTGTCACCCAAAATAGAATTCACATAAACTATAACAGTTTAAAAACAATACAAATTGTAATATTCGAGGTAACTTTTATTTTCACTATACATAAGTTATCTACATCCAGGAAAAGAATATTACAAACTACATATTCCTTCATATCCTATATATATGCTCTAAATAGTATGTTAAATGATAAAGAAACACATTTCATACCACTTTGTATTGTCCTAGTTCTGCATGCAGCCCAAAGGTCCCCCATACCTAGTTGGTCACATTGCCTCAAGTGCATTTTCCCGAATGCCCGAGGTTTCCGACAAGCAGTGAGGGTTTTGGGTGTGACCGTGGGAAAACAATCCTCTTATTGGATGAGTAACACAATGGAAATGAATCGTAATTAGTGATAGAAGTAGTAATACCATACAATAGAAGTAAAAAGTAGATGACTGGTAGAATAAACAACTGCATCATATTTAAATAAATAACCCATATCACATGTATCTGAGAATGCATCCAATCAAGTAAAAATGCTAGAAATACATTATCGAAAAAAATTTATAGAAAATAGTATAATCAAATAGAATCTCAAGCCTCATCCTGATTCAATGATCTCCAGCTCCTACAACAATCACGTACCTAATGGAGAAGGTTGCAATCCCTAATCTATACCAACAACCATATAATATGATTGTCCCCAAAAGCATGAAAAAAACTATTTGTGAGAATAATCATAGTAGAAACCCACCAAAAGCTATTTTCCTAACAATCAGTGAATATATATTGCAGGAAATATGCAAAAATTACGTAATACATTAAGATGTACTCAAATGTAAACAAACCTATAGTTTCCAATTGCATTCATTTTCGGGTTTTAATTATTCAAACCACGGAATAATATTTTCTAGTTTCTAGCCCAAGCTCTATATCACTCCATGAAATAGTGGAAATATATATCTTAGAAGATCATATATAAATCATGTATGACCATGTCCAAGCTTCTATTTTGGCATGGTAGAATCGTCACAATCATTAAATCTTTTAAAAGCAACCGAATGGGAAATATCTCATAGTATGACCTCTATTGTTCAACATATAATTAGTTAAATAAATGATTACCCTTTGAGAATGATCACATATTATGAAACTGTTTGGTCTAACATATCCCTAAACATTTATAATTGACTACATATGTAGCTCTCACAGTCCATTACCCCTTGGTCGGCCTAGCACTAAAACATTATAATGACCACCAAGAAGGTCTCACAATCAATTCCCTATGGTCCAACATTCATTTAATAGTGACCTTTCACATAGATCTCTTGTTTTAGTCCCTATAGTTAGTGACCACCCTAAATTTCTCACAGTAAATACCTCTGGGACTACACATCAACAATTATACATAACTATCACTACATCAGGATTATCTCATAACCAATTCCCCTTGGTCATACTTTCACGAGGTGAAAACACACACATCTCATATAATCAATAACATCATCCTAACTACATGAGTCATGGAAAGAATATCAGTCCTAACTAGATTTATACACCAAATGAACAAGAAAAAACTCTAAAACAAGGGGAACCCTCCCATTATCAAGCTATATAACCTTATTCAAAAAAAATTAAAGTTTTATTAATCTACCATATCATAAAAGTTAATAAACATGATCTACATTCAAAACATGATATACCACAAACATTTGTATTTGGAATATTATTCATATGTAATCCAAATAAAATCAACGAAAGTCACAAACCACCTACCTTGATGTCATATAATCAACACTCTTGATCTCCAAACCATGAATCTGCCTAGAAAAATATAAATTTATAAGAAGGATTATATAAAATAAACCATTGATTACTAATGATTGAGGATAAATCATGAATATATGATATATTGTATTTTATAACTCATTAGTGGGATTACAAAACAACTAATATTGCCTCAATAATAGGTTGGACGATGAAAAAGGAGGTGGTCGAAGTTCTTATGTATTTCATCAAACTCATGCATGAAAAGACAACGAAAGAAGTTGTTCTGGGAATAAGACACTACAACACTCGTATGCATCAATTAAAAATAAATGTTTATGTAATGTTAACTAAATGCACATGTCATGTTTTAACCTTAACCGACCACTGCTTTATGAGGTCTGTCGGGTCACCTACACAATCATGTACTTGGTTGTTACACGGCTAGTACATCGTAACACATGGAAACTAGGTACAAGGCCGTACTAAATAGTACACATCGTGTAAATTGGAAATTTTCAATTCTTCATTTTTTTCATCAAAACAATCCCAAAATATAGATCAATACCTGAAATGATGGTTTAGGTTCATACAGGTTCCATTCTTGTAATAACTTGGATAGGCTCAAAGTTTAAGTGAATTCTGTTATGATTTGATCAATACATGGATTCCTGAAGGAAATTACATAAGTTATCTCATTGGATATAAGAGATTGTGCATTCCTTTAGTTAGTCTTGGATTCTAGTGGAATAATTTTTTGATGGACTCATAGGCAGGATGGTTATATATATTCTATGAGTCTTACCAGTATTCCCATATATGAATTCTTTCATAGACTCATTTGAAAAAATGAATTACAAAATGTTTCCTATTCATTGTAAGAAAACATTGTAGTAACACACCTAGTGTCTTATTTTATTTGTATAAAGTAATGTTTCATCAATAAGATTGACAGTCGGTACACAACATACATTTTTTATAGTAACTTGTGGTGTTTTTCGGTTATTTTACGACTATGAAACATATATGGCCCCGGTTACATACCTTACTTAGAGAAATATCTATTATTGGATGAAGTATGTATTGAAAATTTGGAATAATGAAATAAGGATTGACATAATTATACATGGAATTATTGGTATGACATCTATCTCAATTACCTATTCATAGGATATCCAAATGATTGAAATTACCGACCAAAGGATCTTGCATTATTTATTTATTTTTTTCAACTTATTCATTTATATAATTATATATAATTATTTAATTATTGGATGTATTAAAAATGCATATATACATAATCAAATAATATAAAATTTCAATGTTTTCCCAGATCTTCGAACCATTGAATGAATTTGGATTTACTTTATCTATATTATTTATCATTTATGTTCTATCTCAAATATGATGAGTGTATTTCAGGAGCCTGTATTTATGAAAACAGAACTATAAGGTCATTAATATGGAGTCCTATTGATATTATTTCTCACCCATATATAAGTATATTGTGGAGTGTGAAGAAAAATATTATACATTATAGGTCTATCAAAGATATGATAGTTTGGGAAGATGCCTTGGAATTCATTATTTAGTAGGCCACCTCTAGTGGATTCATTAGACTAGGTTAGAGAATATCAGTAGTGTCTTAGAGTCTAGGTATGTGGTCTTCCACAGAGTGTTTGTAATCCCTACATACTTATTTTCAGTTTCATTTATAAAATTCTACATATATATTAAGCCTAGTGGGTGAATTTTGTTATATATAAGATATAGCAGTTCAGGATTTTATAGAATATTATTTATTAATCGTACATGTTCTATTTCAGTTCATTAAACTACATTAAATTATTTTAATTAATTATTTGGTTGATATCTACATATTTCATCAATTATTACTTTAATAGAAAGATATTTTATCCCCAATTCACCCATAATAGTCTATCCATACTATTTGGTGGACTTTGGTGTATGAGGAGGAGCACTGAAGGACACATCACAAACCGATAGTAGGAACTGGTTTGGTGGAATCAGAGTCAAGATGTTACAAATTTATATATACGAATTTTAATTACAATTAACATAATATTTGGGATATGGTACATAATAATATTTGTAATGTGTCATAACATGTGATATTTTCAAACAAGATCATCAATAGCACTTATTTTTGTAATAAGTTTAGTTTTCTATGAATATTGTTTTTTTATATGTAATGTAACAATATTATATAAATTTCTATCTGGACAATGAAAATGTTTTTTTGGATGTTAAGATTAACTATTGATTACTGTATATTTTTATTTTTCATGAGGTAAGAGATTTATTTAGAATAAAAGATTGAAAAAGAAATTGGTGTCTTGTAAAACTTATTTTCATGTAGGATTCAAATGGTAAAGGCCTGATAGTGTGTTAATATTACATAATAAAGCATAAAATTGTTTAATGCTTTAAAAAATCCAGAATTTATGTTTTCTCATAAATTTTTTTGGTGGAATTTAATGTAATTTGTAATAATTTTATATATACATAAATATATATATCTCATTAGGATGGTTAATGATGTAGATCAACATAGAGACATTTAATAGTGATTCTGATGACTTAATCATCATTCATTGGATGTGTAGTGACCCTAATAGGTGGAAGGGGAACTAGAATCGCATTTGTTCAATCCAACGTATAGCGTGGTTACATTGTTTTTTGGTCATTTCATGTATCAGTAAAAATATATATAGTTTTTACCTTTAGAGATTGTAATTACATTCCACTTAAAAAGAACTGTGGGATAATAATATTAACCCATTCAGGTCAGTATCAATGTTTGGTTTTTTAATAAATACATTATTGTGGTATCCTTTCATTTTTGGTCATCTAGTTGTTTTTATTTTTTTATTATGATGATAGAAACATAAATTTTATAATTAACATGACCTCATGTGGGTATTACAATATATTGATTATCTATGGGGGTCAGTTTAGTATCACTTTTGTGTCAATATCATGCAATCTAAGATTAAATTATTTATAAAGATTCTTGGGTATGATCAACCTTTTGTAGGTTAGGTTGAATATCATCACCCACATAGGTCATTATTATCCTTACCACCATTAGAGAGGTTTGACATTTGGGGTATCTAGAGACACCTACATACCATTTTATGAGATTTGATCAGTATGGTTAAGTGGAAGATCTAGATAACCTTATATGTGGATGAAGAAATTGTAGGATTATTACAAGTTTGAACAAGGGTAACAAATTATAATGGGTTCCTTGGGAATATGGCTTTCCTTTTAGTTAGTTACCTGGGTCATTTTTTCATTTTATATTGATTCAGAATTATTTCTTGAGCATTGAAATATATGAACACTTATGCCTTCTATTTCTATAAATAAACATATATTTCGTCTTTTTCAATATAGTAATAAATTTGAATAAATCTATGGGTTCCATCAATATTTTAAAAATCTTTCATATGTTTCTAATATATATAGTTCAAGGGTATAAGGTCATGACAAGAAAGACATTGGGTGATAGGTGGTCATGGAATAAATAATGGCATTAGTTATGTTCTTGATTGTGCAGAGGGGTTCCAAGGGAGATTCCAAATTAATGATGATGAAGTGTTGTGTATCATTAACAACACATCCTTGTGATAGATGAATATTGATATTTTGAGCTAGGTGATGATAATATTCATATGTTATGATTGTAACTATTTAAATCATAGATTGGAAAATGGTCATGGAATTTGAACGATGTTATCAATAAATTAAATGGTAATGGTTACCAAATAGTTGTGTCTAAAATGATGAATTACCCTCTCTAGTAGAGTATACATAGGATATGAACTAGGTACCATTGTAAAACACACCATTTTTGGACATGGACACATTTTTTGTGTGAGATGGTGTTAATTGTTTCTTAATGGCATGTACATCATGTTTTAACTAGGAATTACTTAGTTGATATATACATTACGTTGGATGGATTCATTATGTAATAATTTTTTGGAATGATCGTTCTCCATCATGAAATAATATTATGTATTTGACGAGATAATCCTTATATTTTGAGCATTTAAATTTATTTTTTTGGTTTGGAAATGATACATGTTGATTTTTCTCTAGAAGAGCTGTTTATGATAAGACAAATGGTGGGGATTTCACAACTGTCCATTTGATGGTGGTAAAAAAATATTCATCAATGAAGTTATGAATTTTCATTGAGCATGGAACATTTATATTATATGATAATAAAGCTGATACAATAGCAGTGAGTACAAGATCAGTTGAAGTTAAATTTCATTAATGTTGGATGAGTAACATATTTTTTGAGATAGATAATTTGATAATCAAGATTTCATAACTGTGTAGTTATTAGGAATTTTTGTTTTATATTTTTACCTCCTTGTTTTATTGCGAAAGGTAAGGATTTTTTGGAGGATAGTGTAATGTCCCATGTTTTTCTAAACAGTAAATTTGAGTTCAAATTATTTGTTTTCTTCCACCAAACTTTAGGGGATAAAATGGTCTTTTTACACCATTATATTCACTCATGTAATTTTTATGACCACTCCATTAGAATTGGAATATTATTTTTTACCCGATTAATATTTTTTTATTTAAATACAATTCAATGTTATGTGGACTGATTATCAATTAATATATATATATATTTAATTATAAATTTTTTCATACATCTTCCAGCAAATTATATTTTGAACGAAGAGTTTCATTAATATTATGTCACCTTTGTTTATTCTAGAATGGTAATTCATCCAAATAAGGTTATAATATAATGATGGGAACTATATGTTAGATCTGTCCCCAAATTTATTTCCTTTTCATTCCATTATTATCATTATCATTATTCTATTATTCTATCTCCCTTGTTTTGTTGTGTATGCAACATATGGGATAGCTTAATAAAAAACAATATAAGAGAGGTATATTGAGAAATAAAATAGGGAGATATCAAGGGTTGTAATTCCATATAACTCGTGTGTAGTAGAACTCTCATGCGTTAGCCATGGATCAAAGAAAGTAGTGAAACTTCAGCTGATTACCCCAAGATGAAGGTTTCATTTTTGTTTCATCAATAATCCTTCTATATTTACCATTTCAAATATTCAATTACTTATAGTAAATGATTTGGATCTATAATAATACTATATATACCTTATAAGGATAAAACTAGAGTTTCATGAAATTTGAGGGGTTTACCATTTGGAAATATGAATCACATGATGTGTTGTTCTAGAACACATGTAATGTGTACATCCCAATTATGGAAGATTACATTTATGGTTTTGGATATCATGTACGGGTTATACATTCCATTTTATAAGACACACAAATGTGGCTGGTCACCAAACCAAACAACCTATCTTCCAAAATATAGCCATTTTGATGTATATAGTCAGTCCCCAGATTGGTTTCACATCGTGTTGAAGAACAGTAATGGGCATTATACAATTTCCAACCCTATGAGGGTTGATTGTATATACCCCATGTATGGTGAATACAAAACAAAATTATTACACAACATATATATGGAATTTTACATTACATATCCTGCTAGAGTATATTCCCATCTTTGGATTTGGGAGTGCATATTATGTTGTAAGGTATACAAGTTGTGTACTATCCCTAACTACATATTTGTGGGTTTTTCACCTCTTCAAGAATAATTTTGGTCATATTACTAAACATAATTTTTCTTCCTCTGTTAGTGAAATCGAGATATCTCATGAGAGAGAGATATTTTAATCTTATATGAGGCATGTTAAATCTATATTCGACTATTATTTTATATTATATACTTTTATGATGTCTTAAATTATAGAATTTCCATCCAAGACAATTTGGTTTTGAGACTAGTTATTTCACACATCCCGAATAGGCTGACTCTATTATTTAGAATCCCCTAAGGAATTCCTTCAAATACATGAATACCTAGGGAGTCCCAAGTATGATCCCTCGACCTATTTAATATTTTTGAGGTCCCATGTCGAATTCATATTCCTATACACCGATTTACGATTCCCATGATGGATGCCTCGGTTTATAAACTATTCAAGGATCCCATAAATGATTCATCATTTTACCATAACTCAAGGGGATCCCTTGTAGGATGAATTGACTTATGTGTAGACCTTGAGGATCCGAAGTAAGATTTGTGACCAGTGTTTTGACCTATGACACCAAGTGGGGGCACATTTTTTGATCAACCCTAAGCTAGTATGTTTGGGGTTTTGTTAGATATTATTACTGGTTTCACCATTTTAACCATTTCAAACATTTAATCCCATAAATGGTAGTGAAATTGTGGTCATTTTAGTTATTATTACACCCTAACTATTTTATTTATACATATAAAACATTATTCTTGGTGGATATACGATTATTAGTGGTCTATCCACCTTCTAGGTTGATGGTCCTAAAATTTCTTGATCTTCGTGGGATGCCATGATGTATTTCATTGTATATGGATTGTGCACTTTTTTATTGTTTTTTCATTTACTGGGATGTGTACAATAGATTAATGAGACCTGATTATTGATCATTGTATGAGTTTTATATTCTTTAATATTCTATTTTACTTTGTAGAAACCTATTTATTAATCCTAGATTGATAATTAGGTACCTTTTGAAGGAATCCATTGGATGGGCACAATGGTCATATAAATTATGTTAATCCTCAAGTGATACTAGAGTTTCATTACATGTAATTCCTAATATGGACACATTTTCATATTATTTATAACATGTATCCGTGATACTTTGGTTCTATTATAAGATAATAGGGAAGGTATTGTTGGGGAATGGGCTTGTTTCACTCCTTCAATGATTCTCAGTATCCATATATTGAATTCCTTGTATGCTGTCATAGGATTATTGTTATTGTGTTTACTAATGGATATACTCATGTTACTTATATATAATTCTTATGACGGGATCATATGTTACTTGAATTATGTTTTTCCCTGAGTGATACTTGTATTCCTAAATTATATTTCATGTGATTGGATCATAAGATAAATGAGATTATATAGAATGTTAGTGATATTTTTATTTCCATGCATTAATTCCATAGATGGAATCATATTATAGATGGTTTTATATATTCCATGATTGATATTTGGATTCCTATGATGGAATTTCTTTGGTTGACTCATGTGGGAAATGATATGATAATAATTTAACATATTTTTTCATTATATGCTAATGGATTTGTTATATACCTTGGGTCTCAGGTTTTTTTGTAATGTAATGTTACATACTCATAATTTTTCATCTAAAACAAAATAATTATTTTTAGTTATTGGAGGTGAATACATTTTACCATAGGGCAATGACATGAATCCCCCAGTGCTATTATAGATTACTTAGTGACATTTTTGGAGCTGAGCAAAGAATTTATAGATGAAAGGGATTATATACCGAGGGATCGACTAATGTTTTCAGAGGATGAGTGATACAATATCTATCTCAATTCCATTTTCACATGATATCCAGATGATTAGTATTTATTACCCAAAGAACGACCTCTATTATTTATATAAATTCTTTCCTTAATAGTGAATAAAAATATATATGTTTATATATTTAAGGTAATATATATACATATTTGAATATTTGTGTAAATATATGTTCATAACATTACCATTACTAGTTTTATGGGATATTAGTCATAAGGATGTACTTTGGTTTCATTTGATTTTGTTTATTTGTTCTTTTCAGTTGTGTATTTGCTTGGAAAAGAATATATCATGAGAATTGTTTTATGATATCATATTTATAGGTTTATAATTATGGCCTATAAAGATAATATATCACCCCTATATGAGATAATTGGGTTGTGTAATGACCTTATATTTAAATTTTTATGTTTTTCATAGATGTAAGGTGGATATTTGTGGGTCTAAGGATTTTATGACTGAGTGGAGCTGTCTTTCTGGATTCTTATGGTTGGGATGAAGAAACTCATTAGTGTCTCAGAGGCCAATTATGTGGTCTGGATTAGATTAATAATATACCCCTATAATTTTATTCTTATTTCTATTATGTTAACATTATTGAATAGTTATCCCAGTGGGTAATAAATTGCAATTATTATGCATGGTAGATCAGAAGTTTGACTAATTTAATATAATATTTCAGTATATTTTACTTATGTTAATTTAATTATTCCATGCCCAATTGATTACATTTATGGATGATATCTGGTTCCATACACTATTTTTACTATCATGCGAGGGTATATTCTCCCAACTCTAGCACCTTTATACCCTCACTACTAGTTGAAAGCCTCTGGTATATAAGGGGGCGTGATTGATGACTTGTGGAAAATTAGCTCAGTGGACTACGTTAGTGGAATTTTGGGGTGTTCATTAAATTATTGGTTTTACATTCATGTGAATTAATAATGTAATGATATTTTGTTTTCATAAAATAATAAATTTATAATACCAAAAATTTATATTAGATTGTGAATTTATATAGTATTATATTTTAATTATTTCAATTTTGGAATTTAAATTTATTCTCAAGAATTAAAGGAGTTACATGCATTAAAAAATTATATTTAAATTAATTCATCCTATATAATGATTTTTTTTTATTTCAATTTTAATAATAATGTTTAATTTGTATTCATTTATATTTGGAGTTAAAATATAAATATATTTATATCCCTATTGATTATTTATCTCCATGTTTTTAGGAAATAATTAGAATAACATTCGACTAAAGACTATAGGTTTTTGGTAACTATGATAGAAGGATTCTTGTTACTCCATGTGTGCTCCTCTTTAAGATTATTATTTAATATTAATTTAAAACATTACATGAAATAAATAATCTAAGAAATGTATGTGTATAATTTTTCATTATTTTTAGTGAGTAATTGAAATATTTAGATTTATAATTTTATATATATTATTATCTTTGGAATATATCCATTTCATTAAAGGTATAATAAATAAAAACAACACCATAATAATTCATATACAGTAGGAAGGTATAAGATATACTATAAATGTGTGGTATACATAATGTGAATGAAATTATCATGAAATCCCCTCACAATATTTATTATTAGATTCATTCTAATGTTTTCATATGTAAATGTCTTGATTATTTTTTAATGGTAACCATATGATTTTTTCACTCATGGACTATCTTATATAAGGTAAAGGTTATCCACCAAATCCTAAAATTTTAGTAACCTCAATATTATATGAGATTTTGGTTATAGTTACGAGTGTTTCCTCAAAAATTAGGTACCAATATGAATATGTTTCGAAAAACAAATGATATAGATTATGAAATGAAATTTAAACTATAAAATAAATGTGACATATATTATATGATTGAAGTATTTGTCCACCAAAGTATATATGAAATATGAGAAAAGTTAAGGATATGAAAATAAATAATGATATATATATATTCACTAATTTATTGATTTATAATAAATCTGTTCATAAATTTATCATGATAATATTCAATATCATTCGTAATTTAATAATACCAAAATTATTAATATTTTTTTGATTTAGTATTAGAAGAACAAGATTATTTATTAAGACTTATCCATTGGAATGATAAATATGTTTAAATTATTTCCAAAATATCATTTTTTTTAATTGGGATGTGTTTTATATAAAATTTAAAATAACACCATATAATTTTTTTATGAAATGTTCCCATTTGACGAAAATTTATTTCAATGTTGTTATTATAACTCATATAATATAACAAATTTTTAATATTATATTGAATCAAGAGTTTAGATCAGATATATTGAAGGGAATATTGACATGATTATGTGATTATAGGGGAATTTGAGGTGTTGAAGGAGTTTTAATACTCATAGATTTACAATTTAGGACATTAAACTATGTTTTAAACTCATTATATTGAATATTATGGAAACCATGTACGAAATGTGCTGGTATTGTGTACCTAGTTTGGGTTGAAGAGGATCACGTATCCCTTTTGGGGATATGGGGAAATTGGTAACCATATGATTGCTACCTATTAGCTAGAGTGTACCTTGTGAAAATGTTAGAGATACTTTATTCTCCAATTCTTTTAATTTTTTATGAAATTTATCAAATTTTTTTGTTAATTATTTTATATGATGTGTTGCTTCATTTATGAATATATAACCAAAAGAATTTGTTTTATATTTCTCTATAATATATAAATTCATTCTACATAATGTGACATAGACCCCCATATAATTATTTTAATAATTCATATAAACTCTAAAATTAAGAAAAATGTATTTTATTTAAATGGAATACAATTGTAAAATATAATTTCTAATTCACTTTTGAAATTCTATTGATTTTAAGAAATTGTTTTGATTTTTTATTTGGAATATTTTAAAATATATTATTATTTAAAAATTATTTCATAGTATTAAACGTAAAGAAATCAAGTTTTACCCATATATAAAAACTTTTCATTTGTTATTATTTTATAATAGAAATAAAATCATTTCATGTTAAAAATATATGTTTTTATGAAAAATTACAATCTTGTGTGAAATTTTTCTTTATCTTAATAAAATTATATAACTAATAAATTTAACATATTTTAATGAAATTTTTAGTTAATAAATTGATCAATATATATTATCAATCACTTTAATGGTTATTACCATGTCAAATAATAAAAAAATCAATTGTAAACTTAAAAATGTTTTTTTCAAATTTTTTTAAAAATATTTTTAGTGTGTAACTTAATATTACATTCAACATTTTATAGTAATATAATTTTAATAACTTTTTTCCATAATATTTACAATTTTTTAATAAGGACTCATATTTTAGTAATAATGGACAATAACTATGGTAAATATCTCTTACCTCTATTAATGCTAAAATTTGATAAATATGGGGTTAACCTAAACGAAATGATTTAACATATAACTTAGAAGTGTCAAATTTTGTTAGTTTCAATGTTTTATAAGTTATGTTATATTATATTTGAACTTTTATCAACATTATTATGCATTCTCTTGAATAAGAATTTATTATTATTTTTTGTTTTATGTAATTACATGTTTTCCACCCACAACAAATCTAAAACGAAACTGCATCCCTTCATTAATGAATATTCTTTTCACACATGTTTTCAAAATAACAAGAAAAAAATCTTCATAAATTTCCATCCCATGTTGTAGAACATTATTTATTCCTAAAAACATCTTTTTAGGATTATGGTGTAAGATAACCTCATCTAAAAAATATATGAACATATTAATATACTAAAATATTTTAAATTAACATAAGAAATGTTTTAATATTTATTTTACTATCATTGTATACCACTATTACAACCTATGTGAGATGATAATTTCATTTGTTCATACATGTGGACTACCACCTCTACAATGCAACATATTTTTATGTCTAAAATAAATGGATAATAATATAAATAGATTTAGATAATATATATTATATTGATTAAATTATTAATATAATATAATGATAAATTAATTTTTACCTTATTTACACACATTCAATAGAATATGTATATAATATCTATGCGTATATTCATACTACTATATTTGTGAAGTTATGTAATTGATTTTTCATCAAAAAATTATTTAGATGGTTATAAATAAAAATAAAATTCATCAAAATTACAACTATAACATGATTAATATTCTAAATATTATTAAATATTTAATTGGTTTGAAGGGCCAAAACATTGAAAAAAAAATTTTAATGGGAAACGTGATAGTTAACACAATGGATGTTGATTTTAATGAATTATTGATAAATGATTGTAAATTATAAATTTTATTGGATTTTTATATTTTAATATACGTATTAATATATTTCTACTATATAATTATAAAAAATATAAATTTATTATATGGGATCATAGAAACATGTATGAATAAATTTAAGAACTAAGGTGAGGATTTGTTTTATAATTTCATTTCTTTTACATGCGCTCTATTTTATATTTATATTGACAAAATCATATGATTAATTTTTTTAAACACTTTATATTTTCTTATTATATGGGTATTTATTGGTTATTTATGTTATCCATTCATTAATAACTCTATTTTATATTTAATGACTGAGAAAATGTATTTACTAATGGTTTAACAAATATCATTTGTTTTGATATGTTTTAACAAATAACATATTATATAAAATAAATTAGAAAATAGTTTTATATAAGAATAAAATATAATTTAATTTAATTTTCCACTATATTTTAATTTCATTAAAATTGTTTAAAATTTTTTTTCAATCTTTTCTAATATATTTTATTTCTAACTTTCTCAAAAAATTCTAAAAAATATTTATTTTATGTTTCAGAACATCGAATAATTTTCACATCATCAAATATATTATTTTCATTCATGAATTCATTACTTAAATCCATGGTTATATTTAAATGAAATATTTATCTTAAGATTAAGGTAATTATTATTTAATTCTTTTAATGTTACTTTTCACAAGTTTTCGTAGAAATATTAAAATATTATTTTAAATGTATTTTTTTTTATTTTAACATCCTTTGATATTTTATTTTTTCACTACAGAAATGATGTAATTATACCAGACATGATCTTTCTCTGGATGTATTATGATTCAGTGGGGATGAAATATTAAAGATACATGTTTTAATTAATTATGTTATAATTAAATAACCAATGTCATAAGACTTTATGAAAGACATATGTATTTTATAAATTATATAAAGGGTAGTTCATATTATGAATTAAAAATATTAATTTAATGATTTATATCTGATGAAATAATATGACGTGGATGGAGATGGATGATAATAACATTTTTAGTTTACATAAAAAATTATGAGAATTTGTTTACTATGTGATGATGGTCTCAAAAGTGATCCTTTATTAATGAAATGGTTATATATTAATATGAATATACAAAAAATTCATCAACATGTTTATATGAACTTGGTATTTTTGAATGGATATTGTTTGGTAAATGATTTATTTTCTACTCTTAGGAATCATATCTTTCAAAATTTATAAAGCTTCATGCCATGGGACATACATTATGGACAATAATGTATTGGATATGAACATTGTATGTTACGAACATGTTCTCATATCCTTATTGGTATTTTATTCTTTTGTATCATAATAGATTTATATCTCCCATGTTTATCCTTACTCGATATATGTTCCCATTGTTTCTTATGTTTCTATTTTTCTATTGTTATAATGAATTTTTTTATATAGGTTATGACTAATAAGGGTTCTGTGAGGGAAATCATTTATTATAGTGGTTGAATATTTTTTATTATATTATATTTTTATGTTCTTAGTCTCGAAATTCAATAAATAATAATGGTTATTGGAATTTATTTATTATGTAATATATTAATTTCTCTTCAAAAATGATGAAATATATATAGGTTATTTATCGGTCACCATAGATGGAATCAGATAAATGTTATGTAATTTTAATATATTAGGGTAAAAATATCTTCAGTGTTGATCTTATAACATCCTATATTGAACTTAATATTGTATAAGATGCCAAAAAATTATCCATGGTTTATAGTAAGAAATCATAATATAATTAATATACATAATTTTTTTAAATATAATTTAATTACACACTCTATTTATTTTATCATGATTTTTATATTATACCTTTAGAATTTTGATAATTACTAAAACATTGGGGGATCATATTAAAGAAAAATGTGGTGTAAAATGTAATGATTTTCATATAGAGTAACCAAATGACCTTGGATATAGAAAAAATAATAATTTCACTATGATTCTGAACCTTTCTCATCCAATGAATGCTTTTGGGTATCAAAATGATAAGAGGAGGAGCCACATTAAGATAGATTATTTTCTGAGGAAATATCAACATTCATTAATGGTTCATATGATCCACTCAGGGCTATAAAATAGACTGATAAACCAAAAATAAATTTTCTACCATCTATTCATTGGATTATAATTTCTTTTTATAAGGGTATATCATTTGGAATGCATCATTGATCAATAGTAGAATATTATAATGAATATAAGGAAAAGAGAACAGACTAAAATTATGAAATGGGATGAGATTTGTAAAATATTTTTTATTATGTACATTCCATAAATTATTTAAAAAAATGGAATGGTAATTCCCTAAGAATATTTGTAAGGAAGTTTAATAGATTTATACATATGAGGAAACATTAGAAGACATGACTGTTACACATTTTATTATCATTATTGATGGAAAATTGGTTGATTCTTTAGTAGATGAAAACCATGTTCCAAAAAAGATTTATCTATAATGTAATCCGGTAGTTATATTTAGATAAATCAATGAACTCTATTTTTAGATATATATAGTGGATATTACTATCATTAAAAGTGATATAATAATAAAAAAAATTCATAGGGTGAAAATGAAATTATAAATTTTTAACCCCATATTGGAAAGAAATTGTTTCTTTCTTTATTCAAAATGTGTGGGAATAAAATGGAGAAATTATATAAAGCTAAATCGTAGGTTTTTTATCTGTGGAATATATTTTCAATATTAACGTGAATGATTAAGATATCTAAAGAAGTAATCCATGGAAATTATTATAGAGAAGGATAGCTCAAATTAATACACAAATCATAATCCAAATCTAAAACATCGACCAGTACGGGATTTATGATAACTAGTTCATGAATCCAATGATTATGGATGATAATCAAAAAAATAACACACGAAAAGAGAAAAATTTAATAATCATTATATCAAAACTACTAATGATTTTTTTAAGAATGAAGTGGGGAAGCGTATAGATATGATCAAATATATAACTAAAATATATTAAATGACTCTTGTTCTACCCAATCTTATATATCTAATGATGTTTTATGTTTATGACTTAAAAAAGGATTATATTTTTTTTTACTAATGAAAGCACTATTTGATTTTCTGATTTTATCTCCATTATATATACATATATATTAAATAACAGATTCTTATGGGAATGTGATTTCTAGAAGTCATGTAATTATTTAAATAGTTTAATTTGATGTTCTTAATGGATTTTTTTATTATATAGAGCACATATCAAATTCTGAGAAAGGGAAGTCATAATTCGTATTAAAAACATGATTTCCAAAAAACTTGAGGGTGAATATGAACCTCCTAGGGAAATTAAATCCCCTGTGTGGATTCTATTTCCCATCATAGAGGGTTATCATTCCAAAAATAGTTTGTTAGAAACTACACATTGAATATATATCTATTTTTTGTACATATATTTATTTATATCATCAAAATTATCCTAATATTACCCCAAATCATTGAAATGTATTCTATTTTTAATTCATACATAGTGTTATTCCTATTTCAAAGACCCTAAATAGAATATCCCTCATTTAGTTGCATGAATGGATAATGTTACTATTGATAAATCATGATTGAGTTCATATTCATATAATTACATCACCATGGAAATCAAATGTTATTTGTGTTATGAATAGAGATTGTTCAACTTGTATTTATTTAGATTATCGATATCTTAATAGGGTAATTATCTTGAAAGAAAGTTTCCTTCACCACTTATTGATGATTTTTAATCCAATAGGATGAAATAAATATATTTCAATGAAATTATTGTAATTTTATTTGGAAAAAAACATTATATCCTACTAGATTTAATAAATATATTTTTTATATAAAAACGTAATCAAATTTCGGTATTCATTATAAATTATATAATTATAAATTCAAATAAAAATATATAAAATGAAGATCAATTGATTAATTTTTTTGAAGACCATGATGAAAGAATAGTTGTATTGAATCATTAGTAGATCCGAATTTTTAAAATAAATATATCATTCCTTGGCCATGTAATTATAAGAGAGAGTATATTGGTGGGTCGTTCAATGATAGATGTTATTAAAAATTAGACCATCTAACCAATATGACTAAAATCAGTTGCTTTATTTTTAAAATTTGTTTCTACCACAACTTTTTTTTAATGTTATCATTGTAATAAAATCCAATATCCAAGAAAATATTGAATGGAAAAAAAATTTATTGAAACTAAATGTGAAGTGAATTTCATAAAGCTTAAAATATGGTTGTTCAATGTACCTATAATCACACTACAATATCATGGATAATGGTTAATGATCTTCAATTATGTATAAATGAAGTTACTATGATTTTTTCTTATATAGAGTGATATGTTTATAACATACTCCTCTCACAATTTCAATGTTTAGGGAAAAATAAAAAAATCCATATTTTCAAATCATAGATGCAAATTTTTAATTGATGACATGAAGGAATAATCTTTGTGATGAATATTCAAACATATATTCTGATCATAGAATATTGATGTATATTTTCCCAAAGAAAGTTTTGAATATACCTCCAAGGTGATGTTTCGATCTGATTATTATCTTTGATATATTAATACATTATGATAATGGGATGATGAAATTTTTTTTTGATTTTCTATATGAAATAATTATAAATGTTTTTTTATTGAAATTGTTGTATTAATATAATAATTGTCATTTTGAGAAGATGTACCTTCCAAAATTAAGTAAGGGTGAATGTTTAATTTGGTCTATAAGGACGATGGGATCTCTAATATAAGTGGATAAATGTTATTTTGTTTCTTCATGAATAAGATATAATGACAAGGTACACAAAAATATTATGTTCCTTATCAATACTATAATGGGAGAATTACTTGTTAGAGTAATTTAATAACTCATCTTTATCTATTCATACATGAGATTTGAATATTTATAGAGATCATAAATTGAATTTTTGATAGGATGAAATGAAGAAGGATATGGAACAGTATGTATATTTATGATTTCTATGATAGAAATGAAATGGTGTTAGATATAATTTTAATGGTATTTCATCACTATTATAAACCCATGTGAAAATGGGAAGACATCACCAAGGACTTCATCATGTGACTCACTAATAAATCTGAATGAAATAATGTTGAATATGTTATACATTAACACGTTTGTAAAATAGAACTATTAATTTTTATCAGATAATATTTATCTCATCAGAATATCACCAAGATATAGATTATTAAATATCGATGGTTTCATGGATTACCACTATCAATCATATCTGGTTGATATTATAGGTTTAATTCAATGATATAAACAAAATAATAAAACAATTAAACACAAATTTTATATATATCAATTAATGACATCCTCAAATAAATGGTCAATCCAATTAGACTACTCATCCACAAGAATATATGCTAAGAGGCGACATTGTGGATTTAAAAAATATAGGTACCAAGACCATTCTCTTTACCAATTTTCTTTTCAAAATATATTTCACAAATGAATTAATATTTCTCCATATGTAATCATATAATGGATGAAGTGAAAAATTAATACACGTTGGGATAAATTTGTGGAACTAAAGCTAATGGGACTTGATATATGTGAGTAAATGTTATCGAATGTCAAATGAATTTATCAAGATGACATGGAAGATAACATTCAAGAAAATAAATTTCTTTCATATATTTATTTGTATGTATATAATGAAGTTTATTATGATTTATTTCTTTTAATATCTCCTTGGATGTGTTTCTTGAGATTTTGAAAGAGTAGAATATTAATCCATGGGAATGTAGGGGCTTATGAGATTCATGATCATATCATAATGGTAATTTTCTACATTATACTTCTAATGATCCATTCTAAATTCCAAGGAAAAATCAACATAATTATTATATAAAAATTATAATGTGACATAGAATATGAATAATCACATCATTAAGATTATATTGGGTAATGAAAAATATATAGAAGCTACATGGGAACCAAATGATGTGATAAGGTAGAGGTATCATTTATTTCTAATAAAGTGATAGAATTTCTCGATTCAAATTATTATAAGGGGGAGAGTATAACACCATTGGGAATTCCAAATATATGCATCCATAATAAATAAAAGTATATTTATCTTTATAAGCACACAAATATTATTTTTTGATAATAATTGTTATATATTATAAAACAGATCTAGTTAAATTCTATTCACATGATATTTATTTGTGGAAAATAATTTCTAACTCAATTAAGAAATACAATTAAACTTAATGAACAACATTTAGAGATTTTATTACTATTTATTTTCATATATGCTTTATTTAAAATGTAATTTCGTGAAATAAAATTTATAATACCTAATTTTTTAAAATTTATAAATTTATTTCACTGTATAACAATTAGTTATATATGAAAATAAATGAAACTGAATGAAAAATATATTTTTTATAAGAAATAAATTTTGTTTCATAATGTGTTTTCATCTTAACAAGTTTCATTAATCACTGTTAATGAATTATTTAAATGATATTTATAAATAATATATTCAATCAAATATTTTAAATATAAATTAATAAATTAAAATAGGAAAAGTGTATGAATAAATTTAGTTTAATTTGAATAAATAAAATTTCTAAAATAAATATTCAATGATATTTTAATTCTTATTTTAAAATTAATATTTTCTAAATATATATGAAAAATAATTTTATAAAAGGTTCTCTATATTTGTAATTAGAATAAAAAGTTATTTAAATGATACCACATTATTTTTTATCATTATTTACTTGTAAATATTTACAAAACTACATAATTATGGTTCAAAAATTATAATGGGGGGTTAAACCAAGATGTTGGTTTACTAAATCCCATAAAAATGAATACATTTGTAATATTTATGGGCGTTAATCAATAAAATCTCATTGAATAAAACCTTTGTACAAGTAGTTCCACATTAACAGGAATACAAATTTTTTATATTTAATGTTTTCTGTATTTATATGTTATCCACCCCCCTGAAAAAAGAAAAATAGAATATCCCCACTTCAAAAATTCACACACATTTAACACTTACGTAAATACATTATATAATAAAAATACCATGATAAATTTTCATCCCCTCTTCATGAGTTTATGGAATTACCATATAACTAACCATTAAAGGAATAATATGTTATCAAAATGAGTCATCCCAATAAATTTGTAATTATCTCAAATCATTAATTTCCTGTTTATTTTTCCCATTAAATCATGTTAATAAAATAGAAAAATATTCATTTCAATTAAATAATATCACTAATGTATTTAAATTTTTATGTAAATGGTATGTCAATTTATAACTATTTTCCATCCAATGAAAAATGATGATGTCATGTGTGAATCTGTGTAGGATACCATATCCACGAAGTGATGTGATTTGGATTTCATGTATGTTTAACATTAATACAAATATGGATGTATTTAATCAATATTTATGAAATATATATGATATTTTTATAAGTATATATATATATATATTATTATATATCATTCACTAATTTCATTCGCTGAAAAATAAAGACATTACTTTTTCATATGTACAAACTATCATCTTAATGAAGTGATGTAATTTATTTTTCCTTACCACAATATATGAACTGCAATAATTTTTATATAATGAATATATATAAAACAATAAATATTTTAATATTAAATATTTTTAAAATTAACAAAAAATTATAAAAGACTAGATATGTAAAACCAAAACCTAAAAAGGTAATAGATCAAACAATAAACTAAATATTTATTATAATAAATAATTATAAAAAAATGGGATATTTAAATTTTTAAGAGAATGTTATATTGTAAGAAAAATATGAATATAGGTTTGATATAGAGTTAAAATAAATAAAAATTTATCTTAATAGATCTTAAGAACACATATGTGGAATGTCAAGATATGAGGAATGTGTTTATATTAAAATCACATTTATTTTATAGATTATATCTGTTTAATTTACAATTGAGGGAAATTATATAAAACTATTCCTATAAACCCCATATAAATTAATCAAATTATTTATATTCTATTATTTTCATGTTTTACATTAATTATCTATAATTTTATATGTAAAAACATCAAGATAAGGATTTTCAAAAAAGGAAATCATATTTCCTTTTTTTCATGAGAAATATTAATTACATATACATGAATATTTTTTTCAAGAATGTTTATTTACATAAATAAAATAAATTTTAAAGTCATTTTCATAAATATATGAATAAATGTACATGTGTTTTAAAATTAATTTATACAGTGATATCTAAAAATGTTATTTATTTATATTTAGATTAATTATGAAAGGAATATTTGTGTTATTGTTTACTTCATGATTGATTTTATATTCATCATAACCATTTTCTACATTGAATATTACATTCAAAAATTGTATAGTTATATTAATATAAAATAAATCTCTATTTTTCGATAATTTAAATTTAATATACTATAAAATAAATTAACATTTTCCTCATGTTTTCAAATAATTTTTTAGAAGTTAATTTAAATTATTTTTCAACTATGTTTACATACATTTATGTATCTTAAGATTCACTATGGATATGATATAATGATACCAACCATATTATTTCCCTAGATTTTAATATGTTTATCTAATGTAAAAATATATATGAAAACTATTTCATCTCTAATTGTTGAGATATCATTAATTGATTTTTTGTATTCTTGTGTCACACACGTATATGTGGTTTTAAATATATTAAAATATGGCCTATTAAAACCATGTAAGGAGTTGGGTAGCGATTAATATCTATGAGTTAAAATAAATAAGATATGGAATATCCATATTATTGGGTTGAGAAGAGGTTGTTTAGTGGAATGAATTCATTATGGGATATTATATACTATGTGATGATCCTCTTGGTTGTGAGTCTTGACTAATTAAATTATTTTCTATTATTTATATCAGGTCACAATTCCAGTGAAATTTTATTATTCATATGATATTCAATAATATATGATGATTTAATATCTATTATCTCCCACTATTATTACACATGTATCTTGAATTATGAATCTTTGTTCTTGCTCTCTTGGGTATGATCTATTACTGATTAGGAATGAACATTATATGTTATGACAATGCCCGAATTTTATTATTATTATTTAATGTTTTTATATGTTCATAGATCAATATTAGTCAAGTTTATACTTAATTACTATCTCTCCTCATCTTTTAATATGTTTCCTTTTTTAAAAGTTATGAAGACTGATTTTATATTGGATTTTCATATGATGTATAATAAGGGAGATAAATTTGAGGGTGGTATTGAAGATTTTTTATCAAATTAATTGTCTATGTATATAGATTCCAAAAATATTGAACCATTATTGTTTTTAATAGATAATTACGTAATATATTATGGTACCATATATATTGAAGAGATATATACGTATTTTATTACAAATATATCTCATTGATATAGAAAAAAAAGATCTCATCACTCCCAATTTATTTTCCCCATATTCTCTGGCATAGGTATTTCTTCAATCCATCATGTGTTCATCATACACATGGTTCCTAGAAATCGCTTTGGGTATATATATCTTCTCCTTAACGTATATTTCTAGATTCTATATTTTTATGTTGAGTTTTTTATAGTTATTTTAATTTTTGGATAGGTCATTGGTTTCCCTATCTCTACTTCCATTGGTTAAATTATGTTGTAGGATTCGATATACACCCCTTTTTTAGTATCTAGTTGATGATTCCGATATTATCATTATATATTCATAGGTTATTTGTGTCATATGTTTTATTTTTAATGTTAGGGTTCAATGAGTTACCAAAATAAGAATAATTTATATCATTAGTTGTAATTTAGTGCATTACAAGGGTATTCTAGTGATATTTTATATTAAAAGGGCTGATTTGTGATGATGGGTTATTGTGTCAGTGTTATTGGAAAAATTATATAATTGTGATGTTATACTCATGAGGATTGGATGGGGTTATCATATTATGATTTACACAGTGTAATGAAATGGGAATCATATAATACTATATATGATGCTGGTGATGATGATCATCATAGATTGATAAATACCAGTTCATTGAGTTATAGTCATAGGTTATTTTTTATAACTAATAATATAATGGATGAGTCCATTAGGGTCGGGTGGACACAAAATAGGATCTAATAGGTGGTTTTAATATGTAAATATATAGTTTAATAATCAATAAATTAGTAGATTATATTGATGAAATAATTTATTAATATAAATGAAGAATACACCATTAAGATGCTTGTTAGATATAGGTGTGTATTTTGATCAGGGTATGGGACCATGAGATATACATGCATGAGATTCATTTGATTATTCATCTTAATGGATTAATGGTAATTGGTTGGGCTTGTATCACATGATATGTTTTCTGGATGTCTCATCAAGTAAGTATTATTCAATAATTGTAATACTCGTGGAATATATGAATTTTTTCTGAACATTTAATAATATGAATTTTATTATCTAAGGAAACATACATTGAAATTGATTCTGGGTGCATTATCACAAAATGAATCTAATTGAAATCAGTAATGGAGCTATCCCATGGAAATTTAATGATGGAGTGTATAAGTATACAGTTTTCTTAGTAATTTTTTCAATTTTTGAAAAATTATATTTATATTGATACATTATTGGGAAACTATTTTTGGTGGCCCACTATGTTCATACACACACCATACGCGTGTACTTTATGATAAAGTTGGAATTCAAGGTTCATTAATAATTTTATTGAAATGATTCTATTATAGAAATATATAGAACATAGGTTTTATTGATAATAGAGTTATACTATTGAATTATAGTGTGGGATGTGGTGAACAGTCAATGTCATGAAGGTTTGGTTTTATAATTTTGGACCTTTAATTAATATTATCAAATTATATGAGATTATTATTTTTATTATATGAGTGTAATATAATTTTAATTCCCTTATTTGTAATTAAAATAATATTATAACATTAAGGGTTATTTTTTGTCCCTTCCATTATATGTTTTTTTATTCTTTATAAGAATGTATATTATTACCACTATCACCCTTTAGATCCTCACATCTAGACTTATCCCATAGAGTATCAAGATTAATTATTGAGGATATTGGAATAATGGATTAGGTTTTATTGAAAATATATTATTTACAGATAATATAATATATTATTATAGCAGTTCATTATAAGAGAAAATATGGTGGGTTTTTTGTAAGGACTCATCCTTAAACAATAAAAATTCTAGTAAATTTTGAATATAATTTATTATCTTCCATTTGAAAAGCTTTTTTTGTTCATTTTTTAGATAATCATTAAACACTCATATAATGTAAAATTATACATAATAACTGTACAATTAATTAATGCATCCATTTTTTCATAAAACAGAACTATTCAAAATAAAACATGATTTATTTTAATAATAAATCATTAAAATTGTGTTCATGAAAAAAAATTGTTCTTAATCTCCCATAAACCCGGTGATAAAAAATTCATATTCGTATAATGGGCGAAAACAAATATTAAGATGCATTAAAATAGTGGGAGTCATTATTAGTGTAAAAATAATTATAATATTTTTTATTTTGGAAATAAAATCTATGCTAAATAAGAAAATTCATACCCATGAAAAGTTATTTAATTCAAAAATAATTCAATAAAATTTTAATAATGAATATAAATAATTAGAACCCAAAGACTTTTCATTCAAACATATCACAAATTTATAAATTTCAACTATAAATTATATGTTATTATCATACAATATGAAATAATAAGTATCTTATAAAATTTATAGAAGGAATAAATAAATCATTACTATAACTTGTGGGATCATTTTCATATTATTATTACAAATTCATTTGATCTCTTGTATACACATGGAGTAACAATCATAAAATTTTATAATATATTAGGTGAACATAATACATTAACAATGAATCATTATCCATTTTTCTAGAGAGATTTAATGTGCTTAGCCACCAAAAATTAATAATAGATTAAAATTTCTTCATAAAAAATACCCATGAACCATTACCATGTCATAGCACATAAATATTGACTAAATATATTCTTGATTAGTATAACCTATCCATTTTCTAATCAATTATATTTTTTAAAAAGATGCACATTTAAAAAAGAAAAAAAATTAATTTAAAATAAAACTATTTTTTGGTTAAAACTAAAAGCATTAAGGCATTAGGAATGTGGGAAAATAATCTCATATATTATTATAAAAATGGAATATTCCTTTTCGAAAAAACATTAAAATAAATGTTTTTAAAAAGCATGTCCATTACCTTATGTTTGGGTCGAGACATTCAATATTTATCATCTTATATAAAATAATGTATTTATTTAGTCTTGATTAATAAAATTTTAATTTTATTATTATTTTAATATCATTTATTAACATTTAATATATAATTACATATTTTTTTATATTTTCATTAGGCGTTTTAATGATACATGGTTCATAAGTTCAAAATAACTTTGATCGGTTGACTATGGTTAAAGGGTTCATTATGACATCATTTCTAGAATAATATTCATCAAATTATTATTATTTTAATATAAAGAGATATAATGTTAAATCCAATAATTTAATATTTTAATGATAAATAATCATTGTAAAATTCATTGTGACAATATATTATTTGTATGCTTGTGAAATGATTTCATTATCAATGATCATTTTGTAGTGAAGATAAATTATATTTTAGATTCCCATAATGGTCATAATAAATAATCTAACATAAACATTTTTATATATATATTATCAATATTATGTAATTATTAATTGAAAATCACATTGCTTCATTAGGGTGGTAGTCAACATATACGCATGAATGGTCATTCCATTTTTATGTACATGGTATGGTAAGAAAATAAATGATATATGATATTTCATGAATGAAAAATAGATCATGAATATAATAAATACAACCCTATATCTTCATTATTTATATTATATAATGATGGTGGTTTAAACCAAATACCTCAGGTTTCAAGGAAGTAGTCCACAATAGACTAGAATAATCAAATATATTCCTCTTTAAATTTGTTGTTATGAATATAGATCATGTCACTGACATAAAAAAATATAATTAAATTATGGATATATTATTTGTAATTTTATAATGGTTGAATAAGTTTTTACGGATTTTTATGCATTTTTTAGAAAATAATGTCTTGATTCAAAATGATACCTCTACACAGGGAACCTACATTTGATTAACACCATTAGACCACTAAGGTTAGTGTTCTATCTAAAATATGCCTATTGAATGTGTGAATGGTATATAAGATTACATTATGGTTAATATTTTTTGACCCAAAATATTTTTTACGTGTATACAAAATAGATCAATATGTGGCCTTTTATAGGAGAGGGGAGGGGCTCTCTTGATATTTCTCAAATGATTAAATGATTATAATTTATTTTATCTTGTAAAATTCCAACAAATGGAATGACATTAAAATAAAAGATTTCAAATGATTGTAGCAACCTAAAACAATAGAATTTATTAATTTTAATCAATCATTTTAAAAATACTACTTTTGAAATTTCCTTTGATTATGAGGTTATAACATTAAATTTTGTTACCGTTATGTTAATTATGAAGGGTCAATAAAATTAATAGAAATGAAATAAGGAATAATAAATTGACAATTTATTATATTTTTATAATTATTAAATTCATATATTAAAATATTATTCTTATTATTAATTTTATATCATTTAATTAAATATTAATAATTATAAAATATTCATAATGTCAATGTTAAGTTCTATTCATTAATTTGACTTATATAAAACCAGTACTACAAGATAAATTCAAACTAAATAAAATAATATATTACATGTATGGATATTTGATCTTTATAATTTTTTATTAAATTAATTATCTCAAAGTATAACTATTTTAATATTTTTAATATAATTTATTCTATTTTCAAATTCATGGTGTACTTACTATATTGGTGTTCTATATAAATTTATCGTATTTATTTCTTCAAAATACATTTTAAAATAAATTTCTATGATTTATAAAAATACTATATGTTACCAGTTACTAATTGCAGTCTTATATATCCTTTTAATAATAACACATTATTTTTTTGTAAATAAATTTATGAATGTGGCATTCTTTATGTTACATTATGTAAAAAAAAAAATGAAATATCCAATTTCAAATGGAAACAAAAGAACATATATTCAAACCTAAACTACTTATGAATTATCATTTCCCATCAATATTTGTTTATCATGTGTTTGAGAAATATTGATGTCATTACCATTTTATTTTTACCCATAATTTCTCAATGTACACTTTACCATATTAACAATTATTACTTCGATTTTCCTTCATATTGTTTAAACCAAAAACTAGAAAATTTAATAAATTTGGTCCGCATAATTCAAAATATAGATTACATTTATAAATACTCCTAATAAAAAATTTTCAACATTTAATTTAAATTAAAATCATAATACACAATACATAACATTTTTTCAGAATAAAACCATTTTTAAAATAAAAAATGGGATTATATGAAATTAAAGAATAAATAACATTTAAAAACCCAAATTTCATAAATTTAAAATCAATTTGAACTAACTAAAAATTAAAACTACTTCAAAACAAAATTGGAAATAAGGAAAAATAATTTATTTTTTATTATACATTGAAATATAACATATAATGAAAAATAATCAAAATTTAATCTGAAAAAATGTAAGAAATGATTTAGTAAATGTATTTTAATTTTTCAATTAATTTTTATATTTTATTAAATTAATTACATTATTAATTAATAAAAAGAAGAAAATATTTTTGGGAAAATTTATTTTTTGATGATTAAAAAGACGTTATTAATAGTTATGTTATTATTTAATAATAGTCTAATAATAGATTAATATTTATATGGAACTATATATTTATATCATAAATCATATGTTCATATTCATACTTTACAATTTAACGTCTATATTATAATATAAACATTTAAATATTAATATTATTTTTTTCATTTTTTCACAATGTGGGGTATGTTGTATACTATCAAACATACTATATAATTCTAAAAATGGTGGATGATATATTTATTTTAATAGTTGGGGGAATTATGGGGGGATATCGAAGGACATGTAGAAATATCAAAAAAAAAATTATTGGCTAAACAATGTAAATATTAATGTCTATGTTTACAGGGACACTAGGATTATTATTTTGGTTTTCCATATTATAATTAAGTTTTTTAATGTAAATAAATTTTAATTGAGGTTTTTGTTATTATCTCAAAAACTTTTTTCTGAGAGGAAATAGGTAGAATTCATTAATAATACAGGGCATATAAGACAAATTTTCCATATATGTTCTTATTTGTGATTCATATTCTATCATTTAACTTAATTTGTATCAATTTCTATTTTTTTTTAAAATAACCTATTTTAACATTATAATCCTTGGTGTCCTGTTTTGAATCATAATTGAGGATTTTACTACTGCTGTCAAAAAAAATATAGACAACATGTAAGTGGGATGTGTGTAATATAAAATACTAAAAAGTGTATGAGAGATCATTAATACAATTATATAAAACATTGCATTAGAAAGTGAATTTTATGGACTAATGAGATGTTTTTTTTCTATTTTACCATTAATAATTTCAATTTCATGAATTTAATATATATACTGAGCTACAAATTTTGTCCATAATGTAATCAACATTAAAAAAGTTCATTTGGGAATCAGGTGGGTGTAGATGGTGTGTAACTGAGGCATGCACCAAATCACTCCATTGATGGTGGAGATGATGATGTGAAATATGTAGGTGTTTCATTGTTGTCTATCTAAGAAAAAATGATAGTGTAATTTTGAAAGCTTCCTGATGATCAACGTGAGATGAATATATAATTTTTTAGTTGGATAATTAGAATTGAACATCGTAGAGATGATATTTCAATAAAATATTCAATGAAGGTTTTTAATATAATCATAGTTTATTGGTTTGTGTAGATTGAGGAACCATAAAGGTGAGTATTATACCCCATATGAATGATGTATTTATTATCATAGTATCATTAACCTAGGGATTATGGTAATAATTTAAAAAATTATTCAATAGTAACTATTAAAGGTCATGGTATATGAGAATGTTTTGGAATACATATATGAAGGGTGGCTATATATATATATTTAGTTGAGATTCTTCAAGAATGTTTTTCCTAAGATGCTATGTGAGATCAAATCCAATGAGTTCATCAAAATTACATGTGGGGATAAAACATGTATGGGTTATGGTACTCGATTCATAATCCATTTTTATTTTTCATTGAAGCTATCTTGAGATGATATTAATTTGTAATGGTAGTTTGTGGATAAAATTATTAATGATATTTTGATGTAAGTCAATATTTTTATTTTAAATTTATTTTCAAAACTACTGAATCAGAAAACAAAATTGGAGTGAAATCTAATAGATGTGAGTATAAATTTATAAGTAGTGATTCTATTTGATGATAGAATTATATATTTAGGTAGCTATAAGTTAGTTTATATGGAGAAAGAGTGAGAAAAATAGATTAGGGGATTGACATTTCGATTACCAATTGTTGTCTCTAATCGATGTTACATAGGTCGAATAAGAGGCTTGTTTATTCCATCTATGATCAAATTCATATTGAGATTCAGACATATTGTCAAATGGGAAATTAATATATGGTTTATCTATATGATACCATAGTAAATTGGAGGTGGGTAAATTATTAAGACTCATGAATATGAGGTATGACTGGGATTACTGTCAATAACAAGTATGCATGATTCATTTTCATTGTCAAATCATAAAATTGGATTAGACAAAAATTAACCATTTTAAAATACAATAATAAGTGTGAATTTATAGAGATAACACATATCAATAGTTTAGGTTTTAGGTATAGAATATGTGATCAATAAAACTTTTTAAAAATAATTAGACGATATACGATCATTAGAGTATCATTATGAGTATATTGGATTTATTTTTTCTTTGTGAATATATATGTCGTGTATGTGTTATGCATAGAAGGATCAACTTGGTTTTCATTATTGTATATAAATTAGGTATGATTCATTACACTATGGTTAATATGAAAAATTTTATTGTTCATATGATATTCAATTATGGTAACATTACAATGTTGGTCTTCTTGTTTGTTATGAGATTTGGTGGGTGAGTCATATAGTGGGGTGTGACTGTGGTGAGAATTAATATTCTCGTATCTATCTGTTATCATAATTGGGAGTGGACTATTGTGTTCATAATATAAAGATATTTTTGGGGGTGTTTTGATCATTTTGTTTTGGTTTCAGTAATATGTGTTCATTTTCATGGCCTTGGACATATTGTGGACTAGTTCACTTATGGTTTGAAGTTTATAATAGACCACATATTTATTTGAGGAAAAAAATATTGAATTTGGAAAACTTGTGTGTGTTTGGTTGTATTTGAGGAATCATATGGGATATATTAGTCCTAAACATCATTATATATATATATATATATTATCCTAGGTTATAGGTACAACCTATATATAATAGAGGGGTTTGGGAATCTAATGATCACATAATGGGTAACTTGTGTCATTAAAAGGTTTTTAGTAATCTATTAGGGTGGTACATGGTTACTAGTAACCCCTATTAAGGTTCATGATGGCTAGAATGTACCTAGTGAGAAGGTAACACATACTGAATTACTTTTTTCATGTTTTAATTAATTTTTTAAAATTAATAATATATATACTTAATTATTAAAAATACGGTGGATCCTTATTTATGACTTATTAAATATGAGTATCCTCCATCAAAATTATTTCATTATTTCTTCTACCTTATGATGATTTATTCAATTTTCACCCATTATTCATGATTTTGGTCTATACGAGTAATTTTTGGTAAAGAATGACTTTTATTGAAATACATTCGTAATTGTGTGGCTGTTGAGGAAAGATTCAACTAGAACTTTTTTAAGTGGATTTTCATTGGATTTTCAATATCTTTCTACTTATGTTGAATTAGACTATAAAATTTAAAATGTAAGCATCATTTATTACTATGTAGTTAGTGCGTATTTTTTATTATTTAATATAAGTTTTTATGCATTATGAATTTTTAGAGAGGAGTATGAGTTATGTGAGTGATTAAAAGTAGAACCATATATAGAATCCAACAAAAATTTGGTTTGTATTATTATAGTCAAAGAATATTTGTGTGGATATAAGATTATTTTTTCTATGGGGGGTTCTGAAGTGGCCTCTAAAAAAGAAATGTAATTAATTTTTCATAAAATTAAGGATGAAATGTTATTGGATCCTTATTCTTGACACTGGTTATTGACATGGGTGGAATACTATTCTATAGCTTCATGTTAGTGATGTTGATCACCATGTATATTGAGGTTATGGTTAACTATGCTGTTTCATTATGTTATTGTTGATTTTTTTCATTGTGGTACTAGTCCATTGAATTCATATACACATTTTATATGTCCCAAGAGGTTTGGAAGACCACTAGATTCCTAATTCAATTCTCTGTAGATGAGAAAATTATGTGGATAACATGTTTTTTCAGTACCGCGGTGAAATATAACATAGGGGTGGACATGGGGTATGGGTGGTAATTGAGTTCACTAGATGGGAATCACTACTTGACATGCATGGAATTAGATGGGTTGTTGAGGTTTTTATTTTAAGAAGAATCACATTACCATCAAATTGATGTATTTTTATGTGGACATGACTTCAGAGAGTAAATTATAATGTCTTGGAAGAGCCATACATGCCCTGAGAGGGCACATATAACCATATAATATGGATTTTGGATTGAAGGTCTTGAGATCTTTTGATGTTATAGACCATGATAGAATCATCCCACATTAACAGTAATGGACATAAACTAATTCTACCTAACTATAAATAAATATTTCCATCACATGAACTCATGTGAAAACTTACTATGAAAATTGGTTGGATAAGTTTTCATCGGATCTATACAAAACATGTTGAAAAATATTTTTTTATTTATAAAAATATTATTATTGGTAATGGGGAATTGTTTTTATTGAAATTAAATGAGTGACCTGAAACAGATAGAAATGAAAACCTAGATAAGTGAGCATGAAAGAATGGTTGGTCCATGATACCCTAGTATATTGGAGAACATTATGTTTATCCTTCATATGTGAGATAAGGTAAAACTCAACCATCATAATTGACGACTGTAAAAAAAATTCTCAACATTATCCAGTAATCGTGGGTACCATAAAAATCGATCATGCAGCTCCATGTCCATAAGAGTTAAAATATGCCAGGAAGGCTCGATCATAGGGAGACCATTGACCATTTATTAAAATAACGGTAAAGTGCAGTAAAAAAGTAAAATACACTAGAATAAAAAAAATAGATTAGAAAAAATAATACTCGTCCCCATATCCATGATAAAATGCTTCATCTGCCAAAGCTGATTCCCACTCTGAGCTTTCATAGTGCTTCAAAATCTAGGAATACTTCATTCTTAGATTCAACTTATCTAAGGAAATAAAATTCATAGAAGATTGAATTCCCTTTTTCATTCCAGAGACAGCCCCAAAACAAGTCCCCCACTTATAGTATGCTCTTGTAGACATAAGATTTGGCAAGTAAGAGTAATCTTTCCTCGGTCTTCTCCTTAGTTGAGTAATCATACCACTATCACTTATAGACACCTTATTTTTCCACCTTGAACAATATCACATTAAGATTATTTGGATAAATCAGTAGCATTTTCATTGACAATATCAGAGTCATTTCCCCATTTTTGATTGATGTTCACATAATTATTCATTTGCCAGCCATCAGTTCCTCTAATCAAATTACCCTCTGGAGAAGGTTGACTTCCTCCTCCTGGCTTTGTGTCATCCCTATTAGTATCAGTTGGAGAGAGAAATTGACGTGGAGACTCATTGAAAAAACTATCATAAGAATTCTTCCCCAATTCATCCTCAATAAAAACATGTCGAGAATATGTGTCATGCTACAAATTATCAGGATCGGTCCCTTGCTGGACTTCCTCCATGGGAGAACCATTCTCATTCTCCATTCCCTAAAACTGGTTACAAGTAGGCACATTATCTATTTTCCACTGGACAATTCTGGTAATATCCGCCAAATGCCTCTTCCAGCTCCCAAGATCTGAATTATGATGATTAAATACCTGCTTTACCTACAGTTTCATAGCAGGACACAGTTCCTTCACCATAACATCATGCACAAAAACCCCTGCATGAAAATTCTACATAACCTCACACTCCTTTGTTAGATGAGACTAATCTTCCACCATTGAACAACCCAAGGGAGATGCCCCCACACTCACCCCCTTCTCATAAATCTCTGGTACATCCTTCCTCATGTACACTTGATGGATTTCATAAGATTACTTAATCAGATAGGCCCTAGGCGAGTGGTCTACTAGCGACTGATCTATCCCATTGACAACAGAGCTACAAGTGCCCCCCCCCCATTTTCACCTCTTTTGAACTCCAAATCAAATTTCGTCTTTGAAATACTGACTCCAAATGACCAAAATGCTGACAATTTACACAAAAATACATCCAAGAATCAAATATAACCTCCTTTTTGCACCAGAATTCATTCCCATCAGTGATCCATACCCAATTCACGGGTGGCCATGCAAAATCTACATCAACAAATATTCTTGGTAAAATGGGATGACACATGACCTTCGTTCATCGACCAAAAAAGAGACATCTTACAATCATATTTCTGATAACACACAAAATAGAAGGATTTTGGAAGGAGAGAGGAAGACCTGGAAGACTAACCCACACTGAAATTGTAGATGGGTCATGTCGCATGTGAAAGTTAGAACACCATCGAAATAGAATGAAGGAGAACCTTTTGCATCTTCGGGGGGCTTTGGACCTACTAAAACCAAATCCTCTTCCGATCCAAATCAGATAATAACGTGATGCTGATCAAGCAGGCCGACCACCACACGCTCCTGTAGCTCCCATGAACCAATGATTAAGCGGTAAAATTCTTCATCCAAGGGATGATGAAGACTAAACCTAGCCACAAGTGTGTGTTTACAAAGATCCATGTCTCTTGTGATCTGTGCAAGAGAGAGCAGGATCAGAGGCGCATCCTGAAATAAATCGGGGACTTTCTGGGATAAAGAAACATTCAGGAAGAGAGAAAATAATTCTGGCATTGAGAATTGTGAGAAGGGCATTCCCTTCTTGTGTAAATGAGATTGCGATCCTCCCCCCTCTAATTGGGAGGGGGGATCATAACCTCATAGTATTAGGGTTACACCATCATCATGATCGAGAGAGAGCAAAGGGAATAACTCATAATTTATAAGAATTATAATATATGTTTTGTTATTTCTTATTTAGTAGTATAACACCTAGATTAAAACATATATTAAATAAACTTTTTTTCTATAATAAAAGACTCATATTTAGATATAAAAATGGAAATAATCATTCATTTTGTCATCAATAAAAGTATAGAATCAAAAAATAAAAATGTTATATATATATATATATATAATAACTTTAAATGAAAACTATCAATTCTAGGATGATCCATAAAATTCATAACAACATAGAATCTTATATCGAGATATAAGATGATTATTATTATTAAAAATTGAATGAATTGTTATTAAATAATCATAAACAACTTCAAGTGTAAGAAAATCTAATAAAAGATATGGTTTCATGTATACTAATGTTATTAAATTATTTTTTCCCATCGTTTCAAGAATATAGGCAAAGGTAAAATTGAGTTATGGAAATATTTTACCCAACCCATATAATAAAATTTTAGGACACAATGGGGTACATTTATTTAATATTTATATCAACAACACTAAAAGTTGAAGCATTGTAACAAAATTTAATAATAATATATGATACAAACCCTACAGTTACAAACTATTAGCATCATTATTTAATAGGGATTCTGTAGATAAAGAAAATTACTTTTTAAAAATATCTTTTTCATAAGAAAATTAATTATAAATCCCTCTAAACATATCAATTTGTTAATAATTGACTTTTTATGGGGAATAAAAATCCAAAATCCACTCGAATCAAACTTCTGAAAGAATAATTTTTTTTGAATAAATATGTAACTCTCAGAATTTGAATAATACCACAAGACCATTATAGAATAAATGGTATGGAATTATAGAAAAATGTTAATGCATCAAATAAAATTATCACAAAATAAATAAATACACAACTTACAACAAAAATTGAGAATGATAATAAAAAACCAGTAATGAATGATAATAATAAATTTTTGTGGTTATGACATTAGTCCCCATAAAAGGGATAATATTTCAAATTAATGTCATTTCATACTTAAAAATATATTAAAACTATTAATTTTTTATTTCCACAGTTACAATTTTGTGTTACACACATTTCCACATGTCCCACCCCACCTTTGTAATGATTCCTAGATGGTCAAATGACTCAACTACTATTTAAGATTTTTGGGAGACCCATAGCCGGACTATAACACCTCATTTTTTATAATAATATTTTATTCCTTGCCAACAGAATTTCAATGAACAATCTTATTAATTATAACATAGAACTCTGATAAATCAAACATACCCCTCCCCCACTATGTAACTCTTGGGAACCATATATTCTAATATAGAAGACAACACCATAAGTGACTTACAACATCAAAAGTCTACAATTATATACTAACATATAAAATCTCTTTTGAAGAACATGTCATCTAGTTCATCCCACCATTTATTTCTATTCATAGTTGAAAAGACTCGATCCAGGTATGAACCCCAAGATCTATAGTTGTTCTTTTTTGATGTAGAGAATCACTTAAATAATGACTATTAACAATTACTATAAATCTATAATTTGAAGAATTATTAAAATGAATCATGATTCCTCTGACACATATGTAAAAAAATCATTATAACATCCAAATCAAGTGTTAGTTTCTTTGTTTCAACTTTGAGTCACCCATTTGTACCTTGAGAACAATGATATGATAAACATTCATATATTAATAACATGGTTATTATATTAAAATGATTCTACAATTGACATAAAAAATAAATCTATGGAACATCATCCACAATAAGATTCAGATTAGTTGATAATTTATGTTAATAATATTTTTTTATAAATGTCATATATTTAATTCTTATTCAATTGAATTTTATTTTTAAAATCACAAAAAATATCCCATTTTGATATCTTTTTCATAGTTCTTCTTGTAAAGGTTTTTCAAATAAATTCATTACGTTCATATATTATTGAAATATATGTTACGTTTATTATGGATTGTTTTGGAACTGTATCATAATTTTTTTTTATTTTTAGTTGAGTAATTTAGGAGTAATGTATTCATATATTATTAGATTTAAATGCCTAAAATTGATCTTTATTAGAGTTTCGAACAATGGAATGGATTCACCACAAAATAGTATGGTTTCTTTATAGTAATGTAAAATTCATTTTGTAGAAAGTGTATAAAGTATAATTGATATCACAAGGATGATGAGAAAAATAGTATTATTTATTTTTCAACATATAAATGATGTCAACATATAATTGTATTATTAATTTTAAAACCCATAATTAATATTTTCAAGAAAGTCATCATGTCTCCCTATGAGAATGATGTTAATTATACAAAAAATGAAAGCCCTATAAGGGTAATTTCCCAAAATTTTGTGGCTGATGAGGAACGTTGTATGGTTTATCATAAGGTGAGTAAACATCATAAATTTCCATATTTATTTTCATGTTCATAAATATAATGTTTTTTGAAAATATTAAAATTTCTTAATGATCATATTATGGAATATTTATCTTCATTATAATATTTATAGGGAGTTTAATGTTTTTCTATGATATTTATATGGTTTATTTCTGGTATTTATGGTTTTTAGGTTAAATTTATAAGGTTTATATATAATTTTAATGGTTCATCTATAAACAATATATGGTTCTTTAAAAGCATAATAAGGTTCATAGTATGGTATAGTGAACATCGTAATGTTTTTTATGAACTTTATAAATTTGAACCTATAATTTCATAATATTTATATTGTGTTCATTATTTTATTTTTGAAACATTATATATTTCAAATAGAGTTTTTAATGATCATATGTGAACATTGTATGGTTTTCCTATATTTTTTTGGTTTCAAAGTATAAATAATATGACAGATCCCATATTTCATAAATTTTACCTCCTTGGTGTAATTACTCATTTAACTAGAATCTAATGTGGAATATTAGAATATTTATTCCATTGGTACTTTTTTGGGACTAATTTTTTTATATGAAAAATACATTACTAAAAATTAAATCAGTATAATAACATAGAAAACTATGTGCATTGATAGTGATTTCAATATTAATATAAAATTATATTGTGAGTACTAAAATTTATATAAATAAGTAGATTGTATATATAGATTATATTTTTAATTATATATCATATATTTTTATTGAAAATTCAGTTAAATAGGTAGTAAACACATGGCATTTATGAATTATTTATTAGTTCAAAATTGAATTGAATTTCTATATTTAAAATAAAAAATTATCATGTTGTAAATATGAATGAAAAAAAAACTATGTTCTTTTATAGGTATTCTATAATTTCATATATGAATTTTTTTGGGAAAATATTTATCAAATAAAAGTAGGAGGAGAAAAAATATAAGAATAAGTGAAAAATTTAATCAATAATAAAAATAATTTGATAAATGAAGATGAGGTGAACCTGATGAAATAATAAATGAACAATGCCGAAAATCTATAATTATAGAATAAGAAAAATCACATTGATTAAACATTCACATCATTAGTGTTAACACTATTGTATTAATATTGTTACATGGAACAAACATGAAATATGTTTTTTTGTTTCCTTCCCCAAATTAAAGAAAATGCGTTAAAATGTTGAAAATGTAAATGGGTTCAATAGTGGATCAATATCAAAATATTATAACACCTAGGGTTAGAGTATTAATAATACATTGATTCATTATCAATGTATGATATATGGAGTAGACATCAGTGGTGAGCCATGTTATATATATTTATTTGGATTTACTTTTTCAAAATTCAAAAACCCTATTCTTGTGTGATAAATCATATGTTCCATGTATCCTTTCTGAAAAATGTAAATTATTCTATTAAGAAAAAAAATCATAAAAAATTTAATTTACCCCTCTCCATATTTTTTGGTATTATGATTTTGGATTAAATGTGTGGGATCAATTAAACATGTTTTTGGTGATTAATCTATATTATTTTTTATGGGCCATTAGAAAGTGAAATTATTTCATTGATAATTCAATTATTGTATTAGTGAAATTATCAAATATATACGAGTAAAGAAATACATTTCAAATATTCTCTTGGGATTTAAGTCATCACTAATATTTTCCATGTAATAAATGTCTGTAAAACATGTGAAATATATATTAATGAATGGGAATGAAACTTTATAAATATGGATACCATTCCCAAAAATTATTTTCATAGTGCACTATAAATATATATCAATGTAGTTTTTCTGAGATTAAACTCAAAAATTACCTTTTGTAATGGTTATGGGAATATATTAAAGGTGAAAAAAATTTAATAAGTGTATATATAAAATTTTCAAACTATTTTTGAGGATCTAAATATGAATCAAGATAAAAATATAATGGTATTTCCAATCATATTATTTAGGTGACTTGAAAAATTTAGGGTTTTGTTAAATAATTTATTAATCAGTATATTGTGAATGTAATAAGGAAATTTTAATAACCAAAAATTGTATTCTATTGATAAATAAATTAACACCTATCAATATATAGATGAAGTCCATTATAATTTTATAGCCTATGAAATGAAAGTTATGAATGTGGGATGAAAAAATTAAAAAAAAAATTAAATTAAATTAAATGACATGAACAAACATAATAAAACCTTTTTAGGGATATGAATGAATTTTTGGATGATTTGTTTTTCTCATTTATGGATGGAATGATTAAATTATGTAATGGATTACTAATTTCAATTTTTACATGTATAGTATTGGATATATAAATTAATGAAAAAATTGTGGCCATGTGACATGATAAATTCAATGGTAATGAATGTGAAGTAAGTCATATTAATGTTCATAAAACAATTACCCTCAAGGAAACACTATGTGAGGATTTTATTCAATGATGTATTTTCGTTGAAATCTAATTGAATACAAAGAATATGAAGATGATGATGTCTATTAATTTGAAGAAGAATATTAATATGTATCTAATATATAATATACCAGTATATTTAATAATTAGAAATAATAATCATAATGTGCGAATGAAAATCAACAAAAACGAATTTGGTGGCCTCGATGTTGATTTAGAAGGAGCCCTAAAATAACATGTTATTTAAATGAAGTGAAACATAAAATTATTATATTTTTAATAAAGTATGTATATGTGATGAGTAAAATAAAGATAAAGATGATTCTATTTTGAGAATTAAACACTATACTAAATTAATTTCATTTGATCCAAATAAAAAATGATATAATTTATATTTATTTAATATAAATAAATAATAAGGAGATCTAATAGGGTATAGAATATATTTATGTTGTAATGTCCCAGACCTCTGTAGTCCATTACTTTGTGAAAATGTGGTGTTGGAGGTGTTCTAGGATGTTGAGGTGACTTGTGGTGTGTTTGGGAGAGATTTTAAGGGAAACTAAAGGACTATAGCTCTTTTACGGGAGGCGAACGGTTTTTCTAAACCATGCGGCCAAACCATGGGAGGTTGGTGATGGAGGCAGTGAATAATTCTCAGATAGTGCACGATTTGTTTAACCATGTGGCCTAACCGTGCAAGGAGTGTTTGAGGAGGCTGTAGTGACCGCACGGTTAGAGCACAGTTTGTCTAACCGTGCGAGCAAACTGTGCAGGCACATAAATCTGGATCCTAAAATTTCGTATCTCAAGTGGTTTTCCTTTAGCATGGTCATTTAATCCCATAAGATGCCATAACATTGGATTACCCTTCCTCGAAGGTAGGAGAACCTCTCCCAGGTGTTTTGGAGGCGATCTGAAGTCTTCTCTTGGCGAATCGTAGCCAGTTTCTTGAGGTATGTGATCGTTCATGTTTGGATTCATACATATACTTAGATCTACTCTTCCTCTTCTCTATGTTTCTTATATCTACCCCCGTTATGGGTAGGTCAAAGTGTATGTATGTCAAATATGATGAGGTTTGGTTTTTATCTTGCTAGGAGGAGAGATCTATGGCACCGTTTTGGATAATCTACCCGAGTTTCTTGAGCATTCTTTGCCCATTATGGTTTTCGTCGACAACTGATGAGGTAGGGGATTCGTTTCTTCTCTTTATTTTACATGAAACTATAATTTTAGCATGTTTTATCCCACTAGATGACAATACAATTGACATAATGAATATTTTTAACTGGATAAAGAAATTGTATCAATCGTATGTTATTTCCTCTTGTTTTTATAGATGGTGTGATATCTATTCCTTCTTTGCTTAGTTGTTCTCCTTGATGGAAATTGGTAAAGAATGTAAATCGGGACAAATTGATATTTGTTTGGCTAAAGATAAAGAGGCATGTGAACGAATCTGGTTCTTGTTGTAATTTGATGTTAAAAAAATTGGCATTGTAATCTTGTATAATCATTTGTGATAGCTTACTGGTTCGGTTTCCCAATGTTGGAACCAACATATATTAAATAGTATAATTTGAGATGGATTAATGAATTTTTTGTTTGATAAGTCCTTAAAGGGTTTTGAGTTAACCTCTTGATTGTTAAAGGGCCAAGAGCCCAATTGATGTAATGTTTTATTTCCTACTGTTTGGGATATTATTTGATCATGGATGTTGTTGTGATATGTGGGGGAATAGAATCCTTTCAGTTGTGGTTGCGGATGGCTCCTTGAGTGGAGAGATGCATCGGTTTATGAATGTGGGTGTCGCTGAGGACCCTAGGGATGATGGAATGGGTTGGATGTGATTTTTGGATGCTTTCTATTTCATTGGTTGATTATATTCTTTACTTTTTTCCACTGATCAAGGCAGCTGGTCTTGCTTACCCTTCTTCCAAATGAGGTGAAGACGCGTGAGGTATTCCACATTCTTTCTTTGTTTAGCTTCTCTAGGGAGGATGGGTCTATGCTCTTACATTAGGCAGAAAAGACTTGATGGGTAGTACATAAACTCACCATGTTGAGCCCCTTGTGATAGATGCATAGAGTGCTTTTCTAGAATGTTAGGGAATTTGGGAAAGTGTTTTTGTCATAAATGTTTGATTAAATAGTGTTAACCCATGAGGTTGGGAACTTAGTATACCTGCTTATGTAACGAGATTGATTCACTTGTTGTTAACTATGATTTATCTTGCTCCCTTTTATTTTTCATGAGGGGATTCTAGGAGGATCCTACTGAGTATACTGTCTTACTCACCCTATGTATATATAAACTGTTTTTCTAGTCACTTGGAGAAGGTTGGAGATCAGGCTGCTTACAACTAGATTGGGGTTGCAGGAACTATTCGGGCTTGTGGTTGCTACTATTTTTACATTCTTTTGGGTACATGCAGTTTTCCCCTTTTTGTTGTAGTACATTGGCATGACATTCCATTTGTGTACTTGGGTTTTTTTATAATAAAAGTTCTGAGTTGGAGTTGATTGGTTTCTATCTTATATCTCTCTTCTACATGTGTTTTATTAGAGGGAAATGCCTCCCACTTATGTGATACTAAAACCTAGGTGATAGTCGCCAACCCGAGGCCTACTGAAGGTGGGACTCAAGTGTCATTATCTCCCTCCACACATTGCCGGCCTAGGAGGGGTACATTTAGTGGGGAGGGGGTCATGATAGAGTGGTATCAGTGGTCTGGTTGAGGGTTATGATGGAGCTTGGAGTAAGGCATAGGTGAGGTTGTGTGGGTTGGTAGGGAAAAAGTGTCATTTATGTTTAGAATGTGAGGTAAACACTAAAGACCGGATGAGACATAGGAGTTTAGGGCCCCCTATGATCTGATGTACAGACCTTTAAGTTTACAATTGTCATGACCCGCCTCCCGGGCCATGAACCTTATCATCTAACCTCATGGGTCTCTTGTAATACCTTGGTTGCCTTCTTAGCACACCATAGGCTATTACTCACTAGGGTCGCTTATCAGACTAATGATTGTCCTCACAGGCCAACACATGTCCTTTCCAGTGTGTTTTGTCCTCACTCACACACATCCTGTAAACATCCCAGAAGGTCACTCATCCTGATCACTACTCCAGGCCAAGCATGCTTAACTGTGGAGTTCTAATCAGACAGGCTCCTGAAAAGGAAGGTGCACCTTGTTGACATGGGTAGTAACATTTAGCCTTTTAAGTCTCAGTTTTTCAAGGGTGTTACAATATCCACCCCTTTAAAGCACAACGCCCTCATTGTGGACCCCAAGACTCAAACCCAGGCAGTGCCTAAGCACATCCGGTTGGGTATTGGCTCTGATACCATTTTTCATGACCCGCCTCTCGGGCCATGAAACTTATCATCTGACCTCATGGGTCTCTTGTAATACATTGGTTGCCTTCTTAGCACACCATAGGCTATTACTCACTAGGGTCTCTTATCAGACTAATGACTGTCCCCACAGGCCAACACATATCCTTTCCAGTGTGTTTTGTCCTCACTCACACCCATCCTGGAATCTTTCCAGAAGGTCACCCATCCTGATCAATACTCCAGGCCAAGCATGCTTAACTGTGGAGTTTTAATCAGACAGGCTTCTAAAAAGGAAGGTGCACCTTGTTGACATGGGTAGTAACATTTAGCCTTTTAAGTCTCACTTTTTCAGGGGTGTTACAACAATGGATACTAAACAAGGTGATACTTGTTGCTGGGTAGAGACTTAGGAAGGGATCATGCATCATTCTTCTTAGTTCCTATGTTTGAATGGGTAGACTATTTGATAGGTTAACATAAAATGAATAAAAGTAAATAACTAAATAATTAATGTTGAGTCTTCCATATTCCAGGATTATGAGCTCGAACGGTTTTCTATTTTACGGGAATGGCTCCAGGTCGACGTCGTCATCAGGTTTGAATAGAAAATTTCCAACATGTTGTTCCAGTAGATCGCCATAGTGTAGAGGTTTATTATGACGACACGTGGAGGATGACACTCTAAGATTTTTAGCGACGGAGTCTGCAGAAGTACGAGGGCTTCATTTCAAAAGCATTCATGGAGGACTGGTTGGAGGAGGTCGAGATAGGATTTAGTTCAATCCATGTTCGGAAAACTCTCTGGGTGTATTTAGCTGTGACAATGCTGTTTGGAGTAGCGAGGCTGTGGTGGTTCATTTTTTTGGGGAATCGTGAAGAATCAGTGATCTCATTGGAGGAGTTCTGAGACAAGTTTAGAGTCGAGTTCCTTTTTTGACTGTGAAGGCGTCTAGTTTCTAGGAGATTATTACCCATAAACAGGGGTGTTCAAGTGTTTTAGATTTTGGAATCCATTTCAAGAACTTTTTACGATATTTTTCAGACTATTTACCAGATGAGGATGTCAGGGCGAGGAAGTTTGAGGAGGATATACATCCAGAGATCCACCGCCATGTAACCCCATTTATGCTGAAGACATATCTTGTGGTGATGTTGAGGGCAGAGGTTATTGAGAAGACATTGGACAGGACTGGATCATCACGAGAGGGAGATCATAATGATCCCTCACGAAGAAAATATGTGGTCCAGGGTTCTTGATTTTCAGGGAAGAAGAGTTTCCGTTCAGCTGGGGGTATGTCCCAACACTTCACATCTAGTTTCTCCAGAGACAGCAACTCTCATACATATGCCAAGGGATTAGGTGGCTGTTTTTTTGGTGGTCGTGGCCATCAGCAATGGGAGTTCCCAACCATTCAGAGTGGTCATTGTGAACTGGGTGCTATGCTCTAGTTTCCTCAATTGAGGCAGTTCCAGCTGGGGCAGCAGGAGCCAGTTTCACCAGCTTTAGATCAGCAGAGGTTAGATAGGGTAGGCAGAGGATATCCACATGATGCTCCCCGTCCTCAGAGAGCAGAGCATGACCATGGTGTTGGTTGTCATCTAGGTTAGAGAGGCCATGGAGGAGGTCATGGTCAAGTTTATGCACTAGTGTTTCCATCACTAGATGATCCAGATATCGTTCAAGGTACCCTTTTCTAGTTTTATACCTTGGTGTATGCCTTGTTTGATTTAGGTGGGACACACTCCTTCATATCACCAACCCTTGTCCATGCATTAGGACTTGAGGTAGAGAGGCTTCCAGTGCCCTTGGAATTGACTATGCTAGTTGGAGGTAAAGCTGACTTGTTTGAAGTATGTAGAGACTACGATCTAGTGTTGGGGAAACACCACTCTTGGGGAGATTTCTTATGTTTATGAATACAACCATATTTTGTCATCCTCACACAAGGATTGGTTGTATTCGGTGCCGGCTATCGTGGACTTCTTTAGGAAGAAGTTCATTTTCTATGGTGTGGATAGAGAACAAGTGGTGTTTGTTAGTGAGAGAGATCCTTATATGGGTTATAGCGGAGTTCCATCATTATCATCAGTGATGGTCGATATGATTCTTAGTTCTTCAGAGGATGAGCAGTTGGAATTTCCTCAGTTCGTAGAGGAGTACCATGATGACTTTTTAGAAGAGGTTGTAACCTTACCCCCTCGACGAGATATGGAGTTTGGGATCAAGATACAACTAGGAGTTTCTCATATTTCTATGTCTCCATAATGGATGGCCCCTTCCATGTTTCGAGAGATACATATATAGGTTGTTGGTCTATTACAATGCAGTTTTGTCCGGCCAAGTGTGTCACCATTGTGTGCACCAGTTTTCTTCATGAAGAAGGTCGATGGTAGTTTGCGGTTGCCTTTAGATTATCTCGAGTGGTGGTTGTTCAGACCCTGTTTCATTTTTTACTTTAGGTAGGTTTTAGATTCATGAAGATGAGAATGTTTTAAGAGGTATCTGATATAATGTCCTAGACCTCTCCAATCCATTACATTGTGAAAAAGTGGTGTTGGAGGTGTTCTGGGAGGTTATGGTGACTTGGGGTGCACTTCGGTGGAATTTTATGGGAAACTAAAGGGCTATAGCTTTCGCACGGGAGGGGAACGGTTTGTTTAAATCATGCAGCCAAACCGTGTAATGTTGGTGTCAGAGGCAGTGTATGAGACATGGTTAGTGCATGGTTTGTCTAACCGTGTCTCCTAACCATGCAAGGAGTGTTTGACGAGGAAGTAGCTACCGCACGGTTAGCACACTGTTTGTCTAACCATGCGCGAAAACAGTGCAGACACTTAAACCTAGATCCTAAAATTTCAGATCTCAAACATTTTTCTTTTAACTTGCTCGTTTAATCGCCTATGCGGCCATAACTCGGGATTACCCTTCCTCGAAGGTAGGAGAACCTATCCAATGTGTTTTGAAGGTGATCTGAAGGCTTCTCTGGGAGAATCGAATCCATTTTCTTGAGATATGTGATCATTCTTTTTTGGTTTCTTAGATCTACTAAGATCTACTCCTCCTCTTCTCTCGGTTTCGTAGATCTACGCGTATTATGGGTAGGTCTAAGTGTGTGGATGTCAAATATGATGAGAATTGGTTTTGATCTTTCTAGGAGGTGAGATATAAGGCATGGTTTCAGAGAATCAACCCAGTTTTCTTGAGTTTTCATCAGCCATTGTGGTTATCATAAAAAACCATTGAGGTAGGGGATTCATTGCTTCTCTCTCTTTTACGTGCAACTGTAATGTTAACATTTTTTATCCCACTAGATGACAATGGAATTGACATAATAAAAACTTTGAGCCAGATAAAGAAATTTTATCGATCATATATTATGGCCTCTTGTTTTGTTAGATGGGGTGATATCTATTTTTTCTTTGCATAGCTGTTATCCTTGATGGAAATTGGTAAAGAACGTAAACCAGGACTAGGTGATATTTGTTTTGCTAAAGATAAATAGTCTTGTGAACAAATCTGGTTCTTTTTTTAATTTGATTTTAATCAAATTGGTATAGTAATCATGTATAATCATTTTTAATAGCTTACTGGTTAGTTTTCCCGATGTTGGAACCAATGCATATTAAATATCGTAATTCAAGATGGATTAAAGAATTAGTTTTCTGATAAGTCCTGAAAGGGTTCTGAGTTACATTCGTGATTATTAAAGGGCCATGTGCCAAATTTATGTAACATTTTCTTTCTTTATTCTTGTGATGTGATGTGATCTTGGATGGTGTTATGATATGTGGGGGCATAGAGGCCTTTCGCATGTTGCAGCGGATGACGCCTAGAGTGGCGAGATGCATCATTTTATTCATGCGGGTGTTTGGGAGTACACCAGGGATGATGGAATGGGTTGGATGTGATTGTTGGATGCTTGATGTTTCTTTGGTTGATTGTCTAATTTTCGTTTCCCTAGTTCTCAAGGGAGCCGGTCTTTCTTACCCTTCTTACAAAAGAGGTGAAGATGCGCTGGGTTTGCCATGTGATTTCCGTGTCTAGATTCTCTAGGGAGGATGGGTCTATGCTCTTTCATTAGGCTTCCATGACTTGATGGGTAGTACATCTCCTCACCCTGTTGAGCCCCTTCTGTTAGTAGCATAGATTTATTTTCTATAATTCTTCGGAATATTCGAATGTGTGTATGTAATAATTTTTTTTATTAAATGGTGTTAACCCATGAGGTTGTGAATATAGTATACCTGCTTAGGTAATGAGTTAGTTTCACTTGTTCACTATGCATTACCATGCTTTCTTTACTTTTTCATGAGAGGCTTCAGGGAGGATCCTACTGAGTATACTGTTATACTTATCCTATATATATATAACCTGTTTCTTAGGTCACTTGGAGAATGTTGGATATCAGGCTTTTTATTACTATCTTGGTGTTGCAGGAGCTGTTCGGGCTTGTGGTTGCTGCTGTTTTTTATTTATTTTGGGTACGTGTAATTTTCCCCTTTTTGTTGTAGTACATTTTCATGATATTCCATTCGTTTACTTGGTTTTTCATTTATATTTCTAGTTATGAGTTGGAGATTATTCGTATCTATCTTATCTATCTCTTCTGCATGTCTTCTCTTAGAAGGTAAGGCCTCCCATTTCTGTGTTACTATACCATCGGTGCTAGTCTCCAACTTGGGGCCTACTGGAGGTGGGACTCAGGGGTTATTATCTCCATTCTCACATTTCCGGCCTAGGAGGGGTGAAAATTGTGGGGAGGGTGTCGTGACATATACTTTTTAAAAAATCCTATTAATAATGTTAAAAGTGAGTTTGGTTTTGATAAAGTGGAGTCTAATGTATTCTCAATCACTTATTAGAGTAATGGAATGAAAATAGATGACCAAATACCACAATATTAATATATTAATTATTAGTAATATATATTTATAATATTAAGATTCATATATATTGTTTGAAATGAAAAAATGTTCATCTTAATAAAATACAAATTCTTCTTCTGTAATGTCCATACCATGTCCTACTCTCTGGAGGTAAAAAGTTTTTGAGGTAATAAGCACAATCAAATCAATAGAGAATTATTAGAACCTATATATAATCCAAAATAAGAAAATGTTTTTTTACTTTTATATATTTATTAATAATGGCATTGAATATAGGAAAAATGAAATTGTAAATGGCTAAATGGAAAATATATCAATTAAATTCAGTATTATAAATATAATAATTGCTCTCAAATAAAAAAATACTGTGGAAAATGAAATAATTTTTGTGATAATGAAGGATGGTAAATAACACTAGAAACATTAAAATAATTAGGTCTTCCATAAATGTAAAAATTATTATAATGTAGGAAAATATATATAAAGTTACTCTAATGTTTGGAAAAAATTAAAAACTAGGTATCCAAGATAGTTGGTTCTCATCCAAATTGAATGAAAATATAAATATAGTTTCAATAATAAAGGAGATGGTTGATGTGATACATCGTTTTAGAAATAATGGGGCCTTAAAAATATAGGTATAATGATAGATTGGATAACATATGTTGGAATTTGGATCAAATAAGTACTTCTAATAAACGAATTGAAGCCCGCACTATAAAAAATGTATATGAATGTTTTATCTAGAATTGAGTTCACCATAAATAAAAATGGTTTTTTGTTACAAGATAACAGTTCGAGAACTCCATCCTAAAACATTAGAGAATAAAAAATATATTACATCTAGTATATATAAAATCAATCATATGTTTCCTCACGATGGAGTAATAGAATAATTTATGACACAAAAAACTAGGACAAATTCCTAAGTAAAACATGTAATTTTCATTAAAATATATTTTTTAATGAAAAAACCTAACTAGAATATAGATTTAGAGTGGAAATGTGATGAATTTATATGAAAAATAAACCGGTTTTAATCTCTATCAATGATATAATATATGGTAACAAAACTTACTCGACCTGTTCCACATGGATATAAGTGGGATGTTATAGATTTTAAACCCATTTAATGAAAAAAAGTAATTTAACATGTTTATGTGAGTAATATAATATCATTTTTAGTTTTTCTATAACGTAATAGATAGGTTATTAATTATTTTTATTGAATAAGATAAGATTAGTGAATTAAACATTCCACTGCATTAATACTATACAATTGAAAATGTAAGGTTGTAGAGACATATTAATGTGGATAACATTCTTAATAAATTTATCATCAAATAATAGGTATTAATTTTATATACCATATAGAATAATTGTGATGTAAAATAGTAAAATTTGATGTTGGATATCATTAAATAAACAGAACTTATAGAAGGTGATTTATGTCATCACTAGTATATGGAATGAAAAATGTTTTCCATGTACACAAAAAATATGAATTATCCAATTATTAGAGACTAAATTAATCTATATTAAATTTTACAGAGATATAATACAACATTTAACCTCATATATGTTTTTAACAACATGTGCTATATTCAGAATAAACATCAAAATCAATGAAAATTAGATTATTTAGATGATGAAAGAATTCTATTATGATACTTAACAAATCATAAATCCTACAAATGATTTAAAAAATGTTCTATAAATATTATAGATTGATGATATGGATTTTATATCAATTAGATAGTGATTATTAATTAACAAGATGATTAAATGGATGAATTATTTGTTGATTACAAAAAATATTGTTAGAATAAAGAGATTGTACAATTTCAATTATAAGAGTAATACACTAAATTTGATTTATTGGATGAAATATATTCTATGAAATGTTGATCTATAAATCATAAGTAAATAATGAGTATTTATGTTTATCCATGAAATATTATTATGGAAACGATTAATGCAACTCACATTTAAATAACGGTGCCATTATAAAATGCTACCTTATTAATGACTATGAAACCAAATTCATTAGATAAAATTGTGATGAATACATAATGATTAATATCCATTATTTGGGATATATACCAAATTGATTATAATAAAACTTCATATCATGTTAACATATAACATCATCAAATAATTATTGGAATAATGTAGTCCATTTATAATAAATTTAATAAAATTGATATTGTGTCTTCATGTAAATAAAAATTAAATTAAAATTATATATGAAAATATAATGAATTGATGCTAAAGAAACATATGAACTAGTTTAATTAAATGATTATATGAGAAAATTGTTGGTAATGTTGACCCAAAGAGGCTATCATATATTTAAAATAGATTTCAAAACCCTTTTCATAAATTATTTTCTTAAATAAGAATTAAATATTAAAAATCTAATGGGATACTTGATTGAAAGTGATGAAAAATGTATAAATAATTAATAAGAAATTATGTTCATTAAATAAAGAATGATCATTATTGTATTATTATTATGATTCATACTAAAAATTGAGTTTTAAATAGGATATGTTGTACATAATTTAAATATTATTATTTAGGATTAAGAATGGTTTAGGGTACTTCTCTACGTGGATGAAATTTTTATCGAAGGAGATGGCATGAATCTGGAGAGGAATTTTTCAATTTAAATAATTAATTATTTAAAAAATATACAATTTGTGTTATTAATTAGTTTTTTCAAGAAAATATGTTATTCATGAATAGATAAACACATTCATATCAGTGATTATTTTTTTGAATGAGTTCCATAATAAATTTAACACGAATGAATTAATTCTAATGTAAAATACAATTTCCATTTTAACTAATTATTTAATTCATGATAAAAGGGATTAAAGTGGATATTACCATGTATTAGATTTTTATATAATTTTTTTTGCATTTAATAAAAAATCATTTAAAAATTATTTATGGTACATTTTTGTATGCTTGAATATAAGGAAATACAAACGTGGAAAACATTGAAGAACTAAAGAGACAAGTAAAGTATATTTCATGAACCATGATGATGCCCCATCCAACCTGGCACCTAACCCAATATATGGCATGGACCAAAGAGAATTATTGATCCCCAAATTCTTGAGACTAGTGCTTTGGTAAGAATAATATATATATTGGGAATGATTTCACACGATTACATAATCATAAATGACCAAAAATAATAAATTAAACAAATATGTACAATCATAATAAAACATTTGATAAGAATTTTTAGATTCTTATCTACAACAATTAAATGGAAGTAAAAGGGGATCCAAAAAAGGGGACTCAAAATAATCCCAAAAACCATTGTATATAATTAAGAGTGTTGTCCTCAAGAAACAACCAAAAATCCTTCAAGGGAAAACTTTAGCATCATAAACCATGGTCTCTAACCACATTTCCATTTCCAAGGTCAATAGAAACCAAGTTTATATACACCGAATGGTGCACTGAGTTTGTGAGCCAATGCCAAGTAGGATTCCACAAAATAAAAAGATATTCCTTACTATAAACATTATTAGATAATAAACATGAATGTATTATAAAACAAAATAAGAAACACTTTTCTATATAAAAATTTTTAAAGGTAAACATGTTTTCTATTCAAGTATCCAACAAATGTATATCATATGTCGATGGTGATAAAAATATCACAAGAGATAACTATGTTGTTGGAAATACTATAGGTAGTATCTCAATTTGGATCCTAGGTACAATTTATATTGGTGAAATGAGGAATATTAGGGAAGTTATACTAAAACCTCAAGAATATAAAAATAGATTAGGGAAACATCTAATATTCAAGTGGTTACAAATATCTTGATTTAGTTTTTGTTATATATGTCAGTCCTGCAAGATGAATCTTGGAAGAACCACATCTGAGTCCTATAGTTTACTCATTCTATTCTTCCTACCTTGTTACCCAATTCTCCCTTCATGCTTTGTTTTCTTCCCACATGTCACAATGATCATAACAATATGTATATACACATCAGAAAATGAAATCACACATGATAATCCCCCATATCCAAAACCAAAACAACCTTAAAATATAAGCACACAAGAAAACCATCCCAAAATGTATTTCTCACCACATTAACAATTTATAAAACAACATTCATAATTAATTATACATCGTTAAGAAACAATATATGGGATCTCTCATGAAATGAACCAAATATCCTATATAAAACCATTTTCAAGTTATATTCATATCAAATACCTTCAAAAAAACCAATCAAATGACCCAAAAATATTCATAAAAAAATTTGAAAAATCAATATGACATATCAAATTCATCAAATGTTTTTTAAGCATGGATCCACCACCCTCAAATGAAGAAGAATTAGGAAAATGGTGGAATCCAACAACTACACCACAAATAAACACTATAAAGGAAATATTGATCATAGAACATCATGATCAAGTCATAAAGATCAGGATCTAACCCAAAATTGGTCACCTAATCCACTAGACAACAAATCCCTAAATAATGATGTAGGATACCCAATAAGAATACGGAAAAATCAAGATGGAATCTACTTACAATAAGGGAAGTTTATGAAATCAAGTCAAATAACCCAACAAAATGGAGCGTGAGGGAGTGGAATGAAAGAGGGAGGGGTTCTGTGGGAATAAATCCCATGTAAGGGGGGAGAAAAGTGGATTTGGAATTAAATTTGAAATGCGGAAAAGGGTAAAAGAAAAATAATCATGACCCTGATAAGATACACTATTTTCAAAACAATGTTGAAATCATTTGGTCTCCACTGTCCAAAATTGACATGTCACATGGTTTGAATACCCTTGTGCTTACCATGTTCTTTGGATCTATCCAAAATGACTCCTTGGTGCACTAATTTTTTTTCATGGGTAACAATTTTTTATAATTGTGCGCATGCCATGCACCACCCTACCAAAGATAGATTTTCTATTTTTCTAATGAAACCTAAAGGAATCTCACGGAATTAACATAAGATAAAAATAAATTGAACAAATAAAAATATGACAACAAGGGTGTGAAAACTCTCCCACAATAAAAGACATCCCATCCTCAAAAAAGGAAAGTCAAATATTTGTTAAAGAATAAAATGGGGTATTCATTCTCAACACATGACATTTTTCCCCTTGTCTCGTGAATATAATTACCACACAACCAAATAATGTTGACCAATGGAATATAAATCCTTAAAATAACATTCTCTTGTGAATTAAAAATCCTACGTGGCCTCAAAAACATAGATAATTTAATATATATCCTTAACTCTTCCCAATATATCATATGAGATGGATCCAAATAATATTTTTTAAATAGGGAGATGTGAAACACATCATGAATTGAGGTTGGCCAACGATGTAAAAGATAACTTCCATGGGACCATGAAAATCATCTAGGTGATCTAGATGGTTCTTACATAAAGCAGTGATTGCTTAATTTTTTTTCCAAATTGAAATGTCCCAAGTGAGTTAAGAATTAAAATAACACTCAAAACCCATATAAAACAAATTAACTCATCATATATGGTCGGTATGAGACATGCACAAACTCTGCACTATCAATAACTACATTCTGATTATCTTGACTTTCTTATATGTAATTTTCATCGAACTTTTTCCAAATAGTGAGTTCTCACCTGTCTTATCCCATAAAAAAGGAGACCGACAAGGCTAACCATTGAGCACCACAAAAGGAACCATTTGAATCATGCATTGGTCACTATTCTTATATTAAAACATGAATATTAAAAAATGTATATCAGAGAAGCCACCGAAAACAAAGAAGCAATCTCAGAGCACGTCATGAAAAATACTATTTTTTTGTTATGTCTAAAAATAAGTGTGATGATGGTATTCCATGAATAAATTAATCCACAAACCCATTTCCATCTGAAATCCTTCCCAAAACCAACAGGTGAAACATGGTTCTCCATCAAAATGATTATCGATGGAACTCTATGAAGCCGAACTACCTAACAAACATATAATTTTCCCAACACATCCACCATTGTTGAATCATGGATTATAATGAAGTGGGAATAATTTTTCTAAATGGTAAATCAGCACTCTAATGTCATTATTTACTTGAGGTGTACAAGGTATTCCAAAAATTAAGTCCATTAAAATTTCCTCCAACTTCTATGTATAAATTGGTAGTGATTGAAGAAAACCAGAGGACCTTTATTTCTCTGTTATTTACTATTGATGCATATAATACATGAATAAAATGACCGCAAAATCACATCACATACCTAGGAATTGGAACAATTGACACACATAATAATATAACTTTTTATCTGTAGGATGAATAGGCCAATGAGACTGGTAGTTATCATACATCACCAAATTCTTCAGACACAATAGTAAAATGAAGAGAACCTTAAACATAAGACACCCTAGGGGGATAATGACCAATCCCAATTCCTACCCCACCATAAATTAGTTCAATATACCACAAGAATTGTTCATTACTTCATTTCTCTTAAAGAGTCAGATCTAGAAGCGGAAGATCCAACAAAACAGTATCCTATAACAAACCTCCACTACGCACCTTGGTCTCTATATGTTACTTGAGAAAAAACAATAGAGGTCAACTCATTAATGGATTTTGTGAATTATTTCAACAGAAATTTTCTTCCAAAAGAATCTACCACAACATTCCCTTTTTCATGGGGGATAAACTATATCGATATAAAAAACCTAAAATTAATCAACCCAACACTGATGCCTTAAAATCATGTATTTTAGGGAAAAAATATAGGCTAAAATATCATGATCAGAATAGAAAATAAATGTATCCCAAAAAATATAGTTATTCCGTATTTTCATAGCATACATCAAAGATTCTAAATACATGCCATGGGATGGATAGTTCATTTTATGTGGTTGAAGTTAGAGAGATCCATATTCCATGACATATTCATCATTTATAAGCACAAATCCAAGTCCCATACCTAAATAATCATAATAAAATATATGAACCTTTCTATATTATCAGAAAATACACACAAAAATTGTAGTTAATCACCAATTCAGCTCTTCAAAGGACTCATTTAATTATTGGCTACATCCAAATCTCACCCCAATCATGGTTCCTTCCATAATTGGAAATCCATCTAAGATAAATCCTGAAAAAACCCACCAATTGTGTCTGGAAAAACATAAAAATATTCTGATCTATGCACATTCATCGGTTTCCCCCATGACATAAATAAGATAAATTTCTCAGAGTCCACCAAAAACCCATTTTCCTAAGATAATAAGGACCAGAAACATTATCTATTTAATCATAAATAATGAAAATGAAAATTTCGCATTGTGATGATGGTATCAATTATTTCACAATATAGCCCACAAATGACACTCATACTCCTGCTCAAATTTGAAATAAACTAGGATGACATCATTGAATACCACAATTAATTAATTGAGATAATTGTGGAACACCATTTTCATAAGTACCAAAAAGTCCACTTGGGAAGTCATCAACAATAAATTAATGAACAATTACATAAACTGGCCATACCTAATTAAAAAAATCAATTTTCGGGATGTCTAACTCTATCATACTTACTTGATGATAATGAGAATGAAATATTGTCATAGAAAACCATCATTAACCATATAACTGATCCAAAAAAATATATATATAGTGAATGGTATAATTTATTGTGGTTATATTGATTATATTCTAGTAATAAATACATAATCATAGAGTTCCATAAGCCTTATTCACAAAGAAGACAGGTGTGGCTCATGGAGAGGCGCTTAGAAAAATGAAACCATTGGATTTTGAGTCAAAGAGCTATACTTATAATACCATCAACTTAGTGGGATCTATATAGTACGAGGGATGAGATATTAGCCACATTCCTTATGCCAGATCTATAGAGATCACCACATCCCTCTATAATGATAATCCAGAAGAGTCATATTGAAATACCCCTAGGAACTCATCCACCATAGTAGGTAATCCACCCTCAAGAACATCCCCATCATACTCCAACATGAACGATGTTAATATAAATACAAGGCTACCAAATTATATACCTACAGGTACATCTTAACATGAAATAAAATCCCTTTCTCAAAAAAAACCTTGGAACTTCTATTGGGTTATGTGAATCCTCCATGTCATCTTTAGAAATCAATATGAGCCTAAAAGTAGACCATCCATCCCTGGAAAGGATTATAACAAAGAGTTCCCTTTCCAAAAATATGAATTTAAATTCTAGATCTGCCCCTAACATAGTCTATGTGCAATATGGTAACCTGAAACCATTCACTTTCTTTTTACCATGTGGTGTCACTCACTCCATCGCATACAACATGAGAGCAGTTGGAAAATTCAACATGTTAACAATACCGGTAGAGATAAATGAAACAGATGCACCAGTAACAGAAAAAAAGAAGATATATATGATGAAATAAAAATGGTATCTCAAACATCCAAAGTCCCCTCTACTAGTTCAGCTGGTGATCAATTCACAACATGAAACTTCCTCGTCATAGATTGAGCATATGTGTGACCACTGTCTTGCATCTATTCTTCGAAATAAATTTTCGCATAAGATGATACATCCATACTGCCATGACCTCTAAACTGAGATACCACTATAGTTGATGGGTCATTAAGATATGACATCCCTCTAGAAGCTACATATCCCACACCACATTGATATGTATGTGTGGTCTGAAAAAACTACCTGAAGTTCCCCGTCGATCCAAAATGATGATTGGGTATGGGAGGATATGTGAATTCAGGTCATAGATGTCATGTCTTCCCATAATGAAGGCACACAAGTAACCCAACATAAGATGCGACTGATGAATACTGTTTGGATGGATGGCTCAATTTTCCACATCCTTTCTACACTTACACATCATGCTTCCCATTTTATCAAATGATTGACCACTTCACATCCATGAAATAGAACCAGAGGAACAATGTTTTCAATTTCAGTTGATATACACCATTCAATCATGGTCATCAACATCAGCATTGGTATTCATATTAACGTGATATATTTATGAATAAGTTTTGGACAACAACCCCTATCGATCCTCTGATCCTTCATCTTCTCACTAGAAATGATTTCTGGTGAGTATCGAACTACCTCAACAAATATTCTGGCATACTCCATAATAGACTAGTATAAATGAATTTGTTCCAAAAATTCTAAGGATCTAAAATAGGCCAAGACATCATGAGACTATTGATCATTGAAAATTGATTTTAAGTCATTACACATCATCTAGTTGTGCTTTTCTTCATGCACCACTGAGTCCCACCTCCTCTTATTGGCACCTTCTAAAAAAACAAGGCACAATTCTCCCGGACATCATTATGAGTGTCACAAAATTCGAACATCATCTCTATCTCTCAAACGATTCATATGCATCATGAGGCTCTATGAGGAGATGAAAATAATGATTCTTATTCTTCAGAAGATCATTATATTTTTTATTCATTGTAACAGGTTTGGCTCATCTAATCGGAGTCGGATGAAGGTCTCCCATTCCCAAATGATTATATTTCTCTGACCATATCATCTTTTGGACTCCGATAAATTTACTGGGTTGATCTCTCTACGACCTATTTCCACAGTTGCACATGAATTCTAGAGGGATCCATTTTTCAACAAGAATAAAAAATCAAAATAAATCCATCAATACAACCGATTAGGAAAATTTTTTGCAACAACAAAAAATATCAACATTCCACAAATACAAGCATATTAAACTCATCAAAATAAAATGTAAAATTTCTTAAACACTACATCCACACCTAGAGTCCCCATAATGTCTGTAGACTTTTTGACTTTCCTGAAATATAATTCAAAATAAATTCCAAACATCGCTTGGAGACTCGAGTCATGTCATGAGGTGTGCTGGTGAGGCACCCTACTCAAAACATGAACATAACGTCCAGATAGTCATAGCTCATTTATATTGGATTCATTCTAAAATGAATGGAACCTAAAAGAATTTTATTGTCCTTGATAACATTTTTTCATGAACAATGTTGGAGGTCCTTCCAACCCTACACCCAACTAGGTTGGTGCCATGGACCGAAGGTCGTTGAAAATCCTCACAGGCTAGAAACTAGTTCCTCAATGTGAATAAAATATAATGGGAATGAATTCACAAAATTAAATAAACATAAGAGACAAAAATTAATAAATAATCCAGATAACGATAATCATAAGCATCTATAGAATACTAATTTTCAGATACGAGTTAGTAATAATTAATGCAAAAAAAATAGGGATACAACAAAAAGGGGACAAGACTAAAATCCCAAAAATTACCACATGGCAAGGGGAATGTATTAATCATGAAACCAACACAACAATTGTAATGGAATTCCACTAGCATCGCAAACCACTGATTCCAAACACATTTCCTTTACCCTTTTCAAACACAATAAAGTATACAAACACCTAATGGTGTAGGTAGGGTGTGAACCAAATTCCAGTATGATGCCAACCACCAAAAAAAGATTCCCATTTAAAATAATTATTAAATAATAAACATGATTCTTTTATAAATGAAAAGTAGAAATAATTTTTTATGAAAAAAATGTTCATAGAAATCATGATTTATTTATGTATCCAACATTGACTACTGTCTGCTGACGGTGAGTATAATATCATAAGAGAATACAAATTCATGCAAAAAAAAGAGGCAGTAGCTGAAGTGGGAACCTTGGTACATCGTATCTTGGTGAAATGTGGCATAAAAGACACATGTACAGAATCATAATGCATGATTCACTAGAGTGGAGAAACATCCAATGTAATAATGGTTCTAAATTTATTGATATAGTTACAGTTTTATACGTCAATCCTAGTAAATAAATTCAGGATGAACCACATCCTATTCATCTAGAATACATGTCTTATTCCACCCACCTTGTTAAATAGGTTTAACATCATGCTATGTTCCATTTCCCATATCATAAGGATCACAAAAATTCATATACACACATACTAAACAATGCAATCACACTTGATAAATCACCATTTCACTACCAAAACCAGATTAGAATCCAAACAAACTACAAAACCATCCACAAATTTATTTATCATCTCATAAAAATTTATAAAACATATTTAATAATTTATTAATCTTTTTCAAGATTCAAGACAATGTTTCACCTTTTAAATTAACCCACTTTTCAAAAGAATACCCATTTTCAAGCAATATACATATCAAAGACCACTGAAAACACATTTCACACCACACAAATAAATCATCAAACACATTTCGACAGTCATGAATGCATATCAAATTCTTTATATAATCATTTAGCATTGAACCACCCACCTCAAATACAAAAACATTCATAATATAGTGGAAACCAACAACCACACCTCAATAGAACCCTATAATGATATAATCGAACGAGACACCTCAATATTGAGCCTTAAGGATCATGATCGTCATTAAATAGGTTATCCATACCACTATAAAAAAAATCCCCAATGAATACAAGGGGAAAACCCATTATAATGTTTGAAATCAAGGAATAAACCACTCAAATAAAGGTTCCATGAAGAATACATGCTGGAAAACAAACAATAATATAGCCTAGGGGATATGCATATAAGTTGGAGGCACACCATGGTGTGAGAATCCAAGTGGGAAAGGGGAGGGGGACAAGGGTAGATATTGAGTAAAATATGAAATGGGTTAGATAGAAAAATTAAAAAATTTAAATACTTAGACTGGACACATTATTAGTCCATATGGTATGCAAGAATGGTCTTCTAAATCAAGTGTTAATCGTGCAGTCTCGACTCTCAAAAAGGGAGATGTTACATGGATAGTCAAACAGTTTGAAAAATATTCTACTACCCATTAATTTAATATCTACAAAAAATAAAAAAATACGGCATGGTTTATTAGGAAAGATTCATAGTTCCCCCTGACTATGCAGAAGTGACGAGCCACCACCTTCTAATTTTTTTTTATTTTTTCTCAGAAAACTAAATGGAATCCCACAGAATAATATTATGATCAAAATCAATTGAATTAAAATTTGAAAATGATAAAATAGATGATATAGTACTTTTGAGGTATTATTAATTATTAAATTAATTTGAAGGACAAAATTAAGTATGAATTTTTAGATATCTCTTATTCTGGTTGTGTTGGTGATGTGGTTGATATAATTTCCCCAAGATGAGGTATATTTTTATTGGATATATGTTTGTATGTATATTGATAAATAATTACAAAATCACATAAAAATGTAATCGTTATTTATAATATATGTATATGTAGTAAAGAAATAAACTCAAAAAAATTAAATAAATGAAAAATTAAATGATTTATGTGGAAATTTGAACTATATATTCTTTTCTAATGTTAAAAAAAGAGTTTCATTGAACCTACATAGTAACCAATTAATCACCCATTATCCAAAATTATTTAGATTATATCTAATTAAATAAATTAAAATTTATCCGAAGGTCATGTTATGGTAGATTATGTTTGGATTAACCAACATGTAGTAGATATCATGAGAAAACCCATGGCTACCAAAATATTTTAAAAAACTTTTTTGAAACACGTTTCTCAATAAATCACTCTTGTTATTAATGTATAGTAGTGATCGTCTCCCCATTTCATATCATGCATCACTTTTTTTAATATTTTATATATGAAAATATAATTTTATTCATATTTAGAATAATGGGTGTGATAATGTCCATTTAAATTTATTGAATGAAAGAGGATGACTGATATGAGTTTTATGGATATTAGTTTTATCGCTGGTATATTATTTGGTTTCATAAAAAGATCATAAGATCTCATTTCTTCAATGGGTACATTAATGAAATAAATTAATGGTTTTATAATAAATTCACTTGACAATAGTTATATTAATATGTAAATAAGTATCAACCATTGTACATTATTTCCAATGCAGAAGAAGAGTAATATAAATATCATGGCCTCTTAGAAGGGAGAAGTGAATACTATAATCTTGTCAAACTGGTAGATTTGGGATGGATATATTTATAGAAAGATTATGGAGATTATAATTGATAATATATAACAAGGGTTGAAAATGAAATATAATGATGATGAATGTAAGAACCACAATACATGGTTTTGGATTTTTTGTTAATTGACACATTTTGAGTCATTTCATGGGAATACTTATCAAGATATTGTGTAAAATGGCAGAGTGCATAATTTTATAAATTATTTTTTAGTCATCATGTAATTTAATGGTACATTGGAAAAATACAATGTTTCATTATGTTTCAATGATTTTAATTCACCCTAATTTTTAAATGTTCATTAGAAAAACCATTATGTTCATTTTTTCAAGAATATCATATAATCACCAAGTAATAATATGGTTTATTAGGAAATCCATAATTTTTATTAGTCGTCAATGTATTTGAGTCACGCTATTAGTTGAAGGTTCATTTTAATTTAAATATCATCATCTAAAGATCTAATCCTCACCTCTAAAAGGTCGATAAGGTGTTTCTTATGGTTTATCATATGGTCAAATGAGCATTATAATGTTATTTGAAGAACATGATAATGGTTATATGGGAAAATCGTATTGATATTAATGGATTTATAAGGATGAGGTATACACATTTTAATGTTCTTTGGTGATATTTTTATTGTTCACCATGTGTTCATAAATTTTAACTTTAATAATTTTAATTTTTACTATGATATTTTTATGGTTTATTTTACATCATATGGTTGGTTGATGAAATTTTTATAGATCATAAATGAAAATAATATGGTTCTTATAATGTTAACTAATTAATTTTGTAAACATCATGATGTTATTATTATGATTATAAATTTCATTACAAATATTATAGTTAATGTTTTATTTCATATGGTTTATCAATAATTTTATAATATTCACTCATATTGGAAAATTTGGAAGTTATGTGGTGGATTAAGGATAATTTTATATTGTAAATTCCAGAGATGTTTTGTGAATGGTCAATAATTTTATTAGAAACTTTCTATTAATCCATAAAAATGATAAAAATTATGGTAAACTTACTTTGAGAGAGGAATTATAATATATATGAAAAATTGTGGTATCAGAATTTAAATTCATATAAACCATTTAATGAAATCAACATAGATAAAAAATAATTTTCAATAAAATATTATGATGGATAATTTGGTCAAATAAAAATAAATAAAAACATAGTGTTTTTTGGATGTTTTATCACATCATCCTTCTTCAAAATAATAATATTTAAAATCTTATTAAATATCTAGATTTAAATTTGATGGAAAAAAGAGGACATATCTCTTTTATTCATTGGAATAACCATATTGGAATATATTTTTTAATTTTTTGAGATATATTTTGGGAATAATGGGATATAAGAATAGATAGGAAATTAAGTATGGACTATAATAAAAAACTAACATATTTGAATAGATGAAACATGAAGGATTATTAAGAAATAAAGAAGAAAAAGTATAAACTTATGGAGTTCCTTCGAATTTATTTTCATATTTTTTATTATTCAGTTTAGTGGTTTGATTAATACCCCATATGATAATATCAATACTCATATAAAATAATGAATATAATAGAATTACACCTCCCAAAAAAATAAGGCTCATTCAAAATAATCTCAAGAGTGTGGGAGTCATAAAATTGTAAATGGGATCGATTAGAGTTATCTTGGTCACAAGTGACCCCCATATGTGTAATAAACTCAAAGAGAGATACCATATTACCTTTGATTTGTACATTATCAACCAAAGTAATCATACTTTTATTGAAAATATTGAGTATAATTAAATCATATGCATTAATCCAATCTAATATACTTTAATTAGGATCACAATATAATGTTATTCATAATATTATATCCAGATCATCATCCATGTCCAACAACTCAAATCCATCTTCTAGTTATTCCAGATATAGTATTTGAAATATAACATTAAATCTTCCATTATTGTCCTCCATCACCATTATAGAGTATATTATAAGGAGTAATACTTGGCATAGGGAAGCATGTTCAATATTTTTATATTCAATAAAATTTATTCTATAATGATGGAATTAGAAACCAAGATCATGGAAATGTGTCTTCAGGTTGTCATTAGGCCCACATTTAAGCATGAAAAATACATGATTTTTTATTAATGAAAATTCAAAAATTTCTGCCTATTTCATGTCACCTCGTCCTTCATCAAACAACTAATATAGATAACAATTATCTTTTAACATTTCATCATAGTTTTATGATTTTATTAAAATTTAATTTACACCATTACCATCATTATGATATGTATTTTAATTTGATACTTCATTTCATGATGAATCTAGTGAGGGTTCTTCTATCTCTTTTTTATCCTAAAAAACATGGTGCATCTTCATATGAGGTGGGTTTTCTATCCACCCCTCATTTTCACTATTACCATTTATCCCAACACCATATCATTATTGGATTTCATGAACAGACCTAACATTGATAAATTTTTTTAAATTAGTTATCATAATAGAAGAGTTGTTTGGAGTTGCCTAATTGCAAGATTTAATCGTTACCTGAACCATTGTAGAGCCAGATACCCTAGTTCATTCTAAATATCACATATTACCTATTCAAATTTACACTATTGATTAATATTTTTCTTCCTACAGTAGAGTCTTAAAAAGTTCATAATCAGCAAGGCATTATTATAATAGACCTCTAAATAATATTCCATTATAGCTCTATTAACATTACCATCTTCCAAGGTGCCACGTCATTTAGATCACTGATACTTTTAAGAGAAACAAAAAAATTTCATCATCCATGAATAAACATTATGTGAATAATTTTTATATTATTTTTTTAATTTTAATATAGGTTACCAATATTTTGAATAATTTTGTATTCCATTAAAAATGAATTGCTAAAATTTTTAGTAAGTTCATGTGTTTCTTGGATTGGATGTTATTCATTACAAAACTCTCTTAATAAAAAAATTGATTTATTTTATATACCCTATAATTCAAATACATAATTTGAAGCTTTTATATTCAAACTAATATAATATAAACCACTTTTTGATAATTCATGGAATAAAAAATCTAACTTTATAGGATGAATATTAAATTGAATGTACTATGAAGAAATAAGAAAAAAAAGGATTTTTGAAACATTCCACTAAAAGTATGATTTTTTATATTTTAAAAGTTATTATTTAATAAATCATTCTTTCATTTAAAATTATATTTTTGGATTTTTATAATTATTCATATTTTGAAATTATATTTGGTTGAAATAATAATATGATCATTTAGTTGTTAATTTTTTTTTCATAACAATATTTTAATGGTATATTTATTTTACTTTTTAAATAATAAATATAATAAAAAATGATAAAAAAATTGAAATAAGATTATATATTTTAAATGAGAATTTACAAATTTAAATTAAAAAAATGACAATTTCTAGTTATGGAGTAAATGTAGGATAATATATTCCAGGATTTATTTTTCCATGAAAATATCAAGGTGGTCAAATTTTAAAGGTTAATTTTATATCAAATTAATTCTATTTATGTGAATGAAAATTAAAAATTTTACTCCATCAACGAAATAATATGTAAAAAATTATTAATAAATTTACTTTGATATTTACTCATTGTGAATAATATTAACCATAATATTTTATTACCATAGTTATGGTTTAATTTGTTTTAATGGGGGATAATAAAAAATTTAATCATTAAAATTACCTATATGATTCCTAAATTATATTAGTCAAATTTATTTTGATCATATAATATATTGCATTAACAATTACCTAATATGGACGCATTTCACTAATAAGGTGACTATATAATATTTTTATAACATAAAAAATTTTAAATGTGCCACCCACCTCACTTATAAAAGGAAACCTTCTCTCCAAAATTATTTAAACAACTCTAAATCAATTTATATCAATAAAAACATAGAAAAATCCCTCCCAAAAATCATTTTCTATTTTATTTCGGTATTTTCGAATTCACTAATTGTAGATTCCTTAAGATGAAATCTAATAGATCGATTTCAAAGAGTGTGGAATCATCATAACTAATGAATTTCATTTTTATTCATATCATTACACCTTATAATCGTTTACAAATATAAAAATATTAAATACAAATAGATTACATTATGTAAAATAGACAATATTTATCAATCTCATTCTCCATAAAATGCGAAAAAATCATCAATCGTGTGTGTGGAGGACCACCATCTTACAAATATATGTAATTTTTTCATTACTAACTCACATGGATGGTCATAAAAAATATAACTAATGGATATATATAATATTTATACAACAATTATTCTTCTATAAATTTAAAATACCATATAATATGTGACATTTCCACTGGTTAATAAAATGATAACATCGGTTTGGTATAAGTTTGGACTACTACCTCTATGATGTAAAGTCATTCAATTTTCATGACCCTATTTATTTAATGATAATAAACATGTATATAATAAATTTTTATGGTTTAAATATCATGAATAAGTTTGATATATGATATATCCACGATCAAAAAACATGGGCATAAAAGTTTAACCAAATCATTCATGGGAAATGAAATTTTTTTTTCTGAAACAGTGGTAATAATTAATGATTATTAAAAAAAGGTTATAATATGACAGAAGTCAATAAAATATAATATTAATCATGTTTATATGGGTTTTTTTATTTTTAATAAATATGTATTTATTATAATGTATGTGAAATCAATTTAAAATAACTGGTAGCCAAAGGTGAGGGATTTTATCATAATTTCGACTCCATTGAGACATGTATTATTTTATGCCCTTATTTTTAAATTTTACCCACTGTGTAATTTATATATAAAATTTTTCTGGAGGTAAAAATTTATATCATAATTTCATTTTTTTACGATTATTAATATTTTTCATGATAGAATTTTATAATATATTCCTCAAAGACTAGTTCAATTTTTATATAATATATATATTTAATTACTTCCCAGTTTAATCTACCTTTTTCACTCCTTTCATTTTGAACCATTAATTGAACTACCTAAAATTAAATTAAATCTTATTTATCTTTTTTATTAGTTGATTTTTCATCGATTTCCATATTTTTAAAAATTGTTTTAAAGGTTTCTTTTTATACACATAAATGATTTATTATGGTTATTTTTTGTTATCGATGAATTTTTTCAATAATTTAATCTAATATTTTTATCATTTTTTGATTGTTTCATGTTTGACATTTTATAAAGAGTTGGAATAAGGGTTTCATTTTAATGTATATGGTTTTGAATGATTTTCATATTTTCCTAACTATTTTTGTGTATTTAAATTTATTAATAAAATTTTAATGCTTTTTTAATGACCATTATTTCATGAAAAATTAATTAATATATTTATTCTTCTATTATCATAAATTCTATAAAATTCATTATAGAACAAAAATTCTACTTTTTAGTTGAATTTATGATTATATATCATCAATATATTAATATGTTTGTTATTATCATTGTCTTCAATCATTGAATTTATCATGATCATATTTTCACATGAAAATTGTAAATCATTATATCAAGGATATGCTTGTTTCCTAAAACGTATTCCATTTACACATAAGGTTTAATCCTTTGAAATTTATTGGATTTAATATATATGTATCAATATTCACCATTCATAAATAAAAAATATTATATATTGAAAATTCATATTTTTTAGAAATTTAATTTATCATCAAATAGATATTTAATGAACTTGACATGCCATTATGGGTGGGGCGTAATTATATATGTTTTCTTGATGCATCAATATGTCTCATGATTGAAACCAATTACATGACATTTTTGAACTGTTTTTTGGTCCATACATACCAATATTTGATAATATGTTAGAAGAATTATTTGATCCAAAATTTCGACAATATTCATTTTATTTTTGGGAATTTAATAATTTTTTATTTTAATATATTGATATTGTCGATGGATTCATTTAAAACACATGTTATTGATTATATGACATGTGTTTTCGATTATTTACCTTATCATACTTGTTATTAAATATTTATTCATGATATATTCCAACGATTCATCCATCATTGATCATTTAATGTCACACTTATTTTGTTCATTTCAATTTAATTTGAAGAAGAAATAATCAAATGTTTTTTAGGATGTATATTATTTACTTCTGTTACATTATATATTTCATTTTCAATATAAAGTGGGAATTATGAATGTATCTAGTTCATAAAGACTATTAAAATAATAAATCCAATGATATGTGAACCCTTATACCTTATTCCAATATAATAAAGTATACATCATCTTTATGATATATGATTGGTATTTAATACTATTTGATTTAGGTAAAATATAATAGCCGCCATGAGAATTAAATTTAGAAAGAAAATATTGGATAACATAAAACTATAAAATTCTATAATGATATGTCTATATACATTATACTATAATATGTTTTGGTAAAAATGAGACTATTTGGTTTTCGATTAAAAATAATATGTTCATAGATATTGTAAGTAGATGTGGTATTGGCTTGCAAAAATCAAGGGGAAGTAATCCAGAAAAGAGTTAGTCAAGTATATCATGACCATAATTATTGTTCTCAATGAGTGAGAATATAACTCACAACTTTTTTTTTTGATCTTGAGGGATATTAGTGTGTTAATTACAATATAATTTACAATAAAATTAGAAACATTTTTAAAAAAAATCGAAATAGGGATATTCCCAATGAAACAAAATGTACAGTTTTTATATTATATGTGCATGAATTTTAATTTTTTCTCAATGTTACACCAAATATATATATATTATTATTTAATATTTACAATGATATGAAATAATATAAAACATTTATTTTTTAGAACTTTTTCATAGTGGAAGGAATTTTATTGATACTCAAGACCGATGTTTACATTTCCATAGTATGGAAAATAATATTACTAGTGTTAGAGAAAAGATTATTATAACCACATTAGGGAATGTAATATAGGTTATTAATTTTCAACCATAAAAATATGGAAAATCATTATTTTCGATGAAAAGATACAACAATATTGGATTGATTCATATGATACAAACAGCCACCATCATTCTGATCCACTTATCAAGTGGTAACTGAAGAGTGAATTAAGAAAACTCAAAAAAAAATTATCCAAAGGATTGAATGAAAGGGAAAAATTTTATTTTGGATATTTTTTTTAATTTTTATTATTGTCAATTGTCTTTGATTATCTAGTAAAATTTGTAGCATGAAGACATATAACAATTCGAATTGAGATATTTAATATTTATATTATATAAAAAATATTTCCTTCATTGGGAAAAAAGTAAAATGATTATAATAATACTAAACTAAAATAAAAAGGAAGAGGAAAGAGATGTTGTGTATGATTAAACATATAAATGAATAGAAAGGTATTATATTTTTTATATATTTAATCCTTAAATCAATATTGGGAATTTTTTGTAGGGCTTAAGATAGGCCTTGAGAGAAAATGACATTCTCAGTCATTTCATAATATGATGAAATTTTATTATGCAATAATAATAAATTTTAATTAGTATCTCGATAAAATACCTTAATGTGCAATAATGTGAATTAAAATATCTATTATCTATACTAAAATTGGATTCTTCCATGATAACATGTCACCTTCCCAATCCTCCACGTCACCCTTAATTCCCTATTTCTCCCCCCAAATCCAGAAAATTAACCTTCTTTCCATTCCATCCCTAATCGGGATTTCCCTCTGTCTCATGCTACCCTCCCCGAAACCCCTCCCCGAAACCCCTCTCTCCAATCCCCGCTCCCTACTCTCCCGTTCCTGCTCCCCTCCCCAAATCCCTTAGGTTCCTTCTCTCCTCCTCGATTCTACTCTCCTTCCCCCTTTCCGATTGTCCCCTCCATCCCGCATTGTTCCCCTCCCTGAATCACCTCTCATTCTAAGTCCAAACCTAAACGCATCTCACTACACTGCCTCGATTCATCGCTACATATTAGGGGTTTGGTTCATTTATCTCTTCCATCCCATTTGCAGTGATCTATTATCTATGCTAAACTTGGCTTCTCCCATTCTAACGTGTCACCTTCCCAAGCCTCCACGTCACCCTTACATACCTATTTCTCCCTCCAAATCCAGAAAATTTACTAGCTTTCCATTCTATCCCTGATTGGGATTTCCCTCTGTCTCGCACTCCCCTCCCCGAAACCCCTCCCAGAAACCCCTCTCCCCTCTCCCTGCTCTCTGATCTCTCATTCCTACTATCCTCCCCAAATCCATTAGGTTCCTTCTCTCCCCCCGATTATCCTCTCATGCCCCCTTCCCGATTATCCCCTCCATCCTGCACCGTTCCCCTCCCTTAATCTCCTCTTAGTCTACCTCCAAACCTAAACGCATCACACTGCGCTGCCTCGATTCATCGCTCCATATTAGGGTTTTTGTTCATTTATCTCTTTCATCCCATTCGCAGTGATTCCAATAGGGTTACGCCTCAACATTTACCTTCACTCCTGGATCGTTCCGGCCTCTATGGTCGGATACCTCTACCTCATCAACTACCATGTGTGTGTTCGGCTTCCCGACCCACTCCTTCACGTTCTCCATACCAGCCTAATATATCTCCTTTTCCTTCTCTGCATCAGCATGCTCTGTGTCCTTTGTCTCCATATCAATCGCATGTGGATCTTACACCTCCCTGGATTAAATAGTGGTGAGCATAAATCGCAGTGGATTTTATTCTGCATCAAGACGATACTATTGTCATTGAGTTGGGGTTCTTTCAAAAGATTGGTTGTCAAAAAATCTTAATCGGGGGTCGAGGATCTCTGCATCAGCTAATGGCTTGGCTCGGTAACCCATTTATTGGTTCTCTTTACCTCCTCAACTACCGTTGAAATTTTCATCAGATTTCATTCATTCTAGGATTCCTTATTGTAAATTGTTTATTTGAGTTTTGATTTTTTTTTTCATTTTGGTGTTCTTTTGGATCTATAAGTCTGCGTTCATGGAAATGTTTTGAACATATATATGCATAGAGGATTTATTATGTTTGGTGTCATGACTGAATGTCTTTCTTTGCATTCAGGTTTCAGTTATGGACTCCCAGAGATCTCTTCTTGCCTGTAGGTATGTTTCACTAACCATGTAGTTATTTTCCAACATTCAAATACATTTTTTGTAGGGTGTATTCGATTTTTTGTAGGGTGTATTCGATTTTTCCTATAGGTATGTTTCACTAAATATGTAGTTACATTGTTTTTGATGGATGTGAGGTATGAGTTTGTTCCTATTTTATCATCTTAATGACAACATAGTTCTCCCTAATTATTGGCATGATTAATGAAAATGGATTTTTCCTTCAGGAAATAAGAAATGACTGGGGTCTACTATTTCAGCCTGATCACTGCCCGTGATTTCGTAGGCTCCTGAAACATTGTTTTATATTTTATATTATGTAAAAATATAATTTTTGATTCATTATATATACATTCTTACAGGTTATGTTCGAAACTAGCCTGATTGAACTTAAGGTAACATTAAAATGGCTGATTGGTTTGTTTTGTATAATTTTGATAAACATTTGGGTTGTCTCGATTTGCATGGTGGGGAGCATTTTAAAGAATAAAAAATTCTAAAATTGGTTCTATTGTGTATGTTTTATATCTAAAAATGATGTTTGTATTTCTAACTTGCTTTATATTCATTCTTTAACTTGATTTTTAATATGATTAATATGATTTTCCAGGAGATGAAGTCTCACTCACTTGGATATCATCAAAAATATTCCATTATTGACACACCCACAGGATTTTATCAAAAAGGTGTTTGAGTTGGTGGAGGGATAAGGTATGTAGCTTTATAAATTTTATGAAATTGTAGTCATTTTTTAAATTCATTAAACAATTAATTCTAAAATTTTATTTGTTTAAATATTATTTGCATTTCCTGATTTGATTTCCAATCTTTCTTCCGGGGAACAGTTCAAGTAATATTATTCTTCAAAGCATGAAATTAAATTAAGGTAACATTAAAATGGCTGAATGATTTGGTTTTTTTCAATTTTTAGGAACATTTTGGTTGTTTGTATTTTCATGGTGGTGATCTTTTTGAAGAATAGAAGAGGCTAAAATTGGTTCTGTTGTGTATGTTTTATATATAAAAATGGTGTCTATATTTCAAACCTACTTTAAATTCATTCTTGAACTTCATTTTCATTATGATGGATACTCTTTTGCAGAATATGAAATCTCATTTACCTGGATATATTCAAAACTATTACATTCTTGAAACACCCATAGGATGTTACTAAAAGGGTATTCGAGTTGGTGGAGGGAAAAGGTATGTATCTTTATACATTTTATGAAATTGTAGTTATTTTATAAATTCATTAAAAAATTATTTCTAAAATATTATTTGTTTAATTCTGATTTTCATTTACTTTTTTGATTTCCAAACTTTCTTTAGGTGAACAATTAAGTATATTTTGTTCTTCAAAGCATGAGTAGATCACGAGGCATTGAAGAAGAAAGTTCCTAGCTTATGCATATAATGAATAATGACCATCTAAATTATTTCTAATTAGGGAAAAAATATCATTTAATGCTTTCATTGCTTCATCAATAGAACTGCAATACACAATTTTTATAGGATGAACCAGTTAAGCTTCAAATACATAAATTGTGAAACATTATGAAACATTTAGTTTCCCCTTTGAAACTAAATTCAAAATTGTTCAGAAGATGAATGATTCAATCTACTTCTGAATATAATATATATATGTTTCTATAATACTGTATTCCACTGTAATTATTCCTGAAATAAATATCTTTAATTATGTTTATGGGGATTCTGAATGTTATAATGTTATTGAGTTATATTTCATCCCAGATGGGTCTTTCTGATTTTGAATTTAGATTAAATTTCATAAATATTTCTTAATATGTTGAAACCAGAAGGTCATATCAGAATAAAAAGGAATTGTTTCCCAAATTTTGTTATTATTTTATATATGATAGCAGTGGTTGTAGGTTGATCTATTATTCAGGATAAAAGAGTTCTCTGGCCTACACAATTGTATATGAAAGTGGTGGTTGAGCTCTGCCTGTTTAATATAAAATATTACCTTCATCATCCATCCATTTCAAACAATTTAAATCCATTAACTTTAGCATCCATCCATTTCAAACAATTGATTGTAGGAGGAAAGTGGCATAAAGAAATTACTTTTGTAGGAGAGTGTACCGATGAGGCATCACACCAGAGAGTGGGGGGGGGGGTGGAACCGGTGGGTCACATGTTGGAGAGTATAGTGGTGCTAGCGGGTTTCATGAGGGATGGAGGCTGAAGATGGAGTCTAAATGGGAAGGGAGGCCGCCGAATGGGGGAAGGGGTGCCACAAAATGGGGGAAGGGAGGCCGTTGGAAGGACAACCAGTATTGGGTTATACGCACTGAACATGGAAGTTAGAGGATATGTCACACTTCATAGGTGAGGGAAGGGGGAGAGGGAGAAAGGAAAAACCTATAAAATAATAGTACATTATCTATTTAATTGTTTTTATTTGCTTTTTCTGAAATCTTATATGCATTAAATACTGTTATGGAGTCTTCTCAATACAATTACCTTATTATAACATGTATACTGCTCAGTTTTATGGTTTTTTAGATTATTTACATACAAAATTTACATTATACACCAGTTACAAATTTTTTGGGGTATTATCTGGGCCAATACTAATTCCACACAAATGGTTTACAATACTAAAAGTCATTAATATTAATTCATGCATGTATATTTTGTATTTTCAGATTGTAGGAGGATAGTGGGGGTGTACCAATGAGGCATCACACTAGAGAGTGGGGGGGGGGGTGGCTCTAGTGGGTCACATGTTGGGGAGGAGGGTGGTGCTGGCGGGTTTCATGAGGGAAGGAAGCTGAAGATGGTGTCTAAATGGGAAGGGATGCTGCCAAATGGGGGAAGGGATGCCATAAAATGGGGGAAGGGAGTTTGCTGGAAGGCCAACCAGTATTGGGTTATACACACTGAATATAGAAGGTAGAGGATATGTCACACTTCATAGGTGAGGGAAGGGGGGAGAGGGAAAAAGGAAAAAAACACATAAAATTTATTTTTTCCTGTGCGTATGTGTTTTGCATCATCTCCCCTCTTTGAAACTTCCTTTCAAAGCCATGAATATATAACATTAATTCACTAGAAAAGGGAATCGATGATAGGATGTAACACACTTGGCTGACGTTATTTTTACTGGTCTGTTATTTATGTGGATACTGTTCATTTAGAGAAGCCTGTCATTTCTTAGGTCAGTGTTTCCATACATACTATTTCATTTATGATATAAGTGTTTTACATTCATGGTGTTTTACATTCACTGTGTTTTATAATGTTTTAAAAATATATATGTTTCAATATCCATTATGTTAAAAACAGAATCTATGAATTTGGTACTAAACATCTCATAAACAGGTTAGTGAACATTTAACACCAATGGATTATGGTATTTCACTGTTTTATTATGTATTTTTTTTATTATAAGAGGGTTAATAGGTTCATATTTTTTTCTAATTTGTGCACATTTTTTTTACAAACTGGTCCATCTTTTATTCCATATAGGTACATAGATTCTGTTAAATATTACTATCATGAGTATGTACAAAGTTTCTAGAGCCAATGAAGATTTCTTCTTTTCTGTGCGTATGTGTTTCGCATCATCTCCCCTATTTGAAACTTCCTTTCCAAACCCTGTAATGTGGTAGGCCAAGAGAACATGGCAGTGTACTGAAGAGGAAGAATATGGCTGGGAAGGTGTGAGCCTGGTGTAGTCCATGAATGACTTCAATATTTTTTTAGGTTCTGCATTTTTTTTGTTCTTCATTTTTCTTGCATTTGTCCTGCATTTTTCCGGCATTTTTTCTTCACATTTAGGTTCTGCATCATTTTTTCTACATCATTTGGGTAGGGGGAGGGGAGGGGTGGGTAGGGGAGGGGAGTTGTGAGGGGGATTCTGGGGGAAAAGATTGGGCAGGTGTGAGGGGAGGGGAGGGGAAGGGGCATGGCAGGTTGGAGGGGTGGGGAGGGGAGGGGAGGGTTATGGAATGGGGGAGGGGGGTGCTGGGGGGAAAAGGTTGGGAAGGGGGAGGGGAGGGGAGGGGCGGGGGGCTGGGTAGGTTGGAGGGGAGGGTAGGGGAGGGGAGTAATATGGCAGGGGGGAGGGGGTGCTGGGGGAAAGGTTGGGCATGGGGAGAGGGGGGAGGGGAGGATGAGGCCAGGGGGAGGGGGCTACTCGGGGAAGAGGTTGGGCAGGGGGAGGGGAGGGGAGGGGCAGGGCTGGGTTATGGTAGGGGGAGGGGGCTGCTGGGGGAAAAAGTTAGGTAGGGAGGAGGGTAGGGGAGGGGTAGGGGGCTGGGCAGGATGGAGAGGAGGGGAGAAAGATGGCAGGGGGAGGGGTGTTGGGGGAAAAGGTTCGGATGGGGAGGGGAGGGGAGGGGAGGATGAGGCCAGGAGGGAGGGGCCTGCTGGGGGAATAGGTTGGGAAGGGGGAGGGGGAGGGGCAGAGCTAGGTTATGGAATGGGGGAGGGGGCTAATGGGGGAAAGGTTTGGTCATGGGGGAGGGGAGGGGAGGAGCAGGCGATGGGCATGTTGGATATTTCATTCATGTCCATTTATCGGTGACATTAATACTTACTATGCATAATTAGGTTGGATATTTTATTCATGTGCATTTCATCAATAGGTGAGTGAACATGTAACACCCATGGATTAAGGTATGTCACTGTTTTATGATGTATTTTTCATATTATAAGAGGGTTAATAGGTTCATATTTTTTTTCTAATTTGTTCACAATGTTTTTTTTCAAAAAGGTCCATCTTTTATTCCATACTGGTATGTAGATTCTATTAATGATTACTATCAGGATTATATATTGAGTTACTATATCGAATGAATATTTCTTTTTTTTTCTGTGTGAATGTGTTTCACATCATCTCCCTCATTGAAACTTCCTTTAAAAGCCCTGAATGTAGAAGATTATTGCACCGGAAAAGGGAATCCATGATAGGATGTAACACCCTTGGCTTATTTTATTTTTACTGGTCTGTTATTTACGTGAATACTGTTCATTTAGAGAAGCATGTCATTCCATAGGTCAGTGCTTCTATACATACTATTTCATTTATGATATGAGTTTTTTACATTCATGGTGTTTTACATTCACTGTGTTTTATACTGTTTAAAAAAAATAAATGTTTCAATATCAATTATGTTAAAATCTAAATCTATAGATTTGGTACTAAACATCTCATAAACAAGTGAGTGAACATTTAACACCCATGGCTTATGGTATTTCACTGTTTTATTATGTATTTTTTTATTATAAGAGGGTTAATAGATTCATATTATTTTGAAATTTGTTCCGAATGTTTTTTTCAAAAAAATTCATCTTTTATTCCATAGTGGTAAGTAGATTCTGTTAATGATTACTATCATGAGTATTTACAAAGTTTCTAGAGCCAATGAAGATTTCTGATTTTCTGTGTGTACATGTTTCGCATCATCTCCCCTCTTTGAAACATCCCTTTCCAAACCCTGTAAAGTTGCAGGACATGAGAACATGGAAGTGTACTGAAGAAGAAGAGAATATCTGGGAAGGTGTGAGCCTGGATCGGTCCATAAATGACTTGAAATTTTTTTTAGGTTATCGTATTTTTTTGTTCTTTATTTTGCTTCAATTTTCCTGCATTTTTTCGGCTTTTTGGCTTCATTTTTATGTTCTTCATCATTTTCTCATCATCTTTTGGGAAGGGGGGAGGGGAGGGGAGGGAAGGGGAGTGGGGAGGAGCTACTGGGGAAAGTATTGGGCAGGGGGAGGGGAGGGGAGGGGAAGGGACTGAGCGGGTTGGAGGGGTTGGGATGGGAGGGTAGGGTTATGGACGGGGGGAGGGGGCTGTTGGGGGAAAAGGTTAGGCAGGGGGAGGGGAGGGGAGGAGAAGGGGGAGTGGAGGAGAGGGGCAGGGGGATGGTCAGGTGGGAGGGGAGGGGAGGGGAGGGGAGGAAGATGGCAAGGGGGTGCTGGGGGAATGAGTTGGGCAGGGGGGAGGGGAGGGGTTGATGAGGCCAGGGAAGAGGGGGCTGTTGGGGGAAGAGGTTGGGCAGGGGGATGGGGAAGGGAGGGGCATGGCTTGGTTATGGAAGGGGGGAGGGATTCTGGGGAGAAATGATGGGCAGGGGGAGGGGAGGGGAGGGTAGGGGGCTGGGCAGGGTGGAGGAGATGGGAGGAAGGAAGATGGAAGGGGGGAGGGGTGCTAGAGGAAAAGGTTGGGAATGGGGGAGGGGAGGGGAGGATGAGGCCAGTGGGGAGGGGGCTGGGGAAGAGGTTGGGCAGTGAGAGGGGAGGGGCATGGCTTGGTTATGTAAGGGTGGAGGGGGCTTCTGGGGAAAATGTTGGGCAGGGGGGAGGGATGGCGAGGGACAGGGGCTGGGCAGGTTGGAAATTTTATTCATGTCCATTTCTCGGTGACATTAATACTTATTCTGCATATTCAGGTTTTCTGATGTTATATACTTATGTTGTATATATTCTTATGTTTTATTTTTATGCTGCATATTCAGGTACTCATATGATGTGTTGAACAAGGAAGATTCTAACCAATCTTATATGGTGATGAAAATATGAAATGCATTCGGAACATCTTCTACTTGCTGGAAAATTACTCCATGTCTAAAAATCACTACATCTCTATTTGTGGATGAAAATTTTTTTGTATTATAAAGAATCCTCAACACATCTCTTATTTTTTATTAGATAAACTATTCCTTATGTAACTTCTCTTCAAATTTGTATTTCATAGTGTGCAATATTGTTTTCCTAAATGCAGTTTATATTGGAGTCGGGTTTCCACCCTTGAATATTCCAAAGTGTTTCACATTATAATTGATGTATCTTAATTTCACATTTTATATTGATGTATTCTTAATATATTCACTTATAATTACAAATTATTCACCACTAATTTGCGAGTAAAATACATCAAATGTTACAGTTTCATCGCAACTCATACAAGTGGTACTCTTAAGAAGACAGATAATAAACTATTATGTTTTATAAATAGTAATCTATAGTTAATAATAAGAATTATTTTATAGTGACATGCATTGGATGGGAGGAGTTCTAGTATATTATAATAAAGTAATAGATAATAATTCATATAATAATTCAGAAATGATAATAAGTACATCATATAAAATTTATAGATGAAATATCAAAGAAAATCGTTTAAATGAATTGGTGTTTATTTAATTTATAGAGATAGCGGTCATATGGTTAATGAATGAAATAGAAATTAAGATACTACTACAATTTATTATATCAAATATAGATAACTAATATATTATTAAAATTAATATCTAATATGTCAGTAGAGCATAACAAAAAATGTCCAAGGGACATATTCCATGAATATAAATTCACTACATATGATGATGATCTTTATAAATTAGTTGTACATGTTTCATAAATGATAGATTCCTATTTATTGGAAGGATTAGTGAAAATAAAATATTTAAAAATGGTGATCATCTTGATCCATAGATCTATGACCATATTTGCCTTGGTGTTGTCTAGTGGATATGTTTGATCTATAATGGGAGCATTATGTGGTGCTTGTATAAGAGGTCAAGGTGCAGAAATACCAGGAAATGAAGTGTGACTGTGCTCCTCTTACTAAAGGGTAATATTTTTATGAATCATTGTGTGGTGCCTCCAAAATTGGGAATTAATATCCCGCACCATTAGTCACCCCAAAATATGTCTTATGAGTGTGTATCATATTTTTTTGATGATGTAGAATCACATTTATGATTATTATATATTTTTAACATACCAATTCATTTTTGAATCACTACAACGAAAAGAGAGAAACCATGTTACAATTGTGATATAAAGGCCAAACATGGCCAATGTTGGGATTTAAATAACTATATGATGATCTTGTTTGGTATATGGAACTTTAACACTGTCTGAAATAATAAAAGCGAACCCTTGAAAATCATGGAACACTAGAAACATTCTTTATAAACTAATTGACTTCAAAATATCATAACATTATGTGAGATTTAATCTATTTACAATGAATAAATCCTCTGAAAATGATTGGATTAGATTGTATGGAATGAGATAGGTGTTCTTTAATATAATGATTTAAAGTTAATTAGTCAATTTCAAGGACACTATATTGAATATTTATAATCACACTATTCTTATAGATGTTGTTTTCTATGGTCATATTATCATGAAACTTATCCTACAATCCATGTCTCTAGAGGTGATAAAACCAATAAATAGTGATTGGATGCTAAAAAAATGTGGTGTACAATAAATGTAAATCATTATGTTAGTTCTGATAGATTATGTGGAATTATATATATAATTTTATATTAATTCAAAGATAAGTTAAAATTCATACGATTGAAAAATCACGATCCTAGGAAGTGGTTGTGAAGACTTAAAAGGGTATAGTAAATAATATATAAAACAAAGAACACTAACATATGGATTCCACAAAAATATTATTTAATGATAATTGTAAATCACCTTTTACTATTTAGGGGTTAAAAAATATGAATAATGAATATGATACTTCTGTTGTGTTGAACATACTTTTACTCGAACAATTTTTGGTGAAGACATTAATAGAGTGACTGATATTATTCTATAGGGAACTATACTTCCACCAATAGATATATAGAATATGGGTTGTTTGGAATGATATTATCTTATCCTACCACTCATATAAGGATATAATGTATGAACACACAAGATAGAGGGTTCTCATTTTCATATTTAACATATAATAACATGCATGGACCTAGAATTATTGATAACATTATATATGGGACATAATCCCCACATAATGAAAAAGAATATATCATGCTTCCAATAATAATGATTCAAAATATTTCTATAGAAATTATTCTATTTCAATGAAAACATATGGATTACATTATAATGGTAGAATAAGAAGAGGAAATGGAGGCCCTCTTCATCGTGGGTTCCTAGTGTTCCCTAGCAAATGATGCTGGATCTATGGATGGAATTAATGATTTATCTAAAACCATCATCAAAACACCCTCAACTCATGGTTACAGAATTCCCAATGTATTAATGAATAAATTTCAGACTAGAAGTATATTAAGGAATGTTTGTGGTTTAACTAATACATCATGAAAAAATAAGTAAAGGAGAAAGAGAAATAAGTGGATTGTCAAATCGTAATTTTGTTCAAAATGAATGCCCCAATTTCCAATTTTTAGGGATTGAAAAACAATGAAATAGAGAACTCCATTCATTTAAATATACATTTTGAAGACAAAATATTTTTGAAATTTTAAATGCATGATATTTATTCTCCATTGGGATTATAGGTCCTAAAAAAATTTGTTATTAGTTTATTTTTTATCAAAGATTTCCAACATTTGTAGATAATCTAGGTGTATTTTTTCACTCTTTAGTAAAAATGACTACACATTAATTATGATATAGAAAATGATAACATTCATTAAGAAAAAAATTAATATTGTAATGTATTTCTCTTTTATTTATTCTACAAATATATACGAACATATATATTATATATATAAAAACATTTTAATGATCAAGGATTGTATATGCCATCCGTGTATTTTATTTGGAGGCGTCAAAAAAATTTCTATCCTCTTGAGATAATTGGTATTGTCAACAACTATATAACCCATTAAGATGTTCATGACTTGTTTGGATGATAATGATCAAATAAAGATATGTTTTTTTTCTGAAAATAGTCATTATAAAGAAGATATTAAAACAATGTCCAATAAGATTGATCATGACTTTAAAATTGATATGGATCTGGATAAGTGGGATTAATTTTCCAAAATCTCACTTTTTAAAATCAATGATAACCATCACCCAGTACCTTTTACGTGCATGTGTTCCGAACTAAAATTACAAATCTGTTTTATATTTTACAATGTATGATATTTACTTACTGGATGTTAGAGAATTATCCTAATATTTTTGGGATCTACAGTGTACAAAAACATGGTTATTTATTTTATTTTACAACTGGTTAATTTAAAATATAAACTAACGAGATGGACTAAAGATACATTAAGTGGATTGGAAAATAAAACAGTCTCTCTAGAGGCCTCTATTTAGTAGATTCTAGAGGCTTCCACTAAGGAATAATTAAATTTGGATAAATAAGAATAAATTTAAATTTTATTCAAGTTAACATACATTCTCTCGATGAAATAAAATTTAGAAATGGATTAACTGTAAATAAAATGTCTCATGGATATGAATATAATTAAGATAGTTAGTAATGTGATTAGATAATTTTTTTATTAAATGTGGATGAGAAAATATTTTATGATACAGATTTAATTTTATAGCATATTATTTCGCACTACTCTATGCAATTAAATGTTCCTAGAATACAAAGGGAGTAGAAGGAAGGAATATTTGAAAAATATTTTTTTACTATAGAAAATAACAATCTAAATAGTATCCCTATAAAATTTTAAATAATTTATACCATTTTAATCATTACAAAAAATTTACTAGGCCCTTATGGAATATCAAATTACTCTTCATGAACTTTTTGTAAGTAATACATGTGGATAATTGTAATATATTATCCTCATTCATTATTAGTTTAATTATTGAATATGGTCTCAATTCCTAATTTCTCTATTTAATTCCAAATGTTGAAAATGGATATGACAAGAAACTATTCAATAATATTTTCCTTTTTAACAGTATTTACATACTTTTTAGAAAAATTATAGAAAATAATATTTTTGGAATTTTTAATAAAAATACCTCTTGTTTTCTATTTATTTCCATAGTAGATTTATTCAATAATTAATTGTCACTAATTCAAGGTGTGTAAAATTTCATAATAATTAACATACATAATGTATTATTTCTCTCAAAATATTCATTGAGGATGAATTTGGAATAATTGATTGGAATATCAAATATAATGTGTCACATAGTTTTGGCTATTATAGATCATTTTTTAGTTGGGTGATGCATTATTTTTTTATCATCTCACATCTCACTAATCATCATTGGTTATAAATATGTGTTTTTAAATATCTCTATAGTGGTGAGAAAAGTGACCACTATAAAATATTAACAATTTTGTAATTGAATATTTCCTTATTAAAATTATTTCTGAAATGGTTGAACATGGAATGATTAAACCTATATAATCTTCAAGGTCACTTATTGAAAAAAAATAATTTTTTCTATACAGAAGGAATAATTCATTTTATGAAAGGACTAAAAATTAATATAAGTTTCCTTAAATACAATAAAAAAAATTTGAAATTTATATCATAAAAATCTATCTTTTTAGAAAACTCATTCATTAAAACTGGGAACTGATTCCCACATTCCATAAAACAGAATATTTTTCCTAAAAAATAGAATTAATGATGGATTCAATACATTTAATTATCATGTGGTAAATTTAACATGGGTACACCTAAGTAATAATATTTAATGTATATTTTTAATTAGATCAAGAATCCACTATCAATATGGATATGTATGAATCATTCCATGGATGACATATTATGTTCTGTAAATTTCATAATGTTCTCAAAACCAGATTATTCCATTATTATTTTTAGAAGGCTCATAGGATTGGAGAGGAATAAAAATGTTTTATATAAAATTTAATTTATATTGGATACATGTTGGAATTTAATGTGGTAACCATCCTTAAAAAAAATTCCACAAATATAAAATAGTGTTTTAGAAATCAAGAATATCCACTTTCATAATGAAGATGTTCAGGTTCATATCAAATATAATATAATAAATAGTAATTCAAAATATATAGGATTTCATAGTTAAATATTATATGAAGTAGGAGGAATTGTAATGATATTTATATGGAATATTATATATTGAAATCATTCAAAATAACAAAAGATATAATTATGATTTTATCAATATGGACTTTTTGCTAATATTTATCTCTCAAATTATAGACTAATAATTGGACTAGACATCCTCTCTATGATTTGTATCCACCAAAAGATTTATTATATGATTTCCAGATATCCATTATATTTCTCATTGAGACATGTCAACAAAAAATATAGGATGAAATTTAGATCAACATTATTGGTTAAATGTTTACAATTATTTTTCATTTCATGGTTTTGGATCCTATCATAAATGACAAGATGAATCGTTAGAACTTATAACCACCTTTGTACCAGTTATTTAAAATGGTACATGGATTGAATTAATAAAATCAATAAATCCTAGATGAGGACCACTATATTAACTATTATATTAATATTGGAAATAAAATATCCTCTATTTAATTATCACAATAGTTTTTTGTCCCACGTTTTTCCCTATGTATTATATGAAATAATCACATAAAGGTTGAAAAACTACTATTTATCTTTTAGGAAACTAACTAAACCCCAAATAAGAATATTTATTATATATTATTGTTATGGATAATACTCATACACTCTCTATAATGAATTTTGTTTTATTTCAATGGAGTAAACATATCTCCCCAGCATCGAAGCATCTTTTAGTTATATAGGATGAACTCATGAAATTGGTTCAGTTTTTCCAAAACACTACTTTATATAGAGGATCTTTTTTCCATTCTCATTATGTGACAGTATATATTGTGGTTATAGTTGAGGAATCAAATTGTTTTAAATGTTGACATTTCAATAAAATTGTATTTTAATTCATATATCTCTGAGTTATATTTACTTCTATAATATACAAGTTGTCCAGTGGGGGAATTAATTTGACTTAGAATCCTCATTTAAGAAAATAGATTAAAATAAAATCGTATGGTTCATCAATTAGATAAAAATAGATCTTCATTATATGGTAAAATTTTTATTATATTAAAATGGAAGGATTCTTGGTGTTTATATGGATTATCTATAATATCATCATCTCATGATGTAATAAAGAAATGTGTAACTAAAGGTATTATATTTACAAAAGGGAATGGTTGGATGAATCCGTGGATGAATCTGTGGATGAATCCGTGGATGGAATGTGGGTCCACTGTTATCACACAATTTGTCACAAATGGTACATTAAATATGACATGGATAACAGCCTTTATTTGGATTTAATGTATTGATTTTATGATGGATTTACATTTATTTATATCATATGTTTATCAAGAGTAAAACATGGTGTAAGATTTTATTTCAAAAAAAATAATAGATAGGAGTCTCACATTGTCATATGAGCTTACATTTGATTTTTTTTCATGTCATTAGGTAGATAATAATAACACTATATTATTCAAAGATCAATAACATCAAATTTTTTATAAACAAATTCATTGTTTATTCTAGATGTGAAACCCTAAAAATAGATTTAAATTATAATAAATCTTTATTTCATTCTATATCCTTTCACCCTTTTATATCTTCCAATATTTCTATAGAAATAAAATATTTCCATGTACATTAAGATGGTATTTTTTAGATAAGAATAATGGTTAGAATATGACAATAATAACTATGTTTTAGTCTGTTACCATTATAAATCATAAATAGAAAATATTTTTATAGATGATTATTATTGTAAAATATTATTCCTTATAGTTTGTTAATATGAAGTGATTGTTTAAATTTTCAACATAGTTGATGGTTCGTTATTAAACCTTCTATAAAAATAGAATTTAGAGAGATAATGAATATTATTTGATTTGTTTGATATGTTTTCATACATTAATGGAACCTCTATTGTATGGATATGCCTTGGGATCTATATGGTTTGTAGTTTTAGTTTGGTGGGAAAAAATCTACGGCACACAGTGGGAGCATAATTAGTTCTAACAATTCCATCAACCTTTCAAACTATTTTTATAAAGAACAAGGTTTATTTAACCTATTTGGGGGGGTGTGGTTAATCATTTGGAACCTGTAATATATGTTGAAGAGGAATTCAAATTTTTTTACATTGTTTGGAAAACCATGTGCACCAACTATGTAAAACTATGTGCCTCAGATAGTGAGGTTGGAATGTTCATCTCAAGGGTTTGAGAACCATGGGGCCTAAATATGAAACTCAGCTATAAATTAATATGGACCATTTCCCCCTAATTAATTTTTAATTGTTCACTAATATGATCACACATTCATTCGTAACCCCTCAAATTGTGGCCTCTTTATATCCACTTTTCTTAGGTGATTATCCCACTTTTGTTGGTTGATTTTAGTGTTATCACTTGCTATGATGATCCATTGGTGATTCTATAACTTATATTCCCCGATTTTTATCTCTCTATAGATTATAGTTCGTCTTGGTTTAGCAAATATAATATATTTTCAATGAAATTTTCTATTTTTATATTTCCTTCCAATTCATGTCGATGTTATGTTTTACAAGTAATCTGTAGAAATCTGTATGATAGAGTTAGGTGGTATTATTTTTTACATATAGTATTGTTTATTTTTATAGAAAATGGGTTTTATGGTAACATCGATTAATTTTTACAATCCTTGAATTAACTAAATTTGTTTTTTCATATGTTTTATTCATGAAAAAAATTATTTTAAATTGTTATCCATGTATTGGTGGGTAAAATTCAAATGCAAATCCATAAATTATTTTTTCAAAAATTTAAATATAGTTTTTTAAAATTAATTATTTTTAAATGGAATTTCAACACCATTTGTTAAATAGAAAAAAATAAATTGATCACTAGTTAATTCCTTGTTAACTAGTGTGGGGGTTCTGAAATAGTGATTTTTTTGGGATATGTACATAAGAATGTCGAACCCTGTCTTCCAAATGGTGGATTTATTTTCATGTTTCTAAACTGAATTTTAAAGAATGTAATTTTTTATGTGAAACGTATCCATGGAAATAATTTGTTAAAGAATTATATTTTTTATTATGAGTTGATTTAAAAAATGAAAATTCCCATTGGTGAATTGAATTGTTATTAAAATAAAAAATACAAAATGGGACCTTTAATATAATCATTAGTTTTTTTGATTATATGATTGGTAAATACACATACAAGTAAATTATTAACATGGTGTGAACGATTTACAATATAGACAGTAGAGTTTTATATTAAGCATTTGTGAAATATACCTTCAGTGATTACTAGAAATTATAGTTATCCTTGATTGAAAAATGCACCTAGTGGATGATGGAATTCAAGGTTATCCTAGGATGAATGATATATTCACGGAATAGTGTGAATTTGGATTAACTTATTTTAAACACATCCCCTAGGGGACACTGTGTTTTTATAGTTTTTGTAGGTTAAACACTACACTCAGGGGATATAGGTCCCTTTGAAAGGGTATATTTCCCTTGGATACCGATTTAGTAATGGTATGGGTATATATAATATAGTCGATAGTGGTTTAATAAGAACAAAAATAATGACATACTCAGAGTCACCTCATCATTGTACAAAGTAGTGTTGTTACAATATCACAGTGAACATGGAGCCCTAGTCTAGTAATAATTTTATGAATTATATCTAAAAAATTAAATTTTTGAAATTTGAATTGTTTAGATTGACAACTAGCGCATGAACTATATTAGTGAAATTTTTTTGGGTCATTGTTACTGGTGTCTGATTGATTTTCAGACACATATTTCTTAGGACACCACATAACATGGATCAAAAATCACCTGACTATATACATGAATGTTATTGTTTACTGTATTAGATGTTAAATTTTATGTTACATTGAATGTTGGAGTACAGTATGGTCCATGGGTCCTGGTAGGAAAATAGATTATTTTTGGGTTGAGTATTATTTTTTTACATTATCCATTATCAATGTGTCTGATATTCCATGGATGACCTATCTGAAATGTGTATCATTACATTGGTTACCACATTTGGTCATGACATTTATTTTCAATGTTTTATTTAAATATTTCCTACTTACCTAGAGTGTTTGAGTTATATTATTTTAATTACAATTTCTACTCAGAAAATAATTTATAATATCCCCACATATCTTTTAGATACTCTCCCATTGTTTTAACCCTCTAGAATTTGGGGAGGCACTACTACTGTTTATAACATTTCACTGGTCTTGTATATGTCTATGGTCTTGGGAAAACATCTGTCACAAAATGATATCAGATACTGTTTTTTATTGTCTTAGTGTGGGAGGAAATTTTGAAAATAGAGTAAAAAATGTATGTTCTTGAAAATGAGCTTATTAAAGGGAGAAATAAAGCCATTTATTAGTGAAAACCTAGTTTTTATGTGATGGGACAAATTTTTCTTTGATTTATTTTAGTAAAATAGTATTTTATTGACACTAAAGTTGATGAAAATGATGTTTCATGGAATGATTTATTGTAATTTTATTTTTGTCACTGAATGTGAAGGTAATGTGGGTGTGTTAATGAAACATTATAGTCACAAATGGATTAAATTGATATCCATCATATTAGAAAATAGGTTTATAACATGACATTGTGCTACTTAAAATTTGTAAAACCTCATGATTCATATAAATTTTTGTTTTGTTTTTATAATGGGTATATTTTTATTTGTTTAAAATAGTCCAATTTATATCAACATATGATCTAATTTTTATTTAAACTGATGTGGGGTAGAATTTAATATGTTCATAACATGATATAGGATAATATCCCATATACTATTATACTGTTATACTACATAAAAAATTCCCATGATTATAATTTTACATTGGGACATATTAATGGATTGATTATGGTATGAGAAAAAAAATTCGATTTAAAAATTTGCAATGTGGTATCCTCTATTGATTTTGAGTGGTATAATATTTTTCCAAAACTATAAAATTTAAAAAATCAGAAGGGAATAAATATTCAGAATTGTGAATCCTATTATATTTTAAAAAAATGGGTCTTAAAAATGATAATGAATGTGTTATGAGTTTTTAAAAGTGGTGTTCGAAACTACGTTTTTAGTATAATTAGTTCCCAACTCATACATTTGCATAAATTAATCATTAAATTATCTTTAAATGTAATCATACCTCGAAATTATTTTTTGATATAAAATTAAATGAATTATTTCTCAGAATGGTTAATCAATATAGATTTATTATTATCACTCCTTAATAGTGATTCCCGATATCATATCAAATATAGATTGATGATAGACCAAAATGAAATTTATGTCGAATATACCATAAATTGATACATTTTTAATACACAATTTCCATTCTATATTTTCATATTATGAAATAATTACTATAAATATATATCTATTATGGAAACCTTATTGTGATCATTATATGTTAGTACTAATGAATATATATTAGTTCTCAATATTACATATTAGTTCTATATTAATACCCATATATTTAATGTTATTAAAGAACTAATTTGTTATTTTTTTTGAAATAAAATTTATATGTTCTCATACATAAAAATACATGAATAAAATAAAATTTATGTTTTTTTATCATATAATAAAAATACAATTTTATACATTGTAACTCTATGGGAATCAAAATGTTTTCCATCCAGAAAAGCTACACACAACTAAAGAGCATACCCCCTATTAGTGAAATATATATTTATGAATTGAATCCAAAATATAAATGGATTATATAATTTAAAATTTATCTACATAGAATGAAATATTTTTACCCTACTAACAACTAATTTTAGTAAAAATACACTAAAATGTAAATATACTCTTAAAATCAAAAATGTATATAATGTAATTTATAAAAACCACATTAATTATGACTATATTCAGTAAATAATATATTACTGTTGTAAATAATATCACATCATTATGTAATTATCATGATAATATTATGTTCAATATATATAGTTAAACAACATCAATTCATATTAGTCTCTCATAGTATATATTTGCTCAAAAATAAAACATATACATAGAAAACAGAATTTTATATTAGAACATATATTAAATTATATTTCATATATAAAATTAAGTAAGTTATGATAAATATGATTGTCTATATATATTAATATTCACATTAAAAACAAAACCTATCATAATTTTAAAATAACATTTTTAGGTAAAATGTATTCATAAAAAAAACATAAATGAAATATGTCAAGTAAAATACATATATTCTCTATATCAATATTAGATCCAAATATATTATTTTAATCAAACACCAAACATATTTTTTATTAACAATTTCACATATTACATCAATATATAAGAATATATATCGACATTAGTTATCATATTTCATGAGACATCAATAACATAATTCTATATTCTTGAGATGGATTAATATTTTTTAACCTCAAACTAATCATTATTAAAAAACGATAGATAAATGATAACATAATTTAATGATTATTTGTTTTTATAAAATAAAAAAGGATGAAATTATAATATAATTGCAATAATGTACATAACAATGCGGTAGGTTATGTTTTATAGGATTTCCTTGATAGTCTTCATAAAAAGGGAGGGATGTAGAAAAAAGAAATTAAATAGTTATATAAAATCTCATTTTCATGTGAAGAAAAAATATTGTAAATTTTGAAAGATAATCAAAAAAAATTATAGAATTCACATGAGAGGCCACATATTTATTATTTTGAGCCATACTCACATACTAAGGGTAGGCATTAGTACATCCACCTGCATGAAAATTATAAATTCCTATAAAAAAAGGGAAACATATGGGTAAAATTATAATATTTTTTCAAAATAATTATATTTAGATGATTTTGAGAAATTTTTGGAAGCATAATTGTTTATCGGTTTGTTGTAATATTTTAGAATGTTAATGATTCTAGAAAGGGCCTAATATGGTGGTGGACAACAACTCAACTATTAATGAAGGGTTAATGAGAGATATAACCTTAAAGGGAACCCACAATTTTATATCATTCCAAATCCATGGGAATCTCAACTACAAAGAAGCTTTATACAACATGTATATCATGGTATGTGAACATAAGGAAATATTATTATTTATTCCCTCAAATGTATACCTGAAGAGAGTAAAATGTTATCAGGAATTTATAATCTATTATTTAACGTCAAATTATATTTATTCCATTCTCACTATTTCACAATATATTTAACACATCAAGGTATGGGGAGATAAAGAAAAATCTCAGAATCAAATTCATTTTTTTGTAAATATATTGAAATTACGTAGTTAAAACTCAACCAAACCATCTTATAAATCATATAACCTGAGATAATGATTAATATTAGTAATTTAGTTAAATTTTAATGAATGTTATATGGAAATTGATTATTTAGGATATAAATATTGAATATTTTAGCATATAGATATTGAGAAAAACATTTTTGTTAACTTTAAATAGTAATAAATGAAGAAGACAATGTAGTGAATGAAATTTACTCAAAATAAGAAATAATATTAATGTAATTGTATTATAAATATATGAATGAGTCTTCTAAATATAAAGAATAATACAGAAAAAATAAGTTAATTATAATGAAAAATATAAATATTTCATTAATACATACACATTTTACATAGACAAGAATAATATGTGTTTATATTACAATCCAAAAAATTCTGGTTTTGATAATGAAATTAATTCAATAATATTATTTTTTTCAAAAGAAATTATTTTTATTGTGTCACATAGACCTCCATAAAATCTTTTCTTAACCATTATAGTTATCTTCCATTCTAGGAGTAGTAATATTAATTTCTGTTTCCAATAAGTATAAATTTAATATAATGTGTGAAGTTTCAATGTTATGTTGTTATTCTTTATCACATTTATTTAAAAAATGTAATGTGATACCTAAAAATAATAATAACATTTTGGATGAAAAAAATCACAAAGAAAGTTGAAGAAAATATTATTCCTTAAAAAATTAAATCATTGACATAATTATAATAAATGCATGATGTTTGTAGTGACCTCACATCAATTGAATGATTTGTATTAGCACAAGATCCCCATACACTTAATTATTCAATGAGGTTTCTTTATAAAAAATTATAATAAAATAGAAATTAAATCCATATTCATTAAACTAATTTAAAATAGTCAATTTATTTTTCAAAGCAGTGGTAAATAAAAATTTATATTCTATACCATAGTATTACTTTTTACATTTGTACTAAATATTTCATATCATTTAGGAATCACTATATGTATATATTATTCATAATGTGGACTAGTATGATATATATAACTAAAAATTCCTAGTGCAAACCCATTTATAATATCTCTTTATGTATTTAAAGTGTTTCATTGATAGGAATATTCATTGACATATTTATCTCTATGTTGTTCAGCAAATCTCTCAATTCCTTTGCCACTAGGACATTTTCCTCATAAACCGCCAATGCTTTTTCATTATTTTTTGAATCCATTAAATAACAGTATCATCAAACTACTCTTTGTTGGTAATGTATTATCTTCTAGATCTACATATTTATACAAAGAATATGTATTCAATTTCCTAATACACCATTTTTGTGGCAGTATATTTTTATATTTTATAATCATTGGATTCATAAAAGATTGATAAATATGACCTACAAGCCCCAATATTTGTCATTTAACCAATAAAATTTTATCATTAGATTTAGAGTAGTGTGTTTAATATATTATTGGATTCACTATAGGTGATTTGTTCACATTATCCTCTTTCATTGGATTCTGACTATTCCCATTATGGGGATAAATTTAAACATGGTTAGTAAAATGAATACTATAACGACACTTCAATTTACTACCCATCGGATTCCATCCTAATTGAAAAATTAAACATAAAACAAATAAGAATTTCAATATCTTGAAATTTATTTGAATATAAATTAATAAATATTGAGGAATATAAGAATACAAGGTATAAAAAAATTTAATTCCATTAACCAGATGGATTAATTTAATACTGAAAATGAGCTTCATCATTAACTATTTACGTATCGAAACATAGATAGGAAATAATTATCTATAGATGGAGGGTTAAAATTCCCAGATATAGATAATTTTGGGTCTTTACTCAAACAATCCTTTCTTTATCATTATTTAATTCATCATAACCATCTAACATGTAAGAGTAAGAAATTTGAATGAAAAGAATATAATCCATAATTACTTTTAGATGATTTAACCTGATGGAATAATCAAATACAAGAAATAATAACCAACATATATTATTTAAGAGAAGATAAAAAATTTATCTAAATAGTAATAAATATTACTATAATAGTTATTAATTAATAGAATAAATAATATTAATTTATTTTTAGAAATGGAATAATCAAATACATAAATTGAGCTCCTACTTTGACAAATCATCTTAGTATTCATCCTTAATATTTTAAAAAATAATAGTAAATTAAGCAATGTTAATAAAAATATATCGAAAATGAAAATATATGGAAGGTGTTTTTTCCTTTAAGTCCCTACCTCAATAAACATTTATGGTCCTTCAAGTTATTCATTCATTAAGCATAACAAAAAATATATAAGTGAACTAAAAATTAATATCCTGAATAAAAATTATATAAAAAATTATTAAATAGTTTATATATATCAGTAGATAGTCCAATTAAAAATAATTTAATGAAAACAAACAATCATTTTGATAAGAATTTGTTAAACATAATTTATCTACATAGATTGTGAAGAATTAATCTATTGGATTTAAATGTTTACAAAAATTGAATGAAAGAATTGAACATCACATTTATCCCATTTTGGATTGTAATCACAATTTCATAAAATGTAAGAAATTATTTAAAATATATCCACTTTTTTAAAAAATAACGTTTTATATATTAGTGATTATAAATATAGAATTTATAATTTCAATAATATACTACTTGGTCCATTTTTACAAACTAGCTGGTTCATTGTAGTGTTTGATGGTGATTTTTTATTTTAGATAGAGGACAATTGTTCCTAAAAAATACCACAGAGTACATAGTTTAAAGTTTCACATCTAAAAAAGATTTATTTATTTATATCCATATAAAAATAAATAATATATATATTAATAAAAAATTACCAAATATGAAAAATATGAACTTATTCATACAATAATGAAAAAATATGAACATTCATAATAATTATTAATATATATATTTATTTATAATAATGAAAATATATAAGAAAATATATTTTAATGAACACTATTATATTGTAAATAGATATGATTTTGTAAGAAAAACATTACATGTGAAATTGTTTTAAAAATATATATAATAGAATGAAAAAATAAGATTAAATATAACAATATGGAGATAAATAAATATCAAAAAATTGGAAAATATTAACTTCTATGTTGAATTGGAGACACATATAAAAGATAAAAAGTAATATAAAAAAATAAAAAAAATTAATAACCATTATGGACTATAAAATTATGTATCTTTATAGAGAAAAATATGAACATGTATGAAAAAATATTAAAAAATTGAAGAAAAATTTGATCCTATAAAAAATTAAGCAACTCTACAAAGATGTTCACCCTCCCAAAAAAAGTTCAAAAATACATAAGGAACAAGTTAAAACAGATACAAACACTATTATTATACAAAAAACACATTACAGGACAACAAAATATGTTAATCTTGGGGTCTTACCTCACTCACCTATTTATAATATGTTTAAAACAAACAACATTGATTCATATTTTAATTTTATTTTCGATATATCTATTATATTAAAGTAATATACAATGTACCCAATGCAAATTGAATATGAACACTTTTTATTTTCTATACCTATAGCAAGATAAATTAAAAATTAAAGCTAAAACATATAAATTGTGTTTAGAAATTACATTTAATGATATCGATTGATAAATTATTGAGAAAAAATCAGGATCTAAATCTAAATTAAAAAAATTATTATATAATAATTTCTAATTTAGTAAAAACGTTTATGAATGAAAATAAATAATGATGAGGAATATAAATAAGTAGAATATTTTTTTGTAATATTATATCTTACTGATAGTGTTTGTGGTGTTATGAGACTTGGTGGTAGCACATACTTGGTAGGGGGAAACATGCATATCAGGTAAAAAAGTCCGTTTCTAAGAAGAAGTTTCTGAAACCTGGAATGGAATATAGTGGAAGGTGGGAGGCTAAATTTTCAGTTGGTTTTAGTGGTAATATTGGAATGAAATATAATATTAACCATTATATGGATTAGAAAATGAATAAAACTCATTGATAAATTTTTAAAAATATTATTAGATGGTACTATGAAAATCTGGAACTCTCTTGATATTTCATAGTAATTCCATTTCCATTTCCTTGATTCACGGGATAAAATTAGCAAATAGAAATTGTTTATAATGTGGGAATATAAATGAATAGATCTATTAGGACTTGTTCATCAAGGAGAATAAATAGGTATTAGAAATAATTACTAACTATACCACAAAATTATAGTGGTTGTTCGATGATTATTTGGAGAAAATATACAATAGGTTGTGTGTTTGAATGATGGGTAAGGTAGATACAACAAGTATGAGAATAATTTTAAAAAAAACAAGGAAGTAATATTTGAGTTTTGTATTCTGATAAAGTTTGTATTTTCTAAATGTGTATGAATGGAGTAAGATAACTGAGGACGGTGTATAGATTTAAAGGGAGATACTATATTTTAGGAGAATGATTTCATAGATTCTCAACTGAATTGATGAGAGGGAGGGGATCATTCAGGAAGAAATGTGAGATTTTAGGAATGGAGTTTTCTAGAGACCTAACGTTTTGGATGGTATGATATAGGAATTCTTGAGTAAATTGGTTCATGAGAGGGGAAATTTTGGGAATGAGTTGTATTAGTATCGAAATATGTAGAGATATGGTAATGTTACGACAATGGAGTGAGACAGATGGCAGTGGATACACATGGATGGGAGGGGACTTGATTTAGTATATGTAGTGGAATTTTTTTAAATTATGTGTTTTAAATGAAAATCAATGAATATGTTTGTCATATAAAAGTGGAATTAATAGATTATGGTAAATCAGACCCCCAAAATACATTGGTGGAACTAAAAATTTTGTGTTGGAACTATTGTCTAAATAGTAATAAACCTGATATTATTTAGTTGTCTAGAAGTGTTATCTGTTCAATTGGTCCCTCTAAGGGTGGTGCTGCTTGGTTATATATAGTGTTTACCTTAGAAAAGTTATTTTATTTCTTGGGATAGAGCACTGATTTATAGAACCATTGTTGATGTATAGTGTGGTGCATCGTAAATTCCATGATTATTGTGTTCTGTCATCAGTTGTGAGATAAAATGTTCGGTTATGATGTAATGGGTAGCGGAAAACTATTACGAGACTTATATATTATAATGACCCCATATTGTCTTGGAAAATTCTAACTCTAAATAGAATATGGGGACCCTATAATGGTGTCTTGGATAGTAAGAGCCTTTTAACCCTCAGATGGTAGGGGGTGCATTACCCAGAGTTATGGCCTTAGTGAGAACTCTGATTATAGTCATGGTGATAGTACCTAGTGGTCTATTGATTATGAATCAATTTTTTTGTATCATTGGGAACGTTGAGAAAAACACGAAGCAAGAGTTATATTTTATCTGAGTATCCATTTTGGTGAGAGTATGGGTAAAATATTTAATTTGTGAAATCAAAACTAACATAAATTTTTCTAATTTTTAATTTTGTTTGTAAAATGTACCTATTATAATTTAAAATCATTTTTATGCCATTTTTGTGTAAAAGTATCATCTTTATGACATTAATGAGAAATTGTAATTGTGTTTAGGTTATATTGTGCACACAAAGTTGTGCTTATTTGGAGTTGGAAACCCTACTCAATATGATTATTTGTCACGTTTTTAGCCTTCATATGAGAAAAGGTATCATTTATGGTATGGGTTATATTTTGGTATTCAGTAGTTAGTGAAATGTGATATTCAATTAGCATTGTTTCTTTTTCATAAAGTGGTCCATGAGACTATGGTTGGAAATGATCAACTCACAAGCTTTATGTTGAGATTTGTAAATGGTCTTAGTGTAGTTTGTGAACATTAGGATTCAATTAAGATGCAAATTGTTGAAGTTATCACCTATACATTAAAATGTAATCATTCTAGTGCTTTTTGTTAGGATCTGTGGATATTTCGTTAAACTTCTTTTTATCATAGGTGAAGTTATGATATGGTGGTAAAATATAAAATAAATTGGTGTTCCGGTTCCTGGTATAAAATGGGTTGTTAGGGATGAAATGATTGAGTGAATTTCATGTTAACATTTGTAATTATTCTCCTGGAATCATGTTATGTGTAGGGCTGTAGGATTTTGATTTCGGAAAATTACTAGTTGGAGGGGGTCATGTGTTGTGCCTTAGTATTGGTGATGTTTAAATTTGAATAGGGGTAATATTAGTGATCCATATAAAGAAATTATTACTAATTTGTGAGTAGGTTTTTGGTTTAAGAATGTGATCCTAGCCTAGAATTAACATGACTAGTGGGAATGTGATTTATGCTACCTGAACAGTTGTTACAAAAGTGTGCACCATTAGAATAATGTGATCATAGAAACTCAAAAATGTAATCTTGTTTCATCTCATGATATGTTTTCAACAAGAGGAAATATAAGGGCACAACATAAAAACATTACATAATATATATTATTTTTAATTGAGGTAATTATATTTTTTTCTTAATGAAATTTTCTGATTTGAGTTTTATAAAATTAGGTCATACCTATAAAATTAAAATCATGTTTGTAAATATATGGAAGAATCCACTAAATATCATTATTTCTAGTAGTTTGAGACCTTTAAAATGATACATTTTTCATATTCATTAAAAAAATCTAAAACATTTAAACATTACTCCATATGTGTTCTTATTCATTCATAAACCATATAATGAAATATATAAATTTTAGATGGGAACAAAAATCTTTGTAAAGTACAAACAATTAATAAATATAATAGTCCAATGAAAATTATTACAACCCATAAAATATTTTAATATTATACATTATTCTATTATAATATAAAAAAACATTTCTATATGGTTAAAAAAATTCTTTTCAACAAGAGAACTCCAAAAGAATAGAAAAAAATATAAACCCTGTTATAAAACAAAGGTAATTATATTATCAATTGGTGTCATCTAATATATGTAATAACTCAATCATAGTTTAATATATAGTTTAATATTACTCATTTAAAACCATTATTTTTTCAATAATGATCAGAAATATTCCCTAATGAATTATATTTCTATATAAATATCAACTATCATATAATAAATATTAGTATCAACTATTATATTAGATATATTTAGATATCCCATAAACATATATAATTATAATGTTCTATATAATGAAACCAAAATTTTATCATTCTAATTTATCACTATAAAACCATTAATTTTTATTCAACTTGTATAAAAAATACTTTTAAATATTGAAATATAGTTTCCTTTAAGAATGAAATTTTCCAAACTAAAATAATTAAGAATAAATAGAATTTAGATTATTTATTAATGAAATAATTAGTGGAAATAATAGAATCCATTCATAAGTTATTTTCTATAATGTATATAAAGTCCATTGACACCATATATGAAAAATAAAAACATTATTTTTTCTTTTTTATGTAAGGATAACATGTTCCAGAGAGAACACAATGAATAAACTTTTTTATAGAAAACATTGAATAAAATTTAAATAAATATAAATATAATATTTATTTTATAATTAATTTATATAAATATAATTATAAAAATAAATAATTTTTCAATATATAAATATATATATAATAATAAACAATATTTAAAAAAATATATCATCAGAATAAAAAAAGAGGATTTATGTTAAATTGTACATTAACATGTTTATGAATTTTCATATACATTTTTAATAATTCTTAAGGATAAAATAATTATGATTATTTATATACATATTATTTTTTTTATAATAATTATTTTTTATTTTATTTTATTTATTAACAAATTTTATTTAATTACTTATTCAATTAAATTCATATTGAGCATTTTGATGATATTCAACTCATATGTCCAAAATAAAAGTTGCAGGTCGAATATGGTCAATGAAGTCACTATTCCACCATTTATATCATAAATATAATACAATGTATAGAATACACACACATATATACTTTTAATTTGATGAATTGAGGAATAATGATTTAGATTTCTTTGTGGAGGTTATAATCCACCCGCATGCGAAAATGACATTAAACTTTTTCTATTGATTGAAGATAAAAAAATAAAACAAATATTATATTTAAATAATAATATTTATACCATGAGTATGATATATATATATATATCTTTTAAATATATATTTATGTCATTTTTTGAGATGCGGTTATTGAAAAGAGATTGAATATGTTTACATTGTAGTCATCTGTTATTAACTTGTATAATTGTTTTATTTCTTATTTGATAGAATAGGTGATCTATATAGATTATTAAATAACCATGATAACAAATTATTATATATTATATACAAATTATATTCTGTATAACTAGATAGTAAATTTTTTAATAATAAATAAAAAGAAATACAACTAATACATTCATGTAAAATAAAAACCACTTCCTTAGACAACCTCTTTTTCATTATAACTTAATCCATATACAGTAGGTATTATTCCAAAAATAATATCTTTTTTTACCTATAATTTGATTTTAAGAAGCGATTTAGGAATTTATATTCATATCCAAATTTTTGATTTTGTGTTTATGGGAGAAGATAATGAGTTTCCTTTTGTATCCAAGGGATATCATATAATTTGTAATTTGGAAATGATTAAAACACATTAATGATTTACTAAATGTATATTTCACTATAAAAAATAAGTAATGAATATGTGAGGATATATTATCAAATTATATAAATAAAATAATATTTAGTCATTTTTAGGCCCTATTTACTCAAAAAGCATTTATTTAATCACTTTCAAACCTATTTTATCCTTAATCATATTAACTAAATTTTACAAATTTTTATAAAATATTACATTTACCATATTATCAAATTGTAATTTTAATAAAAAAATTGGGAATCTATTTTATAATATTAAATTCATATTAGTGGGGTATTTTAATTTAAATATTGACCCACAAATGTAATAAAAAATATGTTAATAAAAATGTCTTCTAATGTGTAAATATTTTTATACAAAAATTATAAATTTCATTAAATTAGACATGATTATTTTCATAATAATATTAATAACATATTTTTTCTTTTAAATTATTATAAATTATATACATTATTTTAAATTATTGATGAAAAGTTTATTTTTAATAAAAAATAAATATTTTTCACTATTTATTTGAAAAAATGTAATATTCTGAAAATTATACAAACTTTACATTATGATAATTTTTCATAATAAAATTATATTTTATTTCATTGTTCAAAAATGTAAATAATTAAATTTTTAAATAAAATTATTATATGATACAATATAATATATATAAATGAATTTATTTTGATGAAAATTTTTCAAATTCTAATTGGAATATTTCATTACATTATTATTGTAATGACCTGGCCCCAGAATCCTCGAGCCAGTTCATTATGTTATAAAATTGGCATTATTATTGGGAATGAAATCCCAATGGACCGATCAGTTTAGTAGTTTGGAAATCTATATTAAATACAAGTAACACAAAAAACATTGGGATATAACAAATAAAAACATGATAAATAAAAAAATTAATCATCATCCAGGGATACATTTCAAAAGATTCATTTACATAACTGGGGGAAATGAAACATAATAAGGGTGAGCTCAAATTCCCCATAAGGGTAAGTAATACAGAATAAATAGTGAATCAGTAAGAATAAATCAGCATTTTAATGTTAGTAACTGAGAACACATTCTATTCAAATAACTAGATAAGAAAATTTCAATATTTTATTATAAACAATTGAAACACAAGATATTTAAACTTAAAATAAAATGTATCTACTGATATGTCGACACAAAATATAATATATAAATAATAAGTTCCACATAATAAAATAAATTCATAATTGTTAGTCTTCATGTTTCCTAGATTCGTGACACTAGTACCATCAGGAACATTCATAGGGATGTTTAGCTATCATTTAATAACCCATATAAGGTGGATATCCAAATATTTATTCTCATTAAACTACTGATGCATCGAGGTGATTTCGTTAACCACTCCTTACCCCATAGAAAATACATTAAATTCCACATAACCCTTGTCATACATGTCCAAATAATTTATTACATAAAATAAATAATATTCCTTATAAAATATATATTTTGAAAAATTGATATGGTTTTATATAAAATATCTCTAAAGAGAATAAGTGACAGTTTGGGTTATTTACATTAAAACATTGATGATGAAAAATAATTGCTAAAAATTCCAATGCGTCCCATACTACATTAAAATATTTAAATAATAAATTCCCTTGAATAAAATGAAATGTATAATATCATTATAAATAGGAGATTCATGATAAAAAATTTCAATGTTAGTATGTATAACATAGAAAAGATAATAGTAACATAATTACAAAAGGGTTTCAATGGATTTTATGATGAGATGAAATAGAATATATTATCCTTAATTTTTGTTGTGTTGTATTTGACCTCATTTATAGAGATATAAAATATGTTATAAACTAATATCATAACCATAATCATGTTTATAATACCTTATATTGTCTTAATTATAATGTCTCACTACCTGTTTGTTAATAACTTTCTTTAATTTCATTATTTTGTTAGTTAGTTTCCTAGTTTATTTGAGTAAGTATTCACTTGTTATTTTTTGTTGTCAATAATTATATCATGGTTTCATAATCCCCATTATATAAATAATAATGTAAAATTATTATATATTTATTTTTAGTTGTCCATAATATTTGATGATTGTGAATTAAATGCACTGTTCATGGATACAATAGGTCGTACAAATGCAACAATGGTACTTTAATTTCATTGTTATATTTATAGAATGAAATATAACTGTTACCTATGTATATTTTAATTAAATTATCATATCTATGTTATATATGTGACATTATTTTATTAAATTCATCCTTTATACATTCCATTTTTTGAATTAATTTGTCATATCGCCTTGAGGGGGCGGTAGTCTGCACTTCCTCAAATGTGATTATTGTTTTTACACAATATGTAAATTATACAGAAATCTTATAAATAAATATTACATAACATAGGCACAATATAAATATAATATATAAAATATATACGTAGATTTTCTAACATAATCTCAAACATTATATATGGTAAATGAAAAATTAACAATCAACGTTTCGTGAAGAAGTAGTTCATCATACATAGAAACAATATGTTTGTTACACATTATACAGAGGCGTGTCTAATTATATGTCTAATAATTTATATAAAAAACTTACTATTATAATAATTATATTGTTTATATATAATCATTTAAAAACAAGAGTTGAGGGCTGGAGAATGTAAATGAAACTAGAGAGCTTTAGAGAATCTATTACCTCTTAATCCGGTAACTTCTGTTGGTTTGTTGAAATAAGATTCCTTGGATTCCTTTATTCCATGGGTGATGGTTCTAGGATTAGGGGATGGATTTTTTGGATATTTTTTGGATGATAATTTATAACCCAATGTTTCTTGAGAGGTGTGAGTATGGGTTAGAGTGGTGGATTTTTATAGTGGTGTGGTAGTGATACTCTTGTAAATAAAAAAAGATATACATTATTGGGATGTATACCTTACTTAATGTGCCTAAAATATAATAATATAATGGTATAAAATATATCATTGTTTCATTAAAACCTATACGACTCAAAAATATGTTTATTTTAATAATTTGGATTATTATCTTCTAAGATACACCGATTTTATTATTTTGGTTTTTATTAATGCATCAACATCAAAAATCAAAATAACACAAAAATTAATTCTAAACTAATTTTAGAATTAATATAAAATGTATATCTAGTAAATTATTAGTATTATAACATATTTTAAAAATAATAAACGCATATTTTTTGGAATGTTATTTTAAAAAATATCACATTCCATGAGCTTAAACACTACTTAAACGCAGATTGTCTTAAAAATATTTTTAAAGTAAGGGGTAAACATTATAAATATATAAGATTATTCTGTCCAATAACATAAATTATTTATAATTTAGTGAAATTAAAAAATAACTATGTTGTATATTCGATTTTAATTAAATTTAATCATTTAATAAAATATAAATTATTGTAAATAATAATAATTTCAATTTTGACATTATTTATTTACTTTTAAAATTTAATTATCAAAAAATAAATTTTAATTGTAATATATTGAGGTTATATTTTTTTTAACATGATATATTCATATGAAAGAAAAATAATGAAAAAACATCAATCAATATACTTTTCATATTTGAAGAATAATTTGTTTTTTATTCATTGATAACTATATAATCAGTACATTGGCATTTATTAAGAATTATATTTAAATTTATACTTTAATTTAAAAAATTATTAACAAAATACTAACCCATTTTTCTTCCAAAAATACTTTTATAATCTAAAATATAATTTTTGGTACATATGAAAACAATTTATAAATTTTAATTGTATATAATATCCCCATTTTATATTTTCCATTACATATCCTTTTTTGTGGGGTACACCCATTTAATAATACCCCAGTAACCAATAAAATTATAATCAAGAAGAGATTTGGTAATTTTATTGGAATCTAATGGATTTTGTACACGATTAAAATTCATTTTGGTCGTTAATATTAATATTTAATCCCTTATTTAGCTTAACATCTCCTTATTCACCATAAAAATTATAAACAATTTCACTAATTATTTCCCTTAAAAAATCAAGATAATATTGTTTGTCCACAAGTATTATACTGATTAGATCCTTTAATATCTATTTTTATAAATTTATGTCAATGGAGTGGGACAATTAATCTTACCTTTAATCACATAGATGTTGAAAAAAATGGATGGTTTTAAAGAAAACATTCAAAATTTCAATATGTACTTATAATAAATTTAAATATAAAAATGATTATAATAATCTAAAATTGATTAATATATTCATATTTTATATATTATTACTTTAAAGACATATTTAAAAAATAATGAAATCATTTTTATTATTTAATGAAAGGGAAAATTATAACTAAATTTAAGTACTTTTCAGTATTCATCATAATAATTATGTTTCTCAGGAAAGTCCAAAACCCTTTCCCTAAGGTAATATAGAGATTCTAAATTCTAAAATGATGTTAATTTTTTAAAAAAATCATAATACAGTAAAAATTTACTTTTAGAATTGTTTCACTATTAAAAGGCATTAAAATATGGTCTTGCAAGTAATGTAATATAATTGAGTGTTGTGTGTAGAATAAGTTTATCATTTTTAATAAATAATTATAAAATTAAAATTTTTTTTCTTCTAAAATGAAAATATTCTAATATATTGTGGTGTTACATTTCCCCCGTCATATTTAATTTATGTCCCCTAAATTTAAAATTGATCTTAGTTTCGAAGGGAATGATTTTTGATAATAAACTATTGTTGACAAACCCACATCATAAAAAGGGTTAATAACACAACATCATAATATGGTATAAATAACGGTATAATGGTTTCTTCAAAAGAATCCCTATTAGTAGAAAAAGGGGGAAATAAATACATGGATAAGTAAAAAAATATAATAATTAGGTTCTGATAGAGAGTGGTAGAGAACATGGTTTGGAAAAAGTTAACAATAAAAAAATCCATAAACTCATGATGATCAAACATGCTATTCTTTTATAATAAATTAATGTAATAGGGCTAAAATTTTGTTTCAAAAACCCTCTATATTTGTAGTTAGTGGTTTGTTTGTCTTTATAATAATATAAGTAAATATAAATTACAAAATACACAATTTTTTCCTTTTATTATAACTTGAACTATTCCTACTTCATCTCTAAGAGCATGAAGCGTCAGATGGTTAAGTAAAGAAATGACATATTAAATATCATCGAGTGATCAATATTTTCATAAATTTTTAACTTTTCCAAAATATTATGAGATGACAGATTTGAAATAATGTCACTAATTTTTTGAAATGAACATTTCATTAGCATCTAGTAATACTGAATTAATTCAAATGTTTCACATTTGAGACATGTTAATAAATCCATCATGAATCCTCTTGAATGATGTTAATAACCTGAATCTCCATAAAAACCATTTAGAAAAATTCATTATTTATTATTCCTTATGTAATACACATGTTATTGGATATATTCAGTAAATCCTAAAGTGTTGTAAACTCTATCAACGACAACATATTCAACTTTTCAATGAGACATTAATCAATTTCACTATATTTATCACGTATCAAATTAATCATGCCTTCACGATTTTATCAAAATTATGACCATATTATGGATTGTCTCCCCCTCAATCACGTGTTTTCCAAAAAATTATAACATTATACTAAAAAAAATTTCATTGTACCGTTCAACATATGATCTCAGATACTTAATGAAAAAATAATAATGTACAATTCACATTTATTGATTCATTCTTATAATCAGTACATTTCTTCTAAAACAGTCCAATGATATAATATTTTATATTCATATTAATCATTTATCATCATATGTGTTAGTATAATAACTAGACAAGTTTACAATATCATCAATTTTTTTATATTTCATTGATGCTTGAGGCATTGAATTTCATAGAATCACATATCTTGGACATTGTAATATTTAAAATTATCCTTTTAATTATTCCTATCGAATTATTCATCATAATTTACATTATCTCTAAACTTAAAAAACTCTTATTCCCCTCATGAATTTACCATGGAGATTCTTCTGATTGTTATCACATGTGGTAAAATCCTTTGGTCACTTATTCCCTTTATCCATCATTTTCTCTTGAATATTTTTTGTCTATTAATTCCATTCTAAAAAAAGGATAATTCATTAAATATCTTGTTAGAATATGATATTATTTCCTCGTACAATGAGATTACTTGGGAGACTATTTCATTTCCAAATGTTGTCTTATGACTGTAAAATATATCACTATTTTTTCCATTTCCATCATGTTCATTAGTATAGATCACATTACATATGATAGTATCCATTTCTAAAAAATAGTATATACTAGATGCAATAAGAAAATAATGTATAATCCCAAAATATCTGACAAAATTAACCTGAATTGAAAAATATTTCCATATCTAATATCATAATAAAACATCATTTATTTGGGGATAACATTTATATCCTTCATAATTAAAGGTAATGAAAATGTGAAATATCATATGAGTATCCCCTAGGAGTGTCGAACTAGTTTCATAGTAAGGTCAGTTTTCACGTACAAGGTTACCCCATGTTAGGCCCAAAACACCTCATTAGAGTTACCACTCCACAGTACATATATTTCAAAACCACTTCAATTTATCGTATCCAAAAAAGGATATATTTATATTAACACCCACATAATCACTACCTCAACAAAATTAATGAATGTTATTGTATACATATATTAAATATATATATATATATATTAGGATTGTTATCTATAATTTATGTTTCTTAAATAATTATTCCAATGATACTGATAAACATCATTTGATACAAACTATAATTTCCTAACCCAATAATCTCAAAGCTATTGAATTTTCTTTTTTTCATTAGCTTGATTACAATGATGAAAATCAGAAATTACTTATCATTTTATAAGTCGTCTAAATTCATATTATATTCACGATACCCATAATACATTGTGAAATAAGAAATAAATATATGATATATAATAAAAGAACATAATCCTTGAAAATTATTCATATTTTTCCTCTTTGTCACATGGGTAATGGAAGCATAATAAGGGTGATCTGAAAATCTCAGAAAGGGTATGTAAATATTAATAATTAATAAATGGATAATAATAAATCAACAAGATAATTACCAAGAACACATTCCAATGAATTTACCTGATATAGGAAATTCAATATGGAAATGTTATGTAACTGAAACACATTCCTTTTAATCAATGAAATAAAAATATAATTTTTCTATTGATATGTCGATGAAAGATCCCATGGATGAATAATAACTGATACAAATTTATGGAAAACTCGTTTTTGTATTCTATGATTCCTAGGAAGATGGAACTATTACTTTCAATACTATTCACTATATTTTATAATTATTTGGCAAAACGCTTTTATAGTAGACAAAAAAAACTATTTTTTCTGCTGAAATTATTGATGCATTGATGGTCGTTCAAGAAGGGTCCCCAACCTATAGGAAATACCATAAATACCCCCACCCCGGACCTTAAATGTTCAATGAATTCATCATGTCATATAAATAATATCTCTTCTAGAATATACATAACGAATAAACGATACAAACTTATCATAAATAATATAGATGAGGATTGATGACAGTAATGGCTGTTGACACTAAAAAATTATTGAGAATAATAGAATTTCAACAATCCAATGTGGCCCATACACATTGAAAATTTTAAATAATCATTCACCATGAATTAAATAAAACATATAATATCATTAGAATATGGAAAATTGTGATATTACATGTTAATATAGTAATTAAACAATATAAATTTTACAAGCTTAATACCAATATATTGGACTTAAAAGAATATAAACTAAGAATTAATCTCTTAAAACATCCTTCCATTTTGCTTTGCTGAATTAAGACTCTTTTATAGTAGATTAAAATATTTTACTAACTAATATTATAAATTTAATAAATTTTATAAAACCACATATTAGATTATTATAATATATCATTCCCGTTTTGTTAACAACATTCACTAATTTATCTATATTAGTTGTTAAATTTCTAGTTTTCTCGAGTATGTTTAAACATATTATTTTTTTTATCATTAGTTATGTAATGGTTTCTTGAACTCTATAATATAAAATATTTATAAAATCAGTATATATTTAATTATAATATTATATTATATTTTTATATTAGGAATAATGTAATTATTCATGGATACGGTATGTCGTACACACGCCTAAAGATCACATTCATTTCATTCTTATATTAATAAAATGAAAAATAAATTACAATAATGTATATTATAATTATATTATCAGATATATGTTATATATCATACATTGTTTTATTATAACAATCTTTTGTATGTTTGATGTGTGGCATTAACAAGTCATATCGCATTAAGTGGGCGGTAGTCCACATTTCCTCAACCGAAATTCTCATATTTAAGCAACATGGAAAGAATAGTGGTATATTCCAAATAAAAATTACATCAGAATAAGAAATAATAAATCTCATATTTAAAATATATAAACATAACTTCAATCATAAAAGACATTATGATATGTGCTAAAGCTAAATGAACAATCATCATTTCATGAGATATTAGTTTTCCAAACCCAGATACAATATTTTTATTACCCATTAGATGGATGTGTGTGTATGTATTTGGTAGAAGAATTACATAATCACATAGTAGTATATGAAATACACCGATGTTGTTATATAATCATGGAATAATAATAATTTATGGGTGTAAAATGTAAATAAAACTAGAGATCTTGAGGGAAGGTGTCTCTTCTTAATCGAGTATGTTCATTTGGTTCACATGAAAATGATTACATGGATTACTTTATTCTATTGAGGATTACTCTAGGAATAGGGGATGTGAATTGAGGATATAATTTTCTGAAAATAGTTCTTAGAACATTTATTGGGAGTTGTGAGTAAGTGGTATAATTATATCCTTTTTATAGTTGTGGGGGAGGGTCACACTTGTAACTTACAAATGGAATTCATTAATGGGATGCATACCATACATAAAAAGCCACAAAAAAGATAAAAATAATCACTCAAATTGGAATAATATTCTACTAAAACCTCATCCACCACAAAATATGGCACTTTTAATAATTTGGTACCTTAATTTTTACAATTCCCAAATTTTTTCATTTTTGTTTTAATAAATAATCTACTTTTCAAATATATATAATTTATTAATTAAGAGATAAAAAAGTGATATTTATTTTAAAATATTGATCAGATAAATAAATACATCATATAAAATTTATAATATAGAAATTTCTTTTGTTATATTAATTAATTTTAAAACAAGTGAATGTTGCGCGCTAAAATAATACTTAAAACAAAGCCTTGTAATCAATGATTTTATGTTATGTGGTTCAATATCATAATTATATAATATTAATTATTCCACTAATAGAATATATTTAATATTTATTAACACATAAAAAACCCTTTAATAAATAATTAATTTTTTTAATTTAAAATCATTTAATAAAATATCCTTTATTATAATGATAATATAATGTCAATTTGGTCATTCTTCATATAATTTTATATTAAAAAAATCAATACATTATAATAAATCAAAAATATTATGTTTATATAAAATTAACAGGATATGTTCTTATAAAAAAAAATTCATTAAAAAAATTCAATAAATATAATTCACTTTTAATATTTATAGAGTCATTTATTTTGGTTAATTATTAACGAAATAATCAAAACGTGGGGATTCCAAAAGCTTTTTAAGTAACTAAATCATATCAAAAAAAAGATTCACAATTTATTATGAATAAAATAAATCATTTATACTTCCAAATGGTATATATCATCTAAAATATTAGATCATCTATATATCTCAATGGTTAATAAATGTGAAAGGTATGGAAAATACCATTTTTTTACTTACAAAACATATTTATCAGGGAACTTCCATTTAGTAATATACCAATTATCAATAAAATTAGAACCAATATGGTTTACTATCTATTTATTGTCATTCCATTGAGTTTAGAAATATATCCAAGTCATATTGGTTTTATGATTACTGTTTAATATATTATTAAGCTTAATTTTACTCTAATCACCACAATTAATTTTAAACACTTTCACTAATTTTTTTTTGTAAAATATTCTGTTGAATTTGATAGACAAAAAATATTATACTAATTAAAATAAAAAAGTTATTAAAATTATGTTTACCACCAGTTTCACTGACGTGGTGAAATTGCATGTTAATAATGTAAAAATGTACAAAATTTATATTGGTTTTTATATATAATTTAACCAAACATTAATTATATTAAACTAAATTGGATTAATATATGAATAATTCTTATACTGTTTCATTAAAATACAATTTGACAGTAATCAATATTTTACAGAAAATATTGTTTGTATCAAAATCGAAGTGACATTAACTATTCATCCAAAAAATGATGTTCCTATAAAATTTCCCAAAAATCAACCTAACATAATTTATAAATTATGAATTCATAAATGATATTTATTTTTCCAGAAAAAATTCAATTTTTTTAAAAACATAGTTTTAAAATTAATTATACATTAAAAGGTGAAAAACACGGTCCTCCATGTAACACTAGGTAATTTAGTGTTGTGTGTAGTGTAAGATTAAATATCTATATATTGAATTCAAAAAACAAAATTATATTCATTTTAAATTGAAAATATTTTAATTTATTTGGATTTTACTATTATAAAGAATATAATTTAATGTTTTCTAATACATGAATATCAATAAATCATGAAATTTAACTCTTATTATCTTTTCTACTATTTTTATACTCATACTGAGAGTTAATTTATATTTACCCTAAGAAGATGTTGTTGGAAGAGATTCCAGTGGGTTTTCTAGAAAAAATTAAGGACCCTTATTAATGATTTTGGTTGATTTTTAGTTTCTAATTATTATAGTGTTTTATAAAAGGATATAAAATTTTGGGAGAATTATAGGGAGAGAAAATAAATAAATCTATATAATTGGTATCAATAGACACTATGGGTTTTTTCTCTCTCATTTGGAATGATCCTTGGTGTGTTATGAGAGTGGAAATGCTTGATTCTGAAGTGGATAATATAGACAGTTGGGGTCTATCTCAAGAGAGGGATATGTGGGCCACATCTGATTGATGTGTATATTGTTTGTGAAGGTATGTAATGTTACGATTTTATTTTATGAACTATTGGGATTTTAAAAAATATACCCATATATTTAGGGAATCGTTGTGGAACACAAAATATACTTTAAAGCTTATTTCTTATATATTTTTCCAAATAATGAATAATTCTCTGACTGAGTAGTTTTTTGGATAGAATATTCTATTTTATAAGATTCTTAGGTAAATCATGATTACCTCACATGTGTAGGGATAACCTATCATTGTGTGTCTGGAGAGTCCTCTCATGCTTATAGAACAATTTTTTCTCAATATATAAACAATTTTTCAAACTTTTTGGATATCCCTAGATATTATTTTTGTGTCTATGTACATGGTGGTGGATAGTGCACAGTTTGAACATGGTTTGAAAAAAAAATTCGACTTCCAATGTGTTTGTATTTACGTTATTTCTCAATAAATCATGATGGATTATAAAAGTGTATTCAACCCACTTCATCCCATAGGCATTATCAAACCACTCTTGATCCGTGGAGGAGTTAGAAACTCCCCCTTTGATTCCTGGTCATACATTTGTTATTTTAATGTTGTTTTTGAGATAAATCACCCTCTTCATACATCATTTTACTCTTCACCATTCTCTGCACCTTTTTTGCCTCCCCATGAGTTATTAAACAATTTTGGTCAATTTATTGTTTATGGTAGATCAAATGTTTCAGTTATTATTTTATACGGGTTTTAGATTCCCTCTCCACCATCGTTGGGGTGGTTTGTATAATGATCTAGGATTTATATACATATATAGTAAATATTAAAATATTAATGTTATGTTTTCTTATTCGAAAAGGATCCTCATAAAGATAATGGTTTACAATCATTAGAATCTCGAATGAAGAAATAAGTAATTTATAATTGAATTATAATATCTCCTACAATGTTCATTATAACTATCATCCTTTACATATATATCATTTTAATCAATTTCTTCATAACCATGGAAAGGAATACTAAGAAATTTAATGCTCAAATTCGAGGTAAGGGTAGACATTGGAGATATCAGTGATCTCTTATGTATGTAATGAGCATTCATGCATGAGATTATGGGACCGATATTTTAAATATTAATTTGTATAAAATATATCCCAAAATTGATTCATGGAATAAATCATGGTAGTTTATAATAAATGGCTCCTAAAGGAATCAGAGATCAAGATACATGACAATATAATATTGTAAAAATATGATTTTTGAATGAAACATAAAATTAGAAAACAATATATAAGGGATTACCAAGATGTCATTTATAACATTTTTGGATTAGGATGACAACTAACTACCTAAATTGGGTTTGGAATAACCTCTCATGTACCTTCTTTTTTTGACATTGGATAAGCAACAAAGTGACATCCTTTTGGTTAGGGATAACCTCTAATATTCTATTTGAGAAAATATAACACTAATAATTACCCAATACATTTGTGGGATATATTGGTATTATCCATCATATAATTCATACATATTTGTTCAACATTTTCATAAAAAATTTATATATGATAAACCATGAAAATATATTGGATTAATAAACATTTTATCAAATAATTACCAATGTAAAAGAAACATGTTATATAAACACCATTTCATCATAATTATAAACCATCCAATAAAACAATAAAGATGGTATCTTTAGAATATATCCTCACAAGAAACATATTAATCACATATATTTATCATTATTTATGAATATATATTCTATAAAAATATAAGTAATACAATTTTTAATAAAATATAATATCTTTTTATAAATCCCCTAATTAAAAATAAAATAAAAATCTCTAATATTAAATAAAAAATATTCATTGAAAATAAACTTATGAAGAATAAATTTAATATTTAAATAATTTTAAATTAATGGAGGTTGGATAATCTATTCATGACATACTAATTAAAACAAATTTCACATTCTAATTTTTCATAACAATAAAAAACAAATTTGTTTATAAAATATAATGAATATTAAACATTTTATATTGTTAAACATGGTTAAAAATATAAATTAAACAATCATTGAATTATATTAAATAATTTTTAATGAAACTTTCTCATGGAGGTGAAATTATTATTGACCAAGGTGTGTATTAATATAGATTTCCCATAAAAACATTCTTTTGGTTGATCTAGTTCATAAATAGAGAAATGTTAAAAGATAATATGTAATCCAAAAAAAACTAGAGTAGATGAATTTAAATGATTTTATTATATACAAAATATAACATTTTATCCTTAGAAGCCTAATCATTTACATTACCAATTAATAATGAGACTGTAACATAAAACCTTCACAACAACATTAAATTTTGAATCATAAACCCCATAAGGGAAAAAATGGGTATGAATATGTATATCATATAATATTATGATAATAATATTAACATTCATTAATAGTTATTAAATACTCCACACAAAATAAACAAGTGATGTATAAGTCATATGTCCCTAAAAAATAAAAGTGAGATGAAAATCTTTTAAAATGCTGAAAAATTATTATTTCTAAGAAAAATAAAATAATAACATAAAATTTAATGTTAAAAATCATAAAAAAAATTGAATCATGATAGCACGTGTAAATCTAGTAGTACATATACTCCACATATATTAAATGAGTGACGAATATGGCATATGTCTCACAAAAATAAAAGGGATACATGAAATATCATAACTTAAGTCTTGATAGTCATTGTACACATTAACAACACATTGATAATAAATATTCATTTTTCAAAAAATACAAGTATTATATATATCATACCATATATTATTTACTTATGAAAATTTATTACACATTTATTATCAATTCATTATTAAAATCACATTTTAGTTTATAATTACATCATTTATTTTGTTTTTTGGTCTGGTATTATAGGACCTTTTTCATTTATCATGGATACATAATCCACATAATGTTATCGTTGATAGAATATAATATATATATTTTTAATGAATGTATTTTTATTAATCCACACATGTTAGGGAAAAAATAAATTACATAGTTAATGGAGATGGTAGGTTGTACATACAAAAGACCAATGTACCCATTTCCACACTGACAGATAGAATAGAAGGTAATTAATATATCACCTTTATATATTTATTATTATTTTATATGTATCAAAAATTTATTAATTAATTTTTCCCTTATTATATTACATGTGATGAGAAAGTGAATAAATCACATTTTTTAACATGAATGTAATCTAACATACCCAAAAGCAACGTTATAAAATTAAAAAAAATTAGAATATAAGATGTTATATGTGATATTATAAATCAAAAAGTATAATTATTTTATGAATATAATATATATTATTTTATTTCATCATTATATTCATTCAGGATAGGCTGTGGAGGAAAAAAATTACATTAGTTTGTGAGGCGTTATTTTTCCATACACAAGATGGACAGTTCAATATCCAATTTGATTGAAGAAGATATATATATAAGTTATTCCATAAATAGTAAAAATTATCCGTTTATTTTATATACTGGTGTTATTATATTGCAACTATTTTGACATTATTAAAGGTTGTAAGAGTTAAAACAATGGGAAGAGCCTAGTATGGACAATTATCTTTTCTTAGAAAAACCTACTCAGGGTCTCTTATTATGCACCATAGGATTAAACTATTGGGAAAAGATTTCTCAAAAAATGGATAAGTATGTTAGGGAGAGATTTTGGAAGGTTCTTTCTATGAAAATTTGATTAAGATGTGTTGATAAGTGACAGTAGGAAGTTCCCATTTTTATTTGAGGAGGAGGGGATTTTTTTTAAATACAAAAATCTATTCAATAATAAGAAGTCACTATAATCCCAAATTCCTCCAAAATTGATATATAATATAGGGGATGGAATATAAGTTCTATCCACACCTCCACCCAAAAAAATATTCAAACATGTTATGACTTATCTTTTATGTTTATATGCATTTACTATTTTTAATTTCATCATGATAAATTGATTATTTATTTACCATTTTAATATTTCCATAATATAATAAAATAGTGCCTTATTGGATAATATAGCACAATATATTTTGAATATAATGTAAAAATTTTCAAATAATAATCATATATGATTGGAAATTTAAATTTTACACAGATTCTTGTTATGAGAAAACCCCTTTTCAACATTAATCTTTGAAATTAATTTTAAATTTCAAAATTAATCATTATAATGAAAATTATGTTGATCATATTATATAATTTAAATTATGAGTACTCGAAATAATATTTTTTCTACATAAACAAATTTATTTCAATATGGGGTCCACATTTAGCTCAAAATTAAACCAACAGAATCATCACAAATGACATTTTCACAAGAAAATTTTTTTATAAGTATAGAACGTTATAAAATAAAACTTTAACATGAAATTTAATATAGTGAACTAAAATGGATAAATAAAAATACATTAAAGCATTTATATTTTTAAAAATATACCATGATAAAATATATCTTTTAAATTCCATAAATGAATATGCAATTTAATAAAATTTATCATCTTTATATTCACTAAACAAATAATATTTCTATACATTTATATAAATTTTACTCCATTAAAAATTTAAAATGTTTATTTTAGAATAATTATAAAATTACAACTTATATTTTAAATAATTAGTTAAAATTACTTCTACTACATTTTCATAAAATGAAAAAAAATTCCAAAATTTATTTTTAATGAATATAATTAAATTAGTTAAAATTAAATACAATATAATTAATTTTAATTATTAATCTAAAATAATTATAATAAATTTTACTGATTTTTTTATTCCTATTCATTCCACTAATTTTAATGGCTATATTATAAAATTCTAGTTTACAAAATATTAATAAAAATATATCACAATTCATTAAAACTCACTATTCTATGTAACACATGATATAAATGAAAATAAATTTAAATGAATGAAAATATATCCTGAAAACATGAGTTGGGAGATTCTATCACAATTAATATGAATTTTTCCATCAAAATTCACCACTTTGATACCACAGGATAATGATACTTAGGCCTCATAATAACGTCATGTTTACATGTATCCTCTTCAAGTATGTGATTTCTACAAATAATGAGGATCAAGATAGTGGCCTTATTTCAAAAAAAATTATCCCTAAAATATATAATCCCCAAAGGATGTTCCCTATAAGATTTAAATTGATCATGTTTTACGACCACTTAGTTTAGTACATGATAAGGTTCATATATGTTCTCCCTTTGGAGAGATACAAGTAAAACATAATGGACATGACAGTTGTTTGATGGAAGCACTTTGGGATGAGAAACTATCTCAACTGGATCAAGAATCTTGAAATGGATAATATATATAGGGATATGTTTTCCTTTATTTCTATATATCATAATCCTATTCCATGTATAAATTCATTGAATTTACCCTTCAAAGACATTAATCTCTTGATCACATTGGTTATTTTAAATATACATTTTCTATCAAACACGAGCTACCTTAATGTGATGTCAATGACTCTAACATTATCATCCATTTCCTCATATGGATTAGGACTGAATATCATTCACTATCCTACATCATCCACTCATGATGGATTATTACACTACATTTTATTGATGTATTCCTAAAGATTCATCTAAATGTTTGAGTGACTGATATTATTTCCTGATATCTAAAATAGTGGAAGTTGTTTGTCACAACCAAATTTGAAATCCATTTTAAAATATCATAACATATCATCAATGGTATGAATTTTTCTCTAGTAATGACTTCCATCTTCGGATGATACATAATGCAGAAATGTAGCTTAATATATAAATACAACTAATGAAATCTCAATATCATTGATGTAAACCAAATATCATGAATAGAAAAAATAAAATGTTTACACCATAAAACATTACCACTTTCATAACACATATCATAAAATTATAATCCATATTGAAATATACTATAACAATTTTTAAATCTTCATACCTTTTAAGGTGATCGACTAAAACCCATATTTCTATATTCACAGTAGATAGTATGAGGATTCCAAAGAAAAAATCCCAATAAAAGTTTTACAATTTCTAATTTGGTAAGGGTAATGGTTGTAATATCCCATTAAACATTATTATCATACAAATAAATTAATATCACTCTAATAATTCTGATAGAAAATCTATATTATCTCTATTTATTTTGTCTCATCAAGAATACTCTTTTAGATCATTGTGTATATTTTAAATCTAAGATGAATAAAGAGTGAAGAAATAATATATCTCCTTTACAAATAATAGTTAAAATTTATTTTATATGGAATAGATAAATGATTCATGTTCCATATCAATATATATTGTCCAAGATTAATCTCATAATCATTTATATCATTATATTTTAGCTCTATACATTTTTTCACCTCTTTAATCTTTAAATGGATGGATGTTCAAGCAAAACATTGAAAGAGATAATATTTATCCATATAATTCAATATGTTAAGATCCATCGATTATAAATAAAAAATAATGGATCATTTTTTATCCTTATCATAGATATGATGGAATAATATTTTTGAGTAAAATAATCTTACACCTTGTTGACATTCCTAGGTTGGTACTATTCTGTTTAGTGATAATCATTAATCAACTCTATCAATATTATTTGGTTAATTTTAAACCCATTGATTATGAGTAAATATGTTAAAATATTATGATTATTATATTTATCACACCATTATAATAAATTTAATTCACCAAATTTCAATGGGAAAATTACAAACCTTATATCGTAGTCATGATTTGGGGAATATTTCCCATAAACGATTAATTGTTTTGATTTATAATCCACCAATGTCATTTTGTTTTAGGAATAATCCCAATACATTATTTGATTCATAAATTAGTGGTAAAAAATAACTATACACTATTTGGTAATGCATGAATATGTGTTCCAACTAATCTTTCTATCACTTAATTGATATCTCTATCAAATTAATCTATCTATATGAACTTTCATACAATATGAGTTAACATTGTGATTGGATTTGTTTTCATGAGAGAGAATACACCATATATATATAATCTATAAAAAACCAGGAATACTAAATAACTATAACACAAATTCTATCCTGGGACAATTCTCTACATCCCTCATCATTGATAGATACATATATATCCATATTTGTGATATTATATGATAGAAAAATGAAACTTTAATGTGAAAAAAAAACTTACATTGTTAATTTTTCATATAAACTCCCATTACACATGGTCTTATGAACTATTATCATGTCATCATAATTCATATACTTTATCATCGATTAGATAATATTTTCTTCAATAACTAATACCAAAAACTGATCATCATATTCCCCAAAGTGTTAAATTGTTATATCCATGAGGATGGAAGATTAATTTTTAAAGAATAATTCAAACACTAGATATTCATCGTATCTATACCATGTATGAAATACTTTCTTTGGTAAATTCTCTTTATTATCAACCAATTTATGATATCTGGGGTGATATTAAATATTGGAATATTATTTAAATCATCATAGTTGATTAAATAAATAATTAATATGGGTTCAAGATATATATTCATGATTTTGATCTTGATTAGTTTCCTATAACAAATGAAAATATTAATAAATATATTTTTCATATTAATGAAATGTTTATGTACACCCCATGGTGATTTTTTTAATGAATCCCTTTTTGAGATTATCATGTAGTTTCTTATTCACTTCCTAAAACACATTTGGGACTATTTTATAGGTCATATTAATATAGTTATATCCTCTAGTTGAGTTCCATTGAGAACTATACTTCATTATTTAGTAGAATATTTGGAAATAATTATAGAAATAAATTAAAATACTACTATAAAACAAGAATATAATTAATGTTGAGTATTATCCGAAATTCCAAAGATATACAAAACTTTTTAATGTGAATAATTACTCATATAGTTGGAGTGATTTCCATATACAGCCCATATTTAGTTTCACAATAGTAGATTATCACAAGTTGGATTGGAATATAGTTAATGAATTTATTTCAATGGAAAATAATTGTATATTTATCTTAATATTACAAACAATGCCATTGATTACATGAAATTTAACCCTAGTTAGAATAAAATCAGTTTTGGAGGAATATTCCCATCAAACATAAAAGTATTAGGATCAAAGACATTGTAACACCCCAGGTAAATAAAGAATATTACATTTTTATATTTATCCATATTTGTGAATAAAATATTAATATTACTTTAAAGGGGACGCTATGCTCGATGGTGTACCCATTACGCAACAACGAGTTTCTTGGGAATCTTACGTTTCACTCTAATAATAAAATAATATTATTTTAAATGGTAGTTAACGCCTAACCATTGTAATGGCTGGAATGAATATAACTAACTAAAAAATTATTATATATGTTTGTCAAATATTTTTACTTTTTACAATAAAATTTAGAGGATTAAAAATGCGAATGAATCCAATTTTAAGCGTAAACATTCTAATATTCTTTAAAAGGTCGATTAACCGCCTTTTGATGGTGAACCTCTTTTAAATCCACTTTTTAATATTTTATGTGTTATATTTTACTAAATAAAATTATTCTTTAGAATCAGGACATCAAAATTTACTTTGTGTAAATTTTTGGTATTTTTCTGAAAAAGTTCAATTTTTAATGAATAGTGAAAAATGTTGTATTTTAATTCAAACCCTCTTTTTAATATAATTTATTTATATGAATAGATTATATTTTGAGTTGGTTTTAAAGTGAAATTAGAATATATTTTTACCATTTAATCCAATAGTGGTCGTTGGAATTTATTTTACTTTGAAATCGGACTTAAATTAGTGTCAATCTTTTGATACTTTTTGTTTCATAAAAACACGCTATTTGTTTTGACAGCGGGAATTAATTATTAATTTAATTAATGCAACTTATATGTTTTGAATTTTGTACAATATACATCATTTTTTAATTCGGAATATCAAATATAGCTTAGGGTGAATTTTTGGTAATTTTCTGAAAAACTTCAATTTTTGATTAATAGTGAAACCACTAAGTGGTACATATAAAAACTGATTTTCCGTTTAAATGAAATTTTGCCACCTTTGTGTTTTGAATTTCAAAAATCCGACATACATGGTTTTCATTAAGAAGTAAAATGTGGTTCAATGGGATGAAAATATATTTTTGGTGAATAGTAAGTTATTAGGTTTTAATCGCGATTAGAGGTAATTATTGTAGTTTAAGGTAAAAATAATGTTTTAATAATATTAAATGACCTAGACACATGTCCTACCCTCATTGTATGAGTCATGGCCGACAAAGAAAATACATGGGTCAACTTGGGGACCCCATGGAGCCACTTTGGTTGGAAAATGGCATAAATACCTTTTTATTTAATGTTAAAATTAAAATGACACAAACATGAGTAGTTTTACTAAAACAATTTTTAAATGAGGTTATACAAGTCATATTTTTTTACTATAAATAGTCAGTGGAATGATAAAAAGATTTCCTACATCATAGTATTTGTTTTATAATTTTTAAACATTAAATAAATTAAATTATTTTTGACATCATGATGATGTAGCGATGACCTCATTATTTAACGATTTAAATAAAATTGGAAGATAATGTAAACTATAAGACCTACACATGTAAAAAACATATTGGATGGGTGGATTTCGAACCCTTATCACCTTATCCTCTAGTTATATCAATTCGGGTCCTTTTAAATCCGAAACTCTTTTTCTAATAAAGTAACATTTCTTTACTTTCTAAGATTGCCCCTCCACTCCTCTTATAAAAGTCCCCCACCTCTACCTCCATACCCACAATTCCAAAGCCTTAGGCTCGGCCAAAACCTTCCAATTTTGTCTCTCCACGTCCCTCTATAACTCTTAGAAGCCTCAATTTGGACAGAAGTCGTCCCAAGTAAGCCTTTGAGTTCCAACCAAAGGGTGTTACCCAATTTTAAGATAATGTCTTCACTTGAGTCCTTTTGTATTATTTTGCTTCTCCAACCCCCTAAACTCTTTTTATTAATTTCTTTTGTAACACCTCAAATATATTCAATATACTAGGATGTTTTTATATGAAGCATTCGAGCTACACTTACACACACCTACATCAAATGGTTAAAGAACATACTGTTTCTATGGATGGCGAATTTCTGCCTCACGAAACGATGATTGTTCAACACTCATATAACACCTTAAAAGGTGTCCATTAAGATGTCACTATATTTATATATGATATATAATATGTTTATGTTTTACTTAAGCTTCGGTATTTTTCTTTTGTGGCATAACTTTATGGTTTCCATTGTGGGTAAACACGATAATTTCATTTTAGGAAGTGCGGACTACCGCCCCCTCAAAGTGATTTGATTCGTTAATACCATCTGTGGTACGTATAAAGGATATATTTAATGATATTATATATTATACCATACTGGAATTAAAATACTATTATATATCATTATGTTTTAATTCCATTAAATATGAAATAGAAATGGAAGTAGCGTGCATGCGTACGCACGACTTACTATGTCCATGAACGGTACATTTCATTTCTTATCTCAAAATGTTATGTACTATTATAAGTACATATATATAATGTATATATATGTAATATATTACATCTAAATGATGGTTATAATTATGTAATTATAACATATATATATATCTCATTTTTTATTAATTTTATTAATCTGAAAAAAAAATGAAAGTAGCATTCATGCGTACGTATGACCTACCGTCTCCATGAACGGTGCTTTTAATTTTTATCTCAAAATGCTATGGAATAGTATAAAATGAATATATACTGTATATATAGGATATTTAAAATATCAATACTATTCTGGATATTATTTACCTATAACTACATGGAAAATTATTTTCCAACAAGTTCAATTTTTAACGCATGTACCAAACATCGACAAAATCATCTGATATGAACTCATATTATTAACCAATTATTATAACATTAAAATATGTGATATGAACTGAATAATAATATTTATAGAGAGTTCCATAAGAAATTATAAATTGACCAATGTTTATTATTCAGGAATATAAAGAAACGAACAAGACAAGTTATACTTGAGGTAAGGGATCCCACTCCTCTCTTTGTTTTTAAGTACACTCATTTATGTCATTCCTTTTAAAGCTCATATTTCATGTTATTGGGATGTTATTTTATATTAATCTTACTGTTATTTTTATGTTCATGGGATGAGAGACCCTATTCTCTCACATCAATCCATTTTGGAAGTTTTGAGTGGCGCTGTTAGGCTGCCGAATTTTCGTAAGAGATCTAACCTCTCTCTTTCTTTTTAAGTACTCTCATTTATGTCACTTCTTTTAAGCTACTCTTTGTTATGTTAGGGGATGTTATTTTATATTCCTTTTTCTATAAACTTTGTGTTAATATGATTAGAGACCCTATTTGAACTCATCAATCCAGTTTTGTATGTTTTAAGTGGCACCGTTAGGCTGTCGAGTTTTCGTAAGGGATTTTTCATCTCACTTTTATTACCGTGAGATTTATGTTACATTTGCCACAATTTCCATTGAGTGGTGTATGTACTTCCCATTACTTTACTCATTGTGTAATATAGATTAATTTATGATTATTTACATCAATGCTTTATTGTCCTTCTTTCATGAGGTGTATGTTTCGAAAGATACCCATGTCAATAAGGGAACCTTTCACCCTCCTCTTTTTAAAAGACTTATTTTGTTATGTATTTTAATTCATATAATATTATGTTGGTATATGTTCTTATATATCCTTATTGATTTAAATTTTATGTCCCTGTGATGAGATACCCTTTTTTGTCTCTCATCAACTCATTTTCTGAATTTTGTAGTGACGCTGTTTGGCTGTCAAATTTTTGCAAGGGAACATCTTAACCAATTTTTTATTCTTTGGGATAATCTTGTAATCCTTTAATATGTCATTCTATGAATATGTGTGAATAACCTCTGATTGTTATACACTTAATATCCACTTATATTTGGTGTATTAGTTTGTCACACATAATTATGTAATTGATTTATCCTTAATCCAAGGATATCGTCTTTTTATGGGACTTCGTCTCAATATCCTTTCATTGAGGAATATTTTATTTCATACACAACCTTCTTATATATGTTGTATAAACCCCTTTGAGTTTTACGTTTATCCAAAACGAAATATTTTTTTTATACCAAGCGTTTTACTAAACGAAAAAAGGGAATGTTTTTGTCGTACGTATGCGGCGACAACGACTTCTCCGCCACCATGACCATTATTTGAGTTTCGGCTTCCTCTACAAGACATACCTTCTTTTTAAAAGAAAAATAAATACCATGATTTACTTTTCTTTTATTTTGGTATTGAAAATAGTTTTCCTAATGTTTTTTATGTCAATGTGTTTTATTGATATCTTGTGATTGAAATGTGGAAATGTTATGTTTCCTTTATGCATGTATTATGTGGTACGATTATGTTATGGTTCTTGGGAATTGTTATGAAGACAGGTGGTTCCGAGATAAACTAAGGGCGGGTGAGCCCGATATAGCTCTCCAATGCATTGGGTAACGCAAAGGAGTGAAACGTTAAGGTTTCTCTGAAGATATTTATGGAATATACAGTGGTGGGTATTCCAAACGTAACCCAGAGGGTTACTCCCTACGTAAGAATGTTATTAATGCCTCAAGTTACCTTTATGTCTTATGATTTCTATGATTTATTCAAGATTTTTGAGGTATGTTAAAGTGCTTATGTTTTATTGGTAAATAATGATTTCATTCTTATGTATACATGTACTCATGTTTCCTTTCCATATTTTTATATCCCTTACTGAGTTATTTATGCTCATCCCATGTTTTTGAAATGTTTTTCATTGGTCAAGGGAAAGGTACATGATATGATGATAGTGTCAATGAAGTGTCCAGAAAGAATCCATGTTTTATTTTAAATATGCTTCCTTTGATGAAAAAAATGAATACTATATTTTATGTAACCACTTTGTTTAAATGTGGAATGTAATGCAAGTTTTATGATCTAATTATCTAAAACTCTAAACCTAGAAAAGATCCTCAATGTGTAATCTTGTAATAACTCACGATTAAGTAAGGTTTAAGGCTGGGGCCTTATAGACATGATATGAAATATTCATTCCATTAAATTATTTAACTATTAATTCAATATCTAATCCCTTAGGGATATGAATTAACATTCATTAATAGTTTTCATGATAAAAGTGAATTTATATTACAAATCCCAATAGGGTACAATAAAATTTAATGATACATATCATCAACCCAACTTCATTGTTACATTATTATTAAATTTCTAAATACACGTGGTTTAGAAAAACCATTAAGTAGATTTAATCTGATTTATTAATCATGAAAAATAATTTATAAGATGTCTCAATGAATGAATCATCTTTTCAATCCATGTAAACTTCTGTTTAACCTAGGACATTCATATTCAATATTAAAATCTTTTATAACGGTTCATAAAGTGTTTTATAATTTTTATATCAAGTACCCTAGGAATTCCTAACATGGTATAAAGAATGGATGATTTTCATGTCTGATGGGATTATCTAGTCCATCTCAATACACCATTTTTTTGATTAATTATTCGTATGGACCACTATTCTAGAGCCATATCTGCATGAAATATCTAGAGAGATATGTAATTTCTCAAAAACCTTCCCATTATCCTCAAAATAATTCTAGTATATATTTCTATACAAATGATTATCATTAAACATATCATTTGACACATCACTAGTGATCTCGCCAATGTTTTATCATCCTTTTTTACAACGGATAAAAAAATTGTTCCTATTATATCTTCAAAAAATAACCATGAGATTCATTTTTGGTATTCCATCATGAATGACATATATTCATTTCATTATACTAAAACATGGTTGAAGACAATAATGGTATAGTTTCATTGGAATTAGGGATACATAAATATATGTGTTGTAAGTTTTCTATATCATCTTAAACTATTATTTCAAAACTAGACCCCTTACTAGACTTATCATTCATAATATATTTACTTATATCTTATAGAAAGGATATATAAGAATAGGTGACCTTTTACACTCAGTATGTGAATATAGGGGTGATACAAATGATCAAATTGGTATTACATGAGTATAATTGTATGTGATCATGTGAAAAAAATTTGAATACCATTAACTAAATATAATAGTTCATAATATTTAGTCAGTGAATATATATTGATAGATCATGAAACATGAATTAGAATGAAATCAAAGATAATGATCCATGAGAATATAAAATTGGAATAATACATAGATTTTTTTCATCAAAATATGATTTTAAAATTCTATGTCATGCTATCTACCAATACATTAAAAAAATTCATTGTGATGACCAACAATATAACTTTTTCTGGTTTTGGATAATCACTCTTATACCCACTTTTTCATGCATTGGGGTACCCACCCATGTTCCCTCTTTTTCAATCATAGGGTATCTTACATAAACCATTTTATCTTGTAGAACATTAATATTTATCAAATGAATAGGTGTGAGATACACATCACACCCATCACATAATCATGACATTTTTATTCAATGGGATCCAATAACATTCATCATATATGAACCCACGATATTGAATGGTGTTAATAATCATTTCTTTATAGAATACACCATATAAAATAAATGGGCTTCAAGAACATAAATTCTTCAAAATAATAGATAATCTATATAATCAAAATTGATGGTATCATTTTTTCATATCCCTATTTAAAAATAATAAACACCAAAGGTTGTTGATATTGATGAATAAAAATTTTATAATAATATCATCAATACATTCTCCAAGAAAAATATCCATTCCATTTAGAAATAAATTCATTAAAGTATATATAATTTCTAAAATATTAATAAATAATTTTAATTTTAAAATAAACATGGAAACATATATATGAAGCTTTTTGTCAATGATTTTTCATGTTGGTAAGAAATATTTTTCATGCTAAATTATTGAAAAGAAATATTCCTTTCCTATATTTTTTAAAAAGACATAAGTGAATCTCTAATAAAATTGAAATAATCTTCATATCAAAACATGTTATAAAAAGTAAAACATATGATAATATGAATTTAAAAATACATTGGAGAAAATTATACATTTATAAAATATTTTTATAAATCACTCACATGGAAGAGAAAATATTTTTTGAATTAAGGGAGATGAAATTATGATATTAATTATAAATAATATTTAGGTATCTTTAAAACATAAAGAGAGTAAAAAACTGAAATTATGCATTATAAATAAAATATAATATGATATAAAAATTCAGTCGTTTCATGGGTTATATATCATAAAATTTCATAATAGATATCTTAATCAAAATAAATCCTAATCAAAAATGATATTTTATCATAAAAACAATTATTCAATGGAATATTTTTAAAACAAAAGCCATATCAGTGAAAAATCATTATATGGGTATATATATCGTATAAATTATGTATAACAATCATATATGGAATTCATCACCAATATATACATGGCACAAAGAAATAAGTGGTGTATAAGGCATGTGTCCCACATAAACCAATGTGAGAAAAAATTCTTATACAACATTGAAATTTTTTGAATTTTCCAAACTATTATAGAATAAAATGGAATGAAACTCTAAATATAAATAAAATAATGATATAAAAGATATATCAAGTAAAATGGGTTGTATATATGCACCGCATAAGTGGAATTATTGCGGAATATTGTATTTGACTCCATAAAATGAACGAGAGAACATAAATCCCATACTATAAGTCACAACATACTTATTAAAAGTTAGAAACTCCTATATAATATTAATAGTTTTATTGTAAATATATTAAAAAACTCTAACTATATACATATAATACAATAAATTATTTTCTTATTACATTTTATTTCTCATTAATTATCAATTATTTATTAAAATCTGGATTATTATAATAATTGCAACATTATTCATGTATGTTATTGTGTTGTATTTTTGGACCTTTTAATTGCATCATGGGTCCCTCATATATATAAATTTAAAAATATATAATTATCAAATATTTTTCCTTATTAATGTATTTAAATTAATTGATAAATGTTAGATAAAGAAAAATAATCGATTTTTTATGAAAATGGTATGCCATATATACGCATGAACGATATTTCCATTTTTTGGAATGGTTGAACTAAATAAACAAAAATAATATATCACATTTCAAGAATAATTATTATTTTATTTATTTAAAATATATTTGTAAAATTTATCTTAATTACCTTTAATGTATAATATATGTTATAAATTAATCACATTACATCGTGTGGTGAAAATAAACAATACACATGACAAACATCATCTTATTCCCATGGAATTAAATGTAAAAAGGAAGAAGTTATATTAAAAATCATAAATTTTAGTTATCATATATATATCATATAAATAAAAATAAATCCATATTTAAATCCCGTCTTGAGATGCAGTGGTGTAAACCAAATTACAATGGTTCATGGGGTGGAAGTCCGTCGAGACACGATTGACAGATTCATTTACAATTTGATAGAATCAGAGCTGGATATATTTTATGAAATCAAAATAATATATTATAATTAAATTTTATATACTGTTGTTATTATATTTTTATAATTTTCACATTAATTAATGTGTAAATTGAATAATTAATGAAAATGTTTTCTGAAGACATTTACATTTTCGTAGAAAAAGATACATTGGATATATTATTTGGGACCGTGAGATTGGAATTTTAGAAATAAAAGATGATATTGGAAATAGAAAAATAAAATTAAAGGCAGATTTATTTGGGTTTTAGTATATAAAATTTTCTCAATATGTGTGAATAAGTTACCCGAGGAAGTGCACTTTTATATTATATGCGATGTTTCATTGGTGTAAACACACAGAAATATTCAATAATGAGAAGTCACACTCAAAAAAAGTTCATAAAAAGTTGATAAATAATATACAAAAAGTAATATTTTATGTATCCAAACCACCACAAAAAAATTATAAGATGTTTATCTTGTTACATTAAGTGTACATACTTTTACCATTTTAGTTTCAACAATGATGAATTGGATTTTTTATTTATTTACATAGTTGTGTCCTCAATATATATATATATATATATATATATAGATAAAATGATCATTATTATAAAATATGTAACAAGTTATTATAAATATAAATCACCATTTCAGAAAAAAAATCCTATGTTTGTAGAAAAATAAGTGTATCACTGGCAGAAGTAATACATAAAACAAAATTTTAACATTAATTGTAGTATATAAATTTCCATGTCTGATTTATTCATTATGAGTAAAAGTAATATGGATTTGTTATATAATATTTATTAATAAAATTTAAAAATAATTAATTATTTTTTTGGATATAATTAGAATAATTGGTTGTTGAAAACATAAATTTAATCCCACATACAGGTCAAAAACCTATTTTCTAAAGAAAAATATTTCATAATTATAAAAATAAAAAATATCCTAATTAAATATAAAATAAATTTTAACTAACTGAATCATATTATGTGATATATTATATAACTAATGTTACCAAAAACAACATTTTAATATTTAATGGATCTTATAAATGATTTTAATTAAAATATTGTTTAAAAAAGAATTGATAAATATCCATTAATTAAAAAACTATTCTCCATATAAAATAATTAAAATGTCCATAAAACATAAATTTTACATATTTATTTCAATAATTATAACTTTTTTTCTAGTTTATTTTATAATTGTGTAAAAAAATACTTTTACTATTTTTACAAAAAAAATGTTTTGAGAAAATCATTTTTAAAACATATAATGACGTTAAAAAAATTAACATAATTTTATTATCGATATGTTTTCTTTATATAAATATATTATATGTGATATTGTTTAAAAATATTCATATTCAGTACACCATTGATAATTTCTATATTATATAACACATATTTTTTAAAAAAAATATTAATACTATGTCATCGATGGTTTAAACTCGGTGTTCTGTGTGACGAAAGATATTTTAGGGAAAAAATTACTTGACGAAAATATTAAAAATGTTGGTTGTTAAAATATTAATTAATGTAGACATGATAAATATGGTTTCTATCATTTCACACTACATTAAGGTAGGTGTTTAAATGCAATTATTTTGTTTTGAAACTCAATGTGTGCTTGTGATTTATAGATTGATTTTTCAAGCATGAAATAACACAAGTGACATACTTATGATGATTTAAAAATATTTCATTGTGTTTTGACCTTGTAATAAAGTTTTCCTCTTATATATTCAATGTTTTTCAGATTTGGAGTGTAAATTTATCATGATCGATGCAATTTTAAAATTTTTATGTGGATAATTGGAATAGATATAATAGTGTGAGATGTATTATTATACAATTCTGGATTCCAAATAGAAAAAACAATGTTTCAACTAGTGTTCCATTATAAATGTGTCGTGTTATCCTCTAAAAGATTTATAATGGTGATATTCAAGAATTACATGTTTTGGATGGAAATTTGTATATTATTTAGAGATCATTAGAAATACCTTAATGGGTATATACGCTTTTGTTTGATGGTAATGGTTAGTCATTGGAAATGTTTTTTATTTCAACTGGTATAACACTCGATTTAAGTGTTTCAATGAATTTTTTTTTGGTAACGACCAAAAGTTTGATTAATGGAAAATCCCTCTTGATCCAGTTAAATGTCTCTTTATGAAAAATGTTTTTACAAGATGTCAACTTCATTGGTTTTATGTTAATAATTTTGACCGTTGTTAATATAGCCATTGAACAGTGATCACATGATTAGTATAAATATAGGACCTTAACAAATCCAATTTACTCACACAAAAGAAGCGATGACCTCATCTAGTAGAATTGCACCATATAAAGCCCATTTGTCAGAGCTCGGAAAAGAGGATCCATCCTTAGGCTTCGCCCTTCACCAAGCCCAAGCTGAGCATCACCATGTCAAGCTCGAACGGGACCATCTACGGGAAAAGTGGAAGTTGTTAGAGATTACCACTTGAGCGATGTTATCTGAGCCACCCCAAGAGTCTGTCACCATCGCACACCTTACCCTTAGGTATTATGCGGCTTTTTTAAGGGGTTATGTAACAAATATGTAGTACTATGTTCATGTACATTATATTTGTATATAATAATGAATATAATTTCTACTCATTTTTGATACATTGTAAATAATTTTTAAAGTACAAATGGTTTTTTTAGTTATTATTTAATTAAGAAATATATTTTATTAAATTAAGGGATTTTTGAATTAAATAATTTTTTAATAAAATAATAATAATATTATTAAATTAATTTTTATTAAATATAAATTATCTTACAATTTTATGAATGCAATTAAAATTTTATATTATGGTTTGAAAGCCATTTCTGTCAAAACCCGTCAATTTTAGATAAATGTTCGTTTATATTTTAAAAGTGAAAATTAGCATATTTAGAAATTTTTTTAGATAAAATAAATGTCATTTCTGGAACCAGGATGTTGAAATTATCCAACGGTGAATTTTTCATAGTTTTCTGAGACAGTCAAATTTTTTAGTAAAAATTAAATACCGTTTCAATATATATTGTGTTTTATGACATCATAATGACCAAATTATGATGTAATAAAATACCATAATCCTTATGTTCGGCCAATATATATTTTATCATTAAAATAATGTGATTTGGATTTGTTTTAATTAATTTTCAAAGCATTAATAGACCCTTCAAGACATATTCAACACTTTGCCTTTTTAAATTAATTTCGATGGGAGTGTGACTCACCTACACATAAGAAACCTTATTATATTAAGATTTTAGGACATGGGACTTATAAAATTTTTTTTTCTCTTAAATTTTCCAAAAACCATTGGCAAAAACCATGGGATGGTTTGTGGTTTGGATTAATTTAATGTAAGGGGACGCAAACCTAAATAATAAAGAATTCCCTCACCTTTCCTATATAAACCCACCCAAGATCCCAATTCCTCCTCACTAAAATCCCTAGGAGTTATTCCAACATCTTCCCTACTCTATCTATAATCCTCCCAAGGTGCCCCAATCTCCAATGAATCTTCTCACAAGCCTCTCTCTAGCCTTTGGAAGCATACTTTGAACTAAGGGTTTTTTTCCTTTATCATTTTTTGTCGATTTTCATTAAGATGTATTTCCCATTTAATTTCAATTATTAATGTTGGGAAATGGATTCACAACTCCCTCATACTTCCCTCTTTATGTTTTAATGATGGGAGACCCCTTTCTCTCTAATTTAATGCCTCCCATGTACACTCGTTACTATACTGAAATTCCAAAAGGAACTTTTCTCTATTCTTTTACATTCAAGCAATGCTTTTGTATCATGAATATAAATTCCATTTCAATTGTTGGGACATGTAACTATATGACCTCCTTAATTCCCATTACATTTAAATATTATGATGAACCCCTTTCTCTCTCATCAACCTTTTTTATGAATTCTTATGTCACGCCGTTACGCTTCCCAAATCGCACCGATTTTCTAAGCCAATGTCATTGTGTAGTGAATACCATGCCCATTTCTCCATCAAGGGTATTCACCTTTATGCACATTTACTTATTTATTCTAAAGATTCAGGTATTATTTCCACATTCCTTTATCGTGTAATAAATGATTATGTTATATGAATCCATGTTTCATGATCCATGTGGCACACTTATGCATGAAATGAAATGATTAAGAAGGGTGCACCCTTATAGCACTCTAATGCATTGGGTAAAGTATAGTATCATGATATGTCATGTGCAATGAGTGTTTAATCATTCTAATTCAAGTTCAATGAGGGTTTACTCGTGCTTCATGTGTAATGAGGGTTTACTCATGCATTATGTGCAATGAGCCTTGGATCATGCTAATTCCATATTAAGTGTTGTTGCCACATTTCCATGTTATGATTATCATGCTTTATCATGCCTTTATGTTCATGATTCTTTTATGCTCTATTGATATGTCTATTGGCTAACATTTATTGTACTCCTCATGTTATTCCATGTGTACTCCCTTACTGGGCGTTATAGATCACCCTTTTCTTATGCATGTCGTCAGGTTATCCCATGCAATGCTACGTACGAGGGAATGTAGTGGTTATGTAAAGGATGTCTTCAATAATGATGTTGTATTTAATGTTTTAAGTTTTTATGTAATGATAATAAGCACCAAAGACACTAATCCTCTAGATCTTATTTGTTTTATCAAGTGATGTTTTATGTAACAAATCGTGTTTGAGTTGTAATAAAAAAGCAGGGTTGTCATAGTTGGTATCAGAGGGAGGTTTAGTTATTTTCAGGATTAGGAAACCCTAGTAATGCCTTAGAAACAAGACTAAGTATAATAAAAACATCCCTATGTTTTGTTAAATAATAAGTAAGTTATTTATCAAATGAATACATCCCTGTCTGGATACGAGCAGGTAGAGGCGGCTCTGGCACAGATGTATCCTAGGGGTAAAACCCAAAAACACCACTTTGAGCAAGACTCGAATGAGAACTGGTGCACAAAAGTGGGCCTTGCTACACTCATGGTTATGACACTGCCAAGGGATATGTTTTGATAAATTCACAATCTTAGTATGAACCCTTATTAAGGGAAAAATGCCCCTAAGAATATATGTTAGAATGTAGATCATGAAAATCCTAGATTGAAGCCTATATACTCATGAGTTATGGAAATAAAAGTGTATTTATGAGTCATCAACTTTTGTCTTTAGATTATCCTTTATGTGTTACCCCTAACATTCCTTTTATTCCAGCCAATGGCCGGTAATATGAGGACTCGGGCTAACAACCATTGTGATGATCAATGTGATGACTGTACTAATGAGATGCCAAATCCAATGAGAGTGGGAATCCCGAACTTTTTCACGCTTCTCTCTCAGGTAAATCATGTTTTTAATAGAAACACAGGTCAAGAGGAACGTTCAACCCCTCTAAGAAAGAACAAGTCTCTATCGAGAGCTTCATGAGATAAAGGCCTCCTACTTTTAGTGGATCATCTGATCCCCCAATCGCTGAACAATGGATCAACTCCATTGAAAATATATTCTCCATCCTCCAACGTTCTGAACAGGATAAGGTTATCCTGGAGGATTACGGTATGGTGGGTGAAGCTGATCAATGGTGGACGTTGATCAAAAATACAAAGCCTAAGGAGGAGATCGAGGTGTTGGAATGGAAGGATTTCCAGAAGATGTTTTTTGATAAATATTTTCCATGCACCCTCCGGCATAAGATGGAAAGGGACTTCCTTTACCTCAATCAAAAAGATGAAGAATCTGTTGGAGCGTACGAGGAAAACTTCACAAGGCTTGCATGATACGCTTCTGGCTCTGTCGTTACCCCTGAATGCAAGGTCAACCACTTCTTTGGTGGGTTGAATCCTAGATTAAGGAAATCATTAGTGATCCATGACTTCGACAGTTATGAGGAAATTGTCTGATGTGCCCTCACGGTCAAAATGGAGATCGGGGAATCATGGGGGTATCATGGGGAAAAGAAGCATAAGGTGGACTTCAATGTTGGTGGTCCGATGGATAAATCCAATGGTGCTAAGAAGATCCAACACCCCACTTGCCAAAAGTTCGGAAAGAAGCACCTTCGAAATTTCCTTAAGGGGACGAGAAAACGCTTCAGGTGTGGAAGAGAAGGGAACATAGTTGTTAACTACTAGCAAGAAGGACCCGCGGCTACGACAGAGGAAAGTAACGCTCCGTTCGAACCTCAACGTGTTGTTCAATGCTCCAAATGCAATGAATCGGGTCATTTCAAGACAGCAAGGAAGAGCTTTTTCCATCACTTCCACCGAAGTGAACCCCGACAATGAAGTGGTGACAAGTATGCTAGTTTTTCATTCAAAAATAGCGAACATAATTTTTGATTCAGGTTCTACACATTCTTTTATATCTCAAATGTTTATTAGAACAATACCAGCACCACCACAAATCATTGAAGTAAAGATGTCACTGAGTACGGAGAATGGGGAAATGATTGCATCCCATGAGTATAAGTCCTCCCCTATTATATTATGTGGATTGAATTTCCCGGCGAACATCGTCATACTCCCTCTGGTGGAATTTGATATAATTCTTGGCATGGATTGGCTTTCCTTATATAGAGCCAACATAAATTGTCGGGAGAGGGAAATCACACTCCATATGGAGAATCGACCCCCGATTCTTTACAAGTGTCAGGAGGAGGATGAATCTCCTTTAGCTCCATCATCACAAGCATGGATATTACTACCTTATGAGCACACATATCTGGCTCAGATGATTGAGTCCACGGAAGAAACCATCCTTGAAGAAATGCCTATAGTGTGAGAATTCGCTAAAGTGTTTCCCGAAGAACTGACGGGTCTTTCTCTAAGAAGAGATGTTGAGTTCTCAATTGAAATTATACCTGGGCCACTACCAATATCCAAGACTACATATAGAATGGTTTTTTAGAGCATGAAGAGCTGAAGAAACAACTACAGGAGAATCTGGATAAAGGGTTTATACGCTCAAGTGCTTCACCATGGGGTGCACCAGTCCTCTTCGTCAAGAAGAAGGATGGGTCAATGCGTCTTTGCATCGATTATCGTGAAATTAACAAAATCAAGATAAAGAACAAGTATCCTCTCCCAAGAATCGATGACTTGTTTGATCAGCTGCATGGAGCACAATACTTCACCAAGGTGGATTTGCGGTCGGGATATTATCAGTAAGGGTGAAGAAGGATGATGTCCCCAAGACTACTTTTTTTACAAGATACCAGAACTATGAATTCATAGTAATGCCTTTCAGACTCACCAATGCTCCAGAAATATTCATGGACTTGATGAATAGAGACTTTAGAGATTTCCTTGACTAATTTTTTGTAGTCTTTATAGATGATATTATAATATACTCCAAAACCAATGAGGATCATGAGGAGCATCTAAAAACTGTACTGGAGACTTTGCGCAAGGATAAGATCTATGAAAAGTACATAATGTTTGAGTTCTGGTTGAAGGAGGTCTCAATATTTGGCCATATCATCATAAGAAATGGGATATCTGTGGACCCCTCCAAAACAGATGCAATTGAGGGATGGTCGAGGCCAACATCAGTAACAAATATCCATAGCTTCTTGGGGTTAGCTGGATATTATCGATGATTTGTGAGAAATTTCTCACGATTGTGCAACCCTCTTACCAAGATAACTCGAAAGGGAGTAAAGTTTTCATGGAGTGGTGAATGCGAAGAAAGATTAAAGGAGTTGAAAAGGAGGCTTATCACTCCACCCGTTCTCATTTTACCCACAAGTGGGGAACGTTTTGTGGTATTCAGTGATGCTTCAAAGAAGGGCTTAGGCTGTGTGCTGATGCAGAATGATAAAGTGATGTCCTATGCCTCAAGGTAGTTGAAAACCCTTGAGCGAAACTATCCAACACATGATCTGGAGTTGGCGGCTGTGATCTTTTCCTTGAAAATTTGGCGGCATTATCTCTATGGATAGAAATGTGAGATATATACAGACCACAAGAGTCTTAAATATATATTCACACAGAAAGAGATTAATATGCGCTAGTGAAGATGGATAGAGCTCATCAAGGATTATGACTGTTCAATACATTACCACCCTGGGAAAGAGAACAAGGTGGAAGATACCCTAAGTAGAACGGACCCATTAATTCTATCAATGATGAGAATTGAGAAGGATCCAATCTTCTTAGACTTGATGAAGATGGAAGTGGGAATCATAAAGAAGGGAACATCATCAATCCGTTCACAAATGATTGATCAACCATCTCTTTTGGAAAGGTTAAAGGATGCTCAAAAGGATGATGTGGGAATTCAGGAAAATGTGGAAGCTATCAATGAAGGGAAATTCTCAGAGTTTAATGTTAATGAAGAAGGGATTGTGCGGTTTGGGAAAAGACTATGTATTCCATAAAGTCTGGAGCTGAAGAAGGAACTTTTAGATGATGCACATAGTTCATATTTCTCTATTCGCCTAGGGAGCACAAAGATGTATCGAGATCTACGAGAAAACTTTTGGTGGGATAATATGAAGAAGGAGATCGTTGAATATACATCAATGTGCCTGTTGTGTCAGCAAGTGAAGGCAGAGAGGCAGAAGTCTAAGGGGATGACTCAACCATTTCCCAATACCAGAATGGAAATGGGAGAACATCACCATTGACCTTGTCACCGGACATCCAAGGAAATCCAAAGGCAACAATGCAATCTGGGTTGTTGTGGATCATCTAACAAAGACTGCACACTTCATTGATATTCAGGAGGATTTCTCATTGGATCAACTGGCACAGATATATATCAGGGAAGTGGTAAGGTTTCATGGAGTACCAAAATCTATTCTGTCTGACCGAGATCCAAGATTCACCTCTAAGTTTTGGAAGAGTTTTCAACATGCTCTGAATACTGAACTGAACATCAGTACAGCCTATCATCCTCAAAATGATGGCCAATCCGAGCGGACTATCCAAACACTTGAGGATATGTTGAGAGAATGCTCATTGGACTTTAAAGGATGATGGGATCCACATCATCGTCTGGTTGATTTCTCTTACAATAACAGTTTCCACTCGAGTATCCAAATGGAACCATATGAATCCTTGTATGGGAAAAGGTGAAAAACACTGGCATGTTGGGATGAGGTCGGTGAACGTAAGATTCTTGGACCTGAAATGGTCGAGGAAATAGTGGAGAAGGTGAAAAACATTCAGCAGCATATCAAGGCAGCCCAAAGTCGACAGAAGAGTTATGCAGATAATCGTCGACGAGACCTTGAGTTTAATGTTGGAGACATGGTGTTTCTACGCATATATCTGTGGAAAAAGGTCATGAGGTTTGGAAAAAAAGGGAAGTTAAGTCCAAGGTATATCGGCCCCTTAGAGGTTCTGGATCGTGTTGGGGATGTGGCCTATCGACTAGAACTTCCAACTACTATGGCCAAAGTACATGATGTATTTCATGTATCCCTCTTAAGGAAGTACATACCAGACCCTTCACATGTAGTCTCTTTTGAGGTGGTACAATTGGAAGACGATCTTTCATATGAGGAGAAACCAGTGAAGATCTTAGATCTTAGAGAAAAAGTTCTACGAAATAAGACAACGCCCCGCGTCAAGGTGTTGTGGAGAAACCACATGTTTGAAGAAGCGACTTGGGAATCAGAGGATATGATGAAGCTGAGTTACACACATTTTTTTAGTGTTTGAAAAGGAAAATTTCGAGGGTGAAATTTCTTAAGGGGGAAATATTGTAATGACCCAAATTTTCATTAAAGGAAAATCCTTCTTGATCCAGTTAAATGTCTCTTTATGAATTTTTTTATAAGATGTCAACTTCTTTGGGTTTATGTTAAGAATTTTGACCTTTGTTAATATAGCCGTTGAATAGTGATCACATGATTAGTACAAATATAAAACCTTAACAAATCCAATTTACTTAGACAAAAGAAGTGATTGCCTCATCCAGTAGAATTCCCCATACGAAGCCCATTTTTCGGAGCATGTAAAAGAGGTGGCATCCTTGGGCTTCGCCCTTGACCAATCCCAAGCTGAGCTTCACCATGTCATGCTCAAATGGGACCGACTACAGGAAAAGTGGAAGTTGATAAAGATTACCACTCGAGCGATATTATCTGAGCCACCCCAAGAGTCTTTCACCATCACACACCTTACCCTTAGGTATTATGCGGCTATTTTATGGGGTTATGTAACAAATATGTAGTACTATGTTCATGTACATTATTTTTGTATATAATAATCAATATAATTTCTAGTGATTTTTGATACATTGTAAATAGTTTTTAAAGTACAAATGTTGTTTTTAGTTATTATTTAATCAAGAAATATATTATATTATATTAAGGGATTTTTGAATTAAATAATATTTTAATAAAATAATAATATTATTATTAAATTAATTTTTATTAAATATAAATGATTTTATAATTTTATGAATGCAATTAAAATTTTATATTAAGGTTTGAAAGCCATTTCTGTCAAAACCCGTGAATTTTCGATAAATATTGGTTTTTATTTTTAAAGTAAAAATTAACATATTTAGAAATTTTTTGAGATAAAATAAATGTCATTTATGAAATCAGGACGTCGATGTTATCCAACAGTGAATTTTTCATAATTTTCTAGGACAGTAAGATTTTTGGGTAAAAATTAAATACCATTTAAATATATAATGTGTTTTATGACACCATAATGACCCAATGGTGATTTAATAAAATTCCATAATCCTTATGTTCGGCCAATATATGTTTTATCATTAAAATAATGTGATTTTGGGTTTGTTTGACTTACTTTTCAAAGCATTAATGGACCTCTCAAGATATATTCAACACTTTTCCTTTTGAAATTAATTTGCATGGGAGTGTCACTCACCTCCACATAAGAAACGTTATTATTTTAAGAAGTTCGGACTTGGGCATTATAAAATATTGTTTTCCTCTTCCCTTTTCCAAAACCATGGCAAAATTCCATGGGATGGTTTCTAGTTTGGATTAATTTAATGTAAGGGGACCCAAACCTAAATAATAAAGAATTCTCTCACCTTTCCTATATAAACCCACCCAAGCTCCCACATCCTCCTCACTAAAATAAATTGGAGTTCGTCCAACCTATGCCCTACTCTCTCTAGAATCATCCCAAGGTTCCCCAATCTCCCAATAAGCCTCTAACAATTCTCTCTCTAACCTTTGGAAGCACACTTCCATGTAAGGTTTTTTTTCCATCCTTTCTCATTTTTGTCGATTTTCATTAAGTTGTATTGCCCATTTAATTTCAATTATAAATGTTGTGGAATGGTTTCTCACATCCCTCATACTGCCCTCTTTATGTTTTAATGATGGGAGACCCCTTTGTCTCTCATTTAATGCCTCCCATGTACACCCATTACTATGCCGAAATTCCGAAAGGAACTTCTCTCTCTTCATTTACATTCAAGAAATCCTTTTGTATCATGAATCAAAATTCCTTTTAAATTGTTGGTACATGTATCTATATGACCTCATTACTGTCCATTACATGTAAATATGATGAGGAACCAATTTCTCTCTCATCAACCTTTTTTATGAATTCTTATGTCACATCGTTACGCTGCCGAAATCGCACCGATTTTCTAAGCCAATGTCATTGTGTAGTGAATACAATGCCCATTTCTCCATCAATGGTATTCACATTTATGAATGTTTACATATTGATTGTAAAGTTTCATGTATTAATTCCACATTCTTTTATCGTGGAATAAATTATTATGTTTTATAAATCCATGTTTTATGATCCATGTGGCACACTTATGCATGAAATGAAATGTTTAAGAGGGGTGCACCCATATAGAGCTCCAATGCATTGGGTAAAGTATAGTATCTTGATAAATCATGTGCAATGATTGTTGACTCAATATAATTCAAGTGCAATGAGGGTTTACTCATGATTCATGTGCAATTAGGGTTTACTCATGCTTTATGTGCAATGAGCCTTTGCTCATGCTAATTCCATGTTAAGTGTTGTTGCCACATTTCCATGTTATGATTATCATGCATTATCATGACTTTATGTTCATGTTTCTTTTATGATATATTGATATGCCTATTTTCTAACATGTATTTTACTCCTCATGTTATTGCATTTTTACTCCCTTACTGGGCTTTATTGCTCACCCTTTTCTTATGCATATCCTCATGTTATCCCATGCAATGCTAAGTACGAGGGAATGTAGTGGTCATGTAATGGAAGTTTTCAATAAAGATGTTGTATTTCATGTTTTATGTTTTTTTGTAATGATCCTAATACCCAAAGACACTAAACCTCTCGATTGTATTTATTGTATCAAGTGCTATTTTATGTAATAAATCATGTTTGAGTTGTAATAAAAAAGCAGGGTTGTCATAATTTTTATATGTGTGTGATTTTTATCGACTTCTATATAGTTTCTTGACTAGTTTTTTTGAAATATAAAATGTATTTACATTCCAAAGAATGTTTTTTGGACAAGTAATAATTATAAATATGGATTAAAATGGATGATGGGAATGAAACCCCTTGATTTCCCACAAGAATTATTTTCCCATTGTGAGGTTTGTATACCATAATGTTATTTTTTTTCTCACCTTATATAGGAATATGATTGTTTATACTCTATTGTGTGGTAAATAAGTTAGAATATTAATTGTTAGGGTGTTAGAGGTGAGGGATGTCCATTTAATGTTCCTTGTATGTGAATATTGTATTTAATATTTATTTTCCTCCTATGGTTTAAATGCTCGCAAATCATTCATAATTATGATAATTATGATTTATTAAGATACATTCTGTTTAATCGTGATCGATTATAATTTAAACCACATGTTTTAGTGTTTAAATAAAAATATATAATTATATATTTTAGTTAATAAAATTTCATGAATGAGCCTAAGATACCTATAAGGATACATCACCGATACTTGTCCAATCGATAGATAAGTCACCAGTGTTTTTCCTACCGATAGTCAGGTCACTAATACCTGACTCACCGATTCATGACTTATAATGACCCATAAATTTCATACATTGATATTACATCCAAAATGATCTATATTCATTTAAAATATAATAAATTCAATATTCTGTTGTATAGGTGTAGTCCCTTTAGATACTAAGAAACATAAACTACTGATTCTTAAAATATCAACGTTATCTCCTGCTTATTTCTTCATAACTAGAGACCTTTTTGAAATATCTTACTTAATACCCTTCTTCATGACCTAGGGAAAAGAAACATACAAAAGGGTTATATCAAATGACTATTAATGATAAAAAAGGGAAATATCAATTATATCATAATTATAAGTCCAAATAACATAACATTTACAAATCTTTTACGGTATAAGAAATATTGTGACATCATGTCATAGGATAAAAGTTTGTAAGAATTAATGGTCATTATCCCAAAATTCAAAACATAAGAAATTATGTTTTATGTGATAAAGATAAGAATATAAAATCATTTCATATTAGTCAAGGATCATTGAAAGGATCATCATAGTGGACAAAGTCCATAACTAAACCAAGTTTTCGTGACATTTCAACCCTATATAACTAAAATCGATTTACTTTCCGTTACAGTCATGTCTATATCTTGAGATATAAATATTTACCCACTGAATTGGATAGATATATAAGCACATCCCATCTCATAATTAAATTTTTCTTAAATGTTCCACAATAACATAAACTATTAATCATAGCATATCCCATGGAAAAAGGTGTTTCCTAACCATCATTCCATAACAATCCATATAAAATAAATTAATTACCTAAAAATAATTACATCATTTAAAAAAAAAAAATGTATTATTATGGATATTAACATTACCCCATTCCATTTTAGATGGAAAATAGTTTTGATAAAACACTGGAAATTATTTCATGATTGAAACATCCTTTCTTCGTCAGAAATGTTTTCTTTTTTATAACTATCCGGAAATTTTAATAGAAAATAATTATAGGTGAAAATAATATTTAAATATTGTAGAATATTATTCAAGGAAATATAGTGTAAAAATACCTCTATTCTGAATTATTTAAAAAAACAGTCTCCTCATACTTATTTTTCGAGAAAGTCCTAAAGTTTCATATATGTTAAACGAAAAACAAATTACTTCCAAACCATGTAGTAAAATTTAAAAATAATTATAAATGACAATACAAATATATAGAATAATATGAAACATTTTAATAAAACTATAATTGAATATATGGAAATTGATGATGAATATACCTCAGTAAGAACTCAAGTATAAACAATTCCCATATAAATATCAGATTGCAAAATTACCATTAATGTTAAGTATGATATCCTTTGAATGTATCCAAACCTCATGTAATATTAGTTAAATAATTTTATTCACTTATTCTAAAATAATAACCATTCTTTGATATCTTATATGTCTATATTATCATCGGTTTGTTAGTAACATTTCATTGTCACTTGTTATTTAAATATTAACTACTTTATGTCCTTATACAAGTTTTGTTGGATATGTTCATGTTCCAATTATAATGATATAATTATATCATTTTTAGAATTATAATGATATAATATATATCATATTTATTCATTCTATTCCTACTATAATTATGGTTTCCTTAATATCATGTAGAACAAATCACATCGCATCATGGAGATTCTTGTCCGTACGTACGCACATGCGACTTTATCATTCATTTAATGGTAAAATTAAATTGAATTGGAATGTATATTAAGTATAAATAAAAATTATAATGTTATATTAATTATGTAAATCAATTAAACCAATCATTATACCCAAAAAAACAAAGTTTTATTGAATAATAAATTAAATAACATTGTGGAGACGGTAAGTCATACATACACACAAATGGTGATATTAATATTCGATTGATAGATAAAATGAGGTATATAGTTATCACATATTTATAATAACATCTAATGAATTATTATAAACCTAATTTATTACTTTTTATATAGAAAACATAACAATTGGAAAGAAAATTTGAAAATAATTTTGAAATAGGTGATTAAAACAATTACCACTTTTCCTAGTATCTAATTTTGATTTGCACAAAAGGTATCCTTAATGCCCAAATTTAGGCCCCTAGTATTATGTAATAGATGTTTGTGAAGAAATGGGAATGTTTTGGACAAGAATAATAGATTTAGAATAACTATTCATATAGAAGGACTAGTTCCCTTTTATAATAGACGGTAGGGGCACCATTGTAAAAACCAAAACTATTAAAAAATAAATTCATTTCTATATTATAATCACTCAAAATTGGTTATATATATGATAATATGGGGAAATTATGAAATAATCTCAACCAATAAAAATTATACATTTTTATTTTTGTTTATTTTAAACCATATAATTTTTATTTATCAATATTTAATCTATTTAATTTCAATGATGGTAATAAAATTATAAATACATATGGTCTATAAATATTTACCTATATGGAGAAAATTGACCATAAATTAATAATTAATGAAATTTTAGACAATATAATTTCCACTTTTTAATTGTTACATATTTTTATAATTTTTAAAAAATATAATAAATTTTTTTATTTTAAAATATCAAAAGTGTCAATTTTGTCACTATTCATTTCATTGATTTTAATTAAAATCCACATTGAAGATATCATCCAACAAAATAAATGAATATAATACGAACATGTCATTATATATCTAACTATATTTGTGGATAACCTTAAAAAATTCAAATTATATTTATATTTATATTTTTAAAGTTATTTATTTGATATTTCTATTAAAAATTAATTTAGGTGTAATTTATTGTCATCAATAATGGTTATTATATAATTTTTAAAAATTTATAAATAAATTTTAATGATGTATTTAACTCGTTTATGTTTATAGAGACTACTTATTGATGATTTTATCTATTTTTATCCTTATATTATAATTAATATACATATATAAAAGCAGAGTGTGACATTTTGACACATTAAATGATTTTATTAATATTAATGTCATATTCCTTGGAATGTGTTCATTAAGTGATTAAATTTTTATCTATATATAATAAGGGTCTAATTAATTCATCCAATTAGAATTTGATAGATTTGAATGTAATTTTATAATATTTTTTTCACTTTAATTACAAGATTTACACATAACAACGCTAATATAAAAAATTACTAACGTTATGATTCATAATGTTCAAAAAATAATAGTAACCTATTAATATAAAATGGACCCATTTATTCCAATCGTGGAATAATTTTTTAAAAATTTTAATCAATGAATATATAGTAATTAAATTAATATTAATCCTATTGTCAGAAAGAGAGGACGAGTTTTAAAAGGTAGAACATTGACAATGATTTAAATGTATTTACATATAGAGGCAATATAAAATTAATGATAATGAAATAAATAATATTTATTGATTGAATTATTTTATATTTATTCCTTAAAAATTTAAATATTATAATTTAACCCTATAAATTATATTGAAAAAAATTTTGTTTTCAAATAAAATTAACTGTAATTTTAGTATTCATCAAAACATTAAATTTAGAAAAAAATTATCATAAATGATTCCAAAGATAATTATTAAATAAATATTAAAAATTAATTTTTTAGGTTGTCAGATGCAAATTAGTAATTTGTCAAAATCATAATTTATAAGGGTTTCTCCATTCAATGGCGTGAAATTACCTTTTTAAAAAACATTAGTTTTTTTACATTAGGAAGGGTTTATTCATACCATATAACTTATATTACCTTTGGGTGAATATCTAAAATATTTTATTAAGTATATAACACACCCAAAAACATATATATATATATATATATATATATATATATATATCATTAATTACAATACCAATAGTAATTTACATAAAAAATGAAAATATCTTATCCATTAATATTTTTCATATACTATTGATAGTTAATGATTTTACAATGCATTTTCATAAGATAATTCTACTCATTCTTGCTAACCTAATGGCTAGGATATAATGGTAATTTTAAAATAAGGGCCTCTTATTGTTCATTTAGGCCCATGATTTCATGAAATGCATTCTACTGATGAATAAAATTTATTTAAAGATAGTGTTTCATAAATACATCTTAGTGTTACATTCTACCCTCCTAAAATCAATTTAACCATCAAAATTAATCAATGGGAAACAAAAATTTGTGGATACCTCTCCCTTATCATATCCTCAGGTTCCCACAAAACTTCTTCAAATTTTTTGTTCTTCCATCAATCTTTAAACATGTGAGTGGTCTTGTTTCATAGAACATTATATCTACGATCTGGAATCTTTATTGGTAGTTCCTCATAAATAATGATTCTAATCCAGATGTATGAAATTTGATTTTAGTACATCTGAAGGTTACAATATGTTCTTTTTAAAGATATATACATGGAAAAAATCTTTAAATTGAGGTAGATATAGGGGATCCACCAATCAGTAATCTAGCATCCAAACATGATCAGTAATATAAAAAGAACTCATATACTGAGGGATCAACATTACCTTCTTTAGAAATCTTATTACTCTATTCCATATAGATATTCATTGAATCACCTTATCACAAATTCAAATTCTAGGTCTTTTATTTGGTTGTCAACGTATCTTTTTTTGAATATGAGATACATTTATATTTTTTTGAAAAGATCTAACATTTTTTTACCATTTAATCAACATGATCAGGCTCTAATTGATTTATTTCCCCATATTCACCCTCACTTGTTGGAGTTATACAGGTTTTTTCCAAAGAGGGATTCATAAAGAGCCATATAAATTCTAGAATGAAATCTATTAATGTATGAAAAATCCATCAATGTACGTTGTTGATACCAACCACGTTTTTAATCCTTTGGGAAATCTCTCAAATGAATTCTAGATCATGAATTTTCCCCTCAGACAAAACCTTCTATTTGGGGATGAAAAGAAGTACTGAAATTTATTTATGAATACATAGTGTGATGGATAATTTTCCACAACATCAAGGTTAACCTTGGGCCCCAATTAGATTTAATTGAATGTGGTATTATATGAAATCATTCCATTTTCTTTACATATATCCCAAAAAGATGTAAAATAATGAAATTCTCTCATATAATGATGAAATGTTCCAACATCGTACAGAAATTTACAATAACCTAAATACAATTTCTACAATTGAATGATTGGATAATTTGGACAACAAAGACCATAATGACGTTTTTCTATTTCCATTCTAGTGTGGGTAATGGTTATGACAACCTCATAGACATATGTTTCACCACCTTAACTTGCTAAAAAACTATGCATTGGGGGTCATATTCGGAAACAGATCATTTCATGCCATCCTATAAGAACATAGATGTTCATTTCAGGTATGGATCTTTAATTCAGGTTGTTTTTCAAGGAAAAAAATAATTTGGAATTTTTCAAATTACACTCCACGTATCTTTGAGTACACACAATGTACCCGGTGTCCATTTATTGCCATGTACTAACCGTGGGATGGCTGAATAAATGGTTGTGTAGGTGACCTAGATGACCACCTAATGTGGGGACCAGTTGAGGATAATAGATAGCGTTTACATTTAATGAACACACCGTGTATAATTATTTAATTAGATAAATTAGAGCGGGGTGACATCCCATCTTCCGAAATAATTTCTCCCACCCGTGGTTCGTAGATGAGAGCGACAAACGACTGAAAACATTGAGCTCCTCCCGATTCTCTATATGAGATCTGATTGATATGATTTCAAGAGAATTGGATTCCCACCGGGGCGTTATCTATTCCCCTTGATCCTTTCCATGTTATCCAACATCTCTATTGAGTTATTTAAGGAAGTATTTTTAACCCTTTTTGTAGATCTACGTTGTTATTGGATGATTTGAAGGGTTGTCATTCAAGAGTGTTGATCATACGACATCGAGGTTGGTTTTTTTGTGTCTTTCTATGATTTTTGATGGATTATATATGCATAAAGTGATGAATACTCATTTATGGGGGATTTATTGTTATGGAATTTGACCCACATTAATATCTGCTATGGTTTGATTAATATATAAAGGGTTATTACTTATGAATAAAGTTTTCTACCTTTATTATGAGTGATTTTACGCTGTTTGATTGAATATGGTAATTTGGTCTAAATTTCATGTTAGGTTATCAATGTTTTTCTTGCCTTGAATTTTTAGTATTACGATGTATATTATTTGAGATGCATGACATTCACATTGTGAAAGGATGACCAATGAGTATATACATTGAGATATTCCTGTGGTTAGGTCATTTATGTATAAATTGTTATTATATTTACCAAGAGATATTGACTGTCATAGCATCCAGGGGATCATAGACAAGAGGGGTAATACCATGAGAGCTACCCATATGATTTTATTAAATGAATGTTTGACCCTAGGTTATTGACTGTGAGTTCTATTCCATAGAAATTATTGTTTATTTATGCTATGATGAACTAGTAGGGATTTACCATGAGTGTTACATGGATGTTATTTATAGTTTATTGATTTCATGTGAACCCATGGGTATTGACTGTGAGATCTTTCAATGTGGTCATTTGAAAATTATTAGTACTATGTTAAACCAATGGTTTTAGTCCACGATTTCTTCCTAGATGGTTGTTTGTGAATGATTGAATTATTGTGATGAGTCTGTGAAGCAAAACCACTAGGTAGGATTCAATCTTACATGTTTGATCACATGGTCTTATGAGACATATCATGTTATTATTACACATATGATATTGTTCTTAGTCTTGATCCTATGGTTCACATGATTCAAATTATGAATAATAAATGTAAATTGATATAATTTAAAATTGTAGTATTGTTTACTTTTCTGTAATTTTTTAGTTTATTTCTTGATTTCAACATATTACCTAGTATATATATTCAATGACAGTTTGGTATAGATCATGTGGTGGTTCTCTACTAGGATTCGTCTCAGACCATATTTGGGAAATTCTTTTGGACCCAATCATATTTTATGGTTTCATGTATAGATAAGGGAAATCACCCTTATTCATTAGGTACCTGAATATTGTTGGAGTTGGAGTCTATGGGACCAAGATAAGGATTGTGATACTGTTGTAGTTTACTTCATTTATATACTTTGGTTTTAGTATTTTATTTAAATTAATGTGACTTGTTTGGATGCTTTCTTAGACACTTGTGATATTCATCATTTACATATTCATCAATTGTTATATTCCTATCAGTCTTCAGCTATTTACTTCTATTCTTGTTTTTACTAATTCTGCTATTTTTTTATATTTACATTCTTCTATGTATACTCTTCTGATGAGGGTATATATTCCCTAATTCCCTACCATATCCCTCGCTGCTAGTTAGTAGCCTTTGTAATTTGGGTAAATGTGCTTGAGCTTATGTGACTAACCGGGTTCGGGGCACCCATTAGCGGAACCCAGAACCAAGACTTTACATAGTAGTATTAGAGGAACTTTTTTTCTACTTTGTCAAAAAATTTGGAGCCTATTTATAGGGATATAAAAGAATATATAGTGTGAAATAAGTTGTGGCTAGGAGTATCTAACTAGTGTTTATGGAAAAGCCAGTTTACCATGAATATTTCAATTTTATAGTTTTGCAATTGTTACCATTGATTTTATTTCACCATTGGGTGATATATGTGTATTATGTTGTTATCATTGTTATTATTGTGGTTATATTTATATTTCAACCCAATGAGAGGAGGGTATTCCATCTCATGCATCAAATAGGGACTGTGTATAAATCATATGTCACGTATTCCAGTCAGACCATTTAGAATGTATTACTTTTTTAAAATTTTTGTGAAAGATATATGTGTTACATAAGAATGTTGTTGTGATATATCCCATGATAGAATTACTGCAATATTTATAAGGTATTAGAATATTTAATTTTTAATTTATTTGGATTCAAAACTTTTGTTCTTGAGGTGTTATGGGACCTCTTGGAATAGAATTTGGTGGATCATGTTTGAACATAAATTGAATTTTATCAAGTTATGATTTGAAAAAGAATTCCGAACACTAATTTACGGGGATTGTTGGCTACCAAATGTCTATATTTTTCATGAATTGAAAAAAAATTACCTTTTTAGGTGTTATATAAGATTTTTTTAAACACACACCACGTGTTCTTCTATTCGAACGGAAAAAACTGTTCCTAAGTAGATTATGTGTACCATATGTACATGTCGTGTTGTCTTTAACTGTGTGAATCATTGTGTGGGTAGGAAATGAGGTTTATAAATGTTTGTTACACACAACATGTACTAGAAGTACAGGTCATGCTACAGAGGCCCGATATCCAGCCATGGGACAAATGACACTAGTGGATGAAATTCGGATGTTACTCACCATTTATATCTTGTACATTACATGAGGTCATTGTCCCTTATCCAGTTATGTGACCAAAAACACAGGTTTATGGAACATTAGTAGTAAAAGTCGTGTCAGGTGTGAACAGAATGTGTAGTGTTGCACTAAAAGAGAACTATGTATATCTAACCATATATAAGAACTTTGGCAGGAAGGAAAATTTAAGTATATGCTAGGTCACAGGAAGAACATTCTTTATGTATGCGGCGTTACATAGTCTTGTTGTACGATCTACACACCCATGTTAATGATTAAAGGTAACACACTGTGTGGTAGATATAAAAACCGTGTAACCCTATTTTTTAACATGTCAATGTTTTCCTTCTATTATTATATTCTTAAACATCTAAGTTTTTTCCATGATAATCTTGAACTGAGGTGTGTGCTTAACCATTCCATGTAATGCAACAAAGACTTCATTGGGTAGTATTCCTGGTACAAGGAGATGATCAGACCCTAAAAATTGTAGATCATGGACTACTAGTAGATCCTTATGTCATGCCTTTCATTGCCACAATTGTTACACTGGAAACATGTGATGACACATAGTTTCATGATGGAATTATAAGTATGATACAAACTTCGCAAGGAACACCACATTTTCCCTCAATATGGAGGAGTAGATGGGGGTGTTCCATCAGTAGCATCCTTTCACATTTTCTTGCGATGGAGTACCATAGGCTACAGAGATATGGTTAGAATACATGCATAATATCTTTGAGAATATTGAGAAACCTCCTAATAGGAGGATGAATATCACTACGCACATGATATGTTATTCCTCCAAGATGTGGTGGGATGTTATCTCATTGGTGGTACATCATTAAGACATGTCTAGGGAGGAGTTTCATAGGACTTTATTTGATTAATTCTGTCCCGAGACATTCTGGTCTGATCAAGGAAAAGAGTTCATGCATTTGTACCAGGGATCTCAATCAGTGCTGTATTATTATTCACTCTTTATAGGGCATCAGCGCTTCACAAATATTCTATGAGGTGACGATCTGTCACTAGCTAGGTGTTTTGAGATTGGTCTTAGTTATGACATCTGATCATTGTTGAATGTTTTTAGGATTATATCAGTTTCTGATATAGTGTACCAAGTGCTGATTACCAAGTGATGTATATGGTAGTAGCAAGCTTTGAGAGAGTGAATCATAGTATTCTGGGATAGAACTCCATCGGTGGATAGCTTAAAGTCCAATAAGATCTTTTATTCAATGTTTTCTTTATGTAGCCTAGTTAGGTGATACTAGTGCAGAATTTGTGGGAACAAGATATCTGAGTTCCCATGATACCACGTTAAGTTTCTATCTTACGGTAAGATGGGTCATCTATAATATTTTTTCCAGAATTACTCAAAATTATCTATTGATATAGCTTCTTTTTTGAATCTCTAATCAATATAATGTCCACCAGTTTCTAAAAATTCAAGGAACTAGTGTTCATCGGGTCATTCATGCTGAGGAGTTGGCTAGTGATGGGGTATCCAGATGATTGGTTTTTAGCGACGGCTGAGCGGACCAGCTTCGGGTAGTTAAGCAAGGTTGGAGGGTTATGGTAAATGTTAGACATTTACATTAGAGAAGACCTAATAAGAGTAGGATCCTAGATCCTCTACGGTTAGATATAAGATTACAGTTTACTCAGTTTTTACGTCTACTATTTTTGATATAGGGTCTTCCCAGAGTTTTATATATGTTTCCATTGTGTTGAGCCTTGGGCTCTGTATCATTACATATAAATATTTTATGATGCTAGACACTCAGTTGGGGGTTAGGTAGGCTAGTGTATGTCAGTTCAATGACTCTTCCCTTGAGGTTGGAGGGTGTCACTTCATAGGGTATCTCAATGTCTTAGGGATGATATGCATTAGTTTCCTTCCAAAAATAGACTAGTTGGTCTTTTTCTAGGATTTTTTGATTTTTATTTCCATATGGTGAGTCTGGCATCACCATAGGATGGGTCTTTTATACACAAGGGAGAGTGTGATGTGTATGATATTAGATATGAACCCGAACTTCATTTGTTGGGAGGAATTACAGCCCAGATATCTAGTTTTTATCTTGATGTCCAGGGGACTTTAGAGATGGATTTTATTTCAATGGTGGGTCATTTAAAAGATGTATTTCCATACAAATTTTCTGGATTACCCTTATAGAGAGGGGTATATTTTTTGTTGATCTTTTTCTATGGGTGGAACTATTGTCCATTCCAACTTATAGGATGGATACACCAATGTTGCAGGATCTCAAGAAGCACTTAAAGGAATTATAGGAAATGTGATTTATTTGACACAATACTTATCCATGTGGTTCATCTTTCTTTTTAGTGATGAAAGTGGGAATCAAACTTGAAATTTGTGTGGAATATCAGATGATGAAACTAATAACAGTCAAGAACTGAAATTCCTTACCAAGGATTGATTATCTATTTAATCAGCTTCAAGGAGCTCAAGTGTTCCCGAAGATTGGCTTTTAATATAGTTATCATCATCTGCATTCTAGGAAATAAGATATACCTCTTAGAAAATTTCAGAGTTGGTATATTCTATATGAATATTAGTTAATGCCATTTGGTCTCATGAACGTGATGGATGTTTTCCTTGCACTAATGAACTGAGTGTTCCATCATTACATTGATTCTGTTCTGATAGACTTCATGGAATATATCATCGTGTACTCCCACTCTCGACCCAAACATACTAACCATATTGATATTGTATTGAGTACATTTAGAGAGCATAAATTATATTCTATCATCTCTTAGTTCCACTTTTGGATGGACCAAATTCACTTCGTGGGTCATGTCATCTCATCGAAATGAGTATCAGTATATCACAAGAATGTCAGAGTAGTAGTTTCCTGGGAGAATACAAATAAAGTATTTGATATATGGAGTTTTCTGGGGATAGATGGTTAATATATATGATTTATTGAAGACATTATTGTTTTAGTAGTGCCACTGACATGACTTATTAACAAGGGTACGAAGTACTTGTGTACAAATTCTTACAATTCAACCTTTAAAAAGTAGAAAGGGACATTGACTTTAGCATTGATACTAATTTTTCATGATCTGGGAAGGAGTAACACAATTTAATGTGAAGCATCAGGTATCGGGCTGGGAATAGTGCTTATGCAGGGGGAAGGAGTCATTGCATATAGGTCTCTACCATTGAGGTCACCAGAGAGGAATTTCCTGATGCATAATTTTGAGTTACGTGTATTTGGGTATGCTACGTTCTATTGGAGACATAATCTATTGGGAGATCATTTTGTGGAATAAAATGACAATAAAATCCTCAAATATATCTTTATTCTTTCTGATCTTAATTTTAGATAGTGAAGGTGGGTTATGTACCTTAAGTCCATTGACATTGAGATTACCAACACAGTTGTGAAAGGCATCATAGTGGCTGATGCATTGAGTAAGAGGACTCATATACAGGTAGTTTGGATGCCATTAGTAAGTGGTAGTTTGTGTTTATGTTCTCTGAGATACATTTGGATGTGCATGAAAATAGGGGTAGACGTTTCTTTCTACTATAACTACTATATATATAATCTATTTGAATGAGTGAGAATGAGGAAGCTATAAAATTATGAAGGCCTAGTAATACATGAGAGTGTGTTAGGCGAGGACCCTACTACTGGGTGGACCATATTTGATGATGAGGTTTTGTGCTTTCGTGGTTGAGTATGGGTGTCAGTAGACATAGGTGGGGAATTAATGTGACATTATCATTCCACTATTTGGGATGTTTATCCTGGTGTCAGCAAGATGTATTGAGATCTAAACCATTAGTATTGGTGGCTAGTTCAAATAGGTATGTAGCTAGTTTTTTCATAAAATGTTCCACCTGACATCAACTGATGGTAGATCATCAGTGACCGAAATATCTTTTACAGCAGTTACCCATTATTAGGTTGAAGTGGAATGATGTCATGATGGATGTCATGACAAAATTACCGAGGTCTCCTTGAGAGAATGATGTGGTTTTTGTGGTTATTGACAGACTCATGATTGTTTTAAATGTTAGTCCAATCATGTAATTATGCATTTTTAATGAGCTCGGAATGTTTTATATCTAAGATATTGTATGTTTACATATGGTTCCAAAACAAAATGTTTCTGACAGGGATGAATGGTTTACTTCTCATGTCTAAAAGGATCTACAATGGGATTTGGGTACCTATGTACTTATGTGTACAAGATACAATCCCAAGCAATATGGTAAGCCCGACCACATGAGTCGTGATTTGGAGGACCTTATAGAAGCATGTGTCTTGGATTTTGGGGGCCCTTGGGGGCGACACATACCCATAGTGGAGTTTTCCTACAATTAAAGTATTTAGGAAACAATTCAGATGACACATTTTGAGGCTTTATAAGTTACGACAATATGATCACCCCTATGTTGGTCGGTGGCAGGAGAGGTAGTTATATTGGGACCTCATATTGTCCAGCATACCACTGAGTAGGTGGAATTAATTCATAAGAGGATGGATACTGCAAAATATAGCTATTAATCTTATGAAAATTGATAGAGAAGAACTTTGGAGTTTGAGGATTGAAATCAGGTTTTCATACATGTATCACAGATTTTGGGAAACAAGATGATTAGGTGATAGGGAAATCCTTCAATGAGTTACATCTATCCATTTGTGGTTTTGGAGAGAGATGAGTTGGTGGAATATCAGTTTCAGTTACCCAAGAGGTACCCTTCAATGCATGACATATTTCATGCTTCTCAAATATGATGTTACTCCCTAGAACCGTCTAACATTTTCAACCCAAGGAGGTTTAGTTTGAGGTGGACACATGCTTCAAGGAGCACCATATTCCTATTGTGGATCGTAGCATGAAGGTTATCCATGAATGGTTTGTTCCTCTGGTACTTGGCTATAATATCACAGGCAAGTACATGATGAGACTTGGGAGAGGTAGGCCAACGTACAATCCCAATGGCTTGATTTGTTTGATGTTTATTCTTCAACACCCTTTTAAGAGAAATATAAGGATGAATTTATTAGCGGTGGGGCTTGTTTATATGATCATGGACCATTATTTTAGGTATAAATCATTATTTTTGGTAGTTTTGAGTAAAAATGAAGAATTATGAAATTTTCTATGTACACAACGTGTACCAATGTGTACACATCGTGTACCCTATTGTAGCAAATATTTGTGTACTTTTCATGTAATTTCTGAGTAAATGGCCGTGTAGGTGACATAACAAAATGCCTACTATGTGGGATACATGTGGCTAATACATTACATGTACATTAAATTAACACAATGTGTACTTTTATTTTTATTTGACAAAACAGAGTGAGTTCACATCTCATCTTCAAAAGCAATTTCTTATACATGTGGTTTATAATGGAGTGTGGAGAATATCTAAAGATCATAGAGCTCCTCTAGATTCTCCGTCCATGCTCTTATTGAGATACCACTATGTTTTTTGGATTCCCATCATTGATTTTTATCCGTCCCTAGTGCCCTTATTCCTAATTTTTCCTCTATTGTGAGTTATTCAAGGATGATAACCTTAACCCTATTGTAGATCTACGTCGTTCAAGGTTGATTAAGGGGCCGAGGAACAAGATTGTTGATCATGAAACATCAAGGTAGGTGTTTTGTGCCTATAATTGATTGTTTATGGATTATATATACTTAATGCGCCAAATAATATTGTTTTGGGTGTTTCATGTTTTGTTATTTAACCATGTTCAATAACTTCTATGATTTTCTTGATAGGGGAAGGGTTGTTTCATATAAAAATGTTGTCATTCCTTGATTATGGGTGTTTTTTCCTTTTTTGATTTATTATAGTAGTTTGGAAAAGAATACATGTTTAGATTGATTTGTTTTTCATGACTCATGTTGTTTGAATAGATTTATTGATTATAATAAATGCATTTTATTCTAATTTTTAATGTATGAACAAAGAGAATTTACTTTGATATCTTCTCGAGGTTGGGTCATTTACATAAATTTTTTTGTTATGTTGAAGTAGATGTATTAACTATGAGTGCTTCTAGAAGGTCATAGACCAGGGGGGTTAGACAGTGAGGGCTACCCAGAGTGTTGTTATTAAATTATGTTTGATCATTGGTAATTGACTGTGAGAGATTCCATGTGGCACATTTAGTTTATTTATGTTATGTTAACCCTTGGGGTATTTAACATGACAGCTACCTAGAGGACGTTTATATTTAATTAATTTCATGTGGATCTAGGGGTATTGACTATGAGATCTACCTAGGTGGACATTTTTAAATGATTAGTGCTATGTAAAACAATTTGTTTTAGGCTCTAAGAGATTCCCATAGGGTTGTTTATTAATTATTTAAGGATTTTGATGAATCTTCGAAGGCAAAGAAAAATCATGGACTCTGTCTTAATTTTTTATTTAGATGGTCTTCTAAGACTTATATTGTTACTATAACACATGGGATTCCACGCTTATGGTGGATGTCAAGGTCTACATGAATCAAATATTGAATAAAGAATGTAAATGAATGTAGTGTGAAATAAGAGGATTGTTTAGATTAAATAACTTATTAGTTTGTTGCTTTATTTCAGCATATTACGTATTTATATGTATTCTATGATAGTTAATCACAGATCATGTGGTTGTTGACTACTTGAATTCTTCTAAACCCACATTTGGGTAATGCTTTTGGACCCAAAATGAATATATGGTTGCATGTATAGATAAGGGAAATCACTCATCTTAATTAAGAACATGATTTCATTGGAGAAATAGAGCATGGGACAAAGGTGGGTATTGCGATGTTGTTGGATTTTATTGATTTAATGTAAATTGGTTTTATTATTGTATTTCCATCATTGTGACTTGTTTGGCTTCTTTCCTATGAATATGTTACAAGAATCATTTATATATTCTCCAGTTGTTATATTCTTATCAGTTTTATACTATGTAATTATTTTGTTTGTATTAATGCATCCACTAATTTTTTACATTTAGATTATGTTATGTATACTCTACCAATGAGGTTATAGTTTACCCAATGTATTACCACGTCCCTCTATGCTATTTGGATTCCACTAGAGTTTGTGGAAATGTGCTTGAAGTTATGTGACCAAATGGGTTCGGGGAACCCTTGGGCAACACCCAGTATTGGGATGTTACAAATCCCAGAAGATATCATCCTTCACGTCCATGTATATCAGTGTGCTTTTAGGGTAAATAGAGAATAAACAACTGTTATACTAATCCAAAATCTCCATATTTAATTATGAAATGGGAAGAATAAAAACCATATTTCTAAACCTTATTATTTCATCACAATCATTGTTGACATTAGGAACATTTCTAACATTCATTTATAGCTTCACTTCATTATTCAAAGAATCTTTAACTATAAGGCCCCACCCTTAAACACTACTTAATCTTGAGTTATTTCAAGAACACGCATTGAGGATATTTTCAGGATTATAGTTTTATAGAATTAGATAAAAAAATCATGCATTACATTCCACATTTAAACAAGGTGGTTACATCAAAGACAGTATTCATTTTTTCATCAAATGAAACATATTAAAAATAAAACATGGATTATTTCTTGAAACATCCTCAACACTATCATCACATCTTATACCTTTCCCTTGACCTGTGAAAAAAATTTCAAAAATATGGGATGATCATAAAAGGCCCAGAAAGGGATATAGAATTATGGAAAGTAAACATTAGTCCATGTATACATAAGAATCAATGAATCATACATTATTCATATAATATAAGAACTTTAACATACCACATGAAATCATAATATTTATGAATAACTCATAGAAAACCTAAAACATAAAGGTGTCTTGAGTCATTCATAACATTCTTACATAGGGAGTAACCCTCATGGTTACGTTTGGAATACCCATTACATCATATTCCATAAATCTCTTCGGAGAAACCTTAGCATTTAACCCCTTCGGGTTACCCAATGCATTGGAGAGATATAAAGGGCTCACCCACCCTTAGTTAATCAAGGAACCACTAGTCTTCATAAAAAATTCCCAAGAACCATAAAATAATCATATCACAAAAAACATCCATAAAGGAAACATAACATTTCCACATTTCATTCACAAGATATAAAAAACACATTGATATAATCAAAACATTATCAAAACCATTTTCAATACCAAAATAAAATAAAACAAAGACATGGTATTTATTTTTCATTTAAAATATTTATTTCTTGTAGAGGAAGACAAAACACAAATAATGGTCACTGCGGCGGATAAGTCGTTCTCGCCGCATACGTAAGTCAAAAACATTCCCTTTTTTTTGTTTAGTAAAACACTTCGTATAAAAATATTACTTCTGAATAAAAGTAAAATTCAATGGTTTTTATACATTGTATAAAAAAATATTGTTTATAAAGAAAAAATATGCCTCAATTAAAAGAGATTGAGACGAAGTCCCATACCTCGTGTCCAACTTGACTCGAGCATTCATTAATCTCTTTTAAATCAGGTTACTCTCCCTGATTTGAACCAAAAGGGTTTTTAAAGAGCTTTCTGCCTAAGGTAAGGATTCTATGATGAAGAGAGGGATGTGGATAGATTAAATGAGTAGATTTTGGTCATGCCAATGGCTTGAGAGTTCCGTATAAGGTGGTAGAGCTGGGGGCCTTTTATAAGAGGGAGGCGGGACACTCTTGGAAGGTATTGAATTGTTACTTTATTAAAAAAAGTTTTTCAGAATTTAAAGGTCACATAATTATATATTTCAAGGATAAGGTGTTAAGTGTTCTAAATCAACCCATCCAATAGGGTTTTGACAAGTTTATGTCTTAGATTTTTCATTATCCAATCATTTTATTTAAATTGTTCATTAATGAGGTAATCACTGCATTATCATTGTGTCATAAATAAATTTGTTTATTTAATGTCCGAAAGTAATAAAAAATACCATGATATAGGAAATATTTTTATCATTCCAATGAATATTTATAGTCTAATAGATCATTTATTTATACAAAATTAATTTTTTTACTTAGGTGTTACATACTTTTGTTATGTTTTCCTTTCATTAAAAATAAAATGATAAAATGTCACTATCACACAAAAGTGATTCCATGGGGTCCCTAAGTTGGAACAAGGCATCCCATGGTCGGCCATGACACAACCAATAGCATTAAGACCCATGTTGAGGTCATCTTATTTTATTATGATATTATTTTATTTCCCTTAACTACCTGATTACTAATTAATCATGATAATTAAAGATAATTATCATCGTTACTATTCATAATATTGAAAAACAGAAGAGTGTTAGTTACATAATTTGGACCTTCTGATTCAAAATATGAAATCCATTTTACCAAATTACAATCACAGAAATTTCAGTAATTAATTTAAAAATAATTCTCCTTGTTAAAACAAATAACGTGTTTTTTAGAAACAATATCTATCAAAATTTGTACACAAGTTTATACCCAATTACAAAGTGAAATTAATTTCAATGACCAAAATTGGATTAAATGGTAAAAATATATTATAATTAAACTTTAAAACCAATTAAAAGGACAACCTATCTATATAATTAAATTAGATGAAAAAGTAGTTTTGAAGTAAAATACAGTATTTTTCTCTATTCATTTAAAATTGAACAATTTCAGAAATATACCAAAAATTTATCCAAAGTAAATTTCAATGTACCAACCTTAAAGAATAAGTTTATTTTGACAAATAGTGCTTAAAATTTTCAAATGTTTGATTCAAAAAAAAATTCCATCAAAAGGTGGTAAAACGCTTTTTTAAAAATATTCAAGTATTATATGCTTAAGATTGGATTTTATCTCATTTTAAGCCTCTAAAATACTATCTAATTCATAAATTGACATTAGTATGAAAATCCCTAATTATTTACTTACTTGGGATGTTACATCCTTCCCCCCTTTAGAAAATTGTCTACCCACAATTTATTTACTTATCGAATAAGTGGGGTATTTATCCCTCACTGAATTTTCAGATTCCCATGTTGCCTCTTCAATCCTGCGGTTTTTCCACAAATCGTTTACTTAATGAATCACCTAATTCCACAATACATGATCCCTGTGGTCAATAATCTAGACTGATTTTTCTTCATATGACATATTGTTTTCCAGCTGAACTACCTCTGGACTCAAAACATGAGATGGATTTGGCATGTACATCCTTAACATTGAAACATGAAAAACATTCTGTACCAGAGATAAAATCGGAGGTAAAGCCACTCGGTGTGCAACTGATCCAACTCCCTCCAGAATTTCATATGGTCCAATGATCCTTGGACTCAGCTTTCCTTTCTTACCAAATCACATCACACTTTTCCATGGTGAAACTTTGATGAAGACATGATCACCTACCTCAAAAGAGATATCTTTCCTCCTATTTTTCACCTAACTTTTCGCCTTGCTATGAGCTGTTCTCATCTGTTTTTGTATCAGCTAATCTTTTTCTGCCAACTCTTCTACCAATTATGGTCCCATTAACTTCCTTTCACCCACATCATCCCAAAAAGCCGGAGATCGACACTACTTCCCATATAATGTCTCAAATGACGCCATCTGTATAATAGAATAAAAACTATTTTTATAAGAAAAATCAATCAATGAAAAATTATGGTCCCAAATTCCATGATAATCCATCGAACAAGCACGCAACATATCCTCCAAATTATGATTTGTTCGTTTTGACTTCCCATCTAATTGAAGATGAAAAGGTCTACTAAAATTTAATTCAGTACCCAACGAATTCTGAAGGACTTTCCAAAAGTTAGAAATAAACATGGGATCACGATCAGATTAAATAGAGAGGTGAAATCCATGTAAACTGTCTATCCCTTTAGGATACAGAATGGAAATTTGATCTAGGGAAAAAGAATCTCGTATAGTAAGGAAATGAGAAGATTTAATCAGGCAATCAATAATAATCCAGATTTCATTATTACCTTGAGGTGTCTTCGATAATCCCACAATGAAGTCCATGGATATATTCTCCCATTTCCACTCTGGCACTAGTAAAGGCTGGAGCATCCCATTCGGTAATTGTCGCTCTACTTTAACCTGTTGACAAGTCAAATACTTCAAAGTAAATTCAGCAATATCTCTTTTTATTCCATCCCACCTGTGATACTCCCGAAGATCTCTATACATCTAATAACTGCCATGATGAAATCAAAACGAAGAACTATGAGCTTTACATTTCAACTACCTCTTCAACTATGAATCACAAGGCACACACAATCTCTTCCCAAATCAAAAAACATAGTCAATATCAATGTTGAATTCAGGTAACATACCCTTCTGAACCAGCTCTACCTTTTTTTACAACTCACTGTCTTGCTTCTGGGCTTGCTTAATTTTGTCTCTTAGAGAAGATTTAACGGATACCTAAAACAAAACAGAACAACATCCTACACCAACAACATCTATGCCTATGTTTATCAATTCCTTAACAAATGATCTTGTTCTAAATGTAATATGGTTAATGAATCATTACTTTTTCGACTCAATGTATCATCCACTTTATTTGCTTTTCTCATAAGGTAATTAATTGTAAAATCATAATCCTTGATTAATTCTTTCCATCTCCTCTATATCATGTTCAATTCTTTCTAATTGAATATATACATTAATCTTTTGTGATCGGTATATATTTCACACTTTACTCTATAATAATGATGCCTCAAAATTTTAAAATGAAAACAATTGCAGCTAATTCCAAATCATGTGTAGGGTAATTAATCTCATGAATTTTCAACTGACGTGAAGCATAAGCAATTACCTGATCATTTAGCATTAGGATGAAACCATGTCCTTTCAATGAAGCATCACTGTAGATACCAAAATCATCATTCCTGAAGGTAGTTCCAAAACCAAAGCATTCACCAATCTTCTCTTCAATTCTTGAAAACAATCATCACATTCTTTTATCCAAATGAACATAAAAACTTTGTGAGTTAACATAGTCATTGGACTAGATAAGCGTGATTTTTAAAAAAAAAATATTCAGTAATATCCTACCAAACCATGAAAACTACGAATCTCGGTTACATTTGTGGGTCTTTCCATTCTTCAACTACCTTTATTTTTGCAGGATCAATAGTTACTCCATCTTTAGAAACAATTTGACCAAGGAAGGAAAATTGTTGAAACCAAATCTCACACTTTCTGAATTTCCCATACAATTTATTTTCTTTTATGGTTCGCAAAATAACCCTTAAATGAATTTCATGCTCCTCTTTACTTTTAGAGAAAACCAAAATATCATCAATGAAAATAACCAAAAAATTATCCAAGAACTCATGGAAAATTATATTCATAAGGTCCATGAATACAACATGTGCATAGGTTAGCCCAAAAGGCATACCTAAAAATTCATAATATCCATATCTTGTACGAAATGTGGTCTTTAGAACATAAAATTACTTTTCCTCCATATGATGGTACCCCGATCTCAATTCAATCTTTGAAAAATATTGAGCACCCTGGAACTGATTAAATAAATCATCGATATGAGGCAAAGGATATTTGTTCTTAACAGTGATGTTATTCAAGGGTCTATAATCAATGAAAAGTCTCATTTAACCATATATATTTTTAAGATATAAGACAGTAGCACCCCATGGTGATGTGCTAGGTCGAATGAAACCTTTATCAAATAAATCTTGAAATTGATCCTTCAACTGTAATAGTTCAATTTGAGCCATTCGATAAGGGGGTTTTGAAATTCGCTTAGTATCAGGAACTATGTCAATAGTAAATTCAACTTTTTGATCTGGTATTATTCTAGGAAACTCATCAGAAAAAACATCAGGATACTCATTTACCACTGGCACATAATTAATCTGAACGGTTCCTTTGTTTTCAACAATATGTTCAAGGTAACATTCATTTCCATATTTTAAATTTTTCTCTGCCTCTTGATATGTTATCAACAGTAAGGGTTCATTCTTGTATACAAACTGATAGTCTTTCTAAAAAGAATCTTATTTAGCTATACAATCAATCTTAGCATGATAAACAGAGAGTCAATCCATACCTAGGATAACATAAAATCCTACTAGAGGTAAATCAATAAGGTTTTCAATTAGGTTCTTTACACGGATAAGGATAGGGAGATTCTTATAAATTATTTTTGCCTCAAAATTTCCCCCATGAGTTTTTACCAAAAGTTTAGGAGTCATTTCTTGAGATGGAATTCCAAATTTACTAGAAAAATTTTCAGAGATGAAAGAATGTGTCGACCCTGATTCAAATAACACATTGGTATAATCGAAAAAAAACAAACAAAGTACCTGATACCATTTCATTTGATGGCCCAAAACCATCTGATGTATATGCAAAGGGTTTCACCACACCTTTCTACTTATAGTCCGACTACTTCCCATCATTCGATCTATTTGTCGAACTGTCGTTTTCATAATGACCCATCTCATTGCACTTGAATCATTTTAGTAACTGTAAATCAAATTTGTTCTTACCATCACCCTAATCATTTCCAATGCGATAATGAGCCCTATGTCTAATCTTACCACATAGGTAGCACTTTCCAGAATTCAAAAGTCATTCCCCAGGATGCTTTTTAACACATTTATCACAAACTACAAACTTAGCTGTCTTACCATCAAACCTTTTTGATGGATTCTTCCCTTTCTCCGGCCACCTTAGTCTCTTCTTCTATTTGTTGTTATAGAACACTTGATCATTGGAAAACACCATTTCCACCATATCATCACATCGAACAAGCTTTTCATAACTTTTGAACACGCGAGAAGCTAATGCCCTTCGATATTTTGGCTTTAATCCATAGTAAAAACGATTGATTTTACTATCAAGGTCTCAGATAACATTTTGGGGCAAACATTTCCAATCGAGTAAACTTTTTGTTCATAAGGAGTAACTAAGTCATCCTCTTGCCTCAATTCCAAGAATTTGTTTTCCATCCTAAGTAGAACAAAATTAGGAAAATATTTCTCAAGAAACACACCTTTGAATTCATCCTAGTCAAGAGCATCAATCTCATCAGCATTCCTGATATTTTTAACCATCGACCACCACTGATCCGCTTCACCCTCCAAACGGTAAAAAACAAGACTGACATTTTTATTGTCCGAACACCGCATGACATCAAAAATCTTCTCTAGTGATTTAATCCACATTTCATCTAGAACAGGGTTAGATGATCCTCTGAATGATGGGGGATGTTTCCTCATGAAATGTTACTCCACTGACATGTTCCTCTGCGGTTGATCTGGCTGATCTCTTGCATGGATACCACCACCATTTATTGCTTGAGTCAACTGCTCCATTACTACAAAAAAATGGTCAGTTGCAATTCCAACCATCTCAGGATGCTGATTTGAAAGGTTTTTTTCTTCATTATGCCTTCCTAGCAATGCTTCCCTATTTCCTCTGCAGAAAACCATTCTGAAAAAATATGTCTTAGATTAAGAAACATGGTAATCTTTGAATGATATATCATTTCAATTTGATCATAAAAATATTTTTGGATAATCATTTAATAGAATTATAACTCTTAAAATTATCTAAACTGACATTTGACACCAACTATAAGTCCCCAGCCTTAAACATTACTTAATCTTGAGTTATTTCAAGAATACAAATTTTGAATCTTTCCAGGTTTAGATTTATAGAGAATTAGTTCAAAAATCATGCATTACATTCTACATTTAAACAATTTTGTTACATCAAAGACAATATTCATTGTTTTCATCAAAGGAAACATATTTAAAATAAAACATGGATTCCTTCTTGAAACTTCCTTGACACTATCATCACATCATGTACCTTTCCCTTGACCTCTGAAAAACATTTCAAAATCATGGGATGAGCATAAATAGCTCAGTAAGGGAAATAGAAGTATGAAAAGTAAACATTAGTCTATCTATACATAAGATTCCAAGAAATCATACTTTATTCATAGAATATAATCACTTTAACAGACCTAATGAAATCATAAGATTTATGAATAACTCATAGAAAACATAATACATAATGTTAACTTGAGGCATTTATAAATTTCTTATGTAGGGAGTAACCCTCATGGTTACGTTTGGAATACCCACTACAGTAGATTCCCTAAATCTATTTGGAGAAACCATAACATTAAACCCCTTCGCGTTACCCAATGCATTGGAGAGCTATCACGGGCTCAACAACCCTTATTTAATCATGGAACCACCCATCTTCAAAATAAATTACCAAGAACCATATCATAATCGTATCACATAAAACACGAAGAAATGAAACATAACATTTCCACATTTCAATCACAAGATATAAAAAACACAGTGATATAATCAAAACATTATCAAACCCATTATCAATACCAAAAGAATAGAAAAGTAAAACATGGTATTTATTTTTCATTTAAAAAAAATTATGACTTGTAGAGGAAGCTGAAACTCAAATAATGGTCACAGTTGTGGAGAAGTCCTTGTCACTGCATACGTAAGACAAAAACATTCCCTTCTGTCATTTAATAAAACGCTTTGTATAAATAGATTAATTTTGAATAAAATTAAAAGTAATAGGGGTTTATGCACCATATAAAAGAATGTTGTGTAAAAAACAAAATATTATTCAATGAAAGGGGATTGAGACGAAGTCAGTTACCTTGTGTCCAACTTGATTTGATTGTTCTTTAATCTCATTTAAATCGGGTAACTCCCCTTGGATTGAACCAAAAGGGTTTCTTGAAGAGAATTATTCCTAAGGTAAGCCTTATATGATGAAGATAGGGATGTGTATAGATAAAATGATACGATTATCTTCAATCCAATGGCTTGCGAGGTGTGTGTAAGGGGGGTAGAGGTGGGGGCCTTTTATATGAGGGAGGAGGGGTACTCTTGGAAATTCATGAAATGTTACTTTATTATAAAATGTTTTTTGGATTTTAAAAGACCCACAATGATATCTTTAATGGATAATGTGATAGGGGTTTGAAATCCACCCATCCAATAGATTTTTGACTAGTGTAAGTCTTAGATTTTACATTATATTTTCATTTTATTTAAATCGTTAATTAATGAGGTACTCACTACATCATCATGGTGTCATAAATAAATTTATTTATTTAATTTATAACAATTATAAAAAAATACAATGATGTAGAAAATATTTTTAGATTTAAAATGAGTATTTGTAGTCTAATATATCATTTATTTAGAGAAAATTAAAATTGTTTTACATAGGTGTAACATACATTTGTTATATTTTCTTTCTTTAACAATAAAATGATAAAATTTAATAATCACACAAAAGTTATTCCATGGGGTCCCTAAGTTGGTACAACGCATCCCATGGTCGGCCATGACACAAAAAATACCATTAAGAAACATGTTGTGGTCATCTTATATTATTATGAAATTATTTTATTACCTTTAAAAACCTGATTACTAATTAATCACGATAATTAAAGATAATTATCATTGTTACTATTCATAAGGTAAAAAAAGAGTATTAATTACATAATTTGGACCTTCTGATTCAAAATATAGAATCCATTTTACCAAATTCCAAAAACAGTAATTTTAGTAATTAATTTAAAAATAAATCTCGTTGTCAAAACAAATTGCGGGTTTTTTAGAATCAATATCTATTAAAAGTTTGACACTTGTTTATGCCCAATTACAATGTGAAATTAGTTTCAAACGACACAATTTTATTAATTGGTAAAAATATATTCTAATTAAACTATAAAGAAAATTAAAAGTATAATCTATCTATATAATTAAATTAGATGAAAAGGCGGTTCTGAAGTAAAATGCAGTATTTTTATCTATTCATTAAAAAATGAACATTGTCAGAAAAATATCAAAAATTTATCCAAAGTAAATTTCAATATCCCAATACTATATAATATGTATATTTTTACAAGTAGAGCTTAAAATAGTCAAATGTATGATTTTTTTAAAAAAATTCCATCACAAAAAGGTAAAACGATCTTTTAAAAATATTAGAGTATTTTATGTTTAAGATTGGATTTATTCTCATTTTAAGCCTCTAAACCACTATCTAATTCATAAATAGACCTAGATATCAAAATCTATAATTCTTTAATTATGTAGGATGTTACATAAATCATCACTTTTGTTGACATTTTTTCATTAGTTTTGAAAGATAATACATCTCCACTTCCATTATCATTTCATGATCTGACCATTGGAAATCCATAAATAATCAATATTTTGTTATCCTCATCATAGATATTCTTTCATGGTCATGTCAAATCAAATAATCTTATAACTTTTTCAATTTACCAATGTCGTAATGTATTGAGCATTTTTAATTAAATTCAACTCCAACCATCTCTTTTGGCACATATTAAACTACTTTTCTATGAAAATTTAAACTAATCTTTTATGATTAGTATAAATATAAAGAATTTCACAATACATATAATCCCACCATATCATTAATGCAACGATTACAAAATATATCTCCAAATCATGTGTTGGATAATTTTTATCATGTATTTTCATCTTCTAGGGGCATAATCAATTACCATAACATTTATTATGTGATCATATCACATACCCTCTATGAATTCATTAATGTGGATCAAAAACCATTTTCCACTAGAATGAAGTGTGAGATCATGTACTCTATATAAAACTCATTTTAGTCCTATAAAATTCTATTCAAATTCCTCCATCAATATGAATATAACCCCGTTATGAGTCAACTTAGAGATTGGATTGTATAATCATGAAAAATCATTCACAAAACATCATTAATATCTAGGAAAACCATGAAAAATTAAGATCTAAATTTTACTTTTTTTTCACAGAGAACTTCCAACAAATTTTGTTTTTGACGGATCCATATATATCCCTTCTCATGAGATTATGTGACCAAAAAATGAAACTTCTTGAAACCAAAATTCACATTTTTAATTTTTTTTACAAAGCTTCTCCATTCTCATGGTCTTCAGTATAATTCTCATGTAGTCTTCATGTTGTTCCCTTTCTTCGAATAAACAAGAATATCATCTATAAAGACTACCAAAAACTGATCGATATAGTCTTTAAAGAATCATTTCATTAGATCAGGAAAGATAGTTGGGGAATTATTAATACCAAAAAGAATCTCTATATATTGAGAGAGTCCATAACCTATATAGAATTCTATATTTGGTATTTCCTCATTATTGATCCTTAGTTAATGATATCATAAATGATGATCAATCACCAAAATGTATTGAGCTCCGCATAATTGGTCGAATAATTAATCAATGTTAGGAATTGGATATTTGTTTTTGAAAGTGATATTTTAATGATCTCAATAATCTTTGAAGAGACTCATTTATCCTTATTTTTTCTTAAAAAAGATCATGTTATCTTAAAGGTGATGCATGGGGGTATATGAAACCCTTATCGAGATTAATTTGAGGTTTTTTCTTCAATTCATGCAACTAAATTGGGTCCATTTTATAAGGATTCATTGAAATTGCAATAACCCAAAATATGAGTTATAATGATTTATCAACATCATAATTTGGTGGAAATACATGAAATTACATTGTAAATACAACATCAAACTCTCTCAAAATATGTGTATTCTAAATGATTAGTTTCTTCAAAACTATTTGAGATAAATAACCTTCATTTATAGGAATCAATTACTATAATATGTGATCAATTTATATTGGATGGTTAAATCCATTCTTGCATCAATAGATGATCATAGATAAATCTAGAATATAAAATGTGACTTCCCATTAGAAAATGATATTAACTTCATATTGGAATAACTAATATATAACTAGAATCACATAAAATTATACGGATGAAGGATGAAAATTTTTATAGGAAGAAATTTCCCACAAACATAAAAAGGATAAGAATTATAAAATTTTGATGGGACATTTGTTCCATTAGATATTGTAAGAACAAACACAACATCTAATTGACTAAGTAATATGTTGATACCCTTATAAAATTCTTCACAAAAAAAGAGTAGATTGATTCAGAATCAAATAAATCATTTTATACCATAGATCTGTTGGTAATTGTACCTTTCAAAAATTCATTATCACAATTCACTTTTCCGATAGTTATTACATGTGACATTCCATTTTATTTGGAACATAGAGTTCTATGACATCAATCATTATCAATAGCCCTTGTATTAGCGAATTGCATGAAATAATGCCCCATTAATTTTCTCAAGTATCATTGATGTGTAGGAGGTGTAATATTCTATATAGCATTTTCTTTTTTTAATCATTAAAAATCTTTTTCACACCACATCAACAGTTCATTTTTTGATGATCATCATTTCCAAACTTAAGAAATTTACTGGTCTATTTATGAAAGATTCTTCAGTGTTTCTTTCCACACACTGAGCATAAGGTAAAACAAAACATATATTCATTATGGTGTAAATAGTCTCCTTTGAATTCAATTATTCCCATATTATCAAATCCTTAGGACTGATGGGTTACTCTAATCCCTATATAAACCATGAGATCACATCGAACGATTTCTACATATATATTAATTTTCCTTAAATATAATGCCCTTCATAGAATAGGTAATAATATATTAAAGAATTGATCTACTTTTCTCTGATGTTGGATAATAATTCCAAATGGTAACCTTGCCTTTTTGTAAAATATTTATCCTAGGAACCAACTGATTCATTATTATTATTTTGATCAAGGAACTCATTATACGTCATTGTTCGAAGAATATGTCAAAAGAACTTATTGAAAAATATGTTCATGAACTCATCTCATACCATGGACTCAATTTCATAACAGTTACCTATATTCTTGATAATATTACACAATTGATCAGCTTCACCTTCCGAACGATATACTGCTAAGATTAACTTATTAAGCTCAGATAATTATAGAACTGAAAATTACATTTTAGTAGTATTGATCCATTATTCAGCAGCTAATGGCATAGAATACCAATTGAAAGATGGTTGAGGTTTCTTCACGAAGGAATAAATATAATGTTTCTCCCTCCTTGGCTCATTTGGAAGTCCCTCATTATTCATATCATCAGAATGTAGAATGCAAATAACTACATGAATTTTCATTCAAGATAACAATAACTTTTTGTTTAATAAGAGCACAATAATTTCTTTTCACATAACATTCAACATTAACACGGTTACTACAAGTTCCAGCCATTCATTGAAAAAATAATCATAGTGGGATCAAAAGTATTCAAAATTGGGAAATTACTAAATTAGGAATAAAATATAAATTTAGTAGACTTTAGGATTTATACTAGGCTATTCATGGTCATTTCAAAAACCCAACAATTATAACCTATACATAGTCATATGCTTATGGTTCTAACATAGGTTTTATCATATATGTTTTCAACAGTATACTATATGTTTCCCCTGATAGCAACTATAATGAAAAATACATTACATATATTGATATTTCATGAAAATTAATGTATTTTTATTACAACATATAATAGTTTAGTGATAGGAATTTATAGTTATAGTTTCTTTAGAAAAAGATAAGCATAAAAGATAGGTTTACAAAACATCTACATTTCTTTCAATTATTCCTTCAAAACTAAAATCATTTTTTTCATTTCTTATATAATACCCTTCTGAATAACTTGGAAAAAGAAAAAAAACAAAGGGTGAGATCAAAGGATCAATAAGGGAAAATAACGGAAATATTAAAAATTTCACAATCATAAGACATAAGAACATATCATTTATATGTCTTATTATACAAATAATAAATTATGATATCATGTCATGGGATAAAGGTTCATATGAAATGATGGACATAATCCCAAAAGTCAAAACATAAGACATGATGTCTTGTTGAATAAACATTATCTTTGAAAATCATATCATATTATTCAAGGCTCATATCCATGTCCATCATTGGAGATGAAGTCCATTAAAGATCTAGGTTAACTTTACATTACATCGCTATATTATTGAACATGATTTACATTCTATTCAAGTAATGTCTATATCATGATATATATATATATATATCATATTCATTAGAGAGAGATATAGTATCCAACCATTTCATAACCAAGTCATTCTTACATGTCCCATAAATACATTAAACATTCATCATTGCATAACACAATGGGTAATTTCTTTTCCAAAACATCATTCCAACATAATACATATAAAATAAATAAATATCATAACAATAATTCCATCATAAAAACATTCAAATGAAATTAATCTTAGGAAATAAAAATAACCCTCTGTCACATTGATGGAAAATAATTTTGATAAATTACATGAAATTAATTCCAAAGGAAAATATCGTTTCATCTTAAAAACCATTTAGTTTTATCAAAATGTAATCTGATTTTAAAAGAATTAAATTTAGTAGAAAATAAAATGATACCGTGTGTAACATGATTCATGGAAATACAGTGTAAAAATCCATCCATCTTATTTAAGTTAAAAATAAAATCTCCCTGCACTTTTTCCAGAATTGACAAAAAGTACCGCATATGATAAACCAAAAAAATATTCCATCAATACAATGGACTAAAAGTAAAAAATGGGGAAAATTGACATTAATCATAAAGAGATAAATAGTAAGAATTCTTAGATAACATTGATATAAAACATGGACATGGATGATGAATATATCCCGAATATATATGTATGTATAAACAAATCTCTTATAAAAATGTGATTGGAAAATTATCTGTTATCATAGGTTCGATATCCCTCATATGCCTCACAAACTACTATGTAATGATTTAAATAATGATATTGATTTATTTTGGAATCATAATATTTTTTTATGATATTAAAATGGTTTGTTCCTCCATAAATATTTAACCATGCATGTGCTCATGTTTTGTAGAACATTTTACCTATGATCCAAAATCACTTTTAGTTCTTCCCCATAAGAAAGATCATGCTCTCGAGGCACAACAAATGATTTTAGTAACTGTGAAGGACCGAGCTTGTAATTTCTCAGTAGAGATACACCAATTGTATAATGAAAAAGAGATAGATTTGTTATGAGCATTAATTATAAATCTACCTTACCAACACAATCGAGATTTTTTAAAAGATCTAATATACATATAACTCATCATGAACTTCATTCTAAATCACATTACTCTCTTACAATGATATATTTGTAGAAAAACATTATTACCCACTTAAAAATGTAGATCATTTCATTTTTTGTCTGTATAACATTTTTTCCAACATTGAGATACTCTTATGTGTACTTGAATAGATCTATCATTTTCATCCATTTCATCAATAATATCAGGTCCTAATAGATTTATATCCCCATAATCATCCCATCAAGTTGGGTTTATGAACCACTTTCCATAAAGGGATTCATAAGAATCAATATGAATGTTGGAGATAAATCTAATGTTGTAGGAATATTCCACCAAACATAGGTGTTGATCCCAACCTCCATTCAAATCCAAATAGAGTGATCTCAAAATTTATTTTATAGTATTAATGGTCCCCTCAGAATCACCATATGTATGATTATGATAAGCAGTGCTGACACATAACTCTATATTCGAAGAATGCTGAATAAATTGCTAGAACAATGTGGTAATCCTCAGATCCGAATCTTTTATAATGGATGGTGGTACACAATACCACATATATCATTATTTCCCATGGGGTTTTTGGGATGTCAAAGGATGTAGTCCAAAATGATGTTTTCATATTTCTATTATGGTATAGGGAAGGGTTGTAAAATCCCCTTGGATATCTATCTCATAGCCTTATCTTGCAGACAAACCATTCATCAAAATACATATTAAATAACATATATTTTCTTTCAATAACAATATAAATACAATTTCAGGTCTATGTACATCGTGGTTCTTCAAGGGTGAATATAGAATAAAGAATAATGAGCCTCATCAAATAGCTCCTTAATTAATTTTAGAATGGTAGTAAAACAAACCCGATTCATAAAACATATTATTTAATCTCAATGAAGGTTGAATTCATGCAAATTTCTCATCTAATTTTGTACTATACATCTTTCTTCTACACCTCTGTAATATTAAATTTTATAGATTGATCACCATTCATTTTATAAAGATTATATTTCTATACATACATTCTAATTTCAATATATATAGTTTCTGAATACATAATTATTGGATATTTTTTATCATCATCATGGATAATATAATATAGTCTTATCTACTGAAATCATCAGCCTCCTTGTTCAATTTCATAGGGTGGTAAAGTATTGAGTAGTCGTAATCATTAATCAACTCCATCCATCATCTTTAACACATACTGAACACCATTTTGGTGAAAATATTCATTACAATTTTTTATCAGTATAAATATCACAACATTATCCACATAGATAATGCCTCCATATATTTAATAAAATTAATTCCGTAACTAACTCAAAAAAATGTGGCGGGTAATATTTATCATGCATTTTCAACTACCATGAGTCATAATCAATAAACATATAATATTTCATAAGAGCACATCCATTCCCCTTCATGGATTCATCAATGTAGTTCAAAATAATTTCTCCACCACATGGTAGTGTGTCCATAGATGCACTGGAAAACCTTTTTTTAGCTCTTTGAAATTCTCTTCATAGTTCTCTGTCCATATGAAGAAAACACATTTACGACTCAATGTGGTGAGTTGTTTAGATTATATTGAAAAATAACTCATAAGTCGTTTAAAATATCCATCCAAATGGTGACAACATGAGATCTCAGTTACTATTTTCGTTATCATCCAACATTCAACAACATTTTTTTGGATCCACAGATTTACCTTCTCTTGAGATTATGTTGCCTAAAAATAAAAAATTCTAAATCCAAAATTCATACTTGGTAAATTTGTCATAAATATTCCAATTTCTCAGGGTCTTCAATAAAATTATCATTTAGTCATCATGTTCTTCCTTTCTCCTGGAATAGTCTTGAAAATCATCTATAATCACAACCATAAATTGATCATGTCAGTCTCTAAAGACTATATTCCTTAGATTTATGATGGCAGTAGAGAATTTGTAAGACTAATAGGAATCATTATATATTCAACGTTTCTATACCTTTTAATGAATGTCACCTTTGGTATATCATCCTTCATGAAACATAATTGATGATATACTAAATGATGATCACCATTTTAAAAATATTGAGCTTTGTGCAGTTGGTTGGATATGTTATCAATTATGGGAAGTTGATATTTTTTCCTGATTGAAATATAGTTATTTTCATAGTAATAAATGAAAAGTACCATTATTAAATACTTTTACTTAACAAATAGAATAGGTTCTACCCAAGGTAACAGACTTGGACATATGAATCACTTTTTAAGATTCTCTTGTTGTTGATTCTATAATTTTGGTAACCCTATTAGGACCATTCTAAAAGGTGTCTTTAAAATTTTCATAGAACCATATATATGTTCTGTGGAAACCTCAACATCACAATTTTGTGGATGTCTTAGAAATTACTCTAGAATGACATCCTCATAATCATGTACACTGGGTGTATTATTAATCATGAGCTTCTCCCCATCCATTTGAGATAAATAACATATATTTATTGGAATCAAGACTGATAATATTGAAAAAAATTATACTAGAAGGTTATATTCATCCTTGCATCGATAGATGAACGTATATTGATTCAAAATATTAAAAGTGACAACCTTTCCTGGAAAGTTGATATGAGATCCATAGAGAGAAAAATAGTCCATGAAAAGAATCACATCAAATTCCACTATAGGATGGATCACAAGATTTTCATGAAGTACATTCCCAAAAACATCAACCAGGGAAGAATTATAAACTTTTAATGTGACAATTTTTCAATTAGGTATTTTTAATACAAATCCAACATCTAATTATTAGGGTAATACAATGATACGAAAAAAAAATTCTGCATAAATAAAAGAGTAGTATGATCTAAAATCATATAAAACATTTACTACTTTACAATGGATGGTATGTCTACCTTTTCACCACTTCATTATCATAATCAACATCACTGATAGTAATTTCACGTGTTGTTCCTTTTTTTAGCCTAAAGAGTATTCTAGTGTCGATCATCATCACTAATCCATGGATTTTGGAATTTATTGAAATGATTCTCTATTTCATTTCTTTTTAATAATTGAAGTGTCAATGGTTAATTCGGTGTAGACTTTTCTGTGTTCACATTAATTAAAATATTTTTCCCATCACATCAACATTCAACTTCTAGATGACCTTCTTTTCCACACATAAATCATTTAGTATCCCCTTTATAAAAATTTACACAATATTTTTTTCAAAACATTTATCATATGAAAAAATCATATTCTATTCATTGTGGTCTTTAGATTTTCTTTTCAAATCCTTTTTTCTCTTATTGTCAAATCCGTCGGAACGATGGGTTACACAAATCTATATCTCCACCTTGAGATCACATTTAATTACTTCCTTATAGCTAGTAATGATCATATGTATAATTCCCTTCAAAATCATGGTTTAATGCTAATAAGAATTTATCAACATTACTCTCATGTTGGATAATAATTCAAGAAGTGTACATTGAATGTCCTCTGAAATTTTATTTCTTGGTACCAAAATATTAATCATCATTTTCTTAATTTCAGTGAACTCCTTATCCATATTTGATTATAGAATAAGAGGAAAGTACTTATGGAAAAATATGTTCGTGAAATCATCCCATTATATGGGTTTTGTTTCATCACATTACTTCATGTTCTTGATAAGATTCCATGTTTAATGAGCTTTAACAATCGCACAATCGACTACTAATACGACTTTTTATTTTTCACAATATTTTAGAACTAAAAATATCATCTCAGTGGTAATGATCAATTGTTCATCCACTAATGGATCTGAAGACCCACAAAACGAAGGTTGAATCTACCACATTAAGTACTCAACAAAACTTTTCTCCCTCCTTTTGTCATTGTGAATCCCAATAAGATTCATAGCTTCAGAAAATTAATGTGAGCATAGAAACAAGATTTTTTATTATAATTATCATTAAATTTGGTTCCTCAAGAGAAAAATAATTTCTTTTACCATCGCATTCAACATTGACACAGATCCTTCAGTCTGTATCTATTAACTAGAAAATAGAAGAATATTTTTCAAAACACTAATCAAAACCGGACGACCATAGAATCAATAATAAAATATCAATTTAGGACACATTAGGATTTATCATAGGTTTTTCACAGTCATTTATAAAACACTATGATTGTATACTATACTTATACAAACACTTAGGGATCTTACTAAGGCTTTCGCATCCTAGTTTACAAAGGTCAACAACACCATTCCTCAAACACCTAATATAAAGACCCATACATAATGTACATTTATATTAATTAAAAATTTAATTATATTCATTAATACATACAATAATCAATGATAGGACCATATAGGTATTGTGTCCTTAGAAACTGGGTTACATAAACAATTGGGCCATAAAACATCTACACTATCTCCTTCTTCTTTCTTTATAATTATAATACTATTTTATATATCTTAAATAATACCCTTATTCAAGACCTGGGGAAATGAAAAATTCAAAAGGGTATGATCAAATGGTCCGTAATGTTATAAAAGGGAAATATCAATCATATCATAATAATAAAACATATGAAAATATCATTTGTAATGCTTATCATTTGTATAAAAGATCGGGATATGATATCATGGGATAAAAGTTCATAAGAATAAATGAACATACTCCCAAATTTTATAACATAAGAAATGATTTTTTGTGGAACACACATAAGCATATAAAATAATTTCATATTAGTCATGACTCATTTCTTAATCAAAATTACATTATATTCCCGTATTGTATTACTGAACCCGATTTACTTAGCGTTCTAGTCTTTTCCATCTCATGAGATATAAATCATTACCCAATTCATATTAAGGAGATATAGGTCCAACCCATCTCATAATGAAATCATGGTTAACTATTCCATAAATACATAATCAATACACTATAGAATAACCCATGGAACCAGAAATGGGTCACTTAAAGATCATTCCATTATAATACATATAAAATAAACTTATTTTATAAAAATAATTTCCTTATAAACATAATCAAATAAAAGTAATAATATGTTTATAAACAAAATTGTAATTCAACTTATATGGAAATTAATTTTCTTAAAAACCTGAAATTAATTCTTAAGGAAAATATCTTTTCTTATTCAAAACTTTTTATTTTCACAAAATTCAACAATGTTTTATAAATAAAACAATATAGTTGAAAATAAACAATATATAATCTATAGGATGATTCATGGAAACACTATGTAAAAAATTCATTCATGTTGTATAAGATAAAAACAATTCTCCTCATACTTTTATTGGAATAATAAAAATGTATATCGTTTGGTAAATGGAAGAATGATTCCTTCCAAACCATGAATATACAATAAAAATGGGTAAAAATGAATTTTAACATATATAGGAAAATAGTAAAAAATTTATGAAAATGTATTTATAAATCATTGAAATGGATAATTAATATTCCACCAGCAAATAATTATCCATAAATAATTATCGGCTAAAAATGAGATTTTAAAATTATCCCTTTCCTTAGGTATGATATCTATTTTATATACTGAAACCATAATTATAATGATTCTAAATTTTATTTACTTATTATAGAATCATAATCAATTTTATGATATCATATATGATAATATTATCGCTAGTTTGTTAGTACTATTTCATTGAAACTCGTTATTCGGATATTAACTGCAATATGTTCTTAAGCAAGTTTTGTAATATGAGTTCATGTTCCTCTACATATGATTTAGTTATATCATTTTAGTAATTATATTAGTATAATATAAATCATATTTATCCATTAATTTCATGTATTAAATTGTGGTTTAATGAACAACATGAATAATGAATCACATCACATCGTGGAGATGGTAGGTCGTACGTACGCATTAGTGACAATATAATTCATTTAATGGTTAAATTGTATAGAATTGGATGGTATATTAATTATAAATAATATTTTTCCTATTTTATTTATTATTTACATTCATTATACTCATTATTATATAGATACAAATAAACTATTGATGAATAATAATTTCCACCATAGCGTATAGATGGAAAGTCGTACAAAAACTCACATGGTGATATTGTTAATCATAGGATGAAAAGAACATGTCGAAGGTTGTTCCATAATAATAATAACAACTCATAATGTATAATATTATGTATTTGTAACTATTTTATGAAAAAAAACATAAGAATATTGTAGGACCCCGGGACACCCTGAGAGGGGAGGGGTTAATCAGGGTGAATTTTTATTCTTTTAATGAGATGGATATTGTTCCCACGTTGGTTGGAACTTGTTAAACCTGTACAATGTAAATGATCATAAAGAAAACAGTTACATGCAGAGAGATGACACACACATTTTACATGGTTCACCACTAAGGGATGCGTCCAAGGAGCATACACCAATAGGTTGTCGGTTGTACCAAATTACACTAAACATCACTAAAAGAGGATTACAATAGTTCAAGAATAGTCACTCTTCCCAGGCTCACTGCCTTTACTATGGTTTAGGGATAGCTCATTGTGTCCCTCAGGACTCTCTCGTTGACTCCTCTTGGCTCACTAAATTTGGTAATGTCCCACTCAGTTTATAGACATGAAGTTCTCTTTATCATTGTAATAGAATACATCCAATATTGTATGTAGATGTTCTATTAATGACCAAATCTTACTAGTAGAAGAATCACACATTTCGCTGAGGGTATCCGGAAATATCCCTGCTTTCGTGCAGCTTAAAAAATATTGGCGTACTTCAACAACACATGGTGCACTTCCCCAAGTTGGCGTGCAATTTTCAATGATGGCATGCATGTTATAACTTGCGAGCAAGTCCCCCTCAACGACTTGCGCGACACTCACTTATACATCTTCAAACTTGCACGACCCACATTCCTTTTCACCAAAACCGTTTTTGGTGCACAAAGGAAAACTGTCATGCAACTTATAGTTGCGCTACCCACCACCACTTGTGGGAACACTTCACCTGCTCGATCGGATCACTGAACTTATCTAAGTCTCGAACATCATTACAAATGAGTAGGGGTGGTCATATATTTATAGGAAAAATTGACTCCCTACGCGGTGATGTGAAAGGATCCTCTTGGCGCGCAAGTTCCAGCACACAACTCCAACTTCCCTAGCCTCGGTCGCGCTACTCACTTGCATGACCAAACCAATACTTGTTCGACCATCTTTCCTTTTCCATATTTTGATGTTCTGATTTACAAAAAGATAAGGCGTGCAACATTCCAATCCTCCTTAGCACTGATGCACAAGTCCTTTCTTGGTGCGCAAGTCACTTGGGCAACATATATACAGCGTGCAAGTCTCCTCCAAAAAGCATTTTTTCTCTTTTTGATAGTTTTGAGGTCCAAAATTTTGGGAAACACTGGAATACGGTTCCACCTTCAATTCTGCTTTCTGCTTGACCTGTATGAGTTCTCTACTGGCCCACATTCTGAACATCCTTTGAGGATTGACAACAAATAAAACTCTTATTCCAATTCTTTCATATATGACCATGGTTCGAACATATATGCCATATACAAATAATGCAATTGTTAATGAGGTGATAAATAAATTACCTCTTCTTCTAGTGTCACTTTTTGATTTGCACAAAACTCTCATTACTACTTCGTTCATCCAAATGTGTGGCCTCTAGAATGATGTAAGTGATATTCATGGAAGAAATGTGCTGGGGTTCACTGATAAAAATATATTTAGAGGTTTGATTTAACGATAAGGATAGGTTCCCTTTTGTAAGAGAGGGGAGGGGAACCATTCAAAATACAAAAACAATTATATTAATATAAAATAATTTGTAAATTAAAATGGATTAAAAGTGAAAGTTTTCAAAGATAAGATGAATATCGGTCGAAATACTCTCAAAAAATAAACATAAGACATGTTTTACATTTATCATATACCATATCATTTTGGATTGTCCGTATTTAATCTATTTAATTTAAATTATGTTAATAACATTCTAAATACTTAATGGTTATAAATATTTACTTATATAGTTTTTATTGAACATGAATGGATTTTTTATGACTCTATAGATATTATAATTATCACTTTTTAATTTTTAAATATTTTTATGGTTTTTATATAATTTATTAAAATATAATTTTTATAAAATATCAATAGTGTTAATTTTAACACAATTAATTTAATCGATTTTAAATAAAATGCTTACAGAAGAGAACATAGAACACAATATTTGATTACATTACAATTATAACATAATCACCAATAATATTTTTTTATAACCATAAATAATGAAAATTATATTTGTTTTCATAATTTTTAAATCATTTATTTTTTATTTCTATTAATACAATAACTTTTTTGTCATTATTGTTTCATCCCTATTGATGAATATTTATTTTTAATAATATTAAATAAATTTCTTTTATGTAGATAATTATTTTATCATTACACATATCACTTATAGTTGATGTTATCTCATGTTTTTTCATATATTATAATTATCATACTTATATAAATAGAGCGTGTGTCATTTTCCCACATTCATTGATTTTAATAATACTAATGTCATATTCATGGGAAAAGTCCCTTAAGTGATTCCATTTCAAACCATAGAAAATAAGGGTTGAATTTAATCAACCTATAGGATTTTGATAAGTGTTAATATAATTTAATAATATTATTTTTAAATTTAATAACCAGATTTATCATTTATCGTAGTAATATAAAATTTTCAACATTAATATTCAAATTATGCAATAAAAAGTAACATATTAAAATTATTTGGTCCCACTGATTCCAATAATAGAATACAATTTTCAAAATTTTATATTCATACATTGCAATATTTGAATTAAAATTATTCATATTTTTTGAAAATGAGAATGAATTTAAAAATACAAAACATTGCAAAAGATTGAAATGTTTTTACAACTAGATTCAACGTCAAATTAGTGCTAATGAAATACATTATATTGAATGATAAAAATATATTATATTCATACATTAAAAACATTTAATATTAAAAATTACCATATAAATTATTTTGATGAAAAATGTAGTTTTCGCATAATTTTTTTTATGTTTTTACTATTCATAAAAACATGAATGTTATCAGAAAAATATTGGAAATTCATAAAAAGTTAATTTTTATATCCATCATGAAATGAAAACCTGTATGTTCTCCATAAAAAATTATTATCTTGTCAAAATCAAATTTTAAAAGGGGTTCTCTATTCAATGTCATAAAATATCCAATTAAAAAAATATAGGTTTTTATACATCATGTTGGGTTGATTCATACACTATGATTAAAATATGCATTTTATGAATATAAATAGTATTTTACTGTGTTTATAACATATATATATCACATTACTTTCATTACCAATTTTAATTCACAAAAATAATAATTATCTAGTTAATTTATAATTTTCATATATAATTGATTTACAATGAATTCACAATAATTTTTTAAAAGGTAATTATACATATTACCGCACACATAATAGATTTGATAAAGTGTTAATTTAATACTAAGGGTATCTCATGGTACTTCGACCCTCATGATTAGAGACAATGAAAGATAATATAGAATCTAAATTATTTAAATAAAATATTTCACAAAAACACTTGTTTGTTACATGATCTTATAATGAGATAAGATATTGATAGTGTGACACAAAATATTCAATATTTATGGATCACCTACTACTTGACATACCATTATGGAGTTATTGATGTCTTCATTTAAATACAGAGTAACCTGTTGATAGCTCGACTTACCTATAGTGCGACTGACCAATATTCATAATTTTTTCAAAGAATGAGATACCTAAGTAATGATTCATTGAAGCATCATCTGCCAACATAATGATCTAGTGGCAATCTAAAATACCAATAGTATTATCTATAGACACATATAGTTAGAGATGATTTTCTTCTGAAATTTGATCTTATTACTAATTTTTTTATTTGGGATAATACTTTTATTAATGATATTTTGAAAACAACATTAACGAAATAATATGAGCAAAATAAAAGTTATGAAGAATCTACACATGATCAAGAACATGATCCTTTCTGGCCCTATAGAACATAAAGGAAATACTAAGGCAAAAAGAATGGTTGGATATTGGTGAACACAAAACCACACGACACAGAATGGAACTATGCGAAATACTCGACCAAAAAATAGGGCATTCATAGCTTTAAAATAATATATTCCTTTAAATTTGATTTTGAAATTTGGGACAATTTAGTGTTTTCACATGAATGAATGGTTGATATTACCGAAATGGGATAAAACTCATACACTATTAGTTATGATAACATTAAAATAATGTCTGGTGAACCAATTTCTTACATGTATCCTAATGTCAATGAAATGGTAAGTACAATGAGCTATTTGGGAAAGCCAGTTGAAACCAAGGAAAAAATCAAGTGGCTACTCAAATGTATAATAGAATGATGGAGAGGAACGTCAGTTTTAATAGTATAATCATATGGCATTAGTAAGTTACCAGTAAATATTTGATAGGTATGTTGATGATGTGTGATGAATAATTTTAGTTAATCCAATAATAAATGAGGAACCCAAATAAATTTTAGTGTCATCAAAAACATTTTCATTGAATAAAGGGAATAAATTGATTTTCTAGATGAATTTTCATGAATTGAGGAATCACCAAGTGAAAGTGAAGATTAAATATATCTGTTGACTATGAGATTTATGATTTGTTTTTAAATTATAAAAGTTCGTTAGAAAACCAATTCATAAAGGGTAATTAGAAAAATTTCTAGAATAGATATGATAACACTAATGAAATTTTCTTCTATATGTGTAAGAGAAGAGAACATGTAAAATTTGAATATCCTAAATTTAGTTTTAAAAGAAAATATGAAGGTAAATATTTAAAGTACAACAAGTAAATGAAGTTTACCAAGAGGGCTTATGAGGATAACTCCAGTGATATAGAATCTTCACATGATGAGAAGGCAGAAAAGGCCAATATGTTTTTAATAAAAAACACTTATATAGTATCCTTGGAATATCCACAACATTATTATAATTATTATAGAGATAAATCTGATTCTAAAAAATGAAATTGTGAAGAAATGTTTTATTACTATAAAATTCTTGAGGACACATGAAATGAAATCAAGGATAAGTATAAATCTCTATGGGAAAACATTCTCTTATTTTTTCAAATGAATATGAACTTACGATTGAAAGGAAAAGAATGTTTAGTAACTCAATGAGAATAATGAACATTATCTATCTAATGAGAAATTAAACAAGGAACTAGAAAGATTCACCAATGGTAAATATTCATTAGTTCAAATTCATGGAAAACATGTTTCTCCAAAATATTCTACTTTTATTTGATATCAACGAAGAAAGATAATTTTTTTTAAAACCAATTTTGTGTCAAAATATTAAGAATCTAGTTTTATATATATTTTTAAAAAATTTACTACATGTTCTAGTAATGGAACATCTTCTACTGCTTTATGATTTTCCGGAGAAAATATAGTTTTTTTTATTGGTCTTTTCAAACTACTTATTGGAATCCAATATGAAAATTTGGATCCCAAAGTTATAATTACTAATATTAATGGACCCATGCCATTATGGTTTTTAAAATCATTCCTTGATTGATTTATTTTGTAGGAAAACAATATGAATATTTCAGTTAAAATATTGTGATACATGGATAGTTGGGGTTTATGACACATGAAATGTGGTTATTCATGCTTCAATAGTCATATCATGATTGATGGTGGGCATGTCACCTTTGGTGACAACGCAAAATGAAAAATAATTTCCCATTTCCAAATCGATAACACTAACTCAATTATAATTACATAATTTAAATTTGTTGATGTAATTAAGTATAATATGATGATCTTATCACAATTGCATGCTGACAAATTTAATTCTAAACTTTAAAATGTTGCTTGTAATGTTTCTAATTATAAGAATGATTTAGTATTCAATGATTTTATAAATGAAAATGATTATACCGTGAATTTATATTCATTAGTTTCTCAAAATTTATCATTCTTAAGTCCCATTAAATAAGGTTCCTAACTATGGAATAGGAGATCATGACATTATAATATTCACTCTGTTATAAAGAATACTAGGAAATTAAAAGTACATTATCTACCTAAACTTGTGTTTCCAAAAGACAATGTCTATAATCATTATCAAGATTATAAATAGAATAAATTATCATAAAAAACAATGAAATATGTTTCAACTTATCATCCTCTTGATTTGGTTCACATGGATTTGTTGCGACCATATAGAGTATCTAGTTTTAATGGGAATCCTTGGATCTATGTTCTAGAAGATAAATTTTCTAGAAATACTTGAACATTCATTTTAGCTTTCAATAGTGAATCTTGTTCTAACATAACCATGAATGATATTGTATTGGATAAACTATGTTGAAAAATTAAATCCTAAAGAAGTGGACCATCATTTTAGTTCACAAAAGTGAAACATGTTCCTACTCCACCATGTATGCTTGATCCATCAAAAACTTATGTGTTCATAAAATCAAATATTTAAGAAGTGAAAATGGATGCGATTTTGGAAAAAAATTGATTGAATATTTTTTCTCTCAAAATGGATACAGTTATTAATTATGTACACATAGGACACCACAATAGAATAGAGTTGTAGAAAGAATAAATAGAACCATAGATAAAATTTTCTGAATGGTCCTTAAAGATTATGACTTACCTGATTATATTTGGGAAGAATCTTTCATTAAAACTTTTTATATAATTTATTTCTTTATAATTAAATCTAACCTTAATATACCTTTATATGTATTATGGGACAATAGGAATCCTTAGTTTAATAAATTTAATGTTTTTGGATGCAAAGGCTTTATACATAAAACCAATGATAATCAAGAGAAGGTTTTTATCAAAATGGATGAATGAATTTTATTATGTTATTATTTATCTAGATATTCTTATAGGGTCATTAATTAAAGAACCAAGTATGTGGTAGAATTTACGCATTTTAAATTTTAAGAAAATGATCCACATGATCCTAAAATATTATCATTTAGGTCCACTTGGATTAGATTAGGACATTTATTATTATTTAATTCAAAGAACAGTTAAAATAGATAAAATCAATGTTTAATAACTAAAACATTTTTAATATAGAGTTATACTTAAGATAAATTCAATTATAAATATTAATTATAATGATAAACTTATTTCCTACATAATGGTATTTTATTTATAATTTTTATAAATTAAATAATTTAATTTATTTATGACACAATGGTGATGCAGTAATTACCTAATTAATGAAATATTAAAATAATTGATATTATAAATATTAAAATAAATTTAATTTGAGACATTTTATGAATTAAAAAAAATTTATTGGTTAATATAACATATTATTATTGGTTATATAAATTTATTTCTAAGTAATAATGCTGTTATTAAAATTATCAAAAACAAAATATCAAATAGTGTTAAAATTGGCATAAATGAGTTTTTAAAACAAATATTATATTATTAACTGATATTCTATTCCTAAAAATATAAGGATCATCCAAAGGGCTTATATAAGGATATGTTTATCATAAATGAACCACTGAGGGGTCTCTTGTAAGTATCTATTAGCTTTATTAACTATATTATATTAAATTACAAAGAGACATGGTAAATTTCAAACTATTTAACTAAGAGTTAAATATAAATGATATGGTTAATATTGTGACCTGAACCAATCTAAAATCTATTTGATGAAAGGATTTCGACCAATACCCACCATAAACTTTAAATAATTCACTTTGGATCCATTATAAAACGAATATTTATTTATTATAAAATAATATTTCAAGCTTTTCCAAAGGTGCCCCTCACCCCTCTTATAAAAGGGCACTCCCCCTTATCACTAATTGACACCTTAAAATCCATTTGGATCGGAAAACCCCTTCCCAAATATTCTCTAAACTTATCTCACTTCAACCTAGAGGCCTTATTTTGATCATAAAGCCAACCTACGGAGCCCTTTTGATCAAATCAAAATGAATAACCCGAAGAAGAGGTAATGTTTTCATCACCCTCATTCAAGTTACTTTCTTCTTCCACTTCTTCTTTCTTTATTATTTCTATTCTAAAATAATAACTTCTGTGTCTTCTATATACTGTAATGTTATTATAAATATGGTACAACCATATTTAGTATTTTATCCATCCATTGAATGGCATGTCACCACACGTGCGTACGTACGACCTACCGTCTCCACGTCGTGGTGTAATTGTTATTCAATATATTATTATTTGGATGGGTATACTAATGATGTTTAATTCATGTAAATAATAAATATAACATGATAATTATTCTGTATATATGATATACCATCCAATTATATTTTATTTTAATATAATAAATGATATTTTTTCTCGTGTGTACGTACAGATTACTGTCTCCACGAACGCGATGAGATTCATTCCCCATCATATATATTCAAGAATAAATTTCATTTGATGATTAAAAATAATGTTTAGAGACATGATGTCATTATGGATATGAATATTAAATATACCCTACATAACAAATATGGCTCACATAATAAAGAATATTAAGGAAAATGAATCATTTAACACCCGAAAATGACGATAATACTAAGATATTATCAACAAATCAATGTTAAAAGATCATATATGATATAATATTAATGTATATTATTCTTGTATAATTCAAGAAAAATTATATAACCATTATAAGGGAGGTTAACCTACCCTTGACCAAGGATAAATTACAGTGTAAGAGGTTTCTTATCTCACTTGTAATTCTATGAGGTTTTCATTGTTCACCACTTATTTATTGCATGTGGTGTCTGTGCTGCCCATGTTTATATTAATTACATAATATAAATTAATTAATTTATATTTAAATCATAATTTTATGGTCTTTCTTTCATTGGTGTATTTCTCTTATGTTACCAAATCAATAAGGGAATTTAAAATTTCAATTTTCACTCATTCGACTTTACGCATACTTCATTGATTATTTTATTCCAAGATTATGTGTGGAATCACTATTCACATTCTTATGTCATAATTTCAACTCCCATATCTATGGATATACATTTTATACACATAATCACTACATTGATAAATTCTTATGTCATCGATAATAGCTTGATAAGAGTAATTTTAACTCAATCTCCATTTATTGAGTTAACCATCTAACTCATTAGTATTGTTTTAACAGGAATATGTGTGAATGTCCTTTGAGTTTTTTACACTGAATATCCAATAATATTGAGTGTATTTATATTTTTCACACATAATTATGTGTTTGATTTATCGTTAACTTCAGGATATGGTCTTTGTGAGAGATTTCATCACAATTTACATTCCATTGAGACTTCATTGTTGTTGTACACAAATTCTCTTTTATATGGTGTATATAATGTACTCATACAAAGTATATCATGAATCCCTTTATTCTCATGATATTTTAAAATTTTTATTACCTCAATTATTTGTATTCAATTGTCTCACTTTTGGTTAATAACTCTAACTAAAATATAATTTTTAATTATTTTAACGATTTATTATTCTAAATCATTCTCATTAATGTCCATGTTTTAAAAATGTTTTTAAAGACTTATTTATATGGAAATTAAAGTTTTAAAATTAAATTTTTTTTAAAAGTTTCAATGTGGTATGGGACACATTTATTAACAAATATATTTTTAAATGGCTACTTGACAAATATTGTGACTTTTAAATGTTTTCAACAAAAAGCGGGATATTTCTCTCAAATAGTTTTGATGATTATTTTCATCTATGTCAATATCCTTCATTTTTATCAATTGAGGTTAATTTGTTACAATAAAATCTTACTTATTGTATTGAATGAGTTATGTTTGACTGTGGATGTGCTATTTTTATACCATTCATGGTTTTTTGATAATGTATTTCCATTTCGTATGCTAGTTTTAATACGAATGTTTATGTTATGTTTCAAAAATTTCATATGAGGAATGAATTGGACTTAGTAAGTGACTACTGGAGCCTGATATAGCTCCTCGATGCATTGGTATGTCTCATGATACAAACTAGTTTATTGGCATAAGGCCTTGAAAAAATCTTATTTCTAGTGTTGGCACACGACCTTGACTATGTGGTTATGATAGTCTGGCATTATGCATTCCATCATTATGAAAGTGGTTATTGATATTGAATGTGATTATTCGACTAGTGGAATATCCATGTGAATAAGTAAATGGAATTATTTAATTATATCTTTTCCATAGTATTTTGATGTTCAAATTTATTTTTTAGTTTTAAATTTCCTTAAATGTTTATGATTATTTACGAATGTTTTCTCTATATTGTTATCCTTACTGAGCATCTGAACTCACCCCTTTATTTGTTTTATTTTTTCCAGGATGTGAAGATGTATTTTATAAATGACCTACAGGGATAGTATGAGGATATGATTGTGGTCTATTGAGACAAGATGTTGTTGTAGCTTTTCACTTTATGATGAAATGTAAACATTATGAATGTATCTAGTGATTCCAAGTCTACTAAACTAATTGGTATTTTGATACATGATCTTTTGTGATCATGCAAATGTTATGTAATAATTCAGTGACTCTGGGTAACTAGGGTCTGGGCATTACAGTTGGTATCATAGGAAGTTTAGTACAAACCCTAGAAACTAGATTTAGATAAAATCTTATTAGAGCACATAACCCTGAGATAGAATTTGAGGAATAGTATAAAAGAACTTCCTAGAGTTTTGGTATTGTATAGATTTTGTGAGTTTTCGATGAAATACATCTCTGTCTGGATATGAGCAGGTAGAGGTCGCTCTGGCACAGATGTAACTAGAGGTAAAACCCGAAAACACCACATTGAGCTTGACTCGAATGGGAACTGGTGCACGACAACAGGCCTTGCTGCACTCCTGGTTACGACACTCCCAATAGATATTCTTAGGATAATTTATATTTTCTTTACAAACTGATTTGAAGTATTTGAATATAATACGAGAATAAATGACATTAGTTAATCCTAAGGTGTTTCAAATTAAGAATATGGTGTCTTGATATTCTCTAGATTATTTTATGACTACTGTTACTCACATAATTATTTCATGTTTTAGTCAATGGCTGGGTTTCATCGAATTCATAATAACTTTGAGAATAATGTACAAGTTGGGAACTATTGTGGAAAAGAGAAAAAATGTAATGTTGATAGGCATAAAAGATATCGTGTTAAGGCCAAATCAGTTTTCCAAAAAATATGATAAAAAACATATATATTAACCATGTCCTGGACTCAACAAAGAAGATAAAGGCAATGAATTATAAGAGCTCCATCTATGGAGACCATGGAGAGAAGAAAGATCAATTTTCATCATGCTAGAAATGTGGAAGGAGACACCCAATAAAGTGTATCATTGGAACAAATAAATACTTTATGTGTGGGAACGAAGGGAATAAAGTAATGAATTGCCGAGAAAAAATGAAGAGTGTTATGGAAGAAAATAAAAATGATCCTAAGATTCCAATTAAATTCATTTTTCGTAAATGTAAGGGACCTTGGCATCACCCAAGTCAATTCCATATTCCTTATGATAAACTCTTACTCAAAGAAAAACCTAGGTGGAAATAAATGGATGGAAAAATATTTAAAGGTATTAGTACTCTTTGGTGATGATATTAATTTGGGTGAATTTTCTCTTATATGTGTAACCCTACAATTAATCATGTGAATATGATATTTGAGGAAGAATTAACTTTTATCTTGTGGATATAGTTATAAATAACCATTGGATTTTATATGATTCTTGAATTTGAGGCAATTACATGTTATTATATTTTAGGATGAAAATGAAAGGTATGATATAACATTTTTTGTTGAAATATGCTATGGTTATTTTGAGGAATTTATCTCAATTTCGTAATGTTATAAAATACAGTTTTTTGAAAAAGGACAACACGCAGACCATGTGACAACCCATCGCATTGGAAAAAGCTGTGGGAATTGAACCCACAACCAAAGTGCGCTTGGTATTTATCACCTACCACATGATTACGTGAAGTCCCTGGTCAGTGTGAAAAATTATTTATATTAAAATAATTTTATTGATCAATAATATGTTTTTTGGGATCTTATGTCTTATCATGCGAATACCCATAGTATAGGAAAATGATTTGGTGACTAATTGATAAATTTTATTTTATAAGATGTTCTCTTTGTTGGGAACACTATATACCAAAGGAAAATATAATACTACGGGATTTCATTGGAGGAGAAATGGTGGATTTTTATCTATATTTTTATTGTAGATTTATAGTTATTTTGGTTATTTTTGGAAAATACTAAATTATTAGAGAATATGTGCTTAGGTTAATTACTTTTATGTGTGTGACTTTATGAGTAGTTGATGTCATTTGGAGATACAATTAAATGTGGAAGACTACATGACCAATTTCTTCTATGTTTTGGGTTTCAATATTAGTTTGGTTTATATTGAAGGATTTTAAGGACTATTGTTTATTGAATGGTATTTATTTATCTTTGGGGTATTGTTGGTTTAATTTATGAAAATTAGATTAATGTTTCTTTCTCTAAAATAATATACTTTTAGGGGATCATCATATCTTGTACTAACCGTTTTGGTTTTGATTATTCTCTAAAGACAGGGAAAATATATAATTTATCCATCGTGGATCATGTGATTCTATAGAAGTTTATTCTAGCTCTTCCATTGTGACCAAGTCTTCTTCAATACTCATCGTTTAAAAAAATGAGTTAGTGGTGGAAATTTATTAATGAATGAAAATCTACTTAAAAATTAAGTATATCTCTTTATTTTCTTAGTCAATCTCATAAATTAATTCCTCATCTTTATGTAATGTAACTAAAAAAAGTTGTCCGTATAATTTTCCTACTAGGAAACTAATGACTGTTTGTCCCATTATAAGTTTGTGTATTTCTTGTTGTTAACTTTCTCATGATCATATTTTTTGTCCCTCTCGATCAGAACATGACACTTAGTTTATCTTCCATATCCATGTTTTCTTACATGGAATCCTATTATGAGTTATCTTGGCAACTTTTTTACTTCTCTATCTTTCTTTCAAGGTGATAGTTTTATTGACTCTTTTTCCAATGTGGTACTTTCCATTATATTCCCAATCGCAATTTTAAAAATTTCAAGGATGAAATTATTTGAAGGAGGGGAGAATGTAACACCCCAGGCTTCCACGGTACACTTCTCTTTGAATAATACAGTAGTGTGTTTTAAACGCAACTTCGACTTCTAACACACACCACAACCAATCAAAATAGCTGTTATGAATAGTAATACCCACTTTTTAAAATTTAATAAATTTTATCTTGCAAAAGGGACTTCAGTTTTGGATTCGGAATATCAAAATTATCTTAGGGTGAATTTTTGGTATTTTTCTGAGAACATTCAATTTTTGATGAATAGTGAAAAAACACTAAGTTATAGTTTAAAACCGAATTTTGATATAAATAATTATTTATTATATTTAAATTTAATTAAGATCAAAATAGATACATAATAAATATATATGTTCAATGTAATTCATTGGATTTAGTTTAGAATAAATTTATATATATATAAATTTTATTGAACTTTTCACCGTCTTTTACCCACCTCCTAGGAGAATCTGGAAATTCACATAAAACATAATATTACCGGTTCTGTGAGTGTAATTTTGAAAATAAGATAGACATGGTTAATATCAAGAATTAAAATGTGATTCATTGAGGTGAAAATTATTTTTGGTGAATAGTAACTTTTTTCTTTTATTACCACGGTTAAAAGTACATACGGTAATTAAGGGTAAAAATAATATTAATATTACCCTAACACATGTCCTAATTTTATTGTACATGTGTATCTCGACCAAAAACAACCTTAGGAATAGAATATTATCATTAGTTCCACGTGGATTAGATTAGGACCATTATTATTATTTAATTCAAAGAATAGTTATAAGAGATGAAATCAGAGTTTAATAACTAAAACATTTATAATTTAGAGTTATACATAAGATAAATTCGATTATAAATATTAATTAGAAAGATAAAATTATTTCCTATATAATGGTACATTATTTTATAATTTTTAGAAATTAATTAATTTAATTTATTTATGACACAATGGTGATGCTGTAATTACATAATTAATGAAATATTAAAATAATTTATATTATAAATATGAAAATAAATGTAATTTGAGAATTTTTATGAATTCCACTAATTTTTTTGGTTACAATGATATAATAGGATTGTTTATATAAATATATTTCTAGTAATAATGATGTTATAAAATTATCAAAAACAAAATACCCAATACTTTTAACATTGACATAAAAGAGTTTTTAAAACAAATATTATATTATTAATTGATATTCTATTCCTAAAAATATAAGGTTAGGAAAATGTACTTATATAATGTTATTTTTCTCATTAATGGACCACTTTGTGGTTTCTTGGTGGTATATAGTATGTTTATTGACTATATAATATAAAAATACCAAGAGACATGGTAAATGTCAAATTATTTAACTAAGAGATAAATATAAATGATACAGATAATATAGTGAACCAAACCTGTCTAAAATATATTGGTTAAAATGATTTCGAACCATCCCTACCTTAGCCAATATATAATCCACTTTGGATCCATTATAAACCGAATATTAATATATTATTAAATAATATTTCTAGCTTTTCCAATGGTGCCCCTCACCCATCTTATAAAAGGGCACTTCCCCTTCTCACTAATTCACACCTTCAAAACCATTTGGGTCGGCAAAACCCTGCCCAAATAATCAATAAACTTACCTCACATCAACCTAGAGGCCTTAGTTTGATCAGAAATCCAACCTAAGGAGCCCTTTTGATCAAATCAAAATGAAGAACCTGAAGAAGAGGTAATGTTTTCATCACCCTCTTTCAAGTTCATTTCTTCTTCCACTTCTTTTTTTATTATTCCCATTCTAAAATAATATATTCAGTATCTTATATATAATTTGATGTTATTATAAATATGGTACAACCATATTCAGTATTTTATCCATCATTTTAATGAAATTTCACCATAAGTGCGTACGTACGACCTACTGTCACCACGTCATTGTGTAATTGTTATTCAATATATTATTATTTGGATGGGAATAATAATGATTTTTATTTCATGTAAATAATAAATATAACAAGGTAATTATTCTGTATATATGATATATCATCCAATTATATATTATTTTAATATCAAAAGAATGATATTGTCGCTCGTGCGTACGTACGGATTACCGTCTCCACGAATGCGATGAGATTCATTCCCCATCATATCCATTCTAGAATAAATTTCCTTTGATGATTAAAAATAATTTTTAAAGACATGATATTATTCTGGATATGAATATGAAATATCCCATCCATAACAAATATGGCTCACATAAAAAATAATATAAAGGAAAATGATTCCGTTAACACCCGAAAATGATGATAATACTAAGATATTATCAACAAATCATTGTTAAAATATCATATATGATATCATATTAATGTATATGAATCTTTTATAATTAAATAAAAATTATTTCACCATTATAAAAAAGTTTAACCTACCCTCGACCAAGGAATAATTACAAAGTAAGAGGTTTCTTATCTCACTTTTAATTCTGTGAGATTTCCATTGTTAACCACTTATTTATTGCATGTGGTGTGTGTACTGCCCATGTTTGTATTCATTGTTTAATATACATTAATTAATATATATATTTACATCATAATTGTATGATATTTCTTTCATGGGTGTATGTCTCATAAGTTACCAAATCAATAAAGAAATTTCAAATTTCAATTTCCACTCATTCGGCTTTATGCATACTTCATTAATTAGTTTACTCCAAGATTATGTGTGGAATCACTATTGATTTTCTTATGTCATAATTTCCACAACCTTTTCTGTTGATATACTTTTTATACACATAATCACTCCATTGATAAATTCTTAAGTCATCGATAATAGCTTGATAAGAGTAATTTTAACTCAATCTCCATTTACTGAGTTAAACATCTAATTCATTGGTCTTGTTTTTACAAGAATATGTGTGAAATTAGTTTGATTGTTTTACACTGAATATCCAATCATATTGTGTGTATTTATATTTTTCACACATAATTATGTTGTTGATTTACCCTTAACCTAATGATATGGTCTTTATGAGATATTTCATCTCAATTTATATTCCATTGAGACTTGAGACTTCTTTGTTGTTGTACACCAATTCACTTTTATATGGTGTATAGAATGTAATTTTACATAGTATATAATGATTTCCTTTATTCTCATGATATTATAAATTATTTATTACCTCAATTATTTTTATTCAAGTGTCTCTCTTTTTGTTTATAACTCTAACTAAAATATCATTTCGAATTTTTTTAAATATTTATTATTCTAAATCATTCTCATTAATGTCCACGTTTTAAAGTTGTTTTTAATGATTTACTTATATGAAAATTAAATTATTAAAATTAAAATTCCCTTTAAAAGTTTCAAAGTGGTATGGGACACTTTGATTCAAAAATATATTTTTAAATGGCTTCCTGACAAATAGTGTGACATTTATATGTTTTTAAGAAAAAGTGTGATATTTCTCTCAAATAGTTATGATTATTATTTTCATCAATGTTAATATCCTTCATTATTATCGATTGAGGTTAATATATTACAATAAAATATTCCTTATTTTATTGAATTAGCTATGGTTGAATGTGTATGTTCTATTTTTATACCATTCATAGTTTGTGGACAAAGTATTGACATTTCATATGCTTGTTTTAATACGGATGTTTATGTTATGTGTCAATCGATTCATATGAGGAATGCATTGGACTTTGTAAGTGATGGATGGAGCCTAATATAGCTCCTCGATGCGTCATTATGTCTCATGAGACAAACCAGTGTCTTGGCACAAGGCCTTGAAAAAATCTTATTTGTAGTCTTCGCACAAGGCCTTGAGTATGTGGTTATGATAGTCTAGAAATATGCATTCCATCATTATGAAAGTGGCTATTGATATTTCATGTGATTATTACATTAGTAGAATATCCATGTGAAAAATTAAATGACAATATTTCATTTTAACTTTTCCATATTATGTTTAAATTCAAAAGTCTTTTGTTTTAGTTATACATTTCCTTAAATGTTTATGCTTATTTATGAAAATTTACACTATATTGTTATCCTTACTGAGCATTTGTGCTCACCCCTTTCTATGTTTTATTTTTCCCAGGATTTGAAGAAGTATTTTATAAATGACCTACATGGATTTAATGAGGATATGATTATGGTATATGGAGACAAGATTTTGTTGCAGTTTTTCACATTATCATGTAATCTAATGTTTATGAATGTATCTAGTGATTCCAAGGATACTATACTAATTGGTATTTCGAGACATGGTCTTTTGTGATCATGCCAATCTTATGTAATAATATACTGAATCTGGGTAACTGGGGTCGGGGCTTTACACATTAGAGATGAGTTTTGGATGATTAAATTTGAATAACATAATGATGATGACGTCACACTAGCATGAATCACCAATGATGTCTAACTGACATGACACATTGATGATATCTCACTAACATGACTCTTATACGATGTATCACTGACGTATCTCAACGATGATGTGTCTTTCACCTGACTCACCTATGATGTCTCATGTATGTGACTCGACGATGTTGTATCAACAATGTGACCCACAGATGATGTATCACGGACAGATCTCACTAATGATGCCTTATAGAATGATATTGAATTATTTCATAGTCTCAAATTTGAAACCTCACATTTTTATGATTTTTTATTTTATTTATCCCACTTTATGTAATATTTGTTTTCAAATCCATAAATGGTAATAATTAAGGGTCGATCCAAAACATTTTACCCACAAAATCTTACTCTTATATTCATACCATTTAACCATTCACTCCAAAGAGGATAACCTTATCTCTTTAAATGAAGGCTTTAAACATTTCTCTAGGGATCGTCTGATGTGAATCCTTAAAGGATTAATGGATAAGTCACATTATTATATGATTCCAAGAGGTGAATATCGACATCTAAAAAAGTCTCATGTTCTTCCAGAACCCACAAATGGTGTTGTGATCCATTTGAAGGATGTAAATTCAAAATGGATGTTGTAAATTAAGTCTCTTCTTCTCAATGTGTCAAAAAACCCAAGGGTGGTTGGAGTGGTTATCCAACAATGAGAGGGAATATTATCTGGTTTTGATACATCATTTTTACCTATATGGTGTGTTTATACTGGAAGGATCTGAGGTGTTTTTTGTAAAATCTATAGAGGATGGAAGGAGAGTGTTTTTTCATCATAGCATAGGGAAGAATGTCTAAAGGTACCCTTGAGGTTTTTTTGAAATGAATATTATTGTATTTCAACTCCTATAAGTGATTTTTTATGTTATGTGGAATTTTTTCTATGTGGATAGAAAATAGATAATATAGGATGTCACTTTCTACAAAACATGATGGTGAGATTAGACTTTCGTTCAGATTCATCGAACATCATTTATGTCACCAGAAAGGGGAAGTTTCTTCTCTTAAGTACTAGGATGTATTATTTTTGAATCTGTTGAAGATTTTAAATAAGGTAAGCTCTTGAAATTATTTTATGTTTCATATCAGTGATATTTTCATTCACTATTGAAAGATAAAATATTTATTATATGCTGTAATTATCTCCACCTTGTTAATGGACAAGGGATTAATAAATTAAGATAAAGATATACTCTCTACGTGGGATGTTTTCTATCTCAAAAAATATATTTTTAAGAGGATTAAAATTAGATGGAATCCTTAGAACAATATGTGGTTTGAGGATAATGATAATATATATGAGAATTTTTATCATGTTGAGTATCACTCAACACTGAGGAACAAGGTTGATCATTTTTTTTAAGACTAGATCAATATTGTGAGTGTTCTAATGAGGAAGTGGTTGAGGTTTTTCAGGAAAATGATACTACTATTGATAACATGAGTGATATAGATATTTCTAAGAATCTAGTAAGGATTTCTTATAGTGTTGCACGTCAACCTAGACCTAAAACTTTTATGAAACCACTTCTACCCGATAATGACAGTGATGAGAAAGATGATTCATTAAACGATGAGTTTGAGAGTGGATCTAGTAGTGAGAATGAATTTGGTGAAGAAGATGGAAGGGGGAGTGAAGAAGAAGATGAAGTTGAGGATGATGATGGACAATCTTATGTGGATTATGATGAAAATTAAATTGAATGTAATGATGCATAAAGTGATGATTCATATAGTGGATCAGGCCATGGTGATGATGACCAAGTTCATTGAGGAGATACTTTTGATCTAACCCTAATTCGTGTTGAATATGAGAATCGTGTTGGTCCTCCCTTAGTTGGAGAAGAACCAATTTTTAAAACCCATGGGGATTTATAATAGCTTGTGAATGAGGAATGTTCGATTGATTCTCGTGTGAAACTATCTATGGTTGAAGAGAGAGCTCACATATTCATGTTAAAGGTGGTGTTTTGGATGTAAGCGATGTAGTTCTGACTCTAGTGATGGAGTTGATTTATCCATGAAAGTGTAAATAAACTATGGGGGAGAGACATTCCAAAAGGGAAAAGGTTGTTCTGCCTTCCCACTAAGATGATATTGTGGTACCTATATAGATTAGGGACAAGGATTATGTGACTCTCGGATTGGATTATCCAGATGTAGAGGTGTGGACTAATACTACTAATTTTGTTGGTTCTGAACCAATTGAATAGATCACCAAAGATGACTTCAATTCCATCATTGAAGAAATTTTGGGTGTTGTCTGGTCAACCACTTCATAGCCACCTTCCCCAGAATCAAGAATCAATGAAAGGTATGTAGAGTTGATTACTAATAGAGTTGTATCTTAGTTTAAATAGTGGATAATATTAGTTTTGGAATCCATTTTCTCAAACAATTAAAAAATTGATAATTAGTTAACTGCTTGGGTTAATGTCATTAACATTCTAAAAATTTAATTTCTAACATCATTAGACAAAGTTATGTTATGTCTTGGGGAGACAACAACTAAATCATCAAAGGAAACATCTACTTCTTAGACTTTAACTCTTTATCCAACTCATTTGAGATCCTATATTTAATATATAGTGATAGGTTCATCTAGCTAAACCGATCATATTGCTCCCCATCCCAATGATGATAAGGTACACAATGTGATTAGATAAAAACTTTAACACATGATGGGTGTCACTGATCATGGAAGAATCATTAATATAAGAAATAAGAGTGAAAATGTGTATTAAATGGTATGATTCAACTCAAACAAAGCCACTACTTCTCAAGAATAAATAACCAAGAATATATATTTCTATTTCAAGATGATTTTACACAAACAATTACCCAACTAGACACATCAAATATTTTGTTAATAATTTGAGTCTAACTCTAGTGACTCAGAAATTCAATAAGAATTATAAGAAGTTGAATGAATTACTCCTTCCACTGAGATGTTCATGGGACAAAAATAATTTTTAGAGGGTAATGACATATGGTAGTGAGTTCAGTATGGACATCATAAATCTACACAGACCATGCCTCTATAATCATAGCACAACCATTATTTCTAAAGCTGCTGCTCCTATTAGTCTTGGCCAAAAATCTTCTACCTAGTATTCTTATACAATTTTCTCACCTTTGACCATTGTAAGGCCCCAAACATAAATATTATATAATATTGAGGTAGGTCAATAATTCTAATTGAGTATATTTTATTGTTTAAAATTTAATGAATTCGGCCATAACTATGACATTACATCTCAAATATTACAAATTAGACACTTCTAATCAGTATCCATTTTTTTAAAAAATATAAATTCTTGAAAAAAGATCCATGTCTTGTTCCGTGTTTTATACAACATGACTATTCCATGATCCCATCCCTGACCCTATTCATCATTAAGTCTTATGAAAAATATTTAAAAGAACATGGTATCAGCATAAAAAATTCAGTAAGGGTTATAAAATAATGAAAGAATTAATTAATCCAACAATACAAAAAAACATAAGATCATTTACATACCTCATGAAATCATAATATTTTTTAATAACACATAGAAATAATAAATCATAAAGGTAACTTGTGGAATCCATATCAAACATATATTGTTGATTTCACAGCTATGTTCGGTGTTACGTTTGGAATACCCATCATAGTATATTCCATAAATCTCTTTGGAGAAACATTAACTTTTACCTTGGTAACATTATCCAATGCATTAGAGAGCTATATCATGATCACCCACCAAAATATTATCATTTAACTACCTGTATACGAAAAAAACTCCCAAGAACAATAACATATTCATAACATATAAAAAATATAAATGAAAGATAACATTTCCAACATTTCAATCACATTATATCATTTCAATATATTGAAATAATCAATCAATAATCAATACAATTATAAATAATAGTATATTTAAATGGATTATATGGTATTTATTTTCGTTTTAAAAACACTATTTCATGAAGGGAAATCCAATTATCATATAATCCTTGAGGTGGAAGAATGGCCATTGTCCCGACATACATAAAAAAGATAAATTCCCGTTATTGTTGAGTAAAATTGTACATAGAAAAAGATTCCATTTGAATGAAATGAAAATTCAAAGTGTTTTATACACCATATAAAATAATGTCTTATACAAATCAAAATAGGTCTCAATTAAAGGATATTGATATGAAGTCATTTATGAAAATTTGACAATATAATAATGTCACTTTACAATTTAGAGAATTAGTTGATGAGATAAAAAGGGTATACAATCAGTTGGACATAAAATGTACATCAATAATGTTATAGAATAATATATCCCAACATAAGATAGTGTAAATTAAACGATGTAAGATAAATGAATTTTCTGACTAAAAGAGGAGTGTGAAAGGTTCCTACACAAATAAAAAATCAATTCATTTAGAAAATCAATTATATAAATATGTGTGAAAAATATAAATATACCAAATATAAGTATAGATTATGTGTTAAACTATCATTGATCATTCACACATATTCATAGAATTAAATAATTAAAAAGTTGAAGTTTAACCCAAATAATGGAAATTGGGATAACATTTCCTTTACATACTGTCCGACTTGAATACTTCGTTCTTTAATCTCAAGAATAATAAAATAATGTTATTTTAAAATTTCTTAAGAACCTATTTCATGTCGATTATTTCTATTATATAACATATTAACATGTTATAAACATTACAAAATCATTGATTTTAATAATGGATGTTTTGTTGATATTTTGTATTTGAGGGAAAAACAAACTTCTTATAATTAAAAGTTGTCTATGTGGTCAAAAGTGCATTATCTAGAGAATAATATTAACTATTTTGATATCATATATAAAATATATATCATGTATATATATTTATTTTTAACAGTACATGATATTTGTAGATAAGAAATGAAATGCACCATTCCTGGAGATGGTATGCAGTACGTACAGATGAACGCTGCATTCATTTCTATTTCATATTTAATGGGATGGAAAATTAATGATATATAGGTATATAATAATTTCAGTATAATATCATATATAATATCATTAAATCCATAAATTATAATTTCCACACATGTAATTAATGGGTCCTATCACTTTGAGTGGGAGGTAGTCTATAATTCCTCAAATGAAATTATCGTATTTACCCTTTATGGAAACATTTAAAGAATGATATAAATGAAAAATAAATAATGATAGAGACAATATAAATATTATATTTATCAAATATAAATACAATTCCAACATAATGACCTCCATGAGAGGCAGTATGAGATAATTGAACAATAATCATTTCGTATGGTAGTAGTTCACAGTCCACAGAAACAGAACATTTGTATCCATTAGATGAAGTTGTGTTAATTTAATATTCTAATAATTCTCATAACAACATCCTAGAATATTTAGGATATAGTTTTTTTAATAAAATGGAATAATCAGAGTTCAGGGGGTTTGATTTAGAGACCCAAAACTTGATGTACATGGACATTACATTACTTTTGTGGAATATCTTATACATAACAAAAAATAGACACCAAAGGACCGTAATAGTTTTGTGTCTTTCAAAACTCTGAATATAATCTTTTAATATTGGTGAAAGATCTTCAACATCTCACATAAAGATATTTCTTTTTTTTCTTACCTAAAACCTTTCTTTATATCCTGGGGAAAATAAAACATAAAAATGGTGAGCTCAAATACTCATTAAGGGTACGCATGGAGAAAATAAAACAAACCATATATATTTGAACATAAAAACATGAACATAATGTTTAAACATCAAATTATTTATCAATGAAATAAAACATGGCAGTACATAGGGCATTGATCATAATGGAACATCAATGATGATAAAATAGCATGGGAATAAAACATGTAATTGTATAAAACCATTAAGAACTTGATATGATTTCCATAGTATCCAAGGCATTGCTTCCAAGACCATCTTAGTGGAAAATGTCCCTTTCTGAATCGAGTTCACTCCTCGTTCCAGTCCTGTATCACTGAACCACATTAACTTATCATTCATTCCATGTCTATATCATGAGATATAAATCATTACCCAATGCATTTGAGGGAGATATAGGATTCAACGTTCTCATAATGAAATCATTCTTTCGCGTGCCACAAAATAAACATACATCATTCATAATAACCTAATGAATAAAATGGGTTTCATAAACATCATCCCATAATAACATAATCCATATAAAAGTAATAGATATCATTTCATCATATGAAAAATAAAACCATGTAAAGAATAGAGACATTATATTTGATACATAAACATTCTAAATAATGTCATCTTAGATGTAAAATATTTTTCATAAAACACTTGAAATTAATTATTGAGGAAAATATAATTTCGTCTTCAAAATCATTTTTATCTCTCAAAATTCCACAAAATTAAAAAAAAAGATTTTTATGGAAATAATAATGAAATTTTTTAGAGGAAGTTTCAATGAAATAAGTCATTATGAAACCGTAAAAATACATTAACGTCGTATAAGTTAAAAAACATTATTCTCGTACGTTTCCCAGAAAAGTCAAAAAGAACCTCATATGGTAAAAAAAGAAAGATTCATTACATACCATATAGTTAATGTCAAAATGGGTAAAACGAAATCTAAACATAAATGAAACAATTTTTAGAAAATAGGGACATGGATTATAAATATAACCCCGGTAAATACTTACGAATAAACAATCTCGTATAAAAACGAGATTGGAAATGTTATCCCTTACCTTATGTCTGATATGATTCGTATGTATCCGAACCTCCTGTATGATGATATAAATAATTTCATTGAATTTTTACAGAATTATATTCATTGTTATGATATCATATATGGTTCACTTATGACTTTATATTACCCGTTCGTTTGTAAATTCCATGTTAAAGAAGCGTTTTGGGTAAAACCGTTTTATTTATCGTACATGTGTGGACTTATTGTTCTTGATATTATTATTACTTATATAATAATATACTTATTTCTAGAATGTAATAATGGTTTATATATCATATATATTCAGTATATATATATATATATAATAGAGATAAATGAAATGAAATACACCGTTCATGGAGAAGGTAGGTTGTATGTACGCATGAACTCTGTTTTACTTTCCTTATTGACTTGAATGGAAGTAAGTAGATTACATATATATATATACATAAATCCAGTAGATTTATCATGTCATATATTTCATTATTATTCATTATATATACTTTATAATCATTCTTGAATGGTTAACATGGAGAATGAATCTAATTGCGTCGTGGAGATGGTAATCCATACATACGCACAAGCAATGATATCGTTCCCATAATTATTGAATGGAATTGGAGTGGATGATATAGTATCTCAGAATCAGTATGATGTTATACTAACCATATATAGTTATTCATTACACCATTATACCCATCCAAGTATGGTGGTGGTGGAAAAACTGTAACACCCCAAGCTTCCACGATACACTTCTCTTTGAATAATACAGTAGTGTGTGTTGTAAGGCAACTTCGAGTTCTAACACACACCACAACCAATCATACTAGCCGTTGTGAATAGTAATACCCAATTTTTCAAAATTTATAAATATTATCTTTCTAAATGGTCTTTATTTTTGGATTCGGAATATCGAAATTAATTTAGGGTGAAATTTTGGTATTTCTCTTAAATCATTCAATTTTTTATGAATATTGAAAAGACACTGAGATATAGATTAAAATAAAATTATTATTTAAATAATTATTTATTTTATTTAATTTTAATTATGGTCTAAATGGATAAATAATACCTATATATGTTCAATTTAATTCGTTTGAGTTAGCATATAATAATTTTAGATATATAAATTTTTTTGTACTTTTCACCGTCTTTTACCGACCTCTAAGGAGATTTTGGAAATTTTTATAAAACATAATTTTACATCTTCTGTGAGTGGAATTTTGAAAATATGGGAGACACGGATAATATAAAGGAGTAAAATTTGGTTCAATAAGATAAAAACAATTTTTGGTGAAATGTAACTTTTTACTTTTATTTACCACGGTTGAAAGTAAATAGGGTAATTAAGGGTAAAAATGATATTAATATTATCCTAACAAATTTCATAATTCTATTGGACAATTTTATCTCGACCAAAAACAACCTTAAGAGTAAAATATTATCATTTATGTCCACTTATATTAGATTAGGAAATTTATTAATATTTTATTCAATGAAGAGTTAAAAGTGTTAAAATCAATGTTTAATAACTAAATTTTTTATAATATAGGGTTATACATAAGATAAATTAGATTATAAATATTAATTATAAATATAAAAATATTTCCTACATAATGGTATTTTATTTATAATTTTTAGACCCTGAATAATTTAATTTATTTATTACACAATGGTGATGCAGTAAATACCTAATTAATGAAATATTAAAATAATTGATATTATAAATATCAAAATAAATGTAATTTGAGACTTTTTAGTAATCCCAATAATTTTCTAGGTTAATATGACATATTAGGAATGATTATATAAATTTTGTGTGAAGTAATAATGCTGTCACAAAATTATCAAAAAGAAAATACCCAATAGTGTCAAAATTTACATAAAAGTGTTTTTAAAACAAATATTATATTATTAATTGATATTCTATTTTTAAAAATACAAGGTTCGGCCAAAGGACTTATATAATGATATTTGTATCATTAATGGACCACTTGGGGGTCTCTTGGAGGTATTTAGTAAGTTTATTAACTACATAATATAAAAATACAATGTGACATGGTAAATGTCAAACAAATTAACTAATTGTTAAAACTAAAAGATAAGGTTAATATAATGAGCCAAACCTATCTAAAATCTATTAGTTGAAAATATTTCGACCCATCCCCGCCTTAGACTTTGAATAATCTACATTGGAGCCATTAGAAACTGGATATGAATTTATTATAAAATAATTCTTTAAGTTATTCCTAAAGATCTCCTCCTCCCCCTTATAAAAGGACACCACTTCTAACCAATTCTTCACACCATAAAAGCTTTTTTGTTCAGCCAAACCCTACCCATTTATTCTCTCAAATTCACTCACTTCAACCTAGAGGAATTATTTTGATCAGAAATCCATCCTAAGGAGCCCTTTTGATCAAATAAAAACGAAGAACTAGAAGAAGAGGTGGTTAACATACCCCCAACTAAGGAAAAGTACAAGGTAAGGGTTTATTTCACAATATCTTCATTATCCAATGTTGTTTATACGTAATTATATATTTGGAACTCTTTATCATCCACATCCATGTTTCTTAAAAATGTATTTCAACACATTCTTACTATTTTACAGAATACGGGTTAAAGTCATTTATACCATTGTTTGACCTTTTATAAAAAGTTTATAATGAATCTTTAAATCATTTTTCAATCAAGGAAATTTTTAAACATTTGGACATATTAAGGTATGAATGTATTTTTTTAACTTATATGGTGGGTGTAGCAATTTTACACCGTTGTAAAATCTTTGAAGCTTCCCTTAGATGATTATAATATGTTTTCAAAGTAAATGTTTTATTTTATAATTATGTATATTTTAAAATATTTCAAAAAAGAGGAATTTCTCTCAAATAGTTTTGATTTCATATATTTCAACATCCATTGATATATTATAAGCTTATTTGAAGTTGATTTATTATGATACAAAACTTCCATATTGTATTGATGGTTTTGTGATATGTTTGACTGTGGATGTGTTATTTTTATACCATTCATGGTTTATGGAGAAGGTATTGACATTTCGTATGCAAGTTTTAATACAAATGATTATGTTATGTTTAAACCTATTCATATTTGGATTGCATTGGACTTAATAAGTGATGGTTGGATCCCCCTATAGCTCCTCGATGCATCAGTAGGTCTCATGAGACAAACTAGTGTCTTGGCACAAGGCCTTGGAAAAATATTATTTGTAGTCTTGGTACATGGCCTTGACTATGTGGTTATGATAGTTTGGAATTATGCATTCCATCAATATGAAATTGGTTATTGATATTTCATGTGATTATTTTATTAGTAGAATATAAGGTGAATAAGTAAATGGAATTATTACATTTTATCTTTTAAATATTATGTTGATGTTCATGTTTAAAAGGCTTTTGTTTTATTTATACATTTCCATAAATGTTTATGCTTATTTATGAATGTTTTTTCTATATTGTTATCCTTACAATGCATCTGAGCTCACCCCTTTCAATGTTTTATTTTTCCCAGGATATGAAGAAGTAATTTATGAATGAACTGTAGGGATAGTTTGAGGGGATATGAAAAATAGATGTTGTAGTATTTTTCACTTTATGATGTAATGTAATCTTTATGAATGTATACAGTTATTCCAAGGCTACTAAACTAATCATTCTTTTGAGACATGATCTTTTGTGATCATGCCAATATTATTTAATAATATACTGACTCTGGGTAAGTGGAGTCGTGGCGTTACAGTTGTGTCATAGGAAGTATAGTACAAACTTTGGAAGCTAGATTTAGGTAAACTCTGATTATAGAACATAGCCCTAAGATAGACTTTGAGGATTAGTATAGAAGAAATTCATAGAATTTTCATATTGTAGAGATTTTGTGAGTTTTTGGAGCAATACATCCCAGTTTAGATATGAGCAAGTAGAGGCGGATCGGGCACAGATGTACCTAGGGGTAAAACCCGAAAACACAGCTTTGATCTAGACTCAAACGGGAAATGGTGCACAACAACGAGCCTTAATGCACTCTTGGTTATGAAATTCCTGGGGGATATGCTTAGGATAATTCCCATTTTCATTACAAATCATTATGAAGGGTTTATGAGTGTATAATTCTTCAAAGAAAACATTTTTATGAATATGGTATATATGCATAAACTGTTCAATTTATGTTAAGTGTTTTACAAGTATGTAATTTTTTATTTTGAATCATAAACTGATCTAGTTTATTCCATTGTTTAGATATGGCACCTAGTGGAAGGAATGGAAACTGTATCAATACACACACTCCATGTAGGGATTTCCCTCATGATAAAGATAATTATAGTGGAGATGGTGATGCAACTGGTGCTGATTAGCTAATCACCATACTAGGACAACTCACTCAAGTTATGAATAATAAACTTACCCGTATGGAGAATCCTGATCCGCGGCATGGAGGATTGATTTTATATCGCTTCATGAGGCAACAACCACCAAAATTTAATGGTAGTACAAATCCATGGTAGCTAAGCAATGGATATGTTCCCTAGAAAAAATATTTCAAGCTTTGGGGATTAGTGAATGGGAAAAATTTATCATGGTAGTTTACCGCCCCACTGGAGATGCTGATCAATGGTGGTCATTGATTCAAAACATGAAGGAAGATGATGAAGTATCAAATATGGAATGAAGGGAGTTCAAAGAGCATTTCATAGAAAAATACTTTCCTTGTGACCATCGAGCATATATGGAAAGTCAATTTCTGAGTCTGAAACAAAAGGAGGATGAGAATGTCGCAAAGTATGAGGCTAACTATACAAGGTTAGCAAGGTATGCGGTAGATTATATACGTAACCCAAGAATTGATATAGGTCACTTCTTTGATGGGTTAAAACCATTTCATCATGGAGAATTAGTGTCACAATCCTTCTCGTCATACGAATAGATTGTCTCATGTGCTATCAAGACAGAAAAAAAATTCACTAAGTCTTATGACATTAAAGTAAAGCAAGAGAATAAAAGATCTTCTGACCACTAAGGGAATCGAAATAAGGAGAAGAATGGAAATATTGAATATCCATCCTGTAGTAAATGTGGGAAAAAACACCTTGGTACTTTCTTGAAAAGAATGGGAGACTGTTACAAGTGTGGCGAAAAAGGCCACCAAGCTCGTGATTGCAAGGGGAAGAAAGAAGCTACTGATGTTCAATGCTACAACTGCAGGGATATGAGATATTATACAAATAAATTTCCTAAGCATCAGGGGAACTTACCTCAGAAAAGTACAAGGGATCAAGGCCATGCTTATTCTATCACTACTGCAAAGTAAAAAGCTCCGAAAGACATGGTGGCGGGTAATTAAATGGTTTCCTAATGTTTAGAAAATTCATTATTTGATTCTGGATCATCGCATTGTTTCATATCTTTACAGTTTGCTAAGAAAATTAGATATTTACAATTTTATTTAACAAGGGAGTTGTCAACTAATACTCTTAAGGGAAGTATGATTGCAACAATGTTTCGTGAATCAGTCCCCATTAGAGCACATAAATGTTCTTTATCCGCTGATCTCATCGCCATACATATGATTGAAATTGATATAATCCTCGGTATGGATTGTCTTTCGGACCATGATGCAAAAATTTATTATAAAAAGAAGGAGGTTACTATTTTTGATGATGATGATAAGTAACACCTTATATTCAGAGAGAAATCATCACCACGTAATTCTTACCTATATCCACCCCTAGTAGTTCAACTAAATTCAATTATTGGGGAAAAAGAGAATGAAATGACTGTGGGTAAGGAAATGAATTTTCAAATAGAGTATTTACCTATTGTGAAAGTATATGTAGATGTGTTTCTAGAAGATTTACTTGTACATCCTCCAGAATGAGAAATTGAGTTTTCCATTGATTTAATTCATTGTTCAAGGCCTATATAGAAGACCTGTTATTGAGTGGACACTGTGTAAGTAGTTGAACTAAAGAAACAACTAGAGGAATTGAGTAATAAGGTATTTATTCTCCCTAGTATTTATCCTTGGGGAGCCCCTATCCTTTTTGTTATGAAGAGAGATAAATCTACGAGGTTGTGTATCGACTACAGGGAAATAAATGCAATAACAATAAAGAACAAGTATCCCCTACCTAACATTGATGATTTATTTGATCAACTGGATGGAGATAAATAATTTTCAGTGATTGAACTTCTATCTAGATACAATCAGTTTTGTGTGAAGAAGGAATACATTCTGATGATAGCATTTCGAACCAGGTACATGCATTATGAGTTTACAGTAATGACTTTTTGATTCACTAATGCACCCTCTGTATTCATGGATCTGATGAATATAGTTTTCAAGAAATATCTCGATGATATTAAGTTGGTATTTATTGATGATATATTGGAATACTCCAAAATCTATGAGGATCATGAATATCATTTGCACATTATCTTGAAGACTTTGAGAAGACTTGAATTATATGGGAATTTTAGCAACTATGAATTCTGGCTTCAGGAGATTTTGTTTCTTGGATATATTGTCTCTAAGGATGGAATCTCTGTTGATCCTTATAAGGAAAAGGAAATCCAAGAATGTCCAGCCCAGAAGAGAATAACTGAGGTATGCAGTTTTCATTGTTTAGCAGGTTATTATCGACATTTCGTCCAGAATTTTGCCTGGTTAGCTAACCCATTAACAAATCCCACGCATAAAGGGGTTAAATTTGTTTGGAAAAAAGTGTGTGAAGAATGATTTGAAGAACTGAAGGGAAGATTATTCAGTGCTCATATATTAAATCTACCATCGGGGAATTATGGGTTTGTTATTTATAGTGATGCATCGAAGAAAGGACTTGGTTGTGTCCTTATGAAGAATGATATGGTTATTGACTATCCATCACGACAGTGTAAAATTCATGAACAAAACTATCCTACTCATGATCTCAAGTTAGCAGCTATGATAATTTCATTGAAGATATGGAGACACTACCTGTATGGTAAAAAATGTGAGATTTATACTGATCACAAGAGTTTGAAGTATATTTTCTCACAAAAAGAACTGAACATGAGCCAAAAGAGATGGCTTAAATTACTCAAGGATTAAGATTAAACGATACACTACCACCTGTGGAAGGAAAATAAGGTGGCGGATGCTTTGAGAAGAAAATATCATGGAGTTTTGAAAAATATGATAATTGAAAGGGATCCAGTTTTCATGGATCTAGTGAAGATGGACATGGGAATAACCATGGAAGGTTAAACATCAATACTTTTTCAAATGGTTTCCAAACCATCTTTACTACAAAGTATTAAGAGCTCTCAGACCGATGATGAATAATTTCAAAAGAATATTAAATCTATAAATGATGGGAGATTGAGAGACTTTGTGTTTGAAAAAGGAATTTTAAAATTTTGGAAGAGACCTTGTGTTCCCGATATACCTGATCTGAAAAGGGAATTGTTAGATGATTCTCATAGCTCCAATTTATCTATACACCCTGGGAGCACCAAAATTAATAGAGATTTGAAGGAACATTTTTGGTGGGACAACATGAAGAGGGATATTGGTGATTTTGTGTCAAGATGTATGGGTTTTCAACGAGTGAATGGTGGATGGGAACAACCTAGTGGAGTCATGCAACCTCTTCCCATACCAGAGATGAAATGGGATAATATTATGATGTACATTGTCATGGGACTACCAAAGACTCCTAGAAGGAACGATGCAATATGGGACATTGTTGATCGTCTTACCAAGTCAGGAAATTTTCTTGCTATAAGAGAAGATCTACCCCTGGAACGTCTAGAATGATTATATATTAATGAAGTTGTGAGACTTCATGGAGTACCCCTATTGATTGTTTTTTATTGTGATCCACATTTAACTTCATTATTCTGGAAGAGTCTTCAGAATTCCATGTATACTGAACGTCATTTGAGCACTACCTACCACCATCAAATAGATGGATAATCCGAATTGACTATTCAAACCTTAGAAGACATGTTGAGATCTTTATCACTTGACTTTCAGGGTATGTGGGATCAATATTTACCTTTGGTATAATATTCCTATAACAATAGATTCCATTCAAGTATTCATATGGCACCATATGAAGCATTGTTTGGAAAGAGATGTCGCACACCAACCTGTTGGGATGACGTTGGTGAAAGAAAACTTGTAGGCCAAGAACTGGTGGAGGAAACGATGGAAAAAGGTGAAGGTAATCCAAAACCACATCAAAGCAGCTCTATGTAAGCAGAAGAGCTATACCGATAATCGAAGGAAGGATTTGGAATTTCATGTAGGAGATCATGTTTTGTTGAAGGTATATCCATGGAAGGGAGTTATACATTTCGGTAAGAATGGTTAATTGAGTCCTAGGTACATCAGACCTTTCAAAATTCAAGAACAAATTGTTGTAGTACTTTACCGTTTGGAATTGTCACCAAATCACTTCAAAGTTCACGATGTTTTCCATGTAACACTGTTGAAAAAATACATGCCTCACCCAACACATGTACTACATACAAAGAATTATAACATTAACCTGATTGTCTTATTGAAAAGAGCCCATCAGGATTCTTGATACAAGATAACAAGTGATTAGAAATTGGACGACTCGTTTGGTAAAAGTTCTATGGAAAACCACAAAATAGAAGAGGCATCGTGGGAACCTGAGAGACCTATGATGAAGAATATCTCATGTATTTTCATGCGATAGTATTCTAGAAATTTTTAGGACAAAATTATATGAAGGAGGGGAGAATGTAACTCCCCATTCTTCCATAGTACACTTCTCTTTGACCAATACAGTAGCGTGTGTTGTACCCTACTTCGAGTTTTAACACATACCACAACCAATAAAACTAGCCGTTATAAATATTAATACCCACTTTTTGATATTTTATAAATTTTATCTTTTAAAATGGACCTCATTTTTGGATTCAGAGTATCAAAATTAACATAGGGAGAAATTTTGGTATTTTTCTAAAAACATTTAATTTTTGATGAATAGTGAAAAAATACTAAGTTATAGTTGAAAACCAAATTTTTATTTAAATAAATATTTATTTAATTTAATTTTATGTAAGGTAAAAATAGATACATAATACCTATATATGTTCAATTAAATTCATTGGAGTTAGTTTAGAATAATTTTAGATATATAAAAATTTATTGAACTTTCCACCGTCTTTTACCCACCTCCTAGGAGAATTTAAAAATTCTAATAAAACAAAATTTTATCTCTTCTGGGAGTGTTATTTTGAAAATTCTAGAGACACGGTTAATATAAAGGAGTAAAATGTGGTACAATAAGATAGAAATATTTTTTGGTGAATAGTATCTTTTTACTTTTATTTACCACTGTTAAAAGTAAATAGGGTAATTAAGGGTAAAAAGGATATTAATATTACCCTAAAACAAGTCCTAATTCTATTGGACAAGTGTATCTCGACCAAAAAAACATTATAAATATAATATTATCATATAGGCCTACTTGGATTAGATTAGGTCAATTATTATTATTTATTTCAAAGAAGAGTTAAAAGAGTTAAAATAAATGTTTAATAACTAAACCATTTTCAGTATAGGGTTATACATGAGATAAATTCGATTATAAATATTCATTGGAAATATAAAAATATTTAATATATAATTGTATTTTATTTATAATTTTTAGACACTAAATAATTTAACTTATTTATGAGACAATGGTGATGCAGTAATTACCTAATTAATGAAATATTAAAATAATCGATATTATATATATCAAAATAAATGAAATTTGAGACTTTTTATGAATTCCACGAATTTTCTAGTTTCATATGACATACTAGGACTGATTATATATATAGTTTTCAAAGACATAATGTTGTTATGAAATTATCAAAAACATAATACCCAATAGTGTTAAAATTGACATAAAATAGTTTTTTAAAAAAATATTATATTATTAATTGATATTATATTTCAATAAATCTATGGTTCAAAAAAATGACTTATATAATGATAGGTGTATCATTAATGAACCAGTTTGGGGTCTCTTGGTGGTATATAATATGATTATTAACTATAAAATATAAAAATACAATGTGACATGTTAAATGTCAAACTAATTAACTAAGAGTTAAAACTAAAAGATATGGTTAATATAATGACCCAAACCTATCTAAAATCTATTGGATGAATGTATTTCGACCCAGACCCACCTTATACATTGAATAATCTACTTTGGAGCCATTATAAACTGAATATGAATTTATTATAAATAATACTTTAAGTTTTTTTTAAAGAGCCCCTCCACCCCCAAATAAAAGGACATAACTTCTAACCAATTCTTCACACCATCAAAACCATTTGGTTCAGAAAATCCCTTCCCAATTATTCTCTCAACTTCCCTCAATTCAACCTAGAGGCTTTAGTTTGATCAGAAATCCAACCTAATGAGCCCTTTTGATCAAATCATAAGGAAAAACCCGGAGAAAAGGAGGTTAACTTACCCCCAACCATGGAAAAGTACAAGGTAATGGTTTATTTCACAATCTCATCATCATCTGAGGTTGTTTATACGTAATTATCTACTTGGACCTCTTTATCATCCACATCCATATTTCTTAAAAATTTATTTCAAAACATTCATACTATTTTACAGAATATGGGTTAAAGTCATTTATACCCTTGTTTGAATTTTTATAAGATGTTTATAAAGGAATAGTTACAAAATTTTCCAAAGAAGGACCTTTTTAACCTTTTCGACCAATTAAGGCAAGAATTTCTTTTTGTAACTTGTATAGCGGGTGTGGCTATTTTAAACTATTGTAAAATCATCGAAGCTTCCTTGACAAGATTAAAAAAAATTCAAAGTAAATGTTTAATTTTATAATTATGTTACTTTTAAATTATTTTAAAAAATAGATATTTCTCTCAAATAGTATTGATTTCATCTATGTCGACATCCTTTGATTGATTTTAAGCTTATTTGAAGTTGATTTATAATGATACAAAACTTCTATATTGTATTGAAGGTTTTTTGATATGTTTTACTGTGGATGAGTTATTTTTATACCATTCATGGTTTATGGAAAACTTATTTAAATTTCATATGCTAGTTTTAAAATGAATGTTTATGTTATGTTTAAACCTGTTCATATGAGGAATGAATTGGACTAAATAAATGACAGGGGGAGCCCTCTATATCTCCTCGATGCATCAGTAGGTATCATGAGACAAACTTGTGTCTCAGAACAAGGCCTTGAAAAGATCTTATTTGTAGTCTTGGCACAAGGCCTAGACTATTTGGTTATGATAGTATGGAATTATGATTTCCATCATTATGAAAGTGGTTATTGATATTTCACGTGATTATTAGACTAGTAGAATATCCATGTGAATAAATAAATGGCATTATTTCATTTTATCTATTTCATATTATGCTGATGTTCACGTTTAAAATGCTTTTGTTTTATTTAAACATTACCTTAAATGATTATTCTTATTTATGAATGTTTCCGCTATATTGTATCCTTAATTAGAATCAGATATAACCCCTTTCAATGTTTTATTTTTCCCAGGATGTGAAGAAGTAATTTATGAATGACCTGCAGGGATAGTATGAGGGGATATGAAGACAAGATGTTTTTGTAGTAGTTTTCACTTTATGATGTAATGTAATCTTTATGACTGTTTCAAGTTATTCCAAGGATACTAAACTAATAGGTATTTCGAGACTGGATATTTTGTTATCATTCCATATATTATGTAATAATTCACCTTCTCTAGGTAACTGGAATCGAGGCATTAAAAAAACAGATAACCCTAAGGCGTTGAAACGGTATTCATTACATACGCACACGAGATGATTTCGTTTTCCATAGGATGGATAGAAGCTGAAATGAGGTTGTTTCATATTTATAATAACATATCAGTATATTAGTGATACTTATGTTATTACTTTATAATTAAACAACTAAATAAGAATGTTTTTAAGAAGAAGGAAACATGAAAGAATCGGTAGAAGAGATTACATCTTCTTCGACACACATCTTTTAAGCTTCCTATTAATGAAGTAGAGTTGGTATTTTTAGGAGACCAGTACCTCTATAATGTTTCTAGGGATGTTGAGAAAGTATATGGGAAGGGTTTTGCTAAGCATGGAAGCTCAAAATGGTGTTAAGAGAAGATGTAGGAGGTTCCCTTTTATAAGGGAGGAGAGGGGAACCTTAGAAAAAACATAAAATATTATTTTATAATAATATCATATTTCATTTATAATAGCCCCAAATTGATATATTTATATAATAATGTGGGTATGGGTAAATATCTTCTCATCCAATAGGTTTTAGGAAAGTTTAGGTTACAATTTTAACCTTATCATTTAGATTTAACTCTATGTTAAATAATTAACTTTTACTGTTTCTTCTTGTTTTCATACATTATATGGTTAATAAACATACTATATCAAGACAAACGAAACCCAAGTGGATCATTATTAATATATTTAACCTTGTCTATGTCATTTTTTTTCAAACCATATATTTTTAAGAATAGAATAATAATTAAAAATATAATATTTTTTAAAAAAACTCGTTTATTTTAATTTTGAAACTATTTGGTAATTTAATTTGATGAAAATTATAATAGCATGATTAATTCAATAAAAGATAATTAATACAATAATAACATTTCATATTAATCTATAAAATTACTGTAATTTATAAAATGTATCAAATTACATTTATTTGGGTATGTTTAGTTTCAATTATGTTAATATTTCATTAATAAGGTAATTACTGCATCATCATTGTGTCACAAATAAATTAAATTATATATTTTCTATAAATTATAAATAAAATACCATTATGTAGGAAATATTTTTATATTTCTAATGAATATTTATAGTCAAATTTATCTTATGAATAACCATATATTAATAATGTTTTAGTTATTAAACTTTGATTTTAACTCTTTTAACTCTTCTTTAAATAAAATAATAATAAGTGTCCTAATCTAATACATGTGGACCTAAAGGGTAATATTTTATTCATAAGTATGTTTTTGGTCGAATTACACTTATCCAATAGAATTAGGACACACCCTATAAAAGAAGGTCATGATTTCATGTAATGCAAGCCAAGTCAAGAATGAATGTAGTGCAAGCTTCCTTTTGTGTTGTGTATAATAGAATTCAACCATATTTAAAATATACATTGAATTCATATATATATACACACTCAATGTTGCGTAGAATAACTTCTATCAAATTATCTTAAACTTTTGTGTAACACAACCCAAGAATAGTGTTGCTCATACTACAAGCTAATACGGTGTTGCGTATAGCACATGATAATTTTGTTGTAGCATACAACACAAGATATAAAAAAAAATTAAAAAGACTACTTCTCATAAAATCTCGGGGTATTACATTCTACACCCATTAAAATGAATTTATCCCTCAAATTTAGTCGGAGTTATAAATGGTTTACTACTTGAATGATTCTTTAATATAAACCTACATCGTAAAAAGGGCTACCAGAACATAACATTGAAAACTAAATTATGAAACGTAATGGTTACCCAAATTAACTAATCACTGGGTTTCCACATAGGAGAACATACGTGAAAATATGTATATGGAAGAGAAATCTAAACATCATGTTTTGAGGGAGACTGGTAGAGAACATGGCTATGAAAAATCCAACAATCACAAAGCCATAAATTTTTTATGATTTAAGGTACCATCTAATTCATCGGGTATGAGGGTGCTAGGACAATATTTTTAGTATTGAATATCATTTCCTTAATGTTGATGAATTTTTGAATTAAAAGAAATACTTACTCGATTTTGGTACAATCTCACCATTGTTCATGGCTTGAACAATTTCCACTTCATCTATTAAAGAATTGAAGTTGAATTTTTCATCGTGAAGTGTTAGCAGATCATGCGATAGAATGATTGATCATTCTATCTGTTTCTATCACAAAAAGATTAGAACATTTTATTAAATATAAATAAGTCCATCTATGCTATGATTAATCATATATGGTTGCTAAATTGGAATTATACTTCATCTATCATAGCACTTAATAATATAATACTATTTATTATTAACAAGGGATTTCCTGTAGGCTAGTGGTACGCGATAAAGGCTTGTCGCCCTTCTGTTGTGGGTTCGATTCCCACAGCCATGTCCGACTCGATGGGTTGTTTCTCTTCCTATGGGTTATCCTTTTTTTGAAACAATACTATTATAACATTCCAAAAATAATATCTAAAAACAAGTTCTATCCTCAAATAATACTATCTTATGTCCATCATAATAAATTCAAATCTTTAGGCTTCTCAAAAATACATCTGTCCAATCTCATTTTATAAAGAAAATGATTACTTGAAAGGTCACATAACAAGCACATAAATACCATCATTTATCCCCCAAATATCATAAGTTATATCTTTTTGGTCACATTCCAAATAGTTGAATACCTTAATCATGTATTCTTTTCAAATATTAATTACCATAGAACCTTAGTGAAAACATGAATGTTGTCAAATGTTTACTCATTCCACATACCAAAATACAAAAATTTCAATATACTCAAACCATGATATCACTTATTTCTTATATCAGTCATGAGCTCATGAAAACTATCAAAAATTTAATTTTATCTTTATCCTTTCATTAAGAACATTCATCTACCATCCAAAAATATTTGGATAACCGCTCATGGTTACTAGTACCATTCATCATATACTTTCAGAAACAATTGGAAAGACAAAAGTGTAACAATCCTTATATTTTTCCTTATTCTATAGTACTATAAATTTTTATTGATAAACATAAAATCATTCCACTACCTTCTTAAACCACTGACTGAGATTCATCATTTCTTTCATATCATATATCATTTGTAGTCTCTTCATCATCATCCACATAAATACTACCCATATGACCATGCTGATTCTCTTCATGAGATTTTCTCTTATAGAATTGGTTTTCATAATTCTCGTACATTCCACATTTAAAACATTTTACCATTGTTGATATCATAGCAATACCATTATCCTTAACCATGGTGTTAACTGAAACATTTCCTTTACAATTACTGGCTTTGTGTACTTCTTTTCCACATCCAATGAATCTTCCACTTCCTTTGAAACATTCTCCATGATGCCTCTTCCCTCATGATTTACATGAGGGAAATTTAACTTTCTTTCCTCTATGATCATCATTAAACTCCAACATTCTATTATTTTCCGAGTCTGGAAACTTAAAAAAGTTGATAATATTGATCATATTATGATATTTCTGATTAGGAATAATAACGATGTTTGTACATCCAAATCCCGTTTCATTTGGTTTCTCACAAAGAATATCATTCCATTGTCCATCATATTTTCCATTAACATGAATCATCTTGTATCCTACCATTTCCTAAAACACAAAAGAAATAGTATGAGAGGAAAAACTCGTACTAGAAAAACAACATAATAAATGGCGAGTACATTCAATCTATAACATCGTAGTTTTAATTCTATGATCGTTACAATAATTCTAGTAATATAACCTATACGTATACTTATCCTTAGATACATCCCTAGACATACCTAAGAAATATTTCTAGGGATTTCAATGAAGTTTTCGCATCCTAATTTCAAAAGGGTAACTAAACCTTTCCTATGATACCAACTGTAGAGACCCAAATCTTGACATACATGGACACTACATTACTTTTGCTAAATATATAATACATAAAAAAACAAACACCAAAGGACCATAATAGTTTAGTGTCTTTGGAAACTCAGAATATAATCTTCTAATCTTGGTGAATGATCTTTAACATCTCCCATAAGGATCATCTTTTTTTCTTACCTAAAACATTTCTTTCTTTCATGGGGAAAAATACATATAAAGGGTGATCTTGAAGACTCAGTAAAGATAAGCATGGTGAAAATAAAACAAAACATAATCATTTGAACTTAACAACATGAACATAATGTCTAAACATCAAAATTTTGAGCAATGAAATAAAAAATGGTAGTACGTAAGGAATAGATCATAATGGAACATCAATCATGATGAAACATCATGGGAATAAAACATGTAATTGTGGAAAACCATTAACCACTTGATATTATTTCCATAGTATCCAAGGGATTGCTGCCAAGACCATCTTAGTGGACAAATTCCCTTTTCTGAATCGAGTTCACTCCTCGTTCCAGTCCGATATCACTGAACCAAATTAACTTACCATTCCATACCTGTCTATCTCACGAGATATAAATCTTTACCCAATTCATTGGAGGGAGATGTTTGTCTCGCCCATCTCATAATGAAATCATTCTTTCGTGTGCCACAAAATAAACATACATCATTCATAATAACTCAACAAATAAAATGGGTTTCATAAACATCATCCAATAATAATATAATCCATATAAATGAAATGGATATCATTTCATCATAAGAAAAATGAACCCATGTAAACAATAGAGATATTATACTTGAAACATAATAATACTAAATAATGTAATTTTAGATGGAAAATAGTTTTGATAAAACACTTGAAATGAATTGTTGAGGAAAATATCCTTTCTTCTTCAAAGTCATTTTATTTTCTCAAAATGCCATGAAATTTTAATATAAAATGATTTTTTGGAAATAATCATGAAATTTTGTGAAGTAAGGATCATTGAAATAAATTTTTCTCAAACTGTAATTATCCATTCACATCGTATAAGTTAAAAAAACATATTTCTCGTACTTTTTCCAAAAAAGACATAAAGAACCTTGTATGGTAAAAAAATAAATATTCCTTACATACCATGTAGTAAATGTAAAAATGGGTAAAAATGAATTTAAACATAAATGAAACAATTTTTATAAAACAAGTACGTGGATGATAAATATAGCCCCAGTAAATACTTACAAGTAAACAATCTTAGATAAAAACAAGATTCGAAAAGTTATCCCTTACCTTATGTCTGATATGCTTCGTACATATCCAAAAATCATGTATAATAATTTAAATAATTTTATTGACTTATTAATGAATCCTATTCATTGTTATGATATCATATATGGTTCACTTATGATTTTATATTACCCGTTCTTTTGTAAATTCCATGTTAATGCAACGTTTTGGGTAAAATCGTTTTTTTATCGTACGTGTTTGGACTTGATGTTCTTGATATTATTATTTCCTATATAATGATTTACTTACATCAGTAATTTGAATAGTGATTTATATATCATATATATTCATTATATATATATATAATTGATAGATAAAGGAAATGAAATACACCATTCATGGAAACGGTAGGCCGTACATACGCATGAATGCTGTTTTACTTTTCTTATTGACTTGAATGGAAGTAAGTAGATGCCATATATATATATACATAAATAAAGTAGATTTATCAAGTCATATATTTCATTATTATTCATTATATATACATTCTAATCATTATTTAATGGTTAACATGGAGAATGAATCTCATCGCGTTGTGGAGACGGTAATCTGTATGTACGCACGAGTGATGATATCGTTCCCATAATTATTTAATGGAATTGGAGTGGATGATATAATATCTAAGAATAAGTATTATGTTATAATAACCATATATAGTTATAATTTACATCATTATACCCATCCAATTAAGGTGGTGGTGAAAGAACAGATTACACCACGGCGTGGAGACGGTATTTCGTACGTACGCACACGCGATGATTTCATTTTCCGTAGGATCGATAGTTGGTGAAATGGGGTTATTTAAAATTTATAATAACATATAATTATATTAGTGATACTTATTTCATTACATTATATTAAAAAAACTAAAGATTAATATGTTTAATAAGAAAGAAACTTGAATGAATTGGTAGAAGAGATTACATCTTCTTCGACGCACCACTTTTATGCTTCCTCTTAAGGAACTAGAGTTGGTATTTTGAGGTTACCGGAGCCTCTATAATGTTTATAGTGAAGTAAATAATTGAAATGGGAATTTTTTTTTGCATGATTGAAAGCTAAAAATTGTGTAAAGGGAAGAGGGAGGAGGTGCCCTTTTATAAGGGAGGGGAGGGGCACCTTAAGAAATACTTAAAATATTATTTTATAATAAAGTAATATTAGGTTTATAATAGGTCCAAATTGATTTATTTCTAATCTAAAGTGAGTATGGTTATAAATACTCTCATCCTATAGGTTTTCGACATGTTTAGGTTACTATTTGAACCTTATCATTTAGATTTAACTCTAAGTTAAATAATTTAACATTTACCGTGTCTTCTTGTTTTCTTACACTATATGGTTATTAAACTTAATATAACAAGACAAACGAAGCCAAAGTGGTTCATTATTGATATATGTAACCTTATCTAAGTTATTTGGGAGAGCCATAGATTTTTAGAAATAGAATAACAATTAATAATATAATATTTGTTTTAAAAACTATTTTATGTCAATTTTGAAACTATTTGGTAATTGATTTTATTGAAAATCAGAACAGAGTGATTAGTTCGATAAAAAGTTAAATAAATCAATAATAAAATGTCATCTTAACCTAGAAAATTATTTTAATTCATAAAAAGTCTCAAATTACATTTATTTTGGTAATTATAACATCAATTATGTTAATATTTCATTAATAAGGTAATTACTCCATCATCATTGTGTCATAAAAAAATTAAATTATGTAATGTCTAAAAATTATAAATAAAATACCATTATGTATGAAATCATTTTATCTTTCTAGAAAATATTTATAGTCTAATTTATCTTATGAATAACCCAATATTGAAATTGTTTCAGTTATTAAACTTTTATTTTAACTATTTTAACACTTATTTATATAAAATAATAATAAGTGTCCTAATCTAATCAAGTGGACCTAAAGGGAAATATTTTATTTTTAAGGTTGTTTTTGGTCTAATTAAACTTATCCAATATAATTAGGACATGTGTTAGGGTAATAATAATATCATTTTTACCCTTAATTACCCTATTTATTTTTAATCGTGGTTAATTAAAGTAAAAATTTATTATTCACCAAAAATTATTTTTATCTTATTGAACCAAATTTTACTTCTTGATATTAACCGTTTCTATTATATTTTTTAAATTCAATTCACAGAAGCAGTAAAATTATGTTTTATGTAAATTTTTAAATTCTCCTAGGAGGTGGGTAAAAGACTGTGAAAAGTTCAATAAAATATTTATATATCTAAAATTACTATAAAATGACTCTAACAAATTACATTGAACATATATTGGTATTATGTATCAAATTTGACCTAAAATAAATTTAAATAAATTAATAATTATTTAATTAAAAATTCGGATTTTAACTATAACTCAGTGTATTTTACTATTTATAAAAAAATTGAATGTTTTCAGAAAAATACCAAAACTTCACCCTAGGATAATTTCGATATTATGAATCCAAAAATGAAGTCAAATTTGAATGATAAAATTTATAAAATTTAAAAAAGACGGTATTACTATTCATAACGGATTGTTTGTATAATATTTTAATAACATATCGTTGTTTAGTGAAACTTGGTATTTCTTAAAACACACACTATAGAGTAAGGTTGTGATTTCATGTAATGCAAGCTAAGTCAAGGCTGCGTGTAGTGCAAGCTCCCTTTGGTGTTGTGTATAATATAATCCTACCATATTTCAATTATACATTGAATATATATATATATATACACTCAATGTTGCATAGAATAACGTATATCAAATGATCTTAAAATTTTGTATAATACGATCCAAGAATATTGTTGCATATAATACAAGCTAATATGGTGTTTTGTATAGCGCAATATACTCTTTGAGTAGCATAAAATAAAAGACATAAAATAAATTAAAAGTATTACTTCTCAAAAAATCTTGGGGTGTTACATTTGAGATGCAAAATAAAAGAAAAGAACATGAGAGAGGATGTTCCGTTTATGTCATATAACATCTTTTGGTTTGAACCAAAAGGCTTTCTTGAATATCTTTATGAATAGGGTAAGGATTATATGATGAATATAGGGGTGTTGGGAGCTTCTTGGAGTAGTGTTATATTGATATAAGGGGATTTAGAGTTTTGAGTAATGGGTTAGAGGTGGTGGCCTCTAATAAGAGGGATGAGGGGATCTTTACGAATGTTTGAAAGTATTATTTTATTATAAAATTATTTTCTATTTCAAAATATCCAAAACATATTTAATTCTGTGATAAATAAATATATGTATAAATAAAATCATCGACAAAGAATTTGAAATGTTTTCGATATTTTATAATCCTTATATTTTTGGTTTAACCCTTTGTTAACTTATTTATTTTTTACCATGTACTATTAAATATTCTTACAATATTGTTTATATACTTACAAAAAAATTCCAGGATCCCTATATGGATCAATTAATTAATTTTGAACAATACTTATTTCATTTGGGTGAATCATAAATATTTAGGATTATTTTACCATTCAATAAAATATTATTTGTTTTAAAAACCCATTTATTTCAATTTGTAAATTATTCATATCATGGATTTTAAAAAAAAATTATAAGAACATTATTATTTAAAAAATCCTTCATTAATTCAAATATAATAAGTCATTATTATCTATAATATTTTAGGATTTCATAAATGTTTCAAAATATATTTATTTTAATATTTACAATAACATTTATTTGAATCATTTATTAAGGAATCAATTACTGCAAAACCATTGTGTCGTAATTATGTTTACTTATATAGTTTCTAAAAATTATAAATAAAATACCATCATATATGAAACATTATTATCTTTCAAATGAATATTTATATTAGAAGATATCATTTATATAACCCCATATACAATTGATTTACAAAAATATATATGTTTATGTTATTTTTGTCCTGACATAAAATTAATTAATATAAAGAGTAATTTTCTCTTATAATTATCTCAATGGGGCCCCAAAATCACCCCAAAGATGACAACGGTGTCACATGTGTCATCCAGTAGAATTAGGACATGTTTTCGGGTAATTTAATATATTTATAATATTATGTGTACCCTTATTTACCTAATTTTCTATTTAGCCATGGAAAATTAAATATTTACCGAAGTAAATATAACTAATGTATAAAAAATAATGTTTCTTATATACAAAATTTTGACATCAAGATTCCAAATATTTAATTCTTTTTTCCAAATTCAACACATATAAGTGGTAATAATTAATTTAATATTAAATACGGATGTTATAAAAAAATAACATGTTTATAAGATATAATACCTATCAAATGATTGACCTTTTTTATGTAAAATTTATGATTGAAATTACATACAATGGACAAAATTGGATTAAATGGTAAAAATATAACATAACTAAAATTTAAAACAAATTAAAAGTTTAATCTAACCATATAAATAAAACAGATTAAAAGGTTGTTTTGAATTAAAATGCACTATTTTTCACAATTCATTAAAAAAATGAACATTGTCATAAAAATACCAAAAATTTACTCAACATAAATTTTAATGTCCCAAATCTATATAAGAAGTATAATTTGTTAAATGGGACATATAAAAGAGACAAAAAAATATTTAAAAGCGGTTCTTCATCAAAAGGCAGCAAATTGACCTTTTAAAGAATATTATAATATTTCTGCTTAAAATTGGATTCATTCACAATTTGAGCATCTAGAATTTATTAGATAAATGTAAAAAAAAATTAACAAATAAGTGTAATCATATTGTTCATAGTTCTGTTCAGTCCAACCAAACCAATGACTATGTATTAACTACAATTTAAAATTATATTATATTGTTATTTATCAGTATGATGTAGCCTTGTGTGCAACATGAGATTTAGGAGAAACCCATTATTGTGTGTTGGGTATGCCATCGAACAAAAAATCCCCTTTAATGTAAAATTAATATTTAATAAAAAAATATTAATAAATATTAAAATTTTACATACAATATTTACTTGGGAAGTATTCAAGATGGCTTTGTCACTCTGACAGATCTATAATCAACTTCTAGAGAATCACATAATCCAAAAAAGATGTAATTTATATTTCCCTTTTTATTATACATTATCCAAAACCATAACTGTTAGTATAAGATCAGATAATCCACAAAAATTAGATAATGGTTCATTAAAATAAATACTACTATTAATCCAAAAAATTTGACTTAAAATAACCAAATTAATCAAAAAACATCCAATTAAAATTGTCCATAAAATTCATCAAAGTTACCCCAACTAAAATTTTAATCCATAACTCAGAAGTATTAAATCACACAATATTTCATTGTAAATGATAATATTTATCGCAATATAACATCAATTACTCTTAATGTCTCATACTGAATTGTAATTAACCAAATAACATATTATTTATGTTAGGTTATTCATTTGCATCAAATCTGAAAATGTCCAGAACAAAAATATAGATTCTTCCAAAAAATTCAACCATTAATAAACAAATGAAATTCCAAAGTATTCTATTTTCCATAGTCATATAGTGTTTCGAAAATAGAGAACATCTACCAAAATGACATTTATCACATAATCCCTAAAACAGTTTCTTATACTATGGACATCCATTTGATAAAAAATAAAGTCCCAAATTCAACTCATTCTTGATCCATAAAATCATTTAAAAAATGATAATTCATAATAACCAGTGGTTTCACATTGGCCATTGGTAGGCAATGGGCCCTTGTCGCCCTTCAGTTTTGGGTTTGTTTCATGCATCCTTGCTAGACATGATGAGTTTTCACCCATCTTATATGATTCCCTTTTTTATAAAAATATAAAATACACCAAATAATATTTAACCTCAATTTTTGTCTTATACCACTCATTTTCATCCCAACTCATAATAACCCCAATATCATAATTCAGGAAGTCTAATATATACTTACATTTTTTACCTCTATGGAACAACACTATTCCAATAGATAGATCATCAAACTTTGATCATGGGGTCCACCTGGTATCGTCATTATCTTGTTCATGTAGATAGATGGTACATGCCTGGAAAAAATGATTTACATATCCTTCAAAATCATCGGCTTCCTTTATCCAAATTCACCCCATACAACTTGGGACATATGGGTGCTCAAAAAATTTGTTTCAAAAAATAATAATGTATGACATATATTTTAAAAAAATCTAATAAAACTTTATTTTTATAAATTATTTGGATGGATATTGGGTTAAAATATTCAATCAATGGTCCTTTTATAATACCATTATTTTGTACTGAATGTCTATAATTTAAAAGCAAATATAAATATGTTGTTCAAGAATCTCCTTCATCATCACCTTTTTAGAAAAAATTTACACTTGAAAATCATGTGATAAGGAAAAATATTTGAAAATTCTTCTATAATATTTACCTTTCGTGAAAATATGAAAATATTGAGAAAATATGATTTGATTAAATACAACCCATGATCCACAATGGTATCAATGTATAGAAGAGGTGTTTAATATCTCAAAAACATCTTTATAGTGAGTTATATGTTAGAAAATTGTTTAGAGTCATCTAGACATGACATTGAAATAATTATTGAATTCTAGTCATCAAACAGTGATAAGAATGTCATTTGAGATCCTCCTCTTTTCATTTGTAATAGAAATTCATTGATCTAAAAAATTACAAAATAACTATTTGACTTAAAGAGTAGACATAGAGAAAAACCATGTGTTTAAAAAATCATAATATATAAAGTTGTCTAAACCAACCTCTTATACCAACAATAAGGCCCCAGGAATAAACATTACATAATAAAGAGTTAAGTCAAGAATTCACATTGATTAACATTTAAGGTTTATTATGTTATTGAATTAGACTATAACGTTTACATTACATATCAAATATAACAAAGTAGAAACTTCTACTTAGAATCCATTTTTTTATAAAATATAAATTGTTTAAAAAATTCATGTCTAGTTCCATGTTTTAGATATCATGTCTATTCCAAGATCCCATATTTATCTTAATGAACTTTGAAATACATTTCAAAAAACCATGGGATGAGAATAAAAAGTCCATTAAGGGTTATAAACCATTGAACAAAATCATCAGTCCATCAACACATACAAAAAATAATCTTTTTTACGTACCTCTTGAAATAATAATATTTATAAATAATGAATAGTAATCATAAATCGTAAAGGTTACTTATGGCTTACATATCAAACATAAGTTGTATCATTCACAGCTATGTAGAGAGTTACATTTGGAATACCCATCATAGTATATTCCCTAAATATCTTAGGAGAAACATTAACATTTACATCTATCATGTTACCAAATGCATTAGAGAGTTATCTCTGGCTCACCCTTCCTAGGTATATCACAAAACCACCTATATATGTAATCAACACCCAAGAACCAAATCATATTCATAACACATAAACACATAAAAAATATAATATTTACACATTTCAATCACAATATATAATATCAAAACATTGAAATAATAAATCCATCCTCAAAACCATTTTCAATTCAAAAATATCCAAAAAGTGTATATGGTATTCGTTTTCCATATAAGAACACTATGTTGTGTAGAGGAAGACAAATATTAAATTACTCTTGTGGTGGAAAAATGGTCATTTCCACCATGTTCATTAAAAAGAAACATTCCCATTGTCATTTAGAAAAATGCTATGTAGAAAATTATTCCCTTTGAATGAAATGAAAAATAAAAGTGGTTTATTCACCGTATAAAATAAAGATGTTAATAAATCATAATATGTCTCCAAAAAAGGAGACTTAGATAATGTCCCTTATGAAAATTCCACATCCTAACAACATCACTTTAAAATTCTAAAAATGATTTGATGAGAGAAAAAAGGTTATCTCGTCACTTGGACCTAATATGTACAAAAATAAGGATATATAATTACATATCCAACATAATATAATGAAAATTAAAAGACATAACATAAAAGGAGTCTTTGACTAAAAGAGAAGGGAGAATGGCTCCCATACGAATAATATATCATTACATTAAGGATAAATCAATGAACTAAATATATTTGAAAAACATAAATAAACCCAATATAAGTGGATTTACTTGTAAATAAATTAGTGGACATTCACATATATTCATAGAATTATAGATTCAATATTTAGTACTTTAACCCAAAGAATGGAAATTGGGATAAGAAATCCCCTTACCCCATGTCTGACTGGACTCATTCATTATCTAATCACTTGAATAAAAAATGAATGTTCATTTCTAATTTCTTAATAAAATTTTTCATGTATATTATTCATTTTATATCACGTATTACTGCATTATAAACATTAAAAAATCATTTATGTTAATAATGGTTGTTTTGTTGATATTTGGTACTTGAGTCTAAAAACGAACTACTTATAATTACATGTTGTCTATGTAGTCAAAATAATATTATCTACAGTATGATATTAATGATTTAGATATCATATATATCATATATTTCCCGTATATATATGTATTTATAATATTACATAACATTTGTAGATAATAAATGAAACACATCGTTCATTGACACGGAACGTTGTACATACGCATGAACGATACTCTCATTTCTATTTATTATTAACTAAAATGAATACATACCAATACATAAGAATATAATAATTCCAGTATAATATCATCTATAATTTCATTAACTCCCTCCATTATACATTCCAAGTTTGGCATGAATGAGTCATATCACTTTGAGGGGGCGGTAGTCCGCACTTCCTCAAATGAAATTATCATATTTAACCATTATAGAAACCATAATGTAATGATATAAATAAAAAATACTGAAACATGGAGACAATATAAATATTTTATATATCACATATAAATATAGTTCCATCATAATGGCCATCATGAGAGGAAGTAAGAGACAATCGAACAATCATTGTTTCTTAAGGCAGTAGTTCGACGTCCACTGAAACAGTATGTTTATATCCATTAGATGTAGGTGTGTTGAATTGTTGTTTTAATTCACCACATAAGAACATCCTATTATATTGAGGATTGTGTTGTTGTTATAATCGAATTTTATAATGATATTTTAGGGTTTTGGAGACGGAAAATAAAATAAAAGTCCTTTAGAGAGGACGTTACCTTTAAATTTTGTAACTATATATGGTTTGATCCAAAAGGTTATCTTGAATTTATTTATGCCTAAAGGGAAAGGTTCTAGGAAGAATATATGGATGTTGGGTGATTCATTGAATAGAGTTTGTACTAGCCAAGGGGCCTGATAGGTATTAGTAATGTGTTTGAGATGGTGGTGTCTTTAAGAGGGGGGAGGGTCTCTTTAGTAAAGTTTGGAAGTATTATTTTGTTATAAATTATTTTTTGGATTCCAAATGTGGAAAAAAATTTAATTATAATATATTTTAAATAAAAGTATATATAAAATCATTCACTATAAATTTGACATGTTTTTGATATTTTATAATCCATATCTTATTTTTTTAACACTTTGTAAACTTATTTATCATTTACTATGTCCTCTTATATATTCATACAATATGGTTAATATATTTACTAGAAAATGATAATAGACCCAAAATAAAACATTTTTGATATTTTTCAAATTATTAATTTCATTTGAACCAATATTATATTTTCAGTATTATTTTATAATTTTATAAAATACTAATTGTTTTAAAACCTTATTTATGTTATGTTATAAATTGTTCATATTAAGGAATTTAGAAAAATCAATTACAACTTTATTAATAAGAAAAAACTCAATTAATTAATATTTAACATGTCATTAATATCCGTAAAATTTGGGGATGGAATAAATGTTTCAAAATAAATTTATTTGTCTATTTATAAAATATTTTATTTGAATCCTTTATCAATGATGCAATTACTGCATCACCATTGTTTCATTGGTATATTTATTTATTCAATGAATAAAAATTATATATAAAATTCCATAATACAACGAATATATTTAAATTTAAATTTAATATTTATAGTAGAATATATCACTTATATAACTCCATATACAATTGCTTTACTAAAAGATACGTGTTTATGTTATTTTGTCCTTTCTTTAAATTAATTAATATAATGTGTCATTTTCACTTACAAGTGGCTCCATGGGTTCCCAAAATAAACCCAAGGATTACCATGGTCAGACATATATCGTACAATAGGATTAATAAACATTTAAGGGTAATATAAAATTATTATAATAATATTTTTTTCCTTTATTAACTAGATTTATCCATTAACCATGGTAAATACAATATTTACTTAAGAAAATATTCATAATGACTAAAAATAATTGTTTCCTTTTTACAAATTTTGGACCTCCTAATTTTAAATATGGAATCCAAATTTCATTATTCAAAAACAAGTAAGTGAGAGAAAATAATGAAAAACTAATTCTCGTTGTCAAAACCAAAAAGCCTATTTTTTTGAAATAATACATATCAAACGTTTGACCTTTTTTATATATAATTTATGAGTCAAATTACTTCAAGGAAAAAAATTGATTAAATAGTAAAAATATAATCTAATTAAACTTTAAAAAAATTAAATGGATAATATAAACATATAAATAAATTATATTAAAAGCAAGTTTCAAATTAAAAGGCTTTATTTTTCACTATTCATTAGAAAAATGAACTTTGTCAGAATAATACCAAAAATTTAACCAAAGAAAATTTTGTTGTCCCATTTCTAAATAAGAAGTTTATTTTGTCAAATGGAACATATAAATGTGAAAAAAATAGATCAAAAAGGGGTTCACCATTAAAAGGTGGTAAATTGACATTTTAATGAATATATTAGTATTTAAGCATAAAAGTAGATTAATTAACATTTTAAGCCTCTATATTTTATTAGATAAATGTAAAAAAAATTTACAAACATTTTTAATCATATTATAGTTAGTTATGTTTATTCACATCAATACAATGGCTAGGCTTTAACAACCATTTAAAATTATATTATATTATTATTTTTCAGAATGACTCAGCCTTGTGTGTAACATAAGAATTCAGAGAATCCCATTATAATTTTTCTGGAACAACATCAAACATATCATCCAATTTAAATTAATATTTATATTTAAATAAAAAATAATATTTAACCTTAAAATTTAATATTCTTTATTAACTTGGGATGTTACAACTATGACCAAAACTCAATATCTATGCTAGATAAGACCGGTCAACCCATAAGAACTTACATGACCTTATTTTTCATTTTGACCCAGCCATTCTCCCTTAACCTTTAATGGAGTTCATCTTCCTTCTTATTGTATGGATTCTGTGCCTTCCACCTCTACTACTTGTGGTCCTTCCTCTCCTACCTCTCATGATTTTGATAAAGGCACATAAGTGATGGACACTGCTTTTCCCAATAAGTTATTAGATCTCATTTTGATAGGTATTTGATGTACTCTTTTTTTCTATTTTTATCACATTCACTACTTGATTAATGGAATTAATTTTGGGATTTCATCATATACCCAGTTTATTTCCACTTATTTCATTATCAATCTGTGTTTCCTTTTTGATAATAAAAAAATGGGGGAAATAATATGGAATCTCTTTTAGGGGAAGTATAAGAGAAATATTGGGAATAAAAAGGAACATATATTTGAAAAAGTCCATTTTAAAATGATATGTACTTGTGTTTCAATTAAAATTTAATCTCAATAATATTTTTATTATATTAAAAATATTATTTCTTTTATCATCATAGATCAATTCAATTATTGAGGTATACAATAAGATGATTTGTGATCATCCAAAAGGGGGATATTATTGACTTCCTCTAGTTTAATGCACACTAGTCATTCTTAGATAATGTATCTATTATTTATTAATATAAATTTTATTTTAAATGTTCAATTATAATTGTATTCTATGATGTTAGTGCTTACATGAAATGTTATATTTACATATTTTGTTTATATATAAGTCATCGATGAGTGTTGGTTACCAATAATGACGAGTCACAGATACTTGTCTTATCAATTAACTAGTAATCTATGTTTTCCCTACTGATAGACATGTCACTGATTCCTAACTCACTGATACATGTGATATCGATTAAATAATATATTGATAAAGAGTTTTATAATTTTAATTATGTATGAGTCCCCTAATGACGGAAGAACTGATACAGAGTTACTGATGGATTGAGTTACCAACAGAGAATCCTACTGACATCTTAGCTTACAGGCATCGAAACTGACCAAAAATAATATTATTTTACTAAGCATGAGCTACTAACACATTGAGTCACTGAATTGTTTTCTACCAAAAGAGTTACCTACCAATATTTTGTAATACCTATAGTTTAATCTACTGACTAATGGGGTCGCAAATGATAAGTCTATTAAATTAATGACTATTAAAAATTGTTATATATGGGATATTAATTTTATTAATGATCCTTTGTAGAAAATATTGAATACATTTTCAAAGTACAATACATGGAATGAGGATCCAGTACATGATTTATAAAATGCTCCCTGTCAACAATATAGTGTTTAAAGAGAGCTCGTAGGTGAAACGAAAATCATGAGGTTAGTGAAGACATGTCTTCATGACTATGAGACATGCTCAAACAAATACAATGCTTACCCGAAGAAACATCTGAGAACCAAAAAAATACAACAAGTCATTAGGAATACTACTTAGAAGTCAAGAAGACTTCAAGGTTCACAATTAACATAATACAAAAGCAAAAAATGAATCTCTATTTTACTATCTGCTTCTAAAATATGACTACAGATTAATGTCTAAAATATGGATAGTGAACAAAATAGGCATAGAACACCACAAAGATCATTCTAAACAAAATTATAATTACATTTTTATTTTTGTGAATTTTTAAATTTCAAGTATTTTATGTATACTTGTTTTATAGACTCACACTAAAGAATGTGATAAATTGAAAGATACATAGATATCCTCAACAACGTATCTTTTCATACTATACATTCCCAGGGATAATAGGGGAAGAAGACCCACCTTCCATGTCTATTTGTTTTTGTTCCTTCCCATTTTTATTATGGAAGAGTTCTTACAACTAGGATAGTTTGTATACTATTGATTCCCAGATTCATGTTGTGGACTGAGTATAAATATACAATCTACTTAGTGGAAGGTGATCACCATGTTGAGAGAATTATGTCTCAACTTGAGACTAAACCACATCTCATAAATATACTAGGTTTTTCAAGTATAGTTTTCCTATTTTTTATATTCATTCTAAAATGAAAACATTACCTCATATTGATAGTTAAACATATATAGTGTTTGTATTGAGATTTGATTTTGTAGAATATTTTCAAAATATAAAATAGTAATCCATGTTGTTTTAACTAAGAACTAATATCTCTTTGATAAATCACTCAAATGATTAAATCATTTATAAATCCACTACATTGGTTCACTTGCCTGTTTTGGTTTTTATATTGGGGGATTATTCACATAATCATTTTAGATAGAACTATTTTTAGGAACTGAATTCACTATCCCCTTGAGTGTCCCACAATAACCAAATATATTCATTCACATAACTTATTTTTTCATGGGAATTAGAATATTGAGCGGGATATCAAATTCCTTTATGCTACTTGGTTTAAACACCCTGAGTTTATCTCTATTCCATATATGAAATTTGTAAATGGGGGGTGACATTATGAAGATTAAATTTATCAATAGTTGGATAAAATATGTGTTATATTTCTATATATATCGTTTTAATGTCCATGTGTGATATAACTCTTAATATATTAAATACATCCCACATTTGGGATCAATGTTATTGTCAATGAGACATTATATTTCAGGATCAGTAATTGTTAAAGGGGATTTTGTTATACCATGATATTTTTTCACATAAATATTCATATTTTTTTATTTCATTCATATCATTATTTTTTTTTATAATCATTATGATATATGGCCTACTCATTGTTCTATTCGACCTGTTTATCTTATCTAATTTCTATTAGAAAATGAGTTTTCAATGATATTAGAAAACCTATTTTGAATTTAAAATATGATTTCTAGGGTTGTAATTAGGTTTTAAAATATATTTATAACATATAAATGTGTTTTAGTATTAAAATATTAATAAATTTTTCATTTCATTTAAATTAATCAAAGTTGTTTCTTTTGGAAATTGTATTAAATGTGTTTTTTTTGAAATGGTACTAAAAAGTTTAATATTCTCATTGAAAGTGTTTTCAACTTAAGAAAATATTATGTAATGTTTTTGAAGGTTCATATGATCATTTTTTTGATATTGATATGTTATACATGAAAAATTACTACCTTATAATTTATTTTAAATCTCCAATTTCTGGATTATCACATTAAATAAATTGAAAAGTCGTGTTGGGATATTTTAACCCAATGGTTTTTTATCTGAAACGTATATATTTTATTTTCTATATTTTTATTTGTATTTTATTTTCTTACCTTGAGGTTGATATATAGTTTGTATTGTGGGGTGAGCAAAATAAGGTCATACAGATATAGTTTTTAGATCAAATCCATTTTTTATTTATTTTTTATTATTGTTTTATATGTTATTCTATGAGGTGACTTTATATTTATGGATTATTTTTTTATTTTAGAAAATGAACCAGTTTGTGCGGTCAGTTACGACCATTTGGGTGTCTCTAATTATTTTGGTTTCTTACATTTTAATGTTATGCTATATTTCTATTTCTTATTTGGGATAAATCACTCAAGTAGGGAGGCTTGTGATTCACATTCACATATTTTCAGAACATCAGTATCATCACTTACCTTCTATCCTATTAAAAAAACGATTCGAGTGTCACGTAGATTGAATCCTTATTTAGTTCCTTATATAATCATATAGATGAATTAGATTTTATTTTGTATATACATATGAATCATGAATGAACCTTTTTATTTTGGTTTGTCATTATATAATGGAAATTATGGTTTTCAATGATTATGAGATAAGGGAGGGTAGAGTATAGATATCTCTTTATCATCTCAATACACTATAAATCAAGTGATATTGTGTTTCAAATTTTAATTTTGATGTTTTATTGTTTTTTATAATTTATTTTTTGTGGATTTCTAATTTCATAGTCCCAGTGGAATATTAATTTTATATTGAGGGATATTATATTGTTTCAAAGAGGAAATGTAGGAGATATTGGGAAACACATTTACATCACATGACATGGGAAACAATGAATTCCTCATGAGATTTAGATCTTCCTTTCATAGTGTGTGTTTAATATTTATAACATTGTTTACAAATTATTGAATCTAAACCATGTGTAATCTGATATCACCCATCATTGATCCATTTTTAAGATTCTTGGTTATAAATTTCTTCTAATGTTATTATCATTACTTGGTTGTTCAATAGGGTTTGATTTGATTGTCGTTTCAAATATGGTTTTTATATACATTTCATGAATGATTATCTTGTTATTTGATTTTACTAGATATTAAATCCTTATTCAAAAAATAAATATCAATTTTAAAATGTTTATTTTCAAAACCAGGTTTATTTAATTGATGGGAAGCATATAATCATTTTGTATGCATGAAATATTTTATAATTAGTTGATTTCCTTATCATGTTTAAATAAAATAAGGATTAAAATATTAATCAATGGATATTCTATAAATAATTTCAGTTAAAATGAGTTTTGAAATAATTTTGGAATTAAAAGGGGGTTTTCAATTTAATACATAATTTGAATTTATCTTAAACATGAAATTAAATTTTAATTATCATTAATCAAATTAATATTTTTGAAAATGGAGTTATATTTTCATTGGAATTATGTGAAATTCCATATTTGGGAGATCTATGTTCTAATAATATATATATTTTTATTCTTTTAAAATAGTGGATTGGATTTTTTTTCAAGAATAAATCTTGGTGGATGGAAATTTTCAAATATCCTTAATCAATGTTGAGTGATTCAAAATAAATGATTATTTTTCTAATTTGAATACTTTTTACCATAAAAGATAGGTTTTTGTCTTGATTAGTTGATAATAATGTGATTGATTGGTTTATGTTTTGAGGAATGAATTGATTCGGTTCCAATATTCTATTGTTTGTTATGTACCTTCCAAAATGGTTGACAGATTCTTTAGTTCAATTATATAAAAACATAATTATTAGAGTGGTTCATGTTGATCATTTCATAAGAATATATTATGTATAATGCATCTTGAAGAATAATGTTCATTTTTATATTGGATATCACGAATTCGTGAAAGTGGATTGGTTGTCGCAAAGGATTTATTCTATCATAAAATCAATAGAAACATTGATGATTAATTTTTTGGAGATGTAAATTTATTTATTATCTGATTTATTCAGGTTTTTTCGGAGTATATAGTTTATTTTTATCTATGTAAAGGTATTTATAGTGATTTTATCAAGATGATGTCTATCGAGTTGTTCTTTCATAAGGATTAGATCATTGGGATAATGATTGAGCATCTGAGACATTATTAGTGTAATCTATTTTTGAGGGAGTGTGTAGATAATTTTTCATATTTTTTAGAGTCATCTAATAGAATGTGAAAAAACTATATTGGAAATGATCACTTCATCCAAGGTGGTATATACTAATATTATAGTACAACTATAATGGAATAAATCCTAACAACATGTAATGATATTGTCAATAAATCCATCAGTGTGAAAAATTACCAATATAACTATCCAATGACAGGTGATTACATAGTATAATATGATGGTAATGAGGGTAACCTATACATTGATGTGATGAATAAAGAAGATATTTATCTATAATAAAATGTTCTTTCAACTATATTTCATTTTTTACTAAATTGAACACACCCCCATCAAATTAAAAATCCAAAAAATACCCAACCATCTTAATTTTGAGCCACATATAGTTAAAAATATTCCTCATTTTATAAATTATTAACAAAATATATAATAAATGATCTCGCATGTTCATTATGTAGATGGAATTTTTGAATCATATGCACCTTGTCTTAATTCTCATAGAGTTTCACTCTCAAGGGTTATGTTTGTTATATTTATATGTTTCTAATTTGGTATTTTAGGAAATGTACTCAATTTAATATTAAGGGGATGGATTTATTTCAGTTCTATAAATATTGTATCCACATAATAGTTTTTGTTAGTAATTTAGAACATATCATATTGTGATTTTTATCGTTTCAATTTTTCATTTCTAAGATTTTTAAATTAAGTTTTATTGAATACTTTTTAAGGAATAACGTGTTTATTATGAAGAATTTTTTTTTCAGAATATTTAGAAGATATTTTTCGATTTTCCTCAATATTTTGAGGTTGTTTCTGTGTATTTATTTGTTTTGGAAATTTTTTTGGAAAATAATTTAATAAGATAAGAGGTTTTTAAGTCTTTATGATAATCCTTCAAGGTTTTATTTATTTTTACATGGGAGTGGAATTAAGAAAAGGATTATATAACTAGGGAGAGTGTAACACCAATTTTGAATTATGGTTTATTACATGGTGTTTGTGTTGTGTTATTTGAGATACACTCTGTGAGTGTGATCTATTTCTTATCCATGGGTTTTTCATGTGTTTCAATATCATGGGGTGATCATATGTAATTCATTTTAGGGAGATTTGATGTTTTCTTTCCTTGTGTTTGGATATTATTTTGTATGAGGTTGAGTATCAATCATGGTTTCTTAACTATTTTGAGGATCTATATCTGAGTTGAATTATTTTTTTCCACCATGTTAGAGAAATTATCTTAGGTGTATAGACTATGTTACATCTCGGTTTTTTCTATAGACTGATAATATAATTTTTTTTGTTCATCTCATCATGGGTAAAATTTAAATCTTTATAGTTGATTGAAATTTTGTATCATGGTTGATGTATTTGAGATGAATCCATATGAGTTTTTTATTTGAGATAGTTCATCTTTGGTTAATAGTTCCCTCATGACTTTATTATCATATACTTTCTAAAATTATAATGTACCATGGTGGGGAGAATTGTGACACCCAATTGTCCCTATTGAGATTAATTTTATATATTTTATCTTTTCATGGATTATTTATTCTCATTTAATTTTTCATGAAAACATTTGATGCATTGTGAGGTATCCTGTCTAATGAATGGAAATTCAACATAGTTTAAACTAATCATAAATTTTTTTAGAGGGGCACATCATGGTGAAAGATATATTTTTTGATGGAATCCACATTATCTTTTAAAATGTGGGGAGATATAAATAAATCATATGGGTATTCAGGGACTTATAAGGGGCCAAAAAATGTTTTCATATGATTTGGAAAATAATGTTTCAAAACCATGTGACTATACGTGGAGTAAAATTTTTCATAATTTTCCAAAATGAATTCCTTGAATTAAAATTGATTTCACATATATTCTCCACCATATGAATTAAAAGACACCTTTTAAAAAATTAGGTATTCTAGCCAACTCCTCATTTAATACACAGTCACCAATTGTTAATTTTCAAGAGGATTTTAAGAAAATATTAATTTCATTCTTTCATATCCCCTTTTATATTTCTCTTATAATTGATTAGGATACCTCAATTAACCTTATAACTATTGTGATTGAAATAAGTTCTTCATGTGGATATATAATAGGGTTCATTGATATTAACGTTATTAGACACCATTTATATACCCACTGGTGTGCACACTAATGAAGGTGAAAGTATCTGATGTGTTTTAGATATTTTCCTAAAACATTATGGTAAATGTATATATACCGTACAATAATATTTGAATTTATAGTATGATTTGTATCTTATAAATAAATTTTTATTATATTATTATAATATGTGATATCATTATATTGTTTTTAAACCACTTAATTAATGATTTGGCTTGATATAAAGTGTTTATAATATATATTATATGTCTAATGATTTAAATGGAATGTTATGGTGTGTTATGATAATTTTTAATACCCATGATAATTGTAAAAAATGTATTAATGGTTCATGTTGGAGTATTATTGGGATTTCATTTCTAATGACTAATAACTAGGTTTTAAATATTGTTCCAATTTTTATATGAGGTTTTGGCATAAAAATAATTTTTAATAGTTTATTTTAAAATATTTAATTGATATATTACAATGTGATAGTGGTTTACCCCTATATGTAACTGTGAAAATGATAATTTAAAATTTTATTGATGATAATTATTGGAAATTAATTTTTTAAAAGGTTAAGAACCCTTTTTTAATTGTTGATGTGATGTTGTTCAAAATGATTGTGTATTATATAAGGATTTAAAAAAGGGGGTTTTAAGTTTTATAAAATGAAATATGAAAGGTATTGGTATTATGATCCATGTTTTAAGATAATGTTAATGGCAGAACCGTGGTATTATTTTTTATTTGAATGCAAAACATTGATCACCTATTGTATTTTTTACCCATGTCTTTTTTTTCAACTATGTGATGTTATTTCTCCCCTTTTTTAGATTTTTTATGCTTTTGATGCTTGAGATATATGTGAAGTGGGTTATTTTTTGGGTGTTGATGGTGATGGATGATCATTTATTGTGTCATGATTGTTAACTTTGGATTGTATTTCGTTTATCCAAACTAATATTTTAGTTATTGTAACCTGAGTATTATATGTGTAATTTAATTCTATCATGTTATTTTTTTTCATGAACTTCTACCGAACCCCCATTCATTTGAGGAACTGTGGAAAGGAATTAGTGCTATAACAAAAATCCTTGAGTGGGATAGTTATCATACTGGAGCTTTTAATTTCAACATCGACTAACAAATAGTATATGAGTGATACATTTCATCAAATATTATATGCATATCATGTTAGTTATATATATTAGGTCCCATAACACATTCATTTTGATGAATATTTATTGTGTATATAATTTTTCGTTATTTTTCATGATTTTACTTCTACGCATTTCATATGTTTTTATTCATTAATTTCAAGGTAATGTATGTTATATGAATATTGATATACGGTTCCTACATTATTATGTTTGAGACATGGTGTTTGGGTTCATGATTTTAAAAAATAATGTCTCATATATGATATTTTTTGAAATAGATGGCTCTTATATGTAGTTTTAACAATTTATAATATAAAAGATAAATATAAATATGGATTTGATAGGTTATTTTTTTATAATTCATGTATTTTCATTAAAATAAAATAATTAGTTGTTTTGAGAAATATTAATTGATGTATTTTTGTAGTGAAATTTTTATGGTAGATATTTTTTTCATAAATTTTTTTAAGGATATGATGTAGAATTGTTTGAATGATTCTTATTGTAATTTTTATTTTTTCAAAATATATATTTGAAGAGCATATATATTAGTTTTTTTTATTTAGTGATATTAAATTTATTTATTAAATGAACTTTATAGTCTCGGTTGGTTGTGGATACATTTTAGGATTTTGTTCTCATGAATATATCTTTTAGGTTCTAGGTTTTTAGCTAAATTAAAATTTTGTTCCTTTCGAATGATGTTGGGTGTGATGGGATGTGGTGATAAACCATAGTATGCATGGGGGTTTTTTGGGATTGACTGATGTTCGTATTTAGTTATTATATATTTTTGTTATTTAATATATAATTCGATGATGCATGTTTCAATTTATGGAAGATACATATACTAATAAAAATGGGTTAGAATATTGTTGTTGGTTATGAGTGATTGGAACTATTTTTTATTTTAGATTCTCATTTATTAATTTTATGATTTTTTAAGCTCCAATTCATGATAAATAATTCTCATACAGATTCATGTGATTTCTATGTAGTACATGATTTCTCATAGGTAATGGTATTCCCCTTCTGGTGTTGTGGATGAATAATTTTATTTATGTATATAAAAACCTGGTTCATTTCATTATAGTGATGTAAGTTAGGGGAGTGTGACCATTATCTTAAAAGTTTAGTTGGGCTTTGGGACAAGTCATTGGACATTCAAGAAATCACTAAATGCTAGCGTGTTCATAATTTTGATGTTGTTTCGATCCCTCGGGTAATTATAGATGGTGATCTATTGGAAAAAATAAATAGATTTTTGATATTGGTTCAGGTTACAATTGAGTGAATCGAACCAATATTTCATCATCATGGTGGAATGACTATGCATGGGTGAGATCATGGTGAATTATTCTAGTGATCAGTTTATTTATCCTAGAAAATGTAACGGATATTAGGTAGTATGTGGTTTGACAGAATGAGAATATTATTCCTCTAATGAGTAAGGATTTATACTCTAGAAACATAAAATTTCATCACATATGGATGTATAATGTTATTATAATTGGTTATTCATAGGTGGTTCAACTAATTTTTTTCTTAGGTTTTAAAGTAGATGATCAACAACCACATCAATGACATCTTAGATGGTTTGATGGTCTTCTTCAACTATTATTTAGGTATTTTTGATGAACAAAGAGAATATTTAGTCTTATATTGAATGGTGTAGGCATGCCCAATTTAAATTTGGATTTATAATGTTATAGTGGTACTACATTTGATCAATTCAATAATTAGTGTTGAGTTACAATGCATTGGAAAACCATATGGAGAACCATGTATGAATAGTAATATTACAACGGACTGAGGAAATGATGCCTTAATGTGGACCAATTATATAAGTTGTATGGTGGTATAAACTATTTTCTATTCATTTTAACAATACATCGAACTTGAGAGCTATTATAATATATGAAAACCATGAAATATTTTTAATGATTGATTACAATAAAAGAATTATCTCAGAAGTGGGAAAACTCTTGTCATATTTTAGAGAAACAATTTTAGAGGAATTTGGAATTATATAATGAATGGTTCCATTTTAGTAGGTAGTGATTATAAATATTCTTCATGGGGGAAAAATGATGGCCACATGAGTATCTCAAGGATGAGAAGTATTATGGGGGAGGGGAAGAAATGTTTCATCTCATTGTGCATAGGGAATTCCAAGGGAAGTCTTAATTTTCATCTGGATGGATGGGATATGTTTAAACAAAAAATTAATATCAAATTATGGGAGTTAGATCATATTAATATAGTTTTTTGGAAATGGATATATAATTATGAGGTTACTCAGGTGTTAATAGAATATTTAGGTTCCTATTAGGTTAGTATTCCGATTTTTTTTGGAAACAACACATTTCCTATAGTTGGATCACGATTAATGCTAAATAGTTCAAAAACCCATGTGACACATTTTGTTAATTCATATTTTTTTAACCTTTTTAAGGGATATACAAAACCATTGGTTTTATAAAATACATTATAGATTTATCCACACAATTTTTAAATGGTTTTGTAAAATGTGTATACTAAAATAGGAAAATCGTGTTCCTTGGATAATGAGGTCCACCCAATTAGAGAATAGTTTTGATAATTGTGTGACCTTATAATGTGAATCATTAAATCAGTGAAAATGAAAATTTCTACCCGATTTTTTTATACTCACATCCCCCCCCCCCCATTTAGGGAAAACACTCCTACCTGAACCCCTTATTTCTCACCACTATTATTGGTTGATAATACATCAATCAATGTCAGATTCAAGACCCATCACTTGAAATAATGATATCATTGGGATTATATGCCCCCAATTTTTCCGAAAACTGTTATCATTATCTATTTTTTTGTGTTCTTCATTTTTGGAAAATATTCCATATTTCAAGGGTGTTTGAATATTTTCCACGTCCTTCAAATTTAAAATAATATAATGTCTAATAACATATTTCCATGATTTTACATGCATAAGAATTTCATACATAAAAAAGATCAATATATATTTTACTTTAATCAGTGCATATGATGGCTGGTCACAGTAACTAATGAGCACATACATAAAATTTATGAAAATTGTTTTTCATTTAGTTTTATTAATTAAAATATCTAATTTAATAATATTTCTGTTCGATTGTGAGATTATTTAAAATGCTCAAAAATATTAAATTTGATTAAATTATTACATTTTTAAAAACACTACATTATGAAAAAAAATTTCACAACCATTATTTAACATTTATAATGGGATTTATCCTTTTTTCATGACTTTTTAATATGTAAGTGTATAAAAAATTGCTGATTTTTGTTTGGGATAATTTATTTGAAAATGGAACCTTGTTTTTCAAATGATTGAAATAATTTTCTATTTCTAAATGTAATTTAAGAATATTTAAATTTTCAATGTGAAAAAAAGGTCATCGTGCTAGTTTTGTAGATAATAGTGTTTTTTATTTTTTGGAACTTTTACAAGAAATGAAAAAACACTTTAGGGTATATTTTTTTGGAGATATATTATGTGAAAATAGACCATGATTAATTTCTTCTAGTTATTATTATTATTTAATTTTTTTGTTGAAATTTATGCATGTGGATGGTAATCCTGGGGTGAATCCTCCCCGCAAGGAATTGGAGAATTTATCATCATTCTAGGACAAACACGACCCATTGTGTATTTTAAAAATTGATTATAACCTTCTAGGAATAATTACTGTAGGGGATTATAGTATTTATGGTTAACCCCTGGGTGAAATATATCGCCATGTGATGTTCAAAAATATTGAAAATTTGGGGTGAATGCTTAACCCAATGGATTCTAGTTAATATTTTTATCCCAGGGATAAATCTAACCTAGGGAAAACATGGCTCTATATATTTATATATTTCCAAAAGATTCTAAATTATGCCAATAATATGTATATCTAACCGGTTCAGGAGTTGTATGGTTTCCATGGTCATAATTAAAATCTCAAATACACCCCTATAGTACACAAAATATTTTTTTATTATTCTTAGGTTGAACATTTCCTCCATGATTGATGATTATTTTATGTACTATTATTTAATGATTAAATAATTTAAAATGACATGATTTTTCTTAAACAATACATAATGATCTATTTTATACTAAGGTTATTTTATGGGAACCTATTATGGTGTCCAACTGTGTTCTTCTAACAAACTTCTTAGACCACCTGGGATCAATGGTACATGAGGATAAGACCATTTTCGTATAGAAAAAAGGTATAGCTATTGACTATTATATGTTGGTTACATTGTATTATAGAGTATTGTTTGAGTGATTGGTATTAGATTTACACTTGGTTAGTTTGGGGGTGATCCTTCTTTTAGTTTTATAATTCCATTTTTAATGTATATGATCCATGGATGAGAGATTCCCCAAATATTTATAATATTAAATATGTTTCTTTATATGTATAAGATATTTATTTTTTCAACATTTTTAATTATCTATAAATTTTAAATGGAAAGGATTTTGGGTTTTTATTATTATTTTACTATTTACACTCTAACTATAGTGTATAGTCTCCTCAAAACAAAAATTAGACCCTAAAAATGACTAAAAAATCTCTAGCATATGGGGATTTGATGTTGAGTATTGATGTTTTCTTCTAGTTTGGATCTAGTCTATAGACTAGGGTGGCTAGATGTAATTATTATATATATTATGGCCTTTAATAAAAAAAAATTATACACTCGATTTCAAAATATCATGTAAAAATTTGTCTCCAAGGGTTGAGTTTTTTTGTTATTAACATGAGTACTTCATTATCATTAGAGGGGAGATATCATTATATAGATCATGATCAGATCTACCACCACAAGATATTATAAATGAAATTATTGGGAATTAAAAATGATGGAATATAATAATAGGACTGGTAATCATAAAGTTGATAATTTAACTATTTTTTAAGAAAACATTTATGTGTTTTACAAAGAATTACCAAGACACCCACAAGAAAAGGCAGTTGAATTTTTAACGGACATGACCTTTAATGAGAGATATATATCAAAGACTACCTCAAGAATAATCACTAAGTAATGTTCCTATTTTATGATTTTTTTTTTGTAATATGGGTTTTATAAACCCTAGAGTGTCACCTAAGGAGTCTCATGTTCATTTCGTTATTATGATATATGGATCTATAAGGGTATATCATTGATTATTAGAAAAAAAAATTCTATTAGTATAAATAATATATAATGTTTTATGGGTATTGATGATATGTGTATTAAACATATAAGATATCATTAATTTTCAAAGATAGGCCTTCATATCTGGTTTCATCAATTCGGTGTAAATATGAACGATGTTCTAAGAGGAACATTTATTATATGGTATATATATTATGAATTTATAAAAACATTTTATTGACTAATGCACTTATAATTCATAATGATATGTAAAATAGAGTATTCAAGTGATATCATAATAATTTAATTATGATATTTATTAATAATATTATGGTTTACAATAATAACTATTAGAAAAAATATAATCTCATATGAATAGATCTTGAGACTACTGAGAAAATGTCATATATGTAAGATTTAAAAATTTTAAAATATGTATCTAAATGTTTTATATACAAGGAAATATAAACTATAATGTAGAAATAAGTTTTTATCCTAGGAAGAAAAATTAATTCAATAAATGGTCTATACCCACAAACAAAACCCAAGAAATTAGTTTCCCTTATTTGGAAGGATTTTATTTGAAACTTGTTAAAAAATTCAAGATTCACTATCCAATTAACCAATTTGAAATTTATTGTCCATAATATTATTTTAATGTAATAATATTACTAAAATTTTGAATAATTTAAGAGGATATTGTTAAATTCATCGATTTTGAATCTACTCTCGTGAATTAATGAAATTGTGATATATTATTTTTCCTCGAAGAAGAGACTTTGTTACGTTGTTATATAGAATGAAAAGGTAATTTCACATTGTATAATAGTAGTTAAAGACTAATGTAAAAAATATACCACCCATGATCTTGATTTGGAATCCATGATGTTTTTTAGGATATGGTGTCATTTTATTTAGGGAATAAATTTGAGATATTCACATATAATAAGAGTGAAAAATAAATATATTCAATGAAATATATTAGCATGTTGGGAACTAAATAGAATGAGATACTAAAGGAATATAATTTCCCATTTCAATATATAACATATAATGAATGTTCATTAGAAGAATCATTGAACCATAATGTTTATAGAGTCTTAAAAAATTGAGGATTGATAGGGATCATAATTTCAATCATATATTAAATATTGATATGAGAGTTAATATGGTAGCAGAATATCAATCCTTTTAAAATTATAAAAAAATAATATATTTTGGAAAATGTGAAAAATAATTATCAGGATAATGATAATTTTTAAAAGAAAATTAATTCTATAAATGAATGAAAATTTGTAGATTTCATTTATGATGACAGTGTTCTAAATTTAGAATGTGTTTATGTCTTTCATTTATTATAATAACGAGAAGGAAATAATTTAAAGTAAAAAATTAATAAAATATTTATATACATAATTGAAAAACCAGGAGGTATAGGGATATTAAAGAATATTTTTGGTGACATAATAAAATGTGGAAAATATCATATTATGTATCATGATCCATTGTTTTTAAAAGGATTATTACTTGGTGATGGAATATAAGATTAGTCCTGTAATATCTACAAATTACTATGTTTTAATTAGATTATATAGAATTAAAATAATTATTATACAAAAAATATAACCAAATAAGTGATTATATCATATTGGTTACTAAAAATCCCCTAACAAAATCCACACATTATTTTACTATAAGATAGGATTTACCACTTGAGAACATCAAAGTGGTCAATATAAAGAAAGTGGTAAGACATTATTTTGAAAACATTTAAATTGAATATTATTGAGATATAAAATTTATATTGGAATTATTGAAAATTCTCTTGAAATATCTTGATATAATTCTTTATTTCAGAACAACCTATAATCCTCTCACTGGTGGATTGTACAAAATCATTATTTATACATTAGAAGAAATGATGATGTAATAGTCAGTAGAAATTATGGTTTTGATCCATTAATATTAATTATGGGTTTATTATTCTTCTTATAATATCATAATTTATTTATTTAAATTGTTATATGTGAGTCATTTATGGAAAAATATTCTGTACACAAACTATTTAGGATGAAGTCAGTGAAATGAATTTTTTAGTCCTTGAACATGTTGAGAAGATAAGGAAAAACAACAATACTATTATAGACCTTATTGAAGTCTATAAAATATATAAAAACACTATGAATTTATTCAAATAAATATGTATTAATTTTTATTTGGATATCATATTTCCACAAATTTTTCACTAGGAATAGATGTTATAAGGATTGATAAGAAAGGTAAATTGATCCCCACATACAATTGATATTCTCAAATTATATAATGAATTAGTGTGGTTTATAAATATTTTAAAATGACAGTAATAATTGTAAAAGTAGTATATATGTCATATATCTCAATAATAGGTAGTATATTGAAGACCTAATGGTTTTGGTCTCCATTAGAGAAATAGAATTGGGACATGATATATCATAATGTTAATAGGTTTTTAAGATTATTTAAAATAGATAAAAGGTGTAATAGAATCAAAATAATTTAGTATTAAAATTAATTTGTTGAAATAATCGAATTTATGATGCAATTTTTATACGTAAATAAGTTAAGAATATGAACAACCCACATTTATTTTGAAAGTCATATCCTAGAAAATTTTGAGGACCTAATTATTGTTGTAGGGAATATTTTATCACATATGATTACAAAATTGAATGTGAACATTTTAATTACACGAATGTATATTAAAATGAGAAATTTAATATCTAATGAGAGAAAAATATATAATTTTATAAGATAAGTATTAATTTTAAACATACTATATCAATATAAACAATGAAAATAATTAAAAAAAATTATAGATTAAATATTTTTTGAAGAATACAGAGTATTGTATTTAAATAATCCTAAATTAATTTATAATAACGATTTATAATATTTATAATTAATAATATATTTATTATCACTTTTATAAAAATAAATATAATTTCATATGATGGTAAAAACAATTATCTTTCTAAATTTTTTTCAAGTGCCCAATGATTAGCAATTATAATTAATTAAAATGCTTAAAAATATGTTTAATTAAAATAAAATATATAGATTATATATTTCATTATAATAATTTTATTTTATATAATGATGATTTAAGGTAATATATTTAAGATATATCATCTTATGATAGAAAAAACTTTTTCAGGAAAGTTACATTTTAATCATGTTTTGTTGGTCTGTTAGTAAATTAATTTATAGATCAATTAATATATAATATTGTAAAAATATTTCCAAATTCGGAATTTTAATTTATAATTTTTTTAAATTTGGAGACTTTCTTATTTTTCATTATTTATATTAAAACATATAAAAAATGGTTACCATGGTTGAATAAAATTGGATTATCGTGTTTTTTATATTAAAATATATCTGTTAAAATGAACTAAAAGATTCTTTAAATTATATTTGTTTAATTTATTAGGACCCTATATTTTTATAAAGTAATGTTACAAAATATTTTGATTAATTTTTCAAGGAATGTGACATAATAATATTTCAAAAAGTTTAACATTTACAAGGTAACAACCAAAATCACATATAAAAAGTGACCTCTATTGCCCACTTCATCACACATATTAGTGATTTTATATGAAAACCCCTAAAAAATACAACTATACTATAATTTTACATATTATCGATGTATTTCTATTACAAAAAACATAACTTAGGGTGATTAAGTGAAGATCTAATGGTGAGAATTCAAATAAGAGGTAAAATTCATAACCAAACACTTTCATTTTTCATCTTATTTTTTCACATATTATTATGAATTAACAATTATGATATAATAAGACTAATATGTATAATATACATAGATTATGTGGATGATGAAATATTTTACCGTCTCATTCCCCATATAATTGGAAAGAGAACCATTTCTCATGTGTTTGGAGTACTACTCCCTCACGAACTAATGTATATTTTATTCCATCACTGTCTAACATTGATTGTCTTATTGATGAAAATAATTATTATATTTGATATTTATGATATAATTAAGATGATTAAAATATAAAATATTGTATAAATCCTTACATATCAAATACTTAAAATGTTACAACATTGATCGTGTGTAAATACAGACTAAAACCATCATGATGGGATGTGATGAATTTTTTATGATTTTTATTTACAATGGATAAGAAAAATATATATAATTAATATTACTGATATTTATAAAATTATTAAAATAATTTATTTGGTCTTAAAATTCCCAATACATAAGAATCCAAACTACGAAATCAAAACATACATGATAATTTAATCAATTAACTCTTCAAGAAATAATAATAATGAATTATTATTAACAAATTGGTGATATGAAATTTTAATTAGATAATATGTGATGTAAAAGATATATATATGGTTATTTTATGATTTTATAATATATAAAAATATATTACATTGGATGTTAATTCACGTTCAAATTTATAGAGGTTTTAGCTGAGAATTTCATCTCAATTTAGACACCAGTGATACATATGTGGTGTTACGATTTTATTGTCATTATTATGCTATATATACCACCCATATAATATATAAAATATTAATATATTAATGTTCTTGGAAATTATAATTTATATTAAATTTAATAATTAAATTTGATATAATTTAAAATTTATGAAGATGATTATAATTTATTTTATAATATCATTTTATAGAAATGTCATATATTGTAATTGAATTAATATTATAATATATCCTCCATTAAATCCTTATATTTTATTATATTATAGATATTTTATGAGTTTATATATTTTCTTCTAACATTTACTCTATTTTTTTCTTGAATCAAGAAATAAAATATTTAAAATTAAACCATGATTTATTTTTCCCTTTTAAGGAGTTATATTTTTATTCAATGTGAATATTTATAAGAATTTTATAAGAAATTAATTTTTATTTAAAATAATGGGTTCTCATGAAACATTATATTATCATTTTATTTTTAAACTGATTTTAATGAATCATTCAATTTGTTTCTAAATTGGCTTTTAGCAATTTATTACACAAAGATAAAAGAAACATTTTATTAAAAATTTATATGATAACTAAATTGATTGTCCCACAAAAACTCATATTATATGGGATATATATTATTTTAAATGACATAAATGTTTCGTAAAAATAAACTTATAGCAAAAATTCATTTTAAAATTTTCTCTTATAATATTTTCTTTTCATGAGATATTTAAATTTACAATGTAATATACATTTGCAACGAATTGATGGTTGTCATCTCTCATATCATTATTATATTTTATTCATTAACTTTATATTGTAACAAATGCACTTTTTTCATCATATTTCATAAGAAATATCCATATTCATTATATCAAGTATATTCTTATTTTACAAATTTTATAAAAATACTACAAAAAAAAAGTTTTAGTATGAATTTTAATAGATTATATAGAGAAACGTTGATATTATTTTTTATTTATTCAATAATAATTTTTTATTGATATGGAATATTTTTTATGAATTATATTTATTATTAAATTTCTGAGGAATTCATTGTAATTTTATTTATGGGTGTATCCGGATGATTGACAAATCCGCGATTAATTGATCAGTGACATGAGAAATAAAATATAGGTAGCATTAATAAATGTATATTTAGTGCATTCATACCCATATTCAGAAATATCATGGAATAATTAAAAGATCATTTAATATAACGTTATGATTTTTCATCATTTATTATCTTGTTATTATTAATCATGAGATAAGTACATTGATATTATCCATCTGTGATTATGATTCTAATGTAATTGATTAAATGGAATGGATTTTTTTGATAATATGCATTCCCATATGAATTATTCCTATTATAATCAGGATTACATCAACTATTTGTAACCATGAATGAGCTTTTGATATTTCTATTAATTTTATTTTCATGATACAAAAACATAATATTCGAATGGTTTTTGAGGATATTGATTATTTATTTTTTCATGATTTATATTTTTTTATTGATATAACTTATTAATGATGTTTACATCATATTATTAAATAAAAATAACAAAAGTGTATCCTTAGTGATAATATCTCTTGTATTTTATGACAATGTAATAAAGTAGACCCTAAATTTGGTTTATTGGATATGAATTTATTAAGGTATTTCTTTATGGTACAGTGACATATTATAGACCTATGATCCTCAGAAAATACCTTATTTTTTATCCAAGTAAATCATAGAGTCCCACTATTTACATTTCTGAAATTCTCACATTATATAGGTGTCCAAATAAGTAAATATTTCATCTTACACAGGGTAAAATAATGAAATATATACTATGAAGAAGAAAACATGAATACACAAATTCTCCCACACAAAATTAGGGGGTATTAGGATAATGGTTTCAATAATAGTTCTATAACTATATGGACCCTCAAAATACAATATATGGCTTTCTCGATATTTATAATAACAACGAATACGATACTCTTCTAGGAATCCTACTCTAATGATAACATAAACAGAGAACTATAATAATTAATATTTTCCAAAAAATATGGATTCATCTTGTAATACTCTATGATTTTGGTGAATCTGTTTCATTCCATATCAATTATCCTTTATTTGATTCTACATTAATCATTTGAATGACTCCATTATATGCAAAATTTTCAAATCTTTACAATCAATTATTTACATAAAAATTATAGTATCTAATGAAAATGAAATATTATCCATTTATAGAGAATTATAATTTATTTTCAATGATTTATCATTGGATAAAATAACGTGTTCAATGAAAGGAGATATCACTAGATTACATACTGTCATTTTGAACCATTAAATTTCCTTCTAGATGTATTAATTCTATGTCAGTACCGATTATTCTATATCCATGTACCTTTTAATATGTATCTATAAATGTCTTTTTTATTACCACAGATATATCATCTTAAACATCCCAAAATAATAATTATTCACTTCATAAATTTGATTATTTCATGAATTATAACGATTGTGTCATCTATGTACCAAATACGAATGTACTCTTATCTGTAATCACCATACAGTATTAAAAATGATATTAATTTATCCAAAAGGAAATGAATCATTTCCATAATTGAATATAACTATTTTATAATATATAATTTTAACAATATTGACTCAGTAATGAATTCGTTTCGAATTACAGAACCAATAATTTATATTATTTTACAATTAATCTATTTATATAGAATCATACAATTTCCTCTGTTAATTCATTATCATGTAAAATCATGTTAAAAAAATTTATTCTGGATTTAGAACCATGTAAGAAAAAATAATAAACACTATTACTATAGTTTTTTGCAAATAAATGTGTGATTATTAATTAAATAAGTAGACTCTGCCTTTTTTAACCCTTGAAAAGAAACCTAGCCATGTAACTAATTTTTCTATTTAATTATTCTTTTTTACCTACTAATCATTTTTTTCCTATATCTCTTTTATCACCTAAGTTATAATTTTTAGATCTAATAATTTATTTTCATGAAATTAATCCATTTTAGATTTCATTATTATATCCTACTTCCAAAAATATTTTGGTATCACCCCTACTTTTTCTATATAGGGCTATTCTTTATCAATTATAATCAATTAATGGAAATTATATCATCTCAAATGAAACTATCATATTATCATGGTAATTCAATATATATCAAATTTTATTTTTAAATTATTTGATATTCTTCATCAAGAATTTCAAATTATAGTTACATATCCTAATATATTACATTTACTAATTTTTATAATACTTATTTCATGCCTATTTTTTATCTAAATTATTTGATAAACGAGTATTATAAAAAAACATTATAATTTATACTATGAATTTAGATCAACCTGGATGGGATTAGATGATTTTAATTCTCAGATTTATCTTACCAAATGATTATCCCATTTAAAAAACATTCTTATTAAAGATTTGGTTCTAGATTTTATTGATTTTCGGTTTACCATTACCCTAATGGAAGTAATCCCAAATCTAAATACCCATACACAACATATAACCATTCAATGAAATTTACATCAAGCATATATTAATCCATGAAATAATAAAATATATAAGATAGATTCCAAATAAATTCTTAGGTTTAACGATAATATTTTTTAAAATAAAATAGAATATATAAACAATGATAATAGATTTCCAAAAAACATTATTTCGTAACATACGATTCAAAATTGAATTCATTCTAATGAATTCTCATTGGTATATTTAGAAAAAAATTTCAAATATTCCCTTATTATCTATTTCTATTTCATTCTCTCATTTCCACTATTCAATTTACTTCTCTTGGTAAAATATTCTCCATCGTATTTATATTTCCTTTAAATAATCATTGAAAATCCCTACTATAGTATTATATTATATTATAACACCATATGAACATTAGAATTTTTTCACCTCCTTTTATTCAATTAAGTACATTTATATAACACTATAAAAATCTAAAATCTATGCATGTGGTAATAAAAACATATATTATATGTTGAAACATTGATGATTGAAATAGTTTAAAAATCCCAATAAATTGAGTTTATTGGGGTTGGCCCCCAAAAATCTAGATGAACATGATATAACTTCCATGAAATTAGTGTCTTTATGTTTTAGATAAATTACTACATTCAATGATTTATATGAATATAACTCAATAAAGATATGAAATTCATCTTCCCATAGTTTTATATATTCATATATGCAATGGCTAACATTTATATTTCACTTATATTAAGAAGATAACAATGACACTGATCTAGAAATTAGAAAGCTGTCATATTTGAAATATTTCCATCATCATATCATCCTGTATAATTCAATATACCATTTTAAATACTAATAGATAGAACAGTGTAAACTTATGTGATGATTCATAAACTTATTGGGAATTTTTTTGAATACATTTTCAACTAGAAATACCCATATAAATTAATAAATGAATGTTGTCTATATTTTGGCCACATAGTTTATAATACCTCAGAAGTAATTCATTAAACTGAATGCATCTTATGAATACATGATCCATTATTCTTATAAAATATTAAAATTCATTAGTGAAATTATCCCACCTTTAGTTGTAGTTTTTGCGAAACATGAAATTAAATATAAACCCTATCTAGAAATTACCATCTTATCTATGTAAGTAGTCATTAAGTGTCCCTTCATACCAAAATACAATCATATGGGTCAAATCCCATATAATTAATCCCAAAATTTTATCCATATTTTGTATTTTTATTATTATCTTACTTTACATTTTAATGAATATTAATATATAATTTAAAATTAGGCTTGTGATACATGATTCCTTGACATCCTTCCACAAATATTTTTCATTAAGAATTTGATTATCTATTTCCCTAACGACTCAGTTACTCTTAGTAAAATAATATTTTACATTAGTCATCTTTATAACACATCATTATATATATGACTAAAAACATAAAAACTCAACACATTTTCCAATAACATCAAATAAACTGATTTGAGATGAATATGAAACATGTTCATGTAATTTAATGGATTAGTTAATGTTATTTATACTAACTATATCATATTAAATTACATATGTAACATGAATTATCCATAATAAAGTAGGGGACATAATATAAAGAGAGGGGACATGGGTAAAACATTCATAAATTATCCATAATAAAGTAGGGGGACATAATATAAAGGATTTGAGAACATGGTAATGAAATTTGAAAGATATACCATATGAAATGAAGAAAATTAAAGGAAGACAAAAATAAGATTTCTCTTATGAGAATTCTGCAGCCTAACGGTGTCACGTAAAACTTCCAAAATTGGATTGATGAGATAAAATAGGGTATCTGATCATATGAACATAAATGATCAGTATGATAGATATAGAGATCATACCCCAACATAATAAAAATTATCATTAAAGGCTTTACATGATAGTAGATCTTCAAAAGGAGAAGGGTGAAAGAACCCCTTAGAAATTCGGCAGCCCAACGACGTCACTTAAACTTAAAGAAAAATGAATTGAAGAGATAAAATAGGGTCTCTCATCATATGAACATAAATGATCAGTATGATAGACATATAGATCATACCCCAATATAATAAAAAGGAACTTGAAAGACTTGACAAGAAAATAGATCATGAAAACGAGAAGGGTGAAAGAATCCCTGAAAAATTTGGCAGCCTAACGACGCCACTTAAACTTCAACAAAAATGAATTGATGAGATCAAATAGGGTCTCTCATAATATGAAAATAAATGATCAGTATGATAGATATATAGATCATACCGCAACTTAATAAAAAGGAACTTGAAAGACTTGACATGAAAGTAGATCTTGAAAACGAGAAGGGTGAAAGAACCACTTAAAAATTCGGCAGCCTAACGGCGCCACATAAAACTTCAAAATACTAAATTGAAGTGATCAAATGGGGTCTCACGTCATATGATCATAAAAGATCAGTACGATAAATTTATAGATCATACCTGAAAATAATAAAAAGGAACTTGAAATACTTTACAGGAAAATAGATCTTGAAAAATGAGAAGGGAGAAATAATCCGTTACAAAAATTTCGGTAGCCTAACGGCGCCACTTAAAACTTCATAAAATGAAATAATGAGAGTAAGAGGGGATCTCTCATTATATGAACATGAAGAGGGAAGTAAGAGGAGTATAAAATACCATCCTTTAACAGAGAACATGGAGCATAAAATAAATTACATAAAAGATATTTCTTGAAAAGAAAGAGAGAGGTCGGATCCCTTACATTAAAATGTAACTCTTAAAACTCAAAGGTTTGGACCTTGAGAGCTTGGGGGCACCTTGGGAGGACTCCATGGGAGGTAAGGAGACCATAAATTTGTTGAGGATGGTTTTGGATTCTAATAGATGAGAGGAGGGCTTGGTATTTATAGGGAAAGTGAGGGGAAAAGGCATTAATGGCCAAGGGACACCTCACATGTGGTTTTCTCAAAACAATGTGCTCTCCCATTATATTTCACATGAAGTTAGGCCTCATGGGGCCCCCAATACAATAATTCATCTCCTTTGGTCGGCCAACCCTAAAAATATCTCATGACATCACCATGACACAGTTATGATGTCATTAAACATACCGAAACCCTAAACCCGCTTTTTTTTACTATTCACTGAAAATTCAACTTTCTCAGAAAAAACCCAAAATTTAACCTTAACCAAATATCGAAGCTCTGATTAAAAATATTTACTCCATTTTATAAAAATAGTTTTCTAAATATTTTTAATTTATTTTTTAATTAAAAACACTATTCACCGAAAATTCATTTTTTCAGAAAAAACCCCAAAAATTACCATAACATAATATCGGTGCTCTGAGTTCAAAAATGAAATCCATTTTATAAAAATAATTTTCTAAATAATTTTAATTTAATTTTTAATTATAAAAACTATTCACCCGAAAAAACTAATACTTGAATAATAATTTATGAAACGTTTATTTAACCCTTTTATTGAGTCACATTACATAATCAAGGTGCCTAGATTGTATTAATACTTTCTTTAGGTAAAATTACTAATCCATTTGGACACATTACTAATCCTATTCATAAAATCACTATTCATAATTTACTATTCATCAAAAATCAAGTTGATCTTATTAGACTCTAAATTTCATACTGGACATAATTGTAGAAGACCATTTTTTGAAAATCATTACACATTTTTAATTATTTAAGGTTTACATATACATTTTTTTTTATATACTTTCTATAAAATTCACCAAAAATATGCATACTATATTTATCTGGACATTTAAAAATTTATAAACTACATCATAAAAAGAAATCCCAATTTTTATTTAAAACAAAGGATTACACAAGGTAGTTACTGTCTCCTTACATATCCCCTTATCACACCAGCATATGACCTATGTGTAAGGTGTGCTAAGGTGAGGGAATCCGAGGGAGGCTCGGCCAACATCGCATGAGTTGTAATTTCTATCAGTTTGAACTTCTCGCAATGGTGATTCCATTCTAGCTTCACACGATGAAGTTCAGCTTGGGTTTGGTCTAGAGCAAAGCCCAGTGGTGCTACCTTCTTCCCATGTTCTGTTAGATGGGCTTCGATCGCTCCAAGACTACTGGGTGAGGCCATCAAATCTTCTTTCTATAATAATTAACCAAGATTACTTGTATTTAGAGACAATAATCAAAACGTTTTGTTTCCAGCGGTCATATTGACCAATGGTCATATAACAGTCAAAACCCAACGGTCTCATTTTAATTATATTCATGTTATCAAATAAAACGTTTTTGATGCGTATAAAAATAAAATAAAATAACACATAAAATTAGGAAACAAGATTTATTCAAATTTTCGATTTGTTACAATGTTTCCATACTATATATAATTATAATAATTATATAAATAACATATATATTAATCAGATATATTAATATTTATTTTCATTCATTAAATATAAATATATGAAATTGAATTAGATAATTCATAGAGATTGTGGATCGTTAGTATTCATGAACAGTATTTTTAAATTTTGGTGAATGAAATTGAATGAATGTAATTAAAAATAAAATAATCATGAGTTTATAATATTTATATTATATATTTTAATTAAATTTTAATATATTACAATTCCTAAAATGTATATGTGACTCACGAATCAAATCGCTTTATGGAGGTGGTAGTCCACACATATGCACAAGTGACGTTATAGTTTTCCAAAATATGAGAAAAAGGTAGATAAGATTTTCTAAATTATCCTAATAAAAAATTTACTTATAGAAGATACATAAATAATTATTTTATATTATACACCATTGTTTTATATGTTATATAATATGAAATAGAATTAAAAATTTATTGGTAATTATTGTACCATTTCCTTGAGAATCCCATTTTGTCTTACAATATATGCCCTGAAGGGATAGTATTTTAGAAATACCGAAGGATATAATACGTGGTTATGGAATAAAAAAATTTATAATGGTAACTTTGGATGATATATTAGGTTTTAAAGGTGGTAGAAATATAATAGAATATGATACCTTTTAAATGTGAGGGGATGAACAATCTTGTAAATACATAAATTATTAAAAAAATATTAAAAAAGGTTCATGAAATTTTTTTCAAAATTAATATTAATCAAACATAAAATTTCATTTTTTTAAATTATCTAATAAAAGAAAATTTTCACTGGTTTTTATAATGTTTTCACTATAATATTATTTTTACCCTCTATGAAACCTTCTTACAATTACCAAAAATAAAATTTATACAAATTATGTTTCAAGAATGTTACAATAAAAAGAAATATGACACATAAATATAAAATATTTTCAATTTTAAATCATATATAATTGACTATGTGAATGAAACTACATTAAATAGATATAAATAGTTTAATTACATTTACATTATTATAAAATATATTTAATTTCATGTTTTTAACTCTTTAATTAATATGACAATAAAATCAACAACATTACAATATATATATATATATATATGATTTTTATTTTCCTAAGTAGTTATATTTCTGTAAATAGTTATGGAACATAATTATTCGTCCTTTTAATATTACATTTTATTTTTTTTAAATTTAATACTTAATTTTTCAATGAGTTTAATAAATAATAAGTTAGTTTTTATTGATCATTCAATTTAATTATTCCGTCACAAAATATTAAAAAAGATAAAAATGTAAAAATATTATTTATTATAATTAATAAATATTTCAAAAATAATATATACCTTTTCATATTTATCTTATAATATTAGAGTAACTAAAATCAAGAGACTGAAATTTTTTATTTATTGTTTGGATAAATTAAGATAATGGTAATAATAATATAAAAATCCTACGAAGTTGTAATATATCTGTTACATGGATAGAAATTTCAGAATTCTACTCAATAAATAAGATACTTATACGTGTTATGAAAATGTTATTTAAATTTTCTAATCTTTTGACCCTAATTTATACATTTTACTCAATACATGGTAACAAAAAATTAGAAAAGGGTACTATTTATAATGAAAAAATAAAAATGACATAATTTCAACATTTCATTATATTAATTAAAAAATGGGATCTATTTTTCATTGTATAATTTTTTTAAGAAAAACAAATTAATTTTTAAATAATTTCTAAAAACATTAAAATATCATTCTTTTGAAAAAAAGACATTTTTAAGTATAAAATGATGATGATTATTTTCACATGAAAATAATATATATATATATATATATATAAATGATAAAAAAATTCCTTGATAAAATAATATATAAATTTATTAATAATCATTCACCAATAGTGATTAATTTAACTTTTTAGAAAATAAAATTATTGCAGAAATAATATTAGTTTTTCACAATCATATATCATTTAATTTAAAATGAATTTTCATCTAACAAATGATAAATTGATAAAAAATTAATTCACTTCACACTTATTAAAAAAAATTCTAGTTCTCCATTCCCAATTCCTTCCAACTGATCTAATGACTAAAAGATAACTATCAGATTAAATAAAAATATTTCAGTAATATATTGTGCATTGTTAAAACAAGATAGTGCATGTATCACAAGTTATAAATGAAATTAAATATATTTGAAAATGATATATAATAATATATTTGGATGGTGCATTATTCAACCCATAAAAAATATCTACAATCTATTTGAGACACTCTAATATTAAAAATATGGATATCTCTTTTTAATCCCATTATCAGTTTCCTATGTAGTTTCATTAAATTTTTGAATCATCTAGAAATGATTTACATTTTGTGTAGTCATGTCCGATAACCCATTATCTTTATTTTACAAGATTTAATCTTATTTATTTTCATTGAAAATTTCAGAATCAATTTGGCCAACCTAAGAGTTCTTTTTATGTGAAGTGTCATGTATGTAATTCATCAAAGTTGATTCATGGAACACATTGTGGACATTCAGGAGGTTACGTGTAAGAACCAAGATATATGATACTGTACCCATTCGATTAAGATTCCAAATGGTGTCAATATAACCTAGGATGACCATTCAATTCATTGATAATTAATAACATTTTGCGTATAACTTAATAGGAACACATATTCGGAATATTTGATTTATAGATATCAATGGGGGTTCTAAGCATATTATTTTTGTTGAATATGATCTAAAATAATGTGTTTCATAAAGAAATATAAATTTCAATTCCATTTCCTTAGATAGATTATGACCATATAGATTTCATTCTCCAAATTTATTCTATCACATTATCCTTCCATAATTTATTCTATATTACAAATTTATAAGGAGAAATATGATTTCTCATGTGAAATCTATTAATGTATGAATGACAAAATAGAAGGATGTGTTTATCCCAAAAACCATTGAAATTAATAGAACAATATCATATCATTTCATATAGAGTTTGACTGATACTCTCAAATTAAAAATATATCTCAGGATGCAAATATATTTTGAAACTCAACATTCAATCAGCATCCTAATGAATACATAACTATAATGTTGAGGTATTCCTCAAGCCCCATGTAGATAAAATATAATGTGGGAATCCATGAAACAACACCACTATGATAATTTATAAACTATAAAATTATTATTATTTAAATAAGATTTTATATATCTGAAATTTATGAAATTGTAATATAAATGTCTACATCTGGAATAAGAGTATTACCTTTATATGTTTTGGGAAATTTGATAAAAAAATCCATAATGATATTTTAATTTTTCACTTCTGTTATTGGTAGTGGTTGGAATATCACCTTAGAATATTGTCTCTCATATTTAATTAGAAAATATTCCAAGTACCAAGATACATATGATGAATTATCTCTCATCATGATGTCTGACTATAAATAATCACACAAATAACTGTGAAGGATAATAATTATATGATTAATAAATAATGATGAACAATGAACATGATGAAATAGTTCATTCGTAAAATATTATATTTGAGGAAATCATAAATGGTTCATCATCATTATCATTACATCATGATCATGGATAAAATCAGTGGAATATCTAACATTTTATTGTGATTCCATATCTTCCTTTTAGGCATAATTTATCATATCATGGAAAAATTAATTAAAACACATTTGTGAAAGATAATATTTCTCAACATCCATTTAATTTTTTATACCCATCCAATTGAGATAAATAAATATTATCACTTTTTTAATCCTTGTCATAGATAAGCTAGTGCGATCCTTTTAGCTCAAAGAACCATGCACCTCGTTCTTTTTCTATAAGTGGTATTGTATTGAGAATCAAATTACTATAATAATCTCACCCAATCATATATACCACAAATTAAGTTCTTTTGAGGAGAAATGAACTTTAAAATTTTAGGATTATTCTAAATATCAAACCTTTATCCATAAAGATAATTCATCAATATTTATTTAAAATAATATAGATGTTATCCCCATATATAGAGTTGATTAATTTTGATCCGGAACCATTAGTATTCATGATAAATAAACAATAATAATATGAATATGTTTGAGTAAAAATACCAATACATCATTTGATTTATCACTATCGATTATAAAATCTTCTCAACAATATGGTATTTTATGAATAGATAAAATAACTGATCCCCTCATCAGTTACAATAATTTTTCCTCATATTTATATTCTTATAAGATCTTAACTCCCATTAAATATAACTTGGTGAGTATATTGGACATCGAAGAGAAATTATATTTAAGGCATTGATAATGTTGGACCAAATGATGAAAAAAATTGACCATATTGATAGTTTTTTTATGGGAATGTGTTTAATGGGTTCAATCATTGATGAATACATCTATACAAAATCTCTTTAGATTTTATGACACAAAAATGATGATTTCATAAAAAAATCACCCATTGTAAATTTTTCATAATGTTTCACCTTTCTTAAGATCATCACATCGACCATTATGTGATCAACATGATATTTTTTACTCTTCAGTTATATAATAATATTATATATAAATACTAATGAAAAATGATCTTGGTGACCTATAAGGACTCTATTTATTGCATATTTTATGTTAGTGGAGGGATTAAAATGAAAAAATGATATAACCTAAAATTAATAGTTGATATACATAGTATAAAATTATGTATCAGGTATCTCCAAATCCCTAAATCCTAATTGAGTATATATAGATTAAATTTCAATCATATAATACTATTGAGCTATGTGATGTTGATCAAAAAACTCATTAGTTTGGGGTTGAAGATATTATTTCATGATAGTGATTTTATTATTTTTTTGATAATCAATGAATAGGTACATTGTAATATGATTATTCATAACAAAAATAACAAGTCTACCCCATGTTGATTCACATTGATAAATGAATCCCCTCTTACGATTCCCTTATAGTTTCTCATTAAACCAATGAATCAAAATTTGGGTCATTCTATATGTTTATATGAAATATTTGTTGATCCATGTTTGGGTTAAATTAGAAACTAAATTGCTTGATTTAATAGAATATTGAAAAATAATTCCAAACATATATCAATAAATTCAAATAAATTTGGTAAAAATATTATTATTCATTAATTCATAATCCTTCTAAGATAAACTCTCCTTTAAAATACGAATCATGGAAAATATAATTTTGGTGGATTCATCTATAATTTCATATAATTCATGACAGTGATAGAAGATTGTCTTATTTTTGGAATAATGAACAGTAATTACCTTCATTGGAAATTGATTTTTGATTTATGGAATGTATTCAAATGCATTCCTAATATAACATCAAAACCAAAAAAGTTAAATAATAAGATACACATAAAAAAACATTACCACCTACTTGAATAAGAGAAGAATAATACCCCTATGATGTGATCATCATATTATTATGGGTTTTGAATAATAATTCACAATTTAATAATTGAGGTGTTTTGGATAATACAATAGAAAATTATAATGTAACAAAATATTTTTTAGACCCAGAATAAAATAAGATATTAGCTATATTAGTATGTATGATTTGTGTAAAATTATTAACATCGTTATCCACCATAGTAATAGTGATCACCTAATATTTCCTATTGTCTCTATGTTGAAGATTATTTTTTATCATATTTATTAACAGTGATATTTGAGCCTTTGTTAGTATAATTACCATAATCCTTTTATTTTAAACAATTGTGTGTGTACTTAATTCTATGAATATTTTACTATATCATTAGCTAAATAATTATTCTATTTACTTATAAAATTCATTCCCAGATTAAAATCATTTACACACATGAAATATTTACCAGATCCCTTTAGATAATTTCCCCTATATGTCCATAAAAATTTCAAGAATAAAAAAATATTGACTTCTTCTCTCCTTGGATTATAGAATATCCTTTTAATTTAATATTTAATATCTTATCAAAACTATTTTACTGATGGGTAACAAACATATGAATTTCCACTATTATAGAACATAAGAGGATTTATTCATAGCTATTAATGTATATCATAGTTAACTCATTTTTCTATTATTGGATAAAATACAAATCTAATTTTTGGAGTCATTTCTATAGGCTATAGAAACAAATTGGGTGGATCTCGGATTGTATGGAATTGTTATATAATAATACCATCAGTTTTTAAAAACCAATGTTATTGTGTTTCTATTATAATGGTTTCCAAAAAATATTTATAGTCAATATGAAATAATTATTCAAAATATTTTCAAAACTATTGGTATAGGTAATTAAAAAATCCTGACTGGTTTTGATCCCCAAACCACTGGATTATATTTCAATGACATAGCCACTAAGATTATAGTATTTTGGGTAATATAATTGGATACATATGTTTATTTATTATAATAGTAAATAAATTTTTTATTTTTTTATATATTATTTAATATTTCATTAAAAAGAAAAATATCTATAAAAACTGTGTTCCAACCCAAGGGTATAGATATTTAAAAATTTTTAAATATAAAAACACTTTTCAAACAAAAATATCATACATTGTCGTTAAATAAAATCTATAACAATGGTTTTAGATAAACCATTGGTGTACCCATCATCCTTACTAATGGTTTTTGAAAAAACCATGGTATAGGGACACATTATAAATTCTATACCAAATATTTTTCTAAATCCATTTCTATTATAATGGCTTATAGATATATTTTTTACAAAAACATTGTTATATGGTCATATTATGGTTCCAATTAAAATGGTTTTGGATAAACTCTTTCTATAGGGACATTTTATTATATACATACCAATATATTTCTCAAAGATGTTGGTAATTATCCTTTGGTATATGTAAATGTTCTCAGAGTGTGATAAATGCATTTAAGACACTGAAAATTTGAACATCCAAAATTATTAATTTGATGATAATACCCTAAGAGAACATTTCGAATAATATAATAATTTTTTCATAGGAACTATTGGATTTCCCATCCATCTTCAATAGCCGATAGAATTACTTCTTCATTTACATTTGAAGAATATCAGAAAATTAATTATTTAAAAATAATATATTAAACACATCTCACTCTATATAGTCAATTTCAATATATATCCTTCTGTTCTTAATCATATTACACATTTTATATTATTCATCATCAAGATAATTAATATCACAAATCACATTTTTATGAATTAATTTCAATAAAATAGTAAATATAATTTCAGTTGTATTGGTCCATCTCTCAACAACTAGTGGATCTATAAACCCACTAAAATAAAATGGATGTTCAATCAAAATTATCTTTAAAGAAAATTTATCACAATTTTTTATTTGGATGATTAAAATGACTCACATCATGATTTATATAAATTAATAGAACATGAATTTTAATTCTAGAAAATATAATATTATGTCACTCATATTGAAAATCATTGAATTTTTCATCACATTTTTCCTTAAAAAGATTTATTTTTGTTTTTCCCTTCACTAAACCCAAAAAATAATGTTAGAAACTATAATCATAGTCCATGTCCATAAAATCATGAATAATAAGTAATTCTATGACTTTTTCATTACAAAATTTTTTAAATCTATGGAACCATAATTTTAAATTATCCAATCCTTTGTAATCATTCATATAAATCCATCATAGTCATTTCCAATGAAAATTTTAATTTTCACATGCCTACCCCCCCTTAAACTATCAAACCAAGTCTGTAGTAGGGGAATGCTCATTGTTCAATAAAATGATGGAATATATATACCTGAACATCTTATTTTAGGGTTATTGGATGTATATGCCTCTATTATAATACAACATACACATTTTATCATGATATATAATTTGTCTAGGTAAACCACACACCATTCTTTACAAGAATATAGGGTAATCTAAAGTACATAGGATTTTCCAATGGTTTCTGAAATTAGTATTCTAATATTTTTATCCAAATTATACTAAACTATTTTTTGATAAAAACTATAAAGAAAATTATTATTTACATGTAAACACAACATTATTTTTTTATAAATATTCATTATAAAACATTTTTAAACCCACCGGAATAATGTTGGTTTATAATTTTTAGATATATTAATACATAATGACCTGGATCCCAAATGATTCAAATTAGATCTCATAATGTAATTTATAACTAGAACATTGTTATAAATTTTATATATAATAATATTATTCAAAACATCAGGAAATGTAATATAATAACAAGTTATCTCACATTCTATTTAAGGGTAATGAAGGGAGGTGTCAAAAATCACATGAGCGTAACATGATTATAAGGGTATGATAACATTAGAATAAATTTAGAAAACCATACCAAACATATCATAGATCATAATACCAAGTCATGTCAGAAAATATTATATCTAATGATAAATGAATAATAAACATATAAAACAACATGTCTTAAGAGAGTATTATAGTAGTATAAGACAAATGATTATGCAAAAAAGAACAAACATATAAAGTCATTTATTTATTATTCAATGATAAAATCTATAACTATAATAGATAATTTTTTCCTCTAAAATAAGTCATATTATTCAAGGATCACTCCCAGTATATAGATAGTTGATAGATTCCATTACTATTGTATTTTCACTCTTTATTCTAGTATATAATATGTCATGAGAAATTAGTGTTTCTCCAATGAATTAGAGCTCTGTATATTTATGCTCTCAACCATTAAATAATTAAAATCTTATATATGTGCGACAAAATTTTATAAATAATTCAACATTTCACAACATATGATATATGAAATTGGTTTTTTAATCATTTCATCATTTAATCAGATAATTACCTGTTGGAAATAAATGGATTACCAAACATTAATAATCAAAGGAAAAGAAATGAGATTCATACAATCATACCTACAATAAAAATATATAATGAGTGCTGATTGTATAAATGGATAAACTACCTATTGAATCATTAGTAACATAAATATAAATAATCATAAATGAAAATTTCATTTAAGGGAAATTTAGAAAAAAATTTATGTAAACTACCTTTTTTATTTAATGTTTGAAGAAAATAAAAAAATCCAAAATTTTAAAATAAAATATTCTATTACAGTAACCCTATAATCTTGTAAAGTAATATTAAAATCATTGGTCAGTAATTATTTATAAAAATATCATTTATGCCATTTATGATAAAATTTTGATTCATTTTTCATTTTCAGTAATAAGTCAAAATGAAACATAATTACTAAAAAAGTATTTTTATTTTATACCATTTTGTAAAAAGTATAAAATTTAGAAAAATTAATTCAAATAAAACATATAAGAATATTAAATTAATATTTTGAAATTTTTATTGAAAACATTGATATGGGTGGGAAAAAGATTTTTGAATGAATATTAAAATAACGCTCATTTTCATTAATGACATCTATTCAAAAACATGAGTTTTAAAAATTATTAAATGATAAAATTATATTGTATCTATAAATATAATTAGGATAAGAATATTTATAAGATTTAGTAGAGTTAGATCATTAAATTTTATCATTAGTAGAACAATAATAAACAATCACTATAATCAATGAGACTATAGCACAAATCACATACTTCAGGTTATAGTCTCACATAAAGTGATGTAACATACAATTTAATAAATTCATTTTTTGTATAATATTATATGAAAATAATTCGGGTTCATATAATATAATATATTAAACAGTTATAATGTTTCCAAACCCATTAATAAAAAAAATTATTATTAAAATCATTATTTTTTCGTGTCAATTGTTTTTATTCATGAGAATTTCGGTTTTTAGTTATTGTCCTTATACTATGTACATAGTTCCATAATTTTATGAATTGAAATAATGAATTAAATACTATATTCATTCATTATATATATATATATATTCATCCATAAAATATACATATAATAATGTGATGTACAACATTCATTGGGGTTATTGGAAGTATATACGAATGATCACTGTTTTCAATTTTACCCAAATGGAAATAAGGTAAGGTAAATAATAATTAAACATTAACTAATAATATTTTTATTATATTTATCTTATGAAATCTATTTTTTTAAAGGATGGGGCCGACGCCTCATTTTATTATTTAAATCAATGTCCTCTTTAAACTGGGTAGAGGGAGACCCATTATATAGCCTGAAGGCCCAAGGCCAAGTGGCCAGAATATACAGCTGGAAAGCGATCGCATTTTTTCCAAAATATTGGAAGAAGGTGAATAATGAATCTTTAATTCACATAATATAAATTCATAATAATTTAAATACTTATGTATATATTTAAAAATGTATTCCCAGAATATATATTAATGAGAAGAATAAATAAAATTTAAAATTCATAGATAGAGGTTATAACTCTTCTTTGATAATCCCATCTTGTCATAAACAAATAATCTTTGAAGAGATTATATATTAATAAGATGAAAATATCTTGTGTGTTTTAATGAAATATAATAAGGTATTATTGTATATCAAGGAATATAAATAAGGATAAAAATTATTGATTAATATATGAGAATTGTTTCACATTTATTAGTCATAGGGGGGGTGCACCCAAAGAATTAGTTCGGGTATTAAATTTATATATATATATATATATATTCATGGAAGAATGGGGAAATTTTTAATGGCCCGGACCTCTCCGGCCCTTTCCTTTGTCAAAAAGAAGGTCAAGAAGTGTTCTGGAGGGTAAAATGGACTTTTCCCACACTTTCCAGAATATTGAAACTACACGCCATCTAGTTTGGGTACATGCCGTGTACCCCCTTTCCAGGTATACTCGATGTTGCAAGCCGTGTCCTTGCTCTGTGCAATAAATGAGTACACACAGTGTGTCCAAACTACACGCCGTGTAGTCCTTCCCCGCATATGTGTTACCCTCAAACCGTGTGTTGACCAGAAAATGGTCTTGGAGCCGTGATGGAAGCCGCGTGGAGACCGTGTGAAAGAACCGAGTACACGCCATGTATCATAAATTGCACGCTGTGTACTTTTGCTTTTCACACCTATAAAAGGAGGGGTCCCCTCCTCCTTTTCAACTCACAACTCTCATCCCCTCTCCTCTGAGCAGAGCTCTCAAGAGACTCGAAGGCTCTTCCTTCCATAACTTCTTCGTTCGAGCTCTGATTTACGATCTGTTAGCAGCCACGGGATCGTAACGACGAGGAGGAGCTTCCGAGCTTGGATCTGTTGTCTTTCCTTCGGCCTTTCCTTCCCGAATTCCACCCGAGGAGGTTTTTCCGGGACCTGACAGAAGTGACGGAAGCCGACAGACGTATTCTAAGGTTGATCCGGGGGATCATTGCGATCAGGAACCTGTTGAGGTAGGGATCTTACCTTTGTCTCTCTAATTTGGGCATCATGTAGGGTGGGTATCATCTTGTTTTCATGAGGAACAATTGAACCTTTAAATAAAGATAATAACAGGTTAAAGAACGGGGATGGGATGTTGTGATTGTTGTTAATTAATATCTTGTGATATTAGGTTGTGAATTGAATGATCTTATGCCTACGGAAGATCACGGTCATTTGGGGACTTTGATTACACAATTAAATGTTTCCCTCTCCTTCTGGATTTTCTTATGGATGGAACTTTGTGGAATGTGGAAATTGGTTAATCATGTAAAGTTGGCTGTTAAAATCTGGAACCCTTATTTGATCACCCCAGTTAAACAAAATGGAATAATGTACATGTGGTTGTTTCTTGGATACGTGGAATGTGATGGGGGTGTTTTGTGGGTTGTTATGGATAGAGTGGGCAGTGGGGCTGCGATAAATGGTATTAAAGGTATGATGATGTGGGGGTTTAGTGTGGTCATGGTTATGGTGGTTGGCAGCGGGGCTGCAGGGATGGGTTTGAATGTGAACGGGATATGGGTTGTGATTATTAAATAAAAAGTAGAATAGTTAATGTATGGTGGGTCATGGTAATGGAACGAGTTTAATAATCAATGGAGTTGGTTGGTTAATAAGAGGACTTGGTTTTGTTGCTTGTGTTTTCCTAACTTGATTTGTGGATGGAAGGGTTATGTTTTACGAATGGTTTATGTGCTTAGTTATGGATAGTTTCCCAGTAGTTATGGAACTAAATAAACTATTTCTTCTGAAATTTGAAAACCAAAATGGGGTTGGAGTTGTTGTTGTATGAATGCTTTGTGGTAGCAGTGTTGGGGCATACACTCAGTTTCTCTGTTTAGAATCCATGGGTTGGGATGTGTTTTTGGTATATATATATATCTATATCTTTTATGTTTTATCGCACCCCACCCATGTTGAGCACTTAGTGTTGAACACTCCCATTTTATGGGAAAGGGTGTTTTTCCCTTAGTTACTACCTCCTTCCTGCTCCTTCTCCCCTAGGCTGTGATGGCTTGAGGCAACCTTACACCTAAGACTCTTCAGGTAGTATTTGATTGGGGTGGTTCTACAGAAAGACTCTTTAGGAAGGTTTTACTACTTCCCAATAATCTTTGGGATGAGGTCCAGGTGTGTGCGGGCGGGATATGTGGTTGTGAGGCCCAGGTGTGTACAGGAGGGGTACGTGGTTGTGAGGCCCTAGTGTGTGCGGGCGAGGAGAGTGTGGCAGCGTCAGGACATTCGTCGTTAGGAAGAGTAGTTAACTAAAGGGAAATGGTGTGGTGTACCCAATACTCTTGTTCTTATATACTACTACTACCTGTTGTGATTGTGTTTTTGTTGAGTGTGGCTGGTGAGGTTGGGTGGATAGAATTCCTTACTAGGATTCTTTTGTTGTTGTCACGGGACATTAGGATATCTCCCCACATGTGCACGAGAGCTTTAGGCTTCCCTACTGAGTATACCTGTTGCTCACCCTACGTTTACTTTCAGGTTTCCAGGAGGACTACCAGGGTCGTGCGGGACCCTACTAGTTGGACAGTTGGAGTTGTTGTACCATTGTTTTATTTTGGTATTGTACTTTGTGCTTTCTTGTACTTGTACCTTGTTATAAAATTGTTTAAACCTGCATGTGGGATTGGTTTGAGTTTATTTTTATACACCTGCTCTTTTCCTTTTTTTGGTGGTTGACATTTCCTATTTCCCGGTCCTTAATAATAAAAATGGTAATGCCTCCCATATTTGTGAGAACTCATACCCTTAGTGCTAGTCGCCACCCCGGGGCCTACTGGAGGAGGGACTCGGGGGTCATTATCTCCCTTTCACCATTGCCAGCTCAGGAGGGCCATCATTAGTGGGAGGGGGTCATGACAGAATGGTATCAGAGCTGATGGTTGAGAGATAGGATGGATTCTGGAGTTAGGCACAGTGAGGACTGCATGGGATGGTAGGGAAACCGTGTTAGATAATATTGGTGCATGACATAGGATAAGGATGTCCGGCTAGGACAAGGGATTTTAGGGACCCCGTGATCCGATGGAAGGACTCTGAGACTACCGAACGACCAAGTGAGACTAAATTGATTGCAGGGTAGAGACCCTAGGGAAGGTACATGCATCATTATGATTGTGTTTTACTTGATTTGGGTGTTCTGGGAAAGAAATTGAAATAAAATGATAAAATGAAACCTTGAGTTTTTTCTTACTACTTGGGATTAGGCGATCCTTGTTTACCGTACAACTATGGCACCTGGTCTTCATCCCCGGGTGGCTCAGACGGCCGAGGCCCAGCAGATTCAGGCGGTCGATTAGCTGAGGATTTATTGAGAGGAGGAAGATAACCAGTGGCAGAAGACTCTCCGTTCTTTCCATCAGCAGACCCTCATGAAATACAAGGGTAGTACATCGGATATAGAGACGGATGGCTGTCTTGAAGAGCTAGGGATCGCTTTTACCTTGATTTGTGCTCCGAGGGAGTATTGGGTTCCCCTAGCAGTCAGTCATCTGAGAGGTGCAGCGTGATAGTGGTGGACGCTCTACCTCGGAGAGAGAATAGAGGCAGAGGTTCCATGGGCTGACATTGAGAAGTAATTCCGAGAGGAATTACTTTCTTCCATGATCAAGGTAGAGAAGTGGCAGGAGTTACTCTCACTTTAGCAGGGGAGTATGATGGTACGAGAGTTGGGGATCAAGTTCAAAGATCTCCTGTGCTTGGCTCTGGATCTCTTTCTGGATGAAGAGTCTCGGGTGAGACGTTTGGAGGAGGTGCTCCGTCCTTCACTCCAGTATGCAATCACCCCCTCACCATTTCAACGTACTTGGAAGTACAGAAGAAGGTAAAGGTTGTAGAGAGGATGCACTCGCTGAGAGGTGCACCCCGAGAGGGGATCCAGCCAGGTTAGTCAAAAGGGAAGGCAGTCAGCAGCATGTCTCCCATGATGGGACCTTCCAGGTTCAAGGCAGTGGGGAGCAGGCCGCATCAGTTCCAGTTCAGATCTTCGGGTCCTCGTCCTTTTTTCACGAGCCTAGGACCGAAGTGCTTTTCTTTTGGAGGTTTCGGGCACGTTCAGTGTCGGTGCCTGACCCGAGCTCAGTACGGTGGAGGTGGGCAGGTTCAGCGCCCACCTCAGCAGCACCAGTTTCCAGCGAGGCCCTTCCAGCAGCAGCAGGACCATGCACCTCCGAGGGCAAACTTTGCAAGAGGAGGACGTCCTCTGGGTGCTCCTCAGGGACCTCGACCAGGGCATGGTCGGGGAGGTGGATGACATCAGAGAGGCAGAGGTGCTGGGCGTGGACAGTTGCACGCAGTAGAGTTGACATCTCCAGCAGGACCAGAGGTGGTGCGAGGTACGATTTTTTTGTTCAGCACTCTTTTTTCTGCTTTGTTCGATTCAGGAGCCACACACTCCTTTGTTGCACCTGTTCTAGCCTATGCTTTGGGACTAGACGTAGAGAGACGTTCCATACCACTGGTACTGAGTACACCAATTGGGGGCCAGACCAGCGTATCTTGTGTTTTCCGGGGATGTGGGCTGACGTTGGGACCACATAGATCTAGTGGGGACCTTCTTCTATTACAGATACAACCATATGTTGTCATCCTAGGCATTGACTGATTGTTTTCTGTTAGTTCCATTATCGACTACTTCCAGTGAAGATTCGTGTTCTCTAACATGGATGAGAAGCACGTATCTTTTGTTGGTGAGAGGATATTTCAGGTGGGAATCCAGCATTTGAAGCCTCTTCTTTCCTTGTTAGACAGGTTATCAGTGGTTCCAGCTAATACAGAGATGATGGATATCCCAAAGGTTTTGGGGGAGTTCCTCGATGTTTTTACTGAGGAGGTTGTGACTCTACCCCCAACGTGACATTGAGTTCGGGATAGACTTATAGCCCGGTGCCCGTCTGATTTCGATGGCCCCTTATCAGATGGAACCTTCGGAGTTGTGGGTGTTGCAGATTTAGATTGATGATCTGATGGAAAAGGGTTTTGTTTGACCCAGCATATCCACATGGGGTGCTCCAGTTTTGTTCGTGAAGAAAGAAGATCATGGTCTCAGGATATGCGTAGACTATCAAAGGTTGAACCAGGTAACAGTCAAGAACTGTTTCCCCCTTCCATGGATAGATGTTCTCTTCGACCAACTGAGGGGAGAAGGTTGGTTTTCCAAGATTTATCTACGATCTGGATATCATCAGCTGAGGGTAATGGATAGTGACATCGCGAAGACGGCTTTCAGGTGAAGGTATGGGCACTTCGAGTTTGTAGTGATTCCGTTTGGAGTTACGAATGCACCAGTTGTGTTCATGGGACTTATGAACAGTGTCTTCCAAGAGTTTCTAGACCGGTTCATCGTTGTGTTTATCGATGACCTCCTGATCTACTCAAGATCAGAGGAGGAGCACGTTGAGCATCTCAGGGCAGTTTTGGAAGTCCTTCTACACCAACAACTTTATGGGAAATTGTCGAAGAGTAAGTTCTTTACACAAGATGTACACTTCCTTGGGCACGTGGTGTCTCAGCATGGAGTGTTAGTGGACCCATCGAAGGTGGAGGCAGTTGTTTCTTGGGCAGCACCCAAGAGCGTTGCAGAAGATTTTAGTTTCTTGGGGTTAGAATGTTACTATCAGAGGTTCATTTCATACATCTCTCGAGTTTCTTCTCTATTGACAGCTTTGACTAGAAAGAACCAGGTCTTCCAATGGAGCGAGAAGTTCCAAAAAGAATTTGGCTACTTGAAGGAAAAGTTGGTCAATGCTCCTGTACTTAGGTTTCAAGAGGAAGGGATGTTGTATGAAGTGTTTTTGATGCTTCTGGCCTTGGTCTGGGGTGCGTGCTGATGAAGAAGAGCGGTGTGATTTATTATGGGTCTAGGAAGTTGTGCCCTAACGAGTGTAACTATGCCACCCATGACCTGGAGCTTGCAGCAGTAGTGTTCGCAATGAAGTTGTGGCAACATTACCTATTTGGGTAGCGCTTTGTGGTCTTCTCAGATCATAAGAGCATGTGTTATATATTCTCCCAGCGTGACCTGAACTTACGGCAGTAGAGATGGGTCGAGTTTCTCCAAGACTATGACATTGAGATCTCTTACACTGAAGGTAAGGTAAACGTTGTGGCTGATGCCCTGAGCAAGAAGTCGCATCACCAAATAGTTCGGGAATCCACTGATGCTTGGAAGGCGATTGGAGAGTTGGCTGACATACACTTGGATGCAAGGGTAGAAGGTGTTAGAGGCTATTTGTTTCAGATGATGGTGCAGTCCACCTTGATGCAGCAGGTGGAAGAGTCTCAGTGGGGGGACTCCGAGGCAAAAGTGATGCGGGGTCATGTCGATTAGGAGAATTCTCCAGAAGGATGGCCAGAGGACAGCTGACATCGGATGCTTTTCTTGGGAAGTTTGTTTGTTCCAGAGGCAATGCATGGGGAAGTTCTCCATGAGTTCCATAGATCAGACTTGCCGATACATCTAGGAGTATCAAAAATGTACCGAGGCCTAAGGAAATAGTTTTAGTGGCTCGGGGTGAAACAGGCAGTGGTGGAGTTTGTGGCTAAATGCCTAGTGTGTCAGCAAGTGAAGGCTGAACATCATGTTCCCAGTCATTTGTTGCATCCTTTAGATGTCTCTGAGTGGAAGTGGGATGACATCTCAATGGACTTCGTTATAGGACTACCTAGAGATCAGGGTGGTTATGATGCTATCTAGGTGGTGGTCGATCGACTGACGAAATCAGATCACTTCTTAGCAATCAAGGAGTCGGGCACGGTGAGTACCTTAGCACAGAGGTACGTAGACGAGGTGGTGCATTTGCATGGAGTCCTGAGGACTATCATCTCAGATCGGGATACTCGGTTTACCTCACGAGTCTGGAGGGGGTTGCAACATGCTTTTGGAACCCAGCTAGGCCTTAGCACTTCTTTCCACCTCCAGACCGATGGGCCGACTGAGCTGACTATCCAGACGTTGGAGGAAATGTTGCGAGCATGCGTTCTGGATTTCAGAGGATCATGGGTACGACACTTTCCTTTAGTAGAGTTTGCCAACAACAACAGCTTCCACTCAACTATTGGCATGGCACCGTTTGAGGCTTTGTATGGAAGGCCATGTCGGCCTCCCATTTGCTGGGCAGAGGTTGGCGAGACTGGTGCTCTTGGGCCAGAGGTAGTGCAGAGCACCACAGAGAAAGTCCAGCTTGTACGTGAGAGGATTAAAGCGGCTCAGGACCGATAAAAGTCTTATGCTGATCTTCGGAGGAGGCCTTTGTAGTTCGAGGTGGGGGATCATGTGTTCTTGAAGGTTTCCCATCGACGAGGGCAGCTGATGTTTGGGAAAGGGAGTAAGCTCTCACCTAGGTTCATCGGACCTTTTGAAGTGTTGAGACGAGTTGGCAATGTGGCATATCAGTTATCCCTTCCACCTTAGTTGGAGAAAGTTCATGATTTCTTCCACGTCTCACAGCTTCATCGGTACTTACACGATGACTCCCACGTTATCGAATGGGGAGAGGTAGATATGGGTGACGATGCGACCTTCGAGGAACGACCAGTCAGAATCGAAGACTGTAAAGAAAAGGTTCTTTGTGGAGGAACCATTCCCTTGGTTTGTTTGTTGTAGAGGCATGGTGGCCTCGAGGAGAGCACTTGGAAGCGGGAGACCCAGATGCATGCTCAGTACCCGGAGTTTTTTTGACTTGTGTTATTCCTTTGTTCTTATGAGCTTGTGTTGATGTTGTACTTTGTACCCTTGTTATATGGAATTCCTTGCTTGTCAGTTGTGAGACCTTTTGTTTCTTTGTTCCCTGGTAATGTGTAACATGTCCGGATGCGTGGGAAAGGGAAAAAACCTAACCATTAATTGAGACACATTAATGCAGATGCGATTGAACCCATGCAGGGGATTCGGTGCTGCCTAAAGCGGATAATATCTTGACATAGGTGAAGGAATTTCCCAAACCCACGTGTTCGAGCAGTGTGTTGGTTGTGTGGTGTTGGGGTTAGTGCGAGTTGAAAAATCCTAATGTATGAAAGTGGGAAGACCCAATTATTAATCGAGACACATTAATGAGGATGCGGTTAAACCAGTGCAGGCGAGTCAGTGCCGCCTAAAGCGGATAATATCTCGACATAGGAGAAGGAATTCCTAACACATATTACTAGGGTTGTAGGTTGGGTTCTTGTTATAACGAGAACCCTAAGAGGTATCTTGTTGGGTTCCCCTGGGTTAGTTTTTCAATTCATGATGACGAGAATGTTTTATGTGGTATCTGATGTAATGGCCCAGACCTCTTCGGCCCATTCCTTTGTCAAAAAGAAGTTCAAGAAGTGTTCTGGAGGGTAAAATGATCTTTTCCCACATTTTCCAGAATTTTGAAACTACATGCCGTGTAGTTTGGGTACACATCGTGTACCCCCTTTCCGGGTATACCCCGTGTTGCAAGCCATGTCCTTGCTATGTGCAATAAATGAGTACATGCTGTGTGTCCAAACTACATGCCGTGTAGTCCTTCCCCACGTATGCATTACCCTCAAACAGTGTTTCGAACAGTCAACGGCCGCAGAGCCATGTTGGAAGCCACGTGGAGACCATGTGAAAGAACTGAGTACACGCCATGTACCATAAAGTACACACCGTGTACTTTTTCTTTTCACACCTATAAAATGAGGGGTCCCCTCCTCCTAATCAACTCACACCTCTCATCCCCTCTCCTCTGAGCAGAGCTCTCAAGAGACTCAAAGGCTCTTCCTTCTATGACTTCTTCGTCCGAGCTCCGATTTACGATCCATCAGCAGCCACAGGATCATAATGACGAGGCAGAGCTTCCGATCTTGGATCTGTTGTCTTTCCTTCAGCCTTTCCTTTCCGAGTTCCACCCGAGGAGGTTTTTCCGGGACCCGACAGAAGTGACGGACGCTGACAGATGTCTTATAAGGTTGATCCGGGGGAGCATTGCGATCAAGAACCAGTTGAGGTATGGATCTTACCTTCGTCTTTCTAATTTCATTATCATGAGAGGTGGGTATCATCTTGTTTTCATGAGGAACAATTGAACCTTTAAATCAAGATAATAACTGGTTAAAGAACGAGGATGGGAAGTTGTGATTGTTGTTACTTTATATCATGTGATATTATGTTGTGAATTAAATGATCTTCTTCCTTTGTAAAATCACGGTCATTGGGGCCTTTGAATACACAATTAAATGTTTCCCTCTCCTTCTATATTTTATTATGGATGGAACTTTGTGGAATGTGGAAATTGGTTAATCACGTAATGTAGGCTGTTAAAATCTGGAACCCTTGTGTGATCATCCCGGTTAAACAAAATGGAATAATTAACAAGTGGGTGTTGGCTTGGTTACGTGGCAGGTGATGGGGGGTGTTTTGTGGGTTGTTGTGGATAGGGTGGGCAGCGAGGCTACGATAAATGGTATTAAAGGGATGATGATGTTCGGGTTCGCTGTGGTCGTGGTTATGGTGGTTGGCAGAGGGGTTGCGATAAATTGTATTAAAGGGATGATGATGTGCGGGTTCAGTGTGGTCGTAGTTATGGTGGTTGGAAGCGGTGCTGCAGGGATGGGTTTTAATGTGAACGGGCTATGGTTTGTGATTATTAAATAAAAAGTGGAAGAGTTAATGAATGGTGGGTCATGGTAGTGGAACGGGTTTAATAATCAATGGGGTTGGTTGGTTAATAAGAGGACTTGGTTGTGTTGCTTGTGTTTTCCTAACTTGATTTGTGGATGGCAGGGTTATGTTTTACGAACGATTTATGTGGTTAGTTATGGATAGATTCCCAGTAGTTAAGGAACTAAATAAACTAATTCTGCTAAAATATGAAAACCTAAATGGGGTTGGAGTTGTTGTTGTATGCATGATTCGTGGTAGCAGTGTTGAGGCATGTTCTTAGTTTCTCTGTTTAGAAGCCATAGGTTGGAATGTGTGTTTGGTATATATATATATCTGTATCTTTTTTTTATCGCACCCCACCCATGTTGATCACTTAGTTCTGAACACTCCCATTTTATAGGAGGCGATGTTTTTCCCTTAGTTACTAGATCCTTCCTGCTCCTTCTCCCCTAGGTTGTGATGGCTTGAGGCGACCATACACCTAAGACTCTTCAGGTAGGTTTTGATTGGGGTGGTTCGAGCCCAAGACTCTTCGGGTATGTTTTTCTGTTTCCCCCGAATATTCAGGTTGAGGCCCAGGTGTGTGCAGGCGGGATACATTGTTGTGAGGCCCAGGTGTGTGCGGGCGTGATATGTGGTTGTGAGGCCCAGGTGTGTGCGGGCGGGATACGTGGTTGTGAGGCCCATGTGTGTGCGGGTGGGATACGTGGTTGTGAGGCCCAGGTGTGTGCGGGCGGGGGAGTGTGGCAGTGTCAGGACATTCTCCATTAGGAAGAGAAGCTTACTAAAGGGAAATGGTGCGGGGTACCCAATAATCTTGTTCTTATATACTACTACTACCTATTGTGATTGTGTTTTTGGTGAGTGTGGCTGGTGAGGATGGGTTGATATAATTCCTTGCTAGGTTTCTTTTGTTGTTCTCACGGGACAGTAGGATGTCTCAACACATGTGCACGAGAGCTTTAGGTTTCCCTACTTAGTATACTTGTATGCTCACCCTACGTTTACTTTCATGTTTCCAGGAGAACTACTAGGGCCGTGCGGGACCCTACTAGTCGGAAAATTGGAGTTGTTGTTGTTGTTGTACCTTTGTTTTATTTTGGTATTATACTTTGAGCTTTCTTGTAATTGTACCTTGTTATAACATTGTTTAAACATGCATGTGGGGTTGGTTTGGGTTTATTTCTATACACTTGCTCTTTTCCTTTTTTGTGGTTGACTTGTCCTATTTCCCGATACTTAATAACAAAAAGGGTAATGCCTCTCATATTTGTGAGAACTCATACCCTTGGTGCTAGTTGCCACCCCGGGGCATACTGGAGGCGGGACTCGGGGGTTATTATCTCCCTTTCACCATTGCCAGCTCATGAGGGGCATCTTTGGTTGGAGGGGTTCGTGACAAAAATTGAAATAATTTAATTATAATACGAGGATAATTTTAAATTTTCCCATATAATAAAATTTTAAAATTTTTTAGATATCTTTCCAACCATATCATTTATTAACAGCATGTTAACTATTTTGTCAATTACCACAATATCCATGGTACATCTAATTTTTAGAATAGTAATGTTAACATGAAAAGTAATGTGGCCAATAAAATTAACATGTTGGATACATTCAACCATATTCCATTCACATCTTTTATTGTAAATTTTTTTATAATTTTAAATCATTTAATTACATATTATTTGTTATAATAAATTACTAAAATCAATTTTTTGTAACAATTTATTTAATATGACATTGAGAACATCTTGATAGTAAATTTATTAAGATATAAAAATATTAGTTTTTAATAATATGCTATATTAATCTAAAATGATTGTATAACACAATAATTAAAACAAATTATACACAATTTAATATTTGTAAATAAATTTATTATATATTTCTATTAACTGAAGAAATATTATATTTAAATTTATTATGAATTTATAATAATTATTTCATCACAAAATTTTAGAAATAAAAAAATGATAAAAAAATAATATATCATTCAAATAAAATGAAAAAAACAAAAAATATTCAATTTTTATCCTTATATAAAAATAAGTGAGAAATAAAAATCAAGAAAGTGATATTTTTTATTCATTCATTTCATAATATTATATATAGGTAATAATAAAACAAAACATATAAATGAATCCATATATATAGTATTTTTATTGAAATTTATGAACATCACATATACAATATGATAATAGAATATTTTAGCTAAAATTTATAGTCTTATCCCAATGTTATAATATTATATTACCTATTTTACCATTATAGACATGATATATTTTTTCAAGTATACTAGTCACAACAAAAAAAATTTAAAATGGTATTATAATCTAAATCATAATCTATAGATTAAAATTATTGGATTCAATTTATAAGAATCATTTTTTATATGTAGAAGAGATACTTTTTAAAAAACTGTTAAAAATGTGATGATAACCGTTATTTAAATAAATAAATTTTTTTTGAATAAAAATTGATTTACTATTATCAATGTCTTAAATATTAACACATGAATGATAAAATAATTTTTTAAATATAAATATTAAAAATTAAATTTAAATAAATCACTAATAGAAATTTATATAATTTAATAATATCAAAATAAATTAAATTCTTAAAACCAATTTTTAGATAAACATATATTTTAATTTATAATGATCATTATTATCATTTATAAATTGTTTAATACAAATAAATTATTTATATAATTTTATGAATTGTAAATTTTTTATAAATTTGTTTCTTATATTAAATTTCTCGAGCACAACGTTCATAAAATAAATGTAACATAAAATAATAATAATTGATTAGTATAATGTGGTTCGTTTGAAATAAACATTGTGTGTATTTATAGATATTAATGAAATTAAAAACAAATAAAGAATATTCAATAAAACCATGTTATTTTACAAGAAGAATAAAAATCTCCAAATAAGAAATGTTTAAAGAGATGAATGGAATAACATATATCTTGTGATGGATGATAATGGATTGATACCCTAAAAATTTGATGATATTGATTCTATAAATGATAAAATTAATTTTCCTATTTAATAATGAAGACAATTAATGTGTATTGGAGAAGGAGGATAAAATACACTAAAACAATTCAAGAAAAAATCATCAATAAGACATGATTAATATGATAAAAAGGATGATTATGATTGAATATTTCCAAAATCGAATGTTGTAAAACATACAGTGTTGAAAACTGATAAGGCTAACATATTGAGAAAGAAGAATAATTTTACAGAATCATCAAAAAAATAATCCAATAGTAACCAATGGTAAAAAATCTTTTAATAAATGCAATCATATATAAATATTATATTTTGGAATTTTTGGATTGTAATTAACATTAAAAATACCTCCATCATAAATAAGATTATTTTGAACTTAGAAAAATGATTATAATTTTTGTAGACCTATGGTTCATATTAAAAAACAAATTAGATCAAGGATTATAGATAGATTAAATTAAATTTTTATTAATGATTATATATCATTTTTTGATAGAAATTTTTTCATTATGTTAAAACCCAAGGATTTGAAAATAAATTTAATGAAATTGATGAAACACAAAGCCTCTTAATAATTTCAATTTTTTATGGAGATAGTTATAAAACAGACGTTGATTAATTTTTTTTTCTGCTTTTATAATTTGAATTTCAAAAAATACATATATACAGTAGTGATCAATAAGATAGTTTTAGTCTTATAGAATGAACGTCTTTTATGGTGATTTGTAACAAACACTTATGTATAGTAATTTGAATAGTAATATTATCCTTATGAATAGTAAATATTATTACTATTTTTTGATCTTAATGTTATAAGATAAAAAAATCATGATTACTTTTTTATGGTGATATAAAACCAGTTATAGTTTAAAAATTGTTATATTTTTATATATAATCATTTAATTTAATAATTAATTAAATCATATTTATAAAATTAATTTCAAAAAATGGAGTGCATTTTTTAATTCTACATGTGGAAAAATGTTAGGGAACTTTTTTTTATATTTCTGAAATACATGATATTTTAGTTAATTCTGAAATATGTCAATTAAAAAAATACTAAATAAAATAATTTCTACATCATGATTTAGTATTTTTTGATGTAACTGAAATTTGTATTGAACTAACATGAACTTATTACCATTTTAGAGAACATGAATCATGAATAATCATAGTATTTATCATAAATATTAAACTAATGATTAAAATAATGTAAAATCTATCCTCTCCTCTACTTTAAATAGAACCCTCTCCCCGTTCTTCCTTTTACACCACTCAATCCTTCAACCATTCCAATATTCCCATAAATAATAATCTCAAGCCCATATCCCAAGTCCAAGACCTTCTGGTCTCACCAAAATTCCAAATCCAATTCCCTTATGGTGGATCTCAAGGTGAAAATATCCAGATGTAAAGACCATCTTTCATTTTTTAGTGTTTCCTTTAAATTATATCTTTTCTTGTAACCATTAATCCTCCCCTCATACAAGAAGAATGAAAGATCCATTATTATATATATTCTAGATTTTTATATTTTTTTATTGAAAAAATCATCTTCCTTCTTCCTACAATCTTCTTCTAATACTAAAAAATAAAAACTCCATCTTTGATGTGCTTATATACCAAAATCTTCAACGATGTGTTCTCAATTTCCATTAATACGTTCAAAATAGTATATAATTCCATTTTAATGGTTGAAATGGATTATAGTGTCTGTTATATATCCTTTTTAATATTCTGTAGTTATCATATATATATATAATTATATAATGAAAATAGTTCCGGACTATCAAAGAACCAAAAAAATTGTCTAAACTGATATCACTAATTATTTAACTACTGATTCTATCCCATACAATGTAAAAATGTTTTATATAATCATTTAATATTTTTGAACCATATTAATACTATTTCATTCAACTTCTAGAATTTCATTTTAATATGACTAGATAATCAAATACAAACCTTCATTGGAAATCATGTAAAGAGACACTGAAAACAATGGAAGGAACAAAATACTAATAATTAAATGGTAAAATTATGTTATTAAAAGATCACATATGTTGACCTAAACATGAATATTTTTTAAAGATAATAGTAACACTCTTTTTACCATTATATAAGAGGTTTTCATACATTTTATGTAAGACGAACTTCATGTATGGGAATTCATAACCCAATTTTCAGTCATTGGGTTAAGCTTCCACATCAAAATTTAAGTTGTATTAAAACTATTTTTTTGATTAATTTTGTCTATATTACGATTAATTATGTGTATTTATAGTATATATACACATTTAAACCACTCTATTGAGTCTAAATTCAATTATATGAAATTTTATGGGGCTTTACCATTAAAATAATTTTTTAAATTTATGATTCACAAAATCCAAAAGTACTGTCTTTATACAATATTTAATGTGTTATGATTATGTTTTGGATAATAAGAATTTCTTATGATGATGTGTGGGACCAATATATCCTTCCATATTATTGGTTATGTGTATGTTCTAGGTCGTTCATATGGTTACTTCAAGTAGAACTATGATGGTTACACAATAAGGTAGCTCTGGGGGTTACATTGTATGGTAGCTGCAAGGGTTACAAATTTTAATTCTACTAAGTGGGTTAGAAAATTATATACGAAAATTAATATTATACTATTATGGTTTTATTTAGTTCCTTTATGATTTGTGGGAATCTCATTGAAATATCATTTTTCACAAAGTATTTATGGGTGACATTTATGTCTTTTTTAAAATGATTTAAAATATTTAAATGTATACATGGTATATGGTTTTATTTCCTTCTTTTTATATCCCAGATATATATTTTAGTGCTCAGCCCATGTTTTTAAATGATTATCAAGGTTGATAAGGATGTGTATGAAAAACATTAAATTAATGTTAATAGTTTTGATGATTATTCAAATAAAACGTGTTTTATTTTGAAAAGTTAAATATTTATGGAGAAATGGGTATTGTATTTGTGGTATCAAATCTATATAAATGGGTAATGTAATTTATGTATTATATACCAATTCTATATGACTGTAATATTTAAATGATCCATAATGTGAAAGAGTCTGAGTTCTTGACTAAAATGCACGATTATGTAATGTAATATTGCTAGGTCCTTATTGTTGGTATCAAATGATGATTATGATGACATTAGGGGATAGAATAATGTTAAGAGAATACCATATTTTATTTTTACTCTATTTTTAGTTTGACATGTTATATAATTTAATTATTACCATGTTTCTTTTCCTATGATATAATTTTTTGGAATTATTTTCTATAAGCAAAATAATGATGCTTATGTGGAAAGGCACAGACATAATGATATCCATCTACGTCTATAGTATTGAATGGTATTGATTGGATCTAAAATGTTTTTAATAGAATTGGATTACGTGAAAATTTAAATAAATGGAGGTTGTATCCATGTAATCGAATAATTAACTCTACCACAACGGAACATGATGATAGTAGAACATTTTTTGAGGAAAAAACCTCCTACATTAAGTGGAACAGAAGACCAAGTAGTAGACGAAGGATGGATTAAAGCCATTGAAAATATATTATAATAAATGGTATGTCTAGATATTCAAAATTAATTTATTTCAATTTTTCATTTTGAAGGTGATGATGACCAGTAGTGGTAATTGGTTATGAATATTTGGGATACATAATAGATTGATGAGTTAGAGAAATAGAAATATCAGTGTCTTTTCAATGAAATTTTTTTCCAATGGTAGTTTGATATAATATGAAGAAGAAATTAATTTAATTGAAGGAAGAGGAATATTCATTGGAAATTTATTAAGAAATCATCACCCTTCTAGTGAGGTATGCTCAAAATTTTAGATTATATCATGATTGAAAAATCAACTGTTTTTACTCAGTATTTTAGCAACATATATAAAGGAATTCTATTCAAATGAGTTCAAAAGATATGAGATAATTTTTCGATGTGCTAAGGGGGTATAAAAGGATTTTTTAAATTATCTCATGCATATTGAAAAAATGGGTAAGATGTTATCTAAATAGAATGCTATGCGTAATAATCATTCAAAGAAATATGATAGTAAGAAAGTCCATTTTCTACTTCTTGAAAAGTGCGGAAAAAAGAACCCTAAGGAATTTCTTACCAAAACATGGAAGTGTTTCCAATTATTTAAGATTAGATTTATCACGTGATATTGTAATAAAAATTATCCTAAAACTGATCTTAATAAGAAAATTGTAAAGTGTTTTAAATATGGCGGGATGTGTCACAATGAAAATGCCTTCCCAAAAATAAATTCAAATAATGCAAAGAATACTGAAAATATATTGAAATTCCTTGTGACATTCAATGAAAATATGTTAGATGAGATGAAACCATCCTATGGAGTTTTACCAGGTTCCTTGTGTGATTACTAAAATTTTTTCTACAATTTATTTGGTTACGGGGTCGACACGTTCATTTAATTTGATAAATTTTCTCATAAATTGGAAATATCACCTCAATAAATGTGAAAAATAACATATTATTAAAACAATAGGGGGAAATATTATAAAAAATATGGCTTTAAAAATCATTCAATTGTGGAATGTTGAAGTTTATTAACTGAAAACCTTATTGTTTTACCCTTATCAAGGTTTTATGTCATTCTTGGTATGGATTGTCTTTATATTTTTCATTTTATGATTTATTGTAGAGATAACTAGGTTTATTTAAAATATATTCTGTTTAAATTCAGTAATGAACACATAAAATTAATAAACTATCAGGAAGTTGAGAAACTGTAGAAATATGGAAATTAAAATTATCTTGTTCATATTGTTGAAAATAAGGGAATTTTTTATATTAATGATATTTCAGTGGTAAATGAATTACATGATTTTTTCGGATGAGTTACTAAATGTTATACCTGATTATTAATTTTAATTCACAATTTACTTAATTCATTTTTCTAAGACAATTTCAAAACCACCATACCGAATGGATCAAATATAACATATTTTTATTAAAAAATCAGTTGTAGAAGTTTCTTGATAAAGGATCCATTTTTCCAAGCACAATTCCATGTGATGCTACTATTTTTATTTCTAAAACGAAATATAATTACATGAGTCTTTTCAATGATTATAGGTCCTTGAATAACACCACTATAAAAAAATAACCATTGCATCATATTGATGAATTAATTGATCGACTTTAGGGAGCGCAATATTTGTCAAAGGTTGACCTGTGATTGGGGTACCATCATTAAAAAGTAATGAAGCAGACATCCCAAAGGCTGTATTCTATAATAGTTATGGGAATTAAAAAAAATTTAGGCCTTTTCTATTAACTAATACACATACTATATTCATATATCATAGGAATGGAATATTTCATAAGTTCAAAGATATTTTTGTAGTTGTGTTTATAGATGACTTTATGGTATTTTATAAAATTAATGAGGAGAATGAAAATAATTTGAGGGAAGTTTTGAAAACCTTAAGGTAAAATAAACTATATGTAAAATTGAGAATGTGTGATTTTGGGTTTAAATAGATTTATTTCTATGGTAACATTGTAAATAAGGATTGAATGATAGTTGATCCAGCCAAAAAAATGGTTCATGAATTTCTATGACCTTCAAATGTTATGCGAATTCATATTTTTCATTGGATAGAAATTTATTACCCAGTATTTGTTAAAAACGATTCACAATTATCTCCCTCTCTATTTACATTAACGTGAAAAGGGGTTAAAATTATTCTGACTGAATAATATGATGTTTTTTTAGGAAATGAAATAGATTTAGGTGAATGTTGATGTTTTTCTTATGCCTTCCCGAAATGGTGATTTTTTCACCTATAGTGATTACAAATTGAAGGTAGTTGGTCGTATTCTGATGTGAGATGATCAGGTAATTTCATATGCATTAAGACATGTAATACCAAAAGAGTTTAATTATCCCAGACATGATCTCAAATTAGATGTTGTGGTATTTTTCATTAAATATTTGGAGGTATCATTTATATAGGGACAATGTTCAAATATATAATGACCATAAATGTCTCATGTATATATTCACTTAGATTGAATTAAACATGAGGCAGAAAAGATGGCGTTAACTCATAATAATGTATGATTCCTGATCAATTTCCATATTGGAAAAGAAAACTAAGTGGTGGATCCCTTGAGTGGAAAATATCACACATTATTAACAATGTTACTTTTTGAACAAGATCACTTGATTAATAATGTGATGAATACTGGATTTGATGTTGATGGTGTAGTAAATACTTCTATTTTGTTTTAGGTTTCAGTACAGTCATCGTAATAAGATAGAATTTTTAATGAATTGATGAAAGATGACAAGCTACATAAAAAGTTATATTTGGTTAAAATGGGTATGTTTCCAAAAGTTAACCTTGATAATGATTGTGTTTTATTATTTGGAAAAATATTGTGTGTTCCTTATGATTCTCAGATGAAGAATTAAATTTTGTGTGTAGATTAATGTTCATTGTTTTATGTTCCTCCTTTAATCACAATGATGTATAGAGACCATCATATTTATTAATGGTTGTATGGAAAGAATTGAGATTTTGTAGAATTTAGATGGTAATGTTTGATATGCATGGAGGTTAAAGTAGTGTTGAAAATATATAAGGGGATAGTTCATCCACTCCCAGTTCTATAGTGGGAATGTGAGAATGTATCTGCGGACTTCGTTTTTTGACAAGAAAATAATTCTCGAGGTAATAGTATAATAAAGGTGATTTTTTATCAACTAAATTTATTTGCACATTTCATTCGTATTTTAGATACATTTTCTTTAGATCATATTTCATGATTTTACTTCAAAGAGATTGTGAGGATAAATGGGGTACCTCTTCTCATTGTATCTAAACGGGATCGCAATTTCACTTAAAATTCTTTGTAGGGACTTCATAAGTCATTGAGTATAAAATTTTATTTTAGTACAACTTTTCATCCTCAATCTAATAGGAATTCAAAAATATGATTCATACATTGAGGATTATGATTCGATCATAATTAATGGACAACCAATGATGTTGGGATAAATATCACTATTCATATGAGTTTTCTTATAATTATAGTTTTCATTCCAGTATATACATCGAACCTTTAGAGAAAATGTATAGGAAGTGGTGTCAAACTCCAATAATTTGTGATAATTTTTGGAAATGAAGTTATTTGGACTTTAATTAGTAGATGAAGTGGATGATAAAGTGTATATGATCCAGAAACACATGAGTATTGCTCAATGTAGGCATAAAAGTAATACAGAAAACTCAAGGAAAGTCTTTTATTCTTAGATTGGTTATCTGGTGGTTCTTAGAATCTCGCCATAAAAATGTGTTATACATTTTGGTAAGAATGGAATTCTATCTCAACAGTTCATTAAAACATATGAAATCCTAGGAAATGTTAGACCAATTGCTTAATGAGTATCTTTTCCACTGAGTTTATCTCAGGTACACAGTTTTTTTGGGTTTTGATGTTGATAAATTATGAGCTAGATTTGTCCCATGTCTTGATCTTTGAAGCAGTTAATCTAGAAAAGAACTATTCATATGAAGAGAAACCGGTTCATATTTTTGGTCTTAGAGGGAATAAATTACATAATAAGGTAATCAACCTGGTAATCATTTTTTAGAGAAATGACGTGGTTAAATAAGATAATTGGAAATATTAAAATGATATGAGGCAAAGGTACACTCACATGTTTAATAATTAAATAAAATAAAATTCCAGTATGTAATTTCTAAAATGTGGGATCAATGTAACACCACATGATTTTACAAATAAATTTAAAGTAATACATGAGACACTGACTCTCTTAATAATGGATCCTTTTATAAAGAGATAGTTATAAAGTAGCCATTATACATTATTTTTCCACTTCTATGATTTGAATTTCAAAAAAATGGACATCCACTATTTTGACTAGTACATTATTTGGAGTCTGATTGAGCTGGCTTACTGTTATAGTTAATAGTAACATAACATTATGAATAGAAATATGAATAGTAAAATGAATCTTATGAAAAGTAAATCATATTACTATTTTATTTCTTAATTTGATAAGATATGTATATCATGATTAATTTTTCTAGGATTTATAAAATCATCTATAGTTTTAAATTTGTTATTTTTCAAATAAATAATAAATTAATAAATTAATAAATTAATCATATTTAGATAATTCATTTCAATAAAATGTAGTTCATTTATGAATTATACAGTCAAAAATGGTTATGATAATTTTTAGTATTTTTTTGAAATACATGAATTATTGGTGAATAGTTAAAATAGTAATTAATAAAATATGTTATATAAATGAATTTTTTTCATCATGCATGAATAATGGATGATTTAAATTTCCTTTTTATCAAAGTCATATTCCATTATTTATATTTTTTGTCACGTGAATCAAGACTATTCAAATTCTTTAGAACAAATATTATACATAATTATTAATATAATATAAACACCTTCTTTACCCAACTATATTACCACCTTTACCCCCACTTCCTCTCCAAGAAGTAATCATTGATCCTTGTCTTATCTATTAAAAACAATATTCCCAATCTCCTCCCCCACATCCAAGACCACATGGTCTATCTACTATTTCTAACTCGAGGACCTTATGTAGGTTCTCAAGGAGAAGAGGTCGAGAGTTTTAGATCCTCTTTTATTTTCTTGTGTTTTTCTTTTCAATTCATACATTTCATAAACACTATTCTCTTATCCATATCCATGATTCCTGAAGGGTCATTTATTGTATATATTATTAATAGTTTTCATGTTTATGGAAAAATTAATCATCATTTTCCCTCTCATCTTCCACTAATTAGAAAAAATAAAAACATTGTCTGTGATGTGCTGATTTACCTATATCGTGGATAATGTGTTTTAAATATCAATTACATCCAAAAAACTGGTTTTAAATCAATATTATGTGTTGAAATATATTATAAATTTTATGATATATCTTTTTATGTTTTATGGAGTAATCATATATACATAATATTGTGGAATATAATGAGACTATTTGTGATTGACAAAGAACTGCAAAAATTATCTAAATAGATGTCAATAAATATTTATCTAATGAATCATCCTCATACCATACAACCAAAATTATTTATGGAATAATTTAATATTCTAGAAATTTATTAATTCCATTTCAATCCACTTTTGTAATTTCATTATGATATTACAAGAAAATCAAATAAAAATTGGAAATGGAAATCATGTAATGAATGCTTCCGAAAAATTGGAAAGGAAATAATATTAATAATTAAAGTGAAAATTATTTTATGAAATGATTATATAAGGTGTTATAAATATTAATATTTATCTTTATTATATTAATACCATTTATTTAACCATTATATAAAATTTTTAATCACTTTTAATTAAGATGAACCTCAGGTATGTGAAATCGTCACCCAATTTTCATTCATTGGGTAAACCTTCTACATCATAATTGAAGTGGTATTAATAATTTTGGTGTGATGAATTTTGTATAAATGATGTTTAATTATGTTTATAAATAGTTTATATACATATTCCATCCATTATATTATGTTTAACATCAATTTAATTATATTTTTAAGGGGTCTTTGTTTTAGAATCCTCTTTTAAAATTCATTTTTACCAAATTCAATTGAAATATTTTTATGCAATTATTCATGTATTATTATTATTTTATGGATATTAGAAATTATTTATGAATAAGGGGGGCCTATATCCCTCTCTAACGCATTAGGTATATTTTATTTGGAGGTCAACCATATGGTTACTATATGTGCAGTAGTGATGGTTACAATATAAGGTAGACGTGAAAACAACATTGTAAGGTAGCCGCGGGGGTTACAAATTATAAGGTAGGTAAAATGGTTATAATATTATATATGTAATTCACCAATAAAATATTATGGTTCCATTTATTTTGGTTATTTTTTGTATAAATCTCATCAAAATATCAATTTTTAAAAATTAAGTATATATCAGTGAAAGGTATGTTGGTTTGGAAATGATTTCATACAATTACAAGTATTCATTTAATAATGTTTTTTCATTATTTTTATATACCTTATTGATAATTTTTTGATCATCCAATGTTTAAATTATTTTCACTTTTTATAAGTTTTTTTTACCAAGGAGGAATCCATGTTAAATGTTATTGATATTTGACAGAGAAATCATGTTTTACATGAATTGTTTAATATTTTTTAAGAAATAGACACAATTTTTTTGGAATCCAATGTGTATAATTTTTGAATGTTATCTATATAATATATCCTAATTATATATAATATGAAACTCTAATAGATCCTCAATGTGAAATGTATTGAGTTATTGACTAAAATTATGGATTATGTAATGTTATATGGCATGGTCATTATACATTACCTCTCCTTATATGGATTAAATTTTTGTTTTGAATACCTCTCAATAGATGAACTACTTTTATTTAATTCATTTGAGAAATTTATTTATATTTTTCATTAAAATGTTCATTCAAAATATTCTAGGATAAAAGGTCCTTTAGTAAAATTATTTATGATTTTATGGAGTGTGTTAATGCACCCTGGGTAATTTTGAGTTAATTAATCCTCTCGTATAATCAATGGAGTGGGTTATACAATATAAAGTACATATATAAAAATTTTACATTATAAATAGGATGGACATAAATTAACTATTTGATTTTAAATTGACTTTGTTAAATTACACAAATAATTTTATGTGTGTTAAAAAAATTGATTCCGTCATAATTATTATATACATTGTTATTATTTTTTTATATTAACTCATTGATTTAAATATGAAATATAGTTATTCCAAATGTAACTCTTATAAAAAATATGATTATGGACTTTGTCTCTATCTCTCTATGGGTAAGGATAATAAACCATATTTCATAATATTAAAAAATTCCTAAACCAAAAATATGAATATAAATATCTGGTATCGGATGCATGGAGTTCGATAAATAATATTTATGACTTATATTATTATATTATTATATTAAAATCAGATAAATATGAGCTTAATGTATATATGGGGATCATAATTTATCAGATTTAGATTGATAAGATAAATAATAAAACAGATATTATTTATATTTAGTGTTGGTGGACCCATTGGAACATTATGGAAGATTATTAAAATAAGGCAATTAATCATAATGATAGATTATATTATTTCCTCGTGACCATGTAATATATTATTATTGAGTGATACCAAGTGAAATTTTTGAATGAATGTTATAATAAAAATACCTTCTTAAAAAAATTATATATATAAACGAAACTAAATGAATCATTTATCAACATCAGACAACGTTATCATATAATTGAGAAATTGTTCGAGTCTAAAATTACATTATGAGTTATTATAAAATGCTATTTATTGTTGAAAATTCTAATGAAAAATTAATTCCCCCAAATATCATTCCTAAAGTCATTATCACTGAGGAAAAATTGTTTCTCGTGGATAGTCAATAGTATTTTAAAATGAATCATCATGTTTAATGAATAAAAGTAGATTGTGTTTTCTCAAATAATGGAAATTCATAAAAATTATTTCAAGACTATTGTATAATTATTTATCCATATGTTGAGATAATCTTCAAGGCCTTTTTTATATGTGGGAATCACCCAAGTGTAATTAATTTATAGATTCTTGTTTTGATTCTAATGGCTTAAAATGAAGGATAAATTTCACTATTTTTTCAAGATCATATTTACAACATACTATATGAATCCCGCAATAAGGAAATTTTTATTCATATTCCCCTTTTAATAGGAAATGTGGTGGAATATAATTAGTTTTTCTTCATTTATTAGAAAAAAATAATATATTTTTTTTATCACTAATTTGGATAATTTGAATCTTCTTGAGAAAAATAATTTCAGTTATAATGATTTCATTTATCAAAATATATATAATGTCTTTGATACCATTTAATATAGCATCTTTTTTCAGGTCATAATGTTATATGATTTTAATTAGTTATTTGTTAACTAGAATTTTGATTTATTTATGTGTTTCAATTTTTTTTAATATCTATGTTCTTACTAATGGATTCATTTTAGGATAATCATTTGTTGGATAGGGTGATATACTCTATTCTATTTTACTCATCAATTTCAAAGAATATCCTTATAAAAATATCTCTAGAATGGTTGAATATAGTAATTTAAAAACTGTTAAATATGGAATGGGTTTGGTTACAATAAAACTTCTATTATGGTCAGGATCTCATAACATTATACCAAGTGTTTAAAAGGACAATTGAAATTCTATTGAGAATATTCTATAACTATAAATAGGTCTAAAGTAAAAATTATTAGTTAAAATAATTAATAATTCATATTTTTTTTAAAAACAACACAGATTTATGAAAATAAAAATTCATTAAATGATTGATGTAAAATAGTTTTTCTTTTTCATATTTAACTTTGATTTAATATTTTGGGGAAATAAGTAATTGTGAACATATGAGGGAGTCTCACGTTCAATTCTTATTCAATTTTCATCATAAAAATTTATGTATCTCTGAATCTTTTGTTGGGTCTATCTTATTAATATAATGATTATTTGTATTAGATATGACATTTCATAGTATAATATTGGCCAACTTTTTTAATAAAAAATCTTGGTTATTATATTATTAATTTAAATTTAAATGTATAGATTTTTTTCAAATTTTATTTATAGTCGTATACAATGTCTGTGGATAGAATAAAAGAATAATATGAGATTGATATTAAAAATAGAATCCATTTCTATGATTCAATTCATCTTATTTTAATATTCATTTTTCTCAGTAATGTTTCTATTTCAAGCTATATTTTGAATTTCGGTTTTCATAAGATTCATAATATGGGAATATTAAATTATTTTTACTATTCTATTTGGCATGGAAAATTTCTTTTATTATCCTCTATTTTTTGAATGTATATATATAGTTCTATTATTTTTTATCTTCGGTTATAGATGGATAATTAGATGGCTTATCTAGTATGATGATCAATGAAATAAAATGAAAGAATTATAGCCTTTGTCATCTATATATTTTAAAAAATATCTACGTCAATTCACTATTTTATTTCAGATAATAATTGTATAATTTATATTTCTACCATCATATTCTCATAAATTCTAGTATACAGATGATATTTTCATTATATTATCATATATATTGATTACATTCCGTATAATAATTTATTTAATAATAAATCAATGCCTTTTCATAAAATCTCTATCAAGCCACATATACCTTTTTCACACACTACTATATTATGTAATGTAGTATAAAAAACTATTAACTAGTTTATAATTAAAAATGATTTAACTTTCAAAGGAATGTATTTTTCTTTTGTGAAAATATAATTAATATTGCATTGATAATTTATCATTTTTCTTCCAATTTTCAATGGTCTTATGATGATTTGTTTCTGATATATTGAATCTTTTGTTTCCTGTTATACTAACTTTGTGGATATGGTGAAATATTTATTGAATTTTATTCTTATAGATTTTTTTAATCATCTCTACCTATATTGTGGGTGATCTATTACATAATATTATTCAAATATAGGAAAACTAAAAGTCTGAAGGAGCATATATCTACCTAATAGTAGTAAAATATACAATCACTTCTACAATAATGTTTCAAAAATTATGTGTGTATATATATATTGAATACCAATATTGTTATTTATATGTTAAATAGATAAAATTTTGTAGGGAATTTGTGAACATCAAATTATATACTACTGTATTTTTAAATATTCTTACGTGAAGCTAGCTGAAGATGAACATGGATGGTGTGGCTAAATAAAATATTAGAATTATGGGAAACTGTAAAATTATTTGGGGCTCAACATTTAGTTTTATAATATTTGACTATTACACATGCATTGAACAGTTTTTAGATGAACATGAAATATAGTATGAAATAGAAAGTTCTATATTTGTGAATGTAATCCCATGAATCTAACTATGGTTATTGGTTTGACTCTAAATATCTTGTTTTAGAAATTAAATCTATAAAAATAGAATTCAATATAAATCTCATTCCACGATTGATTGAATAAATATAATTTCCCTCATAAATTAATCATATGTTTTCAAATATATATAAGTAAAATAATTTCTAGGATTATTCTAATTTAGAAATTTGGGCTTCCTGTAAATCATTTTTCTAGATAGACCACATCATTTTGGAAATGAATATTTTAATTCAAAAGGATAATGATGAATCATATATTTTATAATTCATTTGGTCACTACATTTTTTATACACGATCCTGATTACTTCCTTTTAAAATCTAATTCATACAAAAATAACTTTTCATGCACACAGATCACATAATAGAGACACTCATTTAAAATTAGCATTTATGAAAATATTTACATTAATATATATAAATTAATATGATGTATTCAAATAAATACTTTATGAATAGTATTTTCTAGGAATTGTTTTTCGTTAGAATTGGTTATATAAAAGAATTAGAGTCTAAAATATTATAAAAAGGAAATAAATAAATTTTATCAAAAAATTATCATAATTATGTAAAACATAACTAATGAAACTATATACCGTTTATATATAACGTCACCTAATTCGTCCAGGGATGAACCAAATAGTCTCATTTGTGTTGATGAATACCCAAAACAAATTGATTTTAGGGATTCAAATATAGATATTTCATATAAGATTGACTGATTATTATTTTATTAACATTGATTATAATCATAAAAAAGAATTGATTTTTTAAAAGTATCCACACTATAAATTTTTCTTACCTTACTAGGATATGATTATTACATTTAAAATAATTATATTTTAATTTTTATTAATAATGGATTGATGATATATTAAAATTTTATTACATCTTACAATGTTTTAATTATTATACTCGGACATGTGTCTTCAAATCATTCTTATGATGGGAATTGATACATTCTAAAAGAAAATTAATAAATCAAAACTTTTTTCACTCCATAGAATTAATTTTAAATTACTGTAATATATATCTACAATATTCATGAATATTAGGATCAAATTTGTGTCCATTTATTCTCAAACAAATCATAAATTCTATTATATAAATTTCTCTCAATGTTACCTTATAGAACATAAACAAGGTAATGTAAGGTGATTGAGTTCAAAAAATCAAGAATGAATAATATAGTCTTATAGGTAATAGTTTATTTCACATCAGTGTCTTTAAAATAAATATAGTAAATTAAATTTTTAAATTTATTCATTCATCACAATAAATTTAAAACATTATATATTTTATAATTTATTAATTTATTAATTTTTCCCAATATTAAAATTATGTATATAATATATATATTAATCATATAACAATGTGATCTAATTAAACCCATTTTTATGTCACACTATAAGGAAAGTAGTATTTTATTATTGATTAATAAAAATAGTTGAAAGTGAATCCATAAGATCACTACGAGAATTCATATGGGTGATAATAGAATACAATTTTATTTTCATAGATATAAAAACATTCATTCTACAACAATGTCATAAAATCCCTTATGAATGAAAAATATATATTCCATTATCATGTATAATCTTTCAACTATACATATATATAATTAAAACTTTGATAAATAAAATAAAGCCTATAAAAAACAGAAGTATATAAACACAAATATCAATGACACCATTAAATTTAAAAAAATCCTCAACACATAATGACCTAATAAGACATTAATAATTTCATTATAATAATAAAATACTAAATAAATAAATATAAAATTAATGTTAATCAACCTAGGAATCATGAAAATGAAAAATACTATCGAAGGACCAATTATTATTATAGAAGAATATACTAGGTAATTGATATGTATTTCACCATGACATTGATGAAATCAATACCTACAGAATATAGTCAAAATAAATGAGAATATGAAAAGGAAATGAAATAAAAAAGGACTAGGTTGAAAAAAAACAAACAAACAAATTAAAAAATACACTTCATTTTACCTTTAATACATAGAGGTAAATGGTTATATCTTGAATGTTTTGAGAGACATTCCCAAGAGGGGTATTTTATAATATAATATTTTTGTAGGGAGGTTCTGGTCATGTGTAAAATAAAAGTATTGAAATAATACTTGTTTTCCATTATTTTTTATTTATTAAAAAAATCTATGTAATCAATTATATTTTATATGGTGTCATACTAGTTTTCTAGGGGAAATATAGTGGCCACATATCCACCAGTTAGAAACCAAGCATTTAGTGTACCTCTAATTGTATCTATGTTGTTCTTATACAGAAAACACCAACATCCTTCCATCCATATTCATACAATATATCTCTTATAGCTATTTGTAACTCCAAATTTAAATTTAATAGAAACTCAAAATAATAATTTTTTTGACAATAATTCTCAATCTAAGACCAAACATTAAAAATTAAAATTCTATTTATACTTCATTCTATATTTTATTTATAACCATTGTGACCAACAATAGGGGAATTAAATCATCACTATATGATTCATAAAAATAATTATTCTCATGGATGATCATTTATGTAGTTGACTAGATTATTTATTTATTTTTATTTCAATTTAATAAGACATAATTACACAGTCACATTCACACAGATATATAAATCTGTGTGTGTGTGTGGATACAATCGTAAGGAAGTTTTTGTGGTGGTTTATTAGGTTCATACAAACCACATCTTAGGCATCATCGAGAAGTGTTACAAAATAATTGTTCATGATAAACATAAGGTAAAGGTTCATATGTTTTGTTTGAAGTAGAATAGGGTTATTGTGGTAGAAATTAAAGATTTCATTAATGTTTCCAGTATTATTATATATATATATATATATGTGTACTGTAAGTATATTACAATTTTTTTATTTGGGAAAATACCTTTTGTATGATTGGACTCTTTGTGATACAGTTAATTTTTTATGCCTTATATAGCATATTGGTTATATATAATACACTTTTCATTATATTATTACCTTCTACATTGGATATCGCTCATTTTTTTTCTAATTCATTTCCATGGGTACTATAACCCCACTATAAAAACACAGACCCTGACTACTAGTTGGTATCCTCAATCATATTTTGAGGCATTTTTTAGGTCATCATCACTTTATCAGGTGTATTGTTTTAGCATCCCAATATTGTTATATAGTGTATTTGATATAGAATGAATCATAATATAATATATTACAAAATATGACATATAAATATTTATTGAATATTGAAAAGGGTTTCTACATTGATGATGGGATGTATAATCTTTGTAAAGTATAATATTATTTTTATGTGATATAAATAATATATTATACCAACATAATTTGTCTTAATTTGTTTTTAAAAAATATTGTGTTTTACTCCAGATTATGAAAAATAGTTTTTTCACTATGAGTTAATATGTTATAGAACATATATAATAATTTCTAAATTTTAGGACATAAAAATAATATCTATAACATATGTTATATTAATATCATATTCAATGAGTAAAATGGGTTTTTTTAATTTATTATAAAATAATGTATCGAAAGAATCCAAGACTAAGATCTGTGAAAAAAATATAGTGAATCATTTGATATTTGATAATTACATTTCTTTACGATTTAATATTTCTTTTCTTTATTAAATATCTTTTAATACAATCATTTGAGATTTATGTAGTTCAATTTAATAGTTATTATTATATTTTTTAAAGAATTAATGTATTCAAACTAGGTAAAAATGATTTATTTTGAAAAAAATGGCAATGATTATTTTATGAAATTGATATGAAATTATATAATATAGTCGTGATATGATTTAATAATATAAATACAATTTCAAGAAATGATTATAAATGATATTATTCGTTATAAAGTTTTATTTCACAAAATTTTTATCTATTATAATCAATGTAAATTACTAATAATGATATATGAATCATTAGTGTAAAAATTTATTTATAATGATTAAAAATAAAAGATTAAAGGTAAAGTAATTGGATTATAATGTAAATCATTATAATTTATTTTTATATCTTTCTCTATAATTAATGAAATATTACATTATTAATATAGTAAAAAAATATTTTTTGAATCGTTATATACTTTAATAATAAATTAAATATATATATATATTAGATTAATAATATTTGATATCATTAAATTTGATGACTATCACCAAGATAATGTTTCCAATATGGAAAGAAGTTTAATTTATAATAAATTTGATTGTTAAAATTGATTCATTTTAAAAGGGTTTGTGTAAATAATATGTTTAATATGATCATACATTTTCTTAATTGTAATGTATTTCATGTTTTTCAAGTATGAAATATGAAGAAACTTATTTACAAATGGTAAGAGATTTATTTGATGTACCATAAATATGATGAAACAAATACAAAACCTATAATGGGTTAATTTCATTTTTGTTGTGAACGTTAAAATGGATTAATATAATATAATGTATCATAAATAAATTGTTTACTATAGGAAAAAGTTATATTTTGGTAATGTATGGGATATTTTCCCAAAAAATGTTATTTACATCCTCATAAAAGGCATGGTATTTTTAATAGGCTAAATAAAACCCATCTGATATATATTAAACAATTATTTAAACATCCATAAAAATAATATATAAAATATTTATTAAATATAACAATAAATTTATAAGGATGTTAATTGGATTTCTTTTCATGATATTTCCAAATTATGTGGGAACATTTTAAGAATAAAATTGATTTTATTTGTAAACAAAAAACTATTATAATTTTTATAGAGATATTAAATACTACTGTCAATAACAATAGTTATCATTTTTGTTTTATTTGACTTCTACTAATTGGAATATATATAAAATTAAATATAAAATTAAAATGAAATGTTTCAAAATATTTGGTCAAAAAACATAGAAACATTAAAACATTAATTTATGAAATGTAATTTTTTTCATATAATGATTATGTATTGACTATAAAGATTAACAATATTGTATCATAGTAATTTAATCTTATTTTATAAGAATTTTTGTATTACTAATGACATTAGTGTCTGATTTTTTTAGATATTCTCATGATGACCTAGTAGTTTTTAAATGGGAAGAATGAAGTTTCAAAGACCTATCGATATATCATTGATTTGGTTAATATGGTCACTAATATTTATTATATTGCATGACTGGTTGTTATAAAATATTATATTGGGATACTTATATAGAGGATTAGAATATAATTATATATCATGATATATAAATATATATTAAATGTATCATTGAACTAAAAAACTATATATATTAACCTAGATTATGATGATAAATAAATAATTAGATATTAATGACTTTGTTTTATCTAATTTATGGTAATTATATGGAAATATGAATAGTAGTGGAATGTTAAAAACAATATGATTAGTTGTTAAAATGACATGAAATACAAACATATGATAAAATAGGAATTAATAAGATGCGATTATTAATTATATTTATAAATAAAACCAAATTTTAATAATATTATCTTTGGGTTACATCCCTGATATCATCATGTTAAGGAATGTGGGATTTCTTTGTATATAATCCTTTGATTTTAACATAATTATAATCCATACTAAGGGATTTTATTTAAAAACCACCTATAAAAAATTCACCCCAAATATGAGCTTTATCATTATCCCCCACCATTGGATTGGGTTTTAATTCTTCAGTGAGAAAATTCTCAATATTACATATTTATTTCAGTTGTGGAACCACTATTTCATATTTCTTCATGCATCCTCTATTATAGGTCATATCATACACTAGAAATAATCTATTTTAGGGTATTTGATAGGATAAAAATAATCCTTTAATCAAAATTTTTCTATTAATTGAAATTTAATTTTTTCTTTAGAATTTTTCATTTTTTTATTCTTTTCCATGTTCACTGCTTTAATTCAAATTGTTAGACCATCTCATTTATTTATCTTTTATATATTATATCTGTATTTTAATGATTTATTTTATGATTCTAACATGATTTTTTATTTGGGGAAATTCATTTTGAATCACAATTATATTCCCCCAATGAAAGAAATATTTTTATTTCAACCCAATGAATTTTATTATTGAGAATCTTTTATTTACATTTGTCATATGAATGGAGGATTTCCTAATGACACTTAAAAATCCATCGATGTTATAATTTATATACCTATTTATATATTTAGAAAATTTATAAAATAGCCCATTAAAAACATTCCTTTAATTTATTTAAATAGTTGATATTTTATTTTATAACATTTTATTCCACCATTTAGCTCATGCGTTTTGAGAATACAAACACATAGTGTGTAAAAAATCCTTCATAGTTGAATTTTACTTCCACGATTCTCCATGTGTTGTATTTTCCTAATTTTTTATAAATGAAAAATTCAATTATGGATACAATATTTTTTCATATTACACTAATTTATAATTTAATGGAAGGTTGTACATCCTTTTTATTAACTTTTAATAACATTAACTTCTATTAATGATCCTTGATCATATTGTACTTCTCATTTAATAGGGAAGAAATATTTTATATCAATTTTCTATCTTTACTTTCATATGTTATGCTCTCCATGATATGTGTTATGAGAGGGGTAATACCTACCATTATCAATTTAATGAAAGCTATTTTTCTAGTTTTATAGTGTGCGTGTTCACTAAGAATTTCACTTTTTCCTTTTATCATGGAATCCAATTTTCGGATGTATTAATTCAAGAACACCATTAATTTCATTAATAATGTACTTTATTTAACTATATCGTATATTAATGTATATAATTACTCATACATAACATCCCATTTATGAAACATTTTATGTAGTAATGACATTTGGTATTGGTTACTACATGAGAACTCTTTCAGTTGAAAACTATTTGTTTCCACATTATACATGAACTATCAAGATAATTCTTCCTTGAAGTGGAAAAAGGTTCTCTAAAAGTATATTTATCCTATACAATAATATAATAATAAAATTTTACATAGATATAAAATACCCATACATTAGTTGTTTTGTTGTTATTTTTTGTATTTTCATTATAGTTATCCACTTTTTTCCATCGTTATAGGATACTAAAAATTTGATTTGAGCAATTTTTACCCATTTCTCTAGAATTTATATATACATAGTTGGTAGACATTACACACGTTTTTACCAACTAATTTTTAATATAACCTTTCAAATCATGTAAAATTATCAAATTAACTACAATAATTAATAGTCATATTCAATAACTCATTGGATATGCTATTGTATAATATATTTTGGGACTCTACATTATCTATTAATTAATATTTTTTTCTCAAATTAACATATCATTGGATATATACCAAAACCTTTTCTCCCAAATCATATAAAAAAATGAATACATTATCTTTTTCATCCTAAAAATTTTGTACAACTGAAAGATAGTGTAATTATCATTGAATACATGTGTAAAAAATCTAAAAAAATACATATAGAAACAATGGATAAAATTTTAAATATAATACCATATATAGTGACTATTAAAATTTATTTCAGCAAATGAGTTGGTTTCAAAGTTCACATTGAATTAATATTTTGTCATTAATTTTTGAGAAATTTGACTTTCAAAAACTATAACCTCTTAGAAATGAATATGTATAGTAAATATTCTACCCCTTTCTAAATGTAACTAATAACAAGGGAAAATATTCCATAATTTTACGATTAAATACATGATAAGTTTTACATGGTTGAAATATATTGGGTAAGAACATAAGGATACAAATTATATTTTGACGGTGTTGAAGAATCCACATTAATCACATTTAGTAGATAAATGTTTTAGGCCATGTTAAACATATTCAATGGAAAAGTATACATATAAGGTTCAAGAGAGAATCACTATTAGTCTGAGGAACAAACTCTCTTTTTATCATTGTACACTAATTTTGTGAAGGTGATAACCTATTTATTAATGTGAGGGTCTCTTTATGTTCATCGTGATAGTTTTCTTACATGAGAACTCAATATTTTATGCTTCTATGTGGTTTTTTAGACTTGTATTATAATCCTTGGTAATGAGATCAATAAATCAATGTGATGATTTATTCATTTTCTACCTCAAAACACTCTAGTAGTAACTCTTATTCTAAATTATTATATTTATTAATGAAATTTTGATGTTTCTCTTTATATTCATCAAATAAATTTAGAAATTATATATTTATATTCACTTATTTGGTTTATAATTCAACAAAAACATCAGTACATGTTGTATTTTACTCTCCTTCAAATCCTATTATACTATATATTTGAATCATTTTACATAATTGTTTCTATAAAATACAAAATATTTATATATATATATATTCATTAAGTATACAAACCAAAATTAGATGATATAAATTCATCATTATACTTATAATACCCCATAAAAATTCCATGTCTGACACAAATTTTACTATGGTAAATAAATGTATAGGAATCTCACACAACCTCGAAAAATTTATAGATAAATTTTTTATATAAATTCTATTGAATATATCAAATAAATTATTTTTATCATATTGATTTAATGATATTTGATAAAATGGTGTGATATTTAATTTTATCAAGTTCATCATGGTGTGATTATATTGAATACAATATGATGATTATTCATATAATAAATCCACAATCATCATTCAAATCACATGTATAAAAAATTATGTTATTACAGTGTGATCATGATTTAAACTCGATATGAAATTCATCATCAGCACACGATAACATCCATATTTTGACACTTTAACTATCCGATTTTATGATTTATAATTAATGTATTGATTTGATCATATATTATCCTCCAATAATATTTTATTATTTATGTTGTCCATTATATAATATCATGTATACATAAAAGTACAAGTCTAATTTCTTTCACAAATCAATGTATAATTCAATACATATCAATATTTTTTATAAAACCCTAACATAATCAATAATTATTCTAATGTATAATATTTTGAGTCCAGTTAATTTAATATATTTCCTTTTAAGTGGTAAATAATCTTAAATATCAATGAGATCCTCTAAAATATTACTTTTTAGTCTAAAATACCCTTATGTATTACAATGAATAACAATACATTTATATTTATTTTATTCAAGTTTACCCATATGTATTAAAATGAATCACAATAATTTTTTTTATGCTTGGATGATCATTTTGTATTAGTAATATTTTTAGAACATTTACATTCATAGTAAATATTCATAGAATTGGTTACCCGTATGTATCTTCCTCGTGAAACATACACATAAAATTGGGTTTATTAAAATACAAATTTTTATATTATTATAATTTGTACAATTGAAATAATGAATTGATGACCATTACATATCATCACAGTTACCTTTATTTATTATTGGGGATTATAACAATTTTCCATTATACCATAAAATATAATGTCTTGATATTAGGTATTATCTTTGCAACATTTACATTTTGGAAATATCCATTTTAAAGCATTATATTATTTTTTTACCTTTAAGTATAGTTTTGTGTTTTTTTAATATTTTGATATTTCTTCCTGGGCTACACATAAATGTACAAGTAATGTTCTATGAAATTGACTAATTTTTAAAACTATAAACATTTGCATATTTTCTCCAGGTTACCATTGTATATAATTAATTTTTTAAAAAAATACTCTAGATTCTAGATGACACTTATACATCACCTCATGTATTTTTTGTATCACACAATAATATAATGTATCAAAATCTGAATACTTTACATATTGGGCGATTTTTCAATTTTGCTAGAAATATTCTCAAACTCTAAGAATTAAATATAGAAAATTATTATATACATTCTTATAGATACTTTTAAACAACATTTAAGTTATACAATATACAACCATAACAACATATATAATCAAAATTTAGACATAAATACCATAATTATTCAACTCACATACTTCAAAACACCATTATCAATCAACTTCTAGAATGACTTTTATAATGTCTATTCCATTTATAATTGTATTTAATTTCCATGATTCATTCTAACTCATATTTTAAATATAATTTTCAATTAATTATATATAATTTTTATAAATCAATAATAACACAAATAATAATTATAAACAAACAAACAGAAAAACTTCTAGTTTTATAATTTTGAAATTTTATATTTGTTTATTAATATTACTATATATTTTAGACTACATTATCAATATAAATTAATTATTAAATATATATCTATATATATAATTTATCCCACTCCCCCTTTATTAAAATTGAAATTATTTTCCCTCTATTGGATACTTATTTTCAGTCCTTCTCCAACATTTTGTGTTCTTTAGTTATACCTTTATATTCTTTCCACTCTATTTATGAATATTATATATATTAAAATTCAAAAAATCAATCAATGTTTATATATGTTATACATGAACCATATTTTTAATGATCTCAATGATAGTTTCATTAGGACAATCTCATTCAAAAAAATTCAAAATCCTGCTTTTTAATTTTTTTTATCCATCTTAGTGAAGAAATAATTTCAAATAAAACTGATACCTCCCAATAACATCATTCACATTAGATTATTTAGACCATGTTAGTGATTAATGGAAAAATATTACCATATTTAAACATTTATAAATAAATATTATCAATAGAACTATATGAACTATTTTACTCCATTAATGTTGTAGGTTATCCAAACCATAGAATAATTAAACCTATGGAGATTTTACCAATAGGATAACATTAAATTTTTACATCACCCTTAATTCCTATTATTTGAAAAAAGTCTTCAATATTTTCATCATTCAATAGTCCATTAGAAATGTTTTATTAAAAAATTATTTAATCCTACTGATTCAAAATAAGGATTATTAAACATTAAAAGATGTCGAGAGCATCAATGTTTTTAATGTCACACGCTTGGTTCCAAATGATCTTTCATCAAAGAATCATGATATTTCAAGTTATTCAAAAAAATATCTTGTGATCTTAACAAAATTACACAAAATCATTTTATAATAATCAATGAATCATAAATTGTATAAGTCATAATACATGTTTTATCATTTGAAAAAATGACGATTTTGGGAATACAATTGATATAAATTTTCATTCATTGCTCTTATGTATTATTATTTCCTTTATAGTTCATGAAATTATTTGATTTATTGACACTACATCCATCATAATGCTTTTACTTTTTTCACTGTGTAGTGGGATAATTTTTCACATAAGTAAACCACATTTTGGTGACAAAACATTCTTCCAAAAACCTCCACATATCAATAAATCATAATAACCAGATACCTCATGTTTAGAACATGAAACATTAAAATTAAATTCCATACTTTTACTACTTCATCTCAAATTATTTTTGAAGCTTCTTTAGGGGTATTATACCACTAGAAAAATTATATTATAAAATATATTGATCACCCATGTAAGACTTTTTCCTCATGATATATGATATAATAATATTGGACCACTTTAAATATAGTCGAGGATGAATATATTTTTTACATACCCATCTGAGTATGTAATTAAATATATATATATTATATTTAATGTGTTGGATTTACATAATATTTTTCAGTTTGATGAGGCATTCAATCAATTTTAACTTTTTTAGACATAACACATATTGTGAACTAAAATATCATTGAATTTATTTTTTTCATCTTGTTTCCCAATACCAAAATCACTCCCTATGTATCGTATCCCACCATAAATTATTAATTAATTGAATAAATAATTAAATAATACAAAATGATGAGAGGGATACATCATAAACATACTCATGATGGGGAATGTGATTGTACATGGCAATCCCACCCTCGGATTATAACATTTATAAAAGACATTATAGTGGTTATTCTACAAATATAACTTATAAACACTTTACTATAGATATAGTATTGTGAGATCGATATATCCTCTAGTATATTAATTACTTATATTGTGTAATCAGTTCCACTAGTAATAATTTATTCTTATTTTATGTTTCCTTATTCATGTAATATTTATTATTTTACAATGAATGATTTACATAAACATGAATCTTACATATTTTGATTCATTCTATGAATAACGTTGAGTATGAGTGAAACATTATCAGTTATTGTTTCCCCATTCATTATAGTCTATAATTATTTTCCTCAAAATTTTTGAAAATGTTTTCCATACCAATAAATTTATTTTTCATTATGATTTATTTTTTATTTTCTATAGGATTATATGATTTCTTTATTTAGATTATATATTCTTTAATTATAAAATTATATTATATGTTACTAGTATTAGAATGAATAAAGAATATTAAATTAAAATGAAATCTCATTTTTTCCTTACTAGGTTGAGATATTTCAAATAAAATATTTTATTTCATCATTGAGCCTTTGGGAATCTATATAAGAAATTACAGTGTTTCTGAAACATCAACATATGAATAAATAATAATTATACAATTCTTTGCCAGTTTTGAAAGATGAATTTAATTATAATATTTCATTTATTTATTTATTTTATATTCCTATTCTCCCATAATCCTCTTCATGGTACTTCCATAAAATCTATTTCTACCATTTTATTTTCATTCAAGGGAATTAACATTAATTAATGATCACTGATAATATTGACCTTATAACTTAATAGGGAAGATATCATTTAAAATATTGACCAAGGTTACATTATTTTGATTTTATCATCTCATAAAGTTAATTATTTATAACAATAATATATGAATTTAGTTATTTCTAGTTGGACATGTTTCTGTAATATAATCTTCAGGATCTTTGTGTTTTTTACATTGACCCAATAACATGACAACCTTTTTAATTATAATTTCATTAATGGAAATATAAAATTTATTTAATATTATATTCTCTATGGACATATCTGATACTAATACATATTATTCCATTTTTATAATCATTAATTGAATGATATATTCGAAAATGAATTTGATCTTATGTTGGTTTTCACATGAACACTCCCTATATTAACAACTAGTATTATTTATTATTTAATACATAAAAAATCATATTATTTTTTTAACTATGATGAAGTTTAATTTTTTATATAAAAGGTATTATTTAAAATGATTCAGGTTATATATTTATTTTTTATATTAACCTAATATACCATGTAATGTGTGGGATAATATTTGAAAGTATTCTTTAATTTTCTATACATTATTTACTTTTCCATTAGGAAATGACACTATGTTATGATCACTATCTTTTCATTAATTATATTTATTTAATATTTTAACTATTTTGAAATAACAAAATAATTTTTTTTCTAGTTTTCAATTTAATATTTCAATCAATGTCAAAAAATAAAAAACCGATATAATGAATATTTTCTTTAATAACTCATTGGATATGAAATAAATTTAATATTATCATCTATAAATGATTCACCACTTCAAATAGAGGAATTATTTTTTAATACATGTGAATAAATCCAAAAATAGATTTAGATATTTAATTCCATGTAGTAAATGTTTTCTATAGTATCACATGATGGGACCACGATGAATAATAGAACACCAGGGGTTGTTGATCAATATGCTCATAAAATTAGAAATTTCTTTTAAATTTAGTCCCCTAGGTCGTTAAGATATCTTCCAATAATTGGAATGAATATGTTTAATCTTTCTTAAACGTACTTTTTATCACACAAAATAAAATTTATGATTTTACTAATTGTAAGGAACATGAATTTGGGGGATTTTATATGGTTAAAAACTATTTTATAATCCAAGTAAATTTAATAAAACAATATGTAATTATACTATGATCTACAATAATAACTTTTTATAAATATGTTTTATTATATCATAATAACTCAATAATATGTTGGGAACCCCTTAAGATGTTATCTAAAAACTAACTACTAATATATATCCCACATCCTCATCCATTTATTTTTTGAAAATTTAGTGTAAATGAAATAACAAGCTCACAAATATGACATTATCTCTCTCTTATAAATGTGAGTTTTCATATTTACACCTCATTATTTTATTCATATATGAAGTGTAATTTTTTCGATCTACTAATCCTATGAATCTAGATGATATCAACAACAAAATAAGAGTCTTTGGTTGTTATCTTTATAAACCATAGATTCCTCATATTATCCAATAGATAAAGATAATTCCAAAATATAATTATCATTTTTTCTTATTACCATATTTAAATGTATTAGAGTAATTTTCATAATTGTTATGAATTATTCCATAAAAAACTATATTTGAATATTTAATAAACAATAATACACCTATTTTAACCAGTGTTTCAATTTATTTTGTGTTATTTATTTAAATGTAATATAGGTATATTTTATAATGTTTTTTAATTCGAAAACACTAAATTTAGGGGTTGAGGTTCTTCTTTAATGTTTTTAATTCCCTACTATCATGCCAAGTGCACCACGTGTTTTAATGACATCAATATAAGAATTTAAATTTGATACAACCTCATAAAATTGTTGTCCTAATCTCTATTTTTAAATTGAATAAAATCATCCTAATAAGTATTGTTATACTCATTAAAACATTATATACTCTAATAAAAAATGATCATCATTTACTTTATATTGATTAAAGTTTAATTCTAATCATTACAATATTAATATCAATTAGATATTAAATCTAAATTATGAATGGAAAACATTTTAAAAAAATCCCTACGATATATCAATATGACACACCATTAATCATGAAAAATCCTTCAAAAAATTTGTAATATTCAGATATTTTCTAAAAAAGAATGAATTTATTTGATCGAGTACAATTTACAGAACACCGAGCTAAAACTAACATGGAATTATTATTTTTTAAATATCACAATTATAACCGGGTGTTAAAATTTGAGGTAATGGATCGTAATAAATTAATTCTAAAATATATATAATGTTTCTACTCATTTATCATCAAATTATTAATATCCTTTATATAAGATAATGATTTTTAGTGAATTCATTTTATTATTCATAAATAATTTCTATTAAAAATAGGAATTAATAATTAATGTGAGTGAATATTATAATTAGTTCATAGACATTTTAAATAATTTATTTTTAGAAATTTATTAATTTTTATAATTCATCATGTCCTAATCATCATAAGATTTATTTTTCTGAAATTTTTTTAAAATATTGATATTTCAATGAATTGTGATTTTATTGAAAAATGTTTAAACATTAAAATTATTTCCAAACTAAAACACCATATTTTATTATATTTAAAATATTACTAGTTCCATTTTATAATACAACTATTGTCTCCGATGTGGCTTTCATACATGAATTTAGTATGAAAGAATTATATAAATTTGAAGTTCATTTTGTAAAAACCATTTCTCAAGAAATCATTCTTATTAAATATTATGTAATATTATGAAATATATAGGTTTTAAATATGGTAAATTTAATTCTATATTTAGAACCAGTGAGTCCATTTTTGAAACCATACAAATTTTGTTTCTTCAATAATGTGTTAATCATGTAATTAGTGATAAAAATAAAATGATAATGATTTTAAAATGATCCGTAATAATTACAAAAAATTATGAGATGAAGCAATTTCATCCATAAAATTCCAATAATTTGTTATATATTATTCAGTTTCAATTTTTGGTTTATAATAACATTTACACTATTTTATATAAATAAAAGCTAAAAATATCAATCTATTGGTTTTTATAACTATAATATTTTTATCATAGTTTAAATAAGATGATATATTTAGTTATAAAGTTATACTTAAATTATAATAAATTTATATTCATATTGGTTGTTTATTTTTTATTTATAGTGAAGAAATCAAGAGATTAAATAATTACACAACAACGATAGAGTTATTATTCAGTATATTGGAAGTTAAAAAAAATTACATATAAAATATTATATTTAATATAATTTAAAGTTAACAATGTGATACAAAAATTATATTGATGAAAATATAATTTCAAGGATCGAATAATTTTGTAAATTTTTTTTCTTTTTTCTTAATGTTACTAATATCAATGTATTAATTAAATCAAAAACTAACATTAACGGTATATTATAATAAATTATATATTAATAAATAATAAAAAATAGTAAAAATATTTTATTTCAACAAGTGATAAATTATTATTTTAGTATAATATTTTATCTGATTATATCTTTTTTGTATTAACTGTTTATATATTTACATTTAGAGTTTAAAAATCCTTATTGACACAGTTTTGTTGAAAAGGGTTACCGAGGGGTTAAAAACATATTTTTCGAGTACAAAGGTGGCCTAAAATTTTAAAAACAATATATTATTAGATTAATATGACCCATAAACACTATATGTTTAAAATTAATCATTTATGATCAATTTGAAATTAAAATGTGTCTCAAATTAATTTAATATATAGTGAAATTCAATGAGTGCCCATGCATTATCAAATATAGGGGAACAATTCCACATTTTTTATACACCTGTAATGCGTTTTGAATTATCAATACCTTCTCAAATACCATTCTATGATCACTCCTATAAAAATAGATGTATTTGTTTTGGAAGAATCCATCATAATATGTCTTTATATGTTGATTAGATAATGTTTTACACCAAATACATATATTTTTTATCAACATGGTTTACTCTTGTTTTTCATCCAACATCATACAAATATTATTGAACAATGATATAATAAAAAACCCAGTATTCACACGTATTGATATTTTTTTTCTAATGCTATACCCATATACTATTCCACTAAATTGAATATCAAACCATCGTTCATGTGTACAGAAAAATACCACCTCATAAACCAATGTAATTATTTTTCCATCACCATATCCCAAGGAGGGATCATAATTATTTAATTAATGTTTAATGATAAAATTAATTATAAATTCTTCATTATCAAATGATAATATATCATTGATTATATTACAATTCTGTTCATTGAGAAATTATAACATCATTAATGTGTACATGTGGAAAAACTCTTTCATAGAGCGATGTAATTCATTTTTAATCACAAAAACTCATGGAAAATATATATAAGTATTTGTAAAATGTTATAATGATATATATTGTTTTTTATTGTTTTTTATTATAAATTAATACTTACTATCATTCGATAATGATCACTAGAATATATAATAATTACACTTGTGTACATACAAACTATCATATCCATGATTTTAATTTATTTAACTTGAAAATAACCTGTATTAAAATGATAGATCTAATAGTATAATGGTCAATAAAAATAATATATAATTCATGATTATTATTCTACAAAAAATGGTATTATGGCCACATTAACCACATTCATCCGGGGAAAGTTATTTATGATAAATGAACTAGATATCATTACGCTCATTATATGAATTTAATGGATTATGTAATTATATATAACACAGTAATAAATGATATAAAGAATAAATAAACATGAAAAAAGTTCTATAATGTACCAAATTATTATTATTTTTATTTAGGATGATAAATAACACATGAGATGAGGTAATAGCATGTTAAGGGAATTTCAATTATAATTTATCTTTTAAAGTATATCATTTCAATAGTTATTATATAGTTTATAGGAATAATTATATTTACATATATGAAATGATTGGAATTTACCACCTCCATGATTCATTAATAAATCGACCCGTCCTTTATAAGATTTTAATTTTATTTTCAAATGAATTAGATTCATTGTTATTTTCTAAGTTTTTTATATTTTAATAAATTATTAACATTGAAATTGTTTCAAAGGTTTTCAAAAATCAATATTTTTACGCAATGTTTTATAGTATATAAAAAAAGTAGAAATGAACATTCATTATTTAGATATATGAGGACAAATAATCTTAGCACTAATATAAATATGATTTCTTGTTCGGATTCCTATATAGGCCTTCATTTTTTCATCAAGTAAAAAATACCACTGATTAATTTTTTTAAAAAAAATATTTATTGAAAATAGGTTTTTATTAATAAATTGAATTTTGAAATTTGATATGATTTGAACAAGTTTTTTAATGTTCTTTTTCAAGGGTATAATTAATGATATATCCCATGGAAAGGGTTTGTGATGATTTTAATCCTATTATAGTTCATGGGTGATTATATTATAACTTCTAATTTTGGTGTTCCTTGATAGAGCCCAAATAGAATAGGTTCTAGAGAGGTGTAAGTTGACCGTATGATTATTAATTTTGTAAGATTAATATGGTAATGATCTACCACAACACATAGATTTTTTTCTATGAATGAAAATGAATTTCCCTGGAAATATTATTTATCAAGAGGTAATATAAATATATTTTTAATGAAAAAATGAGAATATTTGTAGATAAACTGTTTTAAAATAATTTTTTTAATTTTTTTACATTTTTTTAACAAGACTAATGGATTTTACTTTTTTATTCTACATAATGAGATTTTATTCACATCAATCATTTTAAAATATTTTTATAGTGTTTCTGGATGGGTAATGAAATGTGAAAATGGATGTTGAAGATAGAATAATTTGTTATAGAACGAAATAATATATTATTATATTGATTTTATATTTTTGAAAAACTAGATACTAATTATATATTTCCACTTTGTAAAATATGTTGTGCAATGTAATATTTATGATCAAGTTTCCTAAATAGTAATACTATAAGATCATTTTGAATGCATTTATGGGAAATATAGTCTAATGTAACATGAATATGTTTTATTTAAGGACCTATAATTATTGTTTGAATACGATTATGGATTAGATAAATTTAGTGGTTATGATGTTATTTGGGAATAACATACCAGTCTTTCTATCCCAAATGGTTAGTATGATTAAGAGATTCATAGTCATTTTTGATATATCAAAATTGTTTTAAATAAAATGTATAAGGACTTATTAGTTTTTATCATCCCATAATGATTGTTTATTATGGATTTTTTATAGGATCACACTAACATTTTTTGTTTTAGTAAATGGATGGATCCATTAGGAACAAATGTAAAATTGTATTAGAAGGAAAAAGAGTTGGATTCTAGAACTATAAACTGGAAGGAATACAATCTATTTTGAAAACTAGATTGGTTATTCTACACAAACTATCAAGGTAAACGCTTAAAAAAAACATATGTGATTTTTTTAATGTATCAAATTCAAATTAAATTTAATCCATATTTAATTTTAGGAGATTAAGATTATAATGTTAAATATATTCAATGTCATATGTGTCAATAACATGGAAATTAAAAGGTATGAATATTTATTCAATTTATTTTAAGAATTCATGTTATATGGGAAATGACATCTAAAAATAATAATTTTTCGAGGAAAAAAAGAAGAATTAAGTGTTCTCCATGAATGTAATGATTATCTATGCATGGTTTCATATGAATGATTAAAATTTGGGTAGAATTACCATTATGTAAATCGATTCACTTAGGGTAAGGATCATGAATGAGATCATAAGTATTGTATATATTATTTTATATCATTACCTAGTTCTATTATATTTAATAGTAAGGAAAATAAAATATACATATGAATGGTACAATTTTTTTCCTGTCATATGCATTAACATTGATGAATCTTGGAAGATGATTAATAATTATTTATAAGATAATGATATTAAGGAATATCATTTAATATCATGGTGTAGGGATTATGAAAAACATTGAATGATTAAGGTGTCAAATATCAAGTGTTATGATTTATATTTAGACTTAAAGAATGATCAAATGTTTAAAATCATTGGCAAACTTTTGATTTTTGGTGAAATTTGGGATTATTGTATTATTTTTGGTAGATGTTTGAGGTATATATTAAAATTATGTTTACCATGTGAAATTTTATTTGGGGAAGAATATTTTTTTTTCATTTTTTTGGACAAAAGTTTAAAAGTATGGATAATATTTAGGCTTTCTATGTTCTTTGATTTTGTGGTAATGATAGGTTTTTTGGGATGATATATGTTATGAGATAATCATTGAGGTTAAAACACATAATTAACCTTTAATATAATGAAGGAATTTTAAGTTTTTTATCACATTTTTGGGGAACGTTATAAGGATTTTATTTTAGTATAAGGAAATAGGAACGGCCTGGGGATTAATATTGACATCAACAAAATCCATTACTATTGAACCAATAATTGAATAGTGAAAAAGGTAAATTAATTAGAAAAACTAAAATACAGATATGTTTAAAAAAATATTTAATTTTAAAATCTAGGGGCATTATTTGTGAAATATTGATAATTTAGTGAAGTACCTTGAAATTTATATCATCTGAAGCTTATCCATAAAATTTCATTATTTCATCCATGTTTCATGAAAAAAATGATAAATAAGTGAAATTTCTAGAAAATCTATCATGACACCCTCCCACCAAAGATGCCCCTCCTGAGGTGGAAATGGTGAAAGGGAGATAATGACCCCCGAGTCCCGCCTCCAGTAGGCCCCAGGGCGGTGACTTGCACCAAGGGTATGAGTTTTCGCAAATATGGGAGGCATTACCCTTTTTATTATTTAAGATCGGGAAATAGGACAAGTCAACCACCAAAAAAGAAAATAACAAGTGTATAGAAATAATACCAAAACAGTCCCACATGCATGATTAAATAGTTCTGAAACACGGTACAAGTATAAGAAATCTCAAAAATTACAATACCAAAAGAAACAAGAGTACAACAACAACATCAACTCCAACTGTCCCGACTAGTAGGGTCCCGCACGTCCCTAGTAGTCCTACTAGAAACCTGAATGTAAACGTAGGGTGACCATACAAGTATACTCAGTAGGGAAACCTAAATCTCTCATGCACAAGTGGGGAGACATCCTAATGTCCCATGAGAACTATAGAAGAAACCTAGAAAGGAATTCTATGCACCCAATCTCACCAGCCACACTCAAAAAAACACAATCACAACAGGTAATAGTATATAAGAACACGAGTATTGGGTACCCTGCACCATTTCCCACTTGTTAGCTGCTCTTCCTAATGGCGAACGTCCTGACGCTACCACACTCTTCCCTCCCGCACACACCTGGAACTAAATAACCACATAACCCACCCACACACACCTGGGCCTCACAACCACATATCCCGCCAGCACACACATGGGCCTCACAACCACGTATCCGGCCCGCACACACCTGGGCCTCATCTCGATGATTTTTGGGAAACAGTAAGACCTTCTCGAAAAGTCTTGTGCTAAAACCACCCCAATTGAAACCTACCTGAAGAGTCTTGGGTATAAGGTCGCCTCAAGCCATCACAACCTAGGGAAGAAGGAGCTGGAAGGAGCCAGTATCTAAGGGGAAAAGACCATATCCCATGAAATGGGAGTGTTCGACACTAAGTTCTCAACATGGGTGAGGTGTGACAAAACACAAAGTTACAGTTGTATATATATATATACCAAACACTCAGCCCAACCTATAGCTTCTAATAAGAGAACTGAGCATGTGCCTCTTCACTGCTACTACGAAGCATGCATACAACAAACAACCCCAACCCCATTTAGGTTTTCATGTTTTAATAGAATCATCTTATTAGTTCCTTTACTACTGGGAAACTATCCACAACCAACCATAACAATCATTTGTAAAGTATATCCCTGCCATCCACAAATCATGTTAGGAAGACACAAACAACACAACCAAATCCCTCATATTAACCAACCAACCCCATTGATTATTATTTCCATTCCATTACCAAGACCCACCATTAATTAACACTTCCACTTTTTATTTATTAATCACAACCCAAAGTTTGTTCACATTCAAACCCATCGTTGCAACCCCGCTGCCAACCACCATAACCATAACCACACCGTACATCATCACTCCTTGATACCATTTATCATAGCCCTGCTACCTATCACTAACATAGCATTCCCACCAATCCATAACCAAGCCAACTGCAGCCTTGCTGCTCACCCAATCCACAACAACCCACAAAACACCCCCCTCACATGCCATGTAACCAAGCCAAAGCCCACAAGTTCATTATTCTATATTGTTCAACCATGGAGATCACACAAGGGTTCCAGATTTTAAATCAGCCAACTTTACATGATTAACCAAATTCCACATTCAACAAATTCCATTCATAAAAACGGTCTAGAAAGATAGGGAAACATTTAATTGCGCAACCAAAGGCCCCCAACAACCATTATTTTCAGTAGGCATAAGCCTATTCAATTCAGAACATAATATCATAGGATATAAAGATAAACATAACAACTTCCACATCCCCGTTCTTTAACTAGTTATTATCATCATTTAATGGTTCAACCGATTCTCAAGAAAACAATAGGATTCCCACCTCACACGATGCAAAATTTAGAGAGATGAAGGTAATATCCCTACCTCAATATGTTCTTATAACAACGCTCCCCCGGATCAACATTAGAATACGTCCGTCGGCGTCCATCACTTCTGTCAAATCACAGAAAAACCGACTCGTGTGGATGTTGGAAAGGAAAAGATGAAGTAATGAAAACTGATCCATGCTCATTAGTTCTGTCTCGTCGTTACAATCATGTGGCCGCTGATGGATCTTAAATCAGAGCTCAGACAAAGAAGTTATAGATGAAAATGGACATCCGAGTCTCTTGGGAGAGCTCTGCTCAGACAAATGGGGAGGAGACAGGTGAGTTGAAAAGGATGAGGGGACCCCTACTTTCATATGCATGAAAAACAAGTACATGGCGTGTACATGACCATTTCACACGGTCACCACGCGGCATCCAACATGGACTTCAACGTGGAACGCGGCTGTTGACTCTTCAACACATGGTTTGAAGGTAATGCATACGTGGGGAGGGACTACATGGCGTTTAGTTTGGGGTACATGGCGTTTACACATTTATTTCATGCGGTGAGGACACGACCCCAACACGGCACACAGCCGTTGACTGGTCAGCACACGGTTTGAGGGTAACACGTATGCAGGGAGGGACTACACGGTGTGTAGTTTGGGGTACATTGCGTGTACTCATTTATTTCACACGGAAAGGACACGGACTTGAACACGGGGTATACCCGGTGAGGGGGTACATGGCATGTACTCACACTACACGGCGTGTTGTTTTATAATTATGAAAAGTGTGGGAAATGTCCATTTGACCCTCCAGAACACTTCATGACCCACTTTTAACAAATGAATGGTCCGGAGAGGTCTGATCCATTATATCAGATACCTCTTAAACATTCTCATCCCCGAGAATTTAAAATCCAACACCTAGGAACCCAACAAGATTCCTCGTAGGGCCCTCATTCTAACAGGAACCCATCCAACAACCCTAATCATATGTGTTAGGAATTCCATCTCCTATGTCGAGATATTATCCGCTTTAGGCAGCACTGACTTGCCTTCACAAGTTTAATAGAATCCTCATTAATGTGTCTCAATTAATAAATTGGTCTTCCCACTTTCATACATTAGGATTTTTTTTCAACATTCACTACCCCCAACACCACAAAACCGAAACACTGCCCGAACATGTGGTTTTGTTGAAATTTATTCTCATGAGTCGAGATATTATCCACATTAGGCGGAACTGACTCGCCCACATGGGTTCAACCGCATCCACATTAATGCATCTCGATTAAGGATCAGTTTTTTCCAGTTTTCCCACACATCTGGACATGCTACACACTTCTAGAGAACAAGGAAACAAAAGGTCTCGTAACCAACAATCCAATCATTTCATATAACAAAGGTACCGAGTATAACATCAAAAAAAGCTCATAATAAACAAGAAAACAGAAGTCAAAACAACTTCGGGTACTCAGCGGGCATCTAGGCCTCCTGCTCCCAAGTTCTCTCCTCGAGGCTGCCATGCCTCCACAACACATGAACCAAGGGAAAGGTTCGTCCATGGAGCACCTTCTCTTTACGATCCTTGATTCTGACTAGTCATTCATCAAAGGTCGCATCATCTCCTATATATAACTCACCACATTCGATAATGTGAGAGTCATCGTGTAAGTACTGATGAAGCTGGAAGATATGGAAGACGTCATGAACCTTGTCCAACTGAGGTGGAAGGGCTAGCTGATATGCCACTTCGCCGACTCTCCTCAGCACCTCAGAAGGTCCGATGAACCTAGGGGAGAGCTTACTCCCCTTCCCGAACCTCCACTGCCCCCGTCGAGGGGAAACCTTTAAGAACAATGGTCTCTCACCTCTAACACCAAAGGCCTCCTCCGAAAATCAGCATAATACTTTTTTCGGTCCGGAGTCTCTTTCATCCTCTCACGTACAAGCTGGACTTTCTCAGTGGTGCTCTGCACTACCTCTGGCCCAAGAGCACCTGTCTCACCATCCTCTGTGAAACAAATGGGTGAATGAAATGGTCTTCCAAACAAACCCACAAACGGTTCCATGCCAATAGAGCTTTTGTTGTAGGCAAACTATACTGAAGGAAATTATCATACCCATGACCCTCCGAAATCCAGAACGCATGCTCGCAGAATGTCTTCCAACGTCTAGATAGTCCACTCTGTCTGCCCATCGGTCTGGTGGTGGAAAGCAAAGCTAATGCATACATGGGTGCCAAAAGCATGTTGTAACCCCCTCCAGACTAGTGAGGTAAACCTAGTATCCTGGTCTGAGATGATAGTATTTAGAACTCCATGAAAATGCACCACCTCATCTACGTACATGTTTTCTAAGGTACTCATCAGTCATGACTCCTTAATTGCTATGAAGTGAGCTGATTTCGTCGCACGATCCACCACTACCAAGATAGCATCATAACCACCCTGAACATTGGGTAGTCCCGTGACGAAGTCCATTGAGATGTCATCCCATTTCCACTCGGGGACATCTAAAGGACGAAACAAACCATTGGGAACACGTTTTTCATCCTTCACTTGCTGACACACTAAGAACTTAGCCACAAACTCTGCCACGACCCGTTTCATCCCGGGCCACCACAACTGTACCCTCATGCCTCATTACATTTTTGAAACTCCCAGATGTACCTCCAAGGCTGAGATATGGAACTCACAGAGGACTCCCTCAAGCATTGCCTTCGGAACAAACAACCTTCCATGAAAAATCATCTGATGTCGGATTTTCTATGTCCATCCTTCTATAGAATTCCTCTGATCGATACGATCATGCATCACTTTTTCCTCGGAGTCCCCCCATTGAGACTCTTCCACCTACTGCAACAAGGAGGACTACACTTTCATCTGAAACCAACAGCCTCTAACACCTTTTACCCTTGCATCCAAGTGAAAGGTGGTCAACTCTCCCATCTCTTTCCAAGCATCATTGGATTCCCGAACCATTTCCTTATGAGAATTCCTGCTCAGGGAATCAGCCAAAAGTTGCCCTTACTTTCAATTTAAGAGATCTCAAAGTCATATTCTTGGAGAAACTTGACCCATCTCTACTTCTGAAAGCTCAGGTCACGCTGGGAGAAGATATAACACAGGCTCTTGTGATCTGAGAAGACCACATAGCGCTCCCGAAAGAGGTAATGTTGGAAAAACCTCAATAAGAACACTACTGATTCAAGCTCCATGTCATGGGTGATATAGTTATTCTATTGAGGGCACCATTTCCTATACCCATAATATATCACACCCTTCTTATGCATCATTACGCACCCCAAACCAAGGCGAGAAGCATCAAAAAAACACCTCATACAACATCCCTTCCTATGGAAACCTGAGTACGGGATCACTGACCAGCATTTCCTTTAGGTAGTCAAAAGCTTTCTGGTACTGCTCGCTCCATAGGAATACATGGTTCTTCCTAGTCAAAGCTGTCAATAGAGAAGAAACTCGAGAGAAGTCTGAAACAAACCTCCAATAGTAACCTGCTAACCCCAGGAAACTACGAACTTATGTCATGCTCTTGGGTGCTGCCCAAGAAACAACTGCCTCCACCATTGACAGGTCCACTAACACTCCATGTTGAGACACCACTTTCCCAAGGAAGTGTACTTCTTGAATCAAGAACTTACACTTCAAAAATTTCCCGTAAAGCTTGTGGTGTCGAAGGACTTCTATAACTACCCTGAGATGCTCAACGTGGTCCTCCTTTGATCTTGAGTAGATCAGGATATCATCGATAAAAACAACGACAAACTGGTCCAGAAACTCTCGGAAGACAAAGTTCATAAGTCCCATGAACACAACCGGTGCATTTGTAACTCCAAACTGCTTTACTACAAACTCAAAGTGCTCGTACCTCAATCGGAAAGCCATTTTCAAGATGTAACTATCCTTCACCCTTAGCTGATGATATCCAAATCATAGGTCGATCTTAGAAAACTAACCTGCTCCTCTCAGTTGGTCGAAGAGATCATCTAACGTTGGAAGGGTTCAACGGTTCTTATTCGTTATGTGATTCAACATTTGGTAGTCTATGCATAAACTGAGACCACCATCTGCCTTCTTCATTAACAAAAATGGAGCACCCCTTGGCGACACGCTGGGTTGAACAAAACCCTTCTCCATCAGGTCATCAATCTGAATCCCAAACTACCGCAACACCGAAGGTGCCTTCTAATAAGGGGCCATCGAAATCGGACGGGCACCAGGATAAAAGTCTATCCCGAACTAAATGTCACATCAGGGGGGGGGGGTAGAGTCACAACCTCATTGGGAAAAACATCGAGAAACTACCCAACATACTCCGGGACATCCATCATTTCTGTATCAGCTGGAACCATTGATAACCCGCCTAAAAAGGAATGGACAGGCTCCACATGCCGGCTCCCCACCTGATAACTCCTCCCGCCAACAAAAGATACACGATGTCTATCAACGTCAGTGAACATGGATCTTCTCTAATAGTATACGATAATGGAACTAACAGAAAACAAATAGTCGATGTCTAGGATGACATCATATGGATGCATCTGTAACTATAGAAGGTCCACACTAGATCGATGTGGTCCCAACGTCAGCCCACATCCCCGAAAAACACAAGATAGGCTGGTCTGGCCTCCAACTGGTGTACTCAGCACCAGTGGTATGGAAAGTCTCCCTACATCTAGTCCCAAAGCATGGTCGAGACCAGGTACAACAAAGGAGTGTGAAGGTCCTGTATCGAACAAAGAAGAAACGAGAGTTCTAAACAATCAAATTGTACCTAGCACCACCTATGGTCCTTCTAGAGATGCCAAATCTGTTGCGTGAAACTGTCCAAGGCCATCTCTTCTTTCTCTCTAATTTCGTCCACCTCCCCGACCACGCCCTGGTCGAGGTCCTTGAGTAGCACCCTGAGGTCGGCCTCCTCCTGCAAAGTCTGCCCTCAGGGGAGCATGGTCATGATGCTGCTGGAAGGGCCTCAACGGAAACTGGTGCAGCTGAGGTGGGCGCTGAACCTGCCCACCTCCACCGTACTAAGCTCGGGTCGGGCACCGACTCTGAATGTGCCTGAAACCTCCACAAGAAAAACACATCAGTCCTGGGATTTTGAAAAAGGGATGAGGACCAGATGATATGAACTGGAACTGCTGGGGCCTACTCCCCACTGGCCTGAACCTGGAAGGTATCGTCGCAGGAGACCTGCTGCTGACTGCCTTCCCCTTCGGCGAACCTAGCTATATCCCCTCACGTGATGAACCTCCCTGCGAGTGCATCCTCTATACAACTGATGCCTTCTTCTGTACTGACATGTACATCGGAAGGGTGAAGAGGGTTACAGCATACTGGAGCGAAGGACGAAGCACCTCCTCTACACATCTCGCCTAAGACTCATCATCCGGAAATAGATCCGGAGAAAAGCATAGGAGATCTTTGATCTTGATCCCCAACTCTCATACTGACATACTCCCATGATGAAGGGGGAGTAACTCATTCCGCTTCTCTGCCTTGATCATGGAAGTAATGAATTCCTCTCGGAATTTGTTCTCAATGTCAGCCCACAGAACCTCTTCCTCTATCCTCTCTCCGATGTAGAGCATCCACTATTGTCGCGCCACACCTCTCAGCTGACTGACTGCTAGGGGAACCCAGTACTCCCTCGAAGCACGGATCAAGGTAAAAGATATCCCTAGCTCCTTAAGCCAACCCTCTGTCTCTGTATCTGTAGTACTACCCACATACTTCTTGAGGGTTTGCCGCTGGAAGGAACATAGTGTCTTTTTCCACTGGCTATCTTCCTCCTCTCGGTCAAACCTCAACTGATTGACTGCCTGAATCTGCTGGTCCTCGGCTGTTTGAGCCACCCACGGACGACATCCAGGTGCCATAGCTGTATAGTAAAGATATATCGCCTAAGCCCAAGTAGCAAGGAATTTCTCAAGGATTCATTTTATCATTTTATTCAATTTCTTTCCCAGAATTCCCAAATCAAGTAAAAAACAATCATGATGATGCATGTACCTTCCCTAGGGTATCTACCCTGCAATCAATGTAGTCTCACATGGTCATTTGGTTGGCTCAGAGTCCTTGCATCGGATCACGGGGGGCCCTAAAATCGCGTGTCCTAGCCGGTCTTCCCTAACCTATGTCATGAACCAAGATTAACCAACATTGTTTCCCTACCATCCCATGTAATCCACACTGTGCCTAACTCCAGTCTCCATCCTATCTCTCAACCATCACCTCTGATACCATTTTTTCACAACCCCCTCCCACCTAAGATGCCACTCCGAAGATAGCAATGGTGAAAGGCATATAATGACCCCCGAGTCCCGCCTCTAGTACCCCCTGGGGTGGAAACTAGAGTCAAGGGTATGAGTTTTCACAAATATGGGAGGCATTACCCTTTTTATTATTTATGATCGGGAAATAGGACAAGTCAAAAACCAAATAGGAAAAGAACAAGTGTATAGAAATAAAACCAAACCAGCCCCACATGCATGTTTAAATAGTTCTGAAACAAGGTACATGTACAAGAAATCTCAAAAGTACAATACCAAAAGAAACAAGAGTACAACAACTGCAGCAACTCCAACTGTCCAGACTAGTAGGGTCCCGCACGGCCCTGGTAGTCCACCTAGAAACCCGAAAGTAAATGTAGGGTGAGCATACAAGTATACTCAGTAGGCAAACCAAAAACTCTGGTGCACAAGTGGGGAGACATCCTAATGTCCCCTGAGAACAATAGAAGAAACCTAGAAAGGAATTCTATCCACCCAACCTCACCAGCCACACTCACAAAAAACACAATCACAATAGGTAGTAGTATATAAAAACAAGAATATTGGGTACCCCACACCATTTACCACTAGTTAGTTTCTCTACATAACGGCGAACATCCTGACACTACCACACTCTTCCCACCCACACACACCTGGGCCTCAAGAACCGCATAACCCGCCCGCACACACCTGGGCCTCACAACAACGTATCCCGCCCGCACACACCTGGGCCTCATCTGTAAGATTCTACAAAAACAGTAAAACATGCCCGAAGAGTCATCGGATAAAACCGCCCCAATGGAAACCTACCAGAAGAGTCTTGGGTGTAAGGTCGCCTCAAGCCATCACAGCCTAGGGAAGAAAGAGGAGGAAGAAACTAGTAACTAAGGGAAAAACATTCTCTCCCATGATATGGGAGTGTTTGGCACTAAGTGTTCAACATGGGTGAGGTGCGACAAAACACACAGATACAGTTGTATATATATATATACCAAACACTCAGCCCAACCTATGGATTCTAATCAGAGAACTGAGCACGTGCCTCGACACTGCTACTACGAATCATGCATACAACAAACAACCCCAACCCCATTTAGGTTTTCATGCTTTAACAGAATCAACTTATTAGTTCCTTTACTACTGGGCAACTATCCACGACCAACCATATCAATCATTTGTAAAGAATATCCCTGCCATCCACAAATCATGTTAGGAAAACAAAAACAACACAAACAAGTCCCTCTTATTAACCAACCAACCCCATTGATTATTATTTTGGTTCCATTACCAAGACCCACCATTCATAACTCTTCCACTTTTATTTATTAATCACAACCCATAGTTTGTTCACATTGAAACCCATTCCTACAGCCCCACTAATAACCACCATAATCACAACCACACCGTACATCTTCAATACTTGATACCATTTATCGTAGCCCCACTTCCTATCACTAACATAGCATTCCCACAAATCCACAACCAAGCCAACTGTAGCCCCGCTGGTCTCCCGATCCACAACAACCCACAAAAAACCCCCATCACATGATACATAACCAAGACAAAACTCACACGTTCATTATTCTATATTGTTCAACCAGGGTGATCACACAAGGGTTCCAGATTTTAAATCAGCCAACTTTACGTGATTAACCAAATTCCACATTCAACAAAGTTCCATTCACAAAAACAGTATAGAAACATATGGAAATATTTAATTGCACAATCAAAGGCCCCCAATGACCGTTATTTTCAATAGGCATAAGCCTATTCAATTCACAACATAGTACCACAGGATATAAAGATAAACATAACAACTTCCCCATCCTCATTCTTTAACCAGTTATTATATTCGATTAATGGTTCAACCGGTTCTCATGAAAACAGGAGGATACCCACCCCGCATGATGCACAATTTAGATAGACGAAGGTAATATCCCTACCTCAACAGGTTCTGATAACAACGCTCCCCCGGATCAACTTTAGAAGCCATCTGTCGGTGTCCGTCACTTCTGTTAAATCCCAGAAAAACCTCATTGGGTGGATGTTGGAAAGGAAAAACCAAAGGAAAGACAACTGATCCAATCTTAGAAGTTCCGCCTCGTCGTTACGATCCCGTGCCCGCTGACGAATTGTAAATCGGAGCTCAGACGAAGAAGTTATGGAAGAAAAAGATCATTCGAGTCTCTTGGGAGAGATCTGCTCAGAGAAATGGGGAGGAGAGGGGTGAGTTTAAAAGGAGGAGGGGACCCCTCCTTTTATAGGCATGAAAAACAAAAGTACATGGCGTGTACTTTATGGTACATGGAATTTACTCGGCCATTTTACACGGTGACCACGTGGCTTCCAACATGGCCTTCAACGCGGCGCGCGGCCGTTGACTGGTCAACACATGGTTTGAAGGTAACGCATACGCGGGGAGGGACTACATGGCATGTAGTTTGGGGTAAATGTAATGTACTAATTTATTTCACGTGGCAAGGATACAACTCTAATATGGCACATGGCCGTTGATTGGTCATCACACGGTTTGAGGGTAACGCGTACGCAGGGAGGGACTACACGGCATGTAGTTTGTGGTACACTGCGTGTACTCATTTATTTCACATAGCAAGGACATAGCCTTGAACATGGAGTATACCCGGAGAGGGGGTACTCGGCGGGTACTCACACTACATGACGTGTATTTTCAAAATTCTGAAAAGTGTGGGAAAAGCCCATTTTACCCTCCAGAACACTTCATGACCCTCTTTTGACAAAGGAATGGGCCGGAGTGGTCTGGGCCATTAAAAACTCTTACAGAATTAGTGGTGTTTCTCGATACAAACTTTGCATAATTAAGGATCTTTTTATGGAAATGTCATAAAATTATCACATTCATAAATGAAAGTTTACTAAATTAGAAACAATTTTTATGAGTGCATGCATAAAATATATTTTTTTATTGCTCATTTCCCTATATTGATGTAAATAAATATTTTGATATATATATATATTAAAATATATAGATACAAACACTTTTATAGTAATACACACATATATATATATATCTATAATATTTATATACATTCACATGCATTTATATAAATATATATATATAGACACGTATACATATAGATGAACATATAAATATATATAGATATATATATACATATACATATATTTATTCAGAAACAATATATATGTTAAATTTACGTTTTTTTAGAAAATGTGCCTATTTTAGTGACATTTCTACTAGTGTTTTAACATTTGGCTAATTATATATATATATATAATTAAATATATTTATACAAACACATATTTAATTACACAGACACACAAATATATATATATATATAAACACAAACACACACTTATATAAACAAATATATATTAATATAAACATATAATATACATAATTTATAAACATATATGTATAAGCATAAAAAATAATTAAATAAATATAATGTTATATATGAATATGTATAATAAGAAAATATAGTATAAAATATAATCATATATGTAAAATATTAACATATATATATTATGATATAGATATATAATCTATAAAATATCATCATATATCATCATATTAATATATGTATGATATGATATATATATATATATATATTAATTTTTCTAATAATCACCCATATATTTAAATATGTATAAACATAGACACATGTATTTATAAATATAATAATATTATATATATATTTATAAACACAAATATATTTATTTATATATATACATATATGATATATAAAAAATATATAATTTAAATTATGTCATGTTTGTAAGAAAACAGTGTTATATTAGTCATATTTTTTCAAGTGTTTTAAAACATGCCTCATTATTTATATTAATATATAGTTATAATTATATTTAAATGTATATGTATCCATGCACATATATATATATATATTTATACACACAAACACACACAGAGAGAGAGAGATATACATATATACATATATATTACAATATAATATGTAATAATAAAATATAATATACAATATAATGATATATTTATATATATGTAAACATAAAAAATAAACATATATATATTATAAAATATAAAGATATAGATATATTGTAATTAGTTTATATAATATAATATATATATATAACTAAATATAAACATATACATAAAATATAAACATATATATTATATAAAATAAAATTATATTTATAAATAATATATATAATGTAATCATATATACATTTCAATATATATGTTATTATATAATATTGTATATATTTTTTAAATATATAAATAACTATTATATATGTATATACATTAAATAATACAATTTTATATTCTTAATTGGTATATGTTGGTTGGTCAAGTCATTGGGTATAATCCTAAAAGTTATCTGTTCAAATTATTTATGAGGAATTATTTTCTTCTTCCTTGTAGTGAGTGTTGCAAGGGATTATGCATTGCGGGAAAGCAATATTTACTTCTTCATTGTTTACAGTGTAGTGTGGTTGGTTAGGGTGTGGGTGTGAAGCACTACCATGTGAAACATTGGTGGGCATGGTAGAAGTGTGAACAACGTCAGTGGGGACAGGAGGGGTAGTGTGAGAGAGTGTGTGAGGAAGTGTGATGCATGATAAATGGTAACATGTATTAATATATTACATTTTTATTTTAGATAAAAATTCACATTTTCAAAAAAAACTAACGTTTCTTAGAATCGATAAAATATAATATATATTTTTATTCTAAATTATTAAAAATTTGAAAAAACATTACAATTTTTTTTGATAATATCTAAATAATTATAAATTTACAATAATTTATTATAAATGGATGTAAATAAGGTGTCACTAATAATAATTACTTATTAATGGCACAAATTTTATGATGTTTATTAACCAATGTTTCTAAAAATATTACATAATTGAGGTCCCTCTAAATGGATACAATTATTAAATTTACAAATTTATAATGTTTATTTCCCCACATTTGGAAACAAAATCATCAAATGTGGTTTCACAAAATATATACATTTATAAATATCAATTAATTTGAGACATTTAGGAATGTCACTAAATTAGTCGCATCTCATTTTACATTTAGTTTTTCAGAAATGTTTCTAAAAGCATTTGTAGTCTTCTAAAACATCATTAATGAAAAACAACATTTATATTACTAATTTATGAATTGAATTACTAGAATAGGACTATGTGATTCATTTTTTATTATGAAAATATATTTATATATTTTAAATATCTTCCAAGAAATTTGTTTTTTTCATTTTGAGAACTTATTTTTTACTCTATTGATAACGAAGGGATTTTAAATTGATTTGGTGACTAAATGATTTTGTTTATTTCAAAATAAGGTCACTATAATTTTTGGGAGAATTATAAGACTAATGTAAAATTAATTTCATGTGATTTTATTTTATAACTGTAAGTTGAATTATATTTATGAAGAAATATATTAATTTATTGTGGCTTATGGTTATTCATGTTATTTTATGAAATTACTACAATATAATAAAGAATAAGTGATTAAGTAAAATTAATTTAGTGTGTGATTCATTAAGAGTGATTGATGTTATTTTGTACGATAAATATTATTTTTATCTTAGAAGACTTCTGGATCTAATCCTTATGATTTATATTTTTTTCAATCTTACATTGGAATTTTTTTTATTAATTTTAAGGATAATTGTTTTTGAATGAATTATGTTGAAAAGTTTGAATTATAGATAAATTTTTTCAATTAATTTAGTTTTTCACCATATAAAGAATGATTATTTTTTTGGAATTATATTACCTAGAAGGAGAAATTTTTGTTTTTATTAATTATTAATGATAGCTGTAATATATTACTATAATTTTATGAATTTTTTAATAATAGCTATTTATAATATTGCTTATGGAATGAAAAAGTCATCATGAAGACCCAATTTTTAGTGAAAATATATTATATCATTGTGGTAAATATGGTAAAGGGTGAAATTATAATTACATGTGTGTATATGTATTTATGTATTTAGTCTATGAAGTAAAATAATTCTTCATCTGTATGAAAAGGAATTTGAAAAAAATATTTTCACATAAATTTTATTAAAAAATAATCAATGGAATTTTAAACCATCAATGATTTATGGTTTTGGGATGGTTAAATTTATCATTAACATATTGTATAACACTCTATAATATTCTATGGATGATTTCATTTTCATCAATATCCATTTTTCCACTTCCCACGTATGTTCTCCCTCTTGAAAACCTATTATGTGTTATTCCTGAGGATTTATGTACATCTGTTTCTCTCTTTTAATGAGGATGTTTTATTGATCATTTTTTTAGATGAAGGTTTTAATCAAAGGTATTATGTGATTAAAAACCCATGTTATAGTTCTCGAATTAAAATTGAATGAATACAATTTATTACATTGGAGAATTTAATATCATTATATTTTATTAAAATAATTATTATGTTCGATATAATACATCATACACAACAGTGAGGATAAAAAATTATTTAAATGTGATCAGTACAAGGTAGATTATATATTGGTGGGAATGAATATTATTAACTTTACTATAAAAATAATATAAAAATCCTACTCATTAATAATTTATTAACTAATTCTTTTCAAATAAGGTCTCAATTTTTAATGAAGTCAATTTTTAATAAATAATAATATTCCATAGAAAATGTGTTTTCTTATTTATTATAAGTCAATTTTATAAAAAAAATAAAATTATTTTAAAAAAATACATAAATTTTTTAATTATTAATTTCAGTAATATATTTGGATGGACTTTTGAGAAATATTTCAAAATACATCCTTTTCATTTAATAATGAATTTCATTGAAATGAAATTTTTTATTTTAAATATTTACAAATTATTCCCCTAATTTGGATTAATTTTATTATTAAAATATTTAATTTTTACAATCCAATTATTTTTATATTTATTTATTAATTAAATTTAGAATAAAAACATTTTTTATTTAAATAGGCAGTTTTTCAAAATAACTATGTTTCATCATGTTTTATGAGTTTGAATTCAAATTATATTTTGAAATTTATATGTATTTCATATTAAAAAATGAGTTCCATATTTTTAATTAGTGGGTCCAAATTGAATAAATTGTCCTATTTTATTTTTAGTGAATATGAATTATAATCATAATGATGTTGCTACTATGGTCAAATGTATATTACGTAATTAAATATAAATATAAATTGATAACGATTATAATTTGATTGTAACAATTGACTTAAGTTTATTTGATGATTATATTTCAACCATAAGCAACCAATATTCATTTATATGGCCTTTTGATTCCATTTGGGTGTCATTATAACCTATATCATATATCATTTAATGGAATGTAATAAATACCACGTTATTGTTTTTAATAAATTTAATATATTTAGAATAGAGTTTACTAGAAGATATGATCCATTAAAAATATTAATTTAAAATACTAAAATTTTATACTCATCTTGGAAATTTATTTATTATTTTTAATGACTAATTAAATAACTAAAATAATTACACGATGATGTAACATTAATAATTAAATAATTATATAAATAAAACAAATGAGATTTAAAATATAAAATGAAATAAAATTTGAGATATATTATGCGATCGATGAATTTTTTATATTGAAATGATTTTTCATGGATATGATAAAATATATATTTGTAATTTTACCGAATTTATAGATGTTATGAAAAAATTAACGAATAGTTTGAAAATGTAAATATAACAGTATATTAGAATAAAAAAATTTATATTAAATAATATAAAATTTAATTAAATCCTATATACATCCCTATAATTAAGAGATGGTTAATAACTTAGAAATTTATTGATATTAGGGAATTTTTTCCTTTAATTAACACGGTATTGACCTTCAAATAGTAAAATCATTAATGTTTTTGTAAAATTTAAAAGGTTTAATGGGTTGTTAACAAAAGAGAAATTATACAACATCAATTTTACCAAAATAAATTATATGATATAATTTCCACCAATTTACATCACCGATTCAAAATAAATAACATAAGATCATTTGGGAGTTAATATAATTTATATAAATTTAATTTGATATAATTTTACAGGAATCCCCTTCCCAAATCTTGTTATAGGGAACCACTTATTCTCATCAATTCATGTATAAGAACCCCTTTTTATATTAATTAACAATGAATATACTATAATTACCCTAGTTTTTAAATTATATGGGGGAAATATGTGTTATATTATAAAATATTATACACATAAAAAATATAGAGAAATTGAAAAACCTTATATCATTAATAAATACTAGTACATTCATCAGCCATAATTCAAATTAAAATGAGAAGGATTTCAATTGGATGAAAAATAAAAATTACAATATCTACAATGGGAAAATATGGATCTCCTCATTATGCTATAATCAAAACACAAAACTATTATAATAGAATAAAATAAAATATTATTTAACTAATCAACATATTAAGAAAATGAAACTAAATAATTAATAAGAATTATAGTGGATTTTGACTAAATTAATGATGTAGTATATAAAGTGGGAAAGTGAAAGTTGGTATGGTAGCATGATTATTTGGAAAATATAACCACTAGTAAAATATGACTATTTTCCATTATAATTATTGTTATATTTTACGTTTGAAATTATACCCTGTTGTAATTATTTTTCCATTTTAATTTATGAGTATAAGTAGTAATGGAAAAAAAGAAAATTGATGCATAATGGAGAAAAATTGACTCAATAAGTATATTCAATCCACTAGAAACCCATTTGACATGTATTGTAAGGTAATTAACATTAATTGGGTTATCCTTTTAAAAAATCCATATTCGAGCTTCAAAATGTGATGCATGAATGAAAAATACAATGGTAGATGTTCAAATTGTTTGAATATTACCAGTTGGTTGATGTTATTTGGGACACCCGATAAAACTACCATCTTTAAACACCTAGTCCATTGGTTGTCTGTTGGTGTGATAATGGGTTATGTGTCTACACTATCGTTACTTATAGAATAATTACATTTTAATAAATAAGAAATTTTTCACATTTGATTCATTTTAAGAATAATTGTTTTTAAATAGAATTATATTTAATTCCAATTTCAAAAAATTGATTTTTAGAAGAATATGAAACATAATTGTATTTTATAGAAAATATATAATTTTTTGTAATAATCTAATAAATTATGAATGTCATTTTATAGTGAAATAGCCTTTTAAAACACCACTATTTATATAAAAATTAACAAATAATTCTACCGAGACCATGTTAAATGTTTATAATGGTAGAAAATGTTACTCTAACTAGAAAAATAAAATTTTTCAATAAATAAATTATATATATATTTATTTATTCAAATTCTCATATATGTCTATATTTTTTATAGAATATATATTATACTTTAAATAAAACCATTATAATTTGGTTACAGTGATTTATTTGAGTATTTTATAAAATAATTTATTTTTATATGAATAAAATAAATATTGTTTGGGGATTTCAAAATATTTAATGACATAATATTTATTTCATAGTTATGTAGAAATTAATTAACCATAATCCAGAAAAAAATATATCATTCTATTAAAATTATATATTTTAATATATTTTAATGAATTTCCAAACCTATAAGTGACATTCCAATGTCTAAAATGAATTTATTTTTGTAAAATATTAACTTGTAGAAAATTAGAATTTTCATATAAAATTAATTCTTATGAATTGTTTTTCAGTTCTATTTGACTAAATTATTATAAAATATGATTCAAATATATATAACCATGACAAAAAAAATTCGTTAAAGAAATCGTTTATGATTTACCACAACCAATATTTCCAAGACCATCATTTAGAAAATATTAAATAGTTCTTCCACTTTTTCAGTAAATTCCTACCCATTTTAGAATTACACTTCAATAAATATTCATCCTCCCTGATTATATTCCCAATTATCACCCCAAATAATATCCGCAATGTTTTATTAACCCCTTAATGTTCCATTCACATGTTTTAGGAACATGTCATAAAGGAAAAATAATTCTTATACCATTCTCTTCAAATCACGAACAAGTTTTTTTGTTATGTATTATAAAGTATATTTTACTCTCTTATCTTACCTTCTTTTTCATACCCTTAAAAAAATTATCAATGGAAGAAAATTTTGTTCTCTCATTTCCCCCGTTTCTAAATCCATATATTATCTATGTCAATCTTCCAAATTTAATTATCTTGTTTCCTTATTTTAAATGATAATTTTTTTTAAAATAAACACCATATATTAATCGATTTTTATTCAGGTATTTGCTATCAGAAATTTTGTTACTAATGTTTTTACGTATAATAATCTCACATTCCCTTTCTATTGGATTAAAATTATTTTATTTTAAAACCATTATTTTCTTACAAACTAAATGATTTAATATAAAACACGTACTTTAATCTCCTCGGATATTTATTAAAATGATTTATTATCTTCAATTTAAATATCATGAAATTAATACATATAAATAGTTAATATTGATATAAATATAATTAATTTTTTAATAAATTTAATATGTTAGATTAATGATACATTTTAATGGTAATTTTTATTTTGTTTCTATTCTTGTTTTGTTTTCAGGGGTTTCCAATGTATTATTATTGGAGAAATGGGTGGTTTCTTCGTGATTTGGGACAAACCATGAGCCCATATCATGATTTATAAAAAATATATTTTTCATTCATATTTCCTTCATTTTTTAAACATTTTTCACCAATTAAACATTCCATGTGTCCTTCTATGACCCACTCAAACCACCATATCCTATTAGACCCCATAATAACTCTTAATTAAGAATGATTTGGGTGATATAATTTTTCATTGGGACAACTTGTGATCATATTTATAAATTTAATAAAAAATTTATTCATTTTATATTCATTCATTTTTATCAATTTTCTATCATTCAACCTCTCACTCGACAAAAAAAACCTAGGTGCACACTCCATGATCACTCTTCCCCCATTGGAGTTAATCCTCATCATGGATTTGGGAAAATTTCCATGGAGTTTATCAAATCATCCAAATTTGAAAAGGGAATTAGTTTCATTTATAAATCAATCATTTTTTACATTATATCTCCCATTCATATCCACACTTGACCTTCTATGACTTATTTAATCGTCCCTTTCAATTTTGGATGTTGGAGATTCAACTATTGTTTTATTTGGGGAGATATATTCAAAGTTTCTTAACTATGTGAATTTCTCTCTAGTTCCATCCACTTCCATAGGGTTTATCTGCTCCTTTATGTTTTTCCAAATTTAAAAAAACTAGGGTTTCATACCTAATTTTTAATTTTTTTATTCTTTTTTCCAATAAGATGGTTTTCTTATTGTTTTCACTCCCTTGTGGGGAGGTGGTGGTGCAGTTGATGTTTTGCACAACTATTTGTGGATTTTGATATCATTGGTTCGTGATTCCATGTGTAAGCATTTCTGGATGATTTACCTTGCATGATTAATTAATATCACATGTTTCTAATACATTATGTGTGCTATGAAAACCATTTTTGGTAGCATTTTTCATGAGTTTAGTTTAAAGTTTTATTTTTTCATGAAAATGTGTGTTCTTCATGTGTATCATTTGTGTTATTGATTGAGGTTTTTTTATGGATCATAAATTAATTTTTTAAAAAAGCGTTAGGTATTAAAAAAAATTGGTGTGACAGTGGAATGAATTTAGTTTTAAAAAATGTGGTTTTAGGGAAATTTTATGTTTAATTATAGGTTAAAAATCACAGAATTGTTTTAGGAATATATTAAAATTTTCATTGATTTATTTAAGAGGATAAATCATGTTGAAAAAATGTTTCAAAGGAATATATTTTTGTAATTATCCATTATTTTTTGAATGGGATGTTATGTGATGTGTTCCATCATGGAAAAGTTTTATAAACCTTCTTATAGGATTTATTCAATTGTGAATGATATATGAAACGTGTTGTGGGCTATTTTGGTTTGAGTATGACATTAAAATTAATTTGAATGAAAAATGGGGATTATGTGACATGTGTGTGGGTTGTATAGTGTGTGTATGATTTTGAAATGGAATTTTCAGGTGGAAATATTATTTTTTAAGATTTGTAACTTGATCGAGAACAAAGTGGGAAACCGGGTTAAGTATATGGGCGGATGTGGACTAGTATTCTAGGGATCCAAAGAGGATTCATCCTTATTTTACATATCTTGTTTAAATCTGAAAACACTAAATAAATATATTTATAATGTTGGGGACCACTAGGTTATGATTATGTTCCTTACTATTGTCTCATGCATGAGAACATATATTTTTTATGGTTACTTTTCACTGAGATATGAGGTACCTGGGGCCCAATTCCAGATAGTTCCTAGGGGTGTTTTTGGGCCTAGAGCACATTTATTATTTTTTATTCACCATCTACATACATATTGTTTGGGTAGGAAATTCTTAACCATGTACATTTTCACTAAAAGTGTTTTTTCTCTTAAAATTTATCATTTGAAAACTGTTTTCCTTTGGAGTTGAATCCTGTTAAAAATTATTACTACCATTTATTGTTTACAAAAACATTCAATATTATTTTTTTAAAAAACTTATAACATGGAATCATTTTTGGTGGAATAATGATGTTATTATACTAACACCCACATACATCATTATGTGTATGTATACTTGGTAATGTTTTTCAGTGTTTTTTGTAATGAGATTAGTGTCAGTGTTTTGAATTGTTAGCATCTATTCTTGATGTGGTGTTTTGAAGAAGGCTTTGGGATTATGGAAAGATGTCTTATGTTGGTCCTTTAGTTGTTTTTCTACTACTTTTTATTTTTTCCCATCTCCATCTTTTTCATAAAACTTATATTTCAGTTCTACATTTTATTAAAGGGTTATATAGATTATATTTTTAAATTCAGTTCATTTTCGTCCATTGTATAATGAATCTTCATTTAGAAAAATAATTACCAAAGTCTAATCTATGATTACTAAGAACTTTTTCTGTCACGTGGTGATCACTAATTCCCTTCAGGCCTTACCACGAATTTTTATGGGTGCAGGTTTGGATGGCAATGATATCCGGTTCATGAAAAAATTATATCATAGGTGGTATGCTCTTTTTGCATCATGATCTTTTGGCGATATATTCTAGGTATACAATAGGGAATATTTTAAGGAATTCCCATTATGTTTTCATGTATGGTTCCTAGACAACACACCTCATGAAGGTATTAATTTCATTAGGTGAAGTGGTGATTTATTTGAGTCGTTTTATTCATACAGTTTATTGATTATTAGGTAAATGAAATGATATTTGTTTCAATGATTTCAGTAATATATTAGGACCTAGTAATCAATGTGGATATAGGGATAAAGAACTAGAACACACATTGTTATTTTGAAGTGATTGAAATTTTTCAACCAACCATATGTCCATTCCTCCCACTGACACTTTTTTATTTTCTCTTTGTCTTCTATGTCCATGTGGTGGAAGCATGGGAATATGGTTATAAAATTTAAAATGACATGATATTGAAAAGTGTTACTTTTTTTCAGATGATCTTCTATTAATGTGGAATTTTTTGGTTTCTAAATGTTTGGAAATGAATTCTTAGAATTGTTTTGAAATTTTAAATGGTGTTTTTACACTACTTTTGTAAGTATGAATTCTATTAATGTGGTTATAAAAACTTTATTACAAATATAATTTTCAATACGGATGAAAAGTGTTTTGAATGGAATAAATTTTTTTAAATTTATGTAGGCGGTTTCAAAATAATCATTTTATTGGTAAATTAAGGTATTTAAAAAAATTCATGAATTTTTGGGGATCATGTTTTTAATGGGGATAAATAAGTTAAAAAAATACTCAGTATGGGTGAAATTGGGTTTTTCATAAAACCAAATGTTTTTTGAAATGGGACAAGATGTATTGAAACTAATGTGTGCAACTAAAAAGTGAAATTTTATTTGAATGTATTGTACTTTTCTAAAAGTATTTGAATTAATTTAATGGGAATTTTATTATGTGGTTAGTGGTTTTGGGAAAAGGATGTGTTGGTTGAATGTTTTTGTTTTTAAAATTGGAAATAATTTTTGTTGTAAACATTTTACATTTTTGTAAAAATGCACATGCATGAATTTACATGGAATGATGTATAGTTAATGGAATGAATAGATGAATACTAGTATAGATATGAGGAGGGTGCTCGGTTGGGCATGAAAACCTTTATGTGTTAGGACAATGGGGTTCCATTGGTGGATATTCTAACCTTCAAACTCTTTAATTTCAAATACATGATTTTAAAAGAAAATTTGGTATCTTGATAACCTTTTGGGGTATATTATGTGTCCTTGGGAATTTTGTGGGGGGTGTATTGAGTTCAAGAACCCCTATGTTTTGATTGATGTTATGGGTCTTTATTTTCATAGTAATTTGGGTTGATGTGTTGATTGGTGTCCCTTTGGGAGAAATTTTTTGGGAAGCCCTTGAGAATTCTCTCTTAATGTGTTTGAAACTAGTTTTTGGTATGTTTTGACGAATGGAAAAGATATTTTGGGTCGTTATATTTTCATTTTGGCAAGCGTATACCACCATAATGATTTATTTCACAATTGATGTGTAGCCACATGTGATTCCTTGTTAGTAGGCTCTCCAGTTGATCAGTGTACGAACTCACTTACTAGGATTTAGTGTGTAGTCCCCCCAATTCATTTTCAATTAAGTGGGTCCTACAATACATTATAGTGGTTGTGGAAGGTTGATATACACCTTGGATTATTAAGTATATTGGTTTTCTTAAATCATCAAAGGTTTTGTTTGACACAAATGTGTCTTTAGGTTTAATTGGAAGCTGTAAACGTGAATTTCATTGATGATGGTGAAAACAATCCAGTGTCATCGGTTTTGAATGATAAAGGCCATTGGGTCATTCATTATACTCACCAAGGAAACTTTTCACATTGAGAAACATGTATGGAAGAATTATGTTGTTCGAGGATATTTTGATTTCATCCAATAATATCATTCTACTTGGAACTCTATTTATGGTTTCAATTCTACTAATTACCATGTCACATTCAATGGTTCTTTTCAATGGAGTCTTGTTTTGTTTTCGTTTCTTTTGATTGGAAAAGATGGATGTTACAAAACCTTTTGAGGGCTTCTACTTTTGATAAATATTGATTCAATAATGAGAATTTTGAAGTCCATGTTCTATGTCAATTTGTATTCATTGTGATTTAAATATACTGATTATTTTTCACAATGAAATAGTTGATTCATGTGCATCACCCATGTCCATGTTCAAGTAAAGGTGTGTTGTTTGAGGTAGTGATTTTCAGGGGTGTTGTGATCATTATATCTTGACTATTGTGCATTACATACTTCATGGTCTAGGTCCCCATCCAAAGGCCTTAGAGTGAAACTTTTCATGCAGTCAAAAAATCACCATGGGTTTATGGGATCTCGATTCATCTTCTATCACTGGTATGGGATGTAGAAAATGTTTGAGTTTTAATGTGGTGGTTTTGTTCTAAGCGGCCTGGTGTGGTAGAAAGGGATGTGTGGGTGGTTTTCTCTCTCAACCCCAGTGCTTTATCCCTTGTGGGATCAAATCATTATATGTTATTACATGTATTAGTAAAATTTTTATGCCTTATGGGGTTCTTTTCATGTTGAATCGTTCTAGTGGGTAAAGGTGGTTAGTTCTTATACATGGGAGTCCCTCCATGGGTCTCATGTGTGTTTATTTTGAATAAGCCTTATGTTTGTTTATACCTTATAATGGGGATTTATTTAGGGCCTCCCCCTAATGGTGTCCCGATTCTATCTTTGGAATGAATGTTGTATCATAAAATGGGGAGTCCATCTAGACCTCCCTATGTGGGTGTTCTGTTTTTTACATGGTTGTTATTATGTATCTATGGTGGGGATTCCATTTGTGTTTCCCCATATTAGTAACATGGTTTTTTACTTGCTGTTGGTTTGGCGCTGTGTAGTCTCATTCAGAGATATATAAGCACCATCATCCTTCATGGGAAAACATTGATATTGGGGAATTCCTAATGGTTTTGATGATGTAAAATGGTGGTAACCACGTTTGAGTAATTTTTCATTTCAGGTAAAAAATTTGAGTTTTTTCTGGTAATGCTTAATGTTTTTTCTTTTGGTATGTTGATTAATAATATTGTAACTTTTGATGAAAGTGGTGTAAATATTTGTTGGTATGTTTATCTCATAATTTTTTAAAAAAATGGTTTTGTTTTCTGCTTTTGTGGGTTGGTGAACCATGGCAAGGGAGTCCATAAAGCTCTATCAATGGGGTTTTATTTTTTTCATCTGGAATTGCTGTGTATTTTCCCAGGTAGAAGGGTTTTATATTAGGGAGAATTTTCACATACATTAAATATTTTAAAATAATATTTCATGTGCATTCTATTATATATTTTTTTGAGGATGATTCCCATGAATTAATTGTGAAATGGTGGTTTCTTTATGATTCAAGAAAAACCATGAGCCCATTTCCAGATTTAAAAACTATATTCTTTATTTTATAATGACTTTATTTTTATCATTTTTCACCCATTCCACTTCAAACATAGACTCACCTAACCATTTAAATCCCTATATATTTTTTTACCACTTAGTGATGAATAATCATGATTATTTTGGATATTTATTTAAACATTGGTGCAACCCATTATCCTTTTTATAGATTTAAGGAAATAATTTATTTCTTGTTTATCTCATTCAATATTGAACAATTTTCATTCATTCCCCCTCTCAATAAATCCCACAAACCCTAAGAGAACATACATGATCCTTTTTCCATATTTTAATAAAATCATCATTGTTGAATAATAATAATTTTATAAAGGTTTCTCAAATCCACTATATTTTTAAATGGAATTGTTTTCATTTAGATTTCAATCAATTTTAACTTGTTTCCCTCCATTCCAATCCCACTCAACCTCCCCATCCTTATTATAACCTCATATACAAATATGTTTTCTTATAAATTCAACTATTGGTGTTTTTGGGTTGATTTCATAATAATTTCTCAAATAAGAGATTTCATCTCTTGCCCATTAAATTTTCTTAGGGTTTTTCACCGCATTCATGAAGTTAAAAATTCCCATAGATTAGGGAATCATACCTAGGGTTTGATTTTGAGATTATTAATCCAATATTGTTGATTTATTTTATTTTTTACTTATTTGTGGTGTGGTGGTGGTGTTGTTGAACACTCTCACAAAAATTTTGGTGTTTTATATCTTTGGAAAGAGATTATATGTGTAGGAATTTTATGATTAGTTAGCCTACTAGATTTTTTATTTATAATGTTCATAATATATTGTGATTGGTGAGAATAACATATTTGGTAGTGTATATTAACTGTTTAGTTTCAATGATTCATGTTTTCATGAAAATGTGTGTCTTCCATGTGTATCTTCTGTGGTATCAGTTGGGATTGTTTTATAGTTCAAGAAAACATATTATTAAATGATATAAGGGATACAAAATATGGTTTTGGGTGATTTTGTCATGCATTTGGTTTTTAAAATTTGGTTTTAAGATTGATTTTATTTGTAATTCTTGTTTATATTTCATGGAATTGTTTTAGGAATATATTAAATTGTTCATTGATATATATAAGAGGTGAAATCAGTTTAAAAACAATTTTGGTAGGAATCTATTTGTATAATGGTCCAATTTTTTTTGAAAGGGTTGTTATGTGATTTTTAATATCATTGAAATACTTTGAAATTTTTTTTAATGGATTTTTTGAATTGTGAAAGAGATGTGAAATGTCTTGAAAGAGGTTTTAGTATGATTACGATGTTAAAATGATTTTGAATGAAAAAAGGAGATTGTGTGACTTGATTGAAGTATATTTTGTGTGTATGTGATTTTTAAATGGAATGTTTCAGTGAAAATCAAAATTTTTTAATATGTGTAACTTTATCAAGCACAATGGAGGTAACCCGAGATTCATAGTGGGTAGACATGTATGAGTATGCTAATTATCTCGAGTGGTTTTGTCCATATTCTGTGTAACATTATTGATGAAGAAAATACGAACTATAATTATAATATGATATTGTGGACAACTAGGTAATGGGTATTTTCTCTACTAGTTTCTAGTTCTTGATAACATATATATTTTATGGTTACATTCCACCGTTATATGAGGAACATTGGGACAACAACTAGCTAGTTCCTAGGGGTGTTCCCGGGACTAGTGCTCATTTATTATTTGTATTCACCATATAAATATGGTGCGTTAGGTAAAAAAATTCATTTACATGTACATTTTCTTTAAAAAAAACCTCCCTAAAAGATTCACCTTTAAAAACTATTTTTATTTGTAGTTTCATCCTTTTGAAAATTATTTTCGAACATTTCTTGTTTATAAAAAAAATCATACTTTTTTGCTAAAATGTTTATCACCTAGAGATGCTTTGGGAGTACTCCTTTTAGGATTATGGTAACACCCTAATTACACATTTTGGTGTAAGTAGACATGGAAATATTTTTGTAGGTTTTTGTAACGTATTAGTGCTAGTGGTTCATGTTCTTAGCTCTCATTCATGGTGTTTCATTGTGGAGAAGGCACGGGGATGATGGAACCTTGCCATGTGGGGGTAAATGAGTTGTTTTTGTAGCTAATTTTGAGTTGTGTCCCTCTTGGAATTTTTCTAAAAGCATTTATTTTAGTTCATAATTATATTAAAGTCATTTTCAATTTATATTTTTATATTCAGTGTATTTATTGTTTTTGGTTTTTTAATGTATATAAATTTGGGTAAATCATTCCCAATATCTTATTAATCATACTCGGTTCAGTTATTCCATCCCACAGGTATTAGAATTTCCCTTCAGAAGTTGGCACAGATAGGGTTTGGTGGTTGTTTTTATGGTGACCACATTTGGTTCATGACATAATCTATGTATATGACATGTTTTAATGTACCATTGTTAAAAAAACAAGATAATTTTGATTTTTGAAAACATGGTGAAAAAATATGGTAAGATTATTATGACTGTATCATTTAAATGTCAAATCAAATATTCTAGGTTTTGATTCATATTATTTTTATTAGTATTTGATTCATTTTCTTTTTATCAGGTTCAATTGTTATTCTTATTATTTTTATTTTTAATCCTTGAGAAAAAATATCTAAATATCTTCCTTGTGTATTACCTTATAACGAACATTCTAAACATATAACTATAATGTATGAGCCCAAAATAAGATATGTTGTAAATTTAACATAGTGTAAACCCTTAAAGGTTCCAATCTCATTAATTTGAATACTTTTTTTTCATTTTGATCCAAATTTATAAGAAACTGTACTTTAAAATATAACTCATTTTTTCTTTGTACGCAATTATTTATATAAACAAATTGGAATTGTATATTTAGTATCAAAGGGTGGTTTAGTAATTTTTTAAAGCAATTATTAATAGTCCATAGTATGAATCCTAGAAATTTTTTTAATATACGAATCCACCCCAATATCTCGGAGAGTGTTATATATGTGGTTTCAAAGAGAATACAATCCCTTCATGACAATAAATGTGGATATCAATCTAACACAAATGTATCTAGGGATAACATCAAAACACAATGATTTGATCAAGAATTGATTATGAAATAGTGAGAACCAATTTTCCTTTCTACACATAAGTTTTGAAAGTCCCAATGGACATATTTTGTTAACCATATTGTTTTTATGAACCTTTATAAAGGATATATAGAGAATATAATTCTTAATAGTGGAAATTAATTAAATAAATAACCATGTTGTTTTTAGATGTAAAATATATTTACAAATTTAATATTCCTAAGAGCAAAAAAAATTTCAATACCTGTTTCATATTTCTGAAAAATGGTGGGGATGTCGAGGAACTACGTAAATTATTCATGAAATGGATTATTAAATACCAATAATCAAATAGAAAATGGAATATAAAAGACATTAGGATGATGATTCAATGAACTAATGTTATGAATAATACATGAATTGTGTTGATACAAAAAAATCTCTTTGATAGAAATAACTACTCATTGAGTCATTCATGCATCAAATAAAACATTATATTTTTGGATCAACAGAACCATTGACATGTCTCCCATTTCATGCCTCATTAGGTACTAAAGGGATATTGATTTTATGAAGTAGTAAAATTTCAATGAAATATTTTTCAAAATATATTTTCCTAGTTTGATTTAAACAATATTAAAGATATAATTTATTTTTATAATGTAAAAGGAAAATAGACTAGCTGGATGCTATGAAACTATCATTAAGACACATTCTCGATACACCGCAATCTTTTGTATGGATACTAATAATTTGATTATTAATTCATTAATATAATAAGAACCCATAGGAAGAGGCATATAGATAATTGTTACAATAAAATATATAAAGACATAATGTGTAGTGCTAAAATGTTTGAATTTTAGTTTTTAGAGACAATGTGGTCACACTGGTTAAATAAAAATAATATATAACCCTATCCAAATTCATATAATAAATTCCATCACAAACAGGGAGAAAATAAAGTGAAACATCCCCTTTGAAACAAATGTGGGGTGTATAATTTGTGGGGCTTCATTATTTGGACTAAAATGTTTCAGAATTGGTGAAGATATTGGTGGTTGAGACACTTGTTTTCTATAAAATATATCAAGTAATATTTTATTAATTTTTTTTGAATTTTAGTATTTTATCAAAATTTGAAAACAATATATAATCAATCCCTGAACTACAAGAATTATTGTTTTATTTTAATAAACGTTATAGTATTTTACTTAAATAAACAATGCATAAAAACTAAATTATTGTCCTTGATGAGTGCAATTTCATCATTAATCTAGTAGTCAACTCTATAGTGTAATTGTACAAAGTAAAATCGATATATTTGATCTCAATTTATTATAGAAAGATTAACTATTGCAGAAAGTAAATTTATGTAGTATTCAATGGAAATACAATAGTTATATTAAAAGGAACAATTTACTCAACTGATCATGGCCATTAATCACCTCTTATAGATTTATTAATAGAGATTATACCTTAATATTTAGATGTAAAAAATGTATATGTATCGAAAATATAAACATAATTTAGAAATACATTGAATAATTTTTTGAAGAGTTATGTTGACCTCCCCTATACAAAGAATTATACTTCTCAACTGAACCCATACCCGGATTGATGATGATATCATAGAAACTATATAAAATGGGAAATGTATAGTTACCAGAATTTATGAATCTAATTCAAGATCATTTAGAGAACGTATTTAACCAAATTTGTGTGTATCCTTGTTGATAACCTATTATATATGTTAATAATAAGTATGTATAGATGTGGATACCCAAATATTATAGATTAAATGAGTAGATCAATGTTTTGACCAAGTACCCACACATAAGGACTACTGAGTTATATTACCAGTTTCATGGGGCTCAATTATACTCCAAATATGACCTCTAATCATGGGTATCATCAACTAGGGGAGAATAATGAGAATATTCAAAATCCACATACCAAAAATGATTTTGGAATTTATAGTTTCATTTTATGTCCTTATACATGACAAATGCTCATGCTATATTTACATATATGTTTAATATAGTCTTTAAGGATTACCATTATAAATTTGTTGTAGTTTTTATTGATGGTATTATAATTTTTTACAAAATTAATGAATATAAATCTCATTATTCAAGGGTTATATTGAAAACACCTTGGCATGATAAACTATTTTAAAGATTCATCAAATTTTATTTGAGGTTAGAGTATGTTGAATTCTTTTGAAACATTTTAACCAATGATGGAATATCAGTTGACACAACAATGGAATCAATAATATTGGAGTGGCCTCATCCTATAATAGTAACTATTAATAGTTGTTTATTAATTATTTCATGATATTAAAGGGGGTTTATGAAAAGAAATTCAGGAATTTGAAATAAAATAAAAATGTTTACTTGAAAAAGGATATCTTCTCATTTTGAAAAATTATTTTGAAGAACATTTACAAGAACATCATCCAATAAAATTTACTATATATTTGTTAATTATACCCTCTTCTAGATAATTATATTTTTATTAAATAAAATACACCTTCTAATGTTCATGTGTGAGTACTCATGAAAAATGGAAGGTTGATCACTTATTCATCTTGAATGTTAAATCCTCGTGAGAAGAATATTCCAATTCCCTAACTGGATATTATTATAGTAATTTTTTCTCTATAGTAATTGAGTTAAAATGTTTTTGTGAAAAAAATATTATATTGAAATAGACCAAAATATTATAAAGTATATATACCCGAAAAATTTGTTAAACGTGAGATTATGGAAGTTGTTGGGTCTTTACAAAAACTATGACTTCTCGATTCATTGTAACCCTAGAAGGGAAAACAATTACATTGATTCATTTTATAGGAAATACCATGTTGTGTTGGTAATTATAGGGATTAAAGGAGTTCTATTGATAAGGGACCTAGTATGGTTGGAAATTTGAACAAGAATTGAAGGTAAATCATTCATCCTATCACAAATTATTTATTAGCCATAATTACAAGAGAATATCAAGAGATATCAAAGGAAATATCATTTTATAAAAAATTACAGTGATTCAATGAAGAATGAAACGGTTCATGAGTTCAATATTGATCATAAAGGTATAATAAAATTTAATTCATGGTTATGTGTCCCATATATCTGAGAGATAACTAATGTGATAATGGATGAATCACATTGGCCTATATTCTCTTTATAACCAGAAAGAACTAAAATCTAATGATAACTCCGTAATCATTATTTGTGGAACAATATGAAAAGGGAGACTTTGGACTACTCTGTAAGGATCTCGATATGTCTAAATGTGAAGGTGAAGTGAGAACATCTAAAAGGTTCATTGTGATTTCTACAAATACAAAAATGGATGTGAGATGATATCCCTATGGAAATCATCACTGGTCTCTCTAGAACATCCAATGGAATGAATACAATAAACATTCTAGTAGATTAATTCATCATGACTGCCAATTCCATCACTATTCAGAATGATTTTATTATTAAAAAACATTAGAAGATAAACATAATTGATTGGGTGTGGCTTCATGGACCTCCAAATTCAATTATTTTTAATGGTGGTCCATGTTTAATATTTAAATTCTTGTAAATTTTTCAGCATTCACTAAATGCAGAATAAAAACACATCCTTTGAAATTTTTGTGACTCAACTATATTTATAATGAGTATTCATTCGAAGTGAATGAAAAAATGAATGAAACCCACCCCCAAAAATTATCAACTGAGAATATGAGTTGATATTTTGGGGATGAAATTCCAAAATGGTGTAAAAATAAGACCTCCATGTAATTTTAAATGGATTTTTCTATAGAAAAAATCTATAATATATTATATAATATTATAAATAATGAAAATATAGATGGGAAAAAATACCTTATCTAATTAATAAATAACATTGCATTTTTTACCTATAATAACAACTAAATTTTAAAACATTAAAATTAAATTAAAACACAAAATAGTAAAGCTAAAATTGTAAATTATGGTTTCCCCCATAATCTAGAATCAACTCCCCCATTGTAAATTCAATAGAAATAAAATAATTTATTAGTAAATGAATGAACATCTTATAAAAATTACAATATAACATTAATAGTAATTGTAGTAAAATTTTATTTATATAAATATATTGTATTTGATGTATCAATGTGATCGTTGGAACAATAATTAGACCATCAGTTAGAAATGACTATTTTAATTTTGTATATGTTGGAATTAAACCGTTTAGTAACAATATTTACATTATAATAAGAGATTATAAGTAGAAATTAATATAAAAAATTGATGTCGATTGGAGAAATAATGGCAAAAGCAATTAGAGTTGGGTTGTCTAAATCCAATTTTCCAAAACACGAGTTGTAGGTTCGGTCATGGGGTTTCACCCCTGACTAATCCGTATAAGAGATTCAACATGTGAATCATGAATGAAATCTCATATGGTATTATTTTAATTTTGTGTAAATTTTCACTTGGTCGATGTTAGGAAAGCCATCCTATAAAATTTAAACTATCAAAAACCATTCCATTAACTAATACATTGGTGTAACAAGTGGTTACTTGCCCAAGCCATAGTAACAAAAAGTATAATTATACCTGTATAAATAAAATATTTATTCATTTGATCACATTTTGATAATTTTTTTAATAAAATCTATGCTTTTGTAAGAGTGTTTTCATTAATTAATTTTTTCAAGAAAATAAAATAAATTTTATATTATTAAATAATATATAGACATTGATAATAAATTCTTGTATTATAAATAATACATGTCTACTAGAAGTAGTTTTTATAACACCCTTATATAAATGGATATATGAATATAATTTTATAATAACCATGGAAAAATTTATATGTTCAAATTATATAATTTTAATCAAGGAAACTATTATTTCAATTAATAAATATTATTTATATTTAAATGTTAAAATCCATATATTTACCTATTTTTTCTTTAAAATAATAAATATTATTTTTAGAATTAGATCATAAAATTTATCTTATTGATAATTTTTAATAATTTTTTAAAATTCATTTTTATTGTGAATAGTTACAATTTCATTTTGCGTTTTTTGAAGGTTTTTTGGAATGTTATTTATATCATAATTATGTAATAATTAGTCGTCCACAATATATTATGTATAAAAATTTATTTTATTAATATTTTTTATTTTATTATAAATTAATCAATTTCTCTTCTTATAAGTGACTTTCCCAATTTTAAAATGATAATTTTAATTCTAAATACATTTCTTTGCAGAGAATTTAAATTTTCAAGAAAAAAGAAGTATCAAAAATACATATTATTTTATAATATCTTAAAATATCATTAAATTTTATTTAAATTTCAAAAAACATGATGAAAACCATGGTTTATCAAATGCTTTTCCATAACCTATACCTCTAAGACTGATATTTTGATATCATAAAACATTTATTCCATTTTTTATAATAATACCCACCGATTTCCCCATTCCAATTCAATAAAAATTAGTCATCCCTATGTATCATCTCAAATTGCCTCCCCATTTTCACCTCCATCATGTCCATAATCATTCTATATTCATCATAACATTTTAAGAACAAAACATCAAGGTACAGTAAATCCCCTTCCTTTGACATCAATTCATGATGAAATTTATTATATGTATTATAAATGTTATGTTAGTCTCATTTATAAATTTTTTTATCTTGACCTTATATAAAAAGTATAATTATAAGTAGGAGGCCATTTTTTATTAATTATCCCATCTTTAAATTGATATATTTCACCCATAAGGGTAGAAATTTTAGTTATAAGAATTAAATATTTAATTGAAAAATTATTACATTTTAAATAACAAAATTATTTGTTTTTCCATGGTTATTCACCTATACTTTAATATAATATGTTTATTTTTGTATTAACATATTTTGAAATCAATTTTATTTTCCACGTGTTAAAATATTTCAGGTTCAATCCTTCATGTTCTTACATATTTAAGGATTTTACATAAAACTCAAAGATTATTCTCCTCAAGTAACTGAAAAAAGGTTTTCTAAGATCAATTTGTATCAAATGAAATATATATATATATATATATTGAGTTCAATGAAATCACTATATTACATTTGTTGTGAATTTATTCTCTATATATGAATGTTTTTACATTTCCTGGGTTAATAATAATAGTAATTTTGATTTATGACACCATGGTGCCTAATGATGGTCAAATTATTCTGAAATTACCAATTAATTTTTTCCAAATATACATTTTCTCATTCATTTTATTTTTATAATTACATTTCCTAGGTTATTATGATCATTTTATATTATTATAAATCCTGTCATTATTGGTATAACTCATAATCACATGCCTAATATCTCCCTTACATGTTCACTAACATGACTCATCCTAATGCATTTCTATTTGTTCATGACTTCATGATATTAAATGTGTAAAAAATTATCTTAGGTTGATCCATTGAAGGATCATTTCATGTGTTTTAGAATAATCCTTCATATTTTAATTTATTATGTTCATATTTTATAAGAAAATTTACATTAAAAGAACTTCCATTTTGTTCTATGTAAAAAACAATTTCAATAATTAAAATGTTAAATTGCATAAATTAATCATATGAATCTCTCCCATAAATATTGATATATTGGTTTAGGAATAACATGAACATTATTGGGATTAATTTGTTAATGAAATTGGGTATTCTCAAGAAATTTTATAATTTTTTCAGCATGTTTTAGTTTTGATTATTCATGCAACTCACTCAAATATTTCTCTACAATGATAAAAAATAACTCAAGTATCCCCAATAAATTTATATGTTATTATATCAATAAAGAAACAACATCATTCTCTACTTTAACAAAATTAGAAAGGAAACAATCCTTCATGTATTCAATAGAGTGCATCCTCACAAATCGAAGTAATTCATTTTCAATCACTATATCTCATGTATATATTATAAAAATGGAAAAAAATAGATATTATTTTACTAATATAATTATAATTATGTAAATATAATATATAATATACCTTGTAAACATTCTATTCACTAGAAAATGATCTGGTCATTTGTGACTACATGTGGACTACTCCATTCACAATGTGATGAAATGTATTTTTCATTACAAAAGCTCATGCAAATGTTTCTGATGTATATGTTCAAGCGACAATATCAATGATTGAAACATAAATAATTTTTGATAACCATATAAAGTGGTTGGATATGAATGTATAATTTATAATTAACTAATAGAAATATTTTTAGGATTATTATTCTAAAAATTATGATACAATTACAACAAAACCATAGTCAACATACAATATTTATTTTTTTTAAAATGTGCCAATTATCTCTAAACAACCAAAGATAATTTAATTAATAATGTATTTGTATATAAAATTTTATTATTTGTAATAAAATATAAATTAATAAAAAAAAATTGTTTCCTATGAAAGAATTTTTTTTATTCCTGATGATAATGAATGTATGCAATGATTTAGACTGAATATATGAGACATTATTTTTATAATAATATATTTAATGTTTGTATTTAAACTATATTTACAAAGGTAAAATAAAATATATATATATTTATATAGATGACATGAAGGGAATTTCCCTCCACTAATATTACTCAATAAATTAATGGTTCATCTATATATTACCATTTATATTTTCAACAAAAAAAACATCATTATGGGAAATAGTTTTATATTTTAATAAATGATTTCCATCAAATTTCATTAAATTGTTTTTAAATTCAATATTTGTATGGAATGTTTTCATTTCATTAATGAAAGAAAATTTCGAATATTCTATTTTAATATATATAATGAAAATAACATTTCCATCCACTTTATTTGTTATATATTATTTACATTTTTATATAATAATTCTTGGCTGCATTAGGTAAAACCCCCTCATTCTATTTTTCAATAAATTTTACTATTATAAACAGTTTTTGAAGAAGAAAGGTTATTTTTGAAATCCGAAATGTTTTTATCAAGTGTTAAAATGATATTTTGAAGTGTTTTAATAATTATATGGTTTTTGAATAGTGTTTATAAATGATTAATACCCATTATAGACCATGAGTATGATAATTATAACATATGAAATATGTGTTCCTATATATTGCTCTAAATATTTGGGTTCTATAGAGTTTGAGGATGAATATACAATTCTTCCATTGTATGAGTGATTGTTGAAGTGATATGGTAATTATTTTCTATGGTAAATACATGAATTATAAATGTATATTAATTATAATTAATTCTATTCTAAAAGGTATTGTATTGATCTTTTTAATTGAAAATTGATTCTATATTATAATGAAATTATTTTTTTAATATAATTAATTACATCTGTTCTCAATTTTTTTCAAAATACTAACAATTTCTTTCCTTTTATGTCAATTTTCAATATTTTTATCTCATCCTATGTTATTAAACTATATAAATTACGATTATGTATTGGAAATTAAATGGAATAATTCACCATAAATATGTGATGATTCTTCATGAAAATGACTCATGTATTATTTTAATGCAATTACATTGTAAAAAAAATGATATAAATCAAAATTGTACACTTTGTAAAATATGGTTTCATACAAAAGAGTTATGTCTTAATTCTCTAATACTATAATCCCAAAATATCAGTTGGAATTTATAAAATTTAATTCTCATCTACAGTGACTAGAATTTAATACATTTAAGGACATGTACTTATAGTTATGAAATTAAGAATTTAAAACAATCCATATTAATAATAATATTTTTTTTCAAAACATATACTAAAATATATTATGGACCAATTGTAAATATTATCATATGAATGATAGAAACCTTAATATTGATGTCTGGATTAATTTATGTACTAGTTATGTTACCTTTTTTGAAAGTAGTGTAATTCAATGATTTTGGATTTTAATTTCTATGAAAGCATTACATATTATTGTATAACTCATATTCATTTGATTTATAATTCAATTATAGTGATATATATTCCATTTATTTATAAATACTCCTTGAATATCATCAGGAATAAAATTACTACTCTATTTTTTAGTACGGATGACATTTAAATATGACTATGAATCATAACAATTTTTTTCATTCTAGAAAACCTTTACATATATCTATTAGTATTTAGGGATGTTACATTCTTAATAGTTCTACTCCACACTATTTAAAATTACATATTGTTCTAGTGACCATTACCTATCATAGTGGGTTCATGGAATTTCAATTTTCATATCTACTTTGCACCAAATAACATTATATGTTCATGTTATGACTATTAGATGTTGGTATGAATAAATTTACATATTACCATCTGTTTCACGAATTTTCATTTTTTAGAATGTAAAAATTGTTCAAATTACATATAATCTCTCTTTCCGTCGTGTATTATAATTTTTCAAATTTTATTCATATATAATGTCTTTTTTTTAACAATTTTTATTATTGTCTCTATTTTAATTTTTATACATTCTTATAATTCTATAGAAGTTATATTTATGTATATATAAGGGAAATTCATTGATTCTATCAAATTTATGTAAACTCTTTCCTTTATATATTGATTCATTGTTTATTTTTCATATCATGATATTTATAAATTATGATTACAATGGATTTTTTGATAATCAACAATATTACAAAATTTATATTCCCTATCACCCATAATATTTTATGTCATTATATAAATAGATTACCTATCATTTACATTACCCATTCTCAGGAAATTTTATCAAACTATAAATACATCTTATGATACAAAATTATTTTTGATGTATGAAAAGTTTTCATGACATAATATTTTAAGAAGATAAATTTTTCACCAAATTTCTTAATCAACTTCATAAAAAAATTTGTACATAAGTTCTTCTTATTTCTATTGGAATGACATTAATTAATAGACACATAAACACCGAATTCTAAAAGATAAATTACACTAGATAATATATTTAACATTTAACTTCTTGATAATCTAATTTATTATATGATATTGTAATTTACAACCTATTTCATATAAATTTATCATAATAAAATCCAAAAAAACTATTTTCAAAATTTACGACACAAAAAATCAACGATGAAACAACTATTTTATTCTCTTTACTATATATAAACCACTAATGTCATTGATATATAGTAAAGGGTGAAAAAATAAACCAGTAAGGTGATAGGAAAAGTAAAACCATAAATAATAATCAAAATAACAGTTTATATGATCATTGAGTACATCAAAAGTTCTTCGAAGCAAATAATCATAATCCATAACATTAGACTACAGAAATGTAATGTGGAAAAAACATTATATATGTCACCATAAAGAAAAATTCATGTATTAAGAACACTATAAATTCATTATATATAAAAACACATGTTATATAACAATTTCCCAATATATTAGAGGATGTGTGACTTTTGACCACCCATTACATAATAATATATCATTTCATATATGTTTCTCAAACAAATAAATATAATCATTTTATAATCATTAATATTAATAAAATTAACTCATGAATATAAAATATATTTTATCAAATAAGAAACATATTTTAATTAATAAGTAGAATGATGTTATATAAAATGAGAATGTTCCCAAAAAATGAATGTAATAATGTATAATATATATTTATAGGATATGGTAATTAAATAAATATGTAAGAAAGATACTGAATATATATCGTTTTAAAAAATAGAAAATTTTACAAAACAATACATAATACGATTGTAAAAATCCCTATAATTTGATCATAGGTAATAAATTAAAAACTATCATCGATAAATTTTTTAAAAGACATGTAAGACCAAAAATTAATGAAAATGTTATATTACTCATTAAAAAAACAAGGTATAAGATTCATATAATATGATATAAAATTTAGGGATATTTCATTACAAATATTGAATATTGAGAAGAGTTCCCCATATATAAAAGCTCAATTCTCTAAGTTTACACATATTATTTTCAATATTTTGGAAATTTATTTTGTAAATAAATGTTTTAAAAGATTATTTATGTTTAATATAATTATTGTTAATTATTTATATTAATTTATATTTTTTATTAGGTGATTATTTTTTCAATTGATTATTTTAAGATGTTCATTCAAATGATATAAAAGTAATTTAATTATAAAAGTATCTATTTTTTTAAAAATTTTAATATATCATATATAGTGAATATTCGTAGTTAACTCACACACTAGTGTCTTTTAGATAAAATTATATATTTTTATTACATTTTATGGAGAATTTAATTTCATAAATGATGGGTTGTATGGTCTAATCATCTTTTGTGGTTTCAGTAAACCTAAATAATTATTTGAATGCTTTAATTTTAAGATAAATTATACTATTATATAATATGTATCACAAAATAAATTTATTAGTAATATTATATTTATTAATATATAAAATAATTAGAATTATCCATGAGGGAAGAGATAAATAGAAAATTACATCTTTAAGTTAATTAGTTAAATTATAAATGGAATGTTTTGATATTTAATGAATATAATAAAGAGATTATAAAATTACTGGTATTAATAATAATATTGCAGTTTCGTTATTAAATTTTTAAAATTAAAATAAATTAATTATCTATTTCTAAAAAAATATAAAAATAAGAAATAAAATAAATAAATTCAGAAAGGGGCAACATAACTTTGGGGGGACTCATTTTCATGAAGTCAATTTGATTAATAGAATGTTTTAAAAAAAATTCTATCTAAATTATGTAAGATTCATTGTTGATAATATTTTCAATATTCTATAAATACTATTTTGTTTTGGAAGTTAGGAGATATGAATGGACTTTTTTATTATTTATACGTGAGGGAAAAAAGGGGTTTTGAATTTAATTTAATAAAATATAGGGTCAATTTTATATTTTAAGACTATGATTTATAATGATTCATATACCAATGAAAACAATAATTTGTTTTAGGGAAACCTAATATTGTAATATATTTATTGAATTACCCATACTGTTATTAGTTGTGTATTTCCCAAAAACAGAATTCTTTATATAACAATATTAATTATTCACCTCTGTGTTTTTCTAATCATAAAAATTTCTAAAAACTAACACTTACAAAATGTTATGTATTGATTAAAAAAATAAAATCTAATTTCTAAAAATAAAATATTATTAAAATATATTAAATACTTATATTTATTATACATATATTAGAGTTTCATATATAAGTGTAAAAAATGTTAAAATTTAATTAAATAATTATTATATTATTGTTCATATTGAAAGGTATATTTATATAAATTATTATAAATGTTTTTTTCTTATTTTCGTAATTATATTTTCTTTTTATAATAATTCATTAAATTTGTAAACTAATATACCTTAATATTTTCCCATAATTGTACCCCTATCTATTTATTTCACTATACTTAATGTCTTACGTTCAACCACTACATTTCCATCATGTAATCTTCATATCACATATTCCATTTAGTCAAATATTATTTTGTAATCGTTAATTTTATCATTTATAATATCACTATATTATTCCAAATATTTTAATTTCATTGTAAATTTTTTTAAATTTATGATATCTATGGGGGACAATAGGTCATTGAATTTCTAACAATATACTATGGTTTTTTTATTGATTTTTTATATTTTTATTTTTCTATTAGTCAAATAAAATTTATGAACCAAATCATTATATATTATTACGTAATATTATTATTCATTTATTATCTAGTAATTTTTATTTGTTTTGACATTTGTTTGTAATATAATTTCTCAATTCATAAGTATAAAATATTATTATTACATTTATTATAATTGTTGAATTTTTTTAAAAAAAACTATGATAGTTAAATGTGAGGTAAAAAAACCTATATATATGATTTTAATATATAATTTCTACAATGTAGATTTATAAATATTAAAATTAATCTTTTCATATGCAATATATATATCAATCAACATGTATTTTTGATATTGCATATTAATATGTCATGTAGATATTACCAAAATAAATGGAAGCTAAAGTATATGATATTCCATGATAATGTCACCTAAATGGTGAAAATCTGTAAAAAAATTAATGATTAATGTTTTTCAGTTGATCAGTGAAAATATTATTGATAATTGAACATGAGTTCAATTTATTTGAAGATGTTATAGATTCTAAAAATAATGTTTAATTGATGATAAATAATACTTATACACATGGAATATTGATAATCCCCAACATTATATGATGGGTAACAATATGAATTTGTTGATATTATCCTAGATTTGTTGTAAAAAATTAATTAAATGGATTTTTCTTCATGATAAATGATAGAGATATAATATTAAGAGATCAATAATTAGAAAAATACATATTAGTTGACCCATTTGGTGATTTGATGAATCCTTATTTCTCATGGATGAGGTTCAATTTTTCTATAAATATCATGTTAGATATTATAACTCTATTAATACTAATGATGTTTCCATAAGTAATGTGAATTACTGTTTAATAGATATAATTGATTCAAAAAAATCTGATCATATTTGATGATATTGTGGCATGAACATCAAAATATGTGTTTGTAATGAATTATTCACATGGTAATCAATTGAACTCTATCGAATGGATTGATATTTTTTCCCTCTATATATGTTTCTCACAACTAATGTATACGTACTTAAGCTTCTTGATTATTAAAATTAAATTTGGCTATTATATAATCAAATGGAAAAAAGATAAAAAATAGAAAACATTTGATATATTAAAGAATAAATAATTGTGTTATAATATTATCATGTTATATTAAAAATGATATTTCATAGAAGTAATTTAAAACAATATAACGACATATTACTCTATGTACTACATTCTATGATATATATATATATAAGATTAAATTATAGAAAAAATTTAAAAAATATAAATTTATTTAGAAATAGACCATTCAGAATAACTATGTAAATCATGAAATAATTAATGTTTATCATATGATATATTTGAATTGTAAACCGTTGATAATTTCAAATTAAATCAATAACTGACCTTATAAACAAATCACTAAATCCAACCTAACAGAACCACATAATAATATATTATGGCTATTATAACCTGGAAATTTGGTTGTAAGGAATATATAGGATTACAAATTTAAGAAATTTTTGTAATGGTCATAATAAATAGAAATTTAATGATTAATTACATGTAAATAATCACTCAATTTTTTGAACATTAATTTTAACCATCGAAAAAAATTTTCATTAGAATGATATCTCTAGATTATATTGAGATATTATTATAAATAATTTATGAAATTTATAGACTTATTATATTTAAAAATGATAAAAAAAATTCAATACCTTTTTAAAAATTGTCTGAATTTGTTTTTCGAATTTTAAAAAAATTGTAATTTTTCTATAAATTATGAAAAATATCGAATTTAAATGAAAATTTTAATGTATCATGATGTTTTTATAAATAAAATTTTATTGTTGATGTTTTTTGAAATTTAATTAATTTTTTTCATAATAATATAATTATATTCCATATAAATATATTTCAAATTAATTAATAAAATAATAATATTTCAAATTAATTTTTTTATTTACTAATTTTCATCACATTTTTTATGAATAATTTTAAATTAAAATATACCTCATATATGCTTTGAATCTCAAAAAATTTATTCCATATTTATTATAATGAGGTACAAAATTTGTAAATATTCCCCTTTCAATTTTATTCATTATGAATAGAAATCATACTAATTTTTTACCACATTAAAGATAAAATGGGTCAATTAAGGATAAAAATAATAAGATAAGGACTACGAATTGATCCTCTTGGTTTATTTAATTTTATTAGATGTCTTTATTTTATCCATAATCCTCTCAAATTATAATTCATGTCATTTTTTCTATTTTTCTGTGATTGTGATAGTTATATTAATTTAAGAATAGTTAAATCAAAAAATATTTCACTCATGAAATTAAGGTCACTAAATTCATTATCTAATGAATTTAGAGGATAATTTGAGTTATAATTATTTATTAAATCTATAAATTATTTGTATTTTTCATGGAAGATTATTAATACTTTTTTGTTATCAAATAATTACCTTAATTTCAAAGGCAATATCAATAATATATTTAATTAATTAATTGAAAATTAAAATAATTAATACTAAAAATGGTAATGTAGTAGTATATTAATGAATTATAATGTTCACTTTTTTTAATAAAATGATATACTTAATTAGTTATAATTTTTAATATTTTAAATCATTTTTTTATTTATGTTTATATTTTAGATGGCACAGCCCAGTACAAGATCATGATATTTTCCACTTTAGGCATAGCCCACACGATTTAGAATCCTCGCTGCTCTAGCCCTAAATATTCCCCAAATAGAAGTCCCCATGATATGAGAGGTATTTACAAAACCATATAAATGTTTGATTTATGTTCCTCCTCCTCCGATGTGGGATTTCCATAATCCACCCCCTTAGAAGGGCCCAATATCTTTAAAATCACATCAAATGGGCACTTTCTCAAATACCATTGGTGATGGCCCATTCTAGCCCACAATCACCACATTTTCCACTTTGGTCCTTGCCAATTAATTTTTTTCATTCTCTAGGATCTTGAACTCAAACAACCAATTGGAAAAGGACTCATGATATGATAGGTATCCACAACACCATTTAAAGGGGTTATTTTTTCTCCTCTATCTTTTATATGGATTTTCCATTGTATGATCCTGACCATTTATGGTGTTTTCACTATGGTTATTTGAGGTTCAATTTGTATTTTCATATGTAAATTTCATTGTATTTATGATTTGGGGTGAATTGGGGTGGAGTATATGAAACATTTGGGTAAAAGGGGGATGTGCTTTGTTGGGGCATGGTTTGTAAAAAAAGTGATGCTATATACGAAAAATATTTGTAATAAGTTCTTTTAATACAACATATTCAGCATGGTTGGAGCCTATTTGAGAGCTCGTGTGTGAAGGCCATGCGAGTACCCCTATAAGTAGTGGCTAATAGACAATTATCACACAATTTTCTTAATAGTGAGAATAATCCATGTGCATGCCAACAATAAGATCCTAAAATTGTGGATCTCACTAATTTTAAATATTTTATGACATGTTTCACCTACCATGTGGCCATAACATGGGATTTTTCATTCCAAAGGGTAAAGAAAGCTTATCTCATCATCATGAAGGGATTACATGGACATTTAGACTTTGTTCTTAAATATTGAATGTTCGAAGGTCCCCTCTCCCCACAATAAGTGGATCTTATCACAGTTCTTTTTCTATTCATTATCTTCTCTCTTCTTCATCCATTAGAGGAGAATATCTTCCTCTTTAATAGATCTAAAACAATTTAGTGAGATATAGATCTATGATTGGAGATCTAGTTATAGTATGATTATATAATGATATTGAGATCTTGATTTATGGATTTAGATCTATAGCTTATAGTTTTGTCATTGTGAAACTCGGATTTTGGGGATTTCTATTTAGTTAATGTCCATCATAAAATTGAGGTAGGAGGTCTAAACTATAATTCCCATAGTCTTGGATTTGATACATATTTGAAAAATTTTATAATTTATAACATCCATTAGTATTTAATTTTCTTAATTTGGGTTAATTAAGATGACCAATAGAATTATCAATTCGATGTTGATGGCTAGATGATGAGTTAGTCATGTGAATAATGGGATTCCAAGTTAGATAATTAATTTGCGATATTTATTATGATATTTATTGATTTTAATCTAGATAATTAATAACTATATTAATCATGATATATTTTATTAGTTTATGTATAAATATTAATTTTTAATTAATTTTGTGCTTTGATAATATGATCTTGTTAATTAATTTCAGGACTACTTATGAAGAGTTGTGATTAATAATGGGATAATTAACTCTCAAGAAATTAATTTTTCAAATACAAATTGAGTCATTGATTAATTAATTGGATGAATTATCAAATAATTATTGAAATGATTATTTAATTTCTGAGTTAACTAATGGATTTGTTTTATTTAATTAACTATTGAATTATTAATGGTATTAATGTTGATTATTAATTATGAATAAATTTTGTTTTAATGAAAGGGAACATGGTTATTCAAATTGATATGTACAAATGGTAACATGGTCATCATACAATAGAGTAATGGAATGGGATTGAAATGAAAAGTACACATGGTAACACTTTCATTATACAAATGAATAAGAGAATGGGAACACTATAATTTTTTTGGGAGTAACTATTGTTACATCATAATCTTACATACATTATGGATATTGGTATTGAGTCAATAAGGTTTCCATATGAATTTTCCATTCATTTATGTTTTTAAAATCACAAATACTATATCTCATGGAATATTTTATTTCCCCAATGATTTATCTTAATAAGTAAATTTTCCATTTCCCAAGGAAATTTTATCTATATATTTTTTTCGATGTTCATGTTATATATTATCTAAATATAACTCTTTTTATTTCTATGTGTAATATTCTGTTTTATATTTAAATCCATGAAATTCTATAAATACTTATATATAGATCATTCTATTTTTAGCTTCAGAATTAAGATTCAGAATTCTTCAGAATTGAGACTCCAAAATCCACTGAATTCGGGCTCTGAATTCTCAAAAATTCAAATTCTGAATTATCTGATATTCATATTCCAAATTCTATAAAACTCAAATTATTAATTATCTATAATTAAGACTCTAAATTATCTAATATTAATATTTCAAATTCTTTGAAATTCAAATTCTGAAATCATTGAAATTTAGATTCTGAATTCTCTAAATTTAGATTCTGAATTCTCTGAAATTTAGATTTTGAAATCTCTAAAATTCAGTTTCTGAAATATCTAAAATTCATATTCCTAATTGATTGGAATTCAGAATCTCAATTCCTTAGAATTCAGACTCCAAATTCACAAGAATTTTGACTCTAAATTCCTCAGAATTTATAGTTTCAATTCCTTAGAATTCTGACTCCGAAATCTCTATAAATACGGCTACCAATTCAATGATAAACAGAATCTGAATATCCATGTAATATAAACTTTGAATATTTATTTTCTTACAATTTAAACATTATTTTTCATTAGACTCTAAAAAATGGATTTGGTTATGGAACAATATTTTTTTATCCTAGTTTTAGTTATAAAATGATGACATGGAATCTGTTTTAGACTAATTGTTGTTTGAGTGACATGTGAACAGGTCCCTCCAGGATTCAAGGAAAAATTTGGCCATCATAGGAGGAAGCTGACAGTAGGATAAGTTCCTATAAATAAGAGCTCATTTGAACTAGATAAAAAACATTTGGGCGAATTAGTTGATCACTCTATAGATTTCATGCTTCTGAAGTTATTTCTTGAGATATTGACTCTCATGTCTTGTGTGTGCTGAACATCTTGTTCAACTTGCTTCATATGACTATGACTATTGTAATGTACAATAGAGGTCTTTCGGGGATAAGAAAGTTGAGGTGCCTACTACATTAATGTTTGATAAATTCTAGGAATAGAAAGACAGAGTTGATAACTACCTTAAAGTTAGAGGGCTTGTAGGGATACGAATACATATTCTGATATTCCTATCGAGGGATTACCTTTGTGGGGGTAAGACAAACTTTCTTGAACGTATAAGTCAAAGGACCTATTTCCATGGTAGATGGATACACTTCACTTTGGGTTAAAATATTTCATACTTGTTACATGTATAGTTTCAATTTTGTTTTCTGTTGTATTTTGATTAATAAAGAATGTATATTTATCTTATACTGTCTTGTACTTTTAAACTCTTAAAAGTAAGAATCTATATGCTTTAAGGAATAATATTTTTCCCCGTAAACATTTCATAAGATTCTATTATGGAACCATATTTCTGGAACCTAGCTATATTGTAGAACTAAGAGGTCTTGTGCATTTACCTTATTTAACATTGTTAAACATAGTTTTCATAATGGTTAAAAATTAATGTTTTATACCAACATTAAAGTTTCAAAAAGAATTTTTAAAGTATACAATTCACCCACCCCCATATTTTATATTGAACATCTACATTTATATTTCAATCCTAAAATATGTACCGTGGTTAATTTGGATTATAAATATAAAATTAATGAATAGAAATATTGGAACCTAGAGTTATTTCCTCACACGAGAATATTTCTTACTCCAATATTGGTCAAATCAGTTATAGAGAGATCGTAGAACATTTGAATACATCATGATATGTGAATATGTGGGCATTAAGATATTATATTAACTAGTGAATACATGAAGCTTCAGTACTAGCTGAAGTAAGTATGGGGTAAGGCGTTCCATAGGAACCCTAGAGTTAATACAGTTAGATAAGAATAAATGAATGTGTAATAAGTAATTATTTATTTATTGCACGTATTTATAATATAACTGCATATAATATAATTTGATTGGACTAGTTTTAAACAACATTGGTGATGGCCTACTGAGTTGTAATTCCACTCAATTTAGGCAACCTGATTGGCACCCGAATTGGTTATATTGTAACAATATAGTGTAAGGTTAATGGCCTTATAATGGATTGATGATTTGGGGTAGAGCATCATTGAGGGGATTAGAAAGGGTTCAGAACCTACATGTGGTGTCCTATTGTCTTTATTTTCAACTACATTGTAGAAACATTACCCTTATATTTCCATATAATGTTTTCCCTTTTAGTTGAGTATTGTATTTTTTTATTTGGTTATCTTATGTCATGAGTATTATTCTGGTTATATATAATTCGGAATTTGATTATTTATTTCCATTAGTATTTTACTCGGATAAAAGAGGGTATATTCTCCCAATGATCGATATACCAGAACCTCGTTGCTAGTAGGATGCCTCTCCCATATGGTGAGGTGTGCTTGAGGTTATGTGGTGAACTAGCTTAGGGAACAGTCATCTGAAACATGGGTCAGGATGTTACAACAAGGAATCATAGCTCAATTATTCATTTTTCATACATTCTCATGATATTTTGGGAAAAGAATATAAGAGACAATTAATAGTCAAGGCATTATAATGATCTCATTCATGAGATTTGCTATCACATGTAGGGGGGACTCATGTAATCAAGGTGGGATTATTGTTATTATTTTTTTCATTACAGTTGAATGTAATTTCCCCTTTGGTGATTTACATTGAGTGTGATGTGATTATGGTTTCTAGTAATTTTTTCCAATTTATTAGTGGCCTTTAATGGAATGAGAATTTAGTCTGCATGCATCATTCTAGTCACTCAGGGATATTTTAACAAGTATAATTATAGGCACACACAAGAGAAAATGTTATTGCTATGTTATCAATCATGAACTATTTTCCTTGTTTGTGGGATTAAAATGAAATACTATACCAAATGTCTATTGAATAATGTTTTAAAAATAATTCTTAATGAGAATAATTGGGGTTATACATGAGAAATATGATTATCATTGTGTGTTTCCCATTGTTAACCAAAACCTAAGATTGTGATGGTTTAGGGTAATAATACAACCTCAGTTTTGACTATATAGAAAGGTGAGGGAAATGATTATTCTTATTATTCCTCTTACATAATTGTTTTAAGTCTGTGTTGTGAGACCTGAGTAATCATTTTCGAATAGTAGATACTATTCCTCTACTATGATTATTGATGAGACCACAGAGGGGCATTACTAGGAATGAATTTTCAGATAGGGATCTTAAGAAACAACCATTATAGTAAAATATGATGGGATTATGATTAGATACAACATTGCCAACTTCATGAAATTCATGGAAAGAGACCCAGGGTGAGTTTTTAATAGTATTTATGAGTTGATAATAAAGTTCGAATTGCAGCAATGTTCAAATTTTACTAGAGTGTGGACATGAGGGAGAATAATTTTGGTATGAGTCCATAGATAATATAAATGACAATTTAGAGAATTTATAAAATGGGAGGGTCAGATTGGATTCTTTTATGATACAGTGGTTTGCAAAGAAATGGTGGGACATTCAGGCATGAACATGACAGACTAACAGTATGTTATGAATGGAATTCATGGAGAGGTTCTTGAAAACATTTATACAGAGATGCTAAAACAAGTGAAAGATGATGAGTCAATGCATCTGACATATGGGAGCACGTCAGTGATGGACTCCGAGGGAACCTACACATATCTACAATGTATTTCTCCAATGTTGGTAGAACAGGTGGTAGCTATGGGGAAATTTTTTTATGATGTAATTAAGTGTGAGACTAATTCTTATGTGGATATATTGAGGATAAAAAAAGAATATAGATGTGGTAATTAGACTCTAATAGTAGATGGGAGCCTTTGAGAAACCACCCATGCTGGATAATTAGTTATTACTAGATGATTAGGAGGTGCGACTTCTATGAGTAGGATGTTCCACTGTAAAAACATTATCCAAGGTAGTGAGAAGAATAGTATGCAGATAGAAGGTTGGTTAGACATGAAATTACAAGGGAGATCTGTTATCTGTGTAGTATGATAGGACACTGTGATCGACACTATTTCCAAACACTAGTATTGTGTCTATATTTCATCAACATGAGACATCAAAAAAATTCTATAGTCTGCTACGACAGACTAGTACTGAATGAAATCTATGGTAGAGTTAGATTATGGGAAAGTAACATATACACCATACTGGGTTGGTAGTTGGAGTTCTATGGGACGAGACGATAGAGGTATTGGATGTGGTTATTATTGGAAGGAGTTCCCACCTTAGTTGAGTGGTGAAACTAAGGGGATTCATACAAAATAACAAAGAAGAGGGAAAGTAAAGTTACATGTGGTGAAACCTATATATGTAGATATTGATCTGGGACAATTGATAAGGAGAGTTTCAATTCTAGTATCATCTGATTTAGCTAGTTCCATGTTTGATACTGGTTCCGCTCATTCCATAGTATTTGAAAAACTTTTTAATGGGTTAATCCTTATGGTGGTGATTATGATAGGGGTTAAGAAAATAGACACACTATTGGGAGTATGGTCTAAAGATATCTATCCATGAAAGTGATGTCCACCAGAGATCAAGAAATATCATATCGTTTGGTATCTCATTTTTCATGATAGGATGTTCATCGACATCATTATGGTAATAGACTGCCTATTCACATTCCGACCACACATTGGTTATTAAAAAAGGATATTGGCATTTGTGTATCCTTAGGGTGACCATTACATTCATCAGGGAGATTGGGATATATAGTCAGGCCAAGTAACACTAATTACATAGCAACTAGGATAACTCACAGCGTTATGTTTCTTGTCATTTGTTGGATGATAGGTGTGTTAGGAAATATTTCCTTCCACCTGTAGTAGAAATGTTTCAGGATATCATTCTTTAAGTCTTATCAGGGCTACAACGTGAGAGAAATGAGGAATTCACAATTGATCTTATGTAAGTGGGGTGAAACCATTATCTATTCCACTATAGATAATATCACTGATTGATAGTGCTTAATACTCCTTTTGGTGAGATGTATAATATGAGAATTATCTTTCGAAGTACATCACCTTAGAGATCACCTATTTTAATCACAATTAAGGCTAATAGTAGTTTATATCAATGTTCCAATTACCGAATGAAGACCAAAATGAATTCAAATAACTGATATAATCATTCCCATATCGATGATATATTTTGACCATTGAAGGGATATTCTAGGTTCTCAATGAATGATTTCAGATTAGGGTATCATCAGTTTATGGTTTGTACATTGAATATTCCTAGGAATAATTTCAGAAGTAGGTGTGGCCTTTATGATTTTTTTTCATAATTCTATTTCTGTTGAAAAATTTACCATTAGTGTTTATGGAATTGATGAACATGATCATTCATCTATATATAAATTAATTTTCTATGTCCTAAGTGTTGTAGAAGCCCGATGGTGGGTGTACCCAACATTAATTTTTTCATTAATGATGTTTAATCTGAGATCTGTCACGATAATAGAATTCCAGATCTTTAGAATAGAATGATGAATGAATGAAAAGTGGGGAGTCTTGGATTCATAGATTGGACTATGATATCTTGGTTGTAATTATGTTAATTAAAGGAATAAAATTACCTTGATGGAATTCTATCTCCATTGTTGTTTCTGATCACGATCTGATGTGATTCATCTTTCTGTCATAGAATCTAAGCATAGGTTTCCACTAACGATGATCCATGCGTGCTCCACATATCTCTGGATGTTACATAATTGATCTCTGGGTGCTAGCATGGAACTACCATCGATTTTGATGTCTTCATTTGATCACCTTGATCCTGGGGAGGAGGATCACTCACTCATAGCATGTTAGAGTTTTTGGAATAAAATAATTCTCTCTTGGATTGAGTAATTTTCATTATATCAATTGTACACAACCCCCAAAAATTTCTAGGCAAATGAGAATTATATAATTGGGATTTTAATTACAAGGAATTTTAAAATGAATTATTTTCCCAAAATCATTTATTCATTTCATTTAATTCTCAGTATGACCCCATGTCTAATAGTAATAGTTGACTATTATTATTACTTGACATGCACAAAGTTAATTACAACTAATATTATTTAACTAAATAAATAATATTATTTATCACAAATTTCTACAAAAATTACAAAGTGTGTAAATTAATATACACAGCGTGTACTTTTTGTTTTTACATCCTCATTATTTCCACAACATTTATTAGACCTTGAATAATGGATATTTATTTATCATATAAATATAACTTAATTACACACTAATAAATATATTATTTAACCCACAATATATTCTATCGAATAACTACTGTCGAAATAAATATGACAATAAATCCTTCAATAATTATTAAACCAAAATCTTGAATAATCATTATTCAACCTATTAAATTAATATTTAACTTAGATACTTTGACACACAAAGTGTGTGACCATCTATGCCTATTTCTCAAGGGATTTGGCGGAGCCTTCCTAAAGTCAAAGGATTGCATCTAACAACATGCCCGGACACCCATAGAAAATAAATTAACGCCGAAATGTCGTGTCACCTCATATGAATGCATATAATCTAATGTAATCCATTTGTCTTAGTATCTCGAATCAGGTGGGTTGCATGCTAGTGCCATCAGCCAACATGATTGATTATTCATTCATTCAGTTTCTTGAATTGAATGTGCCCATTCTTCACCATGGACATGGATTTATTTATGTTATATCAATTCCATAAAAGGACCTGATATATCTACTTCCATTATGGAACATAAGGGAAAATCCTTTCTCACATTATCTATTAAATCAGTATAACTCATGATTCTCCCAACATATCATAATTCACTACGAATAGTGTATCATCATTATTTTCATCAATACATCGTTGTGTGCGAGTTGTGATATCCATTAATAATAACCATAATGTCTAAGGACCAATACACACGTCCAGTGATAAGAACATACAATAACACTCTGAAATGTGGATTTATTACATGCAGGTCTCATTTCTATAATATGATCCTCAATATTACCAACGGTGCACACCCTGAGAAGTTGTAACAATTTTTTAAGAGTTATCACCCATAATTTTTCTGTGTTATTTGTGTCCATCAAATAACATCATCCGTCCAGAGAACATGTATTCAAGAACAATGTTATGTAACCTCCAGGTTCTCATCATAGAAGGGATCTTCAATGACCCATTACTGAAAAAGATATCCTTAGGACATTATCAAATGCATTGTCACAGAAAATAATAATCCGTATGTGATAAGATATTTATTAATGAATAAATTACAAAGTTGTTGGTTTTAGGCCCCCAACTCTGACAGAATCCCACTAGGACTAGATCCATTTGCTAACAACATTTAACTGTCCATATCTCACAGGATATTCATGATTCCGCTGATATATTTCTTTAGTCATGTGGTCTAGAATGTTCTCATATGTGGACACTTTTCTCTATGCAACATCACCACATTGATAGAAATACCATAAGAGGAGATACATCCAGAGTATGTGCTTTGTCCGATTATGTGACCGTTTATCTTTTTCAAGATCCACCTCTATAGTAATAAAATTATAAAATGTGTTAAGATATTTACTTATAGGAACAACATCATGCTCTTAGACAATGTGATGAATCTAGACCACTTCCATGGTGCATCACAAGTCGCTATATATTCAGACTCTACTGTAGAATTGGCGACAACTGGTTTTTTAACTCTTCCAGCTCGCAAATCATTCATTTAGATAGAAAACATTTATAGAATGTGATTTTAGATCATTCTGATTTGTCTGAACACTAGCATCAATGTACTCTCTGATGACAAGAAACTAGTCTCCTCCATACACTATGGAAATATTCGTATTTCTACTCAAATACATAAGGATATTCTTAATAAAAGACCTATGTTGTTCTCCAAGAACTAAATAATATCTAACTACCATTTACAGTGCATATAAAACCTCAATCCTGGTACATAACACGGAATACATGATGGATCTTATAGCCGAAGCGTATCGGATCTTACTAATTCAATATTTATCTTTTGCTGTTTGTGGACACATTTTGTTATAAAAATGTAGGAAATGTGATACAATAACCAATCCCCTATTGAATTATTATATAGTAATTCTCTTTAGTATCTGGACAATTTGTGTACCCTGACATAGTCTGTGTAGCCTCTTTGATCTATCACGAATGATCTTTATCCCAAGAATGAAGACTGAATCACCCATGTCCTTCATGGAGAAACACTTTTTCAGCCATCCCTTAACTGTCTTTAAGACTGTTATATCATTTCCAATAAGCAATATTTCATCTACATATACTAAAAGGATATCACCGAATTCCCATTAAACTACTTATAAACACATGGATCTCATTCATTATCAATGAAACCAAATTAAATTATAGCTTCATCAAATCAAATGTTCCATGACTTGGATCCTTGCTTTTATCCATAAATGGATTTCTGAAACATGCAACACTATTTAAGTTCACCTACTATCACAAAACCTTTTGGTTGTAATATATAGATATAATACTGAAGGATCCCATTAAAGAATGTTGTTTTGACATGCATCTACCAACTCACGTAGTCATGGTAAGCTATTATGGAATGTATAATTATTATGCATTTAAACCAGGAAACCGGCTATAAGGATTCATCGTAGTAAACTCCATGATTCTGCATGAATCCTTTAGCCACAAGCCTTTCTTTATATGTTCTAACCTAACCTTCCATGTATATATTTCCCTTGAATACCCATTTGAATCCAACATTCATTACATCAACAGGCTCATCCACCTAAACTCAGGAATGTATCTATTACATGGAATCCACCATAGAATTCTTATATTCTAGCCATCATTCACCTTCTGAGCTTTCTACTAATTCTTTATAGTATAAGGGATCATCATTGTCCAATAATTACAATTCACCATTCTCAGTGACTAGGAAACCAAATCTCTCAGGTTCCCTTACCTTTCTTGAGATCCTACGCAGTACTTGTGTTTTTAGAACCTCTTCCACAATGACCAAAGTAACTAATTCTTTTACCGTCTACTGTGTATCAAGGGAATTAACTTCATAGAATTAAATCTTTCTCTCATTGTCCTTTTTATGGATATGATCCCTCTCAAGAATGAAAGATTTTATGGCGACAATCACATTCTTGTCTGAAGGGTTATATAGGTAATATCATTTCATTTCAATGGGATATCATATAAAGATACAACTTGTTCCCTGGGGATCTGTTTATTTACTGAAAAGGACTTAACAAACACATTGCATCCCTGTACACTAGTCTGTGGAAAATGGGTTTCATTACATTCCATAACACAAAGGGAATTCTATTTTCCGCCTTAGTTGGTACTTGATTTAATTGGTATACAGTAGATTGTAATGCATACCCCCAAAATGATATTGGAAGATCTTCCTGACTCATCATTGATCACACCATGTCAAAAAAGGTGTGGTTCATCCTTTCACTAACACCTTTCCACTATGGTGTATACGGAGCGGTGAGCTGATATAGAATCCCTGACTCCTGTAGATAATCTATGAACTCATGGTTCAAATATTATATACATCTATATGATCAATGATTATTTATCTTCTTACCAAGCTAATTCTCTACTTCATTCTTGAATTAGATAAATTTCTCTAAGGATTCTAACTTAAACATCACTAAGTATACATATTCATATCTACTCAAATAATCAGTAAAAGTAACGATGTATGAATATCCACATATAGTTTCTACTAGGAATGGTCCACACACATCCATGTGCACCAATCCTAGAAGCTATGTGGCCCTCTCACCCTATCCACTAAAAAGGAGGCTTGTTCATTTTATCTTATTAACATACATGAAATTTATCAAGTGGATTTAGTTTAGTACTGTATAAATAGACATCTTGGAAGAGCCTTGTCAAAAAATTGGCATTTACATGACAATGATGGTGATGCCACAACTGAGTGATGTATGAGTCATGTCAGTTTGTTTTGTAATTAATTTCCAACATGTGGGTTTTGTAATTTAACACATAAAAATAACTATTTAAATGTTCCATACCATAAAATATGTTATTATTATAAATGAAACAATACTTATTTCCAAACATGAAATTAAATACATCCATATCAAAAAAATGATACTGAAATTACATTTTCTGTAACACTAGGAACATAATTAGAGTTATGTAAAACCAATATCGTCATAGATGGAAATAATATGTGGTAATCGCCAATGGATAACACATCCAACCACACTCTATTAGCAGCTCGAAGATCCACCTATCCTCTAGAAATATTTCTATATATTTTTGGTTCTTTTATTTGAATATTGGTGTGATCCCCATAAGTTGTATCTAATACCCAATGTGTAGAAATGGAATTATTACACTCTATAATGATCCCACCCTTAGCATACCCATTCTTCTGGGTGAAATTCCTCTTACAGTGGCCATGCAAGCCACATAAAAAACATACTACCACCTATTATTTACCATGCCTCATGATCATCACCTTCAAGGAGGGATAGTGCTTTTGGGTTTCAGATCGTTTATATTCCCTTGACCCCTTTGCATTTTCCTTCCTTTTATTATTCACCCTATGGATTGTGGGTTTTCCATGACCCATGTCCTTATCTAACTGGAGAATTGTGTTTAGATGTTTTGATATAATCCTCTCATTGTTTCTGGTGTTATATTTGAATATAAATCTAGGGAATCTCTTGGAAAGTGATTAGTGGATGAGATCTGTATGCAACTAATATGATAACCTAATATATGTGACGTCAAAGAGTTCATTGAAGTCAATAAGTTTGACTACCTGAGGCCCAGATAGCGCATACTCTCAAATATTAATTTCAAACATTGCGTTGGAGAGCTCATATCTATAATGTATCACCTTCTCTTAGTATATTTCATTAAGTTGAGAAATCATACAATACACGTGAATCATTTCATGTTTCTTCAGGCGCTCATTTCACATGTCTGATATCATGAATCCTTGTACATATATAGAGTCATCTATATGTTTTATATAATGAGATATTCCTCATAACTGGCCTCTTTTCTAGGTGTGAATCGAATAGGCTCTTCCACCACATACCATTTCTTCTCGTGGAAATGGATGACACGTAAAATCCTCTCGCATTCATGGAAATTGGTTCTAGTGAGAAGGTATTCCTTCTTAAGTATGGCTCACAATGATATTTTTGATGTAATTTTTCTTCTCATTTCTAAAAATTTATATGGGAAAAGATATAGTACTTTATCATGATAAAATTGAGATTAATAAATAAATCAAAACTTACTAGTCTCTCACTATTTTATCGAAATACAGTAGCCCTCTTTAGAATATTATTTTTCATGAATATTTTAATTGAAATGATCCATATTTCACGTCGCATTACCATAACTACGGTAGGTCACACAAATTGATGGGTATTAGGTAGGCATTCCAAATTCCAACTGCATTAACCCGCATCTCCTTGATCTATTGAGTGGACTCCCTAATCCAAAAATCCTTTTATTTTGGATTTCCTGAACCTTTTCCTTATAGTCACACCATTTAGTATTTTGGTTGTTTACCCTTGACGTGAACTAATTCATGTCAACCCAAAAATTGATTTTTTATTCCCTGATAAATTAAATCACAATAAATAGGTTTGGTTGAGAACATTCAACTATGGTTCGATTCGATCCACAATTATGGAAGGCTATACTAACATAATTTTGAGGGATTTTATCCTTATATGTTAATTTCCATTTTATTATCTTTCTTAAATTCTTGTTATTGTTAATTGGGATATAATTAGGTGATTAACAATTTCTATGATAATATTTACATAAAAACTGTTCTTATTTCAGTTCCATCTTGCATGCTTGTTTAACTCATGAATTGTGTGATTGTGACAACACACTCCCAATAAAAAACCATGCAACTGATAGAAATAAAATAAATGGTATGGTCAAGAGAATCTTCTATTGGCTATTTTATCTATCAGTTGAAAAACTAACCCAATATCTAGGGGAGAAACACCTTGAACGTATTTTGATCATGTTTACTACTATACACATGTCCACTATTGTATCTCTATGGATTGTTTTCTCCTTGCCTCCTAACTTGAGCCACCTCAACTTTCATCAGACCTCCATATATTACATATGATTTTATCTCAATCACATGTGAGGGGTGAAATATGGTTTTACATAAAAGAATCCATGGCCACGTACACCTTATATATAAATGAGGAGAATGCTCGAAAGACAACAAATTTTATTTAAATATTTAAATAAAAAAACCATTCACATACAGAGGTCTTGGTCTAGATCATGGTGATCCATACATGCAATTATATTTATGCATAAATAAATATATGATTCAATTCATTAATCCTTATAGTTTATTAAAAATCACGCTTGAATCAAATACTAATTACTAATTAATACACCCTTTTTTAACCTTTTTTCTAAATTTATTTGAGATTCTCATCCATCATAATTTTAAAAAAATAAATTCATTTATAATTTTCTTTGTATGTAACTTGTACCGTAGAGGATACACTGAATTCTCATTCATAATTACAAAATGAGTAGTAAGAATCATTACACATATGATAAATTAATCATATATATATAAAACATCTATCACATGTTGTGACTCATCCTTACACCTATACTACGGTACACATCTCAAGGGATTGTATAATATATTAATAAATTTTAATAAATATGTGTAATTTGGATGAGTACACAACACGTAGTTATGACTAAATGGTGTGTACTTTTTTACCCGCCCATCTGATGTACATGCACAATGATATGGTGTGTAGAAGTACTTCACAAATATTTGGAGTACACGATATGTTCAGCGGGACACACACCATATAGTATCTGCATTACATGATTTCCATCTCAGAAAACTGTTTAAGGGGTACAATGTCCTACCCAAACATGAAGGAACTACATGCCATGTTCAATGGGAGGTATGACGTTTAATCAGAACACTTTGTACCAAATGTTCTGGGTCAACACACATTGTCTAAAAGACTTAGATATAATCTTTTGACATGACGTGGTATTGCAGACCAAGGTGACACATTGAACCTAGACTACACTACATGTACATCTAAATACATTCCATATGTTCTTGTGTTATACGACTTGGAATATTTGGCACCTCAGGAAGAGATCCTATGTTTTATAAAAATCAAAATTAAAATTAAAAAATCATTTTTTTATGTTGATCATGTAATGAAATAAGAGAAATATATCTCATGATTCAGATTTGGAGAACAATTAATTTGAATTGAAACAACTAAATTATTAAATGCGTAAATCATCAACAAAAAAAATAATTGTAATAAATAATATGACCTCTCTGATAATAAAATAATGGATCTACGAAAGAGAACGAAGTACGAAAAAAATATGGGAGACCTGGAATCATAGAGAGAATCATCACATGTTTTTTATAATTAATATAATTAAAATGCAAGAATTAACTTGATGAAATTCTATCTCCATTGATGTTTCCGTTCACGATCTGATGGGATCTGTCATTTCATTGTAGAATATAATCATATGATTATTCTTGTGATGATCCACATGTGATCTAAATATCTCTGTATGTTTCCTAAGGGATATCCAATTGCTTTAACAGAAGTGCCTTCTCTAGGAATTTCCCCCATTAATCGCCTTGATCCGGTGGAGGAGGATCTCCCTCTCGTAGAATGAGAGGGTACTTGGATTATAATATTTCTCTCATGTCTTGGGATCATTTCTTTAGATTTGTTGTGCCGATACCCCATTAATTTTAGAGAACCAAAACTTGAATTACATGGACATATCATTACTTTTTCATAATAATTAATACATAAAAAAACCAACACTCATGGACTATAATAGTTTAGTGTCTTTGGAAACTCAGAACATAACCTTCTAATCATGGTAAAAGATCATCAACACCTCCCATAAAGATCTTCCCATTTTGTTTTCTTACCTAAAACCTATCTTTTTATCCTGGGGAAAAAATAACATATAAAGGGTGAGATCAAATGACCAGTAAGGGTAAGCGTCGAGAAAATAAATCAAACCACATACATTTGATCTTAAAAACATGAACATAATTTTTAAACATCAAAATAATGTGAAATGAAATAAAACATGGAAGTAGGTAAGGAATAGATCATAATGAAACATTAGTAATGATAAAATAGCATGGAAATAAAACATGTAATTGTGGAAACCATTAAGCACATGTTATGAAACCATTATAGCAATTGCATTACTTCCAATACCATCTTAGTTGACAAAGTCCTTTTTTGAATCGAGTTCACTCCTCATTCTAGTCATGTAACACTGAATCAGATTAACTTGCCATTCCAACCATGTATATCTCATGAGATATAAATCTATACCCAATGCATTGGAGGGGGATATAGGTCCCAACGATCTCATATTGAAATCATTCTTATCTGTTCCACAACATAAACATAAATCATTCATCATAACCCCATGAATAAAATGGGGTTCAGAAACATCATCTCATCATAACATAATCCATATAAAACAAATGGATATCATTTCATCACAATAAAAGTGAAACCATGTATATCATAGTCACATTATACCTGAAACATAATCATACAAATAATGTCATCTTAGAAGGAAAATAGTTTTGACAAAACACTTGAAATGAATTCTTGATGAAAATATCCTTTCTTATTCAAAATAATTTTCTTTTCACAAAATTCCATGTAATTTTAAATGAAAAGGATATTGATGAAAAAAATAATGATGTCTTGTAGAGGAATCTTAATGGAAATTAGGCATTATGAAACAGTAAAAACATGTTCATGCCGTATAAGTTAAAAAAACATCATTCTCGTACTTTTGCCAAAAAAGTCAAAAAGTACCTTCTATGGTAAAAAAAGAAAGATTCCTTAAGTACCATGTAATAATATTTAAAAATGGGTAAAAAGGACATTAAACATACATGAAACAATTTTTAGTAAACAAGGACTTGAATGATAAATATAACCCTATTAAATACTAACAAATAAACAATCTCAGATAAAAACGAGATTGGAAAGGTAATCCCTTACCTTAGGTCTCATAGGCTTCATATGTATCCGAACCTCAAGTATATTGATTTATATAATGTCATTGACTTATTACAGAATCATATTCATTGTTATATTACCCGTTCTTTTGTAAATTGCATGTTAATGCAACATTTTGGGTAAAATCGTTTCATTTATCGTACGTGTTTCGATTTTTTGGACTTGATATTATAACTTATATCATTGTTTACTTAATTACAGAAAGTAAAACATGGTTTATATATAATATATATTCAGCATAAATATTTTTATATTATAGATTGATAAATGGAATGAAATACATTGTTCATGGAGATGGTAGGTCGTACGTACGCATGGACACATATACACTAAGGTCACCGATATGTACAGAGCTACCGACAGACAACCAGAGCTACCGATATGAGTAAGTCTTCTGATAGAACCATTCTAGCGAGCTACTAATACAGAACAGACAATATCCACCAAAAGACAGTAGTCTACCGATAGAAGTCTACTGATAGTGTAAGTCTACCGATACGTGCAAACTACTACTGATGCAAAGAGCTACCGATGGAGAGACAACTACCGATGCAACTAAAGTCACCGATATATGAGCTACCGTTGCATGTTCAAGAGAGCTATCGATGGAAGGTTCTGCGACAACATCCATCGTGCACGTCTACCAATAAAATGCTACTAATGCTTGATCGACCAGTAAAACCCTATACTCTTCATACTATTTATTTATTTAACTAACAGTTACATTTGATTGTTTTAATGCAGTTAATGTTATTTAATGATTTCTATTGCATGTCAGGGAACTGTACCTAGTACCCATGCAAAAGGAGATTGTTATTTTCTAGCGAAGTTGAAACCTATAAAGTGATGGAAAGAGAACACTTAAGAAAAGATAGAAGAAACACATGCATATGAGACTCCTGAAAAAGAAAAAAGAAGACACACAAAGGGTGAAATAAAAAGAGCTGAACAAGCATTCAAATGTGGAGTATTTTTGTCTTCTCTAGTCTACATCCATACTCTAAGAATCTTGGACATAAACGAAGAAACTTATTCTTGAGGAGAACACAAGTTTCATCTTGAGTGAATAACTACAACAATCATTTCATGCACTCAGGATGCTAAGCTGGACCAAGAAATAAAGAAGAAATTGACACTCCATTTTCTGAGAAAAACCAGAGAAGGACTCAGAAGCTTTTCTGATAAACCAAACAAGTCCAATGCTGCACTGCTAATCACTAAATCATTTCTAAACTCAATCATACTACTCTTAATGATTCTTTATTAACATTATGTGCAGTGTGTGTATCATGATTACATTACACACACACTGTCTCCTTTTCTAAACTGGAGGATTCTTAAATCCTCTCTTAAACTCCATAACTCTTTTGTTTCCCATTATGAATTGTGGTAGAGGTCGAGTATGACCTGAACAGCTTGTGTGCTATTGTTTTTTTTCCACGAAGAACTGTGGTAGAGGTATTTGTACTTGGATAGTAGTGTACTGTTTTTTACCCCCGATCCAGCGTGTGGATCAATTTATATAAATTGTTGAAAAGACTAAGTCTCGTCTTGAGACTGAACCTCTTGGTTAACTCTGCGGTGCTTATATTTTAAGTCTATAAGTATTACATATATATATATATTGCACTGCTTATTACTTTGAAATAAAAAACTATTTTAAAGCTACATTGAATGTTAAATTAGAACGTGTTTATACTTATTTTAAAAAAAGTATGTTAGTTTCAAAAGTTAATTTAATCTTCAAATTAAGTTAGCTGAGACCTAATCAATCTTTGAGAAACTAATTGAACCTTTACACTCTGTATAGATTCACTACAGTTTAACTTTGTTTTTAAATTGGGGGATTTTAAGAGAAATATTTTTAACAGAAATATTAATTAGAACTCAAATCACCCCCCCCCCCCCTCTTGAGTATCCACTCCGACCAACAAATATCATCATGTATTCGATTTTGATTTCCAATATGTAGAATTTCTTGTAATTAGAATTAATTTGTTATTATCAATGAGTCTAACTCATTTATATTACACATTGATTCATTTTGTTTAATTTTAATAATTAATTATAACTTGTTTCTAGTAACATACATTACTATACTGATTATTCCCTACTTAATCATAATAGCATCAAATGTATATAACACATACGGAGTATATTGTAATGACCATACTGTAGAAACATGACATTAGTGCATTGTTTTATTACATTTTCATGATTACATGGAATTATATACTGAATGTCCAATTATTTTAGTAGCATTGAAAATCTGTATTATATTCATGCTCCCCATAATAAATTGGGAAATATAGAATATAAAGAAGATATATAATAAAATGATATAAACTAAAGCATTGAATGCTTATTCAAATATTTATTCATCGTTACCTATTGAAATGAAACAAAATAAGGGTGACCTAAAATTCATAGTAAGGGTATATAATGAAGACTAAATAAAAAATTAATCAAAATAAATTAACATAGAAAGGTATATTGATGATAACAGATGCCATTCAATAAAACTACATAACTAAAATCAATATGGAAAGGTATGACATTGAAACTCATAAACATTAATCAGTGAACAGAAAATGAAATGTATCTATATATATCTCATCAGAAAATATAATTGATTAATAATAATTAGAACTAAATAAGGAAAATTCATTCTTAATGGACATCAGACCTAAGACACCTAAAAAATTATCTGGTCATGAAATTTCACAATATGGTTTAAAACTATAGATAAAAATCAGATAAATTTGACTAACTTATTTTTCTCATGTTATCCTATCAATACATTGAGGTTATTAATAATTTATGGGCTCTAGCCATCATTACCATTCCAAAGAATTCTTCATGTTGAATAATAAAAATAAATAATTGTCCTTCTCAAATAACCCTATTGAATAATGAATATAGAATTATAAATATTTCCCAAATACTCGAATAACTATCATTGTAGACATCGTATGTAAAAAACTATATGGTTTATGAAATATTAATATCCTCGATAAATGAAATGGATAATTATAGAGAAATATAATGTTGAATTATAATATAAAATTTAATATTGATGGGAAAAACATTATATTAAAGGATGTGAATGTGAATACTATAGTTGGATAAATCAACATTAAACCACCAATAGGAAGAATAAAAATTGTTTCAACACAACAAATCCTTATTAGAGTTAAAAATTATTATTGTTGTTAATTTTTAGAAACAATATAAAATAATAATTTAAAAAAACTTTAAAATATCATTTTATTAAGAAAAAAAATTTACCTGATAATATTATTGAATTTTTTTATTTAAAATAGAAACCTCTCAATCATGAAATGGATGCTTCAACGAAATAATATTGACTATATATGTACTTCTCATACGAGGTAAAATGTTTATTCCATTTACATAGTCCAATATTTAGAAAGAATCATTGTTTTTAATTCTATTATAATATTCATTTCAAAACATTGGTAAAGGTCAAAATTGTTAAAAATGAATTTACTAAACTTATTCAAAAACAGTTTTCAAATTATTTTAATAAAATTTGAATTTTATAAGAAAATAGGATCCCTGACTAAGGATTGATATAATGTTTAGTTTTTGGAAATACATTTTCGAAAACCTTTTCAGTACCAAAGAGTATAAAAGATGTAATAATACATGAAAATTGGTGACGAATATCTAGAGAAGATAAAATATATTTTTCTTTTGAAAATTGATTATATAATTTTCTCAATAAATAATATAATTTAAAAATCATTAATGTTTTTGTAGGTGAAAATAATCGATTAACATTATAATATGTCCCACACCACATTGATACATTTTAATGAAAAATAATTTAGTTGTAATAATAGTAAAGGATGTTTAAAATACCGTGAATAATAAAATTATAATTATATACAATAAAAAATATTCCATAGATACACCACAAAAAATTATATATGTGTGTAACTTGACATTTATCTCACAGATGTAAAATGTTAATAGAAAATCACTTAACTTATCAATCATTTATGAGTAGTTGTATTTAACCTTCTATTTAGTGTATTAAAATATCTTACTAACTAATACACTAACCATAGTCATGCTTATAATACCATACATTGTTTTCTTGTAATATCTCATTACACATTTTTTAACAACCTTCATTAATTTTACTATTTTTGCTGTTAATTTCAATGTTTTCTCGAGTATGTTTTAACATGTTATTTGTTGTTATCATTAAAGAGTTATCTACTTCATCATATCCAGAATGTAATCCACGAATTTATTATAAAATAAGTTCAGAATATATTAATTTAGAGTGGTCGATTATGTTTGGAGATTATAAATTATTTACATAGTTCCTTGAGACGGTAGGTCATTCTTATGTATGAACACTACATTGATTTTATTATTGTATTAAAACAATAAAAATTAAATTATACATATGTACATTATAATTCATTTATCATGTATATGTTATATATTTTCAATAGATTTATTAAAACAATCATTTATACGTTCCTTGTAAGGAATGGATGAATCGTATCTATTTGTGGGGTCATTAGTCCCCAATTTCTCGAACGAAATTTAAATATTTACCCAATATGGAAAGTATAATGAAATTTTATAACTAAAAATTACATAATCCTTCATACACTATAAATATAATATATAATATATAAATATAGTGTATAAAATTATTTCCAACATGAGATGTGGTAAGGGAAAATTGAATAATCTTTGTATTGTGAGGCATCAGTTCATCGTACATAAAAATAGTATATCTGTTATACATTATATGGCAGTTAATGTACACCTATGTAAAAAAATATCAAAAAATATCCTAGTATTTTTTTTGATACCGGTGCTGTTATGTAAAAATATAATAAGATTATTATAGGGAGAAGATAATGGAAAAGAAACCAAAAATCTTGAGATAATACATTACCTCTTAATTGGGTAACATCATTTGGTTTATACGAAAAGGCATCCATGGAAAGATATATGCACAAATATAGGCTTGAAGGAAAAGGGGATAGATTTTGTGGATCTATTTTTGAATATATTGGCTTAATCTATGTGTTTTGAGTGTTTTGAATAGTTATGAGAGGTGGTGGATTTATATAGTGAATGAAAAGGGCTTAGATGGAATTTTTGGAAACATGATAGGTGTATGAATATTATTAAATCAAAAATTTTAAAAACCCAAGAACACTAAATAATGGAAAATTTATGGTATGTATATGTCTATAAAATATGTATTGGACACATTTCAAGGTTATTTTAGACATCATTTTATTGGTTTATTCATTTAATAACATTAATTTTAACTGAATAATTATTTTTAATTTTAATTATCCCCACTAATAGTTTTGTAAATAAAATATCATGACAATATTATAAAATATAAATTATGATTATTATAAATATGAAATATTTTTTTAATATCCCAACCAAATAAGTGGATGAAATAAATTTAAATTTAATCTCGCTGATGGGACAACAATTCAAGTTTTATTGTAAAAGTACATAAATAATTGTAATGTTTTCTTAGATAAAATCTAATTGAAATTGATCAAAATAAAAAAATTGTATTAATTAAAATAATTATTTCTTAATAAACATTTAAACCAATAAAAACTATAATATGTCTCAAAAATAAAATATATGAAATGATGTTTTTAAATAGAGAACATTGTTTTTAACTATTAATTAGAAATTAAATGTTTTCAAAAAATATGGAAAATCCGAACTAGCCTATTTCATAAGATTCCCTTTCAAATATTAATTTTATTTTCACATATTAATTTATTTAATATTTTAAAATTCGTATTCTTAATTGTTTCTCCATGAAAAGGTGGTAAAACTTCTTTTTATATAAAATATTTTGTTATGTTTAAAGTATGATTTTTTCTTATCTTATAAATATCAACAATCATAAATAAATTCTGAAAAAATTTATTGAATATATGATATATATATTAAATTAAAATCCTTATCTAAATATAATTAATAATGTTTATTACAAAAAAATCATTTGGAAGCATATAAATAATAGTATTTATTTTTATATCCAATTAGTTTCTGTTTTCGTCTCACATTAGTTGGTAACGAATGAATTAATATTATATTTATATAAACTATAGATATACATATTTTAGATAAAAATATTTATTACTTCTAACCTAACTTCTAGTATATATCATATTATATTAAATTATAATATTTAAATAATATATTGTTATATGGTGTATCAAAGTCTTCCGTGTAAGGCAATCTATCGAGGAAGGTCACTCTTATGGTAAACTCTAGCAAAATCAGTGATGAGTTCATTAAAAGAAATTTCATATATGGAATATATTAAAATATTAATTATATAGTATAGTATTGGGATATTATAATTTTTTTCTTCTTAGTTATGTATGTCATGCACTCTATTGAATAAAACTATATACCTTATAACTTTAGGCTGTTATATTTTACCCACCATAATTAAATTTCATCCTTGGAATTTTATATGTTCCTTTTAAATCATGGTATTTAAAACAAAATAATTTTTAAATAATCTTATCAAAAAAACCGTTAACATTGCATCTTCTCAATTGGATACAATTGAATTTACAGTGGTCACGTAACTATGTTCCATAATATGATGCCATCAGTTGGAAATAAAATCATGTATATGGGATAATAATTCCATCAATCATGTTTGGATTTATAATTATAGAGAAAATTTCCATATGAGAGTTATTGACCAAAACACAATAAACTATATGTGTGAGTATTGGTAATTAATATTATCCAAAATGATGACAATGGAAAAAAACCCACAACCAATTTATTGAAGATAAGGAATTAATTCCTTGTATATGAATTTAACTAAATATATGTTTTGATAAACATAAAATTTTACTTTAATTGCACATGAACTATTCCAACTTCATCTCGTAACATTTGATGCAGTATATGATGCAGTAATACATTAATCTCTATAATCTCATCCAATGATTATTTTAAACCATTTTATAAATGGTTTAATTTTCAAACACATTATGATCTACACTTTTGATGGAATGTTAGTAAATATAAAAAATGAACATCACTTTTAACATTAATCATCATGGATGATCTCTAAATTTTCACATTATAAAAATTTGAATAACTACATCTTGATTCATCTTAAATTTTAAAAATAACATGACTCGCTATAACTACTAATTGAAAATTTTCATTCTTACTAATTCCTTATGTAAGAAATATGTTATTGGAAATATTACATAAATCCACAATGGGTAAAATCACTCAATAAAAGATTTGAACAACTGTCGATAAATCATTGACCAATTATGATGTGGTAAGCACAATTCCAATTAAATCATGTATTTATAACTATATTAACATCATGAACATATTAGAGGTTTTATTTTCCTCGAAACATTTTCTGTATAAAAAAAATTCATGGTTCTATGAAACATATGATCTTATATAATTAATGAAAATGAAATGTTGTAAAATACTTTGAAATTTCATAAATCATATCATGATATCCTAATAAACAAAATACTTTTACAATATCTTTTATAGATAAAAATAAAGAGGTATATTTATAATTCCACATCAGTTGATTCTATAAAATATGCTTGACCATTATTCTATGCCTTCTTTTGAGGTATATTGTCTTAAATCTAATGGAATTAATTTGAATATTTCCCAGTATCCTTGTATATGAAACTTAGAATGGAATTATTTTTATTATTTATATTCAATTATTATGTATGGTGACAATTTTATCTACAATTATTAAAAAATACCAACATGTTCAAGAATTGTTGTGTTGATTTATTCCACATTTTTCACAATTGTAAAATCCTTCTTTCAATTATTACTATTTTACTCATTCATTTATCATGGTGTATAAAAGATATTTTATTCTCATGTTTTATATTGAATACATAGTATCTTGATAATTCTTTCCATTTTTTGATGGCACTTCAACATATCATTTCAAATGATGATATTTTCTTAGAAACCCACAACCTTCAATGATATGGTTAAAAAACATAAAAAAAGAGTTTGATCATGCACATTATGTGGCATATATTATATGAAACATACATGGATAACCATTTAAAGGTAGATTCATAATCTATAACACTTTATTCTTCATTTCTCATTAATCTAACAAACGTACCCTTCTTCTAATTTGTTTATCATAAGGTATGAAATTATTGAAGAATTCCTCTATAAATTTTTTCAATTTAATTAGTTTAATTTACTCTTTGTCCCTTATATTATAGATTAGAGACCAACATCGGTCACTGTCACAAATGAGACAACAGAACACAAGTGTAACCTTTTCATTTTTACTCCATTAAAATGTAGTAAATATCTTTTCTGGAGACATAATCCATTTCTCACAACAAATTGGATTATTAGTCCCAGTAAATGATGGGGGATTATACTTCATAAAATGATCTAGAGAAATTGATTCTCTCCATGGAATATCTGTTTCCATTCACGAATGGTTATTTTTCATAACCATATATAGATACCATAATATATCCATAACATTATCTATTCTAATACAAGTTATATTTTTTCCTCGTTAAAGAAATATCTTCATTTTGGATGTGTAGTAATACAATACTTCATTGTAATATCTTTTTTTAAATTTTTTAATACACTATATTATCTCTATGTGTTGTGAATGTTGAATTAATTTAAATATAGTATAGCATATAACATAAATTTATGCATCATAGAACATAGAATCCTAAACATCGGTTAAATTAGTGTAATCATTAATTTTAAATCCTTAATAATGGTAGGTAGATAAAATGTAAATTATCCTTAGAGTATCCCCAAGGAGTGTCAAAATAGGTTCATTGTTAAGGTTATTATCTTGTACTAATTGAACATGAGTTAGTACAAGAACACCTTGTAAGAGTCATTATTTCTAGGTATATCTTTTCCAAAATGATGCACATTTGTAGTATCCATAGGAGGATTTATTTCTTGGAATACCCACATAATCACTACCTTACCAAAATCCTAATACAATCTAATATACATATTTTCAATATATATATTTTTGTTCTTATCTCTAAACTGATTTTCCTACATTTAGTTTCAAATGTTGTTTTTAAACATCCTTTGATACAATTTGTAACATCCTGACCCAAAAAAACCCAGAGTTAGTGCATTATTATTTTTACATATTCATGATTATACAGAACAAAATCACAAAGGGTTGATCAGTTTAGCAATCTGGGATATTTCTTTTACATCCAAAGAACCCATAATACATTGGGAAATAAAAATTACATACAATAAACGAAATAAAATGAAACCAACAACATCCCTGAATTCTTATTCAATGATTTATTCTTTAACAATTTGAGAAATGAAAAATAACATGGGTGAGATCAAATTCTCAGTTAGGGTATATAAATATTATGAAATTATGAATCAATAAGAACAAATTAACATGTAATGATAAATATATAATAACACATTACATTTAGACAAATAGGGATTGATAGATAAATGTGGAAATGCAAGAAACAGAACCACGTGCCACATAATAAATAAACATAAAGGTAAATGTATCAATAGATATATCAAAATGAAATTTCATGGATTAATAGAAACTAGAACAAAATGGGGGAAATTATTTCTAAATGGACATCATGTCTGAGGCACATGAAATCCTATATTACCAAGATATTTCCCACGACTGTTTAACAAAAGGATTGAAACCCATTTAATTGGGAAAACATATTGTTATCATGAGAAAAAATAAATGAATTTATGATATTTATACCATTCAGTCTCCACCCATCATTACCATTCAAGTGAGTTCTTAATATCATATAACCACTATAAATAACATGCCTTACCAAATATCCACATTGAATAAAAAATACAGAATTATCAATATTTTCCAAAATAATAAAATAAATATAAAATTAGACACTATATTAAAAATGATATAATGTCTTGGAAATAATAATATCCATTTTATAAGAAAAGGATAATTAGGCAGAAATTCAATGTTAAATTTTCATAGGATATTGAATATTCAAGAAAATAAAATAGGATTCCATGAAATGAATGTGAATACAAATCTATTTATAAATTTATAATAAGCATTCCATATTAATAATATGGATTGTTTAAATATAAATAACCCCATGTTGAATAAAAATAATGGGATATTTATGATGATTATAAATACTATACAATGACCTTATAATATCATTTTCTTGGAAAATAACCTTTCATTGTTAAAAACCATTTGAAAAAACATTTCATTTAAAATCATTATTGAAAAATGTTTCTTTAAAAAGTAACATTTCAAACATGAAAATGTAGCTTCCAATAAAAAGAAGTGATTAAATCCACACTTGCAGTACGAGGTAAAAAAACATTCCTTTTGTATTAAATTTTTTTTTAAAAATGACTTGTTCAGAAAGAAACAAAATGATTCCTTTGAAACCATTGGTAAATGGAAAAAGGGTGAAAAAATCATTACCAGAAAATTTTATAAAAAATTTTGAAAATGGTTTAAAAAAAATTTATTTAAAGAAATAATAGTATCTCCAACTAAATAATGAAATAAATTCTGGATTTCTAGACAACAATTATATAAAATATTAAGTTTCAATGAAAAGAAAAATTATACTAATGCATCAATATTTTAAATAATAACTAGGGGATAAAAATGAATGGTTTTATTTTAAAATGATTATGTAATTTCATTGAAAGTAAATAACATTAAAATATCATTAAAATTATGGTTGAGGGAAATAATATTTAAAATCATCCATGTGACTCACACAACTTTGAAACATTTTAACTCATCATCCCCATAAAGGAATAACATTAAATAATAAAATAAAATAAAAACATATAAAATTATTAATGATATAATATAAAAAATATGTAGTAAATAAAACATACAAAAGATTTTTGTGGTGAATGTGACATTTACCTCATAGATATAATGTATGAGATGATAATCCTTTATATTATCCTTTATTTTTGTTGTGTGGTATTTTTCCACAGTTATAGTGGATTAGAATATTTCAATAACTCATATCATAACAATTTTTTAGTTTAAAATATTATATATAATCATTTCATAATCTTATTACCTATTATTGATCAACTTTCATTAATTTGACTATTTCATGTGTAAATCGCCAAGTATTTCTAACTACGTTCTAACTTGTTATTTGTTTTTATCGTTAACTAGATAATGGTTTAATCAGCACCAAAATTTAATCAATGAATTAATTAGCCTATATAATCATTGTATTTTTATTTATAGTAGTACATTATTTTTGAAGATTAGAAATTAATCGCATCATTCATAGAGACCGTAAGATATACTTGTTCATGAACTCATCTATCGTTTCATTCTTGAGTTAAAAGAATGAAAACTAAATTATGTATATATACATTATAATTATTTAATCATATATAAGTTATATATTTTACATTTTTTTATTAAAATGATATTATATATGTTTCATTTATGTAATTAACTAGTCATATCACTTTGACAGGGTAGTAGTCCACACTTCATCAATCAAAATTATCATATTTACACAAGTTAGAAAGCATAAAGGCATCTTCTAAAAAAATTCAAATTCATGATGAAATTTAAAATATCATATTTTACATATATAAATATATTTTACATATTTACGGCCACCATGATTGGTGGTAAAAGAAAAAAATCAACAATCATCATTTTTTGAGGAAGTAGATCATCTTACACAGAAACATTATGTTCTTTACCAAATAGATATAGGTGTGTATATGTTTAGGGGAAAATAATAACATAAAAAAAGAGTAGTATATTCTAGATACTAATTTTTTATATATTCATATAATAATAAGGGTATATTTAGTGGATAATGCAAATGAATTTAAATAATATTGAGAGAAAATTTTACCTTTTAATCAGGAAGCATCATTTGGACTATTCCAAAACGTAATCCATTGAAGGATTTATGATAAAAATAGATGCTTAATGGTATTGGGGATGGGGGATTTTGAGAATATATTTGAGAATATAATTGACTATTTTAGTAGGTTTCAATGTTTTGAAGAAGTGGGATATGTGGTGGCCAATTATATGGATGTAAAAGGAATAACGGGAAATTTTTTTAACCGATTAGATGTAGACATGTTCTTACATAAAAAAATTCAAAAAAAAATCAAAATAAAATAAATAATAAAATTTTTATAGAATATATATGGCCATATAAAATGTTTTATAAAATTGTATTGGTCACATCAACCTTTAATTTAATGGTTTATTCCTTTATTAAGCTTGATTTTACCTTAATAATTATAAATGGTTTTAATAATATTCACTAATATTTTTGGTAAAAAAAATAATTTGAACATATTAAAATTTTTAAATTATTCTTTTACAAAATATGGCAACAATTGTTGGTAATTTTAATTAATAATGATTCATAAATTAATATAAATTTAATACCACTTAAGGGACAACTAACTAGATTTAAAGTAATAATGTCCAATAGTTATCTATGTTTATACCCAATTACATAATTAAATTGATTCCAAAGACATAAATAGTTTTAATTTATTAAAATACTATGTATCTAAAAAATATAACAATTTAAAAATATAATTTTTCGTTATAATTAAATTTGACGAAAAATTAGTTATGAACTACAATTCTATAATTTTTACTATTCACTAATATATAGAATGTTTCCGAAACATATCAAAAATTAATCATAATATAATTATTTTTTTATTAATGGATTATTTTTACCACGATATATTCAAACAAATAATGTTTCCAAAAACATATTTAAAATGACTTCTTCCTTAAATTGCAGAAAAATAGCCTGTATAAACATATTTGGGTATATGTATACAATTGGGGTTGTTCTTATCCCAAGAATTTAAAACATAATGTAAGACTATAATAATTATTTAATATATTATATTACATATATATGTCATTGAAATAATTAATTTTGAGTAATAGATATATTTATTAATAAAAAACACCTTGGAAATATTTTAAATAATAATATTTATTTTTATATCTAATTGGTTAATATTTTCATTTTCATTATTTAGTAACAAATGAATAAATTTTGTATTTATATAATCCAAAAATATTCATAAATTATTTAATAATATTCAAATACTCTCACATAATGGCTTTGATATATCATATTATATTAAATAATAATATTGTAATAATACATTAGTATTCGGTGAAACACGTTCTTGCGTGTAACACAAGGTGTCATGGAATGTCACAATACAATGAAACATAGTATAAATCAATATTAAATTCATTAAAAGATATATCCTTTATTAAATACATTTAAATATTAAATATATAGTATATTTTCAGGCCATTATTTCCCCTCACATTCTTTGTGATGTATTTCATGCATGTTATAGAATATGAAGGTGTACATTATAATTTTGTGGTGTTACATATATGACATCAACCATATATTTGTTCTCTTCCCATGGATATCAAGAATTATTCAATTAAGGATTCATTGACATTAAATATTGAATTTAATTGTGTCTTTTTTAATATGTATTCAAATGTAATGTGATATTCTAGTATTTTTCATGTGTACTAAGACTAATAAAATAATATGTCTTTTGGGATATGGTTCCTTGTATCCAATGCCATTTTATAATGTAACAAGAGATTTTAGATAATAATAATATGGCCTTTGTAACATAAATGTTTCATTATACACCTAATATTTATAATATATTTGAATATCATTGAATGAATAATCCATCATTAAACTATATTCTTCTTAATTAATAAATGGGTTTTCCTCATATTCATTACTAAGAAATATTTCTAGATGATTCTACAAAATTAACAAATTCATGTTTTATAAAAAGAAAATTAGAAAATAACTCACTCTATAAAACTCAACATTATGGCATTATTTTATGAAATTGATATCTTATTTATCGTCTACCATGATTTACATATCAATTCAAACTAAATAGTCATATCAAAAGAGGTATTCCACTTATTCAATGAGATCGACTATTTGATATTTTGAAATCCAATACAATATATTACATGAATCAATGAAATATTAGATAAATTTAATGCTATTGGAAGGATAAAAATATTTTATTGTATGTTATTGGGATTTTTTAATATCATTCAAGTTCATTTGAACTCATATTTTCTAAAAATAATGGTAATTAAATCACCTAGATGGGATAAAATTTTTTTGTGTGATCCATTTTCTAAAATTTTGATGAATGAAATTTACTCATCCTAAAAATAGCTGTAATAAATTAATTGAATTTATTTATTTGGAAATAAAATTATTCCTTTTTAAGTCAATAATAAAACAAATACTATAATACATTATCCTTTGTTTCCTCATACAAATATCCTAAATGAAATAGAAATTATTGAATTGTTTAACATCAATTTTTATCTCATAAACCTCATCATATACAAAAAATTAATTAAAAAATTATTCTATAATAATCCATTATGTTAATTAAATGGTTTATATATACTATAGTCCAATTAAAAACCTCCTAAAATATCAACAATCACTCTTAAATCTCATCACTTAAACAATAAAATAGTGTGTCTAATACATTATTGACATGGTAAATCATATTCTAATAGACCCATGATGGTATCCATATATATATAATGTTAATATCAAATAAAAAAATTACTAATACCAATATTATGTAAATCATACATCTATTACAATCATTTATGACCTTGAATGAAAAAATAAATAAACTTGTGTTATAACAATAATTCATTTAATATCATTCCTAGCGATATTTATATTTTATATTATTATATAATCTGGTTATAATCATATAAAATAATCCCACAAATTATATTTGTATACCTATAAATAGAATATAGTTTTTTTATAATATATATTTTTTAAATTGAAGCGAATTTTTATTTCAAGAAAAATTATCATGAACCTCAAATCAGACTCATAGATTCCATTACCATAAACAACCAATTATTTTTAAAAAAATGATACCTAGAATATTATAATGATTTATAAAGAGAAAAAACAATCTATTAATCCATGGATAACAGGAATAATAAGCCTTTTTAAGATAAATGTTTGACAAAAAACATATTCATTCTAAAAAAGATACTCAAGAAAAATATTTTCATAAACCATTTCATAAAAATTCTTAATAAAACAATTTAAATCATAAATATTTCATTTTTATCAAGAAAAATTCATGAATTGTTTTTCACAGTGTTTTTATTTTCACCTATAAGAAGTGGAAAATAATTTTTATTTAACATAGATTCGTTAATTTAACTTTTTAAATCGTAAGGGTTCTTTAAAAAACCATAGAAAGTCTAAATAAATCTGGTATGTAACATTACAGATCATTATTATATAAATTTTCTAAACGATGTTTCATTTGTGGAGACTTATTGAAAAACCCTCTCTGTTACACATAGATTGACCTTAATATTTATTTATATAAAAACCATCATTTTTATAATGAGAATAACCATCATTGTTAAATTTATTACATAAATGATACCCAAGGGATTATAGGGTTGTCACAGACTGAACCAAAATTAGATTATGAAAAAACCACCCATTATCATTAATTATTATAATCTACCATGATAATTTCATAATACATAAACCCTTATAGAGTTAAATATGTATATTCCAAACATAATTCTATATTTTCATATATTATATTAACTGTTCGATTTTAAAAACCTTTTTTCAAACACACAAAACATAGGGAACTATGGTTTTTCATTATTAAAAATATTAAAATTAAAAATGGAATAAAATAATAGTTATGGATGTCATAAATGTTTTTTCACAGTATACCTTAAAATATAACATTCCATTATCCTTCTATAAATAAACTCAAAATGTTATGTAATAATATTTTGGAAAGATTTGTTTTGAAAAACATTAAAATAAAGAAAAATTTAAATATAAATTTCCCATGATATTTCATTTATGATCACATAAATACATCTCTAATATAACATTAAACAAATATGGACATTGAATAAAATATATTTGTTCAAAAATCATTAAAATATTATTTTTAATTCAATTATGTTACCTCAAGTCTCACTCTTTACATAAGTATATAATAATCATAAATTAATTTTTTTTAACTATTTAATTTCGTTATAAATTATTTTTAGTATCATAATTACAATAATTTTATTTTATACCTTGATATATATAATTATTTAATTAGTAATTTTCATGTCAAATGATTTGATGATATTTGACTCATATATCGAAACATACATTGATATGATGATTATGGTCAATGATATCATTGGTTCATAATCGCTATAATTAAAATAGTGAAATAATTATTATATTTATATATTAATAATTATTTTAAAACATAACATTAAATATGTTTATGTAAATTGAACTTCTTTATAATCAAGGATCTTGTTGGCCATAAGTACGCATGAGTAACGTTCCAATTTTTCAGAAATCATTTTTAACAGAAGGTAATTATTATTTATCCTTTAAAATATTATAATTATATAGTATAATCAAATGAAATTTGTTTTAATCACTTATATATATCACCCATGCGATTTATAAAAAAAACCAAATCACATCGCATTTTGGGAGGGTGATATTCACCACATATGACTGAGAAACATTATCATTTTCAGTGAATAAAAACTCTAGAAACTAAATGATATATTATCTTATTTAAAAAATATATGTGTTATGAATTTCATATATATATATATATATTAAATGAATAGGTATAAATATCTATAATTGGAGGTGATTGAATGTGAATTACATCAGTTTGTGTTGGGGTAGTCTTCCACACACACAAAAGTCAGTTTCATTAGCCATGCAATGGAAGTGGAGATGGATGTAGGATAAAAAATTAAAATAATGAAAAATAATTATATATAAGAAATGTTCTTAATAAAATATTCATGTTTGAAGAATATTAAAATGTAGTAGAAAAATTATTAAAACCAAAAACATATAGTTAAAAACTCTTTCTCTTACATTTTCAATATCATAATATTTACACCAAATGAATTCCATGGTATGATTTATGATCAAACCAAGGATGTTAAGACATAAATAATGAAATATATAATTAATATGGTTAGGTAATAAAATTAAAAATAGGTTCTCTCTGTTTTAATAAATAAAAAATGTTTGAAATGTTTAACAGAGGGTTGGAAACTCATATAATTACTCAACTGATTAAATTAATATATATATACTTTTTTATATTACATTGGATACTAAATAAAAATATTTTATGATAATATAACAATGTTTATAAATTCTCTCATTCAATTAATATTCAACAAAATTTGGTTATTACTAAAAAACATTATTTTATTTGACCATTTTAATCTGTTTTGAATGTTACCATTGTATTACAGATTCTATTTATTGTGTAAATAAATTTACTATAAATTTATTATTGCCCATAATTTTAAATTGGATTATATTTTGAACCATATCCTAATATAATATTTCAAAAATATAATTTTTGGGGTTTTTAATTATTAGTTAATATTTTATTTATTTTAAAATATCATTACTATCAATTTTGGAACACTTAATTAAAGGTGAAATTTATGTAATTTCTTAACATGAGTGTGACCTGATAGTTCCTGGAGATGTTTCATTACATGACTTCAATCATGCCTCCTCATATACTAGAAGAAACTGACTAGCAGTGAGGGTTTGTAATATTAGTCATGGGGAGACTATACCCCTCATTTATCAGAGTAAAACACAAGTGGAAATATATAATACAATGTGTAACCATATATAACTAGAATACTAATCATTCCACAAGATAACCAAATAAGAAATACAAAAATCATCTGAAATGGACAACAATATATGTCAATATAAGCTTCATGAATCTATAATGAAACTGAGAATATGGACACTAAGATGCCCCGAGAGGTTTCTAAACCATAGCACATCCCCTCACCAATGATCAACCTCAAATTAGTAATCCATCCCATGTCCTTAACACTTATCCTATCATACAACAATATAATCTATTCATGTACCATTATGGAAGCCAGAATAGGGTGTGAGTAAAATCAGTATGCCACCACCAAAGGTGCTTAAAACCAGGCCATTCAAAATTGAGTGTATGATGTTAAATAATAAATAAGTATAATGCATAAATAATCATTTATTTCATTATCATTTTTTCTTATCTAACTACATTAACTCTTGGGTTCCAAAGGAGACTCGTACCGCAATACTAACTTCATCTGATACTGTAGACTAAAGCATTCCATTGGTAACATCATATCTTAATACCTGCTTCTTCCCACAGCATAATGTATGAAAAGGTGATATGTTATCTCAGTACATGTTTAGAATCAATCCAGAGTTCGAAATATTCTCGGGTGAGGACATAATATAGAGTTCCATCATTTCCATTCGTTGATTTAACATTTATAACACTAATTACCAATGTTACAAATTTCAAAAATCTAATTAATATAACGTTGTTTACACACATACTCTTCAATATAATGATTATCTTCCCATTCTATTACTCATAAGTACAATTACCAAGTTAACATGTATACTTATCATTAGAATGATCATGTTCTTATTCACTTAATCACATGTATGATGAATATGTTAGAATTTGTACATATAAATTGTTAAAGACTATGTTTCCATTCATTCAAACATAATTAATTCATAATTAATTGTCCACATTAATCCCATTACAAATTGAACAATTATTCAGATACAAAAAACACATTTTTTAATTCAACAATTAAACACACAATTAAACCGCAATTAATTAATTAAATCAATCAATTAATTAACATCATAACTCAAATCACAATAATTAATTTTCATATAAATAATTATTCCATTAAAAATGTTATTTCATTGTAATTAATCCCACAATTAATTATCTATATAATAATATCAAAAAACATAATTAATTAATTATTAATTTATTAATCATAAATAATTTGGCATCTCATAATTAATATTCTTATTAATTATCTTGATTTAAATCCCAAAATCACATAATAAAATTTGAAAATTAATTATAAAATTTGGATGCCCTTTAGTCTCATGATTAAATCCTCAATAAATCATATAATTCAAAAATGCTTTAATAAATCTATTGGTTAACCTAATTAAACCAATTTAAGAAAATAAATTTCTAATTGATGCTATTAATTCTAAAAATATTAATATAAGTATCAAATGCATGACTATATGAATTAGATTTCAGACCACCTATATCTATTCGTTGATTTATGTTTACTGAATGGAAATCCCCAAAATCATGGTTGCACAATGACGTAGATATACACTCTGGATCCAAATCTATAATTGATGTTCATGATATATTTATATAATCACAATCAATCAAGATATTGGATACTAAATAAATATCTAATCATAAAGGTTTAGATCTAATAAAATAAGGGATAATTTCCACCAATGGTTGAAGGAGGGAAAGGAGATTGAACAAAAAATCATTGGGATGAGATCCACTTACTGTGAAGAGAGAACATCGTTGATTCGAGCTTTCAATATCAAGAACATATTTTTATTGACTTTTAATCCATCTTGATTCAATGATAAAACATTCCATTAGAATTTGAAAAGAAAAATCACTAATTAGGTTCACAAAAGAGGTGAAACATGTCAATAAAAGTTAGAAACAAGAAATTTCCCCAATTTTAGGATCATTCTATTTCTCAAACATGATTTAGTTGCTCGATTAAAAAACAATGGGCTAAACATGTATTATCGAATTCTTCATGGGTTTCCTTGCATTCATCCACACATGGAATCCCAATCCATGCTTTAATCATCTCGAAGCTACTTACATGAAAGACCAGATATCACACAGTTTCTCTAAGATAGAAGGAGTGTTTCTAAAATTATATTCCAATAATGAAAAAATCTTTTTATCCAAACTCATATTAGACTCCACCGCTATGCAGATCAAGTCATAAATCCAATCAATGATACATAAGTTAAAAGAAAAATTACATGAATTTTTCCCATGAAATCTCTAGAAAAAGTCAAGATCTTACAATCTCTCCACCTAATATCAACTCATACTCATGCTTTAATACCATTCATTTATAAGAATCCAAACTAAGAATATCATGCCATTTAGCCCTTATATATGCTACATTTACCATGTTTCATCTTATATAAATCCATTTTTCCATAACAAAAAAATTATTGGAGCAATCATTCCACAGAAAACATTCCCAATATCATCAAATACATGTATATAATTTTCCTCAAAAGAAACATCTATCTAATGATCGTCATCATCCATATTGATCACATGAGATTGTTCTAGGTGATACAAATAATGTGGAGAAACATTGGAATAAAATCACTAATAACACTGTATTTAGGAGGAAGAGAAAATTGGTACACCACCAGACTGATTCTCTTCAATATCTCAAAGGATCCAATAAAACTTGATGCCAACATGCCCATCCATTATATCATGTGGTGATCCAATGAATCTGATATAAGAAAGAACACACGATCACCCTCAGAAAAATCTAGGTGTCTTCATCATCAACTTATATCCCCTATAAAATGTAACAATACATTTTTTAACCAACTGTACCTTCTATGATGTGTCATACACGTGACTCTGTCCCTTCAACTCTGACCCACAAGACATTACAGAACATAGAAATGATCTACCCAGCCTACCATAATGATCACCTTATGGTTCCATCTGAATAGTATTTTGATAATAATTTTATAGGAGAAATCCACTAATGTAATGTTTTCCCAAGACTAACAGAAGTAAATCCCACATTCCCATATCATATGCCAATCCCCAATATAATATGTTCCAAAATACCTTATATTTGTGGGTGGGAATACATACTCAATAATACCCTATGTTCCAAGTAAATTCTATATTCCCTTCCTGATGCATCATGTAAAACGTGAATCACGATATGAAATGACAGTACATGGATCTTATTGCAGATGGTCTATCTCTCAAATATACATTTCCACCAACAATTCTACTATAATGGTTCCCCTTATAGGAATGAAATGTTCTGCCTTTTTCATTCAATCTATAATGATCCACAAACCATCATTATTCATATGCATCTTCGGAACACCCACAACCAAATTTATGTTCACATCATAACACTTCCATTATGTGACATGAAATAGTTGAGGTAGAGCTCCATGTCGTTGATTCTATGATATCACCTACTACTATGTGAAGAATGTTTTCAGAAACCCTACTGTATAATTTTTCATACATGGCCACCTAAACTATCATCGTTGGAAATTGTACATTTTTGTTACACCTGGATTCACCACCCATTTTGTTGTGTAAAATACTCGCAGTATCTCCCCTTATATGCTCGTAGGTACCACAACTCCATTATTCACATATATTATATCATCCTCATTTTTTAAACTTTTCTGATGATTTCTTTACACATTCAATGATTTCTATAATGTATAATCACTCTAGATACTCACACAATCTATCTATTATTTGTCACAAAATCATAGACTCTACTACAAATAAAACCAGAGTTATATACTCATGTCTCTTTTGAACAAACACATACAGTTCATCTATCATTGTCATCATCTTCTACTCTACACCCGACTCTTGAAATATATGAGTCAAGGTTTTCCTTCTCAATGCATCATCAACAATTTTTCCCTTTTCGATCATATATGTGGGTTCCATATATAAAGGCTACATATACTCAACCAGTCACTACTACCAATGATTCAAATCATGTTTTCAAAAAGTATACATTAATCTGTTGTGATATTTTTAGACTGTAAAATTTTATCCCAAATGATAATGTCTCCAAATCTTATGATCATAAACCAGTGCTTCCAACATGAGGCTGATTTTATATAAATTATGTTTATAATCATAGTTGGGGTTTGGCATAGTGGTAAGCACCCCGTAATCCTACATGAAACATTGTGGTTCAAAAAAACATGGGGTGCTAGTTACTGTAGTAGTATTGTAGCGGTATTGTATCAGTGGTGGTTCTATTGATAGGCGGGTACTGTAGTGGCGGTAGGATACTGTAGCGGCAACGGGGCATTGTAGCAGTGACTGGTACTATAGCAGCTGAGATACTATTCACAGAATGGGCCTTAGGCTAAAAATTTTGGCCAACGGGCTATGTAATGGGATATATGCCCACTAAGCCATCAGGCTATGTAATGGTTCTCCCTCTACCAAGTTAAAAGAGGTCTTTGCTTTTCTTTAACAATAAAATGAGGCTTCAGCCCCAACCAATAAAAAAGATAAATAAATAAATTATGTTCATAAGGCCTCTACTGATGAGACCCATATGCCTCAACAGGATCTCCCTATAGCAGCATAGCTCCAAGACTAATCCTACAAGCATAACAATAAAAGGTATAATCATCACACGAATCAGGTAGGATCAAAATTTATGTTGATGTTATACACTTATTCAATCAATTAATGTCCCTCTAATGAGACTTTTCCCATTTAAAAATTACTTTATTTTTTTCAAACAATAAAGTGGTACTTCCATATATGAAATGTTTTGGATGAATCTCCTATAATATCCATATAATACCCTAATGTATCAAATATTAAAAGTATTCTTGAGATTATCACAAGAAACCAATACCAGAACTATCTCTGGGTCCACTAAAACACCTTCCTCTAAAATTATATTCCCTAAGAACTATATCTAGTCGATCCAAAACCAACACTTGGATAGATTGGTAGAAATTTGATGCTCTGTCAGTCTACTCAGGATGATGTCATGATTTTGTGAGTGATTGTCATGACTCTAAGAGTATACAATGATTCCATCTAGAAAAACCTCCATGATTTTTTTGGAGTCGGTGGCCTAGAACTAACTACTTTGTACATTATTCATAAATAAATAGCTTAACACATCATGATTATTCTACTGTGTCACAATGCATGTGATAAAGTCCTATGGATATCTGTTGTATTAAAGTGTCATATTGGAACTCTACTATAATGAGAACTAGGATTTTCCATAACACTATTCATTAATATATGTTCTATGGTATGTTGATGTTATTTGAGCGAAAAAAATAATATAGCCCATTAAGGGTGAGGACTAATAAAAATTTGAAGAACCTTCTCATGGTGTGCGCCAGTGGTAATATACAAGGGGATATTATGAGAACGAGACCCACCATCAGAAAATCAACATTTCATAGTGCAATTGGATGTTCCTATCTGCAGACGTGTCTATTGGTCCTTAAAATTTAAGATTATTATTAATTGGTATTACAAGATTCCCACATAGATGTATTGACGAAAACTATGATGACACACTGTTGGCAACGAGGTAGGATATTTTTGGGGGATCACGAGTGATACCGCATTAATAGATAATGCAAGAAAGGATTTTTCCCTTCTATTACATAACTGAAGTAGATATGTTAGGCCCTTTTATGAAATAGATATAGAGAAAATAATACATGGACTTAGTGAGGAATCAAAATGTTAAATTTAAGAAAATAAAATAATGAATAATCAAAAATGTGGGTTGATGGAACTAGTATGGATCTCGATTGATTCGAGATATCGGGTCATTGGGGTTACAGTTCACGGTAAGCATTTGTTGAAGGTGACGCTACATTGCGACATTATCATATTTATCTATTGATGCATTGGCGTGTTTCTAGACACTAATGTTGGAATCTATGTAGGATCTTCCAAATTACAATGAGAAAGGGGCCTTGAGGGTCACACACTATGTTTGTCCACGTATCTCCATTAACTATTAATTTAACAAGTTAAATAATGATTATTCACAACTATGGTTTTATAATTATTCTAGGATGTCTGATTGCATTTATTTCTAAACTAGTTATTCATGAAAATATCTTGTGGGTGAAATAATATAATTTATAGAAAGTAATGTAATGATATTTTTTTAGAGAAATAGATAGACATTACGCATGGTAAAAAAATGTGGTGGAGAAAATAAAGAGAATGGAAAAACAAAAAATACATGTCAGATATATTAATATACACACTGTGTATTTTTCCATGGAATTTGTGAGAAATAATATTTTTTATTTAATTAACTAATATTATGTATAATTAAATGGGTTCATGTCATGTTATAATAGTCATCTATTATTATTAGAAATGGGGTCTTACTTAGAATTATATAAAATGAATAAATGATTTTGGGGGATTAATTCATTTTATTATTCAATGTATTTAAAATATCAATTATATAATTCTCTTTAGCCTAGCCATTATTGTAACAACCTGAGATATTATGAGAAATATTCATTTTAATTTCATTGATTTCTTGTGTTGTATGAAACACTAAAGGGGGCTTGCACTACACACATACCTGACTTGTCTTGTATTACACGCAATCGTGACTTTCCTCGATAGCATGTGTAGTACGCAATATTGGGATTCATTAAACAACGATATAATGTTATAATATTATTATAGACTAGACGTTATGAATATTATTAACTACATTTTGAATTTTATTACATTATTAATCATATTACTCAGCTTCTAAAACATGGTATGAGAACAAAACACATTTTTTTTTGGTAAAATATGTATTTTAAAAAAAATGCAGTTTTGCCATCTTTTGATGGCGCACCCACATTAAATATAGTTTTTGACATGTTAATAAGTTCAATTTTACATAATAAACTTCTTATTTGGAATCAGTATATAATAATTTACATTTGATAAAGTTTTGATATTTTTTTGAGAACGTTTTTATTTTGATGAATAGTAAAAACACGCTAAATTTTACTTAAAAACAAAATTTTTTATTCGAGATAATTTATATGGATAAATTATAACAGTAAATAGTTTTAATGTAAAAATAGAATATATTTTAACCATTTAATATAATGTATGTCATTAGTATTGATTTTACATTGAATTCATAGGTAAAATAATTTCAATATTTTGTAATGTTTTAACTTTTAAAACTTGTTTTCTTAACAACGTGATTAATTTTAAATTATTTTCTACAACTTTAGTGATTTGAATTTGGATAAATGGATTCCATATTTTTAATCATTTGGTCCAAATTATGTTAATAGGATATTTTTTATTTTTGGGCACTACGAATAGTAACTATGGTAAATTTTATTTACCATACTAAAAGGTAAATCGGGTAATTATGGGTAAATATAATATTATAAAATTACCCTAACACTTGTATTAATATAATTGGATGATTATATATCGACCAAAGGAATATTTAGGTCTAAATAGAGTCCATTGGAACCCACTTGGATGTGATTAAGACCTTAATTTATTTTATTTTAAAGATAGTGAAATATGTCTCACTCAAACTTTAATAATTTGATTATTTTTAATATAAGATTATATAGAATATAATTTAGAATATAAATAATTATTTGAAAGCTAATTTTTTTTTCTTTATCATGGTAATTTATTTGTGTGTTTTAAGAAATAGTTAATTACCTTAATATCTTATACATTAATGAGATAGAAATTATTTATTTATTGAAAAATCAACATATATAGTTTTTATTAATATAATAATACCTATCAAGAGCACCAGAAACATGACCAAACCATATATTTAGAGTATATATATACCCTAACCATCCACAAGACTATTTTTGGACCATTTTTAGACTTATTAAATAGATTTGGACATTTATATTATTTTATTTTAAATGATGTCAGAGATGTCACCTTCATAATTTAATAAATATAACTATTTAAATGTTGTGATTTTAAGATGATAAATCCGATTAAAAATATTATTCTGAAAGGTATTATATTTTTCTTCATCATAGGTTTTTAATTTTAATTTTTATGAAACTAATATGTATATTAAATGATTATACAACAAAGATGTAGTAATTGTTTAATTAAGATAAATATCAAATAAATTGTATTATAAATTTTAAACTAACATTATATGAACTAATTAATGTCTCCAAAGATTTTCTAGATGTATATGAAATTATAAAAATCTATTAAAAATTTTGGTTTGATTATATCCTTTGTGTGAATTTTATTTAAATTCATATAAATTGATAGTGTCAAAATGAACACTATTGTTATTTAATAAAAATCACATATTATTAAATTCATTAAAAATCACCTAAATATTTAAAAATTATAAATTTAAATTTATATGGTCTAAAATGTCATAACGTACACAATTATGGATAATTCACAACACATAATTAATTATTTATAACAATTTAAATTCTATAATATAATTACCACAAATAAGATTACAGAAATTAAATAAGGATAAATCCAATTGATAAGGATTAAAATAAATTCCCAACATGTCTAAATTTTATTGGATGATGATATTACAACCTTATCACATCTCATATTCTAATTGAGTCTTTTTTGGAGGCTTTTAAGAGGGGTTTGTATTTGTTATAAATTAATTTTTCTTATGTTTCCAAAGGTGCCCCTCTTATCCCTTATAAAAGGAATCCTCCTCCCTATCCTCTTCACAACACCATGAGCCTTAAATAATTTCCAAAACCTTACCATTTCTCTTATCCACTTCCCTAGAAACATTCTGGAGGTTCTGGTCTTCTTAAAATACCATGTCTAGTCCCTTAAGAGGAAGATTAAAGGAGATGCGTCAAAGAAGAGGTAATCTCTTCTACCGATTCTTTCATGTTACTTTCTTCTTCAACTTATTATTATTTATTTGTTTCATTATAAAGTAATAAAATCAGTATCACTAATATACTGATATGTTATTATAAATATGAAACAACTCCATTTCACCTTCTATCCATCCTTCGGAAAACAAAATCACCGCACATGCGTACGTACGGAATACCATGTCCACGCCGTGGTGTAATCTGTTTTCCACAACCACCTTACATGGATGGGTATAATGGTGTAAAGAATAACTATATATGGTTATTATTAAATCATACTGATTCTGAGATATTATATCATCCACTCCAATTATATTCAGCAATTTTGGGAACGATATCATCGCTCGTGCGTACATACGGACTACAGTCTCCACGAATGCGATGAGATTCATTTTCTAGGATTAACCATTCAAGTATGATTATAAAGTATAAATAATAAATAACCACTAAATATATTACATAATAATGATACTATATTTATGTACATATATGTTTCATTTTTTTAATTCAATTCAATTCAATAAGGAAACAAAAACAGCGTTCATGCGTACGTACGACCTACTATCTCCATGAATAGTGTATTTCATTCCATTTATCGATCTATAATATATATATATTTAGATGATGAATATATATTATTTATAAATAAAGTTTTACATTCTGGAATTATGTAAATCAGGATATAAGTTATAATATCAAGAACAACAAATCGAAACACGGATGATAAATGAAAGGATATTACCCAAAACGCTTCTTTAACATGAAATTTATAAAAGGACGGGTAATATACCAATGAATATGATTCTTTAATAAGTAAATGACATTATTTAAATCATTATATAGGAGGTCTGGATACATACAAAGCTTATCAGACATAAGGTAAGGTATTACATTTCCAATCTCATTTTTATCTGAGATTGTTTATTCGTAAGTATTTACTGAAGTTATATTTATCATTCATGCCCCTGTTTTCTAAAAATGGTTTCATGTATGTTTAAAGTCATTTTTTCCCATTTTGAATTTTACAACATGGTACATAAGGAATATTTATTTTGTTTCCCATTCAAGGTACTTTTTTAATTTTCCGGCAAAGTTATGAGAAGAATGTTTTTTACCATATACAGCATGAATAGATTTTTACGGTTTCATAACACCTAATTTTCATGAATATTCCTCTAAAAGATTTCATTATTAATTTCAACAAAATCCTTTTCTTTTAAAATTTATTGGCATTCTGTTAAGAGAAAATTATTTTGAATAAGAAAGGATATTTTCATCAAGAATTAGTTTCAAGGGTTTTTTCAAAACAATTTTCCATCTAAGATGTCATTATTTAGTATGATTATGTTTCAGGTATAATGTCTATATTATTTACATGGTTTCACTTTTCTTATGATGAAATGATATCCATTTGTTTTATATGGATTATTTTATGATGGGATGTTGTTTATGAAACCCATTTTATTCATTGGGTTATGATGAATGATTTATGTTTATGTTGTGGCACAAGTAACAATGATTTCAATATGAGATGGGTGGGACCTATATCTCCTTATAATGCATTGGGTAAAGATTTATATCTCATAAGTTAGACATGGATGGAATGGAAAGTTAATCTGATTCAGTGATATAGGACTGGAACGAGGAGTGAACTCGATTCAGAAAGGGACTTTATCCACTAAGATGGTCTTGGCAGAAATGTCTTGGCTACTATGGAGATCATAACATGTGCTTAATGGTTTCCACAATTACATGTTTTATTTCCATGCTATATTATCATGATTAATGTTTCTTTATGGTCTATGTCATACATAATACCATGTTTAATGTCATTGCTCATGTTTTTAATGTTTAAACATTATGTTCATGTTTTTATGTTCAAATGTATGTGGTTTGTTTTATTTTGTCCATGCTTACCCTTAATGAGAATTTGAGCTCACCATTAATATGTGTTCATTTCCCCAGGATAAACAGACAGGTTTTAGGTAAGAAAACAAAAGGGGAAGATCTTTATGGGAGATGTTGAAGATCTTTCAACCTGATTAGAAGATTATGTGTCGAGTTTCCAAAGACACTAAAGTATTACGGTCCTTGTGTGTTGGTTTTTGTTATGTATTAAGTATTCTGAAAAATTAATGTAATGTCCAAGTACATCATGCTTTGGGTCTCTACAGTTGGTATATGAGCAAGGGTTTAGTCATCCATTGTAAACTAGGATGCGAAAACATTATTGAAATACCTAGAGATATTTTGAAAGTATGTCTAGGGATGTCTCTAAGATTACTTATAAGTAGAGGTTATAGTCCTAGAATTACGATAACGATATTAGTATGAAACCAAAGATATTAGATATTTAAGGTAATCCCCCTTGATTATGATTTTTTCCCCTCACAAATTTTTTTTGGGTTTTATAAAATGGCTGGAAACAGGATGATTCATGATAATGGATGATATGATGGACAATGGAATGATATTCTTCATAAGAAACCAAATGAAATTTGATCTGGAGGTCCACATATCATTATTATGCTTAATCAGAAATCTCATAATATGATCAATAATATCAACTTTGGTACGTTTCCCGACACAGATAATAAGAGAAAGATTGAGTTTCATGATGATCATAGAGGAAAGAAAGTTCAATTTCCCTCATGTAAATCATGTGGGAAGAGGCATCAGGGAGAATTTTTCAAAGGAACTGGAGAATGATTTTGGTGTGGAAAATAATGACACAAAGATAGTATTTGAAAAGGAAAAGGATTAGTTAACACCATGGACATGGATAATGGTATTTCTATGACATAAACAATGGTTAAATGTTTTAAATGTGGAATGTACGAGCATTATGCAAACCATTTCCCTAAGGGAAAGTCTCATGAAGAGAATCATCATGGTCCTATGGGTATTATTTATATTGATTATTATGAAGAGACTAAAAATGATATGTGAGATGAAAGAATTATTGAATCTCGGTCAATGGTTTAAGAAGGTTCTGGAATGATTTATGTTGAATAGGTAATGGTACTATGGAATAAAGACACATATAAGGATTGTTACACTATTGTTTTTTCAAAATTATATGAATGTATACATTGAATGGTACCGGTAACAATGAATGGTTATTCAGAAATTTTTTGAAAGAAAATGATTTGCGCATAATGAAAGGATAACAAGAAAATGAAAATTTTGATAGTATTCATGAGCTCCTGACTGATATAAGGACAAAGTGATATTTTGTTTTGAGTATATAGAAAATTTTGGATTTTGGTATGTGGACAGAGAAAACTTTTGACAGTATTCTTGTTTATACTAACGTTCAATATGAATTAAGTTTTCAAGAGAATTCATGATTAAGGTATTCACATGTTTGTAATGTGACCAACAAGATATATCGTCTAATACATGGGGGATAAATGATGGTATTCACATGCTCGGTAGGTTACATTTCTAGTAATTGTTTTCTTTATAAAATGAGCTTGGACAGAAGTATTTTGGATAAGCATAATGATTAGAATGAATTAATTTAGACATTAGATAGTATTGTTTATGGATAGAACTTTTCGTTATGTTATAATAGTTTTAGAAAAAGGACAACCAGTATAACAGGTGACAACCCGTCGCGTCGGACAAGGATACGGGAATAGAACCCACAACTAAAGTGTGGCATGCATTTATTGCCTACCACTATCCTACAAGATGTCCCTGGTTAGTAGAAACTAGTTTTAGTTTTTTATGTACGATGATAGATGAAGTATAAGTCCATTTTAGCAACAATATACGATTAATCTTAGCATGGATGGACTTATGTATATTTAATAAATTTTGCTAAACTTTTTTCAATAGAAACAGATGGTCTGACCTATCATTATATCACATGATCTGCTAACACTTCATGAATGAAAGATTCAACTTCATTTCTTTAAGAGATGATGTTTAAATTGTTCAAGGAACAGTCAATGGTGAGATTGTACCAAAATCAAGTAATAATTTCTTTTAATTAAATAATTTTTCAACATTAGGGAAATGATCTTGAGAACTAAAAATGTTGTCCTAGTACCCTCATACCCAATGAATTAGATGGTACCTTAAATCATCACAAATTTATGGCTTTGTGACTGTGGGATTTATCATAGCCTTGTCCTCTACCTCTCTCCATCAGAACTTGATTGTTATATTTCTCTTCCATATCCATATTTTCAGCTATTTTCTCCTATGTGGAAACCCAGTGATTAGTTAATTTGGATAAATGTTATGTTTTATAATTTTTCTTTTTAAGTAATGTTTTGGTATTCCTTTTTACAATGTGGGTTTTTATTAATGGTACTTAAAATTAGTAAACAATTTATAACCCCGATGAATTTTGAGGGAGAAATTCATTTTAAGGGGGGTAGAATGTAACAACCCAATATTTTATGAAAAATATTATTTTTAATTTCATTCATTTCTAGTGTTTTATGCAACACCAAAGGGGGCTTTCACTACCTGCATGCCTGACTAGGCTTGCATTACACGCAATCACAACTTTCCTCGATAGCGTGTTTAGTACTCAATACTGGGTTTCACTAAAAAATTATATATTGTTATAATATTATTATAGACTAGACGTTATGAATAGTATAAAATTAATTTTGAGTTTTGAAACAATATTAATCATCTTAAAAATTTTCTAGAACAAGGTATGAGATCAAAACACATTTTTCAGGGAAAAATAATTATTTTTCAAAAAAATGCAGTTTTGACAATTTTTGATGGCGCACTAACATGAAATATTGTTTTTGACATGTTTATAAGTTCTATTTTACAAAATAAAGTTCTTCTTTTCAATCAGTATATAAAAATTTACATTGGATGAAGTTTTGATATATTTCTGACAACATTCTTTTTTTGATGAATAGTTAAAACACGCTAAATTTTACATAAAAACAACTTTTTTCATCGACATAATTTATATGGTTAAATAATAATAGTAAATAGTTTTAATGTAAAAATATAATATATTTTTACCATTTAATATAATGTGTGTCATTATCATTGATTTTACATTGAATTCATATGTAAAATAATTTCAATCTTTTGTAATGTTTTAACTTTTAAAACTCGTTTTCATAACAACTGGATAAAATTTAAATTAATTTCTACAACTAATTTGATTTTAATTTAGAGAAATGGATTCTATATTTCGAATCAATAAGTCCAAATTATGTTAATATTCAAATTTTTATTTTGGGCACTATGAATAGTAACTACGGTAAATTTTATTGACCATAGATAAAGGTAAATCCAGTAATTAAGGGTAAATATAATATTATAAAATTACCCTAACACTCGTATTAATAAAATTGGATGATTATATTTTGTCTTAAAGAATATTTGGGTCTAAATAAAATCCATTGGAACCCACTTGGATGTGATTATGACTTTTAATTTATCTTATTTTAAATAATGTGAAATATGTCTCAATCAAACTATTATAATTACATTATTTTTAATATAAGATTGTACTGAATATAATTTAGATTATAAATAAGAATTTTAAAGCTAATTTTCTTTCTTTATCATGTTAATTTATTTGTGGTTTTTATGAAATGGTTAATTACCAAAATATCTTATACATTAATGAGGTAGAAATTGTTTATTTCGTGAAAAATCAATAATATAGTTTTTATTAAAATAATTATACCTAAAAAAATGACCATAAACATGACCAAAAACTAATTTTTCGAATGTATATATAACCTAATCATCCAAGGGTCTATTTGTGGACCATTTGGAGCCTTATAAAATATATTAGGACATTTATATTATATTATTTTAAATGATGTCAAAGATGTCACCTTCATAATTTAATAAATATAACAATTTAAATGGTGTGATTTTAAGATTATAAATTAGAGTAAAAATATTTTTATGAAATTTATTATATTTATGTTCATCATATGATTTTATTTTTAATTTTTATGCAATTAATAAGTATATTAATTTATTATACATAAACGCTGTAGTAATTGTTTAATTAAGAGAAATATCAAATAACTTGTATTATAAATATTAAAATAAACATTATATGAATTAATTAATGTTGTCCACAGTTTTTCTAGATGTATATGAATTTTTAGGAATATATTAAACATTTTTTTTAATATATCATCTGTGTGGATTTTATTTAAATTCAAATAAATTGATAGTGTCAAAATGTACACTATTGTTATTTTAATAAAATTACAAATTATTAAATTGATTAAAAATCACCTTAATATTTAAAAATTATAAATTTATATTTATATGGTCTATATTTTCATAAATTAACCAATTATTTATAATTCCCAACACATAAGTAATTATTTATAACAATTTAAAATCTAGAATATTATTACCACAAATAAGATAAAATAAATTAAATAAGGATAAATCAAATTGATAAGGTTTAAAATAAATTCCCAACATGTATAAATTTTATTGGATGATGAGATTACTACATTATATCATCTCATATTCTAATTGAGTCATTTTTGGAGGTTTTAAAGTGGGTTTGAATTTATTATAAATTAATATCTCTTATCTTTCTAAAGGTTCCCCTCTCCTCACTTATAAAAGGGAACCTCCTCCCTCTTTTATTCACAACACCATGAACCATAAATCTCGGACAATCCCTGCCCATTTCTATTCTACACTTCCCTAGATACATTCGGGTGGTTCGAAGCTTCGTAAAAGACCAACTCTAGTCCCATAAGAGGATGCTTAAAGGAGGTGGGTCAAGAAGAGGTAATTTCTTCTACCGATTATTTCAAGTTTCTTTCTTCTTCAACTTCATCTTATATAGTTGTTTCATTATAAAGTGTAACATCCCAAATAAGTAATGAATAATATAAATTTTTATCTATGTCTATTTATGAATTAGATATTGTTTTAGAGGCTTAAAATGAGAATAAATCCAATCTTAAGCATGGAATACAATAATATATTTAAAAGATTATTTTACTGTGTTTTGATGGAAAACCATTTTTCAATCCAAATTTTGAAAATTTTATAATCTTTATTTGTCAAAATTAACATATTCTTTTTGATTGGGACAATGAAATTTATATTGGATAAATTTTTGGTATTTTTCTGGCAATGTTTATTTTTTAATGAATAGTGAAAAATACTGCATTTTACATCAAAACTGCTTTTTCATCTAATTTAATTATATGGATATATTATAATTTTAATTGGACTTAAAGATTAATCTGAATATATTTTTACCATTTAATCCAATGGTGGTCATTAGGATTAATTTCACTTTGGAATTGGGCATAAACTAATGCCAAAATTTTCGTAGATATTGTTTCAAAAAAATCCTCTTTTTGTTTTGACAACGGGAATTATTTTTAATAAATTATTGCAATTTCTGTGTTTAGAATTTGGTAAAATGGATTAAATATTTGGAATCAGAAGGTCCAAATTATGTAATCAAGACTCTTGTTTTTGGACATTATGAATAGTAAGGATGGTAATTATATTTAATTATCTTGATTAATGAGTAATCGGGTAGTTAAGGATAATAAAATAATAACATAATAATAAAAAATGCCACCAACATGTGTCCTAATTCTACTGTTTTTCTCATGGCCAACCATGGGATGCCTTTTTCCAAACTTGGGGACCCCATGGAATCACTTTTGTGGGAAAGTGACTTTTTATCTTTTTATTTTTTAAGGAATGTAGATATAACAAAGAATGTATCACCTAAGTTAAACATTTTTAATATTGTCTACATAAGTTATATTTTGGACTATAAATATTCATTGGAAATATTAAAAGATTTACTACATCATATTATTTTTATCATAATTTTTAGACATTATATAAATTATATTATTTATGACATAATGATGATGCAGTGATTACATCATTATTTAAAGATTTAAATAATATAAAAAGATAATGTAAAATCTAAGACCTAAAATTGTCAAAGAATTATTTTATGAGAATATTTATAACCCTTATCACCTTATCCTCTAAATACATCAATGTGGGACCTTTAAAATCCAAAACCCATTTGGAAATAATGTAACATTTTGTAACTTTCCAAGAGTGCCCCTCCTCTCCTCTTAAAAAAGGCCCCCACCTCTACCTCCTTACTCACATCACTCAAGCATTTGGCTCGTCCAAACCCAGACCATTTTGTCTCTACACATCCCTCTATTACTCCTAGAAGCTTCAATTTTGGCAGAAGTCTTCCCCAGTAAGCCTTTGAGCTCAAATCAAAAAGAGTTACCCGATTTAAAGGTAGTGTCTTCTCTTGTGTTCTTATGTTTTATTTTGCTTCTCCAACCCCCTAAAATCTGTTTATTCATTTCTTTTTTAACAATTAAAATATCTTCAATATAATATGATGTTATTATAAAAATAATTCGAGCTACACTTACACACACATACATCTAATGGTTAAAGAACATACTGTTTCTGTGGATGGCAAATTTCTGCCTCACGAAACGATGATTGTTCAATATTATTCTAACACATTTAAAGGTTGCCATTAAGATGTCAGTATGTTAATATATGATATATAATATGATTATGTTTTCCTTAATCTTCTGTATTTTTCATTTACGGCATACCTTTATGGCTTCCATTATGGGTATACGCGATATCTTCATTTTAGGAAGTGCGGACTACCGCACCCTCAAAGTGATTTGATTCATTAATACCATATGTGGTACGTATAATGGATATATTTAATGATATTATATATGATACCATACTGGAATTATAATACAATTATGTATCATTATGTTTTAATTCCATTAAAGTATGAGATAGAAATGAAAGGAGCGTTCATGCGTACGTACGACTTACCGTCTCCATGAACGATGCATTTCATTTCTTATCCCCAAATGTAATGTAGTATTATAAGTACATATATATAATGGATATATATGATTTAAGTTACATCTAAATGATGAATATAATTCTGGATTTAAAATATACATATCTCTCATTTATTTTTAATTCCATTAATATGACATAGAAATGAAAGTAGCGTTCATGTGTACCTACGACTTACCGTCTCCATGAACGGTGCATTTAATTTATTACCTCTAAATCATTATGTAATATTATAAATTCATCTATATACTTGATCTATATTATATATATGGAATCTAAATCATGAATATCATTTTTTTTGATAATGGATATTTGTCTACATGAACAACTTGTAAATATAAGAAGTTCACTTTTGACTCAAGTAGCAAATATCGAAAAAACGACTATTTTTAACTTCAATGATTACATAATGTTCATAACATGGTAATAAAGGATATAAAATGAATAATGAACTTGAAATAGGTTCTTAAGCAAGTAGATATTAACTCAAGTTTATTATTCAGGACATTAAAGAACGACCGAGTCATGTCGGACACGAGGTAAGGGTACTTTTTAACCCAATTTCCATTCTTTGGGTTAATTTCCTACTTTCAAATTATGTCATGATATTATTATGTCCTATCTTGTATTTGTAATTTCTTTATGTGTACATATGGTGAATACACATAATAAATCTATTTTTTTTAAATGATCTTTGTAAGGGACTTCGTCTCAAGATCCATTCATTGATGCATATTTTGTTGTATAACCAACATTCTATTATATGGTGTATAAACCCCTTTGAATTTTACTCTTATTCAAAAAGAATCTTTTTTATATTAAGAGTTTTACTAAACAACATTAGGGAATGTTTTTCTGTACGTATGCGGAGACAATGACTTCTCCACCTCCGTGACCATTATTTGAGCTTCGGCTTCCTCTACAAGCCATAACTTTTTCTAAAATGAAAAATAAATTCCTTTTTTTACTTTTCTTTTATTTTGGTATTGAAAATGGTTATCATAATTTTTTTATATCAATGTGTTGTATTGATATCTTGTGATTGAAAGGTGTAAATATTATAATTCCTTTATGCATGTTTTATGTGATACGATTATGTTATGGTTCTTGGGCATTGTCATGAAGACATGTGGTTCCGTGATAAACTAAGGGCAGGTGAGCCCGATATAGCTCTCCAATTCATTGGGTAACGTGAAGGAGTTAAACGTTATGGTTTCTCCGAAGAGATTTAGGGAATATACTGTGGTGGGTATTCCAAATGTAACCAAGATGGTTACTCCCTACGTAAGAATGTTATGAATGCCTCAAATTACCTTTATGTCTAAAGATTTCTATGATTTATTCATGATTTGATGAGGTATGTTAAAGTGCCTATGTTTTATGGGTAAAGTATGATTTCATTCTTATGTATATATGAACTCATGTTTCCTTTCCCTATTTTTATAACCCTTGCTGAGCATTTTATGCTCATCCCATGTATTTGAAATGATTTTCACAGGTCAAGGGAAAGGTACATGATGTGATGATAGTGTCAATGAAGTGCCAAGAAAGAATCCATTTTTATTTTAAATATGTTTCCATTGATGGGAAAAATGAATACTATCTTTTATGTAACCACTTTGTTTAAATGTGTAATGTAATGAAAGTTTTATGATCTAATTCTCTAATGCTCTAAACCTAAAAATACCTTCAATGTGTAATCTTGTAATAACACTAGATTAAGTAAGGTTTAAGGCTGGGGCCTTATAGTTAGTATCAGAGGTCGGTTTAGATAACATTAGGAGTTAGAATTCTAATAAATGATTATCCAAAAATATTTTTTTATGGTCAAATTGAAATGATATAGCATTTGAAGATTAACATGTTACTTATCCTAAGATATTTATGTGTTAAGAATGGTTTTTCATTGAGGAAACAGAACATATTTTCTGGGATGGCATACAGAGGGAAATGACCATTCAAATCAGTATCCAGAGATGGACATAATTAGAACTAAATAGTTTGTTGCAGTGATGGATCAGTTGACATAGGTGAAAAATGATGGTTGTTTTCATTGATTATATTTTGGTGTTTTCGAAAAGTAAAGAGGAACATGAAATACATTTAAGGGTTATTTTGAAAACCTTCAAATAAAATAAATTGTGTGGTAAATTCAGCAAATGTGAGTTTTGGATGAAATAAATTTCTTTCCTTGGTCACATTGTTTCTAAAGATGGAATAATTGTGGATCCTACAAAAACAAAAGTTTTGGAAGAATAGCCATGACCCACAAATGTAACTGAGATTCGTAGCTTCCTTGGTTTGGCAGGCTATTACCGAAGGTTTGTAGAAATTTTTCCCGGTTATCTAGTCCAATGACTATGCTAACTCGGAAGGGTGTTAAGTTTATCTGGACAAAAGAATGTGATGATTGTTTTCAGGAACTGAAAAGAAGATTGGTGAATGCTCCAATTTTGGCACTACCTTCCAGGAATGGGGATTTTTTTATCTACAGTGATGCTTCATTGAAAGGAATTGGTTGCTTCCTATTGCAAAATGATCAGGTAATTTCTTATGCTTCACGTTAGTTGAAAAATCATGAGGTAAATTACCCTACACATGATTTGGAATTAGCTGCAGTTTTTTTTTCTTTAAAAATTTGGAGGCATCATTTGTATGGAGTAAAGTGTGAAATATATACCGATCACAAAAGTTTAAAGTATATATTCACTCAGAAAGAATTGAACATGAGACAGAGGAGATTCATAGAATTAATCAAGGATTATGATTGTACAATTCATTACCATCCGGGAAAATAAAATAAAGTAGATGATGCTTTGAGCCGAATGAGTAATGCTTCATTAACAATGTTGTGTTTGGAACGTGATACCTTGGTTTAGGATATGATGAAATTTGGCATAGAAGTTGTTAGTGCAGGATGTTCTTCTATTTTGTTTCAGGTATCCGTGAAATCTTCTCTATCAGACAGAATCAAGCAAGCACAGAAGCAAGACAGTGAGTTGCAGAAAAAGGTAGAGATGGTTCAGAAGGGTAAGTTTCCTGAATTCAACATTGATGATGATTTTGTTTTGTGGCTTGGGAAAAGATTATGTGTTCCCGGTGATTCATAGTTGAAGAATGGGTTATTATGTGAGGCTCATAGTTCCCTGTTTTCAGTTCATCCTGGCAGTATTAAGATGTACAGAGATCTTCAGGAGTATTACTGGTGGGATGGAATGAAAAGAGATATTTCTGATTTTACTATGAAGTTTTTGAAATGTCAACAGGTTAAAGCAGAGCGGCAGTTACCAAAAGGGATGCTTTAGCCTTTACCAGTGCCAGAGTGGAAATGGGAAAATATATCCATGAATTTTTTTGTGGGATTGCCAAAGACAACTCGAGGTAATAATGAAATATGGTTTATTGTTGATCGCATGACTAAATCTGCTCATTTCCTTTATATACAAGATACTTTTTCCCTAGATCATCTTTCCCATTTGTATCTTAAAGAGATGGTCAGGTTACATGGATTTCCACTCTCCATTGTATCTGACCATGATCCCAGGTTCACTTCTAACTTTTGGAAAGGCCTTCAGAAGTTGTTGGATACAGAATTAAATTTTAGTACAGATTCTCATCCTCAATCAGATGGGAAATCATAATGAACAATTCAGACTTTGGAAGATATGCTACGTTCTTGTTCGAGGGATTATCGGGGAATTTGGGACCAACTTCTTTCATTGGTTGAGTTTTCATAGAATAACAGTTTTCATTCCAGTATACAGATGGCACCATTTGAGTCGTTATATGGGAAGCGGTGTCGAACTCCAACTTTCTGGGATAAAGTGGGTGAAAGGAAGTTGATGGGACCAGAGTTGTAGAAGCGTTGGTAGAAAAAGTTCAGCAGATACAGAAACACATGAGAACAGCTCAAAGCAGACATAAGAGTTATGCAGACAAGAGGAGGAAGGATCTCTCTTTTGAGGTAGGTGATCATGTTTTTCTCAAAGTATCACCGTGGAAAAGTGTGATGCAATTTGGTAATAAAGGTAAGCTGATTCAAAGTTTTATTGGACCATATGAAATTCTGGAGAGAGTTGGATCAGTTGCATACCGAGTGGCTTTACCTCCGAGTTTATCTCTGGTACACATTGTTTTTCAGGTTTCGATGTTGAAAATGTATATGCCAGATCCATATCATGTTTTGAGTCAAGAGGTAGTTCAGTTGGAACAGAATCTATCTTATGAGGAACAACCGGTTCATATTCTTGATCACATGGATCATGTGTTTGTGAATAAGGTGATTCATCAATGTTTTGTGAAAAATCCACTTGATTGAAGAGGAAACATGGGAATCTGAAAATGCAATGAGGGATAAATACCCCCACTTATTCGATAAGTAAATAAATTGTGGGGAAATAATTTTTTAAAGGGGGGAAGGATCTAACATCCCAAGTAGGTAATGAATAATAGATATTTTATCTATGTCTATTTATGAAATAGATAGTGTTTTAGATGCTTAAAATGAGAATAAATCCAATCTTAAGTATGGAATACACTAATATTTTTAAAAGATTTTTTTACTTCCTTTTGATGGAAACCCATTTATAAATCAAACTTTTGACAATTTTATAATCTATATTTTTCAAAATAAACATATTATTTATGATTGGGACATTGAAATTTACATTGGATAAATTTTTGGTATTTTTCTGACAATGTTCATTTTTTAATGAATAGTGAAAAATACTGCATTTTACATCAAAACTGCTTTTTCATCTAATTTAATTATATGTTTAGATTACCTTTTTATTGGTCTTAAAGTTTAATCTGAATATATTATTACCATTTAATCCAATGGTGGTCATTAGGATTAATTTAACTTTGGAATTGGGCATAAACTAATGCCAAAATTTTCATAGATATTGTTTCAAAAAATCCCGCTATTTGTTTTAACAACAGGAATTATTTTTAACAAATTATTGCAATTTCATTGATTGGAATTTAGTAAAATTGATTAAATATTTTGAATCAGAAGTTCCAAATTATGTAATCAAGACTCTTTTGTTATTGGACATTATATATAGTAACAACGGTAATTATCTTTAATAATCTTGATTAATGAGTAATCGGGTAGTTAGGGATAATAAAATAATATCATAATAATAAAAAATGACACCAACATGTGTCCTAATGCTACTTGTTGACTCTTGGCCGACCATGGGATTACATGTGCCAATCTCAGGAACCCCATGGAATCACTTTTGTGGGAAAGTGACTTTTTATCTTTTTATTTTTTAAAGAAAGAAAATATAACAAAGAATGTATCACCTGAGTAAAAAAATTTTAATATTTTCTACATAAATGATATTTTGGGCTATAAATATTCATTGGAAATCTAAAACTATTTCCTACATCATAGTATTTTTTTCATAATTTTTAGACATTATATAAATTAAATTATTTATGACATCATGATGATGCAGCGATTACCTCATTACTTAAATATTTAAATAAAATAAAAAGATAATGAAAAATATTAGACCTACACTTGTCAAAGACCTATTGTATGAGTATATTTCGAACCATTATCACCTTATCATGAAAATAAATCAATGTGGGACCTTTACAATCCGAAACTCATTTGAAAATAAAGTAACATTTTGTAACTTTCCAAAAGCGCCCCTCCTCTCCTCTTATAAAAGGCCCCCACCTATACCTCCTTACCCACACCTCTCAAGCTTTTTTCTCGTCCAAACCCTGCCCATATGGTCTCTCCACATCCCTATCTTACTCATAGAAGCCTTACTTTGGGCAGAAGTCTTCCCAAGGATGACTTTGAGCTCAAATAAAAAATAGTTACATGATTTAAAGGTAGTGTCTTCTCTTGTGTTCTTATGTTTTATTTTGCTTCTCCAACCCCCTAAAATATTTTTATTCATTTATTTTTTAAAAACTAAAGTATCTTCCATATACTAGGATGTTGTTATTATAAGCATTCGAGCTACACTTACAAACAACTACATCTAATTGTTAAAGAACATACTGTTTCTGTGGATGGCGAATTTCTGCCTCCCCAAACGATGATTGTTCAATATTCTTCTAACACCTTCAAAGGTGGAAATTAAGATGTCACTATATTTATATATGATATATGATATTTTTATGTTTTCATTAAGATTCTGTATTTTTCATTTATGGTATACCTTTATGGCTTCCATTATGGGTATACGCGATATCTTCATTTTATGAAGTGCGGACTACCGCCCCCTCAAAGTGATTTGATTCGTTAATAACATATGAGGTACGTATAAAGGATAGATTTAATGATATTATATATGATACCATACTAGAATTATAATACTATTTTGTATCATTATGTTTTAATTCCATTAAAGTATGAGATAGAAATAAAAGTAGCGTTCATGCGTACGTACGGCATACCGTCTCCATGAACGGTGCATTTCATTTCTTATACCCAAATGTAATGTACTATTATATGTACATATATATAATGGATATATATGATTTATGTTACATATAAATGATGAATATAATTTTTTAATTGAAATATACATATCTCTCATTTAGTTTTAATTCCATTAATATGACATAGAAATGAAAGTAGAGTTCATGTGTATGTACAACTTACCATCTCCGTGAACGTGCATTTCATTTCATACCTCTAAATGATTATGTAATATTATGAATTCATGTATATACTGGATATATATGATATATATGGAATCTACATCATGAATATCATTTTTGAGATAATGGATATTTACCTACGTGAACAACTTGTAAATATATGAAGTTCACTTTTGACTCAAGTACCAAATATCGACAAAACGACCGTTATTAACTTAAATGATTACATAATTCTCATAACATGGTAATAAGATATATGAAAGGAATAATGAACTTTAAAAAGGTTCTTAAGCAAGTATAAATTAACTCAAGTTTATTATTCAGGACATTAAAGAACGATCGAGTCAAGTCAGACCTGAGGTAAGGGAACTTCTTAACTCAATTTCCATTATTTGGGTTAATCTCCTACTTTCAAATTATGTCATGGTATTATTATTTACTACCTTGTATTTGTACTTCCTTTATGTGTACTTATGGTGAATACACATAATATATCTATTTTTTAAAAAAATGATCTTTGTAAGGGACTTCGTCTCAATCTCCATTCATTGAGGCATATTTTGTTTTATACACAACTTTCTTTTATACAGTGTATAATCCCCTTTGAATTTTACGCTTATTAAAAAGGAATATTTTTTATATGAAGCGTTTTACTAAACGAAAAAAGAGAATGTTTTTGTCGTACGTATGCGGCGACAATGACTTCTCCACCGCCATGACTATTATTTGAGCTTCAGCTTCCTCTACAAGCCATAACTTTTTCTAAAATGGAAAATAAATACCATGTTTTACTTTTCATTTATTTTGGTATTGAAAATGGTTTTCATAATGTTTTTATATCAATGTGTTGTATTTTTATATTATGATTGAAAGGTGGAAATGTTATGTTTTTTTTATGCATGTTTTATGTGATACGATTATGTTATGGTTTATGGGCATTGTTATGAAGATGGGTTGTTCCATGATAAACTAAGGTCGGGTGAGCCCGATATAGCTCTCCAATTCATTGGGTAACGTGAAGGAGTTAAACTTTAAGGTTTCTACGAAGAGATTTAGGGAATATACTATGATGGGTATTCCAAACGTAACCAAGAGGGTTACTCCCTATGTAAGAATGTTATGAATGCCTTAAGTTACCTTTATGTCTTATGATTTCAATGATTTATTCATGATTTGATGAGGTATTTTAAAGTGCCTTTTTTTATCGGTAATGTATGATTTAATTGTTATGTATATATGAACTCATGTTTCCTTTCCATATTTTTATAACCCTTACTGAGCTTTTTATGCTCATCCCATGTTTTTGAAATTATTTTCACAGGTCAAGGGAAAGGTACATGACGTGATGATAGTGTCAAGGGAGTGACATGAAATAATACATGCTTTATCTTAAATATGTTTCCATTGATGGGAAAAATGAATACTATCTTTTATGTAACCACATTTTTTAAATGTCGAATGTAATGCATGTTTTATGATCTAATTCTCTAAAACTCTAAACCTGAAAAGATCCTCAATGTGTAATCATGTAATAACTCTAGATTAAGTAAGGTTTATAGTTGGGGCCTTATATAAAGTAATAACATAAGTATCAATAATATACTGATATGTTATTATAAATATGAAACAACCCCATTTCACCTTCTATCCATCCGAAAAAAACAAAATCACCCCATGTGCGTAAGTAAGGAATACCATCTCCACGTCGTGGTGTAATCTGTTTTCCACAACCACCTTACTTGGATGGGTATAGTGGTGTAAATAATTACTATATACGGTTATTATTACATCATACTGATTCTGATATATTATATCATCCACTCCAATTCTATTCAATAATTATGGGAACGATATCATCGCTCGTGCGTACATACAGACTACAGTCTCCATTAACATGATGAGATTAATTTTCCATGATTAACCATTAAAGTATGATTATGAAGTATAAATAATAAATAATCATTAAATATATTACATAATAATGATATTATATTTTTGTACATATATGTTTCATTTACATAATTCCATTCAATTCAATAAGGAAACGAAAATAGTGTCCATGCGTACGTACGACCTATTATCTCCATGAATAGTGTATTTCATTCGATTTATCGATCTATCATAGATAAATATTTATGATGAATATATATTATATATAAACCATGTTTTACTTTATGGAATTAAGTAAATCATGATATAAGTTATAATATCATGTACAAAAAATCAAAACACGTACGATAAATGAAATGATTTTACCAAAAACACTGCATTAACATGGAACTTACAAAAGAACGGGTAATATAACAATGAATATGATTCTGTAATAAGACAATGACATTATATAAATCATTATACTTGAGGTTCGGATACATATGAAGCCAATGAGACATAAGGTAAGGGATTACCTTTCCAATCTCATTTTTATCTAAGTTTGTTTATTTGTTAGTATTTACTAGGGTTATATTTATCATTCAAGTCCCTGTTTACTAAAAATTGTTTCATGTATGTTTAATGTCCTTTTTAACCATTTTTTACTTTTATTACATGGTACATAAGGAATATTTCTTGCTTTATAATTTAAAAAAACATCATTCTCGTACTTTTTCCAGAAAAGTCAAAAAGTACCTTGTATGGTACAAAAAAAAGAATGATTCCTTAAGTACCATGTAATAAAAGTCAATAATGGGTAAAAAGGACATTAAACATACATGAAACAATTTTTAGTAAATAGGGATTTTATGATAAATATAACCCTAGTAAATACTAAAAATAAACAATCTCAGATAAAAAGGGATTGGAAAGGTAATCCCTTACCTTTTGTCTCATAGGATTCATATGTATCTGAACCTCAAGTATAATGATTTATATAATGTCATTGACTTATTAAAGAATCATATTCATTGTTATATTACCCGTTCTTTTGTAAATTCCATGTTAAAGCAGCGTTTTCGGTAAAATCATTTCATTTATCGTACGTGTTTCGATTTTTTGTACTTGATATTATAAATTATATCATGATTTACTTAATTCCAAAAAGTAAAACATGTTTTATATATAATATATATTCAGTATAAATATTAATTTATGATAGATCGATAAATGGAATGAAATACACTATTAATGGAGATGGTAGGGCGTACGTACGCATGGACACTGTTTTCATTTCCTTATTGAATTGAATGGAATTAAGTAAATGAATCATATATGTACATAAATCTATTATCATTATTATGTAATATATTTAATGATTATTTATTATTTATACTACATAATCATACATGAATGGTTAATCATGTAAAATTAATCTCATCACATTCATGGAGACGGTAGTCTGTATGTACGCACGAGCGATGATATCATCCTCATAATTATTGAATAGAATTGGAGTGGATGATATAATATATCAGAATCAGTATGATGTAATAATAACCATATATAGTAATTCTTTACACCACTATACCCATCCAAGTAAGGTGGTGGTGGAAAACAGATTACACCACGGTGTGGAGACGGTATTCCTTACTTACGCACATGGGGTGATTTTGTTTTTTCGGATGGATAGAAGGTGAAAGGGGGTTGTTTCATATTTATAATAACATATCATTATATAATTGATACTTATGTTATTACTTTATATAAGGCCCCAGCCTTAAACCTTACTTAATGTAGTGTTATTACAAGATTACACATTGAGGATCTTTTCAGGTTTAGAGTTTTAGAGAATTAGATCATAAAACATTCATTACATTCCACATTTAAACAAAGTGGTTACAAAAAAGATAGTATTCATTTTTCCCATAAATTGAAACAAATTTAAAATAAAACATGGATTCTTTCTTGACACTTCCTTTACACTATCATCAAATCATGTACTTTTCCCTTGACCTGTGAAAATCATTTAAACAACATGGGATGAGCATAAAAAGCTCGGTAAGGGTTATAAAAATATATAAAGGAAACATGAGTTCATATATACATAAGAATTAAATCATACATTATCAATAAAACAGATGCACTTTAAAATACCTCATCAAATCATGAATAAATCATTGAAATCATAAGACATAAAGGTAACTTGAGGCATTCATAGCATTCTTACGTAGGGAGTAACCCTCTTGGTTACGTTTGAATACCCATCATAGTATATTCCCTAAATCTCTTCGGAGATACTTTAACGTTTAACTCCTTCGCGTTACCCAATGCATTAGAGAGCTATATCGGGATCACCCGCCCTTATTTTATCACGGAACATCCCGTCTTCATAATAATGCCCAAGAACCATAACATAATCCTATCACATAAAACATGCATAAAGGAAACATAACATTTCAACCTTTCAATCACAAGATATCAATACAACACATTGATATAAAAACATTATGAAAACCATTTTCAATACCAAAATAAGAGAAAAGTAAAACATGGTATTTATTTTCCATTTTAGAAAAAGTTATGGCTTATAGAGGAAGCCGAAGCTCAAATAATGGACACGACAGTGGAGAAGTCATTGTCGCCACATACGTAAGACAAAAACATTCTCTTTTTTTTAGTAAAACACTTCATATAAAAAATATTCCTTTTTAATATGCATCAAATTCAATGGGGTTTATACACCGTATAAAAGAAAGTTGTGTATAAAACAAAATATGCCTCAATGAATGGAGATTGAGACGAAGTCCCTTACAAAGATAATTTTTTTTAAATAGATCTTTTATGTGTAGTCACCATAAGTAAACATAAATACTTTACAAATAAAATATCGGAAATAATAATATCATGACATAATTTGAAAGTAGGAGATTAACCCAATGAATGGAAATTGGGTTATGAAGTTCCCTTACCTCAGGTCTGACATGACTCGATCATTCTTTAATGTCCTGAATAATAAACTTGAGTTAATTTATACTTGCTTAAGAACCTTTTTCAAGTTCATTATTCATTTTATATCTATTATTACCATTTTATGAACAATATTTAATCATTTATGTTAGTAACGGTCATTTTGTCGATATTTGGTACTTGAGTCAAAAGTGAACTTCTTATATTTACAAGTTGTTCACGTAGGTAAATATCCATTATCTCAAGAATGAAATTCATGATGTAGATTCCATATATATCATATATATCCAGTATATAAATACATTTATAATATTACATAATCATTTAGAGGTAAGAAATTAAATGCACCGTTCATGGAGATGGTAAGCTGTACGTACGCATGAACTCTACTTTCATTTCTATGTCATATTAATGGAATTAAAACTAAATGAGGGATATGTATATTTTAATTACAGAAAATATATTCATCATTTATATGTAACATAAATCATATATATCCATTATATATATGTACTTATAAGAGTACATTACATTTGGGGATAAGAAATGAGATGCACCGTTCATGGAGACGGTAAGTCGTACGTACGCATGAACGCTATTTTCATTTCTATCTCATAATTTAATGGAATTAAAACATAATGATACAAAATAGTATTATAATTCCAGTATGGTATCATATATAATATCATTAAATCTATCCTTTATGCGTACCTCATATGGTATTAACGAATCAAATCACTTTGAGGGGGCGGTAGTCCGCACTTCATAAAATGAAGATATCGCGTATACCCATAATGGAATCCATAAAGGTATACCATAAATGAAAATACAGAAGCTTAATGAAAACATAAACATATTATATGTCATATATAAATATAGGGACATCTTAATTGACACCTTTGAATGTGTTAGAATAATATTGAACAATCATCGTTTCGTGAGGCATAAATTCGCCATCCACAGAAACTGTATGTTCATTAACCATTATATGTAGTTGTGTGTAATTTTAGCTCTAATAATTATAATAAAAACGTCCTAGTATATTTAATATACTTTAGTTGTTAAACAATAAATGAATAAAAAGATTTTAGGGGGTTGGAGAAGCAAAATAAAACATAATCACACAAGACAAGACACTACCTTTAAATCAGGTAACTATTTTTGATTTGAGCTCAAAGTCTTCCTTGGGAAGACATCTGCCAAAAGTGAGGATTATATGAGTAAGAGAGGGATGTGGAGAGACCAAATGGGCAGGGGCTGGCCGAGAGAAAGTCTTGAGAGGTGTGGGTAAGGAGGTAGAGGTGGGGGCCTTTTATAAGAGGAGAGGAGGGGCACTTTTGGAAAGTTACAAAATGTTACTTTATTTTCAAATGATTTTTCGATTTTAAAGGTCCCAAATTAATTTATTTCTAGGATAAGGTGATAAAGGTTCAAAATATACTCATACAATATGTCTTTGACAAGTGTAGGTCTAAGATTTACATTATCTTTTTATTTTATTTAAATATTTAAGTAATGAGGTAATCGCTGCATCATTATGATGTCATAAATAATTTAATTTATATAATGTCTAAAAATTATTAAAAAAATAATATGATGTAGGAAATAGTTTTATATTTCCAAATAATATTTATAGTCCAAAATATCATTTATGTAGACAATATTAAAAATGTTTTACTCAGGTGATACATTCTTTGTTATATTTACTTTCTTTAAAAAATAAAAAGATAAAAAGTCACATTCCCACAAAAGTGATTCCATGGGGTCCCCGAGTGTGGCACTTGTCATCCCACGGTCGGCCATGAGACAACCAGTAGCATTAGGACACATGTTGGTGTCATTTTTTATTATGATGATGTTATTTTATTATCCATAACTACCCGATTACTCATTAATCAGGATAATTAAAGATAATTACTGTCGTTACTATATATAATGTCCAAAAAAAGAGTCTTGATTGCATAATTTGGAAATTCTGATTCAAAATATGTAATCCATTTTCCCAAATTCCAAACACAGAAATTGCAATAATTTATTAAAAATAATTCTTGTTGTCAAAACAAATAGCGGGATTTTATGAAACAATATATATGAAAAGTTTGGCATTTGTTTATGCCCAATTCCAAAGTGAAATTAATCCTAATGACCAACATTGGATTAAATGGTAAACATATATTCAGATTAAATTTTAAGACCAATTAAAAAGGTAATATAACCATATAATTAAATTAGATGAAAAAGAAGTTTTGATGTAAAATGCAGTATTTTTCACTATTCATTAAAAAATGAACATTGTCAGAAAAATACCAAAAATTTATCCAATGTAAATTTCAATGTCCCAATAATAAAGAATATGTTTATTTTGAAAAATAGAGATTATAAAATTGTCAAAATTTTGATTTATAAATGGTTTTCCATCACAAGGAAGTAAAATAATCTTTTAAAAATATTAGTGTATTCCATGCTTAAGATTGGATTTATTCTCATTTTAAGCCTCTAAAACACTATCTAATTCATAAATAGACATAGATAAAATATATATTATTCATTACTTACTTGGGATGTTACATCCTTCCCCCTTTAAAAAATTACGTCCCCGCAATTTATTTACTTATCAAATAAGTGGGGGTATTTATCCCTCATTGCATTTTTAGATTCCCATGTTTCCTCTTCAATCATGTGGTATTTTCACAAAACATTTATGAATCGCCTTATTCCACAACACTTGCTCCATGTGATCAAGAATATGAACCGGTTGTCACTCATAAGATAGATTCTCTTCCAACTGAACTACCTCTTGACTCAAAACATGATATAGATCTGGCATATACTTTCTCAACATCAAAACATGAAAAACATTGTGTACCTGAGATAAACTCGGAGGTAAAGCCACTTGGTATTCAACTGATCCAACTCTCTCCAGAATTTCATATGGTCCAATGAACCTTGGAATCAGCTTACCTTTCTTACCAAATCGCATCACAATTTTCCACAGTGATACTTTGAGAAAAACATGATCACCTACCTCAAAAGAGAGATCCTTCCTCCTCTTGTCTGCATAACTCTTCTGTCTGCTTTGATCTGTTCTCATGTGTTTCTGCATCAGCTGAACTTTTTCTACCAACTCTTCTACCACTTCTGGTCCCATCAACTTCCTTTCACCCACTTCATCCTAGAAAGTTGGAGTTCGACACCGCTTCCCATATAACGCCTCAAATGGTTCCATCTGTATACTGGAATGAAAACTGTTATTATATAAAAACTCAACCATGGAAAGATGTTGGTCCCAAATTCCCTGATAATCCATCGAACAAGCACGTAGCTTATCTTCCAAAGACTGAATTTTTCGTTCTGATTTCCCATCTGATTGAGGATGAAAAGCTGTACTAAAATTTAATTCAGTACCCAACAACTTCTGAAGGCCTTTCCAAAAGTTAGAAGTGAACCTGGGATCATGGTCAGAGACAATGGAGAGAGGAAATCCATGTAACCTGACTATCTCATTAAGATAAAAACGGGAAAGTTGATCTAGGGAAAAAGTATCTCATATAGAAAGGAAATGAGCAGATTTAGTCAGGCGATCAACAATAAACCAGATTGCATTATTACCTCGAGTTGTCTTTGGAAATCCCACAACAAAGTTCATGGATATATTTTCCCATTTCCACTCTGGCACTGGTAAAGGTTGAAGCATCCCTTTCAGTAACTTCCGCTCTGCTTTAACCTGTTGACATGTCAAACACTTCACAGTAAAATCAGCAATATCTCTTTTCATTCCATCCCACCAGTAATACTCCTGTAGATCTCTGTACATCTTAGTACTGCCAGGATGAACTGAAAACGGGGAACTATGAGCCTCCCATAACAAACCATTATTAAACTATGAATCACTGGGCACACATAATCTCTTCCCAAACCTCAAAACAAAATCATTATCAATGTTGAATTCTAGAAACTTACCCTTATGAACTAGCTCTACCTTTTTTTTGCAACTCACTGTCTTGCTTCTATGCTTGCTCGATTCTGTCTGATAGAGAAGATTTCACTGATACCTGAAACAAAACAGATGAAAATCCTGCACCAACAACTTCTATGCCAATGTTCATCAAATCCTTAACCAAGGTATCATGTTCCAAATGCAACATTGTTAATGAAGCATTACTATTTCGGCTCAAATCATCATCCACTTTATTTTCTTTTCCCGGATGGTAATTAATTGTACAATCATAATCCTTGATTAATTATAGCCATCTCCTCTATCTCATGTTCAATTCTTTCTGAGTGAATATATACTTTAAACTTTTGTGATCGGTATATATTTCACACTTTACTCCATACAAATGATGCCTCCAAATTTTTAAAGATAAAACAACAGCAGCTAATTCCAAATCATGTGTAGGGTAATTTACCTCATGATTTTTCAACTGACGTGAAGCATAAGAAATTACCAGATCATTCTGCAATAGGACGCAACCAAGTCCTTTCAATGAAGCATCACTGTAGAAAACAGAATCCCCATTCCTGAAAGGTAGTTCCAAAACTGGAGCATTCACTAATCTTCTTTTCAGTTCCTGAAAACAATCATCACATTCTTTTGTCCTGATAAAATTAACACCCTTCCGAGTTAGCTTAGTCATTGGACTAGATAACCGGGAAAAATTTCTACAAACATTCGGTAATAGCCTTCCAAACCAAGGAAGCCACGAATCTCAGTTACATTTGTGGGTCTTGGCCATTCTTCAACAACTTTTGTTTTTGTAGGATCCACAATTATTCCATCTTTAGAGACAATGTGACCAAGGAAAGAAATTTTTTGCAACCAAAACTCACATTTTCTGAATTTCCCATACAATTTCTTTTATTTTAAGGTTAGAAAAATAACCCTTAAATGTATTTCATGCTCCTCTTTACTTTTAGAAAACACCAAAATATCATCAACGAAAACAACCATCATTTTTCAACTGAGTCAACTGAGCCATCACTGCAACAAACTATTTAGTTCTAATTATGACCATCTGTGGGTACTGAATTGAATGTTCATTTCCCTCTGTATGCCATCCCAGAAAATCTGTTCTGTTTCCTCTCTGAAAAACCATTCTTAACACAGAAATATCTTAGGAGAAGCAACATGGTAATCTTCAAATGCTATATCATTTCAATTTGACCATAAAAAATATTTTTGGATAATCATTTATCAGAATTCTACCTCCTAATGTTATCTAAACCAAGCTCTAATACTAACTATAAGGCCCCATCCTTAAACCTTACATAATATAGAGTTATTACAAGATTACACATTGATGATCTTTTTAGGTTTAGAGTATTGGAGAATTAGATCATAAAACTTGCATTACATTCAACATTTAAACAAAGTGGTTACATAAAATATAGTATTCATTTTTCCCATCAATGGAAAAATATTTAAAATAAAACATGGATTCTTTCTTGACACTTCCTTGACAGTATCATCACATCATGTACCGTTCCCTTGACCTGTGAAAATCATTTCAAATACATGGGATGAGCATAAAAATCTCAGCAAGGGTTATAAAAATATGGAAAGGAAACATGTGTTCATATATACATAAGAATGAAATCATACTTTACCCATAAAACATAGGCACTTTAACATACCTCATAAAATCATGAATAAATCATAGAAATCATAAGACATAAAGGTAACTTGAGGCATTCATAACATTCTTACATAGGGAGTAACCCTCTTGGTAACGTTTGGAATACCCATCATAGTATATTCCCTAAATCTCTTCGGAGAAACCTTAACTTTTAACTCCTTCACGTTACCCAATGCATTGTAGGGCTATATCGGGCTCACCCGCCCTTAGTTTATTACGGAACCACCCGTCTTCATGACAATGCCCAAGAACCATAACATAATCGTATCACATAAAACATGCATAAAGGAAACATAACATTTCCACCTTTAAATCACAAGATATCAATACAACACAATGATATAAAAAAATTATGAAAACCATTTTCAATACCAAAATAAATGAAAAGTAAAACATGGAATTTATTTTTCATTTTAGAAAATGTTATGGCTTGTAGAGGAAGCCGAAGCTCAAATAATGGTCATGGCGGTGGAGAAGTCATTGTCGCCGCATACGTACAACAAAAACATTCCCTTTTTTCATTTAGTAAAATTCTTTGTATAAAAAAGATTCCTTTTGAATAAGGGTAAAATTCAAAGGTGTTTATACACCGTATAAAATAAAGTTGTTTATACAACAAAATATGCCTCAATGAATGGATCTTGAGACGAAGTCCCTTACAAAGATCATTTTAAAAAAAAATAGATCTATTATGTGTATTCACTATTTGTAAACATAAATAAAGTACAAATACAAGATAGGACATAATAATATCATGACATAATTTGATAGTAGGACATTAACACAAAGAATGGAAATTGGGTTAAAAAGTTCCCTTACCTCAGGTCCGACATGACTCGATCGTTCTTTAATGTCCTGAATAATAAACTTGAGTTAATATATACTTTCTTAAGAACAATTTTCAAGTTCATTGTTCATTTTATATCCCTTATTACCATGTTATGAACATTATGTAATCATTTAAGTTAATAACGGTCGTTTTGTCGATATTTGGTACTTGAGTCAAAAGTGAACTTCTTATATTTACAAGTTGTTCACATAGGCAAATATCCATTATCTCAAGAATGATATTCATGATTTAGATTCCATATATATAATATATATCCAGTATATACATTCATTTATAATATTACATAATCATTTAGAGGTAAGAAATAAAATTCACCATTCATGGAGACGGTAAGCCGTACGTACGCATGAACGCTACTTTCATTTCTATGTCATATTAATAGAATTAAAACTAAATGAGAGATATGTATATTTTAATTCCAAAATTATATTCATCATTTAGATGTAACTTATATCATATATATCCATTATATATATGTACTTATAATAGTACATTACATTTGGGGATATGAAATGAAATGCACCATTCATGGAGACGGTAAGCCGTACGTAAGCATGAATGCCCCTTTCATTTCTATCTCAAACTTTAATGTAATTAAAACATAATGATACATAATTTTATTATAATTAAAATATGGTATCATATATAATATCATTAAATCAATCCTTTATATGTACCACATATGTTATTAACGAATCAAATCACTTTGAGGGGGCGGTAGTCCGCACTTCATAAAATGAAGATATCGCGTATACCAATAATGGAAGCCATAAAGGTATACCGTAAATGTAAAATACAGAAGATTAAGTAAAACATAAAAATATTACATATCATATATTAATATAATTAAATCTTAATGGCCACCTTTGAATGTGTTAGAAGAATATTGAACAATCATCGTTTCGTGAGGCAGAAATTCGCCATCAACAGAAACAGTATGTTTTTTAACAATTAGATGTAGGTGTGTGTAAGTGTAGCTCTAATTCTTCTTATAAAAACACCCTAGTATATTGAAGTTATTTTATTTGTTACAAAGGAAATTAATAAAAAGAGTTTAGGGGGTTGGAGAAGCAAAATAAAACAGAATAACACAAGAGAAGACACTACCTTTAAATCGGGTAACTCTTTTTTATTTGAGATCAAAGGATTACTTGGGAAGACTTCTGCCAAAAGTGAGGCTTCTAGTATTAAGAGAGGGATGTGGAGAGACAAAATGGTCCAGGTTTGGACGAGCCAAAGGCTTTAGTGGTGTGATAAAGGAGGTAGATGTGGGGGCCTTTTATAAGAGGAGAGGAGGGGCACTCTTGGAAAGTTACAAAATGTTACTTTATTTTCAAATGGAATTCATATTTTAAAGGTCCCACATTGATTTATTTCGAGGATAAGGTGATAAGGGTTATAAATATTCTCATACAATAGGTCTTTTACAATTTGAAGTCTTAGATTTTACATTACCTTTTTATTTTATTTAAGTCTTTAAATAATGAGCTAATCGCTGCATCATCATTATGTCATAGATAATTTAATTTATATAATGTATAAAAATTATGAAAAAAATACTATGATGTAGTAAATCGTTTTATCTTTCTAATGAATATTTATAGTCCAAAATATTACTTATTTAGACAATATTAAAAATGTTTAACTAAGGTGATAAATTCATTGTTATATTTACTTTTTAAAAAAATAAAAAGATAAAAAGTCACTTTCCCACAAAAGTGATTCCATGGGGTCCCCAAGTTTGGCAAAAGTCATCCCATGGTCGGCCATTAGAAAACCAGTAGCATTATGACACATGTTGGTGGCATTTATTATTATTATGTTATTATTTTATTATTCTTAACTACCCGATTACTCACTAATCAAGATAATTAAAGATAATTACCGTCGTTACTATTCATAATGTCCAAAAACAAAAGTGTCTTGATTACATAATTTGGACCTTATGAATCCAAATATTTAATCCATTTTACCAAATTACAAACACATAAATTGCAATAATTTATTAAAAATAATTCTCGTTGTCAAAACAAAAAGCGGATTTTTTTGAAACAATATCTATGAAAATTTTGGCATTAGTTTATGCCCAATTCCATAGTGAAATTAATTATAATGACCACCATTGGATTACATGGTAAAAATATATTCATATTAATCTTTAATACAAATTAAAAAGATAATATAACCATATACTTGAATTAGATGAAAAAGCAGTTTTGATGTAAAATGCAGTATTTTTCACTATTCATTAAAAAATGAACATTATCAGAAAAATACCAAAAATTTATTCAATGTAAATTTTAATATCACAATAATAAAGAATATGTTTATTTTGACAAATGGAGATTATAAAATTCTCAAAATATGGATTGAAAAATGGTTTTCCATCAAAACCCAGTAAAACAATCTTTTAAAAATATTACTGTATTCCATGCTTATGATTGGATTTATTCTCATTTTAAGCCTCTAAAACACTATATAATTCATAAATAGACATAGATAAAAATATCTATTATTCATTACTTACTTGGGATGTTACACTTGATAATTAAACAACAATATAAGATGAAGTTGAAGAAGAAAGAAACTTGAAATAATCAGTAGAAGAGATTACCTCTTCTTGACCCACCTCCTTTAAGCATCCTCTTAAGGGACTATAGTTGGTCTTTTATGAAGCCCCGAACCTCCAGAATGTTTCTAGGGAAGTGTAAAATATAAATGGGCAGGTATTGGCCGAGATTTAAGGCTCATGTTGTTGTGAATAAAAGAGGGAGGAGGTTCCCTTTTATATGTGAGGAGAGGGGAACCTTTAGAAAGACAAGAAATATTAATTTAAAATAAATTCAAACCCACTTAAAAACCTCCAAAAATGACTCAATTAGAATATTAGATGATATAATGCAGTAATCACATCATCCAATAAAATTTATACATGTTGGAAATTTATTATAAACCTTATCAATTTGATTTATCCTTATTTAATTTATTTAATGTTATTTGTGGTAATAATATTCTAGATTTTAAACTGTTATAAATAATTACTTATGTGTTGGGAATTATAAATAATTGGTTAATTTATGAATATTTACACCATATAAATTTAAATTTATAATTTTTAAATATTTAGGTGATTTTTAATCAATTTAATAATTTGTAATTTTATTAAAATAACAATAGTGTACATTTTGACACTATCAATTTATTTGAATTTAAATAAAATTCAAACAGATGATATATTAAAACAAAAATGTTTAATATATTACTAAAAATTTATATACATCTAGAAAAATTGTGGAGAACATTAATTAATTCATATAATGTTTATTTTAATATTTATAATACAATTTATTTGATATTTCTCTTAATTAAACAATTACTACTGCATTTATGTATAATAAATTAATATACTTATTAATTGCATAAAAATTAAAAATAAAATCCTATTATGAACATAAATATAATAAATGTCATAAAAATATTTTTACTCTAATTTATAATCTTAAAATCACACAATTTAAATTGTTATATTTATTAAATTATGAAGGTGACATCTTTGACATCATTTAGAATAATATAATATAAATGTCCTAATATATTTTATAAGGCTCCAAATGGTCCACTAATTGACCCTTGAATGATTATGTTATATATATATTTGAAAAATTAATTTTTGGTCATGTTTATGGTCCTTTTTATAGGTATTATTATTTTAATAAAAACTATATTATTGATTTTTCACTAAATAAACAATTTCTACCTCATTAGTGTATAAGATATTAAGGTAATTAACCATTTCATAAAATCTGAAAATAAATTAACATGATAAAGAAAAACATTTTATCTTTCAAATTATTTTTTATAATCTAAATTATATTCGGTACAATCTTATATTAAAAATAATCTAATTATTATTGTTTGATTGAGACATATTTCACATTCTTTAAAATAAAATAAATTAAAAGTCTTAATCACATCCAAGTGGGTTCCAATGGATTTTATTTAGACGCAAATATGCCTTAAGACGAAATATAATCATCCAATTATATTAATAGGAGTGTTAGGGTAATTTTATAATATTATATTTATCCTTAATTACCTGATTTACCTTTAAGTATGGTCAATAAAATTTACCGTAGTTACTATTCATAGTGCCCAAAAATAAAAATTTGAATATTAACATAATTTGGACCTATTTATTCGAAATATAGAATCCATTTCTCCAAATTCAAATCACATAAGTTGTAGAAATTAATTAAAATTTAATCCAGTTGTTATGAAAACGAGTTTTAAAAGATAAAACATTACAAAAGATTGAAATTATTTTACATATGAATTCAATGTAAAATAAATGATAATGACACACATTATATTAAATGGTAAAAATATATTATATTTGTACTTTAAAACTATTTACTATTATAATTTAACAATATAAATTATCTCGATGAAAAAAGTTGTTTTTATGTAAAATTTAGCATGTTTTTACTATTCATCAAAATAAGAACGTTGTCAGAAATATATCAAAACTTTATCAAATGTAAATTTTTATATACTAATTCAAAAGAAGAACTTAATTTTGTAAAATATAACTTATAAACATGTCAAAAACTAGATTTCATGTGCGTGCGCCATCAAAAGATGGCAAAACTGCATTTTTTTGAAAAATACTTATTTTTCCCTGAAAAATGTGTTTTGTTCTCATACCTTGTTTTAGAAAATGTTTAAGATGATTAATAATGTTTCAAAACTAAAAATTTATTTTATACTTTTCATAACGTCTAGTCCATAATAATATTATAACAATATATCGTTGTTTAGTGAAACCCAGTATTGCGTACAACACACGCTATCGAGGAAAGTTGCGATTGCGTGTAATGCATGCCAAGTTAGGGATGCATGTAGTGAAATACCCCTTTGGTGTTGCATAAAACATCAGAAATGAATGAAATTAAAAATAAAAACTTTCATAAAATATTGGGTTGTTACATTCTACCCCCCTTAAAATGAATTTCGCCCTCAAAATTTATTGGGGTTATAAATGGTTTACTAATTTTAAGTTCCATTAATAAAAACCCACATCGTAAAAAGGAATACCAAAACATTACTTTAAAAACAAAATTATAAAACATAACATGTACCCAAATTAACTAATCATTGGGTTTCAACATAGGAGAACATAGGTGAAAATATGGATATGGAAGAGAAATCTAACAATCAAGTTCTGATGGAGAGAGGTAGAGGACAGGGCTATGATAAATCCAACAGTCACAAAGGCATAAATTTGTGATGATTTAAGGTACCATATAATTAATCTGGTATGAGGGTACTGGGACAACGTTTTTAGTTCTCAAGATCGTTTCCCTAATGTTGAAAAATTGTTGAATTAAAAGAAATTACTACTTGATTTTGGTACAATCTCACCGTTGATTATTCCTTGAACAATTTAAACTTCATCGCTTAACGAAATGAAGTTGAATTTTTCATTCATGAAGTGTTTTCGGATAATGTGATATAATGATAGGTCAGTCCATCTGTTTCTATTGCAAAACGTTTAGCACAATTTATTAATTATACATAAGTCCATTCATGCTAAGATTAATCGTATATGGTTGATAAAATGGATTTATACTTCATCTATCATCATGCAGAATAAAATAAAACTACTTTCTACTACCCGGGGACATCTTGTAGGCCAGTGGTAGGCAATAAATGCATGTCGCACTTCGTTTGTGGGTTCTATTCTCGCATCCTTGTCCGACGCGACGGGTTGTCACCTGTCATACGAGTTGTCCTTTTTCTAAAACTATTATAACATAATGAAAAGTTCTATCCATAAACAATACTATATTATGTCTAAATTAATTAATTCTAATCTTTAGACTTATCCAAAATACTTCTGTCCAAGCTCATTTTATAAAGAAAACAATTACTAGAAATGTAATCTACCGAGCATGTGAATACCATCATTTATCCCCCATATATTATACGATATATCTTGTTGGTCACATTACAAACATGTGAATACCTTGATCATGTATTCTATTTGAAAATTAATTCATATTGAACCTTAGTATAAACAATAATACTGTCAAAAGTTTTCTCTGTCCACATAGCAAAATCCAAAAATTTCTATATACTCAAAACAAAATATCACTTTTTCCTTATATCAGTCAGGAGCTCATGAATACTATAAAACTTTTCATTTTCTCTTTATCCTTTCATTATGCGCAAATCATTTGCTTTCAAAAAATAACTGAATAACCATTCATTGTTACCGGTACCATTCAATATATACATTCATATACTTTTGAAAAAACAATAGTGTATCAATCCTTATATGTGTCTTTATTCCATAGTACCATTACCTATTCAACATAAATCATTCCACAACCTTCTTAAACCATTGAACGAGATTCAAAAAATCTTTCATGTCACATATCATTTGTAGTCTCTTCATAATCATCAATATAAATAATACCCATACGACCATGATTATTCTCTTCATGAGACTTTCCCTTAGGGAAATGGATTGCATAATTCTCGTACATTCCACATTTAAAGCATTTAACCATTGTTTATGTCTTAGAAATACCATTATCCATGTACATGGTGTTAACGAAAACTTTTCCTTTTCAATTACTATCTTTGTGTCATTCTTTTCCACACCAAAATCATTCTCCAGTTCCTTTGAAAAATTTCCCTGATGCCTCTTCCCACATGATTTACATGAGGGAAATTGAACTTTCTTTCCTCTATGATCATCATGAAACTCCATCTTTCTCTTATTAGTTGTGTCGGGAAACTTACCAAAGTTGAGATTATTGATCATATTATGAGATTTATGATTATGCATAATAATGATACTTGGACCTTCAGATCCAATTTCATTTGGTTTCTTATGAAGAATATCATTCCATTGTCCAGCATATCCTCCATTATCATGAATCATCCTGTTTCCAGCCATTTTATAAAACCCAAAAAAATGTGTGAGAGGAAAAAATCATAATCAAGGGGGAGTACCTAAAATATCTAATATCTTAGGTTTAATACTAATATCGTTATTGTAATTCTACGATTATAACCTCTACTTATAATTAACCTTAGATACATCCCTAGACATACCTTCGAAATATCTCTAGGTATTTCAGTAATGTTTTTGCATCCTAGTTTCCAATGGATGACTAAGCCATTCCTCAGATACCAACTATATAGACCCAAATCATGATGTACTTGTACATTAAATTAATTTTTCAGAATATTTAATACATAACTAAAACCAACACACAAGGATCGTAATACTTTAGTGTATTTGGAAACTTGAAACATAATCTTATAATCAGGTTGTAAGTTCTTCAACATCTCCCATAAAGATCTTCCCCTTTTGTTTTCTTACCTAAAACCTGTCTTTTTATCCTGGGGAAAAGAAAACATATAAAGGGTGAGCTCAAATGCTCATTAAGGGTAAGCATGGAGAAAATAAAACAAACCACATACATTTGAACTTAAAAACATGAACATAATGTTTAAACATTAAAATCATGAGCAATGAAATTAGACATGGTATTATGTATGACATAGATTATAAAGAAACATTATTCATGATAAAATAGCATGGAAATAAAACATGTAATTGTGGAAACCATTAAGCACATGTTATGATCACCATAGTAGCCAAGGTATTTCTGCCAAGACAATCTTAGTGGACAAAGTCCCTTTCTGAATCGAGTTCACTCCTCGTTCCAGTCCTGTATCACTGAATCAGATTAACTTGAAATTCCATCAATGTCTATCTTATTAGATATAAATATTTACCCAATGCATTAGAGGGAGATATATGTCCCACCCATCTCATATTGAAATCATTGTTACTTGTGCCACAACATAATCATAAATCATTCATCATAACCCAATGAATAAAATGGGTTTCATAAACATCATCCCATCATAACATAATCCATATAAAACGAATGGATATCATTTCATCATAAGAAAAGTTAAACCATGTAAATAATATAGACATTATACCTGAAACATAATCATACTAAATAATGACATCTTAAATGGAAAATAGTTTTGAGAAAACACTTGAAACTAATTCTTGATGAAAATATCCTTTCTTATTGAAATTATTTTCTTTTCACAAAATTCCAAGCAATTTTAAATTAAAAGGATTTTGTTGAAATTTATAATGAAATCTTGTAGAGGAATATTCATGAAAATTAGGTGTTATGAAACCGTAAAAATTTGTTCATGCTGTAGAAGGTAAAAAAACATTCTTCTCATACTTTTGCTGGAAAATTCAAAACATACCTTGTATGGGAAACAAAATAAAGATTCCTTATGTACCATGTAGAAAATGTCAAAATGGGTAAAAATGACTTTAAACATACATGAAACCATTTTTAGAAAACAGGGGCATGAATGATAAATATAACCTCAGTAAATACTTACGAATAAATAATCTCAAATAAAAATGAGATTGGAAATGTAATACCTTACCTTATGTCTGATATGCTTCATATGTATCTGAACCTCCTATATAATGATTTAAATAATGTCATTGACTTATTATAGAATCATATTCATTGTTATATTACCCGTTCTTTTATAAATTTCATGTTAAAGAAGCGTTTTGGGTAAAATCATTTCATTTATCATACGTGTTTCGATTTGTTGTTCATGATATTATAACTTATATCCTGATTTATATAATTCCAGAATGTAAAGCATGATTTATATATAATATATATCCATCATATAAATATATATATTATAGATCGATAAATGGAATGAAATACACTATTCATGGAGATAGTAGGTCGTACGTACGCATGAATGCTATTTTAGTTTCCTTATTGAATTGAATGGAATTAAAAAAATGATACATATATGTCCATAAATATAGAATCATTATTATGTAATATATTTATTGGTCAATTATTATTTATACTTTATAATCATACTTGAATGGTTAATCCTGAAAAATGAATCTCATCGTGTTCGTGGAGACCGTAGTCCATACGTACGCACGAGCGATGATATCATTCCCAAAATTATTGAATATAATTGGAGTGGATGATATAATATATCAGAATTAGTATGATTTAATAATAATCATATATAGTTATTCTTTACACCATTATACCCATCCATGTAAGGTGGTTGTGGAAAACAGATTACACCACGGCGTGGACATGGTATTCCGTACGTACGCACGCTTGGTGATTTTGTTTTCCGAAGGATGGATAGAAGGTGAAATGGAGTTTTTTCATATTTATAATAACATATCAGTATATTAGTGATACTGATTTTATTACTTTATAATGAAAAAAATAAATAAGAATAAGTTGAAGAAGAAAGAAACTTGAAAGAATCGGTAGAAGAGATTACCTCTTCTTTGACGTATCTCCTTTAAGCTTCCTCTTAATGGACTAGACATGGTCTTTTAAGAAGACCATAACCTCCCGAATGTTTCTAGGGAAGTGGATAAGATAAATGGTAAGGTTTTGGAAAAGATTTAAGGCTCATGGTGTTGTGAAGAGGAGAGGGAGGACGTTTCCTTTTATAAGGGAGAAGAGGGGCACCTTTGGAAACATAAGAAATATTAATTTATAACAAATACAAACCCCTCTTAAAAACCACCAAAAAAGACTCAATTAGACGATGAGATGAGATAAGGTTGTAATATCATCATCCAATAAAATTTAGACATGTTGGGAATTTATTTTAATCCTTATCAATTTGATTTATCCTTATTTAATTTATGTAATCTTATTTGTGGTAATAATATTATAGATTTAAATTGTTATAAATAATTTCTTGTGTGTTTTTAATTATCCATAATTGTGCACGTTATGACATTTTAGACCATATAAATTTATAATTTATAATTTTTAAATATTTAGGTGATTTTTAATCAATTTAATAATATGTGATTTTTATAAAATAACAATAGTGTGTATTTTGACACTATCAATTTATTAGAATTTAAATAAAATTCACACAGAGGATATAATCAAACCAAAATTTTTAATAGATTCCTATCATTTCATATACATCTATAAATTTTTTTGAGACATTAGTTAGTTCATATAATGTTTATTTTAAAATTTATAATACAATTTATTTGATATTTCTCTTAATTAAACAATTACTACATCATTGTTGTATAATCATTTAATATACATATTAGTTTCTTAAAAATTAAAATTAAAAACCTATGATGAATAAAAATATAATACCTTTAAGAATAATTATTTTAATCGAATTTATCATCTAAAAATTACAACATTTAAATAGTTATATTTAGTAAATTACGAAGGTGACAACTCTGACATCATTAAAAATAAAATAATATAAATGTCCTAATCTGTTTTATAAGTCTAAAAATGGTCCAAAAATAGTCATGTGGATGGTTAGGGTATATATATACTGTAAATATATGGTTTGGTCATGTTTCTGGTGCTCTTGATAGGTATTATTATATTAATAAAAACTATATATGTTGATTTTTCAATAAATTAATAATTTCTATTTCATTAATGTATAAGATATTATGGTAATTAACTATTTGTTAAAACTCACAAATAAATTACCATGATAAAGAAAATAAATTATCTTTCAAATTAGTATTTATAATCGAAATTATATTCTATATAATATTATATTAAAAATAATCTAATTATTAAAGTTTGAGTGAGACATATTTCACTTTCTTTAAAATCAAATAAATTAAAGGTCTTAACCACATCCAAGTGGGTTCCAATGGACTCTATTTAAACCCAAATATTACTTTGGTCGATATATAATCATCAAATTATATTAATACAAGTGTTAGGGTAATTTTATAATATTATATTTACCCATAATTACCCGATTTACCTTTTAGTATGGTAAATAAAATTTACCATAGTTACTATTCGTAGTGCCCAAAAATAAAAAATAGCCAATTAACATAATTTGAACCTAATGATTAAAATTATGGAATCTATTTATCCAAATTAAAATCACTACAGTTGTAGAAATTAATTTAAAATTAATCACATTGTTAAGAAAACAAGTTTTAAAAGTAAAAAAATTACAAAATATTGAAATTATTTTACCTATGAATTCAATGTAGAATCAATAATAATGACATAAATTATATTAAATGGTTAAAATATATTCTATTTTTACTTTAAAAAAAGTTAATATTATAATTTATCCATATAAATTATGTCAATGAAAAAATTTTGTTTTTAAGTTAAATTTAGCGTGTTTTTACTATTCATCAAAATAAAAACGTTCTCAGAAAAATAACAAAACTTTATCAAATGTAAATTATTATATACTGATTCCAAATAAGAAGTTTATTTTGTAAAATTGAACTTATAAACATGTCAAAAAGTAGATTTAATGTGGGTGCGCCATCAAAAGATGGCAAAACTGCATTTTTTGAAAAATTCTTATTTTACCAAAAAAATGTGTTTTGTTCTTATACCATGTTTTAGAAATTGAGTAATATGATTAATAATGTAATAAAATTCAAAATGTTGTTAATAATATTCATAATGGCTAGTATATAATAATATTTTAACATTATATTGTTGTTTAATGATTCCTAATATTGCGTACTACACATGCTATCGAGGAAAGTCATGATTGCGTGTAATATAAGACATGTCAAGGATGTGTGTAGTACAAGACCCCTTTAGTGTTTAATACAACACAAGACATCAATGAAATTAAAATGAATATTTCTCATAATATCTCAGGTTGTTACAATAATGGCTAGGCTAAAGAGAATTATATAATTGATATTTTAAATACATTGAATAATAAAATGAATTAATTACCCAAAATCATTTATTCATTTTATATAATTCTAAGTAAGATCCCATTTCTAATAATAATAGATGACTATTATAACATTACATGAACCCATTTAATTATACCTAATATTAGTTAATTAAATAAAAAATATTATTTCTCACAAATTCCAAGGAAAAATACACAGTGTGTATATTAATATATCTGACAAGTATTTTTTGTTTGTACATTCTCTTTATTTTCTCCACCATATTTTTTGACCATGCGTAATGTCTATCTATTTCTCTAAAAAAATATCATTACATTAATTTCTAAAAATTATATTATTTCACCCACAAGATATTTTCATGAATAACTAGTTTAGAAATAAATGCAATCAGACATCCTAGAATAATTATAAAACCACAGTCTTGAATAATCATTATTCAACTTGTTAAATTAATAGTTTACGGAGATACGTGGAAAAACATAGTGTGTGACCCTCAAGGCCCCTTTCTCATTTGAATTTGGAACATCCTGCATAGATTCCAACATTAGCATCTAGAAACACACCAATGCACGGATAGATAAATATGATAATGTCGCAATGTAGCGTCACCTTCAACAAATGCTTACCGTGTACTATAACCCCAATGACTCGATATCTCGAATCAATATGGTTCCATACTAGTTCCATCAACCCACATTTTTGATTATTCATTATTTTATTTTCTTAAATTTAACATTCTGATTCCTCACTAAGTCCATGTATTATTTTCTCAATATCTATTTCATAAAAGGACCTAACATATCTACTTCCGTTATGGAATAGAAGGGAAAAATCCTTTCTCGCATTATCTATTAATGCAGTATCACTCGTGATGCCCCAAAAATATCCTACATTGTTTCCAACAGTGTGTCATCATAGTTTTCGTCAATACATCTATGTGAGAATCTTGTAATACCAATTAATAATAATCTTAAATTTTAAGGACCAATAGACACGTCTGCAGATAGGAACATCCAATTTCACTAGGAAATGTTGATTTTATGATGGTGGGTCTCGTTCTCATAATATCCACTTGTATATTACCACTGGTGCACACCGTGAGAAGGTGCCTCAAATTTTTATTAGTCCTCACCCTTAATGGGCTATATTATTTTTTTCGCTCAAATAACATCAACATACCATAGAACATATATTCATGAATACTGTTATGGAAAATCCTAGTTCTCATTATAGTAGAGATCCAATATGACACTTTAATACAAAAGATATCCATAGGACTTTATCACATGCATTGTGACATAGAAGAATAATCATGATGTGGTAAGCTATTTATTTATGAATAATGTACAATGTAGTTAGTTCTAGGTCACCAACTCCAACAAATTCATGGAGGTTTTTCTAGATGGAATCATCGTATACTCTTAGAGTCATGAAAATCACTCACAAAATCTTGACATCATCTTGAGTAGACTGACAGAGCATCAAATTTATACCAATCTATACAAGTGTTGGTTTTGGATCAACTAGATATAGTTCTTAGGGAATATAATTTTAGAGGAAGGTGTTTTAGTGGACTAAGAGATAGTTCTGGTATTGGTTTCTTCTGAGAATCTCAAGAATACTTTTAATATTTGATGCTTTAAGGTATTAGATGGATATTTTAGGATATTCATCCAAAACATTTCATATATGGATGTACCACTTTATTGTTTGAAAAAAATAAAGTAATTTTTCAATGGGAAAAGTCTCATTAGAGGGACATTAATTGATTGAATAAGTACATAACAACACCAAAAATTTTGATCCTACCTGATTCGTGTGATGAGTATACATTTTATTGTGATGCTTGTAGGATTAGTCTTGGAGCTATGCTGTTGTAGGGAGATCCTATTAAGGAATATGGGACTCATCAGTAGAGTCCTTATGAACATAATTTATTTATTTATCTTTTTTAATGGTTGGGGCTGAAGCATTATTTTATTATTAAAGAAAAGAAAATACCTCTTTTAACTAGGTAGAGGGAGACCCATTACATAGCCTGATGTCTTAGTGGGCATATATCCCATTACATAGACCGTTGGCCAAAATTTTTGGCCTAAGGCCCATTCTGTGAATAGTAACTCAGCTGCTATAGTACCAGTCTCTGCTACAATGCCCCGTTGCAGCTACAGTATCCTACCTCCACTACAGTACCCGCCTATCAATAGTACCACCACTGATACAGTACCGCTATAGTACTATTACAATAACTAGCACCCCATATGTTTTTGAACCACAATGTTTCATGTAGGATTACAGGGTGCTTACCACTATGCCAAACCCCAACTATGCTTATGAACATAATTTATATACACTCAGCCTCATGTTGGAAGCACTAGTTTATGATCATAAGATTTGGATACATTATCATTTGGGATAAAATTTCATAGTCTAAAAATATCACAACAGATTGATGTATATATTTTGAAAACATGATTTGAATCTTTTGTAGTAGTGACTGGTTGTGTATATGTAGCCTTTATATATGGAACCCACATATATGATCGAAAAGGGAAAAATTGTTGATGATTCATTGAGAAGGAAAACCTTGACTCATATATTTCAAGAGTCGAGTGTAGAGTGGAAGATGATGACCATGATAGATGAACTGTATGTGTTTGTTCAAAAGAGACATGAGTATATGACTCTAGTTTTATTTGTAGTAGAGTCTATGATTTTGTGAGAAATAATAAATAGATGTGTGAGTATCTAGAGTGATTATCTATTATGGAAATCATTGAATGTGTAGAGAAATCATCAAAAAAGTTTAAAAAAGGAGGATGATATAATATATGTGAATAATGGAGTTGTGGTACCTACGAGCATGCAAGGGGAGATACTACGAGTTTTTTCACACAGCAAAATGGGCGGTGAATCCAGGTGTAACAAAAATGTAGAATTTCCAACAATGATAGTTTTGGTGGCCATGTATGAAATATTACACAGTAGGCTTTCTGACAACATTCTTCACATTGTAGTAGGTGAAGTCATAGAATCAACGACATGGAGCTCTACTTTAACTATTTCATATCACATAATGGAAGTGTTATGATGTGAACATAAATTTGATTGTGGGTTTTCCGAAGATGCATACGAATAATGATGGTTTGTTTTTCATTAAGGATTGAATGAAAAAGGCAGAACATTTCATTCCTATAAGGGGAACCATTATAGTAGAATAGATGGTGGAACTGTATGTTTGAGAGATAGACCATCTGCAAAAAGATCCATCTACTATCATTTCATATCATGATTCATGTTTTACATGATGCATTAGGAAGGGAAAATAGAATTTACATGGAACATAGGTATTATTGAGTATGTATTCCCACCCACAAATATAAGGTATTTTGGAACATATTATATTGGGTATTGAGCATATGATATGGGAATGTGGGATTTAATTCTGTTAGTCTTGGGAAAATCATTACTTTAGTGTATTTCTCCTATAAAAATGTTATCAAAATACTATTCAGATGGAACCATAAGGTTATCTTTATGGTAGGCTGGGTAGATCATTGCTTTGTTCTGTAAAGTCTTGTGGGTCAGAGTTGAAGGGACCGAGTCACGTGTATGACACATCATAGAAGGTACAATTGGTTAACAAATATATCGTTACAGTTTAGAGGGGACATAAGTCGATGATGAAGACACCTAGATTTTGTTGAGGGTGATCGTGTGTTCTTTCTTATATCATCTACATTGGATCACCACATGATATAATGGATGGGCATGTTGGCATCAAGTTTTTTTGGATCCTTTGAGATATTGAAGAGAATCATTCTGGTGGTGTACCAATTTTTTCTTCCTCCTAAATACAGTGTTATGAGTGATTTTATTCCAATGTTTCTCCACATTATTTGTATCACCTAGAACATTCTCATGTGATCAATATGGATGATGACGATCTTTAGATATATGTTTCCTTTGAGGATAATTATATACATGTCTTTGATCATATTGAGAATGTTTTGTGTGGAATGATTATTCCAATAGTTTTTTTATTTATGGAAAAATGGATTTATATAAGATGAAACATGGTAAATGTAGCCTATATAAGGGCTAAATGGCCTGATATTCTTAGTTTGTATTCTTATAAATGAATGGAATTGAATCTTGAGTATGAGTTGATATAATGTGGGGAGATTGTATGATCTTGACTTTTTCTGGAGCTTTCATGGGAAAAAATTCATGCAATTTTTCTTTTAACTTATGTATCACTGATTGGATTTATGACTTGATCTACATAGTGGTGGAGTCTAATATGAGTTTGGATAAAAAGAGTTTTTCATTATTGGAATCTAATTTTAGAAACACTCCTTCTATCCTAGAGAAACTGTGTGATATCTGGTCTTTCAAGTTAGTAGCTTCGAGATGATTAAAGCATGGTTTGGGATGCCATGTGTGGATGAATGCATGGAAACCCTTGAAGAATTAGATAATACATGTTTAGTCCATTGTTTTTCTAATCGAGAAACTAAATCATGTTTGAGAAATAACATGATCCTAAAATTGGGGAACTTTCTTGTTTCTAACTTTTATTGACATGTTTTACCTCTTTTGTGAACCTAATTAATGATTTTTCTTTTCAAATTCTAATGGAATGTTTTATCATTGAATCAAGATGGATTACAAGTCCATAAAAAATCTATTCTTGATATTGAAATCTTGAATCAATGATGTTCTCTCTTCACAGTAAGTGGATCTCATCCCAATGCTTTTTTGTTCAATCTCATTTCCCTCCTTCATCCATTGGTGGAAATTATCCTCTATTTTATTAGATCTAAACCTATGTGATTAGATATTGATTTAGTATCCAATATCTAGATTGGTTGTGATTATATCATTATATCATGAACATCAATTATGGATTTGGATCTAGAGTGTATATCTAAGTCATTGTGCAACCATGATTTTGGGGATTTCCATTCAGTAAACATCGATCAACGAATAGATATAGGTGGTCTGAAATCTAATTCCTATAGTCATGCATTTGATACATATATTAATATTTTGAGAATTAATAGCATCAATTAGAAATTTATTTTCTTAAATTGGTTTAATTAGGTTGACTAATAGATTTATTGAAGAATTTTTGAATTATATGATTTATTGAGGAATTAATCATGAGACTAAAGGGAATCCAAATTTTATAATTAATTTTCAAATTTTGTTATGTGATTTTGGGATTTAAATCCAGATAATTAATAGGAATATTAATTATGAGATGTCAAATTATTTATGATTAATAAATTAATAATTAATTAATTATGTTCTTTGATATTATGGTCTATATAATTAATCGTGGGATTAATTACAATGAGTTGATATTTTTAATAGAATAATTATTTATATAAAAATTAATTATTGTGATTTGAGTTGTGATGTTAATTAATTAATTGATTTAATTAATTAATGGCAGTTTAATTGTGTGTTTAATTGTTGAATTAAAAAATGTGTTTTTGTATCTGAATAATTGTTCAATTTGTAATGGGATTAATGTGGACAATTAATTATGAATTAATTATGTTTGAATGAATTGGAACATGGTCTTTAACAATTTATAAGTACAAATTATAACATATTCATCATACATTTGATTAAGTGAATAAGAACATTATCATTATAATGATAAGTATATATGTTAACATGGTAATTGTACTTATGAGTAATAGAATGGGAAGATAATCATTATATTGACGAGTATGTGTGTAAACACCGTTATATTAATAAGATTTTTGAAATTGGTAACATTGGTAATTAGTGTTATAAATGTTAAATCAATGAATGGAAATGATGGAACTCTATATAATGGCCTCACACGAGAATATTTCGAACTCTGGAATGATTCTAAACATGTACTGAGATAACATATCACCTTTGCATACATTATTCTATGGGAAGAAGCAGGTATTAAGATATGATATTACCAATGGAATGATTTAGTCTCCAGTATCAGACGAAGTTAGTATTGAGGTACGAGTCTCCTTTGGAACCAGGGAGTTAATGTAGTTAGATAAGAAAAATTGATAATGCAATAAATCATTATTTATGCATTATACATATTTATTATATAACATCATACACTCAATTTTGAATGGCCCGGTTTTAAGCACCTTTTGTGTTGGCATACTGATTTTACTCACACCCTATTCAGGCTTCCATAATGGTACATGAATAGATTATATTGTTGTATGATAGGATATGTGTTAAGGACCTGGGATAGATTACTAATTTGGGGTTGATCATTGGTGAGGGGATGGGCCATGGTTTAGAAACCTCTTGGGGTGTCTTAGTGTCCATATTCTCAGTTTCATTATTGTCACGACCCCCTCCACACAAAGTGTACCCCTCCTGGGATGGCAATGTGAGAAGGGAGATAATGACCCCCGAGTCCCGCCTCCAGTAGGCCCCGGGTTGGCGACTAGCACCGAGGGTATAATACACACACAAATGGGAGGCATTACCCTCTAAGAGAACACATGAAGAAGAGAGAGATAGAATAGACTCCAACCAACACCAACTCATAACTGAAATATAAAAGAAACTCATGTCCATATATGAAATGTCATGGAAAAGTACTACAACTGAAAGGGAAAACTAAAAGTACCCAAAAGAAAGTAAAACGGCAGCGACCACAAGCCCGAACAGCTCCTCCTCCAACCGCAAGCTAGTAGTAACCAGCTTGATCTCCAACCTGCTCCAAGTGACCTGAAAAACAGTTTATATATACATAGGGTGAGTATAACGGTATACTCAGTAGGATCCTCCCCAAGCCTCTCGTGCAAAAGTAAAGAAAGCATGCTAAATCCCAGTGAACAACAAGTGAAACTAACTCGTTACCTAAACATGTATACTAAGTTCCCAACCTCACCATGGCTACTATCACCAAGTAACGCATACAAGAATATAGCATATAGTAAAGAATATCAAGGGTACCCCGCTACTACTTCCCCACTGGTTTTCCACTTTTCCACAACGACATACGTCTTGTGCATCTCTCTCCAAGGCTTGCCCGTAGACACCTGGGCTAAGCTCCACAATCTGTACCTCATGCACCACATAGGCATGCCCGGAGACACCTGGGCGAAGCACCACACCGTCCTCACAACCAAAAGTAACCAGGTAGTTTCTGAGATCCACCACAGCTCGCATAACGTGTATCATACGTCGGGTATAATACCTTAAGCCATTACAGCCCATACTCCGAGTAAGAATCCTCAAGCCATTATAGCCTATACACGTTACACCTATAGCAGTCCATAGGATACTATATCCATAATATATGTGTGTGAAACAACCACAAGACATTACAGCCCTCTACACACATATATCGGTAAAACTAACCACTGTGCCTACCAGAACAAAGATCTACCAAGAGAATAGAGCAGGGCCAAAGGGGGTAGTCAGCCATTCAACTTCCCATCAGAATGTTGGGGAAAACACCCCCCAGGGCTCAGAATCCCCGGGGTGTCAGTTGCCCTTACCGACAGGGTAGAGTAGCGTATAGAAACACAAAAAGTACAGAATATATATGACTCACAACCACACTATGGGCATTACCTAGTGATAGGCACAACTGCAGCTAACATCTCTCAGACTCCAGGCTGATACTTCTAAGACTAGGCATCCTATAAGCACACAACCATTTGAAGAACTTTATTAGATTACTCCATTCTCTTTTTATCAGTTCCACTGTACTTTAATTAATTCTTTAAACATTAATTAACCATGAGAAATTTACCACATTAAACTAAATTGGCATCACATTCAAGAACTGCTCCTTTTTAGGATTCACATCACTATTAAATTCCAGTCTCTCCATCCCCGTGGATTATCACCATTTAAACAAACTTTCATTTCAGAATTACTTTTCCATAATCCCAGGCATTCTAGAACAACATCCTATGCTACTAAACACAAAGGGCCTCAACACGGCGAGTAGATATGCTACCCGTCGAGTCTTTTCCGCCTATAGAAAGAGCATAGACCCATCCTCCATCGAGAGGCTAAACACGGAAAGCACGTGTCATACCCCGCGTGTCTTCGCCTCCTTCGGAAAGAGGGTAAGCAATACCAGATGCCTTGAGCAGTGGGGAAAAGTAAAGAAGATAAACAACCAAACCAAACCACCAACATCAAACCATCACATTCATCTCATACCATCATCCTTGGTGTCCTCCCCGACACCCACATGCATAAACCGATGCATCTCGCCACACTAGGCGTCATCCGCTGCCACAACCACAAGTCCCCATACCTCCACATATCACAATAGCCATCCAGGCTCACATCAAATCACAAACAGTAGGAAATCAATGATCACAAAATGGGCTCTCGGCCCTTTAACAAGGAATTCAGCCTTCATACAAAATGAGCACTCAGAGCTCCAAACCACAAGGCATTCAGCCTTACAAGCAAGCGGGTAACTCAGAACCCTTTTGAAATTATCGAATTAATAGTTATTTAATCCATATTGAATTAACAGATTCATTAACAAGCCTCATTATCTTTAGCCAATTATTTAACAAATAATTCCGGCTTTACGTTCTTTATCAATTTCCCTCATGAACGATCAACTAATTAAAGGAAATCATAGATATCACTCTATCTAGGAAAACATGAGGCAAACCGTTATCACGGTACAAAGCAACAACATGCGATCAACCAATTCTTTTAATCCGGTTCAAGTATTTAATTAGGTCAATTTCATTGTGATCCAAAGGACTAAATCATGCTAATTATACGATTGCACATACACAATTAGAGAAGCCATGAATCCCCTACCTCGAAGAGTTCTTGACGTCCTTTATCCACACAACGGGTCACAGTCCTCTTCTCCTCACGACAGCTGCATCCACCGGAGGATGCCACGGTACGACAGTACCAACCAACCCCAAGAAAACCCATTAGAACCATGGAGATTACATGCTAATATGGAAGGAAGAACAAGAGAAGGTGATCCCCGAAGGAACGATGATAAAATACACCTTATATGGAAGAACGATCAACACAACATGGTTGCATCAAACAGAGCGGAACTGATCCGAGAAACGTTTGATTGTAAAACTCCTATGGGAATGATTTCAAGGTTCTAGAGTCTCGTAGATGAGAACCAGGAGGAAGAAAAATGAAGAATGATATCTCGTTCCTTTTAAATATTTAGAGCGGCGACGGTTTACGATCTAATTTATTCTCCATTAATAACGGGTCGCATTAACCCACGCGGTTTCACCAAGTAAAAGCATCCAGGCCATAGGAATAATTAATATAGAATTTATGGCCTTTGAATCGGCCTTAAAGTCCTTAAAATAAGGTTTTAAAAGTATTTTACGTCAAAGAAAACGTCAAATTTACGAAGCTGGAAACACTGTTCACATACTCAAAATTTGGAAAAGTATGGAATCTGTAGCTCTCATGAAGTCTAGAAACACTGTTCATTCGTGAAATTTGGCAAAGTATGGAATCGGTAGCTCTTAGGATTCTGGAAACACTGTACAAGTCCACCGATAGAAGGTCACCGATAGAACCTCACCGATAGAAACATTGTTCAAGTCTACCGATAAGAGTCCACCGATAGAACCTCACCGATAGAAACACTGTTCAAGTCTACCGATAGAAGTCCACTGACAGAACCTCACCGATAGAAACCACTGTTCAAGTCTACCGATAGAAGTCCACCGATAGAACCTCACCGATAGAAACACTGTTCAAGTCTACCGATAGAATTCCACCGATAGAACCTCACCGATAGAAACACTGTTCCCTGAACCTCACCGATAGAAACACTGTTCAAGTCTACCGATAGAAGTCCACCGATAGAACCTCACTGATAGAAATATTATTCAAGTCTACCGATATAAGTCCACCGATAGAACCTCACCGATAGAAACACTGTTCACTGAACCTCACCGATAGAAACACTGTTCACCTACCGATACTGTTCATAAAACTAAAAACACTGTTCCCAGAACTAGAAATTTGGCAAAGTGTTAGACGAGCTACTGCTGGACTGCGGCTACCAGTATACCGAGCTATCAGTACGCCGTGGCTACCGGTAAACCCAGCTACCGGTAGGATGCGGCTACCGGTAGACCGAGCTATAGGTAAGCGGCGGCTACCGGTAGGCAGCAGCTACCGATAGACTGGCTACTAGTAGGTAGCAGCTTCCGGTAGACAGCAGCTACCGGTAGACCGAGCTACCAGTAGGCAGCAGCTACCGGTAGACAACAGCTACCGGTAGGCAGCAGCTACCGGTAGACAGAGCTACAGGTAGGCAGAAGCTACCGGTAGACCGAGCTACGGGTAGGTAGCAGCTACCGGTAGACCGAGCTACCGGTAGGCAGCGGCTGGGGGATAAGTCACCATGACCTCCCGGAACACCTCCAACACCACATTTTCACAAAGTAATGGACCAGGGAGGTCCGGGCCATTACATTAGATACCTCTCAAAACATTCTCGTCCTCGAGAATTAAAACCCAACTCAGAGGAATAGAGGGGTCCGAACAACCACCCCATAAGATACCTCTCAGGGGAAAACCACCATGAGTTGTTCGAAAACTGGAACAAAACTACGACATCCGAGAATATGGAAACAAACAATCCATATCCAAACAATTCAATCATAACATCACACAAAAAAATTACATAAATAAAACATGAAAGGTATAACCATAAAGGAAACGTCATTACATGAAAAGAGTTAAACATTAAACAACTCTGGGTACTAAGCACGTATCTGTGACTCACGCTCCCAGATACTCTCCTCCATGCCACCATGTCGCCACAAGACATGAACTAAAGGAATAGAACACCCACACAACACCTTCTCCTTGCGGTCTTGGATCTCCACAGGTCGCTCCTCAAAGGTTGCATCATCGTCAATATCGATCTCTCCCCAATCGATAATATGAGATTCATCATGAAGATAACGACGGAGCTGTGATACATGGAAAACATCATGTATCCGACTCATCTGAGGGGGAAGTGCTACTCGATATGCCACAGCTCCAAAACGAGCGAACACCTCGAAAGGCCCAACAAATCGGGGAGAAATCTTACTTCCATGACCAAACCATCGCTGCCCACGGCGGGGAGTCACCTTCAGAAACACATGATCCCCAACATTAAACTCTAAGGGTCTCCTCCTTTGATTAGAATATGATTTCTGACAATCCTGTGCTGTCTTCATCTTCTCACGAATCACCTGAACCATCTCTGTTGTATTCTGTACTAGTTCTGGTCTAAGAATTGCTGACTCTCCGACCCCAGTTCAGCACAACGGAGAACTTCATGCCGACCATACAAGGCTTCAAACGGCGCCATACTGATGGTAGAGTGGAAACTATTATTGTAAGCGAACTCTACCAAGGGTAAGTGCTTCGTCCATGAACCTCCAAAATCAAGAACACAAGAGCGAAACATGTCTTCAAGAGTCTGGATGGTTCGCTCTGTCTGACCATCCGTTTGAGGATGAAAAGTAGTGCTAAGGCACAGTTGAGTGCCAAAGGCAGGCTGGATACCTCTCCACACCCTGGAGGTAAAACGAGGATCTCGATCCGAAATGATCGTCCTAGGTACTCCATGGAGTCTCACCACCTCCTCTAGATATTGCCTCGACAAAACTTCTACTGAGCTCGACTCCTTGATCGCTATGAAGTGGGATGATTTTGTTAAACGATCCACTACCACCCATTTAGCATCATATCCTCCCAGATCTCGAGGTAAACCTGTAATAAAGTCCAAGGATATGTCCTCCCACTTCCACTGAGGAATCTCTAAGTTCTGGAGAAGACCACCAGGAAGACGGTGTTCGAACTTCACCTTCTGGTAGACTAAACATCGAGACACACATTTTGCAACTGTACGCTTCAGCCCAGACCACCAAAACTGACTCCTCAAGGATCAGTACATCTTCGTCACACCAGGATGTACTGCCAAGGGTGAACTATGAAACTCTCGGAGAACCATCTCACGCATCGCCAAGGGAACAAATAGCCTGCCATGATACAATACTCGGTGTTGGTCATCCTCCGACCAACCATCAGGGGCCTCACCACATTCAACTATGTCTCTCCAAACTTCCACCTCTAGGCCACCCAACTGAGACTCTTCCACCTTCTACATCAGGGATGACTGCACCGTCATCTAGAAAAGACAACCTCTACCCCCAACTTCTCCCATATCAAGATGCAAAGCTTATAGCTCTTCCATCACTCTCCAAGAATCACTAAATTCATGCACAACATAATTACGTATCTTTCGGATTAGTGCGTCAGCTACAACATTCCCTTTTCCAGGTGTATACAATATTTCAAATTCGTATTCCTGCAAGAACTCCATCCACTGACGCTGCCTCAAGTTCAAGTCACGTTGGGAGAAAACATACCTCAAACTCTTATGATCGGTGAAAACCACAAAGTGCTCACCAATGAGGTAATGTCGCCATAACTTTAGAGCAAACATCATGGCTGACAACTCAAGATCATGGGTGGAATAGTTGCATTCATGGGGACGCAACTGCCGATACCCATAAGAAACAACTGACCTCTGGTGCATGAGAACACAGCCTAGCCCCAGATGTGAAGCATCACAGAAAACATCAAACTGGACTCCCTCCGCTGGAAGACAAAGGACTGGAGCACTTACCAACTTCTCCTTTAGATACTCGAAAGTTGTCTGACACTGATCAGTCCATATGAACGCTTGATCCTTCCTGTTCAAAGCTGTCAGAGGATTCACAACTCGGGAGAAATTAGCTACAAACCTCCTATAATAGCCTGTGAGACCAAGGAAACTTCGCACCTCTTACACGATCTTGGGGGCTGGCCAAGACACCACTGCTTCTATCTTCAAAGGATCCACAGTTACTCCCTGTTGGGACACAAAATGTCCCAAGAAACGAACTTCTCGAGCCTAGAACTCACACTTGGACAAATTCCCAAACAACTGATGTTGGTGAAGAACTCCCAAAATGGCTCGTAGATGCTCTGCATAGTCCTCTTCAAATGTGGAGTACACAAGGATGTAGTCGATGAAAACCACAACAAACTTTTCCAGGAATTCACGGAACACTGCATTCATCAACCCCATGAAAACAGCTGGAGCATTCGTCACGCCGAATGGCATTACAAAAAACTCATAATGCCCATGACGACAGCGGAAAGCAGTCTTCAGGATATCCTCATCCTTTACACGCATATGATGATATCCTGGCCGCAAGTCTATCTTTGAGAACAAACATGCACCCTTTAGTTGATCGAATAGGTCATCAATCCGCGGGAGAGGATAGCGGTTCTTTATTGTCAATTTGTTTAACCGACGATAATCGACGCACAACCGCAAACTGCCATCAGCCTTTTTCACAAACAAAACTGGTGAACCCCACGGTGACACACTTGGCTGAACAAAACCACACTGCAACAGACCTTCGAGCTGAATACGTAGCTCTCGTAACTCAGAAGGGGCCATCCTATATGGAGACATAGAGATAGGAGAGGCTCCGGGCTGTAGCTCGATCACAAACTCGATCACTCGTCGAGGGGGTAAGGATACAACCTCTTCTGGAAAGACGTCAGGGTACTCCTCTACGACCCTAGGAAACGCCAACTGTTGAAACTCTGAAGAACTCAGCGTCATCCTAGCCATCATGGATGATAAGGATGGAACTCGTCTATGAATCATCCGAGGATCTCTCTCACCAACAAACACCACTTTCTCTCCATCTTCATCAAAGAAAACGACCTTATTCCTGTAGCAATCCACAACAGCCTGCACCGAATACAACCAATCCATGCCAAGTATGACATCATATGGTTGTATTCGCAAACATAGGAAATCTCCCCAAGAGCGGTGTTACCCCAACAGTAGCTCACAGTCTCTACATACTTCAAACAAGTCAGCTCGACCTCCAACTGGAATAGTCAACGCCAAGGGCACTGGAAGCCTCTCTACCTCAAGTCCCAAAGCGTGGACAAGGGTAGGGAATATGAAGGAGTGTGTTTCTCCTGAATCAAACAAGGCATACACCAAGGTAGAAAACAAGAAAAGGGTACCTTGGACGACGTCTGGATCGCCTAGAGCTAGCAATGCTAGAGCATGAAGCTGACCACGACAACCTCCACGGACTCTCTGACCCTGATGACGACCACCACCACGGCCGCGCTCTGCTCTCTGAGGACGGGGAGCGTCATGGGGCTGTCCTCTGCCTGCTCCATCTACCCTCTGGTGATCTAAAGCTGGTGAAACCTGCTGCTGCTGCCTCGGCTGCAACTGCCTCAACGGAGGAACCTGGAGTGGATCTCCTGGTGCCCGATGATTGCTCTGAAAAGTCGGGCACTCCCGCTGCTGATGACCATGACCACCACAAGAAAAACAAGCGCCTGATCCCTTGGCATAGGCCTGAGAGTTGCTGCCTCTGGAGAAACGAGATGGGAAGGGCTGGGACCTACCCCCAGGTGAACGGAAACTCTTCTGTCCTGAAAACCGGGAACCCCGGACCAATGCTCTGCTTCATGAGGAATCATGATGATTCCCCTCTCGTGACGATTCAGTCCTTGCCAAATTCCTCTCAACAACCTCTACCCTCGCTAGCACCTCAAGATATGTCTTTAGCATAAATGGGGTGACCTGGTGCTGGATCTCTGGATGAAAAGCCTCCTCGAAATGCCTCTCTCTGGCCTCATCATCTGGTAACAGGTCTGAAGCATATCGTAGAAGGTTCCTAAAACGGATCCCAAACTCTCGAACACTGGAGCTCCCCTGTCGAAGGGTAAGAAGCTCCTGGCGACTGGACGCCTTCGCAGTCGAAGAAAGAAACTCGACTCTAAAACTATCTCGAAACTCCTCCCATGATATTTCTGACTCCTCACGATCCCCAAGGAACAAGAACCACCACTTACTCGCTGCTCCACGCAGCATCGTCACAACCAAGGACACCCAGTGTTCCTTCCGAGCACGAATCGAACTGAAGCCTATCTCAATCTCCTCCAACCAGTCTTTTGTGACTACATCTGAAACGGATCCCTCATACTTCTGTAGACTCTGGCGCTGAAACTCTCGAAGTGTCTTCCTCCAAGTGTCATCTTCATCAACCTCTACTCGGCGGCGATCTGCTGGAACATCCTGCTGGGCATCTTCTGCGCAAACCTGATGGGGACGTCGACCTGGAGCCATACCTGTAAAATAACAACTGTTAGAGCTCCTAATCCTGGAATATGGAAGACTCAACATTAATTAATTAATTGTTTTGTTTTATTTATTTTAGGTTACCAATCCCAAGGTCTACCCATTCAAACACAAGCGCAAAGAATAATGATGCATGATCCTTTCCTAGGTCTCTACCCTGCAACCGGTATCAATATGTTTAGTAGCCATCGTAAGCTTAAAGGTCCGTGCAACAGATCATAGGGGGCCCTAAACGCCTATGTCTCTGCCAGTCTCCAGTGTTTACCCCACTTTCTAAACATGAATGACACCGTTTCCCTACGATCCCATGCATCCTCACATGTGCCTAACTCCAAACTCTATCCTATCCCTCAACCAGACCTCTGATACCACTCTGTCACGACCCCCTCCCCACAAAGTGTACCCTTCCTGGGCCGGCAATGTGAGAAGGGAGATAATGACCCCCGAGTCCCGCCTCCAGTAGGCCCCGGGTTGGCGACTAGCACCGAGGGTATAATACACACACAAATGGGAGGCATTACCCTCTAAGGGAACACATGCAGAAGAGAGAGATAGAATAGACTCCAACCAACTCCAACTCATAACTGAAATATAAAAGAAACTCATGTCCATATATGAAATTCCATGCAAAAGTACTACAACTAAAAGGGAAAACTAAAAGTACCCAAAAGAAAGTAAAACGGCAGCGACCACAAGCCCGAACAGCTCCTCCTCCAACCGCAAGCTAGTAGTAACCAGCTTGATCTCCAACCTCCTCCAAGTGACCTGAAAAACAGTTTATATATACATAGGGTGAGTATAACGGTATACTCAGTAGGATCCTCCCCAAGCCTCTCGTGCAAAAGTAAAGAAATCATGCTAAAGACCAATGAACAACAAGTGAAACTAACTCGTTTCCTAAACAGGTATACCAAGTTCCCAACCTCACCATGGCTACTCTCACCATGTAACACATACAAGAATATAGCATATAGTAAAGAATATCAAGGGTACCCCTCTACTACTTCCCCACTGGTTTGCCGCTTTTCCCCAATGACATACGTCCTGTGCATCTCTCTCCAAGGCTTGCCCGTAGACACCTGGGCTAAGCTCCACATTCTGCACCTCGTGCACTACATAGGCTTTCCCGCAGACACCTAGGCGAAGCACCACACCGTCCTCACAACCAAAAGTAACCAGGAAGTTTCCGAGAGCCACCACAGCTCGCATAACGTTTATCATATGTCAGGTATAATACCTCAAGCCATTACAACCCATACTCTGAGTAAGAATCCTCAAGCCATTATATCATATAAACGTTACACCTATAGTAGTCCATAGGATACTATATCCAGAATATATGTGTGTGAAATAACCACAAGCCATTACATCCCTCTACACACATATATGGGTAAAACTAACAACTGTGCCTACCAGCACAAAGATCTACCAAGTGAAGAGAGCGGGGCCAAAGGGGGCAGTCAACCATTCAACCTCCCATCAGAATGTTGGGGAAAACACCCCCCCCCCCCAGGGCTCAGAATCCCCAGGGTGTCCGTTTCCCTTACCGACAGGGTGGAGTAGCATATAGAAACACAAAAATTACAGAATATATATGACTCACAACCACACTATGGGAATTACCTAGTCATAGGCACAACTGCAGCTAACGTCTCTCAGACTCCAGGCTGCTACTTCTATGACTAGGCATCCTATAAGCACACAACCATTTGAAGAGCTTTATTAGATTACTCCATTATCATTTTATCAGTTCCACTGTACGTTAAATAATTCTTTGAACATTAATTAACCATGAGAAATTTACCACATTAAACTAAATTGGCATCATATTCAAGAACTGCTCATTTTTAGGATTCACATCATTATTAAATTCCAGTCTCTCCATCCCCGTGGATTGTCACCATTTAAACAAACATTCATTTCAGAATTACTTTTCCATAATCCCAGGCATTCTAGAAAAACATCCTATGCTACTAAACACAAAGGGGCTCAACACGGCGAGTAGATATACTACTCGTCGAGTCTTTGCCGCCTATAGCAAGAGCATAGACCCATCCTCCATCGAGAGGCTAAACACGGAAAGAGCGTGGCATACTCCGCATGTCTTCACCTCCTTCGGAAAGAGGGTAAGCAATACCAGCTTCCTTTAGCAGTGGGGAAAAGTAAATTAGATAAACAACCAAACCAAACCACCAACATCAAACCATCACATTCATCTCATACCATCATCCTTGGTGTCCTCCCCGACACCCACATGCATAAACCGATGCATCTCGCCACACTAGGCGTCATCCGCTGCCACAACCACAAGTCCCCATACCTCCACATATCACAACAGCCATCCAGGCTCACATCAAATCACAAACCGGAGGAAATCAAAGATCACAAAATGGGCTCTCGGCCCTTTAACAAGGCCTTAAGAATTCATACAAAATGAGCACTCAGAGCTCCAAACCACAAGGCATTCATCCTTACAAGCAAGCGGGTAACTCAGAACCCTTTTGAAATTATCGAACTAATAGTTATTTAATCCATATTGAATTAACAGATTCATTAACATGCCTCTTTATCTTTAGCCAATTATTTAAAAAATAATTCCGGCTTTACGTTCTTTATCAATTTCCATCATGAACGAGCAACTAATTAACGGAAATCATAGATATCACTCTATCTAGGAAAACATGAGGCAAACTGTTATCACGGTACAAAGCAACAACATGTGATCAACCAATTATTTTAATCCGGTTCAAGTATTTAATTAGGTCAATTTCATTGTGATCCAAAGGACTAAATCATGCTAATTCTACGATTCCACATACACAATTTGAGAAGCCATGAATCCCCTACCTCAAAGAGTTCTTGACATCCTTTATCCACACAATGGGTCACAGTCTTCTTCTCCTCACGACAACTGCATCCACCAGAGGATGCCACGGTATGACAGTACCAACCAACCCCAAGAAAACCCATTAGAACCATGGATATTACATGCTAATATGGAAGGATGAACAAGAGAAGGTGATCCCCGAAGGAACGATGATAAAACATACCTTATATGGAAGAACGATTGACACAACATGGTTGCATGAAACAGAGCGGAACTGGTCCGAGTAACGTTTGATTGTGAAACTCCTACCGGAATGATTGCAAGGTTCTAGCGTCTAGTAGATGAGAACCAGGAGGAAGAACAACGAAGAATGATATCTCGTTCCTTTTAAATATTTAGAGAGGCGACAGTTTACGATCCGATTTATTCTCCATTAAAAACGGGTCGCATTAACCCACGCGGTTTGACCAAGTAAAAACATCCCGGCCTTAGGAATAATTAATATTGAATTTATGGCCTTTGAATCGGCCTTAAAGTCCTTAAAATAAGGTTTTAAAAGTATTTTACGTCAAAAAAAACGTCAAATTTACGAAGCTGGAAACACTGTTCACATACTCAAAATTTGGCAAAGTATGGAATCGATAGCTCTCATGAAGTCTGGAAACACTGTTCATTTGTGATATTTGGCAAAGTATGGAATCGGTAGCTCTTAGGATTCTGGAAACACTTTACAAGTCCAGCGATAGAGGGTCACCGATAGAACCTCACCAATAGAAACACTGTTCAAGTCTACCGATAGAAGTCCACCTATAGAACCTCACCGATAGAAACATTGTTCAAGTCTACCGATAGAAGTCCACAGATAGAACCTCACAGATAGAAAACACTGTTCAAGTCTACCGATAGAAGTCCACCGATCGAACCTCACCGATAGAAACATTGTTCAAGTCTACCGATAGAAGTCCACCGATAGAACCTCACCGATAGAAACACTGTTCACGGAACCTCACCGATAGAAACACTGTTCAAGTCTACTGATAGAAGTCCACTGATAGAACCTCACTGATAGAAACACTATTCAAGTCTACCGATAGAAGTCCACCGATAGAACCTCACCGATAGAAACACTGTTCACTGAACCTCACCGATAGAAACACTGTTCACCTACCGATACTGTTCATAAAACTAAAAACACTGTTCCCAGAACTAGAAATTTGGCAAAGTGTTAGCCGAGCTACTGCTGGACTGCGGCTACCAGTATACCGAGCTATCAGTACGCCGCGGCTACTGGTAAACCCAGCTACCGGTAGGATGCGGCTACCGATAGACTGAGCTACAGGTAAGCGGCGGCTACCGGTAGGCAGCAGCTACCGGTAGACCGGCTACCAGTAGGTAGCAGCTGCCGGTAGGCAGTAGCTACCGGTAGACCGAGCTACCGGTAGGCAGCAGCTACCAGTAGACAGCAGCTACCGGTAGGCAGCAGTTGGGGGATAAGTCACCTTGACCTCCCGAAACACCTCCAACACCACATTTTCACAAAGTAACGGACCAGGGAGGTCCAGGCCATTACAATTATAGAGTCATGAATCTTATATTGAAATATATTGTTTTGTATTTCAGATGAGTTTTGTATTTCTTATTTGGTTATCTTGTGGCATGATTAGTATTCTAGTTATATATGGTTACACATTGTATTATATATTTCCACTTGTGTTTTACTCTGATAAATGAAGGGTATAGTCTCCCCATGACTAATATTACTAACCCTCACTGCTATTCAGTTTCATCTAGTATACGAGGAGGCATGATTGACGTCATGTGGTGAAACATCTCTGGGAATTATCAGGTCACACTCATGTTAGGAAATTACATAATTTTAAACTTTAATTAAGTGTTCCAAAATTGATAGTAATGATATATTAAAATAAATAAAATATTAACTAATAATTACAAAACCCAAAAAATATATTTTTGGAATAATTTATTAGGATATGGTTGAAAATATAATCCAATTTAAAATTATGGGCAATAATAAATTTATAGTAAATTTATTTACACAATAAAAAGAATCTTTAATACAATGGTAACATTCAAAACGGATTAAAATGGTCAAATAAAATAATGTTTTTAGTAATAACCAAATGTTGTTGAATATTAATTGAATTAGAGAATTTATAAACATAGTTATCTTATCATAAAATATTTTTATTTAGTATCCAATGTAATATAAAAAAGTATATTTATATTAATTTAATCAGTTGAGTAATTATATGAGTTTCCATCCCTTTGTTAAAAATTTAAAACATTTCTTATTTCTTATAACATAAAGAACCAATTTTTAATTTTATTACCTAACAAAATTAATTATATATTTCATTATTTATGTCTTAACATCCTTGGTTTGATCATAAATCATACAATGGAATTCATTTGGTGTAAATATTATGATATTGAAAACGTAAGAGAAAGAGTTTTTAACTATATGTTTTTGGTTTTAATTATTTTTCTACTACATTATAATATTCTTCAAACATGAAAATTTTATTAAGGCCATTTCTTATATACAATTATTTTTCATTATTTTAATTTTTTATCCTACATCCATCTCCACTTCCATTGCATGGTTAATGAAACCGACTTTTTTTTGTGTGGAATACTACCCCAACACAAACTAATGTAATTCACATTCAATCACCTCCAATTATGGATCTTTATAACTATTCATTTAATATATATATATATATAATTCAAAACACATATATTTTTCAAATAAGATAATATATCATTTAGTTTCTAGAGTTTTTATTCACTGAAAAATGATAATGTTTCTCAGTCATATGTGGTGAATATCACCCTCCCAAAATGCGATGTGATTTGGTTTTTATTTATAAATCGCATGGGTGATATATATAAGTGTTTAAAAGAAATTTTATTTGATTATACTATATAATTATAATATTTTAAAGGATAAATAATAATTACCTTCTCTCAAAAATGATTTCTGGAAAACTAGAACGTTACTCATGCGTACTTATGGCCACCAAGACCCATGATTATAAAGAAGTTCAATTTACATAAACATATTTAATGTTATGTTTTAAAATAATTATTAATATATAAAAATAATAATTATTTCACTATTCTAATTATAGCGATTATGGACCAATGATATCATTTACCATAATCATCATATCAATATATGTTTTGATATATGAGTCAAATATCATCAAATAATTTGACATGAAAATTACTAATTAATTAATTATATATATCATGGAATAAAATAAAATTATTGTAATTATGATACTAAAAATAATTTATAACGAAATTAAATAAATAAAATATTTTTAATTTATGATGATTATAAACTTATGTGAAGAGTGAGACTCGAGGTAACATAATTGAATTAAAAATAATATATTAATGATTTTTGAAAAAATATATTTTATTCAATGTCCATATTTGTTTAATGTTATATTAGAGATGTATTTATGTGATCATAAATGAATTATCATGGGAAATTTATATTAATTTTTTTTTATTTTAATGTTTTTCAAAACAAATCTTTCCAAAATATTATTACATAACATTTTGAGTATATTTACAGAAGGATAATGGAATGTTATATTTTAATGTATACTGTGAAAAAAACATTTACAACATCCATAACTATTATTTTATTCCATTTTTATTTTTACCATTTTTAATAATGAAAAACCATAGTTCCCTATGTTTTGTGTGTTTGCTAAAATGAATTTAAAATTAAACAGTTAATACAATATATGAAAATATAGAATTATGTTTGGAATATACATATTTAACTCTAAAAGGGTTTATGTGTTATGAAATTATCATGGTAGATTATAATAATTTATGATAATGGGTGATTTTTTCATAATCTAATAATGGTTCAGTCTGTGACAACCCTATAATCCCTTGGGTAACATTTATGTAAGAAATTTAACAATGATGGTTATTCTCATTATAAACATGATGGTTTTTATATAAATAAAAATTAAGGTCAATCTATGTGTAACAGAGAGGGTTTTTCAATTAGTCACCACAAATGAAACATTGTTTAGAAAATTTATATAATAATGATCTGTAATGTTACATATAAGTTTTATTTATAATTTCTATGGTTTTTTAAAGAAACCTTATGGTTTAAAATGTTTAATTAAGGAATCTATGTTAAATAAAATTTATTTTTTACTTCTTATAGGTGAAAATAAAAAAAATTGTGAAAAAAAATTCTTGAATTTTTATTCATAAAAATGAAATATTTATGATTTAAATTGTTTCATTAAGACTTTTTATGAAATGGTTTATGAAAATATTTTGCTTCAGTGTCTTTTTTAGAATGAATATGTTTTTTGTCAAACATTTATCTTAAAAAGGCTTATTATTCTTGTTATCAATGGATTAAAAGATTGTTTTTTCTCTTTATGAATCATTATAATATTCTATGTATCATTTTTTTTAAAAATAATTGGTTTTTTATGGTAATGGAATGTATGAGTCTGATATGAGGTTCATGATAATTTTTCTTGAAATGAAAATGCATTTCATCTAAAAAATTATATATTATAAGAAAACTAGATTCTATTTATAGGTATACAAATATAATTTTGGGGATTATTTTATATGGTTATAACCTGATTATATAATAATATAAAATATAAATATCACTAGGAATGATATAAAATGAATTATTGTTATAACACAAGTTTATTTATTTTTTCAGGCAAGGTCATCAATGATTGTAATAGAGGTATGGTTTATGTAATATTGGTATTAGTATTTTTTTAATTGATATTAACATTATATATATATGGATACCATCATGGGTCTGTTAGAATATGGTTTACCATGTCAATAATGTATTAGAAACGCTATTTTATTGTTTAAGTGATGAGATTTAAGAGTGATTATTGATATTTTAGGAGGTTTTTAATTGGGGTAATGTATATATAACCCTTATAATTAACATAATGGATTATTATAGAATAATTTTGTTAATTAATTTTCAGAATATGATGAGGTTTATGAGATAAAAATTGATGCTAAACAATTCAATAATTTCTATTTAATTTAGGATATTTGTATGAGGAAATAAAGGATAATGTATTATAGTATTTGTTTTATTATTGACTTAAAAAGGAATAATTTTATTTCCAAATAAATAGCTTCAATTAATTTATTACAGCTGTTTTTATGATGAGTAAATGTCATTTATCAAAATTTTAGAAAATGTATCACACACAACATTTTTATCCCATCTAGGTGATTTAATTACCATTATTTTTAGAAAATATGAGTTCAAATGAACTTGAATGATACTAAAAAATCCTAATAACATACAATAAAATATTTTTTTCCTTCCTATACCATTAAATTTATCTAATATTTCATTGATTCATGTAATATATTTTATTGGATTTCAAAATATCAAATAGTTGATCTCATTCAATAAGTGGAATACCACCTTTGATATGACTATTTAGTTTGAATTGATATGTAAATCATGGTAGATAATAAATAAGATATCAATTTCATAAAATAATGCCATAATGTTGAGATTTATAGAGTGAGTTATTTTCTAATTTTCTTTTTATAAAACATGAATTTGTTAATATTGTAGAATCATCTAGAAATATTTCATAGTATTGAATATGTAGAAAAACTATTGATTAATTAAGAAGAATATAGTTGAATGATGGATTATTCTTTCAATGATATTGAAATATATTATAAATATTAGGTGTATAATGAAACATTTATGTTATAAAGGCCTTATTCTTATTATCTAAAATCTGTTGTTACATTATAAAATGGAATTGGATACAAGGAACCATATCCCAAAAGACATATTAGTTTATTAGTCTTAGTAAACATGACAAATACTAGAATATCACATTACATTTGAATACATTTACAAAAAGACACAATTAAATTCAATATTTAATTTCAATGAATCCTTAATTGAATAATTCTTGATATCCATGGGAGGAGAACAAATATATGGTTGATGTCATATATGTAACACCAGAAAATTATAATGTACACCTTCATATTCTATAACATGCATGAAATACATCACAAAGAATGTGAGGGGAAATAATGCCCTGAAAATAAACTATATATTTAATATTTAAATATATTTAATTAATGATATATCTTTTAATGAATTTAATATTAATTTATACTATGTTTCATTATAGTGTTACATTCCTTGTCACCTTGTGTTACACGCAAGAACGTGTTTCACCGAATATTAATATATTATTACAATATTATTATTTAATATAATATGATATATCCAAGCCATTATGTGAGAGGATTTGAATATTATTAAATAATTTATGAATATTTTTGGAATATATAAATACAAAATGTATTCATTTGTTATTAAATAATGAAAATGAAAATATTAACCAATTAGATATAAAAATAAATATTATTATTTAAAAGATTTCCAAGGTCTTTTTTATTAATAAAAATAACTGTTACTCACAATTAATTATTTAAATGAAATATATATGTAATATAATATATTAAATAATTATTATAGTCTTACATTATGTTTTAAATTCCTGGGATAAGAACAACCCCAATTGTATACATAAACCCAAATATGTTTATAAAGGCTATTTTTCTACAATTTAAGGAAGAAGTCATTCTAAATATGTTTTTGGAAACATTAATTGATTGAATATATCATGGTAAAAATAATCCACTAATAAAAAATAATTATATTATGAATAATTTTTGATATGTTTCGGAAACATTTTATATATTAGTGAATAGTAAAAATTATTGAATTGTAGTTCAAAACTATTTTTTCGTCAAATTAAATTATAAAGAAAAATTATATTTTTAATTTGTTATATTTTTTAGATACATAATATTTAAATAAATTAAAACTATTTATGTCTTTGGGATCAATTTAATTATGTAATTGGGTATAAACATAGATAACTATTGGACATTATTACTTTAAAACTAGTTAGTTGTCCCTTCTGTTGGATTAAATTTCTATTAATTTATGAATAATTATTAATTAAAATTACCAACAATTGTTGCCATATTTTGAAAAAGAATAATTTAAAATTTTTAATATGTTCAGATTATTTTTTCACCAAAAATATTAGTGAATATTATTAAAACTGTTTACAATTATTAAGGTAAAATCAAGCTTAACAAAGGAATAAACCATTAAATTAAAGGTTGATGTGACCAATACAATTTTATAATACATTTTATATGGCCATATATATTCTATAAAATATTTATTATTTATTTTATTTGGGGTTTTTTATTGAATTTATTTATGTATAAACATGTCTATATCTAATCGGTTAAAAAAATTGCCCGTTATTCTTTTTCCATCCCTATAATTGGCCACCACCTATCCCACATCTTCAAAACATTAAAACCTACTGAATTAAAAACATTTATTCTCAAACATATTCTCAAAATCCCCCATCCCAAATACCATTAAGCATCTATTTTTAACATAAATCCTTCAATGGATGACGTTTTGGAATAGTCCAAATGATGCTTCCTGGTTAAGAGGTAAAATCTTCTCTCAATCTTACTTACATTCATTTAAATTATCCACTCAATATACCCTTATTATTATATGAATATATAAAAAATCAGTATCTAAATTATACTACTCTTTTTTTATGTTATTATTTTTCCCTAAACATATACACACCTATATCTATTTGGTAATGAACATAATGTTTCTGTGTAAGAGGATCTACTTCCTCACGAAATGATGATTTTTTATTTTTTCTTTTACCACAAATCATGGTGGCCATAAATATGTAAAATATATTTATATATGTAATATATGATATTTTAAATTTCATCATGAATTTGTATTTTTTTCGAACATGCCTTTATGCTTTCTAACTTGTGTAAATATCATAATTTTGGTTGATGAAGTGTGGACTACTGCCCCATCAATATGATATGACTAGTTAATTACATAAATTAAACATATATAATATCATTTTAATAAAAAAATGTAAAATATATAACATATATATGATTAAATAATTATAATATATATAAATATAATTTAGTTTTCATTATTTTAACTCAAGGATGAAACGATAGATGAGTTCATGAACAAGTATATCTTACGGTCTCAATGAATGATGCAATTAATTTCTAATATTCAAAAATAATGTACTACTATAAATATAAATACAATTATTATATAGGCTAATTAATTCATTGATTAAATTTTGGAGCTGATTAAACCATTATCTAGTTAATGATAAAAACAAATAACAAGTTAAAACTTACTTAGAAATACTTGGCGATTTACACATGAAATAGTCAAATTAATGAAAGTTGATCAATAATAGGTAATAAGATTATGAAATGATTATATATAGTATTTTAAACTTAAAAATTGTTATGATATGATTTATTGAAATATTTTAAACCACTATAACTGTAGAAAAATACCACACAACAAAAATGAAGGATAATATAAAGGATTATCATCTCATACTTTATATCTGTGAGATAAATGTCAAAATCACCACAAACATCTTTTGTATGTTTTATTTACTACATATTTTTTATATTATATCATTAATAATTTTATATGTTTTTTATTTTATTTTATTATAAAATGTTATTCCTTTATGGGGATGATGAGTTAAAATGTTTCAAAGTTGTGTGAGTAACATGGATGATTTTAAATATTATTTCCCTCAACCATAATTTTAATGATATTTTAATGGTATTTACTTTCAATGAAATTACATAATCATTTTAAAATAAAACCATTCATTTTTTATCCCCTAGTTATTCTTTAAAATATTGATGCATTGGTACAATTTTTCTTTTCATTGACACTTAATGTTTTATATAATTGTTTTCTAGAAATCTAGAATTTATTTCATTATTTAGTTGGAGATACTATTATTTGTTTAAATAAATTTTTATCAAACCATTTTCAAATTTTTTTATAAAATCATCTGGTAAAGATATTTTCACCCTTTTTCCATTTACCAATGGTTTCAAAGGAATCATTTTGTTTCTTTCTGAACAAGGCATTTAAAAAAAAATTAATACAAAAGGAATGTTGTTTTTACCTCACACTGCAAGTGTGGATTTAATCACCTCTTTTTATTTGAAGTTACATTTTCATGTTTGAAATGTTACTTTTTAAAGAAAATTTTTTCAATAATGATTTTAAATGAAATGTTTTTTCAATTGGTTTTTAACAATGAAAGGTTATTTTCCAAGAAAATTATATTATAAGTTCATTTTATAGTATTTATAATCATCATAAATATCCCGTTATTTTTATTCAACATGGGGTTATTTATATTTAAACCATCCATATTATTAATATGGAATGCTTATTATAAATTTATAAACATGTTTTTATTCACATTCATTTCATGGAATCTTATTTTATTCTCATGAATATTCAATATCCTATGAAAATTTAACATTGAATTTCAGACTAATTATCCTTTTCATATAAAATTGATATTATTATTTCCAAGACATTATATCATTTTACATATAGTGTATAATTTTATATTTATTTTATTATTTTGGAAAATATTGATAATTCTGTATTTTTTATTCAATATGGATATTTGATAAGGCATGTTATTTATAGTGGTTATATGATATTAAGAACTCACTTGAATGGTAATGATGGGTGGAGACTGAATGGTATATATATCATAAATTCATTTATTTTTTCTGATGATAAAAATATGTTTTCCCAATTAAATGGGTTTCAATCCTTTTGTTAAACAGTCATGGGAAATATCTTGGTAATATAGGTTTTCATGTGCCTCAGACATGATGTCCATTTAGAAATAATTTCCCCCATTTTTTTCTAGTTTCTATTAATGCATGAAATTTTATTTCGATAAATCTATTGACACATTTCCCTTTATGTTTATTTATTATGTGGCACGTGGTTCTGTTTCATGCATTTCCATATTGATCTTTCAATCCCTATTTGTTTAAATGTAATGTGTTATTATCTATTTATCATTACATGTTAATTTATTCTTATTGATTCATTATTTCATACTATTTATATACCCTAACTGAGAATTTGTTCTCACGCTTGTTATTTTTCATGTCTGAAATTGTAAAAGAAGAAATCATTGAATAAGAATTCAGGGATGTAGTTGGTTTCATTTTATTTCGTTTATTGTATGTAATTTTTATTTCCCAATGTATTATGGGTTCTGTGGAGGTAAAAAAAACATCCAAGACTGCTAAACTGATCAACCCTTTGTGATTTTGTTCCGTATAATCATGAATATGTAAAAATAATAATGCACTAACACTGGGTTTTTTGGGTCAGGATGTTACAAATTGTATCAAAGGAAGTTTCAAAACAACATTTGAAACTAAATGTAGGAAAATTATTTTAGAGATAAATATATATATATATATATATATTGAAAATATGTATATTATATTGTATTAGAATTTTGGTAAGGTAGTGATTATGTGGGTATTCCATGAAATAAATCCTCCTATGGATACTACAAATGTGCATCGGTTTGGAAATGATATACCTAGTAGTAATTACTCTTACAAGGGGTTATTGTAATAACTGATGTTGAATTAGTACAAGATTATAACCATATCAATGAACCAATTTTGACACTCCTTGGGGATACTATAAAGATAATTTACATTTTATCTACCTTCCATTATGAAGGATTTAAAATTAATGATTACACTAATTTAACCGATGGTTATGATTCTATGTTCTGTGATGCATAAATTTATGTTATATGCTATACAATATTTAATGTTATTCAACATTCACAACACATAGAGATAATATTGTAAAGACCCGAAGCTTAACGTACATGGACAATACATTACTTTTGTGGAATACTTAATACCTAACAAAAATAGACACATAAGGACCGTAATAGTTTAGTGTCTTTGGAAACTCGGAATATAATCTTCTAATCATGGTGAAAGATCTTCAACATCTCCCCTAAAGATCTTCCCCTTTTATTTTACCTAAAACCATTCTTTATACCCTGGGGAAAAGAAAACATAAAAGGGTGAGCTCAAATGCTAAGTAATGGTAAACAAAATAAAAATCAATCACATCATATTCATAAGAACATAACATTTTGGAAATCTTAACCTGTAAAAGAGATCATAATATCATAACATGGGATAAATAATAGTAGTGAAATGTAATCCCAATAATCATAACTTAAAACATGAAACTTTGTGGCATACACACATAATCATAGAGAATCATTTCATATTAGTTAAGACTCATTGCCAGGACTATCTTAGTGGACAAAGTCCCTTTCTGAACCGAGTTCACTCCACGTTTCAGTCCTGTTTCACTGAACTGGTATAACCTACCGTTCCAGCCATGTCTATCTCATGAGATATAAAATCTTTACCCAATTCATTGGAGGTAGATATAGGTCCCACCCATCTCATAATGATACCATTCTTATGTGGGCCACAAAATCATAAATCATACATCATTGCATAACCCATGTAATAAAAATGGGAATCTTAAACATCGTGACATCATAAAACAATTCATATAAGATAACATAATTCATAAAAATAATTCCATCACAAAATAATCAAATAAATGTAATAATAGGTATATAAACAGAACCCTTTATTATCTTAGATGGAAAATAATTTTGATAAAACACTTGAAAACCATTCTTGAGGAATATATCCTTTCTACTTCAAAAACATTTTTCCTTTCTTAAAATGTCATACAATTTTAAACTAAAAAAATTTGGTTAAAAATAAACATGAAAACTTGTAAAGGAAGCTTCTTGGAAATAATAATTTAAAAATCCATTCATGCCGTATAAGTTTAAAAAAACATTTTTCTCGTACTTTTGTCGGAAAAGTCAAAAAGTACCTCGTATGAAAAACGACAAAAGATTCATTTCATATCTTTTAATAAAAACTCACCAAAGGATAAAATTGAATATAAACTATTGTAGAAGGATATAAATATTACATATTGAGGAAACATTGATTTGGGTGATAAAATACACCCCAGTAAATACCAAAGTATAAACAATCTCGGATAAAAATGAGATTGTGATATTTCCCTTACCTTAGGTCCGATTTTCTTCATAAGTGTCTGAACCTCCTGTATAATGGTTTAAATAATGTCATTTACTTATTCCAGAATCATACTCATTGTTATGATTTCATATATGGTTCACTTATGACTTTATATTACCGGTTCTTGTATAAATTCCATGTTAAAGAGCATTTTGGGTAAAATTGTTTCATTTGTCGTCCGTGTTTTGACTTGTAATTATTCATATGATTACATAGATCATGATTACTTAATTACATAATATAAAACATGATTTATATATAATATATATTCAGAATATACATATGTATAATAAATCAGTAAATGGAAAGAAATACACCGTTCATGGAGACGGTAGGCCGTACGTATGCATGAATGTTGTTTTTGTTTTCTTTATTAAGATGAATGGAATTAAGTAGATGACATACCTATATATAAACATAAATCCAGTATCATTATTATTTCATATATTTTATGATTACTTATTATATGTACTTTATAATCATTCATGAATGGTTAATGTGTAGAATGAATCTCATCGCGTCGTGGAGATGGTAGTCCGTACGTACGCACGAGCGATGATATCGTTCTCATGATCATGGGACTGTATTGGAGTGTATGTATACTATTTTAGAATCAATATAACTTTAAAATAATCATATATAGTTATTATTTACACCATTATACCCATCCAAGTAAGGTGGTGGTGGAAAATAGATTTCACCACGGCGTGGAGACGGTATTCCGTACGTACGCACGCGCGGTGATTTCGTTTTCCGTAGGATGGATAGATGGTAAAATAGGGTTGTTTCATACTTATAAAAACATATCAGTATTTGAGTGATACTGATGTTATTACTTCATAATGAAACAACCTAAGAAGAAGAAGTGGAGGAAGAAATAAAGTTGAATGAATCGGTAACGGACATTACCTCTTCTTTGAAGCACCTCTTTGATATCTCCTTTTAGGGCACTAAAATTGGTCTTTGAGGAAGACCAGAACCTCTAAGATGTTTCTATGGAAGTGGAGAAGAGAATTTTTCAGGGGTTGGCCGAGCTTGAAGGCTCAAATTTGTGTGAGTAAGAGAGGGAGGAGGTGCTCTTTTATAAGGGAGGAGAGGGGCACATTTGGAAAACTAGAAATATTATTTTATTATAAAGTCATATTCGGTTTTAAATAGCTCCAAATTGATTTATTTCGAAGCTAAGGTTGGGATGGATCGAAATACTCTCATCCAATATAATTTAGGCAAGTTTAGGTTCTTCTTTTAACCTTATCATTTATATTTAACTTTAAGTAAAATAATTTTACTTTTACTGTGTCTTCTTGTTTTCTTACACTATAAGGTTAATAAACTTACTATATCAAGCCAAAAGAACCCCAAGTTGTTTATTATTAATATATATTACCTTATATAAGTCATTTGGCCGAACCTTATATTTTTAGGAATAAAATAAGAATTAATAATATAATATTTGTTTTAAAAACTATTTTATGTCAACATTGACACTATTTAGTAATTGATTTTTTTGAAAATCATATCAGAATTATTAGTTCAAAAAAGTTAATTAAATCAATAATAACATGTCATATTAACCTATAAAATTTGTGCAATTCATAAAAAGTCTCAAATTACATTTATTTGGGTATTTATAACATCAATTATGTCAATATTTCATTAATAAGATAATTACTGCATCATCATTGTGTCATAAATAAATTAAAATATAATGTCTAAAAATTAAAAATAAAATACAATTATGTAGGAAATCTTTTTATCATTCTAATGAGTATTTTTAGTCGAATTTATATTACGTATATTCCTATATTAAAAATGATTTACTTATTAAACTTTGATTTTAACTATTTTAACCCTTCTTTAAATAAATTAATAATAAATGTCCTAATCTAATCCAAGTGGGCCTAAGGGGTCATAATTTATTCCTAAGGTTGTTTTTGGTCGAATTACACTTATAAAATAGAATTAGGACATGTGTTAGGGTAGTAATAATATCATTTTTACCCTTAATTACCCTATTAACTTTTAATCGTGGGAAAACAAGTAAAAAGTTACTATTCACCAAAAATTATTTTCATCTCATTGAACCACATTTTACCTACTAACATCAACCATGTCTCTCGGATTTTTTAAATTCCACTCACAGATGCGGTAAAATTAAGTTTTATGAAATATTCATTTTTTTTACTACCACTTAGTGGTTTCACTATTCATCAAAAAATGAAAGTTTACAGAAAAATACCAAAAATTAGGCCTATGCTATATTTGATATTATGAACTAACAAATGATGCCTATTTTACCAAATTTAAAACATATCAGTTACATTAACTAATTTAAAAATTAATTCACGTCGTCAGAACAAATGGAGTGTTTTTAAGAGATAATAACTATCAAAATATTGACACTTGTTTATAACTGGTTTAAATGTGAAATTACATCCAATGACCAACATTGTATTAAATTGTAAAAATATATTCTAAATATAATTTAAAACCACTCAAATTAATAATTTATCACTATTAATTATTTCGATTAAAAAAGTTGTTTTTAATTAAAATTTAGTAATTTTCACTATTCATCAGAATATGAAAGTTATCCAAAAAGTACCAAAATTTCACCTTAGGCTAAATTTGATACTCCGAATCAAAAAATGAAGTCCATTTTGAGAGATAAAATTTCTAAAATTTTAAAAGGTGGTCATTACTATTCATAACGGATAGTTTTAATTATATTTTAATAGCATATCGTTTTTTAGTGAAACTCGGTATTGCGTACTACACACGCTATGGAGGAAGGTCGCGATTGCGCGTAATGAAAGGCAAGTCAAGGATGTGTGTTGAGAAATCTCCTTTTGGTGTAGCATACAACACAAGACATTAATGAAATTAAAAAGAATATTTTTCACAAAATCTCGGGGTGTTACATTGTACCCCCCTTAAAATTAATTTTGCCCTCGAAATTCGTCGGGGTTATAAATGGTTTACTATTCGAAAGATTCTTTGATAGAAACCCACATCGTAAAAACGAATACCAAAACCAATTTTAAAAACAAAAGTATGAAACATAACGGTTACCCAAATAAACTAATCACTGGGTTTCCACATAGGTGAAAATATGGATATGGAAGTGAAATCTAACCATCATGTTCTGATGGAGAGTGGTAGAGAACATGGCAATGGAAAAGCCAGCAATAAAAAAGCCATAAATTTGTGACGATCTAAGGTACCATCTGATTCATCGGATATAAGGGCACTAGGACAACATTTTTTTTGGTTTTCAAGATCATTTCCCTAAAGTTGAAGATTATGAATTATAATAAATATTTACTTTATTTTAGTACAATCTCACTGTTGTTCGTGATTTGAAAAATTTCCACTTCATCTCTTAAATAAATGAAGTTGAATTTGTTATTAATGAAGTGTTAATAAATCATGTGATATAATGATGGGTCATTCCATCTGTTCCAAAGAAAAGGTTAGCAAAAGTTATCAAATATACATAAGTCCATCTATCGTATATCGTTCCAAAATGGACATATACTTCATCTATCATATCAATTAATATAATAAAACTATTTTGTACTAACTAGGGACTTCTTGTAGGCCAATGGTAGGTGATAAAGGCCAGTCACACTTCGGTTGTGGGTTCGATTCCCACAGCCTTTTCCGACGCAATGGGCTGTCGCCCATCCTGCAGGTTGTCCTTTTTCTAAAACTACATTACTATAACATCACATAAATAATATCAAAAGTTCTATCCTTAAACAATACTAAATTATGTCCAACATAATCCATTCCAATCATTAGGAAATACTTCGGTCCAAGCTCATAATATAAAGAAAATGATTACTTGAAATGTCATCAACCAAGCATGTGAATACCATCATTTATCCCCCATATATCATGTTGGTCACATTCCAATCATGTGAATACCTTAATCATGTATTCTCTTCAAAAATGAATCCCCATTAAACCTTAGTGAAAACATGAATGCTGTCAAAAGTTAACTCTTTCCACATACCGAAATCCAAAAATTCTATATACTCAATCCATTTCATAACCTTCTCCTTATATCAGTCATGAGCTCATGAATACTATCAAACATTTAATTTTATCCTTATCCCTTCATTATGTGCATATCATCTATATTCCAAAAATATCTGACTATCCTTTAATGGATACTGGTACCAGTAATCATACACTTTCAAAACTCAAGGAAAGACAACATTCTAACAATCCTTAGATGTCTCTTTATTCCATAGTACCATGAGATTACTTATACAACATTACACTTGATAAACATGTAATCATTCCACTACCTTCTTAAACCATTGACTGAGCTTCAACAATTCTTTCAACTCACATATCATTTGTAGTCTCTTCATCATCATCAACATAAATACTACTCATACGGCCATACTGATTCTCTTCATGAGTCTTTCCCTTAGGGAATTGGTTTGCATAATGCCCGTACATTCGACATTTAAAACATTTAACCATTGTTGATGTTGTAGAAATACCATTATCCTTATCCATAGTGTTAACTGAACCTTTTCCTTTGCACTTACTGGCTTTGTGTCCTTCTTTTCCAAACCCATAGCATCTTCCAGTTCCCTTGAAACATTGTCCTCGATTCCTCTTCCCACATGATTTACATAGGGGAAATTTAACTTTCTTTTCTCTATGATCATCATGAAACTCCATCTTTCTCTTATTAGCCGAGTCACGAAACATACCAAATTTGAGTTTATTGATCATATTATGAGATTGCTGATTCGGAATAATAATGATGGTTGGACTTCCAAATCCCATTTCATTTGGTTTCTCATGAAGAATATCATTCCATTGTCCATAATATCCTCCATTATCGTGAATCATCTTGTTTCCAGCCATTTTCTAAAACCCAGAAAGAATAGTGTTAGAGGAAAAAATCATAATAAAGGGGGATTAACTTCAATATATAACATCTTAGGTTAAATTCTAAGATCGTTACCATAGTTCTAGGACTATATCCAATACGTATACTTATCCTTAGGGGCATCTCTAGACATACCTTAGAAATATCTCTAGGGATCTCACTAACATTTTCGCATCCTAGTTTCCAAAGGTTGACTAAACCGTTCCTCTGATACCAACTGTAGAGACCCGAAGCTTAACGTACATGGATATTACATTACATTTTCGGAATACTTAATACATAACAAAAACAGACACACAAGGACCGTAATAGTTTAGTGTCTTTGGAAACTTGGAATATAATCTTCTAATCGTGTTGAAAGATCTTCAACATCTCCCATAATGATCTTCCCCTTTTTTTACCTAAAACCATTCTTTATATCCTGGGAAAATAAAACATAAAAGGGTGAGATCAAATGCTCAGTAAGGGTAAACAAAAGAAAAATCAATCACATTAAATTCATAAGAACATATCATTTTGGAAATCTTAACCTGCAAAAGAGATCATAATATCATAACATGGTATAAATCATAGTAGTGAAATGTAATCCCAATAATAATAACTTAAAACATGAAACTTTGTGTCATACAAACATAATCATAGAGAATCATTTCTTATTATTCAAGACTCATTGCCAAGACTATCTTAGTGGACAAAGTCCCTTTCTGAACCGAGTTCACTCCTCGTTTCATTCCAGTTTCACGGAACCGGTATAACCTACCATTCCAGCCATGTCTATCTCATGAGATATAAAATCTTTACCCAATTAATTGGAGGGAGATACAGGTCCCACCCATCTCATAATGATACAATTCTTATGTGTGCCACAAAATCATAAATCATACATCATTTCATAACCCATGTAATAAAAATGGGAATCTTAAACATCGTGACATCATAAAACAATTCTTATAAGATAAAGGAATTCATAAAAATAATTCCATTACAACATAATCAAATCAATGTAATAATAGGGATTGAAACAGAACCCTTTATTATATTAGATGGAAAATAATTTTGATAAAACACTTGAACACCATTCTTGAGGAAAATATCCTTTCTACTTCAAAAATATTTTTCCTTTCTTAAAATGTCATACAATTTTAAACTAAAAGAAGTTGATTAAAAATAAACATGAAAACTTGTAAAGGAAGCTTCTTGGAAATAATGTTTTAAAAATCCATTCATACCGTATAAGTTAAAAAAACATTCTTCTCGTACTTTTGTTGGAAAAGTCAAAAAGTACCTCGTACGAAAAATGACAAAATATTCATTTCATATCATATAATAAAAACTCACCGAAGGGTAAAATTGAATATAAACTATTTTAGAAGGATATAAATATTACATATTGAAGAAACATTGATGTGGATGATAAAATACACCCCAGTAAATACCAAAGTATATACAATCTCGGATAAAAATGAGATTGTGATATTTCCCTTACCTTAGGTCCGATTTGCTTCGTAAGTGTCCGAACCTCCTGTATAATGGTTTAAATAATGTCATTTACTTATTCCAGAATCATAATCATTGTTATGATATCATATATGGTTCACTTATGACTTTATATTACCCGTTCTTTTATAAATTCCATGTTAAAGAGCATTTTGGGTAAAATTGTTTCATTTGCCATCCGTGTTTTGACTTGTAATTATTCATATGATTACTTAGATCATGATTACTTAATTCCAGAATATAAAACATGATTTATATATAATATTTATTCAGAATATACATATATATAATAAATCAGTAAATGGAAAGAAATACACCGTTCCTGGAGACGGTAGGCCGTACGTACCTATGAACGCTGTTTTCGTTTCCTTATTGAGTTGAATGGAATTAAGTAGATGACATACATATATATACACATAAATCCAGTATCATTATTATGTATTATATTTCATGATGACTTATTATATGTACTTTATAACCATTCCTGAATGGTTAAAGTGGAGAATGAATCTCATCGCGTCGTGGAGACGGTAGTCCGTACGTACGCACGAGCGATGATATTGTCCTCATGATCGTGGGACTGTATTGGAGTGTATGTATACTATTTCAGAATCAATATCACATTAAAATAATCATATATAGTCTTTATTTACACCATTATACCCATCAAAGTAAGGTGCTGGTGGAAAATAGATTTCACCACAGGGTGGAGATGGTATTCCGTACGTACGCACGCGCGGTGATTTCGTTTTCCGTAGGATGGATAGATGGTGAAATAGGTTTGTTTCATACATATAATAACATATCAGTATATGAGTTATATTGATGTTATTACTTCATAATGAAACAACCTATGAAGAAGAAGTGGAAGAAGAAATAAAGTTGAAAGAATCGGTAACGGACATTACCTCTTCTTTGAAGCGCCTCCTTGAGATCTGCTTTTAGGGCACTAAAATTGGACTTTGAGGAAGACCAGAACCACTAGGATGTTTCTAGGGAAGAGGATAAGAGAATTTTGCAGGTTTTTTCCTAGCTTGAAGGCTCAAAGTTGTGTGAGGAAGAGAGGGAGGAGGTGCCCTTTTATAAGGGAGGAGAGGGACTTCTTTGGAAAACTGAAAATATTATTTTATTATAAAGTAATATTCGGTTTTAAATAGCTAAAAATTGATTTATTTCGAAGATAAGGTGGGGATGGATCGAAATCCTCTCATCCAATAGAATTTAGACAATTTTAGGTTCCTATTTTAACCTTATCATGTATATTAACTTTATGTTAGATAATTTTACTTTTACCGTGTCTTCTTGTTTTCTTAGACTATAAGGTTAATAAACTTACTATATCAAGCCAAAAGAACCCCAAGTTATTTATTATTAATATATATAACCTTATCTAAGTCATTTTGCCGAACCTTATATTTTTAGGAATAAAATATGAATTAATAATATAATATTTGTTTTAAAAACTATTTTATGTCAATTTGGACACTATTTAGTAATTGATTTTTGTGAAACTCATAACAGAATTATTAGTTAGGAAAAAGTTAATTAAATTAATACTAACATGTCATATTAACCTAAAAAATTAGTGTAATTCATAAAAAGTCTCAAATTACATTTATTTGGGTATTTATAACATCAATTATGTCAATATTTCATTAATAAGATAATTGTTGCATCATCATTGTGTCATAATGAAATTAAATTATATAATATCTAAAAATTACAAATAAAATACCATTATGTAGGAAATATGTTTATCTTTCTAATGAGTATTTATAGTCGAATTTATCTTATGTATACCCCTATATTAAAAATGATTTACCTATTAAACTTTGATTTTAACTATTTTAACCCTTTCTTTAAATAAATGAATAATAAATGTCCTAATCTAATCCAAGTGGGCCTAAGTGGTAATATTTTATTCCTAAGGTTGTTTTTGGTCGAATTACACTTATCCAATAGAATTAGGACATGTGTTAGGGTAATAATAATATCATTTTTACCCTTAATTACCCTATTTACTTTTAGCCGTGGTAAAAAAAGTAAAAAGTTACTATTCACCAAAAATTATTATCATCTCATTGAACCACATTTTACTTACTGAAAGAAACCATGTCTCTCAGATTTTTGAGATTCCACTCACAGAAGTGGTAAAATTAAGATATATGAAAAATTCATTTTTTTTACTACCACTTAGTGGTTTCACTATTCATCAAAAAATGAGAATTTGCAGAATAATACCAAAAATTAGGCCTCAGATATATTTGATATTATGAACTCAATAATGATGTCTATTTTACAAAATTCAAAACATATCAGTTACATTGACTAATTTAAAAATTAATTCTCGTCGTCAAAACAAATGGCATGTTTTTAAGAGATAAAAACTATCAAAAGATCGACAATTGTTTATAACTGGTTTAAATGTGAAATTACATCCAATGACCAAAATTGTATTAAATTGTAAAAATATATTCTAAATATACTTTAAAACCACTCAAATTAATAATTTAACACTATTAATTATTTTGATTAAAAAAGTTGTTTTTAATTAAAATTTAGTAATTATCACTATTCATCAGAATATGAAAGTTATCCAAAAAATACCAAAATTTCACCTTAGGCTAAATTCGATACTCCGAATCCAAAAATGAAGTCCATTTTGAGAGATAATATTTCAAAAAAAATGAAAAGGTGGTTATTACTATTCATAACGGCTAGTTTTAATAATATTTTAATAGCATATCGTTGTTTAGTGAAACTCGGTATTGCGTACTACACACGCTATCGAGGAAGGTTGCGATTTCGTGTAATGCAAGGCACGTCAAGGATGCGTGTTGAATAAGATCCTTTTGGTGTAGCGTACAACACAAGACATTTATGAAATTAAAAAGAATATTTTTCATAAAATCTCGGGGAGTTACAAATATAGTGAATTAAAAAATTTAAAAAAGGATATAACAGTGAAGTATTGTATTACTACGCATCCAAAATGAAGATATTTCTCTAATGAGGAAAAAACATAACATGTATTAGAATAGAGAATGTTATGGATATATTATGGTATCTATATATGGTTATGAAAAATAACCTTTTTTGAATGGAAAAAGATATTCCATGGAGAGAATCAATTTCGCTAGATCATTTTATGATGTATAATCACCCCATAATTTACTGGGACTAATAATCCAATTTGTGGTGAGAAATGGATTATGTCTCCAGAAAATATATTTACTACATTTTAATGGTGTGAAAATGAAAAGGTTACACTTGTGTTCTGTTGTCTCAATGGTGATAGTGACCGATGTTGGTCACTAATCTATAATATAAGGGACAAAGAATAAATTGAACTAATTAAATAGAAAAAATTTATAGAAGAATTCTTCAATAATTTCATACCTTATGATAAACAAATTGGAAGAAGGGTAATTTTTTTAGATTAATGAGAAATAAAGAATAAAGTGTTATAGATTATGAATCTACCTTTAAATGGTTATCCATGTATGTTTCATATAATATATTCCACATAATATGCATGATCAAACACTTTTTTTATGTTTTTTACCAAATCATTGAAGGTTGTGGGTTTCTAAGAAAATATCATCATTTGAATAGATATGTTGATGTGCCATCAAAAAATGGAATGAGTTATCAAGATCCTATGTATTAAATATAAAACTTGAGAATAAAATAGCTTTTATACACCATGATAAATGAATGAGTAAAATAGTAAGAATTAAAAGAAGGATTTTAAAATTGTGATAAATGTGGAATAAATCAACACAACAATTATTGAACATGTTGGTATTTTTAAAAAATTGTAGATAAAAGTGTCACCATACATAATAATTGAATAAAAATAATAAAAATAATTCCATTCTGAGTTTCATATACAAGGATACGGGGAAATATGGAAATGAATGCCATTATATTTAAGACAATATACCTCAAAAGAAGCCATAGAATAATGGTCAAGCATATTTTATAGAAACAACTGATGTGTAATTATAAATATACTTCTTTATTTTTATCTATAAAAGATATTGTAAAAGTATTTTGTTTATTTGGATATCATGATATGATTTATGAAATTTGTAAGTATTTTACAACATTTCATTTTCATTAATTATATAAGATCATATGTTTCATAGAACCATGAATTTTTTTATACAGAAAATGTTTCAAGGGAAATAAAACCTCTAATATGTTCATGATGTTAATATAGTGATAAATACATGATTTAACTGGAAATGTGCTGAGCACATCATAATTGTTCAATGATTTATCGACAGTTGTCCAAATATTTTATTGAGTGATTTTACCCATTGTGGATTTCTATAATATTTCCAATAACATATTTCATACATAAGGAATTAGTAAGAATGATAATTTTCAATTAGTAGTTATAGTGAGTCATGTTATTTCTAAAATTTAAAATGAATCATGATGAAGTTATTAACATTTTTATAATGTGAAAATTTAGAGATCATCCATGATCATTAATGTTAAATGTGATGTTCATTTTTTATATTTACTACCATTCCATCAAAAGTGTAGATCATAATGTGTTTGAAAATTAAACCATTTATAAAACGGTTTAAAATAATAATTGGATGATGTTATAGTGATTAATGTATTACTGCATCATATACTGCATCATATGTTATGAGATGAAGTTGGAATAGTTCAAGTGCAATTAAAGTAAAATTTTATGTTTATCGAAACATATATTTAGTTAAATTCATATACAAGGAATTAAATCCTTATCTTTAATATATTGGTTGTGGGAGTTTTTTTTTCAATTGACATCATTTTGGATAATATTAATTACCAATACTCACACATATACTTTATTGTGTTTTGGTCAATAACTCTCGTATGTAAATTTTCTCTATAATTATAAATCCAAACATGATTGATGGAATTATTATCCCATATACATGTTTTTATTTCCAACTGATGGCATCCTATTATGGAACATACTTATGTGACCACTGTAAATTCAATTGTATCCAATTTAGAAGATGCAATGTTAACTCTTTTTTTGATAAGATTATTTAAAAACTATTTTATTATAAATACCATTATTTAGAAGGAACATTTAAAATTCCAAGGATGAAATTTAATTATGGTGGGGAAAATATAACATCCTAATGTTATAAGGTATATAGTTTTATTCAATAGAGTGCATGACATACATAACTAAGAACATAAAAAATATAATATCCCAATTCTATACTATATAATTAATATTTTAATATATTCCATATATGAAATTTCTTTTAATGAACTCATCACTGATTTTTCTAGAGTTTACCACAAGATTGACCTTCCTCGATAGATTGCCTTACACGGAAGACTGTGATACACCATATAACAATGTATTATTTAAATATTATAATTTAATATAATATGATATATACTAGAACTTAGGTTAGATGTAATAAATATTTTTATCTAAAATATGTATAGTTATAGTTTATATAAATATAATATGAATTCATTCGTTACCAACTAATGAAAGACGAAAACAAAAACTAATTGGATATAAAAATAAATACAATTATTTATATTCTTCCAAATGATTTTTTTTGTAATAAACATTATTAATTATAATTATATAAGGATTTTAATTTAATATATATATCATATATTCAATAAATTGTTTCATAATTTATTTATGATTGTTGATATTTATAAGATAAGAACAAATCATACTTTAAACATAACAAAATATTTTATATAAAAAGAATTTTTACCACCTTTTCATGGAGAAACAATTAAGAATATGAATTTTAAAATATTAAATAAATTAATATGTGAAAATAAAATTAATATTTGAAAGGGAATCTTATGAAATAGGTTAGTTTGGATTTTCCATATTTTTTTAAAACATTTAATATTTAATTAATAGTTAAAAACAATTTTTTCTATTTTAAAACATCATTTCATATATTTTATTTTTGAGACATATTATAGTTTTTATTGGTTTAAATGTTTATTAAGAAATAATTATTTTAATTAATAAAATTTTGTTTATTTTGATAAATTTCAATTAGATTTTTTCTAAGAAAACATTACAATAATTTATGTACTTTTACATTAAAACCAGAATTGTCATCCCATCAGCGAGAATAAATTTAAATTTATTTCATCCACTTATTTGGTTGGGATATTAAAAAAATATTTCATATTTATAATAATCATAATTTATATTTTATAATATTTTCAGGATATTTTATATACAAAACTATTAGTGGGGATAATTAAAATTAAAAATAATTATTCAGTTAAAATTAATGTTATTAAATGAATAAACCAACAAATTTATGTCTAAAATAACCTTGAAATGTGTCCAATACATATTTTATAGACATATACATCCCATAAATTTTCCAATATTTAGTGTTGTTGGGTTTTTTAAATGTTTTATTTAATAATATTCATACACCTGACATGTTTCCAAAAATTCCCATTAAGCCCTTTTCATTCACTATATAAATCCACCACCTCTCATAACTATTCAAAACACTCAAACCACAAAGATTAAGCCAATATATTCAAAAATAGATTCACAAAATCCATCCCTTTTTCCTTCATGCCTATATTTGTGCATAAATCTTTCCATGGATGCCTTTTCGTATAAACCAAATGATGTTACCCAATTAAGAGGTAATGTATTATCTCAAGTTTTTTGGATTCTTTTCCATTATCTTCTCCCTATAATAATCTTATTATATTTTTACATAACAGCACCAGTATCAAAAAAATACTAGGATATTTTTTGATATTTTTTTACATATGTGTACATTAACTTCCATCTAATGTATAACAAATATACTATTTTTATGTACGATGAACTGATGCCTCACAATACAAAGATTATTCATTTTTCCCTTACCATATCTCATGTTGGATATAATTTTATACACTATATTTATATATTATATATATTATATTTATAATGTATGAATGATTATGTAATTTTTAGTTATAAAATTTCATTATACTTTCCATATTGGGTAAATATTCAAATTTCGTTCGAGAAATTGGGGTCTAATGCCCCCTCAAAGAGATATGACTCATCCCTTCCATACAAGGAACATATAAATGATTGTTTTAATAAATATATATAAAATATATAACATATATATGATAAATGAATTATAATGTACATATGTATCATTTGATTTTTATTGTTTTAATACAATAATAAAATCAATGTAGTGTTCATACATAAGAATGGCCTACCGTCTCAAGGAACTATGTAAATAATTTATAATCTCCAAACATAATCGACCACTCTAAATTAATATATTCTGAAAACATTTTATAATAAAGTCGTGGATTACATTATAGATATGATGAAGAAGATAACTCTTTAATGATAACAACAAATAACAAGTTAAAACATACTCGAGAAAACATTGAAATTAACAGCAAAAATAGTAAAATTAATGTCAATTGTTAAAAAATGGGCAATGAGATATTATAAGAAAAAAATGTATGGTATTATAAGCATGACTATGGTTACTGTATTAGTTATTAAGATATTTTAATCCACTAAATATAAGGTTAAATACAACTACTCAAAAATGATTGATAAGGTAAGTGATTCTCATATAACATTTTACATCTGTGAGATAAATGTCAAGTTACCCACATATATAATTTTTTATGGTGTATCTATGGAATATTTTTTATTGTATATAATTAGAATTTTAATATTCATAGTATTTTAAACATCCTTTACTATTATTACAACTAATTTATTTTTCATTAAAATTTATCAATGTGGTGTGGGACATATTATAATGTTTATCTATTATTTTCACCTACAATAACATTAATGATTTTTAAATTATATTATTTATTGAGAAAATTATATATTCAATTTAAAAAAACATATATTTTATCTTCTCTAGTTATTCGTCACCAATTTTCATGTATTATTATAACTTTGATACACTTTGGTACTAAAAAGGTTTTTGAAAATGTATTTCCAAAAACCGAACATTATATCAATCTTTAGTCGGGGAAACTATTTTCTTAGAAAATTCGAATTTTATTTAAAAAATTTGAAAACTGTTTTTGAATAAGTTTAGTAAATTCATTTTTAACCATTTTGACCTTTACCAATGTTTTGAAATGAATATTATAATAGCATTCAAAACAACGATTCTTTCTAAATATTGGATTATGTAAATGGAATAATCATTTTACATCGTATGACAAGCATATATATAGTCACTATCATTTCGTTGAAGCTTCCATTTCATGATTGAGAGGTTACAATTTTAAATAAAAAAATTTCAATAATATTATCAGGTAAATTTTTTTTGTTAATAAAATGATATTTTTCATGTTTTTTAAATGAATTTTTTATATTTTTTCTAAAAAATAACAACAACAAGAATTTTTTACTCCAATAAGGATTTATTGTGTTGAAAAAATTTTTATTCTTTCTATTGGTTGTTTAATGTTGATTTATCCAACAATAGTATTAACATTCACATCCTTTAATATAATGTTTTTCCCATCAATATTCAATTTCATATTATAATTCAACATTATATTTCTCTATAATTATCCATTTCATTTATCGAGGATATTAATATTTCATAAACCATATAGTGTTTTACATACGATGTCTATAACGATAGTTATTCGAGTATTTGGGAAATATTTATAATTCTATATTCATTATTCAATAGGGTTATTTAAGAAGGAAAATTATTTATTTTTATTATTAAATATGAAGAATTCTTTGGAATGGTAATGATGGCTGCAGCCCATAAATTAGTAAGAACCACAATGTATTGATAAGATAACATGAGAAAAATAAGTTAGTCAAATTTATCTGATTTTTATCCATAGTTTTAACCATATTGTCAAATTTCATGACCAAATAATTTTTCAGGTGTCTTAGGACTGATTTCCATTAAGAATGAATTTTTCTTATTTAGTTCTAATTATTACTAATCAATTATATTTTTTTGATGAGATATATATAGATACATTTAATTTCATGTTCTCTGATTATTTTTTATGAGTTTTAATGTCATACCTTTCCATATTGATTTTTGTTATCTAGTTTTTTTGAATGGCATGTGTTATTATCTATATACCTTTCTGTGTTAATTTATTTTGATTAATTTTTTATTTATTCTTTATTATATACCCTTACTATGAATGTTAGGTCACCCTTATTTTTTTTATTTCAATAGGTAATGATGAATAAATATTTGAATAAGCATTCATGGATTTAGTATATATCATTTTATTATATATCTTCATTATATTTTATATTTCCCAATTTATTATGGGGATCATGTATATAATACAGATCTTGAAAGCTACTAAACTAATTGGACATTCGGTATATAATTCCATGTAATCATGACAATGTAATAAAACAATGCACTAATGTCATGTTTATACAGTATGGTCATTATAATATACTCATTATGTTTTATATACATTTGATGCTATTATGATTAAGTAGGTAATAATCAGTATAATAATGTATGTTACTAGAAACAAGTAATAATTAATTATTAAGATTAAACAAAATGCACCAATGTGTAATATAAATAAGTTAGACTCATTGATAATAAAAAATTAATTCTATTTACAGGAAATTCTATATATTGGAAATAAAAATCTAATACATGATGATATTTGTTGGTCGGAGTGGATACTCAAGAGGGGGGGGGGGGGTGATTTGAGTTCTAATTAATATTTCTATTAAAAATATTTCTCTGAAAATCCCCCAATTTAAAAACAAAGTTAAACTATAGTGAATCTATAAAGAGTGTAAAGGGTCAATTAGTTTCTCAAAGATTGATTAGGTCTCAGTTAACTTAATTTGAAGATTAAATTAACTTTTGAAACAAACATACTGTTTTACAATAAGTATAAACACGTTCTAATTTAACATTCAATGTAGCTTTAAAATAGTTTTGTATTTCAAAGTAATAAGCAGTGATATATATATATATATTTGTAACACTTATAGACTTAAAATATAAGCACAGCAGAGTTAACCAAGAGGTTCAGTCTCAAGTCGAGACTTAGTCTTCTCAAAAATTTATATAAATTGATCCACACCCTGGATCGGGGGTAAAAAACAGTACACTACTGTCCAGGTACAAAGACCTCTACCACAGTTCTTGGTGGGAAAATCAAACAATAGCACATAGGCTATTCAGGTCTTACTCGACCTCTACCACCATTCACAGTGGGAAACAAAATAGTTATGGAGTTTAAGAGAGGATTTAAGAATCCTACAGTTTAGCACAGGAGACAGTGTGTGTGTAATGTAAACATGATACACACACTCCACATAATGTAAATAAAGAATCACTAAGATTAGTATGATTGAGTTTAGAAATGATTTTGTGATTAGCAGTGCATCTCTGGACTTGTTTGGTTTATTAGAATAGCTTCTGAGTCCTTCTCTGGTTTTTCTCAGAAAACAGAGTGTCATTTTCTTCTTTGTTTCTTGGTCCAGCTTAGCATCCTGAGTGCATGAAATGATTGTTGTAGTTCTTCACTCAAGATGCAACTTGTATTCTCATCTAGAATAAGTTTCTTCGTTTATGTCCAACATTCTTAGAGTATGGATGTAGACTAGAGAAGACAAAAATAATCGACATTTGAATGCTTGTTCAGCTCTTCTTCTTTCACCCTTTGTGTGTCTTCTTTTTGATTTTTCAGAAGTCTCATATGCATGTGTTTCTTCTATCTTTTCTTAAGTGTTCTCTTTACATCACTTTATAGGTTTCAGCTTCGGTAGAAAAGAACAATCTCCTTTTTCATGGGTACTAGGTACAGATCCCTGACATGCAACAGAAACCATTAAATAACATTAACTGCATTAAAACAATCAAATGTAACTGTTAGCTAAATAAATAAATAGTATAAAGTGTATAGGGTTTGACTGGCCGGTCAAGCATTAATAGCGTTTTATTGGTAGACGTGCATGGTGGACATTGTCGTAGAACCTTCCATCGGTAGCTCTTTTGAACTTGCAATTGTAGCTCATATACCGGTGAATTTAGCTCCATCGGCAGTTATCTCTCCATCGATAGCTCTTTGCATCAGTAGCAGTTTGCACATATCAGTAGACTTACACTATCAGTAGACTTCTATCGGTAGACTTCTGTCTATCGGTGGATACGGTCTGTTCTGTATCGGTAGCTCGGTAGAATGGATCTATCTGAAGTCTTCCTCATATCGGTAGCTCTGGTTGTCTGTCGGTAGCTCTGTACATATCGGTGACCTTAGTGTATATGTGACTCTGTTTATCGGTAGAGTCAGTCTCTCGGTAGACCGAGTACCAGTAGATTAAACGCAGATCAATGACTAAATACTTATCTGTTTCAAACACAACATATCAAAATGGGTTAGAATTATTTCAGAAATTATATAAACATGGATAAACAAAGATTAAACTATCTCAGGGATTATTTTAATATTATTATCATATTGCGCATAGATTGAAAGAATTAATATATAGAAAAACATTTGATCGAGCTTATCAAAGTATATTAAAGCATAATTGGGTTTATCAAAACATGTGAGGTCAACAATCTTCCCCTTTTTGATAATCACAACTTATGATATTATCAGTTTAAATAAATTCAGAGGATATATAATTATGCTAAATTTTCTCAGAGAAAACAGTATGGTATAAAACATACTCTATCAGATATATAATTAAATATATCATAGAATTTCAGAGAACTAAAAGAAATGATAACAGAGGATGAGATAAAATACAATTATTTGAGAGGATTAAATTCAGAGGTATCAAAGAGGCAAAACATGATATCTCTTAGATAAATTTTTTTCCCTTTCATTAATATTTAACCCCCTTTATGATCCTTAAAAAGTGGGAAATGATAAAAAGAAGTGGAATAATAGGAATAGAAGAAAATCACTTGTAATAAAGGTGAAAAATAAGTACAAAGACAGAAAACAAAATACATAGGATTCCTATCAAATAGTCCAGCTACTGGATCAATCCACATCCTCAATGTGAGATGTGCCCTTTGGGTCAGAAGAGGATTCAGGTGGTGAGGATTCAGGTAAAGGCTTAGGAATTCCTAAAAAGACCATAGGAGGCTGAGCAACTGATACTGTGCCTGGCCAGTATTGAGTAGTCCTTTGTGTGATCATAGGTGTTAGGATTCGAATGTGTTGAACAAGAGTCATCTGAATTGGAGAAGCAGTGGAGGCAGAGGCAGGCAAAGAAAGAAGGACAATTACGGGCCAGTCATCAACATGCAGAAAGAGAAGCAAAAGATTCCTGAAATCCATAATGATTCCTCCCCCTCTCTCCATTGCAGATATAAATTCATCTTTGTTCTCCACAAACTTTTCCAAAGCTGGAGTCAATTCTCTCATCTTTCTAACTTGTTTTCTAAAGGCTTGATTGACAGGAGGCACATCCATATTCTCAATCAGAAGCTTAAAATGACTGGTCATTTGGGTCTTTGTGTAAATTTTTGAGAAACAGGAGTCCACATTTTCTTTCAATTCATGTTGAGAGGCAGAGGCTTCTCTCATGCAGTCTTGGACTATCTTCATAATTTCTCTTGCTGAATCTCTGGTAGAGAGAACAACTCTGGTCAGTTCAGATGAGTCCGCAGAGCCACTGGTTGAGGTAGAACCAAGATCCTCTTTCATCACCGATCGAATTTGATTCAAGTCCATCGATGGTTTAGATGCAAGAGAACCAATAGAGAAAGATATAGTATATTTGAAGCTTTTGATCAAACCACTTATAAGATTTTGAACTTCGGAATCTTGGGTTTTAATATTATCTTTCATAGATGTTTTGAAACCTTGAAATACTAAAACCATCTGACTTATAATACTCTTCACTTAAGATAAGTCCTTATCTGCATGGGATTTTGAGCTCATGTAAGAGTCTAAAGAAACATCATATTCCATTAAAGCATCAAGATATGCTTCAAGTCTAGAATCTTGAGCCTGGCATTATTTATCTTCTTCAACTATTTCGCCCATAATGATTGTTAAATTGCATGCAAGAGATAGTTCAAAAGATCTTTCCAGCATAACCATCTATTCAGAAAAATTTTGATTCATCTTAGCAACTGAGGCACTAAAACATTCTTTCAGCTCATCGCTTGAGATATCAATATCACCCTTGGTAACCAAATCAGTATGTGCAACTACTGCAGATTCACTTTCAATGGATAAACTGACCACAGCATCAGTCATAACTGGTTGAATTGAAGATACCAGAGAAAATTCCATCTTCTTTACCTCTTCCACAATGTTGTACTTATGATTTTTCTTTAACGTATCTAGTTCATGCATTCTGACCACATCTTCAGGTAGCAATTCAGTCTCAACATCATAAACAATTTTAGGTCTATTGTGAGATGCCTAATTATCTGAATATGAATAGTTTAAACCACAGACTATAAAACTAGGGTCTTCTGCCCAATTATTAAAACCAATAGCCACTGTGACACTTCCAAATTTAGATTGATGCTCCCCTCAATGGGTACATCCTCAATTAGAATAACAACATTCTCAACATCATTCACAATAGCATCCTTAGCAGGTCTTTCATCCGGAGGAGAATCTTCCTCTATCAATTCCATTACTTCAGCAGCAGGAGAGTCTTCTGGATTAGGTAAGGGTATGTCAACTTCATTTTTCTTCCTCAGTAGGTACTAATGTTTGTTCAATCACTGGACTTAGACTCAAATTAGTTGTCATTGATGTTTCACTCTCATGAACATGTTCTTCATTTTCTACAGCAGCCACTTAAACAGCTTCTTCCTTATCTGATATATGTTTAACTAGATTTTCAGGAGCTGGGCTAGGAGAGAAGTCAGGGTCTATTCCTTCATCAGCAGAGGACTCATCCTCTTCTGAATAATGACTATATTCTGGATCCTCTTCATCAGGTCCCAGACCTAGATCCCTCATACCATTGGTCTTGAAGGATGAGTCATAGGATTAAACTTTTCATACATCCTCTGGTCATCATTGACCGATTCTCCTCTCCAAGGGTTCCAGTTTATTTTCATGTACTTACAAACTATGGTTGTGATACAGAAGTTATTCTTCAGTACCACTATATCATCTTGAGACTCATCAACCCCTTTCACCTTGATCATCACAGATATTAATTTAGCAATAAATAGGGCATTTGTCTTTGATTTCAGTCTTGTCATATGTTCCATCTAGAGCATCAGCAATCTGCATAAATTGACCTTTACACAATGTCTTCAGAGGTGAAGTAGATAGATATCCTGATATCTCAAATTGGAAAAGTCTCATCTCCTCGGTATCAAGACATGTTGAAAAAATTTGAACAGAAATCTGTTCTCTCCATCCATCTCTACAGCAACTACTTGTCTTTGACTTCCATCACTGGTCAGCTCTTCCAAAGCAGTCTCATAATAAAAAATTTCACTGGTAGGTGGAATGGATCTCGCGACATATCTAGATACTCCTTCATGTGGAACATTCAAGCACTCAACCCATTCAACAGATGAGAACGACATCTCCTTTCCATTTACAAAATAATTTACTAGATTTTTTTTCTCTAATTCTTCAAAGGTTACAAAATCGTAAGACTGTTTAAATAATTTTGGAAAGTAAGGACCATTTTTATTTGAAAAACACTCTATCTATTTTTGATCTTAAAATACATCGAGCACTATGGACCTACTAGGTATCATCCATTCAATACGCAGTTCTTTTTCAATCACAATAACTCGATTTTGCAGATGAGGATTCACTGGTCGTCTCACCGACCTAGTTCTAGCAACACTTCCACTACCACTTGCATCTTGCTTGGTCCTTTGCTTCTTTGTTTTATGCTCAACATAGTCATCCATAATGGTAGGAAGTTTGGTTTTTTCCATCATTGGTTCGAAGGATTTAGGGTTCTCAAAGGATTCGGGAGCTAAGGTTCGAAGGTTATTTTTTGAGACTCGGTGGATTTTAAAGTAGCTCGGACATCAGTTTTATCATTTAGGAATCATAAAAAAACAAACAAAATGAAATAAAGTAAACGATTTAGATTATGGTGTCAGACATAATTTTTAAAACATCGCCCACATCGGTGAGAATTTCTATCAGTGAGGTTTTACATCAGGGAGGTTACATTCGTGAGGTTACATCGGTGAGGTTACATCGGTGAGGTTAAATCGGTGACGTTACATCGGTGAGGTTACGTCAGTGAGGTTGCATCTGTGAGGTTACATTAGTGAAGTTAGCTACTGATTGAGATTAAACATTCCTAACTCGTGTCTAATGTAACATAACCTATCCGAACTCAATGGTTTAGTGAAAATGTCCGCTAATTGATGTTCAGTGCCTATAAAATCAAGAGTAATATCACCCTTCTGGTAATGATCTCTCAAGAAATGGTGCCTTACATCAATCTGTTTGGTCCTGAGTGAGACACAGGGTTTTTCGAGATATTTATTGCAGTAGTATTGTCACAGTTGATTGAAACATGCCTAAAGTCATATCCATAGTCCAAAAGAGTGTGTTTCATCCACAGAATTTGTGCACAGAAACTACCAGCAGCTATGTACTCTACTTCGGCATTGGATAATGCTACATAATTCTGCTTTTTACTACACAAAGATACTAAAGACTTTCCAAATAAATGACATGTTCCTAAAGTGATCTTTCTATCCAACTTGCAACCAGAAAAGTCATCATCTGAATAACTCATTAACTCAAAGGGTTGTCCTTTTGTGTAAAATAAACCAATGTTTATAGTATGTTTAATATATTTAAAAATTATTTTAACAGCAAGTAAATTCGATTCTTTTGGATTAGCCTGAAATCTTGCACACATACACACACTAAACATAATATCTGGTCGACTTGAAGTAAGGTAAAGTAAGCTTCCAATCATACTTCTGTAATTGGCTTGATCCAATGATTTCCTAGTTTCATCTGCATCCAATTTACAAACAGTACTCATAGGATTTTCACTTTCCTTAATACTATCCAAACAAAAAAGTTTTAAAAGATCATTTGTATATTTACTTTGATTCAAAACAATACCATTTTCATTTTGAAACACTTGAAATACAAGAAAATATTTATGTTCTCCCATTAAGCTCATTTCAAATTCATTTTTCATAATCTTTGAAAAATCAGTACATAGAAAATATTTAGAAGATCCAAAAGTAATATCATCAACATAGATTTGAACTATTAAAACATCTTTAGAAATCCTTTTAATAAAAAGAGTTGGATCAGCAATCCCTTTAGTAAATCTTTTTGAAATAAAAAAATTACAAAGTCTATCATACCAAGCTCTTGGATCCTGTATTAAAACATATATAGATTTAGAAAGTTTAAAAACGTGAATTAGAAAATGAGAACTAGTAAATTCATGTGGTTGTTCAAGAAAAACATCTTCAACAATAAAACCATTTAGAAAACACTTTGACATCCATTTGATATAACTTGAAATTCAGATGAGCAACATATGCAAGTAAGATCTTAATGGCTTCTTATCTATCTACTAGTGAAAAAGATTTCTCATAGTCTATTCCTTCTTGTTGATTATATCCTTGTGAAACTAGTCTAGATTTGTATCTAACTATGTTTCCAGACTCATCAACTTTGTTTCTAAAAACACATTTTTGCCTATTGTTAAATTGTCCTTAGGTCTGTCAATTAATTCCAAGACTTTGTTTCATTCAAATTGATTTAACTCTTCTTGCATAGACATTTCCCAAAATTCATCATTGATAGCATCATTCATATTTTTAGGTTCTAGCTGTGAAAAAAAGGCTTGATGTTCAACTTGATTTCATAGAGAATCTCTGGTCGGTGTCCCTCTATCAAGATTACCAACAACAGCATCCAAAGGATGAATATTTAGAATCCTTGTTAATCTAGTAAATGTAGGACCTGACATTAGATGTTCATCTATAGGTTCAGGTTCTATAGCAGAAAATTCTGGATTATGTTCAGAACTTGATGTTTTTACAGTAGGTTCTTTAGTTTTATTATTAAGGTCCAGAATACATAAATCTTCCTCAAGATTTTCAAGTGAGGTTTTAGGCTCATGTGGATCAGTTTCATCAAACATGATGTGAACAGATTCTTCCACACATTTGTTTCTTTTATTAAATACTCTATAGGCTTTTCTAGTTAAATAATAACCATGAAAAATTCCTTCATCACTCTTAAAAGAAAACTTATCTAGATTATCCTTTATATTAAGAATGAAAACATTGCATCCAAAGACTCTAAATTAACTAACTTTAGGTTTTCTATTATTCCACAACTCAAACGGGGTACTCGTAAGAACTGGTCTAAATAATACTCTATTAATAATATAACATGTTGTACTCATGGTTTCAGCCCAAAATTAAATAGGCTGGTCATATTCATTAAGCATGGTTCTAGATATTTCTTGAAGGGTTCTATTCGTTCTTTCTACTACACCATTCTACTGAGGTGTTCTAGAAGTAGAGATGTTTTGACTATAGCCATTGTGTGAGCAATAAGATTCAAATTCATGATTTTCAAACTCACGGCCATGATCACTTCTTAGAGTTTTAATCTTAAGTCCACTAAGATTTTCTACAGATTTGGAGTATTTAATAAAGTAAGAACATGCTTCACTTTTGTGAGCTAAGAAGTATACCCAAGTATATCTAGAAAAGTCATCTACTAGAACATAGACATAGTGCTTCCCATTTAAACTAGAAACTCTTGATGGTCCAAACAAGTCCATGTGAACAAAATCGAGAGGTTGAGAAGTTGAATCTTCTTTCTTTGATTTAATAGAATATTTATCTTTCTTTCCCTTTTGACAGGGATTACACACTTTGTCATTTGGGAATTTAAGATTGGGTAGGTCTCTAAATAAGTTCTTTCTAGTTAGTTTTCTATGTGAATAGATGTTGTAGTGTCCTAATCTTCTGTGCCAAAGCCAAGACTCATTATGAAAATCATTTAAACAGGTATCATTTTCTTTAGCTAAAGAATTTAAATCAACTGCATAAAAATTATCATTTCTGAAAGTAGAAAATACTAAAACTTTTTTCATATTAAAAACACTGCAGGAATCATTTTCAAACATCACATTAAATCCATCATCACATAATTGAGAAATACATAACAGGTTATAATTAAATCCATCAACAAATAAAACATTAGAAATTAAAATTGATCAGTGTTACCAATTTGGCATAGGCCAATGATCTTTCCTTTAGAATTATCACCAAAGGTGACATGTCCTCCGTCAACCTTTATTATACTTTTGAATCATGAATAATCTCTAGACATATGTCTTGAACATCCACTATCCAATTACCATACCTTCTTGTGAGAACTCTTTAAGCATGTTTCCTACAAAACAGATTTAGATAGAAAATGATTTTGGTAAATAGATCTTCTTGGGTCTAGAAAGGTTAGCAATCAAAATATTAGGTACCCATATTTGTTTTATGGGTATCATATAATTTATATAGTCAATAGATTTTGAAAGACAAACTTTATTTTACCTATAACAATATAAATAACTGGTTGAAGCATATGAATTTCGAGAACTAGAATAAGCATGATTTTGTCCAGACTTAGGAATAAATCAAGTTTTAGTGAACTGTCTCTGCCGAGGTTGATATCCCAAACCAGTAGTGTATTTAGGTTTTACTTTTTTTACCTAACATTTGAGTAATTGTTCATTTTCCATTTGTAAACTTCTCTAAGTCATTTCTATGTTTCTCAATTGACATTTTCAGTTCAGTATTTTCCTTTAACAGTTGATCATTCTTCTCTTTTTCAATAGTAATTTTGGTTTTAACAGTAGTAGTGAGAGCATGTTGTTTCTTTAATGATTTGAATTTATCCTTATGTTCATTTCATGACTCTTCCAGCATATTGCATCATTCAAATAATTCCTTCCTAGTCATGTTTTTTGAATCATAATCAAATTCTGCATCATCTTCAGAATAATATGAATTTAAAATGGCGGTATCTAAGGTTACCTCAGATGTGTTGGTCATTAAACACATGTTGGAATGATTCTTCTCTGAATCAGAAACATTAGATTCACTTGTGCTATCTTCAGATGCAATCCAGGTATCCTTCATACCTTTCTTGTACTTATTGTCCTATTAATCATATTTCTTTTTGACTTCTAACTTTGGACATTCATCTTTGATGTGTCCTTTCCTTTTGCACTCATAGCAGACTATTTCATCATTCTTTTGATCTTTCTTCCAATCCATATTCCATTGTCCCTTGTTGTCATACTTTCCGTTGTAGTTAGATTTCTTGAAGAATTTATTCTTCCTATAAAACATCTTGAATATCCTAGATATTTGAGCCATCTTAGCATCACTATCTGAATCAGAATCTTCACTGGTTGAACTCTCAGTAGGTATTTTCATTTTCTCCTTATCATTACTTTTAGAGGTAGTAGACTTGAAATCTATATATTTTATCTTATGTTCATCATCTTCCTCCTTATTCACTTTGAGTTCTTCCACATACATCATTAATTTACCAATAATCTCCTTTACTAGAAGTGCACCAATGTCACATGACTCTCTGATTGAGACAGAGGTTTCTCTCCATCATTCTGGAAGACATCTTAGTATCCTCATAATTTGTTCCTTTGCTGAAACAGCTTTACCAAGGGAACTCATTGTATTGACTATCTCATTAAACCTTAGATACATATCAGAAATAGGTTCATCAGTTTTCATATTAAAATTGTCATATTTAATAGTATAATTATTCGATCTCATTTATTTAACATTGGTGGTTCCTTTATGAGAAACACCCAAAGTATCCCATATTTAAAAGGGAGTTTTACAAGCAGAAATTCTATTAAACTCTTCATCTCCTAATGGACAGTACATAGAATTCATAGCTTTACAATTATTATTGTAAGCAGGCTTTGTACGTTCATCCCAAGTTGTTCTTTCAGTTTCTGGAATTTTATATTGAGACTCTATAGCAGTCCAAATATCAAAACCCATACATTCTAAATGAATTTTTATTTTCAGTTTCCACTGGTCATAGTTTGTGCCATTGAAGAAAGGAGTCCGGTTAGTAGCATCGCCTTCTATTCTATTATCCATAACTATATTTTAGAAAATAGTTTTAATGAGATAATAATTTAGAACTAACAGAAATTTAAAATCATTAAAGATGCAACTAAAATCACAGTTGAAAAACTGAGTATTTCAAAAATCCTTGAACAAAAATATTCCTCTTATACTAAATGTTAGTTGGAGTGGATACTCAAGAGGGGGGGGGGGGTGAATTGAGTTCCAATTAAAATTTCTGTTAAAAATATTTCTCTTAAAATCCCCCAATTTGAAAAGAAAAAGATAAAATGTATTGAATCTATATAGAGTCTGAAGGTTCAATTAGTTTCTCAAAGAATTATTAGGTCTCAATTAACATAATTTAAAGATTAAATTAACTTTTGAAAATAACATACTAGTTTACAATATGTATAACCACATGCTAATTTAACTATCAAATTATCTTTAAAATAGTTTTGTATTTCAAAGTAATAAGCAGCGATATATATATATATGTAATTCATATAGACTTAAAATAAAATCACAAAAGAGTTAACCAAGAGGTTCAGTCTCATGCTGAGACTTAGTCCTCTCAACAATTTTTATAAATTGATCCAAACCCTCAATCAGGGTTAAAAATCATTACACTACTTTCCAGGTACAATCACCTCTACCACAGTTCATTGTGGGAAAAAAATACAATAGATCACTGGATGTTCATGTCTTACTCGACCTCTACCATCGTTCATAGTGGGAAACAAAAGAGTTATGGATTTTATGTGAGTATTTAAGAATCCTCTAGTTTATCACAGGAGAGAGTGTGTGTAAAGTAAACATGATAGACACACTGCTCAAAATGTAACGAAATAATCACTAAGAGAAGTATGTTTGAGTTTAAAAATTCATTAGTGATTAGCAGTGCAGCTCTGGACTCGTTTGGTTTATCTGAAAAGCTTCTGAGTCCTTCTCTAGTTTTTCTCAGAAAACAGAGTGTCATTTTCTTCTTTGATTGTTGGTCCAGCATAGCAGCCTGAGTGCATGAAACATTTGTTGTAGTTCTTCACTCAAGATGCAATTTGTGTTCTCCTCTAGAATAAGTTTCTTCGTGTATGTCCATGATTCGTGGAGTATTGATGTAGACTAGAGAAGACAAAAATAATCCACATTTGAATGCTTGATTAGCTCTTCTTCTTTCACCCGTCGTGTGTCTTCTTTTTGCTTTTTTAGGAGTCTCATATGTGTGTGTTTCTTCTATATTTTCTTAACTGTTCTCTTTCCATCACTTTATAGGTTTCAGCTTCGGTAGAAAAGAACAATCCCGTTTTTCATTGGTAATAGGTATGGTTCCCTAACATGCAACATGAAATAATTAAATAACATTAACTACATTAAAACAATCAAATGTAACTGTTAGCTAAATAAATAAATAGTATGAAGAGTATAGGGTTTGACTGGTCGGTCAAGTATTAGTAGCGTTTTATTGGTAGACGTGCATGGTGGACTTTGTCATAGAACCTTCCAACTATAGCTCTTTTCAACATGTATTGGTAGCTCATATACCGATGACTTTAGTTCCATCGGTAGTTGGCTCTCCATCGGTAGCTCTTTGCATCAGTAGCTGTTTTAACGTATTGGTAGACTTACACTATCAATAGACTTCTATCGATAGACTTCTGTCTATCGGTGGCTATGGTCTGTTCTGTATCGGTAGCTCGGTATACTGGTTGTATTAGAAGACTTCCCCATATCGGTAACTCTGGTTGTCTGTCGGTAGCTCTGTACATATCGGTGACCTTATTGTATCGGTGACTCTGTCAATTGGTAGACTAAGGCTATCGGTAGACTGAGTACTAGTAGCTTAAACGCAGTTCAGTGACTAAATACTTATCTTTTTCATACACAACATATCCAAATGGGTTAGAATTACTTCAAAACTTATATAAACATGGATAAACAAAGATTAAACTATCTCAGGGATTATTTTAATATTATCATCATCTTGATCACAGATTGAAAGAATTAATATATAGAAAAAAATTCGATTGAGATTATCAAAGTATATGAAAGAATAATTGGGATTATCAAAATAGGTGAGGTCAACAATATTTATATCATCTAGGCCTTATGAAAATAAATTTTAATTGATGGATATATATACACAATAATCCAATTTAATGCAATATTAATTAAAATTCATATGAGACCAATCAGTTAATCAAATAGATATATTATGTAATCTCTAGCCTTCACCAAATTTCCAATTTATTATTTATATATCAAATTATCAATTTAATTGATGAATAATACGGTGTACCAATAGATAGCCATTTCGATGATATAATATATATTATCAATAATTCTCTTGTAAATCAAATAAAATTAAAATTAAAACACCATATATATAATTTTTATGTTATTTATGTAATAATAATGTAATTGATACCAAGAATATGGATATATAATGTAAATGAATGGTTAAATGATAATATTAATTTTAATGTTTTAAAATATAGTTAATGAATAATTTTTTTCAATAATTTGAATATCAATACATTCAATAGTCAGATAGATCATTAAAAAATTAGAGACATAATAAATATATAATCATTAAAATATATCCCCAGTGATGTATATGAAAAATAATAGATTTTTTTCATTGAAGAGTTGAAATACCATAAAATTTTAATTTAAAAATTCTTTAGTAAAATACCCCTTTTAATTTGGAAATACATTTTCTCGAAAATAAATATATTTTATTATGACAAAATATAATAAAATTTATCATCGAAACTATTAATATAGGTATAAAAAAGATTAATGGTCAGTATGGAATGAAATTTTGTCTTTTGAGTATATAAAAACAGTGATTCATCTCACATTTTTGGTTTATAATAAAAAAATATCCTTGTTCTATGAATGAATATAATATTAATTTTAAACAATTAAAAAGGAAAGCATGTTTAATATTTATATAAAAATTAATTTAACATTAGTATTAAAAACTTTCCAAACATTTTGAAAAAAATATAAGGATTGAAGAAGGAAATTCCAATCCATGTTGATAAACAATGGGGTTTTTTTAAAAACAATCTTTTTGTATATTATGTATTTAAAATTGGAAAATGAAAAGAATTTTTTTATCGAAATTGCCATATATTTAGAAAAAATATTATATTTATGATTTAAATATCAAATAATTCTCATAGATGAGACTTAAATGTAATCAATCATTCATAATGATTAAATTTGGAAATAATTTATTTCCCCTTTGGTATCATTTCAATCATAACCCTCATGAGAGAAATAACATCAAATGTTACATTAAATTACTTGAATTAAAATATATTCATCATATAACTAATGGATACTGAAATTAAATACACATAAAACTAATATATTGGTTCATAATATCAAACACATCTGAATGCAGTGGAAACTAAGAAGAAATATCTTAAAAATGAGACAACCATTGAAGTATGAATTAATAAATAAATTGATTTTATTTATCAAATATAAGTACCCAATAATATGTATAAAAAATTAATTACAAAAATAGTGTTAAAATATAAAATATAATAAAGAAGTAACATAACCCTATAAAAATAAATTGAATTATGGAACCCCTTATAACCGAGTAATATTCAGGTAGAATCCCCTTGAATAATATAATTTGAATTGTTACATAGAAAACCATGAATTATAAAGGAATTATGATATAACATGTATATGGGTTATTATATAAATCATATAAAATATTTTATTTACTTTGATCTAAAATATGACTCAATGAAGGGAAATTGAGATGGTATCCCTTACCACATGCCTGACTCGTCACAATTTTTTTTATCATCCTGAATAATAAACTTATTCTAATTAGTTACATTATTAAGATACATTATCACTTTTATTATTCATCTTATTTTATTTAATACCATGTTATTTTAAATTACATGATCAATTAATTCCACCTCAGATGTATTTCGAATATTATGTCTACATATCTTTAAAATATTTTTGTAGTATAATTATGGTAAATCATTTAATTATTACACAAACTATATAATAATAATCATAAAATAATTATAATATATATAATATAGATTTCATTCCATCCATGGACAATTTTAATGAGTAATTATTTTTGTTACAATCATGGAGATGGGAAGTTGTATAACGCATGAGAACCATTTCCATTATTCAACATTAATTAGGCAATCAACTTAATTATTATTCTATATTTATATAATTTTAATAACACATATATATATTTTATAATAATATATATATATATATATATATTAATCATGTGACTGGGTTGTGAATAAGAAATAAAATCATTACATATAGGTGGTAATACACACTTTCTCATGAACAACATTATCTTGATTAAATGGATGGAGTGAAGGGAAATTATATCATATTATGACATTCTATAATATTAAATTTAAAACATATATCATATATATATATATATAGTAAATTAACCATTAGATGAATTCGTGATTTGTGGTGATAGAATATGAATAAATTGGTTCGTGAGGCTGTAGCCCTCCACAAACATGAACAAATGACTCACTTCAAATTTTACAGAATGGGTGATGGAATGAAGGTATAAAATTTACATAACAAAATAAATTTATGTGGCTGATACATATGTTATTATATCATCATTATTGAACAATATTTTAAGGAATTGGAAGATATAAAAAATATGAACTCTTGCTTTAGAACTATAACACTTTTTCGAACAACCACTTAAGGTTTTCCAACAAAGCACCCCAAATTTAATTTTTTATCAAAATATTTTCAGAAATAGAGTGGGATTTTACTAATATATTTGGAATATAAATGGAGTGAACTAATAATTTTTAATCATTTAATTAAAGAGGATAAGAGGTGAAATTTTATAATTGAGGTGATGATAAATATTGGAATTCCATAAATAATTACACTTCCTTAAATTAATTTTCATATTAAAAATGTTCAACATTGATGTCATTATAATATTATATTATGTTTTCTATAAATAAATGACTAAAATAATTTTTTTTCTATTTTAAGATGATAATTTTACCAATATAGTTTTTTAACCCCTTTTATCAATTTTAAAATATTACTAGGTTATTATGGATTTTACTATATTGGGGTCAAGAAATTTCCAAAAGGGAGAAACAACCCATAAAAGGAAGATTGATGATATATGAACCATTAACCATTAAAATTAATTACTATAAGATATTTATTAATTCTTTATAATTTAATATTTAATTATTTATTATTAGATAATTTTTTTGTAATCTTTTTAAAATATTGATCAAATTTGACATTCAAAAATTATTGAAAATATGGAATTCTAGAATAAACATCAAAAAATATATAAATATAATTCAAAATAAAGAAATCATAAAATATAATAATTTACAAAAAAATATTATGTTTATAGATTTATATATCTTTTTTTATTCCCCATTTTACCAATTTCTTAATACATCAGCCTTGCATAAAAATTTTAATGTACTTTTTTCACAGCTGGAGAATAAAAAATTGATTACATGATACCAAACAATTTATATTTAAAATAAATATTTCTAACTAATAATTAAATACATTTATCCCTATGGAAAAAAAATATAGTTATCATAGGCATGAAAGTCAAAAATTTTGCTTTTAGTTAAATAATGTATTATAAGGTTCAAAAGAATAGATTGTTCCCAGAAATTCCATATATTTCCTTTCTATATGCTTATGGACGAAATGTATTCTAATATAAAATTTTGGAATGATTTTATGTTAGACTTTAGTCATTATATCATTATTTTAGCGCTTAATTAATCTCTTTTGCCTTTAATGTTGAAAATTTTCATTGATTATTATTCTTAAAAAAAATTCTTATTTACAAATGTGGGACCTAATTATAATATATATGAATTAAATGTTTCAATACTAAATTAAAATATGTTATACAATTTAATTTATATTTAAATGAAAAAAACATGATGAAAATGTGTTTTTCAAGAAAACAAATTTAAAGCAATTGAGAAATGTATTTAAACTCTATGACCATATTACACAAATACATGAATTTGAATTCGTATATATATAATAAAATTCATTCAAATAAATATTTTTTATTGGTAGTTTTATTTATATAATATCGATAAACAGTATTCACACAAAAAATAGTAATTCTAAAAGAGTGTTTTAAATATTATTATTAAACTTATAAAAACATAATGAAAATTTGTGGTTCAATTGAAATTAATTAGACCGTTTTAAAACAAATTTTAGATATTTTCATTCAATATAGATTACATAATATAATAAGACATTTTAATTACTCAATTTAATTAAATGAAATGTTTGTCTTTATAAAATTTGTAATTTTCACAACTCACTAAAAAACGTTCATTTCGGAAAAATTCAAAAAATCTAACATATTTTAATTTTTATATGACAATTTCAAAAAATAATTTCATTTATGAAGATATTTTTTTTTGGGTTCTAAAAATTAAATATGTTATTTTCTTTATAAAAATAAATAAAAATTATATTTTTATGAAATCTTATGTTTTTTAATATAAATTTAATATACTAAAAATGATATATCTTTTTTACTATGAAATTAAGAAATTTTTTTTACTAGAGGTTATATATATATTTATTAATTTATTTAATATCTTACCCACATTCAAATTAACAGACTATATTATTATGTAAATCATTATATAATATACATTGTGAGGTTTTATGTTTGGTGTAATATTCCTAATACTATGTTAAACATATGATTATTCATTTAAAATCATTGAGTTTTACATATGGATTATTTTACAGTAGTTTTTATTTTAAAAATTAGGAAATATCTTTTAGATGGAATAAATACAATTGAAAATTATATTAGAGAAAATGTGAATTTATTTGGTGATAATCATTTAAATATATATGAAAAATCAATAATTAAAACATTGCGTTAATATGTGATTGAATTTGTGGAAATAATATTCGTTTCAAGAATATATTTTTTTGTGTGAAAATGAGTTATATAAAAAAATTGATGTTAATATTTTATTTAATGATTAATGATATTATTGACGATTTTCATCATATTTTTGGGAATATTACAGGTATTATATTAAGATATTATTAATAAAAAATACTATATGTATCATTGGTTAGGCCATGAGCCCTTGACCAAAAAATGAAGGGAGAAAAGGACAAAACACATACCACTAGCTTGCACGATGGATTGGAATATTTGAATTTTTCTAAATGCAGTTACAGATAAATATTATGTAGATGTTTGGAACAGTTATTATCATATAGAAAAAAAATTAACAAAAAAGATATTGGAGACTAATTGATTAATTTTATTTTCGTATAATATCACTATATTATTGGGAAATTTAAATTATTAAGGTAAACATAATATTATTGTTTTTATGGACCAATGTTTTCATTATCTTTTGGGTAAATAAATAATTTTAATGTATATTTATGATTATTTAAGGAAAATTTTAAAATCAATATCATAACATTAAGATTATATAGTTATGGAATATATATGTTTGGAATGATACTTTAAGTGTGATTGTTGTTTTTAAGAGGTAAATGTATCATTTATATTTGAGGAATATTTTATCCGGCAATTCTATAATTTAGGTTTCAAAATTAGTCACGAATAATTTAAATATTTTTATTTTAAATTATTTATCATGTGAGATATGTTGACTTTTGGTGATAATTTTTCTATATTTAGTGGGTGTTGATTTATTACATAATATGAAGGTTTATTTATTTATGGAACTATCATAATTTTTGATAACCATTTAGTTATTGGTTAATGATTACTTATCATAAGAATAACTTTATATCCTTTCATATTATCATGTGATATATTAAAAAATTATATTAGTGATTTAGGCAAAAATAATCATCTTGATTACTCATCATTAGGAGAAAAATATGAGATTGATGTGCATAATGATAAGATAATAAAATTATAGTTTTTATGATGGTATATTTACATAATTTCTTTTATTAATGGTAAACTAATTATTCATCTCTATGAAATGGATCTTGAAATATTAATTTTATCCTAATAATTAATTTCCTTATTGGAATCAATTTGGTTATGGATTTCTGGTTTTCAACATTTATATAATCATTCATTTTTTTATTGATGTATATAAATATATTAATGTAGAAAATCCAAATGTTTATTTACAAGTTTTAGGATCTAGTGATAGGATTTTATGTTTCATGGGGTTGTTAGATTTTGAATCATCTAGAACAAGAAGATTATATGCCATGTGATATTTTCATGCAATGTTAATGAGGGTTATCTAGATTATGAGATAAAATGTGAAATTTATATATATTGGGTTATATAATAAAAAGAAAACCTTTTTTTAAATAAGATTCCAAAAAGTAAATAATGTGTTAATGGTTTATAAATATGAAAATACCCAATAAATTTTATCCTTAATGGGGTAATTCCGTAGGAGTTTCTCCAAAACCGATGTCCATATACATATATCTCCTATTTTATGAATCTACTAGTTCACTACCATGTTTTTTTAATTCCCTCAAACATGAATTGACCCTTGGGAATCTTTTGTTGATCTGTGGGGTTCCAAGGTGGGTTCTACCTATTTTACTCAAATTAATCTTATGTTCGGACATAAATTCCCACTGAATCATCTCTTTATGCTATGGTGTTTTGTTGACTACATTGATTAAATGATCACTAAAAGATGATTATAAATTTTAAATGAGTTTCATGTTTGTCTTTATGTTATCAATATTATTATCATGGTGAAAATATTATCTATGTATGAGACACCATCATATGTCACACCGCTAGAATTTCATCCTTTTGGATTGAATAACTGACATTGTCTCAGACATCCTTAGCCGACACACCATCAAGATTTCATGCCACGAGAACACAAATTTGGATATGTAAAATTTACCTCTAGAATATCAAAATTCTAATGTTATACCACCAATGAATTATTTTTTCTATTTCTAATACACCACCAGACCACACAATGCCAAAGAAAAAACTGCTAGTTGGTATGCTCCCACTATAGTGTAAATTTGTATATTTTTAAACACTACCCATATCATGACACTCAAAGAACATACTAACAGAGTGAGATGTCTTCATACCATGATTCACTGCAAGTCTAAAAATCACCACTAATATTGTTAACTTATCATTTTGAAACACATTACTACCAGGACTATATTTATTGATGTTAGTTCCCTTATCTGTTAAAATGATTTTCACATAAATTATTGAGATACATATTTTAAGAGAGTGTTAGAATGTGTCCTTCGAAGAAGCGTCTTGTCTATATATTCTACTTGCTATTGTGGATAGAAGTATTGCATACTCCCTCACATAGGAAGCGATGCAATAGTGGATGGAGTAAACCAATAGTGTGCTGACAACTCAAACATACTGAATATATATAAAGCTGAAGGATTATGTAAACAATAAGAGATATCTTGTTAGAAAAACATAAGTAGGATGTTGAACTACACATTAACATCTGATGTATTTGTCTGGTCCAAAAACAAGGTTCTTGAACACACTTTTTTCCTGAGGTTTTCAAGAAAACCATATTCAAAATTCACCACATAATCATATTAATATTCATAATAAACAATTTATCAAAATGAACATTTTTAAACTATAATATTTTAGATTTATTTATTTCTTATATATACCTCTTTTTGTGGAGTGTGTGTTATACACTGTTTTATATATGCACATTTTATCATGTACTAGTCTTGAATATATATAGATATCTTATCACATTTTTTACACCTGTACTCACACTGATAAGAGTGGTAGAGGTCCTTTTCTGAACTTTTCATTTTTACTCACTCATATAACTATGGAAATGGTTGTTTGTGACCCAGATAGTTTGAAACCTATTGTTATACTAGATATAGGTTGTGGATCATGTTATAAATTTTATATAAGGTTTTTTATGGTGTTTTTAAACCATGTGGAAATGAATTAGTCTCAACATTAGACTGAATGTATTATTTTTATTCCTTATCTATTGTACATTACTTTTTCCATTTATTTACGCATTAAAACAAAAAATTTGTTTAACTATAAACAGAATACAAACATGGATAGTTTTACTTAATTTTTTTTCATTGATTACTTTTTTCAATTAAACTGATTTCAGAGCATCCAAGAATATTTTATATTATACATCAAATACCTAATCAATATTTTGAGAAATGTTTATAGATATTCAGATCTATATCATACATCATAATTTTGTAGTAGAGGATGTATTTATATATATGAAAGATTTTAAAATATTACATTTTATAAAAAATTATTAGGAACTAAATTGAAACCCTATTGAGATACTCACTCGGACCTATATTTCGCATTAGAGGAATTTTTTCATTGGTATTAATGTTTTAAAATTCATTCAACAGTGATTTTAAATTACATTAAATATCTCAAATTTCTACTATCATTAAATTCTGTTATTTTAAATAGATAATCGTCAAGAAGGTTTTTATACTAACAGACATAATTTCATTATTGTCATAGAATATGCTCAATGAAAGAATAAAATGAAAATTAATTAAGAAAGCATGAGTTTCAATATAATTTTCATTTCTAAGATGAATATGTTATAAATTATAATGATAAATCACATGGGATGATGCAAAAAAATATCATTCAATATATATTAAAAATAAATGGATTTCTTTTACTATTATTTATGATGAGACCAATTGAACATAATATCTTGATATAAAACATCATTTCAAATTTGGGGAACTATTTTTGTTTCCCATGATGGAAAATAAAATGTTAAATAGGCGACACATAATATTTATGAAATTAAATATCATAAATATAAAATAAATAATGGAGAACACATTTTGGATATATATCACATGTTTAATGTGACTGTAAACATAATGGGGATGTGTGTAAATATAGTATCTAATAAGGATCATATTATGAGACTTATGAGATTCCTACAATAACGACGAAATAGAAAATTATGTTGAAATATTGAATCCGAAAAAATATGTAAAATTAGTTTGAAAGTGTTTATTAGAAAAACTAGGATATATAATGTGTAATTTAATGTGAACAACATTGATTATAAAAAGTTAAAAATAATGATAATTCCTTTCAATAATACTGCACTTAGACATAGAAAGTAATAATATAAATACAAATTACAAGATTCTTTTTCCAGTTATTGTAAATCACCTCCTAATCATGATGAGAAGATGACTCACCAAAGATGAATATTTAAGATGTTCAATATGTAGAAAATGTTTTCCATAAAATCAAATGATAAATAAATTTATGACAACATAGTAATATAGAAGAAATAATAGATGAAGGATGAAGATACAATAGAAGTTTTTTTCTATGATAATAATAGGAAAGGACACACAAAATTGAACTTTCCATAATTATGTACAAAAAAACAAGGATATGGACATGCGATATGAAAACCCATGATTGTTAAATTTAGTGCATCATATGATATCTCTAGTGACTTTGATGCTTTTCTTGATGTGAAGCCACATAAAACAATATGTGTTTGATGACTATGTTGAGTTAGGTACATAACTTACATATTATTTATAATATTCTATTAATATATAATTTTAATATCAATGAAACTTTAAAACATTATAATTCTAATTTAAATCGAAGGAATATTTTAATAATACATTATGCTAGAGGATACCTTAAATGAATTGGTGGATAAGTATTTATGCCTTAAAAGTTAGTATGTTTTAGTAATAAATATAATAACGAAATAATCTGTAGAAAAGCAGAAAAATTCACAAATGATCAAAGAAAACATAAAATATCAAATGATTAATTGAAGATATATCTATAAAATTTTAAAAATTGTAGAGATACATAAGGAGAAATTTTGGGAATGTATTTTGTACCAAAATATTTTATTGGAATAGAATATGAGAGAGGAAAAAAAGAATATATAATAGTAAATTTGATCCTAAATCCAGTCATGAATATTCATTCTGCTAATCATTTTTTAAATGGAGAAAATTAATTTTTCATTTCTAAAAAATTTCAATATTTTTATAGGAAATCTTTAAGAAAAATATTGGTTCCAAAACCCTTCATTATAGTCATTTCTTGACCCAAACAGATTTGGGTTCCAATATCATTTAATCTTAAAAAACATGTTTTGTTTGAAAAATTCAGAATGAAATCCCATAGAATTATATTGTACTTGGATGGTGGATGTTAAAGTTATATGATGGGATATTATTAATGTTTCAAGAGCATCATTATATTTGATGATCGACATGTCACCTTCAGTTATAATTCGAAATTAAAAACCTTCATCTTAGGATATATTAGTATCAAAAATTCAATTTAATTTAAAATATTTTAAATATTGATTGTTTAAAATATAGTTTTCTATGATTTTCTCAATTATGTGATAATGGTTTTATGTTATGATTTAAAAATATTATTTCAGTATTTTCTATTTTATATATGATTTTATTTTTAAATCAGTTTGAATTAAAAATGTTTATGATGTAGTTTTAAATACAACTATTTCTCAAAATGGTATATTCTTAATTACCTTTGACATAGATTCATGCCCATATCCTAAGAGACTATTTGATTAGTTACTTAAAGTGGCTAATATTTATTGTTAATTCCTTTATATTCATTGTTCTAAAATCCATAAACATTGTTTTTAATGCATTACATAAATAGAACATCATTTCTCATCTAAAATGCAATTCATGATTAAAATGAAAATTTGGGCCCAATCATTAATTTGTTTTTGGACAACAATATATTCATTTTCTGAATTTGAAATTTTGTTATATGATTCACAAATTTTTTTGGAACACTATATCGTTTAGGTCAGATGGATGAATCCCAAAGGAAGATGGGGAATTTTGCGCCTGAAAGCCGAAACTTGCTGGAAAAAGCATAATGGGCCTAAGGCCCATCAATCAAATGTGGGGCCCCTAAACCATTCCCAATGAAGCTCAAATTTATACAGTAGAAAGATAAAAATATTATGATCATTTTATTCAACTATGGGCGGAGCTAATTCTGATGTTTTCATGATGATAAAGGGATCTGAAGTTGATATTTAAATGGTGGACCCGACATTAATGCACAGAAATCCGTCCCACCATTTCGACCATAACATCCAAAAGGCTGAACCAAATTTCTTGAAATTATTAAATCTCATAGAGGACAGATGGGCGAAGATATTTCTCTTCTAGAACCCCTCTGGATTCGGCTTTCTTCAATTACAAATTCACACGTAATTAAGGTGGATGAATCTGGACAGTTTTCTGGGTCAAATTCGAAACATCAATTTTCTTTTGATTATTCACCCTCCTTTTGACTCTATTAATTGTTGGGGGTGAATTAATTTTTTTGGAATAAACCTAAGGCTACTAATATGCCTATATAAGGAGCTAGTGGTGAAGGGAATAGGGGTGGACATTTTTCTTATCATCTTTTGTTCCTTGTTTCATTGTAAGGTTATGATTCCAAATTTTCATTGTAATGTTTTCCATTTCAATGTATGCTTATTATTTGTATATTTATGTTCTTAATCAACTTCTTTCTATTCTATATTTTCCATTTAATTTATTAAAACATTATTATCACAAAGCACAGTGATATCTCTGTGTTGTTGTGAATTAGTTCACACATATGTGTGAATTTCATTCACACACACGGAGGAGTGCTCGTTATTTCCGCAGTTTTAATTTCTTAAATCCAATTCCTGTTACCCATCATCCACCCAACATTGAGAGTATACCATCAATGGAGGGATAACCCTTTAATGGGTTGATCTTAGGAGGATGAAAAGGCTGAATTCAATGTTATTTTATGAACAATTTGTTGTGAATTGGATAATAAATTTAAGACATCCATTCTTCTTTAATTTCTACTCTTCATCTTTACTGTGTTTGAGAAAACTAAATTCAATTACTAAATGACCATATAACTCGGAGAGATCATGAATTTGGTTCTCTATGTGTATAGGGGATTAGTACTTGTGTGTAGTAAGCACCAACCCAGAAAATGATGAAGGTAGTGTTATTTTTGAAGAATGGATTAATCAAGAATTAATAAAACCAAAATTGTCTACAGAAGTAAAATTCATTCAATCCACCCTGAGAATAATCCTATGATCAACCCATTTTCCTTTAATTTAATTCACTTAGGTTTCGTAGTGTTCATTAAACCATCCAAAATCCAAACCAAAGTTGGCTACTTTATAGCCCATCCTACACCAAATCATAGCGTCTCAAGGTTACTTCTTCGGTCTCTGTGGATTCGACCCCTACATGTACTACATCGACCGCTTTTACCAGTCGGGTAAATTTGGGCGCAACCAAATTTTGGTGCCATTTCCGGGGACCCAAGTAAGTACCTTAGACACTCATCTTCTTTTCTCACCCCAAATTCTCTATTCTCATCTTAATTTCTCTTCTCTATTCCCCTTTCTTTTTCTGCGTGTCCAATGAATCCAAAAAACAACATTCAATCAACCCCAATGGATTATCTTCAACAATACCCATTAATATACCAAGGGTATAATCAACTGGAAAAAAAATTTTAAATCAACTCATATAGAAAATTTCATTGACCAAACCATGATTGAATACACCACACCAGATGAGATCTACAATCAATGGGATGCTGATTGTTTAAAAGATCAATTTCCATACCTCTCGAGGATGATTGAATAAATCAAACGTAATGACGTTCATGATGTCCAAACATATATCAATCCAAATTCTGAAAAAATTATTGAACATTTGTGTGAAAAATGGATAAAATGAATTCAGAGGCTTCATCGATAAGAGTAGAACTACAAAGCATTGAAATGGTTGTGGAACCCATTCCCACTCAGGTTGTTTCTTCCTCATCACTAATACAAAAATCTTCTCTCCCAAAAACCTCACATGAATTTATTGACGAACCAACCATTGAATTTGGGATAGTTGATGATAATCAAGGAATTTTTGATGGGTGATTAAATCAGGAGGAAATTAATTTTTTGGATTCACAAAGGGAAAATTTGTCTTCATGGATTGAGTGTTCAGAATATTGCTCCAATAACATTTTTTTAGAATCACCGATCATTTAACCATTGGGAGATATAACGAATAGTGAGTCCATACCCACTCATGAAATTTAAATGGAAAATTTTATGGATGAATCATATTTCAAAAAGGAACAAATTCTTTCAAAATGTTTTGTAAAAGAAACAAATTTTGATTCAAATTTCCAATCATCTTTTGAAAAATTCAATGAAACTGAACTCAACATTATAATCCTTCCTTCCCCACTAAAAAATATCTCTATTTATGAAAACCTAGACCATTAAATTGTCATCTATTTTCATCAAGAATCTCACAAAGTAGGAATGAACCTTGAAATCATAAGAAATACTCCAAATGAAACTCAATCAACCAATACTGAAATTCTTTGGGCTTTCACACTCATTGTTAAGCATGGAATTTCACATGGAAAAAATTATAAAAAAATACATAATCCAAATCTTGTTGAGGTGTAGAAATATGGGTTTTTTAAAATTTTGAAAGATGGAATTGGATAAGATGGGGGGTTCAAGTCGAGCTAACGACGTTAAACAAATGTGTTGCATGGGAGGCAACCCATGGTTTTCATGTTTCTATTCATTTTAAATCATTTGATTTTTCATATAATAAATTTCCATATATTGTTGACATGTTCTTCTTTTATGAGTAAGGATGGGTATGAAAGGGGAGTGCCATATTCATCCATGTCACGTGGCGTGATCTCTGAGAAATACCTTACCAAGAAATCTAAAAAGAAGAAAATGTATCATCAGTTTATTTTGTTTTGTTTTATTTTTATGTTTTTATAGGTTAAAAAAATAAAAGGGTATGTCTTAAGTCATAAGGAAAATCCATTCACTACTATCCAAGGCACTGAGACTCAAATTCAGGATTGAAGGGAGACTATGGCATGTGCTATCATCATCAACCACCAGGTGACTTCATTCCATGATTATCATTTTCAATTTCATCTTTGAACTCCTCTCCTACCCCCTTCTAACTTTTATTTTCTTTAAAACCAGGGGACAATGTTATTCTAAGTTGGGGGGAGATAAAAAATGATTTTTTTAATTTTGTGAATAAAAACATGCATGAAAAGTAAAATTTCAATAACCATAAACATGATAACACACATTGAAAACTCTAAAATTGGATATCAAATAAATTTTTCTTGCCATGATTCTGATTGTAATGCAAGTTTAAGTTGATGAGCAGAGTTTGTGGAAAGTTCGGTTGTCCGATGTGATTTTTCAATGTTTACATTTTCATCCTCTTAATAAAAATGCGACAATGCACATCTACTGGATCGTGGGAGTAAATTTGAGTTCTTGGGACCCTTTCATTATAGCATAGGGTTCTGGGGTCACTTTTAGTTTAATTTTAGTATCCAAAAGAAAACAAAAAAAATCAAAAAAAAAATTGACCACATAGAGAAATGTTTTTTCCACATGCGTGGTGTCTGACACTTGGGGATCATGACTCCATAGTTGTCTTGCCCAGAGTTTGGCTTTATATCTCTATTGTAGAGCATGAAATTGCCAATATGTGTGGCGTTCAACACTTGGGGATCAAGACTCCATAGTTGTCTTTCCCAGAGTTAGTCTTTTTATATCTATTGTGGTTAAAAAAATCAAAAAAATCAAAAAAAAGGAAACTCATCTTAAGGTTTAATATGATTCCCACCTAGCGCTTCCATTTTTTCCCTTAAACAATAAAATGGTCCCCATATCTTTTATGATGCACAACACTTTACATGATTAATTGGAATTGGATGAAATGTGAAAATGAATTTGATCAAAGCAATGGTATTGGGCTTGGGATATGCTTATGGACATAGATTGTTTTTATTGATTTTTATGGGTTTTCATAATTTTTTTGGTATTAGATTTTTGGGTGAACAATGTGTATTAAAATGTTTTTGGAAAAGGGGATTTGAATTTCATATTTGTAATTTATTTTGCTCAGGAATAGAAAAACTCAAGTTGGGGGTGTGATTAGTCACTGAAAGTGGCTAATATTTATTGTTAATATCTTTATATTCATTGTTATAAAGTCCATAAACATTTTTTTTAGTGCATTACATAAATAGAACTTCATTTCTCATCTAAAATTCAATTCATGTTTAAAATGAAAATTTGTTCCCAATCATTAATTTGTTTGTGGACAACATTATATTGATTTTATGAATTTTAAATTTTGGGATATGATTGATCACCTTTTTTGGAACACTTTATCTTTTAGGTCCGATGGATGAATCCCAAAGGAAGATGGGGAATTTTGCGCCTGAAGGAAGAAACTTGCTGGAAAAAGCATAATGGGCCTAAGGACAATCAAACAAATGTGGGACCAAGAAACCAAGCCCAATGAAGCTTAAATTTATACAGTATAATGATAAAAATATGATGATCATTTTATTCAACTGTGGCCGGAGATAATTCTGATGTTTTCATGATGATAAAGGGATCTGATGTTGAGATTTAAATGGTGGACCCAACATTAATGCACAGAAATCCGTCCCACCATTTCGACCATAACATCCATACGGCTGAGCCAAATTTCCTGAAATATTTACAGCTCATTGAGTACATATGGACGAAGATATTTCTATTTTACAACCCCTCCTTATTCGGCATTCTTCAATTACAAATTGACATGTCAATATGGTGGACGAATCTGGACAGTTTTCCGGGACAAATTCGAAACATCAATTTCCTTTTGATTATTCACCTTCCTTTTGACTCTATTAATTATTGTGGGGTGAATTAATTGTTGTGGTATGAACCTAAGGATCCTAATATGCCAATATAAAGAAATTTTTCTGAAAGGAATAGGGGTGGATATTTTTCTAATCATCTTTTGTTGTTTGTTTCATTGTAAGGTTATGCTTCCAAATTTCTTTTGTAATGTTTTCCATTTCAATGTAAGTTTCTTTTTTGTATCTTTATGTTCATAATCAACTTCCTTCTCTTCTATATTTTCCATTTAATTTATTAAAACTTTATTATCATAAGGCACAATGATATCCCTGTGTAGTTTTGAATTAGTTCACACATATGTGTGAATTTCATTCACACACACGGAGGAGTGCTCGGTATTTCCACGGTTTTAATTTCTTCAATCCAATTATTGTTAGCCATATTCCACCCACCATTGAGATTATACCATCAATGGAGGGATAAACCTTTAAAGGGTTGATCTTAGAAGTATGAAAAGGCTGTATTGAATGTTATTTTATGAATTTATTTTTGTTAATTGGATAATTAATTTAAGACATCCATTATTCATTAATTTCTACTCTTCATCTTTACTGTGTTTGAGAAAAATAAATTCAATTACTAAATGACCATATACCTAGGAGAGATCATGAATTTGGTTCTCTAAGTATATAAGGGATTATTAATTGTGTTTAGTAAGCACCAAACCAGAAAATGATGAAGGTAGTGTTATTTTTGAAGAATGGATTCATCAAGAATTAAGAAAACCAAAATTGTCTAAAGATGTAAAATTCATTCAATCCACCCCGAGCATAATCCTAAGATCAACCCATTTTCTTTGAATTGAATTCAGTTAGGTTTCTTAGTGTTCTTTAAACCATCCAATATCAAAACCAATGTTGGCTACTTCATAGCCCATCCTACACCAAATCATAGCGTCTCAAGGTTACTTCTTCGGTCTCTGTGGATTCGACCACTACATGTACTACATCGACCGATTTTTCCAGTAGGGTAAATTTCGGCACAACGACTATTACTTTACAATATTAAATCATATTTAAATCTAACTAATATGGATTATTTAGGGATATACCTAATCTAGAGTTCCCCACTAATAATGTTTGTAACCCCTGTCAAAAAGGGTAACATCATAAAATTTCTATTAAATAATAAAAATATGTGTCATCTTATCAAAAACTTATGTCACATCACATAGATTTATTTTGGAATTATATAATATAAATAATTAATAGGAATAAGTATGTTTAGAATCTTGTATATGACTATTCTAGGTACAATTGAGTATACATTATAGATCACAGAAGTGTTGTATGCTCTTACTTTACCATGTATGTTAATTATTCTAAAAAAAGTGGTATTAAGATTAAAACCATAATATTTGAACATGAATATGTGTTTGAAAATATACATTTTAAACCATTTTTCTGGAAAATATTTATATATTAATAGATTATTTTCTCCTACGACCACATAGAAGAAGCGTGTTCTCAAAAAGAGAAATTGATCCTAACAAGAGATAACACATTCTCTATTGAACGAGTATGACCAACATATCTATTTTTGAGTAGAATATATCAATATATCCTTCAAGGTAATAAAATGTGTTTTGATTAGAAAAATTCTTAATTATACCTTTTGGGGAGGAAAAATATTATACATTAATATGGATATCAATTCTGACATATCCCCATAATTTCCAAAAATCATTCGTGACATTTGAGGATAAAACATATTGATATAAGACATCACTTTTTCATATAATGTTTTCAAAAAAGATACATCACTCAAAAATTTATTATCATAAAACATTAGATTGCTAATATATTTATGAAACCATTAAATTCATAATGGATTGTCTATATCAAAATGAGTTTGGAATGTCAAATTTTGGGAAACATTATATTATCTATGACATACTGTTATGATGACAGAACAATATTTTTGTCATGTCATTGGATTTTAATTTCATTGGATTTTCATGTCATTGGATGTTTCACCTTTATATTGTCATACCATTGTTATTTTACGACATTCATTTTTATGCCTTTGAAAACAAATTGTTTCTCAATATTTGGAATTACCTGTTTATTTTAGAGTTTCTGTTATTTCTTGTATCTAGATACATGATTTTCATTGGATTTTGATATTATTTAATGTTTTAATTATATTTTATAATAACTTATATAAAAAATAATATCAAAATGGTTTAATTTCTACTCCAAACATATCATGCTCCCCACATGATACACTATAATCAGTCTATCTCCACATTATAAAAACTATTATCCTCCCAAAATTAAAAAATTATCATACCATCGACCTACCATTATAAACCAATATGAATTACAAGGATGAATCAACCTTACACATATTCAACTTATATATCTATATCATCAATGATCCCAAAGAATGAACAAATTATATCCTCTCTTGTCTCAGTAGTTAATATTGAGCACGCCAATATAATATTTGTGATGGAAAATGATAATGAATCCAAATTTTTGTTTAATTGTATGTATATGGTAATCTATGAAATCCAAAATTAGGGATGATTATAGTGGTTTTCACCAAATAAAATTCATTAAAACCACATGTTGGTCTATGAGTTTTATAAGCATGTAGAGTATTACTTTGATAGTGATGGTACATATTGGGTTTTAAAACATGTGAAAGGACATGTTTTCTGTTCTAAATCATCGAAATGGGATAAATGTTTGGTTGTTAATTGTTCATTATTTAATTATCAATACTGAAAAAATATTCTAGAAGCCAAAGATTTGTTTTCATATGACCATGGGCTTGATTTGCTGATAAAAGTGGAACAACCAGATGTCATGTTCCCTCAATGTGATATGTGGAATGTGGATTTCTCTTTATGTTTCTATAGAGAATTCTATAAACAAGAAATTTTTATTTCAGAACCTTAAGGCACCATGATTTTTTTTTTATTCACTATCATATGATATATGTCTAAAATACCTATCTATGTAGATATCTCATGGTGAATATGTGAGAGATAGTCGGTCCATCCTCTTGATCAAAATCATTGATATACCAAACATTGATTTATTCTATTTTGAAGGCCAATGGCCTTGCAGTTTAGGATGAATAGTCTAGTATAGACTATAGTGGTTTCTGTCTTTCATGTTCTACTTGTTCGATGAAGAATGTTTTATGGTACCCTTAGAAGAAACTATGGGAATTAGCTTATGAGAAATTGTATGTTGAGTATAATTTGACTAACCATCGAACCGAAATAAATGATGATGTTGAACTAGGTTTGGATCAGGATGATGTAGTTGAATACCCAAACTAGGATAAATATGAAATTGTTGCTGAAGAAGTAGAAAATTAACATTTAATTTGTGTAAGGAGTGATCCTGGCTTATCTCTCATGTCTCCTCCATTATCTGTTGATCTCTTTTCACACATAATAGAATGAAAAAAAGAGAAAAATTAGTAAATAGTGATCATGGAGAGATTGAGGTTTTTATGGAGGACCAGTATAAGAGTATCAAATCCACTTATGCTGATGATGAAGAAGAGAATAATGATCTAGAAGAGGAAAATTAACATGGGGAAAATTAACTGAAGATAAAAATGGCCGTGAAACTAATCATGATTAAGATGATACATTTGATTTTGCAAATTTTGGATCAATTAACCGAATTAATAGGAATGATATAGAGATACCTTCTGTGCATATGGTGGGGAATGCATTTTCTAAGGGGGAGTGATCACCATCTGTTGAATTAAGTCATGAATCTTCAGTTGGTGATGATTTCAAGGCCAACATTCCCCCATTTCCATGCATTATATGATTCTTCTATGGTTGAGAAAATTGTAGTTAAAGATGTTATGGAATAACATTTGAAAAATAAGAGGAAAATGTGTTTATTGAGGTAGCATTTGGGAATGAATAGTTAGTTTATCTAAATGTTCATATGCCTCATGGGGTAGAAAATGTGAAAGGTAAATCCACTGATGTGTTTTGAATAATATATATTCAGAATCTAGATGAAACAACTATTAGTACATTTTTAGATGCCAAATCTGCCAGTGTTATTGCATAAAGCCTAGATGTACAAAAAATTAAAAAATATCTCCATCTATTGTACAAGATGGATAGAGTAAATATGTTCGTAGAAATTTATAGACATATAGGGTTGCACATTCAAGTGTGTTTCCACCTACAACTTCTCCAGTAGTTACTGAGGTTTTTGAGAGATGGGTTGATCCCATGATTCATGAATGGAAAAATTCTGTAGTATCCCACTAAATGAGGATAGTCCGGAGGATTGAAATGAGAAAGAACATAAGAGATAATTGATAGATCAATTATATTTTAATAGACTATTGTAAATGTCTTATTCTATTAGAAATCATGCACATAAACCTTCTCCAGCATCATTATATATTTTATCTAATATATTTTCTAAAGGTAAAGTTGATAATTTTGGTAAAATAGGGATGTATTTTTTCAATGTTGTTAAATAACCAACATACTCATGGGAATTTCATATGTGTGAATTATTCCTAGTTTATTTTTTAGTTTGTATTTCTATATATCCAACCATAGATGATGAATTGAATTTATGAGATAAATATTGAGAATAAGAAGATAATTAGTGAACAAAAATTAATCAATTATTTTATTGAATAAATGAGATATGACTTTAAATAATCTCTGAATGGAATTTATAAAAGTCTTAATGATACATCTTCAAATATATTTTTTGTTGATGACCCTCCTCTCCCAGTGTTTGATGTTTATAAGATAATGATATTTGTCAGAGATGACTTTAGTGTTACTACATCCAGTGCTTCCAAATGTGTAATTGTTCATCCCAAATAGTTGCTGAGAATAATTTTGTATATATACTATCATGTTTTCATGTAGATTAATCGCTATTCTGATGACATGAATGCATATAGGGATTGTATCAACATGAAAATTATGTACAACCTCTCAATAATTTATAAATATCAGGCAGTGAATTTAAAATTCAAATTGATGGATGGAAATTTTTGGGTGCCTCATGTGACTCAAGAATTCAATGAACAAGTATGATTGTTAAAAGAGATAAATCTTTTGTGAAGCTGATTAATAGAAGTGAAAAAAGATTTATTTAGTGAAATCGAATGATTTGGAAGAATTATAATTGATTTTATAAAATCTAGTTAATTAATTTCTTCATATTCGTGGAAAAGTATTTTTTTCCGTGTGCTGATGTTCCAATTACTCCTTAGTTGTATCTCAAATTAGTGGTATCTCTAAAAACATTATCACTTTTTACTACCCACATTCATCATTAACTAATATCTTGTATCCATTTTTTATTATAAATGATCAACCATGGAATTTTGATAGACACTCATATGGTGTTCTATCAATTTTACCTTGAGCTAATCATGCTACCGTAGATATGAAAAAAGTGAAATCCAAGGCTAAAGGAAATGAACTAGCCTACCACTCTGTTAATCATTTATCATTTTTTGTTGAATTTGTTTTTATATTGATTGGACATGGGTTGTAATAAAACTTTGTTAATCATTTTAAATGCCTATAATAATTATAGTTACCTTATTTATTCTTGTTTTTATACAACTTTTGATTTAATTTTAGATCATCCCAAAAGGGGGAGGCTTCTAATGGAATATTGGAAAACCATATAGAATTTATGATTTACTATATTATTGTTTCTATGTTATAATTGATACTATATGGTTTTAATCATTCTATTCATGATATTTACGTTTAATATGTACTCATTTCATATTTCCATTGATAATTTCTATACATAATGAAAATTTTATGATTTTAATTGTACTACCTTGGAAATCATGTTTACTCATTTGTAATAATGTTTATGACATGATTTTTTATCAAAAAAATGTAGAATATTAATGAATCTTAGTTTTAATGATCACAATATCATGATTTTTATGTTATTATTTAGTTTCATCATTCCCATTATGTAATATGTTTTCTGAGCAATGTGAAAATATTATCTATGTATGAGACACCATCAAATGTCACATCACCAGAATGCCATACTACTTGGATAAATTTTTTAAAAAGTATGTGACACTGTCAGTTGACAAATGATTGGGATGTAATGCCATTATAATGAAAATTTTGAAAAGTATGAGATACCTCCTGGATATCACACCATCAAGGCCATACCACTAACAATTTTTTTTGACTATATCTAAGACATATTTGAGACCACACACTAATATAAAAGACACTGCTAGATAAGATACTGCCAGTTTAGTTAGTGTTTGTATGTGTATAAAGCCCCTCGAGTATCATTCTTCTTGGAAAACATACCACCAGTTGGAGACCCCGTTAGGCTGTCAGTCACCACTAATCTAAGACACAACCATAAATTTTTTAAACATATATCATTGAATCACATTATTATAATTTATATATTTTTTGAACAAAATTAAAGTTAATATTTAATTTATTATCTCTTAAATAATACCCATAAATCAATGATGATTGTGTCATAATTTGTAGTATGATGAGGCAACTCAAATGGATATTCTATACCCTATGACTGATAAAAGTGCAAAAAACTCCACTTTATAAGAATAAATGCAATAGTGGAAGAGGTGGATCAATACCAAGTATAAAGATTGATATTATAGAACATATATAAAGATAAAACTGGATGAAAAAAGAAGAGCTCAACTAAAACAAACAGACGATTGGGAATCCAAACTACATATTAACATTATCTACTATCCCCGATTCACAGAACAAGAGCCAGTCACACTCTATTTTCTTGAATTTTTCTGGAAAACATGAATCAAGAGTCACTATAGAATAAAACTGTGAATAAAATGTTGTACTATAATAATATAATCATTACGAAACACTATTATTCAATATTACAATGTTCTGTTAACTTCTATTACATCTTGTGTAGTTTTTTATATTCTATACTTTTTATATACATACCATCTTCTGTAATGAACTCAAAGATACATAGATATATTCTAATCTTTTTATAAACATGTACTCCCATAGATAAGGGTTGTATAGGTCATTGTTTTGACCTATTCAGTTTTATTTCCAAGAATAATATTGTAAGAGGTCATTTGGGACCGAGATTGTTTTTCATGTCTTGAAAAACCCCATCAAGATTGTGAATTATTTGATTATTTTATCAGCCTTCTGGTAGAAGGTGATCAATAAGTGGAGAGGAAAATGAAGTTACATGATACTGAACCTATTTTTTTCATTCATTAAACCATGTTCATTATTTCGTTTACATTATTACCTATTTAAAACTGAATATTATTTTAACTATAAACAAATTATATATTTTCACTATTTATTTTTATATTGTGTTTTGATCATGTAAACTAATTTCAAAGGATACAGTAATGGTGCTTATTATTCATCCATTACCTAATCAATATATTGAGAAATATTGGGAATGATTTAAATCTAAAACATACTATATATTTTGGTAAACTTGGTTGTATATAAGCATTTGGTTGGATTTCCAAATATTACATTTTAGACAAAAAAATTATGGTGTCCTCAATTGACCCCCACCCCCACCCCCACCCCCAACACTAGATACTCTCTCTAACCAACATGTATGATTACCATTTTATAATTGTATTTCTATAGGTATTCATTATTGTGGTTGGTTTATGTAATCTTTTGAAGGAAGATGTTCTTATAGGAGAGGTGATTGGAGAATTGTTATGAGGTTCATTCTAATGTGATGAACATTGATTAATTTATTAGAAAGGGTATTGTTTCTTCTCAATTAATTTCTAATAAATCATAAATGTGGAATGTTATTTCCCTTTAAATTCTAATCAAATAGACCAAATTATTATTTAATCTATTTATGAAATTGGTAGCGATCAGACATTGATGATGATGTTGCTTTATACCATGATAGTGTTATGCCTCTTGTTTTGATGGATAGTTTGATATATATTTATTATAATTTTTTATCATGTATCAATGTTTTGAGTATCATGTAGAAATTAATAAGGAAAATAAATTCAAAATTAATTAATAAATAATTATGTTTATGATTTAAATAAAATGATTTTATTAAAATCTAGGGGTAAATGTAATTTTATGGTAATAAATACAATGAAATGTTCATGTTTAATTGAAATTTATATTCCATGTGATTAATTAAGTTTATAAAAAATGTAAATAATGATTAGTACTTATAATATTAACAAATAGTTATGATATATAAAAATGGGTGGATTCGTAGAATTTTTTTAAATTAATCACTTAATTAATTTTATAGCTATATAGGTCGATTCCTTAGTTTTACCATAGTTGGAACCTATAAATAATGATTCGGTTAATTCATGATGGATTAATTACCAATTAGGTGATAATGATTATTTCCTTGGGCTTGAGTTTCCCTTTTTGATTGAGAAGGTTGACTGCCTTGTTTTAGATACGTGAGAGCTCATTTTCATGAGACGGTCGAATTTCGTATTTGTAGGTCTATTTTTCCAAATTAATTTTTTTTGTTCTTGAAATTTTTTTATGTCCTCTAGATATAATAGGTTTTATGTGACCTTGGTATTGATTATCCTTGTAAGTATTATCTGAAAGGGGTTGATATTACCAGATGATTTGGCATTTATTGATGTATGTGATAGTGAGATGCATCCGTATATACAGGTGGGTGTCATGATGAAAGTAGAAATGATATAATGGGTTGAAGTTGTGAATATATGATGATTTTATGATGAGATAATGGATGATAACTTGTGATTTTGGTTAATGGTTGATAGATTGGTTTATTTAATCTACATTTCTTTTCCCACTACATGAAGAAACTAGATGTTCTTGGATTCTTGTTTCCTCTTGGTGGTCACTTTGGATGGTTTTTCAAGAGTAAACTTAATATGGAAAATTCCATAATGAATTAAATAATTCATAACCCATGGGTTTTTAGGCACTTGAATAGAAATTCTGAAATGATGTTAGTATTGATATACCGTGGAAATTGTCTGGAATATTCTTGGAGGCATCTACATTACTCAAATGATTAATTTATTTCAATTTATTTTAATGATTAATAATATTAATGGTTAATTATTGAATATTGAATTAATTAATTCATAGATAATGATAATGTATAAAGAATGAATTTAATGTGGACCTTAATATGATAGCGTGCTTATAAGATATTTTTTCTTTACATTGGAATCAAAGAGTATGAGAAATGCTACCTGTCATTTAATATAAGAGTAGGTTATTTCTATGGTTTGGTATTTTTTATCATGTATTATATTTAATTTCAAACACTACCCCAGAAATGTTGGTTTTATAAACTGACACTGAACAGACATTGTTAGGGTGTTTTCAACAACATATCAATGGGAAGTGGGATGGGTGACTACCCACTCTATCTGTGCTCACTTCCCTACGTATTTACTTATGTTGGTATCTATAGTATGTAATTTAACCATATATTTAGGTAGTGTCATGTAATGGATTTTGGAAAATAAAAACACATTTATTATAAGATAAGACATCCATCAGATTATTATAATAATGGCAAGTATTTGTTCTGATTTCATAAGGTGCATACTCAGTTAATGGAATTTAATAAATTAAGGTATAATTCCTGATGATTGAAATATGTTATATGTCTGGTAGTGAATCTTGAAAAATTAATTGTTAAAATATATGTGGATATGGGGATGAGATGATGTGATACATCAGTTTTATATTGTGATGCAATATTTTGGTGACATAGGGGTCACCTATTTTGGAAAAAGATAGCTTAGGATCTGCGATGTTGGGACAGAAAGCAAATCTATTGGGGATTCAAGAGTTGGGTACTCATGTTATTTTATTATTACAATCTATTATCAATTATATTATATATTTGGTGAGTTTTTTTCATCTTGATCCTAGAAACATGGAATTCTTTTTTTGGAGAATAGTTAGTTTTAGTATTATTCTATAGGATTTTGCAAGATTTCATTATCATTTCCCCAAGAGGAATTGTTGATAAACATAATGGGTATATAATTATTCTCACCCGACCTATATTTTAAATTTTATTCAGTTCATCCAAATTTGGTCATATATTGGATTGGATATTAATAGCTCATGGATTTTCATGTGATGTCTGGGCATCGTCGTCACTACTGTCATTTAAATTTCTAGGAAGTTGTGGTTCCCATGTCATTTGATTTAGAATTGTATGATATTTAATGTCTTACCATGGGTTATATATATATATATATATTGGATCATATGTTGTTTGGGATATAATTTTTATCACTATCTTCTACATGTTAATCTTCGAGGATAATTCCTCCCATAGGTAGGTTTTTTATACCCTCAGTGGTACTCGCTTTTCTGGGCCTATATGAGGGAATTCGCCACATCTCACCCCTCATTATGGTACCTTTTTGGGTTGGGGTTGAGGTATTAGTGGTTCATGATGAGGTATTGGTAGGATATTCGATTTAGGTATAGGTGTGGTTTTTTGTGTTAATAGGGAAATATTGTTATTAAATTTTAGTAAGAGATGTAATCATGTTAGGTAGAATGATTCATGTGTATATATGACCACCCTGTGATATTATACATTGAAAAATATGTTAACTTTTGCATCTATTTGAAGTTATATGGTTTTTATAGTAGTTACCTTGGAAATGATCATGTATCATACTTCTTTTCACCTCCGTTGGAAATATATAGAACATTGTATAGGATAAAATTATTATCAATATAATAATTTCATATTTTCAAATTTTACATACTTTATTTTTAGGATATATAATTTTTTTTCTTTATATAGGTATCGGTCAAGGTCATTGTACTCAACCCCTTCATGTGAAATATTTTTAGTTGGCTGTACCAAAAAATCATCATAGAGTGCAGACAGGTGATGATGAAACAAAGAGGAGGAAACTCTATGTGTTTCAGAGAATGAGTCTAATAAATTACGAGGTTAACATTTAGTGGAAGTAACATATAGAAATTTATAGTTTCCTAAGATATCATTCGGTTCAAATCATTCTCTGATGGATAACATGGTGTCATATGTAGTAATGATGTGGTGTGGATAAATGCAGAAGTGTTTTATTTCATGACGGATGTGAGGAGTCAATAGTATCACTGGAGAACTTATGAGATTAGTTTAGAGTAGGGTTTAATAAATCGACTATGACGGGTTCCAATCACAATGATATATTTACACTTCAACAAGGGATATCCAATATATGAGAGTTTAAGATATATTTTAGGACCCTTCTATAAGATGATTCATATATGTTGCAAGATGAAGAGGAAAATGTGAGAAATTCCATTCATGATTTTCATCTAGATATCCAATTATAGATTACACAATTTATTCTAATTTTTTTTCTTGAGGATCAGGTGATATTAGATATTGTTAAAAGGGAGATGGTCAAAAACCATTCATTAAATTATGGGAGTCTTTAAGATTCCCCTTGATGTAGAGATATTGTCTAAGATTCTAAGTTTCATTGATAGAAGAGATTTCAATCAGATGAGTGTAGTTCCCAAAAATCATCATCTCATTTCTGTGAGTTAGGTGGATCTTAAATCAATTCCAATTGATATGATGCATGTATTTTGTACAGAGGATGAGTTCATCATTGGTTGACTTCTTTCACTTATTTATTAGTTATGGTGTTCTAGATGTTCTACATCAGGTTCCACTATTGACGAAATTTTAACCATGGAAGATGTATCATAGTGGTCAAATTTAGGACCATTTTATTAGGCATGGTGAATGTAAATTACAACCCTTACATTATCTTGGTCATCAGATAGAAGAGTGTATCTTTTGAGGTGGACATCAAAATGGTTCTAAAGTACATAATGTATGTCATGGTCACCTTCGTGCTATTTCAGTGCCTATGCCAAATGACATGGAGTTTGTTAGAGGTAGCCTTTTTATGTTTATACATGGGTACATTACTTTTTTTATATAGTTTTCATTAAATTTTTTACATCATGAAAACTATTCTATTCTTTAGTTCATTACGTGGACAAGATTATTGTGCTGGTGGTGAAAACTACACTATCTGGAGGTTGGGATGAATTGAATGAAGTACATACTGATTGTGATATAGCGTTGGCGTAGGACCACTATTTGAGAGATTTTTTCATTTAAAAATGCAACCATGTGAAATGATCATCTAAATTGATTGTTATTATTCGGTGTAGTCTAGTTAGATTTCCGTAGGATTGAGGTTGTGTTCAATGAATCTGAAGAAGATATGATGATCATCATTAGATAATGATAGAAAGAGATACTTCATAGTAATATTATACCATTTTCTTACTTGATGGTTGAGGTGAAACTTCTCTTGTTGGAGGATTAAAATGATTGATTCCCAAGGTTGTTGAATATTACACTGATATCATTCCATAAGAGTTTTTAGTGTTACCACCTCAATGAGATATTTTTTTTTGGGATTAAACTATTATCATGTATGTATTATATATTGATGTCTCCATATAAGAGGGAATATTATGATTTGTGAGATATATGAGTATAAGATGATGATATGTTAGAGTGGAGTCATTTTGGGCGAGTATTTCCCCTTTGGGTGCACTATTTGTTCATGATGAAGGATGATAAAATTTCATTACAATGTGTTGATTATCATCACATTAACCAAGTAACAATGATTAACCAAAATCATATTTCATGTTCTAAATTTTTATCCCACCATCTAACATGATAATGTTTGTTACTGATGATTAATTTGTTGTCATGATATCCTCATATGTGGCTGAAAGATGAGGATATTTATAGGACTACTTTTATTTTCATAAAGGGAATGTTGATTTCATTATGATGATTTTTGGTTGGATGAATTCCCAAAATATTATCATAGGAGTGATGAACATAATTTTAAGATAGTTACTATATATGTTCATGTTGGTTTTGATTAATGAAATCCATGTGTAATCCTTGTCTATAGAGGATCATAATTTGAATTTGTTAGGCTGATTTGGGATTTCTTTGTCGTGAAAATATTTTTAGAATGTTTTCTAATAATTATTTAATGGATCATTATGTTTTTTATTGATGTTTGTGGTATCCTAACTGGGAGTATCTATCGATCCTTCTAATATAGTTATAGTTGTGTCTTGGGAAATTACTAAGAAAATTGAACAATTGGGAAGTTTGCATGAACAAGTTGACAATTATTGGTGGTTCCTAGACAATTTCTCTTAGCTTTCAAAACACATCACAACCGTGAACTAGAAGGATCATGCATTATTGTGAACGGACCAATTTCAAGGAGATTTTGAGTACCTGAAATATTAGTTGGTTAGTTCTCCATTTTTTTTATTTCACAAAAAGTGAGTATAGTTTGAGGATTCCTACGATGATATAAATCTCAAATAGGGTTGAAAAATGATGTAATTAGGAGTAGTTTTTTCTTTTGTGTCTTCGTAGTTACGTCCCACTGTGGATTACAATCCCACCCATGATTGTGATTTTGTGTTAGTGGTGTTTTAATTTTATTTATATTGAAATTACCTCATCTTCTATCATTTTCTATTTGTTACTAACCATAATATCTCACGGTATGTCCTCTCCCAGTGGGAATTGGACTTGTGTCAGTGTTAGTGGATGGATTTATTTCATGGTTATGACTATGAGATTTTTTATCTATCTACTGGTAAATTTTGTAGCTGATTCATCTAGAATTATGTCATTTAGTTAATTAATGAGTTGATAGATGGATTTCTATAGAGTAATGATATAACTATTCATGTTCCATATTGATATGGTGGAGTATAAGGTCTATATTTTTATACAAGATAAATGTATATACATCTATGTCACAGAAATACAATGAGCCTTCGTTGGGGGATTTTGTGGTGGAGGTCTAAATGGAGTGAATTTTTAGTGATTCCCCATATGGTAGGTCTGAGGATGGATACCACCCTATATTATTCCAAGTAATAACTTTCATTCCATTGGTTATGTTTGACATGTTCATTTGGTTGTTCCATAATTCACCACTTTTGGAATATTACATCAAAACATAGATGTATAATTCTTTCAGAAATCAGTTTGGTGGCATATATTAAAAAAAGTAGTTTTAGATATTGTTTCTTGATGTTAGGTCTCAATAATTGGAATTCATAGAATCATATTCATAGATAGTTTTTGAAGCAATTAGATATTCCCTATTTGATGTCGTAGGACATCTCGATGGACTTATTTACCCGTTCAAATAGATATCAAAGATTATTTGATGTTTTTATGTGTGAGAGTGGATAGCTTCATAAAATTAATCCACATTAAGGTGATTATGGAGTCAATATCAGTGTAGGTTTAGTCGAAATACTATCTAGGGGAGGTTTCTTGACATAAAAATTTCTTGATGAAGATCATATCTGATTGAGATCCGATTTTTACCTCCATGGAGTGGAAAGGGCAATAGGGTGCTTTTGGTTCTCAACTATGGCTAATCACATCTTTCTAGCCAAAGGTTTATGGTATGATAGAGTGGATCATCCAAAATCATGAAATGTGAATTCCCTTTTTTCCTTTAATTTTAGTTTTATGTATGAGTCATGTTCCTTTGTTGAGTTTTATTATATTAGTAGTATGCACTACATCATTAATATTTATCCTTTTGAAACATGTTATGAACTAACGTTTGGTCCTTCAATATACTAAACTTCTTTCAGATGTGCTTAAATTCATATGTCAAATTTGGTTTATAATATGATAGATATGGTACAAGAAATTGATGTGTGGCTTTAGGTATAACAATATCATTAAAAAACCTATTTCCATCATTTGATGAGATCTCTAATGTTTGGTTATAGATATCACATATTCTAAAACGTGACTCCACATATTGGAAAGCAACGATTTTGATCTGAGAGTAATATTTATTTATCGTTTTTAGGAATTAAATGTGATTCCTCATATTGTTGTTGTGTCAAATTGGATAGACTATACCTGATAGATAATCTATATAAAAATTTATTTTAACAAGTCACACCACCTTCATTATCTTTGTGTAAACAATCATATCCTAGATTCCAGAGAGATCAATATTGATAATTATGTGACTTTTAATGAGTGGCCTATGGAGATTCAGGACTCTTAGGAAAATGTTCTTTTAGTTATTCTATTCCCATGGTTCATGTCTTGTGGTAGCATGGTGGAATGGATGAGTGTAGATTTGAATTTTAGTAATAGATTCATTCTCTATACCCTGAGATTTTTTATGATTATATACCCTTTTGTAATGAATTTCTCTTGTGGATGAGGACCCTTCTTGTTCATGAGATTCCACCCTCTTCTAACTTTTGTGATGTTACTCTCGTCTGAGGGGTATCTTCCTTGGGGGTGTTTAAGAGCCTTTGGTTGTTTTTACATGGTATTGTGGTTTATTACTCTACGGTTTTTGATTGATCTCTATGTGTGGAAATATAGTAGATGTGTCTCAAATGGAGTGGATTTTTTGATGAACCCTTTTTATTTCCCCTCTGGTTTGGTTTTGAAATCTCAATGGAGAAAAATTATTGAGAAGATGCTAATGCAAGGGCCTATATCCATGTAAACTAACCAAATGTTTTTTTCTAGTATAGTGGTCGTTGGATGAGTATTTGTATTATGTTGTAAGTGTTATATGAAAATTGATCAAGAATAAGAATTTTATACGCCTTCAAAACTTAAAAATATCGATTCATTGGATTCTCTATGGTGCGCAACTAATCAATTTTAAATAAAAAATTGTAACATATTTTTTTGTGAAAACCATCCCTTTCCGTTAATAGAATTTTTAAATTGTTTATGAATCCTACAAAACATAAGTATAATAAATATTTAAAGGGGTAATGTTGATAGGGTTTTTTTCAAACCCTATAGATATCCATTACTCTCTCTCATTCTTGGAGACCCAGGGCTAGCTCCCTAGAATTATTTAAATTCCCTAGATTTTTAATGATCCTTGGGAATTTGTCTTCAATCTATGGTTATCGAAACTAAAATATAAATTCGTTCATCTTGTTTCTACTTCACTCCAGCACATTATCCTCCCATATCATGTTCCTATACAATTTTAATTGACCTTTTTTCTTCCTAATGGGGTATCTCATTATATTTGTTGGTGCACTTGTGTTTTGGATTTTATGTATGGATGCAGTTCTCACATGGGAGGTGATTGAAGTACCATAACATAGTTAGTTATCATGTTATTAACATTGATATTTTTTGAGTTAGGTGATTAATTTCTTCTCAATTTATTTATGTACTATTCTAAATTTATCCGTGATTTTCCCAGTGGACTTCAATAAAATTTATCTATTAATTATTATGAAAAATTAAGAAAATTGTAGGGATTTCATATTGAATATGATGTTACTTTATACCATGAATATAGTATGACTATTATTTGGAAAATATTGTGATATATATGTTCTAAACATTTATTTAAAGTTGATATTCATAGAGTATCATGATGAAATTTACATGTAACATAAATGAATAATTAATTAATAATTAATTAGATTGAAAAATTAAAGGATATTCTGGTATATAAACCATTGGTTAATGTATTGTTTTGATAATAAAACAAATGAAATGTTCTTGTTAAACTAAAGTTTATATTCTATATGATTATTAGAAATGATAACTAATTTGAAACATGATTAATCTTGTCCTTAAAATAAAAATTACTAAGAAATGAAGATTATTGGTTACATGGAAGAATGATTAACGTAATTGTTTAGTTAATTAAGTAGATTTATTACATCCTAATTCCTTTTCTTTAGAGTATTTTCAACATATAAATAATTAATTGGTTCATTAAAGATGGAATAAGAACAAATTATATGGTAATTATTATTTTATAGTTATGTAGTTTCCCATTCTAATGGGAAGTTGGAGTACCTTGTTTTGTTGTCGCGAGATCTCAATTTCAAGAGAGTGACTATTCCCTAGTTTTGAGTGATTTATTTTCCTCTTGTTTTTTATCCTTGTTATATTTGTTATTTTGTTTAGATATGAGCCTTTTGAAGATATCCATGTAAGGAAATGCATGGTATGGATGATGTGGAAAGCGGTGGGGCCTTGATGAAGTCTATGTAGTTGACACCAGCGATGGTGAGATCAACAAATATATGAATGTGGGAATCAGATATGACAATATATATTATGAAAATTTATGAACATGGGCTTACCCGATGATGTGATATTGAGAGCTAGGATTCTTTCTTGGGAATATTTTTTATGGACAATTAATGGGTTTCATATTTTATCTACATTACATACATAATTCTTGATGAATTTGAATTTTCCTGGTTGAATTTTTTTCATTTGGTATATTTTTTGAATGGATTTCCAAGAATATATGGTGTATGTAATAATGATATCAATGAACTAAATAATTCATTAATTGTTGGGGATTTTAGGAACTGGAATGAAATTTATTAGAAGTTTTTAATTTTTATGAACCATTGAATTGGATTGGATTAGGACTAACATGCATGGGAAACTCTTATGATTAATGTATTTCAATGTAATGTAATTAGGAATAAAGATTATGGTTAATTAATGTAAAATTAATTAATTAAAATGTAACAAATTATAAAAATGGAAGAATTATTTTAATGCCCCTCTTTAAGTTATTGTTCACTTATGTGATATATAGTCATAAAATTGGAAGATGATTGTTTGAGAAAATTTATCTTCAGATGGGTCTAAGTCATGTTTATTCTCATAGTGTATTTGTGAGAAATATTATATCATATATATTTTAATATTTCATATTCTACCCCACATTTTAGAAAGGTAAACTAACACACTGTTGACTCTTGGAGTGTGTTTTCACCAATATCATATTGGGAGGATGAATGGCTTACTACCTCCTCTATACATATTGTCTTTTCATATTAGTTACATGTAATGGTACAAATAATGGATTTATTCTATATATATTCTTGTAGAAGGATGTACTGGATTGTGGTTATTTCACACACATATATTACAAAATATTGTATCTAACTGATAATTATCGGTATGACAGGTATAATATTCGATAGATTGAGGTACATACTCAATTTATGGGTGTTATTGGCATGAAAATTAACAAAATATGCATGATTTACATCATACGAGTTATGATATTTCTATAAAACTACACTCTTAATATGTATATGGATATAATGATTAGTTTATTTGATGATATGATGAATTATGTGGATGTTTTTATGCCTTACTTTGTGGTCTTCAAGATGTTATATTTTGGAATGTGATTTCTCAGGATGTGCGATGTTGGGGAAGAGAAGAAAAAAAGTGGGTAACTGAAATTAGGGTACCCTTTTTATAGAAAAATTTTATTTTTTTCCTCCCTTTTATGTGATACTTGATTAGGGTTATCCACTGTGAAACTGGGACTATAGTATACCTATTTAGTCAATCATTTAGTCTAACTATATTAAATATATTTTATAAACCCTTCGTTATCTTTTATATGAGAGGCTCATGGGTGGAGACATTATTGAATATTTTTATTCTCACCCTATGTATCTATAAACTATTTTTCAGGTCATCCATGGCTTGTTTGAGATTGGGATTAATATTACTAGCTAATGTTTTTGCAGGTACTATTTGGGATTTCTTTTCACTATAGTATTTACCATTTTGGGTACTTGTAATTTTATTTTCAGGTGTTTCACTATATTATGACATTACATGTTTTCACATTGATGTTAGTTTTATAAATATGAACACGTTTTAACAATAGTATAATTATATTATCTCTCTTCTTCAAATTTAATTTTGAGTATAATTCATACTATATTTAAGTTTAATCTAACCTTGGACAATGTCGGAAACTCTTGGCCTACAAGCATCAGGTCTCGGGCAGTCACCATCTCAGTACCTTCATTATGGTATCTTTGTGAAGAGTATTCCATGAAAATCAATTATCTCTGTCACTAACCATAACTATTTAGGAATTAATCTTTCATCCATGTATATACAATCACTTCTCTCTAACACACTCCTATTTGGAAACCTAGTTATGTATTATCCCATATAGCCTTCACGTGTGCCCTTTTTCTTTTATCAAGTAGATGTTTTATAAAACCTATTTATCCTGAAATATTTTAAAAATATATTATTTCTATAAGTCAACCCATTTATTACCCTGAACATGTTCATGTTTTCATGATATAATTTATTAAATTATGGATAATGTGACACCCCAAAATTTTAGAAATTAATCAGTGTTCGATAGCACATGTGACACAGAACACCGTGACCAAACTAATAATGAAATATTGTTATAACGTTATTGTGACCTAGGAATTGACATAGATGTTATTAAAAGGATTAACCACATTATAAAATATATATATAACAATACGAATCAATAAAAATATATTGACTAGTTATTTGTAAATAATAACTCATTCCTTTGAAAATACATTTAATTCATTAATTTTTTTTAATAAAAATGCTATTTATTAATTATTATGAGTGAATATTAAAACTTATTTTTAAAAATTTAAATTATTTTATTTGTTAGTAATGATATTATTATTAAATTATAAAATAAAAATATGATTATGATTTTTTTACAATTTTCTGAAAAGATCGAGTTTTCAATGAATTAAGAAAAATACTGAATTTTTTAAAACTATATTAACTAAAAAATATTTCTATAAATCCATTTTTTATTTTATAATTGTTTTAAAATTTAGTTTTTTATTTTGGATTAAAAATAATACAATATTTTTCTTTATAATGTATTTTATAAATGATTTTAGTATAAATACATTTATATAATTAAAATGATATTTTATAGAAAAATTACCTTTAATTACGTTTTATAGGTTAAATATTAAATTAAATGATACCAATTATGTTTTTAAAAATTGATAAATGGATTATAAATTTTTAATTATGAGGTATTAATTTCTCAAATATTTTTATTTAATTTTTAGTGTGTGTGAATAGTACTTTTGGTTGCTTTTGTTACCATAGTAAATTAAAAATATGATATTTAATAATAAAAATATATTTTAGAAACATTATTATAACCCTATAAACTAATTAAATTTTATTTGTTGATTATATATGGTATATAACCAACTAGAATTAGAATTAATGAAAATTTATAAGATTTTATCCTTGATTTTACCTTTTTATTAATTTATGAAAAGAAAGAGTAAAAAATAACCCTTTAAGGATTTAAATGTCAACAAACTTATTCTATATCATCCAAAATTGTTAATGTACTTTCAATATTATTATTTTAATTTAAAATTATTTTTATTTACCAATGTAATCTCTTTTAAATTTTAGTGAAATAATAATTACCTTGTATTCCTACAGAACACCAAAATAATATATTTAAAATTAATAGAAAAATTAAATTTTTTTTTAAAAAATATTAAATGAAATATAATTTTAATGAATTAATTAGAGTAATTATTATTTTTTGATAAATAAGAAATATTAGAGAGTGGTTTATGGATTATATTCAAAATATGTTTTTTTCACGTAGTTTTACAAGTCAAATTAAATGAGTAGATGTAACAGTAATATTAATTCCGTTTTGTAATAAATAATAATTTAATAAATGATTTAAACTTTTAAAAAATCATTGGTTATTTCTAGTTATTTGTTTATATATTAATATATCAAATATGGTCCATTTATCATTCAATTTTTCTTATATTTTAAATTTCACGACCAAAAAAATTTTAAATTATAGATTTTAAAGAACTTTTTTTTAAAAAAATTGTCAAAATGTGTCTAAAATGTAATGGTGAAAAAATAACATAAAAATGAGGAAAATTTATTACATGTAAATATTTAGATTAATATTGATATTATATATATTCTAATAAAAAACCATATTATACTGAAAAATAATTTATATTATGTTAATTAATTTAGGATAATCATAGAGTTCCCATGCCACACATATAAATGGGATAATCTTATTATAATTTCATCACACTACCTGAACTAATTGGTTCTTCCAATACATGAAAAATATATTTTATATATCCCTAAACAATTTCTATAATAATTATTATCAAAGCACCATTCGATGAATTATTTTGGTGTAACCCTTATGAGGTTTTCCGATGATGTGGCAATGTTTTTAACTATGAATTTATATTTTGTATCATCTTCCACAACATTAAAATATTCATAAAACATGATTATATAATATGATAATTATATTATATTTATAGATATGTTTTTATGTTCAGGAATTAACCTATATATTTCACATCTACCATAGAATGGGATATGAAACCATTGTTCATGTGTATGGTGTGAAACATCCCCACGAAACCAATTAATTGATTTTTTACCTCACATTTTATTAAAAAAAATAAAATGATTTATTTAATATATAAAAAATTAATTAATAAAAAATTAATAGTATAGAAAATATAATATATTATTTATATTCATACATTTCTATTCACTGAAAAATGATAACACCATTTGAGCATCCATTCAGACAGAATCCTCTAAAATCTGATGAGATTTATTTTATTACTACATTACATGGATGATATATATTAGTATATAAAAAATATTATTTTTTATTTTTTATTTAATTATCATTTTGAGATATTAAAATAATATTTATCTTCTTTCTATAATGATCTTTGATGAAAATAATCTTTACTCATGCATATGTATGACCATCCAACTCTTTGATTGTAACATAGTTCATTTTTCTTAATCTTATTTCATGTCATGATAAAAAAGTATAATTAATTTATAAAGATAATATTAATGTCTGTATTATTATATTTTATATGATGTAATAATTCCCTCTATTACCATAGTTAACCTACCAAAGTAAATTTCAACATATGATATGTATATCATAAAAAAAATTGAATGTACATAATGGATTAAGTGATTATATATAACATGTTACTAAAAAATATAATTGTAAAAATGATATTGACAATGATAATTAAAAATTTTAAAAATTATCATATGTTTCTTATTCCATATTATGATGTATATATGTGACGAGTCAAACTAAAGGAAAGAGACTCTTTTTTTAAAATCTCTCTTATAATGATACCCTTCAAACTATATTTTCTATGCCTATGTTTTAATGTCATTTTAGGATTTATTATATGTAAAAAATTAATTATAATTTTTTATTTCATCCTTATTTTTCAATTTATGTTAATGAATTTGAAATGTATTATTTCTACTTATTTTATGAGGAATGATTTTAGTTTATTTATAGGCGAAAAAGGGAATATTTTATTTTGATGTATACTGCATCAAAACAATTTCCCTCAACTATATCTTTTATTTTATATACATTAAAATATAATATTTTTTCATTGATGAAAAACATCCTCCCCTATTTACTAATTATTTTCAAATTGGGTTTTAAAATTATATAGATATTTCTATATCTGTAAATTTTTTATTATAGGTGAATAATATATTTTGACAACCACATTATTTTATATGTCAGACATTTCTTATGGTTCATTGGAATTAAATATGATAATGGGAAGTTCCATTATAAACCTTTTTCTGGTTGTTCTTCTATATACCTATAATGCATTGGGTAATATTTGTTTTTTAAATTTGACCATGTGGGTTATTCTAAGTGAAACTCGTAATGATATTCTATATGTAAGTGTAGGGGTTTTTCTGTTTTTAAAATAAAATGATATTTTTTCATTACAGTGTTATATATATTCTTCCACCTATTATCTATTAACATTATTTTTTATTTCTATGGTTTTTATGAGAATATTATGAAAATATAATGTAATTTGAAGAATTTTAGTTTATATAAAATTATTTTTATACTTATTATTGGTGAAAATCATAACTAAGTGAAAAAATTAATGAATTTTAAATTATTGAAAAGATTCATTTAACAGTTTTAATTATCCATTTATAATTACTATGTTATTTTTTTGAAATAGATTGGAAAAGAAATATATTTTAAGGGTAACACAATATCTTTTTCGTAAAAAAACATATTTTTAAAAAAATTTAAGTTTCCATAAAATAATAGATTTTTTATTCTTTTTGTGTTCTAAAATGATATTTTTGTGGTTTTCCAAAATTGTTTATATTTTTAAACCAAATTTAGTTTTGCTAAAGGAAAAAAAGAATCATTTGCAAAATTCATGATGATTTATCATGAAAATAAAATTGGATTCATTTTGAATGATTTTTATTGTATGAAAAATTAATACTAATTTGAAATATCTACTCATAATGTATTGGTTAATTGTGTACAAGTTCTAACCTAATTCAGAAATATTTTAAATGGTAATAATCATTATTAAATAAAGAGAATAAACTATTTAATAAGTACCCATGATTATTTAATGTGTATGGATGTGATGTTATATGAATTAGCAATAAATTAAGTTATAGGTATGGAATTTAACATAGATGACCATGATGAAATATGTTCATATCTATAGTTTTTATAGTTTTGTAAATTTAAGGTTAATTTTAAATTATTATATGAAAATTTTAAATGATTATGTTGTTCATAATTTTAGCAATAATTTATATTATACTATGTATCTTGGAATATTATTAGTTCATACAGGGATATTGAGACATGGAATTGACTAACATAGTTTTTGGATGGTTCATAAATCATTATTTAATGGTTTTAAATAGTTTTTTATTATTTTTATATTATATTCAAATGGATTATATTTATAATGGTTATCTTATAGTAATTTTTATATTAAATTAATCTTGAATTGAAGGTGGATTTAAATGGAAGTTAAACAAATATTTTTTTGTGGTTAATTATGTTTAATTCTATTTCTCTATCTGTAGGCTAATTATAATTTTTTTATTCAGAAAAATTTACATGTTGTCAAAAAACATTATTTTTTAGATAATTTTATTATTTTTCAATATTAAATATTGAAGAATTTAATTTTCAAGAATTCAAAATAGAAAAAATATGAAAAAATCAACATCGATTTATTCATTAGATTTGTGATTGGGAAATTAATACTAAAAGATAATCTAACCAATTAGTATTCTTTGAAAAATAAATTTGACCAAAAAATTGATCATGGGTAGCGAGAGAGATCCTATGAAGTCAATATTCTAACTATTTTGATACTTTTAAGAATTCTATGAAAGCCATCATGTCAATAGATAAAAGGCTATAAGGGAATCTCGTGTGAAATATTAACGCACATCTGATCACGCAAAATTGACATTTATAATTGATTATATCATAGAATTATATTTTTATGGAAAAATTATACATTCTTAAATTATGTGTGGTTTCTATAATTTTTGTGAGATAATTTCACTATCATTGTAAATAATGTTTCTAACATGAGTGTATGATTCTATAGATTCTGGTTAGAGAAAAACATAATTATTTAAAGGTATCCCTTTTACCACCACCATGTATATATTGATTGTAAAAAAATTGCAGTGTAATATGGGTTAGAAACCCCTAATCCCCAAAACTCCATAGTCATAAAGAGTATCTCAACCTGTTTAAAAATCCAAAATTTATAAATGTTACTACAGTTTTTTATTTTATACTTTTTGGTTCTATCCGTGATCCATAACTAAAAAATTTAGAGAGAAAAATGAAAATGGGAAAAAAAATTCTAAATCAACCAAAATTTACAATACACCTGTATATATAGTGTGAACCTCTTCTAGGTGGTATTATTTTCATATAAACACTATATTTTTAGATTCATGTCACCTGTATATATGGTGTGAACCACTCCTAAGTGGACCTAAAGGGTGGTCTTAATGGTGTTTTGGGATGTCAGGGTGAGCGTCTGTAGGCATCTTGTGATGGTTTTGTCTTTATTAGCTCCTAGAGGTTGACAATGTTGAGGATGTGATGTTCTTGATGGATTTTGATTCTGGTGATCATTGTCGTTGTTTTGATATTCAATTTCCCTTTTTTTCTCTGCTCTGGATCTGGGATCCCCCCAATCTCTCTGAGGTGGAGCTGTGCGGTGGGATTCAAGGATCATTGGGATGTGAGTTTATGGGGGAAATTTCTAGGGGAAGATGGTGTCATCGTCTTGATCCGCATCAGTAATGAGTTGTTCGTTTCTAGTAATGATGATGACGGTTGTTGGTAGTGACGCGACAGATGGTGAAGCATGATGCGTTTTGGCTCATGGGTCTGAGTTTGGTGATGATGACCTCTTTGAATTTTGAATCTTGGAAATATCTTAGTTGTCTTTTGATATTTGAATTTGCAATGGCTGTGATCTTGTAAGGGTTGAATTTGTAACCGATTGGAGTTGTTTTGGTTCAAACTTACCCATTAAAAGTTTTATTTGAAAATAAAAATATTGATTGGGAGGAGGAGAAAGGATATTTAAAAATAAATTTAATGGAATTAATACTTAATATAAGGATTTTAAATAAAAACTATGATTTTATAATAGAATAATTAGAATTCTACACTGGGACCATTTTAATACTAATTATTTCAACTTTTTTTCATTAGATAACAATTTTAACATTATTTTTAATTTTTGTATTGTATTTTTGTGTTCTTTAATATATCATTACTGGATAAATAATGTAACTCGTGAATTTAACATTTAATTAATATATAATTTAAATATATTCACTTAAATAATCAACATTATTTTTAATGAATTAATAAATATCTAGTTTCATTTTTATTCTTAGGTGAACAAGTTAATATAAATTTATATGATTAGGTGTCAAAGAATTAGATAAGTATTTGGGATTAGGTTTAATATTTAATTAAGTGGTTGGTTGACTGGTACCCCTCTGAGTAGACTTCAATAACAATTGAATGTTATTTGGAAATATATTTTTATTATTGTTATTAATCCTGATATATCACTTAAGAAAACAATTGAAGAGTACATGTCACATATAGTTTTATATTCATTAATAGAATTGATATAAGTTTTTGGATATTTTTTTTATTATTTAATAAGATTTCATTCATAATATAGAATGATAATAAAATTTATTATTAGTGGGTTATAAATAAGGTATATCTAAAATTGTTTGTGGAAATTTTCTAGATATAGTGAATTTCATATATTTATGTTTGTTATGATAACAAATAAGAATTTGTTGGTGAATACAAATATTTGGATTTCACATCTCTTATAAATGTTAAATTATATTAAACATAATTGAAAATTATGTTAATTATTGTTTTGATTATAAATATCTAGTTTATTCTATGATTATTTTTTACTATTATATTTGAAACATATAAATAATGGGTTGAAATTTTATTAGGAGATATTGATATAACTATTTTAAATATTAAAACCATATTCATATTTATTTCATGAACGGAAAAATTGATGTTATTTTTTTAGGACAATAGTTACTACTAAAAAATGATTTCTGATTCCCATTGATTCGTTATCCTTCTAAAAACAATTTCCTTTTTTATATATTTATACATAATATAGGAGTAAACAATATGATTTCTAATCATGAGGAATTATTTTTATTTTTATTGCAATAAATGAATAATTAAATATTGGTGAATAATGTTTTTGGAAGTTTCAAATTATTTTTTATAACTGATAAACCCCTTATCAATCAATCACGTTCAATTCTTCATCATAAAATCCATTTATAAAAAACATTTCCTCACATATCTGTAATGTATGATACCTTTCTCTATAATTTAAAGAATATCTTAATAATCTCACTAATTTGTATTTAATTACATGAATTTTGATAACCATCTTCTATACTATACATTGATTGGCCTCATGAATATATTCGTGAATGAAAGTATTTATTGAAAAAAATCCAGAAAAAAAATCTATATATAAAAACATTCCACTTTATGACACTCATAATAAAGCTATATATATAATTATAAAAAACTTATACCTAAATAATATATTTTTTGGACCTACCTACTAAAAAGCATTTGTTTCAAAAACCTGTATTTCCTTTAAATTCAATATTTATAAATATTTTTTCTGTGAAATAATAATTTGGGAGGAAATAAGTTAAGTAAAAGGATATTGGTAGACATTGATTGAAAGGAACTAGGAGTTGGGATGGAAGCAAGAACCTTATGTCGTATCATTGTCAATATAGCCATTGTCATCACTACTAGGTACCTAGTTGATCTTGATTGAGTATGTGTGAAATTTCAGGTTGTTTTTTGTAAACATGGGATAACTGTAGTCATTTTTATACCAAAATCAACTCCTAATTTTGGATATTCCTCTATAATTTACCCTTTTATCATCATGTTACAAATTTTATGTGACTCACCCACTACTCCCAATATTATTAATTAACTAAACCATAAATATATCTATGAGACAACATTGGATGCTTGATGGGGATTTTCCTAGATGATGAATTTATCAGCTCTTCCAATAATATTATTACTCCTCATCATGTCAGTAAGAAAACATTCTTACTATATAAATTCTCCAACATATGGATTCTAAAACATTATATTTATTTTTCTACCAATTCAACAAAAGAAGTGTCTTCAAAAGCGAAACTATTGTATTTTAATTCCAATTATTTCATTAATCATTCTCCTATTGTAGTGGATAATTCTATACCTATTTTATTTTTATTATACGACTCTTTAATAAATAGTTATGGTGGCTAAAATATTCCCGGGAAAAATGAATAATTATTTTTTATATATTTTGGTAAGTTGAAACCTTCTTCTTCTACTTCTCATATTTTTAGATGGATTTTAATGAAACTATTTTAGGATGAGTGAAATCAATTGAAATGAACCATTTATAGTCAATAATCATTGGTATGTTGTTTTAGAATGATTTAAATTTTATATCATACTATTAATAAATCAGAAATGATTAATTTTTAAAGAATGATTAAAGATTTATTATAAAATTATATTCCATAGGTTCCCTTGAAATCCTATTGTTGTTTGATATATTGATGACAATGGATGAAAATATAATTACATATATATATATATATTGTAACCCTTTACCCTATTTTATAATGTATGTCTATGACGCCTTCCAAAAATATTATATATAGAATTCCATTACCTGTGATCTTGTAAAATATTTTACCTCTCCTCTAACTAGTATTCATCTTTAAGCCAAAGTTAATAATGGAGTAAGTATTTTATGTTTGGATCCTCCTAGTATATGATGTTTCCAATTATATTGGTTTTCTATGATACATTATTATGAAAAATTAATTTTTTTATTATTTATTCCCCTACCCATATACTATTATAGAATACACATTTTCTTATAAAACGTGGGTATGGGATTAATTGGCACCATCTACCAGGTATTTTAATTTTTAATCTTGTATTATCCCTTATTGAATGTATATATTATCTATTGAAAATGAGCATATTAATGGAATGACAGTAATCATGAGAGTTAGTCATATTTGGAGGGTATAGTTCAATCTTCATAATTTCATGACATTGAAGGATGGACCATGAAACATCAATCAATTTTAATAAAAAACATTAAAATATTTAATTCTTAAATAATATCTATAAATTTTTTATTCAATTATTTAATAATTTTATTAAAAAACATCTTGGTATATTTATCACCTAAGAAAAATTATTTCTTGAAAAAGGGTTTTACTAAAAATATTACTTTATTTGCAATGGAATTAAATCACAAATAATCATTTATTAAATTAGAATTTATTATTATTATTATTATTTAGTTTTTTATTTTTTTATTAGTTTTATTTCAAATTTATTATTTAAATATAAATTTTATCATATTAATATAATCGGTAACTATGTATGATACTTGAATCTATAATGAATAAATATTAAAATTTAATAATTGAATGAAATGTCATATAACATTTTCTATGAATTAATATTTTAAATAAAAATATTAAAGTAAGAAAAAAATTTATCATATATTTTTAATATAAATTATAGTTAATTTTATATCTAAATTATTATTATAATATTATATGTACATGTTTTATTACTCTAACAAATTCTATTTAAAACATAAAATATCATTCTGTAAACTAATTATAACATTACGATATGATGAATATTTTTATGATAATAATTAATTAATGATATATATAATATATTATTGTAAGAAAATACTTGTTTCAAATTTTTAATGTATTTATTTTAATGGTAAAATAGTGGTTGACACAACATTGTAATCATAGTGTATAAGACTTGTCAAATCAATTTTTTTGTAGTGTATTTCAATTAAAAATTCGACATAATAGAAATATCCATTTGGAAAAATATTATTTCAAATTATTTATAATATATTTTTTATCAAATATATTATAATTACGAAGTAATAAAAACATAAAATTATATTCTTTCATGATAAATAGAAATAGTATTCATCACAAATCTGTTTCTTTTCATGTAATTAATGATTTCATGTAAATGTTATATTTCAAAAATATTAATTTAATTTTTATAAAATTCACTTCTTTTAATACTTCATCGAAAAAATATTTGATTGGGGTTAATTTTTTATTAATCTTTTATGAATGGCAGAAAATATCGCCTTTTACAAATACCCAATATATTATAGCGTCATCTTCATATAATTATGAGAAAACAATGTTGATTTTTATTCAATTAATTGATATGTATTTAATAAGTTAAATAATTTATTTTAATATAATATATTTAATTTATTACCTATATTTTAAAAATGAAAGCCTAAAATATATATTATTAAAATAGTTTTCTTTATTCCTCACATTGTCAATAATATTTAAAAAATTGGTATAACTTTTGTGTGTCCTAAAATTTTTATGATTCATTGATTTTTAAACATGAACTAATAAAAGTCATATGAATAAATAATATTCCTATTCCAAGGCCATAATAAATAATTAATTAACAATTTTTTTCTAAAATAACTCTCCACTTGGGTTGTATAATATCCTCTCATCTACCCCATTTTATTAATTTGAAATACACATTATATTTCCAAATATATACCAAAATAACTCATTAAAACATCGTAGAAAATTTTCAATGTCTCTATTTTGACCATATTCCCATAATACAATATATTTATTCTCAATACAAGGGATGAGATATAAAATATAATGTTAGTTATTCCTCATCCTTACATATTCACCATCCTAATATTCTTCCAAAATAACTTCTATAAATTCTTTTTTGTATAGTTATATTATTTTAAATACTGGGTATTCATTCCATAGATAAATTTTTTTCAATTATATATCACTCACTACAACACATCAAAACAATTTCCAAATTAATTACAATGTAAAATTAATGTTACAATGTTTAATTTACACTCATAGTTACTTGAAAATTATTTTACTTATTAATAGTTTAAAATTATTATTATTTTCACCCAATATTCTTTTACAACAAATATAACATGTTTTAGACCCAATATTAATGATAAATGTACCATTTTCTCTAATTTAACCAATTTATAAGACATTACTATGTTTAAATTTGAGTTTTGTGCATTTTTTGATCCACCTTCTACCCATTATATAATAAAAGTAATCCAAAAAATCTACCATTAAAAAATAATTCCTTATAATTAAAATTATTTTTTAAAAATCTCTGATTATTTGGATTACCTTACCTTTTTTGTAACAGTCCTTAAAATATATTTTTATTTCTGGTAGTTTTACACTAATTATATGAACAACGATGATTTATTTTTCACTAATGAATATCATAGATATTTATAACAATTGATTAAATTATTGAAAATAACATTGGTAAAAAAATAATACATTTTTTTATGTAATGAAAATTATTAATGATTATAATGGTAATAAAAGTAAAAAGAAAAGTTATTTCAACTATTTTAAACATTATTACTAAGTATGATTCACATAATTATAACTATATAATTATAGAAAAGACACCCTAAATTTACGAATGACATTATAACTATAAAGTTACACCCATTCTACTTATAAATCCTTTAGAAAGTGACATTCACCCATTACTTACACATCAAAACTGTGTTGGAACTATAATCTAAGAAACCATAAAATTATATATTTTAGAAATATAAATATAGTAAATGAATAATATATTTTAATAAATGTTCTAAATAGAATAATATAAAATGAACATTAAAAGTGTTCTATATAAAATAATGAATAATATCACATTATTATATAATAATTTAGAGGACACACATAGAAAATACAGAATTTCTGTAATAGTTTTTTCTAACTCCACATTATATTCAATTATTTTTCCTTTATTTAATATCTTTTCTTATATATTTTATATCTACTATCATAAATATATGAATAAAATAATATTTTTTTAATATTTTAATACTCTATTATTTCTTCATATAACTACACTTCCAACATTATGTTTCACATAATAGATATTTCCTATTATTTTAAATTCTTTTATTAATATTATTTATCACCCTATATATATATCACACAAACATTATATAATTATAGTATTTTTTCATAATTTTATCTATTCTTCAATTAACATATTATTTGATAAGGATATTCATGTATATATTCTTTACATACTATTATTTCATTAATTCATACCCAATGATGTTTATATGGGATGGTATTACAAATAATGTATTCTCTTAAATGTTTTTTCTATTCAAATTTTTGATATGTCTCCATAATTATGTTGGATAATTGTTAAATTAATGTTTTATATAGAATTTTCTCTATTTTATTTGAAAAAATTATGTCACACATTTTTTGTTGTTCTGAAAATTTTATCCAATGTTGTGAAATATATCTTCATGATTTCTATTATTTTTTTACTTTATTTTCCAAAAAAATCAAATACATTATTTAAATTTATTATTTCAATATATAATGAATTTTTATTTATGTATTTTAAAATTTAAAACATAGTATTTGTTTTAATTTGAAAATAAATTTTTTCATATTTACATAAAAGATTGCAATAAGATTTGTAGTATTCATTAAATATAATTGTTTTCCCATCTTACTCTAAAATATTATTCATATTTTTCGATACTATATTACCTATTATCCATTATATTATTTGTTACTTATTCATTCCATGAATTATATGATTTCCATAAATGGATACACTATGATAAGAATCCACTGATTATTTATTTATGTTTTATGTTTTTTGTATTGCGGATCATAATTTTCATAACAGAAATGATCCATCAATGAATTTATATTTTATATACATAACATGAGTTTGAGGCCATATACATATAAAATAATCTAAAAATATGTCACAGTGATACAAAAAATATATACCCAATAGTCTGCATTAAAATATAAATTGTTCAACTATTTAATTTGAGTATTAATGACAGAAATAAACATTATAGAAGAAAAATATATAGGAATGTAAAAAAAGGAAATTGATATTTATTAAACTTAAAAATGAACAATGTCATAATTATATAGGAGATAAAAATATTATACAATAACACCAAAAATGTGATCAAGAACACCATCCACAACCACCAATCCCTACAAAGAACCCCTAAAAATCAACTCGGATCATGTTATTCCAGTTCTATATTCACCAAGCTGACAATTAAACTTTTTAAATTAATTATAGTGAAAGTACTCAAGGTCATGAATCTTATGTAGTGTTTTGTATAAATATACCACGTATAATCCCATAAAAACTAAATAATTAACAATGAAAATCCATATTTTAACTGATCTCATAACATAAATAACCACAAAAAAATACCCACCTGGTACAATATCAAGGAATGAAAAATTATATTTTAATATATAATTTCATATAATTAATGAACTATAAAATTCACCAAAATGGGAAAATGATACCTCATAATTTTTTCCCATTAATTTATTAACAACATAAATAAACCTCATGACTTTTTGAAAAAACAATGCCACTCAATTAAATCATAAAAATTGAAATATCATTGAAATATAATAAATAATTATAAATTAATTCCATAATATTTTTCTAATACCTAATATATTTTTATTTTTTTATCCCTTTATAAAATATATTTCATTTATATGATTTAATATACTTATACATCTATCACACCTCACGATGTAAATTAGTTGATTAATGGGAGAAATTGGTGGGTCAGAATTCATGGAACAATATTCAACTTCTAATAAATCCATATGAAACTTTTTTACTCCATAGTTTCATAGTAAATATCTAGTAGTAGGGGTGGAATTTCACTACACTGAAGGAAACAAATAAAATTTGATGTATATAATTTCCCTTTGGATTTAGGACTCATGCCATGTAAGAATATTGAGTTATCGAACAATAATAACATAGTTAAAGACACACCATAACAATAAAATAAAAAACAAAATAGTATCACCATGAAATACTGCTAAATATGATTGAACGATGCCCCTGTTAGGGGGGTATAATGTTAATCTATATAGTGGAATACCCATACCTCATCAACATTACGAAAATTGTGGGAGTACATAATTTCATGTTTTCATTCTCCTATAATAAATTTCATAAATATAATGAATGTAGTTGAATAATACACTAATGACACACAATATTCAATAAACTTTTACATTTAACGTAAAGCCATATACTACTATAATGATATATATAATTCTAACACATTTATCATAATCCAGTTGTAAATATAGAAGTGTAATATTAGTGAATGTCCAACTTCCATAATCATACAACTCCAAACCACATTTATTAACATCATCTATATCGGTAATGGATGATAAAAAATACTCATGAGTTTTGTATTAATCAATAAGTGACATTTAGATTCCCTAATATTATTATATACCATATAATTGTTTTCCATGAATTATAAAACCATAGAGCTTCCACATTACATTAATATAACCATATCCTATAATAACAATGTGGGTTAACATTGTCTATAACTCATGGAACATATATAGTTAATGTTATCAAAATATAACTAAAGGAGTACTAAAAACCATGCATATTAAGAATTTTACAACTATAATTCAATCATCATCATTATATATATATATTATTTATGAAAAAATATGAAACATCTCATAAACATCCTCTGAAAACAATAAATATCACAATATCATGATATACATTTGAAAACAATTACAAATATATATTGTTTCATATAATGAAATTTTGTGAGAATATGGGAAAAACAAATATTGAAGTAAATTAAATATATTATAGAATACATGATATGTGAAACATAATGGATCAATAGGGTTTATAGAACATACAAAAAATCACGTTAACAAAATGTATATGAAATTACTCACTAATAGACATGGAATTTTTATATTGATGTTCTATATTTGATGTTTAATTCTATGAAACCTATGTGTATATGTAAACATTATAGGAAATCCTATTCCATAACAAATGTAATGTAATAATAGATTCATAATCATTTTTTACTACTGACATCTCAAGTATAGTGGGCAATATTTACCTTAAATACCCTTTATGTTTCATGGTTATTGGGGATAAAAAGAAATACATAGAATATAATGTGGAAAATTTCATATAATTCATTCATAGAGACTATGGTTTTCAAACTACACTTCGTGTTTTCCAAATTGACAACTTTTTTATGTTCTACAACACACCCTTGGGTATATGACACAATATTAAACATAACAACTGATTAAAAACACAAACATGTGATATTTATTCCACAGAGATGCCCATTCTACCAGACATATTGGAAAATTCATGTGTTCCTTAGGGATATATACTATTTAATATTAACCTCTCTATGAAAAAAATTTCTACAACATAAAATAGAGATACCCAAAATGTTTTTATAAACATTGTGTAGGTAGGTTTTCTCTTAAATTCTATATATTTAATTTTAGGTAATGCTAACATGATGAAGGATTAATATTATTCCCAATGACATTATCACTTATCACTCAACAATTTATCTTCCCCCATAACACTTGATTTTTTAATAAAATTCACTCTTTATCACATCCATGATAAACTACCAGCGAAATCTATCCAATACCTCATCTAGTACATCCTCTCTATTTTTTCATATCACTAATGATATTTAATTTATTATGTTGTATAGTGGAGGTTTATAATAACATAAAATTTAATGCAGTCATTTGTATTGGGGTAAACTTATGGTGGGTGTTAATAGGACCAACAAAATTTTTGTACCTGACTGGTATTACATATGATTACCTTGGTAAATTATTCATTAGGAGAAATTTCATGAATAAATTAGTATTTCAGTGACTATACATAAGAAAATATAGCTTCCAAAAAAATTATATAAATAAAGAGGAATTAAATACAATCATAATTCATACATACATATATATGTACAGTCTTGTTATATTTATGGTAACATTATTTAATATCCATTTTCTTCTTAAATAGTGAACCACTATATTCACCTATCATTTAATGTAGGATTTCATCATCAATGATAGGGTACAACCTAATTAAGAGGGACAGAATCAATAATTTATTTCACAAAGGGAGGTTTATTATATATTCTTTTGTTAAACCTTGTAGACTCAGTTAGGAAATTCATGAACTGATAAATAATTTCACTGATCTGATGTAAAAGACCTTTTTTCAAAGACTAAACATAATGTAATATTTTTAACTACATTTGTGAAACAAAAATAAAATTTCATTTATTTTATAATGGGTAATGTCTCCCACTATCATGTAATTTATCCATTAGCAATTACATTACCCTCAGTGGTTGATATAATCATCTTTGATCTTTTCTTACTTTTATCTAATATGCCTTGAAGTATTCGTGTCATGGTCATTACATACCCAAAATCCTTGTAAATAATAAATGACCAACTTTATTATTTCCCATATAATTATTTTATATAATATAACATGAAGCGAAAAACCATAATGAAATAAATTTATGTCAAACATGTTAACAACAATATTAAAAAATTATTATGTAGATAATAAAAAATAAATATGAACTATTTGACCAAATAACAATTAAAATTGAAACCAGTCATAGAAATATATTTTTTAAAATGTGAGTGATTTCTAGGACTCACTATACCTATCCATAATGTTGACGTGTATCATTAAAAAACAAATATTATATACAATTATCGTTAAATTCATTTTTACATGGAATCATAAGGCGATTTTCTCTAAATACTGGCAATTGAGACATCATTGTGAACCCTGACACATAGTATTACATGATTATTAAGCCACTCCCATGTCCCTAAATATTAATAATTTGGAGAATTGTATTCATCACATTTTTTGTACTACATTATAAGACCACCTCATTTCCCAACCAGTAACATTATCACATATCAATTCAAGAATTTCCTTGTGTATTTTATTATTGTGTAAATAAAAAATTCTATCTAATTTCATTATTAAAACCACAGACATGTTCTTTTCTATAGTCCAATTGGATAATAACTCTGTCACACTGGGTTCCATTGTTAAAATTCCATTACAGTGGTCATATAAACCATAGATATATTTAGGATATGTCCTAGGAAGTCATGTTTTTCATCCCAAATTCTACTCTGAACATGAAATCCACTATAATGTGTAATCCTCTCTATGCCACACCATTACTCCCAAATTTCACCACACATGCACAAAAAAAATTAATGCGCAGCAGAATATATCCTGGAGTTAAAAAAATTCATTGGAACATCATTATAACACATCAGTATGATAATGTATTACATCAACCCATGTCATTGAGGTGAGGCTCATCGTATTCATACATCCATATGATATAATGTTTTCCAGTATCATTTGAACATGGACCCATCAAAAAAGAGGCACCAACTCCCAAACTCAGGGGTGTCATTGAAAACAATGAAAAATGTGATTATATATTTATAAACACACTGTAATATTTTAAAATTAAATGAACTGGGTGATGTTTACCTTTATCTTCAAAAATTTTGACGGAAAATATTACCTTATATCTCAATATATGATAAATAACGATAAGAACTAACCCTACGTGACTCTTGTATACTATAAAACACCTCTATATATATATAGCCTCAAATAGAACATTCCCATAACAATTTAACATGTATAATTATATTTATGGAAGTCACACCGTATTCATGTAAGAACCCGGTTTTTTCTTAGAAAGACTTTGGAATATTCTTGATAATATTCCAGAGCTGTGCCTTCCGACGGCGTGCGATTCCGAGCCCCGGAGTGGCCGGAATTAAAATTTTCAGTGCGTTCACACTGGAAACGATAAATAAATGAGATAAATCCTAAACGGAGTTCCGGATCAGGGATCTGAGTGTACGGATGGGTCCGGAATGGGGTGTTTACCATATGAACGACATAAAACTTGTCGGCACGGGATGTTTGGACCCCTCGCCCGCTCTCGGAACGCTAAACGGATAAATAAATTAATTAATTTATTCGTGTAATGGTGAAACGCTAGTATCTCTTAAACGGTGGCTCGGAATGGAAAACCGAGGGCAACGTTGAGTTCGGAGCATGCCGTTTACCCTAGGAGGGGCATATGTTTCGCGGGTGCGGGCCGTTTGTGAAAAATGGCCCTGGGGGCGTTTTCGTAATTTAGCGGCTTCGGGCGTTAAATTTTATAACTTTTGAACGGGGTCTCGGAATAAAATTCCAAGACCGCCGTTGTGCTCAGAGCGTGGTTCTTAGCCTAGGGGAGGCTAAATCCTGACCCCGTCGGGAGTTCGGGTTCGGGGCTGTCGGGCGGGCGTTTAAGTGATTTATACTTAAACACCCCCCCTTCCTTCTTCTTCTTCTTCTTCACCCTCTCCCCTTCCCTTCTCCATTCCGGAGATCTCCGGCGAGGCGAGCTCCGGCGAGCCAACTCCAGTGAGGCAATGGCGCACGGCGGATCGCGCGGGAAGCGCCGGGCGAAGCCCAACAAGGTAGGTGGTGTTGTTTGAGTTTTAAATCCCGAGACCCATTTAAACCCCAATTCTAGCATCGATTTGTTGTTTAATCTTCGAACAAATCCCATGTCCGCGTTTCAAAAAATTTTCTCCTCCCGACGCTTGTTTCGGATTTGAAATCGGAGGTCGGAGGTGTCCGCAATCGCTCGCCGAAGTTTGCAGGAAATTCAGGTTTTCTGGGTGTTTCCGGCGGGTTCCAGCGGCAGCAGGGGTTTCAGCCGGTGGTCCGGCGGGCTTCGACGACGGCGCAGGGCGGCGGCCGCGGCTTCGGATGGCGGCGCGGTGCTGGGCGTGGCGGCGGTGGCCGGTGGCGCCAGCAGGGCGCCGGCGAGATCGAGAGGGGGGGGGGGCGCGACTCGCAGCCCCGTGCGGCAGACCGCGACCCGCGATATGCGGGTCACTGTTGGAATCACGACCGGCCAGTTGGCCGGTCAGTGGAGAACCCGCGCGGCGGAGCGCGGGTGTCAAAGGGAGGCGGGCCGCGGAGCGGCGGCCCGCGGCTCGGCTGGACCGGGCCGGCCGGCGCGGGCCGGCCCAGGCAGGGCGGACCGGCCGGACCGGGCCGGTCCGGCCCAAGGGGCTCTGTCCTTTTGTTTTCGGACGCCCGTATTTCGGGCTACGGGCGTCCGTTTTGCTCGTCGTCTGCGGCAGCGCGGAGCGTTCGTCGAGGTGTTTTGTTTGAGATGGTTTCGGGAATTTTTAATTCCCGAAATGAGGGGTCGCTGAGGCGCGACGCATCCTTAAGTGGACGAGCGGTTCTCCCGAGTTTCTTGTTTTGGACGGCGCAGACGCATCCGACGTCCGTTTTGAGCGCCGTCAGTTGCGTTGGGACCCTGGCGTCGAGGCGGAGGGTTGTAGGATGGTTTCAGGTGTTGAGGCCGGAGTTGAAGCGAGGGCCCCATGGCCCGTCTCTTGAGCTGCGTGCGGCGTCTCACGACTTTTTCCTCGGACGTCCGTTCGGGGCGTGCGAGCAGTCGATGTTGGGTGTTTTTCCGAGGTGATTGCAATGGTGCAATCCGCCCTCCCAAATTCGGCACGATGGTGCGGGGCCCAAGAGGGTCGTTTCAGGAGTTTACGGTGATTTCCAGTTTTATCACCGGGCGACCGTTTTGGACGAATGAGTAGTCCATCTCGTGTTCTTTTTCGAGAGGATCACAACGGTGCGATCCGTTCGTGGAGTTTCGGGACCGGGTTGTGGGTCCCACGTGGAGCCGCTCGTGTGCGGTGTGCCGGAACGCATCTTTTTCTCCGGATACCTGCACTACTCAAGAGAGCAGTGCTTTCGACGTGTTTTTTGTAGAGCATTGTGATGGCGCGGTCTGCCCGACCTCTTTCGGAGATGTGGTGTGGGCCCCACCCGACCAGGCTACGGTGAATAGTAGCTATTTCACCGGGTGGCCGTTTTGGGTGATTGAGTAGTCAATCCCGTGTGTTTTTACAAGGGGATCATAGTGGCGTGATCCGTTGGTTCAGTTTTGGGATTCTGGGGTGGGCCCCACGCGGGTTGGTTACGGTGAATAGTACCTTTTCCACCTGTTGACCGTTTCAGGCGAGTGAGTAGTCTAACTCGCATGTTTTTCCGCAAGGATTACAACGGTGTGATCCGTTTGGCTGTTCGGAGCCTCTTGCACGATCTTGATAAATTTGGAAGCACGGAAGGTGCTCTAGTGGTGGTTCGCCCTACTTTGCTTATAACGGACCTTTGGCGAGGGATCGCGTGCACTCCCGTGTGAGTGATGTAAATGCTTGAGGTGACGTGGCTGGCCGTGCCTGGGCCTTTGAGGTGGAGTTGTTACGTCACGCCTTCACGTTGACACTGGGTGACGTGTGCACGATAGCCTTTGGGCTGGAATGAGGTATACTCCAGGAGTATACGGGAGCGCTTGGAGGTACGTGTGGTTGTTTGTACCTGAGGATGGTTGTGCGCTCAGTTGGGGGTTGAGATGGGGCCACACGTTGTGTGGGACCCATGTGTGTTCCGGGTTCTGCTTTGCATACTTGACCTCTCGCGACATAGAGGGTCCCTCGGTGTGTTGGTTTGACCAGTAGGGTGGAGTTTTCCCCAGGCTTTGTGCGTTGGTTTGACCTGCAGGGTTGAGTGGTCTCCCCCTGGTTTCGTCCTTTATGGATTGGCCGGTAGAGGGTCCAGTGGCACCTAGTGATGGAACAGGTGTTGAACCCCTTTGGGTGACATGTGCTGGAGTTGGGTGGTCTCGTGATGCTCACTCCATGTTCAGTTGGCCAGTGTTGTGCCCTCCACTGGACATGGCCCGAGCAGTTTTGAGTTCTACCCTCCAGCGGGGCTGGGCAGTGTGTTACTCATCGACTTTTAGGGTCTACCCTCTAGCAGAGACTGGGCAGTGGGTCACCTGACGCTACTAGGATCTACCCTCCAGCAGAGACTGGGCAGTGGTTCACCCGACGACCTCTTAGGGTCTACCCTCTAGCAAGGCTGAGCAGTGGGTCACCCGTCGTCTAGTTCCAGGTCTACCCTCCAGCACGGCTGGGCAGTGGGTCGCCTGTCGACATATTCCAGGTCTACCCTCCAGTGGGGATGGGCAATGGGTCTCCTGATGATGTATTAAGGTCTACCCTCCAGCAGGGCTGGGCAGTGGGTCGCCTGTCGACCTATTCCAGGTCTACCCTCCAGCAGGGCTGGGCAGTGGGTCGCCTGTCGACCTATTCCAGGTCTACCCTCCAGCGGGGCTGGGCAGTGGGTCGCCTGATGATGTATTAGGGTTTACCCTCCAGCAGGGCTGGGTAGTGGGTCACCGGTTGATGTATTATGGTTTACCCTGCAGCAGGTCTGGGCAGTGGGTCACCTGATATTTGGTTATGAATTACCCTCCAGCGGGGCTGGGCAGTGGGACACCGGTTGGCATTCCAGACTCAGTCCTTCCTACTAGGCTAGTCTGAGGCTTTCCTCCGTGGTTACCGTAGCGGGACCCTTGGTTGTATGGGTCAGTGTTGTGATGGCTTGAATTTGAGGAGACCTCTCGACTGCGGGGCAGTGACGAGGTGTGGTTGGACTTTCCCTAGAACTCTCAAGTTCGAGGGGCGCTTTCCCCACCGAGACGCGTCCTTGTGATGCGATCTAAAACCGTGTGGGCGAGTCAGTGCCGCCCAAAGCAGATAGTATCAAGGTGCGGTGACTGAGTCCCTTGGCTTGCGGTTCAGGGCAGACGTGCGGGATACTGGGCGACGATGATGGGTTATGTCTGGGACTGTTGGAGACACTCTTTCTTGGGCTGAGCTACGGGACGGAGATCCCCTTACGGGTTTGTTCGGGCTTCTTGGCAGAGCATAAAGATATGTATATACCTTGTTTCGGGTACCCACTTCTTGGGTTTGGTTACTCTCCTTCCAGGTGAGGCGAAGACGCGCAGGGTATGCCATGTTCTTTCCATGTCTAACTTCTCATGGTTGGACGAGTCTACTCTCCTGCTATAGGCAGCGAAGACTAGACGGGAAGTCCATCTTCTCTCCGTTTCCAGCTCCTTATGCCTGGACGAGTCTACTTCCTTTCTTTTGTTTGGTTGAACTGGACTCTCTACTGCACCCTCGGTTGTACCCCTCTACTTTTCTGTTCGCTCTACCTCTCACCCTTCAGTACCTCCTTTGTTGCTCCCTCGAGCCTTCGATGTATCCTACTGAGTATTTTTATACTCACCCCTGCTTGGGATTTGCCCGCACTTGGTGTGCCCTTGCAGACAACGGACAGGTGGAGCGTGACTACAGTGGAGCGTAGGAGCTTGGGAGCTTGGACCGCGTGTGGTGGTCATGGTCGGGATCCAGGTGGGAGATCTGCCAGCTGTTTCTCTTTTTGTTTACTTGTTGCCGGGTTGTGTCACTTTTCGGTTGGGCACGTGTTTTGCCCTTTTTCTTTCCAGTTTGTACTTTGTACTTGTAGTGGTCGATGCACTCTGTGGTTTATTATAGCAGTTTCCCTTTGCATTTCCTTTTTACTCTGCACTTTTTCATTGAGTTTGTTGTGTGCGTGTGTACAGGTACTTAGGAAAAGGCCTCCCCGAGTTGTTGTGCCTTCGGCACTGGTCGCCAGCCCCTGGCCTATGGAGGTGGACCTGGGGTAGTTGCGGCTCGAGCCCGGGTAGGGTCGGGTCGTGACAAAGTGGTATCAGAGGTGGTTCGTTCCTTGGGACGTTGTGTGGACGTCCCTAAAAGAGGAATTGGTTGGGATATGGGGCAACAGTGTTAACGTGTCTCGAGAGCGGCTCTCGGGCCAGGGAGTCCAGTGATGGTGCAGCGGCTGACGTATCCATTCACCAGGACCTTGATAACCCGCTTGTCGACTTGGCATGCTTAGACACTTGTTGCAGGGAAAATTGTTTTGTGCATCACATAGGATCGAGTCTTTGACCGTCCTTCTTGAGTCAGCTCCCCATCGTTGTTGTTGTATTGGTATATACATATATGCTCATCTGACCGCGGCACTCCTTGATAATGTTCAGGATGCCTCCGCGAAGACATCCAGCCCAGATACTAGCTTTGGGTGCGTGACGACGACCCTGTGAGCTACGAGGCCATAGTCCAGGACCCATCATGCGAGCCCCTTTCTCCGGGTGGGCCGGTAGAAGCACCCCCACCTGTTGAGAAGCAGACAGTTTCAGCAGAGCAGGCTGAGCTTGAGCGCGGGTTGAGCGCGCTCCGTGAGTTCCAGCTGCAGAGACCGCTTAGGTTCAGTGGTGAGCCAGACCCTCAGGCAGCAGAGGGTTGGCTAGAGGCAGTGGTTATCCTTTTCAGGCTTGTGGCGACGCCGATGGATCAGAGAGCGGCTTTGGCAGCCAGCCTTTTCTGTGGATCAGCTCGGTGTTGGTGGAGTCTGGGGACTCAGTTTCTTGACGAGTCGTCGCTTTCATTGGATGACTTTCAGTTGTTGCTCCGTGAGGAGTTTTTCCCCTCCTGCTTGCACTCCATTCAGATTCAGGAGCTCCTGCAGTTTCAGCAGGGAGGGATGACGGTGGCCGAGTACGCAGCTAGTTTTGCAGACCGTGCACGCTTTTACCCGGACTTGGTCCATGACGGCAACTTCCGAGCGCGGGAGTTTGAGCAGGGTCTCCGCCGAGGGATTCGTGTTTTCTTAGTACCCTTGGGAATTTCCACATATGTAGAGGTGCTAGAGTAGGCGCTGGTGACAGAGGGCTTCCTGTCGCGTTCTAGCGTTGGTGGTGGCAGCAGGCACGTTGGAGCCGAGACGTCTGCCGCAGCTAGTGGGCGTCGGCAAGCAAAAACTCGATGCAAGTGGTCATTCCACTGCCGGTTTCGGAGACGTGGTCTTACACCACAGTGGCTCCAGAGGGCACCAGGGCAGCCCAGAGAGCGTCGGTGCTATGCTTGTGACGGGCGAGGTCACTTGACACGAGACTGCCCGACCCGAGTTGCTGAGAGCTTCGGGCAGGAAGCAGGCGCACCCCCACGCAGAGTCAGCGCCGTGATCGGAGTAGTACCCAGGGAGGTGGTACTAGTAAAGGAGAGGGAGGATCTGGTGGGGGGGACAACGTTACGAGATCTCCCCATCACCACTAGGTAGTCCACGTCAGGCTCCGAGAGATGACGGTTGGGACCGCGGGTAGCTGCGAACTTTGGATGTCTACGATCCTGCAGAGCACAGGATGGTGAGAGGTACCCCATGCGACTTCTACTTATTGCAATAGAATTGTTAGGCTCTGCGTGTGAAATGCGTTTCTCCCTGCTCCTTGTTTGAGGTGTTACCAGGGTGACGCAGGGCGTCGGGTGTAACCCTGTGGTGGTAAGGAGAAAGGAACGAGACCTTTTCCTTTAGTCGGTGGTGTTGCCTCCTTCGCCTTTTGAGCGTGTAAGAGAGCATCGACTGTGGAGCCTTTAGCATGACTAGATATCCTTGGGTGTTTCACCATATGGAAATTCTTAATGAGGGAATCACCGGGCCTTGTTTCAGGTGCGGGCGGTGATTCCAGTCGCGGCATGCGACGTAGAGGTTTAGCCGGGGAGGTGAGCTACCCCCGAGGGCCTTCGGGTTGTTTGAGACCATGCAAGGGGATGGCACGGTACCCTACCGCCTTGCCCTAGCCCCAATGTTTGGAGTGGGTGAACGACATCGGCAAGGGCCAACCCAGCATGAACAGATCAATCCTTTGGTTTGTGTGCGGTGGCGCAGAGCTGTGCGTGGGTTCTTTTGGGTACGGGAAAGCCAGGTGTGGGATTAGTACCCTGTGTTGATCCCTAGTTTTGCTTTTCGAGGATGAAAATCTTGAAGGAGGGAATGATGTAAGAACCCGGTTTTTGTTGAGAAAGACTATGTAATATTCTTGATAATATTCCAGAGCTTTGCCTTCAGACGGCGTGCGATTCCGCGCCCCGGAGTGGCCGGAATTAAAATTTTCAGTGCGTTCACACTAGAAACGCTAAATAAATGAGATAACTCTTAAACGGAGTTCCAGATCAGGGATCCGAGTGTACGGATGGGTCCGTAATGGGGTGTTTACCCTAGGAACGACATAAAACTTGTCGGCGCGGGATGTTTGGACCCCTTGCCCGCTCCCGGAACGCTAAACGGATAAATAAATTAATTAATTTATTCGTTTAATGGAGAAATGCTGGTATCTCTTAAACAGTGGCTCAGAATGGAAAGCCAAGGGCACATTTGAGTTCGGAGCATGCCGTTTACCCTAGAAGGGGTATATGTTTCGCGGGCGCGGGCCGTTTGTGAAAAATGGCACCGGGGGCGTTTTCGTAATTTAGCGGCTTCGGGAGTTAAATTTTATAACTTTTGAACGGGGTCTCGGAATAAAATTCCAAGACCGCCGTTGCACTCATAGCGTGGTTCTTAGCCTAGGCGAGGCTAAATCCTGACCCCGTCGGGAGTTCGGGTTCGGGGCTGTCGGTCGGGCGTTTAAGTGATTTATACTTAAACACCCCGCCTTCCATCTTCTTCTTCTTCTTCACCCTCTCCCCTTCCCTCCACCATTCCGGCGAGCTCCGGTGAGGCGAGCTCCGGCGATCCAACTCTGGCGAGGCAATGGCGCACGGCGGATCGCGCGGGAAGCACCGGGCGAAGCCCAACGAGGTAGGTGGTGTTGTTTGAGTTTTAAATCTCGAGCCCCCTTTAAACCCCAATTCCAGCATCTATTTTTTGTTTAATCTTCGAACATATCCCATGGCCGCGTTGTACAAAATTTTCTCCTCCCGACGCTTGTTTCGGATTTGAAATTGGAGGTCGGAGGTGTCCGCAATCGCTCGCCGAATTTTGCGGGAAATTCGGGTTTTCTGGGTGTTTCCGGCAGGTTCCGGCGGCGGCATGGGTTTCGGCCGGTGGTCCGGCGGGCTTCGACAATGGCGCAGGGCGGAGGCCGCGGCTTCGGAAGGCGGCGCGGAACAGGGTGCGGCAGCGGCAGCCGGTGGCGCCGGCAGGGCGCCGGCGAGATCGAGAGGGGGGGGGGCGCGACTCGCGGCCCCGTGCGGCAGACCGTGACCCGCGATATGCGGGTCGCTGTTGGAATCACGACCGGCCAGTTGGCCGGTCGGTGGAGAACTCGCGCGGCGGCGCACGGGTGTCAAAGGGAGGCGGGCCGTGGAGCGGCGGCCCGTGGCTCGGCTGGACAGGGCCGGCCGGCGCGGGCCAGCCCAGGCAAGGCAGACCGGCCGGACCGGGCCGGTCCGGCCCAAGGGGCTCTGCCCTTTTGTTTTCGGACGCCCGTATTTCGGGCTACGGGCGTCCATTTTGCTCGTCGTCTACGGCAGCGCGGAGCGTGCGTCGAGGGGTTTTGTTTGAGATGGTTTTGGGAATTTTTAATTCCCGAAACGAGGGGTCGCTGAGGCACGACGCATACTTAAGTGGACGAGCGGTTCTCCCGAGTTTCTTGTTTTGGACGGCGCGGACGCATACGACGTCCGTATTGAGCGTCGTCAGTTGCGTTGGGACTCTGGCGTCAAGGCGGAGGGTTGCAGGGTGGTTTCAGGCGTTGAGGCTGGAGTTGAGGCGAGGGCCCCACGACCCATCTCTTGAGCTGCGTGCGGCGTCTCACGACTTTTTCCTCGGACGTCCGTTCGGGGCGTGCGAGCAGTCGATGTTGGGTGTTTTTCCGAGGGGATTGCAATGGTGCAATCTGCCCGCTCAAATTCGGCACGATGGGGCGGGGCCCATGAGGGCCGTTTCGGGAGTTTACAGTGATTTCCAGTTATATCACCGGGCGACCATTTTGGACGAATGAGTAGTCCATCTCGTGTTCTTTTTCGAGAGGATCGCAACGGTGCGATCCGTTCGTGGAGTTTCGGGACCGGGTTGCGGGTCCCACGTAGAGCCGCTCGTGTGCGGTGTGTCGGAACACATCTTTTTCTCCAGATACCCGCTCTACTCAAGCGAGTAGTGCTTTCGTCGTGTTTTTTCGAGAGCATTGCGATGGCGCAGTCTGCCCAACCTCTTTCGGAGATGTGGTGTCGGCCCCACCCGATCGGGCTACGGTGAATAGTACTTATTTCAACGGGTGGCCATTTTGGGTGATTGAGTAGTCAATGCCGTGTGTTTTTTTGAGGGGATCACAGTGGCGTGATCCATTGGTTCAGTTTCGGGATTCTGGGGTGGGCCCCACGCGGGTTGGTCACGGTGAATAGTACATTTTCCACCTGTTGACCGTTTCGGGCGAGTGAGTAGTCTAACTCGCGTGTTTTTATGCAAGGATTACAACAGTGTGATCCGTTTGGCTGTACGGAGCCTCTTGCGCGATCTTCAGAAATGTGGAAGTACGGATGGTGCTCTAGTGGTGGTTCTCCCTACTTTGCTAGTAGCGGACCTTTGGCGAGGGATCGCGTGCACTCCCGTGTGAGTGATGTAAATGCTTGAGGTGACGTGGTGGGCCGTGCCTGGTCCTTTGATGTGGAGTTGTTACGTCACGCCTTCACGTTGACACTGGGTGCCGTGTGCACGATAGCCTTTTGGCTGGAATGAGGTATACTCTAGGAGTATATGGGAGCGCTTGGAGGTACATGTGGTTATTTGTACCTGAGGATGGTTGTGCACTCGGTTGGGGGTTGAGATGGGGCCACACGTTGTGTGGGCCCCACGTGTGTTCCGGTTTCTGCTTTGCGTACTTGACCTCTCGCGACGTAGAGGGTCCCTCAGTGTGTTGGTTTGATTAGCAGGGTGGAGTTTTCCCCTGGATTTGTGCGTTGGTTTGACCAGCAGGGTTGAGTGGTCTCCCCCAGGTTTCGTCCTTGATGGATTGGCCGGTAGCGGGGCCAGTGCCACCTAGTGATGGAACAGGTGCTGAGCCCCTTTAGGTGACATGTTCTGGATTTGGGTGGTCGTGTGATGCTCGCTCCGTGTTCAGTTGGCCAATGTTGTGCCCTTCCAGTGGATGTGGCCAGAGCAGTTTTGAGTTCCACCCTCCAGCGGGGCTGGGCAGTGGGTTACTCATCAACTTTTAGGGTCTACCCTCCAGTAGAGACTAGGCAGTGGGTCACCCGACGCTACTAGGGTCTACCCTCCAGCAGAGACTGGACAGTGGGTCACCCGACGACCTCTTAGGGTCTACCCTCCAGCAAGGCTGGGCAGTGGGTCACCCGTCGTCTAGTTCCAGGTCTACCCTCCAGCACGGCTGGGCAGTGGGTCGCCTGTCGACTTATTCCAGGTCTACCATCCAGCGGAGCTGGGCAGTGGGTCGCCTGATGATGTATTAAGGTCTACCCTCTAGCAGGGCTGGGCAGTGGGTCGCCTGTCGACCTATTCCAGGTCTACCCTCCAGCAAGGCTGGGCAGTGGGTCGCCTGTCGACCTATTTCAGGTCTACCCTCCAGCGGGGCTGGGCAGTGGGTCGCCTGATGATGTATTAGGGTTTACCCTCCAGCAGGGATGGGCAGTGGGTCCCGGTTGATGTATTAGGGTTTACCCTCCAGCAGGTCTGGGCAGTGGGTCACCTGATATTTGGTTATGAATTACCCTCCAGCGGGGCTGGGCAGTGGGACACCGGTTGGCATTCCAGACTCAGTCCTTCCTACTAGGCTAGTCTGAGGCTTTCCTCCGTGGTTACCGGAGCGGGACCCTTGGTTGTACGGGTCAGTGTTGTGATGGCTTGACTTTGAGGAGACCTCTCGACTGCGGGGCAGTGACGAGGTGTGGTTAGACTTTCCCTAGAACTCTTAAGTTCGAGGGGCGCTTTCCCCACCGAGACGCGTCCTTGTGACATGATCTAAAACCGTGCGGGCGAGTTAGTGCCGCCCAAAGAGGATAGTATCAAGGTGCGGTGACTGAGTCCCTTGGCATGCGGTTCAGGGCAGAAATGCGGGATGATGGGCGACGATGATGGGTTATGTCTGGGACTGTTAGCAACACTCTTTCTTGGGCTGAGCTACGGGACGGAGATCCCCTTACGAGTTTGTTCGGGCTTCTTGGCAGAGCATAAGGATTTGTATATACCTTGTTTCGTGTACCCACTTCTTGGGTTTGGTTACTCTCCTTCCAGTTGAGGCGAAGACGCACGGGGTGTGCCACGTGCTTTCCGTGTCTAGCTTCTCGTGGTTGGACGAGTCTACTCTCCTACTATAGGCAGCGAAGACTCGATGGGAAGTCCATCTTCTCACCGTTTCCAGCTCCTTGTGCCTGGATGAGTCTACTTCCTTTCTTTTGTTGGGTTGAGGTGGACTCTCTACTGCACCCTCGGTTGTACCCATCTAATTTTCAGTTCACTCTACCGCTCACCCTTCGGTACCTCCTTTGTTGCTCCCTTGAGCCTTCGGGGTATCCTACTGAGTATTTTTATACTCACCCCCGCTTGGGCTTTGCCCGCACTTGGTGTGCCCTTGCAGACGACAGACATGTGGAGCGTGACTACAGTAGAGCGTAGGAGCTTGGGAGCTTGGACCGCGTGTGGTGGTCGTGGCCGGGATCCAGGTGGGAGATCCGCTAGCTGTTTCTCTTTTTGTTTACCTGTTGCCTGGTTGTGGCACTTTTCGGTTGGGTGCATGTTTTGCCCCTTTTCTTTCCAGTTTGTACTTTGTACTTGTAGTGGTTGATGCAATCTGTGGTTTATTTATAGCAGTTTCCCTTTGCTTTTCCTTTTTACCATGCGCTTTTGCATTGAGTTTTCTGCGTGCGTGTGTAAATGTACTTTGGAAAAGGCCTCCCTGAGTTGTTGTGCCTTCGGCGCTGGTCGCCAGCCCCTGGCCTATGGAGGCGGGCCTGGGGTAGTTGCGGCTCGAGCCCGGGTAGGGTCGGGTCGTGACAATTCATGTTAAGAAACTGAGTAAAAATCAATAGAATTTCCCCACATCATATAATTCCTAAATGAGAGAATAATATTAATGTATGTATCTTAAACTATATCTAGAATATGCTAATAACCCAACCCTAAGTATAGTTAGGTTACTATAATAAAATAATTAACAATTTCAATTAATATTAAAAAACTAAAACTCCATAGACCACTTATATAAGAAACCATATATTACCACTAGTTTACACATATAACATAATATTTGATCAATATTACACTATTTCATAGAAGGGAAATAATCAAAATAAAATATTAAAACCATCCAAAAATCATTATTGAAAACCAAAAATATTTATTAATTATCTTAATTGATCGAATCACAAATCATATCGTATATAAATATCTTGATCTACTAAATGAGAAGATATAATTTTAAATATGAGATATATAATCACAATATATTCACAATAATCCACTATAATTGAATATGATGTATGATAGAACAAAATAATAATAATAATATAATTTTTCATAATTTTTCATTAATCCTCATTTACTAGTTCCCCTCATTGGTTAAACGTAGATAGAATGAGTGACCCCCCTGAGTCCTTACTCATGTAACATCCTGGCATGTGACTAGAATTCAGGGTATAAAACACCGAAATCAAAGGAATTTAACTAAGTTTATCTAGATTATAACATAACCCAACCATCCAAAACACCATGATAATAATTAATAATCCCAAATCCGAGACAACAAATATACCTTCTTCATGAATATGGAACATATATACACAACTATAAAGAAACATCAACACCAAATTAAAGTCTTATTGAAAAAAACACACTAAATATCCAACCACTGAGATAATACTATATAGTTAAATCACCTATATTTCCCTAAAAACATGAAAAATAATTTTATATCAATGGTGATAATAACAACTATACTTATTTGTATATTTCCTGATCTCCCTTGTGTAAATATGAAATGATTATTTTAATTCCCCTGTGAAAAACAAATTGAACTCCCCAAAAAACACATAGGTGATATATTCCCACATCCCCCCAAAGGCTCAATCACCATAAAACGATTTTTATCATAGTTAAATAATTATTAGAAGAATGTATTAATTGAATCCTCAAAACAAATTCCCCATAATATTTTCTTCTATCACCAAATAATATGAAGTACATTTCCCTCAACCCTTCTATGTCCTCCAATGTAGACATCAAGAATATAAAAAGTCTAAAAAAACATCAACTTGTCATGTACCATGGATCTATACATGTAATAATTTTAATGGAAGAAACAATATATCTTTTAATCAAACACCATGGAATTAGTTTAACATGAATGTGTTTGAAATCAACTTTATGTCATTATCTTACCTAGAATTGCCCCTTTCTCATATCCCATAATCCAAAATTGGTATCATTATGTGATATTGTTGAAGGGATATAATGGGAGAGTGGGTAATCAACTATCCTTATCTTCCAATACAATATTTCAATGAAAACAACAACTAGTGTCTCTAGGAGTATTTTTGGTTTCCCAACATGGGTGGAGTGAACAAAAATTCCTAAATGAAATAATGTATTGATTATTATAACATAATTTATTTCATAAGTTTTAACACAATAAAAAACACTATAACTGCTATCAGGTGACTACTGTTATCTCACCACCAAGAACTACATGTTGCGAAGAACTACTAACCATAGGTACAAAAAATGGTAACAAATAAATTTTCATTTCATTTTTCTTTAATCTAAAATACCAGTCACGATGATTTAATTATTTGATTATCAAATAAAATTTGCATAAATTAATTCTTTATCCATAACCATATATATATATGTCAAATGTTATTCCATTTATATTAAACCACCATCATCAAAATATCATATAAAACCCAAAAACTAAACAAAGATTCATAATTTATAGAGAATTGAGGCCACCAAGCCCCAACCAATGATGACCAAAAGTGATAAAAAATAGCACAAGAATATAATATGCATATAAATAAAGTATTTTAATTTAGAAATTATTAATATTTAGTTATTATAATGTATTATCAAATCAATCTATCACTACATGAAATAATTGCCTTAATGGGATTATAACATGAATAAATTATAAAAAATTATAGGAATCTTAGTAATTGATTTTGTACCATTGAATTTCTTTCAATTTTATTATTTCAGTTTATTATCATCATTTTAAAAATTCATTCCTGTCATAAAAAAATGTAATATAATATAAAAATTAAATATTAACAAGATATAATCTTAATAACCTACTTGAAATAAATTTTTGTGTCCCAGTTTGAAAATCCAATAAAATTGAGAATGAAAATGTGGCCACAACTACACAAAATTACGTTCTATCAATCCAAAATATATGGATATATAATCAATATTTCATCCCAAGTAACCACCAATTCAAAAAATTATCTACTATGATATCCCCAAATAAAAAAAGGAATCATGAAGAGAATGAGTTGAAAAACTAAACTAGTATCAATGATATAAAATTTCATGTAATTGAGGTTGAAATTAAAATAATGTGGTATTTTATAGATCAAATATTCATATGAGAATTTATTGAATGTTGACAGAATCAAATGTAGAATTATAAATATTTGATGAAACAAAGTATTTATGGAAAATATATAAATCTCACTATTTCTGGATTCAATATCTGGTTCACTCTAGGACCCTCCAGATGTTTACATGAACAAAAAAATATTTCACCAAATACAAAGAACCAATATGTTTTTATTTTAATGAATATATATATACATATTCATGTTGTGAAACAATAAAATTTATATCCTTTATAAAACATTACCGTCAAAATTACTGTTATAAATAGAATTTTACAAATATAATTAGATGATTACAAAACTCTAAATTAGTCTATTAAACCACCATATGGAACAGTATACATTTTGAATCAGAATGTAATTGCATTTATCACCCGTACAGTTTTTGATGAAATCTAGTTCCTCATGTACCTTCCTTAAACCCATCATAAGCATCCAAACACCAATAACTCAATAAGATATGGGCCTATAGGGTGTCTTAGGTTAATGTAGATTCTTCTAAAATAATTATTTTTATCACAAATAGAAACATAATTGAGATTTAATGGCTCTATTAACCATATTAAACCCCAAAAAAAATTCCCTCATAGGTTCTATTCAAGAATTGATGTTATAATTCATCATAAAAGGACACCATGTTCTAAAAAATATTTGAAATATTTAAAATACTTACAAAAACATATTTCCACTAAAATAGCCAAAAAATTGAGAGAAAAGTACACTTGGTTCTGGGACCATATTTTCAAATCCCACATAAATGTACTACCCTTCATACTACCATGAATAAATAAGAAACAGAAAAAAGGGATAAAACCCATTGCAACATTTTATCAAGTTACTATCGAATATGTACTGCTCATCCCATGGACATGGTGTCACCGTCGATATTCATCCCCCCTCAGTCAATGATTCTGTAGTAATCTTGAAGATACCAATGATATTGTATAAATAAGAATAAATCATGAACTATTTAAATATGTGGGTGTAGAAATAATAGATAGTACACATCTCAAAATAAATCCAACACTGTAACATCAAGATACCAAACTTTAGCATTTTTATTTTATCTCTTTTCCCCTCTTTTTATGGGTGCTTTTTTGGACTTCGGAGGATGGTGTCTATTTTCATGGGAAAATTACATCACATTTATATGTATATTAATGTCTGAAATAATATATTCTAGTTATATTTCATTAATGCCTATATGGGGTTCACTTCATGATTGATGAATTGTGTCCTTATTTTGGGATTTTCAGATAAATGTGGGCTTTAATCTTTCTTCAAGAGAAATTAACTCTATTAGAAGTTATTAAATGTCATGTAATGATCACTATGTAGTAGTTGTGGTCCATTAAATATAATTATATGTTTATATACTATTTGATGTGTTTACATGTTGTGTAATATGGGCCAAGAAGAATCTAGGAACTAATAGAAGTCATAAATAATATATGTTGGGGAAATATATTACATGAATAAAATAATAAAATATAATTTTCTTATTAGCGGTAATGTTTTTTTTGGAATATTTGATCCCATATATTAAGATATATGAAAATTTATTATAAGACTTGTAATTATCATTGTTTTTTTGTTATGGTGCTACATGGATGATTTTATTTTTTATATCCTCAACCTCTCCCCTGCCATTCTAGGAGATATCCCAAGAGATTTGGGAGAACTCTGATCCTTCCAAGCCATTTATTTCAGTGATTGATCATCATTCTAGTTTTGGTGCATTTATGTGGGTGATTAATCTGTTTATTTCCTCATTTACATTGATTGTGTATTCACTAATATGTTGTGTTATTGGATCTATTTATCTAGGATGATAAAACTTTTTATTCTTTTAATGTTTCTTGTTTGATATTATAACAGAGGATAATCCTTGTGGTGGTTGTGGTGAGACATGCGGGTTTCATGGAGGTATCTTGTGATCTATCATATTCAATTACTATTTTTCTTGTTGAATCGATTTTGATGTGTGTATATTAATTCTAGGAAATCTTTTTTTGTCCATCCTTATTGGCGGATAGCATTGTTAGTTTGTGTGACATGAGTTTGTGGTATGTGGATCTGTCTCCCACATATGCAGGATATAATAAATTTTCCAAATATTAATGATTTAATTTACAAATTAAATTTTATGATTGGATGATATATTTTCCTATGTGGAATGAATTTAAAAAAATATTGTTTTATCCTTATTTGGTCATATAAAATGATAATATTCAATGCATTTTTTAATGGATATCTATAATAGGTATGAAAAAATGGTTGGTAAAATAGAGAACATGAGTAGCCTTGGTTACATTTGATTGTTATTTAGCTTATATAAGTCACCCATGCATTATTGGAGGTGGGGTTCACTCCTGGGGTGTTCCCATATTCCCAAGTACCATTGGCCTATAAATTTAATATTGACAGTGCATGTGGTTTCAATAATGGGTGGTTTCTTTACACCTTAGGTAGGTATTCCATATACTTGAAAGTAAAGTTGTCATTTATTGTTGTATATGTAGTCTAAAAGACTAACCTATAGTTTTCTTTGTGTTGTATCCAGAAATAATTTTTACTGTACTTTTTTATGTTGGAATTCCATGGTATTTATATGATATGGGATACATGGATTTCCTTGTACTTATTTCCAATATTTGATATATGTGAATTTCTAAAATAGTTTTATATATATATAAGGAAATATAGAAAAGGGTAAAATAGAATGGTTTTTAATGATTAAAATATAAAAATTTATTAATTATTTATCATATCTTTTTTCTATTAATGTGTATCATGTTCCAATTGTTTTATATATACATTTAAAGGAACACCTTATGGGAGTCCTACTTATCCTGTTAGGTCACACCTTGGGAACACCAACAATCATTTGTAATCCCTTGTATGTAATGATATGTAGGTAATGGAAAGGAACAATAATGAGTTGGGGTGGTCATTGAGAACTTTTTGAGATTTCTTATGTTGAGATAGTGCAAGTTTTCCAATGCTATCGCACGAGGAATCAATTATCAAATTTCTATGTACTAATATTGAAATTGTACTTTGAGATATTGGGATTTATTTTTCATTGTAACATTCTCGAAGAATTATTTTTGTTGCAGTAAATATTTATTCCATTCACTTTTACTCTCTATTGTCTATATATATATATATTCTAAATTGTTGTTTTTTATAACTACCAAATTATTTATTACACACATAGACATGATTTATCACATAAAACATTTACTTGATACAAAATAGATGATCAAGAGGTATATTTTCTTTGAGACTTAGGAACATTATATAACAAATTAAAACATGAAATACAACATCTTTTTTGAAATCATATTTTACATGACCATAAATTTGTTTTTGTACAGAACATTGCATGGGATAACCTAAATACATGCATAAAGAAAGGGTTTTATCTAAAGTACATTATGGTAATAAACATAGAATAATATGTGGAATGAAATACATTTTAGACAATTGGCATTTCAATGGACCCTAATAAAATTATTAACATAAAATGCAGATCAATAATGATAATTATAACATGGAGATGTAGAAACAACCCTTAACATTTTATTAGCACGATCCAAGGATTATTTCACATGGAGCATTAGTAAACACTTATTGCACATGATGCATGAGTAAAGCCTCTTTTCACTTGAATTTTCATGATTCAACTCCCATTTTACATGACATATCGTGATACTATACCTTCCCATGGCATTGGAGCGCTATTATGTCACACCCTTCACAATCATTTCGATTCATGATTAAGTGTGCCACATAGATGTTAAAACATGGATTAATTAACATCATTATTCATTCCCTGATTAAAAGATGTGTAATAAACCAAATTATGTCCTTAATAAACAAGTACATGTATATAATGGTGATTACCCTTGGTAGAGGATTTGGTTTGGTATTCACTAACAATTATTTTATCATGGATAATTTGGGGTAATTTTGGCTGCATAATGATGTCAAATAGAAATTTTTAAAAATGTGTTGATGAGATTTAAAGGGGTCTCTCATAATTTATACATTAAATAGATAGTAAGGGGATCAGGGGACATAATATACCGACAAATGGAACATAATTTATATTCATAATATAAAATAATTTCATTAATGAAAATGATAAGAGAGAATTTCCTTACGTAATTTCGGCATGCTAATGGGTGTACATTGAAGGCATTGATGAGAGAGAAAACGGGTCCCAAATCATTAAAACATTAAAATATAAGTATGGATAGGTGTAAAATCATACACCAACATTTGTATTGAAAATAAAATGGCATAACCACATAATGAAATTTGGACAAAAATGGGAATGAATGAAATCCCTAACATGGAAGTGTGATCTAAATGCCTTGGGAGAGGATTGTTTGGAGGTTGGGGTGGCTTGGGAGGAATATATTGAGGGGAGGGAAGAGGATATAAGATATCCAATAGAATTAAGTAAATAATAAGTGGGAGCTTCGGTGGGTTCATATAATAAAGGAGATGGAATTGGTCATTATTTAGGTTTGGGTCACCACAAATTAAAATTTTCCAACCACAAACTAGCCATTGTTTATGGCCCATGGTTATATCCAACGGGGAGTGGAAAAAAATATTTTATTATTCCAATGGCAGAACATCATTAAATAAAACGTTTTCTTAAGTGGAGGTCAGTCACACCCTCATGGAAAAATATTGAAAAGGCTAAAATGTTTTAAAAGTCATGTAGAGTCCACTATGGCTATGTATAATAAATAAAACTAACCTAAAATCACATTATATTACTGTAAAAACATATATTAGTCTAAAATAATGTTTATATTATTTTATTACAACACTATTCGTTCATTATGATGTTATAAAATACATTATATATTTTAGAATTCTTTAATAATTATCCAAAAAATTGACTATCACAAAAAATTATGAAAAATTACCCATCAGATAATTTGGACATCCTAATTCTAAAAAAAACTATTCATTTTATCTAAATAATTTTCCAAATATGTGAATATTTACATTTAAAATACAAAATCGACATTTATCGAAAAGTAAATCATTTTGAAAAAAAAGAATTCAAACATTAATAAATATTACAATTGTATCCATAAAATTTATAGGTTCATTAATATATAATAAAATGTAATATAATAATAATATTATATTACTAAAATATTATTTAATTCAAAATTCCATTAATTTATCAAAAAATATTTTTAATTTGAGAAGTATCAAAAAAATACTAATTGAGATGTAAAATTATTTAAAATATAACAATAATAAAATTAATGCAAATTCATTATTATATAAAACAAGAATACACATAATCATATTTCTAAGTTCATGTTAAAAACCTTTTATAACACCTTCATAAGACCAAAGGGTATGGTGCCTGATTGTGACATAATCTTGGGGTGGATTAGATAACATCACTCTTGTTGTAATCTCTATCAACTTCTACTTCTCCCATAGGCAGTTCTGTTCAATATTAACATGTTCAAGCCTATTTTGGGATTGGTTATGATCGAAGCCAAATGACGGCACCTCTTTTTTGAGCTTTTCGAAAATTGTCTTTGAATAAGAAAACTCTACTAGATAAGGACATTCCTTCCTTTTTCTGAGTGAATTGAATATTTTAAAGACCTATATTAATAGTAATCATGTTATCGCTATTCAACGAGTATATTAGCAATGGTCACAATTCATAAAAGTACTTTATAATAAAAAGAACATAAAACCAAGGAAGTAAATATGTTATATAACCAACTTAAATTATAATACATTTAGTTAGATCAAAATCAATTTTCATTAATAGAATTTTGGGTCGTTTCCATCTCCCCCCCATAAAAAATTTCAACCATGAAATTTCCTTTTCCTACCCTAAAACAGATGTGGGTAAATCATCTTCTCCACTTCCTCTGATTCCCATGCTTTATCGTCAAACATGTGGTGGCACCACAACACCATGACGAGGGTAATTTACTTAATTCTTATAACTTTTTGTATATGATATAAGACCGTAATGACTTTCTCCTCTTAAGAAATATCATCCTCTAACAATACTACCTCCAAAGAGAGTACATGTGTATCGTCTGGTATGTAAATCCTTAAGAGGGATACATGAAATACATTATGTACTATGGCCATGGTTGGTGGAAGTGATAATCAATAAGACACATCACCGCCACAATCATAAATCATCAAGGGACCAATGTACATAGGACTTAACTTCACATTATTTACAAACCTCATAACCTTCTCCCACGGTGATATATGTTGAAATACAATGTCTCTAACTTTTAAATCAAGGTCTCGTTGATGGTTATCTGCATAACATGTTTTCTCTTTGGGAAACCATGATATACTTATAAAGGGTTTTCAACTTCTCCACCATTTCATCGACCAAATTTTTTCCTATCATATTAAACTCACTGACTTAATCTCAACATGCAGGTGTTCTATACCTTTTAACATAAAGGGAATCATATGGTTCCCATCAAATGATCGAGTAGAAAACTTTATAGTAGGAGAATTCAACCAATGGAAGATTTTGGTACCATCTTTCATTGAAATCTATAGAACACGATATTTACATATATTCCAATGTCTAAAAATATGGTTCATATTGCCCATCAGTATGAGAAAGATAGGTCGTACTAACATTCAGTTCAGTTCTTAGAGCATGTTGGAGACTTTTCCAGAAAATGGAGGTGAATCTAGCATCACAAATGAATACAATATATATTTTTCCTCCATGAAGCCTTACAAATTCATTGATGTAAATCCATGCATATTGATCCAATGTGATGTCCTCTCGAATTGGGATAAAGTGAGATGTCTTTATAAGACGATTCACAACAAACCATATAGCATTTTTTCCACTGGATGTCCTTAGAAGTCTAGTGACATTGTCCATAGTAATTTTGTCCCACATTAATGTTTTTATGTGTAGTGATTTCATTATCCCCTAATACTTTTTTCACTCATAATTCACTTATTGACATTCCAAGAACATTGATGTATATTAAAAAATCTCTCTTTTCAAATTGTTGCACCAAATGTTTTCTCGGATATCTCGATGCATCATTGTGCTCTATAGGTGAATAGTTAATGTAGAGATATGTGTCTTATACAGAAGCTAATTTTTATCTTATAATCAGATTGTACACATAATTGAGACCCAAATATAATAATTCCTTCTTTGTTAACAACAATCTCTATGGATTTACCATTTTTTATAGCATCTAACCTTTTCATTATTTTCACATAAATTATTTGATAATACATTATTTTCACCATGAGGGATGGTTAAGAAATAATTCGAGAAAGGATTGATGATGTTCCTCCCACAATTATTCTCATGTCCATCCACTATAATTCTGTTATGTTTGGATCATTTTCAATTATTTTCACTGATAATGATGCATGATCCTTTCTACTTAGAGAATCTTCCACCTTGTTTGCCTTACTGGAATGGTAGTGGATTGAGCGGTCGTAATTCTTAATGAGTATTATCCATCATTATTGGTGCATATTATTAATATTCTGTGTGAATATATATTTTATGCTCTTTTAATTAGTGTATATCTCACACTTCTCGCCATAAAGATAATGTTGCAAAATTTTCGATGCAATGATCACATCCACCTACCCCAAAACATGTGTGGGATTGTTTTTCTCAGGAATTTGCCACTGCCTTGAGGTGTAGGCTATTACTTTATTATTTTTCATGAACATTCAATGCATCCCAATCTTTGAATCATCACTAAATACCGCAAAATGTTATCCACATTTTGATAATTTGAGAACAGGCTCAGTGATAATCCACCTTTTGAACTCCATGACGTTCTTTTAACATTCATGACTCTAAGAATACTTTACTCCCTTCCAGGTTATCTTGGTAAAATAGATGTAAAATAATGAAACAAAAATCACAAATCGTAGATAATATCGAGCTAACCACAATATGTTATAGATACATATTACCGATTTTTTCCTCGACCATCCCTCAATTGCAGTTGTCTTGTAGGGATCCACAGATATCCCATTTTTTGTGATTATATTACCCTATAATGAGAGCATCATCGACAAGAACACACACTTGTTGTACTTTTCAATGAGATTCTCCATCCACAAGGACTCTAGTACAGTTCTTAAATTCTCATCATTATCCTCCTTAGCTTTGTAGTATATTAGAATATCATCTATAAAGGCTACCACAAATTTGTTGAGATAATCTCTAAATACACTATTCATAAACTCTGTGATGATTTTTATAGAATTAATGAGTCCTAAAGGCATTACTATGAATTAATAATGCATGTATATTGTACATAAAGTAGTCTTGGTGATATCTTCTGTCTTCACCCTCACATGATAATATCCGGATTGCTAATCCTTCTTAGAGACGTATTGAGCTCCACACAGCTAATCGAACAAGTCATCAATTCATGGAAGATGATACGTGTCATTCTTCCTGATTTTGTTGAGACATGATAATCAATTCCAAAGATTCATCGACCCATACTTCTTCTGGATGAAGAGGACTAGTGTACCTCATGGTGAAGAAATTAGGAGTATAGACTTTTTATCCATATTCTTATATAGTTTTTTTTAGTTTTTCATGCACCATAATAGACATTCTATATAGAGTCTTGGATATTTGTAATTCCCCAGATTTAAGGTCAATTGAGAATTGAAAATCTCTTATTGGTGGAAGACTAGACAATTTAATAGAAACACTTCAACTAATTCCATCACAATAGGAATGTCTTAATGGATGGTTTCCTCTTTAGACTCAATCATCTGAGGCAGATACAAATTCTCATAGTGCTGAAATATCCATGATTATGATGATGGTGCTAAATTAGATTAATCATCCTCCTCACACTTGTATAGAATTGGGGAGTTTATTTTTCATATGAGAGTGATTTACCTCTCATTGAAATTTATGTTGGCTCTATATTGGAAAATCCAATCCATGCCATGAATTTCATCAAATTCTATTAGAGGGAGTTTGATGAGGTTCTTCAGGATGTTCATTCAACAAATTATGATAGGGGAGGATTCATATTCATGGGATGAAATGATTGGACCATTTTATGTATTCAAAGACATGTCATTTCCATGATTTGTGGTGGTGTTGGGATTTTTATACTAATATTTGTGGTTATAAAATAAATATTAGAACTGGAATAAAAAAGTATGATTGTAATTATTGAATGAATAACTAGTTTACTTTTCACCACTTCATTGTCGAGGTTCACTTCGGCATTAGTGATGGAAAAATCATTCCCTTTTATCCTTTGATATTGTTGGGTGCCTCCGAAAACCATTCTATTAGGGTTCAAGTTTGCATGGTGCCAAGGTTTATTGTAGTTGATTAAATGAACAACACATTTAGAGTCAAACAGAGTGTTCCTATCCCCTATCGGAGTCGCGGGTTTTTCTTGTAAGTAGTTAACAGTTAGGTTATGTAACGACCCGACCCTAGTTACCCAGAATCGTTGCATTATTACATAAAATTGGCATGATCACAAGAAAGATCAAATCTCAAAAGACTGATTGGTTTAGTAGCCTTGGAAACACTAGATATATTCATAAATATTACATTACATCATAAAATGAAAAAATACTACAACAACATATTGTCTCCACAGTCCACACTATTATCCCCTCATAATATCCCTGCAGGTCATTCATAACATACTTCTTCACATCCTGGGAAAAATAAAACATAGAAAAGGGGTGAGCTCAAATGCCCAGTAAGGATACCAATATAGCGGAACATTCAAAAATAAGCATAAACATATAAGGCAATGCATTACTAAAACAAAAGCCTTTTAAACTGGAACTTCAACATAGTATGGAAAAAGTAAAATGAAATAATGCCATTTACTTGTTCACATGGATATTCTACTATTACTATAATCACATGCAATATCAATAACCACTTTCATAATGTTGGAATGCATAATGCCAGATTATCATAACCACATAGCCAAGGCCTCATGCCAAGACTACAAATAAGATTTTTCCAAGGCCTTGTGCAAAGACACTAGTTTGTCTCATGAGACCTACCGATGCATCGAGGAGCTATAGCGGGCTCCACCCGTCACATATTAAGTTCAATGCATTCCCATATGAAAAGGTGTAAACATAACATAAACATTCATATTAAAACTAGCATACAAAACGTCAATACTTTCACCATAAAACATGAATGCTATAAAAATAGAACATCCATAGTCAACCATATCACAAAACCTTCAATACAATATAGAATATTTGTATCATAATAAATCAACTTCAAATAAGCGTTAAATCCATCAAAGGATGTTGACATAGATGAAATCAAAACTCTTTTTAGAGAAATATCTCTTTCTATTTTGAAATCATTTAAGAGTCATATACTTATAAAATAAAACATTTTCTTTGAAAATATTCTTATAATATTGTAAGGGAAGCTTTGACGATTTTATAACGGCGGAAAATAAACTCACCCGTCGTATAAGTTAAAAAAACATTCTTACCTTAATTCTGTCGAAAAGGTTAAAAGCACCTTGTTTGGAAAACGACGGAAATATTCCTTTATGAAACTCTTATAAAAAGTCAAACAAGGGTATAATTGACTTTAACCCATATTCTTGTAAATAATAAAAATGTTTCGAAATACATTTTTAAGAAAACATGGATGTTGATGATAAAGAGATCCCAATAGATTATTACATATAAACAACCTCGGATAATGAAGAGATTGTGAAATAACCCTTACCTTGTACTTTTCCTTGGTTGGTGTAGGTTAACCTTCTGTATAATGGTGAAATAATTGTTATTAAATTATACAAGAATCATATATATTAATATGATATCATATATGATCTTTTCACATTGATTTGTTAATAATATCTTTTAATTATCGTCATTTCGGGTGTTAACTTACTCATTTTCTTTTATATGTTTTGTTACATAAGACATGTTTTTTCTGGATAGGATGTATCTTATTCATATCGAGAATGATATCAAGTCCTTAAACATCATTTTTAAATCATCAAATGATAATTATAATTTAATGGATATGACGGAGAATGAATCGCGTTCGTGGAGACGGTAGTCCATACGTACACACCAGCGACAATATCATTCTTTTGATATTAAAATAATATATAAATGGATGTTATATCATATATACAGAATCATTATCATGTTATATTTATTATTTACATGAGTTACACATCATTATTATACCCATCCAAATAAAAATATATTGAATAACAATTACACCACGACGTGGAGACGGTAAGCCGTACGTACGCACGTATGGTGACATGTTATTCAAAGGGTGGATAGAATACTGAATATGGTTGTACCATATTTATAATAACATCACAGTATATATAAGATACTTGAGTTATTATTTTAGAATGGTAATAATAAAGAAAGAAGATGTGGAACAAGAAAAGAAACATGAAAAGGGGTGGTGAAAACGTTACCTCTCCTTCAGGTTCTTCCTTTTGATTTGATCAAAAGGGCTCCATAGGGTGGATTTCTGGTCAAAATAAGGCCTCTAGGTTGTATTGAGGGATGTTGGGAGAGTATTTGGGCATATATTGGCCGAACCAAAAGGCTTTGAAGGTGTGAAGAAATGGGAACGAAGAGTTCCCTTTTATAAGAGGGGTGAGGGGCACCTTTGGAAAAGCTAGAAATATTAATTTATAATAAATTCATATTCAGTTTATAATGGCTCCAAAGTTGATTATTTAACTTATAAGGTGGGTATGGGTCGAAAAAAACTCATCCAATAGAATTTAGACATGTTTGGGTACTTATATTAACCTTATCTTTAAGTATTAACTCTAAGTTAATTAGTTTCACTTTTAAAATATCTCTTTGTATTTTTATATAATATGGTTAATAAACTTACTATATACATCCAAGAGACCTCCAAGTGGTCCATTAATGATGAAACTTTCATGATATAAGTCTCTTGGCCGAACCGTAGATTTTTAAGAATTTAATATCAATTAATAATATAATTTTTTTAAGAACTCTTTTATGTCAATTTTGACACTATTCAATAGTTGATTTTTGTGAAACTCATAACAGATTGATTACTTCGAAAAGAGTCCATTAAATCAATCATAATATATCATATTATCCTATAAAATTAGTTTAATTCATTAAAAGATTCATATTATATTTATTTGGGTATTTATAATATCAATTATTTTAATTTTTCACTATTATAGTAATTAAAATCATCATCATTGTGTCATAAATAAATTAACTTATTTAATGTCTAAAAATTATAAATAAAATATTATTATGTATGAAATCGTTTTATCTTTCTAATGAATATTTATAATCTAAAATACAACATATATAACCCTATGTAAAATTTTTTTTGCTAAAAGATATATGCTTGTGTCCTTTTTGTATTCATTTTAACTTAATTAAAAAAAAGTGTCCCTATCACCTACAAGTGGCACCATGTGGTCCCCAAATCGACCCAAATATGCCTATGGTCGAACATGTATCAAAAAATAAGTCTAGGACACGTTTTAGGGTAATTTAGTATTATTAAAATATTATTTTTTAACCCTTATTTACCGGATTTACCCTTAACCATGGTAAATAAAATATTTACCACAGTAATTATTCAAAATGTCTAAAAATAAAAGTTACCTATTTACACAATTTGGAAATCCTGATTCCAAATATGGAATCCATTTTTCTAAATTCAAAACACATAAGTGGCAGAAATTAATTTAAAATTAATTCCCACTGTCAAAACAAAAAGCGTGTTTTTAAGAGATAATAACTATCAAAAGATTGACACTTGTTTATGTTCGGTTTAATTGTAAAATTATATCCAATGACCAACATTATATTAAATGGTAAAAATATATTCTAAATATAATTTAAAACCACTCAAATTCATAATTTATCACAATTAATTATTTTGATTAAAAATGTTGTTTTTAATTAAAATTTAGTAATTTTCACTATTCATCAAAATATGAAAGTTATCCGAAAAGTACCAAAATTTCACCTTAGGCTAAATTCGATATTCCGAATCCAAAAATGAAGTCCATTTTAAAATATAAAATATATATAATTTCAAAAATTAGGTATTACTATTCATAACGGCTAGTTTGATTAGTTATGTTGTGTTAGAACTCGGTGTTGCGTACAACACACACTATCACATTATTCAAAGAGAATCGTACAGTAGAAGCATGGGGTGTTACATTCTCCCCTCCTTCAAATAATTTAATCCTTTAAATTTCTAGAATACTACCACATGAAAAGACTCAGGTGGTTCTTCATCATAAGTTCCTCGGGTTCCCATGTTGCCTCTTCCATCTTATGGTTTCTCCACAAAACTTTTACCAGACGCGTCGTCCGGTTTCTCAGTAATTGTTCTCTCGTATCAAGAATCTTGACGGGCTCTTCGCAATAAGACAGATTGGGTTCCAGTTCTAATTCTTCATAGGTGAGTACATGCGTTGGGTCAGGCATGTATTTCCTCAACAGAGATACGTGGAACACATCGTGAACTTTAGTGAGACTTGGCGGCATTGCCAATCGGTAAGCTACAACCCCAATTCGTTCTAGAATTTCGAAAGGTCCGATGTACCTGGGACTCAATTTACCTTTCTTACCAAAACTTATGACTCCCTTCCATGGAGATACCTTACGGAAAACATGATCACCGAATTGAAATTCAAAATCCTTCCTTCGATTATCGGCATAGATCTTCTGCCTACTTTGAGCTGCTTTGATGTGAATTTTGGATTACCTTCACATTTTCCATAGTTTCCTCCACCAGTTCTGGACCTACAAGTTTTCTTTCACCAACGTCATCCCAACAGGTTGGTGTACGACATCTCTTTCCATATAACGCTTCATATGGTGCCATATGAATACTCGAATGGAAGCTATTGTTATAGGAAAATTCTATGAGAGGTAAGTATTGATACACATACCCTGAAAGACAAGTGACCAAGATCTCAACATGTATTCTAGGGTTTGAATAGTCCCTTCTAATTGTCCATCTGTCTGAGGGTGGTAAGAAGTGCTCAAATGTAGTTCAGTATCCAGGGATTTTTGAAGACTTTTCCAAAATCTTGAAGTAAAATGGGGATCACGATCAGAAACAATTGACAGGGGTACTCCATGAAGTCTCACAACTTCATTAATATATAGTCTTACTAGACGTTCCAGGGGTAGATCTTCTCTTATAGAAAGAAAATGTGCTGACTTGGTAAGACGATCAACAATAACCCATATTGCATGGTTCCTTCTAGGAGTCTTTGGTATCCCCATGACAAAGTCCATCGTAATATTGTCCCATTTCCACTCCGGTATGGGAAGTGGTTGCATGACTCCTCCAGGCTGTTGCCTTCTAGCTTTCACTTGCTGACAAACCACACATCTTGACTCAAAATCAGCAATCTCCCTCTTCATGTTTCCCACCAAAAATGTTCTTTCAAATCTCTATACATTTTGGTGCTCCCAGGGTGTATAGAAAAATTGGAACTATGAGCATCATCCAGCAATTCCCTTTTTAGATCAGGTATATCGGGAACACAAAGTCTCTTCCCAAATTTCAAAATTCCATCTTCATACACAATGTCTCTCAATCTGCCATCATTCACAGCTTTAATCTTATTTTGAAATTCTTCATCATCGGTCTGAGAACTCTTAATCCTTTCTAGTAAAGATGGTTTGGCAACCATTTGAAAAAGCATTGATGTTTCACCTTCCCTGGTTATTCCCATGTCCATCTTCACTAGATCCATGAAAATTGGATCCCTTTCAATTCTCATATTGTTCAAAACTCCATGGTCTTTTCTACTCAAAGCATCTACCACCTTGTTTTCTTTCCCCGGGTGGTAGTGTATCGTGCAATCATAATCCTTGAGTTATTCAAGTCATCTCCTTTGCCTCATGTTGAGTTCTTTTTTGTGAGAAAATATACTTCAAACTCTTGTGATCAGTATAAATCTCACATTTTTCACCATAGAGGTAGTGCCTCCATATCTTCAAAGCAAAGATCACAGCTGCTAACTCGAGATCATGAGTAGGATAGTTTTGTTCATGAATTTTCAACTGTCGTGATGCATAGGCAATAACTCTATCATTCTGCATAAGGACACAACCAATTCCTTTCTTTGATGCATCACTATAAATAACGAACCCTCCATTCCCCGATGGTAGAGTCAATATAGGAGCATTGAATAATCTTCTCTTCAGTTCTTAGAAACATTCTTCAAACTCTTTTGTCCAAACAAATTTAACCCATTTACGTGTGAGCTTCGTTAATGGGTTAGCCAATCAGGCAAAATTCTGGACGAGACGTCGATAATAACCTGCCAAACCAATAAAACTACGTACCTCAGTTATACTCGTAGGTGCTGGCCATTCATGGATTGCCTTGGTCATAAAAGGATCAATAGAGATTCCATCTTTAGAGACAATATGGCCATGAAAAGAAATCTCATGAAGCCAGAATTCACACTTGCTAAACTTTCCATATAATTCATGTCTTCTCAGAGTCTTCAGGATAATGCTCAAGTGATTTTCATGATCTTCGTAGCTTTTGGAGTATACCAAGATATCATCAATAAATACCACCACAAATTCATTGAGATACTCCTTGAAAACTCTATTCATCAGATCCATGAATACAAAGGGTGCATTAGTGAATCCAAATGGCATTACAGTAAACACGTAATGCCCGTACCTGGTTCGAAATGCTATCTTCAGAATGTATTCCTTCTTTACACACAACTGATGGTATCCAGATCGAATTTCAATCTTTGAAAAGTATTGAGCTCCATGCAGTTGGTCAAATAAATCATCAATGCGAGGTAGGGGATACTTGTTCTTTATCGTTATAGCATTGATCTCCCTGTAGTTGATACATAACCTCATAGATCCGTATTTCTTTTTAACAAAAAGAATAGGGGATCCCCATGGAGAAACACTAGGGCGAATAAATCCTTTATTACTCAATTACTCTAGTTTTTTATTTAGTTTGACTAACTCTACAGTGGCCATTCTATAAGGGGTCTTCGATATAGGCCTTGATCCAGGAATTAAATCAATGGAAAACTCAAATTCTCGTTCTGGAGGATGTCCAGGTAAATCTTCCGGAAATACATCTACAAATTCTTTCAGAACAGGTACATCCTCTATTTGAACTTTCCTTTCCTCACCGACAGTTATTTCATTCTCTTCCTCCCCAATAATTGAATTTATTTGAGCTACTGGGGGTGGATCTAAATAATAATTAGGTGGTGGTGATTCTGCTCTAAAGATAAGGTGTTCCTTATCATTATCATCAATAATTGTAACCTCTTTCTTCTTACAATAAATCTTCTCATCATAGTCTGAAAGCCAGTCCATACCGAGGATTATATCAAACTCAATCATAGGTATGACGATGAGATCAGCAGATAAAGAACATTTATGTGCTCTAGTGGGGACTGATTCACAAATCTTTGTTGCAATGATACTTCCCTTCGGAGTTTTAACTGACAACTCCCTTGTTAAATCAAATTGGAAATATCTAATTTTCATAGCAAACTGTGAAGATATGAAACAATGCGATGATCTAGAATCAAATAATGATTTTTCTAAACATGAGGAAACCATTAAATTACCTTCCACCATGTCTTTCGGAGCTTCTACCTCAGCAGTAGTGATAGCATAAGCCTGGCCTTGATCCCTTGTCCTTTTCTGAGGTAAGTTCTCCGGACGCTTAGGAAATTCATTTGCATAATGCCCCATCTCCCTGCAATTTTAGCACTGAACTTTGGTAGCTTCCTTCTTCCCCTTGCAATCACGAGCTTGGTGGCCTTTTTCACCACATTTGTAACAGACTCCCATTCCCTTCATGCAAGTACCAGGATGTTTCTTCCCGCATTTACCACAGGATGGATATTCAACCATTCCCTTCTTCCCCTTATTTCCATTCCCAGATTGATCTGTAGGTCTCTTCTTCTCTTTCTTTGCTTTAAAGTCATAAGAGTTAGAGAATTCCTTTTCGGTCTTGATAGCACAAGAGAAAATGTCTTCGAACGATGAAAATGATTGTGAGACTAATGCTCGACGAAGAAATTGTTGTAACCCATCAAAGAAACGATCAATCTTACTTCTAGGGTTACGTATATAATCTCCATCATACCTTTCTAACCTTGTAAAATTAGCCTCATACTTTGCGACATCCTCATCCTCCTTCTGTCTCAGACTCAAAAATTGCCTTTCCATATATGCTCGATTGTCGCGAGGAAAGTATTTTTCTAAAAACTAATCTTTGAACTCCCTCCATTCCATATTTTATACATCATCATCTTCCTTCATGTTTTGAATCAATGACCACCATTGATCAGCATCTCCAGTGAGGCGGTAAACTGCCATGATAACTTTTTCCCTTTCATTACTCCGCAAAGCCTGAAATATTTTCTCTAGGGAAAATATCCATTGCTCAGCTACTAAGGGATTTGTACTCCCATTGAATGTTGGTGGTTGTTATAACAACCCATACTTTACATATATTGTTAATACTTCAAAATTGAAGCACACTTATTACAACATATGACAAAACCACAAAGGACCGTATAGGTATAGTGTCTTTAGAAACTGGGAAACATAAACAACTGGTTCATAAATCTTCTACAGTGTCTCCCATTTATTTCATCATATCTAGGATCCCTTTTAGCATATTTTACTTAATATCTATCTTCCTGACCTAGGGAAAAGAAAACATAAAAGGGTGAGCTCAGATGCTCAGCAAGGGCAAATAAAGGAAATAAAAATCATATCATATCTTTTTGAAAATCATAACCTGCAAAAGAGATCATAATATATTAACATGGAACAAATCATAGAAGTGAAAATGAGATCCCCATAATCATAACATGAAACTTGAAACTTTGTGGCATGCACACATAATCATGGAAAATCATTTCTTGTTAGTCATGACTCATTGGAAAGACTATCTTAGTGGACAAAGTCCCTTTTTGAACCGAGTCACCCTCGTTCCAGTCCTGTTTCACTGAACCGGTATAACCTACCGTTCCAGCCATGTCTATCTCATGAGATATAAAATCATTACCCAATGCATTGGAGGGAGATATAGGTCCCACCCATCTTATAATGAATCCATTATTATGTGTGCCATATAATCATAAATCATACATCATCGCATAACACATATAACAAAAAATGGGATTCTTGAAACATCATGACATCATAAAACAAATCATATAAGGTAAATTACTTCATAAAAATAATTCCCTCAAAACATAATCAAATCGATGTAATAATAGGGATAAAAACAGAACCCTATATTATCTTAGATGGAAAATAATTTTGATAAAACATTTGAACTCCATTCTTGAGGAAACTATCCTTTCTACTTCAAAAAAACACTTTTCTTTTCTTAACATGTCATACAATTATAAACTAAAAGAAGTTGATTAAAAATAAACTTGAAAACTTTTAAAGGAAGCTTATTGGAAATAAAGTTATAAAAATCCATTCATGCCGTATAAAAAAACATTCTTCGTACTTTTGTCCGAAAAGTCAAAAAGTACCTCGTACGAAAAACGACAAAAGATTCCTTTCATACATATTACTAAAAACTCACCGAAGGGTAAAAATGGATTTAAACAATTTTAGGTGGATGGAAATAATATTACATATTGATGAAACATGTATGTGGATGATAAAATACAGCCCAGTAAATGGCAAAGTATAAACAATCTCGAATAAAAATGAGATTGTGATATTTCCCTTACCTTAGGTCCGATTTGCTTTGTACGTGTCAGAATCTCCTGTATAATGGTTTAAATAATGTTATTGACTTATTCCAGAATCATACATATTGATATGATATCATATATGGTCATATTCTTATCTTCTTGTTAGTAATATTTCATTGTTACTTGTTACTCGGGTCTTTATTGCCTTTTGTACTTATGTGTGTTTTGCCGAATAAATTCTTATTCTTCTTTTAAGGTTATAGATACCTTATATCCAGAATGGTATTAGTGTAACATATATCATATTTATTCATTCAATTCATTTATATAATTACTATGTAATGATGATCATGTAGAACGAGTCGCATCACATCGTGGAGACGGTATTCCGTACGTACGCACGAGTGATGATATCGTTCCTAAGATCGTGGAATTGTATTGAAGTATATATATATTATTTCAGTATCAATATCACTTTATAATAATCATAAATATTTACTCATTACACCATTATACCCATCCTTGTAAGGTGATGGTGGAAAATTGATTACACCACGGCGTGGAAACAGTATTACGTACGTACGCACGCGCAGTGATTTCATTTTTCCGTAGGATGGATAGAAGGTGAATTAGGGTTGTTTCATATTTATAATAACATATCAGTATGTAAGTAATACTGATGTTATTACTTTATCATGAAACAACTAAAGAAGAATAAGTTGAAGAAGAAAGAAATTGAAAAGATCAGTAATGGATATTACCTCTTCTTTGCAACGCCTCTTTGAATCCTCCACTTAGGGAACTAAGATTGGTCTTTGAAGAAGACCAGGACCTCTAGGATTATTCTAGGGAAGTGGAGAGGAGAAAATGGCAGGGTTTGGCCGAGCTTGAGTGCTCAAATTGGTGTGAGGAGGAGGGGGAGGAGGTGCCCTTTTATAAGGGAGGAGAGGGGCACCTTAGGAATATCTCAAAATATTATTTTATATTAAAGTCAAAATTGGTTTATAATGGTTCCGAAGGGTCTTATTTAGAAGCTAAAGTGGGGATGGGTCGAAATCCTATCAACCAATAGGATTTAGACAAGTTTAGGGTATTATTTTAACCTTATCAATTAGATTTAACTCTAAGTTAAATAATTTAACTTTTACCATGTATTTTTGTTTTCTTTCACTATATGGTTAATACACTTACTATAACATGCCAAACGAACCCCAAATTGTTTATTATTAATATATATATCCTTATCTAAGTCATTTGTCCGAACCTTAGATTTTTAGGAATAAAATAATAATTAATAATATAATATTTGATTTAAAAACTATTTTGTCTCAATTTTGACACTATTTGATATATGATTTTTGTGAAAGTCATAACAGAATTATATGTTCGAACCAAGTAGATTAAATCAACACTAATATATCATAGTATCCTAGAAATTTGTTTAATTCATAAAAAGTCTCAAATTACATTTATTTGAGCATTTATAACATCAATTATGTTAACATTTCCTTAAAAGGGTAATTACTGCATCATCGTTGTGTCATAAATAAATTAGTTTATTTAAAGTCTAAAAATTATAAATAAAATATCATTATGTAGGAAATCTTTTTAAATTTCTAATGAAAAATTATAGTCCAATTTATCTTATGTATAACCCCATATTAAAAATGTTTTAGTTATTAATCATTGATTTTAACTATTTTAACTATTCATTAAATAAAATAATATTAAATGTCATAATCTAATCCAAGTGGACCTAAATGGTCATATTATATTCATAAGGTTGTTTTTGGTCGAATTACACTTATCCAATAGAATTAGGACATGTGTTAGGGTAATAGTAATATCATATTTACCCTTAGTTACCCTATTTACAATTAACCGTGGTAAAAAAAGTAAAAAGTTACTATTCACCAAAAATTATTTTCATCTCATTGAACCACATTTTAGTCCTTGATATTAACCGTGTATGTCGGATTTTCGAAATTCCATTCACAGAAGCGGTAAAATTAAGTTTTATGCAAAATTCCGTTTTTAACCTACCACTTAGTGGTTTCACTATTCATCAAAATTGAAAGTTTTGAGAAAAATACCAAAATTTCACCCTAGGCTAATTTTGGTATTCCGAATCCAAAAATGAATTCCATTTTGAAAAAAAAAATTCACAAAATTTCAAAAAGTGGTTATTACTATTCATAACGGCTAGTTTTAATAATATTTTAATAGCATATCGTCGTTTAGTGAAACTCGGTATTGCGTACGACGCAAGCTATCGAGGAAGGTCGCGATTGCGTGTAAAGTAAGCCAAGCAAGTGTCTAGTGAAAGATTCCTTTGAACAAAATATTACTCATAAAAATCTCAGGTGTTACATTCTACCCCCCTTAAAAAGAATTTTGCCCTCGAAATTCGTCACTTTGTAACAAACAGATGAGGATACTTCTCCCTCATCATATCCTCAAGCTACCATGTAGCTTCTTCTAATTGGTGGTTCTTCTGTAAAACTTTCACCAATCGAGTGGTCTTGTTTTGTAGGACTTTTTCGCTACGATCCAGAATCTCTATCGGTTGTTCTTCATAAGAAAGATCTTGCTCCAGCGGTACAACTTCTGAGCTGAGTACATGTGAAGGATCAGGTATGTACTTTCTCAGGAGAGATACATGGAACACATCATGGACTTGAGAGAGATTCGGTGGAAGCACCAATCGGTAAGCTACCTTTCCAACACGATCCAGTATTTCGAAAGGACCGATATATCTAGGGTTCAACTTCCCCTTCTTTCCAAATATCATAACCCTCTTCCAGGGAGATATTCGTAAGAACACATTATCACCCACTTCAAACTCTAGGTCTTTTCTTCGGTTGTCGGCATAACTTTTCTGTCGACTCTGAGCTGCCCTTATGTGTTGTTGAATAGAACTGACCTTTTCTGCCATTTCATCAACGAGATCAGGTCCTAATAGCTTTCTTTCCCCAACTCCATCCCATCAAGATGGAGTCCTGCATTTCTTTCCATAGAGAGCTTCATAAGGAGCCATCTGAATACTGGAGTGAAATCTATTATTATAAGAAAATTCCACCAAAGGTAGGTGCTGATCCCAACCTCCTTTGAAATCCATAGAGCAAGCTCTCAACATATCTTCTAGGGTTTGAATTGTTCTCTCAGACTGACTGTCTGTCTGAGGATGATAAGCAGTGCTGAAACTCAACTCTGTATCCAGAGTATGCTGAAGACTTCTCCAGAACTTCGAGGTAAATCTCGGATCCCGATCAGATATAATAGAAAGTGGTACTCCATGCAATCTTACCACTTCCTTTACATATATCCTGGCAAGCTGATCTAGAGAGAAATCCTCTCTAATAGCAATGAAGTGTGCAGACTTTGTAAGACGATCAACTATGACCCAGATAGCATTATTGCCTTTGGATGTTTTAGGAAGTCCTGTGACAAAGTCTATAGTGATGTTTTCCCATTTCCATTCAGGTATGGGTAATGGTTGTAACATCCCATTAGACTTCTGTCTCTCTGCATTAACTTGTTGACAAACCAAGCATCGAGAGACATATTCAGCAACATCTCTTTTCATGCCATCCCACCAGAAGTATTCTTTCAGGTCCCTATACATCTTCGTGCTTCCAGGATGAATAGAGAATGAAGAACTATGCGCCTCATCCAGCAGCTCCTTTTTTAATTCGGGGATGGGAGGAACACAAACCCGATTCCTGAACTTTATTATCCCATCACAATCAAGGTTGAATTCAGGAACATTTCTCACCTTCTTTTGTAACTCGACATCTTATTTCTGTGCCTCTTTAATCTTCACATGTATAGATGGCTGAACATTCATTTGAGAAAGATAAGATTTTTCCCCTTCCATTATAATTTCAAGATCCATCCTTTGTAAATCCATAAATATTAGATCTTTTGTGATCCTCATCATGGATAAACTAGCATGGTCTTGTCGACTTAATGCATCTTCCACCTTGTTTGCTTTCCCAGGGTGGTAATGGATTGAGCAGTCGTAATCCTTAATCAGCTCCAACCATCTTCTTTGACGCATATTCAACTCCTTTTGTGTGAAAATATACTTTAAACTTTTATGATCAGTATAAATATCACACCTTTCACCATAAAGGTAATGCCTCAAAATCTTTAATTCAAAGATTACCGCAGCCAACTCCAAATCATGTGTTTGGTAATTTTGCTCAAGGATTTTCAACTGTCGTGAGGCATAAGATATCACCATATCATTTTGCAAAAGAACACACCCCAATCCCTTCTTGGATGCATCACTGTAGATCACAAACCTTTCTCCACTACAAGGCTGTGTGAGCACAGGTGCACTGGGTAACCTTTTTTTCAACTCCTTGAAATTCTCTTCACATTCCTTTGTCCAAACAAACTTAACTCCTTTCCGAGTCAACTTGGTGACTGGATTAGATTATCGTGAAAAATCTTTTACAAAATGTCGATAATATCCAGCCAAACCAAGAAAACTTCGGATCTCAGTTACTGTTGTTGGTCTTGACCATCTTTCGATAACCTCTGTTTTTGCTGGATCCACAGATATCCCCTCTTTTGAGATTATGTGACCCAAAAATGCATCTTTTTGAAGCCAAAATTCACAGTTGGTAAATTTGGCATAAAGCTTCTCCTTTCTCAGGGTCTTCAATATAATTATCAAGTGATCTTCATGCTCTTCCTTGCTCTTTGAATAGACAATAATATCGTCTATAAAGACTACCACAAAATGATAAAGATATTCTTTAAAGACTCTATTCATTAGATCCATGAAGATTGCGGGGGCATTAGTATGACCAAATGGCATCACTATAAATTCATAGTGTCCATACCTTGTACGGAAAGTATTCTTTGGTATATCCTCCCTTTTGACCCTTAATTGATGATACCCTGAACGAAAATCAATCTTGGAAAAGTATTGAGCTCCGCGTAGTTGGTCAAATAAGTCATCAATGCGTGGGAGAGGATATTTGTTCTTGATAGTGATCTTGTTAAGTTCTCGATAATCAATGCAGAGTCTCATTGATCCATCTTTCTTCATAACAAATAGAACAGGTGCTCCCCATGGTGACGCACTAGGGCGTATGAATCCCTTATCAAGAATCTCTTGGAGTTGCTTCTTCAATTCCTCCAACTCAATTGGGGCCATTCTATAAGGTGTCTTTGAAATAGGAAAAGCACCCGGTACGAGTTCTATTGAAAAGTCAACTTCACAATTTGGTGGAAGACCCGGTAATTCCTCCGGAAAGACATCATCAAACTCCCGTACGATGGGCATATTCTTAATCGCGAGTTTCTCACCAACCATTTGAGATAAATAACCTTCATTTAGTGGAATCAATACCCATAAAATGGAAGAAATTTCCACTAGATGGTTATGTTCATCCTTGCATTGATAGATGATCATAGATTGATCTGGAATATGAAATGTGACTTCCCTTCTTTGGCAATTGATATGAGCTCCGTATAAGGAAAGCCAATCCATGCCAAGAATCACATCAAATTCCACTATAGGAAGTATCACAAGATTTGCAGGAAGCACTTTCCCACAAACTTCGATCGAAGAAGAATTATAAACTTTTGATGTGAATGATGTGCCATTAGGTGTTGTCACAGCTAACTCAACATCTAATTGTTGAGGTAATACAGTGATACCCTTAGAAAATTTTTCAGAAATAAATGAGTGGGTGGATCCAGAAACAAATAAAACATTTTCTACTTTAGAGTGGATGGTAAGTGTACCTTTCACCACATCGTTATCGTACTCCACATCGCTGATAGAAATTGCATGTGACTTTCCTTTGTCTTTAGCCTTAAGATTTTGTTGATGTCGACCATCATCATCAACCCTTGGATTTGGGCATTGATTGGCATAATGCCCCATCTCCTTGCACTTGAATCATTGAAGTGTAGTAGGTTCATTCTGTGTATCCCTTCCTTTGTTTGCATCATTAGACATCTTCTTCCCATAATCGTGGAATTCAAATGACCGATGACCTTCCTTTCCACATTTGAAACATTTACTTGTCCCTTTAAGACAACTCCCTCCATGTTTCTTTCCACACTTTAAGCATAAGGGAAAGCTCATCTTCTTTTCAGTGTTCTCTTTAGATTTTCCTTTGAATTCCATCTTCATCTTCTTATCAAACCCATGTGACTGATGGGTTACTCCAATCTCCATCTCGACTTTGAGAGCACATAGAACGATTTCCTCGTAGCTATTGATGTCCCTTATGGCTAACGCCCTTTGAAGAATTGGTTTTAAGCCACTAAATAATCGATCGATCTTAATCTCAGGTTGGATAATAATACCAGAAGCGTACCTTGAAAGTCTTGTAAAATTTTCTTCATAGGTACCAACAGATTCATCATCCCTTTGCTTCAGTTCAAGAAACTCTTTCTCCCTCTTTGTTCAGAGAATACGAGGGAAGTACTTATTAAAAATAAGTTCTTGAACTCGTCCCATTCCATGGACTCAATTTCATCCCTTTTCCTCGTATTCTTAATAAGATTCCACCATTAATCAGCATCTCCTTCCAAATGATACACTGCTAGGATGACTTTATCATGTTCAGAACATTGAAGAACTGAAAATATCTTTTCAGTAGTACTAATCCATTGTTCAGCAACTAATGGATCAGTAGACCCACTGAAAGAAGGTGGACGCTGCCTCATGAAGGATTCAACAGAATGTTGCTCCTTCCTTTGCTCGTTTGGAAGTCCTGCATGATTCATAGCTTGAGAAAGTTGTGTGAGCATGGCTATAAGATTTTGCATTCCAGCTCTCATATCGTTTGGTTGCTCAGGGGGACAATCATTGCATTGCCCATCACATTCCGCATTAACACGGTTCCTTCGGGTTCCATCCATTGACTAAAACCAAGAAGAATAGTGTGAGCAACACTAATTATAATAGGAAAACCACATAATTCAAGAATAAAATTTTCACGCTTAAGGTCTTATCCTAGGTTATTCATGTCCATTTCTAAAACACTAATATTGTTCTCTATGCTTAGACTTATCCTTAGGGTTCTTACTAAGGCTTTCACATCCTAGTTTCCAAAGGTTGACTATACCTTTCCTCTGATACCAACTATAACGACCCATACATTACATACATTGTTAATACTTCAAAATTGAAGCACACTTATTACAACATATGACAAAACCACAAAGGACCGTATAGGTATAGTGTCTTTAGAAACTGGGAAACATAAACAACTGGTTCATAAATCTTCTACAGTGTCTCCCATTTATTTCATCATATCTAGGGTCCCTTTTAGCATATTCTACTTAATATCCCTCTTCCTGACCTGGGGAAAAGAAAACATAAAAGGGTGACCTCAAATGCTCAGCAAGGGCAAATAAAGGAAATAAAAATCATATCATATCTTTTTGAAAATCATAACCTGCAAAAGAGATCATAATATCTTAACATGGAACAAATCATAGAAGTGAAAATGAGATCCCCATAATCATAACATGAAACTTGAAACTTTGTGGCATGCACACATAATCATGGAAAATCATTTCTTGTTAGTCATGACTCATTGGAATGACTATCTTAGTGGACAAAGTCCCTTTCTGAACCGAGTCACCCTCATTCCAGTCCTGTTTCACTGAACCGGTATAACCTACCGTTCCAGCCATGTCTATCTCATGAGATATAAAATCATTACCCAATGCATTAGAGGGAGATATAGGTCCCACCCATCTTATAATGAATCATTTCTTATGTGTGCCACATAATCATAAATCATACATCATCGCATAACACATATAACAAAAAATGGGATTCATGAAACATCATGACATCATAAAACAAATCATATAAGGTAAATGAATTCATAAAAATAATTCCCTCAAAACATAATCAAATCTATGTAATAATAGGGATAAAAACAGAACCCTATATTATCTTAGATGGAAAATAATTTTGATAAAACATTTGAACTCCATTCTTGAGGAAAATATCCTTTCTACTTCAAAAAAACACTTTTCTTTTCTTAACATGTCATACAATTATAAACTAAAAGAAGTTGATTAAAAATAAACGTGAAAACTTGTAAATAAAGCTTCTTGGAAATAATTTTTTAAAAATCCATTCATGCCGTATAAAAAAAACATTCTTCGTACTTTTGTCGGAAAAGTCAAAAAGTACCTCGTACGAAAAACGACAAAAGATTCCTTTCATACATATTACTTAAAAACTCACCGAAGGGTAAAAATGGATTTAAACAATTTTAGGTGGATGGAAATAATATTACATATTGATGAAACATGGATGTGGATGATAAAATACACCTCAGTAAATTCCAAAGTATAAACAATCTCGGATAAAAATGAGATTGTGATATTTCCCTTACCTTAGGTCCGATTTGCTTTGTACGTTTCCGAAGCTCCTGTATAATGGTTTAAATAATGTTATTGACTTATTACAGAATCATACATATTGATATGATATCATATATGGTCATATTCTTAGCTTCTTGTTAGTAATATTTCATTGTTACTTGTTACTCGGGTCTTTATTGCCTTTTGTTCTTATGCGTGTTTTGCCGAATAAATTCTTATTATTATTTTATGGTTATAGATACCTTATATACAGAATGGTATTAGTGTAACATATATCATATTTATTCATTCAATTCATTTATATAATTACTATGTAATGAAGATCATGTAGAACGAGTCACATCACATCGTGGAGACGGTATTCCGTACGTACGCACGAGTGATGATATCGTTCCTATGATCGTGGAATTGTATTGGAGTATATATATATTATTTCAGTATCAATATTACTCTATAATAATCATAAATAGTTACTCATTACACCATTATACCCATCCTTGTAAGGTGATGGTGGAAAATAGATTACACCACGGCGTGGAGACGGTATTCTGTACGTACGCACGCGTGGTGATTTCATTTTTCCGTAGGATGGATAGAAGGTGAATTAGGGTTGTTTCTTATTTATAATAACATATCAGTATTTAAGTAAAACTTATGTTGTTACATTATAATGAAACAACTAAAGAAGAAGAAGTTGAAGAAGAAAGAAATTGAAAAGACCGGTAATGCATATTACCTCTTCTTTGGAACGCCTCCTTGAATCCTCCACTTAGGGAACTAATATTGGTCTTTGAAGAAGACCACGACCTCTAGGATTATTCTAGGTCAGTGTAGAGGATAAAATGTCAGGGGTTGGCCGAGCTTGAGTGCTCAAATTGGTGTGAGGAGGAGGGGGAGGAGGTGCCCTTTTATAAGGGAGGAGAGGGGCACCTTAGGAATATCTCAAAATATTATTTTATATTAAAGTCAAAATCGGTTTATAATGGTTCCAAAGGGTCTTATTTCGAAGCTAAAGTGGGGATGGGTCGAAATAATATCAACAAATAGGATTTAGACAAGTTTACGGTATTATTTTAACCTTATCAATTAGATTTAACTCTAAGTTAAATAATTTAACTTTTACCATGTCTTTTTGTTTTCTTTCACTATATGGTTAATACAGTTACTATAACATGCCAAAAGAACCCCAAATTGTTTATTATTAATATATATATCCTTATATAATTCATTTGGCCGAACCTTAGATTTTTAGGAATAAAATAACAATTAATAATATAATATTTGATTTAAAAACTATTTTGTGTCAATTTTGACACTATTTGATATATGATTTTTGTGAAAGTCATAACAGAATTATATGTTCGAACCATGTTGATTAAATCAACACTAATATATCATAGTAACCTATAAAATTTGTGTAATTCATAAAAAGGCTCAAATTATATTTATTTGAGCATATATAACATCAATTATGTTAACATTTCCTTAAAAGGGTAATTACTGCATCATCGTTGTGTCATAAATAAATTAGTTTATTTAAAGTCTAAAAATTATAAATAAAATATCATTATGTAGGAAATATTTTTAGCATTCTAATGAATATTTATAGTCCAATTGATCTTATTTATAACCCCATATTAAAATTTTTTTAGTTATTAAACATTGATTTTAACTATTTTAACTATTTTAACTATTCATTAAATAAAATAATATTAAATGTCATAATCTAATCCAAGTGGACCTAAATGGTCATATTATATTCATAAGGTTGTTTTTGGTCTAATTACACTTATCCAATAGAATTAGGACATGTGTTAGGGTAATAGTAATATCATATTTACCCTTAGTTACCCTATTTACTATTAACCGTGTAAAAAAAAAGTAAAAAGTTACTATTCACCAAAAATTATTTTCATCTCATTGAACCTCATTTTAGTCCTTGATATTAACCGTGTCTGTCGGATTTTCGTAATTCCATTCACCGAAGCGGTAAAATTATGTTTTATGCAAAATTCAGTTTTTAACCTACCACTTAGTGGTTTCACTATTCATCAAAATTGAAAGTTTTCAGAAAATACCAAAATTTCACCCTAGGCGAATTTCAGTCTTCCGAATCCAAAAATAAATTCCATTTTGAAAAATAAAATTCACAAAATTTCAAAAAGTGGTTATTACTATTCATAACGGCTAGTTTTAATAATATTTTAATAGCATATCGTTGTTTAGTGAAACTCGGTATTGCGTACGACGCAAGCTATCGAGGAAGTTCGCGATTGTGTGTAATGTAAGCCACGAAAGTGTGTAGTGAATGATTCCTTTGAACAAAATATTACTCATAAAATTCTCGGGTGTTATAGTTGTTGCCTCATGAATCGATCTAACATTGATCCTCCATGCTGCGGATCGGGGTACTCCATACGGGTATGGTTATTATTCATAACTTCATTGAGTTGTCCCAGTATGGTGATTAGCTGATCGACACCAGTTGCATCACCAGCTCTACTATAATTATCTTGAGCAGGAGGGAAATCCCTACATGGAGTGCGTGCATTGATACAGTTTCCATTTCTTCCACTACGCGCCATTTCTAAACAATGGCATAAACTAGATCAGTTTATGAATCAAAATACATAATCCCATACTTATAAAACACTTAACATAAATTGAACTATTTGTGGATATAATCCATAATCATAAAAATGTTTTCTTTGAGGAAGTATATACTCATAAACCCTTTATAATGATTTGTAAAGAAAATGAGAGTTGTCCTAAGCAGATCCCCCGGGAGTGTCGTAACCAAGAGTGCAGCAAGGGCCGTTGTCGTGCACCAGTTCTCGTTCGAGTCTAGCTCAAAGCGGTGTTTTCGGGTTTTACCCCTAGGTACATCTGTGCCAGAGCCGCCTCTACCTTCTCGTATCCAGACAGGGATGTATTGCTTGGAAAACTCACAAAATCTCTATAAAACCAAAATTCTAGGAAGTTCTTCTATACTAATCCTCAAAGTTCATCTTAGGTCTACGTGCTCTAATCTGAGTTTATCTAAATCTAGCTTCCAAGGTCTGTACTAATCTTCCTCTGATACCAACTGTAATGCCCCGACCCTAGTTACCCAGAGTCGGTGCATTATTAAATAACATTGGCATGATCACAAGAAAGATCAAATCTAGAAAGACTGATTGGTTTAGTAGCCTTAGAAACACTAGATATATTCATAAGTCTTACATTACATCATAAAATGAAAAACTATTACAACAACATATTGTCTCTATAGTACACACTATTATCCCCTCATAATATCCCTGCAGGTCATTCATAACTTCTTCACATCCTGGGAAATATAAAACATAGAAAAGGGGTGAGCTCAAATGCCCAGTAAGGATAACAATATAGCGGAACATTCGAAAATAAGTATAAACATTTAAGGCAATGCATTACTAAAAAAAGCTTTTTAAACTTGAAATTCACCATAGTATGGCAAAAGTAAAATGAAATAATTCCATTTACTTGTTCACATGGATATTCTACTAATCGAATAATCACATGCAATATCAATAACTACTTTCATAATGTTGGAATGCATAATGTCAGACTATCATAACCACATAGCCAAGGCCTCGTGCCAAGACTACAAATAAGATTTTCCCAAGGCCTTGTGCCAAGACAGTAGTTTGTCTCATGAGACCTACCGATGCATCGAGGAGCTATAGCGGGCTCCACCCGTCACATATTAAGTCCAATGCATTCCCATATGAAAATAATTTAAACATAACATAAACATTCGTATTAAAACTAGCATAAGAAACATCGATACTTTCACCATAAACCATGAATGGTATAAAAATAGAACATCCATAGTCAAACATATCACAAAACCTTCAATACAATATAGAATTTTTGTATCATAATAAATCAACTTCAAATAAGCGTAAAATCCATCAAAGGATGTTGACATAGATGAAATAAAAACTCTTTTTAGTGAAATATCTCTTTCTATTTTGAAATCATTTAAGAGTAATAGATTTATAAAATAAAACATTTTATTTTAAAATATTCTTATAGTATTGTAAGGGAAGGTTTGACGATTTTATAACGGCGGAAAATAACCGCACCCGTCGTATAAGTTAAAAAAACATTCTTACCTTAATTCTGTCGAAAAGGTTAAAAGCACCTTGTTTGGAAAACGACGGAAAGATTCCTTTATAAAACTCTTATAAAAAGTCAAACAAGGGTATAAATGACTTTAACCCATATTCTTGTAAATAATAAAAATGTTTTGAAATACATTTTTAAGAAAACATGGATGTGGATGATAAAGAGATCCCAATAGATTATTACATATAAACAACCTCGGATAATGAAGAGATTGTGAAATAACCCTTGCCTTGTACTTTTCCTTGGTTGGGGTAGGTTAACCTCCTGTATAATGGTGAAATAATTGTTATTAAATTATAGAAGAATCATATATATTAATATGATATCATATATGATCTTTTAACATTGATTTGTTAATAATATCTTTTAATTATCGTCGTTTCGGGTGTTAACTTACTAATTTTATTTTATATGTTTTGTTACATAATACATGTTTGTCATGGATAGGTTGTATCTTATTCATATCCAGAATGATATCAAGTCCTTAAACATTATTTTTAAATCATCAAATGTTAATTATACTTTAATGGATACTATGGAGAATGAATCGCGTTCGTGGAGACGGTAGTCCGTACGTAAGCACGAGCGACAATATCATTCTTTTGATATTAAAATAATATATAAATGGATGGTATATCATATATAAAGAATCATTAACATGTTATATTTATTATTTACATGAGTTACACATCATTATTATACCCATCCAAATAATAATATATTGAATAACAATTACACCACGACGTGGAGACAGTAAGCCGTACGTACGCATGTATGGTGAAATGTTATTCAAAGGGTGGATAGAATAGTGAATATGGTTGTGCCATTTTTATAATAACATCACAGTATATATAAGATACTGGAGTTATTATTTTAGAATGGTAATAAGAAATAAAGAAGAAGTGGAAGAAGAAAGGAACTTGAAAATGGGTGGTGAAAACGTTACCTCTTCTTGAGGTTCTTCCTTTTGATTTGATCAAAAGGGCTCCTTAGGATGGATTTCTGATCCAGATATGGCATCTAGGTTGTATTGAGGAATGTTAAGAGAGTATATGGGCAGATTTTGGCTGAACCAAAAGGCTTTTAAGGTGTGAAGAAATGGGAAGGAAGAGTGCCCTTTTATAAGAGGGCTGAGGGGCACCTTTGGAAAAGCTAGAAATATTAATTTATAATAAATTCATATTCGGTTTCTAATGGCTCCAAAGTTGATTATTTAAAATTTAAGGTGGGGATGGGTCACAAAAAACTCAACCAATAGAATTTAGACAGGTTTGGGTACTTATATTAAACTTATCTTTAAGTATTAACTCTAAGTTAATTAGTTTCACTTTTAAAATGTCTCTTTGTATTTTTATATAATATGGTTAATAAACTTACTATATACATCCAAGAGACCCCCAAGTGGTCCATTAATGATGAACCTATCATGATATAAGTATCTTGGACGAACTTTAGATTTTTACGAATTTAATATCAATTAATAATATAATATTTCTTTAAGAACTCTTTTATGTCAATTTTGACACTATTCAATAGTTGATTTTTCTAAAACTCATAACAGATTGATTACTTCGAAAAAAGTCAATTAAATCAATCCTAATATATCATATTATCCTATAAAATTAGTTTAATTCATTAAAAGTTTCATATTATATTTATTTCGGTATTTATAATATCAAATAATTTAATTTTTCACTATTATAGTAATTAATTCATCATCATTGTGTCATAAATAAATTAAAATATTTAATGTCTAAAAATTATAAATAAAATATCATTATGTATGAAATATTTTTATCTTTCTAATTAATATTTATAATCTAAAATCCAACATATATAACCCTATGTAAATATTGTTTTTCTAAAAGATATATGCTTGTGTCATTTTTGTATTCATTTTAACTTAATTAAAAAAAAGTGTCCCTATCACCTACGAGTGGCACCATGGGGTCCCAAAATAGACCCAAAGATGCCTATGGTAGAACATGTATCAACCAATAAGGATAGGACACGTTTTAGGGTAATTTAGTATTATTATAATATTATTTTTTTAACCCTTATTTACCGGATTTACCCTTAACCATGGTAAATAAAATATTTACCGCAGGAATTATTCAAAATGTCTAAAAATAAAAGATACCTATTTAAATAATTTGGACATCCTGATTCCAAACATGGAATCCATTTTTCTAAATTCAAAACACAGAAGTGGCAGAAATTAATTTAAAATTAATTCCCGCTGTCAAAACAAAAAAACGTGTTTTTAAGAGATAATAACTATCAACAGATTGACACTTGTTTATGTTCAGTTTAATTTTAAAATTATGTCCAGTGACAAACATTATATTAAATGGTAAAAATATATTCTAAATATACTTTAAAACCACTCAAATTCATAATTAATCACTATTAATTATTTTGATTAAAAAAGTTGTTTTTAATTAAAATTTAGTAATTTTCACTATTCATCAAAATATGAATGTTATCCGAAAAGTACCAAAATTTCACCTTAGGCTAAATTAGATATTCCTAATCCAAAAATGAAGTCCATTTTAAAATATAAAATATTTATAATTTCAAAAATTAGGTATTACTATTCATAACGGTTAGTTTGATTGGTTATGGTGTGTTAGAACTCGGTGTTGCGTACAACACATGCTATCACATTATTCAAAGAGAAGTGTACCATAGAAGCTTGGGGTGTTACAGGTTATCTTATCATCCACACTTAAAGCATTTCCTCATCCCCTTCAGGATATTTCTAGTTTGCTTCTTTACACACCTTTGGAAAGTTGGCTGGTGGATTTTCGTTTCACCATTGTATTTTTCCATCAAACATCTAGAATTGAAGTCCACCTTACAATTCGTATCCCCATGATACCCCTGAGATTTTATGATCACTATTTCGACCTTGTGTGCACATCAGGCAATTTACACATAGAATTTGATGTCATAGAAAGCTAGGGCATTCCTTAGGTGAGGTTTCATCCCACCAAAGAAGTGGGAAACCCTACATTCGGGGGTAACATCAAAGATGGAAGTGTATCATGCAATCCATTTGATGTTTTCATCATTAGCTCAGAGGGATTCAATTTGTTTTCTTGAGGGGAAAGAAATTCCTTTACATGTTTACTCAGAGGGTGCACAAAAAACAATTATCAAAAAACATCATTAAAAAATACATCCATTTCAATTCCTCGATCTCCTCCGTAGGCTTCATATTTTTTAATCAATGTCCACCATTGATCGACTTCTCCCTCCAAACGACAAGTATCCATAAGAACTTATTCATGTTTGGAACATTGATGGATATATAAGAACATTTCAATGGAGTTGATCCATGATTTTGTGATTGATGGATCAGATGATCCATTAAAAGTATGTGACCTTTGTTTCATGAAGATCTCGATAGTGACATGTTCTTTAATAGGGGTGGTTGAAAATTCATCTTTACCCATTATTCTATTAAAATATTGAGATAACTAAGATATAATTGTGAAAAAGATTGTTATTCCTTCTCGCAACGGATTGGGCTCCACATTAGAATAGTCATCACATTGTATTTGCATCAGTTTTTAGCTCGAGTCCTGTTATCAACCATTGTTTGGAATAAAAGTAATGATAGGGGTAACAAGTAACATGTAAACCAAGTACAAAACAGATTACATATATATTAATTTTATTTCCATAACTACTAGACCTATAGGTATCAATCTATGTTATACATGATCTAATTTATATCATATATTCTTAGGGGAATTTTTTTAATTCCCATAATATTTTTTCATACTGAGATTTTCAATATACTAATGCATATCCCCCAGGAGTCTCATAACCAAGAGTGTAGAAAGGATCATTGAACTATACCAGGATACCCTGGGTCATGCCCGAAACTCCTTGTTGGTGTTTTCACTCCTCTGTACATCTTTGATAGAGCCACCTCTACCTGCTCTTATCCAGACAGGGATGTATTTACATGATAAAACATTTACTCAATACTCAAAAAAATTATTGATGTTAATATTATACAAATTATTATCCCTAATACTTTCACTATGGTTTTCTATTCCTAATCCGAAAAATTATTAAACATATACCTTGATACCAACTATAACAACAATGCTTTTCAATAAACACATAGACATAATTTTTTACATAAAACTATCACTTGATAAAACAAAGATGATAAATATTCCTAGTGTATTTGGGGCTTAGGAATATTACATTACGACATAAAACATGAAATACAACATCTTTATTGAAAACATCCTTTACATGACCACATCATACCTTCGTACTAATCATTGCATGGGATAACCTGAGGATATGCATAAGAAAAAGGGAGAGCTATAAATCCTAGTAAAGGATTAAAAATATAATAACATGTGGAATATAATAAATTTAATACAATAGGAATATAAATTGATAATAAGAGAAATAATAATATAATGTCATGATAAATTATGATAATCATAACATGGAGATGTGGAAACACCACTTAACATGGTATTAGAATTATCTAAGGATAATTTCACTTCAATCATGGGTAAACCTCATTTCACATGAAGCACAGGTAAACCGTATTTTCACTTGAATTAGAATAAGTCAATTACCACTTCACATTATGTATCATGATACTATACTTATCCAATGCATTGGAGTGATATTAGGACACACACTTCATAATCATTTCATTTCCTGCATAAGTGTGACACATAGATCATAGAACATGGATTAATTATCATCATAATTCATTCCATGAATAAGAGATATGGAATACATAAATTTATGTCCTCAATAAAAAATTACATGTGCATAATTCTGATTATCCTCGATTGAGGAGTTGGTATGGTATTCACTACACAATGATTTTTCGATGGAAAGTTTAGTGTAATTTCAGCAACATAACGAAATCCAATAACAATTTGTAAAATTGGTTGATGTGACTGAAAGTATTATCTCATAATTTATAAAATAAATGGATAGAAATGGGATAATATTTCATAAAATATTAACATATGGAAAGGAATTTAGATGCATAATATAAAATAATTTCATGAATGTAAATGAGGACAGTGAAATTTCATATAGAATATCAGCATGGTAATACATGTATATGGTAGGCATTAGTGAGAGATAAAATGGGTCTCTCAACCTTAAAAATTAAGAGATAAGTATGGGGGAGTTACAAATTGTACCCCCATTATTTTTAAATGAAAACAAAAGGCAATAACAACATAATAAAATACAGAAAAAAATTCGAAAGGGAGAAATCCCTTACATGGAAATGTGATCCCAAAGGCATGGGAGAGGATTGATAGAAGATTATTGGGAGACTATGGTGCCTTGTAATGATTATAGATGAAGGAGGTCAGAGTTTGGATGAACTCCAAGGACTTTGAGTGATGAGGAAGTGGGAGTTTGGGTGGTTTTATATAGGAAATGAGAGGGAATTTATTATTATTTAGGGTTAGGTCACCAATAATTAAAATAATCCAAACCACAAAGTAGCCCATGGGTTTTTCCAACTGTTTTTTCCATGGGGGAGTGGAAAAACTATTTTTATGTTCAATGAAATATATTCTTAAAAGAACATTATGGCTTCTGTGGAGGGGAGTCACACCCACAAGAAAATGAATTTAAAAATCTAAAATGTTTTGTTTGTCATGGAGGGTCCAATATGTCTTTTTAAACTAAGTAAAACAAACCAAAAATAACATTATTTTATTTTTAAAACATATATTGGCCTAACATAATGGTTATAATATTTTATTACATCACTATTGGGTCATTATGATGTCGTAAGACACATTATATATTTTAATGTTAATTAATTTTTACCCAAAAATTTTACTGTCTCTGAAAATTTTGAAAACGTCAACATTGGATAATTTATCTATCTAGATTTGAAAAATAATAATCATTTTATCTAAATAATTTTCCAAATTTTTGAGTTTTTCATTTAAAATATAAATCGACATTTATTAAAAAATCAGTGGTTTTTGACAAAAATAGATTTAAAACATTAATAAAAATTATAATTATATTCATAAAATTAATATGATCAATTATATATAATAATAATTAATTTAATAATAATTATATTTTTTATGATATTATTTAATTCAATAATCCATCAATTTTTCAAAATAGATTTCTTATTTGAATATTTACGAAAATAATAATATTGCTGCTTTAAAATCTATTTACAATGTAAAATTAGTAAAATTAATATATATTCATTAATATATACAAAAAATTCACATAATCATATTGAGAAGGTATTTTTACATAACCCCTTATAACACCTTCATAAGACATAAGGGTATGGTGAGTGATGGTGAAACACTCTTGGGTGGATTAGATAACATTTCTCAGGTGGTAATCTCTATAAACAACATCTTCTCCCGTTGGAGGTTCCGTTCGATATTAACATGTTATATCTAGGAATGCGCATGGTCATGAGTGGAGACCAATGACACCTCCTCCTTTCCGAGCTCTAAAAAATAGGATTTTTACGGGGCAAGTCTACTTGATGAGGCCATTGTTTCCTTTCTCTGAGTAAATTGGATTTATTAAAGGCCTATATTTAAAAAAATCATGTGATCACTTTTAAACAACTATATTAGAAATGGTCAAAATTAAAAACATTATTTAAAAATACAAATACATAAAACCAAGTAAGTGCACACATTGTATAACCATCTTGCATAATAAGATATTTAATTAGATCAAGAAGAATTTTCAATAATAAAAGTCGGGGTCATTAAATTTTAGGATGGTAGAAATTGTTTCTTCTGGTTGTTGTTAGGGTTGTTGTTCTTGTCTTCACCTAATGAGGACTAGGAAAACACTTTGGTAATTTGAATATTTGGGTTGGATACTGGTTTTTAAGGATATCCGGGTTTGGTATTCTTTATTTTGTAATTAAATGGAGTTTCATTCTAGAATATAACATGTCTTATAACATTTTCTTGATTGGATAAAAGTTTATTGAAACATGATAGGTATGATGTGGTCAGTTCCTAGCGTGATCTTTCAGTATTAAGAGAAAATATTCCATGTGAGGATGGAATGTGGGTTTTTAACATTTATATTTTGATTATAATCATAATTTTTACATTTTATTTTCTAGTTTGAATTGATATTGAATTTTATAGTATCATTTATTTTGTTTAATTTTGTAACAATATTCCTTTGAGACATTTTATATGGGTTCCTAATGAGTTTTTAGAAGATACTCCCAAAAGGAATCTACCTATAGATCAGAATCCTGTTGAGGCTATCATGTGGAAAGTTAATGATTTCATTCAGATTTTCTAGAATAATATATTACATTCTTTAAGGTAAGATCAATTTTATATGTAAATAGGGATCGTTCACAATTGTTCTTATGTGATAATCCTCTATCCTTTTTGTCATTAATACACAAAAAAATATATGGGATTGGATGGGCATGATTAATCTTATTATTGATTTCATGGTAACACCAAATATTATCAATGTGAAGTGTGTGAAATTTAAACATGAGGGTTCTAGAAAGAAATGCTGGAATTCCATGGTATATGTAGATTGGATTATGGTCATGGACATGAAGGGGCTCAAGATTATCTACTTCATGTTTATATATAGAGACACATATGTGGTATATTCCTCTAGAGTACCTCACTATGCAGTAAGGATATATTTCAGTGTCAACATATAACAATCGGTTTGCTGAGTTGATTCATTTCTATCTTGGGGTAGTGAAAATTAACTAAATTATTGTTTATATGTAGTTTTAAGGTTTTATAGTGGATTTAATATCCCAAGTATCTATGCTAATGATTACCACATATGAATATATAGTTGAAAATGTAATGATTGAAGTGATGAATATTTTCAGAAGTATTTGATATTATTCTTCTACTCTTTAACCCAATGTAACTTTCAATGGAATGCAATGAAAAAAGATTATTTGGAAGGACAATAATAAGATTGGTGGGGGTGGTTATTAGTAATCGTTTTCATATTTTCCCTCAGTTATAGCTTCAAATGATCCTCCAAATTTCAATTAGTGTGGATGGGTTTAGTTTAACCAATTTTAATGTTTAAAACCTTCAATGAGGAGAATCATTTATGGATGTAATTGTTATTTCTAGTAGTTATTTCAATCTATGTATATACCTCTATATATATAGGTATCATAAGATTTAGAGGCCAATATAGTGCATTCATATTCATCAAATGTGACAAATCTATGTCCACATGACTCTTTGGTGAATAACCACCACAAAAGAGATTGGTTTTTGGTAGAGATAGATGCGGGTCCAATGGCAGTGAGATTTACCATTTTTATTTATTCATCATTACTGATTAATTTATTTGATACTGATTCTTCACCCAAATTTATATATGGATGGTTTTTTGATATGCTTTTTATTTCAAATGGAGCTTATATTGATTTTCATGGAGTTAGATACTTCTATTATAAGATGACTTATAAGGGGTTTTAGTCTTATCCATGTTTATTATTGTTAGATTATATTAATTCAGTCTTTTATATCCTCACTCTCTACCTCGATCTATTTAATTTTATCATCAACTATGATTTTATTCTTTCTCATCATGATGAGTTTGAATTTTATCATAGACGTGTAGAATTTATTGTGCACATGGGTGATCTCATTTGTTTAAATTAATGTGTGTACATTTTTTTATCATTGAGGGCCATACAACCAAGATATTAGGATATATTATCTTTTTCAACTGTTTAAACCAATGATGTTTCTTTTTATTAATCATACCACTGTTATTTGATATTTTCATGTTGTTTTTCATATTATTTCAATTTTATTCCTAAAACATTCTATTTAACGTTTTCAATATAATTGTCATAATTTATGAAATTGAAATTTATACCTTTTAATTATACATAATTAGGGAGTTGAATGATATTAGGGTTCATTTTGTTGATCTAAAAGTGAATGGTTTTGTTCTCAATTTGTGTATGAAATTGAGCATATCCAGTTCTATTTTCCTAGATAGTAGATGGTTCACTCTAATTATGTGTGTACTATTGAAAGGTTATCTGAGTAATATTTTATAACAAGTATCATTATCTTCATATTGATTAGTTTTTTATTACAATAATTGGGATTGTTTTATTTTGAATATCAATATTCAGTCCGGATATCATCATATTATATTTTTAGAGTTATATATATCAAAGAAAAATTTTAAGATCATATATATAATTATTAATATCTATTAATTCAAATAGGTATGGTTAATACTATATAATCTTTAATGTATGTTAAAAATCATATACTTGATGAGTGTTTAAAAATTATTTGTTCAAGTTTTTTTTAATAACATTTAGGAATGTTTCATATCTGAGTATGATAATGAGAACTATTTTTGGTTTTTTAAATCATGAGGAATCATCATTTCTATGGTTGGGTTTCGAAAAGAAATTTATATATTCAAGTGTTGATGTTCATATGATACATAATTTCCGATCAATTATAGTCAATTGATGCAGATAATTTGAAGGCCTTTTTTGTCTTCGTATGTGCCATGTAACTTTAATAAGATTCAGAGATTATATGATCTTATATAATATTTTATATGGATAATAACGAATTTAATTATGTTTTTTTCACCATTTATATATCTCACTAAATAATTATTCAACACCATATTTTATGAAAATAAAAAATCATATTTTGATGAGCTAAAAATACTTCTGATATCGACTCCAATTCTGATCCTAAATAAGCCCAATAAGGGGTACGTGGTTTTATTGTGATTCCTCTGGTGTAGATCTTGGTTACATTATTATACAATATTATCATGCATTATCTTATGGATCTTATCATATTTAGCTACAAGATAATAATAAAACCAATCATGACCTAAAATTGATCATAATGTCGTTATGACTGTTCTCAAATTTTTTAATCATTTTCTTTCTGGGAATTGTTATATGATATTTTATGACCATACAAAAATTAAATATTTTGTTTCGTAGAAATAATGAATCTCATACCACGGTGGTGTGTGTAATACATTCATAAATTCTACATTGATTTTATATACACTTTATTGAAATGTAATGATGTTGTAGATTCTCAATGTAATAATGATACATTGTATATTTTTTTGAATTGAAATTGGAGTGGAATCCTCTTAGAATATTAAACCATATAATTTTGGATACTATGAGAGATGTTTTAGGTACAGTTCTTAATAGTGATCAATTATATCCACCACGCCATTAATCCATAATGTGGGGTTAGTATTTAGATGATGACTATAGAAGAATTTTCGAAAAGATATATTGTGGGTAAACTATTTTGGGTTGGTCTCTCTACTTAGATAGAATTACCTAATTTGAGAACAGGATTTTCTTCCTAGAATCATTGATGTATATAGTTTATTTATTTATTTATTTATTTTTAGAATGATCATCATTGATTTATGTAGATGTATTCTAACATATAATGATCATTCTGGTAGACCGTCATGATTTGTGAAATTTCTGTTTATGTGTCCCACTATTACACCTGCTAACAAAAAATGTCAGACTATATAAATCCCGATAGTGGTCATATCCTCCATTAGTTCAAGTTTTTAAATGGGATGAGATGTCAATGGATACTATTGGTTGATTATAATGTACTCCCCAAAGGAAGAATCATATCTAGATGGTTACTTATTTATTGAAAAACTAAGATAACATCACATTGATCAAGGTAACCACTAATATAGATTATGTAGGTAATATATATTTGAATGTGATCATTAATTTACATGTAATTCCATATTACATTATATCAGACAGGTATTAAAGTATGGAATTAATGTTATAGAGGTGTCTCCATGAGTCAATGTATATTTTGTTTAGGTTTACTATAACTACTCATCCATATAAAGGATTCTAGGAAGATCATTACATATAGATCATATAGGATTTTCTCTTGGGATTCATCTTTGTTTTTGGAGTTCCTTGGGATTTCCATGTGGAAAAAACTGATATTTCGTACGAAAACATATATTATTCATCAATTAGAATGTATGCCTTTCCTTTTTTGTTTTGTAACCTATGATTGTCACCCCTTTGTTTGGTAGAGGTGGGTGGCACATATTTTATTTGACCATGTATTTTCTAGGATATTTATATGGTGATTCATTATTTAGATTATATATTTGTTATATTTTAGATTCTAGAAGAATTTATTAGGTCAATTATGTTATAATTTAACTATTTCTATTAGTTATTGGGTTTTTTTGAATGTTTCTCCATTGCTATCTCTACATTCTATTTGAATATATAGAATGTTGGATTCAAAATATGATAGACCATTTCAGATCATATAGTGTCTTATATATATTAATAATTTATTGTAATTTATATTTTAGTTTTTGAGGAGTCAAAATTACATCCGTAAATCATAAGTCATGAAATTCCATCCAAGTCCCTCAAATTTTTTGAAATGAGATGATATTGAGATAGATCCAAATATTTATCTTATAGATTATCAAGTAGTGAAAATTTACTCTTAATTTAATGTATTACATGAGAATCCAATTTATTATTTTCATGTGTTATGGAATCATAGATCCAAATCTCCTGATACATGGCAGTTTGAGTCATTAATGAGGAGTAGTTGCCACACCTATTATTATGACATTAATCTCCCACATGAATTCATAGGTATATAATGTATTATAGTTAAATGTTTGCAAAATCACATAACTAACATTCATGTATTTTTATTCAATATTTTCATTTCACTCATTGTTTTTGTGTTTATTAGGACTCCTAATGATGGAGAGATTTTTTGGGGGGAAATTAACGAACATTAGGTGATGCATTTTTTAATTGATGTATTAATAGGATGAATGTCTTTATAGAATTATGGGGTTCTCCTAAATTTATAAGATTAGTTGTCCAGATTTTATCATCTAGAGTGGAATCTAAACGATTCAATATCATTAAGAGAAATAGAAATTATTTTTAGTGATTTCTTGTCATGTATTTATTTCCATGTAGAGAAAATGAGCATGTATTGGGAATGAGATTTTTACATGATGTGTAACATATTCACACATATTGTAATGGGTGTCACAACAAAACCATGGATTGGTAAATTCTGTGAATATTACATGGTATGAAAATTTATTACACACAACATTTTTATAATATTACAATGTCTAATCAATGGTGACATGTTTTTTTAATATTAGGTTTTTATCAATTACTGAACATGAAAAGGGATTACATGATATTTAATTCTAGTGGTTTTTGTTTTTTGGGAGATTCATGGATTATTTGTTTTGTAATCTTGATGCAGCCACTACCTTCTCAACCAAGGATTTGTCCCAGATGATTTTGGATACCTTTAATCCTTCCAGAACATTTTTTTGGTTAATTAACATGGTTTAATTTATTAGTTTGTTCTCTAATTTAATAATTATTTTGTTTCCTCATAATCAATTTCTACTATATCAATGTAGGTTTTCATTTATGGAACTTCGAATTTATGATGTCAATATTCATCATTATTTCTAGATCTATTTAATGATCATCCACTATAGGATATCCCTTGTGTTGATTGTAGTCATTTATGTGTGTTTTTCTGATGTATGTTTTGATCTATCCATATTTCAACCAATTTACTAGTTAAATATATTTTGAGATATTTATATTGATTCTAGGGTCTCTATTGTTCTCCTTGATTTCTTATTAGTTGGTGGATCCCCTTGTGGGTGTGTGCAGCATCACTTTGAGCTTGGTGGTTATATAATAGCCTATGTTGGATGAACTAAATTTATAGGATTTAGATAAATTGTTTTTTAAATGAAATGTAATTGTTGATTCATGTATTTTTATATATTGGTTGTGTTATTTATAAATGATGTGTTTCCCTCATTTAGTAAAGGAAAATTGTATTTTCAAATAATTGTGAAATATATTTTTAATGGTATCCAAATATTTTATTTTATGAAATTTATAGGAAAATAGGTCACATGAGAATCCATGGGAACTTTGGTTGGTGGTGTATCCTAAAGACACGATCAATGAATTATCAATGAATTTACTCATGGTGTCTTCTTATATCCCATATTATCATTATTATTCATTATCGATGTTGATATTTTTAAGGGATTCACTCATAAAGTATTTTAATTCCGCTAAATTATAAAATCTAAGGACTTGATTGTGTACTACCCATTTATTATGGTATGATTATTTTACAATCATAATAAAATGTGATCATTGGAATGATTTTACCAATGTTTTTTTCTTGCACTACTTTTTCATGAAATACCATGTTCATGATATGATATGAGATACATTATATTCCATGATTTGATTTTACATATTTTATATAGTAAATTCATTAAAACTATATTACCATTCTTTATTTAGAAATGTAGAAAATGGTAACATTATATGTTTTTCTATGAATTTAATTTAATAACATTTTTTATATTTGTTATTCCTTATTTCAGTAATGTTAATCAAGTTCATATTTTTGTGTAGAGGATTTTTATGGGAAATATATGTGGGGCCCTAGTTTTAATGTTAACTTTCTCCCTACACACTACATCAGTGGTTCATAGACCATTGTATGTCATTAGATTCTAGGAACGGTATGGTACTTTATTGAGGGAGAGAGGTTTCAGGATGATTTTTTTACGATGTTAGTGGATCAATGGTAGGATTTTTCCACTACTATCACATATAGTAGTCTATTTCAAATTATGGTGTCATTGATGTTGGTATTGTATATTGGTATATTGTTATATGTTTTTAATTATACTAATACTTATTTTAACCATTAATTATGTAATATATGTATATTTCCACTGTTCATCTTTGTTGTGTTTCTGTGTGTCTAACCTATAGTTGCATCAGGTTGGCCATAATTTGTCCCTATGGATATTGTTTATTCTAGGGTGTTAGTATTCTTCTAGTGAAATTTTGGAAAACCTAACATTTATTTAGAGATTCGGTTTGGTTACCTAGATGGGAGGGTTCTCAGGTATGGTTATACACAAACTCAATAAATTTGATAATAAAATAGTGCAGGAAATCACTATAACAACAAAACATTAACTATCCAATATGTTAGAAAACTATTATAAAAACATTTTTTCTCAGCTAAAACTCAAAATTCCTCATTTCAAAATTTTCCTGTTTCTTTTAGTAGTCCTTCTATACATTTAACCATTCATGAATAATATGCATATTCTCTATTTTTTTACCCCATGTCATGACCAAGAACAACTAACCCACAAATCCATATCTAGGTCTACATTGATAAACATGGGGTTCTATAAAATACCTAAGAGTGGGCCATACCAATGGATTATTGGTAAATGTTATTGTATTTATGATAAAAAAATGTAGGATCCAAACAAAATATCAAGTTAAATATATGTTCCATTCCCATAATATATCCTGAGGCTCTATTATGGTTTTCTCTGTATTACTAGTTGACTGGGGATAGAAAAAAGTTCCAAGACCCAACTAAGAGTGAAGAAATGATTCCATGCCCTCCAAACTGACATAGTAAGTTGAGGGTATCAGTGATAAATTATGGCCCTCTGTAATCTATGAATCCTCACTACATCATCCACATATTGTTTAGTTTGTTTTTCCATGATAAATGATTACTGGATCACATGAATTTGATTTGAAACCATGTACATGTTCATGATCATTAATAATGCTTCATATACACCCTGATATGGCGGTAAAATAACGATAATATTCATTATTATGTTCATATATTCCATAAGGGGATATCCAATGAATACAAAAAACACACATGATACAACTTTCTACTATTAACTGAGGAAGGAATATAAATAATTCCATATACTCCAACACTGACATATTTATTCACCTCCAATAGAACCAACCCATTAATCAACAATAAAGAATTTAAACAATGGGGGGAACCACCATAGGTGATATATGAATCACATTGAAGAAATTCTCATGTATCACAATTTGGATGAAAATAATTCCCTAGAACATAACATGTTGATAACCATCCCATTGGGCCATCTCGAGGATTGATCTGATCACAGATTACAACCAACTCCATGTCTTCCCACATAGACTCATCCACTAACTATAAGACTAACTTATCTACTATCACATGGATTATGTATCTTAATGACAAAAAAAATTATTAATGAAAATTCCTCCTAATCTAATTAAATGTATTATTATGTAAAATGGTTATATAACATATGCACATCCTTGGTTTTTTGTTTTTGTATTTTAAAATACAACAACGAATTGTTACCATTTCGAATATAGGTTTTTAACTATAACAACATGATTTGTAAAAATATAGGTCTTTAACAAATACAATTTACATAGAAAAATGAAGTGATGACCTCATCTAGATGAATTTATCCATATAAATCCCATTTTTGGAGATCAGAAAGGATGTTGCATAATGAGGCTTCACTCTTGACATATCCCAAGATGATCACTGATATGTAAATATTGAATGGAACAGCCTACGGGAAAAGTTGAAGTTAATAGAGATTACCACCAGAGCAATGTTATCTGAGCCTCCCCATGAGTCTTCGACCATCACACACATTACCCTTAAGTCATATATAGGTGTTTTAACATTTTATGTATCAAATCCCTAGCACTATGATTATTTTCATTATTCTAGTATAGAGAAGATACATTTATTTTATTAATGTGGTTTTTTTGTATATTTTAAATCACAAATAGTATTTTTAGTTAATATTAAATTAATAAATTTATTTTTATGAAATAATCTGTCATTAAATTAAATAATATATTATTATATTATTAATACTAAATGAATTTTTTAAAATATAAATGATTGTCTAATTTTTTATGAGTACATTTTTTTATTACTATTTGAAAGTTGTTTTGGTCCAAAACCCATGAATTTCCGATAAATGACCATTTTTTTAAAGAAAAAATTCACTAATTATGAAAATAATTTTGATAAAATTAATATTATTTTTGGAATCAATATGTCAAAATAATCCAATGATGAATTTTTAATATTTTTCAGAGATAGTGGAATTTTTTTGGTTAAAATTAAATATTGTATAAATATATAATGTGTTCTATGACATCATAATGACCCAATAGTGATGTCATAAAAATACTAAAAAAATATTTTCGGCCTATCTCTGTTTTACCATTAAAATAATGACATTTTATATTAGATTCATTAATTTTATGGTGCCTCAATGGACCCTTTAAAACTTATTAAAAAATTTAGCTTTTAAAATGATTTCCTATAGAGTGTGACTCACATCCAAATAAAATAGGCTAATACATTAAGTTGTTAGGACATATTACTTATAATATATTTTCTACCACTATCATTTATAAAAAAAAAAGGTAAAACACCATGGGTTGGTTTGTGGTTTGCATTAGGTTAGTGTGTGCTGTCCAAAACCAAAATAATAACGAATTTTCTATCTATTCCTATATAAACCCACCGAAGCTCCCACGTATCATCACTCAAACCCTCAGAGCACATCTCTACTCTGCCACCCTTTATATATTATAATACTAAGGCTACCCAATCTCCAAATAAGCATCTCTCAAGCCTCTCAGAAGCCATTGGATCACACATCCAAGTAAGGGATTTCTTTCTTTCTCATTTGTGTCCAAATTTCCTAATATTGATATACCATTTTGTTTTCAATTAAAAATTTTAGGGTATGATTTATAACATGACCCATACATCCATCCTTATGTTTTAATGATGATAGAAATAATAATCTTTTATTAATTCCTCCCATGTACACCCATTACAATCTTGAAATTCCATAACAAATTTTTCCCTCCTAATTTTCATTCAAGATATTTTATTATATTATGAATCCAAATTATATTACAAATATTGTGATATTATTTTCCATGACCTCATAAATATCCATTAAATTTATAAATGACGAGACACCTAATTCCCTATCATCAAACCATTTTATGATTTCTATTTGACGTAGTGATAATGCAGAAAAATATTCAGTAGTTATTGAGGGTTCTAAGAGATGGGTTGATCTCATGATTCATGAAGGGAAAAATTCATTAGTATCCCACCAAATTAGGATAGTCATGAGGTTTGAAATGATAATTAACCTAATGGATCCTTGATATCTCAAGTCTATTTTATTAGACTATTGTAAATGTCTTATTCTATTAGAACTCATGCACATAAACCTTCTCCAACATCATTATCGATTTTAGATGATATATTTACTAAAGCTAACATTGATAATTTTTGTAAAATGGGGATGTATTTTTTCAATGATGTTAAATAACCAACCATCTCATGAGAATTTCATATGTGAGAATTATTCGTTGTTTATTTTTAGGTTTGTATTTCAATATATCCAACCATAGATGATGAATTGAATTTATGAGATAAATATTGAGAACAGGAAGATAATTGGTGAGCTAGAATTCATTAATTATTTTATTGAATAAATGAGATATGACTTTAAATAATCTAAGAATGGAATCCAATAAATTCTTAATGATACATCTTCAAATATGTTTTTTTCGGCGATCCTCCTCCCCCAGTGTTTGATGTTTATAAGATAATGATAGTTGTTAGAGATGACTTTAGTGTCACTACATCCAGTGCGTCCACATGTGTAATTTTTCATCCCAAATAGGTGTTGAGAAGAATTATGTATATCTATTATCATGTTCTCATGTAGATTAATCGTTATTCAGATGACTTGAATGATTATAGGGAATATATCGCCATGAAAATTATGTACAACCTCTCAAGAATTTATTCAAATCATGTAGTGAAATTCAAATTCAAATTGAAGGATGTAAATTTCTGGGTGCCTCGTATGACTCAAGAATTCAATGAAAAAGTAAGATAGCTAAAGAGATAAATCTAGTGTGAAACTGATTAATGGAAGAGAAGGAAGATTTATTTAGTGAAATCGAATGATATGGTGTAAGTATAATTGATTTTATAAAATCTAGTTAATTAATTCTTCAAGTTCATAGAAAAGGATTTTTTTCTTGTCGTGATGTTCCAATTACTCCTTCGTTGTTTCTCCAATTATGGGTATCTCTAAAAAAATTATCTCTTTTACTACCAACTTTCATCATTAACTAATTTATTATATCCAGTTGTTATTATAAATGATCAACCATGGAATATAGATGGACACTCATATGGTGTTCCATAAATTTTAACTTGATCTAATCATGCTACCACAGATATAGAAAAAATGAAATCCAAGGCTAATTTAAATGAACTAGTCTACCCCTCTGTTAAATATTTATCATTTTTTGTTGGATTTGTTTTTATATTGATTGTAATTGTGTTGTAATAAAACCTTGTTAATCATTTTAAATGCCTCTAATAATTATTGTTCTCTTCTTTATTATTGTTTTTATACTACTTTTTATTTAATTTTAGATCATCCTAAAAGGGGACCCTTCTAATGGAATATTGGGAAACCATAAAGAATTTATGATTCACTATATTATTGTTTCTATGTTATAATTGATAATATATGTTTTTAATCAATCTATTAATGATATTTACCTTTAATATGTACTCATTTCATATTTTCCATTGTTAATTTTTATACATAATGAGAATTTTATGTTCTGAATCATACTATGTTGGATATCTTGTTTACTCATTTGTAGTAATGTTTATGACATGATTGTTGATCAACCAAATGTAGAGTATTAATGAATCTTAGTTTTAATGATCACAATATCATGATTTTTATGTTATTATTTAGTTTCATCATTCCCATTATGTCATATGTTTTCTGAGCAATGTGACAACATTATCTATGTATGAGACACCATCAAATCTCACATCTACAGAATGTCATAATTTTGGGTTAATTTTTAAAAAAAATTATTGGACACTTTTAGTGGACAAATGATTAGAATTTAATGAAATTACGATGAATATTTGGAAATGTATGAGATACCTCCTGGATATCATTTCATCAAGTCCATACCGCTAACACAAAATTTTAACTATGTCTAAGACACGTTTGAGACCACACACAAAAATAAAAGACACCTCTAGTTAAGATTCATCCAGTGTAGTTAGTTTTTGGATGTGTATAAAGCACAACGAGTATCATTCTTCTTCAAAAACATACCACCAGTTGGAGACAATGTTAGACTATCAATCACTACCAATCTAAAGAACAACAAAAAAATTTCTAAACATATATCATTGAACCAAATTATTCTAATTTATTTATTTATTGAACATAATTCTAGTTAATATTTAACTTATTATCTCTTAAATAATCCCCACTAATCAATGACGATTATGTCATAATTTGTAGTATGAGGAGGCAACTGAAATGGATATTCTCTTTCATGTGAATGATAAAAGTGCAAAAAACTCCTACGTATCAGAATAAATGAAATAGTGGAAGAATTGGATCAATACCAAGTATAATGATTGTTTTTTTAGAACATATATAAAGCTATACCTGGATGAAAAAATAAAGATCTCAACTAAAAAAATAGACAATTGGGAATCCAAACTATATATTAACATTATCTACTTTCCTCCAGTCAACGACGAAGAGTCAATGACACTCTATTTTCCTGAATGTTTCAGGAAAACATGAATCAAGATTCACTATAGAATAAAACTGTGAATCACAAGCTTCACTATAATAAACTAATCATTACAAAACACTATAATTCTAAAATAAAATGTTCTGTTTACATCTATTACATCTTGTGTATTTTTTTATATTCTCTACTTTTTATATGCATAACATCTTTTTTAATGAACAGGAAGATACATAGATATATTCTAATCTTATTATAAACATGAACTCCCACGTATAAGAGTTGTATAGGTTCTTTTGTGACCTATATATTTTTACTCCCACGAATAATATTGGAAGAGGTAATTTGGGATCGAGATTGTTTTTAATGTGATGTAAAAACCCATCGAGATTGTGAATAATTTCATTATTTTATCAGTCTCCCGGTAGAAGGTGATAAATAAGTTGAAAAGAAAATGACTTTACTTATACTGAACCTATTTTATTCATTTATTCAACCATGTTCATTATTTATATTAAATTATTACCTTTTTAAAACTATATATAATTATAACTATAAACTAATTATATATTTTCACTATTTATTTGTATTTATTTTTATATAGTATTTTGATCATGTAAACTAATTTCAATGGACACGGTAATTGTGTGTATTTTTCATCCATTACCTAATCAATATTTTGATAAATATTGAGAATGATTTAGATCTAAAATATACTATATATTTTGGAAAACTCGGTTGTATATAAACATTTGGGTGGATTTCCATATTTTTCATTTTAGACAAAAAAATTATTGGGTCCTCATTTGACCCCCACCCCCACCCCCACCCCCATCATGAGATACTGTCTCTAACCAACATGTATGATTACAATTTTATAATCGTATTTTTCTATGAATTCATTATTGTGGTTGGGTAGTGTAATCTCTTGAAGGATGTTGTTCTTATAAGAGATGTGACTGAAGAATTGATATGAGGTTCATTCCAATGTGATGAACGTTGATCATTTTTTTAGAAAGGGGTTTGTTTCTTCTCAATTCATTTCTGATAAATCATAAATTTGGATTGGTATATCACTTTAAATGGTAATCAAATAGACCAAATAATTATTGAATCTGGTTACGAAATTGGTAGCGATCATACATTGATGACGTTGTTGCTTTATACCATGATAGTGTTATGCCTCTTGTTTTGATGGATAGTATGATATATATTTAGTATAATTTTTTATCATGTATATATGTTTTGAGTATCATGTAGAAAATAATAAGGAAAATAAATTTAAAATTAATTAATAACTAATTATATTTATGATTTAATTAAAAAGATTTTATTGAAATCCTGGGGTAAATGTAATTTTATGATAATAAATATAATGAAACGTTCATGTTTAATTGAAATTTATATTCCATGTGATTATTGGAATTTATATAAAATGTAAATAATTATTAGTACTAATGATATTAAAAAATAGTTATGATAAATAAAAATGTTTGGATTATTAGAATAATTTTTAAATTAATCATTTAATAAATTATATAACTTTTTATAGGACGATTCCTTAGTTTTACCATATTTGAAACATATAAATAATGATTCAATTAATTCATGATGGACTAATTATCAATTATGTGATAATAATAATTTACTTGGGCTTGAGTTTACCTTTTTGATTGAGAAGGTTGACATCCTTGTTTTAGATATGTGAGAGCTCGTTTTCATGAGACGGTAGAATTCCTTATTTATAGGTCTATTTTTCCAAATTATATTCTTTTTTTTTCTTGATAATTTTGTATGTCCTCTAGATCTAAGAGGTTTGATGTGATCTTGGTATTGATTATCCTTGTAAGTATTATGTTAGAGGGGTTGATACTACCAGATGATTTGGAATTTTTTGATGTATGTAATAGCGAGATGCATCCGTATATGCCTGTGGGTGTCATGATGAAACTAGAAATAATATAATGAGATGAAGTTGGGAATATATGGTGATTTTATGGTGAGATAATGGATGATAACTCGTGAATTTTATTAATCGTTGAAGGATTTCTTAATATAATCTACATTTCATTTCCCACTGTATGAAGAAACTAGATGTTCTTGGATTCATGTTTCCTCTTGGTGGTCGCTTTGTATGGTTTTTCAAGAGCAACCTTTAAATGGAAAAATTCAAATAATGAATCAAATAATTCATAACCCATGGTATTTATTGGTACTTGAATAGAAATTCATAAATGATGTTAATATTGATATGCCATGGACATTGTTTGGACTATTCTTGGAGGCATCTACATTACTCAAATGATTAAATTATTTAAATTTAATTTAATGAGGAATAATATTAACTATTAATTAATGAATATTTAATTAATTAATTCATGGAGAATGATAAAGTATAAAGAATGAATTTAATGTGGACCTTAATATGATTGCGTGCTTATAGGATATTGTCTACATACATTGGAGACCAAGAGTATGAGAAATTCTACCTGTCATTGAATATAAGAGTAGGTTATTATTATGGTTTGGTATATTATATCATGTATTATATTAAATTTCAAATGCTACCCCATCAATGTTGGTTATAGAAACTGACACTGAACGAACATTGGGAGGGTGTTTTCAACTACATATCAATGGGACGTGGGATGGGTGACTACCCACTCTATCCATGCTCACATCCCTAAGTATTAACTTATATTTTTATCTATTGTATATAATTTAACCATATATTTAGGTTGGGTCACGTAATGGATTTTGGTAAATAAACACTCATTTATTACAAGATACAATATTCATCGGATTATTATAGGAATGGGAAGTATTGGTTCTGATTTCATGTGGTGCATACTCACTGAATAGAATGTAATAAATTAAAATATAATTCCTGATGATTGAAATATGTTATATGTCTTGTAGGGAATCTTGAAAATATAATGGTTACAATATATGTGGATATTGGGATGGGATGATGTGGTACATGAGTTTTATGTTGTGAAACATTATTGTGGTGATACAGGGGTCACCTATTTTGGAAAGAGATAGCTCAGGATCTGCAATGTTGGGATAGAGTGGAAAACTAGTGGGGATTCAAGAGTTGGGTACTCATGTTATTTCATTTTTACAGTTTATTATCAATTATATAATATATTTGGTGAGTGTTTTTCATTGTGAGACTAAAAACATGGAATTATTTTTTAGGTGAATAGTTAGTTTTAGTATTGTTCAATATGATTTTTCAAGATTTCATTATCATTTACACAAGAGGCATTATTGATGAACCTAATGGGTATATCGTTATTCTCACCCAACCTATATTTTAAATTTTATTCAATTCATCCAAATTTGGTCATATATTGGATTGGATATTAATAGCTCATGGATTTTGAAGTGATGGTTGTGCATCGTCGTCACTACTATCATTTCAATTTCTAAGAAGTTGTGATTTTCTTGTCATTTGATTTAGTATTGTATGAAATTTAATGTCTTACCATGGGTTATATATATATATATGATCCTATGTTTTTTGGGTTATCATTTTTATCACTATCTTCTACATTTTTATATTTGAGGGTAATTCCTCCCATAGGCAGGTTTATTATACACTAGGTGGTACTCTCTTATCTGGGCCTATATGAGGGAATTCACCACATCTCTCCCCTCATTATGGTACCTTTTTGGGGTGGGGTTTTGGTATCAGTGGATCTGGGTGAGGTATTGGTAGGATATTAGATTTAGTAATAGGTGAGGTTTTTTGTGTTAATAGGGAAACATTGTTATTAAATTTAAGTAAGAGATGTAATCATGTTAGATAGGATGATGTATGTCTGTATTTGGCCACCCTGTTATATTATACATAGAAAAATTTGTTTACCTTTAAATATATTTGATGTTATATGGTTTTTATGGTAGTGGGCTTGGAAATGATAATGCATCATTCTTCTTTTCACCTCCGTTGGAAATACATAGAACATGGTAAGGATAAAATTATTATAAATATAATATTTTAATATTTTAAAACATTACAGACACTATCTTTAGGATATCTAATTTTTTTCTTCTTATAGGTATCAGTCAAGGTCAATGTACTCAACACGTTCACATGAAATATATTTAGTTGGATGTACCAAAAAATATTCATAGAGTCCAGACAGGTGATGATGAAACAAAGAGGAGGAAACTCTGTGTTTTTAAGAGAATGAGTCTAACAAATTACGAGGTTAAAATTTAGTGGAAGTAACATATATAAATTTATTGTTTTTTAAGATAGATTTCTATTCAAAAAATTATCTAATGGATAACATGGTGTCATATGGAGTAATCATGTGGTGTGGAGAACTATAGAAGTGTTTTTTATTTCATGACGGATGTGAGGAGTCAATAGTCTCATTGGAGAACTTATGATATTAGTTTAGAGTAGGGTTTAATTAATCGACTACGACGGGTTCTATTAACAATAATATATTTACACTTCAACAAGGGATATACAACATATGAGAGTTTAAGATATATTTTAGGACCCTTCTATAAGATGCTTCAAACATGTTGCAAGATGAGTAGGCCAATATGAGAAATTCCATTCATGATTTTCATCTAGCTATCCAATTTTATTTTACCTAAATTATTCGATTTTTTTATCATGAGGATCAGGTGATATTAGATATTCTTTACAGGGAGATGGTCAAAAACCATTCATAAAATTATGGGAGTCGTTAGGATTCCCCTTGAAGTATGGATATTGTCTGAGATTCTGAGATTCATTGATAGAATAGATTTCAATCAGATGAGGGTAGTTCCCAAAAATTAGCATCTCATTTCTATGAGTTAGGTGGATCTGAAACCAATTCCAATTGATATGATTCATGTATTTCTTATAGAGGATGAGGAAATCATTGGTTGACTTGTTTCACTTTTTTATTAGTCATGGTGTTCCAGATGATCTATATCTGGTTCCACTATTGACAAAATTTTAACCAAGGAAGATGTATCAGGGTGGTCAAAGTTAGGATCATTTTATTGGGCATGATGACTATAAATTACAACCCCTACATTATCTTTGTCATCAGAAAGAAGAGTGAATCTTTTGAGGTGGACATAAAAATGGTTCTAAAGTCCATAAAGTAGGTCATGGTCATCATCTTGCTATTGCACTGCCTATTCCAAATGACTTGGAGTTTGATAGAGTTAGCCTTTTTATGTTTATACATGGGTACATTAATTTTTTTGATATATTTTGATAAAATTTATTACATCACCAAAACTATTCTATTATTTTATTCATTATGTGGTCAAGATTATTATGCATGTGGTGCAAACTACGCTATCTAGAGGTTGGGATGAATTAAATGAAGTACATAGTGATTGTGATATAGCACAGGGGTAGGACCACTATTTGAGAGATTTTTTCAATTAAAAATACAACCATATGAAATGATCATCAACATTGATTGTTATTATTCGTTGCAGTCTAGTATAGATATTTGTAGGATTGAGGTTATGTTCAATGAATCTGAAGAAGATATGATGGTCAGCATTAGATAACGATATAATCGGACGATTTATAAGAATATTATATCCTTTTCTTATTTGATGGCTGAGTTGAAACTAATCTTGTTAGAGGATTAAAATTACTGATTCTCAGGGTTGTTGAATATTACCCTGATATCATTCTACAAGTGTTTGTAGTGTTACCCCCTCAATGAGAGATTTTTTTGGGATTAAACTATTATCAAGCATGTATCATATCTTGATGTCTATATATAGGAGGTAACATTATGTGTTGTGAGATATATGAGTATAAATTAATGATCTGTTGAAGTGGAGTTATTTTGGGAGAGCATGACACCTTAGGGTGCACCGTTTTGTTTATGATGAAGGGTGATTAAATTTCATGACATTTTTTTGATTATCGTCACATTAACCAAGTAACAATGATTATCCAAAATCGTATTCCATGTTCTATATATTTATCCCCCCAGCTGACATGATAATGTTTTTAAATAACAATTAATTTGTTGTCATGATATCCTCTGATGTGCGAGAAGGATGATGATATTCATAAGACTAAATTTACTTTCATAAAGGGAATGTTGATTTCATTATGATGATTTTTGGTTGGATGAATTCCAAGAATATTATCATAGGAGCGATGAACACATTTTTAAGAGAGTTACTATATATGTTCATAATGGTTTTCATTAATGAAATCCCGGTGTAATCCTTGTCTATAGAGGATCATGAAGTGAATGTTTTGTGCCGATTTTGGAGTTCTTTGTCATGAAAATATTTTTAGAATGATGTCTAATAATTATTTAAGGGATCACTATGTTTTTAATTTAGGATTGTGGTATCCTAGTTGGGAGTATCTATCGATCCTTCTAATATAGTTTTAGTTGTGTCTTGGGAAGTTACTAAGACTATAGAACAAGTGGAAAGTTTGCCTGAACATGTTGACAGTTATTGGTGGTTCTAAGACAATTTCTCCTAGGTTTCGAAACTCATTACAATAGTGAACTAGAATGATCATACGTTATTGTGAACGGACCAATTTTATGGAGATTTTGAGTACCTAAAAGAGTAGTTGGGTAGTTCTCCGTTTCATTTATTTCCCACAAAGTGAGTATAGTTTGAGGATTCCTACGATGGTATAAATCTCAAATTAGGTTGAGAAATAATGTAATTAACAGTAGTTTTTTCTTTGGTGTCTTTGTAGTTACATCCCAATGTGGATTAAAATCCCACCCATGATTGTGATTTTGTGGTAGTGGTGTTTTAATTTACGTAATGCTGAAATTACCGCATCCTCTTTCATTTTATATTTATTACAAACCATATATCTCAAGGTATGTCCTCTCCCAGTGGGAATTGGACTTTTGTCAGTGTTAGTGGATTGATTTCTATCATGGTTATGACTATGAGGTTTTCTATCTCTCTACTGAGAAATTTTTTACATTATTCATAGAGAATTATGTCATTTAGTTAATTCAAGTGTTAATAGATGGATTACAATAATGTAATGAAATAACTCATCATGTTTCATATTGATATGGGGGACGATGTGGTAGATATTTTTATGAATGATAAAGGTATATAAATATATGTCATAGCGATACAATGGGCCATAGTTTGGGGATTTTGTGGTGGATATCTATATGGAATGACTTTTATAGTGATTCCATAGATAGTAGGTCTGAGGATGGACACCAACCGATATTATTCCAAGTAATGATTTTAATTCCATTGGTGATGTTTGACATGTTCATTTGGTAGTTCCATAATTCACCTCTTTTTGAATATTCCATCAAAAAATAGATGTATAATTATTTGAGATATCAGTTTGGTGGCATGGATTGAAACAAGTAGTTTAGAGATTGTTTCTTGATGTTAGGTCTCAATTTGTAGAAGTCATATAATCATATACATAGCTAGCTTTAGAAGCTGTTAGATAATCCTTATTTGATGCGGTAGGAAATCATGATGGACTTCTTTACTTCTTCGCATCGATCACAGAGGTTATATGATGTTTTTATTTGTCAGAGTGGATGTTTTTATAAAATCAATACACATTATAGTGATTATGGAGTCGATATCAATGGAGGTTTAGTTAAAATACTATCTAGGGGAGGTTGTGTGACATAAAAATTTCATGATGAAGATCATATCTGATTGAGATCCAATTTTTACATTCATGGAGTTGAAAGGTCACCATCAACCTTTTGGTTCTCAATTATGTCTTATCACATCTTTTTATCCATAGGATGATGGTATGATAGAGTGGACCTTCCAAAATCTAGAATTGGTATTCCCGTTTTTTCCTTTATTTTTGAGTTTTATGTATGAGTCATGTTTCTTGGTTGAGTTTTATTATATAAGTAGTATGCACTACATCATTAAAATTTATCCTTTGAAACATTTTATGTACTAACCATTGGTCCTTCAATATACTCGGCTTCTTTTAGATGTGGTTCAATTAATATGTCATATTTGGTTTATAATATGATAGATATGGTGCACATAATTGATGTGTGGATTTAGGTAGCACAATATCATTAAAAATCCTATTTCCATCATTGGATGAGATCTATAATGTTTGGTTCTAGAGATCACATATTCTAAAATGTGACTCCACATATTGGGAAAAAAGGATTGGCTCTTAGAGTAATATTTATTTCTAGTTTTTTAGGAATTAAATATGATTCCTCATGTTGTTTTTGTGTCTAATTGGATAGAACATACCCCATAAATAAACTATATAAAAATTTATATTAACAAGTCACACATCCTTCATTATCTTTGTGTAAAAAATTATATCCTTGATTGCGGAGAGATCATTGTTGATGATGATGTTACCTTTAAGGAGTGGCCTATGGAGATTCAGGACTCTTAGGAAAATGTTTATTGGTTATTCTATTCCCATGGTTCATGTCTTGTGGTAGCATAGTGGAATGGATGAGTATAGATTTGAATTTTAGTAATAGATTCATTCTCTGTACGCTGAGATTTATGATGATTATATATTCTTTTGTAATTATTTTCTCTTGTGAATGAGTACCCTTCTAGTTCCTGAGATTATACTCTCTTCTAACTTTTTTGAAGTTACTCTCGTCTGAGGGGTATCTTCCTTGGGGGTGTTTTAGAGACTTTGGTTGTTTTTCCATTGTATTGTGGTTGATTCCTCTACGGGTTTCCATTGATCTCTAAGTATGAAAATATAGTAGATGTGTATCTCATGGAGTGGATTTTTGGATGACCCCTTTTTATTTCCCCTCTCGTTTGGTTTTTAAATCACAATGGAGAAAAATTATTGAGAAGTTTCTAATTCAAGGGCCTAGATCCATGTGAACTCACCATATTTTTTTTTCTAGTATTGTGGTCTATAGATGAGTATTTTGATTATGTTGTAAGTGTTGTATAAAAATTGATCAAGAATAATAATTTTTTATGCATTCAAAACGTAAAAATATTGATTGATTGGATTCTATATTGTGCAAAAATAATCTATTTTAAATAACCAATTGTAACAAATTTTTTTGGTGAAAACAAGACCTTTTTGTTAACACAATTTTTAAGTTGATTATGCATCTTAAAAAACACATTTATAGTGCATATTTATAGGCATGAAGCTGATAGGGTTTTTTTCACACCCTATAGATATCCATTACTCTCTCTCATTCAGGGAGACCAGGGTCTAGCTCCCTAGAATTGTTTTAATACCCTAGATGTGTATTGATCCTTTGGAATTTGTCTTCAATCTATGGTTATCAAAACTAAAATATAAATTCATTCATCCCGTTTCTACTTATAACTAGCACATTTTCCTCCCATATCATGTTTCTATACTATTTTAATTGATCTTTGTTGTTCCTAATGGGGTATCTTTTGGTATTTGTTGGTGCACTTGTGTTGTGGATTTTTTGTATGGATGCAGTTCTCACATGGGAGGTGATTGAAGAACCATAACATATATAGTTATCATGTTATTAACATTGATATATTTTGAGTTATGTTATTAATTTCTTCTCAATTTATTTATGTACAATTTAAAATTATCACGGATTTTCCCAGTGGATTTTAATAAAATTTATCTATTAATTATTATGAAAAATTATGAAAATAGTAGGGATTTAATATTGAATATGATGTAACGTTATACCATGATAATATTATGACTATTATTTTGAATGTAGTGTGATATATATATTATAAAAATTTATCTAATGTTGATATTTATAGAGTATCATGTTGAAATTTACATGGAAAATAATTGAATAATTAATTAATAATTAATTAGATTGAAAAATTAAAGGATATTCTGGTATATAAATAGTTGGTTAATGTAATTTTGTCATAATAAATCAAATGATATGTTCCAGTTAAACTGAAATTAATCTTCTATATGATTAATGGAAAATATAACTAATTTGAAACATGTTTACTCTTGTCCATAAAATAAAAAGTATTGTGAAATGAAAATTATTGGTTACATGGAAGAATGATTAACATAATTGTTTAGTTAATTTATTAGCTTTATTATATCATAATTCATTTTGTTTAGAGTAATTTCAACTTATAAAAAATTAATTGGTTAATTAAATATGCTATAAGAACAATTCATATGGTAATTATTATTTTATAGTTATGTAGTTTCCCATTTTAATAGGAAGGTGGAGTTCATTGTTTTGGTGTCGCGAGACCTCAATTTCAAGAGAGTGATTATTCCCTATTTATGAGGGCTTTATTTACCTCTTGTTTTTTATCCTTGTTATATTTGTTATTTTATTTTGATATGATCCTTTTGAAGAGATCCACATTAGGCAATGCATGGTATGGATGATGTGGCAAGTAGTGGGGACTTGATGAAGTCAATGTAGTTGACACCTGCAATGGTGAGATCAATAAATATATGAATGTGGGAATCAGATATGACAATATATATTATGAAATTGTATGAACTTGGGCTTTCCTAATGATTTGATATTGAGATCTGGGATTCTTTCTTGAGAATTTTTTTGATGGCCAATTAATGGGTTTCATATTTTATCAACATTTATTACACAATTCCCGATGAATTTGAATGTTCTTGGTTGAATTTTTTTCATTTGGTGTATCTTTTGGATGGTTTTCCATGAATATTTGGTGTGTGTAATAATTATATCAATGAACTAAATAATTCATTAACTATTGGGGTTTTTTGGCACTAGAATGGAATTTATTAAAAGATTTAAATTTTTATAAACCATTGAGTTGGATTGGATTAGGACTAACATGCATGGGAAACACTGATGATTAATGTATTTCAATGTAATGTAATGGGGAATAAATATTATCGTTAATGAATTTAAAATTAATTAATTAAAATGTAACAAATTATAAAAATGGAAGAATTATTTTAATGTTCCTCTTAAAATTATTGTGCACTTATGTGATATATAGTCATAAAATTTGAAGATGATTGTTGGAGAAAATTTATTTGCAGTTGAGTCTAAGAAATTGTTATTCTCATAGTGTATTTGTGAGAAATATTTTATCATATATATTTTAATATTTCATATTCTACCCTACCCATTTTAGTTAGGCAAACTAAAACCCAGTTGACTCTTGGATTGTGTTTTCTCTAAAATCATAATGGTAGGATTAATGGCTTACTACTTCCTCAATCAATATTGTATATTCATATTAGTTACATTTAATGGTATGAATAATGGTTTTATTCTATATGTATTCTTATAGAAGGATGTATTGCATTGTGGTTATTTCACACACATGTGTTACAAAATATAGTATCTAATGGATAATTATCGGTATGACCGGTATAATATTCAATGGATTGAGGTACATACTCAATTTATGGGTTGTATTGTCATGAAGATTAACAAAATATGTATGATTTACATCATAAGAGTTGGGGTATTTCTATAAAAATACAATCTTACTATGTATATGGATATATTGATTAGATTATTTGATGATCTGATGAATGATGTGGATGTTTTTATGCCTTACTTAGTGGTCTTCAGGGTGTCCTATTTTATAATGTGATTTCTCAGGACGTGTGAGGTTGGGGAAGAGAAGAAAAAAAGAGGGTAAGTGAAATTATGGAACTCTTTTTGTAGAATTATTTTATCTTTTTCTCTATTTTATGTGATACTTGATTAGAGTTATCCACTACGACACTGGGACTTTAGTATACCTATTTATTCAATCATTTTGTCTAACTATATTAACTATATTTTATAATCCCTTCATTAACTTTTATATGAGAGGCTCAGGGGCATATACTTTATTGTATATTTTTATTCTCACCCTATGTATCTATAAAGTAATTTTCAGGTCATCAATAGCTTGTTTAAGATCAGGATTAATATTACTAGCTTGTGTTTTTTTAGTTACTATTTGGGATTTCTTTTCACTGTAGTATTTACCATTTTGGGTACTTGTAATTTTATTTTCAGGTGTTTCAGTATATTATGACATTTCATGTTTTCACTTCGATGTTAATTATATAAATATAGACACGTTTTAACTATTGTATTATTATATTATCTCTTTTCATAAAATTTCATTTTGAGTATAATGCCTACTATATTCATGTTTACTCTAGACTTGGTGAATTTCAGGAACTCTAGGCCTACAAGCATCGGGACTTGGGTAGTCACCATCTCACTACCTTCATTGTGGTATCTTTGTGATGTGTATCCCATGAAAATCAATTATCTCTATCACTAAACTTAATTATTTATGAATTAATATTTAATCCATGTATATATAATCACATCTCTCTAACACTCTCATATTTGGAAACCTAGTTATGTATTGTCCCATATGACTTTCATGTGTCCCCTTTTATTTTTATCAAGTAGATGTTTTATAAAACCAATTTATCATGCAATATTTCAAAAATATATTATTTATATAAGTTAACACATTTATTACCATGAACATGTTCATCTTTTCATGATATAATTTCTTAAATGATGGATAATGTGACACCCCAAGATTCTCGAAATTATTCATTGTTCGATAGAATATGCGACACAAAACACAGAGACCAAACTAATAATGAAATATTGTTATAACATTATTGTGGCCTAGGAATTGACATAGATGTAATAAATAGGAATAAACACATTATAATAGATATATATATCATTACTAATAAATAAAAACATATTGACTATTTATTTTTAAATAATAACTCATTCCTTTGAAAATACATTGAATTATTTAAAAATTATTTTTAATCAAAATGAAATTTTTTAATTATTATGGGTGAATATTAAAAATTATTTCTCATAACTTAATTTTTTTTTATTTTTTAGTAATAATATTATTATTTAAATTATAAAATAAAAATAGTATTATGGGTTTTTTATAATTTTCTGAAAAGTTCATGTTTTCAATGAAATAAGAAAAATAGAAGTTTTTTTTTGAAAACAATATTAACTAATAAATATTCCTATAAATCAATATTTTATTATAGACTTGCTTTAAAATTTAGTTATTTATTTTTGATTAAAAATAATACACTTTTTTTTCTTTATAATGATATTTATAAATTAATTTAGTATAAATACATTTATATAAATAAAATGACATTTTGTAGAAAAATTGCCTTTCATTACGTTTTATAGGTTAAATATTAAATTAAATGATACCACATATGTTTTTAAACATTGATAAATATATTATATATTTATAATTAGGAGGTATTAATTTTTTTAATATTTTTATTTAATTTTTATTCAGTGTGAATAATAATTGTGGTTGCTTTTGTTACCATAGTAAATTAAAAATAAGATATTTAATTATAAAAATATAGTTTAAAAACATTATTTTAACCCTAAAAACTAATTAAATTTTATTTGAGGATTATATATGGTACATAATAAACTAGAATTAGTATTAATGAAAATTTATAAGAATTTATCCCTGATTTCAGCTTTGTATTAATTTATGAAAAGAAAGAGTAAAAATAACACTTTCATGATTTAAATGTCAATAAACTCATTCTATATCAACAAAAATGGTTAATTTACTTTCAATATTATAATTTTATTTTTAATTTATTTTAATTTACCACGGTAATCTCTTTTAATTTTTTTGTGAAATAATAATTACCATAAATTCCTACAGAACACCTAAATAATATATTTTAAATTAATAGAAAAATTAATAATTTTTTTATAAAATATTAAATGAAATATAATTTTAATGAAATAATTAGTGTAATTGTTATTTTTTATATATACGAAATATTAGAGAGTTGTTTATGGATTATATTCAAAATATTTTTTTTTCATGTAGTTTTAGAAGTCATATTAAATGAGTAGATGTAACATTTATATTAAGTCCATTTTGTTATAAATAATAATTTATTAAATGATTTAATCTTTGAAAAAATAATTGGTTATGTCACGACCCCACCCTACCCGGGGTCGAGCCACAACTACCCCAGGCCCGCCTCCATACTCCAGGAGCTGGTGATATGCTCCAAAGGCTAAACAACTCAGGGAGGCCTTTTCCTGAGTACCTGTACACACACACACAACCCACTCAATGCAGAAGTGCAGAGTAAAAGAAAAAGTACTGTAATAACTACTATAAATAAACCACAATGTGCATCTACCTCTAATAGTACAAAGCAAGAGCTGAAGGTAAACTGAACAAGAAAAGGGGAAAACACGCGCCCAATTGGAAAAGGTGTCACCACCCGGCAATAGGTAAACAAAAGAAAAATAGCTGGAAGGGTCCCCCACCTAGAACCTGACTCCAACCACTGCACACGGTCCAAGATCTCGATCTCCTAAGCTCTGCTGAAGTCACGATCCATCTGTCTGTCTTCTGCAAGGGCACACCAAGTGCGGGAAAAGCCCCAGATGGGGAGAGTATAAAAATACTCAGTAGGATGACCTGAAGGCTCGAGGGAGAGATAAAGGAGATACTGAAGAGTGAGAAGTAGATCAGACAGGGAAAAGTAAAGGATCTCAACAATGAGTGAAGTTGAGAGTACAACTGAACCCAAAAAGATGAAGGAAGTAGACTCGTCCAAATGCAAGGACCTAGAAACGGTGAGAAGGTGAACTTATCATAGAGTATTTACTACCAATAACAGGAGAGTAGACTCATCCATCCATGAGAAGTTAGGCATGGAAATCATGTGTCATACCGTGTGCGTCTTCGCCTCTCCTAGAAGGGGAGGAACCTAAAACCCAAGGAGGGGGTATTGGAACAATGTATATTCATGATCCATATGCTCAATCAAGAGGCCCGAATGAGATTGTAAGGGGATCTCCATCCCGTAGCTCAGCCCAATAAAGTGAGTCACCAACTGTCCCAGAAGTAAACCCCATTGATGCCCAGTATCAGTATGTCTGCCCCAAACTACAAGTCAAGGGGCTCAAATCACTGCACCTCGACACTATCTGTTTTGGGTGGCACTAAATCACCCACAGAGTTTTAGGTCGAGTCACAAGGACTCGTCTCAGTGGGGAAAGCATCCCTCTTTCTTGAGAGTTCTGCGGAAATTCAATCTACACCTCTTCACTTTCATATAATCAAGAAGTCTTCTCGAAGGAAAATCTATCACATCACTGACTCATACAACCAAGAGCCCAGCACTGGTAATCACGGTGAAATATCACCGACAAGCCTCATATGAAGGGCTGAGTCTGAAATTCCAATGGGTGACCCACTGCCCAGCCTTGCTGGAGGGTGAACCCTAATACATCATCAGGCGACCCACTACCCAGCTCTGCTGGAGGATAGACCTGGAATAAGTCGACGGGTGACCCACTGCCTAGCCCTGCTGTAGGGTAAACCCGGAACAAGTCGACTGGAGACCCACTACCTAGCCCAGCTGTAGGGTAGACTTGGAACAAGAAAACGGGCGACCCACCACCCAGCCTTGCTAGAGGGTAAACCCTAAAGACTCGTCGGGTGACCCACTGCCCGGTCTCTGCTGGAGGGAAAACGATGAGAAGTCAATGAGCAACCCACTGCCCAGTCTCAGTAGAGGGTAAACCTGAAGAAGCCAATGAGTAACCCACTCCCCAGCCCCACTGGATGGTAATCCCGAAACTGCTCTATCCATCCCTACTAGATGGTACAATACTGTCCAACCGAACACGAAGGGGGTAACGCGCAACCCCCAATTCCAGAACAATTCACCTAGTAGAGTTTCAGTGCTCGGGTCGTCGTTGGGTGTCACTAGCACATCTACTGTGCGTAGGTTCGGAGTACGTCCAAAGAAGCCTTCAACCAATGCCCTTTCATTTTTCCACATTTAATAAGATCTCAAACGAGCCTCCACATGACCAAACGGATCACACCATTGCAATCCTCATGGAAAAAATCACAAGATAGACTATTTACTTGCCCGAAACGGTTAACTGGTGAATATAGTACAATTCACCATAGCTAGTCCGTGTGGTGCCCACACCATGATCCCGAACTGAACAAATAGATAACCCCACTACGATCCCCTCAGAAAAACACATGGGATTGACTAGTCAAATGCCCAAAACGGACACCCGGTGAAAAATGTACTATTCACCGTAGCCAACCCGAGTGGGACCCACACCACAATCCCGAAAAAGGTCGGGTTAACTGCGCCCTCACGATGCTCTCGGAAAAAACACATCAAATCAACTATTCATACGCCCCAAACAGACACCTACTGAAAAAGGCATAGTACGCTGCACTAAGCTCAAAATACGTCTCGTGAGGCCCACACCTCAACTCCGACTTCACTGCTAGAAACCACCTCGGACTACATTTTCTGGAAGCGAGGGTCACAACGCCACTGAAGGCACCTATAATGGACTCCAAATGTAGAAGCTACAAATTCTCGCATTATACGGAAATGGGACCCCATGGGGCCCACACCTCAAACCCAAATTTAAGCGGGCGGATTACACCATTGCAATCCCCTTGGAAAAACTCTCTGAAACTAGTACTCAAACACCCCAAACAGATGTCGGGTGAAAAAATGGTGTTTCACCGTAAAACGCGCGAACTGGGCCCTATGGGGCCCGCACCATGCCTCCTACCCGAACACTTCGGAGAGCATCTCAAAAATTCCGCACGAGGACTGGGGTCACGCTGCCGCTGGCGGCGCATCAATTAGACATCCCATGCATGAGTTAGGTCTGATGCAACAATTAATTAATTAATTACAATAAATAATTAATTACTCGTTTTAAGCGTTTCATGCCACCGAGCAATGAAACCAAACCACAGTTTCTCTGAACCAACCCAGTAAGGACTGACTTAGCTCTAGGGCCACTGCGCCTCTAACAGCTCGTCAATCAGATGTCCGGATAACAAGCCACGTCCGTCGTGACTCTAATTAAAATTTAATATTCTTAAATTAAATCTCACAGGTCACCCGCCTTCAGGCGCGTAGTCGAAAAACTCATAAACTCACTTTAAAATGGCTGCTTCATTGATATGTTCCCACAACCGTAGACGGCGCGTCCATCGGACGTGCCGTTTAGGAGATACGGCCCCCCGAATGCAAGGGGGCCCAAAATGGGCCGGTCCAGACTAGCCGACCCGGTCAATACCGCCAGCCCGGTACAGTTGCACCGGACCCACCTCTGGTTCGGTTTTAATTTTGTCCATTTTTTTAAAAACAAACCATCAAGGATGGCAGGTCTCCTCCCATGCGTCGGGTCAAGGAAGACCTGCGGCTCGTAGGTCTTGTCCCTCACCCCCCCCCCCCCCCCCCCCGAGGTCGCCACCTCGGTTTCCCCGCCTGCAGCGCTCCGCCGCGACGCCGCCCGGAGCTCTCCTCTCCGCCTCAGCCTCATACGCTGGCCAGACAAACTCCCACGCGCTCGGTCCCCTGCTATGCTGCAACTGAGGCCGCCGTCTCATGGTCGACGATGCCACATATCCAAAGCCCAGCCTCGCCCATGTTGCACCGCCGAAGCTGTCTCGGCCCGGCCGCACTCCACCACCGGTCACCGCTCGACCACCCGGTTCCTCCGGCCGCACTGTTGTATGGCTCACCGCCTCCTGACTTGGCCTCCGCTGCTTCTCCACCGTCTGCCCTCGTCTGCCAACCAGCCCCGATGCTCGCCCGGACCGACGCCCGCTTGAACCCTCAATGGACCGGCCAGACCCACCGGAAAACATCAAGAACCCATGAACTTCGCCCGACATTTTCGAACCCGTCAGGACTCAGATTTTAAAACTGAAATATGTGTTGGATAGTTTATAAAAACTAATAAACAACTACGGGATTTTCTCGAAGATCAAAAAGAGATTCAAAGCTTAAAATCAAGTTCAAAGTTGATAATTCGGGGAAAAGAAAATGAAAACGACAGATCCTACCTCGCAGGGCTTCACCCGACGCTTCCTGCACGATCTGCCGCTGCTGCAACAGTTGGAGGTGGGAGAGGAGAGATTGATGGTGGTGGAGAGTTTCCTCCTTGAGAGCTCCTTCCAAGGTTAAAAAAACAAGGGGGGAATGGTTTAAATAAAGAAGAAAAAAATTAATGAAAAAAATTAATTAATTCAAACCCCTAATTTAACATGCATCTGAAACTCTCGATGGGGTCGAGGTTAAGCCTCCCCTAGGGTAAACACCACATTCCAAGAACAATGGAGGTCTCATAATTTCAATCCGATCCACCATTCAAAAGTTATAAAATTTAACGATCGTGACCGAAAACTTACTTTAACGCCCCTAGTGCCATTTTTCACAAAAGGGTCGTGCCCACGAAAATTACACCCCTCCTAGGGTAAACAGAACTTTACAGCCTCAAAAGTGGCATCAGTTTTCCCATATGAGAAATAGTGTAATAAATATTTGAGTTTAACCATTAAATGAATAAATTAATTATTTTAATTACCCGTTTAACATCTTGGTAACGGGTGAGGGGTCCCAATGTCCCCTACCGACATGTTTTATGTCGTTCCTAGGGTAAACACCCCCATTTTGAACCCATCCGTACACTCAGATCTCTAATATAGATCACCATTTAGGATTTCTCCTATTTTTTGGCATTCCTAGTGTGATTGCACTAAAAATTTAATTCCGGCCACACCAGGAATCGGAATCGTACATTGTCTGAAGGCGCTGCACTAGAATAACATAAAGAATATTCCGAAGTCTTTTATAACAAAAACCGGGATCTTACATCATTCCCTCCTTCAATATTTTTTCCCCTAAATGAAAAACTATTGAACTATATATGTTACTAAGCCCACACGTGGCTCTCCCGTACCCATAAAAACTCTTGTATAGTTCTGTGCCACTGAACACATACTAAATGCTTTGATCTATTCATGTGAGGTCTACCCTCTCTGAAGTCCTACGTAGAAGCACAAACACTTCATCCTAGGTAAGTCACACTGGAGACTTCGTGCACCCACTTTCGACTTTGGGGGTACGGAATGGCGGTAGGGAACCTTTCCATCCTTTCTCATGGTCTCAAATGGCCCGAAGGCTCTCAGGGGTAACTCACCTCCCCGACCAAACCCCTATGTCACACACCATTACTAGAATCACTATTTGAACCTGGAACAAGGCTCGATGGTTCCCTCCTACAGAATATCCATATGGTGAAACACCTAAGGATATGTGGTCAAGCAAGGTTTCACAGTCGATGTCCCATGAACAAGACTCTCTTACACGCTCGAAGAGCTAAGGAGTCAACACCATCGACTAAAGGAAAAGGTCCCACACCTTTTACCTTACCAACATAGGGTTACACCGACACCCCATTCCACCCTGGTAACAACTCAAGAAAGGAGAAGGAAGAAAATAATTTCACCCACAAAGTCTAAAAATTCTAATGCAAAAAAGTTGAAGAGCTGTAGAGAGTACCTCTTATCACCTCATGCTCTACATGATCGTAGACACCCAAAACGTGCAGTTTTCGGTGGTCCCAAACGTCATCTCCCAGATCCTTACGTGGATTTTCTAGTGGTGATGGGAAGACTTCGTAATGTTGTCCCCCACTACCAGATCTTCCCGCTCTTCTGATATCACCACTTCTCTGGGCGCTACTCTGATCACGACGCTTCCTCTGTTGTGGTGGTGCACCTACTACCTGCCCAATATTCCCAACGTTCTTGGTCAGGTAGTCTCTTTCAATGTGACTTTGGCCATCCAAGCATAGCACTGGAACTCTCTGGGCTTCCCTGTTTCCCTTCGGCATCACTGTGGATTACGAACACGACCCGCAGTCCACTCACAGAAGGGTCTCCTAGGTTGGGGCCCTTCACTTTTCTTCCATAGTGGTGCATGACCATGTCTCCAAAACTGGGGGGTGGAATGCCACCTACGTCGAGGTTCTGCCTACTGACGCCTGCTAGCTGTGGTAGACGTCTCGGCTCCATCGTACGTACTGCCACCGTCAACTGTAAAGCTTTAAAAGGAGCTCTCTGTCACCAGCGCCTGCTCTAGCACCCGACATATGTGGGATTGTCCAAGGGTACCACGGCAGTACAATTCTCTCTGCAGAGACCCTTCTCAAAAATCCGCACTTGGAAGTTGTCGTCGTGGACCAAGTCTAGGTGAAAATGTTCACGATCTGCGATACTAGTCGCGTACTTATTCACCATCATCCCTTCCTGCCGAAACTGCAGGATCACCTGGATCTGAACGGAGCGTAAGCGGGAGGGGTAAAACTCCTCATGAAACCGAAGTTGAAAGTCACCCCATGAAAGTGAAGACTCATCATGAAACTGAGTCACCAAAATCCACCAACTCCCATCTGCTCTGTGGAAATGGATGGCGGCCAAAGCCACCATAAAATCTCTCATCATCTGCACAAGCCTGAAAAGACGAACCACTGTCCCAAGCCAAACCTCTTCTGCCTGAGGGTCTGGCTCACTACTAAACCTAAGCGGTCTCTGCCACTGGAACTCACGGTGCATGCTCAACCTGATCTCAAGCCCCATCTTCTCTGTTGAAGCTGTCTACTGCTCACTAGGTGGGGGTGCTGCTACAGGCCCACCTGGAGAAAGGGAATCACAAGATGGGTCCGGAAATGAGGTCTCATAGCTCATTGGGTCATCGCCACGAACCAAAGCTGGTATCATGGCTGGCCGACTTCACGGAGACATCCTGAATGTTATCAAGGAGTGACGTGGTCAGATGAGAATATATGTATATAATAGTATCAATAATGGGGAGCTGACTCATGAAGGAAAATCAAGACTCATTCTTATGTGATGCACAAATTAATTTTTCATGCAACAAGTGTCTCAGCATGCCGAGTCGACAAGCGGGTTGTCAGGGTACTAGAGAATGGTTTCGTCATGCGTTGCACCATCACTGGACTCCCTAGCCTGAAAGATGCTCTCGAGAAACGTTAACATTGTTGCCCTAAATCCCAACCAATTCACTTTTGAGGGACGTCCAAACAACGTCCCAAGGAACGAACCACCTCTGATACCACTTTTTCATGACCCGACCCTACCTGGGCTCGAGATGCAACTACCAGAAGCCCGCCTCCATAGGCCAGGGGCTAGAGACATGCACCGAAGGCTAAAAAACTCGGGGAGTCTTTTTCCTGAGTACCTGTACACACACACACGCAGCCCACTAAATGCAGAAGTGTAGAGTAAAAGGAAAATCAACGTTCTAACTACAATAAATAAACCACAAAGTGCCTCGACCTCTAACAGTACAATGTAAGAGATGAAGGTAATCTGAAAAAAGAAAAGGGGAAAACACGCGCCCAACTAGAAAAGGTGCCACAACCCGGCAACATGTAAACAAAATAAGAACAGATGGATGGGTCCCCCACCTAGAGCCCGAATCTGACCCCCATTCATGGTCCCAGCTCACGATATCCTAAGTAATGCTGAAGTCAAAATCCGCATGTCTGTCGTCTTCAAAGGCACAACAAGTGCGGGCAAAGCACAAGCTGCGGTGAGTATAAAGATACTATGTAAGATGCCCCGAAGGCTCGAGGGAGAAACAAAGGAGATACTGAAAAGTGAGAAGTAGATCAGACATGGAAAAGTAAAGGAGCACAACAAAGAGTGTAGTAGAGAGTACAAATCAACCCAATAAGAAGAAAGAAGTAGACTCATACAAATCCAAGGAGATAGAAATGGTGAGAAGTTTAACTTCTCGTCGTGTCTTCGCTCCCTATAGCAGGAGAGTAGACTTGTCCAACCACGAGAAGCTGGACACAGAAAGCACGTGTCATACCCCGCGCATCTTCCCCCCTCCTGGAAGGAGAGTAACCCAAAAACCCAAGGAGTGGGTACTTGAACAAGGTATATACATGATCCATATGCTCAATCAAGAAGCCAAAATGAGATCGTAAGGGGAAATCCATCCCGAATCTCGGCCCAAGAAAGCGAGTCTCCGATAGTCCCAGATGTTAATACCATTGATGCCTATTATCCGTACGTCATCCCTGAACTACAAGTCAAGGGGCTCAAATCAATGCACCTCGAAACTATCCGATTTGGGTAGCACTGACCCACCAGCACAGTTTTAGGTCATGTCACAAGGACGCGTCTCGGTGGGTAAAGCGCCCCTCATTCTTGAGAGTTCTGGATAAAGTCAAACTACACCTCGTCACAGTCATACAATCAAGAAGTATTATCAAAGGAAAATTTGTCACATCACTGACTCGTACAACCAAGGGTCCTTCTTCGGTAATCATGATTTAAAGTTACAGAATGGCCTCATAAGAAGGGATGAGTATGAAATGACAACGGGTGACCCACTGCCCAACCCTGGTGGAGGATAAACCCTAATACATCATCAGGCGACCCACTGCCCACCTATGCTAGAGGTTAGACCTAGAATAAGTAGACAGGTGACCCACTGCCCAGCCCTATTGGAGGGAAAACCAGGAACAAGTTGACAGGAAACCCACTGCCCAGCCCTACTAGAGGGTAGACATGGAACAAGACCATGAGCGACCCATTGTCCAGCCCTACTGGAGGGTAGACCGTCAAGAGTCATCGGGTGACCCACTGCCCAGTCTCTGCTAGAGGGTAAACCCTGAGATGTTAATGAGAAACACACTGCGCCACATCACTGGATGTTAAACCCGAAGAATCTGATGAGTAACCCACTGCCCAACCCCGCTGGAGGGTAAAACCGGAACTTCTCTGGCCATCTCTACTGGATAGTACAACACTGGACAACCGAACATGAAGCCGGCATCACGCAACCACCCAATTCCAGAACAATTCACCTAGTAGAGGTTCAACGCACATGCCATCATTGGGTGTCACTAGCACAACTACCGTACGTAGGTTCAGAGTCCGTCCAAAGAAGCCTTCGTCCAACACCCTTTCATATTTCCACATTTAATAATACCTCAAACGAGGCTCCACATTCCAAAAAGGATTACACCGTTGTAATCCTCATGTAAGAACACATGAGATAGACTATTTACTTGCTTGAAATGGTCAATCGGTGAATATGGTACTAATCACCGTAGCCAGCCTGTGTGGGGCCCACACCATGATCGTGAACTGAAAAAACGGATCACACCACTGCGATATCCTCAGAAAAAAAAAACAGGATTTACTACTCAAACCCCCAAAATAGAAACCCAATGAAAAGTTAATATTTACCGTAGCCAACCCGGGTGGGACCCACACCACAATCCCAAAAAAGGTCGGTTGATATGGGCCATCATGGTGCTCTCGGAAAAACATGTCAAATCAACTATTCATACACCCCAAATGGACGCCTAATGAAAAAGGCGTAATACGCTGCACTTAGCTCAAAAGACGGCCCATGAGGCCCCCACGTTAACTCCGGCTTCACCACCTGAAACAACCCCGTACGACATTGTATCGATGCCAGGGTCACAACGCCGCTGACGACGCCTACAACGTACTTCGGATGCAGAAGATGAAAATTCATGCATTATACACAAACGGGACCCCATAAGGCCCACACCTAGGACCCGAATTTAAGAGGGCGGATTGAACTATTGCAATCCCTGAAGAAAAACACTCATAAACGAGTACACAAACACTCCAAAAAGATGTCAAGTGAAAAAGTGGTGTTTCACCATAAAATGCGCGAACTGGGCCCTGTGGGGCCCGCACCTTGCCTCCAACTTGAACACTTTGGAGAGCATCTCAAAACTTTCACACTAGGACTGGGGCTACGCTGCTGCTGACAGCGCGTCAATTGGACATCCCAAGTAGGAGTTATGTCTGATTTAACAGTTAATTATTTATTTACAATAATTAATTAATTACTCGTTTTAAGCATTTCATGACACTGAGCAATGAAACCAAACCACAAGGGCTCTGAAACAACCTTGGAAGGGCGGACTTAGCTCCGGATCCAAGGCGCCTCTAACAGCTCGTCAAACAGATGTTCGGCTCGTGATCCTCGTCCATCGCGACAATAATAACAATTTAATATTATTAAATTAATTCTCTCGGGTCACCCGCCTTCGGGCACATAATCAAAACCCCTAAAATCACCTTAATAGGGCCTCCTAATCGATACGGTCTCATAGCCACAGAAGACACATCCATCGGAAACGTCGTTTAGGAGATAATGGCCCCTCGAATGCAAGTGGGCCCAAAATGGGTCGGTCTGGTCCAAACTGTCGGCCCGCTCCAGCCGCACCAGACCCGCCTCGTGTTCGGTTTTCTTTTTTTTCTTTTTATTAAAAAATAAACCATCCAGGATGGCCAGTCTCCTCCCTCGAACCACGTCATGGATGTCCCATGGCTCGCGGGTCTTGTCCCCCCCCCCCCCCCCCCCCCGAGGTCGCCACCTCGATTTCCCCCGCCTACAGTGCACCGCCGTGACGCCGCCCGGAGATCCCCGCTCCGCCTCAGCCTCAGCCGCTGGCCAGCCCGGCTCCCACGCACTCAGTCCCCTGTTACGCCAGGGCTGATTTTGCCACCTCATGTCCGATGATTCCACCTCTCCGAAGCCCGACCTCGCCCGTGCTGCACCGGCCGAAGCTGTCTCAGCCCGGCCACACTCCACCACCGGTCGCTGATCGACCACCCTGGTCCTCCGGCCGCGCCGCCATCTGGCTCACCTCCTACTGAACCAGCCTCCACTACCGCTCTGATATCCTCCCTCATCTTGACACCGGCCCCCATGATCGCCCTCACCGACGCCCGCCTGAACCCTCGCCAGACCGGCCAGACCCACCGAAAAACATCAAAAACCCGTGAACTTCACCAGACGTTTTCGAACCCATCGAGACTCGGATTTTAAAACCGAAATATGTGTTAGAAAGTTTAGAAAAACTACTACGCAAAAATTGGAATTGATCAAAGATAAATCAGATATTCAAAGCATTAAATCAAGCTCAAAGATGATAATGTGGGGAAAAGAAAACCAAAATGACAGATCCTACCTCACAGGGCTTTGCCCGACGCTTCCCGCACGATCTGCCGTCGCCGCAATGCTCGGAGGTGGGAGAGGAGAGATTGACGGTGGTGGAGAGATTCCTCCCTGAGATCTTCTGCAAGGGAATAAAAATCAAGGTGGGGGGGGGAGAAGGGTTTCAATAATGAAGAAAAAAATTAATAAAAAGGTTTAATTAATTTCAACACCTAATTTAACCCGTATCTGAAACTCTTGATGGGATTGAGATTAAGCCTCCCCTAGGGTAAAAACCACCTCCCGAGAACAATGGCGGCCTCAGAATTTTAATCTGATCCTCCATTCGAATGTTATAAAATTTAATGATTGAAGCCGCTAAATTACGAAAACGCCCCTGGTGCCATTTTCCACAAAAGGGCCGCACTCGCGAAAATTACACCCCTCCTATGGTAAACGACATGTTTCTGACTTAATAGTGCCCTCATTTTTCCCATATGAGAAACATTTTATGAGATACTTTAGTTTAATAATTAAACGAATAAATTAGTTATTTTAATTATCCGTTTAACGTTCCGGTAACAGGCGAGGGGTCCCAACGTCTCGTGCGGATATGTTTTATGTCGTTCCTGGGGTAAACACCCCATTTAGGACCCATCCATACACTAATATCTCTGATCCACGTCACCATTTAGGAGTTATCACATCTATTTGGCATTCCCAGTGTGAACACACTGAATACTTAATTCTAGCCACACTGGGGCTCGGAATCGCACGCTGTCTGAATGAGCTGCTCTAGAATAAATTATGAATATTTCAAAGTCTTTTATAGAAATAACCAGGTTCTTACAGGTTATTTCAAGTTATTTGGTTATAGACTAAAATATAAAATATGGTCCATTTAACATTCAACTTTTCATATATTTTAAATTTCATGACAATAAAAAAATAAAATAAAATATTTCAATGAAATTTATTAAAAAAAAATGTCATAATGGGTCAAAAAATGTAATGGTGAAAAAAATCACTTAAAATTGAAGAAAATTTGTTATATGAAAATATTTAGACTAATATTTATATTATATATATTCTAATAAAGAACCATATTATACTGAAAAATATTTTATATTAAGTTAATTAATTTAGAATATTCATAGAGTTCCCTTGCCTCACTTATAAATGGGATTATCTTATTATGATTTCATTACACTACATGAACTAGTCGGTTCATCTAATACCTGAAAAATATATTATATACATCCCTATAGAATTTTTTTAATAATTTTTATCAAAGCACCATTCGATGAATTATTTTTGTGTAACCCATAAGAGGTTGTCTGAGGATGTGGTATAGTTTTTAACTATGAATTTATATTTTGTTTCATCTTATAAAACATTAAAATATTCATAAGACATGATTATATAATAAAATAATTATATTATATTTATAGTTATGTTGTCATGTTCATGAATTAACCTATATATTTTACATCTAACATTGAATGGGAAATGAAACCAATGTTCATGTGTATGGTGTGAAACTGCCCCATGAACACAAGTAATTGATTTTTTACATCATATTTTCAAAAAAAATTGAAATGATTTTTTAAATATATATAAATTTTTTTTATAAAAAATTAATTATATTGAAAATATGATATATTATTTATATTCTTACATTTCTATTCACAGAAAAATGATAACATCATTTGAGCATACATTCATACTGGATCCTCTAAAATGTGATGTGATTTATTTTATTACAACATTACATTTAAGATATATATTAGTATATAAAAAATATTATTATGGTAATTTTGATTTTATTATCATTGTGAGATATTAATATAATATTTATCTTCTTTATATAATGATCTTGGATGAATATATGCTTTACCCATGCATATGTATGACCAACCAACTCTTTGATTATAACATAGGTCATTTTTCATAATCTTATTTCATGTCAAGTCAAAAAAGAATAATTAATTTCTAAAGATAATACTAATATCAGGATTGTTATATTTTATATTATGGAATAATTCCCTCCATTACTATAGTCAACCTACCGAAGTAAATTTCAACATATGAGATGTCTATCATAAAAAAACTGGAATGAACATAATTGATTAAGTTATTAAATATAACATGATACTAAATAATATTATTGTAAAACTGATATTCACAATGATTATTAGTAATTTTTATAATTATCATATGTTTTTTATTTAATATGATAATGTACATCTGTGACGAGCCAAACTAAAGGAAAGCGACTCTTTTTTTTTTAAATCCCTCTTATAAAGATACCATTCAAACTCAATTTTCCATGCCTATGTCTTTATGTCATTTTACGTTTTTTTAAATGGAAAAAATTAATTATAATTTTTTATTTCATTCTTATTTTCTAATTTATGGCAATGAATTTGAAATGTATTACTTCTACTTATTTTACGAGGGAAGATTTTAGTTTATTTATAGAAGACAAAGGGATTATTTTATTTTGATGTATACTGCATCAAAACAATATCCCACAACTATATATTTTATTTTATATAAATTAGAATATAATATATTTTCATTGATAAAAATACGTCCTCACGTATTTCCTAATTATTTTCAAATTGGGTTTTAAAATTAAATAGATATTTCAATATCTGTAAATTTTTTATTTTGCTGAATAAAATATTTTGATAACCCCATTATATTATATGCCAGGAATTTCTTATGGTTCATTGGAATTAACTATGTTAATGGGATGTTCCATTATAACCATGTTTTGGTGGTTCTTCTATATACCTCGTATTCATTAGGTAAGATATTTTTTTATTTTGATCATGTTGGTTATTCTAAGAGACGCTGTTAATGATATTCTATAACTAAGTGTAAGGGTTTTTCTGTTTTTAAAATAAAAGGATATTTTTTATGTTACAGAGTTGTATATATTGTTCCACATGTTATCTATTAAATTTAGTTTTTTCGTTCTATTGTTTTTATGAGAATATTATGAGAATGTAATGTAATATTATAAATTTTTGTTTATGTAAAATTATTTTTCTACTTATTATTGGTGAAAATTATAACTATGTGAAAAAATTAATGAATTTTAAATCAGTGAATATATTCATTTTACAGTTTTAATTATCCATTAATAATTACTATGATTTTTTATTAGATACATTGGAAAAAGAAATATATTTTCATGGTAACACAATATCTTTTTATTGAAAAAACATTTCTTTTTACAAATTAGTTTCCATAAAATAATATATTTTTTATTCTTTTTGTGTTCTAAAATTATATTTTTGGGGTTTTCCAAAATTTTTTATATTTTTTTCACCAATTTTAATTTTGGTAAAGGAAAAAAGAATCATTTACAAAATTAATGATGACTTCCCGTGAAAATAAAATTTGATTCATTTTGAATGATTTTTATTATAAGAAAAATTAATACTGATTTGAAATATGTACTCATAATGTATTGATAAATTCTGTATGAGTTCTAACCTAATTCGGAAATATTTTAAATGGTAATAATATTTCTGAAATAAAGAAAATAAAATATTTAATAAATACCCATGTTCGTTTAATGTGTATGGATGTGATGTTAAATGAATTAGCCATAAATTTTGTTCTATGTATGGAATTTAAAATAGATGACCATGATGTAATATGAGAATAGCCATAGTTTTTATAATTTTGTAAATTTAAGGTTAATTTTTAAATTATTATATGAAAATTATAAATTATTATGTTGATCATAATTTTAGCAATAATTTATATTATACTATGTATCTTGGAATATTCTTATTTCATATAGGGAGATTGAGACATGGCATTGACTAATGTTGTTTTTTGATGGTTTATAAATCATTATTTAATGTATTTAAATAGTGTTTTATTATCTTTATATTATATTCAAATGGATAATATTTATATAGGTATTTTTATAGTAATTTTTATATTAAATTTTTCTTGAATTGAAAGTGGATTTAAATGGAAGTTAAACCAATATTTTTTTGTGATTAATTATGTTTATTTATATTTCTCAATATTTAGGCTAATTATAATTTTTTTATTCAGAAAAAATTACATCTTTTCAAAAGCTATTATTTTTTAGATAATTTTATTAATTTTCAATATTAAATATTGATGAAGATAATTTTCAAGAATTCAAAAGAGAAAAAATTGGAAAAAAATTAATATAAATTTATTCATGAGATTTGTGATTGAGAAATTAATACTAGAAGATAATATGACCAATTAGTACTCTTTGTAAAATAAATTTGAAAAAAATAGATCATGGGTAGTGAGAGAGATCCTATGAAGTCAATATTCTAACTATTTTGACACCTTTAAGAATTCTCTGAAAGCCATCATGTCAATAGATAAAAGGCTATAAGGGGATCTTGTGAGAAATATTAATGCACATCTGATCACGTCAATTTGAAATTATTAATAGATTATATCATAGAATTATATTTTTAAGGAAAAATTACACATTCATAAATAATGTGTGGTTTTTACAATCACTATGAGATAATTTCACCGTCATTGTAAATAATTATTCTAACATGAGTGTGTGATTCTATAGTTTCTGGTTAAAAAACATAATTGTTTAAAGGTAGCCCTTTTACCACCACCATGTGTATACTGATTGTAAAAAATTGTAGTGTGATATGGGTTAGAAACCCTTAATCCCCAATTCTTCATAGTCATAAAGAGTATCTCGACTTGTTAAAAATTCCAAAATTTATAAATGTTACTACATTTGTTTATTTTATACTCGTTTGGTCTATTCGTGATCTAAAACTAAAAAATGATGAGAGAAAAATGAAAATGGGGTAATTTTTTTCGAAGTCAACCACAAATTCCAATCCACCTGTATATATGGTGTGAACCACTCCTTAGTGGTACTATTTTTATATAAACTCTATATATTTAAATTCATGTCACCTGTATATATGGTGTGAACATCTCATTTGTGGATCTAAAGGGTGGTCTTCATGGTGTTTTGGGATATGAGGGTTAGCGTCCGTAGGCATCTTGTGATGGTTTTTTCTTTTGTAGCTCTTGGAGGTTGACGATGTTGATGATGTGATATTCTTGATGGATTTTGATTCTGGTGATCCTTATCATTGTTCTGATCTGCAATTTCCCGTTTTTTTTTTCTATGCTTCGGATACGAGATCCCCCCAAATCTCTCTGAGGTGGAGATGTGTGGTGGGATTCAAGGAACTTTGGGATGTGAGTTTATGTGGGCGATTTTGGGGGGAAGATGGTGTCGACGGCTTGATCTGCATCGGCAATGAGTTGTTCGGCTCCAGCAATAATGATGACGGTGGTTGGTAGTGACGCGACAGATGGTGAAACATGATCTGGGTTGGCTCGTGGTTCGAGTATGGTGATGTTGATCCTTTTGAATTTTGAATCTTGGAAATTTGTTAGTGGTATTTTGATTTCTGAATTTTCTATGGGTGTGATCATGCAATGGTTGAATTTTTAAACGTGTGGTGTTGTTTTGGTTCACACATACCCATTAAAAGTGTCACTTGAAAATAAAAATATTGATTGGGAGGAGGAGGAAGGCTATTTAAAAACCAATACAATGGATGGAATACTTCATAGAAGTATTTTAAATAAAAACTACGGTTTTATAATAGAATAATTAGAATTCCAAACTAGGGACCATTTTAATACTAATGATTTCAACTTTTTTTCATTGGATAACAATTTTGACATTATTTTTAATTTTAGTATTGTATTTATGTGTTCTTTAATCTATAATTAATGTATAAATAATGTTACTCAAGAATATAACATTTCATGAATATATAATTTAAATATATTTACTTAAATAATCAAAATTATTTTCCTTGAATTAATAAATATCTAGTTTCTATTTTATTCATAGGAGAACCACTTAATATAAATTTATATAATGAGGTGTCTATGAATTAGATAAGTATTTGGGATCACGTTTAATATTTAATTAAGATGTTGTTTTACTGATTCCCCTCTGAGTATAATTCAATAACAAATGAATGTTATTTGGAAATACTTTTATTATTATTGTTATTAATCCTGATATATCACTTAAGAAAAAAATAGAAGAGTGCATGTCACATATTGTTTTATATTCATTAATATAATTGATATAATTTTTTTAGAGATTTTTTTATAAATTAATAAGATTTATTTCCTAATATAGAATGAGAGTAATATTTATTATTAATGGGTTATAAATAAGGTATATCTAAAATTGATTGTGGAAATTTACTAGATATAGTGAATTTTATATATTGATGTTTCTTAAGATCAAAAATAAGAATTTATTGGTTAAAATAAATATTCAGATTTAACATCTCTTATGAATTGTAAATTATATAAAACATCATTGAAAATTATGTTAATTATTATTTTGATAATAAATGTTTAGTTTATTCTAGGATTATTTTTTACTATTCTATTTGAAACGTATAAATAATGGGATGAAATTTTATTAAGTGATATTGATATAACTATTTTAAATATTATAACCATATTCATATTTATTTGAAGAAATGATAAAAAATGATGTTATATTGTTTGGAAAAATAGCCACTACAATAAAATAATTTTTGATTCCCATTGTTTTGATATCCTTCTAAAAAACAATTTCCTTTTTTATATATCTTTACATAATCTAGGAGTAAACAATATGATTTGTTAACATGAAGAATTATTTTTCTTTTTATTCCAATAAATGAATAATTGAATACTGGTGAAAAATGTTTTTGGAAGTTTCAAATTATTTTTTATAATTGATAATCCCCTTATCAATCAATAACCTTCAGTTCTTGATCATAAAATCCATTTATAAAAAACCATTTATTCTATAATCTCTAATATACGATACCATCCTCTATACTCTAAAGAATATCTTAATAATATCACTAACTTGTTTTTAGTTACATGAATTTGGATAACCAACATCTAAACTATACATTGATTGACCACATGAATATATTCGTGAATGAAATTATTTATTGAAAAGAATCCTGGAAAAAAATATAAATATAAAAACATTACACTACTTGAAACTCATAATAAAGAAATATATATAATTATAAAAAACACATTCCAGAATAATATATTTTTTTCACCTAACTATTAAAAATCATTTGTTTCCAAAAACTATATTTCCTTTAAATACAATATTTATAAATATTTTTTGTTGTGAAATAGTAATTTGGGAGGAAATAAGATAAGTAAAAGGTTGTTGGTATACATTGATTGAAAAGGAACTAGGAGTTGGGATGGAATCAAGAACCTTATGTCATTTCAATGTCAATATATCCATTATCATCGCTACTAGGTACCTAGTTGATCTTAAGTGAGTACGTATGAAATTTAAGGTTGTTTTTTGTAAACATGGGATAACTGTAGTCATTTTTCTAGAAAAATCCACTCCTAAATTTGGATATTCCTCTATAATTTACCCTTTTATCATCATGTTAAAAATTTTATGTGACTCACCCTCTACTCCCAATATTATTAATTGACTAAACCATAAATCCATCTATGAGACAACATTGGATGCTTGATGGGGATTTTCCTAGATGATTAATTTAGCAGTTCTTCAAATAATATTATTACTCCTCATCATTTCAGTAAGAAAACATGCATATTCTATAAAGTCTCAAAATATAGATTCTAAAACATTATATTTACTTTTCATCCAATTCAACCAAAAAAAGTGTCTTCAAAAGTGAAACTAATGTATTTTAATTGTATTTATTTCATAAATCATTCTCCTATTGTAATGGGGAATTCTAGAACTATTTTATTTTTATTATATGTCTCCTTAATAAATAGTTATGGTGGCTAAAATCTTCCCTGGAAACCTGAATAGTTATTTTTTATATATTTTGGTAAGTTGAAACCTTCTTCTTCTACTTCTCATATTTTAAGATGGATTTGAATGAAAGTATTTTAGGATGAGCGAATTCAGTTGAAATTTACCATTTATAGTCAATAATCTTTGGTAAGTTGTTTTAGAATGATTTCAATTTTATATCAAACTATTATTAAATCAGAAATGATTAATTTGTGAAGGCTGATTAAATATTTATAATAAAATTATATTCCAAGGGTTCCCTTTAAATACTATTATTGTTTGATATATTGATGACAATGGATGAAAATATAATTATATATATATAGTGTAACACTTTCCCCTATTTCATAACATATGTCTATGAACCCTTACAAAACAATTATATATAGAATTCCATTACCTCTGATCTTGTATAATATTTTACCCCACCTCTATCTAGTATTCATCTTAAAGCCAATTTTAGGAATGGAGTAAGTATTTTAGGTATGGATCCTCCTAGTATATGAAGTTTCCAATTATATTGCTTTTCTATGATACATTATTATGAACAATTATTTTTTTATAATATATTCCCATAACCATATATTATTATAGAAAACACATTTTCTTATGATAGGTGGGTATGGGATTAATAGGAACCATCTACCAGGTACTTTAAATTTTAATCTTGTATGTTCCCTTATTGAATGTTTATATTATCTAATGAAAATGAACATATTAATAGAATGTCACTCATCATGGGAGTTTTTCATATTTGGAGGGTACAGTTCAGTTTTAATAATTTCGTAACATTGAAGGATGGACCATGCAACATCAATAAATATTAATAAATAACATTCAAAATAGTAATTCTTAAATAATATCTATAAAATTTTTATTCAATTATTTAATAATTTTGTTGAAATACATATTGGCATATTTATCACCAAAGAATATTTATTTATTGAAAAAGGGTTTTAATTAGAAATATTACTTTAGTTACAATGGAATTCAAATCACTAATAATAATTTATTAAATTAGAATCTATTATTATTATTTTTAATAATATTTGTTTATTTTAATATTCTTTTTATTTCAATTTTATTATTTAAATAAAATTTTTATCACAATAATATAATTGGTATCTATGTATGATACATATTTCTATAATGAAAAAAATAACATTTAATAATTGAATGAAATTTCATATAACATTTTCTATGAATTAATATTTTAAATGAAAATATTAAACTAAGACAAAAAATTATCATATATTTTTAATTTACATTATAGTTAATTTTATATCTAAATTATTATAATAATATTATATGTACATGTTTTATTACTCTAAAAAATTCTATTTAAAACATAAAATATCATTCTGTTAACTAATTATAACATTACAATATGATGATTATTTTTATTAAAATAATTAATTAATGATATATGTAATATAACATTGTAACAAAATGGTTGTTACAATTTTGTAATGTAATTATTTTAAAGGTAAAATAGTGGTTGACACAACATTGTAGTCATAGTGTATAAGACTTGTCAAATCAATTTTTTTGTATTGTATTTCAATTACAAATTCAACATAATAGAAATATACATTTGGTAAAATATAATTTTAAATTCTGTATAAAATATTAATTATCAAATATATTATAATTACGATGTAATAAAAACATAAAATTATATTATTTCCTGATAAATAGAAATAGTTTTCATTACAAATATGTTTCTTTCCATGTAATTAATGATTTCATGTAAATGTTATATTTTAAAAATATTAATTTAATTTTTATAAAATTGACTTATTTTTTATACTTCATCGAATAAAAATTTGATTTGGGTTAATATTTTTACTAATCTTTTATGAATGGTAGAAAATATAACCTTTTATAAATACCCAATTTTTTATGGCACCATCTTCATATAATTATTAGAAAACAATGTTGATTTTTTTTTCAGTGAATTGATATGTATTTAATGAGATAAATAATATATTTTAATATAATATATTTAATTTATTACCTATATTTTAAAAATGAAACCCTAAAATACGTACTATTCAAATAATATTTTTTATTTCTCACATTGTCACTAATATTTAAAAAATTTGTATCAATTTTGTGTGTTCCAAAATATTTATGATTCATTGATTTTTAAAAATGCACTAATAAAATTCATATGAAAAAATAATATTCATATTTCATGGCCTTAATAAAAAATTAATTAACACTTTTTTTCTAATAAAACTGTCCACATGGGTTGTATAATCTCCTCTCATTTACCCCACATTATTAATTTAAAAAACAAATTATATTTCCAAATATATACTAAACTAACTCATTAAAACATCCTAGAAACATTTCTATGTCTCTATTTTGACCATATTCCCATAATACAATAGATTTATTCTCAATCTAAGGGTGGATATATAAAATATAATGTTTGGTATTACTCATCTTTCCATATTCACCATCCTAATATTCTTCCAAAATAACTTCTGGAAATTCCTTTTTGTATAGTTAAATTATTTTAAATACTGGGTATTGATTCCATAGATAAATATTTTCAATTATATATCACTCACTACAACACATCAAAACAATTTCTGAAGTTATTAAAATATAAAATTGATGTTAAAATATTTAATTTTCACTCATTGTAACTTGAAATTTATTTCAATTAGAAATAGTTTAAAATTATTATTACATTCACCCAATATTATTTTAGAACAAATTTGACATGTTTTAGACCCATTATTATTGATAAATCCACCATTTTCTCTAATATAACGAATTTAAAAGCCATTACTGTGTTTAAAGTTGACGTTTGTGAGTTTTTTTGATCCAAATTCTACCCATTATATAAAAATGTAATCCAAAAAATCTAACATTAAAAAATAATTCCTTATAATTAAAAGTATTTTTAAATTTTTTTTGAGTATTTGGATTACCTTACCTTTTCTGTAACACTCATTAAAATATCATTTTACCGCCAGTAGTTTTACACTAATTATATGAAAAATGATGATTTATTTTTCACTTATGAATATCATAGATATTTCTAACAATTAAATAAATTATTGAAAATAACATTGGTAAAAAAATTATACATTTTTTATGTAATGAAAATTATTAATGATTATAATGGTAGTAAAAATAAAAAAAATTATTTCAACTATTTTAAAAAATCTTACTAAGTATGATTCACATAATGATAACTATATAATTATAGAAAAGACACCCTCAATTTATGAATGACATTAGAACTATAAAGTAACACCCATTCTACTTATAAAACCTTTTGAAAGTGACATTCAACCATAACCTACACATCAAAACTATTTTGGAACTATAATCTAAGAAACCCTAATACAATATATTTTAGAAATATAAATATAATAAATGAATAATATATTTTAATAAATGTTTTAAATAAAATAAAAAAATTGAACATGAAAAGGGATCTAAATAAAATAATGAATAATATCACATTATTATATAATAATTTAGAGGACACACATATAAAATAAGGAATTTCTGTAATAGGTTTTTCTAACTCCACATTATTTTCAATTATTTTTCCTTTATTTAATATCTTATCTTATATATTTTATATCTAGTGTCATTAATATATGAATAAAATAATACATTTTTTAAAATTTTAATACTCCATTATTTCTTCATATAACTACAGTTCCAACATTATGTTTCACATACGGGATATTTCCCATTATTTTCAATTCTTTTAGTTATATTATTTATTACCCTATATATATATATCACATAAACATTAAATAATTATATTATTTTTTCATAATGTTCTTTATTCATAAATTAATAGAAATTTTGATAGGGATATTCATGTATAAATTATTCACATACTATCATTTCAATAATTCAAACCCAATGATGTTTATATGGGATGGTATTACAAATAATGTATTCTTAGAAATGTTTTTTATATTTATATTTTTTATAGGGATCTATAATTAGGTTGGATAATTTTTATTTTAATGTTTTATATACAATTTTCTCTATTTTATTAGAAAAAAATTATGTGACTCATTTTCTGTTGTTATGAAAATTTTATCCAATGTTGTGAAATATATTATCTTGATTTCTATTATTTTTTTACTTTATTATCAAAAAAAATTCAAAAACATTAATTATTTTTTTTCAATATAGAATGATTTTTTATTTATGTATTTTAAAATAAAAAACATAGTATATTTTTGTTTTAATTTGAAAATAAATTTTTTTCATATTTAAATAAAAGATTCCAATACGATTTTTCGTTTTCATTAAATATATGTATTTTCCCATCTTAATATAAAATATACTTCATATTTATCGATACACTTTTACCTATTATCCATTATATTATTTTTTATTTTTTCATTCCATGAATTATATGATTGTCATAAATGGATACACTATCAAAAGAATCCACTGATTATTTATTTATGTTTCTTTGTTTTTTGTATTGTTGAATCATAATTTTCATATCAGAGATGATCGATCAATGAATTTACATTTCATGTACATAATATGAATTTTGTCTATATGTTATTATAATAATCTACAAATATGTCACACTTATACAAAAAATATATACCCAATAGTCTGCATTAAAATATAAATTGTTCAACTATTTAATTTGAGTATTGACGACACAAATAAACATTATTGAACAAAAATATATTGGATTGTAAAAAAACGAAATTTATATTTATTAAAATTAAAAATGAACAATGTAAAAATTATATAAATGATAAGAAATTTCTACAATATCACCAAAAATGTGATTAAAAACACTATCCACAACCACCAATCCCTACAAAGAACCCCTAAAAATCAACTCGGATCATGTTATTCCAGCTCTATATTTACCAAGCTGACAATTGAACTTTTTAAAATAATTATAGTGAAATTACTCAAGGTATTGAATATTATGTAGTGGTTAGTATAAAAATACCAGGTATAATTCCATAAAAAACAAATAATTAATAATGAAAAGCCATATTTTAACTGATCTCATAATATAAATAACAACCAACAAATACCCACCTGGTAATATATCAAGGAATGAAAAATTATATTTTAATATATAAATTCATATAATTGATGAACTATAAAATTCACCAAAATGGGAAAATGGTACCACATAATTTTTTTCCAATTAAATTATTAACAACATAAATAAACCCCGTGACTTTTTGAAAAAAAATCCACTCAATTAAATCATGAAAATTGAAATATCATTGACATTTAATAAAAGTCAATAAATTAATTCCGTAATATTTTTCTAATACCTAATATATCTGTAATTTTTTATCCCTTTATAATGTATATATCATTTATATTATTTAATATACTTATACATCTATCACACCTCAATATGTAAATTAGTTGATTAATGTGAGAAATTGGTGTGTCCGAATTCATTGAACAATATTCAACTTCTAATAAACCCATATAAAACTTTTTACTCCAGAGTCTCACATTAAATATCTAGTTGTATGGGTTGAATTTCACCGCACTAAAGTTAAAAATTTAATTTGATGGATATAATGACCCTTTGGATTTAGGAGTCGTCCCATGTAATAATAGTGAGTTATCTAACACAACTATCATTGTTAAAGACACACTATAACAATAAAATAAAAAACAATATAGTATCACCATGAACTACTGCTAAATATGATTGAACGATTCACTAGTTAGGGGGAGTACAATGTTAATCTATATAGTGGAATTCCCATACCTTATCATTATTACCAAAATTGTGGGAGTACACAATTTCATGTTTTTATTCTCCTATAATAAATTTCATAAAAATAATGAATGTAGTTGAACAATACTCTAATAACACACAATATTCAATACACTTTTACATTTAATGCAAATACATATAATACTTTAATGATATATATAATTCTAACATATGTATCATAATCCAGTTGTGATGATAGAAGTTTAATATTGGTGAACGTCAAGCTTCCATAATCATACAACTCCAAACCACATTTATTAACATCCTCTATATTGGTAATGGATGTAAAAAAATACCCCTGAGTTTTTTATTAATCAATAAGTGACTTTTAGTTTCCCTAATATTATTATATACGATATAATATTTTTCCATGAATTATACAACTATAGAGATTCAACAAAACATTAATATAACCATATCCTATAATAACAAGAGGTTAGCATTGTCTATAACTCATGGATTAGATATAGTTAATTTCATCAAAATATAACTAAAGGAGTACTCAAACCCATGCATATTAATAATTTTACAGCTATCATTCAATCATCATCATTATATATAAATATATATATATTTTTTATGAAAAAATATGAAACATATCATAAACATCCTCTAAAAACAATAAATATCACAATATCATAATATACATTTGAAAAAAATTACAAATACATATTTTTTCCTATAATTAAATTTGGTAAGAATATGGAAAAACAAATATTGAAGTAAATTACATATAGTATAGAATAAATGATATGTGTAACACAATGGATCAATAGGGTTTTTAGAACTTCCAAAAAATTACATTGACAAAATCTATTTGAAATTACTCACTAAGAGACATGGAATTTTTATATAGATGATCTATAGTTGATGTTTAATTCTATGAAACCTATGTGTATAGGACAACATTATATGAAATACCATTCCCTAAAAAATGTAATGTAATTTTATATACGTAATCATATTTTACTACTAACATCTCATGTATATTGGTCTACATTTACCTTAAATACCCTTGATGTTTCATGGTGTTTGGGGATAAAAAAATATAGAATATAATATGGCCAATTTCATATAATTAATTCATAGAGACTATGGTTTTCAAACTACACTTCATATTTTCCAAATTGACAAATTTTTATGTTTACAACACTCCCTCAGGCATACGACACAATATTAAACATAAAATATGATTAAAAACACAAATGTGTAATATTTATTCCAAAGAGAAACCCATTATTCCACACATATTGGAAAAATATTGTTTTCCTTAGTGATATATACTATGTAATATTTACCTCTCTATGAAGAAACTTTCTACCACATAAAATAGAGATACCCGATATGTTTTTATAAACATTGTGTACTTAGGATCTCTCTTGAATTCTATATATTTAATTTTTGGAACCTCTAACATGATGAAGTCTTAATATTATTCCCAATGACATTATAATTTCTCACCCAACAATTTATCTTCCCCCATAACACTTAATTTTTTTAAAAATTCACTCTTTATAACATCCATGATAAACTACCAGTGACCACTTTCCAACACCTCATCCAGTACATCCTCTCTATTTTTTTATCACCATTGATATTTCATTTATTATGGGGTATAGTGGATGTTTCTAATAACATAAAATTTAATGAGGTCATTTATATTCGGGTAAACATGTGGTGGGTGTTAATAAGACAACCAAAAATTTTGTACCTGATAGGAATTACATATAATTACCTAGGTAAATTATTCATTTTGATTAATTTCATGAATAAATTAGTACTTCACTGACTATAAATAAGAAAATATAGCTTCCAAAAACAATTATATAAATAAAGAGGCATAAAATACAATGTCAATTCATACATATATATATCTATAGTCTTGTAATTGTTTTGGTAACATTATCAAATATCCATTTTCTCCTTCATTAGTGATCCACTCTATTCACCTATCATTTAATGTTGGATTTCATCATCATTGATAGGGTATAACCTAATTTAGAGGGACATAAACAACAATTTATTTCATGAAGGGAGGTTTATTGTATTTTCTTTTGTTAAACCATTTAAACTCAATTAGGAAATTCATGAACTAAATAATAATTTCACGGATTCTATGTAAAACTCCTTTTTTCCAAGACTAAACATAATGTAATATTTTTAACTAAATGTGTGAAACAAAAATAACATTTCATTTATTTTATAATGGGGAATGACTCCCACTATCATGTAATTTATCGATTACAAATTACATTACCTTCAGTGGTTCATATATTCAGCTTTGATCTTTTCATTATTTTATCTATTACCCCTTAAGGGATTTGGGTCATGGTCATCACATTGCCAAAATCCTTGTAAATAATAAATAACCAACTTTATTAGTTCCCATAGAATTATTTTAAATAATATAACATGAAGAGAAACCCCTTAATGAAATAAATCCATGTCATACATGTTAACATGAATATTAAAAAATTAATATGTGGATAATATAAATTTAATATGAACCATTTGACCAAATAACAATTAAAATTGAAACCAGTCATAGAAATATATTTTTGAAAATGTGACTGATTTCTAGGACTCACTAAACCGATCCATAAATTTTATGTGTATCATTAAAAATAAAATATTATATACAATTATCATTATATTTATTTTTCCAAGGAATCATAATGGGATTTGATCCAAATCCTAGCAATTGAGACATCATCGTGAACCATGACACATAGTATTACATGATAATCAAGCCACTCCCATATCCCTAAATATTACTAATTTGGAGAACTGTATTCATCAAATTTTTGCTACTACAATATAGTACCACCTCATTTCTCCACCATTAACATTGTCCCATATCAATTCATGAATTTACTTTTGTATTTTATTATTGTGTAATTAAAAAATTATGTCTAATTTCTTTATTATAACCATATAAATGCTCTTTTCTAGTGGCCAATTGGATAATCACTATGTCACAATGGGTTCCATTGTTATAATTACATTATAATGGTTATGTAAACCATAGATATATCTAGTATATATGGTAGGAAGTTGTATTTTTCATCCAACATTCTCCTCTAAACATGATATCCACTATAATGTGGAATTCTCTCTATGACACAACAATACTCCCAAATTTCCCCACACATGCACTCACAAAAAATTTAATACACACCATAATATACCCCAGAGTTAGAAAAAATTCATTGGAACATCATTATAACACATCAGTGCGATAATTTAGTACATCACCCATGTCATTGAGGTGAGGCTCACCATTTTCATACTTCCATATGATATAATGTATTCCAGTATCATTTAAACATGGACCCATCACAAAATATGTGCCAACTCCCAAACCCAAAGGTGTCATTGAATGAAATGAAAAACGTTATTACAGATTTATCAAAACACTTTCATAATTTAAAATTAAATGAACTAAGTAATTTTTACATTTTTTTCAAATATTTTGAAGGAATATATTACCTTATTTCTTAATATATGATAAATAACTATAAAAAATAACCATATATGACTGTTTTATACTAAAAAATATATATATATTGCCTCAAATAGAACATACACATAACAATGTAACAAGTATAATTATATATATAGAAGTCACACTATATTCAAGGGTATAATGTGAGTAAAAAATCAATAGAATTTCCCCACATCATATAATTCTTAAATGAGAGAATAATATTAATGTATTTATCTAAAACTATATCTGGAATCTGCTAATAACCCACCCCTGAGTATATTTTGGTTTCTATAATAAAATAATAAACAATTTCAATTATTATAAAAAAATAAAACTCCATAGACCACATATATAATAAACCATATATTACCACTAGTTTACTAGTATAACCTAATATTTGATCAATATTACACTATTTCATAAAAGGGAAATAATCAAAATAAAATACTAAAACCATCGAAATAGAATTATTGAAAACCAAAACTATCAATTAATTATCTTAATTGATCGAATCACAAATCATATCGTATACAAATATCTTGATCTACTAAATTCGAAGATATACTTATCTATATGAGGTATATGATCACAATATATTCAAAATAATCCACTCTAATTTAATACGATGTATGATATAACAAAAAAATAATAACAATATAATTGAGGATAATTTTTCATAAATCCCCATATATTAGTTTCCCTCATAGGCTAAATGTAGATAGAAGGAGTGACCCCTTGAGTCCTTACTCATGTAGCATCTTAGTATGTGACTAGAATTCAGGGTATTAAACACTAAAATCAAAGGCATTTAACTACGTGCATCTTGATTATAACATAACCCAAACATCAAAAACACCATGATAATAGTTAATAATCCCAAATCCTAGACAAAAAAATATCCTTTTTTCATGAATAATGAACATATATACACAACTATAAAGAAACATCAATACCAAATTAAAATCATGTTGAAAAAATTCTAAATATCCAACCACTGAGCTAATACTATATAGTTAAATCACCTGTATTTCCCTAAAAACATGAAAAATAATTTTATATAAATAGTGATAATAACAACTATACTTATTTGTATATTTCCTGATCTCCCTTGTGAAAAATTGAAAAGATGAATTTAATAACACTGTGAAAAACAAATAGAACTCCCCAAAAACACACAAGTTATATATTCCCCCATCCCCCCAAAGGCTCAATCACCATAAAACCCTTTTAATCAAAGTTAAATAATAATTAGAAGAATGTATTAATTTCAACCACAAAAAAACTTCCCCAAATTATTTTCTTCTATCACCAAATAAGATGAAGTAAACTTTCCTCATCCCTTCTATATCCACCAATGGAGACATCAAGTATATAGAAAGTCTACAAAAACACCCACATTTCATGTACCATGGATCCATACACATAATAATTTTCAACGAAGAAAAAATACATATTTTAATCAAACATGATGGAATTAGTGTATCATGAATGTGTTTGAAATCAACTTAATGTCATTATCTTACCTAGCATTTCCCCTTTCTCTTGGTATCACTATGTGAAATTTTTGAAGGGATATAATGGGAGAGTGGTAATCAATTATCCTTATCTTCCAATACAATATTTCAAGTATAACTGTAACACCCCAGGTAAATAAAGAATATGAAATTTTCTTATTTATCAAAATTTGTGAATAAAATATTAATATGACTTTAAAGGGGACGCTATGCTCGATGGTGTACCCAACACGCAACAACGAGTTTCTTGGGAATCTTACGTTGCACTCTAATAATAAAATAATATTATTTTAAATGGTAGTTAACATGTAGCCGTTGTATTGGAGGGAATGGATAGAAATAACTAAAATATGATTATATATGTTATTAAATGTTTTTACATTTATCCAATAAAAGATAATGGCTTAAAATATGGAAAGAATTCAATTTTAGGCATATATGCCCTAGTTTTCACTAAAGGTTCACTTATCACCTTTTGATGGTGAACCGTCATTAAATATAGTTTTGTTCACTCTTATAAATTCTTTTGGACCAAATAAAACTCTTATTAAGAATCGGGACATCAAAATTTACTTTGTGTAAATTTTTGGTATCTTTCCGATAAAGTTCATTTTTTTAATGAATAGTGTAAAATGTTGTATTTTAATTCAAAACCTCTTTTTAATCTAATTTATTTATATGATTAGATTATCTTTTGAATTGGTTTTAAAGTGAAATTAGAATATACTTTTACCATTAAATCTAATAGTGGTCGTTGGAATTAATTTCACTTTGAAATCAGACTTAAACCAGTGTCAACCTTTTGATACTTATTGTTTCATAAAAACACGCTATTTCCTCTGAAAGCGGGATTTAATTATTAAATTAATTAATCTGACTAATATGTTTTGAATTTTGTAAAACGGACTTCATTTTTGAATTCAGAATATCAAATATAGCTAATGGTGAATTTTTGGTAATTTTCTGAAAAACTTCAATTTTTGATGAATAGTGAAACCACTAAGTGGTACTTATAAAGACTGATTTTCCGTTTAAATGAAATTTTGCCATCATTGTGTTTTGAATTTTAAAAATCCGACATACATGGTTGTCATTAAGAAGTAAAATGTGGTTCAATGAGATTATAATAATTTTTTGGTGAATAGTAACTTATTAAGTTCGTAATCGCGATTAGAGGTAATTAGTGTAATTTAAGGTAAAAATGATATTATAAGAATATGAAAACACCATGAAACGTGTCCTAACCTATTGGGTGAGTTATGTCCGACCAAGACATGCCATGGGCCAACTTGGGGACCCCATGGAGACACTTTGGTTGGGAAATGACATAAATAACTTTTTATTTAATGTTAAAATTAAATTGACACAAACATGAGTTGTTTTACTAAAACAATTTTTAAGTTGGGTTACACAGGTCCAAATTTTGATTATAAATAGTCATTTGAATGATAAAAATATTTCCTACATCATAGTATTTTGTTTATAATTTTTAGACATTAAATATATTAAATTATTTATGACATAATAATGATGCAGCGATTACATCACTATTTGACGATTTAAATAAAATGGAAAGATAATGTAAATTCTATGGACTACACATTTCCAAAACTTATTTTCTGGGTGGATTTCGAACCCTTATCACCTTATCCACTAATTATATCAATGTGGGTCCTTTTAAAACTGAAACACATTTTCAAATAAAGTAATATTTCTTTACTTTCCAAAAGTGCCCATCCTCTCCTCTTATAAAAGGCCCCCAGCTCTACCTCATTTCACACACTCCTCAAGCCTTTGGCTCGGCAAACCCCTGCCCATTTACTCTCTCCACATCCCTATCCTCATTCTAGAGGATTCCCTTTGGGAATAATCCTTTCAAAGGAAGCCTTTAGGCTCAAATCAAAAGGAGTTACACTTTTAAAGGTAATTCATTCTCTCTTGTTCATTTGTATTATTTTGCTTCTCCAACCCTCTAAACTCTTTTTATTTACCTCTTTTGTAACAACACCAGTATCTTAAATATACTAGGATGTTGTTATAAGATTTATTTGAGCTACACTCTCACACAACTACATCAAATGGTTAAAGAACATACGGTTTCCGTGGATGGCGAAATTCTGCCTCCCGAAACGATGATAGTTCAATACTCATTTAACACCTTCAAAGGTGGCCATTATGATGTCACTATTTTTATATATGATATATAATATGTTTATGTTTTCTTTAATCTTCCGTATTTTTCATTTTTGGAATACCTTCATGGTTTCCATTATGGGTAAACACGATATCTTCATTTAAGGAAGTGCGGACTACCGCCCCCTCAAAGTGATGTGATTCGTTAATGCCATATGTGAGACGTGTAAAGGATGGATTTAAAGTTATTATATATGATGTTATACTGGAATTATAATATAACTCTATATCATTATTATTTCTTTCCATTAAAGTATGAGATAGAAATGAAAGTAGCGTTCATGCGTACGTACGGCTTACCGTCTCCATGAACGGTGCATTTCATTTCTTATCCCCAAATGTAATGTCCTATTAAAAGTACATGTATATAATGGATATATATAATTAATGATATATCTAAATGATGAATATAATTCTGGAATTAAAATATGCATACCTCTCATTTAGTTTTAATTCCATTAATATGACAAAGAAATGAAAGTAGCGTTCATGCGTACGTACGGCTTACCGTCTCCATGAACGGTGCATTTCATTTCTTACCTATAAATGATTATGTAATATTATAAATACATGTATATGATGGATATATATGATACATATTATATCCAAATCATGAATTTCATTCTGGATATAAAGAAACTTTGACCACACGAACAACATGTAATTGTAAGAAGTCCACATTCGACTTAAGAACCAAATATCGACAAAACAAACATGATTAACTTAAATGATTAAATAATGTTTATAACATGGTAATAAGAGATATAAAAGGAATAATGAACTTTAAAAAGGTTCTTAAGGAAGTATAAATTAACTCAAGTTTATTATTCAGGAGATTAAAGAACGATTGAGTCAAGTCGGACCCGAGGTAAGGGATCCTACAACTCTCTTTCTTTTTAAGTACACTCTTTTATGTCATTTCTTTTAAGATCATATTTCATATGATTGGGATGTTCTTTTATATTAATCTTACATTAATCTTTATGTTCGTGTGATGAGATACCCTATTCTCTCTCATCAATCCATTTTGAAAGGTTTGAGTGGCGCCGATAGGCTGTCGAATTTTCGTAAGAGATCTAACCTCTCTCTTTCTTTTAAAGTACTCTACTTTATGTCACTTATTTTAAGCTCCTATTTGTTATGTTGGGGGATGTTATTTTATATTCCTCTTTTTGTAAACATTATTTTGACGTAATGAGAGACCCTATTTCCTCTCATCAGTCAATTTTGGAAGTTTTTTGTGGCGCCGTTAGGCTGCCGAGTTTTCGTAAGAGATTTTTCATCTCACTTTTATTCCCGTGAGATTTATGCTACATTTGCCACAATTTCCATTGAGTGGTTTATTTACTGCCCACTATTACAATCCTATTGTAATATAATTCCATTTATGGGAATTTACATATTCATTGTATGACACTTCTTCAATGGGGTGTACTTTTCAAAAGTTACCCAAGTCGGTAAGGGAACCTTTCACCCTCTTTTTTTTAAAAGACTTCTTTTGTTGGGTCTTTAAATTTACATATTGTTATGTTGGGATATGTTCTCATATATCCTTATTGATGTAAATTTTATGTCCAAGTTATGAGATACCCCTTTTTTATCTCTCATCAACTAATTTTGATGTGACGCCGTTAGGCTGTCAAGGGAACTTCTTAACCCAATTTCGATTTCATTGGGTTCAACATGTTGTTATTGAATATGTAATCCTTTGAATATGTGTGAATGACCTTTGATTATTTTACACATAATATCCACTTATATTTGGTGTATTCATTTGTCACACATAATTATGTAATTGATTTATCCTTAAACCAAGGATACCGTCTTTGTAAGGGACTTCGTCTCAATCTCCTTTCATTGAGGCATATTTCATTTTATACACAACTTTCTTTTATACGGTGTATAAACCCCTTTGAATTTTACTTTTATACAAAAGGAATCTTTTTCTACGAAGCGTTTTACAAAACGAAAAAAAGGAATGTTTATTTTAACATACGCGGCGACAACGACCTTTTCTGCCGCCGCGAGTATTATTTGGTCTTTGGGTTTCTCAACAAGCCGTAATGTTTTTAGAATAAAATAAATACCATATACTCTTTTATGTATTTTGGTATTGAAAATGGTTTTGAAAAAAGATTCTATTATGTCAATATATTTATGATATATTGTGATTGAAATGTGGAAATGTTATCATTCCTTTATATTGGTTTTATGTTTTATGATTTTATATTGGTACTTGGACATTTTAACGGGTGGTTACGTTATAAACCATATGACGGGTGGTGCCGTGAATACCAAGATGGGTGGTTACGTTATAACCTCCAATGCATTGGGTATGGAAGTCGGCCGTATGGCTATTCCATTAAGTATGTATGGAAATTGGCCGTATGGCTATTCCATTAAGTATGTATGGAAATTGGCCGTATGGCTATTCCATTAAGTGATATGTGTGGAAGTCAACCGTATGGTTATTCCACTTAAGTATGTTTATGTCCCAAGTTACCTTTATATATGTTATGTGTTCTTTATATGGGTTTTATGGTAATTCTTTGGTTACAAAAAGGTAAGTAATGATACTTTTTTACAGTGAAAAGTTTTTACTACTTCATGAAGGTGAAAAGTATTACATTGATAAAGTATTCATGGTTTACCTGTTGTTTTGAAAAACTAACAGTTTTCATTCTTTGTGTATCCCTTTCTGAGCTTCTTATGCTCATCCCAAGTTTTTTGAAATGTTTTTCACAGGACATAGCATGGAATAGGGTCAAGGATGGGATCAAGGAAAATTCATGCTACCTAAAACATGAAACTATAAATGTTTCTTTTAAAGAGTTTTTATTTTATGGAAATATAGTAGAAGCGACTACTTTGTAATCTTTTGAGATGTAATAGTTATGTCCTAATTTTCTAAAACTCTAAACCTGAAAAGATCCTCAATGTGAATTACTCATTTAATTCAATATTAAGTAAGCTTTAAGGCTGGGGCCTTATAGTTGGTATCAAAGGTCGGTTTAGATAACTTTAGAGGTTAGGGTATTCTTTAAGCATAAGTGACATTACCATAATGGTTAGGATTTCACAAGGAGTCCTAGTTTTAGATAAAGTGAATGAGTAAGTGTATCTTAGTGTTTACATTCCTCATTAGTACATGATGGTTTTGTTGATATACTCACACTGACATTTCTATTTTTAGTGAATGGATGGATCTAGTAGGCACCAAAGAGACAACAGGTTTGAAGGAAACTGTGGTGGTTCTCTGATTAAGATACTAGATAAAATGGAGGATTCAATGAGGAAACTAGTGGTTGTTCTAAACCAAATATCAAGGAGTCATGATCAACCACTTCAACCTTGGTGAGTTCTCTAATGCATCATGTACGAGATGGCCAACTCGATGTGGAAATTCAGGTAATAATTATTAAGGTAACCATTAGGGTTTATATGATACTTAATTTTTAGGTAATTATGGGTTACTCTATGATATGATGGAAAATGAAAGGAATGAGATAAACTTGAGGTTAAAATATGTTATGATTATTCTTGAAGATTTTATCTCATTTTGGGGAATGTTTTAAGAATTATATAGTTTTGGAAAAAGGACAACACGCAGACCGTGTGACAACCCGTCGCGTCGGACAAAGCTGCGGGAATTGAACCCACAACCAAAGTGCGACTGGTATTTATCGCCTACCACTGGACTACGTGAAGTCCCTGGTTAGTTTGACTGATTCTTTCTGGTTATATGATTTTATGAATTAAGAGTAAGATGATTTTGGGTTATTTATGAAAATGATTAACCTATCATGGGGGATATGTGATTAGGTTAATTACTTTTTAATACGGGACATTAGGAGCAACTGATGTTGTTTGGAGATAAATGTTACGATTTAACATGGAAGACTATGTGACTAAATCATTAAAATGTTTGGGATTCAATCTTATATTGGTTTACTTTGAAGAATTTTATGGGAAAATTGTCTATCGGATGGTCCTCATTGAACTTTGGGTTTTGTTGGACAAATTTTGGAGATTAAGCATGGTTTTTCTTTTTAATGGGTTATCCTTTTCTGGATTATCTGACCTTGTACTAAACTTTTTGGTTTTGGTTAAAGCCTAATAACATGGGATGTATATAGTTCTCTTTTGTGGATTAGGTGATTCTCTAGAAGTTGATTATAGTACTCTTAATGTGAAAAAGTCTTTTTAAATACTCGTCTTTTGGAGAAAATATGAGTTTGTGTAAGGAATCTAATAAAAGTTGAAAGTCAATATGATAAGTGATTATGTTTCCTTATGAATAAATTCCTCAATAAAAAGTAAATTAAAACAAAAATGTTGTCTATTAACTTTTCCTACTGGGGAATCGAATACTGTTTAACCAATCACAAGTTTGTGATTTTCTCGTGGTTAACTTTCTCCTAAACATGTTTTCTATCACTCTCCATCAGAACATGACCCTTTGTTTTTTCCTCCATGTCCATATTTTCATACTTGGAATCCTAGTATGGGTTAACTCGGGTGACCTTTGTACTTATCTTTCATTTTCTTAAAGTGATTGTTTTACCGACTCTTGTTCCGATGTGGGACTTTCAAGGATGTTTCCAAGCTCAATTTTAAAAATTGCGAGGACACAATTCCCAAAAGGGGGGAAGGATGTAACAACACAGGTAAATAAAGAATATGAAATTTTCTTATTTATCCAAATTTGTGAATAAAATATTAATATGAATTTAAAGAGGACGCTATGCTCGATGGTGTACCCAACACGCAACAACGAGTTTCTTGGGAATCTTACGTTGCACTCTAATAATAAAATAATATTGTTTTAAATTGTATTTAACATGTAGCCGTTGTATTGGAGGGAATGGATATAAATAACTAAAATATGATTATATATGTTTTTAAATGTTTTTTCATTTATCCAATAAAAGATAATGGCTTAAAATACGGAATGAATTAAATTTTAGGCGTATATGCCCTAGTTTTCACTAAAGGTTCACTTATCACCTTTTGATGGTGAACCGTCATTAAATATAGATTTGTTCACTATTATAAATTCTTTTTGACCAAATAAAACTCTTATTAAGAATCGGGACATCAAAATTTACTTTGTGTAAATTTTTGGTATATTTCCGATAAAGTTCATTTTTTTAATGAATAGTGTAAAATGTTGTATTTTAATTCAAAATCTTTTTTAATCTAATTTATTTATATGATTAGATTATCTTTTTAATTGGTTTTAAAGTGAAATTAGAATATAATTTTACCATTAAATCCAATAGTGGTCGTTGAATTAATTTCACTTTGAAATCAGACTGAAAGCAGTGTCAACCTTTTGATACTTATTGTTTCATAAAAACACGCTATTTGCTCTGACAGCAGGAAGTAATTATTAAATTAATTAATCTGACTAATATGTTTTAAATTTTGTAAAACGGAATTCATTTTTGAATTCGGAATATCAAATATAGCTTATGGTGAATTTTTGGTAATTTTCTGAAAAACTTCAATTAATGATGAATAGTGAAACCACTAAGTGGTACTTATAAAGACTGATTTTCCGTTTAAATGAAATTTTTCCATCATTGGGTTTTGAATTTCAAAAATCCGACATACATGGTTGTCATTAAGAAGTAAAATGTGGTTCAATGAGATTATAATAATTTTTTGGTGAATAGTAACTTATTAAGTTCGTAATCGCGATTAGAGGTAATTAGTGTAATTTAAGGTAAAAATGATATTATAAGAATGTGAAAACTCCATGACACTTGTCCTAAACCTATTGGGTGAGTCATGGCCGACCAGGAAAAGCCATGGACCAACTTGGGGACCCAATGGAGACACTTTGGTTGGGAAATGACATAAATAACTTTTTATATAATGTTAAAATTAAATTGACACAAACATGAGTTGTTTTACTAAAACAATTTTTAAGTAGGGTTATACAGGTCCAAATTTTGATTATAAAGAGTCATTGGAAAGATAAAAAGAGTTCCTACATCATAGTATTTTGTTTATAATTTTTAGACATTAAATATATTAAAATATTTATGACATAATAATGATGCAGCGATTACATCACTATTTGACGATTTAAATAAAATGGAAAGATAATGTAACATCTATGGACTACACATGTCCAAAACTTATTGGCTGGGTGTATTTCGAACCCTTATCACATTATCCACGAATTATATCAATGTGGGACCTTTTAAAACCGAAACACATTTTCAAATAAAGTAATATTTCTTTACTTTCCAAAAGTGCCCCTCCTCTCCTCTTATAAAAGGCCCCCACCTCTACCTCATTTCACACACTCCTCAAGCCTTTGGCTCGGCCAAACCCTGCCAATTTAATATCCTCACATCCCTATCCTAATCCTAGAGGATTCCCTTTGGGAATAATCCTTTCAATGGAAGCCTTTAGGCTCAAATCAAAAGGAGTTACACTTTTAAAGGTAATTCATTCTCTCTTGTTCATTTGTTTTATTTTGCTTCTCCAACCCTCTAAACTCTTTTTATTTACTTCTTTTGTAACAACACAAGTATCTTAAATATACTAGGATGTTGTTATAATATTTATTTGAGCTACACTCTCACACAACTACATCAAATGGTTAAAGAACATAAGGTTTCCGTGGATGGCGAAATTCTGCCTCCCGAAATGATGATTGTTCAATACTCATTTAACACCTTCAAAAGTGGCCATTATGATGTCACTATTTTTATATATGATATATAATATGTTTATGTTTTCTTTATGTTTCTGTATTATTCATTTTTGGCATACCTTCATGGTTTTCATTATGGGTAAACACGATATCTTCATTTAAGGAAGTGCGGACTACCGCCCCCTCAAAGTGATGTGATTCGTTAATTCCATATGTGGGATGTGTAAAGGATGGATTTAAAGTTATTATATATGATGTTATACTGGAATTATAATATAACTCTATATCATTATTATTTCTTTCCATTAAATTATGAGATAGAAATGAATGTAGCGTTCATGCGTACGTACGGCTTACCGTCTCCATGAACGGTGCATTTCATTTTTATCCCCAAATGTAATTTCCTATTAAAAGTACATGTATATAATGGATATATATAATTAATTATATATCTAAATTATGAATATAATTCTGGAATTAAAATATACATACCTCTCATTTAGTTTTAATTCCATTAATATGAAAAAGAAATGAAAGTAGCGTTCATGCGTACGTACGACTTACCGTCTCCATGAACGGTGCTTTTCATTTCTTACCTCTAAATGATTATGTAATATTATAAATACATGTATATGCTGGATATATATGATACATATTATATCCAAATCAGGAATTTCATTCTGGATATAAAGAACCTTTGACCACACGAACAACATGTAATTGTAAGAAGTCCACTTTCGACTTAAGAACCAAATATCGACAAAACAAACATGATTAACTTAAATGATTAAATAATGTTTATAACATGGTAATAAGAGATATAAAAGGAATAATGAACTTTAAAAAGGTTCTAAAGGAAGTATAAATTAACTCAAGTTTATTATTCAGGAGATTAAAGAACGATTGAGTCAAGTCGGACCCGAGGTAAGGGATCCTAAAACTCTCTTTGTTTTTAAGTACACTCTTTTATGTCATTTCTTTTAAGCTCATATTTATTATGATTGGGATGTTCTCTTATATTAATCTTACTTTAATTTTTATGTTCATGTGATGAGAGACCCTATTCTCTCTCATCAATCCATTTTGGAGGTTTTGGGTGGTGCCAATAGGCTGTCGAATTTTCGTAAGAGATCTAACCTCTCTCTTTCTTTTAAAGTACTCTCCTTTATGTCACTTCTTTTAAGCTCCTATTTGTTATGTTGGGGGATGTTCTTTTATATTCCTCTTTCTGTAAACATTATGTTTATGTAATGAGAGACCCTATTTCCTCTCATCAATCCATTTTTTTAGTTTTAAGTGGCGCCGTTAGGCTGCCGAGTTTTCGTAAGAGATTTTTCATCTCACTTTTATTCCCGTGAGATTTATGCAACATTTTCCACAATTTACATTGAGTGGTTTATGTACTTCCCACTATTACAATCTTATTGTAATATAATTCCATTTATGGTAATTTACATATTCATTGTATGACACTTCTTCAATGGGGTGTACTTTTCAAAAGTTACCCAAGTCGGTAAGGGAACCTTTCACCCTGTTTTTTTTAAAAGACTTCTTTTGTTGGGTATTTTAATTTACATATTGTTATGTGGGGATATGTTCTCATATATCCTTATTGATGTAAATTTTATGTCCAAGTGATGAGATACCCTTTTTTTATCTCTCATCAACTCATTTTGATGTGACGCCGTTAGGCTGTCAAGGGAACTTCTTAACCCAATTTCGATTTCATTGGGTTCAACATGTTGTTATTGAATATTTAATCCTTTGAATATGTGTGAATGAACCTTGATTATTTTACACTTAATATCCACTTATATTTGGTGTATTCATTTGTCACACATAATTATGTAATTGATTTATCCTTAATCCAAGGATATCGTCTTTGTAAGGTACTTCGTCTCAATCTCCTTTCATTGAGGCATATTTCGTTTTATACACAACTTTCTTTTATACGGTGTATAAACCCCTTTGACTTTTACTTTTATACAAAAGGAATCTTTTTCTACGAAGCGTTTTACAAAACGAAAAAAAGGAATGTTTCTTTTAACATACGCGACGACAACGACCTTTTCCGCCGCTGCGAGTATTATTTGGTTTTTGGATTTCTCAACAAGCCGTAATGTTTTTAGAATAAAATAAATACCACATACTCTTTTATGTATTTTGGTATTAGAAATGTTTTTGAAAAAGGGTTCTATTATGTCAATATATTTATGATATATTGTGATTGAAATGTAGAAATGTTATCATTCCTTTATATTGGTTTTATGTTTTATGATTTTATATTGGTACTTGGACATTTTAACGGGTGGTTACATAATAAACCATATGACGGGTGGTGCCGTGAATACCAGGACGGGTGGTTACGTTATAACCTCCAATGAATTGGGTATGGAAGTCGGCTGTATGGCTATTCCATTAAGTATGTATGGAAATTGGTCGTATGGCTATTCCATTAAGTGATATGTGTGGAAGTCGACCGTATGGTTATTCCACTTATGTATGTTTATGTCCCAATTTACCTTTCTATATGTTATGTGTTCTTTATATGGGTTTTATGGTAATCTTTTGGTTACAAAAAGGTAAGTAATGATACTTTTTTTTCAGTGAAAAGTTTTTACTACTTCATGAAGGTGAAAAGTATTACATTGATAAAGTATTCATGGTTTACTTTTTGTTTTGAAAAAACCATCAGTATTCATTCTTTGTGTATCCCTTACTGAGCTTCTTATGCTCATCCCAAGTTTTCTGAAATGTTTTTCACAGGACATAGCATGGAATAGGGTCAAGGATGGGATCAATGGAATGTCATGCTACCTAAAACATGGAACTATAAATGTTTCTTTTAAAGAGTTTTTATTTTATGGAAATTTAGTAGAAGCGACTACTTTGTAATCTTTTGAGATGTAATAGTAATGTCCTAATTTTCTAAAACTCTAAACCTGAAAAGATCCTCAATGTGAATTACTCATTTAATTCAATATTAAGTAAGCTTTAAGGCTGGGGCCTTATAGTTGGTATCAAAGGTCGGTTTAGATCACTTTAGATGTTAGGGTATTCTTTAAGCATAAGTGACATTACCATAATGGTTAGGATTTCAGAAAGAGTCCTAGTTTTAGATAAAGTGAATGAGTAAGTGTATCTTAGTGTTTACATTCCTCATTAGTACATGATGGTTTTGTTGATATACTCACACTGAAATTTCTATTTTTAGTGAATGGATGGATCTAGCAGGCACTAAAGAGACAACATGTTTGAAGGAAACTGTGGTGGTTCTCTGATTAAGATAGTAGATAAAATGGAGGATTCAATGAGGAAACACGTGGTTGTTCTAATCCAAATATCAAGGAGTCATGATCAACCACTTCAACCTTGGTGAGTTATCTAATGCATCATGTACGAGATGGCCAACTCGATGTGGAAATTCAGGTAATAATTATTAAGGTAACCATTAGGGTTTATATGATACTTAATTTTTAGGTAATTATGGGTTACTCTATGATATGATGGAAAATGAAAGGAATGAGATAAACTTGAGGTTAAAATATGTTATGATTATTCTTGAAGATTTTATCTCATTTTGGGGAATGTTTTAAGAATTATATAGTTTTGGAAAAAGGACAACACACAGACCGTGTGACAACCCGTCGCGTCGGACAAAGCTGCGGGAATTGAACCCACAACCAAAGTGCGACTGGTATTTATCACCTACCACTGGACTACGTGAAGTCCCTGGTTAGTTTGACTGATTCTTTCTGGTTATATGATTTTATGAATTAAGAGTAAGATAATTTTGGGTTATTTATGAAAATGATTAACCTATCATGGAGGATATGTGATTAGGTTAATTACTTTTCAATACGGGACATTAGGAGCAACTGATGTTGTTTGGAGATAAATGTTACGATTTAACTTGGAAGACTATGTGACTAAATCATTAAAATGTTTGGGTTTCAATCTTATATTGGTTTACATTGAAGAATTTTATGGGAAAATTGTTTATCGGATGGTCCTCGTTGAACTTTGGGTTTTGTTGGACAAATTTTGGAGATTAAGCATGGTTTTTCATTTTAATGGGTTATCCTTTTCTGGATTATCTGACCTTGTACTAACCTTTTTGGTTTTGGTTAAAGCCTAAAGACAATGGATGTATATAGTTCTCTTTTGTGGATTAGGTGATTCTCTAGAAGTTGAATATAGTACTCTTAATGTGAACAAGTCTTCCTAAATACTCGTCTTTTGGAGAAAATATGAGTTTGTGTAAGGAATCTAATAAAAGTTGAAAGTCAATATGATAAGTGATTATGTTTCCTTATGAATAAATTCCTCAATAAAAAGTAACTTAAAACAAAAATGTTGTCTATAAACTTTTCCTACTGGGGAATCGAATACCGTTTAACCCATTACAAGTTTGTGATTTTCTCGTGGTTAACTTTCTCCTAAACATGTTTTCTATCACTCTCCATCAGAACATGACCCTTTGTTTTTTCCTCCATGTATATATTTTCATACTTGGAATCATAGTATGGGTTAACTCGGGTTACCTTTGTACTTATCTTTCATTTTTTTAAAGTGATTGTTTTACCGACTCTTGTTCCGATGTGGGACTTTCAAGGATATTTCCAAGCTCAATTTTAAAAATTGCGAGGACGCATTTCCTAAAATGGGGGAAGGGTGTAACACCCCAGGTAAATAAAGAATATGACATTTTCTTATTTATCCAAATTTTTGAATAAAATATTAATATGACTTTAAAGGGGACGCTATGCTCGATGGTGTACCCAACACGCAACAACGAGTTTCTTGGGAATCTTACGTTGCACTCTAATAATAAAATAAAATTATTTTAAATGTTAGTTAACATGTAGCCGTTGTATTGGAGGGAATGGATAAAAATAACTAAAATATGATTATATATGTTTTTAAATGTTTTTACATTTATCCAATAAAAGATAATGGCTTAAAATACGGAAAGAATTCAATTTTAGGCGTATATGCCCTAGTTTTCACTAAAGGTTCACTTATCACTTTTTGATGGTGAACCGTCATTAAATATAGTTTTGTTCACTCTTATAAATTATTTTGGACAAAATAAAACTCTTATTAAGAATCGGGACATCAAAATTTACTTTGTGTAAATTTTTGGTATCTTTCCGATAAAGTTCATTTTTTTAAGGAATAGTGTAAAATGTTGTATTTTAATTCAAAACCTCTTTTTAATCTAATTTATTTATATGATTATATTATCTTTTTAATTGGTTTTAAAGTAAAATTAGAATATACTTTTAGCATTAAATCCAATAGTGGTCGTTGGAATTAATTTCACTTTGAAATCAGACTTAAACCAGTGTCAACCTTTTGATACTTATTGTTTCATAAAAACACGCTATTTGCTCTGACAACGGGAATTAATTATTAAATTAATTAATCTGACTAATATGTTTTGAATTTTGTAAAAAGGACTTCATTTTTGAATTCTGAATATCAAATATAGATTATGGTGAATTTTTTGTAATTTTCTGATAAACTTCAATTTTTGATGAATAGTGAAACCACTAAGTGGTACTTATAAAGACTGATTTTCCGTTTAAATGATATTTTGCCATCATTGTGTTTTGAATTTAAAAAATCCGACATACATGGTTGTCATTAAGAAGTAAAATGTGGTTCAATGAGATTATAATAATTTTTTGGTGAATAGTAACTTATTAAGTTTGTAATCGCGATTAGAGGTAATTAGTGTAATTTAAGGTAAAAATGAGATTATAAGAATGTGAAAACACCATGACACTTGTCCTAAACCTATTGGGCGAGTCATGGACGACCAAGAAAAGCCATGGGACAACTTGGGGACCCCATGGAGACACTTTGGTTGGGAAATGACATAAATAACTTTTTATTTAATGTTAAAATTAAATTCACACAAACATGAGTTGTTTTACTAAAACAATTTTTAAGTAGGGTTACACAGGTCAAAATTTTATTTATAAATAGTCATTGGAAAGATAAAACTATTTCCTACATCATAGTATTTTGTTTATAAATTTTAGACATTAAATATATTAAATTATTTATGACATAATAATGATGCAGCGATTACATCACTATTTGACTATTTAAATAGAATGGAAAGATAATGTAAAATCTATGGACTACACATGTCCAAAACTTATTGGCTGGGTGGAGTTATAACCCTTATCACCTTATACACTAATTATATCAATGTGGGGCCTTTTAAAACCGAAACACATTTTCAAATAAAGTAATATTTCTTGACTTTCCAAAAGTGCCCCTCCTCTCCTCTTATAAAAGGCCCCCACCTCTACCTCATTTCACACACTACTCAAGCCTTTGGCTCGGCCAACCCCTACCCATTTACTCTCTCCACATCCCTATCCTCATCCTAGAGGATTCTAGTTGGGCAGAATCCTTTCAAAGGAAGCCTTTAGACTCAAATCAAAAGGAGTTACACTTTTAAAGGTAATTCATTCTCTCTTGTTCATTTGTTTTATTTTGCTTCTCCAACCCTCTAAACTCTTTTTATTTACTTCTTTTGTAACAAAACCAGTATCTTAAATATACTAGGATGTTTTTATAAGATTTATTTGAGCTACAATCTCACACAACTACATCAAATGGTTAAAGAACAAACGGTTTCCGTGGATGGCGAAATTTTGCCTCCCGAAACGATGATTGTTCAATACTCATTTAACACCTTCAAAGGAGGCCATTATGATGTCACTATTTTTATATATGATATATAATATGTTTATGTTTTCTTTAAGCTTCTGTATTTTTCATTTTTGGCATACCTTCATGGTTTCCATTATGGGTAAACACGATATCTTCATTTAAGGAAGTGCGGACTACCGCCCCCTCAAAGTGATGTGATTCGTTAATGCCATATGTGGGACGTGTAAAGGATGGATTTAAAGTTATTATATATGATGTTATACTGGAATTATAATATACCTCTATATCATTACTATTTCTTTCCATTAAAGTATGAGATAGAAATGAAAGTAGCATTCATGCGTACGTACGGCTTACCGTCTCCATGAACGGTGCATTTCATTTTTTATCCCCAAATGTAATGTCCTATTAAAAGTACATGTATATAATGGATATATATAATTAATGATATATCTAAATGATGAATATAATTCTGGAATTAAAATATACATACCTATCATTTAGTTTTAATTCCATTAATATGACAATGAAATGAAAGTAGCGTTCATGCATACGTACGACTTACCGTCTCCATGAACGGTGCATTTCATTTCTTACCTCTAAATGATTATGTAATATTATAAATACATGTATATTCTGGATATATATGATACATATTATATTCAAATCAGGAATTTCATTCTGGATATAAATAACCTTTGACCAAACGAACAACATGTAATTGTAAGAAGTCCACTTTCGACTTAAGAACCAAATATCGACAAAACAAACATGATTAACTTAAATGATTAAATAATGTTTATAACATGGTAATAAGTGATATAAAAGGAATAATGAACTTTATAAAGGATCTTAAAGAAGTATAAATTAACTCAAGTTTATTATTCAGGAGATTAAAGAACGATCGAGTCAAGTCGGACCCGAGGTAAGGGATCCTACAACTCTCTTTCTTTTTAAGTACACTCTTTTATGTCATTTCTTTTAAGCTCATCTTTCTTATGATTGGGATGTTCTTTTATATTAATCTTACTTTAATTTTTATGTTCATGTGATTAGAGACCCTATTCTCTCTCATCAATCCATTTTGGAAGTTTTGAGTGGTGCCGATAGGCTGTCGAATTTTCGTAAGAGATCTAACCTCTCTCTTTCTTTTAAAGTACTCTCCTTTATGTCACTTCTTTTAAGATCCAATTTGTTATGTTGGGGGATGTTATTTTATATTCCTCTTTATGTAAACATTATGTTTATGTAATGAGAGACCCTATTTCCTCTCATCAATCCATTTTGGAAGTTTTAAGTGGCGCCATTAGGCTGCCGAGTTTTCGTAAGCGATTTTTCATCTCACTTTTATTCCCGTGAGATTTATGCTACATTTGCCACAATTTCCATTGAGTGGTTTATGTACTGACCACTATTACAATCCTATTGTAATATAATTCCATTTATGGGTATTTACATATTCATTGTATGACACTTCTTCAATGGGGTGTACTTTTCAAAAGTTACCCAAGTCGGTAAGGGAACCTTTCACCCTCTTTTTTTAAAAGACTTCTTTTGTTGGGTCTTTTAATTTACATATTGTTATGTTGGGATATGTTCTCATATATCCTTATTGATGTAAATTATATGTCCAAGTGATGAGATACCCTTTTTTTATCTCTCATCAACTCATTTTTATGTGACGCCGTTAGGCTGTCAAGGGAACTTCTTAACCCAATTTCGATTTCATTGGGTTCAACATGTTGTTATTGAATATGTAATCCTTTGAATATGTGTGAATGACCTTTGATTATTTTACACTTAATATCAACTTATATTTTATGTATTCATTTTTCACACATAATTATGTAATTGATTTATCCTTAAACCAAGGATACCGTCTTTGTAAGGGACTTCGTCTCAATCTCCTTTCATTGAGGCATATTTCGTTTTATACACAACATTATTTTATACGGTGTATAAACCCATTTGACATTTACTTTTATACAAAAGGAATCTTTTTCTACGAAGCGTTTTACAAAACGACAAAAAGGAATGTTTCTTTTAACATACGCGGCGACAACAACCTTTTCCGCCGCCGCGAGTATTATTTGGTCTTTGGCTTTCTCAACAAGCCGTAATGTTTTTAGAATAAAATATATACCATATACTATTTTATGTATTTTGGTATTGAAAATGGTTTTGAAAAAGGATTCTATTATGTCAATATATTTATGATATATTGTGATTGAAATGTGGAAATGTTATCATTCCTTTATATTGGTTTTATGTTTTATGATTTTATATTGGTACTTGGAGATTTTAACGGGTGGTTACGTTATAAACCATATGACGGGTGGTTACGTTATAACCTCCAATGCATTGGGTATGGAAGTCGGCCGTATGGCTATTCCATTAAGTATGTATGGAAATTGGTCGTATGGCTATTCCATTTAGTATGTATGGAAATTGGCCGTATGGCTATTCCATTAAGTGATATGTGTGGAAGTCGACCGTATGGTTATTCCACTTAAGTATGTTTATGTCCCAAGTTACCTTTATATATGTTATGTGTTCTTTATATGGGTTTTATGGTAATCCTTTGGTTACAAAAAGGTAAGTAATGATACTTTTTTTTCAGTGAAAAGTTTTTACAACTTCATGAAGGTGAAAAGTATTACATTGATAAAGTATTCATGGTTTACTTGTTGTTTTGAAAAACTAACAGTTTTCATTCTTTGTGTATCCCTTACTGAGCTTCTTATGCTCATCCCAAGTTTTTTGAAATGTTTTTCACAGGACATAGCATGGAATAGGGTCAAGGATGGGATCCAGGGAAAGTCATGCTACCTAAAACATGGAACTATAAATGTTTCTTTTAAAGAGTTTTTATTTTAGGGAAATTTAGTAGAAGCGACTACTTTGTAATCTTTTGAGATGTAATAGTTATGTCCTAATTTTCTAAAACTCTAAACCTGAAAAGATCCTCAATGTGAATTACTCATTTAATTCAATATTAAGTAAGCTTTAAGGCTGGGGCCTTATAATAACCGCAACCAGTGTCTCTGGAGTCTTATTGGTTTCCAAAAATGGGTTGAGTGCACAAAATGTCCGAAATGAATTAATGTATTGAGTAGTATGACATAATTCATTTCATTAGTTTCAAACAAAGAAAAATCACTATAACTATTATCAGGTGACTTATATTATCACACCACCAAGAACTACATGTTGTGAAGAACTACTAACCATAAGTACAACATAAATGGTAACATAAAAATTTTCATTTCCATTTACTTTCATCTAAAATACCAGTCAAAATGATTTAATTATTTGTTTATTAGATAAAATTTTTATAAATGAAATATTTATCCATAGACATATTTAAATATGTCAAATTTTATTCTAATTATATTAAACTACCCCCATTAAAACATTATATAAAACTCCAAAACTAAAGAAAGAGTCATAATTTATAGAGAATTGAGGCCACCAAGCCCCAACCAATAACGAACAATAGTGATAAAAAATAGTTCAAGATTAATATATGCATATAAATAATGTATTTTAATTTAGAAATTTTTACTAATTAATGATTATAATGTATTATCAAATCAATATATGACTACACAAAAGATTTCTCTTAATGGGCATATAAAATGATGAAATAACAATAGATTTTATTAATTTAATGTGTACCATTGAATTTCCTTCAATTTCATTATTCCTATTTATTATTGTGATTTTTAAAATTCATTCCTATCATAAAAAAATGTAATATAATACAAAAAATAAATATAAACAAGATAGAATCTGAATACCCTGCTTGAAATGAATTTTTGTGTCCCACTTTGCAAATCCAATGAAATTGAGAATGAACATGGGGCCACAACTACACAAAATTATGTTCTATCAATAAAAAATATATGGATATATAATCAGTATTTTAACCCAAGTAACCACCATATCAAAAACTTATCTAATATGATATCCCCAAATAAAAAAGTTAATCTTGAAGAGAATGAGTTGAAAAACTAAACTAGTATCAATGATATAAAATTTCATTTAATTGAGGTTGAAATTAAAATAATAGGGGATTTTATCGATCAAATATTCATATGATAATTTATTGAATGTTGACAGAATCAAATGTACAATTATAAAGATTTGATGACACAAAGGACTTGTGGAAAAAATATAAATCTCCCTATTTCTGAATTCAATTTCTGGTTCACTCTAGGAACCTCAAGATGTTTACATATACAAAACAATAAGTCAGCAAATACAAAGAACCAATATGGTTTATTTTTAATGAATATATATATATATATATATATTCGTGTTGTGAAACAATAAAATTTAAAACCTCTATAAAACATTACCGTCAAAATTCATGATATGAATAGAATATTACATATAGAATTAAGTGATTAAAAAACTCCAAATTAATCTATTAATCCACCATATAGAACAGTATACATTTTGAATCAGAATGTAATTGCATTTATCACCCCTATAGTTTTAGATGAAACTCTAGTTCCTCATATACCTTCCTTAAACCCATCATAAGCATCCCAACACCAAAAACTCAACAATATATGGGCCTATAGGGTGTCTAAGGTTAATGTAGATTATTCTAAAATAATTATTTTCTTTGAAAATATAATCCCAATAGAGATTTAATGGCACTATTAACCATATTAAACCCAAAAAAAATTCCCTCATTGGTGCCATTCTAAAATGGATGTTATCATTCTTCAGGAAAGATCACCATGTTCTAATAAATAATTGAAATATTTAATAAACTGATAAAAACATTTTTCCACTAAAATAGATAAAAAATTTTGTGAAAAGTACACTAGGTACTAGGAACATATTTTCTAATCCCACATAAATGTAATACCCTTTATACTACCATGAACAAATAAGAAATAAAATAAAGTTATAAAAACCCATTACAACATTTTATCAAATTAGTTTGGAATATGTAATGCTCATCCGCTAGACAGGGTGTCACCATCGATATCCATCACCCCTCAATCAATGATTCTGTAGTCATCTTGATGATACCAATGATATTTTATCAATAAGAATAAATCCTGAAATATTTCAAGATGTGGGGGTAGAAATAATAGATAGTACATATCTCCAAATAAATCCAACACTAAAACTTCATGATACCCACCTTTAGAATTTTTATTTTATCTCTTTTCCCCTCTTTTTATTGGTGCTTTTTGGGACTTCTGAGGATGGTGTCTATTTTCTATGGAATTTTACGTCACATTTATATGTATATTAATGTATAAAATAATATATTATAGGTATATTTCTTTAATTTCTATATGGTGTTCACTTCATGATTTAATAATTGCGTCCTTATTTATGGATTTTCAGATAAATGTGGACATTCATCTTTTTTCATGATCAATTCACACTATTAAAAGTGATTACATGACATGTAATGATCACTATGAAGTAGTTGTGGGCCATTAAATATAATTATAAGTTAATATACTATGTAATGTGAATACATGTTGTGTAATGGGGGCCAAAAAGAATCTGGGAACTAATAGAAGTCATAAATTGTATATGTTGGGGAAATATAGTACATGAATAACATAATAAAATATAATTTTCTTATTAGTGGTAATGTGTTTTTTAGAAGATTTGATGCCATGTATTAAGATATATGAAAATGTATTATAAGACTTGTAATTCATCTTTTTTTTATGGTGTTACATGAATGATTTTCCTTTTTATATCCTCAACCTCTCCCCTATCATTCTACGAGATATCCCAAGAGATTTGGGGGAACTCTGATCATTCCAAGCCATTTATTTCAGTGATTGATCATCATTCTAGTTTTGGTTCATTTCTGTGGGTGATTAATCTATTTATTTCTTCATTTATATTGATTGTGGATTCACTAACAGGTTGTGTTATTTTATCTATTTATCTAAGATGATAATATTTTTTATTCATTCATGATTTGTTGATTGATATTACTACAGAGGATAATCCATGTGTTGGTTGTGGTGAGACAAGGGAGTTTCATGGAGGTATGTTGTGATCTATCATATTCACTTACTATTTTTCTTGTTGAATCTATTTTGATATGTGTATATTAATTCTAGGACCGATTTTTTCCATCCTTATTGGTGGATAGAATTGTGAGCTTGTGTGAACTGAGTTTTTGGTAGGTGGATCTGTGTCCCACATATGCTGGATATAATGAATTATCGCAATATTAATGATTTAATTTAGAAATTAAATCTTATGATTGGATGATATATTTTCCTATGTGGAATGGTTTAAAAAAAATATGGTTTTGTCCTTATTTGGTCATATTAATAGATAGTATTCAATGCATTTTCTAATGGATATCTATAATAGGTACGAAATAATGGTTGGTAAAATAGAGAACATGAGTAGCCATGGATACATTTTATTATCGGTTATCTTAGATAAATCATCAATGCATTATTGGGGGGGTTCACTCCTGGTGTTTTCCCATATTCCCTAGTCCCATTGGCCTATAAATTTAATATTGACAGTGCATGCGGTTTCAATAATGGCTGGTTTCTTTACAACTTAGGCAGGTGTTCCATATACTTAAATGTAAAGTTGTCATTTACTGTTGTATGAATAGTCTAAAAGTCTAACCTATAGTTATCTTTGTGTTGTATCCAGCAATAATTTTACTGTACTTATTTATATTGTACTTCCATGGTATTTATATGACATGGGATACATGGATTTCTTTATGTTGTTTTCAAATATTTTATATATGTGATTTTCTAAAACAGTTTTAAATATATATATATATATATATATATAAGGAAATATATAAAAGGGTAAAATAAAATGGTGTCTAATAATTTAAATATAAAAAATTATTAATTATTTTTCATATCTTTTTTCCATTAATGTGTTTCATGTTCCAATTATTTTATATATACATTTAAGGGAACACATTAGTGGGATCCTACTGATCTTGTGAGGTCGCCCCTTGGGAACACCAACGATCATTTGTAATCCCTTTTATGTAATGATATATACATAATGGAAAGGAACAATAATGAGGTGGGGTGGTCATTGCCAACTTTTTTGAGGTTGTTTATGTTGAGATGGTGAATGTTTTCTAATGCTATCGCACCAGGTATCCATTTTCAAATTTTTGTGTACTGATATTAAAATAGTACTTTGTGATATTGTGATTTATTTTTCATTGTATAATTCTCAATGAATTATTTTAGTTGAGTAAATATTAATTTCACTCACTTTTACTCTCTATTTTCTATATATATGTATTCTAAATTTTTGTTTTTTATAACAACCCAAATATTTATTACACACATAGACATGATTTATTATATAAAACCCTTACATGATATAACATAGATGATCAATAGGTCTAGTTTCTTTGAGGCTTAGGAAAATTACATAATGATATAAAAAACGAAATACACCATCTTTATTGAAATCATCTTTTAGATGGCCAGAACATTTGTTTGTACAGAAAAGTTCTTGGGATAACCTAAGGACATGCATAAAAAAGGGTGTTCTCTAAAGTACATTAAGTGAATAAACATAGAATAATATGTATAATAAAATATATGTTAGACAATAGGCATTTCAATGGAGAATAATTGAAACATTAACATAAAATCCAATTAAATAATGATAATCATAACATGGTGATGTGGAAACAACCCTTAACATGGTATTAGCATGATCCAATGTTTGTTGCACATAGAGCATGAGTAAACCCTAATTGCACATGAATCATGAGTAAAACCTAATTACACTTGATTTTTCATGATTCAGCACCCATTTCACATGACATATCGTGATACTATACCTTCCCATGGCATTGGAGTGCTATTAGGGCACTACCTTCACAATCATTTCATTTCAAGCTTAAGTGTGCCACGTAGATCCTAGAACCTGGATTAATTAATATCATAATTTATTCCCTGAATAAGATATGTGTAATAAAAAAAATTAAGTATTTAATAAACAAGTACATGTGTATAAAGGTGATTACCCTTGGTATAGGATTGGGTTTGGTATTCACTACACAATGATTTTATCACGGATAATTTGGGGTAATTTCGGCTGCATAATGACGTCAAATAGAAATTTGTAAAAATGGGTTGATGAGAGATACAAGGGTCTCTCATCATTTATATATTAAATGTATAGTAAGGGTATTATGTGACATAATATATTGATATATGGAACATAATTTATATTCATGATATAAAATAATTTCTTGAATGTAAATGATGAGAGGGAATTTCCTTACGTAATTCCTGCATGGTAATGGGTGTACATGGAAGGCATTGATGAGATAAAAAAGTGACCTCTAATCATTCCAACATTAAAATATATGTATGGAGAGGTGTAAAATCATACCCCATCATTTGTATTGAAAATAAAATGTCATAACCACATAATGAAATTTGGACAAAAATGAGAAACAATGAAATCCCTAACATGGATGTGTGAACTAAATGCCTTAGGAGAGGCTTGTAGGGAGGTTGGGGTGCCTTGGGAGGAATATATTGAGAGGAGGGAAGATGATGTATGATCTCCAAGATAATTATGCAAAGAATAATTGGGATCTTCGGTGGGTTCATATAGGAAAGGAGATTGAATTGTTTATTATTTAGGTTTGGGTCACCACAAATTAAAATTTTCCAACCACAAACCAGCCATTGTTTTTTGCCCATGGTTATATCCAACGGGGAGTGGAAAACAATATTTTATTAGTCCAATGGCCAAACTTCATAAAATAACTGGTTTTCATAAGTGGAGGTGAGTCACACCCTTAAGGAAAACAATTGAAAAAGCTATTTTTTTTAAAAATACATGGGGGTTCCACAATGGATTTCTATAATAAATAAAACAACCCTAAAATAAAATTATATTAATCAAAAAACATATATTGGTCTAAAACAATGTTTATAGTATTTTATTAAAACACTATTCGATCATTATGATGTTATAAGACACATTATATATTTTAACGCTATTTTATTATTATCCAAAAACGTGACCATCTCAAAAAATTATGAAAAATTATCCATCAGATAATTTAGACATCCTGATTCTAAAGAAAATTCATTTTATCTAAATAATTTTCTAAATATGTAACTTTTTACATTAAAAATATAAATCAACATTTTTCGAAAAGTCAAGGGTTTTGACAAAATAGCATTCAATCCTTAATAAATATTAAAATTGTATCCCTAAAATTATATGATCATTAATACTTAATAAAATTTAATATAATAATAATAATATATTACTAAAATATTATTTAATTCAAAAGTCCATTAATTTATCATAAATGATTTGTTATTTGAAAAGTAACAAAAAATACAAATTGAGGTGTAAAATTATTTATAATATAACAATAATAAAATTAAGTCATATTATTTATTATATAAAAAAATATTGCACATAATAAAATTTCTATGGTCATGTTAAAAACCTCTTATAACACCCGCATAAGACCGAAGGGTATGGTGCGTGATGGTGACATAATCAGGGTGTGGATTAGATAACAATACTCATGTTGTAATCTCTATCAACTTCCACTTCTCCCATTTGAAGTTCTGTTCAATATTAATATGTTGAAGCCTAGAATGGGATTGGTTATGGGTGAATCCAAATGATGCCACCTCTTTTTTGAGCTCTGACAATTGTCTTTGAATAGGGAAACTCTACTGGATAAGGACATTCTATCTTTTTCTGAGTGAATTTTATTTGACAATGACCTATATTAATAGTAATCATGTTATCCCTATTCAACGACTATATTAGAAATGTTCACAATTCTTAACAGTAATTTATAATCCAAAAAACATAAAACCAAGGAAGTGAATCTGTTATATAACCATCTTAAATTATAATACATTTTGTTAGATCAATATGAATAATCATTAATATAATTTTATGTCATTTCCATCTCCCCCCATAAATAATTCAACCATGAAATTTCCTTTTCCTACCCTAAAACAAATGCGGGTAAATCTTCTTCCACACTTCCTCTGATTCCCATGTTTCATCTTCAAACATGTGGTTTCACCACAACACCTTCACAAAGGGCATTTCCTTATTTCATATAACTTTTTCTCTATGATATAAGATCTTCATGACTTTCTCCAGTTATGAAAGATCATCCTCTAACAATACTACCTCAGAAGATAGAACATGTGTATGGTCTGCTATGTACATCCTTAATAGGGATACATGAAATACATCATGTACTTTGGCCATTGTTGGTGGAAGTGATAGTCAATAAGCCACATCACCAGCACGATCATAAATCTCGAAGGGGCCAATGTACCTAGTGCTTAAATTCACATTCATTGCAAACCACATGACCTTCTCCCTTGGTGATATATGTAGAAATACGATGTCTCCAACATTTAAATCAAGGTATCATCGATGGTTATCTGTATAACTTGTTTTCTATTTGGGAAACCATGATATACTATGGAATAGTTTTCACCTTCTCCACCATTTCATCGACCATTTTAGCTCCTATCATATTAAACTCACTAACTTAATCTCAACACGCTGGTGTTCTGTAACTTTTACCATAAAGGGAATCATATGGTTCCATTCAAATGATCGAGTAGAAATCATTATAGTAGGAGAATTCAACCAGTGGAAGATGTTGGTACCATCAATCATTGAAATCCATAGAAAATGATCTTAACATATATTACAGTGTCTGAAAATATGGTTCATATTGGCCATCAGATTGAGAAATATAGGTTTTACTAATGTTCAGTTCAGTTCTTAGAGCATGTTGGAGACTATTCCAGAACAGGGAGGTGAATCTAGAATCACAATTGTATATAATATATATTTGTACTCCATGAATGCTTACTAATTATTTGATGTAAATCCATGCATGTTGATCCAATGTGTTGTCCTCACGAATTGGGATAAAGTGAGTTGTCTTTGTATGACGATCCACAATGAATCATATATCATTGTTTCCTCTGTATGTCCTTAGATGTCTAGTGACATTTTCCATTGTAATTTTGTCCCACACCAATGTTTTTATGGGTAGTGGTTGCATTATCCCCTAAGAAATTTTCCACTCAGCCTTCACTTATTGACATTCCAGGCACATTGATGTATATTAAATAATCTCTCTTTTCATAGTGTCTCACGAAAAGTTTTCTTAGATATCTCGATACATCATTGTTCCCTCTAGGTGAATAGTTAATGTTGAGATATGTGTGTTATCCAGAAGATCTTTTTTATCATAAAATCAGATTGTACACATAATCGTGACCCAAATCTAATAATTCTTTCTTTTTTAACAATAATCATTGTTGATTTACCATTTTTGATAGCTTACAACCTTTTCTTAATTTTCACATATATTCATTGATCAAACATTATTTCCACCATGACTGATGTTTAAGAAATCATTTGAGAAAGGATTGATGATGTTCCTCCCATAATAATTCTCATGTCCATCCACTATAATTCTATGAAGTTTGGATCCTTTTCAATTATTTTCATGGATAATGATGAAAGATCCTTTCTACTTTGAGTATCTGCCACCTTGTTTGCCATACTGGGATGGTAGTGGATTGAGCAGTCGTAATGCTTAATGAATACTATACATCGTTGTTGGTGCATATTATTCATATTTTGCGTGAATATATATTTTAGGATCTTGTGAGTAGTATATATCTCACACTTCTTCCCGTAAAGATAATGGTGCCAAATTTTCCATGCAATAATCACATCCACCAACTCCAAAACATGTGTGGGATTGTTATTATCATGGATATTCCACTGCCTTGAGGTGTATGCTATTACATTATCATTTTTCATGAACACAAAATGAATCCCCATCTCGGAATCATCAATAAATACCACAAAAAGTTATCCACATTTTGATAATGTGAGAATGGGCGTAGTGATAAGCCACCTTTTGAACTCCTTGAAGATCTATTAACATTCATCACTCTAAGAATACTTTACTCCCTTCTATGTTAGATTTGTAAGAGAGATGTACAATAATGAAAAAAATTCACAATTCGTAGCTAATATCGAGCTAACCCCAATATGTTATAGATATATATTATCGATTTTTTCCTCGACCATCCCTCAATTGCAGTTGTCTTGTAGGGATCCACAGATATCCCATTGTTTATGATGATATGACCCTATAATGAGAACTTCATCGAAAAGAATAGATACTTGTAGTACTTTTTAAAGTGATTATCCTTCCTCAAGGACTCTAGTAATGTTCTTGGATTCTCATCATGACCCTCCGTAGCTTTGGAGTATATTAGAATATCATCTATAAAGGCTTCCAAAATTTTGTTGAGATAATCTCTACAAACTCTATTTATAAATTCTGTGACTATTTTTGTAGCATTACTGAGTCCAAAAGGCATTACATTGAATTCATATTGCATGTATCTTATACGTAAAGCATTGTTGGGGATATCATCCTTCTTCACCCTCACATGATAATATCCTGAATGCTAATACTTCTTTGAAAAGTATTGTGCTCCACGCAGCTAATCGAACAAGTCATCAATTCATAGAATATGATACTTGTCATTCTTCATGATTTTTTGAAATATAATAATCAATTCAAAGGTTCATAGACCCATCCTTATTCTTGACGATGAAGACTAGTGTACCCCATGGTGAAGCAACTAGGCCTACAAACCCTTTATCTGTATTCTTCTGTAGTTGTTTTTTAGCTTTTCATGCACCATAATAGACATTCTATACAGAGTATTGGATATTAAAAATTCCCCAAATTTATGGTCAATTTAGAATTCAATATCTCTTATAGGAGGAAGACCAGACAATTCATTGGAAACACTTCAACTAATTCCATCACAATGGGCATGTCTTCAAGCATGGTTTCCTCTTTAGACTCAATCATGTGAGGAGGATACACATTCTCATAGGGCTGCAATAACCATTCTTGTGATGATGATGATAAATTATATTAATCTTCACCCTCAAACTTGTATAGTATTGGGTGGTTGATTTTCCATTTGGAGAGTGATTTCCCTCTCGGTGAAATTTATGTTGGCTCTATATAGGAAAATCCAATCCATGCCATGAATTTAAACAAATTCCACTAGAAGGAGTTTGATGAGTTTATTCAGGATTTTCATTCAACAAATTATTATATAGGAGGAGTAATATTCATGGGATGCAATGATTGGACCATTTTCTGTATTCACCAACATGTCATTTCCATGATTTGTGGTGGTTTGGGGATTGTTCTTCTAATATTTAGGGTTAAAAAAGAATACTAGATCTGGAATCAAAAAGTACGATTGTAATTATTGAATTAATATCTTGTTTACTTTTCACCACTTCGTTGTCGAGGTTCACATCGGTAGTAGTGATGGAAAAATCATTCCCTTTCTTCCTTGGATATTGTTGGGTGACTCCGAAAACCATTTTATTAGGGTACTAGTTTTCATTGTTCCCAGGTTTATTGTATTCGATTAAATGAACAACGCATTGAGAGTCGAACCGAGTGTTCCTCTCCCATGTTTCAGTCGTGGGTTTTTATTATCAGCAATTAATGGTTAGGATATCTTATCATCCACACATAAAGCATTTCCTCATCCCCTTCAGGCAATTTCGGGTGTGCTTATTTCCACACATTTGGAAATTTTGCTGCTGGATTTTCATTGCAGTATTGGATTTTTTCATCAAAACTCTAGAATTTAAGTCCACCATACCATTATTATCCCCCTGATACCCCTAAGATTCTCTGATCTCCATTTTTTCCTTGAGTGAACATCAAAAAATGTCCTCATAGCATTTTATGTCATAGAAAGCTAGGTCATTCTGTAGGCTAGGTTTCAGCCCACCAAAGAAGTGGGAAACCCTGCATTCGTGGGTAACAACAAATATGAATGCATAACATGCAATCCATTTGATATTTTATCCATATTCTAGGAGGGATTCAATTTTTTTTCTTGAGGGAAAAGAAATTAATTTCCATCTTTACTCAGAGGGTGTGAAAAAAATTATTATAAAAAAACATCTTTAAAACATCCATCCATTTCAATTCCTCGATCTCCTCCTTAGGCTTCATTTTTATTTCAATGTCCACCATTGATCGACTTATCCCTACAAATGATAAGTATCTGGAAGAACCTTTTCATGTTCAGAAAATTGATGGATAAAGAAGAACTTTTCAACGGAGGTGATCCATGATTCAGTCATTGATGGAACAGAGGATCCATTAAAATTATGTGACCTTTATTTCATGAAGATCACAATAGTGACATGTTCTTTAATAGGGGTGGTGGAAAATTTCTTTTGACCTATTATTCTATTCAAATACTGAGTTAACTAAGATAGAATTGTGAAAAAGTTTGTGATTCTTTATCGCAACGTATTGGGCTCTACATTAGAACAGTCATCACATTGTATTCGCATCAGCTGTTAGCTTGAGTCCTATTATTGACCATTGGCTTGAATAAAAGGAATGACAGGGGTAACAAGTAACATGTAAACCAAGACCAAAAGAGATGACATATGAATTAATTTTATATCTATAACTTTTGGTTCTATAGGTATCAATCTATGTTATACATGATCTACTTTCTATCATATATTCTTAGGGGAATTTTTTTAATTCCCATAATATTGTTTCATACTAAGATTGTCAATATACTAAAACATATCCCCCATGAGTGTCATAAATAGGAGTGTATCAAGGCCCGTTTTCCAGTACCAGGATACCATGAGTCATGCTCGAAACTCCTTGTTGGAGTTTTCACTTCTCTGTACATCTGTGAGAGAGCCACCTCTACCTGCTTGTATTCAGACAAGGATGTATTTACAGAATAAGACACATACTCAATACTAAAAAAATTATGGATGATCTTATTATACAAATTCGTATCCCTAAGTCTTTTACTAGGGTTTTCTAATTCTAATCCCAAAAAGTAGAAAACATATCCCTTGATACCAACTATAACAACCCTGCTTTTGAATAAATGCATAGACCTAATTTTTTACATAGAACTATCACTTGATAGAACATAGATGATGAATATACCTAGTGTAATTGAGGCTTAGGAATATTACATAATGACATAAAACATGAAATAAAACATCTTTATTGAAAACACCCTTTACATGACCACATCGTACCTTCATAATAAACATTGCATGGGATATCCCGAGGACATGCATAAGAAAAAGGATGAGCTATAAATCCTAGTGAAGTATTTATAATAGAATAACATGTGGAATATAATAAATTTAATACCATAGGAATATAAATTGAGCATAAGAGAAATAATAATATAATGTCATGATAAATTATGATAATCATAACATGGAGATGTGGCAACACCACTTAACATGGTATTAACATGAGCTAAGGATCATTGCACTTGAAGCATAGGTAAACATCATTTCACATGAGGCACAAGTAAACCCTCTTTTAATTTTAATTAGAATAAGTCAACCGCCACTTCACATGACATATCATGATACTATACTTATCCAATTCATTGGAGTGATATTAGCGCGAAGACTTCATAATCATTTCATTTCATGCATATGTGTGACACATAGATCATACAACATGGATTCATTATCATCATAATTCATTCCCAGAATAAGAGATGTGGAATACATAAATTTATGTCCTCAATAAAAAATTATAGGTTCATAATGCTGGTTAACCTTGATTGAAAAGTTGATATGGTAATCACTACACATTGATTTTGTGATGGAAATGTTAGTGTAATTTCTGCAACATAACGACGTCCAATAACAATTTGTAAAATTGGTTGATGTGAGTGAAAGTATTATCTAATAATTTATAAAAAAAATTCATAGTAAGGGGATAATTTTTCATAAAATATCAATATATGGAATGGAATTTAGATGCATAATATAAAATAATTTCGTGAATGTAATTGTGGACAGATAAATTTTGTACGGAACATCGGCATGGTAATAGGTGTACATGGGAGGCATTAATGAGAGATAAAATGTGTCTCTAAGCCTTAAAAAATAAAGAGCTAAGTATGGGGGAGTTCCAAATAGTACCCCATCATTTTTAAATGAATACAAAAGGTAATAACAACATAATGAAATTCGGAAAAAAATTTGAAAGGGAGAAATCCCCTACATGGAAATGTGATCACAAAGGCCTGGGAGAGGATTTCTAGAGGCTTCTTGGGAGATTAAAGATCCTTTTAAGGATTATAGATGGAGGAGGATAGAGGTGGGATGAACTCCAAGGACTTTTAGTGATTGGGAAGTGGGAGTTTGGGTGGTTTTATATAGGAAAAGAGAGGGAATTCATTATTATTTAGGGTTAGCTCACATCTAATTAAAATAATCCAAACCACAAAGTATCCCACTGTTGTTTCCCATGGTTTTTTCCATATGGTATTAGAAAAAATGTTTTTATGTTCAATTAATGATATTATTAAAATAATATGGTAGCTTTTTTCGAGGGGAGTCACACCCTCAAGAAAATGAATTTAAAAATCTAAAATGTTTTGTTTGTCATGGAGGGTCCAATAAGTCTTTTTAAACTAATTAAAACAAATCGAGAATAACATTATTTTATTTTTAAAACATATATTGGGATATCATAATGCTTATAGAATTTAATTACATCACTATTGGGTCATTATGAAGTCCTAAGATACATTATATATTTTAATGGTAACTAATTTTTACCCAAAAATTCAACTATATCTGAAAATTATGAATACATCACCATTGGATAATATCACCATCTTAATTTGAAAAATAATATTCATTTTATCTAAATAAATTTACAAATTTGATAATTTTTTCTTTTAAAATATAAATAGAAATTTATCAAAAATTCAATGGTTTTGACAAAAATAGCTTTCAAACATTAATAAAAAACATAATTGTATTCATAAAATTTATATGATAAATTATATATAATAATAAGTAATTTAATAATCATAATTTTTTGATGATATTATTTAATTAAAAAATCATCAATTTTTCAAAATAGATTTCTTATTTGAATATTTATAAAAAATTATATTGCTGCTTTAAAAGCTATTTTCAATGTAAAAATAATAAAATAAATATTTATTCATTAACATATACAAGAAATTAACATAATCAGACTGGTAAGGTATTATTACACAACACATTATAAAACCTTCATAGGATATAAGGGTATGGTGTTTGATGGTGACAGATTATTGGGGTCGCTTAGATAACATTGCTCTAGTGGTAATCTCTATAAACACCCAATTCTCCCGTTGGCGGTTCCATTCGATATTAACATGTTAAATCTCGTCAAGGGCATAATCAAGAACAAAGACCAATGACACCACCTCCTTTTCGAGCTCTAAAAAAATGGGATTTGTATGGGGCATGTATACTTGATGAGACTTTGTTTCCTTTATCTGAGTAAATTGGATTTGTTAAAGAATTAGATTTAATAAAAACATGTGATCACTTTTAAACGAAAATATTATAAATGGTCACAATTCAAAACATTATTTAAAAATAAAAATACAAAAAACCATGAAAGTTCACACATTATATAACCATCTTTCATAATCATATATTTAATTAGATCAAGATGAATTTTCAATAATAAAAGCATGGGTCGTTACATTTTTTGATTGTAGATATTCTTTATTCTAGTTATTGTTATGGTTGTGGTTCTAGTATTCATCCCATTAAGATTAGTAACACACTTTGGTCATTTGAATATTTGTGTTGGATAGTAGTTTTGAAGGATATCCAAGTTAGGTATTCCATATTTTATAATTAAATGGAGTTTCTTTCGAGAATATCATGTGTCTTATAACATTTTCTAGATTGGATAAATGTTTATTAAAACATGATAGGTATGATGTGGTCAGTTCCTAGAATGATCTTTTAGTATTAAGAGAATATATTCCATGTGATGATGGAATGTGGGTTTCCTACATGTATATTTTGATTTTAATCATAATTTTTACATTTGTTTTTCTAGTTTGAATTAATATTTTATTTTATAGTATCACTTATTTTGTTTCATTTTGTAGCAATATTCCTTTGAGAAATTTTATGTGGGTTCCTAATGAGTTTTTTGCAGATAATCTTAAGAGGAATCTACATATAGATCAGAATTTTGTTTAGGCTATCATGTGGAATGTTAATGATTTCATTCATATTTTCTAGAATACTATATTACATTTTGTAAGGTACGATCATTTTGTATATGTAAATAGGGATAGATCGCAAGAGTTATAATTTGATAATCTTATATCCTTTTTGGTCATTAATACACAAAAAATATACGGTATTGGATGGGCATGATTAATCATATTATTGATTTCAGGGTAACACTAAATATTATCAATGTGAAGTGTGTGGAATTTAAACATGAGGGTTCAAGAATGAAATGGTGGATTTCCATGGAATATGTAGATTGGATTATGGGCATGGACATGAAGGGGAACAAGATGCTCTACTTCATATTTATATCTAGAGACACAGATGATGTATATTCCTCTAGAGTAACTCACTATGCAGTAGGGATATATTTCAGTGTCAACATATAACAATTGGTTTGTTGAGTTGATTAATTTCTATCTAGGGGTAGTAAAAATAAACTAAATTATTGTTTATAAGTATTTTTAATGTTTTATAGTGGATTTAATATCCCATGTATCTATGCTACTGATTTTCACATATGAATATATAGTGGAAAATGTAATGATGGAAGTGATGACTATTTTCAAAAATATTTTATATTATTCTTCTTCTCTTCAACCCAATGTAACATTCAATGGAATGCAATGAAAAAGATGATTTGGAAGGATAATCATAAGAATAGCGGGGTGGTTATTAGTAAGAATTCTCATATTTTCCATCAGTTATAGTTTGAAATGATCCTATAAATTTCAATTAGTGTGGATGGGTTTAGTTTAATGGATTTTCATGTTTAAAACCTTCAATGAGGTGAATAATTTATGGATGTAATTGTTATTTCTATTAGTTATTTCAAGCTATGTATATACCTCTATATGGATTGGGATCATAAGATCTTAAGGCTACTATAGTGCATTAATATTCATCAAAGACAACAAATATATGACCACATGACTCCTTAGTGAATAACCACCACACAAGAGATATGATTCTGGTAGAGATAGATGCAGGTCCAATGGTAGTGAGATGTACCATTTTTATTTATTCATCATTACTGATTAATTTATTTGATACAAGTGCTTCACCAAAATTTATATCTGGAAGGTTGTTGATATGATTTCATTTTAAATAGAGCTCATATTCATTGTAATGGAGTAAGATACTTCTATTGTAAGATGAATTATAAGGGGTATTAGTCTTATCCTTGTTTATTATTGTTAGATTATATAAATTTAGTCTTTTATATCCTCACTCTCTACCTCGATCTATTTAATTTTATCATCAAAATCGATTTTATTATTTCTCATCATGATGAGTTTGAATTTTATCATAGATGTGTACAATTTATTGTTCACATGGATGATCTCATTTGTTTCAATTATAGTGTGTCCATGTTTTGATCATTAAGGACCATACCACCAAGATATCAGGATATATTATCTTTTTCAATTGTTGAGACCAAAGATGTTTCTTTTTATTGATCATCCCACTATTATTTGATATTTTCATGTTGTTTTTCAGATTATAATAATTTTATTCCTATAAATGGTGATTTAAAGTTTCCAATTTAACTAACATAATTTATGAAATTGAAATTTATACATTTTAATTATATAAAATTCGGGAGTTGAATGATCTCAGGGTTCATTTTTATGATCTAAAAGTGAATGGTTTTGTTCTCCCTTTGTGTTTGACATTGAGTATATCCAGTTCTATTTTCCTAGATAGTAGATGGTTCACTATAATTATGTGTGGAATATTGAATGTCTATCTGAGTAATATTTTATAACAAGTATCATTTTCCTTATATTGATTAGTTTTTTTATTAAATAAATTGGGATTTTTTTGAATATCAATATTCAGTCCTGATAACATCAGTATAGATTTTTAGAGTTATATATATGAAAGATAAATTTCAAGATCATATATATACTTATTAATATCTATTAATTCAACTAGGTATGGATAATACTATATAATTTTTAATGTATATTACAAATCATATAATAGATGTGTATATGAAAATTATTTGTTTTAGTTTTTGTTAATAACATTTAGTTTTGGTTGATATCTTAGTGTGATAATGAGAACTATTTTTGTGTTTTTATATCATGAAGAATCATCATTTCTATGGTTAAGTTTTGAAAATAAATTTATAGATTCAAGTGGTGATGTTCCTAGGATACATCATTTGTGATCAATGATTGTCAATTGATACAGATAATATGAAGGCCTTTTTTTTCTTCGTATGTGCCATGTAACTTCAATAAGATTCAGATATTATATGTTCTTATAGAATATATTCTATTTCTCATAGTGAATTTACTTTTTTTTTCACCATTTACATATCTCACTAATTTTGTTTTGAATTCCATATTTTATGAAAATAAAAAATCATATTTTGATGAGCTGAAAATACTTATAATATCGGCTCCAATTTGAATCCCACAAAATCCCAATAAATGGTATGTGGTTTTATTGTGATTCCTCTAGTGTGGATCTTGGTTATATTATTATACAATATTATAATACATTATCTTATGGATGCTATCATATTTGGCTACATAATAATAATTAAACCAATCATGACATGACATAGATCATAATGTCATTATGGCTGTTCACATATTTTTTTATAATTATCTTTTTGAGAATTGGTATATGATATTTTATGACTATAATAATATTATATATTTTGTTACATAGAAATAATGAATCTCTGACCACATTGGTGTGTATAATACCTTCATAAATTTGACATTGATATCATATACACTCCATTGAAATGTAATGATGTTGTAGATTCTCTATGTAAGAATAGTCTATTGTATATTTTTTTGAATTGAAATTTGAGTGGAATCATCTTAAAATATAAAACCATATAAACATGGATACTATAAGAGATGTTTTAGGTACATTTCGGAATAGTGTACAATTATTTCCACCACTCCATGAATTCATAATGTGGAGTTAGTAGTACGATGATGACTATAGTATAATTTTCGATAAGATATATTGTGTGTAATTCTTTTTGGGATGGTCTCTCTATTTAGATGGAATTACCTAATTTGAGTAATGAGTTGTCTTCTTAGAGTCATTGATGTATATATTTTATATATATATTTATTTATTTCTAGTATGATCATCATTGAATTATATAGATGTACTCTAACATATAATGATGATTTTGGTTGTCAGTCCTGATGTGTGGCATTTCTATTTATGTTTCCCACTATTACACATGCCAACAAAAAATGTCAGACTATATAAATCCTTATAGTGTTCATATCCTCCTCTAGTTATAGTTTTTAAATGGGATGAGATGTCAATGGACACTATTGGTAAATTATTATGTACTCTCCAAGAGAGTAAAAATATCTTTATTGTTACTTATTTATTGAAAAACTAAGATAGCATCATTTTGATCAAGGTATCCACTAATATTGATGATGTTGGTAATATATATTTGAATGAGATATTTACGTTACATGGAATTATATATTACACTATTTCATACCAAGATACAAGGACATAATTAATGTTCTAGAGGTGTCTCCATGAGTCAATGTATATTTTTTTAGATTTACTACAACAACTGATCCATATAAAGGTGTCTAGGAAGATCATTACATTTAGATCATGGTGGATTTTATCTTGGAATTCATCTTGTATTTTGGAGATTCATGGTATTTCCATGTGGTACAAACTGATATTTCTTACAAAAACATATATTATTCATCAATCAGAATGTATGCCTTACATTTTTTGTTTGGTCACATATGATTGTCAACCCTTTGTTTGGTAGAGGTGGGTGGAACCTATTTTATTTGACCTTGAATTTTCTAGGATACATCTATGGTTATTCATTATTTACATTATATTTTGGTTATATTTGAGATTCTAGAAGAATTTCCTTGGTCAATTTTGTTATAATTTAACTATTTTTATTAGTTATTAGGTTTCTTGAATGTTTCTCCATGACTAACTCTACATTGTATTGGAATATATGGAATGTTATACTCAAAATATGATATACCATTTCAGATCATAGAGTTTATTGCATAGAATAATAATTTATTGTAATTTTAAGATTAATGTCTGAGGAGTCAACAATACATTAATAAATCATAAGTCATGAAATTCCATCCAAGTCCCTCTAAAATTTTGAGATGAGGTGATATTGAGTTAGATCCAAATATTTCTCTTATTGATTATTTAGTAGTTAAAATTTATTCTTAATTGAATATATTACAAGAGAATATAATTTAGTATTTTCATCTGTTATGGAATCATAGATCCAAATCTCACGATACATAGTAGTTTGTGTCATTAATGATGTAGTAGTGGCCTCACCTATTATTATGACATTAATCTCCCAAATGAATTCATAATGATATAATGTATTATAGTTAAATTTTTGCAACATCATATAACTAACACTCATGTATTTTTATTCAATATTTCCATTTCACTCATTGTTTTTGTGTTTTTTAGGAATCCTAATGATGGAGAGATTTTTATGGGGGAAATTACATAACATATGGTGATGTATTTTTTAATTGATGTATTAACAGTATGAATGTCTTAAAAGAATTATGGGATTCTCCTCAATTTAAAAGATATGTTGTCCAGATTTTAGGCTCTTGAGATTAATCTAAACGATTCAATATCATTAAGAGAAATATAAACTATTTTGAGTGATTTCTTGTCATGTACTGATTTCCATGTAGAAAAAATGATTATATATTGGTAATGAGATATTTACATGATGTGTAACATATTTACAAATATTGTAATTAGTGTCACGACAAAACCATGGATTGGTAAATTGTGTGAATATTACATGCTATGAAAATTTATTACACAAAATGTTTTTATAAATTTACAGTGTCCAATCTTTGGTAACATGTTTTTTTGAATATTAGGTTTTTATCAATTTTTGATCATGAAAAGGGATTACATGATATTTAATTCTAGTGGTTTTTGTTTTTGGGAGATTCATGGATTATTTGTTTTGTTATCTCGATGCAACCACGACCTTCTCAACCAAGGATCTGTCCAAGATGATTTTGGATACCACTAATCCTTCCAGAATTTTTTTTTCGGGTAATTAACATGGTTTCATTTATTACGTTTTTCTCTAATTAAATAATTCGTTTGTTTCCTCATTATCATTTTTTACTATATCAATGTAGGTTATCATTACTGAAACTTCTTATTTAGGATGTCAATATTCATCATTATTTCTAGAATTATTTAATGATCGTCCACCATAGGATAACCATTGTGTTGATTGTGGTTTATTAGTATCTTTTTATGATTTATGTTTTGATCTATCCATATATCAACCAATTTTTTAGTTAAATATATTTTCAGATATTTATATTGATCCTAGCTTCTCTATTATTCTCCTTGATTTCTTATTTGTTGGTGGATCCTATTGTGGGTGTGTGCACTATCGGTTTGAGGTTGGTGGTTATATAATAGCCTATGTTGAATGAAATAAATGTATATGATTTAGATAAAAAAATTTAAATGAAATGTAATTCTAGATTCATGTATTTTTATATATTGGTTGTGTTTTTTTATAAATGATGGGCTTCCCTCATTTTGTAATGGCAAATGGTATTTTCACATAATTGTGAAATATATTTTTTAATGGTATCAAAATATGTGATTTCATGAAATTTATATGAAAATAGGTCACATGAGAATCCATTGGTTCTTTTGTTGGTGGTGTAGCCTAGAGACATGATCAATGAATTATCAATGTATTTACTCATGATTTCTTCTTCTATACCCTATTAACATTATTATTCACAATCTCTATTGATATATTTAGGGGATTCACTCATAGAGTCTTTTAATTCTCCTATATTATAAAATCTAAGGACTTGACTATGTACTACCCATTTATTATGGTATGATTATTTTACAATAATAATAAAATGTGATCATTGGAATGATTTTACAAATGCTTTTGTCTTGTACTACTTTTTCATGAAATACCAAGTTCATGATACGATAAGAGATACATTATATTCCATGATTTGATTTTATATATTTTATATAGTAAATTAATTAAAACTATAATACCATTATTTATTTAGAAATGTGGAAAATGGTAACATCATATTTTTTTCTATGATTTTAATTTAAAAACATTTTTAATATTTGTTATTCCTTATTTCATTAATGTTAAGCATGTTCATATTTCTTTGTAGAGTCTTTTTATGGGAAATATATGTGGGACTCTAGTTTTAATGTTAACTCACACCCTACAAACTACCTCAGTGGTTCATAAACCATTTTATGTCATTAGATTCATGGAAAGGTATGGTGCCCTATTGAGGGAGAGAGGTTTCAGTCTTATTTTTTTATGAAGTTATTGTCTCGATGTTAAGAGTATTCCACTACTATCACATAGAGTAATCTATTTAAATTTATGGTGTCCTTGATGTTGGTCTTATACATTGGTATATTATTATATGTTTTTAATTATACTAATCTTTATTTAATCATCTAATTATGTAATATATTTATTTTTTTCCACTTTTCATCTTTATTGTGTATTTGTGTGTCTAACCTATAGTTGCATTAGGTTGGCCATAATTGGTCCTATGGATGTTTTTTATTCTAGGGTGTTAGTATTATCCTAGTGAAATTTGGGAAAACCTGTCATTTATTTGTAGATTCAGGTCAGTTACCTAGATGGGAGGGTTCCCAGGTATGGTTATACACAAACTCCATAAATTTGATAATAAACTAGTGCAAGAAATTTCTATAATAACAAAACATAAACTATCCAAGCTATTGGGAAACTATTATAACAACATTTTTTCTCACCTAAAACTCCAAATTCCTCTTTTCCCAATTTTCCTGTTTCTTTTGGTAGTCCTAATATACATTTAACAATTCATGAATCACATGAATCTTCTCTATTTTTTTACACAACGTCATGACCAAGAACAACTAACTCACCAATCCATATCTAGGTCTACATTGATCAAAATGATGTTATATAAAATACCTGAGAGTGGGCCATACCAATGGATTATTGGTAAATATTATTAGTAAATATTATAGCAAGTTAAATATATGTACCATGCCCATAATATATCATGATGCTCCATTTTGGTTTTCTCCGTATTACCAGTTGACTGGGGATAGAAAAAAGTTCCAATACCTAACTAAGAGTGAAGAAATTGTTCCATGCCCTCCAAACTACCATAGTATGCTGAGGGTCTTTGTGATAAATTATGGCCCTCTGTAATCTATAAATCCTCAATACATCATCCACATACTGTTTAGTTTGTGTTTCCATGATAAATGATTACTGGATCACTTTAATGTGAGTTGAAATCATGTACATGTCCATGATCATTAACAATTCTTCATATACACCCAGATATGGTGGTAAAATAATGATAAAATTCATTTTTATGTCAATATATTCCATAAGGGGATATCCAATGAATACAAAAAACACAGATGAAACAACATTCTACTATTAACTAAGGAATGAATATAAATAATTCCATATACTCCAACACTGACATATTTATTCACATCCAATAGAACCAACCCAATAACCCAAAATAAATATTTTTTTCAATGGTGGGCACCACAATAGGTTATATATGATTCACATTGATGAAATTCTCATGTATCACAATTTGGATGAAAATAATTCCCTGGAATATAACATGTTGATAACCATCCAATTGGGCTATGTCAAGGATTGGTCTGATCACAGTTCACAGCCACCTACATGTCTTCCCACATAGACTCAGCCACTAACTATAAGACTAACATATCTACTATCACATGGATTATGTATCTTAATAGCCAAAAAATTATTAATGAAAATTCCCCCTTATCTAATTAAATGTATTATTATGTAAAATGGTTATATAACATATGCACATCTGTGGTTTTGTGTTTTTTTATTTTAAAATACAATAAATAATTGTTACCATTTGAAATATAGGTTTTTAACTATAACCACATGATTAGTAAAATTATAGGGCTTTAACCAATAAAATTTACATAGAAAAAGGATGTGATGGCCTCATTCAGTAGGATTGATCCATATGAATCCCATTTATGGAGATCATAAAATAAGTTTCATAACAGGGATTCACTCTTGACTTATCCAAAGATGATCATTGACATGTAAATCTTGAATGGAACCGCAAATGGGAGAAGATGAAGTTAATAGAGATTACCACCAGAGCAATGTTATCTGAGCCTCCCCATGATTCTTCGACCATCACACACATTACCCTTAGGTCATATAGAGGTGTTTTAACATGTTAGGTATCAAAACCTTAGCACTATGATTATTTTCATTATTCTTGTATAGAGAATATACATTTATTTTATTATTGTTGTTTTTTTTTTAAATTTTAATGTACAAATAGTATTTTTAGTTAATATTAAATTAATAAATATATTTTTGTGAATTAATTTGTCATTATATTAAATTATAGTTTATTAAAATATTATTACTAAATTAATTTTTTTAAAATATAAATGATTGTCTGATTTTTTATGAGTACATTTTTTTATTACTGTTTGAAAGTCGTTTTTGTCAAAAACCCATGAATTTTCGATAATTGACCATTTTTATTTTAAAAGTAAGAATTCACATATTTTTAAAATAATTTAGATAAAATTAATATTATTTTTGGAATCAATATGTCAAAATAATCCAGCGATGAATTTTTAATATTTTTCAGAGATAGTTGATTTTTTTTGGTTAAAATTAAATATTGTTTAAATATATAATTTTTTTATGACATCATAATGACCTAATAGTGATGTAATAAAAATACTATAAAAAATATTTTCGGCCTCTATATGTTTTTCTATTAAAATAATGAGATTTTATATTTGATTCATTAATTTGATGATGCCTCAATGGACCCTCTAAGACTTATAAAACATTTTACCTTTTAAAATGATTTCCTAGAGAGTGTTACTCATATCCAAATAAATTAGGCTAATATTTTCAGTTTGTAGGCCATATTAGTTATAAGATATTATCAACCACTCTAGTTTAGAAAAAAATGGTCAAACACCTTGGGTTAGTTTGTGGTTTGGATTAGGTTAGTGTGCGGTGTCCAAAACCTAAATAATAAATACTTTTCTATATATTCTTATATAAACCCACCGAATCTCCCACATATCATCACTAAAACCCCTCGCAACACATCTCTACTCTGCCATCCATTCTATATTATAATACTGAGGCTTCCCAATCTCCAAATAAGAATCCCTTAGGCCTCTCACAAGCCATTGGATCACACATTAAAGTAAGGGATTTCCTCCTTTCTCATTTTTGTTCAAATTTCCTAATATTGTTTTACCATTTTGTTATTAAGAAAAAAATTTAGGGTATGATTTATAACATCACTCATACATCCATCCTTATGTTTTCATGATTATTGTAATCACAATCTCTAATTAATTCCTCCCATGTACACCCATTAAAATCCCAAAATTCCATAACAATTATTTCTCTCCTCATTTTCATTCAAGAAATATTATTATATTATGCATCTAAATTCTATTAAATATATTGTGATATTATTTTCCATGACCTCATAAATATCCATTAAATTTATAAGTTCTTAGACACCTATTTCTTTACCATCAAACCATTTTATGTTTTCAATTTGACGTCGTGATGCTGCAAAAGTTGCACAAAAATATCCATGCCCAAATCATCATGTATGTGAATACCATACACATTTATCTTTCAAGGTAATTCTCCATCATTTACATATATTTATAGAAATTTAATTAAATGTTTTTATTCAACATTCTTTATTCATGAAAAATTTTACGATGTTTAATGATTCCATGATATATGAACCATATATCACTATTATGCATGAAATGAAATGATTAAGATGGGTGGCCCTGATAGAGATATAATGAATTGGGTAATGATTATTACAATGATATGTTTAGTTCAACGTGGGTTTAATCATTCTAAATGATGTGCAATGATGGTTCAATCATGCATCATGTGAAATAAGCCTTGACTAATGATAATTTCTTGTTAAATGTTGATGCCACATTTCTATATTATGATAATCATGATATATCATGAATTTTAGATCATGGTTCTCTTACGATTCATTGATATGACTATTTCCTAACATGTACTATATTATAAATATATTTCCTTGTTTACCCCCTTAATAGTCTTAATAGACCTCCCTTTACTTATGCATGTCTTCAGGTTATCCCATACACTGCTAAGTAAAAAGGAATTTGTGTGGTCATGTAATGGATGTTTTAAATAAAGTGGTGTTTTTTGATTTTTAAGATGTTATGTAATGTTAATAATAACCATAGACACTATAAGAAATCATATTATATATTGTATCATGTGAAGATTATATATACTAATTTTTTTTAAATGTAATGAAAAGATCATGGTTGTTATAGTTGGTATTAGAGTATTGGTTTAGTTATTTTTTGGATTAGGATCAGAAAACCCTATTCTAAAAAATTTGGAGACGAGTATGTATAATAAAAATATCCCTAAATTTTGGCGAGAATTGAGTAAGTGGTGTATCATTCCAATACATCCCTATCTATATACGAGGAGGTATAGGTGGCTCTGGAAAAATGTATTTATGGGAAAAACCTGAAAAAACTAGTTTGAGCTAGACTGGAACGGGAACAGGTCCATGACAATAGGATTTACTTCAGTTAGGGTTACGACACTCCTGGGATATATGATTTGGTAAATTCATAAGCTTATTATGAAAAATAATTACAGAAATTATAATAAATTCCCCTAAGAATATTATTAGGGAATTAGATCACTGATAACATAGATTAGTTATCAAAATTAATGTAATTTAAAATTTACCCCTTTTTTCAATAAATTCTACAATATGTGTAACCCCTAAAATTTATTTTATTCCATCCAATGGAAGGTAATATGAGGACTCAGGATAACAACTGATTCTAATATCAATGGGATGACTATTCTAATGAGATTCCCAGTCCGATGGGAGTCAGAATCACAAAATTTCCATGATACTCTCTCAGTTAACTCTTTTTTTGAATAGTGAAATGTGTCAAAATGAACATTAGCCCCCCCCCCCCCACCCAAGGAAAGAAAATTCCGCAATTGATATATTAATGAGACAAGGTCTGACTAATTTTAATGGATCATATACTCCCTCAATCAATGAGAAATGGATCCACTCCATTAAGAGTTTATTCCCCATCCTTTAATGTCATGAAATGAGAAGGTACTTCTAGATACATATTATATGGAGGGTGAAGATGTTCAATTGTGGACAATGATCAAAATTATGATGCAAGAGGAGGAGATCTAGGTGTTGGAATTGATGGACTTCCAGAAAATGTTTTAAGATAATAGTTTCCACGCACCCTCCGGCTTAAGAAGGAATGGGACATCCGTTACCTCAATCAAAAATGCGACAAATCAATCAGAATATTTGAAGAAAATGTCACATGGATTGCATTATATGCCTCATTCTTTTTCATTACCCCCGAATGTACGGTTGACCACTTATTTGGTAGGATAAAATCTTTCCCATGGAAATCCCAAGCAATCTATAATATCCAGAGCTATGAGGAAATTATATGACATGCCATAAAGGTCTAAAAGGAGATCATATAATCTCAAGGGAATCATGCGGATAAGAATCATATGGTGTAATTTAATTTGGGTGGTCTGATGGATAAATCTAACAGTGCTAATATATTCTAGAACCCAACATTCAAAAGGTGCATCAAGATGAAACATTAAAATTTCCTAAAAGGTATGAGTAAATGCTTTAGGTGTGGAAGATAAAGGAACAGATCCATTAAATGCTTACCAGATAATCATGCGGGTCTGATAGTTGAGAGGAACACTCCGTTCGACCTTCAACGCGTTGTTCATTGGTTCAACTACAACAAACTAGGGTAGATTGCAATGAAGTACCATTAGACAAGGGTTTTTCTAGGCAACCAATAATATCCATAGTGATAAGGGAGAGCTTTTTTGAATCACTAATACTGATGTGAACCCCAACAATAATGTGGTTACAAGTACACTAGTTATTAATTCAATAATAGTGAAGGTACTTTTTGATTCATGTTTATGAATTCATTTATATCCTAAAGGTTCAGTAGAACAGTCTCAGCACCACCACAAATAATGGGAGTAATTATCTCTTGGAGAATGAAATATGGGGAAATCATTGCATCCCATGAATATAGCTCCTCCCCAATAAATATTTGTAGATTTTACTTATCTGATAACCTCTCTATACTATCTATGGTGTAATATTATGAAATTATTGGCATGGATTGGCTCTCTATATATAGAGATTGCATAAATATCTTATAGATGAAAATCAATCTACATATGGTGAATTGACCCCCCCCCAAATTCTGTACAAGTTCAATGAGGAGGAAAAATCCTCTTTATCACCATCATCTCAAGAGTTGATATTACATCCCTATAAGAATGTGTATCATTCTCGGATGTTTGAGTCTATGGAAGAAAACATTATTTAAGACTTTCATATTTTGAAAGATGATTCTAAATAGTTTCCAAAGGAATTCGTTGGACTTCGTCCAAGAAGAGATGATGAAATGTCATTTAATATTATACCTTGGTCACTGCTTTTATCCATGAATCTGTATAGAATGGATTCTATGGAGTATGGGGAGATGATGAAACAACTATAGAATAATTTGGATAAATGGATTTCAATCCCATGTGCTTCACCATGGGTTCCACCAGTCCTCTTTATATATAATATGTATGGTTAATTACACCTTTACATTGATTATCATCAGCTAAACAAAATGAAGATAAAGAAAAATTATCCTAAACATCTACTTGATTACTTGTTAGATTAGATACATGGATAACGATACTTCTCCAAGGTGGATTTTCAATAGTTATGTTACCAAGTAAGTGTGAAGATTGAGGATATCCTCAAAACTACTTTTCCTACAAGATAAGGGAAAATTGTATTCATAGTAATGACTTTCAAACTCACTAATTATCCACCAATATTTATGGACTTGATGAATATAGTATTTAGAGATTACATTGAATTTTTTTTGTAGTATTTATAGATGATATTCTAAGACACTCCAAAACCAAGAAGAAACATGACGAGCATTTAAGTACTATACTAGAGAATTTACCAAAGGATATACTCTAGGAAAATTAAATAAAATGTGAGTTCAGTAAGAACGAGGTTTCATTCGCAGGTCATATCTTCACAATGATAACAGATATCTGTAGCTTCATAGGGTTAGCTAAATATTATCTCCGATTTGTGAAATATTTGTCATGACTTTCCAACCCTCATTCCACGATCACTAGCATATGATTATTGTTTGTTTATTTATGAACACGAACATAAAATCATGGATTTGAAATATAGGCTTATCATTGAGCCTGTTCTTAGCCTACCCACAAGTAGAGAACTTTTTGTGGTACTTAGTAATGCTTAGAACAATGTTTTGGGATGTGTTTTGATGGAAAATGAAAAATTAACTGCCTATTCTACAAGATAACTGAATGTTCATGATAAAAACTATCAACCACATGATCTGGTGTTGGATGTAGTAACATTCTATATAAAAATTTAGCGACATTATCTCTTCAGGGAGAAGTTTGAAATATACATGGATCAAAAATGACTCATGTATATACATAGACAAAAATTGTTGAATATGTTCCAATGAAGATGGCTAGATCTGATCAAGTACTATTAATGATCAATCCATTACCACCCTAGGAATGTGAACATGGTGGAAAATGCTATAAGTATAAACGGCCAAAAAATTTCTATCATTGATTGGAATTGAAAAGGATCCAATGTTCATAGATTAGTTGTAGAGGGACATGGGAATCATAAATAATGTAAAATAATCTATCCTTTTACAAATGTTTTCTCAACCATCTCTTTTGGAAATAATGATAGATGCTAAAAATAATGATATGGGATTTTAGAAGTAAGTGGAAATGATTAGAAACGGCAAATCTGTGGAGATGAATGTTAATAATGAAGGAATTGTGAAATTTGAGACATGAATATGTTTTATATCAAATACAGAGTTCAAACATGAACCTTTGTATGATGCACATAGTTTGAATTTTCCCATTCACCTTGGAAACACAAAAATTTCTCGAGAACGTCGAGAGAATTACTGGTGGGATAACAAGAAAAAGAATATCATTGAGTATAGATCAGAGTGCCTGATATGATAGCAAGTGAAGGATGAGAGGTAGAAGTCTAAGGGAATTCTTAATCCATTACCCATACCAGAACTAAAATGGGAGAACATCACCATGGAATTTGTTACTAGACTTTTGAAGACATCCAAATGAAACAATGCAATTTGGGTTATTGTGGGGATTCTGACAAAGACTTCACACATCCATATAATTTGAGAATATTTATCATAGGACCAACTGTCTTAAATATATATCATATAAGTATAAGGGATTTATGGAGTACCACTATATATTCTATCTATTGGATATCCAAGACTAACCTATAATTTTTTGGAATATTCTCTAACACACTTTGAAAACTTAGATGAACATCAGTGCAACTTATCATCCTCAAACTACTATCATTCTGAGAAGATATTCCAAACACATGAAGAAATATTGAGATAATTCCAAATGGATTTCAAAAGGGGGATTGGATCAATATATTATTCTGGTGGAATTCTCTTTCAATAATAGTTTCTACTCAGGCATCCAAATGGAACCTTATGAAGCCCTTTATGGGAAGATGTTTAAAACACCAACATATTAGGATGACGTAGTGAAAAAATTGCTCTTAGATCCAAAAATGGTAAATAAAATGGTAGGAAAGTTTATGATCATCCAATAGCACATTAAATCATCTAAATTTCGATAAAAGATCTATACAGATAATCATTGAGGAGACCTATAGATTGATGTTATAGAGATGTTATTTCTTTGCATATCATCATGGAATAATGTTATGAGATTTGGAAAGAAGGGAAGGCTTTGTCCAAGGTACATCATGCATATTGATATCTTAGATGACATTGGAGAAGTTCCAATCGACTATCCACTACTAGAAAAGGGGGCAGTGGAGGCCCCCTGACTCGGGCGACCGCCATTGGCGGTCGCTATAGCCCACCTTTAGCGACCGCCAATGGCGGTCGCTAACCTCCCTAAAAATATTCGGGGGGTTTCTGCGCCCCCCCCCCCCGCGCCCTCTCGATCTCTGCCCTAACCCCTCGCCGCCCTCCCTCGCGCCGCCCTCCCCTCCTCCGCCGCCCGGCCTCCCCCGCCGCCCGGCCTCCCCCGCCGCCCGGCCTCCCCCGCCGCCCGACCTCCCCCGCCTCCCGGCCTCCCCTCCGCCCGCCCTCCCCCGCCGCCCGCCCTCCCCCGCCGCCCGCCCTCCCCCGCCGCCCGCCCTCCCCGCCGCCCGTCCTCCCCCGCCGCCTGCCTTCCGGCCTCCGGCCGCCGCCCTCCGCCTTCGGGCCTCCGGCCGCCGCCCTCCGGCCTCCGGCCGCCGCCCTCCGGCCTCTCGGCCCTCCCCCCCACCCCGGACGGCACCCGCACCCCGGACAGCCCCCGGCGCGCACTCCGGACCGCCCCCCGCACCCCGGACGCCTCCCCGCACCCCGGACAGCACCCCCCCGCGCACTCCGGACCGCCCCCCCGCACCCCGGACGCCTCCCCGCAACCCGGACAGCACCCCCCCGCGCACTCCGGACCGCCCCCCGCACCCCGGACGCCTCCCCGGACCCCGGACAGCACCCCCCCGCGCACTCCGGACCGCCCCCCGCACCCCGGACGCCTCCCCGCACCCCGGACAGCCCCCCCTGCACTCGGACACCCCCCTCCGAACCCGGACAGCCCCCCCTGCACCCCGGACAGCCCCCCCCCCCCCCCCCCCGCACTCGGACACCCCCCCTCCGAACCCGGACAGCCCCCCCCCCCCCCCCCCCCCCCCCCACACCCCGGACAGGCCCCCCGCACCCCGGACACCCCACCCCGCACCCCCGACAGCCCCCCTGCACCCCAGACAGCCCCCCCTCCCCCGTACCTCGGACACCCCCGCACCCCGAACACCCCTGCCCGCACCCCTGACAGGCCCCCGACACCCCGGACACCCCTCCTCGCACCTCGGACAGCCCCCCCCCCCCCCCCCCCCCCGACCCCGGACACCCCCCCCCCCTCGCTGCCCGTCCCCCGTCCCCTCACCGCCTCCTCTCCTCCAGCTCCCCGCCGCCGCCGCCGCCCGTCCCCTCCCTTGTCGAACCGCCTTTGGCTCCGGCTCCCCTTCGCTGCTCCTCTCCCTCGCAGCACCGCCTTCGGCTCCCCTCCCTTTCAGGTTTGTAGCTCAATCAGGTAACATGAGCTTTCAGTTACATTATTATTTTATCAATGGTTCATAAACAAATGATTAATATTTATTTTGAATATAGTTGATTTGAAAAATGTAAATGTAATAAGTATTGTGTAAATGTTTGTTATACAGATATTATTATGGATAAGAGTTGGATTGATCTTCCAAATCGAACGTCTAGAGAATATTTCAATGGCATTATGCAGTTTATTGACTTCACGAGAGGATTTGAAAGTGACTATATTAGTTGTCCATGTAGAAAATGTGCTAACAGATATCAATTCACACGAGATACTGTGAGGGAGCACCTTTTCTTTAATGGATTTCTGAAAAATTATAAGAGTTGGACTCGTCATGGAGAAGAATATGTTCGTTGTCAAAATACAGATGCAGCTCAGATGGATGTTGATGCAAGGATGACTGATCCAATGCATGAAATGCTTACTGAAATGGTACGTGGGTTTGATCCTGAAGGCATTGACATCCAGAATCTTGAGACCGGTGAGATAAATCTTCGCTCTGGTGCAGATCGTGATTCGAGGAGGTTTTATGAAGTACTTGATGATGCGAAAACAGAATTATATCCTGGATGTACTTCTTACAATAAACTGTCGTTCATCGTGGAGTTGTTGCATTTGAAGACTTTGAACAATTGGTCAGACACATCATTCGACATGCTTTTGGTTTTATTGAAAAAAGTTCTTCCTGTCGACGCTAAGATTCCTGAGTCGTATTACTATGCTCGTAAGTTGACAGAGAACTTAGGTTTTACATATGAGACTATAGATGCATGTGCAAACAACTGTATGTTGTTTAGAAATGAAACTGCTCATTTGGATATCTGTACGGTTTGTGGCGCTTCCAGGTGGAAAGAGAACAGGGGAAATAAGACTCATCAAAGTCAGATTGCGATACAGGGGAAACCGATTGCCGTAAAGCAAATGCGTTACTTTCCCCTTAAACCGAGGTTGAAAAGATTTTTTATGTCATCTAAAGTTTCTAATTTAATGAGATGGCATGCAGAAAGAGTTCATGAAAGTGACATGTTAACCCACCCGGCAGACTCTCATGCATGGAAGGATTTTGATAAGAGACATCCCGACTTTGCTAAAGATGTTCGTAATGTCCGATTGGGATTGGCAGCAGATGGTTTCAATCCATTCAAGTCTATGGTTGGTGCAACTCATAGCACATGGCCCGTGGTGTTGGTTCCATATAATCTTCCTCCGTGGATTTGTATGAAGCAACAATTTATATTACTTTCCACTCTTATTGATGGACCTAAAAGTCTGGGGGATAAGATTGATGTTTACCTTCAGCCATTGATTGATGAGTTGAATGAATTTTGGGGCGATGGTGTGATGACTTATGACAGGCTCGGGACTCGTCACGTGTCTCAAATCCGACATGAGGTATATATTATTCACTTTTTAATTAATTAATTAATATGGTTTTGTGTTTATATTCTTTTAATATACAGTTGCGAGGGCAAGGTGCAGCAACTGATAAAATGTCGGTGTGGATAAGGACTCGTGATCGCAATGGCGCGTTGGGGGGTCAAAACCACCCGAACGATCTCCGAATGCCACGAAACCGTACGACAACATCCGGGGCATCAATTGTGAAATGGTCGGCCAGACGGCACCTCATTCGGAGGTGCCGTGCGACCGCGGCGGCCGGAAACGCATTTCTGGCGCCGTTAAACTCCAAAACGGCGTGCGGCGGTCCGATTCGGAGCAAACGTGCTCCGAACGACCTGAAACCGCACGGGGACGACAGGAATATTATTCCTGAGATGCAGGAGGAGGCCGCACGTCCATCGGACGTGCGGTGCGCGCGGCACGCCCGATTGTGTCGTTTTCAGCAGCGCGGCGCGCGCTGAAATGGCGCGTTGGGGGGTCAAAACCACCCGAACGACCTCTGAATGCCACGAAACCGTACGACAACATCCGGGGCGTCAATTGTGAAATGGTCGGCCAGACGGCACCTCATTCGGAGGTGCCGTGCGACCGCGGCGGCCGGAAACGCGTTTCCGGCGCCGTTAAACACCAAAACGGCGTGCGGCGGTCCGATTCGGAGCAAACGTGCTCCGAACGACCTGAAATGAGATTATTTCTTGAATCGAAGTTTTTAAATTATTATAGCACAATGATTTGATATTATATATATATTAAATATATATTAAAACATTTAAAATATATTATATATATATATATATATATTTAAAATATTGTATTTAATAGTATATATATATATATATTTATAGCACAATGATTTGTATTTAAAATATTGTATTTAATAGTATATATATATTATAGCACAATGATTTGTATTTAAAATATTGTATTTAATAGTATATATATATTATAGCACAATGATTTGATATTATATATATATTAAATATATATTAAAACATTTAAAATATAGTATATATATATATATATATATTTATATTCAACTCAATAAAAATTTTTTTTAAAAAATTTTATTTTTAGAATAGCGACCGCGTGGCGGTCGCTGAAGGCCGACCTGCGGGGCACCTATAGCGACCGCCATTGGCGGTCGCTAAAGGCCTCTAGCGACGAGGCAACAGCGACCGCCATTGGCGGTCGCTGCGCGGCCGCTAAAGCCCTTTAGCGACCGCCAATGGCGGTCGCTAATGGCCTTATATATAGTAGTGATCACTCCCAATGAACCTGTATTAAGTACATGATGTATTCCATATGTCACTCTTGAAAAAGTATATACATTACCCATCACATGTACTCAATCATGAGGTGGTTCCATTGGATAATGGCCTCTCTTATAAAGATAATCTGGTGATGATCATTGAATGTAGATAAAAATTATAAAAAAAATTAGAAAATGCCTCTTGTGAAAGTGTAGTGGAGAAACCACATGGTTCAAGATGCATCATGGGAACTGGAGGATGTGTTGAGGTAGAGTTACCGACATTAGTTTTAGTGTGTGATAAGAAAATTTTGAGGGTAAAACTTTATAATTGGGAATGATTGTAACGACCCAAACTTTTATTAAGGAAAATTCATCATGATATAATTAAATTTATTATTAGGTAAAATGGTTATATAATATATGGTATTCATTTGTTTTATGTTTTTGGATTTTAAAATAATGTTACGAATTGATACCATTGTTAAAATAGCCGTTGAACAGTGACCACATTATTAGTCTAAATATAGTACTTTAATAAATCCAATTTACTTAGGAAAAGGAAGTGATGGACTCATCTAGTAGAATTTATCCATATGAAGCCCATTTTTCAGAAATCATAATAGAGGTTGCATCGTTGGGATTTAATCTTGACCATTCCGAATATGTTCTTCAACCTGTTATGCTTTAATGGATCCGCCTATGAGAGAAGGGGATGTTAATTAATATTACCACCTGAGCGTTGTTTTCAGAGATTTCCAATGTGTTTGTCACCATTGCACACTTTACCCTTAGGTCATAGGTGGGTGTTTTAGGGGTTATGTAACAAGACCCTAGAACTATGATTATGTACATTATTTTTTATAAAGAATATACATTCATTTTATTATTGTTACATTGTAAATAGATTTTAAATCACAAATAGTTTTTAGTTAATATTCAATTAAAAAAGATATTTTGATGAATTAATGGATTTTTTAATTAAATATTTTTTTAATAAAATATTATTAATAAATTTATTTTTATTAAATATCAAAGATTGTATAAGTTTCATGAATACAATAGTAATTTTTATTAGGGTTTGAAAACTGTGTTTGTCAAAAAACAAGATTTTCTTATAAATATTGGTTTTTATTTAAAAAAAATTCTCATATTTAGAAAATTATTTATTTAAAATTAATATCAAATTTTTAATCTAGATTTTGAAATTATACAATGGTAAAATTTTCATAATTTTCTAAGAAAGTCGAATTTTTGGGGAAAAACCAAAATTCCCTTTAAATATATATTATGATTTATGACATCTTAAGGACCAAATAGTGATGTAGTAAAAATACAATACAATTTATGTTCAGACAATATATGTTTCACTATTAAAATAATGTGATTTAAAATTTTTCAATTAATTATATGGTGCCTTAGTAAACCGTCCAAAACTTATAAAACATTTTAACAATTGAAATGATTTTTTTGAGAGTGTAACTCACCTACCCATAAGCAATACTAATATTTTAAGATATTTGAAAATGGGACATAAAAAAATATTTTCCAGTCCCCTTTAGAAAAATCCATGGGCAAACACCATGTGTAGTATTGTGGTTTTGATTAGGTTAATGTGTGGTGTCTTAAACCTAAATAATAATCAATTCCCTCTATTTTCCAATATAAACCCACCCATGATCCTGCTTATCTTCACTCAAAACCATTAGATCACGTCCCTACTTTTCCCACATCTATATATTATCCTCCAAAGGTGCCCCAAGATCCCAATAAACAACTCCCAATCCTCTATCAAGCCTTTGGGTCACACTTCCAAGTAAGTGATATCTTCCTTTCTCATTTTTGTCCAAATATCATTATGTTGTTATAGCATTTTTTGAAATTAAAAATGTTGGGGTAGGATTTCACACCTCCCCTACACATCCCTCATTATGTTTGAATGATGATATACCCCTTTCTCCATCATTAATTCATCCCATGTATACTTGTTACCAAATCAAAATTCTATATGGAATTTCTCTCTCATCATTTACATTCTATCCATTTTATTATATTATGCATTTATATTCCATTAAATATTTTGGGATATTATGTTCTCTGACCCCATAAAAATCAATTTAATGTATATATTATTATAATCCCCTTTATCTATCATCAACCCATTTTATGATTTCTATTTGATGTCATTATAATGCTGAAGTTGCACCAAAATTTCCATGCCAAAATCATCAGGTTTGTGAATACCATTCCAATTTCTATATCAATGGTATTCCACTTCATGCACATATACATTTTTAATTTTACATACATGTATGTATTCCAAATTCTTTATTCATGTAATATCTTATTATGTTTAATGATTCACGGATATTTGATTCATGTAGCACACTAATCCATGAAATTAAAAAATTCACAAGGGTGAGCCCTGATAGCACTCCAATACATGTGGTAAAGATTACAATCATGGTATATCATGTGCAAGGAGAATTTATTCATGATATTTCATGTTCAATAAGGTATTTCTCAGTATTCATATAAAATAATCCTTGAGTCATGCTAATATAATGTTAAATGTCGTTGCCACATTTCAATGTAATGATAATCATGATATATCATGCCTTTATGTTCATGTTTGTATTATTCTCCATTGCTATTATTACTGCCTAACATGTACCCAGCTCTTTAGGTTATGACTTTTTTTACACCCATACTGGGCTTTATAGTACACCCTTTTCTTATTAATGTCTCTAGGTCATCCCATGCAATGCTAAGTATGATGAAATGTCTGCGGTCATGTAATAGATGTTTACAATAAAGATGTGTATTTCATTTTTTAAGTTGTTAAGTAGTGTTCTTAATCCCTAATGACATTATACCGTTAGAACATATATGTTATATCAAGTGATGATATTATTTAAAAAATTATTTTTATTTGTGAAATAAAGAGAAGGGTTTTTAGCTGTATTTTTTTCCAGTAACCCCCACTTCTCTATGATGAAATATTGAATAATCCAACATTACCCTCCATCTGTCATTAAATTTATGAAGGGATGATGTAAAACTACTGATCAACTGATCTCCTTTTATATTTAGATTTTTATGTTGTAATGGATATATCAATACCAATTTCATATAAAAAATTTATCCCAACCAACTATTATAGATTTAGGTAAAAAATGAGAGAAAACATACCTCTAGATTTGGTGATAATAAATGTCCACAATGAATTTCCTAAAGAGTTAATGATGACATAGCCTTACCATTTCCCCTATGTTTAATTCGTGAGTAGTATAGTTATATTCATGGGGGAGAATTATTCTTGAACTATATGGGATAAACTCCCACCAATGCATCCTAAAAAACCCCAAATCCTAGCATGATGAATTATATAACACATCAACCATCATGCCCTATACTAGAAACAAATGAACTAGAATATTAGAACATTTCTACATCATGCAGTAGAATATTGTATGGAACCAATTAGTGAAATATTAATCACAATACACTCTATTCATGGTGTTAAAAGCTGTTAAAATATGAGATATCAACTTTAGAAGTCTTATAATAACCATTAAGACTAATACACCTATAGATCACAATCCAGATTTTGGGTTCTACCAATGAAACAATTGCATCAACTATTACCAGAAACATCATTACACCATGATAGGGAACCATATATTTTGGATAAGTTTCAATAACATCTATACCATAAATTTTTTAAATTTATCATATCCTTGAAGACATCAATGAGTTTACAAAATGACCATCTAGTGCATGAAATTATCCTCTAATGATCTCTATTATATGAATTTTTGTCAATGAAAACATATATTATCTCATCTATTAAACCATGAAATTTAAATTTAATGAGTCTAATTTTCACAACTATGGATCGTGTGACACCCAAAAAAATGAATGCAAACTCAAATATATAATACCAACACCATAATGAAGTCATTGGGAAATTGAGTTCCATTTTCCTCCAATTATGGTTTACAGATTGTAAATTTATCTTGAAAAACTAGAAAGATCCTCTCAACAGGTAAAATAAATTAGCAATTGTCAAAATAGTCTAATGATTCTTGATTAGATCCTAATTAATCCATCAATAATGTATGACCAATCTATTAATACTAGATTCCATCATAATGAAAAACACTATATCTCACATAGTGATACAGAATATTTTATATATATATATATTCAAAATTATTAATCAAACAGAGATTCACAATTTTATTATCTATAAGGGTTTCATCAAATAATGTTCCAAAAAACATGTGTATCAACTTGATATAAATATATTCTGGAATCCACACTTTGTCAAGGGGGTTGGGTCACAAGATCCTCTATGAAACAATCTTGGTGATATATGATAAAATTAGGGGTATCTAACACATATGTCTTCATGGGATCTATCAATGAAAAAGATATAATTAATTTATTTGGGTTTTGTTTCCATGTTCCCATATCAAAACATCACTCAATAGGACACACTACACATTTCTCTATTAGATCAGACAAATAAAACATCATTAAGAATGAGTCAATCATTGTATGAATAAAAAAAAATTTCTATGATGATATCTAAATTGTATGGTTGTCTTTGAATCACAATGAAATCTCCTTATTGAAAATGTTTCCAAATCACTAGTATGAATCCTCGACACACATCAAATAATCTATCTATATTTCTGATTGGATTGGATTACAGAACGGATGCACAAAACTAATCCATGTTTAGTCACAAATACCATAACCAAGTGGATGATAAGAAGGAGTGTGATGATCTATAATCAAAAAAAGTAGAAATTAGAGTATAATGTAAACTTATCATATCTCAAACAACCGCTCGACTCTCCTACTCTACCAACACTATCACATGAATTTTTCCTAGTCAATCTCATCTTCTTTACTACAGTTGGCCACCATGTCTGTTATATAGTCTTTTCCTATATAGAATGTCATATACTGGTGGATACACTATAGTTACTCCAATTCCACTTAGTCGATAATAAACCTACCGAACATGATAACAAATATAATTTTTTTACCATTTTAATGAATCATTTAATGGGAAACCTATATTTCAATTAAATGGGGTTACAAATACCTAATCCATATATTCCTTTAGTAGAAGAAGATAACTATTGATGGTAGTGACTAAGAAACCATCACCAAAAGAAAAAATAGAGGATATCTGTTAGTTGTTGAATTAAAACTGATAATCCATAATGAAATATAAAGTTCAATACTATAGAAATATATCTACCAATTAGAACCTCAACTGACTAATATTTAATGAATTTCTATCGAAATTCATTCCCCTCAATGTTCTGAAATTAACTTCTACTCTCGGTATTCAATATTAATCATACACCCTATCAATCACATATACCTTCTTATGAACCTAAAAAACATAGGCAATGTAAAAAGGGGTAATTATGGATTAATGTAAAAGGAATAATTTTTTCTCTACATGTCTTGATCATGACACCTCATCTGGAAAGTAACAAATGAAATCTTAGAGATTGAACATTAATATAATCCTAAAAACATAAAATCTCATGATCCCCATACAATGTATGAGAAACTCCTCCCACCTCATGAACATATACATAATCTATAATAATTCATAATTACACTCATTGCATAAATCATAACACAACACCTTATTTCTCTTACAAATCCTATGATACAATATCGACTATTGAGGTTCTACTCCCATAAACAGGATAATTAGTAAGGGAACCTAGTACAAATCCTGGATTGAATCTCTGTAAAATTTGTTTCCAAATCCTCCTTATAATTAATTGTCTCTATATTAGAGATTCTACCTTTCTTCCAAACAATTATATACAACAGGAAGGAATGAAATGTCCACTACCACAACTCAACACCTTAATAAATAATGAAACATCAATATTTTATACTTTCATCCTATTAGAACTCCCCTATTAAAACCACACATAGGAAGTGAAAAAATATCTACATGGATTTTAGATAAACATAAGTCTTCTTGTAATATATTTTTTTAATTAATTTAATGAATAAATTTTCTCATTCATAAAAATTTTTTATTCTAAAACAATCTAGCATGAACAATTCATGGGTATCTCATAGGTCTCCACCCCACGAGAATCTTCACATTAACTAGAAAAAATTGGGGGATTATGGTTCTTTCATCAGTTCAAAAGAGACCCTAAAATATGGTGTCTTATTTATCCCCCATTTTTTAATCATATTTTTTTCACATTATAGTGTCACCTTACTGAATGAAGCAATTCCCAATGATGTGTAACACAAAATTCCGCATTATATATTAATAAACATTTTAAACAATTATATTTTACCCCGCCTCGACTAGTATCCCTCATGATCTAGTAATTATGTGATTGAGTGATGCCTTAAGTCACTCCTATAGGAGGCCTCATGATGGTGGCTATCATAATGGGTAAAAACATAAATGTATGGAGTAAACATCAATATATTGGGATCATAAATAAAATTTACAACCAATACAAAATTTTATAAAATAAATAAACCAAAATAAAATACAATAAATATATAACATTCATTTATTTAAATTGTATATAATCATATCCAAATATATTAAAATAAAAAAATTGAAACAATCACAATATCCCATGTTTTGTTCTTGTACTGACCATCTCAATTGAAAACGTCAAATTTGAATCTGTATAAGTATTTTTTTTTATATTTTTTTGATACCTCATATTTTTAGTCGTATCATACCTATGAAATATCATGGAAATATGAAATTATCATGATAAAATCCTGGTGAACAAAAATCAAAACTAACAAGTACCTACACATGTCAAATAATCTGATACAGCCTCACTAGGCTCAAACACCAAAAAATTGAATTATATAATAATAAATTAAAATTCATTAGAACATAATCTAATGTTACCATACATTTAAAAAACATTATTTTTAATCTATTTATGAATGAGAAGACATCATTTTTTCCATAAATTTCATATTTACTCTTGGTGGATCTAACCATTTACCAAGTCTCCTCACAGCATCCTCATATATAATTCCATTAAACATTTGTAATAGGATATCCTAATAATATAGTATATCATCTGTATTTCTGCTTGTTACCACACATGACCACCATTATATATCTCATAATCCACCAATGATATAACTATGAAATACTACATGTGGGAGGCTTATGGAGAGGGTGTAATTATCTATCCATATCCTCACCAACATAGATATTATGATAAACCCCCATTAGATTCTCTAGGTATTTTCCTTGTTACCCAAAAGGGTTGGGTGTTTTTAAATGTTATAAAATAATTCTATATTAGATTTATATCACAAAAGAAATCAGTTATGGTTTAACACATGCATCTCCACCACAACCACAATCAAGTCACTACTAATATCGCACATCTAAACACATACTATAATGAAAAAAATACTCATACCAAGTTATATAAGAAGATATATATTCCATTAATTTATTTATCAAATTACCCACCGATATTTATTCATAAATCAATAGTTTAAATTCACACCAAAAAATAATTTTCCCATTAACACTGTTATATATGTCATTGATTAATTCATTTATACAAAAATACTATGTTTAAAAAAACATCAAACCATAAAAAAAAGAAAATACTTCCATTCCATAGAAAAGAAATGTAAACGACTCTTAAAAACTCGAGGGCACAAATCAACATTAAATATTTTTAATAACACATAAACAAATAGTGATGTTTTAAAAAAACATATCCATTAATTCTTTTAATTTACCATCTGTTTGTAATGGACCATTAAATTTGGTTCTGAAATTATTAATTAATAGAGAGTCTTAATTCCCATTAGAGTAATATATTCTGTAACCACAATAAAAATATTAGGTAAAACAAGTAATTGTATGCATAAAACACAATTTTATTTTATTTAATAAGTTTATAATATTATATTTATTATTATAATATTTACAACTCAAAAAACATAAATAAAAACAATTATAATCTCACAGATACCACAAATAGAGAGAACCGGGTTCTTCTACCATGAATGAATCATTCCAATTCACTATGTAAATCTAGAGAGATTGAGAGAGGTTAAATCATGGGTCCAAAACCACATAATGGGTACTTGAACCAATTAAAAAAGAAAATAATATCATAAAAATAATATCACATAATCTAAAAAATATAATCAACAAAATTAATATGAGATTCAAAAATAAACAAAGAGTATTTCAAAGTGAAATAGAGAAAAACTCAAACATAATTAGAATTATCAATTCGCCAAATGAAAATAGTAAAATCCAAAAAATAGGTGTTGTTACGGCTCTAAATTTTTCAATGGAATCAAAGGAAATTCTAGAGAATTGAAGTGGGGATAAGGATTTTATGACAGACTTTTATATATAAAGACAACATTGAAATCAAAATATTCATTGTTGGAATGTCTACTTCACTCAACAAACCTCTCAATTATCATATAAATTGAATGAAGTCAATATATATAATAAACATAGATATATTACACATAATTAACATAAATTTTCACCCCATTGAACTACTTAAGATTAACCCACAAAAAAATAAACACAAACATTCTAAAAGTGAAAAAATTCACATCTTGAACAAGATAAAGCCACTACTCCATAAAAATCTATGAAATAACCCTAAAAACACATCTCATTATTAATTGACAATTAATGTCATGAATCATAACATTAGTTGTATATTTAACTCAATTTCCTCAAATCCTTTCTTTAATGGAATCTATAGATACCAAACTCCCAAAACTCAATATGTATAAAGCGAAAATATTATGGGATCTTATGATATTTCCATATTATTAGTATTTTGGTATCTAAAATAAATAAACAATGATTTGACACACCATTGATTAAATTTAATCTAAATGAAAACATTAGATTCAGATAATTTTATATCTTTTCTCACCAAAGGGAACACTATGCATAAACACAATCTATATTTAGGACCTCTGTTTAGAATAATAACTAAAATTCATATATAATAATTGAGGTATAAAACTAAATTAAAAACAATAATATCAATATCGATATAATTAATTTAAAATTTTTCACCCATAAATTCTTTCAAATAATAATTAATAAAAAATTTCAATTTACCTAATATGATAATGGTCATTGGTCGGTTAAAATGACACAATATATTAATATAAATGTTTAAAATATATAAAATAACTCTTGATTGAAATATAAAACATAACAATATATATTTAAATATCTAATATCTAATTAATTCACCTATTCCATAATCTACTTAATAAAAAAATATTCATTGGGTATAAAAAATCATTGAAATTATATATACAAGTTATATGATTTTATCCACTCTCAATAAAAATTTAAGTCCCTTATGGAGATATAAATCAATGCTAATATAAAAAAGGAATGAAAAATATGATTTATAATGAAAATTTTATTACATAAGTAATAAATAAAAAAAAGAGTAAGAACATTTCCCTTGAGATATAGCATATCCCTTACCCATATTGTGGTCATTTATTTAGGAAATAGTAATATCATATATACCACCAAACCATGTTTTATGTATTATTATAAAAAAATTCATATTCAATGATCCAGGACATCTAGATGATTGTATTAAATGAATAGTTAAACATTTATCATGGTTGTATAAAACTAAAAACACTAAAATACCACATAAATGATTACTCTAAATCACAATAAAATTATAATCCAATTTTAATATGTTATAAGATAATAAAAATAATAAAAATAAAATTATAAATAATAAAAAAGTGATTCAACATTCCTAATATTTGAATGTTACCATGAATATTTACATGGTTTAATTTTTTTAAATTCTAGTTTTCAAGAAAATAATGATAACCTTTATATTTTTATATTTTTTATATACAATCTTAATTTCTAAATTACTTTCCATATTTCCTCTTATAATTCCAAAAATGGTAAATATGATCATTTTAGGTTAGATACTACATCATGAATAAATTTCAATTAATATATCATATATCCACACCATTATTTCATAAACCTATTTTTAATTCATTAAATATTACATTTTAAAATCAAAGAGTCATAAAGATGATTATATAATAGTGATTTCATATTCTTTATCCTTAAATAAAAAAAATAATAATTTCATGCACCCCAATATATCAATATAACTATGAGTAAACATGAAGACCCATGTTACAAGTAAATTAAATATTAAACCAAAAAATTAACTTATGGTAGTTCATTTATCAAATTAATAATTTTGATACAATATATTTTGACCATAAATTTAAAATACAGAAAATTTCAATCACTAATCTCTAAGAACATCACAATTTATTTGTAAACTATTATATTGGAAAATTATTTTTATATTAAAAAAATATTTGTAGAAAAACATTTAATGTCACTCCATATTGATGACACAAATTAATATTTATAGTAATCATAATAATTAAACCTTTTTACTCTAATAAAAAATTAAATATAAGTGATATTAGCAAATATTATTTATATACCCAAATAATAATATCATCATTCAAGTCTACTTAAATTCCTCCCAATAGAGAATCTATTTATAACAAATCTATATAGTTAATAACATTGTCTAATTCCAAATATATATTTATTAATAATCTATATGTTAAATTGTTTTTTATTGTGGGGCTTTAATATATTAATCATTCCATATAAGGAACCAATTATTTCACTCAATAATTATATCCCACAAAAAATTAAATAAATTACTATTCATTTGTGAAAGATGAGTTTATATTCAATGTTCACCAAGATATATAATAAATAAATAATTTTAGATGGTGGATAACAATATAACTTAATTAAAATAGGATCCTCATTATTTATATTTTATAAAATCAAATAAATTATCCAATCCATGATTCATAAACTCAACTAGAACCTAGTTAAATATTATATTATCTTGAAATAATTTAAATTTTCATTAATAACAAAAATATCACCTAATTTACCGCTTTAATAATCATTTCTATTTCTTATATATGAAGTCATTTTCAACCCACACAATTGAAAATTATGTAACTGTCATTAACATGTAAATTATAATTGTGGCATAACATATTCAAAATGTAAATTTAATCCTATGGAATCCTCTATAGTATTTATTTAATATATAAAAACTGTTATTATATTTATCATACTTTTATTTCAAGGGGATTATATTCATGGGAAATTTATTAATATTATTACAGGAAGTCCAAATTATACTCCTTCACTTAGGTCCAATTTATAAATTTTGAGAAACATTAATCAAAGAAGCGTACCCCATAAAACTCAATTAAATTTTTATTTTTATAATAATATTAATTTTAATTCATAATCACTTATATGAAAATAAATTAAAATCCAAAAAAATATCTTAATTCACTACCCCTCTAGTTATATAAACATAAATCAATGAAAAAAAATTGCATTCTAGATGAATAAAATATATTCTAATTATAAATATAGATTCATCCCATTTATCAATTATTATTAAAGAGATGAGAACTGACATTATTTATTAAATTCCTAAAATTATTTTTATGAATGGTAAGATTGATAACTATTAAAAAAATTGGATATATATCTATGAGGAATAATCTTTCAAAATGAACTTATTTAATGATTTTTATCTGTATTTATAATTTATTTATTTAAAATTAATTATATATATATATATATTTATTTGATATGAATTTTCTTAATCCATAAAATATATAATACAAATAAAAATACATTTTAATTTCAAATAATGAAATATGTTTGAGTCCTATAATCATTTTCTAGACATATTATATTAGAGTTAGCTGTATTTTTTGTATTAATTTCAATATCACTCAAATGGATAATATATGTTTCTTGGATTGAGATACCTCTGATTTTTTTATAACAATATTCATTATAACAAAATTATGGTAAAGAAATAAACTCAATTTTTTATTATTATAATCAATCAATCTAAATGATTATAATATAATGATAAATTATAGATCAAATAATTAAAAAATAAATATTGAAAATTATTTATCATGTACATACAAAATAAAAAAATGAAACATATAACATATAGTATAATCAGAAATCACTTATTTCATGATTTTGTTATCTCCATAGTATTAAAAATAATAACATAAAAATAAATGAAATTCCAAATGTATGTGGGAGGACAAAATAAATAAATGTTTTATGAATAAAAGAAATAATTATTATTGATACCCCACAAAAATTCCCATTATAGTAATTTTGGAGTTCCAAAATAATTTAATAGAAAAATCGAGAATTTTTTTATATTACTATTTTATTTTCTCCTTTATTTTTTTCTCAAAACAATAATGTTACAAAATATCGAAGGAATAAAATAGTGACATAACAAGTTTATATTAATATAATTATGGCTCTATTTCTATTCTCATAAATTTTCCCTCTTTCCACCTATATTTTGTCTAGTTTTCTTTCAATTAATTTAGTATTTGTTCAATCAATTTGAAAAATATTTGTCACTGTTTTCAGAATAACCATATATTTTTCAACATGGAATACATATATTTTATATCATATAACCTATATGGATTTGGTCTAAGACAAAAAACAAATATAACCCAATCCCATTATCCCTGATACTTCAATACACACTTATATGAGAATGATTCTTGTTTGTTATGTTATTATTATTTTTAATAATGTAATCATTAATAAAAAATGTTTTTTTGGTTTTATGTAATAAATATTTAGGCATATTATCAACATTAGTTAATTATTTATAAATTATTGGTACAGCATTGATAATTAAAGAAGAAATATAATTCAATCTTCTAGTGAAGATGTTTTTAGAATGGACTTCTGTTAATAATTCCTTTCTATGTTTTTGATATGTTTAAATAGTTTAGTCAATTAGTTAAATGTGATGATATGTTAAATAATAAAAAATAATATGGTTCCATTTATCAAAAATGGAATTTCATTTCAAACGATGAAATTTTTTTTGTTATATGATATACAAAATCCCAATATGACTATCTTAGATATACTCATTTCATTAGATATGACACGTCTATTTTCATCAGATTTTATACTCAAACTACATTCTATATAACCAGTCCAAAAGGTATATTTATTTTTTTCCCACACTATATGTTTCTATATAATAAATAATTTGGTTTCACTATATTTCATCTCTTTCAGACATATCATAGTTAGAAACATTCGATATTATATATGATAATTTATGATAATTTATTTATTACATAAAAACCTAGTGTCCAAGAATACTTATGATATCCTTTTATCTGTATTAATTGATTATATCATGAAATAGTATAAATATTTTTTATAATAATTAGATATCTATGATTCAATAAATGTTTTTTAATAAACAATGAATAGTCTCATAGCTTATTAAATGATAATCATATAAAAATTGATATTTATATACAATTGATTTTAATCGTTTTGTTTTCTATTGCAGGTTATTTAATATACTAAAAATATATTAGATCTCATTAATGGTTCTAAAACTCAACAAGAGGATTGAAATAATATCATTTCATATTCAATGACATCATAAAACTTCATTTGTGTTTCACACAAAGAAAACCACAAATATTTCACTAAAGGTGATTTCACTATATTTCTGATAATACTATATTGTTAATCCATATGATCATTTTATTTTTGTATCATTATCCAACCATAAATAACTTTATAACATATTTAATTATAATTAAACATACATAAAAGGGATAATATGTTTTTTAGAATGTCAAATTACATTTATAAAGAATATTATTCCATTTTACTTCCAACATTATTAAAATATTTTAATATAATAAAAATATTATCAAATTTATAAAACATGTTTAATATTCAATTTTAAAAATAATAAATGGATAATTAGTACATTTAATATAGATAAATATATCCATAAATAATTTTTATAAAATCACAATCACTTTTCATTTTTTAATTCTATTAATGAGTTATTATTTTTAAACATGTGCATAAGAATAAAATTCAACAACCCCATTAATAAGAATAATTACATCTTACATAATTTTTAATTTTAAATGATTCTGGATTTTAATATATATATAATTATATATATTATTATCCACATGGTATATATTTATTCAAGGATATCATTTACATTCATGATCTACGAATAATATAAATACATAATATATTATCTCTCTTCCCTCAGGATATTATATGTTTATTTTCTTACTCATTTTCAATAACATAACTACTCTATTTTATTATTTTACCTCTCTCATATCAACTCATTAAGAATTAATTTTATCATCCCTTAAAAATTAAAATTATTTTTATGATTTTTATGTTTTGTGCTTATTTATATAAATAAATTAAATATAAATAATGATGCTTAAATATTTAATTATTATTCATGCATTCAAGTGCTTAAATTGGTGGAACTTTTCTCAGTCATATCAATTTCAAAAATATATCTCCCAATGAAAAATTTCCCCCATTAACTCTATTGAACACACATAATTTCTTTCAAAAATGATTTATTTCACTCTTTATTTTTTATTTTTATCATTTTCAATAAATTTATTTATATTTTTATATACATTTTTTAAATTTTTTGAGAACAAGATAAATCATTTATAATAAATTAGAATTGAGTATAATGAAATTTTACAATAACATTTGAAAAAAAATATTAATACCTCACAGTCTAAACTTCATATATTGAATTATACATACCAAAATGTTCATCAAATTTAATTCCCCACAAGATAGATGTTACATTAACAGTGGAAGTAAAAAAAATAAAATAGTGATTAGAATATAATGTAAAATTATTTAGAAATGTGGATTACAAAAAAAAATTCCTGGATTCAAAGGGATTTAAATGTGAAAGAATAATTATCTTAATTATTGACTTTTAGTTGATAAAAATTTTTCATTATTCATTTTGACAAAATTCATAAACTCTCAAAAGTCTTGAATGGGAATCATATCCAGTTCATGAAATCGAAATATATAATATGAATATCTCTAAAGTGGTAGAGATGTAAATAAGTTTAATAGTTTACAATACACATTTGAAAATAAAAATAATCAATAGACAGTCACTTATTATAATTTATTTAAATTTTATTAAAAAATGGGGTAATTTTGTGAGTAATTAAAATAATTTTAAGAAACAAATATAGATAATCATCTATACATTAGGTATTAAAATAATAAAATACCCATAAATTATTTGGTGTATAAAATTCATGTAGTATTTCATGTTTTTTCTTAATTTTCTTAAAAGAAATTAAAAAAATATAAATACTAAATAAAAAGACAATATAAAAATGAAACTAATTTAATTATATACATCATATAAAAAAATTATTAATCACAAATCACATTTTTAATTCATTATTTTCAATGTCACCCACTATAAAAATTATATAAATAAAAAATGATTAAATTAAAATAATAGAAAGAGATTTCTCAGTGGTTTCATAAACCATGTGTAGTTTGTTGAATGTAAACATGGTTATTATACAGTTTTATAAATTTGAAAGATAATAATTATTTATTTATCAATCAAAATTGAAACCCAAATATCAGAATAATAAAATAGAATTTTTATTTAATAAAAAATATTAAATAATAAATAAATAATAAATAATAATAGAGAATATAATTATTCTTCTTCCTCTAATAATATTATTAATTTATAATATTGATCTAATAAGATATTAATGAAATATCTACTTTACAAAGGTTTCGTCGGTGTATTTAATATTACCTCGAACATTATTTTTGGTCCATTATTTTTTCATATGAATTCCTTTATTTATGGGAATACACATAACAATCTACAATAGTCCCCATGTACATTTTTTAGTTATTCTAACACGTTATATTTTTTAGCGATAACCATGTCTTTTAGATATATTGAAAACTATATGTATATGTTCATTATCAAATTTGATTATATTTTTTTAAAGTTAATTAAAATTTCAAACACTATATAAAATTTATTTTAACAAAAATTCCCTTAATTTTATCTGGTATAAATATTTATTGATGGAATGATAAATTATCATCATTATATTTTTATTATTCAATGAGTTCAGAAAATGTTTCACTTCTACAAACCGAATAACAACCCATATTGTCGAGAATTATGGTAACCTCAGAATCCATAATAAATATTTCTTGAGTTATATTAAAATTAAAATTTTAATATTTTGAGTAGGTAGGATAATCTCTAGGAAAATCATATATATTTATATAGAGGTTTAATATATATAAAGGTGGGTAGAAAATATCTTTACCATTTACTGAATTATTATATACAAAAAAGGATAATTGAATGTGGTTATTAGTGTAATTGGGTGACTAGTACAATTCAACTAGGTACTTATTAAAATTATAAATAAACATTCATCCATAATAAAGTTATCTTATTGTTAATGTGAGGAAAATTTTTAACCCTATATAGGAGTTTTTTATCACTAATGGTCAATGATATGAAATAACGAACCTATTCTCTTATAATCCAAATTATTTTGCTTCCAATTATTTATGGTTCCCATGAGGGATTCATTTATAATTTATTGTAGGATATCATCTTTTTTCCACCACTTCCTTTTTTTCATTAAATTTTAATACTATATTATCCTGGTATCTGACATTTTATTAAATTGAATCATGGTTGAATCACTTTTGGATGAGGGAGATTTTCGAATATATGGTTAAAGGATCACTTGGAGTATGTAACATAGCTAGATTAATTTCATTTTGATATAGATTACGAAGGTCTATTATGTCCCATATATACTATAATTATTTTCATTTTATAAATTATATATTACTCATGGATTCAATTTATCCTGATGAACGAGCGATCTATAATAATTTGGAAATAATTGTCATAAGTTGTGATAAATCCATTACCCGGTATAATAAAAAAAATTTACAATTTTTGATATAAAAATTCCTATGTATAATGAATTGAATGTAAAAGTAACTAGTTGAGTGAGAGATGATTATTATTTAAAGAAAATGGGAAGAAATGTGTGGCCCATTTGGGTAATCGTGGTGATGAAAATAATGTTACATTTTAAATTATCATTCAATGTGAGAGAGATTATTATATAACATTGTGTTATATGGGATGATACCACACAAAGGGTGTTTTTATGAGGTAATTTTTTACATGAACAACTGTGTTCTAGGGTGTTGAGGTGTGAATTTTCATTGTAGTGTAGTGTAATTATAGTGATAAAAAAAATATGTTTTATCAGGTAATGATATCTTGTAATGTTTATTAATGAGTGGTAAACTATGGAATTCAGTAAGAATAATTATCAGAGGCCATAGGATTCTTATTGACATCACAATAGAATGTAATCTAACATTAATACATTTTTCTAACTGTATAGTGATTTATTTCCATGGGAATCCTATCAATGTAATGATATTTTTTTATGAATAGGTTAATCCATTATTAATTTTATGTTATTATATAGGATAAATAACCATTACTATTTATAAAGTATATTTTCTTATATAGGTCAATCACATGACCTTGTTTATTAAAGGGGATGAGTATCAGATTGATGCTTACAGGAAAATATTGGTGATTTCATTAATATATATTTTGATTGAGGTATATATTTTTATACCATATGTATAGTTGTAATTAGTAAATGTTTTATGAGATTTGTTATTATATCAATATAAGTAGATGGGGTTTTCAAGTTATGTTATGCATAATGTGTTTATGGTATATACATTTACAAATTTTTGGATATGTTGTATCAAATGGATTTAATAATTAAAAATATTTTTTATGTTTTTATATTTCCTTAAATATCCTAATATACATATGATAAGTTTCTCCTTCTATTCAGATTTTTACATGAATCAAGTTATATAGTGGTTGTCTTTATCATAATTATGAAGATGAGTGTTGTGAGCCTTTATATAAACCTAAAATAACTGGGAAAGGAGTGAAATAATCCACTATATACCTCAATGAATTGTGTGATTTAGACAGTTAATGACTATCTACATTCAATGGTAATAGTAAATAATTGGTACAGCTAGATGCAATACAAAAAAGATAATAGATAAAAAATTCATATAAACAATAACATAATTTATTCAAGATACATGAGGTATACATGCTTTAATAGGAAAGATGTTGTGTTAAAAATTTATATGGCAATTAATCCATGACATGCTCTATGAGTTTTGGAGGGATATATTCTAGTTATCCAATACATATGTGTTTACATTTAATAGATGGGGAAACTAGATAATTCAAAATCTAGATTTTATGGAAATTAGAAATACGCATTTTTGGATGATATAAAGGTAGATATATCCCACATGAATAAAACAAATTTGTATTTGGGTAAATTATAACCAAACATTTGTACACATAAAAAATTGATCCACAATAAATCTATGTCTAATGAAGCAAGTAGTTTTCCAACATCAAGGTGGATTCCATATTACACAATGAAAAGAATAGTGTAACTGGAATGATAATTTACATCTCTTATGTATATATATATATATATATATCTGTGTGTGTGTGTCTGTTTGTGGGTGTTTATATTATGGAACACATTATTGGGATGCAACTAATTTTTAAACGTACACCCTACTCATGCACCTCAACACATATGTATACATAATGATTAGGATACTAGTTTGGTCACATGCCTGGTATGATTGATGTATATGTTGTCTCATATTGGGATGTAATGATTGTATGATTTAATTAAAAAAATAGCCTAATTTATGTTATTATTATTTTTATGTATTGATACAATAATAGTATATGATCCACTCATTAGTTAGTTTCCTTCACATATAGAAGTATATTTTTGACATTGAGAATTTATATATCATGGTGTATTTATTTACATCGGTAGCCCTATTATTTGGATTTTATATGTTCTACTCTAATATTATATATTATTTAGATGTGTAGTTTATTAATGTGCTATTGTTTAATATTTATACTCCAGGAGTAGACTATCTGTTGTACATTATAACAAGCTTTCTTCTAATTGGATTCATGTGATCTAATAATTTGAATGACTTATGGAAATCCAATAATGATTATAGTGAATCAATTTCATGTCTCATTTATAACATCCTGTGATTTTATAATATCTTTGTATTTAAATAAATTTTTTTGATAAAAAGCATTATGTGGAAAAAAATGTTTATACATACTTCAAGAATCTATAAATATATTTTTATGACAAAATAAAATCATTTTTGAATTAATTATTTCATTGTTATGTTAGGCTTAAATTTTTGGTTTTAAATTAAATGATTGATATTTCTTTGAATTTTTATAAATATATTATTTTATAAACCATTCATTCAATATAATTTAAAAAGTCAGACAATTATTGAATTTATTTTTAAATACATCACACATACATTATTTTTAAATAATATATTAAATTCAATTTTTTAAATCATTATACATGAATTTGGTATATGTTCATTATTGGATTTAAAAATGCATTTTTATAAAAAAATTATTATCATTAAATTTATAATTATTATATTAAATTAATTTATTCCAAATATTTAAATTGAATTTGACAAAAAAATCGTAGCAAATTCGAATCATTATGTTCAAATTTACCAAAATGGATGCTTTTTATTTTTAGTCATTATTGAAAATAATTTTGGTAAATTATATTTCTTTGATAAATGATAAATTTTGTAATTCAGATTAAAAACTCATGTGATAATAAGTTAATAATTTCTCAAAATCCATTCCTTATATAATTTTGGGGGGTTTTTCAACCACTATAATCCATGTATCGAAAATAAAACCAATTTGTTCCATTTTACAATGATATTGACTATAATATTATTTCAATAAATGAATAAATTATTTTATTATATTGTATTATTTATATCTAATATTTTAACACAATGATAAAATTTTATACTTTTAGTTTTAATCATTAATAAGAAATGCGAATTTCTTTTCATCATCATATTGTATTTTTAATTTATTATGATTTAATGATTTCATTAAATGCTTATGCATTGCAGACATGGTATTTATTAAATTAATAGAATGGATACTAAATGAATTAAAAATTATATAATGTTTTAGAAAAATTTTAAACATTTATTGATTGGGAATTTTATAGATACATATTACATATTAGGGATTTATGATAAGATTTTAGCTGAATTCCTTAATTTTTTTGATGTATAAATTGATTATAGTCCAAAATTTCATTAATTATATATTATAAAATAAATATTATAGTAAATTATTTGAAAATATTTATAAATTTAATGGGGGAAAATGTTTCTAATAGATTATCTATAATGTAATCCCTCATCCATTAATGATCCAATTATGAGATTATATATAAATTTATGAAGCATAAAAATTTAAAAAGCCATTTACATGGATATGGATAAAATATGGTAACCAAGGGGTTAATATACAAGATAAGGATGTAATGATATCTAAAAATATCAAAAATTTATTTGGATGGATATATTATGACAATAAATAATTATATTTTAATATAATCAATTTTTAACAAATTTATATGAGTATGAAAAATATTTACTATAATATTAAATAAATTTTCAAAAGTCATCCTCCAATAAATTATAAAAAACCCATTATATGTTGTCCTTATCCCATATTGATAAATATAGATAATCTAATGACTTCATTTTTTTACATATATCTTCATTAATGTTCATGATATTCTTGTCATCCAGAAAAAGTTAACCGTGACTCCCAAAAGAAGAGATCTAAAGGAATTATTAATAAAAAGTTGATCTTCTTCATCGATCACATTCATTTTCATTCACCATTGACCAACTTCGGTTACATCACAAACATTAAAATAAAATCCTAATAGTGTATCCCATATATAAATTTCATTATTTCGATTGAATAAAATTTTTCTATAATATTCTCCATAAAATTGGAAAAAATATCATCTCTCACGTGTACAACTAATTATCATCTCACGAAGTGATGTAAATTTTTTTCCATTACCTCTTAAAATGGATTTTTATGAATATTTTGTAAGAACCCATATCTTTTTTTAATGAATGATTTCCTTTTTCTGGTGTGTTTGACGAAAAGTGGAGTTTCTAAAAATTTATGATGTACATGACATGTACTTTATGAGTACACTCTGTGTACATGGTTATCGCAGGTAGTCGGGTGTTGGCCTTGTAGCATCCTTGCACACGACCGTGTGTGGTGTCCTAGAGACCTCCTAATGTGGGGCCAGTGCAGGAACGTGCTTTCCTTGTACTAATAAAGTAAATGTCTTGTAATTTATTTTAAATTAAACACACTGGCATCAGGTTTAATTGGTAGAAATCACTCCTTATAGGTCTTGTTCGTCCGAGAGGGAGGGTATGGCCATGATCCTTCTATGTGATCCTGATTGAGAATTTGTTCTCAAAATAAACATTTTTTATTGTGTTGGGATCACCTCAGTAGTCTTTTCCTTATGCTAGAGCTTTGTTTCCTGATTCCGCCTCTTTCAAGAGTTAACATCGGATGAGTTATTTCAGTGTTTTTTATATCTACGGAGTTCTTTGGTGATTCAAGGCTTGAGGTTCACCTATAAAAACCTAAAAATGCCGAGGAAGGTGGGATGTGCCTTTCTGTTAAAATTATTTGAGTTATATGTGCAAAAGTGCCCAATACCCTTGAACGTGTTATATGGTCTTTATGGTTTTAACCATGTTAATTGCCTGCTATGCTGGAATGCTAGAATAAGGGTTAATTAAATATTAATAGAGGTTACATGCAATGATTCAGAAGAATTTACCCATGAATATTTTTTTATGATTGTTTGGTATAGTTTTCCTATTAGGCTACTGTTTGATTTCCATTCCTAGTATTATAGGATGGAATGAACTTATTTATCTACCATTCTGTTATGCTTTAGTCTATTAGCCTAGTAGTTCTTGATGTTCAATTTGACTGATATGAATTTCCATGATTGTATGACTTACACAGAGTCGTGAGGACCATGTATAGTGAACCATAGGGAGAATATAAGTAAGGGATTCTCGAGAGTGTCCATTATTTTTATTTATCACACTGCAAGACCACTGAGGGGATTGACGTTCATTGCTTCCTTATAGGGTCTATAGTTACGTTATAAGGCCACATGAGGATTTGAAATTGAGTCCACTCTCAGAGTTCATGTTGTTTCAAATTAAATATTATTGGGGGAATTTATTGTGAGTGCTTCCTTATAGAGTATTTAATCAAACTTGGTTATAATGGGAATTGACATTGAGTGATTCCTCAAAGAGACTTTACAAAATCTAAACTAGTGTGGTAAGATTGTGTGTACTTCCTAGATAGTTTCTTGTGTTTTCTTGGTAGGTTTAGAAGGAATATGCTACGAGTACATCCGAGACGGTTACCTGATTATGATTATCTATTTACATACTATGTGGAATTGAATGCTTTGAGACTGTGGGAATGTTTACTTTTGAGACTTCCATGTTTGCTGCTTCTTTTTACATATTTCCTTCCACATATATATTCACTTACTATTATGCACATATTTTTTTGGGGGTTTTGAACTGGGATTTAACTCACAAACTATTTGGGTCATGTTTTTGGGCCCAAAAATATTATATTGTTATAGATATAGATAATGGCAAGAGACCTTCTACTTTAGATACTTGACTGAGTTATAGATGGAGAGAACAAGACCAAGATAAGGCTTGCGATGCTGAAGAGTTTTTTTCTTGTTCTCTTTTATACATTAGTTTACTATTGTATTCTAGCATTGCGACATGTTAGGCTGTTTTCTTTGACATATGTATCATGCATCATTATATATGTGCTATAGTTTCTTATTGATTTCAGTATTCCACTGTTTACTGTTATCTAATATTATAATACTTCTGCTATTGATATCAGTTTTACTTCAACTACGTTACTCTACCTATGAGGGCATAGTTTCCTCACTATCACACCCAAGTCCCTCTCTTCTAGTCGGCAGCCTCTGGCATGAGTGGAAATGCGGTTGAGGCCATGTAACCAACTTGGTATGGGGCTACTCTAGGCGGCATCTGGAACCAGGGCGTTATGAAGTGGTATCAAAGGGATTCTTTTTTACATGACTTACTATTTTGAGCCTATAGCCGAGGATATAAAGGAATACATACTTGGTAATAAGATGTTCCTGGGAGTAGCTAACCCATGTGAAGGAGAAAAACAAATCTAACTCGATATTGCAAATTTTCAAGTTTTTTAATTATTAAAGGTGATTGGATATCACATTGACTGATTTACTTGTTTTATGTTGTTATTGTTTATGTTATTGAGGTTCTATTTCTATTGCAACCCAATGATATGATGGTATTCTATCTCAGGAATCACATAGGAACTTGCTAGAAATCACAAGTCATGCATTATTGCCATGCCATTTATGATGCATTAGCGATTTCATGATGTTGTGGTAGATGTTGTTCTAGATATTCATGTTGTTGTGATAGATTCCTTTTTATAATACATGAGGTTTGATTGGGTATTTATTTTGTAAGTATTTTTTTGAATGAATGCCAAACTTTGGTTCTTGAGGTGTTATGGACCCTCATGGACCAGAATTTGGTGTATTATTGCCCTGCTATCTTTGTTTATGACATGTATAAGATGCCAACATTGATTCTTGGGGTGTATGGGCCATCACGGATCCAAATTTGGAACTTTAATTCATGTTTTAGTGTTTTTATGGGCTTTAGAGTAGTTTCTAAGGAATACTATATGAAAAAACCCAGAATTCATGCCGTGTAATGTTGTAGACAGACCATGTGTTCTTCTATTTGTGATGATTCTGTATTTATTAAGTACACGCCATGAACCATATGTACACGCCATGTAGTCTCTAATCGTGTATCAAATATTGTTGGAAAATATACTGGGTTGGAAATCATTTTTATGATACGCCTTGTACAAGATGTAGGTGTCGTGTTGTAGAACCATGTAATCAAACATTTCACTAGAAACACAGGTCGGTTGATCATTTTTTAATACACAATGTGTCCATCTGGAATACGCTGTGTAGTGTAACCCGAGTACTTGTTCATGTAACGAACAACACGAGTCGGTTATATCTTCCTATTACACACCGTGTCTAACTGGAACACGATGTATAATGTGAGCCGTGTATCCAGACGTGTCACCAACAACACGGTTTGGTGAATCTCATCTAGTACTCGCCGTGCTTGGCACTAATATAATGTGTAGTCTTGTTCTAAGAGAACCGTGTGGCCTAGCCATGTACGGAAACTCAGGCAGGGGAAGAGGATTCAAGTACATGTCATGTGTGAGGACAACACACCATGTACGGGCTGTTACATGACCAGTTTTGGCTAAAGTACATGCCCATGTGCATGGATTAAAGGAACATTCCAAGTAGTCAAATATGAACACCATGTATCCATGTTTTAAAAAACATGAATGCATTATTTCTCAAATTCCCTAATTACACTTCTAGTTTCCGTCCATGATAATAATGATCTATGATATGCGCTTGAACTTACAGAGTCATTCCACCAAGAAGTCCTATGGTTTTACGCCAGTTACATGGTGATGATCAAACACCATACGTGGCTAATCAAGGACTTCCAACAGATCCTCCTGTAGTTCCAGTCTGGGCATTAACCGTTATTCCGGACATAGGTGCAAACGTATGGTTCTGAGAGGGCTTCGTGAGGTTCAAGGAGACCTTCCAGGGAGTTCCATCTCATGCCTCGTCAATGGTAGAATTGACGTGGGTTTTCCAGCAGTAGCATCCTCTGACATTCACAGGTGAAATAGGACAGAAGTTTGAATATTCATTGTTAGAATCCATTATTACCAACTCTAGAATCTAGAGACGCCTCCAAAGAGGACGTTCAAGCTCATTATGTTCATGTTTTGAGGTTCCTCCCGGAGATGGTGGGATGTGATCTCACAGGAAGGATACCAACAGAATATTACATGCGAGGAGCTTCAACATAACTTCTATGATTACTTATATCCAGAGATAATGTGGGCCGGTCAATCCTATGTGTTCATGAGTTTGTAGTTCGGTACTCATTCGGTTACAACGTACTCTTCTCGATTCACTGATTTGTAGCGCTTTACACCCTTTATAGGGGAGATGGGTTTTTCCTGGAAAGGATGTATGAGGATGATCTTAGACAGGACCTTCAGGCTTAGATGAACATCTTCATGTTGACATCGATATCTTCTATCATCAACTAGGTATTGATCACAGAGAATAACCTAAGGGATTGGGGAGATATGATCTGGGTTGTTTCAACATAAAATTTTAGTGCTTTTTTGACTGATAGTAGGAAGTGCTTCAGAGAGACTACTTGTGGAGATCCTAATAGACGAGATTCACCTTCAGGTTGCTAGGTGGTATGCTACCAGGGTATAATGGTCTGGAATACGAGGCCATGTTGTCCACGAGACCCAATAGAGTGCTTATCTTGTTGAAAGATGGGTCATCATTAGCATTTCTGCTAGATCTTCTCACTAGTAGCTGGTGATAGCGATTCTTATATGACTCCGTGTTAAGGAGTAGCACCACCAGTTTCTCATCAGTCTTGGAACTAGAGTTCTACCATTTTTTAAGGCTGAGTTGGAGGTCTCGGTCGAGTTAGTCAGTCACCAGGAGTTCAGCGACAGTAGGTTTGATCATCTTAGAGTGGCCAGGTTGGGTCACCAGACTATGTTGCATGTTAGACTTTTGTAGTGGAGCAGACCCAGCTTGATCAGGATCGCAAACCCTCTACATTTCGACGTATGATTTTAGTCGCCTCAGTTTTAACTTTTTCTATTTTTGAAACATGGGCTTCCCATAACATTATATCTATTTTTGTTGTGGAGAGACTTGGGATATGTATCTTTTCTTACGCTGATGTCTTGACATTGGACACACTGTTGGGGACAAGAATGGCTACTGTACGTCAGTTCAAGGAGTGACCACTTGAGGTTGGTGGGTGTCACTTATTATGGGACCTTTATGTCAATGTGAATATAGGCTATGATGTCATTCTCATAATGGACTGGTTAGATCCCTTCTAGGAAGTTGTCCATTGATATCACCATAGGGTGAGATTCACATCACTAGAGGTCAAATCATTTATTCATAAGGGAAAATGAGATGTCTAGGTGAGTAGAGCTGGACCCAAGCATCAGGGATTGAGAGGTGTTACGGCCCAAATTTCTAGTCAATATCTAGATGACCATGGGACTTCACATAAGGACTATTACCCAATGGTGGATCATTTTTTCGATGTCTTTCAAGAGGTCTTTTTAGGTTTGAGTTCAGAGCGAGAAGTAGAATTTTCTATTGAGCTCCTTCTAGGAGTGGAGCCAGTGTCCATCCCTCCATACAGGATGGCTCTACCAGAGTTTTAGGTGATGAAGACGTATTTGGAAGAGTAGCCGGCTAAGTGTTTCATCCAAACCCATTTTTCTCATTGGGGTTTTCATATCTTATTTTTGAAGAAGGAAGATGGTACTCTTCAACTTTTTTTTTATTATCGTAAGATGAAGTCGTTGACGGTCCAGAAATAATATCACTTGCCAATGATTGATGATCTATTAGATCAGATTCGAGGAGCCTGGGTGTTCTCGAATATTGACTTGAGATCTTGTTACCATCAGTAGTGCATTAGACCACCTGATATACCTCATACAGCCTCCGGAAAATGTATGGTCTATACGAGTATGTGGTTATACCACTTGGTCTCAAGAATGCATCGACAATGTTCATGGAAATGATGAACCAAGTGTTCCATACATACATGGATTCTTTTTTGGTGGGTTTTGTAGACGATATATTGTTTTACTCTGACACTCGACACGACCATGCTACCCTACTTGAGATCGTTTTGATTACACTGAGATAGCATTAGTTATATGCTTTTCTTTAGAAATGTCACATTTAGATGGATCAAATTCACTTCTTGGGTCATGTTATCTCGAAAACGAGTGTATCAGAAGACCCAGAGAATGTGAGAGTAGTAGTTTCAGGGGAGAAACAGAATAATTTCTATGATTCATATAGTTTCTTAGGCCTGTATGGACACTACAGGCTTTCCATAAATGTCTTTTCATACATGTATGTTCCACTAACATTCCTGACTAAGAGGGGTGCAATGTTCTTGTGGTCAAGTTCTTGTGAGTCAGTCTTTTAGGAGCTAAAAGGGAGGTTTACATCAAAACTGATAATATTTATGCAAGAGGTACGAAAGAGATATAGTGTTTAATATGATGCATCATGTATTGGGCTTGGGGTAGTGCTTATATATGCGAATGGAGTCATTGTGTACGAGTGTCGGCAGTTGAGGACACATTAGAAAAATACATGACATGTGATCTTTCATTGGCTGCAGTTGTTCATGACATACAATGTTAGATACATTATCTGTTTGGAGAGAATTTTGAAGTTTTCATGGACCACCAAATTCTCATGTATATCTTCAATCAGCATGACTTGAATTTGATATAGTGATGGTGGGTTGTGTACCATCAGTCTTTTGACTTTGAGCTTTCCTACACGTCGAGGAAAGGGAATGCAGTGGCTAATTCATTGAGTATGAAGACTCAGATACATTCCATTTTAGAGGCCATTAGTGTATGGAATCTCATGGATCTGTTCTATGAGATGCATTTGAAAGTGCACAATAGGAAGGGGAAAGAGTTTCTTTCTTCTGTAGTTGTTACCTCTACTCTTCTTGATCGAGTGTGAATAAGGCATGTATCACATTCTAAAGGCCTAGTCATACAAGAAAGCATGTCAGGAGAAGAACCTATTACTATATGTACCATATGTGGGGATGATATATTGTGTATCCATGTGTTTATATGAAATTCAACCGACATACACGAGGAGCTGATGGGGGACATTCACTCCTCATTTTGGGCAGTTCATCCAGGTGTCACCACAATGTATCGTGATCCACACCGTCAGTATTTGTGGCCAGGTACAATGGGAGATGTTTTTTATTTCGTTATGATGTGTTCTACCTGTAATTAGGTGAAGGGAGAGCATCAACGACCTGTAGGGGTTTTGAAGCAGTTATCTATTCCCTAGAGGAAGTGGAATGATGTCGATAGGGATTTCAAGACAGGGTTAATGAGGTCGCCAAGAGGGAATGATGTTGTTTGGGTTTTCATTTATAGACTCATGAAGTTTGCACACTTCAAGATGATCAAGGAGACTTTTAGTGTTAATGAGCTAGGACGTCTGTACATCTATGAGATTTTACATCTACTTAGGGTTCCACACTCCATTTTTCCAGATAGGGATAATTGTTCTGTTTCTCAGATCTAGCAGGGATTACAGAAAGCCATGGGTACACATGTGCTTCTCAGTAAAGCTACAACCCCTAGATAGGTGGCTAGTCCGAGTGTATGATTCAGGTGATTGAAGACATGCCTCATGCATGCATCAGGGATTTTGGACGTTCTTGGAAGAAGCACATACCAATTGCGGAGTATTCTTAAAATAGTAGTTTTAAAGAAACTATTCAGATGGAACCTTAAGAGGATTTCTATGGTGGGCCATGCCAATCCCCCTTATGTTGGATGGATTTAGGAGATGCAGCTATACTAGGACCTCGTCATGTCTAGGATACCAGAGAGCTGATAGAGTTGATTCAGAAATGGATGGATACTGCACAGTCTAGACAGAAGTCTTATGCTAATCAGTGGAGACAACCTCTAGAGTTCACGGTCAGGGATTAGGTTTAACTATGTTTCACACTAGTCTTGGGACATAGGATGATTATGATACTGGGTAAGATTTCGCTGAGGTACTTCGGGACATTTGAGGTGTTAAATAGAGTTGGTTTGGTTGGCTATCTGTTGTATTTACCTCAGAGTTACTAGGGTATGAACAATGTTTTCCATGTTTCTCTGTTTCTATGTTACTTCCCAAACCCGTACAATGTTTTTCAACTCGAGGATGTTGAGTTAGAGGTGGACACATTGTTCAAAGAACATACTATTCGAATTTTTGAGCATAATATGAAGGCACTAGATGGCCGTCTATTCCTCTTGTATGAGTGTAATGGATGCACGGGCGGGTACACGATGCGACTTGTTTATAGGGAGGCCGATGTATGTTCACAGTGGCTAGAGTTTTTTGAGGATTCTTCTTCTACGCCACCTTTATATGTAAATTAGGGGATGGATTTCATTAAGGGGGATGTTTATAAGAACATGAATCTTCTTTTCAAGAATGTTTTCCATTTTTGGTGTTTTTAGGAAATGTGGATTTTTTGGAAAATTTTTAAGTACACGCCATGTACTTTATGAGAACACACTGTGTACTATGTTACCGCTGGTAGCCGGGTGCTGGCCGTATAGCAGCCATGCAAAAGGCTATGTGTGGTGACCTGGAGACCACCTAATGTGGGGTCCAGTGACATCATGTACACACCGTGTACTCTTTTTTTTCATTAAATGCACTGAGGTCACGTCTAATTGGCAGAAAGCCCTCCTTATAGGTTTGGTTATTGAGAGAGAGAGAGTACATCTGTGATCCTTCTCCAAGATCCCAATAAAGCGTTTGATATCTGAATCAACTATCGCTGATTACATTTGGATCGCCTCGGTAATCTCTACTTCTGTTAGAGCATCGTTTCTAGATTCCTCTTCATTCAATAGTTACCTTCAGTTAAGCATTTTGGGATCTTTTGTAGATCTACAGTGTTATTGGGTGATTCAAAGCTTGAGGTTCACGTATAATTACCCAAAACACAAAGGTAGGTGGTTTGTGCCTTTCAGTTGAATTTATCTGAGTTATATGTGCAAAAGTTCCCAATAACCATGAATGAGGTATTTCGTGTTTACTATTTTTTCCCTGTAAATTTCTTGATATGCTTGTTTTCTTGAATAGAGGATAATTTTATTTGAATATGGTTAATTAATATGCTTTGGTTGTGTCAATCCATGCATATTTTTTATGATTGTTTGGTATAGTTTTCTAGTTAGTTTGTTTTTTTCATGGATAGTACTGTAGGATGGAGTGATTTTGATTATATTATATGCTGTTATGTTGTATATTTTTTCCAAGTAGTTCTTGAGTTTTACATTATCCAATATAAATTTCCATTCTTGTTTGACTTAAACAGGGTTGTGAGAACCTAATTTAGTGGACTATAGGGAGAATATATGTATGGGGTTTGTTGTTTATTTTTTTATCATGTGGTGAGTCCATAGGGGGGATTGGGGTTTTGTTCTCCCTCAAAGGGTTTATAGTTATGTTATGAGGCTACATGGGGAATTGGGGTTCCGTGCTTCCACAGAGTGGATGTAGTTTCCATTAAAAGACAATAGGGGGAATTGATGGTGAGGGATTCCTCATAGAGACTTTACTCATAATTTTCTTTAAGGGGAATTAACTACGAGTACTTCCTCAAATAGAAATTACAAAAATCAGACCTATAGGGGTTAGACTGTGTGTACTTCCCATAGGGTTTCATGTGTTTTCTTGGTAGGACCAGATGGGATAGGCTGTGAGTACATCCTAGAGGGTTACCAATTTGTGATTATCTGTTTACTTTCTATGTGGAATTTAATTCTTTGAAACTCTGGGAATGTTTACTACTCAGAACTTCTTTATTTGCAGCTTGTTTTTACATATTTCCTTCCATATATATTCACTGACTAATAGGTATAGATTTTTTGGTGGTTTTCTAATAGGATTACTCTCACACCCTATTTGGATCATTCTATTGTGCCCAAATAGATTATAGTACTGCAGGTATAGCTAAGGGAATGTGCCCTTCTACTTCAGGTACATAACTGCTTTAGAGATGGAGAGAATGGGACCAAGAAGTACTATGGTTTTATGCCAGTTACAAGGTGATGATCAAACACCAGACATGGCTAATCAAGGACTTCCAACAGATCCTCCTGTAGTTTCAGTCTGGGCATTAACCGTTATTCCGGACATAGGTGAAGACGTATGGTTCTGAGAGGGCTTCATGAGGTTCAAGGAGACCTTCCAGGGAGTTCCGCCTCCTGCCTCGTCAATGGTAGAATTGACGTGGGTTTTCCTGCAATAGCATCCTTCGACATTCACTGGGGAAATAGGACATAAGTTTGTAGATCATTGTTAGAATCCATTATTACCAACTCTAGAATCTAGAGACACCTCCAAAGAGGATGTTCAAGCTCACTATGTTCATGTTTCGAGGTTCCTCTCGGAGATGGTGGGATGTGATCTCACAGGAAGGATACCAACAAAATATTACATGGGAGGAGCTTAAACATAACTTCTATGATTACTTATATCCAGAGACAATGAGGGCCGGTCAATCCTATGTGTTCATGAGTTTGGAGTTCGGTACTCTTTCGGTTACGACGTACTCTTCTCGATTCACTGTTCTGTAACGCTTTACACCCTTTATAGGGGAGATGGGTTTTTCCTGGAAAGGATGTATGGGGATGATCTTAGAAAGGACCTTCAGGATTAGATGAACATCTTCATGTTGACATCGATATCTTCTATCATCAACAAGGTATTGATCACAGAGAATAACCTGAGGGATTGGGGAGATATGATCTGGGTTGTTTCAACATAAAATTTTAGTGCTTTTTCAACTGATAGTAGGAAGCGCTTCAGGGAGACTACTCGTGGAGATCCGAATAGACGAGATTCACCTTCATGTTGCTAGGTGGTATGCTACCAGGGTAGAATGGTCTAGAATACGAGGCCATGTTGTCCATGAGACCTAATAGAGTGCTTATCTTGTTGAAAGATGGGTCATCATTAGCATTTATGCTAGATCTTCTCACTAGTAGCTGGTGATAGTGGTTCTCATATGACTAACTCTTTAGGTGTAGCACCACCAGTTTCTCATCAGTCTACGAACTAGAGTTCTACCATTTTTTCAGGCTGAGTTGGTGGTCTCAGTTGAGTTAGTCAGTCACCAAGAGTTCAGCGACAGTAGGATTGATCATCTTAGAGTGGCCAGGTTGGGTCACCAGACTATGTTGCATGTTAGACTTTTGTAGTGGAGCAGACCCAGCTAGATCAGGATCGCATACCCTCTATTGTTCGACGTATGATTTTAGTCGCCTCAGTTTTATCTTATTCTATTTTTGAAATAGGGGCTTCCCATAACATTATATCTATAGTTGTTTTGGAGAGACATGGGATCTCTATCTTTTATTCTGCTGATGTCTTGACATTGGACACACTGTTGGGGACAAGAACGGATAGTGTACATCAGTTCAAGGAGTGACCACTTGAGGTTGGTGGGTGTCAATTCTTATGGGACCTTTATGTCAAAGTGAATATAGGCTATGATGTCATTCTCAGAATGGACTGGTTAGATCCCTTCTAGGAAGTTGTCCATTGCTATCACCATAGGGTGAGATTCACATCACTAGAGGTCAAATCATTTATTCATAAGGGAGAATGAGATGTCTAGGTGAGCAGAGCTGGACCCAAGCATCAGGGGTTGAGAGGTGTTACGGCCCAAATTTCTAGTCAATATATAGATGACCATGGGACTTCACAGAAGGACTATTACCCAATGGTGGATCATTTTTTCGATGTCTTTCAAGAGGTCTTTTTAGGATTGCGTTCAGAGAGAGATGTAGAATTTTTTATTGAGCTCCTGCTAGGAGTGGAACTGGTGTTCATCCCACCATACAGGATGGATCCACTAGAGTTTTAGGAGATGAAGACGTATTTGGAAGAGTAGCAGGCTAAGTGTTTCATCCAAACCCATTTTTCTCATTGGGGTTTTCATATCTTATTTTTGAAGAAGGAAGATGGTACTCTTCAACTTTTTATTATTATCGTAAGATGAAGTCGTTGACGGTCTAGAAATAATATCACTTGCCAATGATTGATGATCTATTAGATCAGCTTCGAGGAGCCTAGGTGTTCTCGAATATTGACTTGAGATCCTGTTACCATCAGTAGTGCATTAGACCACCTGATATACCTCATACAGCCTCCGTAAAATGTATGGTCTATACGAGTATGAGGTTATGCCACTTGGTCTCAAGAATGCATCGGCAATGTTCATGGAAATGGTGAACCAAGTGTTCCATCCATACATGGATTCTTCTTTGGTGGTTTTTGTAGACGATATATTGTTTTACTCTGACACTCCACACGACCATGCTACCCTACTTGAGATCGTTTTGATTACACTGAGATAGAATTAGTTATATGCTTTTCTTTAGAAATTCCACATTTAGATGGATCAGATTCACTTCATGGGTCATGTTATCTAAAAAACGGGAGTATCAGTAGACCCAGAGAAAGTGAGAGTAGTAGTTTCATGGGAGAAAATGAATAATGTCTATGATGCATAGAGTTTCTTAGGCCAGGATGGACACTACAGGCTTTTCATAAATGTATTTTTATACATGTCAGTTCAACTAACATTCCTAACTAAGAGGGGTGCAATGTTATTGTGGTCAGATTCTTGTGAGTCAGTATTTTAGGAGGTAAAAGGGAGGTTTACATCAAAACTTATAATATTTATGCTAGAGTTAGGCAAGAGATATAGTGTTTAATATGATGCATCATGTATTGGGCTTGGGGTAGTGCTTATATAGGCAGATGGAGTCATTCTGTACGAGTGTCGGCAGTGAAGGACACATTAGAAAAATACATGACACATGATCTTTCATTAGCTGCAGTTGTTCATGACTTACAATGTTGGATACATTATCTGTTTGGAGAGAATTTAGCAGATTTCACGGACCACCAAATTCTCATGTATATCTTCAATCAGTATGACTTGAATTTGATGTAGTGATGGTGGGTTGTGTACCATCAGTCTTTTGACTTTGAGCTTTCCTACACGTCGAGGAAAGGCAATGCAGTGGCTAATGCATTGAGTATGAAGACTCAGATACATGCCATTTTAGAGGCGACTAGTGTGTGGAATCTCATGGATCTGTTCTATGAGATGCATTTGAATGTGCACAATAGGAAGGGGCAAGAGTTTCTTTCTCCTGTAGATGTTACCTCTACTCTTCTTGATCGAGTGTGAATGAGGAAGGTATCACATTCTAAAGGCCTAGTCATACGGGAAAGCATGTCAGGAGAAGACCATATTACTATATTTACCATATGTGAGGATGATATATTGTGTATCCATGTGTTCATATGAATGTCAACAGACATACACGAGGAGCTGATGGGGGACATTCACTCCTCATTTTGGGTAGTTCATCCTGGTGTCATCACGATGTATCGTGATCCACACCGTCAGTATTTGTGGCCAGGTACAATGGGAGATGTTTTTTATTTCGTTATGATGTGTTCTACATGTAATTAGGTGAAGGGAGAGCATCAGTGACCTGTAGGTATTTTGAAGTAGTTATCCATTTCCTATTGGAAATGGAATAATGTTGAGAGGGATTTCATAACAGGGTTAATGAGGTTGCCAAGAGGGAATGATGTTGTTTGGGTTCTCATTTACAGACTCATGAAGGTTGCACACTTCAAGACAACCAAGGAGACTTTTAGTTTTAATGAGCTAGGACGTCTATACATCTATGAGATTATACATATACATAGGTTTCCACACTCCATTTTTTCCAGATAGGGATACATGTTCTATTTCTCGGGTCTAGCAGGGATTGCAGAAAGCCTTTGGTACTCATGTGCTTCTCCGTATAGCTACCACCCCTAGATAGGTGGCCAGTCCGAGCGTATGATTCAGGTGATTGAAGACATGCATCATGCATGCATCCTGGATTTTGGAGGTTCTTGGAAGAAGCACATACCACTTGTGGAGTATTCTTAAAATAATAGTTTTTAAGAAACTATTCAGATGGAACCTGAAGAGGATTTCTACGGTGGGCCATTACAATCACCCTTATGTTGGATGGAGTTAGGAGATGCAGCTATGCTAGGACCACGTCTTGTCTAGGAGACCAGAGAGCTAATAGAGTTGATTCATAAATGGATGGATACTGCATAGTCTAGACAGAAGTCTTATGCTAATCAGTGGAGACGACCTCTAGAGTTCATGATCAGGGATTATGTTTTACTATATGTCACACTAGGCTTGGGATATAGGATGATTATGATACTGGGTAAGATTTCGCTGAGGTACTTCGGGCTATTTGAGGTGTTAAATAGAGTTGGTTTGGTTGGCTATCGGTTGTAGTTACCTCAGAGGTACTAGGGTATGCACAATGTTTTCCATGTTTCTCAGTTTCTATGTTACTTCTCAAACCCGTACAATGTTTTTCAACTCGAGGATGTTGAGTTAGATGTGGACACGTTGTTCGAAGAACATCCTATTCGAATTTTTGAGCACAATATGAAGGTACTCGATGGCCGTCTATTCCTCTGGTACGAGTGTAATGGATGCACAGGCGGGTACAAGATGAGACTTGTTAATAGGGAGGCCGATGTATGATCATAGTGGCTAGAGCTGTTTGAGGATTCTTCTTCTACGCCACCTTTATATGGAAATTAGGGGATTGATTTCATTAAGGGGGATGCTTTTAAGAACATGAATCTTCTTTTCAGGAATTTTTTCATTTTTTGGTGTTTTTTAAGAAATGAGGATTTTCTGGAAAATTTTTAAGTACACGCCGTGTACTTTATGAGAACACACTGTGTACTATGTTACAACTGGTAGCCGGGTGCAGGACGTATAGAAGCCATGCACACGACTATGTGTGGTGACTTGGAGACCACCTAATGCGGGGTCCAGTGACATCATGTACACACCATGTACTCACTTTTTTTCATTAAACGCACTGAGGTCACGTCTAATTGGTAGAAAGCCCTCCTTATAGGTTTGGTTTTTCAGAGAAAGAGAGTACATCCGTGATCCTTCTCCAAGATTTCAATAAAGCATTTGATATCTGAATCAACTATCGCTGATTACATTTGGATCGCCTCGGTAACCTCTACTTCTGTTAGAGCATCGTTTCTAGATTCCTCTTCATTCAAAAGTTACCTTTAGTTAAGAATTTTGTGAACTTTTGTGGATCTACAGTGTTATTGGGTGATTCAAAGCTTGAGGTTCACGTATAATTACCCAAAACACCATGGTAGGTGGTTTGTTCCTTTCAGTTGAATATATTTGAGTTATATTTGCAAAATATCCCAATAACCATGAATGAGGTGTTTCATGTTTACTGTTTTTTCCCTGTTAATTTCCTGATATGCTTGTTTTCTTGAATAGAGGTTAATTTTATTTGAATATGGTTAATTAATATGCTTTGGTTGTGTCAATGCATGCATATTTTTTATGATTGTTTGGTATCGTTTTCTAGTTAGATTGTTTTTTTTCGTGGATAGTACTGTAGGATGGAGTGATTTTGATTATATTCTATGTTGTTATGTTGTCGATTTTTTCCAAGTAGTTATTGAGTTTTACATTATCCAATATAAATTTCCATGCTTGTTTGACTTAAACAGGGTTGTGAGAACCTAATGTAGTGTACTATCGGGGGAATAGATGTATGGGGTTCTCCAGAGTGTTTTTTATTTTTTTATCATGTGGTGAGTCCATAGGGGGGATTGAGGTTTTGTTCTCCCTCAGAGGGTTTATAGTTATGTTATGAGGCTACATGGGGAATTGATGTTCCGTGCTTCCTCAGAGTGGATGTAGTATCCGTTAAAAGACTATAGGGGGAATTGATGGTGAGGGATTCCTCATAGAGACTTTAGTCATACTTTTCTTTAAGGGGAATTAACTATGAGTTCTTTTTCAAAGAGAATTTACAAAAATCAGAACTATAGGGGTTAGACTGGGTGTACTTCCCATAGGGTTTCTTGTGTTTTCTTGGTAGGACCAGAGGGGATAGGCTGTGAGTATATCCTAGAGGGTTACAAATTTGTGATTATCTGTTTACATTCTATGTGGAATTTAATTCTTTGAAGCTCTGGGAATGTTTACTACTGATGACTTCTTTATTTGCATCTTCTTTTTACATATTTCCTTCCATATATATTCACTGACTAATAGGTATAGATTTTTTGGTGGTTTTCTAATAGGATTACTATCACACCCTATTTGGATCATTCTTTTGTGCCCAAATAGATTATATTGATGCAGGTATAGCTAAGGGAATGTGCCCTTCTACTTCAGGTATAGCTAAGGGAATGTGTTAGGATGTTTTCTTGAGATATGTATCATGCATCATTATATATGTTCTCCTGTTGCTTATTGATTTTCGTCATCTATTGTTTACCATTGAATGATATTATTTTGCATCCTATATTGATATCTGTTTTACTTATGGTGTTTTTCTCTACCAATGATGACATTGCTTCCCCACTATCACACCCAAAACTCTCGCTGCTAGTCGGGAACCTTTGGTTATAGGGGAAATGCACTTGGGCCATATGACCAACTGGGCACGGGGCCCTCTTGGCAGTATCCAAAACCAAGAAGTTACATATGTAAATAATTTTTATATATATTATATAAAGGAAATATATGTTCTTCTAGAATTATTATATTATTTATAATATTTACCTTTATATTTTTTTTGGAAAATGGCAATGTTATTTGTGTATACATATAGAGAACCACATCCACGAAGATACATGATTTATTTTTATCTACTAATTTAGCATTGAGAGAATGTAATATATATTTTATAAATATGTATTAAATATTTTATATAATACTTATTATTTAAAGTAAAATAATTATTTTTCATTATTTTCTTCTCTCCGTTATGAATTGAATATAATGTTCATTTGTTCATGTGGCATGGTGTCTTCAAGAACAATGTAATTTATTCATGTAACTATAACATTTAAAGATAAATCAAAATATAAGAATAATGAATATAAATAATGTTAATATTATTATAAATTATTTTCATATGATCAAACCATAATCAGTGTACAAGTACTCAAACTATTTTATAAAAACATATATGAAAAATGAATTACGTAACACAGAGAATAATAATAATATTAAATTATTTTTCAGAAATGGGTGATAAGATATTAAAAATAGATCATATAATAATTTATGGTTATTTTTTTGTTTATTTCATGCATTTATAGTTAATCAAAATAGTTTACACATGATGATAAAATTCCATAAGTGGAAATTCAAATTTCTGGTAAGGGATTTCATGTCAATTTCTACTATATTAACATATATGTTGTATGATAAACCTATTTGTTTTTATGTACTATATATAATGTCCCTTTGATGTATTTCACATGAATATATATCAATTAATGAATATTAATGTTTCAATTCAGGTTTAATCTTTCATGGGGTTACACTTTGAATATTACCAAAGAGGTAAGAATTTATTATATAATCTAATGTATTTTATGGATATTTATTATTTTTATTGAAGGAATCATATAAAAATTACATCGTAAAATCACTCTATTATATTATCTTATGGATAGTTATCTATTATCATTATTTTATTCTAGTTATTACCCACATTTTCAATAAATTAATAAATGACTTTTTAGAAAAAGTCATTATGATTTCTCTGTATAATAGGTTCAATTTTCTCTAATGTCCATATTTTATAAAAATTATTTATAAATTATTTTATATTTGATCAAATTATTTAATTTGTATGTTTCCTATTTTATTTTAAATTTAAAAGGTTTTAATAGAATGTGTCTAATTTTTTTAAAGGCTTTTTGGTCTTTTGTTTAAAAAATTAAAAATAAATGTTTTTATCATATACTTTGTTTATGGGTTTTTCAAAGAAATAACAATTTTATATAATTTATATACTTCTATAATATTCAATTTATTTTTAATGAATGTAGTTAAAGACAATGAATAATTCTATTAGACCATTTTTATTTCATAAAATGGTATAATTTTATTATAAAAAACTTATTTTTGATTAATTGATATTCATATTTTTCTCCTATTCATTTAGTTGTCATTAAATATTTCTTAAACCTTAATTTTTATTTAATATGATTAATTAAACATAAAAAATATATTCTCAACTATCCATTATATTTTTATAGATGGATATGATAATTTCATAGACTTTATACCATTTTAGTATATCGGGTAGTTCACTCTTATTGATTGGAGAAATTATAATATTCTGTTTTATATAATAAATATAGATACTATATGATACAGATCATTTTTGTTTAATTAAATTGATCTTTAAATATATATTTATGGAATAAAATTTAAATGTAATGACGGGTGGGGTTAGGTTTTACATATCATATCAATGTATTCACATGCCTCATTATGAAATTACTTAGACAAGATAAATATATTTTTTGTATACCAACCCACCAATTAAAATATCATTGAACAAGGATTTTGTGCTAAATATACCATGATGTATGATATCACGACATCCATTGTTAATAATTTAACTCATTGAGAATTCAATCATTATATTCCATGGTATAAAAATATTGATATTATCCATGGTTTCATTTTAGTCTTCAGTTAAAGATTAAATGACAATTTCTTGGTTATTTCCATTTAAATATACATTTTCCATTATTTAAAAATGGTATCTTCTATTTTACATAACATTTATTTAGCATATTGTATCATTGTTTTTTCATTCTTTTCCTTCTGCTAAGAAGATGGATATTTGGGATTATATAATAGACTAAATACTTTGTTTAATTATATTTATATAATATTTCCAATTTCATATAATAATCATGTATGTATATTTTCATTATGGGTACTAAAATCATCAGTCCATTTGGATGGAATCCCATGTATATTAAAAAAATGTATTGAAATATAACCAAAATGATAATTATTAAATGAATTATATTTTGTTTAACTTTTATAATTATCGAGTTATTTATTTTATGGATCAATATTTATGATTTTTATGAGCTAACATAGTGTATTTTACTTCTGGACAAGTGATCCACTAAATTGAGGAACTGATTTGGTTCACCACACAACATCAATCATTTTACACCGTATTCCAGGTGCAGATAACTAACAATTGAGGGTATAATGATGATACCTTATAGAGAATATTACTTCATTATTAAAATAATTTACATTATAAGGATAATACATAACAAATAAGAGTAAAATAATAATAACCAATCAAATAACCAATAACAAATAATAAAACCATGCATGTCTATGTGATACTACTTTATAAAAAAGAAAAATTCATATAACTGGTAATACATAAAAGAAATACAAAAATAGAAACAAAATCCAAAAATAATATCTCTATTAGAATCATGATCATTAGCATGGTTCTGTGATCCCAATCTCTGAGGTAGTAGAGTAAAAGAAAAAATGAATTCCTTATAATCAAAATAGTACTATCAGTATGGATGTTCGGGTTCTAGATGGTGACCCATACTTGGTGTGAGACTAAATTATTTGGCCACCAATTATGATTTATAATTAAATCCAACATATTAATATAAAATAATAATAAAATGCGTGTAATAAATAATGTGTTGAATAAATAACATTAAAAAATTCTATTGGATTCATCAACAACAACTCATCTAACCACAACATCATTGGCTTATGTCGGAGAACTTGTGAATATGGATAACCATATAATCATATATAGGTATAAATTAAATATAATGGTAATTATGTATATAAATGAACAATATATGTAATCAATTGTGTACAACTATATAGATATATGTAATAATATAAAGGAATTGAGGAATAACTAAGGAAACCTTTCATAATCATAAGGGTTTTAAATTTAAAATGTAGATAACATTTCCTATGTATCAAGAGAAATAAGGTAATCCAATAATGAGTTTCACATTAATTAATAGAAACACAGATGAATTATACTGAAAAATATTGGAGTCGAAGATTGAATATAAAACATAATAAGGGATTCTTTTCAAGATTATCATGAATACTGTAGGAGTCTAGGACAAAGTATCAGACATAATATGTGACCTCATAATCGAGTATCATGAGTAATAAGGGATGAAATGTATGTGTATCATGATTAATAAGGGGCACCATTCTAGATTATAAAGAATAATATAAGTATAAATGTTTATTTACAAATTTTATATGGGCCATAGAATATTACAATTAAAAAAATACAACTCATAATTATCATTAAAATCATCCAAATCATTAACAACATAGATTGAAAATTACATTAAAATTTAACATGAAAATTAAATCATGAATAATTAAAACATACATTCCCATAATACTTTTATATGACTATTATGATATTCCCAATTAAATAAAAAATTTCATTAGATAATATAATTCTCCACATGTGTGCATTTATTACAAAATAGGGTCATAGTTCTTATATCATTTTAGTTAATTAAATTTAAAATTCACATATACTGAAGTTAAACCAATCAAAAAAAGTGTGATAAAGTATAATGTAGTGAATTTTAATATAATAATTTAATACATTTTATAAAAAGGAGGTTTAATCTCATTAATAAGGAATATTCCATGGGATTATAAGAAAAACAATAAAAGGGTTGGTTCCACATAAGGTGAAAAAAATTAAAATGGTTAAATTTAATAAGAAATGACTATTCAATCTATGGAATTATATTCTCTATAATTAAGTACATATTTATGGGAAAAACAAGGACAATATGGTGTGTAGAAATAATTAGTATTTTATAAAAAAATTGAGACTGTAATTGAGAATCCATAGAAAACATAACTTATTATTAGGATTATTAACATGGAATATATCTGGGTTTGATTAATCTTGGATTGAGAATAAAATGGAATTATAGAAAAACAGAATAAAATTGGCCATATATGATCACAATGAAAAATTAATCGGCATGCAAAGATAAACTAACAAATAATGTAATGGGAATAAAAGGATAACCATGATTCTACCGATAAAGGTGATAGTTCATGAATCAAATTCTAGGTGATGGATAACCCTCCTTGTATATAGAGTACAATTAGTAGAGCTTGACTGGCCTCTTCTATACGGGAGATGATGAAAAATGAAAGGGGGAATAATGATAAAGGATAGAGGGGGGAAAAGTGTAAATTCACCATGCATAAATGAGTCAATTTTTTAGGAAACATTGTTTGGATAATCATTCCCCAAACATTTATCTCATAATATATTCATTCTATACCCCACATGGGTTATGTGCATTGTTAGATAAATTATGTGCATCACATGTAGTGACCTATGCTAATAATTTCAATGATATCTCTTGGTCATATGACCTTCCATAAAAAAATAAAACTACATTCATGGCCCCCTAAAAGATAACATGGTTTGGGATTCTTTGTCAGTACTATGCATGTTCTATCTATCTCCACCATTACCTTTCCAAAAATCCAAATCCATCGATGATTATTTTTTCCAAAACTAATCTATCTTCTTAGGAACCCTCATAGGACATTAATATCATTGAACAAAACTATTTAGAGTTTCAATTGATAAATTACATGATGAATATTATTTTAACATTTTACCATTCCACCAAAAGGAAATTTGAAATACTGTAGGAAAATATCAACCCAATTTAATCACTGGACCATTCAGTCACCCCACCTATAAAAATAAAATCCATGAGAAATCATGGATCACAATGTTGTACTACCCAACATAATATAGACATGTAATTTTATCTAATACTAATTCATTTCATTTTTTATTCACATTTATCATCCTTGTATCACTTTTTATACACAAACAAAATGGGTTTGAATCTCAAGAAAATGATTAAAATTAAAATTGAACATCAAGATGAAGTTTACAGGAGCTCATCTAAATTGAGAAATGACGACATAATAATCTTGTTCATCATGTGTTCCATGTTTTATACCACCAAATGTTCTATCATTTTATATCCCATTATGATTCATGGTTAAACCAACATTTTAATTAATTTCTTAATCATACTATTAGTCTTCAAATGACGAACATTTCCATGCTTTTTAACGTGATCAAACAGTCAAATCCCAATCAATTTTATTGATAATTGTTGATCCATAAATATCATTTTCCTTTTTTCACTAAACTATCATCATCATGATCATATTACTAAATAATTTATTCATTTAATTGCTTTTACCATAATGTTTAACAAAGCATCAAGCCATGATATGTTCACATTCTATAATAAATATTAACATTCAAAACTGATGCATATAAAATTGATTCCAAATACCTTTAATCGAATTTTGAATTTATTATTTTTCTAGGAAAGAAAATCGATGGCCTAAAAGTAACATATATAGATTTATCACACGAATCTTTTTAGTTCAGTTTTTTCTACGGTACATGAACTTATTTGTATACCATATTCAAAAAATTTGGATCATTACACCATAAATATATCTATCGAGAATAACCATAATTATGATGTAAATATATATTGAACTATAAATGTCCAATGATATCATATAATGTTGTGAATTCCCATGATTTTATATGTGATAAATTGATATATTAATTATATTTCCACGTATCAAGAACACCAACTAATCCAAACAATGATATCTCACATGTTGATTGATTCAATCAGTCATATGGTGTCCATTAGTCAATCCATTGTATTATTATATTGGAATATAAAAATTTCTCAGTATCTTCCATGGATCTATAAGTTAAAACCCTCTAGGAGTGAAACATCCATGGATTTTATTTTTCAAAGTTGATATGAATTTAAATATCCTTAATTTTATCGGTATATAACAAATAATCTATCAGTTTACATTGAATAATGACAATATACATGGGATTTTTCCTGGGGACTACAAAATGGTTATAAATTAATTGTATGGTTTTAAACAATTGAGTTTAGATTATTAAATTATGAAATGAATTCTTATAAGCATTCATGATCTTAGTGCTGGTATGGGACAACACCTTCCTAGTGCAATTAAATAGTTTAGTATGTCTTGTGTGTTTAATGTATTTTATTGTGATTATATATGGGATATGTGTCATTGTCTATGATGGAACCCTTGGTATTGTGCTGGGAATGATTGGAAATTCATTAGTGATGTTGATCATAGGTTGGGCTTGGAGTAGGTAACATTTTGTGGTTCTAACAATAGGATTGGGAATCATGGACGTCGATTTGAGGCAGTGTGACTGTCAGGATGAACACGGACCAAGTATGTTGGTTGGTAAGGATTTTAGATAGAGATAAATGGTGGGTGGGGCACAAGGTGTCAGAGGTGTTGTGTATTGGGTACTATATTTGTTATTTCTTCTGACACAGGTCTTTGAGTAGTGTGTACATCAAGAGACTCTATGATGAGGTGGCTTTGACAACTCGTGTTGGTATATCCCACAATTAGTTGTAGTTTAGGTACTATTGGATTAGTGGTGCTTGTCCTAGGAAGCCATAAGGAATGTGTGGAGCCTTCATGGGATAGCGTTGAAGCTATTCAATTAAGGGAAGGGTCTCTTCAATATTTGATGGCAGAAATTTTTGTCCCTCTTGTTATAAAATTTGGGGGAAGACATCACTATCCCTCCAGTTACTTTTTTGAGTACAGGTATCACTATTCCTCTAAGTTTCTACTTCTTGGGCCTACCTTTAGGATATAGGTACTTGATACTTGTAGTGTCTTGGGGGCAAGGGGTGCCGTGATACAAGAAAGATATTCCTGCATTGGCTGAAGTAGGTGACACTCCATGGTGGCTATTGAGAACTAGTGGAGTTTTTGTTTAATTTTTCTTCGTAATGTTTATTGGATTCCATATAACTGCATTTCTAGTTAATGGATTATATTATTTATGATTCATTGTGTAGTACCCTAATATGATTTATCACACACCCATCATGGGCCCTTCGGGATGTATGTAGAATTTGTGGATTTACGTGCAACAAGGAGCTCAGATTTAGGATCTGGACTTCTTTAAATATTACATGGAAATGGTACAGTCCTTGAGGTCATTCCTATCTCGAGTTTACATTGTATTTCATTATTTCATATATTAGTAAAATTAATTATTTTGTATCTACCAATGGTTATCCATTTTTTTCCTTTTTATATAATATCATTCTATAGATGCATGCTTGGCTTTTTTAGTAGTTACATGTGGGGTTCATCATGATTTTTAGTTATATTAACTATTGTAGTTTATAATTATTTCTTCTTGTGTTTATTTCTATTGATTGTGCTTCGTCTCCGTGGGTCTAGTTTGAGTCTTCTAGGTTGTTTATTTCTGGTGCATGTTATATATTATTTCTCAGACCAATACCTATATTGTATTCTGAGAACATATAGCCTCCCCACTATAACTATAAGACCCTCACTACTAGTCAGAAGACTTAGGCATTCAGGGAGGTGCTCCTAATTTAGTAACCCTCAACTTTTTTAGTGTGATTCTGGTGGTTGTTCTGGTATAGGATGTTACAAAGGGGTATTAGATAAGTTCATGATGTGGATTTAGTATCAGTGTTTTGTTTTCTACTAATGATATTGAGTCTTATCTTTTTATTTCGACCAGTTATACTATTTTGGATATGGGAGAATGAAGATAGGTAGTTATATGAACTGGGTTTCTAGATTGTTCTTTGGTGCCAACATCCCTAGGTATGATGAATGGACCATGTTAGCATGAGTTGAAATTGTTGTTTCCTTTTTATTAGATTAAATTTCAAAGATTTTCACCTAGGTGGATCACTTGGTGTGTGATGTTATTGATTGTGATATTTCACCCTTAACCTGGTGTGGTAAGGGATAATTGGACCTTTGGCGTGGTATAGAAAGGCATGATAGTTTGTCTATTTATTGGCACATTTTTAGGACATTTCAATTTCATATCTACATGTATGCATTGTGAAGTGATAATTCCATCTGAATAAGGTCAATTTCTTTGCCCTGTATGATTTGAAATGCGAATAGGTGAAATTATTGATAGATTTTATTATTTATTTCAATGTGTTATCCCCTAATTTATATATTGTATAATTGCATGTGGTAGGGTATTTGGGGTTGGATCTTATAAGGGAAGTTAGGTACTTTGGTTGAGGTGATTTTTTTCAGTAGGATTGGGTGACTTGGTCATCGGTTTGAGTCAACATTGTTAATAAAGAGGGGCATGGCCCAAGGTACATTTGATACTTTGCTCTGTTTAGGGTAAGTAAGGGGCCATGGGGTCAGGATGTCATGGGCATGGTTTGAGGTGGGGGAGTGAGGGTAGTATTTATGTGTTTCCTTTTGATGTGATTCTTATTTGCGTGAATATATTGTTATATATATGTGTGTGGTCTGTCTGATCATTTATAGAATCCATATGGTTCGTCCTATACGTATGATGGATCATCAGGCGTGTGGTGATACAGTGCGGTAGGTGTAGGAGAACGTTTAATATTCGGTGCGGACAGAGCATGATATGTAGCTACATGCTCAGGGATAAGATCAGGATCAGAATCTATTACAGATTGGGAATCAGATAGCATTGGCAGTGTTTGGTCCAATTTTTGATGAGAATCTCAGAGAAATCCTGGTATGAGTCTTACAGGGGATGGACAGAGGTGTACAGAGTATGGATCCATCTTTGGCATTTCTGACATGGGAGTTCCAATCACAGCACTAGCTAATATTTCAATGTGAGGGTGGTCCTCATGGGGCTAAAAAATGAATACTGAGCATGTCGATGAACTTCGAGAAGCTAGAGATACCTCTAGGGTGGAGGGTTAAGCTGGAGATGTACACACTGTGAGGACTGGAAAAGCGTTGGTGGGATGAGCTAGTTCAGGATTGCAAGCACAAAGTTATAGCAAGGAAGGACTTTGAGGACATTTTCTTTGAGAAATTTTACCCTGAGACACTAAGGGCCGAGTGGGCTCAAGCGTTCTTGAAGCTTCACCAGGGAGACATGTCATTCATGTAATACACAACCACTTTCACTGAGTTGTCTTAAATTTCAGATGCTATGGTAAGTGATGACTCGTCAAGGATGATGTTCTTAAAGTATGGATTGAGACATGTAATTCGTATCTAGGTAGATATCTTCGGTTTGGGTTCTTTCTCAGAGGCGGTAAATCATGGACTCATAGTGGAGGGAAACCAGAGGGATAGGCCCCAGGATGGCATGGAGGAAGATCCGGGTGATGTTTCAGACATCAAGAAGTGAGGATGGGATGAGATTCAGTAGGCTAGTCCGGATAATGAATCATCTAGACCACCTTGTAGTAGTTCTTACGTGGTTTTCTTTTGCTATGGTCATCCATGAAATGTTTGGACTCAGAGCGATTTGCCTTTAATTGAGTGTTAGGCATGTGGACATGTTGGCCATCTGGAGAGGTTCTGCAGTTATCCTTCTCAGACAACTGGCTGGTAGAGACTAGGATAGACAGAGGCATCTGGAGTTGGTTCTTGTATGGTACCAAGAGAGGGTACTCGTCGTTCAGTTGCATGTGGAGGACACAATAGAGACAGTGGGACCTAGCTGAGGGGCAAGTGTCCTGCGATTGGAGCGGCACCACTGGGTTGTCAGGCCTCAGGCAGTAGTACATCAGGCCAGCTGCATGCCATGGAGCTTCTAGTGGCTGATTAGGCTAGTGAGACGAAAAATATTAGAGGTAAACCACAAGTTTGGCCATGAATTAATTTTTGTCTTTTTTTCATGACCTATTCAAGCATGTCTGTTTGGAGTGAAAGAGGTGCATATAACATATGTGGATGGTCTACAAGCTGGTTAGTGGGATTGGCACTGTATCGGGTGCATGATATATATATATATATGAAGTTCTGTTGGCATCAGGGCATTGAGGATGTAGATTAATTGAGGTTTAGGGAATCCAGTTTTATTTTGAGCATCCATGGGATGCCGGACCTCATGGAGGTAGAATCCAATGTGGTCTTCGATCCATTGGGGTGTCAGAAATGGCACAGGAGCACTATGGAGGAATAGAGTTGATTATACATCACGAGGGGACTATGAGTGTAGACACATGTTTGTGAACACTTGATTTGTTGAGTTTGGAAGAGTTGAGACTGAGATAGGAAATTCCTATAGTAGGGAGGCCCTTGAAGAATTTCTCCAGAACCTTTGAGACTGGGGGAGTCCGGATTGCATAGATCGATGTGGGATTTTCGATGCCATCTCTATGATTCGTTTGATATCTTGGGGATGATATTTGTTATGGTGGGTAGATTGTAAGAACCTAGGATATAATAATGTGTCAAAATCCTGGCCCTAATTGAATATTTGATTTGTGCTGAGAAAACTCGAAAAATTTGCGAGTTTTTGAAAAATTTCTAGTCTATACATCGTGTACTCTAAAGTACACACTATGTATGAGTTATGAATTTATCGGCCGTGTTCTTGCCGAGTTTATGTTGTGTGATGATTGTTTATGAATTTTTTACGTCACGGTATATAGTATTTCTCGACACGACGTGTATCCTTCTTTCAGCATAACTGCTGAGTTAAAGCCCTATGTCTACCCATGTGGCGCATCCAAGCCATGTGGCTACCTCTGATTATGTCAGAGTATGGACAAGGAAACTATAAGGCATCCAGTATTTTATACATGTCATGTATTTTTATTATTTTTTCGGTTAAATGAATTTGTGTCGCATCTTATTCCTAAAAACCATTTCTTCTTCCCCAACATCTGAACAGCTCCGCTCTGAAAAACGTAAGAACTTCCCTTGTCATATAATCCTCATTAGATTTTCTTTCGTTGATTCATATATGGAATTGGGATCACAACAGTATGGATAAAGACATGCACCATGATCTGTTCTTGATCATTTTTTCCACTCGTCATAGTTTCCATCCAAGTAGAATTACAGGGGGTTGAGGAAAATGTAAATATACAATGATCAGCTTTGAATTAGAGCTCGATATCAAACATTCCTATGTCTACAAATCTCAGTTAGGTGGTGCATACCATCATTCATTTTTGTGTAGACTTTTTTGTGTGGTTTCCTTTGGCATGTTTTTGGGTATTTTGAGAAAGGTTTTTCTATCTACTTTTGCGTATCGAAATGATTATATGACCCATGGGATGCCTTTGGGAATGCATTCTTCCCATTTTTCTTGAGCACTATCGGGCAACGTTCCATTTCTCATCAAGGAATTTTTTATAAGGGACGGAAAAATGGTTATAGTTGAATTTTATGATTTTGAACAATTGAGTTTAGTTTATTAAACCTTGATATGACTTGTTAGAGACTTTCATGATCCTAATACGTGTATGGGACAACTCATGGCTTGTGCAGTTAAACTTTTTATTGTGTGATTCATGTTTAATGTATTTCATTGTGATTATATATGTGATATGTGTCTTTTCATATTCTGGAACACTTGGGATTGTGTTGAGAATGGCTAAATATCCTTGAGTGATACTGGTCACAGGTTTGGCTTTGCTTGGGTAACATTTGGTGGTTCTGACCATGGGATTGGATGTCATGGACATTGAATTGAGGTAGTGTAAATGGCAGGTATAGAATGGGTTGGGTTACATGGATGGTAATGTCTTCAGACATGAGCGACAAGGTTTCAAGGGAATGAGGTGTAAAAGATGTTGTGTCTTGGGTACTACTTTTGGGATTTTCGCTCAGCTGGATCATTTAGTAGTGTGAAAACAAAGAGTCTCTGTGATGAGGTGGTTTGGATGACTCATGTGGGAAGAGGCATCTGTTAGTTGTGACTTATTTACTATTTTTTAGTGTTTCTTTTAATATAAATCCACATGGAAGGTGAGGACCCTTCAGGGGATAGTGTTGAGGCTATTAGTTTGGGGGTAGAGGCTTGCCATTATTTGAGGGCAGACATCGTTGCCCCTCAGGTTACTTTATTTGAGGAAAGACATCACTGCCCTTCTATTACGTATTTGAGGACATGTATCAATGTTCCTCCAAGTTTCTACTTCTTGGGAAAGCCTTTAGGATGTCGGTACATGATACACATGGTGTGAGGGGTGGCACATGGTGCCAGGCTACATGACAGAGATTCTGGCATTGGCCGAAGCAATTACACTCCATTGTGGCTGCGGAGCACCAATAGAGTTTGTGTTTAGTTGTGAGTTGTACAATTTATTGGTTTCCATATAACTTCATTTTTTTTTAAACACTTATATTTGGTACACACCATTAAGGGGTATCATTCTGTGATTTCTCTCACACCATGTATGGGCCCTTCTGGATGCATATAGACATTATGGATTTATGGTAGGAAAGAGGCCAACATCAAGAGTTGGACTCCTTTAGCTATTACATGAAGAAGGTATGGACTATGAGGTCTTTCTTATATTGAGTATACATTGTTTTGATTTATTTCATGTATCAGTATGCTTACTTTTTTTGTATCTTCTACGGATTCTTCATTGGTGCCCGTATTTATATACTGACATTCTATAGACACATTCTTTGTATGTTTAGTATTTACAATTACTATTTAGCATGTTGTTCTGTTACATCTGATGTTGTTGTTTATAATAATTTCTTCGAATATTTATTGTTATTGATTATGATTCTGCTATGCAGTTCTGTTTTGGGTCTGGTGAATCATTTATTTATGTTGCATGTTTTATATTATTGGTCAAACCAATACCATTATTATCCTCGAAGTTGGTATAACTTCCCCACTATACCTATCAGACCCTTACTGCTAGTCAGTATCATTTTGGTATTCGGGGAGGTTTCTAAGGTAGTAACCCCAACCCATTAAGCAATGTTCGGGTGAATTTCTGGGTTCAGTTCATTGCAATCCTAGTCACTTTTATTAATAATGGAACATAAATCTATAAATCTTCCTCCTTCCATTAAACAAGGTTCGTAAGAGAAGATATCATGATATATAATGTCAAATCATGAAGAGAATGTTAAAAAATACACTTACATGTTAAATATATCATATTCTATTTGGATATATGTTTAATGATTCTCCGATCCATTATTACATGGATCACTAAACTCAAACATAAAAAAAAAACTAAATAGTAGGGTGATCATATAAGATCTTTTTAGAAAACATCCACCAACACCAGGAAAAATCAAACATATCTAAATCACCAAGTTATTTTACTCCAAAAGTGACCAATGAATGTTTTATTATATCTCAAGGATGTAATTATATCCACTAAACTCATACAGTTTGTTCCATTACTTAGAGAATTGATGGGAACTTTGTTTATCAACATGTAATAACCTAAAATTTGTCAAGAACAAATTTACATCAGATGATACAATCTTTAATATTATTATCCCTATGAATCCAAGTATCCATTTTTCTATAGGTAATATTTATACCATGGTATCGTTATCCTCTATGTTTTACAAACACTCTAATGACTTAATATGTATTTCATTAAGAATGAGAAAATATCACATTATCATCAAGGTTAATAACCATTCCCATGGGATTTATAATCTACCAAACAAGAAAATTACTACATTCTCAACCCCTTTAAAAGGAATAAATTGAGGAAACACCAACCACCTTTCTGATGTATCATTTCACAGTCTAAGAGTCCCACCAATCTCAAATGATACACAAACAATGCCTAATCTCTAAAAAATAATGGATATCATTTTCAATGACAATTATTATTGAGTGGGATAACATAATCTACTTACAATTCATGGAAATTTCTTGTAACCAACTCTACCATTAGGCCATGTGTTAAAAGAGGACAAGGAATAGTCGAATAACCACTATGCTTACTATTAGAGAAATGGTCTTTTGCAACCTTAGTTAAGAGAGAATGTTACCATCTAAGGGGACATTGATGGAAATATTTAAACTACCCATATATGACAGTGAAAAATATTATTTACAATGATCTGATCTATTCATAAATATATATCACATCATTTTAGGTTAATATTAAATATAGTACAAAATAATAAATTTGTGAGTATTGTAAATGTTATTGTGTATTCTAAAACATGATAAATAATGTTTTTATTTTAAGAATGATAAAAAATATATCTCAAAAATATCTTCCCACATAGTAATCCTCCTTGAAATAACACATATAATACCTTTATTCATTAATGTTGGAAAGGAATCACTAGAAAGGGTGAACACATATGATCAATAAGGGTAAGAAGATCAGATATGGCTGATATAATATGAATGAACCTCTCATAAGGGAATGGAACCTTTAGATAAATAGTTGAAAACAATGACCTTCATATAATAGATCATAATATTATGTCATGCAATAAATATTGGATGTTTAAAAGACATAAATATTAATGTAATCATTGAGCATTGGATATGAGAATACAAAAATTTAAAAATTAATGGAATTATGGAATGAACGAAACAACATATATTCGTTTCTATAGTAGTCAATAATAATTTCCAATCCTATTATATTGGAAGGATTTCAATCCATAAATCAGTTTTATTCATAGTTCAATCCAAATGATATTTTAAAATAAAAAGACCCTTATGTAACTAGGTTCACTCACCATTCCTATTATATTTATATATTGAGATATAAATATTTATCCAATATATTAGAGAGATATATTGTCTCAACATTCATATATTGAAAATCATTGATATGTGCTCAAGAAAATAATAATAATTTAATTATATTAGATACCATAGAATGAAATAATATAGATTAAAAATTAATCACATTATAACCCCAGAAAAGAAATATTCTTCAAAAAACAATAATAATATTAGAACCCATGGATATTAATAGGATTTATACAAATATCATAATAGTGTAACATATAGAATATACCCATGTTTCATAATAATATACCATTTTATCAATGCGTAATATATTTAAAATTAAGTGGGTTGAATAATAATTTTATCATGCTATAATCCATTGAAGCAAAATGGGGTTTATAATCATCTTTTGAACAGAAACATAAATTTTTCCTTGAATGATTAAGAATGTTGTCCACAGATTGTATCCCTTGTGGAGCATTCATCACATAAATTTTTTTATCATAGTTTGACAAATATTTTGAAATATTATATTGATTTTTTTTTGAAAAAAATATTCTTTTTACTTGGGAAAAATACGTTTTCCAAAATAAATCATTAGAAACTGGTAATGAATTCTTTAATGATCATTTAAATTTTTTTTATGAAGAAAACATCCTTTACCCTTTGAGAAAAATTAGAACATGATTTTTTTTAAAAATAATCCACATTTTAAATACCCTTAAAAATTTATAATTGATGTTTAAAATAAAATAATCTTCATTATGGTTGAAATATTTTCTATGTTGTACATATTAAAAAATATTCATATCAAATTTTCTGTAAAATCCAAATAATACTTGTTTGGAAAAAGACATTTAGATTCCCTTTAGAACACATTTTAAAATTATCAAAAATTGTTTACAATCCTTCAAAAATTTTGGGATAAATTTAAAACATTTTTAGAATATTTTGATAAAACATAGATTTGAATGAAAAATGAGGTTCTTATCGATTTGAAAAATAAAAGAGAGTATTTATTATAAACATTATTTTTAACTCCAAGGTACTTTAATGGTGGAAAAAGTTTTGTAAATAAGTATTCTAAAAAAATAAAATTAGTCAAATATTATAAATGATTTTTTTGAGAGATATATCAAAATATTTATTTATTGGGAGAAGAATTATAAACAATCCTGCTATACGATGAGATTGTAAAATAAAAATCCATTATGCTTTAACTACATTGAATAATATTCCAAATTAAATAATGATATTAAATGAAACATATAACATAATGATAATGTATTAATTTATTATATACAATGTCAATGGTGATTTATATACAACCAATAAAATAATTTAGGAGCGTACCGCAACATATGTCTAAATAATTGAAAATTGAAGAAAAAAACCTATACAACTTTCATATAATCGGAACAATAAACCCCATTAAAGAGAGGCCGCAAAATTTATTTTTAAATACTAATATTTTTCATGGGAATTAATTTAAAATAAAATCATGATAATTATATGTACCACATAAAATAAAATGGTGGTGTTAGTGGAATTTGTCTCAGAGAAGGAAAATGATAAACGAGAATTAAATACCATAATTCTCAACTACTATCATACCAGTTCAAACCCATATTATAATAAAAAAATGCGTATTATATATATATTTAATAAAAATATTTTTATATTTCATAAAATATATTATTTAATTTTGACCTTGTATCATCCATTTATTAATATATTTTAGAAAAAATTTCATTTCAGGTAAAAAATTCTTCATTTTTAGGTGTTATTCGGATTTTATTTTTGTTCCTCTTTATTGATAGTGGTTCAATTAAATTTAGAATTTAAAATTGTATATTATATATATATATTCATTATATATTTATTTATTCATTATATATTTATATATCGATATCAAATAATGTTATATGTAAAAAATGAAATATATATTTTATGGAGATGATAGATTGTACGTATGCATGAAAGTTGTTTCAATTATATAAATAGATGAAATTAATGGATTTTATATTATAATTGATTTTATAATAGTCAATAATATTACTCATATATCAATTTTTCATTTAATATATCCTTTTTACATTATTTTATAAGCCTCGGTGAAAAACAAATCATGTCTCTTTATTGGGAAGTAATCCACAATACACATGTATATCATTAATGTATCCCCCATGGAATAGAATGGAAGAAATTATATGTTTTATAAAAATTACATATATATATTTATTTAAAAATTAACATTTATTTCTAAATTTAATCTATCATAATTGTCATCCAAGAAAACTAGATATGGAAATCATGTTACATCAGTTCACTAGGCAATATTCCACCGTACAGTTGAGGGAAATGATTGCTTTCTAATTGGTTGGATGTTTTGAAGTTAGTTGTCTTATAATAATTTCATTAGTGTAATTATATCATAAATAATATATATAATAATAAAACTAATCATTATATCTAAACATTATAGGTTTTTGTTGAAAATGTATTACATCGTTTCATATAGTGTTCATTAACCATACAGACGACTGATGATTAAATTTCCATTTAAAAGAAGATGATATAGAGTTATGTTTTGGAACTAACATGATTACATCTCATTATAAGTAATATACTAATGATATTCTGTAACTCCCTCAGTTTTTTGTTAATTTTCTTCGAATTAATTTATACTTTTTTATATTTTTCACATTACATAACATTGAATACATATTTTTTAATTATAGAAAAGAAACATGTTTTTATTATGTTTTAAGACATAGGATGTTACTCATCCAGTATAGGTAAAACTGACATGGCTTCAATTACATGCAATAGTGACTTTCTCTGAAAAAACTCTTTATTATTATATTAATTTAAAATAAGATAGTTATAATATAACAATTAAATATCATAATATTAATTGTAATTACAAATTTTTAAATCATATTTATAATTTTTTCAGATAAATAAACCATATGTAAAATTATATATATTTTTACAGTCTTTATATATTAAAAAACTATTTTCTAAAAGAACAAGTTTTTATCTTCCTCTAAGAATAATAAAAATATTAATTTCAGACACTATTAAAAAATGAATAAAAAAAATTTGAATTCACAATAACTATATTACCTTATAATAATTTTTTTATTATTCTAAGAAGTTTAATTTTTCGATTAAAGGTGCATAATACAGAATTGTTGTCAAAAAGTCTCTTTTTTTAAATAACATTAATACATAAAATTTAATTTTAAAGTAAAAATAGATAAATTGTACATATATTAATTCAATATATACAATTGTACAAATTTTAATATTTCAATTAGATTTAATAATTATTGAACTTTAGAATGCTCTTTATACCCGCCTTCTCGCCGTATGAGTAGGATTAGAATTATACTTAAATTTTCTGTTTCTCTGAATAGAGTTATAAAAAATAGACTTACATGGTAGTAATAAATATGATATTTATAATCTAATAGTATCATCATAATTTTTCGATATTATGAATAGTATATTTCGTAATTTTTTTAAAACTGTTAAGGATGAATTTGGTAATTAAATGTATATATAATATTATATTGTTATAAAATTTACCAAACTCTGTTAAAAATTTCATGGGATGAGTGGGTTTGGAATAAAATAATCATTATGTAGAAATTATATGTTTTGATGACACTTGTTTATATTTTTGACATTTATTAAATATTATATAAAGATAATTTAAAAATGTAAAACTCATGTTTTTAATAAATACAACACTTATTTTATAATGTTATATTGAAGATAAATTAAAATATAAACATTGCATTGAAATATATAATGTTATCTTCATAATGAAATTTTATTTATAACTTTTAGGGATAAAATATTTAAAATAAATGGTAACATAATGATTATGTATTAATTTATTAACTAATTAAGTGATCAAATAAATGACGTTAGAAATATTAATATAAATATAATTTTCATTTATTAATGTAATCCTAGAATTTTATAGGTGACTTTGAAATTTTATGTGTATATTAAATGATTTTCATCAAATGCATCATTTTGATTGTATTTTATTTAAAGCTATTATTGGGAATATTGTCAAAATTGAGAGTAATAATATTTTATAAAAAAATATTTTTATTAAATTAATTAAAACACATTAAAATTTTATAAAAATGATTATTATAGGGTCTAAAATGTAATGAATTTAGAATTTATTTACAATTTCCCACAAAAAGGTAATAATTAATAACCATTTAATATATAAAATTCAGTAACCATAATTAATATTACAACAAATTAATTGAGGGAAAATCATATTGATAATCTTTAAAATAGAACCAAATAATTGTCAAAATAAATTGGATGAAGAAGATTCAACCCTTATTAAAATAATATCAAATTAATGCTTTTTAATTGAAACTACTATATCAAAATAACTATTAAATGATTTAATGTCAAGCATAGTTTAAAAAAATATAACACTTTATATTTATTATCATTTCTTGTGTCCACATAGTGATGAAGTCAATGTATGGAAGAATAAAAATGTCTATTTTGCTAAAAATGAAATTAATTTCACAATATATTTTTATTTGAAATTTTTATAAATTAATTATTTATCACACATGATTCATTAATGTTATGAAACTATTTATATAATTTAAAAAAAGATACGTATTGGATTTTAATAATATTACTTTTGGGAAATTTTAAATGAATAAATGTTTTTAATTAATTTTATAGATATAAAATATGAATGATAGATGCATGTATCAATTATATTAGAATTCACAGATTTCCAGATTTATTTAAATCCATATTAAATAAATAATAACAAATTAAAAATAATGAAAATTTATTTAAATAATATAATATAAAATTATTTAAAAACACAAAAAATGATAAATAATCACAAAGTGGATATGATATGGTTGAAAATGTCACACCCCATTCATTTGTATCTAATTTTCATGTTTTTTGATATCTAATAGCCTTATTATATTTTAATATTTTTTGTATTTGCAAAGGTGCCCCTCACCTAAATTATAAAAGGGAATCTCCTCCTACACATTCCCACACCACATTGAGGCCTCAATCCCAACCATAACCTACCCAATTCCATAATCAACTTACATAGTAATATTCTATAGGTGGTGATATTCTCCAAAGTCCATATCTAGTGATCATAAGAGGAAATCTTGAGGGATATTGTTGATGAATAGACTTTCAAACACATACAGTGGGAATCATACCTAAGTTAAGAATTAATTCCAAAATATCATCATTATATATATTGTATATATGTATATATCTACTTTGAAATAATTATCTTCCATATACATTTATCTTAAAAAATTTATCAAAAATATTTTTATAATTCATCTAAATTATTTTAACACAATTTTACATATATATCCCATTTTTCTAATTGATTTGAAAGGAATATATCCCTATATTCCTAAGGAGGTAATTTATAACACATCCAGAAGAGGTGTCTAAAGAATGTATTTTTAAATTATAACAAATTAAAACATTTTTATTCATTCATGACACATTATTGTATGCAATCTTCCCTAATAATCTTATAGTATTATTTTAAAATAAAATGAATTATTATAAAATTAACAGACATTTCAAGAAAAAAATACTTTCAAATAAGAAAGTATATTTTACACAATAATTGTTTTCAATTGATCCTTCAAACTTATTTTCCATATAAGGAAATATTATTTGATTTTATTTTGTTTTAAAAGGAATAAGATTCAATTTTTCCATTCCTATTCATTATATGAATGGTTTATGTTTATGATGGAATGATATTTATGAAACCCAGTTCATTTCAATGGGTTATATTATATTTTCATGATATTTAAGAAACCATTTTCATTTCATAGGCTCTAATTTGATTAATTATTTATTTTCATTTAAATTTTTTGGGTATGGTGTCATTATAAGATGTGTGAAACCTGTATCTACCTCTAATTAATTTAGTATTTATTTATAGCTCATTAGATATACATAAAGGACCCAATCTCGTATGGTGCTCCATGGAATGATCCATGACAACTGAAATGGTTATGGTAGCAAAAATGTCTACCACGATGGTTATGATACAGAACTGTGACTGCCAAGATGGTAATGTGGGTGAACCGCGACTACCTAGATGTTCTGGGGAGTGATCACATACTACTAATATGACATTGGAACTATGCATTGACTACTATGGAAATCATTATATTTTCTTATCTGTATGCCACAAATTCAATACCATATTCTTATATTATGGTTTCTGGGATTGATATATTTATTTCATTATGATTCATGACATATCAACTAAAAGTATTTGTTCCATGATTACTAATCACGATCATTGAAAAATTCCATATGTTCATCTATATTCTAAATCACAATCTCATACACTTATGGTTACGATTATGTTAACATGTCTCCCTTGTTCAACCTTACTGAGTATCTATGATCACCATTTTCTTATTTTTTATTTTACATAGGTTATAAATAATGTTTTTAGTTAGGGTTTCTAATGGATAAGCTCATTATAAGATATGTTGAATATATTTAACCATATTTGAGGAATATAATCCATGTTTCCAAAGGAATTAAAATAATATGTTCTTTCAGTATGTGTCTGTGTAATGTATTATGTATACTGAAAATGTGAGATAATGTGTATTTATGAAATAACCAGAACTCTATAGTAGTTATCAGAGATAATGATTGGTCAACATTGGTATCATAGATCAAGAATCATTAGTTATATAACATGTAATGATAATAGGATTTTGTTCGGGGATTTCTCTATGGATATGTTTATAGTCGAGGGAAATTCATGGAACTTATGATAGATTGTGTGATTTTATAGTATTGAATACTTTTCTTGATGCTAAATGAGGATATGGATATTAAACATGTGTACCTAGTGGTAACAAATATGACAATGTGCATCAAGGTTGACTCAGTGTAACATGGAGCACAATAACTTGGTTTACTACACACATGGTTTGACACTCCGAATAGATTTTCTTTGGAAATACAAAATATATTTATGAACAATAATATAAGATTTATATAGAATAAGATTATGAATAAAATAGGATTAAAATATAGTTTCAATAATTAATTAATTAATTAGGATTCATTAATGATATATTATATTATAACATATTTTATGTTTATGTGGTTTTATATTATGATAAGTGTTCCAAAACATTTTATTTTTGGTTTTATTCAATAGAGGGAACTAGAATTAATTGGGATAAAATTGAATGATTTATATTTGGTAAGCGTGGGAATAATTATAATTGATTTCTTTTGTAGAAATATCATGACGATAATTATCATGGTCTTCATGTATTTGTTATACTATTTATGGTAAGGATACTATTCATTACATTTTAAATGTATAAGATATTCTTAAAGAATTATTATTATTATTATTATTATTATTATTAAATTTATGAATCATGATTAGATTGATGTTGTGGGGCCATAAGAAATAATTCATACTTCCAATTTTATAATAATTTATTAAGGACTATGATGATAAATCCATTGTAATTTTTTAAGAATTATATTGGATAACTCATGTTTATTTGTTTTGGAATTACAATGTTATGTTATAAAAATAAGGAAATATATATAAGTTTTTAATAATTTTATTCCTTGAGGATTGAATAGGATATGTTGAATGGTGAAGACTATATAGAAAAATGATTTAAAGTAATGGTAATTATTTTTTAAAATAACTAAAGGTAACCTTGAAGGTATTTATGATGTTGGTATAATTGTGTTTATCTTTGATAATGAGTTGATTGAATTTCATAATGTAAATTAGATAATATTTATGACCTCATAACTGATAAAGGATTTGTTGAGAATATAGAGTATTGTAATCATGTATGAATTTTAAAACCTCCTGGATATTGGGAATATATCCATTAAACATGGGAATAAGTATGGATTCATTTTTTCTAGAAGGATTTATAGTAATTCAGGTTATAATAATGACTCAATAGACTATATGATTAGTGTATTCACATATTTGGAATGTGATAACCAAGATCCATACTGTGTTATATAGGGGATAAATGTAAAGTATATTTCATGATCTTCATTATAATGATTTTATGGTTATTTTTTAGAGGTTTTATATGGTTAAGTATACCTAGAATGTTTTAGTTAAGCTTTTGATGTAATTTGTGAGATTAGAGTATTGTCTCACCATAGACAGATTTAGGAAAATTTATAACATGTGCTAAAAATATTTTTGTGATATAGATAGATGGAATGACCTGTGATTAAATTAATAGAACTCATGATATGTTAATCCTTGAAGAATGACATATTCCTCATTATTTATTAGAAATGATGGAGAAGATTAAATTTTTCAAGTCACAACAAAGGATGGGATTGTTTTAAAACCATGAAAATTTATATTCCCCAAATAATTATATAACCCCTGAGAATGGGTCTTGAAGTATATAATATTTTACTGGCATATTCCATTCATATTAATAAAATTACCTCATAGATTATCAGATATTTACAGTATTTTTATTTTTCAATTTTTCCATATCATGTTCTGTATTAATCTCCATCAGAATATGATAGTCATATTTCTCTCCCATATTCATGTTTACACTTCGCACCTAGGTTATCCAATGTGAAAATATATTTATATGATACTTTGTATAACCATTATATTTCCAAATTTTAGGATTATATATAATTTATTTTAAAGATATGGGTTTCTATGAATGTATCTTTCAAATATTAGACATTTTATATCCCAGATGAATTTTTGAGGGAGAAATTCATTTTAATGGGGGTAGAATGTAACACCCCAAGATTTTGGTAAATAGTTTTTGGGAATTTATTTTATATTTATGGTATTTTTCACTTCTTAAAATAATGAATATTGATTTTTTGAGTATATAAATAAACTTTGTATGGATAAATTTATACATAAAACCATGTTATTATTGTGCCACAATCAACACCGACTTGACTTGTGTTTTTTGCAACACTGGTTTTATGAGAAAAAACACATTGTTATTGTAATTATTTAAAATGAGATAGTTATGTTATAGCGATTAGACATAGTAATATGAATATTTAGTAAAAATTATTAAATCTTATTTATAATATTTTTATAGAAATAATATAATAAAAAGAAATTTATAATTTTTCATAATGTTCGTTTATATTTAGAATTAATATTTTCATAATGGAACTTCTTTTTATGTCCTTATGTGAACAATAATAAAATTAATTATAGACACTAATAGAAATTTAATTCAATAAAAACATTATTTTTTAATTCACAATGTAAAATTTAACTCTGAGTGAATATTTAATATTTTTCTAAGAAGTATCATTTTTCAATAAATACTAAAAACAATACAATGTATTTAAAAACTGCCTTTTCATTTAAATACATATTATATATGAAATTTTTTTAATGATAAAATAACTCAATTATAAATATATAAATCCAATATAGTTCATTGGAATTATTTTTCTTTGGATGTTCGATATAAAAAATTATTAATCTTTATGACATTCCTTTTAGCTGCCTTCTCGCCACATCAACCAGATTAGAGTTAAACATAATTTTCAACTTTATTATAATTTAATGTCAATAATAAAATAAACATGGTTAAAATAATTATGATTTTTGGATTATAATAAGGTAATTTTTTTGGATAATATGAATATTATCTTTATTAAATTTTCTATTTACCACAGTTATGGGTAAATTAAGTAATTAAATTTAATAAAATATAATATAATAAAATTATAGTAATAGTCATAATAATCTAATTGTTTAATTGGGATTTTACGAAAATCATCCATAACTAGAAACCTTATCATTTTTCAGACAGTTAGGTACGAATATTAAATTTAATATATTTTATTTAAAGATAATTTAAAATTTCCATAGTCATACTTTAAATATATGTAATATATACAATATAGGTTTATAGAGAAGTTAAATAAGACAATAAATACTTTTGTGGAATTATATAATGTTATTATACATCTAGATAACTTATTTATAATTTTTAGACATAATGTTATTATCATAAATGCTGACACAATGATTATGAAATAATTTTTTAATTAATTAATGGGTTAAATAAATGATGATAAATTATTAATATGCATATAATTTTAATTAAATAAGCTATAGAACAGATTTTATAGGTTAATATTACATTTTATCTTTGTATTATTTGAATTTTTTTAAAAGGATATTAATGTTTTAATTTTATTCAATGATAATGTTATGAATATTTTACAAAATTACAATGATGATATTTTATAAAAATAAAATATTATTAAATTAATTGTAAATGATAAATAATTTTTGAAAAATACAAGGAGATCATTATGAGATCTAATATTTCATTAAATGTGCATTTATGGATTATTGACCTCATGTATTTAATAATTTATTACCTCTTAATTTTTAAAATGTTGTTAGAACAATAAAATTTTATAATAGATTAATTAAGGGTAAATCAATATGATAGAGTTTAAAATAAAACCAAACATGTAAAAATTTTATTAGATGAAGAGGACTCAATCCATATAAACGTAATATAAAGATAATATTGTTTAATGGACTGTATTCTCTGAAAATAACTTTTATCTAATTTAATGTCAATGATTTTTACAAAATATCACTCTCATATATTTCATAAATTTAATGTGTCCATATCGGGGAAAAATGGAAGAAAAAATAAAAATGTATATTTTGATTATAAATAAATTATTATATTATATTATATTTTTTTATTTTTTAGAACATGTATAGTTACTTTATATGATTCATTAAATTTATTAAAATAATATATATTTAATTTAGAGAAAATTATACAAATAAGTTTAATATTATTATTTTTGATATATTTTGGATGAATTAAAGTTTCTAAAGAACATTGTAGTTTAATAAGATTTATTATAGAAGTTTGAAGCCATTAGATTATAATTACCATTTTAAATTTATGTATTAAATAAAAATTCAGTTAATAGTATAAAATTTGAAAATAATAATATTTTTTTGTATTATTATATTCATAAATTATTTTAATAACAAAAAATGATAAAAAATATAAATGGGGATATGATATGGTCTAAATCTCAGACCCAATTCATTTGGATCACATTTGGAATTTTTTGGATCTAGAATAACCTTATAATATTTTAGTATTTTGTGTATCTCACAATGTTCACCTAACCTCAACTATTAAAGGGAACATTGTCCCTCACTACATCACACCACTTGGAGCCTTCATGTTGGAAAATCCCCTACCCAATTCCTTTTTCATCTACCCATGTTACATTACAGAGGTGCTTTTATTCTCAAAATACCAAATCTAGTGTCTCTAAGAGGATATCTAGTGGGAGATCATTGATGAAGAGGATTTTAAGACTGCTAAATAGGGAATCTGACCTAAGGCAAGGGTTTATTTATCAATCTTCTTATTATCATGATTATTTATACATTAGTATCTACTAGGATATATTTATCTTCCATTTCTTTATTTCATAAAATTGAATTCAAAAATATTTGTACTATTCTTCTACAAATTTTTAAAGTCATTTTTACTAATGTATTACTTTTTATTAAAGGAGTTTGATGGAATATTATTGTGTTTTCCTAATGAGGTACTGTTGGAATTTTTTAAAAAAAAATTATGAAATGAATTTATTTTAACATATGTGACCTGAAACTGTTTGTATTCATTGCTAACAACATATTTTTTTGAAGCTTCCTTTACTATAATATATGGTTATTTTTTTAAAAATGATTTATTTTAAAATAAAATTACATTTCATGTAATGGAATTTTTTTAAGATGAAAGGATATTTTCCTTAATAACTTTTTTCAAGTGATATCTGAAAATAATTTTCTATATAAGATAACATGATTTTATGTTTTCTATGTTTTACTGGTGGTATGATTATGAATCACAGTTCATTCTGTGGGTTATGATATGATAAATAATTTATGATCTTGTGAGACTCATATGTATGATTTCATCATTAGATGGGTGGGGCCTATTTGTCCCTCTAATGCCTTAGGTACTGATTATTATGTTAGGAGATAGACAAATAGAAGTAGTCTTCTAATATGGTTATGGGAGTGAAACATGACAACCAAGATGGATATGGGAGTGACCCAAGACCACCAAGACATTTATTGGAGTGAACCATGACTAGAATGATTATATATGGAGTGATTCCATCTTACTAATATGTCATGGGATGCTAGGAATTGGCCCATATAGAAATAATTGTGTTTTATTACGTGTTTTTCACAAATTCTTATTATTATTATAATTTATGATTTCATGGATTATGTCATTTATTTCTTTATGGTTCATGACATATGAACCCCCAATATTTATTAAGTGATTCCTATTTATGATCATTGACATGAGGGGTATGTTCCTCTATTTTCATGATCATGATATCATACCATAACACTCATGGTTATGTATAAATTACCCCAATGTTAACCATTACTAATTACTGCTAATTATTCCTAATTTAGTACTAATTATTAGTATTTATTACTAATTATTAGTTTTTTTTACTAATTATTACTATTTGTTACTAATTATTACAAATTATTGCTAATTTTTACAGTCTATAACTAATTATTACGATTTATTACTAATTATTAAAATTTATTACAATTTATTATTAATTATTGATAATTATAGCTAATTATTTCTAATTATTGAAAATTATTACCAATTTATGCCAATTATTCTTAATTATTGCTAATTGTTACTAATTATTGCTAATTATTACTAATTATTAGTAATTATTACTAATTATAAGTATTCATTCCCCATTATTTGTAATTGTTCCTAATTATTACTAATTATTCATACTTTTTAATATTTGTTTTTATTTATTACTAATTATTGCTATTTATTTCCATTTATTGCTAATTATTTCTAATTATTTCTAATAAAGTATATTTATTTGTATTTATTTCTAATTATTTCTAATTATTCCTAATTTTTGCTAATTATTAGAATTTATTAGTAATTATATTAATTATTAGTATTTATTACTAATTATTACAGTTTATTACTAATTATTACAATTTATTTCTAACTATTACAATTTATTACTAATTATTATAAATTATTCCTAATTATTTTTACTAATTCTAAATTATTACTAATTATTCATATTTATTAATAATTATTACTATTTTTTACTATTTATTGCTATATATTCCTAATTATTTCTATTTATTACTAATTATGGATAATTATTGCTAATTATTGCTAATTATTCATAATTATTGCTAATTATTCTTAATTAATGCTAATTATTGCTAATTAATGTTATTAATTTTTAATTACTACTACTTATTCCAAATTATTAGTATATATTGCTAATTATTAGAAATTATTAGTAATTATTAGTAATTATTACTAATTATAACAATTTATTACTAAATATTACAATTTATTACTAATTATTATTAATTATTTCAAATTTTTGCTATTTATTAGTAATTATTGTGAATTATTATTAATTATTGCTAATTATTATTAATTATTGCTAATTATTACTAATTATTATTAGTTATTCCTTATATTCCCAAATTATTACTAATTATTCCTAATTATTCCTAATTATTCCTAATTATTACTAATTCTTCGTATTTATTAATATTTATTACTAATTATTATTAATTACTACAAATTAAATATATACATTTCTAATCATCATTAATAATTAATAATTTCTACTATTTATTATAAATTAATACTACAAATATCAATTTATTAGTACAACTAAATACTAATGACAAAACAATATAAATTCAGTTTAATTACAACTAATCAACAATAAAAAATTCAACATAAAAAATGAAATAAATAATAAATTGAAAAAACATAAATACCTTTAAGACTAATTGTATGTTGATGAATACGACTTCACAACTTCTTCGTGAACAAAAAAACTAACATAGAAAAATACTCTCTCTAAAATCAGAATTTAAAGAGAAACATGATCTAAAATTAGAGAGGAATGAGAAGAAAACCGGAAAGGAGTATATATAGGTTGGATTATTTGCAACGGGAGTATTTGCCAAGGGTATCCCGTCGCAAAGAGTATCTTTTGCGACGGGACCCATCGCAAATACCTACGCCCGCGTTAATTACTTTTGGTGGTTAAAAAGTTATTTGTGATGGGACCCGTCGAACATAGTCTCTACCGACACACCTTCTGTGACGAGACGATATCCCGTCATAGAAGGCTATAAACCACCGCTGGTTATTTGTGACGAGCCCTGTCGGAAAAGGTGTCCCATCACAAAAAGCTATAAACTACCGCCGGTTATTTGTGACGGGGCCCGTCGCAAATAAATAACAATTTACGACGACAGTATCCCATCGTCGTAAATAACCTTCGCGCGGTTTGGTGTGCTATCTACTCCAAACAATTCGCTATGAGAGACAAAATTTTGTCGCAAAAGGCCTGTCTCAAAAAGAAGTTTTTCCCATAGTGATAATATCCATATTATTTACATTAAATCACTAATTAATCACTTGGTGGAAATTTATTCTCATCTATTGCCTTAACCACACATTACATATCCCCTCTAAAATAAAATTCTTTTCACCACAATTCATTCTTCTAAAACAACTTATCATTTCATTGAGACATTACATTGAGATATTCGTATCACATTATTGACATATAGGAAGCCAAATCTTCTTCTCTCCATAGTCCTACCACCCAATCTCTTGGTGAACTATATCATTATATTCATTGGTGCTTCTGGGAGATTTTTTATGTGAGTGTGGTTAAGCATGTATCATGATAAATGATTATTCATAATTGCAATATCCTTCACTGTAGTCATCACCGCATTTTTATTCTCATCGAAACATTTTCCATCATTTCAATTTTAATATTTTTCTTTCTAGTTCATGTCATTGATTTAAAAAAAATCTTACTTTGAGTAACAATATTCACAGTAAAAAACTATATAATCATTATAAATAATTTATAATATATCTAAATCATGAACATTTTTATTTAAAATAAGAAATTTTAGGTTTATTATAGGACATTAATATTTATTATTCAAATCATACAGTATTTCCTATAACGAGTCCTTGAATTTCAAATGCATATCCCCTGAGAGTGTCAAACCAGGAATACAGGATGACCCATGTTCATATATGAGGTAATTATTAGTAATTCCTAATAAACCACTATTAGAGTTACTAACCCCATTTACCTCATTTCTAGAAAAAAATTCCACTGTTAGTACCTAGAAATGGGTTTATTTCTAGTAAAACCACACTACATTAATAACAATAACATGCGATATTTTCTTATTCTTAGGTTTATCCATATTATTGTCATGAAATTTAATTCTTCCATTTATCCAATTGATTACATAAACCAATCCTATGATTCCAAATATAATGACCCATGTTTTTCATACATAAATCCAACACCATTATTGAAGAATATTAATTACATTACACAGATATATTCCAAAGGACAAGAAAAGTTTAGTTTATTTGGAAACTAATAAAATAATAATGTAAATTTTTTTTTGATATTAAATATCTTCTAAAAATCACATCCAAATTAACATTCAAAATTTTAAAAAAAATACATAATATATTTCATCATAAACTAGTGAAAATAAATAGGAGAATGGGTGATCTTAGTTTCTTTATAAGGGAAAGAAATTTTGATATCAATGATCACATAATAAATAAATTACCATAAAGGTATGTGAAAATGTTCCTTATTTTTTTTAAAATATACCCTTCATATCATAGATAATAAAAATAATACATAGAAGAAATCATGGAAGTTAATAAGACATGAATTATAATAGAATCAGATCATATAATCCATTAGATCATAACAGAGTCATATAACCTTGAATTATGGCATGAATAGATAAGTAAAAAGTAATTTTTATAATATTTTATTGACACTTACAAAGATATAACATTTTAATTCGTCCACTCACAAACAATTTAAGTATCCACAGACCACTCCCAAGATAAAAGTAGTATAAATACTCCCTTATTAATATGGGTTCAGTCCTCATTCCAATCCCACTAATCCCAAGAGATATAATTCATTATCTAATTCAATATTGATATGTATTGGTTCCTCAAATAAAATAACGAAAAAATGCATATACATGACCCAAGAGAATAATAAATTCATCAAATACAAGAAAATAAGATTAAATATGATTCATTAAACATTTATAATATTAGAACCCATGAAATGAAATTTTCATCAAAGAGCATCCATCATATCAGAACCCATGATATGAAATGGGTTCTATAAACATTTATTCATCATATAACACATGTAAATGATACAATATTCATAATTATTTGTCCTTATATAATAGTATTTCACATAGAAACATAAATACTATTCATGTTAACTTTAATCCAGAATAACAAGTGGAAAAAATGTATTTTATGAACATCATATCATTGTATACATATATTATTTAGAGAGCTGATATGAATTGTTTTTTTGGATAACTTCCCTAGTAAATCATTTGTTACATAAAAATACATTATATTATGTGGAAAATGATTTTATAATATTACATGGAAGAATAATTGAAGAAAATTACTTTTCCTCCATGATAATTAATTTTTAAAACATAAAACATTTTCACAAACATTTAATTGATATTAACCTTGGAAACATATGGATAAAATATTTAAGATCATTTAAAACTTATTTTTTGGAAAAAGTAATTTCTATTTTAATTTATTCTTTAGAATAATTATTTGAAATCTTCCTTTAAAAAATATATTATAAGAATCAATGGAAATATTATCAAATAGGGTGGACACTCCATTTAAGCTATAAATTATAAAACAATGATTCCATTCAAATTATATTTATAATTCAAATGAGTAATTATCAGATAATGACATGAATATTATATTTATATATATTTATAAAATATAAAATATATGTAAAAATGGATTAAGACCCTCATTTGGGAATTTTACAACATTTCTAAAACTATTTATTGAAAACATGGAAATAGATTAGAAACAATAATTTGATCGAGGAGTGGAATAATTTTGTTTTTGTAAAAAATATTCTGAACTATTGAGTGCATCAGAAGATGAAAATTAATATATATCACATGTTTTTATAGCATAAGTAGATGAGAATAAAATATATTATTTACTTGATTGATATATCATAATATCTCATTATTGGAATAATAATTCTAAAAACCCTGGAAAATGATGAGAATAAAAAGTAAAACACATCCAATTTGGTAAAATTAAATAATAATTACTAGGAAATAAAAATATGAAATGAAAAATATCATATCATTATAATAATATAATTCATTAAAATTTTCCTGGTTTATATGTGTTTTTCTCATAAAATAAGAAAGGTGTGTAACATGACATATAATTCAATGAAGGCATATTGAGAAAAACAATTCCCATTTCACTTTATTAAAATTTCATCCATAAACCCCAAGAAGGATAGATAATTAAATGGATATATAAATACGAAAATATTTTTGGAGAATAATCATAGAATAAATTAATGTGTAGAATTTACATTACATAAAAAAATATATGTGGTAAATATGGTATTTCTCTCACCAAAATAAAAATGGATAACAAAATATTTTTCTATAAGTACTGATTTCCTTAATACAAATTTGATATTCCTTTATAATAAATATATTTTTAACATAAATATTATATATAAATCTACTTATATATATCATACCATATTTTATTTATGTACAACTTTTTATTTCTATGTTATTTATAATTCCTTGTTAAAATTATGTTTCGAGTAATAACTACTACATTTTTAACGATTTTTTTGGTTTAGTATTCTCAACATTATTACTTTTTTCAAGGTTCGATTATCTCAAAAATTTTAACTGTCATATTTATATAATATATATTAATAATATATGTATTCATAGTGATCCATAAAAGTTATAGATACAAAGTGTTATACACTATTCTTGAGAAAGTAGGTCATACATACACTTAAATGATGTATCCATTTTATCAACATATGAAATCATGGATAGGTAAATAGTAAATAATAATTAAAGATTCATAATTATTATAAATATATATTACATATTCAATAAATTTATACTTATTTTTTCTATGAAAATGATTTGGGAAATATTAATTGTGTTGTATTACAAGGTGGAATTCCATCTCCCATAGAAACAACCATATAATAAACCCCATGTAATAAAATGAAACAATGTTTATTTGTAATAATTAATAAATATATATAATTATGTAAAAATATATTATATATTCATTTAATATATCCTTACTTCTATCAATTTAAAATAAAAATGTAAAACATTTCACATCTGTTCATGATGTGGTGTATACTGAAGGGATGATATTGATTTCCAACAGGTTGGTAGGTAAGGTATAGAAAATGGTAATAAAAATAAAGAGGACTAATAATATAATAAATATCATATATAATTATTGGATTGATCATTTTATCCATCCATGAGAGTTGATAATGGAAAAATATTAACAACGGTTCGAGAGGCTGTAGTCCGCCTTATACACAAGTGATGAATTTATATCCTATTTGGTCGAATTGGATATATATAAATGTTTTTTCATTAAAATAATAATATAAAATTATATATAAGATAAGGGTTTATTATATCATTGTTATTTTTTAATAATTTAAGGAGTTGGAAGAAAAAAAAATAAGACACTCAGTTAGGGAAGTTACCACTTCTTCGGACTACATCTTTTTATTTTCACTAAATTCCTTTCAAGATGTGTTTAAAAAAAGGATTATAATATAATAGGAGGGAATCAATTTTATTTATTTGGGAAGTTATTTTAGTAAATTAATTATATTTTTAGTGTAAAGAAAAGAAGTTATGGGGTGTCTTTTATATATGTTGTAGGTATCACACTTGTAATTTTTTAAAATAAGAAGGTGTTCCCATGTTTTTCACATTTTACAAGGCCCAAAAAAGGGTAAATATATAACCATATCGGTGATAAGGTAAAATATTTTCAATACAATTGGTGTTGTAAAATTCCATAAGTCATTATACAACTAATCGTTTCAGTTTAACCCCAGGTTAACTCATTTTTTTCTAAACATTACAATTAATTTTTTAATACATATCCCATTAATAATGATTTAAAATTAGCCTTACCATGTTATAAAATATAAATTCATCTTATTATAAATATTAAATCCATTTTCCCAAGTAAAATTCACAGAATTGTAAACATTAATTTTTAAATTAATCATGCAGGAATTATAAAATACTATTTATATATCAAGATGTTAATTTTTCTATAAAATGATACTTCTATATTAACATGTGATTAGTATTAATAATTATATGGTTTTAAATTATTATTTATCAATATATAATATATAAATTTAATTTTGAAAATTATTTCTTTGGTTCTTTTTAATTAATTTTTAAATATAGTCATTATGATTTTAAAACTGTTTTTAGAAAGGTTATATTTTTTAAACCCTAAAATATAATTATATTAAAATATAATAGAATGCTAATTAAAAAGTAATTATTTATATTTTATTTATCTAAGTAGAATATAGGTTTTTTAAAACATATTAACATTATTTTAGGACATTATATTTATTTAATTTGTTGAAATAATGTTACAATTTTTTTCAAGAAGTTGTATTTTCACTTGTAAGTGAAAAAAATATTTTTTAAATAATAAAATAATTTAATCCTACGAAAATATTTATAATATAATATCAAAAATTAATTTTTTCTGAATTCATTTGTTGAACGTTTGAATTTTTTTTTTCAAAATAGTTTTGAGAAATGTAATAAAACAACATTTTGTAATTATATTTTTTAATAATAAAATTGAATTTAGTATTATATCGTACCTAGAGAACACATTATAAAAATTTTGACAAATTTTATTCAATATATAATATAAAAATTTAATATAAATTATTCCATAAATAATATTAATTTAATATATTAGGATAAATTGAATTTTTTTCTTTCAAAATTGTTTTTTAGAACCGAATTTCCATTATTTTCATAACTTTTTTTATTTTAATATATAATTAATTTTAAATCATATAATTAATTATATAAAAAATTTTAACCATATATTTTCATAATTTAGATAATCATATTCAAATTTATTATCTAATAGTTATTTAATAACTATCATATTAAATAAAAAGATTTTATTAAAATATAATATTTTGTAAAAAATAATTGTTTCATGTAATGATATATAAAAACAGAGATGTCGGTAATTATATATAAACTCAGTTTGAGTTGTAATTAAAAGTATCTTAGTGATTAATATTATATTAATGAAATATTTTACAAAATCACAGTGTGTTACATTAACCACTGTAGATGTTTTCATTTAAATGATGACATTATTTCACATTCGATTTTAAGAAATTTAAATGTGAAATTGAATAAAAATAAGTACTAGTTTTGAGGTCAATGTGGTTAATGAATTGTTTATCTACCACAATAAAAAACACATACATTTAATTAAAAAGTTCTTTTTAAGAACTATTTTCACATTATTTATCCATAACTTCCCATATATAATACTTGTTAATGAAAATGTCAATTCCAATAAATAAGGCATAACAGAACTTATGAGTTAATTGGAAATTTAACTAACTTTATCACCATAATAATAATCATCAAACATAAAAAGGCTATTTAATCAATTTAAATGTATCAAGTATGAGAAATTACACCAGGAATTTATACAAAATTCCTTATAAAAGGAGGTTGACACTTTAAATAACCATCCAATTTTATTATAATTGATGCCCCATTGGGTTATGTACAATCTCTTAAGATTTAAATCCATCCTACCGGGGTTTTATCCCACCAACATGGGATAATTTAAAAATAACATATTAGTAGTTGATTCATTAAATTTTTTTAAACCCTTAGAAGGGTAATCTAAATATCATGAATGATATTAAATCACCTACAAGTGATGAGATAAGATTAAAAATGTTCTGTTTTATGGGTCATATATACCATGTACTAGAGGTAAAATAATTTAAATATATATATACACCATGGTTTAGTTGGATGAGTGACCATTCCCATGTAATAATCATTGATACATTTATAAGTGACCTTTTCAACTTCATGAAACTCTATCCATAATTTTATGTTCTATGTGAAAATATATAAAATTCATTTAATATGGTTTGATTAGATTGGTAGCCACTCCAAATTTATAAATGCATATACACATTATAAATTCAGAATCTCCATTGAAATAATTACAACCTATAATTTTTTGATGCCATAATTTTTTCCCATATATCAACAATTTCATAATTGGAGAGTTAATGACCCAACACATTGTTACGTGGGAAACCAGAATTTATATTGATATAGAAACATTAATAACCAACCATATATCATACATGTTATTAATCAATCAATCCAATAGAAATAAATTCATGTTGACAATGAAATTTATCACACATAAATGTGTATAAGTATGAATTTTATATAATCACACAGACATGGTAAGAATATAATAATTCTATTAAGTCAATTAAGGCACATACTACTTTTATTGGGATTTTAATAAATTTCAATCTTAATTTCATGGATTATTAATGAGATGTGAATAAAAATGTTCTCATAATAATCCACTGAAATGTAATTACATTCTAGGCGTAGGTAAGGGTATAATCCCACAATTTACTAAGTAGTAAAAACTGAATAAATCATTGAATCATAAATAATAATATTCTATAATAAAAATACACAAAAAATAGTCCCATCCCAATCCACATAGTCATTCAACCATTCAATGGTTGACTACTGATAGAAACATTCTATTTACTAAGTTCCATAAAATTTATATTCTCATGTCTACATACCCAAAATGGTAAGACAATGTGACATAAATATATGACACCACTTTGTATAATACCTAAAAAATATATAGTAGAATGGTGACTTTAAAAAATTCACCTAATGGTCTCAAGTATGACTCCACATATAGAAGGGGATTTTTTCAAACTGTAAGTGTCTAATGATGATACATTGTGAAGTCTCTGCCATAAATAATAATATCAATTGTAGAGAATGAATAACAAACAATAGATTAGTGAATGATTATAAGAACTAATAAACTATATAACCCCATGTAATATAACCATTCATGCCTATGTTGTTATAAAAAATAAAAAGAATTATTTATACCACATGAAATGAATTATAAATTCACAAAAAATGAAAAAAAATTCCCAAATATATATCCATGAGCATCCTATTTATTGGATGAGTAACATGCTTGTAAAAACAATTTTACTAGTGTACCAACACAATGTATAATAAATATTCTTGAACCGACAATCATGTGAATCATTCAGGCACTAAAAATCAACTGGAATATATTGTGAGGAATACTTAATAGCACATAACAAGTGGTCCCTCAAAAAATATAGCTTATAAATTAAAAAAAATGAATTTTTATGTATAAAAAATATGGAGATTAAATAACTATAAACATCTTTGGATCATGTTCCTTATAGGACACCTGTCCAACCATTCATACTTCGGCCTAATCCAAAGTAGCTATAAAAATTTGTCGCCATATGTATAAATAGATTTACATATAGGTAAATCTACATATGCATATACATTCACTATACACATAATATCATATATATAAATATATATATCAACATAGTACTAGATAAGACCATATCAATAACTCTAGAGTCCATGAAAAATCATAAGTGTCACATATTTCAAATGAGTTTTTCCATTATCGACTATCTTGAATAATACATAATACCATGATTGGGTGTAAATAGTGATAACATATTCAAGACCTATCAATAATTACTAATATGGTAAACCATGTGTGATTATGAAAAATAAAAGGGAATCCATGAATGCATATCATGAATTATAGGGGACTCTATTCCCAAATATTAGAAATAATAAAACAAATCATGCCTGAGTATAATTAATAATAAAGGATATTATCTTTACGTATCATGAATAATAAGGTATTCAGTTCCAAATTATCAAGAAAATTAAAAGCACCAAAGAGTATTTAATGTTTGAGAATATTCATTGAAATAAATCCATGCCTAAAATAAGACTCTTCTTCGTTTATCTGTTATATGAAAGCCCAAATAATCAATAATTCAATTTAAATAAACATAAAAAATAAAAATTTAATTTGTAATAATTTACAATTACATGATAATAATCATTTCATGTCACAAATCCAGCATTACCAATTTATTGAACCTTTGGATTAGACAATACCGCACAAGTTAGAAGTGGTTTTACAAAAAAATGATGGAATGGTTGTTATAAAATTTATTTTGATTAAATTAAAACAAAACATTAATGTTTGTTAAACCAACCACATATCAAAGGATATTAATGTGTACCAAATTTATTTTAATCAAACCATTTAAAATAAAAAATAAAAACAGTGTTTTAATCTACTAGAAGATTAACATGTCCTCGTCATATTAGTATCCCAATGAAAGGGGTGGATAAAAATGAGGTAAAAACCCTCAAATTAAAAAATTTAATTCAAAATAACTATTTATTCAAAGGAATTGTGTTCCACAAAATTAATTTCTCATTTCATGGGAATTATATAGAAAATATGGTATATAATATCAATATATTTATAAAAAAAAATTAATGATATGGAAAATTAATACATCACCTACGTTATTTTTTTGGATGTTTCAGTCATCTATTACCGAGATTTGATTTGAGGAATATAAAGAGAAAACAAAATAAAAGATAAATTACCTAAAAATTGAGAATTTGATATCAAATAAAATTAACATTCAATATAAAAATATAAAATAATATTTAATGGATTATAAATAACACACTAACCATTATAATTACAATGCACTATCAATACTACAATTAGCGGTTGGATGAATGGAACTAATCTGTGTCTGTAGTGGTTGAGGAGGGGAGATCATCCATGATATAGTGCATCAGAGATGATGGAAAAGAATGGGGGAAGTAAAGTTAATGGTTGGAGGGGGTAATGAGTATGTTCTACCTTATTTATTGGGAAGCATGGTTTTTATAACTATGAAATATCCATGTAACTCCATCTATCCTTGATACACATATTAAATAGGCTAAGAACATGGTTAGAAAAAGCATATGAAACACATGTAGTAACCATTTTAATTTGTTGTAGAGATATAGGATTGTTGTACGGACCTCCTTGAATGGATTAACTAACCATGTGGAACCCTTATATGATTACATTCTATATCTTAGTTCAAAATTTTTCTATAGACTAAATGGAAAATTCAAATTCCTCTAAAATTTGTCCTGTTTCATGATACAAAAGACAATATCATGTGTTCCGGTATTAATTGATAGAGCCAAATAGAAAAAAGGAAATCATCACCAGTACATTTTTTATCTATTTACCTATTGTAATGAAAAATCAGACACTATTGTAACTGCATATATTATGTCCATATTAGGGAATCTTGATTGGTTAATGAGGAATAACCAATCCCATATAGAGTAATTTATTGCTCAAAAGTGTGACTTTCCATTAAGGGATTACATTATATGATATAGAACTCCATAATTTAGTATAATTACTAATTATTGTTAACAAAGTAATTTTTTAACTTAAGTAAGATGTATTTTTGACCATGCGAAGGTACGTTCGATATTCCTAATCAACCTACAATAGTATGTTAATGAATGATTTTAATAATTATCTTAAGGGAAATTTAATCTAACAAATTTGTGTTATAGAATATTATTGAGGGATATTTATCAAGGATTATTCATGATAAACTCCAAAACCATGTTAAACATAATTTACATGAGTTTTTTAATGTATTTAATGAAGATATTTATTTTTTCAACCCAAATATTGGAGTTGAGTTTTAAATCTAACTCCTTCATATTTTAATCCTATTTTAATGATTATATATATGATTTCCTTGATTGTGTTTTACTAATTGATGATGAAAAATTAAATATTTTAGAAAATAGATTCATTCGTGCTAGTGTATATCCATGGGGTCCTCTTGTTATTTTAATTAAGAATAAATATTTGTTATGGTGTCGTTTCACTGATTATTAGATCATAGAAAACCCGCTATTATGAAGAAGTTTTCAAAACCACATATCGATGATCTCTTTGATTGATTTTGATAATCTTAGTATTTTTATATAACCGATAATTGAGAATTCTATTACATTCATAAGATTGAAATGGAGTATATACCCAAGATTGACATCAATATAATTAATGGTCATTATAAATTTATAGTAATGAAAATTTGACTTACAATTTATCATGATATCATTAGGGATTTAAGGAAAATATCCTTTAGATATTACCATGATCTGTATATAGTAGTATTAATATATATTTTTCTAATATATTTTAATTATAATGAATATTATGAAGAACATTTGTAAATTATATTAAAGACATTGAAGAACGTGAAACTATATCCCAAAAAAACCATGATTGAATTTTGTATAAAAAGGTCCCTTTCCTGGGTCATATAATTCCATGTCAGGTTATATCAACGGTTTATTATATTACACAATTTATTGAGAATTTTTTTAGAATAAACATGATAACTAAGATACACATTTTTAAGGGGTTGGTTGGATACTACAAATACATAATGAGATATTTCCTAAAACTATCAAATCCTTATAGAATGTAGACTCTAAAAAGGTTTATATTTTTTTATAGGTGAATGTTAGGAGAATTCAAAATAACTAAATAAAATATGGGTTAACTTTATTATTATTACAATAATCGATAGTGTAGAAATTGTTTTTTTTCTATAATGATTCATCAAATTAGACACTAGTACGAATCCTCATGTAGAAGGACACGACCATAGCTTATGAATCCTTCCAATGAAAATCGAATGAGTAGAATTACATAACTCAGGGTGTGGAGTTAGATGTGGTAAAATTGGAATTGAAGATATTTTGGAATTATATATATGCTTAATGGTGGGGAATATATTCTCACCATAATATATTGATTTCTTTTATTAACATTCAAAGCGATGATTATTTTCTTGAGATGAGGGTTGGAGTTAGTAAAGTAATGTTAATGTTCAATAAATTACCTCCATAACATGATGAATAATGTTTATGATACTCTTAGTAGAAAATATTATACTATTTTATCAATGATGGGGATTTAGAGTGATATAATATTTAAGGATTTGTAAAAGATGGATATTGATATCGTAAGGAAAGGGGGGAAATGTTATCTTTATCAGATTCGTGTTCTACAATCCATTATAGATATGATAAACATGGAACTAAAGAAATATGTGTAATTAAAAATGAAGGTGAGTAAAATTATTGAGATCAAATATGATCATGCTATTATGATAATGTTTATAAACATAATGTGTGTCCAATCAATACCATATTTGAATAATGGTTTATTTGATAATTCTCAGAGTTCATTTATTTATATTCATTATGGGATGCACCATAATGTTCATAAATATGAAATAACACATCTAGTGGGATAAGGGGATAAGGACTGATAATGTATATGTATTCATATTCCTCGTGTTGTAGTATGTTATGGTTAATAGGAATAATCCAAACTGAAAATTATAACTTTTACCCATACCAGAATGTTATTTTGGATAAATAAGAAAAGATTTCATCATAGGATTCCAAAAAACATATATTCTTAAAAATTATATATAGGTTTTATTTTATCAGAATATTTAATTTGATAATTCAGTCACCATTATAGTAGATTTCACTCCTAAATAGTGCACACAAATATACATTATTGATTTTAAAAAAATAATACGAAGGAATAATATCAATCATATCTAGTCAAGATATGTGTTTTACATTGTTTATTTGTACAATAATTCTTATAGGATCTAGATACATAATTTTATTTTATTATATATTATCATCCTTAGTATGTGTAAAATTTAAGATAAACATAAACACTCTATAATACAAGTTGAGATTAGACACTGTTGAAGTCAACCATTGTGAGGATAAAAAAACATCATTTAGTGGAACTCTATAACAAAAATATCCTTAATAAAATAATTAATATGGATCCATATAAATCCCTTTATTGAAATAAGTTCATTTAATCAATGTGATGTGATGACTTTGAAAACAATATTGTTACCAGGGCCTGATCTCATTAGGAAAATGATAGAGATGGTTAAATACATTCTATAACACACAAGGGTATCTCAAAGATGAAAAAAGAGAAATTGTACAAATAATCAGAGATATCTATATTTTAAAATTTGTGAAAAGGTATAATGATTAATTTCTTCGTGGAAGACGATGTTTATATTATAAAATATAGGAATGTTAACCCTTAGATATTTCAATACCTTTTAAATTCTTGATCTTATAATGTTGGATGTTTATTACATTATGCATCCATCAATAATATTCTATGTACATTATTTGTTATATGTATCTCTTTTGAGAAAGTACATACCAAATAATTCATATTTACTAAACAAAAATGTTTTTATCACTACTAAAATATCTATCTTATGAGGGAAAAAATTATTAAATTTTTATTTGAAGATATAATGTGCTAAAAAAAGAAGACTTAGATTGTAAAAGCATTGTGATTAAATAATAAAATAGAGGATAATCTGTGGGAAAATGAGAATGTGATGATGAATATTTATATGCAGTGGTTTGTGTCCATTTTATACTATTATTGGAGAAAATTTTGTATAAGGTCAGTTTAATACAACAGACCGTGATTTTATGATATATTTCATTTTAAATAATATTTATCGATATAATTTTTTCATGAAAAACTGATTTTAATGGATTTATGAAATCCTAAAAAAATTCATTATATTAAAATTATACAGATTTGGAATGTATCATGTCAATATAATCTAATGTTTAATGATTAATTTTTTTGAAAAAATATTTATTTTTTATTGATTAGTGAAAAACACCAACATTTCTAAATCTATTGTATGTATTTATTGAAAAATACCTAAAACATAATGAATGTAATCATAAATTATCATTTTAAAACTATTTTTATTAATAATATAAATAATTTAATTTTAAACATTTTTATTATTTATTTTTAGAAATTTATTTTTGAACATAAGAGCCCATTTTTCTAAAAAATGCTTTTCCCAATATTTTACATTTTCATGTAAAATTAAATTATACCAATTATGTGAATTTATTTTTAGAATACTGATTTGATATTTTTAATTACGGTCTAATTTTTTTAATAGTTTCAATTCATTTTTTAAAAATATGAATAGTGATAGTGGTATATTTTATCACCTCCTTAAAGGTTAATTATTAAAATTAAGGTAAAAAATAATTTCATAACACATTACAATTTATATAACACAATATTTTATCTTATTCGATATTTTTAAGCCTTACTATCTATGCAACTAAAATATGAAAACATAGTGATGTTTTTCAATGATATTTGCATTTATATTGTATAAACAAACGAATCAAAGTAAAATGCCATGTTATTTAATATGTTATCTATAATATCATTTCATAAGAAATAATTGTATTATAAGATTAATTATACTTAATAAATTAAATTATAAATTAAATTTTATTGAGTAATTTATTTTTAATTTTCATTGATTAAATAACTACTTTAAAAGATTGCGCATATTCGACATAATATTTATTAAATTAATAGAATAATAAAATAAATGGCATTAAAAATAATAAAAGTAATATATAGTTGATATGTTCTCATGTTCCACGTATTTATTCATATATATATGAAATATTATGGATGTATTAATGTATTATATATATTCTACATTTCTTTTGATTTATATTATAAATTTTATAAAAAAAAGACAGTAATGTTATTTTATGAAAAAAATATTTTATCAAATTATTTGAAAATCATAATTTTTTTGAAAGAAAATAGGGGGGATAATATGTTGTTAAAAATTTCATCCATTTACTATATATTAGCTAATTTATACCTTATATTTAAATTAATAAAACATTAATACATAAAAGGTCAATCCCTTATTAAAGGTAAAATTGGTTAACCAAAGGGAGAAATCCAAAGCATATGGCTTAAAATGATATCTAAAAATATTAATTTTTAATTAGATTATACCAAGGAAATAAACTTTTATTATCATTATATATTCAATTTTGGATCCATTTTATATGATTTAGACAGATAAAATATAATAATATAACCCAAATATTAAAATGTGCCCCTCCACTCACTTATACAATGGAACACACTATATCTTTTCATTACAACATAGTGATCAATATAGGTGTTATAAACCATATCCAATGAACATATAAAAATTATTGACCAACATAATGTGGATTTTTTCTTCCTAAAAAACCGATCCTAGTTTTATAAAATGATATTTGTAGGACCTCCTTCAAAGAAGAGTTAATAATCTTCAGCAAACACATTCATTTCATTTCATATTTTACAACATTAAATTATTTAGAAAAAATTAGTGAAACGCCAATATATAAAACATTATGAGGTGTTATTATGTTGAAATTATAATTTTTATATATCTTATTGTTTATTAAATGGGAAACAAAACCATCGATCATGTGTACGGTGGTCTACCTCCTCGTAATCTAATGTAATATTTCTCTATTACCTCTTCATAAGAAGTGTAATAAAGATGAAACTAACAAATATATATTATTTTTTTGTCATATTTATTCAGATATAATTATAATTTATTATATGACTTCTTATATTCTAATTCATCGATAAATAATAATCTCTTATGCGTATGTGTGGACTACAACTCCATTAAGGAACCCAATTATTTTTTCATTTAAAATTTACATGGATTTTTACAAGGGTATATATAATGAATATATATTATAGAAATAATATATTAATTATTCTAAATGGATAATTATTATTTACACTTCTTTAGTTCAATATATATAGAACCTAATATAGTGTTCATGAGAACGTATAACTGATTGTCTGAACAAATGATTTGATTCATTTTTCTATTACTAATTTTTGTGGATGAATATATATATATATAATTAATATATATGATATTTATATCATGATTAATGTTCTAAATATAATGTAACCAAAATCAAATTACTATGACAAGATCAATAGATTCATAATTTAATGAAAAGTGGAGGTGTTAATGAACGATGAAGTGACAATTTAAAAAATATTTTTTAACAAATGGGTGATAGTATGTTATAAATTGAAAATATTTTATATAAAGTTTATTTATACAGTTCGGTTATGTAAGAATAATAAATCAAAATTTACAATAAATGTGGTTAAAATCACATATGAGGCATTTCAGACATGAGTTAATGTATTTCACATCAATTTCCACTATATAGAGACATATTTTTCATTATGAAAAAATTTCAATATGAGGTGTATATACTACTAGATTAATATACTTAACATAAATATATATTTATTCCTTGGGAATAATGTTTCATTTATTTTTTATTCTTTCAAGGGGTGACATATTAATATTTTCCAAAAAGGTTATAAATTATATTACAATCTCATTTAATTTTCGGGTTGTTATTATCTTTATTGAATAAATACTATAATATATTGTGAATAAAATACATATATATTTCCATCATTATTGTATATTTATTATGTTTCAATTTTATATTCAAACTTTTCCTCCCATTATCTTGCAAATAAATAAAATAATATTTTAACTGATTTATTGATCTTATTTCTCATATGATTAGGTATTTTTTTTCCATGTCCATATTTTATAAATTAATTTTAAATAATACATTTAATTTAATCAAATAATTTACTAATTAAATATTAATATATATTAGTTTTTACCCATTTCGAAATAAGTAATTGTTTGTTTTTTGAATGTTTTCTTTACATTTTCATTACAAAATGTCAAAAGGAATATTTATTTACACAACTTCTATGATAATGGATTTAAATACCTAGATATACATATTATGATAATGTTATTAACGTATATGATTCCAATGTTAATACAATGATAAATATTTAATGAAATATTTTTTAATAATTTTTCTACATTATTTATTTCTCAAATATACATGATTTTATTATAAATCATATATTTGTAGTGAATTGATTGTAATTTTTATAACTTATTATTTTGTGGTCAATGAATTTATATAGAAGCATTTTAATACTTGTGATCATTTTTCATTGGAAATTATATTATCATTAATTTTAATATTGTTTATTTTTCTTGATAATCACATTTCCTTAATTGAATATCATTTCTACATATGGTGTTTTTATATGATTTACATAAGAAATATCCATATATTATTTTCTTTACTAAATAAAAATATGTCTCGATAATTAATATTATTTATGAAGTATGTTGATCATTAAATATACTATGATTCCACTATAAATGAAGCGATTGGTGGGACTTAGTTAAATAAAACCCCCTAAATAGATTAATTGTTCTTATGTGATGAATAATTTTCAAAAATTAAATGAATTTTTATATACCTATTCATTAACTAATTTAACCTTGAACAAGACTTCTCCCGTAATGATATTATGATTCCTGATATATTGATATTAAATATTATGAATCTACATAATTGGAATTTATGTTTTCATTATCCATTATGTTAATGAATCGATATTATCCATGTATGTATATCATTCTCACATTTTTTACTAAATGAGTAGTATTTATTTTTATTTTCCATGTGATATTTATTAATCATTTTTACTCAATAAAAATTTATTTTATATAACTTTTATTGAGAATATGAGTACTAAAATGTTTTTTTCTTTCCCCATTGTAGGAATAAAGATAATATAAAATATATAAAGTATTCAAGTGTGTTTCTAATGCTATGTCTTTAATATTTATAACATAATATGGGAATCATATATGTATCTGGTTCTTCATGAGTTTTAATATGAATGATTATTCAATAAGAGATCCTATGTGTATTGTATAATTATATAAATAAAGCCTTAGATTTAGGTTCTCAGTTATGGGGTATTAATGCTATTAAATTAATAAAATATGTTTTTGTGGATTTATATGCAACATTATAATTTTTCATGATTTTTCATTTTGGAAAAAATAGTATTTATTCTAGATAAAATGTTTTCAATGAAATATGTATTTTTATTTGAAAATTTAAAATCAAAATTTTAAAATTTTAAACTAATAAAAGCATCTAAATTTTTTTATTAATCATATGAATATTATCATAGGGTTCATTTTATGGTTATTTTTTGAATTTTTTTTTATTGAATGAAATGTGAAAAATGAATGACAATTTTAAATAAATTAAAAATCCATGTAAATTAAAAATCAGAAAATATTTTCTAATGAGTTTTAAATTATATAAAGAAAAATTTCATTCCTAATAATATAATTAATTAAAAAATAATCAAATTTATATTCAATTTTAGTTTAATGTAATTTTTCATCCAAAAATTGATATTTTCATTAAAAATCTATGTCGTTGTGTTCCTTGTAGATATACTGAAACAAAATTATGAATTATATACATATATTATTTGAAAAAATGTATTTGATAATTTTAAAGAGAAGTCTAAAATTCAATAATGATTTAATTTAATTTCTTATGATTATAAATACGATCTTTTGAAGGAATTTTTCCACAACTCTAAAATTTTGAAACTAGTTAATTAATTTTATAACTGAGTGATTTGGTAAAAAAATAATATTTTAAATAATATTATATGACTTACTATTTACTCATATCTCTTTATAATATCATTTTATTATTTGACACCAACTATCCCATTAATAGGACTTTATATTTTTTGGAAGATTGATTAACTTCCATTGTGAACATACACTCACTTATAAAAGGGAAACCATATTTTCTTTTCATTAAAAAAATTGTGACTTTTAGATAAACTGATGACTCTAATAAATACTTAAAAATATCTCCCCAAGTTCTATTAGTCTAAGTTTTGTCAAAAGTCCATTACTAAATGCGTAAAGTTTCTACCAAAGGTATTTTTCCAAGGATGTGGTATAATACATGAACTATATATTTGATGTTTGTTTCATCATCCCAAAAAAATATAATAAAAACATTAATAAAATTAAATATTTATCCCATTTATACCAAATTTTTTTTATTTTTGTAGGAAAACTCAATCATATATCTCTTACATCACCTTGAAAACTAAAACATCACATGTTCAAACCTGTGAAATGCCATCTCTACAAAGAGATGTGTTTCATTTTTTATACCACCTAACAAGGATATTTATAAATAGATATTAAATAAATATATATTATTTTAATTACACGCTTAATATTTTTTAAATATTATACATTACTTACTTTCTTACCCTTTCAATCTATTTAAAATTGATAATTTCTCTCATTCATAAATGTGGAATCCCACAAACTTGATGTGATGTGATTCATTTTTCATTATCTCATCAAATGCATGTAAATTATGATGGAAATAAATAATTAATTGAGTAATTACAACAAAATTATGATTCATGTAATATAAATGTTAGATGGATTTTTTAATTTCTATATAGTATAAAAATTGAATGATTCTTTATGTGTATGAGTGAAATTCCGACACTCTTAAATGATATATTTAGTTTTCTACATCAACATATTTTTAATGGTTCTTAAATTTATTTTAGTTTATAAATTTAATAATAATCAATTGAAAAATATTCATTCAATTATTAAATAATGATCTGGTTATTCATATTCAACCTATCAATTTCATTTTAGTTTATGAAAAAGAATGTCTTAAATATGACCATATTTAACACAACAATTTTAGTAACAAGTTAAAACATGTTATGAAATGAATTAAATGGAATTCAAGGATAATGGAAATTAAATATTAAATAATCCTGGAGAAAACAATAATAATTAGGCTTTTTATATGGGTATACATATTAATGATACAAGTCAGGACACAGGGGTAGGGACTTTCGTTTAAAAATATTATTATTGATTTCCTTAGAAAAGATTATCAATATTGTTATGTTAATATTAAATCATTAAATAATGATCCGTATTATATATCAATAAATGATAAATGAAATTTTCAATTATTTTTTACTTTCATCACCAACTATTTAAAAGTAATACTTTAATGATTATATATGGGTGTAATTTTGTACTTATTACAAAAGTTAAATAATTTGTTTTATCACATATTACATGAAAACCAATTACCAATTTCAGAACTATTATTAGTTCTCAATATTCATTTAATTGATTAATATATTATTTTAAAATAAAATATTTCTCAAAATATTTCATGAATTTTTACGTTATAAAAAAAATTTACAAAGGAAATTTAATTTTGATATTTTTTTGAGGTAAATGATTGTTTTATTTGTTATGGATTTTAGTACCAATAAAAATTAGTTTCCTATCTTTAGTAATTGATATATGGGTTCTATTTTGTATATGGTTCTTAGAAATTTTATATGAATGATGGGTGATGCGAATATAGCTCGAATGAAATTAATATTGGAATTGCTCTCCAAATCATTGGATAATGTTATAGAGTTTATCCGTGACTGAATAATTCATTGGGATATAAGATTTATTTTGTTATCTTATTCAATTAAAGGGTTATTTTTAGGGTGGATGTACTATTTAATTCTAATGATACCCACATTATCATTTTTGTATTGGTTTTTTATATAAATATTTTAATTTCAATAGGTAATACAAGGTTCTTATGTTTTTAAGGAATGATTATAAATTATTTTAAAAAATTTAAAGTAAATTATTTTCAAGAAATGTATTCCATTGTTTTTATTTTTTCCAAGAAAACCTTATTTTTAATATTTTTTCCATTGAGATTTATAATAACATATAATATCAAATATATTGGTAATTATATTGTGTTCATGGAAAATTGAATCGATATTTGAGCTAAAATGTTTAATATGTATACAGATATTATATTTATGGATTTATTTGGTTTATATATGGGATAAAGGTTCAATTTAGTTTATATAACTTATATATTTTATTCTCTCATCAATCCTTTTCAAAAAGAATATAGGTTCTACGGATGATTAGTAAAATAAGTAATTTCATAGTTCCAATTATGAAAGATACCAGGAATGATGTATTGTGTCTTCATAATGAACATATTTTGTTGAAAAAATAGACACAATTTCAAAATAGAAACATCTTTGTGTAATATTTTACATAATTTTCCAAAAAAATAAATGGAAATGATCCTTTAAATATTAGAATGTCAAACCATTTTTATAAATAATGTAATTATTAAATGTCTATGTTTTTGGTTGTTATAGTGTGTATTAAAGGAAAATTGTTAATACAAAAGAAGCTTGAATTATGATAAGTGGATATCAAAATAGATACTGATATAGATTTATATTATCATGATATATTATTTTAGTAATACTATTTTTCTTCATCTAATATATTTTTATTCATAATTGTTTTCCGTAGAGGATAATGGGAAATTGAGTTATAAAGGCATTATAATTATAAAATGTTTATGAAATACCAACATTGAATAAGTCAAATTCGTTAGGATACAATTATTGGTTTTTTAAAATTGTTGAAACAATATATAGATGGTACTACATATATAAGAGTGGGAACCAATTATCTAAATAATAATATTTTCATAGTAGTGAATTTATGAAATTTTATCCTCTACCAGTTTGGGGATCCAATGAACAAGTTAATAATGAATTATATAAGAACACTTTGGATAATATATTTTTAGTTTCGGGATATTAATAACATTACAAGTTAAAAACATAAATTTATCATTCAATGGTGAATCTCATCAATTTTCATTTTGATTGAGAACACTAAGGAAACTAATAAAATAGTTCCCATGTAATAGAGGGTATTAAAGGATCTATTATTTTAAAAGTATTTTCATAATGTTGTGCAATATATAATTTAATGATAATTTGTAGAGGTTATTTACAATCAGGAGGACTAAATATCATACAATGAAGCTAGTTTTAATAGATTGTCAAGATATACATCATATAACATTATAAATCATATTTATAAAAATTATTGATTGTATTAAATATTAAATCTGCATTTATAATGTGATTTGGTTACTTATAAGTATATATATTTTATAGAATCATGGTGGTGTTCATAAACAGTAATCATTTAGTGTGTGGGATATAAAAACAGTATGTGTCACACCCTGACCTTGTAAATTATTTTATCTTATTTTTTGTTGTCTTCAGTTAGTCTTTTCAAAGTAAAGGTTGGGTTCATGGTTAATGATTTTTGACATTTGATGTTTTTGGTGAGTTTTCGATCAGGGCACAGGCACCGCACGATTGGCGGTTACCATACGGTCACCCTGGATTCCGTTGCGGTTACCCATTACTTAAAGTAATACAAATTCATCAGAATGAAATAAATTAAATGTTTAAGAAATACTAAAAATAACATTTTTATTTTATTAATTTTTTTTAATTAAAATTGTTAATGATATAATTATCATTAAAATGGTTATAAATACATTTATTATTTGGTTGCTATTAATTTTATTATTATTTAAAAGAAAATAAATAAATTTATGATTATAATTATGATCATTTTTATGGTTATAACTATTATCATTAAGAAAATTAATAACATTGTTATGATTATATATATATTTTATACTATTATAAATATTTTCATTAAAATTTTGTTGTAATTATTATTATTTAAATAATAATAATAATAATAATAATTATTATTATTATTACTATTATCATTATCACTATTATTATTATCATTTTATTATTATGTGTTATTGTTAATTTTATTTTAATTTTTAAGGGGTTTCAGTTCCACATTTTTTTATTATCCATGACTCACACTCACACCACTCTCCCCATTAATGCCCCCATTCACAACACACTCCCCTTATCTCACAACTACCCATTATTGTTTTTCTTATGTGTTCCCTCTCTCGAATATATTTATCTTCTTTTATTTATTGTTTTTATTCTCCCCTTCATCTCACTCTCTCACGCCTCCCTCCAGTATCCCTGTCTTCTTTTATTTATTGATATTCTTCTCCCCATTATCTCCCTTTCTCCATGCCTCACCCAACACTCCCATTTAATAACATTTTTTTTATTACTCTCTCCATTCACCATATCTCCACGCCTGCCCAATCTATCCTATTTATTTTCCTTTTTTATACCTCTCGATTATCTTCCTCTCTCCAATCAAACATCTCCACTTTCATTCCCCTCGCACATCACCCCAATTTATGCCATTAATTCATTTTATTAATTCCCACTCCAATATCATGTTTATCCTTATAATCTAACTCATTCCCTTTTTTTATCTTATGCGCTCACCCCTTCTTCACCTTGTACTCATACAACCCTCTTCCTCATACCCTCCTTCACACACACCCTCCTCCACTCCGGCACTTCCTCTAGCATCTTCTTGTCCTTCTAGTGGTTCCATCCGGTAAGTTATCTTCCCATATTATCCTCTCCTCACTCTATTTCTAGGGTTTCTATGTGGGGTTTCATGTTTGGTGAATTGTAAACGTTATTGTTAATGTGTATCTCAGGATTCTTTTTGATTTAGGGTGTGCATTTTCTCTGTGAGGCATCTTTCTTCCTCCCATTGATGTTTCATTCCAATTGCATGAGGTTTAGGTAGGTGTTTCCATGTTTTTATTCCCTAAATCATTTCATTTGATTCTTTCTATTTGAAATAAAGTTATAAACTTGTTTTTCAACTCCATTAAACCCTTGTTTAAATTATTATAGTAATTCAAAATTTATTTGATTTGTTAAAATTATGTTTTAATTGAGTTTTAGTGTAAATTTAAGAGTTTTATGATTACTTGAAAACATGTTTGAATTACTTATGATAATTTAATAAGGAAGTGTTCCCTTATGTAATGTATCACCATTATTATGTTGCAACAACAATTTTTATTAACGAACATTGTTTGATTGTGTTATGGCTTGGTTATTATGTTAAATCACTTTTGTATGGGTTTAATGGAATCAATGTTTTTAGTTGGTGATCCATTAAAATAATGTGGGTAAATGGTGATTTTAGGGGAAATGATTTAAAATGGTTTCTTGGTGTGCTTTTGATCTCAAAAGAGGATTTTTGGTTTGTATAGTTTGATGTTGGTATAGACTGCTGAACATGTTAAAATGTGCTGTAAAGGGTTTAATATTTTTTTGGATTGTTTCATGTTCTGTAAATAAAGTAGGTAACCTGTTGTGAGTTAAGGTAATTGGTGTTTTCTTGGATATTTTTTTTATAATTGGATTTTTAGTATTCAAATAAAGTCTGTCCACTTGATTGATTTCTAAAATGTATTTTTAAGGATTTTTTGGTGTTCATATAAGTGTTTTCTAAATCATGTTTTATAGTGTGTTCTTTATGGTTTGGCTATTTGGTTTGAAACATGTTTTTGTGTGGGTTGGAAAATAGTAAAATCATGTTTGATAATTGTAAAGTTTTTGATTGTTTTTTAGAAAATAAGGTATTGTTTAGAGTTATAAATGTAAGAGTGTGTTTGAAAGATATTTTTAATAAATGTGTGTGCACTGTTGGAAACATTAAAAACTTCTAAAATGTTATATTGTTCATATGTTTTAGAATCCAGGTAGGCATATTTTTTTAAAAGTGAAATAACTGAATATGTATATGGGGTGCTCGTGTATAGTGTAACCCTTTATGGGTAAATGTTTAATAAGCGTCCGTGTTGGGGGTAGTAAAGGTCGATGAGATGAGTCACACGTGTTTGGGCCTTATACTTACACAGTATTACTATAACCACCCAGGGATCCTGTGCGACTTATAGATTAATGAGTGACGGTTTCTCACTAGCCCTGATTAGACGGGCCGGTGCCCCCTGGTAGATAGAGAGGCTAGGTGGGATTTGCCGCTAAATTTTTCGTGAGGGTGATCAGTGGGTTATATACTATGGGGATTCACCATACGCCTGTAGTTTTTTCCGAACCGAGTGCATCCGGGGGTTCTCTAGGGATGTTCTGGATCACCCATGGTTACATATTGTTTTTCATGCTTATATATCTATTATTATCTTTTATTTTAAACTTGTATTGCTTGTTTATTTTATACTACATTGGTTCATTTTCATATTGTATTTTTTACTTGTCTCCCTTTTGCATAGCCCTGATATCACTTGTTTGGTTTAATTTATAAATTGGAAATTTGTTATTGAAATAATATATGGCCTGAGTTTCTTCTCATAATGGTAAAGAGGTGTTATTTCATTTAAACTAGAAAACCTTATTTTTATAATTTTATTTCCAAACTTGTGTCATCGGAAAAATGTTGGTAAGAAAAAACATGACTTTAGTTTTCTACTATTATCATCCATAATGAGAATTTTTGGGCTCACACCTATCCTTTACCATTTTAGTTGCAGTTTCAGCTCTTGCTCAGTTTTTTCTTAGTGGCTGCTCATGTGGGAGCAGTTTTGGGCTCGTGGATGGAGGTGACCAATGGGTCACACGGAGAACATTGTTTCGGGGTCTTGTTTCCAGTTTTTTTTTTTAGTGGTACATTGTATATGGATAAGTTCTTTGTTTATTTAAGATTATGTTTTCATTTTTCTGCATGCTCGGTCTGTTCGATTTATTTATCTAGTCTTGATTTTACCTCTTAGGCTTAAATCATTCCCTCATGTATAATTTTATGCCCAACACTAGTTTCCAGCCCATGGGAATCAGGAATGCCCCTCAAGACATGTTGCAGACCAGCTCAGGTGACTAGTTCTAGGTTTACCCAGGTTGGTTCATGAAAAAATGGTATCTGAGGAGGCCTTTGTTATTTGGGGTGTTTAATAGATAGAGATTATGATTTTCGAGACTTGAGAGGTTGGTGAGGGATGGGCATCATGAATCCTTTCCCATTCCTAACCTGGAATTTCCAAGGGCAGTTCATGATTTCAGTCTTGTGTCTATGTTTTAGATTGAGGGATGGCAATAGAGGCATGCCGGTGTCACGTCACAACCTCACATGGATTAGTGACCCATGTAGAGTCCAAGGGAATTTTTTATGTTCCTCCTAGTTATTAACACTTACGTGGGGTGTGACTCACTACCATGTCACTAGGTTGTCTGTAACTACTAGTTCCTAATTCCGGTGGTTCCTTATAAGTTGTACTTCATTTGGTTCGGGATGGTTAAAGCGTTCTTTTGGAAATGAAAGTGTGTTTTTATATAAATTGTTTTCTCTAAAATGATTTTAAATTGGTAAATGGTGTTTTAAAATTGGATTCATTTTAGTAAATGCTTGGGTTTTCATGAGGAAAGGATGTGGCCCTATGTACTCTTTATGGAAGATCACATGTGTGTAGGTGCGTACAATAAGTGTGTGGGGGAACTTGATTATAGATGATGTGGATTAAATTGGATGGACATGCACGTGATGGTCCATAGAATTCCTTAAGTGCGTTTTAATATATATAAAGGTTTTGGAAATTTTTTATTCCTTGAGTAGTGGATCTTTGGCATGTGACAAGTGGTATTGGAATTTTAAAATGATTGTGGGATAAGAATGTTCTAAAATTAAAATGAAAAAGGTTATTTGGGAAAGGATGGGATTGGTTGTGTTTATATTTTATTGGCTTCCGGGACAGTTATCTTGGTTTGGTGTGTTTTTTTTATTATGTTTTGTCTTGAGGCTTATTTTGGGTTTGTGTTTCCTGTGTTTATCAGAGAATTTTTCCCAGGAAGGTCCCTAGTGTTGCTGATGAGTCATGACCAGATTCCAGTTCTTTTAAGTGTCGCCACACTTTGAGGCATTGGAGGTCTATTAGAGGTGGTGGAATAAATTAATAGAAGGAGGGTGTGTCTATGGGTTTTTGGGAACTTGCTAGGTTTTTTGGGGTCATGTCATTATAGACTTGTTTATGTGTTCAGTTTTGGACTAGTGGAGGTTGGTTGACTTATCATCATTGGAGTTTGGGTAATAGTTGGTGATAATTGGTTTTTGTCATCGTTTTTATCTAGTGATGAGTGTGTGTTGTAGGATCCTTCCCTAAGAGGTTATCTTCGTTGATCCTGACACCTAGTTCATTAGGATTCCTTTGGGCGTGCCATCAGTATGGATGATTCAGGAATTTCATGCCATCAGGTCGCATCCTTCTGAAGCCCTACCAATGTTGTGGTTGTTCATGTAACCGGGTAATGTTTTCTGGGATTCCCCATTTGAGGAAGGAGTTATAATAAGGGGTTTATAGTGTCTTCTTATGAGGAATAAAGAAGCTATAGCCATCAGATCCCTAGCCTCAGGTCTAGGGGTGAAGCTCGTGCATAGTCATCTTGTCAAAGGAATGTGAGACATTGCTTGGTTCTTTATCATTCATCTTGGAATAGAGAAATTCAGGGTTCCCTTGTTCTTGTTTTCACACTATTGTAAGTTCATTTTTTTGTTGTGATAGTGCGATGAACTTACCCTTTCGTGATCGTCGTAGTTACATTATTCTAAATGGTACCACTAGAATCATTAGTTTTTTTTAGTGTTTTTGGCCCTTGTGTGGGTTGGTCCTGGTTTTATTAGTGATCGTTTGGAGATGTGAGGTGTTGGATAGTTTTAGATCTGTGTGGGGAATTATTAGTTTCAATGGTGGTGTTATAGGGAATTCCATATTTCGGTGCCTCAGTATGTTGTGTTTCCTTGTAGTGGTATTTCGTTTAAGTATCACTAGTCTTGTTCATCTCATGTGTAGAATTCAGTAGTTTTGGTTGGGAGTTCCCAGATTTCCCACTCGGGGTGCTATGTTTGAGTTCTAAATTTTTTCATTAGGAGAATTTTTGTAGTGGGTATAACTCTCCCATGTTCTCCCCTTTATTTGTGCAGTGGTTTCTCATTGAGTCGGTTGGTTTAACTTGTAGAGTGTATCATCATATCAGGGATTATTATTCTCCCCCAACGGTTTTGGCTAGGCATTGACATGTGTTTTGGTTGTATTTTAGCTGTGTGACTTTCTAGGGGCAGAATGTTTTTTTGTGGGAGAATTGTCAGACCCCGACCTTTTAAATTATTTTATATTATTTTTCTGTGGCTTTGTATAGTCTTTTCAAGGTGTAGGTTGGGTGCATGGTTAATGTTTTTTGACATTTGATTTTTTTGGTGAATTTTGGATCGGTGCACGAGCACCACATGGTTGGCAGTAGCCATGTTGTAGGCCCGGATACCCTTGTGGTTACCCATTACTTAAAGTAATAAAAATTTATCAAAATAAAATAAATTAAATTTTTATGATATATTAATAATAATAATTTTATAATGATAATTTTTTAAAATCCCTTTTAATGATATTATTATCATTTAAATGGTTATAAATATAATTATGATTTCGTTGCATTTAATTTTTTTATTATTTAAAAGAAAATAAATAAAATTATGATTATCATTATAAGTATTTTTATTGTAATTATTATTATCATTAAGAAAATCAATGGAATTTTTATAATTATATATATTTTTTAAAAATATTATAAATATTATCATTAAAAGTTTATTATTATTATTATTATTTAAATTGTTGTTTTTGTTGTTATTATTGTTATTATAATTATCACTATTATTATAATAATTATTTTATTATGTGTTATTGTTAATTTTGTTATAATTTTTAATTCTTTGTAATCCCTCTTTTTTGTTCTCCATGACTCAAACTAACACCACTCTCCCCATTAAGCCCCACGCACATCCCACTCCCCTTCTCTCACACCAACCCATTATTATTTTGTCTTATGTATTCCCTCTCTCCAATCACCCTATATTATTTTATTTATTATTTTAATTCTCCCCATTATCTCACTCTCTCACACCTCTCTCTAATCTACTTGTCTTATTTTATGTATTGTTATTCTTCTCCTCATTATCTCCCTTTCTCCACACCTCACCCAATACTCCCATTTAATATATTTTGTATTGTATTCCTCTCTGTAATTACCCTATGTCCAGGCCTCCCCAATCTCTTCCATTTCATTCCCTTTTTTTATACCTCTCCAATTTCTTCCTCTCTCTAATCACACCTCTCCACTTTCATTCCCCTCACATATCACCCCTATTTATGCCATTAATTCAATTTTTTAATTCCCTCTCTAATAAACTATCTCCCCTTCTTCTGTTACGCATGTCCAATTTTTTTATCTCATGCTCTCACCCCTTCTTCCCCCTACCCTCTTACACCCCTCTTCCTAATACCCCCTTCACACATGCCCATCTCCCCTCTGACACTTCTTGCAGTGGTTTCTCGTCCATCAGGCGGTTCCTTCCAATAAGTTTGTTTCCAATATTCTCCTCTCATCACCCCATTTCTAGGGATTCTATGTGGGGTTTTATGTTTTGTGAACCCTAAATGATAGGGTTAATTTGTATCTTGGGTTTAATTTGGATTTAGGGTGTGTGTTTTGTCTACGAGGCATCGTTCATCCTCCCATTGATGTTTCATCCCAATCGCACGAGGTTTCAGTAGCTGTTTCAATTATTTTCATTCCTAAATCATTTCCTTTGATGATTCCCATTTTAAATAAATTTATAAACTAGTTTCACAACTATATAACACCCTTGTTTAAATTATTATAGAAATTAGGAATTTATTTGATTTGTTAAAAGTAGGTTTTAAATGAGTTTTAGCGTAAATTGTTTAGTTTTAGGATACCTAGAAAACATGTCTGAATTGCGTATGATTATTTAAGAAGGAATTGGTCTCTTATGAAATGTATCACCATTGTTATGTATAAATGACATTTTTTATTAATGAACATGGTTTAATTGTTTAATGGCTTGGTTATTACGTTAAAGAACTTTTTTAAGTGTTTAATGGATTTAATGCTTTTAGTTTGTGTTCCTTTAAAATATTATGGGTAAATCGAGATTTTAGGGGAAAATATTTAAAATGTTTTCATTGTGTGTATTTGATATCGAAAGAGGATTTCAGGTTTGTATGTTTTGATGTTGGTATAGAATTCTAATCATGTTAAAATGTGTTGGAATGGGTTTAATGTTATTTTTGATTGTTTTATGTTATATAAATAAAGTAGGTTGCCAGTTGTGATATAAGGTAATTGGTGTTTTCTTAGATGTTTTGTTTTGTAAATGGATTTCTAGTTTTCAAATAATGTTTTCCCTCATGATCAGTTTCTAAGAAGCATTTTAACTAATATTTTGGTGTTTCCTTAATTGTTTTTCAAATCAAGGTTTATAGTGTGTTCTTTAAGGATTTTCTATTTGGTTTGAAACATGTTTTTGTGTGGGTCAGAAAATAGTAAAAGCATGTTTGATAATTGTGAAGTTTTTGAATGTGTGTTCAGAACATAAGGGATTTTTTAGCATTGTAAATGTAAGAGTTGTGTTTGAAAGATATTTTGATTATATTTGTGTGCTCAGTTGAAAACATTAAACATTTTCAGAAATGTTTTAAAGTTTATATGTTATATTAGCCCAGTTGGCCCCTTTTTTTAATGTGAAATAAATGAATATGTATATTGGGGGCTCCTTTATAGTATAACCCTTTATGGGTGAATTTATAGGAAGTGTCCATGTTTTGGGTAGGCAAGTGCGGTGAGATGAGTCATGCGTGTGAGGGCCTCCTACTTACACAGTATTACTACAACAACCAAGGGTTCCTAGGAGGCTTATAAATTATCGTGTGATGGTTTCTCAGCATCCCCGATTAGCTGGGTTGGTGGCCCCAATATATAGAGAGGCCATGTGGGATTTGACACTAATTTGTCATGAAAGAGATAAATGGGTTATAGACTATGGGGCTTCACCATACGCCGACAGGAGGTTCCTAACCGAGTGCATCCATGGGTTGTATAAGGATGTTAAGGAACTCCCATGGTTACAGCTTGTTTTTCTTTCTTATTTATCTGTTACACTAGTTTATTTTCATCTTGTATTTCTTGTTTATTTTATGGTACATTATTATATTTTCATGTTTTATTGTTTACATGTATCCCTTTTTCACAACCCTGATATCAATTGTTTGGTTTTATTTATAAAGTTATTAATTTTTTTTTGAAATAATATATTTCATGAGTTACTTTTAATAGTGGGAATGAAGTGTTATTTTTCTATAGGAAAACCTTTTTTATAATAGTATTTCCAAACTTATGTCATCGGAAAACATTGGGTATGAAAAAACATGGATTCAGTGGTTTACTATTGGCATCCCAACTAAGCATTTTTTGGGCTCATGCCAATCCATTACCATTTCAGTTATAGGTTCAGCTTTTGTTTAGGATTTCTCTTAGTGACTATTCATGTGGGAGCAGTTTTATGGATAGAGGTGACCAATGGGCCACACGGAGAACATTGTAGCGAGGTTTTGTTTCTAGTTTTGTTCTTTTTAGTGGTACTTTGTATCTAGATCAGTTCATTGTTTATTTACGATTTAGTAGTCATTTTGTTGCGTCCTCTATCTGTTCTATTTATTTATTTAGTCTTGATTTTACTTATTGGGTTTAAATCCATCCCTCATGTATACTTTGATGCCCAACACTAGTTTCTAGCCAGTGGGGATCGTGAACGCACCTCGAGACATGTCGCAGACTTGCTTGGGTGACCAGATCAAGGTTGACCGAGGTTGGTTCATGACAGTAAATATATGAAGTGATTTAAGTCTAAGGAAATAAGGAAAAATTACAAAGAGAAACCTGAATGTAATTTTATTATTAACATCTCATGATATGATTGGAAATAAGAATTTTAAGGATTTTATTAAAATATATATAAACTATTATTGATTTTGAATTTATCGAAACATTTATCATGGATTGAATGAATAATGAAATAGTAATTTTATAAGGTTAATTAAAAATAGGAAGTGGATAGTTTTAATTACAAATTTTTTGGAAAAGATGTTAATCCATAATTTTGTTAGTTACATAATGTTTTAATGATTTATATTTGAGACATAATGGTGAAATAATTCTGTTCTATACTATAGTCATAGAAGTGGGACTCTTGTGATGTTTTTATATGTATTTTATTAATATATTTTTATAATTCCAATGTCTTGTATGATTTGAGTTACAAAGATTATTTTATATCTAGTAAATTTTCATGTGAAATTATAATACCATTTTAAAAAATATTTTCACAAATATTTGTAATAAATCATGGGGTAGTACAAATGAAATCCATATTTCAGAAAGATATTTTTGTTATCCTATGAAAAAATGATTCTCTATCCATTAATGTTGACATTTAACCTATATTATTATTTCTCATTATGTTTATGGATTGGATATCAATATATAATGGTAATATATGTTGTATTGGTAAAAAAATTAATAATGATTTTATGTTTATATATATATGGAATTAAAACCTTCGAAAATATATCTTGAAGCTTATAAATTAATTAAAAAATAATTTCAAAGTTATCTTATAACTAAAAATGAAAATACTATTTGGGTCAAAATTGGTGATTTACCAATGTTATTTGAATAAATAGATTAATATCTTTGTTATATTACATGTTTGATACCAAATTAAGTGGATGATATTACTATTATAACAGTTTCATAGTCATTTCCATTTTGAAAAAATACATATCCAAAACATTAGATCAAATTGACATAATTGAATAAGTGGTTATAAAAAATTATATAAAAGGATCCATCTACCATAGAACTAAACCATAGGGTTCTGATAATATGTTTTTGGAAACTATGTATTGTTCAAAGAGTATATTAATTTATTTTAGATAACTCAAAAAATAATACTATTAATAAAAAGTATCTTTTTCCTCATATAGATAACATATTGGTCATCATCTGGGAGCATGAAATTTCTGATATATTTTTTTCTATTTTTTATAACCTAATGATAAAATAATATGAACTTATTTGACTTAATATAGAACTACCTTAGGACAATATTATTTTTTCATTTTACTATTCGGTATATAAAAAACCCCATTGTATTTATGGATATAATGAAAAAAAAATTTCCTGAGTATTTGGATAAATATTTAGTTGGGTATATCAAAGATATTATGGTTACTCTAACAAAATTATAACATGATAATCACTTATGGTTTATTCTATAGACTAAAAATATAAACAAGTAGTAAATAATGATATTAATATACGATTAGTCATTTTAGCAGCTTTCATTATTTTGGAATATTTTTTGAAAATATGGAATAAAAAAGATACATCTAAATCTAATGTGGGGGTAGAGTGGAAAATGACTACAAAATAATTTTAAAATCATTATTTGGTTTGTAAGATAAGAACAAATATTTTTTGAGAAATGTTGCCCTGTTATTTTTCTACCTTACATTGTTAAAATGAGGAGAAAAACTCATATGGATAAATTTGTGTGAGGAATGTTCCTATAATTTACAAATAATATTGGTTAATTAACTCATTTTATCCTTTCCTTTTACTAATAATGATCTTCTAATTTACACTGATTATTATTTGAAGGGAGATGTTTGTGTATTGATATATAATGAATCGGTTAACATTTATGAATCGTTTTAATTGAAACATGATGAGAAATATTTACCTACACAATGGCTTGAAAAGGCTGAATCAATTATTTTTACTTTGAAAATATATCGATTTCATTTATACATTGTCAAATGTGAAATCAAACTACCTAAAAAATTCTAAAGTATAAATTTAATAAAAAATATTTTTACCCCAATAACAGACAACGAATATAAATTTTTTATGATTATTCGTTCTTAATCCACTAAAAAACATTAATAGAAAACAATGTTTTTAGCGTATTGAGTAAAAATGATAATGCATAATTAAATATTTTTTTCAATAACATGATTCATTACTTAATAATTTAGAAAATTCTGTATTGTAATGAATGTATATTAAAAATAATTTTATTCTTACATGGGTATGAGTAAATTATACCTTGTTATATATAATTTGGAATTATTAGATTCAAGATCATGGTTTTCAAAAAAAAAAATAGAATCGAATAAGGAAGGTATATTTTCAGAAATTATTATTAATGAAGTAGATATTATCATTTTTTGAAGGAGGTCATGTGTTGAATTTTATTTCTATTTGGATAAGTAATTTTAAATTTTATCTAATAGCTCTCTATTTTATGTTAATCATAGAAATTACAAGTCATATATTAAACTTTGTGAATATTATTTATAGGATGTATTTAAATAATATATTTTATATTTTACATTTAAATATTATACATTCTGATAGTAAAAATATAGAACATAACTACAGAATAGAATTATTCATAATTTTTTATTTCTTGATATAAAATATGAGAATATATAAATGGATTTTATGTTGGGATTACTAATGAAATAATAAGTTACTAAATTAATTTTATTCATTTTTATCTTTTGAAAGAATATATGAATTCTATGAATATTAAATATAGTATTTATTGAGATTATATTTCTATATTGTATTTTGATAGTATATTCAGCTTAAAAGGAGTTACCATATAAATTATAACTTATAATTATCAATGGTATCAAAAAAAAATATGTAAATGACATTAGAGGTCGATGGCTACTAAAATAAATATTAATATATAATTTCAATGTGAAAATTTTGGAATATAAGAGTGTATACTTTATAAATTAATGGATTTTATTCATTTTTTCTCATTATATTATAATAGGTATTTGTATCATCATATATATTTTTTATAATTTTAATATAATAATAATTTTTAATTATTTATAAATATGTTATATTTTATCAGATCATATTGAAACTAATGTTAGTCTTTAAATAGAACAGAAAAAGTCAACAAATTTAAAATTTTGGCCCCAAAATTTTTGGATGATATTTTTTAGAAAATAATGACTATTTTAAACTGCAAAAGGATACGATATATAATGGAAAAATTGAAATATTGATAAAGAGATGATTGAAAATGTATTTGATTTTATTCGCCTGGACTATTACAAAATATCATCTGGGAATTGCCATAACTATTTTGGTAAAAATAATAAATAGGGTTCATAATTCATTGGTCCTATAAAATTATACAAAATGTGGGGCCATTTTTTATTTGATAGATTACCTCTGAGTTTATCCTATATAATTTATTTTTTTCAAGTTAAATGGATAGTAAAATTGGGGCATAATGAATCTTATAGTTTAATTTGTGAAGTGGTTATATTAGTTGGAATTTATTTTATAAAAAAATTCAGTTATGAATATGGATCAACAATTTAATGTACTAGTAAATATCATGATTCAACATGTTTAAATTTTATATATGATTAACATGATTAAATAAAAAATTTGGAATTAGAAAAGAAACTGTGGTTAAAATACCGTGAAATGATTATGTAACTAAAAATTGCAATGATTAATTTACAAAATGTTGTAATAATGTAAATAACCATGTAATAGTAATTATTAATATATTTAATGTATTATTAATGTTAGAATTTTTTTTGAAATTTTATATAATATGTTAATTTATATGGTATTTAGTTGGAAAGGTAATAATTTTATTCAACCTGAAAATATTTGATAATAAATATATGGTTTCTTTTAAAATGTAATAATACAAATATTAAATTTGAAATAGATAATATAAATTATTCTTATTTTTCTAATTTGAATTATCTTGTATTGATTTTTATGATTTTTCTAAAATGTTTGATTTTAGATAGAATAATGAAGATTGTTGATATTTTAAAAGATGTTTATTTTTCATTTAGCGATGTAATAAAAAAACTCACATACTATATTAGAATAACTTTAAAAGTAATAAAATATAAATTTTGTTTAATTTTATTTTATTTTTACCATTAAAATCTTAATTATATATACGTTCTATATACATTCCATTATAGAAATATCAACTTGTTTTTTAGATTAATGGTTTTGAAAAAATATTTTAATATTAATATAATTAATGTAACATCCCACAATATATAAAAATTAATATAAAAATAAGATATTATATTTGGAACTTGGAGGTTCAGAATTATTAATGTGGGGTATTTTTTTTAATATTGGATATCTGATATAGTAAAAATGTTGTTTTCATTGTAGTAGGTGTAAAATATGATAATTGTGTTTATAACTAATATATAAGGTCAAAAAAATACCATCTTAAATATTATTGGAAGAAATTATTTTTGAAATGTGTCATATAATCCTTTAATTTAAATTTTTATGTGCCGCCATTCTATGAATAATACTTTAGACTATTTTAAAACATTTATATTTACCATAGTGTCACCATCCTCAAATAAAAAATGGAATCTAATCACTTATATTCTTTGAAAAACATGAAAATTATATACTAACAAATAACTACACAAATACCTTCTATAAATCCATTTGTATTTATGAGATATCCTAATCATCCCAAAATACCAATACTATAAAGCTTAATCTGTATGCTAATATGAGATATCCAATGAGGATGTATAATTAACGGTGGACCAATTCCCTAATTATTTCCTTTTCTACCTAAATAAATTCATGTATAGACACTATTAATAATTAGAGTATTATAGTATTTATAGTAAAATACTGTTATATTTATGAGAAAAATCAATTATATATTTTTTCCAACAAAGGAAAAATGAAAACATTTCTTATTCATTAGTGTGGAATACCACCTCCACGAAGTGATGTGTTTCATTTTATATCCCTGAATCACTCAATTGGTCATAAAAAATTAATTAGTGAATATAAAATAATTTCAAATAATTATTATTAATATTGGAAAATAATACATTACATACATTCTTAATCATTCTATCGATTATAAATTGATTACATCACTCACACACATGTGTGTAATACCTTCCCCACAAAGCAATGTGATTCATTTTTCATTATTACCTCACATGGATGTTTATACCAATTTAAGTAATGAAAAAATATAAAATATTGATTTTTTTTATTTTAAATTTATATATTTTTTATGTTATTTTTTCATTCAAGTGATAAATTTGAAATATCGATCATGTGTATATGTGACATACAACCTCCATGCTAGGACATATATCCATTAACACATCCACCTTTTTGGGATGATTATAAAAATGATCTTAATTCATAAAAAATTAGTTTATCACATATATTATTCTAAAGATTAATTAACCATGGTTAAATTGATATTACCCAATATATAGATTTCATTTTTACTAAATAAAAAAATCCCCCAAAACATATAACATGAACAAAATCATTGTAATATCAAGATAAGAAACTGTATAATTGGAATAAATAGAATATTAATAATGAAACAAACATGATAATGGTTCTTAAGAAATTTCAAAATGAATATTTTTTTACATAATAGGGAATATATAAGAATGAAACAAGTCATGAATCAAGGTAGGTTAATTTCTTTTACTTTTATTATTTTAATTCTTCCCATTCATTTTTTTCATCAAGGTCATGGTTCATTTGTATATGTTATAAAAATGCTAATTATTATTTTATTTTTGATATTTATTTCTATTAATTTATTATTTATTAAAAATTAAGTTAAAATTGAATATATTTAACTTTTTCTATATGAGATTATTTTCACATGTTTTTAAATTTAAAAATTATTTTCTGGAAATACTTAACAGGAAATCCAATTACAATATTGATTTCCATTATTTGTTAGGAATATCAATTTACATTTTTTCACATTTATTTCAATAGAAAATTTTTCTCTAAATATTTTTATAATTTCTAGTTTACAAAAATAACCAGATAAAATGTTATTCTCAATTTTAGGAGAATACAGGTAGTTTTGATGATTACGGGTTTGAATTCCTATAGTTTTATGTATCACAATCTAATTTATTTATATGTGTTTTTATTTATGTTAAGGTTATTCAACATTTATATTAATATGGGATGATCTATATATTAGTTGAATGATAGGTGATCCCAATATTTATCTCTCTAATGCATTGCAGAATATTATAGAGATTACTAGTGATATATTACACTTAAGGGATATGGGATAGTTGTAGTTATATATTTCTAATATAAGGGTTCTTTTTAGGATGAATGTAAATATAATATCCTAAGATAACTATATGATATTCAATAAATGTGTATAAAATGAAATTTTTTTATTTATAATACTATAAAAACCAGTATAGGTTTTAATAAATTGATTTTGAATTTACAAAAAATAGTACAAGATTATTTTTTTCATGGAATAATATTATTCATAATTCATTTTTGTATGAAGCACATAACTTTATGAATTATAAATTATTATTTCATACAATATCGTCAATGAAATATATTGTGAAATTAATTTTTTCTCCAGGAAAAATTATTACATATTTGATCCCAATGATTACAAAAGAAAATGAAATACATTCTTACAAATTTCTTATATTTTCAAATGTAATAACTAATATTTTTTATTTTGTATCCCATATTGAGATTTTATTTTATCACTCCATTGATTTCAAATATTTTAATGGTAAATTATTTTAATTATAGGTGTGGATGATGTTTTCATTCTAGTACTTGTAGTAACCTTAAATGAAGAAACAATTCATTTATTATGAACTTTTTATTGAAAATATGGACATATTATGTAAATGGGAACGTTATTAGGTATTGACTTAATTAATTCACTAAAACTCTAAACTAAAATTAAAGTGTTTCAATTTTTAGAGTGTATTATTTATTATAAATCAGGTAATTATGGGTTCATTAGAATATGGGTTGTTATATTATTAAGGATTGGTATATATTTAGCTTGGATCAAAAGGTTCAATTCAAGGAAATGTTATTAAATATATAATTTAGAAAATCTATTTCAGCTATTTTACAATTATAGATATATTATATTGAGATAATTGTTTCGAAAAAATGGTTTTAAATATGTGTTTATGGTTGGAAACATAAGTATGATTGAAAGTAAATTTTTTCACAGAGTTGGAATTAAGTTATTTTATTTTGAATGATATTTTTCATTAATATTAAATAATATTTCTTTTTTTGGTTATAGTTTATTATTATACTCTTAGATCATAGTGAGAGGAGGTGTATATACAGCCATCATACTATCCACATAAGTTTAGAAGTCTTTTATTTGATTGTGAGTAATTTATTAAATTGTTTTAAAGACATGTGAATGGTTATGAGTTAATTTAAACATAAATAAAAAATTACTATACACATTCCCAAATAACATGTTAGTTTGATATTTTTTTAATTAAAAAATCCATTAAAATTGAATTTATACCCATATCTTCATAATAATCCTATTTATATGTATGGACATTTAATGATGAAACTTGAATTAGAATTATGGGTATGTTGATTCATAATTTTGATGTATAGTGTAGGATAATTGTGTCAGAATTTGGATTAAATTGAGTATTTTGAAATGTGTGAATTAGAATTTTTCTATGTTGTGTGACTTATTTAGACATAGTATATATGGTTGATCATAGAAATTTTAAGGAATGAATTTCAGAGCTACGACTAATGAATATTCCACGAATATTATGGTGTTTCGATATTTCTACAATACAAGAGTCATGGACACAAAAAATCATAGATATATTTTTAATATAAGATTATGTATGCATTATATATGAAATTTTATGTGGAATACACATGTAAAAGCCCAATTTTACATATGTTTGTTTAATTGTGAAACATCACATACTCCATTATTGGAATGGAAAATTCTGTTTCACTTGTTTTCCTTTATATATTTAAATAAATGAAATAACTGGTCAGCAATTATGATGTCGATGACACTTAATGGCAATAAATAATCATTAGATCTAAGACCTATAATATCAATATGGAATCATCTCAACATCATAAATGAGAATCCAAATAAAATGGCTAAGAAATTATAAATAATGATATTGAATAAAAACACATGTTAAATTCCATGGTTTTCACATAGTCAAATTAAACTATAGGAACACATCAAATATTAGTTTAAGATACATATCAAAATATAAAAACATAACTAAAAATTTGATGATTATTAAAACATTGTTGTTCTACTAAATATGTTACCCAACAACCCTTTCAAATATGATTCAAACCACTGATGGTATCTCACATCAATTTTAACATTGTGGATGACTTCCAGATGATGATGGAAAAATCTATCATCTATGAATTTTCTCCACCATAACATGAATCTTTTGTTATGAGTGATTTCATCAGAAAATCATCACATATATTTATTTTAATTTCATGAAATTTATATGTATAATATTAGTAAATTGATATTTTTTCTCTCTGTCACAGTACCCATCATGTTTCGCATCATGTATTCTATTGTAACTCATTATTTAATATTTGAATAAAATGAAATTACAATTTAACAACTATTATTCTAAAAAACCACTAGAATATTATTTTGAAGGTGGTTCCATCATTCCTATTAGAACACATCCTATTTTCACCTCATCCTTTTATATTGGAATCATTTTCCTACATTGTCAGTCAATTCATTAAAACCCTCTAAGGCATAAAAACACAACAATATGTCCCATATAATTCTACTAATAATCATATCTACCAAATTATAACATCCACAAACCTTTCATATCTCTATATCTTCACCATACAAAAACATACAGATGAATTGATAATTGTTATGAATATGGTTTTTCCCTGATTGAAACATTTTTTACAAAATAGTACAACTCATTTTCTTGTTCATATTAAAAACATTCTATTTTATCACCTTCACTGGATATCTTGTAGTACCCACATGATCTAAATCAACTCTTTCTCAGTTTGTAGTATTATCATGTACTCTACTACTTTGATTGAAAAAAACTATTTTTTATGGTTTTGAAGTCAAAAATCAATGATGAACCATTATTGAAAGATGAAATCCATCTCATCTCATCTATGTTATAAAATATCCTTAATTTATTGCATCTAAACAATTAAATTGTCTACATAAAATGAAAGAGATTAATATAACAATAAAACAATTTCTATAGTAGAGTATCAAATTCATGTCATCCCAATATTCCATTCCTAGATTCATTATGATAATTCTAACAAACCCCACTACATTAAATTTTTTTCACCTCATCGAAACCTTACATACATATATTTTTTGACCATCAATGCATATTAAAAACATGTTATGAAATAGAATTAATATTTAATTCTAGGATACCTGTCTCTAGATAACATCAAATGATCATATCTGGGATTATTTCTCGGATTATATTCAATCATTCTAAATATATTCAACTCTTACTGGATTCACTACAACTAAAATAGGAATATGGTTGTAAAAATCTGGTCTCTTCAAATAATCATCTCAAACATCTACATTATGTTAAAACGATCTTTCATTTTTAATATTATTGAAAATTTAACTATAATCACATCTATTCAATCTCTACTTTAAATTTTATGAATATAAAATCATCGTAAATAAATTGTATGTTGAATTTATCAACTAGAAACTCATTTTAATATAATTAATGATTGTCATTACTTAGAAAATTTTATATCTCATCCCAAAAAAAAATTCATTTCTATATTTGGGATCATATTTAGGACCAATAAAATATTATTTCAGCCAATTTATTTTTTTAATATATTATCCCATATATCTGTTTAGGTAATCAGTGTATATCTACTCCTAACTACCATGATGATTTAATATGGCATTAAAATATAAAAAATTGAGATATAAACAATACTTATAAATTGTTTTTATAATCATATGAATTGTTGATTTATTTTTTAATAAAAATAATATTCCAAATAAATCTTAATCATTATTATGAAATTCATTGGAAACCCTTCCCTTATAATATTACTTTTCATATACTACTTTATCAAAAAAATTACACACATTTTATAAAATTACAATTTTATGTATGGAAGTTCTATTAAATCATATTTTATCAAAATTTAAAATTAGGAAATTTCCTCAAAAACAATAAAATATAACTGTATTGTGTTATTAAAAGATTCTACGTCTTCTATGAATTCTAGTTCACCCCATACCTAATATCCAATAAATTTTTGTCACTTATTAATGATTTAAATTTTTTAATAGGAATCTATAATTTAACTCTTTCTATAACCACATCATCAGAAAGATAACCTTCTAGGTATATACACAATGATTATACATTCCATGAGCATTTGATATATCTATTCTTGGTAACAACAATAGAATAATTCATAAAACCAAAATTCCATTTTGATTAACTTGTATCTATGGAACATTTATACTCCATAAACATTTTCTGTGTTTGGTAATTTCATATAGGAGATCTTTAACTTGTATATATTATAAGTTCTCTAATACATCATCATCAAAGTATGTATCCGTCTATTTTATTTATACATAGATGATAATATTTTATCTTCTAAAATCATTCTATAATTCATTACCACAAAGCTAGAATTTAAATTCATCATCACCATTCCAAATAATGAAATATGATTGAACCATTTCCACTGTCATTTCCTAATTCCTAGAATCGATGTGGATTTATGTAATAATTCAAAAAAAAATTATATCTGATATATTAATAACCCACATATACTAATGTTATTTTGAATAATCATACACTAATTGAGTTGATGGGTTTTTATTCATAATATTGAATATAAAATTTAATCTCTCTCTAAAAAATTATTTTGGGAAACTAGAATAAAACCTCATTCTCAATGCATTTCCATTCAAATACAGATTTACAGTTCTTATGACATATTTTTTCTTGTATTTCAAGTATGGTAAAAAAATATATAATATATATTTTTACCAACATATCCTCTAACGACTCATGCTTCTCTATTTTTCTAAATAAAGATATCATAATCAATTTTGATTACAAAAAATATTATTTTCTATAGTGGTTCTAAGTGAATTGAAGTCTTTGAAAACCTTATACATGTTACTGTGGGAAATCACCCAACATTTTCAACCAAAAAAATCATTAATATAAAATTATATAGTGATCCAAGATGTTAATAAATAATGGTTTTCCCGCAGGGTTCCTTATGAACTATACAATCGTTATGATCCTTTAGTGTATTTCCTTATCTAATGAAGTAAATATATTAATATTTCTTAAATATACACTGTAATAATTTTTTCACACAATGTGTCTAATTTTTATTAATGATATTATAACAATGGAATTCACCCCCTTATTTCCCACATTATAGAGATGATCATGTCACCTAATATTATAACTAAAAGTATTTTATCTTGCTGCATTAATGATTCTAAATTTGTATTGATTTGTAGTGCCTCGTTTTTAACACCTTTGGCCACCACAATGAATCACCAAGGGATGTTATATATACATTACTAAAATTATCATAGAAATATATGTCACAATTTTATCATATAATTTTCTAGTTATTTTATGACCATGGTATGTGCCACCAAAAATAAAACTCAATAAGGAATTTTTTATACATCTAATACATTACATCACCTTTTCTCATGATCTCAATAGATTTATCATAAGTGACGCGAATCTTACCAAATCATTAACAAAATTTTTCTCTAATGCTCCAATTACCATAGTTATGGTAAATATAATCTCTAGCAGTGAAATATCCATCACATTATATTACTCTAGAACTACATACTGAATAATTATTTTCTTACAAATAAATATATTCATATGATATTTTTGTAAATATATCTTTAATAATTGAGAAATTGATAACAATAATCATTCATTAATTGATTTGGTTCCCCAAAATTAAAACATTTGTATATAGAATTAGCCATATTTTCATGAATATTCTTATTTTATCCATTCCATTTTTAATATTTTGTTAAAAAGAATTCCCCACCATCTACACTTTATGAATTTCTAGTATATTCATTCAATTCAATTATATAAATTTAATTATGAAGAATTAGTTATCAATCATACTAAGAAACTTTATGATTTATAACTCTAATTACTCTCCATTGTAACCACGACAAACAATAATTTTATAAGTGTTGTGAAAATGATCATATCCATCACCGAACAAATGCACATTTTCCCAGTGATTTTTACATACAAGGTATAACATTGAAATTATTGAAATGATCTTCTATTGGCTTTCCACTGAAAATTGTTATATTTAAAATTAATTACATCTAATATAATCCATAAAGAATAGATTCTCATACATATTATGAATTTCAGTCATCAACTCAATGGTTTTCATCACCTCCATAATGTTTAAGGCCATAATATAAACAAAAATCACAAAAAATAATGCCAATGATATCTACGGAAGACATTATTAACATTTATTTAACACTAAAATTGAATAAATTACTTCAATAGAACCAATAGATCTCTCTATAATTGATAGAATTCAATTATAATCATTTGAAATAAAAAGCTATCATGTTGAATCATTTAGTATATAACATAATCCTTAACATCACCATCCATCCAAAAAATATAAATCCCACTAAATTCAAAAAATTCAAATACATTTAAAAAAATATTAACAAAATTATACTATTAGGGTTAACACATAATGTTCTTATACAATAATATCTGAAATATTGATGTGGATCCTACCATTATAATTTTTGAAATTTATATTTGAAATAACATATTGTTCTATTAAACATTATTTTTTAGAATGTCCATCATTACAATTTTATTGTAGATTAAATGATAGAAGATATTAAAAAAATTATTAATGATTATTGTAACTAACATGTCGAATGATGCTCTATAATATCTATACTAAATCCCCTCATATCATGATAAGAACATTCAATGGTAAAGAAATATAAATGTATTATATGAATAAAAGTAACAATATATATGGAATTACATTAATAAAATATTTTTTTAATCCATAGGTGAAACACAATACACATAGTATTAATGATGGATGAAAATATTTTACCAGAGCATTGAATATCATAAATATAATAAAAAATATAATTAGATAATAAAAAATAGAATAGTATAATAAGTGATCCCATTAACATTTTGTATTCTATTTTAGAATATAATACTAATTTCCTCACCAACTGATAATTTTATATGATTACAACTCAATCAATGAATCAACAACATGTTAGATATAATAACATTCAAATATAATACGTGTGAGTGATTGTCTCGTACATCAAAAAATATAATGTAAATTTTTGTACACATTTAGAACTCACAATGAGATATATATGGAACTAAACATTGGTTCTTCTATAATCCAATATTTATCTTGTTCATCATCATGAATTAAAAAACCACATCTTTTATACATTAAAAATAAATAAAATGCTTGGTTTTTACATAGCCAATATTAACATTCAATGTAGTTGGATATGTTAATAATTTGAAATAATGATATATAATAGGATAATAGGAAACATTAATAGGTATATCATACTTTTATTAATGTAATAACGTATGAGTAAAATATTAATATTGATTTATCAGTTTAAGGGTATTTTGAAAACTGTTTTAGTCTAAATAATACCCTCAAATTTTGCTAAGGGAATACTCTAGAAATACTAGTAGGGTTATAAGTAGAAATATTTCAAATATATGGCCTCAAGAATCCCAATGTAAATCCATCAATAGTTCATTGATGGGTATGGACTTTTAGTTAAAATAGAGGGAATATTACCCATTTCTGGTCTAAATTTATAATATACCACTTCATTTATCCAATTTACCAATAATTATATGTCTCCAATCATATTTTCAATTATTTTCTTATATATACTGTTCTTATAAATCCTAATTATTTTTCAATTGTCTAATCCAATAATTATTTACGATTATAGACACCATGTTGTGAGGTAAAGTAAAACTAAATTTTTTTATTCAATTGTTTTTGTATATTGTATTTATAAATACAACACTATGAAATTTGGGGCATTTTATCCTATATTTGAAATCATGTACATAGCTAATATACTAATCAGTGATTATATATTTTTAATATTTTGTGCTTATAATGATACATGTTGTCACTTTAATTTTATGTAATATTATGTTTAGTTTCTATATAACGAGGAATTTGAGAATTTCAATTGTTTAATTGTGGTCTCTAAGAGGAGTGAGAGAGTGTCCAATTATGGGATAAATTAACTAGAGCCTCTTATGGAATGATTAATATCGAGTATGTCCTGCTGAAATATAATCACTATGGTGCAGTTTAGTTTTTTATTAATAAAATTTTGGATGATATATTATATCACTATAGATGGAGTGAAATGATGTTGAGATTGAATGTGAGTATGAATGTAAGATCAAAATAACTCAGATAATGTATGTAGTATCTATTGATTCTTAAAAAACAAAGGGTGGGGGTGAGTTGTATACATTAAAATTTACATGGATCTTTAATGACGGTTATGTTTAACATGGTTAAACAATGTAATTCACAAAACCTCTAGATCTATAAACATGCTTGAATCAAGAAAAGTTAGTCCAGAAAGGTAAATCCGGAAAGATGGTTCTGGAAAAATGAAACTTAATGAAAGCTTACAAAGATTAAGATACCACCTTAATGCATATAGAATATAACTATATTAGAGTACAAGTATAAGGAAGTATAAGATAGTTATACATTCCTCAACAATACAAATGCAATAGAAAAATTGTAACAAAACAAGTAACAATTAGTAAATCATTTAACCCAAAGAGAAGTTTATCCACCAACCTTGGATAAAGATCCCTTGATTTATACATTCAAGAAAGTACGTCTTACCCATACCAGGGTAAGATCTCGATACAAATATCAGATTCTGTCTTGCTATCCCCTCAAGCCCCCAACTTCAATGTAGTTTCCTCCTCTGTCTTCCACAGCTAGAAAGCCCTCAAATTCTAGGTAGTCGGCCCCTCTGTCTTCCTATCTCCGGAAGCCCTCAATTGTATACAACAACAATCGGAGTCGTACAAAGTAAATCTGAACTTGAAGTTCAATATGAACAAAGCATGAGAGTATATCTCTAGAAATCACTTCAACATAATGTAATATCTAGAGTCATTGAACCTTATTGAGCTCGTTTAAATGAGCTCCCATTTATAGGCACATATTCAACGGACAACACCCTATTCCAACGGTAATATTTTTCATTGAATTCCGAAGGGACCTATACACGTGTCACTCAAACAATGGTTTTTTAGTAACTAAATTCACGACATCATTTTATATAAAAAAAGTATATGAAAAATATGGTCATATAACTAAAATCCAATATTAGGAATGTAAGGAAATATGAATCTTTAGAGTCTATCCAAAATTGAATTCAGAGTCTATAATACAAGGATATTTTGATTCTGTTTTCTAGGAATTCAGAGCCTGAACTCTATAGAATTTCGGAGTACAAATTTCATGGAAATTCGAAATCTACATTCACAAGAATTTGGACCCAGAACATTTAATATTTGATGTCATAGATAATGAGAATTCATTGTCAGAAGTCATAAGAGTTCGGAGTTTGTATTCAACGAAATCATATTCAGAACTCAGAGGAGTTCGTAAATGGAATTTGTAATCAGAATTCAGAGTCAGAACTCGGAGAAGTTTGTAACCAGAATTCATATTTAGAATTTTGGAGTCAGAATACAGAAGAGTTCGTAACCATAATTTGTAATCATAATTAAGAGTCATAACTCAAAAGAGTTTGTTACTAGAATTCATAATGAGAATTCTGAGAAATCTGATCCTAAAATAGAATGCTCCATATCTAGGTAATTATCGGATTTCGAGGTATTGGTTTTAAACTGAATTTACACTTAAAAAAATAATGATATGAACAATAAAAACATGATAAGGATAAATTTCTCTAGGGAAGGAAATTTCTCCTTATAGAAGTAAAACAAATGGAAAATAGATATTTTCCATGAGATAAGATGTCTGTGATTTTCAAAACAAGAGGAGTGGTAAATTCATAAAGAAACCTTAATAACTCAACAATCTCCCCAAAGTATGATGTAATGGAAAATTCATAAGGAAAATATTATTGACTCAAAAATCTCCCCCTTTTTGTAAAGCACAAATATCCTTACGAAAAATAATATAAGGACATAGAAAAAAATTCTAGACATAGAAATAAGGTGTATCTCCCTTTTTACATTGAGAATGATTAAGACAACTAACTCCCCCTTAGGGTTTGGAACTCTAAGGATCGTATTCTAGATTTCTGGAATGAGAATATTCATTATCTTGAGTATAGAAATCACATTAATGAAAACTCCCCATTAGAAAAACTCTGCCTTACTTTGGGATATTTCTTCTTTACATAGCATCATTTTTCCTTCCCCCCCCCCATTGTGATTTTCAAAATGAATTTTAGGGAATGGAAAAAAATATGGTACCTAAAATATTAGTACAAAGCATGCAAGGAGAAATGAGTAACCAGAATATCATTTATGATTGGGAGAATTTATACAAGGATGAAAATACAACAAATGATCGGTTTTATTTTCCTTTATTTTCCTTGGGAATTAATTTCTTCACGATGGTTTTCAGCTTCTTTAGCTTCTTGTGATATTACTCTTCATGCTTATCTAAGGATTTGATCCTATCATCCCGAGCCTTCAACAAGTCATCATGATTCAATAGTTTTTCATCAATCTTGATCTGAAGATCCCTTTCTCTCTTCTAGCTATGAGAAATAGAGTTCAGATTCCCATTCAGATCCTTGACCTCATGAATTAGTGTATAATATTCATGATTAAACTTTTCCTCAATTATATTTTTGAGATGCTTGATTTTTCCATCTTTAGTATCAAAATTTTCCTTAACATCATATTAGAACTCATCAAACTCTCTCAATTCTTCAACTATATTCTTTGACCATCTGACCACTTTCTTAATGATTTTCTGTGAGAATCGTAGAGGATAAATAAATTCTTATAATTAGCCTAAATATTTATTCACATAACCATTACCATAGATATAGAATCCTATTTTTGATTCAAGATATGTTGGAGCATCTAACATCTTGAGTCAATGGTTGGAATGATTTGAATGGTGTCAATAATCTTTTTCAGAGACTGAATGAAAAAATCATGTCCCATAGGTGATGATTCCAAATCTGATACTTTTCATTATGATGGAACTTCCCCAAGATCAACAAGCTTCCAAAGAGAAGATACACCATATTCCTTCATCAATATAAAAATATTGATTGGTGTGTCAACAACCACCTGTTTCCCGTTGTGAGTTTTCGGAATAGCTTCCTTATCTAGAGACTCATGGTCACTTTCAGACAACTGAACAATTTTATCTTCATCAATTTTTTTTCTCATCTTCTTCCTTAATATCATCAAGATGATAGAAATCATGATTATGAATCTCTTATATAGATAACTTGTTCACTTCCTCTACATCATTCTCATCAAATCTAGGAGTAGCATTCATTGATGATCCGTCTTGAGAAGTCCAGATTGATAATTTCTCAGAAGCACATTCCTTATCATGAAATTATTCAACTTGCTGTATCAGATAAGCTATATCATCACTTCTTTTAGCTTCTTGTACTTCTTCCATAACTTCATTTTCTTCAACAACCTTTTCATGTACTTTTTCCAGAGTCATGAACTTTTTCCCTGGAGTCTCACTTAATGGTTCTACCAAGAATTATTTCGGTACCAGAATATTCTCAGATTCTATTCTAGTATACCTCTGAATGGATTAAACAACTTTAGCATCAGAAATATTTTTCTTCTGCTTCTTATCTTTGGAGTCTTCTCTTTTACTTGCTTCTCAAGCTATTCAGCATACTTTTCTTTTAAAGCATTGGCCTCAGTAGGATCTAGACCAAACTGTGGCTCTCCTTCCTTTCGATTAATTTTTTCTTCTCTATATTTGGAAACCAACTCATCCAAATAGGATTTCTCCTTCTTGAGATTTGGAGGTGCAGATTGAGTATCTATGGACATAAATTCTTCTCTGTTTCTTCCACTTCTTTCAGTTTCCGCTTTTTTCCAGCCTTCTTCGACAGTTCATCATCTTCTACATTCTTCGAAACAGCTTCTGATTCTTCCACTAGTAGATCATTATACTCTCCGGACACCTTAAAAAAAACTAACATTCATTATTTTCAAAGTATAATCCCTTAATAACATGCATTTGTAATTCCTCAGCTTGGAACTGCACGTAATCTTGAAGGACTCAAGACATCGAATAATCAACATGGAGAGTAGGGCATCATACTTGATTATATGTGCTCTGAAATTCCCATTCTTGATATTCTATATAGTAATTAGAACAGGCTTCATCAGATTATTTTTCAATTGATTTACCAAAAAATTCAAGATATACATATAAATTTTTTTAGCATATCCTTGTCAGTATTTATCGGAACGATAAAACACTGAACCCATAACTCGCAGATATGATTATTTGAGGGAAAATCATTAATTTTTGTTGTCTTGAAATCTATAAGTCCAAGACACTCCAGAGGATTCACCTTTACAAAACATTTTTATACATATGGAATCTTCTGGGAATAGAAATTGTTTTCCCCTTCATAAGACTCCCCCATCAAGATACCAGCCTTGGTGTTTGAAAGGGAAAAGGTTTTTCCATAACTCTTGAATGAGAACTTATCTCTCCCTTCTTCCATAAAAAAACAAACTAACTCATAAAACTCAATGAGTAGATCCAGATACACCGGGTCTTGAGCTCCAAGATTTTATATGCAGACACTTTCCATCCATTAAGCAAGATGTTTTTGGAAATAATGGATTTGTACTTCTTGAAGATGTTCGGATGTACCAACCACTCCCTATAAATCTGCCACTCCGGAATCGACTTAACAGGTGTCATCTCTTGAGAAGGAGATTCATCATACATTTGGATTTGAGAAGCTTGGAATGTTAAGAATGAATATATGAAAGGGGGTAGATCTTCGACACGCAAAATCTTGATAACCAATGTGGGACATCCATCGGGGTCCCCTATTATAGGTGTTGATGGGATGGTTCGTCTTCACATCTGAATCGAATGGAATAGAATTATTTTAATCAGATCTAATGGTTGAAATGATAACTGCAAGGAAATATTTTATAGGATCCGTTCATTTGAGGTTTTTAAAATAAAACATTCAGATTTAATGAAACTAGAATCCGAGAAATATTAAAAATACAAAAGAAACTACCAGCAAGTAAAAGGTAATTACGAAAACTCAAGAAAGAGTCATACCATTCAGATTTCTAGGATAATTATTCATAATAAGAAATATTCTTCTTTAATAAAATAAAAAAACAACTATGAAATCCTCCATTACGCAAATTTCCTTTAAAAACATTTTACGTACAAAAATCATCATTACAAAAAACATGAAAAACATCATAACAAAAATCAAGAAAAACATACAAAGAAAAGTACTCCCCTTATAAAAAGTAGTTTATAACTATAAGGTTATTGATAAAGCAGATAGTTAACAAGGATGATTTCCTTACAGTTATCATTTCTATGTTCTGTTTGATGTATTCAAATCTATCAAAGGGTAAATATTTTGTGAAAATATCAGTAAGTTGATCTTACGTTCCGATAAATTGAAGAATGATATCTCTTTATTGTGTGTGATCCCTAAGAATGTGATGCCTAATGTCTATGTGCATTACATGAGAGTGATGTAAAGATTTTTTCCTAAGGGAAATGGCACATGTATTATCACACATGATTTTTGTTTTAGTAAAACTCATATCATTGTCAGTGAGTCTATGTTGCATCCACAACACCTGAGCACAACAACATCCAGCTGCTATATATTCAGATTCTGCAGTTGAATGTTCTACATAGTGTTTCTTCATGAATGACCATGAAACTAATGAATCTCTTAAGAAATGACACGTTCTAGATGTACTCTTTCTATACATTTTTACATCAACAAAAGTCAGTATCTAAAAACTTTTTAAAAAATATCATTTCTAGAAGTATAAAAGAGTCCTAAATCCATGGTTCCCTTTATGTAGCGAAAAATTATTTTCCCTACCTTTAAATAAGATTAAGTAGGGTTGGATTTATATGTCTAAATAACTATCTATTAAGTATAGTAAACTTCCTATCATACGTCTAAAAGATGTTTGATCTATTGGTTTCCGAGCATCATCACAATCAAGTGAATTTGAGGTACCAATGAGAGCACTGATACTTTTAGTGTTGTCATGTCCATACTTTTTAATAATATAATTAATATACTTATGTTGGGATATATAGATTCCTTCTGGTTTTTGAGGGATTTTAAAACCAAGGGAAAATGTTATCTCAGCCATCATACTCATTTCAAAATCAAGTTTCATTAGATCCACAAAAGAATCAGTTAATGATTGCTGAGTTGAACAAAATATAATGTCATCAACATAAATTTGAACAATAAAAACATTTTTCTTACCTTTATTTACAAACAGGGTTGGTTCTGCATCTCCCTTAAAATAATTATTTTGAAGAAATAATCATGTAAGTCTATCATAACAAGCTCGAGGGGCTTGTTTAAGTCTATAAAATCATCGGTAAGTCTAAAAACATGATCAGGATGTTTTGTATCTTCAAAACCAAGATATTGTTCAATAAAAACTTCCTCCTAGACATAACCATTAAGGAAACCACATTTCACATCCATTTGAAAATGTTTCTAATTAAAGAATGCTGCAAAGGAAAGTAAGATTCTAATAGATTCATGTTCAGCTACTGGAGCATAGATTTCATCATAGTCTATTCCCTCTTGGTGATTATAGACATTAGCAACCAATATAGATTTAGTTCGAATAATGATTACATTTTCATCACACTTATTTATGAAGACCCATTTTACTCCAATAACAGAAGTTTCCTAAGGTCTTTCAACCAAGGTACAGACTTTATTCCTTTCGAATTCATTTATCTCATCCTGCACAGCTTTAATCCAATCATCACCACCTAAAGATTCATCATAATTTTTTTTTCTAATTGGTAAAAGAATTCTAGATGTTATATTTCATTTTGTAAGGAACTTCTATTCCTTACAGGTTGATTCACATCACCAACGATGCTATTACTAGGATGAATCTTTATAAACTACTGATTTATGTTTTGTAAAAGCTGTTCATTAATATAGTGTAGGAAATATTCTCGGGTAAATGATTCAAAAACATTTTCTTGGGAATTTTCCTTATCAGACGGATCTTCTAACAACGATTGATAATCAGTTTTTTAAAACACATGCAAAGATGTAGGATGTGGTTGTTTAGAAACAAAAGGATCAGTTTAATCATATTTCATAGGTATTGTCTCTTCAATAGTACATGTGTTTTTATTGAAAACTCTATATGCCTTAGAATTTGTAGAGTAGCCTAGGAAAATTCCTTCATCATATTTTGGTGTGAATTTGTGTAGATTATCATTAGTATTCAGAATGAATACCATGCAACCAAAAATCTTGAAGTAGGAATGTCTAGGATTTTTACCATTCCATAACTCATAAAAAGTTTTATTAAGAAAATGTCTAATAAAAACTCAATTTAGAGAATAAAAAGAAGTACTTAGCTCTTCATCAAAAAAATGTTTTGCAATAAAATATTCAATCAACATTGTTCATTTTATCTCTTGAAAAATTATATTTCTTCTTTCAACAACACCATTATGATGAGGAGTTCTCGGTGTTGAGAAATTGTGAGTAATGCCTTTTCAACTGCAAAATGTTTCAAAATCCGAATATTGAAATTCTATACCAAGATCACTATGAATAGTTTTCATTGGATGGTTTTTCTCATTTTTGACTTGGGATCTAAATCATTTGAAATATGAACAATCTTCAATCTTCATTTCTAGAAAACAAACACACGTAAATCTAGTGTAATCATCAACCCAGATAAATATATAATATTTTCCCCAATGATTCTAGTTTGTGTTGGACTAAAGAGATCCATATGCACTATGTATAATGTGTCAATAGTTGAGACTTCAACGATTGATTTAAAACTCAATTTGTCTTTCTTTCCCTACTGACATGGGTCACCAACTTTTGAAGAATCAAATCTATGCCCTGGAATATCATTAACAAATATTTTCCTAGAAATAGTTCATAACTTCCTAAGGTTACACTGTCCTAACCTTCTATTCCATAACCAATTAATAATCTCCCATTGCACTAAGGAAAAGTAGATCTTGGCTCTTATGGTTTTCTATGTTTTGTGAGTAAACATTATCTTGTCTCTGGGCAGAAAAAATAATTTCTTCCTTGGAATTGTGTAATAAGAACTTGTCATTCCTAAAAATCACAAGGTAACCTTCATCAGATAATTGACTTATGCTAATGAGGTTGTGCTTGGGACCCTTAACGAATAAAACATATGAAATCAATGTTTTTTCAATAAGAAAGATGTTACCTATGCCAATAATTTCTCCCTAATAATTATCTCTGAAAGATACTTTTCCTCCTTTAATCCTGATAATCTTTTCAAAATAGTATTTGTTACTAGAAAAATGCTGGAATCATCTGAAATCCATGTACTGAGTATTGATTATGGTACCTTGTCTAATTTCATGAAAAAATGAAAAAGATAGGTTTTAATAATACAAACATTCTTGGATCTAGAAATCTCAGAACACAAAATTTTCAGCAACCACATATTTTTAGAAAAATAGGCTTTTTGAAATCCTAAAGACTAGGTTTTGTTTAGGGAACTGTTTTTTCCCTGTGCACACTACATTGACACTTAGTGCAGAAAGGAGCACATTGTGGAACAAAATAATTGTTATTAAAAATCAGTTTAGAATGAGTATAACCATAACCCGAACTATACCTTAGAGGTTGGATTTGAGAATTATCTTATCAAAATTTTCTTTAACTAAGGTAATGTCTGTCAAACACTTCCTATTAGAAAAAATTTCATATATCAGTTTGATAACTAGGTTCTTGTCTTATAAAACATTTGATTTGGAACTAGAGGTAGGCTCAAAAACATTTTTATTAGAAAATACATTTTCTAGATCCTTAAATTGTTAATTGTTCTCAGAATTTAATTCCTCAAGATTTTTTCGAATATTTTCAAAATCTGCATTTTTCTTATCAATATCTTTTGAAAGATCTAATATTTCCTTCGTAGGAATAGTATTCCTAGAATTTTCCTTATCAATATTTTTCACGATCATTGAATTCTCATTTTCATGTAGTTTGGCAGACCTAGAAACACTTTCATAGGATGGTAAAGTATTATCTTCATCAGAAAAAGATTCTTCATAAAAAGAGTTATAATACTAACTATCATTAGAATTCAAAAATATATTGTTCAATGATTCAGCATTGTGTACCTAAGCCATAACGAAATGATTTTCAATAGGTATTATGGCTATTTGTCCAAGATTATTCTATTCAAAAGGTCCATAATCCAAAGATTCATCTGAAGAATCACCACCATGGGCATTGTAGGTGTCATTATCTTTCAAGACGTTCTTAGCATTATCCTTTTTATACTTATTTCTATTTCTCTCTGAATGCATCTTCTTTCTTTATTTTCTCTTGAACATTGGAAAATCAGGTCTTATATGTCCAGGTCTCTTGAATTCCTAATATATATCGTCTGGATCTTTCTTATCATTCCTTTAATTCTTCATGAATCTGGATAGAAAGTTCCTCTATCCATATATCTTGTTCATCTTTCAAGAAATATTTTCTAATTCAACTTCCGAGGATTCACTTCCTATAGATTCGGAATGGATAAAAACATTCTTAGACTTAGATCTTGTAATTATCTCTAGAGTCTTAGCTTCCGTATGATTTAATGTTTTAGTAAAATAAACGCTTCCATTCCCATTCTTCTTCTTTACATTATCAGCATCTCGTCTCATGTTGACGAAGAGTTACAAACAACTCATCAAGAGTAATATGAGTAACCTTTATATTTTCATCAATAACAGTCATCTTGGATTCCCACTCATTCTTCATGATTACTATGATCTTATCAAGAAGAGCTTCACCATATAATCATTTCTCACCAATTGATTGTAAACTATTTACAATAGTCATGAATCCTTGTTGCACCTTACATATGGGTTCTCCATAAGGAAAGATAAAGCCATGATATTCAGCTCTGAGCATGGCTCTTCTAGTTTCAATAAAATTGGAAGTTCCAAATTGAGTAACTTCATGTTTCTTCCATATACAATTTGTTGTTTCACATATAAGATATCTGGATATATATATTTTTAGTCATGGAGCAAAGTAAAGTATTTCATACCTTATAATTCAGTTGATATTCATGCTTTTCCTGACTGATGAGGGTACAAACTTCTTTGTCGGGGATTTTATATCCTCCATTAAGCAGAACAAAATTATCAACTCCAGTATTGATAATAAAAGTCTTAATTCAATATCTCCAGTACTCATAATCATTCCCATTAAAAATATGTGGTCATGTAGGATTGAGATTGTCTATGGAAGCGACATTGATTCCTACCATCTTAAACAAAATTCTTTCCACAAAAACATGTTAATAGAAAATGTTTGTAAACAAGGAAAAAATTCTTCTGAAAGGAAAATATAAAATAAGAGTATCACTACGAAAACAACAATACAAACTATATGAGTCCAAAAAAATGACTTCACAAATGAATGAGATGAATTCTATTCTGAATCTAATTGTGAGATTAATTTAGATTGAAACCAAAATTCTGAATCCAATTTGTGGATTGGATCAGGATACAAGTACACCTCTTCTGATACCAATTGTTGAGATGTTATGTGAGTATGATATTATCTATAATACCAAATGTAGGATTGAAATAACTAAGATATTTTATGTTGTATCTATTAATTCGTAGAATAAAAAGGGGGGGTGAATTGTATACAATAAAAATTCCTTTGGACCTTTAAATACGGTTATGTTTAACAAGGTTAAACAAGGTAATTCACAAAACCTCTAGATCTATAAAATTTATTGAATCCAGAAAAGTGATTCTGGGAAGGAAAATTGGGAAAGATGGTTCCAGAAAAATGAAACATAATCAAAGTTTACAATGATGAAGATTCTACCATAAAAGGTTTCAAATCTTACTACATCAGAGTACATTTATAAAGAAGTATAATATAGTTATACTTTCCTCAACAATAATAATGCAATAGAAAACTTGTAACAAAACAAGTAACAAGTAGTAAATCTTTTATCCCAAATAGAAGAGAATCCAACAACCTTGTATAAAGGTCCCTTGATTTATAAATTTATGAATGTATGTCTTATGCAAACCAGGGTAGGCCATCAATACGAAGATCAGAGTATTTCTTGTTATCCCCGCAAGCCCTCAACATCAAGGTAGTGGGCACCTCTGTCTTCCTCAGCATGAAAGCCCTCAACATCAAGGTAGTCGGCACCCCTCTCTTTTTATCATAAGAATCCCTTGATTGTACTCAACAACAATTGGAGTCGCACAAAGAAAATTTGATCCAGATATTCAGTACGCACAAAGCATGAGATTCTCTATCTATAAATCACTTCAACAACATGTAATCTCTATAGTCATAAGACTCTGTTGAGATATTTCAAAGGAGCTCATATTTATAGGCACCGTTTCAACAGAAGAGTCCCTCTAACAATGGTCATATTTTTCCTTGTATTTCGGAGGGACATGTGCATGTGTCACTCAAACATCTGTTAGTTAGTAACTGAATGCATGACATCATTTTATAACAAAAACAAGGGTAAAAAAATATGGTTACATAACTAAAATCCAATATTCAGAATTTAAGGAAATATGAATGTTTAGAGTCTAACCAAAATTGAATTCAGAATATATAATACAAAGATATTCAGATTATGTTTTCTAGGAATTTGGAACCTGAACTTTATAGAATTCCAGATTCAGAATTTCAAGGAAATTAGGAATCTGTATTCATAAGAATTTGGAAGCAGAACATTAATGTTCAGAGTTAGAGTTCATGATAATTCTGAGTAAGATCTCATAAGTGTTTGGAGTCGGTATTCAGAGAACTCGGAATCAGAACTCAGAGAAGTTCGTAACCAGAGTTCGTAATCAGAATTTAGAGTCAGAACTCAGGGATGTTCATAACCAGAATTCGTAATCAGAATTTGGTGTCAGAACTCAGAAGAGTTCACAACTATAATTCATAATCATAATTCAGAGTCAAAACTCATAAGATTTCTAACCAGAATTCGTAATCAGAATTTGGAGAATTCGGATCCTAAAACATAAATCTTCATATCAAGATAATTATTGGATTCTGAGGTTTTTATTTGAAAATAAATTTAACATAGAAAAATTACGATATGAACTATAAAAACATGGTAAGGATAAATTTCCTTGGGGAAGTAAATTTCTCTTTATAGAAGTAAAACTTACGGAAAAAGTGATTTTCAATTGAGTGAAGGTGTTTGTGATTTTCCAAAAAATGGGAATTGTAAAGTCATAAAGAAACCATAATGACTCAAAAATCGCCCCATCTATGAAAGAATGAAAATGTAATAAGGAAAACCTTATTGAATAAACAAATAATATATCACTATAACGACCTTATATTTCAATACACACTAAAATAAAATAGATTATATAATTTATCCAATCCACCATACTAAAATTAATGAAAATATGAATAAATGTGTGAATATTAAATATCTCTATTGAAACATATTCATTAAATTAACGAGTATAAATATATTTGGTACTATCAAAAAATAATATAATAATTTAGTAAAAAAAACATCTGGTATGTGAATTATTCTTTATTAATACCATTTTTTGAGCTAAAAATGGAGGAAACTATTTTTGTGTTTTCCTTAGGATAATACCATTCTTAAATTGAGTAACTAAAACCTGAGAGAAATAATTTTTTCTGGAAAATATTAATCTTGTAGATCTCACAATGAAACCCATGCTAGATAAACCACCACCTAAGACTATATCTACTAGTAATCATTCAATTGCTTGAAATTGGATGTCAAAAGTTTTTTTATAAGTTGAAATTATGATGATGTAAATTTGTATTTATTATGTAATAAATCATAGGATCATATCAATATAAAATTTATTTTACGATTAATATAATTCCAACTGTTCATTCTAATATAAAAATATTTTTCTACCAATTTCATATCTGATTAAATAAATATTAAAATAATCTATCATCCATCAAGTAAATGTTAAGTGTTACTAAATATTATTAAAATTACATTATACATAAAAATATGATTTTCAATATATTGTCGGTTCATACATTATTCCATCATATAGAAAATAATATCTATGAATTTTAAAATTTTAGATTGGTAAAATGATCATAAATTAAGAGTATAGGATAACAAAATTTTGATTTATATATGATTAAATATTATAACAAAAGATTAGATAAGAGAATAGTGAAAAATGATAATTCCTTAAAATGATCAATATTAAATAGATTGAGATTATTTTATCCTTGAAATTCTCTGTATTAAATCCACTATTTAGACTTTTTTTAAAGCCATTTTCATTTATTAATTTTTATTTACAATATAAAAAAATGAATTCAAAACACATTGACTAATTTATATAATCAATATGTATCATTATAGAAAACAATCTAATATTTTATAAAAACTATTTTCATGTATTTTAATATCTTATTTTTATATATGGGGAAATTATTTTATAGATATAATACACTAGATACCCATTTATAATATTTTAATCTTTTTATACTATCTTAATGAAAATGATTTTTATGTGTTATATGCTCTAATGTAGAGACAAATTTACGTATACCTAGAAAATAATATTGATAAAATGCTTCAAATAATTGCGATAACAATGTTAAAATTATTTAATATGTATTTTTTTTATTTCAAAAATAAATACTATTTGGATAAATTATAATGGCCATAATAAAAGAGATCCAATTATTTCCCAATTATTAATTAAATAATATATTGATTTTCTATCGGATCATATAAATTGAAATACATCAAATAATGATCTAATATGATATATAAACATTTAAATAAGTATTTAAACAATCATTTATTTGGTAAAAATATTAAAATATATTTTTATTCCATAATGGTTAATATGTAATTGTTCTACAAAAATAGTTTTTCAAAAATAAAATTATTTTAAAATAAAATTTACATTAATATTATATTAAATTAAAATTAGATTATATTGAAGATACATTTATTTTTTAAATAAAAATAAATTATAATATATTTAGTGTTAATTTTCTAAGTAAAAAAAATAAATGGTGAAAAAAAAAGTCACGGGTATAGAAGTCAATTATTATAAAGAAAAACCATGAGAAAAAATACTATATAACATAACAAAAAAAATGGAATTCATTTTTTGAGCCTTTATTAAACAAAATATTCCCACACAAATCATTTTTATTATTATTGTATACATACGAAATTGAAAAGTGTAATGTTGTCGTGGAAGTGTAAAGCGAATTCTAAATATAGACATTTTATTAACATATAAAAGGGGATAAAGTCCCCCACTCTATCGTTAAACATAACATTTTTATTTCACTTAAAAACAATCCAATAATACTCCAATATAATCTATTTTGTCATCATTAACACCATATTCTCTGTAATTTATCTTAATTCCAATAATTCCAAGGAAGCCTTTAAGAGAATATTATGTCTCAAATGTATATGTTACCTTCATCAAAACCCTTTACCATTAATCATTATCATATAATTATATAATATAAAATAAAATATAATGAATTAATTATATATATTATACATATATGTTATTATATAAATGGAAAAACCATTATTTTTTATCCATCTACTTATAAAAACAAATCTGATGTTAGTGCCTTATGCGAGTTACCACCTCCAAAAAGCGACGAAATCCATTTTTCATCAATATATACATGGTTGATAAAGAGGATATAATGGTTGAATAAATAAGATATCTATATAATGTATATGATTAAAAATATTGAACTTCTATTTACCTTATTTTTCTCTCATTGATTTTGTAATGTAAATAATAATCATTTGTAGGTGAGAATTATCTCTTACATAAGAATTGAGATTCGTTTTTCATCACAGAACATCATGGATACCTTTAAAATAAACTTAATATATATAATTAAATTCCACAAAACTATAAAAATTATGAGTATTATGAAACTATTATAAAATTAATTATACCAAGGTAAACATATATCATTTGTTTAAGAATAAAGACAAATTATCCTCAAGTAACAAATATTGGGATAAAAAGTGTATAAAAAATATACATAAATTTTAATAAAATGTCAATAATATATTTAACAATTAATATTATTGTTCTTATAATGGTATTTAATAAACATAATTTCATTATTCAATAATTTACGAACATCTACTGAATAAATCTACTACAATTTAAGAGTTTCTATATCAATTTCAATTCATTAGGAAATGTCTTATTATTATACACCAATTTCTTATTTATATTATTTTTAAATAGGCTAATAATCGATTTTTAAAAAATATATGATCTAATTCAATGAATTTATATAAATATATTATTTTCATTACTCCAATGATTTGTGATACTAAAATTTCTTATATCCTAATATTTTTCGTCTAATTTCCGCTTCATTAAGATATGTTTTAATATTATACATTTTCATTATTTTCAATGGTATATATTTTTAAAAAAACATTAATTTTGAATATTTCATTATAAAATTATTGAATTTATAGAACTATATTTTTTTCAATCGTTTAATTTCTTTTGATTCATAAATTTATTAAACACAAAGGGTTATAGACCAATAAAACATTATTGAAGATTGATTTAATATTATAAACCAATTTCAATTTTAATGGTTTATATTATAACTCAATTATTATAATATAATAAAATATGTTTTTTTCTTAAATATTAACATTAATTAAATCTATTCCTTATGATAGGAAACGATTGATGTATTCCCTAACATAAAAGGTTATTTTATTAGTAATTATGAATTAGTATGTTAAAATTTTCCCCTTACTTATTTTATTTTGTTACATATGGTATATACTATGTTAATTTCTGATATCAAGTTGATTGGAATATTCTTTACTATCTAATCTAATTATATTTTAAAATTTTAACATGTTTAGTATAATTCCCATCCACATAAATAATATTTTCCAATATTTTCCACAATTTAACTTCCCACTAATGTTCACATTTTAACTAGAAAAATATTTATGTTTTATTTCTTGTAAACATAAAATTTTACTTCTATTATTTAAAAAAAAGTCCTTATTTTTTATAATGTGGGTTTTTTAATAAATGTGTTTTATAATTTAATAAGGGAAATTCCATATATTCCTCAATAAATTTCTGTTACTAGTTTTTTATCCTTCCCTATATTTTATGAAATATTCCTCTCATATAATATTCTACTAACATATATATATACCTTACATATAATCCATGTTAAATATTTCTTCTGTTGTTATGGTTATATGTTTTCTAGTTCCATTCAAATTACCACTTATAAGTAAACCTATTTTACAAGAGATTCATATTTCTTGTCCCAAATAGAGAATCACCCTAATAAAATGTTGTCAATCCATATATATAATCTAAAAACACATTTACATTATTCGATACCATGTTTTTTTATTCTGGTTTTATGAAAAAAATGAGTTATTTTATTCTTTTATAATATCCTTAACTTATTTCAAATTTCAAAACCCATGTTATTCGTTTTTATTTAGTTTTCACTAAAACCCTTCACATGAATTTTATTCCATTTATATTAATATTTGATAACTATACCCATTTTCAATTATAAATGACCATATAATTTATTTTATTATTCAATTGAAAAACATTTGTATTTAGATTTAATTTATGCCTTGAATGAAAATTATAAACACGCATCATTTTTTTTGGGATTGATCAGGCTTACATTTATGGTGTGCTTTATTTTCCTCAGGAAACAAACATGTGAATTCTTTTCATTTTTAGTATGTGGGGTAATATAATTTTATTTCACACCATTGAATTGGAAGTATATTTAAATCTCATGAGATGTTATATAATGGATTATGGAGTGAGAAAAAAATCAACCATTGTACTTTTTCTACTTTATAATGATCGTCTTTAAAGTGACCATTCAGTTATGAAAATGATAAAAAAATTAGTTTTTCCCAAATGTTTATAATCTTATGAAATTGTTTCCTTATATCATGCCAACAATCTTATGATCATCCTCTTTATGATATCAGGGTATGACTCATGAATCACCTATTTTTAATTATTTTCATTTTTTATTCCTTACTAGGGTTTATTTCACATACGTTTCCTTATGAATTTTCCTTAATATATTATATATGTTTTTAGAAGGTCCATGGATGTTTGGATCTCTATGTGGAGTTTTAAATTATGACAATTTTTTATGTTTATTATAATTTTTTATATTCCTAATCTCTTGAAGACACTAATCCTCTTATTTATTGATGTGAATATTTTGGAAAATATTATTATGAATTATAAAATATTATGTTTTTATGAATTGATTCTCCATAAATGGTATAATAATATGGTATACTTTATTTTGGATATTAGGACTGATGAACATTATTTAAACCCCATGAGATATTTCTAATGTATAATACTATGTATAATAGAATATAATAATTTTTTATAAAGTAATAATTATATGGTTTTATATAAAATTATTTTTCTATAATGATACCATAATTTGTATATAGTATGTGTCATGGTTACACCTATGATTAATAACCATAAAAAGGAAATATTGGGTAATAACTTTACCTTGACCTAGGGCATGAAGACACCCCATAATGCACACCTATAAAGACACTCATGGGGTATATTAAATGGTTGATCATATTCTCTATAAGAATCCGTATATATAATTTTTCATCTTATTATATTAAGGTATTATGTCTATAATTATATGATAACACAACATTTAGTAACTTAGGTAGAAAAAATATTGTAACACCCTAAAAACATAATGGTGGAACATTATATTCAATAGAATGTATAACACGCAACCCCATGCACATACGAGAATATAATATTGCAATTATTTATATTAAATTAAATTTATTTTATATATTTCAATTCATGTAAAACAATTTCAGGATACGTCACACGCAACAATGTGTTTCTTCAATGGCTTGTATTACATGCAAGACCGAGTTTTTAAAAAAAATTAAAATTTTATTAAATTATTTAAATTTAGTATAATAAAAGATAAAATAGCCTTTATTAATATTAATAAAAAATTTATAAAAATAAAGGGGATATATAACTTCTAAATTGATTACTAATTAATTGCAACTGAATAGAAGGAAAAATTGATAATAATGTGTCTATTTTATATAATAAAATTTTTATGACCACAAATGAGTTTTATACTGATAAATTAATTAAAATTATTTAATTATATTTAATTATTATATATTATGTAACGAATAAAATATTTAATTATTCAATCAATATATTTAGTAGACATAAAATAAGATCAGTCCCATTTTCATGTATAAAATTGTATATTTTCTTATGGTTATTTTACCACCATTTAGTAGAGGTCCTTTTTTAGACCGATTTTATTGAACATTCATATGTATTATATTTAAAAAACCAAATATTTTAAATCGAAACATAAAAATTTGTTCAATGTATATTTCTGTTATTTTTTGTGATGTTTCATTTTTTAATAAGTAATGACAAATACTAAATTTTAATTCAAAACAACTATTTTAAATAATTAATTTTCAAATAAAAATTATATTATATTACATTTAATGTATTATTATATTCAATGTCTTTGTGTTATTTTTTCTAACGTTAATACGAAGATTGATACTTGTGTTTATTCTAATAATCAAGACATAATTTCTGATTATGATCCTAATGTGGACACATTCGGTAAACCAAATTTGGAGTTGGTTGTTAATATGGTAAGTGATCATGTCAAGGATTCTTGTAGTTTATGGTAATATTTCAATCTAAGGAAGGTTAAAAATTGTTTATATAATATTTTTTATGTTCTACAGCAAGCCATCAGTCCTAAAAGGAAGGCTATGCGACCATCCAAAGTAAGCAAGATAAAAGATGTATGAAGCAAGAAAGGGGGATCAAACACTAGACATAAATTTAAATATATATTTTCTATTTTAATTATCAAGGAATGGGTAAACATGACATAATAAGGTCCCTTACACATTTCATTCTATAATATTGGCCTTTCTTTGTTGGTATTTATGAACCTAAAAGGATATTCTCCTCTAGAATTGTTAAATTGAAGTATTTAGGATTCAATTTGTTTTATATTATCATTTCTTTTTCCGACTTCAAGAGTTTTTTGTTTTTGGATCATTTTCCATTAATTTATATTTCCTTTCATGATAATAGTGATATTCATGTTCGTTTTTTCTTCATGTTTCTTGCTTATTTTTATTTTTTCCCATTTTTTTATGCTTATTACAATTATCTAAATCGAAGTCAATTATGTATTGATATTGATGTTCTCAACTCTACTATTTATTATTTTTTTGGTCATGGGAGACATTAATTCTATTATGCATCCGGATGAGAAGGTGAGGTCCATGTATATTGTTATGTTCTCCAGATATTTCATAGCTTTCATTTATTCTAATTAGTTGTTTAAGGCCAATCAGGTTAGAAAAAATATACTTGGTATAGGAAGATCATAAACAAGTTTTTTACAAGTAAAATTGATATGGATTTCATTAATGGGGGTTTTCTTGACTTTTGGGGATCCATTTTTTTAAAACCATTCAAGAATGAACTCATATCGTCAACCCATTTTGGATGATCTTGTTTGTAAGGTCCCTAGGCCTCTAATTCATTTTTGATTTTAGAAGGCTTAGGTTAATCTACCTGAATATATATCCATTTTTGAACAATTGTGTAATTATATCGATTGGATGAATGATGAAATTGATTCTGTTATCCGATGTAATGTTCTTAAATGATCATTTAAATTTCAGAGAAAAAAGAAATTGAGTTCTATTGATCAGGATATCTCCTCCCTTGATTCATCTATTCGGCATTTGCAAGAGCATAGTACCCTGAATGATTTTTGAAAATTATTTCAGGGGGAATATGATAATTTTACTAAATTGAATGGCCTCTTGAACCATAAATATGGCTTACAAATTGATATTTTAAGGTAAATTGGTTGAAGGATTTTGAGAAGAAGTCCATGTTTTTTAACTCTCTTTAAAGAATTATAAAAGTATAAAAACCATTATCTTTTATTAATAATGGTGATAATATTCTTGATAATGGTAGGGATCATCAAGAGCATTTTATTTCTTATTTCAAAGATCTCTTTAATTGTTCTTCTCTCTCTAATAAACCTATAGAGGTTATCATTCCCAAATTAGTTAATCGGTAATATAATTTTAATCATACCAATATTCTATGGAACATTGTAATTAAAGAAGCTACCTTTGGTCTCAAATTCTAATGCCCTTGAGGTCTGAATGGATTCTGTAACATCATATTTCAAAATTATTCTGATATTATACATAATGTAGTATTCATACATGTCATCCACGTTTTTAAGAGATGTTAACTTCCGAATGGTCTGAATTCTTTATTTTTTACTCTAATCCAAAAGGTGGAAAATTACAATGATATTCATTTCTTTAGGCCTGTTGATTTGTTGAATGAATTTATTAATCCATTTGTATAATTTTGGAAAAATTATTATCCTATATTTCAAGAATGATTTTTTCTCCTAATCAGTTTGTTTTTATCAAATGGATATCTATTCAGGAATTTCTAGCCACTACTTCATAATGTGTGAATCTTTATAAGAAATCTACCAGGAGTTGAAATATTTCTCTTATTCATCTTATCGTAAAATCTATTTAAACCTGGGATTGAATATTATTTTTAATTGTTCTACATATGTTTGGGATTTAAGCTACATTTATGTAATGGGTCAAATTTAATTTTACCTCTGCTCTTATCTTAATTCATATCAATGGATACCCTATGCAAAATTTTGATTGCTCTAGAGGGGTCATAAAAGGTAATCCTATTTCTGATATTATTTTCTACATTGTAGTAGATTATCATAGTAAATTTATTTTTATTATAGATGGAAATGGTACAATAAAGGATATAAATGTTTGTAGAGGAATTCAGGATCCATATCCTTTATTGTATTCAGATGGTAGTATCCTCTTATCTATGGGAATATGATAAATATTACAAATATACAAAGTGCCCATTTACTCTATGCTTCTTTCTCTAGTCAAGATATTATTTATTATATGTCCATTATTTAATTTTGTATAAATTTTACTAACTCATAGAGGAATTACATTATTAGGGATTTGGGAATTAAAGAAGTGACCCATATTTTTAATTAATTTTGTGTTCCATTATTTTGGGGTATATCAAAGGATTGTTAAATCATTATGATTATTAGCAATGTAAGAAGAAAATTTTCTATATAGAAGAGAAAGTCTATTCTCATGGCTGGTCGGGTTATTTTGGTTAAATATTTTGTTGTATCCAAATTTATGTATTCCATTATGGTGTAAAAATGGACTAACTCACTCATAAATAATAACAATGTTTATCTCAATATAATTCATTTTGAGAGGAAGCATTATGGAGAAAAATGTAGAGACAGTTTCATGGAATGACTTATGTAAGCGTTATATTGCAAGAGGTTTGGTTATTAAGAATCATGATCTTTTCAATGATTTATTCTAGTATTTGTTTTTATATATTATTTTTAATATAAAAATTGATACTCTAAATTTTTTTATGGAAAATTTATTGAATCAACTAATGAATGATCATTTTAATCATCTTGATTCTTCTATATGGACTTATTTTAAGTCTATCATTTCATCAATTGATTCTCATCCTAGAAAGTGGGTTTTACTAGACTCGTAACATAATTTTTATAAATCTAAATGGAAGGAAAATCCCCTTGCAGAATTTTTTATGGATGAGGGAACGTTGGACCTAGATATCTCTACCTTGGATCAGATTGGTAACTTGGAGGGTCTTCTAAATCAAATAGTCAAAATTGATAAAAATTATTTTTTCTCTAATAGGGAAGAATTTTGGTCCTGTGAACCTATGGCTAAAGGAAATCATTCATAATAATTGTTTTATCATATTTCCTTCCAATGTAATATTTATTCAAAGTGTATTGGGTATTTTCATAGAAATTTCATCAGGCTTTCATGCTCTAATGTGGTGTAGAGAATTTATAATTGAATGACTCCAATTGGAAATTATCTCTAGGATTGTGGTATTCATTTATGCTAATATTGTTCTCATTTTCATAAAAAAAAGGAGGATGTAGATCACTTATTATTTATTGTGTTACTGCTACCTCAATGATGAATTCTTTAGATGATTTATTTAATGTTTAAAACATAATGATAATATCCATTAGGGATTTTCCATTAGATATGGAAATATAATTCCCTTTCTATGTAGTTGATTGACCTCTTTCATGTATCTTCTAATGAGTTATTGAATTATATATGGTATGCTCAAAATCAATTTTTTAATGGAGTTCAGTCGTTCTTATTCAATAATGTTTTTTCAAACATTCTTTCATTTTTTGTGTAGGTTAGCATACCAACGTTTATTTTTTCACTAATTCAATTCCTGATTTTTCTTCTCTTGTATAGATTTGTGTCAAAAATACATTTACTCATCCATATGGTACATTAGATGTTTTATGGAATGAGATTATTGTTGGATGGATTAAATCCAATTCTGATTGTGAATCTATGAGTATTCTGGGTCCTTCTAGAAATGGTTCTGTTTTAAGGGATCAATATGGGGATGTTATTGGATGTTATCATGGTTCATGTGGTATAGAATCTTAAATTGAGACTGAGATTCATGGGACTAGTAGGATTGGGGTAAATTATAAGTGTCAAGGTGATAATAATATATGTATTGAGAGTTATTATACTATTATTATTTCTTCCAAAATAATGGGATCATGCCTCTTTTCTTGGATTCTTACAAATAGATGGGTTAGTTGTTTGGATTCTCTTTTTTCTGTGAATCAAATCATTACTCATACTTATAGAGAAGCTAACTTAGTGGCAGATGTAATTTCATATAAAGGATTCATATGGTTTGATTTTATCTAGTATAATATACTTCTAGATGAGATATTACTCCTATTAAAAGAGATTCTAATAAATCTCTTATTTTTAGGATTAAGTATGTTGTAATTTTTTTTGTTTGATAAAGGAGCCAACATTTTCGGGGAAAGACATCATCTCATTAATAAACTTAAGAGTCCAAATTACATAACAATTGTTCAAAATCAGTTATAAGGGCATATTTAGACCCTATCATTCTTTTTATATATATTTTTTCAATAATGTATCCACATTACATTGGAAAACGTTGGCGAAATAATTTTTAAAAAATTTACAAGAATGTCACTCATCCGCCCTTATTAAATGGAATAATTTCATCGTACCTCATCACTCCTCTCATGAAACACTAAATGGAACAATATATACTCCATGAGCTACTAAAAATACTTCCTCCCAACATAGAAGCCTTACTTGAGGCATAAATAAATCCATGAATACCCCTTGGTGTAATCCAAAAGATGTTACCTAAAAAAGAGGAAACATATTTCCTCAAGATCATTAGTTTTATTTTCATTATCCACAACTTCAGTAATACTTTTTCCATGATTATTTTACAAAAATCATTTTTAAAATATAATGATATGTTATTATGATATGGTTTCAAAACTACACTTCCACGCACTTCCATCTAATGGGTAATAGATATTCAATTTATTCGTATGGAGAATTACTGCCAAAAGGAACAATGTCGTTCATTTTTCCAATACCACATTTCAAGGATGGGAGTTATGATGGAAATTCTCTTCATATAATGTATTTATGATATATATTATGAATTTATTTATATTTAATTCATTTATATCATGTAAACTTTTTGTTTTTATATTTTGTAAATACGATATCATTATTTGTCGATGTGTGGACTATTATCCCTCAAAGAGGTGTTATTCATTCAAACTATATATAGAATTTAGGTCGTATATTTTTAATTATCTTACATAAAATATCTAAATTATATATGATACTAAATTTATTATATACATATATTTAATTTATTTTTCATTCTATTAAAATGACAATGATATTTATGTGGCACGTCTCGATGAACGATGCATTTAATTTATTATATCAAAGTAGAATTAATTATTATAAATACATATATGATTAATATATGTTATAATTACATTATGGTTAATATTATATAAGTGATTTATTCATGATATAATTAACATGAACAATAAGTAACAAGTCCAAATACACAAGAGAAACTAAGTAATTTATAACCGAAATAGTTAAAATAATGAATGATGATTAACACATGTCTAATAAGATATTAAAAAAATATTATTTATGATATTATAAATATGATAATGGTTTTGTTTTATGTTAATTAAATATTTATACCTCTTATATTAGAGGATATATTATGATCACCCTAATAGAAACATGAGGTAATCTATTTTGATCTAACTTTTTACATCTGTGACATAAATGTCATATTCACCAGTTACTTCTTCTTGTGGTGAATATACTATCAATTTTATGTATTGTATCATAAATTATTAATATTATTGCTATTGAAAGCCTTCATTCATTTTTATTCCATCACGAATATTATAGTTTAAAATGATCTTAAGTGGTAGAGGACAATTTTCAATATTCAATGATTATTTTCCTTAAGAATACTTGTAATGATCATTCAGAGATATTTACTTTCAATGAATTTATACTTCCATTGATCCCTAAAACCACTAATTTTCTTATATTATTTTTATTCTTGATTATTTTTATGTTATAGAACCATTTTCACCTCATTGGTACTCAAATTGTTTTGAAAAATTCTTTTAAAAAGAATAACATTATTTCCCTCATTAGTTAGAGAATATGTTTTCTTTTAATATCTGGTTTCATTAAAATGTTTTATAATTTAATTTTAATCTTTTAAATATGATTTAGAATGTAATTTTACCCTTTTTCTTTAACCCGTTACTAAATAGAATCTTGTTTTCACTTTCCGAACATGGAATTTCTATTTCCATTTTACCATGTAAAATTTATGTAGATTGAACCACATAAGAATGTATAAATTTACACACCATCATTTATTTTATGATTCATTTTCAGATTCAGTAGGATAATTTTAAAATAATATTGTTTAAAAGTGTTTTTCAATGAAGTGGTTTTCCATTACATTTTTCCAAAAAATGTATATATTCCTCAAGAATGTTATTAAAATATACTTTAATTTATTTATATTCAGCAACATCAAAAAAATAAATGATACTCTACATGTCATTTATTGTGCCGATACAATTCTTATTCTTCCTCTGGATTGTCTATTATTTAGTTTTTCAAGAATAGTAGCCATATTCACTTCCATGATTCCTTTTGTTCCCTTAGAAATATTCATCTCTCTAATGTCATTTGACATTGAATTTCCCCTAAGTACCCATATCAGTTATCATGGATATGATTGTTTCAAGAACTATATGAATTTTTTAATTTGTTGTTTAGGTTGATGGTTATTTAATTATCTATGGAAGTATTAATAAATCATAATCTTATATTAAATATAAATATTTGATATGGAATTGTGTTTATTAGATTAAATGAATTTTTTGGATAAGAAAGACATCTGTTGGGGACCATATAATTTAATAACTATAGGTTAGGGAATAGTTAATGAAATCCACTCATTGCATTGGTGGTCTCATTTGGTTAAATTAGTGGCCAACAAACACTTCAGTTTTTTTCTAAATTATATTATTTTAAACCACATTAAAAAAGATCATGAAAATATATTTTTTGGCTTGGTAAACATAATTCATTTATAATAAATATGTATTAAACCATATTATGAAAGGACATTATGGAAATGGTTACTTGTACAAAGGAAAAATACAGTCTAATAATTAACAATTTCCTTCATTATGTTTCTGTTTTTATTCATCCATGAGATTTTTTATCAATATATATCTGGATACATTTCATTGATTAAATTTCATGGGATTTAGTATCAAAATATTTAATATTGATATTTAATTATCTAGTTATTTAAATGGATTTATATTCAATTTATTACATTCACTTATTTGTTTTATTTACTACTTTCTCAGTTTATTGATTACATGGTTTGTGTGTTTAGTTAGTTTTCATGCCATTTGTTCATTTTAATTGATTAATCATTGGTTCAACTATATTATACCCTTAATGATCATTTTATATCACTCTTATTATTTTTCTATTTTTGAGGAATCCAAGAATCATATAATGAATTATATGTGTTGATATACTATATAGAATAGGGTTTTCCTAAAAAATATAGTATATAGTGAACCATTTTTTTATTAAAATACTAATGTATATATATGGTTTACTAAGGATAAAAATAGATGTGTACGATGAAATTTGATTCATTTTAATCATTATAATTTAACGGTTGTAGATACTAGATCTAGGAACTCTGGGGTCAAGTTTCTATGGTCGGTATCTAATGAAATTTAGTAGAAACCATTGGAACCATATTTAAAAAAATATTGATTAGATAACATAAACCTAAGGTAAAATTTTACTATATTTATTTAATAAAGTCTTCGAATTTAGAAAATATAGCGATATATGTGTGTCTTTCAAAAAATACATCGATGTCTGGATACTACATGTTCACTTGGTTCTTGTAAAAATATACCTAAGAGTAATAACTCTCCAAATGTGTGTCATTCATGACTCGACATAACTCAGAACACAAAAATGTGCCATACTACACACATGCTAAAATTATCCAAGGGGATACACATTGGATAATTTTCATTTTCATTAAAAACAAATAAAAATTATTTGAAAAGATAATGAAAATGAATGATAGTGGATAAACCCTAGACCATGGAATGTCTTATGTGAAGATAAAAAGGTATAGAATTTATGTATTTCGGTTGTATTAGAAACGTTAGATAAAAGATATTCTGGTGATTAGCCTTATTTAGAATATGTCCATCGTAATTATTTTTAAAATTTTCTTAAGATTTAGAATGAGAACATATATTCTAGGTGACAACCAATCATGGATTGGAAGCCCATGTTTCTTGAAACAATGATCAATGTATAATAAAGGGTTTATGCCAACTACTAACCTAAACAATGTCCTAGTTAATATAACATTGTTTCTCTTTAAACATTTTGCAGAATAAATATTAATGTTTGAATATTATTGTATCATTTAGGTTTTGTAGATTAATTTTGTAACCATATCAACATTTGTAATAGTTAGATACCAATATATGTTATTTACATTCTTTTATAGGACTTAAGATTGGAAACAATTTATTTTATTTCTTTATGCATCTAAAGTAAAATTTTGGATAACCATTTAATGAATTAATATATAAATTATTTTGTAATCAGTGAAATGAAAAATGTTGAAAATTGTATTTATATAAAAATGTTATGTTTATTTCCTTATATTTTTAGGAAGTAAAATATTTTCTCAACACTACAAAAATTATAAAAAAATTTTATTCTAGTACATTATACTTTGTTGAACCGATGGTCTCGTAATTATTTGTAGATTTATTGATTTCAGTCATTAAACATTCTATTTTTAATTCCCATGTTTGTAAATGATGACTATAATCACTTTCTATATATATTTACAATTTTCCATCTAGTATGTATTTCTACTTGAGATTGGTGTTCTATGACAAGGAGACTTGTTTATTAGTTATTACATGGGACCTTCATTATTATCATTATATCTTTTCCAGTGGATATATTATGAAAAATCCAATGAAATGGGATTTAAAAAATTTAAAATATCCAAATATATATTACCAAGATTGATTTTCTATTGGGAGGACACAATTTAATTAATGTGGGGATAATGTAACGCCAAAAAAATATAATTTCTGAATATTTTATTTAATAGAAAATATGGAACTTAACACAATGATGGTAATGGAATATAATAGCATGATATGTTTTAATAAATTTAATATATTTAATATCATAAATTTGACATCACATAGAGTAAGCATATGTCTCACACATCAATGACCTTCATCAATGGATTACGTTACATGGAAGTCCATGATTTTAAAAAAAAATATTAGTATTTTATTATGATCAAATATAATTAAATATAAACTATATTATATGAATATAATCATAAAAAATTATAAAATATATGGTTCACATAACTAATTAAGTGGTTATAAATTAATTGTAAATTATAATAGGATTTAATTTAAAATAAGGGAATTATTATATTGATATATATTTATTATCACACAAACATGTTTTTTATAATAAATTAATTAAAAATATTTAATTATATTAAATATATATTTATATTAATTATTCAAATAAAATATTTTTTATATTACTCAAAAAATTGTGACAGACAAATATACGAACAAACACAATTTTACACAGAATATACGATATTTTTATTATGGATCTTTTACTACATTTCAATGGAGAACCTATTTTAAATAAAAAATTTCAAACCATTTTAAATATTAAATGAAAAAATATGGTTAATAATTTTAATATATATATTTTTATAGTGAATTTTTATTATTAATTTATGATGTTTCATTTGTTAATGAAAAATTAAAAATAATAAATTTTAATTTAAAAATAATTTTCATTTTATTTATTTATGGGGTAAATTATATATTAATTTTATTAAAAGTTTAATTGGATTATATTTTAAAAATAAATAAAATTTAGATCATGGAAATCAATTTTACATTGAAATTGAATATTAAATAATAGAAAACTTCTAATCATTTTTAATTTAATACCCCTCATTATTGTCTAGTTTATATGATTAAATTAAAATTAATTTATTCCACTTCTGTGATTTGATTCTTGAAAAATGGTTTCCATATTTTTAATTAGATTAATATATAATTTAAAATATTTTTAACATATTTTTTTACCAAAATTATTTGGAAGTGTAACTATAATTAATAATAGTGATTACAGAGAAAATTAACTTAATAAGGGACGAACTATTAACCTTAACGGTTCAAATATCCTAAAAACATGTAAATTTTTTTTATGAAAATATATACACTATATATTCTATTGGATTTAAAATGGGAAATTATTGGATCGAATTTTCCTAAAAAATGGGTGGAATTCCTATTCAAAAAAATTAAATGAGTGTGACTCTTCCCCAACTATAAAAATCGTTTTCTCCTCCCACATCCTAACAACATTGATTTCTATTTTGATAGACCAAGATGTACACAAATATATCAAAAATATTACCCCCTAAACCTATAATCATCACCATAGTAATAAATAATCATCCTAATAACATTGTTGTAATCCAAAAGAAGTAACCAGAAAATAAGGTATTATCTTTCCTCAAGAACTTCACCTGAATTTCCGTTACCAAATCCTTATATTATAAATATTATAATATTATATAACAAAAAATGTATAAATAATATATTGATTTTGTTTTTATTTATTTTCATGTACACATACACACACATACATCTAATTTGTAACGAAAATACCATTTATCTATGCAGAGAATTACCATATCATGAAATGAATTTGGTCATATTTCTTTTACCACTATTCATGGTTTGGAAAAATTATGGGCACTCTATATATATATATATATGATACATGTTATATATTTAAGATTCAATGCTTATTTGATAACCCAAACCCTTATACTCAACATTTTGTCTAAATATTATAACATTAATTTTCAAATTATTGAATACTTCCCCCCAAACGATATGATTCATTCACATGTTACATGGAAAATATGAAGGATGGTTTTGATAATTATATATTTGATATATGAATCACATATGGTATTGTAATTATAATATACACATATATAAATTATTTTTCATTCCATTAAAATGAAAATGAAATTAAGGTAGTGTTTATGCATAAATATGACCTATCATCACCAAGACTAGGGCATTTCATTTCATACATCTAAATATTGTGATTATATATATATTGATATATATTTAAAATATGTTATAATAAATTATAGTTTTACAATATTGAAATCATGTAATCAATATCTAATTAGCATGAGAAACAAGTGTCAAGTAAAATCATACAAGAGAAACTATGCAATTAACACCTGAAATAGTTAAAACAGTGAAAGGTTAGTAAAAATGGGTAATAAGATATTAATAAAAGATTATATATGATATTATAAATATTATAATTGTACTAGTATAAGTATTTATGTTGTTTCAACCATTTATATATGTGGATATAGTGAATTCACTCTAAAGAAAACAGAAGGCAGTAGTTTTTCCTCCCACAGTTTCAATATGTTAGATAAATATAAAAATCACCAATTACATCTCTTTCTAGTGTATATACTATTCATTTTACTATATAATACCATTATAATGTTTTATTTATGGTATTTTTAAATATTCATTCAATGTTATTTCATTATGAGTATTGTGATTTAAGATGTTTCAAATTGGTGTGTCACACTTTATAATGTTTACATATTATTTTCTTAAAGTATAAATTTAATGATCAATAAAATGAATTTCCATTCCTAAAAATAATATTAACATGGTGAAAAAACCCTTTTATTTTCCTATAATATGATTACTAATCGCCTTTTTCATGTATTAGTACCATTTTTCAATCTTTTGTACTAAGAATGTTTTAGAAAATGTATTTAAGAAAACCGGAGTTCATTCCGCACTTTTTAAAAAAAACATATTTTCTTCAATAAACCATGTTTTTTTAAATGTTATCAGAACTGTATTTATTTTTCTAATTTTTTTTAAATTATTTGACTCTATTTTTATTTTACACATGTTTTAGGTTAATATTTCTATCGTTTTTCAAACAAGTCAATTTTTATGATTTTTGACATGGAAAATGAATGTTCTTTTTACCCCTCATGACATGTTCGAATATACAAACCATTTTTATAATCATATGTTCAATTTTTAAATGGAAAATTTATAAAACATTTTTTAAATTTGATTTTAAAATAAATATATTTTCAAAATGTTAAAAAAGACATTTTTTTCAAGAATCTTGTTATGATAAATTTTATAATATTTCTATTAATCAAAGAAAACAACCAATTATTTAAAGTCCTCTAGTTATATTTTATATTGATACCATCCTTATTATTCCTATGGATAATATATTATTAATTTGGACATGGATATAATTCACATTAACTTATTTGATTCATTTTCCCATGTAAAATATTATATATCTTATGATCATTTGATATTGAATTTATTTTATTTATCCATATAATGTTTCAAAGATTGGATTATTTTCTGAAAAATTTACAAATTTTTCAACAGATTTCATAATAAAATTTATATGCCTATTTGGGTAAATATTGAAAATATATAAATTTTATTAATTCTTTATATTTGATAAGTCAAAATGTTTATATGATATGAGGAATTAATTGTAGAAGTAAGAAATGTTTTGGGGTCCATCAAATTTAATCCCTATAATTTAGGGACCATGTAATTAAATCTCTATTATACATATATAATCTCATGGAAGTAAATTTGTTTCTATCAAATTATTCGATTTGGTTTCAAAATCATATTAGATTAATGTGTCCAGTGAATGGTCTAGATAAAAGTTTTAATGATGAAAAATGAAAATTGGTTTATAAACAGTTTATTTTTAACATCATTGTGATAGGTCTAGCCGATAATGCTTCCACATACCTAGAAAAAATATAATACAATAATTAATCATTTCTATAATTTAGATTCAATTATTATTCATCCATGTTATTTTCTGTCAACATATCTAAGGAAACTTTCCAATGTCAATTCATTGAAAAAGTATGGTGTGTTTTATTTTAATATCATTCCAAATTCATTTATCCTTATCTAGTTATTTAAAATTATAGAGTTTACATTTATTAACTTTCTACATTGTTTATTCACATCAGTATTATTTTTTTATTACATGGTATGTGTTATTAGTAATTTTAAAATGAATTTTATTATTGTAATTTATTCTTTATTTCTTTAATTACACATTACCCTTATTGATCATTTATCCTAACCCTTATTTTGTTTTTATTCCCTAGGAATCCAAGAACCAAACTATGTTTTTTATATTGGAATATACTATATAGAATAAATTTATCTGAAAAAGAAAAAAATAATGTTTTAATTAATGTATTTTTTTAATAAAATACTCATGTATGTATATGGGATCCTAGACTACTAAAAATTTCATTTAATTATGATTTAATTCTTTGTAATCATGAAAATATAATGGTAGTAGAATCTAGCTATGTGCACTCTCGGGTTGGGTATCTATAGTTGGTATCGATTTATGTTTAGTATAAACCTTCAAACTAGATTTAGGAAAAAAATATTAGAGAACATAAACCTAAGGTAGAATATTTGGATAATTATAGAATAATATCTTATAATTTTTGTAATATATGGATTTTTTGTTTCTTCATACCAATAATAATCTACCTTTATACTACTTATAGATGTTGTTCTGACATAGAAGATCTTAAGAGTAACTACATTTACTATTTGTGTCGGTCCTAACTCAACGTAACCCAGTACACAACAATATATTGTATTTGACATCTAGTTTGAAACTCTGCGGGGATACACATCAGATAATTAACATTTTATTAACAAACATTTATAAAGTATATGATTGGATAATTTCATCAAATAACACTAGATAAAATCTAGACAATAGAAGGTCCTTTTTGAAGATGAATATTTATAAAATTAATATATTTTGGTATCAATGAAATCATAAGTTAAAATGATATTTAGATATTATACTTATTTCATGTAGAATTATCATAATTATATTGTAAATTATTTTAATAAAGGGGAAAACATTAATCTTGGGAGAGAAATTTTTTTTGTCAAGAAATACCATGGGTCCTGCAACTATAAAAAAAGGACTTAAGGGTTTCACAAAAACCAATGACCTACATAATGTCATGGTTAATATGTAGTTTTATTTAGATAAAAAAAATTTAAGAATAGATATAAATGATGAATTATTAGAGTAACATAAAGGGTTTATAGATTATTTTTTTAATATATTTACTTTGGAGATTATGTAGAAACATATAGGTATAATTTCATCTCCTTTATAAACTTTAATATCCATTAAATGTTAATTTCAATTCGTCAAGAAAATATATTTACTTTTTGGATATATATTTATTGTATTAATGGATGAAATAGAATTTAATTAAAAAACTAAAAATGAAGAAAGTTTTTTATATAATAACATGTTATATATGTGTAATTTCTTATATTTTTATGAATTAAAATTATTACTCAACACTAAGAAATAGATAAAAAATGTTTTCCTAACATCATTAATTTTTTCTTAACTGAGGGTCATATAATTCATTGCAAATTTAATGATTTTAGGACATCCACATTCCATTGATAATTTACATGTTTGTAATTTATTACCTCAATCAATCTATATAAATATATAGGCCTTTCATCTAAATATATATAAATATACATCTAATTTGCACTCATGTTCTCATACTTAGTGACAATGTTATATGTTATTCCATGTCAACATTGTACATATTGTTATCATTTTTCTAGAGGATATCTTATGAACCCTTCTCACAATGTGGGATTTAAAACATAAAAAATTTAAAACAATATACTACCAAGATTTAGTTTAAATTTATAGGTAATTATTTAATTAAGTTGGGGAGATTATAACACCACCAAAATATACAGCCAAAAAATTATATTAATTATCTTGATTGACAATAAACACCAAGTGTAATGACCCAAAACCATTGGACTATTCCATTGTAAAAAATAGTGTTTGAGCTTTTCATGGGGATATTGGTGACTCATTTGGAGAGTTAAACAGAAATCTAGTGGCAACCATCAGTATATATGAGTTCGGGGTGTCAGCATCAGTGAGTCTGGGGCATCAGCATCTGTGTGATAAAGGCATTGACATTAGTTATTCAGGGGTATCAACATTAGTGACTCAGGGGTATCTAGATCTATGATTCAAGGTGTCATATCATAAAGGAATTAGTAGCTCGATGAATCGGTAGTTCATTGCATAAACAGGTCAATGACTTGGGGGCCACTGTGTTGGTAGGTCACTAAATCTATGGCTCAACCTTGGTGACTCACCCATTAGTGACACATTTATAATGTCTCATGTTTTTCCATTATTTCTAGTTTCACCTCTCTTAAATTTTATTTCATCTAAACAGACATTTAATCCAATGTTTGGGAATGATTTAGGGATTTATCCAGTATTTTAAGTATATATTCATTATACTAACACTCTAGGGACATTGAGATGTTGAAACATCCTGATCATGACTATGATCCCTTGAGTAATGGCCTTTCAAACCATTCTTCCTTTAATATAGGATCAGTCTCTTCAATTTTGTTATCTTCCCTTTGCAATGTATATTTTGTTCACTTTTGGTTCACCTAAAGTCCAGCTATCTAGGTGATTCATGTGCTAGTGTTGGATCCCCCTCTATATTTTCTTTCATGGAGCTTCCCACTACATACATGATCTCCTATTCTATGCCCAAGGAGGAGTTCTTATCACCTAATTTTTCAGGCAAGGATTTATTCTACCACTCTGTAATTATTCATCATACATTTTGGGTGTTCTAATGATTATTTATAATGATTGGGTGAAACATTTCATAAAATTAGAAATAAATATGAATGGAATACAATCAAAATATAATATGGGTGAATAAAATAATAGGATGGGAGTGGTTTGATAATTTATCACCTATTTATTCTATTATCTTTGATTTCTTTTATGGGTACTTATTAATGTATTCCATCAGAAAATCACTGATGATGGTGGTCTTTTCATGGGCACTTGTAATGTCCAGTTTCCATAGTGGTTTTTTATAAAAGGTTTTATCCTTAAATCTATTTAATCTGGTATACATAGATAATTGAAAGGGAAGCCCCATGATCAAACATGTTGTCTGATCACCCCAGTTATTTTTTAAAGTTGAATTAATGAACCACATTAGGTAAACATGAATATTTTATGATTTATTGTATTCTCTTTTGGATTTATGTGGTATAGGTAGTGTGTTGGTATCCCCATTTGGGAGACTAATTGATTGTGGAATGGATGGACTTATAGGCAGTGGGACTACATTTTTTGTGATGTGGCTATCAAATGATGTTGGAAAGGGGGATTGTCGTGTGGTGGTGATCAGGTTATGCAGTTCGACATTATATGAGAAATTATTTTCTAGTGGGGAGGTGGGACTAGGTTTTTTGGTGACTTCATGATTATAGTTATGCTACGTTTTTCATTGTCACGCAATGAAGTAGTCGATCCTAGATTTTAGAGTATTATTTTTTGATATTAAATTAGAGAATTATAGTTGGTAATGGTTGACTGGGTTTCAAGGAAGAATAGTGGGAGTGAAGTGGGACTACAAGTTGGTTGTTCATTATTGTTTCTATGAATGGGTTTTAAAATTTAAATGTTTTACCATAGCCTCTCATACCATGTTCAACGTTGGCAGTATCGAGGAATGATGTTTGTTGGTGGTTGTGAGTTTAGTTAAATAAGATCGTCATCTTCTAAGGTTTTTGATGAGGTTGTGATAGGTTCCTTTCCTAGGTAAAATTGGAATAAACTAATGTGAACCATTCAATAAAAATTTTAAAGTGGATAAACGAAAAATGGGTTATATTATGCATTTAAAATGGTTGTTTTTGTGGTTGGGAATACATGGGTAGCAGAAAAAGATGTGTTGGTGATTTGGTTCTTTTTTTTGGGGATCCATAGTTTGGACTGAGTTTTTTTTAATTATATATATAAATGTTATTTAATTCTGATTTTTGTATGCACCCCAACCATATTGAAAACCAGGTGCTAAAAACCCATGTTTCATGGGTGATGGGGTCGTTCCCAACATCCTAGTGGGAGGATGGTTGGATGGTTATAAGAGTTATTCCTCTCAGCATCTTCTGGTTCATACTGCTCGGGTGTATCTAGTAAGGATAAAATGGCCTTCATCTTCCCATTGTTCCAGATTCCATGGGCAAGTTGGTATTCCCAAGTGTCATTGGAACCTAGCCTAGGAGTCTATAATGGAGATGTGTGGTGCAGTTGAATCCCATATGTTTATAGGTAGGATTGTGTTTGGATAGAGGCACATGTGTGTAGTGGTGCAGGGTACACAATTTTTTTTGTTCCTATAAAACAACATTACATGAGTTTCTTTATTTGGTGACTATGTGTTGGTGAGACTAGGATGGTTAGTACTCTCTGATAGTAGCATTGATGTTCTAATGTTCTCTCAAATGGGAATTATTATTTTCCTTAAATTGTGCGTGAGTATATTTAGTTTACCCTACTTGGTATTCATGTATACTTAACCTACATCTATAAAAATCTTTTTCGGTTTCCAGGTGTACTTTGAGAGTATTGTTGGACTCTACTGTCCTAGGTGTTGGGATAATTGATGTGTTTATGTTTTGTATCTTAATTTTTGTACATTTTTTTAATCTTTCGTTGTACTTTTGTTATGATTTATGCTTAAATCATGCATTGGGTTGATTTTGGTTCCCATAGTATAATGTTTTTGTGTATTTTGGGAATTTTACCATCCTATCTCATGAAGATATTTTCATGAAAAAGGGTAATGGCCTTTATTTTGTGTGAGCATATAAACTATTATTGTTTTTTACCTCTTCAGCGCTTATTGAAGGATGATCTCGACGGTCATTATCTCTCCTACATCTTGAATAATGAATTTTCTAGAATATTGTTGCCCCTTGTCTCGTCTTGAAAAATGTGAGTTGTGATAGAATGGTATAATCGGTCATCCAAGAGATAGGATGGAGTTCAGAGATAAGAACAATGAGTATTTCATGGGATTATAGGGAAAAAATGTTAATAAATTAGGGTGCATGAGATAGGCTACTGAATATTGTCTATGAAATTAGATTTTAGGGCCCCCGGTGGTCGGATGCAAGGACTACGAGCCTATAGAATGACCATGTGAGGATGCACTGATTGAAGTTTAGAGACACATGGAATGTTAAATTCGTTATACTGACTTGTGTCCATGTGTGTTCGGGGTGTTTTGAGTATTAAAAATTTATGATGAATTAAACTAATTTTTTTTAAAAAAGTGTGTACTCCCTAGGCTTTGGATTTCCTTGTTTACCCATTTTTTCAATGAATCCCTGATATCACACACTTGTGTTATGAGTAGTTAAGGCCCTACATGCTAACTTGGTTGATCATTTGTGAGTGAATTTATAGGTGGAAGATTAATTGTGTCAGAAAACCCATCATGCTTTCTTGCAGCTGACACTAGGGAAGTACAAAGGCAGTGTTTCAGACATAGATATGGAGGGTTGGCTTGAGGGGATAGAAATAACCTTTAAAATGATATGGACCCTATGGTAGTATAAGGTTTTATTGTAATTTAGCTATATAAAGAGTGTATCATTCCATTAGATGATGCTCTACCCTGAGGAAACACTAGTGCAGAAAACGTTTTTTACGTCACCATTTTTTACGTCGGTTATATAAAACCGACGTCATAATATGTAAAATGAGGTTTTTTACGTCGGTTATTTCTTAACCGACGTAAAAACCTGTGTTCGGTACACATTTAACGTCGGTTATACAAATAACCGACGTTATTAATCTCGCGGCTTCGTTTTTTACGTCGGTTATTTTTATAACCGACGTAAAAAACGCGGTTTTCGAAGGCCCTTTCACGTCGGTTATTGAATAACCGACGTAACAAACGCGGTTTTTGAAGGCTTTTTGACGTCGGTTATTAAAATAACTAACGTTATAAATGTTTTTAAAACAATTATCACGTCGGTTATTGAATAACCGACGTGATAACTCAATTAAAAATTTACCCAGACCCGTGGATTGTCATTCGCGAGTTTACCTTCGACAGTCGCGACTCGTCTCTCTCGCGCGTAAACCCGAATCGGCTCGTCCATTTCGTTGGTTTAGATTCGTTTTGCGATCATCGTTTCTCATATTTAATCTCCTCGGATCAATCATCTAAACTCGCAGCACTCAGGTAATCCTCCCACTCGTTCGTTTTTTTTCGCGGATAGTAAATATATATGTGTTGTGATTTTTTTGTTGAAACTAGCTAAGATTCTTCGATTGCGAACCCTTTTAACTCGTTTTGGCACCATAATCTTATTTATCATCCCTAGATCTATTTGTTCGACTTGCAATATTGAGTAATTTTATGATTTCACTAATTTTTCATCGTTTTCTATAAATCCCCGAGAGGGTTGGGGCGTGTCCATTTGGATGGGTTGCCCTTTTACAGTTGTTACTACTTTATTCACACACAACCATGGCATAGGTGCATGGATTTGGGGTCGGGGGGTGTCCAGGGGGGTTTACAAGGGGGTGGGTGGGTGTGGGGGGCTGTCCAAGGGTGTGGGTGGGTGTTGGGGGGTGTCCAGGGGGGTGTCCAAGGGGGTAGGGGGTGGGGGGTGGTGTCCAGGAGGGGTGGGGGGGGTTGTCCAGAGGGTTGGGGGGTGTCCAGGGGGGTGTCCAAGTAGGTCGGGGGTGGGGGGTTGTGTCCAGGAGGGGTGGGGGTGCTTTCTAGAGGGGTCGGGGGCTGTCCAGAGGGGTCGGGGGGTGTCCAGGGTGGTGTCCAAGGGGATGGGTGGGTGTGGGGGGCTGTCCAAGGGGGTGGCGGCCTGTCCAGAGGGGTCGGTGGGGTGTCCAGGGGGGTGTCCAAGGGGGTGGATGGGTGTGGGGGGCTGTCCACGTGGGTGGCGGCCTCTCCAGAGGGTATTTGGGGTTGTCCGGGTGGGTGGGGGGGCTGTCCAGAGGGTTGGGGGATGTCCAGGGGGGTGTCCAAGGGGGTAGGGGGTGGGGGGTGGTGTCCAGGAGGGGCGGGGGGCTGTCCAGAGGGGTCGGGGGTGTCCAGGGGGGTTTACAAGGGGGTGGGTGGGTGTGGGGGGCTGTCCAAGGGCGTGGGTGGGTGTTGGGGGGTGTCCAGGGGGGTGTCCAAGGGGGTAGGGGGTGGGTGGTGGTGTTTAGGAGGGGTGGGGGGGCTGTCCAGAGGGTTGGGGGGTGTCCAGGGGGGTGTCCAAGCAGGTCGGGGGTGGGGGGTTGTGTCCAGGAGGGGTGGGGGTGTTTTCTAGAGGGGTCGGGGGGTGTCCAGGGTGGTGTCCAAGGGGATGGGTGGGTGTGGGGGGCTGTCCAAGGGGGTGGCGGTCTGTCCAGAGGGGTCGGTGGGGTGTCCAGGGGGGTGTCCAAGGGGGTGGATGGGTGTGGGGGGCTGTCCAAGGGGGTGGATGGGTGTGGGGGGCTGTCCAAGGGCGTGGGTGGGTGTTGGGGGGTGTCCAGGGGGCTGTCCAAGGGGTAGGGGTGGGTGGTGGTGTTTAGGAGGGGTGGGGGGGCTGTCCAGAGGGTTGGGGGGTGTCCAAGCAGGTCGGGGGTGGGGGGTTGTGTCCAGGAGGGGTGGGGGTGTTTTCTAGAGGGGTCGGGGGGTGTCCAGGGTGGTGTCCAAGGGGATGGGTGGGTGTGGGGGGCTGTCCAAGGGGGTGGCGGTCTGTCCAGAGGGGTCGGTGGGGTGTCCAGGGGGGTGTCCAAGGGGGTGGATGGGTGTGGGGGGCTGTCCAAGGGGGTGGATGGGTGTGGGGGGCTGTCCAAGGGCGTGGGTGGGTGTTGGGGGGTGTCCAGGGGGGTGTCCAAGGGGTAGGGGGTGGGTGGTGGTGTTTAGGAGGGGTGGGGGGGCTGTCCAGAGGGTTGGGGGGTGTCCAAGCAGGTCGGGGGTGGGGGGTTGTGTCCAGGAGGGGTGGGGGTGCTTTCTAGAGGGGTCGGGGGGTGTCCAGGGTGGTGTCCAAGGGGATGGGTGGGTGTGGGGGGCTGTCCAAGGGGGTGGCGGCCTGTCCAGAGGGGTCGGTGGGGTGTCCAGGGGGGTGTCCAAGGGGGTGGATGGGTGTGGGGGGGCTGTCCAAGGGGGTCGATGGGTGTGGGGGGCTGTCCAAGTGGGTGGCGGCCTCTCCAGAGGGTATTTGGGGTTGTCCGGGTGGGTGGGGGGGCTGCCCAGAGGGTTGGGGGATGTCTAGGGGGGTGTCCAAGGGGGTAGGGGGTGGGGGGTGGTGTCCAGGAGGGGTGGGGGGCTGTCCAGAGGGGTCAGGGGGTGTCCAGGGGGTTTACAAGGGGGTGGGTGGGTGTGGGGGGCTGTCCAAGGGTGTGGGTGGGCGTTGGGGGTGTCCAGGGGGGTGTCCAAGGGGGTAGGGGGTGGGGGTGGTGTTTAGGAGGGGTGGGGGGGCTGTCCAGAGGGTTGGGGGGTGTCCAGGGGGGTGTCCAAGCAGGTCGGGGGTGGGGGGTTGTGTCCAGGAGGGGTGGGGGGCTGTCCAGAGGGGTCGGGGGGTGTCCAGGGGGGTTTACACATCGATTTGTTTTATATTTCAAAATTGTTATATTCAAATTATGATTTTTTTCATATAAACATATATTTGTCTTATCTAAAAAATATATATATTTTTGCTATTTTTTATAGGTAATAATGAGTCGAAGTTGGATTACGGCACATCGAATGAGCAATGAATATGAGGAAGGTGTTGATGCCTTTTTGGAATTTGCTAAACGAAATGTTCCAAGTAGTGACATTTTTTTCTGTCCATGCCTGAAATGTCTGAATATGAAGAAGTTGAAAAGTAGAGAGATAAAAGATCATCTGATTTGTCATGGTTTCAATCCGAGTTACAACCCTTGGATTTGGCATGGCGAAACTGGACAGAATGTCACTGATGATAATGAATCGCAAGATGGTAACTCTGATGGAATTGATGAAATGATTCGCGATATTGTAGCAGAACAAATTGAGATAGAACCGAGAGTTGCACGTCTATATGGTGATGCCGAAAAACCATTATATCCTGGTTGTACAGATTTTACGGTTTTGTTGGCGGTGTTAAGATTGATTAACCTGAAGGCGAAACATGGATGGAGTGACAGAAGTTTTACAGAGCTGCTACAATTGATGAAAGACATTCTTCCAAAAGATAACGATCTTCCAGATTCACATTATAAGGCCAAAAAAATATTATGCCCGATGGGATTGGGATACAGGAAAATACATGCATGTCCGAATGACTGCATTATATATAGGAAGGAATATGAATTTCTGAAAGAGTGTCCCAAATGTGGGACATCACGGTATAAGGTGAAAGAAAAATCACAAGCTGATGTAGAGATTACAAAGCTCCCTTCAAAGGTATTTTGGTATCTTTCTATAATTCCTCGTTTCAAACGTTTATTTGCTAATTCACATGATGCAAAAAGGTTAAGATGGCATGCTGATGAGCGGGTATGTGATGGAAAAATACGTCATCCAGCTGATTGTCCACAATGGAAGAAAATTGATGCCCAGTACCCTACATTTGGAAATGAAATTAGAAATCTGAGACTAGGCTTGTGCACAGATGGAATGAATCCATACCGAACCCTCAGTAGCACACATAGTTCATGGCCTGTTTTATTGGTAATTTACAACCTCTCTCCTGAAGTTTGTATGAAGCGCAAATATGTCATGTTGAGTATCATGATCTCTGGTCCAAAGCAACCCGGCAATGATATTGATGTATACTTGTCACCGCTGATTGATGATTTGAAACTTTTATGGGATGATGGTATTAGGGTGTATGTTTCTTATAAAATGGAATATTTTCAACTGCATGCAGTGCTTCTATTCACTATAAATGACTTCCCAGCATATGGAAATTTGTCTGGATACAGTGTTAAAGGGCATAAAGCATGTCCAATTTGCGAACAACAGACGTCATATTGTCAATTGCATCATGGGAGGAAAACAGTGTACATGGGTCATCGAAAGTTTTTGCCTATGGATCACCCTTATAGAAGACTAAAAAAGGCATTCAATGGCTCACAAGAATTTGATACTGCACCTCAACCTTTATCCCCAGAATTGTATTTTGAGAGGGTGAAAAACCTTGATGTGACATTGGGAAAGACACAGAAATCTGGTAATGATAGACATATTTGGAAGAAAAGGTCAATATTTTTTGAGCTACCATATTGGAGGTATCATGAAGTCAAACATAATATTGATGTCATGCACGTGGAGAAGAATATCTGTGATTCTTTGATCGGAACATTGCTAGATATTAAAGGAAAGACAAAAGATGGGTTGAATGCAAGGTTAGACCTACTGTCAATGGGAATACGTTTAGAGTTAGCTCCCACTCCTAAAGGAAGACGAACATTTCTTCCCCCGGCTTGTCATACATTATCGAAGAGGGAGAAAAGTAGCTTCTGTCAGTGTCTTCATGATATCAAAGTGCCTCAAGGTTATTCTTCAAATGTAAAAAATTTTGTCTCATTGAAAGACTTGAAGTTGATAGGTATGAAATCACATGATTGTCATGTCATGATGCAACAAATTCTACCAGTTGCACTGCGTGGAATATTGCCCATCCGTGTCAGAAAGACTATAATGAGGTTGTGTTATTTTTTCAATTCAATTTGCAACAAGGCGATTGATGTGAATGCTTTGAACATTTTGGAAAAGGATGCAATTATTATACTTTGTCATTTGGAAATGTATTTTCCTCCAACTTTTTTTGATATGATGGTGCATTTACTGATTCATCTGGTTCGAGAAATAAGGCTTTGTGGACCTGTATATCTTCGTTGGATGTATCCTTTTGAAAGGTATATGAAAATATTAAAGGGATATGTTAAAAATCCATATCGACCTGAAGCCTCCATTATTGAAAAGTATATTTCTGAGGAGGTAGCAGAGTTTTGTACGAGTTACTTGGCTACGGCGCAACACATAGGTTTGCCTCCATCTCGCCATGAACGGGTTAATAATGAGGGAAAGGGGATTCGTGGCTTGAAAGTCAAATCACTGTTAGCTGAACATATGAAGAAGTTAGAATCATACATCTTGAATAACATAGCTGATGTTCAACCGTATATCACATTGCATATTAATGAGTTGAAACAATGTCATCCAAAGAAGAAAGAAATGTGGATTTTGAATGAGCACAACAAAACTTTTTTGCCATGGTTTAAAAAGACCTTGCTTGGTAGATCAGATGTATCAGAGACATTAAAATGGATAGTGGGTGGTCCATCTTTAAATGTGATAACATGGTCCGCTTATGACATTAATGGCTATACATTTCATACGAAAGCTCAGGACAACAGAAGTGCAGTTCAGAATAGTGGCGTATTGGTGTTTGCAGAAGCAATGCATTTTTCGAGTGCTAAGGACAGAAACCCAATTTCGGCATCAAGTGCATATTATGGAGTGATTGAAGACATATGGGAGGCTGATTACTTTAAAATTAAAGTTCCCGTTTTTAACTGTAAATGGTTTATCGGTAACAACAGTGTCAGACACGATGAATTTGGAATGACACTTGTTAATCTGAATAGATTGGAAGACACATCTGATTCTTTTATAATGGCAACACATGCCAAACAAATTTTCTATGTAGTAGATCAATCAGATATGCAGTGGGCTGTTGTTTTACAAGGGAAAAACCAATATGTTGGTGAGGATGAATTTGATGAAGATGCTGATTTATGTGAGATCCCTACTTCCATGGAAAGATTAACAGAACATAATGATGAGTATGTTGAAGACATGGTTTGTGCCATTAGGAACGATCACGACGAAGGAATTTGGGAAAACAATCCAACTGTACATTCCTAAAATTACAGGTAACACAAGTATATATCTTGTTTACATTTAGTTTTTTCATATAATGTTAGATACTGTAAATTTTTTACTTATTAAAATATGTATCAAACAAAAACGATAAAACAATAAAAACCGTAAAGAGGATAAGTCCTGCGCGCACCGGCAACCGGTCCTCTCTGTCTGTACCACCGGCCGGCCGCTGGCTCACCACCGGCCGGCCGGTGGACCAGACAGAGAGCCTTCCTCTCTGTCTGGATCACCAGCGGCCGGCCGGTGTTGAGCCAACGGCCGGCCGGTGGTTCAGACAGAGAGGAAGGCTCTCTGTCTGGTCCACCGGCCGGCCGGTGCTGAGCCAGCGGCCGGCCGGTGGTCCAGACAGAGACAGAGCCTCTCTGTCTGGATCACCAGCGGCCGGCCGGTGTTGAGCCAGCGGCCGGCCGGTGGTTCAAACAGAGAGGAAGGCTCTGTCTGGTCCACCGGCCGGCCGCTGGATCACCACCGGCCGCCCGGTGGACCAGACAGAGAGCCTTCCTCTCTGTCTGGATCACCAGCGGCCGGCCGGTGAGGAGCCAGCGGCCGGCCGGTGGTTTAGACAGAGGAAGGCTCTCTGTCTGGTCCACCGGCCAGCCGGTGGTGATCCAGCGGCCGGACGGTGGTCCAGACAGAGGAAGGCTGTCTGCTCCACCGGCCGGCCGGTGGTGAGCCAGCGGCCGGCCGGTGGCATCAGTGAGTCCACTTTTCAGCTTTCTTATGCCAACTCCTTGGCAACATTTTGCCTGTGTTTACCATGTTTATCATTGTTTAACATGCTTATCATATTACCGATGTTTACTATTATGTAATTTAGTACACTTTTCTATTTGTGAACTAATGTTTGTTTTTTTGATTTGAAGGAAAATGACAGATCAATCAGTTGATCAGCCACATGATTCTGGAGATGAGCATATTGGTCATACATCTGGGGAGGAACATTCACATGCTCCTATTACGAAAAAGAGTTCAAAGGTTGGTAAGCGTGGGTGCACACGTTTACCAAAATTATCACTTGCCCGTACGAAGGAGGAGAGGATAGTCGTGGAGTTTGATGAGGATGATCTTCCTAGAGGTCCAAATGCTAAAGATTTTAAGGGTTTTGTAGCAACTCAGGCTAAGAGCAAAGTAAGAATTCTCTATGATGATTGGAGAAGTGTGGATAAGGCGATAATTTCTCAGCTGTGGGAGACCATTTTGGTAAGATCTTTTGCTATTGTTTGACTGTTCTTTAAATGTTTCTAGTATATATAATATTTTTAACCTCTTTTTTATCAGATGACATTTGATATTCCTGACACTGGAGGAGTCAGGAAGAAATGCTTATCGTTGGCTGCTAGGAGATGGAGGGATTTCAAATCAACCCTCTCATCTGATTTCATTTATGGTCATAGGAGTCGTGAGAATCCATGTCGTATATATCCTTTTATAGATGAAGACACATGGAGAGAATTTTTTGAAAGTAGAAGAAAAGAATCATTTTTGGTAAGGGCAATGTAAACTTTTATAAGCTTTCTTATATAAATGATCTTATTATTGTTTTGTTAATGATTAATTATTCTTAATTTACAGCAAACAAGGAAAGCTCATCAAGAGATCCAATCTAAAAATGTATACCCTCATAGTTTATCTCGGGGAGGGTATGCATTATTGGAAGAACAAATGATGGCAGAAAAATTTCAACAACTAAGACCTGAGTCTTCAAGCTCTGGAGAGGTGGCCCCTCCATCCCCTCCATCTAGACATGAGAAATGGAAAAGAGCTCGGAAGGGCAAAAAAGGACAATATCTTTCGGAAGAATCGAGACTCGTAGTAGAGAGGATTGTAAGATATCTATTTTATTTATTTAAGTTTACTATTTTCGTCATATATTTCCAATCATTATAGAAAAGTTCAATTAATTATTACAGGACTCTCTTGAGGAGCAGAGTTCACAGGGGACATTTACACCATCTGGGAGGGAAGATATTTTATCTGTGGCATTGGGAAAGCCCGAACATCCTGGCCGTGTAAGAGGATATCCGGCAGGTGTATCGGTAAGAAAAGTGTTGCCACGTTCCTCAACTTCTAACGTTGAGGGAGTTTATAAAAAAAAATAGAATCGTTGGAGGCTGAAGTCCATAATATTAATGCGACAATGGATGACAAGATTAGAGCATCGGTGCAGTTAATGTTTGCAGACTTGCAAAGACAATTTCAGGGTGCAGCTCCCACTCCACCTCTCCCAGTAGCTCCCACTCCCCCACCTCAGCCTGCGGACCCCATTTTTGATCCTCCTCCTCCGCCGCAGCTACCTACTTATTGTGAGTTGTATGTTGATGATCCTCAACATCATATAGTTGCATATGGGATGGTATATTGTATAGGAGATACAGTTCATCATCAACAGTTAGAGGTAGAGAATCAGAGGGTCACTGTACAGGATATTATAGATAGATCAGCTCGGATACCATTACCTACAGATGAGGTGACGACAGTTGGACATAGTATCGGCCATTTTTTACTTTGGCCATCCAGACTTCTTCGACTCATTACCATAGAGGTATGGATGTTATATCTTTTATTTTATATTTTTATTAATGTTTTATCATTTGAAAACTAATATATTTTTCAATTTATTTTTACAGGAATACTTCAAAGGTAAAGAAATACTGTATAGACAACAACAAAGACAGATAGCTATGACATCAGATGCAGATACTAGCAGTCTTGACATATTGTCAAGATATTCAAATTTGTTGGCGGATCATTATGACTTTACAATGGAAGCTCATGTCTGTGGACGTGAACTATGTGTGGGGATTATGAAAACTGATATCATGGAGGTTGTCACTGGAGATAAGATGGGCATCAACGTGGTGCAAATTTTTATCATGTAAGTCTTAACTCCTTTTCCTTGCGTTATATTTATTAAAAATGTATACTTATTTCTGCTTTGTATTAGGTATATGTATAAAATTTGTGAGAGGAATGAGCTGACAGATGTATATGGATTCATGGACCCACAATTGATTTCCCCTGAAGCATGTGCATTGGATGAGGAACAAAGAATGCTTTATATTGCTGATAGATTTGAAAAGAATGTAATCACACAGTGTTGGATAATGCCTTTTTGTGGGAGGTATGAAACACATCCCTCTCAAAGAGTTAATTATATTTTAACATAAAAAACCACTAATGTTAAATTTCCTTTTCACAGGGATCATTGGATGTTAGGGGTTTTTTTCCCTAGGGAGAAAACACTTTATTGGATATGCTCTCTCCATGATGATGTGCGAGAAAGTTTTAAGAATATATTGGAAACGTAAGTTTCAATTTCACAATAGTTTTATATATTATAATGAATTTTAAATTTACCCCATTCGTATTATTTTCTAACAGGGCATGGGTCCACTTTCGAAAAAGCGCAAAGAAAAGGAATTACAAGATCAAATATGTACATGCGAAGGTAAATATCCATTTATAATTTGTACATTTTGATTTATTACATAAAAATAATATATTGAATTTACACTCATTCAAACAGAAATGTCATGAGCAACAAGGCATCATCGAATGCGGATATTACATGTTAAGATTTATGTATGAAATAATAACAACTAGGACAGTTCTGAGTTTTGACCTGGTAAGATTTCCTCTTTCTAATAATATTTCAATTTGATTTATTCATTATACAAGTTGACTACTATCCTTTTCCTTTGTAGCTTTTTGATGACCCTCAACCTTTTACTGCTGAAGATATCAAACACTTACAAGTGGAGTGGTCAAATTATTTTACAGGTTTGATTGACTTTTAGTTGTTTGTAATGTAAAATGTAATTTTGAATATTGTCAATGTAATTGTGTATTTCGTAGTCGTTTAGGTTGGATTTAGTTTTTTTTGAAGTTGACATTGTAAGTTTTGAATGTTATATAAGTGAATGTTTAATTTTTCTCTACTTCTTGTTTTGGTCCACTGTTGATGGTTTTTCTGGTCTGGATTTTGGTATGGGGGGAGAGGTTCCAAGGGGGTGGGTGGGTGTTTGGGGGGTGTCCAAGGGATATGGGAGGGGTGTCCAAGGTGTGTTTGGGGCTGTCCTAGGGGTCGGGGGGGGGGGTGTAAATGAGGGTGGGGGTGTCCAAGGGATATGGGAGGGGTGTCCAAGGTGTGTTTGGGGCTGTCCAAGGAGTCGGTTGGGTGTCCAAGTGGTGGGGGGGTGTCCAAGGGATATAGGAGGGGTGTCCAAGGGGTGTTTGGGGCTGTCCAAGGGGATGGGGGGGTTTCCAAGGGGTAGGGGGGGTTTCCAAGGGGTAGGGGGGGTTTCCAAGGGGTCGGGGGGGTGTCCAGGGGGTGGGGGCTGTCCAGTGGGTGGGGGGGTGTCCAAGGGGTGGGGGGTGTCCAAGGGATATGGGAGGGGTGTCCAAGGGGTGTTTGGGGCTGTCCTAGTGTTCGGGGGGTGTAAATGAGGGTGGGGGGGCTGTCGAAGGGGTGGGGGGGTGTCCAAGGGGCAGGTTGGGTGTAAATGAGGGGGGGGGGGGGCTGTCCAAGGGGTCTGGGAGGGCTGTCAAGGTGTGGGGGGGTGTCCAATGGGTGTTTGAGGCTGCACTAGGGGTCTTGGGGGTGTAAATGAGGGTGGGGGGTGTCCAAGGGGTGGAGGGTGTCCAAGGGTTGTGGTGGGGCTCCAATGTGGTGGGGGAGGGCTGGCCAGGTTGTTAGGTGGGTATAGATGAGGGTGGGGTTCAGTTGGGGCTTGGGGGAGGGCTGGCATGGTTATTTTTGTTTGGTTTCTGGTTGCTTTTTGGTGAGAGCAGTGCAATTATTTAAAAAAAAAAAATTCTTTCACGTCGGTTATTTTATAACCGACGTGGTAAATAAATCGGTAGGGGTTTATCACGTCGGTTTTTTCTAGAACCGACGTGATAAACCTTTCCCAGGGGATTTTATCACGTCGGTTCTTAGTATAACCGACGTGATAAAAGGCCTGGGAATCGATTTACCACGTCGGTTAATGAATAACCGACGTGCTAAAACGTTTCCCAGGCCTTTTTATCACGTCGGTTTCCTAAATAACCGACGGGGTAATAGGCCAGGGGAAGGGTTTATCACGTCGGTTATGACATAACCGACGTGATAAACGATATCCCAGGCGTTTTATCACGTCGGTTTAGGGAATAACCGACGTGATAAAGCCCCCCGCGCATATTTATCACGTCGGTTATTATATGAACCGACGTGATAACCACCGTGAAGTTAGGGATATTACGTCGGTTTTAAATAACCGACGTAAAAAACGTTATTTATAACGTCGTCCGTATTAACGTCGCCTAAAAACCGACGTAAATAATAAAAAATAACCGACGTAAAAAACGTTTTCTGCACTAGTGAAAGGAAAAATACTAATGTTTTGTGGGATGACATTGAGAAGGAGTTTCTGGTGTAGTTTAATTCCACAATGGTCAAGGCCGAGAAGATACATGAGATGCTCTCCCTCCAACATGGGAGTATTCCAGTGATGGAATTATGGATCAAGTTCATGGATCTCCTATTCATTTATATATATCTTTTTGCGAATGACGAGTCTATGGAATGATGATTAATGGAGGATATATGAATATCTTTTATTTATGATGTTACTACCTTCACTCTACTGAAATACATAGTTGTTCAGAAGAATGATGATGTATTCGAAATGATGCACTCACTTTGTGGTGTACAGTGAGAGGGGAACTAGTAGAGTTCATCTAAGGGGAAGGTTGCAGTAGTATGTCTCTAGTATTAGGGCCTTTTAGGTTTCAGAATGCAGGGAGTAGGCCACAACAGTTCTAGTTCTTATCTCCTCATCCTCACCCATTACTCAGAGACTGAAGAATAAGGTTAATTGTCTATGGGGGCCATGTACATCTTCAGAACCACTTCCTAGTTAGTGCTATGTATGGTTTGGGTGGTTATATTTATCACCCAACACAAAAGTATCATTTTATATTCAAAACATTCCAGCAGTAGGGGCATCTTGCTCCCACTCCACCATGGGAAAATACTATAGAAGAATTCATACCCCTGGGTTCTCTTCAAGGACCTCCACCAGGGCATGGTTGGGTGGCAGTCAATAATATAGAGGTAGAGGAGCGATATTTGGGTAGCATCACACTAGTGAGGTTGTAGTTTCAATCAGACTGGAGGTTGTATGAGGTATGATTAGTCTGATTAGTGCACTTCGTAATACATTTTTTTATTCAAGATATTTTTTATCTTTAGTTTTACCCATTCTATACCTATCATCTTTACTTGACATAGATGGAATTTTTATGACCCTAGTGTAGATTATGCCATTTGGAGGTCAGACTAGTTTTTATAATGATTTCTGGTGATGTAGACTGATCTTGATGCCTCATCAATCCAATGAGGATCTTCATCTGCTATAGATGTAGCCATAATATTTCATTAGGGACATCAACTAGTTTTTCTCTAGGAATATTGTAATTTTTTTTTGGGAAGAGTCATTTTATTCCAATGAGGAAGACTACGGTGTATTTTTAATTTGTGAGTGGGGCTATCAGGGGTACAGTTAGAGTGTAGAGTCTCATTGATCCTTGTTAGCTGAAATTCTAGTAGAATTAAGAGACACATAGAATGTGATAGTCATGGAGGTTGTTTGTGAGTTCCTACATGTCTTCCCAAAGGATGTTGTTACATTACCCCCATGATGTTCCATCGATATCAGGATAGGCTTACAACCTAGTAACTATCCATTTTCAAATTCTTTCTATTGGATATCACCTTCTATGTTTTGAGAGTTGTGGATTCTAAATGAAGGACCAATAAAGAAGGTCCTTATCTAGCTCAGTGTGTCCCCATGTGGTTCTTGAGTCTTATTCATGAAAAAATATGATGGTAGTCTGAGGATATGAATTTTTTACTGGATACTGAATTAGGTGATGGTAAAGAACAGTTACCATATCCCTAATATTGATGATATTATTGACCAGTTTAAGAGTGCGAGTTGGTCCTATATGAATGATCTTTCATTTGGATATCGCCAGTTGATATTGAAGGAGGGAGCCATCCTGAATACTACTTTCATGTGTTGGTATGGGCACATTGAGTTTGTCGTCCTTTCGTTCAGTGTATCTAATGAGGTATCCATGTTCATGGGGCTCATTAACTCTATTTTTGATGAGTTCCTAGACCAGTTTATCTCCATGTTCATCGTTGACATGCTGATATACTCAAGGTCCGAGGTGGAACATGCGAACATCTAAGTACTATCTTGGAGTTCCATCGACACCGCCATATTAGTGGGATGTGTCCAATTGCATGTTCTTGACATGAATGGTGCACTTCCCTAGACATTTTGTGTCTTAGAAGGTCATACTAGTGAACACATCATTGGTTGAAGTAGTTTTTTCATGGGTATAACCTATGAATTTGATGGAGGATCATAGCTTCCTAGGTTATTTCTGTAGTTACTAGAAGTCTAAACCCAAATTATCTTGTGTTTCGACTATGTTGACATCTTTGACCAGAAAATTCTAGGAATTATTTTGTATTGAGCAGTGTTGTGAATCAATTTTCTTCTTGAATGGGGAGATGTTCAATGCTATAGTTCATAGGTTTCTAGAAAATTTTGTGTTGTTCACGGTGTTCTATGATGCTTCCCATCTAGGTTTTGGATGTGTGATGATGTAGCAGCATGGAATGATGTATTATGGGTCTAGGTAGTTACGTCTATAAGAATGTAACTATTCCTCCCATGATCTGTATTTTTTTGTAGTTTTGATTATGATGGTGTTGTGGAAACATTACATCACCTGAGAGTTCTTTGTAGTCTTCTTGGGACAAAATAGTATGAGGTATATCTTCCTCCGGCGAGACTTGAACATGCTTCATCGAAGGTGGATAGAGTTTATCTAGTACTATGACATTGGTATCACTTACACCATATGAAAGGGGAATGTGGTTGATGATTCCTTAAGTGGACGTCATAAAATGGGGTTGTTCAAGAATCCACAGATTCTTGGAGGGTGATGGAGGAGTTGGATACTTTTTGTCTAGATATGAGAGTGGATGTCAGTAGAGGTTATCTATTTCAGAAGATAGTATTGGCTTACACAGTGTGGCGAGTGGAGGAGTCTCTTGGCAGAGAATTAGAGACTAATGTGATGTGTGATCACACTGTCAAGGAAATTACAATAGAGGGATAGTCAAATAATGGTCAGAATTAGATTTGGTTCCATGGGAAGCTATTTGACCCAATGATAATGTGCAATGGAGTTCTCTGTGACTTCCATAGATAAGACTGGGTGGTTCATCCATGAGAATCTATGATGTAACGAGGCATGAATAAATAGTTTGGGTGGATTGGTGAGAAGTTGTATGTGGTGGAGTTTATGTCATGGTTCCTAGTGTATCAGTAGTTGAAGGGTATGAACTGTGTTCCTGGATGTCTATTTCATCCCATGTATTCTCTCGAGTGGATGTTGGATGACATCTCAAGAGATTTTATCAAATAACTACCAATAGAATATTGGGGATGAGATGTAATCTAGGTAGTGGTGGTTTCACTTACAAAATAATCTCACATCCTCGAAATCAAGGAGTCGAGCACAATAGATTCCTTGTCAAGGAGGTATGTAGAAGAGGTGGTGCAACTACATTAGGTTCCAAGATACATTGTCTCGGATCGAGATAGACATTATAATTATTCAGTCTGGAGGGTATTTAAGCATGTCAATGGATCCCAGTTACAACCTATAACATCTTTCCACCCTCATACTGATGGGTAGATAGAGAGGACTATCCATACATTGGAGTAAATGATTTTTAATGTGTTTTGATATTTGAGGATCATGGGTTTGAAACATTCCTCGGGTAGAGTTCACATAAAAAAATTTATATATCTCTACAATTTGAATGGAAAAAATCGAGGGTTTGTATGGATAGTTGTCTCATTCATATATATACAAGATAGAGGATGGGGAAACAACCCATATTGTACAAGAGTTAGTGTATAGAAAAATGGATAAGGTTTATATTGTGTGTGAGAGGATAAAGGTGGCTCTGGACTGAAATAATTTGTATGACGATCAATGGAGTAGGCCCTTGTTGTTCGAGGTTTGGGAACATGTGTTCAAAAAGGTTTCCCCTCATCATGGGAAAAGATGGTTTGATATGAGAATAATGCATTCTCCCTAGTTCATCAATCCTTTTGAGGTATTGGGATTAGTTGGTGAGGTGGAATATCAGTTTGAGTGGGTTCTATAGTTGGAGAGGATCCACAAAATAATTCGTGTCTCTCATTATTTTCGGTATTCACATGATGATTCCCATGTCTTTGATTGGCGAGAGTTGGATATCGAGGACGAAATGACATTCATGGAGAAACCCATGGAGATTGATTTCTATAATGAGAAGGAGATTAATGGATAGGCCATTCATTTTTTCATATATTATGGAGGCATGGAATCCTCTCGAAGAGTTATTGGGAGATGGATGTATAGATTTTTTCCCAGTTCTTCAATCTGTTATGAGTTTTTCTCTTGTATTATCACTTTGTGCATTTAATTTGATTTATTTATGACCTCTATTATTCTGAGATAATTTTTTTATGTATTCTTTGAGTATTTTTTAAAAATTATAGACTAATGGGATAGTATAATATGATCATTAATCAAGATGCATTAATTCAGAAGAAAATAATCATATGAGGGTGAATTTTTGTTAAAAAAAGAGGATAGTATCTTGACATTGAAGAAGAAACTCTCTAATCAATATGTGTAGATATCTTGACATTTGGTGTTTTTGATGTTGGAAGGAGAAGTGGGGAATTAGTGATTGTATAGTTGTTTATGAGATATATGTAAAGGATGTGTCCTTAGAGGATGATGTTTACATATTAATTTTCAAACAACGTATGGTATTTATTACTTTGAAGGTATCTTATAGGGTAGATGTTTGTAATCCTCTTTCATTTTGGTTAGTTTTTAATTCTTAAGTATGTGAATTATTTGAGAGGTATTTGATTAAATGAATCAAAAAAACATGTCATTCCTTTGTGAAACACCAGTATCTGGGGTGTTCGGGGGGCTCTCGATGACTCATTCCAAGAGTTAGCTAAAAATCCAGTTCGAACAGTCAACATCTATGAGTCATGGGAATCGGCATCAGTGAGAATGAGGTTTCATCATTTATGAGTCAGCGGTGTAGGCAGCAGTGATTGAAAGGCATCATCATATGTGAGTTGAAGTGTTGGCATCAGTGAGTCGGGGGTGTTTGCATCATTGATACAATGGATTTTTCATTGGAAAGTCAGGGGAATCAGCATCGCTGAGTCGAGGTGTTGGTATGTCGAGGAATCTATATGTCGAGTCATCGGTAAGTCATTGATTCAGTTGGTAGATGATTCAGTAGGAACATTAATTGGTAGTCCATTGCGTAGATGGCTCATCGTTGGGGACTCACCCATCAGGGACTCATTTATTATTTTTATAGTTTTCAAAATTTTACAGTGAAGTGCCCAGATCTGTGTGAATCACTGAGAGGGGGAGGGGGTGAATCAGTGATCCATTAAAACTTTTTACTAATTGATTCTTATCAATTAAACCTCTATGGCATGTTAAGGCCTCGATCCACTCTTCGTGTATCTCTCAGCCTTTCCTCGAGTGTTGCAGTAAATGAAAAGGCACAGGGCACAAGGATTTACAAGGTTCGGCACCAAAGGCCTACGTCCTTTCCATGTTGGTTAAACACCCCAACATGGTTTCTTCCATTATAATCTGTTAGTATTACAATGTTCGATACAGAGTCCCACTGTATCTCTCCTGAGTCCCACAGGAGGGTCTTCATACTGCGTCCCACAGTGTTACCAGAGTCCCACTGGCCAGCTCCAGAATCCCACTGAAGACTTCTTCCACCCGGAGTCTCACAGGGGGCTTCTCCTAGCTCCTCGAGTCACACGGGTAGCTCTTCTTCACTTTAAGCTCTTCATGTATCTTCAGTAGCCTAGGATAAAGGCTGCTAGCCTTGCTCTTCACCTCAGATCACATGATCAGGTCTTCTCATCTTGCTCAGGGTTTATCTCCTTCTTCTCAGGATGACCTGGCCTCTCTCTTCAAAAATCTTCAACAGCCTCTGATAAGGTCTGTTGGTCTTGCTCAAAACTTCTGATCACTTCTGTTGATCAGGCTCTTCTCAATTACTGAAAACTTAGGCAGTTGATGTCTTTTACTTTAGTCTGGCTTCAGTCTCACTTCAACTCTACTTCATTCACTGAGTGCATGGAAACTCTGCATCCTCATGCACTGATAGCATGGCTTCTCAATATTCTTCATGATCTTCTGGTCTTGGACAACTCAGATGCACACCACTGATTTAAGCTTTATTCATGTGTGCACATGCATGCATGCAAGCATGCACTTCCCTTCTTCTCCTCTTGGTGCAATAAACCCACAAAGGGTGTAATCCTTTTTAGCACACATCTCCTCACTTCCTTCACACACTTTGTTCTTTTTGTTTACACACACTTAATGTGTGTTATACTTTAGTGTGAGTATCCTTCTCTTCTTCTAAGTGTGTTTACTCCACTTAGTGCACACACTAGGTTCGGCCAACTTGTCTTGAATGCACTTAACCCGTAGGGTATAGTGGCCTTCCTCCTCTCCTTGCACACACATGGCCACGTGTGCTCTTCCTCTTCACTTAGCACACACAAATACCCACAGCCTTTTCCTCCTTTTGGCACACACACACAAATGAGGTGTGGTATTCACATGGTGCATGCACAAGGCATTAAGCCTCAGCCTTCCTCCTTGCCAAGCACCCACAACCCGTAGGGTGTGGTCTTCTCAACATGAGCCCCTACCTTAGTGAAGGCGCGCAAGGGGTGAAGCCACTCTTGTCTTCAAATGCCACGCAAGGTCACAAGGGTGCAAGGGCGCCCAAGGTCCCTGGACAGCCGCGAGCGAGCAGGGTGTCAAGGACACCAACTGCCACGCAAGTGAGGGCTTCAACTGTAGGCGTGCAAGGTGCTGCGGCCCCGGGTTCTTCCTGCCGCGCAAAGGGAAGGCGCGCAGGGGTCTTCTCCCCTTCTTCTTTCTCACAAGGAGTTTGCCAAATGAACTAACAGATCCAAGTGATGGCTCCGGGATTCACTTCCGTGCAAGTGGTGCGCGTAGGCTATTCTTCGCTAAGCACTGAGGCTTCGCGGGACATCAGATCTACAACAATGATTCAGCAAGCAAACAGAGAGCCTTAGACTCTTCTTTTATAGGAAGAGGGATTCCTCAAATCTTCCGTGTGGGATAAATCGAATTCCCGAAATTTTCGGTTTTTCAAAATCTTTCAAAATCTTGAATCTTTCCTCTATTTCCACGCGGGTCTCTTTTTTTATTATTATTTTTTTTCTCTACGTGCATGAGACATAGAACGCATGCATGGCCTTCGGTTAAGGATAATCCATGCAAAGAATAAACCTCATAGCCTCGGCAATGTTGTTTTCCTCGTCCACGTCCGAATTTCCTCACTACTGTGCATGCATGCATCTTTCTTGCATGGATGAGTTTGTTAGGGCCAGACGAACTCAATGAACATCTTAGCTCAATCTATGTTGGTCGGGAGCTCGACTTCAGTGCTCAGAGGGCCACTAGTTCAGGCGGCGTTGTGGGAGGTGCCTCGGCCGAGCTCGAGGAAGGAGACGACTCACAGGCCGTTGGATCAGATCTTTGGACGGCCGCAATCAGAAGATCTCGCGCGGGATTGATCGTGCGGTCGAGATCTGGCATGCGATCGATCGAGCGTCCAGGATTCGCTCCCGGTAAAAATTACGCGTCCCACATCGAAACGGCCCGCGATTTCTACACGGTTTATCAATGTTCCGCTATCGGCAACCCTTCGATTGAACTTCTCCCTTCACAGTGCCTCCCCAAACCGTGTTCTCTCTGCGGGCGCGCTCTTGCGCCCACCTCTGCCTATTACGGGCGCGCTATGCGCCCAATATACAATCTTGGGCACGCGCTCTGGCGCCCACGCTCCGCAGGTTTGACTCCCCTGTGTGGCCCCGGCTTACACACGGCCGCGGCCTCTCAGGCTGGCCCCATGGGATCCCCCTTGGGCGTGGTGACCTCGAGTCCCACATGTGCCTTGGGGTTGAACCCTTATGGCTGGCCCTTGGTGGATTCTTTTTGCCTGAGTATAGAACACGTCCTTTGATTAAAAACAAAGTGGCCAAGTTCAAATGCCAAATGCCACATCTTCTCTTCCTATTCTTCTTCATCTCCTTAAGAACTCCTCCATTCCTCTTAAACATTTAATCTTCACTTATGAGTGACATTCCCGAAGGTTCATCTTCAACCTAAGCTCCTGAATCACATAATTTCTTCCATGTGCTTCGTTGATCTAATCAGAGATCAAATTGGTTCTTCTTCTAATTCACATGCACTAAGAAATAGTACATGGACTTAATTAGAACCACTTCATCCACTTAGTGATTATGGATGGATCACTTCATCTCCTCATGCATTGTGAAGACAATGCATGGTCTTCAAACAACGGTGTAACATTGTATCCTCTTGATACAAGTTCTTGAAACTTAATGATCAGCTCAACAATCGTCTGATGTAATGATGATGCTCCATCATCATCCATTATTCAAGTGGTGTAACTTAGTATCATCTTGATACAAGTATTGAAACATTAATATCAGTTCTACAATCATCTGAAATCATAGAGAATGTTTCAACCACAACATCCTATGTCACTTAGGGAATCTCCTAAGTGACATGCATCTTAGTACCATGGCCACTCTCCTTTCCTCACCAACACCATCACATCCTTTGTCATTCACATCTTGACATTCCTTGACATCCATTCATCTTATGACAACATCATGCCTCATTGACATCAAATGCAACACAGTGCACTTCAATCTCCCCCTTTGTATTTGTTGTCAATACACTTCTTCAGCACATATGAATGGGTTAATATGTGTGCCAATATTTTCTCCCCCTTATTGGCAATCAGATGCAAAGGTGTGGTGTGGTTCTCTTCCAAAATATCAATTCCTCCCATTGAAATTTATTTTCATGAAAAACACTAAGAGAGGGATGATTCCACATGTTCTCTTGAGAAAAGAACCTTTAGTATATCAATTCTAAGTCTACTTGGGCTAACCCGGTGTAGAAAACAAGAGTGATGTAACCAAGATTTTCAATGCTGTCCACAATTCATTGTACATGTGAGATCATGCTTCAGGGAGTGAAATTTTTCAGATTTATCAATGAATTGCTAAATCCTGCACATACTTCACAAAACTCATTAGAAAGTTTCGTGCAAAGATAAATCTCCACCTTTCATCCATTTTCCTTCAATCAATACTCCCCCTTAATTGACATGTTGAATACAATTAATAAACAAGGAATGAAAGTATTAATGGAATACCTTCACTTTTCTCAAGATGATATTAAATCCCAAAATATCATCTTCTCCAGATTGGCTCCCCCTCAAGGGGTGCACTCCATTCCTTCCAAACCATCCTCCAGCTGAGAATGATCATCTTCTTCAATTACCTGCAGTGTTAGCACATTTATATACAAGTGATTAGGGAATAAGATGGAACCTCATTGGTTCATCAATGTGAACAACAAGGTTGAGAAGATTCTTTCAACCGAGATGCCCTATTTTCACCATTCATCACACTTGCACATCTGATCTTCAATGATGATTGTTCTGGTGTGGATCTCAACACATCTTCATGTGAAATCTTTTGGTTCCTTTTTGCCTTAGAAATTCCCAGTGCTTCATCTTCAGCTCTTTGGAGTTCTCTGGCAAGTTGCAACTGATTCGGCCATATGACTAACAAATCGTTTGGAAGTGTGGCCTCAGTTCTGGATATTCCACATGGTTCCTTTGATGCTTTCAAGCTACCTTTCTTAGGCAATTTGTTTTCAACCAATCCCTTCTGCTTCATCTGGATTGATTGTCTGTTTGAGTCCAGTCTGCCTCTATTGAATTTCATGGCTTTTTTACAAAGATCCATGATGTGTCCTTTCATTCCACAGTAGAAGCATGTTTTCTTCTTGGTGGTACTTTTGGATGCATCACCCTTCTTGGATTTAAAATCCAAGGACTTATCTTCCTTTTTCAACATCTTCTTGGGAGCATTTTCTACTTTCATCTTGCTTCCCAAGGAGTCTCTCTGAGCCAGGTTCTGTGATCTTTTCTTCTTTTGAGCTCTGAATACAGTTGGAGATTGACATGTATCGATTTGACCACTTTTGCAGACATCCGAGACGTTATCAAGAAATCCAAATCTGTTAGTAGTAAACAGATGTCTCTGGACCTGTGGATGTTGCTTCTTTCATTCTAGCTTGCTCCCCCTTGGCATGGGCTTCCTTTGTTCTTTGACATTCAGTGGATTGTAACAACAATCCTTTGCACAGTGCCCAAACTTATTGCAACACCAACACTGACCCACAAATCTTGACCTCTTCAGTACTTCTGATTGTTGGGAACTTTTCTTAACTTGCTGTGTTGTTTCAGGAGAGCATTCTTTCTTCACGGTCTTCATCCATACTTGTTTGGATTCATTCTTCCATCCTGCACTTTTAGTAGAAACACTTTTAGAAGCATGAGTACAAGATGGTATGCATGGTACCTTCTTTTTAGAAGATGTTTCCCTTTCATTGGAGGATGTATTTCTTTTATAATCATCCTTCTCAAAGCACACTTGTGTAGAAACATTTCTACTTTAAGCTGACTGGGAGGATTCAGCTTTGGGTGATTGCAGATTTTTCAATATCACCTCTAGTTCTATGCATTTCATGTTAAGGGAGTTCTTCTCATCCTCAACAGTTCTTAGCCTTCCTTCCCAATTTTCGTTCAGCTGTTCTAACTTGTCTTCATGCACCTTCTTCAACTCTAGCAATGAATTGTCAAGCTCCTTCACCATTTTGACTTTTTCTTCGAGTTCAGCATCTCTGATATTCATTGACACTTTGTGCAACTTCTCCTGGGCATGGAAAACTTCTTTGATCATTATCATAATGATTTCTTTCTCAGAATAGCTTCTTTGCAATTCTTCATCAGTGTCTTCAAATCATTCATTGCAAAGGGAAATAGTTTCATCTTTAGCCTTCACCAGCTTTCTGAGAGTGTTGGTTATGCCATCCCTTTTAGCCAACTGATCTTCCATTGCATTGGATTCTTCTTCTAGCTGTAATTTTTCTTCTTGAAGATCAAGGATTCCTGTAGCTATACACATTGCCACTTCCTTCAGGACTGTCTTCTGAAGATATTCGATTGCACTTTTAAGATCTTTCATTGTTCCAACTTCATCACAGCTAGGACATGCTTTCTTCATATTCTTGGCCTGTTTCTTCTTTATATTTTTCTGAGTCTTGGAAGATATCTCCATTTGAGGTTGGTCGCTCATTTCCTCAAATATGCACTTCATAAAGACTCCCTTGGACCTTTTAGAGGAAACCTCCCTCTGATACCAATTGAAGTGCCCAGATCAGTGTGAATCACTGAGAGGGGGAGGGGGTGAATCAGTGATCTCTTAAAACTTTTTACTAATTGATTCCTATCAATTAAACCTCTATGGCTTGTTAATGCCTCGATCCACTCTTCTTGTATCTCTCAGCCATTCCTTGAGTGATGCATTAAATGTAAAGGCACATGACACAAGGATTTACAAGGTTCGGCACCAAAGGCCTACGTCCTTTCCATGTTGGTTAATCACCCCAACAAGGTTTCTTCCATTATAATCTGTTAGTATTACAATGGTCGATACAGAGTCCCATTGTATCTCTCTTGAGTCCCACAAGAGGGTCTTTATACTGCGTCCCACAGTGTTACCAGAGTCCCACTGGCCTGCTCCAGAATCCCACTGAAGACTTCTTCCACCCTGAGTCTCACAGGGGGCTTCTCCTAGCTCCTCGAGACACACGAGTAGCTCTTCTTCACTTTAAGCTCTTCAAGTATCTTCAGCAGCCTGGGATAAAGGCTGCTAGCCTTGGTCTTCACTTCTGATCACTTGATCAGGTCTTCTCGTCTTGCTCAGGATTTATCTCCTTCTTCTCAGGATGACCTGGCCTCTCTCTTCAAGAATCTTCAACAGCCTCTGATAAAGTCTGTTGGTCTTGCTCAAAACTTCTGATCACTTCTGTTGATCAGGCTCTTCTCAATTACTGAAAACTCAGGTAGCTGATGTCTTTTACTTCAGTCTGGCTTCAGTCTCACTTCAACTCTACTTCATGCACTGAGTGCATGGCAACTCTGCATCCTCATGCACTGATAGCATGGCTTCTCAATATTCTTCAAGATCTTCTGGTCTTGGACAACTCAGATGCACACCACTGATTTAAGCTTTAATCACGTGTGCACGTGCATGCATGCAAGCATGCACTTCCCTTCTTCTCCTCTTGGTTTAATAAACCCACAAAGGGTGTAATCCTTTTTAGCACACACCTCCTCACTTCCTTCACACACTTTGTTCTTTTTGTTTACACACACTTAATGTGTGTTATACATTAGTTTGAGTATCCTTCTCTTCTTCTAAGTGTGTTCACTCCACATAGTGCACACACTGGGTTCGACCAACTTGTCTTGCACGCACTTAACCCATAGGGTATAGTGGCCTTCCTCCTCTCCTTGCACACACACGGCCAAGTGTGCTCTTCCACTTCACTTAGCACACACAAATACCCACATCATTTTCCTCTTTTTGGAACACACACACAAATGAGGTGTGGTATTCACATGGTGCATGTACAAGGCATTAAGCCTCAGCCTTCCTCCTTACCAAGCACCCACAACCCGTAGGGTGTGGTCTTCTCAACAAAAGACCCTGCCTTAGTGATGGCGCGCAAGGGGTGCAGCCACTCTTGTCTTAAAATTCCGCGCAAGGTCACAAGGGTGAAAGGGCGCGCAAGGTCCTTGGACAGCCGCAAGCAAGCAGGGTGTCAAGGACACCAACTGCCATGCAAGTGTAGGCTTGATCCGTAGGCGCGCAAGGTGTTGCGGCCCCGAGTTCTTCCTGCCGTGCAAAGGGAAGGTGTGCAGGGGTCTTCTCCCCTTCTTCTTTCGCGCAAGGAGTGCGCAAAAGGAACTAACAGAGCCAAGGGATGGCTCCGGGCTTCACTATCGCGCAAGTGGTGCGCGCAGGCTATTCTTCGCTAAGCACCGAGGCTTCGCGGGACATCAGATCTACAACAAAGATTCCGCAAGAAAACAGAGATCCTCAGCCTCTCTTTTTATAGGTAGTGGGATGCCTCAAATCTTCCGCGTGGGATAAATCGAATTCCCAATGTTTTTGGTTTTTCAAAATATTTCCAAATCTTGAATCTTTCCTCTGTTTCCACGCGGGTCTCATCCTTTATTATTATAATTTTTCTCTACGTGCATGCGACATAGAACGCATGCATGGCCTTCGGTTAAGGATAATCCATGAAAATCATAAACCTCATAGCCTCGGAAACATTGTTTTCCTCGACCACATCCGAATTTCCCCACTACTGTGCATGCATGCATCTTTCTTGCATGGATGAGTTCGTTAGGGCCAGACGAACTCAATGAACACCTTAGCTTGATCTATGGTGGTCGGGAGCTCGACTTCAGTGCTCGGAGGGCCACTGGTTCAGGCGGCGTCGCGGGAGGTGCCTCGGCCGAGCTCGAGGAAGGAGACGACTCGCAGGCTATTGGATCAGGTCTTTGGACGGCTGAGATCAGAAGATCTGGCGCGGGATTGATCGTGCGGTCGAGATCTGGCGCGTGATCGATCGAGTAACTAGGATTCGCTCCCGGTGAAAATTGTGCGTCCCACATCGAAACGGCCCGCGATTTCCACGTGGTTTATCAAAGGTCCGCTGCCGCCAACCCTTCGATTGAACTTCTCCCTTCACGGTGCCGCCCCGAACCATGTTCTCTCTGCGGGTGCGCTCTTGCGCCCACCTCTGCCTCTCACGGGCGTGCTATGCGCCCCCTATGCACTCTCGGGCGCGCGATCTGGCGCCCACGCTCCGCAGGCTTGACTCCCCTGCGTGGCCCCGACTTACACACGGCCGTAGCCTCTCGGGCTGGCCCCATGGGATCCCCCTTGGGCGTGGAGACCTCGAGTCCCACATGTGCCTTGGGGTTGAACCCTTAAGGCTTGCCCTTGGTGGCTTCTTTTTTCATGAGTATAGAACAAGTCCTATGTTTAAAAACAAAGTTTCCAAGTTCAAATGCCAAATGCCACATCTTCTCTTCCTATTCTTCTTCATCTCCTTAATATCTCCTCCATTCCTATTAAACATTTAATCTTCACTTACGAGTGACATTCCCGAAGGTTCATCTTCAACCGAAGCTCCTGAATCACATAATTTCTTCCATGGGCTTCGTTGATCTAATCAGAGATCAAATTGGTTCTTCTTCTAATTCACATGCACTATGAAATAGTACATGGACTTCATTATCACCACTTCATCCACTTAGTGATTGTGAATGGATCACTTCATCTCCTCATGCATTGTGAAGACAATGCATGGTCTTCAATCAACGGTGTAACATTGTATCCTCTTGATACAAGTTCTTGATACTTAATGACCAGCTCAACAATCGTCTGATGTAATGATGATGCATCATCATCATCCATTCTTCAAGTGGTGTAACTTAGTATCATCTTGATACAAGTATTGAAACATTAAGATCAGTTCTACAATCGTCAGATATCATAGAGAATGTTTCAACCACAACATCCTATGTCACTTAGTGAATCTCCTAAGTGACATGCATCTTAGTACCATTGACACTCTCCTTTACTCACCAACACCATCACATCCTTTTTCATTCAAATCTTGACATTCCTTGACATCCATTCATCTTATGACAACATCATGCCTCATTGAAAACAAATGCAACACAGTGCACTTCATACAGTTTCACCCCACTTCCATTTTTATTGTTGTAAACCTAAATTTACACACTATTTAGGCATAATAAAATAATTTTGTAGGTTATTAATTATATATTTAATAACCTTACACCCTCAGTACTTTGAGATATTCAAATTTCCTTATCACGATCATGATCCCACAATTAATGGATTCCAAATCTATTCATCCTTTAATATAGGATATAGACTTAAATGATGGTATCTTCTCTTCCTAATGTGTTTTCTACTCCTTGGGGCACATGATGTCTTCCTCCCTATAAAATTCATGGTCCTATGAAAGAGCCCCATCTAGCTCAGTTTTTATGGAGTTTGTACAACTTTTCTGATCCCATATTCTAGGTGCAAGGATGTGTTTTGGTCACCCTTTATTTTAAGAAGGGATTTCATATTATTATATTAATCTTAACATTATTAAGGTTTGGTTTGTTATTGATTAATTTTAATGAACTGGTGAATATATTTTCTTAAAATGAGAAATAAAATATTAATTTAATATTAAGAATAGATATTAGGTGTCCACAAAATAATGATATAGGAGTGGTTTGAGGTTTGATCATATTTTTATTCTATTATCAATGATTTCCTTTATAGTTTGTTGTGGATGTAAATATTCTGAATATCTTGGACATCGGTGGTCTACTCTTGCGCATTGGTGATGTCCTTTTTTGGTCCTAACTTTTTATAAATGGTTTTTACATGAAAACTGCTTAATCACATATACTTTCCTAATTGAAATGGAATCCCATAGAACAAACCAATTTTATGATCAGCCTGGTTATGTTTTAATGATTAATAAAATAATCCCTCTTGAAAAACCTATATATCATTGGATTAATGGTTTTTGTTGTGAGATTTTCCTTTAGGATGTTATAGGGGTTGTCTCGGTATCCCAATTTGAGAAACTGATTGGTTGTGGAATGGATGGACATGTAGGCAGTGGGACCACCTTTGTTGGGTTTTGTTCATCGAACGACACTGGGCAGTGGGACTGTAGTTTGTTTTTGAACTTATTATGTAGTTGTAATAAATTTGGGAAATGTTTGGGTAGTGGGGTACCAATATTGGTTTTTGTGGTGACATCATGTTTATAGGTTTGTGGGGTGTGGATTTGTTGTGGATCTAAGCTTCTAGTCCTAGAGGTGAAGGATATTTATGTGGTATAACATTGAAAAATGATAGTAGGAAATAGTTTAACTGGTCTCTATGAATAATGGTGGGTGAGTACTAGGACTGTTGGTTGGTGGTTCTATATTTTTATATGAATGGTCGTTAAAATGGAAAATCTTTACCTTGGTCTCTCTTCCATTTTTCACAGTTGGTAGTATCCATAAATGATGTGAGTTGGTCTATGTGTTTAGTTAATCAGGATATTCAACTTTTGATGGTGGTTGGAGATGATTTTATTGGTAGTTTCCATAGGTTGAGATGTAATAAACAAATGTGATCCCCTAAATTAATAAATGGAATGTCGTTAAATGGAAAAATTTTGGGTAATGTGTTGGCAGTGGTTGATTTGGTGGTTCTGAATATAGGGGTAGCAGAAAAAGTTGTACTAGTGGTCTAGTTGTTTTTTTGGGGACCTGTGGGTTGGGATGAGTGTTTTTTAATTATATATATAGATTTTATTTCCTTGTGATTTTTTATGCACCCCACCATTGTTGAGCACCATGTGCTGAACACTACAGTTTCATGGGGGAGGGTGTCTTTGAAACATCCATGTCGGTTGAAATATAGCAGGTTAATGAATTTCATCATTGCACCCTCCTCTAGTTCATTCTGGTTGAGTGTATATGGGTAGGCTGTAATAGAATAACGCTTACCATATTTCCAAATATTTTGGGAATGTCTTTCTTCCCAAATGTCTTCGGGATGAAGCCCATGTGTTTGAGGGTGAGATGTGTGGTGTAGTTGTGGCCCATGTGTCTGTGGGTGGGATTGTGTATTGTATGTGGCACAGGTTTGTTCGAGTACTTTGTGTATGTGGGACTATGTTAGAAATATTTATAGTTTTGTAAAGTTAATTATTGGGAATGAGTACTAAACCCGTGTGAAAGTGGTGTGAGGTAACAAATGCTGACATGATAATACAACTACTTTACATGATGTGCGTTATTTGGTGAGTGTTCCTTGGTGAGGATGGGGAAGTTATTACTCCATGGTAGGTGCATTGAGGATTCACTATTCTATCACTAGGGGCATTACTATGTTACCCTACTTGTTCACGATTCACATTAGTTTTCCCTACTGGGCACTCATTTATACAAACCCTACATCTGTAAAACTAATTTCTAGTTTACAATGGTACATTGAGAATATTGATGGAATTTACTCACTTGAGCATTGCGATTGTTATTGTGCTGATGTTATGTTTTTTGGAACTTTTTTTGCAATCCAGTTGTACTTTTGTCACAATTTCCATTTAAATCATGCATTGGTTGGATTTTGGTTTCCATTTACAAATGTTTTGTGTTGTTTTAGACATTTAAAATCTTATCTCCAGAAAATATTTTCATTAAAATGGGTAATGACTTCCATTATTTCTGAGATTCAACTCACTTGGTGATATTCACCAGTCTAGGGCCTAATGAAGGCAGGTATCATAGGTCATTAACTCTCCTTCATCTTGAATTAGGAAGGGCATGGAACTTTTCTGCCCCTTCCTTCATCTTGAAGAAGGTGGGTTATGACACAAATAAAGTAAAAGAACATAAATGAATATGAAATTATAATAAATAAAATATATATTATATCTCTCAATACACATGGCACTGAGTTAGCATACATCACACATTGGAATTGGTATCATCAATTACTTGCATTACATGCCAGACCGAGTATTACCATAAAATACTATATTAATTAAATATTGTTAATTAATATATTAAGATATAAAGTGGACATTTTGAATAGTGAATACTATCTTATGAATATCTAATGTTTTAAAAAATAATTCTTTTGTTTCAAATTAATTATAAATGAATATTATAACCAATTGAAAACAAAGGAAATATTTTATATAAAAATACATTTATGCTCATTATGATGTTTTATACTAATAAATTAATTAAGGATATTGAATGATACTAATTTAATATACATATATATATATATTGTTAAATTAAGTTTTTTTAAGTAAATTTAGTAGATTTTATTTTCATAAGATAAGAAATAACTTAATTTTACACACAAAACAATTATATTTTTTTAGTGAACATTTATCACATTTTATTGTAGAAAATATTTTAGATAAAATTTTGTGAAATTATATAAATATAATTGTTCAAAATGAATGTAATAATTTAAATATAAATAAAAAATTGGACAAGGATAATTTTTTTGTATTTTATTATAAATTTTAATTTTATAATGAATAATTAAAAATACAGAAATCTAATTAAAAATTAATTTTATCTAATATTTTTACAATGGTAAATAATACATTAATTTTTTTAATGTTTATTTATATTATTTTTTATCAATTAATCTATATTAGGTAATGGGAATCAATTTTCCATTGAAATTTTATATAAATATATCGTAAACTATTGAATATTTTTACATTAAAATTCAATATTGTTGACCAATTTGCATGATTTAATTTTAATTAATTTCTTCCAATGCTGTGATTGGAATTTAAAAAATATATTCTATATTTTAAACAATCATTATTTATAATTTCAAATATGTTTAACATCGTTTTTTCTGAAAATTAATAGTGAATGTAATTAAAATTAATTAGAACTATTAATGTGAAATTAAGATTAAAAAGTGAATAAACATTAAATATAAGGGCCCCAATATCATAGAAACTTTTAAAAAATTTCATGACATATATATAACTTATAATTACTTCCCTATAATTTTTTTCATTATTGGATCCACATGATATCATAAAAATTTGGGTGAAATTCTTTTTCCAATAATTCATAAGACTAAGACCCCTCCTCCACTATAAAAGGACTCCTCTACTCCCACATCCTCACTCCCCTCTACACACTTTATAATGAAAAATATTTTCCCAAATATATCCTCAAAACAAAAACCCACATCCTTATGGCCTAATCGTGGATAGAAATAAAACGAAATAATCCCTTTGGTGAAAACCAATGAGAGTCACTCAAAAAAACCGAACATATTTTCTCAAGAACAATAGTTTTACACACATTATCGTATCCTCAAATAATTCTTGTAAAATTTATATACAAAAATGCTAGTATTTTAAATATACTAACATTATTTTTATTTTAATGTTTATAACTAGAATATACATGCTTTGATCTAATGGGTAACAATCTTATCATTTATGTGTACACTTATTTACTACCTCATGGAACAATGTTGTTCATTTTCCATTACCAACTTTTATGGTTGGGATTTATAATGGAAAATTTATTTATATTCTATATATCTGATAATAATTGATTATTTATGCTTATTTAATTCATTTATGACACATACCCTTATACATTCCATTATGTGTAAATACAATAACCTCAATTGATAATGTGTGGACTGATGCCCCCTCAAAACATTGTAATTCAATCACAATATACATGGAAATTATATAGGATGGTTTTAATATGATTATATAAAATATATATTTTACTAGAACTATAATAAATATATATAATTTACATTTCATTCTTAGATAATTTTATTGAAATGATAGTAGTGGTCATGCATATGTACATCCTGCTATTTCCAGGAATGGTTCATTTCATTTCATATCAAAAAAATGATACGTATTTTTATAAAGAGTTATATATAGAATATATATTATAAATAAATAATAGTTTCCCTACCATATTGATATTCAAGATTAAGATTATTGGCTGATAGGCATGACAACCGACACCTATTTAGAATAGGTGTTCTAGGCATGATGAACTACAAACAATTTGATTTGAGGTTATTGGCATAAGGACCCACAAAAAATTATTAACGATAATAATGAATTATAATCTAATTTAGAATTGTGGTTATAGGCATGATGACCATCACAAAATTATTAATGATAATGAATGATGATTCAAGTGAGAAACATGAATTGATATTGGGATAATGTGTTGATTATAGAATAAATGAAAATGTGATAATTAAATTTTTCATTTTTATTTATTGCTTCATAAAACATCATGAACTGTATTTTTAGTTAAGTCATTTTAGAGACCATAGGTGGTGGCCTTTTGAGTTGTACTCATACAATATTTGGGCCACCTGATTAGCACCCAAGAATACATTGTTGTTGTAGGACTGGATAAGGGCAGGGCCCTATGACATGTTGCTTTTAGGGATTGGGGAATGGAAGACAGAATGATATATGGTTCATGAACCGTTTTGGAGTCTTTTTGTTATTACATAGAGTTTAATTGTAGACACTTGGAATATGCATTATTATATAATGTTTTACCATTAAATTGAGTATTTTATTGTATTTTTTTACTATCTTATGGTGTGTTATTTGTTCTTGGTATTTATACAATTTTTTATATGATTATTATCATTTTCATTAGTAGCAGTTTTATTATGATAACAGATGGTATAGTCTCCCCATGATTGACTTACCAGACACTCACAACTTTTCAGAAACCTCTCGCATACTAGGAGGTGAGCATGAGGTCATGTGGCTATTCGGCTAGTGGAACCATTTATTGGATCTCAGGTCAGAATGTAAAACATGTTAACTTTCTATCCCAACATAACGTATTCTGATACTAAATATTACCAAATATATTAGAGAACTATATAATTCATAGTGCACCCATCACATTCATTTCATCCTCTTTATAATTTGTGCCACATAGATCATACAAAATGGATTCATTTATCATCTTAATTTATTCCATGATCATTTAGTGTGGAACAAATACATGTATGTTCCAAATAAAAATGTATTTCCACAAAAAGGTGAAAACCCGTCATAGTGAATGGATACGGTATTCACAACACATTTAGTATCAGATGGAAAATTGTGTGGATATATCATAGGAAAATGGAATTGCATAAAAATTCATAAAATGTTATAATTAGAGAGAAATGGTTCTTTGATAATTTTAAAAAAAATCATGTAATAGGGACATGGGAAAACATGTTCTAACATTATGAATTTTAAATTGAAGGAATAATAACATAAATAGCAATTAATAAAGAGAAGAAAATTTACCTAATTTCATCACGGTGATAAGTGTAAGTAAATGATCATTGGAATATTAAAGATAGATATTTGGGGGTTCTCATAATTTATAAATTTAATGTATAGAAATGTTAATATGTAAGAACATATCACAACATGATCAATTTTAAACTAAGGAGAATATCATAAAGGATGTTCATGAATGGAAATGAGAAGAGAAATATCCTCTATGAAAATTTCAGCATAGTAACATCTTAGGAAAAGATAAAATTGAGTGAGAATAAATGAACTCTCATTAAAATAAAATTCTTTTGTAATTAGGGGATATTTATAAATAAATGATATCATGAAAATTTTTAATAAAAAAGATAAATTTCAAAGGAGCTACTTCAATTGAAAGGTGTAGAGGAATGGAAGGATCCCTTACAATATTTTTTGACTCTAAAATCATAGGAGGGGACTTTTGTGAGCATGTGAGTACATTGGGAAGACCGTATAGAGTAAAGGGATGTCTATAGATGTGATCCAAGGAGTTTTAGTGAAGATAATTTGGATATTGGGTGAATTCATATAGTAAAAGAAGGGTGTTTTTATTTAGGTTTTGGACTCTTCATAATACAATATCCAAATAGACAAACCACCCATGGTTTTTAAGCATGTATTCAGAAAAAAGAGAGTTATATTTTTTTCAGTTTGTTCTTCAATAGTCAAAAATTATTAAAATAGTTCTCTTTCTAAAGTGGATGTGAGTCACTCATAATGATATGATTTTCAAAAAATAAAATATATTATCAGTTGTGGGGGATTTATAATGAATTATTAAAATATATAATATACAACTAAAATCAAATTATTTATAATTGAAAACATTTATTTGTTCCTAGATTCCATTTTTTTAATTATTACATCACTCTGGGTGCTTATGATGTTAAACAATATAATGTATATTTATAAAAAATTTAATTTTAAATTGAAAATGTGACTATCTCAGATAATTATTAAAAATTAACCACTGGATAATTTCAAAATTATAAATAAAAATATAATTCATTTTATATAAAAATTTTCTAATAATTATATTTTCGTCTAATAAAATAATATTTACATTTATTATGAAATGATTGGTATTTTAAAATAACATATTTATCACCCATATATAAATTACATTTGACATAATAATAATTATATGATCATTAATATTTGATTAAAATTATTTAATGATAATATTAAAAATTTATTGATTAAAAAAATAAATTAATTCATAAAATAACTAATTACATTTTAATGTTAAGCAAAAAAATTTGTTCTCTATTTTTTAAAAATCAATTATTAAAGAACAATAAAAGGATAAGAATATATTCATTATTCTATAAACAATATTGTATATATTTATATTTATATGGTCATGATACATTTCCAATTACTACATTTGAAAATTCTCTAGGAGTGAGGTGTGTGGTGGTGGGGAATTAATGGGATGTTTCAGTGAAAATTATTTAGTTTATGATCATGATGACCTTAAAATTTATTATAAAAGGACAGTTTTACACATAGGTTGTCACATCACTACATGATATTGGTCAGGTGAAATGCCCCAAAATATGATCTCCCCCACATGCTCTGATAAATGGGAGTCATTTGGTACGATCCCGCTATTTGATGTTATCACATTCTTTGTCTATTTAAATTGTATTTTTTAATACACTATATTTATACTGATCTTGTGAGAATTTATCCATGAAATTATTTTAAATGGTAATGACACTTAATGGTCTTTAAAATCCAATTGGGTAACATAAATAAAAATAATCACATTTTTTTTCTATAACCATATTACTTAAAAATACATTTAATTAAAATAAAATGGATAATTATATTTATAACAATTTGGGTAATTACAATTTTCCCCTTATAAAATTTATCCAATTTAAATATTCATTTCTATTACTAAAATAGACATGGTTGACTATACATCATCACCTCATTTTGTTCCCATGATTGTTTTTCAATCTTGTGGTTAATCGATAATAAATTTACATGGTGCATTGTATTTTTTATCTACATTTCTCAATATGATCTCTGATATTCAATAGTTGATCCTCATTAGAATGGTCATTATATAATGGAACTGCCTATGTATTGGATACATGTGTGGGGCGTGGTATGTACTTTCTTAAGAGGGGTACTTTAAATACATCTTGTACGTGATATAGGTTTAGTGGTAGTTCTTGTAAGTAGGCCACTATATTAAGGTGATCAAGTATCTCAACTGGGATAATGAATCATGGAATAATCTTTAATTTCTTACCAATTATCATTTCCATAATCCATTGAGATATGCATTGAAATAAAATGTCTCTAACAACATTCTATGGGTCACATTGATTATTTTCATCACATCAGTTCTGTTAAATCTGAGCAGTCATGATGTGTTTCTGAACATATTATAAATTTCCACCATTTCCTCCAAAATTTAAGGACTTTTATTTTTGTCCCACAGCTTCATCCAAACGTGTATTTTTGCTTCTCCTTTATCCATAAATGGATTTTTTTCAATCCATTTGGATGCTCGAGTGGAAAGTGTTGTTGTAGGGGAACTCGACTAAGGGAATATTTTGGTCCCATCTTACAATGATGTACATAGAACATTCTCACAACATGTCTTCCACTATATTAATAGTCTACATATATTAACCATGATTTAGAGGTATATATTTCATAATTTAGTTCATATTATTGTTTTTATCATGTTAGATACATTTCTAGAACGTTGAGGTGAGTCTCAAATCTTAATTTGATACAACTGCTTACGGTAATCAATGTAACCTTACCACTTATTGGATGTTTAGTCCTAAAATTTGATCCAGTGAGAATTCCTCTAAAATATTTATTGTGTGATCTGTCTCAATATGATGATCCATAGCAAAAAACATATAATTTTTTACCTTAGATATATTCATTTGTCAGGTGAAAAGGTACATAGTGAGATCCACCCATATACATGTTAGTATGGGTGTTGGTTGCATCATACACTTTTATATCTACCTTTAATCATTCAATTTATAGAACTCCATGAACTTTTATGTATATTCAATTTTATCCTTCATCATATTTTTTCACTAATAGAGTTTATAGATATCTTGATACATCATTGTTATTCCTTGGTGAATAGAAAATGTTAATAAACTTTCAAAATCAAAAAATTCTTTCTTTAACCCATGATTTGATGGAATAGAGAATAATGACCCAAATCTCACAATTCCATCATCACATATTTTAATCTATGATGATTTTTCATTTATTAAAGCTTACACCTTCTTATGAATTTCCAAATAATTTATTTAGGAATTCATTATTTTACCCATGAGAGATGATTTACCAGTAATTTGAGAAAGGATTAATTATTATTTTTCCTTAATTATTCATATTTCAATATTTTATTGGTCTAAAAAATTGATTCTTATTTTTCTTCATCATTGATAATGGTGCATTATCTTTTCTACATATATCTTCTACCACTATATTTTCATTACTATGTGCGTATTCGATTACGAAATCATAATCATTGATGACATCTAACCATATTCAGTAGTGTATATTAATCTCTTTCTCTATAAATATATATTTGATGATATTTTAATCAGTATATACATTACACTTCACCTCATATAAAAAATGCCTCCATATTTTCAATGAAATGATCATATCAGCCAACTACTGATCATGAATGGGGTAGTTTTTCTAATTAATTATAAACAAACATGCAGAATAGGCTATACATTATTCATTTTGAATTAGTACACAACCTAATACATTCTATGAATCATCTCTATATATACTAAAAATAGTTCTATGCCTGTTGGTTGTGTGACTACTACTATTGTGATAAGAATCGTTTTTATCTCCATAAATTAGTCCACATATATTACATCTATTAAAACATCACTCTCATCCGAGTAACATCGGTAAGAGGGTTTTACAATCGTGGTAGATTTATCACAAAGCAATGATAATACCTAGACACACTAAGGAAACTACATATATCTATCCCAACTACTGACCTCATACATCCGTCAATTTATTTTGTCTTTGAAGGGACTATAGAAATCCCATTTATAGTGATTATATTTATTATGAAATATAATTAATTAAAACAGAACTCACATTTGATATATATGGTGTATTGTTTATCCTCATATAGGATCTTTATCATAGTGCCCTGATTCTCCTCATCCTCCTCCTTTATATTGGATAATATTATAATATCATCTATAATGACTACAATTTTTTTTAATGTAATTTATAAATATATTATTAATCAATTACAATATTATTTTTATAGTATTAGTGAGCATCAAATGCATCACTATGAACTCATAGTGTGGGTACCTTGTATGAAAACAAATCTTGGGGATAAACTCCTTCTTAACCATAACATGTTAATATCCTGGCCGTAGATCCACTATAAAAAATTATTTTCAGCATTTTAGATGATAAAAAATCAATCAATCTGATATAGAAAATATTAGTTGTTTATTTTGATCTTTTTGAGCTCATTATAATCAATGAAAAGGCGTACTGACCAATCCATCATCTTGATTAAGATGATGGGTGCAACACTTGTGGGACAGCATTGGTGTATGAATCGTTTATCAATATTATATTATAGTAGTTTTCTTAGCTCTTTAATTTCTAAAACATTCATTATATATAGTATTGGTTATTTATAATTCCCCATGTATAGTCTATATTGAAAATTTAACCTCTCATTTTGGAGTAAGACTGATAAATTTCTCATGAAACAAATAAGTTTATTTCCTCTCCATATGCATGTCTTCAAACATGTTTCATTATTAGAATAAATAATTTGATCTTGATATTCTTTCTTGTAAGTCAATAACGTCCCATAATAAGGCTATGTTTCTAAAACAGACTGATCAAAATCATTTAGCTTATATAGAATTACAGTACGATTCTCAATATGGAGAGTGATTTAATTTTTATGTTAGTTTATGTTATCTCTATATAGGGAAATCCAATCCATTCCCATAATTTTACCAAATTACACCAAAGGGTGTAAAAAACATTCACTAGAAATTTTATCCCACAAAATGAGAAATGGGAGGAGTTAGATGTGTGTGATGCAAAAATTAACCTATTTTCCATTTTACATTATTAACTCCACTTTCATGAATTATGGAGGTGTTTGAATAGTCAATTTATACATTCATGATAAGATTTAATGTGTAGATATTTAATCTAATATTACATTCACAATCATTGAATAAATAACTACCATACCTATCACCACGTCATTTTTTAGATCCACTGTAAACCCTTTGATGTTAAAATATCACCCGTATTTATATGGTTGTTTGTTGTCTAAAAAAACTCTTATCTTAGCGCATTGGTTTGGAATGTTCTGTAGAACATCATAGTTGATTCAATGAAAAATACAATGTGGGTTGACATGATAATTTTTTTCTAATGTCACATTAGTGACATCCTCATATCAAAAAAAACTTTATAGGTTCCCTCCATTCAGTCACCTAAAACATTTGTTCAACCCCATTATTCAATTTCATGGGGTTCATTATTCCACTCATTTGACAAGTGGGATGTTGAAATTTCAAATAACCATTAGATTTATTCATCAGACATCCAAAATTATACTCCCTTTTTTTATTTGTATCCCCATGATACCATTGGGATTCTCTAAACACCATTTATAAATTGGTGGGACAACTTACAATTTCCACATTGGTAATAGTTTCAGTGATTGAGAGGGATTTTCATAGAATAGGTTATATCCAAAAAAATATTTTGTCATTATTACATTCAGGGGTAACAATAAATCATGAGGCAAATCATGCAAGTGTTTTAAAATTTTAGTGTCATTTCACATTAGATGCGTTATCATTTTTTCTTGTGGGAAATAAAATCCCATTCCATTTTATTCTAGAGATTTCATGGAAAATATTTCACAAAAGAAATTTTCCAGAACTCCTCCCACTACAATCCATTGATCTCATCCTCATATTTCATATCATCATTCAATGACCACCAAATATGATTCTCTCTCCATACTATAATCATCCAATAGAACATTCACTTATCAGAACATTGATTATAAGGCCCCATCCTTAAACCTTACTTAATCTTGAGTTATTACAAGATTACACATTGAGGATCTTTTCGGGTTTAGAGTTTTAGAGAATTTGATCATAAAAATTGCATTACTTTCCACATATAAACCAAGTGGTTACATAAAGATAGTATTCTTCATTCCCATCAATGGAAACATATTTAAAATAAAACATGGATTCATTCTTGACACTTCCTTGACACTATCATCTTATCATGTACCTTTCCCTTGACCTGTGAAAACATTTCAAAAAAACATGGGATGAGCATAAAAAGCTCAGTATGGGTTATAAAAAGATGTAAAGGAAACATGGGTACATATATATATATGAGTGAAATCATACTTTACCCATAAAACATAAGCACATTAACATACCTCATCAAATCATTAGTAAATCATTGAAATCTTAAGTCATAAAGGTAACTTGATGCATTCATAACATTCTTACGTAGGGAGTAACCCTCTTGGTTACGTTTGGAATACCCATCACAGTATATTCCCTAAAATATCTTCAGAGAAAACTTAATTTTTCACTCCTTCGCGTTACCCAATTCATTGGAGAGCTATATCGGGCTCACCCGCCCTTAGTTTATCACGGAACCACCTGTCTTTATAATAATGACCAAGAACCATAACATAATCGTATCACATAAAACATGCATAAAGGAAACATAACATTTCCACATTTCAATCACAAGATATAAATACAACACAAAAAACATTGTGAAAACCATTTTCAATACCAAAAGAAAAGAAAAGTAAAACATGGTATTTATTTTTCTTTTAAAAAGAAGGTATGGCTTGTAGAGGAAGCCGAAACTCAAATAACGGTCACGACGGTGGAGAAGTCGTTGTCGCCGCATGCGTACGACAAAAAACATTCCCTTTTGTCGTTTAGTAAACGCTTCGTATAAAAAAGATTCCTTTTGAATAAACGTAAAATTCAAAGGGGTTTATACACCGTATAAAAGAAAGTTGTGTATAAAATAAAATATGCCTCAATGAAAAGAGATTGAGACGAAGTCCCATACCTCGTATCCGACTTGACCCGACCGTTCTTTAATCTCCTGAATAATAAACTTGAGTTAATCTATAATTTTTTATGAACCTTTTTCATGTTCATTATTCCTTTTATACCATGTTATGAACATCATGTAATCATTTAAGTTAATAATTGTCATTTTGTCGGTATTTGGTTCTTATGTCAAAAATAGACTTCTTACACTTACATGTTGTTAATTTGGTCAAAGGTTCATTATATCCAGAATGATATTAATGATTTGGATAACATATATATCACAAATATTCATCATATACATGTATTTATAATATTACATCACATTTAGAGGTAAGAAATGAAATGCACCGTTCATGGAGACGGTAAGACGTAGGTACGCATGAACGCTACTTCCATTTCTATTTCATATTTTCTGGAATGGAATCATAATGAAATAAGAGTATATTATAATTCCATTATAATAACATATATAATATCATTAACTTTATCCTTTCACATCCCAGATATGGTATTAACGAATCAAATCACTTTCAGGGGGCGGTAGTCCGCACTTCCTAAAATGAAGATATCGTGTTTACCCATAATGGAAACCATAAAGGTATTGCCAAAATGAAAAAAAAAACAGAAGCTTAAGGAAAACATAAACATATTATATATCATATATAAAAATAGTGACATCATAATGGCCACCTTTGAAGGAGTTAAATGAGTATTGAACAATCATCGTTTCGGGAGGCAAAATTTCGCCATCCACGGAAACCGTATGTTCTTTTACCATTTGATGTAGTTGTGTGAGAGTGTAGCTCAAATAAATATTATAACAATATCCTAGTATAATTAAGATACTGTTGTTGTTACAAAAGTAGTAAATAAAAAGAGTTTAGGGGGTTGGAGAAGCAAAATAAAAAAAATGAACATGAGAGAATGAATTATCTTTAAAAGTGTAACTCCTTTTGTTTTGAGCCTAAAAGCTTCCTTTGAAAGGATTATGCCCAAAGAAAATCCTCTAGGATGAGTAGAGGGATGTGGAGAGAGTACATGGGCAGGGGTTGGCCGATCCAAAGGCTTGAGGAGTGTGTGAAATGAGGTAGAGGTGGGGGCCTTTTATAAGAGGAGAGGAGGGGCACTTTTGGAAAGTAAAGATAAGTTACTTTATTTTAAAAGGAGTTTCGGTTTCAAAAGGTCCCACATTGCTATAATTCTAGGATAAGGTGATAAGGCTTAGAAATCCACTCATCCAATTGGTTTTGGGCATGTGTAGGTTTTAGATTTTTCATTATCTTTCCATTTTATTTAAATCGTTAAATAATGAGGTCATCGCTGCATCATCATGATGTCATAAATAATTTAATTTATTTAATGTCTAAAAAATATAAAAAAATACTAAGATGTAAGAAATATTTTTAGCTTTCGAATGACTATTTATAATCAAAAATCGTATCTTTATAACCCCATGTAAAAATTGTTTTCGTAAAACATATTATGTGTGTGTCATTTTTACTTTTACATTAAATAAAAAGCTATTTATGTCATTTCCCAACCAAAGTGGATCCATGGGGTCCCCAAGTTGACATATGCCTTGTATTGGTCGGCCATGACACAACCAATGAGGGTAGGACATGTTTCAAGCTCATCTTATTTTATTAAAGCATTATTTTTACATTAAACTACACTAATTACCACTAATCGCGATTAAAAACTTAATAAGTTACTATTCACCAAAAAATTATTTTAATCTCATTGAACCACATTTTACTTCTTAATGACAACCATGTATGTCGGATTTTTGAAATTCAAAACACAATGATAGCAAAATTTCATTTAAACGGAAAATCAGTTTTTATAAGTACCACTTAGTGGTTTCACTATTCATCAAAAATTTAAGTTTTTCAGAAAATTACCAAAAATTTACCCTAAGATATATTTGATATTCCGAATTCAAAAATGAAGTCTATTTTACAAAATTCAGAACATATAATTCATATTAATTAATTTAATAATTATTTCCCAATGTTATGACAAATAGCGTGTTTTTATGAAATAATAAGTATCAAAAGATTGACACCAGTTTAAGTCCAATTTCAAAGTGAAATTGATTCCAATGACCACCATTGGATTAAATGTTAAAAATATATTCTAATTTCACTTCAAAACCAATTCAAAAGATAATCTAATCATATAAATAAATTAGATTAAAAAGCAGTTTTGATGTAAAATGCAGTATTTTTCACTATTCATTAAAAAATGAACATTTCCAGAAAAATACCAAAAATTCACACAAAGTAAATTTTGAAGTCCCAATCATAAAGAATAAGTTTATTTTGACAAACATAGTTTATAAAATTGTCAAAATATAGATTTAAAAAGTGTTTTCCATCATAAAGCAGTAAAACAATCTTTTATGAATATTAGTGTATTCCATGCATAAGATTGTATTTGTTTTCATTTTAAGCCTCTAAAACACTATCTTAATCATTAATAGACATAGATTAAAATATCTATTATTAATTACTTACTTGGGATGTTACATCCTTCCCACCTTTAGAAAATTGCGTCCCCGCAATTTATTTACTTATCAAATAAATCGGGGTACTTATCCCTCATTGCATTTTCAGATTCCCAAGTTGCCTCTTCAATCATGTGGTTTTTCCACAAAACCTTTACCTGATTAATCACCTTATTCCGTAACACTTTCCCCCTGTGGTCAAGAATCTGGACCGGTTGTTCCTCATATGATAGGTTCTCTTCCAGCTGAACTACTTCTGGACTCAAAACATGAGATGGATCTGGCATATACTTTCTCAACATCGAAACGTGAAAAACATTGTGTACCTAAGATAAACTCGGAGGTAAAGCCACTCGGTATGCAACTGATCCAACTCTCTCCAGAATTTCGTATGGTCCAATGAACCTAGGACTCAACTTTCCTTTCTTACCAAATCTCATCACACTTTTCGAAGGAGAAACCTTGAGAAAAACATGATCACCTACCTCGAAAGATAGATCCTTCCTCCGGTTATCCGCATAACTCGTTTGCCTACTCTGAGCTGTTCTCATGTGTTTCTGAATCAGCTGAACTTTTTCTGCCATCTCTTCTACCAATTCTGGTCCCATAAACTTCCTTTCACCCACTTCATCCCAGAAAGCTGGAGTTCGACACCGCTTCCCATATAATGCCTTAAATGGTACCATCTGTATACTGGAATGAAAAATGTTATTATATGAAAACTCAACCAAAGAAATTTGTTGGTCCCAACTTCCATGATAATCCATAGAACAAGCTCGTAGCATATCCTCCAATGTCTGAATTGTTCGTTCTGACTACCCATCTGATTGAGGATGAAAAGCTGTAGTAAAATTTAATTCAGTACCCAACGACTTCTGAAGGCCTTTCCAAAAGTTAGAAGTAAAACTGGGATCACGATCCGATACAATGGGGAGAGGAACTCCATGTAACCTGACTATCTCTTTAAGATACAAACGGGAAAGTTGATCAAGAGAGAAAGTATCTCGTATAGCATGGAAATGAGCAGATTTGGTCAAGCGATCAACAATAACCCAGATTGCATTATTACCTCGAGATGTCTTCGGTAATCCAACAACAAAGTCCATGGATATGTTCTCCCATTTCCACTCTGGCACTGGTAAAGGCTGAAGCATCCCTTTCGGTAACTGCCACTCTGCTTTAACCTGCTGACAAGTCAAACACTTCACAGTAAAATCAGTAATATCTCTTTTCATTCCATCCCACCAGTAATACTCCCGCAGATCTCTATACATCTTAGTACTACCCAGATGAACTGAAAACGGAGAACTATGAGCTTCACATAACAACTCTCTCTTCAACTGTGAATCACAAGGCACACACAATCTCTTCCAAAATCTCAAAACACAATCATTATCAATGTTGAATTCAGGCAACTTACCTTTCTGAACCAGCTCTACCTTTTTCTGCAACTCACTATCTTGCTTATGTGCTTGCTTGATTCTATCTGATAGAGATGATCTCACTGATACCTGCAACAAAACAGAAGGACTTCCTGCACCAACAACTTCTATGACAATGTTCATCAAATCCTTAACCAAAGGATCACGTTCTAAACGCAACATTGTTAATGAATCATTACTTTTTCGACTCAAAGCATCAGCCACTTTATTTGCTTTTCCCGGATGGTAATGAATTGTAAAATCATAATCCTTGATTAATTCTAGCCATATCCTTTGTCTCATGTTCAATTCTTTCTGAGTGAATATATACTTTAAAATTTTGTGATCGGTATATATTTCACACTTTACTCCATACAAATGATGCCTCCAAATTTTTAAAGCAAAACAACAACAGCTAGTTCCAAATCATGTGTTGGGTAATTTACCTCATGAGTTTTCAACTGTCGTGAAGCATAAGCAATTACCTGATCATTCTGCATTAGGACGCAACCATGTCCTTTCAATGATGAATCACTGTATATAACAAACTCACCATTCCTGGAAGGTAGTGCCAAAACTAGAGCATTCACCAATCTTCTTTTCAATTCCTCAAAACAATCATCACATTCTTTTGTCCAGATAAACTTAACACCCTTTCGAGTTAGCTTAGTCATTGGAATAGATAACCGTGAAAAATTTCTAACAAACCTTCGGTAATAGCCCGCCAAACCAAGGAAGCTACGAATCTCGGTTACATTTGTGGGTCTTGGCCATTCTTCCACAACTTTTGTTTTTGCAGGATCAACAGTTATTCCATCTTTAGAAACAATGTGACCAAGGAAAGAAATTTGTTGCAACCAAAACTCACACTTGCTGAATTTCCCATATAGTTTATTTTCTTTTAAGGTTTGCAAGATAACCCTTAAATGTCTTTCATGCTCCTCTTTACTTTTAGAAAACACCAAAATATCATCAATGAAAACCACCACAAACTTATCCAAGAACTCATGGAAAATTCTATTCATTAAGTCCATGAATACAGCAGGTGCATTGGTTAGACCAAAAGGCATTACTACAAATTCATAATGGCCATATCTCGTATGGAACGCGTTCTTCGGAATATCTGCCTCCTTTACCTTCAGCTGATGGTACCCCGATCTCAAGTCAATCTTTGAAAAAAATTGAGCTCCCTGGAGCTGATCAAACAAATCATCGATATGAGGCAAATGATATTTGTTCTTAATAGTGATGTTATTCAAGGCTCTATAATCAATGAAAAGTCTCATAGAACCATCTTTCTTTTTAACAAATAAAACAGGAGCACCCCATGGTGATGTGCTAGGTCTAATGAAACATTTCTCTAATAAATCTTGCAATTGCTCCTTCAACTCTAAAAGTTCAATTTGTGCCATTCGATAAGGGGGTTTTGAAATTGGCTTAGCATCAGGAACTAAGTCAACAGTAAACTCAACTTCCCGATCTGGTATTATTCCAGGCAACTCATCAGGAAAAACATCAGGATACTCATTTACCACCGGCACATCATTAATCTGAGTAGTTCCTTTATTTTCAACGACGTGTGCAAGGTAACATTCATTTCCATCTTTTACAAGATTCTCATCCTCTTGATATGTTATCAAAAGTAAGGGTTTATTCTTGTAAACAAACTGAAAGTATTTTTGAAAAGAAACTTCTTTAGATCTACAGTCAATCTTAGAATGGTAAATAGATAGCCAATCCATACCCAGGATAACATCAAAATCTACTAGAGGTAGAACAATAAGGTTTTCAAGTAGGTTCTTTCCACAGATAAGGATAGGAAGATTCTTATAAATTCTTTTTTCCTCAACATTTCCCCCAGGTGATTTTACCAAAAGTTCAGGAGTCATTTCTTGAGATGGTATTCCCATTTTACTAGAAGAGGTTTCAGAGATGAAAGAATGTCTAGACCCCGAATCAAACAACACACTGGCATAATCTGAAAAAACAAACAATGTACCTGATACAACTTCATTTGATGGCCCGACATCTGCTGAAGTAGTTGCAAAGGATTTCACCACACCTTTCTGCTTGTAGCCTAACTGCTTCCCATCACTCACGCCCTTTGTTGGACACTCGTTTGCATAGTGACCCATCTCATTGCACTTATAACATTTCACTAACTGTAAATCAAATTTGTTCTTACCTTCACCTTGATCCTTTTCAGTGCTATCACGAGCCTTATGTCTCATCTTACCACATCGGTAGCACTTTCCAGAATTCAGAAGACATTCTCCAGCATGCCTTTTTCCACATTTATCACAAACTGGAAACTTAGTTCTCTTACCATCAGTCTTTTTTGAAAAATTCTTACCTTTCTCTTGCCACCTCGGTCTCTTCTTCTGTTGGTTGTTATAGAACACTTGATCATAGGCAAACTCCATTTCCACCTTCTCAGCACATTGAACAAGCTTTTCATAACTTTTAAACTCATGAGAAGCTAATGCCCTTCGATATTTTGGCTTTAATCTTGAGTAAAAGCGATTGATTTTACTATCAAGGTCTCGAATAAAATATGGAGCATACCATGCCAATCGAGTGAACCTTTCTTCATAGGCAGCCACTGTGTCTTCCTCTTGCCTCAATTCCAAGAATTGTTTTTCCATCCTAAGTCGAATAGCCTTATGAAAATACTTCTCAAGAAACATACCTTTGAATTCATCCCAGTCGAGAGCATCAATTTCATCGGCATCCCTGATATTTTTAACCATAGACCACCACTGATCTGCTTCACCCTCCAAACGGTAAATAGCAAGACTAACCTTTTGATTGTCTGAACACCCCATGACATCAAAAATCTTCTCCAGTGCTTTAATCAATCCTTCAGCTAGCACAGGGTCAGATGATCCTCTGAATGATGGTGGATGTTGCCTCATGAAATGTTCCACCACTGACATGTTCCTCTACGGTTGATCTGGCTGATCTCGTGCATGGATACCACCATCATTTATCGCTTGAGTAAACTGCGCCATTACTGCAACAAACTGTTCAGTTCCAATTCTGACCATCTCAGGATGCTGAATCGGAAGGTTATTTCCTTCTGTATTCCTTCCTAGCACTGCTTCCCTGTTTCCTCTGCGGAAAACCATTCTGAACAAAAATGTCTAGATGAAGCAACATGGTAATCATCAAATGCTATATCATTTCAAAAAAAATAGTTTTGGATAATCATTTAATAGAATTCTAACTCCTAAAGTTATCTAAACCGGACTCTGATACCAACTATAAGGCCCCATCCTTAAACCTTAATTAATCTTGAGTTATTAAAAGATTACACATTGAGGATCTTTTCAGGTTTAGAGTTTTAGAGAATTAGATCATAAAACATGCATTACATTCCACATATAAACAAAGTGGTTACATAAAGATAGTATTCTTCATTCCCATCAATGGAAACATATTTAAAATAAAACATGGATTCATTCTTGACACTTCCTTGACACTATCATCATATCATGTACCTTTCCCTTTACCTGTGAAAACATTTCGAAAAAACATGGGATGAGCATAAAAAGCTCAGTATGGGTTATAAAAACAGGAAAGGAAACATGGGTACATATATACATAAGAGTGAAATCATACTTTACCCATAAAACATAAGCACATTAACATACCTCATCCAATCATTAGTAAATCATTGAAATCTTAAGACATAAAGGTAACTTGAGGCATTCATAACATTCTTACGTAGGGAGTAACCCTTTTGGTTACGTTTGGAATACCCATCACAGTATATTACCTAAAATCTATTCGGAGAAACCTTAACGTTTCACTCCTTCGTGTTACCCAATGCATTGGAGAGCTATATCGCGCTCACTCGCCCTTAGTTTATCACGGAACCACCCGTCTTCATAATAATGCCCAAGAACCATAACATAATTGTATCACATAAAACATGCATAAAGGAAACATAACATTTCCACATTTCAATCACAAGATATCAATACAACACAAAAAACATTGTGAAAACCATTTTCAATACCAAAATAAAAGAAAAGTAAAACATGGTATTTATTTTTCTTTTAAAAAGAAGGTATGCCTTGTAGAGGAAGCCGAAACTCAAATAACGGTCACGACGGTGGCGAAGTCGTTGTCGCCGCACACGTATGACAAAAAACATTCCCTTTTGTCATTTAGTAAACGCTTCGTATAAAAAAGATTCCCTCTTGAATAAACGTAAAAGTCAAAGGGGTTTATACACCGTATAAAATAAAGTTGTGTATAAAATAAAATATGGCTCAATGAAAAGAGATTGAGACGAAGTCCCATACCTCTTAACCGACCTGACCCGACCGTTCTTTAATCTCCTGAAAAATAAACATGAGTTAATCTCTAATTTCTTATGAACCTTTTTCACGTACATTATTCCTTTTATACCATGTTATGAACATCATGTAATCATTTAAGTTAATAATGTTCATTTTGTCGGTATTTGGTTCTTAAGTCAAAAATAGACTTCTTACACTTACATGTTGTTAATTTGGTCAAAGGTTCCTTATATCCAGAATGATATTAATGATTTGGATAACATATATATCATATATATTCATCATATACATGTATTTATAATATTACATCACATTTAGAGGTAAGAAATGAAATGCATCGTTCATGGAGACGGTAAGCCGTACGTACGCATGAACGCTACTTCCATTTCTATTTCATATTTTCTGGAATGGAATCATAATGATATAAGAGTATATTATAATTCCAGTATAATAACATATATAATATCATTAACTTTATCCTTTACACATCCAACATATGGTATTAACGAATCAAATCACTTTCAGGGGGCGGTAGTCCGCACTTCCTAAAATGAAGATATCGTGTTTACCCATAATGGAAACCATAAAGGTATGCCCAAAATGAAAAAAACAGAAGCTTAAGGAAAACATAAACATATTAAATATCATATATAAAAATAGTGACATCATAATGTCCACCTTTGAAGGTGTTAAATGAGTATTGAACAATCATCGTTTCGGGAGGCAAAATTTCTCCATCCACAGAAACCGTATGTTCTTTAACCATTTGATGTAGTTTTGTGAGAGTGTAGCTCAAATAAATATTATAACAACATCCTAGTATAATGAAGATACTGGTGTTGTTACAAAAGAAGTAAATAAAAAGAGTTTAGGGGGTTGGAGAAGCAAAATAAAACAAATGAACATGACAGAATGAATTACCTTTAAAAGTGTAACTCCTTTTGATTTGAGCCTAAAGGCTTTCTTTGAAAGGATTATGCCCGAAGGTAATCCTCTAGGATGAGTAGAGGTATGTGGAGAGAGTAAATGGGCAGGGGTTGGCCGAGCCAAAGGCTTGAGGAGTGTGTGAAATGAGGTAGAGGTGGGGGCCTTTTATAAGAGGAGAGGAGGGGAACTTTTGGAAAGTAAAGATAAGTTACTTTATTTTAAAAAGAGTTTCGGATTAAAAAGGTCCCACATTGCTATAAATCTAGGATAATGTGATAAGGATTTGAAATCCACTAATCCAATTGGTTTTGGCCATGTGTAGGTTTTAGATTTTTCATTATCTTTCCATTTTATTTAAATCGTTAAATAATGAGGTCATCGCTGCATCATCATGATGTCATAAATAATTTAATTTACGTAAAGTCTAAAAATTATACAAAAAAATACTATGATGTATGAACTCTTTTTAGCTTTCCAATGACTATTTATAATCAGAAATATGATCTTTATAACCCCATGTAAAAATTGTTTTCGTAAAACATATTATGTTTGTGTCATTTTTACTTTTACATTAAATAAAAAGCTATTTATGTCATTTCCCAACCAAAGTGGATCCATGGGGTCCCCAAGTTGACCCATGGCTTGTCTTGGTCGGCCATGACACATCCAAGGATGGTAGGACATGTGTCAAGCTCATCTTATTTTATTAAAGCATTATTTTTACCTTAAACTACACTAATTACCACTAATCGCGATTAAAAACTTAATAAGTTACTATTCACCAAAAAATTATTTTAATCACATTGAACCATATTTTACTTCTTAATGACAACCATGTATGTTGGATTTTTGAAATTCAAAACACAATGATGGAAAAATTTCATTTAAACGGAAAATCAGTTTTTATAAGTACCACTTAGTGGTTTCACTATTCATCAAAAATTGATGTTTTTCAGAAAATTACTAAAAATTCACCCTAAGATATATTTGATATTCCGAATTCAAAAATGAAGTCTATTTTACAAAATTCAGAACATATAAGTCACATTAATTAATTTAATAATTATTTCCCGATGTTATGACAAATAGCGTGTTTTTATGAAATAATAAGTATCAAAAGATTGACACCAGTTTAAGTCCAATTTCAAAGTGAAATTGATTCCAATGACCACCATTGGATTAAATGGTAAAAATGTATTCTAATTTCACTTCAAAACCAATTCAAAAGATAATCTAATCATATAAATAAATTAGATTAAAAAGCAGTTTTGATGTAAAATGCAGTATTTTTCACTATTCATTAAAAAATGAACATTATTTGAAAAATACCAAAAATTCACACAAAGTAAATTTTGAAGTCCCAATCATAAAGACTAAGTTTATTTTGAAAAACATAGTTTATAAAATTGTCAAAATATAGATTTAAAAAGGGTTTTCCATCATAAGGCAGTAAAACAATCTTTTAAGAATATTAGTGTATTCCGTGCATAAGATTGTATTTATTTTAATTTTAAGCCTCTAAAACACAATATTAATCATTAATAGACATAGATAAAAATATCTATTATTCATTACTTACTTCGGATGTTACATTTATGTATATAAAAGTTCTTCTAAATTGATTTGATCAATTGTGATGCAACTAAGGTATTACAAGATACATTGAATATCAGAGGTCAGTGTTGTATAATGCACTTAATCATATCATGATATCTTTCTGGGTGATTTGGATGATCCTACTGATTTAGAATTCTCTACAGAATATGATTCAACTAAGAGAGTCTTGTAAAAAAAATTATTCCTACTCCCAGTGTGTTTGGTATCACATTCGGGTAGTCTCATACTGATTTTTATATTGATTGTTTACCTAATTCCTATTATTTTATGACATTGTATAGAATAAATAAAAAATTAGAGTCGTGTAATTTAAACTACTAAATACATCAAGGGGAATACAATTAAATGGGAGGGTAAAAACGTAAATTACATTTATCCATAACATTTGAATTTCAAGGATTTAATCTATTTCATCCATTATATGTTTCCTAATATATATTATTTTGGGAATATTTTTTTACCTTAATAACGGTTCATTAACTGATAATGAATTTACAAAATCATATCCACGGGTAGTGTCAAACCAGATGCATTGTAATGCCCATTGTTGTGTACCTGATTACTCGAGGTCATTCCTGGGAGACCGTGTTAGTGTTTCTTCCCCTAGGTACATCTATGTCAGAACTGAGATCAAATTTAGTATCCATAAATCTATGTAATTACATTATAAACCACATAATATATACATACCAAAATATCAGTATGTTTACACTAATCTGTATATCATTCTCTAGAGTTATATAACCCTAATCCCAAAAATAACTAATGGTTTCCTCTGATACCAACTAAAAAAACACTTGTATTTATTATATTCCTAATTTATTAAATAAAATTACAAATAATATAAACCATAATGATAAATATTTATTGTCCAATTGAGGATTACGTATAGAAAATAACATCCAAATCATAAGATAGAGACACATTATTGAAAATTATTTAACAAAATTATAATATTCCATGGATTTTAAAACTATATAGGATAACCTGGGGACAAACCTAACAAATGGGTGAGTTATAAATACCATTAAGGGAATAAAAAATAAAAAAATGATTAAAAAAAATACATGATTGAAAATAGGAATAACATTGTGGCGTAAAATGAACATGACTAATAATGCATATTATAGAATAGTAATAATAACATGGGAAATGTCATAACAACATAAGATAATTAATAAAAAACAATGGTTAATGATAAACCTTCATGACATCACCATGGAAAATGTTTAGAAAAATAATTAGGTTAAATCCTTATCCCAACATGACATATCATAATAATTAACATTACCCATTGCATTATAGGGCTATATAATTCTAGTTTCACCCATCACATTCAATTCATTATCATGATTAAGTGTGCCACATAGATCTTACAACATTGATTTATTCATCATCATAACTTATTAAAAAATAATTGAGTTTGGAATAGATAAATTTAATTCCCTAATTAACAAGTTGATGTAAAATAATATTTACACCCTTGATATGATATGGGTACGGTATTCACTACATAAATTGTTTGGCATGGAAAATTTGGGGTAAAATTTCGTTAGAATAGTGGAGTGAAATAAAAATTCAAAAAAATAATTTTTGAGTGATAAAGGGGAATTTTATATTATGGAAATAAAATAATAGGTAATTGGGAAATTGAAATACATTCTCCAAATTTGATAAATTCTAATAGATATGATTTGATCAGGAAGAAACATTAATAAGGAGATGACTCATACTAAATTTCATCTCGGAAACATGTTTTTGTAAATTATCATGGGAGTACTAATGATAGTGAATAGTGGATCTTTAATCAATTAAAAATAAAATTTATAATAATGGGAATATGAAATAACACATCATAATGTTAATACATTGAAGCTAATGAGCAAGTCGGAAAGGAAGTGTTTGAATTAAAATTTGATGAGAAAAAACCTTTAAAATATTTTGGAAAGATAAAATCATAGGTAAAGAATATAATGAGACGGAATAAATTATATCTCATTAAAATAACCTCCTTTTGTTATTAGATTTTGTTTATAAATAAATTAAATCAAAACAATGCAATTAAGAAAAAAATTCCACAGGTTCTTGAATTGAAAGGATGAATGGATCACTTACATGAGTGTGCGAATCCAAAATCTTAAGATGGTATTCTTGAAAGGTTTGGGGAACTATTAATGGACTCTAGAGATTAATGTTAAAAGTATGGATGTGATCCATGTATTTTTAGTTATGGTAATTGGGATTATGGGTTAGTTTATATAAGAAATGAGTGAGTTTTTCTTACTAATTATGTTTGTCGCTCTACATTATAAAATATCCAAAACCACAAAACATCCCATTATTTTTACCAATGGATTATAAAAATGGTGTGTGGTTTTTATTATGTTATAATCCAATGAACCTAAAACGTTTAAATAAAGACATTTCTAAGGTGGAGTTGAGTCACATTCTAAAATAAATGATTTCAAAACCATGAAAAACATAATAGGTTTTTTTAAGATTTATAATGGATTTAAAAAATAAACATAAAATAATATTATTTTAATTATTAAACATATATATGGTCATGGATATCATTTGTAACAATTATTACATAACATGGAGTAATTATTATGTCATAAAACACAATATAAATATATATAATATATAATTTTACCAGAAAATCTGACAATCTATGAAATTTTTCAAAAATTTACCTTCTGATAATTTTATAATTATAGTTAAAAAATATTCACTTTTACCTAAATATTTTTCAAAATATTTCAATTGTCCCATTTAAAATATAATAGACATTTGTTATGGTATACTGGGGTTTTATGAATAACAATTTTCAAACCCTTTAAATATTTAATTTGACGTCATAAATATTATATAAAAAATAATATTTGATAAAAATTATTCAAAAATAAAATGAAAATTTTATTTATTTCAATTATAAATTTGTTAATAATTTCATTAATATTATTTTAATTTTAACAAAAAATATATAATTTTTTATTTATTGTAAGAAAATATAAATCATTTACAATTTAATAACTATAGGATGGGAATATATTAGTTATTATTTAAAAAATGGTCTACATATTCATATTTATATGGTTATGGTTCGTATCTCTATATTTAACTAGTAATCTACCTAAGATCATGGTTCGTGATGGTGGGGCTCTCAATCAATTGTTTAGTAAATACTATTTGTGTCATGATCTTGATGATCTAGAGCATAACCCAAAAAAAAATTCCTTCATACTTAAGTGGTTAGATATCGGCATTGTCTTAGTCAAGGGGAAATCCCATAACAGATATCTCCCATAGAATCTTCAATAAATGTACTTCATTTGGTACAATCCTTCTTGTAGAGGCCATAACTTCCTCTGTCTATGTAAATTGGATTTCTTAGAACAATATATTTTACATTGATCATGTGGTCATTGATCAACATATAAATTATAATAGTTAATGATAAATAAAATTCTTTTAAATGATATTTTTCAAAATAAAATAAAATAAGTGAATCTGGTTTCTTTGAATATAATACATAATAATAAATTTAATTTATCAAACATGGAAATTTTATTTATAATAGTTGATATGATTACAAAAACAATTTACAATTAGTTTCATTTGATATTGGTATATCATATAGCTAAAATAAATTTAAATCCAATAATAATGGTAATTGTATCATATAATATATAATATTCCATAATTATATAACTCTATGGACTATTATTATTCAATGTTGTTTCAGATAATTTTGAAAAGTAAAGAGACATTTATATATAAATACAGATGATCATCAAGTACCTATAAATTCATTATGTTGTGTTTTTTGATTTATTTAATTAAATTTATATAAATATATATATATTAAAACACATCATTCTTATAATAATTAGAACATGTTATAACGAACCACCCTCAGTAAACTAGATAATACACTTGCTATTCCAGGATGGTTGTGAGGTATGAAAAATATAATAGAAACAATTATTTTTTATAACAATACAATAGATGCATGTAGAGCACAACAAAGAAGAAGGAGATGCATCCAATATCTATAAAACCCTATTAAATTTGACTACACTAAAAAATTATAAACATAATTAAGTATAAATGTTAACATCATTCACCTTTATACCATCCCAAAACAATATTTATGGTGTAATGATATTCTAGATGACACCTTATTTTATTCCATTTACCTTAATGCTGCAAAAAAATATCTAAAAAACGAAATGAAATAATTAGGTTGGTCATAAAAGTTCCATTACTTTTTCATAATGTAATATATATATATAATGTATAATATCATTAATGTAATAGTTCTATCCATAAAAAATTCTAGTTTTACATGTAATTTTAACAAATAAATACCATATGTAAATCAACCCTTTCATTTTGTAAATATCCATTCATATTAATAGACCAAGTAATATGATATATAATATTGATAAAGCATGAGTGAATAATCAATGAAATCCATGAATATTTCATAAGTTTATTATGTAAGAAGATAAACAAGACCAATCCATCATGAGAATTATTGTGATAAAATAATCATGATCAAAGTATAATGTGATAAAATTTGAAAAAATAACCACGACTACTAGATAATGTGATAATACAATCCAAAATTTCAAAGAATCCCATTTTTAATCAATACATTGACTATACATTTTAATCATTTATTGAGATCCTTGGTCAATGCCTTTAGTGGATTCAACTGGTATTACATCTTGTGTCATCCATCATACCAAGGTGAAACAAAACCACTTGAGTAATTACACACATTAAGAGTGAGGTGTAAATTCTTGATGCAGACAAGGTTACATAATGTTATTGGTATGTCCAACACTATTTTAAAATCTATTCTCACAATTAAAAAGATAAATTAATTAAAATCCAATGTTTTCTATTTATTTCAGACATATTACTAAAAAACCATCATTAAATTATTTTATCAAACACTTGGTTCATAAACCATGATTTAATGAAACCTCCATTAAAAAATAATTATTTTCAAACGAACAATTTTACACTGAAATAAATTCAATTCAAATAATTATTCAATTCAATTTACATGAAAATTAATCAATTCAATGAATTATCCATTTTTATAGAGATAGCTACCTCACACATGGAGGAAGAACATAACATCCTCATAATTTGGGGTCATAAAAGATTATATTGGGTGGTCAAGATCTTATATCAATATGAAACATAGAATAATAGAACCTAATTTATATTAAATCCAAAGGATATCTGGCTCCCAATGTTATAAGGGGAGAGGATATCTAGCTAGGATCTATGAACTAAAGAGTAAATGACTTCAAAACCAGACCATACATTGACTAATCCATAAATAAAAATGGGAAATCATAAATAATAACATGATAGAATCATCTTGTTCCTTGGGGGAGGATTATGTCATTTATCAATGATATTACAAGTTGTTTAGATGTTAGATTTGGGTGTCTAGGAATTCATAAATTAATTTACAATGTATTTGAAATTGCATACATGGTTTTCTAATTTTAGGTCATATAGATGAATATTTTGAGCATCCAAACTATGCTCCCCCAATGTCCTTATATTTGTTGGTACAAAGTTTGGCCACATGATATATCAATAAAGAACTAACCATGAGAACTCCCTATGAAAATGGGTATACATTTTTCACTATGTTTATACACTATATTGAAGTATTTGGATACCAATTATGTAGCGCAACATAGGTCACACAATTTCCTTTTCCAGTTCACATGGTTTTCCCTAAATGTTATCCAACACTGCACATCCCCATGGGCCTGCAAAAAATAAAAAAATTATTCTTAAATGTACCAAATAGAATACCTAACTCAAAAGAGACTGAATACAGTTATGAGGTTCTTATCAGAATTTCATTGAACATAAAAATCTCTCCACCATAATGGATTCATGTTCCCATAAATAAATTAATATATTGAAACTACAATTAGTAGAGGAATCTGATACCTACTCAACAATTACAACTATACCATTTCATTGTGGACCCATTTTTGATCAAAAGGTACATTGAAAAGAGGAATAAATTTATAATGAGGTACCTTAAAATTGTGACCAGTAATCTAATCAAGATTCTCAATAATGGTTGTATCATTCTAAAGATAAACACCCTTCCATTACATCACAAATAAAGGATTTGAGTGATACATGCCTATCATGGAAACACAAAACATTTCATACATTGATGTAAAATAAGAAAGCAATTCCAAAAAATCTCAAACATTCCATGACACTCTGCAATCTCAAAGTGTATTAAAATCCATGATTCTGATACACCCTATATACCCCACTTATGATCTCCTAGAAGAGGATTTTTTTTAAAAAACAACACGTCAATCCATAAATTCATGTTTCTGATTAATATGATCTTCATAATATTTCTAATAAATCTATGTTTGGACCATCCTACTCTAGATATTCTACAAATTTTATGTAATATCATAAATGAGACTCAACCTAAACAAGGCCCACTATCCAAACTCTACCATCCACTAGGGAAATATACATGGACACTCGTACAATTATTCCAATGGAACCGTATTTATTGAATCCTAATACAATTGTCATAGCAAAACTAAACAAGTGAAAAAATGGCTTTCTGAAGATCAAAATAATCAAGAATTCTTGCCATAATCATACCCTTCAGAAATTGTATAGCTCCCACTATCATTTTACCAATCTGTGGATGATAATCCCTGAAAGAGTTCATATGGGAACCCATTACCAACTAATAAAATTTCAGAAACATTGATGTGGTCCTTATATACCAATCAGATTCAAAATCATTGGGAACCTCAAAAAGTTTTAAAATCTCAATGACGTATAAGTCTCCATGATGTTCCACATTCATCAAATCCTTGATAAGTATAAAATGAGATGATTTTGTAAGTTGTTCAATTATCATAAAAATATAACCATTTCAACAATGATTCCATTCAAAACCAATGTCAAATTAAATTTATATATCATCCAGCATATAAACTATAATGGTTAATGGATAAATCATCCCTTCGGGTTTATTGTGTAGCACCATTGTTTTATAAAATGTAAGGGACTGTGAAATAAAATCTACAATTGGGCATAACATCCCAAGAAAAAAATCATGTTGAGATACATATTGGTATCTCCAAGATTTATAGACCAACTCACCAGTGTCTAATATTCACACACTCTAACCTCACATAAATCCAATATCCAACCATCTTTAAAATCATAATGCAATATTGGGTGACCAATACCACTCACTCAATGTCTCTACCTTGTAATGTATTTACCTAATAATTTTTATTATATGTTTATCATCTACATTATATGACATATATCATAAAATTAATAGTTGGTTTTAATCGATATTAGTATCAATTTTCCATCATCCCCCTCCTGACCAAAGATTCTCTCAGCAATCAATTTAACTAGAGACCACTACTCAATTGATTCCACTATTTCCTACTTCTTTTATTTTCCCATCAATGCATTGGAAAACATATCTTTTTTCCAAAGAGTGTATGAAATATCAATATCAAAAGTATTAAAATACTTTTTATATAATATATCTAGTATGATCAGATCCATTTAAATAAAAATATAATCCATCTTATCATGATCATAGTACACTAAAATTAAATCCTAAAAGGGATAATGATGAATTTATTTTAGATCTTGCAATATATTGTCATCATTATATCATGGGCAGGTTAGTTCATATAAGGTGGTGAAAAATGGAAAGATACATATTCTACATAATGTTTCTCTAACATAGAACACATCCAAAACCCATACTAGAAGAATCATAGTGATCATTAATATTCAAACAAGATTTTATATGAATCAAAACTGGTGTTGAAATTGTATCCCCCTTGAAAAACTCATATGATAACAGAAATGTTTCATTCTATTCAATAATAATACAATTATTGTTTAATTCCTCCATCGAAGATGCGTCCTTATAAAAACCATAAGAATGTAGACTATTGTATCTATCCAAACCCAAGCAGTTCATATTTTGAAAATCATTTCTCACATTCTCCATGGATAGTACCAAAAATAATTTCTCATTATCCACCTACATTCCCTCTCAAATATTATATGACCATAAAATTTCTCTTCTTAGATCCAAAGAACTCATCTTGAAATACTACCATAAAGATTAAGTTCCTTCATATTTCGAATAATGATATCATAATGGACTATATTATGTTAATTTCTCATGGAGTACACAAAAATTACAAACATGAATATAGCATAAAAAATCCAAAAAATATATGAAATTATTTTTTTCATGAAATTCATAAATAATATTGAAATGTTAGTGAAACCAAATTACATAACAAGAAACTCATAATAAATATACTGGTTCTTAAATTTTTTCATACATAATTCTAATCTCAGAATCTCAACCACTGTTACCCCTAATTATGATCAATACATGAATACCAATATTTTCCTCTATGATAGAGAGGGATATCTCATTCATGGGAAGTGAAAATTGTTCTGAATAGTTACCCACTTCAACATCTGAAAATCCATAAAAATTCTATGACACATTCATGCCTTCTATAGAAATAATACATGAAAAAATGGTGACACTCTATGAAGAATAAATAACTTATCCTATAGTTCCCCATGCTAGATGTTTTCATTCCTTAATTCAGAAGGATATATTTGAAAATACCGGATAGTATTTTCATCATACCCAATGGTTGTTTAATTATAAAATCTAACATTTTATATCATGTTAAAATATAAATCTTTTTATAAAGACTTACGATACTCAGTAACCACTATATGAAGAATGTGACCCAAAAAAATTTATTTAGAACCATTAATCATTCCTGGAATCTTATATGATATTACCTCATGATAAGGAACAATATGGAACAACCATCTCGATTTAGAGTCCCACTCAACCTAAAAAAAATATAAGTAACTCCATTAGAAGACAAAAAGATTACCTGATGATTATTAAAGTCTATCAAGGAATTAATTTTGAATATATGTTCTATTAAATATATCAAGTCAATGATGTCAAGAACTAGAACTAAAAAACCCCTACACCACCTTAGTTTATGATATCATTAACGTCAAAATTAGAGAATTGAATCTTTTTTTATTGAACTATATTCTATAGGCTTGTAAATTGATAAAATGTAATTTATATGATTATATAGAAATTAAAAAAAACTAACTAACATTGGTGACTTAAAATAATGATTATCACATGTATTAAACATATATTTCCTAATAAAAGACAAGATAAACATTGTACTTATAATTGTATATATCCCTAATTCATATTTATTTACATCACAATCCTACTCATAAATATGGATCTTATTAGCTATATAAACATACCATTTAGCTTTAGGTCAAAAACCATTACCCTATAATGAATTGGAATTAAACTATGATCCCTTAGTGAGGATTGATCCAGCATGAATTCAATGGGATATCCCCTAAAAACAATATAGGTGGACCAACAATCCACAACAACGATATGTCTTGGGAGCCTCCATACAATTATCTATAGTATAAACATTCCATCGAAATTGTTAGTAGAAAAAACAACGATGTCCTGTAAAATACCATGAAATCAGACTTGATGAAAAATGACCACCATTGTACTTTATTTTCTTGCAAGAAGACACACTACAGCTAATAAATGATCCAAAAAACTATTCATTGAAACCTATCAATACAAATATTTCTGCCGCAGCAAAATATTCTATATTAACTAGAACCATTAATATCTGATGGAACATGAGTATAAACATTGAACGATTACCTTTCCTCAGTCCCATATAAAACATGGAATTCATTTTATACTCAATGGTGACTAGCTATAGTGCCAAATTTACCATGTTGGAAAATTCTTGTGAATATTCTAGAATATTATAATCAATATGATTCAATATTAGAAACAATAGGTTCTTCATTTAACATTATTTCAAAAGATAAAAATATTGATCAATAATTTTATTTATAGAATTACATGAAAGAGACTTCTGATATTTAGCTGGAATAATAGAGTCCCACTATCACTTTTAGAGTCCATCAATGAAATATGTGTAGAAACCCACCTTAGTTTCCTCATAAGTCATCAAAGAGTTGATAATATTTTCTATATACTTAGTTCATACCTCGTATATGGGGGCCTAATTTGTACAATGATGATGTTTGTATAATTTATAGTGATTTTAGATCCATGGTCACCCAAACATAATAGGTTAAAGACCACATAAATTAAAGATTTAATTTTAATGATTATATATTAATCCAATTAATGTTAAACATTGGGTTTTTTCTACAGATCTTGTATCAAATATTCCACTTTTAGAATTAGAAGATATCTTTTAATATAATTTTCATCTAATATTAATAAAATGACCTATCATCTGTCTATAATAATCCAAAATCAATGGACCAACTTAAAAAATTAATGTTAATTCCTTAAAACATAAATATTCTAATGAAATACTATATTATCTGATATAAAGAAAATACATATGTAAATTTTAATTTCATTAAAATATACTCCTGAAATAGTTCATTCAAATTAACTAAATATTCATGATTTTAAATTGATAATATTTTTTTGATCACCCATCAAAACATGAGTTCAAACTCAAATGTGAGATGGCTGATAACCCCCCCCCCCACTTACAATTTTAGTTAAATGGTCATAACCACTGTTTATGAAATATATTAAACCAAAATTTTGCAGTGTTAGAACAATTTTGTCTTCGAATCCATGTGATTCCATTTTATAACAATGAACCTAATGTGAATTAGACAAGAAAACCAATTCAGACTATCACGGATGTGTGGTACAACAAAGATAGATGGAAAACTCATTATCATATAAAAACAAGACATAATACCATACTACATTGAATTTGAAAGGGATACATCGTTGTTCCAAACAACCAAATATAAATATTATAAACATGAAAAGTATAACTAGATAATACCAACAAGTTATCATGTGACCAAATTTTACCTCCATACCATCCCATAATGAAGGCTATGAATAATAGAGAGATAGAAATGTTACAGAATTCCCATTAGATTAATTTAATCCAATTAAACATCATCTATAACCGCCGAATGGAAAAACCCATTGTGTGGTCAACAATCCCAGAAGGATTCCACCAAAGAATATATAAAAATTCTTATATCATTTTTTCAACAGATATAATGATAAAACTAATATAATTTTCAATGTATTTTAAAAAAATAAAACAATTTAAAAATAATACCTTTTTTCATAAACACCATTCATATTATAGAAAAATGAACATGAAAAGTAAAAGTGACAATGAATGAGTTTATAATTAATAAAATCAATGAATATTACCTAACAAAAAAATGTAATAAAAATAGCATAAATAATCAATCATGTTAAATAATGTCATAAAATAACCATTACCGATCCATCATGTGAAAGCATGTGGGAAAATTACCCTAAAATTCCATCATGTTATAATCAAATAAAAAAATAATTCACACAAATTGGAATCTATCCTATGGTTATAAAATATTGATATAAAAATATATCCCACATCGAGGTATATAGTAGATCTAATTAGTTTAACCTCTATTGGAATAACACATATTAGTGAAAGAAAACCCCATGGTTCATTAACTCAATTTGACTGAAATGTATATTCAACACACAACCATTGATACTCAATCAACCTTGTTTGTCCTAAAAAAATATAAAAATACATGATCCCAGTATATAAGATATTTTAATAGGAAATCAAATCCACATAATTTAGCGAAAAACAATTTTTATACAAAAACCCCTATCAAATCATTGTATCAAACATACTGTTTGCACAAAACATTTTTCAAGAAAACCATATTAAAAATTGATTATATATGATCACAGTAATTATAATAATAAATAAATTCCATTAAATTAATTAAAAACATGTTTTAAATAAAAATATGCAATCCATAGAATAATACCCTTGTATAGTGTTAACTACCTCAAGAACATTGGTATGACTAATCACCCTTGTAAACAGAGACCATCGTATAATAGATTATTTTTTCAAAAACCAAGAACCATAACATACTTAATAGAACTCAATAAACTCATTATATTTGAAAAACCATTACCACAGAATTTCAATAAAGCTAATTTAAGGAGAGAAATATAAATTATCGCACAGAGGTACATGAAACCTCTTAAAAATAGAAATATAATTTTGGAAAACTATATATATGAAAGAGATATCACCATGAATCCTATAGGAGAAGCCGCTATATCACTAGTAATGGATTAGGATGATTCTAAATGACATTAGGTGATGTTCATTAGTAATAATTGTGTTCATAAGTATTTTTAAAATAATATTACTGGTATTAATAACCACCTGCATGATTTCATATGTTTTGGCCACAAATTTAAACAAGTAATGTTCCCCTACTGTGATCATACACTGGCCTACTATTGAGGGAACATGGTTTGAATGTATATATTGTTTAATAAAAACGAAATAGATAAACCCACCTCTATCCTAGTGTATATGATTTTTTCCAGTTGGACACACAGTTTAAAAAAACTATGCACCAACATCATGTGGATCAAGATAGTCCAAATGGGAAGTTGGTCAAAGCTTATTAGTTTTCCCAAACCATAAACCAATAGTGAATAGCCCCATGGAAATCCAAAACGTCCCAGAATTTCCATAAATAACCCCCAAACAACACCCAAGTCAACAGATACTAAAAATAGATCAATAATTACTTCTATAGAAATAAACAAACATTATACAAGTCACAATCTAAATCTAATTAACTATTTAATTATTCTCATACCTTCACCCAAAACTCTTATCACTATAGGTGATGCCTCTATATTAGATATAACGATATAAAAAATAATAATTCTTTATTAAATTTTTAATTTTTGTCCATGGTATTTTTTACCTTTCTTTAAATCATATTATATACATTATATTGATTAAATTATTTTTAAATGTATTCAAACAATTCAAAAATATAAATATTTCCATTTTAATTCGACAAAAATATAATATATTCCCATAATAATTTAAATTACTATAAAATTATTAGTATTAAATTTAGTGAGTAATAATATAATATAAGTGTAACGAAATATTAGAGAAAATAATTAATAATAAATGTATTTTATTAATATTACAATATCATATTATTTCAATAAATACAATCTCAATTTTTAACACTGATTTTTCCATATTCATCTCATGTGATTCTAGACCAACTAAAATCCATATACGTGGAACAAATATTTCCAATATAACAAATACCAAATGATAACTACATAACTAAAAATTTTACTAAACATTAATAAATTATTTAATGAGTTCTACATACATAAATCTAATCTTTTCCATACACTAATAGTTATATCAATGAAATTTCATCTAGATCTAATGATGATCCCATAATAATTTTTTATGTATATTTACATACTCCATAGACCACTAATAAATTTGAGTTGTATTTTAATATTATATCATATTCTATGAGATAGTACTATAATATAATTTTAATTGAAGAAGTTATAATCAATATCTAATGAATAAAAATGAGGGAATAGATGCTTCCATATTTGTCCCTCTGTAAATCACCATACGACATTCTCAATAACACAAACATTCACTAAATATATATCATGTGAATAAAATATGATGTGGTATGTATTATCCCTAAAACAATAATATATTATGTGTGGTTATAATGAATATATTGATTATATGGGTGTTATGGAAATTTTGTAGTGAATGTACACATTCTCTAATACACATGAATCCATAAAATGAATGGTTTACACGAATGAATTCCAAAAATATAAAAATAGTCTTGAGAATATCATAAAACATATTTCAACAATATCACCATTAATATTTACCAGATAGACTCCATGTTTTTATAAAATATAATTATCCAAATTATTGAGGGATTTATAAGTCGTGAATATCAATCATATAAAAATAGAAATCAATCCCAAATATTTAATGTGGAAATTCATTAAATATAATAAATTAAAACTAAAAATAGAAAATCAATATTTATTAACTTCCTCAAACACACTTATATAATAATTCATACCATTTACAGAAAACCAATCAATTATTATGTAAAATAATTTTGATTATATAAATTTTAAAAAATCATTGTATTTTGTATCACTAAAAAGAGGAACATATTCATCAGAAGGAAAGAATGAAATTCATTTACAATAATAACTACACTAGAGTCGAATTTGTTTAGAAGTAAAATTATATCATTTATTTATAACCATATCATGTTTGTGTGTGTCAGGGGGGTTAGAGAGAGACGATACTATTGAGATTTTTAAATATGGTTTCACATGTTGGTTATCATTGAATATTGGTCACAATAAATATATATATATGGGGAGATTTCTCAGATATCTCAATTCATAATGTACAGAACCAATTACTTATATTTTTTATTTTACGTATCTTCAGGTGCACATCCCCATGCTCTAGATTCCACCAATGAATGATGAGGGTCTACAATAGTATTGTTTGGATACCATACCCGATGGATAGATAGAAAAAACAATTTATGTAAATACAATATTTTAAAAATTTTCATACTAGATATAAACATCTAGGTATATTCCAAACACTAAATTATCATTTTGAAATAACCATGATGATAAAAAATAAAATTCAGTGATGTAACATACATCCTTAATATAATAAATTGGTTAAAAATTATAAAATTATGTAAAAGAAAAAAAACCTCATGAATACCCACAATTGGTAAGATATCTAACTTAACTCCCAGCCCCCAAATACATCATACCCCAAAAATGTAATATATTTCATTCAGAATATTCATTTCCCATTACTGAAATAATTAATAATTCACAGGATAAAAAATGGATTAAGACGGTTTTGATCAAATATCACTCTTCCACAACCAATTATAACTATATATAAATATAGTTAGAATGTAGTTCATGAGGTTCTATTATAATTATAAAATTTTAAAATATTGATAAAACAAACTACAACATTCTATGATCATTGTCTTTTAATAACACCCAATGATATGCAAATTTTTTTTGTCGATGAAATTTTCAATTATCTGAAATACATATATACCTAATAATTATTAAAACCAATCATTAGGGGGATTAAATTTGTTATAACTGGTCAACAAATAATTTTTTTTATATTTTTCAAAGACCACTAATGAATGGTTGTTGTCATAGCTTTCACTAATCACATAATAATGGGTGATTTAATTGTTATAATGGAACACCCAAGAGTGGGTGTTACCATGAAAATCACGGCCAATAAATATTTGGATAATTTATATAAAAAAGTGAGAACCCAAGATTGAGGGTTTTTATAGTTATCATGAAGCACCTAAGAATGGGTGTTTTACTAATTAAACACATGATCAATCAATTATATATCACATGCTACCAAATTATTATATAAACTCTATAAATACTGAATATTCCATTTTTGAATAACTTATAGAAATATTATATGTCCAATAATCAGTCTGCTAAGGCTATTACAAAATTACCACTACCAAACACAAGATATCGATCCAATTTATCATTTTTTTCTATTATCATAATGATAAATTATAATCAATTAATTCCATAGAAATGAAAACACCAATGGAATATATCACATTGTTTATGTTAATATAATGGAAACATCATGTTATAATCATAGAATATAAATTATGTGGTTATTTATAAAATGTTGGCTTGGAAGAGACAATAGTCACTAATGAAAATTAAGTGATGTAATGGGATAAACATATGGAATACTGACCATACACTGATAGAATCATCAGTGTCTATTATTATCCATTAATTGAATTTAGAATCGAAAAAAATTGATAAATAAGATAGAACTCTTGAAATTAGTACATAAAGGCTAAATATGGGGCACACAAATTAGTTTTGAGATAGAAAAAGAATTGTGGGAAGTAGAGTCACATATATTACACATTTTTGTGACATTACTAAACTTAATTTAAAATGAATAGATATTGTAGTGATCCTCTATGTTAGATTATATAGAGGGAGGAGATATTGTGATGGATGTTTTCCAAAATGATTTATGAAATTAGATCAGTGTTACAAGTATATTCGATTACAAAATAACTCCCCCAAGAAATACAACCCCAAAATTGCTAGCAAGTACACCCCACATGTTATATGGGGTGAATTGGATAGCTATACTAGGATCACCAGCCCTGTAATGATGACGAGGGATGGGTTAATCCACTCTATAGTAGGTGGGACTATAGTTTCATCCTATAGTGTCTGTTTTATCCTCATGGAAGTGGATCTTTCCAACCACCACTTTCAGGCCTAAAAAACTACTCAACGAGTAATATATAAAAGACTTAATAAAAATTAAAAATTGATCGCCCTTGAAATAATGATAATGTCTTAAAAAATTTCGTTGACTGGTTACTAAATATAGAAAAATGAAAAAAAATCACAACCTTCCCTCACTATGAACCCATCTAGAGATAAAATTGATTACATGATTTAAACATGAAACATGTCACTAATAGTCCATGAGTTTCTGATTAAAAAGGATTGTATAATAATAACTAATTAATGGGAATCCCCTCATAACCATGTAAATAAAAAAATATTCATTCAATCATCTCCAAATAATTAACATAAAGAATATGAGACTCTCCTTCCTCTTCAAAAATATCGTATACCTAGTTTATTATCATTATTTAATTCACTCATCATTAATTTTTTTTCACATAAGTGTACACATCCTTACAAAATAAAAACACTAATAATTATTTATGAAATCAACAATAAAAATTATTTTTATAGGTTCTCTTATAGTAACCATAAAAAAATTAATGTATAAATTAAAAACATACAAGAAGATTTTAGAAATATAGTATCATGATGATGCTTGAAAAACAAAACAACAGTATCCAAAAAAATTGATAAGATTCATTCCTCATACATATAAATCATCATCTCCCATCAAATCAATAAGATAGTACACATAAAAATTGAGTGTGACAATTGACATAGACTCTTCAAAATACATACTTTTAAATAAAGAACAAATGAGAAGGTAAAAACACATCTGTTAAAGGGATATTCAACCACATGTATCTAATGTCAAATTGATATTATCATACATGTAGAATAACTGATAAAAGAAAATAGTTACATGGGATTCAATGTGTTTACTGAAATATTATGGAATATAAGCGGACACTCATATATGAAATTAATATAAAAAATAAATTAAAACTACATAATCTATATCACCCTGATACTTTATGATTAATTTCTTTTTAAATAAATTCAATCTCATTGATTGATTGTGGTACACAAAACCCCATGTTTAAATGATCTGTAATATAGTATAATATCATATCCTAGTCGTTATGTTGGAATGCATGAATAATAGTAAATAAATATTGATATTCATATGGTATAAAATAATATCAAATAATTTAATTTGTTATCAATTTATTATAATAAAAAAATAATTTGACTGTAAATGAATTATTTTTTAAAATTTATAATTTTCTGTTTGAATGGTGTTATTTATATTAATAAATTAAATTAATCCCTATTAGAAGTTTATTTTTTCCAAATTAATGTTATATATATTCAATAAAATATTCTAACATTCATCTAATATTTTTACTATGAATGGGATAATAATAATTCAATTTTTCATAAAAACATTATTTTTATTCCAAGCTAGTTTTTTCTAGATTGGTAAACATATTTCTGAATTAATTGATTACACTTATATAGATTTAATTCTAAATAAATTTAATCCATATATTAAATTACAAATATTAAATTTTTTAATATATCCCAATTATTTTTATGAATAATAAATAGTAATCGTGGTAAAAATTATCAACTTTTAAATTGGTAAATTGGGTTAATTTAGTTTCGAACTAAGTGATTAGACTATAAGTTTTCATTATAATTCATATTTAATTGATAAAATACATCAATTATGACATTATTATTAAAAATAATTTTTTAGTCGACACATTACCATGAAAATAACTATTAATTTTTTTTTTCTAATGAAAGTTACAATGTGTCACTCTCATTATTTTAAATCTATCTTTTATGTCCCATTATAAAAAAATGACATAAATATTCTTAAATTCATATTTTGATGAAAATTTTATTATTTTAATGATTTAAATGTATTTCTAGTTTTTTCTAATTTTTTACCTTACATACTTATGTAATGTCGATGAAATATTTATCCAATTCATTAAAAAATTATTGAATTTAAAATTATTAAATGTAATATAATTGGAATAAAATATAGTCATATAAATATTTAATTGAAGAGTTTGAAATATGATCTTTTTTTAAAATAAATTTTGATTCAAAATGCTTCGTTTTTAATGAAAATTAATTGAAAATTATCCAAATATAACTTAATGAAAAATAAAAAAATATTTTACTAAATTATATTTTTAAAAATAAAAGATTTTAATATGATAATAAGATGATGTGTACTAAAAATATCAGCACATGTCAATTTTCTAGTTAGTAATTAACATATATGTGAATTAATAACATTTTAAGTGTGAAAAATATTTTGTAGGGAAGTGTTTAAAATAGGTTAACTTTGAACAATAATATGTGCTTAAAACACAACAGAAACCCCTCAAATATTATTGGGTGTTAGTATTTGAGACCCATAATATCTTATTTTTTTAATTCAATTCATTTTGATTGATGTTTTAATGGGTGATCTCATGAGTATATTTTAATCTTTTATATTATTTCAAATATTCTCCTCACCTCAGTTATAAAACGACACCAATTCCTTGATGTAGTCACCCAACATTGAGAAACTGATAAAACATATACCTACCCATTACAATTATGAAATTATTTATCTATGTACTTGTGTTTCTAATATCCCCAAATAGAAGACCAAGATTATGTAATAAGGATAATAATGTGGTGTCCCAATGAAGAAGAAATCATCTTACCCGACATCATTCAATTTATTTATTCATATACCTTCTATAATACTACATTAATTATATTAATAAAAAAAATTAATGTCATTATAATACTAAAAATGTTAATATGATTATTAATTCACATTAATCCACCCATTATTCAATCAAATGTTATGTTAATGTACTACATGTGTTTATGCACGTCATACCGTCTCCACATAGTGATACAATTCATTTTTAATCACCATATTTTATGTATGTGGATTATAATGTGTTTAATGTTTATATATTTTATTTATGACATATTTATTATTATTTAATAGTATTATTACAAATAACTTCATACAGTAAATTATGTTGGATTACTATAATGTCGATCGTGTATATGTGTTGACAACCACCACCACAATGTCATGCGATTTGTTTTTCATTTTATTCAACGAAGTGATGTGATTTATTTTTCAATTTCTCATAATATGGATGGATATAAGGATTCATTTTTAGAATATATATTATATAATAATTAATCGACAATAGTGAATTGTTATTTTCCTTTCATTTATTCTATTCGCCTAAAAGTAAAAATAACATGCATGTGTACGTGTGGCCAAACATTGTCAATACATGATGTATTTTTTTAATATGTATTAATTAAAATAATATTACTAATTATAATATATATATATATATAATATAGTAATATCACATCAATCATTGTGGATAGTATGAAGAAATGATCTTAGGAAACCTACCAGAACTACCAAACCAAAACATTTTTTAAATATAGAGTTATTACATTAAATATTTATATTAATAAGGAATAGTTAAAAAAAGTGTGATAAAATATATTAATTAAATCATACATTTTATGATATATAAATATATATATATATATATATATATATACATGAGTTGTATTTATTCAATTTATAATAAGTCTATATTTATTTAATGTAATATTCGTAAACATAGGAATGAAGTGGTACCAAATTTATGGGTTCAAATCGTAGTCTCATCATTATTCTTGATCGTTCATATTTAAGTCTCCATCGAGGGAATTATTTGATAATTATCTCTAAAAATACATCTACAATATTAAATGGTTACACATAAAATTTTTTTAGTCTTATAACATTCTATTATTTGGTAAATTGAAATTATTGGGAAAATATTTTTATGAAATGGTGACTTTATTTATCTCTACAGTCAATTTTATTTTTAATAAATGTCCATGATTTATAATAAAATATTTCTAATTGTTTTTAAAATAATATCTGATTATTATGGAAATTCATTTTAAACACGTTTTTCTTTTTAATTTTTTTTAAAAATAAATCATCTATTACTTTCTAAATGAGGATAATTTGGAATTTTTACTAAATTATATGAAATAAGTTGTTGTTTTTAATATAATGACCATTAATCAAATCTCATGTCGATAGGACCATAAATTAATTTTAATAATTTATTTATTTATTTCCATTATTCTTTTCTAATGAAATATGTTTCCTTATATTGTACAAATTTTCAATTATATATATTATTTTATAAATGAATATTATTTTTTTCAAAATGTTTTACAAAATATATGTTTTCTCTTTTCATATAAAATAACAAACCCTTACCTTACTTATTAATTAATAGGGATGTTTTTACTGACACTGTCCGTATTATATTTCAATATTATATATGATTAGTTTGACTAGGGATGTAGTATTATGATAATATTCACAATATTAATCTAGAAGGTTGATTATTATTTTTATTGACTATGTGATGTTATAAAATATCATATTTTGGTTATTTAATATGAATTTTGTGTTTCTTATTATTCTCCTCATTCATATGTTGAATGCATTGGAAATAGTATATTATTTTTGGTTCCCACGATAGCACCTTGATACATCAGTAGGTGTCATGAGATAGACTAACTAGTGTAAATGGATTTGAAAATATACCAATTTATAAAATATGTCATAGAAAAATGACTGAATGGAATATAAATGATGTCTAAGATTGAATATTCCTTAATTATTATATTATTAATCAATGTCTATGTGCATATTTTATTAGTTATTATATCCATGTATAAGCTTTGTGATAATGTGGTTATTTATATTGTATTATATTATAATAAATCATTCTCTCCATTTTATTCATCATGATCAAGTTATTGATCTGATGAAATTATTTTTCTATTATTTAACTTTTCATTTTTATTATTCCAAATTTATTCATATTATATTCCACATTAAAGAATCCATTAACCAGCATCAGATCTTATCCATTTCTAAAGTTTTTTTTCTCTAAGACACTATGAGTTGTTTTTTGATTGACCATGGATATGATGAAAAGTATAATAGTGTACCCAATAAGAATACAATGTTTTATTATGGTATTTAAGTAATAATATAATATTCATGTATGTATCTAGTTTACCAATACTATAATATATTTTAATCCTTCATAGTTCAATTACTAATTCTCATGACAATAAAATAAATTAATAACCCAATCATGTCTTCTTGGTACTCTACCAATATAGTTGTTATCAAGGAATTTTTCATAGAAAATAAAGATCCAGATTTATGAAAATACTGATTAGGTAATGTAACCCGATGACAAGATTTTAGAATATAATCAAATAAACCGAACAAATTATTTTTGGATAAGTTATACATAATATTTCAATTATTGATATCTATATCAGATGTTTGTAAATTGTACATTGTGATTAATAATTTAATATACTAAATGGAACTATTTATAAATGTTCCATATAAGAGGGAATGTAAACCATATCAACTCATCGATTCCATATAGGGAATTTTATCATTTGAAATATAATGAATTTTGAGATAGAGAGGCAGCTAGAGGTGGAAAATTTTAACTATATAGGGGAATCATAACTTAGTTATTACCAAAAACATTCCCCATGTATAGTACATTTATAATATATAATGTGGATAAATAATGATTCCCTACACTATGAAGAGTCATCCTCTCTTATTCACTATAATTAGAAATCCATTTATCGCTAAAAAATCGTTATATCATTATAAAATATATTTCTCTCATTGGGAAGTCAAGTGATGGGGGGGGATATTCATTTAATTATCATATCCTAGGTGATAAGGATAAATGGTTATCATTGATTGAAATCACAAATGGGGAGAAGGAAATAAGAATCATGTAATGGATGGATTTTTAGGACCATTTCATTGAAAATATTTTCCGCATGAATATAGAGATGATATAAAGAGATAATCCAAAAATTTTGAAAAAAAAGAGTGATGAATATTCTTATACATGAATATAATATTTTAATGTTGATAAGTCATGTTTTAGACTACGAACATAATAGAAAGAGAATTACTAGACATTTCATTGATGGTCTTAAACCAATACATCTAGTGGATGTTTTCTCACAATCATTATCATCATATAAGGATATAGTATAATGCTTTATAATGATAGAGAAATAATTCTCCATGAATTATGTATTTTAAGGAACAAAAATTAAGAAAAATGATTATATGTACTCAAGAGAAGGAAATTATGAAATGGGTTAGAAGGGAATAGATGAATTTACATCTTTTAAGAAATGGGGAAAGAAATACCATGGAAGAAGCATACTAGAATTTTATTTTATTTTTAGTTTTATAGATAAGTGCCGATATAATCATGATTTTAGGGGTTGTAAAGAATCTTACATGTTAAGTTATTCAAATTTATAGAGATATGACACTATGAAAATTATTTTCACAGGCATAAATGTAATTTCCCAAAAACATCCAAAGGCGAATGGAATTTATTTTGTGATCACATCTACATTATTTTATATTTCTCATGAAGTTATGGTAGGTACATTAATAATATTTTAAAATTTATATAAATAATTAATTTAGTATATATATTAACAGTCATTTATATCTTCCAATTTTTGAAGAAAATTATATATTTTCATTATAATAATACTAATTGAGTTATTATTAAGGAATATTGGTGGATGTATCCCATAAATAACCATGTCATAGTTAGATCCCTTAATGAAATGTAAAAATTTTCTATTTTTAAACTTTATTATTATACTTATAACAAATATTTATATAATAATTAGTATGAAGCAAATTTCAAAAAAAATGAAATTATTTACAATAATGCGAAATAATTAATGATTTCTGTTGATAATGTGTAAATCCTTATCATCATAGCGGAGATATCATCACTATAATGAATATATCCACCCCCATCCACTCTTCTAAATGGTAATACTAGGAATGATTAATATAAAATATTAATAGATGGAAAAGGTATCCTTCAATTGTAGAATATACAAATTATGTAGTAATATAAGGATTTATTTCCATGCTAATTTTGTAGACATCAATAAGATAATTATAGTGACTTTTACAATAATGTAATCCTTGATGAATGACCTATATCATTGGAAGAAATTGAATTTTCCATTTGGTTTTGTTTAATTATGGAAAAAACATGAGGATTTGTGTATTAATATATTTATGTGTCCTAACCATTCTCATTTGGGATACCATATTCATTTCATTGATTGGAAATGTGGATCAATGTGTGTATTCATTAATTATAGGGTAAATCAATGATATTATGTTAAAATATATTTATTCTCTACTTTGAATTGATGAAATATTAGTCCAAAATTACATAGATAAATATTTATAAAATATTTAAATTCATTGTAGGTGACATCACGTGTGAGTAATTATTAAGTAAATTTCTATTCGTGCATTTCAAAATATTAGGGATATTACGTGTTTACCGTAATTCCATTGGATTAACTAATTCACCATCTATTTTAAAGGATATAATAAAAAGAGTATTAAATTAATATCAAGATGATTTTTTGGGGTTAACATTAATTATATCATGGTGTACTGTAAGTGATATGAATACCATTAGATTCGCATACTGATAATTTTGAGACTCTTCGATGAAATGAGTTTTATGGTAAATTGAAAACTGTTAATTTGGGCTTTATAAGGTTTCTTTTCATGGTTATAGTTTCTAAAAGGACTGAATATCAGTGGATATATTGAATAAAATGGAAATATAAAAATTTACTACACCAAAACACATAACCAAGGTACAATGTATCAATGGATTGGTTTGCTTATATAATTAATTTATTCGAAAAAATTCCAATTTTTTTAAACTGTTAACATTGTACAATCATAAATGGGTTATGTTCATATGGAAAATAGAATGTGAAAAATATTTTCTATAAATTAAGAGGATATTATTGAATATTTTTATCATCACAATACCATTAATAAATTAGGGATGTTTTATATATATAGATTCATCAACAAAGGGAAATGTTTTTCCATTAATAGGGAATTATAATTTTGATTCCTATACATAAATATAATTAATGATTAACAAAAATGTAAGGCCATGATCTTTTGTTGTCAACCATAATCATTTCCTTGAATATATGGATACATTATATCTATTGTAAAATAATTGAGATATATATTGATAAGAAGACTCTTAAATACATATTTTAATAGAATTATGTCAACAAGAAGAAAGGTATGTGGCTTGAGCTACTAAATGATAATGATTTACCAATACACTACCACCTAGGGGATGCAGATATTGTATTTAATGCATTGGTGGAAAAATGTCAAAGAGTTATCACACTAATGATCAATATCATAGATCTTATGTTCATGAATTTATAGAGGATTTATTTTGGAATTAATAAATATGGGGAACATCACTCCATATTTTAGTTATGTCCAAGACATATTTAATGGAAAATATAATTGTTTCTCATCATGGGGATGGGAATTTCCATATGAAAATTAAATAGATAAATAATGGGAAACACGAGGACATAATATGGAAGGATATTATTCATAATTTTGAAATAGGGTATATTATATATCTATAATTGATATAACGATGGAATTGATGGATTACGATCATTTTTGAAATTTATCTATAAATATTGGTATCATTATGATGTACATATATTTGGTGATTCAATTTTTGTTGGAAAATATGATGTATGATATTACTGAATTTGTTTTAAGATGTCTGGTTTTTCCGCTAGTGAATCATATGATTAAAAAATCATAGATGATTTGTGTATAATATATATATATATATATATATATATTCATATTTATAAATAAGAGTAAACTAAAATGGAATATTTTAGTGGATTACAAGATAATCCTATAATGAAATTTGAAATATTATTTATTTTTTATTTCCCCAATATATATATATAATTATTCTTGATTTAAAAGTATATTTGACACATGATTTTCTTTGAAAAAACTATATTAATAATGTTATAAGTCATATTGGATCACCACTTTCAGTTGTGTAGGATGAAGATCCATGATTTACATCAAATGTTTTTGCCAATTTTTTTATAATTTTATTGAATATTGGATTTAGTTGACCAATGCTTACTGTCCTCAATCTAATTGGAAATGTAGAGTGACAATCAAACAATTGAATACATGTTGCAGTCATACTATCTTAACATTGTAAGTAATAATAATCGTTATTTCTTTGGTAGATTTCACCTATGACAATAGTAGAAATCATATATTAAAATGGTGTCATATGAATATTTATTTGTGTAGTGAAGCTATACTGCAAATTGATGGAACAATTTTTTTAGAGAAATGTTTTTTTAAAAAAATTCTTAATGAAAAAACAGAAAATGTAACATATATTCAAATGCATATCAATGCACATAAAAAAATGAAAGTTCCCAATGATGAAAACCAGAGAAATATTTTGATATTTCATGTGGGGATCACATTTTCATGATGGTTTCCTTATTGTAGTGATTTATATGGACTTATAAGAAATGTAAATTAATGCATTAGAATATCAAAAAAAATTGAAATCCTTGAACTAATTTGATTTGAGTCTTCCTATATAATAATACCACCATGTATATCTAAATTTCATGATGTGTTCCATAAATCATTTTTAACAAATTACATTCATGACTCAACACATGTATTCCCCCATTGAGGTAATATAATTGGTACCTCTTCTATCTTAATGTGATGTATACATTAAAATTATTATCACAAGAGAATATGTGTTTAGAAAAAAAAATATGGTCTCATAATGGTAGTTTAGTTAAATCATTAGATAATTATCCTCATGTGGGAACCATAATAAATTTTGAAGAAGAACTGCCCATATATTTTCATGATGTCAATATTTTTTATATTTTAGGATGAAATTTATTTTTTTATGAAAGAATATAACACCCCGTATATTTATTATATATATATTTTCACTAAATTCAATCTCTTCTATAGCTTTTAGTATACACAACCCCATGTTTAAATAAATCATAATATAGAATATCATTATAATATAGCTTTTAAATTGGTGTCTCTGAAGTGGATTTACTATATATTGAAAAATATATTGATTAAAATCATAAATTTTTTCATTATAATTTTTTAAGAAATAATTTATCTTTGTAATGTAAAATATGTGTTTTTCTAAAAAAATTGTTCTAATTCCCGCAATGTTTGTTTTTATCATAATAAATTATATTAATTAAAACTACTGAATTATTTTAATGGTCATAATATATAATAATTTAGAAAATATATTATAAATTTAATTTAATATATTAATTATTTATAAATAAGAATAAAATATGCATTATGCTTAAATATACATTTTCGTAAAATATTGTTTCCATAGTGTTTTGTCGAATTTATTAAAATTATTTTCTTTAATATATAATAGTTTAATATAATAAAATAGGTTTCATATTTATATTCATGCGGATTATGTTTGGTAAATAGGTAACTTATATTTTTAGGGATCATGGATAGTAACCGTTGGAAAATTTATCATTTTTGTAAAAGGTAAATTTTGTTATTCAAGGATAACATTAATTTATAAGACTATATTCTTTTCACCATAAATTTATTCAGATGAATAAAATTCAATACATAACAAATTATTATTTTATATTATTTTTTAAAAGATTCTTTTATATATTAAAATCATATATAATAATAAAATAAATGAATGTTGCAATGTGTCACTCACTTAGTTTCAAATTTCAATTCTTTGTCCACATAGTGAGAAAGAATGATATGAATGAAATGAAAGGTCTATGTTTTCTTTAATTGAATTATTTCCATGATGAAAATTTATTTCTCATTTTTATTATATATGTAATTTATTTAAATTATTAGCCACAATGAAAAAATATATATTAAATTAATTAAAACATAAAAAATAATTATTAAAATTAAAATTCTGATATAATTTGAATTATTTATATTGTTAAACAAATATTTTATATTACTATGAATTTTTTAAAATGAAATTATTCAAAATAAAAATTGTCTATGTGTATTTTAATTAGAAAAACATAATGGAGTCAAAATTGACTGTGATGTTTTTTATTAAAGATATTATTTTATAAAATTATTTAAAATTAATTTCAACCTTGAAAGATGAAAAGGGTATAATAAATGAACTAATGTTCCATAACCTACAAATTTATGAGTCAAGAGATATCTTATTTGTAAAATTAGAACGTACAAATTATCATAGTAGTAAGTATCACCATATAATATATCTATACGGGGGATTAAACCCATTAGTTGACTATTAATGTCACTTCAATGTAGTGGTAATATAATATAACAATAGTAATGGTGGAACTATTCCGCTAGTATCACTTTAGTAGTGGTGGATATTCTACTAGGAACTGTTTTGGGGGTAGTTTTGTAATAAGTATTATATAAGCCTTGTAATTTTTCTAACACAATTCACTCAGGTTCTATTGGTAAAAAATGGACATTCAAGGCCATATAATTGGTTTTTATGCATACTGGGTCTACATTCCCAGTAATGGGCATCATACATTGTAGTCTAACGGGCCCTGTATAAAATAAATACGGTTTGATGGTTGGGATATATCATTAAGGGGGCCTATGGAATTTTTTTCCAGCCTTTATGTGATCTGTGGGTGTTGTATAAATTTAATTGCAAACCCAAGCATAATATATATATATATATACACAAAATTATTAACCATTAATTGTGAAAAATATTTTATAGTGCTTAATGATAATTTATGTTAATTAACAGGTAAATGAAAAATATATGATTTTAAAAACCCACTAAATGTACAAATGTTATGTTGTATTATTATATATGAATGAAATGTTATCATATATTTTAATCCATTTACTTTTGGAGGTATTTATGTAAGATTATGAATTTATTAGATTTTAATATTTTTATGAAATTAAAAAAGTGCAGCTCAACTCAACAACCATAGGACACCCCTTCTATCATGTATTCAAACCAAATTGTTATCCTAGATCAATTAATCATCAAAAATTATGAGTATAATCATTCTATCCCATGTTGTTAATGTAATGGTCCCCTAAATGGTCCAACTATATGTTCCTCTGTATAAGTTCTTAAGGTGGTCTACATAAAAAGAAAAAATTGTCTTATCAAACTGCGTTGAATTTATTTCTACTTATAACATAACTAAATTAAAGTCATTTATCATAAAATAGTAAATTTGGTATCATAAATATACTAAAATATTATTATTATGATTAAACAACCATTATTCTCCCCATTTTCTGTCAAATGATAAGTAAAATATTATACATGTGTACATACATCTTACCATCTCCACATAGTTATAGAATTAATTTTTTATGAACATATTTTGTTGATGGGTATTATTAGAGGATAATTTATTATATATTACAATTATTCTATTATAATAATTTTTTATCAAAAATATCGCATAAAAAGTTTTACCTTCCAACCCATTGGAAAATTAAAACATTCCATATGTGTATGTGTACACTACCTCTTTCATAATTTGTTATTATTATTTTCTAATTTACACATAGAATATATGTTAATTATAAATTATTTTATGAATGCATATGACCTATATGATATAATTAATATTTTATAATGGTTAATTATTACATAAATATCTTTTTTTTTCATCAGTTTAAAAGTTAAAAAAAATTATGTATATGTGCAGACTGCCATCTACATGAATATCCTAATTCATTTATCTATCTATATATTTAATGGATTAATATAAATACATATATAGGGAATATATATGGTATTAGATAAAGGTTAATGTTATTTATATGAATGAACAATGATTAATGTAAAATTTCCAAAGCAACCAAACCAAAACTTATATGAAAACAATATAGGAATTATTACCTAGAACATTAATTTTAACAAAAAAAATTAACAAAAATGTTATAAAATAGTATATGTAGATAATATATGATATTATATATATATATGTTACTACTGTTATTATATATATATGTATAATAATAATACATTAAATATATTATATATTCAAACACATACAACGGTAGTCAAACCTGTCGTAATGGTCCGTTTCATAAAAATATTATTATTCAAGATTGTTAATATAAATAAATCTTTTAGGGAACATATTTCTTATTTTTTCTGTAAACCTAATATTTTTTCTTATCCATTATTAGATCATGAAGTTTTCATTTAACAGTAAAATTTTCTCTTCATTCATACATAAAATGATTGTCTATTTGTTTAATAAACATAAACATTATTTATCTTTTTGTTCAAAAAATAATTTTTTTTCAATATCCATGATTACTAATACTTTTTTTGAAAATTTACTTTTAATACAAACTAATTATTATAAAAATTCATTTATCTCATATTTTAATCCTTAATAAATGGATTAACCTGAAACATCTTCCCATTTTATGAATGAGTTCATTTCGAATTGTCACCATTAAGGTGAAATGATTATTTGTTTTAAAGGTACATGACAAGGAAATCATTTCCCACCATTATGAACATTCATTACATTGAATCATATTATGTTTCTTTCCCTGATTAAATTCATATAAATAATGTTCCATAATCTTCTAAGATTTTTTAAAAATATTTTTCAATGTAAATTGGATATTTTCCTCATGATTATTTTTAATGATATGTTATGGTATTTCAATTTAATAAATAAAAAAACCTTATCTTACTTATTTTACTCTTAGGATATTTAGTAATAATATTATTCAATTTAATTATTGAGATTGATTTTGGTTAGTTTTATTAGGGATGTCAAATTTTTATATCATTATCTATATTAATTTCGATGATTTATTATTATGTTTATAGATTAGCGAGACAAATAACATCTCATATGATAAATTTTCAATATGAATGTTTATTTTTTTTATTTCTAACCTTTAATATAATGAATGTTTTCGACATAATGATTGATTAGAATGGACCAATATAGTGCCTTGATATATTATTTGTTCTAACGGGAGAATCTAGCTTTGGTATATAATGATCATGTGATTATTTATATGTCATTATTTGATCTTAATTGTTTCCTACCAAATTATTCTTCATGTATAATTTATTGATTATATGGAATGTGTGTTTATATATGTACTAATACCTATTAATTATGAATTGATTATATATATTATATTTCATTGTATGAATATTATATTTATGAATCTATTCCCACCACGTTCTTATAATTTCATTTACTAGGATTCCATTAAGTCCTTTATGACTAATCTGGGATACAATATGGGGAAAAATTGTTCAACCTGAGAGAAAACTATTTTTTATTTTACATTTTCATTTATAATTTGTGATTTAATTACATATCTAGATTTCAGACATAAATAAACTATTAGGTATATAAGGATATTATTACATGTTTCTAGTAACAATGATATAATGTAACCACACTCTTTCTCATACTTTGTAAGGTATCAATATAATAAGAATGAAATTCATTGTTTAATGGTTTTGTGTAATAATAATCTCAAGAAATATCATGTTTATATCAATAATTTATCCCAAAATATATATTATTCATATTATTTAAAAACTATTGAAGTAAAAGGATACCACAACACCACAAAGGTTGATATTCAAGAATAGAAAATTTAAAAAACGTTATGGTCAAGGTATTACGGATCAATACCATACATCATTGTTTCGTGTTATGAATTATCTATAGTGTGTAAGATTATAAATAGATTACTCTTATTTACTATGTTTTATATAATAGTTTTCCATACACTTTATTATTTTCTACATGCTGACTCATATCTAACATTTTATAATTCTTGTGAGTATATCATGATTGGGACCCGATGTTTATGATTAAAATTATTCATCATTATATTAATATTAAAGTCTCTTATGTATCTATTTTCTAGACATGTATCCATTAGAAATTTCATAGTGATACCCAATATCCATTTTTTATTCATCTTTAACACATCTAATGTAATTTTAGGTGATATGTATGTTTTACTCTAATATGTAGGGGTTACTATAATATGGATTGCTACTCTACTGAATATAATGATTAATAAATATCCATATACAGTATATAGTGATGTTATTGGGATAAATTAATACCTAATAATTAAAATAATATAAAAATAGATAAATAAAAGTTACACTACTATGATAGGGTTACACATCAATATATAATGATAGATAAGGTTAACTACATATTTAAGGGTAAATAAATAAATTTCCAAAAATTAGTATAGCGAACAGTAATGGAAGATTACACCGCATCCCTCTCCTCATGGAAATTAATTATGTACACCACCTATTTTCATAATGTTATTCTTTTCATCCTACAAGAATCATATCATTTTAAACACCTCCCTTCATACACACTTCCTCGATAAACTATAGCACCCAATTACATAAATGTAAAACCAGAAGAAGTTTTAGTGAATTAAAATATATACCTACAGAATTATTCTCATATACAATAATTAAAACCAATCATATATGGTAGAAAACAACTATCATTGTATATAAATCTCAAGTATGAAAATAGTCATTAATATCACAAAAAAAAATCAACTACCATGTCTGGAAACTAACACCTCAATTGCAACTCCTTCTTTACTTTTCAATGTTTCAAAATAGTTATCCTCTAAAATAATCCCCTTTTCCACTTTGAACACATTTCGAAAAAAACAACCCAGAAGAATATATTATTAAAAAAGTACATTAATCATTTAATTTCAACCAACAAACGCCTTAACAGTGATTCAATACCCACCATACATGTTTTAATGAGAAGATAATGATGTACCTAATACATTCTGACATCCAACGATGTACTAATAATAATTAAATCAAATAAATATATTTGTTATCATAGTAGTGCATTCCTATGTTATTAGATAAGATATATTAATTTATAAAATACCTTCAAGATTGATAAAGTCAAATACATGGCTCATAGAAACACCATTACAGTTGGTGATTAGCTCATCAAAATTATTTATGATCCTCAATATATAAACCTCATATAATTCCTCTCAACCTTCCCATCCTCTTTATAGGTTTCATCATTTGAATATTTCATAAGGGGTAACACATTATCTATGATCTCTATAAGATCTCAAAACATCATCCATAAAATCAATTGAAATTATATTATATATTTTAATGTATCTAGATTCATAGAACAATTAGTAGGTCATTCTCTCAATTCCTAAATGGACATAAAACATGGATACAATATAATCATATCCATAAAACAATTCCTAATGTTATGCATGCCCTCAAACCCATTATGAATCTATCTAGTATCATTTATAATATTTCCCATGTTTACATGATCTTTATTTTTTTCAATATTTCATTAAATTATTCATATGGAGTCTATTATAGTCAGTCATGGTTTATGATCCAAAATATTCATAACACATTTTGAACTGATATAATATATAAAGAAACACAAACTTGATCTATTTTCCTTCATAAATCATGGGAAATTTCAATCTCAATTATCTTATCCTTAGCCACATTACTATATTTTTTCAAGTGAATTTAGAAACTTATTTCTAGTGAAACATCAACAACCCTATAGCAATATATTCGTATTTCATAACTCCATAAAAAATGTCATTATAAGTTAGTTATGCAATTTCAATGAATTGACTTAAAATAATAATGATTTTATGAAAAACAACAAAAATCATATCAGTTTTGTTGGAACCACCATATTTAAATATTGACAAATGATTTTTTATATTTGAAATAAGATTAAATTTTTTTGATAGTACATCAATTTTTTTCAGAAACATGTATTAGTACTGTTTTAAAATTTGTTATGAATAACTACCATTGGTTTTGAATTTTTACTATTAGTTATAATTACATACATTTATTTATGAATATGTAATATCAAATCAAAGAGATCTATAGTTTTCTATAATGATCTCCTTTTAGATCAATCGAATCTACTAGTGTAGAATAACATCCACTCGACTCTATGGTGATGGATCTACTATTGATTTTATCTATAGTTAGATAAAAGTGATACAATTAAAACAAAAAAGATATACCAGTGAACGTCATATACTGCTGAACAAAAAGACCTGCTAAATTTGATCAACTAAAATACTAAATCAACTACCAAACTAGATCAACCACCAAATATGAACTACCACTAGTTCAATTGATACAACATTGATAGATATTCCAATAGTCCATGATACCATTAGACTATACTACCATTGGATTATGGTACAATAAAAAAATTTCTACCACAAATATACTACCAATAATTACCATACCCACACTTAAAATTAATTCCACTAATATATAGTGTACAAAATTAAATTATTTCAGTCTCATGTAGATTTACTAATACTTTTTCATAAAACACTCCACATATTTTTTAAATAATAAGATAATATTTTTTCTTTTAATACTCTCTACGAGGATCCATGATTTTTTAATTCTATTATCAAATGGATATTTGGATCTATAGAATTGTATATATATATATATATATATTTCCCTCCTCTTGTGATATTGATAAATATTTGTGTGATGGTTTGGTAGTGGTTAATATTTATAATAACTGTAACTATAATAATGGGAATATGTAAAAAATTATAACTCACTGATTAAATTTTTTGTTAAAAATGGGTATGAGAAATTTTATACAGTTTTCTACATTTATCAATACTCTATATTCCTAGACATATTAGAGAACCAATTCAATATACTCATATAGACAAATACAAGTACATTTTATCACATGATACTTCTTTGACTATTCATTACCACGTCATTATCCCAAATTATTTTTTAACCTTATTCATATGTTACATTTTATAATTGTTCTTAATAACTCGGATTATCTATAAAAACTATCTATTTTATGAAACTATTGTTTTCATGACACACTCACTCAACTTTCATAATTTTTATACCCATTGGAAAATTGTATGAGTTCATATTTTATTAGTGTTACTTTAATACCCACATATAAATATAAATGGGTATTTGTTTGAAGATAACATGTGTTTTTATTACTGTAAAAACATCTCTATATTATATATATAATTATTTTATTTATAATATTCTTGGAATTAGGAGATTTTCATGTGGAGGGGATTATGTCTCTACTTGAGATTGATCCCATTATATTATTTCATTCTATGTTTAATTTTTTTTAATATTTCACTTTTAATAATTATTTTTTTAATATATCAAAAACTCTTCTTTGATAGTATGGTTTCATATTCATTTATATGAAATGTTTCTAAAAGTAATTTAGCAATAAAATATAAAGTAATTTAAATTAATTTTTTAACTAATCCCAAATCCGTATAAGAAATCATTGGAAAAATGAAACTTATATTGTTCCAATGTATTAATTAAATCTCAATTTTTAATTAACATGGTATATATAGTAATAATTTTTTTTGAATAGAAATTTATATTGACAATACATTCAACCCTTTTAGAGGCATTCATTACGAAAAACATTTTGTGTCATTGTGTTTTCAAATATATTTTAATCATTAATATATTTTTATTTTTATTTCTAAAATTTATTCAATTTCTCTATTTTTATTGAAAAAAATAGAAAATTGGGATCTGCTAAATATTTTCATCCATGTTATAATAAATTAAAATTTTTTTAGTAGATTATTTAAATAAATATGCATGTTAAAATATTGGGTTTTAAAATACACACAATAATTGGCGATAAAAATGAATTAAATAACCCTACTAGATCTATACGGAGTGATCATTCTAATGAAATTTATAATAATGACCAAAATTCACATAATTATTTATATTATAAAATATAAGATAACTAAATTAACTAAATTTCTATGTGTACCAATACAATTTAAAATTCGGACACATTAGTTATTTCTTATGAAGTAACATCTAATGAAAAAGAATTGAGTTTTTTAAAATATATTATTCAATGACATGCCTTTATAATGAACCATAAAAGAAATATTTATGTCATGTATCACTATATAATTGAGATTTATAACATGATTTATTCACTTAGAGAACCAATTCAGGGGAAAGATCATGTGATGTGCATGTTTAGATGTTTACCATACAGATGGAGTTGAACATTAGTTCCAATATAAAATCATGTGATGTTATTATGTTCCTTGTTTAAGAGATGACATAAAATATAATGATGTATGATGTGTAAATAAAAGTAATTATACCTTACATTCATAAATCAATGTGAAAATAATTATCTTTAATAATTACTACTTCAAGAAAAAAGTTAATCAGTGATGAAAACTGAAGATATTAAGAGTCACCTACTGATATTGATGATGAAATGGCCCACATGGAAAAATGATTCATGGAATTTTATAAGTGGAATATTATACTCAAAAAAACTTATTATAAATAAATGTATAAAAATAGATGTTATTGGGGACGGGATGGTATGGAGGATGATACTACACGTGTGAAAATAATATCTGAAGGAAAGTGAAAAGGACATGTCAAAGATAATTTCCTTGGATTAAATTTTTAGTATATATATGTGGGAAAGGATAAAAGATATAATAATTATCTAAATGAAACATGGATTGAATTATATTATAACTTGGATGAATCTTATTTGAGATGATAATTCATCCATAATAGATCCAACATGTGTTTTATGAAAAAAACTTGTTTGGTATGTAATGTTTTTCATTGAAATACTGTTTTATTTTCTAAAATATGTATATATATATATATATTAATAGAGTTTTTAAAACATGTATGATGATGAAATGTTATAATAATTTAATATTATAGTGGATACTCTTGATGAACATGAAGATAAATAAAATATTTTAACAATGTATAATACTATATGTTCAAGTTTTAAGATTGATATTATTTTATAGAATGATAAAACACTGAACAACTAAATGTGAAAAATCATTGAAAATAATATATTTATATATAAAAATTTACTTGTAAAGACTTAAAAATTTATGAAATACACATAGTCAGACTCATTGATATAAATAAACACATAAATATATAATTGGGATAGGCTATCAACAGGAACAATAAATGATACATTAAAAAAATTCATAGATCCAACTCTGTAGAAAAGAGTAAAACATTTATTCCAATATTGAAAACAATGTTTTCATTTATAAATTCCATAAACCGTGTTATAGAATACCTGTTATGAAATTATGGATTCTGGATACTTGGGTTTCTAAAATTTCTACATAATAAAAAATTAAATTACCAAAGTAAATTTTTGTTTAAGTTTTTCATTATAGGAAACCATATTAAAATTTTATACTATTTATATATTATATCTAGAGACTGGAAACTCTATTAGAATGTCTAAGGAATAATCTGTATTCATAAACCTTATCAAGGTTAATGGTGGACATATAGCATTTTGTGGAAATGTAAAATGAATAATTATTGGTCTTGGAAAATGAATAACACTAATACTATTTTAATTTAATAATATTTACTTATTAGTAGACTAATGTATAAAATTCATAGCATCCCATATCTATGTGATGATGTTTTTATTGTTATATTGATATAAAAAATTCATTATATTTATTGATTAAACAAAACAATTAACATCTTTTAAAAATTATTTTGTTTTTGTCACTAATATAGATTCATTTATATTATAAAAAATTAATATCGAAGTTACTTTGACACATAATATTGCAATTAGAAAAGTGTATAAGTTCATCGAAATAATTATTAACCAAGAAAAATTAATAGGAATGGGTTAGTAATGTATATACATAAAATATAAATAGTAGATGATAATTCATGTAATGCATGTCAAAAATTTAAACATCAAAAAATCATCTTCAAATAAAAGAAAGTAGTTTCAACATCTAATCCAATGGAGTTTGTTCTGATAGAATTTTTTGGACATTATTGTGTTTTTATATTAAATAATAAGAACTTAGTTTATGTTTTTCAGTAGATGAATTTTCAAGATAAACATGGGTATTCATTCTAACTCACAAATGTGAATGTACTTCCTCTTTTTTCAGAAAATGATACATATATAGAAAATATTTGTTTTTATTGAACTAAAAGAACTAAATGTGATGATATATTTGTGTTTTAAAATCATTATATTGAATCATGTTTATAAAAAAGGATCTAATCATAAATATAAATCTCAAAGGACCCCACAAACCAAACGATGTATTATAAAAGATAAATATGATGCTTCAAAAAATTATCCATAAAACTATTAATTTGTATGAAATACCTATTTTTTGGAATCGGTTTTGAGTAATTTTTCTAACCCAATTAATAGAGTTATTATATAACATATTTTAATGAAAAATAATTATGAATTATGGAATTTTATATATATAATAATTAATGTAGAATTTTTTTGTAAAAAACTCGTTATTAATAATAAAAAATGTAATCTTGACAACTCTTCTTCTAAGAGTTATGAAGTAATATTCCTTGGATATTCAACATATAATAAATCATATTTTTTTAATCATATAAATATGTAGTATATTAATATATAAATATAATATTTGATGAAAAATATAATGTCTCAAGGTTCTCATACATGAATATTACACCATTTAGGTAAATATTCACTATATTTCACATAAAACATCTGTGGAACATAATAATTTAGTGACTTTGGAAACATTGAACACAATTTTTTATTAAGGGTAATGATATTCCATGTTTCTCCCAATGATACTCTATCTCATTACTCTTCATAGTCAAACATTAAATAAAACCATTGTTTATAACCATGGGAAATGGAAAATAAAAAAAGTTCAACTCAGATGCTTAGTTAGAGTTAATAGAAATATATATAATAATAAAATGTACATAATTCTATAATAACATGAGAATAACATTAAAAAAACCATTCCCTTTATATTAAATATGCATTTAAAACCATAAATATTGGAATTTTATAGGACCTGAAGCATAAGAAAATCAAGGATCAAGTTCCCTGAGAGGATAAAATGGACATAAGAAATATATTATTGGAATAAAAATAATAATAAAAATATTATTTATTCACTATACACAAGACATTCATGACATTTTAGGTTGGGTTAACCACCCATGTACCAACTTTGGGCATGGGAAGACCTACTATGTACCCTCTTTCAAGATCAAGCTATCCACATGTTATTCCCCATTATTAGGATTTGGATAACTACACATATACAATTGGATCTTATAGAAGATTTATAATTACCCAATACATTGGGGGAAGATATTGTTTTGACTTATCACATAATGAATATTATACACATGTGTTCCGAAATATCAAAAAACATGCATCCATTCATAACCAATCAAATGAAATGGGTTCTATAAATATTTCATCATATTATAACCCATGTAAAATATAATTGATTCATAAAAGTTTCCATATTTCATCATATAATAACTATTTCAAAATAAATAGGTTTCATAATAATTATCTGATTGAATAACCTATTGAAGAAAAACATGGTTTATAAACATCATTCCTTCATAATTATAATCTATTCAGATAACGAACAAGAATGGTATCCTTGTAACATATCCATATTAATATATTGGGGAAAATAATTATGTGAATGTTATATAGATGATGATTTTGAAAACATTTGAAGAAATTTCATGTGGAAATATCTTTTCAACATTACCAATTTTTTTTAAAACATGCACTGTAATAAACATTATTTCATTTTGAAATATTTTATATAAAAAAATTATTTATCACATATTATAGAAAATATTCTTACAAAAAAACCAAGATAAAATTGTTGTGAATCATGAAATCATTGGGAAAAATTGTCCTAAGAAATTCTCTTCCTGCGATGTAAGTTAAAAACAATGAATTTATTCTCATTTTCTATAAAATCCAATATAGTATTATTTTTGATAGAGAAATGATGAATCAATAAAATAAATTATGAAAATTAAATAATACATAAAAATTTATTTAAATAATGAAAATAGAGTAATAATTAATTTTTTTAAATAAATTAGCAAATAAGGGTTTTGAATAAAATATATTTTTACCAAAAAGGTAAATAAAATCATATTTTATTATAAAAATTCTTAATTGTATTTAGTATAAAATACAATATAAATGGCAAAATTATATATATATGTCATAAATAACCATTTAATAATAAAAATACATGAAAAAACATGAGAGGAATATCATGAGATTCCAACATTTAGAGACTTAATCATTAAAACCCAATAAATGAATAGATTTTAAAATAAAATCTATACTACTTTGGTAACATGGAATAAAAAGACCCATTAAGTAATAACATAAAATGAAACAAAAATATAATAAAAATGAATAAATCAGGATATTAGTCTTGAATGGTATATATATACACATAATGAAAAAATATTCGAAGCATAAAATAAGGTATATATAAATGATGACAAATAGAGACAAAATCCAAAACCATTGGGTAAATTTTTTCCAATATACCCAAAAAAGTGAGATCATAAAATAGATATGTAAATTCCCATATATTTTAATGTATTAATCATAAATTAAATCCATTACTTGAATATGAACTAAATAAAATAAATATGTTGTGGATATGGCTTGTGTTCACTAATGTAAAAAGTGACATAGAAACATCATTCCTTAAGTCTTGGCTTCTTTAGTTCTCGTTTAATTATCTTCTTCTTCAATTATCAGGATAATGTTTTTACTAATGAATTAAATTACATGAATTATGTTAAATATAATGATTCTAGCACGATAAAAGGATTTTTAAGATGTTATTGGGGGAGATCATAGTTGAGAAAAATGGATTTATAGGTGTCAAGAGGTGGGGAGTGTTAGGGGAATTATATATATTAGTAGAAGTAGATTCATTCTAAATTATAAAAGAAATCATTTTTTGGAGGTCAATAATACAAATATTATACCCATAAATGATAATTAAAGTTGTTGAGGGATTATATGGGAGATCCATTACTCAACCATATAATGAAACACTTATTTTAAAAATTTCATTCCATAAATTATAAGTGTCCTTATTTCAATAATTTTGGATTTTCACTAGATTAACTAGTTTTAAATGCATGGTCGTTCATAATTTGGTTCTAAATTAAATAAATACTTGTTAGAATGATAATTTGGAACCCCAGATTCTATATATTATATATAATTTAAAATATATAAATCACGTGTATGTAAGAAATTAATTTTAATATATAATCATGAAATGTGAGAAAACGTCACTATAATCTTTACCATCTTAACTGTGTTTTTACTATTTAATAGTCTATATAGTCATTATTATAGAATCATTGTTTTATGAATGTCACAATGTTGATATTTATCAATATTTTAAAAAAATCATAATATAATATGTTTATTAATTTTTAATCCTTTCATAAATTATCATTTATTATGAAATAACATTAAATAAATTTATAAAATTATTAAAATTATATTAATATTGAAAACATCAAGAAGGTGATGGGATTGTAAAATAATTTTTAATAGTTTTTTAAGACATGGAGTTAAAAAAATAGAAAAAAATAATTAAATCAATTTATATAATTTTAATATTGTAATTGTCATTTTTATATTTAATTCATTAAAAATAATTATTATGATGTAGTTTTAGAATAATTTATTAATATTACATCATATCTAAAAAATAAAATAGATAATCAATATTTAAAAAAGCATTTATATTATATAATGATATATAAAACATAACATATGTTGTTTTTACCATGTCCCAAGGCCTCATAGATATTAAATGTACAAATATTATAATTATTAATTATTAATTAGAAAAGATATTATAGTGGTCATATTCATGGTAAAGTAAAACTATATTATATTTTTTAAGATAATTTTGTTTCAAATACATATAAAATTTCATACAATAAAATTATGAAAATAATTTAGTTTATTTTCACCATTATCATGCGATTTTATCCACCAAAAAACCTATTCTTTCATAACAATAATAATTAATTAGTAATTAATTCACTATTATTTTTAGAAAAAAAAATATGTTTTACTTATTATAAATTATAAATTAATATTTCGTAAAATATAGAATCCTGATTATGAAATTAAATTAATAGATGAGGAAGAAATAACTTTGAAATTAATCACACATACGTGATAAAAAAGAATTGTTTCAAATATCCAAATTCAATAAGAATTAATTAAAATAACCATTATTAAATTCATTGATATAAAATTAAAATAAATTTACATAAAATTAATATCAAAAAATAATTTTATTTAATAAATTAAATAAATGAAATTTATGATCTCAATTAATATTCTTGTAATTTTCAAAATTAATCAAAAAATTATACATTTCAAAAAAAACCAAAAAAAATCAAAAATAGATAAATTTAAAAAAATTTAATCATGATTGACATTTATTTTATGAAATTTATTTCCTAAATTAATAAAAAAATAATTTTATTATTTTTCATAAAATGAAATAAAAAACATTTGAGGCATAATTTTTTTAAAAAAACACATAAATACCTTACCTAAAATTAACTAATTTTTCAATATTTTTTCGATATGAAAAACCATTAATTTATCATCCTTAATGTGATTAGAAATATGATAATGAGACAAAATTATATTATATTCACATTTTCATAATATTATTTAGTTCATTTTGCTACTAGATTGAGAACATACGAAAATTTATCTACATGAATCATTTCATTTTCATAAGAAAAATATCACCCATTTATCCCTTAATAAATTTCAACTTCATATCTTTCTCTAAAATTGAGGTGATTTTTTTCATGAATGAAGTACTAAAAGATCATAATATCCATAAATGGAATTATAAGTAATTTTATCTATCATTTTTTATCATTAGAATAAAACACATTATAGTATAGGTTATCCAATATGAATAAATATTAAAATAGTAATGTAATACATTAAAATCTAAAACATCATCCAATGTTCATCTAAAACAATTCCATAAATGTGAAGCCTTATATCCCTTCCAAAAATCAAAACATATAAGTATGGTTGATATGTTTATCCAAAAATATTTAACTTTTTTCCAACATAAATTATAAGGTTTCTCTTGATCCTCACATAACAAACATATAAATATCACCATTTTGTATTCTATTGAAAAAGGGAAATAACATGAATTACAATTAAAATAATTGAAATCACACAAAATTCGTCCTTACTATCATAAAACACATACTATTAGATATAAACCATATGTCAAATTTTTTTTTAAAATTCATCAATAACAGCATAAAACACATTTCTAAAAAATATTTTAATAGTTCTGAGGTCATCAATACTATCAACAATATTTATCGATATTGATAATATATTTTCCAAAAACCATTAATTTATCATCCTTAAGAACATTTTGTGGGTTAATATCCCTTAATTAAAAAAATAATTGTATAATTTATTCACTTTTCTAGTTCATCAACCCCATTTAACGTATTAAATAAAACCCTCAATGAAAGACATATATAGAATAATCCTTATATACTTAATAATTAAAATAACAAAACAACTAAATACAATATATAAATAACTCATTCATACTGTTTCCTTATAAAATAATTAAACAGTCTTCATCATCTTATACCTTAACACCTTTTTTCATTCACTTTTAATCTATAGTATCTTCATCACTATAAATATAATATTTAATCACACATGCGTGCTTATTTTATTCATGGTATATTCCCATAAGACTTCAATTTTTCTAAGGTCCATATATTCTACATTTAAAACATTAAACCATTCATAATACCTTTGTATGAACAATATTCTCATCCACTTCATTAGATAAACTCATAATTGTTTCTTTTCAGTTACTTGATTTAAGTCATTATTTTCCCAGTCGAATCATCATTTCATTTCAATGAGCCATTCAATTGAGGGCTTTATTCCAAATAATTGAAATATGGAAAACATAATTGACATTCCACTAGGTTAACCATCACCAAATATCCTAAAGAACCATTTCATTGTACTCATTCGTTAATATGAGTGTTTTTTATGGTAAAAATTGTTAGCCATGATTCTTTAAAACTAATTACGAATAATCACAACATCAGTTACTGCTGTTCTCATCAAATTTAGATAATCATCTATAAATTGACTTTATCATTCTTTATTAACCTAGTTCTTAATTCTTCATTCTATATCCAAAGACCAAAAATAATTGTGGTTGAAATTATTATTATAATGTAAAAACAGAGAGTTTGTACAATCATTTAGGAAGACTAAATCAATCCACCATTTATTCAATCATTAAAAACAACTGTTTATTCTAGATCATGAATAGTCATAATATATTTAAATCCATCTTTATGGTTCCAAAAGTGTTTTATAATTTCCAATGATTATCTTATTAGAGTGACAACCTAGGTGTGTATAATGTCCTATATTCATTCCCCAATTCCCGATAGGGTCAACATCAATATAGTTTTTCAGGGTTATTTTCCCAAGGATCATATGTTCCAACACCACATCCATTTATAATATCCATTCAAGAATGAAATTTAGTGGACAGAACTCACACTATCATTTGTCAAAATCCAGTATCTTTTTTATACTTTAACTCATATATGGACTCATCCTTTGAGATATACAGAGAAATATCATTACAATTATCTATATGGATATCACTAATTTTTTCACATCCTAGTTTCCAAATATTCAATTAAAATTTCCTATGATAACAATAATGTTGAAAAAGGATAATCACATATTTTTATTAATTAATTAAGATGAATATTAAATATATTACACAAAAAATTACTACTCTATAATGGAATACCCTACAAGAATACCATTCTTCATCCCCAAGGTAAATAAAACAAATGAATGGGTGAGCTCAAATGTATAGTAATGTTAAAAATGGGAGATATTGAAGAGTAACTCGAACATTATGTTATGATAAAATTGGAATGTCCTTTTAAAACTATAACTTGCATTAAAATGATTATAATCTTGTGTCATGGAATACATATTTGTGTTTCGTAATACAGAAATCATATAATAATAAATGAACTTGAGATATAAGGCCATAAAATTGGAATAAGGCATAGATTTATTGGGTACACATATGTATAAAACATTATTTCATATATACCCACAAATTTATTTATAACATGTCAGGCATCGGATAATAACCCAGGTACCTTCACTGTGATTGGGGTGAACTCTAATGTACCAACCTTCAGGATGGGGTTAACCACCTGTATAACATTTTTTTGGGATTGGGTTAACCACTTGTGTACCCTCTATGTTCATAAAATATTGATCATTTACCATTTTATTTGTGGTAGATATAGCCCTAATCCATCACGTAATTAAAATCATAAACATATAGGCCAAATGATTATAACAAATTCATCATATAGTAACTCTTGAAATAAAATGGGATTCAAAAACATATTATCACATATTAATCTATTGATAATGTACATGTTTGATAACAATTATATAATTTAATCATATAAAAACTATATAAAAAGCATGTTTCATAAGAATTCAATCATTTTATAACAGATAGAAGAGAAAAGGGTTTCATAAACATCATTCCATCATAAATATAAACCCATCTGATAAAAAATAAAAAATGTATCTTTGGATCATATCATTTAAAAAATAAATGTTACATCAATAGAATTCATATGAGATTGAAAATGATGTTTATAGTTCTTTTAAAAAAATTCCTTTGGAAAATATGTTTTTACTTTTGAATCATTTTTTAAAATATAAATTATTTTCTGAATTATTTCCTTTCAAAATATTTTTTATGAAATTATTATGTCCCAAATACTATAGAAATTTTTTTTTTAAAATATCATTGAAAAAATGTATAGGAATCATGGAATCACTTAGTGGTAATGATAGAAAAAAACACAATTCATGTATTATATGATAAAAAATAAACCATATACAAAAATTTCATTTTAAAACCACAAGGGACTGAAAAAACGTTTTAGAAAACCATTTTTAAAGCATTATTGTTTAAGAAAACACATTTCATACCCAAAAGTGAAAAAAAAATTATTTTATTATAATTATTTTAATAATTATCATAACTACTAATAGTGATAAATTAGTACCATTAGTAGTACATATAATTAAAAAATGGGATAATTTTTTTATAATTATTGAGATGTATATCATGATATTTTAATATTGGAGTCCTAATCACAAAATCTCTCGATAAAAAGTAATTTTCTAAGAGAAAAGTATTAACACTTTGGTTACATTTACTCCTAGTCCCCATGATATAATAACATTAAATAATACATAAATGATCATGACGATGAATCTATTAATGAAATTATATTTTAAAGAGATGTATATAATCCTCGTGAATGAAATTATTTAAATAAAATAATATACATCTCACTGATTGGTAATTTGGATAAAATATACATAATCCACTGTGAATTTTTGAACAAAATACCCCATGAAAGAGATATCCTCAAATCGATATATAAATTGAGGTATGTTTAAGGATTATAATAATAAAATACATCCATGTGTAGTGTATACAAATTATAAAATAAATTATTAGTGGATATGGAATGTCTCTTAAAGTAGTAAAATTTTTGATCGATATGCCTTACATTAAGTCTTCTCATCTATTGTACTCATTCAACTGTTATTTTCATCAGGTGTAATCCACAAGTTTTTACTGAATCCTTGAATGTACGGATTTAAATAAAAAAAATAAGTCTTATATGATGATGGTAATGAATTTGGGATGTGATTTGGTAAGTAATTGGTTGATCCAAATTGATTGAGATGTTTTAAGAATTGGAAAAATTGATATTCCTTTTAATAATGATGAGTTAATTAATTCATGTGAATACACAAGTGTATTAACTATTGGGAGTTAAATACTACCTCCAATTGCTCCAAATATGATAATTAAATGTCTATATGAATGATATGGTGGATTTAATCCTTTATCACACAATAAAACATATGTTTCAAATATCTCATTCTTTGAAATCTAAGTATCTAAATTTTTAACATTTTGGTTTTTCATGATGGTAAATAGTTTTCTATAGTTATTAATATATCCATTAAGACTAATTTATAGTGATAATTATTATATAACTTTATCCATTTTTTTAAATATGATATCAAATTATAAAATATAAATCAATTTTTTTAGAAATTAATTTTAATATCTATGAACATAAAATGTAAATACACAACATTAGCAATAATTGTACTAATAATGTTTTTACTATTTCACCGTCAATATATTCATTTTAATATAATTAAATTTCCACAAATGGGAAATTTTTCATATTTAATAATATTTTAATATAACTTTTATAAAGATAAGATTTATATTTGTATTCTATCATTTAGTAAAATATAATTTATTATAAAATATCATTTAAGTTAATTTATTATTATTAATTTAATTGAAATTTTAAAAAATTTAAAGACAATTATGGAATTATAATATATTAATTCCACACATTCTTATAATTGTATAATCTTATAACAAATAATTTATTACATTAATTTATTCACTTTTCATCACTTTTAGTATTTTTATTATTATTTATTTTCTATTATTGTTAACGAAATATTTAATGTATTCTAATTTTTTTAGAATTAAAACTAATTATTTAAAATTGAAAAACATATAATAAATTATAATGATAGAAAATACTAATTTATATTTCAAGAGGATATATATACAAATTAACATATGTAATTTTTCACATATCCTAACTCTTTATAGACATTAAAAGTAAGAAAAGTATCATTTTGTCTTTTCTGTTACAAAAAATTACATGTGGAAAATGAAGATGAAAGTGGAAAAAAATTAAAATATTTCAAAAAAATTGATGTTCAAGATCAATTAAAAAATAATTAAATAAAATTATATTAATATTTTTTTCCACTTTAACTCATTTTATTCTAGTATAACCCCTAGTAAAACCATTTTTACACAATTAACAACAATTATTTTTTACGGTATCCACTATTCATTTTGATAAAAAAATCATGTAAACATTATGATGAATTATAAATTATGTTAATTAAAATATAATCCAATTTTTCTTATTTCCAAAAAAATATGGAATAATTAATTTATAAATAATTTTTTAGACACAACAAGAAAGAAATGCTTTTAATGAGAAAACATTAAACATATTGAAAGGAATGTAAGTCCAAATTTAATATAAATTTTTTTAATATGTCCTAAATTGTACTATTGGATATTAAATTGATCAATCTTTATTATAAACGCATTTGAAAAACTTTTTTCTATTATAAATTAATCAATCTAACATGTGGTTTTCAATTAAAATATAGTAGTTACATTATTTATATAAAATTTGTATGAAATATAAAAATATAAAATATTAACCCTATGATAATTTTTATATTATGAATCAAAAATGATGTTCAATTTATATAATTTATTTTATAAAACATCCAAATATTAATTTTAAAATTATTATGAAAAAAATAAAACAAATCATATTTCTGTGAAAAATATTATTTTTAAATCATATAGATGAGATAATTAAAATGAAGAAATTTTTATCAATATATTAATTTATATAAAAACATTATGCATAATATTAATAATGTATTTATAAAATTTCAATCTTGTATTTTTAATTTATAACAACCTCGTAATAATATACACATATATTACATAACATTGGTCGAATACATAAAACATTATAAAAAGAGATTCTCCCAGATCGTACTAATATATTGACATTGGAAACATTGAAACATAAAAACGGTTACACAAGTGAGAAACATTATATACAACATGTTTCGTTAGGACTAGAATAATTATTTGACACATAAAATATAATATATATCTTCTTAACCTTTGGAAGGAATCATAAAATGGGTGAGATTAGATTCTCAGTAATGGTAAATAATTGATACATAAAACATAAATATAAGTACAGGGGCTTTTGAACATGAACATATCATTATAATATCATACCATGCATATCATTAGATCAGAAACATGAATCATGCCAAAATGATTAGATATTGACAATACATGAAACATAATGAAATATAGAACATAAGACATGAAATAACATAATAGGAATAAGACACAAAATTTTGGAATTCATAAAAATGGGATATCATTCCGTACAATACTAAATGGTTTGATAGAACTTATCCACACAATTCATGGGAACTGCACCTAATAGGTCTGACACCCCCACCACCCTCATTCAGTGACCTTTCCTTGTTAATGGTTGGGTTTTCCCAATATCTCATATTGGATTGGGTTTCCCCATCTCCACATAGTTGATTGGGTTTCCTCGTCCTTCACATGCTTAGTGACTACACCTTATCGGCAAGAAACACCATTATCCATAGTCGTAGTTCACTCATTATAGTCGATCATGATTCCCCATATTCTCTTAGGGTATCAGTCTAGTCTACATGATTCCAATTATTATTTTATTGGGTTCATAAACATCATATCATAATCCCATGAAATTAAATGGGTTAAAAAACTTTTCATCAAATCCTAACATATTTAAAAGGGATAGGTCTCCTAATCATTTAATCAAAGAATAAACTGTGAAAAGAACCGGCGTCAACAGAATATAACCCTTGGAAAACAAATGGGATTCATAAGAATCATTCTATAAAAACATAACCCATTTAATAAATGATATCAATGGAACCATTGAATCATTTATTATATGGGAATTATTAGTATAAATGGATGTCATATATGATAGAAAATAATATCGAAAGATATTCTGAAATAATAATCTAGAAAAATTTACTTTCTTTCTTTGAAATGTTTATTTAGAAAAAAACCCTTTAGAAAACATTTTCATTTATAAATTTTTTTGAATATAAAATGAATTTTGTAATTCATTTTTAATACATTTTCCTTCTAAAACATATAAAAGACTCATGAAATCATTTAGAAGACCATTTTCCTTTAAAACAAATAAAATAAGATTGAAAATGTTTTGACAATTGTTTCTATGAAAATAATTTTAAAACAAATAAATAATGCTTCAATAAGTTATGGAACCCATTTATAATAAAATTTATAAAATAAGAATAAAAATATTTAGGAAACCATTAATTTGAAAATGAATTAAAAACATATAAATAGAGAATGAGAAATTTATGGGAACTATTTTCCATAAATATAATTTTAAGAATATTTCCTAAAAATTAACATTATGAATATTAAAATATAATCTACACATAAATGATAGTGGGTAAATTTTTTCATTCCATACGAGCATAATATAACATTCCTTTTACACATTAAAAAGGGTTTAAAATTAATTTTTCCGAAAGCTATAAAAATATTCTATTGTAAACATTCGTAAAAGAAAATGTGGGTTAATGTTTATATTAAAGTCTATATAAGTGAATAATATTCTTTAAATCCATTTTTTCAAAACAATTCATTGAAGGAAACATAGATTTACATAAGAGAGAGGTAAATTCACTCTTTCTTAGAAAAGAGACATTCCATACCATATCATGTAAAAAATAGTTGAAATTTAGTTCCATTACATTGATATAACATGAATAATAAGATATTGATAAATATAATAGTATTTCATGAGATATGGATCATAGTATTTCATCAATAGGAGCATAATAAAAAATCTTTTTAAATGGTGTGATTTTAGTCAAAAATTGTGACCAATTTAATAACATTGGATCATAAAAAATAGATATAAAAAAATTTCTTATAGGTGAACATATAATAAAAATAATTTTATTCATTATGTAATTTTTAAATGTAATTATATATACCTGACTAATAAATATATGTATATATCATGGCATCTGTCTCGAAGTAGGAAGTTCAGACAATATCACTTTACTGATTATGTAACTTTTGAAACATAGACCTTGTGAAATAAATAACCTAAAAAATATATTTAAAACCCCATGAATCAAATTATATGAATCCTATAATATATATATGGGATGCATACACACCAAAAAAGAAATTTGTGATGATTAAATAATGTATAATAAGAAATTAAAAATTGAGATGAAAATACCCTCACATTTTTTATTAACTCTCATTATACATGTGCAATACTTTATTATAGTAATTTTACTTTTATTATAAATATATTAATGAAAAATATGATTCTATATAATACCATATATGAATTTATTATAACATTATACTACCGTATTATTATCAGTTTCATGTAATGGTTACTGTTCAGGTAGTATGAGCATTGTTTTTCCCTTGTGTCTTTATTTTTTTATATCATTATTCCTTGTACATATGTCATGATTTAAAAAATGTAAAAAATGATAAATTCTCATCAATATTTTGTAAATTTTTATTGTAAAAATATATTCAATAAATAATTATGAAATGGAATATAATGTTGATGGAAATGGTTGTATGAACATATGCATGAACACTACTTCAATTTTATTTACATATTAAAAGAATTAAAGTAAATGATATATATATATATATGTATATATGTATATAATATCATTAAATTAGAATTATTATTTCGTATATATAACATAAGTTCACCAAAAATATCCTTAATATAATTCAATTAGTGTTTAAATGAATCGCATCGCTTTGAGGGGGCGACATTCCACATTTCCTCAAAAAAAAATTGTCATATTTAAACATGATGTAATGAATAAGGTTATGTTCTAAAAAAATTAACTAATCAAAAATAAATTATAAATAATATATATATATTATATAAAAACATTTTTCATAATAATTTCCACCATGGATGATAGTTAAGAAAAAATTAACAATCATCATTTTGGGGGTGGTAGTCCATCACACACATAAAAATTTGGTTCGTCACCCTTAAAAGAGAAGCATGTGTAATTTTTTGTTGAATAAATTGAATAAAAATATTAAAATATTGGAAAACCTATAGTTTTAATATAAACATGAAAAAATAATAGTTTTTGGAGTGAATATTGGATATGAAATACAGGACCATGATGGATGGTGTTACCTCTTAATCGGGTAACTCCTTGTGGTTTTGAGAAAAGTGATTCCATGGAAGTCTTTCATTCAATGAAAGTATTAAAGGAGAAATGTAGGGTTAATAAAAAGTTTTTTTTAAATATATTTTCTTATCCTTTTTTGATAGGTGTGAGGGAGTGGAAGAGGTGGTGGCCTTTTATTGGGATGGGATAGGACATCGTTTGTATTTTTTAAATGCATTTTAGGTGTAAAGTATTTTTTTACAATAAATGTCATAAAATAACTTAAAATATTATTATTCTAAATTTTATGGCTTAAATATGTGAAAATATTGGTTGTTCAAAACATTTCTAGGTCATTTGGACTGTTAAGGTTAAGGTTAATTCCTTTTTTAGACTTAATTTGGTCTTAATCACTGTAATTAATTTAAACTGCATTCACTAATAATTATGGTAAATCATAATTTGACCATATAATAAATTATAATTTTCACTTATTACCAATATGTAACCAATTTATAGAAATTACAATCATATATTTGGCATAATTAAATTTAAATTTATGCATAGAAATGTTACAACAATGCAGGTTTTTGAAGTAAAAACGTTCAAAAGTTTGCAATGTTTGTATATCCAATTTCGTGGTAAAATATATTAAAATAATTTAATTATATTAATAGATTAATAAATTATCTAATATAACATTGAATCATATTAATGTTTTAATTTAACATTATAATTAAATTTTTTAAATGATTCAATTTTGAACTAAAAATCTATATTCTTCTCTAATCATTAAAAAATTAAACTTCCCTGAGAAATAATTAAAAAATTACCTAAACTAATTATTTTTTTCTGATTTAAAAGATTACATTTATTTTGACTTTTTCAGTCTATGATAGGATTAAAAATTGGATTTAATATTTGGTCTCTATTAAAAAGTTGTATAAATTCCATATAGGTTTTTAAGAATAAAGTATGGTTTGTTCAATTAATATTTATTTAAAATCTATAGGATGAATATAAAAAATATTCAATATATAACTTATATATTAAATTAATATCATGAAATTTTTTTAAGTAATTTAATTTATTATGGTAAAGTAAATTTTTAGGTATAATAATATTTTATATTAATATCAATCGGTTTTCATTTTAAATTATAAATATTTTTTAACCAGTGAATTCATTTTATATTGGTGTAAACCATTTTTCTTCATATGTTTTTTCAACATTTTAATAAAAACTAATTTAAGAACTATATTATATTAAATAAAATAATTTTATTCCCTAAACCATTATATTTTCTGGTTACGAAATCCATTTAGGAATATCATTATTTCATGTAATTCAATATATCCTCGTTGTTCCATATAGATCAAACAAAAATTCATGATTTATATAGCACATGATTAAATATGATTTTCATCTAATATATGCAAAACGATGTGTTTTAATAAAAAATAAACTTTTATATTGTTTCATGAAATGAAAAATATCAATAAAACTAAATTAATTTGATAAAATGTATTTTACAAGATATAGAAGGGTTAAATTCTAGCTAACTTTAAAGGTCTTTTTCCCACATAATTTATCTATGATATCAAAGGCCTAGTACTGGAAATAATTAATCCAACATGTAAAAATCAATACTAACACTTCAATTAAAAATTGAATGTTGGAACCATAACGGTTACCCAAAGTAACATATTACATTGTCTCCTTGTTGGAGAACCGAGTTTGGGAGTGATGATTGGACATTGAGGAGTAGGATAAATGATTCTAAGTATTTAATGAGGTCATCAATCAGAAACAATTGAATGATCAAATTAATGTTTTGGGCCTCAAATTCATAAATATGATATGATATAAAAGGCTGCCAGTTTAACAAAAATTAACGTTTTAAGACAAAAAAAATTTTAAATAATTAACCAAACATTGAGTAATTCATTCATTCACCAAAAATATAAGTAAATATAATTTTTGGATACATCCCTATAATCAAAATATTATTCTCTGGTTGTGCATTTAACTATTTCTAATCCATCCATTTCTTCTTGAGATGGATGCCCAAAAATTAACATTGATTCCTAAATTACTAAAATAAACGATTATCAAATCATAAAGAACATTAAATAATGTAATGTATAACTATTTTCATTAACTATTATTCATAATATATATTTCTAATACATTAATCTCTAAACATAAAAAGTAACACTATTGGTTCATATTTATTTATCAAAATATTTACTCATTCATTGGGACACCACATAGGCCAATGGTAGGCATGAAACACTTATAATCATTCGTTCGTTAGGCCACAACATACAACCTTACGATACATGATTTGTTGTCCCCCGACATACATGATTTCCTTTTCTAAAACCATAGTAATTCAATTTTCCAAAAAAAATTATGGATAAATTTGAAATAATTTTAATTTCTAAATATCGATTTAGCGATGTTTTTCAATATAATCACAATACATAAATACTTCCTCCAATGATCAACACTAAATATTCCTGAATGTTTGACTTTATAACGCTTCTAAAATCTGAAAAATACATTAAAATAGAATGATATTCATAAAATTTTCATATCATTTATTACCAAAATATCACAAAGTAGCCCTTGGTTGCCACATTAGAAACACTTGAATACAGTAATCAAGTATTCTATTGAAATGGAGTAGTGACCTGAATATACTTTAATCATTATTGAAAACTTGCATGTTTCATTATTCCAATATATATTAAATCTATTCCTTAAATATATAAATGTTGTATAATATCGGAATGTTAGCATAACAACCGATAAAAATGACATTAATATGTTCCAAGGTAATTATTTTTATCCAATTTACTTTTTAATATTCCAAATATGATTATACAAACTTAATTATCTTTATAGAAGTAGCACATTATGTGTTTTTTTAAAGCCCCGACCATAAACCATACTTAATATTGAATTAAATGAATAATTCACATTGAGTATCTTTTTATGGTTTAGAGTTTTAGGGAATTGGGATATAACTATTACATCTCAAAAGATTACAAAGTAGACACTTCTACTAAGTTCCGATAAAATAAAAACTCTTAAAAAGAAACATCTATAGTTCCATGTTTATGAAAACATGACTTTTCCATGATCCCATCATTGACCCTATTCCATATTATGTAATGTTAATAACATTTCAAAAAAACTTGGGGTGAGCATAAAAATCTCAGTAAGGGATACACATAGAACGAAAACTATTAGTTTTACAAAACAACAAGTAAACAATGTATACTTTAACAAAGTAATACCTTTCACATTTATGAAGAAGTAATAACACTTCACTGAATAAAAGATCATTACTTACCCTTTTTTAATCAAAATATTACTATAAAACCAATATAAAGAACACATAACATATTAAGGTAACTTGGGACATAAACTTACATAAATTAAATAACCATACGGTCGACTTCCACACATATCACATAATGAAATAGCCATACGGCCGACTTCCATACCCAATGCATTGGAGGTTATAACGTAACCACCTATCCTGGTATTCACGGCACCACCGGTCATACGGTTTATCACGTAACCACCCGTCAAATGTACAAGTACCATTATAAAATCAAAAGACATAAAACAAATATAATGGAAATAAAACATTTCCACACATTGATCACAATATATCACTTAAATATAGTGACATAACAAATCCATTATAAAAACCATTTTCAATACCAAAATATATAATAGAGTATATGGTATTTATATGATTTTAAAAACATTACGTCTTGTTGAGGAAGCCAAAGACAAAATAATACTTGCGGCGGTGGAAAAGGTCATTTTCACTGCGTACGTTAAAAGAAACAGCCATTTTTTTGTTTTGTAAAACGCTTCAAAGAAAAAGATTCCTTTTGTATAAAATTAATAGTAAAAGGGGTTTATACATCGTAATAAAGAAACTCTTGTATTAGAACAATATATGCCTCAGGGAAAGGATATTTAGATGAAGTCCCTTACAAAGATGTTATCCTTGGATTAAGGATAAATAAATTACACAATTATGTGTGACAAACGAATACACCAAATATAAGTGGATATTAAGTGTAAAACAATAAGAGGATATTCATACAAATTTATAGAATGACATATTCAAGGATTATATGTTTATCCCAAAGAATCAAAATTGGGTTAAGAAGTTCCCTTGCAAAAAATTTGACAGCCTAACGGCGTCACTTCAAAATTGAAAAAATGAGTTGATGAGAAATAAAAAGGGTAACTCATCACTTGGACATAAAATTTACATCATTAAGGATATAGAAGAACATATCCCACTATTAAAATATGTAAACTAAAATACCCATAAAAAGAAGTCTTTTAAAAAGAGGAGGGTGAAAGGTTCCCTTACCGACTTGGGTATCTTTCGAAACATACACCCCATGAAAGAAGGAAAATACAACATTGATGTAAATAATAATAAACGAAATTATATTCCAAAAATAGTAGAATGATGGGTAGTACATATACCACTCAATGGAAATGGTGGAAAATGTAGCATAAATCTCACGAGAATAAAAGTGAGATGAAAAATCCCTTATGAAAAATCGGTAGCCTAACGACGCCACTTAAAACTTCCAAAAATGGATTGATGAGATAAAATAGTGTCTCACATCATATTAACATAAAATTTTCAGCAATAGGAATATAAAATAACATCCCCCAACATAACAAAGATGAGCTTAAAATAAGTGAAATAAAGGAGAGTACATAAAAAGAAAGAGAGAGGTTAGATCTCTTACGAAAATTCGGCAGCCTAAAGGCGCCACTCAAAACATCCAAAATGGATTGACGAGAGAAAATAGGGTCTCTAATCATATGAACATAAAAAATTACCATAAGAGTAATATAAAATAACATCCCAATCATATGAAATATTAGCTTAAAAGGAATGACATAAAAGAGTGTACTTAAAAAGAAAGAGAGGAGTAGGATCCCTTACCTCAAGTCCAACTTGTCTTGTTCATTTCTTTATATTCCTGAATAATACACATTGGTCAATTTATAATTTCTTAAGGACCTCCCTTAAATATTATTATTCAGTTCATATAACATATTATAATGTTATAATAATTGTTTAATAATGTTAGTTCATATCATATGTTTTTGCTGATGTTTGGTTCATGAGTAAAAAATGAACTTGATTTAAAATGATTGTCCATGTAGTTATAAGTAAATCATTTCCAGAATAGTATTAATAATTAAAATATCATATATATATTTTAAATATTCATTTTATACTATTCCATAACATTTTTAGACAAAAAAATTAAAAGAACCGTTTATGGAGACGGTAGGCCGTACGTATGCATGAACGCTACTTTCATTTTTTTTGTCATATTAATGGAATTAAAAATAAATGAGATATATATATATATATATTACAATTGAAGTATCATATATATGTTATATAGGTCACATATGTTAATTAATTTTATTCTTTATACATTCCATGCATTGCATGAACGAGTCACATCACTTGAGGGGGCGATAGTCCACACTTCCTCATATGAAATTATCGCATTTGCATAAAATGAAAAGAATAAAGGTATGTTTTAAATTTAAAATAAATAATCATAAAGTAAACATAAATAACAAATATATCATATATAAAATACATTGACATCATAATGGCCACCTTTAAAGGTGTTAAAAGAATATTGAACAATCATCATTTCATGAGGCAATAATTCTCCATCCACAGAAACAGTATGTTCTTTAACCATTAGATGAGGGTTTGTGTAGGTGTAGCTATAATAATTATCATAAAAACATAATAGTATATTTCAGATACTGTTTTTGTTACAAAAGAAATGAATTAATACAGTTTAGGGGGTGGGAGAAGCAAAATAAAAAATAAGAACACAAGGGAAGACAATACCTTTAAATCAGGTAACTCTTTTTGATTTGAGCTCAAAGGATTCCTTGGAAAGACTTCTTACCAAAGTGAGTCTTCTAGGACTAAAATAGGTATGTGGAGAGACAAAATGGGTTGGGTTTGGCTGAGCCAAAGGAATGAGAGGTGTGGGAACAGTGGTAGAGGTTGGGGCCATTTATAAGAGGAGAGGAGGGGCACTTTTGGAAAGTCTTGAAAAGAAACATTATTATAAAATGTTTTTCGGATTTTAAAGGTCCCAAAATTATATGTTTCGAGGATAAGGTTATAATAGTTCGAAATAAATACATTATTAGGTTTTTTACCTGTTTAGGTCTTAGATTTTACATTATCTATTTATTTTATTTAAATCGTTAAATAATGAGGTAATCACCGCATCATCATGGCGTCATAAATAATTTAATTTATTTAATGTCTAAAAATTATAAAAAATATATCATGATGTGGGAAATATTTTTATCTTTCTAATGAATATTTATAGTAAAAAAATATGACTTTTATAACCCCCTATAATTTTTTTTAGTAAAATATCACATTTTTTGACATTTAATTTTAACTTTATATAAAAGTTATTAATGTAATTTTCCTACCAAAGTGGATCCATGGGGTCCCCAAGTTAACCCATGGATTTTCATGGTCTGACATGACTCATCCAATAATGTTAGGACATGTGTCAAGGTCATTTCATATTATTAAAACATTATTTTTCCTTAAATTATACTAATTACGTCTAATCGCGATTAAAAACATAAAAGTTAATATTCACCAAGAAATTATTTTAATCCCATTGAACCAAATTTTACTTTCTAATGAATACCATGTATGTCAGATTTTTGAGATTCAAAACATAGAGGTGGATAATTTTCATTTAAATGAAAAATTAGTTTTTTATGTACCCCTTAGTGGATTAACTATTCATTAAAAATTGAGGTTTTTTAGAAAAATACCAAAAATTACCCCTAAGATATATTTGATATTCCGAATTCAAAAATGATGCTTAATTTACAAAATTCAAAACATATAAGTCACATAAATTAATTTTAGAATTAATTCCCGCTATCAGAACAAATATCGTGTTTTTATGAAACAATATATATCAAAATATTGACACTAGTTTAAGTCAAATTTCAAAGTGAAATTAATTCCAATGACAACTTTTGGATTAAATGGTAAAAATATATTCTAATTTATCTTTAAAACCAATTCAAAATATAATATAATAATATAAATAAATTAGATTAAAAAGTGCTTTTGAATTAAAATACCACATTTTTCACTATTCATTAAAAATGATCTTTATCGGAAAAATTCCAAAAATTTACACAAAGTAAATTTTGATGTCCCGATTCTAAAGAATAATTTTATTTTGTCATATATAACACATAATATTTTCAAGAAGTGGATTTAAAATAGGTTCTCCATCAAAAGGTAGTTAATCAAGATTTTAAAGAATATTATAATTTTTACGCTTAAAATTAGATTCATTCACATTTTTAATCCTCTAACATTAATTGAAAAAAGTAAAAATATTTGAAAAACATATAAAATCAATTTTTCATTTAGATATGTTCATTCCCGCCATTACAACGACTAGGTGTAAACTACAATTTAAAATAAAATTATTTTATTATTAGAGTGCAACGTAAGATTTCTAAGGAACTCGTTATTACGTATTGGGTAAGCCATTGAGCATAGAATTACCTTTAAATTAATATTAAAATTTTGTTCAAAAAGAGGGATAAATGAAAAAATATCATCTTCTTTATTTACCTGGGGTGTTATATCCTTCCCCCCTTTTGGGAATTGCAACCTTGCAATTTTAAAATTGGGATCAGAAATATCATTGAAAGTCCCACATCAGAACAAGATTTGGTAAAACAATCACTTTAAAAGAAAGAAAGAGAAGTACAAAGGTCACCCGAGTTAACCGATACTAGGATTCCATGTAGGAAAACATGGATATGGAAGAAAAAGAAAAGGGTCATGTTCTGAGGGAGAGTGATAGAAAACATGTTTAGGAGAAAGTTAACAACAATAAAATCAAAAACCTGTGGTGGGTTAAACGATATTTGATTCCCTAGTAGGAAAGGTTAATTGACAACATTTCTGTTTTATTTAATTTTCATTGAGGAATTTATTTTTGATCTTAAGGAAACATACTTACTTGTCTTGTTGACTTTCAACTTATACTAGATTTCTTACAAAAACACATACATTCCCCAAATGATGAGTATTTAAGAAGACTTATTCACATTAAGAGTACTATAATCAACTTCTAGAGAATCACCTTATCCAAAAAAGAGAACTATATATTTCCCATGACTTTAGACCCTTACCAAAACCAAAATTGTTAGAACAAGATCAGATAATCAAAAAAAAGATAACCCTTTATAAAAAAAAAATCTATTCTTAATCTCCAAAATTTGTCCAATAAAACCCAAAGTTCAACGAGGACCATTCGATAAACAATTTTTCCATAAAATTATTCAAAGTAAACCAAACTAAGATTGAATCGCAATGTTTTCAAGAATTTAGTCACATAGTCTTCCAAGGTACAAATTATAACTTATCTCCAAATAACATCAGTTGCTCTAAAAGTCTCATATTGAAAAGTAATTAACCTAATAACATATCCTCCATGAGAGGTTAATAGTTTCCATAGATAACCCAAAATCAACTTACTATTAATTCATAAAATCATCTAACTAGAAAGAATAAGTCATACTAACTAGGTAATTCACGTAGTCCACTGGTAGGCGATAAATACCAGTCACACTTTGGTTGTGGGTTCGATTTCCACAGCTTTGTCCGACGCAATGGGTTGTCACATGGTCTACGTGTTGTCCTTTTTATAAAACTCCAAAAATAACCCTAACATGTTTTAACCTCAATAGTTCCCTTATACCTATCATTTTCATCCAAATTCATTACAATCTCAACATCTTAATTCTTGAAGTCTTATTTCACCACCATAAAATAAAATGATTCCCAAAATGAATAACAGCATACATTGATCATCGCGTCCATTCGGTTTTATCGTCATCTTGTTCACATAGGTAGAAGCCCCATGAATTACAATAATTATTTAGAGATCCTTCAAAATCATTTTCTTCCTCCATCCAAATGCACCTTGTACAACATGGGTCATATGGGTGTTCACAGAAAAACAGTTATGGAAAATAATCATGTATGACATATAATTCCAAAACATCTGATAAAACATGATTTCTATAAAATAGTCGGACATAATTTGAGTTGAAACATCCTATTATTGGTCCTTTTAAAATACCATAAGTATGTGCTAAGAGACTATATTTCAAAGGAATTTATAAATAGGTTGTGCAAGGGTCACCTTCCTAAGAACCATTTTTAAAATCATAATATGCTTCAAATTCTAGTGATAAGGTAAAATATTTTAAAATACTTTGATAATATTTATCTTTCTTGAAAATATGAGAATATTTCGAAAATAGTATTTTTCTAAATACAGCCCAGGAACCACGATGATAACGAGGTATAGTGGAGGGGTTTGATATCTCAAACAACTGTTTGCATGTGAGTTCTATGCTAGAAAAGGATTCACAATCATCTGAGCTTGACTTTGCAATAATTATTACAAGCATGTCATCAGGAAGAGAAAGGAATGTCATTTGAGATCCTCTCCTTCCATTTGTAACTGTCTTTATTTGACCTGAAAAATGTAATAAAACAAGGATTTAACTGAAATAATAGATATAGGGACTAAACATGTGTCTATCAAAAACTCCTAATCCCTAAAGTTGTCTAAACCGACCTCTAATACCAACTATAAGGCCCCTGCCTAAAACCATACTTAATATTGAATTAAATGAATAATTCACATTGTGGATCTTTTCTTGGTTTAGAGATTTAGTGAATTATGACATAACTATTACATCTCAAAAGATTACAAAGTAGACACTTCTTCTAAGTTCCCATAAAATAAAAACTCTTAAAAATAAACATGTCTAGTTCCATGTTTAAGAAAGCATGACTTTTCCTTGATCCCATCCTTGACCATATTCCAGATTATGTCCTGTGAAAAACATTTCCAAATGAAATTAGGGTTAGCAAAAAAACCTCAATAAGGGTTACATAAAGAACGAAAACTATTATTTTTACAAAACAACATGTAAACCATGTATACTTTATCAATGTAATACCTTTCACCATTATGAAGTAGTAAAAACTCTTCACTGAATAAAAGATCATTACTTACCCTTTGTAACCAAAACATTACCATAAAACCCATACAAATAACAAATAACATATAAAGGTAACATGGGACATAAACATACTTAAATGGAATAACCATACAGTCGACTTCCACACATATCACTTGATGGAATAGTCATACGGCCGACTTCCATACCCAATTCATTGGAGGTTATAACGTAACCACCCATCCTAGTATTCATGGCACCACCTGTCATATGTTTTATCACGTAACCACCTGTCAAATGTCCAAGTACCATTATAATATCATAAGACATTAAACAAATATAATGGAAAGAAAACATTTCCACACTTTGATCACAATATATCACTTAAATATATTGACTTACCAAATCCATTATAAAAACCATTTTCAATACAAAAATACATAATAGAGTATATGGTATTTATTTGATTTTAAAAACATTGCAGCTTGTTGAGGAAGCCAAAGACCAAATAATACTCGCGGCGGTGAAATAGGTCGTTTTCACCGCGTACGTTAAAAGAAACAATCCTTTTTTCTGTTTTGTAAAAAGCTTCGTAGAAAAATATTAGTTTTTTATAAAATTGAATGTCAAAGGGGTTTATACACCGTATAAAAGAAAGTCTTGTATTAGAACAATATATTCCTCAATGAAAGGAGATTTAGACGAAGTCCCTTACAAAGATGGTATCCTTGGATTAAGGATAAATCAATTACACAATTATTTTTGAAAAACGAATACACCAAATATAAGTGGATATTAAGTGTAAAACAATCATAGGTCATTCAAACATATTCATTGAATGACATATTCAAGGAATACATGTTTATCCCAAAGAATAAAAATCGGGTTAAGAAGTTCCCTTGCAAATAATTTGACAGCCTAACGGCATCACTTCAAAATTCAGAAAATGAGTTGATGAGAGATAAAAATGGTAACTCATCACTTGGACAAAAAATTTACATCAATAAGGATATATAAGAACATATCCCAACATTACAATATGTAAATTAAGTGACCCAATAAAAAAAGTCTTTTAAAAAGAGGAGGGTGAAAGGTTCCCTTACCGACTTGGGTATCTTTCGAAACGTACACCCCATAAAAGAAGGAAAATACAACATTGATGTAAATAATCATAAAAAAAGTATATTACACAAAGAGTAGAATAATGGGTAGTACATATACAACTCAAATGAAATGGTGGAAATTGTAGCATAAATCTCACGGGAATTAAAGTGAGATGAAAAATCCCTTACGAAAACTGGGTAGCCTAACAACGCCACTTAAAACTTCCAAAAATGGATTGATGAGATCAAATATAGTCTCTCGTCATTTTAACATAAAATTTACAGAAATAGGAATATAAAATAACATCCCCTAACATAAAAATGTGGAGCTTAAAAGAAGCGACATAAAGGAGAGTACTTAAAGAGAAAGAGAAAGGATGAATATCGTACGAAAATTTGGGAGCCTAACGGCGCCACTCAAAACATACAAAATGGATTGATGAGAGAAAATAGGGCCTCTCATCATATGAAAATACATAATTAAATTAAGATTAATATAAAATAACATCCCAATCATAAGAAATATGAGCTTAAAAGAAATGACATAAAATAGTGTACTTAAAAAGAAAGAGAGGGGTAGGATCCCTTTCCTCAAGTCCGACTTGTCTTGTTCGTTTCTTTATATTCCTGAATAATAAAATTTGGTCAATTTATAATTTATTAAGGTCCTCCTTTAAATATTATTATTCAGTTCATATCACATATTATAATTTTATAATAATTGATTCATAATGTTAGTTCATATCAGACGTTTTTGCCGATGTTTGGTACATGAGTAAAAAATGAACTTGTTTGAAAATGATTGCCCATGTAGTTATAAGTAAAAAATTTCCAGAATAGTATTAATGATTAAAATATCATATATATCTAGTAAATATTCATTATATACTATTCCATAACATTTGGAGACACAAAAAATGAAAAGCACCGTTCATGGAGACTGTAGGCCGTACGTACACATGAACGCTACTTTCATTTTTTTGTCATATTAATGGAATTAAAAATAAATAAGATATATATATATATATTATAATTAAAGTATAATATATATGTCATATAGGTCACATATTTTCATTAATTTAATTCTTTATACATTCCATGTATTGAATGAATGAGTCACATCACATGAGGGGGCGGTAGTCCACACTTCATCATATGAAATTATCGCATTTGCACAACATGCAAAGAATAAAGTTATTTTTTAAATATAAAATACAGAAGCATATAGTAAACATAAATACCATATATATCATATATAAAATATAGTGACATCATAATGGCCACCATTAACGGTGTTAAAGTAATATTGAACGATCATCGTTTCGTGAGACAGTAATTCTCCATCCACAGAAACAGTATGTTCTTTAACCATTAGATGAAGGTGTGTGTAGGTGTAGCTCTAATACATCTCATAAAAACAACCTAGTATATTGAACATACTGGTGTTGTTACAAAATAAATTAATAAAAAGAGTTTATGTGGTTGGAGAAGCAAAATAAAACATAAAAAGACAAGAGAAGACACTACCTTTTAATCGGGTAACTCTTTTTTATTTGAGCTCAAAGGATTCCTTGGAAAGAATTCTACCCAAAGTGTGGCTTCTAGGAGTAATATAGGGATATGTAGAGATAAAATGGGCAGGGGCTTTCTGATCCAAAGGCTTGAGAAGTGTCGTAACAGTGGTAGAGGTGGGGGTCTTCTATAAGAGGAGAGGAGGGGCACTCTTGGAATGTCTTGAAAAGTAACATTATTATAAAATGTTTTACGGATTTTAAAGGTCCAAAAATTATATGTTTCGAGTATAAGGTGATAATAGTTTTAAATACACATATAAAATTGGTTTTTGACAAGTTTAGGTCTTAGATTTTTCATTATGTTTTCATTTTATTTAAATTGTTGAATAACGAGGCAATCAATGCATCAACATGGTGTCATAAATAATTTACTTTATTTAATGTATAATAATTATAAAAAAATATCATGATTTATGAAATAATTTTATCTTTCTAATGAATATTTATAGTAAAAAAATATGACTTTTATAACCCCCTGTATAAATTATTTTAGTAAAACAATACATGGTTGTGACATTTAAATTTTAACTTTAAATAAAAAGTTATTAATGTCATTTTCCTACCAAAGACGATCAATGGGGTCCCCAAGTTGACCCATGGATTTTCTTGGTCGGAAATGACTCATCAAATAAGTGTAGGACATGTTTCAAGGTCATTTCATATTATTAAAATGTTACTTTTACCGTAAATTACACTAATTACCTCTAATCGCGATTAAAAACTTAAAAATTACTATTCACCAAAAAATTATTTTAATCCCATTGAAATACATTTTACTTCTTAATTAAAATCATGTATGTCTGATTTTTGAAATTCAAAACACAGAGGTGGTAAAATTTCATTTAAACGAAAAATCAGTTTTTTTAAGTACCACTTAGTGGTTTCACTATTCATCAAAAATTGAAGTTTTTTCAGAAAAATACCAAAAATTCACCCTAAGATATATTTGATATTCGGAATTCAAAAATGATTTCTATTTTAAAAATTCAAAACATATAAGTCACATTAATTAATTTAATAATTAATTCCCACTGTCAGAACAAATAGCGTGTTTTTATGAAACAATATATATCATAATATTGACACTAGTTTAAGTCCAATTTTAGAGTGAAATTAATTCCAATGAACACGGTTAGATGAAATGGTAAAAATATATTCTAATTTCTATTTAAAACCAATTCAAAAGATAATCCAATCATATAAATAAATTATATTAAAAAGATTTTTTGAATTTAAATACAACTTATTTCACTATTCATTAAAAAATGAACTTTATCGGAAAAATACCAAAAATTTACACAAAGTAAATTTTGATGACCCGATTCTAAAGAAGAATTTTATTTTGTCAAATATAACACATAAAATTTTCAAAAAGTGGATTTAAAAGTGGATCTCCATCAAAAGGAGGTTAATCGACCTTTTATGGAATATTAGAATGTTTACGCTTAAAATTGGATTCCTTTGCATTTTTAATCCTCTAACATTTATTTTAAAAAGTAAAAATATTTGACAAACATATATAATAATTTTTTAGTTAGTTCTGTTCATTCCCATCATTACAACGGCTAGTTGTTAACTACCATTTAAAATAAAATTATTTTATTATTAGAGTGCAACGTAAGATTTCAAAGGAACTCGTTATTGCGTATTGGGTAAGCCATCGAGCATAGCATTCCATTTAAATTAATTTTAAAATTTTATTCACAGATACGGATAAATATAAAAATTTCATCTTCTTTATTTACCTGGGGTGTTACAGTTATTGTACCTTAGTCAAAATATAAACATTCCATTAAATTAGGATACCATCCCATAATGAACATTCTACATAAACATGGAAATACCGACTGAAAAACCCCATACAAACATTCCGTGTATATTTAATTGTACATATAACATAATTATGAAATCCAAATACATAAAAACATTTTTTATTCCAATTCATCCATAATCTATTAAGAATCTATCTCATTCTATTACATAATATCTCTTTCCTTTCACATTTAATTTTTAGTATAGTATTTATTAGTAATGTTTTGATTTCATGAACCACCATGTTGATTCTTTTTAAGATCATTCCTCATAGGACATTGAGATTCATGATGACCATTTATTCAACACTTAAATCAGTTATCATTCATGATGTATTTGGTAGGATAATAGTATCATTAATTTTATAAACAAAAATACTTCTTTTTACAATACAGACTAATTTTTTAGGTCATTGGTTTCCAAAGTCAAAACATCTTCTTGTTTCTCAAAGTCATTTAAATAGATGATATATTCCACAGTAATGAAAAAAAATAAAACCCGGTCTTCTTTTCTATATAGTCACCATTACCAGATCACTCAGTGAAATCATTACTTTTCTTCCTTTGTGAGTTCAAGAGATAGTTAAGGTCCACATTATTGATCATGTTACATGAAAATAGTTTAGGTACGCTCACAACATCCATCACTCAAGTTATCATACCATTTTACTTCTTAAAAATAAAGATTCTGTCATATTTAATGTTAATACAATTCGTTCTGGTTCCCTCTAATGGATAAAACATGGATGAATTGAGTAAGATATGATTATAAGGATGAATAATCACATAATATTAAAAACAACTTATATAATATATCATTCCTGAATATTTTATAGCATAGGTATATCCTATGTTATTCATATCCAACATATATATGTCCTTTTGGATGTTTCGTGTAGTGTTTGTGAATTTCATATGCATATTCCCTAGGATTTTCAAACCAAGTGTGCAACAAGGCCTGGTATCCTATACCAAATTAAACCAAGTTATAACCAAAACATTTTATTAGAGTTTTTATTCTAATTCACTTATCTAGAAGATGTAAATCAAGATGAAGTATCTAGAAAAAGATATATTTCTATGAAACCACATACTCTATCATTTCCAAAAAACTCTAGGATGTTTTTCTGCACTATTTATTATCCTTAGACATGTCTCTAGAGTTGTCCATAGGGTTATTAGCAATGTTTTCTCATACATTATTCTAAATTAAAATTAAACCATTTCTCTGATACCAACGATAAAAACCTAATCATATAGTACATATACATTATATAATTTTTTGGAATACATAAAGCATTAAACAAATAGTCACCCAATTATTGTTTTAGTCTAGTTCCTCTCGAAACTTGGAAACATAAACACTAGTATATATGTGAGCTAAATTAACCCCCAATAGGTTCATAATGACTATAACCCTTCATAGGAATGTTAAACATAATATATATCTTCATAACCTATGGAAGAAAACATAAATGGGGAGATCTCATATGGCGAGTAAGTGTAAATAAGGGAGGAATTTAAGCATAATTATAATAATAAGGATATAAAAACATGATAATAACATTATATTACAATAACATATATATTATAAGATAAAAAACATGACTCATAGAATAATCAGGTATTTTCACAAGACATTAACTATAATGAAATAAGGAAGATAATCCCTGAAATCATATCGTAGTAATAATATATAGAAATTTGGATTTCATAAACATGTGATATCATTCCCTTTACGGTAATAATCATTAATATTTCTTATCAACACCCTTCATGGGAACTGTACATACTTCGTGTGACAAACCACCATCCCAATTTGTATTCATTTATAGATAAGGGATCAAGATTCACCATCATTCCATATTGGATAAGGTTCTCCATATTCCTAGATTGGATCAGGTTTATCCATCCTCTATTATTGTATTGGTTTTCTCATTATTTTATCTTTATGGTGAGTAATCCTACATGGGGGGTCACACCACGATCCTCAGTTTCCATCCTTTCTTTATAAGGATTCAATTTCCTTATCGTCCCATATTTCTTTGAGCCCATTAAATAGATTCCCATTATTGTATAATTATATGTAAATCATTACCAAATTAATATGATGGAGATATGGGTCACACGCATATAATAATAAAATAATTCATACATTTTATAAAAGTTAATAAATATTCCTCACATCATGACCCATAAAAAGATGGGTTTTATAAAAATCCTTTTTAATCCAGAGAAATTAATTGGATATCAATAAATTATCATCACATCATAACCTTTAGAAAAGGTAAAGGTTTCATAATCATGTTGTCAAATCCTTACCTATGAAACGAACTAGTTTGAAAATTATTTAACTCACTGATCATAAATGGGTGTCATAAGAATCATTTTATAAAAAGATAAACCATTAAATAATGGATATTAGTGGAACTATTAGATCATTTCTTAGAGGATCGAGAGTAACATCAACAGATTTGATCAGAGATAGAAAATTACGTTGAAATATTTTTTTTCCAAAAAAATCATGAGGATAATATGTTTTCTACAATTAAAAGTCATTTTAAAACATAAAAACTTAAAGAAAATATGTTATTTTAAAATGAGTTGAAATCATAAAATAAAATCTCGAAATAAATTTGAAAACCATTTCCATTGAAAATTTATAAGATAATCCAGAATAAATTTTTAAATCATTTTTGTTTGAAAGCATATAAGATTTGCATGAAAACATTTTGAATACGATTTCTGAGAAAATAAGTTGAATACTTATAAACTATGCTAAAAATGTTTTGAAAACCATTTTCCTTAAGAACTTTTGATGTAACATTGAAAACATTTTAAAACCATATCATTAAAAAACCATTGAAAACTTGTTAATAATACTATAATAAGTTTTGGAAAGAATTTTCATTGAATATTAATTTTAATAAAACTTTCTAAAAAATTAAACATTTTAACCTGAAAAGGAGGCTTCGAAAAAATTATTGTTGGTGTAATGATTCATATATTGGAATAAAATTTGTTTTTGATTTTTTTTGTAATTTTATTTAGCACTAAACTAAAAATATCATTTTATTAATGAGGTATGTAAAATTAAAATAAGGCCTTTTGGTTTTACTGTTATTTAAACATTGGTCAATATGACCATTGGAAACTATATTCATGTTGTTTTGATTATTTTTATAAATAAAAACTATCTGGGTAAATTAATATAGAAAGAATATTCAATTTCCTCATCCAGTGGACTTGAGTCATATGATTCCCAATTTTTAGAGATTGGGGAGAAGGTGTTGTTGATAGGCTTTACTCTGGAACAAGACCTAGACAAAACATCAACATGTTAATCTTGAATGAAATAACTTGTATGAGATGTTCATGTTGACAAAAAGCACATCTAAACGAATTTTTTTTGATACCACCACATGATTATATCTCTATTTGACACCATATACTTAGGTCCTATGCGGGCATTATATGGGGTTATTTAGTGAGGTCTTAGTTAATTTTTGAAATCCCTGTGTACAAATAATATTTTATAATCAATCATGTTTGTGGAATAAATTTTTATAGTAAATTATATATACAATTAAGACAAAATTTATTAATATATTTGATATGTATATATTGTACATTTCAGAGAATTTTCATACATAAATAAATTATTATAGAAAAATATACATAATATTTAAATTTCAAATGAAAATATTAACGTAGTGTAAACTTTTCTATGTTTTCTAAGATGTTTATATTTGACGAACAGTCTTTTATTAATATTTCATTTTATTAATAGTGTTTCTTATGAATATTAAATAAATTATTTTCACATATAATAACTGTTTCTGGGAAATGATTTTCAAAAATCTTTTATATATAGTTGAAATCAGGGTGAAAATAATGTTTTAATAAGATCTAAATATTTTTATATTCAATATTAACTTCATCCTTTGGAAAAGTAATTTTACCCATATGAATGGTAATTTTACCAATGGAATAGTAAAAGAACCTAATGAGGTATAAATATGATTTGGTCAACTTGATTAGTGATGTGATATAATTATACAATAGTAAATGTAAATAAATATTTTAGAAATTATATGTCAACTATTGGTATTTTATTAATTTAATGTAAATTAAAATAACACTAATTTTTGTTAAATGGATTTCACTTTAGGATTATACACGTCGAAAATTTATTTGGGTGAGTTTTTTGTATTTTTTTAAAACTATTAAATATTTAGTGAAAAGTAAAAAGATTGTTTTGGGTTTCTCTGTGTTTAATGACATCATTAAATAGTTCATAATGATTTAATAATTATTCTAAAATGTGGTACATAAATATATGTTATGAGGTGTCCCATTTGACCATTACTATTATAACATACCTCAGTAAAGCCCATGGTTTTGAAAATACCATTAATGAGGCATCCTTTGAAAATTAATAAAATATTACGTCACATTTTATATAACTACCAACACATTAATTCATTGATTTCATTAAACATTCTTCCTAAACAAATATCTACTCATTTTATCTACTATTTTTTCCTCCCAATGTTCCCTCAAGACACATAATTTCCCTACCTTCAAATTTTTATGTTACTATTCAATGTAAGGTAACATTTCACCCTCTTCTTTTAGTCAAGACTTCATTTTTGATATGTCTTCTAGTTTCCATTTTATTAAGCTCAAGTATGTACTATTAAATCATTAATTTTTTCCTTTTTATGTTCAAATTTTTAGATTCCCTTTCAACTCTGATCAACTGATATTTCTTAATTTTATGTGATATTGTTAGGCTGCCGAATTTTTGTAAGGGAATTATCAACTTCTTTTTTTGATTCAAATTCTATTTTAAGCGGTATAACATCCCAGTTTCCATACCATGTTTATATTTTCATTCTATTATTCCCATATAATATATTATGATTCATTCATGAAATGTGGATACTTTTTCCCTTTCTTCTTATTGTTTTCTAAAACATCGTTTTATAGTCGTGATGTTGTAGAATGCCGTCTAAAAATATTATCTTTTTCATGGAAAATTCTATTATTATATATATATGTATACCCAAATATATTTTATTATCGGGGTATTCATAAAGACATTAAAATTATATATACTTGATTCAGTAATTGTAAAATATAATACAAAAATTCCCATTCCTTGGGTTATAAATGACATAATGTACATGTTTTTAAGCACTTTTTAACATGCCAAAATTTGGATATGAAACCCATTTATTTTATTATCTGTGGGTTATTTATGTAATATATGATTATGATCAATATTTATCACATAAATATAATGATATATTAATGGTGTGTTCTTATAGCTCTCCAATTCCTTGGATAAATAAATTAATCTCTATAGATGACTAGTTTTACAATAACTTTGTGAATAACCTTGGTATTTTTTAGTGCACCCTGAGGATGGACCATGGTGACATGTTCATGAATCCCTAAATTAAATATTTTTTCCATTATTTCATTTTATTTTTTATGTTATTATTATTATGATATGAATTTTTATATAAATTGTCTTATTGATAAGACTCATGTTTAAATGTAAACTATTTAACTTTCATTCCATACTAGGCCTTCAACTAACCCATTCATTTGATTAATGTATGTCGGTTATGAGATGCGGTAATTATACATAGGATGAAATTTTCATGATTCTATTCAAGGGTATTAATATAATGTATTTTGTTTTCATGCATTATATAAATTTCTTTCCAAGACACTTGAATTTATAGATCGAATATTTGAAAAATGAAATTAATTGTTATGTTATAAAAAGGATGGATTAAATAGTTAATATCAATATATTGTTTAGTTTTGTGTAGAATTTAGACTATGAAAATATTAGGAAAAACCTTATAGAAAAGATTAAATATAATAATACATCTTGGTATTTTGGATAAATAATATGTATGATGTTTGCGAACAAATAAATCGATTTCTAGATATGAAGTAGTGGATGTGGCTCAGGCATATATGTACCTAAGGTTGAAAACATTGATTTGGAGTTTCAGGCTTGAACTAGAGTATCCTAGTAAATAAAAATATGCCTTATTATAGTCCTGGTTTTATACATTTGGGGGATATTTTTGGTTAATTGAAAAATATTTATGAATCATTATGAAGGATTTATAGTAAAATATAATAGTTTTTAAAGAATAATATGCTTAATAATAATGTTTTAAGGAATGAAAATTATTAATAAGTGAAACATTCATAAATTAAATAAGCTTATAAGTATGGTTTTATTATTTTAGTTAATAGAGGGAAATATGAGGAACCATGAAAATGATGACCACAAAGGACCATGCGTTGATGACCCTTCGATGGAAGCTGGAATGGAAAAGTTCATGAGAATGATGAAACTACTGACTCGTGTTATGGGAAATAAAATGAATCAAGTTGAGAGACTAATCTCACCATGAAGGGTATGAAATTATGTTGAGTCTTTTTTTAAGTCAACTACCACCAAACATTAGTGGGTCTACCGACCCACTAAATACAGAAAAGTTGATAATCTCTATCAATAAGATCTTTTTTTGCTATAGTTCAGAACAATAGATGGTCACCATGGATGTTTACAACTTAGAGGGGGAATCTGATTAGTAGTGGGAACTAATTAAAAACATGATTATAGTAGTATAGGTTGAAATCATGGAGTGGTAAGAGTTCAGAGGGATATTATTAAATAGGTATTTCCCTCCTTCTATAAAAATGGAGAAGGGGTTTCTTGAGTTTAAGTAGATGGATAATGAATCTGTTAGAACCTACAAGATGAACATAAGAAGACATTAACTCTAAACTAAAAGAATTGACATGTATCATAATGGTATGTTTTATTGGTTCATTTGTGGATAGAGAACTGTTTTGTAAAAGAATATATCCATCCATGAGTATGATAGCTATTAGTATATTTTGTATAGTGAGATGAAATTTGAACTAGATTTCGATGAGACATAGTGGTCTCAAAAATGCAATTAAAAAAATTATCAATGGATCCCAACATTGGGAGGACTATTAATTAGGGAAGAAGAAGCCTGAAAGTGAAACATCCCACATGTAATAAATTTGAGAAAGAATTATTCTGGGAACTGCATGATCAGGAAAATAATGTTCTACAAGTGCTGAAGATATGTCCATATTTCATGAAATTTCCATTGTGAGGTGAAGCCTCAGCTTCCCGACACTAACTAAAAGTGGAAGATGGTGCATGCCCTACCTGATGTTCAATTCTATAAGTATGTATAACATTGGAATTTTTCCAATCACTATCCATATTTGAGGTAAGTGGAGGGGATCCACAATCAACCTCATCATATACCAAGGGATAATGGTTGTGCATTTTCTATCACTAAATAAGATTTTCACGCTCCAAATGATGTGGGGTCCAGTACTCTGGTCTTTCTAGAAAATAAAGAAAGTCTATTCATTGATAATGGTTATAATCCATCCATTATTCCATGTAACTTTTCAAAGAATTTATAATCCTCCCATGAATTGATTAATGTTGAGTTATCAGTCAAAACATGAAATGGGATTATCCAAGAACCTTTTGTATTTAGAAACTATACTAATTACATATGTGAGAACAATATTATCCCAAATCTAAAAGTAATTCTTGTAACACCCCGAGATTTTATGAAAAATATTCATTTTAATTTCATTAATGTCTTTTGTTATACGCTACACCAAAAGGAGCTTGCACAACACGCATCCTTGACTTTCCTTGCATTAAACGCAATCACGACCTTCCTCGATAGTGTCTGTAGTACGCAATACCGAGTTTCACTAAACAACGATATGCTATTAAAATATTATTAAAACTAGCCGTTATGAATAGTAATAACCACTTTTTGAAATTTTGTAAATTTTATTTTTCAAAATGGACTTCATTTTTGGATTCGGAATATCGAAATTAGCTTATGGTGAAATTTTGGTACTTTTCAGATAACTTTCATTTTCTGATGAATAGTGAAAATTACTAAATTTTAATTAAAAACAACCTTTTTAAACAAAATAATTAATAATGATGAATTATTAATTTTAGTGGTTTTAAAGTATATTTAGAATATATTTTTACTATTTAATACAATTTTGGTCATTGGATGTAATTTCACATTTAAACCAGACATAAACAAGTGTCAATCTTTTGATAGTTATTATCTATTAAGAAAACGCTACTTGATTTGACGACGGGAATTAATTTTTAAATTAATTAATGCAACTGATATGTTTTGAATTTGGTAAAATAGACATCATTTTTGAGTTCCTAATATCAAATATATCTTAGGCCTAATTTTTTGTATTTTTCTGGAAACATTCATTTTTTGATGAATAGTGAAACCACTAAGTGGTAGTTAAAAAAACTGAATTTTTCATAAAACATAATTTTACCGCTTCTGTGAGTGGAATTTAAAAAATCCGAGAGACACGGTTGATTTTAGTAAGTAAAATCTGGTTCAATGAGATGAAAATAATTTTTGGTGAATAGTAACTTTTTTCTTTTTTTACCACGGTTAAAAGTAAATAGGGTAATTAAGGGTAAAAATAATATTATAATTACCCTAACACATGTCCTAATTTTATTGGATAACTGTAATTCCACCAGAAACAACCTTAGGAATAAAATATGACCATTTATACCCACTTGGATTAGATTAGGACATTTATTAATATTTAATTCAAAGAAGAGTTAAAAGAGTTAAAATCAATGTTTATTTACTAAAACATTTTTAATATAGGGTTATACATAAGATAAATTCGATTGTAAATATTAATTAGAAAGCTAATATGATTTCCTACATAATTATATTTTATTTATAATTTTTAGACATTAAATAATTTAATTTATTTATGACACAATAATGATGTAGTAATTACCATAATAGTGAAAAATTAGAATAATTGAAATTATAAATACCCAAATAAATATAATTTGAGACTTTTTATGAATTCCACTAATTTTATAGGTCAATATGACATGTTTTTATTGATTTAATTAACTCTTTTATAACTAATAATTCTGTTATGATTTTCACAAAAATCAATTACTAAATAGTGTCAAAATTGACATAAAATAGTTTTTTAAAAAAATAATATATTATTAATTGTTATTTTATTACTAAAAATATAAGGTTCGTTCAAATGTCTTATATAAGGTTATATATATTAATAATAAACAACTTGGGGTTCTTTTGACTTTTTATATTAACTTTATTAACCTTATAGTATAAGAACACAAGAAGACACGGTAAAAGTTAAATTATTTAACTTAATGTTAAATATAAATGATAAGGTTAAAATAGGATCCTAAACCTATCTAAATTATATTGGATTAGAGTATTTCGACCCATCCCCACCTTAGCTTCGAAAGAATTCAATTTGGAGCTATTTAAAACCGAACATGACATTATAATAAAATAATATTTTTAGTTATTCCAAAGGTTCCCCTCTCCTCCCTTATAAAAGGGCACCCCCTCCCTCTCTTCCTCACACCACATTGAGCCTTCAAGCTCGGCCAAAACCTGACAAATTCTCTTCAGCACTTCCCTATAAACATCCTAGAGGTCCTAGGTTCTTCAAAGACCAATTTTAGTGCCCAAAGAGGAGGACTCAAAGAGGCGTTTCAAAGAAGATGTAATGTCTGTTACCGATTCTTTCACCTTTATTTCTTCTTCCACTTCTTCTTATTAGGTTGTTTCATTATGAAGTAATAAAATCAGTATCACTCACATACTGATATGTTATTATAAGTCTAAAACAACCCTATTTCACCATCTATCCATCCTACGGAAAATGAAATCATCGCGCATGTGTACGTACGGAATACCGTCTCCACGCCGTGGTGTAATCTATTTTCCACCACCACCTTACCTGGATGGGTATAATGGTGTAAATAATACCTATATATGATTATTTTAAAGTGATATTGATTCTGAAATAGTATACATACACTCCAATACAGTCCCACGATCATTAGAATGATATCATCGCTCGTGCGTACGTACGAACTACCATCTCCACGACGCGATGAGATTCATTCTCCACATTAACCATTCATGAATGATTATAAAGTATATATAATAAGTAATCATGAATTATATGACATAATAATAATAATGGATTTATGTGTATATATATGTATGTCGTCTACTTAATTCCATTCAACTCAATAAGGAAACGAAAACAGTGTTCATGCGTACGTACGGCCTACCGTCTCCATGAACGGTGTATTTCTTTCCATTTATTATATATATGTATATTATGAATATATATTATATATAAATCATGTTTTATATTCTGGAATTAAGTAATCATGATCTAAGTAATCATATGAATAATTACAAGTCAAGACACGGACAACAAATGAAACAATTTTACCAAAAACGCTCTTTAACATGGAATTTACAAAAGAACGGGTAATATAAAGTCATAAGTGAACCATATATGATATCATAACAATGAGTATGATTTTGGAATAAGTCAATGACATTATTTAAATCATTATACAGGAGGCTCAGACACTTACGAAGCAAATCGGACCAGAGGTAAAGGAAAATATCACGATCTCATTTTTATATGAGATTGTTTATACTTTGGTATTTACTGGGGTGTATTTTATCATCCACATCCATGTTTACTCAATATGTAATATTATTTCCATCCACCTACAATTTTTTAAATCCAATTTTTCCCTTTCGGTGAGTTTATAGTAAAGGATATGAAAGTAATATTTTGTCGTTTTTCTTACGAGGCACTTTTTGACTTTTTTGACAAAAGTACGAAGAATGTTTTTTTAAATTATACGACATGAATGGATTTTTTAAACATTATTTCCAAGAAGCTTAATTTACATGTTTCAAGTTTATTTTTAATCAACTTCTTTTAGTTTAAAATTGTATGACATGTTAAGAAAGGAAAAATGTTTTTGAAGTAGAAAGGATATTTTCCTCAAGAATGGAGTTCAAGTGTTTTATCAAAATTATTTTCCATCTAAGATAATATAGGGTTCTATTTCTATCCCTATTTTTACATTAATTTGATTATGTTATGATGGAATTATTTTTAGGAATTCCTTTATCTTATATGAATTGTTTTATGATGTCACGATGTTTAAGATTCCCATTTTTATTAAATGGGTTATGCAATGATGTATGATTTATGATTTTTTGGCACACATAATAATGATATCATTATGAGATGGGTGGGAACTATATCTCCCTCCAATGCATTGGGTAAAGATTTAATATTTCATGATATAGACATGGCTGGAACGGTAGGTTATACCGGTTCAGTGAAACAAGACTGAAACGGGGAGGGAACTCGGTTCAGAAAGGGACTTTGTCCACCAAGATAGTCTTGGCAATGAGTCTTCACTAATAAGAAATGATTCTCTATTATTATGTGTGTACGCCAAAAAGTTTCATGTTTTAAGTTATGATTATTAGGATTACATTTCACTACTATGATTTATCCCATGTTATGATATTATGATCTCTTTTGCAGGATTAAGATTTCCAAAATGTTATGTTCTTATGAATATGATGTGATTGATATTTCTTTTTTTTTTACCCTTAATGAGCATTTGATCTCACCTTTTTATGTTTTCTTTTCCCCAGGATATAAATAAAGGTTTTAGGTAAAAAAATGAAGATCTTTATGGGATATGATGATGATCTTTCACCACGATTAGAAGATTATATTCCGAGTTTCCAAAGACACTAAACTAATACAGTCCTTGTGTGTGTGTTTTTGTTATGTACTAAGTTTTCTGCAAAAAGTAATGTATTGTCCATGTATGTTAAGATTAAGGTCTCTACAGTTGGTATCAGAGGAAAGCTTTAGTCAAACTTTGGAAACTAGGATGCGAAAAAGCTAGTGAGATCCCTAGAGATATATATATGGTATGTCTAGGGATGTCCCTAAGGATAAGTATACGTATAGGATATAGTCCTAGAATTACGGTAACGATCTTAGAATTAAACCTAAGATGTTAGATATTGAAGGTACTCCCCCTTTATTATGTTGTTTTTCCTAGCATGATTTTTGCCTCTCACACTATTCTTTTTGGGTTTTAGATGATGGCTGGAACCCGAAGGAACCGTGTTGATCAATGCAATGGACAATGTAATGATTGTCCTCCTGAAAAAACAAATGTTATGGGAGATGGAGTGAAAAATCTTATTGCTATACTTATACAAGCTATGAATCATTCTGGACTTCCAAATGAGAAGAGAAGGGAACAATATTCTATTGAGTCCTTCATGAGGCAACGTCCACCTTCTTTCAGTGGGTCTTCTGATCCACTTGTTGCTGAAAAATGGATCAGTACCACTGAAAAGGTATTTTCAGTTCTTCAATGTTCTGAACATGATAAAGTCATCTTAGCAGTATATCGTTTGTAAGGTGAAGTTGATCAATGGTGGAATCTTATCAAGAATACGAGGCAAAGAGATGAAATTGAGTCCATGGAGTGGGACGAGTTCAAGAACTTATTTTTCAATAAGTACTTCCCTCGTATTCTTCGAAAAAAGATGGAGAAGGTGTTTCTTGAACTAAAGCAAAAGGATGATGAATCTGTTGGTATATACCAAGAGAATTTTACAATGCTTGCAAGGTATGCATCTGGATTTATCGTCCAACCTGAAAGTAATGTTGATCGATTCTTCAGTGGCTCAAAACCAAATCTTAGAAGGGCATTAGCTATAAGAGACTTCAGTAGCTATGAAGAAATTTTGTGTTGTGCTATCAAGGTAGAAATGGAAGTTGGTGTTACTTATCAATCTCATAGTTTTGAAAAGAAACAAAATATGGAGTTCAAAGAGAAATCTCAGAATAATGGTGAAAAGAAGATGAATGTTTCCTTATGCTCAAAGTGTGGAAAGAAGCATGGTGGAGATTTTCTTAAAGGGGCAAGTAAATGTTTCAAATGTGGAAAGGAAGGTCATCGGGCATTTGAATGCCGCAATGATTGGAAGAATATGTCTAATGATGAAATCAAAGGAAGGGATACACATAATGAACCTACTACACTTCAATGCTTCAAGTGCACGGAAATGGGGCATTATGCTAATAAATTCCCTAATACAATGGTTAGTGATGATCGACATGAGCAACCACTTAAGGAAAAATACAAAGGGAAGTCACATGCGATCACCATTGGTGATGTTGAATACGATAACAATGTGGTGGAATGATTAAGTGTTTATGTAATGGGATTCCAAAATAATGTTGTATATAGTATCGTAGAATATTGGAATATTTATGTATTGGTATATTGTGGTTTTCAATAATTTTATGGTACCGATAACCCTGGAAAGTGATTGAGATATTTTTGGAAAAAAAGATGATATGCACATAATGAAGGGAAAACGAGAAAATGAAATATTTGACAGTATTCATGAGCTCATGATTGATATAAGGACTAAGTGATATCATGGTTTGAGTATATAGAATTTTGAGGATTTTGGTATGTGGAATGTGTTAACTTTTAACTGCATTCATGTTTTCACTAAGGTTCAATGGGTATTCAAGAGAATACATGATTAAGGCCTTTGAATGTCTAGAATGGGACCAACAATACATATCTTTTGATATATGGGGATCAACGATGGTATTAAATCTCTGGTAATCATTTTCACTATATTATGAGAGTGGACTGCAGTATTATGGATAAGCCTAAAGATTGGAATGGATTATGTTCGACATAAGTTATTATTGATTAAGGATAGAAGATTTTTTCCAATATTATTGATGGGATGTTATAGTAATATAGTTTTAGAAGAAGGACAACCTGCCGGATGGGCGACAACCCATCACGTCGGACAAGGCCGTGGGAATCAAACCCAGAACTGAAGTGCGACTGGCCTTTATTTCCTACCACTGGCCTACAGGAAGTCCCTGTTTAGTAGAAACTAGTTTTATTATATTAATCAGTATGATATATGAATTATATGTCCATTTTAGGAACCATATATCATTAATCTCACTATAGATGGACTTATGTATTTTTTGATAACTTTTCTAACCTTTTGTTTGAGACAGATGGAATGGCCCATAATTCTATCACATGATCTTCTAACACATCACGAATGAAAAATTCAACTTCATTTATATAAGAGATGAAGCAGAAATTGTCCATATAACGACCAACGGTGAGAATATACCGAAATAACAAAAGTATTTCTTCTAATTCCAATTTCATCAACTTTAGGGAAACGATCATGAAAACCAAAATTTTTGTCCTAGTGCTCTTATATCTGATAAATCAGATGGTACCTTAGATTGTCACAAATTTATGGCTTTGTGATTGCTGGCTTTTCCATAGCCATGTTCTCTACCACTCTCCATCAGAACATGATGGTTAGATTTCTCTTCCATATCCATATTTTCACCTATGTGGAAACCTAGTGATTAGTTTATTTGGGTAACCATTGCGTTTCATACTTTTTTTTAAAGTTTGGTTTTGGTATTCCTTTTTACGATGTGGGTTTCTATCAAAGAAACTTTCGAATAGTAAACCATTTATATCCCCGACGAATTTCGAGGGCGAAATTCATTTTAAGGGGGGTAGAATGTCACACACTAAGATTTTATGAAAAATATTCTTTTTAATTTCATTAATGTCTTGTGTTGTACGCTACACCAAAAGGAGCTTTCAAAACACGCATCCTTGACTTTCCTTGCATTAAACGCAATCGTGACCTTCCTCGATAGCGTGTGTAGTACGCAATACCGAGATTCAATAAACAACGATATGCTAGTATAATATTATTAAAACTAGCCGTTATGAATAGTAATAACAACTTTTTGAAATTTTGTAAATTTTATTTTTCAAAATGGACTTCATTTTTGGATTCGGTATATCGAAATTATCTTAGGGTGAAATTTTGGTACTTTTCGGATAACTTTCATTTTCTGATTAACAGTGAAAATTACTAAATTTTAATTAAAAACAACCTTTTTTATCAAAATAATTAATAGTGATAAATTATTAATTTTAGTGGTTTTATAGTATATTTATAATATATTTTTACAATTTAATACAATTTTGGTCATTGGATGTAATTTCACATTTAAACTAGACATAAACAAGTGCCAATTTTTTGATAGTTATTATCTCTTAAGAAAAAGCTATTTGATTTGACGATGGGAATTGATTTTTAATTTAATTAATGCAACTGATATGTTTTGAATTTGGTAAAATAGATATCATTTTTGAGTTCATAATATCAAATATAGCTTAGGCCTAATTTTTGTTATTTTTCTGGAAAATTTCAATTTTTGATGAATAGTGAAACCACTATGTGGTAGTTAAAAAAACTTATTTTTTCATAAAACATAATTTTACCACTTCTTGTGAGTGGAATTTCAAAAATCCAAGAGACACGGTTGATGTATGTAAGTAAAATTTTGTTCAATGAGATGAAAATAATTTTTGGTGAATAGTAAGTTTTTACTTTTTTTACCATGGTTAAAAGTAAATAGGGTAATTAAGGGTAAAAATGATATTATTATTACCCTAACACATGTCCTTATTTTATTCCGAAACAACCTTAGGAATAAAATATGGCCATTTATACCCACTTGGATTTGATTAGAACATTTATTATTATTTAATTCAAAGAAGAGTTAAAAGAGTTAAAATCAAAGGTTATTTACAAAAACATTTTTAATTTAAGGTTATATATAAGATAAATTATATTTTAAATATTAATTAGAAATCTAATAATATTTCCTTCATAATGATATTTTATTTATAATTTTTAGACATTATATAATATAATTTATTTATGACACAATGATGATGCAGTAATTACCGTAATAGTGAAAACTTAGAATAATTGATATTATCAATACCCAAATAAATAAAATTTGAGACTTTTTATGAATTCCACTAATTTTATGTGTTAATATGACATGTTAGTATTGATTTAATTAACTTTTTTCGAACTAATCATTCTGTTATGATTTTTACAAAAATCAATTACCAAATAGTGTCAAAATTGACATAAAATAGTTTTTAAAACATATATTATATTATTAATTGTTATTTTATTCCTAAAAATCTAAGGATCGGACAAATGACTTAGATAAGGTTATATATATTAATAATAAACTACTTGGGGTTCTTTTGGCTTGTTATAGTAAGTTTATTAACCTTGTAGTATAAGAACACAAAAAGACACGGTAAAAGTAATATTATTTAACATAATGTTTGATCTAAATGATAAGGTTAAAATAGGAACCTAAACTTGTCAAAATTCTATTGGATGAGAGTATTTCGACCCATACCCACCTTATCTTCGAAATAAATCAATTTGGGGCTATTTAAAACCAAACTTGACTTTATAATAAAATTATATTTTTAGTTATTCCAAAGGTGCCCCTCTCCTCCCTTATAAAAGGGCACCCCCTCCCTCTCTTCCTCACACCACATTGAGCCTTCATGCTCGGCCAACCCCTGCCAAATTATCTTCTCCACTTTCCTAGAAACATCCTAGAGGTCCAGGTATTTTTCAAAGACCAATTTTAGTACCCTAAGAGAAGGACTCGAAGAGGCGTTTCAATGAAGAGGTAATGTCCGCTATCGATTCTTTCACCTTTATTTCTTCTTCCACTTCTTCTTCTTAGGTTGTTTCATTAAGAAGTAATAACATCAGTATCACTCATATACTGATATGTTATTATAAGTATGAAACAACCCTATTTCACCATCTATCCATCCTACGGAAAATGAAATCATCGCACGTTTGTACGTACGGAATACCATCTCCACGCCGTGGTGTAAACTATTTTCCACCACCACCTTACATGGATGGGTATAATGATGTAAATAAGAACTATATATGATTATTTTAAAGTGATATTGATTCTGAAATAGTATACATACACTCCAATATAGTCCCATGATCATGAGAATGATATCATCACTCATGCGTACGTACGGACTACCATCTCCACGACGCGATGAGATTCATTCTCCACATTAACCATTCATGAATGATTATAAAGTATATATAATAAGTAATCATTAATTATATGAAATAATAATGATACTAGATTTATGTGTATATATATTTATGTCATCTACTTAATTCCATTCAACTCAATAAGGAAACGAAAACAGCGTTCATGCGTACGTACGGCCTACCGTCTCCATGAACGGTGTATTTATTTCCATTTATTATATATATGTATATTTTGAATATATATTATATATAATTCATGTTTTATATTCTGGAATTAAGTAAGCATGATCTAAGTAATCATATGAATAATTACAATTCAAGACACAGATGAAAAATGAAACAATTTTACCCAAAACGCTCTTTAACATGGAATTTACAAAAGAATGGGTAATATAAAGTCATAAGTGAACCATATATGATATCATAACAATGAGTATGATTCTGTAATAACTCAATGACATTATTTAAATCATTATACAAGAGGTCAGGACACTTATGAAGCAAATCGGACCTAAGGTAAGGGAAAATATCACAATCTCATTTTTATCCGAGATTGTTTATACTTTGGTATTTACTGGGGTGTATTTTATCATCCACATCCATGTTTCCTCAATATGTAATATTATTTCCATCCACCTACAATTGTTTAAATCCATTTTTACACTTCTTTGAGTTTTTAGTAAAGGATATGAAAGGAATCTTTTATCGTTTTTCGTACGAGGTACTGTTTGACTTTTTCGACAAAAGTACGAAGAATATTTTTTTAACTTATACGAGATGAATGGATTTTTAAAAAATTATTTCCAAGAAGCTTCCTTTACATGTTTCAAGTTTATTTTTAATCAAATTATTTTAGTTTAAAATTGTATGACATGTTAATAAAGGAAAAAAAATTGAAGTAGAAAGGATATTTTCCTCATGAATGGAGTTCAAGTGTTTTATCAAAATTATTTTCCATCTAAGATAATATAGGGTTCTATTTATATCCCTATTTTTACATTGATTTGATTATGTTATGATGGAATTATTTTTATGAATTCCTTTATCTTATATGAATTGTTTAATGATGTCACGATGTTTAAGATTCCCATTTTTATTACATGGGTTATCCAATGATATATGATTTATGATTTTGTGGCACACATAAGTATGGTATCATTATGAGATGGGTGGGACCTATATCTCCCTCCAATTCATTGGGTAAAGATTTTATATCTCATGAGATAGACATGGCTGGAATGGTAGGTTATACCGGTTCAGTGAAACAGGACTGAAATGAGGAGTTAACTCGGTTCAGAAAGGGACTTTGTCCACAAAGATAGTCTTGGCAATGTGTCTTTACTAATAAGAAATGATCTCTATAATTATGTGTGTACGCCAAAAAGTTTCATTTTTTAAGTTATGATTATTGGGATTACATTTCACTACTATGATTTATCCCATGTTATGATATTATGATCTCTTTTGCAGGATTAAGATTTCCAAAATGTTATGTTCTTATGAATATGATGTGATTGGTATTCATTTTGTTACCCTTACTGAGCATTTGAGCTCACCCTTTTATGTTTTCTGTTCCCCAGGATATAAAGAAAGGTTTTAGGTATAAAAAAAGGATGATCTTTATGAGATATGTTGAAGATCTTTCACCACGATTAGAAGATTATATTCCGAGTTTCCAAAGACACTAAACTAATACGGTCCTTGTGTGTGTTTTTGTTATGTACTATGTATTCCGCAAAAAGTAATCTAATTTCCATGTACGTTAAGCTTAGGGTCTGTAAAATTCTCATGATGGAATTAGAAATTATACTAGGGATGCACTGGCTGTAAATTTATAATGCTACGATCAAATGAAAAAGAAAGGAAATATCATTATTAAGGAAGGTAAAACAAATAGTTATCTTCAATTGATAGATTTCTCAAGTAGATCCTTGTATAGGAGAAATTCATATATCCTTCTTTAATGAGTTGATCGGTGATGAAGAAGATGTAAATTGGAGTATAAGGATTTAAAATGTCCCCATAGTTTAGGAATACATTTATGTATTTCCAACGGTGTTACCCAGACCACCCCCAAAATGAGAGATAGAGTTCTCCATTTAACTCATTCCTGGATTTCATCTAATATCAATGAGTTCATATAGGACATAAAATGTTTAGATCTAGGTATTAAAGAAACAACTCCAAGATTTTTTGAGAAGGGTATTATTCCACCATGTGTGTATCCTTGGGTTGAAAATGATCTCTTTATAAAGATGAAGGATGGATCAATGTGGATGTGCATTGATTATAGGGAAATGAATGGGATTATAGTGAATTACAAATACCGTCTTCCACGAATTGATGACCTATTTGACCATCTTCATTGGGCACAATTATTTGTTACGATGGATCTTCAATATGGTTCTCCTCAATTGAAGTTTATGAAATATTATATTCAAATAATTTCCTTCTGATCAGGATATGGGCATTAGGTGTTTGTTTTTATGCCTTTCGGATAGACTAATGAACCCTCTAATTTTTTGGATTTGATGAATAGAGTCTTTAATGACATCCCTGTTAACGATGTGGTAGTTTTTATTGATTGAATTCGGATATATTCAAAATGTTGAGAGAATTATGTGGATCATATAACAATTATTTTACAAACACTAGGGAAGGATTTTTTTTGGTAATTTCAGTAAATGTGAATTTTCGATAGAACAAGTTGAATTGTTAGGGAACATTGTAACCAGTGAATGAATAACATTCGACCCAAAAAATAAAAAAGGTTGCAAAGGAGTAGCCTCAGCCTACAATAACAATAGAGATTCATATTTTCCATTGACTAGAAAGATATTATATAAGTTTTTTGAAAAACATTTAACAACTTTCTAATCCATTAACTAGGTAAACTACAAATGGGGTCATGTTCATTTGGACAAAGAAGTGTGGGGAATGTTTCCAAGAGATGAAGAATATAATTTTTTCTGCACCTATTCTTACACTATCATCAAGTGTGTATGGGGTCATTATTTTTAGTCATGAATCTCTAAATAGGTTTTAGTTCGTCCTCATGAAAGGTGATAATGTCGTTGCTCATGCATCTCGATTTTGGAAGACTCGCGAGAAGAAATATCATAAACAATATCTATAGGTGGATATGTCCATTTTTTCTGTAATGATATTGATGCACTATCTTTATTGGGATAAATGTGTTATACACACATGACATCAATGTTAAAGTCTATTTTCAAACAAAAATAATTGGAAATGAGATAGAGGATATGGTTGGATCTTTTTAAATACTATGACTATTCTATTCATTATTATCCCAGAAGAGAAAAAAAAGTCGTTGATGCATTATGTAAGAAAGACCCCATTTGTTCTGTCGACAATGAGGATTCAATGAAGTCATTTTATCAATGACCAATTAAATCTGAACATAGGATTTATAATGGAAGTGACATAATCAACCATATTCCAAATGATCTCAAAACATTCATCACTAGATAAGATCAAAAAATCTATGAAAGAATATCCATTGTTACAAAAGACTTTTTAGAATGTGAAGGATGGGATGTTTCCTAAGTTCAATATTGATCCGGAAGGTGTACTGATATTTCTGACAAGGCTATGTGTTAAATATATCTTGAATATAAATAAAGAGCTGATGGATGAAGATCATATCTCTATGTTCCCTATACATCATGGGAGTAAAAAAATTTATATAGACTGTCGTGATAATTATTAGTTGGATAATATGACCAAATAGATTTTTGACTAAACTATAAGGTGTCGGGTATGTCAGTAGGTGAAGGAAGAGGGAAAACTTCATAGAAGGGTTTAAAAAACACTACCCATACCAGCATGGATGTGGGACAATATCATTTTGGTCATTGTCATTGGTCAACCAAGAACATCCAACATAAATAATGTGATATTGATTATTGTGGCCATGTCACCCATACTTCACATTTTATCTCTATTCTGGTAGATTTTTCTCTTGAACAAATAGCCAGTATTTATGTGATGGAAGTGGTAAGGTATCATGGATTTTCACATTCTATCATATCTGATCATGATCCAAGGTGCACATCAAAATTCTAGGAAATTCATCAAAATGGTATGAGTAACGAATTGAATTTCAGTATGGCCGATAACCCCTAAAATGATGGTCAATTTGAAAGGACTATTCAAACACTAAAGGAAATTGTTAGAACATGCTCTATTTAATTTTATGGTGGATGAGATCAATATATCCCATTAGTTTAGTTCTCTTACAGCAACTGTTTCCACTCAACCATTCAAATGGAACAATATGAAGGACTTTATGGGAAGGGATGTCGCACTATAAATTATTTGGATGACGCTAGTATAGAATGATTCTAGGGCCTAATCATGTTCAAAATATGACCAAAAAATTCCATTCCATCCAGTAACAAATTAATGTTGTTACGAGATGGAAAAAGATTTACGTCAACAACTATCGAAGGGATGTGGAGATAGATATTGGGGATAAAGTCCTTCAAATTTCACCTTGGAAGAGAGTCGTGAGGTTTATGAAGAATGGTAATCTAATAAATAGGTACGTTGACCCCTATGAATTCCTTGATTGTGCAAATGCAGTGGCCTATCATCTTGCACTTCCTCCATATATAGCACAAGATAATGATGTCTTCAAAGTATCCCCCTGGGGATGTACATACCTGAACCTTTACAAGTACTAAATTCATATGTGGTATAACTGGAACATGTCCTCTCTTATAATGTACAGCTAGTAGAGATCTGGTATAGAAGAGACAAGGTGCTATGCAACACGACTACCAATCGTTTTAAGGTGTTGTAGAGAAATCGAAAATTTAAAGAAGTCTAATTGTTACTAGAGGAGTCAATAAGGTAGAATTATCAACACCACTTATCTTATGAGGGTACGAGTTGAAATTTTGGGTACAAAATTATTAAAGGGGGATTAGTGTAACCACCATGACATTTGATTAATGTTTGTTTCATAAATTTGTGTGTTATTTTATTTTTTACTCAACATAACTATATATTTTTATTACTGAGATCAGTATAATTAAAATGTGGCCTTTGGGATTCTACTTTTATATGATCGTTGGTCAATATGACCATTGGAAACTATATTGTTAATATTAGGAATATGTTTTATAAATAAAAATAATCATGGTAATTTAATTCAGTAAGAATAGTCAATGGCCTCAAACTGTAGACTAGGATCGTACGAAGTTCATTTTTTATAGCTTGAGAAGGTGGTGGCATCACTAGGAAACACTATAGATCATTCCCAAACCGAACATCATCATGTTAAGATTGAACAGAATCGCTTATGGGAGATGTTCATTTTGATCAAACTAACCACTCAGGAAGTGTTGTATAAGCTACACCAAGATTCTATCGCCATTTCACACCCTACTCTTAGGTCCTATGTGGGTTTTATAAGGGATTATGTTATGAGGCCATAGTAATTTCTGTAATCCCAATGTATATGAAAATTTATATTTCATAATTAATATTTTAGGAATATCTTAGCTTTTTAATGTATATGTTCTTTAATTCAAATTATATAAATTGAATTTAGAAGTAAATTTTTTTCTTTTCAGTGATTAGTCATTCTGAGAGAATTCTTATGGTAAAATAAATATATTTTTTGAATTTCAAACGTCAAAATTAATATAGGATAAATTTTTAGATGATTTCTACAAAGTTTCAATTTGATGAATAATAATATATGATTCCTGTATTTTAAGGGAAAGTGATTTTTTAAATGATAAAAAATTAATTTCTAATTAAATAACTTTTTCTATCAATGTATTTTAATTATTTTGACATACATCATTGTAATCATTGTGAAAAATGTTGTTTAATAAGATGAAAATAATTTTTTTTAAAAATAGTAACCTTACTATTTGGAATTGTAATTTTACCCTTAGGAAAGGAAATTTTTCCAATGGAATAAAAACATCATCTATGGTGGTATAAATATTTTTTGGTCATCTTAAGTGGTAATGTGATATAATTATATCATAGTGTATGTAGATAAAGTTTTTAGAAATTATTAGTCATCTATTAGTATTTTATATATTAAATTAAATATAAAACGAAATTAATTATAGTAGAATGGAGATCACTTTTTTATTCTACCTGTCGAAAAATGATTCAGGTGATTTTTATTGTTTTTTCTAAAACAGTTGAATTTTCAATAAATATTAAAAATATAGTTTTGTGTTTCAGTGCCTTTAATGACATAATTAAGGAATGTAATCTTTATGTAATAATTATTCCCAACTTTTGGAGAGAAAAATATCTTGTGAGGTATCCCATGCGGCTAATACCATGGGAAAATACCATGGTAAAGCCCATGGTTTTACAAATACTACAAATGAGGTGTCATTTAGAAATTAATAAAATATTCCTTTAATTTTTCTATAAAGAACAACCCATTAATTCATTCCATTCATTCAAAATTCAACATCAATGAATATATGGTATTTTTAACTCTCAAGGAATCCTCAAAAGGCTCCCTTATTCCATCAGGGTCCTAACCATTGTGTTTTTTTATGTTATTCTTCTAGGTAAGGGAACAGATCACATTCCTCGTTTTTTTCACGACTTATTTTATGTTATGTCTTCTGATTTCTATTTTATTATGTTAGGATAGTTTCTTTAATATAATTGTTTCATTCCATTTTATTACCAAGTGATGAGATACACATTCCACTCTCCTCAACTAATTTTTCATAATTTTATGCGACACCATTAGCTGACCGAATATTTGTAAGGGAATTGTCAACTTCTTTTTTTTATTTAAGATCTCATTTATGGGGTATAAGAATGAATTTTCCATGAAATGTTCTTATTTACATTATATAATATCAATATGATGTATTATGAGTCATTTATGAATGATATATTCTTGTTCCTTATATTTTAATAACTTATAAAACTATGTTATATAACTGTTATGCTGATGAAATTTCGTCTCAAAATCAGACAATTTTTTTTCAATAAATTAACTTATTTTATTTATGTGAATACCCAAACATATTTCATTTTTAGGGGTATTCATCAAAACATAAACATTATATATATTTCATTCTGGAATTGACATACATAAAACACTAATTCCCTTTTCACGGGTTATAAATGGAATATTGAACATGTTTTAAGCAATTTTTAAAATGTCACACTTATGATATGAAACCCATTTATATAATTCTATTTTAATTATTTATAAAATGTTCGATTATTATCTATGTGGATCACATAATAATAAATAAATAATAAGGGTGTTCCCTAATAGCAGTCTGATTCAATGGGTAATGAAATTAATCTCTAAAGATGAAATTTTTTAAAATACCATGGTGATAAACTTGGTAATTTTTATGACACCTTGGAGATGGACCTTGGTGATATGTTCATGAATGTGTAAATAAAACGTTGTAGACACATCTTCATGTTATTTTTCAAGATATTATTATTATGATATGTGTTATTATCTAAATGTTGTTATTGATATCACTGAAGGTCATATGTTAATTGTTTCACTTTCTTTCCTTATTGAGCCTCCATATCACACATTCCTTTCGAGAATGCCTCTAAGTTATGAGATATAGTAATCTCCTATATCTACTATACCTAGTTGTTCCCATTCTTATGTGTCACATCCAAAATAATCCACATCCCCAGCATTTCTGGCCAAATTACCAATTTACCATCAACCTTCATCCCAAACACCCGATATACCCATCGATTATCAACTTCCACCGAAGCTATAACACCTGATGTCTCCCCACATAGGGATTCCTCTTCCAGCTTCTTCCTCCCGCAGCAGGCCTACGATGAACACCTTACCTCTACCACATAGTACCACTTTATTCATCCACCTCCACCTCCCTCTCCTGATCATGCTGATTTTATCCAACATCGTGAACTACACTCCCCTGAAACCCTCACCTCCATTGTCCTGGCATTCATATTCAATCCATAGTTGGTCGACCTCCGTCTTCTACTTCCTCCTTCTACCAGTTTATACACTACCATCCTTCATTTTCCTTATGTCGATCGTGATCAGGATTGTGTTCTTCGTATCCTTGGGTTCTTGCAAAATCTCGACGCAGGAATCACCTAGCATTCTCAGTACTTCTTTCTCTTCTCACATTTCCAGGATTTCTCTTCCACAGGTAATGTTCTCACTCTCTGCAACTTCTTCTACAAATCCCACCTCAATCTTCTTTAGCTATGTTCCCTCTTCCTTTTTCTCCTCACGTAGACCACTGTCAACCATCCTCAGTGTCTGATTCCTATAGATAATTGGGACATCCTTCCAATCAGCTTACTACCTTCATCGAGAGCATATATTTCAACACTAGTGTTGTCTCCCGGCTCCTCTACTCGACAAATTCGTCCCACAGAACCATGCTTGCACCGTGATCCCGCTACAGGTTCCAGCAGAACAACGCAGGAATCATGCTCTTGCTCTTGGTTTCCCACTGATTCTCCTCAAATTGTGTATTTGCTGATAATAATACTCATATTTTTTCAATATTCTGTATGAAATTCACAGTAACATTCGATTTTGGCTACATTCATTATCTGCAACTACTGATTCATTTGAGTTTCAACTCTTATTTTATTTTTTGATTCTTTTGAGAAATGTGAATTGAATTACCTCTTTATTGTCCATGGAAATTTTCATATATTATTCTTTAAATACCACCATTTTGAGCGATGACATGGGGATATTCTTCTGTTGTTTTGCTGAATGAGACATTAAATACAGAACCACATTGATCAGCCTTTATTTCATCTATTGCACCAACGAAGATTTTCTATAAGAGAAATCATGGACCAATCCCAGATGTTGATTATACATGGATGTTCTAGCATAGTGGGAGTGAGTTCTGCACAATGTTAGTGTTCACCCTTAACCGGAAAACTAAATAATCTACATCAGTTTCTTGATCTAGAATTTGCATTAGGTACTAAAATAGTGACTACATAATTGAAGTGTCATGTTCAGGGATTTTTTACTCATGGACTCTGGAATTTGCATTAGTTACAATGACTAAGTCCCCACTAACATATCTATATAGTTCTACCTACCAAATTGTTCTATTACTTGGATATATCACTTAGGTTCACCTGCATTCAAATGGCCATGAAAATTACATAATTTCTTAAACTTTTTGAAAAACATAGTGTTTCATGATTTTTTATATGTAACTGTTTCTGTATTAGTTGTACATAGATATTTATTAGATTCGTTGAACATATTGTTTTCTCATATGTTAATGACATTCATTTCCCAGGTTGTACGGAACAAAACAAGGCAACTTTCTTCAGAAGATATCTTATATGTACAATGAAGATAGTTACAAATAGAAGGTAGATGAATGTTTACCCCATATAGATACATGCATGAAAACAAAATATGCCCTCTTATTAATATTTATTTTTTTAGCACTGCTGATTTTTTAGGATATATTCGTTCTGTTTAAATCCCTAATGACGTCACGTTTTTTCTTGGATACTCCTACGTCCCCACCGACTTCTCTATATAGTTCTACCTACCATATCATTATATTACTTGGATATAACACTTAGGTACAATTGCATTCAGATGGCCATGAATGAAACAAAATTTCTTACACATTGTTAAAAACATAGTGTTTCATGATTTTTTATATGTAACTATTTTCATATTCATTGTACATAGATATTTATGGATTGATTATTCAATTGTTTCTGAATTTCCCACACATACTATTTTTACAAATTTCATATGCATAACCATTTCCACATTTTTTTGCCCAAGTGTTTCCTAATTGCTTATGATCACTATTTTATGTCCATATGAATAGTTCGATATTCAACATTAGTATGTACTAGATGAATATCGATAAGCTATGAGTTTTAACTACTTTAATATGGACAAGGTAATCTTAAAAATACTTGAGTTTCAATATTGGTGGACATTAGTTTTGATTATGTATTTATTCTTAACAAGTGATTCCATATTTCTTCGGGAAAACTATCTACAGATTTCATATGAACACCATTAGAGGATGATATGGATAGTTTGATATACGGTATTAGTATGTACTGAATGAATCCTTATAGGATATAAGGTTTGAATAAATACTATAGCCATGGTAATCTTCATTAGTATGTCTTCTTATTTTTAAACATTACTGTATCTATACGTAAACATTTTGGATGATTTTCTAGGTACAAAAACTACTATATCATTACCACTTATTCTACAACTATTGCTCGGAAATAAAAATCCAGGTAAAACTAAATCTTTATGAGATTCATTACACCTTTTGTTTTCTCATATGTTGATGTCATTCATTGCACAGGTTGTATGGAACGAAACATGGAAACTTTTTTCAGAAGTTATCTTATATTTACAATTAATATAGTTAAAAATAGAAGGTACATGAATGTTTACCTCTTATAGATGCATGCATGAAAACAGAATATGCCCTCTTTTTAGTATTTATTTTTTAGCATTTCTAATTTTTTAGTATATATTCATTCTGTTTTAATCCCTAATAACATCACGTTTTGTCTTTGATACTTCTATGTACCCAATCACTTCTCTATATAGTTCTACCTACCATATCATTATATTACTTGGATATATCACTTAGGTGCACCTACATTCAGATGGCCATGAATTTTACATAATTTCTTACACGTTGTGAAAAACATAGTGTTTTATGATTTTTTTATACGTAACTATTTCCATATTCATTGTACATAGATATTTAAGGATTGATTATTCAATTGTTTCCGAGTTTCTGACTCATAATATTTTTACACATTTCATATGCATAACTATTTCCATGTTTCTTATGAATAAGTGTTTCCAGATTGCATATGATAACCATATTAGGTTGATATGGACAGTTTGATATTCACCATTAGTATGTTTTGAATGAATATCGATAAGATATGAGTTTTGACTACTTTAATATGTCCAAGGTAATCTTCAAAAACAATGAGTTTCACTATGGGTGGAGATTAGTTTTGATTATTTATTTCTTCTTAATAAGTGTTTCCATAATTCTTATAGAAAACTATTTTCATATTTCATATGAACACCATTGGAGTTGATATGGATAGTTTTATATGAAGTATTAGTATGTACTGAATGAATCTTTATAGGATATGAGGTTTTACTACATAATATGGCCAATGTAATCTTCATTAGTATATATTCTTATTTTTAAATATTAATGTATCTATACGTAAACATTTTTGATGATTTTATAGGTGCTTAAACTATTAGATCATTACCTCTTATTCCACAACTATAGCTCAGAAATAAAAAACCAGGTAAAACTAAATCATTATTTTGGATAATTTTGTAGGTGGTTAAGCTCATGTGGGTCAGCCATTTTACTAGTTTACCATCGATAGAAGGTAGCCACTAGGTGATGGTTAGGAAATCCGGTGTGGAATACAAATTAAATTTCATTTACTATAGGTATTTCAGTTTATTTTCAATGACGTATTAAAATAATGTTTTAATGCTATCATTTTCAACGTTCTTAGTGCACATATCCGACACATTTTCCTTTTTTCAAGGATGTTATGTTGCTGATGGATATAATTTGAAGTTGTTGGTATGATTTTGATTATGCATGGATGTTCTAGCTTAGAGTTAATGAGTTCTTCACAATTTTAGTGTTCCCCCTTAACCGGACAACTAAATACTCTACATCAGTTTCTTGATCTAGAATTTGCATTATGTACTAAAATAGTGACTACGTCATTGAAGTGTCATGTTCATGGAATTTTTACTCATGGCCTCTTGATATGATCATTCATAATGAATCTTGTAGTTTGTTAGACTTTTGGATATTGATTCATTTTATTTGTTTGTTGGTTTATAAAAACATGTTTCAGGATAAGAGAAATATGAGGTAGAAAACGTATGTTTATACTATGATAGTTCTATAGTGCATATTTTCAAATAATTTATGTAATACCAACATGTAGTTTGATAGTAATTTTTTATTAACTTCTATTTTTATATGAAAACACTAATATTGATATATTTTCATTTCATTTTTATATCACTAATATAATCCTTATTTAATTTTAGTATCCCTCCAACAATATGTTCTACTTTAAAATATGCTATTTTTTAAATGTTATTTTTAAATATTAGCTTCTAAACTATGAAAATTATTATTATGTAATATATTATCATATGATTCCATATATGGAACACACACCTTCAAAAAATAAATAATGCTTCATAAAGAGTAGGCTGCAAAGAGTAATATTCATATCGAGAGGTATGTATATTATTATTTTTAATTTAATTTTTTGTTCTTCTCTACATGGTATATAAAGTGATTAATTGATCTCCCACATTAATGGTTTATATATTACCTCAACTACCATACCTTCTTATTCTCAATAACAATCTTCCACTTCAATGGAGTTGTCTCTAGTAATTTTGTGGATCCATGTCAAACCTCCGAGGAGCCTTAAGTTCACCCTTTTTCAGGAGTCGGTATCAGAGGTACGATATCCCTCTTCATCGAACATAGGAATGTCTACTCATTGACAATATATTTTTACTATATTCCATTAGTTATAATATAATATGTTGATGATAGTCATTATCTATGCATGTTATGGTGTTAGTTTTACTGTAATACACCCAATGGATATATTCTAGGCCTGAACGATCTTAACATGCTATTTCCTGTTCGCCAAGTCATAGATGGTGTCAGCCGTCTAAATTAGAGAATGGATACTGCAAACGAGATGATTATATCTATTATAATCAATTGTTGACCCTTGATGTCCGAGAATGAAATGTATCTGATAATCAATTATGAGGTATCATCAGCCTTTGAATGTATAATGTAGTGTTTTCTGTACCACTTGCAGCTCTTCAAGAGGTCCCAAATGTCAAGATAATTAATGGGATGTAGAGGAATGATAATAGAATTATGTTCTTGAATGTTGAATCCTATTAATCGATGAATCTAACCTTAGTGTATCAGTGGATTTGGTTTTCCTCTAGTAGATTCATCGGTCTTCTTCTTGATTTGGGTGTGATTTCATGCCACCAACATATTTGCAGATTTTATTTCTATTGATGTTCTTCCCCCGAAGGGTAGACCTCAACCATGTTCTGTTATAGGATGTAGTTGTTCACTAAATGCTACATTTTTGCGTAATAGGAAATGAAACCTGGTGGATTTGGTCTCCAATGTGATGCGCTGTTAGATTTTCCTGTTGGTCTCCCTTTTTGTGGGCTGCTGTTCTATTCTGATATCTCTTTGGGATGTATATATATCAACATTTTTTTAACAATTTATTCTCATTATCTTTATTCATTGAAAACAAAAAAATGTGTGGGTGATATGTAGAGGTTTTGTATGGTTTCCACTTATCCAGAAAGTATATTTTCCAAAAATTTATTCTCATGATATTTATTATTTTTTCTGACTTTTATGTATTCCTCATGCATTGTATAAACAAGTTCTGCAAAGACATAAGTTTTCAAATTATTTTGAATCTTATATGTATCGGTTATATACATATTCAGGTTCAAATAAGTAGGTTTTGATATTATTTTGTGTCTTATATTTATCACATATATACATATTCTGTATTGAATATATTTTGTAACTTATATGTGTTCAGAATTGAAATATGCATGTTCATGTTTGTTTTCATATGCAGATTAATGTTCTAATTATTTTATTCTTGTCTATTCACTTCTGTTAACTAATATATATAGGTTCATATTTGTCTTGTTTTCTAATTCTATGATTTCACTTGTCACCAATATTTTCTACATACTCTAACTACATTCTCAATATAGAAAAACATATTCTCTGATTTTGATAGTGAAGATGCGGTCCATCATAATCATGAATTGTCTTTAGACAACACGGATACAATAAGCCATGCCATTAAACATCACACCCAATTGAAGGAATAACAAAACAAGAGGACTAAAAATATGAAAAACTATTTCTGCTAGAATATTTTAATACTACAATTCGATTGTTTTTTAATTTTCATATTTGTTTTCTAATTAGGTGCTTACCAAAAGAAGTGTATTTTGGTATGCAGTTTTCTATAGGAAGGTAATAATAAATATTAATTGTTTTACCTATGATTCCTCCAACTGGTCCACCTATGATGTCCCTTCTGTAAATATGCATGCTCATGTATAAATTTTCATGAGAATTTTGGTTGTCCCTTTTTTCTTGGTGGTGTTATTTTTCATGCTTAAAATAGGCTGAAAGTGGTGTTTTTATATACGTATCATATCTAAAAATGTAAAAAGAATGTGTAACATATTTCTATTTTTTGAGAAGTGATGTTTTGGTTGGTTTTTTGTTTTCATGTTGGATCACTTCTAATGGTTCACATTTCACCACAATGTTGTTTTAAATAAAAAATACAAAAAAGGGATTTTGAGTAACACATGGTTTAGAGAAACCAAGCCAAATGTTATCTTTTTTTTTTCTTATAACTTTTTATTATATGTTTGAATTCATATTTTTTATTCTGAGAATTCAAAATGGTATTCTTTTTTTTAAATGTTTTTTTCTATGCAGAAAAGTCTGTTCCAAGATTTTGAAGGTGAATATTTGTACACTGTGACAGGATTTCTGGGAGACATTCTACAACTTCAACATACTTTCAATGATTGATGCATTTCTATAAATACAAAAATTACTACTACTACTATGTTTTTTGAATATCAATTGTCCATTTAAATGTTCTTTTGATTCATATATTTCAATTCTCCATACTGAAAATAATCATCTTTTCCGTGCATATTCCCTTAAATGTGTTCAAATGTATTAATCCAAACTGTTATCTAATATCATAATGATTTCTATATTTTTTTTTCAATTGTTTTCCAATATTAAGTATCATTGTTGTGTGATTTCAATATATATAATATTCATGTTCATTATTAACATTGAAATATAACATTATCTTTATGAAAATAAGAATCAAACCATATTGTCATGCGAATGCACGGGGTGAGTACTAGTCGTACTAAGGATGATCATTTCAAGAAGATTTTAAAGGGGATTTAAATAATTTTTTTTCATGAATTATGTTTCCTTTTTTCAAGACACTAGACATTAATGATATTATTTTTGTAAAATTAAATTAAATTAAATGTAATAAAAATAAGGAATTCCATAATAGATAAATCTGTACATGTTGTATGAGGTAAAAGGAATTTTTTTCACGATAAAAAGGTTATAAAAATTCTATATTAATAAATAGACAATAACATTCACATGATAACATTATTAATAGAAAAAAATTGTAAAAATGGTTTTTGGAAACCATTTTTTGAAAACATGGTGTTGAAGGAGTAAGGATTTCTAACCAAAGTGATAAGTAATGTCTAACATATAAAAACACATTATTAACAATATCATGTACCAATGAAAAGAAAATTAGTATCATTACATGGATATTATATGAATAACCAGTGATCAAGAAAAATTATAATAGATAATGAGATATGGATTTTATGTCTTTATCAAAGGGAGAATAATAATACACAATCATGGCAATGGATGATAATGTATCTATTTACAATTAAAAATTTGGTATCATTGTGTCATAAAAAATGAATGAGAAAAAATTCATGATGCCTAACATATCATGAAAACAAAGATATTCATGATGTATCATGTGTATAGTAGTATTAACACCTGGTTTAAAAATAGATGTGCAATACATGGCATTTATCATGAAGAAGGAAAAATGGTGGCAAATAAATTTACCGATTAGGAATATTTTCACACATAAACCCTATGAAAAATGAAATCATAAAAGGGATAGGTAAATACCCATATATTAATGTATAAGAATGTAACATCCCACATAATTATACAATATTAATTTATCACATTTTATTTATATATATGAATTAGATGGTAATTTCACCTGAAATGTTAGACTATGCGTGAAATTTTAAATAACACACACTGATTATTTTCTTTAAAATATTACGTTGTACTCAAGTTTGAGTTATACTGAAAAATAATACATTATTAAAATTATTAATTTACATTATAGTAATCTCATAATTGTTATAATTTAGTGAATATAAAATATTAACCAAATTATAAAAATAGGGTTTAAACATGATTATATAATGATTCATTTATTAGAAAATTAATTAGAAATTTAAATAAAAACCAATAGAATATAAATGATATTTTATAGAAAAAATATATAAGTTAGAATAATTTTATATATAAAATATTAAATTAAATATTGGTGAAATATATAAATTAAAATTTAATTTATTAAAATCTATAAAATAAATTTAACGTGTTTTATTGAAATTTTATAATAATAAATAAAATTTTATAGATAAATTATGTATTTTTTCAAAAAATGTTTTTTACCGCATTTTTATGGAGAATACATTATAAATATGGTTTTCACACATCATTATTTTACCTTTTAAAAATTAAAATTTTTATTAGGATGTGTGATATAAAAAATTACTTTGGTTGAATTTTTGTATTTTTTTATAAAATTCATTTTTAATGAATAGTGAAAATAACTTCATTTTAATTAAACATAGATTTTTCTTATAACTTTTTTATATAGTTTAGATATCCTTTTAGTGGTGTTTAAAGGGTAACTTAAGAATTGTTTTATTTCATTTATTCTAATTTTTTTCATTTTAAACAATTTCACATTTAAATTTAATATAAAAACTATGGGATATTTTGAATATTTTACATAAAAAATAGGTGTTCTTATTCCTTCGATGAGATTCATTGTAAATTGATTTCTTCCAAATACTTGTTTCAAAAATGGAAAAATGGATTCCATATTTTAAATCAAAATTTAAAAATTATTAAATTGGTCCCTTTAATTTTTGGACATTATCAATAGTAACTATAGTAATAAATTTAATTACCATTGTTAAAGATAAATCTGGTAATTAAAGTTAAAAATATAATTATATTTTTATAAAATAGCCAAAAAACGCATCCTAATATTATTTTATTAGTAATTATCGACCAAGAAAATACTTTGCTCTAAATTGTGGCATTTTTATGACATTTATGCATGATTTTTGATATTCATAACATTTAATTTAAACTATAAGAAAATATGACATAATCATGTCTCTTATTACTAAAAAAGGTATACGAGGTTATATAAGTGTTATCTTGTACAAAAAGTAATCCATATAAATATAAAATGATTACCTACATCACATTAATTTATATATTAATTTTATACATTAAATCATATAATTTAATAATGACATCATGAAGATAAATTAATTGATTTATTAAAGAAAGATTGAAATAAATAACATTAATTACATTAAAATAGAAATAATTTGAAATATTTGAAGCAAAAAAATAATTTTATGTATTAGAATGACATTTTAGTATTTATTTAATGTTATTTTGTAAGGAAACAAGTTGATATTATTTTTTAAAATGACATGTAATAAATTCTGTGTAAATTGACATAACTCCTATTTGAAAATATATAATATTAAATTAACTGATAAAAATTTTATAGATATTTAATATTCATCAAAAAAGTTTTAAAAAACCAAAATATTTCATTTATTATTCATTAATAAATTGATTGACATGATTTTATAAAAATATTAACGCTCATAGTATAAACTATTTGATAAATAAGATAGAGTTAAAAGGGTTTCAAACAAAAAGATAAGGACTACAAAATATTACAGACATATATAAATTAATTTTATGAAAAGGATTTAACCCCAATGAATCGTATTTCTGTAATAAATACATTTGGGACCCATTAGTAATCAATATTGAATTTATATTAATTTAATACTTTTATAATTCTATGGTTTCATATCCCCTCTCCTTTAAAAATACACTCATTAATATCCACTACTCACACTTCCAAAACCTTTCTGTTTAACCATGATCACCCCAATAATTTTACTATAACCCCTCCCCACATTTTAGAGGAATTATTTCATGTATAAAACCATCCTTTGAGGTTTCAACATATTAATAAGTGTTGCCATCTGAAGGAAATGAAATGTTTTTATCTAAATTTAACTATTTTTTTCTTCTTCCACATCCTATTAATATATTTCATCCCTGAAAAAATAATAAATACTCGTATTTTAAATATACTGAGATGTTATTATTTTAATTTCATCACCCAAATCCATCTCTAACTTCATCAAATTTGAAATTAACTTTCTGTTTGTGTGTACAACTGACTACCTTTTTGCAAACCGATATAATTCATTTTTCATTTATGCCAATCATGAATTGTCATAATGATGTAAAAAGTGTTTTATATGATTTTCATGAAATTTGTATACTTAGTATAGAATAATATATCAAATATTTTCTTACATTCCATATACATAAAAATGATAATTCTGTTCTTGTGTACGTGTGAACTATCACCTTTACAATTTAATGTGCTTCATTTTTATTCTCTACCTCACTTGTACGATATTTATAATTATATTTATGGAATTTTTATGATATTAATGATCTTATGATAATTTTTTAAAGAGAAAATATTAATTATTTTCTTTTCATAATGATCAATGAAAAATTAAAAACATTGCACATGCGTACGTACTTCTTACCATCTCTATGATTATAATGTTGTTCATTTTTCATAACCACACTTAATATATTTATTTAAAATTATATGTGATTTTTAAAAGTGATAATATTTTCCTAAATATTATGTTGGATTAGATTTACATATGACCACATGAACTATTAGATCATATGATGTTCATTTTCTACTAAAGTACATAATATCGACCAAACATAAAACAAAATATCAAATAATTAACTAATTAGAAATAGTTAACATTAAATGATTGTAAAGAAAGTGTAAATTATCCTACATTTTTTATTCAGGAATAATAATGTATATATGTGATGAATCGTACTCACGGTAAGGAATCTCGTCTTAATCTCCTCTAATCAATATATTTATTGATGATATGGAACTTTATTATGTTATATAATATATTTATAGCCCATTTGACATCCCAAATCCATATTTTATTAGTCATGTTATTAAAGGTTTTTTAAATTATTATAATTTATTATGGATAATAATTAAAATTTTCAAAATGGTATGAGAATCATTAGCTGAAAAATAGATTCTACACATTTTAAATATTTATTTATATAAATATTTCACATTCATATCAATGTTATCAAAATGATTTTACAGATTTATTTATGAGGATATAAATTTATAAGAATGTTAATTATTGACATTCTTTAAATGTTTAAAAATTTCATTTGAATCATTGATTCAAAAATCTCTATTATAAATGATTTATATTTTTTTTATAATGGCCTGGTTATTTCAATAACATGAACTATTTTGTAATGAGTAAAAACGAAATTTTAGGAGGGAAATAATAAAAAAATATTATATTTATTATGTTATGAATTTATAATGGTACATGAATATTTCAAAGGTGAGATCGATGTAGATTATATGAAGAGTTAAGCCCAATTATAACTCACATGTGAGCCTAGTACAACTAATATGCAAGGTTGAGCCCCATTAATGCTCACAGGTGAGTCTGATATTGCCTATACGAAGAGTGATACCCATTATAGATCACCAATGAAATGTGTATAGGAAATAGATGTATGGTTATTCCATTTTTGAAGAGTGATGTTGGGGGAATTCGACCATTTGGTTATTCCGACTATGTATGATAAGGTCCCAAGTTATATTTATAAGTTATATGTTTTATGTGATTTCAATTGGTTTTATGGAAATATTTGGAGTACAAAAATGTTAAAAAAGGATCTTATAATCAGTGAATAATATTTTTTTCTTCTTAAAAGTGACAAATCCTAGCTTATGATACTTTATTAATTGTTTAAATATTTTTCTCAAAGCTTAAAATTTTCTTTATTATGTATCCCTTTCTAATCAATCTCTGTCCATCACATGATTTTGAAAGTTTTTCAGTGGATATGATGGAGAATAGATTCAAGGATGATATCCATGAAAATTTATGATGTTAAAACATGAAATGAAATAATATTTCTTTCAAAAAATTTATTATTTTATGAAAAAATGGAAACTGAGTAAACGTATTTACTTTGTAAATATTATGTTTATTCATATGAGTTATAGAATAATTATCAAAATGACAAAACCTATAAATATTTGTAATGTTAAATAATTTTAAATTATTGAATTAACTCTAGATTATTTTATGTTTAAGGATGGGAACTAATATCTGGAATCAATTGTCTGTTTAGATAACTTTAGAGGTTGTGGTGTTATTTATTCCTAATTTACATGTATTATATAACCACAAGGGATTATATTATAGGAAGAGTTATAATTATTTTAGATAAATTGAATGTGTTTTAGAAAACATAGATAGTTATATATCATTTAGTTTTCTTACTAATATGATATTATATGACTATTTATTGGTATAATCAAGGTAAAAGTTTTGGTTATAGGAAATAGTAGGATCCAATAAGCACAAAAGTAATAATGGATGTGAATGAAAATGTGGAGGTTATCTGAAAAAAAAACATGTGAAATAAGAGATTCAAAAAGAACTCTGGAGGTTTTTCTAAATTAACAATTAGGTGTTATGATTTACTATTAGGAGAATGGTATGATTTCTAATGCATTATATATCGGCGAAATGAATCATTGTGTATTTTCAGGTAATAATCATATAGAAAATCATATTCAATGATATTTGTGTCCATTATGTGGAGAGAAACACCTAGTAATTTTTTTTAAATTGATGGGAAGGTGTTGTAGTTTTTGTAAGGAATGTCGTAAAGCAATAATCTATTAAGAAAAAAAAATAAAGCATTCAGTTGATGTCATGAACTGAATCTCAGCGACATCAAAACCGCCACAAAAATCGGCCCGCAACAAGGCCCAAAGGGCATTCCCGATCCCCACGGACTGGTACAAGATCCCCGATATTATAAAATTAAAATTGGGAACAATTTACCCAAGATTATAATCATATAACAACAAAATAATCCAATAAAATGAATCAGGATTTTTCAAAACAAAATATATTTTACAAAAATTCAGAACTGAATTAAATATTTTAAAACAACTCAATAAGACTATAACAATGTTAAAAAACCAAAATGAAACAACCCATGAACTCTCATGGAAAGGGGAAGCTCCCTCAATCCATCTCCACAAGTCTTCACCACCAAGGACCTAATAGAAACCTAAACCATTGGAACAAAAAAATTGTACCCAACCTGCAACAAAAAAAAGAACCAAGTCTACTTATACCCATGTGTGTAAGTAGGGTTCAAGACAATGCCCTGTAAGAGTCCACCACTAAGAGATTCTATGCAATAAATATTCAAAGATGAAAATCATGCATGATTTCAAAAACATGTAATTTCTAGTTATAATTTCTAAAAGAGGAAATACAAAAACAATTTTCAGGTGGGATAATTTAAAGAATAAAAACATTTAAAATACATTCCAAAGCTACTGATTTTTCATCCAAATATACCATATTCTGATGGTATATATAAAGGATCTAACGAGCACAAGCAATAGGAAATAACCCCTAGGTACTAGCTCGTTGTGTGTCCCAAGTACCACGTATCTCGTTGAGAATAACAAATGAAAAATAAATATTCTCATGCATGATCCACTAGTATGGAACATACCCATAACCTAGGGTCCCCATTCATCATCATCATAGTTTATTTGGTGTTGTGAGCGTCAATATTGCAATGTGAAACTGAGGCCAAACCCCACAGATTCACTAACATACCAGTACACATCCACCCACCTAGATACCCGGGATTTCCCATTGGGATGAAACAATTTCAAAAAGTCATTAAATATTATTTTCACATGAAAATATAATTTCTATATCATAAATTCACCAAAAAAACCCACATGTATACTATACAAAAAAGTCCACTTTTCATTGAAATTGATTTTGAAATCTGACTCACACCAAAGTAGCCCACAACACTTTTCACATTTCTTTAACACTTCCACAAATAATTAAAAAAAATTTATAAACCATTCCATTCCATTATATCTCACATAACAGCCCACTCAAATATCATATAATACCTCTTTCATCAACAAAATTCATTTTTCACAACACAATAACAAAAAACAGCCCACAACTATGTTTTTCAGCTATCTTTCCATTTTCTAAAACATTTCACACTTTATAAAACATTCTAAAAAATATTTGAACTCTTAAATACCGACCATACATTTCAAAAATCCATATTAGGTGAACACACCCCCAAAATAGTACATATACACCCTTTTACCCACACTGTTTAACGAAAAACATTCACAATTTTCATAAAACAAACTAATGGGGTGTAACTATGTCTTGCACACAAAACCCATTTCAAAACCCAAATTTAAGACAAACCCATACAAATTATTATACAAAACATAAATGGAAGCCTTAGACACATTAATAAAACCACATTCAAGAGTTATAAAATAAAATTTAATAATACCACAGAAGATACAAATGAAAACACACATATTCATAAAATGCTATCAATAAGTATAACAATGTTTTATACATAAAACCTATTCTAAAACGTTTTTTAGACACTAACACATTACCAAACCATAATTTTCCATCCAAATAAGATTTTTAAACCAATTCCATATGATATAAAATACACCAAAATAATATCCCATGAGTTACACATAAAATCACCCAATTTAAATTTTAAAAGAAACTATAAAATTTAAAACCTAACCAAATAAATAATAATTTTTTTTCAAAATTTACCCAACATATGAGGAATATGAAAAATTAGTAAATACAGTAATCGAACTCATCAATAATTGATTACACATGGAACCACCTACATGTTGAGGCAAAACCCTTGAATCATGGTACGAATCCTCAACTGCACCTCTGTTTCACCATAAGAAAGTAAAAACGAACCCTAAACCATAATTTTTCACCAAAAATACCCCAAATTAACCCTTGTAAAAAACTGTAACTTATGGACACACTATAAAAATATGAATGAGAGAGGAAATCCTAAGGAGAACAATATAATTGAAGATAGAAACACTTACCCAAAACAATCTTCAAGAAAATGACCCACAATCCACCAGAATCTGTATTTTAAAACAGTTATAAATTTATGGGAGATTCTAAAAAAATTATGAGATCATTTAGGCACTAGAATGGGGGAAATAGAATCAAAATTTAAGGTGTTATGAAAGGATATATTTACCTCTTCAAATATGTGCTATTTGTAAAATCTAGATCCTTTTTTCCCAATTTCTCGATTCTATTTAGCTCTATATTGGGGGAGTAGAAATCGGGGGTGCTTCTCAGTTACGTTGGATCTGGTGGGAGTTTCAATCACAAAAAAAACTTAAAAATAGGTTGAGTTATTAAATAATTAAAAAATATTTTTAATCCAGGAAATGGTCTTTCGGGTAGGCCCAATCACTTAAATAAAAACTATAATCCACCATGATTATAGATTTATAAATGGTCCAAATTAATTTTTTGGTCTTTATAGGTCAGGGGAAGACAATTACAAATTGGAATTGATGAAAAATGTTGAAAAATATAGGAGCAATAAAGGAATCCAAATTTATTTTAAAATCATGAATTGGGTTCACGGTTTGGCCCAATTCCTGAAAACTCACTTATTCCTCCGTAAATGCTTGGGAAACCCCCAAAACAAAGCCTGAATGGAATGTAAATGAAATTTACCTTTAAAATATGTCATTTACGTGGCAACTATCTCAACCAAGAAAACATTCCATCCCTAGAAATCCATAGTAAGGCCAAAACAACAACCAAACCCTATTGAGAAACCAAGAGGTACTCCCTTGCCAATTTTCACCCCAAACGGCCAAAACACATCCCGTGATAAATTAAGGAAGGAATGCACTCATAAACAAAACATACAACTCATTCATGAAACAATCATTTATATTCATATTTTATGCCAAAATAATACTCCTCAAACACTATCCAAACACGATTCTAGCCATTTACAAAACGAACAACAACAGTGAAAAATGTTACACTTACCTTGCTTTAACCAGAACATTGGGAATTATCCACTCCTAATGATTATCCATGGTAGGTGTAGTTAGTTATATAGCTCCAAACAAGAATATATATTTCTAATCCAAGACCATGGACGAATCTTAGTTACTAGACTGTGGAGACACAGATAGGCTCCCCACTATAAGAGAAAACTCAAAATTTCCCGAGATAGAATCAGGACATTAACTAGGGGAGACCTGAATGGACTCCTAGTACAAGGGGGTATAATTCTATTAGACATTTCAAAAATAAAACACACGAGACTCATAGTGGGTATCCCCAACATAAGAGAATACCATATTAACCACCCACATGGGTAGGCGCAGAAAGACCCCAAATTTAAAATAGTTGGGTCGGTCACACGGTTAGTATGCATGGTTTGGTAAACCATGCACTAACTATAGGGATCATTATTTATGGATGTCTTCCTATCACATGACCACTACTAATCAGGCATGAAAAATGTACTCAATCATGAAGACACCACAGGTTTGAACTATTCCAATATTTCATACTAAGGATAAGACTTTGTACAAGGGTCTAAACGACCCTTGGATTACCCTTGACTAGGATCTAGCTTCTATCCGAGACCTATGGATAGAGATCAATGAATAATGAATATTCAGCCTCACAATTAAGATTTGGAAAACCCAGATTGATAATTCTTCCTTTGGTGAAACCAATAACTACACTGTAAATCCATAAAGTTTTCCAAGACATAACCCATTCCAAACTCACTTTACTGACACCTAATATTTCACTGAAATAATGGACTAGAAGATGAACACACGTCACACCATGTTTGTTTGGTTGAGAAACAATATAAGTAAAGAACACTGATTCTCACATTCCTCTAAAATGGTATATTTTTATATTTTTCTATGGAAGAAATTATCCCAACATAACATAGACTCTCATATGATTGCACGAATTTCACATTTATGGTCAATCGAGCACTTGACATCACAAGGCATCACCGAACATGACCATTACGATCGATATAAACAATGCATGGAGTGTCACCTTATACAAAATCCCCAAACAACACACAATTCTAGAATGGGACCACAACTTCCAATCATGTACATATTTCCCACACTGGTGGTTTTACAAGCACTCATGCTTCATTGAAACTGTAAAGAACCCAGAGGACCTCTTAGACACCATTTAGACACTCTTCCACACTAACAACCCCAGACCACTTCCACCTTCGACGAATCAAGTAGCTTAATAAACTAAGGAATCTTTCAAACTTCCATGTTCACTCTTATAATATAAGAGTATTAGAAAAACCATGAAAGGAAATGGTGTAGGCTCAATCTACATAGCTCGAAAAAAAATTCCTTCTATTGATCAACTGGAGGATTATTCAATGGAGAAACAATCTAGGTTGCACATTAGTTATAAATAACCCTTAATGTGGCATACCTTATCCATCGATTGAACCAAAGTACAAAAACAATATAGTCCATTGGTCATGACACACCACAAACAAGATCCAAACACATGAAGAGAACCACTATAATGGTATCCCAAAAAATTTCTCAGAAGAGACCACTAACCGGCTCTTCCACACAGCTTACCTTCCGAACACAATCCCAAAACACAGTTTAATCTGGAGGTGTTCTGGGACTCAAAACATCACACAACATCAACATTTTATAAATCACAAAATACACACAATCCCAAACTATTCATCAAGACATCATGATTTTTATTTAAAATCATCTTTTTCAAAACAAACAGTTCAGCGGTTAGCGTATCTACAAATGGTACCCAATGGGTCTCACACAGGCATGTTTCTGTTCCACACCAGGCACCCTCCTCATATCCATCCTAAATCATATCTAGTCATTCCATTAACCATCCAACATCGCATATAATCCCATGCATGTGGTATCTCATGAAAATACCAATGGTTAATATAAAAACTCATTCCAATTTTCATAACCAAAACAATAAACCAATACTACCTTTTTCTCAAGACCGGTAACCACATAATCGAACCCAAATTCCAGCATTAAAAAAAATATTCAGAAATGCACAATCATACAAATGAAATTTCACTAAAAAAATTATTCAAATTAATTTGAAGACATCTCATCCCATTAAAACACATTTCAATATTTTGGAAAACTCTATTGTAAACACATTTTAAAAACCAACTTTGACATAGTTCGTGCATTCAAAAGAGATGAAAACATACCATATTCCATTCCAATGAAATTCTGAAAATTCATTTCTCCATTTTCAAAAATCTAACCATTCCCATTTTATTAGTTAATTATTTCAAAAAATACATTAATCTTCTTAAAACCAAGTCACATTAGAACCAATGTTCCAAGATTTTAAAACTACATAACACAAGACAATGCGAGAGGAAACTAGTTTCATTGGGAGACTTGGACATATGGTTGGCATCCATATTCCAATCACATCAACATCACAGAAAGTGTTTTAGAGAAACTTCTCACGCTTTACATGGAATTCCAGACCCTATGATCTCACTAATACCATTATCCTAACTCTCATTTCATTTCTACTAATCATCATCAAAACATGAAAAAAAGGACTCAAAATATCTCATCTTCCCCTGATGACTTGAATCCCTTCATGAGGTGTGGTGATCCGCTACACTACACTTAACCAGAATTGCATGTTCGGGGAATCCTTAGTCTAAAATATCCCGACTGTTCCCAAAATAATATGACCGAAAGAAAATGAACCTCCCTTTGATACCATTTTGTCATGATCTGAATCTGGTCCCCATCTAAACTAGCACCGACTCGGCCCACAACAAGGCCCGATGGGCGTTTCTGATCCCCACAAGATGGAACTAGTTCTTGGGTATCATAAAATCAGAATTGGGAATGATTTACCCAAGATTATACTCTTAAAACAATAAAATAATGTAATAAAATGAATCTGGATTTTTCAATCCAATAAATCTTTTACAAAAATTCAGAGCTGAAACACATATTTTAAAACTACTCAAAGAGATTATAAATAAGTTACAAAACCAAAACGAAGCAGCCCATGAACCATCATGGAAAGGGGCACTTCCCTCAATCCATCTCTATAAGACTTATCTTCTATGGACCTGCAAGAATCCCGATCAATTGGAACAAAAAAAATTGTACCCAACCAGCGGAAACAAAAATTACCAAGTCCACATACACCTAACGGTGTGTGTAGGGTATGAGAAAATGCCCAGTAAGATATCTCCACTAAGAGATTCTATGTTATAAACATTCAATGATGAAAAGTAAGATAGTTTTCAAAAACATAAAATTTTTAGTTACAATTTCAAAAAGATGAACTTACAAAAATCAGTTTTAAAGTGGGCTAATTTAAAGAATCAACAATTTAAAAATAAATGAAAAAGCTTTTAAATATTCCAGAAAAATATAATGTATGATAAAGATATGTATAAAAGATCAAATGAAGACAAGAAATAGGAAATAACCCCTATGCACTAGCTTATTATGGGTCTCAGGTTCCTCATATCATTGTGAGAATAACCAACACAAATATCCATTCTAGTGCATGATCCACTAGTAGGGAACATAACCATATCCTAGTAGTCTCAAATCATCATCATCATAGTTTATTTAGAGTAGTTAGAGTCAATCATGCTATGTTAAACTGAGGACAAACCCCACAGATTCACTAGTGTACTAGTACACGTCCACCTGCCTTGATATCAGACTCAGACTAAAATAGCCCACAACAATTTTTAAATTTCTTTAACACTTAAACAAATCCATTAAATAATGTTTATAAACCATTCAAAGACATTATAACTCACATAACAACACAATAAAATATCATATAATACCTCTTTTATCAACAAAATTCATTTTTCACAACACACTCACACAAAACAGGCCACAGACATGTTTTGCAGCTCTCTTTCCATTTTCTAAAACATTTCTACACTTTATAAAACATTCTAAAAAAATATTATACATCTTAAATAACAACATTACCTTTCTAAACTATTCCAATTCCTATCCAAAACAGAATATTCAGCCCTAGATTCATATATAAAACCTCATTAATGTGTTATAAAATAACGATGAATAATACAACAAAAGAAACAAATGAAAACACAGATTTTAGTAAAATGCTCTAAATTATAATAACAATGTTTTACACATAAAAACTATTAAAAACACATATGATTAGAACAAAATGAAAATAAAAAATTTCCAAATATGAATCAGCAATCCAAACAAGATTTAGTAAACCAATTCCATAAATTTTGAAATACACCCAAATAATACCCCATGAGTTACACATGAAAACACCCATTTTCATGTTAAAAAGAACTATAAAATTTAACACATGACCAAATAAATAATAAATCGTTTTTTCACCACACCCAACATATAAGTATTATGAAAAATGTGTAAATACTGCAATCTAACTCATCAATAATTCCTTACACATCAAATCACCTACCTTTTGAGTCAAAACCCTTGAATCTGGGTGTGAAACCTCAACCTCACCTCCACCACACCACAAGGAAGTGAAAATGAACACTAAACCAGAATATTTCACCAAGAATAACCCAAATAAAACCCTAGGTATAAACCCTATCTTTTGGAAACTGTATAAATTTATGAATGAGGGAGGATACCCTAAGGAGAAGGAAGGAATTGAAGAGATAAACACTTACCCAAATTATTTTTTGAATAAAACGACCCAAAATCCACCATAATCTGAAATTTAAAATAGCTAAAAGTATAAGGTTGTTTCTAATAAGGATTCAGAGATCTAGTTGGAACTATAATGGGGGAAATGAGTAAAAATATAAGGATTTATTAAAGGATCAATTTACCTCTTTAAATCTGGGAGGTTTGTGTAATCCTGTGCTGTTTCGCCTAATTTCTCGATAGTATTGAGCTCCCTAATGGGGGTGAAGAGAATGCGGACACATGTTATGTAAGTGGGCTCGGGTGGGAGTTTGAATCACTTAAAAAACATAATAATAAAATGATTTATTAATGAATTGAAAATTATTTTTTATGCACAAAATGGGATTTCGTGCAGGCCAAATCCCTAAAATAAAAACTAATATACACCATGATTATAGATTTCTAAATTGTCCAAATTAATTTCTATGTGTTCATAGTTCATGGTATGACAAGTAGGAATTGGAATGGTTGAATATTTTAAAAAAAAAATTGAGTTATAAATAAATCAAAAATTATTTTTTAATTTGGAATTGGGCTCTCGGTTAGGCTCAACTCAGGAAAACTCGTCCATTCCTCCCTAAAATATTGGGAAACCCTGGAAAGAAACAATGAATGGAAATTAAATGAAACTTACCTTTAAAATATGACATTTAAGTTACAGTTGACTCCTCACAAATAAAAATATTTTTTTTCTGTGATATCAATTAAATTTTTTAAATCGGGGTTTGTCATCATTATGGAAATATTTGTCCTACGATGATGGTCAGTAAGTGGGATCAGCAAGACCATATAAACATATTTTTAGAAATATTGAATGAAATTAAAATTTAAGAATAGAAGACTTAATATGAACTATTATAGGTATGGATTATTTTTTGTCTCAAATTTTGAAATTATTTAATCCTGTTGCATAATTCATATTCTTTTAGGAAATAATCATTAAGGAATAAATTTCATAGTCATTATTAAAGGATAACAATGAATTTTTAATGATTAAAAATTATACATATAAAGGATTTATGAGTCACAATAGACTGAATAATTTTGTAGTTTTTAAATGTATTAATACTCTTTTGATGATGGGGTTGCATTTTCTATGATATTTTTCGACTATGATTAGTCGTAATGATTGTTCTGTAAAAATGGAATTTAATGAAGAATATTGTTTTCCTGTGTAGAAATAATTATAATTAAATGGATAAATAGTAGGGATGAAATGATCTTTTATTTTTAGATTATTAGGGGTCATTACATTTTGGGTTTCAATCATTGTTTGGAATATTTTGAAGCATTTTAAGGATAATTATTTTAGGAATCTTTTACGTTGAAATTTTGGTATTAAAATTGAATTGTGGAGAGTAAAAGTTGTTTTTAATCATCCAATGGTTTATTATTTTTTCATATTTTTTTAATCTTATCATAATCATATTGGTTTTGGGTATTGATTCAAAATTGGTGAAATAGATAGTGTATATTTTTTTGGATTATTTGAATCTATAGAAGTTGATTATATTGTATTAAATAAGAAAATTTTATCTTGGATCCTCACAATATAGGAAAAAAGTTGGGTTTGTGATGGAATTATACTAGTTAATGAAAATATAATTTTTATGTATGTATATTTCATTATGTTCCAATTATATGTAGTAAATTAATTCCAAAACATGCTGAAAAGGATATTATATCCAAAATGTTATTTGTTTACTTTTATTGCTATGAAATCAATGCTTGTTTAACCTCTCATAATTTTTGGGTTTCATATAGTTAACCTTCTCCTGAACATGTTTTCTATCACCCTTCATCACAACATGATCGTTAGTTTTTCATTCATATACATGTTTTACCTTATGGAAATCTTCTTTTTATAATCTAGAGTGACTTTTTTACGTACCTTTCATTCATGAATGTATCTGTTTTATTGATTCATTTTCTGATGTGAGATTTAAATGATGTAATTTTGAAATATGAAACTCCATTTACCAGTTACAAATATAAAATTATGAGGATAGAATTTCCAAAAGAGGGAATGATGTAACGTAATAGGAAATTATAGAGTAAATTTTTTTCATATTTATTAATATTTATGAGTTATATAGTAAATTCACATTAAAATGGATGCTATGACTTATAGCATACTCGACACAAAACAATGGTTTCTCTAAAATCAAGCAATGCACACAAGATAGAGCTATACTGAAAAATAATATATTATTAATATTATTTTATGTTGTAGTTATCAGATAACTTTAAGAATGGTAGGGAATGAATGATATTAACAAGATTTTAAAATTTTTGTTTACATATGTATGTATAATGATTAATTTTTCAGATAATTAATTAGAAATGTAAATAAAATCAAACAGAATATAATGGATGCGTTTTTCCAAAAAACATTATAAGTGTGAATAGTTATGTTAATTAAATAATATAACCACCATTTTTTGATCAAATAAACAAAATATTAATACAATGTAATGATTTAAATTCATCTTTTCTATTTTTACTACATTATATATAAACAAATACAATTTTATAGATAAAATGTGTTTTTTTAATGTATCCTTACAACATTTTGATGGAAAAAACATTATAAACATGGTTTTGAATCATTTATAAGTTCAATTTGAAAAAATTAACATCCTATTTAGAATCATGACATGAACAATTTTGTTAGTTAAATTTTTTTATTTTTCTGATATAAATCATTTTTAATGAATTGTGAAAAACAAAGAATTTTAATTCAAAACATCGTTTTTATCAAATATATATATATATATTATTTTAATATTTTTAATGTGTAATTAAATTAAATTTTTATCATTTAATTAAATTTAGTTCATAGAAATAAATTTTAAAATGAAAATGGATATAAAAACTATGTGAACTTTCCAATGTTTTACTTATGAAGACATATTTCCTAATTCCATCAATGAGATTAATTTCATATTATTTAATTCCAATTATTTGTTTTTAATTATTAAAAATGGGTTCCTTATTTGGAATAGTGAATTCGAAATTTTGTATATAGTTCCATTTTATTTCTGGACATTACGAATAGTTATTATTACAAAAAAAAATATTACCATAGTTAAAGGTAAATTTTTTTATAAATGGTAAAAATAATAATATATGATTTTTAAATTAATGTATCACTATTCATTATATAAAACTCTTAGTTATTTTCAACCAATAGAATCATTTTTTTTAAATTGTGTCCTTCATAAGTCACAAGGGTGTGATTATGAAATTTATAACATTTAATTTAACGTAATGAAAAATATCCCACACTCATGTCTCTTGTTACAAAAGAATTTATATGGGGTTATATAAGTGATATATTTGACAGAAATTAGTAAATTGAAATATGAAAATATTACCTACATCATGTTAATAATTTTTTAATTTTTAGACATTAAATTATCAAATATAATTAAGACACAATTATGATTCAATAATGGATTTATTAAAAAAAATAAATGATTTCAATATTATTATAATAATTTTATATTGATATATAATATACCATAAACTAATTTTAAGTAAATATATGACATTTTTTATTTAGTTGATGTATTTTTTTATAAATTAACCATGATTTTATGATTTTTTAAAAAGAAATGTAATTAATAGTGTCTAAATTGAAATAATTCATATTTTATAATTTAAAAAATTTAATTAAATAATTTCAATTTAGAAAAAATATTGTTCAGAAAAACCAATGATATATCTCTATAAATATCAATAATTACTCATTCATTGTACTTTTGGCATGATTTGATAATTATTTTAACCATCGATGTGTAAACTACTTGACAAATCAATAAGATTTAAAAGATTTAAACCAAATTATAAAGATAAAAAATTATTCAAAACATGCCTAATTTTATTTTTATGATGATTATTAGGAAAAATATTATCCCAATATTAAATAAATTTATTTCGACCCAATTGGAATTAAAATGTAATTTATATTAAATATATTTTTTAATAATTCTTTGTGGGCCCCTTATAACTCCTATAAAAATACACCCATTCCACTATCTTACCCATACTTAAAAACCAATTTGGATCATAAAATATCATCCAAAAACGCTTCTAATAATCCCTCAACATATTATCATGGTATTATTTTATGTAGAACACCCTCCATATAGGTGTTAATGTGTTAGGATTTGTGATCATCTGAAGGAAAGAAATGTTTTTTATTAGTGGCTTTATATTTTATTTCTTCTTGCACCTTCATTAAACCCCATTCATATATGAGGAAATAATACATCCATCGTACTAAGTATAATTATATTTAATTATTTTAAAAACATCAACCAAATCCATAAATAATTTTATAAAATTTGAAATGAACATTTCATCCTTCTGTACGGCGGACTGCCGCCCCACAAACCAATATAGTTTGTTTTTCATTATCATCTATCAATACAGGTCACAATTATGTAATTAATGATTTTATATTATTTTAATGGAACATATATAATAATACTAGAATAATATATTTCATATTTTTTTACATTCCATTAACATAAAAATGACAATGTCGTTCATGCATATGTGTGAACTATCACCTCCACGAAGCGATGTGATTCGTTTTTTCCTACATCACCTGTATGATATATATAAGTATATTTAAATTATTAATTTTTTTGTAATTATTTTATTATATTTTTGAATAGATAAATCATTACTTAATTTATTTCCATAATGATCAATGAAAATTAGAAAAAATTGTTTCTCATCAATACGTAAGGCATGCTGTCATCATGATTGTAAAGTGGATCATTTTTCATAAGATAAAATAATAGATTTATTTAAAAAGGATATATTATTTATTAAATTGATAATAATTTCCTTAATATTATTTTTCATATTATTAAATTGTGACAGCATTGATGATTGACATCATATAATGTTCATTTTCGACTCAAGTGCCGAATAGCTACTAAACCTCAAACATGAACTTTTAAATTTCACTAATTTTGAATAATAAACATTAAAAGGTTATAAATAATTTATTAATTAACCAAATTTAATTTTTTAGGTAGAAAAAGGAATGTAAATGATGGATCAAATTCAAAGAAAGAGAACTCATCTCAATCTCTTTTTATTGAGACATTTCATCATGGTATGCACCTTTATTATTTTATAAAGTGTATATATAATCCCTTTGAAATTATGTATCCATATTTTACCTACACATGTTTTATTTAATTATTTATAAATTTTTATACATTCATGTGTCTTATAATATAAGTGTTTACAGTTTTATGGTACTCTTTATCTAAAACATTGTTTTTTGTTTTTTATAGATTTATTATTCTATGTTATTTTCATTCAAGTACATGCTTTCAAATTGATTTTATGGATTTATTTATATGAAAATAAATTATTTAGAAGGATAATTCTCATATTTAATTTAAACGATTCAAAATGGTATAGAAACATCAATTAAAAAATATCTTATATAAATATTTAAATTTTTTTTTTAAAATGGATTGGTTTTTTTATAACATGAACTATTATATATGGAGTGAAAATATATTTTTATTAGTGACATGTTGAAAATTTGAATATTTTATATGTTAGGATTGTATAGTGGTACTTGGAAATTTCAGGGGTGAGCCTGATATATGTTATAAAAAATGTTGAGTCCCATTATAGCTCACAGGTGATACTAATACCGCTTATACGAGGAGATGAGCCCCATTATAGCTAATGGGTGAGCGTGATATAGCTTATTTGAAGGGTGATAGCCATTATTGATCTTAAATTCATTCCATATGAAAGTAATTTGTAAGGATATTAAATTTGTATGAGGGAAATGTGTTTTTGTCGATCGTATGGTTATTCCATTTATGTATGATTATTTTCCATGTTACCTATATATGTTATATGTGACTTATATGAGGTTTTAGGCAATATTTTGATACAAAATAGTAAGAAATGAACTTATATTCTATAAATAATTATTTACTTCTTCGTAAAGGTGAAAATTAATACGTTATGATAATGTAATCATGGTTTACATGTTATTCTGATGTCTAGCAATTTTCCTTAATATTTATCACATATTGAGCTTATTGTGATCATTCAATGTTTTTGAAAAAATGATCATAGGATTTAATGGAGAATAATCTCAAGGATGAATTTAAGTAATACTTATGATGACGAAACCTGTAAAAACATGATTATTTATTTTAATTTTTTTATTAAATGATATTTAGTGTTTAAAAGTTTATACAAATTCAATTTTTATGTTGTTATGTCTGATTTATGGCTTAATTTTTTAAAGCTCTAATCATTAAAATATTCTGAAATGTGTAATAAAAGAAATTTTAGACATTACTCATGATTATGTATTCTTTAATGATGACGCCTAAATCAGAATTATATAATACAAATATGGAATTTATACACACCACCTAAATGAAATTAGTGATTATTAAGTCATTTATGTCTTGTAAGTAAAATGTTAGATGAAGTCCTCATACATTTAGTTTTGACTTTCATCGTACCAATTCATACCAAATTTATAATAATTTTAATTTTATTGTACATATTTTTTTGAATTGTATTCTTATATATAATAACATATATTGTTTTATTATGAGTTTATATTTCTATATTGTTAAAATTTTCATTTTAAGGTTACACTTTGAGTAATATTCTCTAGGTTTTTATTTTATTCTATCCTAATTTGTTATATCTTGGGTCCTTATTCATATATCATGAAGTAATGAATATAAGAACTAATATAAATATAATCAGTAATAATTATATTCTTATTATAGTAGTATATATGTTAATGAAAAATGAAATAGAATATACCATTTACTGGAGATGATTGTTCATACATACGCATGAACATGAATTCATTTTTAATTACATATTGAAAAAAATAATAAAAATGAAAAATATGATTTTTATATATGTATAAAATATCATTAATGTATCATTATAATTATATATATATAATATCGTTTCACTAAAAATATCCTTAATACATTCTTTTTAGTGTGTGAATTAATTAGACCGCATTGAGGGGGAGGTAGTCCACACTTCCTCAAATGAAATTATCTTATTTACACAAGACAGAAATCATAATGGTATGTTCAAAATAATAGTTTTAGAGGAATAATGAAATTATAAATATCATTAATATCATATATAAATATATTTTCCATTATAATTTCCACAATTATAAGTGGTTGTGAAAAAATGACGAGTTATCATTTTGTGAAGTGGTCGTTCACCATATATGTAAATGGAATATTCATTGACCATTATATGAAAGTGTGTTTTGTGTAAGATGAATGATTATAATTTAAATGTTATATTATATTTAATATACTGATTCTGTATATAATCCTTTAATAATAAGAGTTTATGCAGTGGATAATGGAATGAAAATAATGTAACATTAGGGAGGGTGTTACCTCGTAATCAGGTAACTCGTTTATATTTTAAAAAAATGGATTACATTGGAGTATCTCTTCCAAAATGGATTGATAATAGATGAAAAAATTATTTTTAATGTTTATTTTCAATATATTTTCTGAACCAATGTTTTTTGAGTGGTGTGTGGAAGTGGGATAGGTGGTGGCCGTTTATAGTGAAGGGAAATGACATAATAGGCATGTTTTAGAAGAGATAGGTGTAAGAACATTATTTCCAAAAAAAGACATAAAATATCCATCAAAAATTAATAATTTAGGGTTTATTATCAAAATATTACCATAAAATATTTTTTTACAAATTTATATGTCATTTATGGTGTTATGTTTATGGGTGATTCCGTTTTTAATTTTAATTTTAAGATATTCACTATAATTAATTTTGACTGCATTCACTAATTTTTTTTGACAAAAATTTGTTTACAAAATTAGAAATTATATATTTTTATAATCCCAATATTGAAACTATATTTCCAAATTTCAATCACAGAAGCGAGATAATTTAATTTAAATTTAATCTTGCTGACGTGATGGCTATGTGGGTTTTTAATGAAAAAACATCTGAAAGATTTCTTTGTTTTCATACACAAATTCCTATTGAAATATATTGTAATGACCTAAATTGGATTAAATGATAAAAATATGAGATAATTATACTTTTAAACAAATTTACAATTTAATTTATCATTATAAAATAATTATAAGAAATGGAGATTTGAACCATAATCCAGTATATTTCTGTATTCATTAAAAAATGATACATTGTTGAAAAATATAAAAAAATTTCCATAACCTCTTTATTATGATACTATTACAAATAAAAAGTTTATATTGTCATATTAAATCAATAAAAGGTCAAAATATTTTATGTAATGTGGGTTTCTTATTAAAAGGAAGTATAAATTCCTTGATAAAAATATGGGGTTTTAGCTTAAAATTGTGTTTGTTCTTATCATATGTCTATCAAATCTATTGGATGAATGTAAATTTTTTTATTGAATATATTAAATATATATTTAATAAATTTCACTCACTATGTTTAATTAATTTATATTATTCCAATAAAATTGTTTTTGGGTATAATAATATATTTCTCATATTCAATCAGTTTTTATTTTAATATATAATTCTTTTCTAACCAAATGAATTTAGTTCATATTTTTTAATTTTTTTTTGAATTCAGTTAAACCGTTTCAAAATTACTGTTTTTATGGGTTTTTAATATTAAAAAACATCTCCTTATTCAATAAAATTTAGTATTGTGTGTTACAAAATCCCTCGATGAATGTCATTATTGTAAATATCCCAAGAGATACATGGGGTTCTATGTAGTTAAAGATAAAATAAAGGTTGAATTTACTACCATATTAACTAGATTATTTATATATTTGAATCCAAAAAATAGTTCTTTACATTAAAATTTACTAATTTTATTTTTGATAGAAATGAAAAATATTAAAATGATTAAATAAATTAGAAAAAATATTTGACCAAATCTCAAGGTGATACATAATGTATAGGATATAATGGTCATGATTAAATTACTATATTTATAGTATATTGTGGTTTTCATAAAACATTTTGGCATGTATTGAACATAAAGTAGGTTTTCATTTAATGTATTCATTATTTGGTGTTTAATGTAGTAATAGATATCAAAATAATTCTATTTAATTGAAAAAAATTCACAAAATATTGAGGTGTTACAAAAATATCCACTTGAACCTAATAATCCATTGGAAAAACATGAATATGATTTGTTAAATGTGAACAAAAACCAAATCCATTTGACTATAATGTGAAATGAGATGAAAAATCGATCATTTCTTAAGAACATCCTAAACCTGTACTTATATAAGATAATGAGATAACAATTATTTTACTACAATCAATATGAATTATATATACCATCCTATAATTTTGGTAGTTAGATACCATGATTATTTAATACAGACTACAGATTCTATCTGTAATCATGGGGAATTCAATTCTTTACATTCACATCGTGAACCTAAAAAAACATTTAATAAATGTGGAATTATAGTTGACATAAATAAAAAAGGAAACTTAATTAATTAGAATGAAATATATTTTGGTGACATGTACATATACCTAACAACACTATGTGCATTAGGACTACGTTTTTGTTTAAAAACAATGTTGATGATTCATGAACTATAGTAATAAATAATGCTATAATGGTTTCAAAAGGATACTATCAAGAAGTGGGTATTCACTCTAAACTGGCCATTTCACTAAAAGATATACATGAATCCATTATAATACGTTATTCCTATATCTATGTTTTTTAATTTCAAACTATATAAAATTTATTTTTTAGTTCATACCTATATTATTATATTTTTTAGAATATTTTTGTTCCACAAACACATTGACATCAGACTCCACATTTTATATATAATATTGTTAAATTAACTAAATATTAATGTGGGATAACATAATATAATAACTTTGAATTATTGGATAATATCATTGCTAATTATTTTAATGGTTTAACTAAAGTAATATAATATCATAAATTATTAATAAAATAATTCCAAGGATGTTTTTAGTAGTACAATTTTATATTGATGATGTTAATTTTTGTCTTATAAAAATTCTTTTTGTAATGATTTTTATAAAATGATGCTATTTGAATTTTAAATTATTTAAATTAAAAAACAAATTCCTTATTTAATTTCAAAATAATCAAAATAATGAAGAAATTATTTTAATTAATATTATGTACTCCAAATAAATTATAAAATGTTATGTTTTGATAGCGGTAAAAGTAGTGATACTCCCATTGGTTGAATTTGTAATCTGGAACATTTTGAAACATAAATATCTATAGATAAAACAAATTACAGTGGAATGGTTGGGAACCTTATATACATAATATATAGTGGACTAGATGTAATGCTTATTTTGATTATATATTCCTATATAAAAAAAATTCAAAAAAAAAGATCATTTATTTTTTAAAAAAATAATCTACAGATTCCTCATGTATATGAAAGATTTATAAATACTCAATTTCAGGGGGAATAATTTTTATTTAGTTTTTATTTGTATACACATATTTGTGGCATCATGTTAGATAGAAAAATAACCTCTAGAAAAGATCACTATTTCTGAATGTCAATAGTTTCATGTTGTTATAAAAAATAAAAAATTTCTTGCACATTCTACAACTGGGTCTTAAGATCTTTTACAAAGAATTTTATGTGAAAAAATTTTATATATTAATAAAAAATTTCTATTTTATAGATATAAATTTAGATATCTCCAACAAAATAATGAATGTATATGTGAGATAAATATTTTTAATTAAATTTTATCTTAATCTATGAAAAAATATTTTGATGTAAGAAATAACATTCTAAAAGATTACTTCCCAAGAAGTTTATATAACACCTGAAATAATATTCAGTAAACATTATATTGCTATCATTGTTTCAATTTCATTGAATTTTGAAATTTTAATCAATATAAATCATTAACTAGGAATGATAAATTTCAGTGAATACTTAATCATCAAATTCACATCGTTGGACAATCCTCTATTGGATGATCGAATATTGGGTGATCCACCATTTGGTGATCCACAATTTGAAATCCACCATTGGGTGATTCAATTTTGGATATCCATCATTCTTTCAAGTTTTTCTTTGGGATATTCACCATTGGTGATTAATTATTGGGTGAACCACCATTTATAGGTCCACAATTTCTTTCTACCTGTTAAGTCACTATTTAATTTTGTACCCATCAAATTTTAATGATAAAATTTTGATTTGATTTTTACATTGATATTTTTTTATAGTTAACAATATCTAATCTGTAAATGAGGAAATTTAACATTCAATTCAATTATGGAACACTATCAGTCACACCTACACATCAAAACATTGAACATCACATAAATCTCGATCATTAACAATCATTACAATCACACTTCTCCTTTTGATTTTATAAAATGGTGAGAGTAAAATAACCTTTGTTTCATCTACATATTGATCCCATGTTGTGGAAATATCTCAGGGAAATTATTGTCTTATTGTAGTAGTTGAATTGAATATTCTCTATTTTTGTGAATCAAGTAGTTGAGGTAAAGAAATACCTGGATGTTAAATGTCATATTTTGTGTATTTCATTGTTGAGTAATGTGGTTTAGTCCAAGGTATGAATGGAATAGGTTTCAAGGAATGAAAAAAATAATTTTTCATAGGATAATTCAAAAATTTTATTGTTATGATGTGTGTATGTTTGGAGTGAATAATAATAAGTTTTTAAGTATGGATGATGGAAATCATACATATATTTCATTTATCAAATTATCGAGATACATCAATGTTTCATATAGAGATATTTTATATGAATTTCATCATCACATTCAAAATTTTATTCAAAATTTTATCTATGAGAATTCCCTTCTAGAGTTAACATGAAATGGTATAGTGTAGAGAATTTCTTCAATAAAGAATGCAAATATTGTTGAAACATGGTTATTTTTATCCATCACAAAATATGTCCTTGGATATGGTACATTATGGAGATGAAGAATGAAGATATTTTTATTTAATTCATTATGAACATAAGAAAGAGAATAAAACATATAACATATGTAATGGAACATATGATGTATATGATAAAATCTTAATCCAAATGAAACATATTGATCTATTATATGCTGATATCAGACAAGAGTAAATCCAAGTGTTTAGTAACCAGACATGAGAAATTATTTCAAATGTGTAGTAGTTTATTTGATCCAATTTACCTTTTATGAATCAAAATTCTATTTGAATATCTAGATTATGAAATTGGTTCTGTAAAAAGTCAAATTATATGTGAATGTCTACCCTATACAAAACCTTGTCAGTCCTAGAAAAAATATGGACTACAAATTAATCCTATATGTGGTTCTGTCAAATTCATCTAACGTGAAAAGTTGAAAATGAAAAATATAATGAAAATGATCAAATAGTAATAGATTTTTTAAAAAGGAAGTGATCAAAATATTTACGTAAGGCCAAATATAACTTATAAATAAACAAGTACACCCCTTTACCTTAAAATTTTTAAATTTCTATTAAACTATTATAAGTAATTTGAGCTGTAATGATTCTCAAATGAAGAAGAACTTGTGTATTCTTATTCTTCTTATTAAATAATTTTAAATGTTTTATACGATGATAAAAATGGAGATGTTGGGAATAATGTTAATGGTGATGTGTATTAGGAGTATATTATCTAAGATGATAATGGCCCTTCTATTAGATATGTGAATAGACATAGTCCTTTTTATAAATGTTCTAAAAATCAATATTTTTTGACTCAATAAAGTTTTCCTTTTGACTTTTCCATTCCTTCATACATAGGGGAGATTGTTGAGTCATTAAGGTTTTGTTATAACTTTACCATTCCTTCATGTATTGAAAATCACAAACACCTTATCTCAAGGAAAATATCACTTTAACATATGATTCACTTCTATAAGGAAAAATATCCTTCCCAATGAAAATTTATCCTTACCATGTTATTATTGTTCATATCAGAATTTTTTTTCAAGTACAAAAATATATTTGTAACCAAATCCTCATAATCATATAAATTCATAGATATAAAGTATTATGTGTTCTGAATCTGAATTTTGGTTATGAATTCATCTGATTTCTGACTCAGAATTCTGAATATGAATTCTCGTTACAAATTCTTTTGAGTTCTGTCTCCGAATTATAAATACGAATTCTGGTTATGAATTCTTCTGAGTTCTGACTCCGAGTTCTTTTAATATGGACTCTGAACTATTATGAGTTCTAAATCTGAAATATCATGAACTATAACTCCGAACATTGTATGTTTTGGTTATAAATTCTTTTGAATTCAGATTCTGAAATTTATTGAAATTCAGACTTCGAGTATTCTATAGAGTTCAGATTCTGAATTCCTAGAAATAATAATACAAATATCCTTTTATAATAGACTCCGAATCCATTTTTGTTAGACTCCGAATTATCATTTTCTTAAATTCTAAATATTGGATTTTATTTATGTAACCTTATTTTTTCATACAGTTTTTATTGTTATAAAACGATGTCGTGCTTTCAGTTACTAATTAACCATTGTTTGATTGACACATGTACTGGTCCCTCTAAAATTAAAGGAAAAATGTGACCATTTGAGTAGGGAGCTGACCGTTTAAATAGTTCCTATAAATAAGAGCTCATTGAAAGAGATCAATACTATTTTAAGACACTAGAGATTACATGTTGTTGAAGTTATTTCTAGAGAGAGACTCTAACTGCTTTGTGTGTACTGAACTTCTTGTTCAGATTTTATTTGTGTGACTCTCATTGTGGTTGTGTATAATCGAAGGCTTCTAGGGATAGGAAGATAGATTTCCCTACTACCTTAAAGTTCAGGGCTTCTATGTTAAAGAAGAAAGAGGTGAAAACTATCTTGATGTTGATGGCCTGTAGGGATATCTAGACTGACTCTGATCTTTGTATTGAGGGCTTATCCTAGTGTGGGTAAGAAATACATTCATTAATGTATAAAACAAGGGACCATTATCCATGATTGTGGGACACCCTTCTCTTTGGGTTAAAATACTTCCTTCATGTTACTTGTTTTATTACAAGTTTTCAGCAACAATTTATTTGTTGAGGAAAGTATAACATTATTATAATTACTTATACATGTACAATGATTTAGTTAGATTATATATGCTTTATGGTAGAATCATTATTATTGTAAACATTCATTAAGGTTCATTTTTTCAGAATCATATTTTTGGAGTTTCTATCTAGGAACAACTTTTTTGGATTCAAGGATGTTAATTGAACTAGATGTTTTGTAAATTACCTAGTTTAACCTTGTTAAACATAACCATCATTAAAAGTTACGAAGGAATTTTTAAAGTATACAATTCACCCCCATCTTGTATTATAAAAATCAATCGATACTACATATAGTATCTGAGTTATTTTGATTCTACATATTTTTTCGATCCAAAATTTGGTATTATAGAGTATATCATACACACATACCATATAACAATTGGTATCAAATAATGTTACCTTGAATCCTAAGCCAATATAACAATTGGATTTAGAATTTGGGTTCAATCTGAATTAATCTCAGGATTAGATTCAGAAGTGAATTCTTCTTATTTTTATATTCAGAATCAAATTTTTCAGACTCATATAGTTTAGTTTCTTTTTTTCATAGAGTTACTATTGCTCTATCTTTTTCCTTGCTAAAGAATATTTTGATTTTTTATAAAAAAAATTTATTAACAAGTTTGTATGGAATGATTTTATTTAAGATGGAAGGAATCAATATTGGTTCAATTGAAAACATTAATCCAATAAGACAACTTATTTTTTATGGGAATGACTATAAATAATGGAGAGATCGCATGAAGAAATTCATTATCAATACTATTGTTGATAATTTTTTTGGATTTCTAGAGGATATCAAATTCCTGACAAGGAATTTGGTACCTTCACTAATCATGAAAAGCCTGAATATCTACTAAATTATAAGGCATGCAATACATTTAATTGTTTTGTGACTATAAATATATACAGCTAGATATCTTCAAGTGAATCCATAAACAATATTTTGAAGAAACTTGATGTCACACATTTTGGTACTACCAATGTTATTGAAACTAGAAAAGCTATGCTCAGAGATGAATACCATGACTTTATCTTTCCTTATGGAGAACCCATGAGTATGGTGAAATAAATATTCATGACTATTGTGAATAGTTTACAATACATGGGTGAGAAAGGATTAGATGATGAAGCTCTTGTTGATAATATCATAGACATCATGCCCAATGAGTGGGAATCCAAGTGGACTGTTATTGATGAGAATATAAAGGTTACCCAGATTACTATTGATGAACTCTTTGGAACTCTTATTCAAAATGAGACAAGAATGAAGAGATATGCTGATAATATTAAAAAGAAGAATGGGAATGGTAGTGTTTCTTTTATCACAACTTCAAATCATATGAAATCCAAGACTCCGAAGAGATTTACTAGATCTAAATATAAGAACGTTATTATTCAATCCAAATCTAGTAGATGTGAATCCTCAGAGAATGAGTTAGAAAATATTTCTCAAATGATGAACATGATTGTTGTATAGATGAAATTTCAATCTAGATACTATAAGATAGAAAGGAACGATAAGAATGATTCAGAAGCTACATGTTATGAATGTAAGAGATCTAGACATATAAGGAATGATTGTTCTATGCATTAGAGAATAGAATGAAAGGAGAAGAATTATGAGAGAAATATAAAGAATTACTAAAAATATAGAGCTAAGAATGTTTTGAAAGCGAATGACACCTAGAGTGCCACTGGTGGTGATTCTTCAGATGATTTTTCATATTATGAATTTTGTGCATAGAAGAATGTTGGTCTATTATCCATACTACCTATTGAAAATCATTATTTTATAGCTATGGTTCAAAATGTAGAATCTATGACCAAATATAATTGAATGATAATGATAGTAAATATTATTACTCTTCTGATGAAGAATCTTCATTTAATGAAGATGATACTTTACCTTCCTATGAAGAAGAATATAGGATTTCTAAACACCATGAAATTTAGAATTCAACACTCCTGAAAATGATTGATAATAAAAATTCTAGGAATAATATTCTTACTATGGAAATATCAGATCATTCTAAATATATTGATAATAAAAATGTTGATTTTGAAAGTATTTCAATAAATCTTGAGGAAGTAAATTCTAATAAGAATTAACTTTATAAATATCTAGAAAATTTAATTTCTATGAAAAATGTTGTCATGTCGAACTCTAGTTCCAAATCAAATGTTTTAGAAGTCAAGAAATTTGTTATCAAACTGAAATCTGAATTTTTTTCCATGAGGAAGTGTTTTTCGAACTTTACCTTAGTTTTGGAAAATTTTGATAAAATGTATTCTCAAATATGACCTCTAAATAATAGATATGGTTTTGTATATACTATTTCTAAACCGATTTTTAGCAACAATTATTTTGTTCCACAATGTTCTTCTTTCTACACTAAGTGTCAGTATGGTGGACACTGGGAAAAAAATTATTCCTTAAACAAAAGTCAATCTTTAGGATTTCATAAGGGCTATTTTTCTATGAAAATGTGGGTGACAAAGACTTTTATTTCTAAAATTTCTGGATCCATGAAAGTTTGTATTCCAAAAGTATAACTCTTTTGTTTTTAGGAAAATAGAGAGTGTTCCAGCAGCAATACATGGTACATGGATAGTGGATGTTCGCGAAATATGACTGGTACCAAAAACTATTTTGAAAATATTTTCAAGATGAAAAATGGAAAAGTAACTTTGAGAGATAATTCTCAGGGAGAAATTATTGGTGTAGTTAACATAGTTCTTCTTGAAAAAACATTGATTTCAAATTTTTTGTTGGTTAAGGGTCTTTAGCACAACCTCATTAGCATAATTAAATTATGTGATGAAGGATACCTTCTGAATTTAAGAATGATAAGTGCTTAGTACACAATTTCAATGAAGAGTTTGTTCTTTCTGCCCATAGGCATGATAATGTATACACATTAAACATATAATACCATTGGATCCAAGATCTACCTTGACTTAGTGAAATAGAGGATAATTCTTAGCTATGGAATATAAAGTTAGGTCAGTCTAACCTTAAGAACCTATGCAATCATTCTAATAATAGATTACATAAGGATCTATCAGATCATAGAATTGATTCTTCAAACATTTGAGATCCTTGACAATATTTCAGGAAACACATATCAAGTTTTAAAACAATCGGTGATGTATCAACTACTGATGCATTACGGTTATTGCATACGGATCTCTTTGGTCCTACACAAACCGGAAGCACTGGAGGCAAGTAATATGTATTTGTCTTAGTTAATGATTACACAAGATTTATGTGAGTCAATATTCTAGCAACAAAGTATAAAGACTTCTCGTATTTTATAATTTTTGGATAACAAGTTAAAATGAGAAAAACCCTCCATTGAAAACTTTTCATAGTGATCATGGTGGATAATTTCAAAATTCTGATTTGAAACATTTTTTAGTAGAAAAGGCATTACTCAAAATTTATCCGCACTGAGAACTCCTCAACAGAATGGTGTTGTAGAAAGAAAAAAATAGAATTCTTCATAAGATAACAAGAACCATGTTGAGTTAATATTCTTTATAAATACATTTTTGGGCTGAAGCTATAAGTACTACTTGTTATACTATAAATAGAGTTTGATTAGAACTTCTCTTAATAAAACTTTTTAGGAGTTATGAAATGGTTGAAAACCAAGAATTTCCTAATTTGAGGTTTTTTGTTGCAAGGTATTCATTATAAATTCCAACGATAATATAAACAAATTTACAACAATATCGGATGAAGGAATTATCTTAGGTTACTCCACAACTTCTATGGCTTATAGAGTTTTCAATAAAAACACTTGTACTATTGAAGAGACAGTACATGTAAAATTTGTTGAAACTGATCTTGTTGTTTTTAAACAACCCCAACATACATCCTCATATGTGTTTTCAAAAACTGATTATCAAACATTGTTAGAAGATCATTCGAATAATGAAAATGTCTAGGAAGATGTTTCTAAAGCATTTAACCTAGAATATTTTCTACCCTATGTTGATGAACATGGTTTACAAAACCCAAATATGTTGTTTCTTAAGAATATTCCTAGTGATAGTATCATTGGTGATTTAAATCAACCCGTATGGACTAGATGTTCCTTAAGGAATGAAGTAGAACATCTACAATTTAATTCCCAATTAGAACCAAAAATCATTTATGAGGCTTTAGGTGATGATGATGGCATTAAAACCATCAAATATGAGGTAAATGAATTCGAATGGAATAAATATTGGAACTTGGTTGAAAACCCTAAGGAAACTTCTTTTATTGGAGTAAAATGGGTCTTCATAAATAAGTGTGATGAAAAAGAAATCATAGTATGAAATAAAGATACATTGGTTGCTAAAGTATATAATCAAAAAAGTTGGAATATACTTTGAAGAAACCTATGCTCTAGTAGATAGAAATAAATATAATCGCTTCCTACCTGCCTTTGCAGCATTCTTCAATTTCAAAATTTTTCAAATAGATGTAAAATGTGCTTTTCTTAACGATTATGTCCAAGAGGAGTTTTTTGTTGTAAATCCTCTTGGTTTTGAAGATACAAAACATCGTAATCATGTTTTTAGACTTACCAAATATTTTTACGGACTTAAGAAAGCACTTCGATCCTGGTATGATATAAATACATGATTTTTGCTTCAAAATAATTATGTTCAATGAAATGCAGATCCAACTATTTTTATAAAGAAATATAAGAAAAATGTATTGATTATTCAAATTTATGTTTATGTAATTATATTTGGTTCAACTCAGCAATCATTAACTAATTCCTTTGAGGATCTAATGAAATCTATGTTTGAAATGAGTATAATGGGTGAGTTAATATGTTTCCTTTATTTTAAAATGTCTCAAAAACTAGAAAGAATCTATATATCCCAACCTATGTATATTAATGATATTCTTAAAAAGTATTGATATGACAAAACTAAGAGTATAAGTACTCCTATTTGTACCTCAATAAATCTTGATCATAATAAAGTTGGGAAACCAGTAGATCAAACATTTTTTAGAGTTATGATAGGAAGTTTACTTAACATGACAGCTAGTCGTCCAGACATAATGTTATCAGTATGGTTATGTGCAATATATCAATCAAATCCTAAGAAATCTAATTTAAAAGGAGTGAAAATAATTTTTCACTACTTAAAGTGAACCATGGATTTAGGACTCTTTTATACTTCTGGGAATGATTTTGTTTTGAAATGTTTTTTACATGCTGACTTTGGTGGATGTATAATGGATATAAAGAGTACATCTGGAACTTGTCATTTATTAGGAGATTCATTAGTTTCTTGGTCATACCGAAGCAACACATAGTAGAACATTATACTCATGAAGCTGAATAGGTAGCAGCTGGAATTTTTTGTTTTCAATTGTTGTCGATTCAACACACACTCATAGATTATGCTATGAGTTTTACTAAAACACAAATTTTTTTGTGATAATTCATGTTCCATTTCCCTTATGAAAAACCATGCACATCACTCTCGTGAAAAACACATAAATTTTATGCATCACATTCTTTGGGATAACATAGTTAATAAAGATATCATTCTTCAATTTATCGGAATTCAAGACCAAATAGATGATATTTTCACAAAATCCATAACCTCTAACAGATTTGAATACATTAAATAGAAGTTCGGAATGATAACCATAAGGTAATATTCCTTGTTTACTTTTTATTGAAATCAATCTCTTTAAAGTAATAAAATCTTTGTCATAGGGGGAGTAAATTTTCTTGTTATTTTTTCATCTTTTTCATAATGAATGTTTTCCGGTTTTTAATAATAAATATTTCAGGTTTTTCATAATGATGTTTTTCATGTTTTTTGTAATGATGTTTTTCATGTTTTTCGTAATGATGATTTTCATGTTTGTTGAAATAATGATTTTCATGTTTTTTATAATGATGTTTTTCATTTTTTTCAAAATGTTGTTTTTCATGTTTTTCATAATGATGTTTTTCATGTATTTCGTGATGATGTTTTTCATGTTTTTTGTAATAATGATTTTCGTACTTAATATTTTTGTAATGGAAATTTGCCTAATGGATATTTTTGTAGTTGTTTTTTTCTAATGTTCTTCAAGATGAGTATTAACTATTACGAATAATCCTCCTGGAAATCCGAAAGTTATGTTTTATTTCTTAAGTTTTCATAGTCATCATTTCCTTACTTGTATTTTCATTTTTGTTTTTTTTTCGGATTCTAGTTTACTTAAATCCGATTATTTTCCTTTAAACCCTCAAATGATCGGATCCTACCAAATTTTCCTTACGGCTATCATTTCAACTGCCAGATCTGATCAGAAGCATTTTCAGTCATTGGATTGTCATTGGAGGATGAACTGTCACATCAAAACCTATATAAAGGACCCCCGAAGGGTTGTCCCACATTGATTTGAAGCCATTGCGGCCGAAGATCTGCCCCCTTTCAAATGTTCATTCCTAAAATTTCAAGAGTGCTCAAATCCAAATGTCTGGTTAAGTTCCTTCTCAAGTGATGTCAAATGTTAAGCCTATTCCAGAGTTATATATTTATAGGGAGAGGTTGGTACATCTGAACTTATTCAACAATTACGATTAAATTATCTCAAATAATATCAAGCTCAATGGATGGGAATACGTTTGTATTTCCAAGACAGGAGCTCAGGATGTAGTATATCTGGATTTTCATTTAGTATTTTATGAATCAGTTTGTTTTCTGAAGGAATATGGCAGAGATAAATTTTCCATCAAAAGCTATGGTAAAAATTATACACTTTCATATAACAATGCTGCATGCATGGTAGGGATATCTTATGAAGGAGAAGCGGAATTTTGTTCCCAAAAATTAACGGATGTACAAGGATGTTTTATCAATGTGAATTCTATAGAGTTTCTTAGTCTTACAGATGTCAAGACTCTGAAAATCACTCATTTGAATACCAAAAATAGGATCCTTGAGTTATGGGTTCAGGGATTCATAATTCAGAGAAAAGGTGATAAGAACACCTTAATGAAGAGCGATATGTACATACGTGGTTATCTGGTAAATATGAGGAAGATCAACCTGATGAAGCATATTTTAATTATGATAGCTAATATCAAGAATGGAGATTTGAATGCTCAAATTATAATGTACCCATCTATTCTTTCTATGTTAATAGTTTGTTTTCTTGAGTATTTCAAGTTTCTAATCGGTTCCAAGTAAAAGAATAGAAATTTTATGTTAGTAAGAGATGACACTCTAAAGAGAATGAATATTAGCTTCTATAAATAGTCCGGAGAATTTTATGATCTACAGGAAGAGGAAGTATAAGTCATTCCGAAGAAACAAGAAGCGGTTGAATCATCATAAAAGGCTGGAAAGAAAAGTAAATTGAAGGGAGTAGAAGTTGAAGATAAAACCCATAATTCTATTTAAAATAAAACCACACCACCGAATCCCAAGAATAATGAAATCCTATCCAGATGAGGTTGTTATAAAGTGGAGGGAGGATAAGAAAAACATGGAGGAAGGGGAGCCACAGTTTGGTCTACATCCTACTGATGCCAAGGATTTAAAAGAAAAGACTGTTGAAGAACTTGAGAAGTAATCCAAAGAGAAGAAGAAAAAGAATAAGATGTCAGAGGCTAAGATCTTCCAATACCTTCTAAGGGATACTAAGATAGCATCCAAGAATATTCCTGCACCAAAAACATTTTTGGTTGAACCCTTACCTGAGACACTGGGGCAGAAATTTCTTACACCATAAAAAGTAACTGAAAAGGATGTTGAAGAAAAGAAAGTTGTGGATGAATTACAAAAAGATAAAAGCAGTGATGATATTGCTGATGTGATAATGTAAGTTGAATACTTTCATTAGAAGGAATGTCCATCCGAAAAATTGTCAATCTATACTCTTCAAGCCAGATCTTCGAAACATGCTACCCCTAGAACTGATGAAAAGGATAAATATGATGTGAATAAATTATCTAAGGAATTGAGTCATAATCATGATCTCATTCATCCTGAAGATATTGAGGTGGGAGATGAGAAGAAAATAATTGATTAAGATTTAATTGTTCAGTTATCTGAAATTGAGCATAGGTCTCCAGATGAAGAATCTGTTTCGAGAGCTAACAATGGAAAATAGGTGATTTATAGTACACCTACCAAAGCTGTTTTAAAGAAAATACTTGCTTGTGGATCTTAAAAGAGGAAGCTTGTTGAGCTAGAGGAAGAAATATCACAACTTAATGTGTCATATTCGGAATCATCTGCTCTATGACATGATTTTGTCATTCAATCATTAGAGATGCTTGTTGACACAATTCTTATCATTCCAACCATTGACTCCAGATGTCATATTCTCCAACATAGCTTGAATAAAAATTGGATTCTATATCCATGGTGATGGATAAGTGTGTAAATATTGAGACAGATTACAAGAAAATCCCTATCAACTATGATTCTCATAGAAAATCTTGTAAGAAAGTAGTCTGCTGGTCTAAGAATATAGTTGAAGATTTGAGAGAACGTGATAAGTTTCAAGATGATGTTAAGGAATCTTTTTATTCTGAAGTTATCAAAATAAAGGATCTCACAACTAGATTTTTGGAAAATCTAAACCTTGAAAGGAATACTCGAATTCAAGAGGTCAATGATCTGAATGGGACATTGTACTCTATCGATAGAAGCTGGAAGAGAGAAAGGGATCTTCAGATCGAGATTGAAGAGAAGCTAGTGAAGAAAGATGACTTGTTAAAGGTTCAGGTAAGGGCTCCGAAGGCTCAAGATGATATGATCAAAGCCTTAGAGAAGAAAATAGAGGAATATAACAAGGACCTAAATAAGCTAAAATCCATAGTGAAGAAATCGATTCCCAAGGAGAAAGAAATAAAATAAATCCAATTTGGTCTTTTTTTGTATTTTCATTTCAAGAACAAATTCTTCAAATATTAATGAAATTGTGGTTTTTCATTTTGGTTTTGATGTTTTTACTAATATTTCAGGTACCATATTTTTTTCCATTACCTAAAATTATTTTTGAAAATCACAAAAGGGGAGAAAGGAAAAAATAATGCTAGGTAAAGAAGAAATATCGCTATGTAAGGGGGAGTTTTCATTACAGATATTTCTGTACTAAATAAAATGAAAAATCACATTCCTGAAATCTTGAATATGATCCTTAGTGTTCCAAATACTTAGGGGGAGTTATTTGTATTCCCCTTTTGCAATGTGAAATTGGAGATATGTTGTATTTAAAAGTCTAGAAAAATATTATCTAATATATTTTATTCTTTTACATAAGGATGTTTGTGCTTTCCAAAAATGGGGATATTGTTGTGTAAATAAGGTATTCCTTATGACATTTCCATTCCTTCATACTTAGGGGATATTGTTGAGTCATTGAGGTTTTCTTATGACTTTACCATTCATTCTTGTTTTGAAAATCACAAACACCTTATCTCAAGGAAAATATCACGTTACCCTATGTTTTACATCTATAAGGAAAAATTTCCATCCCCAAGGAAATTTATCATTACCATGTTTTTATTGTTCATATAATAATTTTTTCCCAAGTATAAATTTTTTTTTGTAACCAATACCTCAAAATCATATAAATACATAGATATGAAGAATTCAAAATTATGACTCCAAACTCTAAATATGAATTCTAGTTACAAATTCTTCTGAGTTCTGACTCCAAATTCAGAATATGAATTCTCGTTATGAATTCTTATGAGTTTTGACTCCGAATTATGAATATGAATTTTGGTTACAAGTTATTTTGAGTTTTGGCTCCGAGTTCCTTGAATACAGATTCCGAACTCTTATGAGTTCTGACACTGAATTCACATGAACTCTAACTCCAAACATTTTATGTTTTGGTTCCAAATTCTTTTGAACCCATATTCATAATTTCCTTGAAAATAATACTCCATAATTCTATATAGTTCAGATTCTAAATTCCTAGAAACAGAATCTGAATATCCCGGTATTATAGACTCTGAATCCATTTTTGGTTAGACTCTGAACATTCATTTTCTAACATTCTGAATATTGGATTTTTGTTATAATCATTCTTTTAGTTACTAACTAACTGTTGTTTGAGTGACATGTGTAAAGGTCCCTCCAATATTCAAGGAAAAATGTGACCGTTGGTGGAGGGAGCCGACCGTTGAAGTGATGCATATAAATAGAGCTCATTTGAAAGAGCTCAATACTGTTCTAAGACTCTAGAGATTACATACTGCTGAAGTGATTTCTAGAGAGAGACTCTCACTACTTTGTGCATACTGAACTTCATGTTCAAAATTTATTTGTGTGACTCCGATTGTTTCTGTATATAACTGAGGGCTTCCGGGGATATGAATATAGAGGTGCCGACTACCTTGAAGTTGATGGCTTCCTTGATAAGGAAGATATGGGTGCCAAATACATTGAAGTTGAGGGATTGTGGGGATTGCAAGGAAAACTCTGATCTTCGTATCGAGGGCTTAACCTGGTGTGGGTAAGATATACATTCTTGAATGTATAAATCATGGGACCTTTATCCAAGGATGTTGGATACCCTTCTCTTTGGGATAAAGGACATACTACTTGTTACTTGTTTTGTTACTTGTTTTCCATGACATTTTATTTTTTGAGGAAAATATAAATGATTTATACTTACTTATACTTGTACTATGATTTAGTAATATTCTATACACATTAAGGTAGAATCTTTATCATTGTAAACATTCATTAAGGTTCATTTTTCCAGAATCATATTTTCGGAGTTGCATTCCTGGAATCACTTTTCCGAATTCAAGAAAGTTTATTAAGCTAGAGGTTTTGTGAATTACCATGTTATCCCTATTAAAAATAACTATATATAAATGTTCCAAAGTAATTTATGAATTATAAAATAAAACCCCCTCTTGTATTCTATGAATAAATAGATAATACATACATTATTTTAGTTATTTCTAGTCTACATATTATTTCGATCCTACATCGTGTATTATAGAGTATATCATACTCACATACCATCTAACAACAATATAATCTTGGTTATTTTTAACCATGTTCAGATGGATATGCTTATGTATGTCATAATGTTGACCAAGGATCTCTAATTGATAAGACACTAGGTAAGAGTGAATACATGACACCTAATAAGTGTAGATGTCACAAGGATATGTAAAACATGGAAATTACTTCTCAAAGTCTGGTGAAGAGGGGATAAGGGATCATGATCATTGATGTCCAAAATAGAACGGTGAATTTGTTGTCATAGTTGTTGGAAAAAACACAGTGGGATATCTAACTAGAAGGATTGATTCTGTAGGGTAGTTGAAATTTTTCATCTATGTTGTGCGTTCAGTTGAACAATATCGTGGAGAAGATAATAATTCTATCTTAGAAAATATTTCTTCTTTGGTTCATACACCTACTATTCTATTTGTCTAGGATATTGCGGATGATTTTGAATCATTTAATGTGAGAAATAATTATGACTTTATTTTAATTAATTTATATGAATCACCCTGAGTAACATTACATAGAAAAGAAGTTACAAGACAGGTCTTTGAGTTAGTTATCTTACAAAATCATCCCATGATGATCTTGAATATTCCAAAAGTGCAAATTCATAATAGGATTTCAGATAATAAGATGAATCAGTGATTTCCCTTTTAAATTATATGAGATACATCTTTCAATAGGTCATACATCCCTTTTAGAGATGATGAAATCCATTCTTCCTTCTATTTCCTCTCCTTCCAATACTCCACCTCCTTCATATTTGGTTTATTATGAGATGATTAGAGCTATTATGGGGTGGGATTTGTTTTCCATCTTGGGTGATCTCACAAAATATCATCATAGGGGCCATTAAAACATTAATAAACAAGGTGATGATATATATAAATTAGTTAGGGAGTGGTTATACAAATCTTGAATTGATAAAGTGACTATAACTAAGGAAATAAAATAATCCCAATTCATAAATTAGACTAATCATGAGAATAATTACCATTTTCAATTTCATTCTAATAAATTATTGATTCCTCTAAGGACTAGGTCCTTCAATGATAAATTGACGCTGCTTAATGTTTTTCCCCAGTTCTTCAACTTTTTTTTGGAAAACATGACTTTTTCACTGTGATGGAGTGAGGTGAAAACATCATTGTGAATTTTTTGAATGTAATTAATCTAATTTTATATGTTCATGGGATTAAAGAAGTGGAACTACAATCCATTATTATTCTTACACTAATTTCTAAACCATCTTTTACTCCCCTACCTCTTTAATTCCACAAATTTATCATGTCACCACCTGAATCTATTCAGTATAATAGCATAGTCATGATCAGAGAGATTCATACATAATCTTCTACACCCTTAGTCTCTACCTTAAGGACATCTGTATTTCGAGAATGAAAATATCATATGATCTCTATACCCCATAAATTAGAGTTTCATTACGACTCTGATTTGTCTTTGAATATGATTGAATTTTCCATTGAATTACTTTTTGAGATGTCCTCTAATGGAATTTTAATTTTATTGGAATTTTCAGTTTCCCATATTTAGATATATATATATATATTCTCTAATAGTAATATCATTTTGATAATAAAAAAAAGGGGGATATATAAATATCATTTATATTTTTAATTTTCTCCAAAAAATTTTTTAATTTTATATGTTAATCAGGCGTTCTTTTTTATATTCATCTATTCTTGTGTATGTATATTTTTTTATAATTTTTTTTGGAAATCCCTGATTTTTTATTAGAATTAATGGGGATATTGTCCGAACCTCAATTTTTTAATATAAATATTATGTTTGTTAAATTTATAGAATGATTTATGTTTTGTGATTGTAAATAATATTATGAAGAAACATTGATAAGAATATATCTAGAATTTTTTATCAATATATACAATTTGTTATGAAGAACAAACATTTTTTATGAAGATATACTATCAGTTCAAATAGAACTACCATTGGGGGTGATGATCTATTATTTTTTCAATTTGATCTTTGGTTTCGTCTTATATATCCTATTTTACATAGTCTAAAAAACCAATTATATAATATGTATATCATTATTATTAAAATAATATGCATGGGATTATGAAATTAACAAGAGGAGTTGATTAGATATTCTCTTGAGACTGAATAACTTTTTAAATTTTTTGTGCATTTTAGTTTAGTTTTTTTATATTTCAATGTCAAATAAATATATTTTTATGAGAAGATGAAGACCCTGCCTAGAAAATAGGACCTATTTATTAATAAAAAAAGTGAGATTACACCAGTCTACAAGTAAGAGATTTACAATGATCCATCCTAAGAATAGGTAGTAGTTCATCCGGTATCTGATACTCTTATTGAGAATCTAGACCATAAACTCATTTACTAGCAATCCCATCCTCCAAAGATTTTGCCTCTCAATAAACATGAGTAACGATATGCTCCTTTCAGAAGAGTAGGTTCATGCACCTTGTCCATCGATTGGTCAACTTCAAATAATGATGAAGAGAACCTGTCTGAGGAACCATAACCACGAACAATGAGTCACATTCGATCCATAATTTGTTCCAACCCCTCTGGTTAGCATGTTCAATGGCCACCATGACTCCATGCATCTCTGCTTCAAGAGATGAAGCAATGCCACATGAACCATATAAACATCCAAGAATGTACCCTTTGAAATCTCTAAAAACCACACCAAAACAGGCTGAACACGGGTTACCTCGTGAGGCACCATCTGAATTTACCTTAATCAATCCATGAAAGAGAGGTTTCCAAAATACTTCAAGTATACCAGTAGGTGGCCTGAACATTCCTTTAACTCAAACCTAATATAGGATAGACCATTCATGAAGAGAGTTTTAACAGTACCTGCCTCTTGGAATAGGGAGGTCGCGAACAGCAGAAAGAAGACCAGCCACGACATTCCGAGTGTGAAATTTGTTTTGTTTATGAAGGGATTTGTTCCTATAAAACCATAGCATGTAAAATAGTTCCAAAGCAATATATAAGAAAATATATGAAACTTGAGTTGAGAGATTAATCTCAGGCCAACGCCTCATGAAGTCACCAATAGAATATGCATCCGGAAGATCCACTTCAAAGATGCTAAACACTGCTTACCACATTGTTGAGGCCACAACACATGTGAGGAAGAGATGATTTATGTCTTCCCTATACAGATGACACAAAACAAACCTTGATCAGAGAGAGATTCCATAGTTCTAAATAAATTCAACAGTTGGAAGACTTTTGTGAGCAAGGCACTATGAAAACATGGCCCGAGTAGGCATGAGAAATCCATTGATCAGGAAATCCAACCATTGAAAACCAGGCATGTTTCCAATAATGTGCTTATAGAAACACATTGGAGAATTAATCCCATTAGAAACTGGCTCCCACGCCCAAAAATCACCATGAGAGGAAAAACAAAACTGCTCCACTATGTGACTAACCTGGATGGGAAGACCATCCATTCATGAAAGTTGATTTTTAATTGACAAATTAAAATCCATATTAGATATATCCCCAAAGACCATGTCCTCCAATCTACTACCTACCAGTTTCATTTCAATAACTTAAGAAAATGGTCCCTCGAGACCAACCAGCGGGAATCAGCATAAATTCTAGAGAAGATGCTCTAGATGGTAGGCCAAACCGAGGATGAAATGTAATTGAAATTCCCTATCTTAAGACTATGCAAGAACCTGGCACTGAGTAAGGATAGAGCCGAAAAATATGTATTCATAATCCTCCATATAAAAACAGCCTGCATGGAGTCATTAAAGCATCCATGATTCTTGATACCAAAGCCCCCTTCATCATAAGGCTTACATACTATGTTCCAAGAGACCGCTACAAGCCTCCTCTCATTGAAACTACCGCTACAGATAAAATTATTTATAGATGCAATGATACTCTTGAGTAAATCAATCAGTCTTTTATATACCATAGAAGAGTATATGAATTTTTATGTGATGATAGATTTCACAAGACACACTCTTCCTACCATAGATAATGATTTACCCTTCCAAACTGATAGCCGTCATCTTATCATGCTGGAAATAGCAGAGAAGTAGCAAACTTTTGGTCTCAACCAAAACATAGGCACCCCTAATTATGTTAAGGGAATAACTCCCTCCCAAATCCCCATATCTCTGATGATTTCATTCTTCCTGACTAGAGAGAAATCTATTCCAAAATAAACAGATGACTTATTCCAACTAATATCTTATCCAGAAACCAAATCATAATGGAGAAGATCTATCTTGATATTCTTGATGATTCTATTTTCCCCTGTGTAAAGAGGATAATTTCGTCAGCATAGAAAAGATGAGATAGAGAAACCAACCCTCTTCTAGTGTGAATAGTCTCCAACTTCTCATTTCCAACCATAATAGTTAAAATTGTGCAGAGATATTGCTCATCAATATAGAAAATAACACCTGATAAGGGATCACCCTGCCTTGCCCCTCTTGAGCATTCAATGTATCCCTCTGGGGATCCATATATAAGGACTGAAACATGGGTAGATCATAAAATATATTTGATCCAACTTATGAAAACACCATCAAATCCATACATATGAATAACAATAAAAATAAAACCAAAATCCATTGTGTCAAAGGATTTACAGATTTCCAGCTTGAGAGCAATATTTCCACCCCTGATGGGACTTTTTAGGAGATTTACACACTCTGATGCAGTAATTAAACAATCCTAAATTGATCTCCCCTTAATGAAGCCAAACTGGTTTGCAGAGACAATCTAACTAGCAATACTTCAAAGCCTAATGGGAAGAATTTTTCAAATGATTTTGTAAACAGTGTTGACCAGAGAAACTACCCTGAAAAGGTGAATTTCATTTGCATTGTCGACTTTCAGAATAAGAGGAAGAAACTAAGCATTCAACCCTTTTGGTAGATACCAATCCCTGAATAAATAAATCAATAACCTACAAACATTGTCATGAATGATATCCTAGAAAGTTAGAAAAAAGAAATTACCATACCCATAAATTCGAAGAGATATATTAGGTTTTAGACTAAATACAAAATACCTAATTTCATGATCAAGAAGAATAACATTAAGGCTGTCATTATCCTCCTTATTCACGAGACTTGGAATCACACCATCCATGAGATAAGTGGTGGAAGGAGACCCATTGCTGAGAATCTTGATGTAAGGAATGATATAATCAGCTAGATCATTTCTATTATAAATAATTTTGTGCCCATTTTTGATCAGAGAGAGGGGCTTGGACAACATTCTAATTTTTTGCAGAGCATTAAATAATATTGAGTTCCTATCACCATCCTTTAACCATTTCACTTTGAAAGAGTCACTTTTCAACGAGTCTTTTAATTTAAGCATCTTGTTGATTGTTGAGATTGAATCAGCTTTTTCCAAATACCCATTACAAAAATCAATGGACGTATTGAGCTCATGTTGATTTTGAAGGGATGTATTGAGGGAAATAATATCTAAATCAATAGAGCTAAAGCAATCCTTACTCCATAGGTTAAGGTTCCTATATAAAATCTTAAGCATGGTGATGCAATCAAATACCCATTTCCTATAATCCACAGAATTCCATGTATTCTACACAAAGACCTTGTAATCTGGGTGTGCAACCCAAGCATTATTAAACCAAAATGGGAAAGGAATCTTGGGTTCCTTCTCTGAAAGGTCCATTAGGATTGGGTGACGATCAGTATTAATCCTTGGAAGAGATGAACAAGAAATAGGGCCCCAAGTATCCAATGAAACCCCATTATGAAAGGACCAGTCAATTTTGTTGGCAACAAAACTATGTAAAAGATTCCGGTGCCAAGTGTATTTATCACCAACCAGATTGACCTCAACTAGATCATTTTGATCAATGCAAGATCGGAATTATCTGGAGGTTGTGGCATTGGTGGTGGCCCCCATTTTTTCATCTTAATGATGAATGGCATTAAAATCCCTTAAAATAATCCATGGACTAGAGATTCAAGAATTCATAACTATCAATTCCTCCCAGAGGACCCTACGATCCTGATAACTATTAATAGAATAAACATAGGTGAAAAAATTCATAACCAAGGAAATTAAAGGATCCGGTGACATGTTGGTCACTTGGAACAACCATTTGAGTGCTGACCATAGATGAATGGGCCAACACCCAGAGTCCCTTCACATCAGATGTACTATTGTTAGTGTTGATTAGAGAATATCCTAACTTCTCAAAGCTGGAAATATTATAGAGAATGACAATTTTTGGCTCAAAGAGGTCAATTAGGATTGGTTTATGCCTTTGAATAAATATCATAATGGATCTAATGGTTTCCATATTCCCTAGGCCTTGGCAGTTCCAAAAAAGAAACTTCATTTGAAACTTACTCTGAGGCTGGTACTCCTTGTGACTTTGTGCCCTTGTTTTTGGGGTGGAAGTCCTACCTTATTTTTGGTTACTTGGGAACTTTCAAATATGTCAGAAATATCAGCTAATGTATTTATTCCAGAATTGCATGTACCACTCAGATCTTTATGCTCAAGATCTATCAGGTTTCCTTGCTTGGAATTTTTGCTGTTATCATCAGGTTTGGAGACATATCTAGGTTACACTTCACTAACCAGTGACTCAAGAGAACCATTTTACTTGCCTTGATAATGCTCAGGACTAGAGTAATTCATTTCAATAATCTCTTCTGACTGTATAGGCGAGCTTCCACTAAGGTCGTCAGGCACCTGTGAATCTGCAGGATCTTGGGATCCAGAAACTATTCACTTTGAAGAAGGGGGATCTTCCATGATGAATATACCCTCTTGTGACACTTAATTTGGATTATGTCCAGCAATTAGATAGACCATCCTGCTGATTTCATTGGAATATTCCACATAGATAAATTCATCCCCAACCTCTTGTTGCATTTTCAGAGCCATGTGGAATATTTCATTTGAGATTTCACAATCTAGATCATGACATATCTTGATGTCATTTTCTACCAGTATGTTAGCTACTACCTCTTCAACCTTTTCCTCCTCCACCTTGTCTGCCCAGGATTGTTTCTTTCTTAGAGAACCATATTTTTCCTTTCCAGGGTCATTCTTCTGTAAAATGTTCAGGGCCACATCAGGAGTGGTAGATGGTTGATCCTGCCGATTCATCAGAGTAACTTGAGAGGGACCTTCTTGACTTTTAGATGGACCTGATTGATTTTTAGAGACATCCATCCTCTCCTCACCATCGTTTCATACCTTCTTTATCTTGTTAGCAATGTTCCATTACATGTTTTTCGATACATTAACCATATTCAGCAAGGTTGTGCAATTGGATATGGAGTGTCCTACCATTTTGCAATGCTCATAGAAAGATAGAACATTCTCGAACTCAATTTTTACCTTTGACCTATTTCCATTTGCAATGAATGATATTTTATCAGGACTCTTTAATTCAAGATTGATTTCAAACAACATGCGAGAAAAGAACCCATGCTCCCCCTCCATAGTCCTCTGATCTATGCGAATTGGAGTGCCAAGGTAGGAGGCAATATCATTCAAAATCCTTGGATTCCAGTACACCCAATTCATGCCATGTAGCCTTACCCAAATCTAGGCATTGGATTGCTTGATGTTAAATGGGGTGGAAATTAACATCCCAATTTGATAATTTGGGAAGCCATGGCATCAGATGCAGGTTTCCCACACACCATGCGGCATTCAACGCCTCCCTGGATTTTGGAACACTGTGAAAAAAACCTCTCCCTATGGGTATAAGCTTCCAATCCCTCTTACTCTAACAATGAGAGATTTTATTTTGGGACTGAACATATGACTAGGGTTTTTCGCCTTTTGAATATATAACTCGACCAAATATGAAAAATATACATAAATTAATCTATTGCTTGAGGGCTTCTAGATCCTCCTTAATAGAAAAAACTCCATTGTCACGTCGAGTGATATTAGATAACATGTGATGATCATCCTTGACTGGCTCTATGGATCCTGAGAGGGATTCCATGAATTTTAGACCCATCTTCTTCCATCCCGAGGGTTCTCATCGATTTGAAATTTCATCCATATTCTTTAGATGATTTTGATCATTCCTAAAAGCCAGTTCCAATTCGTTGTTAAATAGATATATTTGAGAAATCCAGATCGTGACAAGATAGATGAGGCTTCGCCATCAGAATTGTCATGTCTCCCTGCTCTCTCCATCTCAAATAAATATCTTTCATATAAATCAATTAACAAAACCTTACATTAATAGTTAGTCTAATTTTTTTTACATAAATGATGTGATTGTGTAATATAGTTTCAATAGTTATTGTTATTTAAAATATTTATTGAACTGAGACATAATCCCTCTTTGATATTTTATTTAAAAAATAAAAGATATATCATTTTAATATTTTTATTAAATGATACATTTAATTAATTGGGTGGATTTATTTTAAAAACATTTCGAAGAAAGAGAGACCAACTCATAGTTTAATCCTCCCCACCATCCCTTCAGAAAAAATATTCCATCGACCCAACTGTTACACTCCACTACATTAAAATTATTATAACATATAACTACCAAAGGAAAATTTTAACACATTATCAATCCATCCCCATCATAAATTTATCAGAAAAAATTAATATTTCAATATCCTATCATGAAATATCAACATCAATTCCTTACATGAGGCATTGACTATTTCACATTGATATAAAAAAATGCATATATCATTATTTTATAAAATTTAATATCATGGAACATCATAATTTTCACCTTCTAGATTAGTAATTTATCATATTGAAAATAGATTATTTGAATTAATTATTATCAATGAGAGGAAAATATAATTTCAGATCAAAATTAGAAATCTTTGGAATTGAGAAGGATTCACAAGATTAAAAAATATAGGTAATGATATATATACAGAATTATAGGGAAATGGGTAAATTACACACAACATCGATAAATTCCATATAAAATTACAAAATTCATGAAAATAAAATATTTAAGAATCCATAACATGATGAATCATTCAAGTAAAAACATCAACATATTCAGGAACACATATCTAAATATAAATTTATAGAATCTCAAATAACTCATTGTTAGAAGAATAAATTTTTGAGTAGCACTCAACATTTATTTTAAAAAATCATAAAACATTTTTGTAGATATTTAAACCTTTTTTGATATAAAATTATTATAAATACCAAAAAAATCCCATTACAAGAAATTTAATTTCAATTTTGAATTTCCACACTCTCATCTCAGTCAGCTCCCCATTTAATGAATACCTAAAAATATAGAAGACCATGTATTCTCATATTTGATAAACTTGTGTAAAATTACACAAATGGGAACATCAATTACTTGCATTATGTTTAATTTTATTCACAAAAATATAACTAATAGGGAATATATAATGTGTTTGGGGAATGTTCTTTATAAATTTCTAGTTTATGTGTAACTCACAAATCAAGAGATATCCATGCAAAATATATTTATGAGAATTTATTGTTCTAGAGTCCATAGATTGAAAAACATTGTGCATTAATGAAACTACAAAATTAAAATTATCACACATAGAGTAACCTCATTCAATTATAATAGTTCCACACATAGTTTGAGAAAATTTATTATTTATTTGGTACACATACAAATGATGTGGTCTTACTCCTAAAAATTTATCACCAGACTAGTACTGTGTTGTTTAATTCCCACACCCACTCTATGGAAAAAATATGAATAATGTTTCCTTTTTTGTGATGTATATTCACACATTCCATTGAACACATCACCCTAAAAATGTTCAATGAAAAACCCAATATAATTACTCAGAACCACATCCTAGGTTGAAAAACTTCTCATTAATCTCCACTCATCCTCACTCCAATCGAGAGTATCGCCTAGGACTACCTAATGATTAATCCCTCATTGAGAAATCATAATGTGAAACTACCATGGTCTACCCAATGATCTATTATTTTCCAATGAAATATTATTGTGTAATACCCACTCAATATCTCATTATTTACTTTCTCAAATGATGATGTTCCTTAGTACAAGATGTAAACTTAAACTAATTCCATCAGTAGTAGATTTAAAACAATATATTACCAAATAATGAAAACGTAGAAATATCTACGTGAATATCCGAGGATTCCCCATATGATGATAGTTTGAGGAATGAAATTGATTGAAATATATAACCCCAAATTCATGGATACCTTGTATTTATTGCAAAAAATATCCCATGTTTGCACTACTTTTGTCTCACAAGCATCCTTATTGAATAATTTAAAAAGGAATAGTATGGGCCTATCATGTAGAAAGAAAGTCAACATAAATCTCTATCGTTCTATATTCATATAATACAATATGGTATTTTTGACATCTCATAATGTATTAATATAGATATTTCAATAATTTAATCTACCTATTTGTAGATGGTATATTGGAAGATATGTTCTCTTTTTGAACTGTACTAAACTTCTCACAAATCCATGATTACCCACTATAAAATTTCAATACTACATGATGCTAACCTATAATTAATACATAAATGGTAGGCCTATGTGTCACCATCAACAGTAGAATCTATATCCATGAAGTAATTACACTTTATTATCACATTTGATACCATCTATATATTAATATAATCTTATATCAAGAACTAATCTGAAATGAATATTTGGTAACATTCTAATTCTACACTATCCTTTTTCATGGATAAAACACGGTTATCATATACGTTTCCATTTTTAATGGGATATAATAATAAAATTCAAATTTTCCTGTCAAGGGTGTGTATTACCATCCCCACTGGACTCGATAAATTTGAAAATGCATATAATTAGAGATTTTTGGATTCCATATTCACTTGTATTTAATCATTGGATTCCTCATTACGTGTTGAGAATAATTTGAAACACAAACACCATATTAACATATACCAATGTGGGGAGAATAGGGATCCTAATGTGACATGCATGTGATTACTTATGTGAGGACCATAAGAATATTTTATAGAAATCATTTTACCTCTCTGACCATTTTATAAATTATAATCCAATGTTATTTCCTCAATTATTGAAAATGTGATGCCTTATGTGATGGGAATATGATTCTTATTTTATTATAATTATATCTCATCATTCTCAATTTAGATGACAATCCCTTGATTAATACCTTGTTTGAAGAGAACATGATTCCAACAGTGATGATCTAATTATAACATAGATGATGAGATTATGATTTATTATGTGATGAGCACGAGATGTTTCATGTGAATAGTATAAGCATTCTCTATATATGAGATAAGCATGATCTATGAAAATAATATAAGGATACAATATGTGATGATCATAATATTCTTTGTGTGATGAACATGAGATACCTTATGTCTTGAATGCACCACTTCATATTCATTAAACAATGTATTCCCTCACAAACCATCATAAGGATGATATTTTTAGTTCATAATTTATCTAATAATTTTTAATGAAGATTAATGTTTCATTCTCTCTAAAAAATGATACCACCATTCTATGGAAGAAAATAATTCACATAAGAAACCTCCACATAAATATGGTGTTAGGAATAAGAATCAATATAATTTGTTAAATTTATTAGAGTATATATACTATATAATAAAACATGTGGGAGAATCTATGTATAAAATAGTCAAAATCTTTCATTTTACGTATATCAAAGAGCTCACGCTATCACCCCATATGGTAAGTGTTGGTCTCTATTTGAAGGAATGAATTTCGAACAAGGAATATTGAGGCCAATACAAGGAATTTATTCAATGTGAATGTGGTTCCCACTGTTGAAATATAATATAATAAACATTAATGCTTTGTGATTACATTCTTATCTGAAATTAATGGGATTAGTAAAACTAGACTTCACAATGAATTACACCTATAACATCAGGTATTTTATCATCATCATGCTCATACATATTTTTATGGGTGAATTAAAATGTTTCATACATAATACAACCAATCATTATTGCTATTAAAACTCACCCAAAAATCACCATTTGGAATATGGGAAGTAGATCGTAACATATAACAACCCCACACAGAAATTCAAAATCTTTTATGTGTAACTAGCACATGGATCCTAGTGTCCATTATCCCATATATATGTATAAATTCATTTTCTATAGGTTTGTCGATGATTTCTTATCTTTTTAAAACATTAATTGGGGTATATTAAATCATATAAGAGAGTATTTCAAGAAATCAATTTTGTAGTAATATGTTACCTTTTTCAAAACATGGGTACACAATAAGGTAAATACCCACTCCATTACCTCTAATTACTATTTTAGAATTCTTTACATAGAGTGAATGATTAAAATATTCTATGTATTAAAAAGCTAGGGAGTTTTTATGATGTTCAAGCCACTTTTAATGGACTAAAAATTCTTTTGATTGATTTTAAAATATAAACATTATGGTTAAGAGGAAACCAAGACATAGATAGGTTAAAACATGGTCCATGTATTGAATAAAAATTCAAATTTAATAAAAAAACATTAACATTATTAAATTCACAAGATTCATCCATCATGTACTTTCAGGTCACATATCGAGTCGTTATCTATCAATACATGCCTTGAGATGGATGATCCCAACTGCATCGTTACTAACATGTTGGGAGAACCCATTGGTTATCAAACAATTGATAAAAACACCAACACAATAACACATTCAATTAAGACAATACATAAACCACATTTATCAATCGTAAAAGATCCAAACATCCACCAACCTCTACATTGAATACAATACATTTCGTTTCTAGGGAACTCAATCCTTACTATTGTAGTGAACATCCCAAACATCATCGATGAACACATGTAAAAATAAATGAATACTAAAAGTATATTCAATGCCTTTAACACAACCAAATAAAAAATATAAGACAATTATTAACTCTGACTCATTATTAAGCCACATGAAATACTGACAACCTCTCTAATTTCACAATCCCAAATACTGCATAAGAACCATCTTTTTAGGACGATCACGGTTACGGTGAAATAATTTGAATCAATATAAGAGTTTTTAGGGTAGAATAATAACTAGTGTGACGAACCCATTGACCCATTCGATTCACAAATAACATTAAAATAGCTTCCAAATAGAAGAAATATTGATATAGGAAATGAACCAATAATATTCATCTTTGAAGATGGAATAATACGCTACCACAAGAAAAAATGATAAATTGGAAATGTTTTAGACTAAAAAAATGTAGGCCACTAGGTAAATTGATGATTCCTCATCTAAAATATCATAAAAAATCTAGGATAGCTCATGCAATAGACCTGATGGTTGTCGGAATGAAGAATTTTATAGTAATAGAATACCAACTAACATGGAGGCCCACCCACTATTGAATAATTCTACATCCCAAATATTACTACCCTTCAAAAATGGGCTACGGACCCCCATAGAGGTACTTAATATGGGTCATAATAAAGATCATATCATATAATTCCACGTTAATTTAGGGTACCAAAAAATGTGAACTCCCACATCCTAACTATTGGTATGGTTGTTAACATCAACCATTTGTGACCCTTAATCATTTTGTGGAAGTGATGCCTAATAATTTTGTTGAGGTGTTTGTAACACAAGTACCATTGTTGGTTGAAATAACAGATCAACTAAGGATATGAATTCCTAAATAATAGAATCAGAAGGTAAAAATTTCTTTCTTTGAATAATTATACATGCATGAATTCTATGATTCCTTTCAAGGAAACATTGTGTAAACATCCCTCCCACAGTAAGTATTTATTTACTCCAACTATAAATTGGATGTTGTAGAGATGTTTTATTAATAATAAAATGATACGTGAGGACCATCATTTCATTGATATATAGTTGGTAGATGAATTCCATCACCATCCAATGTCAGCAGACACTTAATTTTACATGGAAATGATGATGAATCATAGGTATCTTTTATATGATAAATACTCTATCAATGGTCTACTAATTTTCTTGAGTTGAATCTTGTGGTTTTTAAGAGTTGGAATATCATCTGGACCAACATCATGATGCTGGTAACTTGTGGGACACCTCTAACAGTAACTATTTTTTAATTTTTTTCTATCCACTTATATGTACACTCTGGCATTACATACATAAGTATTATATATTTGTACACAAATATTCAATACACTTCACAAATATATACCAAATGATCATAATGGTTTAATATATTTGAAGAATAGATCCACAATTTTTATATTTCATGAATGTTATAAAAAATATCCCATAATGAACATCCCATATAGTAAACATATAGACATAACCTTCATAATTCAATTATTTGTATAATTTGATATAAAATCATATGAAAGGATAATCACATATGTTTAGTATGTGTAAACCTAGTCATACCAAAATAACATGAGCATAAGTGTATATGAACATGAGAATGACATTGAAAAACAACACATTTTATACCATAAATCATAAACATGACATAGGGAATAAAAATTGGTTGTTTATAATACATGGATTGTAATGGAATCAAATAACATGATTCAAGAGTGCATAAAATTAGTATAAGGCAAATTTTTGTGGTATTTATATATGGTTATAACAATTTTAACATGTGTTAAGTGAAATAGTTGTAATAATTTTATTAGGATATATCATTAGGCCCTCACATAAACATGTGGACATGAGTGTGGGTTCAAGAATAACCTTATGAAAATGAACTTCAGTACCATAATATCCTTATAGACATGAATCCTTGTCCATTCATAACCTTATACACACGAAAAAATGTCCATTGAAAACCTTATAGACATGAAATCAGGTCTACGCCAAAACATATGTATATGAAAGAATTTATCTACATAATAAAAGGATAATGAAATATAGGACCATAATAAATCTTATGTAAATGAAAATCAAGTCCATGAATAATGTTTTTATCTTGAAATATGTATCATGAATAAATTATTTACTATTGAGTAATTCATCATTTCCCAATTAATTTGAATGATCAAAAGGTCGCACGTATCATATAATTAATATAATACATAATTGAACCACGAGATCATAAAAAATTAAGAATATTAGAGTCCATGAAGTGAAATGGATTTAAAAAAAATTACACACATAATAACCCATGGTATATAAATGGTTTTAATATAAATTTCATCATTTCAACATATAATATATCACTTAATGGTAACTAGTTTCATTAATATTTCAGTATTTCATTATAGAAAAACATGTCGAAAAATTAGGTTTCAAAAACATTTTCCCATCATCAACACAAACCAAAAATGGATTGAATAATGATGGTATCAGTGTATAATATCCCTAATAATGATAATGTAATATCTAAGTTAATAATCTTAGATGGAAATTTATTTTTAAATAACATTCAGAAAATTTCAGGAGAAAGGTAACCTTTCCACATTGGAAATCATTTTTTAAATACTAAAAAAATTATATTACAGAAATAAATTTCTCTTAAAACATAGTTGTTAATGTATTATGAAATATATAAACCATTATGTTTCGATATGGTGAGAAATTTCACTAATTTTTTATAAGAAAATAGAATAATTTCTTTCAAATTATATTAAAAGTTTATATATTAACTTGCATTGAAAATTACATAATGATTCTATTTTAGCCATTTTTTTAAAAAATAATTTACCGGAAAAATAAAATTAATATTCAATCTATAAATATTATGTGACTCATAGAATTATATTAATGAATGTGAATTTTGATGATTTTTTTTCAAATGAATATATAAATTAATTTCTCCATAAAAACATTATTTTGAATCAATCGTTTACATAAAGTGAGTAAAATTAAATTTAAATTATGTATTCCCCTAAAATATACATAGGATAATAATAATCATGATGTTTTTTAATGTATAAAATCATATTTCATTGTCAAAATAATATTCATAAATAGTCCCCCTAAAAATGAGATTATAACATTAAAATCACCTTATATTGTTAATTTTTTTTATCATAATGAATATCAATGGATGAACCAAAGATAGATTTTAATATTCCATAATTTTCATGGGAATAAACATATATGACATTCAAGTAATGTATATACCTGAAAAAAAATAACCATGTTATGAATATGTCATGTGTACCAAAGTATTAAATGTGAGATGAAAATCCATTAGCACTTTAGAAACCCTTCTAATCATAAGCACCATGGTAGAAAAATATCTATTGAAAAATTAAATACCATAAACATAATTATATTCATGATATAAAATTTTAATGGGTAATTATATAGACAATAGAAAATAAATGACTACTGAATATTGAATATGTCACCACAAAAATAAAACGGTGAATATAAATCCATTAACATAAGTATAAACATCCGTCATATGAATTCATAAATCCTGAATAATAAATATATGATCACTAAGATATATTAGTGAAACATTATTATATATATCATATCAAATATTATTTATTTAAAATATATATTACCTATTTATTGGATATTCTTTATCAAAATCGGGATTGAGGAATGAACTACTTAGTTTCTCATAATTGGATTTTGTTCCTATTTTTTGTCCTTTTACATTAATCATGGTTAAATTTATTAAAAAATATTAAACATGAAAAAAATATAAAATATATAAATAATATTTATTTAAATATATTTCCCTAAATTTATGATATATAAAGTGAATTAAACCCTTGGTCTAAATAGTAGGTCATATGTTATTTTGAACATTGCATCCATTTTCTTGTAGGATAAAATGAAGGCAAGGTAAATAATAATTATCTTATCTATAACACACTTAATATTAATCCTTTTTGAGGTCATAAATAAATCGGGGGTTTATGGGGCAGGTTCAAATCCTGGAACCCATGTTTTGGGGTAAAATACACCTAATGCACAATTACATCAAAATCTGTGGGGAATGATAAATAGTTAGATAAAATCATGTGAGGATGGATAGTGGGGAACTACATGATAAATGGTTAGAGAAAATCATGGGATTTATGGCACACTTCCATGTGTCCTTGTCTATAATTTTTACATTGTATTTTTCCGTTGTTATCTCAAAGTTTGTCAAAATTATTCAAAAAACAGTACATGGTGACCTTCCCTAAATTTAACCAATCAGTTTCTGTTCATAGTTTGTCAAATTTTTTACCTAAACCATGTGAACTAGATTTTTTAATTAAATTAAAACTCTTACGTTAAAATTGATTTATATAAAATTGAATTATATTTTCCTCCCCGCCCCCAAGAAACCCCTCATTTAGAAACCTCGCTGAGATATATTCTGTCAATCGAGAAAAATCCTCTATTTGTGCTCAGATTCATGCATTGATCATCTAGTTGGATGCAAATTTGCAAGAACTTGATATGATTTTATCCATTCCTCATCAAATCCAGTATCGATTGTGCTATTTATGTTCAAGATAGTTTTACCCTTTATTAGTTTCTTCATCCATTCATAAATTTCCTCCATACCTAAGTTGAATCCTGATATTATAGTATATAAAAAATATTATATATATTAATGGTAGTTGGTATCATTCCTTTTTTTAATTTTATGTTTTTATATATGATATTGTGATGGGTTCCCAATTCTTGATGAGCACCTTTAAATGTAATTTGGTCATTGTATTGAATTGATAGGTATGCCATTTTCAACTAATGATGCCATTTTATTTATGTTAAATGATTTTGATCCTTGAAATTAAACACCCCATTGGCTGTTTTGTAAAATTAATTGGCCATTTTTACATCATATGAAAATGGACCCCTGGATGTGTTCTCCTTTACACCATTTTGTGGGATGATAGTATTGAATTGATAATTGATGTTTGAATTGTGAATTTATTGGTAGATTGAACTCTGTTATAAATTTAAATTGATTTTATGAATGGGAATGGATTATTTACCATAAACCATTTCCCTTTCCATTTATATGGTTGTTAATATTGATATTATTTATTAAATTAATATCATATTTGAGTAACAATGATGAATAACATCTAAGCATAGCTTGTGCCTTTAGCCACCATTGAGGTGGGGTGTAAATGTATTATTTCTCAAACTAGACATCGATATTTTTAAATGAATTTGATAAATGGTATTTAATTAGGTTAAAAAATTATATTCCAGCAGTGACACATGGATTCATATGAGAATGCCAGGGATGGGTTCTTTTGACTCTTTCTTCGTATATTACCAACTGATCTATTTACTCCCTTCAGAACTACCAAGGATGGAATTGTATGAATAACTATTATATGGTGAGTGATACATGGTATCCATATGGATATCCAAGGGCATAATCAACAGTAATCTGATCATTATTCCATGGGTGAAACTTGTTCTCTCTTAGATGACCACAAAAGATGAAATTGAATGTCCATGACATTCTAACTTGCCTAGGGCAATAAATTGGTTCTTCAGATTATAAATTGATGGGATTGTATGGTGTCCGTTTATATTATACCTGGAGAAATAGCTGGATCCCAAATTAGGAATTCAAAATATGGGACCATGTTTTAAATTGAATAAGTTATATATAAGATTATATGATGCGTGTTTCAAGACAATGAATAAGGTTGGATTTAGTATTTTATATACTATATGGATTTCAAGTTTACTTATACATTTTCCATATTACCAAGGGTGATTTCATGGAATGTTATATGTCACAACACTTATCAGTTAAATGAAATTGAATAATTAAAAGATTTTTTTTAAATGATACCTAGACATTATAATATGTGTACATTTAGTACTTACTGTACATGTTTTATTACAATCTACACACTTTGATTGTAATATATTCACTAAATTATTAAAACAAGACCAAGGGTAACTAACTACACAGATTATGTTTCACACCCTATTTGGGACAACTTTGGGTACCCAAAAAGCCAACATGAATGAAAATAAGGATATAGGAAAAATCCCTACTATAGGTTCTTGATTTCTAGGTAGAAGCAGGGGAGCATGGGACAAAGCTTATGATTGTAATTCTAGCTACAATCATTTTTCCTTTTTTATTTATTTTTTAAAATAAATTTTATTTTACTATTTTTACCTATTTTTTGCTTTCTATAGAAACATTTGACATGTATTATCATCATCAATGTATAAGATATTTCTTTTGATATTGTGATCTTTTAATACTGATTATCAATTATCTTATTTTCATTACTTCATCCTCTACAAAATTTTAATTTTTTATTCCATTTGTATACACACTATTGATGATGGAATAACAACCCAATGGATAAACCTATTCTATATCTTCTATTTAGAAGAATCTAGATTTGGTGGAGATTTGCTTGGGTCTATTGTTTTAGCCAAGATTATGGAATTATTGAGTGTCATTAAGGTTTGGGATATTACAAAGCTATAAGAAATGAATTATTTAATAGTGTTAATTATTATTTGGAAACTATATAGGGGAAAAATATGTAATTGGTTTTTTTAAACTGATGTGACTGGGCATAGAATACCCACGTACAGGAAAAAGAAATTACCTTGATTTATATTTCTATATTCTGGATTTTGATTTTTAAATTTTATATTTTTCTAGTTATTGGTGATTCATATTAATCATGGAATTATTATTGATATTATTGTGGTTTATATAGTGTTTCAACTATCTGAGATGATGTTATCCTATATCATTCATATTTTCAAGAACATTATAGGAATCATATACCATGCATTATGAAAAGGCATTTATGATGCCTTACTTGTTGAATGTTGTTTTGATTGGTGTCATGATGAATATACCTGATGTTGTCATTGTAACGCCCGGACCCCAGCTACCTAGAGTCGGTGCATTATTACGTAACATTGGCATGATCACAAAAGACCATGTCTAGAAAGACCGATTAGTTTAGTAGCCTTGGAAACACTTGATACATTCATAAATGTTACACTACGTCATAAAGTGAAAAACTAAAATAACATGGTATCCATAGTCCACAATCTTATCCCCTTCAGATTATCCCAATAGGTTAGTCATAAAATATTTCTTTACATCCTGGGAAAATAAAACAAAGTTAGGTGTGAGCTCAGATGCTCGGTAAGGATAACAATACAGCGGAAACATTCATAAATAAACATTAAAACTTAAGACAATGTATAACTAAAAATAATCATTTTAAACATTAAATTCAGAAGAATATGGAAAAAATAAATGAAATAATTCCATTTAATTATTCAAATGAATATTCTACTAGTCGAATAATCACCTGCAATATCAATAACCACATTCATAATGATGGAATGCATAATGCCAGACTATCATAACAACGTATACAAGGCCTCGTGCCATGACTACATATAAGATTTTTTCAAGGCCTCATGCCAAGACACAAGCTTGTCTCATGAGACCTGGCGATGCATCGAGGAGCCATAGTAGACTCCACCCATCACATACTATGTCTAATGAATTCCTTATATGAAAAGGTTTAATCATATCATAAACCATAACATTATTGTATCACATAAAAAATGCATAAAGGGAACATAAAATTTCCACATTTCAATCACAATATATCAATACAACAAATTGATATAATAAAAACATTATAAAAAACATTTTCAATACCAAAATAACAGAAAAGTAAAACATGGTATTTATTTTTCATTTTAAAAAAAAATTATGGCTTGTAGAGGAAGCCGAAACTCCAAAAATGGTCATGGCGGTAGAGAAGTCGTTGTCGCCGCATACGTATGACAGAAAACCATTCCATTTTTTCATTTAGTAAAACACTTCGTATAAAAAAAATTCCTTTTGAATAAACGTAAAAGTCAATGTGGTTTATACACTGTTTCAAATAAAGCCTTGTATTAAAACAAAATATGCCTCAATGAAAGAAGATTGAGAAGAAGTTCCTTAAAAATATCATTTTTTAAATAAAATAGATCTATTATGTTTATTCAATATAAGTACACATAAATAAAGTACAAATACAAGATAGGACGTAATAATATCATGACATAATTTGAGAGTAGGAGATTAACCCAAAGAACAGAAATTGGGTTAAGAAGTTCCCTTACCTCATGTCCGACATGAATCGATCGTTCTTTAACCTCCTGAATAATAAACTAGTGTTAATTTCTACTTGCTTAAGAACCTTTTTAAAGCTCATTATTCCTTTTATATCACTTATTACCATTTTCTGAACATTATGTAATTATTTATGTTAATAATGGTCGTTTTTTCGATCTTTGGTACATAAGTCATAAAAAAAATTCTTATAATTACAAGTTGTTCATGTGGTAAAATATCCATTATATACAGAATTGTATTCATTATTTAGATATCATATATATCATATATATCTAGTATATACATTCATTAATAATATTATGTAACATTTAGAGTTATGAAATGAAATTCACCGTTCATGGAGACGGTAAGCCGTACGTATGCATGAATGCTACTTTCAATTATATTTCGTATTTAATGGAATTAAATCATAAAGATTTAAAGGTGTATTATAATTCCAGTATAATATCATATACAATATCATTTACCCCATCTTTTACACGTCCCACATGGGGCATTAACGATTCCCATCAATTTGAGGGGGCGATAGTCCGCACTTCCTAAAATGAAATTATTGTGTTTACCCATAATGGAAATCATAAAGGTGTGACATAAATGAAAAATACAGAATTATTTGAAAAACATAAACATAATATATATAATATATAAATATATTGGCATCTTAATGGACACCATGAGAGGTGTTAAAAGAAGATTGAACAATCATCGTTTCGTGAGGCAGTAAATCGCCACCCAGAGAAACAATTTGTTCTTTAACCATTAGATGAAGATGTGTGTAAGTGTAAATAAAATCCTTACTCCAAAGAAATTTTAGTATATTTAAGATACTTTTTTTGTTACAAAAGAAATGAATAAAAATAGTTTAATTGTTGGAGAAGAAAAATAAATCAAAATAACATAAGATAAGACATTACCTTAAAATCAGGTAACTCTTTTTGATTTGAGCCAAAGGCTTCCTTGGGAAGACTTCTGCCCAAAGTGATGCTTCTAGGAGTAAGAGAGGGATGTTTAGAGAGTATTTGGTCAGAGTTTGGTCGACCAAATTCATTTATGGTGTGAATAAGGTGGTAGAGTTGGGGGCCTTTTATAAGACGAGAGGAGGGGCACTCTTGGAAAGTAATGAAATGTTACATTATTATGATATGATTTTCGGATTTCAAAAATCCCAAAATTATATATTTCTAGGCTAAGGTGATAAGGTTTCGAAATATACTCATCCAATAGGTTTTTGACAAGTTTAATTCTTAGATTTTACATTATTGTTTCATTTTATTTAAATAGTTAATTAATGAGATAAGTGTTGCATCATCATGGTGTGATAGATAAATTTATTTATTTAATGTCCAAAAATTATAAAAAAATTACCATGATGTTGTAAATATTTTTATATTTCCAATTAATTTTTATAGTCGAAATGTTAACTTATATAATCCCATGTAATAATTGTTTTAGTAAAACAACCCATGATTGTGACAATTTTATTTTAACTTTAAATAAAAAGTTATTATTGTCATTTTCATACCCAAGTGGATCCATGGGGTCCCCAAGTTGACCCATGGATTGTCTCTGTCGGACATGACTCATCCAATAAGGGTAGGACAAGTTCTATGATATTTTCATATTTTTATAATATCACTTTTACCTTATATTTCAATAATTACCTTTAATCACGATTAATAAAACTTAAAAGTTATTATTCACCAAAAAATTATTTTAATCCCATTGAACCACATTTTGCTTCCTAATGATAACCATGTATGTCAGATTTTTGAAAATCAAATCACATAAGTGGTAATGTTTCATTTACATAGAAAATTATTTTTTAAACTACCACATAGTGGTTTCACTATTCATAAAAAATTGATGTTTTTTAGAAAAATACCAAAAATTCACCCAAGGATATAATTGATATTCTAAATTAAAAAATTATGTCTATTTTAAAAAATTCAAATCATATATGTTTCATTAATTATTTTTATAATTAATTCCCATTGTCAAAACAAATAGCGTGTTTTTACGAAACAATATCAATCAAAAGAATGACAATTGTTTATGTCCAATTTCAAAGTGAAATTAATTTTAATGACCACCATTGGATAAAATGGTAATATTATATTCTAATTATACTTTGAAACCACTCAATAGTATAATTTATCACTATTAATTATTTTGATTACAAAATTTATTTTTAAGTATTTCTCACTATTCATCAAAAATTGGATGTTCTCATAAAATTACAAAAAATTCAACTTATGATTATTTAGATATTCTGAATACAAAAATGTAGTCCATTTTGAAATATAAAAATTATACAATTTCAAAAAGTCGGTATTACTATTCATAACGGCTACTTTGATTGGTTGCGGTGTGTTAGAATCTCGAACATGCGTACAATGCAAGCTATTTAATTATTGAAAGAGAAGTGTATCGTGAAAGCCTGGGGTGTTACATTCTCCCCTACTTCAATAAATTGTGTCCTTGCAATTTGAAAATGTTCTTCAAAAATAAAAGGTTGAAAATAGAAAATATCTTTTTGAAAACCCCATATCAGAAATAGGCTTAATAAAAATATAACATTAAAAGAAAGAAAGAGTAGTACAAAGGTCACCTGAGATAGCCCATACTAGGATTCTTTGAAAACATGTATATGGAGGAGAAACAAACCATCAAGGTCTGACGGAGAGTTGTAGAAAACAGGATTAGGAGAATGTTAACTACAAGAAAATCACAAACATGGGATTGGTTAAATGATAATTGATTCCCCAGTAGGAAAAGTTAACCAACAACCTTTTTTTAATTTACCTTTCATAATGTTGAGAAATTTATTTATGAGATTTACTAAGAACGTAAGGAAATATACATACTTGTCATGTAGACTATAATTCTTTAATAAATTTTTACCACAAACCCATCTTTCACTGAAAATGACAATATAACTCAAAAATATTATATTTACCCTAATCGTACAAGTTTCCAAATATTAAATCATACCATTTAGATTCGGAAAACTATTTTGTAATAACCAAGGAATTCTAGTAGGCTAGTGGTAGGTAATAAAGGCATGTCGCACTATGCTTGTGGGTTCGATTCCTACAGCTTTTTCCGACACGATGGGTTATCGCCCGACCTATAGGTTGTCCATTTCCTAAAATTATAGTATAATAATATCTAAAAAATAATCATAAGAAATGTCTTAACCTTAAATAATACTATTAAAATGTCAACTTAATCCATTCCAACCATTATAGTTATCCAAAATACCTCTGTCCAAACTCACAGTCCAAATTTTATAAGGAAGGTAAACACAATGAAGATCCTTTTTTCATGTAATAACATGTGAATACCTTCATCATGTATTCTTTTAAATCACTAAAACATCCTAAATTACCATAAATACTTATTGATTACATTCATGATCACATATTCTTTATAGAACACTAGATATACTCCTTCTATCCAAAAATGTATACAAATAATTAATCAGCTTAAAGGAAGTCCAAAATATCCAATATAATTTATCCAAATCATTCATGTATTATTACGAAATCACTATCTTGGTATCAGAACCATATTATGGTTTATCTTTCTCTCAACCATATATTTTCCATAAAATTAACCTGATATTGAGTCACTTTCCTTGGTTCCACAAAATCTCAAGTCCTTAATGAAATAGTAATGAAGTACAATCCTTATATACTCCATAATTATTATAACCATTACATCGTTGATACAATACTAAAATGACATAATTAATTAATAACAACGTAATAACTCTAATCATTCCTCCTCATCTGTGGTAGTATCAAAACTTGATTATTATCCAATAGCATCACTTGGGGCGTACTGTAATGATTTGGAAATTGGTTTGCATAGTGTCCCCACTCCTTGAAGATGAATCATTGTACATTTGAAACCTTTTTATTACCCTTGCATTCATTCACTTGGTGTCCTTTTTCTCCACACTTATAACAAACTCGCATTCCCTTCAGGCAAGTTCCAAGGTGTTTCTTCCCATAGTTATTACATATTGGAAAATGTTTCTTTTCCCTTTTCCATTTATCCATATTTCTCTCTTCCATCCTTTTCTTCTCATCCTTACCTTCAAATCCATAGGACTCAAAGGATTCTTTACTTATCTTATTAACACATGATACTATTTCTTCATATGTTGAGAACACATGGGAGAATAATTCCCTTCAAAATGTTAGCTTAATACCATGAATGATATGATCCTTCTTACTATTTGGATCATACGTATTGCTGGAGTTCACATTCCTTCTACTGGGCGCCATTTCTATTTAATGGCATAAACTAGGTTAGTTTATGAATTGCAATGAATAATTTCGAACATGTAAAATACTTAATGTAAATTGAACAGTTTATGGATATAATCCATAACCATAATGTTGTTTTCTTTGAGGAAGTATATACTCATAATCCCTTTATAATTGTTTGTAAAGAAAATGAGAATTATCCTAAGCATATCCCCCAAGAGTGTCGTAACCAAATGTGCAGCAAGTCCAGTTGTCGTGCACTAGTTCCCATTCGAGTCTAGCTCAAAGCGTTGTTTTCGGGTTTGACCCCTAGGTACATCTGTTCCAGAGCCGCCTCTACCTTGCCATATCCAAACAGGGATGTATTGCTCAGAAAACTCACAAAATCTCTATAATACCAAAATTATAGGAAGTTATTCTATACAAATCATCAATGTCTATCTTAGGTTTATGTGCTATAATTAGTGATTAACTAAATCTATCTTCCAAGGTTAGTACTAAACTGCCTCTGATACCAACTGTAACGCCCCGATCCCAGTTACCTAGAGTTGGGGAATTATTATGTAATATTTCCATGATCACAAAATATCAAGTCCCAAAATACTGATTATTTTAGTAGCCTTGGAAACACTATATACATTCATAAATGTTACATTACATCATAAAGTGAAAAACTACAATAAAATGGTCTCCGTAGTCTACACTCTTATCCCCTTCAGACTATCCCTCTAGGTCATTCATAAAATATTTCTTCACTTCATGGGAAAATAAAACATAGAAAGGGGTGAGCTCAGATGCTCAGTAAGGATAACAATACAGCGGAAAATTTAATAAATAAACATAAACATTTAAGGCAATGTATAACAAAAAAAAACCCTTTTAAACTTGATCTTCAGCATAATATGGAAAAAATAAAATGAAATAATTCCATTACTTATTCACATGGATATTCTACTAGTCGAATAATCACATGAAATATAAATAACCACTTTCATAATGATGTAATGCATATTTCTAGACTATCATAACCACGTAACCAAGGCCTTGTTCCAAGAATACAAATAAGATCTTTTCAAGGCCTCGTGTCAAGACACTAGTCTGTCTCATGAGACCTGGCGATGCATAGAGGAGCTATAGTGGGCTCCACCCATCACATACTAAGTCCAATGCATTCCTTATATAAAAAGGATTAAACATATCATAAACCATAACATAATCATATCACATAAAACACGCATAATGAGAACATAAAATTTCCACATTTCAATCACATGATATCAATAAAACACATTGATATAATAAAAACATTATCAATACCATTTTCAATTCCAAAATAAAAGAAAACACTACTGGAAAAAAGACATATACCCACGATTCAAAACCGTGGGAATAGCCCCCAAAACCGTGGGTATAGGTTATACCCACGGTTTTGGGAACCGTGGTCTGGAACGACGTCGGTATAGGGGTCTTGACCTATACCCACGGTTTTGTAGAATCGTGGGTATAGGTGTTTCACACACAAACATGCTGGTGTACAACGTGGAAGGGAACGAGCCCCATGGTTTGCAAACTGTGGGAGATTTAAAATTCTCAAAAATCGCGGGTAGTGGGAATCGAACCCGTGCCATACATAGGACTCCGCGCCGCAACACAACACATGACCAATAGAGATGAAGTATTTTCATGTATATTCAGATAGTTTTATTATAATATATTAATACATATTCTGTTATTTTAGGAAAACGCGACCCGTGGGTTTTGAACGCGCGACCTGGAGGGACGGAGTTGAGCGGCAGACCAACTATGCTACGCGGATTTTGATTATATAACCATACGATTTTATACATATATTAATGTTGTTAGAATATTTGAAAATTTCCGCTAATGAGATTCGAACACTGCACTTCAGAGAACCGAACAGAGAACTAAACCAACAAAGCTACCGAATTTATATTAATAAATATAGGTATTCTAATAATTATATTATTTAAAACATTTTTCCCGCATAAATTTTATTTCATCCTGCCCAATTTTTTCCCCATGCCCCCCCCCCGCCATAACACGAGAAACCTATTCCCACGGTTTTTAAAAACCGTTGGTATAGGTCTTCACAAAAAAACCTATGCCCACGGTTTTGGCAAAACCGTGGGTATAGGTCTTCAAAAAAACCTATGCCCACAATTTTGTCAAAAATTGTGGGTATAGGTTCTCATACTAACTTATACCCACGGTTTTGGAAAACCGTGTGTATTGGGGGGACCTATACCTACAGTTTTTCACAAAACCGTGGGTGTAGGCCCAATTTCCAGTAGTGAAAGTAAAACATTGTATTTATTTTTCATTTAAAAAAATTTATGGCTTTTAGAGGATGCCGAAACTCAAATAATGGTCATGGTGGTGAAGAAGTCATTATCGCAGAAAATGTACGACAAAAAACATTCCCTTTTGTCGTTTATTAAAATGATTCTTATAAAAAAATTCATTTTGAATAAACGTAAAAGTCAAAGGGGTTTATACACCGTATAAAAGAAAGTCTTGTATTAAAATAAAATATGCATCAATGAAAGAAGATTGAGATGAAGTTCCTTAAAAATATCATTTTTTAAATAAAATGGATCTATTATGTGTATTCACTATAAGTACACATAAAGAAAGAACAAATACAAGATAGTACGTAATAATATCATGACATAATTTGAGAGTATGAGATTAACCCATTGAATGTAAATTGGGTTAAGAAGTTTCCTTACCCCATGTCTGACATGACTCAGTAATTCTTTAACCTCCTGAATAATAAACTGGAGTTAATTTATACTTGGTTAAGAACCTTTTTCAAGCACATTATTCCTTTTATATCACTTTTTACCATGTTATGAACATTATGTAATTATTTAAGTTAATAACAGTCATTTTGTCGATCTTTGGTAATTGAGTCATAAAAAAACATCTTAGAATTACAAGTTGTTCATGTGGTAAAATATCCATTATATCTAAAATTATATTCATGATGTAGATATCATATATATCATATATAATTAATATATACATTCATTCATATTATTACGTAACATTTAGAGGTAAGAAATGAAATGCACCGTTCATGGAGACGGTAAGCCGTACGTATGAATTAACGCTACTTTCATTTCTATTTCGTATATAATGGAATGTAATCATAATTATATAATGGTGTATTATAATTAAAGTATAATATCATTTACTGCATCCTTTACACATCCCACATATGGCATTAACGATTCCAATCACTTTGAGGGGGTGGTAGTCCGGACTTCCTAAAAAGAAATTATCGCGTTTACCCATAATGGAAATCATTAAGGTATGCCATAAATGAAAAATACAAAAGAATAAGAAAAACAGAAACATAATATATATCATATATAAATATAGTGACATATTAATGGCCACCATGAGTGGTGTTAAAAAAATATTGAACAATCATCGTTTCGTGAGGTAGTAATTCACCACCCACATAAACAGTATGTTCGTTAACCATTGGAAGAAGGTGTGTGTAAGTGTGAATCAAATAATTCTCATAACTACTTCATAGTATATTTGAGATACTGGTGTTTTTACAAAATAATGGAATAAAAAGAGTTTAAGGGGTTGGAGAAGAAAAATAAAACCAAAAAACATAGACATTACCTTAAAATCGGGTAACTCTTTTTTATTTGGGCCAAAGGCTTCCTTGGTAAGACTTCTACCCAAAGTGAGGCTGAAGTTTAGAGAGTGTTTGGGCAGAGTTTGGCCGAGCCAAATGGCTTTGATGGTGCGAATAAGGTGGTACAGGTGGGGGCCTTTTATAAGAGGAGAGGAGGGGCACTCTTGAAAAGTCATGAAATGTTACATTATTATGAAATGCTTTTCGGATTTCAAAGGTCCCATAATTATATATTTCTAAACTAAGGAGATAAGGGTTCAAAATCTACTCATCTAATAGGTTTTTTACATGTGTAAGTCTTATATTTTATATTATCTTTTCATTTTATTTAAATAGTTAATTAATGAGGTAATCACTGCATCATCATGGTGTGATAAATAAATAAATTTATTTCTTGTCTAAAAATTATAAAAAAATTCCATGATTTAGTAAATATTTTTATCTTTCCAAATAATATTTATATTTGAAATGTTAACTTATATAACCCCATGTAATTATTGTTTTAGTAAAACAACACATGTCTGTGACAATTTTATTTTTACATTAAATAAAAAGTTATTAATGTCACTTTCTTACACAATTGGCTCCATGGGGTACCCAAGTTGACCCCTAGATTGTCTTTGTCGGCCATGACTCATCCAATAATGTTAGGACAAGTTTCAAGATATTTTCATATTTTTATAATATAACTTTTACCTTAAATTTCACTAATTACCTTTAATTGTGATTAATAAAACCTAAAAGTTATTATTCACCAAAAAGATTATTTCAATCCCATTGAACCACATTTTACATCATAATGACAACCAAGTATGTCAAATTTTTGAAAATCAAACCACAAAAGTGGTAATGTTTCATTTACACAAAAAATTAGTTTTTAAACTACCACTTAGTGGTTTCACTATTCATAAAAAATGGAAGTTTTTCAGAAAAATACCTAATATTCACCCTAAGCTATAATTGATATTCTGAACTAAAAAATTATGTCTATTTTACAAAATTCCAAACATATAATTTACATTAATTAATTTTATAATTAATTCTCATTGTCAAAACAAATAGCATGTTTTTAAGAAACAATATCAATCAAAAGATTGACAGTTGTTTATGTCCAATTTCAATGTGAAATTAATTTTAACGACCACCATTGGATAAAATGGTAAAATTATATTCTAATTATACTTTAAAACCACTCAATAGTATAATTTATTACTATTAATTATTTTTATTAAAAATGTTTTTTTAAGAATTTTTTATTATTCATCAAAAATTGGAAGTTCTCGGAAAATTACAAAATATTCAACATAGGTTAATTTAGATATTCCGAATACATAAATGAATTCCATTTTGAAATATATAATTTTTATAATTTTAAAAAGTGGGTATTACAATTCATAACGGCTACTTAGATTGGTCGCGGTGTGTTAGAATCTCAATCATCCGTACAATGCAAGCTATTGCATTATTGAAAGAGAAGCGTATTGTGACATCAGGGGGTGTTACAGTCATTGGAATCAGGGGTTTTATTGTGGTGTGGATTAAGTGGATTTCAAACATTGGTTCTTTAGGAGTATGAACATTGATGATGTTATTAACCTGAGGCATGCACTTGGAATTTTTAAAGTTATTCCACCTCTAATTCATCATGTCATGTGCTATTAGGGTGGTGATTACAACACTCTAGAGGTGCTGGGATATGGTCTAATATGGGACCCTATAATTGTTATAGTTCTAACACCAATCAATTAACAACACATATTTACTAATTCATAGTTTTTGGAAGGCTTTATGTGGTTCCTACAGACCAATTAGTGAGCATTGTGACCTACCCCGAGTGTGGAATATTTTACATATGATTCCCAATAGCAGAATCCGACCAAATTTTTGGGGATTGATGATCGTTGTCTATTGATTAATGGATTGAGAAAAAACAATATATCATTGAAATTCATCATGTGCCTACTATATCAAGGGTAAATCATTCTGTTTATATAAAACATGATTCCACCAAGACATGGTGGGATATCAATACAGATATGTATCATCATCCGGAGATGTCATGGAGATATTTTAATATGGATTTATTTTAATACATTTATCTCGAGACATTGTGGGCTGATATATCCCCGGATTTCATGCCCCTAGATCAGGTCACACATTCAATTATGGATTACTAAGACCCTTTTACTAATCTCTTGTGCCTCAAACCTATTCTAATGAGTGATAAATTATTAAAAGAGGGTATATTAGAGGGTAATAATCATTATTTAATATGATCATAAGTTAATGATTTTATGTTAACTAACATATCTATAATATTAAATTAGGTTCTAATCATAAAGCGTAACCTGATAGAGGTTTTGGGTGATAGCTAAGGTGTTCTGGTAAATCAATTTGGAACTACATTGACCAGTAGAATAAATACTCATATGTATCATCCATTTAGTAATATTTGTAGTCAAAGATCATACTCAAGTAGATATGTGAGGAATTACTAATGCAGTAGGTTGGGACTTTTGAGATCATAGTGTATGAGGGACCGAGTATAGTCCTAATATTTTGGAAAGATGGGTTATATAAAAATATTATGCAGAATATTTCCTTAAATATCTAGTGAGATAGGGTCTACACTAACTCCTTTTTTAGGAGAGGGGTTTGTATCTTCTGATCTAGTATGGTGTTATTGTATAATAGATCGATTAGGAAAAGTATGTTTCATGGTCGTGGTAGTTAGCCAACTATTTTATAACAATACTTCGGTGTATGTAATCTGGGTATCCTGAAAGTATCACATTTCCACAGTACTACCTAGATATATATAGTGGAATATACACATGAGGAGAAAGATACTACACCTACAATTCGATGTACAATTCTGGTAGAGTCTACATTAGATTTTTATATTTTTGATATAGGAGCGTCACTAAGCTATTTATTATTGTCCATTATTGATAGCCTAGGGAGTAATGTTTATTGTCTAAATGGATTCTGGATGCTTGACACTATTTTTGATATTATAATTGGGGATTTAAGCTAGTTCAGATGTTCCCCCATGAGATTTGTGGGCGTCACTTAGTATGGATCATCATTAACCTTTAGATGACAGTTTTTGACATCAATATCTAAATAGAATGGTCAAATTTCATTCATGATATAATTTATTAATTTCATTTTATTGTTATCTTTTCATCATCATAGGGAGTAGAGAATATTTATAATGGTAAATGGGATGTCTTGATATTTCAATATGCACCTAATCATTTTGGGTTGTGTAGTATGACATCCCAAATAGCATGTCTGCATAAGAATGATCAGGAAATCTGTCAAAAGACTTCCCTCCAGTGTTTGATCCGTTAATGTATGTTTCCCTTGAATAATTTCCAGAAATTTGTCCACTAAGATAGCTAAAGTTATCTATAAATCATGTAACAAGAGATTATCTATTATCTATTCCTCCTTATTTGATTGATACTATTGATATTCAAGAGGTAAAGTGGTTAGTTGAGGATTTTGAGGAAAAGGGTTTAACATAATTCCCTATGAATTTTTTTAGTCATGTTTTTTTCATAAACATTATATGGTAACATCATGATATTTGGGGATTACCATAATTAGAACAAATTTATAGCTCATTACTGATATACTATATTATATATAGATTATCTCTTTTTTCAAATCTATAGAGAATCTGTTTTCTATAATAATTATCTTTGATTTTGTAATCATCTGGTGAATTTTATATCATCAAACATACCTATTAATACTTTTCAATGTATTTATGGTCTATAAAGAATTATTTTTTTGTTTATTATTCTCATTAATTCTACATTTGTCAACATGAATCTAATAAATAATATTTTCTATCGCTATATATATATATTAATTTTTTGGATTTTTTTCATGGAAAATCTTGTTTTGTATTCTCAAAATCCACATGACCACTCCAATAATTTGGATATCTAATTGAATTAATTGATAGGGCATGTGTTATATTCTAATCTCAGAAAATGCACATATGTTATGATCAAATTCACATATTGTGTTACATTATCTTATAGATTTTAGTATCAGCTTAACTAGAAAAGGTGGCAATTGTGGTTTCCATAGAGCAAACCAAGAATGTCATTGAGTTACGGTGTATCATGGGCCCACTAGATACTATAGGTGTTTCGTATAGGACTACTTATTCCTTTCAATGAATCGTACATGCTTGAATAATAAGGGTGTGAATTTTTATGTTCATATTCTTGTGAGATGTCTGTTGTGAGGAGATGAATGAATAATTGATAGCAACACCGATACTGAATTTTACATTGTCGGAAGGAGAAACTCTATCTACATTGATGCATAATGTATCATGTAAATTGTATCCCATAAGTAGGGAGATAGTGTTGTGTTGATTGGGTCTTAGTACATGAGGCCACATGAGAGGAATTACATGATAAATGAACTTGATTTAGTTATAATAGTTCAATAATTTCTATTGTGGAGGAATTACATATTGGGAGAGTATAGTTTTGGGTATACAGAACAAAAAATCCTCATGTACATATTTACAATGCATGCTCAGAATCTAATACATCGATTTTGGGTTGAAATCATAATTTATTTTGACTTAGTTTTTTCCTACATGCCTGATAATGGTTATTTAGTTGCTGATTCATTGATTATGAGGAATTATATACATGACGTTTAGTAGGATATTAGTGATAGGAAGATAATGGATCTATTATTTGTGATACACATAGAGGTGCATGACAGTCAGTTATAGAACATTATAATTTCATTATCTGTTAACTCTACCAATATTTATATTTTTGCAACGAGGGAGCTATCAAACTCAAAAGGAATGATTCTATAGTAGAGATTGGCATGTGAGGACCATCATCTTAGTTTGGAAATTGTATAGGATGATATTATCTCAACAAAAGTTCATTTATGGCTTTCAGTAGACTTCCATGAGAAAAACATTTGGGACATTCATGCTTCAGCTAGGGCAACACGCACTGGATTCACCATGAAATATTAGGATAAATAATTTCAATACTAGTGGTCACGTATGAAAAGAGATGTAGTTGGTATTATCAATAGTAGTTAAACCTATCAATAGGTAAGGGTGGAACAACATAAAACATGATGGACTCTTATAGTAGTTACATATCCCTGAGTGTAAGTTAATTATCTTCTTAGTTGAATATTGGATAGTTTTTAAAAGGATGCCTTGATGTAATGATGTTGTATGGGTTATTTTTTATAGGATCAAAATGGTTTCACATTTCCTTCCAAAAAAAGGGAACTTCAGTATTAATAAACATGGGAGATTTTATATCCATGGGATAGTTAAACTTCCTGGGGTATCATGAACTATTGTTTTAGATATAGTTTCATATTTTACAACATAGTTTTTCAAAGGGATATATTGGGTGTTAGGAACATATGTGATTCTAAGAAAGATACACCAGCCCAGGATAGATGGACAATCATAGTGCATGATTCATGTGCATGTAGAATTAAAATTTCCATGTGTATTGTATTTTGGAGGCTCTATAGAGAGGCTTATACCCTATTTTGAATTCACTTACATCATTATATTTAATAATAATAACCATGTGGATCAATATTAAACATTATTTAGAACCCTATGATGATCACCCACGTATTGGTTAGATGTAGGAAATGAAGCTATGTCCAGACGCTATCTTGTTCAAGAGACCATAGAGAAGGTTCAGATTATTTTGTATTGTATTACTACTACAAAATAATGATAGAAAGAAAATGTCTATCACTACAGACAACCTCAAAAGGTTGAGGTCAGGGATCAGTTTTTGTTGTCTGTTTCACCAATGTTGGTGGATAGATGGATCAGAAGACATGTTATGATTTCACAATGTTAAGTCATGAAATTTGAGATTTTAGAGACAGTTTAGTAGACTATTGATTGTATCTACTTTAGAGGAATTGGCTCATGAAAATCATCTTCCATATATCTCAGTTACTCCAATAACATTCAAACATGACTCATTCTTTTCATACTGGGGAGGTTAATTTATAGGAAAATTCATCCTTTGAGGAGAATCCTTTAAATATATTGGCTCATAGTATGAAAATTCTCTATGTACAACCAGTTGCTATAGTATGGGTGATATGGAAGAACAATAGAATACAAGGTTATACATGGGAGCATGAGGTGGATATATGATCACATTTGCTGGAGTTGTTCTCATGAATTCTCGACCACCATTTATAATGTAACTCGGTTACAAGTTGCTTTTAAGGTGAATTTGTAAAGAAAATAGCTCTTCATTAAAACTATATCCATTCCATTCAATAAATTCATAGTTTAATTTTTTAAATATGGCCTATTATGAATTCATGATGAGGTTATAAAATTATCTTCTATTTCTAGGGCCGGTTTTGATTCTAGAACCCATAATTTGGGGAGAAATAATCATTGAACATGGTAAGTTAAACCATGCGTGGATGGATACATCATTTGAAAAAATGTTGTGAGGTTTGATATTAGGGGGTTATAGTCTGTGTAGTTAGAGAACACTATGTTATTTGGGGTACAAGACCATGTCACTAGGATTTAAACCTTGAGAGTGTTTTTTTACCATTTATTCAATGTCAGTCAGAACGCATATAAAAACCATGCATGTTTTTCTTCCCCACACCTAATCATGCAGAGTGGGTTATGATTTGACAAATAGTGAACCTAAACCATGCAACACGGTGTTTTGGGGGACATTACAATGTTTCTTTATAATTATATTAAATCAATACTACTTTATTTTTCTCCTCTACATAGTAGTTAACTCATTTGGAATCTATCATTGAAATATATTCTATGAATCATGTAAATTCCTCCATTTATTCTCAGATTAATGAATCTTTCATCTCATTAGATGAAAATAAGTATGCTCAGGATATATTAATAGAAATTCATTATTTGATTTTGAATCATCATCACTTTTATGTGAATAATAATTTTTATATTATTAGGTTATTCGTTCATTCTTCTATTATCATCGTCCTATGTGGAATCAAGAGCTGATACTAGATGAGCTATCAATATTGAACATAAGGTATGATGTATCATTCTAATCGTTGAAATCATATATATTTATATATGTCATTAATTCAGGCCACAATTATCATGTGGTGAGTCCAAATGATATTTGAGAAGTTGGTTAAATTTAAAGGTATACCATGATAATTTAATGTGGATCATTGATTGAATTTAAATTGTTTATAACATTAAATGGAACAAATAATTTAGGTGTGTAGTGATTTTAGAAGGCTATTTTGATGGAATATAAAATTGGATCTATTGAGGTGGTCCCATTTTCCCCATGTAATGGGATCTTAATATTGAATTGATAGTAGATGTTTTAATTCCTAATTTATATATATATATATTTAATTGTGATATGATTTGAACTCGACTTGCTGAATAGGAAGTGATGAATGAACTTGAGCCTAGACCCTTTCCATGTAATGAATTTTTGAGCTTGAGATGCTAGTTTAAATGATATTCACACATGAGTAACTAGAAGTAAAGCCTTTTATGATTTTTCCAATGCATTAAGCACATTTTAGGTGAGGTAAATATGTATTATTAATGATGTTTCCAATGACATTATTGAATGAATTGATTAAATAGTATTTATTGAGATTATGTTCCAATATTCCTTTGGTGGCACACAAATTCATATGAGAATTTCTGGGATGGTATCATTTGGATATTTTTTCTACTTATGCCGATTTGATACATAGACTCCAACGAGGACTATAAATCATTGACTCATAGGATATACTATTATATATAAAGTGATTCAGGGAATCCATATGAGATGAAATGTATACACTATAGGGTTGTTTGATCATTATTCCATGGGTGATACATGGGATACCTTATTGGACCACCAATGATGGACCTGAATGGAAGTGCTGTTAGACTAAAAAAATGAATTTCATGGAATTCTAATAGGTTCACCATATAAGATCATGTATGGTGATGGTTTGTATTATAATTAGAGAGATACTCAGATTTGAAATTAAAATTGCAATGATAGGGTCATGTTTTAAATTGAATAAAGAATGGAATGGATTATAATACAGGTCTCTGAATCCAAATATCAAGCATCAATTCAGTATTTGTTTATACCATATAGATGGATTATTTAGGTAGCCTTTTACCATGTTATCATTAGGGTTTGTGGGATACATTATGGGTCTCGGTTCATATTAGTTAAATGAAATTTAATGACTAAATAAATTTGGTAATAAATGGGAACATCTATATTATTGGATGTTTACATTTAGTACCACCTTTAAATATTGTATTACATTCATAACACTATGACAATTATATATTCATTAGCTGATAGGAACATCAGCATGGTTGGATTCCTAATGGTATTATGTCACTCACCCTATTTGGGAAAGCTTTGGCTACTAAAAAACAATATAATTTCCATTATATATATGTGAAATTTCAATAAAATAGGTTTTCGATTGTTTCATTGTATCAGGGGAACATGGGACCGAGCTGAGACTCATGATTCAAGATGGATTCTTTATGACCTTTTCCATTTTTTGAATATATATATTTTTTGTACTGTTCTATTCCTATTTTGATAGTTTTATGAACATATGAGATTTATTATTTTAATCATTGTATAAACAAATTTCATTAATATTGTTAATTATTCATGTAGGTTATCTATTGTCTGATTGACATTACTGATCCTGATAATTAATTTTTAATGTTATTCCATAGTTAGAAACACTAGTGACGAGTTTATGTACTCCCTAATGACACACCTTGTACCTCACCACTATTCAAGATCCTTTATCTTTCACGGTGATGGGCTTGAGAAAATTCTGCCAACCAGACACATGGCTATGTTGATAGGAATCAAGGCCCCATATGTCATAGATATAAATATATATTTTTCCACTAACATAATAATATCACATTATATAGAAGATAATTATGATATTATGTCAAAATATCTAATTTATATATGAATTATATTAATTTATAAATAAAATAAAAACACTTTCGTTAAGAATGACACATCATCTTCAAATCACCTCCTTGGGTTATCTCAAATATCCTTCATATGAGGTTTTCTTAATAAAACATAATTATATAGAACCATTATAGGTAAGTAATTATTATATTTGTCTATGTCCTGAAATAATTAAAATTATTTGAAAATTATAATAATATCGGAGAGGGAGTTTACTTTTATAAGTGTTGACACACATGGAAAATTTGAAAAGAAAAAAGGTATACCCACATTTTAAACTTGAAAGAAGGCTAAAAAATGGATCATTGTTTAAAATTACATGGGGTAACGTATAATTATAGATATACAATTGATATTGGTAATTTTTTTAGTTTATTTTACGACTTACAATTTTACATTAACCCCTGGAAAACTCTTATTAACCATAATAGTAGTAAATAGGTGGTTATTATTTCTATAATTTATTATGAAAAAACTATATTAAATTTATAAAATATTATTAATTAATATTATTATAAATATATAGACTATTTATAAAAATTAACTTTCAATAGTGGATGAATTTGATTTAAAATTATATATTTAGATGTGAGGATGAAATGATTTTCCAACGATATTTCTTTCAAATGTATAAAACAATTAGTTCATATATCAAAATTAATGTGATTACATTGACCATAGATTTATTAAAAAAAATTAATTTAATTTGTAACGAATTTTATAACTTCATAAATACATTTATATAAATGGTAGTTTAAAAAAATTATTTTCTATTCCTGATTAATTATACGTAATATAATTTTATAAAAACCTAACCATAAACTTTTTTAAAAATTTTGATTCCAAATATAATGGTTACTTTAATAAATAAATTTTCTAATTTTGGGAAAAACTAATTATAATATTTTATTATAAAAATAATTGTATTTAATTTTTTGAAGACATGTGTTTTCAATCTATATAATGACTTCATCAATTATTAAGAACTTATTTCTCAATATATTCTAATTGCTGAAAAAAAATTTATAATTAATTTTCAAAATTTGTTCTTCAATATTAATTCATCGAAGATTAATGGGTAGTTTATAATGATAATTTTATAAAAAATAACATTAATCTTATATTGTGTTATGTTAAAACTCTTTTTTCTATGAAACAAAAATTATAATATAAATTAAATTTATTATAAAAATATATTTCTTAAAAAATTGGTGTCTTATATTCTACTCACTTTAATACATTTCATCTTCAAAATATGAACTTTTTCTCAATGATTAATGATTTTACAGGGGGGAAAACCATTTTCAAAACACATATAGTAAAAAGTATAAATAAAACATTCTTTTTAAAAGATTGAATGTTAAAGTTAATAGTAATATGGAATGGAAAAAATTATTGGTTGAAAATATGACAACATTGGTGGCATATAAAAATATTATCAAAAAAAGAGAATACAAAAGCAAAAGTATTAATAGATAGTTATAGAGAGAATTGTCAATAAAATTTTACTTACTAAAAAACCATAATTCATTGACGATTTAAATGAAAATTTATTTTATAGAAATAAATATAATATGAAAGCTTATTTATATAAAGATTTTTTTTTGTAAAGTTGAGGTAATTTATACTATACTGATAGAAAAAATAATAAAATATCTATACTTAATTTTTTTTAATAATCAAAATATCATCCTTTAGTTGTGAATCAATCAATTTTTTACATTATCTATTACTCTAAAGAATGAGGATAATTTATCAAAGCTTACATTAATAATTGATCACAAAAACAAATAAATAATGAAAATTTAATTCTTCTATCACAAGTTATCATCAAAAGAAATATTCAGAGAAAATGTTATCTAATATATATTCAACATCATATGATAAAATTATACACTCTCTAAAAACTACACCAAATTACAAGTTAAACCCTTACATAAAAGCTTATCCTTAAGTCCCTTCCAAATTTAAACAATTTAAAAATAACATAACTAATTTTTTTAAATCCACATAGAATTAATCTACCAAATATCAAAACTGACTCTTAATTGTAACATTCAAAATATGTGAATAACTTTCTCAATAATTATCCACAATCATTGTAATGAACATTATTAACATAATTCACTGTAAAACATTCATTCTTTCTCATTCATAAAATAAAAAATGGATTATAAAATATATTTTATGAATCTAAAGAAAATATATTATCTTTATTATAGATAACACAAGAGATTTTTTCAACAAATAAATAATTAGTTCCATGGACCTTAATGTAATCCAATTATACATTATCAATATAAATTATCTCATTACCCCTTCTAATCAACATTATCTCAAAATTACAAACATATTGAGGGTTATCTTTCACTTAATAATATTTTCCCATAATTTATCATGTTTTTATTAAATAACCATTCATTTATATTAGTACCATTCAATTAATTCTTGAAAATATGCAATGAAAATCATTTAAAAAATATTACTTATATATTTTATTGCTCATGTAGTACATTTTTTAGTGTTAGTAAATAATCTTCTCAATAATTCCACTACATTTTTAATCGAAAAACTATTCTTCATCGTCATATTTCATAATAAAACAATTATTTTATATGTTATTTGTAATATATTCATTATCAACAAAATACCTTTACTTGTATATACGTTCAGATCTAATACATGAGAGATTCCACTAGGACATAAATTTGAATAATTCCAATTTTTTCCACGTTTTAAATATATTAAATTTCAAAATATCTTAGCAAAACCTTTATAATTATCTATTATGTCACCTAAAAAATTCATTTTTCCTTGTAAATTACTTACTATTTTCTCTTATTATCCGCACAAAAAACTAATTATAATTCTATTGAGGCATTATTTTAAGTTCTTATTTGCACATTCTTAATATATAGGACATAATATCATCATTCCACTCTGTTATCCGCCATATGATATTAAATCATAAATTTTATTTTTCTTCCTTGATGAGTTTGGGAGATGGTCATAGTGATTTTCATTAATCACGTATTATGATAACTCAATTTGAATAACCAAAATAACCTTCTCTAGAGTCATCACCAAAATTGTTCCATAGTCATCACCACATTTTCCATCACAGTCAATGTAAACATGGTTTCTCCTTATTCAGGTCATTGATTGAAACCAAAAACTAAAGTATGTGAATCAGTAATCATAGTGGGAAACCATAGTATCAAATATAGAATATCTAAATCATGTAACAATATACTCATTCAATGACACCATGTTCCTAATATAGGTCATTCCTGATAATTATACATTTAAATCCTTCATGATAGTTCACAAATAGTTTTGTGAATTTATAATTTACCTCCTCTAAGAGTGTCAAAACGGGTGCTCATAAATGAAATTATAATGCACGAAGAGATGATATGGTGAAATAAGAATATCCCCTTTTCAAATTAATTTACCATGTGAACAATTATACGAGTACGAATTACACATGTTATATCAATATGGGGATGTAATTTTTGGGAAACCACTCACTATATCCATCAAAAAAATTACATGTCATTTTCCTATTCATTAAATTACCCTTAGACTTTTCCATTGGGTTATCTATATTTGTTTTGCATCCTAGATCATATATTTAACCAAAATTCTCCTCAGATTCAAAATACTGAAACCCAGTATATTCATACATTGTTATTATTCTTTTTTATATTAATATTAAATACATTTAACAAATACACACCAGACCACCATAAATATATATTGAATATAAAGTCTAAACACACAATATGCTTATTTCAGGAATGATATTGAAAATTCCACCTAACTATCTCCTTGCATTGTATATATAATAGACACACCATAGTTAATAACAATCTTAATAATCTAATGATTTGAAAACAAGATTGGGTGGAAATTATTACAAAATAAGGGTAAACATAATATATGTAAACATTAAATGGGGAAAAGGATATGAGAATTTGAGAGAAATTCTTTTAAATAACATTAATATCATATATCATATAATCGAATCACAGAATAAATCATGGTTGTGTTCAAGACCTAAATAATAAGAAAATCAATGAACATGATATATGGGAACATAATTTTGGGCAGGAATCTATTTTGGGAATAAATATAAAATTATAACATTGGGGACTTTTATAATTAGTTAAAGGTTCACTCATTAAGTTATTTACATGAAGTAAGGATACCACATAAACTTGTGGACGTTAAAATAAGTACTATGCATAAAATTATTGACATGAATTATAGACTACAGATAACTTTATTGACATCATTTCAGGGATATACATAACCTTATGGATATAAAATAAGTTTCATTAATAATCATATGGAAATAAAATTATTTTTATGAATAACAATTTCGATAATTATTTCTGAAAATTCCTAACCATATCAACATTAATAACATTTCCATGAAATAATATTATGTAAATGAAAAAACAAGTCAATGTATAATTTTTTTTAATATGAAACTAGTTTGTTGAATAACATATTCACCCATATGTTACCTATACATTCACAATTAATTGGAGGGAGATATATATATCACCCATCAAATAATGACGATTTTAAATTTTTAGTCCATAGGTTAAAAAAATAAATCATCATATCATAATACAAGAAATTTATTGTGTTTTATAAATATATAATTTTAGAAATATCCATGTAAAACAAATGGATTGAATAAAATTTTTATCTTTTCATCATATAATAACCCATATATATGGAATTGGTTGTATAAACATTTCATAACTTCACTATAAATAAACCTGTCGAAAAGTAATGGGTTCCATAAAAAAATTTGTTTCATAAATATGAACCATTTAATGAAATAATATATACAGTATCATTGGATTATATCCCTATAAAATATGAAGCATCATAGATTTATTTCATCAAAGAGGGAAAGTTATTTTTAATGTTTACTTAGAACACTTCATGATGAGAATAACCTTTCTAGTATGTATAAATTTTTTTAATACTATAAAATCAAAAAATATTGTTTAAATCCATCTCCATTAATATATAAATTGAATATTATAATTTAATCAATAAATCATTTACTTGTCATGATGGTGTTAAATTACAATCATTTTGTACATGTAAATTACATTAATATCTCATTTTGGAACATGTTTTTAAAAAAACTATCTTTTTCCATAAATGATATTAATAATACCTTAAACAAATTTTATAAAAGTATATCATGGGTAAAATGAGTTTAATAATTTATATAATAATATGAATAACCATCATGAAAACATATTTACAAAACATGGATAATATATAAAATATGTTTTCGATCAAGGAGGGAAACTAATTTTTATTTCAATAAAAAAAATTCTTCTGACTCTCATGAGTACATAAATAGATGAAAATAGAGGGAAAATTTTTTTCCCATAAAATAACCATAGGATAAAAATTTTAATTAGTTATTGAGAGGTATATCAAAAGATATCTTCATCAATAATCATAATCACAAAAAATCCCTGTTGAAATTATATTGTGATATAAAGCACATACGACATTAGAAATTTTGGATAATAAGATCCATGAAAATAAGAATCTCATACATATTTGTATATACATTAATTTCTAATATAATAATCATAAAACAATTAATGGGATGTATATACATGAATTAAAGTAACCAATTGGTGGATATTGATTATGTCCAATTAAAATAATAGATAGAAGAAAATCACTTGCCACAATGGGAACAAATTTAATACTTTCCCTACAGAATAATAACATATATTTAATCATTAAATATCATTAATAGAATTTTATTAATATATAAAAATTTAAATGTTTGTAATATACACCACAAAAATAAATAAACAGTGAATATGGAATATGTCTCCCACTAATAGAAGATAGAATTGAAATCTCTTACCTTATATCATGAATTATTTAATACATGTTCAAACCCACTATATAATAAATATTTATTTACTATAAATCTATTAAATAACAAAAGTTTTGATGCCATACAATATATGATTTACTTATTACATTTTATTAAAATTTATATTAATAATTACTTATTACTATATTGTGTCGGGTAATAACTACTTCAATTTTTTTATTCTTGGTTGTATTAATTTTTTCCCAATTACCTTGATCATGTATCCACACTATCATGATCATGAAAATTTAGATTAATGTAAAAAGTATTTTTTATATATGTTTATATTAATCCAAAAAACAATTCATATTGAAAATCAATCACAACATTCAGAGTGATGGTAGGTCATACGTACACTTGAACACTATTATCATTTTCATGATGGATGGAAAAAATGTATATTAAATGTTAATTATTTCATATAGAATAATTACTATATCATATAGATCCTAAATATTTATTAAATCTATCTTTTAAATCCACCATTTAAAAATAAAAGGAATCACGTTGCTTCAGGGATGCAATAGTCCACATGTATGCTCTAGAGGCATGATTTTATTCCAACATATTTGAAGGTAAGAAGGTAGATGTGATATAATAATATTAAGAGAATAAATGTTTCAAAAATATAATACATAAAAATTAAATCCATCAATATCTCTCTCTGTGAGTAGGAGCGACGAAAAATGAATTACATGAGTTTGTGTGGCGGTTGTCCATCATACAAATGATTGATAGTTTCAATTCCCATTTGACATAATAAGATATGGTCAAAGGTTATGAAATTAACCTAATAAATATAATTATATGAAATATAATAATTTTAATATATAAAATTTTTTGAATAAAATTTAATGGTGGTATATAGAGAAATAAAATAGAACCCCTTGGTTAAGAACAATTGTTATTATTTTGACAACCTCTAATGATTATCAACAAAATCCACAATAGGGGGTGTTTAATAGTGAAAATATTTCTTAAGGATGTGAGGAAGAAATTAATGACAATATTTTGATAGGCATTGGACGATCCAAAGGCTTTATATGTGTGGATATAATTGGATATTGGGTTATCATTTTTATGTAAGAAATATGACCCAAATGGTTTTTTTAAAATAAAATGCTACAATCATGTAATATAATTTTTTAAATCCTAGGTAAACTTATTTTGTAGTTAACTATAGTAATTAATTTTATACTTTTTACTAATAATTATGAATCTAAATTTATATTAAATTTAAATATAATATTAATTACTTTTAATATAAATATATAATTAATTTTAACAAGCTAAATCCCTTGATGTGGAATAATTTAATTTATTAGTCAATATGTAGATGTGATTGAAAAAAAATATAAAAGGAAATAGACTTCAAATTAATATAAAATAATATAAAAATTAAATATGAAGTTGATTATTATTTAATCTTTCGGATTTTTAATAATATAATTTAGCTATTTGTAATTTTAAAAAAATTTTAAAACAAGACGTGTCTTCTTAAATACGTTAAATGAAATTTCATTTATGAATAAAAATTGATATTTCCAATATTAAATTCAAATTAATAATTCCCCAAAATATCAAAAATTCACCAATATATTATATTTACATGTTGATTCAAAAATTATGTTCAATTTGTTAAATATTTTTTCTAAAAGTTGAATATTTTAATTTTTTTATTACTTCATAAAAATAAATAAAATTATTTTTTAAAATGAAATTAATTTTCAAGGTATATATAAATACATTACCATAATATAGTTATATATTTATCAATATATATTCATTTTCAAAAATAATTATAATTTATTTTAAAATTGTGGCTATACATATTCATACCACCAAGTGTATCAAGTACGTTATGAGGGTAATTATTTGAATAGTATTATTAATTGTATATATAGGTTTTTGAAAATCAATGTGTTGTGTAATTAAAGATATCAAATTGATTATATTTCTTACCAAAAATATAATATTTTCTAAAATAAATAAGTTTTTCAAATATTGAAATATAAATTCTTTATCCCATAGCTTCTCCTTTCAGTTATGATTGCATACAAATAATAAAATATTTTTATGATGTTTCACCACCATCATATTTGTGGCTCACCTACCTAAGAACCACTATGAACCTTCAACCAACTGACCAATACATCCAAATGGCCAGCCTCATCACGTTTTTGGTTGGCATACAACCTAATATAAATATGTATTGATAGATTATCTAATAGATATTCATGAAAAGTCTCATGGTGTTTTCTTATACCATGGATGATGTTTATCCAGTGTACTTATCAAGAGCTGGGTTTAATATGATACCTTCCAATCCAGTCCTCAAATATTATAGTTATCTTTTCCACTATCAGGACTACCAAATGATGCCAATATAACTTCACGATTAACCACCACCATTGTGAGCCTCATCATCATCATTCATCCTGTTAAATAAAATCGTTCTACTAGTGATGAAGAACATGGGGAAGATGTTCCCAAAAATGGTTTTGAGTGTCTTTTTTACTATTTTTCTATTATTTGAAACTATCAATAGCTGTATGGTTTTGACCAAGAATGTCTCTCATATCTATTCTCTATCACCCATAAACATCTTAAAAATAGATATATAGTTTTCGAGTAATATATATTTTTTTACTGTAAATGAAACTTATATAGATGCCTAAATCACTACTTTAATTTATGTTATCATAGGATATAATTAGCTCTAAATATATCTACATATAAGATATCACCATGAATGATGGGATGGTATGGAAAATCATATTGTGATTCCACCCGAATCTTGAGAACTAATAGTTATTTTCATCCTACTATGACAAAAGTTTGTATTATTCACATCCCTGATTGAGAGAGATGGTTTTTCTTATAATTTATGGAAAAAAATTTCCCTATTTTCCCTCCTCCAACTGATCATTATGAATTCCCAAAATAAGACTATGATCACTCTATTTCATGATTTAGGTGAAATTTTTTGGGGAAAATCATTTTTTCACTCCTGTGATGACATGATTAGTGATATCATTCTTCAGTATATAGTTTTTGGTACACTATGATCTATAGGGAATCCAATGTAGAATGTGTATCCAATATGGGTCGATCGAACATAACAATTTCTAGATTTCAACAAAAAAATTCACCCATCAATGGAACATGTGACTCTAAAAACACCCGTATTTCATTGCAAATAAATTTATTATTATATTAGTAAATCCAAAATAATTTTTTTTATCCAAATTGTAGTGATAGTTTCAGATTATTGAATGAAAAATCATTTCAGTGGTAAATGTTTTTGAAATCATGATCTATCACTCGTTAGGATGACTTCTATCAGTATTTCATATACTATTTTGAATAGTGACCAAATCCTAGGGAGCCTAGAGCTGCTGTATTGTACAATTATATTATCATGATTATAAGGAATATTATCCTGAAGGATTAGTTAGTATAAATTTATTGTTATACAAGATTCATATATATTTATTGTATTATAAATGATTACTCTAATTACAAAACAATTTATTTTTTCTTTCATGGATAACATTATTCCTTGTACTATATCCATACAAATCTTTCATATTTACCTTCTTGGACTACTAGGGAAAGAAAAATATATGGGTTATATAATGTTCTCAATAAGTTTATAGTATAGAGGAATAAATTAAGAATTAATAAGAACAAAATTCATCAAAGTTAAATAACATAGAAAAAATACAATGTAATAAATAATGGATAATTAAATGAGTAAATAATATAGGTATGTAAATAACAGAAAATAGATTCCATTTAATTAGTGAAATTGGATTGAAATGTATCCATAGAAACGTTGATAATAATATAATGGATAAATAAATAGTGGATCAAAATCAAGGAATATATTATTATTTTGACATCATGTCTATGACAGATGAAAACCTCCATTATCATGATCTATCCTCCAGTGATTTTTATGTTATGATAAGAAACCCCTAATTTTTTTGTAAACAAACCTGAAGGGTTTCTCACAAACTAATTTCATCTAGTGATACTATCAAGGTGTTTAGTGGATTTCATTTTCCATTCCCCAACCATTATAATATAACATAAATTGACCAAAACTCATGTGGATTACCTTAAGTGGTCTCCAAACTGTATCATCCATGTCCCAATCCTTCCTCATATCAAATAAACATAATTCCTTATAAGATATCTATATTAAATATAGAATAAAGATTTATCTATAATACCACATATAGTAAAATAAATTATAAAATAAACCATGATTGAATCTAGTATATGGTTCCAGAAATATTTATAATCCTGAAAATTGATTTGGATGTTTACTATAAATTAAATTTCAAATGATCATAAGAAATTGAATATTTAAAGTGGGTAAAAGAAATAAAGGATGATAATGTAAATAATATATTTGCCCAAAATAATCATAATATCTCCAAATGACTAGTAAAAATAGTATTAATACAAAATATCCAAATTGGAGTAAAAAATCTATATTACTATTGAAGAATTGAAAAAATATAAAAAGATATTTTGAAAATATTTTTCATGAAAATATCATTTATTTAAAAATCATTTAAAAAGATTTATAATATAATGTGATAAAATTTCATAAGAATTTAACACTCTCAACATGAAAGGGGAAGCTTCAAATAAACGAATATGGTTTAATCATTACATTTATATGAGGTAAAAAATTCAGTATAAAAATGATAGAAAAATGCCTTGTTCAGAAAGAGAAAATAAGTTTCATTTGAAAACATAGACAAAGAAAAAAAACGTAAAATTAATGTTAATAATTAATTCTTGAATGGTGAAATACATTTTTTGAATACATTTCTATAATATATAGTTTTTAATAAGAATAAAGGATATCTGAATGAAAGTAAGAATGATGTCAGGATTTCATTAACACATTTTATAATATATTTTGACTAGAAGATAAAGGGAAATGCTAAAAACACAAGATAAAAGGTCATTAATAACCATATGATAGTCAATTTATTGGGATTATAGAACAATTTAAATATAATTTACTTTAATGGAAAAACCATTGAATGATCATTAATGTTTTTCTTGAGGAAAATAATCATTAAACATTCAAATGTGTCTCACACTGGATTGAAACATTTGAATCATAATCCTAATGAATAAATATCATTAAATAAAAAAAAAATATAACTACATTAAGAATATATGTGATATAAAATAACATAGGATACCAAATAGACCATATAGAAGTGAATTTATTGATAGCATCAAATGAGCCTCAATGGAATGTAAATTGAGATGAAATCCCTTACCTTGAATATCCTTTTGAGGAGAATGACCATTAAAATAATGTATAATTATTTTTAACATGTCACTAACTAATTAATGAACCATACTAATATTTATAACATCATATATTATCACATTATAAAATCTTATTACCTATTTTTTTAAGTCATTCAATATTTTCACTATTTCGAGTGTTAATTACATAGTCCATCGAATATTATTTTACTTATTAGTTAATATTATTCTTAAATGGATCATGATTTCATCATTTTGAGGAATTAAAACTAGATATAATTATCCTATATATTCATTATATATGTATTTAAAAAAATCAATAATGTTTTTATCTAATAAATTAAATTCATCATCCATTGAGATGATCGGTCGTACAAATGCAACAAGGAAACATTAATTTATTTATCATATTAAAAGATTAAAAATAAAAATATATATATTTATATAATATTTATAGTATCAACTATATTTTTTATATGTTAAATTTGAATATTAAAACCATGCACAAGAGCCTCAACAAACATGGTGAGGACTCACTTGGTGCATCCAAGAGACCCAAGATAAAAAATCCAGGTAGAGGCATATTTCTGGGTACCATAGCAGGTATTGTAGCGGTACTATAGCAATACTATAGCAGGAACTGTTCGGTACTGTAGCAGCCAGAACTATTCATCCATCTGGGCCTTCGGGCCACTAATTTGGTCCTCGGGTCCTGCAAGGCTTTTGGGCCACCCAAGGCGTTCGGGCCAGTTGATTCTCAAGGACATCGGGCCACCGTAAGGCCTTAGGGCCACCTTAGGGCCTTTGGGCCACATGAATGCAGGACCCAGGTACACTACATAAAAGGAGCAGCCCCAGAAGGGTATTGAGAGCATGTGCACTCACCAGAGGAGAACCAAATGGATTGTTAGAATGAGAGGGTATGTCTATGCCATCGGTACCAACATGTGCTTTCACAGGAAGCCCAACCAGACGGTCATGAAAAGGTGGAGAGATACTATCAAGATGAAGATGCTGGGGAGGGTCAGTTCTTTGATGATAGTTTGGTTAAATTCCCTAACACCTTCAGGTCATGTAATCTCCTAAGCCTAAGGGCCATGTAATCTCTGAGCCTACGTGCCTTGTAAGGGTTCCCTCTCATCCCTTGAAAGGGGGGTTTGTAAAAAATCAATAAAAATGAATTTTTATTAAATCCATGATTAATATATTTTATGTATAGTGTCAATGAATCGCATCGAATAAAGAGGGTGGTAGTGTACAGTTCCACAAACAACAAAATCGTATTTAAAAAAAATGGAATGAATAATGGTATGTCTTATAAAATAATTACATTAGAATTATTATATAATAACTATCATACATAAAATAGATAAACATAGTTTCTATCATAATTCCTAACCTTGAATGCAGTTAGTTAAAAAACAATCAAAATAGTTTTGTGAGGTTGTAGTTCAGTTCAAACATAAATGATATGTTCGTTCTCCATTTGATGGAAGTGTCTGTATATTTTGGTTAAAACATAATCATAAAAACATCTCAAGTATTTTTATATAATGTGGTTTATATATTACTACGAAATAAAGTGAATTAAAATAGTGAAAAAATAAATAAAACTAGAGAACATGAAGAATGAAGTTACAAGTTATTAAGGTAACTACTTTTGGGATTAACCAAAGGGCTTTGTGGATGCCTTTATTAAATTTTTTAAAAATATAGTATTGTGAGATTATTATTAAAGGGATATTTGGGAGAATCTTGGACCATCTAATGTGTCATAATAAATGTAAGTTGGTTGGAGGGTTTAATTCCTTTTTATATTGGAGGAGGAGTGGCACTCTTGAAATTTTTGAAAAGGGAACTCCACCAACGATATTTCCAGTAAAATTGGATCCAATAATAGACCACATTCACAAAAAGGTAGTATTGGTTCTAAATATTGTCAACAAATGGATCCTGGATAAGTTTATAGCTCATTGTTTTACATAAAATTATGGTATAGTGCTTAGAAATGCTTAATTTCACCTTACAAGTTGTAAATATTTTAATTACAATCAATATTATTAATAATAAGAAAACTAATTTGACATTATAATAAATTATAAATTATTATTAATACAAATATGGAATCCATTTTTCCAAATTCAAATCACATATGTGGAATAAATTAATTAAAATTCAATCCCACAAACGAGATGATAATATCTCTTTTAAAATAACATCGTTTAATATTATGGTATGTTTTGACATCAAATTTCAATGTTAAATTGATTCCCATTAACTAAATTAGATTAATTGAGAGAAAAACTTATACTAATTAAACATTTAAATATTTTAAAATATAATTCATTTATATTAATAAATTATACTAAAATGTAGATTAGAGTTAAAATTCAGTATTTTTCACTATTCATTATAAAATACGATACTCTATTAAGATGTAACAAAAACACACCCTAAAAAATATTGTACAATATGATTTCAAATATTTAGTTTCTTTTGATATATAATATTTATAATTTTTAAAAATAATTTATTTAAAATAAGTACATTAGTAAAATTTTGTAAAAGAGACATAATAAAATTATTGTTTTTTACCTATAATATAGGGTTTTGTTCACTTCTAATTTATATTAAATATAATTGATGAATATAGAAATTTATTTAATATATAACATATATATTACATAAATTTTTCTATATGACATTAAATTATTTATTTTATTTGGATAAAACAATATTCTACGCATAAAAATAGTTTTTTATAAAACATTCACTTTATATTAAATTGGTTCATCTATAAATTTATTACTTAATTACTAACTAATGATTTATTTTAATATTAGTATAAAAAATTTATTTTTATAAGTTTTGTAATATTTTTATTAACCTCTAATTTAATTTCATTGCTATATCTTATTATATTAAATGATAGTATTTAAATAATATATTAGTTTGTGGTAAAACTATGTCTTACATGTAATGCAAGATATAAAACAATATCCTACATGAATGAATGGAAGGAAAACATCTTGTTTTAATGAATTACAAGTTCTATTATAGTTAAAATTTATGAAAAATAGTAATTATATTGATTTTTTTTGGAATTTTATATTCCCTTTAACGAATAATATTTTTTGCATACCCACTATTGAATACTATTTTAATAGTTAATATTTTTTAAAATTAAATTAACCCATCATTAATTAAATTTTATCCTCCAAATTTAAACTTGAACTTGTTGATATGTTTTTCAATACTTCCAATGTTTCAAATCCCATATTGTTAGTAGGGTTCACATGAAATTTTCTAGAAATGAGAGATTGGGAAGTGCAATGTCCATAGAGACTAACATATAATTATGTTTCTGTGTAGGGGAACAATAGTGGAAATTAAATATACATACTTTGAGGGAAAATATAAATATATATAGGGATTGATTAATGTCATAAATCACTAATAATTGATTGATTAATTGAATTTTTTTGAGTCACAAATCAATACATAATAATTTATTTAGAAGGACGTCTGTTCATCAAAAATTATGTTATTTTAAACAATTTTTTAAGATCATTTTCCTCATGTTGATAAATTCTTTTACTAAGTAATTATTTAAAAAATTATTACATTATATATTTCTGAAAAAACAATTTAACCACTTCATTTTCCTTCAATAAAATTAAAATTCATACATTACATCTTGAAATGGATATAAATAATGTGTACATTGATACATAAAGCAATAAAATATGCATTATATGGAAATTAAGAATCATAAAAGAGAGACAAGTCTAACTATTTATATCTAACTATTATCTAAATATAATATGGTTCAGTAATTAATATGAAAACCTAAAAGGATGTGTACTAGTTCATCATTAGAATTTATTTGTCACCTTTTTTAACTGTAAATAAAGGCATATTAACCATGAAATTGCATGTGTTAATGGTTGGCGCAAAACCATTATAATTCTTCAGGAATGGGTTGAATATATGTAGACTTACTATAAATTATTGGATGTCACTTTTGATACATAATTACCTTTAATAAAACCAAATAAAAATAATTTTAAAAATAAATGTGTTGGGAATCATGGAAATAATGATCATCACTAAATATCATTTTAACAATGTTTTTCATTACAAAAATGATAAATAAATTCTTGATCCATTTTAATATTTCCTTTATACATCCTTGGTCTATGTTTTAACAAATTTTGTTGATTTTTATTGTCTATTTTAATCTATAAAATTTCTTTGTAAAGAAAATTTGAATTATCTTATGAATATTGCTTAGGGATTTTTGGACTGTGTTCTTGGTAAAGCATGTTGTCATGTACTATGTTATTCCAAGTGAGGACTAATGCACATTATTAAAGTTGTTATCCCTAGGTCATATGTTCCACAACCACAACCATATTTTTTATCTATACGGTTAAGAATATATAGGAATTCCCAAATTATTTATATGTTATAAAATTTATTGGATGATCTTTTATACTTATCCTTAATTTCTTCCATATGGATATGTTCTCTAATATATGTTTTCCTAAATATATTTCCAATGGATGTTATTATAACTTATCTAATGAAAAATGTAGCAACACTACTACATATATCCTTGTTCTTCTGTCTACTTCCATTAAAATTTTCATGATTATGAGTAATGAAATCCCAAAGGATCGAAGATGTTTTTATATATAGTGATCTACACACATATATAAGTATTTTATTACAAATTATTACAATACATAATATATATATATATATAATTTAATATGAGGTCAACTTTATTCCATCATGTATATACATCCATATAATTCAATATATGATTATTGGATCCCTGTGAAATGAAAAAATATTTTTGAGCTAAATTGACATGTAAGGGTAATTTATAGATGAATAAATAATGAATCAATGATAATAATTAATATTTAATGATAAATAAGTGAGAACCCATGATATATAATTATTAAATGATAACCAAGTGAGTAAATAGTATGAAATGGTAAATAAATGGACATACATTCCATATAATCAATGAACTAAGTATTAATTTTACCAATTGATAATTCAACCAATAAGAACATGGATAAATATATTCTGAATCTAAATAAAGGAAATTATTCACTATTAGACATCATGTCTACGAAATTAGAAAACTTCAACTACTAGGTTCAATCCTCTATAAAGATAAAAATTATGGGTAGAGACAAATATCATATTCTTGGAGATAATCATAAGGGGTTTTCGCAAAATAATTTCACCTAAAGAGTCTAAAAATTGATAAAGGGTATTTCCTTGACTAGTCCCCAACCTATAGGTCTAACCTTAAATATTACCCAACAAATATTTTTCATATTCCAAGAATTCATTATATCTTATAAACAATACTCTTTACCAAATATCCATATTTAATAGATTTATCATTATTTCCCAAAATGATAAAAAACATTCAATGTAAACACCATATAAAAATAAGATATATGGTTCATGGAAAAATATATTTCATGAAAAATAATATTGATATTTAAGGGAAATTCAAATTCAAACAATATTAGGAAATAGAATATTTTTTAACAAATAAAAGGAATAGAGGAAGGTAATGTGAATAATGCACTTAAAAAAATCAACCAAAAACCATCAAAAGTAAGAATAAGGATTTTATTAATACCATAAATCCGTAGTGGAATAAAAATAATTGGTTTTTTTCAATGATAAATAGAACTATTATAAAAAGATTTTGTAAAAATATTTTTGGGGAATATATCATTTTGTTTTCAATTTTTTTTAAAAACATTTTTTTGAATACATTTTTTTTAATGAAAACATGTATACAAGAAAGAAAATAATAAATTAAATGATGATTGGTAAATCTATAAAAGTCATATGAGTTAAAACAAAGATTTTTTTTCATGGAAGAAATGTTAGATAACATTGTTGTTTAAAAATAAACAAGAATATCTATTTGAAAACATTGGTAATCGAATGAAGGATACATATCTATTTAATAAATCATTTATTTATGTTAAAAAATAGTGATTTTTTTAGAAAAAATTGTGTTTTATATGAAAAATTGTTCTCCGGATAATGAGATAAATGGTGTGGGGCTTTCATAAAAATATTTATAAAAAATTATGAGTACCAAAGTGTGATAAAATGGTAAAACTGATAAAATAGTCATGAATAACTAGAAGATATGAATATTAAATGAAATATAAAAAATGTTTAGTTAATTTTTCAAATTGAAATACATTTTAATGGCGATTAAAATTATTCAGTAGGAAAATATTCTTTTAACATTCCAAAGTGTATTATACCACTTTGAACGTTTTGAATAATAATCCCCAAGAAAGGTATAAAATTAAATAAAATTATAATACCATTATAATATTAATATTCAAGAGATAAAATTTCAATGGAGAACATATACATCATTTGAAAGGGAATTTTTGTATAACAAAAAATAATCCTCAATGGAATGTAAATTAAGAAGAAATCCCTTACCTTAGATGTCTTTTTGGGTGGAGGAACATCAAAATCATGTATAATTGTTTTGAAAAAGTCAAAAACTAATAAAAAATTCATATTAATATATATAATATCATATATAATATTCTTATAATATAATGTTTTATATTTGTTTACAATTATTCATTATTTTCGATATTTAATTATTTAGTTTCCTAGTCTTTCATGTCGGTTTTCAAATGTTACATATTATTATTCATCTTTCGATATTGATTTCATCATGTAAAATATGTAAACCATGATATATTTTTCAAATCTATTCAATATATATATATTTATAATAATCTATAATGATTCCAAAGATTAAATGAAATGCACCGATCATGGATATTGTAGGTTATACGTTAGCATGAACACTAAATTCATTTTTTAATTATATTAAATGAATGAAATGAAATATATATATATATAATACTATTTTTGTATCATATCTATTCCATATATGTTACAGAGTTTAATTAAAACTATATTTTACACACTTTATGTATAGTGTGAACGAATCACATCACATTCAGGGATGGTTGTCCACACTTCCACAAACAATGTTATCATATTTTTACAAAAATTAGTGTATAAATTTACATGTTATAAAATATTTAAATATTCATAAAGACCTAAAAAATATCATATATATTATATATAAATAGTTTTTACATGATAATTCCTAACCATTAATGGTGGATATGTAAAATTGTACAACATTATTTTGTGAGGCGGTAGATCACCATACACTTATAGTGTATAATTTTTACCCATTGTATGGAAGTGTGTGTAAATTTATATAAAACCCTTAACCTAAAAACCATAAATATATTTTTATATAGGTTTTTTGTATAATCATGGAATAAGGAGAATTTAAGAGTGGAAAAATAAATAAATCTAATGTTCTTGAGGAAGGATGTTACCTCTTATTTGGGTTCTCCTTTAGGTTTACACCAAAAGGATTCCATGGTTGGAGTATAACCAAGGTGATGATTATAGGTTTAGGTGATAGATTCCAAGTAGATATCTGGGTAGATATTGGTCATTCTAGAATGCGGGAGTCTTCAGTGTCCTTTTTTGGTGGAGGAGTGGAACTCTTATAAATTTTGGAAAAGCGATTGCACCCATATTTTTCCCCTTACAAGTAGCTCATATATTCAAGAAAAAAATAAAAAAAGTAGACAGTGTGGGAATATAAATATTATATTTTATTTGGACATTTTTATAGTTCATTTTGTCCCTAAATATTATGGTTCAGTCCACTATTAAGCTTAGTATCCATTTAATCAATGAAATTAATTTTAATTAAATTCATTAATAGTTTTGGTAAAAATAAAGATTATCTTATTAGAAATTATAAACTATTCTGCTTCCAAATATGGAATCCATTTATTAAAATTTAAATCATGTACATATCAAAAATTAATGTAAACTTAATCTCACATATGGGATAACAATATAGGTTATTATTGTAAAAATATTCAAATGTATGTTATTTTTTTCAATCCAAATTCAATGTGAAATTGACAAAAATTAAATAAATTTAATTATTTGATAAAAAAATAAAATAATTAAAATTATAAACCATTTAAAAATATAACTTATGCATAAAAATAAATTAGTATAAATTTCAATTTTCAGTTAAAATTTCAATATTTTTTACTATTCATTGAAAAGTAAACATAACAAAAAATTACAAAAGATTATTCCAAACAAAATTTTTTGGCCTAAATTCCAAATATTACGTTTTTTATATATTATTTATTAATATATCTTAAAAATGGTTTTAAAATTTGGACAAAAGAAAAAAATATGTAAATGTAACTTAATAAAAAAAACTAGGGTTTTATGTGCAATATTCTGTTAATTGTTATCGTTATGTCTGACAAATATTTTGGATAAATATCAAAAATACCTATTTTAATATATAAAATATATATTAAATTAATATAAATCTAAAATTATAATTAGTTTAATTTATTATGATAAATGAGATTTGGGGGAATAAAAATTGATTTCTATAAAAACAATCATTATATAATAAATTTTTTCATATATTCATTTCTAATTTATTTTTAACCATTCAAATAATTTAATAGATATTTTAAAAAATATTTTTTAATATTTTAATTAATGTTTTTATAACTTCTAATTTAATATAATCCATATATATTACTATATTAAATAATAATTTTTATTACAATATTATTATTTTGTAAAATTCAGTCTTGCGTGTAACATAAGCTATCAAACAAACACCGTTATTACATACAAGGAATGGTATTTTAGGGGTTTTCTTCCATTACAAGCTATATGATAATTTTTAATTTATATTAACTAGTAATTATACTATAATTTCTTGATATATTATATTCCATTATGTTCTTTCTATTTCATATCATATATTCTATCGAGTATAGTGTTTTTACATTAGATTATAAGGGGGTTAATGTTTAACTAGACTTTTTATGCTTAATTTAAAAAATATCTCAACGAAAATGAAGAGATATGATGAATTTCCCCACGAATTATTTTTTAATGGAAGGGAAGGAAAAATTATTTCAGCCTCTATATTCCCAAGGAATTGTTTTGGAGAATGTGTGTGTAGAAAATAATGGATGATTTTGTTTTGAAACTCATCTCCATTAAATATCAAAGGATATTCCAGAAATTTATTTTAAATGATAACAACATGGATGAATCTATTTAGTGAACTAAATAATTTTATTACCCATTAACTACTCTTATTATGAATTAGAATTCTTATAGGGAATAAACAATTGATGTTAGATATACACTAACAAATCAACAAATATATCTCATATGGACCGCTAATAACTAGTCGTATAAGGCATATAATGGAACTAACAATGTTTTATATGGTTCTGTTAATGAAAAGAACATTAAATCGATATTATTTATTAGAAAAATTATTTAAGGATAACTAGAACACATGTTTCTTCATCTTTAAAAAATATTTAATGTGGTAACACTTATAGAAAATATGATTTATGATTATTTGTAGATATATAACATTAAAAAATATTTTGGAAAAAATAGGTTCAATGTAAAACAATTAAGGATTTATTTGCCTTTATGAAGTTTTTATACAATATTTTATATCATGGAATAGTGGTACATGGTGACACATCTTCACATTTCATGTGAATAATTATCACTACTAATGATGATTAGAACATAATTTTTTTAACAATTACATGAGAGGAAATTCCAAGAGATAAATGATTGGATGACCAAGAAATTTTCAACTCAATCTCATAGAATCATTCATGCTGGGTTGAGTCATCTGGTGCCCACCATGATCTGCCTCTCAACTATAGATTAAATATCTTATTCATGTCCCTCATACGATTGAATGAGAGACTTCCAATAATTTGAATATAGTCCAAAATATGTTCAACAGTTGAATACTATCTATAAATTCATTTAATGAACCGGTATTTTTGGGCACATTTTCAATGACATGTATAGTAAGAGAGGAAACCTCTAATAGAAATAAGAAGGATGACTCCTTCAATTCCTTCATATTTTTGGACTATTATTTAGATTAAATAAATAAAGAAGTCCATTATTACCCTAAAACATCTAATATAAACCAATTATGTATATAAAAAGGATCAACTATAGAGGATAATTCCTAGGGTTCCATCAATGGGTGTATTTTCTATGCCCTCAAGAATAGTGGATATGAATTTACCAAGGATCAAAAAATATACCTTCTTAATGTTATATCTTCTTGTATTACTCCTTGGACCATATGGTTTGTTGAAAAAATAACTATGTTAAACATATTTGAAGCACAACCATGACAACATGTGGACTAAACATATTTTCTATCTGAAATGATATTGATGAAAATACAAATTAGGTTCCTCTGTATTAGTAAGCCAGACCATCCACACTTCCTATAAGGAAAAAAACACATGGAAGTATTAAAATACACTAATAATTGAACTATTCCTATCTCAATAACTTATCTACAATATTATTCCTCCTCTACATCATTAAATCAGTATATATATCATATGAAATTTTTGAAACCTTTATCATCAAACTAAAAAGGACTCTCTAATTTTTTACTGAGGTTTCAACTACACAGCATTACAATGTTTTGGAAGATGGTCATGATTATTTCCCTAAAATAATTACTATATTTGAGGATGATTAATGTTTTACCGTAAAAGGTAATATCATCCTTCTCTACATATCAATCGTGCTCGATGGTGTAGATGTTCATTAGTGTTTAGTGACAATTATCATCATGATAATTATCATCTGAACCTTAACTGTCTATAATATTTGTTATAATGAATATTAATTGACTATATCCAACTTGAAAATAAAGGGACAATACAATAGAGAGTATGAAAAAGTTTAAATGATATTTTGATGTCCAGATTTGGTGACATGGCGTTGAATACAATGCTCTTGGTTTTCTCATAGGACACCATATTCAAAAGATTGATGGAAAAGTCATCGGTCTAACTACATGTATCCATCCATTATTATAACAACAATGTATTCAATACCATTTAGGCGACACATTAGGTTTTCCCCATGTTCAATTTACTTTCATAAAATTTTTTGATGCATGCTTCCTTGGTCATTTTTATTACAAGAGTCGTGGAAACAACACTAGGTTGAATATATCATCTGTGTCAATGATAAAAAATAGTTTGAATACAACCTAAAATGTCCAAGGAATTAAATTAAGTGTAATTTAATCATGTATATACAATACAATAAATAAAAAATAGTGATTTTGAACATAACTTCAGCAATCCTAAGACGATGGAGTTCCCCAAAATATATTTTCTCTCTTTTCGAGGGAATGTGAATTTCAAAAAATTTGAACATTAACATTAATATTAGTAGTTCAAAAAACTACTATAAGAATCGTAATATCCACTATATCTACTAATGATCAGGGCACATTAGAGGTCAACCAAGAAACATTTATTTGGTATTAATGGAGGAACCACACTGGAAGGGCTCACACAATTGGGGTTTTCGCCTTTGTCATCATTATATCTCCAAATCAAAAAGGGATAGATCATGTTTTTAAATATTTAAATATATATACAAATATGATTCCTCCTTGAAACTACTACATAAGAAATTTCATCCCTACTTTTAATCTCCATGCTTTTAATGATGATTGCATTTATGAGGATCCATGTAACACCCCAAAATATTATAATGTGTTTATTTAAATGGATAATTTTGTTTGAGAATCTTGAATCATTTTAATAATTTAACCAAAAAATAGAAATAACCCTAATTAAAAGTTAAAGTAATATTTTAATAAATCATGATTATATAATTTGGAAGATAATTTTGTCAAATATAATAATCAAAAAACCAAATTTTAATAAATATATTAAAATGAATTACTATAAAAGCTTGTATTAAAATTAAGAGAATATTTTTATTATTATGATATTATTTATTCATAAAATTCACAGGATGATAAATTATTCATGTACGGAAAATAATTAATCATGTATAAAGAATTTGGATTTAAATATTCATGTATAACCCAAAAACATTAAATTTAACAACATTTATTAATAGATATTATTTTTTTTATTCACACAATAAAATATTTGTGTTTTATATTTTTAGTATAATAATAATAACATGAATTCATTATTTTGAGTTTAAATTTATATTTAATTTGATTATTTATATTTTTCAAAATAGATGATTTTTATGATGAATTGTGAAAAATAAAATTTTTAAATACAAAAACTTATACTACATCATTTTGAAAAAAAAATAAAAAAAAATAAAAAATAATTCAGAATAAAATATTAATTTATGATGTATATTAAATAATTTATAATAGAAGTGGCGAAATTTGAATCTCGTGATTTAATTTTGAGAACCTATTATATAATTTAATCACCTGAAAAATAAAATTATCTATTTCCACTAATTAATAATTCATAGATATATATTATGTTTTGGATTTTTTAGTTGTCATAGAAATCAAATTTTTTATCCCTAAACCAATATTTTCCAAGATTATTAATTAAATAACTTATTTTTTGGGTAATTTTATTATTATGAATTAAATGGTATTATTGAAAAAATTATATATTTTTTATACATTCAAGATAATATTAAATGTAATTGTTACCAAATTTAGGAAATTAATATATTAAAATGTGTTAAATATTTAGAATCAATTTGTTAATGTTTTGTAATAATTTCAATTTTTATTTAATTCTTCATAAAAATATACTTTGGATAAAATAGTTTATTCATTGTTGTTAAGGTTAAATGTGGTAAATGGTTAATCTATGTAATAATTCCCAAAATTTAGTAGAACCACCTTCTCAAATAAATTGATGAAAATATTGGGAACCCTAAATCGTATTTACAATTTTTTTTACATTTCATGCCACTTTAATTTGGGAATAAATTTATTTTTTTTTCCATTTTTTTATATTTACAAGATGTCGCCCATCTCTCTTATAAAAGAGAAACTACTCTGCTAACCTATCCACACACATTTACAACCATACTAAAGAACATGATATAAATAAACCATTTCCAAAAACCCTTTATCATTACCTATAGGTTCTTGTTTCACCAAAAATATAATCCAAGATGTGTCCAGAAGAAATAAAATACATAATACCCAAGGAAGATACAGTTAAAGTGTGTCAAACCAAATAGATGTTTAGGGTAACATGATTTGAAACACAATTTTCTTTTGCTGGTTTATATTCATCCCAAATAAATATGTTATTACAATATTAAATTTTTTATTAAATCTTGTTATTTGATGTTTTATATTCATTTTTATTTGGTTTTAAATTTCTCACATAATATATTCATCAATTATTTCTTAATTAATGTGTTATAATATAGGTAAATGTTTTTTTCTCAATTTCAATATCGCGATATATGTTTCTTGCATTTCACCATGATTTCATTTATACTGTGAAATTACATCCCCGTGAATATATTTTGAAATATTATTTCATGAAATTCATGGTATTTTTTGGTTTTAAAATTTTATTTATTTTAATTGAAATATTAATATTTTTGTAATGATATAAATTACAAGCATGCTTTTAATTCAGATTGTGAATTTTATAATATCCACCAAAATGATTTTTTATATCCCTCCCTTAGAGTATATATGTTTTATTCCATTTTAGATATTCTTAGGGTTTACATGAGTTTTTATAATTTCCATCCCCCTGTGATCAATGATCAACTAAAAGGAAATATTATAAAAAAATATTATCGCTTCTATTATGTTAGGATTATTACTTTTCTATATCAATTTTATTTATGATTCATGAATAGTGTTGATCTATAAACTCCAATATTTTTAAATTCATTTTAAATTACCTTTGAACCCATACAAAAATAATTAAAAGAATCATCCAAAAATAATTTCTCTCTAGGTAAATTTCAACTTCCATTATAAAGAAATTAAAAGAATATTTATTTGATGACATATTATATGGATTTTCTCAATTTCATTAATATTATTCATTATAATTTTTAATTTACATGTATCCACATTTTTCAATGAAACTTTTCTCTCTAAGGTTTTTAAAATTTTTATTTTTTTCAATTTTAACAAAATAAGAATTTTTTTAAAAAAACATTCTATGAAAATTTTTAATTTTTTGTATAACACACTTTATTATAAATTTTAAAATCCATTAATGGTCATTATGAATCATACATGATATGTTTTAATGGTAAAATTAACATTATTCCACTAGATGGATTCAGATAATTTTTATAATATTTTCATGTAACCCATTTGTTTTCTATGGGTTAATTAAAATATTATGTAATGATTATTTATATTATGGTGTTATGGTATACATATGAATGTTATATTACTATGTTATGGTCGGGTCTATTATAGTAAACTAACTAATTTTATATTGTTTCATATATCATGATTTTAAATGGGTATGTTGATGGATGACCCAACTATGAGTGGTTAGACGTATAGTTAACCCATGTTTATTAAGGGATATGGATAGCAAGACTTATCCAACTAGTTGATGAATTTAATATTGGGTTTTATTTATATATGTTTTTGTATAATTATATATATTCCAATTATTTATTTAATGTTATTATTCATATTTAATGAAATTATTTTTCATGGTTGATTATTCTAATAATATTTTTTTATGATGATATTTAAAATTTTTATGTATTTACAAATATATTATAATGTTTGTTTTATTGTATATTAATAACTTATATCATTACCATGAACTAAAATTATGTTCTATTATCAATATTATCATCTTATAATAACTTATGATCTTCTATTTTAAATTATTTTTCCCTAACTGAGTGTTTGAGCTAAACCATCTAATTAATTGAATTCCCTAGGTTGTGAAGCATGATATTTATTTTGATATGTATAATAACGTAATCCTGTGTGGTGAATTTTTGGGATATATTACAGATTTATATTAGAATAATATAATCTGGGAATAGTATGATAAATTACCTATTGTATAGAAAGACATGAGTTCTATTATATTAGGGGTCTTTTAAAAATACTATAAAACTATAAAACTAAAATAATATGGTGTTGGTGTTTTACTCAATGGTATTTAGTGATAATGAAATTTTTATCCGTTTTATTTGGGTTTCTATAATTGGTATCAAATCCTATAAGTAAATAATATTATTTAGCACCAAATATATTTATTCAGATCATGAGCTACCTCAATGAGTGTGAAAGAGTGTTATTGTTAAGATTATATGTTTTTATGTTATGTGATAAATATAATTTAAGGATTATGGATAAATTTATTATTTAATATAGATATGGTTGATCAATATTTAAAAAGTATATGTACACATTTGATTTATTATTTTGTGGTGATTTTTTACATATATTAGTTGAGTATTGGTATTAATAAATGATATATGTTTAAAAGGATTTTTTGGAAGAATGAGATTAAATTTTGTAATAAACTTGAATAAGAATTATATTGTTTTATACATATTCAGTAATTTTATAGTCAGATTTATTACCATAGGGGGTGGAAACATTATTTGGTAACAATGTGATTCATGTTATTTTTCAACATAATTATATTTTTTTGGAGTGTTTATTATTATGGTATGTATTGATTGGTATGTCATTTTGTGGGATATTGATATTGTTTTGGGAAAAATGTTATTTTGAATACTTATAGAATATGTTGACATGATATTTTGGGTTTATAACATGGTAAATTTGATCATGAAATTTTATGGTTAGTTGTTTTTTGTAATTTGGTAATTATGTTTTGCATATGATGCTTAAGTAATTAAAGGTAAATTAGAAATAGTTTGAGATTGATTCTATAGTTTAATTGAATTTTTAAAAAGTTGGGATAAAAGTTTTATACTATAATACACCATATGATATATTTACAATAGGATATTATTTAACCAATTGATTATTTCTGAATGATCACACTAACCATTTTATATTTAGTCAATGAATAGAACTACAACTAATTTTACTAATATGAAATGTGGCAAACAATACATTGTCCATCATCATTGATAAACCAAATAAAATATGATCTACAATTAAAAATATTATGGTAACACATAAACAATTATATTGGTTTATGATTGAAAATGTGATACATATCGAAACTACAAAAAATTAATATAAAAATGGATTTTGATGGTGTTTTGGATGATACAATCCATAGAGAAAAGAAAAATCATCATAATACTAGTCAAAATGATATAATATTAATTTGGAAAATTGTATACATTTAGTATGTAAATTATCAAATTCTCGGAGATAAGGTCATCAAGAACATGAATTCCATGTATATAAGATGATGATAACTAATGAAAATGATGGAATAAAATCATATCCCATGGTTACTCCAAAACTACAACAATACAATTGATTGTATTATGAATATTATAATAGAATGTATAAAAACCCAATGGTTAATGATGATAATTATTGAAAACCCCCTTATGAATATGAATAATAGGATGGTTTATACACTCACAATTATAAATTTAGTTTATGAAATGAAATATTATTATGGAACACTGATAATAAATATAAGAACATCAAATTACATATTCAATTATTGATCTAACAACTCATTTATATTATAAATGTTCTCTATTTGAATAAAATTCCCACATTAATGATTATATATGTAATTAACGACTAAATATCATACTGGTATAATGGTTTAATTTAATTAAAATAACCCCATTATAATAGATTTTTTAGGGAATGAATTTACTTTAAATATTATTATTCCCCATTTATTAAGATTATTTATGGACTTGGATATATATTAATTCTATTTACATATAGTTAATATCAATTTTAAGGGGTGGTAAGTCACATTTTTTATTCCAATTTGATATATATTCATTATTATAGAATAGATGACTATGGAGTAAGGAAGGATATTACATCAATTGCATGGTATTTAATAACATATCACGATAGATATTTATCACTTTAGATTAGGGAAAACTCAATATCATATACATATGCATTATTATTGAAAAAAGATTATTTTTTTATACTTTAATATTATAAATAGGTTAAAATAATATTAGAAATAATTCCCGGAGTTGAATATCTTATGGTCACCCTTGTCTATATCAATTTATATATTAAAATTAATATTATGAGGCAGTAATTTATTTAAGGGGGGTATAATATAATGCCCCTTGTTTTAGTGTGTTTTTTCATTAAATAAATCCCTATATAGTAGCTTTATGACACAATAAAATATTACAAAAAATGAACATAAATATATAAAATTAAAAATGATGGTATATATTATTAAATTATGAGAAAACAATGTGCTACATCATTAATTTTTTTGAATAATAATAAAACCTCAGGTAAATAAAATTATTTTAAATCTATCTATTATAAACAATTGTATTATAATTCTTATTATATTATTATTTTTAATAATGGATGTATTGATTAAATTAATTAGATGATAAATAAATAACATGTAAGAAATTAATAATGTACTATATTTAATGTTTTAGGGATGTGTAAATGTTTTTTGAACAATATTTTAATTATATAATATATTTTTTTGATTGATATATTTATAAATTATTTGATTTATATGTGGTGAAAAAATAATGTATAATATCATATTTTTATTTCATGTAATATATTTTATTTAAATGAAAGGCATTTTTTATAGTTGAATCAGGGAAAATAAATTTTTTTATAAATACATTGACATATATGAAAAAAATTATGACATTAAAATGACATAAAATATATTAGAAGAAAAATACATCAAATCAGTATTTGTGACGAAATATATATAATTTAATACATTAATTTTTAATTTTTAAAACTAATATTGTTTTGGATGCTTTTATTTGTTTTCTTCTTATCTAAACTCATTCACAACTTTTCCTATAATTATATATTCCCAATGATCCAATCGAATTTCCTTTCCATTGAAATTATTATATCGTCGATCATTTTATAAAAATTTATTGAATACCGTGAAAAAAATTCTATATAATATATTCATGTAAATTTAATTTTTGAATAATTTATTTTTTAAAAAAAATTATTTGAATTACGTATTTTATGATTATATAGAATGTAATTTTAAAAAATTTCAAGATATTGAATCATATAAAATTTAAAAATATATATTGAATCCTCTAAATCAAAATTTGTTATAATGTTCACTTTGGATATATGAATAATAATAAATTATGAAATTGAATTTTTTAATATGGTTAATGTAAAATATGTGAAAACATTTAAAAATGAGATAAGAAAACATATATCAGTAAAACATTCCTAAATTTTTTTAGATTACTGACTTTTTACACTCTAACAATATCATTGAGACTATTTCCATTTTTCATCAAATTAATTTTGCAATTATTTTATATTATTTTATTCCTTAATTTATTAACAAGATTACCACTCCCAAAAATTTAAAAAGAAATATCCACTCATCGCATATACATACACATGGATCACCCTAACTAGATCGAGAACCACCAAAATCACATCCCAACAACAATTACACTTACATGGTGATTCTCGTCTCAATAGAAGACAACCCCAAGATAGAAAAAATTATATATCAAAATGTCTGTACCCAACGAAAATTAAGTTAAAGTCAGTCATTCCAAGAGGAATTCTAAGGTAAGGGGGGTTTTGATTTTATTTCCCTTCATTTGATTAAAATATTTCATAGTTAACTTTTTTATATCAATAATATTTTTCCTGACCCATGAATTTTTCATATGGTTTTTATAATTGAATAGTATTCATATAATTTTATTAAATAAATTTTATTAATATATTTACAATTTATGTGTTATTTTTTCATAAGATATATTTTTTAATATTTTATTATCATGGTATTGGTTTCAATTAAAACACCATTCTCTCTTCTATAAAGTACATATAATACCCCATTATATTCTTTTGAAATATTCCATCTTCAAATTCGTGTGATTTACAAATACATATCATTTTATAACCTTTAAGGAATTTTCATTGAATATATACAAAATTCATGTGGTTTTATGTCAAATTATTACATGTAATAAGGCTTTATCATGATTAAATTTTCATTGGGGGGTTTTTTCACTTTCATTATACATCTATTCATCAAAATAAATATTATAAAAATATAGTTATTCTTTATATTTAAATTAATTCTTACTATTCTTATGCCTATGTCACAAGATGCCTCTAAAAGTAATCTTATATGAAAAATTAACATTATTAAAAAAATTGTTCTGTAATATTTTTAATTCATATATATTTGTATATTTTTAAGAAAACATTAATGTGTTTTCATTTAATAAATCCAAATTTTATATTACCATTTCATTTTTCTTTTAATTTTTACAAATTTTAAAAAATTCAATTTTTTAACGACATACATATGGGAATTTTTTGATATAACTTATAAATGGGGGAAAATATTTCTAAACTATTACCACATTATTACATTTTTATTATTCATAAATGTTATATATAATCATTTTTCCTTTATAAGTTTCCTTGAATTTTAAAATAGGTTTTTTTCTTTTTATTCTATAATTTTTTAGTTTATTAATGTAAGTAAAATAATTATATTAACATTTGTTTTTAGTGTAATTTTTTTCGTGGATTAATCAAAAAATAATTAATATATTTCATTTTATTTTAATTATATTTAAGTTCATCTATGGATATTCCTTAATGATTCAATCCACCTTCTATCACATATGTTCTTCTGATGATGTATTGAGTAATATTTTATAATAAACATTTTATTTCCATAGGTTAAATAAAAAAATTTGGAATGATAACTGGTCTAATATTCTTATTGAAAATATGTCAATATTAAATTATTGTATTATGGGTGTGTATATTATGCCCATAATTTAATGGGAATCATTTAATATATTATGTTCTCCAAAGGGTACACGGGTTGATATCCAAAACGCAAATGGGTACAAATGTGGTTCGCCCAAGCCCATAATGTTCCATATTAGGTTGTCCCAAGAATATAATTTAATGAATTTAATGTTGTGTAGTCTTGAAAAACATATTATTAATATGTATATTCTACATGTTTATGAAATATTCTTATGCTTCTTTTTTCAGAAATGGCCCATAGTTGATTATTCTCATATGATTCTTGTCTTATGTTATCCACATGAATTATGAAATAAATAATACTTTATGATATTTTTTTGGGTTTATGAATCTCTTATATTATTCCAATGAATATTGATTATGTTCTCACACCCATATACACAACTTATTCTCATTTATAGTCATTGATTTTAATTTCTAATGTTTATCCTTACATATAAATTTAACCCACCCTTATTTTGATTCAATTTACATAGGTTGTGAATAATGATTTAAAAATGATACATTCACTAATTTTATATTTTTCCGAGAACATTTTTGGAGACGTTGAATGAATATTTTTAATAATATAATATATTGTTATAATGGGAAAAATTATTATTTAGAAATAATGTAAAAAATTGTTACATAATAAATATTTTATAATTATCAAAAACGTTGAACCTAAAAATCATTTATTATGTTTTTAATAACTAATATTTATTGATAAATAAATTATGGTTTGTTTATATTTTATTGATATAGTTATTATCATATATAATATGTGAAGAATGATTTTTAGAATCAACTCAGTGTGTAAAGAACTGGAATTGTGTCTCTTCTAGTTCCATTGAAGGACTATCCAACTTCATTCATATCTTGATAAATGCAATCCATGGAACTGAGTCTGATTTGAGGATATCTGTGATTAGTGTCATAATGTATCCTATTGATCAATTATTATACAAGTATTTTATGATATATCACCATTATATATTAGTGTAGAACAATATTTAGATATCAATGATAAACGGATTTGTTTTTATCCACAATATAATATTTATCATTGGTCATTATGGAGTCAATCATTCATAGATACAAATTTATCACTCCAATGGATTCATGGAAGAGGGATATGTTGATATGGAGATGAAATCTATCTTCATCTAGGAAGTTTGCCACACCATTCTAATGGTAAGCATCATCCCGATTGTGAACCTTAATAGGCACATTTTTCATAACAACCACCATTTCCTGAAAGATTAATTTATTATATCGGACACTAAATTTATGATACACACAGTAATATAATTTTATACCTTATTAATCATAATTATATATTTTCAGAATAAAAAAAATTTTATTGATCTAAAATATATAGAAGGTATTATATTAAATTAACCAAATGGGAATAAATTCCTACAGAGTGATCTCCTTTATTTTTATGATCCCTTGGGAGTCCTATAAGCATTCCCTATAATATATACTAGAACCAACTATGAAAAAATAGTATACTAATTCTTGGATGACTTGGTTTTTCAAATCATTCAAATGTGAGGATATCCTCATGTATATTAATAATTTTCATAATATTCTATCCCACCACCAAAGATGATGAAACCATTTATGTGTTTGTTTGAGGTAAACATTCAAATATTTTTTAATATATAGAGTCATAAATATTTAGTAATAAAAAATCCAGAAAATCAATATAATATGAAAAACATGTAATCTATAATATTTTTTTAAACTAAAAGGGATGTATTTCATACCTATTTTTTATTTTTATTTTTTTGGTTTAAAGAAAAATGTAATACTTTTTTAATTTGATTAAATATATATATATATATATATACATTGGATAAATAATGAAAAACTATTGTTGAAAATATAATTAAATATTATATTCATCTTCATTTTTTGATGTTTTGTTTAATAAAGAAAATTATTTTCACTTATGAATCCACCATAAAAAGATATCCTTATGTTCTCTTGGATATAAAAAAATGGAAAAAATTATAATATATCATAAATATGGTAAATTACAACGATACTAGACATCACCCATTATGAATAACTATATTTTAATGTTATTAAAAATATAAAAAACAGTACTAAATTTAGAATCATGATGCCCAATTGACCTCCTATATTAACAGAATTAATTAAATCTACAATCACCAATGTTTACTGAATTATTGGAATATTGGCAATTAATTCTTCAATATATAAACATTATATTAATTCCGTAAAAGGCCACGAGGGGTAAATCCTTGGTAGGTAACTCGTTATACAACAAACATATAAATAATTTCCATTTTGACACAGAATTACTACAAGAGTAATCACTTCACCGAGTCAAGAAACATATTTTAGAAGACATATCATTGAAGGTGCCTCTTGTATTATAACTAGAATAAGACTCAATGACACAAAGCTCAATAGGGTCAGCCACATTGTGACCTTAAACAATCATTCAAAGTCCACATGTTTTACTCCATCATCATATCTAAGTGATTCATCAATAATTTATTACATTACTAATAAATCAACATTGGTCTTGATATGGACCGAATGATTGAGGTTCTATGGTTTCATATTAATGTAGAATAAAATCATGTAATTAAATAAATTGTCGGTGAATATCCTCTAATGAAACATGATCTACTTAATTTATCGTAGTTATACTTTGAGTTGAATTAAAAAATTTATTTTGAGTAGATGGTGACTCATGCACCGTGATCTGAGAACAATTGGAGGATCCTGGATGTGTATGGTTGTATATCATCATTATCTATATCCTGATGATTTGTTCATTTTCTTCCCCGTCAAATGTGTTCATCCCCATCACTCAGGATTATTAAATCATTATGTTGAATAATTATACAAGTATTTCATCATATTCAAAGCCTATAAATTATCTCATTCCATAATAAGTAGTTTATTATATGACTCATTTGTTTTAATTACTGCTACATGTATCTATATTGTCCAATCATGCTGATTTTGAGAAAATCCACATTTGTGAAGAAAATTTTTTCTTATAAAATCTTACCAAATGAAAGGAGGTAATATATGTTTGAAGAATCAATGGAAACCATATCTATTCCAAATAGTGAAATAAAAAAGAATTTTATTTTTCATGAGATACTAGCTAGTTCATGTGGTCCTTACTATTTATTAATAAATCCTTTCTATTAGATCTAATGGTAAGGATATCATTTCTTGACATAGGATTATGTACACATGGAATTCAACCAAAATATTCACTCATTCCATATTAATGCTATCATTATGAAACATACAGCCGGTCTCTCCCTTACATTACAAAAACATTTCTCTTTGTTGTATGGGGAATGTATTTCATGTTTTCTGACTCACTCGGAATAGCCAAAGAATGAGTGTTCATTATTACATCCACTAACTTCTTTTTGAATTAGGTTAGGTTTATTCTCTATATGTATTTTGACACCAATTCCATTATATGATTCATGAATTCCCTTGACATTTATTTTCTTAATGATTCCTAAAACCAATCTTATAAATAGTGGTACAAAATTATGAGAAACTATGATAAATCAGTAGTATGTAAAATAAAACATATGATAAAACTATACATTCAACCGTCATACATCAGAGAATATAAAATTTTAGGAATTTAAAAAGTCTATCTATAACATTATAAAATTGATGTTGTGAATAAAACAAAACCCATCCATAAAATATGTCCAATTAAATGTGGGAATATCCTAATATGAATTTAATATCTTCCAATATAATATTTATTAATTTTATATTGATCTATGGTTGTAGTCCCCTATGAGATCCAAAAATAATCACTCTGGAATATCATTTTGGATATGTTGATGCTAATTAAAAAGATACAAGTTCATTTAAAAATGATGGATTCCTTTGATGAGAACATTCTATAAGTTCTACATTATAGTTTTGTTCATCGGAATTGCATGGTTACAGAATTAAACCACTAATAAATTATTTGTGGTGCCTACTAAAATCTCAATGTATTTGAGTGTTGGGAACCATTTTATTTTTATTATTTCACATATATTTTTTTGTGGTGGTCGTTTGTTTATTAGTGATCTAAACCACCACATAGTATTTTGTAGCTATTTTTATAATAAATTAATAATAGTGTTATATATATATATATTATTTATTATATATTAATATATTTGTTATTATCCAAGCCTTACTCCAACAAAGTCCCACCATTCACTCTTATACCCTACCCACCCTTTGGTTATTCTATTATATATTTACTTGTTATGTATTATCCTATAAAATCAGGCATATATATTTGGGCATGGTGGGATTTGAACAACTTGGATCTTGGTTATTATATTATGACTTTATCAATATATAAATCCCTTCATGTGGTTACAAAAGTTAAATTAACATAAATATGTGTGTGTGTCTGTGTGTGTGTGTAGATAATTACATGTAAATGTATATATTTGTGTGGAAATATTTATTGATAATTTATAAATATATACATATACAAATATAATTATTTTAATTTTTTTGTATATATAAATACATTATATATATTGATATATTTAATTGTTTTTAAATATAAATAAATGTCCATAAATATATATTAATATAAATAAATTTACATTAATGAATATAAATATATATAAATTTGTGTGTATATATAGTTAAATATAATAGTATATATATACATAGAAAAGACATATATATAAATTAAATACAAATAAATATAAATATATATTCAAATATATACTCAAATGAATATATATAAACCAGCACACACACATATATATGGAAATATATTAATTTAATTATATATACATTAATATATTTATATATAACTATATATATCCACCTAATATATATATATATAGCCATATAGGAATATATGTATATATAAGTATATATATACATATATATACAAATAATATACAAATATCAACGATCATTATATAAAATTATAAATATACATGTCTGACTATGTGTATGTGTTCTTATAAAGATTAATAAATATACCCATATAAAATGATATATATATATATATATATATATATTTAAATATATTTTACTATAAATAAGTACAGATGTATATATATACCTATAAATATACTTATATATATATATATACACACAGGCATTTAATTATATAGATATATACAGAAATAATATATATATATACATATCATAATATTAATTTGTTAATAATTTATAATTTATAATTTACAAATCATTATTATAAAACTAATAAATAATAAATAATTACAATTTATTATTACTAGCCATTAATAACTAATAAATACTTTAAATAATATAAATAAAATTAATGATATTAATTAATAATAATCTAAATAATTAATAACTATTAATAATTAATAAATAACAATTAATTATAATAAATAAACAATATTTAATAAATAATAAATACAAAATAATATATATATAAATAAAGAAATATCTATATACATAAAACTTTAAATATTTATACAGAAATAATATATTAAAATATATATACATATAACAAAATATTTATACATATTTATATATTTAATAATGACTAATTATACATTTTTAAATTTTTAAATTTGTAATTGATAAATAATAATTAATAAAATATAATAGTAAATAAATCAATGAAAATAAATAAAATGAATATTAATTATTTATAAAATTAAAATTAATATAAAATTATAAACAATTAAGAATAATTAATAATCAATGACTAAATATTTAGAGGCTGATTAATCCTACATTAATTGAACAATAGTTGAATGATGAAGGTCATTAATAAATAATCCTGAAAGTGTGGAAGTTTTTTAAAACCACCGATAAATAAATAAAAACTATTAATATATGAGCAATTTTGAGGACCCTCACCAACCATTGTTTTTATTAAAATGTGACTCGGCGTTGTCATGGATGACGCTAATGATACCTATGAGTGAACGACTAAATCATGAGCCCAAATAGGATGTCCACATCACTAATCATATGTTCTGCACCAATGATGCATACACATTGGTCTTCATGGATGGGAAGTACATAACTTATCTCTCTATTGCATGGGTTGTCATGAAGAATATAATATATCATCTATGTCAGTCCAATCATCCTCACCTGATTATGCTAACATCCATAGCCCAACTATATCATTTTATGATGTTAAAGTACATTTAATAGTTTCATAAACATGATTCTATGTTGGATGAAACCGATGTTCTAGTGATTAATACCGTAAAATCTGTACTTCCTTAGTACACATGCATGACCTCAAACAATCTGACTCGTATGTCTAAAATGTAATGCATTTAAATACACAATAGAATTCAACACAGTCCAAAGTTATAATTTTATTGGCATTGGTCCTCTTTTCTTAACATTAAACAAAATTTAATATCATGTTTATTATATGATGTTATGGAATATAGTCATCATTTTTGCTGTATTATGTTAAACTAAACAATCCCCAGCCTGAGCTGCATGTCCATTAAAATTCATAGATAATTACTTTATACATGACAAGTAAATTATCGAATTGGATCATCACTATTGGGAAGAAATAAAATACACTCTGATTTGGTTCTAACAACCATCTCTTTTAGTCACATGAACTGCATACATCGTGATTCACAATTCAATGAATATATAAAGATATCAAGATATACATTATGGGCCCAACCTCCATTTCCATTATCATTATCCAATAATTCAAATCTTTTCAGGTTTAATAGTACCTTTACACGTGGTAAAACACTCTCAATTGACATTAATATGATGCTTTTCAATAGGGATATGTGAAAAACCAACTAATAATAATGGAACACATGGTATGATTGTCATGTGATGAAATTGGACCCATAGTGTTGAATCATAACATAATATTCCTCCAATTCAGCAACATAATTTCAGTTTTCCTCAATTTAGATACATTTTATCTATTATATCCCAATAGTACCACTAGTTGTAAAAACACAATGCCCTAATTTCATAACTCATAACATTTGTACACACCCTAGTAGACATATAGAATTAACATGATGACTCATATGTTTCGATGACATGTTTTGTGGTAGATCCTACTATTAATAGTCTTTATCATTTTCTATGTGTTATAAAAAAATGTTTCCAAAATATTGTAGTCATCCATACTAATGTTTCATGTCACTCCACAATGTGATTAATATCATGGAGGTTCTTCAATAGGTTATAATGACAATAATTTATAATAAAATATTTTTAACATTTTTCCAAATCAAAACAATACATTGATAGCATTGGAGGTTGTTTTATGGATTATTTTGTTCGCTAATAGCTATGTAATAATTCAATAACAAATTAAAATTATAAATATAAAAATTATTTAATCCCATTTGAATACTGAATTTTTATTCTATCAATGTCAACCTTACTCATTGTAATATTCATTTAATAGACAATAATATATAATGGATACCATAATGAAATTTATGGGATAAAAAATGAATCTACACAAGGGGTGACTATCATGGGAAAAACATGAGGCATAATATGAGATCAAAATCATATATAAATATATATCCTAGAATATATAAATGTGTCTATAACATTAAAATGAGACATTAATAAGAAAATAACCATTTTTAAACATTAAGGTACCATAATACATGTTGGTCATGTTATATACCATGTAATAATAAAAGAGGTGTGAAATATAGATTAAGTGTTTGCTGTAATGGACCAGACCCTCCTGGTCAATTATTTTTCCAAAATTCTATGTGTTGGGGTGTTATGGACTAATCAATCAGTCCCACCCATCAGCTCCAAAGATCATCTCCACTGACGAGCTTCACTTATCAGGTCCACTGATCAGCTCCACACATATGCTTCACTGACCAGCTTCATAGATCAGCTTCACTAATTAGCTTTAGAGATCAGCTTCACAGATCTGTTTCACATATCAGTTTCACCAAATCAGTTTCACAGATCAGTTTGACCAAATCAGTTTCATAGATCGGTTTCACCAAATCAGTTTAAAAGATCAGATTCACCCAATCGGTTTCACAGATCGGGATCACCAAATCGGCTTCACAGATCGATGTCACCAAATTGGTTTCATAGATCTTTTTCACTGAATTGGTTTCACAGATTGGTTTCACCAAATCAGATTCATAGATCGATTTCAACAAATCAGTTTCACATATCAGTTTCACTGATCAGCTTTAGAATATCTGCTTCACAGGATCAGATTCTCCCAATCAGATTCACCCAATCACCTCCACTGATCGGTTTCAACTACCAATCTCACAAATGTTCCATAGAGGTGTGTTAGGATATTCCTTCCCCGGTTTTTCCAGAAATTCTACTTTTATGTATTTTAAACTTTTTAATGTGGTTAAAATAATTTTTTATCACCATAAACAATGTTTTAAATCCCCTAAGAGTGGGGAGACCCTCATTGGACCCGTTTTCCTCTCTTAAATTAAATCCATTACTACACAATTGTTTTGGAGACCCCTTCGGTGAGAATTATTAAATAAACTATTAATTCCATCGTGTGTAACTACATAACTGCGAGGTGAATCCATGATCCAATTTTAAAGCCGCTCAAGATCCTCATATCCCCTAACTCCAGGATATCACCTTTTTGGTCACACGATAATTATTTCTTCCCAGATGGTATATTTTCCTTCTTCTCCTTGGTGTGTTTGGAGTCCCCCTTCTCAAGGCGAGTGGTGCACCCATGTTGGAGCCTTTATTGCTCATTCTTATAATCATCTGACTTCCTCCCCTACTTGTTGCGCTCCCCAAATTTTTACTTCCAGGAGAAAAATGATGATATTGGATCATTCAGGTAGGACTTTTCCTTCATCTCTGGGAGGAACAGTTTGGGATAAACCTAACACTGAGATGGGGGGGGGGGAATCAGTGTTGGGAACATTTAAAACAATTTCAAATTTTATCCTTATACCTATTGACTTGTAAGGATCTAGATTCTATTATTCTCTTTTCGCTGTCATATGCAATAATTGAAAGTAGTAAAAATATGCACACAATATTTTTTCAAGGTTAATTACTCAGTAAGAGTAGTTATGTCTTTTTCATTCATGGATATGGCCAGTTCATGGATTCACCACTATTAATTGATTTGCAATTACAATGGAGTGGCTAGGAAAACAATCTTCTAGTTAGTGTGAGTCCCTATACTTAGAGGGGGGTAAAAAACAATCCTCTTCCCTGGACTAGTGATGACCTAACCCAAATTGCAGCCTCTAGATGGTTCTTTATACACCTTATGGAAATAGTCTTCTTCCTTCTTCAAAATCTAGGTTCTACTTCTGATCTTCTTCAGTGCTCTTCACTTGATTACAACCATAGCAGTAGGCACACAATTCATTAGGTCTTCTTCTTTTCTTCTTCACTAATGCAAAACTAGTTGCACTAGGATTTATTCTTCTTCTTTAGTGTAATAACAGAATTCACTAACACATCTTCTTCTTTTATAGTGAGAATCGCATATACCAATGTGATTATTCAGGAAATGAAGATCGTCTTACTTGGCATTATAAGGGTGAATTGTTTTCTTCTTGTTCATATACGCATGTGATCATGCATATGACATTATATTGATCCTTTTATTCCCTTTCTTTCTTCTTATTCTTTATACATGTGTGCAAATGTGATTTTGATTCTTTATTTAAGTCACTTCACGTGTCCATGTGCATTCATGTAAGCATGCCTTCTCTTCTTCTTCTTATTCATGTGTGAAAACCCTTAATGAGTATTGTTCATTAAACACACACACACATGACCTCTTCCTCCCCTTTATTTTCATTCTTCCTCTAACTCTAGATTAAGGTGTTTTTGTGTGTTTCTTCAAACCCGAATGGGTAAAACCCTATCTCTATGCAAGTTACTAATCAAGGCCTCTTCTTCCTCTTTCTCTTCTTTTCTTCTCTTATAATTAGTTAGGGTGTTTCCTTAGGTTAATACGCATGAATCATCATACTCAAATGGGTATAACCCTTCCTTTTGTGAAAATGTTTTCTTCAAGGCCTTAGGATTCTTCAAAAAATAAACATGGGTCTATTAAACACCAACTTCCCCTTACTTAGACCCTCCTTTACCAAAACATGAGCCCCTGCATATAGTAAAATAAATATGAAAATTGGAGGGTGTTCACCTTTCTTTGTGAATCCATGTTGTCCCACGAGACTCTTTATGAGTGTGCAGGAATATCCTTCAATTAATCGAGAGAGTAGGGTATGGAACTGTCTTCGCAAATCACAACAAGTGTGCGATTTCACCAATTTCTTAGTCGTGGGGTTTCCTTCACAAAAACACCATGAAGGTTTGGGTAAACCTATCGTGTGTTTTATGATTTCTTTGTCACACAAGGGAGTGCAGATCTTATTTTTTATCATGAGGCTCTTCACGAGTGTATGGAACATGTTGAAGGCCCCAAGGACACAATTTTTTTCGTCAAAGAATGAGCTATATTTTTGGAACAAAATAACTACAAGTATTGTTGATCAGCTGCACTTCTATTATTATGATCCTCCTTTTATGGGCAAGGGGATCCCCACCTCTCTATTTAAAAACAGTGTGATAGGCCGCGGGAATCATCTTTTGAATTCCATGAATTTCAGGTGTTTGAAATCTTCAAACGTGCAGGTAAATATATATTGATATCCTTGCATTTTTTCCACTTCAACGTGGGATACTATCTTCATGCATGGAGTCAGGATTCTGTGCAAAATTCTAGTGAATGAATATCACATGGATCCCCCATGTATATTTGATGGAAATTAAGTTCTTGCAACTTTGTTTGCTTTGACATCCATTGAGATATTCGTAGGCATGTAATACATAGATTGTATACAGGGTCTCGGTTTAATCTAGTAGCCTTCATGGTGCCGAAATGATCCTTTGTTGATAGTCATAGATTTTTCATGGTGATCAAGCTTCTTCTCTGGTGAGTTACAACAGTGCTGGAAAGTACTGAATGTTGAAGACGATGGCGCGGCTGATTCAAATCCATGGGACAATCAGACGACTCAGATTCAAATTATATGGGATCCAGATTAGATGAGTATCAGAGATTGAATGATAATATTTCGTGGTTGATCGGATGGTCGACCGAGATGCGGGTTGAGATGAGCATATGAGATTCCATATGTATTGTTAAAATGTTGTCCCACATTTAAACATGCAGAGTGTTTCTCACAGTTTATCAATCATCTCATCCCGAACATAGCTCTGAAATCTCCTCTCCACCCTTCGGTGTCTCCCTGCACCAGTTCTCTAAGGGCGCACTCGGTGCCCCCCTATGCATTCTATGGGTGCGGTCACTGGTTGATCACCATGAGCACACTCTGGCGGGCTTATACATGGCCCGCATATGCCTCTTGCACGTTCGCTCTGCCTAGGCTTCCCCATGGGCGCAGTCAACCCACTATGGTCCCGCATGTGCCTCGGGTTGAGGCTTGGGTAGCCACTCATATGCTGGCCCCATTTATTTTAATAATCCACAGAATAAATACATAATAGAAAACAATGTATACATAAATTCATGGAAATATTTGAACAAAAATCAACCTCATGCATGGGTACCACCATCAAGTGCCAGGTTATTCCACTCCCTTCTTTTTCTCTCATTCCATTTTTGGATTATTAAATCCAATGTACTTAACTCATTCTAAAAAAGGATGCTAGCTCAATGTTGTAAACATTGTATCACACATGATACACGTTCTCTGATCATTCATTGTCAGCGCATCAATCGCCTAATTTTCATTCTCTATTTCTCTAAGGAGTTTGTCTTGAAGCATCATTGACATTCTTTTTCCTAATTGACAACAAATACAAATCAATTAATAATTTTTTCCCAACAATCTCCCCCTTTGTATTTGTTGGCAATACCCAAGCTTCTAAATGAATTTGTCAAGGTGAGTCTTCATTTCCCTCAAATATTCATTTTTCTTTTATCCCCCTTATTGACTTGAAATACAATGTTCATGTTAGAGAGGGTATAATTTCAATCTTAAGAAGTGTTCCATCAAACATTTCACTCTAAGTTTACATGAGTGATGTGCAGTGTAGAAAACAAGAGGATTTGATTTATACAACAAATCATCCATTCTCCACTGATCATGTCACCTCATGAGATGAGAACTCGGGAACTTTACATCAAGGGGTTTCCACATTAATTTTAGTCTTAGGATAGTTAAAGTGATATGAAATAATCAACCTGAAACTCCTGAACTTACTTCAATAAATGGATAAAAAATATTCAGGTGTAATTGACAGAATAAGTGACCTTGGATCACGTTCAATCTCTTTATTTCACTAACTAATTCAGTTACTCCCCATTTGAGAAATAATATTTACTTTGACTAACCAAGGATGATAGATTAGGAAATGAAAATCCTTTTCCAATGACATGATCTTCAAACAAAAATTCAGAGTAATTGAATTTTGATATCAACTAATGTTGAAACTGATTGAGATAATGACCCTGGTAGCTTCTTCATGTGTCTCCCGCTTAAGGGAACACTTCTCACCATTTATTCCCAAAATCCCCCCCCGAGATCCAGATTCACATTCAATTCCATGTATGATAGGGAAAAATAAAATACTGAATGATTTAAGGTAATAAGGTAGATCCTTTTGTTCCATAAATGTGAACAAGAAGGATCATATAATCTTCTCAACCCAGATGATCCATTATTTACACATTCACAACTGATCTTCAATGCTGACTGTGATTGTGTGGACCTCATTATTTCTTTCATCTCATTGTGTGTTGATATTATTTATTCAAGGGCTTTCAAAGCACTAGAATCTCCTGGTGTAACTTTCATATTTTTTAGGATTTTTGTTAGGATAGAGTAAATTCAACAAATAATTTGATAGTATGACCATCCTTTTTGAACCTCACACACAGAACTTTATTTTCTTCCTGTAGAATCTTCTTTTTTCTTTCAGTGCAAGTATTATCATGTGCTAAACTTGTCTTTCTAATTATTTTCAAATCTTCTGTCCAAACCACCAAAATATTATTATGGATTGAGGTATCATGATTGGATATTATACATGGATTCTTATGAGTGTCTTCCTTCTTAGTAGTCATTTTGGATGCACTACCTTTCACCTTCATGGATTTCGAATCCAAGGACTTCTCATCTTTCCTTCTTGTAATCATCCTGGGTGAATTTTTTTTCATATAATTTATTGGATTTCTTCCCAAGGATACTTATTTATTCTTACTCAGCTATTGTGGTCTTCTTTTCTTATACGAACATGAACCATTCATATGACCACTCCTATTTCATACATCATAGATGTTATCTAACATTCCATATCTTTTTGAAATATATATATACATTTGGATCTGTGGATGTTGCTTCTTCTTCTTCTCTAAATTTATCCCCCTTGAGATGAGATTTATCTGTGCTTTTATAGTTAAGGGCATGTAGGAACCATCCAGTGCACAATGCCCAAATATATTACGACAGCATCATTGACAAAGAAAACCTTGCCTTCTTCACATCTTCTTTATAAGGATAATAAATCTTATTCTTGGTATGTTGTGCTTTATGTGGAGAGATATCATCCACAATCTTTCTCCTTCCCACCATATGCAGGGTTGTAGGTTTCTTTTCACTTATATTTATCCATACATGTTTAGAATTTTACTTCCAACCCTTAGTTTTTATAGACACCAAAAAATTATTACAAGTTTGTATGGATTGCACCTTTACTTTCTCAGCTACTTTTGATCGATCAATGAGTGAAGACATGATATTCTTACCACATGTTTGAGGTTGTTTGATAGTAGAATCCTCCATTGAGCATTGAATACTGGTAGAAAATATTTCCTTCTTTTATAGAGACTCAATACGTGTCTTATCAAGATTGGTAAACATAGCTTCCAATTCAAGAAATCTAATATTGATGATGAATTCCTAGCCATCAATCGAAGACATATTCTCTTCACAATCCTTCTTTTAATCGTTCAACTTCATCTTCGTGCATCATTACATGGTTTTGAAACAAAAAGTCATGTTCTTTGATCTTCTTGTAGCTTTCTTCCTAATATACCTCCTTCAAATCATTGATCCTTTTCATCTCATCTTCAAGTGCATGCATCTTCTCTTATAGAGTCTTGTTGAATCAATATTTCTCTTCAACATATTTGAACTACTTTGAAGAACTTAATTCAAATCCCCCCTTTGTTGCTTCAAAGCCTCCAACCTGACCAGAGAGATTTAAACATTCGACAATTTTTGCTTGTCATCCTTACTCAAAGCATTTATTTCTTCTTATAGTTGAGTGATATTTTCCCACATGCAATGAAATACTCCAAAAAAAAGATGTACTCTCTTCATGAATACCATGAAAATCATTCTTAATCTATCAACTGATAATTCATGAGATGTTTTAGATTGATAATCACCACGTGTGCCAGCATTTTCATCATGAGATTAATTTCCAAATGTAATAACACATACCTCCTTATCATTTGAGGCAGGAAGGATATCCATCTTCTTAGTGGAATATTTAGCCACAATGCACTAACACTTATGCTTCTTTTATTAGCGAGAATCTCATATATCAATGTATTTATTCAGGTAATGAAGATCAGCTTACTTGGCATCATCAGAGTGAATTCTTTTCTTCATGTTCATGTATGCATGTGATCATGCATATGAAATTAGGTTGATCATTTTATTTCCTTTCATACCTATTCTCCTTTATACAGGTTTCCACACTTGATTTTTATTTTCTGTTTGAGTCACTTCATGTGTGCTTGTACGTGCATGTAAGAACACATTCTCTTCTTCTTCATCTTGTGTGAAAACCCTTAATGAATATTTTTCTTTTAATACACACACACACATGAAATCTTCCTTATCATTCTTTTCCTTCTTCCTCTTACACTAGTTTGGGGTGTTTGTGTGTGATTCTTCAATCCCGAATAGGTGAAACCCTTTCTCTGTAAAAGTTACTACTTAAGGAATCTTCCTCATCTTTCTCATATTTTCTTCTCTTAATCATAGTTAGGGTTTTTCTTTAGGTTTATATTCATGAATCATCATAACCGAATGGGTATAACCCTATTGTGAAAACTACTTCTTCAAGGCCTCATGCTTCTTCAAACAATGCACATGGGTGCATTCAACACCTAATGCCCCATTCAGTGACTATCCATTACCAAAACTTGAACCCCAACAAATATTAGAATAAATATGAAAATAAGATAGTGGGAACCATTCTATGTGAAACCAAGATAGCCCACAAGTCGCTTAATGAGTGTTCACGAATCACCTTCAAAGAATCGAGATAGTAGTGCATGGCACTATCTTCACAAAGCATAGAAAGTGTGTGATTGCACCAATTTGTTAGCCATAGGTTTTCCATCACAAAAACACCATAAGGGTTTGGGTAAACCTATCGAGTGTGTTATGATTTATTCATCACACAATGGAGTGTAGATCCTCTTCTTCTTTTTCTTGACTCTTCAAGAGTGCATGGAACTTGTTGAAGGTCTACGAGACACAGCTTTCTTCTTCAAATATTGTTCTCTATTTTTGGAACATATGAACATCAGGTATTGGTGATCAGCCACACTTTTATTCTCAGGATACTCCTTTTATAGGCAATAGGATCCCCTCCTCTACTTTCATAAACTGTGTGAGAGGCTGTGGGAATCGCATTTCAAATGCTCGGAATTTCTGGCGTTTCGAAATCTTCAAACCCATTGGTGAAGATATTCCGATATCCTCAGTTTGTTTCCACTTCAACGCGGGATCCTAACTTCTTGCGTGGAGTCGTGATTGGGTGAAAAATTCTCAAGCATGAATCTCGCACTAATCCTCCATGTATCTTAGATGAAAATTAATGCCTCACAACTCAGTTTGATTTTCCTCCTTTTAGATAATCGAATGCATGAAAGAATTATATTGCATGCATGGTCTCAGTTCAATCTAGTAGACTTCAAAATTCCGAAATGATCCCTCGTTGATAGTCATAGGTTGTTCATGGTGACTGGGCTTCTTCTCCGGTGGGTTAAAGTGGTGTAGGCATGTGCTGATGGTGGAAGACAATGTCACAGCTGATTTAAATCCACAAGAGGATCAGATGGCTCAGATTCAAATGTATAGGGTGCCCAATCAGATGAGCGGAAGAGATTGAATGATCAGATTCCACGGCTGATCGGATAGTTGACCGAGATACCAGATGACATGAGTGGATGAGATTCCATCGGCGTTGATAAAATGTTTCCCCACATCCAAACTCAAGGAGTTTTTCTCACGGTTTATCAATCATCTCCTCCCGAATATAGCACAGAAATATCCACTCCCCCCTGTGGTGTCGCCCCACACCTGTTCTCTGTGGGCATGCTATGCACCCACCTATACTTCTTGTGGGAACAGTCAAGGGTTGATCATTGTAGGTGCACTTCTCTGGAAATATACATGGCCCGCACATGCCTCTTGCGAGCTAGCTCGGCCTAGGCTTCCCCATGGGCGCGGTCAACCCCCTATGGTCTAGCATATGGCTCAGGTTGAGGCTGGGGTAGCAACTCATGGGATGGTCCCATTCTTTTTATTAAGCCACATAATAAATACATAGAAGAAAACTATGTATACAAAAATGCATGGCAATCTTTGAACACAAATCAACCTCATGAATGGGTACCGCCATTAAGTGCCACATTATGCCACTCCCTTCTTCTTCTTATTTTTCATTTTGGATTATTACATCCAATGTACTTCACTCATCCTAAATAAGGATACTAGCTCAATGTTATAAACATTATATCACACATGATACATGTTCTTTGATATTTCAAGTATAGTGCATTAATCATTTGATTTTCATTCTCTTATGCATCCTATGGGTGCAGTCACAGTTTGATCATCGTGCGTGAACTACTGTAGGCTAATGCATGTCCCGCACATGCCTATTGAGAGCTGGATCTACATATGCATCCCTGTGGGTGCAGTCGAACACCTGTGGTCTTTCATGTTTCTCGGGATAAGGTTTGGGTAGCTACTCATGGGCTGACCCCATTATTTTTAGTAATCCACATAATAAATACATAGTATAAATCTATGTATTCAAAAATACATGTCAGACTTTGAACAACAATCAACCTCTTGCATGGGTACCACATTCAAGTTCCATGTTATGCCACTCCCTTATTCTTATTTCTTTTCTTTTTGGACTATTAAATCCAAAATACATCAGTCATCCTAAAAATGGATGCTAACTCAATGTTGTATACATTATATCACACATGATACAAGTTTTTGGATCTTTCAAAGTCAGTGCATCGATCTTCTGATTTTCATTATCTATTTCTCTTAGGAGTGTGTCTTTATCCAACATTGACATTCATTGTCATTATTGACAACAAATACAACTCAATTACTAATGATTTCCCAATAGTCTCTCCTTAGTGTGTATCATGCGAGGTGGGTATGATATTATTTCTATTAGGATGGATGAAACCAAACCTTAATAAAGATAAAAATGGGATTTAAAAGAATGAAGGTGGAGTGCTCAATTTTTATATTTTAATCTTTATCCTTGATTATGTGTTGTTAATTGTACGGGCTTATTCCTACTAAAAATCATGGATGTTGGTGGTCTTTTCTTGTGCACTAATGAACCTCTATTTTTCTGGATATTAATTTTATTGAATGGGTGTAACATTGAAACTAGTTAATCAGGTAAACTCAGTTGATTAAATGGATTCCTAGGGAATAATATTCCTTTTTGATCACCCTCATTAACCAAACGAAAACAAGGAAATTAATGAATAGAATATTTAAATTTGACAACTCCATTGCTCTGTTATGGTGATGTTGATGTTTGATTCTTGGGAAGTGACGTGGATGGGGATAATATCCTCTATTGTGGTGCAGTTGTTGGTTTTTGGATCTGAGGCTATATGGGGATGTATGGTGGTGCTTGGTTTGGATCCAATAATTATAGGGATCTAACGGACCCCTTTTTTGATGAGTTATTACAAGAGAAACTGGTGTGAATGATTCCTTTGTGTTTGGATGTCTTCCTTTCCCTGGCTTGTGGTTATTCCTATTTTTTCCCAATAGTGCAGAGTTTATTTAAATGGAATTACTTGAATATGAAAACATGGGTGTGTTCAATGGGGAATTGTATTTTGGGAATGATTTGTGACTGGTTTGTGGCTGTTATGCTTCTTATGAATGAATAGTAATGAGGGTTCTTGTGTATGGACAGGTTTTGGAAACCCAAGGCTATGATTAATTCTTATTACCAATATATATAATTATAGTTCTTATGTTTATTATTTATGCCCCACCAATGTTAATCCCTTCATTTCGAACACCCACATTTCATGGGGGAGGGTATTTTTCCCAAAACTCCTATGAGTGGATGGTTATTAGCTCCTTTTCAACTCCCTTTCCTGGGTAGCCCAAGATCCTTTGGGAAGGTTGTGATGGCCTGAGGTCCATTATAGCCTTTGATTCTTCTGGTAGAGAACATGGTTGTGGTTGGTCCATGTGTGTGTGGGAGGTTGTTTTCCAGGTGTCTTTGGGATGAGGCCCAGTTGTATTTGGGCATTGATGTAGTTTTTTGGACCTCGCTGTGTGCGGGATGTGTGGTAGTGATAGCCAAGTTGTTTTTGGGAGGGATGTGTGCTTGTGGTATCCCAATTGTGTGCGGGCAGGGTATGGTAGTGGTATTGCAGTGAGGATTTTGGGAGAGGTTTGACATGTAAGATGTCCTTAATAACTAGTGGAAAAGTTGAACGGGGGTCCCAAATATCAATGTGCTATTAAAATTACATTACTTTACATGTGTTATTTGGGGAGTGTACATTGGTAAGGTTTGGGTGTATAGTTTCTTGGCTAGGTGCTCTGTTTATCTCATTTTCTCATGGGGCATTAGAAAGCCTCCCCTCTTGTGAACGAGATCCTTTGGTCTTCCCTACTAAATATACCTGTATACTCAACCTATGTATATAAACTACTTTCTGGTTTCCATGAGGAAATCAGGGAATGTACGGGACCGTACTAGCTTGGATGTTGGGATAGTTTCTATTGATTTTTTTTCTTTTTCTGGTACATTAATTTGGGGTTTTCATGTACTTTTGTTGAATCTACATTTTAACATGCACATGAGAATCGTTTTATTTTGGAATTACATATAACATAATATTTTCTGTTGTTGATATTTACTATATTATCTCTCAATCTTATAAAAATGTGGTAATGCCTTCCATTTTGTGTGTGATTCTATACCCATGGTGCTAGTCGCCACTTTGGGACCTATTGAAGGAGGGTCTCGGGGGTCATTATCAATCCTTCAACTAAAATAAGGAAGAGTATGGAAATCTACTGTCCCTTCTCCCATATTGGTGTAGGTGGGTCGTGACATTTACTATATTAATTGGAAAAATATCTCAGTGTAACCATTGAATTTGATAGTTATGGTGTTCCCGATTGATCATATATCACAATAATACATTTCCAAATTAACTATAGAGAATATATAACTGGTTATATCTAAATTCATTTTTCACATAACTTTTTATGGGCTTGAAAAATTTATAATTTTAAATCAATATGAATTTTATTTGTGCTTACATAATGGAAATGACAAATCTATATATTATAATTACATCTATATAAATATAAATTAAAAAATTAGTATAGTTATTAACAATATAAACATTGAGGCATGGGAAATCAGAAAATGATTTCATTAATATAATGGGTTTACAATGTTTTTTATAGAACATGATTAATGTTATAGAATGAATATCTCTCAAAAAAGTTATATTAAAAAAATAACCATTTTAGTTCACACTAACATTTAAATTATTGGATAAAAATTACTTATTTAATGAGGTGGTGGAAAATAATCCAATATAATAAGTATTTCTTTCTAAACATATAAGATCAATCCTAAAGAGCTTCATAGAATAGATTAATTAAATAATAAGAGATAGTGATGAGATAATTATATTGGGATTGAACTATTCAACTGGGTTGGACACTATTTATTACATTGAGAAGAGAATTGTATATTATTAATAAAATAAAACCTATGGATTTATAAAAATTGTAAAATAAACTAAAATTTGTTCACCGATCGATTTGGATCAGGTATTCTGATACATAGATTTTTTTACATACTTATTTGACATTTCATTATCAAATATCATTTCATTATATTATTTTTCTGGCAGGAAAACAATGTTACTAGAATATAATTTCAAAATTATTCATGGGAATGTTATTTATATGTTTTTTGAAGTAATTCTATTTCATTAAGATATATTATATTAATAAAATAACTTATTTTTACATGTATTCCTTGAATTTTAAAAGAAAATCATCATGGAATATTTATTAATTCATATAAAATTTTAGAAACCCAAAATAAATTTTTTATATTCAGATAAGAAAAATTATTTTATAAATTCGTCAAGATTTTACACAAAACATATTTTGGAATTATGATTTTGTATATAATGTTTATTTTTAAAAATTAAATTCATTTATATGATAAAACAATATTATAAATAAAAACTAAATTATTATAGAAAATTAATATTTTAAAGAATCAAAATACTTATTCACATTAGGTATTTATAAATTTTAAAATATCATATATATTGGTTTATAAAGAGTATATGAATAAATAATAACATAATTATAGCATTATTATATTACATCAAAATTTATTTTTTAGACTCATATTATTATTCTATTGAAGATTATTAATATTCTAATTTTTATATGCAATTCACATCACAATGTTCATGTAGTGGTTTGGTATAAATCAAATCATAATAGACACATTCCCCTTAAAACCGTAATTTTTTTTCACCATTCAAAACCTGATCATTATCTACTTGAAATACCGAGTTTCAAAAATTTCCATGATAATGTATATCATATTCCTGAAATGTCTATTAATTTTTCAAATGATCATGGAATTGTGATCAAAAGATAAAATTCTATCCTATGGAGTTCCCTATAATATTTTCCCTATTTGAAAGTGTTTGTCAACATATACTACTAAAAGATTTTATCATATAAATTATTAAAGGATGAGATATTTTAATAAAAAAATTAACTATATTTATAGTCTTTATGATGAAGATATATATTGTAATATATGAGTTCTATTATCTGTAATGAAAATTTATATATCATACATTATCTCAATTATTAAATTTCATCCATGATATTTATGTCATACCAAAATAAAAATTAGGGTATTTATCCTTAGTTTCTTATTTAATATACCAATTTTCTTCTCCAAAATTTTAATGGATTTATAAGACATTCCTAATTCTTGTTTTCTTATTTCTCAACACTTGTTCACTTGAATCTACATAATTAAATGATTCTTATTCATCTGATATATCATGTTCAAAATCCACTCCATGTGATTCTATTATAATAATTGGGCACAATATATTGATTATTAATCGAGAATCATTGAATAGTTTGTGTAAATTTTATAAAATTTGAGTCTTTGATAACTTGTACGAAACATCTCTAACACAAATTAGATTAAAAAAGGCCTTATCATCCATGGACATGGTTTTACAATATTTTAAAATATTATTACTACATTCAATATTGATATTTTGGGTAATACATGATCCCTAACATGTAATTCTATATCCTTATACTTTTTTGATGGATAATATTTATTCTATACTAAGTCTCCACGATATGTTTCTAGATCACATATATCTTCTCTATAGTATCTATCATAGTGTATGATCCCAAAAAATCCCAATATAACATTACCCTTTAATATTCAACTTCAATACCTTTTCCAATATATTTATTCATGTGTAATTACTTGAATAAATAAGCATATACTATTGTTAAATGGGAAATCAAATTTTTTAAAATAATAGTCCCAACTTCATTTTATATAATCTAATCTACCACATTATATGTCTTCTATTATTTTAATATACCTCTCAGGCATACCTTTAGTATGAGAGTGATAGGTTATACTGATGTTTATATCTATATTCAATTCATTTTGGAGGCTCCAAAATAACATTAAATTATATCTTGGATCATAGTATTAAATATTATACACTGGTGCACTATAAATTCTAAGCACATTTTGAATATATATTTTTTCAATATTCTGATGGGATAAATGCTATCATTTAGAGATAATATATAAATACTTTTAATTTTTCATTAATTACCCTATGGAATTGTTTATCATGTATAAAATAACTAGAATAATAAAAATGTAAATAGGGACGTTTTCCATCATCTATATAGTCATATTTAGTGGTTTCTTCCCTTTATTTGGAAATTGTCAATACACCTTTACATTTTAACATACGATACATTTTATAGTGTCCTCATCAATATCCCATTTCATATTATCGTGATAATAATTATATCAGTAATATATTTGAATTTTTATTTCACTATATTTATAGGGAATGAATTTATGTGAGGATCATAAATAATACCGTTCTTGGACTACATAAAATATGGGATATATTTTATTTTACCAAAACATTATAATCTATCTTGATCAAAAAAATTAACAGATGATACTTCATATTTTTCACATCTGATGTGTTATTTTATACATTTTGATTGTCTCTTTGGGATTTTCTGATTTTCATTAATAATTGTGATTAATAAATCATTTGGTATAGGGTTTCTTGATTTCACATCCCATATAAATTCCATGTTCATATTTACCAAGTCCTTAATAAATGTATTTCCATTAATAGTTATCGATATAATAGATTCATAAAATTTCCTAGTCAATGGGTCAATAAAATCATTTATTTTCCATGGTGATTATAAATGTACCAATCTAAGTCAATTAGAATCTTCATCCTACTCCTTTGTCTCATGTTCAATTACATCTTGGTAAATATAAACTTTAGAGTCTGGTGTATATAATATATTTTATAATTTATTCTATAATGCTACTATTTGTATTTGATTAATAAAAAGATAATTTATTCTTTCTATCAACCATATTAATGATAATTTAATTTATGTGGATTCTAATATCAACATTCCTAGGAAATAACCTTATCATTATTTAAAATTGAACATATATGGACCATTAAGAATTCATCAATAAAAATGAAAAAACATTCACCATAAAATGTAAATATATTTATAACATTACTAACAAACTTATTATTTAGTTTATGGAAACATTTTTCACTATTTTATCAAGATTAATTTTACTCCATTTTAGGATAGCATCTTTGGTGTATTATAAAGTTATAATTTTTGCTCAATTACCCTATAATGTATTTCTCGAATAAGAAAACTAACAATATCAATCATAGTGATTGGAGGAGACCACTATTTTAAAACATTTTGCTTTTATGTATCATCTTATATGTCATTATTGGTTACGATGTGTCCAAATAATGATACTTTTTTAATTAAGAACTCACATTTACTGAATTTTAAAAATTGTTTTCTTTATTTATTGTTCGTAATATGGACCTGAGATAATCCTCATGCTACTTAATACTTTTTAAATTTATCCTATCTTATATAATAAATTACACTACAAATTTATCTGGACATCCAAATAAAACACTAATAATAAAATCCATAAATATTACATAAGCATTAGTCAAGAAAAAAGCCTAAAAATAATCATATTGACCATATTTCGATTATAAATAAGTCTTGGGAAATTTAATTTTTCCACCCATAACTAATGAAACATAGATCAGTGGAAAATTGTGGAGATAAATTGGGCCTCATGATTCTAGTAAAAAAATATTTCCATGGAACATGGAATTCTTTCATCAATGTGATCCCATTATGTTCTCTACAATTAATTCATTACCCCATTTCTCCAGCCATCATCTTCATGAAGTGAACTTCTAATCCCTAAAGAGAAACACTCTATTGAATAAAACACTTCTCCAAATAGTCAGGAATATTCGTCGTTAATTTCCTAGATCACCTTATACAATTTTATATGGGGTATTAAATATATATTTAGATATTTTATTGAGATCAGTTAAAAACTCTACCTCACCGTTTTTTGGAGGTATATGTAATTAATTAAGTAATAAATGGATGTATTTCCAAATGATAGATATATATCAAATATATTTAATTTCATTTTCATACCCTTATTTGCGGATCATTTCTATAAAGAAGGTAAAATGATGTGGTTTTTAATATGATCATGGTTTTTATGACTCTTTAATTAAGACTAGTACTTGATGTCCCTTCAAAATATAAAATATATCCCTAAATTTGTTGATAATATTGACATTATACATTGATATCCAATTCAACACAATTATTTCACCAAATTCACACATTAGAATGACCACCATGACTTAAGAGATATTATACTCAAAAAATTTAATAGGGGAATATCCTAAAATCCTTAATTCTAGGATAGTTTCTATTGATTTTTTTACTGAAAATACTACCACAAGAATGCAGGGTTTAATTTGATGTTCCTTTGAAACCTAAATGAAATAAAATAATCTCTATAACTATGATGAAACATTGTACTTATTATCTCAGAGGGCCCAATTACTATAGATTACACAACACTATTCAAATTCATGAATTATGAAATCATGACAGAAAAATCCTTTCTTTGATACATTGAAATTTTCCAGGGTTGATGGTAGTTTCCCTATATTATTTAATAATTTGAGAATTAGTTATAAAAATTACTACTCAACCAATATTTGATGAATTATTCTACATTCCTTACTCCGACCTTCTTTAATTCATCATTAGAATTCATATTTTGAATGTTTTCATTCATTGAATTTTTTTATCTACATTTCCATCTCTTCCATTCTCATATCACTCTCCACTTCACAATGTAAAATTCTCATAATTATTCTTCCCATACATGATACACACATATATTTTTTGATTATTTCTTATAATATCAAGATCAAAAAACTTCCAAAATTTTACATTTATCATATCATATTATAATTTGGTCCATGAGGCCACTATGGATCTCTAAAATGATTTCACACTTTTCTAGCACACTATACTAATTCTTAATAACTCTTATGTATTGGAATTTCTGAACATTCTAAAGATTTGTACTTAGTACACCAAATAATTTATCGATATTACCTTTAAGAATTAACTTATCATAATGAATTATAGAAAAAGTTCATAATTAGGGAAAAAAAGATGGATGTTGTTTGGGGATCCTCCCCAATAATGGTGGTGGTCGATATAACAGTCTCTCCCATAAGGTGGGAGAGGTACCTCCAATGTCATTTTAGGGTTCTTCTCGCCCCTTCATTCTGTTATCATTCAATGATTTACTTACCTATTTCAATCAAGTATCACTCAACACTAATATCCCATATATTTTTAGTGTTTTTCTAAATCTTTCGATCATGACATCGATTTCCAACGTGGCCTCAAATATTCTTAATATCACATTTTTTCATGATTTAATTGGAACCACCCCATGGTCGAATCAGTTTATAGGTATATTAGGTATTTTATTGGATTTCAGGAATAAGAAATGATAGGTATTCTCAATTATAGGAACATTATGATATGTTATTCTTCAAAGGAAGACTTCATCAATGCTAGATCCAATTGGCCTCATAGCTTCAAAAAAATCAGTTTTACATCATTACGTGGAATTATGACATACATATGAAGTACAAAATCCCAAAATTTGTAATTTGGGTTAATTTCTCTGAGGTCGTATTACCTCATCAAAATTTATGTATAATACGCATGCTTGGGAAACTGGTTCATATGAATTTATACAATGACTATATAACTAGATTAGTTAGACAACCTGTTTAACCTCACATTGGTTTGGATGTTTATGTATCAATGATTCCAATAGAGATAATTTGGATTTTAATGGAATATGAATTATGAAACAAGTGGTATTTGTTTTTCAAATGAGGGGTTGATTTTTGTTCTTTTGGAATGAAGTTAGGTCACTCAATGCATGTCTATAGGTGAGGGTCCAATAACTCTGATCAACAATAGAGTGATGTTTCAAGAGGTAATAACAATGGAATGGAGTTGAGTTTTGGTGAATGTAAGATTAGTAAGATTTAGTTCGCTCATTATATAATGCATGTAAATGATAAGAATGTCTAACACGAGCCTTAGGGGGGAAATCTATTAGTCGATGATTTTTTTTGGATGAATAAGAACATGGGTGATCCCACATATTCTACCTTTTAAACTTAAGGTCCATCAATAATGTAAGTTGTTTGTGTGGTTAATGTGTTTTGTTCTTCCCCTAGACAATTAATAGAGGACTCATATGGAGGGGATCTGAGATCTAACGGTGGCATCATTCATGGAGTGAACTCAATTGAGGAAAATGATGGAGGTACATGGACTCATATGTCTATATCATATATGGATTTTGTACAATAAAGAGAGGGTTATATATGAATAAGGAGTTCCCAATATCCTATTATAATATAAGTGGAACCGAACAATGTACATGGGCTAAGCCTGACAAGGGATTCTTCTGTCCAAAATTTTACTAACCGCTCTAGGGTTTTGGATGACTAGATTGGAAAAGAGATTAATGTAGTCTAACTTGATTATCTAAATGAGGAGGAGGAAAACCCCAAAGATGTATCTAGTAGTGATCAAATACGTTAACTCTATACTGATAGCAAATATGACCTTCAATGTTAAAATCATCATAATTAGAAGATAAAGAAGGGTTGGATAGAAAACAGTAAGGTTCGAAAAGATTCTTTATATTTTTTCCTACCAATTGAGAAAAGATCATCCAAATAGAAAAAAATAATGCGAAATCATATACATACAATGTTTCATGGCACATTTTTCTAATTAGAGGCCATATCCTATGAGGTAGTAACTTATAAAGGGACACTAGATGGTTTTTTGAAATAAAAATTCATGGTTCTAAAGTATAATCTGAAGCTTTTCATGCATTTGGTTGACAAAATAATGGAGGATATTTTTGATTAATTCCCCATAAGATGATCATAAGAATATTATTTGAATATTTATCTGAGTGGAAACTAATTATGAGAAATGTGGTCGGATTTAAAATCAAGACCATTTGTGGATAAATGACTTCAATTTGGGGAAGATTGAAAAAGTAGAATACTTGAAATATTGGTACTATATGTCATTTCATTTTGAATGAATTTTAAAGGATGATCTAGACACTAGGTATCATCTATTCCATTGATATTATTTAGAGATATTGATCCCAACCAGCATAAACTATCCTTGAATAATTATGTTTTTACTTTTTGTGTTTGATTTTATTAATCTGTGTGTGTTCTCACTTTTCCCTTTAATGTGTTTTGATAATAAATGTAAATTTTCTGTCATATATGACACAATACTTGTAAATATAATCTCACAACTCCCCAAAAATTATTATCATTTTTTCAATTATATAATTATCATTCACTTTTCCTATAATGTGTACAAGGAAAATACATGAGTGAAAATATTTGTTTTGAACGTCTTCCCAATCCATAGATTCAGCATCATCAATTAGATTCTTCTTCAAGATCGTTTTCCACCATTTATAAGAATATCCCTATAATAGTTATTTTCACAACATAAAATTAACTTATATAGAGTAATTCATTATGAAAAATATATTTTATATAGTATTGATTAAAGTTTATCTGACCAATTGATTATAAGTTCAACTAAAAATAGGCGATCATTGAAGAAAGAAAGGTTAAACATCATGTATTCCCCTCCTTGTTAAATTAAAAAATTTCACACTATTTTGTTTGTTATTCCTGAACTCAGATAAATGTCACACAATTATCACAAAATTTTAAAATCTATCATCTAACATACTAGGGATATTGTCATTACATAATCCATCACAATAGATATTTATACGAGTCATTTAATTAATTTCCTTGTTTCATGAAATATAATAACTAAATAATTTTTTTACAACTTTAAATATTATAATAATAATTACGAAATGAATCTTTTTAATAAAATTTACGGATGAAAGCCTTCTATGGTGTTATAGTTTAATTTTTTTTTAAAAAATATGTATTATATATATCTTTGATAACATATTACAAAAATTATATTATTAACTAAGGAATATCCCTCGGAGCGCCAATTAAGTTAATTTGTATTATACCAAAAATTATTTAATTTTTTAAATATCATGTAGACACTCGTCCACCCATTTATAAGGTGATTACCCATATGTGTCTATATAAAATAATAGTATTCACCTGCTAGTATGTAGATAATGATGAAATTGTTAGCAAACCAGACACTCCATGGTTTTCCAAAATTTAGTATATCTTCATAAATTTGAACATAAAATTACGGTGCTTAATAATTTTTTCTTTTATATATCCCTATAGTTATTTTTTAAAATCAATGATTAATTCTAAAGATACCCTAATTTTTTAGACAATAATTTTATAATAATTCCTTAATAAATTTAATTGATAATTTCAAGGAATCTTTTTATATTTTTATCATCATAACGTGGCACAAAAAAATGATGTGCATAACGAAAACATTAATATAATTATTATTTAATCCAATTTAAATAAAAATTTTATTTCTTTATTCCAACACCTCAATGAAAATTATTTTTTGGTGACATTCATCAATAGATAATGGTGATCATAAAGCACATTAAGTCATAAATAAATATAATGGAAGAATATTGATCAGGATGGATAAAACCTAAGAAATAATTTGAGTGAATTAAAATATTTATAATAAAATTAACATGTAAATGTGGATAAAACATAAAAATGCGGGACTTATATTCATATCAATAAGATTCTACACCTTAGTATTACAAAACAGTATAACTAGGTCACTAAAAAATATATCATGAAGCAATCAATAGTATTGATTATTTACATACCAAATGCATTAGATATCTTTTAAGAAAAACCATTTCTATTTTATAATTCATTTGTGGAAGATAGATCATATATAAGAATATTTCACTTCATCAATTAGCTAAGGAGAATAAATAACATGTTTAATATAAAATCAATATGTAAATATGTGTCTAAAGAAATGAATGTTTCATCATTTTTATCCCATGATTTGTTATTGGGGGGTTTATACAATGAAATAGGCAATAAATAATGATTAATTATTTCAAAATGAATACACTTGATATATAAATAGTAATATTTATTTACAACATAAAAACGGTAGGTGTGGAAAATCAATGGAAAACTTCAACATCATAACAGGTATAAAAAGTGGTTTATAGAACAATATTAATGAGAGTGAATAAGATTATATCAATATTGGGACAATAATTTAACAATTATATGTGCTGGAGAAAATAATAATATTTAAATTATAAGGCTAACTACAATATATGTACATGAATAAAAAGGGATAGGATGATAATACCTAACCTAATATATCAATTATTATACATAGTAGAGTGAATCATGATATATTGTTAGATTTATGAATGGTCTTAAAAAAGATTAGGTAAGGGGTATATGATATAGTGCTCTTATGAATGAAAGAAATGGGGGTGAAAATGGGGACATTAATATCAAATAGTGGAGAATTAATTATTATTTTTTAGATATATATCTTCATTATATGGGTATTAGAAAAGAAATTTCTTGGGCCACCATGGTTTTGGATCATGTTTTATGAAATTATGATTGATTGTTTTAAAATATTTATGTTTTGTTAACATAACATCATTTTATTAAATAATTTTTTTCAAGGGAAAATAAATATTCCATGTATAATTTATTTTAAAATGATTTTCTATTGTGAATTTTTTTTTGGAATGTCATTTTAACTCATTAAAATACAATTAACCAATAATATAACTTATTATTAAATTTTTAATCACTAATTTTAATTAATAAATAATTATTATATATTTAATATGTCATAAACTATAAAAAAACACACAATTGTGTTTAAAATATTTAGATAAAATTATTGTATTTTATAAAACACTCATTATGTACCTCGAACATAGTTATGAATTACTGAGTTAAAATAAAAAAAATTTCTTGAAATTAGAATCATAAAAAATAAATAATTAATTTTAAAAATAAAAATATTTCATATAAAATTCTCTAATTAAATGGAATCATATTAAAAATTCAATTTATGTATTTTCAAATTTCATAATATCATATGTATTAGATCAAACTGAGTATGTAGATATATAATAACATTATTAAAATATGATTATTATAATTCAAATATAATTACAAACATTTATTTTTAAAACTCCATTAGATATTTTTACAATTACAATGGTCATATAATAGACTCATAGCAACAGCCACGTAATGGTATGGTAATAGTCTGATCATAATAGTCACATTTTCCTAGAAATGATATATATAATACACCATTGAAATACCCTAACATTAAATACATCACTCAAAAAATCAGTTACATTTATAATGTATACCATGTTCTTAATTCATCTATTTCCTTTTACAGTCATTATAGTCGCAGTGATCCTCAGGGGATAATTCAGACCTATAATGTTTGAATTATTTTATTCAGTATATATTTGTGTTTATATATGTTTATTCTTCTTATATGTTATGAACTATAACATTAAATGAAGTGGAATTTTCAAATGTAAATGTAGAATTAGATGATTTATAATAGAAAATTAATTGGGAGATAAATGTTATTTAATTAATAAATGTTTTATCTTGCTGTTATATATTTTATCCACATCCTATTTATTCTAGTGGTATTAAAAATTCATATAGTATCATCATTCATTAATTATAAAATGCATATAAATAAAGATATCCATATAGAGGTATCCCCAATATATAATTCCCCTTTCAATGGGAATCTTTCAATGGTCGATGTATATTTTTAACCCCACCCCATCAATACATATATTAAACTCTTATGTTACATGCGTAGTTTTCATTTACACTCTATTTACACAATAGTCCATTAATCACATGATATTAGAAGTTTTAGAATATTATTTTATTTCAAGATTGATCCCCCCATGTTTAGAAAAATGTATCTTATTTTATTCAATTTAGAATTACATTAAATAAAAATCCTCCTTTTCACCCTTTAATTTTTATCTTTGTTGTCATTAAATCCCTCAATTATTGTCTACGGATTCTTCACATTTCAAATTAGATGGCCTGACTCGAACATATTTCAATTTGGATGACTAAAACATTTGATACCCCCATGTGGTCAATGATCTATTACCCTAAATGGTATTGGATTCCAGACCCAACCCAACCTGATGTGTTCAACCTATCTTGATTGGGTCGTGTTGGGTTGGGTATAGATATGATCAAAAAATAATCATATTAGGTTTTGTTGGGTTTACACAAGCATGGGTCTGGTAAGTTAAAAGAATTTACAGATATAGACACTACTTGAACTGGTGACATAATGGGTGTATGAAATAAAAATTTATCAGTCTCTATATTGACCCCCAGCAAGCCTCTACTCTCCATTTCCACATGCTCTTCTGCCCCTCCACCTCCACCGAATCTGACCTTCCCCCTTCATTCATTATTGTGAATTTGTACTCCCTCCAGGATCCACCTAGTATCCCTATATCTTTCTCTTATACTCCTTTCTCTTCTATATCTATCCTACCCTCATGATAAAACAACAATTCATAATCTATCTTCTATTTCAATCAGAATAAAATCATACTCCATGATTCTCATCCTTCCATACCTCCCACCTCATTTTGAGACATAGAAGATTCACCCACCATGATAGACTTACCGCCCTTTCTAGAATACTACCTTGGCATTCAATCTCAACATATCGACTGAAACCATAGTTTCCCAATTCCCCTCTTCGTCTTTATGTTTTGCATGTGGTATGGTATGCAACTCTATCTATTTTTACCAGGTAATTTCAACATATCACACCTCTTCCGAATTGTTGTAATGTTGATAATGTTACAAAATGAATATTTGTGGACCATTATTCTAAAATGAATTATTTTTCATTAATCTCTATCATTTCACGTAATCAAACATTCCAATCCCATGAATCTGACATGGGTTACACTACATGCATCATTGACATGGTGTAAGTAATAGTCAACATTGAGTTTCTAAAAAATAACAATTTATTGATCTAATTATTTAAATGAGATAGAAATATCATGGTAATTCAACAAATAAATCAAAAGCTATAAATATATTTCAAATTTTTTTTATATAATTATTTTAAAAATATTACATATTCATGAAAAAATTATAATTTATCCTAAAGACATTATATATTTAAAAATAATATTTTTTAAATAATATGATTTTCATGTCCATTAGTGAAAATCTATAAATTAAATTTTTTACACTTATAATTATTAGCTGATAAAAAACTCCTTTATTTAATTTACAATGTGTATATTACCTTTGATTGAATTTGTGATACTTTTATAAGAAACATCACTTTTTGATGAAGATAGAATTATTTTTAGTTTTAATTAGAAAATTATTTTTATAAATTATTTATTAGGTAATGTTATATTTTTAATTGATTTACATGTTTAATTAGATAATACTTTTATCATTTTATCCAATTAAATTCATTATAGTCAATATCACTCTGAAATTATGAATACAAACGTTTAAAACTATTGGAAATTTTGACTTTAAAATCCATCATTGTCGTTCTGTTGGGGATATTAATTTTAAATAAAATTATACCACATCTGTGTTTTTTAATATGGAATCATGGTTTCCATATTTGGAATCAACATAATTTATAATTTCTAATACTTTGAACTATGTTTTTGACCAAAAATATTACTGAACTTTGTTAAAATTAATTATATTTGTTAATGTAAAACTATTCTTCACAATGGAATAATCCATACATTTATGGTCCCAAATAGACTATAGACTTTTCCAAAATCCATTTTCTGTACATATTTCGGCCACACACCTTCCATTATTGAGTATTGTTTGTTTTTTAGTATTTTTTAGTTAAAAACACCATTACACCTAACTTATTTTAAAAAATGATAATTGTGCCCCTTCTTCTTTATAAATGGCTACCACCTCTATCAATTATTCACATCTATCAACACACATATTTTCACCCAATATAAACCTATTACACTTATCAACAACCTTCCTTTACTCCTTGAATCCATTTAATGGATAGAAATCATTCTTTATATTCCTTATTGTGAAAAGAAAAAAAGTTCCCTGATTAAGAGGATGTTGGTATGAGTTTAGACAGATTAAAGACACAAGGTAGTATGATTTATAGTCTAACATTTTATTATTTGAGATTAATTTCATATACACCACTATTATATTTATTATGTGGATTATACTGACCATACATATATTTTATGATTTTTATTCGTTATTTTTTGGGTATTAACATATCCTTTTGATGAGCTCTCACTCACGGGGTTAATGTTTGAAGAGTTAAAAAATTATTTTAAGGGTTCAATCATAATTTTCTTTCTTTGAAACACAGGGCATGAACTTCAATAAACTTGTTTTAAAACAATAATTTCAATAATAATCTTATATGTTCATTTTTAGTGAAAGTAATTTTATGTTTTTTAATTTAAAACCATCCATTAAAATAATTCGATGTGATTTTGATGAAATAGGTTTTCAAATAATTTTTAGTTTAATTTTATAAGTATTCATATAAAATATATATCAAAACATTTTCAATATATCTTTATATGATTTCATGTGAAAAAATTTACAAAATTATTTGATTTGTTTTTATGTTTTCTTGTTTTTATTGATGAAAATGATTTCCAAAATATTATATGTTTAACGAATTATTTACACAGTGGAGAAAGGATATTTTTTAAATGAAATGTTTTCAAAATAAATTCCCAATTTATTTTCCATCAAAGATGACATCCTTTCATTTTACATGTTCCATTATGGGAGATGATACAAAATTTTAAATTATATTCTTCATTTAATGGTTTTTGATTTGATGTAATGATTATAAATATAGTTGTTTCTCTTCCATGGGTTATACGTTATTGAAACTTTCATCATTTCACAGGTAATTATTCGATTAAATGATTATGAAACCTATTTACTTTCTATATTGTTTGGTTTGATTTATTGTTATTTATACCTATTTCATTTCATGTCATTGTTATAGGATGTTTATGAAACCAATCTGTTTTTATGGTTCATGATATGTTAAATGTTTTATTATCTTTTCAACAAGTATGAATGAATTTATTATGAGATTTATGAGACATATATCTCCATATAATTATTTGGTAAATGATGTATATCCCATGAGATAATAATTTGAATGAAATCTATGGGCTTGCTCTACATAGGGAAGATGGGGAAACTCGATCCTTAACAAAGAAACAATTTTGACTTGGAATGGTGGTGTGTCCTACCTAGTATGTGTAGTCCCTATAAATATAAAATATGGGGAACCATTTTCCACTATGGTATGATGGGGAAACTTGATCCAATTTAAGGATACAATGGTGGTTGGGGATGGTGGTGTCTCCCACCCGATTAGTTTAATTCCCATGAAGTTCTATAATAAGTTCTAGAGATGATTATTGACTTATAGGTAATGATATCACATGTCAATATATGCCATAATTATAGGCCACATTATTATTATATTCCTTCATGGATTATGATCATTATTTCCTTAGGAATAATTTATTATAAACCGAAAATATTTACACAATTTTTCATGTTTAGGGTTATTAATATGAGAGGAATGATCACAAAATGTTATGGTCACATTCTCTTACCCATATGTTAATGTATATGCTTACATTTATCCCTTTTTACACTTATTGAGATTATGAGATCATCCCATTTTTTCTTTCCTTCCATAGGTTATGAAAATATTTATTAGATTTTATGTGTCTAAGAGGGGTCATAGTCAATAAGAACCTAGTGGAATATAATGTATCTCACTTATGTTCTAGTTTATATGTTACTATTTTTCCAAAAGCACTAGTCCAATATGTTTGTTTGGGAATATTTTTGTATAATGTTGTATGTATTCTTAAAATTTTATGTACAATTAATTTTTGAAAAGAAAGGGTCACTATATCTGGTATTAATGAAAAATGTATTCAATATTTAGAAGGTAGGATGGTAAATCATTAGTGATCATCATAAAGACATGTATGGGGATAATTATGAGGATAAAGAAAAGTATATAAAACTATCCCAGAATTTTAATAAAGGATAATGTAAGGGTTTTCTTATAAACACATACATGTAGAGATTATACTAGTGGATGTGGCTTTGGCACAAATATTTCCGGGAGTAAAACACCAAAAATATTTTCTAGGATGGACTCAAGAAAATATGGTTCTCTAAAATAGTCTTTACTATAATACTAATTTGACACACCTGGGGGATATGCATTTGGAATTCATGAAATCTTCACAATCCATCATGAATGATTTAACTATATGTTGGATATTAATAAATTATGATAAAAATATTGTGTCATATAATATGTAATGTGTAAAAATTTCAACATCTTATATGTGGTTACTCAATATGATAAATATTTTTTACACTGATTTTTTAGTCAATGGCTACAACCCGGAGGAACCGTGTTAATGGTGAATGCAACTGAGAATGCAATGATTGTTCTCTTGAGAATACGAGATCTATGGGACCTGTAATGAGAAACCTATTTTCCATGATCACACAACTTTCTCAAGATATGAATCATGATGATCACTCAAATGAGAAAATGAATTATCAATATTTTGTTGAGTCCTCTAAGAACCTTCTTGTAGAGGGTCTTCTGATTAACATATTGTTAATCACTGGATCAATACCACTAAAAAGATATTCTCTATTATAGAGTGTTTAGATCAGTATACTGTTAATATTGTTCCTTATCCATTAGAAGGTGAATTATACTAGTGGCGGACTCTACTCATAAATACAAGGAATCTAAAATAAATTAAATCATTGGATTGGGATGATCTCGATAACTTATTATTCAATATGTACATTCCTCGTGTTCTTCAAAAGAAAATGAAAAATGAGTTCCTTGATTTTATTTATAAGGATATTGAATCTATCAGTGCCTACAAGTCTAATTTCATAGGACATGCAAGGCACTTTTCAAGAATTATCATCCAACCCAAATGTACAGTCGATAAGGTATTCCATTTCATAAATACAAGTATTATAAGAAAATTTTACATGAGAGACTTTAGTAGAATTGAAGAGAATGTGAATTTCACAATAATGATTGAAATAGATGTTTGACTCATGTATCACTCTCATTGTTTTTACATGAAAACGAATATGAAGTTCAAAGGAAAATATTAAAATCATAAAGATAAGAAAATGATCCTTCCTGTATATTCTATATTAGGAAATAATCATTGAGTGAATTTTCTTACGGCCTATAATAATTGTCTCAAGTGTGTATGAGAAGGCCATAGGGAAATTTATTATAAATCTAATTGGATGATATTGAACAATGATGCAAATTTAGGTAAATTGGTTCGACATTAACCTCACACAATACAATGAATTATTGGTACTGAGAATGACCATTATGCTAACTAGGGCCCAAACCCAATGGTTTGTGATTATAGCATCGTTAAGAACCTATTAATCTAAGGTAAAATGGGAAATATAAATAAGTCACCATTTTTTATGTGGGATATGATAATGACATGGTGAAAGGTACATGTGAAATAAAATAAAAAAGAACTAATTTCTTATTTAATTTTCATTTTACCGACTATTTCATGTCTATAAAATTTTATAAGGGTATTATGATTCCACTATAATTATTACATTGTAATTAGCAGAACGAACACCTAATTCTATGATCATAGAATGTAAAATCTATAGTTCTTAAATGGTTGATGTTTATGGTAATGTGGTTTTGTGAAATCTAATTTAGTCTTCATTTTGTTGAATATGAGTATATATTTAAGAATTTCTAAATTTTCATTGCCAAAATCCCACATCAGTTGATGAGGATAGAATGATATTTTTTACATTTGATACCATCCAATGATCTTATGTCTATGTGATGATAATTATGAAATTTGTATTTATATTCTATCTAGTGGGAGGTTCATAATTCTTATTAAGAAGGGATTTTTATCTCAAATGGTTGGGTAAAAAATATAAATTGATGATATTACTATTGTTCGTGAATTTGTGGATATATTTCAAGATGATTTCCACATACTATCACCAAAATGTGAACTTAATTTGTCAATAAAACTCATACCTGGTTCCAAACCAATTTCATAGACTCCCTATAGAGTATCCCCAACTGAGTTGTAAGAATTGGAGAAGCATATTATATAAAACATTGAAAAGGGATTCCTTCTTCCATGTGTGTCACCTTGGGGTGAACCTATGATTTTTATGAAAAAAAATAAAGACCTATGAGACTCTTTATTGATAATCAAAATTTTAATAAGATCATAATCAAAAAAAAATTCCCACATCACCGTATTGATGAATTGATTGATCAATTTTGTGGGATAAATAATTTTCAATGATATAGATTCATTCTAGATATCATCAATTAACAGTTATAAGGGATACCTTACCAAAATGTCATTTTGTACAATGTATGGAAACTATAAATATATAGTAATTCATTTTGGTTATAATAGCTTCACTACTATCTACATGGATTTTATGAATAGAGATTTTAGAGATTACATGGATATGTTTTATTTATTATTTAAAGTTGATATTCTTATATATAAAAATAGGAATGAAGGACATGAATATCACCTGATAATTCTACTAAATATCCAAATGAAAGAGAAACTATATGAAAATTTTAAAAAAGTTGGAATTTTGTGTATAAAAGGTTTTATTTATGGGCTATATAATCACATGGGATGAAATGGATGTAGATCCATAATAGAATGAAGATATTGAATGATGACCTAGATGAAACATGGTGACCTTGATCCGTAGTTTTCATGTTTTAGTTATATATTATTGAATGGTTGTCGGGAATTTTAAATGAGTTTCTAGTAATCTCACCTAGCTAACTCCAAAGGGTGTTATGTTCCTATAGATTGATGAATGTGTGTAAAAATTCAAGGAACTGAAGTGATGTTTGGTCAGTGCACCATTTCTTACACAACCATTTAGTTTAAATGGGATTGTAATATTTAGCAATGCATCCATGAAAGGATTGTGATGTGTTATTATGAAGAATAACATGTTTAACAATTATTACTCACAACTTTTGATGATTAAAAATAAAAATAACTCAAATCTTGATTTAGATTTAGCAATGGTAATTTTTTTATTAAATATATATATATATTATCTACATTAAAAAAGTTTTATATGTATATAGATCATAAAATTTTGAAATATATATTCACACATAAGAGGTTAAACATGTGCCAAAGAAGATGGTAAGAGATATTAAAGGATTAAGACTTCTCAATTCATTACTACCCTGGGATAGTGAACATGGTGGGATAAGCTTTTAGTTGAAAGGATCTTTTAGGATTTTCCATTACATGAAAAATAAAAGATATGATATTTCTAGATTTGCAATGTATATGGTAATATATCTTGAATGACGTGGAAAATATTATCTTTTTAAAATGAATGTTAAACACTCTACTCAAGTGAAGTTGAAAAAGGCAGAGAAGGATGATTTCGTGATTAAAAATAATGTGAGTAATGTTCATATGTTTAACATTCATCAAGATGTAATTATATGGTTTAGAAAACATGTATGTATTCTTTCCATAGTAGATTTGAATAATGAGACATTAGAGGAACTTCATAGTTCTTAGTTCAATATTAATCCCTAAAGTATAATGATTTATAAGGATTTTATTGAATAATTTTTTTTGGATGTAATGAATAAAGATATTGTAGAGTTTTTTCTTGGATAGTGGTATGCCAAAATGTAAAGGCTAAAAAGAAAAAATTATAAAGGGATGTTGCTTCCGTTACCCATGCCAAAATGAATATGGGAGAATCTCACAATGTACTTTTTTCATTGAACTCCCAAAAACACTAAATGATATATGGGTGGATGTTGATGTCGATAAAAAGATATTGTGCTTCATCACAATCAAATAAGGAGTCTCTTAGGATCATTGTTATAATATATACATTAAGGATGTGGTTTGGTAGCATTGGGTAACACATTCCATTGTATTAGATTAGGATCCATGTTTTACATCTACATTTTTTGAGAAATCTTCAACAAGAACATGATATAAAATTTAATACCAACAGCTCGTATCATCATAAAAAAGATGAATATTTGAATATAACATTTAAAACCCTAGAGGATATGTTGATATATGGTTCTCTAGATTTCAAAGGTGGTTGGGATCAACACCCCCCTCTATGTGAGTTTTTAAACAACAAAATCTTTCCCTCCGGCATTGAGATGCAACCTTATGAGGCCCTTTATAGGATGAAATTTAGATCTAAAATGTGATGGGGTGAGGTTGGAGAAGAAATATATTGGGGCATAAGATTGTAGAAGAAATTCTAGAGAATGGTAGAGGTATTCAATATCATATCAATGTAGCTCAAATTCCATAGAACAGTTATGCTGATAACTATCAACCAGATCTAATGAATGAAGTAGGTGAAAATGTGTCGTTAAGAATCTCATCATGGAAGATGGTTATGAGATTTATTAATTAGGGGAACATATTCCCAAGGTATATCTGTCCCTTTTGGATTCTTGGTCATATTATGAGTATAACCTATCACTTGGAATTTCCCCCAAATATCTCTCAAGTATATGACCAGTTCCATATATCCCGCATAAAGAAGTATTTATTTGACCCTTCATATGTACTAAACTCATTTATAATAAAAATTCTGAAATGTATTTCTAATGAGGAAAAAACATTTAAAATTATGGATATTAGAGAGAATTTTCTATGAAACAAGACCACTCACAAGTTTAAATTATTGCGGAGAAATCCCCATTTAGATAATACTATGTGAGAACATCAGTAAATGATGAATTATAAGTATCCTTATTTATTTTTAATATATTGAAGAATTTCAAGGTAAAAATTCATTTTATGGGGGGAAGAATACAACACCCTATGTTTTGATGGACCTCTTTTAAAAAAAATATTTTCTTTCATTTTTTACATTACACATAGTCAAGCATTCTATTTACAAGGAACCAAAATTCTTGACACCCTATATTCTGGATATATTATATTTTTTATATTTTATTTGGAATTGAAATAATTTTTCAATGTGTTGGCTGAGCCTGATTGAAATTTTTCATTTTTTCACAAAAATATATTTTTTGGGCATGATAACATTAATCACATCGATATGGCATGGTCAATGTTGTATAGCAACACCGAGTCATTGTACAACATGCATGAGATTAAAAAATCATTTTTAATAAATTAATTAACAATATGAATAATAATTTGAAATAAATGTAAAAAAAATTGTAGGAGTTAAGAATTTTTTCAATAAAAATAATTATGGAAATATTAATTAAGAATATTATTGTTGTTGTTGTTATTGTTGTTGTCATTTTTAATACTCTAATAATTTTATTGATATAATTATGTAATTATGTTTTTATTTTCAAATAATTTATATCCTTATTATTATTATATTTAATTATTTTTATTATTAATGTATTTGTATTTTATGTTTTTTAGTGTTAACTCCCCTTATTTTTCATTTTTTCCTTTTATTTATTTTCAATTCATACTTTTTTCCCTTCTATTCAACCACTTCTCTTATTGCGTTGTGAATTGCTCTACCCCCAACCATACCTAGTGATCTACTCCTTCCCTTGGCCACTCCCTTGGCTGGTTCCCCGCTCTGTATTTCTTCTGGTGAACCACCGTACGATATCATGTCCCCCTCCGATGACCTTTATCTAATGCTCTATCCACATCAAGATACACTGCTCCCTTTACACTACCCCTATTTGGACCAAATCTCTACTGTGTCTCCTCTCTAGCAACACTCTCTTCATGCGGAATGTCTCCCAGATCCCTGGCCGCTCCTACTCTCCCACCGTTTTAGGTGTTTTCTTCACCAGGTGAGATTTTCCCTCTTCCCTTAGGGTTGTAATTTGGGATTAATTTTTTTTAAATAGTTTCATCTTGAATTTTTTTATATAATTCTTGAATTAGTGTTTATTTTTTTCATGTTGGGCGGTTATTGTGCGATTGTGGAATTCACACCAATTTTGGGGATTTTGACATCAAGGTTGGAGGTCCAATCTGTAAGCACTGTGTAATGAATTTATTATGAATGAATGAGGCTTTTAACATGTTCTTTGATTATTATATGTGGTGATATAGGGATATTTGTTAGAATTTAATATGTGTTTGATTTTAAATATTCATGTTTATATGATATTATTGTGTTTTTATTGTAAACCCTTATTATGTCACATGGGTGAGATATATGAATTGTGAAATTGGTTTATTAAATTTTATAAGGGAAACATATTTTTTTGTATGGTGTTGGGGTGGGTATGATTAAAAAAACAAATTTTATGTGGGTGTTTTGGTTTTACTCCATGTGATATTTCGTTGAATTTTTTAATAAAATTTATAAATGCTTTATTAAATTATATGAATGGTGCACAAGTGTTTTATAAATTGTGTAATTGTTTTATTAATATTTTTTTGTAGATAATATTTCATTTTTGATGTTTTTTGGACTGCATATGACATTGAAATATTATTTGGGTGTGTAAATGGATACTTTGGAATATGTTGTTATTATTTGGATTTCTTTTGTGAATGTGAAATACTATTTGAACGTGACCTATTTTTCTCCAAAATGAATTCCTGGTATCTAAGGTAGGATTATGACTAGAGTGCATGTGATTCATAAGTGGCTTCAGCCTGGTTTTACATAGCATGGTTGAAAAATACAACATTTACTTAACATGTTATATTGTTGTAGTCCACTGGTACTTTGGATGTGATTCCCCTGTAGTGACTCAAGCATGAGAATGAAATTGGTTGTAGTTCATATACCACATTACACCATGATGTGAGGTTATAGAGTCACATTCACTAGCTATCACTAATAAGGAATCTCCCATGTTTAGTTCTCTTTGACTATGTTTTACACACCATTGACCTATAGTGGGGAATTTGAGGGTTATATAATAGGTAATGGTGTTATCATTTAAAATTTCCTTCCTTTAAAATTTCATTTCATGAAAACTTTTTTTTTTCTATAACTTTGTACAAGAATTTCCATTCAATTATTAATATATTAATTTCATTTTCCATATTGTGATTATGAAAGGAAACATTTATTTGGTGGAATCCTTCTAGGCATTAGCACACACCATACATACACCTCTGGGTGTATGTAGATTTCATAATGTTAGAAACAAGTAAGGATAATTCCTTTGAAAATAGTTTTTTGGGTTTTTGGAAATAATTTTTGTTGTGGGGTTGTGGATATGGATTGAGGTTAGTTTCATATAGCTATGTGGTGGTTTTGAACTAGTTTTTAAGTCAGCTTTATTTTTGGTAGTCATTGGATTTGTATTAACCTTGTGAGTAAATTTTGATCCTTGTAATTGTTTGATTGGTTTTGTTTTCAAGAATTGGTTTATTTTATGTTATCGAATGTTTTATATTTTATTATTCATGTAAATAAATCCAATGATTTTTTTAAGAGACCCAGGTAGTTCTTCCAAGCCATATGGATAGGTAACTCCCTTTGGAACATTCCATGAACTCGGATGGGCGTTGGTTTGCTGACAGCCATACATGGTTTGTGAAAAAAATATTTTTAGAACAGGGTTATTCTCTTTGAGTAATTTTACATGAAAGCCATGATATCACCCATTGTGACAGACCTTGAGTCACCATGAGATATTGGTATTGTTTTTTTCTTCATATCTAGGTGGTATGTGCATGCTATTGATGGTAAGTGGACAATGGGTGGGTATTAAGTGGTATTAGTAATTATGTTCCCTCTTCTTGTTTGGTTTCTTAATGTTTATTGTTTTTTCTATAAAAAATCAGACATGATGTATTAATGATGTTCTTAGGTGACACTTTCTTCTTGTAATATCATACATCCACCCAGAGCTCCCTAGAATCATGAGAATATTCCCTTGAGACTTCTTTTTCTCCAATGGATCAATGTTTGTTGGATGCTATGGTTCAATCTCTTCAGGAGCTAGGATATGGCGTAACTTATTCCCTTTGTCCTACTCTAGTATGAGATGATGAATTTAATCCTAGTAAGGAAAAATTTTAAGAGATTCTTTTGAACAAACCCCCAAAATTGAAAATTAGCAAAGAGCCTTATAAATTAGAGTACTGGATTGAGAAGATTGATTGCATGTTTGAGTTTCTATATACTCATGTGAAGTTACTGTAAAGTACTCCTTCTTCATGCTAGAGTCTCATTCGATAGTCGTGGGACTTAGAGCTTCAAGGGGGGAATTATGAAAAGATGAAATAGAAGTACATCAAGGAGATCATAAATAAATAGAATACCTTAAGCGCATGGATGATGCTAGATCATGGGAGTTATGAAATATTTTATAGTGGGACCAGTTAGTGGTGGAGTATGCCAACTACATTGTTGATTAGTTTAGATATGAAACTAAAATAGTCTCTAAGGAGAAGATGAAGGCTAAATGGATTGAAAAGGGTTTACGACTAGAGATTTATTCTCATGTATTACTATTCATACTGAAGACCTATGTTGAAGTAGTTTGATCATACTTGTAATATTAAGACTGACCACAATGAAAGGTCTTGTTCCTTTGGGGTTATGCAAGTGTTTGGTTGTGGAAGCTCATCCAAGAAGAACAGGAAGCGTGATGAGAAAGGGAAGAAGGGTGGTGGAAGTTCAGGCCATCCTTCCAAAAAAATCATTGTTAACTGCTTTGGTTGCAAGGGGTGTGGTGTTCCATCAATATCAAAAGAAATTTCATGACTTAATTTCAGGAAAACTTTCTCCTACTTCCTGTCACCGATGTGGAATTATGGAGAACATGCAACCTTGTTTCATTGTGGAACTCCCATAACTGTGGGGGGAGGTCTATGGTTTCCATGGTAGTGTTAGTTTAGTCAAAATGAATAGTTATGTGGGATACCAGTTTCATGGTCATGGAAGCAGGACAAGATTGACATGTAGGTAGAGCTAGATCAGTGATGAGATATAGGTAAGAAGTTGTTCCCAGATAGGGACCAAGCATCTACATACTATGGATCAGGAACCAGCTCATTTAGATGTAGGACATTCGATAGTTTGACATTCCATCACAAATGAATCGTCTACAGAAGTTGTACTATTTTACTTTGTTGTGTCTTATTTTATTATCTATTCCAATCATGGGAATCTATAGAACATACCAACTAAACTAATGTATTCTACAATGGATTTTGTGACACAATTGGCCAAGAATAAAGATAATGGTATTAGGTTCCCATCTAGTGCACTCTCCATGTCTAGGGTTGAGATGGAATGGGATATATTATTCTTTATGAAGGACATTTTCAATGTAATCCTCAACATTCCTTGGCTATTTCAATTCCAAGAGCATATTAATTACTATAGGCGGCCGGTGAGTTTCATGCCAACTGATGGGAGTCCTGAGGTATTTTTTGGGGAATGGGATCCTCAATAACGTCGTGTGGGGCCTCTGCTCCTAGAACTGGAAAGTCTTGCCTTTCAGTTATCATCTCTCGTGCTTGAGTACAATGGTGGTTCACCTTACCTCCTAGAGTGGATGAGTTTCTAGAGGTATTTTTAGATGATTCTTCAGGATAAATCCAAGAGTGGGTCATGGATTTCTAAATTGAATTAGTGCATGGAACCAAACCTATATATATTCCCTCATATTGCTTGTAAGCCTCCTAATAGTGATAATAAAATATAAATTTGGACAATTTAGAATCCATAGGTTTCATTCACCCAAGCGTCTCTCCTTGGGCTGCTACTATTATATTCGTGAAGAAGGTTAAAAGATCATTCTGGTTGTGTATCTATTACCAGATTATTTATAATATAACCATTAAGAATAAATACCATTCACTATGAATCGATGACTTGTTTGATTTGATGGTTGTGGAATAGTGGTTATAAAAAATTTACTTTCATTCAAGTTACCACCATTTCGGGGTGAGGGTGGATGGTATTCCAGATATGACTTTTCAAAGCTGGTATGACCAGTTCATGTAGGTGGTCATGCCTTTAGGATTGAAAAATGATCTAGTGTTTTTTATAGCTCTAATGAATAGGGAGTTCCACAAGTGCCTTGACTCCATTTTTGGGGTATTCTTGGATGATATTCTATTCTACACAAGATATAAAATAGTGTATGATCATCATTTATAGATTTGGTTGGGCACTCTGGAGGATAATCACCTTTATGAGAAACATTCAATGTTCTCCTTATGGATTAAGGAATTGATGTTTGTGGGACCAATGATTTCAGAACAATGCGTTTCATTAGATCCTAAGTATATTATTGAGGTTATGTCATGGGAATAACTATTGATTGTGTATGAGATAAAGTGTTTTCTTTTTTGGGAATGTTATTATAGGCTATTTGTTGGGGATTTCTTGTGACTTGTTTCCTATATAACCACTCACACATAGAGTGGGGTGATATATTAATGGTTACTATAGTGATAGAAAACCAGGGAGAAGCATATGTGCTGGTAGAATAAAACACCTATGTTGATTGTTCTATAGTATAAGAAGAGATATGTGGTTTATTGTGATGCTTCACGTATGCGCCTCTGTTGTGTGCTCATATATGAAAATCATGTGGTTTGTAAGGACCTGGCCTTAAACATTGCTTAATCTTGAATCAAATTAATAATTATCATTGAGGATCTTTTTAGATTTATAGTTTTTGAGATATACGACATAACTATTACATAACAATATTAATATTACATGTAGACACTACTACCCAGTATCGATTTTTCATAAAATGAAAACTCTTAAAAAAAGAGACGTGTCTAGTTCTATGTTTTAGACAGCATTACATTACCTTGATCTCATCCTTGACCCTATTCATCTTTATGTTATGTGGAAAACATTTCAAAAACGAGGCATAAGCATATAAATCACAATAACAGTTATAAAATAAGTAAGGAAAACATTAACCCATCAATAAATACAAATCAGTGAAACCATAGTTTTGATTAAAACATACCTCATGTTATCATAATATTTATGAATAATACACACAAATCATAAATCATATTGTTAACTTATGGAATTCATATCATACTTACACTATAGTTATCATAGCTACATAGGGAGTAACATTTGGAATACTGGTCACAGTATATTCCCTAAATCTTTTAGGAGAAACATTAATGTTAACCTCCATCATGTTACTCAATGTATTGGAGAGTTGTCTCGAGCTCACCAAACCTAGGTTTATCACGGAACCACCCATATACATAAAAAATTCTCAATAACCACAACATAATCATAACAATGAACACAAGCATTAATGGAAGATAACATTTCCATATTCCAATCACAATATATCGAATCATGATATTGAAATAGACAATGCTTTGTCAAATCCTTTTCAAAACCATTTAAATCATATAATAAAGTGATTTTTGAATCAATGTGTCATATACCACATTATTGATTTTTATATAATTAAAATTTTAAAACATTATTGTCCTTATAAATAAATCCTTAAACAGATTTTTAAAACATAACTATTAATGAGAATGATTTAGAAGAATAAATCGTTAAATATTTAAAATGATAATTTAGTTAAATAGTTTTTAACAAAATGAGAGACTCTTGAATACAAATAATTGAGGAATAAAATTTAATCATAAATTTATAATATTAAGAGAATTAAGGGATTCATGATATAGTATGCCAAAGGACATTATATACGTCACATAAGAGTGAATTGGTAAATAACAACAATGAATTCTCAATAAAATGTAAATTGGGACGAAATTCCATATAAAAATTGTATCCATAGATTAAGGATAAATAAGTTACATAATAATGTGTCAAAAATATTAATAAACTAATTATGATTGGATATTAAGGGTAAATCAATCCTAGTACATTCACACATGTTCTTTTTAAGACAAAACCAATGACTTGGATGTTTAACTCAATGAATGGAAATTGAGTTTTAATTACTCTTATCAAGTTCATATCGATGGCTTGAGAATTTATCAATATAGTGATTATATGTATCAAAAGAATCTCCACAAAAACAGGAGTTGATTTTACAACATTAATAAATAAACAATTATTCCACACATAATCATATAATGACATAATTATGAATTAGAAGATTATCCAAAGGATTGGAAATTGTGTTAAAATGTTCCCTTACCGATTTGGTAATTTACGAAGCATACTACCGATGAAAGAAGGATCATAAAATGAAGATGTAAATACAAATAAATTGAATCATATTACCCAATGAATAAAATCATTGGGCAGTACATACACCACACAAAAGGAAATAGTGGCACTATAGCTTGAATCTCATGGGAATAGGAAGTGAGATGAAATCTCCTTACCATTTTGTAATCAATCGAGTAATATGAAAAAAAAATTAATAACCACAAAATTAATCATAGAATACAAAGAATATAAATGGAATAGTGATAATATATATCAAATGACAGTACAAAATACACCACATGCAATAAATATGTGGCGAACAATGGGAAACTAACGGAACTAAAAGTGAGATAAGAAACCCCTTACCTCTTGTCTGACTTTTCTTGTTTGTTCGTTTTAATTCCTGAATAATAAACTTTAGTTAATTTATACCTGATTAAAAACCCTTTTAGATGTTTATTATACCTTTTATATCACTTATTACCATGTTATAAACAATATCTAATCATTTATGTTAATAATGGTTGTTTTGTCGATATTTGGACTTTTGTAAAAAATGAACATTGTATAGTTACAAGTTGTCCATGTGGTCAAGAGTCCATTTTATCTAGAATGATATTCTTGATTTAGATATCATATATATCATATATATTTAGTATATATATGTATTTATAATAGTACACAATATTTGGTAATATGAAATGAAATGCACCGTTCATGGAGATGGTAAGCCGTACGTGCGTAGGAACACTACTTTAATTTCTATTTTAAATTTTAATTTAATGAGAACATAATGATACATATTTATATTATAATTACATTATCATAACATATATAATTTCAATAACTCCATCCTTTATATGTCTCACGTATGGTATTAACGAGCCATATCACTTTGAGGGGGCAGTAGTCTCTACTTCCTGAAATAAGATTATTGCATTTACTCATTATGGAAACCATAAATGTATGTTATAAATTAAAAATACAGAATAATAAAGAAAATATAATATATTTATATATAAAAATAGTTCCATTTTAATGGCCACCATGATAGGCGGTAGGATATAATCAAACAATCATTGTTTCGTGAGGCTTTAGTTTCCCATCCATAGAAACAGTATGTTCCTCACCCATTAGGTGGTGGTGTGTGTAAGTGTATTTAAAATAATTATCGTAAAAATATACAAGTAAATTAAGGATACTAGTGTTGTTATAAAATAATAAAAAATAGTTTATGGGGTAGGAAAAGTAAAATATAACAAAATAAAAGAAAAGGATTTAAGAGAAATCGTTACCTTTAATTTGGGTAACTCCCTTTGGTATGAAAAAAAAAGTTTTATTGACGTGACTTATGCCTAAGGTAAGGCATCTAAGAGAACGAGAGGGATATAGGGAGCTTAATTGGAAAGAGTATGGATGATCCAAAAGGCATGAGAAGTGTAAGGAATTGGGTACAAGTGAAGCCTTTTTATATGGGGGAGGAGGGGCTCTTTAGGAATGTGTGATAATATTATTTTATTATATAATTATATTAGGTTTATAAAGGTAAAAAACTCAGGTAGGTAAAATATAATATGACTCATGTTCTAAATAAATACATCTAATAAAAATTGGACAGGATATTGATGTTATTTTAAAAATATAAAATCTTATTTATTAAAATCATTTATTAATGAGGTAAACCATACATCATTATTGTGTCAAAGATAATTAAATTTATTTGATGTCCAAAAATTATAAAAATATAACATGATGTAGGAAATCTTTTTATCCTTAAAATTTATATTTATAGTTGAAATGATATCTTATATAATAGCATGTAAAAATTAATTTACAATGAGATATTTGTTTATGTCATTTTTACCTTTACTTTAATTAATTAAAACAAAGTGTCATTATCATTCATAAATGGATCCATGGGGTCTCAAAATAGACCCATGGATTCCCATGGTCGACCGCTACACATCCAATAATGTTAGGACAAGATTTACGGTAATTTGGAATAATTATAAATTTTTTACCTTCAATTACACTATTTAACTTTAACCGCGGTAAATAAATGTCAAAAGATACTGTTAACCAAAAACTATTTTTATATTAATGAACCACATATTACATACTAATAACAACCATGTATGTTTGATTTTCAAAATTCAATCCACCGAAGCAAAAAAGTTTCATTTAAATGAATATTTTAGTTTTTAACTACTACTTAGTGGTTTCGCTATTCATCAAAAATTAATGTTTTTTTAGAAAAACACCAAAAAATCTTCCTAAGATGTATTTGATATTCGAAATTCAAAAATGATTTCTATTTTACCTAATTCAAATGATAGAAGTTGCACTAATTAAATTAAAATTAATTCCCATTTTAAAAACAAATAGCATGTTTTTAAGAAACAATAAATATCAAATGATTGATACTTGTTTATGTCTAATTTCAATGTGAAAATAATTTCATTGACCAAAATTGGATAAAATTGTAAAATTATATTTTTATTACACATTAAAACCAATTAATAAAATTATCTATACATACGAATAAATTTTTTTAAAAGACACATTTGAATTAAAATACAGCATTTTTAACTATTCATTATAAAATTAATTATATTAGAAAAATACCAAAAAATTACCCAAAGTAAATTTGGATATCCTGATTTTAAAGAATAATTTTATTTTGTCAAATGGAACCTAAAAAGTGACCAAATCAATATTTAAAGAGGGTTCTCCTTTAAAATGAATTAAATAACATTTTTAGAGTATTGATGCTTAAAATTAGATTCATTCACATTTTAAGACAATAACATTAATTGGATAAAAGTAAAAACATTTAACAAACATTAATAATAATATTGTAGTTATTTAAATTCATTCCTTCCAATACAACGGTTTTTCATTAACTTTAAAATAATAATATTATATTATTAGTGTGCAACATACGATTTCAAAAAAACCTATTACTGCATATTGGGTAAGCCATTAAACATAGCATCACCTTTGGAGTAAAATTAATAATTAATCTACCAATATTAATAAATTATTAAATGGAATATTCTTTATTTACTTGGAAAGTTACATTCTTTCCCCTTTTGATAATTGTGTCCTCGCATTTTTAGAATTGGGCTTAGAAACAACATTGAAAGTCCAACATCGGAAAAAGAGTCAATAAAACTATCACATTGAAATAAAGGAAGGGAAGTAGAAAGGTCATATGAGATAACCCATACTAGCATTCCTTATAGTAAAACATATACATAGAAGGGAGAACAAACATTCATGTTCTGATGGAGAGTGATAGAAAACATGATTAAGAGAAAGTTAACCTTCAGAAAATGAAAAACATGTGATGGGTTTAACTGTCCTTGATTCCAAAGTACGAAAAGATAACAGATAAAGTTTTTGTTATAAATTAATTTTCATAAAGTTGAGTAATTTATTTATGAGATTAAATAAAAACATAAGAAAACATACTTACATGTCATGCAAACATTAATCCTTTAATAAATTCCTACCAAAAACTCATATTTTCTCCAAACAATGTGTATTCAAACATAGTTGGTCACATTAAAATCACTAGAATCAACTTCTAGGGTATCACATAATCCACAAAATATGAACTATATATTTCCCTTGTCTTTAGAAATCATCCAAAACCAAAACATTTAGTACAAGATCAGATAATCCTCAAAAAGGGTTAACTTTTACAAAAAGAAAAACTACCCTTAATATCCAAATTTAGTCGAACAATACCCACAGTTCAATAAAGACCATTCAATAAAAAACATCCCATTAAATCATCAATGTAACCCGATCTATGATTGAAACCCAAAATTTCTAATGGATTTTACCACATAGTCTCCCAAAATATCATAACATTTATCTCCAAAAACATCGACTACTCGTAAAGTCTCATAGTTAAGTGTAATTAACCAAATCACATATTCTCTATGATAGTTTAATCATTTCCACAAATATCCAAAAATAAACATATTATTGATTCATAAAATAATCAAACTATAACGAATATGTCATACTAACTAGGGACTTCATGTAGTCCATTGTTAGGCGATAAATCCTAGTTTCACATTGGTTGTGGATTCGATTCCCACAGCATTTTCTGACATGAAGGGTTGTCACATGGTCAATGTGTTGTCGTTTCTCAAAAACTATAAAATTTTATTACATTCCCAAAAAGAGATAAATTCATCAAAAATAACCATAACATATTTTAACAAGAAAGGTTTTCTAATAACTTTCATATTGCATAGTATAATGTATTAACCGGTAATTGCCTCAAATTCATAGATCATATAAACCCAAATGGTTCTTTATAACTATACCCACAAAATAAAATATAATTATTCCTTGAATAAAATTTTCATATATCAAACTTCATGGTTACACATACTATAAAAATATTCTAATGTAATCCCATTATCAACAGAGCCTTAATAATTTTAAGCATTTTACCATATTAAATATACCATAACTCTTGAGTCCCATATATGTTGACTTCTTACTCATTCAACATTCATCATGTTCTTTAAACCATTCCTTTCCAAATTATTTTGAAATACTTCTTTATTACAAACAAAATCATGAATCATATCCTTGGATTTCAAAAATTTCTAAACATTAGTTAAGAAATAATCGATACCTTTGATTGGTCATTGTTAGTTTCTTCATCGTCAACCAGAATTCCATTAGGTATTGGTAATCATATATTTTTGTGATACAAGTGATCCCATTCGTAAAAATTATTTGTAGGACATCGATTTGTATAATGACCATGCACACCACATTTAAAACATTCAATTGATCCCTCAGAAATAACTTGTTTTCATTTTCTTGTAGTCAACTGGATGCTTCCTTTTTCCATGGTAGGTTCTTGCTTTGTGAACATCACTTCCATAACTATAGAATATTCCAATACTTTTGAAACAATTTCCAGAGTGTCACTTTCCACATCCTTGACACATAATTTTTTGAACATTCATACCTTTATGATTACTACTTGAACTTCCATAGGTATTTCTTCCTCATATATACGATGCCTTATAATAATCACCATGGTTCAGGTGGAAAATCATGACTCCAGATAGTTGGTTGAGAATAACCAAAAGAGTGCTCATTGAAGCTCCCATTTCATTCAGTTGCTCATTCAGAAAACCATCACAGTTTTCTTCACATCCACTGTTACATTGTTTCCTACTAGATCCATCCATTTACTAAAACCCAAAAGGTAAGTGTAAGTATACAAATAAAATCATCATATAACATCTTATGAGGAGGGTATATTCTAAGATATAATTATTCATGTTATACTAAACTCCTTCAATTTATACAAAATCCCTATGACTCTATCTAAAATCCAAACTATTATGGTCATGTCACTTATACTTAGGGAACACCCTAACCTCTAAAGTTATCTAAACCGACCATTGAAACCAACTGTAAGGACCCAACCTTAAACAGTGTATAATCTTGAATTAAATGGATAATAGACATTGATGATCTTTTTAGGTTTAATTTTTTAGAGAATTAGGCCATAACTATTACATAAAAATTTTAATATTACATTTATAAACTACTTCCCGGTATACATTTTTCATAAAATAAATACTCTTGAAAAATAGAGATGTCTAGTCCCATGTTTTATACAACATGACTTTTCCTTGATCTCATCCTTGACCCTATTCATATTTAAGTCATATGTAAAATAATTCAAAAACATGGGATAAGATTAAAAATCTCATTAAGGGTTATAAAATATGGAAGGAAGCCATTATCCCATCAATAAATACAAATCAATGATACCATACTTTTCAATCATAACATACCTCATGAAATCATAATATTTATGAATAATACACACAAATCATAAATCATAAATGTAACTTATGGCATTCATAACATACTTACATTATAGCTATCAAAGATAAAAAGGGAGTCAAATTTGGAATACCCATCATAGTATATTCCCTAAATCTCTTTGGAGAAACATTAATGTTTACCTCTGTCATGTTACCCAATTCATTATAGAGTTATCTCAAGCTCACCTGCCCTATGTTTATCACAGAACCACCCATATAAATAAATTATTACCAATAACTATAACATAATAATAACCCATAACAAAATCATTAATGAAATATACAATTTTCACATTCCAATCACAATATATCAAATCAAGATATTGAAATAAAAAATGCTTTATCAAATCATTTTAAAAACTATTTAAAACATTTAATAAATAGAATTTTGAATCAATGTGTCCCATTCCACATTGAAGCTTTTAAATGAATTAAAATATTAAAACATTAATTTACTTATAAATAAATACATAAAACCTTTTTTAAAACATTGATATTAATATGAATTATTTATAATAATAAATCATTAAAACATTTAAAATGATATTTTAGTTAAAGAGTTTTTAACAAAATGAGAGACACTTGAATACAAATAACTGAGGAATAACAGGGAATCGGATTATTATAATATCATGAGAATAAATGGATTCATGATATAATATGACAAAGGTTATTATAAACATCACATAAGAGTGAATTGGTGAATAACAACAAAGGAGTCACGATGGAATGTAAATTGAGACGAAATTCCTTATAAAAATTGTATACTTATATTAAGGATAAATAAATTACATAATAATGTGTGACAATTATAAATACACACATTATGATTGTATATTCAGTATAAATCAATCCTAGGTCATTCAAACATTTCTTTTTAAGGTTGAACCATTGACTTGGATGTTTATCTCAATGAATTGAAATGGAGTTTAAATTACTCTTATCAAGTTCATATCGATGACTTGAGAATTTATCAATGGAGTGATAATGTGTATCAAAAGTATATCCCAAAAAGGGGAGTGGAATTTACAACCTAAATAAATAAACAATGATTCCACACATAATCATATCATGACTTAATTATGAATTAGATGATTAACCCAAGGAATGGAAATTTGGTTAAAAGGTTCCCAAACTGATTTGGTAACTTTCGAAACATACAATCCATGAAAGATGGATCATAAAATTAAGATGTAGATACCCATACATTGAATAATATTACACATAGAATACAATAATTTGGTATTACATACACCACACAAAAGTAAATAGTTGCAATATAGCATGAATCTCACGGGAATTGGAAATGAGATGAAAACTCTTTACCATTTTGTAATCTATCGAGTTATATGACCAAAAATTAATAACCAAAAAATGAATCATAGAATACCCAAATTATAAGGTGAATAATGATAATATATGTCAAATGGAAGTACATAACACACCACATGCAATAAATATATGGCGAATAATGGAAATCTCGTGGAATTAAAAGTGAGATAAGAAACCCATACCTCATGTCCGACTTGACTTGTTTGTTACTTGTTATTCGTGAATAATAAACATAAGTTAATTTTTACTTGATTAATAACCCTTTTTAAAGTTTATTATTCCTTTTATATCACTTATTACCATGGTATGAACAATATGTAAACATTTTTTTTAATAAAGGTTGTTTTGTCGATATTTAGTACTTGAGTAAAAAATGAACCCCTTATAATTACAAGTTGTCCATGTGGTCAAGAGTCAATTATCTCCATTATTATATGAATTATATAGATGTTATATATTTAATATATATCCAGTATATATATTTATTTATAATACTATATTACATTTTGAGGATTATTAATGAAATTCACTGTTAATGGAGACGACACGTTGTTTGTACGCATGAACGCTACATACATTTCTATTTCATATTTTAATTGATTGAAAACATAATAATAAATAGTTATATTATGTTTCCATTATAATATCATATATAATTTCAATAACTCCATAAATTATATGTCTAATGTATGGTATGAACAAGTCATATCACTTTGAGGGGGCGGTAGTCTGCACTTTCTCAAATGAGATTATCATGTTAACTCATAATGAAAAGAAATAAATATATGATATAAATTAGCAATAAAAAATCATAAAAAACATAATATATATCATAATAAATATAGTTCCATATTAATGGATACCATGATAGGTGGTAGGAGATAATCTAACAATCAGTGTTTCGTGAGGCGTTAGTTTTCCATCAACAAAAATAGTATATTTTTCATCCGTAAGATAGATGCGTGTGTAAGTGATGTTAGAATATTTCTTATAACAAAATCATATTATATTAAGAATAATGTTTTTGTTATAAAATAAAGGATTAAAAAGAGTTTAGGTGGTTGGAGATATAAAATAAAACAAAAGAATTTAATAGAAACTGTTACCTTTAATTTGTGTAAGTCCCTATGGTATGAAAAAAATGGTTTCTTAAAGTGCCTTATGCATAAGGTAAGGATTCTAAAAGGAGGATAGAGATGTAGGGAGATTAATTGTTCAGAGTTTGGACGAGCCAAAATACTTTATAGGTGTGAGTAATTTGTTAATTGATGGTTTTTATAAGGGGGAGGGGGGCTCTTTATGAAAGTGTGATTATATTGTTTTGTTATATAATTATATTTGGATTCTAAAAGTCAAAAAATAATTAAGGTAGAAGGTAAGATGTCTCATGGTAGAAATAAATTAATCCCATAATAATTGGATAGGTTTTTTATGTTATTTTAATATTTATAATCTTATTTATTTAAATCATTTACTAATGAGGAAACACTGCATCATTATTGTGTCATAAAATATTTTTATTTATTCGAAGTCTAAAAATTATAAGATAAATACAATGATTTAGGAAATTGTTTTATATTTCCAATTATTATTTATAGTATAAATTTTATCTTATATAACACCATATAAAAATTAATATACAAAGAGATATTTGTTTATGTCATTTTTTCCTTTAATCTAAGTTAATTAAAATAAAGGGTCATTATCATTCATAAGATTCACCATGGGGTCTGAAAATTGACCCAAGGATTACCATGGTTGGAAAATACTCATAAAATAACATTAGTAAATTTTTTAAGCTATTTTTGAATTATTATAATATTCATTTTCCCTTGAATTATCATATTTACCTTTAACCATGGTAAATAAAATTCAAAAGTTACTATTCAACAAAAAATATTTCAATCTTATTGAATCACATTTTACTTGCTAATAACAACCATTTATGTCATATTTTCAAAATTCAATCCACAGTAGTGGTAAAATTTCATTTAAATGAAAATGATAGTTTTTAACTACTACTTAGTGGTTTTACTATTCATAAAAAATGGGTGTTTTTCAGAAAAACACAAATATTCAGTCTCAGCTATATTTGATATTCCAAATTCAAAAATAATGTCTATATTAAAAAATTAAATACAATATGTATCATTAATTAATTTAAAATAAATTCAATTTATCAAACCTAATATCATGTTTTTAAGAAACAATAACTATCACTAGATTGATATATGTTTATGTCCAATTTCAAAGTGAAATTATTTTAAATGGCCAATATTTAATTAAATGGTAAAAATATATTCTTATTAAACATTAAACCCTATTAAAAAGATAATCCAACCATATGAATAAATTTGATCAAATGGCACATTTGAATTAAAATACAAATTTTTTTATTGTTGATAAAAAATTGAATTTTATTAGAAAAATACTAAAAATTTACCCATAGTAAATTTTGAAATATCGATTCCAAATAAGAATTTTATTTTGTCAAATGTAATATATAATAGTTACTAAAACAATATTTAATGAGGGTTCTCCAAAAAGGCGGTAAATCGACTTTTAAGAGTATTTGTGCTTAAAATTAATTTCATCCACATTTTCAGCCACTAAATTTTACTGGATAAAAGTAAAAACATTTAAAAAACATGGAAAATAATATTTTAGATAGTTCTATTCATTCATGATAATTTTATGGCTAGGTGTTAACTTCCATTTAGATTAATAACATTATATTATTAGTGTGCAATGTAAGATTTCGAAGAAACTTGTTGTTTCGTATCGAGTAAGCCATCGAACATAACATCCCCTTTAATGTAAAATTAATAATTAATTTACAAATATTAATAAATAAGAAAATTTTATATTTTTTAATTACATGGGATGTTACATACTTTCTTATGATTATCCTCAAATGTGACTGCATGAAAAAATTACCTGCCCCATGACAAGGAGTTAGAAGTGGTGATGAATGCCTTGATGACTTGGAACTATTATCTTTTTGTAGAGACTTTTTTTCTATTTTGAAAATAATATAAAGGATTATATTATCCCAAAAAGATATGAAGTTAAGTCAGTGTCATTGGATCATGATTTTATAGGGGTTCATCATTGATACCATATATACACCATGAAAGGGTAATGTGGTGGCTAATACATTGAGTAGAAATCTGTTACTATTAGCATTTGAGGAAGTCCAATAATGAATAAACCATGATGGGTCTCCATCCTTAGATGAACTTGGTGATAAGGGAGCACTGAGGAGGTGAATTCTTGGAGAACGTTCCTTTTAATCATTATATTATATAGTTGATTATGTGGGAGAATCGCACTAGGAAGTAATGTCATCAGTCTATGTAATTTTTTAATGGTGGGGAGAATTTTCCTAATTTTTCATCATAACCACTTGTCTCAGTTGGAAATCTGTAATGACATATGTATATATTAATTAGTACCTTTTATTTCTATTAGTACTTATGAATACGATATTAACATTACTTTAATGGGGATTCTATTTTTGATGGCGTACATGACACACAATAATTGGTTACTTTGAAATCTCATATTGCACACCAGGCTGAGTCATATTGAGAAATAATAACATATTATTATTATTTTAAATGGATGTAAATTCCTAAACATTGTATTAGTAGGAATGAATAAAACAATCCATATTATGACTAAACATGTTTGTTAAATTATTTTACGTTAATCCAATAAAATTTTGAACCGTAAAATGATTATAAATCATGTTTTAAACACAAATACTCTAATATTTTTAAATGTTAGTTTTACCCTCTTTTGATGGACAACCCATTTTAAATATAAATTTTTTACTTTTATTTGTTACATTTGAAAAAATATACATCTTATTTATATTTTGGAAATCACAATTTATGTTGGGTAAATCATTGATATTTTCTAATAATGTTCCTTTTTAATTAATAGTAAAAAATACTGTTTTTTAAATAAAAATCGTATTTTCATCTGATTTATATATATTTTTAGATTTTCAGATTAATTGGAATTATAGATTAATTATATTATTTTTTTCATTTAATAAATTTCTGTCATTGGAATTAATTTCACTTTTTAGTTAGACATAAACACATGTTATTATTTGGATATTTCATATTTCTTTCAAACACATTTTTTTGATTTGACCACAAGAATTAATTTTAAATTAATTAATGCAACTTCTCAGTTTTGAATGTTGAAAAAAAGATTCCATATATGGAATTAGGAGCTCCAAATTGTGTAAATAGGTTTCTTTTATTTTATGACATTATGAATAGTAACTTCAATAAATATATTTTTTACAATGGTTAAAAGGTAAATATAAAATATAATGGAAAAATATAATATTATAAAAATATTAAATTACCTAAAACCATGTATTAGACCTATTAGATGAGATATATTCGACTATGGGCATCCTTGGGACAATTTTAGGAACTCATGGATCCACTTGTGAGTGAAAATGACATTTAATTAAATTAAATTTAATGTTAAAAATATATATCCTAAACATATTTATATTCATAAAAAAATGTATATGGGGTTATTTAAGAAATTATTTTTTCTATAAATTCTTATTAGAAATACAAAAATATTTCAAAAATCATGTATTTTATTTATATTTTTTAGAGACTAAATAAATTTATTTAATTATACACGATGATGATATAGTGATTGAATCATTAATAATGGAATCAAATAAATGATATTTTAAATGTTAAAATTAATGTAATTTTGTTATTTTGATGCCCTCTTGAATTTTATGGATAATATTCATATCTTATATTTGTATTAATGATGTTTTTTCAAATCATTCATATTATGGATTTTTAAAAATGCAACGATATGAATAGTATCAAAATTGCCATAATTCATATTTTAAAATATAAAATATTTTATTAAATATTATAAAATTCCAAATAATATACTATTCATCTGAATAGTAATCATAAGTCTATAGTTATATTATTGGCACTTTATTTAGATATTTGTAATTTTTTGTGAATAATTTTGATTCTCAAAATGATAAATGCATGATAAAATAGTAAGAGTAAAAAGGGTTCAATAAAAAGAATGATGACTAAAATATCTAAAACCTACCTAATTCTTATTGGATGATTTTATTTTGAGTTATATTAATCTTATCATATAAATGGGTTTAATTTTGACTAATTTATACATAATTTATAATTTATAATAAATAATAATTTTAGATATTATTTATGTTCCCCTCCTCCATCTTATAAAAGGGATCCACATCTAAACCATTACTCACTCCTCTCAAGCCATTTTCCTATTCCAGTCTATGGCCAAATAAGCTCCCAACATATTTCTATTCATTCTATAGGACTTACCATTGGTATAAGGCAATTCAAGAAATCCGTTTGGCTCAAATCAAAAGAAGTTACCCGATTTGATGTAATGTATTATCTGAAGATTCTTTACATTAATTTTTCTTATCCACTCCCTATGATCTTTTTAGTTTTTGTTTATATAAAAATGGTATCTTCAATATTCTATGTAGTTTTTTATGATAATTATTCGAACTACACATACACACTCCTCCATATAATGAATGAAAATATATTGATTTTGTATACGTCGAACTACTGCATCACGAAATGATGATGGTTTGATTTTCCCCAACCACATATCATGGTGTCCATTATGATAGAACTACAATTATATATGATATTTATCATATTTAGTTTTTTTCTAAGCTTCTATAATTCCCATTTTGATGATACTTTTATACTTCTCATGTTGTATAAATACTATAATTTCATTTGAGGAAATGCGGATTACCGCCCCATCAAAGTGATCTTACTTGTTCATGCCATACATGGAATGTATAAATGATGAATTTAACGAAATTAAACATGATATTATCCTGGAATTATAAAATACATTTGTATAATTTAATTTTAATATATTTAAATACGAGAATTAAATGAAATTGTCATTTATGTGTATGTGCGGCTTATAGTCTCTATCAACAATGAATTTCATTTCATATATACAAATTTTATATACTATTATAAATAAATATATACTAGATATATAATATATATATGACATAAAAATTATGAATATAATTCAATATATATTTAACATTTGACCACATGGAAAGTTTTTAATTATAAGATGTTCATTTTTACTGTAGTTATTAACATTGACAAATGGGGATGCCCTTAGTATCCACTAAATCAGAACACCATAGAATCTTTCCATTTTTTTTGTGTTAATGTTGTGATGGGTTTTCCGTTATTTTTATTCTTCAATAAAAATTTCAAACTGATTTAATGATATGATATAGCTAGGTAATAAGTGAAATAATAAAAATAATAATAAATTGTTAAATTTCAGATGAATGTATAAATTATCATAAGTTTATTATTCATGACGAACAAGGAAGATACAAAACAAGTCGAGCACATTCTAAGGGAACCATTCACCCTCATCTTTTAGTTAAATCCTTCTTTTATGTTTTGTCTTTTTATTTTTAATTTTCATATGTTGGGATATGTTTTTCTATATCTTTTTCATATAAATTTTATTTCCCTGTGATGAGAGACCATTTTCATTCTCATCAACCCATTTTATGAATTTTTATGTGACGTTGTTCAACTGCTATGTTTTCATATGAGACTTGTTCTCAATCTTCTTTATATGAGGAATATTTTTATTTATTCAGAACATGATTTTATACGGTGTATACAACACATTTAATTTAAATTTAATTCAAAGTGAATATTTTTTATATATAATTTTGCTAAATGACAAAGGAATGGTTCTTTTTTATGTATGTGGAGAAAACAACCTTTTTGCCACAACAAGTAGTATTTGATATTTGGCTTCCATAAGAAGATGAGATGTTTTCAAATATAAAATAAATATAATATACCCTTTTTAAATATTTTTGTATTGAAAATTAGTTTGAAAGTGGTTTTATTATTTCAATGTCTTGAAATTATTTATTTTGATAGAAAAAAAAAATATTTTATTATTGAAAAGTTGATATTGGAAATCTTTTATGTGCAATGATTATATAATGGTACTTGTTAATTGTAGGGGTGGATATGTGATAAACCAAATGAAGGGTGGTTCCATGATAAACCAAGGATGGGTGGTTACATTTTAACCTCCAATTAATTGGGTATGGAATTGGGCCATATGACTATTGCATTTTGTGATATGTGTGGAGGTTGATATTATGGTTAATATATTTATGTATGTTTTTGTACCTTGTTACCATTATATGATATAAGCTGTTTTCAATGGTCTTTATGGTAGTATTTTTGTTAAAAAAGAGTAATCAGTGAGCTTATATTTATTGATGTTCCATTGATACTTTTTATAGTTAAAATAATTACTTTATTATTAAGTATTCATGGTTTACATATTGTTTTTAAAACTAACAACATCGATTCTTTTTGTATGCCCTACAATGATTTTTTTATCATCCTGCATTTTTTAAATATTTATCATTGGACAAAAAGTCCCATATGGTCATGTATCGGATCAAGGAAATGTAATTTTGATTAAAACATTGAACTAAACATGATTATTTTATGATAACATTATTTATTTATTTTTTAAATGGATACTGGGTATATGTGTCTACATGTAATATTCACGATGTTGGTATATTTTATGACATAATTATATGAAGCTATAAACCTAAAAAAATATTCAATGTGAATTATTAACATAATTAACTATTATGTAATACATAAGGCTGAAGCCTTATAGTTGGTATCAGAGGTCTGTTTAGATAATGTTAGAGGTTTGGGTGTTATTTAACTATAAGTGACATAACCATGATGATTGGAATATTAGAATGTGTCATAATTATATTTGATTAATTTAATGAGATTAAGATAACTTGAATAAGTATGTTTTATTATTTACCCTGTTCATAAGATATTATTTTATTATTTTACTCATATACTCACACTAACATTTTTGGTTTTAGTAAATGGTTTTATCTAGTGTGAACCAAAGTAATAATGGATGTGATGAAAACTATGATGGTTTTCTGAAGAAGTAACCATATAAAATGGGAGCATCAACGAAAACTCTTGTGGTTATTCTCAAAAATCGATATAGAGTCCTGATTAACCATCTGATCCTTGGTGATTTTAATAAGGCAATGCATATTCAAGAAACAAATCCCTATAGAATTTCTGGTAATAATTATGAAGGTTAATATTTTCAAAAACCCATGTGTCAATGATGTGGAAAGAAACATAAAAGAAAATGAATTAAAAGGATGAATATATTATATAGTTGTGGTAAAGAAGGTCATAAAGAAATACCATCCATTTAATAAATGAAGTTTCAAGTTGATTCCATGAAAAGGAAACAAGTTATTTTCAATGGATGAATTGAATTTTTTAAATGTGGTGTGCATGGTCATTATACATATATACATTCTTAGAAATTTTTTTGGGAATCATATTAGAATGACCATAATATAATATTTTTACCAATACATATTTTGATTTTAGTTGAGGATAAGGAAACATACAATGAATAAATAATGGTTTTTATTATTAATTAGATGATGTTTTGATAATAGTGAATCTTATGACAAGCTTCATGATTTAGTTTCATGAAAATATGTATAACCAAATAAGACATAACAGAATTGTTAATGGATCGTGATGATTTTTTAATGATTAAGAAATATATATATATAAGGGGTTCAAGAGTAATGGTTGATTTTACGATGATGAAATGCATAAAATATTTAAGGATTTTTTGATGATGGGATTACATTGGAAGACATTTTATAACATGTTTAACCGTAATGTTTGATATGTGAAAATGTTACTCAATACTGAATTATCTATTCTTCGGTGGTCATGATGGATTACCATAGGGGTTCATATGATCTTTTTTTGAGGAGATAAATGGCTTTTACATTTTGGATCCAAGATTAAAGGTATTTGATAATGTGTGAGTATAAAATTGGTTATAGGTAATTTTTACGAAATTATCATATTTTTGAGAATTTTATAAGAATTATATGGTATGAGAAAAATGACAACCCATGGGATGGGTGACAACCTATTGCTTCTGGAAAGGCAATGTGAATCGAACCAACAATATATGGGTGACATGGGAACATCGCCTACCACTGGCCTATGTGAAGTCCATGGTTATTATGGAATATTCTTTTTAGTTAAATGACTTTTTTACAAAGAATATGTTGAATTTTGATATTATATTTTATCAAATGGATATCCTTAGTATAGTAAAATGATATGGTGATTACGAGATATAGGTTATTTTTGAAGATGTTTGATCTTTTGGGAACACTATATGCCAGTGAAAAATAGAATAACTTCGGATTTCAATTGAGGAGTAATGGTGGAATTTTATTTTGGACATATATCGATTTGATTTATTTTTTGAAATTAATTACATATCATAGTAAATATGTGATTATGTTAATTACTTTTCAGTATGATACTTTAAGAGTAGCCGATGTTATTTGGAGATAAATATTATTATTTTTTAGAAGGACTATGTGATCAAATCCTTCTAAATTTTGGGTTTCAAACATAGTTTGGATTGTTTTGAATAATTTTAAGTTCATGTGTGTATTAATTGGTATTTTTTGAGCTCTCGGTATTGTTTTTTCAACTTTTGAGATTATGAGTAGTTTTACTTTTAATAATTATCTAATCTTGTACTATCCATTTTGGTTCTGGTTAATATCTTAAGATAGGGGAAATATATGGTTTATCATTTGGGTATAATTTTATTTTCTATAAGTAGATTATATAATATCAGGTGTGATGAAGTCATCGTAAATACTAATCTGTTAAAGAAAAGATGGGTTTTTGGTAGAACCTTATTATAGAATGAAACTCTACTTGAAAGGTATGTATATTTTCTTATGATCTATGTCAATATCATAGTAAATTCTCTAAATTTGTGAAAGGGAAATTAAAACAAAAAACAGTGTCTGTTTACATTTCCTACTCCGGAATCGAATTATGTTTAATATATCACACATTTCTGGTTTTATGTTTGTTAACTTTATCCTGGTCATATTTTCTATCACTCTCAATTATAACAAGACACTTATTTTCCCCTCCATATCCTTGTTTTCATAGAATTATAGTATGATTTATCTTAGGAGAGCAATATACTTATCTTTAATTCTATTAAATTGATTGTTTTATTGAATATTTTTCCAATATGGGACATTCATTGTTGTTCTTGATGACAATTTTAGAACTGTGATGATGTAATTTTAAAAACGAGGAAGGGTTTAACAACCCTTGTATTTATAGAATAATACTATTGATTTATATTAATAATTATGAATAATAAATATATTTTACATTAAAAGGGATTTTATGTTCGATAGAGTATGCAACATGCAATAATGGCTTTCTATGAGATCTCATGTTGCACACAGGGCTGAGTCATATAGAAAAATAATAACATAATATTATTATTTTAAATGGTAGTTAATTCCTATATATTGTATTTTTGGGAATTAAAAGATCTAACCATATAATTATTAAACATGTTTGTTAATTTTTTTAGATTTATCAAATAAAAATTAGAGATTTAAATGAGAATTAATCCAATATTAGGAATAAATACTCTAATATTTTTAAAAAGTAGTTATATAGCCTTTTCCTAGAGAACCCCTTTTAAATCTAGTTTTTTTAATTTTTATGTTCCATTACAAAGAATAAACTTCTTCTTTAGAAGTAGTACAACAAAATTTATTTTGGGTAAATATTTGGTATTTATTTTATAAAGGTCATTTTTTAAAGAATATTGAAAACCACTGCGTTTTAAGTCAAAAATATCTTTTTATCTTATTTATTTATATCATTAGATTTTCTTTATAATCAATTTTAAAGTGAAATTAGATTAATTTTTTACCATTTCATCTAAATTTTATATTTGGAAGTAATTTCAATTTTAGTTAGACATAAATACATGTAAATTTTATGATAGTTATTATTTCATAAAAAGGTTTTTTTTCGTCTTTAACAATAGAAATCAATTTAAAATTAATTTAAACAACTTCTGGGTATTGAATTTTAAAAAATGGATTCAATATTTGGAATATGGAGTTCCATGTTATGTAAATATTAATATTTTATTTTTATAAATTAGTAATAATAACTTCTGTAAATATTTTTTTACCATGGTAAAAGTTTAAATATTGTAAATAAAAGTAAAAATATTATTATAATAATATTAATTACCCCAAATGTTTTATAATACTATTGGATAATATATATCTTACTAAGGGAATACATTGGTTGATTTTTAACCCCATGGTGCCACTTATTTGTGAAAATGTCATCTAATTACTTTTAATTTAATTTTAAGGAAAATATAACCTAAACAAGTATATTTTGGTTAAAAAAATATATTTTGTGTTATATAAGTTATAATTTAAGTTATGAATACTATTTATAAAGATAAAAATATTTCCTTAATTCTGGAATTTTATTTATAGTTTTTAGAGATTAAATTAATATATTTAATTATGACATAATGATGATGAAGTAATTGATTCATTAATAAAGGATTCGAATTAATGATATTTAAAACATTAAAATAATTGTAATTTGGTTATTTTGATGACATACACGAATATTTTGGATGATAGATATGTGTTATAGTGGAATTAATTAAGTTTTTTTGAATCAATCTTGTTTTTATGGGTTTTTAAAAAAGTCATGATATGAATACTGTCAAAATTGATATAATTTATATTTTAAAATATAAAATATTTTACGAAATTTTATAAAATTCCATAAAAAATATTAGATGAAGTAAAATAGTTTTAATATGTCTAAAATTTTATTATTGACTATTTAATTGGATATTTTTCATGTTTTGGTAAATATTTTTATTCTTACAGTGTTCAATTCTTGATAAACCAATAATAGTATAAAAGGGTTAAATAAATTATATTACAATTAAAAAATATATATAACAAGTCTAATTCTCTTTGTCTGATTTTATTTAGACTTATATATAACTTATATACAAACTAGATAAATTTTGACTCATTTAAAGTTGAAAAATAATTTATAATAAAATAATAATTCAAGATATTCCTTTTGTGCTTCTCCTCCCTCTTATAAAAGGGCTCCACATCTAACACTTTAATCACATCTCTAAATCCCCATGGATCATCCAAATTTTTCTCAAATATGCTCCCACCATCTACATATTCCTCATATAACCCATCCTATAGGCATAAGGCAATTCAATAAATCCCTTTGTCTGAAATCAAAATAAGTTACCCGATTTTAGGTAATGTCTTCTCACAGGATTCATTCCATTAATTTTCTTTCTACACTCCCTATTATCTTATTATTATTTGTTTATATAACAAAAATATATTAGAAATACACATGGGTTTTTATGAGATTTATTCAATTTACACTTACACACATCTCAATCTAATGGATACGAACATGTTGTTTCTGTGTTAGGGGAACTGCTGCCTCACGAAACAATGATTATTCGATTTTCCCCTACCACCTCTCATGGTGGAAATTATGATGGAACTTTAATTACATATGTTATTTATTTTATATCTATTATTCTGTAATTATCACTTATAACATACTATTATTCTTCCCTTGTTGTATACATACGATAATTTCATTTGAGAAAGTGCGGACTACCGCCCCCTCAAAATGATATTACTCATTCATTACATAAAATGAACATATAATGGATGAAGTTAATGAAGTAATATATTATATTATAATATAATTATAATATACCTATATATCATTTATTTTTAAAAACATTAAATATGAAAATTAAATGAAAATAGCCTTCAGACGTATATATGACTTACTTTCTCCATGAACATTTCTTTTGATTTTTTATATCCAAATGATATGTATTGTTATAAAAACATATATAATTGATATATATTATATATATGATATATAAATAATTTATATAATTATGGGTATAATAAAATTTTTACCACATTGATAATTTGTAATTATAACAAGTTTATTTTTTACCGATCTTCAAAACATCGACAAAATGTCTGATATGAACTCAAAAAATTAACTAATTGTTATAAAAATGTAATAAGGGATATAAAAGAATTAATAAAAATGAAAAAGGATTTTATTGAAGTAATAATTTATATTGTTTTATTATTCAATAAGGAAAAGTATCACACACGACGAGTAAGACACGAGGGAAAGAACCTTTCACCCTCATCTTTTAGTCTAAGACTTCTTTAATGATATGTATTTTAATGTTTCATTTTATAATGTTGGGATATTTTTTTCTAAATATTTATTTTAGTAAATTTTATTTCCATGTTTGGAGACACCCTTTTCACTCTAATCAACTCATTTTCAGAATTTTTAATTCATTCTATTAGGCTGAGGCATTTTTGTAAGGGACTATTTATTAATTTACTTTCTTTGAGTCAAATTTTGATTTATATATGACATGATTTTATATAGTGTAAAAACCCCATTGAATATTATTTTAATTTAAATTGAATATTTTTTCAACATATTTTAATACAAAATAACAAATGTAATGTTTATTTTTAATTTATGCGGCAACAAAAACCTTTCCACCATCCTGAGAATTATTTGATATTTGGATTCTATAACAAACTGTGATGTCTTCAAAGAGAATATAAATACCGTATACCCATTTTACATAGTTTGTTATGGATAATGGTATAGATAATGGTATAGTCAATATATTAACTATTTTAGTACCATGAAATTATTTCTTGTGATTTAAAATGATTTTTTTTCATGGAAATGTTGATATTTCCAATATTATATGTGTATTGATAATGTAATGGTAAATGAACATTTGATGAGTGGATAAGAGAAAAACCAAATGATGGGTGGTTCTGTTATAAACCAAGTACAGGTGGTACTGTTATTAAATCCAATTGATTTGGTATGGTAGTCAACTATATGGATATTACATTTAGTAATATGTGTTGAAGTAGATCATATGGTTATTCCATTTAAGTATTTTTATGTCCCAAGTTACATTTATATGTTATACATAGTTCACTATATGCTTTATAGAAATATTTTGGTGAAAAAAACGGTATGAAATGATATTATATTCAGTGAAGTGTTTTTTATACTTCATTAAGGTAAAAATTATTACATTATGATTATGTATTCATGGTTTAGATTTTGTTTTGAAAACTAACATCTTTCTTTATTTGTGTAATCCTTATTGATCATTTTATGCCTATACCTTTTATTTGAATTGTTTTTCAAAGGACAAAAGGATGAATTGGGTCATGAATGGGATCAAGGAAATGATTTCCTGTTTAAAACATGGAACTAAACATGTTTCATTTCATTTAAGTGTTTTTATTATATAAAAATAATGGATACTTAGTAGAAGTGTCTAAATGTAATATGTAAAAAGTTTTTTATAAGTTATGATCTAATTTTCTAAATCTATATACCTAAAAAGATCATCAATGTGAATTATTAATTTAATTCATGATTATGTAATATTTAAGGCTGGGGTCTTATATAGTCCATCTTGGTGCTAACAGGACGTATTATGATGATTATTGTCAGTTTTTGGGGAAGGCCTAATGTGGTAGATACCTGACTTCTTATATTATTTCTATACATGTTAGTAGGTAACAGTATAGCATCTAAGTCCTTTTGGTTTGCTTTATCCATTTCAAATTCTTACCTAAAAGTGGGATGACATCTCCATGGACGTTGTTGTTATATTTCCTTGTACACAATATTGATGGAACACAATTTGTGTGGTGATTTACTATTTGACCAAACCATCCCATGTCATTCTGATTAGAGATACACCTAAACTGGATGAGATAGACTAATTTTATATTAAATATGTGGTTAGATATTACGGTCTGCAATTAGTGATTACGTCTGATAGAGACCCCTTATTTACCTCTCAATTCTAGGAAGGAATTTAATGGGGATTGAGGTTTCATATTAAGATGTGTATGGAAGTGTATCCTCAGACAGATGGTCTGATAGATTGGGAAAATTTTATTCTGGAGGAAATCAGCGAGCTTGTATTTTGGATTTTGAAAGATCATGGGATATCCATTTGATATTTTTTAAATTGTTTTATAATAATAATTATCGATCCCATATTCAAATGGATCATTATGAGGTGATTTATGTTCAACCACATTGGTCTTCTTTATGTTGGTTGAGGTAGGGGAGACCTCACATTTGTAATAGATCCTTGTATAGGAGACGTCTACGGGAGTCATGTTGATATGGAAATGGTTATTGACAGCTTATATGCACCTCATATCTTATGTTGATTAATGGCATTGAGATATTGAGTTCTCCATGGTTGATTAGAAGTTATTTAAAGTGGACCATCGTTCAGGTCATCATCGATTTGGAATACAGTGAAAGCTAATACTAAGGTATGTTAGAACATTCTTGATCACTAAGTGGATTGGAAATGTCACATTCAGGTTACCTTTATATTTTTAGTTGATTTCAATTTATGACGTATTTCATGTTTCCCAAATGAAAAGTCATAATACAGATCTATCTAATGCATTGAATTGGGAAGAGTTTGAGATAGATCCCAATTTTTTAGTATTTGACGAGCCAGTGTGCATAGTGGGTCCCAAGAGAATTTTCTTCTTCTGATGTTTATTCCAAAAGTTCATATCCTTTTCCATCACTGAAATGATGAACTTGAGACTTGTGAGTGGAAGTCATGGGATGAGTTTGAGTATCCATTTTTAATCTCTTATCAGGCTTCGAGTAAACATTATGACGGTGGAATGTTTTCATGGGGGGGTTAATTTTCACAACCTAACATTAAAAATAATTAATGTTTTCATTTTATATGGATTTGAATTATTTTGTCGAGGTGTGGGCCGAGATCGGTAGAAATTTTGGGTTTTTGTTGATAAATGAAAGTTTTTGGCTTGACATCATACATCACAGGGGCATGGAATGGTTATAGCTGTATAGATTATCCAGGTCAGTATGTAGACTGCCTAGTTTTTTGATAAATTTATAATTAATTAGTTAATTAGAAAGATGAATAATAATGTGAAATGAAAGTAAAATAAAGAAAATGAAAGGAATTTAATTGTTTTTAATTGATAATAATAATAATGGTAATATTATTTATAATTATTATTATTATTATTAGTATTATTATAAATATATTAATTAAGATATAATTATTTTTAAGTTATTATTATTATTATTAAATTAATATTATTTTTATTATTATTATCCTTTATTATTATTATTATTATTATTATATGTTTTATGGTTTTCCCCTTATTTTTCCCTTTTTTCCCTTTTTTTAATTACAATCCTCTAAATCCCCATCTATTTCTACAGCGCGCACTACCCTAGCTCACTAACGCTATATGGTGTGCTACTCCTTCACATGGCCACTCCCTTATCCGGAACCCCCACTTTATCTCCCTTCTGGTGAACCATTGGTTGGCGTCATATCACTCACTATCAACCTCTCTCTGACGCCCAACACACATCGCACCACACTGCTCCACTTGAACAACCCCCTATTTGGTCGCATCTCCAACTTGGATCCCCTCCGACAACCCACTATCGCACGACCACCCTCTCGGACCCTATTCCGATCCTCATCTCACTCTTATGTAGATGCGGTATACCATGGGTGACATTTTCCCTCTTCCCTTTGGGTTTTGGTTAAGGATTCATTTTGTTTAAGGGTTTGATCATGACATTGTTGGTTAGAATTATTGAGTTTGAATTTTTTTTTTGTTTGATTTTGGTGCAGTTTTCATGCGATTGAAAAATTTTCAACAATTTTGGGGATTTTGAAATCAAGGTAGGTGGTTCTTTCTACAAACAATATTTGATGAATTAATTTTTAATTCATGATTATTTTTGTATGAATCTTATTTATTGGGTGTGGTATGATGGAAACTTTTGGTAGGATTTAATATGAATTTTATTTTAATGTATAATTTTAATTTGAAATGGATTTGTATATTTTTTAAACCCTTGTTAGGTCACTTGGGAGCGTTCTATAAATACTAAATTTGCTTTAATGAAGATTAAAAAGGTTTTTTAGTTTGTTTTGGTATGATGTTGGTGTGTGTTTAATTCAATAGGTGAATTTGAAGTGGGTCATATTCTGTAAAACCATGTGATACTCATTATAATATTTTTATATTATTTTAAAATTTTCTATTAAATTAGATAAATTGTGTAAAAATTATAATATAAACCGTGTCATGGTTTTCTTAATCTGTTTATCACTGGGGATCACATTTTATATTTTTTTCAAAGTACATATTTTTTAGAAAAATGATTTGGGTGTGTACCTAGTGAATTTTTTATGTGTAGTGTTTGTTAAGATTTCTTGTGTAAATATGGAATACAATTTGAAATTGATACATATTTGATCACAAAGGGAAGCCTGGGTAGCGTGGAGCATGGACTATGACTATTGTTCTAGTTATTCAAAAGTTGGTGCAAGTGTGATTAAATTAGCATTATTAAAAATGACACCATTTACCAAACATATTATATAGTTGGAGGCCACTAGGCGTTGGGATGTGATTCCTCCTAGTGGATCATGCATGAGAACCCCATTGGTTGTAATCCCAATACAACTTTTCAAAGAGATGTGATATTCTAGGGTCCCATTTACTATCTATATCCCAAAGGGACTCTCCTATTTTTTATGATCATGTAATTTTTGGCACTCACCATTGGCATGTGGTGTGGAATATAAGGGTTACATCAACGGAAAAGGTGTTTCCATTTAAAATTCCATCCCTTAAACGAAATTTTGATAGAAATTATTTTCAGTTAAATGGTTCAATCGTTTCATTTATTTTATTAAACATGCATGTTTATTTTCCATTTAATATTTATGCATGGAATTTTTTCTTGGATGAAATCCTACTAGGAATTAACTCATACACTATTTACAACTTTTGGTGAATTTTTATTAATAAATGTTTGATACAGGTAAGGGAAAAGCTTTTATAAATTGAGGTTTGGGTTTTTATATATCAATCTTATAGCGATGTTTTAGAGATGTCTCTAGGGTGGTTTCCTCATTCCATGTGGTGGTTTTGAGTTGGTTTTGTGTGACCTTACTTTGTTATAGTTTTGGGTTTATAAAAACCTTCTAAATAAATTTGGAATCATTATAATGGATTATATGTTTTGGTTTTCTATATTTGTTTGATTTTATATTTTTTATTGTTTAATATTTTCATATTTTTTTTAATCATTCCCATGATTTATTATAAGGCCACAGCCTTAAACCTTACTTAATATTTAATTAAATGAATAATTCACTTTGAGTATCTTTTAAGGTTTAGAGTTTTAGAGAATTAGGACATAACTATTACATCTCAAAAGAATACAAAGTCGACACTTCTATTAAGTTTCCATAGAATAAAAAAAACTCTTAAAAATAAACATGTCTAGTTCCATGTTTTATATAGCATGACATTCCCTTGATCCCATCTTTGACCCTATTCCACATTAAGTCCTGTGATAAACATTTCAAAGAAACTTGGGGTGAGCATAAAAAACACAGTAAGGGATACAAAAAGAATAAAAACTATTAGTTTATCAAAACAAAAAGTAAACCATGTATACTTTATCAATGTAATACTTTTCACCTTTATAAAGTAGAAAAAACTCTTCACTGAATAAAAGATCATTACTTACCCTTTTTTAACCAAAATATTACCATAAAACCCATAAAAAGATCACATAACATATAAAGGTAACTTGGGACATAAACATACTTAAGTGGAATAACCATACGGTCGACTTCCACACATATCACATAATGGAATAGCCATTCGGACAACTTCCCTACATACTTAATAGAATAGCCATACGACCGACTTCCATACCCAATGCATTGGAGGTTATAACGTAACCACCCGTAAAATGTCCAAGTACCAATATAAAATCATAAAACAAAAAACCAATATAAAGGAATGATAAAATTTCCACATTTCAATCACAATATATCATTTAAATATATTGACATAATAGAATCCTTTATCAAAACCATTTTCAATACCAAAATACATAAAAGAGTATATGGTATTTATTTTATTTTAAAAACATTAGAGCTTGTTGAGGAAGCCAAAGATCAAATAATACTTGCGGCGGCGGAAAAGGTTTTTCTCACCGCGTACGTTAAAAAAACATTCCTTTCTGTTGTTTTGTAAAATGCTTCATATAAAAAGATTCCTTTTGTATAAAAGTAAAATTCAAAGGGATTTATACACCGTATAAAAGATAGTTGTGTATAAAACGAAATATTCCTCAATGAAAGGAGATTGAGACGAAGTCCCTTACCTCGGGTCCGACTTGACTCGATCGTTATTTAACATCCTAAATAATAAACATGAGTTAATTTCTATTTTCTTAAGAACCTTTTAAAGTTCATTATTCCTTTTATATCACTTATTTCCATGTTATAAACATTATGTAACCATTTAAGTTAATAATGTTTGTTCTTTCGATATTTGGTTCTTAGTCGAAAGTGGACTTCTTACAATTACATGTTGTTCGTGTGGTCAAATGTTCATTATATCCAGAATGATATTCATGATTTGGATATCATATATATCCTATATATCCAGAATATACATGTATTTATAATATTACATAATCATTTAGAGGTAAGAAATAAAATGCACCGTTCATGGAGACGGTAAGCCGTACATACGCATGAACGCTACTTCCATTTCTATGTCATATTAATGGAATTAAAACTAAATGGGAGGTATGTATATTTTAATTCCAGAATTATATTAATCATAAATCATATATATCCATTATATAAATGTACTTATAATAGTACATTACATTTGGGGATAAGAAATGAAATGCACCGTTCATGGAGGCGGTAAGTCGTATGTACACATGAACGCTACTTTCATTTCTTTGTCATACTTTAATGGAAAGAAATAATAATTATATATAGGTATATTATAATTCCATTATAACATCATATATAATATCTTTAAATACATCCTTTATACATCCCACATATGGCATTAAAGAATCAAATCACCTTGAGGGGGGCGGTAGTCCGCACTTCCTTAAATGGAGATATCGCATTTACCCATAATGAAACCATAAAGGTATGCCCAAAATGTAAAATACATAAGCTTAAGGAAAACATAAACATATTTTATATCATATATAAATATAGTTACATCTTAATGTCCACCTTTTAAGGTGTTATATGAATATCGAACAATCATCGTTTCGTGAGGCAGAAATTCGCCATCCACGGAAACTGTATGTTCTTTAACAATTAGACGTAGGTGTGTGTAAGTGTAGCTCTAATCCTTCTTATAACAACATCCTAGTATATGTAAGATACTGGAGTTGTTACAAAATAAATGAATAAAAAAATTTTAGGTGGTTGGAGAAGCAAAATAAAACAAAAGGACTCAAGTGAAGACATTACTTTATAATCGGGTAACTCCATTTGGTTTGAGCTCAAAGACTTCCTTGGGAAGTCTTCTGCCCAAATTGAGGCTTCAAGGAGTAAGAGAAGGATGTGGAGAGGCACAATGAGCAGGGGTTTGTCGAGCCAAAGGCTTTTGAAGTGTGGGTAATGAGGTAGAGGTGGGGGCCTTCTATAAGAGGAGAGGAGGGGCACTCTTGGAATGTAAGGAAATCTTATTTTATTTTAGAATGGTTTTCGGTTATTAATGGTCCCAAATTGATGTTTTTCGAGGATAAGGTGATAAGGGTTCGAAAGTTACCCATCAAATAGGTTTTGGACATGTGTAGGTCTTATATTTTACGTTATCTTCCCATTTTATTTAAATCGTTAAATAATGAGGTAATCACTGCCTCATCATGGTGTCATAAATAATTTAATTTATTTAATGTCTAAAAATTATAAAAAAAATATCATGATGTAGGAAATAATTTTATCTTTCTAATGAATATTTATAGTAAGAAATATGACTTGTATAACCCCATGTAAAAATTGGCTTAGTAAAACATATCATGTTTGTGTCATTTTTACTTTAACTTTAAATAAAAGGCATAAATGTCATTATGATACCCAAGTGGCTCCATGTGGTACCAAAACGCGACCCATGGGTTGTCTCGGTTGGCCACAACTCATCCAATAGGGTTAGGACAAGTGTTAATATATTTTCATTTTATTATAATATCATTTTTACCTTAAATTACACTAATTACCTTTAATCGCGATTAATAAAACATAAAAGTTACTATTCAATAAAATTTATTTTAATCCCATTGAATCACATTTTACATAATAATGAAAATAATTTAAATTTAATTTTTGAGATTCAAAACACAGAAGTGGTAAAGTCCCATTTAAACGAAAAATCATATTTGGTAACCACCACTTTTCGGTATCACTATTCATCAAAAATTTATGTTTTTTCAGAAAAAAACCAAACCATCACTCTAAGCTATATTTGATATTCCGAATTCAAAAATGAATTCCATTTTAAAAAATTCAAAACATATAAGTTTCATTAATTAATTTAATAATTAATTCCCGTTGTCAAAACAAATAGCGTGTTTTTATGAAACAATATGTATTAAAAGATTGACACCAGTTTAAGTCCAATTTCAAAGTGAAATTGATTCCAATGACCACAATTGGACAAAATGGTAAAAATATATTCTAATTTCACTTTAAAACCAATTCAAAAGATAATATAATCATCTTAATAAATTAGATAAAAAAGAGTTTTTGAATTAAAATACAACATTTTACACTATTCATTAAAAAATGAACATTATCGGAAAAATACCAAAAAATTACACAAAGTAATATTTGATGTCCCGATTCAAAATAAGAGTTTTATTTGTTCCAATAGAATGTATAAGAGTGATCAAAAATATATTTAATAATGGTTCTCCATCAAATGTTGATAAGTGGACCTTTCGTGAAAATTAGAGTATATAAGCCTAAAATTGAATTATTTTCATATTTTAAGCCTTTATCCTTTATTATATAAATGTAAAAACATATAACAAACATATATAATTATATTTTAGTTATTTCTATCCATTCCCGCCAGTACAATGGCTACATGTTAACTAACATTTAAAATAATATTATTCTATTACTAGTGTGCAACGTACGATTTCAAAGAAACTCTTTGTTACGTATCAGGTATGCAATCGAACATAGAAACCCCTTTAAAGTAAAATTAATATTTAATTCACAAATATTAATAAATATGAAAATGTATTATTCTTTATTTACCTGGGATGTTACATCCTTTCCCCCTTTTGGGAATTGTGTCCTCGCAATTTTATTCACTTATCAAAATAAGTGGGGGTATTTATCCCTCATAGCATTTTCAGATTCCCATGTTGCCTCTTCAATCATATGGTTTTTCCAAAAAACCTTTACTTGATGAATCACCTTATTGCGTAACACCTGCTCCCAGTGGTCAAGAATCTGGACCGGTTGTTCCTCAAAAGATAGGTTCTCTTCCAGCTGAACTACCTCTGGACTCAAAATATGAGATGGATCTGGCATATACTTTCTCAGCATCGAAACATGAACAAAATTGTGTACCTGAGATAAACTAGGAGGTAATTCCACTCTGTATGCAACTGATCCAACTCTCTCCAGAATTTCATATAGTCCAATGAACCTTGGACTCAGCTTTCCTTTCTTACAAAATCGCATCACGCTCTTCAGTGGAGAAACCTTGAGAAAAACATGATCACCTACATTGAAAGATAGATCCTTCCTCCGGTTATCTGCATAACTCTTTTTTCTGCTCTGAGCTGTTCTCATGTGTTTTTGAATCAACTGATCTTTTTCTTCCATCTCTTCTACCAATTCTGGTCCCATGAGCTTCCTTTCACCCACTTCATCCCAAAAAGATGGAGTTCGACACCGTTTACCATATAACGCCTCAAATGGTGCCATATGTATACTGGAATGAAAACTGTTATTATATGAAAACTCAACCAAAGAAAGTTGTTGGTCCCAACTTACCTGAGAATCCATCGAACAAGCTCATAGCATATCCTCCATGGTCTAAATTATTCGTTCTGACTGCCCATCTGATTGCGGATGAAAAGCCGTACTAAAATTTAATTCAGTACCCAACGACTTCTGAAGGCTTTTCCAAATGTTAGAAGTAAACCTGGGATCACGGTCAGATAAAATGGAGAGAGGAACTCCATGTAACATGACTATCTCTTTAAGATACAAACGGAAAAGTTGATCTAGGTAAAAGGTATCTTGTATAGCAAGGAAATGAGCAGATTTAGTCAAACGATCAACAATAACCCAGATTGCATTATTACCTTGAGATATCTTCGGTAATCCCACAACAAAATCCATGGATATATTCTCCCATTTCCACTCTGGAACTGGTAGAGGTTGAATCATCCCATTCGGTAAATGTCGCTCTTCTTTAACCTGCTGACAAGTCAAACACTTCACAGTAAACTCAGCAATATCCTTTTTCATTCCATCCCACCAGTAATACTCCCGCAAATCTTTGTACATCTTAGTACTGCCAGGATGAACTGAAAATGGGGAACTATGAGCCTCACATAACAACTCATTCATCAATTGTGAATCAAAAGGCACAAATAATCACTTCCCAAATCTCAAAACACAATCACTATTAATGTTCAATTCAGGAAACTTACCCTTCTGAACCAGCTCTACCTTTTTCTGCAACTCACTGTCTTGCTTCTGTGCTTTCTTGATTCTGTCTGATAGAGATGATTTCACTGATACCTGAAATAAAACAGAAGTACATCCTACACCAACAACTTCTATGCCAATGTTCGTCAAATCCTTAACCAAAGGATCAAGTTCCTTACGCAACATTTTTAATGAAGCATTACATTGTCAACTCAAAGCATCAACAACTTTATTGGCTTTTCCCGGATGGTAGTGAATTGTACAATCATAATCCTTGATTAATTCCAGCCATCTCCTCTGTCTCATGTTCAATTATTTCTGAGTGAATATATACTTTAAACTTTTGTGATCAGTATATATTTCACACTTTACTCCATACAAATGATGCCTCCAATTTTTTAAAGAAAAAACAATAGCAGCTAATTCAAATCATGTGTAGGGTAATTTACCTCATGAGTTTCAACTGACGTGAAGCATAAGCAATTACCTGATCATTCTTCATAAGGACACAACCAAGTCCCTTCAACGAAGCATCACTGTATATAAGAAACTCACCATTCCTAGAAGGAAGTGCCAAAACTGGAGCATTCACCAATCTTCTTTTCAACTCCTGAAAACAATCATCACATTATTTTTTCCAGATGAACTTAGCACCCATACGAGTTATCATAGTCATTGGACTAGATAACCGTGAAAACTTTTCAAAATACCTTTTGTAGAAACCTGCTAAACCAAAAAACTACGGATCTCGGTTACATTTGTGGGTCTTGGCCATTCTTCAACAACTTTTGTTTTAGCAGGATCAACAGTTATGCCATCATTTGAAACAATGTGACCCAGGAAAGAAATTTGTTGTAACCAAAACTCACACTTGCTGAATTTTCCATATAGTTTCTTTTTCTTTTAAGGTTTTTAAGATAACCCTTAAATGACTTCCATGCTCCTCTTTACTTTTAGAAAACACCAATATATCATCAATGAAAACAACCAAAAACTTATCCAAGAACTCACGGAAAATTCTATTCATAACGTCCATGAATACAGCATGTGGATTAGTTAAACCAAAAGGCATAACTACAAATTAATAATGGCCATATCTAGTATGGAACGCAGTCTTCGGAACGTCTGCTTTTTTTACTTTCAACTGATGGTACCCCGACCTCAAGTCAATCTTCGAAAAATACTGAGCTCCCTGGAGCTGATCAAACAAATCATCGATATGAGGCAAATGATACTTTTTCATAACAATAATATTATTCAAGGCTCTATAATCAGTGCAAAGTCTCATTGATCCATCTTTATTTTTAACAAACAAGATAGGAGCACCCCATGGTGATGTGCTAGGTCGAATGAAACCTTTATCTAATAACTCCTGCAATTGTTTCATTAACTCTAAAAGTTCAACTTGATCCATTCGATAAGGGGGTTTTGAAATTGGATTAGAATCAAGAACTAAGTCCATAGTAAATTCAACTTCCCGATCATGAATAATACCAGGCAACACATCAGGAAAAACATGAAGATACTCATTTACCACTGGCACATCATTAAACTGAATAGTTCCTTTATATTCAACAATATGTGGAAGGTAACATTCATTTCCATGTTTTACTAGTTTCTCACCTTCCTAATATGTTATCAAATTCAAGGGTTCATTCTTGAATAGAAACTGAAAATCATTCTGAAAAGAAACCATTTTAGCTCTGCAGTCAATCTTAGCATGATAAACAGAAAGCCAATCCATGCCCAAAATAACATCAAACTCTACTAGAGGCAAAACAATAAGGTTTTCTGGTAGATTCTTTCCACACACAAGGATAGGAATGTTCTCATAATTCCTTTTTGTCTCAACTTTCCCTCCGGGTGTTTTTACCGTAAGTTCAGGACTCATATCTTGAGATGGAATTTCCAATTTACTATAAAACTTCTCAGAAATGAAAGAGTGTGTAGACCCTGAATCAAACAACACATCGGCATAATATGAACAAACAAACAGTGTACCTGATACCACTTCATTCGATGGCCCAACATCTGTTGAGGTTGTTGCAAAGGATTTCACCACCCCTTTTTTCTTGTAATCTGTCTACCTTCTCCCTGTCGAGTTCTTCGTTAGACACTCATTTGCATAATGACCCATTTCATTACACTTAAAACATCTTACCGCTAGCTTTTCATTTCCTGCTTGATCATCTTCCTTACAGTTACGAGAAATATGACCAGACTTACGACACCAAAAGAACTTACTAGACTTGGATAAACATTCTCCAAGATGCATTTTACCACACTTCTCATGGGATGGATATTTGGTTTTCTTACCTCCTTGCTTCTTTAATGAATTCTTCCCCTTTTTCCTGCCAACTAGACCTCTTATTCCGTTGTTTGTCATAGAACACCTGATCATTGACAAACTCCATTTCCACCTTCTCCACACATCGAATGAGGTTTTCATAACTTTTGAACTCACGAGAAGCTAAAACCCTTAGATACTTTGGCTTTAACCCTGAGTAAAAACGGTTTATTTTAGTATCACGATGTCGTATGAAGTTTGGAGCATACCTTGCCAATCGTGTGAACTTTTCTTCATAGGCAGCCACTGAGTCTTCCTCTTGACTCAATTCCAAGAATTGCTTTTCCATCCTAAGTCGAACAGCCTTAGGAAAATACGTCTCAAGAAACATACCTTTGAATTCGTCCCGGTGAAGATTCTCAATCTCATCACTATCCCTGATATTTTTTACCATCGACCACCACGGATCAGCTTCACCTTCAAAATGGTAAACAGCAAGACTATCCTTTTGATGTTCTGAACACCCCATGACCTCAAAAATCTTCTCCAGTGCATTAATCCATCCTTCAGCTTGTACGGGGTCAAATGATCCTCTGAATGATGGGGAATGTTGCCTCATTAAATGTTCCACCACTGACATGTTCCTCTGCGGTTGATCTAGATGATCTCGTGCATGGATACCACCAACATTTATAGCCTGAGTGAACTATTCCATCACTGCAAGAAACTGTTCAGTTCTGATTCCAACCATCTCAGGTTGCTGATTTGGAAGGTTGTCTTCCTCCTGATGTCGTCCCAACATAGCTACTTTGTTTCCTCTGCGGAAAACCATTCTAAACATAGAAATATCTTAGGCGAAGCAACATGGTATTCTTTAAATGCTATATCATTTCAGTCATACCATAAATTAACTTATAATCTAACAATTTTCTAACTCCTAAAGTTTTCTAAACCGACCTCTGATACCAACTATAAGGCCCTGACCTTAAACCTTACTTAATATTGAATTAAATGAATAATTAACTTTGAGGATCTTTTCAGGTTTAGAGTTTTAGAGAATTAGGACATAACTATAACATCTCAAAATATTAAAAAGTAGACACTTCTACTATGTTTACATAGAATAAAAAAACTCTTAAAAAGAAACATGTATAGTTATATGTTTTATATAGCATGACATTCCATTGATCCCATCCTTGACCCTATTCCACATTATGTACTGTGAAAACCATTTCGAAGAAACTTGGGTTGAGCATAAAAAACTCAGTAAGGGATACACAAAGAACAAAAACTATTAGTTTATCAAAACAAAAAGTAATCCATGTATACTTTATCAAAGTAATACTTTTCACCTTTATGAAGTAGTAAAAACTCTTCACTGAATAAATGATCATTACTTACCCTTTTGTAACCAAAAGATTACCATAAAACCCATAAAAAGATCATATAACATATAAAGGTAACTTAGGACATAATCATACTTAAGTGGAATAACCATACAGTCGACTTCCACACATACCACATAATGGAATATCAATTCGGCCAACGTCCATACATACATAATGGAATAGCCATACGGCTGACTTCCATACCCAATGCTTTGGAGGTTATAACGTAACCACCCGTCCTGGTATTCACGGCACCACCCTTCATATGGTTTATCACGTAACCACCCTTAGAATGTCCAAGTACCAATATAAATTCAAAAAACATAAAACCAATATAAAGGAATGATAAAATTTCCACATTTCAATCACAATATATCATTTAAATATATTGACATAATAGAATCCTTTATCAAAACCATTTTCAATACCAAAATACATAAATGAGTATATGGTATTTATTTTATTTTAAAAACATTATGGCTTGTTGAGGAAGCCAAAGATCAAATAATACTCGTGGCGGCGGAAAAGGTCGTTGTCACCGCGTACGTTAAAAGAAACATTGCATTCTGTCATTTTGTAAAATGCTTCATAGAAACGGATTCCTTTTGTATAAAAGTAAAAGTCAAATGGTTTTATACACATTATAAAAGAAAGTTGTGTATAAAACGAAATATGCCTCAATGAAAGGAGATTGAGACGAAGTCCCTTACCTCGTGTCCGACTTGACTCGATCATTCATTAACGTCCTGAATAATAAACTTGGGTTAATTTATATTTTCTTAAGAACCTTTTCAAGTTCATTTTTACTTTTATATCACTTATTTCCATGTTATAAACATTATTTAACCATTTAAGTTAATAATGTTTGTTTTGTCGATATTTGGTTCTTATGTCGAAAGTGGACTTCTTACAATTACATGTTGTTCGTGTGGTCAAAGGTTCATTATATCCAGAATAATATTCATGATTTGGATATCATATATATCATCTATATCCATCATATACATGTATTTATAATATTACATAATCATTTAGAGGTATGAAATGAAATGCACCGTTCATGGAGTCGATAAGCCGTACGTACGCATGAACGCTACTTCCATTTCTATGTCATATTAATGGAATTAAAACTAAATGAGAGGTATGTATATTTTAATTCCATAATTATATTAATACTAAATCATATATATCTATTATATATATGTACTTATAATAGTACATTACATTTTGGGATAAGAAATGAAATGCATCGTTCATGGAGGCGGTAAGCCGTACGTACGCATAAACGCTACTTTCATTTCTTTGTCATACATTAATGGAAAGAAATAATAATGATATAGAGGTATATTATAATTCCAGTATAACATCATATATAATAACTTTAAATACATCCTTTATACATCAAACATATGGCATTTACAAATCAAATCACATTGAAGGGGCAGTAGTCCGCACTTCCTTAAATAAAGATATCGCATTTACCCATAATAGAAACCATAAAGGTATGCCCAAAATGAAAAATACTGAAGATTAGGAAAAAAATAATCATATTATATATCATATATAAATATAGTGACATCTTAATGGACACCTTTGAAGGTGTTAGAAGAATATCGAACAATCATCGTTTCGTAAGGTAGAAATTCTCCATCCACGGAAACAGTATGTTCTTTAACCATTAGACGTAGGTGTGTGTAAGTGTAGCTCGAATACTTCTTATAACAACATCCTAGTATATGAAAGATACTGGAATTGTTACAAAAGAAATGAATAAAAATATTTTAGGGGGTTGGAGAAGAAAAATAAACAAAAGGACTCAAGTGAAGACATTACCTTATAATCGGTTAACTCCCTTTGGTTTCAGCTCAAAGGCTTCCTTGGGAAGAATTCTGCCCAAAGTGAGTCTTCAAGGAGTAATAGAGGGATGTGGAGAGACAAAATGAGCAGTGGTTGGTCGAGACAAAGGATTTTGAAGTGTGGGTAATGAGGTAGAGGTGGGGGCCTTTTATAAGAGGCGAGGAGGGGCACTCTTGGAAAGTAATGAAATGTTATTTTATTTTAGAATGAGTTTCGGTTATTAATGGTCCCTCATTGATGTGTTTCAAGGATAAGGTGATAAGGTTTCTAAATCTAGCCATCCAATAGGATTCGGACATGTGTAGGTCTTAGATGTTACATTATCTGTCCATTTTATTTAAATCGTTAAATAATGAGGTAATCGCTGCATCATCATGGCGTCATAAATAATTTAATTTATTTAATGGCTAAAAATTATAAAAAAAATATCATGATGTTGGAAATCTTTTTATATTTCTAATTAATATTTATAGTAAGAAATATTACTTGTATATCCCCATGTAAAAATTGGTTTAGTAAAACATCTCATGTTTGTGTCATTTTTTACTTTAACTTTAAATAAAAGGCATAAATGTCGTTATCATACCCAAGTGGCTCCATGGGGTACCCAAAATCGACCCATGGGTTGTCTTGGTCGGCCATAACTCATACAACAGGGTTAGGAAAAGTGTAAATATGTTTTCATTTTATTATAATATCATTTTTACCTTATATTACACTAATTACCTTTAATCGCGATTAATAAAACATAAAAGTTACTATTCACCAAAATTTATTTTAATCCCATTGAACCACATTTTACGTAATAATGAAAACCATTAAAATTGGATTTTTTAGATTCAAAACACAGAAGTGGTAAAGTCACATTTAAACGAAAAATCAAATTTTGTAACCACCACTTTGCAGTTTCACTATTCATCAAAAATTGATGTTTTTCAGAAAAAAACCAAAACATCACTCTAAGTTATATTTGATATTCCGAATTAAAAAATGAAGTACATTTTAAAAAATTCAAAACATATAAGTTGCATTAATTAATTTAATAATTAATTCCCGCTGTCAAAACAAATAGCGTGTTTTTCTGAAACAATAAGTATCAAAAGATTGACACCAGTTTAAGTCCAATTTCAAAGTGAAATTGATTCCAATGACCACCATTGGATTAAATGGTAAAAATATATTCTAATTTCACTTTAAAACCAATTAAAAAGATAATCTAATCATCTTAATAAATTATATTAAAAAGAGGTTTTGAATTATAATACAACATTTTACACTATTCATTAAAAAAAGAACTTTTTCGAAAAAATACCAAAAAAATACACAAATTAATATTTGATGTCCCGATTCTAATGAAGAGTTTTATTTGGTCCAGTAGAATGTATAAGAGTGATCAAAACTATATTTAATAACGGTTCTCCATCAAATGTTGATAAGTGGACCTTTCGTGAAAATGAGAGTATATAAGCCTAAAATTGAATTCTTTTCGTATTTTAAGCCGTTATCCTTTATTAGATAAATGTAAATGCATTTAAAAAACATATATAATCATATTTTAGTTATTTATATCCATTCCCGCCAGTACAACGGCTACGTGTTAACTAACATTTAAAATAATATTATATTATTACTAGTGTGCAACGTACGATTTCAAAGAAACTCTTTGTTGCGTATCGGGTACGCTATCGAACATAGAAACCCCTTTAAAGTAAAATTAATATTTAATTCGAAAATATTAATAAATATGAAAATGTATTATTCTTTATTTACCTGTGATGTTACATCTATTTATGAAATATGGTCACTTATTCCAGAAAATAGGAATAGGAAACACACTTCATGCCTTTCCACGGACTGGGTTGGGTGTGGGTTTGATTAAAAACCCCAATTGGTTTGTGATAGACTTTGATTTAACTATGCAGAACACGGACATGGAATACGTAAAACATAAATTTGAGATTCTACAAAACTTCATTTGATTTTTATATTTATTTAAATGAGATAGTTTTAAAATTATCGTTAAAATTTGTATGATTAATAGCAATTAATACTTTTCAAATATTTTCATTAATAGTTTTATATAAATAGAATATATTGACAATGAATAATATAATATTCTATAAAGTCTATAATTTTGAAAATACTATTTTCCAAAATGGACATCTTTTGATGTACTTTTTTGAAAATTAATAAAATGAATTTGAGACACATATGAAAATTTTATTTGATAAAAGAAAAAACTTTTTTTATATTATATTTTCAAAATTATTTTATGGTAATTATTTTAATATTTTTGTGAAACATCATTTTAGGATGAATAGTGAATAATACTATGTTTTAATCCAAATCTAATTTTTAATATATGATTTTTATAAGGATAAATCATATTTTAATTTGATTTCAATGACATATTAGACAAAAGTTTTATCAATTAGCCAAATTTAGTTCATGATAATGAAAATTACTTTGAAATTTCTTATAAAAAAGTAACAATCATTTGGATTTATTAATATCTAAATATTTCATTTCCACCCTGTCTACATGATTAATATTAAATTAATTTCAACTAATTCAATGTTTTTAATTATAAAAAATGGATTATATATTTGGAATAAGCATAATATATAATTAATAATAGGTTCAAAATTATATTTTCACCCAAAAAATAGTGATTGTGGTTAAAATTAATAATAGGTATTAAGGTAAAATTGAGGTTAATAGTTGAATAATCCTTAAATATAGTGAACAAAATGACCTAATATGAGGTAAAAAATATATTTTATGTACATATTTTATCACTAAACCTCCCATTATTGAGGATTTATTTATTTATTTTTTTTCTAAAAACATTAATACACCATGCTTTTTTTCAAGAATTCCATTTATTTTCCCTCCCATCCCTATAAAAGGAAACCACATATACCAATTATTCAAACCTATAAAACCATTTATGATTACCTAAACACAACCCAATAAACATGTTGGAATCCCTCCCTTATTCCTTGAAGGCTTACTTTGGTAATAAGGCCATCAATGGAATCCCATTGTTCAAAAAAGGAGCTTCCTGATTATGAGAATGATAGAATGTGTAAAAATGAGAGTCAAGACACAAGGTAAGGATATTTCTATTCGTAGTTAGAATATTTGAGAATTACACCTTTTTCACCACACATATATTCTTTTTGGTGATTATAATTCCAATAAACCTACTATATTATTATTATCCTTGATTTTATGTGTATTTTCATATCAATTTTATTATCTCTCATTCAGGGGGTTTATGTTTCAAGAGATACCAAATTATTAAAATTCTTTTTTTTCATTTTTCCTTCTTTGAGACACATGACATGAAAATCAAGAACCATGTTTTAACAAAATAAATTAAAGATGATATTTTAATCTCATTTTCATGGGAAAACATATATTATAAATTTCTATTTGTTTTGAAGATTCATTTAAATGTTTTTAATGTTTTTCAACGAAATGGTTTTTCACAATGTTTTCATGATTATTTTATACGTTTTTGTGAAAAAATATTTTCAAAACATCTTCAAACTCACATTATATGATTTTATAGAAAATGGTTACAAAAATGTAATTAAATATTTATTTATATGTTTTCATGTTTATTTTTAAGAATAATGTTTTAAAAAATGAATAAGGTTTCAAAAATAAATTTTTAAATAATAAAGGATATTTTCAAAAAGAACTATTTTCATAACATATTTCTAAGTTATTTTCCATTTAATATTAAATATATTTATGTTAATCATTATCTTTTATGAAATTGTCAAAATTTTCAATTCATATTCTTTCTTTAATGGTTTATGTATTTAAGGAATGCTCCTTATGACAACTATTTCTCTTTCATGGATTGTATGCATAAAAATCCCGCTTAATTTCATGAGTTATTATTTGATGAAATTATTATGAAACATATCTATTTTCAATTGGTTATGATTCGATAAAATGTTATTATTACCCATTTAATTCAATGAAATTAGTATATGATGTTTATAAAACCCATCTCATTCATGGGGACATGTTATTATAGCTATTATATTATCTTGTGGGATATTTATAAATGATTTTATTCTAAGATCGGTTGTGACTATATCTCCATACAATGCATTGGGTAGTGATTGATATCTCATGAGATAATGTTGTGAATCAAGTTGATGGACTTGATCCACTATAGTACGAAGGGGAAAACCAGTTCTATATAAGGAAAATAATACAACATGGGATATTGCTGTGTCATTCCTTATAGGTGTAGTCACCATGAAGATGGATGATGGGGAAACTCGATCCAATATTGGTTGGTGGGGAATCTAAACCCCTAAAAAAGTAATAATTGAAAAGGGGGATAATGTTGTGTCCTACACATTACATACGGTTCCCATGATGTTATATATTATGTTGTAGTGATGATTCTTGACTTATAGGTAATGATATCACATGTCGATGTATGCCCCAATTACATGTCTCATTCATATGATATAAAATCATGTCCAAAGTTCATTATTTTCTTATGATTCTTGTCTTTTAAATTGCCAAGATGAATGTCAGTATTGATGAATATGGTTTTTGATATAAAGGTTATGATCTTCTAATTTATTTACCACATTATCATACCCATATACTCATTATTATGCTTACATGTATCCCTTATTTACCATTAATGGTATTCTAATTCCAGCCCTTTTTTCTACCCTTCACTAGGTTATGAAGACATATGATAAATTTAGTGTTTTTAAGAAGGGTAATAGTCAAGAAAAACCTAGTGGATGATAATTTAGCTCAAATATGTACCAGTGTTTATGTTTCCATGTTTCCAAATCCATTGGACTAATACTGTCTTTCAGAATCTTTTTTTATAATTTTTTTTGCATTCTTCAAATGTTGTGTAATCTTAATGTGTTAAAATAGAGGTTTTCTATAGATAACAACTATATCACTAAAAACCTTTTTCTTATGGTCCCTTAAGGTTGTTCCACATCTAGAGACTCTCCGACGGGTCAAGAGAGGGCATATTTTGATGACATAAAATTATCATAGCTAGATAACCATTCATAGAAGGTGGTACAACAAGTGGTTTTGATCCTCAAGTTGTTATAGTTATGAAATTATAAAAGGGTCCTAATCAAACTACACATTAAATTGTATAAATATTATAGGATGTAGAATAACATGAGATGGTTAATCTAATGGTAGGTGGTTTTCTAAAAAGGAATCAATATTTACAGCCCCTACAAGATCTATATTTTTTCATGAATTGAATCATTTTCATATGAAAAATTAAAGGGATTATTTTATTTATTATATTAATGATTATAATTTTGCATTTGAACATCCTGAATCCAATAATTTGAATCAGATGTTGATATGGTTTAAAAAATCCATATAAAACCAATAGAAAATTCAAACAACTGTTGGCCATAGATAGATGTCTGAAGATGAGAATTATGGGACAGTTACAATTTCAGTAGCTCAATTTTTCCAAGAATACTATTGGAAATATTTTATTAAATTATAATCATTTATGAGTTATAATTTAAATATATTTTAAATCAAGGTATTTCATAATTTATTAATGTTTTCACCCTCAATTTCATGTTTCATTGAGAAAAATAGTTCCTAGATATATCTTATAGTTATAATTGACCAAGAATGAAAAATTAATGTATTTGTCTTATTTTATTTCTCATATGGTATGTCCTACCACTGACATGTGGTATTAAATTATGAATTTGAATTATATGTGGGTGACCATACATTTTTTTCATTAAAGTTTATCGTAACTAAAATAATAATGTTTTGTCTTTTCAAAATCATAATTGATAAATAAAGGAAAATGTATTAGAGAATAAAGTGAAATAATGGAGATTTAATGGATTAATACTATTACTAAAGATTTTATATTTATAAAAATATAGAAATATAGTGTGTCATAAGGGGGTTAATGATTAGAATGGGTCTGTTATGAAGGGTGAGAATATGCATATGAGATGATGTGAATGTATTTTAATCCTTATTGTATTCTATAAATAATTTAGATATCAACAAAAATTATTAGTATAGGATTTTATTGAATGTTTTTGAGATGTCCATCATGAAGATTGTCTCATTTCAAGTGAATTTTTTTGGAGTTAAAAAATACATGTAGATAATACACTATTCCTAATTTTCTAATTAGGCTGTATTATTGTTACATTTTGTTAGATGTTTCAGAGATATATGAAAAAAATATTTATTCAGTAGAGGAGGATTCATGTTTTCAGAGGGATGTTATGTTCGATGGTGGGTCTCCAAAAACAATATTATTATTATTATTGTGATCATGTATGTTTCATTATTTTAAAATTATTTTTTGATACCAATTTTTAATTTTATTGTCCTATTCATGTGACATGAATAGCTATCATTAACACTAATTGTAACATATATATAAAAATCATGAAATAGATAAAGAGTAATGATATTACTATGATAAAAATGGTCATTTCAATGAAGTTGATGTTGGAAAAGTAAGAGTGTATTTGTTCGAATTATAATTATTTTATATTTCTGTATATTATTTGTGATACCAAATACAAATTAAAATATATAATTACTAAACCTTAAATATTACAAAATATAGTTAATTCAACATGAATTTACTCTTATACATTCCAATATATTTTTTCATTTTAGAGATTTAGATATTTGGGTCATTATTTATAAATGATAAACTACAAGCTTAAAAAGAAGTTTATTACTTAAAATGGTGTACATTTCACCCATAAAACTATTTAATAAACCTGAATTATTTTGATGAAAAATAATTATTACATTCTTCTTTGATATTAAATTCTTCATTCCAATTATTAATCCTTGTGAAAGACATTTTTAAAACATGGGTTGATCATACAAAGAATAATATGGGACACAAAAAAATTAAAGAAACCATTATTCCATGAATACTTATAAATATGTGAATTAATTTTCCCAATGATAAAATTTTATCATATATATAATCATAAACATATTATTCAGAATATAATAGTTCCATGAGATATAAAAAATATAAATAAACCATTCAGGTAACATGTGGAATTATTTTATTACTATATCAACATAGTATTTTATCACACATGGCTACCTTCATATTTTTATTACTCACGTCTACCTTGAAATGTATCTCCAAATATACCATATGGTGCAACAATAACAATTACACATAGAATAACCATTATGCTCCAAATAAATCATTAAAATTACCAATGCATTTGAGGGATATAAAAGACTCAACTATTTTAATAAATAATTCCCTAGAAACAAAAATTTTTTAAAAAACAAGAATATGTGCATCGTAAAAACATTCATTTTGAAATATGTAAATATAGAAATGTAACGGAAGAATTTTAATGGGAAGTCCATTAAATCATTTTTGACTTACTTTAAACATTTTCAAACCACATGGATAATTTTTTACAGAGAGTTATTATTTTTTTAAGAACTATATTCAAATTGACAAAACCTTATAGAATGTTTTGTCACATAATTTCACCCATTTGTTAATAATACTTTATTATTTTCATTTTTAGGGTGCGTTTATTTCTTGGTTTCCATGGTTGGTTCATTATGTCATTTTTTTGAATGGAAAAAAATTTAAAAGTGGAATGAAATGGTATTAATATGTTTACATTAATTCCATATAACCTTTGGTTTTCTAAAATGAATATTATTAAATATATAAATATTAATGGATATGATATATTTTATTTTGATGATTAATTTTGTCAATAATGAACTTTTATCATTTTTTTATAACATTTATATATTGGATCCAGAACGTTATATAACATAAAATAACCTTAATAAAATAAAATTTAACCATAATATTTTATTATGACTAGACATGAAGGTGATAAATAAAAATGAAAACACATCATCCACGAAGGAGGTGAATCGACACGTCTCATAAGATGATTTCATTTTCTAGAATAGGGTGATTAATTGTGATGTTTGATATCATATATTCTATTAAAATAACTAAATTTCATTATGTGTATGATACTAGAGTGAACATGTCACATTTCACAGGTATAGTGATGATATGATATGAAATAAAATAAGCTTAAAATAAAATAAGAGAAAATGGAAGATGATTTCGGCATTTAAATTCTCATCTTTAAGGACCCCTTAAAGAAATTTGATTTGGTATTTTTTATGATCAATTTCTAGTTAACATGGGGGAGAGGATTCAGAAGATTATTTTTTATAATTTGGATTGTCTTTAAATATTTTTATGGGTGATGAGAAAAGATGGTGAGGGGTTTTATTTATAGTGGAGGAGGGGTTGTTTTTTGAATATATTGTTTATTAATTTATTATTTGTCTTCAAGACGATGATTTTATTTATAATTATCACAAAATATATTAAAATAATGAAATGTAGAATGATATTGTTGTTATTACATCAAAAAACACTGGATTAATTATGTATTTAACATATATTGTATATATAACATAAATTCACGTGTTAAAATATTCACCAAAAATTAATTTATTTTGTAAAATGTCGCAAAAAATTCACCCAAAACTTTTTCAATTTGTAGATATCGAAATTTTTCTCAATATTATGAAAATAAATTCTTAAATATGTGAAATTTAATTTTTAATAATAATCATCTCTTGTTAAAAAATAAAAATTTAAAAATATTATCTTATTAATAACTCTTTTAAATATTAATTAATGTCTCCCAAATTTATATTATATTAACTATATAACAAAATATTTATTTATAATTTTATTTTATGATGTTTAATTTTTTAATTAATTTATTTAAATTATGTAATTTTAAAGAAATATTTATGTATCATAGAAATATCATTACATAATTTATCATTTTAAAAATAGCTATTTACATATTCCATGATATATAAGTATATATTTATTACATATAATATATTTAAATGTTATTTATAAAATAATAGGTGAGGTTACCATTCAATAAATATAGATTCCTTAATTTTGATAAATAACGCTTATTGGATTATATATTTATAATGAATTTTACAATTTAATTCCAGATAAAAACAATATTTTATATTTACATGAGTTGTTACATTCTTCCAACCTTCTTAAAATTTCATCATCATGTTTCAGATTTACTTATTATAATTTTCATATTCCTTTACCTAAACGAATTTTCAAATTCATATATTGATTCTTCATTCATGTTCTTTCTCTAAAAAATCATAACCTAGGGAATTACTTTATTCAGATACAATTTCTCTTTACGATCTACATTTTGGACTTGTTTTTCTACAACAAAATGATTCACTTCATGACGAAATACTTTTGGTAAAAAAACATGAGACGAATCTGACACATACTTTCTTAACAAGGAATCATGAAAAGAATTATATACCAAGGAAATACTCGGACAAAATGAAATATGGTAGGAATATTATAAAAAATTATCTAATATTTAATATTTTCTAATGATACATGGAATCAGATTTAAATTCCTTACAATACAAGTCTCATATTGACATGGAGAATCATTGATAAAGTCATGATAAACTACCTAAAAAATATCATTCTTTCATTCGTTTTCATAACTTTTTTACCTTCAATTAGATTTCCGCTTATGCTGCTGGATCATCTATTCAATAACTACCACATCACCTACTAATTATGGTATCATCAACTTTCATTCCCCAGCTGTATACAGAAATGCTGTAGTTTGACACTACTCTTTATACAATGCATCCAAGCATGCCATCGGAATACTGGAATAAAAACTATTATTATAAAAGAACTCAACTAAAAAATGTTTTTGATCCCTACTTCCATGGTAAACTATTGAACAAAATCCTAGAATGTAATCAAATTTAAGAAATTTATTCGTGGTATTTTCATTAAATTTCGGATAAAAAGTAGTGTTACAATTTAATATATTTTCCAATGGCTTTTAAAGGCATTTCCAATTGATAAAAATGAACCCAGAATCGTGGTTGGGTATAATTAGGATATAAACACCATGTAACCTGATAATCCCTTGAGTTACTAATGAGAAAGTTGATCTAAACACAAAGTATCTCGAATAGGAAGGGGATATAAATATTTAGTCATTTGATCAATAATAACACAAATCACATTGTTACTTAAATATGACTTTGGTATTCCCACTATGAATTCCATGGAAACATATTTCCATCTACACTCTATAACATAAAAGGGATAAAATATCCCATTCTGTATTCTTATCTCTTTTATAACCTATTGAAATGTGAAACATTTCGTAGTAAAATTATGAAAATGTATTTTCTTTCCTTTAAACATTTAATACTTATAATTGTACACGTACATCTTAATTTAGTCAGGATAAATTGAAAACGGATAAAGCTATTATTCACTTAATATCTCTATCTTCATCTATGAATCAAATTGCACACATAATTTCAAACAAATATCAAAATATAATCATTGTTGATATTAAAATTTTTAGGCACACCCTTTTTCTCAAATTCTACATTTTTTGTTAATCACACTCTTTCTTCTGTGAATTCATTAGAACCATATCTATATTTATGGAATTTCTCAAACCAATGGTCATAACAAGAAACTCATAATGCCTATATATAGTACACAATTATATTTTAATCATGTAATACGCCTTCACCATCATCTGATGGTACCTATATCTCAATTCAATCCATGAAAAATACAGATCTCCTTGGATCTCATAAAACAATTCATCAATATGAGGAAATGGACAATTATTTTTAATACTGTGCTTATTCAATGATATATAATCATTGTATTGTCTCCGGGAACCCTATTTCTCTTAAATGAATAAAATAGAAGCATGAAATAGTGATTTTCTATGGAAAATGCTACCTTTATCAAGAAACTCTTCAATGTAATTTTTCAATTTAAGATGTTCTAAATATGAAATTTGATAAGGGGGATTTGAAATTTGCTTTGATTTATGAAATTATTATATAGTAATTTCACCATCCTAATCATTTATAACACTAAAAAAGTCATCAAAAAATATAATCAGCTATTCAGTTACCAAAAGAACATCATTAACAAGAAATGATAACATGTTCTCAACAATATGTGTAAATTAGAATTAATTCCCCTTATTTTATAGTTTATCATCTTCCATATATGTTATCAATGGTATGTGATCATTATTATATTCAAACTGAATCTCTTTCGAAAAAATTCATCATCTATACAAGCATTCATAGTATTGTAAAAATAAATCAAATCCTTTCCTAGAATTTCCTCAGTATCTATTAAGATTTTTTTTTCCAGATAATGTATTCACATAGAAAACAATATAATAATTATTATTTTAAGAACCAGGACCTTCTTTTCAGGTATGTTTTTTCAATAGTGGCCATTTTTGGGAAAAGAGGTTTTTTGTAAATTTTCTAAGTACACGTCATGTACATTATGACTAAACTTCAGGTACCTCCTTGGCACAGTAAGTCATGTGCTGGCCATGTAGTAGCCACACACACGGCCATGTGGAAGTGACTTAGAGGTTTCTTAATGCAGAGTATGAAAATATCAAATACATGTTGTGTACTCTAATAGTAGACACCATGTATTTTTCATTAAACGCACTGGGGTCGCATCTGATGGACAAAACTCACTTATTCTAGGTTGTCTCAGCAGATCATTAATGATACCCTGAGCCTCCATCCGTCTTCTGATTTGAACACCATTGATTGTGTTGAAAACACATCAGTGAGTTCACTCTTCTCCTAGAGCAACATATTTCGATTTCTTATCTTTTCCATGTTATCGTGGGTTGAAAGTGTTAGATTTTTTATTAGATCTATGATCTTACAAGGAGATTCAAGCTTCGAGGTTCATGTATATTGATCTCCTAACCCCGAGGTATGTTTTTTGTGACTTTTAGTTTGAATTCTTGTGTATTATGTGAAAATTCGACCAATACCCATAAATGGGGTATAGCGTGTTTACTATTTCATCTCTCTTGTTTTCTTACCTTGCTTGTATTCCAATTTAGAGGATACATGGATATAAATAGAATTGATTTATATGAATTTTATGTGTTTTTTCCATGCATTGTTTTGTTTACGACTGTGTCATCCTGTTTAGCCATTGGTGACCTTGCCTGTTTTCCATGCCTGTTGCTGTTGGATAGAGAGATTTATTCTGACATTCTTGTTATGTTGTAGAATCTTTAGCCAAGTAGTTCTGTTGGATTACTTTGGCTATATTACAATACTTTTCTCATTTACTTACACAGGGTCGTGATAACCTTGTGTATTAGACTATAGGGGGAATTTACTGAGTAAGCTTCCTCAGATAGTCTTTGTACACTTTTGGCTATAAGGGAGATTGACCAAGTGAGCATCCTTATAGATCCTAGAACCACTTAGGGCTATAAGATGAATTTACTGAGTGAGATTCCTTAGAGTTTCCTATATTTATTTATACTAAAAGAGATTGAACGAGTGAGCATTCTCATAGAGTCTTTGATTTTAATCATGAGTTGTTAGACTATAAGAGGAATTGACTGTGAGTGCTTCCTCATAGAGTCTATGAACGACATGGGATATAAGGTTAATTGAATGAGTGATCTTCATTAGAGAGTCATAGACCTTGGGGATATAAGAGGAATAAACCAGGTGAGCTTACTCAGATAGTACATGACTACCATAGAATATATGAGGAATGGACTTTGTGAGCTTCCTCAAAGAGTCTTGCTTCACCTTAGACTGTAAGGGTATTGACTATGAGTGCTTCCCAAGAGAGTCTTATTTTATTCATATACAGAACCATAGGTGTTAGACCGAGTATGATCCCAGAGGGTTGCTTGTTATTTTTTAGGTAGGACCATTGGGGATGGCTGTGAGTACTTCTGAGAGTGTTACCTGTTTGTGGATTAGCTGTTTTCTTAACTGTTGCTTGATTTGAAACTGTGGATTGTTTACTACTTATTAAATTCATGTTTATTGATTTATTTACTTTTACCTGCCGTATACTCATTGACTACTAGGCACATATCTTCGGGTAGTTTCCTACTAGGATTTAGTCTCACACCCTGTTTCGGTCATGCTTTTGGGCCCAAACAGATTATATTTTTCCAGATATAGATAAGGGAAAACTCTTGTCTACATCAGGTACTTGACTTGCTGTGGAGCTGGATAGCGTTGCACCAAAAATATGCTTGCGATGGTGAGGAGCTATTTATCTTTTATTTTTTACATGGTTTAGTACTATTTCTATTCTAGCATTGTGACTTTTTTGGCTGCTTTCCTAGACATATGTATCATGAATCATTTATATATCTGCTCCCATTGTTTTATTATTCCAGTTTTCTGTTGTTTACTATTTTTGGATGTTTAATACATTCAATATTGTTTGTATTGGTTTACTTATGTTGTGTACTATTCCAATGAGGGAATAGTTTCCCCACTATCAATCTCAAATCCCTCGCTGCTAGTAAGCAGCCTCTGGCGTTTGGGGAAATGCGCTTGAGTCCATGTGACCAACCAGGTACGGGGTGCCTCTAGGTGGATTCCAGAACCAAGATGTCATAAAGTGGTATTAGAGGTTTTATTTTATATAGATTTACAATTTTGATCTTTTAGCCAATAATAAGACCGAATATGTACTTGGTAATAAGTTGTGTCTGGGAGTAAATGACCCATGTACAGGGAAAAGCCAATCTACCTCGTTAAATAATTTTTTTTGGTTTTTCAATTTTTACAATTGATCTGATTTAACCTTCAGTGATTCACATGATTTGTGATGATTTCGTTGATGTTGTTGAGGTTCTATTTATGTTTCATCCCAATGAGATGAGGGTGTTCCATCTCATACATCATATAGGCACTTTCTAGAAGTCACTTTACATTCATTTTTGCAATTCCATCAAGGATGCATTAGTGATTCCATGTTGTTTTGATAGATGATGTGTAAAATATGCATGGTTTTAAGATATTTTCCTTGATATAAATACCTATTGTTTGATAGGACATTTTTTTGTAGAGATTTTCGTGAATGAATGCCTTGTTTTGGTTCTTGACATGTTATGGGCCCTCATGGAGGGGAATCTGGTGGATCATTACTTTTTTTGCCTTACTATAACTTGTATAAGATTCCAATCTTTGATTCATGGTCAGTATGTTCCCTCACAGATCAGAATTTGGCACTTTTAATGCTTACGTCATGGTTTCCTGGGTTCCATAGTAGTTTCTGATGCTTACTGTCTGGAAAAAACTAGAATACATGCCGGGTAATGTTAAGTACATGCCATGTGTTCATCTATTTGGGAAGAAACTTTTTTTCTTAAGTAAACATTATGTACTTTATATACAAGTTGTTTAGACTCTAAACCATGTCATCAATCGTGTGGGAAGAGACATGGGATGGGGAAAAACTATTGTGAAAACGTTGTGTATTGACTATACACGTCGTGTAGTGTCAACCATGTGCACACCCGTGTCACTAACAACACAAGTTGGTCGAATCGTGTCTAATACATGTCATGTGTACTCCTCGAACATGCCTTGTAGTCTGACCCAGGTACCCGGCCGTGTCAGGAAAAACATGGGTCGGTGTTGTCCCTTCTCAAATACAACGTCTCCATATAGAACACACCGTGTAGTGTGAGCCGTGTGTCAAGCCATGTCACTAACAACATGGGCCAGGTGGATCATGTCTAGTACACGTTGTGTAGGTATTTTACAGTTCGTGTAGACTTGACTTATGAGAGTCATATGGCTTAACCTTGTAGAAGGACTTAGGTAGGGAAAAGGGATTCAAGTAAACGTCTTCTGTCCGGGAAACACGCCGTGTGTCTAAGGTGTTACACGACCAGGTTAGGTAGGAGTACACACCCATGTAAATGAAATCATTGAACACGCTGTGTAGGAAATGTACACACCATGTAGTCATGTTTTGTAAAACATTAATGTTTTCTTTCTTCTGTTCCCTTCTTACACTCCTTGTTTTCATTAATTGAATATCTTGATATAAGGAGTGCATTTGAACTTGCAGAGTCATGCCATCGAGACGTCATCTGGTTGTGCACCAGTTTCCTAAGGGTAATCAGACACCAAACATGACTGAACAGAGACTACCTACAGATCCTCCCATTATGCCATCATTGGCACTAGATGTTGAACCTGACATAGGTTCAGATGCATAGTTCATGGAGGGATTTTTTAGGATGATGTAGACCTTTCTGGGAGCACCACCTCCTGCCCTGTAGATGGCTAAATTGATGCAAGACATTCAGCAGCTACATCCTCCCACATTCCCAGGGGATGGAGGACCCCGGATACTGAGTCATGGCTAGAGGCCACACTGACGATTTTTGAGCATCTAGAGATACCTCCAGAGAAGAGGGCGAAGGTCACTCCCTATATGCTCCAATACTCCGCAAAGAGGTGGTGGGATGTGATATCACTGGTGGGCCACTAGCAGAATATGGTTTGGAATGAGTTTAGGCACATCTTATATGATTACTTCTACCCCGAGACCCTGGGGACCGATTGAGCCTAGGAGTTTATGAGTTTGGAGCAGGGCACAATTTCTGTTATGGAGTGTTCATCTCGCATCACTAAGCTATAATGTTTCATGCCTATTCTAGGAGGTGATGATTTGTCCCTTTCACAGATGTTTGATGACGGTCTGAGGCATAACATCTTGTCATATTAAAACATCTTCAGGTTGACCTCGATATCTTCTTTCATCAACCTGGCACTTATCAGAGAGCATAATATGAATGATTCTGGAATTGCGTGCCAGGGTAGTTCGACATCTAGTGTTAGTGCTCCTCCCTTTGATAGCAGAAAGTGTTGCAGGGAGTCTGCACGAGGAGATCAGAGTAGGAGATCTGCATCTTTTGATATCCTGGTGGTGTGCTTCTCGTGTGGGATAAGAAGGAATACGAAGCCACGTTTCCCGAGAGACCCAGTAGAGTCCCAATATTGTGGCAAGACAGGTCACCTTCAGCCCTTTTGTCCGTTCTTCTCACCAGTAGCTGGTGACATGGGTTCTTCTATAACACCTCATTCTGGAGCAGCACCACTAGCTTCTCACCAGTCTAGGAACTAGAGTTCTTCTGGCCATTAGGGTTGAGGTGGTGGTCATGGTCGTGGAAGCCATTCGCCCGGTTCTTAGTGACATCATGTTAGATCAGCTAAGAGTGGTTAGGAAGGAACATAGTGTAGCGGTACATGCCATAATTTTGTGGTGGAGCAGACCCAACAAGAGCATGATCTCGGACCTTCTACCATTCGTTGTACGATCTTAGTAGCCTCAGTTTTAAATTTTTCCCTTTTTGATATATGTGCTTCCCAAAACATTATATCTATTGCTGTTTTGGAAAGTGTTCGGATATTCATCTTCACTTCTACTAAGATCATGATTCTAGAAACTCTGTTGGGGATGAGAACTTCATGTGTACGTCAGTGTAAGGAGATCCCTCTTGAGGTTTGTGGGTGTCACTTCCTTTGGGATATTTATGTTCTAGAGATAACAATCTATGATTTCATTCTTGGAATGGATTGTCTAGTTCCCTTCCAGGTCATAATCGACTATTATCACCACAGGGTGAGTTTCATATCACCATAGGGTGGATCATTTCATCATAAAGGTGAGTGGGATTTCCAAGTGCATAGATCAGGTCCAGAGCATCATGGGTTAGGAGAAGTTAATACCCAGATTGCAACTAATTATTTGGATGACTAGGGGACTTCAAAGTTAGACTTTCGTCTAGTAGTGTATTATATTAGAGAAATTTTTCTAGATGAATATTCAGGTTTTCCTCCAGAGTCTGAGGTAGAATTCTCGATTGATCTTGTACAAGGAGTGGAACCGGTGTCCATTCATCCTTATAGGATGACTACACCTGAGTTGCAGGAGCTCAAGAAGTAGTTGGATGAGTTACAAGAAAAGGGGTTCATCCAACTAGTACTTCTCCTTGGGGTTCGCCAGTCCTGTTTGCAAAGAAGGTAGTCGGTACCCTCGGGCTTTGTGTGGACTATCAGAAGTTGAACCAGATGATGGTTAAGAACCGATATCCCTTTCCGAGGATTGATGATCTCTTTGATCTGCTTCGAGGAGCCCAGGTGTTCTGGAAGATTGACCTGAGATCCGATTATCATCTGTTGCAAGTTAGACCATCATATATACCTCTTACAGTCTTCAAGAGATGGTATGGTCTATATGAGTACATGGTTATTCTAATGGGCCTCACGAACGCGGCTATAGTTTTCATGGAACTGATGAACTGAGTCTTCCATAAATACTTGGATTCATTAATGGTTTTCTCCATGGAAAATATATTGGTGTAATCTCACACTCGACACCACTATGCTACCCATCTTGAGATTGTTTTGAGTACACTGATGGAGCATCAGTTATTTTCTATGATCTCAAAGTGCCACTTTTGGATGGATCTGATTCACTTATTGGGTCAAATTATCTCAAAGTCTTGAGTGTCAGTAGACCCATAGAAAGTGAGAGTTATAGTCTTTGGGGAGCAGCTAAAGAATGTCTTTGATGTTCGGGGCTTTCTAGGTTTGGCTGGATACTACAGATGTTTCATAAAACACTTTTCACGCTAACCAGAACCCACAAAAGGTCTGGCTAAGACGGGTGCAATGTTCTTATGGTCAGATTCTTGTGATTTATCCTTTCACGATCTGAAAATGATATTGAATTCAGCACTGATATTAGTCTTTATAGAGCCAAGAAAGAGCTATAATCTTTACTGTGATGCGTCTGGTGTCGGTCGAGGGGCAGTGATGATGTAGGGAGATGTAGTCATTGTGTACGGGTTTCGGCAGTTGATGCCACATGAGAGGAATTACCGGACGAATGATCTAGATTTGGCAGCTGTTGTTCATGCCCTATGCTTTTAGATACAATATCTTCTAGGATAGCACATTGTGATTTTCATTGACCACAAAATTCTCATGTACATCTTCAATCCACATTATCTGAATTTGAGATTGTAACGGTGTGTTGAGTACCTTATGTCCTTTGACATTGAGCTTTCCTATATGCCTAGGAATGGAAATGCAGTGGCTGATGCGTTGAGCAGGAGAACTCAGATACAGGCAGTTCTGGAGGTCAGTAGTGAGTGGAAGCTTATGGATCTGTTCTATGAGATACATTTTGAGGTGCAAGATGGACAAGGGAAACCTTTTATTTCTTCTATAACTGTTACCTCTACTCTTCTTGATTGAGTTCAAGTAAGGCAGCTATCATATTCTGATGGCCTGGTTCTAAGGGAAAGTGAGTGAAGTGAGGGCCCTATTCCTAGATGGACTATAGCCAAGGATCATATCTTGAATTTCCAGGGATTTTTATGGGTTCCAGCTGACATACAGGAGGAGATGATGTGAGGCTTTCATTCCTCAGTTTGGGTAGTTCATCATATCATCACCAAGATGTATCGTGATCTACAACATCAGTATTGGTGGACATGTATGAAGAGGGACATTTCTAGTTTCATCATGAGGTATCCCATTTGTCAGCAGGTGAAGGTAGATCATCAATGACCAGTATGGATTCTACAACAGTTACTCATTCCCGAGTGGAAGTGGAATGATGTCACAATGGATTCGTGACTGGATTACCAAGGTCGCCTCGAGGGAATAACGTAGTTTGGGTTATCATTGACAGACACACGAAGGTATCACTTTTCTTGCAGATCAAGGAGACCATCTGTGTTGATGATATTCGATGGTTGTACATTCAATAAATTTTTCATCTTGGTGGAGTTCTACACTCCATTATTTTAGATAGAAACTCACACTTTACTTCTCAGGTCTGGCAGGGGCTTCAGAAGGCTTTGGGTTCCCACGTAATTTTGAGTACAACATACCACCCCTAGACATATGGCCAGTTCGAGCGTACAATTCAGGTTCTTGAGGACATGCTCAGAGCATGAATTCTTGTTTTTGGAGGTTCTTGGGAGAAGCATATACTTCCTATGGAGTTTTCCTAAAACAATAGTTTTCAAATGACTGTCCAAATGGCACCTTATGAGGCTTTGTACGGTAGACCATGCCAATCACCCTTATGTTGGTTGGAGACAGGAGAGGCATCTTTTCTAGGACCACATCTTATTCATGAGACAACATAGCAGATAGAATTGATTCAGAAGAGGATGGATACTACAAAGTCTCGACAGAAGTATTATGCTGATCAACGAAGATGACCTTTGGTGTTTGAGGTTAGGGATCATGTTTTCAGGTATGTCACACCAAGGTTGGGAAACAAGAGTATTAGAAGATAGGGTAAGCTTTCACCGAGTTACGTAGGGACTTTTGAGGTGTTTTAGAGAGTTGGGGCGGTTTCCTATCAGCTTCAGTTACCTTAGAGGTACTGAGCTATGCATGACATCTTCTATGTTTCTCAGCTTCGATGTTACTTTTCAGACCCGTCTCATGTCTTTCCACCCGATGAGGTTGAGCTCTAAGTGGATGCATTGTTTAAAGAGCATCCTATCAGGATGGTGGATCACAGTACAAAGGTTCTTTGTTACTGTTATGTTCCTCTAGTATTAGTGCTATGGAAGCATGGGCGGATGCAGGATGAGACTTGGGAGATGGATGCTGATGTACGAGCACAGTGGGTGGTACTATTCGGGGTTTCTTCTTTTATGCCATGCTAGGGAAATTCGGGGATGAATTTGTTTAAGGGCGGAAGTCTGCAGGAACCCGACCTTTTTTTCAGGTATGTTTTTCCTTTTCTGACCGTTTTTCGGGAAAAAGGTTTTTCTATAAATTTTTTAAGTACATGTCGTGTACTTTATGAGTACACACTATGTACTTCCTTATTACAGCAGGTCATGTAGTAGCTGCACAAACGGCTATGTGGGAGTGACATGGAGGTTACTTAAAGTGGAGTATGGAAACAACATGTATATGTCATGTAATCAAAAAGTAAATGTCATGTATTTTTTTCATTAAATGCAATGGGGTCACATATGATGGACAAAACTCACATCTTCTAGGTCGTTATTTTCTGATAGAACTCGTACGGTCACAGATCTTTTTCGAGTCCCTGAGCCTCAATCCATCATCTGATTCGAACACCATTGATTGCATTATAATCACATCAGTGAGTTCTCTCTTCTCCTAGAGCATCATCTCCTAATTTTATTCATGTCCAAGTTATCATGGGTTGAATGATTTAGACATTTTCCTAGTTCTATGACATTACTAGGAGATTCAAGCTTTGAGTTTCAAATATATTGATCTCAATACACCGAGGTAGGTGTTTTGTGCCTTTCCATTCAAATTCTTTAGCATTGTGTGAAAATTCCACCAATAACCGCAAACGGGGTATTGAGTGTTTACGGTTTTACCCCTATTGGTTTCCTACCAATCATGTATGCCTATGTAGAGGATACATGGAAATGAATAGGGTTTATCTTTATGCGTTGGATGTTTTTTTACCTTGCATTGTTCTATTTACGACCTTTTGGTCCTGTTTAGCCCTTGGATGTCTTTCCTGTTTTCAATGCATGATGCTGTAGGATGGAGAGTTGTATTCTGGCATTCTTGTTATGTTGTAGACTGTTTAGCCAAGTAGTTATGTTGGTTTAATTTTTCTATATTACACTACTATGCTCATTGACTTACACAGGACTGTGAGAACCTAGTGTAGTAGAATATATGGGGAATTGACCCAGTGATCTTTCTCATAGAGTCTTTGAGAACTTTTGGATATAACGGGGATTGACCGAGTGAGCATCCTCAGAGATTCTAGAACAACTTAGGGCTATAAGGGGCATTGACCGATTGAGGTTCCTCAGAGAGTCATTGATTTTTAGATTATAAATTGGTTGAACGAGTGAGAATCCTTAGAGAGTCTTTGATTTTAATCATTAGCTATTAGAATATAAGGGGAATTGACGGTGAGTGATTGCTCAATGATTCTATAAACAAACTGAGCTATAAGAGGAATTAACTAAGTGAACTTCCTTAGAGAGTCCTAGACCTTGGGTCTATAAGAGGAATAGACTGATTGAGCTTCCTCACAGAGTCCTTAAATACATTATACTATATGGGGAATGGACTGTGTGAGCTTCCTCATAGATTCTTTCTTCACCTTAGACTATACGTGGATTGACTATAAGTGCATCATTAGAGTGTCTTGTTTTATTCATATACATAATTAGAGGGGTTATACTGAGTGTGCTTGCGATGATGAGGAGTTTTTTGTCTTTTATTGTGTACCTGGTTTAGTACTATTTGTATTCCAGCATTTGGACTTGTTAGGATGCTTTCCTAGACATTTGTATCGTGCATCATTTATATATGTGCTCCAGTTGTTTAATTATTCAATTCTTCTACTGTTTACTATTGTTGGGTGTTTACAACTTCTAAAAGTGTACGTATTTGTTTAATTCCACTGTGTACTCTACCAATGGGGGCATATTTTCCCCACTATTAAACCCATGGCCCTCGCTGCTAGTCATCAGCCTCTAAAGTTTGGGGAAATGCGCTTAAGGCCATGAGACTAACCGGGTACGGGGTGCTTCTCGGTGGCTTCCAGAACCAGGACGTTACAATTATAATTCCTTTTTTTAGTATCATTTTCCCTAGTGGTTTAAATATAAGAATTTTTTTCATTTCGTGGGATAAAATTTTCAATTTATAATAAAATTTCAATAAAATAAAGATATTTTTAGACCTATAATCATACAAGACTTTCAAAATATATGATTAATAAATCTTTGTAACTGATAACACTTCATTTTATGGCATAAAATTTGATGAGGTAGTTGAAATGGAATTCACTACAACATTCTTCTAATACTTTGGCTCTTTCCTATAATTTAGATCCTTCATTAGCATGGTATGTGCATAATGACCCGTCACATCACATTTGAAATATTATATAGTGTTCTTATCAGAATTAAATATATGATCATTTTAATTGAAATCATGGGCCATATATACAAAAATACCATATTGGAAACACATACTAGATTGGTGAAGGCATTCCATTGGTTTCTTTTCCCATTCCTTTTAAAATCTAAAAAAATATTTTCTTACATTAATGATTTTTGAATTTATTATTACCCATTTCATTCCATTTTTACCATTTCTACTTATTGTGTATAATGTACATGTGATGACTATAAACCAAAATTTATACACTATCAAGACCTAAAAAAATTTATCATTACTTTTTAATTAATATAAATCCAATTTTATTCGATATCTTGGCTTCAATATTGTGAAAACAATAATTATTTGAAAATCAAAATCAAGAATAAGATTTGGAGAATACCTTTCCAATAAAGTAAAGTTTTATTCATATAAAGATTGTGAATATTCTTCCCAATTTTCATTTTAATGAATCTATTTTATATCCTAACTCAAACCACCATTGGAAAATATATTTCAAGGAAAATATGTTTAAATTTAACCAATTTCATGGAATTAATCTCCTCACTATCTCCAATATTCTTCATCATTGACTACCAGAAGTCATATTATCCTTAAAAACAATAAATAAATGTATAAATTTTTATTAACTAAAAACCCAATGAAATAAATATATATTTAAAAAAATTAATCAAACCATTCATCTGTTACTGAGTCAGAAGATCCTATATAATCTTGAGGGTGTTTCAAGATAATTTTTTTTACAATCATCATGCTAATTTTGGGACCTTTATATACTCCTATAAATAGATTTTATCACCATTTATAACATATTTCAAATGATCCATTACTATCACAATATTATTTGTTAAAATTCCCCCCACCTCATGTAGAGGAAAAATAAATATATCATACTGTCATTGCCTTCCTACTTCAGATTCTAATTTTATTTTACAAAAAACCCATTATTAATAAATATATTATAGTTGAATAAATATAGTAATTTAAAAATGATACATCAATTCAAGAAAATCATAATGTAAAAATCATTTAAAGTATTCTATTAAAATCGTCCTATCCCTAAATTTATCTAAAATTTTCTATCATACCAACAATAAGGACCCATCTATAAATATTACATAATATAATTAAATCCAATAGAATTAAATTCCAATTAGACCAAAACTTATTTTTGTTTCATTGTATTATATCATTATTTAATAATTCAATCATAAAAACCCCAGGGAATACAAATAGGATACTACATAAAAAATATCTATTTCCCCCAAATTATAAATTTTTTTAAATAAAAATGAAATATTTCAAAGAAAAATATTCACAACATTCTTCTTTGATTCATTTTTTCACATAATCATCCATAAACATTGTGAATGAAATTTTAAAACATGGGATGTCCAGAAAACAATTAGTAAGGGAAATTAAAATAATTAAAGAAAAAAAATTCAATGAGTAATTATAAAAGTATGAAATCATTTTCATCATGATATACATATCACTCATAAATGATCATATATTTACATTGGGAGAACATATGATTTCAATGAGACAAAGAAAATATAAATAATCCATTTAATTAACTTAAGTAATAATTTTATTTCCATATATACATGTTATTTTAACCCTCATGGATACCTTATGATTTGATACCCTCATGGCTACCATACATTGTAACCATCATAGATACCTAATTGTGTAACCATAATAGTTAAACATATAATTACCATTATATTAAAATTGCAGCATAAAAATACCCAATTCATTAAAGGGATCTCACATACCCACATGTCATCATAAAAAATCCCCATGAACCAAAACATGATGATAAAACATGAATAATTTCATTTTAAAACATTCATTTTAAAAAATTTTAAAATTAAAATTTAAAAGTGGATTCATAAAGGAAAGTCCATTACTATTGAATTAAGTTCCATAAAACGTGTAAACCCACTTGTATATTCGTTAAAATGGTGTTTTTATATTATTACATAACTATATTAATATTTTTATACCTTACACAATTATTTATAACATCTTTCCACAAATGTTTTAAAAATATGTTTTTTATTTTCAATTTTTGGTGCATTTATTTCATGCATTCCAAGGTTGGTTAATTATGAAATTAATTATGAAATTGAAGGAATAAACTAGAATTTTAATGAAACGTTATTAATATTTTTTCTATAATTTAATACATTATTTTTTATTTGATGATGATTCATTGCATAAATTATAAATAAAAATGATTTAGTTTGTTTTAGTGATTCTTTAAGGCCTTTTTGAACATTTATCATTCTATTTTATATCATGTCTATATATTGGCCCAAAACCATATAATATATATATATATATAATACGATTTTATTTAACCAACATAATTGATTTATGACTGGCCTTGAATATTGTAATAGGAAATGAGAACTCATTATCCATGAATGTGGTCAATCAATACATCATGGATGATTATTTAATGTTAAAGAATAAGAGGATAAAATGAGAGCTTATATTTTATATATTTCATTAACATAGAACCAATCTACTATTTGTATGATACAAGATTTAACATGTCACATTTTTCACGGGTGGTTTGGAGAGGATATGAAAATAAAATAAACCGAAATGAAAATTGATGATGATTTCACCTCTTGAATTCTCTTCCTAGAGAACCTACTTATGGAAATTGGAATTGTTATTTTTTTATATTATAGTATATTTTTTTGTGGTATATTATTTAGATTATTATTAAGCATAATTTTGTTTATATTAAGGGATTTATAGGTGTGAGAAAAATTGGTGGTGATGGTTGTATATATATTTGTGTTCAATGGTGTTTTTATTGAATATTTTAATCATTAGATTATTATTTTATCTCAAGCCTATAGATAGTTAGATAATTATCAACAAATATATAAAGATAAGTTAGATGAGTTTTTTATTATTGTTACTAAATCATAAATTATTAATAATATAGTTTATTTAACATATAATATATATATATATAACATAAATAATTGTATTTAAAATAAAAAAAATTAAAATATTTAAAAAAATACCGTGAAAATTACGTCAACCTTTTTTTATTAACTGAATTCAAAAACGTATTCAATGTTATTAAAGTATATTTCCAAATATGAGGCATTTATTTTTCAATAAAAATAATCATTTATTAAAAAAATTCTCATTTTGAAATTATAACAGATTTCATGACACTTTGAAAAATTAATTGAGGTGTCAAAAAGTGTCATATAATAATTAGAAAAAAAATTATTTATACATCAATTTTATGAAGAAAATTTTTATTTTTATTCATTATATTAATCATAAAATTATTATCATTAATTTATGTTTCATTAAAATAACATCACATAATAATTTTTTATCATTGTGAACCATATTACCATCAATTTTAACATATTCATGATTCTATTAGATATTGTGATAATGATGAAAAATATAATGATTCAAATATTTTAAAAAAGGAAAGAGAAATTGACCGAAAAAATAATTGATTATCAATATTTGTAGAGATTGATGACTGTGTGGATGATTTTGTTGGATTTGATATTTTTTCGATTATGGAAGGTAAAAAAGTAAGTATAAATTTCACATCTTCATTTCTATAGTTATTCATGAAATTACATTAAATATTATATAATTAAACTTCTTATTTAGTAAAGGAGTACTTTACCTTGATTTATTAGGTTGTTGTTTGAATCTTAATATCATTTTGGTATTAATATTCTCCCAAAATAGGTTTATTAACTCCAAAAAATTATATTTAAATCAAACAATAACAATTATAATTTTTTTGAATCCTATATAATTAAAAGTATTATGTTTTTTTATGATTTTACATTGTTCATTTATAAAAATATCTCTAAAAAAAGAAAAATTCACACTCATTCTTTCATTTGTTTGATCGTAAGATGTTCCACCATCCATTATTAATGAATAATGATTCACTATAAAAACCGAATGATAAAGGATGATGAAGAACTCTTTATCTGTGTATTTTACTATTTCATTAAATTTAGATATTTTTCTAATCCATTTATGAAGGTAATAAAGAATCACTTTTTTGAGTTCAAATATATTGTATTTTTCCAGTATGTTTCAATATGTTTTATAATATTGTTCTTTTGTTCAATGATCACAGTTTTACTTAAAATTAAATAATAACTTTCAATGTACTCAATGTTATTAACTAATCGTGTAAATTATTTTTCCTATACAAGATTTAATAATACTATGATTAATGGTATTAATAATCACTCGTGGTTTGATTATATATAAACCAAAAATTTAAATTCTCTATAAATAGAAGTTTCTCTAATATTTCATGATATAGTGTAATATATTTTAATGTGACACAACATCTCTATCCCCTTATGACTACCCATACAGAAATTATATTCAAAAAAATATACTCATCTCCGAATTTAATATTATTTACCACACATTGCCAAATAATATATTTCATATGTTCGTGAATCAATGAAAATATTTCCCTTTTATTTTTCCGTATATATTTTTTGGTTAATAATTTTGAATGTTGGATCACTTTAATGTTTTATATATTAAAATTTTACATGTATTTTTTCATGTAAGCAGAGAACCTATTATACTTAATTTACATTAGAATTTTAACACCACCTGCCATTCTATTTTGTACCAAAAAATCTTCTCCTTTGATTTGGTGAGTGAATATTCAAGTTATTAACAACCTTATTCAATAGGATTTGTTCCAATATGTATAATTAGACTAAAAATATGCATTCAAACACTTACATTGCCACTAGTTTCACACCTATGTGTATTAAATGATAACAAAATGGATACAATCCTTAAATAATTTTTTTCAATGTAACATATTTATAATTTCTTGTAGTATGTAATCATAGTGGTGATGGAAAAATCATCGAAATATGGTGTCAATTAATCATTATGATTATCTTATTTATCACATTAATTAGAGGCATAAATTATCATATTTTTCCAATATACAAAATACCATTAGGGTTTTCATCCCTTTTTATTCTATAAGCAATAAGAACTATCATTATATAAAGTGAAATAAATATTGGAGTTTCTTGAATGATTATATTGAATGTTAGTAAAGACATAAATTCCTATACTTGGCATTCATGGGATTGTTCTAGGTAAAAATGATAGTGATCTACCCCAATTCCACCTTCTTCAAAATTTGACTTCATTTGGACTATTATTGTGTTGGATGACAATGTTATATTGTTTTGTTAATTATTTTTAACTAATAATTATAGTGCATGATCTCATGGACATGGAACACACAAATATTATATTCCTCTTCAAAACAATATTATAATATGATACAATATATTTTTGAAGTGTTTTTTTGATAATAATGAATCTATGAGGACCTCTATATGTGAACAAAAAATGTTGATTAAATTTTCTAATGGTCAGTTTTATTAGTTAAATAGAGCATACAATTCTTGTGGTAACTATTAAATGGGTTATATTAGATTATAATAATATTTACCACAACCAATATCTTGTTCATTATATACTATATATATAAATCATTAGATCATTTCTAGCATGAAATGAATAGAATTATGTTTTGATGATAATCCTGTTAAGATATTTTGATAAATTCACATGTTTTTTTGTAAGGTACATTTCATGATTAATTAGACTAAAATAATTATACTTTATGTTATACCTTATGTACCTATTATTCTTCATACTAGATCATGCTATTTTTTGTCATCGTTAGATAGTAGTTTTGTAATAAATGTGTAGATTTACATATTGAATTATGTAAATAATTGAAAATTGATTTGAACAATACTTGTAATTCTTGAAGGTACACTAAATTATTATATTCAATTGTATTTTATAAGAAATTTAATGACATTTTAGGTAGATTATGACCCTATTGAATGCACATGTTATTGATCAATTTTAAAATACTTTTCAATAATTCATTTTAAAATTCATCTACCAACGTGAATCCTGATTACATTTTAATGTATGAGATAATTCTATTTATATTTGAATATGGATTTCATTTAATATTTTGAATTGAATATAGATTTCATGTCCATAATGTTTCTAGGAAATTTCTATGGTAATTTATTTTTTATTCATTATAATATATTGGATGTTGTTTTCTAGTAATTCTTTATGATGACATGAATTTTATAGCACTCATAAAAAATCAATTTCTACTTCTGATTCATCTAATGTTGTTATCATGAAGTGGTAGTTTATGAAGATTAAATTCACTGATTACATCTTTTGTATGATGTGCCAACACGAGAGCCACTGAATGGTTCCTCAAGCTCGTTGTCCACATTCTCTAAATCCCCCTTCTATGCACTAGAGGGTTCCAACTAGTAGCGAGGGTCTGGTAAGTTGGTCTTTTGGAAACTATACCATCTTTTATCAGAATAAAACTCCATCAGATGACAATAAAAAAAAACCAAGTACAGAAGCATATGAATAACTAGAAAAAACCCCTCTCAAATAATAACCGAAACAAGAGAATATAATACTCAATTGAAAGCTAAACATGCTATGACCATTAAAATGTCAATTTTTTACAATGAAACTAAAATTAAACACACAAATTCATTGAACCGAGTCCCAAACTATGTCATGATTCATATCCCATGCTCTAATACCGTACACCAACCTATCCTGTGGCCTTGCCCTTATATTTTACTTCAATAATATAGTCTATTCTAGTGTCGATCAGGTGGCCCGAATTGGGTGTGAGAAAATCCTAGTAGGCCACCACCAACGATGTCTAAAATGAGGCAAGTAAAAATATATTTCATGCAGCTTTATGATGTAATAAATTCAATGAAAAATTTAATAAATTATCAAAAATTTTATTAATATTTATTCATTGTATTAGGACCATTTCAAATCATTTTTCCCAATTGAATCATCAATGAATATCATTAATTATTTACTACAGTTCTTCCTGCCTAGCACCACAAATCATTGTTGAATCATCATTCATTTTTATCATTCATTTGGGGAATGAAGTCATTCCTATCACAACAATCTTGTTGAGTGTAGGTCATATTGATTAGCACTTCATTTATCCTTAATTGTAGATCATCAGGTCAAGAACCCCATAATCTAAAGCTTGGTTAACTATTGTGGAGGAACTCCATGTCCAAGTCCTAACATCTAATCTGTCTAAAACTCCATGTCTGGAACCACAAAAATCACATCATTTAATCATTCCATTATTAACAATAATTTTCCATATCATTCCATTACCAATCGATGGATTAGTTTAATAGTTAAATGGAATGTAGTAAAATCAACAATTTACTATTCACATAATCCATTAATTATTTCATAAATTAATTAATCAATCATCATAATTATTATTCCATAAATAATTTTCACAATTAATTTCCAATAGAAAATATCAACATGTCATAATTAATTTTTACAATTAGTTATCATTGATCAATATTATGACCCATAATTAATTCTAACAATTAATTTTATTTGGTCAACATCAAGGCACATAATTAATTCTCACAATTATTAATTAGACATGGCCAACATCATTCTTTCATAATTAATCCCCAAATTAATTATCTTATTACAATCAAAACAGTATATCAATTACAATATCTCAACCCATAACAAATCTCCAGAATATCTATTTGTGAAAACCCCCTTTATTTGTTACATGATTTAATTATCAATTAATCACTATGGAAAACTCAATTCAATTCTAAATTCCTAATTACTTCAATTCTGGGAATTAATCATCAAGAGAATATAGAAAATCATAATCTAATACACATATGAAAATCCCAATGATGGGAGTTTTATATATACGATATACCTTGGTTTATTTATAGATGGTATCGCAATGGAAATCCCCAAAATCTGAGTGGCACAATATCATCGATCATGCTCTGGGCGAAAATCCCGAAAATAAAAAATATGGTCAATGATATCAAGATCATGTTATTCTAGTTCTAGACCCACTATCCAAGATCTAGATCTCAACTCATTGGTTTAGATCAAATAATAATGGGGAGATGTTTCATGAAAAGATCTAGATAAGATAAGATAATGAATGAGAGAAGTAATGGGATTAAATCCTCTTACCGTGAAGAGATAAGATCTTCAATACAAGATTTAGATCATGATGAAAATTGTACGGATTACATTGGAATCCCTCTGGAAGGATTTGTAAACACCTAGAAATTGTAAAGCCTGAGCCTGGATCTAATTAGATATGTAAATGTTGTTTGGGTTGTTTTAAAAAACATTTTAGAATAAATTGGGGTGCAAGCCCGATTTCACATTGGAAGCCGCACAGTTGGGAAAAACTATCCACTAACCATGAGGTCTTCCACTACCCACATGGCTTGATGGAGCACTAGTAGGAAAATTGTGTGCCCACTGTGATGACTTCCACTATTCACACTATTATTTTTCATAGGGTTTGGCCAGACTGTGCACAAACTGTGCACAACCCAGTGTCATCCCAATTCCTTTTAAAAATCACTCAAACACACCCTAGGTCATAGCCCATCCCAATGGTACTTAATAATCAATAAAACATACCTAAAAACACACCTGAGTTATCTCTATAAAAGGCTGGGATCATAAAATCTCTCCACCTTAAAATAGCTCATCCTCGAGCTTCACTCCTGAACATCTCTATGATTATGGGCCAAAACAATTCTGTCATTGTGCCCTAATGTCTACATCATGTTTATATGATTTATCTTGGACACATACGATTTTCCATAACACATGAATTAATGTAATGATCTTCCCCCATAACACTGTCTCACTGTGTCCCAACAAATGTATAGGATTATATTCAAAAGACACAGCTATTTTGAGGTCAAACTCTTACACATAAATCACATGAGAATGGTTTGGGTGATACATACATAATTTTGAAACCTGGAAAACATAATTCATATCTCTGAATTTATGTGGATGTTCTAAATGGTAAATCATCGACCAGATTCTTTTTAGCACCGCAAATGGTCCCACAAACCCTGGTGCTAACATTCCCTTACCCATTATTCTGTTTTGACCCATTCTAGGTGACACCCAAAAGAATATATGAAAAACCTCTCTAAAATCTAGAGGACATCTCCTTCTATTTTTTTAAGGTAATGCTTTGATCAATGACCAAAGCACAATTTATTGAAAATCAAGAAAGTTACAAGAGTCTGAAATAGGGGATTTTTTTACACTCTCTATCAAAAATCTCGAATAAATCAGCAGGTAGGGAGTTCATCCAAGTCAAGTGCTGGTGAACTCCTTTGATGGCAAGAGCATCAGAAACGAGATTCTCTTCATTGTATGTATGGGTAGCTATAAAATACATCTCACGAAGCGAGTTAAGCCATTTCATCCAACGAGTAGTATGCATCCAGGAAAGATGAATGCTTCCATTCCAGATGGCATGAATGATAGTGGTTGAATAACTCTCAATCCATAACATCCTCCAACCTCTTTGATGGTAAAAGTCAACAGCATGGATGAAAACCAAAAGTTCCTTCTATCATTATAAGACTTTTGTCTACACTAATCCATTTACATATGTTTATGAATCATCTTCATGTGCTCTGATGTCTCTTCAATGAGACTCAGTCACTACAACTCTAACTCACCCACCTCTAACAGACATAGTAGTTATCAATAAGGTCAAACATATAGTTCCACATATGGTGACATATTTATAGTGTTATAATAATAATTATTATAGGAAAATTCCACTAATTATAAGTACATCTTCCAATAACTACAAAAGATAATCACATATAGTCATAGAATGTCCTATGAAACCTGTATTGTATGCTCTGACTTCCCATTTTCCTATGTGTGGAAGGTCGTACATAATAGAAATTGTGTTCCAAGAACCTTCTGTAATCCCTTCCAGAAGCATTAATTAATGCATGAATTGTGATATGAAACTATAGTCCATGGAACCCGATGAAAACTAACTATCTCCCTCACGTATGACTCTCCCAACAACTATACATTAAAGGTTACCTTAATATGAAAGAAGTGTTCTTCCTACATTAGTAGATCTACAATGGCCCAAATAGAATCATTTTCCCTAATATTCATTTAACGAACTTCCACTAGATCCATAGTCACATCATCCCATTTCTATTCTCGAATAGGTAACGACTAGAATAGGCCTACAGGTCATTGATGATCTGCCTTCACCTATTGATAGGTGAAACCACTTATGATGAACCCTTCTATCACCTTTTTCATTCCTGGCCAACAAGACATTCATTGTAGTTCATGGTACATTTTTGTCACCCTAGAATTTATCTCCTTCTATGATGCATGAAATTCATTCATGAGTTCTTCTTACCTATTCGAGGGAACAAAAATCTAATTTTTTTACATACATGATCCCATCCGCATAAATTATCCTATATAATGGTGTCTCACAACCTTCAAGGATTTCCCTCAAGGATAACTGCTCTAGATCCTATTACAATATTTCCCTAATTCATATAAAGAGTGTATACTCCACTGCTATGGAAACCAGAGTCATCCACTCCTGAATCCTCTAATAACCCACATTCATTTCTGCCAGCAATTTCATAATCATCTGCACTGCACTGAACTCATTTACCAATTGCGTCTATGTTTTCATCCTCATGTAATCGGCCACACTATTACCATTCATAGGTGTATACACCAGTTCAAAATAAAAGGACTACATATACTCAATCCATATTCCCTACTGAATATTAATGTCACACTGTGAAAAGTTATTCTTTAGGATTTTTTTATATTTAAAAATTATATCATTTTCACCATAACGGTAGTTTCACCAACACCTAATAGCATAAACTACTGCTTCTAACTCGAGGACAAGAATATCGTAATTCCATTCATGTGGCATCATCTGCTGAGACCCATAAGAAATGACTCTATCCATCGGCATCAACAGAGCCCTGAGTCCAGTCCTAAAAGCATAAAAAACACCTGGTAGTCCTCTCATGACTAAGGATAGATCAACATTGATGTTGATGTTAAGCACTTCTTCAACTCCAGGAAAATATTATCTCATGCTTCTGTCCAGTAAAAATTTTATCATTATTTGTCAAACCCATAAATAATGCTTCTAATCATGAATATTCCTTGATAAACCACTTTTAATAACCATTTAATCCCAAAAAACATGGTATATAAAAAAAATTCATGGGATGCTCCCAAGATATCTCTACATACAATTTTTCTTGGTCTTCTTCTAAAAACTCGTATAGGATAATGTTCCCCAAAATGTGATCAGTGTCAATCCAAAACTAACATTTAGATATCTTGGGATATAGATGATTATATCTTAGTGTACACAAGATGATGTCAAGATGTTTGGAATGATCATCCTGAGTCATGGAGTACACCAAGATGTCATACACAAACACCACCCCAAACTTATCCAATTACAAATAATAAAGAACACACAAAACCCATCCAAAATTACCAAAAAATTCATAAAGGCCATACCTACTCTTAATTCAATTATTGGTATATCAGAAGCCTGAACACTCACGTAATGAGACCCTGCTCTCAGATCAATCATAAAGAACACACAAAACCCCCTTCAGCTTTTAAAAACGATAATTGATATACGGAAGAAGAAATTAGTTCTTGACGATCATTTTATTCATCTTCTGATAATCAAAACACAAGCATAAACTCTTATAGGACTTCATTGCAAGAAAAATATGGGATCCCGAAGGAGACATACTTGGACAGAGAAACCCTTTTTCCTACAACTCCTCCAACTATGTTTTGAGCTATTAATGCTTAGTAGGTATAGTTATTTATAGTCGAATAGATACTAGATCATCCCCTGACATGAGATCAATAGTGAATACTACATCTCTCTTTGGTGGAATCCATGAAATGTTTTTTGGAATGACATCCTAAAATAGTTCTACAACAGGTGGAAGGACATCATACCTACCACTCCCATAATCAAGAAAAAGAATATAAACATGTATTGTAAACTGTCCTAGTTGCTAAGTAATTGTGTCATCTCTGCCTGGATGGATATTCCATAACCCATGGTGAATATAATGGTCACCCTTAAGAGATACACATGTCACTCTTATATGTTAACAATTAATGTTGGCTCGGTGTGTGTCTATCCATTCTATAACCATAATTAGGTCGAAGCATGTTATATGAAGGACTATTATATCATAAAGGAAACGATACCCCCTGATCACTAGAGAACATCCCTTACATAAATAGATATCCCTAGACTGTGTTTCTAATGGTGTATCGATATTCATCATCCTGCATACAGACTCCGCCTCCAGGTTCAATCCATTAACAAGATTTGCAGATATAAAGAAATGAGATGCACAAGTATCAAACATGGAAGTATCTAATGTAAAAGCAACTAGATGATCAACCCTCACTGTCAATGGACCAGCCGAGCTCTCCACAAGTGTAGGCTTCACTACATGTAACTATCTGGACCCTCTTCATTATGGTGTCATTTGACTCCCTTGAGTAGCACCACTCTGCTGATACAGACACTCATACCATGAAGCACCATGTCCACTGCCTCTACTGCCTCTTCTATTAGAACAAAAGATGCCAGACCTATATTGGATAGAAAACCCCCTTCCCACACTATGAATCTCAGCAGCTTCTCCCTCAGCACTAGTTTGCTTCTATATCCTACTAAAGATTTGTTTGAGACCCATCTTTCCGTAAAATTGGAACTCCACCAGTGGTCGAGGAAAAAAATTATGAGAGTTTCCCTGACTATCGCACTGGTGGAAACCAGATGATAAGGATTCAATGGAACTGTTCCTACTGATTTTCCACCTTTCTTTACATTGTCCTAACTATGTTTCTTGTGACGGTGCTTCCTGATCTCAAAAGGCCCACTCCCCGATCGTTTAGCTATGTGTCCAGTAATTGAAGACTCCTTCAGGTTTCCTTATAAAATGATATCTTGATAAATGACTTCTGAGAATTTCTTTATCCTAATGATATTCATCAGCGTCTTAATTTCAAAAATATGTCTATACAAAAATAATTTTTTCGACTAAGCCTCATATGATGAGAAATTTGGAAAAATCCACCGTAAATCTGTGAAACATCATACATATTCCAATATGGAGAAGATTCATAATGTAATATGCATAAAATATTAATCCTTATCTTCTATTATTGTCTTTGGATTATTGTGCTCCAAGAAACTCTTTACAAAGTCCTTCCACATCATATCATTAGTGTGTATAGATCATACCTAGATGTCTCACTAGTAATTAGTTTAACCCCGTATAATATAAGTAGCCATCCTGACCCTCCACTCATGAATACGATCAAAATTTTCATTTATCCTCTCTATATATTTTATCATGAATTCATATCCCTAGGGTCCACCAACTGCAGTAAATGTAGGAGGATAAAGCAGCGGAAACTCCCTTGTCAACTCAGACAAGCTTTTTTGAACTCGCCCTGGGCATCTATAAAAAAATTGTAAGACACGAACAATGTTATCCCAGAACTGTTCCCCTTCTTCATCAACATGAACCATTAGTGTTTCAATCTCTCTGTACGGATGTTTGTTCTGGGCCATATCCCTCACTCTCTCCCTCAAAAAGCATCATAGAGGCATATCTCTACAAATATAAACACATGTCTTAGGTCTCATACTGAATCTTTTTAACATTTACATAATTGGAGAAACTAACACAACAAGTTTGAACACGTCATTTATCATTTTTTCTCATCGCACGATCAACACTGATGCCCTAACACTCCATTAACCACCATACTACTAGGTCATGGTTAAAATGGGTACATATATTCTCATAAATTAATTCAACCCTTAATTAATAACATTATATATAATTTATTATTTCAAAAATTATTTAATTAATCATATCCATTTCATCACTCATGGTTCTAATAAAACAACTGGTTATTCACATTTTGCATCATTAATTCATTCTCACAACATGAAAAATTGTTCATGTTAAATAACATACCCATAACCCATTTTACCACGAGTTCTTAGAATGATGCATGTTTTAACAATACTGAGTGCCTAAAATGATTCATAAAGATTCATGTATCGTTCCTATTTAGGCCAATAATCAAAATTCCACAATTTTCATCTAAAATATCACATCAGACTATATGTTCAGAACCCAAGGTGAAATAATATCCAACTGTAACATCAAACCGCAATAACAACAACCCCACCTTCAGTACATAGATATTCCACAATACATTGGTTTGTAACTCCCATGAAAGAGAACATTACTAAGACTTGATTATTCTTAGACTCATGTCTACCTATCCAGAAATAGTAATATAAAATAAGAAGAAAGAAATGAAAATAGATCTGATACCACTTTGTTCAATCTCATCCCAGGATCCACATAACAGAACCCTGAGAAGATTGGCCACAATCCCTCAAACGTGCCTCCTAGTATGCCTGAACGTGATGACTAGTAGAGAGGTTTTGGGAAGTTAGTCTTGGGGATACTATACGCTATTTTATAAGAATATAGCACAAATGGAATAAAATAACAATAAACAAGTGTTCAAGTATATGAATATCTAGAAAAAATGCATGTTACATGATAACCAAAACATGAAAATACAGTACTCAACTGAAAGGTAAAACATTCTATGATCATGAAAATGCCAAGTGTCTACAATGAATGTAAAATTAAAGACACGATGACTCTAAATATGTTAATGAAAAACATCTAGTTCCCTATCCCTTGGTCTAATCCCGGTCTACATCCTATCCTAGGGGCTTACCCTAATCATTTCCTACAACAACAATTTCTTTCTCAGGTGCCGATTAGGAGGGCCGAATACGGTGTGATCATAACTTATTAGGCCACCACCAATTGTGTCGAAAATGAGTCTAGTCAAAAGTTAGTGAATTCATATTTATGAAGAAATAAATAAAATGCATTATTTAAACAGTTATCACATTGTTCATCAATAATTTTTCATCACATTAGGCCCAATTTAAATTCATGTTTCCCAATTGAATAATCATTTAATATCATTAATTTTTTGGTATAGGTCGTGATGCTAAGAACCCCAAATATTAGTTCAGTGATCATACATTATTATCAGTCATTTGAGTTAGGACTTAATGCCTCGTACCACAATATCGTTGAGTGTAGGTTGTCATGACTGGAACATTTTTCTCATTCGGTGTGGGTTGTCATACATAGAACCCCCTAATCTAAATATAGGAAAACTATTGGGGAGGAAAGCCATGTCCAAGTCCCAACATCTATCCGGTCATGAACTTTATGTCTATAACTGCATAAATCTTAAAAATTTAAACATTTAGCAATTCACATGAGTTATCTATATCATACAATTATTAATCCAATGATTAGTTTAATAGTACTAAGGCCATTAGTTAACACAACCATTATCTGGGCACTTAATCGATTAATTATTTCATCAATTAATTAATCAATCAAAACAATTATCATTCCATAATAAATTTTTTAAAATTAATTACCAATATAAAATCTCAACTTGTCATATTAATTAATAATTTTAATTATCTTTGATTGACATTATGAAACACAATTATTTTTCACAATTAATTCCCTTTGGTAAAAATTAGAGCACATAATTAATTCTCATAATTAATTATCTGACATAGCATAAATAATTATTTTATAATTAATCCCCCAAATGAATTATCTTATCACAATCAAACTGATGTCTTAATTACAATAACTTAACACATAAAAAATCTCCAAAATATCAATTTGGGAGACCCCCTTTTTTTGTTTCATTATTTAATTCTCAGTTAATCACCATGGAAATCTCAATTCAATTTCACATTCTTATTACACTAATTTATGAAAAAAAATCCTATAGATAAAATAGATAATCATAAACTCTTACACATATCAAAATCATGACAATGGTAGTTCTATTTAGGCCACCTACATAGGTTCATTGAAAAAAGCTATCCCAACAGAAATCCCCAAAATCCAAGTGGCACAACGTCATCAGTCATGTTTTAGATCTAAATCCTTAAATCAAAAATTATGATAAATATATACATATATTGAAAATATAGATCTAGGTACACAATATATGATCTAGATCTCAAATCTTAAGTTTAGAACCAATAAAATGGGGGAGGTGTTCTAGGAAAAGATCTATAAAAGTTAGGAGAAATAATGGGACAAGCATCTATATGAAATCCTTATATCGTGTAGAGATTTGATCTTCAATATGGTTTTCTGATCCTAAATAATGGTGTAAAAATTTCTAGGAAATCCCTCCTAATGGATTTGGGAACACCTAGAAATTTCCAATCCTAGGACTAGGTTTAATTATAGAAGATTCTTGGGTAGGGGTGGTTTTAAAACCAAATTTTAGATAATCTGGAACATGCACACAAATTTGGCTATGGGGACACACTGTTAGGCCAATATGTGAACTAACCAGATAGTCTTCTACATCCCACATTTAATGATGGTTCAAAGTTAAAAAAATTGTTCACTAACTTTGCCCAAATCCCTCGTCTTCAATATTAGTTGTGCACGGTTGGGGAAATTCATGTGTAAACCGTTCACAACCGATTTGATCCCAATTCTATATAAACATCACCCATACCCACCCCAAGTCATCCCTCATCCATAAGGTATTTAATAAAAAAAGACGTACCTAAAAATACAACTAAGATTTATCCAAAAAAGACTAGGATCTTACAAAGTATACGGCTTAGAGAAGTATTATTCCAGATAGAGTTAATACCTTGATTCTCAGATCACATAGACTCCTTGTAAGAATATATCCATGAGTGAATTTATAAATTTTGTTTCATCGGTTGGATTAACTGTCCATGATTACAATGCACTAAACATATTTTATTTCTTCCCATGACTTTCTTTTTCTACTATGATACTATTATATTTTATGATTTTTTTTCATTGATAATATTTTTATGTTTTTTGGATTAAAATCTATGTTGGATGCCACTACATTTAGAAATCCACAATCCATTAGATATGACTATTTAATTTTGGAATTTGATTCCTCTACATCTTTCTTCATTTTTATTCCACATTTTGGATTACACTATTGCAGCATTTTTTTATTCAACTATTTCCACCTTGGGATATTTTGGATATGGGTTCTGATCAATTGGGTTTGGTCATGTCCATCAACGTAATATGACCCAAATAAACCCAACCCACAATAGATAAGATTGGATTAGGTATATTATCTACGTATCACTTACCCCAAACCCCATATGATTGTTTTGGGTTGGATAATATTCTCATGAAACTAGTTACCAAACCTACCCTACAATTGTTTGTCATTAGGTCGGGCCTTGAAAAACCCTCGTCTCGACCTTTCCTAATACATCAAAAACACTACTAAATTGAATAAATTTTTATCCATGTTTTTTGATACTAGAAATTTGTTTTCAATTCTCGTTGGGTTTTTCCTTTTCTCTGGACCATATAGATTACCATACACCCAAATTTAGAGAAATGAAAATATTGAATTTATGTTTAACTAATATTTAGGAAAAGATTATTAATATAGAGAGCCTACCATCCCCATAGACACAATTCAAATATGTTTTTATATAATCTATAAAAATGAATGTATCACCACCATTAGTCTATAAAACATGACAATGTAGGATCAGTATACTCAATGGTCCATGCATTATAATCATTTATTATGTGCGTAATTCCGTGAGGTTGTTTGTGTAGAATTTTTTTATTTAGGGTTCTACTCACATAATTTTTGAGTTTAAATTTTCTTCATATATTAAATCTCCTATTATCTTTAGTCAAAGATAATAAACTGTAAAATATTATAAATTTATTTTCATCGTCACTCAGGGATATTAAATAGCATTTTTAACATCCATTGGATATTAGGTTAATATATATACTATTTAACCCTTTATATGTCATTTAATTATGTAATATTTTAATTTTTTTTGCTGAGATTGTGCTCATTGTTTTCGATGTTTAATTACATTACCCTATAAAACAACATTTTGATAGATTCCCATTATACATTATATATAATGATACTTTGATTTCTTATTCATTACCATACCAGAGCTTTATTTACATTCCCCTTTCTCATTAGATTATTTAAATTCTAAAAATTATTATCTAGATTTCCCTTACCTTTTATAGGGAACCCATTCTTCCCTATACCTTATTCTGTATATTGGAAAATATTTTATAGAAGTATTTTCCCATTTTCATTCAGTACCTGACAACACTTCTTCCTATAATTATTTTTTTGACTTATTCATAATTTTTTATTTACATTATGATTAATGGATCTCCAATCATCGTAGAATTATATCAACACCATCCACTTTATTTTTTAGTTCAACCAACCTTCGTACATGTCAATGAGGTGTTTCACCCCAGGAAGTGGTCTAGGTTACCTAAACATGACCTATAGATATAATTAGAACTATATATCATGACTATAATCTATATTCTTCTTCTCATGTTAGTTCATCCATATAATAACTAGTTGTATCACTCATGTTGAGTCTTGTCTATTTAGTAGAATGTATAGACCACCTCACATTTGATCCATGAATAATGACATTAAATTATGTGTATTCCCCTATTAGTTTTAATTTTGATATCCTGTGGACCCTCAAATCACAATAGGTTTCCTCTCCCTTATTAGTATATGAGTTACCATTAATGATCAAATAACCTGGATTCAAAATTGGTCGAACTCCAATTATCAAAGCTAAATTACCTTTAACCCCATTAGACAGATGGTAAATGTTGTAGGATATTAAACCCTACCACTCAATAGTTAAATTAGCATAACTCTTTACTGGACCAAGAAAAAAGTAAAAAAGAACATATAGATAAAAACTGTTAAATGGATACATAACCAAAATTCAAGTCTATACCCACTAATTTATTACCTTTTGTGACTTGTGAATAAATAAAATCACAAGTGGATAAATAAAAAATATAATTTTTCATACCATATAATAATAAAAATTTCATAATTGTTCATATTGGACCCACTAGTCTAGGGAAATGTAATAGAGACATTATGCCCCATTACCCCTTGTCTGAGATGTATAAAATTTAACATAATATAACATTGGTCTTTATCTTATGATATTAATTTGAATGGTCTCAGTCAAGATTGTATGAAATTAAATGACTCACCCCTTTAATATAACACCTATGTTTTTATAATATTTATCCCTCATCCAAGGTATTTCAAATCTAGAATGAAGATTCTAATTAATTTTACCATATTCCCTACCTTTTTTCATATGTATAGACCAATATTAGATCCTATTATATAGTCTTTAAAAAATATATATTTTTCATTAATGATCATGAATTTAATAATTATGACCCTCAAATTCATTTATGAATTTTACATGAATTTAATCACGGTAGACTAATTTTTTGGTCTAATCACCATGAGTTTAAAATGGAAACACTTTTTGGTCCAAGACCCATGGCGTGGAAAAGGTAGCACATCATAATATAAGATATAGGCCTATTAAATCTACAAAATTTTGGAAAAACATATTACTCCCCACAGTATTGTAAATCTAATTGAAATATCATTTTTTGGTTTTGAGCTCCACAAAACTTAGGGTATCCCACTAATATACCAAATTTATGATAGTGTAGTCTTTTGATGCTCAGATCTCTCCTTTATATTTTTCCATCATATCAACACTTTGTGTCCAAGAAGATTGATCAATCCTATGAACCATTAGTTTTTAAATGGACATTATAATGATGGAAATACCTTCATATGAAGGCCCCCTACTTCATAGGGTACACATACTGAAGCAATATGAGTAGAAAACAATTGGGTTATGTTTCAAATACATATTCAATTGTCAAACATTGATTAATTTCCTCTTTTCTTGATTATTTTGTTATATAATATTTTTCAATAATGTGGTAAATGGTCATCCTCATCCTGTCGCTTTCCCTTATAATTATTTTTCATGATGGAATGAATTAGCTTGTCTAATACGATTTTCTTAGAAATAGTATTAATATATTTTTATTTACCATTTAATACATTTTTGTGTGTTCTGAGGGTTTATAGTGGATGTGGGGTCCTAAAAAAATTATCCCCCAATGTTCACATGATATTTTAGTGATTTATTCCAAATTTCCCCTTGGTAATTTTTTGTATTCTTTAATTTTTGTAATGTTTATATACATCCATTTCCCCCTTCATCATACATTTGGGATGACCCCATGGGATTAGGTATATTGTATTGGTTTCCACATTTTCATAATTGAGATTCCAAATATTTTGACTTTAATATAGGAAATTATTCTCTCTATTGAACATCCGAAACAAATAACATTAAAATATTTGGTGTCCATTAGAAGTGATGACTATAACACTAAAATTACATGTTCAATTTCTAAGAGGAAAACCCAATTATGGCAATGGTCCACTATTTTTAAACCTTTTTAACTAATGTGCGGACCATATACAATTATATGGGATAACTTTTGACACAATGAAACATTTATTTTGGCCAAGCCATGAATTCCATTTTCTTTCCATATTGGTGAATATGATTTTTGACAAAATCAGATGATGCCAGTATAAATCCCAGATGTAGGACAATGTCACATCCTCTATGAATTTATTGAATTTATATGATGAGTTTTTTAGTGATTATATGAGGGTGGTGCAATTCATACATTTAGGACGAGATATATTTTCAACTTGATTAATCTTTTTCTCTAGTATATAATCAAGATTAGTATTAACAGTATCACTGTACATGTATCATGTTGTTCATCTATGTGCACCAATCATGGAAGAGATTCCCTGGAAATTTGGTTTCCAATAAATGATTTATTTTACCAATTCACCAAAACCATTTTATTATGGACAACAATAAATTCCCCCAAAAAATTAATAATAAAATTCAGCAAGATTATTCTAGGATTCATGACCTGATAAGGATTTTCAATGGTCTACAATACAGGATCAGAAGCTATTATACACCCATGATCAAGTATTTTTGCCAATAAATTTTATCAGTGCCCTAGACTGATGGTCATAGTTAAACTATGAAACAAAATATTCACCACACCTTGATTCTTGTTTCATGAAGAAAAAATGTAATAATCTATTGTATAAGAAATAAAAAATAAAAATTTACCCCATTTCATTCAGATTAATGTCACTATCAACTAAATACTATTAGGATCACCCCTAAAATTCTCCTAGGAAATAAATTAATTACACTATTGTTTGTCTCGTCATGTGCAATATTCCATATCCCTACTAGACTTTATTATATATATATGATCAGTACTCTCAATTAGTATGCATCAAGGATTATTGTTGAAATCTAAGAGTTCATTAACTAATTATAACTAACTCGTCAAACAAATTTTTTTCCCCTAAATAGGATCAACATACTCATTAATGTATAAAAGTGCTAACCTATTGTTATTTCATTGTGTTGTAATGAATCAAACCACAATTATAGATCCTAACCTAAGGAATACAACATCATAATCTCACAAATGCATAACCCTTTGGTTATAGAACATTACTCTGAAGGCCATCTGCTCATCTTGTTTAAATATCCCAAATGATCATTATTCAGTTGTTTAATAAAGGAACTCATGTTTAAAATCTGGTAAATGGTAATCCTCACCCAATATACCCCATTAAGCAATCAATATTGACACATGGAGTGACAATTTACATCTACATAAATTAAATTTCATTATGTATATTTATAACACACTTCTTGTTTAGTCCACATGAACCATGAATAAAGTACTGAAAATCAAGATTATTAATTCTCATTAATCTGGATCCAATATGTTTATGAGCGTCCAATAAATATTGATGAAACAGTATAATACCATTCCATTTACCATATTTATAATTGTCATATAATTCAATCAACTACTACTTATGTCTTTTTTATCACAACCAGTATGACTCATACATGAATAATATTTCTAAATTGGATGTTTTTTCAATGATATTGAATTGATAAATTCAAAAAAAATGATTAAAATAAGAGATAAATTTTTATTGTAATATATATGAAGATGGAAAAATACATATTGGTGCATCACTCTTATTATAATGAAATATGGGGTTTACCTATAATTCTCGTCAAGATACAGACTTCCCGAGTGTGGATAAAATATATTGAGTTGATTCAATAAATTTGTAAAAAATGGAAATTTGTAACAATTTTTCGTCAACTAAAGGACAAATCTCATTCAACTTCACCTATTTCCTTTCTTGATTGACCTCATAATCAGCTAATTTAATATATCCTGAGATTTATTAACCTTTTCTACACAGAACTATAATTTCATGTGGTGGATATTCTCTTTCGTATCAGGTATGGTGAGAATATGAAAACATGATCCATCATATAGCCATGAAACCACCATATTGAACATTTTAATGGATTAAAATACCTTTTATATTGAATAATATTTAGGAACACTGATTTTTTGTTACTATAGATAAACTCTTTCATCAATAAAAATCATGATTCAATACATTTTGTGAATGGTATTCAACTCAAGAATTACACATTTTCACAATCTACTATAGTAGTGATCCCATTGCACCAACACTCCCAGTAATGTGTGAGGGGAGATGATCTAAATTCTTTTGGATTCCATATAAAAGGTCTCTTCATTCACATAAGCACTTTCCATATGTAATAAATACATTTATTCAATACTATCATTGAATATAATGATATATACATGAAACTTAGGGGAATAGCCTTCTTTATACATCGATTCTATGGGTATGGGGTTTATATTGATGTGTGATCATAATTATCCTAATTAATGATCATAAGATCCCATATAAATCATAAAGTCAACCAAAGTTAAACGGTATTCCAATATATAGAAACCCTACTCCAGTTCTACAATATATCTTAATATGAGATAAGTCACCTCTTATTTAGAATAATGAACCCTTGAGTATTGTTATATCATTGATGCATAGAAATATGACCCATTACTGACAATGGTTTCTTCAATCATTAGTTTAGTACCACAATCCACTAGAACAACAAAGGATACTATGTAGTCCTTTTTCATTACCAATCATTAGTCCTCTACTAGGTTCCACTCAATGTCCACTATCATAGATGTTCATCGGTTATTTCAACCCTCATATCATAAAAAATGTAGTATCAATCATCCTTTCCAATAGCCTAGGTGCAATTATTTCAAAGGAAAATCCCACCATAAAATACCCCTCATTCAAATATGGCACTATATCCACTACCAAAATAGCCTGTAGTGTCTTCTTTTGTAACAACATACAATTAAAAGGAAACAGTACTTTTATTTTTTTTCATGTAATAAAATAACATGGATCATAAAATAACGTGTCATTTTTTAACTCTTGTAATAAAATATATTTAGATAATAAACAACTATGTGTGTCATATCTCAATGGAAGATGGTATTGCTTCTTGAACACTCGACCATGTAAACCGATATATAAATTATATTGTTATAGAATCAAGGTATTGATTCTATGATTTCACAATTGACTCTCCAATGATTTTCTATGTAGGGGACACATATGACCCATTACCTTCAAAATTCATGGTTTTCACCAACCATACATTGGATTTATACATATAATATGGAATTATAATTAGTAATACATGGATAATAGTAATTATTCATAACATACAATAAATAGATTTACCTCTCTTAGAATGATATCCCCTAAGATGACCTCAAGAACAATCTATCATGAAATAGAAAATCACATCTATTATTTTTAATTATAAATAATGATTACACTGAAAAAATACATCATTTATACATCATGAACTGGAATGTCTATGTATAGTGCTTCTAGAGATGCTAGTTTATTGATTTATGATTCATTGTTTCATCAACATAGTATATAGTGCATATGATTAGTTTATGGGTCATCCTCATTGTGTATGTTCACCAAGGCCTCCATAATGGATATATTATCCAATCCAACCCACCAGATTGTCCTAATATGATATTTTTAAATGCCAAATTATATAATATTTATCAATACATCTTAATCTTCCAAATCAATGAACATTTTTTCGATTTTTATCCATATATTACCCTTCTCGTCTAAGATAATTGAGATGATTTTTCCCAAATGTACCTATATGATGTAACCTAGAGACTCTCCTAGAGATATACTAAACCAAAATAGCTAGATCTAGATGATTTTGTACTCTTCTAATGTCACATACATGAGATAACTTTTCCTTCAAGAGGATTCAAATTTGAATCCCAACTAGGATGACAAGATATATAAAATGGTGATCCCCTAGGGGATGCCTTTATTCACTATGATTCACTCCAAATCATATAGTGAGCTCCAATGACTACTTATTCCCTACTACCTCCCATTAATTAGTCTTACTCTTCTAAATCTAATCAGATCACCCATCAATGAAGTTGTACTACATGCTACACTTGTACATAGATATATGGATATGCATGGACTAGATAAAATTTTGTGTCAATTATTGGAAGAATAATCATCTCACCATCAACCACTTGGAAAATAATCACATAGACTTGGTGTATAATTTTAGACTTCATATATGAGATTATTCTAATGTACAACTTCAAAATCAAACACTGAATGTAATATGAAAATCTGATGTATCTTTTTGTTGTGTAATACATGTTAATTTTGTCACCATTAAACCATGTTACTAACATATTGCCACTATATAATTTTAAATGGGATATTTTTTCAGTACTCACTCCTTAGTTGATTATAACATCAAATGATAAAAACTAGATTGGATGAGTAATAATATTTCATAGGATTTTAATGTAAAAATACAATATTCATCATTTAAATATATTGGATGCACGACGAAAATATTATGAATTTATGTACTAATGGTTGTGATTAGAGGTTTGAATGTATAAAATAATTGATACCCTTTGAAATTCACATTGTATAGTCTTTATAAATAGTAGAAGGGGTGATAGTGAGTTTTGGGAATTTCCCCTTTTCTAACATACATTTTTATGTCGAAGATACTTTGCACCATGGGAAATAACATGTTGATATTATTTCATAATGCAAGTGATTTCTCTATAAAAATCATCCCCATTCACACTCCCCCATTCATAGTATTGTTGAGAAATAAACACATTCTTAACAAATCCCCCATAAATTCCTTGAATATGTCATCCTTGATCTTTTCATTCACATTATATCCCAAGAAATAATATGTCATTAGTTTATAGGGGATCTATTAAGACCTAAAACAAATACATTATTAAACCCTTCGGCACTACTTCAGTCCCCCTTTTATCGGACCATCATGAACATGCATAAAATGTTGAAATCCATACGACGAATAAAATTTCAAGATAAATGGATGTCTGGTCTCCAAAAATTATCATTAATAATTCTAGGTAGACCCTTAAAAAATTCATCTTCTAGAACGTATTCTCTAATTCAATAATAGAAAATATAAATTCAATTCTTTGGATGTTTATGGATGAGATCAAAATAATTTCGATGAGATTCCACAAGTGATTCATCACATCACCATGTTGGAGAATGAAGGTGTCATTCCTATTGATGACATTTCAATTATATGTAATATGTGATTTGTGTGACAGTAAACCTGAAATTAGGAAACACGTAATAATTGATATAGTTTTACTCGAAATATATAATCTCTAATACATTTAATGTGTAGTGGACCCAATATTCATATTCCAATGTATCAATAATGAAAACCCATATTTGTGATTCCATTTTTTTCTTCGTCCCTAATTTTTATTTGAAATGTTGGCTTGGTTGTTACTGTAATATAGATATTAGAACACCATGGTGTTTGGAAGGTTTTTGATGATGTTAATAAGAAGATTTTAAAGGGTGTATATGGTCTCACAATTGATAATAATCACTAAGGGAAAATTATAATCCTCATTCACTAGAATAAAAAGGTATTACCATGTCTTTTTTTACCTGCTGATGTCAATTTGAACTGATAATTTTAAGGGTGAAAATAAAAATAAATGTTTTGATGTCATTTTAAAGAATATGAAATTGAAGACCAACCATCAGAGAGCCTCAATGTCGGTTATAATAAAACTTGATGCCAAAAAATTGACTTTATTTCACTTTTCATATAAATTGATGTCAAATCAATAGGGTTCAGACATCTTCTGAAATGGTTAACCGGATAACTGGCACCCAAAATTTCATTTCAGTAGTCTTCACCAATAGTTTAAATTAAAACCAACATTGAATATATAGTGTTATATGATATTCAATGATGGGTTTTTCATGAAGCAATGTCAAATATTAGTTATGGGAGTTCATTAATATCAATTTAAATAAAAAAATAACCTCTAATATCATGGATCATCAATATCTATCATCGGTTTTAATGATTTCTGATGTTTAAGATCTATCTTCTATAGTTTTTGTCATATGTTTATATTAAACTGACACTGAAAAAACATTCATCGATTATTCATTTTATGTTTTTTATAAAAAAATATAATGTTACATATATTAAAAAATAATAATTATAAAAAAATTCTAAAATCGTTAAATATATAAATTGAATATATAGCCTAAAATATATAATTCAAATGATAATAAAAATTTGTAATAGAAAAAAATATTCATTAATCATCCAACTGAGTTCCTCTCTCCAATCATTAACTATTCTAGCATAGAGAAAAACAAAAACGTAAATATAATAATAAACCATAACAAACTATAATTCAATTCTGATATGTAAAAATAGATAAATAAAAAACAACAACATTTTTACATTAATTCGTCACGAATTTCATATAATACACATTGACATGGAAAGGATAAGAATGAAATCACTCAGGTTTCTGAATGGATTTTCCCTCTATGGTAACTCATTATAGTGGTAAGGATAGACAAATTCGATCTGAATGAGCAAGTACATGTCAAACTAGAAATTATATAAAAAAATAAAATTATATAAACACTAACAATGTTTCTTTTAAAATTTGATGATATAGATAAAAATTATACTAAAATTTTGATGTCAAAAAAATATTAGAAAATGATAAATAATTCTTCATGGAGTTGATCATGACTAATGATATTCTCTCCCAAAATATAGCTCAAATTGTTCGAGTTCAATCTGAAAATTAGAGTGCATATAGATGTGGATAGATTGTACCTTCAGTAATATGAACAAGCCTTATTATAAGATGTTTGTGTTGATAACTATAAATACATAAAGATATTAACTATTAGAATAATATTTCCTCAAGTGAAAATAATATAATCGATATATAAATTTGTCTCATAGGTGAAACAAGCTATAATATTCCCATAAAACATATAAAATGAGATATCTATCATTGAAGAATAGAATTCAATTACGTGAATATTTCTATTACATAAAAATATATATTTTTTAATGTTGAATGAATCCTTTATTTTTTTTATAATTGTCATTTATGTTCTAATTATGGATTTTTAATGATTTTGTGAAGGTCATAGTGTTTTCTTGTTGTTTTTATATACTATGATCCCTAGGTAGTGAGATAAAATGATATTTCATATCGTTAGATTAAATTTTGCAATGTAGGTGGCATGGTAATTTTTTATCATGTCTGGATGGACATAGAGAAAGGGAAGAATGTTAGTTTGTTTCTATACAATGCTATTTGGGATACACTAATGCACAAAAAATGAAGACAAAACTGTATTGGTGTTTCACAGGGTTGATGAATGGTTTCCCAAATCATTCACCCTAACCATGTGTGTTCCACTCTCTATTACTCGCCATGCACGGTTAGCGTACTGTTCGGAAAATCATGTGTAAATCCCATTTGATGATCATTTTGGGTGAAATTTAAATGTTTACCTTATGTGATCCTACTTTATTACCCATTTATGACATTATTTACAATGTTTAAAACACGCCTACCTTTTTTCTCTTATGACCCCTCTTCCAAACCATTTTAGGAATTAAGAATAAGCATCTCTCTAGACTCTGATTCAGTCGTTATTTGCCTCATTTGATCCTCATTGGTATGATAAAGATTAATTTTTATTATTTAATCATTTATCAATCTACCATCAACAATATTTTGATGTGTAATTATATGCCTCAGTTTAATAGTACTGATCTATTATTCAAATCTATTCTAAACTATGAAAAATTATATGTTGATATTGTGTGAGGAGATTCATAAGGGAATAGGTTGGTTTTCTGAAAATCACACCATAAGATTTGTTTTTTTTTTAATTTTTATTTGGGAACATTTAATTCATTAGGTATCATCTATTTCATTTAAATGTATTTATTATCATCGTTAGAACCATGTTCTACGTACCATGGCATATATGAAATTCATCATTGGTGTTTACATCCACAATTCAAACCATAGAAATTAAGGTGTTTCAATGGTTATTATTTTAGTAGAATTTTGTCTTTATTGGTTCTACTATTCATATGAGTCGTGACTTGATCTTGTTAAAGGTATGTATTTAATTTAATCAATCATTTTATAATTGGATAGTACCATGTTTACCATTCACATAACCTACCTAACGTAAGTTCATTAACTTAATTAATGGATATTAAATATAGTTGGAATGTATATGAAGTATACTACTAGGACATATTAATATAAATAGAAGGATTTGAATCATGTTTGTAGGACCCCTTTCACCAATTATGGGAGGTAAAATAATGAATCAACTGAATTGAATATGACTTAAATGACATAAATGGTTTCATTCCCCTCAGTGTAGTCACACAATTGAAAATAAAGGCTTGAACCAAATGACATAATCAATGTTTTAACTATTACATGGAATAAATAAATAAATGAATTCATTATTAGGGGACTCATATATAGAACATGAAATTCCTATAGGAGTGGTCAGACTCGAGTTATCTTTTGGATTCGTGAAGTGATTCCTTATGTTTTCATGGATGCCATTCCAATTTAAGGATGTTAGTTTCCTCAGTTGATAAACACCATAGAACCATATACTCATCTATTAATGTTTTCCCATTATAACATCCTATGTTCCCTTAAAAACAATTATACTATTCCTTGGATACACTCCTAGGATCCAATGTGGCATTTACAGTTATCAGGTCCCTCAGTTACATCCTAGGTCCATTCCATTGCTTATCTTGTTTTACCTAGGATACATTCTCAACAATTGGTTTTATCATCACTATATTATAATTCCTTCGATGAATATTCTTATATTACACTCTGACCCCTAGCCAATGAACGTTTACTACTAAGTTGGAAAACATTGAGTTCTAGGTTCCCAAGGTTATCAACTTGGAACCTCTTCATTATAAATAACATAATTGATTCCATGTTCCCCATAGATCCTTTTTTATTGTCATTTTAGTGTTGTATTTAACTCATGTAACATATATATGTACACTGGAACATAATTAATTAATGAAATGGTTACATTTTTAGAAACCATACGTGGGATCATGTAGTTACATTAGTATTTACATTACTGCACTACTTGACATTTGAATATTCATGTTTCCACACTTTTAATTATTATATTACATGAACATGAAGTTATAGAACCTATTATGTGTTTCATACTATTATTTATCTAATAAAATTATTGGGACCCCATTGGAACTCATGTACACTACATGTATGCGTGTGTGGATACACAAAATTATACCTCTTTAGACACATGATTACTCACTTTATTAATACGAAGTAGGTGGAAGATGACCGAGATGGATCTCTAAATTCTTGAGATAGTTTTTTTATTCCTTTTTTATAATTTTTATATCATATATTCTATACTTTATTATATCCGTGTTTTCTATCATGATATAACATGACATGTATCATCATCATTTGTATACAATTTTCAACTTTTTATGTTTCTTATTACATCAGTCTAAATTTGTTGTGGAATATTATTGATTACATATATTTATTCATAAATTTAAAATTTTGTATTATATTATATTATGATATAAATAATGGTAATGAAATATTATTATCCCCATTGACACACTAAGGGCCTCACTGCAAATCGATATCCCATAGTGTTTGAGGAGATGTGTTGTAGGCCATAAGGCCAAATGGTCATGGGGAACATTCAATGGATTATGGGTCTAGGGTGTCATAATGTTGTTTCAGAGGTGTTACTTTAATGATTTAATATTTATACACGGTATATAAGAGACTAAAAATTTTAGAAACATGGTCATAATTCGTGGATATAGATGGTGAACGAATATTCATTATAAGAGCCTAGTTGCTTGAAGTATAATTATTGTTATGTTTTTTATTATTATTATCAATAAAATTTCACCATTGTGTGATGAACATGATATGGGGTATTTATTATTATTATTCATATTGAGATTTTATATAACCCATGAAATGATAATATTATGGCAAGTTCCATTATTACAAAATCATCATAGGCACATATAATTCACATGCCATGCATATTATATAGAATGTAGGTCCATTTCACTTTACGAGTTTTCCAATTTTCGTATAGTTTTTGAGTGAGCCTTATATGTGTATATTTTTTCTTGTATGTTTACCATTTTGTTATTGTGTGATTTCTAGTTTCATTTGGTGAGTTTTTATGGGCCCTCGTTCATTCGAAATTGGAATTTTTCATGTCTATAAATTGTATTTAATTCAAATGGGTGTCATTTTCTATGATAATGTATATGTGACCTGATTCAATTGTATTAGTGATAAATTTAATTATAACCATGATATATTAATTAATAAATTGAAAAATAAATGTGAAACACTAATTATTAAATAAAATTATTTCTAATAAATTATGATGGAATGTATAGTTGACCGATCATTTATTAGAACCCTTAAAACCTATACATAAAAAAATTACCTATACAAATCCTTCTAAGAGTTTTTTTGGGATAGTATACCATGGTTAGTGATTAATTTCTTATGTTCACATTCATTTAGTGTCTATATATATATTCATCCACCACTGATCTGTGGAATTTTCTTGGAATTTATAGAAAATTTCCACCATGACATCCTAGTGTCAAACACCAGGAGAGTGGAGACCACCAAATTTAGAAATGGTGGGTCCTGACTCACCGGCCTTATCGGTATGATTTATACATGGTGAAATACCTATTTTACCTATATGGTAAATAATTCTCATGTTCTTGATAGCTTCATATGTATTATTTCATCCATGGAGGGATCTAAATGTCCTCCAACTACAATGGATGATCTGACTAGTGATTTCCAATAGTATCATCCTTCTATATTCTCATGGGGTGGTTGTAAAAAAGGTTTTTTAGATTTTGATAGAGGACAACTTGTCTATATTTGATTATCTTGAGATTCCACCAGAGAAGAGGGAAAATCATTCAACTTAAATGTTGATGGATTTATCCTAGAACTAGTGGGATATGATCACACAGATTGATCTCTATTCGGGAATGGTAGGGGTAAATTACAAGCTACTTTTATAATTACATCTTCTTTCCTAGGACATTGAGAGCAAAATTAGCTAGATAGTTCATGAATCTTGAGAATGGTTATGTGTTAATTATTCATTAATCATCGTTTTTAACTACATATAAACACTTTTCACCACACTTATCAAATGGAAACCTTTTATGTGCCAGGCTCTATGATGATGGGGTTCAGTAGGTAATATGTACATTGGTGAATTCATTTATCCACCCGAACTAATCTGAAATAATCAATTAAGATCATATCACTATGTGCAATTATAGGTAAGGTTTATTTTATTTCATATAGGATCAGTGTCCAGAAATGGCAATAGTTCCTCCTGTAATAGAAAGTGATCCCTCAAGGTTTCTATCCAGGGTAATGGATGTTATAGTATCTCAATTGGTAGATATATGGTTTGTCACTATTGTGGATGAAACGGGACATGAAGCCTCAATTTGATATAGAAAAAATGGAGTGTTAGACATGTGGTCATATGGGGAATAATGAGAGATTATTTCAGGTCGTTCCATCATCTTATCGTTAATGAGGATCTGGAGCATCTCTAGCTTCATGTGTAGGATATTTTATGTCGCATTAGATAGGGATTTAGAGTATCATCGACATGTAGCACTGGCATAGTAAAATTTATTGTGGTAGTCCTGTTGTTTCATAGGGATATGTCTTTGGTTAGTTTTATAGACTATAGTTGATATGAAAGAATCAGGTAGCATGACCATATACATTGATAGGTGTAATTCTGGTTTCCTGTTATATAGTATCTGATTTATTTGATATAGATTCCTCAAATTAAAACTTTTATTTATCAATATTGGAAGGACATGGGATATAAATATAATACTATTATTGTTTAATAACCCCCAATACACCATTGGTATTATGTTATAAGGTTATAAGATAATGTAGGGGATATCCCTTACATGTAGGTAGTAAACCATTCTTTTGGGTATGCTTTGTTCTGAAGTTGAATGTCATTGAGTTTATTCATGACATGGATTAGTCAGTTCTATATCAATCCTATATAGACTAATATCATCATAGGATATTGTTTACATCATTATAGTGAAGAAGTTATCAACACAAGGGTGATTTTGATGACTAGGTTGGTAGAACGGAACCGGAGCATCTAGGGATTACTAGAGTGACAACAATTATTGAAAATATCTTCAAAGAGGATCAATGTTTACATCAAGATGCATTATATATATTATTAGAATATTTTAGGGATTCTATTCCCAAGAATTATTTTTTCTTACCTCTAAATAGATAGGTTTATTTTTCAATTGATAATATTCTAGGAGAAGCTCTAGTGTTCATTCCTCCATGAAGAATGGAACCTACTGAGCTCCAAGAGATCTAGTGGCAGTTAGGTGATTTGAATGCCTACTATTTTATATGTCCTAGAACACCCTATTGGGTTTCTCTGATTCTTTTTTCCATTATAGATAATTGGACCCTCTTAAAATTAATGTATTATTGAAAATTAATCTAGATTATGGTCAATAATCATGACCCACTATCTCAAATGGATGATATCTTTGACCACAACCAATGAACTAGGGAATTTTCTGGGATTGATCTAAAATCGGTTTATCATCATGTGTTAGTCTGGCCATCAAAAATTCTTCATACATTTTTTCATGGTAGGTATGGTTTATATGAATTTTTCGTTATGTTGTTCAATATTATGGAAACACCCCCTATTTACATAGATCTGATAAATAGGATGTCCGACCCCTATTTGGATTAATTTTTCATATTGTTTGAGGATGATATCATGACATATTCTCACAATTTTAGAAACCATTCTATGAAATATGATATATTTTGGAAACAATGAGTAATAACCTTTATTTCATGATTTTTAAGTGCCCCTTCTTCCTTGATAATGTTCACTTTAGGTATCATATTATATATGAATCTAGAGTATCTTTTGACAAAGATATTGTTAGTGTTGTAGTTTCCTAAGGGTATCCAATGAACATTTATTTTATACATATGTTATTGTAGATTGACTATTATCAACTGATTTTAATTCCATAAAAGTCACACCTTGTATCACATATTACTATTAATGAAAAAATCGATTTGATGTTTTTATCATCCTAAGAGTGTGAGAAATATATTCAAGAGCTGAAAGGGATTCTTATCTCGAAACATATTCCAATTATTTTTTAGCATAGAAAAGGATATATGGTATTCTAGGATTTATAAAAAATTTGAATAGGAGTAGTTATGAGGATTGTGGACATATTCAATTTTAGGCAGCTCAGAAGTTGTGGTCACATGGGAGGAACTATCTAATACATGCACTTGAACATTTATAAGTTATCTATGACGTACGTTGTGGGAGAAATTATCTATTTCATGAGTTCTTTGTGGTCTACCCACACTTAAATATCCCCACGTATATTGTTTCAATCTCTCTACAATGTCACGAGTAGTCCATTCTCTCATCCTTGATAGTTACCTCCTCCCACACTGATTATGTGAAGAAAATGAAATTTTCTCATCATGAGGTCTTGGTTATCCATGATTGGATTTAAGGAGATGGCCCTCCTTTATATTACAATAAAGAACAATATGGAATCCTTATTACACATGGATCTATCTGGGTTCTTACACATCTGATAGAGGATTTGATGTGGGAGTACCACACTTCTTAGTGGGAATTTATTCTAGCTATCTCTAAAATGTATTGACATGTGTAAAACAATTATTCATGGTCAACACGTGATGTTGGAGAACCGGGGAACTGAAATCATGGTATAATAACATTAATTCTAATAATGGAAATAAAGGGATGTTTCCATTAACATATTAGTCGGTTTACCTATGCTTCCTAGAGGTAGTGACATTGCATGGGTTATCATTGATAGTCTAACAAATTTACCCAACTTCCCTCATATATTGGTGACGATTTGTATGTCCAAGAGATTATACAGCTACACAGGTTCACCCATACTATCATTATAGATAGATATATTCTCTTCACATCACAACATTAGAATGTTTTTCATTTATCGATGTGTAGACCAGTTCTTTTGAGCACATCCTCTAACCCAAACACTGATCGGTAGTTATGAACTGAGAAAAAAGGGTTGATAAGAAAATTATTTTGAGGGTGTCCATGATTACAGCGGTTCATGGGGGGAAAATATCCAAATTTTCAAGTTCACCTATAATAATATATTTTAGGTGAAAAATATAATGTCTCCATTTGAGGGCTTGAACAATAGGTTATTCCATTCAACCATATGATTGTTTGTTGAAGGTGAGGAAACCCTACTCAGTCCTTGTCTTGAGTATGTGACTTAAGAGAAGGTTCTTATAATATAAAATTTATTTCTAATACTTAGTCAATATAGAAATAAAATTTTGATCACCACATTAAACCTCTTGATTTAGGGGATGGGGGACATATTTTCCAATAGATATCGCTCAGTTTCTGTCATTTATGGATATAGATGAAAAGGAATCTATCAATATTATTTATCAATACTTTTGAGGTTTTAGAGAGATTTAGGTTCGTACACTATCAATTACCACAATCGCATAGCTACTGTCTCTTACATGAAATATTCCATGTTTCAAGGATTCATAATTATCATGATGGACTATATAATAATATTGATGTTGAGGAAGTTGATACATATGTCGATGATTCTTTTGTGGAGTATCATATACATAATGTCGATCATAGAATAATGGATACATGAGTCCATTAGTTCTCTCTTGTATAGGTGCTTTGGATTCATGACCTTGTAAATGATGAGATAAGGTTGTGAGAGGATAATTTAAATGCTGAGTGGTGATATTTGTTCTCAGACAATGTTTTGATACCCTTGGAAGGTGAACATCTGGATTATTTCCATTAAGGGGGTGACTATAAAAAAATCGATTATTATTTAGGTACGGGTCCATTAAATATTTTTAAATTTATATTTAATGTATCTAAAATGTAAAACTAATGAGTTAATAAAGGTATCAGGGGTGTCTGGGTCTCATTCAGAGCTTTGAAAACAGAAAAGTGGAATAAAGTGGTATGTCGAACATGTAGTGTAAACCGTACGAGTTAGGATACATGATTAGTTATAAATGACTAAGGAAGGACTGAGAGTAGAAAGAGGGTGAATGATTTCCCAAAATATGTGGCCAAACAAAATGTTTGACCCTATTGTATAGCTGCTTGTCCACAGTTGGAGAATAGTTTGAAAAATCCTGCATCCAAAACTGTTTATGGTGGCTTTTTCTGTTGAATTACCAATTTTTTCATAAGTGATCAAATATTGATACTAATTTATTTCTTATGTTCTCCATTGAAATCCAAATTTCTCTATTTTCTTTTTTAAGATATCTTCATGACTATTCTATATATTGAGATCGAGTCCCCCCTCTAGTGTCTGATTTGATCACCATTCATCTTGTTCGATCCACATCGCATAAATCTTGATTTCTTTATAATGTTTAGCCAATATTTTTGTAATCCACAATGTTATATAGATATGTGCTCATATACTAAAATTTAATGTAATTTATCCATTTTTTATATATATTTAATCAACAATAAATTGAAGGTTGAATCTAGATGTGGAGAGTAATACGATTATGAGGAATATGGTCTACAACTCACTCTTAAATATTATTTGTTTAATAGATTTTAGTGTGGGAAAAACGTTTTTATTACGGGTCGTCTACATAGTTTATATTTATTTCATGAATTTATTATAAAATTTTTCTAATACCCATTATATATATGTTATTAATCATTGGTTATTACATCTAAAATGTTGACCACCCCATGTAGTGTGTTTCCATAGACATGATTTTAGAATATTTTTGAGCCTATTAGTCCCACCATTCTGAGGATATGTGATTTTACATTATTGTAGATATATTTAGCCTTAATAAAATAAAATGATAGATGGATAGTACAATGTGAATCTTAAACTTCACCCACATAAGGTACGTAATTTAACTTAGTTAATGAATTTTAAATTTATTTGACAAGTATACTATGTACAGGGCTTGGATTTATTAATTGTAAATTCATGTTTGGTTGCATGTTTATTGAACCCATGCCACATAAGATATAGCATATCATAGTAATCCAAGAAAAAATAATATGAAATTAATGAATTAAATGGTTTTATTATTCTTATTCTTGTCACACTAATGAAAAGAACGGAATGAAATAAACAAACTAATAAATGTTATTACCATTACATTATATAATTAAATGGTTTAATTCATTGAATGGTGCCCTCTATATGGAATATTTAATTACTATTGGTGTGTTTAGACACGATTTTACATTTTTGTTCCCAATAGAATGCCTTAAGATATTAGAGATTCCATTTTAATTCAAGGATTTCAGTTGCCTTAGTTGAAAACCATCTATGAACCTGATCCCCATTTATTAGTCGATGCATAGTAAGACACCGCAGGTTCCCTCAATTACTATTATTGGATGCCTTAGATAATCTCTATGGATATTTCTTGGATTATATGAACATGAGGTACCTTGGTTACATACTTGGTACTATTCATTTAATATCATGTTTTTCCTTGGATACATTCCTGGGAATCAGATATATCATAGATAGTTTAAAATGCCCTGGATGTGGATCTTTGGATTAGACTCTTAAACCTAGCTAGGTTGAAATTAAAAATGATAAAAATATCATTGATATCTATGAGTCTTTAGATAACACCATGGTACCACTTCATTATAAATAAAATGATGGATTCATTGTTCACCTTAGATAATTTATTATTATCATTTTAGTGGTGGATTCGAGTCACGTAAAATCCATTTATAAATATGAATATAATCAATTAATTAATAGGGTACATGTTCTGACACTAGATGATGGATGAATTGGGTAATTTGGTATTTACATTATTGTAGTTCATTAATTTTAAATATGTACTCTTCCATGCTATGTCAATTTATATTAAATGGATATCATATTATAGACACAATTAGGTGTGGGCTACTAATATTTATATCACACACTATCTGAGCCACCAATGGCACCTGCGAAAACTAGTAGAATGAACATGTTGATAATGGTATGTGTATCGCTTCATAAAACTGATTACTTTCTTTCATTGAATGAAGTTGGTTGTAGATCAATGAAATGTATCATATGATGCTTTTCAAATTTACTGGATTCCATTTTTCAAATATTGAATTATATGTATTGTTTGATGCTTTATCTCCTTGTTTTCTAGATTAATATAACATGAAATGTTTTATCAGCTTTTGAATATGGTTTTCAGTTTTTTTAGATCCTCATTACATTATTCTACTTATATTGTTTCATTTTCTTATTTAAATATATTTATTCTACCATTTATCAATATTATCTATAATACCCAATGTTCTACACTATATTAATGAGGGAATAGTCTCCCTAGAGACACACCATGGCCTGCGCTGCTATTCATAAACCGCCCGTATTCAGGGAGATGTGCTTGAGGCCACGTGGGAAATTGTGCATGGGGAACCTTAAGTGGAATATAGGATATTGATGTCACATATAAATAGGTAGTTATAATGAAATATATAAACTATTACATATAATGTAAATATATGATGAAATTTCATAATAAATTATCAATAAGGATTCCAATAATGGATAGGGATGAGAAAGAGATAAACCCCACTAATAAATGTTGCTTTTATTTTTGAGAAGGATTCAAAATCATGAAAGACTGAATGATATCCATGAATCCCAATGAAATATGGATAATGATAGATTCTCATAAGGAATATATCCAAGAGAAATATTATGCGATTTTATATGTGGTTGAAAATCCCAATAGAGAATTTGAAGAAGGTTCCCAATAATGGAATGGTAAATGATGATGGACATTTGTGTGGATAGAACAATAATGCTAGACAACACACAATCAATTTTATTAAATGGGTGCCACAAAATTAATAACATATGAAATATAAATTCAAATAAACATTAACCAAAGATTGCATATATTTTATTCTATAAATTCATAAAAAACTGAATTAATTTATATTTATTACATATTAATAATATAATTTAATTTATTAGAATATTCTTGAAGGATGAAAAAATATAAACAGAGTCAAACTTAAATATATAATCATGTAAGGAATCCCCATCCAGCTAATAATTTCATAAAATATATGAAGTAAATTATAAAAAAAGGTTTAGATCTGTAATGTAATTAATAACATTATATTGGATAATTTAAACCACAATCATTCTTATGAAATAGTTTTCAAGAATATAATGATGATGGATATATTCTTAATTCACATACAAATCAATGTCATTGAAAACCTACAACAACAATGAATCTTATCAAATTAAGATGTCATTATATTTTCATATAACACCCAAAATAATTTATATAACAATCATTATAAAATTCTATTTTTTCCATGTTATTATTATCTCATTCATGAATTATAACAAATAATAACCAATTGCATACATACTTTTCGACGATGAAACTGGAGTTATTAATTAACAAATTCTATATAAATATAAATACATATTTATATATATATATATAAAATAAATAATATTTAAAATAATAAATTATTTACCATCACATTAACATAATTGATTTCATTTTCTTGCTTTTTGGACAAATCAGCTTGCCTAAACATTTTCTATGACATGCATTTTCATATATATTTACAAACAAAATATTTATAAAAATAGAAATTAAATTTAATGGTTTTATAATAAAGTATAAATCATACTAATATCATAAGAAGTTAATTTTTTTGACAAGCATGACCTAATAAAGGATGAAACCAACATAATGTATATATATTTGGGTAGAATACAGTGATCATCCAAAGACATCTTAAATATAAAAGGTTCACAATTGATAATATTTTATTGAATATGAGTTCATAATTATCATAGTGTCATTACCCATTAATGAATTTAAAAAAACAGCACTCAATCACTATATTTTAGAATCAGTCACATATATATGAAACCCAAATAGTGGTAGTCACATATTTCACAACCGTTGAAAAGAATTCTGAATACATAATACCATAAACACAAGTGGTCTCATTTTGAATAATAATATTGTGTAGATACCTAATTAAATAACATAATATAGTAAGTCATATGAAATCATGTATATTTGAATAATGAAATAATTCTACAAATGATGCCTTTAATAATGATGGCATTAATAACAACTGGAAAATAGTGCTGATAAAATCAACTTTCTCAATACTAAAATTAGGGATGATATAGGTCACCCTTTAACAGATAAAATAATAAATGATGTTAAAGGATAACAATTATTAGCACAGATAAAGGGTAATAATTATAAGTTCTATATTTTGTTGTGAAAAACAGTTCTATTTATCAGTTAGTTATTTTTTGCACCAAAAATGGTTTTCCATTATCAATAATTTATTATTAGCATTGTTAAAGGGTACCATTAATCAGCACATTAAAATTAGCGCTGATAAATGGTATCCTTTATTAACTATCTTTTAGCGCAGATAAAGGAATTGAATAAAATGAAAAAAAAATAATATATATATATATAGGAAGTTTTATTAATTACAAAATTGTTGTAAAAATTTAATAAATCGAATAAAAATTTATTTTAATTAAAAAAATTAAATAATATTATATGTCAAATATATAGATATATGTAAAATTAATAAAATTATATAATAAAAAATTTACAAACAAAAAATGAGAAAATTGAGAAAAATATTAAACATTTTATTAATTAAAAACATATTGATAAAAACAAATAATGTTAATATTCAAATATAATGGTTATAAATTTTCAAATATAGTGTATATTAAATATAGATATATAAAATGTGTAAATTGTAATAGTTAATCTAAAAAAATAGAAATTAATAAATTTTAAAATTACATAAAATTTTATTAATCAGATAATTATTAAAAAAAGAATAATTAATATATATATATATATTATTATTTACAAATAGAAATAAATTATATATATTAAATATCAATATACATGAAATAAATAAATTCTAATCTTATTAATGTCTTATTCATTTTTAATTTTGTTTTATTTTTCAATTTATCTTATTTGAAACCACATGTGTTACATTAATTTTACATTTATATCTATAATTAAAGCATTTTTGTACAATGGACAAATAAAAATATTTACGCAGTTAGATAAATCTTATACAAAAATATATAAACAAAATATTTATGAAAGTTTTTTAAATTGTAGTATATAGTTTAGAATATCAAAATAACACGTAAATTTTATATATTATGTTTTAAATCAATCAATTTTATTTTTTTTGTTTTTAATATTATTACATTTTTTAATTAATTATTCAATTTTAGTAATTTTTATTTTTTGAAATTGATCACTTTCTATTATAATGATATATACAATTTTTTAGTATTTTCAATATGTTAAAATTATAACTTCAATATATATATATATATATCCAAATTTATTTAATAATTTATATTTAATTAGTAAAACTAATACCTTTTTCATTATTTTAAACATATTCTCATCTTGAATCATTCAATTTCACCCATTTATATAATGCATGTATTTAATATTATCAAGTAATAATGTTAAAAAATATTTATAGATTAATATTTATAAATAAATATATATTCGTATATTTATATATTTTTATATTTCTAAAATTATAAATATTAAATTATTAAAAATAATAAATTTTTTAAAATGTATTACTATAATTATAAATAAATAAATATATATATTTAAATAAATATACTATTATAATAAATTTAATTAAATAATCTTCTTGGCGAGGCTCGAAATTGAAATCTCACTAAGACCCACAGTGGTAGCTATCATTGACCTACACCATGGGGTAATATATATATTATTTTTTTAAAATTATTATTCACACATTTAGAAATAAATAATTATAAATTTAAATATTGATATAATAATAAAAAATAAATTTAGAGATCGATTTTTTTCATATTTTTATAAAATTAATAGATATATATTATTATATAAATATATAAAAATACTTAAGTATATTTATAATTTCAAAATTATAATAAATATATTTACTAAATTTATATTCATATAATATATATATATATATATAATTAAATATATGATGATATAAATATACATAAATTTATATAAATATATATAATGATATATATATATATTTTTTTATTTATAATTTGAAATAAATTTTTACAAATTTATTTATGAATGTATATTTAACATATTTAAAAAATAATATATTTATAATAATAAATATAATAATATAATTTTTTAAATGAGTATTCATGTAATAAAAAAATAGTAATTATATAATTAAATTATAATAAAATTATAATAGACCAATATATAATTACATATATTTTTTAACAGTTTTTTATTTATAATAATATTTACAAATCCAGTATCAATGCTAATAAAATTTAATTTTATTAACACTAAAATTTTAGCACTAAAAAAGATGCATTTTATTAGTGATAAAACAACACTAATAATGATTTTGTTTACCCTAGCATACCAATTAAGTACTAATAAAAGGTCTTTTTATCAATGATTTTCAAAATGGGTTGATAAAAGTATCCACGCCTTTTTAAAATAACCGTAATTGTGACTCGTGCAATTATTATACTCAAGATCTCTTAAAACACCCCTACTACTAGAGCTACTCCTATACCATCATTCAGATGAATCAAGGGAAGAATCCAATGTATGTTATATTCATCTTTTCCACTTTCATTGATTGATTTTTTAGGTTACGTGGTTTGTATTGTTTTTGTTCATAAACCTGAACAACCCGGCATAGTATGTCTCTCTCCCTCTCTCTCACTTACCAATACCTTCACAGCAAAACCCGTACATCGTAAAACTATTCCAACTTCATATGAGACCATATCGAACTGTATCTCCCTCAACTGTTGTAACAACTGGTGATTTTTTTGATGTTTCCTATATATTATTTTTTATTAACATTTAGATAGTGTTTTCATCAATTTTTTAAAATTGATTCAACTGTATGAAATATACATGAATATGAAAAATTGGTTAACATTATCTTACACTAATTTTATAGGTATTTTTATTTGATATGAATTATATATAGTGGGTTCATATATATATTGTTTTAATAAGAATTGGTTAATCTTGTTTAGGGAACTAAGTTTTAAATTTACTCATTTTTCCTTTACATTATCAAAATATTAAATATAAATTATATAATATTGATCAAGCTATTAAACTGTTCATTGAAATCAAAATTATAATAACTTTTCAGTTTTTATTAGATCCAAACATGATGGAATCTATATTCATGAAGTGGACTTTAAATAATTGATTGATAGGTAATGATTATTAATTTTTATTGATAAAACAATATTCACTAAAACATTATAGTTTTGAGAAAAGATTATTTTCAATAGGAAAGGTGTCTCATTAAAATAGATACCATTTATTTGAATTCTCTATGAATCGATTCAAATAATTTCCAATGTACATTACATATATAATTAGATAATATAATGTTTAATTTTCTATAAACTAATAGTAAATATATTTTATTAATATACGTTATGAAAAAATTATAAATGAAAGAATCTTATATAAAAAATACCATATTAGGTTCTTGTAGTAGAGTTTGTATTTATGACATCAATAATAGAATTTGATAAAATGATTTTACTTTTATATATAATTATTTTATAAATAATGTTTTCTCTGAGAATGACAAGATTCACGATGAAGTTCATTGATTTAGAAAATTTTAGTTTATTTATTTGTTTGGTTGTGTTGTATTATCAATAAATTTCACATTTATTAAACTATACCATTATAATATAGTTCAAATATTCAAATCCTGGCCTGAGTTTAATCAAAATTTTACAATACCCTCTAAACCATCAATCAATTTCTAAAGGATTTGTAATAAATATATATAGAAATGGTTAAAAACTCACATGATAAGTGAATATATGTAAAATTATGATCAATATATTCATATGAATATAAATGCCAACATGAATAAAAACAATAACAATTTGATAAATCCACGTTTAAAATAAAACCATTTTAGAATAACCCGCCTTCCATTGACGACACATCTCCACAAGTCTCCACTACCTATCATTTGATAGTATATCCGTTATAATAAATAAACAATCCTTGTAACCTTCAACAAAATGAAACATCAGCTACGTCTGCTCCAAGATTCATATAATGTGGTTAAGTAAGGTATCTAGGTATGTAAACTATATTGATTTCTTATCCCCCTAATGCACATGAAAATAGTGTATATAATTCTTTAATGAAAATATTCCTAATGTTTGACAACTGAAAGAAACATACAACACATAATAGTCATAATAAATGTAAATAAAATTTAATAAAAAAGGACCATGAGTTTTATAGATAAGGTTGTGTAAATAAAGACTCATTTTGGTAAGAAAGATAAAAAAATACAATACAATTCAATAATAAAATTTCACATTTTTTTAAAACCATCATTTAAATTGTTTCTATCATGAACAGAGATAAAATACATAAAATATTTAGTACAAATGACATTCAATAACTTTATTTAATCCATCCACAAAATACTATTGCCTTCCATCTCATGAGGATGGATTTAACTCCCTCTTTAAAACTAACCATCATCTCAACATTGTGGTTCCAACATTCCTCGATGGAATACCTCCCCTTTAAATTGTATTCATTAATCTACATCCAAATTCACTACCATAGGATTGAATACCTCACATCCCAACTCATTCATCATATATTTCATCCATTCATCCTAATTATTTACAAACTCATGATAACAGTAAATGAAAAAGATAACAATTAATGAAATCATAATGAATGATTTATTTTTTTTCTTCATATAAATTTTTTAAATGAATCACTTAGTTACTGTTGACAAAAAACCAAAAAAAATTACTTTTATTTTCGATGATATCACATTTGATCCTATTTAAAATCTGTAATTAAGTATAAATTGATGATAATTCCACTTTTATGGGTGACCTATTGAAAATACTCATGTTTATATTTTTTCTGAAAATCACATACCAAACATCACATTCGACAATCTTCCAATTCATCCATGATAAATTTTAAAGGGTTCCAATATGAATCTTGATGGAATTAATACCAAAATTAAGAAATATCTCCAGTAATTCTTTTGGAATCATAATAATGATACTTTATATTAGAATCAATTAGAAATGGATGTTTTTCAAGATCTACTATATGCATCACACATATAAAATCACATGTTTTTATTGCCACTATGAACATATAAAAAAAGGAAAATTACATCAAAAGTAGGAAACAATAAATATTTTGAGTATAAGTAAATTAATGTTAGTGGAAGTCATGTGTATTTGATTTTTCATTCCTTAAATTTTCAATTGTTATATTTTAAAATGCATAATTGAAATTTCAATAAGTTATTTTTGAAACTTAGTGGATAAATATATCTAATATTTGAGATATAGTTGATGGAAAAAGACTACTAACATTTTTTAGAGTTATTGTATCATAGAGGGATTGATTTCAAGTTCCTAGGGAAGTGTAAGAGACTTTTTTTTCTCGTAAATAGTAATTATTTCATATTGATTCTTGAGACTCATCCCACATATAATCTATTTTTTAATCTAATATGTGCAGTAGTCATCCAAGATTATCATTAGTACCCGATATGGGATACATTATTGGTATATTGGTCTAGGAACCTTAGGATGATTTTCTAAAAATAAAGTGTATATATATTAAGAAATAAAACTAAATATAAAATATAAAATAGGTATGAAGTCAAGGAAAATTTGGTCCATTTTAATTGGAGTAATTATTGTTTAAAAGACAGAGTCCAATGCATCATCAAGATATTGAATAAAATCAAGAATCTAAAGATAGATTAATTAATGGTAGTGGAGGTTAGCAGAATTGAATAATTGAATCATTATATCTATGTTCATGGTTTTTGAATTTTTTATACAAGATTCATGAAAATCAGTTATTTTAATCATGGATTATATTGTCTTGTTGTTATTCAAGACAAATTTAATGTTTTTATACATAGAGAAAATGTCATCAGCATGAGATGATGATACTAGTCCCGAGGAAGAACATGTTATTAATGATGTAACTGTTGAATTAATAGGGGACCAACAATATGTTGATGAAAAATCAATGATGCAATATCATTGTGGTGAATAAAATTATCACGCCATGAATTCCACGAATAAAATTTGAGATTTTTTAGAATCAATGCGGCCAATATATTGACCCACACATGTGGATATTCATCATTTATCTTAGGGTCACAATAATTATGAATGTGTCAATTGATATTGATTATTTTTTCCGCATCCAATGGGTAATGAAGGAAATACTTCAGGATGACTTTACAGGAATGTTATGATATAATTTCTTTACATGACTAGAAACATATATAATAAAATGTTTATTTAATATTCATTATTCCTTAAATATTTTATTTATTTTATATGATTTCCATATAAATTTTTCCTAATGGCTACTAGAAAATCCCATAGAGGCTTCCAAACTCTTCATATAAAGTTACAACATAGGGATTCCAATGGGAATGTAATGCCCCACAAACCAGTTCATTGTTAACACATTATAATGTTTTAAACATGAGATTATTTCAATTATAATCACAATGAGAAATCATTTCTAGTTAATTTAAATTGATAATATATTATTTAAAAATACTAATATTACAAAAATTTATTTAAAATTATTAATTTATGAAACATAAAAAGAGTACTGAAATAAAATATCATGAATCAAAACCAATGTACCCATGTTACAAAGAAATAATGGGGTATGATTCATTAGAGAATAAATTGCTATGTATTTTAAATTAAGAATAAATTTTTAATTAATTGATATAAAACAAAATATGTTACCTTTATTATATAAATATTGATGAAAAAAATCTAAATCCACTTTAATCTCACATCAATTTCCATGGAAGGAGGAATATGTTACTAAGGAAGGTAAATTATTTGATGAAAAACAAAAATAGTAAGGGAAACATGGGTAAGTATAAAATAGTAGTAATTAACTTTTTGTGATAACAATATTAAATAAAAATAAAAAATATAACTTCAATTTTTGTTAGTTGGTTTAAACATATAAATTTCCAATGGTTGAAGTAGAAGACAAGCTGTAATTTTTATATTTTATGATTCCTGAACAACATGGCCACTAAGAGGATTATGTTTTTGAGTCTCTCTTTGAACATAATTCAAGATTATTAATCAATATATATATATATAATATGGTCAGATTATTTCAGAAAAATATAGACTCATAGTATGATATTATTGTTTTATCTGGTTTAACATACCAATTTTTGCGAGAAGGATCAATGTGAACCAGCGGTGTAGAAAATATCCACATAATAACCAAATGATCCCACTTGATTTGAAGCTTTCCATTCCCCAAACCACATATCTTACCTATGGAAATATATTTTTTCAATTATAACCCCACTAAATTCAAATTAAATAACATTAAATAACATTATAATACATAAATTATATTTGGTATATTTGTATTAAATTTTTATCTATCAAGAAAGACATATCCTATTGTTGTGATAAGGATATTGTATAATATCCTAGGATAGAAGCTAAAACATCATGACCTCCCAAAAGATCACATGGGATTAGGGAATGAGGTAGCTCAAGATCCAACTACTAAGTTTCTAGTTTCACATGATGGTTTTGATATTAAAATTGTTAAAGATTCTTTTGTATCATTCATATCGTGGTCTTCTAATATTATAATGATACAGAAGCATCCCATTAAAAAAATCATACTAGAAACCTCTAATGATTGATGATAAAAGTTCAAAATTTTGGTTTGATATTATTAATGGTTAAAGAAGTAGTGAAACATAATATAAAGTTAATAAAAAATCTATTAAATCCACCAATATAATAAATTATCTTCCGATAGTAGATTCTACCTACCATTTCTGGAGATTCATTTATTTTCATTAGAAATTCCACAAGATAACACATTCGAAGAAAATTTTAAATCTAACATTGAGTTTGAAAGATATATATATGGAAGTTCCATCGAATATGTAAGTTATCTCAAGACTCAAAATGATTTTTTCTTGCATTAATATCTAGGAGTAATAGTTGTGAATACACACATATAATACATTTTAATAATATATTTGACTAAATAGATATCTAATTTTTTTATTAATGTAAATAACAATTATTATTTTCTACATGAATATGTATTAAAACTATATAAATTGAAGATAATACATAACACGAATTTGATTCATCAATACATGTATCATTTCTATGACAAAACATACATTGGATTATGAACAAATTAAGAAGAAAGAAGATGACTTACTCAAAGAATTTAGTCAAAAATTATTAGATGACAGCACTCTTTTTGATACCTAATATAGAAAAGTAGAAATCTACAATCTATTAACATAATTTTTTTTTTAATTTTTTCATTAAATAATTATATTTGTTTTTAGGGTCCACTAGATGTTGATCGATATCAATATAAAATCCAAAATATATATCTTTTGGATCCAGGGATATCCATCCAAATGGCCAGACATTACTTGTACTATAAATTTTTAATACTCATCCAAAAAAAATTATATAAAAATTAATTATATATTTCTGCCTACATTTTAAAATTATTTTTTTATGATGGGGATGTTTCAAAATATACCCTAGATCATGTAATGTAGTCGATGTATGAATAGTAAAGCCTATGTATAACAAAAATTTTTAAAAAATATGGCATATATTGAATTGTTTAGCTATCAAAACGTTTATAAACTATTTATTTATTTTGGTCTATGATTCTATAGTGTCTTCAAAAAAGATAATGACATCAATTGTAGATATTATGTTGGAAAATTTATGCAAGAGATTATAAATCCTGAAAATCCCATTATTCCCCAACATTCAATTTACAAAGGCATATAGAATTCCCTTAAATATATTTCATAATATTTTTTTTCTTTATATTCATGATAATATTAGTATGTCTGAAAATGTAGTTACTCAGAAGATGAAATATTTTTTTAAGTGATGGTTGGGCATCATTCATTTTGACAAAATGTACAATGAGAACAAATTTAGCTAATTAACTGCTATATTTATTATCTATTAGGACCTATGAATTTATAAATATATTTAAGTTGTGAATAATTACATTATTAATGATTATTTATTATTTTTAATCTATTTATTATGGTGAAATATAAATGCAGAATCAATATCATTAAAAATGATGACCTACAAATAGAAAATTGTTGAACAATAGTGTTTATTGAGGAAGAGGTAGAGGCGGAGGCAGAGGTGGAGGTAAGGGCAGGGTCAGAGTTGGAGACTAAAATGGAGGATGAGGATTAAAATTATACTGATTTAGAGGCTGGGGAAGAAGAGGCAACAAATCTATACCTTTAAAATATTAAAATATTTTGGAAATGAATTTGAAAGAGGATCATATCGTTATTGGGTTTTGGAAAATATAATGAAAAGTGCACAAATAACATGTCAGTTGTGATAATCTACATTTTGAATGTGTCTTAGGTGGATAATTTTAATAAAATTTATCCCCAATTGTATATGTTATTTTGTAAAGTTTAATAATACACCAGTAAGAGCACTCTATGTTGGATGCATCAATTTCTCCACAAGTGTTATTGAGGGAAGATATGTACAACACCTAATGATAAAATTTGTTTATAATGCATCATAAATATAAGAATAAATAAGTGTGTAACCTACAACTAAATATAGAAGTTGTATGAAATGAATATTGGACGATAAAAATATTAATATGTCGTGGTCATAGAGGATGTTGGTTTTAAATTATTTGTTATCAATTTAAAAAGTAAATTTTAATAAAAAATTTCAGCAAATAAAAATGTGTCAAACATTATTGGATTTTAATGATAATTTAGAATAATGATTCAAAAATATTCTTTTATGATTATGAATTGATCTCATGTCAAACCCACACATGATGTATCATAATGACTAAATGTGATAGATTTATATTTAAAATGATATTTTAGGAAAAAAATAATAGTTGTGTACTAAAAAAATAAATTCATTCATATTTTTTAAACATATAATTAATGATTAATCTATAATTTAAGATGTTCCAAGATATTGTTCATGTCAATCTGACACACAGTGTGACCGGTATGACTCCATATTGGCCTTCTTATTCAAAATTAACATAATGTATAGTAGAAAACACAACTGAAAAACTCAAAACCAATAAAACTAATTTGTATTGTTGTCATCAATTAGCTGAACTATCCATAAGTCATTTTTGACGTATAAAAATAATCCACACTTCAATATAACAGATGGTGTGACCAGTTTGACATAATTTTTTCATTATCAGTTTAACAATGACATTTTAATACTAAAAGATTCCACTCACTGAAAAAAATAAAACTTTCTCTTTTATTTCCTTGATAATTTTGTTAAATGGTTCATAATTTATTTTTGACATGTAGTTTTTAGTATATTTTCAGTACCACCAATGATCCAACATGTATGACTAACTATGCATATTTCAAATTTAAATTGACAGTTTTTTAAAAAAATTGTGTTATATTTTAATCTGAGGAAACACATTTATATTGTTTTTATACCTTTGGAAAATGATTCATTTAAAATTTGTAACCTTTCACAATCATTATCATCTCAATCTGATGCATGGTGTTACTGGTATGACTCCAATTTTGTCTTTTGATTCACAATTGAAAATAATTTCTTCTTAAAAAATATACTGATATACTCACAATTGAGAAAATGAATTAGTATTTTTTAAAAAAATTATTTAAAAAGATCAATAAGTAATTTTGGATTTTTAGGATTCATTCGTACCTTAATTTTAATCAAGGTGTGACCGAAATGACTCAATGTGTTTGTTACCAATGTAAAATTTATATTTTAAGACAAAAAGTGTCACTCAATGAAAACCAAAAAATTCTATATTATTTTCATGATAATTCAGGAATAATGATTCACAATTCATATGTGATGAGTTGTAATTAGTCTTGTGTAAAACCCACACACAATGCAACATGTATGACTATAATTCATGTTTTTAGTTTAAAAAATCCATTTTTTAAAAAAAATGGGGTATACTAGAAATCAAAAAAACACACATTTTTACTAATTTGATTCAATAGTAATATGATCCATATTTAATTTTACATTTTTCAGAATCATGTTATTATCAATCAAATGTATTATGCGGTCGGTTTGACTCAAAATGCATCTTATTATTCAAAATTGACATTAATTTTATTGGAAATAATAACACACGTACTCAATATTGATAAAACACATTAATATTATTTTTGGTACTTTAGGAAAATTATAATATATAATATTTTTGTTAAATATTTATATACACATTAATACAACTAATAGTGTGACCAGTGTGAATAAAATTTCACATTATTAGTTTAAAATCAGAATTTTTATACAAATAATATTCACTCACTGAAATCCCAATAAAATGTTTGCAAATTGCCTTGGTAATTTAGGAAAACGAATTAAATTTCATTTTTGATGTGTAGGAATTGGTCTTAGGTAAAACTCATACATGAATTATCATGTATAACTATAAGCGCATATTTCTAGTTTAAAATTCATTTTTTGTAAAAAAATAGCATACAACATCCCGGATTTGGGTGCTATCCAAATGTTCCCCTATCTCAGTTGGCTACATGGCCTCAAGCGCAATTCACCAACCTACAGAGTCATTCGACTAGTAGTGAGGACCTTTGGTGTGATAATGGGGAATCTATTCCCTCATTAGAAGAGTAACACAGTTGAAAAAAATATTAATTAGTGGAGGAAGAAGTAATACCATACACCAGAAGTAACAGTGGAAGAAATATATTATAACAAACAACAACATACATATAAATAATGATGCAAGTCACAATTATCTAGGAATGTTTCCAAGAAAGTCACAATACTGGAAATAGAATACTAAATCCAATGTAAAAAAAGAGAAGTCCAACAACATCAAAAGACTAAGCCTGGTCCCATTCTCTCTAGTCCCGACAACAAACTATTAACTGATCAAGAAGGGAGTTTTCCAATATCTATACCTGAAAAAATTTAATCTATTTAGGTCCAATAGCATGACCCAAACAAGGTGTGAGACGAATCCCATTAGGAAACCAACAAAAGATCTATGCCTAATTGTCTTTGAATATATATAATAAGTATTATGCATAAATAAACAAATAAATTAGTAATTAATAAAAAGTAAAATATACTACAGTTTCAAAATAAATTGATAAACATTTATTAATTATTCAAACCATTGAATATTTTATCCTCATGATCTAGCCAATGCAATGTATCCATTAGTAAAATATAACAAACTGACATCTCGAAAGACCATATAGTAAAAATGTAATACAGTGTCCAAGATTTTTCTTTGGCATGGATCACTCATCACAATCATACAATATTTCATAAGAAACCCTCCTGGAAATTTCTCACAACCGAACTACTCAAGATTAACATATCATCAGTCAATTTATAAGTAATAATGACCCTCTGGTAAATCACACACAGTCTAACATCTATGGTCTCACATAAAACAATTCATTTACAATGACCACCTGGGTAGCTCTCACTATTAATGCCCCCTTGTTATGTATTATAATAACACCTAGAAGCTCTCATATTCAATTCCCTGTGGTCCAACATTTATTTAATTGTTACCCTATTGGTATCTCTCACATTTTAAACCCTCTAGTTAATGACCCATGGCTGCTCAGACAGTCAATACCTCTGGTCAATCATAACAACAATACATAATTAAAAACCCTGAATTGAGAAGCTCTCATAGTCAACTTCCCTTGGTCATACTTTAATAATGTGAAACATGTTCATCCTATATGAATAGAAACTCTATCGTAACAATACTATGCATTGGAACAGAGCTGCCTAAAATTTATTATAGACCCAATGACTATAACAAAAGAACATGTTTAACACCTTCATAATCAATGTAATAAACCATATTCATATTCAATAACCTTTTTTCATCAAAAAATCATTGCAGGAATCAAATAGAGATAAATTCCAAAAAATGCAATGCCTAAAATAGGGTATTCAACACATTTGACATATATAATTTAATGATGAAAAAAAATGGTACAAACCACCTACCACGTTGTAGTATGTTGAGCCTTCATGAAAGTAGTCTATTGAATTAGACTGGAACAACATAGATCAGTGGGAATACAATACACCCGGTAGTGTCTCAATCAGTGCTCGGACGAAGGAATGGTAGGGGTACAACATTCTCAATCTTCTCACCTATATCCTGTACAAAACCTTGGAATAAGATATGTTCTCTACAGATGATATGTGACCTAATTCAAATTAATCCAATAAAAATAAAATACATGGGATGTTTTTTTAATGTATAGGGAATGTAAAATCCTCAACCATCCCCTGCTTTAGTCAGTCTGCATAGCCATATACTCGACTGTATCATGGTAAGTACACAGCTACCTCCAGCAACTGGCTACCAACCATGTTATCAAGAGTACTTGGCGGGTACATAGAAATTTTTTTAAATCATCTATTTTCCTCAATAACAACCCGAAATAATGATCCATATCTAAAATGAAGATCCGGGTTCTTACAAACTTCTCCCTTAAAGCAAGTCATCCATGAATTTCTCTTCAAAGGGTGGTAAATAGAAATCTTCAAACAACTCTGGCCATTGTGATTGTACACCTGTATCACCATCTCAAGTCTTGCATGTACTTTCTTGTGCTTCCATAGAACCCATACAAGAGGAACTGACATTCCATGGAGAACCATTGAGATGTGTTCCACATTCCAAGTAGGGTTCCCCTCAATGAATGCATCCACATCCATCTCAAACTCCTAGGGTTGAAAAAACAGGAGACAAGTCTAATAATTAACAATGTAGCTGAGAAACAATGAATACATCATGCATAGCCCAATACCTATGAAGAAACTCCAACTAAAAGGAAACCACCCAGAACCTCTCCAAAACCGTAAATGGACCAACATATTTCAGTTAATGCTTTCCCTATATCCTAATCATCTAGTGTCCGAACATCTGTGTGATAAGTAAGAAAACCTAACCTCCGACCTCGAACCCCAGTGGATGTTTTTGTCGATCAACATAAGATTTATGGCGAGACTGTGGAGTATCCATCCTTTTCTGAATAAACTCCACCTACTCAATGGTATCCTGGACAGTATGAGGATGCAGTATACCCGCCTCTCTTGCCTCCAACCAACATAGGGGTTATTGGAATTCCATACCATACAGAGCATAATAATGTGCAATCTGAATCATCACCTAAAACTGTTATTTCAAGAAAGCTCTACTAGGGGTATATGTGTCTCTCAACTACCCCTAAAATAAAAAATGCATGATGGGTTCATTTCCTCTACGACCTTAATTGTGCGCTTGGACTGGACATATACATGGGAATGGTAAGATGTACTCAGATGTACCGGTATACCCAATGACCTCTATAATTCCTTCCAGAAATGTGAAGTAAACTAGGAATCCTTATATAAAATGATATAGTGCAGATCCCAATGAAAATATACAATCTCTAGGATTCACAACCTCCCATGATATTCAACACTGAAATTATTTTTTTCTCGGAAATAAATGTACAACCTTCATGGGTTTTTCAACGACAACCAAAACTATATCATTCCCTTGATGCGGCCTATGTAAACCCATCACAAAATCCACCGTGATAACATTCCACTTCCACTTAGAAATGGGTAAATATTGTTACATTCCTTTCTACTAATGATTCTCCACCTTCACCTAATGACAGGTAGAAAATATCATATCAATAATAGAAACAAATGTTTTTATTTATGGCCACCTATATTGATGGTGTAGATCTCATTACATCTTGGTGACACTGGGATGACCTTCCCAAACTGAGGAATGAAAATTCAGAATGAACTCCTCATGTATTGTAACACCCCAGGTAAATAAAGAATATGTCATTTTCATATTTATCCATATTTGTGAATAAAATATTAATATTACTTTAAAGGGGATGCTATGCTCGATGGCGTACCCAACACGCAACAACGAGTTTCTTGGGAATCTTACGTTGCACTCTAATAATAAAATAATATTATTTTAAATGGTAGTTAACATGTAGCCGTTGTAATGGAGGGAATGGATAGAAATAACTAAAATATGATTATATATGTTTTTAAATGTTTTTACATTTATCCAATAAAGGATAGAGGTTTAAAATACGGAAAGAATTCAATTTTAGGCGTATATGCCCAAGTTTTCACTAAAGGTTCACTTATCACCTTTTGATGTTGAACCATCATCAAATATAGTTTTGTTCACTCTTAAACATTTTTTTGGACCAAATGAAACTCTTATTAAGAATCGGGACATCAAAATTTACTTTGTGTAAATTTTTGGTGTCTTTCCGATAAAGTTCATTTTTTTAATGAATAGTGTAAAATGTTTTATTTTAATTCAAAACCTCTTTTTAATATAATTTATTTATATGATTATATTATCTTTTGAATTGGTTTTAAAGTGAAATTAGAATATATTTTTACCATTAAATCCAGTAGTGGTCGTTGGAATTAATTTCACATTGAAACCAGACTTAAACTAGTGTCAATCTTTTGATACTTATTGTTTCATAAAAACACGCTATTTGCTCTGACAGCAGGAATTAATTATTAAATTAATTAATGTGACTTATATGTTTTGAATTTTTTAAAATAGACTTCATTTTTGAATTTGGAATATCAAATATAGCTTAGGGTGAATTTTTGATATTTTTCTGAAAAACATCAATTTTTGATGAATAGTGACACCACTAAGTGGTACTTATAAAAACTGATTTTTCCGTTTAAATGAAATTTTCCCATCTTTGTGTTTTGAATTTGAAAAATATGACATACATGGTTTTCATTAAGAATTAAAATGTGGTTAAATGGGATAAAAATAATTTTTGGTGAATAGTAACTTATTAAGTTTTTAATCGCGATTAGAGGTAATTAGTGTAGTTTAAGGTAAAAATAATGTTTTAATAATATGAAATGAACTTGAAACATGTCCTAACCTCATTGGATGTGTAATGGCCGACCAAGAAAAGCCATAGGGCAACTTGGGGACCCCATGGAGCCACTTTGGTTGGGAAATGACATAAATAACTTTTTATTTAATGTAAAAGTAAAAATGACACAAACATGATATGTTTTACTAAAACAATTTTTAAGTGGGGTTATACAAGTCATATGTTTTATTATAAATAGTCATTGGAAAGCTAAAAAGAATTACTACATCATAGTAATTGTTTTATAATTTTTAGACAATAAATAAATTAAATTATTTATGAAATCATAATGATGCAGTGATGACATCATTATCTGACGATTTAAATAAAATGAGAAGATAATGTAAACTTAATGACCTAAACATGTCAAAAACATATTGGATGGGTGGATTTAGAACCCTTATCACCTTATCCACGAATTATATCAATGTGGGACCTTTTAAAACCGAAACACATTTTCAAATAAAGTAATATTTCTTACTTTCCAAAAGTGCCCCTCCTCTCCTCTTATAAAAGGCCCCCACCTCTACCTCATTTCACACACTCCTCAAGCCTTTGGCTCGGCCAACCGCTGCCCATTTACTCTCTCCACATCCCTCTCCTCATCCTAGAGGATTTCATTTGGGCAGAATCCTTTCAAGAGAAGCTTTTAGGCTCAAATCAAAAGGAGTTACACTTTTAAAGGTAATTCATTCTCTCATGTTCATTTGTTTTATTTTGCTTCTCCAACCCCCTAAACTCTTTTTATTTACTTCTTTTTTAACAACAACAGTATCTTCAATATACTAGGATGTTGTTATAAGATTTATTCGAGCTACACTCTCACACAACTACATCAAATGGTTAAAGAACATACGGTTACCGTGGATGGCGAAAGTCTGCCTCCCGAAACGATGATTGTTCAATACTCATTTAACACCTTCAAAGGTGGCCATTATGATGTAACTATTTCTATATATGATATATAATATGTTTATGTTTTCCATAAGCTTCTGTTTTTTTCATTTGGTTCATACCTTTATGGTTTCCATTATGGGTAAACGCGATATCTTCATTTAAGGAAGTGCGGACTACCGCCCCCTCAAAGTCATTTGATTCGTTAAATACCATATGTGGGACGTATAAAGGATGGAACTATGATATTATATATGATATTATACTGGAATTATAATATTCCTTTATATCATTATGATTCCATTCTATAAAATACGACATAGAAATGAAAGTAGCGTTCATGCATACGTACGGCTTGCCGTCTCCATGAACGGTGCATTTCATTTCTTACCTCTAAATGATTATTTAATGTTATAAATGCATGAATGTACTGTATATATATGACATATATGATATCTACATCATAAATACAATTCTGGATATAATAAACATTTGGCCACACGAACAACATGTAATTGTAAGAAGTCCACTTTCGACTTAAGAACAAAATATCGGCAAAACAAATATTATTAACTTAAATGATTACATAATGTTTATGACATGGTAATAAGTGATATAAAAGGAATAATGAACTTGAAAATGGTTATTAAGCATTAGAAATTAACTCAAGTTTATTATTCAGGAGATTAAAGAACGATCGAATCAATTCGGACCCAAGGTAAGGGATCCTACTCCTCTCTTTCTTTTTAAGTACACACTTTTATGTCATTCCTTTTAAAGCTCATCTTTCTTGTTATTGGGATGATATTTTATATTAAACACACTGTAATTTTTATTTTCATGTGATGAGAGACCCTATTATCTCTCATCAATCCATTTTGGATGTTTTGAGTGGCGCCGTTAGGCTGCCGAACATTCGTAAGAGATCTAACCCCTCTCTTTCTTTTTACGTACTCTCCTTTATGTCACTTCTTTTAAGCTCCTCTTTGTAATTTTGGGGGATGTTCTTTTATATTCCTCTTGCTGTAAATTTTATTGTAATGTGATGAGATACCCTATTTTATCTCATCAATCCATTTTCGGAAGTTTTATGTGGCGCCGTTAGGCTGCCGAGTTTTCATAAGGGGTTTTTCATCTCACTTTTATTCACGTGAGATTTATGCTACATTTGACACAAATTCCATTGAGTGGTGTATGTACTGCCCATTATTCTAATCATTGTGTAATATAATTTCGTTTATGAGTATTTACATCAATGATCTATTGTCCTTCTTTCATGGGGTGTATGTTTTGAAAAATACCCAAGTCAGTAAGGGAACCTTTCACCCTCCTCTTTTTTAAAAGACTTCTTTTGTTGGGTCTTTTAATTTACATATTGTTATGTTGGGATATGTTCTCATATATCCTTATTGATGTAAATTTTATGTCCAAGAGATGAGATACACTTTTTATCTCTCATCAACTCATTTTGATGTGATGCAGTTAGGCTGTCAAGGGAACTTTTTAACCCAATTTCGATTTCTTTGGGTTCAACATGTAGTCATTGAATATGTCATCCATTAAATATGTGTGAATGACCTTTTATTGTTTTACAATTAATATCAACTTATATTGGGTGTATTTATATTTGTCACACATATTTTTGAGATTGATTTGTCCTTAATTTAAGGATACCTTCTTTATAAGGGATTTCATCACATTTGACATTTTTATTGAGGGTTCATTGTTGTTATGCACCAATTCACTCTTATATGGTGTATATACTGTCCTTTGAAGTATTATATCATGAATCCATTTATTCTCATGATATTATAAAGTTCTGACTAAATGCTATCCTCAATTATTGTATTCATGTGTCTCTAATTTTGGTAAAACCCCTTTAACCAAAATATCATTTTGAATGTTTTAATTATTTGTTCTTATTAATATCCATGTTTCAAAAAAAATTTAAGGATTTATTTATATGGATATTAATGGTTTAAAATTTTAAGCTTCAAGGTGGTATGGGACACTTTGATTCAAAAATCTCTTTATTAAAAGTTTTAAATGGTTTTTCGAAATGGTTTCTTTTTGAATGGATTCATTATTTCAATATACTAAAATGTTATATTGTGATTGAAATGTGGAAATGTTATGTTTCCTTTATTCATGTTTTATGTGATACATTTATGTTATGGTTCATGGGCATTGTTATGAAAATGGGTGGTTCCGTGATAAACATAGGGCGGGTGAGCCCGATATAGCTCTCCAATGCATTGGGTAACGCGAAGGAGTGAAACATTGAGGTTTCTCTGAAGAGATTTAGGGAATATACTGTGATGGGTATTCCAAAACGTAACCAAGAGGGTTAATCCTTACGTAAGAATGTTATGAATGCCTCAAGTTACCTTTTATGTCTTATGATTTCTATGATTTATTCATGATTTGATATGCTTATGTTTTATGGGTAAAGTATGATTTCATTCTTATGTATACATGTACTCATGTTACCTTTCCATATTTTTATATCCCTTACTGAGCTTTTTATTCTCATCCCAAGTTTTTGAAATGATTTTCACAGGTCAAGGGAAGGGTACATGATGTGATGATAGTGTCAAGGATGTGTCAAGAAAGAATCCATGCTTTATTTTAAATATGTTTCCGTTGATGGGAAGAATGAATACTGTCTTTTATGTAACCACTTTGTTTAAATGTGGAATGTAATGCAAGTTTCATGATCTAATTCTCTAAAAATCTAAACCTGAAAAGATCCTCAATGTGTAATCTTGTAATAACTCAAGATTAAGTAAGGTTTAAGGCTGGGGCCTTATAGTTGGTATCAGAGGTCATTTTAGATAACTTTAGAGGTTAGGGTATTCTTTAAGCATAAGTGACATTACCATAATGGTTAGGATTTCAGAAAGAGTCCTAGTTTTAGATAAAGTGAATGAGTAAGTATATCTTAGTGTTTATCTTACTCATTAGTACATGATGGTTTTGTTGATATACTCACACTGACCTTTTTGGTTTTAGTAAATGGAAGGATCTAGCAGGCACCAAAGTAACAGTGGATGTGAAGGAAACTGTGATAGTTTTTTGAGCAAGCAACTGAATGATATGGGAGCTGTAATGAGAACTCTTCTGATTATCCTCAACCAACTATCTGGAGTCATGATTGACCACCTAAACCTTGTAGATTTCTCTAAGGCATCATATATTCAAGAAACATATCCCTACGGAAGTACATGTAATAATCATAAAGGTAAGAGTGTTCAAAAACCTATGTGTCAAATATGTGGAAAGAAACACCTAGGAAAATGTTTCAAAGGGACAGAAATATGCTATAGATGTGGAAATGAAGGTCATAAAGCAAGAACCTGCCATGGAAAAAGGAAGCATCCAGTTGACTCGAGGAAAGGGAAAGAAGTTCTTTCTGAGGGATCAATTGAATGTTTTAAATGTGGTGTGCATGGTCATTATGCAAACACATGTCCTATGAAGAAGTTTCGTGAATGGGGTCACCAAGAGCGTACCAATATTCGTTTACCAATACCTAACGCCATTCTGATTGAGGATGAAGAAACTGACAATGACCAATCAAAGGTATGTACTATTTCATGACTATTGTTTTACTATTTTGGAATCTTAGGATATGATTCATGATTTTGTTTATAGGAAAGAGGTATTTCGGAATAAGTTGGAATGGAATGGATAATGTATCATGAAGAATGTTGAATGAGTAAGATGTCAACATATAAGGGCTTCAAGAGTTATGGTGAAATTCTTAAGAGTGTTAAGTCTCTTTTGATGATGGGGATACATTAGAAGACTTTTTATATTATGTGTAACCCTAATGTTTAATATAGGCAAATTTTATTCATGTAATAGTTATCTTTTATTTTGTAGACATAGTTATAAAGAACCATTTGGGTTTATATGATCCTTACTTTTGAGGTAATTATGAGTTACTATATTTTATGATTGAAGTGAAATGCATGAGATAAAATTGAGGTTAAATTATTTTATGGTTATTTTTGATGATTTTATCCCTTTTGGGGAATGATTTGAGAATTATATAGTTTTGGAAAAAGGACAACACGTAGACCGTGTGACTACCCGTCGCGTCGGAAAAAGATGAGGGAATCGAACCCAAAATCAAAGTGCAACTTGTATTTATCGCCTACCACTGGACTACGTGAAGTCCCTGGTTAGTTTTAATGATTCTTTTTTTTAAGAGTAAGTTGATTTTGGGTTATTTATGAAAATGATTAACCTATCACAGAGGATATGTGATTAGGTTAATTACTTTTCAATACGAGACTTTAGGAGCAACTGATATTGTTTGGAGATAAATGTTACGATTTAACTTGGAAGACTATGTGACTAAATCCTTCAAATATTTGGGTTTCAATCTTATATTGGTTTACTTTGAAGAATTTTATGGACAAATTGTTTATCTAATGGTCCTCATTGAACATTGGGTTTTTTTGGACAAATTTTGGAGGTTCAGCATGGATTTTCTTTTTAATGGGTTATCCTTTTCTGGATTATCTGACCTTGTACTAACCTTTTTGGTTTTGGTTTTTTTTAAAGCCTAAAGACATGGGATATATATAGTTCTCTTTTGTGGATTAGGTGATTCTCTAGAAGTTGATTATAGTACTCTTAATGTGAACAAGTCTCCCTAAATACTCGTCTTTTGGAAAAATATGAGTTTGATTAAGGAATCTAGTAAAAGTTGAAAGTCAACATGAAAAGTGATTATGTTTCCTTATGAATAAATTCCTGAATAAAAAGAAACATAAAACAAAAATGTTGTCTATTATCTTTTCCTACTGGGGAATCGAATACCATTTAACCCATCACAAGTTTGTGATTTTCTCATTGTTAGCTTTCTCCTAGACATGTTTACTATCACTCTCCCTCATGAACATGACCCTTTGATTTTTCTTCCATGTCCATGTTTTTCTACATGGAATCCTAGTATGGGTTAACTTGGGTGACCTCTGTACTTATTTTCCTTTATTTTAAAGTGATTGTTTTACCGACTCTTGTTCCGATGTGGGACGTTCAAGGATGTTTCCATGCTCAATTTTAAAAATTGCGAGGACGCAATTTCCAAAAGGGGGGAAGGATGTAACACCCCAGGTAAATAAAGAATATGGCATTTTCATATTTATCCATATTTGTGAATAAAATATTAATATGACTTTAAAGGGGATGCTATGCTCGATGGCGTACCCAACACGCAACAACGAGTTTCTTGGGAATCTTACGTTGCACTCTAATAATAAAATAATATTATTTTAAATGGTAGTTAACATGTAGCCGTTGTAATGGCGGGAACGGATAAAAATAACTAAAATATGATTATATATGTTTTTAAATGTTTTTACATTTATCCAATAAAGGATAGAGGCTTAAAATACGGAAAGAATTCAATTTTAGAAGTATATGCCCTAGTTTTCACTAAAGGTTCACTTATCACCTTTTGATGTTGAACCATCATTAAATATAGTGTTGTTCACTCTTAAACATTTTTTTGGACCAAATGAAACTCTTATTAAGAATCGGGACATCAAAATTTACTTTGTGTAAATTTTTTGTGTCTTTCCGATAAAGTTCATTTTTTTAATGAATAGTGTAAAATGTTTTATTTTAATTCAAATCCTCTTTTTAATCTAATTTATTTATATGATTAGATTATCTTTTGAAATGGTTTTAAAGTGAAATTAGAATATATTTTTACCATTAAATCCAGTAGTGGACATTGGAATTAATTTCACTTTGAAAACAGACTTAAACCAGTGTCAATCTTTTGATACTTATTGTTTCATAAAAACATGCTATTTGCTCTGACAGCGGGAATTAATTATTAAATTAATTAATGAGACTTATATGTTTTTAATTTTTTAAAATATACTTCATTTTTTAATTTGGAATATCAAATATAGCTTAGGGTGAATTTTTGAGATTTTTCTGAAAAACATCAATTTTTGATGAATAATGACACCACTTAGTGATACTTATAAAAACTGATTTTTCCGTTTAAATGAAATTTTGCCATCTTTGTGTTTTTAATTTCAAAAATACGACATACATGGTTTTAATTAAGAATTAAAATGTGGTTCAATGGGATAAAAATAATTTGTTGGTGAATAGTAACTTATTAAGTTTTTAATCGCGATTAGAGGTAATTAGTGTAGTTTAAGGTAAAAATAATGTTTTAATAATATGAAATGAACAAGAAACATGTCCTAACCTCATTGGATGTGTTATGGCCGACCAATAAAAGCCATGGGTCAACTTGGGGACCCCATGGAGCCACTTTGGTTGGTAAATGACATAAATAACTTTTTATTTAATGTAAAAGTAAAAATGACACAAACATGATATGTTTTACTAAAACAATTTTTAAGTGGGGTTATACAAGTCCGATATTTTATTATAAATAGTAATTGGAAAGCTAAAAAGATTTCCTACATCATAGTAATTTTTTTTTAATTTTTATACATTAAATAAATTAAATTATTTTTGACATCATAATGATGCAGCGATGACATCATTATCTGACGATTTAAATAAAATGAGAAGATAATGTAAACTCTATGACCTACACATGTCAAAAACTTATTGTATGGGTTGATTTCGAACCCTTATCACCTTATCCACGAATTATATCAATGTGGGACCTTTTAAAACCGAAAAACATTTTCAAATAAAGTATTATTTCTTACTTTCCAAAAGTGCCCCTCCTCTCCTCTTATAAAAGGCCCCCACCTCTACCTCATTTCACACACTCCTCATGCCTTTTGCTCGGCCAACCCCTACCCATTTACCCTCTACACATCCCTCTCCTCATCCTAGAGGATTACATTTGGGAATAATCCTTTTAAAGGAAGCCTTTAGGCTCAAATCAAAAGGAGTTACACATTTAAAGGTAATTCATTCTCTCATGTTCATTTGTATTATTTTGCTTCTCCATCCCCCTAAACTCTTTTTATTTACTTCTTTTGTAACAAAACCAGTATCTTCAATATACTAGGATGTTTCTATAAGATTTATTCGAGCTACACTCTCACACAACTACATAAAATGGTTAAAGAACATACGGTTTCCGTGGATGGCGAAATTCTGCCTCTCGAAACGATGATTGTTCAATACTCATTTAACACCTTAAAAGGTGGCCATTATGATGTCACTATTTTTATATATGATATATAATATGTTTATGATTTCCTTAAGCTTCTGTTTTTTTCATTTTGGTCATACCTTTATGGTTTCCATTATGGGTAAACGCGATATCTTCATTTAAGGAAGTGCGGACTACCGCCCCCTCAAAGCCATTTGATTCGTTAAATACCATATGTGGGACGTATAAAGGATGGAACTATGATATTATATGTGATATTATACTGGAATTATAATATACCATTATATAATTATGATTCCATTCTATAAAATACGAAATAGAAATGAAAGTAGCGTTCATGCGTACGTACGGCTTACCGTCTCCATGAACGGTGCATTTCATTTCTTACCTCTAAATGATTATTTAATGTTATAAATGCATGCATGTACTGGATATATATGACATATATGATATCTAAATCATAAATAAAATTCCGGATATAATAAACATTTGGCCACACGAACAACATGAAATTGTAAGAAGTCCACTTTCGACTTAAGAACAAAATATCGGCAAAACAAATATTATTAACTTAAATGATTACATAATGTTTATGACATGGTAATAAGTGATATAAAAGGAATAATGAACTTAAAAATGGTTATTAAGGAAGTAGAAATTAACTAAAGTTTATTATTCAGGAGATTAAAGAACGATCGAGTCAAGTCGGACCTGAGGTAAGGGATCCTACTCCTCTCTTTCTTTTTAAGTACACACTTTTATGTCATTCCTTTTAAAGCTCATCTTTCTTGTTATTGGGATGATATTTTATATTAAACATACTGTAATTTTTATGTTCATGTGATGAGAGACCCTATTCTCTCTCATCAATCCATTTTGGATGTTTTGAGTGGCGCCGTTAGGCTGCCGAACTTTCGTAAGAGATCTAACCCCTCTCTTTCTTTTTAAGTACTCTCCTTTATGTCACTTCTTTTAAGCTACTCTTTGTAATGTTGGGGGATGTTATTTTATATTCCTCTTTCTTTACATTTTATTGTAATGTGATGAGATACCCTATTTTATCTCATCAATCCATATTCGGATGTTTTATGTGGCGTCGTTAGGCTGCCGAGTTTTCGTAAGGGATTTTTCATCTCACTTTTATTCACGTGAGATTTATGCTACATTTGCCACAAATTCCATTGAGTGGTGTATGTACTGCCCATTATTCTACTCTTTGTGTAATATATGTTCGTTTATGAGTATTTACATCAATGATCTATTGTCCTTCTTTCATGGGGTGTATGTTTTGAAAGATACCCAAGTCGGTAAGGGAACCTTTCACCCTCCTCTTTTTTAAAAGACTTCTTTTGATGGGTCTTTTAATTTACATATTGTTATATTGGGATATGTTCTCATATATCCTTACTGATGTAAATTTTATGTCCAAGTGATGAGATACACTTTTTATCTCTCATCAACTCATTTTGATGTGATGCTGTTAGGCTGTCAAGGGAACATTTTAACCCAATTTCGATTTCTTTGGGTTCAACATGTAGTCATTGAATATGTCATCCATTGAATATGTGTGAATGACCTTTTATTGTTTTACAATTAATATACACTTATATTGGGTGTATTTATATTTGTCACACATATTTTTGAGATTGATTTGTCCTTAATTTAAGGATACCTTCTTTATAAGGGATTTCATCACATTTGACATTTCTATTGAGGGTTCATTGTTGTTATGCACCAATTCACTCTTATATGGTGTATATAATGTCCTTTGGAGTATTATATCATGAATCCATTTATTATCATGATATTATAAAGTTATGACTAAATGTTATTCCTCAATTATTGTATTCATGTGTCTCTAATTTTGGTAAAACCCCTTTAACCAAAATATCGTTTTGAATGTTTTAATTATTTTTTCTTATTAATATCAATGTTTTCAAAATGGTTTTAAGGATTTATTTATATGGATATTAATGGTTTAAAATTTTAAGCTTCAAGGTGGTATGGGACACTTTGATTCAAAAATCTCTTTATTAAATGTTTTAAATGGTTTTGGAAATGGTTTCTTTTTTAATGGATTCATTATTTCAATATACTAAAATGTTATATTGTGATTGAAATGTGGAAATGTTATATTTACTTTATGCATGTTTTATGTGATACATTTATGTTATGGTTCTTGGGCATTGTTATGAAAACGGGTGGTTCCGTGATAAACTAAGGGCGGGTGAGCCCGATATAGCTCTCCAATGCATTGGGTAACGCGAAGGAGTGAAACATTGAGGTTTCTCCGAAGAGATTTAGGGAATATACTATGATGGGTATTCCAAAACGTAACCAAGAGGGTTACTCCCTACGTAAGAATGTTATGAATGCCTCAATTTACCTTTTATGTCATATGATTTCTATGATTTATTCATGATTTGATATGCCTATGTTTTATGGGTAAAGTATGATTTCATTCTTATGTATACATGTACTCATGTTTCCTTTCCATATTTTTATATCCCTTACTGAGCTTTTTATCCTCATCCCATGTTTTTGAAATGTTTTTCACAGGTCAAGGGAATGTAAATGATGTGATGATAGTGTCAAGGATGTGTCAAGAAAGAATCCATGCATTATTTTAAAAATGTTTCCGTTGATGGGAAGAATGAATACTGTCTTTTATGAAACCACTTTGTTTAAATGTGGAATGTAATGCATGTTTCATGATCTAATTCTCTAAAACTCTAATCCTGAAAAGATCCTCAATGTGTAATCCTGTAATAACTCAAGATTAAGTAAGGTTTAAGGCTGGGGCCTTATATGTATGGCTACTGACACCCATCCACATCCATTAAATGAAAGGTCGCATCCTCAAAAACCGTCCACCCAGGAGTAGCGTCCTCTCCTGTCACACTCCCTCGTCGTACTAGGCCTTTTGAATCAAATAGTTTCCTTATTCACACTTTATCAAGAAGAGTACAGGTAACAAATATAGAAGAATAAAATGACATGATCTCTCAATCATGAACTTTGAAATGTATCTCAACAAACAATGCCACAGTCTTCCACTCTCTTCTGGCCTCTTGAACATCCTGTATCTCAGTCATCCTGCTCATCGTGTCAGCCGCGACATTACCTTTTGTAGGAATGTACACAAGATCACCATCATCATCTCAAAATCATATCATGTTGCATAAATATGTACTTGAGACTTGTGTAGTTAGAAGAATCCTTTGAAAGCTCTCACAAAATATAATGTATCCAACAACACAATATATTCACAACTTCAGCATACTTGATATCAAGAATTCTGTAATCCATCTCCTGTTTTCTCAACTGTCGCGAACTGTATGCAATGACTTCTTCCCCAGCATAATCACTACTCGTAGTCTGATTCCTGATACATAATAGTATATAGTGTAACACGTTCTAGGATCTAAAGAAATTATTATCTGTGCTAAATTAAATTTATCCTTCATCTCAAGAATGGCGGAATCCCATGAATCTGTCCACAAGTACATATCACCCTTCTTAGACTTTCCTGTCAGTGGAAATTTTAATCATGAAATATCTTGTATAAAGCCTCAGTACTAACCATAAAACAGCAGAAATCTATATTCCTCAAAGAAATTCTTTGGCTGGTCCTAGGACACTACTACTCTAACATTCTATTGATCTACTAAAACTCATGTCTCCGAGATCACATGTCCCAAGAAGTGAATCTGGTCAATCTAAAAGTTGTATTTTGAGAGCTTTGAATATAACTGCTTCTCCCTTAGTGTTCCCATTACAATCTCAATATGGGTAGCTTGGTCATGTCGAGTGTGGTTTTACACCATGAAATCATCCTCAAAGACTACCATAAATGATTCCATGTATGTATAGAACACTCAGTTCATCAGTTTCATGAAAACTACTACTGCTTTTCTGAGACCAAACGACATAACCAAAGACATGTATAAACCATACCTACATTGATAAGCTGTATGTGGTATATTTGATTGTTTAACGTATAATTAATGAAAATCGGGTCTCATGTTAATCATTGAGAAAACATGGGCTCCTAAAAGCTGATAAATGAGATCATCAATCCTTTTATAGGGATATGAGTTCTTGACTATCAACTGGTTCAGATATCGATAATACACACAGTGTTTGAGTTTATCGTCTGCATTCTTCGCAAAAAGGAGGGGTGAACCCCATGTATAACTACTAGGTTATATCAAACACTTATACTTCAAATCCTCCAACTACTACATTAGCTCATGTAACTCCTATATAGCCATCATATAAAGAGGACTATACATTGCTGTCTCTCGTGGTTTTTGATCAATTGAGAAATCTACCCCTCTCTCTAGAGGTAATCCTGAAAAGCCATTTGGAATGACTTCTCGGAAATGATCTACCATTGGAGGAGATTCCACCACTAAAGTCCCTTAGACATCCAAATATTAGCTAGAAATATGGGTTGTCATTCCTCCCAACCCAATATTCTCATGTTCATCTCTTCGTTCATGGACTTCCCATTGGCCCTTGTGTAGAAAAGCCAAACCCTCTAGTGAAGTGAAACTCACCCAGTGGAAATATTGGTCAAAAATGGCCTAAAGGAATACTAACCTTTCAATTCTGATATTGACAATGAAACTTGTAATCACATAGGAATATAGGTATCAAAATAAGGTAACCCACCAACCTCAAGAGGGAGCTCCTTGCACTATCGTACACTAGCTGTTCTTATCCCCAAAAGAGTGTCTACCATCATAACATACTCAAAAGTAATGATACAGAGCCAAAGGTTCCCAACTATGGAAAACGATATAAAACTCTAGGAATACCTTATATCAAAATGTAGAGAATATAAAACTAAGGCAACTAGAATCATTCCTCTAACCGTATAGGGTCTAGGGTCCTTCTCTTATTGTGACTACTCCCCTACAAAAGTATGACTTGTACCATGGCTCTGCAACCCTAGCTGACTAACCTAGGAAAATACACTCTGATGTCGCTGAAATCCTACCAACTAGCTACTGTGGCCATGACCTCCTCCTTGGCCTTAATGGACAGACGAACTCCAGTACCCTAACTAATGAGAAACTAGTGGTCCTGCTCCTGATTGTGGAGTCATAAATAATCCCCTCTCACTATATGTTGTTGAGAATAACTGGTAAAAATGATGAATACGGACCATGATTCCGTAATATAGGGCACTAATCTAGGACTCTAATTCACTAAGGTCTTATAAGCCCACTCTTCAAGCAATAGTATCATACCACCTTACTACCTAATCAAACTCACATGAAGCCTTCCTACAGTGCTTTAACTATTTGGTGAAGGAGTTGCAACCATCGTTGCTGATCTACCCTGGATCATAGCTCCCAACTCCATTAGATTATGCTCAGTAAATAGCACCTGGTTCACTATAGTCGTCACTTATGTCAGCCTGAAGATATTCACTTGTTATAAGATTCCATACCTGAGACCATCCTCAAACCTCCTTGCCAAAGATAACTCATAACCTCTCAAAACATGTGTGAAGATTCTAATCTCAACAAAACAAGATGAGTAATCCATCACTGAAAGAGTTCACTGCTCTATATTTGTCTCTCCTGGGTTTGATAGGACCTTAACGTATTGGGGTAGAAGTAATCATAAAAGATATGTTGAAACTCTTCCCAAACCATATCATGATGATGTACCTCCTATGAGAAAACATCCCACCATTTCTTGGTTTAATAATGTAGTGTTTACATATAACGATTCACCCACCACTACAAAGGTGTCTCTAAATTATAAATGATAGAAATCATGGCCCCCAACCATGACTTCTCATCCTGCGGTCCTCCAGCCAATTAAAAAGTGTGAGGATGATGCGACTAGAACACCAACATCAGCTCTGTTATTGAAGGGGCATGATATATTTCTCTAACAGATGTATGTAACATCTTCCAGTTGACTTCATGGTACATTGAATCAGGAAATATTTATGGTAAAGCATTTGGTTCCATTATTGGAACAACATGAGGATCTACTGGTAGTCCCATATCTATTCTTTTTAGGGTCTGATCATCGACCTATACCTGGCGTACAACTGGAGGATATATTGGTGGCATGACTCTATATGGTTAATCACACACCTCAGTTAAATATTATCATGGAATGAAACATAAAATTTCAATATTGGAACAAGAGGGGGGAAAATTCATGTTTTTTCAAAATAATCTCACTCAGCGTGTAGAACCACTACACAATATGTTTCTTTATGTCTCAACATGGGTGTGTACCTTTACCAAAACTGGTCATGTAACACCCCTACAAAAGGTCTGTTCTTCCTATGACACGGTGTGTACCTTAATTTTTCCCTCCTAACCATATTTTTCTATAGGGTAAACCACACAGTTCTCTACATGGTAACATGACAAAATGTGTAAAGCCTTCCTGCGTCATGTAGATGTTATGTTCTAACCAACCATGTCGTTGATCACACGGTCAAAGAAACTATCGACTCTACATGGCGTGCATGTCCTAGACACAATTTTTACAACCTTTGTATAATCCTCCTGTGTAGTTGGTCACACGGACGGATACACGGTTCTTAGAACACGGTGTGTAAAATCTAAACATGGCATGTTCTACAAAATGTTTCCCAATACTGTGTCTCTTCTCACACAGTCTGTCATGTTGTTATGCACTACACAACATGTCCATAAATTACATTGTGTGTTTTTATGAAAATTTTTTTCTTCCAGAATAGATGTACTCATGGAATTTGTTCTAAACACCGCATGATGTGTTGTCTCGATTTCCTGACATTAGGACTTTGAAACGTCCCCAAAACCCATAAAAACATAATAATTTTCATAGAAATCGCAAATTATGGACGGTGACATCCCGTACTCTCACGAATCAATGTTTGGGCTCCTTTTTTATAAAATAATTTTACAAAACTCAACTAAAGCTCATAAATGATCCAGAAAATTCTGATCCAAGAGGGTATATAACTCCTCAATGATCAAATTTAACACCCCAAGCTTCTACGATATTCTTCTCTTTGAATAATACAGTAGCATGTGTTTTACGCAACTTCGAGTTCTAACACACACCACAACCAATTAAACTAGCCATTATGAATAGTAATACCCACTTTTAAAAAATTTATACATTTTATCAATAAAAAGGGACTTCATTTTTGAATTTGGTATATCAAAATTATCATAAATTAATCTTTTGGTACTTTTCTGATAACTTTCATATTTGGATGAATACTTAAAATTACAAAATTATAAATAAAAACAAATTTTTTAATCGAAATAATTAATAGTGATAAATTATGAATTTGGGTTGTTTAAAGTATAATTAGATTATATTTTTACCATTTAATAAAATTTTGGTCAATTGGCATAATTTCACATTTAAACTGGACATAAGTAAGTTACAATCTTTTGGTAGTTATTATTTCTTAAAAACACGATTTTTTTTTGAAAACTGTAATTAATTATAAATTAATTTCTGAAAATTCAGTGTTTTGGATTTAGAAAAATGGATTATATATTTATAATATAGAGATCCAAATTGTGAAAATAGGTAACTTTTATTTGTATAAGTTTTGAAAAATTACTTTGGTAAATATTTCATTTACCATGGCTAATGGGTAAATCAGGTAAATAAGGGTAAAAAATAATATTATAATAATATTAAATTATTGTAAACCATGTTCCAACAATATTGGATGATACATTTCTGACCATGGGAATATTTGAGTTGATTTTTTTACCCCATGGAGCCACTTCTAGGTGATAATGACACTTTATATTAATTATGTTAATGTAAATACAAAAATGAAATAAGCATATTTCTTTTAGCAAAACAATTTTTACATAGGGTTATATATGTTTTCATTTCTACTAAAATTATTCATTAGAAAGATAAAAATATTTCCTACATAATTTAATTTTATTCATAATTTTTAGACAATTAATTAATAATTTTATTTATACACAATAATGATGCAGTATTTTTCTTATTAATGATATATTCAAATAATTGGTATTATAAATGATAAAATAAATATAATTTGGAAGTTTTGATGACATCAAATAATTTTATAGGTTAATATGATATCTTATAATTTCTAAAATGAATTTATTTCTAATTAATAAAGTTGTTAAGAATTTAAAAATAATCAATTATAAAATAGTCTCAAAATTGACATAAAAGAGTTTTTTTTTAAAATATTATATTATTAATTGATATTCTATTCCTAAAAATATAAGGTTCTTCCAAAGGGATTATATAATGATATTTTAATCATTAATTAACCACTTGGGTTCTATCGGATTATATAGTATGTTTATTAACTATATAATATAAAAATACAAAAAGATATGGTAAATGTTAAACTATTTAACTAAGAGTTAAAGCTAAAAGTTAAGGTTAATATGGTGACCAAAATTATATAAAACCTATTGGTTGAGTGGTTTTCGACCCCTCCCCACCATATCGTTTAAATAATCTATTTTGGATCCATTATATCCCAAAAATGATTTTATTATAAAACAATATTTCTAGCTTTTCCTAAGGTTCCCCTCACCCCTCTTATAAAGGGACACTCCCCCTTCTCTCTAATTAACTCCTTCAAAGACATTTTTCTTGGACACCCTCGGCCCAAATATCCTCTCATCTATCATCCATTTATCTTATAGGGATTCCTTTAGTCAGAAATTCAACCAAATGAGCCCTTTTGATCAAATCAAAAGGAAGAACCCGAAGAAGAGGTAAATATCTCACCACCTACTTCATGTTTTTTTCTTCTTCCACATACTTTCACTTTGTTGTTTCCATTCTAAAATAATAACTCCAATATATTCTATATACTTTGACATTATTATAAATATGTTACAACCAAATTCATTATTATATCCATCCTTTGAATGACATGTCACCATACGTGCGTACGTACGGCTTACCATCTCCACGTCGTGGTGTAATTGTTATTAAATGAATTATTATTTATATGGGAATAATAATGATGAGTAATTGATGTAAATAATAAATATAACATTATAATTATTCTGTATATATGATATAACATCCAATTATATATTATTTTAAAATCAAAAGAATGATATTGTAGATCGTGTGTACGTACGGATTATCATCGCCACTAGTGTAATGAGATTCATTCCCCATCGTATCCATTCAAGAAAAATTATTATTTGATGATTAAAAATAATATTTAATGACATGATATCATTATGGATATGACTAAGATACATCCCATCCATAAAAAATATGACTCACATAACAAATAATATAAACGAAAATGAATCCGTTAACACCCGAAATGACAATAATATTATGATATTATTAACTAAGTAATGTTAAAATATCATATATGATATCATATTACTGTATATGATTCTTTAATAATTTAATAACAATTATTTAACCATTATAAAAGAGGTTAATCTACCCTCGACCAAAGAAATGTACAAGCTAAGGGTTAATTCCACAATCACTTCATTATCTGAGATTATTTATATGTAATTATCTAATGTGACCTCTTTATGATCCACATCCATGTTTCTTATAAATGTATTTCAATAAACTTTTACTATTTACTAGGCAATGGGTTAATGTCATTTATACACTTATTTATTTTGAAAGGAATCTTTCCGTTGTTTTCCAAACATGGTACTTTTTGAACTTTTCAACAAATTTAAGGTAAGAATGTTTTTTTAACTTATACGGTGGGTGAAGCTATTTTCCACAGTTATAACATCATCAATGATTCCCTTACATGACTATAATAATAATTTAAAAATAAATGTTTTCATTATAATTATGTGACTCTTAAATTCTTTCAAAATAAAAAGATATATTTCTCTAAAATGGGTTTTGATTTTATCTATGTCAATATCTGTTGATGGATATTAAGTTTATTTGATGTTGATTTATTATGATAACAAAATTCCATATTTAATTGAAGGTTTTGTGATATTTTTGTCACTAGATGTGTTATTTTTATACCATTCATGGTTTATGGTTAATGTATTGACATTTTGTATACTAGTTTTAATACAAATGTTTATGATATGTTTTAATCTTTTCATATGAAGAATGTATTTGACTTAGTAAGTGATGGGTGGAGCCCGCTATAACTCCTCGATGCATCGGTATGTCTCATGAGACAACCATATGTGGAATTGGATGAGGACCTTTACCAAATTGATATGAGGTTTTGGCCGCAGCCTTAATCATTTTTAGTTGTCTTTACCGAGGCCTTGACAAAATGTTTCAGAATGTCCGGTATTATACATTCCCTCGTTATGAAAATAATATTGATGGTTCATGTGGTCATTCGACTAGAAGAATACCCATGATTAGGTTTTATTATAGAATTATTTACTCAGTTCATATTCCTTCCATAAAAGTATTTATTTTATTATTGGTAAAGTAATGTGGTTTCAATTATTAACCATGCTTAATATTTATGTTATCTTCCGTTATATTGCTTACATGTACTGAGTGTTTTATATCACCCCTTTCTTATTTTCATTTTCCCTAGATATGAAGAAGTTAGTTATGGGATTCTTTCAGGCATAATCTAGGAGGCTTGGTTGTTTCTAATTTAATTAATTTGTGTTGTATTTCTGTTCATGTTGTAAAGTTGAACTTATGTATGAATCTTTTTTCCAATGATACTAAAATGATAGGTTTTTTGAGACATGATTTCCTTGTGATCATGCCAATGTTATATAATAATGTACCGACTCTAGTTAACATGGTTAGGGGTGTTACAATTGGTATCAGAAGATGTTTAGTACAAACATTGGAAGCTAGATTTAGATAAACTCTGATTAGAGCACATAGACCTAAGATGGACTTTGAGGATTAGTATAAAAGATCTTCCTAGAATTTTGGTATTTTAGAGATTTTGTGATTTTTCCAAGCAATACACCCCTTTCTGGATATGAGCAGGTAGAGGAGGCTCTGGCAAAGATGTACGTAGGGGTAAATCTCGAAAACACCGATTTCAACTAGAATCAAACGGAAACTACTGCACGACAATTAGCCTTGCTGCACTCTTGGTTACAACACTCCCAGGGGATATGATTAGTATAATTATCATTTTCATTAAAAACCATTATTAAGGGTTTATGAGTATATACTTCTCAAAGAAAACATTTTTATGATTATGGATTATATCCATAAACTATTCAATTTATGTTAAGTGTTTTACAAGTTTGGATTTATGTATTGCGATTCCGAAACTAATCTAGTGTATGACATTATTTGGAAATAGAGCCTAGTAGAAGGAATGTAAACCATATGAATTCATGCACTATATATAGGAATTTCACTCCTATTCAAGATAATTATAGTTTAGCTGGAGATACAACTGGTGCTGATTAGCTTATCAGTGTACTGGGACATCTAACTCAGGTTATGAATAATAACCTTACCCGTATGGAGCACCCTGATCCACAATGTGGAGGATCAATATTAGATTGCTTCAACAGGAAACATCCACTAAAATTCAATGGTAATACAAATCCATTGGTTTGTGAGCAATGGATAAGTTCCCTAGAGAAAACATTTCAGGCTTTGTAGAGTAGTGAAAGAGAAAAAGTAGTCATGGTGGTTTATCACCTCACTGGAGATGCTGATCAATGGTGTTCATTTATTAAAAACACAAAGGAAGATGATAAAGTATCAAATATAGAATGGAGGGATTTTAAGGATCATTTATTAGATAAATAATTTCATCGTGACCATAAATCAGATATGGAAAATAAATTTCTCAGTCTGAGGCAAAAGGAGAATGAGAATGATGAAAATATGTGGCTAAAATTACAAGATTAGAAAGGCATGTTGTAGATTAAATATGAAACCCAAGAAGTAATATTGATAGTTTCTTTGATGGGTTAAAACAATTTATCCATCATGATTTAGTATTACAATCCTTCTTGTCAAATGAAGATATTTTATCACGTGCTATCAAGATCGAAAATGAATTCTCTATTTCTTACGACCTTAATGCAAATTAAGATAAAATGAGATATTCTGAACACTTTGGGAAAGGAAATAAGGAAACATGCAAAAAAGAGAATATTTGAATTTCCACCATGTGATAATGGTGGAAGGAAGCACCCTGGTTTCTGTCTAAAAGGAAAAGGAGTATGCTAAAAATGTGGATAGAAATGCCATCTTGCAGGTGATTGTAAGGGAAGAAAGACACTACCAATGTTCAATTCTAAAATCGTAAGGAGATGGGACATTATGTAGATGAATGTCCTATGTGTCAAGGAATCTTTCCTCGGAATAGTAAAAGTGATAAAGGCCAAGATTTTGCGGTCACTACTACTGAGGTTGAAGCTCCGAAAGACATGGTGGAAGGTAATTTAATGGTTTCCTCAAGTTTAGGAAATGCATTATTTGATTCTGGATCATCACATTGTATCATATATTCCCAGTTTCCAATGAGAATTAGATATTTTTTGTCAGTTTAAACTCTTAAGGGAAGTATCATCGCAACAATGTTTTGAGAATCAGTTCCCATTAAAGTATATAAATGTTCTTTATCTACTGATCTAATCGTCATACCTATGATTGAATTTTATATAATCCTCATTATAAACTTTCTTTCATACCATGATGCATAAATATATTGTAATAAGAAAGAGGTCACTATTTTTGTTGAAGATGATAAGGAACACTTTATCTTTAGAGAAGAATCATCACCATCTAATTATTATCTAGATCCTCCCCCAGTAGCTCAAATAAATTCAATTATTGGGGAGGTAGAAGATAAAATAAAAGTGGGTGAGGAAAAGAATGTTCAAATAGAGGATGCACCTATTGTGAAAGTGTATGTTGATGTATTTCCATAGGATTAACCTGAACATCCTCTTGAATGAGAAATTGATTTTTTCATTGATTTAATTCCTGGATCAAGGCCCATATCAAAGACCCCTTATAGAATAGCCACTATGGAATTAGTGGAAGTAACGAAACAACTAGAAAAATTGAGTAATAAGGTATTTATTCTCCCTAGTGTTTCTATATGGGAATCCACTGTTCTTTTTGTTAAGAAGAATGATAGATCTATGAGGTTGTGCATTGACTACATGGAGATCAATGCTATAACAATAATGAACAAGTATACCATACCTCTCATTGATTATTTATTTAACAAACTTCATAGAGCTCAATACTTTTTAAAGAATGACATTCGATCTGGATATCATCAGTTGTGTGTGATGAAGGAAGACATTCCAAAAACATAATTTTGAACCTAGTACGGGCATTATGAGTTTACAGTAATGCCTTTTGGGATGACTAATGCACCCTCTATTTTCATGGATCTAATGAACAATGTTTTCAAGGAATATCTTGATGACTTTTTAGTTGTATTTATTTATGATATCTTGGTGTACTCTAAAAGAAACAATGATCATGAAAACCACTTGTGTATTATCCTGAAGACTCTGAGAAGACATTAACTATATGGGATGTTTAGGAAGTGTGAATTCTAGCTTCAGGATATTTCTTTTCATGGCCATATTTTCTCTAAGGATGGAATATTTGTTGATCCTTTTAAGACATGAGAAATCCAATATTGGCCACACCAATGAATATAACTTAGGTACACCGTTTTATAAGCTTTGAAGGTTATTATTGACGTTTCGTCCAGAATTTTTCCCAGTTAGCTAACCCATTATCAAAGCTCAAATGAAAAGTGGTTAAATTTTTTTTCACAGAAGAGTGTGAAGAATGTTTTGATAAACTTAATAGAAGATTAGTCAATCCTCATATATTGACACTACCATCGGGGAATGATGGGTTTGTTATTTATTGTGATGCTTCAATGAAAGGAGTTGGTTGTGTCCTTATGCAGAATGATACATTTATTTCTTATGCATCACAACAACTAAAAATTCAGGAGCAAAACCATCCTACTAATGATCTTGAGTTATCATTTGTAATAATTTCTTGGAATATATGGAGACAATATCTATATAGTAAAAAATATTTGATTTATATTGATCACAAGATTTTGAAGTATATTATGTCACATGAAGAACACAACATGAGGAAAAAGAGATAGCTTGAACTAGTCATGTATTATGATTGCATGATACAATACCACCCAGGGAAGGAATATAAGGTGGACGATGCTTTGAGTAGAAAGGATCATGGAGTTTTGAACAAGATGAGAGTTGAAAGGGATCCAATTTTAATGGATCTAGTACATATTGACATGGGACTAACCATGGAAGGTGAAACATAAATTCCTTTTCAAATGGTTTCCAAACCATCTTTACTAAGAAATAATAAGAGTTCTCATAATGATTATGAAGAGTTTCAAAAGAAGATTAAATATGTGAATTATGGGAGATTGAGTGACTTTGTGTATAAGGATGGAATTTTGAAATTTTGGAAGAGACGTTGTATTCTCGATATACCAGATCTAAAAAAATAATTGTTGGATAATGATCATAGTTCCATTTTCTCTATACACCCTGGTTGCACTATGATGTATAGAGATTTGAAGGAACATTTTTGGTGGGACAACATGAAGAGGGAGATTGCAGATTTTGTGTCAAGATCTATGGTGTTTTCAACAAGTGAATGCTGGAAGGAAACAACATGGTAGAGTTATGAAACAACATCCAATGCCTGAGTGAAAATATTATAATATCACAATGAAATTTTTCATGGGAATACCAAAGACTTCAAGAAGGAACGATGAAATATGGGTAATTGTTGACTGTCATACCAAGGAAGAACATTTTATTGCTATTAGTGAAGATCTACAACTAGAACGTCTACCAAGGATATATATTAATAAGTTTTCGAGACATTATGGTATACCCCTATCAATTGTTTTAATTGTGATCCATGTTTTACATCATGATTCCGGAAAAGTCTTCAGAAAGCCCAAGATACTGAACTTCATTTGAGCACAGCATAACACCCCCAAATAGATGGACAATTAGAAAAGACTATTAAAATCATAAGAATCCATGTTGAGATCTTGATCAGTTGACTTTTAGGTAATGTGGGATCAATATTTACCTCTGGGAGAATTTTCCTATAACAATTGCTTTCATTCAAGTATTCATATGGCATCATATGAAGCGTTATATGGAAAGAGATGTAACACACCAACCTGATGTGATGATGTTGGTGAAAGAAAACTCTTTGTCCTAAAACTGGTAGAGGAAGTGATGGAAAAGGTTACGGAAATCCAAAACCACATCAATGCAGCTCAAAGTAGGCATAAGTGCTACGTTAAAAACCTATGGAAGGATTTGTAATTTCAGGTATGATAGCATATTTTCTTGAAGGTATCTCTATCGAAGGGTGTTATATGTTTCGGTAAGATGAGAAAATTGATTCCTAGGTACATCAGGCAGTTCTAAATTATAGAATGAATTGTGGTTGTATCTTATTGTATGGAAATGCCACCAAATCTCTCCCATGTTCATGATGTCTTCCATGTTTCACTATTGAGAAAATACATGCCCGACTAAACACATGTACTCACCTTTGAGGAATTATAACTGGAACCCGATCTGTCTTATTGTGATGATCCCGTCAAGATTCATGATAAGAGAGAAAAAGTATTGAGAAACCAAAATGACTTATCTGGTAAATGTTATATGGAGAAACCATAAAATGAAAGACGGCAGGTGGGAACCCGTGAAATTAATGATGAAGAACCACCCGAGTCTTTTTATGTTGTAATATTCTATAAATTTTGAGGACAAAATTATTTGAAGGAGGGGAGAATGTATCACCCCATTCTTCCACGGTACGCTTCTCTTTGAATAATACAACAGTGTGTGTTGTACGCAACTTCAAGTTCTAACACACACAACAACCAATCAAAATAGTCGTTATGAATAGTAATACCCACTTTTTGAAATTTTATACATTTTATCTTATAAAATGCACTTTATTTTTGGATTCGGTATATCAAAATTAGCTTAGGGTGAATTTTTGGTACTTTTCTGATAACTTTCATATTTTGATGAATAATGAAAATTACTAAATTTTAATTAAAAACAACCTTTTTAATCATAATAATTAAAAGGGATAAATTATGAATTTGAGTGATTTTAAAGTAGAATTATATTAAATTTTTACCCTTTAATCCAATTTTGGTCATTGAACATAATTTCACATTTAAACTTGACATAAGCAAGTGTCAATCATTTGATAGTTATTATTTCTTAAAAACACGATTTTTGTTTTCACAAATTCAATTAGTTTTAAATTAATTTATACCACTTTTGTGTTTTGAATTTAGAAAAATTTATTCCATATTTATAATCAGGATGTCTAAATTTTTAAATAGGTAACTTTTATTTTTATACATTTTGAATTATTACTTCGATAAATATTTTATTTACCATGGTTAAATGGTAAATCCAGAAAATAAGTGTAAAAATAATATTATAATAATTTTAATTTCCATAAAATGTGTCCCAAACCTATTGGATGATACATGTCCGAACATGGAAATCTTTCTGTTGATTTTGGGACCCCATGGAGCCACTTGTAAGTGATAATGACAATTTATATTAATTAAGTTAAAGTAAATAAAAAAATGACAAAAGCATATATCTTTTAGGAAAACAATTTTTACACAGGGTTATATTTGTTATTTTATTGAGTATAAATATTCATTATAAAGATAAAATGATTTCCTACATACTGGTATTTTATTTATAATATTTAGAAATTTTATAATTAAATTTATTTATGACACAATAATGATGCAGTATTATCCTTATTAATGAATGAATAAAATAATTTGTATTAGAAATGATAAAATAAATATAATTTGAATGTTTTGATGAAAACCACGAATTTTAAAGGTCAATATGACATGTTATTATTTATTATATTAATTTATTTGAAATTAATAAATTTTTTAGGACTTTAAAAAAATCAATTGTTAAATACTGTCAAAATTGACATAAATGAGTTTTTAAAACAAATATTATATTATTAATTGATATTCTATTCCTAAAAATCTAAGGTTTTTCCAAATTACATATATAATTATACTTACATCATTAAATAACCACATGGGGTTAGGTTGGATGTATATAGTATTCTTATTATCTATATAATATAAAAATACAAAGAGACATGGTAAATGTCAAACAATTTTACTAAGAGTTAAAGATAAAAGTTAAGGTTAATATTGTGACCCAAACCTATCTAAAACTGATTGGATGAGTATTTTTCAACCATTACACACCATATAATTTAAATAATCTATTTTGGAGCCATTGAAAATCGAAAATGATTTAGTTATAAAATAATATTTCTAGCTTTTCCTAAGGTGCCCCTCACCCCTCTTATAAAAGGCCACCCCTTCTCTCTAATTCACACCTTCAAAGAAATATGGCTCAGCCAAAATCTACACATATACCATGAGAAATATCCTTCATTTATCCTAGATGCCATCCTTATGTTATAAAGCCAACCAAAGTATCCCTTTTGATCTAATCAAAAGGAAGAATTCGAAGAAGAGGTAAATATCTCACCACCTATTTCAAGTTCCTTTCTTCTTCCACTAATTTTCCCATTGTTGTTTCTATTATAACATAATAAATCCAGTGTATTATATATATTTTGATGTTATTATTGATATGGCACAACCAAATCCATTATTCTATCCATCCTTTCAATGACATGTCACCATACGTGCGTAAATGCGACTTACCGTCTCCACGTTGTGGTGTAATTGTTATTCAATACATTATTATTTGGTTGTTTATAATAATGATGATTAATTGATGTAAATAATAAATATAACATGATAATGATTCTTTATATATTTTATATGATCCAATTATATATTATTTTAATATCAAAAGAATGATATTGTCGCTTGTGCGTATGGAAGGATTACCGTCTCCACGAACAGAATTAGATTCATTCCCCATCATATCCATTCAAGAATAATTTTAATTTGATGACTAAAAATAATGTTTAAATACTTGATAAAATTCTGGATATGAATAAGGTACATCCCATCTATAACAAATATGACTCACATAATAAATAATATAAAGGAAAACGAATTTGTTAACACTAGAAATGACGATAATACTAATATATTATTAACAAAACAATGTTAAAAGATCATATATTATATCATATTAATGTATATGATTCTTGTATAATTTAATAACAATTATTTCACCATTATACATGAGGCTAATCTACCCTCGACGAAGGAAAGGTACAAGGTAAGGGTTAATTCTACAATCTTTCATTATCCGAGGTTGTTTATATGTAATTATCTAATGGGACCTCTTTATCATCCACATCCAGGTTTCTTAAAAATGTATTTAAAAATATTTTTATTATTTACTAGACAATGTGATAGATTCATTTATACCCTTATGTGTTTTTAATAGAATATTTTCATCGTTTTCCAGAGAAGATACTTTTTTACGTTTTCAACAAATTTTATGTAAGAAATTTTTTTAACATATATGGTGGGTGTAGATATTTTCCACCATTATAAAATCATCAAATAATATCTTACAAGCTTATAAGTATAATTTCAAAATAAAAGTTTTCTTTATAATTTTGTGACTCTTAAATGATTTCAAAAAAATAATAAGATATTTCTCTAAAAAGAGGTTTTATGTCATCTTTGTCAAAATACATTGATGGATCTTATGTTTATTAGAAATTGATTTATTATGATTCCAAACATCCATATTGTATTGAAGGTTTTGTGATATGTTTGACTGTGGATGTGCTATTTTTATACCATTCATAGTTTATGGTTAAAGTATTGAAATTTTTTATGCTAGATTTAATATGAATGTTTATGATATGCTTAAAACTTTTCATATGAGAAATGTATTGGACTTAGTATGTTATGGGAGGAGCCCGCTATAGCTCATCGATTCATCAGTTGGTCTCACAAGACAACTAGACGTGGAATTCGTCGATTCCCTATCCCAATTTCATATGTGGTTTTAACTGAGCCCTTAATCATTTTTAGATGTCTTGGCCTAGGACTAGAAAAAATTCTTCAGAATGTCCAACATTATACATTCCTTCATTATGAATATAATATTGATGGTTCATGTGTTTATTTGACTAGTAGAATACCCATGATTATGTTTTATTATGGAATTATTTACTCTGTTCATATTCCTTCCATAAAATTATTCATGTTTATTATTGGTAATGGCATATGGTTTCAATTATTTATCATTCTTAATATTTATGTTATCTTCCTCTATATTTCTTACCCTTACTAAGTCTTTGAGCTCACCCCTTACTGAGGTTTCATTTTCCCAAGATATGAAGAAGTTAGATATGAGTGACATGCATGCATAATCTAGGAGGAGTGGATGTTTCTAATGGAATAAATTCATGTTGTATTAATTTTCATGTTGCAATGATTAACTTATGTATAAATCATGTTTAAAATAATAATAAAAATGATCGGTCTTTTGAGACATGATTTCCTTGTGATAATCACAATGTTATGTAATAATTCTCCGACTCTCGATAACTGGGGTCGGAGCCTTACATCAGTTTTTTGCGTACAGAAAAATTAAAAATTACATTTTCCAATAAAATATTAAAATAATAGGTATTCAATCACAATATCTATCATAATATCATTCATATCATTCAAAACATTTACAACTAAAACATGAAATCATTAATGCACATAAAATGATAAGAGAAGAATGCATGACATGTGATCTATAGAAAGTTTCTATATGATGCATGAGATGGCATACCCTCGTTTCATAGGGTTCCAACAGAAATATAACCTCAATAATATCAATGATAACATCACAATAAAAGTTATTCACCCCATAGTGATATCAAATCGACTAGAACAATTAAAAAACTAAAACATTTGAAATATTTCATGTAATTTTGAGTTTACCTATACCCATGTTAGTTACACCTGAGAAAAAATTATTAACAACAACCCTTTCCATCATATCCCTATCTATGGGCTCCAAATAGTAAGACAAAGAATAAAATAACCCCCTCTGATACCACATTGTAACATTCCATATTTGGGTGCCTCCCAAAGGATCCCCATATCAAATTTTCACATGTCCTCAAAAACATTTCCTTAATTGCAAGAGGTTGTTGACTAGTAGTGTGGGCATTGGGTGTGATAGTGGGGAAACTATGCCCTCATTCTCAATGTAACATAGAGGAAACTAATAGTAAATAGTGGCAGAAGTAGTAAAACCATACAAAAAAAGTAATATTGAATGAATGATAGTATAAACAAATAATGCATACAGATAAATAATTATACATGTCACAAGTATCTTATAATTAATCCAAAAAAAGTCACAATTATGTAAATAAAATATTGAATCCAAACTATTGAAAATAGTGAAATCCAATATCTTCACAATATTTATCTTGGTCCCATGATCTCCAGCTCCAACAGTAATCATGTACCTAATAAAGATATTTATTTTACATTATCTATACTTGAATCTATAAAATCTATTTGGGTCCAAAAGCATGACCCAAATAGGGTGTGAGACGTATCCATGTATGTAACCACTAAATGATCTACGTCAAACTTTTATTGAATATATATAGAAGGTAATAAGGAAAAATAATGCAACAAAATAGGACGTATAGAAAAGTAAAATATCTTATCGTTTACAATTACATTATTTTACATATTATAATTATTCAAACCATTGAATAATGTAACCTTTGAATCTAGCCTATTCTATGTGTTACTTAGTAATATATAAGAAACATGCATCTCAAATCACCACCCAACAATGAATTAAGACTGAGTACACACTTGTTCATTAGATTAGAAGACTAATCAAAATCCCACAATAATTCATAAGAAACCCTCTACGAATGTTCTCATAGTCAAACCCCCTTGGATTAACATATCATCAATCAATTGATAAATATTATTAAATCTCTGGGAAGGATCACACAGTCTAACCAATGTGGTATCACATAGTACTATTAATTTATAAATTTTCACCTAGGTAGCTCTCAATGTCAATACCCTCTTGGTCTACATTATAATAACCCTTTGGAATCTCTCACAGTCAATGCCCTATGGTTCTACATTTATTTAATAATGACCCTCTGTGTAGGACTTGAAGTCTAACCCCTCGGGTCAATGACACATCAATCCTCTCATAGTCAATGCCTTTATTCAATCACAATATCAATACATAATTAAAAGGGATTACTTAGGGAAGATCACAAAGTCAATTTCCCTTGGTCATAATTTCATAATTCGAAACACATACATCTCATATAGACAACAAATCCCTCCAAACAACACTAGGAATGGAAATAAAGCATCATAACATGATTTCCAGATCCAATGGGTATAACAAAAACAAACATGTGTACCACCTCCAAAATCATGCTAATAGATCTTATTCATAATTAATAACCCTTTCTCGAAAAACTACCAAAGAAGGCATTAAATAGGGTTAAATTACAAAAATATGAAATACACGAAATAATGGTCTTCTACAGATTTACCATATATAATTCAAAGATGTACAAAGAAAGGCATAAACCACCAACCTCTATGTTTTCTGATGAACACTCTTGAAAGTCGGCCATTTAATTGGCCTAGAATGCTAGATATCGGTGGTAATCCAACACAACCAGTAATGTCTCAATCAGAGCATGAATGGAAGAATTTTAGGTGTTAAAAGTTATTGGTGTCTCATCACTCTCTTGTATTAACCATTGTAAGAAGAGATGTGTTTTTTAGATAAGATGTTAACATGGTCCAATTATTAAAATAAATAGAAAATACATTGTGTGTTAATTTAATGTACGCGTCATGTACTAGTCTCTATTGGACACAACTTTTGGCAGTAAACCCCACCATCTACTCAATCATTCTACAGTCAGTTCACAGCTAGACGCAATAATCGGTTACCCAGTGTTTACTCAAGTGTACATAGCATATATAATAAAAGATTCCAAATCATCATTTTTTCATAAAAACAACCTTATATAATGATCCATACTTGAAATGAAGATTTGTGTACTTATAGTGCTATACTTAAATCAAATGAAAAACTTTTATATTGTTTTGTTATATTATGAAAACAATCCGTATGTCCTTTGAGACAGGTCATAATTATCCAAACCTCAATCTGATGCACGGTGTCAATATTATGACTTCAAGTGAATCTTTTTTTTATCAAAATGAATATTAATTTTAGTTGAAAATATAAACATTCCAAATCTAAGTAACCAAATTCATATTTTTTTGCTAAATTATATAAAAAACTATAATTCATTTGTGACATATGGGAATAATTTTTATCTAAATTTGACTCACGATGTGACAAGTATTACTTAATGTGTCTTTTATAAATTTAAAATTTACATTTGAATACAAAAAATTATCACTCATTGAAAACTATGAAACAAAACTCAAAGAATCTTCAAATTTTTTGACAATAGTTCATAATTTAATTATAATGTGTTCGAATTAGTCTTATTTCAAACCCATATGTGATATAACTTTTATGAAAAGACATGCATGTTTGAGTTTAAAAAGATATCATTGTAAAAAATATTTCATTCCCATAACCCGAGAAATATATAATTTGTATTTATATAGTTATGAAAAATGATCAATAAGACATTATATATTTCTAAAAACCATTAGAATCTCAATTTAATGCATTTTGTGGCAGGTATAATAACATGTTCATTTTGTTATTCAAAATTGTCATTAATTTTAATGAAAAAAACACAACTAAAATAATCAAACCTAAAAAATGAATTAGTATTGTTTTTTTATGTTAAGAGAACTATACATATGTCATTTATGAGATTAAGGATTCAATCTCCACTCAATTCAACTCATTGTGTGGCCGATAAGACTCAATGTGTCAGTTATCAGTTCCAAATTGATATTTTACTATAAAAAGTTTCACTCACGTAAAATGAAAAAAATTACTCAGATTCCCATGATAATTTTGGAATATGATTGATAATTCATTTTTTGAAGTATATGAATCAGTCTCATGTAAAACCCTTACATTAAAGCACCTATATGACTAAAAGAACAAATTTACAGTTCAAAATGATAATTTTGTAAAAATAGAAGTGGGATACTGAAAACCAATGAAACACATTTGAATTATTTTGATTAATTAAGAAATTATCCCTACTTCATTTGAGATGTGTCAGAATCATCCACTCCTCAAAATGATGAATAGTGTACATGTATGACTCCATGACCATATTTTTATTCATAATTGACAGTACTTATTTTTGAAAAAACAACTAACATACTCAACACTATGAAAACACATTCTAAATTAATCAGAACTCTAGGAAAATTATCAATAAAACATTTTTGATTGGTAGTAATAATATTGGAAATTCCCCGACCCCAGTTACCCAGAGTCGGTGTATTATTACATAACATTGGCATGATCACAAGGAAATCATGTCTTGAAATACCGATCTGTTTAGTATTATTGGAAACAAGATACATATATAAGTTCAACTTTACATCTTGAAACGAAATACAACAAGAATTTATTAAATTAGAAACATCCAAGCCTACAAGATTATCCCTACAATTCACTCATTACTATGTTCTTCATATCCTGAGGAAAATGAAACATAAGAAAGGGGTGAGCTCAAATGATCAGTAAGGGTAAGAAATACAGCGGAAGATGACATAAATATTAAGTATGATGAATAATTGAAACCACATTCCTTTACCAATAATAAAAATGAATACTATTATGGAAGGAATATGAATTAAGTAAATAATTCTATAATAAAACATAATCATGGGTATTCTACTAGTCGAATGACCACATGAACCATCGATATTATTTTCGTAATGAGGGATTGTATAATGCCATACATTCTAAAACATTTTCTCAAGGAATTGACCAAGACGACTAAATATGATTAAGGCCTCTTCCAAAACCACATATCAAATTCGGAAAGGGCCTTAGCCAATTTCACATCTAGTTGTCTCATGAGACCTACTGATGCATCTAGGAGCTATAGTGGGCTCCACCCGTCACTTACTAAGTCCAGTACATTCCTCATATGAAAAGGTTTAAACATATCATATAAATTCAAATTAAAAGTAGCATACGAAATGTTAATACTTTAACCATAAACCGTGAATGGTATAATAATAGCTCATCGACAATTAAACATATCAAAAAACATTCACTACAATATGGAAGTGAGGTATCATAATAAATCAACATCAAATAAACTTATGATCCATTTAAGGATGTTGAAATAGATGAAATCAAAACCCTTTTTAGAGAAATATCTCTTTCTATTTTGAAATAATTTAAGAGTCAAATAATTATAAAGAAAACATTTATTTTGAAAATAATCTTATAATATTGTAAGGGAAGCTTTTATTATGTTATAATAGCAGAAAATAGATGCACAAGTTGTATAAGTAAAAAACCATTTTTACCTTAAATTTTTCGAAAAAGTAAAAAAGTATCTTGTTTGGAAAAAGAGGGACAGATTCCATTCAAAACACATATGTGTATAAATGAATTTATAACATTATCTAGTAAATTGTAAAAATATTTTGAAATACATTTTTAAGAAACATGGATGTTGATGATAATGTGGTCCCGGTAGATAATTACGTATAAACAACCTCAGATAATGAAGAGATTATAGAATTAACCTTTTCCTTGTACTTTTCCTTCATCGAGGGTAGATTAACCTCCTGTATAATGTAAAAATAATTGTTATTAAATTATTCGAGAATCATATATATTAATATGATATCATATATGATCTTTTTACATTTCACTGTTAATAATATATTAGTATTAATATCATTTCGGGTGTTAACAGATTCATTTTACATTATATTAATTGTTATGTGAGTCATATTTGTTATAGATGGGATGTATCTTATTCATATAGAAAATTATATCAGGTCTATAAACATTATTTTGAATTATAAAATGATAATTAGTCTTTAATGGATATGATGGGGAATGAATGTCATCGCGTTCATGGAGACGGTAATCCGTACGTACGCACGAGCGACAATATAATTATTTTGATATTAAATTAATATATAATTGGATGGTATATCATATATAAAGAATCATTATAATGTTATATTTATTATTTACATAAATTAATTATCATTATTATACCCATCCAAATAACAATGTATTGAATAACAAGTACACCACGACGTGGAGACGGTAAGACGTATGTACGAACATATGGTGACATGTCATTCAAAGGATGGATAGAATGATGAATTTGGTTGTAAAATATTTATAATAACATAAATTAATGTATAAGATAATGTAGTTATTATTTTATAATGGTATCAACAAAGAGAAAGGAAGTAGAAGAAGAACGGAACTTGAAAGAGGTGGTGAGATATTGACCTCTTCTTCGGGTTCATCCTTTTGATTTGATCAAAATGGCTCTTAGGTTGAATTTCTGACTAAATTAATGCCTATATGATGAAGGTATAATAGTTTAGAGGGTATTTGTCTTGTGTTTTGAAGATTTAAAAGGTTTTGAAGGTGTGAATTTGCGGGAAGGGGGAGTGCCGTTTTTTAAGAGGGGCGAGGGGAACCTTATGAAAAATTAAAAATATTATTTCATAATAAAATAATATTCTGTTTCTAATGGATCCAAAATGAATTATTTAACGTATATGGTTCGTATGGGTCAAAAAACACTCAAAAAATAAGTTTTAAATAGGATTGGGTCAGTATATTAACCTTAACATTTAGCATTAACTCTTACTTAAATAGGATGACATTTACCATGTCTCTTTGTATTTTTATATTATATAGTTACTAAACATAATATATACTTACAATATAACCCCAAGTGGTTCATTAATGATGAAACATTCATTATATAACTCATTTGGATGAATCATAGATTTTTAGGAATGTAATACCAATTATTAGTATAATATTCTTTTTAAAAACTTTTTTTTGTCAATTTTGACACTATTTAATAATTGATTTTTGTTAAAGATCTACAAAATTTATAAATTCAAAATAAATTAATTTCAGAAATATTAACATGTCTTATTAATTTATATAATTCTTGTATGTCATCAAAACTTTTAAATTATATTTATTTTTACATTTATAGTACAATTTATTTGATTCATTAATTAATAAGGAAAATATTATATCATCATTGTGTCATTAATAAATATAATTATTCAATGTCTAAAAATTATAAATAAAAGAACATTATGTAGAATTTTTTTTATATTTCTAATGAATATTTATAGTCGAAATGATAACTTATATAACACCTAGTAAAATTTTTTACTAAAAGATATATGTTTATGTCATTTTTTCCTTTACCTTAAATTAATTAATATAAATTGTCATTATCACTGTCATGTGGCTCCAGTTGGTCCCAAAATCATCCCAAAGATGCCCATGGTTTTTACATGTTTCATCCAATAGTGTTAGAACACATGTTAGGGTAATTTAATATTATTTAAATATTATTTTTTTACCCATATTTACTGAATTTACCCTTTAACCATGGTAAATAAAATATTTACCGAAATAATTATTCATTATTCCTAAAAATAATAATTTTCAATTTACACAGTTTGGACCTCCTGATACCAAATATGGAATCCATTTTTTCCAAATTCCAAACACAGAAGTGGCAGAAATTAATTTAAAATTAATTTCCGCTAACAAACCAAAAAGGGTGTTATTAATAAATAATAACTATCAATAGATTTCCATTTGTTTATGTCTAGTATAAATGTGAAATTACATAAAATGAACTAAATTACATTAAATGATAATAATATAATCTAATGAAATAATAAAGCCACTCATATTTATAATTTATGGCTATGAAATATTTTTATTAAAAAAAATTTCAGTTAAAATTTAGTAATTTTAACTATTCACTCGAATCTGAATGTTATTAGAAAGACACAAACAATTAATCGAAAATAAATTTTTATCTAATGATTCTAAATAAGAAGTTTATTTTTCTAAATTGAATATATAAAAGTATCAAATATTGGATTTTAAAATTTTTCTCTATTAAAAGGCAGAAAAATTGCATTTTTTTAAATACTTCTTTTATTTGAAAAATGATAGTTTGAGTGCCACTCAACTCCAATGATTTGAAATCATGGAATATTTTCATGAACTGGAATGATTGTGGTAGATAGAATTACAATAAAACTATATTACAACTATTTTTATAGTAAGACATATAGATGTTTAAGGGTCATGCTCTATGATCAAACAAATCCTCACTTTTTATATTCATTATTTTATATATCCCTATGGATTATCGTTGGTATGAATCATTCATGAAATTATAAACATAAGTAATTAATTTGTTGATTTTGTTTTGATTATTTCATGAAAAATATATTAATGAAGAACAATAATAATGAATTGGTGATGTGATTGGTGTAGCTATAAAGTTCAAGCAACACTACCTTGTGAAAAATTCTGGACTTCCATATTCATGTACCTTGATTATGAAGGAAACTATGTCTTACACAAATTTTTTCTTTAACAAAACTACATTATTGAATGAAAATGACCCCCTATTTATTCCATATTCAATAGAATATATTTTCTTCAAATACATGTGCGCATAGACCTCACACCCTTTAGATAGTATCTAATTCATAGAAATTCCATATGCACAAACCAATGAATTATCCCAAATTCCCAATCCTACTACAATAATTATAGGTTAGGAAATCACTTAAAATTTTTTCTCATAATAACATACACACTCCCTATCTGGCCCTTCACTATAAAAATATCCCTTTCAAAATTCATATTATATTATCCCAGACATTGGATGGGATTGAAAACATGTGTGTCACCCCCACTATTTCTCTCCATAAAACAATGATTCAAATTTTCCTTCATAAGGTATAATCCATAGTCCAAGAATAATTATGAAAAACCTCCTTGGTTCACCCAATAATTTTTTCCCTCCCGTGAGAATCTCATTTTGTATGATCTACTCTATATCTCATTGTTTTAATTTCTGAAAATAGAAAATCTCCTCCACAAAATTTTAAACTACAGAAAACATCCTCATCACAGGATTCGAAAATATATCCATAATCCTTAATGCATTATCTAAAACGAAAAAAATATCTATAGTATAACATGAAAAACTATATCATACCCAATGAAATGAATAAATAATTCATTGTGATGTAACCATAAGATTCTCGTTATGATGATAATGATATTTATCATGTGTCGGGTATCTGACGGCCTCATGTTTTGGTTTTCAAAAATCATAATCCCCGGATTATGTAACTCCTTTTCTAGTTCATGTGTCCTTACATCATACATTTAAAGTGTAATTTAAGTTATTATAACATGAAATTTAGCAGTTCACCAAAAACATTTTGCATTCTAATCATTATCTTCAATATGGACAATTCACTTATTTTTTCTTTATAATGGGATATTGTATCTATAATTTTGTATTATATTATTGGATTAAACCAAATATCTCACCTTACCATCCATGATTACCCATTATACATTGGAGTTTCCAAAATATTTTCATATGTCCCAGGTCCATATGTGGCAAGATTATGTTATATAATATATTAGTGCACGATATATTACACAAATGTATATTACATTATATTAGATGAAAATCATTACATATTACATTGATCCATTACATAATAATATAGTTTTTATGTATTTGGAAAAAAGAAACATGACCTTAATATTTGATTAATAATACTAAACCTACCCAATACATATCTTCCTAATTAGAAATCTTCTAGACATAGTGAACCAGAAACCATTATTCATGACTCAGGGAATTGAAAGATACGAAATTGTGACCTCATATTCTTAATAATGGTAAACAAGGTAGATATCAAGAATAATTTATTAATTAAATAGTCAAAATTGTATAAGAACATGAGTTTCAAATATCAAAACCAATTCCCAATGTATCCTATATCATAATCCATAGATATTGAATAAATTTGGGAAATTTATAACACATGATTGACCAATAAATCATCAAACATGACTATAAAATCAAATAATTGATGTAGGAATTTGGGGAAACACAATCGTATATAATTTTGAGAGTATTTAAATTGAATAATATCCCTCATAAAATTAGGATCATGAAATTATCCCCTCACATAATCATAATGATTAGATACTAGGTCCATGTAAAAACATATGGACATTATACTAGGTCCATAGATGAAATTTTCAATATTATAATAGTTTAACACATAACATAATTAATACATGATAAATCTATATTTTCCTAATGATTTATATGGATATATAATTATGGGACAACCCTTCACATAATAATAATCCAATCATATGTTTACCAAAAGATATTAAGCATTCACCATATCATTACTATTGGTAACAAAATTCATCTCATAATTATTTCAAAATCAAATGGACCATTGGAAATAAATGGGTTTCAAAAATATATATTCTTCATATTCATAAAACATATATCTCAATAATAATTATGTTATAAATGGACCATATCCCTTTCAAATCATAAGTAATATCAAAGATTTTTTTAATTGATAAAGGGAAACACTATAAAAATATCATTAAAAAATTATTCAACCAAATACACATTCCATTTGAAAATAATTCATTAAAATATAAAGTTTAAAAAATAATTATAAAAATATATGTTTAATGACCCTTGGGAACACGAAAAGTAATAATAAATTAATGGACTTCTCCATAAGGTAAGAAACATTATCCTTGTCGTATACATTAAAACATAAATTCAAATTAATTTTTTAGTAAAAAGTTTAAATTGCCTTTTTTAGAAGAAGAAATAATATTCTATTAAAAACATTTTTTAAGAATTTCACCATGAACAAAAATATATTTAATAATATATTAGAGTATATTAAAAAATCAAGAAAACATATGGTTGAAAATGTGAAAATCAAAGAGAATGTATTATAAATTGAAGGGGGAAATAATCATGATTTTCCTAAAAAATTTCATTTTGAATCATGAAAAAATGAACAGAATAAAAGTAATTTAATTTATATATTTTAATGAAATATGTATAATATAATAATAAATATATGATTATTGAGAGATATTTTATAAAATTTCATCATCAAAAACATGATCATATACAATCTTGATAAATAATGTGATTGCATAAGATTTCATAAATCTTCCATCACCTCCAAAATTTAGTCAATGATATTAATTTGAAACATATTAAGTATATATTTAGGTATTATCATTCATTAAATTTTGAGATAGAAAATTTATTTAAACCATTTTTTGGACTTATTAAAAGATCTAATGAAAGTTAGGTAAACAAAAACCCTCATTAATAGAATTATTATTATATCTTGTATATAATATATATTCATTAAGTTTAATTTAACTACTATACATATATATATTATAAATGGAAAAAATATCACACCACCACATAAAGATGGTAATCCACAAGTACGCAGATATGGAATTATCTTTTTCAAAAAATTGGAAGGTGAGAAGGTATATGTGATATTTTTATTACAGATAATATTTTATTTAAAAAGTATATTATAAAACTTCTAAAACATTATAACTACCATCCATGTAAAATGGTTATGGAAAATTAATAATATTTCATCTTGGAGGTGGAAGTCCATAAACATGCATATGAAGCAATTTCACGTATAATTTGAATGAATTTAGTGGGTATAGTGGTGGTTCTATTATTATAATTAATTTTGATTATATTGAGTATTTTTAGTTTCTAATTTTATTATTAATACCACAAAACTGTAGGATTATGATGTATAAATGAACTGAATGAGTTATGTAATGATAAAAACCTCCTTTTCGGTATACCTCATTAGGACTCCATTTTATGGATTATTAGATATGTATTTTAATGAGACCATAACATCCAATTCATATTTGGAAATGTTATAAGGGAAATTTATAGGTTTTAATATAAATATGACACTCAGAATGTTGTAATGTAATGGGATAAGGCTTTTACATTTATAAGGGATTGAAATTACACAATATGAATTAATAAAAAGAGTGAAAAATAATTAAGAAATTTTCAAATAAAATTCTTCTAAATTACCTAAATTTATAATAAACAATGTACAATGTCAAAATATAATTTTCCATTTAAATTTATATATGTTTTGGGTCATTTTAATCCTTATTTTTTTAATCCCTTCATTATCAATATGTTAACGTTAACAGTAAAACTATTTCAATCATAATGAGTTATAATTTTAATTACAAGGTAAAAAATATATCATAAATATCTAATTTATTTTATTGGTTAACATATATTATCCCAATTTTCTTATTTCTTGTTTTATAAAATTTTTATATAATTTACTAAATTCTTATTTTTAATAAAATATCATTATTATATTGTTGACATTATTCATTTAATTATTCATTGAATTCAACAAAATAGGAATGATATTTGATTTTGAAACTGTGAAAAATATGTAATATGTAATAATTAATTATTATATACAAAAAACATACTAATTAACAAACCTATTAATAGTTTTAATATTTTTAGAATCCATTATTTCATTTTTCCACTAATAGAATAGATACTCTAATAGTGCTGTGTAAAAAATAATAGTAATTATTCAAACAATAAAAATTAAAAAATATATATTATCTTTCAAAAAAAATTATAATATAATTTATCCCTTTTGGTCCTTATTTCATAATTTTATTAACTATATAATCAATATATTTAAATTTTCTATCTATTTATTTCAAAATTATATATAATTGTATTGTTCAATGAAGATTAGAACCTAGTGGCCAAATATTATTTCATTATATGGAAAAAAGGAAAAAACCCTCTAATCCAATCTAATAAATGAATATTTTGGTTTCATTTTTAAGCATTTTCCTAATGTTTGAACTATATTTTTATTTTTTAACAATTAATGAGGTGGCATAAATTTACTATGGTCAAAATTCAATTAGAAAAAAATATTGGGGAAATATTTGTGGTGTTTTTTCACGCTAATTAGAAATATGGAATCCATTTTATAAAATATAATTTCTATATGATTCATATATTTATATTTAAAAATAATGTGAAATTTTGGTGAAATTGTTTTTATAAAAATAAATTTCTAATCAATAAAACTGATTTTATTAATATTTTATATCTAAAAAAAGATTTCATATATGTTAAAAAATTGATTGAGTATAAAATATAAAAATTTCATTAAAAAATTAAATAGTAATGATTATTCATTAAATTAATAGAATAATAATTTCACACGTGGAAATAATTTTAATTTAAATATCTCACTTACATAAATTGATTTTATTTAAATCAATATAACAGTTTTAAAAAATTATTTTTCATACATGTTTAAATAATAATGTTAATATAATTTAAAGAATTATACACATATACACCAATTAAATAGTTTTTTATATTGGTATTCTATTTTATTGTTCATTTGGACTTTCGATTTCATGTATCGCATGAAATGTAAATATATTTTAAGAAAAAAAACGCTGTGTAAAACATCATACTGGACTCTTAAACATTAATTAATCCTTTTCTGATGATATTATGTGGAATAATTATTACAAAAATCATATGACACCATCCAAGATTATATAGTGTTTATTTTACATTATTTTTATTGGGGTTTTTATGCTTCCAATATGATTCAAACCAAAACATGTAAAAACATAATTTTTACATAATAAATGGTTTACATTTCCTATTTAGATGAAACTGTGTTCATGCCCTTACATAAATAGTTTTATAATTCATTTTTATATTATATTTTTTATTTTTAAAAAAATTATGAAAACAAAGTGGGGGATTTTGTCTGTGTTGGTGGTAATTCTCAACTTACACACAATTAAGAAAACCATGAAACAATCATTTGAAGATGGGATATAACATGAAAGTACCATTTGAAATATTCATCACATGTTAATTTAATATATTTTTTATTCCCATAGAGTTGGCATGTGAGATGGTTTTTTATAGGTGGATTATTCCTAATTATTAATGAAATTTTTGGACAAACCATGTGAACAAACCATGTGTCCTACTCTAATTTTATAGAAAATAAAAAATATATTTTTCTTTTTCTTATTTTAAACTCTAAATCATTCTAATTACTCTTCTCCGTAGTCAAATAGACTAGGCACACTTGTGGAGCTCTCCCCTCCCTCTTCTTCTATTTTGAATGTTATCTATAATGTTTTCAACACAATTATCTCTTGGAAATTTATTATAAACATAAAATAAATCATTAATTATTCCATTATATTTATTTTAATTTTACCATAAAAACAATAATCTATTTGATTCATTATTTGGTTTTGGGTGTTATTTTTTCAATTTTATATTTCTTGTTTGGTATAAAGGGGGGGCCTCTTGTGGTTTGGTTGGGTGTTTAATACTACAGGTGGTAACTCTTAACTTGATACCTCTTATATATATTTGGTTGAGAGTTTACAATTTATTCCTTTCTATATATTTTAAAAAATGATTGTTTCAAAAAAATAAATGGATGAGTGATTTCAAAAATTTATTTCTTATAATTTTATATTAATTTTGTTTCAATAGTTGGTTAAAAAGTTATTGTAAAGGTAGTGATATGAATTTGAAATACAATATTTTTAAATGATGCAGACTTAAGTACCCCAGTAGCCCATATTCATTCATTTCATTATTATAATGTAGTTAGATAAATGGTATCCCATCCCAATAGAACAAATAATTTAATAGTTTTGGTAAAAGATATAAAAAATTGATATTTAAATTAACATTTAAAACATAAAATACATAAAGTGGTTTCTTTGATAATTAAATTATACACATAATTTTATCCTTGTATATAAATATGAATACACTTCCTGTTATATATGAGAAAAATTAATAAGTGGGTGATCTCATATTCACAGTAAGAGTAAGGGTAAAGTGGAAGCTATCTTACATAAATAAGAATAATATATATGAAAATGTAAATAAATGAAACAAAATGAATTTAATATATATAATTATTATGATATGGAAGAAATAAATATTGATAAATAATTCATATAATAAATCATATAACAAGAAATATATACCCAGATATTTTACGTAATTTTATAATCACTTTCTAGTAAATAACTAATATCAAAATGAAGAAATTCATAATTCTAGATTTCTAAAATTGTCAAAAACTTTCATGACATATTTTAAATCAACATATAGAATAAATTATTATTTGGCTAATTGATTTTTCACACGGGTCCTTTCGATGGATCGAGGGGCCTTCTATTACAAGGCCCAAACAATCATATATAAATTATAATGCAATACTTATTTGATTGGAGTGAAACATAATAAATATAATAATTATTATTTAAATAAAAACATTCAATATGTTAGTACATAACCTAATATAATAAAAAATCATAATATGTGAAGGGTAATATAGTGAATGGTAACAAAATTATGCATCATTAGTTAAAGTGAAGAAAATCCATGAAAAGAAATAAAAATGTTGATTTAAATCTGACATATCCTCAGTGGATCTTAAAAACAATAAAGTACTATTATAATTTATGAATATAATTACCAATATAAATTCATTAACAACTATTTGGATGAAAATATTTTTTCACATTTAAAATATATTTATTAAAAAAATATTAAGAAACATATTATTAAAATACATAACATTTAAAAGAACATTTTATATATATATAAAATAAATAAATCCAATAGTTTTCAGGGAAGTGGAAAATTCCATTCCTTATGTACATGTTTCCTGAAATATTCATTTAACATGTTTAGATATTATAATATATAAAATGACAAAAATATTTAATTAAAAGACAATTTTAAAAATTTAAACAATTGGTAAATATTTCGTTAAAAAAATTATAATTTTAGAAACATTTGATGAAAACATTGAATGGTATGAAAATTGATTTTCAACTGAAGTGAGAAACGATGATATATTTTTTAAATACATTTTCTCAATAATTTTATGTACCATAGAGTGTATGAATAAAACTTTTACCTAAAATAATCAGTAATTACTAGAAGATAAAGAGATATATTGACTATATTAGATAAATATAAAATATTTTTCCATGGTAAACATAATCATATACATCCCATTAAAATAAGTGGCTGTGAAATAAACTGTAACAACCTTAGTGGAATTTGAATAATAATCCCCATGGAAAAATAACAATAATATAAAATTTAACTTCCAATATGATAAGTAAATTCATGATGTTACATATCCAATTGTGAATTATATACAACATAGAATTAAATAATGGTTGAATATGACATAAGTTTCATGGATGTAAAAGTGAGATGAGAAACCCTTACTATAGGTTGAACATCATACATATGTGTATGCACCACTTTTATAATTAATATATGTCTATTATATGAAAATTATATTAATAAACACACATATAACATATCATATTCAACTTACATATAAAATTTTATCTCCCTTTTAGTAAAAATTATTTATTGAAATCACTTTTTCAGTTGAAAATTACTTCTGTTTTCCTGTATGTTTTAGTTCAATAATTTTAGACCTTTTAATTTGATCATGTTTTAATAATTTAAAAAAACTTTATCATGAAATTTATATATATATATATATATATAATTAGTTATATATATATTAATATATTAATGTTAGTGATTTGAAATGGATTACAATGTTCCAGGAGATGGTGTGTTGTATGTACGATTTAACATTGTCACCAATTTTATCAAGGGGTGGAATGAATGAAAATTAAATGTTAATAAAAAAATTATCGAAAAATTATTATTTCATAAATATAATTTTTATTAATAAAATACATTCCTATAACCATCCATGTTAAAAAGAATTTAAAAATATTCACAACGCATCCTGGAGATTGTAGTCTACATGTATGCATAAGCTCCATTATTGTGTTCCAATGGATTAGAATGTTAGAAGTTATACAATAAATTTTAATTCAATAAATATTTACTTTTTAGAAATTTTAAATAAGTTCATAAATTTAATCAAAAATTATTTCAATGTAAACCATATGTGAAAACAAAAATTCATTTCTCCACGATGTGGTAGTCTGCTGTACACAACAGAGATGTGGTCATATCCTTTATAAATTGGAATAAAAGAAGGTATGTGTGATCTACTAATTACAAAACGATAATAATTTCATAAATATAATATAAATATTTTGATAACAAAATTATATTTTTTCATTATAAATATTGATGATAAAGGATTTACATTAGCTTGTGAGGTAGTAGTACATAATATGCATGATAGATAGTTTCATTTCCAATATACTGGATGTGGAATTGTTTTTGGGTATTACATTAAAAAATAAAATATCATGATATATAAGAAATGTTTTTATTATATTATCATAGTTCATAACGTTTAAATGGGGTGGAGGAATAAGAATAACTAATACACACAATTAATTATTTAAAATTATCTTCATAGAATTACTTCAGGTTTATACATAACTACTTCAATTGAGGGATTCCTAATAAAACTAATCACAATAGTATTATTTTATTAAATGAAGGATATAATTTTTTGGAGGTATTCACTAATATAAATGATTTTTTCTGTTTTAATATAGGTGGAGAATAGATAAATTTTTTTTTGTGGGGAAATGAGATACAATTAATTTTTTAAAAGATAAATTTATACAAACAATTTAATCATTCTAGAAGCCTTATAATGGGAACTTATCAAACAATATATATGATAAGTTCTATATATGTACCTGTATTGGGTTTTGGAAATATTTTAGAACTTTTTAACCTTTATATTTTTAGTTCAATCTTGCATATAAACATATCTTTACCATATTCATGGTATTTAATTTATACTATTTTTACTATTCCATATAGTAAGAAATTAATTTGGCCACATTATATAATATAAATTATTATTATTCCATATTTTGAATATAATTTTTGAAATTAAATTTCTACAAGTGGAAGAATTAAATATTTATAATCAACCACATACACAATGGAAGAGCGGGTTTTCAAGGAGAATATTCTAATATGTATATAATGTTTTAATTTAAAACGTATATTTAAAATTTATTTAAATTAAAACAATTGTTCAAATCGTAATGTAATTTATAAAAATGAAATTAATTTTTAATCAATATTATCATTTTAATTCATAAATATAAAAACTGAAATCTTATTTTAAATAAAATTATATATTTATTATGTAACACCCCAGGTAAATAAAGAATATGATATTTTTATATTTATCCATTTTTGTAAATAAAATGTGAATATTAATTTAAATGGAATGCTATGCTCAATGGCGTACCCAATATGAAACAACGAGTTTCATGGAAATCTTACATTGCACTCTAATAATAAAATAATATTATTTTAAATGTTAGTTAACGCCTAGCCATTGTAATGGTGGGAATGAACAGAACTACGTACAAAATGATTATATATGTGTGTCAAATATTTTTAGTTTTATCCAGAAATTTTTAGAATCTTAAAATGTGAATGAATCCAATTTGAAGCGTAAATATTCTAATATTCTTTAAAAGGTCGATTAACTGCCTTTTGATGGTGAAGCTTTTTTAAATCCACTTGTTTACAATTTTATATGTTATATTGGACCAAATAAAATCCTTTTTTAGAATCAAGATATCAAAATTTTCTTTGTGTAGGATTTTGTTATTTTTTTGATAAAGTCCATTTTTAATGAATAAGTGAAAACATGTTGTATTTTAATTCAAAACATCTTTTTAATCTAACATATTTATATGATTAGATCATATTTTTAATTTGTTTTAATGTTTAATTAAAATATATTTCTACCATTTAATCCAATACTGGTCATTGGAATTAATTTCACTTTAAAATTGGACTTAAACCAGTGTCAATCTTTTAATAGATATTATTTCTTAAAAAACACACTATTTGTTTTGACATAGAGAATTAATTATAAAATTAATTAATGCATCTTATATGTTTTGAATTTTTTAAAATAGACATCATTTTTGAATTCGGAATATCAAATATAGCTTCAGGTGAATTGTTTGGTAATTTTATTAAAAAATATTCAATTTTTGATGAATAGTGAAACCACTAAGTGGTTGTTAAAAACTGATTTTTCGTTTAAATGAAACTTTACCAATTTTGTGATTTGAATTTCAAAATTACAAAATACATTGTTGTCATTAGGATGTAAAATTTGGTTCAATGGGATTAAAATAATTTTTTTGGTGAATAGTAACTTTTAAGTTTTATTAATCGTGATTAAAGGTAATTAGTGTAATTTGAGGTAAAGATAATGTTCTAATAATATGAAATGACCTTGAAACATGTCCTGACCTTATTGTATGAGTCATGGTCGACCAATACAATTCATGGGTCAACTTGGGGACCCCATGGAGCCACATTGTTAGGAAAATGACATTAATAACTTTATATTTAAAGTTAAAATAAAAATGTCACAACCATGTATTGTTTTACTAAAAAAATTTACAAGTTGTTATACAAGTCATATTTTTTACTATAAATATTAATTAGAAAGATAAAAATATTTCCTACATCATGATATTTTTTTTATAATTTTTAGACATTAAATAAATAAATTTATTTATGACACCATGATGATGCAGTGATTACCTCATTAATGAACAATTTAAATAAAATGAGAAGATTAGGTAAAATATAAGATTTAAACTTTTCAAAAACCTATTGGATGGGTGAATTTCTAACCCTTATCACCTTACCCTAGAAATATATAATTTTTGGACCTTTAGTATCCGAAAATCATTTTATAATAAAGTAACTTTTCGAGACATTCCAAGAGTGACCCTCCCCCCTCTTATAAAAGGCCCCCACCACTACCTCTTTACACACACCCCTCAATACTTTGGCTCGGCCAAAATCATCTCATTTTATCTCTCCACATCCCTTTATTCATCCTAGAAGCCATACCTTAGGCAGGATTCTCTTCATGAAATCCTTTGGGTTTAGATCAAGAGGAGTTACCCGATTTAAAGGTAATGTCTTCACTTGTGTTCATTTGTTTTATTTTTCTTCTCCAACCCCCTAAACTCTTTTTATTCCATTATTTTTAACAAAACCAGTATCTTAAAGATAATAGGATGCTTTTATTATTAGGATACGTGCTACACTCGTATACACCTCCATCTAATGGTAAACGAACATACTGTTTCTGTGGGTGCTAAATTACTGCCTCACGAAATGATGATTGTTCAATCTTCTTTTAACACCTCTCATGGTGGACATTAAGATGTCACTGTATTTATATATGATATATATTATGTTTATGTATTCTTTATTGTTATTTATTTTTCATTTATTCCATACCATTATGGTTTCCATAATGGGTAAACGTGATAATTTAATTTTAAGAAGTGCGGACTACCGCCCCTTCAAAGTGATTTGAATCATTAATACCATATGTGGTATGTATAAATGATGTATTTAATGATGTTATATATTATATTATTCTGTAATTATAATATACCTATTAATCATTATTTTTTTCATTCCATTAAAGTATGAAATAGAAATGAAAGTAGTGTTTATGCATACGTATGGCTTACCGTCTCCATGAACGGTACATTTCACTTATTACCTACAAATGTTATGTACTGTTATAAGTACATATATCAAATGGATATATATGTCATATATTACATATAAACGATGGATATAATTCTGGAATTATAATATATATATCTCATTTAGTTTTAATTCCACTAATATGACAAATAAATGAAAGTAGTGTTCATGCTTACGTAAGGCCTACCGTCTCCATGAATGGTGCTTTTCATTTTTTATCTCCAAATGTTATGAAATATTATAAAATGGATATATTATTGATATATATATGATATTTAAATCATTAATACTATTCTAGAGATTTTTTACCTATAACTACATGGAAAATTCTTTTCCAACAAGTTCAATTTTGACTCATGTACCGAACATCAACAAAAACGTCTGATATGAACTCACATTATTAGCGAATTCATATAACATTATAATATGTGATATGAACTGAATAATAATATTTAAAGGATTTTTTTAAGAAATTATAAATTGACCAAAGTTTATTATTCAGTAATATAAACAAAAGAACAAGACAAGTCGGACTTGAGGTAAGGGATCCTACCTCTGTCTTTCTTTTTAATTACTCTCTTTTATGTCATTTCTTTTAAGCTCATATTTCTTATGTTTGGGGATGTTCTTTTATATTCCTCATACTGTAGTTTTTATGTTCATATTATGAGAGACCCTATTTGATCTCATAAATCCATTTTTGAAAGTTTTAAGTGGCGTCTTTAGGCTGCCGGGTTTTCATAAGGGATTTTTCATCTCACATTTATTCCCATGAGATTTATTCTAAATTTGCCACTATTTACATTGAGTGGTGGATATACTTCCCATTATTATACTCTTTGTGTAAAATAATTTCATTCATTGGTATTTACATTTTCATTGTATGTCCCTTCTTCTATGGGGTGTACGTTTCGAAAGTTACCCAAATCGGTAAGGGGACCTTTCACCCTACTCTTATTTGAAAAGACTTCCTTTTGTTATGTCTTTTAATTTACATATTATTATATTGGGATATTCTCTCATATATCCTTATTTATGTAAATTTAATTTACAAGTGATGAGATACCCTATTTATCTCTCATCGTCTCATTTTTTGAATTTTAAAATGACGTTATTAGGCTGTCGAATTTTTGCAATGGAACTTCATAACCCAATTTTTATTCTTTGGGTTAAACTTGTACTCCTTGAATATGTCGTTCAGTGAATATGTGTGAATGACCTATGATTGTTTTTCACATAATATCCAATTATATTTGGTGTATTCTTTTGTCACACATAATTATGTAATTGATTTATCCTTAATCAAAGGATATCGTCTTTGTAAGGGACTTCGTCTCAATCTCCTTTCATTGAGGCATATTTTGTTCTAATAATATATTTTCTTTTATACGCTATATAAAACACATTTAACTATTCTTTTCATTCCAAGGGAATCTTATTCTACGAATCATTTTAATAAACAAAAAAAAGGAATGTTTATTTTACCGTACGCGGTGACAATGACCTTTTCTGCGACCGCGAGTATTATATGGTCTTTGGCTTCCTTAACAAGCCGTAATGTTTTTAAAATTAAATAAATACCATATACTCTTTTATTTATTTTTGTATTGGAAATGGTTTTTATAATGGATCTGTTATATCAATATATTTTTGTGATATATTGTTATCGAAATGTTGAAATGTTTTCTTTCCATTATATTTGTTTTATGTCTTATGATTTTAAAATGGTTCTTGGACATTTGACGGGTGATTATGTGATAAACCATATGATGTGTGGTGCCGTGAATTCAAGGATGGGTAGTTATGTTATAACCTCCAATGCATTGGGTATGGAAGTCGGCCATATGTCTATTCCATGTAGTGATATGTGTGGAAGTCGACCGTATGATTATTCCATTTAAGTATGTTTATGTCCCAATTTACGATTATATGTTATGTGTTCTTTATATGGGTTTATGGTAATCTTTTGGTTATAAAGGATAAGTAGTGATCTTTTATTTAGTTAAGAGTATTTTATACTTCATAAAGGTTAAAAGTATTACGTAGATAAATTATTAATGATTTACTTGTTGTTTGGCAAAACTAACAGTTTTATTTCATTGTGTATCCTTTACTGTGCTTTTTATTCACATCCCATGTTTTTTAAATGTTTTCCACATGACTTTATGAGTAATAGGTTCAAGGATGGGATCAAGGAAAGACATGTTATCTAAAACATGGAACTAGAAATGTTTCTTTTTAAGAGTTTTTATTTTATGGAAACTTATTAGAGGTGTCTACTTTGTAATCTTTTGAGATGTAATAGTTATGTCATAATTCTACAAAACTCTAAACCTAAAAAGAACCTCAACGTGAATTATTCATTTAATTCATTATTACGTAATGTTTTAAGGATGGGTCCTTATAGTCGGTATCAAAGATCTGTTTAGATAACTTTAGAGGATAGGGTGTTGTTTAAGCATAAGTAACACGTTCTGTATAACCACAATGGGTAATATATTAGACGGAGTCATTTTTTTTTTGAAAGTTAGAATGATTTTGAGATAACTTGGATTACTATATCTTAGTGTTTATCTTCCTCGTTATTATATGATGATTTTACGGATATGTTATCACTGACCATTTTGGTTTTAGTAAATTGCTGGAACTAGCAGGCACCAATGTAACAGTGGATGTGAAGGAAACTGTGACTGTTTTATGAGGGAGCAGCTGATTGATATGGGAGATACAATGAGAACTATTCTTTTTATCCTCAACCAACTATCTGGAGTCATGATTGACCACCTAAACCTTGGTGATTTTATAAGGCATCATATATGCGAGAAACAAATCCCTATGTAAGTTGAGGTAATAATCATAAAGTTATGTGTTTTCAAAAACCTATGTGTCAAAGATGTGGAAAGAAACACCTAGGAAATTTTTCAAAGGGACAGAAAGATTCTATAGATGTGGAAATGAAGGTCATAAAGAATTAACCTGCCATGGAAAAAAGAAGCATCCAGTTGACTCGAGGAAAGGGAAAGAAGTTCATTATGAGGTATCAATTGAATGTTTTAAATGTGGTGTGCATGGTCATTATGCCAACACCTGTCCTACGAATAAGTTTCGGGAATGGTATCACCAAGATCGTACAAATATTTGTTTACCAATACCTGATGCCATTCCAATTGAGGATGAAGAAACTGACAATGACCAATCAAAGGTATGGATTATTTCTTAACATATGTTTTATTATTTTCAAATATTAGGATATGATTCATGATTTTGTTTGTAGGAAATAATTATTTCAGAATAAGTTGGAAAGGAATGGTTAATGGATCATGAATAATGTTTAATGAGTAAGAAGTAAACATATAAGGGATTTAAGAGTTATGGTAGATTTTAGGATGGTGAAATTCTTAAAAGTGTTAAGTCTTTTTTGATGATGGGGTTACATTAGAAGACTTTTTACAGTATGTGTAACCCTGATGTTTGATATATGAAAATTTTATTCTAGGAATAGTTATCTCTTCATTTGTGGAAATAGTTATAAAGAACGATTTGGGTTTATATGATCCTTACTTTTGAGGTAATTATGGGTTACTATATTTTATGATGGAAAATGAAAGGCATGAGATAAAATTGAGGTTAAATTATGTTATGGTTATTTATGATGATTTTATCTCTTTTTGGGGAATGTTTATAGAATTATATAGTTTTGAAAAAAGGACAACATGCAGACCGTGTGACAACCCGCCGCGTCGGACAAAGCTGTGGGAATCGAACCCACAACCAAAGTGCGATTTATATTTATCGCCTACCACTAGACTACGTGAAGTCCCTTGTTATTATGAAAAATTATTTTTAGCTAGAAGATATTATAAATCCAGAATATGTTTATTTTGGGTTATCTATGAAAATTACTAACCTATCATGGAGGATATGTGATTAGGTTAATTACTTTTCAGTATGAGAATTTAAGAGTAACTGATGATTAGAGATAAATGTTAAGGTTTATCTTGAAAGACTATGTGATTAAATCTTTCAGAGATTTTTGTTTCAATCTTAGATTTGATTACATTGAATAATTTAATGGATAGATTTTTATTGAATGGTCTTTGTTGAACTTTGGGTATTTTTTGACAAATTTTAGGGATTAAGAATAGATTTTTTTTTATAAATGATTATCCTTTTTGGGTATTATCTGATCTTGTACTAACCTTTTTTTATGGTTATGGTTTTGGTATAAAAAAATGGGAAGTATATAGTTCTATTTTGTCGATTATTTGATTCTCTAGAAGTTGATTATAGTGCTCTTAATGTGAACAAGTTATCCAAAATACTCGTATTTTGGAGAAAATATGAGTTTGTGTAAGAAATCTAGAAAAATTTGAAATTCAACATGACAAGTAATTATGTTTCGTTATGTTTTAGTTACGCACATAAATAAATTCCTCAATAAAAAGTAATTTAAAACAAAAATGTTGTCTATTATCTTTTTCTATTGGGGAATCAAATATTGTTTAACCCATCACAAGTTTCTGATTTTCTGGTGGTTAACTTTCTCCTAAACATGTTTTCTATCACTCTCAATACGAAAATTACCCTTTTCTTTTTTCATCCATATCCATGTTTTCATGGAATCCTAGTATGGGTTAACTTGTGTTACCTTTGTACTTCACTTTCTTTATTTTAAAGTGATAGTTTCACGGACTCTTGTTCTGATGTGGGACTTTCAATGAAGTTTCTGAGCCCAATTTTAAAATTGCAAGGACGCAGTTTCCAAAAGGGGGGAAGGATGTAACACCCCAGGTAAAAAAAATATGACATTTTTATAATATTATATTTTTTTGAATAAAATGTTAATATTAATTTAAAGCAAATGCTCTGCTCGATGGTATACCCAATACGCAACAAAGTGTTTTTTGGAAATCTTACATTGCTCTCTAATAATAAAATAAAATTATTTTAAATGGTAGTTATCGCCTAGCCGTTGTAATGGTGGTAAGGAACATAACTAACTAAAAAATAATTATATATGTTTTCCAAATATTTTCACTTTTATCCAATAAATGTTAGTGGCTTAAAATGTGAATGAATCCAATTTTAAGCGTAAATATTCTAATATTCTTTAAAATGTTAATTAACCGCCTTTTGTTGGTGAACCCTTTTTAAATCAACTTGTTGAAAATTTTATATGTTATATTGGACCAAATAAAATCCTTATTTAGAATTGGGATATAAAAATTTACTCTGTGTAGGGTTTTTTTTGTTAAAGTCCATTTTTAATAAATAAGTGAAAATTGTTGTATTTTAATTCAAAACCACTTTTAATCTTATTTATTTATATTATTAGATCATATTTTTAATTTGTTTCAAAGTTAAATTAGAATATATTTTTACCATTGAATCCAATGGTGGTCATTGGAATAAATTTCACTTTGAATTTTGACTTAAACTAGTGTCAATCTTTTAATAGATATTGTTTCTTAAAAACACGCTATTTGTTTTGACAGTGGGAAATAATTATTAAATTCATTAATGAAAATTATATGTTTTGAATTTTGTAAAATAGACATCATTTTTTAATTTGGAATATCAAATATATCTTAGTATGAATTTTTGGTATTTTCTGAAAAACTTCAATTTTTGATGAATAGTGAAACCACTATGTGTTCGTTAAAAAACTGATTTTTCATTTAAATGAATATTTACCACTTCTATGATTTTAATTTCAAAAATCCAACAAACATTTTTTTCATTAGGATGTAAAATGTGGTTCAAGGGGATTAAAATAATTTTTTTGGTGAATAGTAACTTTTAAGTTTTATTAATCTCGATTAAAGGCAATTAGTGTAATTTAAGGAAAAGATAATGTTATAATAATATTAAATGACCATGACACATGTCCTACCATTATTTTATGAGTCATTGCCGGCCAATTAAATCCATGTGTCAACTTGGGGACCCCATGGAGACACTTTGGTAGGAAAATGACATTAATAACTTTTTATTTGACGTTAAAATAAAAATGTCACAAACATGTATTCTTTTACTAAAACAATTATTTCATGGGGTTTTAAAAATCATATGTTTGACTATAAATATTCAATAGAAATATAAAAATATTTCCCATATCATGATATTTTTTTATAATTTTGAGAAATTAAATAATTAAATTTATTTATGACACCATGATGATGTAGTGATTACCTCATTAATGAACGATTTAAATAAAATGAGAAGATATGGTAAAATATAAGACATTAACAGGTCAAAAACCTATTGGATGAGTGTATTTATAACTATTATCACCTTAACCTATAAATATATAAATGTGGGACCATTAATATCTGAAAATTATTTTATAATAAAGTAACTTTTCAAGGCATTCCAAGAGTGCCGCTCCTCCCTCTTATAAAAGGCCCCCACCTCTACCTCCTTACCCACACCTCTAAAGCCTTTGGCTCGGCCAAACTCTGCTCATTTTATCTCTCCACATCCCTATATTCATCCTAGAAGACTTATGTTAGGCAGGAAGCTCTTTTAGAAACCCTTTTAGATCAAACCAATTGGAGTAACCCGATTTAAAGGTAATGTTTTCACTTGTGTTTATTTGTTTTATTTTGATTCTCCAACCCCCTAAACACTTTTTATTACTTTATTTTGTAATAACACCAGTATCCTAAAGATACTAGGATTATTTTATGATTAGTATTCGAGCCACACTCATATAAACAACCATCTAAAGGTTAAAGAACATACCGTTTCTCTGGGTGGCGAATTATTGCCCCACGAAATGATGATTGTTCAATCTACTTTTAACTCCTATCATGGTGGCCATTAAGATGTCACTCTATTTATATATGATATATAAATTATGTTTATTTATTCCTTATGATTCTTTATTTTTCATTTATTCCATACCTTTATGGTTTCCATAATGAGTAAACGAGATAATTTCATTTCAGGAAGTGCGGACTACCGCCCCCTCAAAGTGATTAGAATATTTAATAGCATATGTTTGATGTATAAAGGATAGATATAATGATGTTACATATTATATTATACTATAATTATAATATACCTTTGTATCATTATTATTTTTCATTCCATTAATGTATGAAATAGAATTGAAACTAGCGTTCATGCGTACGTATGGCATACCATCTCTATGATCGGTACATTTCATTTCTTATCTCCAAATGGTATGTACTGTTATATGTACATATATATAATGGATATATATGTCATATATTACATCTAAATTATGGATATAATCTTGTAATTATAATATATCTATCTCCTATTTAGTTTTAATTCCATTAATATGACACAAAAATGAAAGTAGCGTTCATGCATACGTATGACCTACCGTCTCCATGAATGATACATTTAATTTTTTATCTCCAAATGTTATGGAATAGTATAAAATCAATATATAACAGATATATATGATATTTAAATCATTAATATTATTCTGGAGATGTTGTACCTATAACAACATGGAAAATTCCTTTCCATCAAGTTCAATTTTGACTCATGTACCGAACATCGACAAAAACATCTGATATGAACTCACATTACTAACCAATTATTATAACATTATATTATGTGATATGAACTGAATAATAATTTTTATATCAGGTCCTAATGAAATTATAAATTGACCAATGTCTATTATTTAGGAATATAATGAAACGAACAAGACAAGTCGGGCTTGAGGTAAGGGATCCTACCTCTCTCTTTATTTTTAAGTACACTCTTTTATGTCATTTATTTTAAGCTCATCCTTCTTAGGTTTGGGGATGTTAATTTATATTCCCCATACTGTAAATTTTATTTTCATATTATGAGAGACCTTATTTGATCTCATAAATCCATTTTTGGATGTTTTAAGTGGAGCCATTAGGCTGCCGAGTTTTCGAAAAGGATTTTTAATCTCAATTTTATTCCTGTGATATTTATGCTACATTTTCAACAATTTCCATTTATTTGTGTATTTAACACCAATTATTATACTATTTGTGTAATATAATTTCATTTATGGGTATTTAAATCTTCATTGTATGTTCCTTTTTCCATGGGGTGTACGTTTCGAAAGTTACCCAAATCGGTAAGGGGACCTTTCATCCTCCTCATCTTTAAAAAGACTTCTTTTTGTTATGTATTTTAATTGAAATTTTCTAATGTTGGGATATCTTCTCATATATCCTTATTGCTGTATATTTAATGTGCAAGTGATGAGATATCCTTTTTATATCTCATCGTCTCATTTTCTGAATTTTAAAATGACGTTGTTACACTGTCGAATTTTTGCAAGGGAACTTCTTAACCCAATTTTGATTCTTTGGGTTAAACTTGTACTCCTTGAATATGTTTTCTAGGAATATGTGTGAATGACCTATGATTTTTTTACACTTAATATCCACTTATATTTGGTTTATTCTTTTGTCACACATAATTATGTAATTGATTTATCCTTAATCAAAGGATATCATCTTTGTAAGGGACTTCGTCTCAATCTCCTTTCATTGAGGCATATTTTGTTCTAATAAAAGACTTTATTTTATATGCTGTATAAAACACCTTTCACTTTTCTTCTCATTCAAAGGGAATATTTTTCTATGAATCGTTTCACTAAATGATAAAAAGGAATGTTTATTTTACCATACGCGGTGAAATTGACCTTTTCTGCCGCTGCAAGTATTATTTGGTCATTGACTTCCTCAACAAGCCGTAATGATTTTAAAATGAAATAAATACCATATACTCTTTTATGTATTTTGGTATTGGAAATGGTTTTTATAATGGATCTGTTATGTCAGTATCTTTATGTGATATATTGTGATCGAAATGTGGAAATGTTTTCTTTCCTTTATATTTGTTTTATGTCTTATGATTTTAAAATGGTTCTTGGACATTTGACAGGTGGTTACGTGATAAACCATATGATGGGTGGTTCCGTGAATACCAGGATGGGTGGTTACATTATAACCTCCAATGAATTGGGTATGGAAGTCGGCCGTATGGCTATTCCATGTGGTGATAAGTGTGGAAGTCGACCGTATGGTTATTCCATTTATGTATGTTTATGTCCCAAGTTACCTTTATATGTTATGTGTTCTTTATATGGGTTTATGGTAATCTTTTGGTTACAAAGGATAAGTAGTGATATTTTATTCCGTGAAGAGTATTTTCTACTTCATAAAAGTGAAAAGTATTAATTTGATAAAGTATTCATGATTAACTTGTTGTTTGGAAAAACTAATAGTTTTCTTTCATTGTGTATCCTTTACTGGGATTTTTATGCTCATCCCATGTTTTTTAAATGTTTTCCACAGGACTTAAAGATTAATAGGGTGAAGGATGGAATCAAGGAAATACATGATATATAAAACATGGAACTAGACATGTTTATTTTTAAGAGTTTTTATTTTATGGAAACCTAGTATAAGTGCCTACTTTGTAATCTTTTGAGATGTAATAGTTATGTCCTAATTATCTAAAACTCTAAACCTAAAAAGATAATCTATGTGAATTATTCATTTCATTCATGATTATGTAATGTTTTAAGTTCGGGTCCTTATATATCACTTTTCTTTCTAAAAAGTGATGGTTAGCATATACACTAATGAAAAAACGGGTGAATCATGTATATGTATCAAAACAGAATCTATCAGACGAGAAAACTTTTTCTCAAGTTTAAATTACTTAATATGTGTGAAAATATAATATATAATAAGTATATATTTATAATAAATATATTATTTATCTATAATAATTTATATTTTACCATATATTTTTTAATTAGAGTTCTGTATCTCCAATTTATTAATAAATATTTTTTCAAATCACTATTTTGAGTGACACTTGCTTTGTTTTTAATTTATAGTTTACATCATTTGTTTTGTTAATTTAATTTTTATCGTTGAAAAATCATCACAATTATGGTAAAATTGATATAAATATCATTTTTATTCATTATATCTATATATTTATTTGAATCTATGATTTTAATATATAGAAAAATATTACATTATTCTTCGAGACAGTATGTCGTACATACACTTGAACAATGTTACCATTTATTTCAATAGATTTAAAAATATCATACTAAATTTTAATTAACATTTAAATTATCATTATAGTGTCATAATTAAAATTAATATTAGTCAAATATATCATTATTAATATCTATATAAATATAAAATGAAAAAAAAAGTTTACCTCAAAAGGTGGAGGTGGTATTCTACACATACTCACAAGCGACATTATTGCCTTCTAATGGATTTTAGTGTCTGATGGTTGTTGTTATATTATATTTCCATAATTATCTTTAGGTTATAAATATAAAATAAATTCATTAATGTTATCCTCAGTACCTTCTTTGTAAATAATAAGAGAAAAATTTATCACATCTTTTAAAAGGGTGGTTGTTTATCATACACAAGAGTGACATTATCGTACCCCCCATGGAAGGGAATGTATGAAGATCTATATGATATATTACATAAAAAATTATAATATTTCGCTTAATATGATAAAAATATATTATATCCACTATTATATCCATCATTCTAATGTGGTTTTGAATATCAAATTACATCTATTTGCGAGGTAGTGGTTCATCGTAGACACGATCTATAGTTTCATTTACCATTTGATGGGATTATAGATGGATATGGGTTATTTTCATAACATTATAACATAAAATAATTTATTATATACTACATTTATATTTTAATTTCTGAAAATGTTTTAAAGGATTTGTAAGAATAAATAAAAAATATTATGATTTTTGAAAATTTCATTTCTTCTATGGAGTGGAACTTTAGGGTTATACATAAAAATGATATGAGAGATGAATTATCAGTATAAGGAATATATGATGTTGGGAGGGATTTGAGGAATTTATTTGTTCTATTCATGGATAAGAGGAAGGGTTATGTATGTGTGGAGAGGGGAGGATAATGGTTGTTTTTTATATCTAGGAAAGAGGACAGAAATATAATTTGTGAAACTATAAATTGATAACCACAATTTCATCATGAAAAATATATCCAAATCACTTATTATAAATAACTATATATTTTATGGTTGATAAATTTCCATAAAATTGTTTTTGGAAATGTTTTAAGTCATTTTTTACTCATGACTTCTTTGTGTGACCGCTGAGTTAACCCATTTTATTCCTTAAACATGATTGTTAATTAATAATATTTTTCATATTTATTATGTTAAAAAAATTAATTTTACTTTATTCAATATTTTAAATTTTTATTATTCAAATATTGAATCAATTTTTTCGAATTAAATTCATAGAATTCATAAAATGATATTTTAAATTAAATCATAGACATGATAAAAGTGTTGTTTTACTAAGTCAAAATTCCTACAAATATTGAACGCATTAAATTAAAAATTCAATATGAAAATAATTTAAATTACCCAAATTATAAAATTTTCATATAATTGGAATTATAAAATTATAAAATTATTTTACTATAAAATTTATCTTTTTTTAAAAAAATTTTGTTTCCAAATAAAATCTATATTTTTTAAAATTCATCAAAAAAGTAATCCTTCCAAAAAATCCTTCTAAATTCATCCTAATATAATTTTAAAAATTATATTAAATAATAATTTTTTTTCAAAAATTTGTTCTTTAATTGTGTGAAAAATTTATTTCAATAGAAATAATAACTAATACTCTTTTTTGAAAAATACATTTTTTTTGAAAGAATTTCATTCTCTTTAAAATTGTTATTTTGTTATTTCAAATAAATATTTAGACAATTAATTTATTTTATACATAATATATTTAGTAATATTAAAAGGTATATTCATAATGGATAGGCTATAATTGTCATTGTTATATAATTATATTTTAACAGTGCATGACATTTCATTTAATCTTAGTGTCGAGTGCGTCGAAAGATGCCAAAGAGAATGAATGTAATGAAATATATCATAAATTCATTGAGTTATATATTGTATTAGAAGTATTTTTTTCTATTTAATACATTTTGTTGAATATTATTTTCCAAATATAAAATATCATGGTGTTATAAAGATGAACCATTTGGAATCTTATAAAAACATGAGTTTTCTTAAAAATTTTGAGGCCATATATATCCACCAAGTATTTGAAATTCCATTTTTATTATTAGTGGTGCATCATTTATATGTATAAAGGATGATTAAATAATGGAATACTTCATTAAATGTAGTTATTGGTGAGGTGAGTATTTAATGGTAAAATTATTTAATTACATTAATTCTTAACGCACGTAATTTTCTAAATTATCCACTCCTTGTTTTATCACATGGGATTCCAAATAAAATATGTATAGATCTAGATAATTGTAACCCTATATATAGGTATTTAATTATAACAATATGGTATGTTCTCTGTGATGAATTTTCTAATGATGTGATTTATTTATGTTAGATGGATATAGATGACTATAGAGCTCTGTATACCCTATGGCAGAGATTTTTTCCATTGAGGATCATCTTTGAATATATTTAATGGGATATCAACCATGTGGTGGGTTATTTAGTTCCCGAATAAATTAAATTTTTTAGTTCATGTCATATTATGTGAGTCGTAGAATGATTTCCATGGTTGTAATATAATATTAGAAATTTTCTTATGGATTCATTTTATTCTTTTCCTAATCCCCTGTTTATTATATTATTACATTGTAAAATTTTTAATATTATATCTACCTCTACATGGATTACATGGTCCCTCAAATTTATTTTCATTTACCATTTATAGTGTTACTTTTGTACTTATCCAATTATGTAACAAATGGGTTGAGAGTGTGTGATTTTGGGGAATTGGAATTGAGATTATTTTTTAGTGGTTGTTTACAATGATTTGGTTTGGAATTGGAAATGAAATTTTTTCTTTTAAAAATTAATATTTTTGTGGTTTAAAGACATTTTCATAGGCCATTATTCATATTTTATTTATAAAATGCGGTTTCTAGTTATTTGAGAAAACTATTTTATGTTCAAAACCCTCCAGTAGGGTTTCAAATTATATTTTAAAATTTTTATTAGCTAGATGGTTTTCAATATTGAATTTTTTATATTGATTTAGTTAAATAGGATTTTGCTAGCGGAAAATGATTTATATTTTATTTATTTCAATAATTGAAAATAAAGGTAAATGATTTAAAACAACAATGTGTTTTTGGTTTCTTTTTATAATGTATTATGGAATCATATTTTCTTATAGTCTTTCAATATAGGTAAATTGAAAGTAATATGAATGATATTTCACTAAATATGTTGATGATGAACTACTAGGTCTTAGATATCACTAATATGATTTTCATTTCTAGGTCATATTTGAATTTATTCATATTCCAATGGAATTATATGGGTGTTTTGTGGGTGGATAGTGACAGTAGGTCACACAGAAAGGTTATTGTATGATTTGATAAATTTTTGGGGGGTTTCATCATATATTTTTCCTGATAAATTTTACTTTTTGTTATTATTTTTATTTTATTTATAAATGTATATATTTATGATTATTTTATATATCATTTTTGATATTTATATTGATGGTGTTTTATTGATCAGATTTAATTTATTAGTTTAGCCTACATATTTTTTTTGTTTCAACATGGACTAAATTTTCCCATTTTTTGTTTTTGGATTCCTAGTTTCTTGTACACATACTTTGGGTTTGTAAACCACCCTCTACATTAGTGATGGTATTGATGGGGTGCCTAGTCCATTGGAAGTGAATGTTGGTTCATTTTAAAATTTTATTAGAACCTAGTTTCTAACTGAGTTCTTGGTTCTGGAAGCACTCTCAATGTTATTTTGGAAGATGATAATTTGTATTTATGGATTGTTAAATTATATATGTAGTTATGGGGATTTTTTTTACTACTATTTTTCATGGAACATCAAATTAATATGGGTTGTCAAGATTTTTTTATCGATTATGTTTCATCATATAATAAAATATCAGGATTATGATTTGATGTTAAAGGAAGTTGTACAGTGATATTAATTGTCATATAATGAGATTCCATGGGTGTCCTTAATGGTGATTCTAAAGAGGAAACAAAAAAATTTAATCAAAATTCACATTGGTATTATAGGGATTGTAAAATAACACAGATACAATGATCTTAATTTTGGGTATATTTAGTGAAAATATCATGATTGGAATGCAGTTTTATCCAATGTCTCCTTGTATTAGTTCATATTTCATCCAATTATGGTATTTCATATAAACATATTGGTTCTTTAATGACATGATTATTAATGGTAAAAGAATCAATATTTTATTATGATATATTGATGAAAATATATTTTTTAGGTTGATTTTTTTTATGCTACTTTTCTTTTGTGTTATGCAATAGTTTTTTCATGAGAAAAAAATATTAAATAAGAAAATTGATTTTTTGTATTAAATTAAGTATTAATCATTGTTTTTAAAATAATGATTTTGTTAAATGAATATTTTTGAATTTATTATTTGATTATTATGTTTGTGAAATATTTTTTATTAGAAAATTTTGGTTCTATTTTTATTTTGGGATTGTGGTTAGTTCACATTATAATGATGTAAAAATTATATTATGTGTATATCGAGATTGGTTGTTTAAAAATAGTGAAATTTAGATTGTATTTGGGTATTTTTCAATTTAAATATATTTTGAAAAGTAGATATATTTTATATGTTATGGTCTAAGGGTATTTTCCCTTATAAAAATATTAATTTAATTGTTTCAATGGTTAATGAAGGATTAAATTTAAAAATAAGATAGTGGTATGAAATTTTAACTCTTCAAAGAGTAGTTAAAAAAAATTCTTATTTTTTTTCAAACCAAATAATTTTAATTTTTTTAACATGTGAATTTTTTAAAATTTAATAATTTGTTTATTTATTTAATTTGATTGTGATTTCTATTTGGTGGTTTTATTCTATGGAATGAATCCATTATTTTTTTTCAGATTCATTATAAAGGGAGTCCATAATTTAAATGAGTAGTTTTTTAAACTATCATACATGTTTTGATAACAAGAGTGTATTATGAGTAAAACAGGATTGAGGTTTCCTCCATTTATTTTTAATGTTTTCCTCATATAATGTCTTAGTGAAATAGGTATAGTGTTCATCAAAAAAAATTCCCTCTATCAAATTTTACAACTTCCAAGTCACTAAATGTAATTTAATGCTTTTTTACTTATCTTAGTGGTATACCATAGTCTTATGAAAATCCATGATTGTTTACAATTTTCTAGTTCATTCAGATCGTATGGCTTTGAATATTATTCCTCTGTTGATAGTAAGACTTGAAAGTTTCAGTTTTCTAGCACACTCAGGTGTAGAAACTTATTAAGGTCCATTGTTTGTTTTGGTGTTGTAATATGAATGAGATTTGTGAAATTTGAGATTTATGTAGTGTACTCTATTTGTTTAACTTTTTTATTCTTCGAAGGGATTCATTTTATCTGAATGATGTGAAAATATATATTTCATGGATTATTGGTGACATGTGGTGATTCATGGAGATTTTTATGGATTCCGATTATGTTATTGTATCCCACTTATTGATAATTATATTTTAAATATGACGATTGATAAAACAAATATTCAATGTAAATGACATGTGGTATAGAGTACACAATGTTTCATCATGTTCCCTTTATGTTTTTTTCAAGAGGAATCTCTCTTTATGATCCTAAAAAAAATTTATTGGTTCGTGATGATTTGTTTGTGGAATAATTTAAAATGATGTTTTTTGGAATATAAATATTATTTCAACTTTGATTTGATGATTCCATGTGTAATGATAGTTTATATATAATAAGATTTAGAATTACATATAGATATATAATGTTAATGCAATGAATTATTGTATGTCTGTAATGGTGCCATTTATAAAATTAGCCCAACAATTAAAATCCTCCATGGTCCATCCCATCAACAACACAAGAGGGCCCAATGAGCCAACCCCATGTCTAAGCCAACCTAAGGAGACTATATGGTTGATGTGGTATTCATGTGGTCTATGTATATGAACATATAAGGGTGCACTTATGATCTCATAGTCCAGGATAAGCCTGTGTGTGCAGTTTAAAGTCTATGTTGATCTTCTCATTTCATTGGAACATCAATTATAAAGCACATGATTATTAATAATGGTGTGATCAAGAAGCCCCAGGTTCGATGAGGGATAACATATGGGAAATTCAAAGTTATTCCAATATAATGAGATATGAAAATTTCAATGATCATTAATGAGATATATGAGACACATCAGATTGAGGAAATTATCATCTTCTACAAACAATGATATCTAAGTGTTTTTTTCACCTTCATGGATTCCAGGACAACCAAAGACCAATGCTGATGTATTTTTTTTTACAAAATGTCCAATATTGTGAGGTGAATAGGTGAAGTAATTGTATGTTTGAAATATTTACACTACTATATTACTCTTATTTGATGATTTAATCTTATTTTAATGAAAAATAATTTATCGAAGTCCATATCACAATAATCTATGTGTTCTTGATTTAAAACATAGAAGAATGTGATCATCATCCCAGGTTTCTAAGGAGTTCTTCCGTTATAGAAAGAGATATCTTATTTTTAATACCATTGATAAATATTGGGGATATATGAAATCATAGGTATATTAAAATAATATGACTCGAAACATATTGTGGATCTATATATAATAAATCACCTAGCATAAATTATGACTAAAGGTTGTGTGAGACATAGTGATCCTTTATATGAATATCAACGAACCTCTCCAAGGTGTGTTTTTATCTATATTGATAGTGTGTATTTCTGATAAAATATATAACCTAAAATAATTTGGATCATGATTAAGGTTTCCCTGAATAAATTTTGATTGTTAAAAAATTGGAAATGTTTGTGGGCCTCTTCACTTCATAACTTCATACATAATGGTTCATGATGATATTGCATTATAATACAATGAATAACATATCACTATATTTCAAGAATGAAGGGCTCATGAAATTGTTATTTTATGCAGAATTGAGAAACCTCATCACATGTATTAACATGGATAAGAGATTTTATTCTCAATAACATGGGTAATGTTTTGGTTTCATGATAGGGTCACATAATAATTCTTAAAATAGTGTTATATTTGAAGTAGATATCTAGTTCATGTATTTAATGAATCATCCATATTCATGGATATGTAAAACCCAAGGTAACAACATAATAAAAAATATTTTCAATATCTTATAAAATAATAATTAATGAAATAAAATGTTTAATCATATTTTAAAAGAGAATAAAATTGAACTTATTTTTTTAGGTTTACTCTTTCATTATAAAATATCTAGGATATTTTCTACACAACCTATACAAACGAATATTTGGTTGGGTCATCATCTAGAGAATTATGAACTTATTGAGAATGGGATACACTAGAGAGACTTTTAATATCATTGGGATTCATATTTAAGGGAATGAAAAACATACCTTACCAATAACTATTGAAGGTAATATAATTTTACATGTAAATTTTATTATTGTAATATCATGAAGTAAGATAAAAAATTCATCTAGTAGTTGAACATGCCTTAATATAATGTGATGTATTCTATTAAATTTAAATATCAGGTTAACACTTTGGGTCTGTGTTGGAAGTATAATGATACTATCAATTAAAGTCAGATGAAGAATTATTTTAGTAGGATATGAATGAAAGTGGAGTCTCCTTGTTAAAGAAATAATAGAATTTTTCTCTTTAGATATGGAAGAAATATATTTCTCTTTGTTGGTTTTGGGAGCATTTTAATAACTTTTTTAATAGCAATGAATCTCTAATCAGAGGGAATAACTAGTTTCAATATAGAGTATGATTTTTATCAAAACTATTAAATAATGTGTTATATTTTCCCCCTTGTTACTAATAAACAAAATATGGGATTGATAGATAATATTTATTGGATTTAATCCATAACATGTTTTTATAGTTTTTATTAAAAATAAAAGGAATTCTTAAAAACACACCACTAATTCTTACATACCCTCTCAATGTATTATTTTACATAATGTTCTATGATTGGAATGAGATGAAATGTTCCCATAAATGATACTTGAAGTATTCTAACAAATGAAAAATCATTATTCAATATAAATTTTATGTTTTCATTCTTTTATGTGAATAATTATAATTGTTGGAGGAATATGGTTGTTCCTTTTCTCCTACCACATGGCTAGGAATTGATATATACCACAATGGTAGGATTTCCACACATTTTTATGATTATTCCATTAGATAAGATAAAAAGAGAAATATGAATTTTGTTATTGAGGATCTAAATTCCATCTTGATGACATTATATGGGGAGTTCTTCAAAATTTCCTAGGGTCACAAGACTGCTAAGTATATCTAAGAAATAATGAAAAGATTTTATGAAGGTAATATCAAAGGCATGGAATAAAAAATATCTGTTTAGGAGGATAATGTATGAAGATAGGAAAATGACTATTGAAGAAACTATTGGTAAATATTTCCCTATAATGGATGAGATAAAGAGAAGAAATTGGGTATTTGGGGAGAAGCTAGATATTTCAATCATTTTCAAAAAATTGATTAGAAATGTTTTAGATCATTTTGAGTCAATGTTGTAATAATAGGTAGAAATATATTATATATCTCAAGATAAATTACATAACATTCTTAGAGGGTTTTAGATGAATAAATTTATAGTTTTAAAAATGAAACAAAATAAAATTATTTTTACATAATGAAGAATAAAAAATAAATAGAATAAGTTGATGAGAAATCTAAATATATATAAATAAATGTGTATAATGGTGAGTTCAAATAATTTCTACCCATATATCATATCATTTTATATAGTGAAATTAGAATATATATAGTAAGAAACTACCAAAATCGTTTATCAACGGTAGCTTTTGTGTTTATTTTAAAAAGATTAAAATGAATAATGTTGAATAATTATAATTACAATAAAAATCATGAGTAGAGATCTCATACATAGAAATGGGGTAAAAATAAAAAGAAACACAAAATTTGAAAGAAGATAAATATTAGTAGAATGCATAATAAAGATTCATCAACATGTTTTTATTTGTTTAACAATGTTTTTTTATTTTATAATGATAATATAACAAAAAATTAATGATGTAGAAGAAATGATTAATATTATGATAAAGTAACAAAAAATTATTTATTTCTATTAAAACAATTATAGATTTTAATGGGAAAGATTAAATATATCAAAAGAAAAAATAATCATGATGAAAAAACTAGAAATTATCTAATGTAAATAATGAGGAAATATTTCATGTCGATTTTGAAAATAATGAAATTATCAGCAAATATGTATCTTTTTTTAATGATATAAAAAAGTAAACATCAAAAATTAATGAGAATGATAAGATGATTTGTGATATTGATGAAAATTTAACAAGTACAAAAGAATTTAAGGAGAAAAAATAAATTTTTGTCATGGCCCTAAATCAGTTTAATAAATATATGAAATATTTAATCAAATTCCTGGAGAAAAGGTGAAAATTTTCACATGCTAGATATAATTCAGTAAATGTTCACTAAGATATTTTTCAAGATAGAAAGATCCACGACCATATTTTAAAAACATTTCTATACATAAAAATATTATTCTAAATGATGTTTATTGACTATTTAGTTTAAAAGAATAGAAGGATATGGTATGGATGAAATGATTATAATGATATGTTCCCTATACTATTAAAGGTAATAATAATCAATATAAATCCAATGTACTGTCATTTTATGATTATATATATATATTGAGGATGTTAATAGTGATTTCCTAGTTTTCTGGATAAATTAATTGAACTTTACTAAAAAATTTGAGGAATCTAATTATAATTCCACATTTATAAGAATATTTGTGGTATAAAAAATTTGGTGAATGTTTATCAGAATTTAATCATATATTGAAATATGATTATCCAAAATAAAGAGTATAAAGATGTCTTTTACAAAAGGAATATGTTCAAGGGAAATAATATGATAATAAAACTAATGGGAATCAGAAAAGGAATATGATTATAAAAAAATATTACTATTCTAATTTTGGCTGGATTTAACATCCTAGATTGGTAAGAAGCTCATAGTCTTTGATTTTTCTTGAGAAATCACGATGTGCCTCATAGTTCCATATTATTTAACATGTTCTCTAATACTAATTAAATTAATTAAGGGAGATTTTGAGTAATTCCAATAAAAAACATGAAGACATTATATATGATAGTTTCTACTAAATAAAACAAAATTAAGGGATAAAGTATCCTTTTGGGGGGATAAATGTTGTGAATAATATTCAATTTTACAAAATTCTAGTGAATGAGGAAATTCTAAAAAATTTGCAAACCCTAAAGATGTGGTATGAAAGTAAATATTATATTGATAATTATTTATTGCAATAAAAATAAAAATAAATAGGATGTTCTTGGTTAATTATGTGATGAGGAAAAGTTTGAGTTATTTATTTCCACATGAAATTTCATATATATTTTTGGATGTGTGTGTGATTTTTCATTTTTGGAAATATTAAATTATTAAAATCCCAATAAACCGAGGATTGAAATTTTTTAAGAATGATATAAAATTAATAGTAATTATATATATATTATACATAAATTCTCATAATTTTCCTTTTTCAACAAAATTTTTTCCCAAGAACATTTAGAGTTTATTTACTATAGTCTTTTTGTAAAAAAACATGTGATATCAACTCACTCTTAAAAGCGGTAAAGAAAAAATATTTATGTGAGGAAAAAATGTTATTCTTTACATTAATAAGATGAAAATCCACCCCACCCCCACATTATCCTTTTCATTTTACTTTATAGTGTGGTTATATTTTTTTATAAAACTTATTAAATTTTCAAATTATGGAGAGATATTGAAAGAAAATTAGAGGGGAACAATATTGGGCCATATATTTAATTTCATATCAATTATTTTTTAATATAAATATTGTGTTTTTTATGATAAGTTTAATTTCATAGAGAATTGTTATAGAATAAATTTATGTAATAGTATTTTATGCTTGGGTAATTCTAAATGAAATGTGATTATTGACAGATCAAATGTTCAAGGTCAAAGAAATATTCTATGGACAATAAAATATTTTCAAAAGTAACAACACATTCATTGAGTGAAGAATAATTAACCGAGATAACTAAATATAATATATTTAATGATAATTAGTTTGTTGAAGAATTTAAACAAATGATCATGAAATATAAATATTATTTCATTTTTGATTAAATATTCCTTGAAGAATGCATATTATTTCATGGAGAATAAGATTGAGAATTTGGTCTCTTTATAATATTTTTATTCATTGAATTATTTTATGGCTACAAAATTTTCCTTTTGAAAAAAATTAAAGCAAACTTGTACATTTAAAAATTGGTTACGACATAAACCACAGATGAGCAAATGATGGGTCAATCCCATGGGATATCCTATATGAAATGCCTACATTGTGGTGATATTATTCAAGAAGTCCTTAAATATTCCAACATTAGTGTCAAATTCTATGTGCATGGTCCTGGATAGGCTCATGTGCTATGGTTTATTAATGTGTTGATCCCCCAATTCAATGGAAAAAGATTATGAAAAACTTATAATAAAAAATGATATCTCAACCAGTTTCATGTTTGGTGTGGGATAACATATGGTTAAGACAATATTTATACACCTTAATAATTTAAAAAAAATCAAGGGACATCCAAAGATATCAATGAGAATTTTTATATAATCATAATGATCATCTTCTACCTCCAAATACAACCATGTGTTACTATTTTCATGTGTAGTTATCTAAACCATTTCCAATAAAATCCAAGGGCTTATTTATTACTTCTAGTTCCATATTGTGAGGAGATGAGATGATAGAAATCCATTCCCGAAATATTCATTTTTTATGAACTCTGTTATTTGAATAATTTACCATTGACATATTCACAATAATTATAATATGTGGTATCATAATAAACGATGTTTTTGGGCTTCAAAACAGAGAAACACATAATCATCACTGTATTCCAATGAGGATTTCACGCCTAAGTGAAGAAACCATCGTTTTCATTGTATCAAAATAAAAAATTTAGTTTTCAAAAAAACATATAATGTATATAAATGTAGTGAAATGAAAAAATATTGTTCCTTAAATAAATACTGATATTTCTTATTAATCGGCTTAATGGTAGTGTACATCATGATTGGTTATTATAATAAATATCGAGTCACCAGGCCAAGATGAGTTGAATCTGACCAAGAGAGGATCTTGTTTCAAAATAAACACTACAAAACAAATGCTTCAGTCTTGCAATATGGTGTCTAATAAAAACATTTTATTATGTGAGAAACAGAAAAAAAATATCACTATTTACATGAGAAATATTAAATTAAAAAACGTGGAAGAGCCTATTCGTTGATGTAGTACATTCAATCTCACTATGAATGAGAAGGCTCACAAAAATGTTTAAATTTCATGAATAAATGTGTGAATATGTTCTTGATCATCATATTAATTAATTATTCTAAGACATTATATGATGCAAAACAATCATGACGTTTTTGATTTTATGAATGGTCTTGTACTCATTCTGGCGGTGGTGATTTACCCAAAGAAGAAATGTGGGATGTGTATTAAATGCATGAATATGTAAAAAATAAGTATAAATATATTCCAAATAATAAATTTTGTTTAACATAAATCAATAAATATAAAAAATAATATGTTCTATGATTTTGAAAGAGATGAGAAGTGGACTGATTTGTTGATGATAAATCATATATAAAATACTTTCATGGATATTTTCATCCACAAATGAACACATCTATGTGAGGCTGAGTTATCATTAGGATAATAAAGAATAACTTGATACATTATTCTACAAAAGATACTGGTCATTTATAGGTGATCATTATTTATTGAGAAAGACTAATTGACCTAAAAATTGAATATTAAAGGTTTTATGAATTGAACATGAGAATGTAAGATCATGTCTCCTCATGGATGAATATCTAAAAAACATGCTATAGTGGATCATGCATTAAATTAGGTATATTTATTTAAAATTGTCCCCTGGGATGGGTAAGTGTTTAAAATTCTCTAAGAGTATAGGGAGTATCTTAGTTAGAGTAGGATGAAGAATTTAGTTTTTATACATATAAGAAAAAATACTCTCTCAATTGTTGTCCAAGATATTGATTTTCATTTAGATCTTGAAGATTGAGAAGTATCTCAATTGGTACTAGGATAATTTTAATCAATTTTTTGATATTTACGTATCAATAACTATTATTGTATCTTATTGTAGAAAGGATTAGGATTTCTATTGATAAATCAAAAACAAATATTCTTATCTATATATTATTATAACTATACATGATGGGATATTGGGAGAAAATGTTGAGTGGATTTTGAAAATTATGAATTTCTATTTGTATAATTATTATTAAATGGATTTAGAAAAAACAATTCACCCATACCCAATTATTAGTTAATCCAACATTGGGCTCGACACATATTAATTTATGTTATGACTTCATTGGGTTAATATTTGTTTTTGGATTTGTTCAAGTGGAGTTTAGATCAATTATGAGTTTGAGGAAAAAAATTTCTATTTTGTTTCATAGATTCCAATTTGTTCACTCATTTTTCTAAGATGTTATGTTGGGTCAATTTTTATGTTGTTATTCTTAATGGTTACCATAATTTCTCATTCATGGTGTAGAAATTGGTATTGGGTTTGTCGTTTACTCGTTTGGATGTGGGGTAACAGGGGTGAATGCAAGCTTGGATATAATTTTGGTTATAATAATGTTTAGACATTATGTTCCACATATCTAATTATCCATAAATAATTAATATTGGAATATATTATATTTTTTAGACCTTAGATCAGTCATATTATACTCATAACCCTATGGATAAATCTTTTTTTATTTGATCTATATTATCCAGGCTTGTTCTTGGTCAATGGTTTAGGGAAACCATGTATTTGGTTATCTAATATTATATTTTACTATTATGTTTATAATTTTAGTTATTTATTTTATTATTTGTAGTCTATTTTAGGGATTGGATGTTTTGAATAATCATTTTTAAATACAACATGATTATTTATGAAATGTGGTGGTTCAGTGATGTCCTCTACCAACACCATGGTGTAATATTTTTTTTAGAAATATATTAAGTGGATGGGTATAATGATGGAAATAATAGATAGATATATATATGATTATTATGTAATGATATGGATTAGTAAAAAGTAAATATAGAACCATTACAATAACCAATCATCATTATGGGAATGATATCATTAGACATGTTTATTTATGACCTACCGTCGTCACGATGCCATGAAATTAATTTTCTATATTCACAAGTGAAGAATTATTATAAAAATGTATATAATAAATAAATTTATAATATATCATCTTAATATAACTATTTATAAAATAAAAAAAATTCATATGAACAAGAACCATGACATACGAGAAAAAACATGCATAGAAATATGAAGCAGTTAACACCTGAAACTAGGGTAATAATGAAATATTATTAACAAAAGGTGGATAATATGATATAATAAGATCGTATATGATATCATTAATATTAACCTGGTTCAAAAATAAATTAATAACATGATAAATCCAATATAAATAATGTTAAATCATGTTCTTGTAAAAGGATGTACAATATAGGGTCAATCCTTCTCATTATTACTTCCATGAGAAATATGTCAAATAGACAACATATTTCGTTTCTGTGCTAGATATACCACCCTTTTAAATATTATATCATTGTTTTTTATGTCTTCACGTTATATTATGTTTAATATTAAATGATATTTTACATAAGGAATATTATTCTACTTATTACATAGCGGTGGGGTTTATTTCAAAATCTCATCCTTATTCGATATTGTTTATGTATTGATCTCTTCTAAAGAATATTTAATTTCTATACAGATGTTTAAAAAAATAAAAACATAATTTTAAAATTCTACAAAAATAATTTATTATAATATTAAGAAATTTTTTTTACATTTCGATAAATTTTTCAAAGTGTTTTCTCTTATCATTTTTCAAAATTATATTTTATTATATTTTATAAAAAATATTGAAAATAAATTTTTTTAACATTTACATCTGGAATGAAATTAATCACTTTAATGATGAACTTCGAATGAAATTATTCATTTACAATTTTATGATATTCTTTATAATGAAATTGATTTCATTATTTTGTGTCCATTTTTATGATTTTATAAAATTATTTTTATTTTAAAAAACAACATTTTCCTCGTGAAATATTCCAGTAATCCCTTTAATGTATTTTCTAATTTGTGAGCATATTTAATGAATTTTTTGTTGAGGATGTTCCTCAATGATAAAATTACTCATATTTATTCTGTTGGTTAGCGATTTTTAAGTGGAAAATATACATAATTATAATTCTTTTACCGAATAATGATATATTATGATAAAGAAAATTATTTAGGAGTTAAATATATTATTTTAATTATGCGGAATGATTTAATCATTATATAATTGGAGGGATATATATATATCTAAACCCTGCATGCATTGATAGGTACTCTGAGATGAATAATTTGGCCAAACCTAATAGGTTTTCTACAATTAGTTTGAAATTGTCTTTTCGATTGTCTTGAAAATAGAGATAATATTGGCCAATAGAAATTGATTTTTACCCACTAGTTTTAAAAAAATTCTTGAAGGATTGGATAATAAAGGTATTTTTTTCCTATGAAACAACACCTAAAATAATTAATCCATTCATTCATTAACATTAAATTTTTTATTTGTTTGGGAAAGTTTCTATATTATATTATATATTGATAAATTTTTTTCTCAGTTTAATGATTAAATGGAATGTGTTTTAAATATTTACCTTGGAGTATTTATTATATTAATTGATTTTAAATAAATTATGATTAGTATATACATTACTGAGACTTTTATTTTACCATTGGTATTTTAGTTTCCCTAGGAATCCATGAAGTGTACTATGAATATTACTCATGGATATGTTAGGGGGAATGATGTTATTAACAAAAAAAATATCAGGTAATTTTTGTTTTCAAATGTGTCATGAAAATCATGTTTGTATCTGGTTTAATAAGACTAAAAACGGTTTTACATTCATGTTGTGACTCTTTTATCATATTCTAATGAAATAATATATCCCTCAAGATCTAGGATACAAGGGTCTAGGACATAATTTATTTATCAGAAAAAGTATAGTAGAATCATTTGGAACATGATTTAGGATACCATATATTATGTAATATAAGAATGTGATTGACTTCGTAGAAAAGTATATGAATTTGATATCATCTTATATATTTGGTATTGGCCATGTATATCGAAGTGTAAACTAACGAACACATATATTGAGAAGAAAATTTCATGAATTTGACATCCTATAATTGATTCTTCATGATTATATCACTATGATTTGTGCTAATCACACTGTGATTTGGGTTTTAGTTAATGGTGAGAATCAGAATGTAATCTATTAACTACGAATGTGATAGAAAATGTCTCTTTTATAATCCAAATTGAATGATGACTGTAGTAAAATATATTCTTATTATTTAAAATCCTTTTTTAGGATATTTAGTTAACAACATGCACATTTACGAACTCCTATATGAACTAAATAATAAAAGGGTAGTGCTATCTAGGTGCTCAACAAGTAAATATCATTGTAGAATGAAGATTATGTTTCCAATATATTGATAATATGAGAAGGAACACCCAATATAACTTCTTAGTGGAACATTAAGATATTTATGGTTCATAAAGGAAGTAAAAATGTAAGTTAATTAAAAGGACAAATGAACTGTTTTGAAAATTGGAATGCAAAAGGAATTATAGGTAGGTGAAACTTTTAAATTCTGAAAATTTGAGCATAGTTAAAACCAAATTCATTGGTGGAAACCTCCGGAACATAAGTTTCCAGGATATTAGAGCAATGTTTATACTGCTGATGATGAGGAATCTATAAATGAAAAATTAAAGGAATGTGTTATTAATGAAAAATATGATGAAGAAAAATTAACGATTTAAAAATGATGTAGCATTAATAAGGTTATTGTGTATTTGGATACAAGAAATATTTTATGAAAAATTATTTGGTTATATGAATCATGATATATATAAGGATTGTTCTATAGTAGTTCTTTATTAAGGATTTTGGAGCAAGTAACGAATAGTACTAGTAACCAAGGAATGTGATTCTATTGTATGATTATATTTATTAAAAAACAATATTTGTGGAAGATGAAACGATATATGTTCCCAATTATATAGAATGGATTATGTGATAGTATGTGTGATCAAGTAATTTCAATGTAATTTTAATGATTATGTAGATAAAGATATGTTTTTATTTATGGGATATATTCCAAAACATAAAATTTTATTATTAAAAGATTTAAATTTATAATTTTTATATACAGGTGACCAAGGTATTCATATATTTAGTATGTGATAATAATAGATACATTATTTTGGGAAATATAATTTTAAGTGTCCTTCCATCGATATTTTTGGACATTGAATTGGGGAAATATATCTTGGATAATCCTTTACTTCTTATGCAATAGATTAAGTAGAAAATTGTATATTATTGTCTATTGATAAAATATTATATTCATTTTGGTTTCCGTAAACATTTAATAGACTAATTAATTTCTTTTGGATATTATGAATCATTAATGTTCTTCAAGCATAAAAATGATACATAAATATAAAATTCCTAGTGTAATAAATGAAGTTCAAGTAGATCTAAGAACAAATAAAGGATGAGATTATGATTATGAAATTAAAAAAATTATATATGTTATTACGTGTAGATTAAATGAATCATCATACTCTAGGAAATTTTGTTTGAAAAACATTATCTGATTTCATTTCATTTTGAGTAATCTATTTCTTTTTACTTTATGAATGAGTTATGTTGTTTATGATTAGCATTATAGTGAACAAGTTACATATCAATATTTATCAGAACATAGTAGTTATATTTATCTTTTATGTCCACATTTTCAATTCCCACGAGTTTTCTCATATACGTAGTCATTGTTTTATAGCCACTATCAAATCTCCTATTACTAATATTTAAGAGAAAGATTTATATAAAATTTTTATGATGTGGGTTTCCCTGAAAAGAATCTTCACATATCAACCATTGATTTTTAAGGTGAAATTTTAAATTTATAGGATTAAATGTATTGAATGGGTTGAGATGTTAACACCCAAATATTTTTAAATAGTAATATTTTTATATTTAATATCTTAAATAGCTTAGTTTTCACCAAACACCAAACATAAATGAATAATGATGTATTATTATGAGATTATTATATTAAAGAAGTTAAAATTTCACCAATAAATACTACTATCAAAATTATAAAATACATTTTTTTTAAAAAAATTCGGAATTTAATAATTTATTCTTCATGAATAATTTCAATAATCATTTGTAAAATTAATTTTTTAATAAAAAATGTTTTTCTTTTGTTTTTTATAATTATTATAATCAATTTAGGAATAATCTATAAATTTGGTTTTATAAAACTGTTATAATTTTTCAAATTTTCATTAGAAAATTTTCTAATGGTGAATTTTTGAATGGTTTCAGAAATAATTGTTTTCTAGTGATTTGTGATAAATAAATTTATTTATAAAATTTCCATTTTAATTTTATTAACAAGTCCTATTTTGATTTTATTTTTATATCAATTTTTGATTACTAAATTTTATTTATAAATAATAATATAAATTTTTTTTAAAAAATATTTATACCTTATATTGGAATAAGTAAATTTTAGGCCTAATAATTATTTTTTTAAAATATCATTTTTCTTAACATTTCACTATATTATTATAAATTAATTTCTAAAACCATTAATTTTTTAATTTTACAAATTCTATTACATATTATATTTCACAAGGGTAAAATTTATGAAGATTTTACAATTTATATTTAACAAATATGAATAGTAACCTTCATAATTTTTGTTACCCTGATAAAGGGTAAACTGAGAAATTTAAATTAAAAATAAAATTATACAGACTAGAAAATGAACCGGTCACTTGGAAGTATTTTATTTCAGGATTTAATTTCATCAATAATAAATTTTGGTTTTGTGATATGATCATTTATGACCTTTTGTATGATGATATTATATTTATAATATTTCATTTAATTAAATTTCAATGATTTCACATTTATATTTTTAAAAAATATTATTTTTTAGTAAGGTTCCTTCCAGAAATTGCATTTGATGATATTTAAAAAAATTATTTTATTCAATGATATTAAATTACTAAAAATATGAAACATGTCAAACTGGTTGTAATAAGGTTAAACTATCAGAAATTAATCCTTTTCATGTCATTTCAATTATATAATATCTATATTTACACTTGAATACTAAAAATCATTATTTTCATTGTAAGAGTTGGATGAATAAAATAAATGTTAAAACCAAAAGATAAGTGTTAAAATTTAACCAAAACGTGTCTATAAATAATTTTATGAGATAATTTACACCCAAAAACCACTAATATACTTAAAAAATTCTTTTTGGATCCATATTTAATTTAAAATTAATTTTAATTTTGTTAATATTCTAATAGGTTTAAAACGTTATGCTCACCTAAATTATAAAAGGTAAATATTTCTCTTACTTTTTCACACCACATAGATCCATATAGCTCATCCAATCCCCGAAAATTTCTATTCGAAAAAATATTTTTAAAATTATTGCAGTTATTACTCTTCAAAATACCTACCTTGGGTCTTCTAGGAGATATTTTAAAGGAAGTTCATCAATGAAGAAGTAAACATCTTTACTGACACTTTCAGGTTTATTTCATCTCTAACATCCTTTTGTTGTTTTTTCCCTTGAAATGTAAAATATACAGTATCATGACTAGTATTATATGCTATAATAATTATGGTACAACCATATTCCATCTTTCATATATCTTATGAAAAACAAATTCACTGTGTTTGTTTATATACGAGTTCCATTTCCACATCATAGTTTGATTTTGTTATCAGAACCCCAATTATTTGATGGGTATAATAATAGAAATAAAAGAAATATATGATGATGATTTTCTAATATGGACTCTTTAATGATTAATATGTCATCTTATTTCTTACCCTTTCACCATTATAAATATGATATAGTCTCTTGTGCATACATACATCCTACCATCTCCACGACAAGATGTTATTCTGATTCCATGATCATTATTCAATGATGATTATGAAAATCATCATAACGAATAAATATGATGTAAATTATTATAATATATTTATAGAAATGTTATATTTATATCTTATTCACATGAACTGGGATATATGTGACAAAACATGAATAGAAAAAATGAAGAATTTAATAACTGATACAAGGGTAATAAAGAAATATTATTGAAAAATGGGTGATAATATGATATACAATAATGATATATGATACCAAAAATATGAAAATGGTTATATTATAAATTAAAAAAATTCATGAAACCATTACGCATATGTTTAATGTACGTTCTACTAAAGGAGATTCAAAGGTACAATGCCATATTCATTTTACTTCATCTATAGAGATGTAATATTCACAACCTATTTATTTTTTTGTGTATCATATACTTACAATTGATATATTATATAATGAATATCATTATATTAAATGAATATGATGTTTTAGTTGAATATGATTCATTCATGCAGAAAAAAATTCAACAATTTTAAATATATTTATGGTTTTTTCAAAATCATAACATTATTCAAGATTGACTAATTCTAAGTCGCAACAAATGATTTTTTATTCTCATGTTTTATAAATAAATGTAATAATTTTTTTTAAAATTATTGAATGATTTTTTATTGTTCATATTACACCTATTGTTTTTTTAGATGAAAATTTAAAAGGAATTTAACGGTTGTTTTCCAAAATTATGTTTTTGGATTTTCATATAAATGTTTGAAAGGTCAAATTTTGAAATTTTAATGAATGAAAATAATTTCTTAACCTGATGAATATTTAATTACTCAAGTCATCTTTAAATCTTTTTTTGGATTATCTTCATATAAAATGATATTTTTATTATGTTGAAATTTATTAAATTGAAAAAAAATGTAAAGAAAAAAAATGTAATTTTCTTTAGGAAAAATTACATTAGTAACTTTAATGTATATTGATATATGGAAATATCCTTTTTGAATTTTCTTTTCAGGATATACTATAATGATACCATTTATAATATTTTTTGGATCTGTTTATTATTTTTATTCTAGGGGAAATATTAATAAATATGTATATTTAACTCAATGCTAATTTTTTGTTATAAATAACAGTTTTTATGAATTAAATAAATTATTTGATATATGAGGACTAATTTGTAAAATAAATAATGGGTAAAAACGATATTTATAAATCTCATTGAGTCATCCGTATCTCTCATTAGAAAAATCATTTGGAAAAACATAATCAGGTTGTACCGAGTGGTTTAAAACCTTTTTTTAGAAGTTTTGAATAGAAGAGATAATGTTGGAAAACTAAATTAGTTTATACCCATTAGTTTTAAACCATCTAATGAAAGGTCTTGATGGAAAATTTATAATGTTACATGGAAGTGGGACATCCAATAAATAATTTTTCCCTTCCATAATATTTTTTTTATTATTATAACGCCCCGACCGTAGTTACCCAGAGTCGGTGCATTTTTGCATAACATTTACATGATCACAAAAGGTCAAGTCTCGAAAGACCGATTAGTTTTGTAGCCTTGGAATAACTATAAACATTCATAAAGTTTAAATTACATCATAATGTAAAAACTACAACAACATATTGTCTCCACACTCATATCCCCACAGACTATCCCTGCAGGCCAGTCATAAAATACTTCTTCACATCCTGGGATAAATAAAACATAGAAAGTGGTGAGCTCAAATTCACAATAAAGATAACAATATAGAGGAAACTTTCATAAATAAGCATAAACATTTAAGGAAATGTATAACTAAACCAAAACCCTTTTAAACATAAACTTCAGTATAATATGGAAAAAAAATAAAATGAAATAATTCCATTTACTTATTCACATGGATATTCTACTAGTCGACTAATCACATGAAATATCAATAAACATTTTCTTAATGATGAGATGCATAATGCCAGAATATCAAACCACATAGTCAAGGCCTTGTACCAAGACTAAAAATAAGAATTTGTCAATGCCTTGTGCCAAGACAATAGTTTGGCTCATGAAACCTTCTGATCCATCGAGGAGCTATAGCCGGCTCCACTCGTCAGTTATTAAGTCCAATTCATTCTTCATATGAACAGGTTTAAACATAACATCAACATTCCTATTAAAATTAGCATACGAAATTTCAATACTTTATTCATAAACCATGAATTTTATAAAAATAACACATCTATAGTCAAACATATCCCAAAACCATCAATATTATATGAATGTTTTGTATCAAAACTAATCAACTTCAAATAAGATTAAAATCCATCAAAGGATGTTGACATAGATGAAATAGAAACTATTTGAGATAAATAACTCTTTTTTAAAATCATTTAAAAGAAACATAATTATAAAATAAAACCTTTACTTTAAAAATATTCTTATATTCTTTTAAGGGAAGATTTGATGATTTTATAACGGCAGAAAATAGCCTTACCCTCAGTATAAGTTAAAAAATATAGTCTTACATTATTTTTGTCGAAAAGGTTAAAAACGACCTTGTATCAAAAGCGACGGAAATATTCCATTATAAAAATATTATAAAAATCAACACAGGTATAAATAACTTTACCCCATAGTCTAAAAAATATTATGAATTATTTGAAATACATTTTTAAGAAACATGGATGTGGATGATAAAGAGGTCCCAGTAGATAATTACGTATAAACAACCTCAGATAATGAAGAGATTGTGAAATAAACCCTTACCATGTACTTTTTCTTTGGTTGATTGTAGTTTAACCTAATGTATAATGGTGAAATAGTTGTTATTAAATAATTAAATAATCATATACATTAATATGATATCATATATGATCTTTTAATATTTCTTTGTTAATAATATCATAATATTATCATCGTTTCAGGTGTTCACTTACTCGTTTTATTTTATATGTTTTGTTACATAAGCCATGTTTGTTATCCATAGGTTTTATCTTATTCATATAAAGAATTATATAATGTCCTTAAGCATTATTTTTAATCATCACATGAAAAATATTCTTGAATGGATACGATGGAGAATGAATGTTAACACGTTCGTGGAGATGGTAGTCCGTACGTACGCACGAGCGACAATATAAATTTTTGGATATTAAAATAATACATAATTGGATGGTGTATCATTTATAAATAATCATTATAATGTTATATTTATTATTTAATTCAATGACACATCATTATCATACCCATAAAAATAATAATGTTTTGAATGACAATTACACCATGACATGGAGACGGTAAGCCGTACATATGCACGTATGGTGACATGTCATTCAATGGATGGATAGAATACTAGAATTGGTTGTACCATTTTTATAATAATATCACAGTATATAGAATATAATGGATTTATTATTTTAGAATGGAAATAACAATGAATGAATAAGGTGAAGAAGAAAGGAGCTTCAAAGAGGGTGGTGAAAACATTACCTCTTCTTTGGATTCTTCCTTTTGATTTGATCAAAATGGATCCTTAGGGTAGCTTTCTGATCAAAATAAGGCCTCTAGGATGATTTGATGGAATTTGAGAGAATATTTGGGCTGGGTTGGCCAAGCCAAAAGGCTTTTATGGTATGAATTTGAGCGAAGGGGGAGTGACCTTTTATAAGAGTGTCCAGGGGAACCTTTGGAAAATCAAGAAATATTATTTTATAATAAATTCATATTCAGTTTCTAATGGCTCCAAAGTGGATTATTTAATTTTTAAGGTGGGGATAGGTGTAAAACCACTCAACCAGTAGATTTTAGACAGGTTTGGGTTACAATATTAACTTTATCATTTTGATTTAACTCTTAGTTAAATAGTTTGACATTTACCATGTCTCTATTTATTTGTATATTATATAGTTAATAAACATACTATATAGTTCCAAGCGACCCACAAGTGGTCCATTATTGATAAAACTATCATTTTATAAGCCCTATGGACAATACATAGATATTTAGCAATAGAATATGAATTAATAATATAATATTTGTTTTAAAAACTATTTTATGTCAATTTTGACACTATTTGGTATTTTGTTTTGGATAAATTCATAATAAGATTATTGCATCGAAACAAATTAATATAACCAACCCTAATATGTTATATTGACCAAGAAAATTATTGGAATTCATAAAATGTCTCAAATTACATTTATTCTGATATTTATAATATCATTTATTTTAATATTTCATTAATTAGGTAATTACTGCATCACCATTATGTCATAAATAAATTAAATTATTAAATGGCTAAAAATTATTAATAAAATACAATTATATAGGAAATATTTTTTGGATTTCTAATTAATATTTATAATCAAATTTATCTTATGTATAACCCCATATTAATTTTTTTTATTAATTAAACTATGATTTTATCTCTTTTAACTCTTCCTTGAATTAAATAAAAATAAATGTCCTAATCTAATCCAAGTAGACCAAAAAGGGTCATATTTTATTACTAACATTGTTTTTTGTCAAATTATACTTATCCAATAGAATTAGTACATGTGTTAGGGTAACAATAATATCATTTTTACCCTTAATTACCCTATTTACTTTTAACCGTGATAAATAAAAGTAAAACGATAATATACACCAAAAGATATTTTTATCCTATTGAACCACATATTAATCCTTGATATTAAAATTTCCTATCAGATTTTAGAAATTCCACTCATAGAAGAGGTAAAATTAACATTTATGTGAATTTGAAAATTCTACTAGGAGATGGATAAAAGACGGTTAAAAGTTCAATAAAATTTTAATATATATGAAATTATTATTAACCAAATCCAATTATTTACATTGAAAGTATATAAGTATTATGTATCTATTTTGACATAAAATAAATTTAAATAAAATAAATAAATTTTTAAATAAATTTTTTTTTTAAACTATAACTCAGTGTTTTTTCACTATTCATCTAAAATTGAAAGTTTTCAGAAAAATACCAAAAATTCACCCTAGGATAATTTCGAGATTCCGAATCCAAAGATATAGTTAAAAATGAATGATAAAATTTATAAAATTTCAAAAATTGGGAATTACTATTCATAACAGTTAATTTGATTGGTTGTGGTGTGTGTTAGAACTCGAAGTTGCGTACAACACACGCTACTGTATTATTCAAAGAGAAGTGTACTATGGAAGCATGGGGTGTTACATTATCCCCTCCTTCAAATAATTTTATCCTCGAAATTTCTAAAATATTACTGCATAAAAATACTCTGGTGGTTTATTCATCGTAAGTTCCTCAGGTTCCCACATTGCCGCTTCCATCTTATGGTTTCTCCATAAAACATTCACCAGACGAGTCGTCCAGTTTCTCAGCACTTGTTCTCTGGTATCAATATTCTTGACAGGCTATTCGCAATAACATAGACCAGGTTCCAGTTCTAAATCCTCATTGTTGGGTACATGCGTTGGATCATGCATGTATTTTCTCAATAGTGATATGTGGAACACATCATGAACTTCGGAGAGATTTTCCAGCATTGCCAAACTGTAAGCTACAACCCCAATTCGTTATATAATTTCCAAAGGTCTGATGTACCTGGGACTCAATTTATCCTTCTTACTGAAATGCATAACTCCCTTACATGTAGATACCTTCAAGAAAACATCATCTCTTACCTAAAATTCCAAATCCTTCCTTCGGTTATCGGCATAGATCTTCTGCCTACTTTGTTATGGTTTGATTTTGTTTTGGATTGAATTCACCATTTCCATTGTTTTCTCCACTAGTTCTAGGCCTAATAGTTTTCTTTCACCAACGTCATCCCAACAGGATGGTGTTCACTATATCTTTCCGAAAACACTTCATATGGTGCAATCAGAATACTTGAATGGAATCTATTGTTATAGGAAAATTCTACCAAAGGTAAATATTGATCCAACATACCCTGAAAGTCAAGTGAGAAAGATCTCAACATGTCTTCTAAGGTTTGAATAGTCTGTTCTGATTGTCCATCAGTTTGGGGGTGGAATGTAGTGCTTAAATGAAGTTCAGTATCCATTGTCATCTGAAGACTTTTCCAGAATCTTGATGTGAAATGTGGATCACGATCAGAAATAATCGATATGGGTACTCCATGAAGTCTCAAAACATCATTAATTTATTGTCTTTCTAGTCGTTCAAGTGGTAATTCCTCCCTTATAGCAAGAAAATGTGCTGACTTGGTAAGACAATCATCAATGACCCATATTGCATCATTCTTTCTAGGAGTCTTTGGTAGTCCCATGAAAAATTCCTTCGTGATATTATCCCATTTCCAATCAGGTATATGAAGAGGTTGCATGAATTCTCCAGGTTGTTGCCTTCTAGCTTTTTATTGTTAACAAACCCTAAATCATGAATCAGAATCAGAAATCTCCCTATTCATGTTGTCCCACCAAAAAAGTTACTTCAAATCATTATACATTTTGTTTCTCCAAGGGTGTATGTAGAAATTGGAACTATGAGCATCATCGAACAATTTTATTTTTAGATCAGTTATATCCTAAACACAATGTCTCTTTCCAAATTTCAAAATTCCATCTTCATACACAAATTCATTCAATCTCCCCTCATTTAAAGCTTTAATATTCGTTTTAAATTCATTATCATCAGTCTGAGAACTCATTATCCTTTCTAGTAAGGATGGTTATACAACTATTTTAAAAAGTATTGATGTTACCATTCCCATGGTTATTCCCATATCCAAATTTACAAGATACATGAAAATAGGATCCCTCTTAACTCTCATATTGTTAAAAACTCCATGATCCTTTCTGCTCAAAGCATCTTCCACCTTATTTTCTTTCCCAGAGTGGTAGTGTATCATCAAATCATAATCCTTGAGTAGTTCAAGAAATCTCCATTGCCTCATGTTGGGTTATTTCTGTGAGAAAATGTACTTCAAACTCTTTTGATCAGTATAAATCTCACATTTTTCACCATAGAGATTGTGTCTCCAAATCCTTAAAGAATTGATTACAGCTGCTAACTCAAGATCATGAGTATGATAGTTTTTCTCAATATTTTTTAGCTGTCGTGATGCATAGGCAATAAACATATCATTCTACATAAGGTCACAACCAAGTCTTTTCTTCTATGCATCACTATAAATAACGAACCAATAATTCCCTGATGGTAGAGTCAATATACGATAAATTACTAATCTTCTATTCATTTATTAAAAACATTCTTCACACTATTTTTCCCAAACAAATTTAACCCCTTTATGTGTGAGCTTTGTAAATGGGTAAGCCAATTGGGAAAAAGTTTGGAGGAAACGTCGATAATAAACTTCTAAACCAGTAAAACTATGTACCTCAGTTATACATGTTGGTGGTGGCCATTCATTGATTGCCTTGTTCTTAGAAGGATCAGTAGAGATTCCATCGTTGGAGACAATACGGCCAAGAAAAGAGTCTCATGAAGCCAGAATTCACACTTATTAAACTCCCAATATAATTCATGTCTTCTAAGAGTCTTCAAGATAATGCACAAGTTATTTTCATGATCTTCATAGCTTTTGGAGTATTCCAATATATCATCAATAAATACCCCCACAAAATAATCGATATATTCCTTGAAAACTCTATTCATTAGATCCATGAATAGAGTGTGCAATAGTCAATCCAGAAGGAATTACTGTAAACTCGTAATGCCCATACATAGTACGAAATGATGTCTTCGGAATGTCTTCCTTCATCACACACAACTGATGGTATCCAGATCGAAGGTAAATCTTTGAAAAGTATTGACCTCCAGGCAGCTCGTCAAACAAATCATCAATGCAAGGTAGGGGATACATGGTCTTTATTGTTATAGCATCGATCCCCCTGTAGTCAATACATAACCTCATTGATCCATCATTATTCTTAACAAAAAGGAAAGGGGATCCCCATGGAGAAACAGTAGGGAAAATAAATCCTTTATTAGGCAATTCCTCTAGTTTTTTCTTTAGTTCAACTAATTCCATAGTGGACATTCTATAAGGGGTCTTCGATATAGGCCTTGAACTAGGAATTAAATCAATGAAAAAATCAATTTCTCATTTTGGAGGATGTCCAAGTAAATCATCCTGAAACACATCTACATATTCTTTCACAATAGGAACATACTATATTTGAACATTCCTTTCCTTACCAACAGTTATTTCATTCTCTTCCTCCCCAAAAATTTAATTTAGTTGAGCTAATGGGGGTGGATCTTGGTAAGAATCAGGTGGCGATGATTCTACTCTAAATATTAGGTGTTCTTTATCATCATCATCAAAAATTGGATCCTCCTTCTTCTTATAATAAATTTTCGCATCATGGTCCGAAATCCCATCCATATAGAGGCTTATATCTAATTCAATCATGGGTTTGACGATGAGATCAACAAACAATGAACAATTATATGCCCTATTGGGAACAGATCCACAGAACTTTGTAGCAATGATACTTCCCTTAGAAGTTTTAACTAACATCTCCCTTGTTAAATCAAATAGGAAATATCTAATTTTCATATCAAAATGGGAAGATATAAAAAAAATCAATGATCCAGATTCAAATAAAGCATTGGCTAAACTTAAGGAAACCATTAAATTACCTTCCACCACGTCATTTGGAGCTTCAACCTCAGCAGTAGTGATAACATAATATTGGCCTTGATCCCTTGGACTTTTTTGAGGTAAGTTCCCATGATGATTAGGAAATTATTTCTCATAATGTCCAATCTCTCTATAGTTGTAGCATTGAATATCGTAATCTTCTTTCTTCTCCTTTCAATCCTGAGCTTGGTGGCCTTTTTCACCACACATGTAACAGACTCCCATTCATTTAAAGCCAGTGCAGTGGGGTTTCATCCCACATTTACTGCAGGATGGATATTCATCTTTTCACGTCATCCCCTTATTTCCATTTCCATAGTGATCAGCAGATCTCTTATTATTTTTCTTTGCTTTAAAGTCATAAGACTTAGAGAATTATTTTTCTGTCTTGATAGCGCATGAGACAATATCTTCATTCAAAGAGAAGGATTGTGAGACTAATTCTCGACGGAAAAATGGTTTTAACCCATCAATGAAATGATGAATCATAATTATTGTGTTACGTATATAATATTATTCATACCTCGCTAACCTTGTAAAGTTATCCCAATATATTTCTACATTCTCGTCCTCCTTTTGCCTCAGCCTCATAAATTTCCTTTCCATATATGCTCGATGCTCTCAATGAAAGTATTTTTCGATGAAAATCTCTTTGAACTCCTTCCATTCCATATTTTATTCTTTATCATCTTCCTTCGTGTTTTGAATCAATGACCACCATTGATCCGCATCTCTAGTGAGGCGGTAAACTGCCATGATAACTTTTTTCCTTTCACTACTCCCCAATGCATGGAATATTTTCTCTAAAGAACTTATCCATTGATCAGTTACCAATGGATTTGTACTCCCATTGAATGTTGGTGGTTTTTGATTAATGAAGTGATATAACATTTATCTCACACGCTGTGGATTAGGGTGGTTCATATGGGTAAGGTTATTGTTCATAACCTGAGTGAGTTGTCCCAGTATGATGATTATCTAAACAGTACCAGTTGCATCACCAGCTCCACTATAATTATCTTGTGCTGGAGGAAAATCCCTATATGGAGTGTGTGCATTGATATGGTTTCCATTTCATCCACTAGGCACCATTTAGAAACAATGGAAAAACTAGATTAGTTTATGAATTGAATTACATAATTCCAAACTTTTAAATCACTTAACACAAATTAAAAAATTTATGGATATAATCTATAATCATATAAATGTTTTCTTTGAGGATGTAAATACACATAAACACTTCATAATGGTTTGTATATAAAGTGATAATTATCCTAATAATATCCCCCAGAAATATCGTAACCCAGAGTGCAGCAAGGCCCATTTTCGTGCACTAGTTCCCGTTCGAGTCTAGATCAATGTGGTGTTTTCGGGTTTTACCCCTAGGTACATCTGGGCCAGAGCTGCCACTACCTAATCGTATCCAGACAAGGATGTATTGCTCAGAACACTCAAAATATCTCTACAATACCAAAATTCTGGGAAGTTCTTCTATACTAATCATCAATGTCTATCTTAGGTCTATGTGCTCTAATCAGAGTTTATTTAAATCTAGCTCCCAAGGTGTGTACTAAAATTCCTCTGATACTAACTATAACTCCATGGCCCTAGTTACCTAGAGTCGGTGCATTATTACATAACATTGGTATGATCAGAAAAGATCAATTCTCAAACGATCGATAAGTTTTGTAGCCTTGGAATAACTAGAGACATTCCTAATGTTTACATTACATTATAAAGTGAAAACAAAAACAATATCTTGTCTCTAAACTCATATCCCCACAGACTATCCCTACAGGTCAGTCATAAAATACTTCTTCACATCCTGGGAAAAATAAATCATTGAAAGGGGTGATCTCAAATTCCCAGTAAGGATAACAATATAGCAGAAACTTTCATAAATAAGCAAAATAATTTAAGGTAATTCATAAGTAAAACAAAATCCTTTTAAACTTGAACATTAGAATAATATTATAGAAATAAAATAAAATAATGCTATTTAATTATTCACATGGATATTCTACTAGTCGAATAATCACATGCAATATCAAGAACCACTTTCATAATGATGGAATTCATAATTCAAGACTATCATAACCATATAGTCAAGGCCTTGTGCCAAGATTACAAATAAGATTTTGTCAAGGCCTTGTTCCAACACACTAGATTGTCTCATTAGACCTACCGATGCATCTAGGATCTATAGTGGGCTCCACCCGTCTCTTATTAAGTCTGATGCATTCCTCGTATGAACAGGTTTAATCATAACATAAACATTCTTATTAAGAATAACATACGAAATTTCAATACATTTTCCATAAAACATGAATTGTAAAAAAATAACACATCCACAGTAAAACATATCACAAAACCTTCAATAATTTTTGAATGTTTTGTATCATAATAAATCAACTTCAAATAATCATAAAATCTATCAAAGGATGTTGACATAGATGAAATCAAAACTATTTGAGAGAAAAATATCTTTTTGTAATTCATTGAAAAGACACATAAATATAAAATAAAACATTTACTTTGAAAATATTCTTATAAGCTTGTAAGGGATTCTTTAACGATTTTATATCAATTGAAAATAGCTACATCCTCTGTATAAGATAAAAAAGACATTCTTACCTTAATTTTGTCGAAAAGGTTAAAAAAACCTTGTTTGGAAGGCGACGGAAAGATTAAATTATAATCATCTTATAAAAATTCAAAAAAAGTAAATGTAACCCATATTCTATAAAATAGTAAGAATGATTTTAAATACATTTTTATGAAACATGGATGTTGATGATAAAGAGGCCCCAGTAGAGAATTACGTATAAACAATCCCGGATAATGAAGAGATTGTGAAATAAACCCTTAACTTGTACTTTTCCTTGATTGAGGGTAGTTAAACCTACTTTATAATGGTTAAATATTTGTTATTAAATAATATAAGAATCATATACATTAATATGATATCATATATGATCTTTTAACATTGATTTGCTAATAATATCTTATTATTATCGTCGTTTAGAGTGTTTACTTACTCATTTTAATATATATATTTTGTTACATAAGCCATGTTTTTATCCATAGGTTTTATCTTATTCATATATAGAATTATATCAAGTACTTAAACATTATTTTTAATCATAAAATGAAAAATAGTCTTTAATGGATACGATGGGGAATGAATCTTATCGCGTTCGTGGAGACGGTAGTCTGTACGTATGCACGAGCGACAATATCATTTTTTGGATATTAAAATAATAAATAATTGGATGGTGTACCATATATAAATAATATTTATAATTTTATTTTTATTATTTACTTCAATTATACATCATTATCATACCCATCCAAATAATAATGTTTTGAATAATAATTACACCACGACGTGGAGATGGTAAGTCGTACGTATGGACCTATGGTGACATGTCATTCAATGGATGGATAGAATACTGAATATTGTTGTCCCATATTTATAATAACATAATAGTATATAGAAGATTCGAGGGTTATTATTTTATAATTTAAATAACAAAGAAAGAATAAGTTGATGAAGAAATGAACTTGAAAGAGGGTGGTGAAAACATTACCTTATCTTCGTGTTCTTCCTTTTGATTTGATCAAAAGGGATCTGTAGGATGTTTTTCTGATTGAACTAAGGCCTATAGGTTTAATTGAGTGATGTTGAGAGAATATTTGGTCATGGTTTGGACGAGCCAAAAGGCTTTGAATGTATGAATTTGATAGAAGGGGGAGTGCCATTTTATTAGAGGGGTGAGGGGCACCTTTGGAAAATCTATAAATATTATTTAATAATAAATTCATATTCGGTTTCTAATGGATTAAAAGAGGATTATTTAAAGTTTAAGGTGGGGATAGGTCGAAAACCACTCAAAAAATAGGTTTTAGACAGGTTTGGGTTACTATATTACCTTTATCTTTTTGATTTAACTCTTAGTTAAATAGTTTGACATTTACCCTGTCTCTTTGTATTTTTATATTATATAGTTAATAAACATACTATATACAACCAATGGACCCCCAAATGGTCCATTAATGATACGCCTATCATTATATAATTCCTTTGTCCGAACCTTATATTTTTAGAAATAGAATATGAATTAATAATATAATATTTGTTTTAAAAACTCCTTTATGTCAATTTTGACACTATTTGGTATTTTATTTTTTCAAAATTCATAAATTCATTATTACATCAAAAAAAATATCCAACCAACCCTAAAATGTTATATTTACCTATAAAATTATCGGCATTTATTAAAAGTCTCAAATTAAATATATTTTCATATTTATAATATCAATTATTTTAATATTTCATTAATTAGGTAATTATTGTATCACCATTATTCCATAAATAAATTAAATTATTTAATTTTGAAAAATTATAAATAAAATACCATTATGTAGGAAATATTTCTATATTTCTAATGAATATTTATAATCAAATTTATCTTATGTATCACCCTATATTAAAATAGTTTTATTAATTAAACTTTGATTTTAACTATTTTAACTCTTCTTAAAATTAAATAATAATAAATTTACTAATCTAATACAATTAGACCAAAGAAGTTCATATTTTATTCCTAAGGTATTTTTTGGTCGAATTATACTTATCCAATATAATTAGGACATGTGTTTGGGTAATAATAATATCATTTTTACCCTTAATTACCCTATTTACTTTTAACCATGGTAAATAAAAGTAAGAAGTTTCTATTCACCAAAAATTATTTTTATCCTATTGAACCACATTTTACTCCTTAATATTAACTGGGTCTTTTGGATTTTCGAAATTCCTCCCAAAGAAGCAGTAAAATTATATTTTATGTGAATTTCTAAATTCTCCTAGGAGATGGGTAAAAGGCGGTGAAAAGTTCAATAAAATATTTATATATATCTAAAATTATTATAAACTGACTCTAATAAAGTAAATTGAACTTATATAGGTTTTATTTATATATTTTGACCTAAAATAAATTTAATTTAAATAAATAATTATTTAAATAAAAATTATGTTTTAAACTATAACTCATTCTTTTTTCATTATTCATAAAAAATTAAAAGTCTTCAGAAAAATACAAAAAATTCACCCTAGGCTAATTTCAATATTCCGAATCTAAAAATGTAGATCATTTTGAAAGGTAAAATTTATAAAATTTCCAAAAGTGGGTATTACTATTCATAATGGCTAGTTCGATTGGTTGTGGTGTGTGTTAGAACTCGAAGTTGCGTACAACACACGCTAGTGTATTATTCATAGAGAAGCTTACCGTGGAATTTTAGGGTGTTACAATTATAATTTTTTTTCTATGATATTATCTTTATATGAAATTCATTAAATATTTACTGATTTAATTGAATGTGTGCTTAAATATTTAATTTTCCATAATGATTATGATTATTTATTAATGAAAGATTCTGTTTTAGTTAACCCTTAAAAAAAATTATCTCCCCATTATTTTGTTTACATTCCCCAAGAATCCATGATGCGTACTATTATTTTTATAAAAGTACATTCAATAAAGAATAATTATCTTATCATGAAATTATATTGTAATTAGTTTTTCAATATATATTATTGATATCGTGTATGTATATATTTTAAAAATACATATAAACTATTTATCAATTAGAGATTTGATTCTATTTATCTTATTCCAATGTAATAATGTAAGGCATCATCTCTGGGCTACCGAAGTATTGTTCTTAAAAAACAACATTTGTTCTATATTGGTAACACCAATTATTTCTATATTACTTCTAGGAACCATATATTGAATGAAATAAATACAAATTCATATTTAAATATAAAATCTATTTCAATTGGTAATAACTCCCCTGTATAATAACACATTTGTTTATCTCATAATGATAATTAAATAATATAGCTTCCATAAATAATGGTTTTTTCAAAAAATAATTATATAATATTAAATGATTTTTATAAAAATTTGAAATAACCATGTAAATATGTTATGGATTCTGGATAATCAATCAAAGTTATTATTGTGAAAAAAGAACCAACCATTATACATTAAAAGTATTAATCTTGAACATTAGTAAAAAAAATTGAAATTGCATGTGTGGTAAATTTTTATTATTACTATTATTTAATTACATATGAATCTTTTAAGGATTAATAGAAGTAAAATTTAAAAACTAATTTTTCTATAAATAAGAAAATTAATAGATTACATTTAAAACCCAGTCCATTTGGGAGATTTATTTGAAATTAATTCATTAAACAACATTTAAAAATAAAAAATAAAGATAGATATTGATCCTCTTACTAAAATAATAGAAATGAGCTATAATAAGAATTAATTTTCCCTATAATGGCTCAAAATTATCTATCTATGTATTTGAATTAATTTTTTTAATATAAAAAAATGTTCTTATAAATTTTTTTTTGAAAAATATTTCTGGTTAATAAAATATACATTAACAAGAATTTAAATTTAAGAACATTTCTATAATATTTAATTTCTTTCAATCGTTATAAAATAATCCTTATTGTATTTTTATTTTCATTATATCATTTTTTATGAAAAAAAATATAATTGATAAATAAGACAATAAATTTATACAAACACACATGTAATACTCTATTCAAAAGATCAATAATTATAGCATGTGTATATAATAAACCCAAATCACATAACCAAAAATCCTAATGAATATACCTAGTTTATAAAAAAATCTATAAAATTTCATTCATAGTCACCATATTCTACTAATATCTATAGATGAGATGATTCTCAAAAAATACAATTCTCTATTGTTCGAGAAAAAGTCATTGATATGTCAAAAGAGACTTTTTATTAATAGTTATGTTATGGAATGATTCATAATCAATTATGTGTCTTAGGGAAACATTATTTTTTCATAAATTTAATTGGAACACACTTAGGTGATTTTATAGGCTCAATAAATCCATTTTCGATATATTATTGTAAATAATTTTTCATTTTTAACATCCAAACAAAATCCACTTGACAGGTTATTTTTAGAAAAATTCTTACCAATGGGAAAAAATTCAATGGTAACATCAAAATATCAACCAAGAGTAAACCATGAAAATGATAGATAAATATATCATGATATTCATTAATTTATATATAATCACCAATTTTAATAGTTCCCTTATTTTAAACAATATGTTATAGATAAATATATATTATCTCTTTTATATTTTACTTGACATCTTGACATATAATCAATGTTATGGTTAATTTATTATATAAAAATAAAAAACATATTTTAAAAAAAGACACCATTAGTAATTAAATTTTTGGATATAGTATATTACTCAAGAGGGGGTAAATTGTGTATCCATAAAAATTTTGGTTGAAATGATTTCATAAAATATGTGCCAATAAAAATAAAATATAGCCTAATCAATCAAAATAATAATGATATAAATTTATGACTATTCAAATAACATTTCATAAGATAGATTTATTATCAGTACTATCATTTTTAGTTATTGATACTACTTTTGAAGTTATTATAATAAAAACACTATTATGACTTTTATCTAAGATTAATTGTCAAGGTAAAATATAGTGATTTTTGAATTACATAGTAAAATAATGAATATTTAAAATAAACAACACAGTGGATAAAACAAGTTTTTCAGTCTCTAGACATTACCAAATCCACTCTACATTGTAATCATCTACCACCAAGTATTTTATATTAATAAACATTTATACACACCATGGATCGGGATAAACAATAGGGCATTGCACTGTCCAGGTCACATGACCCCTTCAACAGTTCATCATGGATATAAAATACCAGGTCACACAAGGACCTATTCCACACTTATCTGTGGGAGTCAAAAAATATAAAAAGATATTAGATGAAGGATATCATGTATCCTTTAGTTTAATGCAGGAGACGATGTGTGTTTTTATACAGACACACACACACTACTCAAAAGACAATAGAATTCACAACAGAGAAAAGATGATGAGGTATGGTTAGAAGTGCTTTGAGTTTTATTCATTGTAGCTTTAAACATGTAGGATGAAGTAGACGAATGTCTGGAGTCCTCTTCTAAGAAACAAGGTGTCACAAGTCTAGTGCTCTGGTTTCCAGTGAGATCTTACGCATGTTCTTCTTGGAGTTGGTGTCGTGATAATTTTCATGGCTCTAATCTACGGTATTATTGCCTTTTCATTCAATAATTATTAATATGTTTTATCAAAATTATCATGTTTTATTTTTTTATTCTCTTAAAAAAAATTGCTTGTGCGTCTGTGGTTCTACACTCACTTGTTCCAGTAACACGTTTTTCTTTTTTAGATGGAGTGCACGTGTTAGAGTCAACATGATGCATTTATTCTGTAGCTCATTCCACAAACTATCAGGCGAAATTTCTAAAAATATATATTAACTATGTCATTCCATTTAAATTTCTCTAATATGACCATAAAAAATTAAATTGAAAATGAAATAAATGATTAAATAATAGTGTCACATTCTATATCGAAATAGTATCAATTGGAAATGGTGTCACAAGGAAAGGGAGTCATCATCATTGGATTAAAGTGGGGGGACCATCATGATGAAATATTTGTATTAATATCATGAACTATTAGCACAAATGTCGTGTTAGGATCATGGTGGTTTGTCACTCTGTCTGGTCACAATGTCTGGGTCCTTTTCTGGAATACCAGAACTGGTGGCTGACTCACAGTTTCTCAGACTTAGCGAAATATATGTATACATTCATAAGATGTAATATTCACAGAATGAATTAGACATGATCATTAATAAAATAAATTCATTATATAACTAATTAAACATAATATTAAATAATAAAAAATATTTTATATAAATTAGGATCTTGGGAATGTTTATTCATAGCATAAAGAATCCAACCTTCTTAAAACGTGATTTAAGATAGATTAAATAAGATTATCAAGAAATATATATAATTTGTGATCATTCAAACATAATTAATAAATAAGTGTCTAATAAAAGCCCGCTTTTGATGATCACAAATCATGTCTATTCTTAGTGTCCCCTTCTCACCCTTTTGTGATTATCAAAAACTATAAGAAAAATCAAAAAAAAATTAAGTGAACATAGAGAAATAATTCACATTTCATTATATAGAAAAGAAGTGGTAGTACAAGAAATATGAAAAAATAAAAAATCTCCCTATCAAAATAAAATTATCTGTGTTATTTAACACAAGTTTTTTTTCTTTGACCTTGGTAGAAGGACCAGAAAGAGCCATAGGATCAGATGTAGAAGTTGAAGAAGGTATTGATCGAAATGAAACGTAAGGGACAGATATTCCTTAAAAAAAAGAGGAAACCAATTTGGTTTGGTGGAAGACTGAGGCAAGATTGTGTCAAGGATAACTGGTCTGATCTAGTTCAGATCCTATGATACTGACATTGGGGTAGAGGAAAAGGCAGTGGATGAGGAAAAAGGTAGACGAGCCCGTAAGGGTGCTGCTATAGGAGCCACAATAGCAGTGCTCTACACATGAAGATAATGTTGCAACAAATAAATGAATTTATAAATAATCATGACACCATACTGCATTACTCTCTCAAAATAATCTTTTTTTTCTCCATGAACTTTTCAATCAATGGAGTGAAATATTTCATATTTTGAACTTGAGTCATAAAGTCTTGATTGATAGGAGGGATTTTCAAATTCTATTCAAGATACATCAAATGATTGATCATATCATGCTTTGAGGAAATACTATTAAATTATAAATCTACTTTCTTAGTAAATTCTTCATGAGAATCATTTGAAATAATTGATTGACACATTACCAAATCAAGTACCATGTCCGTATTATTGGCAACCGTAGATAGAGTATCATTGTCAAATACACTTAAAACTGATTGAATATCCTCATTAACACTAGTAAATAGCATATCATGGTAAAATCGGGGTTGAGATGACTATCCAAAAGCACTAGAGGTTGTAGCATATGAATTGTGGGTCTTTTGTTGATTTAGAACAGTTTGTATACTTCCCTTATACTCATTAGTTAATTTTTGAGACCAATAATAAGCTCATGCATCTCTTAAACTATTTGATTTTATCTCTCAGCCACATTGTCAGCTAATCAAGTCAGTTTTAGATGAATTCGAGAGGCAACATCCTGTGGAATCTGACAACTAACATCTTCCACAAGATGTGTAATAGGAGCACTTCCAGATTTCAAGACTATTTTCATATCATCAACCATATCACTTAGAGACTTCACTTCATCAAATAGTTTTTTGTTTTCAATTATACCCTCTTGAATTTCATGTATCATTTTTGGATGAATCTTCCATATGATATTCTCTAATTTTAGGGAATCATCTCTTTTACTTATGTTTCTTATAGGATCAGTTTGATTGTTTATGATATTTTCAACTCTAGCCAATAATGTAGCTCCAAAGGCTTTCAAATAACTTTGATATGTGGATGCTGGGAGGTTCTTGTGATGTTTTGGGAACGAAATATGTGATAGGCTCATTTTCCATTGCCAAGATTACATCAAAATAAAAGAACAATTTCATTTGAACATGGTAGATTTTCTATATCATTAAATGAATCTTCCTGGGTTTTATTCACATTAATGTAGCTAGGGAACTTTTACCATGTATCCACAGTGCTTTGATAAACTGGATGAAGAATTTCAACACATTCTAGACTATGTTTCTAATCTGCCTTAACATGTGCATCTCTTATAGGACTAAGAGATTCAGTTTCATGATCTAGTTCTGAAAGACCATCTCCAATAATTCCACCCATTTCTTTTCTAGCCAGCCTGTAGGCTCCTTCCATTATAATTTCAGTAAATAGGATAACATCAGGATTAGACTGTTCTTCCAAAACTTCCTCAATACAGTCATCATTCTCAAGAAGAAAATCTTCTTCTAAAAGCACCTCAAAAATATCTTCTTCTCTTATATTAAAAAAAATTCTTTTCCAAAAGCAGGTTATTCTTATAAATCAATACTTCTTTTATGAATAGGTGATTCCTTCTCAACTTTATCTTCTTGAACTGGTCCAATTTCTTCCTCATCCAGTATAATTTCTTCTCTTGGTGCAATGACTTCTTCTTCCGCTTTAGCAGGATGGTCAGCTAATTCAAATAGTTCTAAACCCAGATCAGAAATGTTCTAAGGACATTAAGGATTCTAAACTAGATTAATCATTTCCTATACCCTTTCATTATCCTACACTGAGGACTTTTCACATAGATTCCAAATGATTTTTATTCTTTTGAAAATAACAATTATGATATATAATTCACAGATCATGATGAATTATTTATTTTATCCAACCATTGCTTCAGCATATGGCATAGTATATATTAACATTGAGTCGAACAAGGAGGTAGACATTGATTTTGACTTTATCAAATAACATATATGAAGTATAACATACTTTCATATGTTAATCATGTTTCTGTTATTCATATTATTTATCAAAAAAACATCCTGATACTTTAGTGTAACAAAATATCCTTTCATCATACTAATTAGATTATGAGTAAACATAAACAGGATTCGGGTTTCACCATCTAACTTAGTAGCAATAGCTCATCTCTTCTTTGTTGTTTCCAGTCAAGCTTCCCAAATCAACTTCTGAAAAAATATCCCTCGTATTAAGAGGACCTCTATGGTAGTCCTAAAAAAATACTTCAAGAGGTATCCCTAGGAAATCATCCCATAACCTTGATGAAAAGGTGCATTGTTGGCCATTAATCCATTTTCTCGCAAAAAAACCTTCTTCAGTATTGAAAGAGAACTAGACAAACGGATAGAACTGATAAATATGCTTTGGATAAATCATCCTTGTCTCTTTTGTGAACCAATCTATGAATCCCATTTCTTTTTGTACTATCAAAACTAAAAAATTACTTAACAGAATCCATTTATGGGAGATTTTCTTTTTTGGTTCCACCAATCTATTAACAAGGTTGGGGGTCAGTGGTCCTTCAGGCACTACATTTGGTGCTCTATTAACTTTCTTCATATATCTGTGCTTCTCAGGTGTTGAAGAAGATTGGTTTTTAACTCTAGGAATCTAACAAGATGTTTAAAAGAGAGAGAGTTGAAGGATTGAAGGATGCCTTATGGTTTGAGAGAGAAGAGTTTCAATTTTGAGAGAAGAAAACTCAAGTGAAGAATATAGTGAAATAAATTGATTTTTTTATCATTTAGAGATTTCAAACATCATAAATTCAAAATCACAAGATAAATATTATAAAATAATTAAGACAGTGATACAATTAATAAAATAAAATAAATGAAAAGGTTCATTTTGGTGAGACCGGAAGAGGTATTCACAGTGACACTGAAATAGGTTTTCATGGTGAGACTAGAACATGATTTCACAGTGTCACTATAAAACTGTGTGTCCACATGGTGTGACCGTAATACATGAGGCCATAAGTCCAAGACAGTAATAGTGATACATTAACTGTGAGACTGTATACCTGAAATAGAAACATGGAGACAGTAAACAATATAACTGTAAGAGTTAGAAAGTAATTGTAAGATAGTGACTTGTGAAACTATAAACTGTGAAACTGTAAGATGTGAAACAAAAAACTTTTTTACATATTATTTATCATTTCTAATTCTTTTTGGATGTAATCTATCCTTTTATAATTTAATACTTTGGTGAATATATCAGAAAGACGATATTCAGTTCCAAAAAAATTCAAAACTAATATCACTTTTTTGATAATGGTATCTCAAAAAGTGATGTATTACATCAATATGTTTTGTCCTATAGTGTGAAACATTATTTTTTTGAGATGTTAATAGCACTTTTACTATCACAATTTATTGGTAAATGCCTGAATTGATATCCATAATCTAGTAAAGTGTGTTTTATTAACAATATTTATTCACAACAACTACTAGGATCTCTGTATTTAGCTTTAGTAGTAAATAATGCAATGATTTTGTGTTTCTTACACACCATGAAACTAGAGATTTGCCTAAAAATTGACATGTTCAAGAGGTCACCTATCAATATAACTTACAACCACATAAATATGCATCAAAATAGCTATGTAACTCATATGATTGTTCACTAGGATAGAATAGTCCTTGATTTGGTGTATGTTTGAGGTATTTTAAAATCCTTTTAACATCATTACATGATATTCTGTAGGGTTTTCTTGAAAACTAGTACACATACATAAAATAAACATAATTTCTGGTTAGCTAGAAGTTCTGTAGAGTAAGCCACCAATCATTTCTGTATAAGTGTCTTGATCAACATATTTTCTATCTTCATCAGGATCCAACATAAAATTAGTACTCAATGGTGTATTTTTACTTTAAGTGATACCCAAGTCAAAGCGGTTTAGATTATTTGTATTATATTTTCATTTATTTAAAATAATATCATCTTAATTTTTAATGATTTTAAATCCATGATAGACTTTTATTTCACCCATTAAAATCATTTCAATTTCATTCTGTATCATTTTAGAAAATTAAATAAATAAAAAAAATTTTGATATCCAAAAGTCATTCCATCTATATAAATTAGAACTACTAAAACATCATTGTAAAATCGTTTTATAAAAAGGGTAGGATCGTCTATATGTTTTTTAATCCTTTGGAAATCAGGAAAGTACTTAATCTATCATACCAAGCTCTTGGAGCATGTTTTAATCCATAGAATGATTTTGATAATTTGAAAAAATGATATAGAAAATGAAGATTTATGAAACCAGGGGTAGTTAAAAAAATAATTCCTCAGTGATATACCCATATTGGAATTCACACATAACATCCATTTGATATAGTTTGGAATTCACATGTGCATCAAAATCAAGTAGGATTCTGATGGATTCAAGTCTAGCTATTGGTGAAACGGTTTCCTCAAACTCAATTCCTTCTTCGTGACTATAGCCTTGTGCAACCAATTTATCCTTGTTTGTAACTATATTACCAGCTTCATCAATCTTATTTCTAAACACCCACTTAGTTCCTACTATAAATGTTTCTTTCATTCTGTCAACATGTTTCCAAACTTTCTTTCTTTCAATTTGATTAATATATTCTGTCATATCAATCTCCCAAATATCATCATTAATAGCGTCATTAATGTTTTTAGGATCATGTTGTGACCAAAAACATGATGTTCAACATATTTTCTAAGAGTATCTCTAGTTTTAGTTCATTTATCTAAATCTCGTACAACAACATCTAATGGATGGCCCTTAAGAGCTCTAACACCTCTTGAAAAAGTGGGACTAGTGATATTTGGTTCATCAATATGTTCAGGTTCATTATGACATGAATCTAGAGAATTTCCAAAACTAGTTATTTTTTAATATTCCTTTACAGGATGGTTAGAGGGTTTATCATTGATGTTCAGATTTGACATATCATCCTCAGGATCCCAAGATATGACTTAGGATCATTTGGATTTGTATCATCAAACATGACAAGGACATATTCTTCCACATATTTAGTTATTTTGATAAACACCCTAAGGATTTACTAGAGATTTAATATCTTAGAAAAATTCTTCCATCAATCTTGGATGAAAACATTTCAAGATTGTTTTTAGTATTATGGATATAGACTTTTCAACAAAAAACATTATTGTAGCTAACTATTGATTTTCTGTAGATCCATTACTAATATTATGTTCTTTATGAATGGGTCTAATCAAAAATATATTAATGATATTTCGTTCATTATTTAAATCATCATCCCAGACATAAATACATAAGTCTTATTCACTAATAATTCTTCTAGAAATCTATAGCAATATTCTATTTATTCTTTCTACAACACCATTTTCTTGAGGACCTCTAGGGGAATATAATTTATGATTATAGCCATTTTGGGAGAAAAATTATTCAAAATCATGATTTTCAAACTCAAATCCTTCATCACTTCTTATTGAATTAATTCTAATTCTACTACGATTTACTACAGTTTTAGATTATTTGGTTAAATGAGAGAAGTCTTAACTGTTTTAAGCAAAGAAGAAAAGAAAAATATATCAATAAATTTCATCTATAAGAACATAAACATATTTCTTCCCATTTAATCATGAAACTATTGATGGACTAAATAAATTCTTGTGAACCAGTTCGAGAGGTTGAGAAGTTGACAGTTATTTCTTTGGTTTGAAGGGAATTTTTTGTTGCTTTCCATATTAACTATGATTAAAAACATTATCATTTGGAAAATCAATTTTGTGTAAGTATTTGGCGAAACTTTTTCTATTTAGCTTTCTAGGGGTGTTAATATTACAGTGTCCAAGTCATATATTCCAAATCTAGGACTCTTTGTAAAATACACTTGAACATGAATAATTTAGAGAAACTAAAGTAACTATGTTAACAGAGTTTAAATTTTCATTTTTAATGTAGAAAAATCTAATTAATTTTTATAATTAAAAACATTACATTCATCATTTTCAAATATTACATGAAATCCATCATCAATTTGTTGCGAAATACTGAGCTGATTATATTTATGTTCATAAAAAAAAAATCACATTAGAAATTATGACTCATATAGAGTTACTGAATTTTCCAAGGCCAAAAAAATTTACATTGGAATTGTAAACAAAAGTGACATGTCTGCCATCAATTTTTGTTATGTTCTTGAAGCAAGAATAGTCCTCTATCACGTGTCTTGAAAACCCACTTTCCATGTACCATATTCTTTTATAGGATCTCTTTAAACAAAAATATTAAAAAATAGTCAAATAAAAATTAAATTTGGTACCCACATTTTTTGGGTTCGGTAATATTAGTAACAGGTGATTTAGGAACCCACATCTTGTTCCTAGGGTTCCTATAAGCATTATGTATGTTATTTGAAAAATAAAGACTATTTGTTCCTTAAAATAATGAAATAATATAGAGTTTATAATAATTTGAACTAGCAGAATGTTTTCTTGAACTAGGAGTAATGATGTATGGCCTAGATTTTGATGAAAATTTGGTTCTTCTTAAATTCCATTCACCAGGTTGATAGCCAATACCAGTAGTGTAATTAGTGTAAATCTATTTACAAATAATTTGTAACAATGTATCTTTACCATTAGTAAACCATTCAAGGACCCTTTTCAATTTCTCATTAGATATCATTAGATCATTATTTTCTTTGAGTAATTTAAAATTTTTCTCTCTTTCTACAGTAAGTTTAGATTTAACAGTTAATGTAAGTTAATTCTTTTTTTCTTTTAAGACTTGCATATAACTTTATGTTCATTACATATCTCTTCAAGCTTATTATAGTACCAAAAATTTCATAATTATACATATTTACAGAGTCACCTTATTCTCCAAAATAATAGGAATTTTTTATAGGAGATTCCAGTGTTACCTCATACGTTTTTTTTCATAAACCACATACTTTGTTTCTTATCCTATTCATCATTTGAAGATTCTGGGTCACATAAACTATCCCCAGAAGTAGTACAAATTTCATTCATTTTATTTTTATACTTTCTATAATTGTCCTCATATTTAATTTTATACTTGATTTGTGGATATTAAAACATAATTTGTCCATTTATTTTACATTCATAGAATACTATCTCATTACCCTCGTAATTTATTTTCTAATATTTCATCTAGCTTCCCTTTTGATCATATATTCATTTGATGTTGGGCTTTCTAAAAAATTTCTTCTTTGTGAAAAATTTCAAAATCCTTTAGGTTAATTGATCCCTCTATTCATCACTATCAAGTGATGATTTTCACTGCTGGAACATTCTACTAAGACTTAGAGTTTCCCCTTTTGATTTTGTTTAGAGGTTGTAGTCTTGAATGAAATAGATTTTATTTTGGGTTCATCATCCTCTTCTTTATTGACTTTACTCTCCTCTTCATACATCGTTAGTTTCCCAATGATTTCTTTGATAGTCAATTAGCTGATGTCACATGACTCTCTAACAGAGAAATAGGTTTCTCTACATCTATCAGGTGGGCATATGAGAATCCTCATGATTATTTATTTTACATTGACTTTTCATCCCAAATAAATCATTTTGTTGACAATTTCACAGAACCTGATATACCTATCAGAAATAGGATCATCAGGATTCATTTTTATGATATGATATTTAATTCTACAGTTATTCAGTCTTCTTGCATTATCACTATAAGTTCCATCATGGTAAACTGACATGAAATCCCAAAATTTTTGGGATGTTGTACATGTTGATATTATGTTAAATTCCTCATCACCTAAATAACTATATAAATCATTCATGGATTTTTCAATTTTTATAGTAGGGAGTCTTAGTTGGGTCATCCCAAGTAATTCTATTAGTGCCAAGAATTTTATACTCATAAATAATTGAAGACCAAATTTCAAAGCCTGTGTTTATAAATACATTTTCATTTTAATTTTCGATTAGGCATAATTTGTTCCATTGAAGAATAGTGATATATTTTTTGCAACCCCTTCCAGTCTATTGTACATAATAATGAAATATTTTGAAAAATAGATTGAGATTTAGAATTAATAGAAATATATATATCTGTAAAGTGGAACTAAAATCATAGTTTAATCATTTTAGAAATAGAGTCTTTGCTGGAATAAAAACACATATGATACCAAATGTTGGTCGGAGTGGAGTACTCAATTACGAGGTGAATTGAGTATCTATAAATGTTTTTTTAGAAATTTTTTATTAAAAGGATACCTAATAAAACTAAATATATCTCATTCAATCAATATAATACCGTTATAAAATATTACTTGTACTAATAAACACATAGAAGAATGATTAATTCTCAGTAATATTATAATGTGTTATTGGTACTACTATTGAAGCTATTCTAGTGTGACAATCCAATTTTAACTTCATTCCAATATTAACTATTAAATTAAAATCTAGGGATATTGGAATTATACTCTAAAATATAGAAAACCTAAAATGAACAACAGGGCTGATAAAGCAAGTTGTTCGGTTTAAAGACGAAAACTAATACATTCCACTTTGTGATCACCTAGCTCTAATTATTTTATATTAATAAACATTTATCCACACCATGGATCAAGGTAAAAAATTGTGCACAGGAATTTCCAAGTCACATGACCTCTTCCATAGATCTTCATCGGTATAAACTACTAGGTTTCATAGGGTCCTCTTCCACACTTATCCATTAGAGTAATCAATTGTAAAAATATATAAGAGGAAGGTCTCTTGTATCCTTCAATTTAATGTAGGACACAATGTGTGTTTTAATACAGACACACACACACTACTCAAAGGCTAAAACAATACACAACAGAGAAAAGATGATGATATAAGGATACAAGTAATCTGATTGTTATTCTATGAATCTCTAGACTTGTATGATGATGCAAATGCATGTATCGAGTACTCTTGCGAGAAAAATAGTATAACATGTCTGCTGCTCTAGTTTCGAGTGAAATTTATCTCATGTTCTTCATGGAGATGGTATTTTTAATAGGTTATTATCTCTGATCTATGGTATTCCAGCCATTTAAATTTATAATACATCATGTGTTATTCATATGTGTCTTGTTCTATGTATCAGTTCCCTTCAGAAAATTCTGTACGTTTCAGTTGTTCCACTCTCACATGTTCTTGTACTAGGTTATTCATTTTTAGTTGGAGCGTAGGTGTTGGAACCCTTATTATGCACAGATTCTACATCATGTACCCTGTATAGTCAGCTGACATGTATAAATAAAGTTTAATTATGTTAGTGAATTTAAATGAATCAAATATATCCTTTAGAAATTAAATTGAAAACAAAAAATTTGACTAACGAACGGTGTCACAGTCTGTCTAGAAATGGTATCACATAAAAGCAGTGTCACTAGGAAATGTTGTGTTCTTATTTTCCTTTGAGCGGTGAGATATTCATGAAGGCATAGTTGTATTAAGATCATGAATTGGTATAACATATGCAGTGTTAGGATCATGGAGTCTCATCAGGTTGTCTATATCCTTTTCCAGAAAACAAGAACCGGGGGGAAACTCATGGCTTCTCAAAGATAGTAAAATATCTTTACAAAGAGATATGTAGTAATATTCATAGAATTAGTTAGATTAAAACAATCACAAATGAAAATCATTATAGAAAAAATTAAATATTGTTTTCAATAATCAAACATGGTTTATAGGAATTAAGATCATGGGTATGTTTATTTAAATCATAATGAAACCGACCAACTCTACAGACGATTTGAGATAGATTAAATAATATTAACAAGATTTACAGGATGTATAGGATTTTTGATCATTAAAACATGATCAAAACAAGAGGAATCCAACAATAATCTATCTTATAATATTATTCTATATTGAAATCCCTACCTGTAATATAATAAGAAATGAAAATGGGAATGACAAAAAGGTTGTCAAAAAAATCATATCCATGATGGAAAGTTGAAGATTTATATGAAATATTAGTTGCATTATACATCCATTATGATTTATTACCTTAATAACTAACACCATTTAATAATATAAAATTTATATTTGACATGTATATTTCATTTATATAAAACAATATGAGGATCTTGATTCCATAGAGACATTGGAGTAATCTAAATAAACATGTAATTTATTTATCAATACTATATTTCAGGGTCCAACAATTGTTGCAGTAAAAGATATATTATTTTTTCACCATTTTATTTATAATCTAGAAGATTATACCCATGTTTAAATATCCTGAAACATTTACGAATTTGATTTCCCACAAAATTTAAATTATGTAATTTGGATTCCTACTTTTCATTATCAATCTGAGTATTAGCATTACTCTATTTATTATAGTCTGAATCTATTTTCCTTGTATTATCAATAACTAATCTTAGATCCCAGAATACATTCAATATAACTTTTCAATTCCCCACATAACAAATGAGGGTAATTTAATTATCATAACTGAAGGTTTCTTTGATTAACAATTCCCCATTTATTCTACCAAGACCGTCTATTTTCATTATTGTTATAAAATTTCAGAAAAGACTTCTCAATATTGTATCAAGATAAAATATTATAGTATTTTCTAAAATCCCGGGTTAACAGATCCCTTCAAAAATTATCTCCAATCTAATTTAAAATTTATTAAATTTACTATCATTTTTCATATGTAAAATTTCAACTAACAATAAAATCATTAAAAATTAACTTTATAGTTTGTAAAAGGTAATCCTGCATTTGAATCATCTCAAGGAATATTATTTCCATTATATATTGAGTATCCTAAAAAATATACATTTCATGGGATATATTATTAATTAACAAAATAGCATAGAATCAATTTTTTATTTGTAATTTGTTTTCATAAGCGATAACCTTATATTATAGGATTTGAATAAAAAATATATAAATGGTTACCTTATTATATTCTTTAGATAAAAACACATCAAATATCATCACTAAATAAGTAAATCATTATTAATGTTGTAAATGGTCTCAAATTTGACCAAATGTTAGAGGGTTTTGTTTCATGAAATGCACTTCTACATAGATTATCATTATTTAGAATTCAATTAAACCCTATCATTGGTTCCAACATTGCAATTATTCTATGACTCTGTTAAAAAAATAACAACCTACATTGTTAAAATTCCATCTATTGCACATTGAATGTTTAAAATGATATTTCCCTCCTAAATCCATCATACATCAATTTTACTATATGAGGATGAGCAATAAGTCAAAACAAATTTATTTATTGTACATTTATTCTTATACCCCATTAAAATATATTTTAATCACTATAGCATAATGGTGTCAGTATATTATTTATAATGAAATGATATTATGTTTATGGAACACTATTTTGATTTATATTTTATAACATATTTTAAATGAAAACATCGATCTTGAATCATTCAATAATTTTTCAATGTGTATTTAATTATTTTTATAAATTCAATGTCCCAAATATCATACATATCACAACTTTAATTGAAATTTCAACCCTCAACCTCTCTTGAGTCATGTAATAATATAACTAGGACATATGTACATCCCCATAATTACAAAAGTTTATAAATAAATTTGGATGATATAAATTTTCATTTGAAGGGATAGTTTAAAATCACATGGAATATATAACCTATAGTATATATGTATCGAAATTTCAAAAATACATTTTCCCTGATTATAAATTAATAACCTCTGAAGAAAATAAAAATGTCACTGAAATAATAGTATCTTGAAACTTATATGATTCTTAGTAAAATTATCTGAGTAGCATAGTTATTATAAAACTAGAAAGAATTTTGTTTATAACTAAAAATTGGGATGCATAAGAAAATATAATTTGTATTCAAAAAATTTATGAAAATCAACTTCCTCATTATTCCCGAAAAACTCTAATAGATTTCCCATCATTATGAACTCCACCTCCTTATAGCCCCCCCACTGTTTCAAAAAAAATTACTATATAATTAAGACATCATTACATTACCTATGTGACTATAAATGTAATATACATATAATTAAATAAATTGAGCTGGGGACGAGTATATGACCCAATATAATTTCTCTATGTGAAACCCCAAGCCTCCAAAGTACTCTTCACTTTGAATAATATAGTAGCATGTGTTGTACGCAACATCGAGTTCCAACACACACCACATCCAAAAAAACTAGCCATTATGAATAGTAATACCCAATTTAAGAAATTTAATAAATTTTTGCTTTCAAAATGGACATCATTATTTGATTCGGAATATCGAAATTAGCTTAGAGTAAATTTTTGGTATTTTTCTGAAAACATTAAATTTTTGATGAATAGTGAAAAAACACTGAGTTATAGTTTAAAACCGAATTTTTTTTAAATAAATATTTATTATATTTAAATTTAATTAATGTCAAAATAGATACCTAATACCTATATAAGTTCAATGTAATTCATTTAAGTTAGTTTAGAATAATTTTAGATATATAAAAATTGTATTGAAATTTTCACCGTCTTTTACCCACCTCCTAGGAGAATTTGGAAATTCACATAAAACATAATTTTACCAGTTTTGTGAATGAATTTTCAAAAATCTGAGAGACACAGTTAATATCAAGGAGTAAAATGTGATTCAATGAGATGAAAATAATTTTTCGTTAATAGTAACTTTTTACTTTTATTTACCACAGTTGAAAGTAAATAGAGTAATTAAGTGTAAAAATGATATTAATATTACGCTAACACATGTCATAATTTTATTGGAAAAATGTATCTCGACCAAAAAATACCTTAGAAATAAAATATTATCATTTAGGTCCACTTGGATTATATTAGGACATATATTATTATTTAATTCAAAAAAGAGTAAAAAGAGATAGAATGAAAGTTTAATAACTAAATTTTTTTTAATATAGGGTAATACTATAGATAAATTCGATTATAAATATTAATTAGAAAGATAAAATGATTTCCTAAATAATTTTATTTTATTTATAATTTTTAGTTATTAAATAATTTAATTTATTTATGACACAATGGTGATGTAGTAATTACCAATTTAATGAATTATTAAAATAATTGATGTTATAAATATCAAAATTAATGTAATTTGAGACATTCTATGAATTACACTAATTTTCTAGGTTAATATGAAATATTAGGATTGGTTATGTAAATTTTATTTCGATGTAATAATGCTTTTATGAAATTATCAAAAACAAAATACCCAATAGTGTTAAAATTGACAAAAAAGTGTTTTAAAATAAATATTATATAATTAATTGATATTTTATTCCTAAAAATATAAGGTTCAGCCAAATGACTTATATAATGATGGATGCTTCATTAATGGACCACTTCGGGGGCTCTGGGAGGTATGTAGTTTGTTTATTAACTATATAATATAAAATTACAAAGAGACATGATAAATGTCAAACTATTTAACTAAGAGTTAAATATAAATGATAAGGTTAATATAGTGACCCAAACCTATCTAAAATCTATTGGTTGAAATGATTTCGACCCATCCCTGCCTTAACCATTAAATAATCCACTTTGGAGCCATTGGAAACCGAATAATAATTTATTATAAAATAATATTTTTAGTTTTTCCAAAGGTGCCCCTCACCCCTATTATAAAAGGGCACTCCTACTTCTTACTAATTCAAACTTTCAAATCCATTTGGCTCGGAAAACCCCTACCCGAATATTCTCTCAACTTTCCTCACTTAAACCTAGATGCCTTAGTTTGATCAGAATGCCAACCTAATGAGCCCTTTTGATCAAATAAAAAAGAAGAACCCAAAGAAGATCTAATGTTTACATCACCCTCTTTCAAGTTCCTTTCTTCTTCTAGTTCTTCTATCGTTATTATTTCCATTACAAAATAATAAATTCTGTATTTTATATATACTTTTATGTTATTATAAATATGGTACAACCATATTCAGTATTTTATCCATCCTTTGAATGACATCTCACCATACGTGCGTACGTACGGACTACAGTCTCCATGTCGTGGTGTAATTGTTATTCAATATATTATTATATGGATGGGTATAATAATGATTTTTAATTAATGTAACTAATAAATATAACATGATAATGATTCTTTATATATGATATACTATCCAATTATATATTTTTTAACATCAAAAGAATGATATTGTCGTTCGTGCATATGTACGGATTACCATCTGCACGAGCGTGATGAGATTCATTCCCCATCATATCCATTCAAGAATAAATTTCATTTTATGATTAAAATTAATGTTTAGAGACAAGATATCATTCTGTATATGAATGTTAAATATCCCATCCATAACAAATATTGCTCACATAATAAATAATATATAGGAAAATGAATATGTTAACACCCGGAAATGATGATAATATTAAGATATTATCAACAAATGAATGTTAAAATATCATATATGATATCATATTAATGTATATTATTCTTTTATAATATAATAAAAATTATTTCAGAATTTTAATGGAGGTTAGCCTACCCTTGACCAAGGAAAAAGTACAAAGTAATAGGTTTCTTATCTCACTTTTAATTTCGTGAGATTTCCATTGTTCACCAATTATTCATTGCATGTGGTGTGTGTACTACCCATGATTGTATTCATTGTTTAATATACTTTAATTTATTTATATTTAAATCATCATTTTATTATCCATCTTTCATGGGTTTAGGTTTCGTAAGTTACCAAATCGATAAGTGAATTTGAAATTTCAATTTTTCCTCATTCATCTTTACGCATACTTCATTGATTATTTTACTTCAATATTATGTGTGGAATAAGTATTCATTTTATAATGTCATAATTTACACTCCCCTTTCTATGGATATAATTTTTATACACATAATCACTACATTCATAAATTCTCAAGTCATCGATATGAACATGATAAGAGTAATTTTAAGTCAATTTCCATTTATTGAGTTAAACATCAAATTCATTTTTGTTGTCTTTACAAGAATATGTGTGAATATACTCTGATTGATTTAAACTTAATATCCAATCCTATTGAGTGTATTCATTTTTTTCACACATAATAATTTCATTGATTTATCCGTAACCTAAGGATACGGTCATTATAAGATATTTCATCTCAATATACATTCTATTGAGACTTCATTGTTTTCATACACAAACTCTCTTTTATATGGTGTATATAATGTACATTGACATAATATATCATGAATCCCTTTATTCTCAATATATTTTAAAGTTTATATTACCTCAATTATTTGTATCCAAGTGTCTCTCTTTTAGTTAGGAACTCTAACTCATATATCATTTTCAATGTTATAAGGATTTATTATTGAAAATCATTTTCATTAATGTCCATGTTTTAAAAATGGATTTAATTTTTTATTTATATGGACATTAATGTTTTAAAATTAAAATTACTTTTAATAGTTTCAATGTGGAATGGGAGATTTTGATTCAAAAATCTACTTTAAACGTCTTCTTGACAAATAGTTTGAATTTTAAATGTTTTCAAGAAAAAGAGGGATATTTCTCTCAAATACTTTTGATGATTATCTTCATCTATGTCAATATCCTTCATTATTATTGATTGATGTTAATCTGTTACAATAAAATATTCTATCTTGTATTGAATGAGTTATGTTTGACTGTGGATGTGCTATTTTTATACCATTCATGGTGTTTGAATAATTTATTGACATTTCGTATGCTAGTTTTAATATGAATGTTAATTTTATGTTTCAAACTTTTCATATGATTATTGCATTGGACTTAGTATGTGATGGGTGGAGCCCACTATATCTCATCAATGAAATGGTAGGTCTCATGAGACAAACTATTTTCTTGGAACAAGGCCTTGAAAAAAATCTTCTTTGTAGTCATGGCACAAGGCCTTGACTATGTGGTTATGATAGTCTGTCATTATGAATTCCATCATTATGAAAGTGTTTATTGATATTGCATGTGATTATTCGACTATTAGAATATGCATGTGAATAAGTAAATGGAATTATTTCATTTTATCTTTTTCATATTATTTTTATGTTCAAAAGGCTTTTGTTTTATTTATACATTACATTAAATGTTTATTCTTATTTAATAAAGTTTCTACTATATTTTTATCCTTACTGAGAATCTGATCTCACCCCTTTCTATTCTTTATTTCTCCCAGGATGTGAAGAAGTATTTTATAAATGACCTACAGGGATTGTATGAGGATATGAGTGTGGTCTATGGAGACAAGATGTTGTTGTAGTTTATCACTTTATGATGTAATGTAAACTTTATGAATGTATCTCGTGATTCCAAGGATACTAAACTAATCAGTCTTTTGAGACATGATTTTTTTGATCATGCCAATGTTATGTAATAATGCACCGACTCTGGGTAATTGGGGTCGGGGTGTTACAGTTGGTATCATAGGAAGTTTAGTACAAATTTTGGAAACTATATTTAGATAAACTCTGAATAGAGCGCATACCTCTAAGATAGAATTTGAGGATTAGTATGGAAGATCTTTCTGGATTTTTGGTATTGTGTAGATTTTGTGAGTTTTCCAAGAAATACATCCATGTCTGGATACGAGCAGGTAGGGGTGGCTCTGACATAGATGTACCTAGGGGTAAAACCTGAAAACACCGCTTTGAGAGAGACTAAAATGAGAACTGGTGCATGACAATGGGCCTTACTGCAATCATGGTTACGACACTCCCTGGTCACATGATTAGGATAATTTATATTTTCTTTACAAAATGATTTGATGTGTTTTAATATAAGATGATAATAAATGAAATTGGTTAATCTTAAGGTGTTTCAAATTAATAATATGGTGTCATGATATTCTCTAAATGATTTTATGACTACTGTTACTCATACAATTATTTCTAGTTTTAGTCAATGGCTGGATTCCAAGGAATTCCTAGAAAATTTGACAATGATGTACAAGGTGGGAACTATTGTGGTAATGAGAAAAAAAATGTAATGTGGATAGGCATAAAAGATATCGTGTTCAAGCCAAATCAGTTTTCCAAAAATATGATCAACAATATATATATTAACTAACTCCCGAACTCAAAAAGAAGAGAAAGGAAGTGAATGATAAGATCTCTAGCTATGGAGACCATGGAGTGAAGAAAGCTCAATTTTCATCATTCCAGAAATGTGGAAGGAGACACCCATGAAAGTGTGTCAATGGAACAAAGAAATGATTTTTGTGTGGGAAAGAAGGACATAATGTAAAGAATTGCCGAGGAAAAATGAAGAGTACTATGGAAGAAAATAACAATGATCTTAAGATTCCAATTACGGTCATTTTTCATAAATGTAAGGTACCATGGAATCACCCAAGTCAATTCCCTATTCTATAGGATAACCTCTTGGTCATGGAAGAACCTATGTGGAAAAATGGATAGAAAAATGATTAAAGGTATTAGTGCTCTTTGTTGTTGAGATTACTTTAGGTTAATTTTCTCTTATATGTGTAACCCTACAATTTATCATGTGAAAATTATATTTGAGGAAGAATTATGTTCTCTCTTATGGATATAGTTATAAATAACCATTTCGATTAATATGATCCTTGAATTTGATGCAATTACAAGTTATTATATTTTGGGATGAAAATGCAAGGTATGAGATAACATTTGTGGATAAATTATGTTATGGTTATTTTGAGAAATTTATCTCAATTTTTTAATGTTATAAAATATAGTTTTTCAAAAAAGGACAAGTCACAGACCGTGTGACAACCCATATCATCGGACAAGGCTATGGGAATCGAACCCACAACCAAACTACGATTGAGATTTATCACCTACCACTGCACTACGTGAAGTCCCTGGTTAGTGTGACTAATTATTTTTAGTTAAATGATTTTGTTGATCAATAATATGTTTATTTGGGATCTTATGTCTTATCAAGTGAATACCCTTAGTATAGGAAAATGATTTGGTGATTAAGTGATAACTATTATTTGGGATTATGTTCACTTTGATGGGAACAATATATGCCCAAGGAAAATAAAATACTATGGTATTTCATTTGAGGAGTAATGGTGGATTTTTATCTATGTTTTTATGGTAGATTTATAGTTATTTGGGTTATTTATGGAAATGGCTGGCCTATAATAGAGAATATGTGATTAGGTTAATTACTTTTAAGTATGTGATTTTAAGAGTAGTTGATCTCATTTGGAGATACAATTTAATGTGGAAGACTACATGACCAAATTCTTCTATGTTTTGGGTTTCAATATTAGTTTGGATTATATTTAAGGATTTTAAGGACAAATGTTTATTGAATGGTATTCATTTAACATTGGGGCATTGTTGGTTTAATTTTAGAAATTAAGATTAGTGTTTCATTCTCTAAAGGAATATCCTTTTGGGGGATCATCAGATCTAGTACTAGCAGTTTTGGTTTTGATTAATCACTAAAGACAAGGTCAGTATATAGTTTATCCTTCTTGGATCATGTTATTCTACTGATGTTTTTTCTAGCTCTTCTAGTGTGACCAATTCTTCTTGAATACTCAACATTAAAAAAAATGAGTTAGTGGTGGAAATTTATTAAAGAATTAAACTCTACTTAAAAAGTAAGTATATTTCATAATTCTCATAGTCAATCCCGCAAATGAATTCATCATCATTATGTAATGTAACATAAAAAAAATGTTGTCTGCATACTTTTCCTACTGGGAAACTAATGACTAGTTTCCCCATCATAAATTTGTGGATTTCTAATTGTTAACTTTATCCTTATCATGTTTTCTGTCCCTCTCCATCAAAACATGACACTTACTTTATCTTCTATATCCATGTTTTCCTACATGGAATCCTAGTATGAGTTATCTTGGGTGACCTTTGTTCTTCACTTTATTTCCTTCAAGGTGATAATTTTATTGACTCTTTTTCTGATTGGAACATTCCATTATATTCTCATGCCCAATTTTAAAAATTTCAAGGAAGAAATCATTTTAAGGAGGAGATAATCTAACACCCCATGCTTCCACAGTACGCTTCTATTTTAATAATACAGTAGCGTGTGTTGTACGCATCTTCGAGTTCTAACACACACCAGAGCCAATCAAACTAGTCGTTATGAATATTAATAGCCAACTTTTGAAATTAAATAAATTTAATCTTTCAAAATGGACTTCATTTTGGGATTCGAAATATCAAAACTAGCTTAGGGTGAATTTTTGGTATTTTTCTAAAAACATTCAATTTTTTATGAATAGTGAAAAAACACTGAATTTTAGTTTAAAACCGAATTTTTACATAAATAATTATTTATTATATTTAAATTTATTTAAGGTCAAAATAGATACATAATACCTACATAATTTCATTGTAATTCATTGGAGTTAGTTTAGAATAATTTTAGATATATAAAAATTTTATTGCACTTTTCACCGTCTTTTACACACCTCCTAGGAGAATTTGGAAATTCACATAAACCATAATTTTACCGCTTCTGTGAGTGGAATTTCGAAAATCCAAGAGGCACGGTTAATATCAAGGAGTAAAATGTGATTCAATGAGATGAAAATAATTTTTGGTAAATAGTAACTTTTTACTTTTTTCTACACGGTTAAAAGTAAATAGGGTAGTTATTGGTAAAAACTATATTAATATTACCCTAAAATATGTCCAAATATTTTTGGACAGGTGTATCTCGACCAAAAACAACATTAGGAATAAAATATTATCATTTAGGTCCACTTGAATTAGATTAGGACATTTATTATTATTTAATTCAAAGAAGAGTTAAATAAGATAACATCAAAGATTAATAACTAAAACATTTTTAATATAGGGTTATACATAAGATAAATTCTATTATAAATATCAATTAGAAAGATAAATTGATTTCTTACATAATGGTAGTTTATTTATAATTTTTAAAAATTATATAATCTAATTTATTTATGACACAATGGTGACGCAGTAATTACCTAATTAATAAAATATTAAAATAATTGATATTATAAATAGCAAAATATATGTAATTTGAGACTTTTTATGAATTTAATTAATTTTATAGGTTAATATGACATATTAGTATTGGTTATATAAATTTATTTAGAAGTAATTATGTTGTTATAAAATTATCAAAAACCAAATACCCAATAGTGTTAAGATTGACACAAAAGAGGTTTTAGAATAATTATTATATTATTAATTGATATTCTAGTCATAAAATTATAAGGTTTGGCCAAAGGACATATATAATGATAGTTTAATCATTAATGGAACACTTTGGGTCTCTTGGAGGTATATAGAATGTTTATTAACTATATAATATAAAAATACAAAGAGACATGGTAAATGTCAAACTATTTAAGTAAGAGTTAAATATAAATTATAAGGTTAATATATTGACCCAAACCTGTCTAAAATATATTGGTTGAATTTATTTCAACCCATACCAACCTTAAAAGTTAAATAATACACTTTGGAGCCATTTGAAACCGAATATTAATTTATTATAAAATAATATTTCTAGCTTTTGCAGAGGTGCCCCACACCCCACTTATAAAAGGGAACTCATCCTTCTCACTAATTCACACCTTCAAAGCCATTTGGATTTACAAAACCCTTACAAAATATTTTCTCAACTTACCTAAATTCATCCTATAGGCCTTATTATGATCATAAAGCCATCCTATGGATCCCTTTTGATCAAATCAAAAGGAAGAACCCGACGAAGAGGTATTGTTTTCATCACCCTCTTTCAAGTTCCATTTTTCATCCACTTCTTCTTTCATTATTATTTCCATTATAAAATAATAATTTTATTATCTTCTGCATACTGTGATTTTTTTATAAATATGGTACAACCATATTCAGTATTTTATCCATCATTTGAATGACATGTCACCATACATGCGTACAAATGGCATACCGTCTCCACGTCGCGGTGTAATTGTTATTCAATATATTATTATTTTGATTGGTATAATAATGATGTGTAATTCATGTAAATAATAAATATAACATGATATTTATTCTTTATATATGATATACCATCAAATTATATATTATTTTAATATCAAAAGAATGATATTGTCACGCGTGCGTACGTATGGATTACCGTCTCCATGAACGCGATGAGATTCATTTCCCATAATATCCATTCAAGACTATATTTAATTTTACAATTAAAAATAATTTTTAGAGACGTGATATCATTCTGGATATGAATATTAAATATCCCATCCATAACAAATATGGATCACAAAACAAAGAATATAAAATAAAATGAACCCGTTAACACCTGAAAATGACAATAATACAAAGATATTATCAACAAGTCAATGTTAAAAGATCATATATGATATCATATTAATGTATATGATTCTTTTATAATTCAATAACAATTACATTACCATTATACAGGAGGTTAACCTACCATCGACCAAGGAAAAATTACAATGTACCGGGTTATTTATCTCACTTTTAATTTTGTGAGATTTCTTTTGTTCACCACTAATTTATTGCATGTGGTGTGTGTACTGCCAATTATTTTATTCATTGTGTAATATACTTTAATTTATGGGTATTTAAATCACAATTTTATTATCCTTCTCTCATGGGTGTATGTTTCGTAAGGTACCAAAACGATAAGGGAATTTGAAATTTCAATTTCCACTCTTTCAGCTTTACGCATACTTCATTGATTACTTTACTTCAAGATTATGTGTGGAATCAGTATTCATTTCCTTATGTCATAATTTCCAATCCACTTTATTTTTATATAATTTTGATACACATAATCACTCCATTGATAAATTATCAAGTCATTGATATGAACTTGATAATAGTAATTTTAACTCAATCTTCATTTATTGAGTTAAACATCCAATTCATTGGTGTTGTCTTTACAAGAAAATGTGTGAATGTACTCTGATTGATTTACACTAAATATCAAATCCTATTGAGTTTGTTTATATATGTCACACATAATAATGTCACTTATTTATCCTTAACCTAAGGATTCAGTCTTTATAAGAGATTTCACCTCAATATACATTCCATTGAGACTTGATTGTTGTCATACACCAATTCTCTTTTATATGGTGTATATAATGTACTTTGACATAGTATAACATGAATCCCTTTATTCTAGTGATATTATAAAGTTTTGATTACCTAAATTATTTGTATTCAAGTGTCTCTCTTTTTTTTAGGAAATATAACTGAAATATCATTTTAAATGTTATAAGGATTTATTATTCAAAATCATTCTCATTAATGCCCATTTTTTAAAAATGGGTTTAAGGTTTTATTTATATGGAAATTAAAGTTTTAAAATTAAAATTTATTTTAATAGTTTCAAAGTGTTATGCGACACTTTGATTCAAAAATCTATTTTAAACAGCTTATTGACAAATATTGTGACTTTTAAATGTTTTCAAGAAAAAGGGGGATATTTCTCTCAAAAAGATTGAATGATTATCCTCATCTATGTCAACATCCTTCATTATTCTTGATTGAGGTTAATCTGTTACAATATAATCTTTCATATTTTATTCAATGAGTTATGTTTGACTATGGATGTGTTATTTTTATACCATTCATGGTTTTTGGATAATGTATGGACATTTCATATACTAATTTTAATACGAATGTTTATGTTATGTTTCAAACATTTCATATGATGAATGCATGTGATTTAGTAAGTGACAAGTAGAGCCCCCTATATCTCCCCGATGTATCATTAGGTCTAAGGAGACAAAATAGTATCTTGGGACAAAGCCTTGAAAAAATATTATTTGTAGTCTTGGCACAAGGCCTTGACTATGTGGTTGTGATAGTCTGGAATTATGCATTCCGTCATTATGAAAGTGGATATTGATATTTCATGTGATTATTCGACTAGTAGAATATCCATGTGAATAAATAAATTGGATTATTTCATTTTATCTTTTCCATATTATGTTAATGTTCAAAAGGATTCTGTTTAAGTTATACATTGCCTTTAATTATTATGCTTATTTATGAAAGTTTCCGTTATATTATTATCCTTACTGAGCATCTGAGCTCACCCCTTTCTATGTTTTATTTTTCCCAAGATGTGAAGAAGTATTTTATAAATGACCTACAGGGATAGTACGAGGATATGAGTGTGGTCTATGGAGAAAAGGTGTTGTTGTAGTTTATCACTTTATGATGTAATGTAAACTTTATGAATGTATCTAGTGATTCCAAGGCTACTAAACTAATCGGTAATTCGAGACTTGATCTTTTGTGATCATGCTAATGTTACGTAATAATGGACCGACACTAGGTAACTGGGGTTGGGGCCTTACACTCTATTTCTACCCAATGAATAATTTTTTTTTGAATATATATCAATTTAAAATGGGTTTTACAAAACATTAACTATTCCAAGACAGTTCATAAGAAAAGTAAAAGAAATTTTAAATTTTAGAATAAGGAATATTTATCAATAATTATACCAAAAAATGTCAATACAAAATTATTTAAATACCAAATACATGTTCTAATGATCTTACAAAAACCAATGGAACAAAATAACCAAGGGGGATAATAAAATCCACAAATATATTTCTTACTCATTAGTAGAACACAACACAACACAACACATACCATTTCTATTTTATAAATCAAAATATATGAGGCAGCCACACAAAATATACAATTATAACCATGTCAACATAAATAGAAGTATAAGCTCAATTATATATTTTCAATACATGTTTAATTTGTCGCCAAATAATCCCACCAATAACAATCCTCATATAAATAATCTAGAAACTTAATGAATCAATTAGATATAAATTATAATATATTTATATTTTTTATATTCATTGATGTAATTATAAAAAATTTAAAAAATTATATTTCCAATAATAAAACTCACAAAAAATATTCTTTTCATTGCAATATAATATCACCAATAAATCAAATAATATATAAAAATTAATATAACGCCAAAAAAATATTAAATCAAAATTAATTTCCTAAAAAATTAGGTATTGTAGAGGAAAAATATATAATCTCATTAATAATATGGAATAAAAACAAAAAACTCAATATCATATATCTTTGTAGCTTTATTTGAACTGAAAATTCAAGAGCATCAATTTTATCAAGAATAACACACCAATAAATCAAAATACCCAACTCTGATAGGGTTGTTCTGAGGGAAAACTACCAACATAACAAGATTAGATAACCAATGGAATATAACATTAAATCCAAACTGAAACAACCTAGGGATCCAATATACATGATTCCTATAGAGAGAGATTAATCTAATATCATAAAAAAGAACCAAAAAGGTGAATTTTCCAATATAAATATATAATTATTCCATAAATACTGAAAATAGTTTTATTAAGATATTTAGATGGGTGTTTATGTGGTTTATGTCCCCAATATATGGTTTTTGAATTATTGTTGTGATTTCGAAACAGTCTATATAAAATGTCACAAAAATTTAATGTAATTTTTTTAATTAAATGGAATTATTATGAAACTTCAAAAAATGAAGGCACGTGATTTCAAATCATGAAGTGCCTAGAACAAAATCTTACATTGTTTTTAATGGTACATTCAACAAAAATGCGGGTGAAAATTTGTATCTTTTTAACTATTTATCAGATTATAAATCAGTGGACGCCGTTGGAATCATAGCGTGTGGATTCACTTATGTAAAGCATAACATTTTTCGAAAAATTTAGATGGAAATGTTAATTTTTTATACCTTTGAAAAAAAAATTAAAAAAATAAAGATGTTATTTTATTATTATTTTTCAACATTGAGTGAGGAATGGTGGGACTATAGAGTAACACCAGGAAATAAATTTCTGTCATTTAATGGCTTGAACCTCTCGTTATGTTACTGCAATGCTTTTGGATCATTAGTTCCATTAATTATAATTCATTAATGAGTCATAATAATGAACCATCATTTGAGGTTTTTCCCTTTTTTTAATCAAATCGTTGGGGAGAGTTTTGGGAACCCATGGGAGAACACAAGATGATGTGTTGGCGACATCTTACCCCATCCAAGAACTAAGATTCAACAACGCCATTTAGGATTAGATCTAGAAATCAAAGAATGATGACGAATGAAAATGCACGTGAACCTTATTCTTCTTCCTCAAGTGAACCCAATGTGTTCAAGGTAGAGGATTAATGTTGTTTATGTGTTCAAATTATTTTCTCTCTTCGTCCATGATTAGTTTGAAGAACACAGATCAACCAACGAATGGGTTGATCTACGACCCATTTTTTTGTCAGTGGTTGTCATGAGGATTCATTTTACGGTTTTATTAAATCAGTTGATGACTATTGTTACACCCACATGATATAACGCTAACAGACAGGGAATAGTCCCATCCCAACAATGCCTAGAACCTCCTCTGAACCTGTTCTTGATACGTTCTCCATGGGTGAATGTTCAACATGATGGAATCATGAAAACGAAGGCCATGCAGTAAAGGTGGAATCCTTGGAGGCCCATAGGAAGAGATATGAAGAGAAATGGACCACCGGAGCTTCACCTATAACCCGCATAATTGTTACCAGCATGAAACCACTACCAACAAGCGGTGGAAGCATGCTCTATCCGATCGCGAGGAGGCGGTGGTGCCTCTAGGTGTCGTGACATACAGGGATGTTCGACCGATGTTGGTCACATCGAGGCTGGAGGGCGCACCGCAGAGGTGATAGTGTGGCTCCATCTACAATGAAGGTGTACCCAATCCAATGGGTCCCGCCCTAGACTGGTCCACTGGATCGGTCAACAGAAGGAGAGGCTATAGCCTAACACTGCATGTTGAAGACTGAATAGACTTTTATCCATTCAGGGGGGAGATGGTACCGCACCTAGCTGGCGGTTATGCCCAACCAGTGGACCAGAGCAGGTCCAGATGGTCCGTGCTAAATCCAGCCAGTTCCGGGTGGGCCTAGACGGTATGGGTCGGGCCTAGTGGTATAGGTTGATCCGATTAGGTCGGACAACACCCAAACCTAGTTTGACCCAGTTACATTTAAATGCACATGTCATCTAAACATGACGTCTATTTGATGTACCATATGCAGAGTTGCTACTCGTAGATATTTGAGGTCTTTTGGATATACTCTACATGGGTTTTGGAAATATTTGGTTTATGATGGGTTGGATTGTACTTGAATCCAACCAGGACGTCAGCACTAAAATGGCTATAGAAAACAGACCAGGTGTCTTATTGATGCTCTCTCTATCATATTGGAACCCTTAATACAAGATATTAATTTTGGTTACATCTATGTGGGACATAGTGTTGGTTGAAATACCACTGATGGAATTTGGAGAGAATCCTCCAGAAATCAAGGCTCCTTAGTGTGAGAAACTGGTGGCTGGTTTTGACGTGAAGAAATAATAGTGATTCTCTATAGGTCAGCACCTAGAGATCATCTGAGTGGTATAAAACCAAGTGATACTTTATGGGTCAGCACATAGTGATCCCCTATGTGAACCAGCACCTAGAAATCATCTGAGTGGGTCAGCTCCTTGTGATCCTCTCTGGTTCAGCACCTAGCGATCTCGTGCAGTTTGGTAGCAAATTCCACCCGATAGAATAAGATGATCTAGCCTTATGAAAAATCAACAATATTCAAGCACATTATGTTTTATATTTTTGGTAAGTTATATTCAACTTTTTTCATTGTGATTGAGATCATGCTGTCTGGTTTTTCATTTTTTGAATTGTGGGAGACCTTCGGGGGTCTCGAGGTCCCTAATGTGTATTGTAATACTCACCCCTGCACGGGCATCACCATCACCTTGTTGTTTATTGTGCAAAAGATAGGAATCCTTGACGTAGATTTGGGATACTAGACTAGATAGCTTACAGCGATGACCAGTTGACATAGAGATCCATAGTGAAGAGTTGTACATTCCCTTCAAGTAGGATCTTTAGAGGATGACCGTTGGAGATTTTTTTCCTTTTTTTGTATTTTCTTTTAGCTGGTTTTGTATTCTATCCCATTTAGCTTCAGATCACACTGTTACTTTATTTAGTTATACTACCTTGAATGTTCTTATTGTGTACATTGTTTGTGTATTTGCAGGATTAAAGACAATGCCTTTCCATATTTAGGGATATGACTTTCTGGGGTTAGTATGCAACCCCTAGACTATGGATTGTTGGATTTGGGTAGTCACAGCCTAGGCCTCGGGGGACGAGTCATTAAAAAAAGGAATCAAATGGGTAGGTTCTACTGAAGTACTATCACTCAGATATTTTCAAGGGTGTAATAGTGTTAAGTGTGTTGATTTCGGATTTCAGTCCAAGGAGTTCATTGTTGGTGAAACGGCCGACGTATCCCCAAACTAGGACAATGAATTATATTTTCTTGAATCGGTACACAAAAACACTGATTGCATGTGTATTTTAACTTTTTTCTTTTGATCTATTTTGATTCAGCTAAACGGGTATAACATATTGACTATGGCGTATATGGTTCTTTATTGTATTTGGCCACATAGAAGGCCAGCCTGGAATACAGTGAGAGAAAATTATGATGACCCACTGAGCGATGTGGTTTGGGGTAGGGCCATCTTTTAGAGATAGCACATTTGAGTGGTGTACCTGCACAACCACCACCTATAGGGAAGCAGTTTCTACCATCCCCACAAGTGGACCATGCATGTCGACTGAAATCTTTTCATGAGTTCTAGAGACAGAGGGCTCTGATTTTTCAATGTGATACTGATATACCTGTAACTAAGGACTATATTGAGGCTATGTCATGAGTTTTATTCCTAGTTGGGACAAAAATAGACTAAATGGTGATCCTAGATACTAGTGTCTTCCAAGGCATAGTGGGGAGATAGTGGAGCCTGATGCTTATGTTTCACGATGAGGCGACCCTTACTGAGATAGATTTAAGAGCCACTTTATGGAGGGTATTGTTCCATCCACTTTACATTCTATGCATATTCAAATGCAACTGCACATATAGCAAGGAATACTTACAATGGCCCATTACTCGGTGAGTTTCACTAACATCTCCATCTACTCCACCGACCTAGTATGGGTCCCTTTCTTCAGGGCCCAAATCATTTAGAAGGTTCTATGATGGGATAGTAGAGCGTGGATAAAATTACTCAATATCCCGACATAAGATAGAGTTCTTGAGAAAGCACTATAAGTATAGATCTTAATAGTAGAGCAGACAATGATGGTGAGAGCCACCACCGGATGGAATGTTTTCGAGTCATCAATAGAAGGCAGTACACAGATGACACAGACATTCAAACCGGACAGACCATCAAGAGGATGACCCCAAGATGCAAGGTAGGAGGTTCTGAGCTCACAAGGTGGAGGAATTCATAGGATGTCAAGAATCTATTACTCTTGGAGAATTAAAGAGCATGTGGCTCATGACTGTCTGACACCCCATAGAGACAATCAGATGGTGGTCTAGGGACTGGAGTATCAATGATAGAGTTTCAAGTGAGGAGGTCCACGGGTTAGCCAACATGGTAGAGGAGCAGGCTATGCAGTAGCTGGTGGGAAACCATTTGAGGTTCTACCTCCACAACCCCTAGGTGGTCCACCCTGACCACAAGGAATTGGTGTAAGGGGATGAGCACTGGAAGGTGAGGAAAATTACCCTGATGATCTAGAGATTATTCGAAGTAAGGTCTATTTCTATTCATCCTTAGCTGTCATTCATATAGACACAGGCTCCAGTCACCCTTTCATTTCTACGACTCTCGTTTGGAGGTCAGAGCATTTTAAGGAATCGATGGATAAATCCTTATGATTAAAGACTTTTACGAGAGAGGATTCGATGATTACACAATACTACAGGTAGTGTTACCTCATCTTCGAGGTGAGTTCTTCGGTTGGGAACTCTTAGTAGTAGTGTCGAGGCCTTACTGCATCATCTGGTGTATAGACTAGTTATCCACAATCCATGCTTAGATCCACTATTTTATGAACAATGTGTGGGGTATCCATAAGGATGGGACTAGGTTTTCCATTTCCAGCAAGAAGGGTAAATTTTGAGCTATGGATTGACTTTTTCATAGGAGGGTGTATCCTATCAGTCATCAGTTGTCTAGCCCCACCCTAGGTGTAGTGGACGAGAGGAGTCTGAGAAATCCTAGTGTGGTTGACAAGTATGTTGATGTCTTTCCCGATGATGTTCTTGGAAAACCTACTCATATATATTTTTACCTTTACATGGATTTTTTCTTGATAATGACACTGATCACTACACCAGAAAATCAAAAGGCTCATGCGGGGCATCTTGAGTTGAGGGTACAAATTCATGACTTATAGGGAAAGGGGTTCATAATGCCCAGTGTTTCTCCATGGGTAGCCTTAAGTTTGATCCCCATGATGGAATAGGGGTGTCTGAGGCTCTACATGGACTACCCTCGACTGAACCCAGTGACCATGAAGGATAGGTTTCCACAACAAAGGATTGATGATCTTTAGATTTTTTTAAGGGATGCCAGTGGTTTTCTAAGATAGACCTCATATATTATTATTATCAGATCAAGGTATAGGATGATGATGTACTGAAGAAAGCCTTCAAATGCGGGTATGGACACTATGAGTTCTTGTTGATGCCTTTCAGCGTGGACAATGCTCCGACAGTTTTCTTGGGGCCCTTGAATAGGATCTTCCAACCATACCTTGATAACTTCTTTTTAGTTTTCATTGACAACATCAGCATATACATGGCATCAGAGGATGATAATGCTAATCATTTAAAGATATCTTCATATAAATTCTGAGAGAACAATCAAAATGGAAGGATCTCGATGTGCCAGTTTTAGATATGTTAGGTCCACATTATAGGACATGTCATCTTAGAGGCTGGAGTTGAAGTGGATCCAATAAATATATAGGTAGTTCATGATTAGGAGTCACCCAAGAGTGTGAAAGATGTGCGGATTTTATTGGAGTTTTCTCAGTACTAATGAAAAATCATACATGAAATTTCTAGAGTAGCAGCACCCTTGTTTGCTTCATCAAATAAGGGGTTGCCTTTCAAGTGGATAGAGAGATGCTAGTAGAGTTTCGAGGAGCTGAGCCAGAGACTAGCGTTTGCCCCCATTTTGAGGCAACCGGAAGAGGGTGTTGTGTATTTAGATTACTACGATGCATCAGGGATAAGACATGGATGTTTCCAAATGCAGGAGAGAGTTTTCATCACCTAAGGCTCACAATAGTTGAGGAAACAAGAGAAAAACTAGGCTACCCATGACCTAGAGTTATTAATAGATGGATTTTCCTTGAAGATGAAGCATCACTACATGGGTGAATGAATTACCATTTAATCTGATCACAAGAGTCTCAGGAATATCATATCACATAATGACCAGAACAAAAGATAGCGGCGATGGTAGGAGTTCCTCTAGGACTATGACTTTGAGATTGTCTACACTCATGGGAAGGGAAACATAGTAGAAGACGCACTCCGCAGAATGTCTAGTTTATATCTACTAAGTGAGGAAACATAGAATCTCGCCACATTGTAGATATCACTCGTTGATAGTGATAGAGCATCATACATGTAGTCTGTTATAGTCACTCCCCCACTCCTTCAACGATTTTGGGAGGCACAAATGGGGGATGTTGATTACGAGACCCGACATGCTCAGATATCCTCAGTACGAGTTCCTAATGGTTTTTTTAAAGGTGGGGAGCACATCTTATTTTTCAGAGGATGCACCATGTAACTAGTGATGCTCTAAATCAATTTTTTGAGGGAGTTCCACACATTACATATGGAAGTACATCCTCGTGTGGATAATATGTTGTAAGACCTATGGAGTTAGTGATTGTGGCTAGGGATGAAGAAAGCAGTATTATGTTACGATTCATGATGCCTCTCTTGTCAGTAAGTGATGTCTGAACATCATGTTAGAGCAGGCTTAGAACAAACACTAGAGGTTCTAGAATAGAAGTTAGATGACATCTTTAGAGAGTTCTTGACATGGCTACCATGCATGTATAGGGGCCAGGATTCCATCTTGGGGATCATTGACTAACTCACCAACTCATCCCACTTCTTACCCATCCATGTGCAGGCATCAGTAGTGGGCATGGGATGCCTCTACAGAAAATAGATTATATTTATTCACAAGGTTCAATTAATGATTGTTTCAGATAGTGATGCTCATTTTAAATCTCGGTTGTGGAAGGGATTGCTTGTAGTTTTTGGGTCTCAGCTGATCTTAGGCATCACCTTTCACCCTAAGATAGATGGTAGATGGAGTGGACCATACAGACATTTGAGGACATGTTTCGTTCATGCGTCGTTGATTTTGGCCGCAGTTGGGATGATCAATTTCGCTTATAGGTGCACAGATACAACAACAACTATCACTCCACCATCATCATGGAACCATTTGGGGGCTTCTAGGGCTGACCATGCAGATCACGTCTATATTGGAATGACACTAGGGAGTCAACACTTTTGGGAATAGAGTTGAAACGAGCTACCCTGGAGAAAGTGCAGATCATCCCGGACAAGACGAAGACTACATAGAGTAGGTAGAAGTATTACGCTGATAGGAGACGGAGACCCATATATTTTATGGAGGTAGACCATGTCTTCTTATAGGTATCACCTAATGAGGATTGTTGAGATTTGGATTGTGTGGAAAGTTATCATAGTAGTTCATTTTACCTTTCCAGATTCATATCATAGATAGTGAAGTGGTGTAACACTATACACTTCCCCCACATATGCATCATGTGAATAGTGTTTTCCAAGTGTCATAGGTGATGAGTTAAATGCATGATCCATCACACGTTATCGACTTGGAATAGGTAGACATTGACGATGGGAAAATATTTACAGAGTTCCTAGTGGAGAAGGGGGATAGAAAAGATTGGGTCCATCATTGATGGTCAATCCCACTATTGTGAGTTGGTAGGATGAATCAGAAACTATATGAGAGCACATAAGAGCGCGAGGCTCAGATTCGTGCTCAGTACCCCCAGTTGTTTTGATTACCGTTTTGTGGCTTTCAGAGAAAAAATCCCTAAGGTGGGGAGAATGTAATGACCCCGAAATTGCATGTAATTTTTTTAATTAAAATAAATTATTATGAGAATTCAAAAATTGATGGCACATGATTTTGAGGTTCAGAGAGGCCGAAACAAAATGTTGAACTTTTTAAGGTATGTTCAGTAAATGTGCAAGGACAAATTTCTATCTTTTGAATCAGTGAGCAGATTAGAAATTCGAGGACAAAATTGGACTCATATTGCTAAGATTATATTAAGCGAAGCATATCATTTTAGTAAAAAATATAATAGAAAATTTAATTTTTTAGACATTAAAATCTAATAATTAACGAAATAAATTTGTTATTTTATTTTATTTTTGGCAATCGGTGAGCAGCTAATGGAGAGACCACAGTTTAATATGAAGAAATAAATGGGTGTAATTTAATGACTTGAACCTCTCATTGGATAACCTCAATGAATGTGGTTTATTGGTTTCATTAATTATGATTCATTAATGAATCATTATAATGAACCCAAGTGGGGTGTTTTTGCTTTTATTTAATCATTTAGTTGGTATTGGTTTTCAGAACTAAATGGATAACTCTTGATGATGTTCTTGTGATTCCTCCATCAAACAGAGAACAATGATTCACTGTCGCCATTGAGGGTATGATCCAAGGAATGGTGAACACTGATGAATGACTTCGCATGTGAACCTTATTTTTCTTCTATAAGTGAACCTCATGTGTTCATGGTAGGGGTTTAAATTTTTTATGTGTTCAAATGATTTCCACACTCAATTCAGGATTAATATGAAGAACATGGGTCAACCAACTAATACGTTGATCCAAGTCAAATAAATTTTGGTGGGAAATTGTTATAGGGATTCATTTTGGAGTTTTATTAAATATTTTGATGATTATTGTTTCAACCACATGATATAACGCAAAAGCAGAGGGTGTATGAAATTACCAAAATGGCATGTACACTCAATTGAACTTTTTCATTATGTGTTCTTTATTGGATATTTTTCAACTTGATGGAAATAAGAAACTGAAGGCCACACAATAAAGGTGGCATCTTGGGAGGCCTATAGTCATAGACAAGATGAGAATTAGTCTTCCATAGCTTCATAAGTTTCTCGTGGAAGTTCTATCGACATGGCAGCGTAGGTGACCAGTGTCCATGAAGAGACAGTAGAACCTATAGGCATTGTGGCAGATAGAAGTGGTCGGCCAGCACCAGCGGCATTGAGGGTGGACGACATGTCGTGGAAGAGACAATGTGGCTCCCCCTATAGTGATGTTAGACCCACGACTGTGTGTCCCACCAAAGACCAGTCCACCAGACTGTTTAACCGAAGCAGGAGGCGCAAGTCTTGCACCGCCTATTAAAGACTGAATGGACTTCTTTCTGTTTAGTGGGGAGCTTGTTCAACACTTATATGTTGGCCGCGCCCAGCCAGCGGAGCAGACCGGGTTCAGCCAGTCTAGGCCGAATCTAGTAAGTCAAATCCGGGCCCAGCCGGTCCAGGCCAGGCCAAGCAGGCCAGGTCGGCCGAGGTCATGATGGGTTGATCTCCAAATGGGGTTTTTAGATGTTTTAGTATGTTTTGGATTAATTGGAAATGAATCCAACTGGGCCCTCGTCACTAAAATTCCTATAACCTACAGACAAGACGTCCGATTGTTTCTCCATCTATCGCGCTGAAACCCTTACAAAAAGATGTTTCTTTGGGATACTTTTACATTGTACATAATGGTGGCTGAAATACAGCCTAAGTCTTGTGGAGTAGTTCCTATGTAAATCATGTGTGATTGGTGTGGAATCTAGTGGCTAGTAGTAATTGGAAAAATAATAGAGATCCACTGTGGGTATGCACCTAACGATCCTCTATGGGCCAGCACCTAGAAATCCTATGAGTCGATGAGCACCATGTGATCCTCTATGTGGGTCAACACCTAGAAATCTTATAGGGGCCTACTCCCATCGATCCTCTCTGGGAAAACACCTAGTGATCCTCTCACTGTCGGTAGCTATCTATCCTCGGTGGGTCGGAACCTAGAGACCTTGTGTAGTATGGCTGCAAATGCCACTCAATATAATAATATGATCTAGATTTATGACTAATCACATTTATTCATGTTACTGATGTAAGATTTCTAGTGTGAGATTTATTTAACATTGTGGTTTGTGAATGAGGTCATTCTTTGTGGGTTTTCCATTGTGGAATATTGGGAGACCATTTGAGGTCTCGAGGACCCTACTGGGTATTTTTATACTCACCCATACATGAGCATCACCTGCAACTTGTTATGTCTTGTGCAGATGAATGGAATCCTTGACTAAAAATTGGGAGATAGAACAAGAAGGTGTATGGAGGTGACCAATTGACACGAAGAGCCGGAGTAACGAGCTTTACCAATCCTTCAGGTATGATACATGGTGACAACCATTGAATCTTTTTTCCCTTTTTTCTATATTTTATTTTAGTTGGGTTTTTATTCAGGGTCATTCAGTTTCTTCTCACACTTTTACATTCATCAGTTATACTATGTGGTTTGTTCTTGTAGTGAACCTGGTCTATGTGTTTGTAGGATTAATGGAAATGTCTTCCCATTTTGAGATATATCTTTTTACAATGCTAGTCGTCAACCCCTAGCTTATGGAATACAGGCATGGGGTAGTCACAGAATGGGCCATGGGGGATGAGTCATGACACTCTATTTGAAAAATACTAGTCCTATATGGTTGAAAAAATAGTTCCTATGACCATTCCTCAATTTTTAAAATGTACAAGTCTCTCCCAAAAAATAATGAAATATTTAAATGTGTATTTTTCATATCCCCCATAATTATTGACAATACATACACCCAACAAACCCAATAATTTCTACCCTTTAACCCAAAATATTTATTAGTTAACAAAAATGTATTTTACATATCCAAAATGTGGGACAATAATACTCTACAACATTACACTTCTCATTTGATGAAACCTAGACAGTATCACTATTGTTGAAAAACATCATCTATTATTGTTGAATTGTAGAATCCCTCTTTAATTTATCCTATTCAAAAATATATTGTCTCATACATACACACACCAATGGATTTTCATGAATATTAATCACATTCTCAAGGTGATCCCAATATGGATAAGATCATACTAAAAGATTTAATCTACATATAACTCCCCATGAACATAATTAATAACTTGATATTTTTCTGGATCCCATTTTCAAAACATAGTGATGTAAAATTAATCAGGATTAACATTATATTTAAATAGAAATTCCAACCATGATTAGACTTCTGTGATATTCTCAATATTATCAATTTGTCGCATATATCTAGGGGCCATTTATCATTTATATTGTTTGAAAATTAGATACAAATTTGTTACACATTTAAGAAAACATGGTTGTCTATGAATAAATGACAGAGGCCATAAATAATTATTGACATAATATTTCTCTATACACTGATAAATTTCAACTCAGTTTTGAAATAACATTATAATTTATATCATCTATTGATCAATATTGGTCACTAAAACTACCTTCATTCTCTTCTATCTAATATAATAGAGATATACCTATACTCCCAAATTGGTCCTCTAAAAAATCCCTCCCACTAACACACCAAGGAAAATTTTTTAATTACAACTCAATTAAAGCGTTATTTTCTTATAATGAACTACTAAACCTCATAACATATGAATGATGAATGTCTTCCAATATCAAAATATATTTTTCTACATAAATAAACATTTTATGATTATTATTCATAATGAACATGAAATGTTTATTCATAACTATTACAAAAAAATAAATCCTTGATGTGAATTTATTATCCCTATTAATTATGATCGATTTTGGAAAAATATAATGGTTTAATCTTATCATAAAATATACATTATTTGATTCATACACATTAATCATCAAGTAAATTTTTATGATTTTAGAAAATTTGGTTTAACTATATGTGACTGACTGAAAATTAAATTTTTTATTATCACAATCCCCATTTTAAGGGATGAGGTGTAACCAAACATGACATGAATCAGTAAAGACAACAAACCATTCTCCAACTATCCAAATCCAAAAAAACTAGATCAAACATCAATTTAAAACCCCTCGCTAGCATAAACTACATTAAGACCAGTTCCCACCATTCCAATTCTTCACATAAAGTGGCCCCATACAAAGACAGGCTGCTACAGATGGAAAAGAAAATACTGTTTCAAATGTCCAAAACAAAATCGTATAGGTCTAGTTAAAACATGAACACTAATACTCATCAGGGGATGTCATGGAATATAATCTGGAATCATAAACCCTTGGACCACAGATCATTGGCCAAATGACATCCCAACATCAAAAGATTAAGAACATATCTATAATAAAAACATACCCAAATAACAACCTAGGAAATGAATGAATAAAGCATATGTAGCCATATGAAAAATCAATGATCCAAGATACATCACCACAAGATCGGCCTCCCAAATTCTAAAAATGCTGGAAACAGTTCATGCCACAAACCAAACCAAGCCAAAATATATGAATTAGATACAATATTATATTTTCATATTCTATATAATATTTTGATATAAAAAAATTTAAATACTATATCAGTAAATTATTTATCAAATTTAGAGTACACATTAAAAAGATGATATTCTACATATTTTCATCTACATACAAGGTGATCTTATAACTAAATTGATAATGGTATAACTTTTTGAACACATGGACAACTACATCAAGAATATTATTGTGTTCTAGGTAATTAAAATAATATTTCATTGACTATCATAATCTATGTTAAGCAATATGATTTCCATGTCTGATTACAAAACTAATTATTTTATCTATGATATCATAATATTTTACTAAAAGATAAGTTGGTTTCCGCTATGAATGTGCATCCTTTTAAACCTAGTTATCAACATATAATATGACTGTTGGTATTTTAGGGTCCTTAAGATGGTACATATTTATAAATTATATCCATAATTTGTAGGGATATGTGTGAATTTTTTTAATATGAAATCAACAATAACTCGATATACTCCCAAAACCACGCACCTTAAATAATTATAGTGTGATTTCTGTGATATCACTACAGAATTCTTCTCATGATCTACTAAAGAACCCATTTGTAAAATCATATTTCTATGAAAGGTTAAATTTTAAATATAAATATTGTAATTATATAATTTTACATTGATACCATTGTATAATAATGTGATAAATTCAATCACCACGTGTCTCTCTTGGTCAACTAATGATTTTTAATTTCTATGTATGTCATCAAAAAATACGGTAGAAAATAGTCCGAAAACCAATGAAATATCTGATTAATGAGAATAATAAATACATTATACATATTATTATGTCAAAATGGAAAACCTGTATAAGGAAAGAAGATAAACATGTATGATTTTTTGGTTCCAATTATTTTGAAAGTCAATGAAATTGAGATACCTACAAAGATGTAGATTCTTTTTTTATCTATATTTATGAAGGAATCCAAAATATCCTTTTTATATTAGGAATCATTGTATTCATAATTCTGTTGAGAGTACTGCCAAATATTTCCAATCCACAAGGTTATAACATCCTAATATTTCCACATTACAAGACCTCATAACCTTATTAACATGTCTTTATTGTCTAAATCACATGTTTTGGGTGTCTATATGAAATTTATATAGATTTCTTGATATATATCCATTTCAAAGAATCCATGTATAAATAAAACTACAATATCTAGAGGAATTTTTGCAAGGTAGTTGCATAATCTAGATGGTATGTATTGAGGATGTCATTTGATAATGGTTGACATGTCTGGAATGTGTTGAATAACCAAGATGAAATGTTTTGAGGGTTTCACAGGACCTAGATGGCATGTCTGGTGGCGGTTGCATGACCTAGATGACATGTTTGGAGGAAACCGAATGATATGGATATCTTGTCCACAAGACATCGCAAGACCTGGGTGGAATTCGGATTGGACACCCCATGACATGGAGAAAAATACCCCATGCTACCTCCTGACATGGGATAAATGTCTTGAGGGAATTTCATGATCTGTGAATAAAACATGGTGTGATTATCTATACAGGGGTTACAGGATAGTGTTCCATCATATAAAGTTATTTAAATGTCCAATAGACATTTCTTGGTTTGAATGGAATGCCTTGATGGTGTCTCCGGAATTGGGTGACATGCCCAGGTTTATTTTCATGACCTTGTTCGGTCCTACATAGAGTTTGGGGATTAGTGTATCTATCATCACATAATCCTTCCATCTGTTTAGTCTCCTTTTATTATTTATTTCATTTGTTCCTCATGTTATTTAAATAATAATCTTATTTATAGTTTCACATGACCTAGTTAACATGTGAAACCACAATCACATAATAGGGTTGATAGACTGAATTTCATTTTCAAGATCTATAGAGAGAACATTCAAAAAAATATTCAAGGAGAAAAATCAATTAGGTGTTTCCCAAGATTTTACCTCATAGAATACCTTAGATGCTTCATGACATACTACTCCAATAAGTCTTATCATGCGCTCTGGTGTAATTGTTTTCATCAACTGCCTATTTTTTTATAATGGGGTGGGATTTATAGACATATCCTCCCCAGTTATCTACCTCATTGATGTTGTTATATCTCTCAAATATGATCTGGATTAGGTGGAGAGATTCTCGTATCACACACTTTAGGATATCCTTCCATGGAACATCTATAATATCTCACAGCTCCTCATTGGCTTGAGTTGAGGTGGAATTTTGATATGACCGTAATAAACATCCCCATGACACCAAGGTCTGAAAATAACTGTGAAGGGATTTAATAAAATTGGGTGATGTTTTTCCATTAGATAAACAATACCACCCAACCAAACATTCCGTAACAAAATACTACTACATTATGCATGATTACAATGTTAAATAACCCGACGTAATACCATTTAATTCAGACCCAAATTACTATAAGGTACCCTAATTGAATACCACAAACATCAATTAATGAGAATGAATAACAACCAAAAAAATAAATGATAGAAAACAAAACTCCAATGCTCCCAGCAATCTCCGTGAACGAACAACCCAGTTCATCCCAAGTATCCTGAAGAACCACTAAATTAGTGTGATACATTACCATTCCATTTGTCTTGATGAAACATTTATTCAAAAGAACAATAGATCCAAATCAGTTGTGAATAATGAATCTATGTAACATTTCTTTAAATTACTTCCCTAATCACGCCACAATGATATAACATGTTATTAAATTTTTATAAAAAATTATATTAAACAATATAAAATATTTTAACAAAAAGACAAACCTATTTAAAAAAACATCCAAACAAAAACTATTTTCCATAGAAAGAAACAATCAAATCATTAAATCATTTCACATTCCATCTGATCATATCATTTCCATGATTGAAAACACACTTATAAATTCGTGTTTCTCAAAAAGTTCCATACAATTGAATTATTACTCAATCATCCACTAAATCCTCAAAAATTGGATAGTCTCCTCATTCCCAATGACACAAGCCCCGTATTCTGGGTCATATAAATTTTTACACCAATGTTAGACTCCCCTTATATAGGGTAACATAGAAATAATGAATTCATATAACCATATATGCAGAAACAATTTTAAGTCAACCATTCAACGACAATTTAATAAAACCATTGATTTATTTAAAAATATTCAAAAAAACCATCTCAATTAATTTTAGTAAAACCATCCATTAATTGAAAACATATCAATTAATTTTTTATCGAAATTTGTGAAAAAAAATATTTTAAAATTTTAATTTTTTTAAAAAAATTAACAAATCAATTATCATAACCACTTCCCAAAATTCTATTGTTTCACAAAAAATCCATAAACCATCACTAATGAGGCTTTCTACCATGATATTTAAAAATATTTCACAATAAAATCCAATAAAAAAGTCAATGATATATCATTCCATCTATTTCTATAAATTGGAGTTGATATTGAATTAACATACCTTTGAAATGATGGTGAAAATGAAAAATGCAATGAAAACACCCACCAAACAAGGTTTAATTTCAAACTCCCCACCTTAGAGATCTTCACCTAACATCACAAATGCAAAATATAACCAATATTCACATCAAAAACAATATATATATTCATATAGGACCAAATCTTTGTATCTGGGATAAGGATGAATGTTGATCAAAGAAAAATTGTAAAAGATACAAAAAAAGTATACTTGTAGAGAGATTCAAGCTTCACGACACAAAAAAACCACTTGATGGAATACAATTTTATGGGGTACGGTAACATAGATATTGAGAGGAATAATAGTCATGTTAGGAAAAATTGGAGAAAATATACGTCTTAAAACATAATCCTAACCTAGATAAATTTTTTTGAACTAGTTTTTAAATAGTGCTTGGTTAGTCACATGGTTAGTAAAACACTAAAACAATTTTGTATAGGCCTCTTCCTCAAGGTGAAGTACCATAATTAAACCACATTATTATTTGAACCATACACCAATATTGAAAAATCCCTCTATACCCTTTTAAAGATATATCCTAGTTGGAGGCCTGGGTTGGACATATAATGTGGAACACTTTTTCCCATGTCTAATGTGAATGTTTTCATGTATGAGTCGCATAGTTTCCACAAACCATGATCCAAATATTCACATTTTGAAAGTCCCAAAAAACCTTCCAATGATTTTCCAAACAATACAAAACATCACAAAATCTTATTAAATGATTAAAAATAAAAAATAATTGGTTACTAACATCAAACATGGGGTTTTATAATCCCCCCATATTTGAAATTTTCGTCAAAAAAAAATATAAAATCAACAATAATATAAAATTTTTAGGGAATTTTCCCATTCATTTCCTTATAATTTTTCCATGTCTCCTCTAAAATTTGAAAATGTTGCCACAAAACAACCAATAAACTAATACTTTTCTAATGAAAGACATTCTATTGGATATCAACAATACACAATGGCACATGCAACAATGAAGCATCTAGATCAAGGTCATCATGAACCATCGACTCATATGTCCGGGGTTAGGTTGATTCTTTTACAAATGAGATTCATGAAACACATTATGCACGACACTGATTTGTGCTGGATATGACCCCTATATACCAGATCACCAACTTGTTTACATATCTCAATAGAGAATATGTATTGAGGAGATAAATCACCCTACTTTTAAAAATGATGATGTATAATCCTTGGATATATTAACCAGAACACATGATTAATCACATCAAATGACAACAACCAACAGTGATTCTCTACATATGGTTTCTGATGAATATGAGTTATCTCTATCTATTTTCCAATTAATTGAATATTCTATGATGTCTTATGGACATGGATCAGCCTAACCTTTTAAATATCACATGTGTTCCCCCAATAATGTGGATAATGACATTGACACCCATACAATTTCTCAAAATGATCCATATATTTCATGGATTGAAAAATGTTGTCATAATAAAACTCCATTAATTGTATGTGTTTCTCCCTTGAGCCACAAAAATACATTAAATTAGCCCCCAAAATGTCATCCAATGTTTGTATCATCCTTTCTGATTATCTATCAATATTACCTGGATACTTTGTAATCATTTTCATTTGAGTCCCAAGATATTTCTATATGATTTTATAAAAAACAAACATAAACCACAAGTATTTTCTCAATAATATAAAAAACGATATGTCATTCTTCCTTAAAACTTCCTTGATATAGAATTTTTACAAGTCCGACATCATTTTAGATTCATAAATTGTGATGAAAATATATATCTTTTTTTGATTCTCCACTATGACAAAGATTAAATCCTGTTTTTGAACTATTATTTGGAGTATTATTATAAAATCCATAGCTATATACTCTCATTTACAACCATAAATAGATAAATACTACAACATACCTGTTTTTTTATAGTTATTGGATATAACTTATAAACAAATTAATAATATAGAAACAAACTTTTCAAACTTTTTTTTCATGATTTCCCACCAAAATTATGATTTCAATACCATATATATACTCTATATTGTAGGATGAACATTCCATATTGAAATTTGTTATGAAAGAATATGTATTTCCTAATAAGAATAAGAATGACCCTCTAATTATTAAACCACTACATTAAACTCTTAGGCATCCTCTATAACATAATGGTCTTCAAACAATTAATTTTTCACCTCATCACAAATTATTTTAAATTAGATGCCTGTGCAAATTAACTATTTCAACCAAATTAGGATTGAAAGATACTGGAAATAAAACCTCAACCTCGCATAATTATTCACATTCCAAATTCATATTGGTTATGACCAATATCAACTGCCTTTAGTCTGTAACTTCTTTCTCCAAAATAGAATATCAATTTATACTTAATGCATCTACCATTTTATTACCTTTACCAAGTGTATAAATCATGTAAATTTCATTAAATTGGAGACCCTCTATCCTTCTCTTTAACCCTTGTATAAATCTCCTTTTTGATATAATATTTTTCAAGATCTTATGATCTGTACAAAAATCTCACCATAGAGGGATTGAAGCTAAATCATCAAATAATGGAATACAAAAGATAAAACAAAATCATGTATTAAGTTGTTTCTTTCATGAAACTTTAACACCCTTAAGCCATAAGAAACAATATTATCTCCCTGCATGGGAACACATCCCAAAACGTCCCATGTAGAAGAACAGTACACCCAATACCCTTGTCCTAGTTTCTAGAAAAATCTAATTGGCACAAATGTAAGGATAACGTTGAGCTTTTTAATGGACATGTAATATTCCCCATCCCATTGTAATGTAATATTATTTCTTGTCTAAAGCTATCATAGGTAATTCCATTTGTAAAAATCAGGAATAATGAGTCGGCAATAACCATATAGGTCAAGGAAACTATGCATCTCAAATACATTAATTAGTGGTTTATAAGAGATAAAAGAATTTACCATTTCTAGATGCATATAAACACCATTTTAGATATTACATGACCAATTATACATAACTATTGAATCCAAAAACTTCACATTAGTAGCTTGACATACAGATGATGATCCCACTTGAATCCCAACACTGTCGTAATGTGTTTCTCATGTTCATCCCTTTTTTAGGAATGCTCCAATATTTCATCCCTGAGAACCAATAAAAAATAAAAAAAACATTGAAATATCATATTCAGCAATGATACGAACAATTATTTTAAATTCAAATGACTAAAACTTTTTACCAAATACTCATAATGTCTATATCTACATCTAAATCTAGTCTTTGGAATATCCTCTTTTTGAACCCTCAATCGATGTTATAATGATAAAAATTCAATATTAGGGAACCGCTGATCTCCCCTAAGTTGACCAAACATGTCATAAATTCATGTATGTGGATATCGATTCATTATCATATCATGGTGGGGCTTATTTTAATCTACACACAACCAAATATTTACATCCACCTTCATAAAAAAAAGATCGGTGTTTCCAATAGTGACATGAAATGATGAATGAATCCTTTTCCTACCAGTTATTCTAACAACCCATTCATTTCACATAATTCTATCTATTTCATCTTATAAGATATAATGAAATTAGTATTTTTCACCCAATGGATATCAATCATAAACTCGACATCCATCATTTGTGGAAGCACTGTGAATTTTTTTGCTAAAAACATCTTGAAACTGATCAAACACTATAAAAAAACATATATTCTCAATCTCTACCAGTGATGGAAAAGTAAAAAATTCCAATTAGTATGAGATATTTCCAACTGTTGGTTCCAAAAATCTCATTGCACTAACCATTACAATACGGTATCCTATATAGAGATGCGTGATTACTATTTTTTTGTAAAACTAACCTTCAGGTGTGATAGTATTTGTGACCCTTGAACATTATCAATCAATCCATACAAATGATTATATAATCTAATCCATCTATTTCATGGAAAAATCTGATATTATCTATGATCCATCCATAATTATAGGACATCTTATACACACAAAGGCTTGACATTCTATTTGACCATGAATAATTTTATGTTTTAATAATGAAGACATCATCTCAACATATCAATGGATAAAATCAATATCTTGAGATGAAATTGATAAATTGGATGCACCTGTATCAAAAAAATCATGAAGAAGGATAGAATTAAAAACAATCCTACCACTAATCATTTATTTTCCATATTGATTATCCCTAATAACTTTCTCAGCTCCATATAATTTCTTACACATGACACTTTGTAAATTATTTCCATATTGAGATTTTCCATGTTGAGGAGTCAGTTTATTTCTAGAATCACCATGGATAACTCTATTCTTATGATGATGATTGTTTCTAGAATGTCATGATAATTGATTATGTAAGCATCATTCTAGGAATTCATGATATATTTTTACATCAATCATTTTAGACATCCATGTGAAAATGGATTATGGGTTAGTTGTTTAACATGAAATGTTTTTCCATGCTTGTGTGCTTAAATGAAAATGGTGTGCAACATAAACATAAAAATTGTGAATTATATAAAATGTGAATAAATGTTCGTATAATGAGAATCATGATTAATGAAAATGTTTTTACCCATGGTTAACTGTGAACTACATTTATGATGGTATATATTTTTATAGAGCTTTCATTTTGAACATGTTCTAGGTTTTAAGGAAAATACACCTGTATTATTGTGATTTCCCTGTTATGTAAAATTTATAATGTGGTGTAATGTGTTATAAGACAAGTTTTTTTAATTGTATAGGTATGAATCCACATGATTCTTATCAAGTGAAGTATAAGAGGACATGGATGGATATGATCCTATGTTATTGGATCCTAAGGAATTGGTGGTACTAGGTGAGGATGTTAGAGAGAAGTTACAAGATAAAATTGATTGGTTTATGCAATCCAAAGAAAGGGATCAATGATGGTCTGGTGAAAAAAATAATCTGATCTAATGATGGAGTCCCAGCTACAGAGCCCTCTGTCATTCATTAGATATGGTGGACCTGGTGAATTTATATCATGGATTGAGTCTATACAAACTATACTTGAAAACTTGGATACTCTTTTAATTAAGATAATTAAATTGGATACATTATTGTTATGTGTTCAATAAAATATTTGGTTGGTCTTCTATAATCATTATGGAGAACTCGATAATATTGAATGGATGGACTTGCATGATATTTTCATAGAGAACTATTATTTTGATATGCTATGTCTAGAGAGAGTAGATGATTTACTCATTCTAAATTAGGGTAACTTGTTTGTGATGGACTATGTTGGATGATTTATATAATTTCATTGCTTGGTTCTGACATTGCTGATAGATGATTCTACTACCAAAAGATTCTTCATGATGGTTTTAAATGTGAAATTACTTTCCATGTGAATATCTCCTAGATGAATATGTTTTCCAGAGATGGTGAATTAATATTTTATATCAGAGGTGATCCTGAAGGTGGAATCTAGTGAAAGGCTAGTGTCTCCAAATTTACGGTCATGAGTATTAATTTTTTGTGTAGGAGGAGTTTCTATGATAATGATTACAGGAGTAGTGGGAAGAATAATACCTAGATATAGGGATCAGCTACTAAATATCTTACCTGAGTGCTTTGTCACCGGTGTAGTAGTCCAGGCCACTATAGTAACCATTGTACCCCAACACCTTTAGAATGCCTATTTTGTGATAGAATTGGACATCAATAATAGTTCTGTAAGAACACAAAAAGGTGGGTTGTTATTGAGCATCTAGATAGATACATACTATAGGAAGGGGATCATCTGTGTCATTTCAGTCTTGTAGTTAGAGTTATATTAACCATTGTGGTAATGGTAGTGTATGTGGTACTTCTAAGAAAGATCTACCATAACAATATAGTGGTTCATATTAGGGGACTCTGGCTTTATCACATGGGAAATGGGAAGGATATTTAAATTCTATCCAGGATACACTTATAGAAAGTAAGGTTGACCATTGAAAATTACAGGTACTATCCTTCTAGCTTCTATATTATCAAGATCATTAATTTTTACTGGTACCTCACATTTATTTATTTCTATAAAACATGTGAATGGTTTGATCCTAGTAGTTGAGTTCGTGATCTGGGTTATAATGGTAAATACACCTGTGGATGTTGGATCAAGGGAAATTTTGTGTTCACAAAGGGTGTTCTCCTAATGATGGAGGGTTTCATTTTATCTTGGATCTATACATACATTTAATGTTATTCATTTACCTAATTATGTGTACAGAATGGTTAGAAGAATAATGACCCCTTAAAGAATATTTTCACAGGAGAGTGAATTTTACATCTCTTGTAGATTATAATTATATTCTATGTGGAGAATGGGATATCAAGGTGGTCCATGTAGGTCATGTTCACCAGCAACATGGGGAGCATAAAACCCAATTTTCTAATCTGTTTCATGATGATGGTGGTGTAATGCGGTATGTTATTTCAACCATAGTAGACCTCTATTAGGATGTATTTCCTGGATACATATTTGTGATACCACTAAAGAGATTGGTGGAGTTTATTGTTGAACTCATTTGTGATGTTGAGACAGTTTTTATTAAACCTTATAGGATTGATACTATGGATTTTTAAGAGAATTATAAGCAATGGGATCCGTTGAGGGGTAAAGTCATTATCATTTTATGTATCAATTCATGAGGGTTTCTTTTCTTGTTTGGAATGAAAGATAATGGGAGATTTCTTGTGTGTGTTGATTAACTAATGTATAACCAGATGAATATGAAGAACATATATCCACATCCCCGAATTTATGATATCTTTTACGAGTTGAGGGAATAATGTGTCTTTCCAATTATTTAATTGAGATCAGGGTATCTTTAGTTGAGGGTCCAAAAATATAATGCACCTCACAATACATTTAGAAGAAGGTATGTCATATATGAGTTCGTTTTAATACTAGTTAGGTTGAAAAATGAACCAGTAGTGTTTATTGACTTGATGAATAGAATCTTTCATCTATATTGGGATCATTTTATTGTAGTTTGTTGGATGATATCATTATGTACTACATGAGTCAGGATGATCATGCCAAAAATCATGACATAGTCTTGAATATAGTAATGTAGAATCATCTATACACCATGATATCAAAGTTCCAGTGCAGTATTGATGAGGTACACTTCATATGTCACATCATCTCTAAGGAATGTCTGTTTGTCAACCTATAGATATTTAGGAAGTGGTATCTTATGAGTCCCCCAAGAATATTTTCAATATCCATTGCTTTCATTGTTAATTTTTATATTATCGATGGTTTATTTGGGAATATTGAAATTTGGGAGCACCGCCTTCATTGTTGTTCAAAAAGGGAGTAATGTCTGAATAGTGGGAATCATTGGATAATTATTTCAAAGTATTGAGGAAGCGCTTCAAAATGACCCCAATATTGATCCTACTCATGCCAGGGGTAGAGTATATAATTTTTTCTTATTCTTTAGGTATCATTATTGTAGGAATGTCAAAGCAGGGAGATTAAGTTGTAGTGTATTGGTCTCATAATTTGAGGTTCATGAATTCATCTAACCTACACAAAACATTAGGTTAGCTTTAGTGGTTTTTTATTTTATGTGTTAGAGAGATTATATATAGGGTGAAATTGTTACTATGTATATTGGAAATATATTAATGTGCATGCTTTTTCAATGATATTCTAATCATCGACAGTTTAGATTCATTTAATATATGTATGCATTGAAAAATGATATTTAATTCATGGCTACGAATGGAAACAATGATATAGATGATTTACGAAGTAAAACTCATACCAATGTGTTTCAATAGTGTAGTGTTGAGTTGAAGATAATGCCATTACTGGATGATATTCATGTTATTGTTATAGATATTCATTACAGATTAAATCTCATATTTGTTTTAGTAGTGTCTACCCATTTGAGATGGATCAAGATCAAGTAGTATGATGAACTATAATGTCTATCCTATAGGGAAATATGTGAAGTTTGGGAGTCACCTTCAAATAGGGGCCTAGGTAAGGATAAGATAATCAATGTTAAGAACTAGTTTTTTGTTTCTACAACTAGGTAGGAGGAGATGATATGTGAATTTCATGCCTCAATGTCGGAGGTCCATACAAGCTTGACCAAAATGTACCATGACCTATGATAGTAGTATTGGTGGAAGATCATGAAAAATGATATATTAGGGATGGTTACATGATGCAATATCTTTCAATAGTTGAATGGTGATACGAAATTATGTGGTGGATTACTACATCAGTTTCCCATTCTAGAATAGAAGTGGGAAGAAATTACCATGGACATTGTTGTTATTCTAAATGGATTCCTCATAATATTGATACAATTTCGGTTTACAAGGGTGGATCATTTCATATGAGTGTGGGAGACATACCTAGTGGATTAGTTAATAGAATTGTAGGTTTGGGAGATATTCCACCTGCATGGGGTGCCAAGGAATATAGTTACATACCATGACTGACACATTACATCAAATTTTTGACAGGGATTATAGAAGGTACTTGGTACATAGGATTCATTTGGTATTTCATTACACAAATATTTATATGGGTTGTGGGATAATTCGATATAGGTTCTTAAGGATACTCATTAGGAATGTGACGTAGACTTTAGTGGGTCTTGGTAGAATCACTTAGATTTAGTGGTTTTTTCTTATAAAAATTATTATCAAGAAACTATAAATACTTCATCATATAAGGCTCATTATGGTAGACCATAAATTTCCCATCTATGCTGGATAGTGGTTGGTGAGTCAGAACAGTTTGGATCATGTTTCTTGTAAGAAATGTAAGAGAATATTCAGTTTATTCGAATGTTTAAGACTATAGATCATAGTAGATAGAAGACATATGATTATAGATTACAATGAACCATAGATATTATAAAGGGTGATTCTATATTTCATTGTTTGTATCTTATACTGGGTCGTCATAAGATATGAAGACAATGAAACTTGTAGCCTAGGTTCATTGGACACTTTGTTGTTGTTGATGGAATCGGGCTGGTGCAATACCGATTGTCTCTTCTCAAAAGAGACAATGATATGCACAATTTTATTCATGTTTCATGACATCTAAGGTTTCCCCCTAAACATTATCATTTGATTTATGTATATATTTTTTTATCATGAGATAGATGCTTTATTTGAAGACCATTAAGTATATATATTTTATTTATGTGAAAATTTGTTATGGAGAAATATCATACCGATAGTTTGTGTATTGATGAATCATGGTATTGTGCAACATGAGGCATGGGAATGTGAAACAAATAGCTAGACATAGCAGAACAATCTTTTTAACATGGTCTCATAGACATTATTGTGAGTATATCTTGAAGATGAGTTGTTATAAGGTGGGGATATTGTAAGATCTCCACCTTTTCTAGAGATTTCTTGAGATTTTTTATATGTACTCTTTCACCATGTGTTGACTTATTTTGGTTTCTCTTCTTCCAAGAGGTTTTTTGGGTAAAATATTGATATTTTGGAAGATAGATAGGTATTTTAGTATTAGCCCATTGTTTTCCCAAACTGTGTGATCACTGGAAGAGGGGATTCCCACCGCTGGCACATAGTTTGTCAAATCGTGAACCCTATATATTTAAACATCCAAAAACACTAAATGAGGTTCATGGTTATGTCACATGAACTTTAAAACCATGAACCTATACCCATAAAATATTGAACAAGTTTTTACAACATCTAAAAATTCGGCTTAAAAATATGAACCCCCAAAATATACAAAAAATGACCCTAATAAATACCATGCCATTTTATCTAATATTTTGAGGATGTTAGATGCATTACTATGGATTCTAAACATTTTTCATTGTGAATATAAGGGAATATTGAATATTTGAACCACCTATAGTATGCATTTTATTCAAAACTAGATCTATCTTTTTCTCTGTCTCATCTTCCAGGATAAAATTTGGATGTTTATACGTTTTTTTATTCTTGATAGAGATCTGGGTTTGTTAGATATTGATTATTTGGATCCCTGATTTAGGATTGGGATATAATTATCATATGTTGTAGGGATTCTTGTTGTTTTTATTCAGTTCTCGTATATCCATTTTTGATCATTCATCGTCAAACATGAGGTCGGTGGTCTAAATTTCAATCACAATCCTTGATTAAATTATTTATATGTAATGGAAGAAATTTAATTTTTATGATTGGGGAATTTCATTGAAAATTTAGTTGATTTGTTTAATTTTCACGTGTTATTGTTTAATATTAATCAGGTAAATTGAGATATAGAATTGAATTAATTAATTGTTGAATTAATAAATGGGGTTTTGGGGAATGTGAATTTTAATTTCAAATCAAATTAATTATTTATTGAAATACTAAATTATATGTTAATTTTTTTTTGATTAATTTAATTTTGAATTAATTAATGAGATATTGATATTGTGATGTTGATTTTAATAATTAATTGTTTAAATAATTATTGGGTTATTGAGGTTGGGAAATGGATTAATAAATTTTAGATTAATTAGTAAATGTAGTTAACTACTATTTTGATTAATGGATAATATTTATTAACCTTGGATGATTTTATATATTTAATATATGCATATTTTGAAAAAATTTATTTGGGACACGAAACGATGCTCCAAATACCCATGTGTTCCTATCCATGATGTTGTAGGTCCAAAGTAATGCCTTAAAATATTCGTTTATGAGATATGGATTAATGTTCTAACTTCTCATGAGGTGTTGGATAGGTATTAATGCTCCAAATAACAACTAGGTGTTAGACATGATGTTTTATGACCATTATATGAAATTGTTCTATGGTTCCAATTGGCCATTAAATGAATTTAATTTAAATTGATAATGTATCATATCTGATAAAATGATTTTGGAATTTAATATGAGGTATGGTTTAGACTAAAGCATGGGATGAAGTAGGTATTCGGGTCTGGGAGTCCATAGGAACATGATGGGTTTATGTAGCTCATTTAATTAATAATAAATGTGATAACTATTTATTTAGGAACTATACATTATTCTTTATACTACCAAACTCACTATTTTCATTGGATGCTATTTTCAGAAGCCTTTGGTTGTGGCGGAATCAGTTGTACTCACACCCTACTTGTGATGCTGGATTAATTGCCGAATATATATCTTGTTTTCAAGAACTTATTTAGGAAATACCCCTATGATAAATGATTATTTGGGATGGAGAATGAATGAGGGTAACATATGAGGTTCAGGACCTTCATAATAGTAGTTAGTGTCTTTAATTTTATAATTTAACTTGACAACATTACATTTAATTTATCATTGACTATCTATTGTTCAGATTTTATATAGTATTAATTTTTTCCATCTTGTAGTAATTGTATTTTTTAGTAATGTTAAAACATTTTATAATTATTGGGGTATTATTAATTTATTTATTATATGGTATTATGCTGAAAAATATGGTATTTTCTACTCATTATTGATATTAGACCCTCACTACTTGTCTGTAGCCTCTTAAATGAAAGGACCCACATCTGAGAACACATAATAGTCTGGTTTGGGCACCGGTGTGTGACACTGAGTTTGGGAAAATATAGTTTGTCTTGGGATTTAAATGGTAAATGAACGGGACATGATAAATTTGTGATATCATGTAATTAATTTTTGTTATAATCCAATTAATGGTGTTTGGTTTTCCCCCTATCCAATTATCATAAAATTTAAATGTTTTGATGCTGCAAAATTATTTCTATCTAACTTAAATGAAAATAACCATTTTGTAACATGATTTTAAGTCTTATTTAATTTCATATATCTTTTCGCATTCTTAGTTTTATGTATTTGGGTGACACCACATGGTATTTAGAAACAATTTATTTTGAAAAATAAATACATTGATAAATCAATTTTGTTTTGATGGGTGTACTCAGAATTACATAGATTGTTTCTGTTCATGAGCATTGGGAAAAAGGAACATATAAAAAAATTATTATTACTTGAACATTCAGGGAGTTTCATGTTATGAATTTTTGAGTGTTTGGGTTTATGGATATGAGAAATTTACATGACATAATGTTTTAAATAGAACACATAATATGGGATCATGGACAGAATTCCCCATGTTCACATGACCACATTGGAAGATCTAGGTCATGCATGGGTTCATAAGTGGTATAATGTAATTGATATTACATATTTTTTAGAGAAAAACATTATTTTAATTTATATATAAAATTTCATTTTTGGAAAAAAATGTTTTGGTCATATAATTCCTAGTTTATAACTACATTGGTAGAGTATTTTTATGTTTTTATATTTGGGTAAATTGTTTTAAACATACTTTTATACTCCTACATTAATTTAATATTAAATTGATCAAACATTAATATGGTCTTATCATGGTGTTGGAAAATTCTCCAGGTGTTTCACACTGGGTTGTTTTTCTCCCCAATGAATATACACATTAGTTCATATTGTGATGTTGTCTTCCATGATATAAGAAAGGAACATGATCCATATTTCACTAGTGGAGTACCATGATAGCACCTATCATGAATCTTCTAATGAAACATCCTCTACTTTGGAGACACTATAATTTGTTCCCTAAAGCAGGTCGTTACATGTCCTAAGGCATGCCTCCGTATATGACAGAGGGTGCCAAATAGCATCACAGGTCTAAAAAGGAATATAAGGAGACTATATCCTCTTATCCGAGTGGATCCATAATATAAGTAACAAACATATACAAAATATACGTAGGAATAATAGAAGGAAAAAATGAAACAAAAGTCAATTATATACCATTAACATAAGAATTAAAGAAATTAAATGAATACAGTACATGTCCATCAATCGTACAATTTATATGAGGACCAAAATTATCAAGAGAATATATACCAAGATTCAAGTCCCAACCTGGTCCTAACATCCCTACTCCAACCCATCATCCCATGAAAAATGAAACACTAGATCCGTATGCTGAACTTGCACCCAAATAAAGTAGAATATTCTAGGGAACACAAGATTAATGATGGACAAATCATTGTGTGAGTACAACTCATTAGGCCACCACAAATAGGGTCTAAATAAATACCCAATATACATAAAATTGTATGTAGGTAACAAGTTAAATAAATAAAAAAAAGTAATAATGAAAACACTTAAACAATTATTTAATATACAATTATCCATTGAATTTAATAGAATTGACTAATCAATGAAAATTACTCAAGACACACTGGGAGTCTATGCCAATAATCAAAGGGCAATTCCCGTATCAAATCATATGAGATTTTAGTACCCATAACTCATCACATATCCATAAGATATCATATGCATTTAATCTATTTTCTTCACTATTACTATTTCATCAATTATGAGATCTTCATTACTAAATTAAACATCATATTACGTTCCATGGGTTAGGAATTTACATCATTTACACAATCGACTAAGCCAGACACTTATCAATCCAAAGGGGTTTACATAAACTCATACTGATAAATAATTCACTAATCATAATTATAAAGAGAACTCTTATCCTCATTCTAGTAATCAGGTCATGTCCATGTGCTTGGGAATCCTAGAACCTCAGTATGACATCATAACACACACTATAACTGTATGTTGGAAATTATGTAGCCTCAATCCAATATCCAAATCCTTCATTATATAACTCATACCTTGGAACCATCTGTCTAGGTAGATTCATCCAATGAAACCATTAGGGGCGTACTGCCATAGTCTATCTCTCTAACTCGTGAATTCATTGGTGGGGTTAGAGTATCAGTCCAATATGACTTGTGGGAGGAGTTGAAGGCCTTTTTGCAACCATTAATCCATTTTCACCTGCTTCTTTAACCATTTTCAACAAATACCATATCACCAATAATTCATAACCAATACACATAACATTAAAATCTCATAATCAAACAATACGTAAATGAATATCATGTTGTGACTCTCACAAATTTACTGAACACATTTCAATACCATTTCACCCATTCCCCATTCCCTTTCCTTAACTCATTATGTATATTTAATGACATCCATGTATTGTCCCATTTTACACATTCATCAATTTCCATATCATAACACACATAACCCATTAATAATTCCCATGTATTAACTTCTTATATCTTCTAAGTAAAAATCCCAATCTATTGGGAACAACCACATTAATCCAATTTAACCCATTTTGTTGTCATTCCAAACACAACCATTTTGATATATCATCAACTAAGCTCATTCATCATTTATATCATTTTCTAATCATGTTAACATGCATACATAATTGTTAGGATATCTATCTCACTAGTCCTTACATAGAATCAATTACTAAGGTCTCATACAACCTTTATAAACTATGTCATGAAAACAATCAAAGTTCAAAATACTCATTAGTATCCTCTTCAATCCACCATATTACACATGGGTATTCTTCTTTGAAAAAAGAAAATGACCAAGTGATTTTATTTTCGTTTCCACCATTAAAAAAATACTTCTAAACATATTCATATAGAAGGGGCCACACCCCCTTTCAATTTTTCATTTTTTTAATTAATAAAAACAAATTTTAAATCAATTGAGGTCAACAATGCCTTTCCAAACATTTCCTTATTTTACTCACTGATATCACTATTGAAAACCAAAGGTGGGTAAAAAACCTACAATGAATATTCAAAACCTTTTTTAATTAAGCTTTAAGTACTTCATAAATTTAACAAACAATAAATATAATTTACAAGTTACCCATTCTAACGCCAATAAAGTTTGCATCCCATTATCTATCACATTTCCCTTATCTTCATGATTAAAAATGTATTTCCCAACTTTAATGGTTCGACACATCCCATGGTTTACCCTATGTTCAGTATCACATTATCAAAAAACACAATGGGGTCCTTGAATGGTTTCACACATCAACCTATGGTTAAAATCACTTTACACAATCAAAGACATCACGACGCAATATAGTATGGAAATATAACATCTATATACACATACAATAAAATAAGACTATGGAAAAAATCAATAAGAGCTCCTACATCATGAACGATATTGAATGTTTACTTAATATGAACCCTTGATTCAAATATAATCACACTCTTAATCACAAACCTAAAAACTACTAAGAAATTGATGGTTTTAGGATTTTAAAATAAGTGGAGAGATTCTAAAATATGTTATCTATAATGTAGAGTACAGGGGAGTGTTAGACATACTGAAATCATCTATTTTAAACCAAACTCTCTCCCAATACCTTATAATTGAAGGAGAATAACCTCTTGGAGTCCTTTGAGTGTTCGGTTCATCACTCAATCTATTGAAGAATGTATAAGTCAAAAATTATTAGTATAAAAAATAGGATCATAAAGAAAAATGGGAATTTACCACATTTAAGGGTCATAATGTTTAGCCACATGGATTTCAATAAGTGCACCAATCGTTCAACTCCCTTTATCCAAGAGGCGCCACACTGCATAGTTTCTTATGGGAATCAAATAGGATTGGGAAACAGCATAGTAACCATGCAATATTTCTTTATCTAAAAAGGTTTTCATGCCACATAGATTACTGGTCCTGGCATGTATTTTATACTAACTATGCTCTAACCATGAATTTTTCATGATTTTGTCTTTTTTCTCCTCTTTTTGAGACTTCACCTGAAGAATAATTCAAAAACCCTTCAAACACAAGTGAAATACCTTAAAATCTATGAAAAAGGAGGATTACCCAAAATTTAAACTGAGATGATACTTAATGAACGATCTACAACTTATATCCTCCCAAACGAACGATAGGTCATCATTAAGCTGCACATAAAAGCATTTTATAACCCTCAAGACAAAACAGTTGATAAACCATAAATGAACCATGTTTCAAAATGGCAATAAAAATCTCCCAGAGGAAACTTCCACCTCAATTCATTATTACCAACACCATGAACAAGGGAATGGTCTGATTATCACTACAACCCACTGCCTAAATTTTTACTGAATAAGCACTATATTACCCTTCATGAACTAAATAGATCACTGTTGATTTAACCAACACCATAAATCATATCCAGAATCACTTGGATCCATCTCAACCTGATTATTTTGAATAATCAATAGATATCCAAGCCTGTTTTCACCAATGGAAACATCCCAATTTTAAATCGAATATCATGACCTACTTGATTCGCAACTCCAATCTCAACAACATAATCTAGTTTATAAATGTTCAAAAAGCACAACCCAAACATACTCTTCATCTCACAATACTCATCCGTTCAAAACCTAATCCAACACTTATCACAAAAACTATTCCCCATGTTTTCTAACATCATTTTCTATCAACATAACCCACCAATTACACCATTAACTGGCCACCATCCAACTAAGGTACTCCCGGTCATAAGATTCAACCTATCATGTCCATTTTTGAATTATTTTGAATTTCTATTAATTGTAAAGGAAACCAAAAAAACATCTAATCATCTATTACATCATATGCAACACATTGTTCCAACCCACCACACCCATCATCTATGAGAACACCTTCCAATATTGGCATTATGTCTTTTCCACTTAAGCCACATGGAATGTACAACTCCACCATCCATACATATATAATCATATCTTGGATATTCCTCAAAGCCCATTATAATTAGTGAAATGTAATTATCCTTGATTGACAATAATAACTGACTTAAAAACCAAATCATCTGTTTCTATATTCCATGATGAGTCGGGCCACCCCTAGTCAAATCACTCTAATTACATTTAGAACTTTCTCAGGTGTAAATCAAGCACTAAGACATGTTGACCACCACACCCAAGGCTAACCAGAACATGCACATCACATGTTTCCCATTGGCATCTCGGTTCCTCAACATCCACTTCATATCCATCTCTACACATCCATTATTTAACATGATGCTCCCTACCTTATGATCATTTTTATCCACATTTTCCAAAAGAAATTTCAACCACGATGGGATATAATTAGTCATAGATGAACCCAAAATATTGGACATGTACATCCATCTTCCATTATAATAACAAAAGGATCATCAATCACTACTCATCCATAACATATGAGAACAATACCCTTGGAATTCATCAATAAATTCTCCATTATAAGGACACTTCCCATAACTGTCTGATGGTGAGATCCCCCACTACATGGATCCCACCAGCATGTTGATCCTTGTGCATAACCTATGAGATATCCCACATCCGAATAGAAAACAATCACATCTATAGGTGGAAAACTACATCCTTCTTTGCAAACCTAGACGATGTCAATATATTGGGATTGATCATCGAGGGTTAATATTATGACAAGAAGTCGTCGACGATCACCACCATAAATTATCAATCATCATCATCACCTCTAACCAATAGGAATCCTACATATTCTAAAGGCCATAAGCTTCGCTACCCTCCAATGCCTCATCCAAAATAGAGAACAACAACACCATTAGGTTTTCAAACAAAATCACCACTACCTCACGACCCTCTACTGAGTGTTCAAGACACAAAATTAATTTTGGATCCAATAAGATAATCCTACATGATTTTTTTACAACATCTCACTGATCCAAACCAATGCACAATTATTCATTACACTAGTCCATACCAACATATTTCTTACACTACCAAGGACTTAAAACCTAGATTCCATGGAAAAAATATACAGTTACTTCCACAGCACCTTCCACATATAGAAATGACATTGTGTATCTCTTACAATTTATCACCCCCAGATACTTAGTGGATTCATCGTGGTAAAAAACTCTCCAGAAACCAAATAAAAAAACAAATATCTATATGATATAATATGTACATCACTCAATCTATCCACAAACCAAAATTTCCTTACACACCTAAATCCAATAAAATCATAGGTTCATGTCTCCAAATTATAATTTCATTCACAACCTCTCATAGAACAAACATAACATCCATTTCATTTCCCTGATTTGATTCCAAGGAATAACCATGCACTTTTTCCAAATCCTAATGAATCCCAATATGCATTGAGTCTACATATATACCATCAATATGTGCTTCACATTCATAGGAACCCTCACCACTTTTTTTCCCTCCCTCAAGGCTACCCTCAATATCTAAAGGTTATCAAATCATAACCCAAACTCAAGACACATCTCCCAAGACCATTAACATTTTCACAGAGACGTATAAGTTAATTTTTCCATTGTAAAGACTCTATTAGTTCCACTAACTTGTCTTGACACATCAACATAAACATCCTGCACAAAAAATCATTAAAACCCTAATAATCCTCTCTCATAGGTCATCCATAAAAGTCTAATGATAAAAAAATCAAAAACTAGATCCACACCAACAAAATGTCATTATACCAATCAAAAACACACACATAAACTCAAAAAATAATATATTTAGGGCATTCATCCAATCCATGTGCCAACACACTACATATAACTCAAAAAACAACCATTTTCCATAGGCACCACACTAACGATATTCTTACACATACACAGACTACCCAAGTCAAACACGTGTCATAGGGTCTATAACACAACTCACAAGACCTAAATCCACATGAACCACCACATTCACATTACAAATCCTCAATTAATGAATTTAAAGATCACATAATAACAAAAAAACATCATATACAAAATTCAATTACTTAACACACCCAACTCAACCAGATCTCACATTCTACAACCAAAGGACCCAACATCCTGGATCCCACTTTTTCCATACCGCTTGTACACAAGATAAACAACCAAAAAACGTATATCGACCATTGGTTGACCTAAAGATTAATAATTATCTGATTTTCCCACATAATGTAGTTATTTACATATAATCTCCCTGATTTCACTTCTCAAAACACTGCATTTTCAAAAAACAATAATTTTTACATTAAAAATCCATTTTTTGTTGGCCCATATTTACAAAAATCAAAATTTTATTCAAAATAAAAATATAAGACATTTACCCTTTACAAAACCATGTATTTATGTTTCTCAAACTAATTTTCAAAAAACATTCAACATCCAATACATGTCATTAAAAAGTCAATCATTTGAATCATATATATGACAAATCTATTGGATATGTCTAGAATAAAGCATGTACTAACAAACCCTTTTTTGTTGCGTAGGGACGAGATATAAAACCTCATAATCTACAACTACATATCATGGTACACCACTCGAGGAGGAAATAACAATAAAACATAAAATCACAAAGTAAAACATCATTTCCAATCACTTTAAACTTGGGTTTTTCCACATACGTGGGTCTATAGGTACCCAATAATGAGCTCACTACCAATCCCTGAAAAGAACCAATTCTCCTATTTATAATAGTCAAATAGTAATACAATGAAGATATACTCTGATCCCACTTTATAATGTCGACAGCATGGGATCCACTATAACCGATTCCCCATTATGCGTGATCTCATTTCCTAGGGTTCTCCTTCCCGTACACAAGAGGCTTCCAACTATTAGCATGGGTCAAAAGTGAATCATAAGGAGACTATACATTCTTATCAATGTGAATCCACAGTAGAAGTAGATCACTGAGAAAAAATGACCTCCAAAATAAAAACTGGAAAACATACAACAAGAAAAAATAAGTGAATATAAACATATGCTATAAAATAATTGATGAATACAATACTTTCCTAGTATTCATAAAACGTATACATATAGCAAAACTATCAGAAAACTCTAATACTGGATCTGAGTCCCAACATGGTCATAACCTTCATGCTACAACACATTATCCAAATCACAACCAAACACTATCTCCCTAACATGAAATTGTTTCTAAAAACAAGTAACATCTTCTCAGGTACCACATTCCACGGCGTCCCAATTATGGTGCGAGTAAAACTTAGTAGGCCACCTAAAAAATTACTAAATCAACAGAAATTCTAAAAAATCATTATAAAGGAAAAAAGTGAAATAAATAAATAAGTAACAATGAAATTTTAAAAAAACTGTATAATATCCTTTTATGCACTAGATTATTTAGATTCATCAAAATAATGAAATGAACTTATATCACACTATGAGTCCAATTCAATGAAAAATGGGTGATGCCCACATTTAACAAAATGGGATTTAACTACTCACAACTCATCACAAAACCATTATCAATCCAATTGAACTAATCTATTATCATTACCATTAACATTTCATCAAAAAGGATATCCTCATTACAAAATTCAAATTCATATATTGTTCAATTGGTTAGAGATTTATATAATTTAATAAATGGACTAACATGATCATTTATCAAGACCAGGAAGATAACATAAACCAATACTAACAAATAATTTTTTAATCATAATGGATGATATACCCCAGAGTCATAGTCCAATAATCAGGTCATGTCTATGAGTTTGGGATGTATAGAGACCCAATATGAAATCCAAACCCACACCATGAATTTATTTTTGGAATCATAAATACATAGTTAGTAATACTAACCATTCATTACATAACAATCACCTTGTATCTTCATTATAGTTATTTTCATCAATGTATGTTTTTTAGGTGTGTGAGCATCAGTCCCACTCTCTAACCCATGCATTGCTTGGGGCGGTAGAGAACTTGAGTACCCAAACTCATGGGAGGAGCCTCATTCTATTATCCCATCACCAATACATGTGTACAGGATTCTATAACCATTTACCAAAAATAAAATATCTCCAACCATACATAAAAAATACACAGAAAATTAACTTCTCATAATCAATAAACATGTAAATGAATATCAAGTAGTGAGACCTTATCACATTTACCAAATATAATGGAAGATTTTTTTAACCCATTTCCCTTTCTCATTCCATAACTATTTAGGTATATTCAATGACATCCATAAATTATCCCAATTAACCTATTAAATAATTTCAATATTTTAATCCATTCAACCAATTAATCACTACCATATATTTACTACTTATACATTCTAATTAAAAAATCACAATCTATTGGAATGAATTACATTAATACCATTTATCCCATTTACAAATCATTCCAAATAACTGCTTATAATATATCCTAAAATAAGTTCAATCATCATTCATTTAATTTTATATTCATGTTATCATGCCACCATAATTGTTATGAGTTCTATCTCACTAGTTCAGACATCTCTCCAACTAATATGATCCCATAAACCATTATAAACTATATATAGGAAACAATCACGATTAAAAATACTCATTAGGATAATATGGAAACAAACTTATAAAACATGATTCTTCCTCCCTGAAAAATGAACTTTTCCAAAGGCATTCATTTTCATTTCATCCATTAAAAACTACCATTAAAAAATTTCTCATGGAAGGGTCCATGCCCTCATTTCAATACATAATTTGAAATTAATTAATTAAAACCCTTTTAAAATGAATTAATGTAAAAAACATATTTAAAATCATTCAACACATTCAAACAAAATATTTTGAATGAAACCCAAGGTCACCCCAAAACCCCAAAAATACATTTTTAAAATAATTTTATATTCTAATTTTGCACATCATAAATATAAAAATATTAATCCAATTTATTCTTTAACTAATCCTCACTAAAATTTAATTTATATCCCATTCACTCTCATACTCCCCTTATCATGAATATTTCCAATTTATTTCAATGCATCAATGGTTCAACACATCTGATTGGTATCCCCATGTTTGATATCACAATATAAATGACTCTAATGTGGTATGTGAATGGTTTAAAACCTGAATCTATGGTATAAATAAATTTTAGAAACAAAATACATCATGAAAAATAATAATAGTGAAATAGTACAACTATAAACACATATAACAGATTAATATTGTTAGAAAAATCCTTAAGACCACCTACCTCAAGACATTAGACTAATGTTTTATTAAACTCGACCCTTTAGTAGAACACAAACAACCTCTTAATCCCAAACATAAAATCGACTAAAAAGTAATGTTTTATGGTTTTGGAAGAATATGTTGGATTCTACAATCCATAATCTGGATAATAGAGTAAAGAGGTGTGTTATACTCACTCGGATCATTGATTCATACCAAAACACACTCCCAACCCTTATGAATTGATGGATAATATACTCTTCTAGGACATAGAGACTTTGGTTCATCACCCAAGATGTTGGAGGAGGAATAAAATGAAATACTAAGGGAGAAAGAAATATCTTCATAAGACAAAATGGTGAATTCCCACTTTCGGTGTGGGGAAAGTGTTACAAAAAGTGCACTAACCATGAAGCTCCCTCTGTCCTTGGGGATCCTTGCAACATTGATTTTTGGGAAAAAATACATGGTTTAGAAAAACATGAGATAAACCTCTATCCAAAATGGTTCCCATGATTCATGATTTAATAGTCTAGAATAATAGTATATAATAATCATGAACCAATTGTGTGATATGCACTATTTTGCCTCTTTTCTCCACATTTCATGTCTTACACCCCCATAATCGTTCAAAAAACACCTCAATAAATTGACAAAAACATTAACTACCCTTATAAAATAGGTATATTAAAAATTTATACAAAGATTAAAATTAATGAAATGTTAATTTCTTACATCAAAGATAGGTCATTGGTGCATGTTTTATTCATGGAGTTTCGATTTGTTCTACATTAATAAAAGTGATTTTATCTTCTTTAGAGTCATATATATTTTTAAATATTTTTCCTCTCTTTCTATAATATTGTCTTTTTTGTCCTTTTTTTTATTGGATGTTATCACATTCATAATTTTAATGATATTAATTACATTTTTAATATGGTATATATTATCTTGGTTATTTTTTATAGTTGTGTGTGTGTGTTTAGGGGTAAAACATCTGGTATTTTTTTAAGATAAACCATCAACATTTATTACCAACCTTTAGTTTTGGAGAATAAAATCTAGGGTATGTAGAACATCTATCATAGTAAATAAAAAAGGGTTGTTTAATAATGTTATAGAATCCCCAATAGTCCTGATATTTTGTGGATATTAAAAGTACACTATGCACCTAGTGGGGAACTAGATAGATTTTTTCAATATAATATGAATCCTACCACATATACATGAGGAAAACATTATGGATTCACTAAATTTGAATATTTTCCTTTTTACGGTCTACCTCCCTTTGATTTTAAGTTAGATGGTGATTAATACATGGTCAATTTGGTGGACACTCTTCCTTTTTAATATTATTTATTATTTTAAAATCAATAATTTTAGTACTGTGGTCCATTTATTTGAGTTAATTATTCCCTCTTATTTATATCATTGTATTCTTCCCCAAACATCTCAAATTCTTCCATCTCCTAGTTTGGATCATAAAATTTGATTCCACCATTTCATGGAATAATCGGATTATAGAACATGGGGATTTCATGTTTGTGTTTATGAGATTCATGGGAAGGAATGATTATCACCATTTCATGATGTATATAAAATGGTATCATTCCAGGTTTCATTAATAAGGTATTTTTTAAATTTATTGAAATTTATTCATTTAATTGTGTATTTAATGTATTTAATTTTGTAGCTTAGGCATTAGTGTGTTCTAGGATTTTTACACAGCAATTACTTTATGGTTTCAATATTATTTTAATGGTGTATTTCATTTATGTCAATTATTTTATATTTAGAATTTTGTTTTAAATGGTTAAATTATAAATGGTTGAGATAGGTTATTGTTGGATATATTAATATTGACATAAGATTGGATTATATATAAGGATCATTAAAATATATTTGAGGAATATACATATTGTATGTCATGATAATTTCTTGATATTATGTTAATGTTTTATTACAATAATTCTTTTTGGAATGATAATAGGTAAATGAAAAATATCACCCCATAAATGGGATGTAAACATTAACCTAAGAGTTAACAATAACCTTAGAGAATACAAAATATTTTATTAGTGGCTCTATATTTGAATGGGTTTCCCTTGATAATTTTATATATTTTTGTGGTATCATTAGTTTTCTATTGAAGAGTAAAAAGATTCATTGTTTTTAATGTGATTTGAAAATAAATTTATCTAAATCTGAATATTCAATTAAAAAATTTCAGATATTTCATTTTAAAATTAATGGTTGAGATGGATGTAAAATAGATTTATAATTGTAGTGTTTGTAGGTGTAATTCCAAAATGGAGATAAATATTTAAATATGTGATTTTAAAATAGTGTTTTAAACTAAATACATGGTTTTAGAAATTTTTGTTCACATTAATATATTAAAGTAAAAACTATGATGGATTGTTTTTATATTCGATTTAGTTTTTTACATCATACGAGAAATACACTATTTTCTTTTGTTGTAATGATTATTTGTTAATTTTTATGGTTTCCTTGTAGTTATATCCTCTTATAATTTTTTATATGATATCATATGAGTTGTATTTAAAACATTCTCATTCATGATGGATTGTGTAGATTATATTTCTAAACATGTCTGGAGTCCAAACATGAAATAGTTTATATAATTCATAATATTCCATATTTTAAATGACTTATGTTTTATAATCTTGATTATACCAACTTATTCGAGTGATTTATTTAGTTTAGTGTTACATTGACCACAGATCAGACATTAAATGTTATTATGGTTTGAGATAACCATTGGGATTTGAGTATGGTAAATTATTTATATTCTGGATTATCATTTATCCTTATTTTTTCTTATATGAGTGACCTCTTGATTTAACTTCATAGTTTATGGTTGTAGATAATATCTTGAAATTTTTATTTACTTTTATGCTTGAATTCTATGAATGTATCTCATGCATTATAAAAAACCGTTGGGATAGATTGTGATTTGAGATTATGAGATATATAGATTCATCATTTATTATATTATTATTAGATTTTATAATTCTATATATACTATTGTCAGTTTATTGGAACTGAGATAGATTAACTATTCAGATCTACTCAGAGGAATTAGAAATTGAATAATAGATCACTATATTGATATATGATTCCTATGAGAGGTTACATGCAATAAAACTGTAGAGTCTTATGATTAAATATATTTGACTGTTAACATTTAATTATAAGGTTATTTCAGTTAAAATCATGTCAGTGTTATATGTGAGGTTGGATCTAGATTATATCTTCCCCCATTGACGTCTAGACATGGATTGGTGTCTGATAATAATTTAGGAGGAATGGTAGAATACACTTAAGATTTTATTTTTATCTATATGTCTTAGTGTTAAAATTCATCATTCTAAGTTTCTACCTATAGTAAGACACTGGATGTGTCAGGAATATGTATTAATAAAAAGGTTCAATGATGATCTATGTGATTAAAAATTCTACTAAGTCTATTCCATCATACTTGTAACACAAAATGATTTTAAAGGAATAGAATCATTTTATATAGAATCATTTTCATGTAACAAAAAAGAATTAAATAAAATATAATACCTTGATAATTTATAGAATATATAATTTAAAATGAAATCTGTCACTCTGAAATCCTAAAACTTACACAATATTGGGTTTCATAGAAACAACCTACTCCAATAAAAAATATTAATAAAACATGAAAATTATTAACTAGAAATTATGAGTGTGGGTATGAATAGTAGTAAATAAAATTTGAAAATATTACACATTAAAAAATATAAATAAAATTAAATGATAATTTATGTATTTTAAATAATATTTGAATGATTTGAAAGTGAACAAAAGTGTTTTCGGGAAACTATATATTTCTGAAAGGTAGATTAGTCATATAATGTGCACATAATATTCAATTAATTTTTACCACATTTATAATAATAATGTCAAAAAATAAACATAATTTTTAAAATAAAAATTTCAAAAATATTTTTTGGTGTATTTTTTAGATTTCTATTAAATGTTTAATTTTTTGATGAATAGTTATCAATAATAAATTTTAATTGAATAATGTATTTATGTTAAAATTACTAAGAACGATAAATTATATATTCAAATAGTTATAAATTACAAATAGATTAATTATATATATAAATCATTTGTAGTTCATTAAATCTATTATTCGATAAATGTTTTATATAAAAACATTGTAAAATTTTGAAGATTTCTCTTAAAAATAGGGGTTCTCATCACATCTACAAGATGAATTTTAAATAAAAAATTTACACTAAAATAAATCTTTGTTTGATAATTTTATTACATATTTGGAATGATAATAATTAATATTACCTTATAATATCAACTAAACTTTTTACGAAAATGATTCGTAACACATTTAAAATTAACTACCTTGGTTATGTTAACAATAGATTTATTGGGGGTAAAATAAAATGATAACTCAAACAATGTCCTAATGATATGCATAAAAACAATTAAATGGGCATATGTAGACAGTATCATGTATATGGATAAATAATACTCAATTTTTTGACCAATTTTGCATGTGAAAAAACTAGGTATAACTTTTTCATTTCAAAATTTCCAAGTGTTCCACTCACTTCCCCTATAAAAGGACACTCCATATCATATATTTTTCATAGCATAAAAACATTTAGTTTTGAAAATAACATACCATATAAATTCGTATATTTTTACCCGTTCATGCATGAATCATTTAATTGATTAGGATTATTTTATATGAATACTGTAGAGACGCGAAGCTTGACGTACATGAACATTACATTACTTTTGCGGAATACTTAGTGCATAACAAAAACACACACACAAGGATCGTAATAGTTTAGTGTCTTTGGAAACTCGGAACGTAATCTTCTAATCATGGTGAAAGATCTTCAACATCTCCTATTAAGATCTTCCCTTTTTTTTACCTAAAACCGTTCTTTATAACCTGGTAAAAAAGAAAACATAAAATGGTGAGCTCAAATGCTCAGTAAGGGTAAACAAAATAAATATCATTCACATCATATACATAAGCACATAACTTTTTGAAATCTTAACCTGCAAAAGAGATCATAATTTCATAACATGGGGTAAATCATGGCAGTGAAATGTAATCACAATAATCATAACTTAAAACATGGAACTTTGTGGCATACACACATAATCATAGAGAAACATTTCTTGTTAGTCAAGACTTATTGCCAAGACTATCTTAGTGGACAAAGTCCCTTTCTGAACCGAGTCACCCTCATTCCAGTCCTGTTTCACTGAACCGGTATAACCTAACGTTCCAGCCTAGTCTATCTCATGAGATATAAAATCTTTACCCAATGCATTGGAGGGAGATAGAGGTCCCACCCATCTCATAATGATACCATTCTTATGTGTGCCACAAAATCATAAATCATACATCATTTCATAACCCATGTAATAAAAATGGGAATCTTAAACATCATGACATCATAAAACAATTCATATAAGATAAAGGAATTCATAAAAATAATTCCATCACAACATAATCAAATCAATGTAATAATAGAGGTAAAAATAGAACCCTTTATTATCTTATATGGAAAATAATTTTGATAAAACACTTGAAATGAATTCTTGAGGAAAATAACCTTTCTTCTTCAAAATCAATTTCTTTTCACAAAACGTCATGCAATTTTAAAAGAAAGATATTTTATTAAAAATATTCATGAAATCTTTTGGAGGAAGCTTCATGAAAATAAGGCTTTATAAAACCGTAAAAATCCGTTCGTGTCGTATAAGTAAAAAAACATTCTTCTCGTACTTTTGTCGGAAAAGTCAAAAAGTACCTCGTACGAAAACGACAAAAGATTCCTTTCATATCTTTTACAAAAAACTCACCGAAGGGTAAAATTGGATATAAACTATTGTAGAAGGATGGAAATAATATTAAATATTGAGGGAACATGGATTTGGATGATAAAATACACCCCAGTAATTACCAAAGTAAAAACAATCTCGGCTAAAAGTGAGATTGTGATATTTCCCTTACCTTAGGTCCGATTTGCTTTGTACGTGTCCGAAGCTCCTGTATAATGGTTTAAATAATGTTATTGACTTATTCCAGAATCATACATATTGATATGATATCATATATGGTCATATTCTTAGCTTCTTGTTAGTAATATTTCATTGTTACTTGTTACTCGGGTCTTTATTCCCTTTTGTTCTTATGCGTGTTTTGCCGAATAAATTCTTATTCTTATTTTAAGGTTATAGATATCTTATATCAAGAATGGTATTAGTGTAACATATATCATATTTATTCATTCAATTCATTTATATAATTACTATGTAATGATGATCATGTAGAACGAGTCGCATCACATCGTGGAGACGGTATTCCGTACGTACGCACGAGTGATGATATCGTTCCTATGATCGTGGAATTGTATTGGAGTATATATATATTATTTCAGTATCAATATTACTTTATAATAATCATAAATAGTTACTCATTACACCATTATACCCATCCTTGTAAGGTGATGGTGGAAAATAGATTACACCACGGCGTGGAAACGGTATTTCGTACGTACGCACGCGCGGTGATTTCATTTTTCCGTAGGATGGATAGAAGGTGAATTAGGGTTTTTTCATATTTATAATAACATATCAGTATGTAATTAATACTGATGTTATTACTTTATCATGAAACAACTAAAGAAGAAGACGTTGAAGAAGAAAGAAATTGAAAAGATCGGTAATGGATATTACCTCTTCTTTGGAACGCCTCTTTGAATCCTCCACTTAGGGAACTAAGATTGGTCTTTGAAGAATACCAGGACCTCTAGGATTATTCTAGGGAAGTGGAGAGAAGAAAATGGCAGGGGTTGGCCGAGCTTGAGTGCTCAAATTGGTGTGAGGAGGAGGGGGAGGAGATGCCCTTTTATAAGGGAGGAGAGGGGCAACTTAGGAATATCTCAAAATATTATTTTATATTAAAGTCAAAATCGGTTTATAATGGTTCCAAAGGGTCTTATTTCGAAGCTAATGTGGGGATGGGTCGAAATACTATCAACCAATAGGATTTAGACACGTTTAGTGTATTATTTTAACCTTATCAATTAGATTTAACTCTAAGTTAAATAATTTAACTTTTACCGTGTCTTTTTTTTTCTTTCACTATATGGTTAATACACTTACTATAACATGCCAAACGAACCCCAAATTGTTTATTATCAATATATATATTCTTATCTAAGTCATTTGGCCGAACCTTAGATTTTTAGGAATAAAATAACAATTAATAATATAATATTTGATTTAAAAACTATTTTGTGTCAATTTTGACACTATTTGATATATGATTTTTGTGAAAGTCATAACAGAATTATATGTTCGAACCAAGTTGATTAAATCAACACTAATATATCATAGTAACCTATAAAATTAGTTTAATTCATAAAAAGTCTCAAATTATATTTATTTGAGCATTTATAACATCAATTATGTTAACATTTCCTTAAAAGGGTAATTACTGCATCATCGTTGTGTCATATATAAATTAATATATTTAAAGTCGGAAAAATATAAATAAAATATCATTATGTAGGAAATATTTTTATCTTTCTAATGAATATTTATAGTCCAATTTATCTTATGTATAACCCCATATTAAAAATGTTTTAGTTATTAAACATTGATTTTAACTATTTTAACTATTCATTAAATAAAATAATATTAAATGTCATAATCTAATCCAAGTGGACCTAAATGGTCATATTATATTCATAAGGTTGTTTTTGGTCGAATTACACTTATCCAATAGAATTAGGACATGTGTTAGGGTAATAGTAATATCATATTTACCCTTAGTTACCCTATTTACTATTAACCGTGGTAAAAAAAAGTAAAACGTTACTATTCACCAAAAATTATTTTCATCTCATTGAACCACATTTTAGTCCTTGATATTAACCGTGTCTGTCGGATTTTCGAAATTCCATTCACAGAAGAGGTAAAATTATGTTTTATGCAAAATTCAGTTTTTAACCTACCACTTAGTGGTTTCACTATTCATCAAAATTGAAAGTTTTCTGAAAAATACCAAAATTTCACCCTAGGCTAATTTCGGTATTCCGAATCCAAAAATGAATTCCATTTTGAAAAATAAAATTCACAAAATTTCAAAAAGTGGTTATTACTATTCATAACGGCTGGTTTTAATAATATTTCAATAGCATATCGTTGTTTAGTGAAACTCGGTATTGCGTACGACGCAAGCTATCGAGGAAGGTCGCGATTGCGTGTAAAGTAAGCCAAGCAAGTGTGTAGTGAATGATTCCTTTGAACAAAATATTACTCATAAAAATCTCGGGTGTTACATTCTACCCCCCTTAAAAAGAATTTCGCCCTCGAAATTCGTCACTTTGTAACAAACATATGAGGATACTTCTCCATCATCATATCCTCAAGCTCCCATGTAGCTTCTTCTAATTGGTGGTTCCTCCATAAAACTTTCACCAATCGAGTGGTCTTGTTTCGTAGGACTTTTTCGCTACGATCCAGAATCTCTATCGGTTGTTCTTCATAAGAAAGATCTTGCTCCAGCGGTACAACTTCTGAGCTGAGTACATGTGAAGGATCAGGTATTTACTTTCTCAGGAGAGATACATGGAACACATCGTGGACTTGAGAGAGATTCGGTGGAAGCGCCAATCGGTAAGCTACCATTCCAATACGATCCAGTATTTCGAAAGAACCGATATATCTAGGGCTCCACTTCCCCTTCTTTCCAAATCTCATAACCCTCTTCCAGGGAGATATTCGTAAGAACACTTTATCACCCACTTCAAACTCAAGGGCTTTTCTTTGGTTTTCGGCATAACTTTTCTGTCGACTCTGAGCTGCCCTTATGTGTTGTTGAATAGATCTGACCTTTTCTGCCATTTCATCAACGAGATCAGGTCCAAATAGCTTTATTTCCCCAACTTCATCCCAGCAAGTTGGAGTCCTGCATTTCTTTCCATAGAGAGCTTCATAAGGAGCCATCTGAATACTGGAGTGAAAGCTATTATTATAAGAAAATTCCACCAATGGTAGGTGTTGATCCCAACCTCCTTTGAAATCCATAGAGCAAGCCCTCAACATATCTTCTAGGGTTTGAATTGTTCTCTCAGACTGACCGTCTGTCTGAGGATGATAAGCAGTGCTGAAACTCAACTCTGTATCCAGAGTATGCTGAAGACTTCGCTAGAACTTCGAGGTAAATCTCGGATCCCGATCAGATATAATAGAAAGGGGTACTCCATGCAATCTTACCACTTCCTTTACATATATCCTGGCAAGCTGATCTAGAGAGAAATACTCTCTAATAGCAATGAAGTGTGCAGACTTTGTAAGACGATCAACTATGACCCAGATAGCATTATTGCCTTTGGATGTTTTAGGAAGTCCTGTGACAAAGTCCATAGTGATGTTTTCCCATTTTCATTCAGGTATGGGTAATGGTTGTAACATCCCCTTAGACTTCTGTCTCTCTTCTTTAACTTGTTGACAAACCAATCATCGAGAGACATATTCCGCAACATCTCTTTTCATGCCATCCCACCAGAAGTATTCTTTCAGGTCCCTATACATCTTCGGGCTTCCAGGATGAATAGAGAATGAAGAACTATGAGCCTCATCCAGCAGCTCCTTTTTTAATTCGGGGATGGGAGGAACACAAACCCGATTCCTGAACTTTATTATCCCATCACAATCAAGGTTGAATTCAGGAACATTTCTCACCTTCTTTTGTAACTCGACATCTTTTTTCTGTGCCTCTTTAATCTTCCCATGTATAGATGGTTGAACATTCATTTGAGAAAGATAAGTTTTTTCCCCTTCCATTATAATTCCAAGATCCATCCTTAGTAAATCCATAAATATTGGATCTTTTGTGATCCTCATCATGGATAAACTAGCATGGTCTTGTGGACTTAGTGCATCTGCCACCTTGTTTGCTTTCCCAGGGTGGTAATTAATTGAGCAGTCGTAATCCTTAATCATCTCCAACCATCTTCTTTGACGCATATTCAACTCCTTTTGTGTGAAAATATAATTTAAACTTTTATGATCAGTATAAATATCACACCATTCACCATAAAGGTAATGCCTCCAAATCTTTAGTGCAAAGATTACCGCAGCCAACTCCAAATCACGTGTTGGGTAATTTTGCTCATGGATTTTCAACTGTCGTGAGGCATAAGCTATCACCATATCATTTTGCATAAGAACACACACCAATCCCTTCTTGGATGCATCACTGTAGATCACAAACCATTCTCCACTACAAGGTAGTGTGAGCATAGGTGCACTGGATAACCTTCTTTTCAACTCCTTGAAATTCTCTTCACATTCCTCTGTCCAAACAAACTTAACTCCTTTCCGAGTCAACTTGGTGAGTGGATTAGATAATCGTGAAAAATATTTTACAAAACATCGATAATATCCAGCCAAACCAAGAAAACTTCGGATCTCAGTTACTGTTGTTGGTCTCGACCATCTTTTGATAATCTCTGTTTTTGCTGGATCCACAGATATCCCCTCTTTTGAGATTATGTGAACCAAAAATGCAACTTTTTGAAGCCAAAATTCACACTTGGTAAATTTGGCATAAAGCTTCTCCTTTCTCAGGGTATTCAATATAATTCTCAAGTGATCTTCATGCTCTTCCTTGCTCTTTGAATAGACAAGAATATCGTCTATAAAGACTACCACAAATTGATCAAGATATTCTTTAAAGACTCTATTCATTAGATCCATGAAGATAGCAGGGGCATTAGTAAGACCAAATGGCATCACTATAAATTCATAGTGTCCATACCTTGTACGGAAAGTCGTCTTTGGTATGTCCTCCCTTTTGGCCCTTAATTGATGATACCCTAAACAAAGATCAATCTTGGAAAAGTATTGAGCTCCGCGTAGTTGGTCAAATAAGTCATCAATGCGTGGGAGAGGATATTTGTTCTTGAGAGTGATCTTGTTAAGTTCTCGATAATCAGTGCAGAGTCTCATTGATCCATCTTTCTTCTTAACAAATAGAACAGGTGCTCCCCACGGTGACGCACTAGGGCGTATGAATCCCTTATCAAGATTCTCTTGGAGTTGCTTATTCAATTCCTGCAACTCAATTGGGGCCATTCTATAAGGTGTCTTTGATATAGGCAAAGCACCCGGTACGAGTTCTATTGAAAACTCAACTTCACGATTTGGTGGAAGACCCGGTAATTCCTCCGGAAAGACGTCATCAAACTCCCGTACGATGGGAATATTCTTAATCGCGAGTTTCTCACCAACCATTTGAGATAAATAACCTTCATTTAGTGGAATCAATACCCATAAAATGGATGAAATTTCCACTGGAAGGTTATGTTCATCCTTGCATTGATAGATGATCATAGATTGATCTGGAATATGAAATGTGACTTCCCTTCATTGGCAATTGATATGAGCTCCGTATAAAGAAAGCCAATCCATGCCAAGAATCACATCAAATTCCACTATAGGAAGGATCACAAGATTTGCAGGAAGCACTTTCCCACAAACATCGATCTAGAAGAATTATAAACTTTTTATGCGATTGATGTGCCATTATGTGTTGTCACAGCTAACTCAACATCTAATTGTTGAGGTAATACGGTTATACCCTTAGAAAATTTTTCAGAAATAAAAGAGTGGGTGGATCCAGAATCAAATAAAACATTTGCTACTTTAGAGTGGATGGTAAGTGTACCTTTCACCACATCGTTATCATACTCCACATCACTGATAGAAATTGCATGTGACTTTCCTTTGTCTTTAGCCTTAAGATTTTTTTGACGTCGACCATCATCATCAACCCTTGGATTTGGGCATTGATTGGCATAATGCCCCATCTCCTTGCACTTGAAACATTGAAGTGTAGTATTTTCATTCTGTGCATCCCTTCCTTTGTCTGCATCATTAGACATCTTCTTCCCATTATCGCGGCATTCAAATGCCCGATAACATTCCTTTACACATTTGAAACATTTACTTGTCCCTTTAAGACAACTCCCTCCATGTTTCTTTCTACACTTTAAGCATAAGGGAAAGCTCATCTTCTTTTCAGTGTTCTCTTTAGATTTTCCTTTGAATTCCATCTTCCTCTTCTTATCAAACCCATGTGACTGATGGGTTACTCCAATCTCCATCTCGACTTTGAGAGCACATCGAACGATTTCCTCGTAGCTATTGAAGTCCCTTATGGCTAACGCCCATCGAAGAATTGGTTTTAAGCCACTAAAGAATCGATCGATCTTACTCTCAGGTTGGATAATAATACCAGAAGCGTACCTTGAAAGTATTGTAAAATTTGCTTCATAGGTACCAACAGATTCATCATACCTTTTCTTTAGTTCAAGAAACTCTTTCTCCATCTTTGTTCGGACAATACAAGGGAAGTACTTATTAAAAAATATGTTCTTGAACTCGTCTCATTCCATGGACTCAATTTCATCCCTTTGCCTCGTATTCTTAATAAGATTCCCCCATTGATCAGCATCTTCTTCCAAACGATACACTGCTAGGATGACTTTATCATGTTCAGAACATTGACGAACTGAAAATATCTTTTCAGTAGTACTAATCCATTGTTCAGCAACTAATGGATCAGTAGACCCACTGAAAGAAGGTGGACGCTGCCTCATGAAGGATTCAACAGAATGTTGCTCCTTCCTTTGCTCATTTGGAAGTCCTGCATGATTCATAGCTTGAGAAAGTTGTGTGAGCATGGCTACAAGATTTTTCATTCCAGCTCCCATATCGTTTGGTTGCTCAGGGGGACAATCATTGAATTTCCCATCGCATTCCGCATTAACACGGTTCCTTCGGGTTCCAGCCATTGACTAAAACCAAGAAGAATAGTGTGAGCAACACTAATTATAATAGGAAAACCACATAATTCAAGAATAAAATATTCACGCTTAAGGTCTTATCCTAGGTTATTCATGGCCATTTCTAAAACACTAATATTGTGCTCTATGCTTAGACTTATCCTTAGGGTTCTTACTAAGGCTTTCACATCCTAGTTTCCAAAGGTTGACTATACCTTTCCTCTGATACCAACTATAACGACCCATACTTGAAATACATTGTTAATACTTCAAAATTGAAGCACACTTATTACAACATATGACAAAACCACAAAGGACCGTATAGGTATAGTGTCTTTAGAAACTGGGAAACATAAACAACTGGTTCATAAATATTCTACAGTGTCTCCCAATTATTTCATCATATCTAGGGTCCCTTTTAGCATATTCTACTTAATATACATCTTCCTGACCTGGGGAAAATAAAACATAAAAGGGTGATCTCAAATGCTCAGTAAGGGTAAACAAAAGAAATATCAATCACATCATATACATAAGCACATAACTTTTGGAAATCTTAACCTGCAAAAGAGATCATAATTTCATAACATGGGGTAAATCATGGCAGTGAAATGTAATCACAATAATCATAACATAAAACATGGAACTTTTTGGCATACACACATAATAATATAGAATCATTTCTTGTTAGTCAAGACTTATTGCCAAGACTATATTAGTGGACAAAGTCCCTTTCTGAACCGAGTCACCCTCGTTCCAGTCCTGTTTCACTGAACTGGTATAACCTATCGTTCCAGCCTTGTCTATCTCATGAGATATAAAATCATTACCCAATGCATTGGAGGGAGATATAGGTCCCACCAATCTCATAATTATACCATTATTATGTGTGCCACAAAATCATAAATCATACATCATTTCATAACCCATGTAATAAAAATGGAAATCTTAAACATCATGACATCATAAAACAATTCATATAAGATAAAGGAATTAATAAAAATAATTCCATCACAACATAATCAAATCAATGTAATAATAGGGATAAAAATATAACCCTTTATTATCTTATATGGAAAATAATTTTGATAAAACACTTGAAATGAATTCTTGATGAAAATATCCTTTTTTCTTCAAAATCAATTTCTTTTCACAAAACGTCATGCAATTTTAAAAGAAAGAGATTTTATTGAAAATAGTCATGAAATATTTTGGAGGAAGCTTCATGAAAATAAGGCTTTATAAAACCATAAAAATCCGTTCGTGCCGTATAAGTTAAAAAAACACTCTTCTCGTACTTTTGTCGGAAAAGTCAAAAAGTACCTCGTACGAAAACGACAAAAGATTCCTTTCATATCTTTTACAAAAAACTCACCGAAGGATAAAATTGGATATAAACTATTGTAGAAGGATGGAAATAATATTAAATATTGAGGGAACATGGATGTGGATGATAAAATACACCCCAGTAATTACCAAAGTAAAAACAATCTCGGATAAAAGTGAGATTGTGATATTTCCCTTACCTTAGGTCCGATTTGCTTTGTACGTGTCCGAAGCTCCTGTATAATGGTTTAAATAATGTTATTGACTTATTCCAGAATCATACATATTGATATGATATCATATATGGTCATATTCTTAGCTTCTTGTTAGTAATATTTCATTGTTACTTGTTACTCGGGTCTTTATTGCCTTTTGTTCTTATGCGTGTTTTGCCGAATAAATTCTTATTCTTCTTCTAAGATTATAGATACCTTATATAGTGAAATTTGGTATTAGTGTAACATATATCATATTTATTCATTCAATTCATTTATATAATTACTATGTAATGATGATCATGTAGAACGAGTCACATCACATCGTGGAGACGGTATTCCGTACGTACGCACGAGTGATGATATCGTTCCTATGATCGTGGAATTGTATTGGAGTATATATATATTATTTCAGTATCAATATTACTTTATAATAATCCTAAATAGTTACTCATTACACCATTATACCCATCCTTGTAAGGTGATGGTGGAAAATAGATTACACCACGGCGTGTAAACGGTATTCCGTACGTACGCACGCGCGGTGATTTCATTTTTCCGTAGGATGGATAGAAGGTGAATTAGGGTTGTTTCATATTTATAATAACATATCCCTATGTAAGTAATACTTATGTTATTACTTTATCATGAAACAACTAAATAAGAAGATGTTGAAGAAGAAAGAAATTGAAAAGATCGGTACTGGATATTACCTCTTGTTTGGAACGCCTCTTTGAATCCTCCACTTAGGGAACTAAGATTGGTCTTTGAAGAAGACCAGGACCTCTAGGATTATTCTAGGGAAGTGGAGAGGAGAAAATGGCAGGGGTTTCCCGAGCTTGAGTGCTCAAATTGGTGTGAGGAGGAGGGGGAGGAGGTGCCCTTTTGTAAGGGAGGAGAGGGGCACCTTAGGAATATCTCAAAATATTATTTTATATTAAAGTCAAAATCGGTTTATAATGGTTCTAAAGGGTCTTATTTCGAAGCTAAAGTGGGGATGGGTCAAAATACTATCAACCAATAGGATTTAGACAAGTATAGGGTATTATTGTAACCTTATCAATTAGATTTAACTCTGAGTTAAATAATTTAACTTTTACCATGTCTTTTTGTTTTCTTTCACTATATGGTTAATACACTTACTATAACATGACAAACGAACCCCAAATTGTTTATTATTAATATATATATCCTTATCTATGTCATTTGGACTAACCTTAGATTTTTAGGAATAAAATAACAATTAATAATATAATATTTGATTTAAAAACTATTTTGTGTCAATTTTGACACTATTTGATATATGATTTTTGTGAAAGTCATAAAAGAATTATATGTTCGAACAAAGTTGATTAAATCAACACTAATATATCATAGTAACCTAGAAAATTAGTGTAATTCATAAAAAGACTCAAATTACATTTATTTGAGCATTTATAACATCAATTATGTTAACATTTCCTTAAAAGGGTAATTACTGCATCATCGTTGTGTCATAAATAAATTAATTTATTTAAAGTCTAAAAATTATTAATAAAATATCATTATGTAGGAAATCTTTTTATCTTTCTAATGAATATTTATATTATAATTTATCTTATGTATAACCCCATATTAAAAATGTATTAGTTATTAAACATTGATTTTAACTATTTTAACTATTCATTAAATAAAATAATATTAAATGTCATAATCTAATCCATGTGGACCTAAATGGTCATATTATATTCATAAGGTTGTTTTTGGTCGAATTACACTTATCCAATAGAATTAGGACATGTGTTAGGGTAATTGTAATATCATATTTACCCTTAGTTACCCTATTTACTATTAATCGTGGTAAAAAAAGTAAAAAGTTACTATTTACAAAAAATTATTTTCATCTCATTGAACCAAATTTTAGTCCTTGATATTAACCGTGTCTGTCGGATTTTCGAAATTCCATTCACCGAAGCGGTAAAATTAAGTTTTATTCAAAATTCAGTTTTTAACCTACCACTTAGTGGTTTCACTATTCATCAAAATTGAAAGTTTTCAGAAAAATACCAAAATTTCACCATAGGCTAATTTTGGTATTCCGAATCCAAAAATGAATTCCATTTTGAAAAATAAAATTCACAAAATTTCAAAAGGTGGTTATTACTATTCATAATGGCTAGTTTTAATAATATTTTTATAGCATATCGTTGTTTAGTGAAACTCGGTTTTGTGTATGATGCAAGCTATCGAGGAAGGTCGCGATTGCGTGTAAAGTAAGCCAAGAAAGTGTGTAGTGAAAGATTACTTTGAACAAAATATTACTCATAAAAATCTCGGGTGTTACAAATACTTTTTGTAAAATCTTAAAGATGTGGTTTGAGAAGAGTTAGCATTTCTTACTATGAGTTTTAATTTTATTTATTCATATACCTCTTCAAATATTCATTGAAATTATTATTTAATAATATTCATATATAACATAATCATAGATGTTATTAGGTTGTTTTCCTGACCTATGTCTATCTATTCCTCCCATAAATGGTAAATGATAACATCGCTCATGTGTTTGGCGGACTACTACCTCAATAATTAATATCACTTTTTTACCTTCAACACATCTCATGATATGTTAATATGGTGTATATAAATTATATATAATATATTTATAACATAATTACACATTTTTTAATTCTATAATATATACCTATTAATATTAAATGCTGTATGATATAAGATAACATCACTTGTGTGTACGAAAAACTACCATCCCATGAAGGGGTGTGATTCATTTTTCAGAAACTATTTACATTGTCTCAAATAAGGATAATGCTAAGGAATATATGTAATATAAATAATATTGTTTTTATATTAATGATATAGATATAATTATTAAAATAATATATGTATATGTATATAACATCTTCATTCTTGCACTTATAAATTATAGCATCGCTCTTTTACCTTTTAACTACTTCATTTACGAAGTGATGTGACTATATTTTCATCACCACCTGTAATAGATGACATATATTACTATATAAAAATAAAAAATATTTTATAAATTATATTATATTGATTTGGAAAATATAAAATATTACATATCTTAAATACAAAATTATAAATGTAAAATTGGATTGTTACAAATACATACGGACAACCTACCATCAATATGATTATAACATAGTTAATTTTTCATAGCCATATTTCTAAAGTAGTTTTAAAAATATAATTGATATATATATATTTATGATATTTACGTTAGGATTATTACTCTATATATTTTTAAATCATTGTCTGTTTGACAATAGTCAATCAACCATTATCATTTTTGACATATTATAAGGAATCTATATGTGGAGTTAGACTGAAGGTAAGGGTATCTCACCTAACGTTTTCATCCAATGGACATATTACATATTCAACACTATTTTATATAGTATTTTTTGTCATCAATTGATTTATCTTAATTATATTTAATGTTTAAATTATTTTAATATCTAAATGGTTTTTAGGATTCAAAATATACCAAAAGGGGCAAGTGTTAAATTCAAAATCTCACCATTAATTGGGATTGTTATTGTTTTTCTCTAACTTTTATCTTTTTTGCTCTTAGTTGGTTGTAAAGATTTTTTCTGTGGTTTTCCACTTTTCTCCTTAAAGTGGCTTTTGATAATGAAAAAAAAACATAATTTAGTCATTGTTTTGGTCTCGCTTTGAAAAATAATTTGAAATTTATATATTAAAAATATTATATTCTATTATCCAATAGTTATTAAAAAAATTAAATAAATATAATCTTATTTAAAATGGGTGCTTATTTTTTTTATGAGTTTTTTATGAAAATTTTCCATTATTTCTCTCCTCAGTCGAAAATCATATTACTTCTGAAACTATTTTTTCAAAATTTGTTTTAAAAGAAAAGATATTTAATTATCTAAATGATTTACCAATGTAATTTTTTCCCACATTATACCTTTTCAGAAAAATATTTTGAAAGGAACCTTTTTTCAATTTTGAACACTGAATTTTTCTAACCTTTTGAGAGTGGAAAATGGATGTTTGTTTTTAATATATGTGGACTGTATAGAATTAGCCACCATCAAGATTTTAATTTCAATGAATATTAGATTTTTGTTTACAAGTATATTCTTTATGGAATTTTTTTACCTAATATTCTATAAAATCATATTTTTACAACTGATTTTTAATGAAACGTTTAATAAAATTATTTATTTAAAAATATAATTTCAAAATAAAAATGTTGATTTTCAATGAAAATAATTATTACACAAGAAATGTTGAATCTATCTTTCAAAATAATTCTAAATCTAATAATACATTATTTTAATTTTCTTATTCGATAGTGGGGATTCAATCCAATGAATCCATGGTTATTATTTATCTAGATGGTTTATGATCTCTTAAGCATGGAATGTACTAGGTTGATACCATTCATTTTAAATTGGATGGTTTATAAATATGTTAATTTATTATGAAAAGTATTATAATTTCTTATTCAAATTTTTATATGAAAATTTATTTGTAATTTGTATTAGAACATTTATATTTAAAATGCAATGGACATAGTAATTAATGGGAATAGCCTGTTGTAGCCTCCCAATGAATTATTTGGGCTCATTTTAAAAAACAGAATGGGTTTTGGCTTAGGAAAATCCAATTTTTATATATATCTTCGTAAAATCAAAATAAGTTATTTATATGTCTTGTAAAAAGTCCTCAATTGTTTTTTAGATGTTTAGAATTATTAATTCTATTATTATGATTTAGTGATTGTTATTCTATATTATTATTTAATTAGTTAGAATTTATATTGTTATTATTTGAAGTCCACTCGATAATTTATATGAATTTATTTGAACATCATTTTTTATTTTAAAATTATTATATTAAATATATGAAATAATTGAAATGTGTGTTCAGTTATTATAAATTCCATATTTATTATTCCATATTTATTCATAGATTACATTGTAATATTATCCTTAACGTGAATCAATGCTCACTGATTTCTTAAATTATCTTTCACTAGTATACCTGGAATTATTTTGTTATCAAAATTAAGGGATTCACCATATTAAATAATGGTTTTATCAAATAATATACTTTTTCTACTCAATGATTTAAATTGTAATATTAATTTCATGAATGTATCAAGTATTACCAAAAAACTAAAATATTTGGTCATTTAGGAATTGATACCATATATATTATTACATTGTGACAATGATTACACCATATATGGTCTATTGGGGATAGACCCTAAAAAAGTAGGGAAGACGACACTAATGATAACTTTTTTTTCATAGGATTACTTTTACATTATGGGTAGTCTAAATGATAATGTTGGTAATGAACTATTAGGTGAGGTATGGTATTTCATTAGAGTTTAAATTAAAATATCATATATTTATTAATACATTTTTCAAACAAATAAAAAACCTGAATCATGTCGTAATATTCAATAATTTCAAAACATTGGACAAAAAATAATTTACAACATTCATATGTCATTTTCACATTCCACATCTTCAATTAGAATACAATTAGTTATTGATAATATAATAAATCATAATTAAACCTTACATGATATTGAATTAAATTAATAATTCACATTGAGGATATTTTTAGGTTTAGAGTTCTAGAGAATTAGGCCATAACTATTACATTACATCTAAAAACTTATAGGGTAGACACTTCTACATAGTTTCCATAAAACAAAATCTCTTGAAAAAAAGATTCATGTCTAGTTCAATGTTTTAGACAAAATGACATTTCCTTGATTTCATCCTAGACCCTATTCCACTTTATGTCCTATGAAAAACATTTCAAAAACTTGGGATGAGAATAAAAAAGCTCAGTAAGGGATACACAAAGAAAGAAAACGGTTAGTTTTTTAAAACAACATTTAACCATGAATACATTATCATAAGTAATACATTTCACCATTATGAAGTAATAAATACTCATCACTAAATAAAAGATCAGTTCATACCCTTTTTTAACCAAAATATTACTATAAAACCCATATAAAGAACACATAACATATAAAGCTAACATGGGACATAAGCATTAATAAGTTGAATCACCATACGTTCGACTTCAACACATGACACTAAATGGAATACTCATATAACCGACTTCCATATCCAATGAATTGGAGGTTATAATGTAACCTCCCATCCTGGTTTTTCACCACACCACCCGTCATTTGGTTTATCACGTAACGACCCATCAAATGTCCAAGTACCATTTTAAAATCATAACATATAGAAAAATACAAATATAAGCATTTCACTAATAACATTTAATTTTCCATCACAAGAATTAATTTCAACATATTGAAATAAGAAATCCATTTCAAAAACCATTTTCAATACCAAAACACTGAAAAACAGAATTTGGGATTTCCTTTTCATTTTAGAAAACATTATAGCTTATAAAGGAATCCAAATAACGATTTCGGCAGCGGAGAGGACATTGTCGCCGCAAACGTTAAAACATTCCATTTTTCATTTATTAAAATGATTCATAGAAAAAATATTCCCATTGAATGAATGTAAAATTAAAAGGGTTTTATTAAACACCATGTAATGTAAAAAGGTATATATTATCCAAATATTCCTTAATGAAAAGAGATTGACACGAAGTCCCTTACCTCGTATCCGACATGACATGTTCATTCTTTAAACTCTTGAATAAAAAACTGAAGTTAATTTCTATTTAATTAAGAGCCTTATTCATGTTTATTATTTATTTTATATTACTTATTACCGAGTTATAATCAATATGTAATCATTTATGTTAATAATGTTCATTTTGTCTATATTTGGTACTTGGGTCAAAAATGGACTTCTTATAATTACTAGTTGTTCAAATGGTCAAAAGATCATTATATATAGAATTGTATTCATGATTTAGATATCATGTATATAATATATATCTAGTATATACATGTATTTATAATAGTACATAACATTTGGAGGAATGAATTGAAACACAGCGTTCATGGAGACGGTAAGCCGTATGTACGCATGAATGCTACTTTCATTTCTATTTCTTTTTCTAAGAGAATTAAGACATAATTATACAAAGGTATATTAAAATTCCAATATAATATCATATATAATATCATTAACTCCATCCGTTAGTCATGCCACATTTGGAATTAACGAGTCATATAGCTTTGAGGGGGCGGTCGTCCGCACTTTATGAAATGAAATTATCGCATTTGCCCATAGTGGAAACCATAATGGTATGATATAAATTATAAATAAATAAGTTTAAATAATAATTAAACATAATATATATCATATATAAATATATTTTCATCTTAATGGACACCATGAGAGGCGGTAGGATATAATTAAAGAATAATCATTTCGTGATGCGTTAGTTTTCCATCCACAGAAATAGTATGTTCTTCACCCTTTATGTAGAGTTGTGTGTATATTTAGTTTTAATTCTTATCATAAAAACATACTAGTAAATTGATTATATTGTTGTTTTTATATAAGAAATGAATAAAAATTGTTTTGGGGATGGAGAACTAATATAAAAGAAAATAATTTAAGAGGATCGTTACCTTTAATTTTTGTAACTTCCTTTGGTTTGAACCAAAATGACTTCTTGAAGTGCCTTATACCTAATGTAAGGCTTCTAAAAAGGAGTATAGGGCTTTAGGGAGATATATTGGGTAGAGTTTGGATGATCCAAAGGTCATGAGAGGTGTGAGGAATGGGTTATAAGTGGTGTCCTTTTCTAAGGGAGAGAAGTGTCTCTTTAGGAAAATGTGAAAATATTATTTAATTATATAATTATATTCTGTTTATAAAGGTCAAAATCAAATTAAAGATGAATATAAGATGACTCATGGTTGAAAAAAAATCATCCTATAAGAATTGGATAGGTTATGGGTATTTTTTAAATATTTGTAATCTTATGTATTTAAATCATTTATTAATTAGGTAAATACTTAATCATTATTGTGTCACAAATAAATTAATATATATGATATCTAAAAATTATATAAAAAAATTCATGACATAGAAAATATTTCTATCTTTCCACTGAATATTTATAGTCAAAACGATAATTTATAGAACCCCATATAAAAATTAATTTATTAAAAGATATTTGTTTTTATCATTTTTGGATTTACTTTAAGTTAATTAATCTAAAGTGTCATTATCACTCCCAAGTGGATCAATGAGTTCCCAAAATAGACTCAAATATTAACAGGGTCTAAAATGACTCAACCAATAACGTTAGGACAAGTGTGATGGTAATTTTGTATTATTATAATATTTTTTACCATAATTACTCTATTTATCTTTAACTGCAGTATAAAGTCAAAAGTTTTTATTCGCCAAAAATTATATGTTTCTTATTGAACAACATTTTACATAATAATAACGAAAATTTATGTCAGATTTTAAAATTTTAATTCACATAAGTAGTAAAATTTCATTTAAATGAAAAATTGAGTTTTTGAACTACAACTAAGTTGTTTCACTATTCATCAAAAATTGATGTTATTCAGAAAAATATCCTAAATTCAGAAAAATATATATTTGATATTCTGAATTAAAAATTGATGCCCATTTTAAAAAATAAAAAAACATAATTGGTAGAAATTATTTTAAAATTAATTACCACTATCAAAATAAAATTAGCGTTTTTAAGAAATAATAACTATCAAAATATTGACTGTTGTTTTTGTCCAATTTCAAAGTGAAATTGCTTCCAATTACAAACATCTAATTAAATGGTAAAAATATTATCTTATTACACTTTAAAAACACGTAAAAATATAATGTAACCATATAGATAAATTATACTAAATGGCACTTTTGAATTAAAATACATTATTTTTAACTATTCATAAAAAAATGAATTTAATCAGAAAAATACCAAAAAATTTCCCAAAGTTAATTGTGATGTACCGATTCTAAATGAATATTTAATTTTGTCAAATAGAACATATAAATGTTACCAATACTATATTTAATGAGGATTCAATATTAAAAGGAGGTAAATATGCCTTTTAATGTAAATTATGTTTAAAATTAGATATATCTCATTTTAAGCCTCTAACTTTTATTGGATAAATTTAAATACTTAAAAAAACATGTATAATAATATTGTAGTTTGTTTTATTCATTCATTCCAATACAATGGATAGGAGAAAACTACCATTTAAAATAATAATATTATATTATTAGTGTGTGACGTAAATTTTCAAAGAAACTCGTTGATGCGTATTGGGTAATCAATCGATCATAGAAACCCCTTTAAAGTAAAATTAAAATTTTATTCACAAAATATTAATAAAAAGATAATGGATTATTTTATTATTTTCCTATGAGTATAAATCTTTCGCCCATTTTTGAAATTTTGTCCTCACAATTTTATTAACTTATCAATTAAGTGGGGTATTTATCCCTCATAGCATTTTTAGATTCCTACATTTCCTCTTCAACCATATGATTTTCTCGCAGAACCATTACCTGATGAATTACCTTATGCTGCAAACACTTGATCTATTTGGTAAACAATATGGGTTGGTTCTTCCTCATATGAGAGATTCTCTTCCAACTGAACTACCTCTAAGCTCAAAACATGATATTGATCTGGCATATACTTTATCAACATTGAAAGATGAAAAACATTGTGTACCTTGGATAAACAAGGAGGTAAAGACACTTTGTAGGAAACTGATCCAACATTATCTTGGATTTCATAATGTCCAATGAACCTCGAACTCAACATTCCCTTCATTCCAAAATACATCACACTTTTCCATGGAGAGACCTTGAGAATGTCATGATCTCATACCTCAAAAGAATGATCCATTCTCTAGTTATCTGCATAACTTTTTTGTCTCCACTGAGCTATTCTCATGTTATTCTAAATCAACTGAACCATTTCTACCATATCTTTTACCAATTCGGGTCCCATCAACATCCTTTCACCTAAATCATCCCAAAATGCAGGTGTTCGACAATCCTTTCCATATAAAGACTAAAATGGAGCCATCTATATAATGGAATGTAAACTGTTATTATAAAAAAAATCAACCAAAGAAAGATGTTGGTCCAAACTTCCCTAGTAATCTACTGAGCAATCATGTAGCATATCCTCCAAGGTATAAATTATTCATTCTGATTGCCTATCTGATTGAGGATGAAAAGTTTCACTAAAATTTAATTTGGTACCCAATGAATTCTGAAGGCCTTTCCAAAAGACAGAAGTAAACCTGGGATCATGATCAGATATAATGGACAGGGGAACACCCTGCAACCTGACTATCTCTTTAACATAAAACTGGGAAAGATGATCTAGAGGCAATGTATCTCAAATAGAAAGTAAGTGACCAGATTTTATCAATCGATCAACAATAACCTAGATTGAATTATTACCTCAAGATGTCTATGGTAACCCCATAACAAATTCCATGGATATATTTTCTCATTTTCACTCTGGAATGGGTAAAGACTAAAGTATCCCTTTTGGTAACTTCCACTATGATTTAACATGCTGACTAGTAAAACACTTTATTGTAAAATCAGTAATATCTCTTTCATTCCATCACACAAGTAATACTCTTGATGATCTTTGTACGTCATTATACTTCCAATATAAATTTGAAAACGGGGAACTATGAACTTCACATAACAACTCGTTCTTCATATACGAATCAGAAGGTACACATAATCTTTTTCCAAATCTCAAAACACAATCACTATCAATGTTATAATCAGGCAAATTACCCTTCTTAACCAACTCTTCCATTTTCTGTAACTCATTTTCTTTTTTATATGCTTGCTTAATTCTGTATGATAGAGATGATTTCACTAAAACCAGGAACCAAATTGAAAAATATCCTAAACCATTAATTTTTATGTGATTGTTCATCAAATAAAAAACCAAATGATCTCGTTCTAAACGTTTCATTGTTAATGAAGCATTACTTTTTCTACTCAAAGCATCAACCACATTATATTCTTTTCCCAGATAGTTATGGTTTGTGAAATCATAATCCATAATTAATTCCAACCATCTCTCCTATATCATGTTGAATAATTTTTGAGTGAATATATACTTTAAATTTTTGTGGTCAGTATATATTTTACACTTTAATCCATACAAAGGAATCCTCCAAATTTTTAATGCAAAAAACAATAGCATCTAATTCCAAATCATGTGTAGGGTAACATAACTCATGAGGATTCAACTGACATAAAGCATAAGCAATTACATGATCATTCTACATAAGGACACAACCAAGTCCTTTCAATGAAGCATCACTATAAATAAAAAATCCACCATCTCTGGAAGGCTATTAAAAAACTGGAGTATTCACCATTCATCTTTTCAATTCTGAAAAACAATCATCACATTATTTTTTCCAGATAAACTTAATGCCTTTTCGATTTAACATATCCATTGGACAAGATAACCATGAAATATTATCAACAAACCTCCGATAATAACCTACCAAACCAAGAAAACTACAGATCTCGTTTATATGTGTGGGTCTTGGCCATTTATTAACAACCTTTGTTTTTGCAGAATCAACAATTATGCCATTTTTTTAAACAATGTGACCAAGGAATAAATGTTTTTGTAACCAAATGTCACACTTGCTGAATTTCTCAAATAGTTTTATTTCGTTTAATGTTTGCAAGAAAACCATGAAATTCCTTTCATGTTTCCTTTTTCTTTTGGAATAAACCAAAATATCATTAATGAGAACAACCACAAACATATCCAAGAACTCACTGAAAATTATTTTCATAAGATCCTTGAATATAGCATGTGCATTGGTTAAAACAAAAGGAATTAATACAAACTCATGATTGAATTATCTAGTGTGAAACATGGTATTTGGAATGTCAACTTCCTTTACATTCAATTGATGGTACCATGACCTCATATGAATCATCAAAAAAACACTGAGCTCCATTGAGCTGATCAAAAAAATCCTCAATATGAGGAAAACAATACTTTTTATTAACAGTGATGTTATTCAATGCTCTATAATCAATGAAAAATCTCATTGAACCATCATTATTTTTAACAAACAAGACAAAAGCAACCCATGGTGATGTTTTAAGTAGAATGAATATTTTATCTAATAGCTCTTGAAATTTCTTCTTTAACTTGAAATTTTCAATTTGAGCCATTCGATATAGTGGGTCGGAAATTTGCTTCACATCAGGAACTAAGTCGACAGTAAAATCAACTTCTTGATCGAGTATAATACCAGGAAACTCATCAGGAAAAACATCAAGGTACTACTTTACCACTGGAATATCATTAATATGAATAGTTCCTTTATTTTCAATAATATGTGTAAGGTAACCTTCATTTCTATCTTTTAATAGTTTCTTAGCTTCCTAATATGTTATCAAATGTAAGGGTTCGTTCTTATACACGAACTAAAAATCATTCTGAAAAGAAACATATTTAGATCTAATATAAATCATATCACGATAAACAGAATGAAAATCCATACCCAAAATAACATCAAACTCCACTAGTGGAAAAACAATAATGATTGTAGGTAGATTATTTTTGCCCATAAGGATAGAAAAGTTCTTATAATTTCTTATTGTATCAAATTTTCCTCCAGGTGTTTTTACCATAAGTTCATGATTCATATCTTGAGATGGAATTCCCAATTTACTAGAAAACTTCTCATATATGAATGAATGTGTAGACCCTAAATCAAACAACACATTGGCCTAATCTAAACAAACTAAAAGTGTACATGATACTACTAAATTTGATTTCCTAACATCTGCTGAAGTTGTTGCAATGGAATTTAACACCCCTTTCAACATTTAGCCATGTTTTTTTCCTTCATTTGTGTTCATTTCTGGAAACTAATTTGAATAATGACTGATTTCATTGCACTTAAAACATCTTACCACTGGCATTTCATTTCCTGCTTGATCATCTTCATTACAGTAACGATAAAAAGGCCCCGACTTACCACACTAGAAGAACTTCCCAGACATTGATAAACATTCTCTAGGATAATTTTTAACATGTGTCTCATAAGATGGATATTTAGTTTTCTTTCATACAAGATTATTTGATGAATTCATTCCCATTTCCTACCAACTTGACCTCTTTTTCTGTTGTTTTTCAAAGAACACCTGATCATCGAAAAACTCCATTTCCACCTTCTCACACATCAAATAAGTTTTTCATAAATTCTGAACTCTTGAGAGGCTAATTCTCTTTGATATTGCGGCTTTATTCCTAAGTAAAATATATTTACTTAAATATCAAGATCTCTGATGAAATTTGGAGCATACCTTTCTAGTGGAGTGAACATTCCTTCTTAATCTACCAACGTGTCATCCTCCTACCTCAATTCCAATAATTTTTTCTCCATCCTATTTTTAACCACCTTAGGAAAATATTTCTCAAGGAATATACCACTGAATTCATCCCAATTAAGAGAATAAATATCCTCATTATCCTTGATATTTTCCACCATCAACCACCTCTGATTAGCTTCTCGTTGAAAGCTTTAAACAACAAGACTAACCTTTTGATGTTCTGAAAAACCCATGATATCAAAAAATTTATCCATCGCATTAATCCACACTTTTGCTTGCATAAGGATAGATGATCCTCTGAATGATGGGGGATGTTTCCTCATGAAATGATACACTACTGAAATATTCTTCTGTGGTTGATTTGGCAGATCTCGTGCATGGATACCACCACCATTTATAGCCTGAGTCAACTTTTCTATCACTGTAACAAACTATTTAGTTTCGATTCAATCCATCTCAGGTTGCTAATATTGAAGGTTTTCTTACTCCTGATGTCATCCCAATTTAGTTTCCCTATTTGCCTTGCGGAAAACCATTCACAACACAGAAATATCATAGGAAAAGCAATGTGGTAATCTATAAATTCTATATCATTACAATATTAACATAAAATAATTTATGGATATTAATTTAACAATACCCTAACACCTAATGTTATCTAAACCAACCTATGATACCAACTATAAGGACCCGACCATAAACATTACATAATCTTGAATTAGATGAATAATTCACATTGAGGATCTTTTCAGGTATATAGTTTTAGAGAATTAGGCCATTACTATTACATTACATTTCATAAATTACAAGGTAGACACTTCTACACAGTTTACATAAAATAAAAACTCTTGAAAAAAAGAGTTATGTCTAGATCCATGTTTTAGACAGTATGACATTTCCTAGATCTCATCCTTGACCCTATTCCACATTATGTCTTGTGAAAAACATTTCAAAATCACGGGATGAGCATAAAAAGCTCAGTAAGGGATACACAAAGAAGAAAATATTTTTTTTTTCAAAACAACATGGAAACACATAATACATTATCATATGTAATACATTTCAACTTTATGAAGTAGTAAATACTCTTCACTGAATAAAAGATCATTTCTTACGCTTTTGTAACAAAATGATTACCATAAAACCAATATAAAGAACATATAACAAATAAAGGTAATATAGGACATATACATTCTTTAGTGGAATAACCATACGGTCGACATCCACATATATCACTAAATGGAATAGCCATATGGCTGACTTCCACACCCAATGCATTGAAGGTTATAACGTAACCACCCATCCTGGTTTATCATGGCACCACCCATCATTTGGTTTATCACGTAACCACCCATAAAATGTCAAAGTACCATTATGAAATCATAAGAAATAAAATATTTCAAATATAAACATTTCACTAATAACATTTCATTTTCAATCACAAGAATGAATTTCAATATATTGAAATAATAAATCCTTTTAAAATAGCATTTTCAATACAAAAATCCCCAAAAACAGAATAAGGGATTTCATTTTCATTTTAGAAAACGTTAAGGATTATAGTTGAATCCAAATAATGATTACAGCGGTGGAGATGTCATTGTCGCTGCAAACGTTAAAAACCATCCCTTTTTTATTTAGTAAAATGCTTCGTAGAAAAAAGATTCCCTTTGAATGAATGTAAAATTTAAATGGTTTCAATATACACTGTGTAAAAGAAGAAGGTATATATTATTGAAATACGCCTCAATGAAAGAGATTGAGACGAAGTCCCTTACCTCGTGTCCAACATAACCCGCTCATTATTTAATCTGTTGAATAATAAACTAAATTTAATTTGTACTTTCTTAAGAAATTTTTTCAATTTTATTATTCCTTTTATATTAGTTATTAATGTGTTTTAAACATTATGAAATCATTTAAGTTAATGATGTTCATTTTTTTCATATTTTGTAATTGAGTCAAAAATGGACTTCTTATAATTAAAAGTTGTTCACAAGGTCAAATGTTCATTATATCCATAATGATATTCATGATTTAGATATCATATACAACATTAATATCAAGTATATACATTTATTTATATTAGTACATAACAATTGGTGGTAATAAAAGAAATACATCATCTATGGAGATGATAAGTGTCACGTACGCATGAACGCTACATTCATTTATATTTCATCATATAATGGAATTAAAACATAATGAAACATAGGTTTATTATAATTCCAGTATAATATCATATATAATATCATTAAATACATCCTTTATTTGTCTCACATATGGAATTAACGAGTCATATCCCTTTGAGGGGGCGGTAGTCCGCACTCTCTCCAATAAAATTATCACGTTTACCTATAATGGAAAACATAAAGGAATGATATACAAGAAAAATGCAGAAGCATAAAGAAAACATAAACAGAATATATATCATATATAAATATAGTGTCATCATAATATCCCCCATGAGTGGCAGTACAAGATAATTGAACACAAATCATTTTGTGAGGCGTTAGTTTTCCATCCACCGAAACAGTATGTTCTTCACCCATTAGATAGAGGTGATTGTAATTGTAGTAAGAAACCATCTCATAACAACATACAAGTATATTTAGGAAACTGGTGTTGTTATAAAAGAGTGAAATAAAATGAGTTTAGTGGTTAGAGATGTAAAATAAAAGAAATGAACTTAATATGAATCATTACCTTTAATTATGTCAACTCCATTTGGTTTTAACCGAAAGGACTTCATGAACTGCCTTTTGCTAAGGTAAGGTTTCTGGGAGGAGGAGAGGGATATAGTTAGCTTAATCGGGAATATTTTTGGCGAGCCAAGGGGCTTGAGTGTTTTGAGTAATGGGTTAGAAGTGGTGTTCTTTTATAAGCTGGAGGAGGGGGTCTTTATGAAAAGGTGAAAATATTATTTTATTATATAATGATATTCCATTTATAAATGTCCAAAACAAATTAAAGTTGAAGATAATATAACTCATGGTCTAATAAAAATCATTGAATATGAATCTGATAGGTTTTGGATATTTTTTTAATATTTATAATTTAATTTATTTAAATCATTTATTAATGAGATAAATTGTTCATCATTATTGTGTCATAAATAATGTAATTTATTTTATGTCTAAAAATTAAAGAAAATACCATGATGTAGGAAATAGTTTTATATTTCCAATGAATATTTATTTTCGAAAAGATAATTTTTATAACCCATTGTAAAAAATAATTTACTAACAGATATTTATTTTTGTCATTTTTTCCTTTACTTTTAGTTAATTAATCTAAAGTTTCATTATCACTCCCTGGTGGATCAATGGGGTCCCAAAATCGACTCAAACATGATCATGGTCATATATGACTCAACCAATAAGGATTGGACAAGTTTTCAGATAATTTTGTATTATTATAGTATTTGTTTAATTGAACTCTTCTATTTTCCTTTAACAGTGGTTAAAAAAGTCAATAGTTACTATTCACAAAAATTATTTTCATCTTATTGAACCATATTTTATTTACTAATAACATCCATTCATGTAAAATTTTAGAAACTCAATTCAAAAAAGTGGAAAATTTTCATTTAAATGAAAAAGTTAGTTTTTGAACTACTACTAAGTGGTTTAAGTATTCATCAAAAATTGATGTTTTTCAGAAAAATACAAAAAATTAAGCCTAATCTATATTTGATATTCCGAATTTGAAAAATGATTTCCATTTTAAAAAATTTAAAACAAATAAGTTGCAGAAATTAATTGAAACTTAATTCATGTTGTCAAAACAATAGGTGTGTTTTTAAAAAGTAATAACTATTAAAATATTGATAGTTGTTTTTGTCAAATTTCAAAGTGAAATTGCTTCTAATGGACAAAATGGTATTAAATGGTAAAAATATAATCTAATTAAACTTTAAAACCAATTAAAATGATAATATAACCATATTTATAAATTAGATTAAAATGCACTATAGAATTAAAATACAGTATTTTTTATTATTCATAAAAAATGAATATTTTTAGAAAAATACCAAAAATTTATACAAATTTAATTTTGTGTCCTGATTATAAATAGAAATTTTATTTGGTCAAATTGAACATATAAAAGTGAACAAAACTAGATTTAAAGAGGGTTCTCCATTAAAAGGTGAGAAATCGACATTTGAATGTAAATTGTGCTTTAAATTAGATTCATTCACATTTTAATCCTCTAAATTTTATTGGATAAATGTTAATATTTTAAAAAACATGTATAATCATATTTTAGTTAGTTTTGTTCATTTCTTCTAATACAACGGCAAGAAGTTAACTACTATTTAAAATAATAATTTTATATTATTAGTGTGCAATGTATGATTTAAAAGAAACTCATTACTGCGTATCGGGTCTGCCATCGAACAAATGAAACCCCATTAAAAATTATTATTTAATTCACAAAATATTAATTAAAAAGAGAGTGTATTATTTCTTTATTTTCCCAGGATGTTAAAGATGATCTTATATTTTTAGGGTCCACCTTATCACATTCTTGAACATTATTCTTCGGAAATCTTTTTAGACAATGAATAATATCCTCACATTTAAAACATTCAATTGGAAACTTAGAGTGAACTTCATTCCCTTTCTGAGAGTGCATTGAACACTTCCATTTTCCTTAGCATGATATAACTTTATGACCATCATTTCCAAAACTATGAAATCCTCTAATTGCTTTAAAACATTTCCCTAAGTGTCTCTTTCAACATCCATGACACATAGGATGTTGAATATAATTTGGTTCAGTATTATTCCCTAAAAATCACCATGAATCCATTTATCACTTATATGATGCCTTAGAAAAATCACTAATTTACATGGGGTCATTCTTGACTTTGGATAGTTGTATTAGAATAACCAAAATAGTTCTCATTGCAACTCAAATTTCAATAGGATGGTTATTCAAAAAACCACTACAGTTGACCTCACATTCATAGTTACATTGTTTTCTACAAGATCAAACTACTTACTAAAATAATAAAATGTCAGTGTCAGTATATAAGAAAAAATAATCATATGGTTTCATATAAAGAAGATAAACAATAATATATACTTATCCATGGTTTCTAATGGGTTTGTTCGTAGAACCGAAAACATCCTATGATTCCACATCCATTTGGACCTACTTTCCAAAGGTAGGAGCTCGTTAGCTTGTGTACTGATGAGGCTTAGAAATTTTCATTGGTCGAGAGGATGGGAGGTCGGACTCATCACACCTTTTTGAGGGGAATTATTGTCTATTCTGGGACTCTCTTTATAGATTTAAGTTATGTTCGTGAATCCTTATTACATTACCAAGTATAAAATGAGCTTTTCCTTCAGTTTTGACAATCAATGATTAAATATGTAATAAATTTAGAGAATCTTTTATATGTATTTGTGGTTCTTCATCAATAGAGAATCATCTATATCTATTTAGAGATTCTTGTTCAATGGTAACCTTCAAAACATTCACATAAAAGTCTCTTGGTCATTATGATGACCAGGCTGGTTTTAAAGCCACTCAGTGGGGCACTATAAGTTTATTTTCATTCAGAAGGACATGAATTATTTCAGAGTTGGGATCGAACCCGTAGATGGGCTACCTACGTATCCTTTGCTTTGGAAAAGGAATCAAAACCCACATAGTTCGAATGAAAGAGTATGATGTTTATGATTGATGGCTCAAAGCAGGATGTCATAATTACTTTTACCCTCTAAGCTCACGTGAGTCATGCTTGGTGTGAGAAACAAAAGGTATTGGTAATAAAATAGACTATTGAGCCATGAAAGATGTAATCATAAGAAACGGTTTGGGGATTATGTATGTATGACTACCCAGAGGATTTACTTTATGGAGAAAATCCAGGAACAGGGTCCATAAAGGTATATGTGCCTCATAGAGATTTCAATACACTAACTTGGGACTTATTCCTGAAAAGGAAACCCAAATTAGGAGAGGATTGATAACTGGGTTTTATTCCTGAGAAGGAATCACAGATCAAAGGTAAATTAGGACTGGTTAAATAGAATTTAAGGGACTTGAGGATTATTCTTGAAAAGGAAGCCCAAGATTAGGGGACTTGGGGCTTATTCCTGAAAAAGGAAGCCCAAGATTAGGACTGGGACTTATTCCTGAAAAGGAGACCCAGGTTAGGGGACTTGGGGCTTACTCCTGAGAAGGAAGCTCAAAATTATGAATGGGACTTATTCTTGAAAAGGAGACCCAGGTTAAGGAATAAGGTTTGGGGCTTACTCCTGAAAAGGATGCCCAAATTAGAGGACTTATGACTGGAGATTATTCCTGAAAAGGAGACCCAGGTTAAGGATTCTCTCATCTTAAAGGATGAGGTTGAATGAATAAACTCTCCATATTTAGTGACATAAGGATTTTTAAATCACTAGGTTTTGAGAGATATTCCACAGAATTCCTTTCAGATAAGGAAGTCAAATCAAGAAATCATGCCATAAATGGATTTGAAGAGTGTCTTGAAGAGTGAATCTTGAAAAGGAAAGGTATAATGGAATAAGAGGGGTAAAATAGGCAAGATGGGAACCAAAAAGGAAGGGGCTCGCAAGTCTTGGAAGACGTGCAAGTACTGCGTGGGCGCGCAGGTACTGGTCGCGCAGGTATACCTACGCGACACATGGTGTACTTGCGTGATGGTCAACCAGCATTGAAATACTTGGGAAACTCTATATTAAAGCCTTTAGAATCCTCATGAGGTTCTTCCAAAAAAGGGACGTGCAAGTTCTATCGAAGGAGTAAGGCGGCGTGCAAGTGTGACCACTTCCCTTAAGGGATGGCCACTCAGGCGCGCAAGTGTTGATGAGTTTCAACACATAGGCCTTCCTCCCTCTCTTTAGATCTACCGTTCTAGGTACGAAATTACCTTAGAAGTGTTCCTGACGCTTTGAGAAGAGACTTGGGCATCGGGAGCTTCAATATGAGTTTCTGGAAAAAATCCTCTTTGAATGGGGGGCCCACAGGGTCTATTTATAGGCAGGAGAAGACCTCGAGCGGTTACCGGGTGGTTATCACTTAGGTCGCGCAAGTCACTTGCATGACCATAAGGCATTGCGCAAGTAGACTTTCCCAACCACTAGGCGGCGTGCAAGTGTACTTGCGCGACCATGAGTGAACTTGCGCGACCTATGGGCAATGTTCTCCTTGTTCATCCCTTTGTCGATTTTTGATGTTTCTTCAAAGGATGAATCACTTTGGACTAAGGTAATTACCTTTTTTCAGTCATTAGACTCTGTGACGGAAAGGAGCGTCAACAAAAGTCCCCCCTCAGAGTTGGATCCGGAGAGAAAAGAGGATTTGAATCTGAGGGGAAAAGAAAAACAAGAAATCTGGCAGTTTAAAGTCATGCATGTCGGACATACAAAGGCTACTGTTTAAGGTTGAAATATCTTTGACCGAAATGGATTAGAATTGACTCAATTCCTTGACAACTCATCTGAAAACATAGTACCATACTCAAGTATGAGGGAAAATATGTAAGCTATGACTTAAGAATATTTGAATCTGAGGAATGATATGAAAGAGAGATAAAAGTCATTAGAATAAGTAGTTTCCAAGAATGATGTTACTATTATTTAACAAAACCCGTTAGGGGGTTGAATTATTCAGGGCCGCCTAAGGGCATTGGCTGCATGGTCAAATAAATAGCATCATTCGGTTGACAAGTCTGTTATGTGGACTATTTATGCAAGGCCACCTATGGGAAAGTGCTGCATAGTCAGGCAAAAGAACTCTCAGAAATTTACTTTCCTAGTGCTAAAAGCCAGTGAATGTTTATGGAGTTTCAAATTTTCTAAAGTATAGAGTTTGTTGTATGGAAAGAGGTACTTGAATATGGAGAAGATATTTCCGAACAAGAATATCGAAGAATTGAATAAATATCACTCCTACGAAGGTCTGAACCAAACGTAGGGAAAGAGAATATGGAGAGTATAAACCATAGACTTGAATACTTTCAGATCATGAAAAAGGACATGGGACAAATATGTTAAGGATGGCTATTTTTTGCAGATCCCTACATACCGTCATTTAAGACAAATAAGGACAAAAGAGGCATTCTTCCCAATAATGAAGTTACTATTATCCAACAAACCCGTTAGGGGGTTGAATTATGCAGGGCCACCTAAGGGCATTGGCTGCATAGTTAAATAAAATAGTATCTTTTGGCTAACAAGTCTATTATGTAGACTGTTTATGCAAAGCCACCTATGGGCACGTGCTGCATAGTCAGGCAAAAGAATTCTCAGAAGTTTGACATTTTTGTGACTAAAAGTCATGAAAAGGGTTATAAAGATCTGAAAATATTTAAGGTTAGGATTATTACACATAAATATTGGTATTTTCCAATGTATATAGAGATACATAGGTCAATGATAACCATAATCATGTTGTGGCTGGGTCCTGAATTGAAATTTTGGACGTCACTACGTATCTCATAAGAATGAGAATCAAGCCATACGTAGTTCTTGATATGCAGTTTAACATCATGCAGGATGAAAGTATGAGTGATCTTAGTTTAGGGTCATAGAGTTCGGACCATAATAATGAATACACAGTGTGTGTTTTCATGAGGACTTTTCAGCCAAGGGACTGAAAGTGAAATTTGGGGTTAGGCCCAAAAGACTTGGGGCTGGATTCGAGGGATACTCGAACGTTCCTACGTATCCCATAAGGATGGGAATCAAGCCCACGTAGTTCTTGAAATGCATTTTAACGTCGTGCAAGAAGAAAGTATGAGGGATCTTAGTTTAGGGTCATAGATTTCGGACTATAATAATGAATACACAGTGTTTGTTTTCATGAGGACTTTTCAGCCAAGGGACTGAAAGTGAAATTTGGGGTTAGGACCAAAAGACTTGGGGCTGGATTCGAGGGATACTCGAACGTTCCTACGTATCCCATAAGGATGGGAATCAAGCCCACGTAGTTCTAGAACTACCCTTAGTACAAATTTGGTTCATACATGTTAAGGGTTAAAGGGGACTTTAGTGCAATGATGGTTTAACCTCAGATAAAAAGTTTAGGTATTACCATGTATGCACGTAGTCTTTTGAAATGAAACATGATTCAAAAATCAATGTCAATAATAGTTCTCTCTCAAATGATGAAGTCAAAGAGTATTGTAGTTTATTGTCGTACCAGACAAAAGTGTTGCATAGTTTAACGTCATATAACAAGGACGAAAGTGAATCAATGTAAAGATATTGATTCTTGGGGCGGTTTTATGAATCAATATCATATGAGATGGTGGTGAACCGATGTGAAGAGATTTTTTTGGGCTTGAACCCTGGGAGGTTGCCTACATACCCAGCCTGGAGGGCAAGGATCAAAGTCCATGTAGTTCAATTAAATAATGAATTAATGATCATGTTGTTCTTGGGGAAAACGATCTAAATAATAATAATAAAATGTTGTTGGGACTTATACATGGTTAGTGGCCCAAAGAGAGTGTTACGGTTGAGGTTTTCTCTAAGCTCACGTGAGTCATACTCGGTGTGAGAAACAAGAGGTAACAACAACCTAAACAATGCATAGTTTAATGTCATGTAGGACATATAAAGAGACTATGCAGTTTAAAGTTTTGCAGTTAGGACTATTGGTGCTGCGCAGTTTAGTGTCATGTAGCAGGGAAAAAGTACAGTTTAATGTCATGTAGGACGTATCATGAATTTTCGGTACAGTTTAGCGTCATGTAGTTAGGACGATGGGGACAATAGAGTTTAATGTCATGTTGGACGAAAGGGGGACTGCGCAGTTTAATGTCATGTAGTAAGGACAAAATAACACACCATTTACGTCATGTTGGATGCATTGGGGATTTTCTTCACTATTTAACGTCATGTTGGACGAAAGTGCGAATAGTTTAAATACATATGCATGGACCGTGGATGGTGCAGTTTAATGTCATGCTGGATGGTGGTGTAGTTTAAGGTCATACAGGACCTTTGATGATTATATAGTTTAACGTCTTTCCGGACGTAAGGGACTTTTATACAGTTTAGCGTCATGTAGTTAGGATGTCACAGTTTAACGTCTTGCTGGACGTAAGGGACTTGCAAATAGTTTAGGGTCATATGCATGGACCGTTGATGATGCAGTTTAAGGTTATACGGGACCTAGTTGCAGTCTAAGGTCATACTGGACAATTTAGGGAACTTTTTCACAGTTTAACGTCGTGCGGGACGAAGTTGTAGTTTATGGTCATACAGGACCATTGCTGTATAGTTTAATATCATATAACAAGGATGAACTGGTGCTGCATAGTTTAGTGTCATGTTGTGTGGACATCTTGTGAATACTTTGTATTTAATACAAAATATTTCTTCAAAAATCTGGCATTAGTTGGAGTAGTAATGAGTTCTCCATCCATCGAGATTAATGAATAAGCTCCATTGGAGTAGACTCTATTTATTGAATAAGGTCCTTCCCATTTTGGCTCAAGAATTGGATGTTTCTTTCCTGGTATCATTGGAGTTCTGAGAACTAATACCAATTCTCCTTGAATGAATGAACGAAGACGATCTTTTTTGTTAAAAGCTCGTGCTCTTCGATTCTGATAGATTTCCTAGTGGTGCAAAGTGCACAATATTTTCTCATCTAACCGTTCCAATTCATTCAATCGCTTTTGGGATTGCTCATATTTAGATAAATGATCACAAATGGCTACTCTGAGTGAGGGCAATTGAACTTCAATTCGCAAGACTGCTTCTGTTCCATATACAAACGAATATGGAGTTGACCGCGTTGCATTGTGGGTGGTAGTCCGATAAACCCATAAAGCATGAAAGCTTTTATCAGGCCATGACCTCTTATCTTTATCCACCATCTTTTGCAGTATATTTGAAAGAGTCCTGTTAAAGGATTCTATTTGGCCATTGGCTGCCGCATGATACCGAGATGAATGGTTGGATTTAATGTTGTATTCTTCATACAATTTCTTCACCTCAGAAGAACAAGAGTTGGTGCCGTTGTCCATCAATATGGTATGAGGGACACCAAATCTAGTAATGATGTTAGAATTGATGAAGCTAACAATGCATTTAGAACTGACTTCTTTGAGAGGTACTACCTCTGCCCATTTGGAAAAGAAATCAGTAGCAGTAAAAATGTACTTAAACTGCTTGGTCGTAGCTGAAGGGTAAGGTCCCACCACATCCATTCCCCATGTGGAAAATGGCCATGAGTATTTAGCTGTATGAAGCAACTCTGGAGGTTGATGAATGAAGTTGGCATGTACTTGACATGAATGACACTTCTATGTGAAATCAACACAATCTTGTATCATTGAAGGCCAAAAGTATCCAAGCCTTCGAATTTGATTAGACAATCTATGTCCAGACTGGTGGGCACTACAGACTCCTGCATGCACTTCTTTCATGACAGTCGTTGTCTCTTCTCCATAAATGCATCTGAAGAGATCTCCATCAAAACCACGTTTGTAGAGAATTTTCTATAGGTGGTTTGGGTCATCATAAAGAGTAAGATTGACCACACGTCGCCAGATTTGTTCTTTCTCAGCTCTATCAGGTGGAAGTGTTCCATTTTGAAGTTATTCCCTGATAGGTGACATCTATCCTCTAGTATAACCATACGGTTCAGGAATGGGACTAATTTCATTAATTTCCTCTGTTCTGGCTTGAACATAAGGTGAAATTGCACGACGTTGGGCAATATTGATGGTTGTCTCGTCCCGATTTGGATTTGCTAGAGTTGTGGCTATATTATCCAGTGCATCAGCTTGAGCATTTTGTGATCTTGGGACATACGAAAATTTCGGTTCTGAAGGGAATTCTGCCATTAACTTTCTGATGTAATCATACAAAGGTATTAACTCTTCTTTTCTGATGGCATAATCCCCATTGACTTGTTTGATTACCAAGTCTGAATCACCTTTCACCTTTAAGTGATTCACTTGTGCTTGAAGCGCTAACTCCAAGTCTGTGATAAGAGCCTGGTATTCGGCTTCATTATTGCTACCACCTTCCCACAATAAAAAGGAATAAGGCAACAATGCCTTATCTGGAGAAATGAGTAAAATTCCTAAACCAACTTTGTTGAATATAGGATTTTCCATTTTCTTCCCTCTTGGACTTCTGGATGCACCATCAAAATACATTTCCCATGTTTGAGGACACTCTTGAATAAAAAACACTTCCTCATCAGGGAGTTCAATATCTGAAGACGTGTCTCCCACTAAAAGATGTTCAGCCAAGAAATCAGCCATAGCTTGGCCCTTTATTGCCTTTTGAGATACATACTGAATGTCGAACTACTGCAAAATAACTGCCCACCTTGCTAGACGTCCTGTAAGCATTGGACGACTAAGGATGAATTTGAGCGGATTATTGCGAGATACCAATTGGACCTCATGATGTTGCAGGTAGTGTCTCATTTTCTGAACTGAAAATATTAATGCCAGGAAGCACTTCTCAATACTTGAATACCAGGTTTCTGCTTCAAGCATAGTTCTACTGAGATAGTAGTGGCTATTTTCATTCCCAGCATCATTTTTTTGAGCGAGAAAGGCACCCAATGATCACTCTAGAGATGTCACAAAGAGGATAAGTGGTCTACCTTCAACAGGTGGCATGAGTACTGGTGGACTCAAGAGGTATTTCTTGAGAACATCAAACGCTTCTTGACATTCTTTAGTCCACTGGTAAGTGACTCCTTTTTTCAATAATTTGGTAAAGGGTAAACTTTTCCCTGCCAAATTGGCGATGAAACGCCGAATATAGGCTAAGTGTCCTTGAAGTACTCTTAATTATTTCAAATTATGAGGAGGTGACATACCAAGGATTGATTTGGTCTTCTCAGGATAAACTTCAATACCACGATGGCGTACAACAATGCCGATGAATTTTCTTGAGGTTACCCCAAAAGCACACATTAAGGGGTTCATCTTCAAATTATGTTGTCGAAGCTTGTGGAATATGACTTCCAAATCATCCATGTGATTAGAACGTTGTTTGGATTTAACCACAAAATCGTCTACATAGCATTCAACAAACTTCCCTAAGAAAGGATTGAAGATACGATGCATGGCGCATTGATATGTTGCACCTGCATTCTTTAATCCAAAGGGCATCACCCGGTAACAAAACACACCTTGAGAGGCTCTAAAGGCTGTAGATTCCTCATCTTCTGGGGCCATTCGGATTTGATTATATCTGTAATATCCATCCATGAAGGAAAGTACTTCATAGCTAGCTGTCGCATCAATTAAGAGTTCTGTAATCGGAACTGGGAAATCATCTTTAGGACAATACCGATGAAGATCTCTGAAATCGATGCAAACCCTAATTTGTCCGTTATTCTTCTTTACAGGGACAATATTAGCCAACCACTTGGGATACTGAACTTCTCTGAAGAATTTAGCTTTGATCAGCTTATCCACTTCAGCTTCAATTTTGGAAGCATAGGTTTGGTGTGTTCTTCTCACAGCTTGCTGAAATCCTCGATGTTCTTTTGGTAAACCCAAATGATGAGTAGCAATATCAGGATCAAGCCCATGCATTTCTATATAGTTCCAAGCGAAAATATATTTATTTTGCTTTAGAAATGAAATATACATCTCTTGCTCTTCAAGGTTCATGGTCGCACTAATTAAAGTGGGGCGTGGATATTTCTCTGTACCCAAATTTATTTCTCTGAGTTCATCCACAGTGGTAGAGATACCCTCTTCAAATTCTGGAGGAGCATCTCTAAGATCTTCCTCTTCCTCTTCATCATGTGCTATTTCTTCCGTTTCTACTTGCATAGTAGATGACAAAACGAAATTTTCATGATCAGAAGAGATGTCAAAATTTTCACATTTTGAAGAAGAAGCTTCTATTTCCGACCATATTGATGATAAAGGGCATTCTTTGGGAAATAAAGAGAAGATGATGGATTGAGAATTGACATCATTATTCACCTATGATGTTGCTATAACTTCTTCTAGGCTGATTGGAGAAGTATAGACCTGTTGTATTTTAGCAGATGAAATGAAGACGGCACCACTTGTGCTTTCATCACCGTTTGGTAGGTTACCAATTTCTCCCATGTTATCTGGCTCAATTGTCGTAATTGACATTATGGATCTTTCCATAAGAGTATTTTGATTTGGGCCTATTTTGTCAATTTTACTGATAGTTAACATATAATCTCCACTCACATGTGTAAATGGATTTATTGGAATCTTCTCCAAACCATATGGAGCATTAACTTTGCTAATTTTCTTCATTGTAGATTTTTCTCTTCCCTTCATGTGATAAAATTCTGCCTTAATGTATTGAGACTCACATATCTTGACCGGGGTCTAATCACCATAAAATGTTCCAACTTGACCATTGAAACAGTATTTGAGACATTGATGGTATGATGAAGGAATAGATGCATGCTGATGTAGCCAGGGTCTTCCAAGCAAGACGTTGAAAGCTGAGTCTTGATCAACAATCATGAAATCCGAATTGGATACAAGATCTCCAAACTGAGTTCTGAGTGTAACTTCGCCCAGTGGTTCTTGTTAATTTTTATCATATCCTTGTAACATCATGGTAGAAGAGATAAATCAGATTCTGTGAGACCCAATCGATGAAGTGTACGGATGGGCATGAGGTTGACTCCTGAACCATTGTCAATGAAATATCTTCTGATATCTACACCATTGACTTTGCTAGATAAGTACAAAGGTTTTATGTTCCCATGCACAACATCATCTTCATCTTTATCAGTAAAAGATCTAACTTCATGGCATTCTGCGGGATTATTCTCTATGTGATAGACTTCAGCTGCAGCAATTTCAGCTTCAAACTCCTGAGGACTTGACAATGCTTCGATGAGTGCTTCCCGAAGATCTTTTGACAGATTCAAAGCATCCAAAATTGATAACTTGGCTGGTACTTGGGTTAAGTGTTTCAATATATCATACTTTTGATCTAGAGGTATGTGTTTTCCAACAGGAATATTCGGTTTATTAGGTACCTTGGAAGCAGATTCTTTGGAAGCTGATGCATCTTGTATTGGGATAGAAGTTGGCAACCTCCTTGGTTTTGGAAGATTAGACCGATTAGATCCATTTACATGCTGAGATAAAGAAGATGTAATTTTCAATCGGTCATCCAAAATAACTGTTCCAAGACTGAGTTGACTATTGGCAGAAGAACTTGCTTGTTCTTTTTGAGCTCGCTGAAGGGCTCTACCACGAGTTTCTACTGCATACACAGTGCTAGCAGGGGTAGAATTAGAGTAGTGGCTTTGGAAAGATCCACGTCTTCCCCTGTATCTTGAACCTCTGGAACTTCCTCGGATTCCATTATTTGATATAGGGAATTCAGACTTATCAAAATTGAAATTACGACTGGAATATGGATCTGTTAATTGAATCATATTAACATAACCGAAGATTAACTCTTCGTCTAATAAAGACTCTGCCTGACTAGCATGTTTAGGTTGTGCCGTTTGATGGGGCGGTGCACGTTGTTTTGAAGTAGATGGCATAAAGTCTTCCAGAGTCAAAGTCAATTTAGGCTTTGACACGTACTCATCTTCTTCTGATTATTTTTCCTTCTTTTGATCAAACCGTTTCTTTGAGGACTTTCCCTCTGACAAAGATGGTTTTACCACAATATTCATGGAAGAAGACACAATTGGTTTTTTTAATTGTGTTCGCAAAATGGCATGAGTCCGATTGATTGTCTTTCTGACCATCCAATCATCATATTTCTGTGCATTTCTGCTTTTGACTTCTTGCCATTCACCTTCCTCCTCAGGAACTGTAGCAGTAACACATGCTATCTGAGTCGAAGAACCTTTCAACTTGACTTGTCCCAAGTCGACCATCTTTTGCAGGAGGTCTTTATAGACAAAACACTCCTGGATGGGATGCCCCAACATTTTATGAAAGGGACAATAATTGGGATGATCTTCATCTCCTTCCTTGTTTGGCCTCTTGGGCACTGGTAATTGAACCAAATTATTTTCCAGAGCTGAAATGAAGTAACCAGGAACTTTCTCATTTCGGAAGGAGTATGTTTTACTCTTCAAATTATTTAATTGTTTTCGTCGTTGATCTCTTTGATCATTTGGACGAAATGGCCTTTGTTGTTGGCGTTCAGGAGGTGGAGCCCTTCGTGAAGATGAATTTTTTGAAGTAGAAATATGTACAGGCACTTGTTTAAGCATAACTTTAGCAGTTTCTGCTTTACTCACTCTCCTTCCTGAAGCTGATGGAATTACACGAGATTTAACCTTAGCCTGTATAAGGGAATTTTCAATCTACTGAGCGATTGAAGTAAGGTCTCGAAACCCTCCTGTGTATTTCACAGGGATCAATGGTGTGCGTAATTCGTCACGCAAATTTTCCACACAGATTGGAAACAGCTCTTCCCGAGGGAGTGCTAAACTCAGGGAATACGTTAATCCCTTCCAGCGAGCAATGAATCGGAGACTCTTTCATTCTCCCTTTGCTTGCAGTTTGTAAGATCGAAAACTGTCGTTTTTGGCAAAGTTGAGCTGAACTGAAGAAGGACTTTTTGACGAAGATCCTCCCATCCGATGATTGACCGGGATTGTAAGCTTGTATACCAGACAAAAGCTGGTCCTTGCAAGGTTCGCATGAAGCATCTGAGTTTCACTACTTCTTGCTGCTCTGGAGTTCCCATCATAGGATCACAACAAGACATGTAATGCATCAAATGTTGTTCAGGGTCGCCTGATCCATTGAATGTAGGGAAACAGGGTTTCCAAAACTAGATGGAGGAGAAATTGAATCTACCCATTCAGGGTAAACTTTCTTTTCTGGTTGAACTTGCGTCTGTTTCCCTTCCATAGTTTCTAACCGAGCTGTTAATAACTCAATAGTAGTTATTAACTTTTTAGAAACATCAGGTTGAATTTGGTCTTGTGTAGGTGCAATGAATGGAGCTTGGACAGACGTGGTGATTGGTGCTGCAACTGATGATAGCACTGCCAACCGTTGTTGCGTTTGACCCGTAGGATTAGACCTCTGAGGGTGTACTGATAAAGGAGGATATTCCTGATCCATCTCAGTAGTTACAACAAATTCCTTCGGCTGTCAGACTTCAGCATTCTTAAGAAGAAGACTATTCTAAAGTAGTTATGCATTCAACCTTCTTAATTATTTCATTTCATCCTCTTGTTGTGCAAACCTTTTCTCTAACGAGAGTGATTGAACTTCTCCAGAGGAAGGATATGTGATTTGATTCTTTCCCCTCCCTTTGTTGGATACTTTTTGGAGAGAAGGATGTGGATTTCCTAGGTTCTGATTAATCCTTTGACTTCGTGTACGCACACCTTCTTCATTTGTATCGGCACATACATTTTCTTGAGTAGGAAGCTCTTCATCTGAGTCCCCTGAGTGAGTCTCCTCTATTGGATTAGCAATAATGGAATTGATGACATTGATTGATGTATAATGAATTGCATCCCTTATATCAATATTTCTATGATATTGTCTTCTTTCATGTCTTTGATGAGACATTTCCTTTTGTTTATTTAATCTTTTAGGAACTTCTTGACGAGCTATAACTTGGAGGTAATCTCCTGATAATTTGGATTTTCGTTCCTCTTGGGGATTATTCCCCAATAGAGAAAAGACCGATATTCTCTGAGAAAGGGATTGATGATTTGAAAGATTCCCCAGTCCCGAGAACTGGGGATGTTCCTGCTGCTTCCGCTCAACTCCTCGAATCCCATTTGTTGACTCTGAGGGTTGGGTTAAAGGAGTCCCTAGTCTGACAAGCTGGGATGGCTCCTGACATGCTATGTCTTAGACCTTCTTAAAACCTCTCTTGATCTTGCGAATCTTAGTTCGGAAATTAGCTGGATGCATTAGCTTGTATCCACTTTTATCACCTGGTTTAACAGACCGTTGGATGATTTCCGAAACTTCTGTCATTTGATGATGTGTTTGCTCCATACGAGAGGCTTGTGCAATATTCTCGCCGGCTTGATGTAGGAGCAATTCAACAACATGTTCTCTATATGCTTGATTTTTAGAGAACTAGTTGAAGCCTGTTCTTGAGCATGCTTTTGATTATGAACAAACCCCATTGAATGTGGCTGGCCATGGGCAATAACATTGCATGAGACCATTTTCGGTGGGCTTTGCTGACTGGAAAGAACTGTAAAATTTAGTGCTCCGTGAACACCCCATCCTCCCTATGAACACCAGATGGAGCATTGGAAATTAACTGACGCAATTTTCTTAGTGCTCCAAGGCATGAACATTGAAGGGTTCTCTGTTGCTTTTCAGCCTTCGGATACCGAGAGCCTGATAGAGATGCCAAATCAATCTGACGTTGTATCCCTTCTATTATCTTAAGATGATTTTCATATTCATCATTAGATAATACCTTCTTCTTCAATTGAAAAAGAGTTTTCCATATGTTGAGATGAATATAATGGACTCCATCTTCTGTCACCATCTTTGGAATATCATACTGGGAGTCAGCCAAAGGCCAAAACATGACTGGTACCTCACTTTTCGCCAGTTTTTTCCTCATGTTCAGCATTTCCTCTTTATCATTAAATGAAGATTCTTCTACCTGTTTTGACTAGAGTTGGTGTTTCCTTGTTGCTTCATCGGATTCAACAAGATTCGTAGAGAGATCATTGATCAAACTAGAAGATGCATGACTTAGGGGTGGTTCGGGGAATGACCTACAACCTGGGCTATCTTCTGATTGAGAAAGTATTTCACTTGATAGTGATAAAGCATCAGACATGACTAGTTTCACATTTGCAAGTGCCTCAAGATAAGAGGGCTTTCTCGGCACAACATTGTCCACTGGAGTATTTTCCAGGAAATGTAAATCACTACTGTGGAGAGGAATTTAATAGAGAAATTCATCATCATGGGGAGGACCACCATAATGGGTTACAGCAAAAGATGAGATCTCTTGCTCCTTGGTCTTCTGACCACACAGAGGGTTCCTTTGGCTCTCATCTGAAGAAGAAACTTCAAGATTGGCCGAATTTTCATGAAGCAAGCCTTCATGAGGATGTGTCTGTTGAAGACTTTCGGAATTAATGTTCCCATTATTGGGAACTGAGGGAGTAGAATCTTGAATTCCAATAGATAAATGTCTGAGGGCTTCAAGAACTCCAGCATCGAGCAAGGCCTTGTTACAGATTGGCCTTTGATCTCCTGGCTGTGCTGGGCGGATCTTTTTCTTAGATGCCTTCTTACTCACTTTGGAAACCACTTGTTGACGAAAGTGGTTTCTCTGAGCAGGTGTATGTGCCTAATCAGGAAATATGGTCAGGTTAGGCTGATGATCTCCACTCAAATCAGGTGTATGTGCCTGACTTGGTTGTCCGTATGATATGGGGGAGTATTCCCCAAAACCCTCTTGGACTGGAACAGATGTGTGTGTCTGTTCCAGAGTGAATCGTTGGTGTGTCACTCCACTGCTAGGGATAGATTTATGTGTCTTTCCCTGAGATGATGTTGAAGCTGTTATGATATCCTGGCAAGCATCCAAAATATGAGAAGGAATTTTCTTCTGCTCTTTCACCATTGAAAAAATATGCTTGGTGACTTCAGCCGCCGGAACGGGGATATACATCCATTCCGGGCTTGGAGTAGGGGTATGTGCATGCTCATTTCGTCATTTTCCTATCAGTGAATCTAGACAGTACTCAAGTGTGGAGGCATAGAGTTGAGTCTGCATCCTGTTTGTCGTCGAAGCATTCCGACTGACTTGTCTGTGCGCTACCAAGTGAGACTGTTGGTAGGCGTGATTAGTACTAGCAGGTGTATGTGCCTGCTGATTACACTTCGCCAAACGCGGTTGACAAGATCCATCATATGTAGTCAGGCGAGCCTGCTGACTAACTGATGATGTATAAGAAGGTGTATGTTCTTGCATATAGTACTCCACCGGAATTGCCTGGCGGGATTGGCATGATGCTGCCAGACGATTCTGCTAGACAGTGGAATTAAAACGGACAGGTGTGTGTGCATGCTCATTGTTCACCACCATGTTAGGTTGGTGGACTTCTCCGGAGATGGCAGGGATGAAAACCTGCCCATTGTTAACCGGATTCCGCCTCTGGCGGTTCGTCTTGCCTGCTCGGGTTCGAGGAACCTGAGCTGAATGCCTGGAGTCGGTACCCTCATCATGTTGAGGGCTCACTGCCGCACGAGTCTGGCGGCGATTGTTGATGGGAGCCCTCGGGAAGGACTCTTGTTTTTTTGAATTAAGGCCCTGAGGGACCTGCTCATTCACTTCCTCAGAGTAAGGGAGCGAATGGAAATTACGTTCCATGGATAACGACCCGAAACGGTTGGAGACAGTAGTCAGCACCGCCTGCCTCTTGATCACTGGTCGTCGTTGTTCGGACGACCTGTGTGAGTTGTTCACTTGGAGGGCATGTCGGGCAGCCCCCAATGTTGGGATGGTACTGTGTTGACGGTACACCTTAACCAGCGCATTTCATACCCAGCGTTGAAGACGCTGAGTAGGTGATGTCATCCTCAGAGCGGATGACGATCCAGTAGAAATAGCAGTAGTGGTATTTGCAGCAACAGTATTCACAGATGTGAATTCGAGAGCAGCCATTATGGAAATACAGAAGATCTTGGAAAAGAGTGCATGTTTGATATAACAGACGTAATCAAGATAAAATTCAGCCACTTCATCCTTTGGATGAGAACACATGTCAATGATTATTTTTTGTTAGCCCTCTTATTGAGTTTTAAATAGGGGCTTAACAAATAGGTAAAACATCATTTTAACTTGGTTAAGGATTCACGTCGGGTTCACCATTTTTTGTTTCCCTCAGAATTCAGGGATGACCTCCTAGATGGGAGATTCAAACGTTCTGATCGGTATCTAACGGGTTTGTTCGTAGAACCGGAAACATCCAATGCTTCCACATCCATTTGGACCTACTTTCCAAAGGTAGGCACTCATTATCTTATTGACTGATGAGGCTTAGGAATTTGCATTGGTCGAGAGGATGGGAGGTCAGACTCATCACACCTTTTTGAGGGGAATTATTTTCTATTCCGGGACTCTCTTTATAGATTTAATTTATGTTCGTGAATCCTTATTACATTACCAAGTATAAAATGATCTTTTCCTTCAGTTTTGACAATCAATGATTAAATATGTAAGAAATTTTGAGAATCTTTTATATGTATTTGAGGTTCTTCATCAATAGATAATCATCTTTATCTATATAGAGATTCTTGGTCAATGGTAACCTTCAAAACCTTCATATAAAAGTCTCTTGGTCATTATGATGACCAGGCTGGTTTTAAAGCCACTCAGTGGGGCACTTGAAGTTTATTGTCATTCAGAAGGACAAGAATTATTTCAGAGTTGGGATCGAACCCGTAGATAGGCTACCAACGTAACCTTTGCTTTGGAAAAGGAATCAGAACCCACGTAGTTCGAATGAAAGAGTATGATGTTTATGATTGATGGCTCAAAGTAGGATGTCATAATTACTTTTACCCTCTAAGCTAACGTGAGTCATGCTCGGTGTGACAAAACAAGAGGTATTGGTAATAAAATAGAAAATTGAGCCATGAATGAAGTAATCATAAGAAATGGTTTGGGGCTTATTTATGTATGACTGCCCAGAGGATTTACTTTAGGGAGAAAATCCCGGAACAGGGTCCATAAAGGTATATGTGCTTCATGGAGATTTGAATACTCTAACTTGGGACTTATTCCTGAAAAGGAAACCCAAATTAGGAGAGGATTGATAACTGGGTTTTACTCCGGAGAAGGAATCCCAGATCAAACGTAAATTAGGACTGGTTAAAGAGAATTTAAGGGACTTGGGGCCTATTCCTGAAAACGAAGCCCAAGATTAGGGGACTTGGGCTTATTCCAGAAAAAGGAAGCCCAAGATTAGGACTGGGAGTTATTCCTGAAAAGAAGACCCAGGTTATGGGACATGGGGCTTACTCCTGAGGAGGAAGCCCAAAATTATGACTGGGACTTATTCCTAAAAAGGAGACCCAGGTTAAGGATTAAGGTTTGGGGCTTAATCCTGAAAAGGATGCCCAAATTAGAGGACTTATGACTGGGGATTATTCCTAAAATGGAGACCCAGGTTAAGGATTCTCTCATCTTAAAGGATGAGGTTGAATGAATGAACTCTCCATATTTAGTGACATAAGGATATTTAAATCACTAGGTTTTGAGAGATATTCCACAGAATTCCTTTTAGATAAGGAAGTCAAATCAATAAATCATGCCATAAATGGATTTGAAGAGTGTCTTGAAGAATGAATCTTGGAAAGGAAAGGTATAATGGCTTAAGAGGGGTAAAATATGAAAGATGGGCACCAAAAACGAACGGGCGCACAAGTCTTGGAAGACGCGCAAGTACTGCGTGGGTGCGCAAGTACTGGTCGCGCAAGTATACCTGCGCGACACATGGTGTACTGGTGCGATGGTCAACCAGCATTGAAATACTTGAGCAACTCTTTATTAAATCCTTTATAATACTCTTGAGGTTCCTCCTAAAAAGGGACGCGCAAGTTCTATCGAAGGAGTAAGGCGGCGCGCAAGTGTGACCACTTCCCTTAAGGGCTGGCCACTCAGGCGCGCAAGTGTTGATGAGTTTCAACACTTAGGCCTTCCTCCCTCTCTTTAGATCTTCCGTTCTAGGTAAGAAATTACCTTAGAAGTGTTCCGGAAGCTTTGAGAAGAGACTTGGGCGTCGGGAGCTTCAATCCGAGTGTCTGGAAAAAATCCTCTTTGAATGGGGGGCCCACAGGGTCTATTTATAGGCAGGAGAAGACCCCAGGCGGTTACCGGGCGGTTATCACTTAGATCGCGCAAGTCACTTCCACGACCATAAGGCGTCGCGCAAGTAGACTTGCACGACCACTATGCTGCGCGCAAGTGTACTTGTGCAACCATGAGGGAACTTGCGCGACCTATGGGCAATGTTCTCCATGTTCATCCCTTTGTCGATTTTTGATGTTTCTTAAAATGATGAATCACTTTGGACTAAGGTATTTCCCTTTTTTCAGTCGTTAGACTCTGTAACGGAAAGGAGCGTCAACAGTCATGAGTATAAAAATATCCGTAAGGAAAACATAATGAATGAAAACTGTTAGTCTTGCAAAAACCTATAAACGATGTAAAGTTTATCATAAAGTAATACTTTTCACATTTAAGAAGAATAGAAAACAAATCAATTAATATAATTCTATTTCTAACCCGTTTTTAACTAAAATATTACTATAATAAACATTAAAAAAATAACACATAGTGGTATATTTGGAAATAAACATACATAAATTTATTAACCATATGGTCGACTTCCACACCTATCACAAAATAGAATAGATATACGGCCGACTAACATTCCCAATGAATTGTATGTTATAACATAACCACTCATCCATGGTTTATGATGGAAATATACATATATTTTTATCACATAACCCACCATATTTTCCTTATCACTTAACCAACCATAAAATGTCCATGTACCATTTTATAAGAATAACACCTAAAAAACATAATTGTAAAATAAAATTTTCACATTGCCATCGTAATGAAAATATTTGAAGATATTGACATAATAAATTCTCTTAAAAAACCATTTTTTATAAAAATATAAAAAAATGGAACATGGGTTTTACTTTTCAAATAAAAAAATTTTGTCTTGTAGAGGAATCCAAATACCAAATAAGAGTCATGGTGCTGGAAAGGTCATTGTCACTGCTTATGTTAAAAAACATTCGTTTTTAAACATTTAGTAAAACACCTCATATAAAAAAATTTATTTTGCATGAAATTAAAATTTAAAATAGATAAATATACATCGTAAATAATAACATTGTGTATATTATCAAAATATGCCTCATTGATTGGAGATTGAGATGAAGTTCCTTACCCTGAGTCTGACTTATCACATAAAATCATTATGTTCCAAAATAATAAACATATATAAATTTATACATGTTTGGGAACATTTTTCATGGTTATTATTTCTTTTAAATCACTTATTACTATATTAAAAAATATATATTTATTTAGGTTCATATCAGACACTATGTCGATATTCGGTACCCGAGTCGAAAATGAACATGTTTTGATTTAATTCATTCATATATTCAAAATTCCATCATCTCCAGAATATTATTAATGATTTAAATATCAAATATATACAATATAAATGTATTTAAAATTTCCATTAGATTTATTAAAAGGAATGAAATGAACTGTTCATAGAGATGGTAGGTCGTACGTACGCAAGAAAACTACTTTTATTTACTTTTAATATTAAAAGAATAATAATCAAATGGTATAAATTTATATTAAAATTAATGTATTATATTAATATAATGTATGACTCATTGATTTATTAAAACCATCATTTATACATTCCATGTATAGCTGGAATGAGTCAAATCACTTTGAGGGGGTGGTAGTCCAATGTCCTCAAATGGTATTATCATATATACAGCACATGGAAAGAAAAAAGGTATGATATAAATTAAAATTACAACTCAATAGATACAATATAACTATAACATATATAATATATAAATACATTCATATCTTAAAGGACACAGTGAGATGTGGTAGGAAAATAAAAGAACACTCATCATTTCTTGAGTTAGCAGTTTACTGTATCTAGAAACAATATGTTCTATATCCATTAGATGAAGGTCTATGTATATGTAGGTTTTACCCTAAGAATAAAAACATCCTAGTATATTTATGATACTATTTTTTATAAAATTACGTTATAATGATAGGTTATGGGGATAGATAAGGGAAATAAATGAAAGGATCATGAAAGAATACATTACGTATATATTGGTTAACTCCTATTGATTGGATCCAAAAGGCATACATGAATTTCATTTTTCCCATGTAATGGAATGTTGGAGTATGTTAGGGATTTTGGGTGCTTATTCCGGAGAATTTGGTCAAACAATGGGGCTCCAGAGGTTTGAGTAAGTGGGTAGAGGTGGGGACATATTATAGGGGGGTGATGTGAACATTATGAACACCTTGAAATATTCATTTTTATAAATTTATTTTCTAATTATAATGGCTTCAATGTGAAATATTTAGACTATAAGATGAGAATTTTTAGATCTCTCAGAAATAATAATTTTTAGTCATGTTTATGACACAAATATAACATTATATTGTTTTCATTAACCCTTGGTTAATTAAATTAACTATTACCATGTCTTCTTGTATTATTACTCTATATGGTTAATTTGGTTATTATAAAATTCCAAGAGAACCTCAAGTGGTTCATTAATGATATTTTGAACATTATCTATGTCATTTTTTCAAATATTCATTTTTTATGACAATTATATAATTTAATAAATTGGTATTTGTTTTAAATTTTTTTTCCATTTTGATCCTATTTTGAAATTGATTTTTCATAAAGTCACAACAACATGATTACATAGAACCAAAATCATTAAATAAAAGATAATATGTCATAGTGATCCATAGTATTTATATGTGGCATTATAAGTTACGAATTTTCTTTATTTTAATATTTATAATATCAATTATTAGAATCATTCATTAATAATGTAATCACTTCATCATCATTGCTTAAAAATATAATTTTTTTATTTAATTTATAAAAATTATAAATAAAATTCCTTTATATTAGAAATATTTTTTATCTTTATATTAACTATTAATAATAGAAGAAAAAATTTATATAAACCAAAATAAAATATATATTTTTTAGTATATACATGTTAATTTTATATTTCCATTTTCCTTAAATTAATTATTATAAAAGGTTATTATCACACCCAAGTGTCTCCATGGTGTCCTAAAATAGACCCACTGATTCTCCTAGTCAGTGATATCTCATCCAATATTATTTGGACACATTTTAGGCTAGTTATATATTATTAGAATATTATTTTTACCCTTTTTAACTAATTTACCGTTTAACCATATTAAAAATAATAATTACTAAAAATATTATTAATAATGTCAAAAACTAAAAGGTACATTTTTATATAAATTGGTCCTTTTGATAAAAAATATAAAATCTATATTTTATAAATTCAGAAAATTGAAATAGCATAAATTAGTGTAAAATTATTTCCCATTTTCAAAACCATAAAGTGTGTTTTTTTAGAAGTAAAAACTATCAAAATATTATCATCTGTTTATGTCTAGTTTAAATGTGAAATTACATCCATTGACAAAAACTGTATAAAATGATAAAAAATAATCAAATAAAACATTAGAATAATTTAAATTAAAATCTTACTATATAAATAAATTAGATGAAAATGATATTTTGAATTAAAATATTGTATTTTTCAATATTCATTAAAATATTGATTTTATCAGCAAAAAACCAAAATTTTAACAAAGGTAAATTTGAATGTCCCGATTCAAAACATAAAAATTATTTTGTTTAATAATATAGATAAAATTATCAATAACTTCATTAAAATAATGTTCACCATCAAGAAGTTGTAAAAAACCATTTAAAATATTACCGTATTTTATGCTTAAAATATGATTCATTCTAATTTTATGACTCTAAAATTTATTGGAACAATGTAAAAATAATTAAGAGGAATGTGTAATAATATTATAGTTAGTTTTATTCATTTGGGCCAATTAAATTGTTATACTTTAACTTCCATTTAAAATAATAATAATAATAATAATAATAATGTATTTTCTCAAAATAACTCAATGTTGTGTACAACATTAGATTTCAGAGAAACCTATTGTTGCATGTCTAGTACATTATAAACCAAAGAGTACTCATTAACATATAATAATTATCTTATTAATGTATATTAATATATATGAAGATGTATTATTCTATAAATACTCGGGATATTTAAAAATCCACTTTCAAAACACCAATTGAATTAGAAACAAATAAATATATTGTGATGTTACCTTTATAAACCATTTGAAATCACCATGTATCACAAAAAAATTTAAAAAAAATTCATTATTCTTGTAAATCAGTGGATAATTTTGTCAAACACCATTAGGGTATTTGGTACTTAATTCCACACAATATATAACTTAAATCCCATCTAAAATCCATTTTATAGGCATAAAAACAATAAAATATTAATGTCCCATGTAAGATCAATGTGTCAAATAAGAGGGGTATGGATGAATTAGTGATACATTTTTTCATATAGTTTATTATTTCATATGAGAGAACCATTTATTCTTGTTAATGAGTTATGAAATTTATCAAAAAATAATCAAAACATTACAAAAATAACCTATGTATTCACAATGTCAACTACCAAATAGGACTAGCTATGTAGAGACCTTGACTCTAGTAACTGAGAGTCAGTGGGTACATTATTAAATTTTTTTATTTAGAATAGAATGACATACCAAAGATAAAAATAGTTTATATATATTTTTAAAAATATATACATAGATTAAATTTACATTATAACTGAAATTATAAAATAAAATATAGAGAATGCTTTGATAACACCATTATTCACTAATCATAACCCTCTATATCAAACATAATAAAATTCATAGACTCTTGTGAAAAAATAATAAATAATAAAGGGTAGAGATAATTTTCACATTAGGGATATGTATATTGTGGAAGCTAGGATAAATATTATTTAAAAATTATAGAAGGTAAATAACCAAAAGAAATTCAATTTTATTAATAAAATGGGAATAATATTGATGAATTAATGGGAGATTAAGTAATGACATAAAACTATCACATGATATACAAATATTAGCCCTGGATATTCTACTAGTATAATAATAACTTAGAAATTAATAACATATCATCTTGTGTTGGAATGTAAAATTTCAGACATCTAAACATACCATCATTTCATCATTAAAGACAGCTAAAAATGAATTTGTGATGCCTTGGCCAAAACCCAATATAGTTTTTCTCATGATACTTACTGATTCATCGAGTGGATATATTGGTATCCTCCAATAACATACTAGGTTTAGTTAATTCTTCATATTAAATAGGTGAGACATAATAAACATATACATTTTTATTTATGTGGAATATGAAATGTAAATTATAGTCACAAAAATCTTGTGTAATAAGTTGAATGGTATCAAAATTATACAACATCCAGTCAAACTAATCATGAGTTGTTTAATAAAATATGTTAAATGGTATCTTATGAGATCATCCTCAATGAATAATATGATTCATTAAGATAGGTTCACATATTAGAAAATTCATTAAATGAGAACATTGAAAAATTATTGTCGTAAATACACTTTTCTCATTGAAATGTCACTTATGATTAAAATGATAAATAATTATAAAAAATAATTTTCAATTAATATATGCTTATAAAAATCTAATTTATGGCTCATAACATTATATTTTAACGGTAGATAAAAAAGATAACAATTCCATATAATCTAAAAAATATTCCTTCTATATTTGATCTAAAAACAGCTCAATGAATAAAAATTTAAAACAAAAAAATTTATCATTCAAAATATTTTGTAAAAAAATAAAACATTGTTAAAGATTGTTCTACAAAATAAAATTATAATAGTAAAAAAAATTTAAATAATTATAGAAACCATGGACTTTGTAAAAAAAGACAGTAATAAGTAATGTTTACGTAACCTTAAATTTTTAATAAGTAGATTATCATGAAAATATCATATCACGAATGTGAGTGTTATCAAAAAGATTTTACATTTTTGAACCATCATTAAATACACATAAAATAAGTGTTAATACAAAAAAAGGAATTAAAATTTCATTTCAAATATAATAATATAATAAATGTTAAAAAATACCTTACCACATGTGATTTCTCAAATATAATTCCCCATAAAAATAATTATTATCAAATAAAACATTTAATACAATAGATATAATTATATTTGTGATAATATATATAAAATATATATATATATACACCTCACAAAAGAAATAATTTTTAAATAGGGTATGTATATCATAGTAAAAAAATTGAGACTACAAACTATTAACTCATGGTTGCCTATAGTTTAATAAAATATTACCTCTTCTTGAGTATGACATCCTTGATGTATACCTTATAGTTCTATGAATTTGTCTTTGGATGACACCAAAAGCATGTTGATATGGTTATATTTGGGAAGAGTGGTTTTTGAGATATTTGGATAGATTCTATGTTTGTGAGAAGAATGGGGGTGGTGTTATGTGTTATTTATAATTAAGGAGGGGGTGTTTTAATGTAATTAAGTAATTATAACATTATATTTAAATAATACAACATTTGGTTGGAATTAATTACTAAAAAAATTCTAATAATTTATTTTTATAAGTCTGTTTACTATAGGAAACCATAGAAATCACCCATATAAAGTTGTGGTTTTTACAAATTTTAAGCTTTTACCTTTTAACATTAACTCCCTGCAATATTTTTCCTATACTACCAAAATATTTTTTTACCATAATAATATTATAGTGACTATAAATTAAAAAAACTTCTAATATTCTTCTGATCCCCTATTTCAAAATATTAAATCCATTTCAGATTATTCAATTTCTAGAATGGGTTGAAATATATTATATTGTGATACTCCTATAAATTGTAAAAATATATTTTTACTAAGTTTAAATCATAGTTTTTCATAATTTATTATCATGTTGTTATGATTGTAACAACATATGTATTAATAATTCCAAAATTATAAAATTTTTTAATAATAAGCCTTAATAAATTTGAATTGATCATATAGGAATTATTTCCTAAGTGATATTGTATTTAGAAAAAATATATTTTTCAATTTTTACCCTAAAAATAAACTTTTAAAAAAAATTACCCAAAAAATACCATAAGATAATTTAATTATTTGGATTCAAAAAACAAGACATAAATGATAACACAAATGTCCTTTCACGAACCATCCCCCGGGGCCCATGTTGTGACAACCCCAAACTCATCTTCCATAGGCTAGGGGATGGCGACTAGAACTAAAGGCATAAATCTCAAGGCTGGGAAGGCAATGCCTTTATTAACTGTAAAAAAACGCATCAGAGAACACAACTAGACTAAAAAAACTATGTAAAAACTGTACAAATAATGTGTGCTGGAAAATGAATAGGGGATGGAAATACAAGCCCAGCTGTAATGTACAAGTATAAATAACAAGGGACAAACAAATGAAAGGTAAATAGAAGCTCATGGATCATCCTCTAAGGTTCTTACCTAAAGTGTAGAGACAGATGGCCACCACAGCACTCCACATTAGTCCATCTACTATGTGTACGGACTCATCGTATGGTCCACATCATGGTACCGTCTAGTCCTGGCGCTCTCGGCCTCTGACAGTGTTGTTTGTCTTCTACATCCAACCCAATGAGATGCAGGCATAGCCCGTGCAGTGGTGAGTATAACGATACTCAGTAGGGGCCTCGAGACCTTCAAGGTCTTACAAAATCCAACAAGGATAAACCACAAAGTATGAAATCAATGGATAACCACTACATAGGTATATGACCATACATATACCTACGTTATCAAATAACCAATCTCAATCATGAAAAAAACAAAAAGGTGATTGAATCAGCACAAACCAAGATTTTTATTCACGATGTCGAAACCACGGCTGCTAGAGAACTCCTCCTCTGTCGAGTACAGTGGGCATGTCGCTACAACCAAGAACATCCCACTAACCTTGGACTGTTGAGTTACTCCACCTGTAGAGTATTGTGGCTCTACCGCACTCACATAGAGGTGCTTCCCACCATGGGTCTACCTCTACAACCAAGCGCTCCCCCCTCATATCCTACAAAGGAACATCTTTTGTCGAGTACTGCTGGTCTGCCGCTACAACCATGTGCTTCTCCGCAGTGGGTCTGCTGCTACAACCAAGCGCTCCCAACTAGGAAATCTGAATCAATCTGAGTCGATCATTCAGTAGTCTCCAAGTCTCAACCTACTACTAGGTCTTTGCAATCTACTCGCTTGTCACCGGGAGGGTCTGATCCACGAGTTACAAGTCGATAAACCAATTGTTTTGAAGTCCCACGTAGAAGAATCTCAAAGATCATCCTCATAATAGGGGTATCAACGTAATAGAAGGCGCGCCAATCGGATGCTTGGTCTGTTAGTTATTAGGCATTTAGTCCCGGGGGCCCCGTTGGACTCGTGTACGAATAAACCGTACTGTATCTCAATTATACCCCGAACTCTAGTGGGGAATACACAAAGGGACCGTATCTGAACGATATTACCAGCGCCACTAATGGTTCATCAAACAGACATCTGGTGTCAATGATATGACCAAAATGAGAAAACGGTCGGTAGTGGGCCCGGGTCCCATCCGACCCGGTCGGACCGACTCGCCCCAACCCAGTCTGAGCCGACCCTATCTAGGTCAACCCGGACAGACCCGATGTGTCTGACCCAGCCTGTTGGGCGGGACAACTTTCTATGTTAGACTCAGTCTGTTGGGCCTGGCCCAGTGGACTGTGAGGGCAGTTCGGCCTCAATGCCGCCATGTAGGTGGCTCGGCCCGAAGGCAGAGGCCGATTTGGCAAGTGCCACAAGGTATACGACTTGGAAGGTTGGAAACTCGGAGGCCAGTGGTCAAGCCGCGTGGGGCATGGGTAGGACGGATAGACAAAGGGGCAGGCCTCAGGTGCACCGGGCATGGCGCAGCAGGCCGCGGGGGCACATGGCATGGCGCGACAGGGAGCGGGGTCATCGGCCAGGCCGCGGCAGGGGCCGGGCAGGCTGCGGCAGGGTCCGGGCAGGAGGGCGTTATGCCATGCAGGCCGCCTGGAAGGCGCGAGGGTGCCGGGCAGTCCACCGGTAGAACGCGGGGGTGTCGAGCAGGCCACCGGCAGGGCGCGGGGGTGGGTGGGCAGGCCGTGCGGGGTGCGGCGGCGTAGAGGCATGCCGACACGGGGTGCAGTGAAGTGGGGGCAGGCCTACACGGGGAGCGGCAACATGTAGGCAGGGCGGCGCGGGGCGCACCAGTGTTTGGCCGGAAGCACCGGTGTGCCGCGAGTGCGGTGCAATTCGCGATGGATGCGGGTAGCGTAGCCTTTGTTTGCTTTCTATGTCATCGTGGATTCATTTCCATGTCGTCATGGAGTCATCACAAGAAGTACAACAGAGGGGTAGGTCCAGGATGGTTTGTCCCACACCATCCGTGTTTTGGGTGGTATCAATAGGTTATCAAGAACGGAACACAACACCCTGTCTGTAAAAGGTAAACTTCAATGTTCTTCATTTAAGGAAGTAAGAACATTGTACATTAATGGAAACTTCCCCTACCTTTGATTCTCCAGTAGATGATTGACATTCGTTGATGGTTTTGTAGAAAGAAGGTGATGATGTTCGTCGATCACCACGTTCACCACACTCTCCCAATTCATGCTCGTGTGTTGGTGCGTTGACGATGATGAAGAGGGACGTTGATCTATGTCAGAAAGTGTCCAGGGTAGAAGACTGAGGAAGAAGCATCGTCAGAGTTCTTCGCATTCATCGCGTTCTTCGTTGGGAGAGTGGTTCTTTCTAACTCTCCACTTCCTCCATTCCACCAAAATAGAATTCCAACCAAATAATAATAATTGGTTGTCTATTATTTTATTATTAGCATGCAATTCAAATGGATATAGAAACTCCCCTTAATAAATTTACATGCTTTGGCACAATTAATTGGCACGTGCATTGGCACAATTAAATGGCATGTGCGTTTCCATAATTAATTGCGCAGAGGATGTCAAGAGTTACTCCCTCATTAATGAGGGGGAGTGAAGAGGTCTCATCCACCACCATAAATAGGGGTCAGGTGGTCCCCAACCCTATCATTAATAGTGAGGTTATGCTCGGTGGGCCCTACCACCATAACCTCTCATGGGAGGTTAGGGTGTGGAGGTCCCACCACCAATACCAAAAGGGCGCTTTCAACCAACACACCCAATACAAGGCAGCATAAAAATTAAAAAAAATGTTGTACTTTATTTTATTATTATTTTATTAAAATTCAAAAACTAACTATTATTCCCGACCCACTGCTGTCAAAGTGAAAGTCTTCTTAAGAGAATACTTGCACTTTGAGATCAATGGTGCCCTCAGATTCCAGTTTCGAGCACCGGTTCAAAAGTAATAAAATCCCATTTGTACGTTAACTGAACGTACCCGAACAAAACATCATAAATTGATTCTGGACACACTGAGCCTTAGAAGAAAGCATCGTAACTTTCCACAGACTCCTAAAAATCCCATGTATTTTATAAAAAAAACACGAAATTTCGGGTCATTACATTCTCCCAAACTTAGGGTGTTTCGTCCCCATAAGCTACAACTCACACTAAGGGAACAAAAGGGGATAATGAACACACATCTGAGCCTCCCGCTCCCATGTGCACTCTTAGAGGTTCGCGTGCTTCCAATGATAACGCACTAGAGGTATCGACCATCCATGTAGGACCCCATCCTTTTGATCCTCAATCTCCACTAGAACCTCTGTGAAAGTCTCCCCATCATCGATGTACAGCTCTTCGTGGTCGATGATGTGGGATTGGTCATGCATGTACCTCCTCAGCTGAGATACGTGGAAGTCTTCAAGCACCCAGTGAAATTGAAGTGGAAGAGATAAGCGGTAAGACACCTTTCCTAATATACTAAGGACCTGGAAACGTCAGATGAATCACGGAGAGAACTTTCCACCTCGGCCAAATCTTTGTAGACCCCGTCGAGGTGAGACCCGTAGAAAGACGTGGTCGCCATCCTCGAACTCTAGGGGTCTTCGTTTCCTGTCAGTATAGGTCCATTGTCTTCTCTGTGCAGTCGTTATCCACTCCTGGATGATCTGCACCTTCTTCGTGGTAGAACGTACCATCTCTGGTCCCACTAGTGCTGACTCCCATGGGTCTATCCAGCATAGTGGCGATCTGCAAGGTGAACCATACAGGGCCTCAAAAGGTGAAATACTGATGGTGGAGTTATATCCGTTGTTATAAGAAAACTCTACCAACAGTAAGTTATCATCCCAGCTATGATCAATGTCGAGGACACAAGATCAGATAATGTCCTCGAGGCTCTGAATGTGCCACTTAGTCTGACCATCTGTCTGTGGATGGAAGGTGGCGCTAAAGCAAAGTTGTGTCCCAAAAGCCTCTTCCAACCACTTCCATACTTGGGAAGTAAACGGTGTGTCATGGTCGGAGACAATATAAGATGTTACTCCATTTAAACTCACAGTCTCCTATACATATAGGTGTCCCATTATCTCTACAGAACCCTACTCTATGATCGGTTGTAATTGGGCCGACATGGTGAGTTGGTCGACGATCACTCAAATCAAGTACTGGCCCCTAGATGTACGCGGTAGACCCATCACAAAATCCTTGGATATCTCATCCCACATCCAGTCTGTGACCTCTAAAGGCTGAACCAAGTCTACTGGTACCTGGTGCTCCGCCTTCACTTCCTGACAAGTGAGACATCGAGAGACAAAATCCTCTACAACCTTCTTCAAACCTGGCCATGAGTGCTATCATGGATGGTCCAGGTACATGTTTACTACTCCTGGATTTACCACTAAAGGGGAAGTATGGTACTACCTAAAAACTTCCTCGCGAAGAGCTATTGTTACCATGGTATGTCCTTTGAAAAGGAGGATGTGCTCCCCACCTTCAGAATATCCATCAGGTGCATGTCCTGTGGATATATCAGCACGTCATGTCTCGCAGTCAGCGTGTCCACGCGGTGCCTCCCTGAATCACTGAAGAAGTTGATAAGTGACTGTAAGAGATTGTAGATAGGTTTCTCCATCCTTATCCACAAAGGATATATGTTAGTCAGTTATATGATATGTCACCTCACCTAGCAGTTGAATAACAAATCTCCTACTAAGAGTTTCTGCATCAACATTCCCCTTACCTAGATTATAGACTATCTCAAAGTCATAGTCCTAGAGGAACTCAAGCCATTGCCGATGTCTCAGGTTCAGGTCCTTCTGAGAGATGATATACATGAGACTCTTGTGATCGGAGTACATAGTAAAACATTCACCCATCAGATAGTGCGTCCAGATCAACAAGGTGAAGACCACTGCAGCTAACTCCAGGTCATTGGTAGCATAGTTCTTCTCATGTTGTCTCTGCTGCCGAGAACCATATGAAATCATAGGTTGTTCCTGCATCAGGACACACCCGAGCCGGGCCCCTAATGTGTCACAGTAGACTATATACCCTATGCCTTCCTCTAGAATCATGAAGATGGGGGAACTACTCATCCTCTGCCTCATCTACTGAAATCTCTGTTGGCATCTCTCCGACCACAGGAAGGGTTTCCCCTTCTTCATCAAGGATGATAGTGGTGTTGCAACTCAAGAGAAGTCTAAAATGAGTCTCCGGTAGTAGCCAGCCAAACCTAGGAATCTTCGTACCTCCATCACACTCTTGAGTGGCTACCAAGAAAGTACCGCCTCGATCTTCGCTGGGTCCATTGAAACTACATCCTCTAAGATGAAATGTCCCAAGAAGTGATCCTCTCGAATCTAGATCCGCACTTTGAGAGCTTACAGTAAAGCTGGTGCTCTCGGAGTGTGTCCAACACTACCCTTAAATGGTCGGCATGCTCCTCCTCAGTAGTTGAAAAAATAAGAATGTCATCGATGAAGACTATGACCAAAAGATCGATGTATGGTTGGTAGATCATTTTCATAAGACTCATGAACAATACTAGATCATTTGGTACTCCAAAAATCATAACCAAGAAATCGTGGTGGCCACAACAACACCTAAAGACCGTCATCAGCACATCCTCATCTCGAACTCTAAGCTGGTGATCGCCTGATCTGAGGTCTATCTTCAAGAACCACCGAGATCCCTTTGGTTGATCGAAGAGGTCATAAATACCAATGAGTGGGTACTTTTTCTTCATTATCACCTATCTCTGATGATGTTAGTCGACACAGATCCTCAATCTCTCATACGTCTTCTTGGCAAATAGAATCGGGGCTGCCCAGGGAGAAACACTGGGCCAGATGAATCCCATCCCCTGAAAGATTTCTAATTGTATATGCACCTTGCGAAGCTCTGTGGGATCCATCTGATATTCTAGAATAGATATCAGTTTCATCCCGTGGTACATGTCTATAGAGATGTCCACCTCTATGTGAGGAGGTAATCCTAGAACATCGTCAGGTAAAACATCTGTGTACTGGTCCACCACTACAGGATAAGTAGGAATCTCGACATCTACTTCTCAGATGGTAAATCAGGCCAACTAGTGAGCGATCGGCTATAAACTCTTCTAAGTAAGTCTATCCTATGCTTTAAAGGTTCCCTTCTAACCAGTGAATGAAAACGTGGTCTCATCCGTGCTGACACACCACACATTTCTCCTAATACATTGGAACTGGGCATTGACTATAGATAAATTGTCCATACCTAATATGACATAATATGGCCTCAACACTGCTACTAGGAGATCCCAACCGAAGCTCATGCCTCCTAGAGTAACCTCGCATAGCTGGCACCAGTGCGTAATCATCCAATCAACTATCGTAGGAATATCTAGTCATAATGATCGAACTAACGGCACCTTCAGAATCACTGAGCTCTGAACGATGGATGTGGAAATGAAAGAGTGACTGGAACCTATGTTTATAAGAATTTTAGATAAGTTGTAATAGACACATATCATATAATGAATCATATCCGGTGAACCATGGTCGTATGCTTCAGCTGCCTAAAGATGAGGTCTCCCTTGTCCACCTTCTCCCTGCAGTTGGGGTGGACCTCCTGGTGGTGGTGGTAGTAGTACCTCAAAACGTCTTCCACTGCTAGCTGCATGTCCATATCCTCTACCATGTCCACCTTTTCCCAGCGGAACACTATGATCAAACCTCTACCTCTACCTGGGAGGTCCCTTAACTCTCTTCTTATTGTTAGTGTGGCGGGTCGGATGTCACGAGCATTGATGACCCTGTCCACCACATGAGTAACATTGCACACTCCTGGCAGGTCTGTCTCTACCCCGGGTGCCTCGCATTTCCAATCTTGAGTCATGCAGTCGACTACATATAGGTCTGGACCTCTTGGACCTCTGCGTCATTTGTCTACTACCTGCTGTAGAAGAATCTGTTGCATGTCGGTTAGTGGTAGGTCTCTGCGCTGGAGAATACTCAGCAAGGAAACTCTCCACTAGGAGGGCTCGCTCCAAAACCCACGTTTGTGTTGGGATGCTAAGTGAGATCATCAGATCTAAGAGCTCTCGCCTGAGCCCATACTCAATGGTATGGGCCCTGAAGAAATGGTAACACACAATATCTATGGAGTAGCTTGAGAGGTCAGTGAACCTGGCTGAGTAGTAAGTTACCATCCTTCTACCCTGCTATAGATGATGTAGCTCCTATATCCGCACCACACGAAGGGTGGCCAGTACAAAATCTGACTGGAACAGGATCTCGAAGTCCGACCAGAGTAGTGTCACCTCATCATGCATCTGGGGAATCAGGCTCCACCATCTGCCCACTGTTTCCTAAAAAAGGCTAGCAGCAAGGATCACCATGATGTATTCTGGTGTCCCTACTAGCCTGGAGACTCTCACCACAGCCTCTTGTGAATCCTCAGCCACTTGTGGGTCCATATATCCCCTGAACCTGGGTGGCCTCTAGTGTTGGAACTCATGAAACGTGATCAAGTGGTGTGCATAACCTGCTGCTGGTGCTGGTGGAATCGGTGGCCCAATGAAAATTGGTACTGCTGGTGCCACCATTGGTGCCTCAACTGGAAGAGGGCCCTAAACCGAGGCCTCGTAGCTCAAAGAGCTGTCAGTACATACGACTCTCGGGGCACTCATTGGCTGTCCGTGGGGAAGAATCCTGAAAGAAATAGATCTGACATGGTCAATAGATTTAACCTGGTGGGCTGACCTGGTTGAGCTGACTTAATGAATTCAAAAAGGAAAACACACACGCCATCAGTGTTTTTGTTCACTTAGTCGGAATGAGAAGTCAGTGTCCTATTGTATGGATACCTCGGCCACCCACACCAACACTGGACTCCCTGAACTGGAAACCACACATAGTAACCTTAACACTATTTCTTCACAGAAAAGAAATATCAGAGTCATATGTTCTGCTGTAGAACTGACTCCTCTAATACCAATTTGTCACTACCTGTCCCACGTGGCCTGTTTCGTGACAACCCCAAGCTAGCCTTCCATAGGAATAGGGCTGGAAACTAGCACCAAAGGTGAAAATCCCTAGACTGTGAAGGAATTTCCATTATTAATTGTAAAAAACGCATCAAAGTACACAACGGGAAACAAAACACTAAGTTAAAAATGTATACATAAAGTGTGCTAGAAAGTGAAAGGGGCCAGAAATACAAGCCCAACTGTAAAGTACAAGTACAACTGATAAAGGGACAAATAGTTGAAAGGTAAAGAGATTCTCTTGGATAATCCACCAGGGTTCCTACCTGAATGGTAGGTACAGATGACCACCTCATCACTCCACATCAGTCTGTCTGCTCCAAGTACCAACTCGTCGCAAGGTCCACCTCCAGGTACCGTCCAGTCCTAGCGCTCACGGCCTCCGTCAGTGTTTTCAATCATCTACATCCAACAAAACAAGGTGTGGGCATAGCCCATGCAGGGGTGAGTATAACAATACTCAGTAGGGACCCCAAGACATTCATGGTCTCAAAAATCCAACAAGGATAAACCAAAAAGTATGAAATAAACGGATAATCATTACTTAGGTATATGCTCACACATATACTTGTGTTATCATGTAACCCATCTCAATCATGAGGAAAACAGAAAAGTAATTGACTCAGCTCAAACTAGGATTTTTATTAATGATGTTGAAACCACGACTGCTGGAGAACTCCTCCTCCGTCGAGTACCATGGGCCTGCTACTACAACCCAGAACTTCCAACTAGCCTTGGACTGCTGAGGTACTCCAAATGTCAAGTACTCTGTCTCTTCCATGTTCACACAGAGGAACTCCCCACCATGGGTCTGACGCTACAAGCAAGCACTCCCCCTTATAGACTACAGAGGTACTCCTTCTGTCGAGTACTGATGGTCTTCCACTACAACCAAGTGCTCCTCCACCATGGGTATGCTGCTACAACCATGTGCTCCCCACTGGGGCATTCGAATCGCTCCGAGTCGATCAGTCAGTAGTAGTCAAGTCTTATCCAGCTACTAGGTCTCTACCATCTGCTGGCTTGTCCCCAAGAGGGTCTGCTCCATGATCTAATAGTCGATAATCGAAGTGTCATGAAGTCCAGTTTAGAGTTATATCAAATATCCGACTTGTCATAGGGGTCTCAACGCAATAGACGGTGTGTCAATCGAATGCCTGGTCTGTTTGTTATCAACCTTTTAGTTTCAGGGGCCTGGTTGGATTCGTGTATCAACTACCCTGATCGTATCTCAAATATACCCCAAACTCTAGTGGGGTTTACTCAAAGGGACTGTCCCTCAACAAGATTTCCAATTTCACTGACGGTTCATCAAACGGATGCTCGGTGTCAAAGATATGACCAATGTAAGAAAACGGTCGGTAGTGGGCCCGGTTCCAGTCTGACCCGGTCTGACCAACTCGGCCCAACCTCATTTGAGCCGACCCGGTCTGGGTCAACATGGAAAAAACCAATGGGTCTAACCTACCCTGTTGGGTGCGTCATCCCACTATGTTAGGCTCGGTCCACTGGCCCCGGCCTAGCAGACATAGAGGGTGGTTCGTCCCGGATGCCACCTCGCATGCGGCTCGGCCCGAAGGCCTGGGTTGGTTCGGCCAGTGCCACAAGGGACATGGATCGGAAATTCAACAATCAAGAGGCCAGCGGGCAGGCCGTGCGGGGCGTGGGTAGGCCGGCTGGACACTGGGCAGGCCGCGGGTTCACCGGGCAGGGCGCGGCAGACCACGGGGGCACCGGACAGGGAGCGATAGGGTGTGACGTCGCCGGGTAGGCCGCAACAGGGGCCGGGTAGGCGGGGAACACGCCGGGAAGGCCTTCAGAAGGGTACATGGGCATAGAGAATGCCTTCGGCAGGGCACAAGGGAACCAGGAAGGCCACTGATAGGGTGCATGGGTGCTGGGCAGGGTGTCGGTGGGGCCGGCCAGTGCGCCGGCAGGCCGGTGCAGGAGCAACGGCGCTCGGGCAGGCAGGCGCGGGGCGCGACAGTGTCCGGCCGGAATCACCGGGCGCCACGAGTGCAGCGTGATTCGTGGAGGGCGTGGTTAGCACCACCTTTTTTCACCATCTTCATCGTCGTTGCTTCATTGCCATGTTGTCATGGAGTCATCACAAAAAGAACAACAGAGGGGTCAGACCATGTTGGTTTTGCCTGTACCATCCGCATTTAGGGAGGTATTAATTGGTTCTCAAGAACAGAACAAAACACCCCACATGCCAAAGGTAAACATCAACGTTCTTCATTTAAGGAAGGAATAACATGGTACTATAAAGGATACAACCCCTACCTTTGATTCATTGGTCATTGATCAACATTCATTGACAATGTTACAGAAAGAAGGCGATGAAGTTCGTCGATCACCGCGTTCATCATGCACTCCCAATCTGAGCTTGTGCATCGGTTCGTTGACGATGATGAGGAGGGAAGTTGGTCTACCTCAGAAAGTGGACGAAGTAGAAGACCGAGGTAGAATCATCGCCGACGTTCTTCACATTCTTCGTTGGGGGAATAGTTCTCTCTAGCTCTTATCTTCCTCTATTCCACCAAAAGATAATTCCAACAAAATAATAATAATATGTTGTCTATTATTTTATTGTTGGCGCACAATTCAGACGGTGAATGAAACTCCCCTTAATAAATTTACACGAATTGGAACAATTAATTGGAATGTACGTTGGCACAATTAATTGGCACATGCGTTAGCATAATTAATTGCGCAATGGAGGTCAAGAGGTCCCCCTCATTAATGAGGGGGAGTGGAGAGGCTTCCTCGTCCACCATCAATATAGGCAGGGTGGTCCCCACCCCTATCATTAATTTGGAGGTTATGCTCAAATGGGCCCCACCACCATAAACACTCATGGGAGGTTAGGGTGTGGCTGTCCCACCACCAACTCCCAATGGGTGGTTTCAACCAACACAACCATCAAAAAGCAGCATAAAATAAAATAAAGTGGTGTACATTATTTTATAATTTTTTTTATAAATAGTAAAAAACTATCATTAATTCTTGACTCACTGTTGTTGAAGTGAAAGTCTTATTAATTGAATACTGGCCCTGCGAGTTCAATGGTGCCCTTATATTTCAGTTCTGAGCACCAGTTCCAAAGTTATAAAATCCCGCTCGTACGTTATGTGAACATACCTAAAAAAATTCAGAAATTGATTCTGGACACAACAGGCCTCAGAATCATGCACCGTAAATTTCCACAGACTCATAAAAATACCATGAATTAAAAAAAATTCCACAGAATTCAGGGTCTTTACATGTCACAAAAATACCGGGTTTTCGTATTAGAGATTGTTTGGGTGAAGTGAATACATGTATATAGAAAAGAAATATATCTTTCACATCCTAATAGAGTGGGATATAGAGCATGGTAATTAGAGTGTTTACCAAAATAAAACCATAAATCTGTGATGGGTTAAAAGAACATTGATTTCAAGGTATGAAAATAAAATATATAATGTATTTGTTCGAAACTATTTTTTTAGGGTTGAGGAATCCTTTTTCTTGCATTTGAAAAAACATAACCAAATATAATTTCTAGATATGTAGAGTTTCATCTATTAAGATATTTACACAACATAGTCTTCGTTTTCTCCAAAATGCAATTCAACCTTTATACATAAAAGAATATTCAAAAAAATTATAATTATATTAATAATTTTGGGTTAAAAATTTGATATTATCCATTATCTAACTTACCATTTAAGGAATGATAATTATATTATACCAAATAAGAAATTTTTTATGTCATTGATAGGTTATTCACCAATTTAACACTTTGTCTTTGTGTTCAAGCCTAGTGATCTTACCACATAAGATCAATTTATTTCTAACTTCTGAGTCTACCTCTATCAATTATTATGTTTATATAAATAGTAAAAAATTTCAAAAATTGCCTTGATATATTAAATATTAAATGAGTTATTCAACCTTAAAGGATATATCATATGTTTCATTTTTATTTTAAAAATTTAATATAACATATATTGCAACATTATTTCATGGAGATTATGGAAATATACTGATAATATTCATTGTAATTTAATCCATTACCCGATGAATTTAATATAATAAATTGATTTTTTATTTCATTGTAACACTAAAATTTTCTTTTAGTGTATTCTCAAAAACATAATAAGTGATAAATTTTTCTATCAGTATCAAACTATTTTATAAAACCAATATTTTGGGAAAAATTTATCTAACATGAATAAAAATATTAGTCTTTAAAACTCACCCAAATATCATCTAAAACAAATTCATAAATGGTGACCATTATGGCCCTTATAAAATGATCAAGATCCAAAATTTCATAAATAAGGTTATTGAATTTTTAAAATGATATTACCATTAATCTCTAGATCAATATGAAGTTGATCTTAATCATTTAATAACAAACTAAAAAAACATTCTTCTGGTATTCTATTGAAACATAATAATTTCCATAAAGTCTTGTTTTATAAAAGTATTCTTCTTTATTCATTATGTAAAACAATTATTATTGGATATTTTCCTTAAATCCAAATAATTTTTTAAACACTATCATCAGTATCATAAAGTAAATTTCCATCAAACTAATAATCAACCACATTATATATCTTCTCTTCATCAAAAAGTTATTATATTATCATTAATAACATATTAATGGTTATAATTCCATCAATAATTTCATTTCAAAATGATCAAATTCCCACCTAACCATTATTCCAGGTCATTGGTATTATTCAACATATGGTCTCCAATCCTGAAAGATTAAGTATTGTAGTAAAACCCATATGAGTTTTATAAGTCTTACATTAATAATTTGATACAACAAATTTCATGGATCTAAAAACACAATAACCATAATCATTATATTTTACCTATATGAAAAGCATTGGCTTGATGGTGAACCCTAAGATTATTACGAGTTATATTCTCTTAAATCATTGGAAAATCGATTTCATATTTACTATTATAATGATAGTTGAATGATTTTATATTTACAGCTTATCTTGTTCCCTAAAAATTTCAAGACTGGTGAATTTTTCTCAATACATTTTATAAACACTGATTCCATTTATCTATGTACCAGGTTGTTTCATTCAAAAATTATCACATGGTGAAATCCTCCATTACCTTATTCCATTTATCCATCCTTTTCTAAACCATCCTATTAGATTTGTTATTTCCATTATATCCATAATAGATAAATAATTATTAATCCTTCCAATTAATAAATATTTCTATATCCTCATATTATGAGAATGATTTAGAGATTTGTCCCATTCGAATGATTTTTTTAGGCCCATCCATGAAAAAATAATTCTTAAACATTGGATCACGTGCAGTGATGTAGTTCTCATTCCTTATAATTTGTTCAATTTTTATATGATGGTATTGAATATATTTTGAATTACAACCTAATGTATAATATCAAAACTATAAAATGTAAATTGAATATTTAAGTATAACTATTAATTAAATAATAAGGTTGGTTTCAGTGGGAGTATTTCTAAATTCCATCATAGAATATCAATCTCTAATATATATATTTTCCAATTTCTATTTATCTAGGATTCAACTAAACTTCCTTTTATTCCAAATGAATGACTAAAACACTAGTATACTAGAGTTGATGGTTAAATTAATAAATTTTCATAATGTACAAGGAATCACATCCCAAAGGACCAAATCGTTTATATGGTTAGGTAAACTAGATAAATACTTGAACCATATATTAAAATTGAAAATATAAAATAAAATATACTGAATTTTATTAAAACACCATTATTATCTAAGATTAACCATGCATATCAACCAAAATAAACATCATGGATTCCTGTGGAAAATAAATCATAGGTAACTATTGATCTCAGATTCTCAACAAAGGTGTGTATATAAATAACTCTATCATAAATAATAAATTAGAATTATAGAAATATAAAAAACTAAAACACATACCATTTAATTAAAAACTTCTGCTCAAGATCGCCAAAATTAAAAATTTTCAAATAATTATTTGTAATTAATATCATTGTCTTCTAAACAAAACCATCGATATTATAATAATATAATTGTAAAACAGAAATAAATAACTAAGCATGTGATGATGGAATGCATAATTTTGGACATCCAAAAAAATGTATCAGGGCATTAACTTTGAAATCTAAAATTTAATTTGTAAGGCCTCAGGACAGTCCTACTATAGTTTTTCTCACAAAACCTACCAATGTTTCAAGGGGATATAGTGGGTCCCACAAAACACATAATATTTCCAATGATGTTTTGAAATTAATAGAGTGAAACATGATAAAAATAAACAATTTTATTTAAACTATCATAAAAAATATAATGAATAATCACAAACCATCCTAACTAATATTTTGAATGAAATCAATATAGTACATCCGAAGTCAAAATGATCATTAAAAATTTTAAAATAAAATTGGATGATGTTATAATAAGAAGATAAAAATAAATTATTTATAATATTTAAAATGCATTTTAACATAAATTAATATACATTAAATAATATAAATGATAAAATCTTTGTGAGAATACCCATTTCTCCATTAAAAACAATCATGTTTAAAATTACATGAAATTATGAATTGTTTTTTTCATTAAAGTTAAAGTTATAATCTTATCAATAATTATTCAGAATATTACAGTATGATGATGGATGAAAAATATATTATGATGCATAATATAAAAAAAAGTATTTATCATTTTTGAACATTTCATAATGATCCTTGTTTAGAAAATGAAAAAATATACCTTTCAACTTAATTTGTAAAAACAAATACATGAGAAAAATATATCTAAATAATCTTAAGAGAATATAAAAAACATTTTATAAATACATTATATAAATAGTTGAAATTGGAGAAAAATATATTAAAAAGTATAAAAAATTATTTTTGTTATGAATGACTCGTAAAAAATTCATATCCCTAATGTGAGAGTTAATAAAACGACTCTTTTAAGTCTATCAACTGTCAATACACATAAAAAAGACTAAATAGAGAATAAGATAAAAAAAAATTCACACATTATATTATCAGGGTAAATTCACAAAATTCAATGTTTAACCCAATGAATGGATATTGAGTTAAGTAATCCCTTACCACTGGTAATCAGTCCAATCATAATCACCTTAAAAGTAAAAATTATAAAATATAACATTGAATACCAAAAAAATAGTGATATTAATAATATCATATAATAATGGTAAGTGTATACACCACAACAAAAATAAATATTTGGGGAATAAAATATATATATATTTTTTAAGTAAAAGTTAAAAGTGAATCTCTTACACCGTGCATTCATTTATTTTTGTGTATTCTGACATCCTCTATATTTTCGCCTCTATAAAAAGCCACTTATGGTACCTGTAATTTGACATCGGGTTGTATAATAATCTATATTATATTTGTAGAATGAGGAGAAGAGGTTTTGGTAGATATTTGAAGATATTCATGGCTTTCTAGGATAAATGGGGTAGCAAGGGGATGAATTTATACTATGTGAGGTTTTGTTTAAAGAGATGATATAATAGATATAGTATATCTAAAGAAAACCATATTTGGGTGGAATTAATACCAAAAAATAATTGATAATTAATTAATTAAATTATGGTTAATGACAATAAACACATCAACCCACCATTTAATTAATTTTTTACATACTTTAATCATTTAGTGAGTAACATTATCCTACTATATTATTTTACAAATTTTGCCGTGCATATTTTATTTGTAATTCCCCGACCCTAGTTACCCATAGTCGGTGCATTATTACATAACATTGGGATGATCAAAAATGATCAAGTCTCGAAAGACCGATTAGTTTAGTTTCCACGGAATCACTATATACATTCATAAAGTTTACATTACATCATAACATAAAAACTACAACAACATAGCCTCCATAGTCTACAATCATAAACCCTCATACTATCTCTGTAGGTCATTCATAAAACACTTCTTCACATCCTGGGAAAAATAAAACATAGAAAGGGGTGATATTGAATGCCCAGTAAGGATAACAATATAGTGAAAACTTTCATAAATAAGCATAAACATTTAAGATAACGTATAACTAAAACAAAAGCCTTTTAAAATTGAACATCATCATAATATAGAAAAAATAAAATGAAATAACACCATTTACTTATTCAAATGGATATTCTACAAGTCGAATAATCACATTCAATATTAATAACAACTTTCATAATGAAGAAATGCATAATTCCATACTATTATAACCACATAGTCAAGGCCTTGTGCCAAGACTACAAATAATATTTTGTCAAGGCCTTGTGCCAAGACACTAGTTTGTCCCATGAGACCTACTGATACATCTAGGAGCTATATTGGGCTCCAACTGTCACTTATTAAGTCCAATGAATTCCTCATATGAATAGGTTTAAAAATAACATAAACATTCGTATTAAAACTAGCTTACGAAATGTCAATAATTTCTCCATAAACCATGAATGGTATAAAAATAACCAATCCACATTCAAACATATCACAAAACCTTCAATTAAATATAGAAGTTTTTTATCATAGTAAATAAACATCAGATAAGATTAAAATCCATCAATGGATGTTGACATAGATGAAATCAAAACTATTTGAGTGAAATATATCTCTTTTTTTAAATCATTTTAAAGTAACATAATTATAAAATAAAACATTTACTTTGAAAATATCATTATAAGATTTTAAGGGAAGCTTGGAAGATTTTATAATGGTAGAAAATAGCCGCACCCTCTGTATATGTTAAAAATGACATTCTTTCCATTATTTTATAAAAAAGGTTAAAAAGGACCTTGTTTGGAAAATGACAGAAAAACTCTTTTCAAACCATTTTCGAAAAAGTATACAAGGGTATAAATGAAATTAACCAATAGTCTAGTAAATAGTAAAAATGTTTTGAAATACATTTTTTAGAAACATGGATGTAGATGATAAAGAGGTCCTAGTAGATAATTACATATAAACAACCTCGGATAATGAAGAGATTGTGAAATAAACCCTTACCTTGTACTTTTCCTTTGTTTATGGTACATTAACCTCCTTCATAATAGTTTAAACATTGTTGGTAAATTATACATGAACCATATGCATAATTATGATATCATATATGATCTTCTAATAATGCTTTGTTAATAATATTTTAGTATTATTGTCATTTTGGGTGTTAACTTACTCTTTTTCTTTTATATGTTTTGTTACATAAGACATATTTGTTATGGATAGGTTGTATATTATTCATATCTAGAATTATATCAATTCCTTAGACATTATTTTTAATCCTAAAATGAGAATTAGACTAGAATGGATACAATGGGAAATGAATCTCATCGCGCTCGTGGAGACGGTAGTCCGTACGTACGCACGAGCGACAATATAACTCTTTTGATATTAAAATAATATGTAATTGAATAGTATATCATATGTACAGAATCATTATAATTTAATATTTATTATTTACATGAATTACACATCATTATTATAATCATCCAAATAATAATGTTTTGAATAACAATTACACCACGACTTGGAGACGGTAAGTCGTACGTACGCATGTATGGTGACATGTCATTAAAAGGATAGATAGAATACTGAATATGGTTTTACCATATTTATAATAACATCAAAGTATATATAAGATACTGGATTTATTATTTTTGAATGGTAATAACAAATAAAGAAGAAGTTGAAGAATAAAGGAACTTGAAAGAGGGTGGTGAAAACATTACCTCTTTTCAGGTTCTTCCTTTTGATTTGATCAAAAGGGATACATAGGTTGTCTTTATGATCAAACAATGGACTCTATGTTGAAGTGAGGGATGTTGAGAAGATATTTGGTCAGGGTTTGACCGAACCAAAAGGCTTTGATGGTGTGATTAATTGGTTGGAAGTGGTGTCCTTTTATAAGAGGAGTGAGGGCCACCGTAGGAAAAGCTAGAAATATTATTTTATAATAAATTAATTTTTTTTCTAATGGCTCTAAAGTATATTAGTAAAAGTATAATGTGGGGATTGGTCGGAATCCTTCTAACCAATATATTTTAGAAATGTTTGGGTCATTATATTAACCTTATCTTTTAGTTTTAACTCTTAGTTAATTATTTTGACATTTACCATGTTACATTGTATTTTTATATTATATAGTTAATAAACATAATATATACATCCAAGTGACCCCCAAGTGGTCCATTAATAATAAACATATCATGATATAATTCCTTTGGCCGAAACATAGATTTTTAGGAATAGAATATCAATTTATAATATAATATTTGTTTTAAAAACACTTTTATGTCAATTTTGACACTATTGAGTATTTTGTTTTTGATAATTTATTACTTAGAAAACAATTTATATAAACAATCCTAATATGTCATATAAACCTATATATTTAGTGTAATTCATAAAAATTATCAAATTTAATTTATTTTGATATTTATAATATCAATTATTTTAATATTTCATTAATTACATATTTACTGAATCACCATTGTGTAATAAATAAATTAAACTATTTAATGTATAAAAATTATAAATAAAATACCATTATATAGGAAATCGTTTTTTCTTTCTAATTAATATTTATAATCTAATTTATCTTATGTATAACCCTATACTAAAAATGTTTTAGTAATTAAACATTGATTTTAACTCTTTTTTACACTTCTTTGAATTAAATAATAATAAATGTCCTAATCTAATCCATGTGGACCTAATTGATAATATTTTCTTCCTAAGGTTTTTTTTGGTCAATATACAATTTTCCAATAAATTAGGACATTTTTTAGGGTAATATTAATATCATTTTTACCCATAATTACCATATTTACTTTTAACTGTGGTAAATAAAAGTAGACAATTACTATTCAACAAATATTATTTTTATCTTATTGAATCACATTTTACCCCTGGATATTAACCGTGTCTCTCGGATTTTAAAAATTCACCTCACAGAATCAGTAAAATTAAGTTTTATGTGAATTTCCAAATTCTCCTAGGAGGTTGGAAAAAGACAGTGAAAAGTTCCATAAAATTTTTATATATCTAAAATGATTCTAAACTAACTCCAATGAATTACATTGAACATATATAGGTATTATGTATCCATTTTTACTTTAATTAAATTGAAATAAAATAATTAATTATTTAAATAAAAATTCTGTTTTAAACCATGACACTGTGTTTTTCACTATTCATCAAAAATAGAATGTTTTGAGAAAAATACCAAAATTTCACCTTAGGCTAATTTCGATATTCTGAATCCAAAAATGAAGTTCATTTTTAATGTTAAAGTATATAAAATTTCAAAAAGTGATTATTACTATTCATAACGGCAAGTTTGATTGGTTGTGGTGTGTGTTAGAACTCGATGTTGCGTACAACACACGGTATTGTATTATTCAAAGAGAAGTGTACCATGGAAGCTTGGGGTGTTACATTATCCCCTCCTTCAAATAATTTCATCTTTGAAATTTCTAGAATACTACCGCATGAAAAGGATCAGGTGATTCTTCATCATAAGTTCCTCGGGTTCCCATGTTTCCTCTTCCATCTTATGGTTTTCCATAGAACTTTTACCAGACGAGTCGTCTGGTTTCTCAACAATTGATCTCTGATATCAAGAATCCTAATGGGCTCTTCGCAATAAGACAGATCGGGATCCAGTTCTAATTCTTCATAGGTGAGTATATGCGTTGGTTCATGCATGTATTTTCTCTACAGTGATACGTGGAACACATCATGAACTTTGGAGAGATTTGGCGGCATTTCCAAACGGTAAGCTACAACACAAATTCGTTATATAATTTCGAAAGGTCCAATGTACCTAGGTCTCAATTTACCTTTATTACCGAAACATATAACTCCCTTCCATGGAGATACCATCAAGAAAAAATGATCTCCTACCTGAAATTCCAAATCCTTCCTTCGATTATCGGCATAGCACTTCTGCCAACTTTGAGCTGCTTTCATGTGGTTTTGGATTAACTTCAACCTTTTCCATAGTTTCCTCCACCAGTTATAGGGCTACATGTTTTCTTTCACCAATGCCATACCAACAGGTTGGTGTGCAACATCTCTTTCCATACAATATTCATATGGTTCCATCTGAATACTTGAATGGAAGTTATTGTTATAGGAAAACTCCACCAGAGGTAAATATTGATCCCACATACCCTGAATGTCTAGTGAGCATGATCTCAACCTGTCTTCTAATGTTTGAATAGTCCATTATGATTGTCCATCTATTTGAGGGTGGTAGTTAGTGCTCAAACGAAGTTCAGTATCCAAGGCCTTCTGAAGACTCTTCATGAATCTTGAAGTAAAACGGGGATCAAGATCAGAAACAACTGATAGGGTTACTCCATGAAATCTCACAACTTCATTAATATATAGTCTTTCTAGACTTTCTAGTGGTAGATATTCTCTTATAGTATGAAAATGTGCTGACATGGTAAGACGATCAGCAATAACCCACATTGTATCATTAATTCTAGAAGTCTTTGGTAGCCCCATGACAAAGTCCATCATAATATTGTCCCATTTCCACTCCGGTATGGGAAGTGGTTGCATGAATCCTCTAGGTTGTTGCCTTCCAGCTTCCACTTGTTGACAAACCATACATCGTGACAAAAAATCAGAAATTTACCTCTTCATGTTGTCCCACCAAAAATGTTCCTTAAAATAACTATACATTTTGGTGCTCCCAGGGTGTATAGAAAAATTGGAGCTATGAGCATCATCAAACATTTCCCTTTTCAGATCATGTATATCGGGAACACAATGTCTCTTCCCAAATTTTAAAATTCCTTCTTCATAAACAATGTCTATAAATCTCCCATCAGTCACAACTTTAATCTTCTTTTAAAATTATTCATCATCCATCTAGGAACTCTTAATCCATTCCAGTAAAGATGGTTTGGAAACCATTTGAAAAAGAATTTATGTTTCACCTTCCATGGTAATTCCCATATACATATTCACTAGATCCATGAAAACAGGATCCCTTTCAATTCCCATCTTGTTCAAAACTCAATTATATTTTCTACTCCAACATCTTCCAATATATTTTCCTTCCCCATGTGGTAGTGTATATGCAATCATAATCCTTGAGTAGTTAAAGCCATCGCCTTTGCCTTATGTTGTGTTCTTTCTATGAGAAAATATACTTCAAACTCTTGTGATCATTATAAATATCAAAATTTTTACCATAGAGATAATGTATCCATATCTTCAAAGAAAATATTATAGCTGCTAACTCTATATCATGAGTAGGATAGTTTTTCTAATGAATTTTTAGCTGTCATGATGCATAGGCAATAACCTTATCAGTCTGCATAAGGACACAACCACGTCCTTTCTTTGATGCATCACTATAAATAACGAATCCATCATTCCTCGATGGTATAGTCAATATAGGAGAATTGACTAATATTCTCTTCAGTTATTGAAAACTTTCTTCACACTCTTTTGTCCAAAAAATTTAACCCCTTTACATGTGATCTTTGTTAATGGGTTAGCTAATCGGGCAAAGTTCTGGATGAAACGTCGATAATAACCGGCTAAACCAATAAAACTGCATACCTCAGTTATACCTGTTGGTGTAGGCCATTCGTGGATAGCCTTGGTCTTAGAAGGATCAATATAGATTCAATCTTTAGAGACAATTTGTCCAAGAAAAGAAATATCCTGAAGCCAGAATCCACACTTGTTAAACTTCCCATAAAATTAATGTCTTCTTAGAGTCTTCAGGATAATGCGCAAGTGATTTTCATGATCTTCATAGTTTTTGGAGTATACCAGGATATCATTAATATATACCACCACAAAATGATCGAGATATTCCTTGAAAACACTATTGATTAGATCCACGAATACAAACGGTTCATTAGTTAGCCCAAAAGGCATTACTGTAAACTCATAATGCCCATACCTGGTTTGAAATGATGTCTTCTTAATGTCTTCCTTTTTCACACACAATTGATGGTATCCAGATCGAAGGTCAATAATTTAAATGTATTGAGCTCCATGTAGTTGGTCAAATAAATCATCAATGCGAGGTAGGGGATACATGTTCTTTAATTTTATAGCATTGATTTCCCTGTAGTCGATACAAAACCTCATAGATCCATCTTTATTCTTAACCAAAAGGATAGGGGCTCCCCATGGAGGAAGACTAGGGTGAATAAATCCATTTTTAATCAATTCCTCTAGTTGTTTCTTTAGTTCAACTAATTCCCTAGTGGCCATTCTATAAGGGGTCTTAAATATTGGCCTTCAACCAGGAGTTATGTCAATGGAAAACTCAATTTCTCGTTCTGGGGGATGTCTAGGTAAATCTTCTAGAAACACATCAACATGTTCTCTCACAATTGGTACATCCTCTATTTGAACATTCATTTCCTTAACCACATTTATTTCATTCTCTTCCTCCCAAATAATTTAATTTAGTGGAGCTACTGGGGGTGGATCTAGGTAAGAATCAGGTGGTGATGATTCTGCTCTAATGATAAGGTGTTATTTATCATCATCATAAAAAATTTTAACATCCTTCTTCTTAGAAACAATCTTTTCATCGTGGTCTGAAAGCCAATCCATAACGAGGATTATATCAAAATAAATAGTAGGTATGGCAACGAAATCAACAGATAAAGGACATTTATGTGCTCTAATGGGGACTGATTCACAAAACATTGTTGCAATGAGACTTCCCTTAGAAGTTTTAACTGATAACTCCCTTGTTAAATCAAATTGGAAATATATAATTTTCGTAGAAAAATGGGAAGATATGAAAAAATGTGATGATCCAGAATCAAATAATGCATTTTATAAACTTGAGGAAACCAATAAATTACCTACCACCACGTCTTTCAGAGATTCTACCTCACTAGTGGTGATAGCATAAGCTTGGCCTTGATCCCCTGGCCTATTTTGAGGTATGTTCCCCTGACGCTTAGGAAATTCATTTTCATAATGTCCCATCTCCCTATAATTGTAGCATTGAACATCAGTAGCTTCTTTCTTACCTTTTCAATTACGAGCTTGGTGGCCTTTTTCACCACACTTGTAACAGGCCACCATTCCCTTTAAGCAAGTACTGGGGTGTTTTTCCCACATTCACTATGGGATGGATATTCAACATTTCCCTTCTTCCACTTATTTACATTCCCATAGTGATCAGCATATCTCATCTTCCCTTGCTTTTCTTTAAAGTTGTAAGACATAGAGAATTATTTTTCTTTCTTGATTGCGCATAAGAAAATATCTTTGTACGACGAGAAGGATTGTGACACTATTGCTCGATGAGGAAATGGTTTTAACCCATAAAAGAAAAGATCAATCTTACTTCTTGGTTTACATATATAATCTCCAGTATACCTTACTATCCTTGTAAAGCTATACTCAAACTTTGTGACATTATCATCCTCCTTTTGTCTCAGACATACAAATTGCCTTTCCATATCTGCTCGATGGACACGAGGAAAGTTTTTTTCTAAGAAAATCTCTTTCAACTCCCTCCATTCCATATTTTATACTTCATCATCTTCTGTTGTGCTTTGAATCAATGACCACCATTGATCATCATCTCCAGTGAGGCGGTAAACTGCCATGATAACTTTTTTTCCTTCACTACTCCCCAAATCCTAAAATATTTTCTCTATGGAACTTATCCATTTCTCAACTACCAATGGATTTGAACTCCAATTGAATGTTGGTGTATGTTGCATCATGAAGTGATCTAACATTAATCCTCCATGATGCGGATTAGTGTGCTCCAAAAGGGTAAGTTTAATATTCATAACCTGAGAGAGTTGTCCCAGTATGATGATTAGCTGATCAGCACCAGTTGGATCACTACCTCCACTATAATTATCTTGAGCATGAGGGTAATCCCTACATGGAGTGAGTGCATTTATATGGCTTCCATTTCATCCACAAGGAACCATTTATAAACAATGGCATCAACAAGACCAGTTTATGAATCAAAATACATAATTCCATACTTGTAAAACACTTAACATAAATTGAACTATTTATGAATATAATCCATAATCATAAAAAAAATTTCTTTGAGGAAGTATATACTCATAACCATTCATAATGGTTTGTAATGAAAATGAGAATTATCCAAAGCATATCCCCCGGAAGTGTCTTAACCAAGAGTGCAACGAGGACCATTGTCGTGCACCAGTTCCGGTTCGAGTCTAGCTCAAAGCGATGTTTTCGGGTTTTACCCCTAGGTAAATCTGTGCCATAGCTGCCTCTACCAGCTCCTATCCATAAAGGGATGTATTGCTCGGAAAACTCAAAAAATATGTATAATACCAAAATTCTAGGAAGTTCTTCTATACTAATCCTCAAATTCCATCATAAGTCTCTGTTCTCTAATTAGATTTTATCTAAATCTAGCGTCAAAGGATTGTACTAAACTTCCTCTGATACCAAATATAACACCTCGACCCCAGTTACCCAGAGTTGGTGAATTATTACATAACATTGGCATGATCAAAAAAGATCAAGTCTCGAAAGACTGATTAGTTTAGTAGCCTTTGAATCACTAGATACATTCATAAAGTTTATATTGCATCTTAACATGAAAACTACAACAACATAGCCTCCATAGTCCACACTCATATCCCCTCACACTATCCCTACAGGTCATTCATAAAATACTTCTTCACATCTTGGAAAAAATAAAACATAGAAAGGAGTGAGCTTAAATGCCCAGAAATGATAACAATATAGAGAAAACATTCATAAATAAGAATAAACAAATAAGGCAATGTATATGTAAATTAAAATACCTTTAAACATGAACTTCCGCGTAATATGGAAAAAATAAAATGATATAATTCCATTTAAATATTCACATGGATATTCTACTAGTATAATAATCACATGAAATATCAATAACCACTTTCATGATGATGGAATGCATAATGCCAGACTATCATAACCACATAGTCAAGGCCTTGTGCAAAGACTGCAAATTAGAATTTGGAAAAGCCTTGTTCCAAGACACTAGTTTGTCTCATGAGAACTACCGATGCATCGAGGAGCTATAGTGGGCTCCACCAATCACTAATTATGTCTAATGCATTCCTCATATGAATATGTTTAAACATAACATAAACATTCGTATTAAAACTAGCATATGAAATGTCAATACTTTCTTCATAAACCATGAATGGTATAAAAATAACACATCCACAGTCAAACATATCACATAACCTTTAATAAAATATGGAAGTTTTGTATCATAATAAATCAACTTCAAATAAGCTTAAAATCTATCAAATGATATTGACATATATTAAATCAAAACTATTTGAGAGAAATTTCTCACTCTTTTTGAAATCATTTATAAGTAAAGTAATTATAAAATAAAACATTTAGATTTAAAATATTCTTATAATCTTCTAAGTGATGTTTTGAGTATTTTATAATGGTGTAAAATAGTCTCACCCTCCATATATGTTAAAAATTACATTCTTACCTTAATTTTATCGAAAAGGTTAAAAAGAACTTTTTGGAAAACGACGGAAAGATTCCTCTCAAACCAATTTATAAAAAGTCTAGGAAGGGTATAAATGACTTTAACCCATAGTCTAGTAAATATTAAAATTTTTCTAAATACCTTTTTAAGAAACATGGATGTAGATGATAAAGAGTTCCCAATAGATAATTACGTATAAACAACCTTGGATAATGAAGAGAATGTAAAATAAACCCATACCTTGTGATTTTACTTAATTGATGGAATTTTAACATCTTATATAATATCTAAAACATTGTTATTAAATTATACAAGAATCATATACATAATTATAATATCATATACGATTTTCTAATTATGCTTTGTTAATAATATTTTAGTTTTATCGTCATTTCGGGTGTTAACATACTCGTTTTCTTTTATATTTTTTGTTACATAAGCCATGTTTGTTATGTATAGGTTTTATATTATTCATATCCAGAATGATATAAAGTCCTTAAACATTATTTTTAATCATAAAAGTAGATTTATACCTGAATGGATATGATGGGGAATTAATCTCATCACGTTCGTGGAGAGGGTAGTCTATACGTATGCACGAGCGACAATATCACTCTTTTGATATTAAATTAATATATAATTGGATATTATATCATATATACAGAATCATTATCATTTTAAATTTATTATTTACATGAATTACACTTCATTATTATACCCATCCATATAATAATGTTTTCAATCACAATTACACCACGACGTGCAGACGGTAAGCTGTACGTACGCACATATGGTGGCATGTCATTCAAAGGATGGATTGAATACTGAATATGGTTGGACAATATTTATAATAACATCACATTTTATAGACGATACTGGAGTTATTATTTTATAATTTGAATAACAATGAAAGAAGAAGTTGAAGAAGAAAGGAACATGAAAGATGGTGGTGAAAACATTACCTCTTCTTCGGGTTCTTCTTTTTGATTTGATCAAAAGGGATCCTCAGGTTGGCTTTCTGATAAAACTATGGCATGTAGGTTGAAGTTAGGGATGTTTATAGGATATTTGGGCATGGTTTGGAAAACCCAAAAGGCTTTTAAGGTGTGAATAATTGGATAGAAGTTGTGTCCTTTTATAAGATGATTGAGGGGCACCATTGGAAAAGCTAGCAATATTATTTTATAATAAATTCATATTCAGTTTCAAATGGCTCTAATGTAGATTATTCAAAGTATAAGGTGGATATGAGTCAGAATCCTTTCAACCAATATATTTTAGACAGGTTTAGTTCATTATATTAACATTATATTTTAGTTTTAACTCTTAGTAAATTAGTTTGACATTTACCATGTCACTTTGTATTTTTATATTATATAGTTAATAAACATACTATATACATCCAAGCTACCCCCAAGTGGTCCATTAATAATACTCCTACCATGATATATGTCCTTTGGCATATCCTCAGATTTTTAAGAATATAATATCAATTAAAAAAATAATATTTTGTTTTAAAAACTCTTTTATGTAAATTTTGACACTATTGAGTATTTTGTTTTCGATAAGTTCATAATATAATTATTACATCAAAAATATATATATATATATAACCAATAATAATATGTCATATTAACCTATAAATTTATTGAAATTCATAAAAGGTCTCAAATTACATTAATTTTGATATTTATAATATCAATTATTTTAATATTTCATTAATTATGTAATTAATGTATCACCAATGTGTCATTAATAAATTAAATTAATTATTGTCTAAAAATTATAAATAAAATACAATTTTGTAGGAAATATTTTTATCACTCTAATGAATATTTATAATATAATTTATATTTATTATATTCCTAAATTTAAAATGTTTTTGTAATTAAACTTTGATTTTAACTCTTTTAACTCTTCTTCGAATTAAATAATAATAAATGTCCTTATCTAGTCCAAGTGGACCTAAATGATAATATTTTATTCCTGAAGTTGTTTTTGGTCGATATACACTTGTCCAATGGAATTAGGACATGTTTTAGGGTAATATTAAAATCATTTTTACCATTAATTATTCTATTTATTTTTAACTCTGTTAAATAAAAGTAAAAAGTTACTATTCACCAAAAATTATTTTTACCTTATTGAACCAAATTTTAGTCCTTCATATTAAATGTGTCTCTCAAATTTTCGAAATTCCGCTCACAAAAGCTGTAAAATTACGTTTTATGTGAATTTCCAAATTCTCCTAGGAGGTGGGTAAAAGTAGGTGAAAAGTTCCATAAAATTTTTATATATCTAAAATGATTCTAAACTAACTCCAACGAATTACATGGAACTTATATAGGTAATATGTATCCATTTTTACCTTAATTGAATTTAAATTAAATAAATAATTATTTAAATAAAATTTTTTTTTAAACCATGACTTACTGTTTTTCATTATTCATCAAAAATTGAATGTTTTCAGAAAAATGCCAAATTTTCACCCCAGGATAATTTCTATATTATGAATCCAAAAATGAAGTCCATTTTGAAAGATATAATTTAATAAATTTCAAAAATTGGGTATTACTATTCATAACGGCTAGTTTGATTGGTTGTGGTGTGTGTTAGAACTCGATGTTGCGTACAACACACGTACTGTATTATTCAAAGAGAAGCATACCATGGAAGCATGAGGTGTTACATTATTACCATGGTATTAGAATTATGAATTAAAATTGAAATGAAATTATAAAATAATTTGGACCACATTATGCCAAATATGTAATCAATTTAAATTTATTCAATTAGTAAACATTTTAAGAATCAATTATATTGTGATACCCTTATAATCTGTAAATGTAGTTTTTTAATTTGCTAAAATTGGGGTTTTTCAAAAATGAGGGGCAGTTTTTTCTTAATGAATTAAATTAATTATTATATTCGTTAATAAATAAAAAATTATTATTAACTTGTCTTAATAAATTTTAAATCATCATAAAATAATTATTTCTTATGAGTCATGGTATTTTTTGAAAAAGGTATTTCAATTTTTATGTAAAAAATATTTTTATTGAAAATTACCCAAAAATTATCCTTAGATAATTTCAATGCGATGAACCAAAAAATTAATTATTTTTTCAAAATATGTTTTATAAATGTTTCAATCATTAATTATATTTATATTTTAATATAAATGAATTAAAAAATATTTTTTGATGAAAATGTTTAACTACAGAATAAAATGTCTAATAAAAAAAATGTTCATTTACAAATCATAATTAAATTTCCAATGAATTTTTCATTTTATATAAATTTCATAATATATTTAATCATATTAAAACAACCAATTTAAAATATATTTTATAATGGTCCTGTTAAAAAACACAATTTTGAGTTTTTTTATGTCTGGTGTTCTGGGAAATATATCATATCAAACTTATTGTTAATTAAAAATATATGGGTGGTTTAGAATACTACAGGGGTTTGTTTTTAAATAAAATATTATCACAAACACGTATATAAAATAAATAATTATAATGAGGTTATAGAAATTTTTGGAATATCATAGACTTGCATTGCATAATTAAAAAAAGCACCATGTATGTGATTTTCATACAGATAATGATGAAAAAAATATTTTACAAAAACAATTACATACATTCACAAAAATGTTCATAAATTTGATAGTATTTTTATTTTACTTCTCCACTTTTTCTCTATAAAACCCAGATATTCTATGAAATTTTAATTCAAAAAATTTTTAATTTCATTGATAGCTTTCATTTTATACAAAACCTAGTTTCTATGAACCGTTATATACTATTAGTTTTTTTTATCTAAACATGGTAATTCCATCCATAACATTTAATATTACTATGAAATGGTTTTATATAAATAATTCATATTTATAAAAAGTACATATTTTTTTATTTATGAATTACTATTATTCAATAATACTTTTTTATAAAAAATTTTTAATTTTAATGGAAAAATAAGCTCTCTTTTTGGGAAAAATATATTATAAATTATAAACATAATTTTTTAAATCAATATTTAAAAATAATCATTGATTCAATTCTCTATAATCTTTTTTTAAGATGATTTTTTCAATAAATTGTAAAAATATACTAATTTCGTAAAAAACAGTCATTTCATTTTAATCATTGCCATGATATAATTTATTTTTGAAAATATATATAATGTTATATTAATTTAATAATATATTAATTGAAAATATTTAGGTCATTTTATTTAGTTTCATATTAATGTTATACATAAAAACTTTTTATGATTGTGTATTATTTTAGGGGGATAAACCCAAATCATATGGGTATGTTTCCGAATAAAATTAATATAAATCATATTTTAAGGGAATATTTCAATCATAAACTATAAAAATTTACAATATATGGAAATTTAGAAGCATTTTTCATTGGATTGATTTTATGATTGTACATTCTTTTAGGGACTTTTTTCTTATTTTACATGAGGGTTCCTTTCCGAACATATAAAAGGACATATCATATCCTCTCATTTTGACACTAAATGATCAATTTGGTTCCATAAATCCCTAATAATAACCATTAATAAAATTATTCACACATTATATATGCATTATTTTTATTATTAAACACTCATATAAAGGATTTGTTGTAAGCTCATGGATGTTGTTTGATGAAGAGGAGTATTTCAAAACCAACGATTCTAATTTTATTTCTTATTAAAAATCATTAAAAAATACATCATAAATGATTATATAATAACATAATTTTCACCAATAAACATATATTATTTTGTTTTAATATAATATAATATGTTCATCTCATTTACCAACTCATGGGAAACCAAACCATTGACCATGTGTATGGATGACTACCGCTTGACGAACCTATGAAATTTATTTTCCGTCACCACCTATAAGGGTTTGAAGTAATGATGGATTCCTAATTTTTATATTAAATTCATGAAATTATTATTATTATGTAATTATATTGTCACACATACCACATACATTTCCATAATATGTGAATACGATAATGTAGCTCGTGTGTAAGACAGACTACCACCTCATGAAGCAATGTGAGTCATTTTTCACATACACATTTCGTGAATGGTAATAAGGATAAATTTAATTAATTTATGTGATATATATTATATAAATATATCTTTTTATTGTGATATATTATTTAACTTATTTTTACTATATATTCTAAAAAAGTGGAAAAAATGTTCGTGCATATGTACGACCAACCATTACCTAGAAGGATGTGATTAATTATATATATATAACATTTTTAGTTAATATAAATATACATGTAATAAAAATTAATTATTTTAATGTGATGGATAAAATTATGGACCTTATAGAACCCTGATCAATGTAAAATTTCAAAAAATATTAAACAAAAACATACATGAAAAATGGATCAATTATTACAAGAAACATGATTTTAATATGGAATTTTTAATAAATGTGTAATAAAAAGTCATATGTATATCATAGATGGTATTGTATAAATAAATATATTTATATAAAAGACTTATAAATAATAATATATTAATTATTCAAGATCATATAATGAGTACAATGGATGTCCGTACTTATGCTAAGGGATGTGTAGAAACCTTTTTAATTTTTTGGGACATGTGTGATAATACCAAATCATTTAATTTATGTTTGGTATGTTAAATTGATTTGAGATTTTATATCCTGAATATAATTATTTATAGCATATTTATTATTTCATTTTATTTTATTATTTTATATGGATTATGATTCAAAAAATTACTATTGATTTAAGGGATTTATCTGTCACTTTTATTTCTCGGGGACGCATTCCATATTCAACAATTGCATGTTTTATTTACTGTATATAAATCCCCATGAATGTATATTATGAATATTGTTATGAATTTATTTTCAATATATATTCCAATATATTTATTTCATTGGGATTGTTACTCATATGTAACCAATGTTATAAGTGTTTAATATTGCAATCTCATAGTTTATCGGGATTATTTTAGTTTATGCTTCCAATGATGAGATCATATGATATACCCCATAAAATCACAATAAATATTATTATCCAAAATATATATCTAATAAAAATACATGTTTTCCTTTATTTTTAATCTTTCTATATTCTCATAAATATATAAATAATTTCTTATTGAGAACATACATTATTTCTATCTTTGATTGAAAAAAATTTTCTTCCATGTCCAATATCAGTAAAAATTTATTTATAAAATGTCTTTAATAATATAAAAATATTGTTAAAGTAATTTTTATGCAATTTTTAATTTTTTTTAAAGGAATACTATTTATATTTTCCAATCATGGAACGTTTTGCATTTTATCAAAATATAAAATGAATCATTGATTTAACATATAATACATGAATTGTATTTTTCACTGACGTAACCAATAAATGGAAGAAATCATATAATAAAATACTCCAAGTATATATTCAAATAATTTTTTTCTATAATATTTTGAAAATATTTATATTTTTAATATTTTATTTTCAAATTGGAGGGTATATTTCCTTCTTGAATGTTTTAATGTTTTTATAGAATTTTTATCTATCAATAAACAAAACCTTTTCTGTTGATTATTTTTTAATGAGGATAAGATCAATTTATAGAATAAATATTATTTTTCTAGATGGATTATGATAATGATAATGATAATTTAATGAAACCCGATCTATTTCCATGGGTTTTTTATTATTGAGTTGATGAGATTATTATGAAACTTATTTCTTTTATAATTGATATGCTTGGATGAAATGTTAATGGAACTAATTTACTATATGTGTTTTCTAATATGAGGATTGTTATGTAATCAATTGGTTGAATTATATATTGGTTATTTGTTGGATGAGACCTATGTATTTCTCTAATGCATCATGTAATGATTATTATTATATTAACCCAAATGGTATAAGTAAGGATTTCCCATGCACGAAATAGGGTTCCCATAAGGTTATCTCAACCCCAAAATATAGTCCCTAGGAGGTTATCCCAATCAAAAATAGGGCACATGGGATGTTATATCACTCCCATATAATGTATAGATGTCATTATGCTAATCCTATTTGGTCATTAATTTCACAGCGGGTATCCATGAAATGATATTTTCTATTACTATTTTATGCCAATAATCCTTATCGTATGATTTTTTTCTCATAGACCGTGTTCTTTGGATAAATAATGATTCATGTATCATATAATACCAATATTTATTCCATTACACAATATTATGATCTATTATTAGTATGGAATGAATTTAATATGTTATTATAATGTTCTCATGCCCTAATTATTTTGTTATGAAGATAAACCCCATGTTTACCCTTACCAAGACTCTAAGCTCAACCATAATTATGTTTTAATTCTCCATGATATATTTAAAGGTTTTATGTAAGATATTTATATTATTTTTACTATTTTAAATTATATTTATGTTAAATATAGATGATCATGTTGTACCCCTCTCTCTTGGATTTTAATGATCACAATCACTCTCATCGTGTTCTAACTTGTTTTCAAGTGTTTTTGATGATAGGAAAAAGGTTGCCAAAGAGATTGGCCCAAGAAGACTGGAAAAGACTCTCTGAGTCCACCGGCCAACCGGTGGGTTACCACCGGCCAGCCGGTGGTCTCTGGAAGAAGCAAAGCTCTCTACCAGGTGCCACCGGTCAGCCGGTGCCAGACCACCGGCCAGCCGGTGGAACCAGATAGTAGGCCTTGCCCACTGCCAGGAGCCACCGGCCAACCGGTGTCTGGACCACCGGCCAGCCGGTGGAACCAGACAGAGAGCTTGCTCTCTGTCTCGACCACCGGCCCACCGGTGTCTGGACCACCGGTCAGCCGGTGGAACCAAACAGAGAGCTTGCTCTCTGTCTCGACCACCGGCCACCCGGTGTCTGGACCACCGGTCAGCCGGTGGAACAAGACAGAGAGCTTGCTCTCTGTCTCGACCACTGGCCAGCTGGTGGCCCAGCACCGGCCTGCCGGTGGAGCCCAGACAGAAAGCTCTGCCTTCTGTCTGGAGCACCGGCCAGCCGGTGGCCAAGCACCGGTCAGCCGGTAAGCCCAGTCAAACTAGCCGTTGGGCTTTGACCGGACTTGTACTTTTGACCCCCAATGGCTCCAGAATCCCTCCAACGGCTATATTGGAGTATTTGGGGATATTTCTCCTATAAATAGACGAGGATGGATGCCGGGAACAACCTCGATACATTGGAATGATATTTTTATCCCTTGAAGCTCTAACGACAAATCTCTAAGGCTACTTGTGATCCACCTCCATCCTTGAAGCTTGGGCTGCCTCTACATCAACTACTCTCACACTCTTGGCGCTCAAGGCTTCCTCAAGTTTGTTGTAATTTATTTATTTCAATTGTTTAGTTCTTCATTTGGTTTGTATTAAAACAAACCATCCTTTTCTTCCTCACTTTCATTTCGGGTTTCTTGCTACCACAATAATAAAAAAGCAAGCTGTACGAAGGTGATCTAGCCTACCTTAAAACGGCTAGTGGGTTTCTTGCTACAACCATTAAAAAGCAAGCTGAAGTAAATCTCTCAACAGTTGAGTTGGGAGCGGAGACGTAGGCTTTGGTTTAAGCCGAACTCCGTTATCAAATTGTGTCTTGCCCCTTTTTATTTCCCCTGCATTTTTAAATTGTTAATTAATTTTTAAAAGGCAATTCACCCCCCCCCCTCTTGCCATAACTCTCCGACCATCAATTAGTATCTGAGGGACGTTTGTGTAATACCTTAACCGGTTACAAACTTAAAATCCATAGTGATGGCTTCTTCCTCACAAGCACCCGAAGGGTATTCCATGACTCGGGCTCCATTCTTTGATGGAACCGACTACACTTATTGGAAAACTCGCATGATTACATTTCTTAGAAGTATTGGATATCCTATATATAGAATTGTTTTGCAAGGCTACACTCTCTCTAGCAAAGATGAGTCTAAATGGACCCCCGAAGACATTGCTAATTTTGAGCTTGATGGAAAATCCATGAATGCTCTTCATTGTGGGTTAGACCGTAATGAATTTAATCGTATTTCTACTTGCACCACTTCTCATGAAATTTGGAAACTTTTGGAAGTGACCCATGAGGGAACTAACAAAGTCAAAGACACAGGATTAGATATGTATCGTCAAGACTTTGAAAGTTTCACCATGCACCCACATGAATCTATTACGGAAATGTTTACTCACTTTACTTATGTGTGTAATGGGAGAAAGTCTCTTGGAGATGATGTTTCTGCAGAGACGATGGTCAAGAAGATTCATTGGGTTCTACCAAGCTCATGGGCTCCAAAGGTGACGGCAATCCAAGAAGCGAAAGATGTCAAGAAAATGCTGGTTGAAGAACTCATTGGATCACTTATGACCTATGAGATTACCATGAAGAGGCAAGCCGATAAAGAAGGTAAAATCTTCAAGGAGCAAAAGAACATAGCATTCAAATAAAAGCAAGAAATCTCCTCCGATGATAGCGGATCCGAGATTGTTCAACTTGAAAGAAAAATGAGCAAGTTCATGAAGAAAAAGAAGAATTTTCAAAGGGCACGAAAGGAAGAGCCAAAAGCAGAAAAAGAAGTTACATGCTTTGAATGTGGAAAGAAAGGCCACATCAAACCGGAGTGCTCTCTTTTCAAGAAAAGGATAAAGGAAAAGAAAAACAAGAAGGCTTTCAAAGCGTCAACATGGAGTGCAAGCGATGACTCCATGTCTTCAAGCGACTCAAGCGATGAAGGTGGAAAATGCCTAATGGCATTTGATGAGGTATCTTCTTCCGACTCCTCTTCCTCATCTTCTTCTTTTAATAATGACATGTCTTATGAAGATCTCCAAAATGAGAGAGATCAATTAGAGGAAGGTTTTTACGAACTTACTTCTAAATTTTTGGCCTTAGAAAAGAAACACAAAATTCTAATTTCTGAAAAATATCAACTTCTCAAAAAGAATGAGGAACTTGCCCTTAAAGTCCAAGATATTCCAAATGTTGATTCTTTGAATTCAACTATTAAATATTTAAGGGAATCTCTTTCCAATTTCACCCAAGGTGAACAAAATTTGACCAAATTGCTAGGTTCTCAACGTTCGGCTATAACCACACATGGACTTGGCTTTAACAAGCAAGCCACTTCTTCTAGAGCACCCACTACTTTTGTAAGGGGGATCTCTCAAAATAAATTTTGTAATTATTGTAGAAAAACCAGACATATGATTTATGAATGCGATTGTAAAAATGCTAGATATGGCCGCCCCAAAATCATTACCTACTCGGATGAATATCTTAGGATGTATCCCTCTAGAAAAGTATGGGTTCAAAAGTCTCTTTTAGCTAATCTTTCCGGACCCAAACTTATATGGGTACCAAAATCTATTCTTTCTTGATTTTGTAGGATAAACACCAAAGAGGTAGGACTTCAAAAGGCTCGTGGTATCTCGACAGCGGATTCTCAAGGCACATGTGTGGCGATCCCTCCGAGTTCAACTCCCTTGAAGAATTCGATGGAGGATACGTCACCTTCGGTGAAAATTCAAAAAGCAAGATCGTCAGAATAGGTACCATTGGTTTTGGTAGAACCTCTTTAATTAAAAATGTTTTATTTGTTAAAGGTATAAAACATAATTTAATTATCATTAGTCAACTTTGTGATAGTGGGTTTTCGGTGAATTTTCAAAATGATTTATGCAATGTGTTTGATTTTCAAAACAAATTGATATTTTCTGCTACCCGTTTTTAAAATGTTTACATTATTGATTTAAAGTCTTTAGCTAGCCAAAATGTTAAATGTTTAAGTGCTCTTGACAATGAGTCTTGGCTTTGGCATAGAAGGTTGGGGCATTGTAGCTTTCATTCACTTCTAAAGCTTAATAAGAACAAGCTCATCCGTGACCTTCCTAAAATTAAGTTTAAGAAAGATTTGATTTGTGAGCCATGCCAACATGGAAAGCAACACAAATCTTCTTTCAAATCTAAGAAGGAAGTGTCCACTTCAAAATCTCTTGAGATCCTTCATCTTGATCTTTTTGGTCCTACCCCTGTAGCAAGTCTAGGTGGAAAATCCTATACCTTTGTTCTAGTAGATGACTTTTCTCGTTTCACTTGGGTTTTCTTTTTAGCTCATAAAAATGATGCTTGTAGAACCTTTTTGAAATTCTCTAGGAAAGTAGAAAACGAAAAGGGATATAAAATTATATCGCTCCGTAATGACCATGGAGGTGAATTCGAGAACAAAGAATTCGATGAATTGTGTTCCTCTCAAGGATACAACCACACCTTCTCTGCCCCTAGGACTCCACAACAAAATGGAGTGGTTGAAAGGAGAAACCGAACTCTCCAAGAAATTGCTCGAACCCTCCTTATTGAATTCAATATTCCTCAATATTTCTGGGCCGAGGCGGTAAACACTGCTTGTTATACTATCAATAGAGTCCTTGTAAGACCCCTTCTTAAGAAAACCCCCTATGAACTTTGGAAAGGCAAATTTCCCAAAGTTGGTTATTTTAATGTGTTTGGTTGTAAATGCTTTATCCTTAACACAAAAGATAACCTAGGGAAATTTGATGCCAAATCCGATGAAGGTATTTTTCTTGGGTACTCCAACTCAAGCAAAGCCTATCGTGTCTTCAATAAACGTTCAAAAACCATCGAAGAATCATCTCATGTCAAATTTGCTGAAACTCTTCCAAAACCTCACCCGGTCATTGAAGATGTTGAAGATAAGCTTGATAAGCTTCATTTGAATGATTCCTCTTCTCCTCCCAAGGAGGATGACCTTCAAGAACCCTCTTCAACTTCTTCGCCTTCCACCTTGCCTAAGGTTTGGAAACCTTCTAGAGCCCATCCTTTATAAAATGTTATAGGTGATCTTCAAGCCGGTACTCGAACTAGAAGATCAATCCTCAACGAGGTTGAACATCAAGCCTTTCTTTCTCAACTAGAGCCTCAAACCATTAATGACGCCATTAATGATGAGAATTGGGTTCTTGCAATGCAAGAGGAACTAAATCAATTCTCTAGAAATGATGTTTGGACTCTTGTTGAAAGACCCAATGATCATCCAATTATTGGCACTAAATGGGTTTTTAGGAACAAACTTGATGATCAAGGAAATATAAATCGGAACAAGGCTTGCCTAGTAGCCAAGGGCTATAATCAAGAAGAAGGAATTGATTATGGTGAAACCTTTGCGCCCGTTGCTAGATTGGAATCCATTAGGATCTTGTTGGCATTCGCCGCTCACTTAAATTTCAAACTTTTTCAAATGGATGTTAAAAGTGCTTTTTTAAATGGTTTTATTTCAGAAAAAATCTTTGTTGAACAACCCCCCGGTTTTGAAGATCCAAAATTTCCAAATCATGTTTTTAAGTTAACCAAGGCTCTAATGGCTTAAAACAAGCCCCTCGGGCTTGGTATGAGCGGTTAACAAAATTTCTTTTAAAAAATGATTTTAAAATGGGTCAAGCTGATTGTACCCTATTTTTAAAACACACTTCCAAAGATCTTTTGATTTTCCAAATTTACGTTGATGACGTTATCTTTGGTTCAACCAAAGAATCACTTTGTACTGATTTTTCAGATTTAATGAGAAAAGAATTTGAAATGAGCTTTATGGGGGAATTAAAATTTTTCCTTGGTTTTCAAATCATTCAAAATTCAAATGGTATTTTTCTAAACCAAGGAAAATACACAAACGAACTTTTAAGTAGTTTTGGTATGGATCAAGTAAAGGAAATTAGTACCCCCATGAGTACTTCTTGTAAACTTACATTAGATGAATCCAGGAAACCGGTTGATAAAAAGATTTATAGGAGTATGATCGGGAGTCTACTTTACCTAACTGCGACCTGTCCTGACATCATGTTCAGTGTTTGTCTTTGTGCTCGTTTTAAAGCCAATCCCAAAGAATCTCATTTTAAATAGGTCAAAAGAATTTTAAGTATATAAAAGGATCCAAAAACATTGGTTTGTTTTATCCCTCTAATACTTCTTTCGAACTTTCTTCATATTCGGATGCTGATTTTGGCGGATGTCAATTAGATCGTAAGAGTACTAGTGGAACCTGTCATCTGCTAGGCAAGTCCCTTGTTTCATGGAGTAGCAAAAAGCAAAATTGTGTTGCTCTTTCTACTGCCGAGGCCGAGTACGTAGCAGCTGGTAATTGTTGTGCCCAAATTATTTGGATGCAGCACACTCTCTTGGATTCTGGCCTTTCCTACGATCATGTCCCTATACGGTGTGACAACCCTAGTGCCATTAGTATTTCTAGGAATCCAATACAACATTCTAGGACAAAGCATATAGATTTAAGACATCATTTCCTTCGTGACCATTTTCAAAAAGGGGATATCACTTTGGACTTCATTTCTACTGATTTCCAATTAGCTGATATTTTTACCAAACCGCTCCCGGTTGAACGTTTTGATTTTATTAAGGGGGAGTTAGGAATGATTCCTCAATGAGCACTATTAAATATTTGACTCTTTTTGGCTTGCCTATATCTCTTTTTAAGTTATTTAAACTCTTTTTTTTATTTTTTTTTATTTTAATTTTTTATGAATTTCAATACCACCGGTCAACCGGTGGTACATCACCGGTTAACCGGTGGTGTCGGGTTTTCCTTTTTTGGGCCGGCCGGAGGAAGGGTTAAAATTAAAACCCTTCCCATTTCTCACTCTCTCTCTCGTGAGCCCCCTCCAGACCTGAGGCTCATCCTTGCCCTAGCCTCCTTTCTTCCTCCTTGCTCTCTCAAAATACTTCATCTCTCAATCTCTCTCAATTTTCTTCCTTTTGCCATCATGGGTCCTCGCTCTTCACGCAAGGGAAAGGGAATCGCTCAAGAAGCACCTCCTCCTCCTTCAATCCCTCAACTTTCGGACATTTGGCATGACAAAGTCATTCTTCCTGGAAGAGTAATTGATTATCCTTGGCTTTCTTCTGCTCGTCTCGAGCTTTTCTCCATCATTGAATACCAACACTGGCATTCTTTTTTTGAACCTCCTGAGAAGGATGTTATTTATCCCCTTCTTGTCAAAGAATTTTTTACTCACCTGACGTGGTCGGTTTCTGACGACGTCGATACCATCTCTACCACCGCTCTTGGGCAACCCATCACGATCACTTCTTTAAAGATTGCCAGGATGATAGGGGTTCCTCATGTTGGACCTCATGCTTTTGCTCAGGGGGAGTTTCCTCGGGACACTGATTTTGATCTTGCTGTCGCTCTTGAGCATCTCATAGGGCAGCCCACCGATCCCATTGTCAAGCTCTCCCATCTCTCCCCTAACCATCGCATCATTGAGCGCCTCATTCAGACCACCCTTGCACCCCGTATCGGTGATCACGATATGGTAAAATTTATTGATATTTATCTTCTTTCTTATATCGCCAGAGGCGTTCATTTCAATTTGGTCCAGTTCCTGTTCCGGGCCATGACTTATGTGGCTGAGCACCCGCGCCGGTCCAAAACTCTACCTCACGGGCGCTTGTTGACCAAAATCTTTACCTTTCTTGATGTCCCTCTCCGTGCTACCTCCTTCGAGAAGCCAATGAAGGATAGCATCATCAATTTTATGATGGTGCAACGGATGAACATTCGTTGGAATCCTTGGCGTCAGGAGTGGATTACTGACAAGGAGGGCCTTCTCAAGGCTTAATCCCCTCAGACACATTCACACCCTCCTCCCCATGCCATGCCTCCTGCCATTGCCGCTGCCTATCCTCTTTCAGATAGTGAGGACAGTGGTGATGATGAAGAGGAAGGGAGTGGTGACAGCGAAGGTGAGGCTGCTGCTGCTGCTGATGAGGGCGATGGAGCGGGTGATGATGCACCGGAGCCTGCTCAGGCTGTGCCCCCTCCCGCTGATACTGGTAGCTTGTCGGTGACGGCTGATCAATTCCTTCGCTTCCAGGATCAGATTGAGACCCGGCTCGACTTACAGTTTTCTTACATCAGCTCTCAGTTTGATCAGCTCCACTCTCGGATTGATTCTCTAGATCGTCTCTTTGAGGCGGTCCAGGCTCCTCCGGCTCCTTCGACCTTCAGGCGTCGTCGTCACTCTCGGCCCTCTAGGAGTGAATAGAGCCGTTCCTGTTTTTTGGCTTGTCTTTGTATTTGTATTTTGAACTTTCTATGTAACGTTCATCTTTTATAAAATTCAAGTTGTCTTATCCATCAATCCTTTTTGTCATTTCTTGCTTCCTTATTATTGTTTTTTTAATTTTCTTTCATACTTTTCCTCCTATTTTGATAATCCCCAAGGGGGAGAAAAACTCTCTATTAATTAAGTGCTCTTTTTAAAAGTTCAATTTTAAGTTATTACTTTCATCAAAATCTGTTTTTAAATGGTTAAGTTATTGATTTCAGTTGTTTCTTTTAAATGACCTATGGTTACAATTTCAAAATGAACCATTCTCTTTATCTCAATCCTTTTAAGATTAATATCATTTTCAATACATGATACATCTAAGAAATTCTTGTATTAAAATGATCTCTAAACATTTCCATGTCCAAGTTTCTTATTTCTTTTTACTTGTCATATCATTTTTAAAAGCTTTCACATGTGTGATTGTGATCATCAAAATAGGGGGAGATTGTTGTACACCTCTCTCTTGGATTTTAATGATCACAATCACTCTCATCGTGTTCTAACTTGTTTTCAAGTGTTTTTGATGATAGGAAAAAGGTTTCCAAAGAGATTGGCCCAAGAAGACTGGAAAAACTCTCTGAGTCCACCGGCCAACCCGTGGGTTACCACCGGCCAGCCGGTGGTCTCTGGCAGAAGCAAAGCTCTCTGCCAGGTGCCACCGGTCAGCCGGTGGAACCAGACAGTAGGCCTTTCCCACTGCCAGGAGCCACCGGCCAACCGGTGTCTGGACCACCGGCCAACCGGTGTCTGGACCACAGGTCAGCCGGTGGAACCAGACAGAGAGCTTGCTCTCTGTCTCGACCACCGGCCTGCCGGTGGCCCAGCACCGGCCAACCGGTGGCCCAGCACCGGTCAGTCGGTAAGCCCAGTCAAACTAGCCGTTGGGCTTTGACCGGACTTGTACTTTTGACCCCCAACGGCTCCGGAAGCCCTCCAATGGCTATATTGAAGTAATTGGGGATATTTCTCCTATAAATAGATGAGGATGGATGCTGGGAACAACCCCGATACATTGGAATGATATTTTGATACCATGAAGCTCTAACGACAAATCTCTAAGGCTACTTGTGATCCACCTCCATCCTTGAAGCTTGGGCTGCCTCTACAACAACTACTCTCACACTCTTGGCGCTCAAGGCTTCCTCAAGTTTGTTGTAATTTATTTATTTCAATTGTTTAGTTCTTCATTGGGTTTGTATTAAAACAAACCATCCTTTTCTTCCTCACTTTCATTTTGGGTTTCTTGCTACAACCATAATAAAAAAACAAGTTGTACGAAGGTGATCTAGCCTACCTTAAAACGGCTAGTGGGTTTCTTGCTACAACCATTAAAAAGCAAGCTGAAGTAAATCTCTCAACAGTTGAGTTGGGAGCGGAGACGTAGGCTTTGGTTTAAGCCGAACTCCGTTATCAAATTGTGTCTTGCCCCTTTTTATTTCCGCTGCATTTTTAAATTGTTAATTAATTTTTAAAAGGCAATTCACCCCCCCTCTTTCCATCACTCTCCGACCAACAGATCATTCAATAATGAAGAATAATTTTATTCAAGTCTCCAAATACAATACATATGTCTGGTCCTCATGCATATATTTTTTTATATGTTTTGAATAATCATCCATTTAAAATTTATGAATATGTGTTCAAAATATGGGTTTCTAAATTTTTTATAAGTGGTAGTTTTTTGATATCCATTATAAACCATGATGAAAAATATATACTGATATTCCTAGGGATATTTATAGGTATATTTTTTTTGATAATCTTGTGTATATGAAAATATCTGATAATTATTGTGTAGGATAGAAAGGGTGGTTTTTGAATAATTACAAAAATATCTGAATAATAAATGTTATTGGGGATATATAATATTTTTACATAGGAAGAATACTCCAAAATAGTTAATTTAGATGTACTCAAATGTAACACCCCGAAATTCTAAAATAAGGGCATTTTACTAGATAGTGTGTATGTCACACAATACCATGTGTAAAAGATAATATAACATCCCAAGACATTATTTCATGTTTATAGTTTGTTAAATTAAATCCACCCTTTATCAAATATTACATGAATAAAATTTTTATATTTCATAACATTGAAAATGGTATTATCTTACATTATACGCAATAGAGGTTCCTTTGGAAGCTTCTCTTACACGTTAGACCTTGTTTTACTGAACAAAAATATATCATTAATATTATTATTTAATATGAAATTTCACACCTAACCATTCGATAAATTATATGAATATGATTATCTAACTTATGGAAACAAATGGTTCAATTCTATGGTTACTAATTCATTTAAAATGAATATAATAACCAATTTAATATAAATGAAATATTTCTATAAATACTATTACTAGGAGTCAAATGTGTTATAAAATAAAAATAATAATTAATTACTATTAATGGATGATATAAGTGAAATTTATATTTTACATATTCAATAATGTTTTTTTATGTTCATCCAATACATTTTATAGGATTAAGATGATAAACCTTCAAATTTTAAGAATAAAAACATTTATTTTTCTAATGTTTTCTTCCATCTTTTTAATAGTGAACTTGACATAAAACAAAAATACTAATTATTAAACAAATTGAAAAAAAATATTAATTTTTAAAAATTTACTCTCAAAATATTATTCATGTTATTTTTTTGAAATGTTTCACTTTATGATGAATAGTGAAAAATACCAAACATTAATTGAAAAATACAATTTGTATTAAAAATTAATAAAATAAAAATATATTTTAAATTGTTCTTGGAGTTATCATAGATCAATATACAAATATTAAGCTTTGTTTTTTCATTGGAATCATATTTTATTTTATTTTGATATAAAATCATAGTCATCCTTTAAACATTTTCACTTCAAAAACTTGTTTTCTCGACACGTCTTCGAGAATTATTTTAAATTAATTTCTACCACATCAATGATTATAATTTAAAAAAAATTATTAATTATTTTTAAATATAATATTTTATTTTATTTTAAAGGTATAATTAATTTCTCACCAAAATAACTGGTGAAATCAATTGAAATTAATTACAAATATTAAGAAAAAAACCAATTTACAATTGGAATAAACAATAATAATAAGAATAAAAATGACCAATAAACATGTCTGAAATCTATTTTATATTAATATATATAAATTATCCTTTATTGGATTTGGTTAGGTTCATTTTTTGAGACACTTGGACAAGAAATAAAATGTTAGGTTTTCTTTCTATAAATAATATTACATGTTTTTCACTCAAAACCTTATAATAGTCCACACCCTCTCTCTATACTTCACACCTCTGAAACCACTATGTATAGTATATAGAATACCAAATTAGTTATAAAATTAGATAATATCATTATATAAGCATTATCATTATCAGAAATTAAACTTAGTATATCATTTAAATAATCCTAAGAGAGATTCCTAAAGAAAGGATAATATTTTTTTAAAAGCGTTTTAATTTTATTTCCTTCCCCACATCCATATATTATATAGAAATCACGATTATATAAAAAATATTTTCATTAAATATACCTTGATATTTTTATTTTAATGAAAAAACTTTTAAAATCACAAACATTTATTAAATGGGTAATGAAATATTTGTTTGTTTGTAAGTCAAACTACCACCTCCCAAAATGATGTCAATTTATCCGTTTAAAATTATTAAGGTTGAGAATAATGATTGAAATATTTTTCATATAATAAATATAATATATTTATGATTATTTAATTTTTATATGATAAATAATTATTTTCATTCCATTTCTTAGAACCCTGAAAGTGTCCTTCATGCGTTCTGCAAATGTCTGCCATGCAAAGTAATGTGAATCTGTCATAATTTACATTGAGTAAATCTGATACGAATTTAATAAAAAAACTATAAAATTAATAGAATAATAAATATACAATAATTATAATATATATCTATTAATTTTATTATATTTAAATGAAAAAATAAAATGTAAATAACATTCATCCATTTGTATATCCTACAGTCTATAAGAACAGTGTATTTCATTTCTTATCATCATATTTTATGGATTGTAAAAACCAATAATATAAAAAATACATATAATATTTAATTCATGTATAACATTCATTATATGATGAAATCGTTTTCTACTTAAGGGGGAAAATAGAGAAAAAATATCATTAATGCAATTCTATTTAAACCTGAAATGATGAAAATAATGAATGATTATTGAGAAACGGTTTATTAAGTGATTATACACGACACTAAAAATATTAATATTATTATGGCATAAGTTAATAACACGAAAAAACAATTATAAATAAGTTTAATATTTGTTCAACCAAAGTGAATTGTATGGAATGATATGTTGTCTCAATATACATTCCACGGAGAATTATTTGTTATTACAAACAAATTCACATTTATTTAGAGTAAAAATATTGACATTTATTATCATGAATAAATAATTATACATGGTATTTTCTGTTTCAATTTATATAATCTAATCCAATGGGATTTAATTTCTAAATTACAAAGTGATGATAGATTTTGTGACATATCATGTTCATTTTGACTGTTAACTTACAACTGAAATAATCACATTAATGAGATCAATGAAAATTTGTTATTTAATTTACCATAAACATTCTAATTCATGGGTGATGGATTGAATTGTGTCTTAAATAATATAACATTTTTTCAAATGGTGTTCACTTTTAATTTTATCTGATTATCTGGGGAATTGCTAATAAATATGTATCTTTTACTCTATATGAATACTTGTTAAGACATATTAGAAATGAATTAAATTTATTATTTAATATATGAGGAATGATTTAGAAATTTTTGGGTTTGGTGGGGACACAAATTAATATATCCTCTTCATGCTTTATTATTTCTCGTCATACAACTCTGTTGGGAAAATTAAATGGATTTTTAACTATAGTTTTGAAATATCAATTTAATGGTCATAAAGCTATAGGCTTTCAAGTTCGTTATACATGAAATCTAATTATTTATAATGGAATCCATTAATAATTTTGTTATGATTTATTTATCCATGATATATTCACATTTATATTATATTTGGTTGCTTTTCATTATAAAATTTAATAATTAAATTGAATGTGTTTAATTTATTTACAAATCCATTTTGATAATTCATCATAAAGTTATTTGAATTTCATTTGTATTAATTTATTAATAATTCCATTTTCATTATGATTATTTAGTCTTGATTTTTTCCTCTATATTTAACCCTTACTGGGCATTTGAGCGCACCCTTTTTTTGATCCCTCTCCACTATATACTATGAAGTTTACTATGAATGAAATGGATATATATTCTAAATGTTATAATTTTATATTCAAAACGAAATTAAGATTTATATTATAAATTTAAATTTAATGTAAGACTCGTAATAATATCTATTTTTCTAACACAGCTAAACTGATTGGTCTGTCAATATTCATTTCCTAATTTATTATTTTAATGAAATGGTTGAAGGAATTGGATCTATTCTATAGGGGTTAGTGTTGTTGTAGTTGGTATCATAGTTAGATAGGTATGATCCTTGTAAATTATATTTATGAAGTCAAATATTAAGGAATATAAATATCATATATAGGTTATGATTTTGTATATAATAAAATCATAATTTTTTTGGTACTGTAGAGACTATAGGGGTATTCAAAAAATACATCTATGTCTGGACACTTCAAGTTTATTTGGATATGACATAGATGTAACTCATGTTAACAGTTATTGAAAGAAAACATCATGATTGATCAGAAAATTTTAGGGCACCAGAATTAATGAATTTTGGCACACATGGTTTCATACTCTCGGGGGATATTCTTAAGATAATACACATTTTCCTTAAAACCCATCATATAGAATATAAAAGTAATGACATCCCCAGTGAAACCAAAATTAATGATTTTTATATTAACAATGCATAAAATTATAATTAATGTTATGTTTTACCCCATTTTGAAAATTATAAAAAGATTATAATTCTATAAGGTAATTCTATATATTATTTTTTTAGATATGAACCATATAAGGAAGAAGGGTATCCGTATTTCGTATCAAATGTTGACAATTCCATACTGAGGAAATGAATAAATATTGTATTAGAACAAAACATGTTATATATATATATTGGAAGAGTGGTCATGTTATGAAAATACATACCATAGATAGATGATCCTACTACACATTGAGATTAACTTATCCTAGATAAAATTAGGAGAAAGAATCCTCCATTGATTAGTAGAACTACCAATCCAATGATAGTTGAGAAATTGATTATTTATCTGGATAATATATTTTTATCCTTCGGGTGTATTGAAAAGGAAATGGTTACACATCAGGTGTATTTACTCAAAGGAGATTTTGATTAATGGTGTTTGTTGATCTCTAATACATAGATGGACGTATAAATATTACTCATGGAGTGGAATTTTTTTTTAAGGAGGCATTATTCAGTAAATATTTCCCTTGTGAGATTTAAATTGAGATAAAAAGAAAGTAATATTACATAAATAAATTGGATGAATAATGTTTATCATATGATGAAGATTCCTTTATAAATTTTTTTATGTATTTTATGAACTAAATATGAAACATGAAGTAAAATATTTACCATTTCATTGATTTTTTTAATCCCATTCAAATTAAAAAAATTTAAATCAATCTTTTTATAAATATTAAGAAATATTTTCATGTGCAATCAATGTGAAGAATAAATTCATTAATCATTATGTCACAATGTTAATAATGTTATAAAGAGTGTGGAATATAAATTAACTAATAAAGTGAATAAGGGAAAATGGATTTTCCCATATATGTTAAAAGTGGAGGAAATCCCCATTGAAATTTTTTAAATGGATAATTAGATTACTATAAGTGTGGATAAAAGGTTCACTAGGAAAATGAATCTAAGGGGTAAAAAACTAAAATTATGGGTTTCTACTACCGGGAGAAGTGTCGGTACATAATTGAATTCTCCAAGTGTCATTGAAATATAACTCATAATAAGTTAAGAAAACATGGTCATGCATGTGTTATTGATACTATTGAAGTGGAATTATTTATGATCATATATATTTGGATACATGGAAAATTATGTAAAATAATTTTATTGATGATTTCACCATGATATTAATTATAAATTATATGAGGAGTTTATTAAAGTAGTTTTAAATTAATGATTTTAAATCATGGGTTTAATAATACCGGTGAATAAGAAAAATGAATCGGTGGAATGTTGAACTTATTAGAAAAGTACATAATTACGGAAAATATAATCCTCAATATGCTCCTGATGATGTGATAATGATGCTGGGATAATGGGATGATAAATATAGAAAATTTTAATTTTATAGTAATAAATACCATGGAAAATTTAATGATTTTTTGAAAAATTGGATTATTTCATGATTGGTGGATTTTATAACATTTTTGGATATAATGACTATATAATAATAATCAATGTTTTTCACCTGTATTAAAAAACATGCATGTTTTAAATACAATTTATTGTAATTCCGCAGATTAATGAGTTTAAATAGAATTAATCATAATGCTATTCACATTTTTTATTTTAGGATTTTGTGAAACATCATGTTTTTAGAATAACAATAAGTTATTTTTTAAAAATATTGTGTCCTTAAAAATATTCAAATATTGTTATTCTGGAATGGAAATTAGGTTAACAAATTATGAATTGATTTTAGTAGATCATTGATTTCCATTTTATATATTAATGGATTAAATTACCCTATGATGAAAAATGTTGTAAAAGATGAACTAAAAATAGGTCAAGGCACAACCAATTGATCATATTGTGTTTTTGAAAAAGAATAATATGAGATAAGAATATTTCATATTATTCTTATACAGTGATATAATTCTTCAACCTTAAGAAACATTTTATAAAAAAATTTATGTCATCACATCAATATTTCTAATGATAACAAAGTCCTTTTTGATACCTCTGATTTATAGCTTTATGTTCATTAAATTTATTAGGAATATGTTTTCTATTTCTCTCTCTAGAAATTAGAGTGTTAGTTACTCATCCTTGGCCATGTTTTCCTTTCCCATCTACATTCATATATCTAGAATCCTATTAATGTTTTTATTTCAGATTAATTTTTTACATCACATTCTATCTTAATAATTGGATATTTTATTAACTCTCATTCAAGGTAGGGTTTTCAACAAAAGGACATTATATTTGATATTATGTATGATGATCAAAACCAACTGTACAAGGGAATATAACATCTTAATACTTTAAAATATATTAATATTTAGATAAATTTAGTCCTTGAAAAGGTGTATATATGAAAAAATTCAATTTTAATATTCCTCTACTTAAATCACTAGGCTTATATTTTGTTACAAACAATAACATGTTCCTTTTAAATCATTTGTTAAATGCAAGAATATGATTTTCCAAAAAATAATGATTTATTAATATCGTAATTTAATATGATTGTAATATAATAAATATTTGAACTGTCTTTATTAATAGTATTAATTAAATTATGAAAAATTATGGTTCAAATTTTTCATTACAAATTGATTAGAAATGTATATAAAAATTAATTTAATATAATGTAAATTTTTAAAGAAAAAAAATTATATATGTTAACGGTGTATTAATTTAACAAATTTAATTAATTACATTTAGGTGATTATATTAATTAAAATTATATATTATATATTAAATAATATTTATTTATGTTCACTGGATAAATTTATTAGTTATAAGTTGAGAAAAATTCTATTTTTACGCATTAAAATGCTATATTTTTCAAAAAAATATTTTCTTCCTTTTAAAGATGCTGTTATTTAAAAACAATATTTTGAAACATTTATAAATTTTCTAAGAAAATTTAAAATAATTTCTTGAATAGTATTGTAAAAATTATCTTAGGGGGATTCTTTGGTAATTTTATAAGATCTCTTATTTTTAATGAATGGTCAAAACCATTGAATTTTAATTATAATATGACTATTCATATAAATAATACATAACATGAAATTATATTTTAAAAAAAAATTATAGTAAATTAAGATCAATTAGAATTCTATTAAGTCAATTTAGGTCTTTGGAATCATTTTTATATTGAATTTAGATATAAAAATGACAAACTTTTGAACAATATTATCTTAAAAACATGGTTTCTAAATACATCTGTGGGGTAAATATTAAATTATCTTATGAAACATATTCAATTTAGTTTTGGAAAAATATTTTTCATATTTGGAGTACAAATAATTTATTAAGTACCATATGTTCAACATTTTTTTTCACCAATAATTTTTGTGAAGGAAGTTAAATTTAATTTCAATGATAAAAAAAACGAATTGAGTATGGGAATAAAATTTAATCATAAGGGGAAAATTACCTATAATCAAATAAAAAACCTATTATCATTCCATATATCTAATTTACACATTTTATTATAGATTATTTTTTATTATTAGATCCAATGTACAATTAAAAAACTAAGGTATAATTCTCATAAAAGTTTACATGTTCTCAACTCACCTCACTTATTAAAGGCCACCACCTATTCCCCATCTTCACAAATTTCAAACGATAATTTTTTATCTAACGGTATCGTCCCAACTACTTATAGAATAGTTTTTTTTCATTCTGTATATAAATAATTAAAATCATTATAAATTTATATTGAAATACATTATATTTATATAAATTATCGAATCTATATTAACATAATTGAAACCTTTCCAATTAAATTATAAATTAAATTTATTTATATTATAAGTGAAATCATGTTGTATTTATATCATGAAATTATTATATAAATGTTCATTGAAAATTATAATTTAAGTGTTTTTAGTTGTTAGGAAATTTCAGTTTTTGTTTAGAATTTTATAATTAATATAATGATTTAATGGAAAAGTTTTATTCATACAATAGTTTAATAAATTCATAATCTCTAGACCTTTGATTATAAGATAATTTGTTGAGACGATATTTAAATTTTCAATGTGGTATAAAATCATTTATAATTTTACGATTATTATTTTTTAGTATGTGGTGAATTAATAAAAAAATTAAATATCTAATTTCCAGAACATTATTTTCAAAAAATAAACTTCATTTTTAAATCCTACACATCAAACAATATTTACATTTATTTTTTTGGATTTTTCAAAAATGAATGAATTTTTTGTGCATAGTACAATATAGTAATTTATAGTATATATAAATTATGATCTAAGTACAATATTACTCCAAAAATCCCCGATGTAGGCACTATACTAAAAAATTATCCTTTATATTTCAATATATTTATCGAAAATTATCAATCTATTCATAGACTTGATCCAAAATAATAAACAACTAAATAATGTAATAAAAAAACACCCCTCTCCTCCACTATAAATACCACCCTCATAAAATCTTTTCTTCACACCTCAAAGCATTGTATATTATTTAATTGATACCTAATTAATACCCTAACACCATTAATCACATCAAATAAAATTTTATCTCACAAAAAATATGATAAGATGTTCTTTAAAGAGGTTCTCAAGGAGGATAATTCAAAATGTAATATCTTCTTTTTTTTATTTTAAATTCATTTTATTTTATTATTATATACATAACACCCCTCATAAAAGTTACAGGATAACTCAGGAATATTATATATACTGTAATGTTGTTTTTTAAATTTAATATCCCACATTAAACCTCTCATCTTCTCCTCTTATTCTAAAAAATGAAAATATTGTCTGTAATGTGTCGATTGACCATCATTATAGATGATGTTTTTGGATTTTATTTTACCGAATTAATATTTGATAATAAAACACTTTTTATGGTAAATTAAAAAAAAATTATACATATTATAAGTTATATAATGTTCTAGATCCAAGGTATAAACATGAAATTCTATAAAATGCTATGAATTCGTGATGGTTTTAAAAAAACACCAAAATGAATTAATTCATTTTCATTTTAATTTTATCTAATTAATTATCCCCATATCATAACAAATGTTATATTGTATCATTTAAAATTATGGAATCATATTGACCCCATTTCATTCAACTTCCTTCATTTTTAAACCATTCAACATGAAAATCAATAATGAACCAACCATGGAAACTATGAAATATATGCACTTGAAATAATGAAAATAACAAAATATAATTGATAAATGGATTAAAAGGTGTTACCAAAATACCATATAAGGTATAATAAATATGAATATTGTTCATGAATATGTTAATAACACTGTTTAAACCATTATACGAGAGGTTTGAACACATTTGATGTTTGGAAAACCTGAGGTAAGAGTCATTCCTTTTAAAACCTTGTTTAATGCCTTTTTAGAATAATCAAAATGAACGTTTTTATAATGTAAGTATTATTATTTATTATTATATTATAGTTATTTGGAACATTTTATGATTTATGGTGGAACTTATATCTCACTATAATTCATAGGGTATGATTATATTAGAGGTCGACCGTATGGTTACTCCAACTGTATCTCAGATGATTACACCACAATGTAGTTGTGAGGGATACATTGTAAGGTAGCTATGTGGTTTACATGTTAAAGTATTTTTGAGGGTTTAAAATTAAATGGAATTTTAATGGATTATAATATTTTGTATATAATTCCATATTTTTTCATTAGGATTTTATTTATGTTCTCTATGTTTAATAGAAGTCTCGTTTTTTCACAATGTATGTATATGATAGTTCAAGGGTGAGAAATATATCATTGTGAAAGTGATTTTATATTTTTATAAGTATTAATAAAATAATGGTCTATTTTTTTGTGACCCTTAGTGATATTTTTGTTCAAATACCATGTTTTATAATGTTTTTCTGGGTATAAGGACGGGTAAGAGAAAAGCAGAATCCAAGATTATTATTGATATGATTTTTTTGATAATATTTAATGTTTTACTAAAAACATTATCTTATAGATGATATGGATAATGTTTTAGTTGTACAAAAAAATTATTATAGTTTTATAAGTATTAATTATCTATAAATTACATAAAATAGCAAACTAAAAATAACTTTGTGAATGTAAGGATGTGAATTCAAAAATAATTTATTAAAATATGTTTTGATTATGGTCGAGACCATATAGTTGGTATCATTGCATGGTTTAGATTGAATTAGGGGTAAAGATGATGTTAATATAATACCATAAATGATATTTACCTTAGGGTTGTGTTGAAATTATATTTTATTTCAATATTACTATGTTGCTTCATCTATGATATGACTCTATAGAATGGTTTTGTATAGAGGGAACCAAGACACTAAATTTGGATGGTAGTGAGAGGATGCTTTATCTCTGAATCTGAAACCATGAATGATAATAATTTGATCCATGAAGTCTGTGATAGAAATGGATAAATTCAAGCTGGCTATAAATAATAGTTACATTCATGCAAGAGAATAACTGGAGTTACCGCAAAGGAAAATGATGATATTTGAATATTTTGTGAGGAAACAACATCCTTTTTTTCAATGATCTTGTAAACTGTTGGTGTTTGAAGGGTTTATTAAGTCAGATTTAAATATATTTTTTGAAATTATTTATTCAGATAAATAAATTGTTAGTATTTCCTTTTATCATGTTGAAGGTGAAGCTGATCAGTGGGGGCCAATGGAAAAAAATATCAAGGATAGTTAGGATATTGATGATATGGAATGAGATGAATTCTAGAATCTATTCCTTGAAAATTATTTTCCAAATGATTTTTGAAATAGAATAGAAATTAAATTCATGAAATGGAAGAAAAATTTGAAAGATTCAGTGGGAATGTATCTAGAAAATTCACTGGACAAGAATGATATACATCAAATATTATTTTGGTTCTTGGTAGTGAAATAAATTGTTTTTACTTAGGATTGATGATATGATATTGAAGGGGATTAGATTCCCAAAATTACAAAAGTTATGAGATTATTTTTTTATCATATAAGAGTGTATTAATAGAGATTTCTTATTATCACATGTAATTTGAAAACAACAAAAATAAAAGTTATATAAGGTCTGAAATGGGTAATTAACCGAAAAAATATAATGGAAAGATAATCTATTTTCCATATTGTGAAAAGTGTGGTAAAAACATCATGGGGAATTTATTAACCAATCTAGTATGTATTTTTTATGTTTTATTATTTTTAAACATAGATCGATATTGCAATTAAAAAGAACACGGTGATATTATGATTAATTCTAATAAGAAAACAATAAATTTATTTAAATGTGGTGAGATATGGAATTATGAAAACCATTCACACTAAAATATCTAAATGAAGGTATGTAGCTCGATAATATGTAGAATGGTGCAGGGAAATCATTTACAGCTATGGTAGTAAATGTTGGGTCAAACAACTAAGTGTTATCATGTACTTTTTTTACAAATATTTTTCAAATGTGTTTTTTGATACAGGGTTTACACATTTCATTATTTATGGGAAAATTTCTTGTAAATTAAAAATTTCTCCTCAAGAAATAAATACAAATCATTTGGTTAAAACACCATTTTAGTTACTATACAAAAAATTCATAATAATAATCTTCTTATTTTTTTCTATTGGAAGTCATTACCTACAATCCTTTTTTCTCCCCAAGTAGAGTTAGATGTTATTCTGGTTTGGGATTGTATTTCTATTTATCACACAATTACTGATTGTAGAACTAAATTATATGATCATCTAAATGATTTCTAGTTTGTTTAAAATAATAAACCCTAACCATTGATAATAATCCAAGATGTTAAGGAATTTTTAAAATGTTGAAATGAAAGTTATCTAGAACACATCATTCAAGAAAGGTAATTTATTAGATTAATTGTATTTATATAGTAATTGAAGACCTGGATGATTTTTCTGATGAGTTTCAAGGTGTTCTACCAAATAAAATAGTTTAATATATTATTCAATTAGGTCTTGATGCAAATCCAATTTCAAATCCCACTTATCGAATCGATCAAGTATAACTTTTAGAATTTAAAAAGTAGTAGTAGTATCTTGATAAAGGTTTTATTAATCCTAGAAGTTCACTAAGGGGTGATTATATTTTTTTATTTTTAATAAATAAGTTCCCATGAGATTTTACATTGATTATAGAGCATCAAATGACATTACTACTAAGAATATTTATCCATTTCCTCATATTGATGAATTTGTTAATTAGCTCATGGGATCTCATAATGTTTCTATGATTGAATTGAGATAAGGGTACCATCAGTTAAAGGTGATTGTGAATAAAATTCTGAAAATAGTTTTCCAAACAAGAGTTAGTAAATTCAAAAAAAAAATATTCCTTTTCGATTGAAAAATGCTCTGATTATATTTATGTATACTATGAATATAATCCCCCATATATATTTATATATGTTTTTTGTTCTTTTTTGGATGATATTTTGGTGTATTGAAAAGCTTTTGAAGATCATTAATAACATCTATATATTTTCCCTAAAACTATAAATGATATGAATTTATATAATAAATTTATAAAATGTAATTTTTTTGTGGAAATAGATTTCATTTCATAAGACCATTGTCAGAAGTATGGAATAACAGTTTATCCTACTAAAAAATTGTTTATGAATGGAGAATTCTTAAAAATGATATAGACATTCTTTATTTACTTTTATTAGAAGAATATTACCAATGTTTTGTTAAAAACATTATACTGTTTTCTCACCCGCTAAGTCAGCTAACATGAATAGGGGTTAAATTTAATTGGATAGATGAATGTGATGTTTTATCTTCAAGAATTGGTGTAGAGATTGTTGAATGCTCCAGTATTGGTATTTCTATTCAAAAATGGATATTTTTTCATCTATTATGATGCTTCATTGAAGGGACTTGTTTTCGTTCTGATTTAGAATGATCAATTAACTGATTTGTCATTAATGAATCTAAAAGCTTCTAAGTTAAATAATTCCGCCCATGACTTTTTATGAGAAAATGTTATTTTCAATTTGAAAATTTAGAGGTATTATATTTATAGATCCAAATATTAAATATATACTATACATAAAATATCTAAGTATATATTTACTCATATGTAACTGAACATGATGAAGATAAGATGTCTTAATGTAATGAAGGATTGTAATTTCATAATCAATTTCATTCTTGGATAAGAAAACAAAGTGGAAGATTCCTTGATTAAAAATAATTTTTCTATATTGACAATTGTTTAACATGGCCCCTTTATTAATTATTTGATGAATATTCTATTGAATGTTATTGGTGAAGGAATGTACTCAAATTTGTTTCACCTGTCATTTCTATCTTCTATATCAGATAGAATTAGGAATATTCCAAATGAAGACTATGAGTTGTAGAAAAATTTTGAATTTTGTAGAAAGGGTATGTTTCTAAAATTTAAAATTAATAATGATTGGGTTTAGAGATTTGGGATGAGATTATGTGTTATTTATGATCCCCATTAGAAGAATTAATTTTTATATGAAGCTTATATTTATCTATATTAAATTCGTAAGGGTACTACTAAGATGTACAAAGATATTTGGGAATATTATTTGTAGGATAGAATGAATAGGGATATTAAATAATTTAGCATGAAAAGTATGTCTACTTAAAATGATAAATCGGAATGAAAATTTCCAAATGGGATTATTCCTCCCCTTCTAGTGGTAGATTGGAAATGAAAAAAATATCCCTCGATTTTTTGCATGAATAAGAAATAAATTTTAGGTAATATAACAATTTGGGTTATTATTGACTGACAGAATAAATAATTTTATTTTTATCCTTTAGAAAAAACACTTTTTCTATATCAGATTTCAAGACTATAACTCACTGATATTGTTAATCAAAATGGAGTTTCTATTCCTATACTATCTCCCCATGATCCCATATTCACTTCTAACCTTTGGAATGTCCTACAAAACTCATTTCGAACAGAATTAAATTTCCACACAGCATTTAATCCCAATTAAATATTATAGACTAAGAAAAACATTTAGACCTTCAAATACAAGTTATTTTATTGTTAATTTGATTACCATGGATGTTGGGATTTGAATCATTCTCTATTGGTGTTTTATTATAATAGCACTTTTCATTATAGTACAAAGATATTCTCTATTGAGGAATTATATAAAAAGCGATGTCAAACACCATCATTTTTCTATGAAGTTGGGGGAATGATATTTTTTGTAGTATAATTAGTTGATTAGGTGGCCGAAAAAGTGAAGATGATCCAAAAAACCATGAGAACTTATCATACTTTTCATAAAATTTATTTATATAATAGACAAGAAGACTTTCTCTTGATGTAGGTAATCATATTATCCTTAAAGTCCCATATATAAATGTGTTATGAGTTTTTGTAAGAAATAAATGTTCCATACATGGTAAACTCTCCTTTATTAAATTCCACTGAATGTTGGACCAGTTTCCTACCGAGTATCTTTCACATTGATTGTATCTCAGCAAAAAAATGTGTTTACTTTTTTTATGTTAATAATGTATTTTCCACATATATCTCACATTTTAAGCAGATAATTATTTTATCTAGTAGAAATATATTCATATGAGGAAAATACTATACATATTTTTTATCATATAGAGATAGTATTATTAGATAAAGTAAATAACCTGGTTAAGGTTTTGTGAAGAAACCACATGGTTGAATAAGGAACATGGGAATCTAAAAATGCTATGAAGGAAAGGTTTATATACTTGTTTAACATGTAAAAAAAAATTAGGATGAGATTTTTAGAAGGTGGGGATAATGTACCTACCCTGGTATTTATTAAATAATTATTTTTCATTTTGTAATTAAATAGTCATATTTTTTATAAATTTATAGTGTAATAAGTGATACATATAAAAAATTATGAATCTAAACTATTATAATAGTGGCCTTAAAAATTAATATATAAATATAATATAATATATATATATCATATAAGTTAAATCATGAAGTGTTTTTATCCTGAAATACATAAATAATTTTTTAGATAAGATAATTTATGTGTTTTTTTTTTCATAATACATTACATTTTATTTACAATTATAAATTTAAAATAAGTATTTAAAAGAAAATTTATATTCATAAAATAGAATCAAAAATTAATTTTTTTTCTCTTATGATTATAATATAATTTTATGATACCTAAATTAAATTTTTAAATTTTTAAAAAATAATTTATAATTTTACATTTGATATTTTTAAATTACATGATAAATTTAATTAAAATTTTTATTTGTCATATACATAAAATTATATTCAAGAAATTGATTTCATTTTTGAATTCTAAACATCAAAAAATGGCGGGGGTGAAATTTTTGGTTTTTTCTACGATATTTGATTTTTGTGAGTAGTAATATATGATAATTTACAGAAAATATACAATATAAGTTAAGTATAATATTAATTATGTAATAAATAATTTTATAATGATAATATTGGATCCTAATTTATTGTTTTAATATAGTTAGTGAGAATTCTAAAAATATTCTATGTCTTCTGCCCAAATCTTAATCTAATAAATAATATTATCAAAAAAATACCCCTCTCTAGTGCTATAAATACCACCCCTCATCACCTCTTCATCACACTTATAAAATACCCTTTTCTTGTTTAATTTTTATCAAATTACCTTACAGAGCCTCTCCCACATGTCCATATCCTAAAAGTCACAAGTGATAGTTTCTCAAAGGATCTAACATAAATTTCCACTATATCATAAAATCATGGTTCTTCAGTTTTCTTATAGACTGATCATAGGATTTTGGGTGCCATCATGGTGCTCCTAGAATATCTTTGACACAGTTATGACCACCAAATCCTGCTACAATTGATTAATTAAATAATTATATGATTTTTTGCTTTGATTTCCAAAATCTCTCTTCTGAATTTAAGAGGGTAGATATTCTCTGAATTCCTACTTATAAAGATTCCTTTAGAATAAGTCTTTCGTAGAATAATATAGTGGGAGATCAAAAAAACCAGTTGGGGTTGATTGTCCCCCATATATTAAACATTGACTAAATAAATAATAATTAATTAAAATAAAAAACTAACTGCATAATAAATATTATTTTTAATTTATCAAAAACCATTAATATATATTGAATATATTATATAATAAACATGATTCCTTAAATTAATGCATAATTCTGAGTAACATTAAATGAACCTAGATAATTAAAATAATATCCATTCATGTAATATGCATCTAGTTATTTACTAAAATGATTATAAATAAATAATCTAAATAAATTCAGGCCAATTATACTTTACATAAATAATAATGAATTTACTTATCTATCTTTGATTGATAAAACATATTAAACACAAATTCATTGTTGTGAGGCCCACTATGTCCAAATACATATTTTCCTGTATAGGGATGATCCTCAAATGTGAAATTGTATGGGGCCCTCTAGACCCATATCTATATAGAAGTGATTTGTATTCCCAAACTAAGAGCAGTGTCAATGAACTCACCAATCACTGTAAATTTACATTGAATAATCATAAGTAATACCACCATCATATGAACTCACATTGTGTAATATAATATCATTAATGTACAATATATAATTATAAAGGATGGAAACTTGTGACAACATCCATTCTTGAATTATTATTATTTATATATCTGTGAGGGTTCACCATTGAATACTATGGACATGGATTTATAATGTAACTACTATCATGATCAACTAGACGTGATATAACACATCCTCAAATCAGATGTGAAAAATTATATCATACTTTCTCAACCAATTCCATTCCATAAATGATGAACCAAACACGAATTACCTATCCAAGACTTTAATATCATGGTTTTCAACATGTTTAAAAGTAAATGAATAAATTTCACAACTTTAAAATTCTCACAAGTAATGACACCCAAAAAATGCATAGATATGAAAAACCAAAGAAATATGAAACATGTGGTGTTAAGATTGGTGTGTTTTCCCTAAAGATATCAATAACATGATATCACCTTGTATGATCTTCATTTGGATACATATCATTTCTTATAATCCTCCATCACATGATAGTAACACATTATCTATGTCCTATCATTACGATGCTTCTAGATAATAGGACATTACTTTTATAAGGTTGTTATAGAATCTATTATTTCTAATTATACTCAAATAACAACTATGACCTTTTTACAAGACATTTAATCTATGGATATTTCCTTAAATATAGTTGATGCATAACTATCTTCATTCTTGTGGTATGATAAACTCACATAAATATATACAGTTATATACAAGTAGAGGTAATAAAAATATAATACAAGTTGGGTATAGGAAACCCACTTTCAACAATACCACTTGAAATGGATCTAAATACTAACAAGTCTTGATCCATTATCTCTCACATGAGAATCATTATTCTACTAATATGTCTTCAATTAGGGTGTTTCCCAGACTCTCCTCTTTGGATAAATTACTAATTACGACTTCACAGATCTAACTAAAATCCCACATGGCATGAGACCCAAGATGTATATCCTATTTCCTATAATGTGACACAGGGTCCCTATCATGCACGGTTTTCTTGTATTATCACAATAAAGTGGAATTTGATCATCCCTTTTAGTAACATCATTGATGTATAATACATATATTAAAATATAGACTAATTTTTTTACTACAGAATATGATTAAATATTCTCGGATTTTTTTTATAATCCATCACCATATGTTTCTCTTTGACTCTCCATATGATTGAAACATCATTCGGTAAAAATACATATCATGAACTTGTTGTCATATTATCCTTATCTATCTAGAAAATAGAAAATATTTATTTTGGAATACTAGTTCCTTTCCATCATCATACACTTGGAATATATCATTTCATCACCAAAACGTACTTCATGATATTTTTTAAAGATTATCGATGATGCACTTTTTGGTGAGATTTATATATTCACACAATGGATAATGAAAATGAAACATCAAACCTAGTATATTTAAAAACATACATGATAAATATCACATCAAATGAATATGGTATTTTACTCATTCATATAATTCCCTTTTGGGTTTGTAAAAAAAAATTCTTGGAGAGATTGATACCCTTTAAAATGGGAAAGATCCCACTCTGGGATTGTTAAATTCTGTGCCTTTTGAGAACCTTGTCCATATATATACTTTAACTTATCCAAACATCCAATGAGAACTATCTTGATAAATCGTTATCCCTAGAATGTATATTACTTCACTAATGCCTTTCATGGAGAGGTACTAATTATTCCAATTCATAACTAACTATTATAAATTCATGTCATTTAAAATATTTAATATGTCACCAATGTATAATTGAAGGATAATGATGAAAGTATCATTAACCTTTTTATTAAAATATTAATTTGTTGAATTCTCTATGAAACCAAATTCTTTTATGGCCTCTTAAAAATTAATATTTCATTATTATGATGACTGATTTAACCCATAAATGTATAATTGTATATTTTGAATTATAATGGAATTCATCATCCTAACAAAAACTTCTGGTTCAGCCATATAGAAATATTTAACCAGCATCCCATTTAAAAAAGTGGTTTTGATGTACGTTTCCCAAATCTCGTAATCAAGGAAGTATTTTATTGGAAGAAATATTCTTTTGGATGTTATCATTTCAACTAATGAAAAAGATTCTTTATATTCATTTGCATGATTATCTCTAAAACCCATATCTATCAGTCTTCTATTATAGGTATTGACCTTACTATTCATGCTCAAAAAATTTTGAACCCCCATTTTCAACCAATGAGTTTTATATCAGTTGGAGGGTCTAAAAATACAAACATGATTTTGTAACATAGAATCCATTCTAGAATGAATTACATCTTTCAATTTAATATCATATCTTCCTTCCACTAATTCCTAATATGATATAGTTTCATCGCCCTCAAGGTGTAATGTGTCACATGAGAAGGATACTAGAAAACCATAATTCTCCAGTTCATTATCATCTCATGCCAACATATGTATTACTTATGTCTAATTAAAATCTTTATCACCCACTACATCATTAGGAGATTATTTCCATACCAACTCTTCTGCATCAAGAGAACCATTTTTATCAAATTATATCTCACTCTCACTATTTCTATTGTTTATTTTTTCCCTTTCTAGAAATTGGGATTGGAATTCCAAAATAGCTATTCAATTAGTAGGGCTATATAGGTAATATCTGTTTGTGTCCATAGTATAATGTATGTGCTTCCACTACATTCATTGGGATGTGAATTTTTCACTAGGTATAATTTTGAAAATAAACTCACATCTTCGTACATGTATTTGTGACAAACTAGGTTTCATTCCAAACATAAACTCATATGGAATCCAATTGGTAGATTTAGTTGGTAGTCCATTGAGGGTATATGCCAGTGTCAGTAAGGTGTATCACATAATGGATAGTGATAGAGTTTTCTAAGTCATCATTTATCTATCCATGTAATGATATTTCATATTTCTACTTTCACTGACATTATTCATCTATGGTGCATAAGGTTATGTGAGTTAGGATACAAACCCACACATCTTTAAGTGATCAATGAAATATTTGTTAAGATAATCTTGACCTAATTCTATTTAAATATCACTAATAATCCACTAAAAATGTCTTATAAATTATTTTGATATCCCTTATAAATATTAAAGGAATGTAAATTATAAAAAAGTATGTAAAAAACCATACCTACTATATCCATTGTTATAAGTAGTGATGTATAGACATGTACATATTTACTCTACTAAAAATAGACCACATAAATATGTATAAATTAATTCTATTAATTCATTGTCTCTTTCTCCCTTCCCAAAGAAGCATTCATTTTTTATTTTCCATTATAAACAAATGAGACATACATATAAAGGTATCATATCAATCGAGTCTAAATAACCAACATAATATAATTAATATAATCGTATCTCGCTTACTTTAAGAATCCAAGAGCACCATATCCAGTTGTTATATGATTAATTTCCACTGGTTTCGTTAATGAATTTCATTACCAGGTTTTCAATTTCAGGTATATATAAGCCATTGTTATGATGCACCATACCATAACACATGTTATCAATATAAATTTGAAACAATTTATATCCAAACAAGAAATAATATCCCATGGAATCCAGAATTTACAAGGATATTATATTTTTGGGTACTAAATGTACATAATAAAAATATTTTAATACATTAAAAAAACCACTAGAATGTGTTATGTGCAAATATACCACTTCTAACACTGCTATACTAACACCATTTGAAGCTTAGGAATCCTCTACGCCCATTGAAATCCCCTTAAAACTAATTTTTTAATAATATTTGAAAACACCATGAGAACCAAAGCCATATAAAATAATAAAATTGTATATATTTAAATATTTCATATAATTGCAATAAAACATGAAGTATAAGTTTTACCATGAATCCTATTCCAATAACAACAATTACACTTCTAGTGTCCTTTCATTCTACATTAAAATAATACAGCCTCATCATCATTTCTCAGCCTTTGTATCCTCAGATTTTTTGGAAGGATAGTGGACTAGTGTCTTCATCATGAACATTTCCATAAACCCCTTAGCCTTTCTATTCATCCACATGTTACCAATAATATCTAATGAATTGATGTTATTTATATTAATTTTTATTTGTACAACCATAAAAAAAAGTACTAGGAATGACATTGTCATGTTATCAATGTTGTAATTAATGTTGGATAATGAGAAATTAGAAGTTATATATATAATAATGAAATTAGTAATTTGTTTATGGTTTAGGATGAACCCAAGGATTCAAGTCTCTCAATGTACCCATCCATCTTGTGTACCTAAGATCCTTCTAAATTCTCTTCTAATAACTTGATACTATATAGTGCAATAGATATCTCAAAACATTCATGCATAAATATCTTAGGATATAATTCTTAAATATGAGTCAACATCTTTTTGAAGTCATTGTTGTTATGAACATTCATCAATTGACTAGAAATATTTTAAAACATGAAGAAATGTGCATCTAGTGTCCCATCTACATGTTTTTTCAATTTTTTGTTTTCCACATTTCATGAACCCTAAGGTGGATTATGATGATGTGTGACTTCAACAGATAAATGGCCATGTATTAGTGTAGTAATATTCTTAGGATCATGTACCAATCTAAGATGTTATGGCTAGCTAGGATATTTCCATCACCCAATATAGATCGTAGTGATATTGTCCTGGTTGCGTTGGTTATATCCATTTTTAACAATAATATGTAAATTTATTAGTATATACATCATCTATATTTCAATTTGTAAATTTTTTATTAATTAATTATTAAGAAATTAATTGTCTCCCAATATTTTATGAAAAATCAACTTCCCACACTATTATTCTTGAAATAAATTATTGCTGGAGTATTTTATTTTATATGATCCTTCAAATCTACCCTAATAATCAACATTATATTTATATACCACCACTAATAGAGTTTCAATGGTGCAACTATCCAAAAAAAAATTCACACAGCTCTATGATCTATAGAGTAATTCCATATCTTATTTGAATCGTAACCCTGATTCATATTAACTATTTCTCTAAAGTTATAGAAATATAGTTATGGTTACTACTTCACATCCAAATTTATTTAATTCAATGAATTAATATAATTAGAACTCAATTATAGTATGAGGATCCCTAAAATAGGAATGATGATCACCTTAAATAATCAGTTGTGTTCAAATTTGAGCAATGAAATTAATTTACGACATTATATTTCGAGGAATTATTTTTATTTATTAATGAAGATAAATAATTTATATTAAATATGATAAACTCTGTGTTATCTCTCACAATTGATCCTGAATTAATTTAGAATCATATGTCTCATCCTTATGCATTTAATATTTTTTATTATTTTACCTGATGTCACAGTAAACATCCAGTTTTTAAAATAACAAACAATGCATAAGGGAAATAATTTGACTGAAAGTATATTTATCATTTTATATTGTTTGACCCACATCAAATCAATATTGAACAAGTTCCTAGCATACTGGATTTTTGACATGAATCATATTTCATCTCACCCACAATGAATTGTTTATTAAACTGGTCAAGTCTACCACCTCGTATTGGGGGGATTTTTGTCTTAAATGGAATCATCTAATGTGAAAAATTAATCACATGAAGGAAAGGTGTTATATGGGAAAATAGAATTGAATAATTTGATAAATCACCCATTATAATTATTTATTATAATAGGATGTAGATACTATCATTTATTTACATAATTATTACAATTATCACTCACACATAATAAATAATTAAATTAAATAACCCAAACATTCAAAAGTATGGTTTGTATATCATCACTAATTGGTATAATAAATTAAAACACAATTAAATTTCAACAAAATAATTGTAGGATAGTATTTAAAAAAAATTTCAGTATTATATTAATTCCAATTATTTTTTTTACTCTTTATAATATTTAATTTACCTTTAATTTTAAAAAATATGTAAATTAATAAATAAAATTAATGATAATGTAAAATTAATATACCAAACTACAAAATTATAATAAATTTTTATAAAAATAATTTTAATATATTCAATTTATTTCTTATGTTAAATTAATTAATTTTTTAATATATTAATTTAACCAAGTCTCAAAAAACCCCACCCACGCTCATTGCTTGTCTGGTTTTGATAACACAAACACGGTTTGGGTTAAGAAAAACTTTTCTAGGGGTATTCTGGATTGAGAAGGCCTACCCAGGCTCGTTCTGGTTCAAGAAGATCCACCACATCCCATGGTATAGAAAATTGTATTTTGTAGGACCCATGGAAGCCATAACAGGGGTTACCTCATGGTTGTGGTGTGGGTGTAAGATGGTGGCGGCCATCCATAGTCGTAGCATAAGATGATGAAAGCGATTATCCATTAAAATGGGAATGAAGTGGTAGAATATTTCCAATTTTTGGAGAAGAAGGATAATGTGGTTATAATCTAGTTGGGGATCTAGCATCAACAGGAAAAATTTCAAGAGGGGCTTTTAAATTTAGGATTTATTTAGATCCAGTCCTTTTATAAAAATCATTACATGCTTATAAGCCTAAATACCAAAAAAATAAAATCCAAGTATAATAATGTCTAGTGTATTTGGAATATTATATACATAAAAATCATAACATGGAACAAAAATAAAAAAAATTATATTAATCATCAATAATGAGATCATATCATACTTATAACTCTTAAATAATCATTGGATTGAAAAGGGAATTCATAGAAAAAATGATAAGATAAATAAGTCCAGTATGGGAACAAACATAGGAATAAATCATATAACATTGATTAGTTGGAATAATATGATGAGATAAAAAAGCATGGAAAATGAATAAACATATATACATATAAAATGTTGAACATTGGTTCATTTAATCATGATAAAAAAGTAATATGGTATAACCATATAACATTACATAAACATGATTCAAGGTTAACTACCAAGACAATATTACATTGTAGGAAATGTCCCATAATTGATTATGTTTACTCCTTAATCCCACACATGATGTCTCATGAGACCAAAAAACACCCAATGAATTGGAGCACTATCTAGCTTCACCCATCATAATATGTTCATGAATATGTATTCCACATGAATAATCAAACACAAGGGATATACATAATGTTTACCCATAGAATAAAATGGGTATCTTAATAATGTCATAAGGGAAAACTAAGGGTCCCATAACAATAGTATCCATAAAAGAAGAAACACAAATCATACATAAATATTAATAAAAGAAAATAGGCATAGATCATTTTAAATAATGTCTAAATAAATAAAAAACATGTAAATATTTTTTTTGGAAACATTATGAATGACCAATGTTAGTGTGGTTAAGGGTTAATAAGTCTCTATAAAGAATGATGGAATAATTTTTTGCATAAATCTAGAAATGAAAAATGATTTTATTCATAATAAAATCAGTTATTTTAGAAAAATAATGGTGGATTAATAACTTTTATGGATTTTACATGAAAATGAGTAAGAAATTTGGATTTTTGATTAATTCAAGAATGCGTATTAGGAGGAATTGAGAAGGGTACATTATAAAAATTTAATTTCCCCATCAAGTCAAGATCATTTGATCTAGAGACATAAGTTTGGACCATATATATATAATATACAATAAGTATATAAGAAATATTATGAAAATATATTTTTTTAAGGATTGTGGAAGCATATCCCATAGGTAAGTTGGAGGCTCAGTGAGATCCTTTACCTTATGTCCCAATGTGTTCATCTGTAACACTTAATGTCCCATCTTAAATAGTGTCTCCTTGATAACCTCTTTAGGGAACCTGGTATTGGTCTTTTAGTGGTTCCAGCAAAACTGGGTCATGAAGAAGTGGCTTGGGAGCGGAATTGGGCATAACATAGACAAGCCACACATTATAGGAGGTGTGAGGAGAAGGGGTGGTTAGAGGTGGTATTTATATGGGTGGACATGGGGTTTTTTAATTATTTTATCCACTTTATAATTAGTTTCAATCAAGTCTGTCAATATTTTATATTATTGTGAATATGTATATTAACTAGTTCGTGTGAGTTTTAACTAATGGTTACATACATAATTCATGACTTTAAATTCATGTATTTGGCTTTAAATGTTAAATATTATAAATTGAAGTATTTCATTATTCACAAAAATATAAATATTTTAGAAAAGTCCGGAAAAATCACTCTAACCATTTTTTCTACATGTAGAATTCTAAAATGGACTCCATTTTAGGAAAAAAAAATTATGGTCTATAAATTTATTTTTTAATTAAAATCATCATTTATTCAAAAATTAAGGATTTTAATATTATAACAAATTTAATGAACCATTGATAAATAAAATGAAGACTCACAAAATTTTATTATAATACAGAGAAAAAAATATAGATATATTAATCTATTTAATGAAAATGAATTTTAATTTAAAAAAAATTATTTTTAATAAAATATTAAACAAATATTCTTTTTTTCAGAAAAAATACTTGAACATGATTTATCATTTTTACAATATTTATTAACTTAATAAATTATATTAATATTTCAACTTTTTATTTATTTGAGACCAAATATTTATTTATAATTTTATTGGGGAATTTATTATTATAATTTCTGTATTACAAATTGTTATAGTCAAATTACTATTCCAATAGTCAGGTTGCTAAATTAACTGTAAAATATTCAAGAATCGTAAGGGTTCACCACATCCAATAAATGCCTCTAATTTCATTCATAATCTAAATATATTTTATTCCAATGTTATATATAATTTTATCTTTTAAATGAATATTTTATTATCAACATTATGTTTTACATCTATATATTTTTCGTGAGTAAAGTAATTTTTGTAGATCAAGAAGATCCAAATTATCCTATTTTGATTACCTTATTTTCAATTTACAATACAAATATAATATTTTGAATTCTTAATGGATTGTTTTTTGGAATAATTTATCAGACATTATTTAGGATAATAATGAATTATTGTGTTATATATGTGATTCATGTTCGTTAAAATAAAAGGCATAAAAAGGAAAAATATCATTAATAGAATTATGCGATGTTTCATTCATTATGACTTCTGAAATTTTCCACATTAAATTTTGTTCTACACACTATGGAAAAAATAGGTGGGTGTACTTATCATTTATTACTTCCAACAATTCCCATGATTCCACTTTGTACTTATGGTTTGGCCATAGTAATTCTACAAGGTGAGTAGTTTTATTGCATTGAATTTTATATCTACTTTTCAAGATTATCTATATCTACTCATCATAAGAGATATCATTTTCTAGCTACAGCATATATAAATTCATTAAATGTGAGTAATTTTGTTTTTACATATTCATGGGGGATATATCTAACACATCATGTATGTGATAAATGGTTGGTGAATGTTGTAGTTGAGAATACATAGCTCTGACATGATAAAGAATATTAAAGGAACGAGTTACATGTGATAGGACTTTCTCAACCTACCAAATCTCAGGACTCTCTTTCATTTAGATATGAAGTGGAATAAATATGAATCTATCCTTAAACCCTAGGTCATATCCAAGATTATGTACATAGCTCATATATCAACTTTGGGATACCATGATGTGATATTGAATGTATTTCACTAACTCTACCATTTCATCAGCCATTTTTTCAACCATTTTGGGTCCTAATAGCTAGTTTTCAAAAATTTCATCCCTAGATTATATTGTTCTTCTCCTTTTCTAATAAACGGCCTCAAATGGGTCCATCTGGAGGCTTCACTAGAATCTATTATTGTAAGAGTACATGAAAATGGTTATATATTGGTCCAATCATTCTTTAATGTCCATAAATGATTCTCTCAACATGTATTATAATGTATAGACAGTCCACTATTACGGGTAATACGTGTTATGATGATTATCTACACTGATGTACATCTCGATGTTTAGATCATATTTCATAATTTTCTATAAATTTAAGGTAAATATTTGATAATGTTTTAATACAATATATAATGGAACAACAAGAATACTCACTACATCATTGATTTATATCTGTGCATGTCGGTTGACTCAGAAGTCCCCTGGAAGTGTGTTAAATTGAAATTTAATTATATGATTATCCACAATATCCCAAATATAATTATTTCATCATTGCTTCTAATGATGTCCCATATAAACATTCCATCATGATTTTCACATTCCCATGTTGGTATGGTTAATGGTTTCACCATCCCATTATAATTATACCTTTCATCCATAACATCCTAACATTCCATACACATTGATGTATATTCAATGATATCCTTTTAAATATTTTCCAACTAATAGTTATCTCATGGATTGCGATACATTTTTTTCTCCTTGGGTGTATAGAGAAGGATAATTTAAGTGTCACATTTTGAATATATATATTTTTCTCTAGACTTTATGGAAGCCATAATTTTGACCAATGTCTTATAAATCTTTCCTCATCAAATTTTAACACTTAGGTTTTCCCTTTTCTTATTACATCCACCTTTTTCTGAATTTTAACATAATTTCATTGAGCATCCCTTATTTTCTCTATAAGGTGTGGTTGGGAAATAATTTATTAATGTAATGATTATTTACTTTCTCTTTGGATTCACATTTCTATCCATTTCAAGTCCAAAAAGATTGCATCCTTCTTGATTATCATCATTGATAAATTTGTTGTATCCTTTTGACAGATAGCATCTGCAACATTATTTTCAATACCAAGAAGACTGTAGATTGAGAAGTAATACTCATTGATGAGATCTATAAATATATATTGGAACATATGAATATCCTTTAATTTTAATTCATATTTTATGTTTTTTGATCTGTATATATCACACATTTCACCCTATAGAGATACTACATCAATATTTTAAATTAAAAAATCATATCATCCAAATCTAGATCTGGTGTGGTATTGTATTTATCATAAATTTATATGTTCCTAGAGAAATAGTCTGTGAAATTAATTTTTTACTACCCATCTAAATCCATTCATTGAATAATTTTTGTATACATATAATAGTTCCACACTTGTTTGAAGTGTGAGTACCGGTGCACTGATAAGCCTTTATTTATACTGTGTAAAGTCGCCTTCACATTTACTAGTAAAGAAAAAACATATAACTTTTAAAATAATATTGGTTAGTGATGTTGAAAATTGTGTAATGTTCTTCAAAAATATTGGTTAATACTTAGCTAGACCAAAGAATATATGGTTCATCATTATATATGTTTTACTGGGCCACTCTTCATTTGAATTTCTGTTAGAAGGGTCCACTGATAATCCATTAATGGTGATAAATTTAAAAAATAATGAAACATCCTCCATCTAGAACTAAAATTTACTATAAATTTTATATATATTAACATTTTTCCATGTCATTATAATAGTACTCAAATTCCACACATGTTCCTCCTTTCTATTAGAGTATACATAGTATCATCAATAAAGACAATCAAAATTGTGTTCAAGTAATTGTTAAAGACTCTTTCCATTAATTCCATGGATATTGATGAAGAGTTAGTGATTCTAATCGGAATCACTCTGAAATCATTATGTTTACACCTCATTCATATTTTTTTCTTGGGAATATCTTTTAATCCCCACCGTTAACTGGTCATATCCCGACCAAAGGTCCAACATATATAAATAATTGTTTCAACATAGTTTTTTGAACAAGTCATTTGTCTGTGGAAGGTGATACTTAATTATTATCATCATTTTGTTGAGATTTTGATAATTAATGTCGAGTCACATTGATCCATCATTCATCTTAATGAATACGACCAGTTCACCCCATAGTGAAGTACATGATCTTATAAATCCTGTAACGATATTCTCTTGAAAATATTTCTTCAATTAACTGAACTCAATGGTAACTATTCTATGAGGAGTATTAGATATAGGTAGGGATCCTGGAATATGTTCATCAAATAACTCAACCTATCTACCAGGAGGAATACCGGATGATTATTTATTGAATACATCAGTGTATCCTCTCACAATGAGCATTTCTTCGATAATGATCATATCCTCTGTGTAAATCATTTGATATAGATAATAATTATCATGAGGAAATAATATCTACCATTGATATGATGATTTTGAATGATAATAATACTCATTTGTACATTTTTTATAGTATTGGAGGGTTCCCCAAGAAGTAACTAGTTAACTCCCTATACAAAAAGTTGATGTTGTCTTTGTAAAAATATAGACAATAAATGCCCAAAATTTTAGGATACTCCACCAAAGGATGTGAGGTGATATTTTTAAAGATGTTTACACCAAAAAAATAAAATGAGGATGAGTTATATAAATTGGATTAAATAATTTCCTCATTTAATGTCCTCAAAAATAAATGATCTACTATACTTTGAGGTAGTGTTTTAATAGTTTTGCTAAACCTAAAAGATGTGAATGCATGTTTAGAACCAAGATCATATAGTAAATTTTATATTCGTGAATGAATAACCAGATTAACTATTGCCAAATTATTGTCGAGTCCACCTTATTGGCAGTGATAGAATATTCCCTTCATTGTTACCTTGGAGGTTACTGTTGTTGATTTCATCTTACATCTCATGGCCTAGGGAACTCACACTATAATACTAATATTTTTATCAGTTGAAGTGCTACACAATAGTCTGAGTGATTAAACGAACCTTACATTATTCTTACACATTTGAGGTATTTTAAAATCTGTTCAGAAAAAAAAATAATTATGAACCAATATTATGCATTTAAAGCATCTCATAGTTTTGGTTAGGTAGTTCCCACTATGCGTCTTCTAACAATTATGACACGTGGGATATTATGTTTTCTTTCCATCTTGGGATTTATCTATTAATTATTCCATATTATAATCTATATTATTTTTTCTATATATAATACCATGTAAAAAAATAAGATTCATTAATTGTATCTCAACCATAAGGGATAAAAAAACAATAACCCCATAACTTTCAATGACTTTAATCACTGATGATTTTCATATACATTCCATTATCCCTTAAAGAATCAATCCACCTTTCATTCAGTGTTCATGAATTATTTCTAGGAGTATCACCAAAGTCATGTATATTTTTCACCTTATACACCAATAAACTCATCTTCCTTTTACTTAAATTTGAGTAACTCCCTTTTCATCTTAATACTAAGAGATTGGAAAAAATGTTTATTGAAAAATATTTTCATAAATGCTTCCTGGTCAATCAAATAATTTCCAACATATACATTTTTTATCAGTATCCACCTCCTATATACTTCCACATCAAAATGATAGACCACCAACACAAAATTTTCATCTGTTGAGCAGTTGAGGATAGATAATATCATCATAAAGGAGTTAATATATTTTCACATGATTATTGTATCAGATGATCCACAAATTATAAGAGGACATTTCCACATTAAAGATTCAACTAGAAAATTATCTTTCATATTAAAATGAGGTCTTTAAATTTTATTTCTACTATTATATATAACATGAGATAGTTTTTCTAGTACTATCATAATGTTCTGAGCTCTCATTCACATTAAAATTGGCATTTTATTAGGGATGTAATCACATTACGTATCAAATTGATTTTTGATATGTGTTCTCCAATTTCAATCCATTAAATATGAAAAATAAATTATAGTTATATAGATTTAATACATATCTAATATGCATAAAAATGTCGTATTTTAACATTAAAGGATAAACATGTAATTAAAAAGTATATATTAACATGTGGTTCCCTTTGTTTTAATCTATGATATCAATAGTCATAGAGTTTTCCAAAGGTTTCGTACTAAAAACTCATTGTAATAATATTTAAATATAACTATAAAATTATATGAAACTATTATTTACAATTTTATACTTTATCACATATCATAACATGGGTTAAAGAATAACTTCTCATGAAATACAAAGGATCATAAAGTTTAAAGTATTTGTATGGTTTATGAATTTAAAAAACATGGAACTAAAATATATATGTTTATATCAATCATTGACAATGATCTCTTAAATTATTTTGTGTTTTTACATCTTCATATAATATCCTAGGAATACATAGACAATAGATATGTGCTAAAAATACAAATAAGCAAATTAACATTGGAATAAAGAATAGAACATTGATTAGATTGCATGACATGATGACATAAAAAGTCATGGAACATGAATAGGCGTATAGAAGAATAATATATACAACATGATATCATGTAATCATAGAAACATAGGAATGTGAAAGCAATATACAACTTCAAATTAACATGAGTTATGTCTAAATTAAAATACTATATCATATGGGGTAAAGTCCAATAATGTGTTAATTTTACTCTCTAATTACATATGTGATGTATCATGAGACTCACGATTACCCAATGAATTAGAGTGCAATCTCAATGCACCCAAAGTGAAATTTTCATGAATATTTCTACGACATGAATAATCAAAAGCATGTTATAAACATAATGGTTACCCATGGAATGAAATTGGTATCATTATCATGTCATAAATCACAGCAAAGTGGAGTATAAAAATGGTATCTATAGAAGGAAATTAAATCATACATGGAAATTCATAAAATAAAATATCTATATATAATGTTAAATGTAGTAAAATAATTGAAAACATCAAATATTGTTAAGAAACTTTTCAAAAGTTCCACTTTAGTGTTGTTAGATACTAACGATCCTTTAAAAATACTGAATGATAAATTGTTTTCTTAAAACAAGAAATAAACTAGGATATTTTTTTCTTTATTAAATAACTAATTTTGGAAAAATAATGGTTCATTAAAACATATTAGGAATATTACTTCAAAATGTTGGAGATGTAAAACAATTCCAGTTAATTGCTATGGCTTCTCAGGAGGATTTAAGAAAAGGGCCATAAAAAATTTTTATTTCCCTGCGAAAGAAAAATATATTGATCTAGATACATAAGTATGGAGAAAATAAAGAAAATTATTAATTATATAAGATGAATAAAGAAATATATTGGTAATAAATGAGAGAAAGAATAACCCAAATGTAAATTGTAGGTTCAGAGATATCACTTACCTTATTCTCGAATGTCTTATGCACTTGCACTTATTTTTTTCTTGAATATTTTCTCGCTCAGAATGTCCTTAGGGAACATTGTAGTGGTCATTCTGTGATACCATTATGACCAAAACGTGGAAAATAGTATTGGTAGTGGATTTAGGTAAAACATACACATTGTAAGAAAACATAGGAGGTGAGAGGATAAGGAGTGGTTATGGGTGGTATTTATAAGAGAGGATAGAGGTGTTTTTTTGCTTAATTTATCCATTTATTATTATATTAGATTAGAACTATAAATAATACTGATTTGTGTGACTAAGTATAGTAAATAGTTCATGTGATTTAAAACTAAAGGATGATTACATCATTCAAGAATCAAAAATTAATGTTCTTGGCTTAAAATATTAAATACAAATATTAACGTATTTCACTTTTCACCAAAATTCCAACTATTTAAAAAAAAACCCCAAAAATAACCTTATCTATATTTCAATGGGTATATTTAAAAAATAGACTCCATTTTATGAAAATAATATTCCCAATATGAGAAAGATGATTTCTAATAAAATTAATCATATAATTGAAAATAACCCATTTATAATATTATAACAGAGTTTATAAAAATTTGAAGAAATAATTATGGTCACATAAAACTATCTAATAATCATAAGAAAAAAATTATTTATTTATGAATATATTTTATAAATATGAAATTTTTTATATCATTTTATTATTTATAAAAATGTAAATAAACATTTCAGTATAAAAAAAATAACCACAATTATTTATATTTTAAAAAATAATTTTTCACATATTACATGATATAAATATATATTATTTGTAATTCCCTAGCCTGAGGATCCTATAAATGGTGTGTTATCATATTACATTTTCATTTGTAAAATGAAACTCATGCTGAATGACCAGTCAGTTTAGCAATCTTGGAAATCCATATTACAGACATTATAACCAAAATCAATTAGAAAATATTATATTAAAACATGATACCTAAAAAAATAAAATAAATATCATCCTTGATACTCATTCAAGGGATTACTATTCATATCAGGGTAAAAAAATAAGGGTGGACTGAAATTCTCACTAAGGGTAAGTAAAGTGGGTGAAATAATGAAACAATGAAAATCAATTAACACGGTAAGGAAAATACATGATAAGATATTCCTTTCAAATAACTAGATAAAGAATATATAACATATAATGGTCGAAATCTAAAACACATGCCACTTACACAATAAACTGTATATATAATACATCCATTTATATGTTGAGGGAAAATATCATGGATAAATACTAACTACAATATCTATGAAAGAAATTCATAAGTACATATATCTATAGCATACCTATATGGATTAATTATAAGGATATGTTAATTTCAAGGATAAATTCCTTGTTTCTAAACATTAATGTCATTAATAAAACAATCTTATTCATTCAAGGATTCATTCCAAGAATCTAATACTATGAAGGCTTCAAGGAAAGAAGAAAATATAGTCAAGGCTTCATGTCATGAATCTAAAACATTTAATGTGAATACCATAAGAAAAATGGTTTAGGGTTTTAGAAATAATCATATCCATGAAAAATGATATGGATATAAATGTAAATTTATAATGAAAATGATTAAAATAAATATATTTTCTCAATATAATGTTATCAATCATAGAAGTCAGTGATATTTCAAAGATAACCATTAAAAACATTCTTGAGAATAATAATCTTTAAACATTCCAATGTGTCCCAAACCACATTAAATCCTTTGAATCATAATCATTGAAAAGTTATAAAATTAAATAAAACATATAATTTCATGATAATAATTGGTTTTTTGAAATAACTTGAAAAAGGAAGTATATACAGACCATAAAAGTTAATTGAAACATAATAACAAATAATTCTCAATGGAAAGTAAATTTAGAAGAAATTTAATTTCTGTGACCTTCCATTGGTTTTATGGTTTCTATACTAATTTATAGTGGTTTAAAATATTTTAATAACTTAAAAAAACTAAACTATTGTTAATAATATAAAATATTATCTTCTTAATATTTTTCATTACTTGTTTATTAACAATCTTTCAAAATCATAACTATTTCGGGAAATAATTTTCTAGATTTCCCAATAATGTTTTGACCATTGATTAGTTATTAATATTAATTAGTTCATGATTTCATCATCTCCAAAATGTAAACAATTACGTCATTAATAATATATATTCATTATATATTTATTTATAGTATTCTATAATATTTGGAGATTATAAATGAAGTGAATTTTTCATGGACATTATTTGAATGCACACATGAATACAACCTTAATTTCTTTTTCTATGTTAGAAAAATGAAAACTAATTACGATATATTTACATTATAATTAAATTATTATATAAATGTTATATATGTAACATATTTTTATTTCAATAATCATTTATATATTCCATGTGTGGAATGAATGTGTAATCTCTCATTGAGGGGCGGTAGTACACACATCCTCAAATAAAATTATCATATTTAAACAAGATGGAAAGCATAAATCTATGTTTGAAATTAAAATTACAGAATAATAAATACAATATAAATAACTTATATATCAAATATAAATAGAAATTTTATAATAATGGTAACAATGATTGGTGGTTAAGGAAAAATGAGCATTCATTGATTCAAGAGGCATAAGTTCTCCATACAAAAAAACATTATTTTCATTGCCCATTAGATGTATGTGTGACTAATTTTAGGTCAATAAATTTATATAAAAAAAACCTTGTATATTAAGGATATTTTAATTGTTATATAATCAGTGAATAATAAGAATTTATGGGGTGGAGAATGGAATCAAAACTACCAATATAGAGAGAAGATTTTACCTCTTAATCTGGTAACTCCTTTTGGTTTGTAGAAAAAGTATTCCTTGTATTTATTCCTTCCCAATGGAATAATTATATGTAAAGGGGGATTTTGGGTCTATTTTTGTGGAGGTTGGATGATCCAATGTAGATTTAGGTGTGTGAGTAAGGGGTAGAGTTCTTGAATTTTAGAGTGGAATGGGAGTGGCACTCTTGTGATTACATAAAGTTATTCATTAATGGGTTTCCTAACTTAACTAATGTTCCTCAAAAATAGACAAATAATATATTAGAGGGGATTAATTTTTTATTAATACATCCACCACACAAATAATGTATTGAAGGGTATGCATGTTCGACTAAATTGAGATTTATTAAAAGCAATATAGAACCACTGAATTATTGATATGAAATATAATCTATAAAATAAAATTACCTTGTTTTTTAAATATTTATTTTAATATAAGTTCATGTGGCATGATAAAACACCACTTTAAGTCGGACCATGTTAACAACATTTGTACAATATATGGGTCAATATGTTAATTATAAAAGATAAATTGGTTAATTAATATACCTTATTTAATATTTATTCACAGATAAAAATAAATTTTATGTATATATGTAATGGCCTGGACCTCTTTGGCTCATTCCTTTGTCAAAAGAGGGTTATAAAGTGTTCTGGAGGGTAAAATGGACTTTTACCACTCTTTTCAAAATTTTGAATCTACACACTGTGTAGTGTTAGTACACGCCGTGTACCCCCTCGCCGGGTATACCCCGTGTTGAAGGTCGTGTCCTTGGCGTGTGAAATAAATGGGTACATGCCGTGTACTCTAATACTACACGTTGCGTAGTCCCTCCCTGTGTATATGTTACCATCAAATCGTGTGTTGACCAGTCAATGGCCGCGTGTCGTGGTGAATTCCGTTTTGAAACCTGTGTGGTGACCATGTGTAATGGTAGAGTACACACCGTTTACCATAAAGTACATGTCGTGTACTTTTGTTTTTCACACCTATAAAAGTATGGGTCCCCTTATCCTTTTCAACTCACCCCTCTCCATCCCTTTCCTCTGAGAAGAGATCTCCCAGGAGACTTGAAGGCACATTTTTCTTCCATAACTTCTTCGTCCGAGATCCGATTTACAATCTGTCAACGGACACGTGATCGTAACGATGAGACGGAACTTCTGAGCATGATTCTGTTGCCTTTCCTCTGGCCTTTCCTTTCCAACTTCCACCCGAGGAGGTTTTTCCTGGATTTGACAGAAGTGACGAACGCTGACAGATGTATTCTAAAGTTGATCCGGGAGAGCGTTGTTATCAGAACCTATTGAGGTAGGGATCTTACCTTCATCTCTCTCTAAATTTTTTATCATGCATGGTGGGTATCCTCTTGTTTTCATGAGAAACGGTTTAACCTTTAAACGATGATAATAACTGGTTAATGAACGGGGATGGGGAAGTTGTTTTGTTTATCTTTATATCCTATTATATTATGTTGCGAATTGAATAGGCTTATGCCTACTGAAAATCATGGTCGTTGGGGGCCTTTGCTTGAGCAATTAAATGTTTCCCTATCTTTTTAGGCTGTTTTTGAGATTGGAACTTTGTTGAATGTGGAATTTGGTTAATCATGTAAAGTTGGATGATTTAAAATCTGGAATGCTTGTGTGATCACCCTAGTTGAACAAAATGGAATAATGAACATGTGAGTGTTGGATTGGATACGTGGCATGTGATAGGGGTGTTTTGTGAGTTTTTGTGGATCGGGTGAGCATTGGGGATACGGTTGGCTTGGTTGTGGGTTGGTGTGAATGATATGTCAGTGATGGGTAGCGGGGCTGCGATAAATTGTATCAAAGGGTGATGATGTACGGTGTGATTGTGGTTATGGTGGTTGGCAGCGGGGATGTAGGCATCGGCTTGAATGTGAACGAACTATGGGTTGTGAATAATAAATAAAATGTCTAAGAGTTAATAAATGATGGGGCATGGTAATGGAATTGAAATAATAATTTAATGGGGTTGGATGGTTAATAAGAAGGGCCTTGTTGTGTTACTTATGTTTTCCTAACTTGATTTGTCGATGGCAGGGATATGTTTTATGAACGATTGATATGGTTGGTTGTGGTTGATTTCCTAGTAGTTAAGGAACTAATAAACTGATTCATTTGAAACATGAAAACTTAAATGGGGTTTTGGGATTGTTCATTGTATGCATGCTTTGTGATAGCAGTGTTGAGGCACGTGCTCTGTCTCTTTGTTAAGAAGCCATAGGATGGGATGAGTGTTTGATATATATATATATATATATATATATATATATGTATCTTTGTGTTTTGTCCTACCTCACCCATGTTGAGAACTTAGTGCCGACCACTCCCATTTCATGGGAGAGGGTGTTTTTCTCATAGTTACTATCTTCTTCCTGCTCCTTCTTCCCTAGGATGTGATGGCTTGAGGTGAACTTACACCCAAGACTATTCGGGTAGGTTTCGATTGGGGTAGGTTTGTCCCAAGACTCTTCGGGTAGGTTTTCCCATGAATCTTCACGATGAGGCCCAAGTGTCTTCAGGCGAGAGTTCTATTACTATTAATGTTTCCCAAGAATCATTGGGATGAGGCCCAGGTGTGTGCGGGCGGGATACGTGGTTATGAGGCCCAGGTGTGTCCGGGCGGGATACGTGGTTGTGAGGCCCAGGTGTGTGCGGGTGGGATACGTGGTTGTGAGGCCCAGGTGTGTGTGGCTGGGATACGTGGTTGTGAGGCCCAGGTGTGTGCGGGATGGATGTGCGGTTATTGAGGCCCAGGTGTGTGCGGGCGGGAAGAGTGTGGCAGCATCAGGATGTTCTCCATTATGAAGAATAGGTAACTAATGGGAAATGGTGTGGGGTACACATTACAGTTGTTCTTATATACTACTACTTATTCTGATTGTGTTTGGTGAGTGTGGCTGGTGAGTTTGGGTGGAGAGAACTCCTTTCTAGGTTTCTTCTATTGTTATGACGGGACATTAGGATGTCTCCCCACTTGTGCACGAGAGATTTAGGTGTCCCTACTGACTATACTTGTATTCACACCCTAAGATTACTTTCAGGATTCCAGGAGGACTACCAGGGCCATTCGGGACCCTACTAGTCGGGGTTAGTTGGAGTAGTTGCAGTTGATGTACTTTTGTTTCTTTTGGTATTGTACTTTTGAGATTTCTTGTACTTGTACCATGTTTCAGAACTATTTAAACATGCATGTGGGATTAATTTCAGTTTATTTCTATACACTTGTTCTTTTCCATTTTGGTGGTTGACTCATCCTATTTCCCGATCATAAATAATAAAATGGGTAATTCCTCCCATATGTGTGAAAACGCATACCCTTGGTGCTAGTCGCCACCCCGGGGCCTTCTGGAGGCAGGACTCGGGGGTCATTATCTCCCTTTCACCATTGACAGCTCAGAGGGGAATCTTTGGTGTGTGGGGGTCGTGACAGAATGGTATCATAGATGATGGTTAAGAGATAGGATGGAGTTTGGAGTTAGGCATAGTGATGATTGCATGGGATGGAAGGGCAATAATGTTGGTTAATCATGGTGTGTGACATAGATTAGGGAAGACTGGCTAAGACACGATATTTTAGGTCCCCGGTGATCTGATTCAAGGACTCTGAGCCTACCGAATGACCAAGTGAGACTAAATTGATTGCAGGGTAGAGACCCTAGGGTTGGTAAATTCATCATCATGATTGTGTTTTACTTCATTTGGGTGTTCTGGGAAAGAAATTGAATAAAATGATAAAATGAAACCTTGAGAAATTTCCGTACTACTTGGGATTAGGTGATCTTTGTTTACCGTACAACTATGGCACATGGATGTCGTCCCTGGGTGACTCAGACAGCTGAGGCCTGGCAGATTTAGGTGTTCAATATGTTGAGGATTGATCGAGCAGATGAATATAGCCAGTGGTAGAAGACTCTACGTTCTTTCCAGTGGAAAATCCTCAAGAAGTACGAGGGCGGTACTTCAGATACAGAGACGGAGGGGTGGATTGAGGAGCTAGGGATCGCTTTTACCTTAATTCATGCACTGAGGCAGTACTGGGGTCCCCTAGCAGTCAGTCAGCTGAGAGGTGCAGCACGACAGTGGTGGACGCTCTACCTTGGAGAGAGGATAGAGGCATAGGTTCCATGGTCTGACATTGAGAATGAATTCAGAGAGGAATTCCTTTCTTCCATGATCAAGGCGGAGAATCAGCAGGAGTTACTCTCCCTTCAGCAGGGGAGTATGTCAGTATGAGAGTTGGTGATCAAGTTCAATGATCTCCTACGCTTTGCTCCGTATCTCTTTTCGGATGAGGAGTCGTGGGAATGACGTTTGGAGGAGGTGCTTCGTCCTTCGCTCTAGTATGTTGTCACCCCCTTCACCCTTCCGACGTACTTGGCAGTACAGAAGAAGGCAGAGGTTGTAGGGAGGATGCACTCGCTGGAAGGTGCACCACGTGAGGGGATCCAGCCGGGCTCATCGAAGGGGAAGGCAGTTAGTAGCAGGTCTCCTGCGATGGGACCTTCCAGGTTCAGGCCAGTGGGGAGTAGGCCCCTGCAGTTCCAGTTTAGATCTTCAGGTCCTCGTCTATTTTTGATGAGCCCAATACCGAATTGTTTTTATTGTGGATGTTTCGAGAACATTCAGAGTTGGTTCCCGATTCGAGCTCAGTACGGTGGAGGTGGGAAGGTTCAACGCCCTCCTCAGCAGCACCAGTTTTCGGAGAGTCCCTTCCAGCACCAGCGGGACCCTGCTCCTCTAAGGGCAGACTTTGCAGGAGGAGGCCGAACATAGGGTGCTCTTCCGGGACCTCGACCAGGACATGGACGAGGAGGTGGTCGACAACAGAGAGGTAGAGGAGCTGGGCATGGACTGTTTCACGCAGCAGAGGTGGCAGCTCCAGCATGACTAGAGGTGGTGAGAGGTACAATTTTTTTGTTCAGCACTCTTGTTTCAGCTTTTTTTGATTCGGGAGCTTCGCACTCCTTTTTTTCACCTGGTCTTGCCCATGCTTTGGGACTATATGCAGAGAGACTTTCCATACCCCTGGTACTGAGTACACTAGTTGGAGGCCAGACTAGCGTATCATGTGTTTTCCGGGGATGTGGGATGACGTTTGGACCACATCGATCTTGTGGGGATCTTCTTTTGCTACAGATGCACTCGTACAATGTCATCTTAGGCATCGACTGGTTGTTTTCTGTTAGTGCCTTTATCTAATACTTCTGAAGAAGAGCCTTGTTCTCCGATGTGGATGGGAAACATGTAGCTTTTGTTGGCAAGAGGAGATATCATGTGGGAATTCATAGTGTGGAGCCTCTCATTTCCTTGTTAGGTGGGTTATTAGTAGTTCCAGCTGATACAAAGATGATGGATGTCCTAGAGTTTGTGGGGGAATTCCTCGATGTTTTTTCCGAGGAGGTTGTGACTCTACCCCCCCTATGTGACATTGAGATTGGGATAGACATACAACTTGGTTCCCATCCGATTTTGATGGCCCCTTATCGGATGGCACCTTCGGAGTTGTGGGAGTAGCGGATTCAGATTGATGATCTGATGGAGAAGGGTTTTGTTCGACCCAGTGTGTCGCCATGGGGTGCTTCAGTTTTGTTCGTGAAGAAGGCAGATGGTGGTCTCATGTTATGCATAGACTACCAAATGTTGAATCAGGTAACAGTCAAGAACTGTTACCCCCCTTCCAAGGATAGATGATATCTTTGAACAACTAAGGGGAGCGGGCTGGTTTTCTAAGATTGATCTACAATCTGGATGTCATGAGCTGAGGGTAAAGGACAGTGACATCTCGAAGACGGCTTTCTGGTGCAGGTATGGGCACTTCGAGTTTGTAGTGATGCCGTTTGGAGTTACAAATGCACCGGCTGTGTTCATGGGACATATGAACATTGTATTCCAAGAGTTTCTGGATCAGTTCATCGTTGTGTTTATCGATGACATCCTGATCTACTCAAGATTAGAGGAAGATCACGTTGAGCATCTCAGGGCAGTCTTGGATGTCCTTCGACACCACTAGCTTTACAGGATATTTACAAAGTGAATGTTCTTGACACAAGAAGTACACTTACTTGGGAACGTAGTGTCTCGGCATGGAGTGTTAGTAGACCCATCGAAGGTGGAGGCATTTTTTTCTTGGGCAGCACCCAAGAGCATGGCAGAAGTTTGTAGTTTATCGGGGTTGGCAGGTTACTATCAGAGGTTCTTTTCAGACATCTCTCGAGTTGCTGCTCCATTGACAGCTTTGACTAGGAAGAACTAGGTCATCTTATTGAGTGAGAAGTGCAAGGAAGCTTTCGACTACCTGAATGAGAAGTTGGTCAGTCCTCTAGTTCTCAGGTTTCCAGAGGAAGGGTTGTTTTATGCGGTGTTTTGTGATTCTTTTGGCCTTGGTCTGGGGTGCGTGATAATACAGAAGAAGGGTGTGATCTGTTATGGGTCTAGGAAGTTTCACCCTCACGAGCGTAACTATGCCACCCATGACCTGAAGCTTGTAGAATTAGTGTTCTCTCTAATATTGTGGCGAAATTACCTCTTTGGGGAACTCTTTGTGGTTTTCTCAGATCACAATAGTATGCGTTATAACTACTCTCAACATGACCTGAACATAAGACAGTGGATATGGGTCGAGTTCCTCCAAGACTATAACTTCAAGATATCTTACACTGAAGGTAAGGGAAACGTTTTGGCTGATTCCCTGAGCATGAAGTCACATAAGTAAGTGGTTCAGGAATCCGCTGATGCATGGAAAGCGATGGGAGAGTTGGCCACCTTGCACTTGGATGCCAGAGTAGAATGTGTTAGAGTATGTTTGTTTTAGATTATGGTGCAGTCCTCCTTGTTGCAGCAAGTGGAAGATTCTCAATGGGGGGACTCTGAGGCAGAAGTGATGTGGGATCATGTCGATCAGGGAAACTCTCCAGAAGGATGGTTAGAGGACAGCCAACATCAGATGCTTTTCCATCAAAGGTTGTTTATTATAGAGGCGATGCATGAGGGAGTTCTCCGTGAGTTCCATAGCTCAGCCTTGGAGGTACATCCCGGAGTTTCAAAAATGTACTGAAGCCTGAGGGGACAGTTTGGTGTCCTGGGGTGAAACGAGTAGTGGTAGAGTTTGTGGCTAAATTCCTAGTGTGTCATCAAGTGATGGCTGAACACCATGTTCCCAGTGGTTTGCAGCATCCATTAGATGTCCCTGAGTGGAAGTGGGATGAAATCTCGATGGACTTCGTCACAGGACTACCTAGTGCTTAGGGATGTTATGATGATATCTTGGTGGTGGTGGATCGTCTGACAAAATCATCTCACTTCTTAGCAATTAAGGAGTCGAGCGTGGTGAGTACCTTATCTTAGAGGTACGTAGACGAGGTGGTGTGTTTGCATTGAGTTCCTAAGACTATCGTCTTAGACCGGGAAACTTGGTTTACCAGACGAGTCTGGAGGGGGTTAGAGCATGCTTTTGTCACCCAGCTACAACTTAGCACTGCTTTCCACCCCTAGACCGACAGGCAAACAGAGCGGACTATCCAGACGTTGGAGGACATGCTGCGAGCATGCATTCTAGATTTCGGAGGATCATGGGTACGACACTTGCCTTTAGTAGAGTTTTCCTACAACAACTACATGCACTCTACTATTGGCATGGCACCATTTGAGGCTTTGTATGGAAGACCATTTCATTCAACCATTTGTTGGGTAGAGGTTGGTGAGACAGGTGCTCTTGGGCTAGAGGTAGTGCAGAGCACCACAGAGAAAGTCCAGTTTGTATGTGAGAGGATGACAGTGTCTCAGGAACAACAGAATTCTTATGATTATCGTCATAGGATGCCCTTAGAGTTCGAGGTGGGAGATCATGTGTTCTTGAAGGTTTCCACTCGACGGGGGCAGCAGAGGTTTGGGAAAGGGAGCAAGCTCTCACCTAGTTTCATCATACCTTTTGAGGTGCTGAGGCGAGTCGGCGAGGTGGTATATCATCTATCCCTACCACCTCAATTAGATAAGGTTCATGAAGTCTTCCACGTCTCCCAGCTACGTCAATACTTACATGAAGACTCTCACATTATCGACTGGGGAGAGTTAGAAATGGGAGACGACAGGACCTTCGAGGAATGACCAGTCATAATCGAGGATCATAAATAGAAGGTACTCTGTGGAAGAACCATTCCCTTGGTTCGTGTGTTTTGGAGGCATGGCGGCCTCGAGGAGAGCACTTGGGAGAGGGAGGCACAGATGCATGCTCATTACCCTGAGTTGTTTTGACTTGTGTTTTCTTTGTTCCTCTAATATTTTTTTTATACTTTGTACCTTTGATATATGGATTTCTTGGCTTTTCGGTTGTGAGAAATTTTGTTTCCTTGTTCCCTAGAAGTGTGTAACATGTCCGGATGTGTGGGAAAAAGGGAAAAACCTGAACCTTAATCAAGACTCATTAATGCGAATGCTATTGAACCCATTCGAGTGAGTCTTTTCTACCTAAAGCGGATAATATCACGACATAAGGAGAAGGAATTTCCCCAAACCACATTTTCGGGCAGTGTGTTGGTTGTGTGGTGTTGGGGGTAGTGAAAGTTGAAAATACTAATTTATGAAAGTGGGAAGACCCAATTCATAATCGAGACGCATTAATGTCAATGAGATTAAACCAGTGAAAGAAATTTAATGCCGCCTAAAGTGGATAATATCTCGACATAAGAGAATGAATTCCTAACACATATGAATTAGGGTTGTTGAATAGGTTCTTGTTATAAAGAGGGCCCTAAGAGGTATCTTGTTAGGTTCCTCTGGGTTGGATTTTGAATTCTCGGGGACGAGAATGTTTTAAGAGGTATCTGATGTAATGGCCCGGACCTCTCCGGCCCATTCCTTTGTCAAAAGATGGTCATAAAGTCTTCTAGAGGGTAAACTGGACATTTCCCACACTTTTCAGAATTTTGAAACTAGAAGCTGTGTAGTGTGAGTACACGCCGTGTTCCCCCTTGTCGGGTATACACCATGTTGAAGGCCGTGTCCTTGCCATGAGAAATAAATTGGTAAATTCTGTGTACCCCAATACTACACGCCGGGTAGTCCCTCCCCGCGTATGCGTTACCTTCAAACTGTGTGTTGACTAGTCAACGACCACGTGCTGCGGTGAAGGCCGTGGTGGAAGCCACGTGGTGACCATGTGAAATGGATGATTACACACCATGTACCATAATTTACACACCGTGTACTATTTTTTTCACTCTAATAAAAGTAGGGGTACCCTCCTCCTTTTTAACTCACCCCTCTTATTCCCTTTCCTCTGAGTAGAGCACTCCCAAGATACTTGAAGGCTCATTGTTCTTCCATAACTTCTTCGTCCGAGCTCCGATTTACGATCCGTTAGTGGCCAAGGGATCGTAACGACGAGACGAAACTTCTGAGCCTAAATACATTGCCTTTCTTTCGTCCTTTCCTTTCCAACTTCCACCCGAGGAGTTTATTCCGGGATTTGACAGAAATGACGGACGCCGATGTACATCTTCTAATATAGATCCGGGAGAGCGTTGTTATCAGAACCTGTTGAGGTAGGTATCTTACCTTCGTCTATCTCAAAATTGTGCATCATGCGGGTTGGGTATCATCTTGTTTCCATGAGAAACGGTTGAACCATTAAACGAAGATAATAACTGGTTAAAGAACAGGGATGGTGAAGTTGTTTTGTTAATCTTTATATCCTGTGATATTATGTTGTGAATTGAATAGGCTTATGCCTACTGAAAATCACGGTCGTTGGGGGCCTTTACTTGTGCAATTAAATGTTGGCCTATCTTTTTAGACCATTTTTTTTGAATGGTACTTTTTTGAATGTGGAATTCGGTTAATCACATAAATTTGGCTGATTTAAAATCTGGAACACTTGTGTGATCACCCCGATATAAAAAATGGAATAATGAACATGTGGGTTTTGGTTTGGATACGTGGCATGTGATGGGGGTGTTTTGTGGGTTGTTGTGGATTAGGTGAGTAGCGGGGATGCACTTGGCTTGGTTGTGGGTTGGTGTGAATGCTATGTTAGTGATGGGAAGCGGGGCTATGATAAATGGTAACAAAGGATAATGATGTACGGTGTGATTATGGTTATGGTGGTTGGAAGCGGTGCAGCAGGGATGGGCTTGAATGTGAACGAACTATGGGTTGTGAATAATAAATAAAAATAGGAATAGTTAATAAATTATGCGGCATGTAATGGAATGGAAATAACAATTTAATGGGGTTGGATGGTTAATAAGGAGGACCTTGTTTTGTTGCTTATGTTTTCCAAACATGATTTGTGGATGGAAGAGATATGTCTAACCAATGATTGATATGGTTGGTTTTGGTTGATTTCCTAGTATTTAAGGAACTAATAAACTGATTCTATTGAAATATGAAAACATAAATAGGGTTTTGGGATTGTTCGGTGTATGCATGATTTGTGAGAACTGTGCTAAGGCACGTGCTCCGTCTCTCTATTTAGAAGCCATATGTTGGGTTGTGTGTTTGATAAATATATATATATATATTTGTATATTTGTGTTTTGTCGAACCTCACCCATGTTGAGCACTTAGTGCCGAACACTCCCATTTCATGGGAGAGGTTGTTTTCCAATATTTACTAGATCCTTCCTACTCCTTCTTCCCTAGGCTGTGATGGATTGAGGCGACCTTACACCCAAGAATCTTTGGGTAGGTTTTGATTAGGGTAGGTTTGGCCCAAGACACTTCGGGCAGGTTTTCCCAAGAATCTTTGGGATGAGGCCCAGGTGTCTTCAGGAAGGACTTATATTACTATTACTGTTTCCCAAGAAGATTCGGGATGAGGCCCAGGTGTGTGCGGGCGGGATACGTTGTTGTGAGGCCCAGGTCTGCGGTTGGGATACGTGGTTGTGAGGCCCAGGTGTGTGCGGGCGGGATACGGGGTTGTGAGGCCCAGGTGTGTGCGGGCGGGATACGGGGTTGTGAGGCCTAGGTGTGTGCGGGCGGGATACGTGGTTGTGAGGCCCGGGTGTGTGCGGGCGGGATGTGCGGTTATTGAGGCCCAGGTGTGTGTGGGCTAGAAGAGTGTAGTAGCGTCAGGACGTTCTTTGTTAGGAAGTGCAGCTAACTAATGGGAAATGGTGTGGGGTACCCAATATTCTTGTTCTTATATACTACTACTTGTAGTGATTATGTTTGGTGAGTGTGGAAAGTGAAGTTTGGTGGATAGAATGCCTTTCTAGGTGTCTTCTATTGTTCTCACAGGACATTAGGATGTCTCCCCACATGTTCATGAGTGCTTTAGGTTTCCCTAATGAGTATACTTGTATACTCACTCTTCGTTTACTTTCAGGTTTCCAGGAGGACTACCAGGGTTGTGTGGGACCCTACTAGTCGGGACAGTTGGAGTCGTTGCAGTTGTTGTACTTTTCTTTCTTTTGGTATTGTTCTTTTGAGCTTTCTTATACTTGTACATTGTTTCAGAACTATTTAAACATGCATTGGGATTGGTTTGGATTTATTTCTATAAACATGTTCTTTTTCATTTTGGTGGTTCACTCATCCTATTTACCGATCTTAAATAATAAAAATGGTAATGCCTCTCATATTTGTCAAAACTCTTACCTTTGGTGCTAGTCGCCACCCTGGGGCATACTAGAGGCCGGACTCGGGGGTCATTATCTCCCTTTCACCATTGCCAGCTCATAAGGGGCATCTTTGGTGGGAGGGGGTCGTGACAGTATACAATTTTCAGAAATTTTCAATCATTTGATGAAATTTCATTTATTGTAAAATAAAAATAATGTCAATTTAGATATTGTTTATTTAATGTTATTTTTAAAATATAATTATAATATTTTATTTCAAATTTATTTGGTTTGATGATGTGTAATATGATATATTATTCTCATATAATAAATTAATATAATAATACAATCCTTTATCTTTCCTTTTTATAATTATAGTTTCATTTATTTTAATTAATTATTAACTATATAATCAATACATTGGAGTTATTTAGGAATTATAAGTATCTAATTAGTCTATAAAAAATATTTCTAAATTAATATGATATCAATAACCCATATATATTTCAAAATATTATCTATTACTAAAAAAAGCTGTATTTTACATATATCAATGTTTTAAAAATTATAAGGGTAATAATAGTCCCTTTTTAACCTTTTCCTTAACATGTAATATGGGATAAATTCCTTTTAATAATATCCCAATAATCAATAAATTTCTAAAATAATGATGATATGGTCTAATTATTAATAGTAAATGGATTTGGATAAGTTTCTGGTCATTTTGGTCCTTCAAATTATGGTTTATTACCTTATTATGCTTAATTTTACATAAATCTCCATAAATAATTATAATAACTTTCACTGATATATTTGATAAAAATTTATTTTGATCTTCTTAGACCACACATATTGTACTGATATATGATGTTTCTATTTTTAAAAATTCATATCATAGAAGTGGGATAATTAAAATTAACACTAATCCCACAGACGTGGTGAGAATGCATGTTTTAAAGTAAAAACATTCAAAAGACAAATAAGTTTTAATATAAAAATTAATTATAATGATGATTCTAATGAACTATATTGGATTAATATATTCTTAATTGATATATTTTAACTTTAAAAACCCGCATAAAATATAATTTTACTATAGTTATTATTTAAATGAAAAGGATGATTTTTACTATTTTTTTGTAATTATAATTATTCATCAAAAAATGATGTTTCTTAAAATAATTCTCAAAAATTAATTGTATAATAATATTGGTATTAAGAATTAAAATATGATGTTTATTTATTACGTTAACATGAAAAAATGTTTTTACATTTTGTTTTAAAATTGGTACTCTATTAAAAGGATAATAAACTGTGTATTTTGTGTAATGGATGTTAATTTACTATCTTGTGTAGAATATGTTTATTTTTGTGTTGCGTATAATTATTGAAAAAATAATATTTGTTATTATAACATGAATTTATTATAATGTCTCGGTTGTTACATTCTCCCTAGTTTAAATTTATTCCTCACAATTTAAACTTGATATCAGTAATCAGGCGATTGATATGTTAAAATAAACTCTTTACAGAAACCCAAATCATAAATAAGTTTAACAACACATTCTCATAATATGTGGGAACAAATTATATAATGGTTACTTAACTAGGATCTATAGTAGTACATCATTGGTGGAAAATGGAAACATTGATACATAAGAAAAATATAACAATCAACTTCTAATAGAGAGTGCTCTAGAACAGGTTTAGGATAAAGATAACAAGAAGAAATCCATTAATATGTTATGATCTAAGAGGCTATTTTATTCATCAAAAATTATGTTACATGGAAATTTATTTCCATTCAAGATCATTTTCCCTTGATTTAAATAATTCATTCACTCTCTTATAATATATTTAAATATAATTACTCAATACATTACTATAATAACCATATTATCCTTTGGTTGTGCCTTTAAGAATTTATACATCATATCATAGAAAAAATTCAACATATAGGGATTTAATATATCAATCTCTAAAACCACATCTAAATTGAAACATTAACCATTTTATAAATGGATATCCATTCCAAAATATTATGATCCTACACTTTAGAACAATTTCTATAATAGTTATAGGTATCCAGTTTAAATTATCATCATGAATAATCTCTTTGTCCAAAATTAACTCAATATTAAGGGAATATTAAGGAAACTGACTCCCTCAACCGTGTGCTTTACAAAAAATTTAACATTATACAAAATAACTTTTCATGGTACTATTCAACATATGATCTCAAATAATTAATGAAAAATTACTATAGTATAATCCTTATTTATTTTATAAATCATATGACCATAAAATCATCAATAAAATATTTTTACAACCTCTTTATTAATTAAAAATATATAAATACAATAATAATTAAAAATTAGTTTGTTAATAACATATTTCTGAACTTGATCTGTTCTCTTCTTCTAGAGTTTGTTCACATAGTCCTTGGGGATCTCATATTCATATTGTCTTATTTCTATACTATTTAAAAATTGAAAATTTGAAAAAAAATCTTTCCCATGCCATCCTGTTCATGGTGGTCTTTTTATCCACCCATGATGCAATCTACATTTTCTTTTAATGAGGATCCATGTTGTTTCCTTCAAAAAGTATCACATGTTGTTGAATTCTTCATTCCCTTTTTTAATTTATCAATATTATTGTCTACCACCCTATTCATATGTTTCCTCCCATTAATCTATAATATTTTGGGAATTATTTCTCATTCATAATATCACATAAAATAATTTCATAATTTGTTGAAAAGGTATGAGTCACTAGTTCCCTTCAACAGCTTGAGTTAATTACTTCAAATAATTTTTAAATCTTGAATTCCATGTTATATTTTAAATCAGTAGTATACTCTACTAACCAGGTGATGGTGTCTTCATACTCTGCAACACATTCTTCATCCACATTCTTTAATATAACCAAATTAATCTATATCATAATTTGTTTATCAGGGGGGAAGTATTTTTTGATGAATTTATACAAAAGATATTTTCAATATAAATTTCATATCTCTTCTATTTCCATTGTATTTAGGATCAATGACCACCACTGACCGACATCATCTCTGAGACAATACGATACAAGTGAATCTTTTTCTTTTTCACCACATTCCAACTATTAAAATATCTTATCCTTTTACATAACCCATTTCACAGATGTAATTAGATTAGTATTCAAACTAAATAATTGGAACTGATATTGCATAATGTGATCCAACCTAGGAGAGTCTCATTTTGGAACACGTTTCTCCATCTCATAAAGGCTACATTTCATACTATGAATAATCATTGCTATTATTTCCACTACATTTTTAGTTCCAATACAAAATCAGTATCCTTAGTAGGGAAATATATATTACATATGTACTGATACCATTTTTCCTTCCATGATCTATTTCTAAAAAACACCATATTCTAGATTAGATTATAAAATTACTATCATTGATTAACTCTAAAAATATTGTAAAATATATTATGATATATAAAAATAGATAATATTGTAAACATAAGAATAGACTATTTGGTAATATATTCACTTATAAATAATTCTTAATGATATATAAATATAATGTGTACTATCCTAAGACTATCCCTTAGGAGTGTCAATCCCAGTGCACAATAATCCCCATTGTCGTGTCCTAGGTTTCCTTGTGTGAGGCACAAAACACCTTTTAGATGATATTACAGCTAGTAATATCTATACTAGAACCTTGTCCAATTTTATTATCGTGATTGAGATATATTCCTTGAAATTCCCACATAATCCCTACCTTACCAAAATGCTAGGATTCTCTTTTATACTTATCGTCAAAGTAAATCTTAGTTTTATATTTTCTAATCTATGCTATATAAATTGAGTTTCCAAGGCTATTACTAAACATCCTTTGATACCAACTATAAATCCCCAAACCAATAATTTTAGATCTAGTGCTTCATCTTATTACATTTCCATGTTTAATAGGAAAAAATCCTAAAGGATTGTTGTGATTATTAGTTTTAGAATGCTAGGTTACAAACATCGTACCCCAAATATATTGGGAAATAAAAAATAAAAAATGATACATAATATAATCAAATAAATAACATTCGTGGATCTCATTGAAATTATTCGTATTAATAACATAGGTAAATAAAATATATTGATGGTGAGATCAAATATTCATTGAGGGTATGTATTGCATAATCAATAATGAAAGAATGACATTAAATCAACATAAAAGGGTAAATGAATTATAACATATACAATTGAAATAAATAGATAAGTAAAAATGAATATATAATGGTAAGAATCTGAAACACATTCCACTTAATAAATGATCATGTAATAGAATACACCCATAAATATATTGATAGAAAAACCCTTGAAAATATAATAACTGAAATACAATTGATATAAATTCATAGCTATAGATATTTATAATATACCCATGAGGCATCAAGGAATGGATATATTAATTTCATTACTGAATTCCAAAAATCTAAAAAATTCAATGATTCATTATAATAATCAAATACATTCATGTATACCTTCTAATAATCTAAGTCATTCATGGATTCAATCAAAAAATCTAATACCGTAAAGGCTTCATGCCCAGAATCCAATACTTTTTAAGTTAACATCATATAGAGAATGTTATATGGTTTAAGAAATACTCATATCCATGAAAAATGAAATATATATTTAAGTAAATTTCATATTAAATTTTTTAAAAAAAATGTTATTGTGTCAAAATAATTTTAACAATCAAAAAAGGAAGTGATATTGAAAAGATAACCATTAAGATCATTCTTGAGGATAATAATCATAAAACATTACAATGTGTCCTATACCACATATCAACATTTGAATTATAATATCTATAATTTTAAGACATTAAATAAAATTATAAAGTCATGATAATAATAGTATTCAATATATTACGTTTAAAAAGAATTATATACAACACAAAAAAGTGAATTGACACATAATAACAAATAAGTCTCAATGGAATCTTAAGTGAGATGAAATTACTATACCTTGACCTTACATTTATTATGTGGCTTATACCCTCTTGTAAATTGGTTTAATATATCTTAATAACTATAAAAGAACTATAATAGGGATAATAATATCATGCATTGACTTCATATAAAATTTTATTACCTTTTTATTAACACTCTTTCATTATTTTAACTATTTATTGTGTTAATTTCCTAGTTTTCTCGTGTTTGTTTTGAATTGAGATTTGATATTCCTATTAATTAGATCATGATTTAAAAATATAAACTAATTTAAAACATGAATTAATTGTTATATTTTTTGAGTATATATTTATTTCTTTTGGTACATAATATTTGGATATTATAATTGAATTTCACCATTCATGGAAATAGTAGGTCGTACATACGCATAAATTCAACATTCATTAAATTTTTTATTTTTAGAATGAATGTTAAATAATAAATATTTATATAATAATTTCAGTATATGTTATATGGTATATATGATATATAGATTTATTACAACCATCTTTTATATGTTCTATGTATGGCATCAATGTGTCATATCGCTTTGAGGTGCTAGTAGTCCACACTTCCCTAAACAAAATTATCGTATTTATAAAAGAAGAAATGAATAATTAAATTCTATAAATAAATCATAAATAAGAATTATGATTTATAAATATTATATATACCATATATATAAATATTTTCCATCATTATGTCCTCCATGATTGGTGCTACAGTAAAAATGAACAATTATCATTTTCTGAGATAATAGTTCATCGTACATAGAAACAGTATGTTAATTACTCATTAGATGGTGGTGTATCTATGTGTTGGTAGAGATATTTACATAAAATATTCCAGTATATTTATGATACATATAAATATATAAAAGAGTAAAATAAATTGATTTTAGGGGTGGATAATGGAATTGAAACTTGAGATCTTGGGAGAAGATGTTATCTCTTAATCGGGTAACTCCATATGGTTTTTACCAAAAAGCATATTTGGATATATTTCTACATTATTATAGGATTATATTTTTAGGGGAGGGATTTTGGGACTTTTTTTGATAAATTTGGATGACTTAATGTGTCTTGATGGGTGTGACGAAGGGGTAAAGTCCATGTCATTCTATTATGGTGGGGGAGTTTCACTCTTGTAAATAACAAAAGGTACTCATTATTTAGTGGTTTACCTTAACTAATGCACCCATAAAATTGAAATATAATGTATTTAATGGTATTGTTGGTCTATTTAATCCTTAATCTCACAAAAATATGTGAATTTTAATAATTTGATATCTTACCCTGTAAGATTCCTCTATTTTATCATTTTTGTATTTATTAATGAATCTAGTTTTATAATAAAATTAATTTGATAATCAAGACTAAACTAAAGTGATATTTATTAGAAAATAATTATCCATATAATTATTAATATGATAACTAATTTATAAAATTAATTTTTTTGTTTTTAGAAAGTTAATTTTTAAACAATTGCATGTGATGTGCTAAAACACTAATTTAACTCATACAATGTAAAAAAAATTAATAATCCAGTTAATATTTTTAATTATAAAAGATAAATTTTACATTAATATATCATATTTAATATTTATAAACACTTAAAAATCACTTAGAATATTATATAATGTTTTTAATTTTAAATCATTTAATAGAAATTCATTTATTTTAAAATAACAATAATGTCAATTTTGACATTATTTAATTAATGCTAATTTTAAAATATGAATATAGTATTATAATTAAAATATGATAGGTTTACATATGATAAAGATGATATATTCAGTTGAAAAAACATATAATTTCAATAATCTGTCCAATTAACAACAAATTTTATATTTATATTGTCATTTCTTTTTGCTAATAATTAACTAAATAATTACGACATCAGAATTTCTAACCATGTGGGGATATGTTCAAATTTTTGGAATCCAATGGATTTTTGACAAGATTCCGTGTCCTTTTTATTATTAATAATATATTTCATTCCCTAATTAAGCATAATTTTACCTTAGTCATCATAATTTATTTTAATCACATTGAATATAGTTTTCTGTGAAATATTAATTTGATCTTATTAATGAAAAATATTGTATTGATTATAAATGTGTATGTTCTATTTTCAAAATTAAAATCATAGATGTCAAAAAATTAATACTAATGTTAATCCCACACATGTATTGAGAAGGCATTTTTGTAACGAGTCCCTTAACAGAATGGATACTGTATTTATTAATTAAAAAATGCTACTGAAGCCAATAGTGAAGGATATTCATAAAATCTGACGAAATATCTCAAAGGCCTTCATTTTTTATTATTTATTATAATCTACCATTCATGGGTGAGGTTTAACCCTTACAAATCCCGATGTCTTAGATATAATAACATGACCCATAGGTCTTAGAGTGAATCACCCATACCAATCATCTTGGAACTACTCCTCCCCAGCATATATCTTCTGACCAAGTGATATTCACACTAACACGAATATTATTAAGCCCATATGCAAACATTTTGGCCTCTAAAATGACATTTTGGACAATGAAGTTGAGGAATATAAGGGTATTAATGCACTCCATCTATTTAACTACAAGTAACCATGAAATAATCAATTCACCATTTATGATGGTCGTTAGAAAAGTGGAAGAGTCACTTTCCAACCAGTGATTAGTCCATCCTTTCATTTTTTTCATACAAAATAGAATGAATAATTTAAGCCATCTCCTCTTAAAGTGAATAAGTTTATCCATATGAACAATAAAACACAGACCATTACATTGTCCTCGTGATCCTAAAAGATACCTCCGCATCCTGAGGGTTTGGGAAAACCTTTTGTAATGACCAACTCAGTCTCATTGGATTTAGAGCACAATGAGTCAACACTTGGACTTAAGTTACATCCCCAAGGTGCCAAAGGATGGATATAAATTCGGATGTGTTTAAAATACATGTGGGGGAGGATTTACCCCTTTTAAATAAACAAAAAAACCAACAAACCATTTACCAAATGATGCATGAACAAAAGAAATACTACCAAGAATCATCATGTATCATAAAACCATATCAAAGTGTGCCACATTAGAAGAACAAACACGAATCAAAGTAAACAACAGAAAAAAAATTCAAGACTCTCAAAAGACCCTAATACTTCATTCTCCATAATCTCTAAGCTCAATAATCACCAAACAGCTAATATAACACGAGGTAGAGCTAAAAACGTTGAAAAATTTACCTTTTCCCTGTCTTAGATGATACCATTTACAAAAGAACCAAAGTAACAATTCAAGGGTGATTAAAAAACTCAGTTGTTTTCCAACAATTAATTACCTACTCATTCCAATTGGATACCATGGTTTACCACATTATATTAAATAGTTTATATAATTTAATTTATGAAATATAGTTCATAAAAATATAAACAACTTCCAAAAACCATTTTCAACCATGTGAAATCTAAAAAAAGAAACAATTTTCAAGGAAATTTATTTTTTACAAAAAAAATTCTAATTCAATGATTTAAAAACATTTTTTCTTATCATTTTTCATATTCATTATGTAGTTCACAAGACACATACACTTGATCGCTTCATTTGACAGTTCCATACTCAGGAGTGGTCTCTCGTCCAATTACCATGTGATCCAATGACACATGCCCCCAATCTAGGGTCACCTAAATTATACCCTAATGGTAATCATCCCTTGTTAATATCCCATTAATAATAAACACAGACCATATAATTTATAGAAAAAATTTCCACTACAAAAAAATTACTTTAATAAAACTGAACTTTTATTGAATACCAAATCATAACTAATTTGAAGAAATAGTTAATTTCATTAAAAACTACCATTTTATTGAAACAAAATTTATTTATGTGGCAACAATCCAGAAAAATACAATTTTTAAAATCCAATTTTTAAAATAAAGAACCAAATAAATCATTAAAAATAAAAAAGTTTCTTGATTTTACAACCATCACACAAAAAGGTTTCCAACAAGTTTTCAGAAAGAAAATGACAATAAATTCAACCCCTCACATACCATTTTATGTATTAAAATCAGTTCCACAAATTTAAGTCAAGAAAGAAACCATCTACATCGATGATTTTGAAAGAAGCCCCAACGAACGAAGAACGCACTAGAAAATGTTGTCGATTATCCATGAATCTGCCCGAGATCTCTTCACCTTGAAAGCTCCAAAAAAACTATAATCATATATGGAATACACAAACCTATATCTATAGATAATTTTTATAGATCTATGAATCCTGGACAATATTAGAAGTAGATCTATGTATATCTAATAAACAAATCAAGAACGATGATGAACGATTACCTACCTCAAGAATCCAAATTTGATTCACCAAGGAAAGACTTAGGATCACCTCAGAATTTATGGTGGAACCATCATAGATCACAGTATATGTAAACTCTCTTAATACGGCTTCATATGAGAGAAGATGAGTCACTTAAAGAAAAAAATGTATTAGATCCTCTTTTTTAGGATCTCAGTAAAACCATCTGCACAGTTAGTCCACATGGTTAAAAAAATAGTGTGCTAACTGTGAAATAGCTACTACATAGGTGGAACCATTCATGGGTTCCATGTACAGACTCCCAAACCTTTCCCGAAGACTTCTAATGCCACTTCCATAAGAAGACCCATTACATGCGGTTTGGCTGCATAGTTAGAAAAACTATGTTCCACCCATGTGACATCATCTCTGCCTTAAAACATCATCCACAGTTCCCCATAACTCTCTCTTCCATCACCCTTAAACATTATAAAAATGGAAATAATAAAGAATGGGTTACATACAGAAAATAGGGGTACTAAATTTCCCAAATATTTTCCTTTCTATCAATGGAATTTTGAAGGAATTTTCTACCCTGAAAGAGTTATGGTGACTACTCTTTCATTTCCTTCTTGCATTCCAAAGTTTGTTATGGAATCTGACCATGCTGCCATAAAACCCACTCTAGACCGATGATTTTTTCAACCAAGACTTTATCTTGACTATGAACAATATTTACCTTGATATTTATCAATGAGGCATCCATCTCTAGGTCAATGTGACCCCATTTGATCACAGGGTCAAGACCAGGCTGATACTTTTTCAACTGAGAAACATACAACTTATTATACAATGAACTGAATCATGGTGGTAATGCCAAATGATATGCTAACTCTTCGACGCATTCCAGTATCTTGAAATGGCCAATGTATCTTTGAGACAGTGTTCCCTACATCATGAAATGATGATGTCCAATCCTTGTAGATATCCTCCAGAAAACATGATCACCCACAGCGAATGACAACTATCTTCTATGATGATCTGCATAAGATTTCTGTGGACTCTGAGCTGTCCCCATACTCTTTCTAATCAATTGGATCACCTCCATTGTTTCTTCGATAGTGTTCATCCCAACTAGTTATGTTCCACCTATTTCCACCCATCATAGTGTAGAACTAAAAAGATTCCCATACAATGCTTCAAGTAGAGACATATATATTGAGGCATCGTTGTTTTTATTGTATGATAACTCCACCAAGGGTCTATGAAGCTCCCATGATCCACCAAAATCTATTACATAATCCTGATACATGTCTTCCAGTGTCTGTATTGTCCACTAAGACTTCCCATATCTATGAGAATTATAAGTCGTTCTCATAGTCAACTAAGTCAAAAGGTCTTGTTGTTTAGATTTCTATAAACAAGATGTGATCCTCGGATCTTTGTCCAGCATGATTGAAACGGGTACACCTTGTCTCCTTACCAGCCCTTGGATGTAGGTTTTCTACAGATCTTCTACTGTATGAGTTTCGTGAATAGAGACGAATGGGCCGACTTGGTAAGATGTTCCACTATCACCCAAATGGTATCATGATTCCAGACCATTATTGGAAGACCTATAACAAAAAACATTCCTATCTTCGACCATTTCCAAAATTTGAAAGTTAAAGACTACAACATGCCTGCAGGTTTATGCTTCTCTTCTTCCACAAGTGGAAAAGTTAAGAACTTCAATAAAAACTCAACCACGCTTCATTTAACGTCACTCTAACAAAATTGTGCCTTTAACTCTTTATAGGTCTTCTATGTAACATGATGTACAAACCATTTTGAATGGTGGTAATAATTAAAGAGTTATTCTTGACAAAGAAAAGGTACATCAATCTAATATCTAAAACTCAAAATTCCACTGCCATCAATTTTCAGGCCCCCAATGGTCTCCCCACCATTTAGTTTTGAACTCATAACCTGAAATTATGCATCAGATGTTCGGTACCCATTGACCATATTTACCAAATTAGGAACCAGTATTGTTGAAAATAAAATTACTATATCACCTAGTTCTTCACATTCCACATTCATGTTGGCTATGACAGACATCAACTGCGATTCATCTAAATCTTTTTTTTTCAAATAAAAATTTGAATTTGTGCTCAATGCATCATCCACTAAATTCACTATCATTGTATTTTATATTAAGTGAAATTCAAACTTCTAGAGATAGTCCATCAATCTACATTTCCTCATATTCAAATATCACTGTGAGAAAATTTAATTCAAGAATATTTGGTCTGTATACATAAGGAATTTCTCACCAAAGAGATAGTATCCATAGGTTTTAAAAGCCTGGATGACTAAAGCTAGCTCCAACTCATGTGTTGGGTAATTCATCCCATACTGTGTCAACTACCTTGAACCATAATCAACAACATGGTCTCTATGCATGAGAACACATCCCAACCTAGATCTCGAAGCATCACAATACAATACATAACCCTATCCCAATTCAAGAAAAATCAAGATAGGTTATGATGGAAGATGAACTTTTAAATCCTGAGATGATTTATGGAATTACTCTTTCCATTGGAATAGAGAATTCATCTTTGTCAGAGCTATCATTGGTGAAGATATTCATGAGAAATCTTGCACAAAGCATTGACAGTAACCATATATTCCAGGATATCATTGTATCTTAATGAAATTCTTTAGAGGTTTCCATGATGTAAAAACTTATATCTTTTTAAGATCAACATAAATGAAATTTATAGAAATTAGATGCCCATAATTCATACCTTTTATGTGTAAAAATCACACATTGATGAGTTGGAATACAAACGGTGATCTCTCATGATTTGTAAAACTATTTTTAGGTGCTCCTCATGGTCATCCCTTATCATTGAATACATAAAAATGTCATAAAAAACACAACAACAAAAAAATCCATATATCGCTGAAATTTATGATTCATCAAGGCCATGAAAATTGATGGTGCATTAGTTGGACCGATAGGCATGACTATATATTCATAGTGGCCATATCTTCTTCTGAAAGTTGTCTTTAATGTATATTTTTTACAAAATTGAAATTTTTTATATCCTGGTCTCATTTCAATATTGGTGAACCACTGATCTCCACTTAATTGATTGAACGGATCATCAATGCATGGAAATGGATATTTGTTCATTATCGTAACATGTTTATGCTTTTGGTAATCAACACACACCTGAAGACTTCCATCTACAATCTTCACAAACAGGACTGGTGCTGCCCATTATGGCATATATTGTTGAATGAAACCCATTATTTATTGATCATCCAATATCACATTCAATTCCCTTAACTCTGTTGGTTCCATCCTATACGATAGAAGGTAAATAGGACTAGTCCCTAGAAAGAGAACCAAGGAAAAATCCACTTACATTATAGGTGGTAACCATGAGAATTTCTTTCGAAATATATCATTAAATTGATCCGTTACTGGTAGAAAATTAATTTCCTCAATCTCGTCAATTGATTAAAAAGTAAACTCTAACATCAAATAAGAGATCGTTCCCACTGTCGGTTCCAACATACTCACTTCCATTTTCTTTACCACCCTCTATCCTCTGAAGAGACACTTTATGTTGTCCTTAGTTTTGAAGATGATGGTTCTTCTATAACAGTCGATGTGAGCCTCAAACATTGTCATCCAATACATAACCATGATTACATCATAGATATCTACATCAAATGCCAAGAAGTTCCATTTTAGCTTAGCTTTACAACTATTATAATGCTTGCTCTGCACAAAAAGAATTGAAAATTTTTTCACCAAGATGAGTTTTAATTTTTATAATTGAAGGCATAATTTCAGACATTAAAAATAGAAAATAAATTGCATGAGAGGTAATGAGTGAATGTGAAGCACCATTATCAAATAAAACTTACACAAGGGTGGAATTAAAATGAATCGTATCTCTCAATGTAGAAGGTCCAGCTTGATCATCGACCATCAACTGCATAGCTCAAAATAATTGTTTCCTCGTCACACTATTCTCATTGTTTTATTTGATGAGATGGTCCTAGTTTAAGAGTAATGGTATTCATATAATAATCATTCTAAACTCCACTCTGCTGACAAGACTGATTAATGTATCCTCACCCTGTCGAAGCATACGAATATTGTGACACATGAGAAGTTTCTCGAGCACTTGACCTTGGAGGACAATTGTAGAGACCCGAAGCCTGATGTACATGAAAATTACATTACTTTTGTGGAATACTTATTACATAAAAAAAACGCACACACAAGGAACATAATAGTTTAGTGTCTTTGGAAACTCGGAATATAATCTTCTAATCATGGTGAAAGATCTTCAAAATCTCCCATAAAGATCTTCTTCTTTTTCTAAACCTAAATCCTTTCTTTATGTCCTGGGGAAAAGAAAACATAAAAGGGTGAGATCAAATTCTCAGTAAGGGTAAACAAAAGAAATATCAATCACGTCATATTCATAAGAACATATCTTTTGGAAATCTTAACCTGCAAAAGAGATCATAATTTCATAACATGGGATAAATCATAGTAGTGAAATGTAATCACAATAATCATAACTTAAAACATTAAACTTTGTGGCATACACACATAATCATAGAGAATCATTTCTTGTTAGTCAAGACTCATTGACAAGACTATCTTAGTGGACAAAGTCCCTTTCTGAACCGAGTTCACTCCTTGTTTCAGTCCTGTTTCACTGAACCGATATAACCTACCGTTCCAGCCATGTCTATCTCATGAGATATAAAATCTTTACCCAATGCATTGGAGTGAGATATAGGTCCCACCCATCTCATAATGATACCATTCGTATCTGTGCCACAAAATCAAAAAAAATCATACATCATTACATGACCCATGTAATAAAAATGGGAATCATAAACATCATTCCATCATAACATAATCCATATAAGATAAAAGGACATCATAAAAATAATTCCATCATAACATAATCAAATAAATGTAAAAATAGGGTTAGAAACAGAACCCTATATTATCTTAGATGGAGAATAAATTTGATAAAACACTTGAACTCCATTCTGGAGGAAAATATCCTTTCTACTTCAAAAACATTTTCCTTTCTTAACATGCCATAAAATTTTAAACTAAAATAAGTTGATTAAAAATAAACATGAAAACTTGTAAAGTAAGCTTCTTGTAAAGAATGTTTTAAAAATCCATTCATTCCGTATAAGTTAAAAAAACATTCTTCTCGTACTTTTGTCGGAAAAGTCAAAAAGTAGATCGTACGAAAAACGACAAAAGATTCCTTTCATATCTTTTACTAAAAATTCACCAAAGGGTAAAATAGGTTTTAAACAATTTTAGGTGGATGGAAATAATATTACATATTTAGGGAACATGGATGTGGATGATAAAATACACCCCAGTAAATACCAAAGTATAAGCAATCTCGGATAAAAATGAGATTGTGATATTTCCCTTACCTTAAGTCTGATTTGCTTCGTAAGTGTCTGAAACTTCTGTATAATGATTTAAATAATGTCATTAACTTATTATAGAATCATATTCATTGTTATGATATCATATATGGTTCACTTATGACTTTATATTACCCATTCTTTTGCAAATTCCATGTTAAAGAACCGTTTTGGGTAAAATCGTTTCATTTATCGTAGGTGTTTGGACTTGTTGTTCTTGACATTATTATTACTTATATCATGATTTAATTACTTCCAGAATATAAAACATGATTTATATATCATATATATTCAGTGTATATATATATATATATATAATAGACAGATAAATGAAATGAAACACACTATTCAGGGAGACGGTTGTCTGTACGTACGCATGAACGCTGTTTTCCTTTCCTTACTGTCTTGAATGGAAGTATGTAGATGAAATACATATATACATAAATACAGTAGCTTTATAATTTTATATATTTCATTTTTATTGCTAATATATACTTTATAATAATTCTTAAATGGATAACATGGAGAATGAATCTCATCGCGTCGTGGAGACGGTAGTCCGTACGTACGCACGAGCGATGATATCATTCTCATGATCGTGAACTTGTATTGAAGTGTATGTATACTATTTCAGTATCAATATCACTTTATAACAATCATATATAGTTACTCATTAAACCATTATACTCATCCAATTAATGTGGTGGCGGAAAATAGATTACACCACGGCGTGGAGACGGTATTCCGTACGTACGCACGTGCGGTGATTTCCTTTTTCCGTAGGATGGATATAAGGTTAATTAGAGTTGTTTAATATTTATAATAACATATCAGTATATAAGAAATAATTATGTTATTACTTTATCATGAAACAACTAAATAAGAAGAAGTTGAAGAAGAAAGAAATTGAAAAAGATCGGTAATGGATATTACCTCTTTTTGACGCGCCTTTTATTAACCTCCACTTAAAGAACTAAGGATGGTCTTTGAAGAAGACCAGGACATCTAGGATGATACTAGGGAAGTGGAGAAGAGATTTTGTCAGGGTTTGGCCGAGCTTCAATGCTCAAATTGGTGTGACGAGGAGAGGGAGGAGGTGCCCTTTTATAAGGGAGGAGAGGGGCACCTTTGGGAAAACTAAAAATATTATTTTATTATAAAGTTAAGTTCGGTTTTAAATAGATCCAAATAGATATATTTCGAAGTTAAGGTGGGTATGGGTCGAAATCCTCTAATAAAATAGAATTTAGACAAGTTTAGGTATCAATTTTAACCATATCATATAGATTTAACTTTATGTTAGATAATTTAACTTTTACCGTGTCTGCTTGTTTTCTTACACTATAAGGTTAATAAACTTACAATATCATGCCAAAAGAACCCCAAGTTGTTTATTATTAATATATATATCATTATCTAAGTCATATTTCCGAACCTTATATTTTTATGAATTAAATAACAATTAATAATATAATATTTGTTTTAAAACTAATTTATGTCAATTTTGACACTATTTGGTACATTATTTTTATGAAATTTATAACAGAATGATAAGTTCTAAACAAGTTACTTATATCAAGAATGAAATGTCATATTAACCAAGAAAATCAATTTAAGTCATAAAAAGTCTCAAATTACATTTATTTGGGCATTTATAACATCAATTATGTCAATATTTCATTAATAAGACAATTACTACATCATCTTTGTCTCATAATAAATGATAATTATTTAATCCCTAAAATTATATATAAATTCCTATGATGTAGATAATTGTATTATCTTTCCGAAGAATATTCATGTTCGAAGTTTCATGAAGTTTATCACTAAATTAAAATTATTATACTTATAAGATTTAATAAAGTGACATGTTGTCACATTCTTTGGTTTTAATAATAATTAAATTATTTTTGTGGACAAAAGTCCATAAAATAAATCTAATCAGACACTTAGGTTATATGGGTCTACTCTTAGCCATCCAATACGATTTTTCCAAGTGATAGGGTAATTTTATAATCTTATATTTACCCTTAATTACCCGATTTACCTTTAAGTATAGTAAATAAAATTTACCGTAGTTACTATTCACAATGCCCAAAAATAAAAAGTTGCTTATTAACATAATTTGGACCCACTGATTCCAAATATGGAATCCATTTTTCCAAATTCATTACACAAAAGATGCAGAAATTAAATTAAAATTAATCCTGTTGTGGAAAGAAAATGGGTTTTTCTTTTAAACATTGCAAAAGATTGAATTTTTTTAACGTACGAATTCAAGGTAAAATCCATGCTAATGACATACATTATATTAAATGGTAAAAATATATTCTATTTATACTTTAAAACCATTCAATATTATAATTTAACCACATACGATATTACAATGAAAAAAGTTGTTTTTAATTAAAATATAGCGTGTTTTTACTATTCATTAAAATATGAAAGTTATCGGAAAAATATCAAAACAATATCTAATGTAAATTTTTATATCCTGATTAAAATGAAGAATTTTATTTTGTCAAATTGAACATATAAAAATGTCAAAAACTATATTTAAAGTGGGTGCGCCATCAAATGGCGGCAAAACTGCATTTTTTGAAAAATACCTATTTTACCCGAATTTTTTTTTTGTTCTTATACCATGTTCTAGAAAATGTGTAAGATGAATAATAATGTTATAAAATTCAAAATTTAGTTAATACTATTCGTAACGGCTAGTTCATGACAATATTATAATAATATATAATTGTTTATTAAAACCCGGTATTTCGTACAACACACGCTATCGAGGAAGGTCACGATTGCGTGTAATGCAAGCCAAGTCAGGGTTGCGTGTTGTGAAAGAATCCTTCGTTGTTTCGTATAACAGAATCCAACCATATTTCATTTATACATTGAATATATATATATATACTCAATGTTTCATAGAATAACTATTATCAAAATTTTGTGTAACACGATCCAAGAATAGTGTTGTGTATACTGCAAACTAATATGGTGTTACGTATAGCGCAAGGTAATCTTGGTGTAGAATACAACACAGGACATTTAAAAGAATATTTTTCATAAAATCTCTGGGTGTTACAACAATGACAATATCACTGATGGTTCCCCCATATTATTGAAGTTATGGTATCCTCTAGGTTGTGTTGTACACTATCACATTATGTCGTCAAGAAAACAATATTGAATGAAACCTTCATTACATTGTGGTTGAGGAGGAAGGTTCACGCATCCAACCATCAGATTATGAATTCCACTCCAACCATGGATATAGTCTTACCTTCTCCACTTATTCACATCTTTTGAGTTCCCATCATTCCCTGTGGGTATCATTATACCTCTTCCCAAAGATCTCAGGATATCACGTTCATTCACAATCATTATGTTTGCTCTCTATTTATAATCCATAATATATAAAACTGAATTCTTCAGTTGGATCTCTTATTATAGCATAGATTCGAAGATGCATGCTTTCAAGGATACACTTTCCACAACCTATGGGGATAAATGGACAAAATTCTTGAATTCTGCCACATAATATATGACAAAAACACTAGCTTATATCAAGAGGAAGAAGTTTGTTGTCTTATGGATCTTGAATGTATGAGGATTGAATTATTTGTTAAAAAATTTCAAAATCCTCCCATGTAAGTCCATCATCTAATTTAGCATGCACTGCAAAATCCCACCATTGTCATGCTATATCTTTGAGCTTATAATTTACTATTATGGCTGTTAGCTCTACCAGTGTGATGATGAAATCAAAGATAAGATTCATCATATGTAGACACAACTCTACCTTTTTAGGTTTGGAATCATCCCATAAGTTTGGTGGATTCAGTTTCATAAACAATATGGTATTGTCCATGTTTTGTGGCTCATTCCTCCGATTCCTCGTATCCACAGCATGAAAACCATGGACAATACTCTGAACCCATTTTCAATTCACTCGTGGTTCACATGAAACCACATTCTCTACAGCTTCTTCAGGTAGGTTTTGACGACACCTATCAGGTTCCATTTTCTAAATCGACAACAAAATCTATCAATCTCACTCTCTAGCAACTAATATCTTAGCATTTCATATTCAATCACATTAACTTTCACAAAAAGTATTCGAAAACATATTTATTCTATGATTAACCATTTTTTAAAACATTAATTCCTAAATTTTAAAAATTAATCTATTTTCAAAAAACCATACACATTCTCTTTTTCAAAATAATTCTTTTGAAAAACTATTTTATACTTTTTAAAATATCAACATTTTTTACAACATGATTCATTCTTCAAAATGATGTATGTACTCCAATTTGGAATTCATATCTCTATAATACATGTCATGCTCATCTCTTTGGATTAACCCATTATAATGAGATTCTTGAATCCTAGAAGTTTTTCTAAACACATAAGTACCCAACTCTATGGTAACCAGAAGTTCAGCATGAAAGGGTTAGAATAAACCTTTTATTTTATACATACCATGTTCTGAATATAATATTCCATAGTAAAATTTCACCCTAATTAATAGAAAATAAATAATTTCAACTCCAAGAACAAGACCATGGATGACTACTTGTTAGCCAAGGACTGAACATGTTTATAATTTTTGTACCTCAAAGAAAGGATCAAACTAGTACTATTTGTAATGACCCGCTCAACCTAATTGGATTTAGAGGACGAAATGTCATTACATGGGCTTAAGAAACATCCCCATCGCACCAAAGGGTGGAAATAAATAATTAAGGGATACAAATACAAGTGGGGGACGATTTATAATTTTTGAAATAATCAATCAAACAAATAATCCATTTAATAAATGATGCATGAACAAATGAAAGACCACTTAGAAACATCATGTATCTTAAAACCATATTAAAGTCTACCATAATAAAAGAAAAAATTATTATTAAAGAAAATCGAGGAAAAAACCTCATGACTCTAAAAAATATCACAAAACTCCATGCTCCATGAGCACCAAGCTCCACAATCACCGAATAGCCCAAGTATCCTCAGGTAGTGATAAAAACAAGGGTAATGTTACCTTTTCCCTTGTCCCTAAAGATAGCATCCACAAAGCACCAGGGTTCCAAAGTAGGTGAGAGTTTAAAAGATAGTAGGTTTTCCCCAATGACATACCTACACATGCCACTATGATAGAATGGTTAGCCATATTTTATAAAACAGTTTATGTAAGTCAATTTACCAAAACAATTTATAACCAAATATAAACATGTTCTAAATATTATTTCCAACCATGTGAAAATAATACCTGAAGAATCCAATTTCCAGAAAGTTATTTTTCCAAAAAAATAACTTATTGAATGATTTAAAACCAATTCTTTATATCTTATGTAATAGCCTTTCCATAGTTCACAACACACCACTCATGCATGCTTTGTTGGACAATTTTGTACTCATGAGTGGTCTATCATACAATTACCCTTTGTACCAGTGACACACACCCCAGATCCATGGTCACGTCCATTTTACCATAATGTCACTTGTCCCTTGTTAAGGGAACTCTATGCAAGAACTCACTCTATGCCATTTATTCCAAACATTTCCTTTACCAAAACAAACCACTTCTATAAAACAGAACTTTTATTGAAAACCAAACCACAATCAATTTCATGAAATATTTAATTTCAATAAAACCATCCATATTAATGAAAAAAAACAAATTTTGTGCCAACAATCTATGAAAATCAAAATTTTAAAATCCACATTTTAAAATCAAGAACCAAATCACTCGTTCAAAATCCCCAATTTTCACAATTTCCAACCATCACTCAAGAAGGTTTCCTAAAAGATTTCAACAAAAAATCACTATCAATTTAACACCACACATAAAATTTGAAATTAATATAATCAGTTCTACTAAGTGGAGTAGATAAATAATCCTTCTACATCGATGGTTTTGACAAAAACCCCAACGAACAAAGAACACATCGGAAAACTAGGTCAATTCCCCTGGAATCTGCCTTAGTTGTCTTCTCATAGAATAATCAAGACCAAATATCACCATACATGGAATCCACAAACATAGATCACCCATAATTGGAGTAGATCTATGAAACCAATAAAAGATAGGATATAGATCTACGTAGATCTATGAAACTGATCAAGAATGATGAAGATCAATCACATACCACAAAAATCCACCATCGATTCAATAAGGAAAGCATATAGATTTCCTCCGTACAATGGGAGAACCTTCATTAGAATTATGGGAAGAAAAATATCATGTTATGAAAGCCTAAGAGAAAAATCAAGTCACATAGAAGCAAAAATGCGCGAGATCAACTTTTTTAGGATCTCACATAAACCATCTGCACGGTTAGTTCACATGGTTAGACAAATTGTGTGCTAACCGTGCTTTAGTTGTGGCATAGGCTGACCCTCACATGGATTCCTAGCACATTCTCACTAATTATTCTCCAACTGTGATGGAGAAAATCCATCAAGAGGAACAATTATGCATTGTTTGGCCACACGATTACACAAACCATGTGCCACCCATAAGACATCTTTTTTCCTCCAAACTACTTCAAAATATATCCCAACTCTCTCATTCATCACACTTAAACATTATAACCCTGAAAGGCATCATTTAAGGGTTACATACTAGAAACCAAGGGTAGTTCATATTTAGAGGCAACATCCATGTTCATTTTGATCCATCTATAGTTATGAGGCAACAAAAATACCACAATAATTTCTATAATAGATATGAAATTTAATAGGATACAAAAAATTTGTAGAGTACTGAAATATTTCCTAAATTTTTTTTCATATCCCATTAAAATTTCATTTTAATAATTAATAAAATCAATGAGCTACGGAAAAATCAATTTCAACACACAGGCCTTTCCCTATTGAAGTGAAACATTGAGATAACACTATATTGAATGAAAACATACATCAACAACAACATTTTGAAGAGAAATCACTTGGGGAGAGTGATATAAAAAATTTATGCAGTGAAAGAGTCCATGAAAACCAAAAATTAGTAATCCATGTAGATTAGATATATCACAAAATTCATTCCATATAACTAAAGTGATTGGATATATGGGAATGAGATGCTCAACATCTTCTATGCGCTGATGACACATAACACATCTAGAGAAAAGGGGAATACCAAAATACTACAAAACAATGTCCATTTGTATTATTCTATGAGGAAGCATCCATATAAGAGTAAATTAACAAGGTATGATCTAATACATGTTGAAAATACATATCTAGTTAAAATCATGATATGATTCCTTAATGTAATGGTAATAAAAGATATTACTTTTGAGTAATACACTTTCTAGCGGTCCTAAGAACAAAAAATATGAGGAAGAGAAAAATTCATAATTATTCACAATATCCTAAATATCATTTTTCATGTTAGGATAAGAATCAACAAAGAACTCTTTAATTCATATATGAGTATCAATACATGAATAAATAGGCTAAAAATCATCAATGATATTTGAACCATTCTAATTATCAAACAAAAATTTATGATTACATATATTTTTCACAATCCCTTGAGATCATGTCATGATATATTAAATTTAAGATCAAATTTCTGTATAAATAGTAAATTAGATGTTATCGTTACTTCGCATTTCAATTTCCCAATAAAATGTACTTTGAGAAACCCAAAAATATTGAATTATTGAAAATAATGTTCTAGTAGATTATAGATTCAATGGAGTCATTGGATATAAAAATATTATATATAATAATGCCCACATTGGTTAGGGTCATATAACATGTCTTATAAGGAATGGTAACCATATTTCCTTCATGAATATGTATACTCCAAAAAAATGTTCAGGATACACACATTTAACTGATTGATAATCCCTCTCTACAATTAAAAAAACATGACAGAATATACTAGTTTGGAAATAATAAGACACTTCACCGAAATAATTCTCCAATACATGGATAGAAAAATTCCCTAACAAGTTCAGAGTTTCTCATTGGACTTTCCAACAATTTCAAAAAAATAGATATATCTCATCCACCACTAAACAAGTGCAACACTAATATAATTTATGTGTGTAGCCCCCTCTTTGAATTCTATCTTTGAAATATTATAATTCATTATGGAAATAAAAACCCTCTTCCCAAGAAATGATGAATGATTTATCCACAAAAAAATATTTTCCAAAACCACTTCCCTAGTAATGTACGATCTTTTTCGGAACATGAATATTTCTATTCCATCCCTGTTGGAAGGGAATGATGTCATCTATATAGAAAAGGTGAGTACGACTAGTTAGAGACCTTAAACACCAGAATTGGAATGATCATTCCTTGTGATACCATTAATGTGATATTCCTGTTAAAATAGACCTCAAAACAGAAAAAATCAATTCTTAGAGTGTATCACCTTGACAAACCCCTCTAGAGCTTGTTAAATAACCTTTTGAGTAGCCATTTATAAGAACTAAAACATGAGTATAGCCAAATAGAGAAGTAAACTAATTAATGAAGATAAAGTTGAATCCAAAACATTCAAGAAACAAGTATAATAAATTAAAATCTGTAGTGACAATGGACTTCTTACTATTAATATTTAAGGAAATTATCCCTCCTCTTAAAGAATTTCTCAGCAGATTGATGCATTTGGATGCATAGAAATTGTATTATTGAAAATATATTCCATTGATAAATCCAAATTGATTCCATGAAATGGTGTATGAATCCATTATTGAAATCGTGTTAGAAATTATCTTTCTGATAACATTATAAATTTTTTGGACCAAGGAAATGGGTTTTAAGATATTAATTTTAGAAGCATTTTCAATTTTGGGAATGAAAGTGATGAATTGAGCATTAAGACTCTGAGGAAAATTTCTAGAAGTGAACAAAGAAGATACCAACTTGTAGATATCCCCAGTAATGATCTCCCTTTACTTCTGAAAGAATATATTATTCATGCCATCAAGATTAGAGTAACAACTAGCATTGAGGTTGAAAACAACATCCTTTATCTCAAAATCTAGAAGAACACTAGTGAGAAATTTATTTTCCTTAGAAGATATCATTGAATGTATATTACCATCAATTAAATTCCACTCCAAAAAATGTCCATTGATGATATTGTTGTAGTTTTCAACAATGTGATTATAATAATATCTTTATTATGAATAATTAGATCTCTATCATTAAGAAATGATAACGGTTGGTTAGCCTTCTAAATTATTTGTGGGGAGTTAAAAAAATTCATTCCAGTCACCTTCTCGATTCCACATAATTATAAATGTTTCATTAAGTAATATTTCTTTCATTTTTAAGAGAGCAATCAGATAGGAAAACATAATATCTTCCTTTCCAATATCCGTAACAAAGCCATCATTTCTAGACATATATTGAAGTTGATAAAGATAATATTAGAGAGTGACAATATCATTGTCAAAACCAGTATAAGTATCCTTACATAAAATTTTAAGCTTATCCTTGAGTAGAATCAATTTAAAAAGGAAGGTATCCTCCCCCCCATCAACCATTGAATATGCTCAAGAAATTATTGATGAAATTGTTACAACCCATTTGAAGACCCCATGCATTATTCAAACGAAATGGTAAGGGAAATATTTGTACCATACTCTTCAATCATGTAAGAATTGGAAGGAGATCCATTGCTAATTTTGGGGGAGAGTTACTAGAAATTTAATTTCATTTGTATAAAGAAGTATCATTAAGAAAGGAATGATCAAGATTAATGGAAACCATTTGATTAAGATATATCATGTAGTAGGTTTATTTAACACCATACAATCTGAATTCAATCAAATTATTATCATCATAACATACATTGAAATCCATGAGAGAAATTTATGAGTTAAACGAAAACCTTTTTCTCACTATAAGTGATAATTTTGTTGAAATACACATCAGTGAGACTTCCCCTGAGTCTCCCAATATCATTCCCTAAACTCCTTCTATCATGATATCTTTTTCTAGAATAAATGAAAGAGCCAACCATATAATCAGAGTCCAAATCAATATATCAAGAGACCACCTTCTCATCAATACTGATAACATCCACATTCCCCGAAGAAACAAGATAAAAGCCACAGTAGAACAACCTAACTAGAACAACCATGGGAAGTAACAGGTTTATAACCAAATTTATTAAGAACTATAAACCCAGAGAAAAAGGATCTGTGGTTTCAATGAATCCAGCAACATGGGTTGGTGAACCAGCATATTCCTATACAAATCTTCAACAGTTGTGTCATTTGTGAGACCCTAAAAATTCCAATAGAGAACATTCATGTTGTACATGGTTTATAATTGAACATGCATTTTCTATTTTTCTTCTTATTATACTTCTTTCTATATGATTTCATAGAGTCACTCATCATCCTAGAAGGGCTTATAGTTTTCACAATACTAATATATCATTCCTCATGTCCTACTTGTTGGGGATAATATAATAATGAATACTTTCTCCAAAAAGAAAAATACTTTATATGGCATAGAGGTGAACTTCTTGAGTTTATGTTATCCTCCAAATGATTTGTGCTATTTAACCATGTCACCCAATTTTATATTTGAAAGGGGTATTGTTAAAAAATGGGGTCATGAATGTTTCCTTTCTATATAGGTTATCCTATGCAACAATAATATAGGTAACAGGTGATACAAAAGTATCTTTAGAGAATTTATTCTGATCAACTAGTATTTCTCCTTTTTCTTGAACTTGTAGGATTGAAATTGCTACATTGGAGCCCAAGGAAGGATTAAAAATCGCATCCTTGGCATGGGAACTACTACTATCTTCAACAATAGAAAGATGTATAGTGGAAATAGGATAAATCAATACAGGGAGACCCAAATCAACATTAGCCTCTGATCCACCACCATAAAAGAAACCTTTTTTCTATAGGTGTAATCATCATTTGAAGGGGGGGTGATAACCCCTCCAGATAAACCTTTATCCAAGGAGGACTCATTCAAATTTGATTCATGTTTTTGAAATGGTTTATTAGAAGATGTACCCACAAGATGATGACCATGCTCAACATCATCCTATGAATCATCACAATCAAAAGAAGTATTTTTTCTAGAGGATTCATCACCATTTGGGGGAAGACAACAACAAAAAAGTGCCATTAATACTAGGAGGATCATTCAGTTTTGTTTCATATTTTAGAAGTGGAGTTGCAGTATGAGAAACTATGACTTGATAACCTACCACAAATTAATTCACCGAACCACCATGATCAATTTCATCATTCAATAAAGAGGTTTTTACACCATTAGGTGGGGATTCAGCCTGACCAGATACCACTTCATTTAAATAATCTTTTTTAGGGTTTTTTCATAGAGATCCATACCTAAATTATCACCCTTATAAGTTAAGAGGGTATTCCCAAGAGTATTCCTACAAATATCTTTCTGAGAATTATCATTGTGAATAGGAAGAGACTTTACCTATTTTTCAATGATTATAAAATTAGAAAGTGGGTTCAAAACAATCATGTAGTAATAAAAAATGGTGGTTTATCCTCATATTATAATCTAGAATAAAACATTCAATCATTATTTATGAAATGATTCACTTAAACAATTTTGGATTCAATGTCCACTTCAATAAGGATATGGGCATATGAACCAAGATTACCATCTAATGTGTGTCAAACCATCTTCAGTGGATTTCCTATAAAAGAATAAATATTTACAAGTATCTTATGATTCCAATAAAACCAGTTTATCCCATGCAACTATATAAAGACCTAGGATATTATTTTCTTTTGAGTGAATGGGTTAATGTTTATATCACATTCAGACAGTTTTAATGAATGTATAATCAGATTACAATATCATTATTTATTGGATAACCAAAAAAATAATCCTTGATATTAATGATAAAGTTAAAATCATCTCCCAATTGGGATCAGATTGAATTAATTAAATTTCTAGCATTGAAATTGCATCACTTTTTGATATTTATTTCTCTTGGTTTTATCTCCCTTGACCAGTGAGATACAACCTAGAATAGATAATTTACATGAATCGAGTCATTTCATAATTTCATATCTATCAGCAATAATAGTAAAAAACCCATACACTTACTATATAGGAGTTGGTAATGATGGTAAATTCACATCTTCATTATGTGATGACCCTAAAAAAATGTGTAAATGTAACTCATTTATCCCAAGGAGCACATTCAAAATCCATATCTCCATAGGCTGCCACATTCAAAACCATGACAGGGGTCGAAGAAAACTCCTACAAAACATTTAAATAACAAATGAGTAATCACTGAGAATCCCGATCTATATTTTTTTATTAAAATCTTTATTTGAAGAGGACATTCCTACTCATCCCACTCCACAATCCAATAGTAGCAACAATGCATGGTTTTATTGTAAAAACATTAAAATGTTCAATAATATTTTATATTTAATTTAAATATAAAATTTATTTCAAGGACATACATTATATTATTATATTCATAATTTATCTATTCTGACTTTAAGACCCATCATTAATGTCAATTTATTAATAATTATTAATGAAATGAGAAAAATATTTAACAAAATTTAAGTAATATTCAATATTTATAAAAAATGATGTTTCACTTAAAAATACCAACAATTCACCCCAACGTAATTTTAATATATGAAATTATAAAATGATATTTATTTTTTGAATTTAAATATATAAATGTATTAAAATTTAGTTCTAAAATAAGTACTCTTTTAAAAGGTAGTAAAACTCAGTATTCTGTGTAACGCTAGCTCATTCCGTGTTGTGTGTAACATAAGTTCATCATTAGATTATTTATGAATAAGTAAAAAATAATATTTATTATGGCATGAAAATATTTTAATTTATTGGGGTGTTACATTATTTTTCGTCTATAAGATACCTAAATTTTATTTATGTTTTCATAGTGAAGTTATTATTATAATGGCCACTATCTTGAATTGTCACAATACTATTCCTACATGTTCGATACAATTCCAAAGGTTAAATTTATAAGGTAAATAATGGTTTAATAAATCCTATATATTCTTATTATTACTTTCATTTGTCACTAATATTTTCATCCATGAATATCTATAAATTAATGTTTTAAATGAATATTTAATTTTTAACATTATGTTTTTTCTACATCGTTATTCAAGAGTGTGGCCTTTCTAGTGAATCAAGTAGATCCAATTTTTTTTTCTTATTTTCTTATTTTCTATTCATTGTCCCACTATAATATTTCGAATTAATAATGTATAACACTATAACCATGGTATCATTCATTATTTATGAGAATAATGTTTTTATTATCTTATATATGTGATGTATGTGATTTATACTACATGGAATGTGAAAGGAAACAATAGTTGATAAAACACTAGGTCATTAATGGATCTCTTAAAGTTAGTCCTATGAGAAAGAAGATTATATAGTGATGAATGGTAATAATATCTTGATTGGTGGGTATAAGATATCTAGTGTCATCTTAATCTATATTGTTGATGTCCGTAATAGTGAAATATTCCATCTGGCGTTTTTGGGTTGTTGAATCGTTGTCCAAAGGAGGAGAGGGAGGTGACCACAAGATCGGGCTCACACATGTTATGAGGATAGTTCATAAAGGGAGGTTTAATTGTTGGGAATTTTTTCTAGAGTTTTTTATCTCTATAATGGATTTTATGAGGATGGAAACCCACTGTATATGGAAGATCCTACTAGGTCTAGTGATGAATTATTTTTACGAAAGCACAAAAAAAAAACAATAAATAGTCTAATTATGACCAATTGTGGTTCTTTTTCTACACCAGTGATCCATACATGTTGTATTTTACCCATTAATAAATTTATTATTAAATTTTATTAATATATATATATATATATCCTTTAGAAAAATTAGTGTCTTGTTATTTTAATAATTATTTGATTATAATTGTTACAAAAACACCTTTGGCTATGTATAATCTTGTGCCTAGATTATGACCAATACCAATTAGAATATTAGTATAAAAATTAATAAAAACATAATATCATTTATAAAAATTATTAACCATAAAAAATCATTTTGATCCATAATTTATCTTAGATGGTCATGAAATGGATATTCAAGACTGATTCAGAGGGTGTTAAGATCAATTGGGTCTGATTTAAAGCACTCTACTTTAATTTAATCTAAAATAATTTTTATTATCTCAGGAAATGTCCATGAAAACAGAGATACCAATTATTAGTACCATGACCCATAAAAGTAACATATAGTTTTGGGATCGAATATATTTTCCATTACTAGAAAAATTAAAAATTATTATATCTATTTTTCCAAACCCAATATAGTTTAATGATCATAAATGGTTTAATTAGAGAATGGAAAATAAAGGAACGCGTACCCTGTTCTGATTTCAGGAAGAGTCATCTATCATAATTCACTAGTTACTATTTCATGATGGATACAAAACTGAATCCCTCAACACTAACCAACATGTTTAATGAATATTCTTGCATGTTATTAATTAGATCTTGGGTTCTAGCAGAAAAATTTGACGATCTCTTCAACGTTGTGACAATCTACTAGATCTTATACCTTTGATTTTCAATGGTTTTTTCTAATAGTTCTTTCAGATTGAGAAATTCAATCTCCATGCTTCGGAAGGAGATATAAGATATCAATATTGAAAAATTATTATTAATTTGAAATGATATTTTGTCTGATTTATATAGTGGAATATCAAAATAATCGGTTTGGGTTCCCGAACACCTATATATTTAATGTCATCTAAATATATAGTAACTAATTGATTATGAAAAAATAATAGTTCCCTAATTATTTTTTATATTTTATCATGTAGATTATATTTACATTAATTATACTATCAGAAAAATTAATTTATTAACATGACTCATAATTCCATATAATTTTAGAAAAACATGGAATATTAAAATAATATTCATACTTTTAATATTAATCTTTGATATTACATAAACTATTTTAAATAGTTTTAATAAATTAATTCAACCCAGTTATTATTTACATGTTTAAAAATTATTTAATTTATTTATCTGTGGTCAACAAAACATGGAAAATCCTCAGACTCATGGTGGGTCTTACTACATCTAAAATTCCAATTCACCTAAATAGAGAGTATTATCATATACACTATTATATGTGACCCTCAATACCCTTATGTGGATAAAAGTGAATAGTATTCATACAACCTTAGAGGGGTCTAAAAACCCATTAAGACCCCTAACGAGATATAGATTCATCATAACAACCATAATGAACCTAGGAACATGCTATGTGTAGTATAGTCTCAGTGTCATATGATATCCCACAATGTTGAATGGAAACATGTGTAGTCGTACTATCTTTCAACATTATACTTTGATCTATCTAGAGATTTATTCAATCAAAAACATCATACATGGAATTATGAAGGTACTACCATCCAGATAAACATGTCCAGATATATCACTTCTTAAAATAAGAGGATACAAACTTTATCTTAATCATTAATCTAATGTCATACCACCAATGCCATACCCAACACAAACTATGTCTCTAAAAGTTCATTTTCATGATTTTCACCATGGATAAATTAATACAATAAAATGAAACGGATTTATTATGACATCTTGTTAGGAGAACAACCCCATTCTCTGAAGATAGGAACAACAAATAACACCTGAAATATGTGGTGTTCTTATTGGTGGGTATGTCACCATAATATCAATTATTGGATATATAAAAATGCTGAAATCTTAAGAATAATTCTTAAGGATTATTATCCTTTATAACCTAACATTCACACGCCATCGATGTCATGTCATTATTATATATCTTGACATTAGGAGATTACTTTAATATTATTATCATAGAATATCAGGTTCTCATTATAGCATGGGAACTACAATAATGTTTTGATAAGACACATAATATGAGGAAATTACAATAAATATAATAGTCATAGAAGTATAATAAAATATCATTGTAATATGTAAAATTATATATATATACAAGTAGTGGTAAACAAAAATACATTTCATGTTTGGTCGAGGGAACCGACATTCAACAGTCATAATTTGGTGTTAGCTATGGTTATTTTCACATTATTGATATGGACAATTTATCATTAAAGATAAAAGTGTGATGTAGATATTTATTTCAAAATTTTAAAACATATATTTATGGAGATAGAGTTGGATATTCTCTAGTGAAGTTGGCAAGAGAATATTCCTGATTATGACTTCTAAATTAATTACAACCTTATGAAGTAGAATAAGGTGGATTATGTTTTGAGTAGAGATGATCATTCAAGATTATATTTTAAGATGATCTTACAAGATCCATTAATTATGGATTTTAAAATAATGGATATTGAAATAATGATGTATAGGGGAAATTATTTTCTCTCCCAAAAGAGTGTTCAACCAACTATCAATGTAAATATTAAGGAGGTGAAGAAGTAATATGAAGAGTTATAAAAGAAAGATAAAATTTATATTGAGTTTATCCAGGATTATGATTGAATGATAAGTTTCATGAACCATGTATGTGTTACATCTATACAATATTTAATGAATGGGAATCTATTAGAGGATCATTGATCATCATTCATTATTTATCTTAGGAGGATGAATATGTATAGATATATGAAAGAGTACCCCTAGTGGTATAGCATGATGAAGGATATTGTATATTTTGTACGTCGATTCATGGTAGAAAAGAAAGTTAAGGCTGATAAAAATAATCCAAATGAGATGTTACATCGATTATCTGTACTATAACAGAAATGGGGAAAATCATCATGTATTTTTTTTCATTAGTTTACCCAAAAAAATCATAAGGGAATAATTTTATATAGGATGTGGTTGGTAATCTTATAACATACGCACACAATTTCACTATTATAGAATATTTATCTCTATATTATATTTCCACTATATACTGTTATGAGGTGTTAAGGATTCATGGATTACCACAATCTGTTATGTTATATCAAGTTCTATGTTTTTCCTTAATGTAATTATAATTTCATTTGAAATACCTTGTTAAAAAATTGACCTTTCTAAAGTTGTATCATTTACAAAAAAAATAGTCTCTATCTCACAATTCAAACCATGCAAGAAAATGTGTATATCTTGTTATATACATTTCAAAGGTTTTTGGTATTACAACCTTCTTCTAGTTGAGTAATCTTATGGAAATATATTTCTCCTGATTATTCAAATGAATCCTTACAAATCCATATATAGAAAGTAGTGATTACCTCCAACATGCCAGGTTCATGATGAGGAGGAAATATATTTTGAAAGAATATATCTAATGACATTAAATAGAGTTTTTAATCTATTCAATAACAAATAATGGACTCACAAATAAATTAGAAAAGGTTTTATGAATATCATTATTGTGATCTAGAATATACTGTTATTGAGGAGACTATTCTATATATATATTTATATATCTATGAAATAATGTTATGAGATTCATAATGAATGGAATACTCGTATTATGAGTATTTTTTTCATTTTTTGTTTTTTATTTTATCAGGATTGTCTTTCATATTTTGACACATCCATGAAACCACACCTAATTTCATGATTTCTTCTATGTGTATCTCTAGAGGAAGTACACACACTATCTTTCACATATTCCGAACCTAAAATTCATAAACTAGGATAATGATCATTCTTATATATTATAAACTATATATATTTAGGATCATAGTGATAAATTTATATGAAACTAGTGCAATCACATGATAACGGTTTAATGGAGAAAAAACCTACTTGAAATAGCTACATGGTAACCTAAGGAAATGATAAGGAATATGTACCCAATTGGTTTTCATTAGATTGATGAATTTTTAGAGATAAATTTATTTAATGGTGTTAGAATGTAACACCCTTAGAATTTATGATTTTGTTTCAAATAGTTTTATTTTATTTGATTTCATATGTGGTACACAACACAATTTTTTAAGGAAACACAAAATAATAATATTTATATTATTTAATAAGGGCCATTATAACACATATAGAAAACATGGTAGTATGAATAGGAATAAAAATACATTTAAAATTATATTAAATTATTTGAAATAAATAAAACATATTTATAAAAAGTAATTACGTTTTAGTAATGTCATTGTATTCTTCAAACATACATTATTCACAAAAAACACTTTTTGTTAATTTTTGTGAAACATTAGTAAAATTAATTAATACGATGATTATAAAATATTATTTGAAATTTAAAATTCAATTCTTAAATATAAATTTCATCACAATATTTTAATTAATATTTGAGATTTTTTTGAAAAGATAGATTTTTCAACGAATAATAAAAATTACTTATTTTTATTTAAAACATCCATTTCATTTAAAAAATTGAGAAGATGTATTTTATTTTAATATAGTTGAAAAAAGTAAAATTATAGAAATTATATCATTTTAATAAAAAAATAATTTGATTAAATTTCATATTTAGTTTTTTATAATTACATTATATTTTGGGGAAAAGTTTTTCTTTAGAAAATCGCTTTTTCATTGCATTTGGGGGTGTTATTTTAAAATAAATTATTTGAATGATTTTAAATAAAATTAAATAAAACTATACTATATATTTAATTAAAATAAATAAAATAATTCAAAACTTCTATCTATATTTATGGTTTTAATTTATAGTTAAAATAGTAAAACATAATTATTGAGATTATGTTTAAAGCGGGTTTACCGAGGTGAATAAACAGAAAAATAATAGAATGTTTACCAAAATAATTTTTTTAAATACTATTGGATGGATATATTTAAAAATTATCATATAAAAATATTGAAAATAGGTTTATTGCGAAGCATTTTCCTGGGGCATAAAATTATATTTTCATATTATTTTGGATAATTATCAAGTCGATAATAGCTGGGTTCATTTCCCTACTCAAAGAAGGTAATTTTTTATTCTCTATAATGAAAACTAAAATATCATTTTGGATCATAAAATTATTTCCCAAAAAAAGTACTTAATTCCTCACTAACATATAATAATCAATAGTTTAATTTTAAAAACATCCTATGAAATATTCTTGTGCTAACTAAAGGGGAATTTTTTTAGAAGATATATAATTTTTAAATGATAAATTTCAATTTATTTATTATTTTAAATCCTTAAAATATTATTTTAATATAAAAATTTAATGAAATTAGTATCTCACACATACTTATGTTTTATTATATTAATTTCAAAACCAAAATTCGTCACCTCTTCTATCACATAGGAAATGAAACTTTAGATCCTCAATACAACTGACTACCACATTGCGAACTAATATAATTTTTTTCATCAGAAAAACTCAGAAAAATATTTAATGTATTCTTTAAAATGTTTTTATGACATTTATTATGGAATAATACTTTTGAATTATAATATCACCTATAAATTTTTTACATTAAAATTTTTGGTATTATGATAATATCTCTCCTGTGTACGACTTCCAAAACACCTTTCAAAGCGATGTGATTCATTTTTCACATATGATTTACATGAAATGAAATAAAGTAAATTTATTTAATATATTTTTAAAATAGTAATTATTAATGAATCTAATTTTTTTTATATTATTAAATTTATTTTGTTCCATTTTTTGAGAAAACAAAAACAATGACCCTGTATAGGTACGACATACTGTCTCCATGATTGGTGTAATTCATTTTCAATATCTTTATTTTCTGTATTAATATTAATATAAATTTAAATAATATATATTATATTTATTTAATTATTAAAATTACATATATTATATTAAAATTTGAAATGACATGGAACCAAAATTAAAAAATCAATACATTCCTGACAAATCGATAATTTACTATATAAAACTTGAATTTTACAAGGTGGTGTTAATAATTGAATAATAAAATTCCCAAATTAAATAATATATGGTATTCTATATATAATTATTATTTTATAGTGATTTATAATAAAAATATCTTTAATATATGTGAATGGAAAACATGTATTAATGATGTCGAGACTTGTGGTAAGGAATATTTAGTCCAACATTTATTTCTGGTAGTCATATGTCGTCATCACCACTAATTTCTATTATGTGGTGAATAAACTACCCATATAAAATGTTATATCATTAATATAATTATTCTCATGAAATTCAATGTTTCATTTTAGGTTATTCTTTTAATGTGATTCTTATTAAAATGATTAGTAAAACGGTATGGGGTTTTCATCAAACTTTTATTTATATAATTCAAATGTCATTTTCACTAATTTTCTATATTATGTATTTTTTATATTGGACATGAATTACTATTATTATTATTTTTGTAAAACTTTTAGGAATATAAATTTCTATCTAATTTTCTTTCTATAATGGTTGTTATAAATCAAATGCTTCCAACTTTGTTAGGGTCTAATTTTAAAATCTCTTTATTTATCATTATTGTTTATCAATTTTCTTCAAAATATATGATCATATGTTATAACTCTTAGAAAACACATTATTTATCTTCCTATATATATATATATATTTCATGAATAACAGTTTTTCCTTTTATTTTACACTCAATATATTCTGATGTTGTAAAAATAATTAGTAAAATTGTGATTATTTATATCATTGAGAAAAAATAATTTTACATCAATGTCATAGTTTTATAAAAACATTTTAATTACTATTTTTGTATCTACGTTATTTTTTTACCTAATTATTGTCATTATTTTAAATTTTTAAAAATGATTTTAATCTATTCTTCTTGTCATAAATTTCCAAATAAATTAATGGAAACATTTTTTAGCATTCATGGAATGTAGTTTATTTTATTATGTAAAAAACACTTAGTGGTTTAAATATTCCTTTATAGGCTTACAATGTAATTTTTTACAAAAAAAAGTTTATTATTTGAGAAATTTTTATATTATGAATCATTGTTTCAAAAATGAAATTGTTATTTTACTCAATAATGTTTTAATGTGGTTTTTATTTAATTTATATTAATTTTTGATAACAAATATTTTTATTTGTTATATATTACAAGTAATATGACATCAATTTACCAATTATTTTCATTATTTAGATTATTGATGTTTCTATTGATGACATATTAATAAAACGCATTCAATATTATATGATATAGTGACTATTTTATGATCTATCCAGAAAATACTCTATAGATTTTGTGTGGAGTTGTGGCTATTTCTCCCTATAATTGATTGTGTAGGGATTAATGTTTTATGATCTCAATGGGTACCCTAGAGGTTATACTAAACATGAAATTATTTACATGGGAAGTTATCCAATGCCAAAAAAAAAGTTACAATAGAGGTTTTCACAATCATATAAAAAGGTGTCTGGGAGGATATCCCAACCCCAAACTGGGGTACACACGATGGTATCAACATATTGACATAGGTACATGGGTGGCTACACCAAGACTAAAATTATAGGAATTCCTTTTTGGGTATCCTTGATTTGATATTTTCACTTTTTTGGGTATGATACAAATCTATGTCATAATCTAATATAATGTTCTCATGCAACTTTTTCTTTTATTACATTATGATTCTTGTATTATAAACAAGCGCGATTTATTCTATATGTCATATTTATGATCTAAAATTTGTAGGGTATTATTTTCAAATATTATTTTCATGTTCTCATATCTTTATGCTAATGTTATGTTGATATCCCCCACATTTAACAATACAAGGAATCTTTGATACCATTATGTTAAAATTTACTAGGTTATGAAGAACTGTTTTAATTATGGTATGTATATTATCTGTACTATGTGGGAAGATAATTATGGGATTTTTTTTATCATTTACGATATATAAATAGTATTTATCTATTCCCCAATACAATAATAATTTATAATCAACGAGAATGTATTTTTGAAATGTATTGAACATTCATCTATTAATATGTTATATCTATTTATGAATACCCTATGTCTCTGTATAAAAATCCTAAAAAAGTAATCTTCATCAAATTTTTTCATACTAAAAGGTATGACCATCCTATGTCCACTCACGATTTTTGTAGTTTCATTTTTATATATTTAGGATTAATTTCGATCGTTTAGAGTATCCATTTGAAATTTATATCCCATTCCTTTGGATAATGAAAATAGAATTACTTCACCATATTTTATGTTCAATATCACCGAAATATTTTTCCCCCTGATGAAAAATGCTTTCTATTCCATGATTACAAAACCACTAATATATGGCTAATTATTATTTAACCTCTTACAAGATATTTTGGGTATAGAAAATCCATTATATTAACTGTCATTCATAAAATCATTTGTTATGTTCATCCAAGGATTTCATCCAAAACTATTTCTATAGAACATTACATTTTTCGACTGTAAACAGTACACACAGCCATAAGCGTACTTGAATCCATTATATAGATACATTTTAGAGTGAATAAGTGAGAATTAAATGTTTTATTTCCCACTAAAATGAATATATTAAATTCAAAAAATCCACCCTAAATTTTTACAAAAAAAATCTAGAAACCCTTGAACCCAATGAAATGAATATGTGAATATTTAATGATTTCTAACATCATTAAATTTCCATAATGTTTAGTGATTATCAATAATTTCCTACAATATTTTTTAAACCTTAAAAGACATGTTATACATAAATACTATATATATCTATATGAAAAATTCAAAAAGAAAATCAAAATTCCAATAATATTAAACCACTAAAATTATATGTAGTTTGTAAAAAATTTAACAAATAATTACTTAATATAATCTCATCTATATTCATCTTTAATATACATCATTCTAAAAGAATTTTTAAAATTCATCCCAATAGAACTTCTTGACATTAATTTAGTCTAATGTGCTTCTATAAAATGGATTTTATCATAATATTATTTTTGAATTATTTATATCTAATTCTCCATCCAATGATAATTATTGAAAATGTTTTTCAATTTATCTGGAATAATCATTAACATCATAAATTCATACATGTTTTCCTGAAGAACATTGAATATTATTTTCTTGTGATGAAGTATGGTCCACATATATTATCTAATCATATGTCATTGCATCCCTTTAATTAGAATAATTATTTACATTAGTTTCATTCCTCTAAAAAAATTAATTAAAAAACTCGAATTCAAAGTGTATCTGATTTTATTATTATAAAAATAACTTTAAAACATAATAAATGTTTGTCCATAAGACATTGGAAAAATAATTTTCTCATTATAAATCATCTTAAGATTTCATCCATATCCATTCTTCATCACCCCACATTGTAAATCTGTATTATTCCCTGGTCTGATTGACTTCCAAAATATGCATCAACAACATTATACAACCACAAATTTATACTGCTATTCTATACAAGGAATTACATTGATCATAGAAATAACAAAATTTTAAACCCAAAAAATATTCTCCCCATTTCTAAAAATTTCATGGATCAGGATATCTTTGTAACAATTGATGTGGGGATCTTTTAGAATGAAAAAGCATCAAAAAAACATTTATTGAACAATTTTTTAAGATAAACATTTGAATATTAATAAAATAGAATATAATTTAAATAGATTATAAAACATTCCTCATATCCTGTCCATCGCATTCCATCTATATCAGATTTACATTGTCGTAAAATAATAAAAATAATTTTATTGTATTTTATATTACAAAATCCAAAAAAAATTGAAAACAATATCAAGAAACCTCAAAAACACATTTGAAATTTTTTTTCCCAAATAAAATCCACCTTTTGATATTTTTCATCCAAAAACATAAATAAATTATACATGGTTTCTCAAAATAATAATTAATTTTCACTAAAATATTACACAATTATTGAAAACTCATTGAACCAAATAATAATTATTGAATAGAATAATCGTTATGTCAATATGAAGTGACATAATAAACAACTTCATACACACTTACATAAACACTCATATAACTTTAAATGTTTCATATAATAATAATTTATTCTTCCTTCATATCAATAAAATGTAAAAAAAGTTCACACATACTGAAATCACAACATATCCCATGTGAAAACTCCACTTAATTATATTCATTCATTAAAATGTTTATAACAACCTGATGGATATATTAAGGTTACTATCATTTTCATACCCCAATAAAAAACATTCTTGTGGAAATATAGAGTGGGGATATATTCAAATACCATATCCAAAAATTGAATGATTTTTTATATCTATGTTCATCCTCATATTATAAGAAATATTAGTTAAAAGGGGTTTAATGAATATATCATCCACTTATTTCAATTTGGGAATATATTTTATCATCAGTTCATTATTATAGACCTGACCATAGATGGTGAAATGATTAATATCAATATTCATTAAAAGGGTGCCTTTGATTTAAGAAATTTTACCATTTACAGAACATTGATTATCAAAACCCATGATTTTTTGTCACTTCACATTATCCAATAAATTTTACAACCATGTAGTATTCAAGATACGATGTTTTTCATCTTGAATGGAAACCACAAACTCATCTTCAACCATATTGAGAGCTACAAAAAATTCACTATTTGTATCCAACTCATACTAATTATCCTTGAATGAAAACTCCACCAGATGTTTATCTTTTATCATTGAAACATTATTATAATTCAATATATTTATAACCCAGAAAATAAATCATTATTGAGATATCATATGTTTAATAAATATCATATGTGCCATTTATATATCTTATAATTCTTTATCAAGCCCTTTAATGATATTCCATTGGAATAATCTATAATATTTCACACATAGAGGCATCATAAATAAATCCATCATTTAATATTGTATATATATATAACCCCATGAAAACATCCTAATCTCATTATGATCAAATTACAATCATTCACTATTTTTAAATAACATAGTTCCCACTAAAATTGGTGTGGTAAATTTCTTGTAATTTTCTATTAAAGAGAACATATAGTGTTCCTTATACATTCATCAATTGAGTTATAGAAATTTATTTCTTTATTATAAACAAAGGGAATAAATTGTTTCAAATATGATAAATATTTCAAAAGACATCATTTTCTCCTTGGATTCCATTCAACATGATTCACATTAATTTATTGCAATTATAATAGAATCAAATATAAAAAATTATAATTAATGGTAACTTGTTATTTTTTTAATATATTATTTACTATCAAATTTTAAATTTATAATTTTATGCATCAATTACAATTTTTCAATTTCAAAACAAAAATATCTCAGAGATTTAATAAACATATATAAAAATTTCATTAGAAAAACATATATAACATTCATATTTTCTAATCTTGAAACCATAAGGTTTTTAATAGAAACATCTCAATAAAAGTCTTCATTTTAAAAATATAACATTATATCCAAAAAATTAAATTTACAAATACATTTATATGTGATAGAAAAAATGATTTGAATTGTTTCTAATCAATAACTGATGAAAAAGTATCCTCAAAATTATTTATTTTAATTTGTGTTTAAACTTTACCAAAAACTGATGATTCATTTACTATCACATCACTATCATTGTTTAGCATTTTTATGAAAACGAAAATTATACTAACCAAAATTGTATATATTGGTCAGGATATAAGATATCAAGTATCAATATTCCCGATTTGTTCCATATCTTAATTTATATCATAGATCCACTCCAAAAACCCTAAATATACATTAACAATTTTGGATGATACAATGAGTATAAATAATTGTTTACAATAATCATTAAGTAACATCTAGTTTGAAATTTATTATTTTAATGAAAGGTGATATAAACATTCACCTATTTCATTTTCATTAGATAAGATGTATAAAATTGTTCATCTTCATATGATATAGATGAGTTTGAATCCCTATATTATATAGCATCAACATAGTTACTTAATTTTGAAAATTTTCAGGTTTCTCATCATAAGCCACCTAATCTTATCAATCATCCACTTATTTATCTATTTTTGTATATTTAATATCATATGTTTTATGTAATTTTATATTTTATTAATTAATAATATTGAATGATTCTTTATGAAATCATTTGAATCTATTATCAATACGATAGTATACAAAAAAATTCTACCCACACCACATTAATCCAAAATTCCAAATATTTACATCATTTAATTTTATAAAACATGTATAGTATATCACTCATAGTTTCATCAAATATGGATGTTAATTCTCAAACATTTTATATGAATTCATATTATATTTTTATCTTAAAAAAATAGATTCTAAAAATATACAATTGAACATATTGTATACATCCAAAATTAACCATAACAATCATGATTTATCAAAATTGTTTTTGAAATATCTGTCAGATAACAATTTTTACTTCAAAAAATCAATCTTTATGTGGTTCTTAAGCTGAAAACCCCTCATAATGAATGAAATTGTGTTTATATAATCTCTTAAAGTCTCATATTTATATTATATATTATTATCATCTCCATACTATATTACTAATATGAAAATTCATTTTCTACATATCTCATGATACTCATAATAATTTTCAATGCCACTGATTACTGTTTTATAAACATATTTCCTTGAATTTGTGATCTTCCCATTCTGAAAAATAGAACAACATCAATATCTTATCTATTTTATATCTACAATATCAATGATCCTATCACAGTTTCATACCATTCTCATATTCCACAAGAAAATTTTCTCAAGTATCTTGTTTCATATATGAATTTCTTTGACTAATATAATATTAAATAAACATTATGAACAACTAACATGAATAAAATTTTCCATGGTTTGTTGGCCTTTTATAAAAATATTCGTATCTTAGATTTCCTTCTGAAAGGAAATATTTTTTGAAAAAAATAATATAATTAAAAACCTGTGAAAAATATAATATATTGTGTTTCAAACCCATCAAAACACAAGGATCTTTTGGATTTCATCATTTCAACACAATAATTTCACATCATACACATTTGATTATGAGTGACTCATTATTACGAAAAGAAATCATACATTCTATAGAATTTGTCACATTATTTACTACCTATAAAATTCATATCATATTTAATGATAGACAAATATTTAGAATCCATGTTCACTCTTCTTTTTTAAGAACATCTATCCAGTAAGTTAAATTCTATGACTATTTCATTCTCTTGATCATGCATTATAGATTTAAAATAATTGAAATTTTGTGCTGGTAACATCAAACAGAATAATTTTAAAGATGTCTAGGATATTCACTAATTTCAAAAAAATGGTTAAAATATATTTTCAATATAAACATTAACATTATCAAAAAAACCTTCATTTAGTTAGTTGATTCCCCCTTTTCAATTTACATATAGTTTCTCTTATATTAATTATAATATAAATGATTAAATGAAAACATATTCATCATATAGAAAAATAATAAACAATAATATAAATAAGTATTGATGGAATATTTTAATTTATAACATCCATGCTGCCTAGTTTTGCATATGTATTTTTATTAACATCCTTATAATTCACTTTGACAAAATTTTGTGCCCGAATTTTTTTATTCCACTAGAGTTATTCTTCTATGTTTAGTTGTCTTCTCATCCTCCCAATAGTCATCATACGTATATTTTTTAGTAATAGACTTCATTATTTTAGAAATACTGTATTTTTTATCTTTTTTTAGAAATATATTTTTTATATATATATCATATTCTACATATAATATTCATTTCCACTAACATCCATGAAGATTAGTATTTTCTATTCATAGTTTTTCAAATTTGACATTTTTCTAATACATCTATTTTGATTTTTGGATTTTTTAAGTTAGGCAATTAGATTTATTATATTTATGTTTATTTGGTTGTAAAACTTTTATATTTAATTATATCTTTTATTCATGTTTTATATCATTCTTTTAGTTCTCATAAAAAGAATAGTTAGTCTTATAAATATCTCATAGCTCCTGGGGTTTTTCTTCAACAAAATATTATTTATTTATTTTTATATAAATTATCATTATTCCAATTTTTCCATCCATTAATATCCTAAAATATTTGAGAATATTATTATAAATCTGTTTTTATTATAAACTCTATTTAAATATCTTATTTTTTAAATCTACTAATTAAAAAATGAAAAAAAAATTATTAGTAAAAATTGAAATTAAATTATTTTTAAAATCATTATCATGAATCTATTTTACATTTATTCACTATTATCATTTCTATAATAACAAGAAAATAATACTTATTTGAGATTTAAGGATCAGTTTATCCTTTCACTACAAATAATATTTTGATTATTTTAAACTTTTCATAATTTTTATTCTCGATTTTATATTATCCTAATCAATTTATTCATATTTCATTCATCATGTGCTATTTTTAGAAAATACCCCTATAGTATCATCTCCAAGAAAATCAGTGATAACCTCCCTTGGTGCTTCTCTTAGCACCTTTTAATGATTTCTTGACACAAGGACATGAATTCATTATGAATTCTCTTAGACTTACCTTCATTTTTAGAGGCACAAACTTCTTAATCATCGATAAAAAAATGGAATTTACTTTCATTCTAGCATTGATTAATGTTTCATTATTATCTATTTCATTACTCTTAAAAAACTTTTCTATTATAATTTCATATGTCATGGGAATGATATGATAATTAAATTTATATAGAGTTTTAGGATTTATACAATCCTTGAAATGAATCCATACCATTAAAAAATAACTGAAAAAAAGTCATAAGATCAATACAAAAGTGGGTAAACTATCCAACTTTTCAACAAGAAATCTTACGGAGCTTACAATGTCATTAACCATTATAATTAAGTCACCAATAGATTTATTATCTCCCATTTTTTTATATTTAAACATTATTGTCTAAATTTTACGATTTTAATTCATAAATTTTACACTTCCTTCAAATCGTTTCTTTAAATTACGAGAAATATTTTTTAAAATTAAACATCCATTAACTATAGGAAACTAAAATTTAGTGAATGAGGATAATATATCATTTCTGGCTCGCCCACCATTCTCTAAATTTTTCTTATCAGCTACCTTTAGAGTAAAATTAATATAATGTTAAAGTAAATTATATGTCGTAGTGGTAATAATATCATAACCAAAGGACATAATATATAGAATCATTTTATCATTAGTTATATGATATTTCTTTTTATTTGAAATCATAATCCCATTTCTATAAAAAAAACTTAATATACACAAAATAATTTATTTCCATACAACATCATCAAAGAGTTAACATAGGGAACCTTAAATCAATTACCAAATAAATTCCATATGATGGATAAATTTGATCACTAAATGCGGTAGGGGTTAATATATTATCCTATTCTTCAAAGAGATTCATCTTTTTTATGAGAGAATCGTTGCATGATATCGGGGAATTGTAACTAGAATAAAAAATAATAATCCAAACATAACAACATGAATATAAGTATTTAAAATTTTCACAAATCATTCATATTAAGAAGCTATTGGCATGGATTATAAATTATCTAATACCACCAAATGAACAAGAAAATTGACCTTTTTATATGGTTACAACAGTAATTGAATATATATACAATGGAATTCCACTATTATGAAAACTATAGTGCTTGTTATTTTCAAACAAATATTAATAATGAAATTATTTTATGATTTTTTTCAATACCCTATCCAATTGTCTCAAAATGTTTTAAATGTGTTTTTTAAACATATCCACATTTTTTGTCTTTCATTAGACGTTATTCTAATTTTTCTACACAAAAACAGTTAAGAACATACTCCATCTTTTAGTTTTTACACAATTTCATTGTCCAATTTGTCTATCTAGAGATGTTATCTGAAAATTATATTTAGATCCATATAATAATTTAACCATCTTTCTTATACAACATTATAATTCATATTTCACATATTAGAACAAAAAACCGATGAAAGAAAAACATTTCTATTCACTAATCACAAAACCTTTTATCAATTTGAACATGTTCATCAAAAGAAACAAACATATTTATTAGGTTTAAAATTCATACATAAATATACAATTCTATACATTTTTTGTTTAATGTTTCTAGAACTATTTCTATAGTGATTCAACTATTGGTCATGTGAAGAGTACACACATCCATACACATAACTTCACCCTTTATAAAGATAAATATGATATAGGAAAAGTAGGTATTATATTTTTTTCTCACATAGTCAATGAAATTAAATTTAATGAAATCACAAAAAAAATTACAACAATCATATCAACAAATAACATTACCATCTTGAAAGAATATGTTAATCTTCAGCGACTGCACCCCTCTTAAAATGTATTTAAAACTCAAAAAGTATCAAAATTATACTCAATGATATTTGAAACATTAAAATACAATATCAACATAATAAATTTAAATATATCTATGAATATTTCAATAGTAAAATAAAACTAGTATTAATATAATACAAGAAAATGTATTCATGTTATATAAGATTTGTGATATTTTTATCTTAATAAGAATCATGGTGTGCTTCTTCAAAAACAATCATCATTCAAAAAATCATAATTAAAATTAAATCAAATAATACTTCATGCCATTCTTCCTATCAGATGAACCTCTTTCCAATAAATTTTATCATAAAACGCTATTATTATTCCTTATAAAACATTCTCTTTATAATTATATATATTAGAAATGTATTTCCATTCATATTATAGAAACAGAATCTTTGAAAATGCATATACATTTCTCCAATGGAAACTAAAATGAATATTCCTATGATTAAATTTTTTTTACTTGTTGGACTTTATGAAATCCATTGCTCTGAATCATTTTGAACATCTATAAATTTACACTCTTCTGAAAAATTGATAAAACACAAATAAAATGTTTATCTCAAATCCTTGTAACATCATCAACACAAAATATTCTTATTTTCTTAGATACACATTGTGAATATCATTTTTCTATTAAAATTTTTCTAAATACATCATCTATTTACATTCTTCACCATCCCCCTTGTACTTCATAAGCAATCCCCTATCCGATAGAAATCAACAATATTCATGATATACCATTTATAACCATGTCTCTTTCTAGTTATTTTGTCTACTCTATTTCACAAAACAAATAATCTATAAGTATTTACATCCAAATAAGATTCAACTATATTTTAAAAAATTCATGGATTATGATATATTTCTAAATCATGATGTTTTAAAATTTTAGAAAATTAATCCTTCACTAGGTTTTTATATCAAACATTCCAACTGATGGAACTTTGTAAAACTTATAAAATATTCATCACAAAAGTACATCTAATATACTCAAGTTATAAACCCTTTATTAGGTATTCTTCCTAAGATTTCATTTCCATTATATTAGCTTTTTAGAATAAATTACAAATGGGGTGAAATTTCTTATATTTGATAAAATACATCCATACATGAACAAAACAACATCAATCAACCTAAACAACTCTTTTATCTATCATAGTCCTAAAAAAAACAATTATATACAATTATATCTTGAGAAATATTTTTTATGAATGCAACAATAATATAGAACCCTAATATTTTTATAAACTATTATTAGATATTAATAGATTAATATTATATACATTTCAAAAGCACACACACCGAGGGACCATAAAGGTTTGATCTCTTTGGAGACTAGACACATAATATTCATATTTTAGGAATATTTATCAATATATCCCATATATATTTTCTATTATAGTAGGCATAGAATAAATTCTCTACATAAACCATTCATTATAAACTAGGTAATGAAAATATAAGAAAGTGTGTGAAAAGAGTATTTTTAATGTTAAACATGGTAGATATTAATGATTGCATAATCATTACATGGGCATAAGGGTATATGAACATGAACCTTGAATTTGATTAACATACCCTGAAAATCAGTGATCATAATATTTGGAAATAGAATAACTCTTGGTAGTCTATATAACATGAATATTAATTGAATAAAACTATATAATCCATGATAGAATCACATTCTCGTAAGACATAGATATGTTTGGTACACATAAACCTAGAAAATTTCTTGGATTACCACCCACATAGCTGATGCAGACTTAGTATAACATCTTGTGTACCCCCATGTAGATTTTTGTGGCCACCCACGAAACCTATTTGTTTTTGGGATGACCTCCCATGTATGACCATTAGTCTTGGGGTAACCTCTGATATACCCATTGATCATATAGAACATTAATCATTACCTAAAATTTTTGGTGGAGATATTAGACCTTCCCATTACATAATCCATATTTTTTTGTTCCCCAATATCATAAAAATTTCTTAATATCATAACCCATATAATGTATATGGGATTTATAAATATTTATTCACTCTATTACCCATAAAACTGTAATGGGTTTCCTAGTTATCTCTTTCATTCATCATAGCTTTACCATTAAAAATTAAATGGGATTGATAAACATATCATCATAATTATAATGAAAAATCCATAAAATGAATAATGATGGATCAATTGGTTCAAATTAGTAGGTAAACATAAGAATAGAAAATTATTGGTCTTGTTCATGAATATAAATTCCATAAAGAATTCATTAATACATTATTAATAAAAATAAAATTACCATTAATGATGGACATCTAAAATATATAAAAACCTCATAAATATTTATGATATAATAATCAGTTGATATAAAATTAGATTCATTTTAAAGAATCGTTAAATAATTAAGTGTTTATGATGATGAAAAATATTAATTTGTAACACTAGTTAAAATAGATATTCCATTCAAATTTCCTAAAGAAAGTCATAAGAGACTTATTAAAAACAATTATAAAATTTCATTTAACCAATTTTAATAAAATTCAATCATGAGTAAAAATATATTAAATAAATATTGGATAATATAAAAAATTATCATATTAGACGTTTTAGAAAACATTGACATGTATCAAAAAAGTATTTTTGACTAAGGAGAGATATATTATAGGCTATCCATAAAACAATATTTTGGATCCATGAGAATATAAAGTAGTTGAAATGAAGGAAAAAATTACTTTTTACATAAAAACAAATATAAATTGTATTTAATGCTTTTTTTCTGTGATATATCACAATATTTCATCATTAAAACATAATCATCAAAAACCATGATAAATAATGAGGTTGAAAATCAATACCTCTACCATTTACATATGTTTTGAATAAAAAGACCAATAAAAGAAATAATAATAAACAGATATGTAACATAAATATTTTTCAATTAAACTAGAAAAAATATATTCATGGATATTATATACCTCACAAAAAATAAATGAGTGGTGAATAAGGGATGTGTCCCCCAAAAATAATTCTGAGACGAAAATTCCTTACAACATTGGAAACATTTGAATCATTAAACCAATTATAGGATACCACAAAATTATAATGTTAATTATCGTGTAAATAATTATATTCATCATACAAAATATAAATGGAGTAGTATATAAACCAACCAAAACGAGAAAGCTGTGAATTTTGAATATGTCCCCAAAAAAATTAGTGTGCTATTATAACACTCATAATTTAATTTTCGACTACAGTAATACACATTTTATCCTTCTATATAATAAATATATTTTCATTTTAATTATACTAATTAGAAGTATATATATATATCATACTATATTTTATTTACTTATGATCATATATTCCCATTTTTTAATATATCCTTATTGAAATATTCTTTCTTGTTATAAAGTCATTTTTCCTTTATGTTTTTGTTTGGTATTTTATATAATATTGATTTGATAATGGATATATATTATATTTAATATTATCCATTATATTGATATCATATATATTAATTAATTTTTTTTTATATTAGTATAGTAATGATGGAGATTTAAATTTCATTACCTTATTAATATAAAGGTTTGGTCATACGTACAAAAGAACACAATTTCAATTTATTTAGAGGATGTAATGAAGTGATGATTACTATTATTACACATTTTTAGAGAAAATATAATTTCATATATATCACATTTATTAATTTATTTTTTATATTTTACATTTCATGTGAAGAATATGCGGAAAATGAATTAAATCGCTTCTAGAAGAAGTAGTACCTCATACACACAAGTGGTGTTATTATATTTTAAAAAAATGATTGTGATAACTAATACATGATATTATAAAAACAAGTATGATTATGTATTAATTAAATATATATAATATTAATATATTATATTATCCATTTTTAGAGGTGGTAATGGAAAAAGAATTAAATTTATTCACGAGGCGGTAGACAAATGTACACAATATTGACAAGTTTGCATCCAATTTTATGGAAGTGGATATATATAACATATTCCATCATCATTGAAAAATATTTTTATATTTTTAGAAATTAATTTATTATATTTTGAATGTTATGACATATAATATACTGGTAAGAGATAATGTAAATAAATATGATCTTAGTAAATACAGTTATATTTTCATAAAAAACCTATTTGAATATCTTATGAGGACATTAGTATTTGTATAATGGAAAGAATATAATCTCAAGAACATGGATAAGGATTCTTGGGGAATATTTCTTAGGTTTTGATTGAGATAACGGTCTTTTGAGGTGTGAATATGTGAGAGTAGTATGTTGGATTTTATATATTATATTAGGCATTGGGGTTACAATTAAAACAAAAAAACTCACACACACAACCTCGTTCTTATAATGAGTGTCCCATTAACCCATCAGGGATGAGAACCCATTATATGACCTTATTTTCATATTAAGTTTTCAATAGTTCCATGGTCTTCTATCCCAGGGATCGCTCACCAACCCAACCCACGTATCCTGTGGGTCGTGGTTCTACTGAAGCATTCCCATAATCCACCTACCTCAGCCACTGCCCACCACCACTTCTATCGTGATACCTGCCACACTGTCGAATAACCACTATTCCATTTCAACATATCAAGGAATGCCTCCCACCATCAATATCTACAAGAATATCCTCTTTCTTCATCATAATTCCAACCACCCCCTTTAAGCTAGCCCATCTCCAAATGCCCACCACTATCCTCCCAAACCTTCATTATCGAAGAAACCAACCACCCCTTTCTATATTCATGCCTCCACCTAACTACCTTGAAAATGAACACTGATGAGTATCATGCTATGTTACTAGTGTCACAGATTGGTCCCTCGCGCAACATGTCGCCTCTACTTTCTCCCCCCTTTGGCACCCTCTTAGATGTCACCTCGACTGCCCACAACCTCAACACATCACAATAAATCCTCAAATATGGGTTAGATAAGGATTTAAACCCTATTTATCCAATATTTTCGGCTATCCATTACTACTATGATAGGACCCCAAATGCATGTTCCATTTTATAATTGACGAGGGATGACATTTTCATAAATATCTAAAACTATTTAAAATTAAGATTTCAATCTCCCCTTAAGTGCATTTAAAATTTAAAACTAGTATATTCTAAGTAACACATGTTCATAAAATACCTCTAACACAAAATTTAAAATAATTTTTATAATAATGATATTCCTTAACCTTTATGTTTACATGGTTTTTTTAAATTTTTTTCACCCCGGTAACAATTTTTTGGTATTTATTTACCGAGGTGATTTTTCCATTAATCCTAAAAATATAATCATTCATAATATATAATAGATACAAACATATTCTAAATAATAATTCCAAATTATAAAACAATATTATGTTTGAGGAAAATTAATTGTAACAAAATTTCACTTAACATGCAAAACACATTTTTAACCATAATCATAAAAATTACATTTTATTTTATTTATTATTAACTATGAAACAATGTTTTTTTGAAAATGTTATATAAAATTTTTTCATTATTAAAAATATATAATACATAATATGATATGATATTCAAAAAATTTATATGATTCAATTAACATTTAAACAAGTATACATGACGAAAAACAAATTTTACAATGAATTTTTTTCATGAGTATTGAATGTCTCAATATCAAAACTCAAGATGAAATGATTCAAATTAAATATATTTTATTATAACCATTTTATTTTAAATAATTTTTACATTAACAAAATTTTAAAATTAAATATTCATTGTAAATGATTTAAATTAAAATAGTGTGTCCAACAAAAATATGTATTGTTTAACAATTAATAGTAAATTTATTCATTTTAGGAAAATAAAAAAAATGAAATTGTTTTAAAAATAAATTAAAATAATTATATTGTTATTTAAAATATTAAAATGTCAAAAAAATTACTTTTACTATTTTTTCACAAGTATAAATAGAAACATATATTGAAAAAAACATATCTTCCAAGAATGTAAAGTCTAATATAAATTATGTACTTTGTTATAAATATCTTTATTAATATGAATTAATTTCAAATAATATTTTAAAAATGTAACAATATTAATTTTTCTAGATTTAAAATCTATATTATAATGTTCATGTTTAATAAATAATATTAATAGAAAATCTTGTTTCCTTATTACACGGGGTTACATATAACACAAGATGTCATGGAAATTAAATTGATTTTAAAAATATATTTATAGAAACATAGGTTGTTATAAATAATTTTATTAAATTTATGAATTAAATAATTTTTCTCTTGTTTAGATCATTACAATTGATTAATACCTACCAAAACTGATGAGGAACCTTTTCTCATTAAAAAAAACCCCTATCGTATGTCCCATGAAAATTTCTTCCTAACCTAGGAACAATAAGGAACATTATTACTCTAAACCTCACTCTATATGATATTGATAATATGCTTCCTAGGTAAGGGGGGTAACAAAAAAATTAAAATAATAAAAGGGGAATCACTAACAAAGAAATCTATATAAGAGCTAGAAAAGGATCCCAATTGAAATAAATCAATGGAGTGGGGGAAGATAAAACTTGCTGTTAGGGGGTTGAAGGGTAATTTAAAGTATAATTTATTTTATTTTTACACAATTTATGTATCTATAGTTTAATAATTTTAAAAAAAATATATGACTTAATGGTTTGGCATCACAGTCTCCCAACCTCGGTGAAAACCATTTGAGTTTTACTTGAGTCACCAAGAACAATGAATAAATAATAGTTACATTGCAGAAAAAAAACATAGGGAGTGGTGTAAAATTGTTAAACCGTTTTAATGTAAAATAATTGGTTAAGGGATATCTTACACAAACCTGATTATATGAAGCGCATTTTAAAAAATAAAAAACATAACCATTCCATTGTGTATGAAACCCATATAACTAATGCTTAATATATAAAGACTTGAATATATGAAAAAATATATATATAATATACATCTAGGTATGTTTTTATATTTCAAGATTCGTTATTTTTAATCCAGTAGAGAAATTTTTAATTTAGCTACATCAATGTAAATGTTTGTCCAGATTGTGTATTAATATGACTTGAATCTAAACCCATTAGTTCATCACATAATTAGTAATGTAGTCATGGAAATAGTGCATTAATATATTTAATGTAATTTAAAAGTAAAATAAAATTATCTTATATATTAGCTCTTAAATACTAACTCATCTATACATAGAATCTTGATAGAGAAAAATTTTGACACCCTATGATTCTTATGTGATGTCCTCTATTTTTTAAATATCTTTATTTAAATGTTACAGTTAAAACATATCTATTTAATTTTTAGCTATTAATAAAATAAAATAGGTTCAAAAAATATAATCAAATTGATTATAAAGGGAATATTATTATTTTTATTCTCCCAAAGGAGTTTTGTCATTATAAATTAAATAAATTATAATTATTAAATGATGTTAATGAAATATATATGTTATATATTCCATGACAAAAAATTATATTCATAAAATATATTTTATAGCCATAAAATATAGACGGACCAATTTTTATACCTAAAAAATATATTTATCTTAAGGTAGTTTTACCGCATTTTAATGGTGAACCTACTATAAATTAAATTTTTGACACTTCCATATATTCTATTTGAAAATTAACTTCATATATGAAATAGGAATATAATAATTTCTGTTGGATATATATATTTTTATTTTTCTGATAGGATTTATATTTATATGAATAGTAAAAATTAAAACAATTTATTGAAAAAAACTTTTTTCATCGAAAAAATTTATTTTATATAAATATATTATTTCTATATTAATGATTAATGAGATTATTTCTTATCATGTAATAGAATTTATATCATTGGAATCAATGTCACATTGAATTTTTATATACGAACATTTCAGTATTTTGTATGCTTTAATATTTAAAAACGTATCCCCCCCCAACATGATTGATTTTAGATTATTTATTATAACATCCCTATTATGAATTATAAAAAATTGTTTTCGGTACATGGAATCATTGATTAAAAATATCTAAATTGTATTACATTATTTTTATTCATATGAGTAAAAACATTAGTTATATTTTTATCACCCAAGTTAATGTTTAATAAGGTAACTAAAAAATTATATTATAAATATTATATAGTTCCCCTTAAACTTGTTCTAATTTAATTAGATTAGTTCATTTCAACCAAAATCCACATTAGGCCTAAATTTTATCCCTTTTATGATAGTGGTGTAACAATATTATATTTATAATAATTTATTTAAAGAGAAGTTAAACATGATATTCTAACATTATTAATAACTATATCATTTTTGTTATATGGTTCAAAATGGTCATTTCAACTTTAAATATGTAATTGAATTCTAAAATGTTTATATACCTCATTGATTTTGTTTATAATATTTAATATATAAATAATTAACTTAAATAGGGACATAATGATGAGGTGGGAATTGTTTAAATAATGGAAAAATAAAATTAATGATATTAAAAATGTTAATATTAATATAATTTCAGGTATTTAATATCGTACATGATTTTATGAAAGAATTGGACATGATATTAGTGTTTTATACGAATTTTTTCAAACTTATCATATTAGAGATATTTTCTTCTAAGTCAAAATATTAAATAGTGGAAAAAATTGATATTTAAGATATTTTAAATATAAAAATATATTATTAAATTATATACAATATATAAATAAATAAAATTTAGACAAATAATTCGAATATGTCATAATATTTCATGAATTACACATTTTTTTTAAATTTCATAGTAATTATAATAACCCATAATATATAAATTATATGATATAACAGTAATAGTAAATGTTGTTAAATAAGGGTTGATACAAAAATATAATGTCTTACAAAATAATAAAAACATGTAAAAAATATTATTGATGAAGAATATTCGACCCTTATCTCTTTATTATCAATTTTGAGTTGTTTAGTGGACACTTTTATATGAAAATAAATTATATATTTTTTAAATCAAATATATTTATAAAATATATCTCTCTTTGTTTTTAATATCTTATATGTTTCCGCATAAGAAAAATAATTATATTAATGAAACAAAATATCTATTTTTTTCATTACAATATTAGTGTGATTATGTAATTTTATTTTTAATTTTTTGACATTATAAAATTACTTTAAATGGAACTTTAATGATAAAACAATATTTATTTAATTAACATAAAAACCTTAATTTATATTAAAAATATTAATTTTGATATCTTTTGATGAGTTAATGTATCAATTGAATTGGTTTGATATATAAGATATATTTTAGATTTTTGAAATCATTGGATTCTAATATTCACTATGTCGTAATGTATTTGTAGTCAAATTAAATGAATAGAATTAAATTTAACAATAATGATATCTTTTTTTAATAATTTTTTATTAAATTATATAAAATAAAAAGTGTTAAATAATCACATGGGGATTGTATATGGTCGAAAATATTTTCCAATTTTCATTTATGGACTATTTTTATGTGTTTGGATCTAGAAGAGTCCTATTCTATTTTAATATTTTGAGTATTTCAGAAAGTGAGCCTTACCTTGATTATAAAAAAGAGAATCCTCCCTCTATTCCTTAAACCACATTGAGCCTTATATCCTGACCAACCCCTAACGTTTTATCCTCCAAACATTCTTAGTTGTGTTTTTGAGGTCCTGGTCTTTGAAAAGAAACCACCCTAGCATCCCTAAGAGGATATCCAAAAGAAGTCCATCGTTGAAGAGGAAATTGTTTTACAAATTTTTTCAAGTTCATTTCTTATTCCACATACACATAATGTGTTATTTACATACTATAGTAAAAATATAATATCATATATATTCTTAGATTATAGATTGATTTTGGAAGAATGATATTCCATGATTAATCCATCCTATATAAAATGAAAACAACACGTGTGTGAATGTATGGATTACCAAGTCCACGCAGTGGTGTAATCTTTTATTCATCATGAAATTATTTGGATTAGTATAAGTATCGATTTAATGGATATAATTAATAAATATTACATTAGATTAATTCTTTATAATTAACATATCATTCAATTCCCAACCCTTTCACCATTAAGTGAATGATATTGTTTCTCGTTCGTATGTACAGCCTACCATATCCATGATGTGATGAGATTCATTTACCACATTAACCATTTAATAATTATAATAAGAGTTTATATAATGATTGGATATAATTTATATGAATATTTTATCATTCATTATATTAATGATATGTATCTTATGCATAAGTAACATGAATCGCAGGAAAAAACATGCATAGTAAAATGAATTAGTAAAGACTAAAAATGAGAGTAATAATAAAATATTATTAACAAAATGATTGTATAAGATCATATATGATATCATAAATATATATATATATATTGTTTTATTAGAATTTAATAACATGATTCAAAAATTATATTTGAGATTAAATCACACTTATCTATTGGAAAGTATAAGGCAATGGTTATTTCACAATATTATTATTTTCTGAGGTTGTTTATACATATGTATTTATTGTAGGATATTTATCAGCCATGTACATGTTTCATAAAAAATCAACATGATTTGTCACGACCAGTCCCCCGAGGCCCGGGCCATGACTACCTCAAGCCCACCTTCCATAGGCCAGGGGCTGGTGACTAGCACCAAATATATAAATCCCTAAATTAGGAAGGCATAGCCTTTAAAACATGAAAATGCTCACAACAGAGTATGATCTAGAAGCATATAACTAGATAAAATTGTATACAAAGAGTATTGAAAGTAGAGGGTAAAGTATAAAATCCCAATAAGAAAATATAAGTACAACTGAATACAACAACAACTGAAAAGGACAAAATAGCTGAAAGGTGAAGAGTAGCTCATGGATCATCCACCACAGAACCTACCTAAAGGATTGGTACAGATACCCTCCTCAACACTCCATGTCTGTTGGCCTCTTTCGCATACCGAAACGTCATATGGTCTACCTCCAGGTATTGTCCAGTCCCGGTTCTCTTAGCCTCATTTAGTGTTGTATATTGTCTTCAACCAACACAATGTGGTGCAGGCATAGCCCATGTAGGGGTGAGTATAATGATACTCAGTTGGGACCCCGAGACCCTCAAGGTCTAACAAAATCTTATTAGGATAAACCCAAAGATGTTAAATCTACAGATAACCCCACTTAGGTATATTCTGGTACATATACCGATGTTATCAATTAATGCATCTCAATCATGAGGTAAATACAAAAAGTTAATGATCAAATTGACAAGGAAATTATTCTAGGGATATTATAAAGCTGAACCCTCAGGTACTAGAGAATTCCTCCAATATCGAATATAGTGGGTCTGTTGTGTCACATAGAGGCACTTCCCACTGACCATGAACTGCTGAGATACACCTCCTGTCGAGTACAGTGGGTCTGTCGTGCCACATAGAGGCGCTCCCCACCAAGGGTCTGTCGCGTCACACAGAGGCGCTACCACTCATAGCCTACTAGTTTACTCCTCCTGTAAAGTACCATGGGTCTTCTATGTCACCAATGTGCTCCCCAATGTGGGGCTTCCGTGACACCAAGGCACTCCCCACTGGGCTAGTAGAGTCACATAGAGTCAAACAGTCACTAGTCGTCAGGTCTCATCCAGCTATTAGGTTCCTGCAAAAATGCTCGCTCATCTCCAGAAGATCCACTCCGCATGCTATTGGTCTATGCTACAACTACCATGAAGTCCAATGAAAAAGTATCTCAAAGGTATGCCTCATCCTAGGGGTCTCAACGCAATAGACGATGCCTCAATCGGATGCCCAGTCTGTGATTTATTAGCCATTTAGTCCTGGGGGCCCGGTTGGATTCATGTAATATCCATCCTAACCATATCTCAACATTACCCTAGACTCCAGAGAGGTATAATCAAAAAGACTGTCGCATTCCAAGAAAACCAGCGTTGTAGATGGTTCGTCAAATGGTCATCCAGTACCAAAGATATTTCCAATGAAAGTAGAGTCAGAAGTGGGCTTGCGTCCTGCCCGACCTGGTCGGATCAACTCAGCTGAACCCAGTCTAGGCCGACCTTGTCTGGGTCGACCAAGTCAGACATGTTGGGTTTGGTCTGGCCCATTTGGTGGGCCAGCCTATTACGTTCGGCCTGGCCTGCTGGGCGCAGCCCAGTAGGCGGTGATAGGGGTTCATCCCGGAGTGTCGCGAGGGTGTGGCCCAGCCCGGATCAGACCGTAGGGTGTGGCCGAACCGGTTCGGGAAGTCGGGCGACTGGGAGGCTGCTGGGAAGAGCGTGGCCGGGATGGAACGAGGCCGAGAAGGGCGCCAGGCGGGCCCGCGAGCGGCCGGGAAGGGCACAGTTAGTCCGAGAGGCGGTCGAGTAGGGCGCCAGGTAGGTCGGTGGGGGCTGGCAAGGCGAGGCCGAGCTGGCAGGCGGCCGGGAGGCTGGGCCAACATGGTTCTTGCCAGCGCGGTTCGATGCGGCTCTGGCCGCCGGAGTTCGGCCGAGGTAACGGGAGGCCAACGGTGGTTTGGCCCATAGAGCTGGCGTCGTCGGGGTACCAGAACACCGAGGGGGCGGCGCAGTTTGTGGAGGCCGCGTGAAGCATGAACTTTGCATGTGTCTTCATCGCCTTCAATGCCACTTCGTCACCATGCCAAGAAACAACACAAACATGAATAGTGGAGGGGTTGGGCCATGTTGGTTCAGCCCACACCCTTTGCATTTAGGTTGGTAACAAAGGGCTCATCAAAGAGTATGAAAGATGAACAAAAATTGTTTTACAACCACTCAATGATTCCTTTCCAATCCAAAGAAGAGAAAAATTAAAGGAAAGTTACACAAAATAAACCCCAAAAATGAAATGGAAAGTTACACAAAATAAACCCCCAACCATTGATTTTTGGTCGTCGATGTTTAAATCTGCAGGAAGAAGACGAAGGAGTTCGTCATTCATCGTGTCTTCCATGCACTCCCAATCCCAAGCAGTGTCGGATCATTGACGATGATGTGGATGGTAGGATAGTTAATGATGCCCCACGTCTGTAGGATTTGAGGGAGGAAGTCGAAGAAGGTAGGCGTTCTTCGTCGGTGCAGTGTTGTTCTTCAGTGGAGCATTCTTCATTAGAATAACTTTTCTCCCAAGGTCATCTCTTCCCATGCTCCACCAAATGAGAAATGCCATGCAATATAATAATAGACTTAGTTTTTCTATTATTTAGTTGCTCCCACAAAAATTAAATTGGTGAATTAATAACATGGATCCCCTAATTAATTCATGAGTGTTGGAACAAATTAATTAAGGGAGTTGGCACCAATTAATTGAAGGGGAGGCCAAGAGGCTCTCCCTTATTAATGAGGTAGAGTTGAGAGGTTTTACACACCTCCATCAATATGGGGGTTTAGCCCTGTGTGGTGCCCACATTATAACCTCTCACTGGTGGTTAGGTTCAGGTGGTCCCCACCACCATAACCTCCCATGGGGTGTTAAGGTCTGGTGGTCCCACCTCCAACTTCCATTATGATGTTTTAACCAACAAACAAACACATGGCGGCTCAAATAAAAATAAATTGAATATCACTTTATTTTTATTATTTTCCAAGAAAACCCACAAACTAACTATTAATCCCGAATCAAAGAATTCAATGTGAATATCTTCTTATGTGAATACTGACGCTGCGAGTTTAACGCTGCCCTTAGATTTCAATTCCGAGCATCAGTTCAAAAGTTATAAAAACCCACTCGTACATTTACTAAAAATAACTGAAAAAAACATTAAAAAACGATTCATAGCACATCGGGCCTTGGAATCATGCGTCGTTAATTTTTGAAGACTCGTAAAATTCCCATGTATTTAAGAAAAAAAAAATCAACAGAATTTCTGGGTCTTTACATTCTCCACACGTCAGAGATTTACTTCCCCGTAAGATAGGACTCGAACTAAGGCAAAAAGTTGGGGTACTGAGCACGAATCTGAGCCTCCCACTCCAATGTGCTCTCCTCAATGTTCTGTGCTTCCAGCGAAGGTGCACCAGAGGTATCAACTATCCATGTAGAACCTGCTCCTATCGATACTCAATCTCCTATAGAACCTCCGTAAAAGTCACCCCATCATTGACGTCTAGCTCTCCATTGTCGATGATGCTAGAAGGGTCGTGCACGTATCTCCTTAGATGAGTTCCGTGGAAGATGTCGTGCTCCTGGTGCAACTGAGGTGGATGATCCAGTGGTATGAAACCACGCCTACTCAGCTGAGTACCTGGAAGGGTTCGATGAACCTCATAGATAACTTTCTGGCTCGGCCAAATCTCTGTGAGCCTTATCGAGGTAAGACCCATAGAAATATGTGGTTGCCATCCTCAAACTCTAGAGGTCTCCGTATTTTGTAAGAATATGACTTTTTCCTGCTTTCTGCAGTCTTCATCCTCTATTGGATGATCTGTACCTTCTCTGTGGTAACCCATACCATCTCTGGTCCCACTAGTCCTGACTCCCCAGGGTCAGTCCATTACAATGGTGATCTGCAAGGTCACCCATATAACGCCTCAAAAGGAGCCATATATATTGTAGAGTAGAAGATGTTGTCATAGGAAAACTCCACCAAAGGTAATTGATCCTCCCACATGAGACCCAATTCAAGGAAACAAGCACATAGAATGTCCTAGAGGGTCTGTATGGTACGCTCAGTCTGACCATCCATTTGAGGATGGAAGTCGTTTCTCATTTGAAGTTGTGTCCTGAAAGTCCCCTATAACCCCTTCCACAGCCAGGTAGTAAACTGTGTGTCATGATCAGAGACAATAGAAGAAGGTACTATATGTACCTACACAATATCTTTCACATAGAGGCGTCCCATGCTCTCTACTGAACCCTACAATCCGATCGCAAGGAAGTGGGACAACTTTGTGATTCGGTCGACGATCACCCAGATAGAGTCATGACCTCTAGATGTATGTGGAATACTCATCATGAAGTCAATGGATATCCCATCCCACTTACACTATGGAACTTCTATAGGCTGAACCAAGCCTACTGGTACCTGGTTCTCCACCTTCACCTGCTGACAAGTGAGGATTTGAGAGACAAACTCTGCAAATTATTTCTTCAAACCTGGCCACCAATGCTGTCATTGAAGGTCCTGGTACATCTTCTCCACTACTGGATGTACCGCTAGAGGGATGTGTGGAACTCCCTCAACGCTTCCTCATGAAGTGACATTGTTACCATAGAACGTCCTCTGAAGAGGATGACCTACTCCACACCTTTAGAAAATCCATTAGGTGTCTGCCCTGTGGAAATCTGAGCACATCGTGTCTCTCAGTCAGCATCTCCATGCAGTGCCTCCCTAACTCCCTAAGGAAGTGGGGGAGTGACTGTAAGAGACTGAAGGAAAGATGCTCCATCTCTATCAACAAAGAATATCTATAATGTATCCAGTTTCTCTGTCACCTCTCCTAGCCATTGTATACTAGATCTTTTGCTGAGTACATCTGCTAGAATGTTCCCCTTTCCAAGAGTATAGAACATCTCGAAGTCATTGTTCGGGAGGAACTCAAGACATCACTGTTGTCTCAGGATCATATCCTTATGAAAGAATATATACCTAATACTCTTGTGATCATAGTACATGGTAAAACGTTCCCCCATCAGAGTGTGTCACCACATCATCATAGAAATGACGACTACTAATAACTACAGGTCATTGGTAGAATAGTTATTCTCATGATGTCTCAGCATCCAAGACCCATATATGACCACCACTTGATATTGCATCAGGACACACCCAAATCGAGTCACTCATGCGTTGTAGTAGAATACGAACCCTACACCTTCCTTTGGAAGCCTCAATATGGGGGCACTAATCAGCCTCTCCCTCAACTCCTAAAACTCTGTAGGAATCTCTATGACCACATGAACGGTTTCCCATTCAACGTCAAGTATGATAGTGGTGTTGCAACTCTGGCTAAGCCAAGAAAGAACCTATTGTAGTAACCAGAAAAACCCAGGAAACTCTATACCACTGTCACACTCCTGGGTGGCTCCCAAGAAAGTACCACCTCAATCTTCACTAGATCCACTGCAAATCCAGCCTCTGAGATGACGTTTCCCATGATGTGAACCTCTCGGATCCAAAACTGGCACTTCGAAAGAATACCATAAAGCTGGTTCTCTCAGAGTGTTTGCAGTACTACCTGAAAATGGTATGCATTCTCCTCCTCAATAGTCAAGTAGATCAGAATGTCGTCGATGAATACTACGACAATGTGATCGAGGTAAGGCTGGAAGATCCTATTCATGAGTCCCATGAACACTGCTTGAGCATTGGTTATGTCGATGGGCATAAGCAAGAACTCATAGTGGCTGTATCGACCTATGAATAATATCTTCCTCACATCCTTATCTGAAAATTTGAGCTATTGATAGCCTAATATGAGGTCTATATTTAAGAACCATCGAGATCCCTTCAACTGATCAAAGAGGACATCAATCCTTTGGAGAGGGTACGTGTTCTTCACGGTCACCTGATTTGGGCAACAGTAGTCAACAAAAATTCTCAAGCTCTCATCCACCTTCTTTCTGGATAGAATAGGGGCTACCCATGGAGAAACATTGGGCCGGATGAATCCCTTCTCCTACAAGTCCTCTAGTTGTCCATGCAGCTCACAGAGCTCTGCGGGAGCCATCCGATACGCTGGTGTAGATATCGGTGTCGTCCTAGGGTATAGTTCAATGTAGAATTCCACCTATTTGGAAGTAGGTAGTACTAGAGCATCATCAGGGAAAACATCTGTGTACTACTCCACCACTATATCAAAGCTGGGACTCTCCACATCAACTACTCCAAGGGTAAGGCAGGCCAACTGATGAGTGATTGGCTGCACCCTCCTCCGAGTAAGTCTATCAGGTGCTGTAAATCCTCCCTTCGCGCCGATGAAGTCAAACCTGGTCCCATTTGTGCAGACACACTGCACATTTCACCTAATACAATCAATCTATTCATGGATTGTAAATAAACAGCCCATACCCAAGATGACGTCGTAAGGCCTCGATTCTGTTACTAGGAGATTCCAGCCAAATATCTCACCTCATAGTGTAATCCCACACTGCCAGTACCAGTGAATAATCTTCAAGTCTGGTTCCGTAAGATTATCTAGCCGTAAAGATCGAGCCAACGGTTCAGTCGAAATCTCTGACCTCTGAACGACGGTAGTGGCAATGAAAGATTGACTGGAACCTGTGTATATAAGAACTGAAGATAATGTGGAGTAGACATAGATCATGCATCAAATCATATCTGGAGTCCCATGATCATAAGCCTCAGCTGCCTAGAGCTATGCTCTCCCATTTCCACCTCCTCCCTACAGTCGGGGTGGCCCTCTTGGTGGTGGTTGAGGTAACACCTCGAAAAGTCTCCCACCGCCAGTTGCACAGCCATCTCCTCTACCACATCTGCCTTCTCCCTACGGACAACATCGATCAAATATCTGCCTCTGCATGGGTGTTCTTTCCACCATCTACTGATCATCTGAATGGCAGTTCAGACAGTCACAATCCATGTGACAATGCCCATCGCATGAGTAACACTGCCCACTCTTGCCGTGTGTGTCTCTGCCCCGGGTACCATGCACAATCGATCCTGATTCATACGGTCATCCACCTGTAGGACTGGTCCTCCTGAACCTCTGCAACATCTGTCTTCTGTCAGCTGCAGAAGACTCCACTGCATGTCGACTAGTTGTGGGTCTCATTGATGGAGAATGCTCAGCAAGGAAACTCTCTCCAAAGAAGGCTCTCTCCAACACCCCTGCCTACGTCGGGATGTTGAGGGAGATCATTTATGCCTTGATCTCTCGCCTGAGCACCATATTTATGGTCTAGGCCCTAAAAAAAAGGTCCTACACCATGTATGTGGTGTAGAGTGAGAGTTCGTTGAACCTTGCTGAGTACTATGCCACTATCATGTTGACCTACTACAGATGAAGTAGCTCTTGTATGCGCATTGCACTTAGAGTCGCTTGGACAAACTTTTCCCGAAACAGGCTCTTGAAGTCTGCCCAAAGAAGCGTTATCTCGTTGTGAACCTCGAGCATCAAGTTCTACCATATGCCCGCTACCGGTTGTAGAAGGCTCGAATCAAGAATCACCATGAAGTTGGATGGTGTCCTTACCAGTCTGAAAACTCTCACCACAGCCTCCAGTCAATCCTCAGCTGCCTGTGGGTCCGTCTCTCCCCTGAACCTTGGCAGCCTATGGCGCTAGAACTCGTGTAATGCGCTCAAGCAGTGTGCACCGTCTGCTGTTGAGGTTAGTGGCATCGGTGGCCCAATGGGGTGTGGTACCACTGGTGCCTACAATGGAAGAGGTCCATGCACAAAGGCCTCATCGCTCGGTGGGCTATCTGCGTGTACAAATATCAGGGCTCTAGCTAGTTGTCTGCGGCGAGGCATCCTGAATGAAACAGATGCAACACGGTCAAAATATTATACCTGGTGAGCAAACTTGGTTGAGCTGACATAAAGAAAAATTTTGAAAACATACATGCAATCAGTGTTTTAATGCACTGAGTCAGAAATAAGAAGTCAGGGTCCTGGTGTAGGGATATGTCGGCCACCGCACCAACCCTGGACTCCCTGAACTAAAAACCACACTCAGCACCCTTAACACAATTTCTTCACAGAAAATATCAGAGTCCTATGTTCAATGGTAGTACCTCCCTCTGATACAAATTTGTCATGACCTATCCCCCGGGGCCCATGGCGTGACTACCCCAAGCCCGCCTTCCATAGGCCAGGGTCTGGTGACTAGCACCAAAGGCGTAAATCCCTAAACTGGGAAGCCATTGCCTTTAAAACTTGAAAATGCACACAACAGAGTATGAGATGGAAGAAAAGCACTAAGAGAAACTATATACAAATAGTGCTTAAATTAGAGGGTCCGTAATACATACCCAACAATAAAATACACGTACAATTGAAAACAAGTACAAATGAAATGTGAAAAACAAATGAAAGGTGAAGAGAAGATCCTCGACCGTCCACCACGGATCCTACCTAAAGGGTAGCTACATATAGCATCCATATCACCCCACGACTGTCGGCCTCTTATGCATACTGACACGTCGTATGGTACTCCTCCGAGTACCGTCCATCCCTGGTAATCTCAGCCTCAGTCAGCATTGTTCGTCGTCTGCTATGAACACAATGAGATGCGGGCATAGCCCGTGCAGGGGTGAGTATAACAATACTCAGTTGGGACCCCAAGACCCTCAATGTCTCATAAAATCCAACAACGATACACCATAAAGTATGAAATGAATAGATATCCCCACTTAAGTATATGCCCATACATATACATATGATATCAAGTAATACATATCCATCATGAGATAAATAAAAAAAGTTTCTAACTCCGCTCAACTAGGATTTTATTCTACGGATAGTATCAATCTGAAAAATTTGTTGCTAAAGAACTTCACCTCTATCGAGTATAATGGGCATGCCGTGTCACACAGAGGCGCTTCCGACTAACCTTGGACTGCTGAGTTGCTCCTCTGGTCTAGTATCGTGGGTCTGGAATGTCACAAAGAGGTGCTCCCCACTTTGGGTCTACCGCATCACACAAAGGCGCTCCCCCTCATAACCTACTAATATAATATTTCTGTAGAGTACCATGGGTCTTCTGCGTCACCATGGCACTCCCCATTATGGGTCTACCGCGACAGCAAGGCGCTCCCCACTTGGACAATAGAGTCACTCTGAGTCAAACGACCAGCAGTCGTCAAGTCTCAGCCATATACTAGGTTCCCTCACAAATGCTCGCTCGTCTCCGAAAGATATGCTCAACACGCTACTGGTTGATGCTCCAACTGCCACGAATTCCCACAAAGAAGTATCTCAAAGGTCTGTCACGCCATAGGTGTCTCAACGCAATAGACGACACATCAATCGGACTTACAGTCTGTGAGTTATTATCCTTTTAGTCTCGGGGGGCCCGGTTGGATTCGTGTACGATCCAACATGATCGTATCTCAAAATTACACCGAACTCTAGTGGGGTATACTCAAAAATACCATCGTGCACCAATATAAATAGTTCCACTGACGGTTCATCAAACAGTCGTCCGATGCTAAAGATATGGTCAATGAATGTGAAGGGTCAGTAGTGGGCCCGGGACTGGTCCGACCTGGTCGGACCGAGTCGGCCCAACCTAGTTTGGGCTGACTTGATCTAGGTTGACCCAGTCTGACCTGTTGGGTCCAGCCCGACCAATTAGGAAGGCGAGCCTTTTAGGTTCAGCTCAGCCACTTGGGACCAGCCCAGCAGGCCATGAGGGCGGTTCGGCCTGGCCCGAAGGGCGTGGACGGGTCGGTTTGACCACGGTGTCACGACGGGGTCCGCGGGCCGGATCGGGAGGCCAGGTGGCTGGTATGTGGCCGGGTTAGGTGTGACCAGGCTGGCACGCAGCCGGGAAGGGTGTCAGGCGGGCCAGCGGGCTGCCGGGATGGGCTCCAGGCGGGCCGACGGGTGCCCGGTAGGGTGAGACCTAGCCGAAAGGTGGCAGGAAGGCCGGGATACTGGGCCGACATGGTGCGGGCCGACACGGTTTGGCATAGTTCAGGTCAGCGCAGGCCGATGGGGTTTGGCTGGGGCGTGCGGGAGGCCTAAGACTGTTCACCCCGCGGAGCCGGCCTGGTTGGGGCACCATAGCACCATGAGGGTGGCGTGGTTCATAGAGGCCACGGGAAATGCGGTGTTTGCCTATTCCTTCATCATATTCAATGTCACTTCGTCGCCATGTTGAGAAACAACAAAACCAAGAAGGGTGGAGAGTTCAAGAAATGTATGTTTGGCATGCACCCTCCGCGTTTAGGGTGGTAACACATCGTTCTTCAAATAGTAAGAAAGATAAACACTAATTCTTTTACAACCATGAAATGATTCTTTTCCAATCCGAAGAATAGAAACTGAAATGAAATGTTACCCAAAATAAACCCCAAAAAAGAGAAGTAATGTTACATAATATAAACCCCCTACCTTTGAATGTTGGTCGTCGATGTAGAAGTCGCGGGAAGAAGACAATGGATTTCGTCGTTCGTCACATCTGTCATGCACTACCAATCCTGAGCTGCGTTGTCTCATTGATGAAGAAGTGGAGGGTAGGTCAGTTGAAGACGCCCCACGTCGGAAGGTTCCGAGGGAGGATGTCAAAGATGCTCACTGTTCTTTTTTGCTGGAGCATTCTTCTTCGGTGGAGCATTCTTTGTTGGAAGAAATTTTCTCCCAATCTCTTCTCTTCCCTAGAACCACAAAATGGGAAATGCCAAGAAAAATAATAATAGACTGAGTTTCTCATATTGAGTTTCTGATACAAAAATCAAATTGGTGAATGAATAAATTGGCTCTCATAATTAATTTATGAGTGTTGGTAAAAATTAATTAGTGGAGTTGACACTAATTAATTAAACGTGAGGTCAAGAGGCTCTTCCTCATTAATGCAGGAGAGTTGAGAGGTTTGTCTCTCCACCATTTATAGGGGATTATTGCCTCGTGTGGTCCCCACGTCGTATCCTCTCATCGGAGGATAGGTTCAGGTGGGCCCCACCAACATAACCTATCATGGGAGGTTAAGGATTGGTGGTCCCACCTCCATCTTTCATGAGAGGTTTTAACAACCAAACACCCACATTATAGCACAAATAAAAATAAATTGAAGCTCACTTTATTTTTATTATTTTCAATGAAAACCCAAAAACTATCTTTTATACACGACCCACTACCATCAAAGTGAAAGTCTTATTAAGCGAATACTGGCGTTGTGAGTTCAACGATGCCCTAAAATTTTAATTCTGAGCACTGGTTCAAATGTTATAAAAACCCACTCATACGTTTGCTGAACGTACCTGTAAAAAACATCAGAAAATGATTTCGGGCACACCGGACATCAGAATCATGCGCCGTCAATTTTCACAGACTCGTAAAATTCCAATGTATTTAAGAAATAAAAATCTACATGGAATTTCCAGATCCTTACATAATATTTAATGTTACCCTAAAAAAATTTAAATTCCATTAACCAAGATTTAATATTCATAAAATGGTTTCAGTGGAATCATTCTATAATTTTTCAAAATGAGTTCCCTTATTAAATTGTTGACAAATATACTGAAATGATTTTTTTTAACTTATATGACATCATCATATTTTTCCACCATCCTGACTACTTGATGTTTTGTAAAATCCTTTATACATTTGAAATGTTAATATAAATTATAATATTACCTTTTAAAAAATATTTTCGTTGTAAATAAATGATTTCAATGTAAAAAAGGGGTATTTTTCTTAAGAGATTTCAATTTTTTGAGAGTATTTTCTTCTATGTCAACATATTTTGTTAAAATTGTGATTAATTGAGTTTGGTATATTATGATATCATCTACCAGTTTTTAAAAAAATTATGATCATTTGGACTATGGATGTACAATTTTGATTCAATTGATGTTTTATTGTTTAATTATTCACATTTTTTATTCTAGTATATCAATAATGAAATTTGATTATGTTTCTCCATTTTGAGATGACGAATGCATCAAACGTAGTATGTGATGACTGGGCATACTATTTCACCTCGTTGCATTAGTAGGTCACGTGAGAAAAATTATTTTTGGTATTGTCTTATATCATACCTTTTTATATGATGTGTCTTGGACAAAACATAGATGGTATGTTTTTTGATGTTTTCCATTATGTATTCCATCATTACGATGTTTGTTATTGATATTTTATGTGATTAATTGACTTGTGGAATATCCATGGTAATATTTTCTACCTCATGTGATTATTTTTATGGTATTATTAATCATAGTCATATTATTATCATGTTATGTTTAATTGGATTTTTCTAGTTATACACCTTACAATAATGTTTATTCTTATTTATTAATAATGGCTTCCACCATACGCTTACCCTTACATAGCATCTATGCTCACCCCTTTCTTATGTTTTTTATTTTATAGTATGCCAAGATATTTATTATGACTGATATGTATGATTTATTCCAGGAGAATATTGACTCTCTAAAAGGAATGAAAATATTGTATTTTATTGTTTCAATTTCAATGTAATTTTCATTTATGTAATATTTATTTCCAAAACCAGTTAGATAATTGGTCATTCAAGAAATGATTCCATATAATCATTCCCATATATTAAAATAATGCACTTGATCTGGGATTTAAGGGTCATGGAATTGTAGTTGGTATCAAATGATGTTTAGCTACAACTGTGGAAACTAGATTTAGAAAACATATGCTAGGGATCATTACCCTATGATATAAATTGGGGATATGAAAAAAAAGAACATCCAATAATTTTTTCAAGTTAAATATAATGTGGGTCCCCCTATAAATACATCCCTACATAGATATAATAAGTGAACATGGTTCTGGAATAGATATTCATATGGGTAGAAACTCTAATAAGGTGTGTCAGTCCTGAATCGTCGTAACATGGTACATGAAAACACTCCTTACGGTGCACCTGGTTCGACACTCTGGGGTGATATTCCTAGGATAATTCAAATTTTCTCTAAAACCCCTTTTTATTGATTTGTAGGTAAATATGTTTCCAATGATTCTTTGATTATGATTATGAGATTAGAAATTCATAAATATATTAATTTCATATAAAGTGTTATAGTATATTAAAATTATTCATTATGAGTTATAACCTAATTATTTCTTATTCCATTGTTTAAAAATGGTTCAAAGTGGATGTAATGGAAACCTTATCCATGCATGTGTTCAGATGAATAATGTTGATGACTTCTTTTATAATAATATGCCAATATTTTTAGGATACCTAGTATCTAAAACATTCTCATCATATGGGGAATTAACATAATATGCTAACATGGTAGAGAATGATGTTTTTATATATTATGACTTTGTAAGGAAGCACAATAAGAATATGATATCGGGGACAATTTTAGATAAAGGGAAAAAGGGAAATAGTGATTTTCCCACATGTGAAAATTTCTGAAGGATACACCATGTTATATGTACAATAAGAAAATGATATCTCTACAAGTGTAGATAAAAAGTCCAATATGATCATCTTTTAAATGTAATGAAAGAATTTTACAATCTTAAATGCTTTAACTATAAGGAAATGGAACACTATGCAAGAGAATTATCTATACATGAATTCAATATTCCGATAAAGAAGCTATTATATCATATTAAAGCATATGATATTAACACACACAAAAGAAAAATAAGATTCCTAGTTTAATCTATTATGAAATTTTAATATTTTTTAATGGATTAAAATTTATATTAATTATGGAAATAAATAAAGATTTAACTAAAATTAATTTTCATTAAGGATTTTGAATAATGAACATTTTTATTATTTTTTTATGTAATCAAATATTTGGAATTTCAAATTAAGATATACATTATGTTGTTTGGATAATTTGATGTTATTATTGATTTTGGAAATTTAGAGACCTTTTTGGAGAGTTAATTTTAGAAAACGTATTTTGGATGTGTATTATGGTAAGAATCGATTAAGTTAAAATTATGATAATATTTATCAAGGTTAAAACATTTACTTAATTTCTAATATATTATGGTTATTTATATTATATAATATAATAAAATGGATAACTTTTTTGTTAGGGAACAACTCATCGAGTTCAACAACGCCGCAAAACATAAACCCACAAACAATGGGAGACAATGTTACATAATAAACAATTGGTCTACATGATTTACAGGTTAGCATACAATAGTTTCCATTATTTAGACATTATAAAAAATGTATTTCATGTTAAATTTTTTATCACTATAAGATTATGATAAATAGAATATATTTTATTTTTATTAACTTTTGGAGGGAAAGATAATTTTATGTAGAAGTCATTCAAAGGATGAAAATATAATTTTCAAATATATATGTTTCATTATGTTATTTCTCTATGAATAAAATTAATATGTCCTATATAGGAAATGTATCATGTAACCAAAAAAAATTTCTTGTACCTTTTTTCTTATGAATCAAATGGTCCATTAGATCAAAAAAAATATAGCTTATTGATTATTAACATTCACCTCACTATGTTTTCTATCACTCTCCATTAAAACATGATGGTGATTTTTCTCTTCCATGCCTATTTTTTCTTATATAGAACCCTAGAATGTGTTCTCTATGGCGACCTTCATAATGCCCTTTCTCAATTTAAAAGTGGTAGTTTTATCACCAAATATTTTGATATGGTATTTCAATAAATGTATATTTAATAGTTAATCATTCTTCTTAAACACAAAAAAATTGAAAGGATAAAATTTATTGATAGATGGGAGAAGATAAGAACCCTTATTTTTTATGGATTGTTGTTTGATTTATAAAATTCAATTTATTTTATAGCTTTCATTGCATGTAAAAATAGGTTTAAAGAAATAGAAAAATTTTATTATTTAGACTTCACTATTAAAACCTAGATACTAAATTAGAATTCTTGAATATTATTATGGATCTTTTTAAAAGATATGATGAATTTATTGTTAACTAATTAATTCTAAATTAAAAAATACGCAAATTGAATATAAATGAAATATTTTTATTTTTATGCTCCGAACAACATTTTATATTAATAAATTAATTTAATTTCAATTATTAATTGATATTAATTAAATATATATGTTATATATTCAATAAATTATTTATTATATTTATCCAATCGATTTTATAGAGATAAAATTTGAACATACCCACATTTAAGCATAATAAGCTATATTTCCCTAAAGACAGTTTTGTAGCCTTTTAATCACAAAACTAGTATAAATGCATTATTTTAAACATTTAAATATTATATTTAAAAAAATAAACATTCTATTTTAATATGGAATATAAAAAATTAATTTCGTTAAATATTAGGTATTTTTCTTATATGTTTCATATTTTTATGAATAGTGAAAATACTAAATTTAATTGAAAACAAATTTTTTCAGAGAAATAATTTATCGTATTAAATTATCATCTTTGTTGGTTTTAATATAGAATTAGTTTTTTTTAATAATATTTATTTCAATGTCATAAATTTAAAATTTAATCTTGTTATAAAATCATATAAATATTTTGAATATTTTCACTTCTAAAAAATAGTTTTCTCCCACCATAAATGGTAATAATTTTTAAATAATTAATTCCAATCCAATGTTCTGAATTTTTAAAAATGGATTCCATATTTAGAATTAGATGTTCCAGATTATCTAAATAGGTATATTTTAATTTTTTAAAAATGTGAATAGGTATTTTAGTAATAACTTTATTACCACAATTAAAGGTCAATTAGATAATTTAAGGTAAAAATTATATTATAAATGTCATAAAGTTACCCTAACACATGACATAACATTATTAGATGAGTTTTTAATACAAAAATAAACCTTAGGGATAATTTATAAACTTTTTAACCCACTTGGGAAAGAAGATAAAATTTATAATATTTATTTAATAATAAGTTTAAAATGTCATACACCCATTTTTAATAACAATACCTATTTCATTATATGGTTATAAAAAATATAAACAAGATTGTAAATACTAATTTTAAATATATAATGTTTATATAAATCATGGTAATATATTTATAATTATGTGGGATTAAATAGTTAACATAAATGGTGACACAATGATGATACAATAATTGTTTAAATATTGGAAGAATCAAATAAATGATATTAACGATATTAATGTAAATAAAATTTGATTTATTTAATGAATTCCAATTTCTTTTTGGAATAATTGGATATTTTAATAATGTTTTAGAAGTATTTTTAACAATTTATCTTGTTGGATTGTTTTTTATATATCAAAAATAATGAATAGTGTGAAAAGTGACATATAAGGTTCTCTATGATAAATAATATTTTATTATATGATATAAAGAATAAAAAAACTAAAATTCCAAAAAATAATTGTAATATATCATAATATTCATTAATGACTCATTTGTTAGTCTTTTTTCATTTTTTTTAGTAATTATATTAACCACTAATTTTAAATTATATGATATCACAGTAATAGTTAAGGAGGACAAATTGGGGTTAGAAGTAAATGATATGGATTAATGAAACATATTCAAAATTATTGGATGATTTATATTTGAAAAATATCATATTAGGATTTATTATAAGTTGTTTAATTGACACATTTTAATGAAAAAAATTATATATTAATTAAATTTCTGTTAGTTACAAAAAATCACTCACCAAATTTTAAATATCTCATTTTGTTTCCACATAGGTAAAACACAAGATATTAAGGAATAGAAATGAATATATTTATCATACTCATATTAGTTTAATTATAAAATTTTATTTTAAAATTTTTTAAGCTATACAACTACCTTAAATTAATTTTCAAAACTAAAACTATATTTATTTAATTAACTGAAAATGAATATAATTGATATTTGAAAAATTAAATTTGATATATGTTGATTATTTAATGATTATAACAAATTTAAAATGTCTATAAGATATATTATATATTTTTTAATGAATTATATTTGACCTCACACTTTTTCTTCATATACATGAAATCAAATTAAATGAATATAATTAAATATGACAATAATAATATCTTTTGAATAAATTTATTATTAAATTATTCAAAAATACAAATATTATTAACAAATCACACATAGATAATATATTGATTATAATTTCTTATAAATTTCATTTATTGGCCATTTCATTGTATTTGACCTATAATAGTCTTATTATATTTCAATATTTTGAGGATATCCAAAAGCATCCCTCACATCAGTTATAAATGGTTACCTATTCCCAAATTTCCATACACCACATTATGCCTTTTATCTATACCCAAACCTACCCTTTTATCTTCACAACATTATTATATAATTTATGGAGGTTTTTTTTCCAAAGATACCTTCCCTAGTGTCCTTGAGATATTTTCCAAGGGAAGTCTACCGAAGAATATGAAATTTTTTTACCAATTTATTAAAGTTCAATTAAACATCTACTTAATAATCCTTTGTTATTTCCATAATAAATTAAATAATATAGTATAATATATATTCTTAGTTGTTTGTATGAGTATGGTACAACCATATTCATTGGTTTGTCCTGTTAAAAATGAAACCACCACGCATTTGTATGTACAACATACCATCTCTATGTTGGTGTGCAATATTTTTTTCATCACAACATAATTTGTATGGGTATAATGATTGATATAAATCATTTAAATAATAAATATTACATGGTATTAATTTTTTACAATTTACATTCCATCCATTCCCTTATTTTTTCACCATTAGGGGACTGATATCGTCGCTTCTTTGTTTTTATGGCGTACCATCACCACGATGTGATGAGATGAATTTTCCACATTAACTCTTCATGAATGATTTTAATAATTTATATAATGAGTAAAAATAATATTTACTAACTTACTATAATTATTTATGTGCATTTTATATATCTTATTTACAAGAAACATGTCTCACACTGTAAAACAAGCATAGGATAATGAAGTAGTTAACACATGAAACAAGACTAATAATGGAATGCTATTAAAAAAATATAATATTGTAATATATGATACAATATATATGGATCTAGTTTTGATATAATTTAGTAACATTATTCAACCATTATAATGGATGTTAAAAAACACAATTAAATAAATATACAAGGTAATTTTTATTTCACAATCTCATTTTTATTTAAGAATGTTTATACAAAAGTATTTTATATGGAATATTTATCCTCTATTTCCATGTTTCATTGAAATGTTTTTCAAATTATTTTATCAATTATCCTTAAAATTCTTAAATTATTTCACCTATGATATAATTTTTATAAATTTTTTTAGAAATGAATCTTTCTATTATTTATGAAATGGGGAAGTTTATGTCTTTTTGGAAAAAATATGGAAAGAACATTTATTTTTAACTTATACGGATTGAGTATATTTTACCACCGTCATGATGCTAGGATAATTTGAAGCTTCCATTAACATATTAAACATTTATTTCCAATGAGAATTTTAAATTTTTATACTGTGAAAGTATTTATATAAATGATTTCAATGTAAAAAAATGGGGTTTTTATAACAAGAGATTTTGATATTTTTTTGTATTTTCATCTATATCTATATACTTTGATAAAATTTATGCTACAGCGTGGTTTATCTATTAAGATATCATCTTACATATTATATTAAATAGTTTATGATATGATTTATTATGGTTGTATTATTTTGATACCATTCATGGGTTATGGTGTCAGTATTCAAATTTCGTATGATCGTTTTTCAATAGGAATGTTTATGTTGGTTATGTCTCACCCATTTTATGTGAGGAATGAATTGGACTTAGTATGAGATGGGTAGAGCCTTCTATAGACTCCTAATGCATTGGCTGGTCTCATGATACACACTAGTTTTCGTATTGTTTGATTTCATACCCATTTATGTATGGTGTCATATGCAAATCCTTAGTGGAATGTTTATGATGTTTGGAATTATGTGTCCCCTCATTTTGTGATTAGATATTTATATTTTATGTGATTATTTTACTAATATAATATCCTTGGTTATGTTTTCTAACTCTTGATATTATTTATACGTTATTACTAATACTGTCTATATTATGCTCAAGATATATTCAAATTGAATCAATTTTAGTTATAAACATTTCCATAATGCTTTTACGTATTTATTCATAATAGCTTTTGTTGTATAGTTACACATACTAAGAATTTGAGCACACTCATTTGTCTTGTTTTTATTTTTCTATGATTCCAAGAGATGTATTATGACTGATATACAGGGTTATTCTTGGAGTATATTGATTCTCCCATATGATTGAAAATATATTATTTTATAATTTCAATTTTTTTTGAGGTAGTGTTTGAAATCTAGATTTATAAAAACTCATACTAATATTTCCTTCACGATTTGATTACATGTAATCATGAAAATTTATTAAAATAATGCACATACTTTTGGCTTATGGGGTCTAGTAATTACAAAGATAAAATGCACCTCTATTTTTACTCATCTCACTAGCAAATTCGAATAAATTTAACCATTGAATAATAAAATATCCTCTAGTATACCTAAATCCATTATGATTTGATCGTTAATTCATGATTGACTAACCAAACATTTTCAGTTGAACAAATCAACTATATCTGTTCCAAACCTATATCCTTTTCTATACACCACTAAAAGTTACTGATCTTTCATATCATGATTATATACTCATAGAATCTATTCAATGACAATCTAACAAATAATAAAGTTTCGTTTTAAAAATTTATGTAGTTATTAAATCATTTCGATGAAAATATAATATATTAAATAAAAAATCACACCTCAGAAATGTTACAGTATCTTGTATTTAGATAAAATAAATATAAGAAACATATTTATTGAATGATTTTAAATATCAACCCAAAATTTATTATCTTATATAACCCTACATATATATAACCTACTTAAAATAATATTTATAAACACAAAAAAATGGAAACACCGGAATGGGTGATCTCATATCCTTAGTAAAGACTCACTTTGGATATTTAAATTGGTAATAATATATTTGAAAAAAATTATCATGAGGGTATGACATCTAGATCATCAAATAAAAGGATCAAAACCAATTATTAACAAATCATAATTTATTAGTCACGTAATAAAGATCCATCATTTCATTTCCCATGATGAATTCATAAAATCTTATTATAAAAACCCATTGAAAAGAAATCGGTTCAGAATAATTTTCTCATAACATAATAATAATCCATCTAGAAAAGGAAACAGTTTGTATCTTTATATCATATTCTATAAAAGCATAATAAACATAATAAAATATTTACATAGATGAAAAAAAACCATTAAAGTATTACTCTTTTATTTTAAAACATGGGGAAATATCATTTTCATTTAATAAAAATAAATAAATGATCAATGATTGTTTATAAAGAATTTTTTTAAACCTAACACTGTAAAAATAATAAATAAAAATTAATAAAATAATTATCATTATAAAATAAAAATCTATTTGTGTTTTAAATGTAACAATAATGGATCCATTCATAGATAATATATGAATTCATTAATAAACAATTAGGAAAAAAATGTAAACATTCATGTGTAATCCTTTGAAAATAATTTAATATATTGTATAATAATAAATTAACTAATATATTTATCATATAAAATAAGGTTCTTTCATAATATATATATAATATGGATATGGGAGGAAATTTTTCTACTAAATAAAAAATAAGGGAATATTTTCAAAAAACTTTATCATTAATTTTATGTTTCAAAAACATGATAATGAATGGAAAACATGAAAATCTATTAAATAAACATATGGTAATAAAATATAAGGATTTTATATAATAAATATCATATAATTAAAATAATTAATATTCAATGATAATAATTCTTGATTAAAAATTATATTACACCATAAACTATAATATTATGTTCTCAAATTCATCCAACATTATATATTATTTGTCTTTTGAAAGTTATCTATAAAGTATCCTATTTGTAAACATGAAATTACTGATATCCTGATCGCATTTCAATATTAGAGAACCACTAATATCCACTTAATTTATCGAACAGATCATCAATGCATGGAAATGGATATTTTTTCTTTATTGTAACTTATTTATACTTATGAAAATCAACACATTGTTGAAGACTTCCATCTGATTTCTTCAGGAACAAGACTGGTGCTTCCCATGGTGGCGTACATTGTCGAATGAAACCCTTGTTTTATTTCCAATCAAGATTCACATTCAATTACCTTAACTATGTTGGTTCTATCATATAAGACACAAGGGAAATAGGGCTAGTCCCTAGAAAGAGATCCGTTTGTAAACTACACTTCCCATATAGGTGGTATCCCTGAGAATTTATTCAGAAATATGTCATGAAATTTATCTACTACTATAGGAAAAGTAATTTCCTCGATCTCTTCCATTGAATCCAACGTCATGTCTGCCATATGATAAGATATTGTTCCCACATTTGGTGCCAACGAACAATTTTCCCTCTTTCTTTACCATCCTTTCTCCTCTGAATAGATTCTTGATGCCATCCTCAGTTTTTGAAGATGATTGTTCTTGTATAACAGTTGATGTAAAACATAAACATTGTAAACCAATCAATAACTAGGAATACATCATAGATATCTATGTCTATCATCGATAAGTTTCATTTTAGATCAACTTTTTCAATAATTATAATTCATTCTCTACACACAAAGGCTTTACATTCTCTCCCACCAAGAAGAGTTTTCATGTTAAAAATAGTGGGCATCATTTCCGACATTAAAAATAGAAAATAAATAACATGAGAAGTAATGAGTGAATGTTATGCAACAGTATCAAAGAGAACTTGAACAAAGGTGGAATTCATATGAATCATACATCTCACTATAGATTCTCCAGCTTGATCATCGACCATTAACTGCTCAGCTCCATATAATTGTTTAGTCATCGCAATGTTCACTTTGTTTCCTTACTGATATGGCCCTAGTTTATGAGTCATGGTATTCATAGAATAATCATGCCAAACTTTTCTCTGCTGATGAGAATGATTATTCTATCCTCACCCTGTCTATGTATAGGATTATTTCGACGCTTGAGAAGTGTCTTGAGAACCTGACCATGGTGGAATACGGTAATAGCATTGAAGGTTCCTCCATCTTATTGCAGTTATTCTTTCCTCTAAGTATTTTCATACACTATTACATTATATGGTCAAGTGAACCATATTGAATGAAACTTTAATTACATTGGGCTGGAGGAGGAAGGTCACGGATCCAACCATCATATTCAGAATTCCACACCCACCCTAGATATAGCTTTACCTTCTCCGATTATTCACAACTTTTGAGTTCCCACCATTTTTGGTGGGTGTCAACATACATCCTCCTATAGATACTAGGATATCAGTTTCATCCCCAACCACTATGATAATTATCTCTTTAAAATCCATAATACATAGTACTTCTTTCTTCGGTTTGATCTCCTACTGTAGCCTAGATTCGAAGATGCGTGCTTTCAAGAATGCACTTGCTGCAACCTCTGGTGAATAATTGACCTAATTCATGAATTTAGCCACATATTCTAGGTAAAAAAGACTATCTTGATTCATGCTAATGATGTCTATCATTTTATGGATCTTGAATGTGTGAGGATTGAATTGTTTGTTAGAAAATTCTAAAAAACCTTACATGTAAGGCTTTTATCCAATTTATCTTGTACTGCTAAATCCCACCACTATCAAGCAAGATCCCTCTGCATATAAGTCACTATCATGAACCATAGCTCTACCAGTGTTCTGATGAAATCAAAATATGATTCATCCTACAAAGACACACCTCTGCCTTTTAAGGTTTGGAATCACCCCAGTTGATAGATGGATTCAGCTTCATGAATGATATGTTATTTTCCACATTATGTGGATAAATCCTCTGGTTCCCTGTATCCATAACTTAAAAATCATGGACAATACTTGAAACTGATTTTCAATTCACTCACGAATCAAGAGAAACCACAATCTCGGCAGCTTCTTTGTCTTGGTTTTGACGACACCTATCAGGTTATATTTTCTAAATCAACAACACACTCCATCAATCTCACTCTCTAGAAACAAATGGCTTGGAATTTCATATTCTATCACACTAACTATCAAAACATTTTTTTCCAAATAAAATTCCATGTTTAACCATTTTTTAAAAAATTCATTCCTGTATTTTAAAAATTAATCTATTTTCAAAAAATGATACACACTCTCTTTTTCAAATTAATTCATTTGAAAAACTATTTTATATTTTTGAAATATCATCACCTTATACAAAATGAGTCATTCCTAAAAATAATGTATGCACTCCATGTGAGAATTTATTTTTCTATAATTCATTTCATTCTCATCTGATTGGTTAAACACATTATAATGAGATTCCTAAATCATAGAATCTTTTTCTAAACACTTATGTACCCAACTCCATGGTAACTTGATGTTCAGTGTAAAAGGGTCAGATACATCCTTCTATTTTAAACATCCTATATTCCAAAAAATCCTATTCATTAGTAATATTTCAACCCAAGAAAGAGAAAATAATGAATTTCAACTCTAATACCAACACCATGGATGACTACTTGTTATCCAAGGACCGTTCATTTTTATAATGTTTTCACCTCAAAGAGAGTGCCAAATTGGTACAATTTGTAATGACCCGCTGAACCTCATTGGCTTTAGAGAATAACATGTCATTACATGGCCTTAAGAAACATCCCCAAGGAAAGGGTTGAAATAAATACTGAATGGTTTCAAATACATGTGGCGTATGATTTAACATTTTTAACATAATCTATCAAACCAATAACCCATTTACTAAATGATGCATGAACCAATGAAAGAACTCTAAGAAACATCACGTATCAAAAAACCATATCAAAGTCTTACACAATGGAAGATAAATCCACTTTTATAGAATATAGTGTATAAACAACTCATGACTTTAAAAAATATCACAAAACTACATGATATATAAGTAGCAAGCCCCACATTCACCGAACAACCCATGTATCTCGAGGTAGTGATAAAAACATGGGAAATGTTGCCTTTTCCCCTGTCCCGGAAGATAGCATCCACAAAAGAACTAAAGAACCAAAGCAGGGGTGTGTATAAAAGTTAGTATTTTTTCCCCAATGACTTCCCTACTCATTCCACTAGTATAAAATGGTTATACAAATTATATAAAACATTTTATGTAAGTCAATTTACCAAAAAAAATTATAACCAATTATAAACATGTTCCAAAAATCATTTCCATCCAAGTGAAAACAATACAAAAATAATACAATTTCCACCATGTTACTTTTCAAGAAAAATATTAAATTCAATTTTTTAAAACCAATTCTTCTTATCACGTGGCATTGCAATTCCATAGTTAAAAACAAACCAACACATTCATGCTTTGTTGGACAGTTCTGTACCCATGAGTAGTCGCTCATACAATTACCAAGTTTACCAGTGAAACAAAACCCCAATACTAGGTCACGTCCCTTTTACCCCAATGGTATTCATCCCTTGTTAAGAGAATGAAATGCAAGAACTCACTCAATGCCATTTATGCAAAAAAATTCAATTACAAAAACAAACTACTTCAACAAAACTGGTCTTTTATTTAAAACCAAAGCACAAACAATTTCATAAAAGAATTAATTTCAATAAAACATTCAATTTTATGATAACATAAAATCCCCTTTATGTTAAATCAATCCAAGAAAATCACCTTTTTAAAATTCACCTTTGAAAATCAATAACCAAAGAATTCATTCAAAATCACCAAATTTCCTGATTTCACAACAATCACTCAAGAAGGTTTCCAACACATTTTCAACAACAAAATCACAATCAATTCAACACCACACATAAAATTTGAATGGAATAAAATCAGTTCTACTAAGTGTAGTGGATAAAGAAGCCTCTTACCTCGAGGGTTTTGATGAAAACACCTATGAATGAAGAACAAACAAGAAAACTGGGTCAATTCTCTAGGAATCCACCTTAGATCTCTTATCATAGAATGATAATGACCATATATCATCATACATTGAATCCACACACCAAGATAACTCATAGTGGTAGTATATCTTAGAAACCAATAGATTGGAATATGTAGATATAATTAGATCTATGAAACCAATCAATAACGATGAAGAACAGTCACAAACCTCATGATTCCATCTTCGATTCCCTAATGTAAGCATTAAAATTTCAGGAAAATTAATGGGATATCTTTCATTTGTATTAAGAGAAGAATAATTTCAAGTTATGTAAGATTAAACAAAAAATCAATTCATATAGAGACAAAAATGTTTGAGATCCCCATTTTTTGGATCTCACTTAAACCTTTCGCATGGTTTTTTTTTTGCAAAGTTAGACAAACTATGCGCTAACCGTGTCATAGATATGGCCAAGGCAGACCCTCACATGGATTCCTAGAATGTTATCCCTAACTTTTCTCCAACCTTAATAGAGCCACTCTCCCAAGAGGACCAATTATGCATTGTTTTGACACAATATTACACAAACTATGTGCCACCCATGCAACTCCCTTTTGCATCCAAACTACTTGAAAAGTTATCCCAACACACCCATTAATCATTGTTAAACATTATTACCATGAAAGACATCATGTAAGGGATACATCCTAGAAACTGAGTGTACTACATCCTTATAGGCACCATCCAGGTTCATTTTTATCCAACTATGGAGATGAGGAAAACATACAACAATCATCTCCATAATATATATGATATTTCCAGGGATACACAATTTTCCTAGAGTACTAAAATATTTCATTCTATTTTCATAGTATCCCATTAAAAATAAAATTTAAAAATAATAAAACAAATGAGCTGAAAAAAAAAACAATTTCAACAAGAAGGCCTTACCCTATGGAAGTGAAGCATTGTGACTTGACCAGATGGAATGAAAACCTTCAGCAATAGCAACATTTTATAGAGAATTCACATGGGGAGTGTGCTAAGTAAAAGTTCTGTGGTGAAAGAGTTCATGAAACCCAAAAATTAGTAATCCATTTAGGCCAAATATATCAACAAATTCATTCAAAAATACATGAAGTGATTATAAATATGGTAATGAGATACTCAGTATGTTTTCTGTGCTGATGAAACAGAAAACATCTAGAGCAAAGGGGAATACCAAAATACTACAAGACAACGTCTATTGGTATTCTTTTATGAAAAATCCTCCATATAAGAGTAAAAACATTTTATGAACTAATCTATGTTGGGAATAGGTATCCATATAATATCTATATTTGATTCCTTGATGGGATGATAATAATAGATATTACTTCTGAGTAATCCACTTTTGGCCGGCTCCTAAAACAATTAATATGTGCAGGAGAGAAATTCATAATTCTTCACAATATCCTGAAGATCATTTTCCATGTTAGTATGAGAATCATCAAAGTATTATTTAACTGATATATTATTATCAATACTTAAATAAATAGGATAAAAATTCTCAATGATATTAGATCCATTCTAATTATCAAACCAAAATTTAAGATTAAATCTACTATTCACGTTTCATTGAGATCATGTCATGATACATTGACTGTAATATCAAATTTATGGATAAAGAGATAATTAAATGTAATCATTAAATCCCATTTTTAGTTTCCCAATAAAATGAGCATTGAGAAAACTCAAATAATCTAAATTACTGTATATAATGTTCTAGTAGGTTATAGATTTATGGGAGTCATTAAATAGTGAAATATTATATATATCAATACCACCATTTGATAGGGTCATAAAACATGACTTATAAGGAATTGTAACCATATTTATTTCATGAATATTTCTACTCCAAACAATGTTCTATAAACACACATTTAACTGATTGATAAGAGCTCTCTACAATTAAAAATCCATGAAAGAATATAAGAGTTTGGAAACAATAAGACTGTTCACCTAAATAATTCTTTAATGCATGGATAGATTCTTTCCCTAACAATATGAGAGTTTCTAATTGGACTTTCCAACTATTTCAAAAAATAAGATACATCTCATCCACCACTAGAAAAGTGGAACTCCAATAAAATTGAAGTGCATAGCCCCCTCTATGAATTCTATCTCTAAAATATTATAATTCAATCTAGAAATATAAAACCTCTTCCCAAAAAAGTTTAATGTTTTATCCCAACTAAAACATTTACCAAAAACACATCCATAGCGATGTATGATCTGTTTTGGAAGATGAATATTTCTTTTTCCTCCCTGTAGAAAGGGAATGATGTCATATATATAGAAAAGGTGAGTACGAGTAGTGAGAGACCTGTATTATTGAATTGTAATTAGCATTACTTGTGCTACTATTAATGTTATATGCCTACTAAAATAGTCCCCAACAACAGAAAAAATCAATTCTTAGTGTGGATCACCCTGACGAACCCCTCTGGATCTTGCTAAATAACCCTTTGGGGAGACATTTATAAGCACTAAAGCATGAGAAGAACCACATAGAGTAGTAACCCAATTATTGAATGTAAAATAAAAACCAAAAAATCCAAGAAACATGTATAATAATTTAAAATCTGTAGTGACAAGGGACTTCTAACTATCAATATTTAATGAAATTATCCCACCACTTTCAGAATTTCTGAGCAGATTGATGCATTCTGATGTATAGAAAAGATATTCTTGAAAAGATATTCCATTGATAAATCCAAATTGATTCCATGAAATGATATTTGAATCCATTATATAAATCCTATTAGAAATTATTTTGCTGAAAAAATTATCAATTTTTATGACTAAAGAAATGTGTTTAAAGATATTAATTTCAAAAAAATCTCAATTTTGGGAATTAAAGTGATGAATTGATCATTAATACCCCAAGGAAAAATACTAGAAGTGAACAATGAATAGACCAACTTGTAGATGTACTAGTTAATCACCTACCTATTCTTATTAAATATGATATTATTGAAGACATTAGGACTAGGGTGAAAACTAGCAATGAGGCTGAAAACAACATCCTGTATCTCAAAATCTTGACACACACTAGTGAGAAATATGTTTTCCTCAGAAGATATCATTTAATGGATAATACCATCAATTAAATTTCACTCCAAAAAAGAACCATTGATGATATTGGAGCAGTTTTTGACATTGTGATCCGTAATAATATCATTATTATGAATAATTAGAGCTCCTTCAATAAGAAAAGATAAAGGGTGGTTAGCCTTCAAAATTAATTTTGAGGAATTAAAAAAAATCATTCCAATCACCTTCTGGATTCCACTTAATTATACATGTTTCCATAAGTACTATTTTCTTCACATTTAATAGAGAACGGGGCTTGGAAAACATAATATATTCTTTTAAAATATCCATAATAAAGTCTTCATTTGATGCCACATTTTTAATTTGATTAAAAGAATATTTGATAGTGATAATATCATTGTCCAACATAATATAAGTAGCCATAGAACAAAGTTTCAACTGATCCTTTTGCATCATCAATTTAAAAATGAAGTTATCCTCTCCCCATCAACCATTCAATAGGCTCAAGAAGTTATTGATGAGAATATCACAACACCTTTACAGATCCCAAGCATTATTCAAAATAAATAGTAAGATAAATACATGTACCATAATCTTAAAGCTAATAAGAATTGGAAGGAGATCCATTGATAATTTTGGGAGAGAGTTAATGGAAATTTAATTTCATTTGTATATAGTAGTATCACTAAGAAAGGCATGATCAAGATTAGTGGAAACCATATGATTAATATATTTCTTGTACTAGGTTTATTTAACACCATCCAATATGAATTCAATCAAAAAATTATCCTCATAACATACATTGAAATACATGAGAGTAATGTGAGAGTTAAAGGGAACTCATTTTCTCACTATAAGAGATAATTGTGTTGAAATACAAATCATTAAGACTTCCCCTGTGTCTTCCAATAACATTCCCTAAACTCTTTATATCCTGATATCTTCTTACCATATAAATAAATTATCTAACCATATAATCAGAGTCAAATTAAAAAGAGAGAGAAATCATCTTCTCATCGATATTGATAACATCCACATTCCCTGAAGAAACAACATAAAAACCATAGAAGATCAACATAACTAAAAGATCATTTGTATGTAACATGTTTAAAAAAAATATGTTAATAACTGAAACCCATAAAAAATGAACTTTGGGTTCAATGAATCATGCTACATGGGTTGGTTAACCAACATATTCTTATATAAATCATTAAGAGTTGTGTCATTTGTAAGACACTGAAAATTCCAATAGATGACATTCTTTTTTAATATGGTTTATTATTGAACAATCATTTACTATTTTTCATCTTATTGTTCTTCTTTATAAAATATTTCATGGGTTTGATCATCATCCTGGAGAGGATCCTTGTTTTCATTATAATAATATCACCTTCCTCATGTCCCACAATATGGGGATAATCTAATAATGAATCATTTATCCGTGAAGAACAATCATCTATTGGACATAGAGGTGGACTTTGTGAGTTTATGTTATCCCCCAACGATGTGTCCTATTTAACCATTTCACCCTATTTTCTATTGGAATGGGTATTATTTCCAAATGGGGTCATGAATGTTACCTTTATATATAGGTGATCCTCTACAACACCAATATAGGTAGCTGGTGATTCACCATTAGATTTAGAGCATTTATTCTGATCAACAAGGGTTTATTCTTTTTGAATAACTTGTTGGATTTAAATAGCTACTGTGGAGACCAAGGAAGGATTCAAAATCAAAACCTTTGAAGGGTATCCACTACATTATTCAACAATAGTATGATGTATTGGAGCAGCTTTAGGATAAATCATTACTGGGAGGACAACCTACCTATTAGCCTCTGATCCACCACCATAAAAGAAAAATTATTTCTAGAGGTGGCATCATCCTTTGAGGGTAGGAGATATCCCCTCAAGATTCTCATTTATCCAAAGAGGCCTCATTAAAATTTGATTCATGTTTTTTAATTGGTTTATTAGATGGTATACCCACAATATGATGACCTTCATCAACATCATCCTATGAATCACCAGTAACTTAAGAAGAATTTTTTTTAGAGGTTTCATCACCGTTTGGGGGTAAATAAAAACACTAGGGAGCTATTTATCCAAGGAGGATCATTCTGTTTTGTTTCTTATTTTAAATGTGGAGATGTAGTTGGAGAAACCATGACTTGATGAACTGCCACAAATTTAGCCACTGAAACACCACCATCAATTTTAGCAATCCTTCCAGAGGTTTAAAGACCATTTGGCAGGGATACAACCCCACTAGATACCACATCATCTAAGGAAGCCTTATTATGGTTTTTTTCTTTGAGATCCATACCTAAATTATCACCCTTCTAAGGTAACAGAATATTTCAAATAGACTTCCTACAAACCTCCTTCCATAAATTATCATTGTTAATAGGAAGAGGCTTCACCTATTTTTCAATGATTTTATAATTAGAATGTTAGTTTAAAAAAATCATGTAGTAATGTAAAAATGGAATTTTTTTCTCATATTCTACTCTAGTATAAAACATTTGATCATTATTAAGGAAATGAATCACATAAAGAATTTTGGATTCCATGTCCACTTCAATAAGGATACGAGAATATAAAAATGTATTACCAACTAAAGTGCGTCAATCCATCTACAGTGAATTTCCCACACAAGAATAAATATTTATAAGGATCTTATGATTTAAATAATAACATTTAAGCCCATGCAACTGTATCAATACCTGAGCTAATATATTATTTTGAGTGAATGGGTTAAAGTTTATATCCCATTCAAATACTTTAAATGAACCTTCAATCAGATTAATTTTTAAATAGATCTTGTATTACCAAAAATAATCTTCGATATTAAATATACAGTGAAAAATCATCTCCCAATTGGGATCAGTTTGAAATCCTTCATGTTTTAAAATTGAAATTTCATCACTTTTATATATTGATTGCTCCAGGTTTTATCTCCCTTGACTAGTGAGATGCAACCCAGCATAAAGATCTTATATGAATCGAGTCATTTCATAATTTCATCTATATCAGTAATAATAGTTAAAAAATAAAACACTAACTATATAAGAGTTTGTAATGATGATAAACTAACATCTTCATTATGAGGGGACCCTCACAAAGAATTAGTAAAAGTTACTCAATTATCCCAAGGATCGCATTTCAAATCCACGTCTGTAGAGGATTCCCAATCCAAAACCATTACAGGGGCCAAAGAAATGACCCACTACACATAAAAATAACAAATGACTAATCACTGAGAATCCAGATCTTTGGTTTTCCTAAAAATTTGTATTTGAATAGGACCTTCCTACTCATCCCACTCTACTATCCAACAGTATCTAGAATTCATGGTATAATTTTAAAAACATTCAAATGTTCAATAATCTTTTATATTAAATTTAAATATAAAATTGATTTCAAGGACCTTCATTACATTATTATATTCATAATTGATCTATTTTGACATTAAAACCATATTCAAAGTTATTTTATCACTAATTATTAATGAAATAATTTTTAACTAAATTTTCGTAATTTTCAATATTTATTAAAAAATGATATCTCTCATAAAAACCCACAATATTCACTCTAAGGAAATTTCAATATTTGAAACTATAAAATGATATTTATTTTTAGAAATGAAATTCATAAGTGATTCAAAATTTAGTTGTAAAATATGTACTCTATTAAAAGGTAGTAAAACACGGTCTTTTGTGTAATGCAAGATCATTCTGTGTTGTGTGTAGCATAAGTTCAACATTGTATTATTTATGAATATGGAAAAGATAATAATTATTCTAACATGAAAATATTTTAATTTATTGAGGTGTTACATTATTTTTCATTTATATGACACCAAAATTTTATCTATGTTTTTATAGTGAAGTTATTATTCTAATTTCCAGATTACAATCCCAAACTGTCACATTACTGTTCCAATAATTTCGATAAAATTCCAAAGGAAAAATTTATAATGGATATATTGGTTTATTAAATCCTATATATGATTATTATTACTTTCATTAGACACTAATATTTTCATCCAGCGATATATATAAATTCAGGTTTTAAATGAATATTTATTTGTTAACATTAAGGTTTTTTCTATATCATTGTTCGAGATTGGTGCCATTCTAGTGAATCGAATAGATCCAAATTTTGATGTTCGTATTTTCATATATTTTATTAATTATCCCATTATAATATTTGGAATTATTAATGTTTAATTTTATAACTATTGTATCATTAATTATTTATGAGAATAAATTTTCTATTGTGTTATATATGTGATGCAGTGGATTTATACAACACGGAATGTGAAGGAATAAATTAATTGATAAAACACTGGGTTGTTAAAGGATCTCTTTGGGCGTGCCTATCAGATGAAAGAATGTATAGTGATTAATGGTAAAAATATCTTGATTAGTGGGTAGATGATATCTAGTTCTACCTAGATTTATGTTTTCGATGTCCGTCATAGTGAAGTAGTCCATCTAGAAGAGTTGTGGTTGTTGAATTTTTGACCATATGAGGAGTGGGAGGTGACCACTAGATCGGGCTAACACATGGTACGATTATAGTTCATAGATGGTGGTTTAATTTTTGGGAATTTTTGCAGGAGTTCTTTGAATCTCTTAATAAATTTCGGAGGAGGGAAACCCACTATATATAGAAGATCCTCCTAAGTATAGTGATGAATTGTTTTTACGAAAACACATAAACAACAATAAATATTATAATTTTAGACAATTGTGGTTCTTTTTCTACACCAGTGATCCATACATGATGTATTTCCCCCATTCATAATCGGTTAGGGTTCCCTAACACATATATATATAATTTCATCTAAATAAGTAATCACTAATTTATTATGAAAAACTAAATGTTTCCTAATTATAATTTATATTTTATCATCTAGAGTTTATTTACATTAATTACACTATCGAACAAAATTGATTTATTAACTTGATCATAATTCTATATAATTTAAAAAGAACCTGTAATATTAAAATAATATTCATTCTTATAATATTAATCCTTGAACTTACATAAAAAAAATTCTATAATTTTAATAAATTAATTCAACCAAAATATTATTAACTTGTTTAAAAACTATTTAATTTATTTATCTGTTGTCAACAAAACATGGAAAACCCTCGGACTCGTTGTCGGTCTCACTATGTCATAAAATCCAATTCACCTAAATCTAGCGTATTATCTTATACACTATTGCATGTGACCCTCAATTCCCTTTTATGGATAGATGTGAATAGTATTCATACACCGTAAGAGGGGTCTAAAAACCCATTGAGACCTCAAACGTGATATAGAATCATTAAAAAACCCTAACGAACCTATGAACATGGTCTATGTAATATAGTCTCATTTTCATATGATATCACGCAATTTCGAATGGAAACTTGTGTCGTCATACTGTATTTCTTCATTATTTTTTGATATATCTAGAGATATATTCTATCAACAACATTAGACATGGAATTATGAGGGTTCTACCATCCTGATCAACAAGTCTAGATACATCACTTCATAAAATAAGATGTAAAAAACTTCATATTAATCATTCATCCATTCCCATAGCACCTGTAAAGACCCGTAAAATTCAAGGGAAATTTGTTCTTAATTCTCTGTTGGATTTTACAAAAACATAGTTTCTGACGGCACCTGATTCTGAGGCCCGGTGTGCCCGAAATCATTTTCCAAAGTTTGGCTCGGGTACGTTCAGTAAACAAACGAGTGGTTTTTCCAAACTTTTAAACCGGTGCTCGAAATCGAATTCTGAGGGCACTGATGGAATCGCAGCACCGATAATTGCTTAGAAACACCTTTTCGAGAGTTGCATTTTCTTGGGTGTGGTTATTAATTTTTTGGGTTAAGTAAAGGAATAAAATAAAAATGGTGCGGCCAATTTTTATTTTATTTAAAGTTGTTTAACCTAAGATAAGTGATTGGAATGGGACCCACTATATCGTACTCCCCTAGGTAGGATATTTGTGGGGTGGGGCCCACACGAGCCCCACCTTTTTCAAACCCCCTCCTTTAATTAACGCTCCCGCACCCCCCTTTAAATGAAAGTCAACCCTTGCTTTTATCAGTTATAAAACGCCTCTTTTAATAGGGTGGTTTAAACATTTCAATTAATTCAATTGATTTATGGATTCGTTTTTTAATTTCTAAATGCTTGGCATGGGAAATAAAATAAGACAAACACTTATTTTATTATGGTTTTGGGCTTGTTGAGAGAGGCTTGGAATAATTTTCTCAAGGCTTGAAGTTCTTCTTCTTCATCCAATAACGCGAAGAACGCACCGCCGCCAACGAAGAACGCCGACCTCCGACGACGGATGACGGTGAGAGACTCCTTCCTCAGAGATCGACGACATGACGTCATGTACCGCGACGCCAACAACCCTCTCATTCTGTGACGCCTTCTTCTACGACGATAAAATCCACGACAAACCTTCCCTCAACGAATTCGACAAAGTAGGGGATTTATTGTTTTTATTCATGAATTCTTCCGTCGTCATTCCTTGTTTTAATTGGACCGCTTTCTATCAATTAACGGGAGGGGGCCGGACCGCACAAACACGACCGACCCTCCTACCTTGATTCTGTTGATTAAACTTATTGTGGTTTTGAACGGAGATGGCGCGGTGCCGTCGCACTGCACGGGATCATGCCGCAAGGACGAGAGGCGCCGTCATGTCATGCCATTGAAGTCGAACAAGGTTGTGGAGTCATCGCGCCACGCCAGAGATTCACGAAAACACCGTGGCCGGAGCAGGGCCACGGTGGAGGGGCGTGGCGCCGTTGCGCGGCGCCGGACGGACCAAGGCCGCAGCGGAGTAGGGAGCAGCGGCCGGTTTCTGGCCGCCGGTGTCGGAGCAGGGGGACGGGACCAGCCGATCCCGTGGCGGCAGCAGCCGGCCGGCCGGAGCAGGCCAGCCAGTCAGGGGAGGATTCCGGGGTTCGTAGCCCCCGGCTGGGCGAACTGCAGCGACCCCACACGTGGGTCCATGTTTAATTGAACATGGGGCAGTCCCCCCCCCCCCCTTGACCGCCCAGCTCGGTTACATCGAGTTGTCTAGCGGACCGCCAGCGCGTCGGGCCGCGCCTAGGTCGGGCCGGGCCGGGAAGAACCAGCTGGGCCGGGCCCGAGTTGGGTTGACCCGATTCGGGCCGACCCAGGGGGTCTCAGGCCGGGTCGGTCCGGTCCCAAAACCCCCATTTTCATACCTCTTCCGGTCTTTTGTCCATAACATGGGATGCGAACCTCCGATCGACGCACCGTCAGCTGCGATGCAATCCTTGGATCGAGAGGGTCGTTACAGTATATTACACTCAAGGTTTTGGAGAACATTGGGTTCGGCTGGGTTGGTTCGTACACAAAACCAACCGGGCCCTCGGAGCGGAAACGCTTATAACTTGATCTTCGGACGTCCGATTGACGTGCCGTCAACTTTGATGGATTCCTCTTGATGAGACGGAACTTTTGGCATACTTAGCCTGAGTTTTGGACACATTTCGATAGTGGCCGGGTTGGATTGAACCCAAAATCCAATCGGGCCCCTAGAACGGAAAAGCTGATAACTTACCGAACGGACGTCTGTTTGAAAAACCGTCAATGGTGTTGGTGATAACGTTAAGAAAGGGTCCATATGAGTATACTCTATTATAGTTCGGGGTACAGTTGAGATATGGCCGGGTTGGTTCACACACGAAACCAACCGGGCCCCTGGGACGAAAAGGATAATAACTCACAGACCGAGTGTCCGATTGACGAGCCATCTGTTGCGTTGAGACCCCTATGATGAGGCGGTACTTTGAGAGACTTCTTCGTGGAACTTTGTGACAAATGGAGAATCGGCCTCTTGCCTCGTGGAGTGGACCCTCCCAGAACGAGCATGCTGTGTGCGGAAACCCTAGAGCTGGCTGAGACTTGACGACTGCTGATCGATCAAATCGGTGTGTTCTGGATAGCCCAGTGGGGAGCTCTTAGTTGTAGCGGCAGAACCACGGAGGAGGAGCGCTTGGTTGTAGCAGTAGACCCATGGTACTCAATAGAAGGAGTACCTTTGGAGGCTATGAGGGGGAGCGCTTGGTTGTAGCGGCAAACCCATGGCGGAGGAGCGCTTGGTTGTAGCGGAAGACCCGCGGTACTCAACAGAAGGAGTAACTCTGAAGGCTATGAGGGGGAGCGCTTGGTTGTAGTGGTAGACCCATGGTACTCAACAAATGGAGTACCTCTGGAGGCTATGAGGGGGAGCACTTGGTTGTAGCGGCAGACCCACGGCGGAGGAGAGCTTGGTTGTAGCGGCAGACCCGCGGTACTCAACAGAAGGAGTACCTCTAGAGGCTATGAGGGGGAGCGCTTGGTTGTAGTGGCAGAACCATGGTGGGAAGCGGTTGGTTATATAAGCAAGCCACATTACTCGACAGGTGGAGTACTACAGTAGTCCATGGTTAATGGGAAGTGCTTGGTTGTAGCAGGAATTTCACTGTACTCGCTAGAGGAGGAGTTTCCCCAGCAGCTATGGTTTCGAAAACATGATTAAATCCTGTTTGGAGCTGAGTCTTGACTTTCAATCAATATCTTTGATATGATTGACTTGTGTATTCGTGTTGTGGTATCCTGTGTGGATTGGTTGTGCTATCCTGTGTGGACGTGATCGAACTTGGGTTCGGATATTGGAGCTGAACTGGACTAATGACTTGGGTATATGTATGGTCATATACCAAAGTACTGTTGGATGTTACTTCGTGATTGTATCTTTTCTTTGTGGTTTATCCTTTGTGGATTCAGGGAGACCTTCAGGGGTCTGGGGGTCCCTACTGAGTAGCGTATACTCACCCCTGCACGGGCTACGCCCGCACTACATTGTGTTGGTTGCAGACGACGGACAGCGCTGATCGTGGTTGAGGCCTGCGGAGTAGGTCAGTACCTGGAGGTGGACCACAGGGCGGGACGTACACGGAGCGAACGGCTGGACCCAAGAAGCTGTGGAGGCTATCTAAACCCACCCTTCAGGTGGGACTTCCATTGGACGGCTCGACATTGCTACTTTACTTTTCACTTATTGTAATCCCTTTTTCAGTTGTACTTTACATTCAGTTTGGGTTTGTATTCTGGCCCATTTGTTTTCCGCACTTACTTGTACTCTGTTTACATAGTGTTTACATCCGCTTACTTACTCTGTGTGTTTTTTTACTTCATAAAGGCAATGCCTTCCCTTTTTATCGGGAATTACGCCTTGGTGCTAGTCGCCAGCCCCTGGCATATGGGAGGCTGACTTGGGGTAGTCACGACAGAGGCCCTGAGGGCGGGTCGTGACAAATTGGTATCAGATGAGTTCAGTTCTACTGAAGAACTCTGGACTCTGATATTACTTCTATATGAATCAATAGTGTTAAGGGTATTGAGTGTGATTAATTAGTCCAGGGAGTCCAGTGTTGGTGCGGCGGCCGACGAATCCGTACATGAGGACCCTGACTTCTGATTTCCGACTCAATGCACGAAAACATTGATTGGGTGTCTGTTTTAAATATTTTCTTTGTGATTACATGTGTCAGCTCACTAGGTATACTGTTTGACCATGGCACACCTGTTTCTTTTCAAGATGGCCCCATGACGGCAGCCAGCTAGGGTTTCGAGCGTTGTGCATGGAGATAGCCCACCGAGCAACGAGGCCTCGGTGTAGGGACCTTTGACAGCAGAGGCACCAGCGGTACCTCTAGCCGCCGAGCCACCGATGCTACCATCCCCAGCTGCTGATGGTGCATGTCGCCTTAGTGCACTGCACGAGTTTCAGTGTCAGCGACCACCCATGTTCCACAGGGAGACGGACCCTCAGGCAGCCGAGGATTGGCTGGAGGGTGTTGTACGAGTTTTCCGTTTGGTAGGGACACCAGCAGACCTCACGGTAATCCTTACAGAGAGTCTCCTTCATGCGGCAGCAGGAAGATGGTGGAGCTTGATGCTCTAGGTGCACGACGAGGCATCTCTCCTCTGGATGGGCATTGAGAGCATCTTCCACTCAGAGTTCGTCCCAGCCACCCTCCGTGCGGTGCGCATCCAGGAGCTACTACAACTACGGCAGGGCAGCATGACCGTGGCCCAGTACTCGGTGAGGTTTACTGATCTCTTGCGCTATTCCATGGACACGGTACGAGACCCATTCTTTAGGGCATGAACCTTCGAGCAGGGGCTCAGGCGAGAGATCAGAACTTCAGTTGTCTCTCATAGCATCCCAACGCAGACAGGGGTGTTGGAGCGAGCCCTCCTAGTGTAGAGTTTCCTTGCTGAGCAGTCTCCAGCAGCAGGACCCACCACTAGCCGGCATGCGGCAGAGTCTTCTGCAGCTGGCAGTAGATAGATGACGCAGAGGTCCAAAAGGACTAGACCTATATGTGGTGGACCGCATGACACAGGATCGTTTGTGCAAGGCACATGGGGAGGATAATGACTTACCATGATCGGAAAGTGTTACTCCTAAGGTGGGGTTGGTCAAATGGCTCATGACTATCCGACCCACCATACAGATGATCAGCAGATAAACGAAGGACCTCCCAGGAAGATGCATAGGTTCGATCAAGGTGGACCACATGGAGCAGGAGATCGTGGCAGGGGAGCTGGCCGTGCAGCTGGAGGTGGACGACGCTTCGAGGTGTTGCCACCACCACCACTAGGAGGTCCACCCCGACCACAGGGAACAGGTGGACATGGGAGATCTCAGCTTCAGGCAGCTGAGGCCTATGATCATGGAGCTCTGGGAGAAGATGGACAGGAGTGGGACTAGCTCCAGACATGGATAATTTTGTTCATGTTGCTTCAAGCATTGTTGATGTTTGTTTGTAAAATATTTACGTCTTTGTACTTTGAGCTGGAGTAACAAAAGACACCTTCCTTGTGGTGTTTACCTTCCTATCCTCTCTTTATGTTGTTACTAATAGGTTCCGTTTTGAAAACCGTTGACTTGACCCTCACATTGAGATACCTACTGGAGGAGACCCAGGGACCACACACTGATGCCGACAGTGTGACTCAACCCTTGGAGATGAGAGTAATTATTGGATCTCTTGGTAGTAGTGTCAAAGCCTTACGATGTCATCCTTGGTACGAATTTGTATCATCCATGTCGGGATTGACTGTATTGGGCGAAGAACATGGTTCATCAAGGGGATGAGATAAGATTTCTCTTATCGGCAAAGATGAAATCTCAGCAGCTCTTGTAGGACCAGAAAAGGTCCAAGTGATCAATGAGCGGAAGAGGACAGCTCGGAGCCGGCAAAAGTCTTCTACTGACAGGAGGTGGAGACCACGAGAGTTCGAGGATGGCGACCATGTTTCCCTACTGGACTCACCTCGACGCGAGTTACGGAGTTTTGGATGGGGTGGAAAGTTGTCTTCGTACTTTATTGGACCCTTCTAAGTCCTCAATAGGGTAGGTGAGGTGGTTTACCGCTTGACCCATCCACCTCAGTTGCACCGGGAGCACGACGTCTTCCACCCATCTGAGCTGAGGAGACACGTGCACGACCTGGCGCATGTCATCGACCATGGGAGCTGGACTATAACGATGGGGCGACATTCACGGAGGTTCCAGTGGGGATAGAGGATCGAAAAGAGCGGATCTTACGTAGATGGTCGATTCCTTGGGTGCGCATTCATTGGTAGTACGGGAACCTCCACGAGAGCACATGGGAGTGGAAGGCTCAAATGCGTGCTCAGTACCACTTCTGTTTCCCTAGTTTGTGTTATAGATTTACGAGGATATAAATCCCTGAGGTGGGAGTAATGTAAAGACCTGTAAAATTCATGGGAAATTTTTTCTTAATTTTTTTTTGGATTTTACAAGAACGCGGTTTCTGACGGCACCTGATTCCGAGGCCCAGTGTGACCGGAATCATTTTCCGATGTTTGGCTTGGGTACGTTTAGTAAACAAATGAGCGGGATTTCCTAACATTTAAATCGGTGCTCGGAATCGAATTCTGAGGGCACCGATGGAATCGCAATGCCGATAATTGCTTAGAAACACCATTTACGGGGTTGCGTTTGCTCGGGTGTGGTTATTAAATTTTTGGGTTAATTAATGGAATAAAATAAAAATTGTGCGCCCGATTTTTATTTTATTTAAAGTTGTTTAACCTAAGATAATTGATTGGAATGAGAACCACTATATCCTACTCCACTAGGTAGGATATTTTTGGGGTGGGGCCCAGACGAGACCCAACTTTTTCAACACCCTCCTTTAATTAAGTGACGCACCTGCACTCCCCTTTAAATGAAAGTCAACCCATACTTTTATCTATTATGAAACGCCTCTTTTAATAGGGCAGTTTAAACGTTTCAATTAATTCAATTAATTGATGGATTTGTTTTTGAATTTTGAAACGCTTGGCATGGGAAATAAAAATAAGACAAACACTTAATTTATTATGGTTGTGAGCTTGTTGAGAGTGGCTTGGAAGAATTTTCTTATGTCTTGAAGTTCTTCTTCTTCATCGAAGAACTCGAAGAACGCACCACTGCCGACAAAAAACACCGACCTCCGACGACGGATGATGGTGAGAGACGCCTTCCTTGGAGATCGACGACGCGACGCCGTGTACCGCGACGCCAACGACCCTCTCCTTCCGTGAGGATAAAATCCATGAAGAACCATTGCTCCATGAATTCGACGAAGTAGGGGATTTATTGTTTTTATTCGTGAATTCTTCTGTCGTCGTACCTCATTTCAATTGGACCTCTTGCTATCAATTAACGGGAGGGGGCCGGACCGCACAAACACGGTCAACCGTCCTCCCTTGATTCTGTTGATACTCCTTGTTGTGGTTTGCAACAGAGATGGCGCGGTGCTGTCACACCGCACGGTACCATGCGTCAAAGACGCGTGGCACCGTCGCGCTGCGCTGTTGAAGTCAAACAAGGTCACAGCTCCGTCGTTCCATGCTGGAGAATCACGAAAACACCGCGCCCGGAGCGGGGCTACGACGGAGGGTTAAGGCGCCGTCGCGCCGCGCCGGACGTACCAAGGCTGTGGAGGAGCAGGGAGCGGCGGTCGGTTTCCGGCAGCCGGCGTCGGAGCAGGGGGACGGGACCAGCCGGTCCCGTGGCGGCAGCAGCCGGCCGGCCTGAGCATGCAAGCCAGTCAGGGGAGGAGCCGGGGATTCGTAACCCCTGGCTGGGCGAACAGCAGCGGCCCCACACATTGGGACACTTTTAATTGAATAGGGGGGGGGGGGGGGTCATCGCCCCCCCCCCCCCCCCTTGACCACCAAGCTCGGTTACACCGAGCTGGCCAGCGAACCGCCAGCGCGCAAGCGCGCCGGGCCGGGCCGACCCTCCGGGTCTCACGCCGGGTCGGTCCGGGCCCAAAAACCCCATTTTCGGACCTCTTTCGGTCTTTTGTCCATAACATGGGATGGGGACCTTCGATCGATGAACTGTCAGCTGCGATGGGATCCTCGGATCGAGACGGTCGTTACGGTATATTACACTCAGGGATTCGAAGAACTTTGAGTTCGGCCGGGTTGGTTTGTACACAAAACCAATCGGGCCCTCTGAGCGGAAACACTTATAACTTGAGCTCTGGACGTCCGATTGACGTGCCGTCGACTTTGTTCGATTCCTCTTGATGAGATGGAACATTTGGAATACTTTTCGTTAGTTTTTCACATAGTTTGATAGTTTCCTGGTTGGATTGAACCCGAAATCCAACCGGGTCCCTCGAACGGAAAAGCTGATAACATACCGACCGAACGTCCGTTTGACGAACCTTCAATGGCGTGGGTGATCACGTTGAGAAATGGTCCCTATGAGTATAACCTATGAGATTTCAGGGTAAATTTGAGATACAGCAGGGTTGGTTCGCACACGAAACCTACCGGGCCCCTGGGACGATAATGATAATAACTCACAGATCGGGTGTCCGATTGACGCGTCGTCTATTGCGTTGAGACCCCTATGACAAGGTGGTCCTTTGAGAAATTTCTTTGTGGAACTTTGTGACACTAGGAGTATCGACTTCTTGGCTCATGGAGTGGACCCTACCGGAACGAGCATGCTGTGTGCGGAAACTCTAGAGGTGGCTGATACTTGACGACTGCTGATCGATCGACTCGGTGTGTTTCGGATATCCCAGTGGGGAGCGCTTGGTTGTAGAGGCAGACCCATAGCAGAGGAGCGCTTGGTTTTAGCGGTAGACCCGCGGTACTCAATATAAGGAGTACCTATGCAGGCTATGAGGGAGAGCGCTTGGTTGTAGAGGTAGACCCATGGTGGAGGAGGGCTTGGTTGTAGCGGCTGACCCACGGTACTCAACAGAAAGAGTACCTCTGGAGGATATAAGGGGGAGCACTTGGTTGTAGCGTCATACCCACGGCGGAGCAGTGATATGTTGTAGCGGCAGACCTGCAGTACTCAACAGAAGGAGTACCTCTAGAGGCTATGAGGGGGAGCGCTTGGTTGTAGTGGCAGACCCACGTCGGAGGAGCGCTTGGTTGTAGCGGCAGACCCGTGGTGGGAAGCGCTTGGTTGTAGCAGTATGCCACAGTACTCGACAGGTGGAGTACTACAGCAGTCCAAGGTTAATGGGAAGCTCTTGGTTGTAGAGGCAGGCTCACTGTACTCGATAGAGGAGGAGTTTCCCCAGCATCTATGGTTTCAACATCATGATTAAATCCTGTTTTGAGCGGTGTCTTGACTTTAAATCATTATCTTTGATATGATTGACTTTTGTATTTGACTTGTGTTATCCTGTGTGGATTGGTTGTGCTATCATGTGTGGACGTGATCGAACATGGGTTCGGATGTTGGAGCTGAACTGGACTAATGACTTGGGTATATGTATGGGCATATACCTAAGTAGTGTTGGATGTTACTTCGTTCTTGTATCTTTTCTTTGTGGTTTATCTTTTGTTGATTCAGGGAGACCTTCGGGGGTCTCAGGGTCCTTATTGAGTACTGTATACTCACCCCTATACGGGATACGCCAGCACTACATTGTGTTGGTTGCAGACGACGGAAAGCACAGATCACGGTTGAGGCTTGCAGAGCAGGTCGGTACCTTGTGGTGGACCACTGGGCTGGACATACATGGAGCGGACAGCTGGACCTGAGGAGCTGCAGAGGCTATCTGTACCCACCCTTCAGGTGGGACTTCCATTGGACGGCTTGACGTTGCGGCTTTACTTTTCCATTGTTGTACTCACTTTTTCAGTTGTACTTTACTTTCAGTTTGGGATTGTATTCTGGCCCATTTTTTTCCACACTTACTTGTACTTTGTTTACATAGTGTTTACTTCCACTTACTTACTCTGTGTGTTTGTTTACTTCATAAATGAATTGACTTCCCTTTTTATTGGGAATTATGCCTTGGTTCGTGTCACCAGCCCCTGGCCTATGGGAGGTGGGCTTGGGGTAGTCATGGAACTGGCCCCGAGGGTGGGACCTGACACCACCAATGCCAAACCCAACACATACCACATCTCCAGAAGTTAATTTTCATACTTTTCATCATGAATCAATTTCTATAATAAAATTGAACAAATTGATTATGAAATCGTGTGAGGAGAACAACCCATATTCTATTGATAGGAATAACAAATTAAACGTGAAATATATGGTGTTTTTAATTTTGGGTTTGTCTCCATAATCTCAATTAATGGATATCTCAATGTGAAGACACCCTGGGAAAAATTATTAAGGCTTATGATCCCCCATCACCTGACATTCACTCGTCATCTGTGTCCTGTCAGTATTATGTATCTTGACATTAGGACATTACTTTAATATTTTTAGCATAGAATATCATGTTCTAATTATAACATTGGACCTACAATAAAATTTTGATAAGACTCAAAATATTAAGAAATTACAATAAAAATAATAGATGTATAAGTATAAAAACTATCAATGTAAGATGTAAAATTGTGTATTTATACATGTAGTGGTAAACAAAATTATATTATAAGTTAGGTTGAGGGAACCCATATTAAATAGTCATAATTTGGTTTTAGTTATGGTCATTTTAACATTAATGATATGGATAATTTATCATTAAGGGTAAAATTGTGATATAACTATTGATTATAATATTTTAATATATATATTCACATAGATCGAGTTGGATATTCTCCAGTGAATTGGCTGGAGGTTATACAAGATTATGAATACTAATTACATTACCACCCAATGAATTAGAATAATGTGTACTATTTATTGAGTCGAGATGATCATTCAAGAGTATATTTGATAAGTATCCTAAAAGATCCATTAATTATGGATTTTAAACTCATAAATATTGAATAATGATGGATAGAGGAATGTATTATCTCTCTCAAAAGAGTGTTCAACTATATATCAAAGTAAATATTAAGAAGGCATAGAAGTAATATGTAGAGTTATTGAAGAAGGATAAAAATTATATTCAGTTTTTCCCTGCTTATGATTGAATGATAAGGTTCATGAACCATGTATGTGTACCATCCATACTAGATTTAATGAATAGGAATATATTGGATGATCATTGATCTTCATTCATTATTCATCCTGGGAGGATGAATATCTACCGATATGTAAAAGGGTACCACTGGTAGGATAGCATGATGAATGATATTGTAGAGTTTGTACCTCGATTCATCATATAAAATAATGTAAATAAAGCTAGAGACATTCCAAATGAGATGTTACATCGATTATCAGTACTATAATAGAAATGGGGAAAATCATCATGTATTTTTTTCATCATTTTACCCCCAAAAATCGTAATGGAATAATCTTATATGGGCTGTAGTCGATAACCATTTAACATAAACACACATTGTCACTATTAGAGAATATTTTTCTCCAGATTATACTTCCACTACATACTGTTAGGAGGTGTTAATTATTCCTGTATTTCCACACTTTGTTATGTTTGATCTGGTTGTATTTTTTACATTAATGTACTTATAATTTCTTTAGAAAGATCTTGATAAAAAAATGACCTTCATAAATTTGTATCATTTCCAAAAAAAATTCGTTTATATTTAACAATTCAAACAATATAGAAGATGTGTATATATTGTTATATACATTTAAAAGGTTTTTGGTATTAACAACTTCTTATGGTTGAGTACTCTTATGAAAACATATTTCTTTAGATTATTCAAATGAATCCTTACGAATGCCTATATAGAAAGAAGTGTTTACCTCCAAAATGCTAGGTTCAGGTTGGGGAAGAAATATGTTGTGAAATAATCTATCTAATGAAATGAAATAGAGTGTTAGATATATTCAATAACACATAATGTTTTTACAAATACATTATAAATTTTTTGATGATAATCATTATTGAGATCTAGATTATATATTTGGTAAGGATATAATTATATGAATACATCTAGGGAATTTTTTTATGAGATTCAGAATGAAGGGAATACAAGGATTATGAATATTTTTTTCATTTATTATTTTTTATTTTACTAGGATAGTTTCTTATATTTTGACACTTCCATGAAACCTCACATAAGTTCATGACTCCTTCTATGTATATCTTTATAGGAAGTACACATACTATCCTTCACATGTTCTGAACATAGAATTAATATAATAGGATAATGATCATCTTATATATTATAACCTGCAAATATTTTTCATCCCAATGATAAGTTTATATGAAACTATAATAATGACATGGTCAAGGTTTTATAGAGAGAAAACATACTTGAAGTAGCTAAAAGGTATCCTAAGGAATTCATAAGAAATATATACCCCATTTGTTTTTATTTGAGTGATGATTTATGAGAGATAAATATATTTAATGATTTTTGAATGTAACACACTTAGATTTTATGATTTTTTTTCAAATAGTTTTAATTTATTTTATTGCTTATATTGTACACAACACAATGTTTTAACGAAACACTATATAATAATAATATTATAATTTAATAAGGACTATTATAACATATACATTAAACATGGTTGTATGAATGGGAATAAAAATATTTTCAAAATTATATTTAATTTTTGGAAATAAATAAAAAATATTTATAAAAATTAATTTTTTAATAATTTCATTGTATTCTTCAAACAAGCATTTTTCACAAAAAAAGTCTTATTATTAATTTTTAAAAACAATTAGTAAAATTAATTATTACAATTATTAGAAAATATAATAGGAAAATTAAAATTAAATTATTAAATATTCAGTTTATAAAATTGTTTTATTTAATTTTTCAGCATTTTTTAAAAATATAATTTTGTCAATGAATAATAAAAATTACTGATTTTTATTTAGACCATCCATTTCATTATAAATATTGAGAAGATCCATTTTATTTTTGTATTCATTTAATAAGTAAAATTAGATAAATTATATACATTTATTACTAAAAAGTTCAATTGAATCATTTTCATATTTAATTTTGTTATAAAAATAATATATATTAGTTAACACTTTTCCATTGGAAAATCGCTTCTTCATTGCATTTGGGGGTGTTATTTTAATTTAAATTATTATAATGATTTGAATTGAAATTAAATAAAACTATTCCATATTTTTAATCAAACTAGTCAAAATTATAAAAAACATTTAGCTAAATGTATGGTCTTAATTAACAGTTAAAAAATTAAAACATAATTATTGTTATTGTTGTTAAAGCGGGTTTACCGAGGTGAATAAACTTAAAAATAATGGAACGTTTACCAAAATAAATTTTTTAAATACTATTGGATTGATAAATTTAAAAATTATCTTATAAAAATAATGAATATTTCTTTTTTGGAAATCATTTTTCCTTCATCATAAAATTATTATTTTGGATTAATTTTTTTAATGTTCACGTAGAATGATAGTGGGTTCCTTTCCCTACACATAAAAGGAAATAGAATATTATTTCTAATGGAAACTAAAATATCATTTTGGATCTTAAAATTATATCACAAAAAAATACTTAATTCTATACCAACATATAATAATCCATAGTTAAATTTATCAAACCACATAAGAAATATTTAGGTGTTAACCAAAAGATAATATATTAAGAAGATGAATAATTTTTAATTGTTAATTATTTTATTTATTATTTTGAATCCTTAAAATATTGTTTTTATAATAAATTTTAATTACATTAGTATCTAACAGATACTAATTTTTTATTATATTAATTTCATAACCAAAATTCATCTGCTCTTCCATCACATAAGAAAGGAAACTTTCGATCATCCATATGACTGACTACCACATCGCGAACTAATATAATTTTTTTTCATCCAAAAACATAGAAAAAGATATAATTAATTCCATAACATATTTATATTACATTAATTATATTATTACACTTCTTGAATTATAATATCACATATAAATTTTTACATTCAAATTTGTGGTAATATGATAATGTCGCTCATCTGTATAGCTGAAAAAAACCTTTAGAAGCGATGTGATTTATTTTTCAAATATGATTTTCCTGAAAGGAAATAAATGAAATTTATTTAATATATCTTTAAAATATTTAATAACAATGAATATAATTTGTTTATATTATTACCTTACTTTTGTTCCATTTTATGAGAAAATGGAAACAATGATCCTATGTAGGTATGACCTACCCTTTACATGAACATTGTAGTTTATATTCAATATCTATATTTCATGTATTAAAATAAATATATATGTAAATAATATTTATTATATTTATTTAATTTTTAAAATTACAGATATTATAAAACAATTTTTAATGAAATGGGACCAAAAATAAAAAATCAAAACATTCATGACAAATTCATAATTTATTATACAAAACATAAATTTTATAGGGCAGTTTTAATAATTAATTTCTAAAATTCCATAATTAGATAATATATGGTATGATATATATAATTATAATTTTTTAGTGATTTGAAATAAAAATTCCTTTATTATATGAGAACCTATAACATGTACTAATTAATTTGAGACATGTGGTAAGGAATATTTAATCCAACATTTATTTCTGTTAGTAATATGTGATTATCACCACTCATTTCTTTTATGTGGTGAATAAGCTACCCATATGAAATGTTATATCATTAATATAATTATTCTCATGAAATTTAATGTTTCATTTTATGTTATTATTTTATTGGGATTACAATTAAAGTGATTACTAAAATGGTAAGGGGTTTTCATCTCACTTTTGTTTCTATAAGGCACATGTCACATTAATTAATTTTCTCTATTATATAATTTCTATATTGGACATGAATTCCTATTATTATGATTCTTATAAAACTATTAGGAATATAAATTTACATCTAATTTTATTTCATTAATATTTCTTATAAATCAAAGTCTTCAAACTTTGATAGGGTCTAATTTTACAATCTCATATTTTATATTTATTGATTATGAATTTTCTTCAAAATATATGATCTTATGTTATAATTCTCAAAAACATATTATTATTTTCCCATATGGATACTTCAGGAATAAAAGATTTTTTTTTCATTTATCCCTCATTATATACTCATGTTTTTGAAATTAAATTTAGTAAAACTGAGATTAGTTATTTAATTGAGAAAAAATCATTTTACATATGTGTATTAGTTTTATAAAAACGTTTTAATGAATTATTTTTGTATCAGAATTGTTTTCTTATCATAATTTTTATCCGTATTTTAATTTTTTAAAATTGATTTTGATTTATTCTTCTTACCCTGAATTTACAATAAAATGAAAGGAACTGTTTTCTATCATTCATGGATTGAGAGATATTTTATTTTTAAAAAAAGACTTAGTGGTTTAAATATACTTTTATAGGATTCCAATGTAAATTATTGCAAAATTTCATTCATTAATATTTGAGAAATTTTTTTATTAGAAATCATTGTTTCCAAAATGGAATTTTTTTTTCCTAAATAATTTTTTAATGATTTTTTTATTTGATTTATATTAATTGGTGAAAACAACCATTTTTCTTTCTTATATATTACAATGAATCTGATTTCAAATTAACAATTATTTTCATTATTTGGATTATTGATGTTTCCATTGATGAGATATTAATTAAACTCATTCATTTTCCCAAGTTTATTATAGGATGAATTGATGCAATGAATATGAAACTAATTAATTTTATATGGGTTATATTAAGATAATTTTTTTTGAAATCCATTTATATTCAATATGATATTATATAGTGACAGTTTTATGAACTTTTCACACAAAACAATATAGATTCTGTGTTGAGTGGTTCTGATTTCTCCCTCCAATGCATTGTGTGGTGATTAATGAACTTTTAGCTCCAAGGGTACCCTAGAGGTTATACTAAACATGGATGCGGGTACTTGGGAAGTTATCCAATGGAAAAAATGGTACACTAGAGGTTTTCACATTCCCAAAAGAAGGTGTCTGGGAGGATATCCCAAACAAAAAATGAGGTACACACAATGGTATCAAAATATTGACATAGGTAAATGTGTATCCATACAAATCCTATAATGTTAAGAATGTCTTTGTAGGTACCCTGTAATTTATATTTTCTATTATTTTGTGTATGATACTAATCTATGTCTTATACTAATGTAATGTTCTCAAAGATATTTTTCTTTGATTAAATTATGAATCATGTCTTATAAACTATAGTGATTTATTATATGAATCATATGTTGGATCGAATATGTAGATGTAGATGTATATTAGATGGAACAATACAAGAGGGGGGGTTAATTGTAGGTTTAAAAACATTATGTTTAAACACATAAGAGATTTAGTGTAAAATATCTTAAACAAATAAAAATACAAACACCCACAACTGAATGGAAAATAAACGGTATGAAGTATTGTAATACTAATGAAATGTAAAACAATTGTATTCGAGATGAACAAAATAATCAGAGTAATATAAAGATGAATGATTCTACCTTAAAGCGTATAGAATCAATCTATACAATATGTAATAGAATGATTGTAATTGAAACAATTACAATTGAATATGTAAAAAAGAAAGGAAACAATATAAATTTCTTTCTAATACAAGTAGTAGCGGAAAAGTAAAGTATTACAATTCTTTTGACCCAAAGAGAAGGGTTATCCTTTCACCTAGGATAAAAGGTCTGTCTCACAAAAACCTTGGTAATCCCTCGATACGATGATCGGAACGTCTATCTGCCTATCCCCGGAAGCCCTCGATATGATGATCGGACCATCTGTCTGCCTATCTCTAGCAGCCCTCGATTTTGTAGGTAATCATCACATTTGTCTTTCAATCACATGAAAGCCCTCAATACAATGATCGGACACACAAAGAAGATGAGAGAAGTCACAGTGTATCTCTCTAGAACTTTATAAAAGTAGAGTATCACAGTTGTTCCAAAAGTCTCTCTCTTTCAGCTTCAAATGACCTCCTATTTATAGGCCTCGGGTTCTAACGGTCATGTTGCCTTCAACAGTCATATTTATCCAAAAAACTCGGATGGACTTGTACACATGGCATCATAACGGTCATATTGAAACAGAAAGAATGACATCATTTTGATTAGTTTGAAACTAACTAAACGACATCGTATCGGTTAAAACAAGATATATGACGATGATAAAAAATAGTACGATTAATATGAAACAATTGTTTTTGACTAAGTACCAAAAAAAAGTAATGAAAGTATGAATAGAAGAGTTAGTACGATACAATTGATAGAGTTAGTACGATACGGTTTGACAGAGTCAGTATGATACAATTGACAGAATCAGTACGATACGATTGACAAGGTCAGTACGATACGATTGACAAGGTATGTACGATACGATTGACAAGGTCAGTACGATTAAAAAGACATTTGTGATTTCTAAAACAATATATAGAAGTCAAAAGAGAACTTTTGACTTAACAATCTCCCCCTTTTTGGAAAGCACAACTCAAAGTAAATATAACAAGAAATAATTATCTCCCCCTGAGTTTTTGGAAACTCTTCTGAATATGAATTTGAATACAACTAACTCCCCCTTAGGTGTATACTTTCCTAAGGATTGTATTCATAGATTTTCCTTTGTATCGAAGTATTTGATTAAACAAATCTCCCTTTGTAAAACATTCTTCCCCTTTAATAAAACATTATCCCCCTTTGTGGTTTACAAAAAGAATGGGGTCACTTTGAGTATCCTGAAAGGGTTAGAGAAAAAAATTTACAGGATAAAAGAAGAGAATCATAAAATTTGTTACAAAACAAAGACAGGTTCCAAAAGAAATGAAAAACAAAAAAACAACAGTCATTTGTTTTCTCTTTATTTTTCTTTCTTTATGAGCTCATTAGGAACATCTTTCATCTTCTTGATTTCTTTCTTTTCTTCAGAAATTGAAACACCCTGAGTTCTAAGAAGCTCTTGTTGGTTCGCAAAAATCTGATCTTGATACTTGATAGTCTCCTACTGGACTCTGATTACTTCCTAAAGGGTATCAATTATGTCTTGCAGATTCTTGTTATCTTTGGATAACACAAAATTTTGTTTCTACAACAAAATCATTTCATCCTTGAAAGATGAAACCTTCGAGAATTCAGACTGAAAATCATTCATTCTCTCTTGCAATTCTTTCACTGAAGGAATATTTCCTCCATGAGTTATCTGATTCAGCCTTTCAACAGATTCCTTGTCAAGCTTATTAAAAGCAATAGCAAGATCATTTGACAACCTTGTTATATCTTCAATTGCTATCTCATGGTCATTCACCGAGCATTCTGTTTTATATGACCACTTGGTCATCCTGTTCCAGGCTTTCTTATGAGCAGCCGAGGTTTCAGAAAGAACTTTAAAATCATCTTCAACTGACAAAACATTCTTTCTCAACTCTCTTATAGAACCAAACTTCTTTTTCTGATTGTCAGTAATGAAATCAATTTTCCCTTCCAGCCTAGGAAAGTAAGGAATGCTCTTTTCAACCATTCGTAAAACATGAACAATATAATCACTCTTCTTGATAGAGATTGTATGTTCTAAATCAGTATCCTAATCATACGAAGGCAATTCATTTGATCGGCTTGAGTCAACAATTGGTTGTTTTCCTTTTTCTCTTTATGTCTTCTTCTGCTGTGTCACTGATGACAATAACATTCTCAGTAAGAGAAGATTGATCACCTTGCTTTACTTGAGGGGGTGTTTTATCTGGAGTTTCAGAAGTTTCAAAATGTGCTTGATCGGCATGACGGGTTTTTTGAACACCTTCACTCTGCTTTTGAACCAATTCCTCCCTTCTCTTCTTCGAACTCTAAACGAATTCTAAAAGAAAATATCCTTCCTCCTCTTCCACTTATTCTATCTCTTCCATCATTTTTTTTCCTTTTTCTTTCTCTGGAAGACTCTGTACGTTGGGCTCTTGATGCACTTCTGTTGTAAGTTGAGCACTAGCTTCCTCAACTGCTTTCAATAGATTTAAAGCATCAAATTCCTGTGATTTTCTTTTCAAAAGAACCTTCTTCTTATTTTCATCCTGAAGGGTATCCTCAACCCTTAATCACTCAGAAAATGCTTCTACTAGATCAAGTCCAAACATTGGATCACCTTCCTTTCTTTGTTCCTTATCATTTCTCCATTTGTCTACATACTCCTTACTGTACTTAGGCTTCTTCTTTGGATTTGAGCTGGTTTGCAGATCAGACTTTTGAGGAACAATAAAAGAAGGAATGTCTTTGGCTGGAATAGGTGTCGATTGATTTTGAGACGATTTAGCTTCTACATCTATTATAAAAAGTTTTGAATTTGGATCAAAACAAACATTCATCTTTTTCATCGTACTCTTACTAATCCAAGATGGCTTCAGATCTATCAGTTTTCCTTTCAAAGGAATGTTGTAAAACTTCATGCTCTCAAGAATAAACTTTGTAAGGATGCCTGGATACATAATCATCTCGGACTTAATCCCTCCTGTCTTGACATTCTTAATGGTTTCAAAAACATACCCCATGAGATTTACTTTTCTCATATTTACAAGATAGTCAAGCATAAAAATATCAGAAACTTTTAGAGTTTCTCTATACCCTTTCCTTGGGATAAGAAAACCTTGCATCCATAGGGTCACAAACCGATTGTCCGGAGAAAGATGAGCCACTTTTCACTTCTCTTCATTTATAACAAACAATGACTTCTCAGCGCTTTCACTATTAAACGTACCGACTTCCTCTAGTAGTTTATGAGATGGACAAAAAGAATCCCCTTCTGTTGGGACATTAAGAAAACGAGCTGCTTGTTTCAAAGACATAGACAACTTTCTATCGTACACTGCAAAATTGTTAGTCATGTCTTTGTCGAAAGATACGGTTTTATAGAACTGACTGACTTCATCAAAGAGAACCGGATCTTGAGAAACATGTCTTTCAACACATAAATTCTCCCTTCCTTGAAACCAAATGATTCTTCTGATTATGGAATCATACAAATCAAAAAAGTCCCGAGAAACTAACCTTTCTCTAAAAAAGTATTTCTCTGAAAAAGTCTTTGAAGACATTTCAGCGGGAGTATTAGCAGAGGACTGAGACATATAGGTGTTGCCGATGAATGATCGTACGATGATATAAAACCAGTGGAGCAGAGCTTTGCCTTAAAACCTCAAAAACCAATGTGGGTTTGTGGAGGGGGGATATTTATAGGCGATATAGGGGTGACCTTTGATCTTCTACGGTCAAGATTAGAGGAAAATAGATCAATGGTTAGAATAAAAACAAAATAAAATTTAAAAAAATGGAAAGTACCTGCTGGAGAACGTAAGGTAATTGTTGGTTTTAGTAGAGCTAAAAAAAACAACCGTATGAAGGAAAAAAATCATCATACCGATGGAAAACTAAGTCGTTGCCATTAACCGAAAAGCCGATGGAAAACATTCTTGTTATCATGAACTGACAAGCCGATGGAAAACAATCTTGTTACCATGAACTGACAAGTCGATGGAAAACAATCTCATTACCATGAACTGACAAGCCGATGGAAAAAAATATCGTTACCATGAACTTACAAGCCGATGGAAAACAATTTCATTACCATGAACTGACAAGCTGATGGAAAACAATATCCTTACCATGAACTGACAAGACGATGGAAAATAATCTCGTTAACATGAACTGAAAAGCCGATGGAAAACAATCTTGTTACCATGAACTGACAAGCCGATGGAAATCAATCTCGTTACCATGAACTGACAAGCCGATGGAAAACAATCTCATTACCATGAACTGACAAGCTGATGGAAAACAATCTTGTTACCATGAACTGACTAGCCGATGGAAAACAATCTTGTTACCATGAACTGACAAGCCGATGGAAAACAATCTTGTTACCATGAACTGACAAACCGATGGAAAACAATCTTGTTACCATGAACTGACAAGCCGATGGAAAAGAAAAACAATACCATCATCGGAAAATACAATGAAAAATAAATTCATTACCATGATCGGTCGATACGATGAAGTAAATAATACAATAAAACTATCAATACGATAAACAAAAAAGTAAATGATACGATAAAACTGTGAATACGATAAATAGAAAAACAAAAACACATACCAGGAGAATAAATAATTAAAGATCATAAGATAAAAAGAAACATAGTAAGAAAAAAACATAGAAAGAAATGTCATCCCCCTTTCAAAGGGAGTTATTTGCTGTAAGGAGAAAAGTAAAATAGGAATTGGATATGAATTATTATTTTAAGGTAGTCATTCCTAGCTTCTTTTTTATACACTCAAACCTATCGTTAGGTAATGGTTTTGTAAAAATGTCAGCAAGTTGTTCTGGTGTTCCAATAAATTGTAGAATAATATCTCCTTTTTGTGTGTGATCCCTATAACGACCCATACTTTACATACATTTTTAATACTTCAAAAATTGAAGCACACTTATTACAACATATGATAAAACCACAAAGGACCGTATAGGTATAGTGTCTTTAGAAACTGGGAAACATAAACAACTGGTTCATAAATCTTCTACAGTGTCTCCCATTTATTTCATCATATCTAGGGTCCCTTTTAGCATATTCTACTTAATATCCATCTTCCTGACCTCGGGAAAAGAAAACATAAAAGGGTGAGCTCAAATGCTCAGCAAGGGAAAATAAAGGAAATAAAAATAATATCATATCTTTATGAAGATCAAAACCTGCAAAAGAGATCATAATATCTTAACATGGAATAAATCATAGAAGTGAAAATGAGATCCCCATAATCATAACATAAAACTTGAAACTTTGTGGCATGCACACATAATCATGGAAAATCATTTCTTGTTAGTCATGACTCATTGCCAAGACTATCTTAGTGGACAAAGTCCCTTTCTGAACCGAGTTCACTCCTCGTTTCAGTCATGTATCACTGAACCGAAATAACCTTCCGTTCCAGCCATGTCTATCTCATGAGATATAAAATCTTTACCCAATGCATTGGAGGGAGATATAGGTCCCACCCATCTTATAATGAATCCTTTCTTATGTGTGCCACATAATCATAAAACATACATCATCGCATAACACATGTAACAAAAATGGGATTCTTGAAACATCATGACATCATAAATCAATTCATATAAGATAAAGGAATTCATAAAAATAATTCCATCACAACATGATCAAATCAATTTAATAATAGGGATAAAAATAGAACCCTTTATTATCTTAGATGGAAAATAATTTTGATAAAACACTTGAACTCCATTCTTGAGGAAAATATCCTTTCTTCTTCAAAAAACATTTTTCCTTTCATAACATGTCATACTACTTTAAAATAAAAGAAGTTGATTAAAAATAAACTTGAAAATTTGTAAAGGAATCTTCTTGGAAATAATGTTTTAAAAATCCATTCATGCCGTATAAGTTAAAAAAACATTCTTCGTACTTTTGTCGGAAAAGTCAAAAAGTACCTCGTATGAAAAACGACAAAAGATTCCTTTCATATCTATAACAAAAAAACTTACCGAAGGGTAAAATTGGATATAAACTATTGTAGAAGGATGGAAATAATATTACATGTTGAGGGAACATGGATTTGGATGATAAAATACACCCCAGTAATTACCAAAGTAAATACAATCTCGGATAAAAGTGAGATTGTGATATTTCCCTTACCTTAGGTCCGATTTGCTTTGTTCATGTCCGAAGCTCCTGTATAATGGTTTAAATAATGTTATTGACTTATTCCAGAATCATACATATTGATATGATATCATATATGGTCATATTATTAGCTTCTTGTTAGTAATATTTCATTGTTACTTGTTACTCGGGTCTTTATAACTTTTTGTTCTTATGCGTGTTTTGTCGAATAAATTCTTATTCTTATATTTAGGTTATAGATAATTCATTTCCAGAATGGTATTAGTGTAGTATATACCATATTCATTCATTCAATTCATTTATATAATCATTATGAAATGAAGATCATGTAGAACGAGTCGCATCACATCGTGGAGACGGTATTCCGTACGTACGCACGAGTGATGATATCATTCCTATGATCGTGGAATTGTATTGGAGTATATATATATTATTTCAGTATCAATATTACTTCATAATAATCATATATAGTGACTCATTACACCATTATACCCATCCTTGTAAGGTGATGGTGGAAAATAGATTACACCACGGCGTGGAGACGGTATTCCGTACGTACGCACGCGCGGTGATTTCATTTTTCCGTAGGATGGATAGAAGGTGAATTAGGGTTGTTTCATATTTATAATAACATATAAGTATGTAAGTAATACTTATGTTATTACTTTATCATGAAACAACTAAAGAAGAAGAAGTTGAAGAAGAAAGAAATTGAAAAGATCGGTAATGGATATTACCTCTTCTTTGGAACGCCTCTTTGAATCCTCCACTTAAGGAACTAAGATTGGTCTTTGGAGAAGACCAGGACCTCTAGGATTATTCTAGGGAAGTGGAGAGGAGAAAATGGCAGGGTTTGGCCGAGCTTGAGTGCTCAAATTGGTGTGAGGAGGAGGGGGAGGAGGTGCCCTTTTATAAGGGAGGAGAGGGGCACCTTAGGAATATCTCAAAATATTATTTTATATTAAAGTCAAAATCGGTTTATAATGGTTCCAAAGGGTCTTATTTCGAAGCTAAAGTGGGGAAGGGTCGAAATCCTATCTACCAATAAGATTTAGACAAGTTTAGGGTATTATTTTAACCTTATCAATTAGATTTAACTCTAAGTTAAATAATTTAACTTTTACCATGTCTTTTTGTTTTCTTTCACTATATGGTTAATACACTTACTATAACATGCCAAACGAACCCCAAACTGTTTATTATTAATATATATATCCTTATATAAGTCATTTGGCCGAACCTTAGATTTTTCGGAATAAAATAACAATTAATAATATAATATTTGATTTAAAAACTATTTTGTGTCAATTTTGACACTATTTGATATATGATTTTTGTGAAAGTCATAACAGAATTATATGTTCAAACCAAGTTGATTAAATCAACATTAATATATCATAGTAACCTAGAAAATTAGTGGAATTCATAAAAAGTCTCATATTACATTTATTTTGGTGTTTATAACATCAATTATGTCAATATTTCATTAATAAGATAATTACTGCATCATCATTGTGTCATAAATAAATTAAATTATTTAATGTCTAAAAATTACAAATAAAATACCATAATGTAGGAAATATTTTTATCTTTCTAATGAATATTTACAATCGAATTTATCTTATGTATAACCCCATATTAAAAATGATTTACTTATTAAACTTTGATTTTAACTATTTTAACCCTTCTTTAAATAAATTAATAATAAATGTTCTAATCTAATCCAAGTGGGCCTAAATGGTCTTATTTTATTCCTAAGTTTGTTTTTGGTCGAATTACACTTGTCCAATAGAATTAGGACATGTGTTAGGGTAATATTAATATCATATTTACCCTTAGTTACCCTATTTACTATTAACCGCGGTAAAAAAAGTAAAAAGTTACTATTCACCAAAAAATTATTTTTATCTCATTAAACCGCATTTTACTTACTGATATCAACCGTGTCTATCGGATTTTCGAAATTCCATTCACAGAAGCGGTAAAATTAAGTTTTATGCAAAATTCAGTTTTTAACCTACCACTTAGTGGTTTCACTATTCATCAAAAATTGAAAGTTTTCAGAAAAATACCAAAATTTCACCCTAGGCTAATTTCGATATTCTGAGTCCAAAAATGAAGTCCATTTTTAAAAATAAAATTTATAAAATTTCAAAAAGTGGTTATTACTATTCATAACGGCTAGTTTTAATAGCATATTGTTGTTTAGTGAAACTCGGTATTGCGTACGACGCAAGCTATCGAGGAAGGTCGCGATTGCGTGTAAAGAAAGCCAAGAAAGTGTTGTGTAGAAAAAGATTCCTTTGATGATTTCTATAAAATAAAAGTCTCGGGTGTTACATTCTACCCCCCTTAAAAAGAATTTCGCCCTCGAAATTCGTCACTTTGTAACAAACAGATGAGGATAATTATCCCTCATCATATCCTCAAGCTCCCATGTAGATTCTTCAAGTTGGTGGTTCCTCCATAAAACCTTCAAAAAGCGAGTGGTCTTGTTTCGTAGGACTTTTTCGCTACGATCCAGAATCTCCATCGGCTGTTCTTCATAAGAAAGATCTTGCTCCAGTGGTACAACTTCTGAGCTGAGTACATGTGAAGGATCTGGTATGTACTTTATCAGGAGAGATACGTGGAACACATCGTGAACTTGAGAGAGATTCGGTGGAAGCGCCAATCGGTAAGCTACCTTCCCAACACGATCCAGTATTTCGAAAGGACCGATATATCTAGGGCTCAACTTCCTCTTCTTTCCAAATCTCATAACCCTCTTCCAGGGAGATATTCGTAAGAACACTTTATCACCCACTTCAAACTCTAGGTCTTTTCTTCGGTTGTCGGCATAACTTTTCTTTCGACTCTGAGCTGCTCTTATGTGTTGTTGAATAGATCTAACCTTTTCTGCCATTTCATCAACGAGATCAGGTCCTAATATCTTTCTTTCCCCAACTTCATCCCAGAAAGTTGGAGTCCTGCATTTCTTTCCATAGAGAGCTTCATAAGGAGCCATCTGAATACTGGAGTGAAAGCTATTATTATAAGAAAATTCCACCAAAGGTAGGTGTTGATCCCAACCTCCTTTGAAATCCATAGAGCAAGCTCTCAACATATCTTCTAGGGTTTTAATTGTTCTCTCAGACTGACCGTCTGTCTGGGGATGATAAGCAGTGCTGAAACTCAACTCTGTATCCAGAGTATGCTGAAAACATCGCCAGAACTTCGAGGTAAATCTCGGATCCCGATATGATATAATAGAAAGTGGTACTCCATGCAATCTTACCACTTCCTTTACATATATCCCGGCAAGCTGATCTAGAGAGAAATCCTCTCTAATAGGAATGAAGTGTGCAGACTTTGTAAGACGATCAACTATGACCCAGATAGCATTATTGCCTTTGGATGTTTTAGGAAGTCCTGTGACAAAGTCCATAGTGATGTTTTCCCATTTCCATTCGGGTATGGGTAATGGCTGTAACATCCCCTTAGACTTTTGTCTCTCAGCTTTAACTTGTTGACAAACCAAGCATCGAGAGACATATTCAGCAACATCTCTTTTCAGGCCATCCCACCAGAAGTACTCTTTCAGGTCCCTATACATCTTTGTGATTACGGGATGAATAGAGAATGATGAACTATGAGCCTCATCCAGCAGCTACTTCTTTAATTCGGGGATGGGAGGAACACAAACCCGATTCCTGAACTTTATTATCCCATCACAATCAAGGTTGAATTCAGGAACATTTCTCACCTTCTTTTGTAACTCGGCATCTTCTTTCTGTGCCTCTTTAATCTTCACATGTATAGATGGTTGAACATTCATTTGAGAAAGATAAGATTTTTCCCTTTCCATTATAATTCCAAGATCCATCCTTTGTAAATCCATAAATATTGGATCTTTTGTGGTCCTTATCATGGATAAACTAGCCTGGTCTTGTCGACTTAATGCATCTTCCACCTTGTTTGCTTTCCCAGGGTGGTAATGGATTGAGTAGTCATAATCCTTAATCAGCTCCAACCATCTTCTTTGGCGCATATTCAGCTCCTTTTGTGTGAAAATATACTTTAAACTTTTATGATCAGTATAAATATCACAACTTTCACCATAAAGGTAATGCCTCCAAATCTTTAATGCAAAGATTACCGCAGCCAACTCCAAATCATGTGTTGGGTAATTTTGCTCATGGATTTTCAACTGTCGTGAGGCATAAGCTATCACCATATCATTTTGCATAAGAACACACCCCAATCCCTTCTTGGATGCATCACTGTAGATCACAAAACTTTCTCCACTACAAGGCAGTGTGAGAACAGGTGCACTGGATAACCTTCTTTTCAACTCCTTGAAATTCTCTTCACATTCCTCTGTCCAGACAAACTTAACTCCTTTCCGAGTCAACTTGGTGAGTGGATTAGATAATCGTGAAAAATCTTTTACAAAACGTCGATAATATCCAGCCAAACCAAGAAAACTTCGGATCTCAGTTACTGTGGTTGGTCTCGACCATCTTTCGATAACTTCTGTTTTTGCTAGATCCACAGATATCCCCTCTTTTGAGATTATGTGACCCAAAAATGCAACTTTTTGAATCCAAAATTCACACTTGGTAAATTTGGCACAAAGATTCTCCTTTCTCAGGGTCTTCAAAATAATTCTCAAGTGATCTTCATGCTCTTCCTTGCTCTTTTAATAGACAAGAATATCGTCTATAAAGACTACCACAAATTGATAAAGATAGTCTCTAAAGACTCTATTCATTAGATCCATGAAGATAGTAGGGGCATTAGTAAGACCAAATGGCATCACTATAAATTCATAGTGTCCGTACCTTGTACGGAAAGCCGTCTTTGGTATATCCTCCCTTTTGACCCTTAATTGATGATACCCAGAACGAAGATCAATCTTGGAAAAGTATTGAGCTCCGCGTAGTTGGTCAAATAAGTCATCAATGCGTGGGAGAGGATATTTGTTCTTGATAGTGATCTTGTTAAGTTCTCGATAATCAATGCAGAGTCTCATTGATCCATCTTTCTTCTTAACAAATAGAACATTTGCTCCCCACGGTGATGCACTAGGGCGTATGAATCCCTTATCAAGATTCTCTTGGAGTTGCTTCTTCAATTCCTGCAACTCAATTGGGGCCATTCTATAAGGTGTCTTTGAAATAGGCAAAGCACCCGGTACGAGTTCTATTGAAAACTCAACTTCACGATTTGGTGGAAGACCCGGTAATTCCTCCGGAAAGACATCATCAAACTCCCGTACAATGGGCATATTCATTATCGTGAGTTTCTCACCAACCATTTGAGATAAATAACCTTCATTTAGTGGAATCAATACCCATAAGATGGAAGAAATTTCCACTGGAAGGTTATGTTCATCCTTGCATTGGTATACGATCGTAGATTGATCTGGAATATGAAATGTGACTTCCCTTCTTTGGAAATTGATATGAGCTCCATGTAGAGAAAGCCAATCCATGCCAAGAATCACATCAAATTCCACTAAAAGAAGGATCACAAGATTTGCAGGAAGCACTTTCCCACAAACTTCGATCGGAGAAGAATTATAAACTTTTGATGCGATTGATGTGCCATTAGGTGTTGTCACAGCTAACTCAACATCTAATTGTTGAGGTAATACGGTGATACCCTTAGAAAAGTCTTCAGAAATTAAAGAGTGGGTGGATCCAGAATCAAATAAAACATTTGCTACTTTAGAGTGGATGGTAAGTGTACCTTTCACCACATCGTTATCGTACTCCACATCGCTGATAGATATTGCATGTGACTTTCCTTTGTCTTTAGCCTTAAGAGTTTTTTGACGTCGACCATCATCATCAACCCTTGGATTTGGGCATTTATTGGCATAATGCCCCATCTCCTTGCACTTGAAACATTGAAGTGTAGTAGGTTCATTCTTTGTATCCCTTCCTTTGTTTGCATCATTAGACATCTTCTTCCCATTATCACGGCATTCAAATGCCCGATGACCTTCCTTTCCACATTTAAAACATTTACTTGTCCCTTTAAGACAACTCCCTCCATGTTTCTTTCCACACTTTGAGAATAAGGAAAAGCTCATCTTCTTTTCCGTGTGCTCTTTAGATTTTTCTTTGAATTCCATCTTCCTCTTCTTATCAAACCCATGTGACTGATGGGTTACTCCAATCCCCATCTCGACTTTGAGAGCACATCGAACGATTTCCTCATAGCTATTGAAGTCCCTTATGGATAACGCCCTTCGAAGACTTGGTTTTAAGCCACTAAAGAATCGATCGATCTTACTCTCAGGTTGGATAATAATACCAGAAGCGTACCTTGCACGTCTTGTAAAATTTGCTTCATAGGTACCAACAGATTCATCATCCCTTTGCTTCAGTTCAAGAAACTCTTTCTCCATCTTTGTTCGGAGAATACGAGGGAAGTACTTATTGAAAAATATGTTCTTGAACTCGTCCCATTCCATAGACTCAATTTCATCCCTTTGCCTCGTATTCTTAACAAGATTCCACCATTGATCTGCATCTCCTTCCAAACGATACACTGCTAGGATGACTTTATCATGCTCAGAACATTGAAGAACTGAAAATATCTTTTCAGTAGTACTAATCCATTGTTCAGCAACTAATGGATCAGTAGACCCGCTGAAAGAAGGTGGACGCTGCCTCATGAAAGATTCAACAGAATGTTTCTCCCTCCTTTGCTCGTTTGGAAATCCTGCATGATTCATAGCTTGAGAAAGTTGTGTGAGCATTGCTACAAGATTTTGCATTCCAGCTCCCATATCGTTTGGTTGCTCAGGGGGACAATCATTTCATTTCCCATCGCATTCCGCATTAACACGGTTCCTTCGGGTTCCAGCCATTGACTAAAACCAAGAAGAATAGTGTGAGCAACACTAATTATAATAGGAAACCACATAATTCAAGAATAAAATTTTCATACTTATGGTCTTATCCTAGGTTATTCATGGCCATTTCTAAGATTGTGTTCTATGCTTAGACTTATCCTTAGGGTTCTTTCTAAGGCTTTCACATCCTAGTTTCCAATGGTTGACTATACCTTTCCTCTGATACCAACTATAATGACCCATACTTTACATACATTTTTAATACTTCAAAAATTGAAGCACACTTATTACAACATATGATAAAACCACAAAGGACCCTATAGGTATAGTGTCTTTAGAAACTGGGAAACATAATCAACTGGTTCATAAATCTTCTACATTGTCTCCCATTTATTTCATCATATCTAGGGTCCCTTTTAGCATATTCTACTTAATATCCATCTTCCTGACCTGGGGAAAAGAAAACATAAAAGGGTGAGCTCAAATGCTCAGCAAGGGCAAATAAAGGAAATAAAAATCATATCATATCTTTATGAAAATCAAAACCTGCAAAAGAGATCATAATATCTTAACATGGAATAAATCATAGAAGTGAAAATGAGATCCCCATAATCATAACATAAAACTTGAAACTTTGTGGCATGCACACATAATCATGGAAAATCATTTCTTGTTAGTCATGACTCATTTCCAAGACTATCTTAGTGGACAAAGTCCCTTTCTGAACCGAGTTCACTCCTCGTTTCAGTCCTGTATCACTGAACCGAAATAACCTTCCGTTCTAGCCATGTCTATCTCATGAGATATAAAATCTTTACCCAATGCATTGGAGGGAGATATAGGTCCCACCCATCTTATAATGAATCCTTTCTTATGTGTGCCACATAATCATAAAACATACATCATCGCATAACACATGTAACAAAAATGGGATTCTTGTAACATCATGACATCATAAATCAATTAATATAAGATAAAGGAATTCATAAAAATAATTCCATCACAACATGATCAAATCAATTTAATAATAGGGATAAAAATAGAACCCTTTATTATCTTAGATGGAAAATAATTTTGATAAAACACTTGAACTCCATTCTTGAGGAAAATATCCTTTCTTCTTCAAAAAACATGTTTCCTTTCATAATATGTCATACTACTTTAAAATAAAAGAAGCTGATTAAAAATAAACTTGAAAACTTGTAAAGGAAGCTTCTTGGAAATAATATTTTAAAAATCCATTCATGCCGTATAAGTTAAAAAAAACATTCTTCGTACTTTTGTCGGAAAAGTCAAAAAGTACCTCGTATGAAAAATGACAAAAGATTCCTTTCATATCTTTTACAAAAAAACTTACCGAAAGGTAAAATTGGATATAAACTATTGTAGAAGGATGGAAATAATATTACATGTTGAGGGAACATGGATGTGGATGATAAAATACACCCCATTAATTACCAAAGTAAATACAATCTCGGATAAAAGTGAGATTGTGATATTTCTCTTAACTTAGGTCCGATTTGCTTTGTTCGTGTCCAAATCTCCTGTATAATGGTTTAAATAATGTTATTGACTTATTCCAGAATCATACATATTGATATGATATCATATATGGTCATATTATTAGCTTCTTGTTAGTAATATTTCATTGTTACTTGTTACTCGGGTCTTTATAACTTTTTGTTCTTATGCGTGTTTTGTCGAATAAATTCTTATTCTTATCTTTAGGTTATAGATAATTCATTTCCAGAATGGTATTAGTGTAGTATATACCATATTCATTCATTCAATTCATTTATATAATCATTATGACATGAAGATCATGTAGAACGTGTCGCATCACATCGTGGAGACGGTATTCCGTACGTACGCACGAGTGATGATATCGTTCCTATGATCGTGGAATTGTATTGGAGTATATATATATTATTTCAGTATCAATATTACTTCATAATAATCATATATAGTTACTCATTACACCATTATACCCATCCTTGTAAGGTGATGGTGGAAAATAGATTACACCACGGCGTGGAGACGGTATTCCGTACGTACGCACGCGCGGTGATTTCATTTTTCCGTAGGATGGATAGAAGGTGAATTAGGGTTGTTTCATATTTATAATAACATATCAGTATGTAAGTAATACTGATGTTATTACTTTATCATGAAAAACTAAAGAAGAAGAAGTTGAAGAAGAAAGAAATTGAAAAGATCGGTAATGGATATTACCTCTTCTTTGGAACGCCTCTTTGAATCCTTCACTTAAGGAACTAAGATTGGTCTTTGGAGAAGACCAGGACCTCTAGGATAATTCTAGGGAAGTGGAGAGGAGAAAATGGCAGGGGTTGGCCGAGCTTGAGTGCTCAAATTGGTGTGAGGAGGAGGGGGAGGAGGTGCCCTTTTATAAGGGAGGATAGGGGCACCTTAGGAATATCTCAAAATATTATTTTATATTAAAGTAAAAATCGGTTTATAATGGTTCCAAAGGGTCTTATTTCGAAGCTAAAGTGGGGAAGGGTCGAAATCCTATCTACCAATAAGATTTAGACAAGTTTAGGGTATTATTTTAACCTTATCAATTAGATTTAACTCTAAGTTAAATAATTTAACTTTTACCATGTCTTTTTGTTTTCTTTCACTATATGGTTAATACACTTACAATAACGTGCCAAACGAACCCGAAATTGTTTATTATTAATATATATATCCTTATCTAAGTCATTTGGCCGAACCTTAGATTTTTAGGAATAAAATAACAATTAATAATAAAATATTTGATTTAAAAACTATTTTGTGTCAATTTTGACACTATTTGATATATAATTTTTGTGAAAGTCATAACAGAATTATATGTTCGAACCAAGTTGATTAAATCAACATTAATATATCATAGTAACCTAGAAAATTAGTGGAATTCATAAAAAGTCTCAAATTACATTTATTTTGGTGTTTATAACATCAATTATGTCAATATTTCATTAATAAGATAATTACTGCATCATCATTGTGTCATAAATAAATTAAATTATTTAATGTCTAAAAATTACAAATAAAATACCATCATGTAGGAAATATTTTTATCTTTCTAATGAATATTTAAAATCGAATTTATCTAATGTATAACCCCATATTAAAAATGATTTACTTATTAAACTTTGATTTTAACTACTTTAACCCTTCTTTAAATAAATTAATAATAAATGTCCTAATCTAATCCAAGTGGGCCTAAATGGTCTTATTTTATTCCTAAGTTTGTTTTTGGTCGAATTACACTTGTCCAATAGAATTAGGACTTGTGTTAGGGTAATATTAATATCATATTTACCCTTAGTTACCCTATTTACTATTAACCGCGGTAAAAAAAGTAAAAAGTTACTATTCACCAAAAAATTATTTTTATCTCATTGAACCACATTTTACTTACTGATATCAACCGTGTCTGTCGGATTTTCGAAATTCCATTCACAGAAGCGGTAAAATTAAGTTTTATGCAAAATTCAGTTTTTAACCTACCACTTAGTGGTTTCACTATTCATCAAAAATTGAAAGTTTTCAGAAAAATACCAAAATTTCACCCTAGGCTAATTTCGATATTCTGAGTCCAAAAATGAAGTCCATTTTGAAAAATAAAATTTATAAAATTTCAAAAAGTGGTTATTACTATTCATAACGGCTAGTTTTAATAGCATATTGTTGTTTAGTGAAACTCGGTATTGCGTACGACGCAAGCTATCGAGGAAGGTCGCGATTGCGTGTAAAGCATGCCAAGCAAGTTCTGTGTAGAAAAAGATTCCTTTGATGATTTATATAACATAAAAGTCTCGGGTGTTACAATCCCTAAGAAAGTGATGCCTAACATCTATGTGTTTTTCACGAGAGTGATGTGTTGGGTTCTTACTAAGAGCTATGGCACTAGTATTATCACATAGAATTTGAGTTTTGGAGAAACTCTATCCATAGTTAGTGAGTGTGTGTTTCATCCACAACACTTGAGCATAACAACTTCCAGCTGCATCATATTCAGCTTCAGTAGTGGATAGTGCTACTGAGTGTTGTTACTTATAGGACCAAGAAACCAGAGAACCTCCTAAGAAATGACATGTTCCAGATGTAATTTTTCTATCCATTCTACAGCGACCAAAGTCAGCATCTGAAAAACTTTTTAAAACAAAATCATCTCCAGAAGAATAAAAGATCCCTAGATCCATAGTGCCTTTTAAATACCGAAATATTATCTTTACGGATTTTAAATGAGACTCCTTTGGATTAGATTGGTATCTCGCACATAAGAATACAGAAAACATTAAATCTAGTAGACTAGCTATCAAGTATAGCAAAATTCATATCATACCTCTAAATATTGTTTGATCTACCGGTTTCCTAGTTTCATCAAGATCAAGTGTATTTGAGGTACCAATTGGAGTTCTAATACTTTTAGTTTTGTCATCTTCATACTTTTTGTGTAAGTCATTAATATACTTATGTTGAGATATATATGTCCCTTCTAGTTTTTGAGAAATTTGAAAACCTAAAAATAATGTTAACTCACCCATCATACTCATTTCAAACTCAGACTTCAATAAATTTTCAAAAGAATCAGTTAAAGATTTCTGAGTTGATCCAAAAATGATGTCATCAACATAGATTAGAACAATCAAAACATTTTTGTTTTGCATTTTTATAAAAAGGGTTGGATCTTTTGTACCTTTTGTATAATTTTTTTGTAAAAGAAATCATGTACGTCTATCATACCATGCTCTAGGGGCTTTTTTAAGACCATATAGAGCCTTGGTATGTTTGAAAACATGATGAGGATGTTTTATGTTTTGAAAACCAGGAGGTTGTTCGACAAAAACTTCTTCTTGAACAAAACCATTTAGAAAGGCACATTTTACATCCATTTGAAATAGTTTGAAATTAATGTATACTAAAAATACTAATAGAATACGAATATATTCAAGTCTATCTACAGGAGCATATGTTTCTTCATAGTCTATTCCCTCTTGTTGATTGTAGCCCTTAGCAACAAGTATTGCTTTATTTCGAACAATGATTCCATTTTCATCCCATTTGTTTCTAAAAACCCATTTTACACAAATTACAGTTGTTTCTTTATTTCCTTCAACTAAAGTCCAGATTTGATTCCTCTCAAATTCATTTAGTTCATCTTGCATTTCTTTGATGCAATCATCATCACGTAAGGCCTCACTTGGACATTAAGGTTCAAATTGGGAAAAAAAAGAAAGATGTTCTATTTCATTTCATAATGAATTTCTGGTCCTTACAGATTGATTTACATCACCAATGATGTTATCACTGGGATGATTCCGAAGAAACAATTGATTTGGGTTTTGTAATACCTGTTCATCTATATATGGTAGAAAATATTCTGTGGTAAATGTTTCAGAAGTATCTTCTTGAATATTTTCCTTATTAAAAGGATCTTCTATCAAAGGTTGATAATCAGTTTTTGAAAACACATCTGAGGATATAGGTTGGGAGGATTTAAAAACAAAAGGATATGATTCATTAAATTTCACATGTAATGTTTCCTCAACAGTACATGTATTTTTATTGAAAACTCTATAGGATATAGAAGTTGTGGAGTAACCTAGAAATATTCCTTCATCAAATTTTGGTGCAAATTTTTGTAGATTATCTTTTGTATTCAGAATGAATACATTTTACCCAAAAACATTGAAGTATGAAACTTTAGGTTTTTGGCCAGTCCATAACTCATAATGGGTTTTATTAAGAAATGGTCTAGTTAAAACATGATTTATAGTATAACATGCAGTACTAACAGCTTCAGCCCAGAAGTGGTTAACAATTGAGTATTCACTCAACATGGTTCTAGTCATTTCTTGAAGAATACGATTTCTTCTTTCAACAACAACATTTTGCTGAGGAGTTCTTGGAGCTGGGAAATTATGAGTAATACCTTTCTTACTAAAAAAAGTTTTAAATTATGAGTTTTGAATTTCACCACCATGATCACTATGAAGAGTTATCAACAGTAGGTTTTTCTCATTTTTAACTCGGGCTCTAAAATTTTTAAAATAGGAAAAGGCTTCAGATTTCTTTGTGAGAAAATAGACCCATGTGAATCTTGTAAAGTCATCAACTAAAACAAATACATAGTATTTTCCTCCAATCCTTCCAGACTATGAAGGACCAAAAATATCCATGTGCACTAGCAGTAATGCATTAGAAGTTGATACTTCATTAACTTATTTAAAGCTAGTTTTATTTTTCTTGCCAAATTGACAAGGGTCACAGACTTTTGAAGAATCATATCTAAGATCCGGTAGTCCTTTTACAAGTACTTTATTTGAAGTTTACAAAGGTTTCTTAGATTACAGTGTCTTAATCTTCTATGCCATAGCCATGAATGGTCTTCTATTGCACTTAAGCAGAGTATATTTTGGCTCCTAAGGACTTCTAAGTTAATAGTGTAAACATTCTCTTGCCTATGAGCAGATAGAATGAACTCATCCTTGGAATTGTGAACTAGACACTTATTATTCCTGAAATTCACAAGGTAACCTTCATCACATAATTGACTTATGCTAATGAGATTGTGTCTAATACCTTTAACAAACAAAACATTTGAGATAAGAAATTTTCCAAGAAAAATGATATTACCTATACCAACAATCTTTCCTTGAGCATTATCTCTGAAGGTAACTATTCCACATTTTATTTTGATAACCTTTTCAAAGAGATCTTTGTTTCCGGTCATGTGTTGAGAACAACCACTATCCATGTACCAAATATTTTTGTTGGTACACTTTTTATTTTCCTGAAAAAGAAATAATTAGTTTTTCAGAATCCAAACTTGTTTGGATCCAGAATGGTTAGTTAACAAAGTTTTAGGAATCCACATTTGTTTTAAAAATTGAGCTTTATGAAATCATAAAGATTGAGTTTTATTGAGAGAAAACTCTCTTCTCCAGTGTCCACCACATTGGAACTTAGAACAAAAAAGATTTATTTTTGTGGAACAAAATAGTTATTACTAAAAACAGGTTTGGAATGAGTATAACCAAGACCAGGACTATTTCTCAAAGGACTAATTTGAGAATAAATCTTGTCAAAGTTTTACTTTTCATGAGTAAAGTTTGACAAACATTTTTTCAAGGAAAAAATTTCTGACTTTAGTTTTAAAACTATGTTTTATTTTCCAAAACATTTATTTTTGAACTAGAGTTAGGCTCAAAAACATTTTTCTTTGATAACACAGTTTCTAGGTCCTTAGAAAGTTTATCCTTATAAGATTTTACTTTCTCAAGGGTTTTTAAAATAATTTCAAAATCAGAAGTTTTCAAATAATGATCATTAGAAAGATTCGATACTTCTTTAGATAAAACTGAAATTCTAGAATTTTCTTTCTCAAGCTTCTTCTTGAGTTTAGAATTTTCATTTCAAAGTAATTTAGCATATCTAGATACTTCTTCAAAAGAAGGTAATGTATCATCATATGATGATGAAGATTTATCATTTGCATATTCATAGTATTTATCATCAATATAATTTGCATTTAAAGAGACATTTGTAATTGCTTCAGCATTGTGTACCTTATCCATGAGACAATGATCTTCAATTGGTAATCTGGCTATAAGTCCAATATTCCTTTGTCCCGAGGACTCATATTCTGAAGAATCATCTGAAGAATCACTACCACTTGAAATCCAGGTATCATTTGCCTTAAATACTTTCTTTGTCTTATAAAACCTTTTCTTGATTATTTCAGAGTGTTTTTCCTTTCTATAATTCCTCTTCAGTAAAGGACAATAAGGCCTGATATGTCCTACTTTCTTACATTCATAACAAGTTACCTCTGGATCTTTCTTATCCTTCCTATATTTCTTTTTGAATCTATATTGGAAGTCTTTCTTTCCCACAATCTTGTTCATCCTTCGAGCAAGATTGGATAGCTCATTATCCGAAAGATCACAATCACTTGAATCAGATATAACTTTCTTGGCTTTCGATATTGTTATCCTTTCAGGTGTTTTTTCTTTAGATGTAAAGGCTACACTTCCATTCCCATTATTCTTCATGTTGAAATCAGAATCTCTCTTCATTCTTGTCTCGTGCTATAGAAGAGTTCCAAACAGTTCATCTAGAGTAATCTGGGAAACATTTCTATTTTCATCAATAGCTGTCCTTTTTGACTCCCATTCATTTGGCATTATATCTATAATATTATCCACTAGATCGTTATCATCAAGGCCTTTTCACCCATGGATTGTATACTGTTGAAAATTGTCATAAACCTTTGTTGCACTTTACATATTGGCTCTCCATAAGGAAAAAAAATCCATGATACTCTGCTCGGAGCATTGCTCTTCTTGTTTCTATAACCTTTGATGTTCCAAAGTGAGTGACTTCTAATTTCATCCAAATACAGTTGGCTGCTTCACATGAAGATATCTGACTGTATATATTCCTGGTCATAGAGAATAATAAAGTATTGTGTACCTTGTAATTCAGTTGATATTCTTGCTTCTCTTGGTTACTGAAAGTACTAACTTCTTTGTCAGGAATTTAATAACCTCCAGTAAGCATAATAAAATTGTCTACACTAGTATTGATCACAAAATCTTCATACAATCTCTCCAGTACTCATAATCATTCCCATCAAAGATATGTGTTCTAGAAGGATTTATATTGTCTATTGACCCAATATTAAATCCTTCCATCTAAAGAAACAATATCTTTTCCACTCCACAGGTTAGTGTAGTAAGAAAAAAAAATAGAACAAGTAATACAAATCAGGGGAAAACCTGCTCTGATACCAATTGTTGGATCAAATATGTAGATGTATATGTATATTAGATGGAACAATACAAGAGGGGGTGAATTGTAGGTTTAAAAAACTTTATGTTTAAACACTTAAGAGATATAGTTTAAAAGATCTTAAACTAATAAAAAACAAACACCCACAATTGTTTTGAAAATAAATTGTATGAATTAATGTAATACTAATGAAATGTAAAACAATTTTATTCGAGATGAACACAATAATTAATGTAATATAAAGATGAATGATTCTACCTTAAAGAGTATAGAATCAATCAATAAAATATGTAATAGAATGATTGTAATTGAAACAATTACAATTGAATATGTAAAGAAGAAAGGAAACAATATAAATTCTTTTCTAATACAAGCAGCAACGAAAAAGTAAAGTATTAAAGTTCTTTTGACCCAAAGAGAAGGGTTATAATTTCACCTAGGATAAAAGGTCTGTCTCACCAACACCTTGGTATGCCCTCGATACGATGATCGGAACGTCTGTCTGCCTATCCCCGGTAGCCCTCGATACGATGATCGGACCGTCCGTCTGCCTATCACTGGCAGCCCCCGATTTTGTAGGTAATCGGCACATCTGTCTTTCAATCACTTGCAAGCCCTCGATACGATTATCAGACGCACAAAGAAGATGAGAGAAGTCATAGTGTCTCTCTGTAGAACTTGATAAAAGTATAGTATCAGAGTTGTTCCAAAAGTCTCTCTCTTTCAGCTTCAAATGTCCTCCTATTTATAGGCCTTGGGTTCCAACGGTCATGTTGCCTCCAACTGTCATATTTCTCCAAAAAATCAAAGGGACCTGGACACCTGGCATCATTACGGTCATATTGAAATTGAAAACATGACATCGTTTTGATTAGTTTGAAACTAACTCAACGACATTGTATTGGTTGAAACAAGATATATGAAGATGAAAATCAATAGTACAATTAATATGAAACAATTTTTTTGACTATGTACCAAAACAAGTAATGAAAGTATGAATAGCAGTGTCAGTACAATACAATTGATAGAGTCAGTACGATATGGTTTGATAGAGTCAGTACGATACGATTGACAGAATCAGTACGATACGATTGACAAGGTCAGTACGATATGATTGACAAGATCAGTACGATACGATTGACAAAGTCAGTACGATTAAAAATACATTTGTGATTTCCAAAACAAAATATAGAAGTCAAAATAGAACTTTTGACTTAACATCATATTTACGATCTACAATTTTTAGTGAATTATTTTCCAACGTTATTTCCATGTAATCATATTCTTATGTTGATGTTATGTTGATATACCCCATACTTAATCATACAGAGAATCTATGATCACCCTTATGTTAACATTTCCTAGGTTATGAAGAATGGTTTATGTACGGTATGTATATTATTTGTACTATGCAGGAATATCATTATGAGATATGTTTATGATCATTTATGAAATGTAAATATTATGTATCTATTCCCCAATACAATAAACATTTATGGTCAACCAGAACGTATTTTTGAAATGTATTGAACATTCATCTATTAAGATGTTATATCAGTTTATGAATACCCAATGTATCTGTATGAAAATCCTATCGAAATAATATTCACCAAATTTTACCTTGTAAAAGTTATGAATATCTAATGTCCACTCGCTATTTATGTAGTTTCATTTTTCGATATTTATGTTTAGTTTTCTTCATCTTGTGTTTCCATTTGAATATTATATCCTATTATTTTTTATAATCAAAATAGATTATTTTATCAATATTTTATGTTCAATATAATATGATATAAAAATTTCCCTCTGTTGAAAAATTCTATCTATTACAATATTACAAAACCACTAATATATGTCATAATCTTCTTTAGACTCTTCCAAGATATTATTTTTGTTGAAACTCCCTTATATTAAATGGAATTCATAACATCATTAGGTAAGTTCGTCCATGGAGTTCAACCAAAAATATTTCTATTGAACTTTTCATTTATCTAGTGTGAAATGTACACATAGCTGTAATTTAACTTACACCCATTCTATAGAAACATGTGAGAGTGAATAAGTGAGAATTAAAATTTTGATTTCCCAAATAAAAAAAATATTAAACTAAAAATAACCACACATAAATTTTACAAAAACAATCTAAAAACTCTTAAACCCAATGAAATTAATGTGTGAATATTTGACCATTTCACACATCATTAAATTTCATTAATGATTATTGAGTATCACGATTTTTCTGAATTATTTTTTATACATTAAAAGACTATGTGGACATAACTACATTAGATATATCTACGAAAAAATCATAAATAAAATCAAAATACCAAAAATATTAAAGCACTAAAACTATATCTGGTTTGTATAATGTTTATCAAATCATTCATTTCAAGAATCTCTTTCATATTCATCTTTAATATACACCATTCAAAATTTTTAATTAAAAATAATCCCAATTGAACTTCTTGACAATTACTTAATCTAATGTGATTTTATAAAATGGATTACATCATAATCCTATTATTAAATTCTTTATATCTAATTCTCTATCCAATGATCGTTATTGAAAATGTTTTTCAATTTATCTTGTATAATCATTAACTTCATCAATTCATAAATTTTTTTTATATGAACATTGAAAATAATTTTCTTGTGATGAATTATGGTCCACATATATTATCTAATTAGAATAAATTTGATCCCATTAATTAGAATCAATTTTCTACTTTAGTTACATTCCTCTAATCAAAAATCATTATAAAACGCGAATACGGAGTGTATCTGATTTTCTTGTTATAATAATAACTTTAAATCATATTAAATTTTTATCTAGAAGACATTGGAAAAATTATACTCGCATGAGACTTAGTCTAAAGATTTCATCATTATCTATTCATAATCATCCCCCATTGTACATCATTATCATTCCCTGGTCTGATTGATTTCAAAAATATGCATCAATAACATCATAAAACCAGAAATTTATCTTGAAATTCTACACAACTAATTCCATTGGACATAGAAATAACGACATTTTCAACCCAAAGAAGGATATCCCCATTTTCTAAAATTCCATGGATCATGATATCTTTGTAAATATTGATGTGGGAATCATTCATAATGAAAAATCATGTCCAAAAATTTTTATTGAACAATTTTTCTAAAAAATCATTTGATGCTTTATAAAATATCATCTAATTGAAATATATTATAAAACATTTGTTAGATCCTCTCCATATTATTCCATCTCTATCTAATATCCTTTTTCATAAAATAAAAAAAAAATGATGTGAGTTTATTTAAGATAATGAAATCCAAAAAAAAAATTCTTGAAAAAAAAAACATAAAAAACTCATTCAACTAAATTTGTTTCAAATAAAATTTACCATTAGATATCTTTCATCTAAAAACATAAATAAATGACACATAGTTACTCACACTAAGAATAACTTTCACTAAATTATAACACTAATTGGGAAAACTCATTTTACAAAATAATAATTATTGAATAGCAGAAATTTTTTGTCAATAAGAAGTGACATAGGAAACATCATCATACGCACTTACATAAACACTCATATCTCTTTAAATTTTTCTTATAGAATAATATATTCTTTATCCACATAAATAAAATATAAATAAAAATCACACATACTGAAATCACTACATATACCTTGTGAAAAATCCACGTAATTATATTTATTCGATAATATGTTTATAACATACCAATGGATATATTTATGTTATGATCATTTTTATTCATCAATACATAACTATCTAGTGAAAATATAGAGAGGGGATATATTCACATACCATATCCCTAAATTGAAGGATTTTTTATATCATTGATCATCCTCATATTATAAAAAATAATAGTTAATATGGGTTTAATGAATATATCATCAACTTATTCCAATTTGGGAATATATATTATCTTCATTTCATTATTCTCCATGTGAAATTAGATTATTCAATGCATAATATCAATATTCATTAAATGGGAGTGTTTCCCTAAACAAATTGTAGCATTTATAGAACATTGATTATCAAAACCCATGATTTTGGGTCACTTCACTTTATCCAATAAATTTTCCAAACAAGTAGTACTCCAGATAAGATGTATTGCGTCCTGATTGGAAACCACAAACTAAGCTTCAACCATATTTAGATCTACAAGAAATTCCCTATTTGTATCCAACTCATACTAATTATCCTCAAATAAAAATTTCACAAGAAGATGATATTTTATCATTGAAACTTTTGTATAATTCAATATCTACCTAACCAAGAAAATATATAATTCTTGAGATATCATATTTTTAATAAATATCATTTTTTCCTTTTATATTTCATATAATTCATTAATATTTATTGAAATTAGATTCCATTAGATTACTATAAAATATTTCACACATATAAACATCATAAAACCCCATAATTAAATATTCTATATATATATAAACTAAAGAAACATCCAAAACTCATTAGGATCAGATTCCATTCATTCACTATTTGTAAATAACATGGTTCCCACTAAAATTTGAGAGGTAAATTTCATGTAATTTTCCACTCCAAACATCATATATAGTTCCTTATAAATACATAAATTGTGATATGGAAATGTACTTCTTCATTATAAACCAACATAATAAATTATTTAAATAATGATAAACATTTCAAAAAACATCATTATCTGCTTGGAAACAATTCAACATGATTCACCATAAATCATTGCAAATAAAATAGAATCGATATAAAAAATTATAATTAGGGGTACATTGTTATATTATTTAATATTTTATTTACTATATATTTATACATTCATAATTTTAAACTTCATTTTGAATTTGTCGATTTTAAAACACCGATATATTAGAGATTGAATCAATATATACATATATTTCATTAAACACACACATATAACATTCATATTTTATTTTCATGAAACTATAAATTTATAAATTGAAACGTCTCAATAAACTCATCATTTTTAAAATATACCATTATATCCAAAATAATTATTTATTAATACATTTTTATTTGATAGAAAAAATGATTTTGTTTGTTTCTAATTATTTCACTGATGAAAATGTATCTTCAAAATCCTTTATTTTAATTTGTGTTTAATCTTTACCAAAATTAATGCTTCATTACTTATCACATCACTATATTAATTTAACATGTTTATTAACACACAAATTATACTTGCCAAAATTTTATATATTGGTCTGGGTATAAGATATCAAGTATCAATATTCTCAATTGGTTCCAATTTATATTTTATAGCATTGATCCACTCAAAACACTTCCAATATTCATTAACATTTTTTGGATGATACTATGAGTATAGATAATTATTTAAAATAATCATTGAGGCACTTTTAGTTTTATATTCTTTTCTTTCAGGAATTATAGTATAAACATTCACCTATTTCATCATCATTAGATAAGATGTATTGAATTTATCATCTTCACTAGTGATAGATGTGTTTGTATCCATATATTCTATAGCATCAATAGGGTTACGATCATTTTGAACATTTTCAAGTATCTCATTATAATCCACTTCGTCTTATCAATCATCCACATATTTATCTATTTTTTAATATTTAATATCATATGTTTAAAGTAATTTTGTTTTTTTATAATAAAAAATATTAAATTATTCTTTAAATCATTTTAATCTAGTATCAATAGTATAGTATTCAGGAAATATTCTACCCACACCACACTAATCCAAATTCCAAATATTTACATCACTGAATTTTATAATTCCATATAGTAAAGCACCCCTAGTTTCATGAAACATGGAGAATAATTCCAAAAAAATTATAATAATTCATATTATATTTTTATCTTAAAAAATATTTGTTATGAAAATATAGCATTGAACATATTGTATGCATCCCAAATTTAAAATAATAATAATTATTGATTAAAATTATTCAGTACGTATCTATAATAAAACTATTTTTTACTTCAAAAATACTATCATTAAATGGTTTTTATGGGGAAAAACTCTGGATGAATAACATTTTGTTAATATAATCTCTTAAAATATCATTATTATATTCTATATTAGAATCATCTCATTACTATTTCACTAATATACAAATTCATTTCCATCCAATTTCATGAAACTTATAATCATTTTCAATTCTACTTACTAATGTTTTATAAACATATTTCATTGAATTTTTGATCTACCCTTTCTTGAAAATAATACAACATAAATTTCTTTTCCATTTCATATATGCAATATCAATGATCCTATCACAATTTCCTAACTTTTTCATATTCCACATTAAATTTTTTTCAAGCATTGTATTTCATATATGATTTTCATTGATTACTCTAATATTAAATGAACTTTATGCACAACTAACATGAATAAAATTTTCCGTAGATTGTTGTCCTTTTATAACAAAATTCGTATCTTCTTATTTCCTTCCTAATGAAAATATTATCTGGAAAACATAATATCATTAAAAATATGTGAAAATCATAATATATTTGGTTTCAAACACATCAAAAAACAAGGACCTTTTGTATTTTATCTTTTCAATACAATAATTTTGTATCCAGCACGTTTGATTCCGAGTGACTTGATATTAAGAAAAGAAATTATACATTCTATAGAATTAGTCACATTATTTACCAACATTAAAACTCATATAATATATGATGACAACCAATAATTTATAATCCATGTTCACTCTCATTTTTTTTAGATCAGCTAACCAATAAGTTATATTCCATGACTATTTCTTTATCTGGATACAACATTATAGATTTAAAATAATTGAAATTTTGGTCTTGTAAAATCAAAAGAAATATATATATAATGATGTCTAGGATATTCACTTATTTCAAATAAATTATTTTAATGGATGAAATATATTTTCAATATAAACACTAAAATTATCAAAATACCTTCATTTATTTAGTTGATTCCCCCTATAAATTTTTTTAGTTTCTCATGTAATTATTGTAATTTTAATGATTAAACCAAAAGATATTCATTCTAAGGACTAATACTAAACAATGCTTTAAATAACTATTGATGGAATATTTTCATCTATAAAATCCATGCTGCCTAGTTTTACATATGTTTTTTACATAAATATCCTTACCATTCACTTTGAAAAAATTTGTGCCCAAATTTTTTTATTCTTCTTGAGTTATTCTTCTATGTTTAGTTTTCTTCTCATCCTCGCCATAGTCATCATATGAGTATTATTTAGTTTTAGAATTCAATAATTTAGAAATATTGAATATCTCTCATTTTTTAGAAAATTATATTTTTTTATATTTGTTATTCTACTTATTTTATTTATTTCCCTCAATAACCATTAATTTTACCTTTTTCCCATCATATTTTTTCAAATTTTACATTTTTCACATATATCTATTTGGATTGTTTGATGTTTTAAGTTACATAATTGGATTTAATATATTATAGTTGAGTTAGTTCTAACACTTCCATCTTTAATTATATTTTTGTCCAAGCATAAAATCAGGTTTTTTACTCCTCATAAAGAGAATAATTGATCCTATAAATATCTTATAGCTCCTGGGGTTTTTCTTCAAGAAAATATTATTTACATATTTTAATATAAATTATCATTATTCAAAATTCCCCCCCTTTTATATCCTAAATTTTTTTCATATATTATTATAACTCTATTTTTAGTATAAAATCTATTTAAGTAACTTAATTTTTAAAACCACTACTTAAAAAATGGAAAAAAATTACTAGTAAAAACTGAAATAAAATTACTTTCAAAATAATTTTTATTAATGTGTTTTACTTTTCATCAGTGTTATCATTACTATAATAATTAAAAATAAAAATTCTTTTTGATATTTAAAGATCTGTTTATGCTTTCCCTTAAAATATTATTTTGACTATTTTTGACCATTCTTTTATGTTAATTCTAGATTTTATGATTCCCTAACAAATTTCATAATCTTTCTTTCTTCATGTGCTATTTTCAGAAAATTATGATGTAACTCCATCACAAAAATGTCAGACATAACCTTACTTGGAACTTCTCTCTGCCCCTTGTAATATTTTCTTGACACAAAGACATGGATTCGTTATAAATTCGTCTAGCCTTACCTTAATTTTCCGAGGCACAAACTTCTTTATCATCGATAAAATACATGGAATTTCATTTCATTCTACCTTTGATTGATATTTCATGATTATATATTTCATTAATCATTAAGAAAATTTCTATTATAATTTCGTATGTGATGGGAATGATATGAAAATTAAGTTAATATAGAGGATTATGAGTTATACGATCCTTGAAATGAATCCTTACCATAAAAAATTCACTGGAAAAACTCATAAGATCAATACAAAAGTGGTTAAACAATCCAACTTCACAACAAGAAATCTTACATTGCATATAATGTCATTAACCATTATAATTAATTCACCAATAGATTTATTATATCTTATTTTGTTATATTTATACATTATCGCCAAAATTTTTAGAATTTATTTAACAAATGTTATACATCCTTTTAATATTTTCTTTAAATTACCCTAAATTATCTTTGAAATTCAACATCCATTAAATATAGTAAACTAAAATTTAGTGAATGAGGATAGTATATCTTTTCTGGCACGCCCATAACACTCTAAATTATACTTATCAGCTACCTTGAAAAGAAAATTAATATAATGTTAAAGGAAACCATTTTTCATAGTTCTCAGAATATAATAACAAAAGAACATAATATATGGAATAATTTTATCATTATTTATAAGATATTTCTTTTAATTGAAAATCATAATCCCATTTCTGTACAAATTATTATGTATATACACCAAATAATTTATATCAATCCAATATGATCAAAGAGTGAACATAGGGAACATTCAATTTATTACCAATTGAATACCATATAAAGGATCAATATTGTCACTACATTAGGGAAAGGTTAATCTATTATCTTATTCTTCTAATAGGTTCATCTTTCTTACGATATAATCATTGCATGTTATTAGATTTTTGTAACTAGAGGAAAAAATAGGAATACAAACATAACCACATGAATATATGTATTTAAAATTTTAAATAATAAATAATATTAGGCAGCCATTTTCATGGATTTGAAGTTATCCAATACAACAAAATAAACAAGAAAATAGACCTTCTTATTTGGTTACAACAATAATTGAATATACATACAATGTAATTTAAAAATTATGAAAACAATCATGCTTATTATTTTAAAACATATATTGATAATAAAATGAATTATTATGATGTTTTCAATACCCTCACAAATAGTCTCAAATTGTTTTCAATGTATTTTTTGAACATATTCACATTTTTTGTTTCATTAAATATTATTCTCAATTTTTTACACGAAAACAGTTAAGAACATACTCCATCTTGTTAGTTTTTATAAAATTTAATTATCAAATTTTTTTGTTTAGATATTTTTTCAAAAAATTATATTTTCAGCATTATGATAATTGAAACAAATTTCTTATGCAACATTATATTTCATATTTCACATGTTATAAAAAAAATATGATGAAAGAAAAACATGTGAATTCACAAATCACAAAATCTCTTATCGTTGTCAACGTATTCATCAACATCAACCAACAAATTTCTTAGTTAGAAAATTCATAAACAAACATATCATTCTACTCATTTTTTGGTGAAAATTTCTAGAACTATTTCCATAGTGCTTAAAATATTAGACATTTGAAGAGTAAACACATCCATACACATACTTTTTCACTTTATAATTATTTATATGATAGTGGAAAAGAATGTTTTATATTTTTATCTCACACATAAAAAAATACATTGAATTTAATGAAATCAGAAAAAAAAAGTATCTCGACAATATTATCATCAAATAACATTACCATCTTGAAAAAATATGTGAATATTCCACAACTTCAACCCTCTTAAATTGTACATAAAACTCAGAAGGTATCAAAATTATACTCAATGATATTTTCAACATTAAAATACAATATCAATATAATAAATTTAAATATATCTATGAAAATTTCATTAATAAAATCAAACCAGTAATAATATAATACCACAAAAGGTTTTCCCATTATATATGTTTTTTCATATTTCAATATTCATAGGAATCTTGTTCATCTTCTACCAAAACAATAATCATTCAAAAATCATTGTTTAATATAAATCAAATAGAACTTCATGACTTTATTCTAGTTAGATGCACATATTTCCAATAAATTTAATCATAAAAATCTTTTAGTATTATTTATACAACATTCTCTTTCCAATAATTTATATAGAAGATATATTTCAATTTATATTATGCATACATAAACTTCAAAAATTCATATTAATTTCACCTATGTAAATTGAAATGATTATTTTTATGATGGAAATTTTTTTTCTTATTGGAATTCATAAAATCCATTTCTCATGATCATTTTGAACATCTATAAATTTCCACTCTTCCACAAAATTCATAAAACACAAATACATTGTTCATGTCAAGGTCTCGTTACATCATCTACATAAATAAATCTATTTTTATAGATAAAAATTATCACTAACATCTTTCCATTGGTTTTTTTCTAAATACATCATCCATTTAAATTCTTCACCATCCACCTTGTACTTCATCAACAATCCATTATCTGATAGAAATCACCAATATTCTTGAAAAACCATGTACAAAAACATCTATATCTAGTTATTTTGTCTAATAAATTTCACTAAACATATAATCTATAAGTTTTTACACCCAAAAAAGTTTCACCAATATTCTAAAAAATTCATGGATCATGATATATTTATAAATGATGATTTTATAAAATTTTAGAAAATTTATCCTTCACTAGGTTTTTATTTCAAACATTCGAACTGATGTAAATTTCTAATAATTATATAACTATCATAAAAAAAGTTCATCTAATAGACTCATGTTAGAAAACCTTTATTCATTATTCTTCATATGATTTTATCTCCATTCGATTACCTTTTAAGAATACTTTAAAAAGGGATAAAATTATTTATATGGGAAAAATACATCAAAACAAAATCAAAACAACATCAATCAACCTAGACTACTCTTTTATCCATCTTTGTCCAAATTAAAACAATTATATACAATTCTATCTTGAGAAATATCTTTTATGAATTAAACAATAATATAGAAACCCTTGATTTTTATAAACTAATATTAGATATTAATAGATAAATATTATATACATTTCAAAAACATACACAATGAGGGACCATAAATGTTTATTGTCTTTGGAGACTAAATACTTGATATTAATATTTCATGAATGTTTATCAATATATACCGTATATATTTTCAATTATAGTATGCATAGAATAAATTACCTACATAAACCATTCATCATAAATAGGGGAATGTAAATATAAGAAAGTGTGAGAAAATAATATTAGTTTGGTTAAACCTAGTAGATATCAGTGATTACATAATCATTACAAGGGAATAAGGGTATCAAAACATGAACATAGCATTTGATAAACATACCCTGAAAATCAATGATCATAATATCGGGACAAGGAATAAATATTTGTAGTTCTTGTAACAAGAATCATAATGGAATAAAATTATATGATCCAAGATAGAATCACTTGTTCATAAGACATAGATTCGGGTGGTACACATAATCATAAAAAAATATCATGTCCAGGCTAACCACCAATGCGTTCGAAACATGTTAGGCATTGGATAACCTCCCGTATACCTAATTTATACATAGTATAGAATCTTTTGTACCCCATTTTGATTTTTGTGACCAACCATGTACCCCATTTGTATTTGGATGACCTCATATGTACGAACATTAGGCTAGGGTTAGCCTATGATGTACCCTTTTAGATTATAGAACATTAATCATTACCTAATAATTTGGGCGAGATATAGGACCTTACCATTACATAATAAATAAATTTGTGTTCCCCAATGTCATATAAAATACTTAATATCATAACACATATAATTTATATAGGTTTTATAAATATTTATTCACTCCATTACCCATAAAAATGAAATGAGTTTCCTAATCATCTCTTTGATTTATCATAGTGTTTCCATTATAGAAGAAATTTGATTGATAAATATATCTTCATAATTATCATGAAAAATCCATTCAATGAATAATTATGGTTTAATTGTTTCAAATTATTAGGTAAACATAGGAATAAAAAATGGTTGGTGTTATTCCTGAATACAAAATTCCATAAAATTATCATTAATACAATATTAAAGCAAATAAAATTCCCATTATTGATGGACATTGTAAAAATAAAAAAACACTCACAAATATTGAAGATATAATATTATTCTGATATAAAATTGGATTCATTTTAAGGAATCATAAAATAATTAAGAGTTTATAATAATAGAATATACTAATTTGTAACACATGATAAAAAATATATTCCTTTTAGATTTTCTAAAAGAAGTCATGAGATACTTATTATAAAAAAAACTATAATATTAATTTTAAACAATTTTAATAAATTCAATAATGGGTATGAATATATTAAATAAATATTTCATAATTTAAAATCTTTTCAATTAAAATTTTCAGAATACATTAAAATGTATCAAAAAAGTATTTCTGACTAAGGAGAAAAATATTGTTGGCATTCTATAAAAAATTATTTTGGATCCATGAGAATATAAAGATGTTGAAATTAAGGGAAAAATTTATTTTCACTTAAAACCCAATATAAATTTTATTTAATGTGTTTTTTTGTGATATATCATAATATTTCATCATTAGAACATAATCATCAAAAACCACGATAAATGATGAGGTTGCAACTCAATACCACTACCACATAGATTTATTTTGAAATAGAAGACCAATCAAAGAATGAAACTTAAATAGATATGTATCAAAAAATTGCACATAAACATTAAAAAATATATTCATGGGTATTATTTACCACACACATAATAAATGAGTGGTGAAAATTAGATGTTACGCCCAAAAATAATTATTAGACGAAAATACCTTACAAAAGTGGAAAGTAATGAATCATAAAACCAATTATAAGATACCATAAAATTATAATGTTAATTATCATGTAAATAATTATATTCATCATATAAAATATAAAATGAGAAGTATTTAAACCAACCAAAATTAAAAAGTAGTCAATTTAGAATATGCCCCCAAAAAATAAAAGCGAGATTATAACTCTCATAATTTAATTTTTGACGACTATAATATACATTTTATCATCCTATATATTAAATATATTTTCATAATAATTATACTAAATTGAAGTAATTAAATATATATATATATATATACATCACACTATATTATTTTTACTTATGACCATATCCTGCATTTTTTTAACAATTCCTTAATAAAATATATTTTCTTGTAATAACTACTTCATTTTTCATGTATATTTTGGATTGGTATTCTATATATTATATATTTCATAATGGATATGTAATATAATTAATATTTTCTATTATAATAATAACATATATATTAATTAGTTGTTTATATATAATAATATTGTAATGATATAGATTTAAAATTCATTACCTTATTCATAGAGAGGGTTGCTCATACGTACTCAAGAACACAATTTCAATTTTCATAGAGGACTGAATAAAGCGATGATAATTTTTATTCAACATTTATAGAGTCATTATATTTTCATATATATCCCATATATTAATTAAATTTTTTCATTTGACCTTTCATGTGAAGCATATGTGGAAAATTAATTAGATCACTTCTTGATGAAGCAGTACCACATACCCATAAGTGGTGTTGTTATATATTAAAAAAATTAATTTTGATATGTTTTATATGATATTATAAAATAAAGTATAATTTTTTATTAATTCTATATATATAATTTTAATATATAATTGGATCAATTTTTTTAATTTGTAGTGGAAAAAGAATTAAATTTGTTCATGAGGCGGTAGAAAACTGTAGACAAGTTCGACAAGTTTGCTTCCTATTTGATGGAAGAGTATATACATATAAAATATTTCATTATCATTATAAATCATAGTATATATTGAAAAATTATTTTATTATATTTTTAATGTTATGACATAAATTATGGTTTTAAGAGAGAAAGTAAATAAAGACGATCATAGCGAATATAATTATTTTTTCATAGAATACCACTTTAGATCTCTTATTAAGAACACTAAGATTTGTCTAATGGAAAGAACATAATATAAAAAACGTGGATAAGGATGGTTGGTAAATATTTTATAGTGATTGGTTGAGATAATGGCCTTCTGAGGTGTGAATATGTGAGGGGAGTATATTTTCTTTTATATATTATATTAGGCATTGGGGTTACACTTACAATAGAAAAACTCACACAAACAACCCCATCCTTATTATGAGTGTCCAATTAACCCATTAGGGATGAGAACCCATTATATGTCCTTATTTATATATTAAATGTTCAATAGTTATATGGTCATCTATTTTTTTCCTCGCTCACCAACACAACCCGTATATCCTATGGGTCCATGTTCTACTAAAGCTTTCCCATCGGTCACCTACCTCGGCCATCACCCACCACCATTTCCATCATGAAGCCTGCATCACTGTAGAATTACCAATATTCCTTTTCTACATATCATGGTATGACTCCCACCACCAATATATAACATAATCTCTTCTATAGTCATAATAATTCCAACCACCCTCCTTTAAGCCAGTCTATCTCCGAAAGTCTACCATTGTATTCCCAAACATTGACTGTCGATGAAACCCACCACCCCTTTCCACCATTATGCCTCTATCCAACTACCCTGAAAATTACCACAGATGAGTATAATTCCATGTACCAAGTGTCACAGAATGGTCCCCCACGCACCATTTTTCTTCTACCTGCTCCCCCGTTTGATGCCTTCCAAGATGTCACCTCACCTACCCACAACCCCACCATGCCACAATAAATGATCCAATAAGGGGTAAATAGGAATTGATACATTGTTTATCATAGCATTTGGGGTATCCATTACTACTGGGATAGGACCCCAAATGCATTCTCTTGTTTATAATTGACGAGTGATGACATTTTCATAAATAACCCAAACTATTCAAAAATCATATTTCAATCTCACCTGAAGTGCATCTAAAATTTAAAACTAGTAGATTTTAGGTTATACATGGTCATAAAATACATCTAACACAAAATTTAAAATAAATATTTTAGTAATGATATTCTTTAACCTTTATGTTTACTTGGTTTTTTTAATTTTTTCTTTCACCACAGTAACAATTTTATTTATTTATTTACAGAGTTGATTTATCTACTATTCCTAAAAATATAATCATACATAATATATTATAGATAAAATCTTATTCAAAATAATAATTCTGAATTATTAAAACAATCCTTTGTTTAATGAAAATTAATTGTATCACAATTGCATGTAACATGATAAACACATTTTTAACCATAATCATAATAATTACATTTTACTTTATTTATTATTAACTGTGAAATTTTTTAAAAAAAATATTATATAACATTTACTATGATTTATAAACATTGATATTACTTAATATTATATTCAATTTAAAAAAATTTAGGATTTCATTAACATTTAAACTATAAGACATGACCAAAAAATAATTTTCCGAAGAATTTTTTTCATGATTATTGAATGTATCAATAAAAAAAATTGAATAGAAAATGATTCCAATTACATATATTGGATTATAAATAATAGATTTTAATTAATTTTAACATTATACAATTTAAAATAAAAAAATGAATGTAAATTTATTAAATCGAAATATTATTGTCAACAAAAATAGGTATTGTTAAACTATTGATCGTAAATTAAATTATTTTAAGAAAAGAAAAAAATGATTTTCTTTTCAAATGAACATTAAAAAAAATTTAATATTGTTATATAAAATTTTAAAATGTGGAAATATTACTTTTACTTTTTTTCACATGTACAAAAAGAAAAATATTCTGATAAAAACATATCTTCATAAAATATAAAGACTGCCATACATTTTGTACTCTATTATAATTTTTTTTATTCATATGAATCAATTTTACATAGTTTTTTAAAAAGTTAAAAATATTAATTCTTCTAGGTTTAAAATATATTTTATAATGATCATGTTTAATAAATAATATTAAAAGCATATCTTGTTTAATTATAACTCGGGGTAACAAGTAACAAATGATGTAAGGTAAATTAAATTTATTTTAAAAATATATTTATAGAAACTTAGGGTGTTATTAAGGATTTTATTAATTTTATGAATTAAATAATTTTCCTCTTGTTTAGATCATTACAATTGAATAATAGTACCATAAACTAATGAGGAACATATGGTCTTTAAAAAAACCACCATCATAGGTCCTAATAATAGTTCTTCCTAACCTAGGCACAATTAGGAACATTTTTACTCTAAACCTCACTCCACATGATGTTGATAAGATTATTACTCGGTAAGGGGATAACAAAAATAAGAAAACATTAAAATAAAAGAAGGAGAATCACTAACAAAGTGATTCAATTAAGACCCAGCCAAGGATCCCAATCAAAATAGAGAAATAGAGTGGGGGGCGATAAAAAATGTTGTAATGGAATTGGCAGTTAATTTAAAGAATAATTTAATGTATTTTTTTATATACATTATGTATTTATTGTTTAATAATTTCAAAAAAATATATTAGATGACTAAATGGTGTTGTTGCACGGTCTCCTAAACTATGTAACAACCATTTTATTTTCACTTGATTCACCAATAAAAATGAATAAATCATAGGTATATTGCAGAACAAATGCATTAGGGAGTGGTGTAAAATAGTTAGTCCTTTGTAATGAAAAATAATTAATTAAGGCATATTTTACACAAAACTGATTATATGCAGCCCATTTATGAAAATAAAAAACAAAAACATTTTTATGTATATGAAACCCATCTAACTAACGCTAAATAAAGAAAAACATGATTAGATGAAAAACAAATATATAGAAAATTCATGTGGTTATGTTTATATATATATATGCACTCATTATTGTAAATCCAGTAGAGAAATTTTTAATTTATCTATATCAATGTAAATGGTGATCCAGGTTGTGTGTTAAGATGACTTGAATCTAAACCCATTAGTTCATCACATCAATAGTAATGCAGTCATGAAAATAGTGCACTAATATATTTAATGTTATTTAAATGATAAAGAAAATTATCTTATATCGTAACTCTTAAATACTAACTCATCGATACATAGAATCTTGATAGAGGAAAATTTTTACACCCCGTGAATCTTATGTTATTTCTATTGTTTTTTTAAATAAATATCATTTGATAGGATACTTTGTAAACAACAAAGATTTTAAAAAAACTACTAAATATAATTATTTAAATGTTACAGTTAAAACAAATCTATTAAATAAGTTGTTATTAATGTTACAAACTAGCTTCCAAAAATATAATCAAGTTGATTATAAACGAAATATTTTTATTTTTATTCTCCCAAAAGATTTTCGTCATTATAAATTAATTAAATTACAATTATTAAATGATATTAATGAAATATATATGGTATATATTCAATGAAATATTTTTTAAATTAATCCAATATATTTTATAGGCAAAATATAAAGACTCATCAAATTTTATGCCTTAAATTAATATTTATCTTAATGTTGTTTTACAGCCATTTAAGGGTGAACCTACTATAAATAAATTTTTTGAAACTTATATATATTAAATATGAAAAATAACTTCTTTATTTGAAATATGAATATAAAATTATTTTGGGTAAATTTTTTTTATTTTTCTAATACGCTTTATATTGTTTTGAATAGTGAAAATAATATATTTTATTGAAAACAAATTTTTTCTTCGAAAAATTTTATAGTATTAAATTATCTATTTTTATTTTAAAGAGTAATGAGATTATTTTTAATAATGAAATAAAATTTAGATCATTGGAATCATTGTCAAATTGAATTTTCATATAAGAAAATTTCAATCTTTTGTATGATTTCACTTTTAAAATTGTGTCCCCCAACAGGACTGATTTTATATTATTTATTGTGACATATCTATTATGAATAATAGAAAATTAGATTATTTATTAGGAATCATTGATTCCAAATTATGTAAATTCGATTCTTTTATTTTTGGGCATATGAATAGAAACATTAGTTATATTTTTATCAGCCAAGTTTATGTTAAATCAGGTAATTAAAGGGAATATTATATTATAAATATTATATAGTTTCTCTTAATCATTTACTAATTTAATTGGATTATTTCATTTCCACCAAAATCAACATTATGCCTAAATTTTAACCTATATATGATTGTTGGCTAAAAATATTAAATTTATAATATTTTATTTTTAGAAAATTTAAAAATTATATACTCACATTTTTAATAACTATATAATTTTTTTATATCGTTATAAAATGATCATATAAACTTTAAATTTTATATTTAATTCTAAGATGTTTATATAAATCATGTATTTTTTTATAATCATTAATGAAAATATAATAAACTTAAATGGTGACATAATAATGATTTAGTAATTGTTTATATAATGTAGGAATCAAAAAAATGATATTAAAAATATTAATATAAATTTAATTTGAGGGATTTAATGTCGTACATGATTTTTGTTGATGAATTGGACATGTCATCAATGTTAAATATGTCTTGGTTTAAATTTAATTTGTTGGATTTATTTTCTTATAAGTCAAAGTATTTAATATTTTCAAAATTTATATTTAAGATATTTTAAAATTAGAAATATTTTATTAAATGATATAAAATACCTAAGACATAAAATTCTGCCAACAAATTTGAATAAGTTGTAAAATTTTATGAATGACACATTTATTTATTTTTTTGAGATTTTATAGTAATTTTAATAACCCATAATATATAAATTATATCATATCACAGTAATAGTTAAAGTGTTAAATAAGGTTTATGAAAAAACAATAATGTCAATCAAAATAATGAAAACTTGAAAAAAATATTATTGAGGAATAATAATCGACCCTTATCACATTATTATCGATTTCATGTTATTTAGTTGACACTATTACATGAAAATAAATTATATAACATTTTCATCAAATATAGTTACAATATATTTATATCATTGTTTTTAACATCTTTTAGTTTTCCACATACGAAAAAAATAATTATAATAATGACACTATATATCTATTTTTGTCATTATGATATTACTGTGATTATGTAATTTTATTTTTAATTTTTTTTATATAATAAGATTACTTTGAATGCATCTTCAATGATCAAACAATATCTATTTAATTAACCTTAAAACATAATTGATATTAAATATATTCGTTTTGATATATTTTGATGAGTTGATCATTCAATCGAATTTCTGTGATATATAAGATATATTGTAAATTTATGAAATCATTACATTCAAATTTTCACTTTTTCGTTATGTATTTGAAGTCAAATTAAATGAAAAATATTAAATTTATCAAATAATGATATCTTGTTTTATTTATTTATTATAAAAAAATATAAAACAAATGTGTTAAATAATTACAAGGGGATTGCATATGAAGGAAAATATTTTCAAATTTTCATTTATGTTACATTTTTTGTATTTGGATCTATAATAGTCTTATTCTATTTTAATATTTTGAGGATTTCAAAAAGTGACCCCTATCCCAATTATAAAAAGAAACATCCTCAATATCTTCCTTAAAAAAATTGAGCCTTATATCCTGGCCAACCCCTATCATTTTACCCTCCAAACATTCTTAGTTGTGTTTTTGTGGTCTTGGACTTCGAAAAATAACCACTCAATCATCCCTAAGATGATATCCAAAAGAAGTCCATCGTAGAAGATGAAATGTTTTTTCCAAATTATTCAACTTCATTTCTTTTTCTACATACACATAATGTGTTATTTCCATACTAAAATAATAACTATAATATCATATATATTCAAATAATATAGTTTGATTATAGTAAAACAATATTCCCGGATTAATCCAACCTTTGTAAAATGAAAACAACGTTTGTCTGTATGTATGGCTTACCAAGTCCACATAGTGGTGTAATAATTATTTTCATTACAAAATTATTTGCATTAATATAAAGATGTATATAATAGATATAAATAATAAATAATAAAATAATTTAATTCTTTAAAATTAGTATATCATTCAATTCCCATCCCTTTCACTGTTAAGTGAATGATATTGTCGCTTGTGTGTACGTTCAACCTACCATCTTCATGATGTGATGAGATTAATTTACCACATTATCCATTTAACAATGATAATAAGAGTTTATATAATGATTAAATATAATTTATATGAAAATTTTATCATTCATTAGATTAATGATATGTATCTCATGTATAAAAAACATGACTCACATGAGAAAACATGCACAGTAAAATGAAGTAGTTAACCCCCAATACTAGAGTAATAAATTAAATATTATTAGAAAATGATTTTTTTAAGATCATATATGATATAATAACTATATTTATTGTTTTAGTAGAATTTAATAACATGCTACAAATATTATACTAGATATTAAATCATCTTTATCTAATAGAAAGTATTAGGTAATGGTTATATCACAATATCATTATTATCAAAGGTTGTTTATGCATATGTATTTATTTGGGGATATTTATCATCCCTCTACAAGTTTTAAAAAACTTATTCAATAATATTTTTTCTATTAACATAAAAAAATTAAATTCCCTAAACCAATATTTAATTTTTAGAAAATGATTTTAGTGGAACCATTCTAAAAGTTTTCAAAATAAGTTTTTTATGAATTTTTTAACAAATATACTGAAAGTAAGATTATTTTAAACTTATATTACATGAAAGTATTTTAAAACCGTCATGACTCCACGATGGTTCGAAACATCATTTATATGTTTAAAATGTTATTTTCCATTAAAATTTTACCTTTTAAAATTATGTGGCCATGTAAATAAATGAATTCAATGTAAAAAAAGTGATATTTATCTCAAGATTTTTCAATGTTTTGAGAGTATTTTCTAATATGTCAACCTCTTTTTTTTAAATTATGATTAATTGGTTTTTTTATATTGTGATATCATCTACCGGTTTTAAAAAAATTGATAACTTGGAATATGTATGTATAATTTTGATATGATCCATGGTTTATGGTTTATGTATTCACATTTTGTATTCTAGTATATCAATAAAAATGATTCTGTTGATTATATTTCACCCTTTTTAGATGAGGAATACATCAAACATAGTGTGTGATGAGTGGGGCATATTATATCCCCTCGATGCATTAGTAGGTCTCGGGAGACAAACTAGTTTTGGTATTGTCTTATGTCTTACCCATTTATGTATGGTGTCTCGGTCGAACCCTTGATGGTATGTTTTTGATGTTTTCCAATATACATTCCATCATTATGTGGTTTGTTGTAGATATTTAATGTGATTAATTGACTATTAAAATATCACTGGATATTTTTTCTAGCTCATGTGATTATTTATATGGTATTTGTAATTATAGTCATATTATTATCACTTAATGTTTAATTGGATTTTTTTAGTTATACACAATACCATAATGTTTAGGATTATTTACTCATAATGTCTTCCATCGTATGCTAACCCTTACTTAGCATTAATCCTCACCCGTTTATTATGTTTTTTATTTTACATAAATCCATCATGTGTAGTATGGATAATATGTAGGATTAGGCCATGAGAATATTGAATCTCTAAAAGGAATGACTACATTTTATTTTTATAGTTTCAATTATATTGTAAGGTTCATGTATGTAATATGGATTTATAAAACTAGTAAGATAATTGGTCATTCAGAAAATGATCCCTTATAATCATTCCCATGTATTAAAATAATGCACTAGATCTGATCATCTAGGGTTAGAGCATTATATTTGGTATCCAAGGATGTTTCACTACAACCATAAAAACTAGATATTGAAATCATGGATTAAGTATCATTACCCAATTATATACATTGGTGATATGAAAAAAAGAACATCCAATAATTTTTTAATGTTAGATATTATGTGGGTCCTCTATGAAATATATCCGTGTATGGATATAATAAGTGCACACTGTTCTAGAATAGATATTCCTAGGGGAAAAATCTATAATATGGTGTGTTAGTCGTAAATCAGGGATACTTGGTACATGAAAACACACATTATTGTTCACCTGGTTCAACACTCAAGGGTGATATTGTTAGAATAATTCACATTTTCTCTAAAACCACTTTTAAATGATTTGTAGTCAAATATGTTCCTAATTAATCTTTGATATTGATTATTAGATTAGCTATCCCTAAATATTTCAATTTATATAAAGTGTTGTAGTTGTTTGAAATTATTTATTATGAGTTATAACATTATTTTGGGTATTCCATTGTTTACAAATGGTGCTTAGGGGATGTAATGGAAACCTTATCAATTCATGTGATCAGAAAAATAAAGTTGATAACATCTTTTATGGTAATAAGAAAATATTCTTAAGAGACCTAGTATCCAAAACATTTTCATCATTTAAGGAAATAATTTAATATTCTAACATGGTAGAGAATAAATTTTTTTATATATTATGACTTTGTATGGAAGCACCAGAAGAAGATCATATCAGTGAAAAATGTTAAATAAAGGGAAGAAGGGAAATAATGATTTTCCCAGTTTTGATAATTTCGAAAAGATACACCATGTTATATTCTTAATAGGAAAATGTATTTTATACATATTTAGATAAAAATTCCACCATGATCTTATTTTTATTGGAAGGAATGAATTTTCTAATATTTAATGTTTTTACTGTAAGGATATCAGAAACTATGAAAGATAATTCTCTATGCATGAATGGATTATTCTTTCAAATAAGATATTATATAAAGGTAAATCTTATGATATTAACACAAAAAAAAAGGAAAATTGTTATTCTAGATTAAAGAATTATGATAATTTTGTATTTTAACAATGAATTACAAGTTATATTTATTATGGAAATAAATAATGATTTTACTAAAATATATTTTATTTAATGATTTGGAATAATAAAAATTCTTAATATTTTTTAAAATTGATAGAATATTGGTAATTCTAATATAAGATCTACATTATGTTGTTTGGAGAATTTGGTGTTGTGATTCATTCTATAAATTTAGATACCTTTTGGAGAGTTGATTTAGGTAGATTTATTTTGAATGAGTATTACAGTTCGAATGGATTATATTGATAGTTGGATAATATTTTTCAAGGTTAAAACATTTCATTAATTTTTAATATATTATTGTAATTTATATAATATAATTTAATGAAAAGTAAAACACGTCATTTAGACAAAAGCTCACTGAGTTCGGTAAGGCCTCGAGACATAAACCCACAACTGATGGGAGACAATTTTGCATAAACTACAACTGGTCTACATGATTTTTCTGGTTAGCATGGAAAAGTTTCCTTTATTTAGACAATATGAAAAATGAATTTAATGTTAACTTTTGAAACACTATAAGATTATGATAAATAGAATATATTTGATTTTAATTATTTTTTATAGGGGAACATAATTTTGTGTAGAAATTTTTTAAATGATTAAACTCTAATTGTCAAATATGTATGCTTCATTTTTTTATTAGTCTATGAATAAAATAAATTCATTATCTATAACAAATGTATCATGTAACCAAAAATGTTGTTATGGTACCTTTTTTTTAATGAATCAAATGGTCCTTTAGATCAAGAAAAATTTAAAGCTTTGAGATTATTAACAATCACCTCACTATGTTTTCTATCACTCTACATCAATACATTATGGTGATGTTTCTCTTCCTTGTCTATTTTTACTTATATTTAACCCTAAAATGTGTATTAATGGTTACCTTCATATTACCATTTCTTTATTTTAAAGTGGCAGTTATATTAACCCTTATTTTGATATGGATTCTAATAAATGTATTTTGAATAGTCAATAATTCTACCTAAACCAAAATTTAAAAAATTAAAGGATTAAATTTATTTAAGGATGTTAGAAGATAAAAACCAAAACAATTATGGTTTATCATTTTGATTTTTAAATTCAATTTCTTTGATAGCTTACGTTGCATGCAACGACCTGTTTAATCAAATAAAAAATTATTATTATTTAAACATTTCATTTAAAACCTATAAACTACATTAGAATTTTTGACTATATTTAAGTAACTTTTTAAAAGATATGACAAATGTCTTGGTTACTAGTTAATTAGAAAATTTAATATAAACCAATTTATTATAAATGAAATATTTTTATTTTTATGCTCCAAATGATATTTTATCATAATAAATTAAATGAATTTATATTATTAATAGATATTAATTAAAAATATATGTTATATATTCAATAAAATATTTTTTATATTCATCAAATAAATTTTATAGGGATAACATTTGAAGAGGCCCACATTTATTCATAAAAACCTACATTTCCTTAAAGATAGGTTTACAACCTTTTAACCACTAACCTATTTTAAATCCAATTTTTTGATAATTTATATATTATATTGGAAAAAATAAACTTTATATTTTAATGTCAAATATAAATAAGTAATTTTGTTAAATATTTTTTATTTTTTTTATAAGTTTTAGGTTTTTATAAATAGTAAAAATACTAAATTTATTTAAAAACAAATTTTTTCAAATTAATAATTTAAAGTATTAAATTATCATCTTAATTGGTTTTAAAGTATAATTATATTATTTTCTATAATTTAATACTATTATTTTAATCAAATCAATTAAAAAATGGATCTTGATAGAAAATAATATAAATATTTTGAACATTTTCCCTTCTAAAAACACGTTTCTCCAACCATAAACTGTATTAATTTTAAAATAAATAATTAATATTTTATGTTATCAATTTTTAGAAATGGATTCGATATTTAGAATCAGCTGTTCTATATTATCTAAATAGGTTTATTTTTTTTTTAAAATATGAATAGTTGTATTATTAATATTTTTATTACCACAATTAAAGGTTAATCAAGTAATTAAAGGTAAAAATTATATTATAAATGTCATAAAGTTACCCTAACACTTGACATAACATTATTTGATGATTTTGTTATGTCAAAAATAAACCATAGGCCTAATTTATAAATGTGTTAACCCACTTGGGAAAAAGATGAAATTCATAATATTTTATTTAATAATATGTTCAAAATGGCATACTCACATTTTTAATAACAATACATTTTTTATTATATGGTTACAAAAAATATAAACTAGATTATAAAAAATAATTTTAAATATATAATGTTTATATAAATCTTAATAATTTATTTATAATTTTTTGTAATTAAATAATTCACATAAACGGTGACACAAGGATAATACAATAGTTGTTTAAATAATGTAAGAATCAAATAAATGATATTAAATATATTAATATAAATTCAATATTATTGATTTAATGAAATCCATAAAAAATTCAGATTAATTGGATATATTAATAATGTCTTAGAAGTATTTTTAACAATTTACCTGGTTTGATTGCATTTTGCATAAGAAAAATAGTGAATAGTTTAAAAACTGACATTTATGATTTTTTTAAAGTAAATAAAATTTTATTAAATGATATACAAAATTGAAAAAACTATAATTCAAAAAAAATAATTGAAATATATTATAAAATTTCATCCATGACTCTTTCAGGAGTATTTTTCATTTTTTAGTAATTATATTAACCCCAAATTTATAAATTATATGATATCATGGTAATAGTTAAAGTGGATAAATTAGGGTAAAAATTAAATGACATGTATAAAAGAAACATATAAAAAATCTATTTCATCAATTATATTTGAACAATATCAAATTAGGATTTATTATATGTTGTTTAAATGAAAATTTTTAATGAAAATAAATTATATATTAATTCTATCTTTTTTAGTTACCAAATATCACTCTACTAATTATAAATATCTCTTTTTGTTTCCACATCGGTTAAAACACAATATATTAATGAACATAAATGATTCTTTTTATCATAATAATATTAGTTTATTTATAAAATTTTATCATAAATTTTTTTATGTAATTCAACTACCTAAAATTATTCCTCAAAACTAAAATTATATTTATTTAATCAACTAAAAATGAATATAATTGTTATTTGAAATATTAAATTTGATATCTTTTGATGATTTAATGATTATAACAAATTTAAATTTTCTATAAGATATATTATATATTTTTTAATGAATTACATTTGATATCACATTTTTTTCTTCATATATTTGAAATCAAATTAAATGAATAGAATTAAATACGACAATAATGTTATCTTATTGAACTAATTTATTATTAAATTATTCCAAAATAAAAAAAATATTAATCAATCACAAGGGGATACGATATTGTTGATAATTTATTATAATTTTCATTTATAGGAAATTTGTATTTATTTAACATGTAATATTCTTATTATTTTTATTATTTTGTGGATTTCCAAAAGCATCCCTGACCTAAAATATAAAAGGTAACCTCCTCCCTTATTTCCCCACACCACATTGAGCCTTTTATCTAGAGCCAAAGCTACTCTTTTATCTTCACAGCATTATTAGATAATGTATGGAGGTCATTTAATTCAAAAAATACCATCCCTAGTATCCTTGAGAGAATATCTAAAGGTAGTCCAATAAAGAATAGGAAATTGTTTTACCAATTTATTCATGTTCACTTATTCTTCTACATCCTCTAAATTTATACTTTCCATACTAAATTAAACACTCATGTGTAAAATATATTCTTAGTTTTTAGTATGATTATGGTAAAACCATATTCAATGGTGTGTCCTGTGAAAAATAAAACCACCACGTGTTCGTATGTACTACTTACCATCTTCATGCCGTGGTGTAATATATTTTTCATCACCACATAATTGTTATAGGTATAATGATGGATATAAAAGATTTAAATAATAAATATTATATGGTATTAATTATTTATAATTTACATACCATTTAATTCCTTATTTTTTCACCATTAAGGGACTCATATTGTCGCCTGTTTTTGTGTACGGCGTACCATCTCCATGATGTCATGAGATTAATTTTCCACATTAAATATTCATTAACGATTATAAAAATGTATATAATGAGTAAATATAATATATATGAACTTAATATAATTATTTATGTGAATTTTATATATCTTATTTATATGAAATAGGTCTCACACGACAAAACATGCATAGGAAAATTAAGTATTTAACACTCGAAACAAGAGTAATAAAGGAATGCTATAGGCAAAACAATATAATAATATAATATATGATACCATAAAAATGGCTCTGGTTTTGATATAATTTAATAACATTATTCAACCATTATAATGGAAGTTAAAAACACACAACTGAAGAAATATACATGGAAATGGTTATTTCTCAATCTACTTTTTATCTGAGAGTGTTTATACATAAGTATTTTCTAGGTAATATTTATCATCCATGTCCATGATTCTTTAAAATGTTTTTGTAATCATTTTAACTATTATCCTATATATTTTTATATTCTTTCACCTATGTTTCAATGTTTATAATATGGTTTGAAATGAATCTTTCTATCATTTTTTAAATGAGGAACTTTTTGACTTTTCGGAAAAAAAACATAGAAAGAATGTTTATTATTAACTTATATGGATTGAGTAGATTTTACCACCGTCATGACACCATGAATATTTGACGCATCCTTTAAAAGATTAAACATTTCTCTCAAAATGAAAATGTTTCATTTTAAATTTGTGAATCCTTTTAGATAATTGATTTTAATGTAAAAAAAGGTTTTTTATCACAATAGTTTTAAATAGTTTAGTTTATTTTCATTTGTATCAATATAATTTGTTGAATTTTATGAGACATTGTGGTTTATCTTATAATATATCACCTCACATATTATATTTAATATTTTATGATAGTAATTATTATAGATGTGCTATTTTGATACCATTCATGGGTTATGGTGTAAGTATTAACATTATGTATGATTGTTTTTCTATAGGAATGTTTATTTTGGTTATGTCTCAACCATTTCATGTGAAGAATTAATTGGACTTAGTAAGAGATGGCTAACACCTACTATAGCCTCCTGAAGCATTGGTTGGTCCCAGGAGACACACTTGTTTTGGTATTGGATTATTTTATCCCCATTTATGTGTAGTGTCCTATCTAAATCCTTACTGGTGTGTTTATAATGTTTGGAATTATTAATCACCTCATTTTGAGATTAGTTATTTATATTCCATGTGATTATTCGACTAATATAATATCCTTGGTTTTGTTTTCTAACTCTTGTGGTTATTTTTATGTTATTATTAATAATTTCTCTATTATCATCAAGATATGTTTAAATGGAATCAAATTTAGTTATAAACAATGCTATATTGATTATTTATATTTATTCAAAATAGCTTCTATTATATAGGTACCCATACTAAGCATCTGATCTCACTCATTTGGATGCCATGATATTTATTATGACTGATATACGGGGTTATTATTGGAGTATATTGATTCTCTCATCAGATTGACTATGTTGAATTTTATAGATTTAATTTAACTCTAAAGTAGTGTTTGAAATTGGGATTTATAAAATCTCAAAAATAATATTTCGTTGAGGATTGAATCATATGTAATCATGCCAATTTATAAAAATAATGCACTAACTTTTGGCCTATGGGGTCAGGTAATTACAATGATAACTTGAACCTTTATATTAACTCATCTCATGACATAATTAAAATAAATTTAACAGTTGAATTATTCAATATCTCTTAGTAAACCTAAATAAATTAGGATGTGATTTTTCATCCATGATTGACAAACCGAACATTTTCTGGGACCAAATCAACTATATCTGTTCAAAACCTATATACTTTTCTTAACACCACCAAAAGTTAATGATCATTAATCTCATCTTTTATACTCAAAGAATCTATTCAGTGACTATCTAACAATTAAGAAAGTTAACTTTTAAAAATTTATATAGTTATAAAATAATTTTAGATGAAAAAATAATATATTAAATAAAAAATCACTCATCAGAAATGTTACAGTATATTTTATTTAGGTAAAAGAAATATAAGAAAAATATTTATTTAATGATATTAAATATCTACCCAATACTTATTCTTATATATAACCTTACAAAGAAATAACCAATTTAAAAAAATATTTATAAATCTGGAAAAATGGAAACACGGCAATGGGTGATCTTAGATCATTAGTAAGGACTCACATTAGGGATTTAAATAGATAATAATATGTATGAAAAATATTAGTACGAGGGTATGACATCAAGATCATCACATAAAAGGTTCATAACCAGTTATTAATAAATCATAAATCATTATTCATGGTATTAAGATCATTCTTTTTATTTCCCATGATGAATTCATAAAATAATTTTATAAAAACCCATTTATAAGAAATGGGTTTCAGAAATATTTTCTCATAACATAATAATATTCAATCTAGAAAAGGAAATGGTCTGTATCTTTATATCATATTCTATTAAAGAATAATAAATCTAAAAAAATATTTACATAGATGAAAAAACCATTAAAATATTAATCTTTTATTTGAAAACATGGGGAAATATCTGTTTCATTTAATAAAAAATTAATCAATGATTATTTATAAAAAAATTAATTAAACCATACACTGTAAACGTAATAGATAACAATTAATAAAAAAATTATCATTAAAAAAGAAAAATCTATTTGTGTTGTAAATGTAACAATAATTGTTCCATTCAAAGTTATTATATGAATTCATAAACAAACAATTCAGAAAAAAATTAAACATTCATGTGTAATCCTTTGAATATAATATAAAATTTTGTATAATATAATATTAAATAATAGTTTGATCATATATAATAAAAAAATTGAAAAAATTGTAAATAATATGGATATGGGAGGAATGTTTTGTCTACCAAACAGAAAATAAGGTAATATTTTCATAACACATCATCATTAATTTTATGATTCAAAAAGAGGATAATGAATAGAATACATGAATATATTTTAAATAAACAAATGATAATAAAATATAATGATTTTATCTGCTAAATATCATATAATTATAATAATTAATATTCAATGATAACCATTCGTGATTAAAAATGAGTTTATAATATAAACCATAATCTTATGTTCAAATATTCATCCAACATTATATTTTATTCTTGTATAATAATTTTCGAATTGATAAAAAATTATATCATGAAATTTTTAGAATCTATCATAAATTATAGTATTCCCAAAAAATTTCTAATTACTCATTCGTTTAAAATTCTATTGATAAACCATCCTTCAGGTGTAAATTATTTATTTCTCATGCATGTATAAGTTCCATTGTTTTTTCCCGGCAATGTGGTAATGGATTATTCCTAAATATAATATTCATAATAGAATTCATATAATATTTATTTATTTTATACAATTTTATAATATTTGATATAAGTTACCGGTGAAAATTTTATTTCATAACATTTCAGAGATGATAGTCATTATATACACAAGAAGAATGTTTTTAACTTTATAGTGAATGAAAAAAACAAAGGTAAAAAATATTATATAATTATAAAATAAAAAGATTTGATAAATAAAATTTATTTTAATAAAAATAATCCATATTATTTTCAATGTATAACTGACATGGTACAAAATCCCATCACATAGGGGAGATGTTAGTTCACATGTGCGGTCAAGCAATATTATCACTTCTGAAAGGGTGGAAAGAGTATAGAAAATGGTTTTAACATTAGCATAGAAAATACTAATATAGTAATGAAATTTATATCATCTTGTAATGACTCTTATATAACTTTAGTAGTAGGATAAGGAATAATGAAAGTAAAAATAAATCCTTAAATACAATTACCTCTTCATTGGAAAACCTCCTTTGGATAACACCTTAATCATTCATTGGATGGAATATTAGGAAGCCTGAAATATATATATCATGGATAGGGAAGTTAAAAATATATTATTTTTAAGTTATTGTTGATATTGAAGGCTCAAATTTTTTAGTATGTGATAGAAGGTTTTTCACTTTTATAAGAGAGGTGAGTCGATAAATCTTATATAATTAAATCACTAATATATAATAATGCCATATTAAATTGAATGTGGCACCAAGTGGCAAAAATATTGATGAAAATATAATTTAATATATAAATTAATTAAAAAATTAAAATTTATATATGTTAACATTTTATATTAAATATCATCTTTTATGTAATCTTACTTGTCATCCTTTTTTATCATAAACCAAGTTAAACATTAAATTTACTAAAGTAATTAATCATTATGAAAAAAAATTAATGAGGTCACATTAAAAAATTTAAAAATTATGATTATAATTTTGAATCAAATATTATCAAATTCATTAAAAATATGTGTCATAAAATCATTTTCATATAAACATGAAAATCACATTGAAACAGCTTGTGGAAAATTACAATTTCCACCATAAAATATAATTTATTCTAAATCATTGGATATTGAAAACCATTAAATGAATGGTAAAATATTTTTTAAAATTTATTATCATAAAATTATATAAACATAATTTAGTATTATATATTAACATAATCTATTGATATATAATCATTTTATGTATATAAAAATATTTTTTTAGAAAAAATTACAATTTTATATTTCTATTATTTTATTTTATTGTCCAAAAAATTAAAACAATCGAATTAATTTTTTATAATTGTAACAAATAATTTTTCACGTGTTTAGTTCAATAAATTATTTTTAAAACATAAAATATGTTACAAAAAATTCACATAAACCAAAAATTTCAAAACTATTATCTAGAAAAAATATTGTTTTTTATTTGAATTATAAATTATCTTCAAAAATTTTATTTTATTTATGAACAATATAATTATTTAAATTTTATAATTTATTATAATAATTTGTATATTTTCAGGGTTATGTTATTTAAAATCTATCAAAACCAATTATATGTTTAAGAGAGTGTAAGTTTTAAAAATATTGTGGTGTAATATTCTATCCCTATAAATGATTTTACCCTCAAAAATTTGTTACTAAAATTCTGAATATAGATGATACCACTATCTCACAGCCTAATCATATTCCAAATTTTTCTCCTATAAGTTCTTTTTTACCCCATAAAACCTTGACTAGTTGAATGGTCTTATTTCATATAACATTATCAATATGATCAATGTTTTCTACTAGTTGTTCACCATTAGAAATACAGTGATCTAGTGGTACAAGCATTAATATTAGTACATTTGAATTAACATATATTTACATTCACAATAGAGTTAAATAGAAAAATCAAAATAATAGTCAATGATTTGAGGATGTGTGAAGCGATAAAATACTATCCCAATATAATAAAAAATAAAAGCGGGGGTGATATATATGGGATATTTCATTACCATCTATCAAATTCCCATGAAATTATTCTATAGAGATATATTAAGTAATACAATAACATCATCATTTAAATATATATTTTAATGATGATTATTAACATAACATTACTATTGAATAAGATATTTTTAGATGTTTTTAAAGATATATTTACCATTATATATTATTTAACTGTATATATCATGTGACTATAGATTTCATTCCTAATCTTCATCCCAATAGTATGGAATCTTATACACCTTTACATAGTGGTATTTATATGTATCCATCGAAATGATTTCATAAAAGATTTTGTTTTATGAAAAATTAAATATAGGAATGTATTGATATCTAACTACATTAAAATCTAATGAGTACGCTGTCATCATATATTATATTGTTTTAATTGTCCTATTATAATTTCAATCTCCCTAATTACAATATTATGTGTTATATCCTAACTCCACATCGAAATATTTTTATTTTATTATAATAAACATCATTGTAAACCTCAAATTCTGATCAGTTAATATCGAAAATAGTCCATATTGATAAATTGAGAATAATATACTATGAGCTCCATATAATACCTCCTTCATTTTTTATATTTCTAGGAAAAATTCTTTTTTCATAAAAAGTATAAATTTTTTAACTATAATCACAAAATAGGGTAATATTACATACCTCTTTTCTATCTATAATTATTCTTCATTAGTCACTTTTATCCATACATGATTATGTGGTTTAAAATTTATCTTTTAAGGATATTATAGTTATCCATTCAGTATAATTTCAAGGTAAATACTATGAAAATAAATATTCACTCTATCTCTATCAATCTTCAACATAGGAAACCATGCTTTATCCTTTATACACAATGTGTCATCCACTATGATCTAACCACCATCAAGGTAATTTCTTGTGAAATAGATATATATATAATCAAAGGAAATTATTTTATTTGATGTATATTAAAAAATTTAACTAATAATTTATAATTCTGTATTTTCTGATTTTTATAAATATTACACCATTCACTATATATATAAATATTATATATATTAAAATAAATAATTGATTTTGTTAGTTTTAAAGGATGAGTCATGAAATTTTCATCTAAATCCATACAATATTTATATGTATATGATACATCCATTTAATTTTACATGATAAAACATCCCAATGCATTCTTTGAGGAATCACTATAGATCAAAATCCCTTCTCCACTATAGGTTAGTTTGAGTATGGGATCATTTACCAACAAAATCATTAGTTCCTTGATGTTCTCATAAAATTAATTTATCCAAAGGAACCTGGATCCATTCTAAAAAAATGTTGTTATTAGGCTTAATATCCATGATATAATTATAATAAAGCATATGTAAAATCCTTCCATCCAAAGATAGAATTGTATTTAATTATATATGGATAGATTAATCCATTTCTCAATAACTTTATCTATGATGGATTTATCAATATACCCTCTGTACTAATTAAGTGAATGTATAATGATAATTTTTATATCCATAATTCACATATGAAATTATTTCCATACAATATCTCATATTTTAAGGTCTTCAATGAAATCCCTAAATGATCATTTATTCTTACCTTCTCTAGAAATGTATACAAATATCCTCAAAAATAAAGTCTAAAAATTGATCAAGGAAACAATTAAAGTCACATAATATTATTCATGAACATAGAAGGTGAATTGGTAAGTCTAAATTGAATCATAATAAATTCATAGTATACATACCACTTATGGATGTCTGTATTAAATAGGTATTATTTGAAACTCAACTACAGATATCCAAATCATAGGTCAATAACTATTATGTATTCACCTATATATAGTTGGTTAAAAACAATAATATATGGTAAGGGATAATATTAATTTATATTAATCGTGTTCTATTCCTCATAGACCATGAAAAGTCACTTTGACCAATATTTATTCTTAATAAATGAGTTGGTGCATCCCATGCTAAATAACATAGCCGGATGAATCTTGGATCAAAATTATATTTATTTTTCCACATCTATTCTAATATTAAATTCATTGGAATTTTTCCGGGATTAATTCAAATAGGAATAATAGAAGGTATGAAATCTATTTCAAACTCAAGTTCAACATTAGATGGAATACAATGAAAATATATAGTAATACATCATAATTATCTATCATAATAAGAAATTATTTAATATTTCATTTCTTCTTAACTATTTGAGATTTATACCCCAAATTAATAGTTTAAAATAACCTGAAAATTATGTAATCAACATTGAAGTTTAATGTTAAGCATTGAACGAATAAAGAATAATTATGGCATTTAGAATATGAAATGTGACTATTCTTCTTCAATAATTGATATGATCTTTATTCAACGATAATTCATATATCACCCAAATCACATCAAATTAACCAAAATGAAGAGTCACCAGATTTTTAGGAATTATATTCTCACATTATTATATCATATAAGAACTATATGCATGAGATGAAATGATTGTACCATTGTTATTTTAAAAAAATAATTTAATATCTAATCATTGCAAAGAATGTGAGATAACCATAAACAATTCTCAAGGAAATATTAATTGATTATATTCATAATTAGATATGAAATTTTTATATCTCGATGAGAAATTGTGTTTTCCTCTAGAATGTTTTTTCTTAGGACCCATTATAGTAGATGTGATCATAGAATCTTTCCCTTTATGTCTTGGAATAAGATTATATTGGCACTAACTATCCTCATTAAACCTTGTAATCATTACCTTCTTTTAATATTGAGTAAAATCCATGCAATTATATAATTACAATATGGGTCTTATTTTGTTTCAGATCTCTCTAAATTCGTGTCAATATCACAACACATTAAATTTATTTTTAATTTACATACACGGTGTATTTCCATTCCACTCAATAAACATTTACCATTATAAATATAAATATTTCTCCCAATATTATTATAATAACTTTGGCATAATGGGAAATGTATTTTTATTCTTCAATGGATTTTTTATTAGAGTTTACTCAAAACCTCGTCTTTCTCTTATAATTAAATCATTAAAATGATCTAAATCTCTAAATTTTATTTCAACCCTTATAATACAACTGAGTATTTCTTCATAGCTTCTAAATTCCCTTATTGTTAATATATAATATAGACTTGGTTTATAATCTCTAATGATCCGTTCAATTTTTCTTTCTCAGTTGATGACAAAACCTGATTCTTACCTTATATGTATTGTATAGTTTACCTCATATGTACAAATTGATTCTTCTTAAATATTATTAATAATAGGTAAATCACTTTATAATTCCATTAAATGTTTTCTATCGGGTTACATTCTAAAAAATACCCACTTATAGTCATCCCATTTTATGGAGTCAATTTTATCCTCTTACATCGAATTACAAATTGGATTCCACGATTTGTTTTCTTATCCTTCAAAATGACACAAATCTATTAAAACATTTTCATTATATAACCAATGGATAAGGAAAAATATATTATGGTGGATATGTACCTCTTCTCAGCCACTGGGTTATCAGATGTCCTAGTGAATTTTTGTGGATATTTCCACATGGAAGGCTAAATTGATTATGGGTACCACATTTTCTAATATATAAGCTATTAAAGACTCATTTCTTAAGAGATTTTCATGAGAAAAGAAGAAATATTTTTCATTCTAGCTTTATTTCCATCAATTACTCAAATAATAATCATTACAATATCTATGACTTTCATTTTAACCTTGATTTTTCATTTTTCTAGTTATTGACTAAAACATAAAATTATAGTGTAATAATCAAGAAACAATAAATAGTGTGATAAATCGTATAATCATAAAAATAATTCGATGAATTTCTTAAATTATGACACCATCTTATTAACTAAGAAAATAATTAGGATGAAACAATACCTCTATCATATCATCATACTTTTTCAAAAGTTTTGTCTTTATATAATTCATATTCTAATCTCCAAAATATTATACCATGTATTGATTTGAACTATGGAAACTATAGAAAATTAATATAAATATTACACAATTTTAGTTGAAATCCTAATATAATACATAATAATTTACAACATAAAACATAATTTATTATCATATTTAATGTCTACAAAACTACAAAATTTATTTTGAGAAATATATTCAAAAACTCAATAAAATTTATTCTCTCATTTTACCCAACATAGACAATTCATAATAAAAAAATTTCTTCATTACCAAAGGAAAATAAAAACATAATATATAGTGACGTCAGATATAAATTAAGGATAAAAAATTGATATTTCAATTGATTATCATATTCTATAAAAATAAATAACAAATATAATAATATCACTATCCAAACTTATGATCTTTATAAACAACAAATATTTTATTTTTAGTCATGAGTAACATAATAAGTATTTAGTATTTTAGTTGTCATGATTCATTAGAGTGAGGAATATTAATTATTCAACAATGATCCATGATATTATATCATAATCACAAGATAATGTTATAGGAAATATATAAAAAATAAATTTATATTAAATCATTTTATATTCCATGGTTCACTGCTAATATTATCATTAAATAGTTGAAAATGAACCATGATTTTTTGGGTTCACCCCAACCTATTTTCATATATTGAATGGGTTGAATCCCCAACCACTCTGTATTATATCATGAGATATCAATCATTACCCAAGTCCATAGAGTTCTTTAGTGAACCCACCAAATATATAATTAAAATTATATATATGTGTTATAGAAGATCATAAATCATTCACCAATTAAGAAAATAATTACCCATGAAAAGGAAAGAGTTTTAAAAATTATTACTTCATAAGATATTAATAATACATCTAGAAAAATAACATTGTTGGTGCAATTATATCATATCCATGTCAAAGAAAACGAAAATATAGCATATGTTTATGTAATAGAAAATTACCATTCAATTAACATTTGAACCATTCATAGAAAGGATGAACTACTTATAATTTTACTCTCAATAAAATTTTATATAAAAAATAAATCAATATTTAGAGAATATATTTTCCTAGAAAATATCATTGAAAGAAAGTAATTTTCACTTTAATGAAAAGGATGTCCATGACTGGGGGAAATCATTTTGTATGATAAATGATAAAACACATATTTCAATAAATTTTTATCTAAAAATTCTTATATAAATAGATTGGAAACATTTTTATACCTAATTTCAATACGTTGAAAAAAATAGGTACATATTAATAGGAATTTATGTTATCATTGCATCTTGTAAAATAAAATTTATTCAATCATTTTAAAAAAGATGGGCAATGATAAAAATGTTCATAAAAAAGGTGGAAATATGGAGGTATTTTCTTGATTGGTTTATGTAACAATTAAAATACAATGAAATGAATACATTAAATCCAAAAAAACAACCCATATCAAAATAAAATATATGGGGGAAAAAGTTTTAAGTGCATGTAATTCCATAAAAGGAGATTCAATAGAATCAAATCTCGATTAAAAATGAGATTGAAAAGTAAAACCTTACCACATGTATAGAATTTATTCATAACCACTCATCAGGTCTATTAAAATAAAACTTAAATTCTTGTACATATATATGTGTATTGTAACACCCTTATATTTTATTTAATATTTTTCAAATTAATATAATATTAATGATATTTTTCATTTCACACCACACTGAAAATTTATATATATATATATATATATATATTAATGTACAATGTTTGGATTCTATTATACACAATAATAATTTAATTGTATACTAAATGGAACATAAGTGTTATATTTCCCTATATAGATCACCAAGGCTAGCTTACGTGACATGCAATACTAACTTTCATCGATGGCTTCTGTAACACACAAGACTGAGTTTTACCGAACAATAATATATTATTAAAAATATTATTTTAATACAATAAGATATAACCTAGTTTTTAAATTAGACATAATGAAAAGGATTAACTGTCTTATAAAAATATTTGGTTTACATGAATATAAAATTAATTGATTTGTTCTAAATTAATTAAAAATTATTATGAAAACCGATTGAATATGAAAAAAAATATTATTATTTATCTGCTCACAATTTTTTTTAACCTAAAAATTTATATTAATTATAATTATTAAGTGATATTAATTTAATATATATATTTTATATTAGACCTAAATTTTTGGATGCTCATATAATAAATTATAAATGCATAAGATTAGAAATACACTAATTTTACGCACAAAATATTATATTATTATAAAAATAACATTTATTGCCTTTTAGTGGAGATCCTATTATTCAATACAATTCATGGTTATTTTATAAATATTATATGAAAAAATTACCTTCAAATGTTAAATGAACTAATATAAATTTGTACAGGGTGAATTTTTGGTATTTTTCTCTGAAGTTTTATTTCGTAATGAATTAGTGAAAAATATAGAATTTTAATTCGATGCTATTTTTTCATTTAATTTATTAATAATGATTAATTATAATTTATATGGTTTCAAGGTTTAATTGGATATTAATTTTATATATTAATGATATTTAGGTCATTAGGATCAATTTCACATAGATATTGACTATAATAATGTAGAAAACTATTAGATGTTTTCCATTTAAAAACCCACAGTGTCGTCTCATCTGCATGAATAAATTTAAATTAATTTATGCCACTTTATTAGATTAAAATTGGGAAAAATTGATTCTATATTTTTAATAATCATAATTTATAATTACTTATAAGGTCAATTGTTTTTGACCAAATATATTAGTGAATGTAATTAAAATAAATTACATCGACTAAGGTAAAATTAAACATAAAAAATGGAATAAAAATCATACATAAGGGAACAAATGTCTTATATATAGGTCCAAAATCATTTTATTTTTCAAAATGTCGGCCATAAACCTACCATTATATTGTTTTTTTTTGGATTTTTCTACTTTTTTTAGGGTAAATATTTGGGTACAGAAAACATGTTTATAAAAATTAAAATTGTGTCATTTCCCTTCACTATAAAAGGCCACAACCTCTCCCTCTCCATCACAACTCTAAAACCTCTAACGATTAAAAAAATATTTGAACAATAAACCTCCAAAAAACCTAAAATTACTCCTTGAATCCATCCTTTGATAATAAATCCTTCTAAATTTTCACTTGTGTTCAAACCAACAAGAGTTACCTATATAGGAGGTAACACCCTCCCTCATTACCAATTTTTTTATTTCCATTATCCACTCCCTAAAAACTACTTATTCTATGATTGTATGAAAAACTAGAATCATAAATATACTAGTAACTTTTATGATAATAATTTAAATTACACTTACACAAACATAAATCCAATGTGTAACGAACATACTATTTCTGTGTATGGTGAAGTACTGTTTAATAGCCCATATATCCTTAAGCCCTTAATTTGTAAAAATACAGTGATTAATGGTGTCCCAAGAGGAAATAGTGGCTCATTTCAAGAGTGTGCCAAAATATTTCCAGTTTTCATTCGGCTGTCATTGCATTGATGAGTTTGGGATGTCAAAATTAATGAGTCGATGGAATTAGCATCAGTGAGTCAGGTGTATCGGCATTAGTGAGTCAATGGTGTCGACATCAGTAGGTTAGGGCATTAATAGGTCATAGACTCAGTAGGGCGTTGAATCAGTAGTTCATTTCCTTGGTAGGTCATTGGTTCGGTAGGTCAGGACATCGGTAAGTCAGGCCATCAGTTATTCAGGGCATCAGTAGTTCATAAAGTCTGTAGGTCAAGGAATAAGTAGGTCGTTTCATCGAAAGTCCATGGCGTTGGTAGATCATTTTCGGTGACTCACTTATCGATCACTCATTACCAATAATCTAGTTTTATATTCTAGTCCTTCCAGTTTCACCCCTGTTATGTTTTTTCTTTGTGTAACATTAATATTTCAACTCACACACATCCTCTAGCCTCTATCCACCATTTTAGAGAGTAATTATTAGATCTCTATTATTTCAAACATGTATAAACACCATGCTGCATGATCAAGCCATGATACTGTCACAACCTGATCATGGATTCCATTTTATTTTATTCTTCTTTTGGTGCCACATCTTTAGGACAGAGTTGGGTTTGGGTCCATGTTTGAAATTTTTGAAACTTTGATGATTTTGGTGGGTCTCGGTCCATTGCGCCGTCACTGTACCTTTAGCAGTGCTCATGTGTTTGACCCAGGTGAATGCGCGGTTGCCAATACTTGAGATAACTAAATTTAAGAAATTTTAAACTGCTATGATAAGTTTCTTTTTGCAGGTAAAAATAATAATATCATCATTAAATTGATATTAATATTATTCTTATAAAATTCTTTTAGAATTATTATTATTTTTATTATTTGTTTTAATTTATTTATTTATTTATTTATTATTATTATTATCCTTATTATTTTAATTTTATTTTATTTTTTGTTATTGTTAATTTTTTATGGTTTTTAACCTACTTCCTTTTTTTCACTCTTATATTAATCACGCTACATTCTTTTTTTATCCCCCACGCACCACCCCTCTTACCCTTTAATTCATATCACGCTAACCCCATTTTTTTCCATCACACATCTATCCTCCATCTCCCCTTACCCGCGACACACCCCTCTCCCTCAGAATTGCGCAGCTCCCCCCCCCCCCTTGGTCTGTTCTTGTGAGCACACCCTCTCATCGGAGCTCCCTCCGGCCGTGGCCCGCCTCCCAGAATTTTCTTCTAAGTCGCACCCCCTCCCGGCCCCCTCCTCCCTACGCCACCACCTGCACCAACCCCTCCCTACACCATCCAACCACTGCAGCTCCCTGAACTCCGACCGACCTCACCTGCTCCGGCCAACCTCGCCTGCTCCGGCTGCACCAACCTCAACAACTGTGACTCCCCCCCTCTTCGGTATCCTTATTTTTTCATGTTTTCCTTGGGGGGGGGTTGAGTTGGGAAAACCCTAACTGAGGGCTTTTTATTTGTGTGTGTTTCAATTTTTTAGGTATTTTATGGCTCTGCAATGTTCTTTTCTCCATTCCGTTGAGGTGAAATTGTATTTGCACCCCTCCAGGGAAGGTGAATTCACGTATTTTCATTTCCAGAGCACTCCACCAATGTTTGCGCTCTGTATTTTAGTTTTAAAATTTGTTTGTCAGATTTTTTATACCCGTAATTAGCTTTCTATAGAGTTCTTATACTTTTAAAATTTATTAAGAATATGTTTTGAGTCAGTTCCGCATTTATGTCTATATGCGTCTACGATGATTTGCTTGCTTAAGTGACAAATGTTATTTTGACAATTTTTAAAATGTAATTTGCATCGCTATGGTATTCTCGTCTAGGTTTTTGTGATTTTTTTGGCATTGTTTAATTGTTTAAAAATTGGTCATTAGCACGATTCATTAATTATGTTTATGGGTTTTGTACTTGGGGTGTTGATAAATTGTGATATGAGCTTTTAAAATAAATTTATACAATTTTGGGGGTGTTTCCCTTAGTTTTATTTAAAAAAAATGTTAAAGTGTGATTTCAGTTTTACTTTAGAACTTTGTGATTTTTTTAGTATTGGTTTTTTAATTGTATCTTGATTGCTTTTTTTGGATTAATGTTATTTTAGGGATTTGGGCTGTTTTTGAGTCTTGGGGATCTATCATAAGGAGTTGTGGTTGGTTTCAAAGGTGCGCAAGCATATTCCCTGGTATGGATATGTATAGATATATATATCTTCTATGTGTGTGTTCCCTCAGGGCGTGGGGAACACGTGCATCAATTTAGGATATATATATATATATATATATATATATGGAAGTGCGTGCATGCGAGCGATCTGCTCCTTGAGTTATAAATCTTGACGTCACCTTTCTTTAAGTTAGGGGTTTCCATCCCTTCTCTCTTTCCGAAGTTTTACATAGGCTCTTTCATGGTTTCATTTAGTTTATAAATTTTATTTTCACCCTTATAATCCTGATAGTTTATTTATTGCAATGTTTTTTTGATTGTTAAAAGTGTTAAAACAGCTATGGAATAGTTCCTTGGTTATGTGTATGTGCTCCCATGCATTTTCTCCAAATTTTAATCAATTTAATGCTTTGGTTTTCTTAATTATATTTTAGATTATGTTCTGCACCTCTAGTATGTTTATAGATAAATTATGGAAGTGACCTACTGTTGAAATGTTTGATTAAAAATGGATTTTTGGATGCTCCTCTATTTGTGCACATGTTTATGGCCTGCCAATTTGGTTGGAACTAACGGCCTTTATCTGTAAATGGTATTGTTGGAAGTTTTGAGTTATGTTTTATAGTGGAAACATTTTATGAAACATTTTTGCCCTGCGTTGGTTGATTTCATGGAACATAATGCTTTTAAATAAATGATTTCATGTCTCTTTGAATTGGTATTTTTCTCAAATCGTTGGATTATAAGCGGTTCCTGTTTTCTGAATGACGTGGGTCTCTTTGTGTTGTTCTTTAAATCGGTTTGAAAATTAATCCATGCATATATTCTCGTTTTTCTTTTGATTTATATATTTTGTTGACTGCATGGAGTAAGACAACTCTTGGGTTTTTTTATATTACAAATTGAATATGCTATCACTAAATACTTTTATTGCAATGACTTGAAACAAGGAACCTAAGGGCCCATTTGGCATTTTAAATATAAAAGAGGTGTTTAGGGATATTTTGGAAGAGCTTTTGAAATGTTTTCATAAAGGTTTTGATTATGTAAAACTAGAGGCTTGATTTACAACTCTAACTGTTCAATAACGTGGTTTTGATAACCTAATGATGTGACGGCCCTGTTGGCACTTTGTATATTTGACATGTATCCTTATATATATAAATATATGGGGCCCTCCTATCTAGTGTAACCCTTAATGGGAGAACTCATAGGAAGCGTCTGTGTTTGAGGTAGGAAACTGTGGTGAGACGAGTCACGCATGTGAGGGCCTTCCAACTTACATAGTATTATTATAACCCCCATGGGTTCTTGGGTTTCTTTTAGATAATCGAGTGATGGTTGTTGACCAACCCTGATTAGACGGGTTGGTACCCCCTGGAATTATTGTTATGCCAGGTGGGATTTTCCACTTGATTGGTTAGTTAGGGCGGCCAGTTGGTTATAGACATAAGAGCATCAGCATATACCAGAATGTGGTTCTGAAACCGAGTATATCCAGGGGTCTTCTAGAGATGTTTAGGATCAAACATGGTTGCTGAATTATTTACATTGGTTGTTTACTTTTCGTTGAACTGGTTTATTTTCAATTTCATGTTTACATGTTTCAATCTAGCCTAGATTTGGTGGTTTTTTATTTTGGATTTCATTTAACAAATGGATAATTATTTTGGAAATGGTGTGTAGCGTGTGTTGGATTTTTATATGATAACAAAATGAGTCAAATTTTGAAATGTGAAAACCGTACTTTCATATATGTATTTCAAACTACTCTCAGTAGACTATTTTGGAAAAGAGAATTGTTGGATTAAGTGGTTTATTCTTGGAATCCCTACTAACATCATGGTGCTCGTGCCTATTATATATTTCTAGTTGTAGGTTTAGTTTCTCGTATAGGTTCCCGGTTTAGCTGCTCAATGTTGGAGCAGCGTGGTCTTGAGTTGGGTGGTGGCCTAGGAGGTCACAAGGAGGTATGTACTTTTATTTTCTTTCTGCTGCTAGTCTTTTCTAATATCTTCAGTCTTTATTTGTTTGGTTATATTTTGTTCACAGTCCAAATCATTCACAACTGTTATATTTTTTATGTTCTACACTAGTTGCCAGCCCGTGGGGATTGGGGATGCCCCGCAGGCCATCCCGTTGGCCTGCTCGGTTGACCGGTTCAGGGTCGACCCGGGTTGGTTCATGAAAAAATTGTATCAAAGGGAGGTTCTTGTTATTTGGGGTGGCTGGTAGAGGGAGATTAAGACTGTCGGGGCTCAGAAGGTAGGTTACGAGTCGGTGCCTGATCACCACTTCTCGCAACGAGACTTGTTTTGTAATTTTTGATTGAGGGATGACAATGGGGATGAATTGGTTCATGTTGCGACCTCACATGGGGTGGTGACACATGTGGAGTCCATGTGCTCGGTTTAAGGTCCTCGTTGTGTTATGCATTCACTAGGGCATGGCTCACCACCATGTCATTGGGTTAGGCACAGACACTAGTTCCTCTTTCCGATGATTTATAGTTAGATTTGTTTTGTTTTGACCTTTGTCGATATGGGTGTGTGTTGAAAATGAAAGTGATTTTGAAATGAAAAAAATGTGTTTCTTCCGATTTTTTGTTGAAATTAGTAAAGTGGGTTTTTAAGGAGAAAGGGTATCTATTTGGAAAAACATGGCATGTGTTTGGATTTTGTAAAGAAAAATAAGTGTTTGAACCTTGGACCTCCTTATGGAAGGTCACACGTCCATTGGTATGTATGGAGAGTGCGTAGGGGAACATGTTTGCAGATGATGTGGGAGAGATTGAATGTATGCACATGTGATAGTTCATAAGGTTCCATATGTGGGTTTTATAATTTTAAAGAAATGACAGTTTTGGAAAAGTGATTTATACTTGTGTTTGTATGTGTTTGGCTTATGGGAATGTTTCCATTTGCTTGTGTTGTTTCTTTGATTGATTTTTTGCTTGAAGTTGGTTTCGATTGTGTTTTTCGTGTTGTTATGAGTATGCCGCCCAGAAAGCCTCCCAAAGTTGTTAATGAGTTACGCCCAATTCCCTGTTCTTTGTGTGTTGCATGCTTATCGAGGTAATCAAGGTATGTTAGAGGCAGTTGTGTATTACAGAAAGATAGTGTGTCTTTGGGTTGTTGGGAACTACTGGGGTATTTAAGGTTCGTACAGTCCCAGAGTAAGTTGAGGGTTCAGTTCTGGACTAGTAAAGGTGGGATGTCTCATCGTCATTAGAGTCTGGGTGTAGTTGGTGGGGGTCAGCTCTTTTGAAGGCTCCTTATCTGGCAAGGACCATCGTTAGTACTGACTCCCAGTTTGTTGGACCGTTCTATCGCATGCCACTAGTGTGGTCGTTTTAGGCATTCTAAGTCACCTTGTTTCATCCCTCCGAAGTTTTGCTACCATGAGACTATTCAGGCCACCAGGAAGAGTTCTGTAAGAAGCGCCATTCTGATGGAAGGAGTTAGGGACCGGGGGATGAAAATTCTTGACTGTGAGGTAGGATATTCGTCAACCATCAGGGCCCCAACCATAGGTCTCGAGGTGAAGCTCACACACAGTCAAGAGTTGTAGAGTGTGTTTGGAACATCATCTCAGATTATGTTTTCATCTTTAGATGAAAAAATACATGGTTTTATTGTTCGATTATTGTCACCTTTGTAAACCCATCCTCGTTGTTGTGGTGTGATGAGCTCATTGTACAGCAATTCAAGCGGTCTTATCTGCTCTCAGTGTGGTTTTTAAATTGAATGGTCTCTTTGAATGGTGTGTGCCCGTAAATAGACGGACCTATTATGATTTTGAATTTGTCTCACTTGTGTTTGTTAGGGGGTATTCATTTCGTGAAATTGATGAGAGGTGTTGAGTTTATTTCTCATCCTTGGGTTTCAGGGATATTCCGTAGTGAGCTTTTCCTCAAAGTCTCAGGTGTGTTGTTCGGTCCATGTGGGGAAAATGAAAGAGTTTGGTATGGGAGTTCCTATGTGCCCCCCCCCCACGGGGGTGGTTTGTTTGGGTTTCAAGATTTTCATGTTAGTAAACTTTTGTATTGGGGAGAACCCTCCCATGTTCTCCCCTCAACTTCGGGAAATTATTTTTTCTTGAGTCGGTCGGGTGTGATGTGTGTTGGTAATGGTCACCCCAATCCTCTCGGTTTTCTATGATTTTGTCTAGTCATTGACTCAAGTTGGGTCGACTGTTAACTTGGTGACTTTCAGGGGGCAGAAAGTGTTTGTGTGTAGAGACCCGAAGCTTAACGTAGATGAACATTACATTACTTTTGTGGAATACATAGTACATTACAAAAACACAGACACAAGGATCGTAATAGTTTAGTGTATTTGGAAACTCGGAACGTAATCTTCTAATCCTGGTGAAAGATCTTCAACATTTCCCATAAAGATCCTTTTTTTATACCTAAACCTTTCTTTATATACTGGGGAAAAGTAAACATAAAAGGGTGAGCTCAAATGCTCATTAAGGGTAAACAAATGAAATATCAATCACATCATATTCATAAGAACATATCTTTTGGAAATCTTAACCTGGAAAAGAGAGCATAATTTCATAACATGGGATAAATCATGGCAGTGAAATGTAATCACAATAATTATAACTTAAAACATGAAACTTTGTGGAATACACACATAATCATAGAGAATCATTTCTTCTTAGTCAAGACTCATTTCCAAGACTATCTTAGTGGAAAAAATCCCTTTCTGAACCGAGTCACCCTCGTTTCAGTCCTGTTTCACTGAACCGGTATAACCTACCATTCTAGCCATGTCTATCTCATGAGATATAAAATCCTTACCCAATTCATTGGAGGGAGATATAGGTCCCACCCATCTCATAATGATACCATTCTTATGTGTGCCACAAAATCATAAACCATACATCATTTCATAACCCATGTAATAACAATGGGATTCTTAAACAACATGACATCATAAAACAATTCATATAAGATAAAGGAATTCATAAAAATAATTCCATCACAACATAATCAAATCAATGTAATAATAGGGATAAAAACAGAACCCTATATTATCTTAGATGGAAAATAATTTTGATAAAACACTTGAAATGAATTCTTGAGGAAAATATCCTTTCTACTTCAAAAACACTTTTCCTTTCTTAACATGTCGTAAAATTATAAACTAAAAGAAGTTGACTAAAAATAAACTTGAAAACTTGTAATGTAAGCTTCTTGGAAATAATGTTTTAAAAATCCATTCATGTCGTATAAGTTAAAAAAACTTTCTTCTCGTACTTTTGTCGGAAAAGTCAAAAAGTACCTTGTACGAAAAAATGACAAAAGATTACTTTCATATATTTTACTAAAAACTCACCGAAGGGTAAAATTGGATTTAAACAATTATAGTAGAATAGAAATAATATTACATATTTAGGAAACATGGATGTGGATGATAAAATACACCCCAGTAAATACTAAAGTATAAACAATCTCGGATAAAAATGAGATTGTGATATTTCCCTTACCTTAGGTCCGACTTGCTTTGTAAGTTTCCGAACCTCCTGTATAATGATTTAAATCAAGTTATTGACTTATTATAGAATCATATTCATTGTTATTATATCATATATGGTCCACTTATGACTTTATATTACCCGTTCTTTTTTAAATTCATGTTAATGTAGCGTTTTGGGTAAAATCGTCTCATTTGTCGTTCGTGTTTTTAACTTGTAATTATTAATATGATTACTTGGATCATGATTACTTATATTCAGAATGTAAAACATAATTTATATATAATATATATTCAGAAGATATATATATATATATAATATCGATAAATGGAATGAAATACACCGTTCATGGAGACGGTAGTCCGTACGTACGCATGAACGCTGTTTTCGTTTCCGTATTGAAGTGAATGGAATTAAGTAGATGACATACATATAAATTTACATAAATCCAGTATCATTATTATTTCATATATTTCATTAGTACTTATTATATATACTTTATAATCATTCATGAATGGTTAATCATTGAGAATGAATCTCATCGCGTCGTGGAGACGGTAGTCCGTACGTACGCACGAGCGATGATATCGTTCCCATGGTCGTGGAATTGTGTTGAAGTGTATGTAGACTATTTCAGTATCAATATCACTTTATAATAATCATATATAGTTACTCATTATACCATTATACACATCCTATTAAGGTGGTGGTGGAAAATAGATTACACCACGGCGTGGAGACGGTATTCCGTACGTACACACGCGCGGTGATTTCATTTTTCCATAGGATGGATAGAAGGTGAATTAGGGTTGTTTAATATTTATAATAGCATATCAGTATGTAAGTAATACTGATGTTATTACTTTGTCATGAAACAACTAAAGAAGAAGAATTTGAAGAAGAAAGAAATTGAAAATATCGGTAATGGATATTACCTCTTCTTTGAAACGCCTCTTTGAATCCCCCACTTAGGGAACTAAGATTGGTCTTTGAAGAAGACCAGGACCTCTAGGATTATTCTAGGGAAGTGGAGAAGGGATTTTGGTAGGGTTTTTCCAAGCTTGAGTGCTCAAATTGGTGTGAGGAGGAGGGGGAGGAGGTGTCCTTTTATAAGGGAGTAGAGGGGCACCTTAGGAATATCTCAAAATATTCTTTTATATTAAAGTCAAAATCGGTTTATAATGGTTCCAAAGGGTCTTATTTCAAAGATAAAGTGGGGATGGGTCGAAATCCTATCAACCAATAGGATTTAGACAAGTTTAGGTTATTATTTTAACCTTATCAATTAGATTTAACTCTAAGTTAAATAATTTAACTTTTACCGTGTCTTTTTGTTTTCTTACACTATATGGTTAATAAACATACTATAACATGACAAACGAACCCCAAATTGTTTATTATTAATATATATCCTTATCTATGTCATTTGGACGAACTTTAGATTTTTATGAATAAAATAACAATTAATAATATAATATTTGATTTAAAAACTATTTTGTGTCAATTTTGACACTATTTGATATATGATTTTTGTGAAAGTCATAACAGAATTATATGTTCGATCCAAGTTGATTAAATCCACACTAATATATCATAGTAACCTAGAAAATTAGTGTAATTCATAAAAACTCTCATATTAATTTATTTGGGTATTTATAACATCAATTGTGTCAATATTTCATTACTAAGATAATTAATGCATCATCGTTGTGTCATAAATAAATTAAATTATTTAATGTCTAAAAATTACAAATAAAATACCATTATGTAGGAAATGTTTTTAGCTTTCTAATGAATATTTATAGTCTAATTTATCTTATTTATAACCCCATATTAAAAATGTTTTAGTAAATAAACATTGATTTTAACTCTTTTAACCCTTCATTAAATAAATTAATAATAAATGTCCTAATCTAATCCAAGTGGGCCTAAATGGTAATATTTTATTCCTAAGTTTGTTTTTGGTCGAATTAAACTTATCCAATAGAATTAGGACATGTGTTAGGGTAATAATAATATCATCTTTACCCTTAATTACCCTATTTACTTTTAATCGTGGTAAAAAAAAGTAAAACGTTACTATTCACCAAAAATTATTTTCATCTCATTGAACCACATTTTAGTCCGTGATATTAACCGTGTCTCTCGGATTTTCGAAATTCCACTCACAGAAGCGGTAAAATTAATTTTTATGAAAAATTGAGTTTTTTTTAACTACGACTTAGTGGTTTCACTATTCATCAAAAATTGAAAGTTTTTAGAAAAATAGCAAAAATTAGGCCTAAGATATATTTGATATTATGAACTCAAAAATGATTTCTATTTTACCAAATTCAAAACATATCAGTTACATTAACTAATTTAAAAATTAATTCTCGTCGTCATAACAAATAGCGTGTTTTTAAGAGATAATAACTATCAAAAGATTGAAACTTGTTTATAAGTGGTTTAAATGTGAAATTACATCCAATTACCATCATTGTATTAAATTGTAAAAATATATTCTAAATATACTTTAAAACCACTATAATTAATAATTTATCACTATTAATTATTTCGATTGAAAAAGTTGTTTTTAATTAAAATTTAGTAATTTCAACTATTCATCAAAATATGATAGTTATCCGAAAATTACCAAAATTTCACCCTAAGCTAATTTTGATATTCCGAATCCAATAAATGAAGTCCATTTTGAAAAATAAAATTTATAAAATTTCAAAAAGTGGTTATTACTATTCATAACGGCTAGTTTTAATAATATTTTAATAGCATATCGTTGTTTAGTGAAACTCGGTATTGCGTACAACACACGCTATCGAGGAAGGTCGCGATTGCGTGTAATTCAAGCCAAGTCAGGGTTGCGTGTTGTGAAAGAATCCTTCGTTGTTTTGTATAACATAATCCAACCACATTTCATTTATACATTTAATATATATATATATATACTCAATGTTGCGTAGAATAACTATTATCAAAATTGTGTGTAACACGGTCCAAGACTAGTGTTGCGTATACTGCAAGCTAATACGGTGTTGCGTATAGCGCAAGGTAATCTTGGTGTAGAATACAACACAATACATTAATGAAATTAAAATAATATTTTTCATAAAATCCCGGGGTGTTACATTGTGGTGGACAAAATTTTCACACCCTGACCACAGATTCCTTTTTATTTTATTATTCTCTTGGTCCCACATCTTTTGGATGGAGTTAGGTTTGGTTACGGGTTTGAAATTTTTGATTCTTTGATGATTTTGGAGGGTCTCGAGCCAGTGTGCGGTCATTGTACCATTAGAAGTGCGCATGCATTCAACCCTGGTGAATGCGCGGTTGTCAATACATGAGATGACTAAATTTTATAAATATTTAAACCTCCATGATAAGATTATTTTTGTAGGTAATAATAATAATAATATCATCATTAAATTGATATTAATATTATTCTTATAAAATAACTATTAGAATAATAATAATAATTTTTTATTTGGTTTTAGTTTATTTATTTATTATTATTATTAACATCCTTATTATTTTTTATTTTATTTTATTTTTCGTTATTGTTAATTTTTTTATGGTTTTTAACCTACTTTCTTTTTTCTCTCTCATACTAATCATGCTACATTCTTTTTTTATCCCCTCACGTGCCTCCCCTCTTCAGCCCTTAATTCCTATCACGCTAACCCCATTTTTTCTCTCATGCATCTATCCTACATCTCCCCTTACCCACGACACACCCCCCTCCCTCAGAATCGCATAGCGCCCCCCACCCTTGGTATGTTCCTGCACGCGCACCCCCTCGCGGGAGCTCCCTCTGGCCGTGACCTAACTCCTGGTCTACTCCTGTAATCCGCAGCCCCTCCCAGCCTCTTCCTCTCTATGCCACCGCATGCACCTTCCCCTCCCAGCGTCGTCCGACCACCCCAGCTCCCTGAACTCCGGCTGACCTCACCTACTCCGGCCGACCTCGCTAGCTCCAGTCGCACCACCCTCAACCAGTGTGACCCCCACCCCCTCTCCGGTATCCTTATTTATTTCATTTTTTCCTTTTTTTGGGTTTTTCATTGAGCTAGAAAAACCCGAACTGAGGGATTTTTGTTTGTGTGTGTTCCTCTTTTTTTAGGTATGTGAAGGGTCCTCAATGTTATTTTCTCTCTTCTATTGAGGTGTGATTTCATTTGCACCCCTCCGAGGAAGGTGAATTTTCGTATTTTTATTTCTAGAGCACTCCGCCAACGTTTTCACTCTTTCTATTAGTTTTAAAAAATGTTTTTCAGCTTTGCTATACCCTTAATTATCTTGATATAGAGTTAATAATTTTTTGAAATTGATTAAGAAAATTTTTTGAGTCGGTTCTGGGTTTATGTCTATATGCATCTACGATGATTTTCTTTCTTAAGTGAGAAATGTTATTTTGACGATTTTTAAAATGTAATTTGCATCGCTATGGTTTCTTCTTCTAGATTTTTTTGATTCTTTTGTATTGATGAATTGTCTAAAAAAATTTCATTAGCATGATTCATTCATTATGTTTATGTGTTTATGTACTTGGGGTGTTGATAAATTGTGATATGATCTTTTAAAATAAATTGATACAATTTTGGGGGTGTTTCCCATAGTTTTATTTTTAAAAAAATGTTAAATACTGATTTGGGTTTCACATGTGAACTTTGTGATTTTTGTTGGGTTGGTTTTTTTAATTTAATCTTGATTACTTTGTTTGGAATAATTTTAATTTAGGTATTTTTGGTGTTTTTCAGTCTCGGTGATCTATCGTAGCGAGTTGCAGTTGGTTTCAATGGAGAGTAAGCATATTCCCAGGTATGGATATGTATAGATATATATATCTTCTTTGTGCGTATTCCCTCAAGTCATAGGGAACATGTGAATCAGTTTAAGGATATATATATATATATATATATATATATATGGAAGTGCGTGCGTTCGAGCGAGCTGCTCTTTGAGATAGAATGATTTATGTGACCTTTGTTCGAGGTAGGAGTTTCCATCCCTTCTCTCTTTCCTAAGTTTTCCATAGGCACGTGAATGGTTTCATTTAGTTTATAAATTTTATTTTCACCCTTATAATCCTTATAGTTTATTTATTTTAGTGTTTCTTTGATGGTTAAAAGTGTTAAAAACAACTTTTAAATATGTCCTTGGTTATGTGTAGGAGCTCCCATGCCTTTGCTCCCAATTTTAATAAATTTAATGCTTGTGTTTTCTTAATTTAATTTTAGATTATGTTTCGCACCTCTAGTATGTTTATAGTTAACTTATGTTATTGTTTTACTATGGAAATATATGATTAATAATGAATTTTTGGATGCTCCTCTATTTATGCACATGTTTATGCCTTTCCAACTTGGTTTGAACTTACTACCTTTTTCTGAAAATGGAATTGTTGGAAGTTTTGAGTTTTGTTTGTTGGTAGAAACATTTTATGAAACATGTTTGTCCTGTGTTGGTTGATTTCATGGAACTTAATGCATTTTAATAAATGATTCTATGTCTCTTTGAATTGGTATTTTTCTCGAATCCTTTATTTATAAGCGGTTCTTATTTTCTAAATGATGTGGGTCTCTTTGTGTGGTTCTATAAATTGGTTTTAAAATAAATCCATGCGTATATGCCCGTATGGATTTTGATGTATATATTTTTGTTGAGTTTGTGGATTAAGACAACTCTTGGGTTTTTTTATTTTACAAATTGAATGTGGTATCACTAAATACATTTATTGCAATTCCTTGAAACTTGGAACCCAAGGTTCCGTTTGGATTTTTAAATAAAAAAGTGGTGTTTATGGTTGTTTTGGAAGAGATTTTGCAGTATTTTCATAAAGGAATTTATTATGTAAAACTAGAGGCCTGATTTACAACTCCAAGTGTTTAATAAAGTGGTTTTGATAACCGAATGATTTCATGGACCGGTTGGAAGTTTTTATGTTTGACATGTATCCTTATATATATAAATATATGGGGAACTCCTATCTAGGGTAACCTTTTATGGGCGAACACATTGGAATCGTCCGTGTTTGGGGTAGGGTTCGGTGAGATGATTTACACGTGCGAGGGCCTTCATACTTAAACAGTATTATTATAACCACCATGGGTTCTTGGGCGTCATTTAGATGATCGGGTGACGGTTTTTGACCAACCCCGATTAGAAGGTTTGGTACCCCCTGGATTTTTTTTAGGCCAAGTGGTCTTTGACACTAGATTGGTTAGTTAGGGAAGCCAGTTGGTTATAGACATAGGATCTTCATCGTATGTCGGAAGGTGGTTCCGAAACCGAGTACGTCTAGGGGTCTTCTAGGGATTTATAGGATCACCCATGGTTTCTGAATTATTTACATTACTTGTTTACTTTTCATTGCACTATTTTCTTTTCAGTTGCACTTTTACATGTTTCACTCTAGCCCAGCATTGGTATTTTTCTATTTTGGATTTCTTTTATAAAATGGAAAATGATTTTTGAAATGTTGTGTAGCGTGTGTTGGATTTTTAAATGAGAACAACATGTGACATATTTTAAAATGTGAAAACCCTAATTTCATAACTGTATTTCAAACTTATGTCAGTGGACTATTTTTGAAAAGATAATTATTGGATTAAGTGGTTTATTCTTGGCATCCCTACTGAGCATCTTGGTGCTCACGCCTATTATATCTTTCCAGTTGCAGATTCAGTTTCTCATACAGGTTCCTAGTTCAGCTGCTCAATGTTGGAGTAGTGTGGTCTTAAGTTGGGTGGTGACCTAGGAGGCCACAAGGAGGTATGCATTTTTATTTTCTTTCCACTACTAGTCTTTTATCTTGTATTCAGTTTTTATTTGTTTGTGTACCTTTTGTCCATGGGCCAAATCATTCCCAATGGTTAGATTTTTGATGCCCAACATTAGTTGTCAGCCCATGGGGATCGGGAACGCCACTCGGGCCATGCCGCTGGCCGGCTCGGGTGACTGGTTCAGGGTCGACCCAGATTGGTTCATGAAAGATACAATATTCAACTACTTCAAAATGGCTTCCCTTGTTTTATGATGTGTCCTCTTTTTACGATACTATCCCCTATTCCTTGTTCCCTTTTATTTCCCATGGTGCACCGAGTGACATCCCACCAAGACAATTCATCAATCATGCTAGAGACCATTCTTCTCAAACATTTTGGTGTTCATCCTACTAGTCATGCAATCCACTATTCTTGGTACTATATGGATCTTCAATCCCTTGAACGAAAATTATTGAATTTATTTTTCTTCTATTTAATTGTTCATCATGTTCTGTGGCTATATTAATGGTTCCTTGTATAGAATGTCTCGATACTCATATCAAAATAAGAATTAAATTTAAATTTATTATTATCAAAATATCACAAACATTAATAGAATTATGGTATGGGTGTGGTTTGTTGTTGGATTCCAGTTTTATTTTTTCATCATTGTTTGTTTTATGGATTTTTTGGTCATATTCCTTCTGAAAATACTGGATGTTGGTAGTCTTTTCTTATGCAATGGTGGTTGTTGAACCCAGAAAACGAGTCCCCAAAATTTTTCAAACGTCCTCATAGATGATACCGAAGTGTAGCTCGTTCGGGAAGCTTTGATTTGACTGGTCGTGGAGCCCAAACAGAGTTACGGATCAGATGATATGGTTGTTTGATGTTGGGCCGCTGGGGATGGCCATCCAGGACGATTTTGGGGAGAAGTATGGATTTGCGTGGAAAAAAGGGGTTTCACGCTGAAAACCATTTGCGCGTGCAGAATATTACGCGTCCATCATTGCGTGCACGGAATAATAAGCGGCCATCTTTGCACGTGTGGAATTTTTTTCACCCTACCTTGCATGCGTGCAATTTTACGCGCCCCGCCAGGCGCGTGGAAAACACTTTGCACGCACCTAATTTTATGTGCACCGACGCCCAAGTTTTTGCCTATATATACAGGGGAACCCCCCCCCCCCCCCTCTTCAGGGTGACCCCAGAGGTTGGTCGTCGCTCTGATGCGCGTATGTCCAGAGTTTCCGTGCCCGTGCGGAAAAACCCCCTTCGACGAACAAAACATTAGTTCTGCGCAAAAAAGGGCCAACCTGCCTAGTTTTCAGTGTAACACATAATTTTTGCATGCAGTAGTGCCACTGAGCCCGATTTTTTGTGCGCCAGTGCAGCACCGGTCCTATTGCGTGCAACCCTTCCCTATTGCATGCACCATGTCCTGTTGCGTGCAAGGCATCCCCATTGCCCGCAATTCCTTCCCTTTTGTGTGTGCCGCCTTCTATTACGCGCCCGCATCGGGTATTGCAGGTGCCAGCTCCTATTGCGCACATGAATCCTGTATTGCGTGTGTCGCCTCCTATTGTGCGCCCACTTCTGGTACTGCACAGGCCAATCCCTTTGCTACAATCACAAACCCCCATGAAAAATTGAGAGTCACACTCAGAACTTCTCGGGCTGGGAAGTCGGAGTTTTCCATTTCACCCTTATGCGCAGCCTCTCTCCACCTATGGAATATCATGATTTGAGATACTCCTATGTACACCATGAAATACCTTGAGTCGACATATTCCTCCTGGTCCCTTCACGTGTCGTGAGTCGAGATTCTCCTCATCAATTCCACGAGTACCTTGAGTTGAACCATTTCTCTGGAAGCTCCTCCAAACCCTATCACTTGGCTCCTATGCCAGGATGAACCAGAAAGGGTCGCCTATTCATAAGACCCTACATCAGCCATTCTAGGCACCTATTGGCAGCAGTCCTATCTACATGACTTTAAACTGTAGTAATCCCTATGCTCCAAACATAGGTTGCCTCTTGCTCCAAACAAGAGATGCCTTATGCTCCAAGTATAAGATGCATTATGCCATGATCACAGTGGAGAAATATGAAGAGTGTTGGAATCCGTTCGAACATTCCATCACTCCACCTCAAGCTTTGCGTGTCCTTCATTCGGATAGTCATCCACTTCCATGTCTTTAGGGACCCCCTAACAGTACGGATGATAGACCTTTGGTCCGCCTGCTATATTAATATGGATGATAGACCTATGGTCCGCCTGCTGTAACTGTATGGATGATAGACCATGGTCCACCAGCTGTAACAGTATGCATGATTGACCTTTGGTCCGCCTGCTGTAAGAGGATGGATGATTGACCTCTGGTCCTCCTGCTATAACAGTATGGATGATAGACCTATGGTCCGCCTGCTATAATAGTATGGATGATTGACCGGTGGTCCGCCTACTGTAGCAGTATGGATGATTAACCCATGGTCCGCCTGCTGTAACAGCATGGATGATTGACCCATGGTTCGCCTGCTGTCATGGACCAATGCCCCTGAAGACTTTGGTCAACACATTGAGTTAGGTCATGTGTTTCGAAGACGGTCAGCAGTCGACCCTCATTTGTTTGTCCTCATTTCTGGCTAACGTGATATGGATGCTGCGTTTCTGCCACGGTCAATAGTTATCCTCCATCACCACTCCACCTTCACTGCGTTTCGAATGTCAGGTATGTGATTCACACTTTTCATCTCTCTTTGTTTGGACCGATTCTAGTGCCCTTGGTGTTATCCCTCTTGTATGCTAGGTCATAGGTGATTACCTCAATCCACCAGTGAGTTGGGATGCCCTCATGGCCAGACATGAGGAAGACATTGTGGGAAGCATTCTTGCGTAATCCCAATCCATAATTTCTGATCCATAGCGGCACATGGGAAGCACCCTTGCGTAAGCCCCATCCACTATTACCGCTCCATAGCGGCACACGGGCTGCACCCTTGCGTAATCCCCATACCATCCCAAACTACGTGGACTTTGATTTTCTATCACGGGGATACATAGAAAGCCGCCATAAGGTTCAAACCCACCACCCAGTAGTTCCGACCTCTTCATGTCGTTTCACCAGCCATTATGGGCCGCATCGGAGCGTATGCCCCGCATCCACCATTGTGGGCCGCCTCAGAGCGTAAGCTCAATATCCACCATTGTGGGCCACCCCAGAGCATAAGCCCTATACCACTTTGGGCCACCTCAGAGCATAATCCCCATACCACTTTGGGCCGCCTCAGAGCGTAAGCCCCATACCACTTTGGGCCCCCTTAGAGCATAAGCCCCATTCCACTTTGGGGCGCCTCAGAGCATAATCCCCATCCCACCATTGGCTGCCTCAGAGCGTAATCCCTATACCACCATGGGAAGAACCCTTGCGTAAGACCCACCCACCATTGTCTCTCCATAGAGGCACCTGGGAAGCACCCTTTCATAAGCCCCAAACCATCAAACTACGTGGACTTTGATTCCATGCCACGGGGATACGTAGGAAGCCTCTTCGAGGCTCAATCCCAACAACACTGTTTCCCTTGCGATGGTACCATTTCATTCCCCCTCCATTTCATTAATCCATCCACCACCCATCCTGATTCTTACCCAGGCTTCCACATCACGATGAGATAATTCCATTCATCCCAGTGCTACTCCCTGCGGCACCCAGGTATCTAACCATGCATAAGCCCAAGCATGTCTCAGGGTCGATGTCCTTTGTGTACACCCCAGATCATCACCCCTTCAAACTACGTGGGTTTTGATCCTTTTCCTCTACAATGGGTATGTAGGAAACCTCCATGAGGATCAATCCCATCCAATGGTAAACCCTAGTGTCCCGCATTTTAGGGTGCACTCTCCCTGATCTGCCCTCAGTGGTGTTCAGATTAGCCATGGTGTGACATCTCCCCTACATGGGGCGCACCACCTTGGATCTGTCCTCATTGGACGTTCTGATCCATTCATCTTCCAGGTGTTCCCTCCTTGGGATGTACCAATCTGATCCATCTCTATGGGACATATTGATCACCCTTAAACCATCTCCGCAAGAGGTTAATCTCGTGGCATACCCTGGGTCAAACATGGGAAGCTGAGGAAAAACTAAGAAGACACGCCCTTGGCATAACTGTCTCCACAAAAAATTTAACTCGCGGCATACCCCGTTTCAAACTTGGAAAGCTAAGGAAAACCTCAGAAAACCCGCCCTTGGCGTAACCAACTCCGCAAGACATTAAAATCACTGGATACCCCGTGTCAAACATGGGAATCTGAGGAAAACCTCAAAAGACACGCCCTTGGTGTAACCATCTCTGCAAGACATTAAACTCATGGCTTACCCCATGTCAATCATGGGATGCTGAGGAAAACATTAGAAAACACTCCCTTGGCGTAACCGTCTCCAGAACACGTTAAACACATGGCATACCACGTGTTAAACATCGGATGCTAAGGTCAACCTCAGAAGACACGCCCTTGTCGTAACCGTCTCCGAAATACGTTAAACACGGGGTATTCCCTGTGTTAAACCTAGGAAGCTGAGTAAATCCTCAGAAGACACGCCCTTGGAATAACTATCTTTGAGAGATGTTAAAATTGTGGCATATCCCATGTTAAACATGGGAAGCTGAGGAAAACCTCGTAGACATGCCTACGGCATATGATTCCCTGCATCCGATGCGGGATGCCTTGGGTTCTGCCCCCTTGAGATGCCCTATTATGAGGAAGAATACAGTTTCCCCGATGTCCACGCACACAAAGATCACCGACATGCCTGATGATGTCATCTACTCTGACCGAAGGTTGCTACCATGTCAGGACCCCATGGAATGTCCTGGAAGAAGTAGTGTAATTATCCGACATTCATGAGGATATGGAGCCAGGAACGAGATTCGCAAACCCATTTTAAATCTATAAGGGAGACCCGGACTGGGTGACAAGCTCCGAGGTGGAATCCACGGAAGGAAGAACCGACATCCCATCATCCCGGTTTCGATCAAGGAGCAGACGTCCCTGAATAAGGAGCGAATGTCACCCACCTTTGGAAAGTGGGAATGCAGGGCAACAAGCCACACATCCTCTCCTTGACGGGTGCACGTGTTTGACCAGGTAGAAACCGTCGGAAACAGTGGTGTTTTGTTTTATTGTGATGTTTTCATGTATAGACGTGACATCAAATCTAAATAATAACATACACTCGGTTAAGTAAATGGATTCTCTAAGATCAAACCTATTATCTAATCACCCAGGTAATAGGAAAGTAAAAATTTAAGAAACCTTGTCGGTTAAATTTTGAATACACTATGTTTGATGGTTGTGGTTTTGTAATGTGTGTTCAAGTATGGGTTATATGGGCTTGGTATATGGGGTGGTGAAAGGGGTGTGATTGTCTCTCAGTCTAAGATATTTGATGATTTTTGAATTGATGAACATATAGTTCGGAGAATTTCCATTATGTTGTGTTGTGGTCGCGAAACGACATCGAGTAGTGGGACTCTAGTGAAGATATGGACTCGTTATGAAGGGGGACTGCATTAGCGAATCATTTGGGTAGCTGGGATTCAAGGAGAGGTTGTGAGACAAGGAATGGGCAGTATCACTTTTTAGAACCATTGTTGGAAGTTGTTGGACAAGTATGTGCAGTTGGATGGCAAGTCTATTTTTGTGTTGTTGTGTAGTGGTACTATAGTTTGGTTTTTTTATTTCATAGTAATCTTATGGTCATTAGTTTCCTAGAATAATGGGAACAATTTTAATGTGAATCCATGTAAATACATAAATTTCAATTGAACAAAAATGGGGTTGGTTTTATGCTTGGATGTGATTGTTGTATGGTTGTGCATATAGGGGTGGTAGAAAAATCGATGCTGGTGTGCGCTTGTTGCTTGTTTGTGTGAAACCCATAGGTTGGTGATGAGTGTTTTATTTCCCATATATATAAATATTTATATATATATATATCATTTCTTTTTAATTTCTATACACACCCCACCCTTGGTGAGCCCCATTTGTTGAACACCTCTATTTTTTGAGGAGGGTGTCATTCCCAACATCCTAGTGGAAGGATGTATGGATGGTTACTAACATTATTTTTTTCATCCTCTACAAGATCATTTCGCTCAGGCAGATTCGTACGGGGTTTAATGGCTTGAGGCTTACCGTAGTTCAAGATTCTTTAAGAAAGGGGTTGTTTTGGATGATGGGATTAGGTTTTTGTGGGCCCGGTGTGTTTTCACAATTATCTTTGGGATGAGTCCTAGGAGTATTTCGGTGTGGTGTGTGGTATTTAAGGCCCAGGAGTCTTCAGGAATCATGTTTGGTTATTGTGGCCACTATGTCGGTGGGAGTGGTTGTGTGTGGATTGAGGCCCAAGTGTGTGCAGGAAGGGTGTGGTTGTGAGACTATGTGTGATAATAGTGGAAGTGTCAAGACGTTTGATCATTAGTAATGAGCAGTTAACTAGTGGGATAGTGGTGTGGGGTACAAAAATATTTTTGTGATTACATTAGAACATTACTTAAGTTGCGTTTCTTCATTGAGTGTGCCTTGGTGAGTTGGGGTTGGTTAGTATTCCATGGTAGGTGCTTAAGGTTCTATAATTTACAAACCGGTGAATTTTTTTATTCCCTCACTTGTGAATGAGTTTATTTTGTTTCCCTACTTAGTATACTAGTATTTCCACCCAACATATATAAAACAGTTTTCATTTTTTTAGTAGGGCTTTGAGAACTGTGTTGTACCTTATATTCTGGAGCTTTAAGATAGTGTTTGTTGATGCTTAGTTACAATTATTTTGGTACATTATTGGAAAGATTTGTCATAATTTTTCTCAGCATTACTTTGAACACACATGTGGGAATGGGTTCTTTTATTTTATTTTACCTTTTTATAGGTTTTTGGAATTTACATTCTTATCTCCCAACCTTGTTATATAAAAAGTATAATTTCATACAATTGTATGAGATAATATATCATTAGTGCTAGATTCTAATCTGGGGCCTACTAAAGGTATGAATTTTAGGTCATTATCTCTCTTTCATCATGAGAATGAATGGTAGGTCACTTTTCTCTCTCTTCCCTAATTTTGAAGAAGGCGGGATGTGATGTACTGCCTCACGAAAAAATGATAGTTCATTTTTCCCTTACTGACTCTCACGGTGGAACTTATGATGGATAATTTACTTGGGTTATATATATATATAATATTTATAATTTATTTATTAATATGTAATTTTTATTTAGAACATACCCTTATGCTTTCCATCGTTTTTATATATGACAATTTTGTTTGTTCATATATGGAATATTTCCCCCTCAATGGAAAGTTATTCATTCATGGACTACAAATAATGTATTAAGGATACTCATAGTGAAACTATATGATATGTATAGCATAATAATTATAATTTTATGATATTTCATACATATTTACATATATATTAGTAATTTACTTTCTTTCATTCAATAGATCAAAAAATAAAAGTATTGTTCCTTAGTAAGTTTGACCTACTATCTCCATAAATAGTGTATTCCATTTTGTACTTAAATATTATATAAATTATTATATTAATAATATAATTAATATTAATTATATTAATATAATGGTTTAAATTATTTAAATCATTATATAACTATAAGGATGAATGATATAAAAAATTTAAACATGTGAGAAAAACAATTAAATGCTACCCAATGCGTATCCATAACATAGAAATTTTAAAATGGGGTTAATATAATGTCATAAACAAACCATATATGGAATAATATATAATAATATTATTCATTAAAAATTTCATACGAAAATTTAATTTATTATAAAGGAGGTTCAAATGAGTAAGAATAGATACAAGACACAAGGTAAGGGGATTTTATCTCTCTTTTTATTTTCGAGAGATAAATGTCGTAATGGTTACTCATTTAGTTTATTGAGTTTGGGTATTTATCATAGAAGAATACAAGGATTATTATTATCTAATTTTATTTTATTTTCATATCAATTATATTATCTTTCTGTCAAGGGGTCTGTGTTTCAAAAGTTACCAAATCAGAAAAGTGATTTTTCCTCAACTTTCCTTCGTTGAGACACATACCAAATTATGAACCTATATCTTTCAATGAGGTGCATATAATTCCTTTTACATATTGTATAATGTATATATTTATTTTTATGATATTTTAAGCAACATTTGATGTTACTATTTCAATTTTTTTCATTTAATGTTACAAAATTAGTAACGGTTTATGGCTACAATCTCACCATTTATCGAGACTATTTATTATTTTACTACCATTAGTGAAATATTTTTATCTGTATCTGAAGAAATCTAATTATTTTTATAAAACTCTTATTATAAATTTTATATCGAATTATTGGAACCCTTTTTCCTTAAATTGGTACATATAAAGTCAAGATTGTATTTTTAAGAATGTTTGACATTATCTCTCTATTCGTTAATAAAGTTTTGTTTCTTCAAAACAATGTCTTCTAAAAGGCCTCCAAAAATATTCTTTTATTATACTATAGAAATTTATATACATTATACCCATGTTTTATTTTTAATTAAACAAAATGGAAATTAATAATTCATATTCATGTAATTTTACAGTCAATTAACCATTCCTAACATTTTACAGTACAACTAGAATGTTTGGCATGTACGAATTTAACCACTGTCCGGACCAAAATTCACTAGAATGTTATTTAAGAAGATACAAAATTTATTTCTTTAGAAAATATATTTTAATAATATACATGAAATTTACATATTCAATGTAATTACAATGAAAATTCTTTTAAAATGGTTTCAATCTATTTTATATAATTTCAAATGAAATGGGTTTAAATAAATATTCAATAATCTATAATATATTTGGAATGAATTTTTTTTTCAAATCGTTTACAAGTTTATTTTAATTTTTTTCTTGGAAAATGATGTTTCAAAAAAAATTCAATATTCCATTATATATTATTAGATAAAATGTGTTTTCAAAACTTTTTTACGATTTCCTTATATGATTTCAATAACTTTTCAAATATATTTTTCAAAACATATTTCAATATTTATTTTGATGTTTTCCTAGATACTTTTTTTGTAATATCCTCAAATATTTATTTATAATGTTTTAAATTTTATCTTTAACAAAAATGGTTTTTAAAGGATTCCTTTTTTAAAAAATGCATAAAAAATATGATACTTTTCATAAGAAATATTTCAAACATTTACTTCCAATTTATTTACCATCCAATTTGACATTTTTTATGTTACTCATTCCCTTATAAAAAATGAAGAAAATGTTTCATTCATATTCTTTCTTGATTTCTGAATGTTTTGATGGAATGATTATTATGAAAACCATCATTATTTCACATGATATATATTTTGACACCCAATTCATTTTACGAGATATTCATGAATGAAATAGACATAAAATAATTATCAATTTCATATTTTATGATGTGATTAAATTTTAGTGATACCCATTTCATTTCATGTGTTTTTATTTTGTATTTTTAGAACCCATGTCTTTTTATTAATCATGATATGATGAAGGTTTTATTACCTTGTGGAATATGTATGAATGATTTATTTATATGTTGGGTTGTACCTTTATCTCCCATTAATGAATTGGATAATGATTTATATCTTATGAGATAATTATTTGAATCTTGTCGATGGGAATGATCTACTATGGGAAAATGGGGAAGCCCAATCCACTTTATAAATATGGGAAAACTCGATGTCTTATAAGGAAAGGACTACAACCGGGGATTCTTGTCTGTCCTGCCCAATAGGTGTAGTCACCATGTTGTTGGAAAATGTATAATCCTGGTATACTATAGTAATATGGGGAAACTAGATCCCTTACAATGAAAGGACTAATACATCAGATGGTTTAGTTACCCATCCAATACGTTTAATCAGCATGATGTTGGAAAATGGGGAGACGATATCCACTATGAGAAGATGAGGAGACCTAATCCATTAAATGGAATGATATGTGACTTTGGATGGTGGTGTATCTGACCCTATAGGTTTGGTTCCCATCCAGAGCCTTGATATGTTATATTAACGAGTCTTCGTGTTTATGTAACAATATCACCTATCAATGTAGGACACAATTCCATGTCTCATTCCTATGATATGAATTCATGTATTATGTTCTGTATTTTCTTATGATTCATGTCTTATAATATTCCAATATTTATTCCATGGTTCATGTTTTTGTTCTTTGATATCTAATTAATGATTTTTAATGTTATGATCATGTTCCCATACCCCTATGATCATGTTATTACTTATATGTATCAATTTTTTACTCTTACCAAGCAACTAAGCTCAGCCATATTTATATTTCCATTCCACCATGTTATGATGACATGTATTGTGTTTTATGTTTTAATAATAGAGATATCCATGATGAAACTATTGGGGGATAATGTGTCTCACATATATACTAGTGTTCATGTTTTCATATTTCTAATGTCAGTATATTAATACAGTCTTTGGGTGTCTATTTATATAATATATTATGTATTCCACAAAATTAATGCAACATATGTGAATGTAAATACTGGGTTTTTATAGTTGATATTATAGAAAATGATAAGTTAAAATTATAAAAATGATGAGAAAACATTATTATATCACTAGATATATTTCAGAGTATATGTATATAGATGTCAATTTGTGTAAGTATAAGGATGAGTTAAAAATTTAGAAAATGGGTATTTTTTTGTAAATTATAGTGAGTGTGGTTTCCTAAAAATAAATCACTATCTATATAGTACATGTAGTTGTGGATCTTGAAAAGAGGTACAAAGGAGTGAAAATCGGTCAAGGTGTGTTAGGCATGAAACAACATATCCTAGTATATGTCAACGGGGCCTTGCTGCTCACCTAGATTTATAGTCTTGATAGATATTCATTGTAAATACAATGAATCATTATGATCTTTCAGGAATGATTTGAATAAATCATGGTTATTAAAAACCTTGGAATATCCAATGGTATTGATGATTAAAAATTAGGTGTTATAATTTGAAATCATAAAAGAAAATTTTCAAGAATGTGCAGTTTTCACCTATGGTATGTGTTTCTCACCCTTTGATTTCTAGTTTTATATAGTGGATAGAACCATAGAAAACATGGTTAACATTGAATGTTTTAGATATATATTGTATGAGAAATATGAAAATTGATCTCCTAAGTGTAATTATCAAAAAGTATAATATTGATTCCTTAAACCATAGATATTATTGAGTTATTGTTATGAATTTACATTTTTTCACATTAGGATCTTTTAATATTTAGATTTTTATAGAATTATCCCATAAATATTATATTACATATCAAAAATTACAATGTAGACATTTCTACTCAATCTAATTTTTCCACAAGAATAATAATCCTTAAATAAAAATATATTTTCTAGATAAAAATATTCATGATTTGTTTATTTATCTTATACTTATTTATACCCTGTGAAAAAAAATTTAAAACAATGGGATAAACATAAAAATGACACAATGGAATATAAAAGTTGGTATTAAATTTTTACTCCATGAATATTTATAACCCAAAAAATCATTTTCAAAAAATCAAAACTTTCACTCATAAAATATAAGCTCTTTATCATAACATATTAAATCATAAAATATATGAATAACTCATATAAATCATAAATCATTAAGGTATCTTATGTCATTCATAACAGACATACATTGTAGATTTCATAACTACATAGAGTGTAACCTTCATGGTAACATTTGGAATACCCATCACTGTATATTCCCTAAATATTTTATGAGGAACCTTAACATTTACCTCTTTCACGTAACACAATGCAATGGAAAGCTATCACAGGATCACCTACCATAGGTTTATCATAGAACCACTAGTATTTGGTTTATCACATAACCACTCGTCAAATGTCCAAGTACTATTACATCATCATAACAAATAAAAGATCAAAATTATAAATATTTCACTCATCAATCACAAGAATACAAATGTGGATATTGAAATAATCAATCCATTTAAAAATAATAATCATTATGTGAAGAGATTTTTTAAACAATTTGTCCCATACCACTTTGTAACATTAAAAGGAATTAACATTTTAAAACATTATTTCTCATAGAAATCAATCCTTAAGACAATTTTGAAAACATGGAATGTAATAATAACAATTTAGATGAATAAATATTTAAAACAGTTAAAATAATATTTTAGTTAAGGATTCCCTTAACACTTGAGAAAATACCTGAATTAAAAATAATTAATAAATGGAATTAAATAAAACATTTAATATCTTGATAATAAGGATATTCATGATATAATATGGCAAAGGTAATAATATATACCATGTAAAAGTTAACTGATGCATAACAACAAATAAGTGTGTTGAACTCTCTGTGAGATGGTTATTTTAATAATCCCAAATCATTCTTTAGTATTTTGTTCAAATTATTCTAAAGGTGTTTATATATGTTTAAATCATGTCTACATATGTTCATCTATGTTAATTTGTGTTTTACTGTTGTCTTGGAAGTATTCTAAACTGAACAGACACTTTGTGAAAATTCCAGGTTTTGACTCACCGTTAGTTATTTTCCTGAGTCACCGATAATGAACGGTCGCACCGATGAAGAATGGTTGCAACGATGATGAACAGTCGCACCGATGATGAACTCTCGCACTGATGATGAATGGTCGCACCGATGATGAACGGTCGCACCGATGATGAATGGTCGCACCAATGATGAACGGTCGCACTGATGATGAACGATCGCACCGATGAAGAATGGTCACACTGAAGGAAACAGTCACACCGATGGCAGCTATCGATACCGATGATCAAAGGAGCTACTGATACTGATGATTAAAGGACCTACAGATACTGATGATTAAAGGGATTACTGATACTAATGATCAAAGGAGATACTGATACCTATGATCAAAGGACCTACCGATACCGTTGATCAAAGGAGCTACAGATACCGATGATCAAAGGAGCTACTGATACCGATGATCAAAGGACCTACTGATACCGATCATCAAGGGAGCTACCGATACATAAGATCAAAGGACCTACCGATACTGATGATCAAAGGAGCTACAGATACTGATGATCATGACCTACCGAAACTGATTAAGATTCAAAATGACTCACCGATCTCATGACTCACCGATAGTCATAAAAACTTTTTAAATTTCTATTAACTCATATTTAATTCCAACGGTCATATTTGATGTTTTTAATGAAATTACTGATATTTAATGATAGTTTTTGGGATGTCAGAGAACCGTACCTCATACCTATGAAATGGTAATCATTCCTATTGCCAATGCTCGTGGAATATAAGGAAGATCGAGCTGTAGTAAAAACACAAAAGAAAGAGAGGTAAAAGGGTAATTCATCCATGCACGCACATACATGTAATGAAGAACACACGAAGAACTCTCATACTCATCAAAAATAGAAATTCAAAGAAGAAGTTCAAGGGCTATAACATTTACTCATACTCGAGCTGAACACTTACGCTGGAAGTGAATGAAATAGTACCACAACACTTTGTGTTTCTACAAAAAAAAGAGAAGGACTCAAAAGAATTTATGCTGAATCAAAGGAGTCCAGAGTTGCACTGCTTATCACTAGAGCATTCTAACATCTCATATACTCTCTCTATGCGATTCATTTTTTACTTTTTCGAGTAGTGTGTGTACTATGTATAATTTTCACACACACTGGCTCATGTACTGAACTAGTGGATACTAAATCATCACACAAATATTTCCACACCTTCTTGTATCCCACTAAGGATAGTGGTAGAGTTCTAGTAGGACCTAGACAACCTGTGTTCTGTTTCTATCATTTGTTTTCCCACGTATAATTGTGGTAGAGGTCTTAGGACCTGGGTAGTCTCTTGTACTTTTGTTTACCCCAATCCAGGGTGTGGATCAAATTTATATAAATTGTTTTATAGTACTAAGTCTCAGCTTGAGACTGAACCTCTTATTTCAAAAACTATTGTGCTTATCTATTTTTGGTTATAAACTATATTGAATATTCCGCTTCTAATTACATTGAAATATTATTTGTTTTAAAGTTACTTTGATAGCTAAACTAGAAATTTTTTACTCTTATTATGAACCATTAATTTAGATTCAAATGTAAATTTAATCCCCTAATTAAATTAAACGAGACTTAATAAATCATTGAGAAACTAATTAAACATTTAAAATCTGTATAAATTCACTACAGTTTAACTAGTTTTTAAATTTGGGGGATTTTAATAGAAATAATTTTAACAGAAATTTTAATTAGAACTCAATTCACCCCCCCCCCCCCACTCTTGAGTGTCCACTCCGACCAACATTTGGTATTAGAGGATATTTTTATTAAAACATGATTTCAAATTTCTGTTAGTTCTAAATTTTATATCTGTAAATATATTTTCTAAAATCTAGTTATGGACAATAGGCTATAAGGTGATGCTACCAACATGCCACCCTTCTTTAATGGTATAAATTATGCTCAGTGGAAGCCTAAAATGAAAATTCATTTGGAAAGTATGGGGTTTGATATCTGGAATGCTATAGAAACTCAATATAAGATTCCAGAAACTGATAGAACTACTTGGGATGAAGCTACTATGAATGCATACAATAATAACTGTAAAGAAATTAATACTTTGTACTGTGATTTAGGAGATGAAGAATTCAATCGCATATCTGCTTGTACAAATGCTTAAGAAATTTGGGATACCATGGATGTTTCCCATGAGGGTACAACTAATGTCAATGAAATATGACTAAACACTTATACTATTAAATATGATAATTTTAAAATGAAGCCTGATGAACCAATTTCTGATATGTATCTCTGGTTTAATGAGATTTTCAGTACTATGAGCTCACTTGGAAAAAATTATTCCAGCGAAGGAGAAAATCATGATGATACTAAGTTGTCTGCTAGACTGATGGAGTGGAACATCTGTTTCAATTAGAGAATCATGTGATATTAGGGCTTTATCTGTGAAATAGATGATTGGTAAGTTAATTATATACAATGAAGAGCTTAAAGAAAACAAGGAAGTAGATGATGAACCAAAGATGAAGTCAGTGGCTTTTAAATCTACTGCTAAAAAAAGCAAGGATAAGGAGAATGTTCACACACTTACTGAAAGCTCAACAAGTGAAAGTTCATAATCTAATAGTGATGCTGAGATGGATCAAATATCCAGGAGGTTTAAGAAATTCTATAGGACGAATAAATTCTTCAGAAAATCAATCTACAAAAGTAAATATGACAACAATGGTCATTGGAAAAAGGATTGGAAGAAAACTAATAAGAGTGATGAGGTTGTTTGCTATGAATGTAAAATAAAATGTCACATCAAAGTTGAGTTCCAAAAATTAAAGTTCAAAAAGAAATATAACTATAAAGAAAATAAGTAAAATAAAGCTATGAAAGCTACCTCGAGTGCTTCAGAAGACACAATAAGTGAATCTGAAGCTTCTAACCCTGAAAAAATCGAGCTAAAATGTTTTTTATGACAAAAACATATTAGGTAACACTGGACCCTCTTGTTTTAAATTCATACTATTATGGAGTTGATTATGATTCTGATTTTGAATCTGAAAATATGTCTAGTGAAGAATTGTTTGAATGCTGTAATATGATAGAAGAATCATGTAATGAACCTAAGGACAAATATAATTCATTGAAGAAACAGCATTCTCTCACTGTAAATGTTAAATCTGCAATTTATGTAGAAAAAGAAAATAATTCTCAATTTATTAAGGAAAATTCTGAACTCAAATTCTCTAATGAGAAATAAAGGAAGGCTTAGAAAAATTCACAAATGGAAATGATACTCTTACTCAAATTCTAGGAAAACAAGTGGCACCAAATTATACTACTGGTTTAGGCTATCAGCCTGGACAGAGAAAATTTATTAAAACTAGATTTATTTCTAATTCCTTACATAATGGGGCTAGTTCATGTTCTGTAAATTCATATATCTCAACTAGTTACTCACATAGTTACCGATAAAATAATGTTTATCTTTAAAAATCTATTTATTTTTTAAATTATATTAAACCCAAAAGAGTAATTTGGGTGCCTAAATCTTTTCTTGCTAAACTATCTAGACCCAAGATGATCTGGGTACCAAAATCATTTTCCATATAAATCTGTTTTGTAGGAAACTTCCATAAAGACTTCTCATCTGAAGATGTGGTACTTGGACAGTGGATGTTCAGGGCATATGACTGGGGACTACTCATTCTTTAAGAGATTAATCAAAGTTGATGTAGGCCATGTTACCATTGGTGATAACTCTAAAGGAAGGGTTGTCGCCCTAGGCTAGATTGGTAACATTGATACAGTTTTAATTAGTGAAGTTTTATAGGTTGATGGACTTAAATATAATCTGTTATGTATTTCTCAGTTATTTGATTATGGTTTCAATGTTAAATTTTCCAATGATTCTTGTAATGTTTTTAACTCTTAAAATGTTTTAGTATTTTCTTCTTTGAGAAATGAAAATGTATATGCAGTTGATTTTACTTCTTTATCCAAGAAAAATGTTACTTGTTTAAATGATTTCCATAAGGAATTTTGTCTTTGGCGCAGAATATTAGGACATTGCAACATTTATTCACATAGAAAACTGACTAGGAAGAACTCAGTTAGAGACCAATCCAAACATGAATTCCCATAAGACAAAGTTTGTAATATCTGTCAAAAGGGAAAGTAACATAAAGTTTCTTTCAAGTCAAAGAAAGAAGTTTCAACTTCTCAACCTCTCAAGTTGGTTCACATGGACTTGTTTGGAACTTCTAGAGTTTCTAGCTTAAATGGGAAGCACTATGTCTACGTTTTAGTAGATGACGTTTCTAGATATACATGGGTATACATCATAGCTCACAAAAGATAAGCTTGTTCTTATTTTTTAAAATACTCCAAGTCTGTAGAGACCCTTAATGGACTGAATATTAAAACCCTAACAAGTGATCGTGTCCGTGATTTTGAAAATCATGATGTTGAGTCTTTTTGCTCACACAATGGCTATATTCACAAATTTTCTACCCCTAGGACACCTAAGTAGAATGGTGTTGTAGAAAGAAGAAATAAAACCCTTCATGAAATTGAAAGAACCATGCTCAATGAGTATGACATACCTATATATTTTTGGAATGAAGTTGTGGATACATCTTGTTATATTATCAATAGAGTCTTGATTAGACATGTTCATAAGAAGACCCCTTATGAACTGTGGAACAATAGAAAACCTAAATTTAGTTACTTCAGAGTCTTTGGTTGCAAGTTCCTTATCCTCAATACCAAGGATAATCTAGACAAGTTTTCTTCTAAGAGTGATGAAGGAGTATTTTTAGGATATTCAGTTACTAGAAAAGCCTATAGAATTTTCAATAGGAGAACCATGTGTGTGGAAGAATCTGTTCACATCAAATTTGATGAAACTGATCCACATGAACCTAAACCTTCTCTTGAAAATCATGAAGGGGATTTGTTTATTCTGAACCATAATGATAGAATCAATGAACCTATTGTAAATACAACCATTTCTGGAAATATTTTAGAATACGCTCCTAATGAACCCGAACCTAGATAAGAACCTATAATTTCAAGTCCTATATTTACTAGATCAACTAGGATTCTAATGAAACCTTTTTTTAAATGCTTTTGTTGGTCATTTTGATAGAGGAACATAGATTAGAGCTTCTTTCAGAAATCAGGTTGAACATCAAGCCTTTCATTCACAGTTAGATCCTAAAAATATCAATGATGTAATCAATGATGAATTTTGGGTAATGGCTATGCAAGAAGACTTAAATCAATTTGAAAGAAGAAACATCTAGGAATTAGTAGAAATAACTAAGGAAATCTTGACAATAGTCACTAAATGGGTTGTTATAAATAAGGTTGATGAATAAGCAAATATAGTTAGAAACAAAGCAAGGATCATTACACAAGGATATAGTCAAGAGGAAGGAATATACTATGAAGAATACTTTGCACCTGTTGCTAGATTAGAACACATTAGGATCTCACTTGCCTATGCTGCCCATCTGAACTTCATGTTATATCAAATGAATGTCAAAAGTGCATTTCTAAATGGGTTTAAAATTGAAAATGTTTTTGTTGAACAACCACTGCGATTTACAAAACCCAATTTTCAAAATCATGTTTTTAAACTTTCTAAAGAATTATAGGATTTAAAACAAGATCCAAGAGCTTGGTATGATAGACTTAAAAAATTTCATATTTCAATAGGTTTTACTAAAGGAATTGTTGATTCCACACTTTTTATTAAAATAATTTTGAAAGAAATTTTGAATGTCCAAATATATGTTGATGGTATTATTTTTGGATCTTCCAAACATTCTTTATATACTGATTTTTCAATGATTATGCAAAAGGAATTTGAAATGAGTTTAATGGGAGAACTGAAGTATTTCCTTGGATTTTAAATTTTTAAAAAGAAGGATGGTATTATTATAAATCAATGTAAATATACAAAGGATATTTTAAAACATTTTGGTTTGGATATTAATATGGTAAGTGACACACCTATGAGTACCACCTATAAGCTGGATGATGATGAAACTGGGAAACCAGTTGTTCAATCCAATTATCGAGGTATGATTGGAAGCTTACTTTACCTTTCTGCTAGTTGACCATATATTATGTTCAGTGTATGTATGTGTGCAAGATTTCAAGATAATCAAAAAGAATCTCGTTAACTTGCTGTTAATTAAATTTTTTAGTATCTTAAACACACCGTAAATTTAGGTTTGTTTTACCCAAATGGAAAATCTTTTAAATTAATGAGTTATTCAGATGCTGAATTTTCTGGTTGCATGATGGATAGAAAAATCACATCTGGAAGATGTCATTTTCTAGGTAAGTCCTTAGTATCTTGGTGTAGTAAGAAGATGAATTCTATAGCTTTGTCCACTGCCGAAGCAAAATCCATTGCTGCTGGTAGTTATTGTGCACAAATTCTGTCGATGGAACACACTATTTTGAACTATGGATAAGATTTTAAGCATGTTTCAATTAGTTGTGATAACAGTAGTGCAATTAGTATTTCTAATAATCCTGTGTCTCACTCTAGGACTAAGCACATTGATATTAGACATCACTTGTTGAGAGATCATTATCAAAAGGGTGATATTTCTCTAGAATTTATTGACTCTAAACATCAGTTGGTTGATATTTTCACTAAGAATTTATGTTATGAAAGGTTAGGCATTATTAAACAAGCGTTATGTATGATCGATATGTGAAACTAATCTATGATACCGATCTGTGAAACCGATCTGTGAAACCGATCTATGAAACTGATCTATGAAACTGATCTATAAAATTGATCTATGAAACTGATCTCTGAAACTGATCTATGCTACCAATTGAGTTGTACAGTTAGTGAAACCAGTAGTTTTTATCAAAACAATGTTGTTTTACTACATTGTTATTACTGTTTATTATTATCATAACCCTAAATGATAAAAATAATGACCTGCGGCTATTTCTAAATTACTGTTGACCTTCCATCACCCACCGAACTCTATCTTCTTTTTCAAATATGAAAACTTCTGAACTTTTCGAACCTTTCCAAACGCTCAATCCTCTGGAACCTAAAAATGGCCAAGAAAAAGTGAGAAAGAAAGGAATATGAAGGTTCCTCTCCTGTAAAATCTTCTCGTGGAGAATCTAGCAGCACAACACAAAGTTCAGTAAACCTGGAGCTAGAAAAACAGGTAGTTACTACAGAAAAGGATGTTTGTTCAGAATGGGTATTATCCAGCATGTCTGTTATGTTGAAAGTGTTGGAAATGGAAATTTGGAAAAACTGGTTCTATGATAATAACTGAATCTATTACCTGATGTTGGTGCATGAGTTCTATTTAAACATAGGTATAGTGTTGGATGGAGTAGAAGCTGCGAGACTGTATTCAAGAGTTAACGGGAAAAAGATTAATTTTTCTTCGAAGTAGTGGTCTGAATGTTTGGGAGTTCCTCACAGTGGAAGATATGATGATTACACTGGTAATATCCGTCCTACGATTGATTACATTTCTTATATTCTAGCTCTGGAAATGTTGACTGTTAAGTTTGAATCGAGAAGAATATCTACTACAGAATTGGATGGTGAGAGTAGAATTTTGTTTAAATTTATTCAGCACCAAGTCTGTCCAAGCAAAGGTGACTTTGCTTTAGTAAAGTATCAGGGTTATTTTCTTTTATTAATTTTGTTGAATGGTTAAAATATCAACCTGTTTAGATATTTTTCTAAGCATATTGCTGAGATGATAAATCCCTCAAAGAATGCTACAACTTCATTTTATTCTAAGAAAATCTATGCCATGCTGAAATTCTTGGGTTGTGTTGATGATGCAGATGAGTGAATCTCATACAATAGCTTCTGCATTAACAAGGATATCTATAAAAGGATGAAAATCAACTGGAACCCCTAGAAGAAGGCTTGGGTTGCTGATGAGGAGAAGGTGTATAACTCATTCAATCCTAATGATCATCCTAAGAGACCAAATAGGATGAGAGATCACAGTTTAAAACCTGGTGAGGAAGTGGTTTATTTTGATGAAGAAGAGGAAGTAGAAGTTCCTAAGGTAACTGGGGAGTTCAGTAAGAAGGGAACATAGGAAGAAGAAGCTAATGATAATTTGAATGCTGAAAAGGAGAATGAATCATCAATGATTAGAGGAGTGATCCTGATACAGTTAGCCCGAAGAAGAGAAAAATGGAATTTGTACCAGCTAGTCTATAATTACCCAAAGCTTGACGTACATGGATATTACATTACATTTTCGGAATAATTAATACATAACAAAAACAGACACCAAAGGACCGTAATAGTTTAGTGTCTTTGTAAACACTGAATATATTCTTCTAAACATGGTGAAAGATCTTCAACATCTCCCATAAACATCTTCCTTTTATTTTCTTACCTAAAACCTTTATTTATATTCGGGTGAAAAGAAAACATACAAATGGTGAGCTCAAATGCTCATTTAGAGTAATCATGGAGAAAATAAAACAAACCATATAAATTTTAACTTCAAAACATGAACATAATATTTAAAAATCAAAATCTTGAGCAATGACATAAAACATTGCAGTACGTAAGTCATAGATTATAATGGCTCATCAATCATGATAAAATAGCATGGGAAAAAAGAATGTAATTGTGGAAATTATTAATCCCATGTTATGATTTCTATAGTAGTCAAGGCATTGCTGCCAATACCATCTTAGTGGACAAAGTCCTTTTCTGAATCGTGTTCATTCCTCATTCCAGTCCTGTATCACAAAACCGGATTAACTTACCATTCCATCCATGATTATCTCATGAGATATAAATATTTAACCAATGCATTTGAGAGAGATATAGGTCCCACCCATCTCATAATGAAATCATTTTTACGTGTGCCACAACATAAACATAAATCAGTCATCATAACCCAAAGAATAAAATTGGTTTCTTAAACATCATCCCATCATAACATAATCCATATAAAACAAATGGATATCATTTCATCATATGAAAAGTGAAACCATTTAAATCATAGATACATTATACTTGAAACATACACATATGAAATAATGTCATCATTGATGGAAATTGGTTTTGATAAAACCCTTGAGATGAATTCATGAAGAAAATATCCTTTCTTTTGAAAATCATTTTCTTTTCAAAAAATGCCATATAATTTTAAAAGAAAAGGATTTTGTTGAAAATAATAATGAAATCTTGTAGAGGAATCTTTATGAAAATTAGGCGTTATAAAACCGTAAAAATCCATTCATGCCGTATATGTTAAAATAGACATTCTCCATGTACTTTTGTCAGAAAAGTCAAAAAGTACCACATATGGTAAACAAAAGAAAGATTTCATCCATAACAGATAGTAAAATTCAAATAGAGGTAAACATGACTTTAAAAATACATGTAATAATCTTAAAAACTTAATGAAAATCATTTTTATGGTCATTGATGAAAAATATAACCCAGTAAATACTTATGTATAATTAACCTCGAATAAAAATGAGATTGAAAAATTATCCCTTACCTTATGTCCAATTTCTTCCATATGTGTTCGAGACTCCTGTATAGTGGGTTTAAACAAATTATTAACTTGTAACAGAACTATAATAATATTTATGATATCACTTATGACTTTATATTATCCGTTCATTTGTTAATTCCATATTAAAGCAGCGTTTTGGATAAAATTGTTTCATTTATCGTCCGTGTTTTGACTTGTAATTATTAATATGATTACTTAGATCATGATTACATAATTCCATAATAAAAAACAGGATTTATATATAATATATATTTCGAATATATATATATATATAATAGATCGATAAATGGAAAGAAATACATCGTTCCTGGAGACGGTATGTCGTACGTATGCATGAACGATGTTTTCGTTTCCTTATTGAATTGAATGGAAATAAGTAGATGACATACATATATTTGTACATAAATCAAGTAGCATTATTATGTAATATATTTCATGATTACTTATTATATATACTTTATAATCATTCTTGAATTGTTAATATGGAAAATGAATCTCATCACGTCGTGGAGACGGTAATCCGTACGTATGCACTAGGGATGATATTGTTCCCATATTTATTGAATGAAATTGGAGTGGATGATATAATATATAAGGATCAGTATGATGTTATAATAATCATATATTGTTATTAATTACACCATTATACCCGTCCAAGTAAGGTGGTGGTGTAAAAACTGATTAAACCACGACGTGGAGACGGTATTTCGTATGTACGCACGCGTGGTGATTTCATTTTTCGTAGGATGGATAGAAATTGAAACAAGGTTGTTTCATATTTATAATAACATAACAGTATATAATTAATACTGATGTTATTACTTTATAATGAAACATCTATATAATAGGAAGTATATGGATAAAGAAACATGGAAGAGTCTGTAGAAGAGATTACCTCTTCCTCAACGGACCTCCTTTAAACTTCTTCTTAGGGCACTAGACATGGCCTTTTAAGAATACCACAACCTCTATTATATAACTAGAATGGTTTATAAGAGGAATTTTCAGGGGTTTTTTGAGCTTCAAGGATCAAAATGGTGTGTAGAGGAGAGGGAAGGGGTTCCCTTTTTATAAGGGAGGAGAGGGGCACTTTTGGAAACCTCAAAAATATTAATTTATAATAAATTAAAACCACACTTAAAAACATCCATAAAGACCCAAATCATAAATTAAATTAGATAGGGTTGTAATCTCATCAACCAAATAAAATTATACATCTTGGTAATTTAATTTAAACAGTATCAACTTGATTTATCATTATTTAATCTATTTATTTTTATTTGTGGTTATAAGATTCTAAATTTTAAATTGTTATAAATAATTACTTATGTGTTGTGAATTTTCCATAATTAAATAAGTTATGAAATTTTAGACTTTATAAAATTTAATTTATAATTTTTCAGTAGTTTTGTGATTTTTAAAAAATTTTATAATATTTTATTTTTATAAAATAACAATTATTTCAATTTTGACATTATTCATTTATTTTAATTTAAATAAAATCCACATAGAGGATATATTCTAAAACAAATATGTATTAGATTAATAACAAGTCAAATGTGTCTAGAAAATTATTGGAGAACATTAAATAGTTCATATATTATTTATTTTAATATTTTTAAAACCATTTATTTGGTATATCTCTTAATAAAATAATTAGTAGAACATTTTTGTATAATTATTTAATATTCTTATTTTTTTCATAAAAATTAAAAATAAAATCCTATGATGAAGATAAATCTCAGAGATTTTATAATAATAATTTTACTAGAATTTATCATCTTAAAATAACAACATGTAAATTGTTATATTTATTAAATTATGAAGGTCACAACTTTGGAATCATTTAAAATAAAATAATATAACTGTCATAATCGCCTTAATAACGATCCAAATGGTCAAATATTAGGCCACTGAATGATTAGGGTTTAAATATATACTACCAATAAGTTTTTTTCATATTTTATGGCCTTTTGATATTTATTACTATTTCAATAAAAACTGTATTATTCATTTTTTACTAAATAAATAATTTCTGCATCATTAATGTATAAGATAATAAGGTAATTAAATAACTCTTAAAATTTACAAATAAATTACAATGATAAAGAAAAAAAATTTAGATTTTAAATTAGTACTTATAACCAAATTTATATTTTGTATAACCTTATATTAAAAATACATTAATTATTAAAGTTTGAGTGAGACATATTTCACTTTCTTTTAAATAAAATAAACTAAAGGTCATAATCAAATACAAGTGGATTCCAATGGATTCAATTATAACCCACCTATGATTTAGGGAAAAATATAATCATATAATTATATTAATACAAGTGTAAGGGTAATTTTATAACATTATATTTACCCTTAATTACTCGATTTACCTTTAACTATGGTAAATGAAATTTACCGTAGTTACTATTCATAATGCCTAAAAATAAAAAGTAGCTAATTAACATAATTTGGACCTACTGATTCCGAATATGGAATCCATTTTTCTTAATTCAATTCAACGAATTTGCATAAATTAATTTAAAATTAATCCTGTTGTTAAGAAAATGAGTTTTAAAGGTTAAAACATTGCAAAACATTGAAATGATTTTACCTGTGAATTTAATGTAATATCAATACTAATGACATAAGTTATATTAAATGGTAATAATATATTATATATATACTTGAAAACCAATCAATATTATAATTTAACCATATAAATTATTATGATGAATAAAGTTGTTTTTAATTAAAATATATCATGTTTTTACTATTCATTAAAATATAAAAGTTATCAGAATAATATGAAAAATTTATCCAAAGTAAATTTTTATATCATGAATCCAAAGATGAATTATATTTTGTCAAATTGAACTTATAAACATGTCAAAAACTAGATTTAGAGGGGGTGTGCCATCAAAAGGTGGAAAAATAACATTTTTTAAAAATACTTATTTTACCCAAAAAAATTATTTTGTTCTTATTCCATGTCCTAGAAAATGTGTAAGATGAATAATAATGTTATAAAATTCAAAATTTAGTTTATACTATTCATAACGTCTAGTTCATAATAATATTATAATAATATATCATTGTTTAGTGAAACCCGATATTGCATACAACACACGCAATCAAGGAAGGTAGCGACTGCGTGTAATGAAATCCAAGTCAGAGTTGCATGTAGTGCAAGACTATTTTGTTGTTGGATATAAAAAAATCCAACCATATTTCATTTATACATTGAATATATATATATATACTCAATGTTGTGTAGAATAACTACTATCAAACAAACATTAACATTTTGTGTAACACGGTCCAAGATTAGAGTTGCGTATACTGCAAGTTAATATGGTGTTGCATATAGTGCAAGATAATAGAAGAATATATCTTATAAAATCTCGGTTTGTTACATTCTACCCCCCTTAAAATGAATTTCTCCCTCAAAATTCATCGGGGTTACAAATGGTTTTTTACATGATAGTTTCTTTCATAGAAACCCACATCGTAAAAAGGAATACCAAAACTTATCTTTAAAAACGAAAGTATGAAATGTAACGGTTACCCAAATTAACTAATCACTGGGTTTCCACATAGGAGAACATAGGTGAAAATATGGAAATGGAAGATAAATCTAATCATCAAATTCTGATGGAGATTGGTAGAGATCATGGATATGAAAAATCTAACAATCACACAGCCATAGATTTGTGATGATCTAAGGTACCATCTGATTCATCATATATAAGAGCACTAGGACAACAATTTTGGTTTTCAAGATCATTTCCCTAAAGTTAATGAATTAAAATAAATACATACATGATTTGGGTACAATCTCACTGTTGTTTCTACCTTGAACAATTTCCACTTCATCTTTTTATGAAATGAAGTTGAATTTGTTATTCGTGATGTGTTAGCAGATCATGTGATAGAATTATGGGTCATTCCATATGTCTCAAATAAAATGTTAGAAAAAGTTATCAAATATACATAAGTCCATCAATGGTGAGTTTAATCGTATATGATACAAAAAATTGAATTATACTTCATCAATCATACTGCTCAATAAAATAAAACTAGTTTATACTAACCAGAGACTTTCTATAGGACAGTGGTGGGAGATAAAGGCATGTCACACTTCCATTGTGGGTTCGATTCCCGCAAATTTGTCTAACACGATGGGTTTTCTCCCATCCTACAGGCTGTCCTTTTTCTAAAACTATACTATTATAACATCCCATCAATAATATTGAAAAAGGGTTCTAGCCTTAATCAATACTAACTTTTTTCCAATATAATCCATTCCAATCATTTGGCTTATCCAAAATATTCGGTCCAAACTAATAGTATAAAGAAAACAATTACTAGAAATTTCATCAACAAAGCATGTGAATACCATCATTTATCCCCCATATATCATACGATATATCTTGATGGTCAAATTACAGTCATGTGAATACATTAATCATGTATTCTATTGAAAAATGAGTACACATTGATCCTTAGTGAAAACATGAATGCTCTCAAAAGTTAATTCATTCCTCATACCAAAATCAAAAAAATTCTATATACTCAAACCATGATATCACATTGTAATTATACCAGTCATGAGCTCATTAATACTTTAACAAATCTAATTATATCCTTATTCTTTCATTATGCACATATCATCTACTTTCCAAAAATATTTGAACAACCATTCTTGGTTACCAGTACCATTCATCATATACTTTTAAAAACTCAAGGAAAGACAACAGTGTAACAAACATTAGAAGATTCTTTTTTCCATAATACTATTAAATTACCTATACAACATAACTCTTAATAAACATACAATCATTTCACTACCTTCTTAAACTATTGACCGAGCTTAAAAAATTTATTTATCTCACATATCATTTGTATTCTCTTCATCATCATCAACATAAATATTACCCATATGACCATGATGATTCTCTTCATAAGACATTCCCTTAGGGCATTGGTTTTCATAATTCCCATACATTCCACATTTAAAACATTTAATCATTGTTGAGGTCGTAGCAATACCATTATCCTTGTCCACGGTGTTAGCTAAACCTTTTTCTTTTTCACTTACTGGCATTATTTCCTTATTTTCCACGCCCAAAGAATCTTCAAGTTCCTTTGAAACATTGTCCTTGATGCCTCCTCCCACATGATTTACATGGGAGAAATTTAACTTTCTTTCCTCTATTATCATAATTAAACTCTATCGTTCTCTTATTAGTCGTGTCAAGAAACTTACCAAAGTTGATATTATTGATCATGTTATGAGATTGCTGATCATGCATAATAACGATGATTGGAATTCCATATCCCATTTCATTTGGTTGCTCATGAAGAATATCATTCCATTGTCCATTATATCCTTCATTATCACGAATCTTCCTGTTTCCAGCCATTTTCTAAAACCCAAAAAGAATAGTGTGAGAGGAAAAAATCATGCAAGTAAAACAACGTAATAAAGGGGTTTTACCTTCAAAATCTAACACCTTAGGTTTAATTTTATATTCGTTATCATAATTCTAGGACTATAAATGATAATTATACTTAACCTTAGAGACATCCCTAGATATACATTATAAATATCTCTAGGGGTCTCACTAAAGTTTCCGCATCCTAGTTTTCAAAGGTTAACTAAACCTTTCGTCTGATACCAACTGTAACGAACCAAATCTTGAGGTACATGGACATTACATTACTTTTTCAGAATACTTAATACATAAAAAAACTGACACAAAAGGACCATAATAGTTTAGTGTCTTTTGAAACTCTGAATATAATCTTCTAATCTTGGTGAAAGATCTTTAACATCTCCCATAAAGATCATCCTTTTATATTCATACATAAAACCATTATTTATATCTTGGGGAAAAGAAAACATACAAAGGGTGAGCTCAAATGCTCAGTAAGGGTAATCATGGAGAAAATAAAACAAATCGTATACATTTGAACTTCAAAACATGAACATAATATTTAAACATCAAAATCTTGAGCAATGACATAAAACATGGAAGTACGTAAGGCATAGATCATAATGGATCATCAATCATGATAAAATAGCATGGGAATAAATCATGTAATTATGGAAACCATTAAGCACATGTTATGATTTCCATAGTAGTCAAGGCATTGTTCCCAAGACCATCTTAGTGGACAATGTCCCTTTCTAAATCGAGTTCACACCTCGTTCCAGTCCTGTATCACTGAACCGGATTAACATACCATTCCAGCAATGTCTATCTCATGAGATATAAATCTTTACCCAATGCATTGGAGAGATATATAGGTCCCACCCATCTCATAATTAGATCATTATTACGTGTGCCACAACATAAACATAAATCATTCATTATAACCCAAAGAATAAAATGGGTTTCATAAACATCATCCCATCATAACATAATCCATATAAACCCAATGGATATCATTTCATCAAAAGAAATGTGAAACCATGTAAATCATAGAGACATTATACATGAATCATACACATATTAAATAATGTCATCAAAGAAGGAAATTGGTTTTGATAAAACCCTTGAAATGAATTCTTGAGGAAAATATACTTTCTTTTCAAAATCAAATTCCTTTCAAAAAATTCCATGTAATTTTAAAAGAAAAGGATTTTGTTGAAAATAATAATTAAATATTGTATATTAATATTTATGAAAATTATGCATTATAAAACCGTAAAAATCCATTCATGTTGTATACGTTAAAAAAAAGTTCTCCTCGTACTTTTGTCAGAAAAGTGAAAAAGTACCACGGATAGTAAGTAAAAAAAAGATTCCATCCATAACACAATGTAAAAGTCAAAGAGGGGTAAACATGAATTTAAACATACATGTAATAATATTAAAAAATTTATGACATTTTTTTATTGTCATGGAAGAAAAATATAACCCCAGTAAATACTTATGTATAAGTAATCTCGAATAAAAATGAGATTGAAAAATTATCCCTTACCTTAAGTACAATTTCTTACGTATGTGTCCAAGACTCCTGTATTGTAGGTTTAAACATATTATTAACTTGTAACAGAACTATAATAATATTTATGACATCAATTTCAACTTTATATTATCCGTTAATTTGTCAATTCCATGTTAAAGAAGCGTTTTGGGTAAAATTATTTCATTTATCGTCTGTGTTTTGACTTGTAATTATTAATATGATTACTTAGATCATGATTACTTAATTACATGTTATAAAACATGATTTATATATAATATATATTCATAATATATATTTATATATATATATAATATCGATAAATTGAAAGAAATTTACCGTTCATGTAGACGGTAGGCCGTACGTACGCATGAACGCTGTTTTCGTTTCCTTATTGAATTGAATGGAATTAAGTAGATGACATACATATATATATACATAAATCCAGAAGAATTATTATTTCATATATTTCATGATTATTTATTATATATACTTTATAATCATTCTTGAATTGTTAACATGCAAAATGAATCTCGTCGTGTCGTGGAGACGGTAATCCGTACGTACGCACGAGCGATGATATCGTTCCCTTATTTATTGAATGAAATTGGAGTGGATGATATAATATCATAGGATCAGTATGATTTTATAATAATTATATATATTTATTATTTACACCATTATACCCATCCAAGTAATGTGGTGGTGGAAAAACTGATTACAACACGGCGTAGAGACGGTATTCCGTACGTACGTACGCGTGACGATTTCGTTTTCCATAGGATGGATAGAATGTGAAATAGGTTTGTTTCATATTTATAATAACATATCAGTATATAAGTAATACTTATTTTATTACTTTATAATGAAACAACTAAATAAGAGGAAGTATAAGGAGAATGAAACTTGAAAGAGTCGGTAGAAGAGATTACCTCTTCCTCGACGGACCTCCTTTCAACTTCTTCTTAGGGAACTAGAGTTGGACTTTTGAGAAGACTAGAACCTCTATTATATAACTAGAGAAGTTAATAAGAAGAATTGGTAGGGTTTTTCTGAGCTTCAAGACTCAAAATGGTGTGCATAGGAGAGGGAAGGGGTGCCCTTTTTATAAGGGAGGAGAGGGGCACTTTTGGAGACCTCAAATATATAAATTTATAAAAAATTCAAACACAACATAAAAACATCCAAAATGACCCAAATCCGAAATTAAATTATATAGGGTTGTAATCTATTCAACCAATAAAATTTATACCTGATGGTAATTTATTTTAAACATTATCAACTTGATTTATCCTTATTTAATCTATTTAATTTTATTTGTCATTATAAGATTATAAATTTTAAATTATTATAAATAATTACTTATGTGTTTTTTATTGTTTATAATTGGATTATTTATGAAATTTTAGACCATATAAATTTCAATTTATAATTTTTAAATATTTTTTTAATTTTTAGACAATTTTATAATATGTTATTTTTATAAAATAACAATTGTGTCAATTTTGAAAATATTCATTTATTTTAATTTAAATAAAATACAGACAGAAGATATATTCTAACCAAAATATTTAATAGATTCTTATCATGTCAAATTTGTCTTGAAAATTCCTGGAGAACATTAAATAGTTTATATAATATTTATTTTAATATTTTTAAAACCATTTATTTGGTATATCTAATAATAAAATAATTAGTACAACATTTTTTGTATAATTATTTAATATAATTATTTATTTCATAAAAATTAAAAATAAAATCCTATGATGAAGATAAATATCAATTATTTTATAATAACAATTTTACTCGAATTTATCATCTTAAAATAACAACATGTAAATTGTTATATTTATTAAATTATGAAGGTGACAACTTTGGAATCATTTAAAGAAAAATAATATAAGTTTTATAATCGCCTTAATAAGGATCCAAATAGTAAAAAAATCGTCCATTAGATTATTAGGGTTAATATATACACTACCAATAAGTTTTGTTCAGATTTTAGGCCCTTTTGATATGTTTTATTATTTCAATCAATACTATATTATTGATTTTTCTCAAAATAAATAATTTCTGCATCATTAATGTATAAGATAATAAGGTAATTTAATAACTCTCAAAAATTACAAATAAATTACCATGATAAAGAAAAAAAGTATCTTTAAAATGAGTATTTATAACCGAATTAATATTTTATATAACCTTATATTAAAAATACTTTAATTATTAAAGTTTGAGTGAGACATATTTCACTTTCCTTTGAAGAAAATAAACTAAAGGTCATAGTCAAATACAAGTGGGTTCCATTAGATTCAATTTCGACCCAAGTATGATTTCGGAAAAAATATAATCATTCAATTATATTAAGACAAGTGTTATTTTAACTTTATAATATTATATTTACTCCTAATTACCCGATTTACCTTTAACTATAGTAAATAAAATTTACCGTAGTTATTATTCATAATGACTAAAAATAAAAATTACCTTATTAACATAATTTGGACCTACTGATTCCAAATATAGAATCCATGTTTCCTAATTCAAATCACATAAGTTGATGAAATTAATTTAAAATGAATCCCATTGTTAAGAAAACACGTTTTAAAAGTTTCAACATTGCAAAAGATTAAAATGATTTTGCCTATGAATTCACTGTAAAATCAATGATAATGACATATTTTATATTAAAATTTAAAAATATATTCTATTTATACTTTAGAACCATTAAATATTATAATTTAACAATATAAATTATTATGATGAAAAAATTTGTTTTTAATTAAAATATAGCATGTTTTTACTAATCATTAAAATATGAAAGTTATCAGAATAATATGAAAATTTTATCCAAAGAAAATTTTTATATCCTAATTCCAAAAAAGAATTTTATTTTTTCAAATTGAACTTATAAACATGTCAAAAAATATATTTAAAGTGGGTGCACCATCAAAAGGTGACAAAACTACATTTTTTAAAAAATACTTATTTTACCCGAAAAATTTATTTTGTTCTTATACCATGTCCTAGAAAATGTGTAAGATGAATAATAATGTTATAAAATTAAAGATTTATTTTATACTATTCATAATGGCTAGTTCATAATAATATTAAAATAATATATCATTGTTTAGTTAAACCCGATATTGCGTACAACACACGCTATTGAGAAGGTCGTGATTGCGTGTAATGTAATCCAAGTCAGGGTTGCGTGTAGTCCAAGACTCCTTTGTTGTTGTGTGTAACAAAATCCAACCATATTTTATTTATAAATTGAATATATATATATATATATACTCAATGTTGCGTAGAATAACTACTATTAAACAATCTTGAAAGTGTGTGTAACACGATCCAAGATTTGTGTTGCGTATACTGAAAGCTAATACGATGTTGCATATAGTGTAAGATAATAGAAGAATATATCTTATAAAATATTGGTTTGTTACATAGTCCTCCTCTCAACTTACTAGAGATTGAACCTCTTTTAGGTGATGGAGAAGAAGAAGCTGAGACTAAAGAATCAAACCCTGAGTAATATGAATCCAGTAGTACAGATAGATCAAGTGAGAAATTAGTTAATAATGATGATGATGAAGGCAATGATGGTGATGAGGATGATGCTGATGCTGGTGGTGATAGTGATGGTTGTACTAGTGATGGTGATATTGGTGATGATGATGATGTTGATTCTCGACCTATAGAAGGTCATAATGTAATCCAAGATGATCCTCGACCCCAACCAACTGAGTAAGAAAATGTCCTTGAGGCTGAAAGGATAGAACAATTAGAGATTGATGTGAATGAAGAAGTCTCTCTTAAAATTTATAGAAGAGATAGTTTTGTGAAACCTCTATATCCTTCATTCCAAGATGCATGGGAAGAACACCCAGGTCTTGCATTTTGGGGTTTAGATTATCCATAGGAAGAAGATGTCGAAGTGTATGTTACAGGAGAAAGTGATTCAGTTAAGACTCAATTAGATTCTGAGTTTATGCAAAGAGCAGAAGACGGACCAGGTCATTCAGGTTCTCAATCCAGACCTGATCCTTCAATGTCTCAAGAAACACCTGGTCCTACAGTTTCTCAATGTGATTTGGATAGATTTAAGGTTTAATTGGTTCAAGAAGATAGAGAGACTATGAAAGATGAGTTATCTCATGTTCCTACTTTTGTTCCTGTGTCATTATCTGAAGCTGCTATGGATGATTTGGATCAAAGAGTGGTAAACCTTATCAAGCCATGAACTGTGCAATACCAGTGAATTGATTGGAATGCACATTACCTCTTTGAATCAAACACTCACAGATTTAGGTAGTAATCTAGTGTCCTTGTTAGATGAGTTCGGAGCAACCATCTCTGCTATGATGGATGTGTTAAGAAATATGATAGAACATCTGAAGAAGGAAAATTTGATAAAGTTGAAAGCTGAAATCACCTATGTCGTTGCTCAGGATATTTCTTCAAATGTGACCGAGATTACTGGTCATGAGATTAATGCTTTAAAGGATGTTATTAAGGATGAGGTGGCAACTCTTGGAAAAATTTTGGATTTAGATTCTTTGAAAAAGATGAAAAAACACAGTTATAATATTCACAAAATGGTGTAGTTGTATTAACCTGATGCTACCAAGGCTCAGAAATATATTAAATAGAAACTAGATCACTACTTCTCTAAGATTTATACCAATCATGAGTTGAACCATCAGTTCAAGGTTTTGGCTAAAAATTTGTGGTTTCCTCCGGTTAATCAGGCTTTCAAGGCTCAAGTTCAACAGCTGAAGTATTTTACTCCTACTTTGGAAAGTTTCATGCAGAACAAAGATGACTTTGAAAAGGCTATGAAGTACAGTGGAGAAGTAATTCATGATTTTATCCATCTTCTCAAACCTTACTTTCATATACAAGCGAGGGTTATTGTTTTTCATAATTCTGAGTCTCTTAATCCATCAGATGTTGCTCCTGATCAGTTATCTGTCTCTCAAGCTCTATAAAATATCCAAACATTCATTCAACAACATCCTTCATAAGTATCTCATGCTCCTCAGAAGAGACTTTGTAACCCACTATTCATCTAGCCAGAGTTGTCCTGCCTCTTCTCTCCATCCGACCAGATCAACCATCTACAAAGCCTCCTTCTGGACCATCTATTCCACCAACTGCCAAAGGAAAAGCTCCATTACACCCAAAGAAATAGTTGTGTCTATCCATTTTGGATTGGGTGTCTCTTTCATGTCCATTATAACTTTGTATCTTGTTCTTGTACTCTTTTTCAACTATTATTTCAGTGGCCTCTTATTCTTGCTTCTCCTCCTTCTCTTTTCTTTTTGATAATCCCAAAGGGGGCAAAAACATGACTATGAATAAGGTGGATAAATCCTGAATATTCATATAGGGTGAACTGAATACAAATATGAGCCCTTGATTCACTGTTTACTACATTAATTCATATAAAAAGGGGGAGAAATGCTGACTATATATCTAAGTGGGAGAAATGATGAAAGGGGAATAATGAATCGTATTATCTGATTTATATTAGATGGGGAGAATGAATTATGCAATTATAACCTTATATTATTTTTTGGAATATTTTTTATATAAGGGAAGCATACTGAATGTTATCTCTTCCTTTATGCAGTTGATTTGTGATCATCAAAAAGGGGTAGATTGTTGACCTCTCTGTGAGAGGGCTATTTTAATAATCCCAAATCATTATTTATTATTTTTTTTAATTTTTCTAAATGTGTTTATATTTTTTTAAATGATGTCTACATATGTTTATCTATGTTAATTTATGTTTTACTATTGACCTAGAAGTATTCTGGACTGAACAGAAACTTAGTGAAAATTCCATGTTTTGACTCACCGTATGTTATTTTCTTGATTCGCCGATGATGAATGGTCACAATGATGATGAACGGTCGCACCGATGATGAATGGTCGCACTGATGATGAACGGTCACACCGTTGATGAATGGTCGCACCGATGATTAATGGTCACACTGATGATGAACGGTTGCACTGATGATGAACGGTGGCACCGATGATGAACGGTCGCACTGATGGCAACGGTCACACCGATGGAAGCTACCGATACTGATGATCAAAGGAGCTACCAATATCAATGATCAAAGGACCTACCAATACCGATGATCAAAGGACCTATCGATACTGAAGATCAAATGAGCTATAGATACTGTTGATCAAAGGACCTATTGATACCAATGATCAAAGGAGCTACTGATACTGATGATCAAAGGAGCTACCGATACTGATGATCAAAGGACCTACCGATACCGATGATCAAAGGAGCTATAGATACCGATGATCATGACCTACCGAAACTGATGTACATTCAAAATGACTCACCAATCTCATGACTCATCGATAGTCATAAAAACTTTTTGATTTTCTATTAACTCATATTTAATCCCAACAGTCATATTTTATGTTTTAAATGAAATTAATGATATTTAATGTTAGTTTTTGGCATGTCAGGGAACTGTACCTCGTACATATGAAAAGGTAATCATCCCTATTACGGGAGCTCATGGAATATAAGGAATATTGAGCTGCAGTAAAAACACACAAGAAAGAGAGGAAAACGGAATTCTTCCAGGCATGCACATACATGAAAAGAAGAACACACGAAGAACTCCCATACTCATCAACAACATAAATTCAAACAAGAAGTTCAAGGGCTATAACGTTTACTCATACTCGAGCTGAACACTTACACTAGAAGTGAAAGAAGGAGAACCACAACACTCTGTGTTTCTACACAAAAACCAGAGAAGGGCTCAGAAGAAATTCTGCTGAATCGAAGGAGTCTAGAGCTCAACTACTTCTCACTAGAGCATTCTAAACTATCATATACTCTCTCTAAGTGATTAATTATTTACTTTTTGAGTATTGTGGTTAAATTTTTATAATTTACACACAAACTAACTCCTATGCTGAACTGGAGGATAATAAATCCTCACACAAATCTTTCCACACTTTCTTGTATCCCACTAAGGAAAGTGGTAGGGGTCATGTAGGACCTGGACAACCTATGTGTTTTTGCTATCGTTTCTTTTCACACGAATAACTGTGGTAGAGGTCTTATAACCTGGAAAGTCTCGTGTACTATTGTTTACCCCGTTCCAGGGTGTAGATCAAATTTATATAAATTGTTTACGATGACTATGTCTCGTCTTGAGATTGAACCACTTGTTTCAAAAACTATTGTGATTATCTATTATCGTTATAAACTATATTGAATATTCCAGTTCTAATTTATTTGAAATACTATTTGTTTTAAATATACTTTGATAGCTAAACTAGCAAGTGTTTATACTTATTGTGAACCAGTCAGTTTGTTTCAAAACACAATTTAATCCCCTGATTTATTTAACTGGGACGAAATCAATCTTTGAGAAACTAATTGAACACATACAATCTATATAAATTCTCTACAGTTTAACTTGTTTTTAAATTTGGGTAATTTTAATAGAAATATTTTTAATAGAAATTTCAATTGTAACTCAATTCACCCCCCCCCCCTCTTGAGTGTCCACTCCAACCAACAATGTCTCAATGGGTTGTAAATTGAGGCAAGATCCCTTATAAAAATCAAAGCATTAGATTAAGGATAAATCATTGAAATAATTATATATTTGAAAAAATAAACCCAATATAATTTTATATTAAGTGTAAAATAATCAGAGTTCATTCACACACATTTTTCGAAAAACAAAACCAATGACATTGATATTTAACTCAACTGAAGGATATTGAGTTCTGATTTCACTTACAATGTTTTTATAAATGATGTAATTATTTATAATGGGGTGATTATATGTTGAAATAATATATCCACACAAAAGGTAATTGGAATTTGAAACATAAATAAATAAATAGTGATTCCCCACATAATCTTCGCATAATATAATACATGAAGTATGGATAAAACACAATGACTGGAAATTGAGTTTAGAAATTACCTTACAAAGATCATTCTGTCAATAAAATTAATAATTTATGTGAATTAAAAATAAGTACCTTTAAATAAATGATAAATAAAAAATAGTAAATAAAAATTTATTTCTCACATAATCATTGCATGACAAAATCAGGAAGTATAAGATTAACCGAAAGAATTGAAATTGGGTTATGATGATCCCTTACCATGAATCTGACGTATCCCGTTCATTCATAAATTTCATGAATATTAAATTTAGGTTAATTTATAATTTCTTTAGAACCTTTTGATATTATTTCATTCATTTTTTATAAATTATTACATTGTTATATCAAGTAGTTAATTATTTGAGTTCATAGCAGATGTCTTGTTGATGTTCGGTAATTGAGTCAAAAATCAACTTGTTTTGATTTAAATTGTCCATGTGGTCCTAATTCCATCATATAAAAAATATTATTAATGTTTTATATGTAATATATATATATATCCATTGTATATGCATTTATAATAGTCCATAACATATTGAGATAATAAATGAAAGGAATTTTTCATGGAGACGGTAGGTCATACATACTCTTGAACGATACTTTCATTTCTATGTCATATTAATAGAATCAAAATTAAATGATACCTATTCATGTTATAATCATAGTATAATATCTATGTTATATATGTCACATATGGTAATTCATTCTATTCTTTATACATTCCATGTATGCCATGAACAAGTCATATAACTTTGAGGGGGCGGTAGTCCGCCCATCCTCAAATAAAATTATCGTATTTACGTATTATGGAAATCATAAAGGTATGTTGTAAATAAAAATTACAGTTTAATAGTGTAAAATTAAATGTAAATATATCATATATAAATATTTTTCAATAATAATGGTCATCATGAGAGCGGAATAATAAAATTGATCAATTATCGTTTTGGGAGGGAGTAGTTTCTCGTACACAAAAATAGTATGTTTGCATCCATTAGATATAGGTGTTTGTAAGTTTAGTTCTAATAAATTTCATAAGAACAACATATTATATTGAGTATTACAGTTTTTTAATGTAATCATAGAATAAGAAATGCATTGGGAGTGAAGAAGGAAAATAGAGGAAAGCAGCATTAGAGAAGTTATTACATCCAAATCGGGTAATATATTTTTATTTGAACCAAAAGGATTTCATTAATTGATTTATATCCAAGTTAAGTATTCTAGGATAAATAGAAATATGTTTATAGATAATTTTTTAAGAATTTGGGCAAGCCCATGGGCTATAGAGGTGTGATTAATTGGGCAGAGGTTGTTTCCGTTTATAAGAGGGAGGAATGTCACTTTAGGAATGTCATGAAATATTATTTTATTAAAAAAAATCAATTTTCAGTTTCTAATGTTACCAAAGTAATTTATTTCAAAAATATTATTATTTTTTCAGTATCACCATCACCCAATTAAAAGTATACATGTTTGAAATATTTTTAACCCTTATATTTTTGGTTTTTTCCTTTATTTTTCCCATTTTAGTCTTACCATGATATTTTATTATTTAGACTATTTGGGTTAATTTAATTACCATAACATGTAAAAATACCCAAAATAAGATCAATTAATGACATATTTGGAATTATCCTAATTTTTTTCAAATATTAGATTTTAATGAATTTTAGAACATTTAATTAACAATTTTATATTTTAAGTTATGAATTATATCAATCTTGACACTATTTATACATGATTTTTTTTTGAAAATTAATAACTATATTACTTTGAAAAAAATAAACTAACACAATCATAACATGTCATATTAATTAAAGAAATTCTAGAATGTCTTATATTATGTCATGTAATATTTATTTTAAAATTTATAATAAAATTTATTGATATTTTTTTTTTAAAAACAATTACTATATCATTGTTTTGTCAATACAATTGGTAACTAATTAATCTATAAAATTAATAATAAATTCCAATTATGTAGATAATATCATTATATTTATAGAGACTATATATGATCTATGTTTCGTCATTTTTATCTCTACATTAAAATTATTATACTTATAAGAGATAAGTTAGTGATATGTTGTGACTTTATTTTGTTTTAATAGTAATTACATCACTATCAAGGAAAAATTCCCATTAAATGAATCCATTCTGATCCTTATATGATATGGGTCTAGTTTTATTCATCCAATCTTTTTTTAGGTAGATTTTAGTTTCCTTATCATATTATTCGTTATCAAAATTTACCTAATTTTTCTTTGTCTATATTAAATAAAAATTACCAATGTTAATATTCATAATATCAAAAAATTAAATGTACATACTAACCAACCTATGCTTCCATATATGGAATCCATTTTTTAAAATTCAAATCGCATCTGTTGAAGTAAAGAATTTAAAATTTACTCACTTTGTCAAAATTTTAAAAAGGGTTTTCAAAAAGTAATAACCATGAAAAGAAAGATGTTCATTTAAATCTAATGTCAATGTGAAAATTACATATAATTAAAAAATTTGGATTAAATGATAAAAAATTAATCCCAATACTCATAAAAACCATTTAAAATGATAATCTAACTATACATATAATTTAAAAGAAAAGGCATTTTTGATATAAAATGTGGTATTTTTTACTATTCATTTAAAAATGAACATTATCCGAATATTAAATTAAAATATCAAAAGTAACTTTTATGTCCCTATTCTATAGAATAAGTTTGTTTCTTGAATAGGAAATATAAAATTGACAATAACTAGACATAAAATGTGGTGTCCATTAAATGTCAGTAAAATTACCATTAAAATATATTAGTGTATTTCATGCTTAAAATTAGATTCATTCTCATTTTAAGCCTCTAATATTTATTGGATAAATGTAAAAACCATTAAAAAATTATTTAATCATACCTTATTTAGATTAATTTATTCCCACCAATACAACATACATTCTTTAACTACCATTTAAATTAATAATTATATTATTTTATTTTTTGTAAAACTCAATGTTGTGTACAACGTAAGATTTCAAAGAAACTCATTCTATTGTATCTATTAAGCTATCACAATAATCATCATGTTTCATGTAAAATTAATGACATATTATAAATATTAATATAAATAAAAATATATTATTATATAAATACTTTATTAGATACATCATTCCCTCATTTTGAAAATTAAGCCCTCATAATTTTAAAATATTGCATGGAAACATCATTGAAAATCCTACATCGTAAAAATAATCAAGAAAAATATGACGTTTAAAGAAATTAACAGTAGTTCAATGGTCAAAAAATTTTAAACATACAAGTATTACATGTAGTAAAACATGGATATGGGATAAAAAACTAACCATAATGTTTCGACGGAGAGTGATAGGAAACATGAAATTGGAAATGTTAAAAATCATAAAGCCAAAAAGTTATTTTGGGTTAAATAGTCATTGATTTTCCAGATGAAAAAGGAAATAAACAATGTTTTTTATGGTCCTGCTAATAATGGGGAAGAATTTATTTTTGACATTAGCTAAGAACATAAAGAAATATATGTACTTAACAAAAAGTGTTTCATGCTTTATTAAATATCTACCACAAACTAATATTTTCTCTAAATGATGAGTATTCAAGAAGTCTTTGTCACACCTAAAGATCAAGAATAAAAGTCAATAGAATCACAAAATACAAAAAATATTAACTATTTATTCATCATATATAAATCATTAACCATGACCAAAATGTACAAAATAATGTAAGATAAATCTCCAAAACAATAATATTTAAAAGAAAAATATACAACTTTTAATCTCTAAAATTAAATATTTAATATCCAACGTCCAAAATATTTCATTAAACAAATATCATTCCTCATAATTCCAAAAATAATAAAAACAATTATTGAAACCCAAAATTTATAATGATTTGATCACATGTAGTTTTAGGATATGTTTTATAATTTATCTCCAAATAACAATAACTACTCTTAAAGACTCATACTTAAAAGTAATTATCATACACCCATGATCTCCCTGACAGGGTAAACATTTAAATAAATAACCCAAGTCTGGGTATTATGCCCTTTTCACATATAACTCAATGATATATATGGAAATGAGTAAACCACCTACATCGTTGTTGTACGATCAATATAGTTGAACCGATTTCTTTTAGTCGACATTGAACCACGTAGATCTACAAAAAATGACAAAAAAATCTCAACCTTGAATATCTCAAGAGAGAAGAAAAATCAATACGATAGGCTCTAGAGTAATAAATTACTCAACGATGATGTCCCAACGTAATTGAAAATGATTGATTCAGAGCATAGACGACCGATCGGGGGCTCGAAGAAGAATCGGTGATCTTTGGTCACTCATGGAAGAGACATCACTAAAAGAAGATAGTTCATTCGATTAGACCTATCCCCGGTCTGATATAATAATTGGAAATAAAAATAAATTGATTGTTCAATGAGGATGCATGGAATGTATATACTTTTACTGTTCCCCATCATAGGCGGTCACCAGGTCACCTCACATGTCCATGTTCAAAGCCATTACACGACTAGTATAGAGCTACCCGTGACAAACTCGTACATAGAGTGTACTACTAAGTACACGGTGTGTACTACTAAGTACCCGACATGTACTCCTAATATTTCCAGAATCTCCACTTTTTCTCAAAAACACAAAAAATATAGATCAATATCTAAAATGAAATTATGGGTTCTTTTAAACTTCCCCCTTAAATAAATTTTCCATGAATATCCCTTTAAATGGTAGCAAAGAAGAAGTAGAAGAAGGAGAAGAATAATCCCCGAATAGCTTCGGCCACTACTATTTCACATCAGTCCCCCTCTCTCATGTCTCATCATGTACTCACCCATCCTTTCATGACACCAATACCAAAGGAAAATAATAGCCAAATAGAACAATCGTGATGTGACCAACTATTTTGATAGTATTCTCTTCAATCGATGCATCTACCTCTAACTCGATATCCTCAGGTTGAAAAACATTATATAGGTCTGAGAAGTAATTCCATATCTATGAAAGGTGGGAGATGTCATGCATATCCCAGTACCTCTGAGATATCTGCAACTAATATGCAACCGGATTGACTCTCTCCAAAACCTCAAACGACCTAACATATCTTGGTGAAATCTTACCATGTCTCATAATCCCCATATGTCTCATCCTCGACATGACACATAGGAAAACCCGATACCAGACCTCAAATTCCAGATGTCGTCTCCATCTATAAGCATAAAACATCGGTCATGACTGTTCAATATCCATCCTCTCCAGAATCAAATCTACTTTCTCGATGGTCTCCGGGACAAGACGAGGTCCCAACATAGATGCCTCTCCAACTTCTACCCAACAATGGGGTGATCGTCATGGGATACCGTACAAAGTCTCATAAGGTGTTATCTAATTAGTTTCGTGAAAAATATTATTGTAGGAAAACTCCACTAGATGTATGTGCTTCTCCCAAGAACCTCCAAAATCTTGGACGCATGCTCGTAGCAAGTCTTCCAACACCTGAATCGTATGCTCAGACTGGACATCTGTATGGGGATGGTATGATGTACTCATAAGTACATATGAACCCAAATCCCTATAAACGCCCTTTTAGACCAGAGATGTAAAATGGGTGCATTTGTCTATATTGATGGAGTGTAAAACCCCATGTAATAATATAATCTCCCAGATGTACAACCTTCTATGATCATTAACATGGAAGATCTCTCTAATTGGAAATAAGTGTGAAACCTTCATGAGCCTACCAATGAAAACCCAAAATACATCATTCCATTGAAGAAACCTTGGTAAACCTATGACGAAGTCCATCGCGACATAATTCCACTTCCTATCCAGAATGGTTAACTGGTGAAAAATCCTTGATGGTCGCTACTGCTCTGCCTTCACATGATGATAGGGGGAACACCTCATCACAAAACTAGAATCATATCACTTCATGCCAGAATACCAACACTAACGGTGTAGATCTCTATACATCCCGGTGGAACCAAGACGAACTTCCCAAACTGGGGAGTGGAAATATCGCATCAACTCCTCACAGATGTCTGCTAGCACGCATGAACATCCATGTATGTGCTAGATCTCATCTTGGCCTATAGTCCATCTAGTAATAGTGTCCACTAATGACACAATCTCTTGTAGAACTAGGCCTTCTGAATCTGATATTTTTCTCGTATGCACTCAATCATGTTGTGTAGATATAACAACTACAGATGAAATAAATGTCTTACACTTTCTTTCATGCACCTCCAAATACATCTCAGATAACAGAGCCATAAGCTTCCAATCATTTATTTCCTCCTGAACTGCATGCATCTGTGTCTTCCTACTCAACACATCATCCACTGCATTTCCATTCCAAGGCGTGTAGGCATGATCAATGTAAAGGGAATGATGGTACTAAATCCGCCTTTGCTGTCTCAAACATAGGTCACGCTATGTGATGATATTCTTGAGACTTTTGTGGTTTGTGTACACCAAAAAATGCTCTCCTAGATGGTAATGTCTCCAATTGTGTATACCATGAACAACTATATCCAACTCAAGATCGTGGGTCTAGTAATTCCACTAATGTGTTCTCAACTGCGGAGACCCGTACATAATGACTCATTTTCCCTGCATAAGCATTACTCACACCTCGATACCTGATGTATCATAGTAAATAGTATAACTCTTTCCCAGCTCTAGAAAAACTATTATTGGTGCTGAGGTCATACTACCTTTCATCTCATAAAAGGCTGAATCGTTGGAACATGTCCACATGTACTTCGCAGCCTTCTTAGTCAGGGAAATTTATGGTGCTTCTAAGCACGAAAAGTCATTTATGAAATGTCTGTAGTAGCCAGCCTGCACAAAATAACAGAGTACCTCAAAGATTTTTTTGTTTACTCCTAGGAGACTTCTCCTGTCAGTTTCCCTAAGCCTATTGATACTCTTGTCCCTAAGATCACATGACCCAAAAAGAGAATCAGGTCCATCCAAAATTGTCTTTTTAAGAGTATATCACATAACTGATGCTCTCTCAGTGTACTCCAAACAGTCACAAGATGAGCCGAATGGTCATGTTGAGTGTGATAGTACACCACGTTGCCATCCATGAAGACTTCCATGAAATAATACAAGAGATGATGGAAGAATTGGTTCATGCATTCCATAAAAACAACATGTACGTTCGTGTGACCCAATGACATAACAACATACTTGTATAGTTCATGCCATCTCTGAAAGGATGAAGAGGTATATCTTATGGTCTAGAACGCAAATGATGACAACCACACCTCATATCAATCATTGAGAACATACAGGATCCTTTATGATGATCAAATAAATCATCAATCATCGGTAAGGGATATCTGTTGTTTACCATCAAATGGTTCATCTTCCGATAATCCACCCAAAGAATGAGGGAAACGTCTGCCTTCATCTCAAATAGGATATGTGACCCCCAAGGAGATGTACTGGGTTGGATGAAACACTTTTCCTATAACTACTCTAACTGCATCTAGTTCTCCTATAACGTTGGTGTAACAATCCTATAAGGAGGAATTAACACTAATGCTGCTCCGGGAACAATATCAATAGATAAATATACCTCTCTCATTAGAGGTAAACATGAAAAGTTTTCCAGAATGAAATCCCTGAAATGATCCAATACAAGAGGAATGTCCATCTGTGATGTTCCCTAGTCATCCAGATACAAAAATGTAATATGGTATGTAAATCCTATCAATCCATAATGATCTGGTCCTTCTCTGCACACCTGAACATCCCACCCACCATTATATTGAAACAAGCTCCCCTCTAGTGTTGTGAATCTCAACCTACAGCGCCATCAATCGACAATACATTGGAAGTGAACTATCCATTAAATTTAAAAAATGACAGCGTATCCCGTCATCTCCAAAAAAATGTTCCCATAAGAAGGGACATCCACCCACCGCAAGAGGTCACTCCTTGCACTAATGTACACTTGTTGTTCTAGTCCCCAATGGAGTGTCTAATGTCAGGATATCAACAGAGGGAAAGATATATTGCCAAAGGCTCTACATAATAGCAATAAATATGAATAAATGATTAGTCCATTTATTGAAAAGTGTAGAATTTGAAACCGAGGAATTAGAATCGTACATCTAAATGTAAAGGGTTCGAGATATTGATCCTGATGGGTCTTCTCTATAAAAAAATCATGACATGCAGCATGACCCTATGAAGATGTCAGCGATCCCTATGTTGATCCAACCCACGGCTGTCAAAAACCCTATGTCTGACCACCAAGACCATGACCTCCACCTCGGCCTAAATAACAAGACAAACTCTAGTAACCATACAGGGGTGTAACTAGTGGTGCTTCTCTTGAATGTGAAGTCATATAAGAACTTCTATAACCATGTACTGGTGATAAAATATGATAGAAACGTAGAATATGACCCATCATTTTTCAGAATCATCACTACATTGGGTCTCTCGAGCAATGTGGCCTCGTATGATAGATCTTCCCACATTGTTAGCACACCGTAGATCAAGATAATCAAGGAATGAAATCCATAACTACAAGAAGGGAACAAAAGAAATAAAATATTCATGTTTTTAAAAAAATTGATAAATGGTGCGTAGGACCCCTACACAACATGTTCCTTTAAGCCTTAACATGGGTGTGTACATATTCCAACACTGGTAGTGTAACCCCCATACACATGGATTGTTCTTCCTAAGGACATGGTGTGTACTTTAATCACTTTTTATTACTCAAGTTTCATAATACGGTTAAACCACACAAGTTTCAAGTTACAAGACTACCTAATGTATTTGTTCCAGAAACAATGTGTACCACATAAGTATCATCTACCTGTGTCATTAGTCACACATTTTGAGACATGTTTGAAGCTAAATGGAGTGTTTATTCCAGACACGGAATTTACTAGAACAATTTCACTGACCTATGTCTTTAGTCACGTGGCCAGATACATGGTATCTACAACACGGCCTGAACTCCCAGTACGTGGTCTGTTCATCCAAAACATTTGCCAACCTTGTGTCTTTTCCAATACATTTAGTCACACAGTTAAGGAATATGTTTAGTGTACATATAGTACAAGGTTTTTACTTAATAAAAGTTGTTCCTTGCTGAAGAGAAGGATACATGGCACGTATTCATCATTACACAGCATGTATTCTAGGTTTTTCTGGATAGAAAGCCCCAAAATCTACTATGGAATCCAACAATAATACTGAAACAAACCATGAAGTGACAAATTTCAATCCTTGTGGGACTATACTCCCCCCAAATGAAATATTGGAATCATATTTATTATATCAGAAATTATAGTGCTGAAATCAATCACCTGATCCACCAAATTCTGATCTGTGGGGGCCCATAACACCTTAGGGACCAATGTTTGGTGACAATTCGAAATAAACATTACATATTAACAATAACCAATCAAATAGATGTTATTCTATCATGGAATCTATCACAACAAAATTCATATCTATTGTAACATCTATCAAAATAATATGAAATCTGTAATGCACCCTAAATGGCATGATAAAAATGCATTTCATGTGATTTTTAAAATTTTCATATATGATAATAAGATGGAATACCCTCATCTCATCGGGTTGCAACAGAAATAAAACATAAATAATATCAAAGATAACTACATAAGGCATGTGAACCACTCAATAGTGAAATCAAATAAACTATAATAATTGCAAAACCATGAAAACATGAAATAATCGAGGTAACTTGGCTTTTCCCTATACATGGGTCAGCTACTCCTAATAACATATTATTATTAACTACTTATTCTTTACTATCCCTATCTATGGTTTTCAAATTGTACGTCAAGAAGAATGAGATACCTCCTATACCACTTTATAACATTGCGAATCCGGGTGTAGCCTAGAGGTGCCCCGTACACTGTTGGTCACATAGCCTCCAGCACATTTTTTTGAATGTCAGAGGCTGTCGACAAGTAGGGAGGGCCTTGGGTGTGATAATGGTTAAACTATTCAATCATTATAATATTAACAAAGCAGAAACAAATAGATAATAGTTTAAAAAGTAATAACACAATGTAATAAGTAAATAGAGGAAGACTGAAAATAAATATCTACTTCAACATATATATAGATAATGATGCATATAAGAATAATCTTGGAATGAATCCAAACAATTCACAATATTATAAAACATTACTAAACAAATTTACACTGAAAAACATGAAAACAACTCCAACAGCATCACAAAACTTATCTTGGCCCCATGATCTCTAGCTCTATAGTAGTCAAGTACCAAAAGTATAAGGGTGTTTTCCCTTTTCTATACCTGCAACAATATAATCTGTTTGGGAAAAAAATCATGAACCACATAGGTTGTGAGATGAAACCCAGTACGCAACCACCAAAAGATCTGTGACTAACTGTCAGTGATGATATATAAAAGAAAATAAGTAATAAGATGTAATAAACAAATATGTAATCAAAACTAAACAATCCTACATTTTCAAATACATTCTATTACATTTAATAATTATTCAACAAAACATTCAAAAGAAAAAATATGGGAAGTACTCATAGACTAACCCTATGGTTCAACATAGACAAAGTCTCTCTGAGAAGCACTCACTGTCAATTCCCCAAGGGTTATAGTAATAGTAAACAACAGAATCTATGAGGAATCACTCAACGTCCAATTTCCCATGTGGTATCACAATGTGGAACTACCGACACTCTAAGGGAGAAAAAATATCCATCCCACTATGGTCTAGAAACATGAGAAGTATAACAAATACTCTAGGGAATCTTTGAGCATCCATTCCCCCTACGTTATAACTACACCAGGTACTCGTAGCCCTGTGTAATAAAATCACGCACAAAGATATCCATCAACCAAATTAAATCTCAAATACTACATAGATAAACAAATAAAATACATATAACAAGCATGTCATATAATAATAACAACATCATAACGGCACAAGGCCAAGAAATATAAATAGCATAATATGAAATTATATACCTAACAACCAAAATCAGACAAACATTGGAAAACACATCCATAGAAATGTAAAAAACCCTATTCAAAATCAAACACTCCTATACAAGAAAACATGCATAGTAGGAATTAATAGGGTTAAATTCCATGAACACCCAATACCCTAAATAATGATATTTTGAACATTTTTCACTTATAACTCAAATATATCTATAAAATGTCACAAACCACCTACATCGACATTGTACGATCGATATAGTTGAACCTCACCTTTGAATCGACCAAGAACACTGTAGATCTACTAAAACAATAACAACGCTCAACCTAGAATATATCATGATAGAAGTTAAATTAATATGAGAGGATCTTGACAAAGTAATAAATCACTGATGAGGTCCCAATGAAATCGATGATGTTTTATTCAAAGCACAAACATTCAATCAGGGGCTCGGAGAAGAATCACCAATCTTTGGTTGCTCTTGGATGAGACAATTCTAGAAGAAGGTAGTTATGTAGATTAGAAGTGACCCCAGTCAGATGTAACTATTATAAGTAAAAATACATGGCTTGTTCCCTAAGGATACATGGCGGGTATAAGCCTTTACCGGGACCCGTTTTAGGTGGTCTCTAGGTTACCTCACACAGCCATGTACTCAGCCGTTACATGGCTAGTACATGGAAACCAGTGAAAACCTAGTACATGGAATGTACTACTTAGTACATGAAGTGTACTCCTAAAAATTATAGAAACTCCTATTTTTATGAAAACACCAGAAATCCATACATATAACTGAAATTAAAATCAAGGTTCTTAAATAAGTCTCACTGGGATGTAAAATTAGATGAAATTCATTAAAATATTAGTATTATTAGATTAAGGACAAATTAATGGAAAAATTATGATAGAAAATATATAAACACACCCATTATATGTGGATATTTAGTGTAAAATAGTCATATTTCAATCACATGTCTTCTTGTAAAAACATAAACAATGAAATTGATATTTAACTCAATGAATATAGATTGAGTAATGATTTTCTTTATAATGTTTTATTAAATGACATAAGAATTTATCAATGGGGTTATTATGTGTATAAATAGTTTATATAGACAATTTGAAGTGTAAAACACAACATAAATAAAAACAATGATTCTATACATAATCTTGGAATAATCTAATCAACGTTGTATGAGTAAAACCCAATTAGTGGAAATTGAGTTTAGAAATTACATTACAAGGATCATTTTTAAAATAAAATGGATTGATTATGTGTGTTAAATATACTTAAACATAGTGAAGTTATAAATAAAATATTGGACATAAAAATTTATTTCTCACATAATTGTAGCACGATACAATCACGAAGTATATGACTAACTAAAATTTATTAAATTGGGTTAAGATATTCACTTAATTTGATTCTGACTTTACCGTTCATTCCATATTTTCCTGAATAATAATCATACGTTAATTTATATATGATTTAGAATATTTAAAATGTTATCATTCATTTTATATTACTTTTTAGATTTTTATAGCAATTATTTTTTTTGTTTGCGTTCATATTGGACGTCTTATTGTTGTTCGGTACATGAGTAAAAAAATTATACGGTTTTGATGTAAATTGTCCATGTGGATATAAGTCCATCATATCAAGAATATTATTAATGATTTAAATGTCATATATATCCAGTATATGTGTATTTAGAATATTCTATTACATTTTGATATAATAAATTAAAGGCACCATTCATGGTGATAGTAGGTCGTACGTACGCATTAACACTAATTTCATTTGTTTCTCATTTTAAATGAATGAAAACTAAATGATACATTGGTATGTTATAATTATAGTATTATATCTATTTAATAAAAGTTACATAATTTCATTTGCCTTATAATTTATACATTCCATGTAGGCAATAAATGAGTCATATCACTTTGAGGGGGGCGGTAGTCCGCACTTCCTCAAATGAAATTATTGTTTTTACAAAATATAGAAAGCATAAAGGTATGATGTAAATAAAAATTAAATATGAATAGAGCCAAAAAAAATTAATATGTATCATATATAAATATAGTAACATCATAATGGCCACCATGATAGGTGGTTGGAGATAATTGAATAATCATCAATTCATGAGACCGCAGTTCCCGACAAAAAAACTATATTTTCGAATATATTAAATAGAGGTGTGTCTATGTGTATTTTGAATATTTCTCATAAAAACAGTGTAGTAAGTTTAGGATATTGGTGTTTTTATTTAGTCATATAACAATTAGTTAATCGGGAGTGACGAAGGAAAACAAATAAAAGGATCTTGAGAGATGACATTACTTCCAAATCGAGTAACTTCTTTTGATTCGAACGAGAAGGATTTCTAAATTTTTCTTCTATCCAATTTATGTGTTCTAGGAGTAAGGGAGGGATTTTGAGAGATTAGTTGAGATGAATTTGGGAAACCTAAGGGGTTTTAGAAGGGATAGTCAGTTGGTGGAGGTGGTTTCCTTTTATAATTTGGAGGAGGTGATCTTTAAGAAAGTCTGGAAATATAATTTTATTATAAATTGATTTTCAGTTTCTAATGTTTCCAAACTCAATTATTTCAAATATAAGATCTTTTTGGGTCATATAACTATCATAAAAAAAATTGACAATTTTTTAATATTTTTAAACCTTATTTTTTTGTTTAACCTTTATTTTTCTCATTTTAATTATACCATGATATTTTATTTTTTACACTTTATGGGTTAATTTACTTACCTTAGTAGGTTAAAAGACCCATAAATGATCAATCATGACATATTTGGTCTTATAATAGCCAATTTTCTAAATCATTGATTATTAGTAATTACAAAATATTTATGAAATTATTTAATATTTAATGTTATGAATTGTGTCAATTTTGACAATATTCATACTTGATTTTCAAAAAAAATTCATAACAACTTGATCACTTCGAAAAAATACACCAACTCAATCCTAACATGTCATAGTCATCCATAAACATTTGGGATGACCTGAATTGTTTCATATAACGTTTATATAAATATTTATAATATCATTTATTAAATACATCTTTTTTATAAAATAATTACTATATCACTGTTGTGTAATCATTTATGGAAATTATTTATTCATTACAAATTGAAAATAATTTCTTATTATGTAAATATTTTTATTGGATTTCTGGATTCTATTTATCTTTTATATTTTATCAATTTTCATTCTATATAAAAATTATTATACTTATATGAGATAAGAGACTGACATGTTGTAACTTTATTTTATTTTAAAAAAAATACATTACATTCATGTACAAAATTACATTAAATGAATAGATTATAACCCTTAAGTGATATGGTTTGATTTTTATTCATAAAAATGTATTTGAGAATGTTTTGTAGGAATTTTTTATCCTAATCATAATATTTGTTACCTAAATTTACGTGATTTGTCGTTAACTATGATAAATTAAATTTACAAACATTACTATTCATAATTTCTAAAAATAAAAGGTACATATTTCCAAAATTTGTACCCTTTTATTCCAAATATGGAATATATTTTACAAATTAAAAAAAAATAATTTACAGTAATTAATTTTAAATTAATTCTCGTTGTCAAAATGATAAAATGGGTTTTTAAAAAATAAAAACCATCAAAATATTGACGTGTGTTTATATCTAATATCAATGTGAAATTACTTAAAATTACCGAAATTGGATTAAATGATAAAAAATAACTGAAAAACACTTTAAAAAGAATTAAAATGTTAATCTAACTATACAACTAAATTATATGAAAATGAAATTTTAAATTAAAATTAAGTATTTTTTACTATTTATTAAAAAATGACCATTATCAGAAAATTACAAAATAAAATCCAAAGTAAAATATTAGGTCACACTTCTATAGAAGATTTTTATTGTGATGAAAAGAATATATCAAAGTGAATAAAAGCTAGACTAAAAGTGGGATCTTCATCAAATGGCAGTAAAACTATCTTATAAAAATATTAAATTATTTTATAATTAAAAATGGATTTATTCTCATTTTAAACCTCTAAAATTTATTGGATAAATGTAAAAACAATTTACAAAAATGTTTAATAATATTTTGTTAGTTATATAAATTATTACTAATACAATGGTTAGACATTAAATAAAATTTATAATAAAAATAATATTATATTATTTTTCTGTATACCTCATTATTGTGTGCCACGTAAGATTTCAGGGAAACTCGTTCTTGTGTGTCGGGTAAGCTATTAGATAAAGTGCCCTATATGATGAAAAAGTAATATCTTGTTCATAAATATTTATAGATAAAAAAATGTATTATTGTATAAATATGTGGGTCATTACATAATGAGAAATAATAATGTAGTATAAGTATTTTTTATACCTATATAGATATAGAGGCCATAAAGTCCTGTGAAAGGTTTTTGATGTTCATCCAGAATTGATTAAATTAAGAATAAGAATCATGATTATATTATAGATGGGGAACCTTAATAAATGATCCATGTTTTATATTATTGGAAAGTGGTATTAAGGAATGTTATTATGAATATTTAGTAATTGTACAAGAATAAATTTGGCGGAATGAAGTATTTATGTTTTTCGATTTAATAGTTATGTTATATGAAACATGAAATATATTGGTATTTTCGATATATGTTTTTTATAAAGGATTAAAAAAGATATATTGAATGGTGATAACAAATTATAAAAGGATTATTTCGATTAAAGGAAGGTAACCCTTTATAAGTTTGATATTTTTATAAATTATGTTCTTTTTCGATAAAAAGATGACCAGTTTGTATAAAGTAAATTTGATAGTATCAATGACCTTAGAAAAAATATAGGATTTGTAAAAAATGTGGTCTATGTAATCATAAATGTGGTCTAATTTTTTTTATGTAATAGTTGAAATATATATTTTAACAATGAATCATTCTTGTTTTTTAAATGTATATATTGTAATCTAGGTTATTACCATGTCTTAAGAAGATTTACAATGAGGGTATTCTTATTTTTGGAATGTGACAAACAAGAGTTACTTTTTTATATATGGGGGATCTACATAAAACATATTTAATGAATTTATTTCTAATTTTTATGATTTTTATCTTTCTAATGGGTTATAAGGTTAACCATGTATAAAAATATTATGTTAGACTTTGGTTAATGTTTGTGAGATTAATGTATTATCTTAGAACCAAAGGATTTATGAATATTGTATAACCTCATCAAATGAATTTTTTTATGGGAAATGGTGAAAAATGGGATGGCATGTTAGGGATATCATAATCTATTAATACTTAGAGGATAATAAAATTCACCTTCTTTTTGGAGAAAGAGGTGATGTGGATAAAGACACTACATTGGGTGAGATTTTACTGAATCACGTAAGTAAATATTATATTGAAATTTTTTAACTCCTGGAAAAGGATATTGAAACCAGAAATTTTATCCTATATTATATATTACTAATGAATCATATGGTCCCTTATATAATTTCATATTTATGGTTTTGTGATCATCAACATCTAATTATCAATGTTTTTTATCACTCTCCATCAGAACATGATGGCTGATTTTATCCCACATCTTTTTTTACATCTCTAATATACATTAATATGTGGAAAATAAGTTATATGTCACATTAAATATCCAATATGCGGCCTATGTTATTTTTTAATGCAATCATTAGTATTTATTTTTATGATGTCGGTTTCTATGAACATAACTTTAATGATTTAAAACATTGTTAACAAGGATGAATTTCATTGGAAAAATTTATTTCAAGGGGAGAATAATGTAACATCCCAAGATTACTTGAAATATTTTTTCGAATTAATTTAACATTGTACCTATTTTTCATTTCACACAACACATAAATTAGTTATATATATATATATTAAATCATTTTTTTTCGTTATACACAATAACATGATATTTATTCAATAAATAAAACATTAAGGAAATATTTCCATTCATAGAACAACATGGTTATGATACTTTACATGCAATAATAAATTTCTTCATTGGCTTGTGTAATATTTCAGACTGATTTTTATTGAAAAATAATATATCATTAAAAATATTAATATATAATATATTAAGATAAAACATATTTGTTAAATTAATAGTAATGAAAATGGTTTATTAACTTATGAAAATTTATGGTCTTCACAAATATAAAATTAATTCATTGGTTATTAATTTATTAAAATGGAATTTGAAACTTGAATGAATATAAAGAAATATATTATTAACTTTATGCTCACAATGTTGTATTATCCTAATAAATTAAATTAGTTACAATTAGTGTGTCATATTAATTTAATATAAATAAATATATATATATATATTTAATATTTAACTAATTGTTTTTTATTTTTATACAATAGAATCGTTAGGATTAGGAAAAAAACCCAATTTTATGCATAAAATATTATCTTTTTTTAAAACATTCTTTTACAACATTTTAATGATGAACCTATTATAAATAATATTTTAAAAAAATTATTTATCATGTTTGTCAAAATAAAATTCAACTATAAAATATAATGAAATTTATATCATAGGGTGAATTTTTTTGGTATTTTTCTGTGAAGTTTCAATTTTTAATTAATAAGAGATTAATATTGAATTTTTATACAAACTGATTTTTCATCTAGATTACCTATAAAATTAAAATATTTTTTATATAGGTTTAAAATCATAATTAGATAATAAATTTATATGTTAATCCAATTTATGTAATATAAATCAATTTAGCTTTGATGTTGATTATCAAAACAAAGAAATCGTGTAGATGTTTTTAATTTTAAAACATCTATTGGCATCCCATCAATGAGATTAAATTTTAATTAATTTCTTCTGTTATTGTAATTATATTTTCAAAAATAGATTCTATATTTGGTCTAATAATAACTTCTAATTTATAATATGCTCAACATAGTTTCTGACCAAAAATTTTAGTGACATTAATTAAAATTTATTATAATGATTGTGGTAAAATTAAACATAACAAGGGAATAAGCCTTCAACATAAGGGACAAATGACCTATACGATTGTCCAAAAACCAATAGATAAAAATATTTCAGCCAAAAACCGTAACAAATTTTTTTTGTCTTTTATTACTTTTTAAAGGATAAAACGTGGGTACACCTAACATGATTTAAAAAATACAAATTCATTCATTTCCCTTACCTAAAAAGGTTATTACCTTTCAATATTCATCAAACCACTTAGAAAAATTATGATCATCCATGATATACCTAGTAAAATTCCTAGAAACCCTATGTTACTTATTTGATACTCCCTTTGACCATAAACCCTTCCACATAATCTCTTTGGTGCAATATTGAAGGAGTTACCTGATTAAGAGGTAACTCCCACCCTCGAGCACCTTTCTTTAATTTCCATTATCCACTACCTAAACTCTCCTTATTCTACAATTGTATGAAACTCCCAATATTCTTAATATACAAGGAATATTTTATGATAATATTTCTAACTAATCTTACACACATGTCAATCTAATGTTTAACAAACTAATTTCTTAAATTTACGGTGAACTACTACCTCATGAAACGAGGATTGTTAGTTTTACCTTTACCACCACTCATCATGAGAATTATTATAGAAAATATATTTATATATGATATATATTATATTTATAATGTCTTTATTCTTATGTAATTTTTTTATAACATACCCTTATTCATTATATCTTGGGTAAGTACAATAATTGTGTTTGAGTAAATGTGGATTCCCACCCCCTTACAACGACGTGATTCGTTCACACACTACATGATTTTTATTTAGGATATATTTAGTAGACCTATATAATATTTATGAAATATTAATGATAATATAATTATATCATATAATTATATACATATACATATATTCCATTTACCATATGTCTTTCAATACGTCAATAAAATGAAAACAGCATTCAAGCGTATGTACGACCAACTATCTCTATGAATGGTGTTTCTATTTCATACTTCTATATTATATAGATTATTATAACAATATATACAAAAAATTAATTATATTTATATCATCTGTTAAATTTTGGAACGTATGATATAAGTATAAGGACCAATCATATAACAAATTAAGACACAAACAAAAGAATAAAGCGAATATTACCTGATGTGTAACCTCAACATACAATTGTTAACATGTTGTGTTATGAATTCATTATAAAACCAGATATATTTATATATATTAGGATATGTTTCTATAAAATATTTATAATAATATTTATTTATTCTACATTACGTTTTTGAATGTATTAAGAGAGTCATGACATATGGTAAGGGGATTTCATCTCATTTTTTATTTTATTGAGATACCTAATTTAATAATCACTCGTCTCATTTTTGTGGTGTTTATAATACACATGGATTTATTCTATAGTTTATTTAATTAAATTTATGGGTATTTATATCTCCATTTTATGATCATTATTTAATGTTTTCTATGTTTCATCAGTTATCAAATTTGCAAAGTAATTCTTTCAAAATTTTCCTTCTTTGCAATACATGTGGTGTTATGCACCTATATTTTCCCACGAGGTGTATATAGTGACATTGAAAAGTTAGTCAATGAATCTAATTATTTTTATGATATTTTGAGCTTCATTTTATTTTATTCATTTTATTTTTTATCACACAATCTTAACAATTTATTAACGATTTATGGCTGCAATATCACCATTTATCAAAATTATTTTGGATTATTCTCCCATTGATAAAAATATTTTGATCTATATATTTATAACACTTATGAATTATATTAGCCTCTGTTTATTCATCTAATATCAATTTAATTGTACCATTTTCCACTTTTTGGTACCTAAGATTAGCAAAAAAGAATTTTTTAAGAATTCTTGACATCAACACCCCCTTTATTATTAAATATTTCTTCCTTCAAAACAATGTATTAAGAATTTTTTTTAATATATTCTATTATTATCCTCTTGTGACAACCGGGTCTCAGTGACAGCACAGCCACCATGCCTTAACAAGGTCGTCGGGTCCTGACCCACCAGGTACCACCAGTTGCCCCCGCAGACACGTGGGGCCCACCCCAGGGTCCACCCACATGCCCGAACGGGTCATCTGACTAATGACAGTCCCCACAGGCCAACACATGTCCTTTCCAGTGTGCTTTTTCCTCACTCACACACACCCTGGAAAACTTTCCAGAAGGTCACCCATCCTGATCACTACTCCAGGCCAAGCATGCTTAACTCTGGAGTTCTAATCAGACAGGCTCCCTAAAAGAAAGTTGCACCTTGTTGACATTAGTCATATCATTTAGTCATTTAATCCTTTATCATTCGGGGATGTTACAATCACCCCCCTTTAGAGCACAACGTCCACGTAATGTATTATGAATTTTTTTTAATATATTCTATTATTATCCTTTTGTGACAACCGGGTCTCAGTAACTGCACAGCCACCATGCCTTAACAAGGCCGTCGGGTCCTGACCCACCAGGTACCACCAGTTGCCCTCGCAGACACGTGGGGCCCACCCCAGGGTCCACCCACATGCCCGAACGGGTCATCTAACTAATGAAAGTCCCCAAAGGCCAACACATGTCCTTTCCAGTGTGCTTTTTCCTCACTCACACACACCCTGGGAAACGTCCCAGAAGGTCACCCATCCTGATCACTACTCCAGGCCAAGCATGCTTAACTCTAGAGTTCTAATCAGACAGGCTCCCGAAAAGGAAGGTGCACCTTGTTGACATGAGTCATATCATTTAGTCATTTAATCCTTTATCAATCGGGGATGTTACAATCACCCCCCTTTAGAGCACAACGTCCACGTTGTGGGCCCTACATCTCAACTCAGGCAGTGCACCGTGCACTTAAGGCTGGGTTCCTCCTTTGATACCAAATGTGACAACCGGGTCCCGGGGACAGCACAACCACCATGCCTTAACAAGGCTGTCGGGTCCTGACCCACCAGGTACCACCAGTTGCCCCCGCAGACACGTGGGGCCCACCCTAGGGTCCACCCACATACCAAAACGGGTCATCTGACTAATGACAGTCCCCAAAGGCCAACACATGTCCTTTCCAGTGTGCTTTTTCCTCACTCACACACACCCTGGGAAACTTCCCAGAAGGTCACCCATCCTGATCACTACTCCAGGCCAAGCCCGCTTAACTATGGAGTTCTAATCAGACAGGCTCCCGAAAAGGAAGGTACACCGTGTTGACATTAGTCATATCATTTTGTCATTTAACCCTTTATCATTTGGGGATGTTACACCTCCAATATTAAAAAGAACTTTTTTACACATTCATTTTTTAACATAATGTTTTTTAATAAGGAATCTTTGTGGAGTTTTTTGGTTATGGAAGCTTTCTAAACTTTTTACAGTAAAAAATGAATGTTCAGAATGTATAGATTTACATGATTTCATTACTGACAATCCTATGATTCTTTTTTCATATTATCAAAAATGATATATTTTTTAAAAAATATAATTTTTCTTTATATTCTGTAAATTCGTGGTATCAATACTTTTTAATGAAAATGGATTTCAAAACATTTTCAAGCTATTTTATAAGTTTTTATGTATAATGGATTTTGATAAATATTAAGTATTTTATTATTTTGTACATGGAAAATGGATTTCAAAACGTTATCAACCTTATTTAAAAATTTTCATGTAAAATGGGTTTCAAAAAATTTCAATCCTTCTTTTATAATTTTGAAGGGAATTTTTTTTCAAAGCCTTCTCAATATTTATTTTTATGTTTTCAATGTATTTTAAATCCAATGATTATTTTAATGATTTCATGATTCATTTATATGATTTCAAATTAATATATTTTCATGATTTTCTCAATGATTTATTTATAAGTTTTAATGATTATTTTCTTATAAAATGGGAATCTAATTGTTTTTCCTTTTAAAAATCATTTTCAATGGATAAAGTAAATTTTAATGGAGAAATGTTTTCCAAATATCATTCCAATTAATTTTCCTTCTAACATTACATCAATTTATGTTAATAATTCCCTTATAAGAAATTATTAAAAGGATCCATTCATAGTATTTCTTAAATGGTTTATGTTTTGATTGAATGATGCTTACAACACTCATATATGTTCCACAGGTTTTATTGTTTTGATACCTGTATCTTTTCATGGGTTATTAATAGATTGAATTATTATAAAACCAATGTACTTTACATAGGATATAATTTGAATAAGAGTTAGTTATACCAATTTCATTACATTTGTTTTTATGGGATGTTTATATAACCCACATCATTTAATTGGTCATGATATGTTAAAATTTTTATTATATTATTGAATATGTATCAGTGATTTTATTATGTGATGGTTGGGAACTATATCTCACTCCATTTCATTTGGAAATTATTTATATCACCTAAGATAATTTTGTGATTCAATTAAACAGGTTTGGATACACTATGGGAAGATGGGGAATCCTGATCAAATAAGGTAAGATGGCATAAACTGATCTCTTTCAAAGAAAGGACTACAACTGGGGATGGCTTTGTGATTCCCCATGTTGGTGTAGTCACAATTATATTTAAAAATTGGGAAGCCTGATCCACTATGGGAATATGTGTAAATCTGATCCCATACCATGAAAGTATAATGATTGGGGATGTCATTATTTCCCATAGATTAGGTGTAGTCACGATGTTGTTGGAATATGGGGAAAACTAATCCATTTTAGGAATATGTGGAAACCCAATCCCTTATATGGAATGGAATGTGGCAAGAGATGGTGGTGTGTCTCTGATAATAGGTGTGGTTCCCATGAAATTCCTTGATATTTTTTAGTAAAGTGTATTGACTTATATGGAATGATATCACATATATAAATATTCCATAATTCTTTAACATATTCTTATGATATGATTTCGTGGTCTGTGGTTTTTATTTCCTTATGATTCATAGCTTATAAAATTCCATGAATTATTTCCTAATTCATTTTCAGTATCTTTGATATGTAGGCTATTATCTTCTAATGTTATTATCACATTCCCATACCCCTATCCTCATTTTTATGCTCACATATCTTCCTTATTTAACCTTATTGAGCATTTTATATCACACATTTTTATATTTAATTTCCCATATGTTATGAATATATGTATTATTTTTTATGTTTCTTAGAAGTTTGATACTTAGGAAGATCTTATTGGGAGATAATTTACCTCTCTTACGTACTTGTGTTCATGATTCTATGTTTCAAAAGGTACTAAACTAATATTGTCTTTGGGATTCTATTTGTTTAATGTGATAAGTATTTATAAAAAGTAATATAATATCTATGTATGTTAATACTTGGTTGTTATTTGGATAATATTAACACTTAACAAAAAATATAAAATTCTGTTATAATTTTGAGTAAGAATATATAAACAATTCATTATTAAAAGTTGTATTTTAGTGTTAACTTTTCTTTTTTCCAATAATTGTTCTAGTTTGATGCTTCGAGTCATAAAATCATGTTAATTTTTAATTTATCTATAAAATTTTAATATTGAATCATTCTTTGGGTTTTTTATGATATAAAATTTTATAACCATTCATATAAGGTGGTCATAAAGTATGGATTTCATAACTTCTTGCAGATGGCAGATCGTACATGTGTGATAGTAATGATTCCATTTTCCAAAATATATAATGAAATAATGGTGAACAATAAAATATAATTTTATAATAATAAAATTATCATTTATATAGTATATATTTATTAAATTCATCCACATCACTATTAATTTATAGAATACCTGAAAAATGAATCACAACACTTTGTAGATGCGGTAGTCCACAAGTATGCATGGGAAAAGTTATATTTCTAATAAGATTGAAACAATATATAAAATTTGTATATAATTAACATATTAATATTTAGATAAATTAATGTTATGTATTTAATCATTTAAATGTGGTTATAGAATATTTTTAGGATGTTATGGAAGAAATAAACCTCAAATATATTACTAAAAAAATATCTCTTATTTGGGAAACCTCATTGGCTTACATATTAATCCTTCAATGGTTTACCATTTCCCATAAAAATGATATATAATACTAGTATAGAATATTGTTATATATTTATTCTGTGATATTATAATCATAAGTCTTAATGTGTGTTAATAATTCAATGTATGAAGTGCCCTTTTATAATCTATGTTGGTGGAAAACATATAAATACAAAAAATATTATAATATAATCAATTCATATTCAAGATGATGTGAAAAAATGTGTTCAATAGTTATAATAAAATATATGTTTTATTAAAAATATATTCAAACAATCAAATATTATCGTGATTATATGTTATTCTAAACCTTATCATTTTTTTAACGCCAGAATTATCCCTTTTTAACAATAACTGAAGTAATGAATTTTTTCCATTAGTACTATTAATTTAGAAAAAAATTGAAATTGGACTCATTAAAAAATTTGGAAACTATAATTACATATTTTGAGATCATATAAAAATATTCAATTGTGGATAGTGTTGTAAATTTGTTTAAAAATAAGGGTAGATAACTCAATGTAAATACTTTTTTGAGAAAAGAGTTTTAAAGAGTATTAGTGGTTGTGTTATTATTCCTTGACTATAATAAGTAGTAAAATGATAGTTCACCTATTTTATTTAATATATTATCAAAATATATAATTAAGATAATTTATCTATATTTCATAATAGATTTTTTTATGAAAAAAATATAGTGAAAGCGTAAAAGAATTTTTCAGAAAAAAAACTTATCGAGTTTAATTTCAATTTATTGAATTTATATTTATAAAAATTTTAAAAACTATTAATTTAATTAATAAATTTTTTAAAAATAAATTTCAAAAAGTTTAATAAACTAAAATAATTTTAAAAAAAACTTATATGACATAAAAATTTCTCATAAATAAAATCATTCTAAATCATTGTTTATGAACAATTGTAATTATTATGCGAAGTAAAAATTATGATATAAAATTATATTTAATTTTAAATAATATAATGTTATTTATTTTTCATAGTATAAATATAACTTTATTATGTTCACGATTTGTATCAAAAAAATATATGAAAATGTTTTTTATTTAATAGAATGTATATTCTAAATTATAGATTGTTACAATTGACAAAATTTTTAAAATAAATTATATTATACATGTGGGTAAATTTTAAATGTCAAACCTTTGAAATTAATCATAATATTACCCCCAATACAAAAACTATAAAAGGATTATTACTATAGTTTCATTAAAATCATTTCTGAACATCTATATGTGAGGGATAGAAATACAAATTGAACTATATTTCCTAATTATCTCAATAATGAAACTAGGAACACCCATTTCGAGGTATAAAGATCATTAAAACATATTGTATTGTATTAGATGTTTTCGGACTACTACTATCTTTCCATTGAATCCAAAACTGTATAGGGAATTATTCTTCTGAAAGTTATACATAAATCCCTTTCCATAACACTTCCTTTATAAGAGAGTAAACAAAAAGTAATACATTAGGACATTCCCACATAGAAGTCCATTAAACATGTCACTATAGGTAATCCTTAGAAACTCATTACATATCAAAAAAAACAGGACCAATAATTTTTACTTTATGAATAACAACTAATCCTTCAAATTTTCTCTAGTACCATAATGCATTTCTGGTGATTTTGACCTGCATAGAAAATAATATCCCTAATATTGGAAGAATCTAGCCCAATGCCCACTCTTTTTTCATTCCCATACAATACCATTTATTTATAACAAACCAAAAACCCTATAACTCATCTAAACTAACATTTATATATAATATATTGTTATGTTTTAATGATATAAACTACCTCCACATCAATGTTACTTTACATTAATCTATGATTCCAATCCCCATACAATTTTTTTCAATCATATCAACACTATATATCCAATATAACATACTCTTTGTACCAATATATTATTTTTAGAAACATATAACTAATTACTCAACTTTTTCTTATTAGCATTTATTTACGAGAACTCATAGTTCATCTCTATGACACTAAAACCTATTCCAATAGTGTGATGAAGACCCATTACATGCCTCTCACACTCCTACTATCAAATTATTAAGAATAAATACTAAAAAATAACTAATTTTAAACCAATCATGGTGAATTCTATGAATTACACAATTGAATAACTACATTTATTGAAATTGAGAGAAATAATTAACTTCATCTTATTTCTGTATCCTATAGAAATCATAATATGAAGGAACTTATTTGAAAGGTGATTCCATTAGGCTTCACCAGAACCATTCATGAACTTATACATTGGTCTTTGAAAAATAAAAGGATAAATAATGAGTAGAAAACAACAAGAGAAAGTGGAGACATTACCCCAATATAATGTGAAAACCTCACTAATGGACGACTATTTAATAGAGAGTAATATGGATTAAATTAGATAGAAACATAGAATTAGAGTGCCTAAAATATGGCCCCTCTGCTTTACCTACTCTTTTAATTAATTTATTTAGTTAAAAACAAAATGATTAGTTTTCCCCTAATTAAAAAGTTATCCAGTTGTCCATTAATTACCACTTCTACATATACCAGGTACCCAGTACCCTACAAACTACTGGATATAAACCAAATAGTTATCTTGTATGAATTTAGGTGTATTCTCCTCATAAAGGATTCACCATGTACCTGGAAATCATTTTTCTTATACCAAGGGTATCCATTTTACTTATTTTAAATAAAGTTCAAACTCATCTATACGATAATCATCTCTAAATTTTAAAAATATTTTTTCCCATATCTAAAAGACCAAAATTTAAAACTTTATCCTTCAAAAAATAATTCAAGACAATAGTTCAAAAACACCCCCTTCTATTGTCACATAAAAATTTAAATTTTTATCCAAAATCATAAACATATAGTGGTGTAATTTGTTACAATAATTAAAATTAATGAGTGATAATAAATTATCATATAATTCATGTATTCAAATTAAATATTTCATTAAACTTCTTATAATCTTGATAAATCCAATTATATCTAGGAGTTAGTCACCCATCATATTGAATGAACCGTAAAAAAAATATTATGATCTTAATGTGCTTTTTTTTAATTTTCACAAGGGTGAGAGTGTGTTAAATGACTAATTTTATTCCTTTACCCAAAGTAGTTATAGAGAGTTATTTAATTAATTATATAAAATAAGAAACTCTGATCTAACATAATTTTTTATTGTTACATCCTTCACATGTATGGATATCTCAATAGATAAATGGTGTATTAAACATCTAAAAACGCATGTGCTGATAAGAAAGGATGAGATAAATAATTTTGGGTCCCCCTAAATCATTTTTCATATATTTTTGTTTATCGTGATGGGTATTTTTTCCCTCATGCACACAATACTAGTCTATCATTATCCCTTTATTTTTTATACATTAGGCCCATTTTGAGTATGATAAATTGGATAAAATTAATTATGATGAGATTTTTATATCTTTTCTTGCGTAACCATAAACATATATATGATTATTATTATCCCAAACTAAAGGTAAATTTATTTATTTATTAATTTATTTAATGTTCTGTTATTTTATTATTCGGTTTCAGGTATCAGTATTTTTATATTTTTGTAAATTTAATTAATTTATTTTATCACATGGTTATCACCAGGTTAGTGTTAAATATGTTTAGTTCATGAGGGAATATATTCATTTTTTAAAAAATAATTTTAAAATGATGCTTTCATGGTTAATCAAAACATGGTTCCAAACCATGTGGGCCACTAGGTCCTATTTAAAAAGGTTGTATAATTGCCACATGATATGAAAACACATATAACCAAGACATGTGACATACCATGTTTTTTATTTTTTCAAAAATTACTATTTTAATATCTTTGTTTTAACCATCCATATCCCCTATATTTCTATCACTTATATGATAAATCATGAGAGGAAACCTATAAAACCCAACCTTGACCCCACCCCCCATTTTCAATACTTATTCCTCCTATATTAGTTTGATAATTTATGTTTTGATCCATATCTCACTGATTCATATACTTTCTTCTAGTGTTATTCTTTATCCCATGTCCTGGGTTGGTTTTGACAAAACATAAGATAGTTTTTGGTTATAAATCACTATCAATTTGATTTTCAGTATGTGTAGGTTCTTCTTTGTACCTCCATGTCTATATTCATGTATACATTTCTACAACAACAATTGTTCTATGTATTTGTTTCCATGATTTTGTTTTTTTATTTAAATACATGTTGTTATTGAGTTTTATAAATTCTATAAAACTGAAATTATATGTGTTCTATATTATTTAAATGAAAAAAAATTCTTTGAAAGAAATGAGATTTACAAAACAGATTTTAAAATATCTTTTATTTTTAATTTGATAAATCAATGTTTATAGTGGGGTTTTCATAGAAATTCATTTTAAATAGAAATATAAGTTTTTTTATGTTTTTAATGATTTTTATCAATAATAAATTCCATTATGAGGGTGTGACTATTTAATTAATTTGTTAATTACTTTTTTATAGTTCATATGTGCAATATCATTTTTAAAAATGGGGGTTCAACATAGTTTTGAAGTATGCATCACTCTATTTTTATTTAAAATAATTGTTTTCTAATAAAGATAAAATTAAAATATTTAAAGGTTGATTTGTCTCTTTTTATATTTATATTAATATATATAAATATATGTGTATCTAGTAGATTAGAAAATGAAGTATCATTTGGAACATGAAATATGTGATTTTAAATTACAATGATTTAGAAATCATCTTTCATATAGATTTGGGAAATGACATTATTTATTTTGAAATTTGGGTAAAATTTGAAAATCTGTATAAATAGATTTTTCATTAATAAGCTACACTCTATAATAGATAACCTAGAATTTATATTGGTATATGTTTGGTGATTTATTATTCTTTCCTGATTATTTATAAGAGTCGGAATGGGGGAATTGGTGGGATATATGTGTGAGAGTGTGTTTAGGTTTTTCTTTTGAATGATTTCCCTAATATTCAATTACTTGTTTATAGTGATTAGGAACATATACTTCCTCGCTATATATTACTAGTATCAGTTGGATCCTAAGTGTCATAGTAAGATATTGATAGATAATATCTATTTACTTCTAATTAAATATGCATGATCACATGGTATAGATTTCATCGGACATGGTCTTGTTCCATTGGTCAACCTAGGTTAGACCTTCCGATACATTAATGATTTGGAATGCATTGATTGTATGACAGATGATTCTACCCAAGTATAACTATTATTGTTTCAAAAAATTATTAGGAGATACCTATTTATTTTAAATTAGACTTATTTTATTCCACATATTATATTGTAGACTGAATTTTTATTTATTTTTATGTTATACATTCATTACTATAAACTCATTGACATTTCATATGTTTTTATTTCATTATAACTACTCTTTATTACTCATATGATTATAAAATTACAATGTAGTCTAGTAATTTTATCAATGTTCTATTTAATTAATATTCATGTTTCATTTAGATTGGTTTTAAATAAAAATGTTCTAAAAATGGAATCACCATTGGAATGTTTTATATGAATTATTTTGAAAAATTATAAATGTTGTAGGAAATCATTATTAATTATCTATTAATAAAAATTAAAAAACCATAATTTAAGAAACTATATTAGAAACTTTTATTTCAATTGTTTGAAAAACGAAAATTCTAGGAATAATTGATAAAAATATTCGAAATTGTTTATTCTCAAAACATATTTACACCACTCAGTGTAGATAGTCAATGTTTTTTTCATTTAGATTCATGTTCTTGTTTTCAATCTCTCATGGAGCCGGTGTTTTTTGGATAGGGGTGACTTCATAATTACACGGAGTATGTTTTATATAGTCATGTTTTCTTTTAGACAATATAAGGGATATATTATATATTTTATATTTACTAGTCTAATTATAGATCATATATAGATCAAAAAACTTTCTATATGGAATTTTATTTCTAGATGTCCCCATTTTGTTTTTTTTGTTTTTAACACTTCTTCAGATATTTTCATATGGTTATTTTTCATATAGAAGTATAATGTTGGAGTCATGGTAGAAATCAAATTTGTGATGAATCATATTTATCTAGTAAAAGTAATCAATATTGACATTGTAATTGAATTATGGGTTCTTTTTTCCCGCCTAAGGTGGTCTGGAATGCACCTTGGGTCATGTCATGGGTTGGGTATTATTCTTTGATCAGGGGTGGCCCAATTTGTTTTATTAATAGATGCTATTAGATCCTAGTTTCATCATAATTTCTTGTATCATGGTGTTTAATTAATAATTGGGATGTCTATAAGTTAGTAGATACGACCATCATAACTCAATCAGTATGTCAATAGAGTGTTCTTGAACACCGCCTCTTAGAAAGAAACCTATGTTACTAAGTGATATTGGTATTTGAGTTTTGATTTCAATATTTATTTTTCATTCTTCATGATTCCATTTCAAATTAGTTGGTGTTTTTTATTTTTATTGATTTTTCATAGTTTCGTTTCAGAGTATTCAATTTTTTTGGTGAAAATGCGACAAAAACTATAGGTGAAATGTTTTCCCATGCCCATTAAAAACATGGTGGTTTCTATGTTCATGACTTTGTGAATATGAATGTAGAGTGCTTCAAATTTTGTGCATGGTCGATCAAACGGTGATTCTAAATTATCTACAAACAGTATCCCCATTAATTTTTTTGTCATTATTTGATTTTTAATCATTGTATTTTATGTGTAGATGTTATTTTTAACTAAATAAATTGGATTATAATTTTTTATTGGTGATATTAGATTTCATTTAAATGTGATTTTATAATTGAAATTTTCTTATTAATAGGAAATGGAATGTTTTAAAGATAATATAGTGAATCTTAGAAATGATCTAATTTTTTAGTGTTGATATTTTTTATTGTTTTGACATTAATACATGTTTTCGGAGGTATATATTATTTTTAAATATTTAATAAATATCTTACTAAAACTTCATGAAATAAATGTGGTGTTTTCAAAATTTAAATAAATAATATGTGAGATTTTATAATGATTTACACGTAATATTTTGAAGCAAAATAATTCTTCATTTATATAACAAATATATATATATATATATTGTTTAAAGAACAATCAATGTTTTAATATGTTTATAAATTAAAAAAATTATCTATAGTGTATTATTCTGATGTGTTTTAAAATATAATAACATATTTTGTTTATTGTAATTTTTCATTTTTGTTATTTTGAGTTGGGATTTAAATTTTATTTATGGGTATTTGAATTTTGAAATATTGTTGATTGTTGATTTTTTTTTGTTTTTTATTATTAATATGACAACCATAACAATATTTTGGAACCATACAGAGTTCATAAGTTTTATTTTTAATCAAAATAATGTCTCTAAGGATATGATTTTAGATATATCCCATTTTTGATCCTATAAACACACTTGGTAAAGTGGTAAAGAAATTTTTTTTTGATTTTTGGATTGTTATTAATAATCATTGAGTAAAAATTTGTGTATATTTCATGGACATTATCTAATAACATAATATTAGAAGTTATTCATTTCCGGTTGAACCTACATAATAGGGTATCATAAAATGTTGTAATTGTATAATTTAACTTTGTTTCCATCAATTAAAATTTCTCAGTCCTTTTATGAAGACCTATCACCTCTATTGTTTGTGGATCCATATTTAAGAATTTCATTAATCATTATTTAGTATATTGAAAATAAGTACTATCCTAAAGGGGTTTTAATGTGATTCTTCTCTTCCACATTGTGTTAACTATCCTAAAAAATTTTCTGTGTCATATTACTATAGTTTACATGGTAATCTCGTCCATTCATTTGAGGTTGTTCCTTTATTTTTAATTATCTTTTGATCTATAAAATTTATTGGATTAATCATACATTGTGAATGATTTGTGTAGATCTTGATAATTTTGGTGTAATTTAGAATTGTATTCCTAGAATAGGTATCTATATTGGATTTATATCACTAACTGATTTATGTCTCTTATGGTGAATTCTCTATTAAATATTTCCCAATTTGATTCACTATATTCATTGAATGTATAATCCAGTTGGGAGATTGTATTAAGGAATATGATTTTTAATAATTGAAATATTTTTATTTATAGAGCTTTATGACTGAGATGTGGTCAGGTTATTGTTTATCATCCTTTGGTTATAATCTCTAATCTACCATTATATTAGGTTATATGTTATATTTAGACTCTATGTAATTCATGGGGTAATAGTGTCATTCTAGTGGGAAAATGTGTTGTGATGTGGAGAGTTTTCATTACCCAAATATCACTTTTCATATTTCTTATTTATATATTGTTCCATAGTTTTTTCATTAGTTTCACGTATTTTTAGTTTATAATGTAGGATGTTTTCTGAAATTTAACATGTTCCATGTTTATCACAAAGTTAGTGAAAACATTGTGCAGTTTATGTGGTGGGGTATTCATTTTTTAGCATATCCATTCACATGATTATCACAATGTTTTTCTAACCAATTCATGAACCAATCCCTCCCTAGTAAATGTTGAATAGTTTAACTTTATTTTAGATAATTTTGATTACAGACCATGTGGTCTACCATGGTTTTAATTTTTATAAAATAATTATTCTACCCATTAAATGTTTACTATTGTTCAATCCACTATTCCTCGACACATGATTGATAAATCCCAATAGGATCTGAAGATGACTCCCCATAGCCACACCCTTGATATTGTTCCTTCTTAAATTTAATATATAGTGGTCTTCACTGTTTTGGGACCTTTTTCACTTCTCAAAGTCCTTTCATATTATCAATCTCGTCCTCATTATCTTCGGTAGTTGGTGTCAAAACCATTTGTGGTTTATGTTTCAAAATATTTTTTTTAATTTATATGGTTGGTATGTTCGTATTTCAGAAATAATCTATATGTTCTTGATTAATTCACATTATATTCACTTTTTCTCTGTATCTATTAATAAGAATTTTTATTTTTTTATAAAAAGATATATAATGATTTAGTATTTTAAATTCTATCATTTATAGATTATTTTTTATACTGATTTTTGAATTTCTAAATTTGTTTTAATGATTGATATTTTATTATAAATTTATTGATTTCAATTTCTAATTATTTTACTTGGATAATTTCATTAACATAAGGCATTTGTCATAGGATTTTGTTTTAAATGGTAATTATATGTGTGTTTTTATTTTTTATATGTTTTATATTTATTTTTCTTATATATAGTGATTATGTAATTATTAGATGACGTTTCAACTTATTGTTTTATCATTATAATGATTACTGTTGGTTTAAAAAAAATCCCTTTATTTGAAATGTTGTATTAAAAGTATTTTTTATATCAAAAATATGTTTTCTTTCAATGGTTATATATAAAATAATAAATATGTTTGTATGTCTAAGTATATTTAAATATATATAAATATATATGTGACTAGTGTTTTTGAAATCAATGAACCTATCTTCAATAGAAATAGATAAAATCATGTGACATTAACTGGGGAAAAATGCTAGGATATTTTTGAATACTAATTTTTAGTTTTTAAATTACATGAATGATTGGATAACTATATAAACAGTATTTTCCTGATTAATCAATTCTTTTGATTAAATACTAAGGAACTTATTTTAAAGTAGTTTTGATGATATAATGTATTTGTTGTTGTTTTTATGAGTTTTTGAATGGGATTATATAATGTAAATTTTGATTGATGGAGGATTATGTATTTCCATGGGTAATTTTTTCCTTGTAGTATATTAATAGTGCACTTCTAAAAACTCTTATATCATTCCCCATTCATCAATTAATTGTATCATGGGGATACTAGGTTGTGTTTTGGTTTATTATAATATGTTTAGAATTTAGTCCCAAAGAGATGAACTTGATCCCCCTATTACGGTTAAGATAGTATGTAGAGGAGTTTTATATGTGGGGATAGGTTTTAGAATCTTAGATATTATAAACTAATAAAGAATTGATAGGTTAGAAGATAATTACACATCATTATATCTAGTATAATATCACTGGATGTATAATTTTTTACCATGGTTTTGTATAAACTCTTCATTTATTACACCTAATATATATGGTTTTTAGGTTTTCATCACAATTATTCTATAATTTCATAGTAATTATTTCTTTAATTTTTCTTTGGTTTTATGATTAAATTTTTATTTATATTTCACTATTTCCTTGATTATGACCTTAAATTATAGTTTAATTATTAATTTTTAAATTAATTATAAATCAAGTTACATCTTTATTAGTTTTAAAGAGAAATTTTTCAAAATGGGAATGTTTAAAGAATGTTTTATATGGAATATTTAATATTATAATAATAATAATTTGGAAAATTAATAGAAATTATATATTCATAAAAATATGAAAAAAATAATTTAGAAGAATTTATTTATATGTATTCTTCATTTATTTTTATAAAAATAAAATTCAGGAGAACCATGGAGAAATAATTTTTTGTTTTTTAGCTTACACCAAACCTACCCACTTAGTGTCTATAGATCGAGTTAATTTAATTCAAGCTAAATTATTGGTTATATATCTTTTAAGGACCATGTGTATTTTTTATGGAAGTGCAATGGTATTCACATGGATTTTTGAAAAATATATATTATTTCATTTATATTGTATCATTAATGTATGAAAACCATCATTTTACCAGTTTATTTTGTGATATTTTTTTGTATACAAATTTTATATAGATTTATGTTTTTATATGTAAATAATTAGTATTTCATTAATTTTTATACTACTTATTATTATTTATCATCAATATCCACTTTTTGGATGCATCATTCTGGATTCTTGGTAGAATTATTCCATTTGTTTAATATTTTTAATCATTAAAAAATAATTAACAAAAACATTATACATGATTACATGTTAATTTTCAATATCCCACAATGATCAAGAACACACCACGGGTCATGACAGAGGTTGTATTTATTTCTCAATTTAGGGAAATCTCAGGATGGATCATAAAATATACCATTGATTTGACTATGAGTGGTTTCATATGATGAGGAAAATTCATAATCTTGTTTATTTGATCAGTTATTATTGTGTACAAAAAAATATATAAACCTAACTGTTTTGAATATAAGATTATGTTCTACTAACTAGTTCATGACCACAAGTACAATGTAATTTTCATGGATATGAAAAGAAAATCACCCAATATGTAATATGTTGATCCAGGTGTTTGTGATTATAGAGGAGAGGATCCACATGTCTTTTTTGGATATAATAACTATTTATACATATCAGGGGAATACTATTTTTTATATGCATTTTTAAAAAATTATATTTTATAATTCATTAATATAAATTATAGTTATTTTTGTCTACATGATTGTGAGTGTGATATTTCATGTATACAAGAATTTTTGTCAGGTCAAGGGTAGGACATCAAAGAAATTAAATGAATAATCTGGGATAATTATACATTTAAAAAATCATATTGTTCCTCTCTATAACACACAATGGTTGTTATAGTAATGTATAAGGATAACCAATGAGACAACACCATATAGGTGATGAAGGAGGACATATTTTCAAATAGAATCTGACAATGTCCAATATTTCTTTTTAATATGGTTTTCCAATAGTGATGGTTCATCAATAATATCTTATGCTGGTTAAAATCTTTTTCAACATTCTATCATCTATTCCAACTATTTAAATACTTCCTTCATCTAAATCCCACATCAATATCTTCCTTCAATCACCGTGTCCTTACCATTTTGATGACACTCTATATATGAAATTGGTTATGATTTATCCAATGTCATTTTACTCGTTTTTTGAAATTTTATCAATGAGATTATATAAGTTGTTATAGATTATAGGTATTTATTTAGGTGCATATATATTTTATATATTTTTTTTACCATTTCTCTTTTATATATATGAGTTATTGTGTGTGGTGATGTTTTTAGGGAATGAACTATGATTGAAATTGTTAATATACATACTGAATATTCATTCATCAAATATAAAAAAAATATTGAAAATGAATTCTTATGAAATATATTATATGTCCAATGAGAGAAACAATGATTAATTTGAATGAATGTGAAAAAACTATTGATATACTGATTATTTATTATAGCAATATTTTGTATTCTATCCATGGGTTTGAGTTTGAGTAATAAATAATTATAGATAGATAAATGGAAAATGTCACTATTTATATTGAGAGAGCTCATACACTTGGGAAATAATTTACATTTAAAAACTATAATCCACCTATATATCAAGAATATCCCAATATATGGGTGTATAAGTATGAGATATATTCATCCATAAATATTTTCCACTGAATAATGACACATGTTTACCAAATACTAACGATGGTATAAATTTCACTCCAATATGTTGAGTATTTGTTTGGATATAACATTTTAGACTCATAATTAGTTAACTATATAAAGAAAACATCAGTAAAAACTTATTTTATAAGATAATTATAGATTCTAACTGATGATCGTGAATATTGATGTTTTATTAGAATTGCAATATTGGTGAGTCTAATTTATATCAACATACATTGATATTTTCTCTTTGGACATAACATGTGATGGGTTTATTAGTGTTTGATTATTTCAATATGAAATCTTGATAAATTTTTACAATTAATTTCTTAATTGTTTCCTTCACAATTTCTGGATTAATTCGAATATTATGTAGTAATATAAACCTATTTATCAATTTTATAAATGAAGTTGGATATGGAACCATGTATTTCTTTGATAGTGGAGTCTATATAGTCCTATAGTCTATAATACAACATTAAAAACAAAAAGAATCATTAAAAAGGGGTGATTAGTCTCTAGTAGTGACTTGATTATATTATGTTAGTATAAAAAACAATTTATTATTGTTCTTTTCAGGGATATTGTGTAACATCCCAAGTAAGTAATGAATAATAGATATTTTTATCTATGTCTTTTAATGATTAAGATAGTGTTGTAGAGGCTTAAAATGAAAATAAATACAATCTTATGCATGGAATAAACTAATATTCTTAAAAGATTGTTTTACTGCCTTTTGATGGAAAACCATTTTGGAATCTCTATTTTGACAATTTTATAAACTATGTTTGCCAAAATAAACTCATCCTTTATGATTGGGACATCAAAATTTACCTTGTGTGAATTTTTGGTATTTTTCTGACAATGTTCATTTTTTAATGAATAGTGAAAAATACTGCATTTTACATCAAAACTGCTTTTTAATCTAATTTATTTATATTATTAAATTATGTTTAGAATTGGTTTTGAAGTGGAATTAGAATAAATTTTTACCATTTTATCCAATGGTGGTCATTGGAATCAATTTCACTTTGAAATTAGACTTAAATTGGTGTCAATCTTTTGATACTTATTGTTTTGTAAAAACACGCTATTTGCTCTGGCAGCGGGAATTAATTATTAAATTAATTAATGTGACTTATATGATTTTAATTTTTTAAAATAGACTTCATTTTTGAATTCGTAATATCAAATATAGCTTAGGGTGAATTTTTGGTAATTTTCTGAAAAACTTCAATTTTTGATGAATAGTGAAACCACTAAGTGGTAATCAAGAAAACTGATTTTCAGTTAAATAAAAGTTTACCACTAATGTGTATCGAATTTTGAAAATCCGACATACATGGTTGTCATTAAGAAGTAAAATGTGGTTCAATGAGATTATAATATATTTTTGGTGAATAGTAACTTATTAAGTTCTTAATCGCGGTTAGTGGTAATTAGGGTAGTTTAAGGTATAAATAATGCTTTAATAATAGGAAATGACCTAGACACATGTCCCAACCTTATTGGTTGTGTCATGGCCGACAAAGACAAGCCATGGGTAAACTTGGGGACCCCATGGAGACACTTTGGTTTGGAAATGACATAAATAACTTTTTATTAAATGTTAAAGTAAAAATGACACAAACAAGAGATGTTTTACAAAAACAATTTTTACATGGGGTTATAAAGATCAGATTTTTGATTATAAATAGTCATTAAAAATTTAAAAAGATTTCCTACATCATAGTATTTTTTTTATGATTTTTAGACATTAAATAAATTAAATTATTTATGACATAATAATGATGCAGCGATGACATCATTATTTGACGATTTAAATAAAATGGAAAGATAATATAAAATCTATGAACTACACATGTCCAAAACCAATTGTATGAGTGGATTTCAAACCCTTATCACCTTATCCAAGAATTATATTAATGTGGGACCCTTTAAAACCGAAACACATTTTCAAATAAAGTAATATTTCTTTACTTTCCAAAAGTGCCCCTCCTCTCCTCTTATAAAAGGCCCCCACCTCTACCTCATTTCACACACTCCTCAAGCCTTTGGCTCGGCCAACCCCTGCCCATTTACTCTCTCCACATCCCTCTCCTCATCCTATAGTATTCCCTTTGGGCAGAATCTTTTCAAAGGAAGCCTTTAGGCTCAACTCAAAAGGAGTTACACTTTTAAAGGTAATTCATTCTCTCATGTTCATTTGTTTTATTTTGCTTCTCCAACCCCCTAAACTCTTTTTATTTACTTCCTCTGTAACAAAACCAGTATCTTCAATATACTAGGATGTTTTTATAAGATTTATTTTAGCTACACTCTCACACAACTACATCAAATGGTTAAAGAACATACGGTTTCCGTGGATGGCGAAATTCTGCCTCCCGAAACGATGATTGTTCAACACTCATTTAACACCTTCAAAGGTGGCCATTATGATGTCACTATTTTTATATATGATATATAATATGTTTATGTTTTCTGTAAGCTTCTGTTTTTTTTCATTTTGGGCATACCTTTATGGTTTCCATTATGGGTAAACACGATATCTTCATTTTAGGAAGTGCGGACTACCGCCCCCTCAAAGTGATTTGATTCGTTAAATACCATATGTGGGACATATAAAGGATGGAACTATGATATTATATATGATATTATACTGGAAGTATAATATACCTTTATATCATTATGATTCCATTATATAAAATATGAAATAGAAATGAAAGTAGCGTTCATGCGTACGTACGGCTTACCGTCTCCATGAACGGTGCATTTCATTTCTTACCTCTAAATGTGATGTAATATTATAAATACATGTATATGATGAATATATATGATATATATGTTATCCAAATCATTAATATCATTCTGGATAAAATGAACCTTTGACCAAATTAACAACATGTAAGTGGTAGAAGTCTATTTTTGACTTAAGAACCAAATACCGACAAAATGAACATTATTAACTTAACTGATTACATGATGTTCATAACATGGTATAAAAGGAATAATGAACTTGAAAAAGATTCATAAGCAAGTAGAGATTAACTCAAGTTTATTATTCAGGAGATTAAAGAACGGTCGGGTCAAGTCGGATACGAGGTATGGGACTTCGTCTCAATCTCCTTTCGTTGAGGCATATTTTATTTTATACACAACTTTCTTTTATACGGTGTATAAACCACTTTGACTTTTACGTTTATTCAAAAGGAATCTTTTTTATACGAAGCGTTTACTAAACGACAAAAGGGAATGTTTTTGTCGTACGTATGCGGCGACAACGACTTCTCCGCCGTCGTGACCGTTATTTGAGTTTCGGCTTCCTCTACAAGCCATACCTTCTTTTTAAAAGAAAAATAAATACCATATTTTACTTTTCTTTTATTTTGGTATTGAAAATGGTTTTCATAATTTTTTTATATCAATGTGTTGTATTGATATCTCGTGATTGAAATGTGGAAATTTTATGTTTCCTTTATGCATGTTTTATGTGATATGATTATGTTATGGTTCTTGGGCATTATTATGAAGACGGGTGGTTCCGTGATAAACTAAGGGCGGGTGAGCCCGTTATAGCTCTCCAATGCATTGGGTAACGCGAAGGAGTGAAATGTAAAGGTTTCTCCGAAGAGATTTTAGGGAATATACTGTGATGGGTATTCCAAACGTAACCAAGAGGGTTACTCCCTACGTAAGAATATTATGAATGCCTCAAGTTACCTTTATGTCTTATGATTTCAATGATTTATTCATGATTTTATGAGGTATGTTAAAGTGCCAATATTTTATGGGTAAAGTATGATTTCATTCTAATGTGTATATGAACTCATGTTTCCTTTCCATGTTTTTTTTATAACCCATACTGAGTTTTTATGCTCATCCCAAGTTTTTGAAATGTTTTTCACAGGTCAAGGGAAAGGTACATGATAAGATGATAGAGTCAAGGATGTGTCAAGAATTAATCCATGTTTTATTTTAAATGTGTTTCAATTGATGGGAATGAAGAATACTATCTTTATGTAACCACTTTGTTTATATGTGGAATGTAATGCAAGTTTTATGATCTAATTCTCTAAAACTCTAAACCCGAAAAGATCCTCGATGTGTAATCTTGTAATAACTCAAGATTAAGTAAGGTTTAAGGCTGGGGCCTTATAGTTGGTATCAGAGGTCGGTTTAGACAACTTTAGGAGTTAGAAAAGTGTTAAATTATAATATTATTGAAATGATATAGCATTTACGGATTACCATGTTGCTTCGCCTAAGATATTTCTGTGTTCAGAATGGTTTTCCGCAGAGGAAACAAAGCAGCTATGTTGGGACGACATCAGGAGGAACATAACCTTCCAAATCAGCAACCTGAGATGGTCAGAATTGGAACTGAACAGTTTGTTGCAGTAATGGCGCAGTTGACTCAAGTGATAAATGGCGGTGGTATCCATACACGAGATCAGCCAGACCAACCGCAGAGGAACATGTCAGTGGTGGAACATTTCATGAGGCAACATCCACCATCATTCAGAGGATCATCTGACCCTGTGCTAGCTGAAGGGTGGATTAAAGCACTGGAGAAGATTTTTGATGTCATGGGGTGTTCAGACAATCAAAAGGTTAGTCTTGCTATTTACCGTTTGGAGGGTGAAGCAGATCAGTGGTGGTCTATGGTTAAAAATATCAGGGACGCCGAGGAGATTGATGCTCTTGACTGGGATGAATTCAAAGGTATGTTTCTTGAGAAGTATTTTCCTAAGGCTGTTGGACATAGGATGGAAAATCAATTTTTGGAATTAAGGCAAGAAGAAGACTCAGTGGCTGCCTATGAAGAAAGGTTCACTCGATTGGCAAGGTATGCTCCAAATTTTATCCGAGACCTTGATAGTAAAATCAATCGTTTTTACTCAGGATTAAAGCCAAAATATCGAAGGGCATTAGCTTCTCGTGAGTTTAAAAGTTATGAAAAGCTTGTTCGATGTGCTGAGAAGGTCGAAATGGAGTTTGCCGATGACCATGTTTTCTATAACAACCAGCAAAAGAAGAGACCGAGGTGGCAGGAGAAAGGTAAGAATTCTTCAAAAAAGTCTGATGGTAAGAGAACTAAGTTTCCAGTTTGTGATAAATATGGCAAAAGGCATGCTGGGGAATGTCTTCTGAATTCTGGGAAGTGCTACCGATGTGGTAAGATGGGACATAAGGATCGTGATTGCACTGAAAAGGATCAAGGTCAAGGTAATAACAAATTTGATTTACAGTTAGTGAAATGTAATAAGTGTAATGAGATGGGTCACTATGCAAACGAGTGTCCGACAAGGAGCTTGAGTGATGGGAAGCAGTTAGACTACAAGCAGAAAGGGGTGGTGAAATCCTTTGCAACTACTTCAGCAGATGTCGGGCCATCAAATGAAGTTGTATCAGGTACTTTGTTTGTTTTTTCAGATTATTCCAGTGTGTTGTTTGATTGGGGGTCTACACATTCTTTCATCTCTAAAACCTTTTCTAGTAAAATGGGAATACCATCTCAAGAAATGACTCCTGAACTTTTGGTAAAAACACCCGGGGGAAGTGTCGAGGCAAAAAGAATTTATAAGAATCTTCCTATCCTTATCTGTGGAAGGAACCTACTTGCAAACCTTATTGTTCTACCTCTAGTAGAGTTTGATGTTATCCTGGGTATGGATTGGCTCTCTATTTACCATGCTAAGATTGACTGTAGAGCTAAAGAAGTTTCTTTTCAGAAAGACTTTCAGTTTGTTTACAAGAATGAACCCTTACTTTTGATAACATATCAAGAGGCCGAGAAACTTGTAAAAGATGGAAATGAATGTTACCTTGCACACGTCGTTGAAAATAAAGGAACTGTTCAGATTAATGATGTGCCAGTGGTAAATGAGTATCCTGATGTTTTTCCTGATGAGTTGCCTGGAATAATACCAGATCGGGAAGTTGAGTTTACTGTTGACTTAGTTCCTGATGCTAAGCCAATTTCAAAACCCCATTATCGAATGGCACAAATTGAACTTTTAGAGTTGAAGGAACAATTGCAAGATTTATTAGAGAAAGGTTTCATTAGACCTAGCACATCACCATGGGGTGCTCCTGTTTTATTTGTTAAAAAGAAAGATGGTCCTATGAGACTTTGCATTGATTATAGAGCCTTGAATAATATCACTGTTAAGAACAAATATCCTTTGCCTCATATCGATGATTTGTTTGATCAGCTCCAGAGAGCTCAGTTTTATTCAAATATTGACTTGAGATCGGGGTACCATCAGATGAAGGTAGAGGAGGCAGATATTCCGAAGACCGCGTTCCGTACGAGATATGGCCATTATGAATTTGTAGTAATGCCTTTTGGGCTAACCAATGCACCTGCTGTATTCATGGACTTAATGAATAGAATTTTCCATGAGTTCTTGGATAATTTTGTGGTGGTTTTCATTGATGATATTTTGGTGTTTTCTAAAAGTAAAGAGAAGAATTAAAAACATTTAAGGGTAATATTGCAAACCTTAAAAGAAAAGAAATTGTATGGGAAATTCAGCAAGTGTGAGTTTTGGTTGCAACAAATTTCTTTCCTTGGTCACATTGTTTCTAAAGATGGAATAACTATTGATCCTGCAAAAACAAAAGTTGTGGAAGAATGGCCAAGACCCACAAATGTAACCGAGATTCGTAGATTCCTTGGTTTGGCGGGCTATTACCGAAGGTTTGTTAGAAATTTTTCACGGTTATCTAGTCCAATGACTAAGCTAACTCGGAAGGGTGTTAAGTTTATCTGGACAAAATAATGTGATGATTGTTTTCAGGAATTGAAAAGAAGATTGGTGAATGCTCCAGTTTTGGCACTACCTTCCAGGAATGGTGAGTTTGTTATATACAGTGATGCTTCATTGAAAGGACTTGGTTGCGTCCTAATGCAGAATGATCAGATAATTGCTTATGCTTCACGACAGTTGAAAACTCATGAGGTAAATTACCATACACATGATTTGGAATTAGCTGCTGTTGTTTTTGCTTTAAAATTTTGGAGGCATCATTTGTATGGAGTAAAGTGTGAAATATATACCGATCACAAATGTTTAAAGTATATATTCACTCAGAAAGAGATAAACATGTGACAAAGGAGATGGCTGGAATTAATCAAGGATTATGATTGTACAATTCATTACCATCCGGGAAAATCAAATAAAGTGGCTGATGCTTTGAGTCGAAAAAGTAATGCTTCATTAACAATGTTGTGGTTGGAACGTGATCCTTTGGTTAACGATTTGATGAACTTTGGCATAGAAGTTGTTGGTGCAGGAAGTCCTTCTGTTTTGTTTCAGGTATCAGTGAGATCATCTCTATCAGATAGAATCAAGCAAGCACAGAAGCAAGACAGTGAGTTGCAGAAAAGGGTAGAGCTGGTTCAGAAAGGTAAGTTTCCTGAATTCAACATTGATAATGATTGTGTTTTGAGTTTTGGGAAGAGATTGTGTGTGTCTTGTGATTCACAGTTGAAGAGAGAGTTGTTATGTGAAGCTCATAGTTCTTCGTTTTCAGTTCATCCAGGAAGTACTAAGATGTATAGAGATCTGCGGGAGTATTACTGGTGGGATGGAATGAAAAGAGATATTGCTGATTTTACTGTGAAGTGTTTGACTTGTCAGCAGGTTAAAGCCGAGCGACAGTTACCGAAAGGGATGCTTCAGCCTTTACCAGTGCCAGAGTGGAAATGAGAGAATATATCCATGGACTTTGTTGTTGGATTACCGAAGACATCTTGAGGTAATAATGCAATCTGGGTTATTGTTGATCGCTTGACCAAATCTGCTCATTTCCTTGCTATAAGAGATACTTTCTCTCTTGATCAACTTTCCCGTTTGTATCTTAAAGAGATAGTCGGGTTACATGGAGTTCCTCTCTCCATTGTATCGGATCGTGATCCCAGGTTTACTTCTAACTTTTGGAAAGGCCTTCAGAAGTCGTTGGGTACTGAATTAAATTTTAGTACAGCTTTTCATCCTCAATCAGATGGGAAGTCAGAACGAAAAATTCAGACATTGGAGGATATGCTACGAGCTTGTTCTATGGATTATCAGGGAAGTTGGGACCAACATCTTTCTTTGGTTGAGTTTTCATATAATAACAGTTTTCATTCCAGTATACAGATGGCACCATTTCAGGCATTATATGGGAAGCGGTGTCGAACTCCAGCTTTCTGGGATGAAGTGTGTGAAAGAAAGTTTATGGGACCAGAATTGGTAGAAGAGATGGCAGAAAAAGTTCAGCTGATTCAGAAACACATGAGAACAGCTCAGAGCAGGCAGAAGAGTTATGCGGATAACCGAAGGAAGGATCTATCTTTCGAGGTAGGTGATCATGTTTTTCTCAAGGTTTCTCCTTGGAAAAGTGTGATGAGATTTGGTAAGAAAGGAAAGCTGAGTCCAAGGTTTATTGGACCATACGAAATTCTGGAAAGAGTTGGATCATTTGCATACCGAGTGGCTTTACCTCCGAGTTTATCTCAGGTACACAATGTTTTTCACATTTCAATGTTGAGAAAGTATATGCCAGATCCATCTCATGTTTTGAGTCCAGAGGTAGTTCAGCTGGAAGAGAACCTATCTTATGAGGAACAACCGGTCCAGATTCTTGACCACAGGGAGCAAGTGTTACGGAATAAGGTGATTAAGCAGGTAAAGGTTTTTTGGAAAAACCACATGATTGAAGAGGCAACATGGGAATCTGAAAATGCAATGAGGGATAAGTACCCACATTTATTCGATAAGTAAATAAATTGCGGGGAAGAAATTTTCTAATGGGGGGAAGGATGTAACATCCCAAGTAAGTAATGAATAATAGATATTTTTATCTATGTCTGTTAATGATTAAGATAGTGTTGTAGAGGCTTAAAATGAAAATAAATACAATCTTATGCATGGAATACACTAATATTCTTAAAAGATTGTTTTACTGCCTTTTGATGGAAAACCATTTTTGAATCTATATTTTGACAATTTTATAAACTATTTTTTCCAAAATAAACTTATCCTTTATTATTGGGACATCAAAATTTACCTTGTGTGAATTTTTGGTATTTTTCTGACAATGTTCATTTTTTAATGAATAGTGAAAAATACTGCATTTTACATCAAAACTGCTTTTTAATCTAATTTATTTATATGATTAGATTATTTTTTGAATTGGTTTTGAAGTGGAATTAGAATATATTTTTACCATTTTATCCAATGGTGGTCATTGGAATCAATTTCACTTTGAAATTAGACTTAAACTGGTGTCAATCTTTTGATACTTATTGTTTTGTAAAAACACGCTATTTGCTCTGGCAGCGGGAATTAATTATTACATTAATTAATGTGACTTATATGATTTGATTTTTGTAAAATAGACTTCATTTTTTAATTCGGAATATCAAATATAGCTTAGGGTGAATTTTTGGTAATTTTCTGAAAAACTTCAATTTTTGATGAATAGTGAAACCACTAAGTGGTAATCAAGAAAACTGATTTTCAGTTAAATAATAGTTTACCACTAATGTGTATTGAATTTTGAAAATATGACATACATGGTTGTCATTAAGAAGTAAAATGTGGTTCAATGAGATTATAATAATTTTTTGGTGAATAGTAACTTATTAAGTTCTTAATCGCGATTAGTGGTAATTAGTGTAGTTTAAGGTATAAATAATGCTTTAATAATAGGAAATGACTTAGACACATGTCCCAACCTTATTGGTTGTGTCATGTCCGACCAAGACAAGCCATGGGTCAACTTGGGGACCCCATGGAGACACTTTGGTTTGGAAATGACATAAATAACTTTTTATTAAATGTTAAAGTAAAAATGACACAAACAAGAGATGTTTTACGAAAACAATTTTTACATGGGGATATAAAGATCAGATTTTTGATTATAAATAGTCATTGGAAATTTAAAAATATTTCCTACATCATAGTATTTTTTTTATGATATTTAGACATTAAATAAATTAAATTATTTATGACATAATAATGATGCAGCGATGACATCATTATTTGATGATTTAAATAAAATGGAAAGATAATATAAAATCTATGCACTAAACATGTCCAAAACCAATTGGATGAGTGTATTTCGAACCCTTATCACCTTATCCTCGAATTATATCAATGTGGGACCTTTTAAAACCGAAACACATTTTCAAATAAAGTAATATTTCTTTACTTTCCAGAAGTGCCCCTCCTCTCCTCTTATAAAAGGCCCCCACCTCTACCTCATTTCACACACTCCTCAAGCCTTTGGCTCGTCCAACCCCTGCCCATTTAATCTCTCCACATCCCTCTCCTCATCCTAGAGGATTCCCTTTGGGCAGAATCTTTTCAAAGGAAGCCTTTAGGCTCAACTCAAAATGAGTTACACTTTTAAAGGTAATTCATTCTCTCATGTTCATTTGTTTTATTTTGCTTCTCCAACCCCCTAAACTCTTTTTATTTACTTCCTTTGTAACAAAACCAGTATCTTCAATATACTAGGATGTTGTTATAAGATTTATTTGAGCTACACTCTCACACAACTACATCAAATGGTTAAAGAACATACGGTTTCCGTGGATGGCGAAATTCTGCCTCCCGAAACGATGATTGTTCAACACTCATTTAACACCTTCAAAGGTGGCCATTGTGATGTCACTATTTTTATATATGATATATAATATGTTTATGTTTTCCTTAAGCTTCTGTTTTTTTTCATTTTGGGCATACCTTTATGGTTTCCATTATGGGTAAACACGATATCTTCATTTTAGGAAGTGCGGACTACCGCCCCCTCAAAGTGATTTGATTCGTTAAATACCATATGTGGGACATATAAAGGATGGAACTATGATATTACATATGATATTATACTGGAATTATAATATACCTTTATATCATTATGATTCCATTCTATAAAATACGAAATAGAAATGAAAGTAGCGTTCATGCGTACGTACGGCTTACCGTCTCCATGAACGGTGCATTTCATTTCTTACCTCTAAATGTGATGTAATATTATAAATACATGTATATGATGAATATATATGATATATATGTTATCCAAATCATTAATATAATTCTGGATATAATGAACCTTTGACCAAATTAACAACATGTAAGTGTAAGAAGTCTATTTTTGACTTAAGAACCAAATACCGACAAAATGAACATTATTAACTTAACTGATTACATGATGTTCATAACATTGTATAAAAGGAATAATGAACTTGAAAAAGATTCATAAGCAAGTAGAGATTAACTCAAGTTTATTATTCAGGAGATTAAAGAACGGTCGGGTCAAGTCGGATACGAGGTATGGGACTTCGTCTCAATCTTCTTTCGTTGAGGCATATTTTATTTTATACACAACTTTCTTTCATACGGTGTATAAACCACTTTGACTTTTACGTTTATTCAAAAGGAATATTTTTTATACGAAGCGTTTACTAAACGACAAAAAAGAACGTTTTTGTCGTACGTATGCGGCGACAACGACTTCTCCGCCGTCGTGACCGTTATTTGAGTTTCGGCTTCCTCTACAAGCCATACCTTCTTTTTAAAAGAAAAATAAATACCATATTTTACTTTTCTTTTATTTTGGAATTGAAAATGGTTTTCATAATGTTTTTATATCAATGTGTTGTATTTATATCTTGTGATTGAAATGTGGAAATTTTATGTTTCCTTTATGCATGTTTTATGTGATATGATTATGTTATGGTTCTTGGGCATTATTATGAAGACGGGTGGTTCCATGATAAACTAAGGGCGGGTGAGCCCGTTATAGCTCTCCAATGCATTGGGTAACGCGAAGGAGTGAAACGTTAAGGTTTATCTGAAGATATTTTAGGGAATATACTATGATGGGTATTCCAAACGTAACCAAGAGGGTTACTCCCTACGTAAGAATGTTATGAATGCCTCAAGTTACCTTTATGTCTTATGATTTCTATGATTTATTCATGATTTTATGAGGTATGTTAAAGTGCCAATGTTTTATGGGTAATGTATGATTTCATTATTATGTGTATATGAACTCATGTTTCCATTCCATGTTTTTTTTACAACCCATACTGAGTTTTTATGCTCATCCCAAGTTTTTGAAATGTTTTTCACAGGTCAAGGGAAAGGTACATGATAAGATGATAGAGTCAAGGATGTGTCAAGAATTAATCCATGTTTTATTTTAAATGTGTTTCCATTGATGGGAATGAAGAATACTATCTTTATGTAACCACTTTGTTTATATGTGGAATGTAATGCAAGTTTTATGATCTAATTCTCTAAAACTCTAAACCCGAAAAGATCCTCAATGTGTAATCATGTAATAACTCAAGATTAAGTAAGGTTTAAGGTTGGGGCCTTATATATTGTCTATTATTACTCTAATAGTGATGATTGAAGTACTTCTATTCAAGAATAATTATATAAATCAGTGAATTATAGAGAAGTTATTGATTAGTAAAACATATGTAGATATCATGGAGGTCATGGTGAGATAGGGGTTTATGGAGCCCTAATTTGTATCAAAAATTTCTATAACTTCTATATACCGTAAGATATTAAGGGGTCCTTATGGACTAAGAAAATATGGTATAAAAGAATAATGATTCACATTATGTAATTATTTGATCTTTTCATACTAAACTTCCTTTAGGTATGATATTTTTTACCTACTCTGTAATATATATTAATAATGAAAAAAATTTAAACACCAAATGTTAATAATATTGATTAAAATATAATTAAAAGTATATTGAACATCTGAATATAAGATATTTTCTTTAATGCTACTATAAAGAATACCCATAAAATAGAATTGTATGTTTCGAATATACACTTTTGTATAGTGGATAAATTTTCCATTGCTACTATACCCACATGTAGCTATTTATATATAAACTCAATTTCAAAATAGATCATTTAATAATGTGTATGATTGGTCTTAATGAGATATGGGTTGATGTTTTTCACTTTTATTAATGAATGATATCAAGAGAACCATCCAAATAGTGGTTATAATTTTCTGATTAACTATAATAGAATTCATAGAGGTAAATAAAATAATAATGTATTTTTTTCCATTAATTAAATTTTGTATCATCATTACAGAGGATGTGTTTTCTTAACTTTGTTGAATGTTTTTTTAATTGTTTTTTTTTCATTTTTCATATTTTATAATATTAAATTTATGTAATCCTAGTGATATATAAATCCATTTCTACATTTTTGTGGAAGTATAGTCTATATTACGTCTAAATAGACATTCTTATAATATATTTTAATTGAAGTAGACATGATGTATAACATTAAGTGCTTCTCACTATCAATTTTACTATGATTATGAATAGAATATATGATCACAGTAATAATAATGTACAAATTATAACAATTTATAAACCATTGATAAAGATGAATCTACAATGGTTTGGTAGTAAATTATTACATGACCTTGGGGAATAGAAATAAATCGATAGTAGATAGGTTTCAAAAAAAATGATCTGGAGGAATAACTAGTGATATATTGATAATGTTGGTATATTTATCTATATATGAAATTTAATAATATTGTGTTAATTTTTCATCATCAAACAAGGTAAAAAAATTACAAATAGATCAATCTTTATAATTATTAACATCGTTATCATATAGTATGATAGTATATAATAAATTATTTGTGAGTAATATTCATTGATGTATTAAATTTGTCTATAAATCAACATTATAAAGAGATATTTTTCCTATTATAGATGACTCGTTCAATTAAAATAGACAAAATTGTAATTATATAATTTAAACAACTTATAGATTTTCGATAACAAAAGTTATAGTATAATTAAATATGGGTTAATCATATTTCGAAATTTATGAATTTATATATAATGTTATTATTGATAAAATAATATTTTTCTCATTAAAAACACATATATTCATAATATTTAATTACTCAGATAATACAGAAGGTCTTGGTGAGGATATAAAATTTATTCCAAAGTTATATTTCTAATTTTATATATCAAATCAACATTAAGAACTAATGAATGAGTTGGTATCCTCAACCCTAATAAAAATATCATGTGACATATTTCATGAATAAAAAAACATGAGGTATAAATAAAATACCACATACATTAAAATTGTGAGAGAGTTATAACTTGATGATAAAGTGATGTTTTAGGGATATTTTTAATAATATTTAACATTCAGGCCCCAGATCACTGGGAATAGTTATCAGACTAGTTTATTACTATACCTTAAGCCAGATGGATATTATTCTATAAAATATCAACATAAAATGTGGGTCTATGAAGGTAAATATAACAGAATATAACTTCTTATCATAGTAAAAACAATATAAATAATATCGAATAGACAAAATATCAAAATTAATAAATAAAATAATGACATAATATTACCAAAAAGAAAAAAAAAATAAACAATATAAAAATAAATGATCAACATAATAATTTCAAAGAAGCCATTCATTGTCACTGGGTTATAAAGAAAATCCAAAATAAATAAACAATATTACTGAGAAACCCTCTCAAATTTTCATGAGTCCTTACCCATTCTAAATTATTATTCCCCATTTTTAAATCCCAAACCCTTACCTATGCCTAAAATTAAGTACATTCTTTTTTGATACCCTATGGATGTGGAAACATAAGTATGGGTGATTAAAACATAGTATCACAACATGAACAATGTCACTAAGTATAATAAATCATAGATAATATGAATATAGATGTTGAATAAATAAATAGTTTAGTAGTTTAATAGCATAAAATGAAACAATAATTTGATACCAATTCTCTAGGTTCATAGGGAATCATATGGTAATTCCATGTCACTATCAATCATATTGTTCTTATTTATGATTGATCATACCTACTGATCTAGTTTTTGGGTGTAATTAATAATCCCATAGTGACCATTCCATCCACGAAATTCAAATCCACACATATGGGTTGTTTTATACATTCATTATAAATCACCATCGGGTGAGTTTTCATATCCTTCATAAAACTCAAAAAGGTGTTTTCTTGTTAAGCACAAACCACTAATATATTGGTCATTTCATAAACATTGAATAGGAAAACAAGTAACATATATATCTGCTATAGTATTTTTTAATAGTTACCATAGACCTCTCATATGGGAATACTATTCAAGTTATCGTATAGAACCTCAATATAGGATATTTATTATTACTGGAAGAAGACAACAAGAAATATACCCCTCATCAATGGGGGTTTTATATATGAAATATAAATGAACCAATATGGGAGTTTTTGTTCCCATAAATTCCCTCCCATATAGTGTTTCTATAATGAATCATGTCCAATACCTAAAGGAGAATTCTATACAACATCATTTCCTCCACTAGGTAATATCCCTTCCATATAAAATATTTCCATAATTGAAATAACAATTTTTATGACATAATTAAACACTCATTTTATTTCAAAACATCATATTTTCTTGTATACATTAAATGATCAAGATAAATTCTATTTTGTTGATGTCATACTAGATATACTTCTATAAACAATGTCAAAACCATAAATAAGGCATTCCTTTTGAATCATATTCATTATCAAGTTCAACATATTTATATAATAATTTAACCAAGGTAAATCATTTTTGAATCATTTTTAATTATACTCATCCAATGCATATGAAGGTCAGAATGACCTCATCTATCATCACTCAAGGAAAAACAATACTGTGTATGGATTACATTAAAAGGGATACCTACCTCTTATGAATTCTCTTTCCTGATTCTTATCTTGATAACAGGTTGCATGATTTCATACATGACTAATGGCCAATAGCCAACCACCAGCGATTGTATCTCAAATAAAATAATCCAAAATTGTTTAGTTATAATATGAGTAATTAAAATTTAGAAATAGTTATTCAAAAAACATTACTTAGGAATAAGTGGTAATTCACAATTTAGAAGAAACTAAAACAATTAATTACAGTTTAAACTCCACTGGGAGAATCATTCCATAGTCTCGACCTAGTCCTCAGATAAATGAATTTTAATCAAATAATAATAATATACCAGATTTAATTCAACTCAAACACCATTTTAAATATCAATTAGAAACATACATAAAACAAAATAACTATCAATGATATGTAGATATTTTCTTAGGTTTTCTAAATGTTATGATAATTTAAAGGCCCATCATCCCATGGAAATTCCACCATCCACTAGTAGAATTTTCTCTCAAATCCATTAACATGTGACTGAAAAAATAGAGAAGTATGAGGGGAAGATGAAATGGAGATCCCCAAATGAAGAAACACACCACAAAATTTAGAAAATCTAAACAAAAAATAGCACAAGGTGAAGTGGAAATTATATGGAGAAGAAGGGAACACTAATCCCTGTGATCAATAAACAAAAGGGAAAGATGTGATTACCCTATAAAAACATGACTGAGAGGATTTGGTGTTATTCCCATGAAAACCACCATTAGATAAGATATTGTTTCTTGTACACTATAAAGCATTCTGGTTTTTTCACACGCTACATTCTAGACATCATGGCCTACCCTACATACCCTTACACTACCCATAGACACCTATAGAGTCTAAAACCATGTCCACAAAATCCTGCTATAAGTATCTAAATCTTCGACAATAAAAACAATTTGATGATTTTGATAAAAATCTCACACACAAATTTTAAGATTTATCTTCTCTTAAAACCATTCCTTATCTATAATCCCATATAGAGAATAATTTTTACAACAATAAAATATTATAATATCTCATAAATATTCATTGATAGTGGTAATACAAAATATTATATAACCTAACTAAGTCACCTAACCTGCCTAGTATTCATGTTCTAACATAGAGTTCTTACCATCCATCAAAGTCATATATTTAAATTCATTGGTATTTCACCAAAAATAATCAAATACCACTTTTACTTCCCAAAAAAAATTTAGATGATGCTCACCTGTTCATGTATACTTTGATATAGACAAATTTCCCATATCCATCTAATCATATATTCTTTGACACTCCTAACTAAATTAAATAGCTAAAGTAGACAATATTGGAGACATGACACTATTTAAATTTTAAATGCATGTCAAAACACAATCCTAATTCCCTTGATACATTTCACAAACTACCACAACCAACATTATAGAATATAGACACCCAACATGGGTATACCTTTTAATTATAAAATTACAAATCAAAAAAATATGCCTATATTGTCTATGTAGTGCTTCCATGAGCTATTAATTTCATTTAAATTCTCTACCCATCCTATCAAAAACTCCCATCACACCCAAAATGATACACCCAAAGTGGTCATTTCGACACCACATTCTACTACACTAAAAAACACAATCCAATTATCCTGAAGTTGAATTTTCACTAAATCACTCAGTTTCAACCACTATGACACCATCAACCAATATAAACATTTTAATGAAAACCATAAAGTCTTATAATGATCATAAAAATACATGTACTATGGTTTTCACTTTAATTACAATGATATTACATTTTTGTAACATCAATACTAAATTATCACTATTGAGATAAACCGAATGAATGGATAAACCACTGACTCGATAAATCTAGGAACCCTTAAAATTGTACCAAACCCAATTCCATTACTTAGATATAAAATGATACCATATTTGTGTTTAAACCTAGTATCATTGATGACTTTTTTTAATATAAAATCATTTATACATCAATAACAAAATTTCATTATATTAACCTATTATTCATTCTCTTATAAACTGAATATCTGTCTCATGTGCTCTCATTATCAATACCAATTATCTACTCCCCATCCTAAGAGAATTATTTTCATTGCATCATATATATAATTCTTATGATCAATGAACCATTCTCTATCCACCAATAAATAGTATTTCTAGATGATTCACTAATTAGTAACCCTTTATAACCATTTAAATTGGAGATCAATCACATTTTAATTATTACAAGAATGTAACCAAAGGCCTTTATTGAAAAAAATGTCAAAGATATGGTCCATTATTTGAAATGAATGATTGTGGTTCCCACGCCATTTTATAAATCCCTTTTGGAACCTAGTGAAATGATACAGAAGGAACTCCTTAGAACCATACCCATGTCACTACTTCTGAAATATGATAACACATCCATTATGTCAACCTATAATATTCCCATAATTTTTTTCAATGATCATCCATTTAATCGTAGATAATATTACAATTTTTTTTATTTTCACACTATAAAATATCATCATCTTACCCATAGTCACCATTTTTTCATTCATATATGTCTCTTAACCTCTAATTCATCAATCAAAATTCCCACATAGCTAATCACTCGATAAACATCCCCATCATTTGATTACATACAATAAAAACAACTACCACAATAACATAGAGAACAAATAGAAAATTGTTCCTTTTGGGATTTAGTCAATGGTCAACCATTTCATGATTATATGAAACCTATAGATAATTACCATACTAAAAATCATTCTATTAACTATCACCTAGATTCAAATCCCACATAAGTGATATCATCCATGCCTCCCCACACAACAATATATCTATGAATCCGGACCCCTTATTTATTTTTAGAAACCGGGGAATATCACCATTAAATATCTATTTATACAACCACTCAAGACCTTCCTATATTTTTGTTGATGTTCTAATAGGGTTTATATACAATCTATAATGGTTCCCAAAAGTGAATAATTGGTCAATAAGAATAGAAAACTAACAATTCATGCCATTTAAAACATTATATTCTAATGAAGAACCCACTATTCATGTTCTTCACATTTAAAGAGCTCCAAGAATTACAACATTCATAAATCCAAAAAAATATTAATGGTTTCCTTTATTTATATAAATGAAACATTGGATCTCCCTTTAACACAATAGTTATACCTCACCTTTAAAATCAACCCTCAAAGCATCTTAATAGCATGAAAAATTACATTCTTGAACACATCATATTATCCTATATCCAAAATTGATTTTAGAAACACCATTTTAGCTCTTCCCATACAATTACTGATACTAAATTAACATTACATTGAAACCAACACATGGTATTAAATTGTGGGAGGCATATGAATGATCCATACCCTAAAAATATTATCCTTCACACTATAAGCACTCATAAATATGTTTTTATCCGAACTGCAAAGGAATATAATCCTCAAAACCATAAACAGATTAACAACTACATTTACAAATGGCATAATTTGAAACACCCACCCATAAAACATATAACTAAATAAATTTACAAATCAAACAGACCATTATTATGTTTCCCATAAAATATCATGAATCATTGATTCCTAAATATGGGGTCACAAAAATGAAAATATATGGGACATTTCACATATCACAAAATGGTAACTACTTCAAGGATGACACTCATCCCCCCTCATGGCCACCTGCAGTCCTCTATTCCAACCCCAATAACAAAACACATGGTCTAGTAGTTATCCTAGATTCTAACCCATCATATTGATTCCCATGTTAGAATTAATTATTAGTTTCTTAAACTGTCATAACACCCTTACTAGGATTCCATAAGTTGGTATCTCTATACTCCCGTAAACCCATTTCCAATGTTAGGACACACACACAAAACAACCTACATCAAATTACAAGCCCATATAAAAAAGGTTTGACCATAGGGATATCACATATTTTGGGGTTTTCTAAATAACCACAAATACCACAAGGCACATACCATTTAATTTCAAAGAAACTAGGGTAAAAATATTCCCTTTTACAATAATTATTAAAGAAATAATTTCAAGAAATTTTCTTAGTTAGATGAAATTTCAGGTAAATGTTATTGATGAAATAATATAATATTTGTTCCATGTTATTTTTTTTGCTAATACTTTGTAAAATTTAAAAAAATTACCATATTTTGAAACCCCGGGATTAAAAAGAAAAAAAATCAACATCCTTTATTTTAATTTTTTAAACATTATAATATTTTTTTCACATTTTTTGGTTTTGGCTAGATAGAATTACATTTAAAATCTGTAATGGAAAAAACATATCATATTCTTAATATAACATTATTTAAAAGAAACTTTTAGTTTAATTTATGTATACTAGAATATTAATAGGATTTCATAATAAGAGTGTGTTAAGTATAATTATAATATAAATTTATTTTTCATACCACATATTTTATTTATGGCACATTAAATACCAATCCCAATAAATAACCCACTGTAATATATATTTTACCAACATGTATAACCACTAATATAAAATAAATAGTATCATACATAAGTCTTGGGAATGAATCAATCATTGGAAATCATGTATATGAATCCTAAATTCCTTTAATGAGTCATGACCACACCCTCACATTCTATATTAATCTGGGATACGACTCCCCTTAACCAATAACTGCACAATCCAGTGCATCACTCAAGCTAAAATTATAAATAAAATAAAGTTGTACTACATGAAAAAAAATACTATCCTTGGAAACATGAACCTTCTTTGTATGTGGGTGTATTTTCCAAAGAATATGATCCGCTCCATATACAAACACATTCATTATCTAATTTATTACATACCTAAACATTTAAAAAAGAAATAAAAATCATTTGGACACTACTTTATAATATCATTGGTCTATTGCACGGTTAGTAGTGAACTGATCAGGTCACTATTATACCATAGGCATGCCTCACTATATGCCAAAGGCTGCAGACTAGTTACACAGCTCTATAGTGGTACATTAATGATACTATAACCTCTTATTAGTAAAACAATAGTGTATATAATATAATATAAACACAAAATCTATATTATGTGGTACAAAAATGAAATAAATGAAATTTTCAATAATATAAATAAATTAACTCTATGCAAATTAATGAGGTATATAATACATTTATGGATATTATACAATTATAGTTTTTCATTAATAATTTTTAAATGACTGAAATTGTTCCAATAAAAAATTTGAAATGGTCTGATGTTCATTCCAAGTCAAAACTCTCATGGACCATTATAGCAGTCTAGACTCAAAATTATACTTGAAATCATTTATATTCTTATCAAGTAATAAATTGACATTGAATCCGGAAGATGGTGCATTTAAAATTATTATGTTACCACAAAAAAACATCCATAAATATAACATATATATGATAATTTTCATGAATATTTTTTAATCAAAAATAGTATAGAAAATTAATAGTTTAAAAAGTATGTAATAAATTAAAATAGAATCTACGGTTCAAGGTGGCTCCTGTTGTCAGACTATAACATAGTCAGCAATTATATATGTGACCCCAAACAACCATACATTATTCAGTTATTTTTCGATGTGTCTTTAAATGGATTAGTAACCATTCCACCCACAATATCATGAACCATGATTAATTTATGTTCCATAAAATCATCACAAAACATCACCTAGAGAGTTTTAATAGTTATCACCAACCACCAAATGATCTTTTCATAATTATCAAAGACAACCCATGTATTTGGATTTTTTAATCCATTCTATAAAATAATATGTAACAAATACGAAGCTTATGGGTTTTTTCAAATGATTTCTCAAACCTCCCATATGGTAGTATTCTTAATTTTATCGTAGAACACCGATATCAGAGTGATTTTTTAGTCATGGCATAATTCAACATGTAAATAAGATCTCCCTTATGGTAGTTTTCTTAATGAAATATAAACCTTTTACAATGGTCATTCTCATGACCATAAATACATAGTCCTATATAGTTTATATATAGAATCTAGTCCTTCCACAAGCATGAATTCAATAAAACCTCAAATATTCCACCAAGGGTGTACCCCATTCATATAAAACATTTCATTAAGCTATTTAATTGGGCTCAAAACATCATGAAAGTATCATTCAGGTTTATTATTTAATAATTATATTTATCCAATAAATTTATTAATTCATTTCCCATTAAATGATTTCATACTATTTATACCTCCATAAAAAAGGTAAAACTCAAAAATAAGTCATTCACAATGAATTTCCTTCCTCAATCTATTCAATGTAATTAAATATCCATTTATCCATGGTAAATAAAATTTTAAAAAACATTAATTAATCAATTCTAGTTCCATGGATGGATATAATGACCTCATGTCACATCACACAGGAAAAACATGTTATGATTATGTGTTAATTTAGAGGGAAACCCTACTTCTTGTGAACTTTCATTCATTAATTTTTGGGTCAAGAACATTCTTTCCAATAATTTATATGGCCAATATTGATACCCAAACACACATGATTGTACCTCGCATATAAATATTCCAAAATATTTAAATATAATAAAAATATTATTAATTATGAATTAAAATGTTAAATAAAATAACTTAATTAGGAATAACCATTAATTCTCCCACCAAAAGAAAACACTTCAACTTAGATGAATTCAACCACTCATAAGAGACTCCTTTTATAGTATTTCATCATACCCTATATAAAAACATATCATTCATAATAAAAACCATACACAATAAAATTTAATTCCCCTAAAAACATTTAAAAAAATCAATTTTTTATATAACTCCGACAAATCCATTATTGATGTTGAGTAGACAATGTATCAAGACATAATTAAGAATATCCATATAGAATCCTTATCATCTTAATATTATTCCACTATATTCTAGAGTAATTATATATTACGAAACTCACTAGTGGTAATTTCCTTAAGATTGATGAAGGAAATAAAAAATTTGGATTATCATATTGAAAATAATACATAAAAACACAAAGGATCAAATCAAAAAACACCATAATGTGAAAGGGAAATGAGGATGGGAGGATGGGATATCCCTGGTCTGTGTGAGCCTATCATAAAAGAGACTGAGTGGTATCCCTCTAAAAAATATATAGGAAATAATTGTATTAATTACCTATAAAACCATCACAGGTGAGATGATGGAGGCCATAAAATGGTCAATTTCTTAGAAATTCCCCCATTACACCATCAATATCAGTTGTCTAGTCACTAGTGTTCTAGGGGTTTATTGGTGGTGGTCAACTACAGCTCAATCCACCATACGTATCCTCCAAGACATCCTACTACCCTTGAACACCTCTCAATATCATAATATTGACTAAAAACACTCTTTAGTGGGGATAAAGAATTTGGTACTCATAATGTAACCTCAATTAAAATAAATTAAATTCACAAGAATTAAAATTATTCTTCTCTTGAAAATAAAAACTTATCCTTATACCTATATGAATATGTGGTTTTATGAAATTTTACAACATTATGAAATTTTTATTAATGACAGGATGATTTATTATAAAACACTATTTTAGTGTAATGATAACAAATAAATTTTTGAGAATATGTTCAGGGGATAAACATAATTGATAATTAACGGAAAATATTAACCGAGGATAAATAGGGTTTTTAAAATATGTATCTAAGTTTAGTTCATTGTTTAATCAAATATTATGTTTTATACTGTATTTTATTTTTGTTGTGAACACTCTATATAATGGTTGTGAGGAATATCTAATTTCACAATATAACTCTATATATATTATTTAAATGTAGTGTTTATGGAGTATTTAGATATGTTAAATAAATAAATATAGGTTGAGTTTGGTTTTATTTCTTGAATTCACCACCGAAGTAAATTTTAATATCATATGGTTTATTTATATGATGGGAGAGTTTGTTTGAGAATGTAATTGAGTTTATTAAAATAATTGATTATTAATGAGTTATATATTTTCAGGAATATTTAATTAGTGTGTATGTTTTTTGAATTCAATATTAACAACATCATATTTTTTATGATTAAAATATTTCATCCATGGTTATTGGAGTTTTTCTAGATGCATTATTTTCTATAATATAAACATTTCTCGTAGGATTTAATTTTTCTAAATTTCAAAATGAGAACATCTGAAAGATGCATTATGGATAAAAAACCTGAAGTTATTCTAAAATATATTGGATGGATGTAGATAAAAAATAAAGAAATATTTTTCCATACTATTTGAATATATGTTTTCTATATGATGGACTCACCAAAGACAAAAGATGATAGAAAACATGAAATTTTTTATATTATTGAATTTATATTTACAATATTTGGAATTCCAAAACAAGAGTATTAATGAAATTTTTGTATAATTATAGGAATAATCTTAAAACCAAACCATGATAATGTATAGAATATGTGACAAAATTTTAAAGATTATTTAGAATTTTGAAATGTGAAGAGACACAATGAGACATATATAAGAGTGATATATTGTTTTTTAATGATCACTAGTTGAAGAATCTGATGATATCTATGATATTATAGATGTTATACCAAATAAATAGTTAAATTATGGTAATATTATCATTAAATGTATCGATGATTACAATCACCTAAGACAAAAATTGAGTCTTATAGAGCATAAAAATTGACTCCTATCAAATTTGATGTTCCATACATGTTTAAAATATAATAAGATATGTATTTGAAAGTATTTAAAGATATGATTGAGATGTTTTAGAAGGGTGAAAATTAGAGGTTTAACATATTTTTATTCTAAGGGAGTTTTAATAAGAAGATGTATATTATAATAATTTATGGTGAATATACATTAAGTGCAATGAAATTCTAATAGTATTTTATGAAAACAAAATGTGATTAGAATATTTATTAATTAATGGTGTTGATAAAATCTATTGATGAGAGTCAAAAAATAGAATTGTAAATAAGGTATAAAATAAAGATTCAAATGTTTAAATTATAACAAAGTAGAAGATAAATATATAATATTTACTGATATGATAGGTTAATTATCCTGGAAATCATTTCAAGAATATATTTTTCATTTTTCTAAAAGATTTGAATTTAAAACTATTATAATTTGTATAAGTTTTTCATTTGGATGTTTATACATTAAATACATACATTTGGGATGATTTATTATATGGGTGGAAAGTATCATGGATCAAAAAAATTCATATTTAATATAATGAATGGTAATTCGAAAATTGGGCTATGTGATACTCATATTCGGAGATGGAAGAATCATTTGTGAATAATTGTGTAACTATAATAACGTTATGTGGTGTATTATGATTATTCAAAATGGGTTGTGTGTTAGATAAATTGTTATTATAACTAATAAAAAATCATTTCATTATTGTATTTCATCATGATTAAAATTTGGAAAATATAATGTTTAAAGAATCATTGTGTATAATCAATCATGTGAAAGTAATGAAGAAAACCACATAAGTTCCCAACATTTTTATAGTTAATGAACATTAATATTTAGAGCATAATGCTATTACATATCATTTAATAAACTATATGTTACGAACTTGTATGCTACTATGAAATTTAAACATTTTATTATAACATATTTATGATTTAAATGATGGGGGTATGAAAGAAATTGAAGATTAATTGGAAATTATAAATACCATAATATAAGAATATAAATATTAAAAAAATTATAATATAATATATAATAAAATAAAAAATGGGAATTTATAATTATGGGAAGGAAAAATATTATGAATTTGAATAAGGTCCAAAATATAAAGAATTTAAAAAAATTGTGTGAATAAAATTTTACATGTTGTAAATATTTATAAGAGTACAATGATGAATTTTATGGATTTGTGTATGATTATTTAGTAATAGTAAAATAAATACATTAATTGATGTGGATATCATATTGTGATGAAAATAATTCCATGATCATACTAAAGTTATTTTTTTAAAGAAGGAATATTGAAGACTTGAAAAAGAATGGTCAATATACTAGTAAATATATTAGAGAGCTATCAAGAGATAACTAATATTATATTTGGACAATTATTCTATTGATCCAATGGATAAGTATTTCCCCTTCCAGAACCATGTGTAAAAATTATTGATATTATTATAAAATTATTCACTCAGACTATACCTAAACAAATGAGGAGTATATTCCCACATTGGGGTCAAGAGTTCTAAAAGTATTGTATATTTTTCCTCATTTTATTTATTTCTTACAAATAGACTGAATCTGTTTTAAAAAATACAAGATCTATTCACTTTATAATGTTTCTGATTTTAATTAATTCAAATGAGAAAAAATTTATGTTTAAATAAATTTGATAAAAAAAATTATACTTATTCACCATTATTTGTGTAACTCTGTGTTTCAATAAGAATGAAAATTTTTATTATAGATCATGTTTAAATTTAATGACCCAATACTTTTAACTATATTAATACATCATTTTTATCATAATTATCCTCAAAAACTGAGAAAGGATAAAAAATATAGTATTTATAATACTAAAAACATGATTAAAAAACATGGAACGGTAATAAATCTTATTTTTATTAATCTTCATAAAAATATGATAACTCCATTTGAGATTATGAATCTTTATGTGATAAATTATGGGATAAATAAATAAAATTTATGATCTAAAATTCCCATTAATGGAATAAAAATTGCAATGATTCATCACAAAAGTATTAGGAGACATAAAATGATAACATAAAAGGAACGGATCATGAATAATAATAAATAATCATAGAATTTATCAAATGGACTCATATGATCCTATAAATTTATAAAATTGTAATCAACATATAACGTGACATAATCATGAGTCTAGTCTACTTTCTAAGCCTATGTCACATGGCCGACAAAGTCCAATAAGATATTTGGTTCACTCAATAATCTAATACGTAATTCCTCACGAGACTAAACCATTACCTAACACATTTGAGCACTATTTATGTGGACCCATCAAAACATTTTCATCAATAATCATTCAACATAAAGAATCAAACATCTGTAATAAACATAATGTTTACTAGTGGAATTAAATGGGTATTTTAATCATGTCATAAAGTATATCCAAAGGTTATACAACAATGGTGTCCATGATATAAGTGATTTAACTAACTTTTTGATATTAATAAATTAAATATAATAATATATCATGAATAATGAATTCCAAATAATGTTAAAATATTAAAAAAGTGGTTTTGGTAATTTAAATATGTGGCACATAAGTGTGGGTTTAAAGAAATGAATAATGTGACTTAAAAAAGAATAAAGGAATATTTTTTTCATATAACTAGAAATGAACTGTAATATTATATTATAATAAATTGAGTGTTCAAAAACATGGAGGCTTAGGAATTTTTATGTAGTTTAGAAGAAAATGGGTAAGAATACGAAATGTTTCCTTTTAATCATGATTGATTATCGAGTTGAATTTAGAAGGGAACCTTTTAATACATGTCATTCCACATAAAAGTATTAATTGAGATAAATAATTATTTAGGGGACATATAAAAAAATATTGATGAAATATATAAGAATAATGATGAGATAAATTTATCCATTTATCGAGAACGAAAAACCTAAATAAAATATTAATGTTTAGGGAGATCCCTTTACCTTATGTGTGAATGTGTTCTGTAGTTGTACTTAATATCATGTACAATCAAATAAGAATCATTAATTTAATAATTACTAACCTCCTACAAATAAATTTCATTTAGTTTAATTTTACTAAGTAAATTTACATCCATTTTGATAATTTATAACGTTCAATTCTTTCATTCCTGTATATAATTTTACATTTTAAATTTTTTAATGGAATAAACAGTTTTCAATATAAATTAGAATTTCACAATTTCGTTAAAATATAAATCTTTTATGAAAATTACAAAAAATCAAGTAAACTTAACTGTTAAATAATTAAATAAAAAAATAAATTATTTATTTCATATAAATTTTATAAAATAGTTAAAATTATATATATACATTTTCCCATTGAATGAAATAAAATTTATTTTATTAAAAAATATTATGAATAAAAAACTAAAATGACAGAAAAAATTCATTTTTATTTCCTATTAAATAATATATTTCATAAAATAGTAATTATCATTAATACCCAAAATTTAAATGGAAAGACTATAATTCAAGTGCTAAAATAATAATATTTTAATTTTATATAATGGTTATGTTATACTCGATATTGCACGCAATAAAAGCTATCAAATATATTAAACTATTTAAGGAAAATCATTTCATTAGAATATTTGTGTGTTAAATTTGTATTCCCTAATGAAATTTAATACTTTAAATATAATTTGGCATAATGTGTTGAATACATGTTCGGGTACTTTTTCTTCATCACTTCCTCTGATTCCCTTGTGGCGTCTTTATATTTGTGATTCCACATTATAGTTTAATAAGTTATGTGGTCTTGTCGAATATAACGTTATCACTACAGTAGAGGATACCCACTTAAAGATCCTCATAGAAGATATAATTTTTCAACTATAACACCTGTGAATATATTACATGTGAGGGATCTATAATGAACATCTATATGATGGATATGTGGAGTATATCAGGTATTAGAGACATGGTTGGTGGAATTCCTAGTTGATATACAAAAAATTCAATGTGATCATGATTATCAAATTGGCAAATATTACTAGTACATAACATTCCCTTCATTCCAAATATCATTACACCCTTCCATAGAGATATGCAGAGCAATACCATATCTTCGAACTAAAAATCCTAGTAACGTCAATGATTGTCTACATAGCACTTCTATTGTCTTGGGAAATCCATGATGTGTTGTTTAGTGGTTTTCACTATTAATACAATTCCATGTCACACAATATAATGCTCAAAAAATTAATTACAACATTATGGTGTTTTATATTATTTCACGTAATGTAATTTTTATAGAGCCATTTAGAATTTTGAGAGGAAACTATTATCGTAAGGGATCCTGACTAGTAGAAGATACTGATCTCATCCTTCATTTAAGTCTCTACTGATCATTATCTTGACATGACTTCAAGCATCATTATGTATTTTTAGACTACACATCACGTGAGGGTGTAAGATATACTGATTTTTTGTACATTTTTTAGAGAATGTTAAAAAAATTCAAGAATATGGAGGTAAATATTGCATCTCAGTCAGATGCAATTCATAATGGTAATCCATGTATCCTCACCTATTCTCTAGTGCTTGTCTATGTAATATAATCATGTGATAAAATCTTTATAATTGTGATAATGTAATTTCTCATTGTAAGATGATCCACAACAAACCATATTACATTATTTTACATATTTTTCATATGCATAGTGAAAAATTCCATGTTGATTTACTCATTTCTATAATGTTATATGTAATTTTTGTGTTGACCACTTATAATTTTTCCTTTAATACTTCACTTTTTGACAATGTAGAAATATTTTTATAATTTAAAATCCTGCACATTATCTCAAGACATTATGGTATATATATTTGTTAATAAATTATTATGAATCGTTACACATCAATGTGGAATTATAAGGATTTACCTCTTCCGATAGCTTCACCTTCTTTTGAATTTTTAAATCATTTCTTTATAAATCTTTTATCTTCTCTATAAGGTATAGCCAAAAAAATCATTTGAAAAGGGAATGATGATTTTCTATCCCTTATTACTTCCATTACCATTATTTTTTTGTTTAATGACATTGTAAACCTATAAATTATCATCATTGATATGGTTTTGAGATCATTTATACATTGAGAATCTACCACATTATTTACATTACATTGATGGTAGTGGATTAAATAGTCATAATCCTTGATGATATCTAACCATATTTATTGGTACATATTAGCCTTTTTGGTGTGAATATAAATTTAAGGCTCTTGAAGTTGGTATATATCTCACACGTCTACCCATAGAGGCAATTCTACCAGATTTACAACATAAACATTTCATTCACCAACACATAATCATGTGTGGGATATTTTTTTCTCCTGAAATATGAATTACCTTTAGGTATAGGCTTTCACATTACAAAATTACATTTGTATATAGCCTAAGACATTCTTTCATGCAACACTGTATACCACAATGATTTCTCCACTTGTTGATAGATCGAGTAATGATCTAGTGAGAAGCCATTTTTTCAACTCCTTGAAGTAGTCTTTACATTCAATGGTCTGAAAACCCATTGCATAATTATGATAAATAAATATTAGTATGTTTCAATGTCATGTGAATAATTCAAAAATATTCAATAATAACCATATAGACCATAGAATCTATGGATCTCTATTATACATGTGGGTCACAGAAACTACCCCAATGCCTTTTTCTTAGAAGGGTCCACATATTTCACATTGTTGGTTATAACATGTACCAATAATTACACTTCATCCATCTAGAACTCCAATTTACTATACTTCAAATATTGTTTCTCCTTTCAAAAATACATTTTAATATTTTTCAAAATTCTCTTCATGTCCTTCCTTTCATATGGAGTATATTAGAATATCATTTTAAAATAATAACACAAATTTGATAAGGTAAACTCTAAATACTCTATTAATTATGACCAAAAATATTGATGGAGCATTAGTGAGTAGAAAATAAATCAACCTAAACTCAATAGTGTCCATACATAATTTTAATGGTATTCTTGGGAATATCATCATTATTCACATATAATTGGTGATGTCTCTAATAAAGGTATGCCTAAGAGAATTTCATAATGTTGCGTAGTTGATCAAACACATAATCATTATATGGGAGGGGATACTTTTTCTATGTCATTATATTGATTAGATCATTATAATCAATTCATAATTTCATTCATCCATGCATGTTCCTGAATAAATGTAACATTACACACCATAGTGAAAAAAATTTGATTATAAAACCCTTTCCCCAATTCTCTTGTAACTGCTACTTCATTTCTTCCAACTAAATGGTGGACATTCAAAAGGTTTCTTTCATATGGGAAGACAATGAGGAATATTTTCAATTGAAAACTAAACCTCTCTGTTAAGGTAATGTCTATAAAATTCTTTTTTAAACGCATTAGTGTAGTCCCTCGCAATGGTCATGTCTTACAGCATTATCCTCTCCTTTTTCTCAATCAATTGTGATATAAATTCATTCATAAAAATACATAAAATATAGACTATAGTTCATGATTTATGATGAGATTCATCCTCCTCCTAACACATGTTAAAACCCATTGGATTCCTTGGGATGTGAAGAGTGGAATCACTATACCAATAGTTGATGATGTATATTATAAAGATAGCCAATTTATGTCCAATATAGAATCAAACACCTTAAATGTGATAGAATATGTCTTTGGGAGGTTTAGTCACGAAAAATTTACTATCGAGGATTTATAATTTTGTTCCAATAATATTCCCATTTTTAGTTGTCATGTATATCTCAATCTCTGTATTTTGAGGTTGTTTTTTGAATAGTTCTACTAAACATGAATTATATAAAGGAATAGAGAGAACAATAATCAAATAGTAAATATTATATTTGTGAATTATTTTCAAGAATACCTATCACTACAACATTGTTAGGATCCACCTTAGTAGTATTGATATCATATTCCCTTCCTTCCATCCTTGAAGTTTTTTCCTATTTATTCTCATCGATGACCCTTATCTTATGGAAATTACTTCTATAATTTCCATGTTGATTATAGTTGAAACATAGATTAGTAGGAATAGTGTTCATTAGAAAATTATAAAACACCTCATTATTAGTGCGTTTATTCATTTCACATTAGAATAGATTTTATTATTTACCTAGATTTCTATACTTGAAGTCCCTTCTAGTTCCGATTATGATGTTTCTAGAATTCCTCATCCTACAAATTTGACATAAGGAATACTGGGTTTTATTTAATCCATAAATTTTTTTCTATTATAGCTCTTTAATATAATTCCATATTTCTTTTCTTGTCTCTAATCCCACAACACCACTAAGAATCAGTAATCTCCAACTCAACAATTGGTGAATAACAAAAAACAATTAATAAATATTAATGAATTTATTTTCTATTTCTTTTTATTGAATTATTTTCATACCACTAAATAATTACTCTACATTACTTTTAATTATGTTGAAAAATCTATAATCATATCATGAAATCCTTGTGAACTTTGTATCATATGCTTTGATAAACTCATATTCCATTTTTATTAGATTGAGGAACTCCCTCTCCATATTTAGATGGATGGTTTTGGGAAAATATATATTCAAATATATTTTATTGAATTTTTCCCATTCTATAGAATAAATATTTAATTTTTTCATTATAGTTTTTTATCAGTGTCCACCATTGATCAGCTTCCCCCACAAAATGATATACTGCTAGCACAACTTTACATTATTTTGAGATCTGGTGGATAGGGAATATTTTCTCAATGATGTTAATCCATGGTTATATGATAAGGGGATTATAATATCCAGTAAATATAGGAGGCATTTTATTTATAAATTATTTTACAATATCTTGATTATTCTTGTAAGAAAGAGTTCATTCCCCATAAATAAAGTTATTATTAATAATTTAACAATGTTGAGATCATACTATCATGGCGTTAAAAGCAGTTATTCCCATTATATTTTTCATATAATTATGGAAATAAATTAATTTCCAATTACATAGTTTGTAACCACAAGTTATCTTATTTAGAGCTATTAATTTTAAATGAAAAATATAATTTGCGGGTCTTTCATTTGTAGAAAATGGACATAAAAAAATAATTATGATCATATAAAGATAAAATTAAAAATGTATGGTATATCCAATCTTGTAATACCTTATGTGTCATTATAGGATGTAGAAGGAAATATAATTGTTCACAAGGTTCTTAATACATTTATCTAGTTATAATAGCCAAATAAATAATTATATCCATTTATAATGGAATCTATAATTACCTAATCTATTTACCCAAATTATTATATGACTGTTATTATAATTATCCAAAAAATAAAAACCAAGGATAAAAAAGTATAGTGTCATTGGATGACTTGGAACATTAATAGAAATCATGGTAATAGAACAAAACAACCTTTAATAATCTTAATAATGTTATCCTAACTCTAATTGAGCTCGAGTATCTACGTAAGATAACCTGAGGAATGCGTAGACAAAATGAATATGTTTAAAATCTTAGTTAGTGAATAAACGTGGGAGTGAATCATATCATATAATTTAAAAGGCATAACATTATAACATAAATATTGAGGCTTTGGAATAAAAAATAAGGAATCATAAATTGTAAAACCTAGAATAATATGATAATTGAAATGTACGAATGTGGGAGAAATAAAGAACATAAAATAAACATGATTCAAGGCTAACTACTAAGAGTATATCAAATTGAAGATGAATCCCAATAATAAATTATTTTTAATCCTTAATCAATAACATAACATAACTTGAGACTAAAATAATACTCATTAAATATGAGCATTATCTGGGAACACCCATTATAACATTTTCATGAATATGCATTGCACATAAAGAACCAAACATAAGGAATAAACATAAGGGTTACTACTAGAAGAAAATGTGTGTGTTAATTATGTCATTAGGCCTAACCAAATATTTTAAAACAATGATATGTATGATATAAAGGATTTATATAAATCTAAGACATTATTAAAGGAAATATTGAAAAAATTATTAATAATTTATTCATACTAAAGTGAAAACATTAAAGGTATATTTTATGTAACATTAAAAATGTGCCACTTATATTTGGTTTTATGGAATAGTATATAGTATTTAATGAAGATAAAGGAATGTTTTTTAAATAAAACTATAAATGAATGTAAATCATTTTTTTATGAAAATGATTTATTTTAGGAAACAATGTTCTGTAAAAAAATATTTATGAAGTGTACTTGAAAATGGATGAAATTTTTTTCCCATTAATAAGGAATGATTATCGATTTGAATTGAGAATGTAACCTTTTAAAACATGTGATTCAACATCAATGAATGATAAAAATAGATACATAAAATTATTTTTATCATATAGAAAGAAAATATTATAATTCAATAAGAATAATTAATAGGTAAAATATGGAAAATAAATAGAAAGCGTAATCAAAAATAAATATAGAGGATCATAAAGATCCCATACCTTATGTTAGATGTTTTTCTTCACAATTAAATAATGTCATAAATAGATAAACCGTTTTGATTAATATCTTAATTCATAACCTATTACACATTTTTTTGATTTATCATAATTTTATTATGTTAATTTATCACCATTTTGATGAGTTATAAGGTTCAATTTCATTGTTTCAAGAGTGTTTATTTCATTGTTTCATGGTCAGTTCAGTTGTTTATAATTATGAGAGGTCTAGTTGAATGGGAATATTATGTAATACGTGAAATGATATGTTATTAATAAAACTATTTTAGTTTTAATAGTCCCATATAACATTTCATTCTTTCATGAGGATGATTCATCTGATTATACATTTATGATAATTGTTCAATTTATTTTTTGATGGTTTTCAGACCATAATGAATATATTTAATATTTTAAATATTATGTCTCTATACTAGTAATAGAACATGAAATTAGACATAATATATTTATTATAATATTATTAAACCATAATAAATGAATTATTAATAGTATTTTAAGCTGGTAATGAAAAACAAAAACTCATTATCCATAAAGATGGTTAATCAAAAAAATTGAAAATAGTTTCTTTTCCTTAAATATCAAGGGAAGATAAAAATATGGTTCATTTAAATATATTATATTATGAATATTTCATTCCATTATATAAAAAACTATGGATTTTTTATTCTTTTATGGATGAGTTTAGTGAGGAGAAAATAGAATATGAATATAAATTAAAAGAGGTATTTTGAGAATGTTTACTCTTGAATGTCAATTCCTTGAAGGACCCATTGAGGACCTTCGAAATGTTATTTTATTTATAAAAGTTGTAATTAGACGTGGATAAAGTATGTAGGAGAGTTTTTGGATGATATTTCGAATGATTCAATGATTGGATTGTGTGAAAAAATGGGGCAGTGAGGGGTGGTATTTATAAGGAATTAGATGTATGTTTTTTAAATTTCCCAAAACATTCAATTATAATAAAACCATTTTAAAAACAAATACCTCTAAATGGCCGTGAAATATAATATAAGATAATATATGGGTTTACTATCATCATCCAATAAAATTGAATCACTTCTTATTTTTCATTAAACATTATTATTTTGACTGACCCTTAGTTAACATTCTTAATGACTAACTAGGGTATCAACTTATTCAATATTAAAAGTTTTTAATTTATAATTATTTTTTATTAAAAAGATCCATAAATTGAAAATTAATGAATATTTAGATAATAAATAATAACATTTTATATTTTTACATTTTTAGTATTTTTAAATAATCTAATAAAATATTAATATCATAAATCACTATTATCATCAATTTTGATATTATAAACTACTTTGAAATTTAAAAAAAACAAGAATAAAAGTATTATTCCAACAAATTATTTTATTATATATTTAAATTTTTTCATTAATCTACATTATTATTGGATAATATTAATTATCTCAAAGTATATTACTTTTAATATATTTTTTATCATTTAATTGATTTTTCTGTTAACGAAATAATTAATTCCATATCATTGAATACAAAGTTTTTAATTATTTAATTCCTATTGTTTTTAAATAAATTAACATGACAAATATAAATATTTTATATTTTAAAATAACATTTAAAGTCAATAATATCTTTAATTTCACCCTATATTAAAAATATTTTACATAATAAAAATAACAGTTTGATATGTTGTCACGTTATTTTATTTTCGTAACATTTAAGTCATTTAAATTGAAAAGTTTCCATTAAATAAATATATATTAAACCATATGTGTTAGAGGTAGAATATAATTAATCCAAGAATAATTTTAGAGAAAATATTATCTCTTTTTACTTATTTTTAGTTTAGATTATTCCAATTTACATTTTATCAAGATGATAAATCTTACCACAGTTACAGTTCATATTGACTAAAAAAATGATTTATTTACCAAATGTGGAACTCGTGATTAAAAATATGGAATACATTTTTCATAATTCAAAAAAAATTGGAATTTTTTAAATTTAAATTAAATTAGAATATTAAATGAAAAAAAATTGCCGATAAAATTCCCAAATTATTTATAAAATGACTTCAAAATAAATTCTTGTATAAAATTATTTTAAAATTAAAAAATATATTAATTATAATAATTAAACTAATTAAATTTTAAATTAAATCCAAAAAATAATTTTAGTTTGTAAATTTTTTAAATGAATATGTAGCTTTTAATGTAAATCCATATTTTAAACTATTAACTAAAAATTCAAATACTTTAGAAAATTATAAAAAAATCATCCTATGATAATTTTATAATTATAAATTTATAAATTATGTTTTTTTAATTATATATTTTCTAAATGTGTGAGAATTAAATAAAAAATTTTATCATAAAAAAAATAAAATCTTTTTAAAAAAATGATTATTAAAATTAATTTATAAAAAAAAATATGTTTTTATTTCTTTTTATTTACTATATTTAATAATATGGTTATTCATATTCAAAAAATCAAAATAAGTGGCTATCATATAAAATTTATGTTAAAATACTCATATTTTAATAATATATCAATGTTCTTTAAATTTTTTATGAAAAACAAGCGATGAAAAAATTAAATTATATAAAGTGAAATATTTTATAAAAACATTTGGGGTGCTAAAGTTAAACCTTGAAATTATTTTATTTTTTTCATAAATAATTTAATTATATTACATGAAGTGAGTATTTGAAAGAGGATAAGAATTTAATATGATTGAAAACATATATATCATCCATATCAGTACTAAAATTATGCTTTAATCTAACACCTTTATGAATATATATAGTATAGAGGCTATGTAGATAAGTAATATCTCAGTGAAATAAATATTTCATTACACTACTAAAGCGTATTTAATGTGTTAATGTCAAAATTGTATCTATTGATATTCTTCATCATTAGAAAACATTCTAAACAATGTGGAATATATGGAAAGTTCATCACCTACTGATATTTACTATTAATATTAAACTATTAGAGAAATTTTTGTGATAGTGTTTTCATAAATATAGTTTAAAATTTCATGGGTATATATGATATGAAAACACAAGGAGATTTTGACTTGGATGTTATATATAAGGAATCAATTGATATGGTGGAGAATTGATGCACACTTTTCAATCATTTTGAATCCAATGAGCATACATCGGAGATGTATATATACAATTTATCTATGGATGAATAATTATTTATAATTATCACTATTAAAATTTTGGAGAAAAACATTTCTTGTGATGACATGATCCATGCACTAGAATTGGATAGGATTAATGATGATATTTTAGTCTTTTCTATACTATCAATGGGGATCTAAATTATTCAAATATAAAGGAGACTCTATTTTATGGTGAATGATGAATTTAGGTGGAGATTAATATAAAATTAGATATTATTTTTTCTATATATTGGTATTTAAGAAGATGAAACTCTCTATCAAGGTTGTCCTGCTGATTTCATTTCAATAGTCTTCTCTCTTCATATAAGTTCAACTAAATTTATAAGAAAAAATTTATTGTTATAACTCATTGAATATAAGTTTTATAAATTTCTACTTTATAAATTTATTACTGAAGGGTATTTTTATATATTTTATTTTATTTTAATTAAGAAGTAGTCTGATTCTATAAGTAATGGAATTAATGGAGTTATTATACGATAAATGGGAAAAAAATACAGTGAATCCTTTGTTTTTTCTAATTTTTGATAAATGCACTATTAACAATGTATTTTTGTAAAATTGTGTGGTTATTCAAAAATTTTGGACTGAATCTAGATTCATTATATCTAAAACAATTATTTATAGGATAATGGTTTTATAAATGTTCATTGAATAACTAGTAAATGACACATAGTGGATGTGAAACTGAAGTCTACAAGGAATATATTGGGTAATGGAAAATAAAAAAAAATTATTGATATAATCATAAATTTTAAGAAGATATGTTATCCAAAAATTCACTCATGTAATAAAAATGAAGAACAAATATTTGTAATTTTGAAGAATCAAGAACTAATACTTGTTGAAGATTAATTATTGCAAGAGGAGTCACAGATGCATGTTGTGTTCATATAGAAGAATAACCTCTATGAAAATTATTGAATAAGGATGAAATTTGTGATCAAATATTAGCTGAGATGATATATTTGGAAACTTTATAGTACTCACTTATATAGTTAAATGTTACATACTTTTTATATGGTTCATTAGTTGAATTTTATGAGGACCGTGAAGAATTTATGAAATTTTTTCTATATGTTTACTATTGTGATACTGTAATAATATTTCATATTATCAAATTTTATTATATATAAAATTAAAACATGATTCTATATGATTTCATAGTTTTAGTGTTGTATAATTTGCCGTTCCACGCATGTAAATAAATAGAGAGGATAATAAGAAGAAAACATCAGAATCTACATTTTTTGGTTTCTTGATAAGTGTGATGTTATAAATTTTAATAGAACCTAAATTTTTTGTAGTTTGCATAAACATATAAATGTGATCTTAAATCATGAGAGGGTGTTAATGAAGAATATATCCAAACATGTATTCTTCAGTGATGCATATAACTTTTTTTATGTGAACACAAAATTTTCACAGTATTGAATGTATAATTAACTGATCACTGTGCTAATTAAATATAGAAGGTGAAACATGGTTTTATTTTTTTCTGTTATAAAATATGATTTTTTTGATATGTTATTTTAAGATTATAATTTTCTTTTGTTAGTAATATGTAATGTATTAGTTACTGAAAGATTAGTATGTTTAAGAATTTAGAACATTACGTGTATAAAAAAATAATTTCAGAATGTGAGATGGGGTAGGAAATATAATTACTAGTGAAAATATGGGATTCTCTTTCTATGTATGATATAGTCTCTATAAGAACCCGGATCTTCGTTTCATGTATGTTTTTCCTTTTTCTGGTGTTTGTAATAAAAATGAACATTCTGGATATTTTCGAAGTACATGTCATGTACTTTCTGAGTACACGCCGTGTACTCTTATCCAGCTCGAAGCCGTATGCTAGCTGTGCCCGGGCCACACACACGATGTGTAGGGGTGATGTGGAGGTCGATTTTGGTGGAGTACGGAAAGGACCCAGTACATGCTGTGTACCCTAAAAGTACACACCGTGTACTTTTGTTTCACTAAATGAACCGGGGTCGCTCCTGACGCACAGAAACACCTGCTTCTAGCTTCCGTTCATCCGAGTGCGACCCGTATGGCCGGAAAGTCGACGAGCTCCCGCCTCTTCATTCGTTCTCCGATTCAATCACGGTCTATTTTGTTGGAATCGTAGCGGTAAGACCTTCCTTCTTATTGAGCTTTGTTTTTTGATTCCTCCTCGTTTTCGAGTTATCATGGGTTGATCATTTTGTGTGTTTTCTCAGATCTACGACGTTCTAAGGGGAATCAGTCATCGTGGTTCATGTATATTGATCTCATAGGATCAAGGTAAGTGGTTTGTCCTTTTCTGTTGAATGTCAATGAGTATTTTGTGCAAATTCCACAAATTCCCTTGGGCATGGAATTGTGGGTTTCCTATTTTTCCCCTGTTGTTGCCTTCTTTGCTAGATTTCTATAGTACAGGTTTATGCTTGTGAGTAGAGTAATTTATTTTATGCTCAGGTTTCTTTTCAATGATTGTTGTACTGTATAGTGTTTTCCAGTTTCCATGCCTAGTTTTAGGATGGTAGAACTATTGCTTTGTATTAAATTTGAGCCTTAGAATGGTATCCAAGTAGTTCTTGAGGTTTACTTGGACGTTGCACGTGCACTGATCATGTTTCTTTCACACAGGACTGTGCGTACCTAGTGTAGCACACCATGGGAAGAATTGACGTAAGGGATTCTACAGAGTGTCTTTTAATACGATGCGAGACCACGGGGGGAATTGATGATGATTTATTCCTCAGAGAGTCTGTAGTTCCTCAACGTGGGCCACAGGGGGAATGAGACGTTGAGTGCTTCCCCATAGAGCCTTTAGTACGATACGAGACTATAGGGGGACATGACGGTGAGTGCTTACTCACAGAGTCTATTAATTTCATAGATTAACCAGAGGGGTGAGACTGTGTGTGCCTCTTAGAGGGTTTCTAGTACTTGTAGGTTGAACCATAGGGGTTAGGTTGTGAGAGCTACCCAGAGGGTTACCTTTTTTTTTACTTGTTGTTGACTGTTTACTTGTGTAGTGTATTAGTTAGACCTGTGGATTGTAGCTTCTTGTGCTTTCATGTTTACTGCTTCTTGTTTTATTACTGCCAAGTATTCTTTGACTGTTAGGCATATATCTTTGGGTGATTTCCTACTAGGATTGTATCTCACACCCTATTTGGGCCATGATTTTGGGCCCAAGTAGACTATGTTGTTGCAGGTGTAGATAAGGGCAACCGCCCTTCTACTTCAGGTTCTTGATTTCACTAGTGCTAGAGATCATGGGACCGAGCTGTGGCTCGTGATGCTGAGTGTTTACCTTTTTTTCTTGTGCACTTTGTTTTCTTTCAGTTGTACTTTAGCACATTGGATTGTTTGCTGCATTCCATAGACACGTGTATCATGTTTCATCATTATTATTTTATCCAGTGTTTCTGCTGTTCAGTTCAGTTTTTCTATACTGTTGATTGTTCTGCAATTGTGTCTGGTTTTTTTTCAACTGTATACTTTACCAAATGTGGGTATAGTTTCTCCACCAACTCACCAAGGCCCTCGCTGCTAGTTGGCAGCCTCTGGATTTTGGGGAAACATGCCTGAGGTCATGTGGTGGACCAGGTGCGGGGCACCAGTAGAGGGGCTCTGGATTTGGGTCGTTACAAAGTGGTATCAGAGAAGTTCTTTTATCTTGCTTTAATTTTTGGAGACTTTAGCCAGGGATAGGACAGATTCAGTAGTTGGTATTAAGATGTTCTCGGATGTAGCTAACCCATGTACAGGGAAAAGCCATACTACCTCGTTAATTGATGTTTGCTGATTTTTAGATTTTACGGTTGATATGACTTCACCTAGAGTGATTCACATGACTTGTTCTATTATTGTTTTATATTTTAGTTCTATTTCTATCACAACCTGATGAGATGAGGGTATGTCATCTCATGCATCATATAGGAACTTGTAGAATCACATGCCATGCATTCTTTCCATGCCATCTAGGGTGCATTAGCGTTTGTATACTGTTGTAATAGACTTTGTGTAGATTATGCATGTTGTTGTGATAGATGCTTGATAGAATCCCTGCTGTTATGTTAGAGAGTTGTTTGTTTTTACTTGTATGTGACTGTGTGAAATTCCAAGATTTGATTTGTGGGGAGTATGGGCCCTCGCGAATCATAATTTGGCACATCATTGCCTTGTTTTAGTGTTTTTGGGGTTCTGTGCAGTTTCTGAGCTACTGCCCAGAAAAACCCAGAATACACGGCGTGTACTTTTTAGATACACACCGTTTAGTTTTTAGGCTATGTCACTGACCATGTGAGTAGAACACGGTGTCATGAAAGTAACTCTAGGAACACGCCGTGTATGGTAGGTACAAGTCATGTAGTAATGAGTCGTGTACCCGGCCGTGTCACTAACAACACGGGTCGGGGAATCTCGAGTAGAACACGCCATGTTGTAATGGAGCACGTCGTGTAGTACATTCTAGGTACCCGTCCGTGTCACGAGCAACTCGGGTCAGCGTGAACTTCTCTCAGACACACCGTGTTGCTTTTGGAGCATGTCGTGTAGTGTTGCCAAGTACCCGGCCGTGTCACGAACAACATGGAACTATGTCACCTTTCCTATACACTCTGTGTTTGTTCGAGCACACCGTGTAAGGTCAGCCGTGTAGACGGCTGTGTGTTTAACAACACGGGCCACCGAAGCCTTGCCCACTACAGGCCGTGTCCTCAGGGAACATGCCGTGAAGTCTCAGTTTAAGAAAACTGTGTGGGTTAGCCGTATAAGGGACTCGGGCAGGGGAACCGTTTTCTAGTACACGCTGTGTGAGGGGTCAACACGCCATGTGGTTTGAGGTGTACTCAGCTTGAAGGGCAGGAGTACACGCCCATGTCAGTGGATGAAGAAGACACGTCATGTAGTTTTTACAGATGTCGTGTAGTCGAGTTTTGTAAACTTGTGTGTTTTCCTTTAACTGTTTTCATTTTGTCCTCTTGTGTTCTATGTCCTTGTATTTCTGATCTAAGGTGCACTTCTAATCATTCAGAGCTATGCCTCCGAGACGTCCTCCGGTCATACGTCTGTTGTCAGGCAGTGATCAAACGCCAGACAGGGCTGATCAGGGACATCCTGCCGATCCTCCAGTCGGGCCACCCTTGGCACCGGCTCTTATTCCAGTTGCAGGCGCTGAGGCATAGTTTAGGGAAGGTTTCATGAGTATTATGCAGGCCTTCCAGGGAGTTCCACCTCCTGCCTCAACTATGGCATATTTGACGCAGGTTTTCTAGTAGCAGTATCCTCCCACATTCTCGGGAGAAGGGGGACTACAGGAGACAGAGTCATGGATGGAATCCATGATGACTATCTTTGAGCATCTTGGGATGCCTCCAGAGAGGGGGGTCAAGATCACTACCTACGTACTACGAGACTACTCCATGAGGTGTTGGGACCTGATCTCACAGTCGGTTCATCAGTAGGTTATGGCTTGGGAGGAGTTCCAGCGCGTGTTCTATGACTAATTTTATCCGAAGACCCTAAGGGTCGACCGAGCCCGGGAGTTCATGATCCTAGAGTAGGGTACTCTTTCTATCATGGAATATTCATCTCGCTTCACTGAGCTACATCGTTTCACACCCCTCCGGGATGCAAGTGGGGTGTTATTAGCAAGGAATATTGAGGATGGTCTCAGGGGGGAGATCTTCTCGCATGTGAACATCTTTCAGCTGACTTCCATCACTTCCATCATCAACCAGGCACTGATTTTGGAGCGCAATCTGAGAGACTCTGGAGCTGTGAGCCAGGGCGGTTCTACTTCCAGAGCTAGATTTCCTCCAGATGATAGCAAGAAGTGTTTTAGGGAGTCTAGGCGCGGTTATCTAAGGAATTGTGAGGCATCATCAGGATGCCATGGGACATGCTACCAGTGTGGCTAGTCAGGGATGACAATGCCGTAGTGCCGGAGGGACCCCGTGGTGTGCTGATCTTGCGGCAAGATGAGTCACCTTCAACATTTCTGCCAGGTTTTCTCACTCACAGCTGGTGACCGTGTTTCTTCCATGACTCCTCATTCAAGACCAGCACCACCAGTTTCTCACCAGTCGGGGAACTGGAGTTCTTACGACCGTTTGAGCCGAGGTGGAGGTCGAGGCTGTGGCGGTCAGCCACCAGTCCCTCAACACCAGCAGGGTGGTTCATCTCAGAGTGGTCAGCCAGGGGCGTAGGGCCGTGGTGTAGGCTAGTCTTTCTCCGTGGATAAGATCTATCAGGAGCAGGATCTTGAACCTTCTATAGTTAGAGGTACGATTTTAGTAGCCTCAGTTTTATCTTCATCACTTTTTGATACTGGTGCTATGCATAGCATTATCTCTATTTCTACTGTGGTGAGCGTTGGGCTCTCTGCCTTTTCTTCTTTCTGACTCATTGAAACTAAACACACCATTGGGGTCAAGGAAATCTAGTTCACGCTAGTGTAGAGAGTTCCCTTTAGAGGTTGTAGGGTATCGTTTTTCATGGGATCTCTATGTCTTAGAGATGACATGCTATGATGTCATCCTCGGGATGGACTAGTTGGTTCTCTTCCAGGCAGTCATCGACTGTTATCACCACAGAGTGAGTTTTTTTTCACCAGAGGGTGAATCATTTCTTCATAGAGGTGAATGGGACGTTCGGGGGAGTCGAGAAGGACTCGAGCATCATGGGCTAGGAAGGGTGACGACCCAGAGTTCTAGTATTTATGTGGATGATCAAGGAACTTCACAGTTGGACTTTCCTCCAGTGGTGCATCATTTTAGGGATGTTTTTCTAGAGAAATTTTCGGGTTTGCCTCTGGAGCATGAGGTAGACTTTTCTATTGAGCTCATGCTAGGAGCAGCACCAGTGTCCATTCCACCTTATAGGATGGCTACACCTGAGTTGCAGGGGCTCAAGAAGCAGTTGGAGGAGTTGTAGGATAAGGGTTTCATCCGACCCAGTACTTCTCCTTGTGGTTCTCTTGTCCTGTTTGAAAAGAAGGCAGATGGTACCCTTCGGCATTGTGTGGATTATCGGAAGCTGAACCAGTTGACAGTCAAGAACCGATATCCGTTTCCAAGAATCGATGACCTATTTGATCAGCTTCGAGGTGCCCGAGTGTTCTCGAAGATTTACTTGAGATCCAGTTGTCATCAGTTGCGCGTTAGACCATCAAATATACCTCTGACAGCCTTCATGAGAAGGTATGGTCTATACGAGTATACAGTTATGTCATTCGGTCTCAGGAACGAACCAGCAATTTTCCTGGCACTAATGAACCGAGTGTTCTATCCTTATTTGGAATGCTTCATCGTGGTCTTCGTGGACGATATCTTAGTGTAATCTCACACTCGAAACGACCATGCCACACATCTTGAGATTGTTCTAAGTACACTGCGAGAGCATCGAATTTATGCTAAACTCTCTAAGTGCCACTTCTGGATGGATCAGATTCACTTCTTAGGTCACGTCATCTCAGAGGTAGAAGTATCTGTGGACCCAAAGAAAGTGAGATCTGTAGTTTCCTGGGAGAAGTCGAGGAATGACTTTGAGATAAAATGTTTCCTAGGGCTGGATGGATTCTACAGATGCTTCATTTAGGACTTTTCTTGTCTGGAAGCACCTTTGACAGGTCTGACCAAGAAGGGGGCGAAGTTCTTATGGTCAGATTCTTGTGAGTCAGCCTTTTAGGAGCAGAAAGAGAAGTTGATGTCAGCACTGATACTAGTCTTGCCAGAGCCAGGCATGAGCTACACTGTTTACTATGATGCTTCAGGTATCGGGCTGGGAGCTATGCTTATGTAGGGAGATGGATTCATTTCGTATGGGTATCGACAGTTGAGGCCGCATGAGAAGAACTACCTGACGCATGTCCTGGAGTTGGAAGTTGTTGTTCATGCCCTATGCTGTTGGAGACACTACCTGCTGGGAGAGAACTTTTTGGTCTTCACTGACCATAGGATTCTCAATTATATCTTCACTCAGCGTTATCTGAATCTGAGACAGCACAGGTGGGTCATGTATCTTAAGTCGTTTGATTTTGAGCTTTCCTATATGCCGAGAAAGGGCAACGTAGTGGCAGATGCGTTGAGCAGGAGAACTCATGTTCATGCAGTTCAGGAGGGCAACATTGAGTGGCAGCTTATGGCACTGTTCTCAAGGATTCATCTGGAGGTGCATGACATATAGGGGAAGACCTTTCTATATTCTGTAGCTGTTACCTCTACACTACTTGATCGGGTACGGATGAGGCCACTATCAGACTCAGAAGTCTTAGTCCTGCAGGAGAGTGTGTCAGGAGAGGACCCTCTTCCTGAATGGACAGTGGGCAAGGATGACATCGTGCGTTTCCAGGGACGCGTATGGGTGGCAGCAGAGATATGCAAGGAGATGATGCGGGACTTTCATTCCTCTGTTTGGGTAGTTCATCCTGGCGTCACCAAGATGTATCGTTATCTTCATCGCTAGTACTGGTGGCCAGTTATGAAGAAGGATGTTTCTAGTTTTTTCGTGAAAAGTTCTACATGCCAGCAAGTGAAAGCAGAGAATCAGTGACCAATAGGCCTTTTACAGCAGTTACCCATTCTGGAGTGGAAGTTGAACGATGTTGTGATGGACATCGTGACTGGGATTCCGAGATCGCCTCGAGGGAACGATTCTATTTTGGTTGTCGTCAACAGTCTTACGAAGGTCTTTCACTTCTTGCCGATCAAGGGGACGTTCATTATCATTGATCTGGGACGACTTTACATCTGAGATATCGTTCTTCTGCATGGATTTCTACTCTCCATTGTTTCAGAAAGGGATGCGTTCTTTACTTCTTAGTTCTTGCAGGGACTTCAGAAGGCTTGGGGTTCCCAAGTACTTTTGAGTATGGCATACCATCCCTAGACTGATGGTCAGTCCGAGCGCATGATCCAGGTGCTTGAGGATATGCTCCGAGCCTGCATCCTAGACTTTGGCGGTTCATGGAAGAAGAATCTTCCTCTGGTGTATTTTTCCTATAACAACAGTTTCCAAGCAACCATTCAGAGGGAACCATACTAGGCTTTGTACGGTAGGCCATGCCGATCAACCTTGTGCTGGATGGAGGCAGAAAAGGTAGCTTGGCTGGGTCCTCGTCTCATTCAAGAGACCTCAGAGCAGATAGAGATGATTCGGAAGATGATGGCTATAGCACAATATCAACAAAAGTCTTATGCTGATCAGTGGAGACGAACTCTAGAGTTCGAGGTCGGGGATTAGGTTTTCCTGCATGTCACACCGAGGTTGGGGAAAAAGAGGGTTCAGATACGGGGTAAGCTTTCACCGTGGTATGTCGGGCCATTCAGGTCTTGGAGAGAGTGGGGCCGGTCACCTATCGGTTGCAGCTACCTTAGAGGTACCGGGCCATGCACGAAGTCTTCCACGTCCCTCAGCTCCAATGCTACTTTTCAGACCTGTCTCATGTAATTCAACCTAAGGAGGTTGAGATTGAAGTGGATGCATCATTTGAGGAGCATCCTATCCGGATTGTTGATCGCATTACGAAGGTTCTCCGTGGGCGGTCTGTTCCTCTGGTACAAGTGCTATGGCTGCACGGGTGAGTACAAGATGAGACTTGGGAGAGGGAGGTCGGTGTACGATCGTAGTGGACGGAGCTGTTCGGGGATTCTTCCTCTATGCCACATTAGGGAAATTCGGGGATGAATTTCAATAAGGGGGAAAGTTTTTAAGAACCAGGATCTTCGTTTCAGGTATGTTTTTCGGTTTTCTGGAGTTTTTAAGAAAAATGAGCTTTCTGGAAATTTTCAAAGTACACAACATGTACTCTTCTCCGGCTCGAAGCTGTGTGCTGGCCATGCCCGGGAGACACACACGGTGTGTAGGGGTGACGTGGAGGCCAATTTTGGCGGAGTTTGGAAAGGACATCGTACACGCCGTGTACTCTAAAAGTACACACCATGTACTTTCTTTTTTTCACTAAATGAACCGGGGTCATGCCTGACGCACATAAACACCTCCTTCTAGGTTCCGTTCATCTGAGAGCGACCCGTACTGCCGGATCTTCAACGATCTATCGCCTCATCATCTATTCTCTGATTCAAGCACGGTCGATTGCATTGGAATCGCAGCCGTAAGACCTTCCTTCTGCTTGAGATTTGTTTTCTGATTCCTCTTCATTTTTGAGTTATCATGGGATGAGCGTTTTTTGCATTTTCTCAGTTCTACAACGTTCTATGGGGAATCAATTGTCGTGGTTCATGTATATCGATCTCCTTGGATCGAGGTATGTGGATTATACCTTTCTGTTGAAATTTGATGAGTATTTTGTGCAAATTTTACAAATTCCCTTGGGCAGGGAATTGTGGGTTTCCTGTTTTTCCCCTGCTGTTTTTTTCTTTGCTTTATTGCTGTAGTAGTGGTTTATGCTTGTGAGTAGAGTAATTTATTTTGTGCTCAGGTTTCATTTCCATGTTTGTTGTACTTTATAGCATTTTCCATTTTCTATGCCTAGTTTTAGGATAGTGGAACTGTTGCATTGTATTACCGTTGAGCCTTAGAATGGTAGCCAAGTAGTTCATGAGGTTTACTTGGACATTGCACGTGCGCTGAGCATGTTTCATTCACACAGGACTGTGAGTACCTAGTGTAGCAGAACATAGAGAGAATTGACGTAAGGGATTCTCTAATGTTTATTTTATTACAATGTGAGACCACATGGGGAATTGACGATGAGTGCTTCCTCATAGAGTCTGCAGTTCCTCGATGCGGGCCATAAAGGGAATGAGATATTGTGTGCTTCCCCATAGAGCCTTTAGTACGATACGAGACTATAGGGGGAATTGACGGTGAGTGCTTCCTCAAGGAGTCTATTAATTTCATAGCTGAACCAGATGGGTGAGACTGTGTGTACCACCTAGAGGGTTGCTAGTACTTGTTGGTTGAACCATAGGGGTTAGGCTGTGAGAGTTACCCAGTGGGTTACTTGTTTTCTACATATTGTTGGATGTTTACTTGTGTACTGTATTTTTTAGAATTGTTGATTGTAGCGGCTGGTGCTTTCATGTTTAATGCTTCTTGTTTTATTACAGCTAAGTATTCATTGACTATTAGGCACAGATCATTGTGTGACTGCCTACTGGGATTGTATCTCACACCCTGTTTGGTCCATGATTTTGGGCCCAAGAAGACTATGTTTTTGCAGGTGTAGATAAGGGAAAATGACCTTCTACTTCAGGTTCTTGACTGCACTGGAGCTGGAGATCATAGGACGGAGCCCCGGCTCGCGATGCTGAGGAGTTTACCTTTTTTCCTTTTCACTTTGTTCTCTTTCAGTTGTAATTCAGCACATTGGTTTGTTTTATTCTTTCCATAGACACATGTATCATGTTGCATAATTATTATTTTATCCATTTTTTCTGTAGTTTATTTCAGTTGTTGTATGATGTTGATTGTTCTGCTATTGTGTCTGGTTGTTCTTCTGCTGTATACTTTACCAAATAAGGGCATAGTTTCCCCACCGACTCACTAAGGTCATCACTGCTAGCCGGAAACCTCTGGCATTTGGGGAAATTCATTTGAGGTCATGTGGCGAACCGGGTGCAGGGCACCAGTGGAGGGGCTCCGGATTCGGGTCGTTATAGTCTCCCACAATTTAGACTTTTTATAAATCATATATAAGGAAGAATTTTTCATCTATGAATGAATGAAAATACCTATGAGTAAGAGGAAAACTATTTTTTTGAATCTCCAAGAGCGGCATATAGGACCATCTGTGCCAATAAAAAAAATTAATCCCATTATTAATGGATAAAATTGTTATTAGGATATGATATGGCTAATGTGTAAAGAATATATATGAGTAATCGGTTGTGTGAATGTATAAAATCATGTTTTCTGACTTTTGGGAATTGTTTTAGTTGGAGAACATGATGAATTGAAACATGATGTTTTTATGTATTAGTTAATAATACGAATCAAAATATCTCGAATGATACCGAGTATATTCCATATTTCTTAGGAACCAACATATTTCGGAATATTTGGAAGAAAAATAAATTTCAGACTCTAGATATAAACAATAACATATGATAAGAAACTAGAAATTATTATTATTGTATATAAAAAACAAGAAATTTAATATTTATATTTTTCATATTTTATAAATGGATATAATAAATAATTTATATTTGGGACAGAGGATAAGACACATCAAATAAGGAAAACTAAATTAAAATTTATATATTCTGAATATATTTAATTGGAGTAGGGTAACATTTATTCAGTTTCAGTTGGTCATTATATGGATGCTAAAGACCTACCGGTGAGGGTGAAAATGACATATATTTATAGAATGGTAATCATGAGATTGGTTATGATATTTTTTGTAAGTAGAAACTTTGAATACAAGGAATAGAAATTATAATTTCATATTCAAGTTATTGAAAAGATATAAGGATGTTGGAAATATTATATTTAGAAAAAAACGATACATATTCAATGCTTTAGGTTGACACCTTTTGACCCCACTTGAAATCATTGTTGATATTACCACTAAATATGTGTCTCTAATAAGAAATAATCACTTCAAAGAAAATATTATCACATTATGAAGTTTTATTAAAAAATATGTATTCCTTTATTTAATTTTCTACTTGGATGGGGTATTAATATGTATATGAATTGATGAAATTCATTCATCCTCATTGGTGTGAATGATAAAATAATAATAAAGGGAATAAATATTTATGTTGAAAGGAAATCTATAAAATTTATCTCCACCCCCACCCTTTTATTATGACTTGAAGATCAACTAGAAACTCTAATTTTAGTGTATATTAATCATAATAGTATGAAACTTATTAATTGAAAATTGTACAGGGTTGATTAATTATTTATTTTCATTATAAAAAAAATTATGCGATGAAGAATATAGTTAGACAATATTTTATAGAATAATTTTTATTTAATTTTATGTATATTATCTTCCATGTAATTTTTATAAATTTATTTACTTAATATTTTAAATCTCAGAAAAATATAATTAACTTTTAGAGATAAGTATATTTAGAAATAACCATATATTTATTTATTTTAATTTGGCTTATTAAATTTTAAATTCTGTAATTTTGATACACATGATATTCATTTAAGTTTTTCTATTATTTATTCTCAACTAAATGAGACAAATGAAAACATTCACATTAAATTATATTTTAGTAAAAATTGATTCTAGAAAAAAATTGATGATTTACAATAAGGCCTCAAATTTGAAAACTTTTAATATGAAATTTCCCTAAGAATTATATTTCATTAATAACTTATATATAAAAAACATGAGACCATTGGGAGGAACACTATCTATAAATAAGAAATTAAATAAGTAAATATTATAAATTCATAGAAATTATATTTGATATTGTAATTAGATAACTATATAAATAATGATTCAACACCCTTATGGTATGATTTGAGAACTTCATATGTTAATATTTTTTCTCTAATTTAATACCACTTTAAAGTTAAAAATAATATTATATACTATATTTTTTAACTAAATTTAATTAAAATTCAATTTTTGTATATTTGAGAATACATATTTAATTAGTGTTTCTCCCAATCCCACCATTTTCATTGTCATATTATCATTTATAAAATGTATCAACCATAAAGATGATAGCCTTGTCATAGATTATGATAACTGATTAGGTATCATTAGGCCCCTAAAAACTCAAACCTACCACCATTGGTCAATAGTTCTTAAAGCATGTGTTAAGGAAAAATTACCAGATTCAATACCCCAAATATTCCCTTACCTTAAAAAAGGAGGCGATTAGGAATTCTATCAGACACAAAACCACTTGATTTATGTAATAAATTCTTTGATTGTCCATGTGTGTCATATATGGTGACAACCAGTATAAATGGAATACTATGTTCTCTATAGTGGATAACTCATAATGTTATATACCATTATAAATCATCATGGATAATATGTGAAATAATCATTTTATCAGAAAAGTTTTCATCGCTCATATTCCAAAAAAGGTGGGATGCAAAAATAAATCAGGGTCACATTATCATTAACCAGAAATATGAATATAATTAATTTGATGATTTTTTATTTATGACACCATCATATATATTTTATGTGTTATGAGTTTTTAAATGTTTTCGTAATTTTTTTGTTTCGATGATAAAAAATATATGGGATATTTTTTTTCAGGAATGTGATGTATAAGATTTACTAGGAATAGTTTTTGTGGTCAGGATAAATTTATTTCATAATATTAATAATTAACTATAGTAATGGATAATTTAAATGGGGTAATAGTCACACATTCTATAAAGATCTAATATTTCATATGAAACATGATGCTCATGTGATTTGGGACATTATATGTTTTACTCACACAGGTAACACAATCCATCATGTGTGTGTTTTATGTCACACTACTAGAGTGGCACGTTATAGGAACTACTTAATGGAGGCATATAATGTGTCAACATGATGCCCAATTTTTTTTAAATCCTCTTAACATTAGAGATATTATAAGAAAATTTCAGTGACATGATGGACCTCATCAATTGTTGAATTTTCATATAGTTGATTTTTTATTTGGATGTATGCATGAACAATTTATAAAAACATATACAATGATAATCATGGATGGTAATGAATTATTTATGGGTCCCTAAATTTTTTAATATTCATTAATGTCTTATATCCCTAAAAAGTTGTGATAAATTGACATTGCGATTAAATAATTCTTATATGATACGAGTCAAGTGGACTGTTTTGTGTATAATATTGGGATAATATTATTTAATTCCATTTGGAGTCTTATATGATTATGAAGGGAATTATGACTTATTAAAAAGGGCCAAATTAATATTTATTTCAGTAAAAAGACTTATTAACTTAATTTAAATGTAATCATGATTTTATAGAAAATATTATTACTGTTGGGATAGTGTGTGATTGTAGAGGATTTCCTATTACCATAATGATACTATTGAATATGACTATCAAATCTAGATTACCCATGAAATGAACACATAATTAGAAATTTATATAATGGTGGAAGTTTGTTTTAATGATTCTATATTCAAACACGGTTATTCTAACTATTAATACCAATTAGTGGAATGATTGTCCATTAGATAATTTACATTGATCCATAGGGTCATTCCTACATATGTTAGTTTTATCCCCTATTTATTCATGCATGTTTATTTCTATTAATGATCAATATTTCAACATTAATAATAGCATCATTTCCTCAATATATTGTTTCATTTGTGTTTTTTTCACTTTATTTTTTTCATTAATTAATATATCTCTAATATAGGTAATTAATATAAAAATTTTAAAATTAAAGGTATAAAAAAGATGATTTATACTTACAAATCCATCTTATGTACACTTTTTTTAGAATAAATTATTTATGTGAAATAATAACACTTCATGGGCCACATACAAATATATATATATATGCATTTAACAATTTATAATATGATCACTTAATACTTCAAGAATAATAATATATTTTTGAAAAATTTAATATAATGTATCAGTTTTATATCAATATTTATTTCTTGAAATGATTTTCTATGACCTAAATCCACATTTATACAATATAAAATTTTTATAAATTATTGTGTGTGAATTAGTTTATAATTTAGTACAAAAGATAAAAAATGTTAATTTTGTATTAGTAATAGTAGATTAAGGGAGTTCTAGAGTTACTGAGATATATATAAAGAGACTCGTAGATTTTGTGGAATGGATTTTAAAGCAACATATCTACCAGACATAATCAATATTTTTTTCTTATGAAATTATTTATGTGTTGATATTATAAATTATATGAAATTAACATTCCTATATGGTATTTTAAAATTGGGGAATCATAATCTAATCTATGTCATATAAAAATCTAACACGTGAGTTATTATATAAATAATGAACCACTCAACAATTGAAAAAATGAGTTTTTTAACATTTTTAACATCAACAAAGGACGAGAAAAATTATCTTTGTTATCAAAAGAAAAACCTTTAACTACTTAATTAAATATATTTAATTTACACATTATGTTCTATATGAGATGAACTAACCATATTTTGATCTTTCATAGGTATGTAGTTATATCGGGTGTCCCTCATCATTATCACCTCTAATAAGTTAGGTATTAGAGAGTTCAAAAAATGGTATGCTCATAATAATTGGATATATTACCTTCTATAGAAGAAATATTTTTGAAATACAAACCATGCTATATAAATGACCCAATACCAATATATTTAATATAATACTTTTATAACGATTATTAAATTTTGTATTAATTGATTTAGGATATGAAATATCGAACAATATATAATTAAAACATATAAATTAAAATACCAATAGAACTAGAAAGTGAGAAACCATGTAACCTCAACCATATTTGATTATGAAAAGGATTACAACAATGTCTACGCACTACCGGAACATCAATATCAACAAATTAATAAATACAACCTAAAATACTATATATCTATGGAATGAAAAACAATTATCAGGTGGAAAAATAAATTATTTTTTAGGTGTATATCAGAAAATATACCCCACATTATCACTATGAATATAATATGAAATACGAAAAATATAGTGAAAATATTTAAAAAAATTCAATAAATTTTATAGAAAGACTGAAATATTATTACTAACTTATTATATCTATTTATATTTGAATAAACCTACTCGTCATGAGTTTCCAACTGTATAATAATATATATAAAATCACAATGTGCTTGATGTTAATTATGGGATAGGGTAACCTCGTTAATGACCAATAGTCAATTTTAACTAAGATAAACTCATGGATCACGGTAAAAAACTCTTAAAAAGTAAAATTATGTACATTTATATATATATATATATATCAAATTCACAATAAATATATTTCCAAAAAATAGTATCTTAATACATTGTATAGTAAAACATTGAAAATATATGTTACACCCCTAAATTTAAATGTATGAACATTGTATTTGGTAACATATTTGATTAACAAGGAAAGGGACATTTGATGAGCCCATAATGGTCTCTACGACATTATATTTTCCTTCTGACTCCACCTTCATCTATCTTATCTCAGGTCAACACTGGTCCCCTTTTCAGTTCATCAGATCGGTGCACTCGTGGAATGTGTACGCTTCCATTAGTGGTGATGTGGGCTCGTTCTTCTGGGAAAACCTCAACATTTTATGGCATATTCTTTCCCTAACCTTTGAGTTGGATAGGGAATTCATGGTGGTGTGATTTTTGTTCAGGGTTCATGATTCAGATGATGTTCTATGGGGGTTGTCACTGTGTTTGGTGCCAGCAATGAGTGTGTTTGGGAGGATCTGGTCTTCGTGTGCGGATTTGAAGGTAGCGATTGGATCTATGACTGACTTGTGGGGACATATTCTTATATTGGTGTTTGATTTGGTAGGTCATCTATCTGGTGTTTGTTTGCAGATTTCTATATTTTATGCATTTCTGGTTGTGTTGCTTCTAGGGATTCATTCTGGAGGATCTTTATTTTTTGTTCGGATTTTTATTTTATGATGAATTCTGGTATTTGTGAGAGTATTGGTTTTGAGATTTTTTGAAGACTGTGGAGGGAGTGAATTTTATAAGGTTTGAATATGTGTGTGGTTCTCAATCCTCTTTAATGTTTAGTTATTCTACTGGTAAGTAAGCATAAAGAGGGACCTTCAAATTTTGAGGAGCAATGAATGTTTGGGGGTTTGGAAATAAACTTCATATAGGTCCATTTTATTGGTGTTTTAGGATTTTTGTTTTGAATTCTTTGTTATGGTTGAGCAATTGGTTGAATGTATAAACTCTGTGGAATGGAATTATGGTATTGGGAATATTTTGGTGTCTTATAGTTCATGGATAGTGTGTTACTATATCTATATCAAAAGGGGTTCTTCTAAATGGGTTTTAGAGCAGAGGGTTTCTTTTATACATTGCTACAGATTTGGATGTTTTAGACGGTAGGGATTTTCCATCAGTTCTAGGACAGTGAATTCATGCACGGGACAATTTTTTGGAAGCGAGGAGTATGAAGAAGCTAATATTATTATCTTTGATGATGGGTTGGGGCTCTTCTCTGATGGCTTGGTGTTGTTGGGCCAAAAATCGTGTTCCATGGTGATATGGTATTTTATTCCGTGTAGTCTTGTAGGGTTTCTCACTATTTCAAAAACACTATTTTAATAATAAAAATTAAATTTTCAAAAGATACAATGTCTGAAATGAAACACCAAGAATGTAAGAGAATATAATATCCCATGTATTTACAATATAGTGACTATTATAAATAAATTAAATCTATTATACAGATTTAAATTCATTAAATACTATGTTATCTTGTGCTTCACACAACAACAACTTTTTTTCAAAAACATGTGTTACACATAAGATCATGTTTTACCAAAAAAAATATTTTATTAAATAATAAGTGTTTAATATAATAAGATATAACCTTGATTTTAGATTATAGGTTAATGAAATTATTATTTAACTTATGAATATATATGGTTTTTATATTATGAAATAATTAAAAAGGAACATATAAACTTATTATTATCAAGGAAATGTTTTTAGGCTCAAAATGTAGTTTTTTTATAACAAATTATATTAATTACTATAATTGAAATATATTAATGATATATATATATATATTATTATTATTATTATTATTCAATAATTTAATTTTTATATTCATCCAATATATTTAACATGCATAATATTAGAATCGATATAGTTTTACGATTAAAAATTTTATTTTTCAAAATACACAATTTTACTTTATTTTAATGGAGAACCTATATTAAATTTGCTACATGGAAATTTTAAAAATTTAATATTTCAAATTAATCATTATTTTTTTAAACAAGAACGTAAAAAATTATCATATGATTAATTTTTGGTATTTTTATTGGTGATTTCATTTTTGATTGAATACTAAAACATTTAGAATTTTAATTCAATACTACTTTTCCATAAAATTTATTTGTTAGGATAAATTATATTTGTAATTTGTTTTAAAGGTTATTTAGATCAAAATTTAATATAATAATATAATTTATTTCATTGGGTCAATTTCACTTCAAAATAGAATATAAAATAATATAAATCTTGTGGATATTTTACTTCAAAAACACATGTTGTCTTCCCATCTACAGGATTAAATTAATATTAATTTATGCAAATTATATTACAGGAATATAGAAAAATCGATTCCATATTTTTAATTATATTAATTTTTAATTTATGATTACTTTTACATAGTTTTTAACCAAAAACTTTAGTGAACATTATTAAAATTAATTACCATGATTATGGGATAAATTTGTTTAATAATAGATTAAAACAAAAACATATGGACCAAATTTACCTACATCGTTTTTCAAAATACATTTTCCAAAATTACATATACCCTATAATCCCTAGGGTATAATTTTTAACATTATTAGAGACATGTGACAAAGGATATATGTGGTTGAAATTCTATACTAAATAATTTAAAAGAATTCTACTCCTCCTCCACTAAAATATTCTCTAACACCTTCCACATATTCACATCTCTAAAGCCCTTTGGATCTCCAAAACTTCAATAAAATAATATAAAATCTTCCCTACCCCTATCCGAGAAGTATTCCATTGTAAATGAATATAACCATGTAAGTCTTTTGGTGTATACCAAATAGATTTACCTAAAAAATAAGTAATATTCTCCAACAATCGCATTGATTTCATTTCTTTACTGACTCCTTCATTTCGTATAATATCTTTCAAATATGGAAAAATAAGTATGATAAATATAATTATATTTTGTTATGTTTAGGGTTATACCTAAAACTATACACATTTCCATAAAATGGGTAATGAACATACCATTTGTGAACGACGAACTACCACCTCACAAAACGATGTCATTTGTTTTTTCCTTCACAACCTATCATGGTTGAGAATAATTATTGAAATGTTTTTTTTATGATATTTATGACATTTATGATATATATTTTTAATTCACACCTCTTATATTTTTATATAACAAATAACTCCATGCTTTCTATTTTTTATGTAGGATAATTTTTTTTGGAAGTGTTTACTACAACCTCCTCAACGCGATTTGATTTGCCCACACTGTACATAGAATGTATAGAGGATGGTTTTAATAGAACTATGTGAAATAAATGAAATAAATATGACACTATAAATATATATATATTTTCATTCTTGTAAATATGATATGTAAATGGAAGTAGTGTTCATGTGTACATACCACATTATTTCTACATGGATGGTACATTTCATTTATTATCTTCATACATTATAAATTTTTATTAATACATATATAATTAATATATATAATAATTAAATATTGATTTATGTTATTTATATGATGTAATCATGATCTATTTAAGAATATAAAAATAACTAGTCAAAACTTACTCACGAAACATGCGAATTACCGCCTGAAATAGTGAAAATAACAAAATATTAATAACAAATTCATAAAAATATATTTTAAATAAATAATCTAGGATATTAAAAATATAATATTTAATAAATAATAATTTATTGAAATTTATAATACAATGATATAAAAAGTTAAAGGATGTTCACCCATAAGGAAACACAAGATAAGGGATTTTTGTCTCACATTTCATTCCCTAATGCATATACAATTTTTAGTACTTAATTATTTTATTTGGCATATATACTACCTCTATTGTATTTTATTTCATGAATAAACTTATCTTATTGTTATTTTTAGTTGTATTTTACATTATGATTATATGGGGTTTATAATTAACAAGTTTCATTCAATTAATGGATTTTCATCTCTTTTTACATCTATGAGATAAATATAATATTCACCACTCTCCTATTTTGTGTGGTGAATATTCTACGATTTTTGATATATTATATCAATAATTATTTAATATTAATATTATTTTTATTTTTATTTTGTATTTCTTAATCTAAGGGTATTTGAATTGAAAGATAACAAGTAGAAACAAAATTCATAACTCAATTCTTTTTCATTGGGTTATATAAGTTCCCAGTTGTTGTTAATATTATATGATTATGTGTATAAACACGTTGAAAATAAATTTATGTATTTAAAATACCTTTTTTGTATTTACATTTTATACACATAATTAATTAATTTATTATATTTTATTCCAAAGTTATAACCATTTTAAGGGTTTATATCACAATCTCATTCCAATCAAGATTGATTATTTCTAAAATTACATTTAATGAATTTATATGATATTTGTTAAAAAAACCTTTAATTTTCTTCTAATATGGTTATTCATGAAGTTTTTCATGAAATGTTACCATCTCCACTTATTTTTTACTCAAATTGTATTCTATATTTTTTTTATGAAAACTAAAATTCATTTCACTCTTTAGTTGGAGAATGTATTTTTTTCAATAATCCATGTTTGATTAAAATGCTTTCAAAAGTGATTTTCATTGAAAATTATTCTATAATTTGTTTTAAAATATATATATATATATATATTCCTCTTGAATTTTTTGAAAATATATTTTTAATTTATTTCTATTCATCAATGACACCATCCATTTATTTTTTTTCACATGGGTATGTTATATTTTAAGCATCCTTATTTTTCCTATGGATGGTTTATGACTGATTTGGAAAAGGATAGTACAAAAATTCAATTCCTAGATACATTTTTTAGTCCCCTTGAAATATTCAATTTTATATTATAATTAAACATTTAAGTTCCCTTAATTGTCCATATTGTTTAATATGGATATGTTTATATCCTAAACAGTACATTATTTTAACATATAGTGTTTACTTTGAAATTAATATGATTTTTTTGGGAAATATCGATAAATGTATATCCAGTATTCAATATGGATAATTTATAAATAACATTTAGTATTAATTAAATCTATGTTTTGAATTGAGGAAGGCCCTGAACAGGAAATTATGGCTAGGGCCCATACATTATTTATCCCCTCAATGTATTGACAGGTTCTCATGAGACAAATTAGTTGCACACATTAAATTAATTTCTACCTATAGTTTTACACCATATTGTGAAAGATCTTAACAGTATAGGTTTTCATGTTCCATAGACCTGACGTCCAATAAATAATCATTTCCTTCATTTTTACTCTGTATTTATTATCCAATATATTTTCACTATGACAAATTCTATGGATTAATTTAATTAATATTTTATTAATTCATTGTAATATGTTGAATGTTTCTTACTATTTTATATTTATTATTCCTTATCCAGGTATTTAATTGGAATTTTCCCTCATTTAATTACCTTTCTATTATTTTTATGCACTTCCTTCTAAGTTAATTTAATACATGTCATGTGTGTTCTGTTATGAAACATGAAATAATGAATATACTCATTGATTCATTATTTATTCCACTATACATAAACCTTAATAAAGATTTGAGCTCACCCATATTATGTTTCCATTTCCAAAGTTCCCTTAAATTTACTTAGAATGATATGTAAGGATAATCCAAATGTAATATAGTTACATTCCAAGAGTAAAAATTAATGTTGTAATTATAGTTATCATTTATAAAATATTACTCATATATGTATCCAGTTTATCATTATTTCTAAATGGTTGAGTCCTTTGTGTTGTGATTTACATATATCTTATTCCAATGTATAGGTAGAACGATCATTCTCAGCAATGATGGTGTCATGGTCTCTTAAATATATGGTGACCCATACCATTAATACTAGGTGTCATTAATTGGAATAAAAAATCATTTTTTTGATGATTATACATCACTACGGATTTTATTGACCATATGAATATAAAATCTATATATATCATTCTTCGGAGGATCACATTCTACTAATTATATGTGTTTGAAGAAAAAATATCCAAACACCATGTAGTATGTTATGGAGGATCATACACCATAATGTATAATTATCCAAAAATAGAAGTCTCAAACAACATGAAGACATAATATGTTTTCATTTCAACTAAATAATAATAATTATATTTGAGTCTCACTAAGCATAAATCATAGTCATTTTTTAGAAAAATAAATCACTAAATTAATAAAATATATACCAAATTCTACTCATAATATGTTATCCCAAAATAATTATCTGATTCCTTATGATGTATTATTTAATATATATATATATATATTGATCTATAAAGTTATAACCAATTATTCAATGGTGGGAAATATAACTCCTTCAACTAAATAACACATTTTATTCTCAATATCAAAAATGTATTTTCATATATCAATGTGTATATCATCGTTTGTAAAATCCTAATCTATATATTGATCAATATAATGTTATAAATTTTTACACCCTTACTGGGTAATGACTTTGTAGGTATCCTGATATTCAGTCATGTGAAATATAAATCCCCGATTATTCCTTTCAAATAACTAATAACACCTTAGCGACCACACTAAGGTACTATATATGAAGATCATTTTTATGTAGATAATAATTAATTATTGACATCATCATAAGATTCATATGAAAAATAAATTCCATTAATAGAAATCAAGAAATATTTTTTATAATGTTGATCAATAATTGATTATACATATAAGATTGATTACCAAATTCATATATATATATATATCAATTAACTAGATGTATACGTGTCAATTGTGGTGAACAATATCCCTATAAATTAGCATCTAAAGCATATGGCAACAAATAAACAATATTTGAACCATCAATGATGGAACTACTTTAAACTATCTATACATAGTAAAAAATTATGACTATCATATAACCCCAATCATCAAAAAAATAAAAATAATTTAATAAAATAAAAACTAATGATATATAAGAATTGTGGATTTATCTGCACTCATTTAATAATGATTTCTTATTATCATTCAACATAAAACATATTTGTTGTTATATAATATCAATAATGGGTTATAATAAGACACCATTATTTCATCATTAGCTAATTAATTCATACTAGAAAAAAATGTCAGAGATTATTTAACATTGTAAAATATTACCATATATGATTGGTCCGGTAAAAAACAATCCAAATTTACCAATTTAATTAATTTTAGTAAATTATCAAATAAACATAGATAAAATTAATATATTTTTGGTTACATCTATTTAATATTTTCAAAAAATAAGTCAAATAAGATCTAAAACTACCAAATTAGTAGAAAATGGATAAATCAATCCATTTCTAGTCATATATATATATTGAATATTAGTAATAAAATTAAATAAATTTTTTATTTTCTTCATGAAGAGCTACCTCAGTCCTAAATTTTTATTTATGATGAATTAGTTCAAAAAATAAAATATTGGATCATCTGTAATTAAACATTATAAAAAAATCTTATATATTATAGGACCTTGATTCCAATTTTTATATATAATTTTTTCATCTCATAATTTTCATAACTATTTTTATTGATAATTTAGTTTAAATATTACAGTATCAAAAAAAATGTACTCTAATTCCATTAAAATTGGTTCCATGTAATATATATGGTAATTGAAGTGGAATTGAATATTAAAAAACACAAAAATATTTCTGAATAATCTTATACATGAAAAAAAATTATATCATTAATAAAAAATTATTATTATTATTATTATCATCATCACCATTATTATTATAAAGATAGGACGGTGAATCGTAGAATGTAGAATAGTGATCTTGGTGAGTTATAAAGAGATAATTATTTGTATCCTAAATATAGTTAAAAACATAGATATATAGACTGTTCTATTATAATTATGGATATTTTTATGATATGGAACATACCGGAAATGTAAAAAATTATTAGGGAGTTGGTGAAGATTTAGAAGAATAATGTGACATCATTTTATTCATTTTCATTTGTGGTTGATGATTATGTGAAATGAATAATTATAAAAGGATATATTGTACACAACTAAAAAATATTAAATTTATTTTATAGATTCTATCACTATGTAAGTGAAGCATTATATCTAGAGTTTTCTCTTGGGTTGGGTGAATCATTGGCATCTTATAGATTAATCATTATAGATCCAATGTCATTGGTTTTTAGAGTGTAAGATGATTTCCTTTTATATAGTTTTTTATTACATCCTATTTCTGTCTAACAATTTAATGATATCTATGTCAGGATTTGAGTATTAATAAAAAAATATATGATTGATATGAAAATTGGATTGGGATCTTCAATAAAAACCCTTAAAATTTAAATTTATTTTTATAAGTTCATGTAAGAATATTTGGACTTTATTTGATTTAATGACATCCATGGATCCTAAATGAATTTATAACCACAATTAAGATTCTAATTAATTTGAAAAATAACTATTACGCGTTAATAAATTTTTTATGTATTCTTGTTAAGGTAGATCTAGCTAAACCAATTATTATTAATGGTCTGTTATCCACTAGTTGTTTTAATATTAATATCACGATTGAATATAAATATTTAAAAAAATGAATCCCAAAATATTGAATTATTGGACATGATACTAGTCGATAAAGGATCATAAATTTATTTTTATGATTTTATAATTTATCTTACGAAGGTGTGTCTAATTGTTGGAAAAAATAGAATTTTGATATTAAATATATGAAAACAAGGCATAACTCCAGGATACCAACAAAGATGGGTTAATAGAAAATGTTAAAGATTGATCTGGATAATCAATACAATGTTTATTCCATATATCCAAAAATAAGAAAGATATTTCTCATAAATATTAAGGAGATAAAATTAAGTATTACTAAAAAATGAATGTTTTTCAATATATGATATCAAACATGTGATAAATATGTTACAATTAAATTTTCATCTTGATGCTCAGTATAATGATGCTAATCCAAGTATGATATATTGATTCATATTATATTATCCATCTTTATATCCCTAAGAAAAGTTATTTTGATGGTGATAATGATATGGAAGAGAACCCATGTATTGTTGTAACCATTATTAATATTGATCAGATATGGATAAAAATTTCATTATCAACTCCAATCCTTTTAATATTTTACCTTATTTGAATGATGACAGAATAAAAAATCCTTGAAATATTCCAATTAAAAAAATAAGTAAATTTTTGTTAAAGATGTAGTGGAATGGTCAAAAATGAATCCCTGGGAAACTATGAGGTATATTTCCGCCAAAAAAATATTTTTTTATTTCAGAATTATTGAGGGCATAAAAATGAGAAAAAAATTTAAACTTAAAAAGAATATTAATACTTATAGTCTAGACCTCATTTGATTAGTTCGGTAGAGTTAGGTTTTATAATCTAAAAAAATTAATTGAAATACTGTCGGGTAAACTCTAGTCTCTTATAACATGCATAGCACTGTGGTGAAGACATTATAGGTTATTCCCCATTCTAGTGTATATGTTTTTACCAAAAACTATAATTATGAATATATAAATATAAATATTTGTGTTGATATGTGTTATTTTTAAGATTAATTCATCTCTGAAAATGACTATATCAAAATGAAAAGAGAGTTATTAATGAAAATTACTATTATGAAAGATGATATTAGATAAAATTTCTTATTATAAGGAGACTTCAAAGCACTCTTATGTATATATGAGTAAAATTGAAATATAATAAAAACAATCATCTATAGAGTATTTATATTTTACAAAAACATTTATTTTTAATTAAAAAATACCATTAACAGATTATACCTTGGTTAGGCATGTAATTAAAGGATATTAAGTTACCTGACATGAAAACTATTCTCTTTTGATTAATGATCTAGGTATCCATGTTTAAATTTATTTTATTAACCTCCCATATTTTCATTCCAACCTCACCCTATTTATTTTAAATTCATCAATTGTTTTAGGAGGAATTATCCCATGATTTTGGAATTTATTAATGTATTGATTAAGATCTTTAGATTTCATGAAATTGTGCTCTATAAATTGAAATATTAATTTCATAGTAGTGTTATGATTTGTATAGATACAATATTGAATCATATTAAGAAGTATTTTTGAAATTTGGGAAATTGTTCATTATTTTTCTTTTAAAATTATATTCATAAAGATTAAAATGGAAGATCATGAAAAAAATATAAAAATTATTGTGAATTCTATTTACAATTATAGGTAATCGTATTTTTTAAAAATTATAATATTTGGTGGGAAAAAAATTGGGATAAATTTAATGACTATTTTCTTGACACTAGTCATAAAACACCGTGTCATTTCATTATATTCACAAAAAAATAGAATTACATAAATATCATTAATGACATAAAATTGTTCCTAATTTATTGAAAATGTAGGAGAATATAATAAATGTTATTATACATTTCAATCATCAAATGTATAATGACAATAAAATTTTCATAAATTCTTATATGACTATATTGTTTGATATCATCAAATAATTATTTTAAAATCATGATAACATGATTTAGACTAAACAACTCTATGTTGAAGAGATCATGTTTTACATATTCTCCAAGTTAAAAAAAAATATAGAGCCTAATGGATTATAATAAAAGCTAGCCATGTTCTGTTGTTATATTATCCCAAATACTTCCACCAATTAATTTTTGTAGTTATTAGGGACTTTCACTTTGATATCATCCCCCTCTACCCATAGATATCTTAGGTAGCATGGCTATATCACCACATCCTATCCTCAACCCTTCCCTCCATTGGGGTGCTTCGTTTCCCCCATCAGAATCCCTAAAATCTATTTTATGTCATTTCTTCAACACCTCACTACTTCCCAGTGTCCCCACTATAAATTTCTTACTTATATACCAATAATTTGTTTCACGGATCGTCCCTCGGGGCCCATGCGGAGACTACCCCAAGACCGCCTTCCATAGGCCAGGGGTTGGTTACTAGCACCAGAAATAAGTATCCCTTAAACAGGAAGACATTGACCTTTTATCCTGTATAGACACACAATCCAAGATCACAACAAGAAGTAACCCCAACAGACTAGAACACAATAAGATGCAACCACAAAGTAAACTACTATAGTAAAATAATAGTGAATGTAAAAAAGGGAATGGAATACAAGCCCAACTATAAAATTACAAGTATGACTGGAAGTACATTACAATATAAAGAAAAATGATAATAGATTCAAGGTCATCCTCTAAGGTTTCTACCGATATGGTAGGTATAGATCACCTCCTCAGCACTCCATGTTTGTCAGTCTCCTCCGCGACAGGTCACTCCGAATGGTACACCTCCGAGCACGGTCAAGTCCTGTCTCCCTCAGCCTCGATCTACATTGTATGTCATTTTCACCAGACACAACAATGTGTGGGCGAATCCCGTGCAGGGGTGAGTATAATAATACTCATTAGGGACCCCAAGACCCTTGTAGGTCTTCTATAGTTTCACAATGTAAAAACCACAAAGCAAGACATCAAATCTACGTACGTATATTCCCATACATATAACTAAGATATCAAGATAAACTCATCTAATACATGAGGTAAGGACACCACATTGGTAACACCATGAATGTAATACCATGACGGTAAATGTACAACAAAAGTATCACTTCGAAGATAACACCATGAATGTAAAAGTACCACACATGTAACACCACGAAGAAATAACCATGAAGGTAACAGTACCACATAGGTTTCACAATGAATATATTACCACGAAGGTAAAAGTACAACCTAGGTATCACCACAAAGATGTCAACACGAAGATAAAAATACCACATAGGTAAAAGATTTAGTTCAAAAAGAGCCTCAGCTAAAACTAGGTTTGCAGTGTAGTATAGAAGTCCAGATGATTAGTCACAAAGCTTGATCATACTATTCTGTAGAGAGGTACTACTACTGATTATACAAAATCAGACCCACACAAGATCGATAGGTACTAACCCCTGCAATGACCCACATAGGTTTCGACCTGCCCTAGAGTCGATAGACACTAACCCTCGCAATGACCCACACATGATCTGACCCAAACAGGATCGGTATGCGATGACCCAAAAAATATCGTTGAGCGATGAATCACACATGATCGGTATTCACTGACCCACACTATATTCATGAGCACTGGCCCACATTAGGTCTTACCCACCTAGCATCGGTGTTGACCCACACAGGATCGCTTAGTACTAATCTATGATTGATTTGTCTCAGACCTCTTCCTGATTGACAGCCCCAGGATTCCCACTAATAGCATGTTTGGGTGGTCCACTCCCCAAACCATTTGCCCTACCTCAACCTCTTTTATGTTCCATGAAGAATTATCCCAAAGGTCTATCACGTCATAAGGGACCCAACATATTAGACGACGCGTCAATCGGATGCCCGGTCTGTATGTTATTAGTGTTTCCCCTCCATGGCCAGGTTGAATTCAGGGTTCTATCCAACCTATCCATAAACCAACATTATCCAAAACTCAAGTGGAGTATACCAAATGTACCACCACAATCCAAAGATTTCTTCTTCGCAAACGGTTCATCAAACGGACACCATGATCTCATGTTATGGAAAAAAAATGTGATATTAGAACCAGATGGGCTTGGGTCCGGTCTGACCCTACTTGGGTCAACCCCACCCGGTCTTGGTCTGGTCTAATTTTACTGGGTTGTGGTGGGCCTGACCCATAGGGAAGATGTCCATACTAGCCCACTGGGCACGTCCCAATTGTGCGGCCTGATGGCTCGGCCTGGGGGAGCAGCCCAGTGGTGCGGCCCGCTGGGCACGACCCACTCTGAGAATCCTTGTTCCACATCCCAGAAACACAACCGTCGGTCAGGCAGATTGTCATGGAGCGGTCCTCCCAAGACAACTCCTAGGAGGGGGGCACCACCCATGTCACCCAAATGTCCCAAAGGTCGTTCGGTTTATAGAGGCAGGACCTGCCAAAGCGGGTCCTTCATGGTGTGCCACGGTCGGTCGGTCCCCCTCCCAACGGCGTGACGACACCACTTTCCCTTCATGGTCGGCCGCCCACTGGCCTCCACTGCGGCCGATGGGATGCGGCCACTTGCTCATCCAATGGTGTGGACGCACGCCGCCCTACCTCCACGCGGTCGGTCGGTGTGCCGACCTCCCTGCTCTTCCATGGGTCCCAAAAACTTATTTCTAAGCCTAAAAATTATGACAGCTGCATATTAGTGATTCTATGGTCAAGGGATCCATGTCCATAATTCACACTCAACAAAATATTATGTTTTTTGTACCATTAGATGTTTGGAATTGAATAACGCATGAAGATCAAAAGAAAAAGGGCAATGTATAAGGGTGGAACGATGGCCATTTTTGTTTGGCTATAGTCATTGTGAATCTAGAATATGAAGAATCAACAATAGGATTTAATAATTTTTTAAATTAAAAACCCTACCATGATCGTCTGTTGGTGTTTTCCATATAAGGAAGACGATGATGGTGATGTCGGTGTTCGTTGCTCCCGCAAGACGCTTCTGATCTGGTCTTGATCATCATCCTCTTTCTTTGTTGGGGTGGTTCTTCGTTGGAGGAAATTTTTTGTTGAAGGATATTCATTCAAAGGCCCCAAATCCCTTTCTGCAATAGAGAAAACCCCCTCAATACTCTCAAAAATACTTAATAAAATATCTCATAATTACCAAGTGGTTTCATTAATTTAGCTTTAATGATCCCTATTAATTAAAGTGATGTGTGGTTACATTATTTGTGTAACCAGACATTTAATACTCATCCTTAATTACCCGAACACCCTGGTGTGGTCCCCACCACCACAATTCAAAAATTTGTTTTCAAAATGATAAAAAATAAAAGTTTTTGTTTTATTTTACTTTTATTAATTTAAATCTCTCACAAAAATAATGAAAAATAACTTCCATCCGTGAGTGACTACGATTGAGATGAAGGTCTCCTTAAGCTAATATCGGTACTGCGAGTTCAACGGTGTCCTTTGATTTCTATTCCGAGAAAAACATCAATTGTTACAAAATACCGCTTGGGGATTTACTGAATGTACCCAAAAAAAATTCACATAATTAATAATAGTGACCATTGACCCACACATGTCGAGGTTTGGCTCTTCCTATGTGAAACACTCCCCAAGGAACCCAATGGTACTCTCGGATTTCCAATCCAAGTTACTGTTTAAATGTTATGTATTTTATATTAAAATAATTTTCACTTAATTATTTTATTTGTGACCAAAAACTAACTTTCACTGGTGTCTTGCACCGCCCAATGTTAGTATCTACCTAAAGAAAGAATACCCTCATGAGTGTAGTGGTGGTATCAAATTTTTAATCCGAGTTACCATTTTTGAGTTATAATCATTTGAAAAAAAAATAACTTTATTTGATTATTTTATTCACAGTTATGCCATTTTTGGGTTTTCTCATAGTTGGCTCGTGCCGAAAAAACTTAAGTCGCGCAAAGGGTAAACCTGCAATCCTGAGCGTAACAATGCCCTAATATTTTTGATCCAATTAACCATTTTACTGATATTCCACTCTTTCAGTAAAACTGCTTCTGTGTTCTAATTAAATCTTAACATAACTTCGATGGATCATTCTCGACACTCTGGGCCTCATTATCGCGCGCCGTCATATTTTTCGGTCTTGAAATAATTCTATATGTTTAAAACAATTATACAGAATTTCCAAGACATTACATTCTCTCCACATTAAGGCTTTATGTACCCTAAATTCACAACATAAACAAAAAAAATATGGGTACTAGGCACGGATCAGATCCTCCCACTCATATGTTCACTCTTGGAGGTTCCCATGATTCAAGATTAGTGCAGTCATGACTTGTTGAAAAGTGATACATCATGATTCAAACTCTACCACAACTTTATTCAGCCCTAGCCACCAATACTAACACCGGTGGTCCTGGTACATCTTCGCCACACCAAGATGTACCTCTAGAGGGTACGTATAGATCTTCTTAAACATCTACTTCTTTAGGGATATCAGAACCATGGTGCATCCTCTAAAAAGATTGATGTGATCCCCACATTCATAAAACCCTTCAGGAGACCATCCTGACGATATCTGAGCTCATCAGGCCTCGATGTCAATGACTCAAGTTGTACCTCTTGAACATGTAAAAGATGTGGGGGAGTGACTATCATAGACTGGATGTATACTAATCCATCACTATCCACAAAGGATATCTATAAAGTAGATAGCTACTCTATCACCTCACTCTGAAACTGCAGACCAGACCTGCTGTTGAGTGCATCTACTACCACGTTCCCCTTCCCAGAATTATAGACTATCTCAAAGTCATAGTTTAGGATGAATTCTAACCATCGCCGAAATCTAAAGTTCATGTATTTCGGATAAATGATATACCTAAGACACTTGTGATCAAGGTAGATTGAAAAACGTTCTCCCATCAAGTAGTACCACCACATCTTCAGCGAGAAGACCATTGTTGCTAACTCTTGGTCATGGGTAGCATAGTTATACTCGTCAGTATCTATCTCAACTCCTTCAAGACCTACTGACACTTCTCCATCAATAGGAAATGCTCCCCATTTTTTCCAAAACCAACATGGGTGCCGCTACCCTAGAGAAGTATGGTCCAAAACTCTGGTAGTACCCAGCCAAAGCAAGAGTCTATCCCCCTTCACGAAGTTAATCTGGAGAACATATTTTGAATATATTCCCCCCACAGATTTCCTCTTCTTCATGGAACTAAAAACTCAATACTCACGTTTCCACGAGGGTAGGGCTGGCCGACTCAAGAGTTATTGGTTGCACCCTCCTTTTCATGAGTTTGTCCTGTGCTGCATGGGTTTCCGTTTCTCCGACCAAGGAATGTGTCATTCCAATGTTGTAGTTAAACCACTACATTTTTTCATAATATAGTTAATTGGAAAATGAACTATAGATGTCCAGTCCATACCAAAAATAACATCGTAAGGCCTCAACACTTCCACCCAGAGGTTGCAACCGAATCTCTCACCTCAAGGGTCAGATCACACCATTGGAGTAAGTGCGATTATCAAGTATCCTCCTAAAGGTACCTAGAGATGTGAGGGTCAAGTAAATGGTTTAATAGAAGACTCTATGTTTTGGAAAAGATTCATGGATGGAAAGAATTATTGGTACCTATGTCTATTAATATGGCAGCTAGTAATAGACCCAGATCGTTCGTTGAATCATTCCTAGAGCTCTTGGGTCGCACTCCTAGACCATAGACAGATACTCCCTTCCCATGTCCTTAAGATCCCTGAGCCTGGTGGGGACCATAAAGGGGGGATGATTATAACATGTCGAAATTTACTCCACCTCATTCTGCTATCATAGCTCTGCTTCCTCACCTATAGCCATACAGATTCATCTGTCCCAAACACTTCTTCTTCCCAAAACATTTTTTAAATGCCCATGTCTCTGAGGCGAGCGCCTATTTTCTACTTTACCACTACGAATATTCACTATCTATATCTTCTCAGTCCAAGAACATTAAACCGAAAAGGTTCTCTCTAGAACCCTAATATAGGTAGGAATGCATGGATGAATATTTATCTCTCAGATGTCTTAAACACACCGCTCTCGGAAGTTCGAGCCCCGAAGCACTGATTGTATCGTTTTCATCGTGTACCAGGAATGGTCTGTATGCCTCGATGAGTACTCAGCTACCAACATGTCATCCTGCCGAAGCTGTAGAAGCTCTAGGGAACTCTCAAACACCTCCTCAATCCAGTCCTCAGAAGCATGTGAGTCGGGCTCTCCTTGGAACCTGAAGGGTATTTGATGCTGAAACTCGTGTAAGGAACTAAGCACAAATTTTTCCTCTACCAGTACCACCGATTATAACTACTTCCCAATGGTTGGTGGTGCTATTGGTACACAACCCAAAGGTTCCAATGTAGTAATAGGGCCCTACACCGGAGCCCCATCGCTTGATGGGCCTTCATCATGTACTCTCTCAGAAATCCTAGATGGCCATCTATGCGGAGACATCCAAATGAGGACCAGATGTGCCACAATCATTATGTTATACCTGGTGACCTGACTCCAATGAAATAAAAAGAAAAACTTTTCAAAAACACAAGCAATCATTGTTTTCTTGCTTAGTGTCAGAAATTGGAATTCAGGGTCCCAGTGTAAGTATATGCCAGCCACCACACCAACATAGGACTCCCCAAACAAAAAACCATACTAAGGACAACTAAAACTATTTATTCAGAAAAAAATATTAGAGTCCTTGTTCTTCTGTAGAACTGAACTGCTTTGACACCACTTTGTCATGACCCATCCCACATGGCCCTTGTCGTGACTACCCCCATCCCGCCTTCCACAAGCCAGTGGCTAGTGACTAGCACCAAAAAGGAATATCCCCTAAATGGGAAGGAATTTCCGTTTTATCCTATACACACATAGTCTAGGAACCCAACAAGATGTAACCACACAGACGAGAATGCAATAATATGCAACCACAAAGTAAACTTCTATATTAAAAACATGTTGAATGAAAAAAAGGGTTGGCACACAATCCCAACTATAAATGTACTAATATAAATGGAATTAAAATACAACTGAAAGAAAAAGGAAAACAATTAATGGGTCATCCTTAGAGGTTCCTACCTATAGGTCAGGTATAGTTCGACTCCTCAACACTCTCTGTTCTTCAGTATCATCTGTGTCATGTAACTCTGAATGGTCCTCCTCTGAGCACCATCTAGTCCTAGCTCCCTCACCCTTGAACAACATTGAACGTTATATTCACCGGACACAACTAGTTGCGGGTGACGCCCATGTAGGGGTGAGTGTAACAATACTCTGTGGGGACCCCAAGACCCCTAGAGGTCTCCTAGAGCTATAAAAAGTAAAAACCACAAAGTAATAAATCAACTCTACATGAGTATATTCCCATACATATACTTAAGTTATCATGATATACTCATCTCATACATGAAGCAATGAAACCACATAGGTAACTCCATGACGGTAGCACCATGAAGGTTAAAGTACCACACCGATAACACCACAAAGATAACACCACAAAGGTAAAAGTACCACACATGTAACACCACGAAGATATCACCCGGAAGGTAACATTACAACATAGGTATCACTACGAAGATATCACCACAAAGGTAAAATTACCACATAGGTATCACCACGAAGATATCACCACGAAGGTAAAAGTACCACACAGGTATCACCATGAAGATATCACCATGAAGATAAAATTACTACACAGGTAAAATAATTAGTTCAAATAGTGTGTCATCTCAAACTAGGTTTGCAGTGAAGTATATATATAAAGATGATTAGTCGTGAAGCTAGGTCATATTATTCTGTCAAGAGGTACTACTACTGATTATATGGATTCTAAACCACACTAGATCGACAGATACGAACCCTTGCAATGAACCACATAGGATCTGACCCACCTTGAGTGGATGTGTACTAACCCCTACAATAACCAACAAAAAATTGGGCACAAACAGTATTTGTATGGGCTAACCCACATAGGATTGATGAGCACTGACCCACATAGGATTTGACCCACACCAGATCTGTACGCAATAACCCACGCATGATCATTGAGTGTTGACCCACAGAGGATCTGACCCACACAAGATCGGTGCTGACCCAAACATGATCTCTCAGTACTAACCTTTTTATGTCCTATCTCTAACCTTCACCTCACTGCCAGCCATAGGATTCCCATTAATAGCACATTTGGGTGAACCATTCCACAAACCATCTGACGTACGTCACTCATCAGGAAGTATCATGAACAAGTGTCTCCAAGGTCTGTCACATCATAAGGTACCAACACAATAGACGTAGCATCAATCGGATGTCTGGTCTATAAGTTATTAGTATTTCTGTTCTGAGGCCAGTTTGAATTCGAGGTTTGATCCAACCCGAAAATACTCCAAATTTATCCAAAACGAATGATGAGTATACCAAAAGGACCATCTAGATCCAAGGATTCTGGTTATGCATATGGTTTGTCTAATAGACACCCTGATATATGTTATGGGAAAAAATGTGAAACTGGGTCCCAATGGGCCCAAGTCCGGTCTAACCCGGTAATCCCGACCTGGCCTGGCCCAGCCTGGGATGACCCGACCTAGTCTAAGACTGGTCTGATTGGCCTGGGCCATTGTAGGCCATGCTTGATGGGTCGTGGTCCTGTCCATCCCATTGGGCATGACCCGATGGTGTGGCATGGTGCGATGTCCGATGATGCGGCCCGGTGGTGCGGTCCTACTAGTGAAGCCCATTGGCATGGCCCACGTTCAGGTGGACCTCCATGGTGGGGTCCTTCCTATCTGATTCCTGGAAGGGGGCTTCTCCCAGGTCACCAAAATGAACAAAGGTCCACTCATTTTTTTGAATCGGTACCCGACAGAGCGGATCCTGCATGGTGCGCCTCAGCCGACCAGTTCGTCGGCTGGTCCTCCTCCCAGCTACGCGATGGCGCCATTGTCCACCCACGGTCGGACTAGTTTCGGCCTCCCTCTGGCCTCGGTCAGGGGAAAGCAGTCATGGCGTCCTACTATGGCAGTGCAAAGGCACATCGTCGCTCTGCCTTGTGGCCGGCCAAATGTCGGCCGCCACCCTTCTCCTTCGCGGCCAACGGGCCACGACCTCTTGCTCTTCCAGTGGCATAAACGTGCACCTCCCTACCTTTCCGTGGCTGGATGGGGTGTCGGCCATTTTCCAAGCCCCATTACTCTTTCATTGCACATAGTAACATAATTATAAGCTTAAAAAATAGGACAACTACATATTCACGATCCTTGGGTCGAGGGATCTGCGTCCTTAAGTCTTAATCAATAAAACTTTGTGTTTTCAGCATAATTATTTATTTGGCATTGAAGAACACACGAAGAATGCATGAAGTTCAAAAGAAAAGGGGAAAGATATGAGTGTGAAATGATGGCCTTGTTTGTTTGGCCATCATCATTGTAATTCATGAATTTGAGGAATCAACAAAAGGATTTAATCATATTTTAAATTAAAACCCCTACCTTGATCATCCATTGGAGGTGTCGTGGGGAGGAAGATGATGATGGTGAAGTCTGTGTTCATTTCTCCCACAAGAAACTTCAGATTTGGGCTCGAGCATTGTCCTTGTTCTTCGTTTGGGGTGGTTCTTCATTAGAGGATATTCTTTTTTGTAGGATCTTTTTTCAAAGGATTCTTCCACATTTCTTCTAAGGAAAAACCACCTACAATACTCTCAAGAATAGTTAATAAAATAACTCATAATTTACAAGTTGATGCATTAATTTACATCTAATGAACCCTATTAATTAAAAAGATTTGTGGTTACATATTTGTGTAAATGGGATTTTACTTCCCAGCCTTAATTGCCTAACCACTATCATGTGGTCCCCACATCCACAATTTAAAAATGTTGTTTCAAAAAGAGAAGAAATAAAAGATATTATTTTAATTTACATTTATTATTTTAACTCTCCCACAAAAATATTGAAAACTAACATCCATCCTTGACATACTGTGGTCGAGGTGAAGCTCACCAAAAGTGAATACCGGCACTGTGAGTTCAACGGTGTCCTCAGATATCCATTACGAGCACTGAATCAAAAGTTATAAAATATCACTTGTGGGTTTACTGAACGTACATGAATAAAAGTTCAGAAATTTAATAACAGTCACCCTAGACATGCACTGGTCGATGTTCGGCTCTACCTAAGTGAAACACACCCCAACGTACCCAACGGTACTCTCAAATTTCTAATCTGAGTTACTATTTAAAAGTTATTAATTTTACAATAAAATAATTGTCACAAAATTTTTTTATTTATGGCTGAAAACTATCATTCACTAGTTTCTTGTGCCATCCAATGTTTGTATATGCCTAAAGAAATAATACCCCCACGAGTTTAGCGGTGGTCTTGGTTTTTTAATCAGAGTTACCGTTTGTGAGTTATAAGCATTTAAAAAATAAAATAACATTATTTAATTATTTTTATTTATGATTATGACAATTTCAGGTTTTCTCACAGGGGGACCGTGCCGACTAAACTTCTGTCATGCCTAGGGTAAACCCAACATCCTGAGCACAATTTTTCCCAAGGATTTATGATTCAAGTTACTTTTTACGAGTTATTCTAAATTTTCAAGAAAACTGTTTAGACACGGTAATTAAAGCTTAACAAAACTTCGACATATCATTTAGGGCACTCTAACCCTTAGAATCTCCCACCGTTAGATTTCACAGTCTAGAAATAATTCCACAAAATTAAAAAAGTTATACAGAATTTTCTGGACATTACAATTTGTGGATGGGTTTTCTTATTCTGATATCTTCATGGGAATTCATGATATTCATTGTGATGAAGGATTTTTCCTCAGTGGGACAATTTGGTAATAAATGACCCTCCGTGAATTCATTCAATGGATTTGATATTTGTTAATTTATTTTTCAGTAACATAATATTGTATTCATTTTGGACTTGAAATTTTTTAATCTTATTCGTTATAGAATATGACATAATCTATTCTTGGGAAAATTATTCATCTGTTATATAAAGTTTCCATTTCTCCAAATTTTGATGGTTGGTTTATTTTCATCTGAATCAAGTCCCTCCCATCACATTGATATGGATATCAATTCCCTTTCTTCAACTTTTATTTAATAATAAAACAATATTTTGGCTGGTCATCCATATAGTGGGATGATTCCTCTACCTAGATCATTACATCTGCATTGTTTTTCTTCCAATATCTTTCTTTTTTTTGTATCAAAATTGATGTTTCCATTGACCTAATGGATTATATATATATATATATATTGTGATTGATTTTTAGATTCATTGGAATCAATTCTTTTTTCTAGAAATCTTTAGTTCATTTTGTCATCATTTATTCATTTGATCATGATACTCTTAGATGACGACATAGAGTGATCGATAATACTTAGGTAGTATTTCCATCCGGTACCATGGGTAAGGAATGATTTTTGATGAAGTTTTCTCTTATAAAATAGGTGATTATTAGGTTATTTGATCTAAATATTTGATGCATTTTTTATTAACATAGGTGTGACTTGTAAGGTGATGTTCATCCTATGAATGATAGGGGAAGGACATGGTCGATTATGCCACTTGGTGTTCCATCATATTCTCAATTTAGGGCTGCTGAAATTGAGGTATATGGTTTCGTGTATGTCGTTATGGTTCCAACCAATTCTCCTTGTTCTAGGATTGTAGAGGCTATGCCTTCAGATGATGTTACATTAAAATACATTACATCTGAAGGATCATAATAAACCACCATGGATTCTTGTTAAAGCTACCATAATTCATCTTTTAGACCGATTTCCAGGAGGATAAGCCCAATTCATAATCTGTATAAGGTTTTTGATGTTTTGGATATTAATATTTCGGATTTTCATGATGAGAATGAGGTTGTTGATCATAGATGTTATAAATCATTCATTCCAAGATTGTAGAGGAAGTAGGTCGGGCCTATGACCAAAGGGGACCTTCAAAACACTGATAACAAGTCGGATTCAAAACCTACAAAAGATTATTAGAAGTAACATCATAAAATAATGGTCATTTGGTGTGACTTGAGGAATGTGACGTAATGAAATTTGGTTTTTGGAAATTTTTCAATAAGAAATTAAAATTCAAAGAAATTAAATTATTACTATGTCTTTCCAAAGACCATGATCACCATATCAACTCATAATTTATTGAATACTAAGGAAAAAGAAGGTCTGAATCCATTATTTGTTAGTAAAGTAGAACTGTATGGGTGACAAAAATTGTTCGAAATGATAATGTTGATGCTTATAGTGATAAGTCCACAGGGACTACAGTTGGTAGGTTAGAAGATCATATCTCGTTATAGTAATTGGATTCGTCATATAGAGTCCATAAGGAGGTTGAGAAGGTGGATACACACCTGATAATTCTTATACATTTTATGGGAACAATTGTGAAGGTAGATTTAAAAATAAATATTTCAAAAGATGAAGCTGGAGGAATTAATGAGATATTGATTCTTAATGATCTAAATACTGGGAACATTTATTGGATAAACAAACAAGACAAGATATTGGCATGTGGAATATATAGGTTGAAAATTAAATCTAGAGGAATATATCATGTCTTGGGATATTGTGGTATACAACTTTAACAAATTCATCAATTATTATCTAAACATTAAGGTATCTTATATCTCATGGATTTTTCGTTAGGTGATAAAATCAATTAGTTAAAATATTTTCTGAAATGGATTGGTAATTCGCTAAACTGTTTAAAAATTTTCACTTCAGGTAATATTTTTTAGGATCTCACATTCCCTCAAAAGTGTTTCTGGAAATGAAAATTTTAAATTTTCATGTAAGGTTAATGAAAGGGTTTATAAATTCTTCTCATATTCATTATAATAATAATTCTAATTTCTTAATTTTCCTTCCAAAAGGTAAAATACCCTTTTTATTAAATATTTTATACAAATTTTCATGAGGAACATTATTATCAATCACATTATTAAAATTTAAAAAAAATGAAATATTTTCACCATTATTGTCATTCTAAATCATTTTGGATCCATTCTTGCTAAAAATATATAGACATTTCTATTTAGGGATTCTCAAGATGAAAATTTTATCTGGGAAAATATCAAATAATGGGAACATTTTTTGGAATCAATTTATTTCTAAATCCTCTGACATAATTAAAAATAATATCATTATAATTATTCTATAAAGTTATATACTTTATTATTTTTTGGTGTAAATGATCATTGTTTTATAAAATTTTATATATATCAGCATTGGATAGTTTATCTCTAAAATTTTTCCATAATTATAATACGGGTTTTATGTAGGGTGACCTAGTCCTACATATTAATTTTTATATTGTTAAGGATTACATACATAGTTATATTTTGAACCTCAACCAGATTGACCAATGGAAGTGAATAAAAATTGGTAGTAGAATATGTCCCTCATTATATTTTTTATATACATTACCTATTTTTATTAGGTGAGGGTACTGAATGGAAATTGAGATTCATGAAAAAATAATCTCCCAATGATATGTATATTAATTAATTATTTGTGTAAGCTGTGTTAAATATTATATTATTTTTGGGAATGGAATATCATTATAATGAAAATTTAGAATTTTTGAAACTCATAGTGATAGTAAAAGGGGCCTCCCATTTAAATATCATGAAATCATTAATTTTTTTGGAAAAGTAAATACTTAGTATCTTGAAGGTATCTCTTCTAAAATTACATGATAATTAGAGTGAAAAAATTGTATATGTATGTTAAAAAAAAGAGAATTTGTTTGGTTAATTATTTTATATCTTTAGTTATTATTTATATTTTTTCAGTTTATTCATAGATAAATAGTATTTCTAGTTAATTTCAAACACATATAAAGATATTTATATAGACGTAGATATATTTAAGGTATAAAAATAATCGTAATTTCTTATAATAAATGTAAAAAACATATGAACATGGGAAGAATGTGTGTGTAGTACCATATAATGGTCATTGATGCTATTATATGTAGATTTTTGGTGAGATTTATATCATTTAATGAAGATTCACTCTTCATCTTGAAATTTATATTTCAAAATTAGTTATGTAATTTATTTCCTTTCTATATGTCATCTAATGTATTGTGATTATTAAAAACTCATACCTGTAAAATTTTTGATTTTCAAAGTGATTCATCAGCGGTGAATCTAATCATAACTACTCAACAAAACCATAGATTGATATACTACATTAAGAACTAGATTTAGTCTCATTACATAAGAATAACCTAAATAATAGTGATATCTTAGACATAATCATTGTGATCTCTTCACTTATTTAAATGTGTATTACATATTCCATTGCTAATGATACTCCATTGACATAAAAAATTAGTTTTGGCAGTCAAACACTATCGAGACAATGAACATCAATGATATGTATAGAGAAAACTATGATGGAACTATCCATGTATGATGATTAGTGATGAAATTTAAAAATAAAGAAGTTACTTCTTATAGTGGATGTTTCGTGGAAATTTATTACTATTATATTACCGGTTATAAAAATTTATAATCCTCATGTCCTTATTTTACAATTCCAAAAATAATTCTAATGAAATTGATAAACATTTTTTGAAATGATATTTCTCATTCCCATTGGTTATATTTACAAGTAATATTCCAAAATATATCTTCATTAAAAAATAACATCCATGAATTTATGAACATGGTCTAATGTTACACATTGCGAGAAACCACTCAATAAATTCTTGGATTCGTTAAATTTGTTATTTTAAATATCTAGAATATGAGACATAATATAATTTTTACATAAGGAAGTAGTCTATTATGTTTTGTTTAATTTTATTGGGTACAGATTTAGAGGTTGTTGCTAATAGTCCATGGGGATTCATGAATAATGTTAAATTTGAACATACACTTAGAAATAGTATTTTATTTTTCAAAGATATAGAAAACTTATTGAATCCATCTTCATGAGTAAGATACATATAAAATAAAGATATATTAATAATAATTTTGATGGATCTATTAATGGATTGTATGGTGAAATGTGTTTTAAAGGATCCCTTTCCACCAACAGACTATTATGGAATGGTTGTTTCTACCATTTCATCCAAATATAATCTGGGCCTGAATCCATTTATAGTTTTTCATCAATATGATGGATTAATCAATGATGTTATTATATAAGATGATATGGATTTATGTTTACTCTATATTTTTGGTTAACATCAAAAAGAGGTTATTTTGGGATATAACATAGTGGATATTCCAATAATGTGTACATTGTATTTCTATTATGGAAGAGTTATTATTGATAAACATATTTATTATGTTGAAAAAAGTGGTTCAGCAATATGAAATGTTCGTGTTTATGGATGAGATATCATTGTGGTTATAGAGACCTAAGAATTGAATATATTTTCTCTACAAAATTCATAAAACAATATTACATTGAAAACATTAACAGGTCTTTTGAGTTTTAGTTTCTATGAACATAAGTATTTAATACATGTGATATATAATAAAAATTTATTGTTAACGTCATTTAACCTCGATAAACTGTTTCTCTATGATTATATCCTAGATGACCTTGATTTAACTAACTTTTTTTGGTATATACATCAATAAAAAATGGGTACATGTAAATCATAATAAGGGATAAACAATATAAATGGAGCATTAGTGATAATAACAGATAAATAATGATGCATAAAAAAATTGAATAATAATAAATATTGGATACATAACATGGAAATATAAATACAACATAAAAATTATAAATTTCAATGAATATCACCATGGATCAATAAAAGTGTGTCATAAAGAGAACTACTAAATCTATTTTCCAAGATATCATAAAACATGTTAACTCTAAATATTAATTCTTTTCACAATCCATTGAAGAACTATCAGGGTGTAAATTTCATATGTATTAGTTAATTTGGGCCACATATGTCATATTTCATAATAAATCATTTCATCTAAATCCAATATAGATTAATGAATATGTTTCATATGAAATCATTATGTACAAAAGTGACTACGGACTGGGAATTGTCTTAATTTTTAATGAATTAGAAGGTGATATTTGTTTTATACATTAAATTCCAATATAAATGAAGTATAATTTCATATAAAATAATAAAATTCAATAAAAATATGTTTGTGTATCCTAATCATCAATGGGTGACCTAGACAAATTTTGATTGATTTCAACATCATAATGGGTAGAACAGTTTGTTTATGGAACTGAAATAATGAGATAAAATCTAATTTTATAAACATTTTGAATGTAATGAAATGATAATAATGTGATTATAATATAATAAAATTGAATTTAGTTGATTATCTATGATAAATGTTTTTTTATTAATAATGATATGAAGAAAATCCCTTGTATTGCATATTGCATTCTAAATTTGGAGGATTGATTCCTTAAGTGATTGATGGATTAAAAAAAATCATAATGAGATAATGAAATATTGATGGAATAGATATTATGTATGTTAGTGGATAATATGGGGTTTATAAGTGGGTATTGTTATGAATTTGAGAATAATTTTATGTTACATTTCAAATATTCCAATGGGAATTCAAAATATTGGAAAATAAATTTTTCAAATGACACATATTGTTTCATCATAGGGTTTATGAAATAAAATTGTTTGTCTTGTAATATTTGAGTTTTTGAACCTGTCATCATCATTTTATGATACTTTTTACATGGGATAATAATTGTACCACCAAATAATGCTTTCAAAATTTGTAATTTCCATTTTATAAATTTGAGTTTTTAATGGTTTGAAATGTAATTAAAATTCAATGAAAAACATTATATTAATAAAATGATCTATTATTTTTCAAGGATTCACTAATTATAATTATAAATTTTTTTATTTATTTTTACATCTACAAAAAATTAATTGATTAGAAAAAAATATTTTTAATATTCATTGAAAAATATTTTGTTTAAAAAAAATTGAAAAATGTATACCTATCTTATTTTTTATATGTTGATTTAAAAGTAAATTTTTATTTTATTAAATTAAATTCTTATGTATGTTTAATAATTATTTTATATACCATTTTATATTTCTTATAAAATAATATTTTTCATTGAAAATATATTATTTATTTTGTATAATAATTATTTTTATATTATATCTTTTTGTTAACAAAGAATATATTAACCTATAATAACACACATACTATATAAAAATAATACATTTTAATCTAATTATAAACTGGTATTTATATATTATTCTATATAATTTTATATTTCTAGTTTTTATATAACAGTCGTATTTGATATTAAAGTAATGGTTAAGTCCTGATCAGAACATAATGGTAATAATACACATGAGACCATATATATACTTCAATATTCTCATACATCCAAATTAACTAATAATATTATAATGGTAACCTACTTCCCCTGACATTATCAATCAAATTATTAATTCTTGTCTTTCTATTTATAATAATTACGGTACATGTATTTTCATTTAAGACATCAAACCAATAGTGTTTCATTTTTTTATTAGACTATTATTTGGTGTTTATAAACATATATTATTCTTAGGTGTTGTCACCAATATATTTACATATTTATAAATTTGTATATAAAATATAAAACAATCTCTATGGGGATAATTTTCATAAGTCGTCCCCCGGGGCCTGTATCGTGACTACCCCAAGTCCGCCTTCCATTGGCCAGGGGCTGTCAACTAGTACCAAAGGCGTAAATCCATAAACTGTGAAGGCATTTCCTTTATAACTAAAAACAAACTTATTAGAGTACACAAATAGAAGTAATACACTATGTAAAACCATATACAAATGAAGTCCTGAAAAGTAAAAGGGGCAAAAAATACAAGACCAACTGTAAAGTACATGAAAACTTAGAGTACAAGGAAACTAAAGAAAATTAAGGCTACTATTGGGCCATCCTCCTGGGTTCTTACATGAAGGGTAGGTATAGATGGCCTCCTCCACACTCCATATCTTTCAGTATGGTCCATGTACTGTCACGCCGAGTGGTCCACCTCCGAGTATGGTCCAATCGTACTACTCCTTGCCTTAGCCAGCACTGTCCATCATCTACATCCAACAGAATGAGGTGCAGGCAAAGCCCATGTAGGGGTGAGTATAACGATACTCAGTAGGGACCCCGAGACCCTTAAGGTCTCACAAAATCTGACAAGGATAAACCATAATGTATGGATTCAATGGATAACCATAACATAGGTATATGCCCATATATATACCTAAGTTATCTAGTAACCCATATCAATCATTAGGAAAACACAAAAGTCTTTGAATCAGCTTAAACCATGATTTTATTCTAGGGGTAGTATCATGTAACATCACTAGTCACACTGTCGGACCCTTGTATAATGGTGTACTCCTCCACTATCAAGTACAGTGGGCATTCTGCATCACACAGAGGTGCTTCCCACTATGCTTGGACTGCTGAGGTACTCCTCATGTCACGTACCATGGGTCTGCTGCGTCACACAGAGGCAGTCACCACCATTGTTCTGCTATGCTCTCACAGAGGCGCTCCACCTCATAGCCTATTTTGGTACTCCTCCTATCGAGTACCATGGGTCTACTGCATCACCCAGAGGTGCTTCCCACTGTGGTTCTTCCACTTCACACAGAGGCACTTCCCACTGGGCTTGTTGAAACACTCCGAGTTGATCGGTCAGCAATCGTCAGGTCTCAGCCAGCTACTCGGTCTCCGCACTAAGATCACCCATCTCCGGGGAGGATCTGATCCACAAGATATTGTTTTATGCTCCAACTGCCACTAATTACCAAGAATAAGTATATCTAAAGTCTGACTTGTCATAGGGGTCTCAACGCCATAGACGGTGCATCAATCGGACGCCCAGTCTCTGAGTTATTGGCATTTCCATCCCGGGGGCCCAGTTGGATTTTAGGTTCCAACCAACATGATTGTACCCCAACTGAGTCCAAACCACAACTGATAGATTACAAAAGAACCGTCTCTCTCTATTATTTCCATCAATATAGACGGTTCGTCGATCAGACACCTGTAGACCAAGTTATGGGTGAAAATGTGTATTTGGGCAAATGGGTCCGGACTGGGCTCTGACCAGGTCCGCGGGTCCGACTCGGCCCGAGGGGTGGCCCGGCCTGAGGGGGGTGTCCTGGCCCGATGTGGGCGGCCCGTGTGGCCTTGCCGGGCAGCGGCTGGCGGCACCATGCGGGGCCCACCCTAGCTGCATCCAGGGGAGGCGTGTGCCCCCTAGAATCCAGATAGTTTGAACAGTTTGGGTGGAACCAAACCGGTGCCAGGTGGCGCCGGTCCAGCTCACGCAGCACCCAGCAGGGTCACGCTTCTCCTGGCTGGCCAAGCGGCCAGCCGCTCCACAACGTCGTTGGCCGGCCCATTTCCAGCCTCTCTTATTCCTTCACCGTGGCCCGCCCTGGCCCCATCTATGCCGCTCCGCACGGCATGATGGAACCATGCCGCCCTACCGCGTCCCTCCCTAGCTGCGGATCTCCTCCTTCGAACGTCGCAGTGGCATCGTAGACTACCATTGACACGACCACATTCTCCTCCGTGCGGTGCGGCGGAGCCGCACCCTTCTAGTCACCTAGCGGCCTTGCGCCGCCAGTTTCTTCATGGCCGGTCCCATGCCTTACTCCACTGCTCAGCTGCGGTCATCAAAAAACTATGAAAAAATGAAGGGGGAGGGTCGGGCCATGTTCGTGTTGTCCGATCCCTCCACGTTATGGTGTTATCAATCAGTCTCAAGACCACAACAAACGATGAAGAACGGTGTGTAAAACTCAATCATAAAACAACCCCTACCTTTTATTCTTGTTTATTGACGTTGTTGTGGATGGCGAATGTCGATTCATCGTTTTTCGCATTCGTCACTCACTCCCAATTTCATGCTCGTGCATTGGAAAGTGTCTGGGATAGAAGACTGAGGAAGAAGCATCACCGGCATTTTTCACATTCTTGGTTATGAGTTCTTCTCCTCTTCAAGCTCCTCCAAAATTCCAATGGAAAAATAATATAAGAAGATGTCTATTATTTTTTGGAACAACAATTATAAATATTGTGTTTAATTAAATGAGACAACTCATTTAATTAATGGGGTGGAGTTGGTTCAAATTCAAAATTAGGCTAGGTGGAGAGTTTAAATTAAATGAAGAGAGTTTGAAAAAATTAAAGAAGGGATGTTTAAAGGTTTCTCCACTTAATTTGGGGGGCTCCAAGGGGTTACAATCTAGAGTGGTACCGACCAAAAAAATATCCTCCTAAGGGAGGTTATGTGTGGGTGGGCCCCACCACCATAACCTCTCATGGGAGGTTATGTTGTGGTGGTGCCCACCTCTAACCACCTCTTGGAGGTTTTAACCACCAAAAATAAAAATATTCTACACACTTATTTTTATTTAATTAAAAACCCAAAAACTAAATTCCATTCTCAACAAACTACCATCGAGGTGAAAGTTTTCTTAAGAGAATACCGGCACTGCGAGTTCATCGGTGCCACCTGTATTCAATTAAATTCACTGGTTCAAAAGTTATAAAATCCTGCTCATGCGTTTACTGAACTTACCCGAAAAAAACTTCAGAAATCGATTTCGGGCACACTGGGCCTCGGAATCCAGTGCCTTAATTTTTCGCAGACTCACAAAATTCACATGAATTTATGAAAAAAAAATTTACATAGAAATTACGAGTCTTTACATTCTCCCCACCTCCGGGTTTACATCCTCGTAAGTTATAACTCGAACTAAGGGAACAAATGAAGGTATTGAGCACGAATTTCGGCCTCCCACTCCCATGTGCTCTCCTAGAGGTTCTTGTGCATCCAGTGAATGCACAATTGAGGTATCGACCATCCATACAGGACCCTCTCCTATCGATCCACAATCTCTACTGGAACCTCTGTGATGGTCACCCCATCGTCGATGTTTATCTCCCCATGGTCGAAGATGTAGGAAGGGTCGTGCACGTATCTCCTCAACTAAGATGTGTGGAAGACATTGTGCACCTGGAGCAACTGAGGTGGAAGAGCCAGGTAGTATGCCACCTCTCTTATTCTAATGAGGACCTGGAAAGGTCCAAAGAATCACAGAGATAACTTTCCACCTTGGCCAAATCACCATAGACCTCGTCGAGGTGAGACCCATATAAGACGTGGTCACCATCCTCAAACTCCAGAGGTCTCCGCCTCCTATCATCATACGACTTCATTTAGCTCTGTGAAGTCTTCATACACTCCTGGATGATCTGTACCTTCATTGTGGTAGCCTGTACCTTCTCTAGTGCCACTAGTGCTGACTCTCCTTTGTCTGTCCAGCATAGTTGCGATATGCAAGGTCGACCATACAAGGCCTCAAAAGGTATCATACCGATGGTGGAGTGATAGTTGTTGTTGTATGAAAACTCCACCAAAGGAATGTGATCCTCCAAGCTACGAGCTAAGTCAAGGACACATGCACGAAGAATATCATCAATGGTTTGGATGGTCCTCTTAGTCTGATCATCTGTCTGAGGATGGAAGTTAGTTCTCATGATAAGATATGTCCTGAAATCCTCCTACAACCCCTTCCATAGCTATGAAGTAAAACGTACGTCACGGTCGGAGACAATCGAGGAAGGTACTCCATGAAAACACACAATCTCATCCACATAGTGGCATCCCAAGATCTCTACTGAACCCTGCACTCTGATCGGTAGGAAGTGGGCCGACTTGGTGAGTCGGTAAACAATCACCTATATCGAGTCATGACTCTTGGATGTACATGGAATAATTGTCACAAAGTACATGGATATCCCATCCCACATCCACATTGGGATTTATAAGGGTTGTATCAATCCTGCTGGTACGTGGTCATCTACCTTCACTTGCTGACAAGTAAGGCATCGTGAGACAAACTCAGCTACTTCCTTCTTCATACATGGACACCAGTGTTGCCGTCAATGGTCCTGGTACATCTTCGCCACTCCTAGATGTACCACTAGAGGGGAAGTGGGTAACTCCCTAAACACTTCCTCCTGAAGTGACATTGGCACAATGGTACATCCTCTAAAGAGAATAACATTCTCTCCAACATCTGAATACCCATAAGGTGTATGCCCTATGGATATCTGAGCACATCGTGTCTTATAGTCAGCATCCCAACGTTGCGCCTCCATAACTCGCTGAAGAAGTGGAGGAGTGACTGTAAGAGTCTCTAGAAAGGCTGCTCCATCCCTATCAAGGAAGGATATCTGGAAAATCATCCATCTGCTATGTCACCTATCCTAGCTGTTGTATACCAGTCCTCCTACTGAGCATATCCGCAATAACATCCCCCTTTCTAAATGTATATACTATCTCGATGTCATAGTCCTGGAGGATCTCAAGCCATCACTGCTGTCTCAATTTCATGTCCTTATAATAGATTATATAAATGAGACTCTTGTGATCAGAGTAGATAGTGAAACGCTCACCCATCATATAGTTCCTTCTCATCTTTAAGGGGAAGACCACTGCTGCTAACTCCATGTCTTGTGTAGAGTAGTTATGCTCGTGTTGTCTCAGCTACCAATAACCATAAATGATCACAGCTCACTCCTGCATCAGGACACAACCATGTCTAGCCCCTGATGCATCGCAGTAGACTAAGTACCATAGGCCCTCCTCTCGACGCCTCAAGATGGGTGCACTAGTAAGCCCCTACCTCAACTCTTGAAAGCTCTCATGGAATCTCTCCGACCACACGAAGAGTTTCCCCTTATTTTTCAAGGCTGATAGTGGTGCTGCAACTCTCAAGAAGTCTAGAATGAATCTCTGATAGTATCCATCCAAGCCCATGAAACTTTGTACCTCCATCACACAAATGGGTGGCTCCCAAGCAATTACCGCCTCAATATTCGCTGCATCTATTGCAACTCCATACCCCAATATTACATGTACCAAGAAGTAATCCTATCGAATCTAAAACTATCACTTCAAGAGCTTACCATAAATTTGTTGCTCTCGGAGTGTGTCCAGTACTACCTGTAAAAGGTAGGCATGCTCCTCCTCAGTAGTCGATTAAATCATAATGTCGTCAATGAAGACCACGACAAAGCGATCGAGGTAAGGCTAGAAGATCTTGTTCATCAAACTATTGAACACTGCTGGAGCTTTGGTTACGCTGAAGAGAAAAACCAAGAACTCGTAGTATTGTACCAACACCTAAAGGTTGTCTTCTACACATCCTCATCTCTAACTCTGAGCTAGTGATAGCTTGATATGAGGGCTATCTTCAAGAACCATCGTGCTCCATTAAGCTAATCAAAGAAGTCTTCAATCCTAAGGAGTGTGTACTTGTTCTTCACAGCCACATGGTTTTGGCAATGGTAGTTGACACAAAGCCTCAAGCTCCAGTCCACCTTCTTGGTAAACATAATTGGGGCTTCCTATGGAGAAACACTGGGATGGTTGAATAACTTCCCCCGCAAGTCCTCTAGCTATACCTGCAGATCCCGAAGCTCAGCGGGAGCCATCCGATATGCTAAAGTATATATTAGTGTCGTCCTAGGGTACAATTCAATGTATAATTCTACCTCTTTGCAGGGAGGAAATCTAGGAATATTTTCATGGAAAACATTCTTGTACTGGTGCACCACTACAGGAAAAGTCGGACTCTTCACATCAACTGCTCTAAGGGTAAGGCAAGAAAATGGGTGAGTGATCGGCTGCACCCTCCTGCGATTATGTTCATCCGGTTCAGAAAAGGTTCCTTTGTAACCAGTGAAGGTGAACCTGGTCCTATCCATGGATGCACACTGCACTTTTCGCCTAATATAATCGATCTTAGCATGAACTGTAGATAACCAGTCCATACCCAAGATGGCATCGTAAGGCCTAGATTCCATATGAGGAGATCCCCGCCAAATCTCTTACCTCCTAGAGTAGGATCACATTAGTGGAACTAGTGCGTAATCAATGAGTCTGCTCCTGTAGGTGTCTCTAGCCATAAGGATTGAGCGAACGGATCTGTCGGAATCTCTGAGCTCCGAACGAGGGTAGTGGAAATGAAAGAGTGACCGACACCTGTGTCTATAAGAATAGTAGCTAAGGTGTAATAGACATAGATAATACATAGAATCATCTATGGAGAGTTGTGGTTGTATGCCTCAGCTACCTGAAGTTGAGCTCTCCCGGGTCCACCTGCTGTTTGCGGTCGAGGTGGACCACCTGGTGGTGGTGGCACTAGAACCTCGTAATGTCATCCACCTCTAGATGCACATCCAGCTCCTCAGCCATGTCCTCTTACTCTCTGTGGACCATCTAGATCGAACCTTTGCCTCTACCTGGGAGGTCCCTCAACTATATACTGATCATCTGAACGATGGTTAAAGAGTCACGAGCCATGTGACCCTGCCCACCGTATGAGTAACACTGTCTACTCCTGGCATATATTTCACTGCCCTGAGTTCACTAAAAAATAGATCCTGAGTCATGTGGTCATCAACCAGTGGGTTTAGTCCTCTTGAACCTCTACATCATCTGTCTACTTCCAGCTTCCGAAGCCTCTGCAACATGTCAACTAGTAGTGGGTCTCGTTTCTGGTCACTACTCCTCAAGGAAACTCTCCACTAGAAGGGCTCTCTATAATACCCTCACATGTGTTGATATTCTGATAGATATCATCGAGTCCCTGATCTCTCACTTGATCCCTTGCTCGAAGGTTTGGTCCCTGAAGAATGGGTCTCATACCATATCTATGGAGTAGCGCAAGAGGTCGGTGAACCACGCTGAGTACTATGAAACTGTCATGATGCCCTGCTGTAGATGTAGCAGCTCCTGTATCTGCACCGCACAAAGGGGGTCAGGGAAAAATTCCGCATGGAATAGGCTCTCGAAGTCTGCCAACAGTAGTGTCACCTAGTCAAGGACCTGGAGCATCAGGCTCCACCATCTTCCTCCTCCTGTCTGAAGGAGACGCGCATCAAGGATCACCGTAAGGTCTGCACGTGTCCCTACCAGCCTAAATACTTTAGAAACAGCCTCCATCCAATCCACAGCCACCTGTGGGTCCATCCTTACATGGATCCTAAGTGGCCTCTAGCACTGGAACTCATTCAACATGCTCAAGTGGCGTTCATCGTCTACTGGTGGGGTTGGTGGAATCAGCATCCCAACAGGTAGTGGTACCGCTGGGGCCTCCGCTGGTAAAGGGACCTACACCGAGGCCTCATCACTCAGTGGGATGTATGAGCATACGAATCTCGGGAATCTACGGGGAGGTATCCATAATAAAATAGATGTGACATGGTCAAACGTTTATACCTAGTGAGCTGACTTGGTTGAGTTGACATAGAGAAAACTTTTGAAACACACACACAATCAGTGTTTTCAGGTACTGAGTCGATAATCAGTATTCAGGGTCATGGTGTATGGATACGTCGGCCGCCCGTACCAACACTAGTCTCCCTGAACTAAAAAACACACTTAGTACCCTTAACATTTTTGCTTAACAGAAAAGAAATATTAGAGTCCTATGTTCTATGGTAGAACCGACTCATCTGAAACCAATTTGTCACGAACCATCCCTCAAGGCCCGTATCGTGACTACCCCAAGCCCGCCTTAGATAGGCCATGGGCTGGTGACTAGAACCAAAGGTGTAAATCTCTAAATTGGGATGGCATTACCTTTATAACTGAAAACAAACACATCGGAGTACAAAACTAGAAGCAAAACACTAAGGAAATATATATACAGAAGAAGTGCTGGAAAGTAAAAGGGGATAGAAATACAAGACAAACTGTACAGTACAAGGAAACTAAGAGTATAAGGAAACTAAGAGTATAAGGAAACTGAAGAAAAGTAAAGTAGCTAATGGGTCGTCCTCCAGGGTTTCTACTTAAAGGGTAGGTATAGATGGCCTCCTCAGCACTCCACGTCTATCCAACCGCTCTGTGTACTTTCACACTGAGTGGTCCACCTCCGGGTACAGTCCATTCCTGCTACTCTCTATCTCAGTCAGCGTTGTCCATCATCTGCATCCAACACAACGAGATGCAGGCATATCCCATGCAGGGGTGAGTATAACGTTACACATTAGGGACCTCGAGACCCTCATGGTCTCACAAAATTCTACAAGAATAAACCACAAAGTATGGATTCAACGGATAACCACAACATAGGTATATGCTCATACACATACTTGAGTTATCTAGTAATTCATCTCAATCATGAAGAAAACACAAATGATTTTGACTCAGCTCAAACCAAGATTTTATTCTAGGGGTAGTATCACCTAACATCCCCAGTCACACTGTTGGAACCTCGGCTGATTGTGTACTCCTCCTCTATCGAGTACAGTGGGCCTACCGCATCACACAATGGTGCTTCCCACTATCCTTGGACTAGTGAGATACTCCTCATGTTGAGTACTATGGGTATACTGCGTCACACTAAGGCCCTCCCCACCATGGGTCTGTTGTGCTCACATAGAGGTTCACCCCCTCGTAGCCTTCTGAGGTACTCCTCCTGTCATGTATCATGGGTCTGCTGCGTCACCTAGAGGCGCTTCCCACTGTGGGTCTACCGCGTCACACAGAGTCACTTCCCACTGGGCTAGTCAAAACACTCTGAGTCGATCGGTCAGCAGTCGTCGGGTCTCATCTACTATAAGGTCTCTACACTAAGCTCGCTCGTCTCCATGGCGGATCCACTCCACGAGCTACTTTTCGATGCTCCAACAGCCAATAAGTACCATGAAGAAGTATTTCAATGTTCCGCCTTGTCATAGGGGTCTCAACGCAATAGACGGCGCGCCAATCGGACGCCTGGTCTGTGAGTTATTGGCATTTCTACCACGAGGGCCCAGTTGGATTTTAGGTTCAAACCAACCCGACTGTACCCCAACTTAGTCTAAACCTCAAGTGGGATATTCCAAAAGAACCGCCTAACTCTAAGCATTATATCTATGAAGATAGTTCATCGATTGTACACATGTAGCCCAAGTTATGTGTGAAAAGTTGTTTCCGGGAAAACTGGTTCGGACTGGGGTCTGACCCGGTCTGCGGGTCTGACCCGATCTACGAGTTCGACCTTGACCAAGGGGGTGGCCCGACCTGAGGGTGTGGCCCGACCCAAGGGGTTGGCCCACGTGGCCATCTGGAAGCCCGCGTGGCCTGGCCAACCTGCGGCTGGCATGCCCTGCAGCACCCACCCTAGCAGTTTCAATAGGGTGGAAGGCGCCCCCTGGAATCCCGAATAGTTGAACTATTCGGGTGGAACCAAACTGGCACCAGGTGGCACCGGTCCAGCTTAGGCAGGACCCAGCGGGGTCCCGCTTCTCCCGGATGGCTGATCGGCCTACCGCTCCACACCACTGGCGGCCTACCCGACATCGGCTACTCCAGCTCCTCAACTGCGGCCCACACTGGTCGCGACTCTGCTTCTCCGCACGGTGTGATGATGCTGCGCCCCTCCACTGCAGCCCTCCCTTGCAGTAGCTCTCCTCCTTTGTGCGACGCGATGGAATCGCGCCCTTCTTTCATGGCCCTCCCTACCCACAACGCCCTTCTCCTCCGCACGGCGCAACGACGCTGCGGCCTTTCGACAACCCGGCAGCCTTGCACCTTCGGTTTATTAAAGTTCGGTCCAATGCCGGCGGCCGTTGCTCCACCGAGGTCATCAACCAATGAGGAATAAATGAAGGCGGAGGGTCGGGTCTTGTTCGTGTGGTCCGAGCCCTCCACATTATGGTTTTATCAATCAGCATCAAGAGCACAACAAACGACAAAGAACGATGGTTAAAACTCAATCATAAAACAACCCCTACCTTGTATTCTTGTTCGTTAACATTTTTGCGGAAAGAGAATGTCAATTCGTCATTTGTCGTGTTCATCACACACTCCCAATTTCAAGCTCATGCGTCAGAAAGAGACTGGGAGAGAAGACCGAGGAAGAAGCTTCACCGACGTTCTTCATGTTCTTCGTTTGGAGTTCTTTTCCTCCATAACCTCCACCAAGATGCAAAGGAAAAAATAATAGAAGAAGATGTCTATTATTTTTTGGCACAACAATTATAATTGTTGTATTTAATTAAATGATACAACTCATTTAATTAATGGGGTGGAGTTGGATCAAAATCAAAATTAAGGGAGGTGGAGAGATTCAATTAAATGAAGAGAGTTGGTGGAAAATTAAACAAGGGATGTTTAAAGGTTTCTCCACATAATTGGGGGTTCCAAAGGGTTACGAGCCTGGGTGGTCCCCACTGAAAAAAATATCCTCCCATGAGAGGTTATGTGTGGTTGGGCCCCACAACCATAACCTTTCATAGGAGGTTATGGTGTGGTGGCCCCCACCACTAACCACCTCTTGGAGGTTTTAACCACCAAAAATAAAATTATGCCACACACTTATTTTTATTTAATTAAAAACCCAAAAACTAACTTCCATTCTTGACCAACTTCCATCGAGGTGAAAGTATTGTTATGTGAATACCAGCATTGTGAGTTCAACGTTGCCCTCATATTTCAATTCTGAGAACCGGTTCAAATGTTATAAAATCTCGCTTGCACGTTTACTGAAAGTACCCAAATGAAACTTTAGAAATTGATTCTGGGCACATCGGGCATCATAATCAGGCGCCATAATTTTTTGCGAACTCGCACAATTCCCATGTATTTAAGAACACATTTTCCATGGAATTTCTGGGTCTTTACAATCACAATAAAATATATATTCCAAAATAAGTGTTCTTTAATTAATAAAAAAATATTCTGGTCCTTACACTAGTCTATTTATATTCTTATTTTTTATATTCACCATAAAAATAGCAACAATGTAGTCAAATCCTGTAAGGTATTTTTATCCATTACCTGTAGTGAAACCACTATATTTTTAATAATCATTTTATGACCTAAATGTCTCAAGTCGACTTCATTTGCAGTGATTATAATTATGATGAATGTTATCATCGTCATCATCATTATAATTATGTATGTGATCACCTAACATAGTGTTTCTCTATATGGATTATATAATATGCGCTGTGTTTTGAAATCTAGCAAGGATGAGTGATGAAATGTATGGATTAGGTATGATAGAAAAGTGTGAATATGTCATTTCACTCTATTGATATTGATGATTCATGTGGGTGGATGCACAATCATTGTAAGTATTAATCACTTCTCATCTAGTGGGTTGAATGGGACATCAAGCATAGAGGTGAAATTGGACTTCAAGTGATATCATCATTAATAATGGAAAAATATACTCTTATAGATGAAATCTGAACATTTTTTCCACTTTGATGTATATGATTTTTCATAATTCTCTTGTACAACAAACCCATCACCCTCTGAATAACTTGTATAACTATAATTATCGTTGTCATTATCATAATAATAATAACTATTACTATAATTTAGATTATTTCTACTCAATAATTTAATAATGGGTATTTATCAAACTATTTTACATTTTAATTATAATATATACAATGATTATATGTTTTTTGATGCGATATAGTTTTTTTGTTTTAAATTGAGGACTTTTTAATTCCACAATTAATGTATGTTTCTTGGATTTAATGATATTGTGTAATGTTTTTGTGAATACCTCATTAATTATTTTATAAGCTATCTTCTTCAATTAATTTTATATTTTTTAAATTATTTTATACATTATATATTCATAAAATATAATTATTTAATTTTATAATTTTTTATTGATTTTTTTTGTGAATTACCAAATTATGTTGTGAGATATCGTTGATTATTATTATATCTATTGTGGTTGTTATTATTATTTTATAACGATGTTTTTTTTGTTGTTTTTAATAAAAAGTTAAAAAATATCCTAAACACAAGGTGGGGGAGTGTAGATATTAAGAAAATAAATCATTATTTTTATATTCTTGTACAAATAAGCATTAATTAATGAATATATATGTGTGTGTTTCTGTGTGTTTGTGTGTGTTTCTATTTTTTCAAATACACCTTAGATAATATTAGAAATTATTAATATTAAAAAATTAACATAGATTAATACTGTTAATTATGTTGTTGTGTTGTCTATTATTGGTGGACAACATTAATTCCACCAAAAATCAACATACCATGACGTAATAATGGAAGATATAAATTTTTCACTTTTATTATTATTCTTAAACTTTAATATTTTAAGTTAATAAAATTAAAGTGGTTTAATTAGAAGTCCTAAATCTTAGATATATAGAAACTCACAATAATATTCAACAAAAACATAATGATGATTTATTTTTCTACTTAAGAGTTTTAATTTAATAAATATCTAAACATGTGGAACCACACAGAAGAAAGTGTATATAAAAATATATATTTGATGAAATTTCATTTAACTCATATTTTTAAATCTCATTTTTTTACTTAATTTGTACATTTTAAGAATAAATAATTTCATAATAAAATTTTCTTCAAAATATTTGGTATATTATCTTAAACATATATGATGAATTTCATCATGAAACCATAAACATTTTTATTAAATGAAAATTGCATTGAGAATTGTATTTCCACTTACTTTGAGGCTTGTTAAATAACATTCATTGTTGGTGGAGGATGGAGACTATTTCTACCTCTCCAGGATTATTTCCCATGATATACAAGAATCCTTGATAATAAGGGTTTCCTCTTAGTTTTAGATAAATATAATTTAATTAAATTGAATTACACAATAACTATGTAATGAAATATCTCATAATGGTTTGATACATACACTATATAGTAAATATCTATTATACGGTCTAATACATGAAGAGTTTTCCATCATAATATCTATTCTTCGGTGATAATGAATATTTTATCGATAAGTTGAAAATTGAAACAAATAAAATCAAATTCAAAAAAAATTAAAAAAAAACAAAGAGATAATTTTTATATTCCTCACCCCAATATGAAATTTCATCTTACAAAATACTTGAAACTTTTATAATAATATTTAGTAACTATGATGTAAAATAATAAGTTCCTCATAAATTGATACTAAAAGAAGAAAATAGTAAAGTTAATTAAACTAAAATTATATACCAAAGTTAATGTTATTAAATCTATGATATACATAATTCCACAATATATTTTCTTCCAAAATCATCACATTCAAAAATGAAAACCACAAGGAAGTAATCTGTTATTAACACATTTCATTATATTTATAAAATGACGTTATAAATTAAAAAATTACATTAAAATCTTTTAAAATATAAAACTACTGATGGAGATGAATAAATATTTTCTTGAAGAAGGGAAAATAATTGAGTTATTACTAGTAATCTAATTATATTTATAAATATCATTCTTCATTGTTCATACTACAATAAAAGTGAATGCTACTTTTTTAAAAACATTTTAAGCATGACCATGCAATTGAGGAATAAGGTTTACCACATATATGATCATGAATGATTATATTGAATCACATAGATTAATAAACATAATGATATAAATAAAAATTGGTGTGTGAAATACTTAATGGATTTAATAAATATTTGAATATGGAATTATTTTATGATCATTCTCAATGAAGGGAAATAAAAGAGAATAATGATACAAATGTCATTAAATTATCTAATGATACATGTATCATTGAAAACTAAAACACAAAAAGAGGAAATATAATTATAATTTAGGGAATGTAACCCTCTATTATTGTATGTAAATAGAATAAATAATAATTCTTTGAAAATAAGTCTTTTCTAGAACCCTTCAAAATCACCAATATCTATAGTAACTATGAAACCAACCATATTTGTTGTATTCAATTTCTCAAAATAATATATTATTAAGTAAAACTACTACATATTTATTAATAATTAAAGAAATCTTGAGTAATGGAGCAATATACAATAATAAGATATTTAATTGTAAACATATAGAGAATCTCCACTAATGACATGTTTATATTGCATTATGATGGAAATATTCCTTATGAAAACAAAATTAATCATTAAATATCCTACAATTGAATCTATTGTTTAAATGATGAATTACCCAACATATATATTTATTGTAATATTATATCTACCTTATGAATATGAAAAAAAACTCTTATAATTAAATTGAATTGACCAGAGGATGAGCAATAGGTCATTGAGAAATTTCAATGTGATTGGAGAATTCAGATCAATCATTCAGTTGATTAATACTCAATCATTGAAAATTTTATTAAATTGAGGAAAATATAATTCATATTTAACAAGTAATTACCACCTCAAAAGGATTTCATGAATTCTCTAATATCAAAACTATTCCTATCTTGGGAATTAAATAAACGTTGTATAAAATTTTCTAGATATAAAAAATTTCTATTAGGATTCATCTTAATATATTTGGTAAACTCTCCAATAAATAAACAATTATATTGGGAATGGGGTCATAGTGGATGTAATGTCATTCAAACCTAAAATTTTATAATAAATGTGGGTATTAGTGTATGTTACAGAAAATAACTATGTATTTATATAAATAGCAATGTAAAAGCTGTTAAATCGGTATTTTTTCCTTGTTTCTAATATTATTATAAAAATTTTACAAAATCCTATAACCATCTATAATAAAAAATATTATAAAATATACTAAAAATAGTTTGTAATAATAGGTGAAAAATTATGATTTCAAAATATCTACAACAAATATGATATATGAATTCTGATCTAATAAATTATCAAGAAGGTTTAATAAAAACACCACCTGAAGTACTGGATAAAAAATTTGATTGATGGACTCCTATTTATGGTCATTACTAAATTATATGTATGAATCTAAAGAGATTAAACTATTTTAGATGAAATAGCATATTATAAAAGAAGCATTCAAAACATTCCATAATAAGGAACTACCATCCATTAAAATTAATTCATCACAAATACCATTCTCCAAATATTGATCATTTTACTATATATGATTCAATAAAACACAAGAAATTTTATTTCATTATATATGTACCAAAACATTACATAATTGTATTCAATGGAAGAGTAATGACTAGTAATGTATAACATTACATAGGAAGCATAAATATTGTACATAAAATTGAAATATTACAATGGTATAGTAAGAAAATGTAAACTATGAAATTAATTGTTTTAATTAGGGTTCATTATGGACTCATAAAACTATCAATTATGTTGAAAACACTAAAATAAAAACAATTATAAGAAATACATTGATTTTGTAAATAAAATGAAAAAAACATTATATAAACAAAACATAATGATAAATTATATGGTTTAGAGGTGATTATAGGATGTTTAATATTATAAAGACATTGGAATATTAATATTGGAATAGTAATATGGAACTTGGAATATAAAAAGTTTTCCTTAAGGTAAATGATATAGTAAATGTCTAAATACTGTTAAAAATAAAGTAAATAAGTAAATATATGTGTCAAAATATATTGACATTATTAAAACATCAATTAAAAAAATATAAGTAAAAGAAATTTTTTTGAGTAAATTATATTTTACATTATTCCATAAAATAATAATTTTTATACAGGAAATAAATATAAAAAAAATTAATTTAGATTTAAAAACAATTATTTTGTATGATTTTTTACTCCAAAATATAATTAAAGGATCATTATTTGTAATTTCCATAAATTAAAAAATATATATCAATAGTTGAATTCGGTATAATATGTAGTTTCTATTAAATATTTTATGCATGATTGACTAAATCCAAGATTATTTAAGTATTCATCATCTCAAAATCACATTCAAAAATTATATTACTTAATTAAAATAATCAATATTATTAACAGTATTGAAAAATTAATATATTAATCAATATTTTATTCTAAAACACAACTTCCAATCATAAAAATAGTACCCAACGCAATAAAACTATTCTTATCATGTTAAGCTAATTATTAAGATGTAAATATATAAATATATCCTTAAAAAATTCTAACCACATTTTTGATGTTTTAGTCTTCACAAATAACCATCCACTAAATCCCATGTTGCATATCAATAATGGACATTTAAATGAAGTGGGAAATTACCCCAACCCATGTTTTTTGAGATTTTTTATCCTTGTAACCGTTATAAATATATTTTTCCCATTAAAATATAAATAAATTATTATCATATTTACTTGTATGTATAGTTATATTAATGTAATTTTTATTATCCTACCCCCTCAATTATTCTAAAACTAAAATACCACTCATATCATAGTAGATTCACCAGCTCTATCAATGATATATTAATTTTTCCATTACCACCTATATGGATTATTTTAATAGATTATTAATTTATAACTATGTTATTAATGACAAACATAATCAAATTATAATAATAGTAAATGAAATGAAGAACTAGAAAAATTACAAATATACTATCATAGATTATATAAGAGAATAAAATAATTGAGTATCTAATCAACTATTACAACCTTCATGTATATTAATACTATATAATTTTATGGATAAATTTAAAAATAATAATGATATACTATTTTTATAATCATTATCTAAATGGTAAATAATCAGAACATGAAACAAAACATATTTTGTTAATAATGTCTGGTAAAACCACCTAAATTAATGTACCATTATATTATGATATTTATGTTAAAGGAACCCATCATATAAAAGAACTATTTACGATATATGGTTTAAATTTAACATCTATAAAAACATTTAATTCTTACCAATAAATACTTATTGATTTCAAATCCAATTTACAATAAATATTGGTTATTTTTGTCATACTGAATTAATGATAGAATTATTGAATAAACAATCGAAAATCGATGAAAAGGGAAAAGTAGTAAATTCAATTAATAAAATTTAATTTTAAATGTGTTATAATTTATTAAATAAGATAAAATAATTAAATTATTAAATTTAATTAAATTATTTAATGTTACAGGATCATCTATGTGTGTCGGAACATATTGTAAGGGTTCATATTTCTTGTCCATTTTTAATTACAACTGTTATAATAAAATATAATAAAAAATATCACATAATATAACGCATTTATGAAATATCGATGGTATTATTATTTACAAAAATTATCATTAATTATATATTACCTAATACCTCATATTACACTCATTTTACAAGGCATTATTATGTAAACATAAGGGTTTATCTTCCAAATCATTTTTTATTTCATATATAAATTATATATTGTCTATATTCTCTTATAATAATTATCACATAAATAACTAAAAGAATATGTTACTATTTTATATATATATATATATATTGGTATTAATGTCACCTTATAAATAATTTTTATTTAACGGTGTATTTCACTATCCTTTCTTGTGATTACCATCTCTACCAATATTTATGTACCATTATTGACGTATATTTTCCTTCCATGCCCAACTTTGATTTATTATTGATATATTATGTGAGTGTTTCCAAATTTTTATGGTTTTTTTATTTATACCATACACACATTAATATAAATGTTAATGAAAACTTATATTTCATAATCCCAAATAATGGTTTCTTACCAAGATATTTATTCTATTTATTTAACTGGAGAAATAGTATCCATCAACATTTTCTATATTTAAATAAGAATAATTGATGATAATATAGACATGATTTGGAAAAATTTTATTTATAGAAAATTATGTATTGTATGGTTTATCAAATTACACTTCTTATATGGTGAATGTATTAGACTAATTATATGTAGCAGAGGATCAAAAATATATAACACCACTTTGAATTAGTATATATCTTAAAAAAATTCCTGGATATTTGGTGGATTATTACCAATTTATTTGTAGTGTATTTCTCATGTACTTGAACCTATTGTTATTATATTTGATATTATGCATTTCACTATTATGAGATTAGTTATTTTTATCTGAATGACTAGTTATTTTTATCATATATAATCCATATATATAAATATTATTGTAATAATTTTTAATTATTTTATTATTTAATTCTTCCATGTTATGTATTTCATTTTTTTTGATAAATTCACAATATTTCACCCGAGTTTAAGCATAAAACAATATAACATTCTATAATTTTCATGTTACACCGAGAACCCATGAATATTTCTATGTCTAGCATAAATATATCCTAAGGTTGAATAAATAAATCTTGTATAATGATTTTAAATTTGTAATATAACTAGGATGTTTGTATCTATTCTCTCGAGAAAAATAAACTTTGGATTATGTGTGTTTTGATATATATATTATATATCATCATAATAAAATGTAATTTGACTCTGTGTATCGAGACTGAGGTTTATTATAGTTAGTATTAATATATGTTTAGTAGATAAGATAGGAACTATATTTAGATGAAGTAAATTATTGAATGAAACACTATAAAAACACTTCATAAAGTATACAAAACTACTTAAAATGGAAGGATTTCTAGGTTACTATCTGTGGTAAATTAATATAAATAATATACTATGATAATTAATTTATTATTTCATTTAGTATTTAATTATATACAGTGCATTTTAGAATTTAAAGTTTAATATATATATATATATATATATATATATATTTGTGGGAGATGTTTCCCAATGATTGTAATCATACGTAGATATAAATGTTGGATTTACCCATGTAAACTTAATGCCTTTCAAATGATTCCCCCCCCCTAAAATTTTCAGCCTCATGCCAATTATTCCATCTTGATTCCCTATATACCTACCCTTCTGAACACACATCTCAATCCCCAACATCCCTATCTACCTCTACATCCTCATTTTCCTATCCACTTCATCCACGCCTCCACCTCTGTAACTCCCTATCTGCCAACACCTCCAGCTCTCTCTCATCGGGATCTATCTCTCTCCATGAGTCCACTCTCATCCTTCACCACCTCTACATACATTACTACCCACTCCACTAATGATCTATATCCCTATATGATAACCCTCTCCATATTTTCACCTACCACTTCCTCTACCTTTACATCTATCTATTCCTTTTGACCCCTCTCCCTCACTGACTCCCCTCCCCACGTCTACCTTCAGCACTACCATTATCTTCACCTCTACCTTGTTCTCACTTACATTAGGATCCCTCTCCCTCCTTCACTCTCCAGTTTACACCCACAATACATCCTTCCTAGGGTATCCCTACAATTTCATCTTTCATACATGGATACTCCATGAGGCCTCATCTCCCCTTGAACACTAGATAAACCCATTATTAGTCTCTCCCTATCAAAATAACCACATTCGTCATCTATTTTGGGAAACCAAAATATGGGTTCATTATTATTCAAAGAATAATTTATATTTTGCAACCATGTTGTTGATCATCAATTGATTGTCATCATCGGGTGATGATGAGTCCACCATAATAGATTTTCTTTTCACTTATATTTTGGTTCACTTGGTGATCTCAATGTTCATCACATATTCATCTCATGTAGGATTCATTCTTATTTTCAATGATTTAAATCTCATAGCTCACATTCCTTTCATTTTTGGTTATCATCATTAGCCAAATAAATTAAAATTAAATATGTATATCTCCTTATCATGAATTAATACCCATTAAAATTTCTTCCTCATATCACATTTTTTCATTGATCTTTCAATTTCTTTCTCCACACATTATTTTATCCCTCAAATTTTTATACATTTATCTCTATATCAAGAACCGATCTATCATGATTTTATCATTGATATACCTTCATCAAATCTATTTAAACTTCATGCATAGGAATATATAAATTTTAATTCATTCAACTCTCCCAGTCGATCAACCAATACATTTACTTTTAACATTTTCATCACATAGAAATCATCCAACCGGGAAAAAGTTTCAATAAAACATAATTTATTTTTCTTCAAAAATTCCCACATACCATTGTAATTATTTTTTTATTCAATTATATTTTTAATTGAAATAATTTTAAATTCAGCTATGGATTCCTTAATTTTGACAATAGTTCTGCAAAATTGTCCATAACAACCAAACATGTATACATTTTGAAATTTTTTAAATCATTTAAAATTAAAAAAAAAATATTTTTATATTTTTATTATAATTAAATGTGTTTCACAATTACATCATAATGTAATAAAAATTCCACCCTTTATTATTTTTTTCATTATATTATTCAGGATAATAATAAATATTTTTTAAAACATTTTTAGTAGTAATAATTTCAGTATTGTATTGAGATACCCTTTTGGAATTTTGTTTCATGGTGATTAAGAGGACTATACTTACAAAAATTGATAATAATTGTTATAAATATGAATTTTAATAATTTATTATTTAATTCTCATATAAATTTTTTGAATTTAATGTTGTGGGTTGTTTTGAAATTTTAGGAGACTGATTGGAGTAATATTATTCTATGTTACCTTTTATTGTTTCACTGCTAGGAAATAAAATTGGTCCCCTTTAAAATTTCATAATTTTAATGAATCAAAATGACTATATTACTAAACCTGATATGTTTTATAATGAATGATTTTAAAACTAAGATAACTACATAACAATAATGATCAATTTCCAAAAAATATATTTTGAATAAAAATAGGGTAAAAATTATGCGAAATATATCTATGTAATATGCAATAATACTCATTGTTTTCCTTTAAAAACCTCATTCCACTCATCACACTTTATATATTCACTATATATTGTCCACAGGTTCTCATGAATCCAATCCAATCACTGAATAACATTTGTGGTCTATAAACTCTCTACCTTATTATGTTTAGAACTTGTTTTTTTATGGATGGTGGAAACAAATATTGTAGGTGATTTCCCATTTTTAAAAATAATGAATACAATTCTTTTACCACTAAATCCTTATATTTTACAATTTAATTTTAATTTTTTTTTCACATTTTATAATTCTAACGCTTCTTATATTATTTATTGTGATATAAAGGGAAGATGAGGAAGATGGGGATAAATTTTTTGGATTTATATTGGACCAATGTTCTCACTAAAAATTATTTATTTTTTAATAATCCTTGATGCATTAGTTTTATAACAAAATGTTATTTCTAAATTTATTTATTGTATGATTTTTATTAATATGAGTGGTTTATAATTTTTTTTATGAGTCTTTTAATAATCATTTTGGATTACTTGGTTTTATGTAAATTCCTCTATAGATATTATTTGATTAACCTTTGGAATAATAATATTTTATAAAAATATTTTTTTATTATAATCTTCTCATTATTACCAAATTTAATATGAAAATACCAATAATTTACAAAAATTATAAATAAATTTTTACCATTTCATTACAATAATTTTTAATGTTTTATTATATTCTAATGTTATTAATTGTTAATATTTATTTCATTTTTTCATTATAGTGAATCGTTACATGATTATGTAATAGGGTGATATTGATTTTTTTAATAATTGATATATTTTCTTATACCAGAACATGTATCTCTGCATTGATTTTAAAAACACGTGTTATGTTTTTTTATAAAAAAGTTATTGTTTCTATTAATTTATAACAAGGCTTTGTTTTTAATTACGTTAAACTATATTACATCAACACATGAATACTTATTATTTATACACATGTTTTGACTAATTAATCAACACTAATTAAATGAATACATTTTACATGGATATATTCTTATATAAAATAAAAATTAACATATATTTTCATTGAAATATGTATATATGATTTTCCTCCATTAGATAAATCTAATAATTCATTTAATAGTTTATTTTCTATAAAAACTATTTTTTTAATGAATATCATAAAAATTTATGCATTTAATACAAATTTTTTAACATATATATATGATTTAAATTGAGAAATAAAAAAATATTTATGTCATTTCTACTATATTATGAAATACCTAACAATTACAATTAAATTATATTATACTAAATAGATTAATATTTTTCTTATTTATATAAGTTCTATGTGTCTATATTTGTCTTATACTAATATTTTTACAACATAAAAAATTCAATCTTTAAATAACAAAAATTTTAATTTTTTGTATTAATAAACATATTGATAAATAGACCAATTCATTTACATCATTGAATAAGTAGTTGATTATAATAAAAAATAATAAAGTAGTGATAAAATTCAAGGAATATATTTTTTTAAGTTGATATCCCATTAAAATTATATTCATTGAGGGAAATTTGATTACATGGAAGTAAAATATTTTAATTTAAGAAAACATAAATATGAATATGATTCTATGTTTAAAGATAACACTACATGGATGAAAATATATAATTTATACCATTCATAAAAACTTGAAAGAATCATTAACTAATAATATGATGGTCTAAATTAAATACATAGAGGGGTTTCATGAAACCTATCTCTGTACCAATCGATAAATAAAATAATATTATAATGACTTTTAATAATTTTCTCTCAAATATTTGTTTGAAGAATAAAAAAAAGAGGTTTATATTGAATTACCATAAAACGAATTCATATTTTCTTAGAAATAAGTATGATCTAATACCTGATAATTCAATGTTAGTCTATATGAGTGATGTTTTAATAAATCAGGGTTCACTTCTATCAATTGCATCTGATTATGACCCAGTCATGACGTCAAAATTCTTGAGTATTATTAAAATACTTATAACCAATGAGATTCATCTAAGAACAAACATATATCCTCATATTGACATGAAGCTGAATAGAATATCCCAGCATTAGATGAAATTATGAGTTTGTTCTCACTCAAAATCTTGTTTTTTCTATATTTGAATCTACCTCTGATGAAATTTTAATATAACAATATCTTACATTGGATCATTCCAATTTAACAATAGGAATTATTTTATCATAAATTATATTATTCTATAACATTATTGGATGAAGTTTGGGAATGAAATCAAGTTTGTCTACAACTTATTAATGATAAATCTAGGAAAGTACAAGATATGTGAAATCATAAATATATTTCAAGAATTAAATATAAAAAATATTTACATTATCATAGGAATGGCTCAGAATTTAAAATAAGAGGTCATGTCTTCTTAATTGCATCACTATGGTAGGGAGTAATATTATAACATTCTGTGATTTTAAAATTAGACATTTTTATTAAATATCCTATGTGGAATTGAAAATTTAGTGTATATTTCATTCCAAGAAGAACTAATTTTATCCTGTGTTACATGCAATGATTATTTTAGATTTTGTTATAGGAAGCACTATGTTTTTCATACATTACATACAACACAGAGTTTTAATGAATTGTGAAATATTACTAAATTATGGTTATTTAATATAACACATATAATATAACCATTAAAATTCTAGGTATGAAATGTAATAAATAAATTATAAAATTTATTGTCAACTATATATTGGAATGTAAATATTAATCTTTTAAATGAAAAAATGTAATATTTTATGAAAAAATGTATTTTATTCTGAAAAAATAATTTTTCCTGATTTGAACAGATTTTTTAAAATAAATATTTAAAAAATTTATAAAATTTATTCTAAATAATAAAATTAATTTATTTAATTGGGATTCAAAAATTATAATAGTATTTTTCTGAGTAATTTGAACACTTTCATTTTTTAATTAATAGTGACAAATACTAAATTATAATCAAAAAAAAAATTTGATCACATAATCCTTAATGTAAAACTAAAATTTTAAAATGGTTTAATAAAAATTTTGATAAATTATATGTCAATTAAATAACTTAGGTAATTAGAATCATTTTCATAATTGATTTTTATTAAAAAACATTGTAATGTTCTAAACATTTTCAATTTAAAAACCCTCCCTCTAATCATGTCTACAAGATTAAAATTAAATAAAAAATTTCAAATATTTTGAATTGAATATAGAAAAATGGATTAAATATATTTAGTAATCTTAGTATATTATTTATAACATGTTAAACATAATTTTTAACCAAAATTAATAGTGAAAATACTGAAAAAATTATTATCATTATTAAGTAAAAAATTAATTTACTTGGTGGTTAAACTAAAAATAAAATGAATAAAAACAAAGTAAATTCATATATAAAATATAATTATGGACATATTTTGAACATTAAACCTCTTTGGATTGATAATTTACAATTTTATCCCCGGTGTCATATGAAAAACATTGGAACACTAAATTATTTTCAAAATTACCAACTGTATCATCTTCCCCAAATATAAATGGCCACCCCATATCCTTTCTTATTTACACATACAAAACCATTTAAATAATATAATGCCTACTATATTCTATATATTCAACAATAATCTCATCTTATAAGCCTTACATTTTTTATAGATCATGCCTAGAGAGGCATTAGTTCAAATCTATAGAGGGTAAGCAGAGAAGACGTAACATTCTTCAGTGAGTGATTATATTATATTTCATTTCCACGTACATAAAATATAATTAAAACATGTTGATAAAGTAAAAATAGTATATTTTATATATTTAAATTCTTCTATAAAAAGGTAAGGAACCTCAACCCTATCAAACTTCCTCAAATGTGTAAAAAAATCAGCATTCTTGTATACAGTGGATTACATCCTCACGAATAGATGTCATTAATTATTGTATTAATACATTTCAGCATTGGGTATGATTATGGACATTAAGTATAAATATATATTAAAAACAGAATTATAGATCTGTATAAATTATATTATCTATATAACTTTTTTATTTTAGGGTATCTTATAACTTCCCTCAAGTGTATGGTAGACTACTACCTCGTGATGAGATGTGATTAATATTTCACTAAAACATTTAATGGAATATTTTAAGGATAATATTATTTGTAATATATTTTATAAATTTAATATTTATAATATTCATGAAATATTTATCATTAGAAATAAATAATAAACTAGTTTATTTTTCATTCCTTATCCATTACAAAAAGACGAAAACATCATCCACGCATGTATGGACTTCCACCTTCACAAAGTGATGTCACTCACATTTAATGACCATGCCAAATTTATGGGACACACATATATTTAAATTTATAGAAATAATATTTTATTTATGATAACATAAATATTATTTAATGGAAAAATAAAACTTACCACCTTTATATATTGATCATTGGAAAATGAGGAGCTACTGAAGGAATCTGATGTGGGGCAGGAAACTAGAATTTTGAAGACTACGGTTGATTCCCTGGAGGTTGAAAATAGGGGAGGTGTGATGGACGTGGTGGATCAGCCACAAGGTCTTTCAATATCTGCCAACAATCCGGGCAATATGGATTGTGGTCTGGAAGCTGTCTTTCAAGCTGTGAAAATACTCGAAGCATGGGGTGATATCTCAGAGAGTGACAGGGAAGAGGTTAGTGGGGTGGTCCGGCCTTCTTACAATAATGTTGTTCAGGGAGCAAGGATGAAAGAGAAAGAGGATGACAATGCTAAGACCGCCCCACCACGGAGAAGAGTGAAGAAGGACTATTCATATCTTCCAAGGCCAGTGTCCACTAGATCTTCTGCTGGGAGGGACAGTTGGGCTATGCAGTCTCCAAATGAATTTCTCGCTTTGGAGAAGTTGAATCTTAGAAGGAAATATGCCAAGGTTCTTAAGCACTATGAAAGCTCGGAGTGGGAGACATATAAAGCAGAGGACTTAATCTTCAAAGGGGGTGGTGACGAGTATGACTTCGATGATATGTAGTTGTTCTGGACCTCGTGTAACTGCTTTGTTTTTCTTTTATTAATAAATGGTCAGAGGCTTGCCTCTGGCTGAGCGTTTCTATTAATGATATTATAAATGAAATGTATTTTCAAAATTTCTTATTTCTAAAAAATTATTTCCCAATGAAAATAGGTGTTTTCCTCAAGAATGTTTTTAAAGTTATTTTAATGTTATTTTTATTCAACAATGACAACAAAAATTTATTATTAGTCTAATTGGAATATATAGATATCATCATTATTCATCACTTGATTTTATCTGAATATTTTGACCAAGTATATTAATGAAATACCCATTCATGTTTCTTTTTGTATAAATTAAATTCTCATTAAAATATTCTATTTCATATGATCATTAGCCATTAAATTTCACCTAAATATCCATATTATTTAACATGGATATTATTTTTGGTTAAAACATATCAAATTTATGAAAAGAGTTTATTAATTTAAATTACATTTTATTGAATTGTATATTTTTGATAAATTTTTATCCTATATTGAATACTTATATTTGATGTCAAAAATTATTTATTTGTTAATTAAATCAAATATTTAATATATAAGGAATAATTTAGACCTAAAATAATTGGAGTGGATCCAAATTATATATCTTCATGTTGCAATGGTAGGTATCATGAGATTATTAAGGTAAGATTGAAGTAAACAAGTATCTAGCTGTAGTTGTATACTTTATTGTTAATGGTCATGATGGTTGAGGTATTATATGGGTTTATACACAGAATTTCTAATATATTTTGGGGAAATATATAGATGTTAAAGGTTTTCATGTGCCAGATAAATGATGTATAAAAAATTAATGTTTCCCTTATATCCCTATTATTTTCTCTATTATAATAACATTGTATGCAGTTTATTCTATGTTATTGATTAAATAGAATGTGTTTTCAGTAATTTATCATTTTATATTGAGTATTCATGTTATAATTATGAATGTGGTGTTATTTTCTAAATGTAATTTGTTTTATGTTAATTAATTTTCTGTAATTATTATTATCTATGATATTTCCATATTGATATTATATATGGATACGTTTCCTTCCCAATTTATTTATTATATGGAATTTTTTTATATACCTTAATATGTTGATTATTCTTATTTATTCATGATTATTTCTATTATACTAAATCCATATAGATCATTTGATCCCCCATTATTTTTTCCCTTATTTGGAATCCATGAAATTTAATATGTTGGATATGTATGGATATACTTAATGGAATAATGTTATTCTCAAAAAAATTTGCTGTAATTTTCTATTAATATGTATTGTAAGACTAAAGTATTTATCTAGTTTACTAGGAATACTAAACTATTTAGCCCTTTGGGATGAAATTCCCAGTGTCTTGTACTAATGTAATAATGTAAACCTCGTCTTTGGGATACTGAGATTGAGGTCTCTATAGTTGGTATCAAATGATGTTTCTAGAATCCTTGAGAACTAGATTTCAGAAATCTTACTGTATAGACCATAACCATTTTATAAACATTGAGGATAATTATAGAATAACATCCAACTTTTTTTGAATCGATAATATTATGTGGTTTTCCGATAAAAACACCCATTTATAGATACAAGATGTTCCTATTATTATGTAAAAAAGATCCATGATGTAATAACATTGAAAAGGGTACATTGGACTGGACCCGATCATCACCTAGTGTGTGAAAATATGCATTAAGGGACACTTGGTTGAAAACTCTTGTGGGATATTATTTGGGTAATTAATTTTTTATTTAAAAACACTTATGCTGATTTAAAATAGGGAAATCCTAAAATAAACCATTTTTTTATTATGATACTAGTTATACAAAAATATTTCAATTTAGAATTTTTATTTCACAACATTTTGTATTGATTGTTATGTTAAATAATCTAATGATCTAATATAGTGTAAGCCATTTTTATAAATGGAACCTAGAAGGATGAAGGGTATCAAAACTCTTGGCTAATGTTGAGATCACCAACTAAAAAGCCAATAAAACTAGAATCAGAACTTAGATAATTATGGATATATTTTGGATTTTTAATCTTGTTATGAAAAATAATCATTCCCATATGGATAATCGTATTACATAGTGATATTATCTTATGTTGTACCGATTTATGCAACAAAAACCCACAACATTTTATGGGACTTCTAATCTAGTAAAAACTTAGCAATGAATTAAGTCACTATATATGATATTTATGGAATTGGGATGTAGTGAAAATGAATAGGATACTCTAGTAGTTTATTTTCTTAAAGGCTGTGTTGATTTATGGTGGTCATTGATATATAATACTAAGCTGTTAGAAGAAATAGTACTCATGGAATAAATATCTATATAATAGTAATTATTTGAAAAAAAAATCCCTCATGAGAAAAAAATAGATGGACAAGAATTTACGTAGTATAAAAAATAGGACTAAAGATTTTTAGTTTATACAGGTACCTTTAAAAGGATATATAGTTATAATAATGATTATATATTCTAAATTTGTTGATATAATTAAAATTTCATTAAAGGGGTTATTCCAAGTCTTTAAAGGGAACTGATCTCTAAAATATTTACTTCATATGATGAAAAAAAAATTATGTGAAATGAAGATAGGGAAACAATTATACTTGACTTATGGATTCAAATGTAAGTGACAAAGTTAGAGTATATCAGAGAAAAAAATGAACAAAATGAGGAAGGTAATAAAGAATTTTCCAACATGTGATAATAATAGAAATAATCTCCCAAGGAAATGCTTAAAGGGACTGATAGTTTGATACAAGTGAAGAGAAAAGGGTCACTAATAAAAATAATAAAATATAATTAGAAAATACAATTTCTTAGTGTATTAAATGTAAAAATATGGGTCACTAAACAAATGAATTCCCCATTTACCAATGGAATAATCCTTATAAGAATCTAAAAGATCAAGAAAAACCACGGTCGATTGATACAATTCAGGTGGAATCATTAATGATATTTTTTTAATTGAATAAATAAATTATAAAATTATATTATTTATGATATTATGGTGATAATTACTATGAAATATAAATGAATTATTCTATATAACTATTTCTTAAAACATTTGAATGCATGTGTTGAATGGTACTAAGATAATTGATTTATTATCTCTTTGGACACCTCATAAAAAACATTATTGAGGGAAATATATCATGTCATATGTTCATTTGGATGAGATAATTATATTGGGATAAATATCTGATAGACATGGATAATGTAATTTTGATTGTGTTAACTACCATGTAATGCATTAATAAATTATTGAATTTTTTTTTAATTTTGTCATTGATGGAGTTAATAATATCATGGAATTTAAATAATGTATCCAAAATCCTATTCATTAAATATGGAATGAGGAATAATTCATGTTATAAATATGGATTTAATGTAATTTTTGTTACTTCCATATTGAAAATTAATACATGATGATGATATTTGTATCATTAGTATGTGAGAGATAAGATCAACTTCATGTTTTTTTGGGGAATAATGGAATTTCCATTTTGAAATACATTGTCCTTTTGTATAATGTTGTGGATCATAATACATTGAATGGTCCATAAGGTTTATCATTCATGAAATTATTTATATTTAATGTTAAATGAGGAAATATAGATTAATTAATTACATAATCACATATAGGTTTATGCATATTGGATAGCATTTTAAGAGGAAAATGAGATCTAGTGAAAAAAGACATGTCCCATTTATTAAAAACAAACTAAGTTACAGAAAATGAACTAATGAATTTTTGAAACAATTCAAATGATAGAAAGAAATAAGTTCCTCTAAATCATCATTTACAAGTCATCTTAGTATTAAATATCCCAATGTTGGATAGTTGAATGGCTATTTAATTATAATCATGGTAGGAATGTGTGATGATGTAATTCATGGATGATAGAGAATACAAGAATCTTCTCCATTGATCAATGAGCTTCCTAGAATGGTATAGAATACCATTACTAATTTCATAGAAAATAGTGGGATAATCACAATCAATCCATAAGTTAAACAAACTGTGTCACCTTTTTATATCGTTCTAATTGACTATCCAAAAATTTTTTGCCCCAAAAAATGTTTAAAAAACAAAGGGATGTTAAAATAATCTCTTTGAATCACTAATAAAATTTATAATAATATAACTATATCTATTAGGCCCTTGAATACTTCTCTAATCTCTATTAATGTATAATTTTATCCATCCATGTGTTGGGTAAATCCATATGAATTACAAGGTTCCAAATGGTGCATGGTAAATACCTGTAATACCAAAAACATTATCATAGTAAAATCATATATATTTATCTCTAAATCATCATTTAATAGAATTTTAATTTTTTACATTCATGAAAAGTTTAACAAAGGAAGACTCTAAAGAGAAGAGAACACTGTTGTTGATCATTTTCCTTTGATATTTCCCAATGATAAGGTGAATTTTCACGCTTTCAACCACAAAAGATTCTAAAACTAATGAGAATGTGGAACCATGTTTTAGGTAATAAGTTAGTTATGAAATCATGATTCCCATGGAATAGATACCTAAATTAGAGCATAATCAGTTTCATATAGAGTAGAAATGATATAGAAACTAATGAAGAGGTGTATGAGACCATCAAGATGAAATTTAAATAGCGTACAATATGAGTCGATATTAATTCTTGTGCATTGTAGAAATGTGTTAGTAGAAATCCATGCATGCATGATCATTCAGGAATGTTAGTTCCCTGAGTTATATGTCCATCATGTGTTTTGATTCTTATCCCATTAGTTAGATTCTACCTGAAGCATCTTTTATTATACTAATTTGGAGTGCATCATTCCATTGATGATGGACTCTAAAATATGAATCTTCATTTTTGTTGGAAGAATAATTTCTAACAACATCTCTAAAATCACTAGGAATATTGGCTATAGAGGCCACCATTTGTTATTTAATATTCACATTATTGTCACATAAAGGATAAAAGGAGATAATAATGCAATTACAGTTGTATCTATCCATTTATATATTGATAAGTTGAGAGAAGAGTTATGGTTAACCTACTAGTTATAATTCACAGTAATAATATAATAAGTTAGTTTAAAATTATTCCAACTAGAGGATTCCATGTAATTTCTAGTTCCATCATATAGCCATAATGTTAATATGAGTCAAATAAATGTAAAAACCTTTGATTAATTACTGATGAGCCTCCAAATAATGTTTATTTAAAAGTATTGAATGAATTTAAATTGTTTGACGAAACTAATCCATACATTATCAAAAGGTTTACAACATTATTTCTGTGACATAATGTAAATTTATCTTTGAATAATCCTTCCACTCATGATAATGTTCTTATTGTAGGTACTTTTAGTTTCCATAACAAAAAGATACTATTTGTAAACCATAAAGGAATAAATGAATTTGGAAATAATCATTTCTTTCACATGACTTATTATGCATATCATCGAGATATTAGTACCTTTAAAAGAGCCTAATTAATTTTATATTTGACTCACAGTAAGATAAAAGTGGAAGGAATGGTGTTCACCCAAGATCATAGGCACATCAGGATTGCTAAAATGAAGTGAACCATGCTTAATTACCAACTCATTATATATTTAAACTTTTCTAGCTGCATGAAATCTATTTGAAAAATATAATAGGTAATTTTTCTAAACTGATCTTTTGTATGGATAATAGTTCATCATATAAATGAAAATTATAGATATTCCTTATTTTTATTTTATCCCATTGTATAATGATAATAATTTCCTCATTATACAATAAATTATTAGGGGAAACAAGACCACTTCCATAATAATGGGTTTCAATTTATTGTCAATCACCTTTCTAAGAAATGTTTTTCTCAATTATCCTTTAGAAATAGGGAAAATAATGGCACAATTTGGATCTCTTTTTCTGACACCTCTAAATAAATTAAATTAACCTTCCAGAGTTCCATTGATAAGAATAGAAATTTGGGTAGAAGTAAAGAGAAATTTAAAACATTTAATTATGGATCATAGAATCCAAAATTTATTAAATCATTATATATAAAATCCTACTATAATGTGTAATTTTTTTTACTTAAATATTTCAAGGAATATTACCTACTCTAGAAGGATTTATGTGAATATTGAAACTTTTAGAGGTATTAATGAGAAAATATTGAATAAATTTTACTTTAATGGAGAAAAATTGACTTTTAGATGAAATAATATTAGCAGTACATTCCATTCAATTCATAGGATGTTTACCAATGACTTTATAATTATTTTGAGAATCTCCACTAGTGTGAGAATATAGATTTCATTCACATTCACCTCTTTTGTGCTAAGGCACATGAAATAGATAATTTATCTTTTGTGATAGCTTCCCACTATAAAAAAGTGATAAATTAGTTTTTATAAATCAACCAGACTAATTTAGTAATTGGTTTGAAGGATAGAGTTAGCATCCATGATTTAATCAAAATATAGGTTCATTGACGAGAAATTACATAGTGATTTCATAAAGAATAGAATTAACCATATTAGTGAAATTTTTATCAATGATTCCTTCCATAATATTTCATTAAGAACTCGAATAATTAAAGAGTTTCTTATAATAAGAGACAACCTGTGATCAAAATATTCTCTATAATCAAGAACCACCTCCCCCACTCTTTCATCTAAAATACAATGTGTCATGTTAAATTTCCTGACTATCTATAGTGCATTAAAAAACATAGTCTTTCAATTACATTCATTATGAATTTTTATATCAAATGATTTTCAATTTATGCCTTTTTTTAAATTCCAAATATGGTTGAGGTCTTCAGTAATCGAATTTTCATTATCATGAAATGATGATAAATCATCATCAGTGCCATTTATGTGGGAAATTTAATGCAACGATTCATAGTGATCAAAATTTTCATCCATTTTTAAATCATTACCTTATTCAATATTTCAAAAATTTATTAAGGATTATATAATTTATAACACATGTTATAGAATCATCCAGAATGTTAAAATAGTTCTAGGTATCTTGTACTATGTTTTTACAATCATGATATCAGGCCTCTGGACTATTAAATATGATGATAAAATGGGGCTTGACTTATCTAGTGACAATGTTTTATAAAATTAAATGATGGACAATGATTAATTATTCATAAGTAGAAGAATATACGGAGTTATATCCTTATGAGAAATGACATTAATAGAAACACTATCAGACTTTTTAGATAAAATGTTCTTACCATGTTGCTTTTAGAAAATAGATAGAGATATTTAGAAATTATTGTCAATATTTTATGGATCTTAGATCTATAAAAAGTGTATATTAGTTCGTCAAGAATAAGATTAATTATTTCATATTCATTTCTTGTGTATGGGATTAATTGGAAATTGATCTAAGAGTAAACACTGGAAAAAAATTATTATTAATTATAAACATAACAATAATGTTCACTTTTTTATATTTGTAGATATTAATGTAAATATTCATATTTTGGAAAAAAATATTAAAAAATATTATCCATTTACATTCATATTTGATGATTTATTAGTTATATTAAATCAATATATATTTATGGTTTTGATTCCTTTAACCCTCTATTTAAAATTAACCTTCTTGTGATTAATGAACTATACAATTCTATAAAATTATATATTATTTTATTCTATTTCCACATATTTACCTTCAAAAAAAATTATTTTACCTAGAAAACATGATATGTGTTATTTATTATGACCATTGTACTTACAAAAGTCACTTTTTATGAGTTTATTTTATTATAACACTTTTTTATATATTTTTTTCTATAATGGTATTTTCAAATATTAAATCCACGAATACAATGATGAATTTTAAATTGTGAGGACACAATTTATTTAAGGTGGGAAGATTGTAACTCCCTAAATTTTTAATATGAGAACATTTTATTTGATATAGTATATGATATGACAAATTATTTTACCATTATTTTCATGAAACACTTTTTTATCGTTTTTACACACGACACTGAGTTTAGCTTGTGTTATGTGAAACACTGAGTTCAGAATGTGTTACACAAAACAATGAGTTCCAAAATACATGAAATACTACAAAAATGTTCTTATTTATTATGTTATTTTAACATAACTATTAAAATTTTAAGTTATAAATATTAATATTTAAATTTTAAAAAAATATTGTTATCAATTTAACTAAAATATAATAATAATCATTTAAAAGGAAAGATGAATTTTTTCTAAAAATCTACGTTTCTTATAAATGATAGATGAGTCTCTATTTATGCACATTATATAAAATTATTTCATAAAAATATTGAAAATTTATATTTAAAATTAAATATAAATTTTAAAATCTGGATACCTATATTGTATTAGGGAGAAATTTTTTGATTTTCAAGTAAAGTTTCATTTGTTAATGAATTCGGAAAAATACTGAATTTAAAATGAAAATTGTTATTTCGAATAAATAATTAATAATGGTAAAATTATTTTTAATTATTTTTAATATAAAATTATCACACTTTTATATCATTTAATACAATTTAGATCATTTGATTCGTTTCCATAATAAATTTTATAACAAAAAACTTCTAAACATTTTAAAATTCCACTTTAAAACCCTGCTTCCTAATCATGTATAAGGGATTAATTTTAAATTAAGTATTTCACGCCATTGAATATTATTTTAAATTAAAAATTAAAGAAAATTATTGAGAAAACATTATAATTTATAATAAGATCAACATAATTTTATCTAATGTAAATAAAGTAAAAATTGATTTAATGGGGTGTTAAACTAAAATTATTATGGAAAAATTACCTATAAACATATATAAAAATATTTATGGAAATATTTATAAAATTTAACCCATAAGGTTGTATAATTTACCTTATTTTACTCATGTTACAAAAGGAAAAAATGTGATCACCTAAATATTTTCCAAAATAACAAGTGTATCCTCTTCCCCACTTATAAAAGGACTCCCACTCTCCTCTCTTCTTCATTCATTAAAACACATTTAGTTAATAAAAACCAAGAAAAAACTCTAAAAAGTTCTTACCCACTTCCTAGAATCCATATTTTGTGATGATGAAAATCATATTAATCCATTATGGAAAATCTACGGAGGATACCCAATAAAGAGGTATCATTCTTCAACAAGCGCTATTATTTTATTTCATTCTCCACCTCTTTCAATTATTATTAAACTATAATGATATAATAAAAATATTATATTACATATTATGGAATGTATTTATAATAATATCATGACCTAAAACCTTCTCCACCTCTATCAAATGTGTTATGAAATCATCATTTCTGTGTACATCGTATTACCGCCTTGTGAAACGATGTCATTCATTCTTCCATTAAAAATATTCAAGGTTAGTTTTATTGATTTATAAAATTTATATATATTATTTTTACAATATAATTATACTTATTTATACATTATATCATATGTATAACGTTTTTACTTTCCATTCTCTAGTGGATACAAAAACATCTCTTGTGTGTACGGTGGACTACCACCTTACGAAGTTTTGTGATTCTACTTTCCCTAAATCTTTACATTGAAGTTAGTAAGGATAATTTTAATTTTGAAATGTGATATATGTGTCAAAATTATAGTCTTCATAACATATTTAACGTTCTATAATGTTAAAAAAATAGTTTATTTTTTATTCATTGTCACATAATAATGATAAAATAATTCTTGTATGGGTGGACTATCACCATCATGAAGAGATCTGACTCACTTTAATCACCAAAAAACTTGTATAGTATATACATATATATTTAAAGACATAAATTTTATTTATGATATGATTATAATTATAGAAATATTAAATATTTCTTATTACCATTCAATAAATATATTAATGAGATGGAAATGTTACATGTGTGTGTGTATGACATACTATCTCCATGTTCATAACGTACTTAATTTTTCATAAAATAGGTTCATAATTAGTATTAAATTTAATATTGAAGTAACTAATTATAATTATGTTTTATTAAATATTTAATATATCATTTAATTATAAAATATTTTTAATAGTGATATCATTTATAATGAAACAAGTGTAAGAAAACAAGGATAATAAAACTCAAAATAATGAAAATAATAAATGATTACAAATGAACGGGTGGTCAGATGTTATTAAATGATTAAATATGATATTTTAAATATTAATATATTTTATATGTTATTAACTTGTTTAAAACTATTATAATGGAGGTTGATGAACATTCATTAAAAACAAAGTGTGAGGTAAGAGATTTAATAACTCAATTTCTGTTCAGTAGGATAATCTTCTACTTCAATGATAATTACATTTTATAATTATTTGTATAATTAATTTGTATTACCTTCTGTTTCATTTCCAATTTTTTTTGGATTTAATGTTTAAATAAATAACTTATTCATTTATTAATTCACTCTTAAATTTTATAATCATAATATTTTAAAATAATAGTACCATTTTTTCACTATAATTCCACTCTCCTAAATTCTCACGACCCATCCCCTATGGCCCGTATCGTGACTACCCCAAGCCCGCCTTCTATAGGCCAGGGGCTGGTGAATAGAACAAAAGGTGTAACTCCCAAAAAACAGGGAAGGCATTGCCTTTATAAAACATAAACACACACAACCAGAGTACATGTAGAAGAAAACACTAGGTATAGAAGAATCAAGTGTGCTAAAAGTAAAAAGTGGCCGGAAATACATGCCCAATGGAAAGGTACAGCTACAACTGAAAGGAAGTACAACTTAAAATACAAACAGCTGAATGGTGAAGCAGCTCCTGGATCGTCCTTCGGGTTTCTACCTGAAGGGTAGGTACAGATGTCCTCCTCATCACTCCACGTCTATCGGTCCACTCCGTGTGTCTTCACTCAGAGTGTCCACTTTCGGGTACCATACAGTCCTCGTACACTCTGCATCAGTCAGCTTTGTCTACCGTCTGCATCCAACACAACGAGGTGCGGGCATAGCCCGTTTAGGGGTGAGTATAACGATACTCAATAGAGACCCTGAGACCCTCAGGGTCTCACAAAATCCAAAAAGGATAAACCACAGAGAAAAGATATCAACAGATAACCTTAACTTAGGTATATGCCCATATATATGCCTATGTTATCAAATAACTCATCTCAATAATGAGGAAAACACAAAAGTCATTGACTCAGCTCAAAACAAGATTTTCATTATCGAAACCACAACTACTGGAGAACTCTTCCTCTGTCGAGTACAGTGGACCTATCACGACTGTGAGGTGCTACTCACTAACCTTAGACTACTGAGGTACTCCTCCTATCGAGTACCACGGGTCTGTCGCCCCAACTCAATAGAGATCCCCGCCATGGGTCTTCCCCCCAACAAAGAAGCGCTCACCATAATAGACTACAGAGGTACTCCGCCTGTCACATACCGCGGGTCTGCTGCCAAACCAGGTGCTCCATCCACTGTGGGTCTGCCTCCATACTGGGCGCTCCATCCACAGGACTAATTGAATCACTCCGAGTCGAATTGGTCAAGCAGTCGTCAAGTCTATAGCTACTAGGTATCCGCACTCTGTAAGCTCGACTTCAAGAGGATCCGCTCCACGAGCTACTGTTCGATACTCCATGTGTCATGAAGTCTCATGAAAAAGTATCACAAAAGAACCGCCTCATCATAGGGGTCTCAACTCAATAGACGGCGCATCAATATGATATACGGTCTGTGAGTTATTAGCATTTTAGTTCTAGGGGCCCGGTTGGATTTCGGGTACAATCCAACCTAGCCATGCTCAAACCATATCTAAATCCTGTGTAGAGTATTCCAAAAAAACTGTCTCATCAATTGGAATCAACATAGTCGATGGCACGTCAATCGGACATATGGTCCTTAAGTTATAAGCGTTTCTACTTTGAGGGCCTGGTTGGAATTACATTCGTTCCAAACCCAGCCATTTTCCAAAGTCATCCAAAACTCACTTAGAGTATAGTAAAAGAATCACCTTGTCACAAGGGTCCCAGTGCTACAAACATCGCGTCAATCGGTCGCGCAATCTTCATGTAATTCACGTTTAGGTGAAAATGGGCCCAGCCCGTTAAGCCCAGTGGGCTGGCGGGTCGGGTCAACCCAGAGTTGGCGGGTCCGACCCGGCCGGAGTGTCGGACCGTCCCGATGAAACATGCGGCTTGGCCCCGGGGGTGTGGCCCGGCCAGAAAAGGGTGTGGCCCGACCTGAGGAGGTGCGGTGCGGAGTGGCCTGGCCCAGCCCCGCGCGGCCTGGCTCGGCAGGGTGTGGGTCGGTCCGAAGGGGGCCGAGTGGTTCGAGGTAGAGAGCGCGGCCCCCCGGCTGCCAAAACCGACGGCGCCAAGTGGCGCGGCAGTCCCTAACCGGACGACTGAAGATGTCCGGCCTTCTTGGCACAAGCGGCCTGCTCGGGTGGGTCGCGGATCTGCTGCGCATCACCTTTGGGTGCCACGGCCTTCCTCCACTCGGCCGGCCATCGAGCCAGCCAGTTCTTCCACAGAAGCGGGCCAAGTTTCTCTATATTGAGGCATCGTGGGGTGTCACAGTTCCTCCCTTCGGCCCGGCCGGCTATAGCCGGCCAGTTCTTTCTAGTCGAGCGGCACGTGGTTGCGGGTCGCAGTTCTCTCACATGCGGCTGGTGCACGGCCACCGCTTCTCCCATCGTCACCTTATCCATTCGCGAATTTAAAAATAAGAAATTTCATATGGTTGTCTGTTCGTGTGTGTTCGGCCCACACCCTCCACGTTAGGCGGTAGCAGTTGGCCATAGACAATCCAATTTTTAAAACTTTGAACAATAACAATTTTAATCCATTAAAATTGAATATAATCCCCCTTCCTCGATTATGACATTTCACATCATCGAACTGCGGAAAGAGGACAAGCATCGAGGTAGAATGGCGTCGCTGGGATACGGCATCAACTCGTTGATTTCAAGGAAGAAGAAACCGAGTATGGCGTGTCATCATCCTTCGTTGCGGGTGGCACCTTCTCCTTTATCTTGGACAAATATTGAAGTAGACGATCGCCGTTCATCAGTGGTTCTTCATTGAGGGAAGAACCCTTATCTTCTATTTCTTATGAGCCTCTACAATAGAAAATTTTCCAACTCAAAATTATGTGATGGATTCCCCAATATATTATATTGTCATTCCTTTTCAACATTCAAACTCTTGAATTAATTAATTAATTGTTGATCAATTAATTAAAAAAGAGGTGTTGGCATATTAATTAGGGAGTGAGGGAGGTGGGGGTTTAACCATAATAAATGGAAGGTGTTTTCAAAATTAATTAGAGTGGAATCAATGGGGAGATGAGGGGAGGTGAATGGTTAGGGAACGTGTGGGCCCCACATCTAACTCCCCTCGGGATGGAAAACCACCAACCACAAATAAAAATAACAAACACATGTTTTTATTTATTTTTAACAACAACCCAAAAATTAACTTTCAATTCACATATAAAGCAACTGCGGTAAAGGTCCCCTTAAGAAATTATCGGCGCTGCGAGTTCATCGCTGCCCTCAGATTTCAATTCCGAGCACCAGTTCAAAAGATAGAAAATCCCGCATGTAGGTTCTCTGATCCTACCTAAACAAAACATCCGAAATTGATTCTGGGCACACCAGGGCTTGGAATCATGTGCCGTTAGAAACTGCGGACTCGTAAAATTCCAAATAATTAAAAAAAATCCGTGAAATATTCAGGTCTTTAAATTACTCTCACCTCATGACTTTACGTCCTCATAAAGCTAAAACACATGCTAGGGAAACAAAAGAGGTAATGAGTGCACATCTGACCCACCCACTCCCATGTTCTCTCCTGGAGGTTCCTGTGCTGCCAGCGAAAGTGCATGAGAGGAATCGACTGTCCTCGTAGGACCTTCTCTTGTCGATCCTTAATATCTACTGATAACTCCATGAAATTTTCTCCGTCATCGATATCTATCTCTCCATGGACGATGATGTGGGAAAATTCGTGCCCGTATCTTCTCAACTGAGATACGTGGAAGACATTATGCACTCGGGGAAACTGAGGTGGAAGGGCCAGGCGGTAAGCCACCTCGCTTTCTCTACTAATGACATGGAAAGGTCCGATGAAACGCAGAGATACCTTACCACCCCGGCCAAATCTCTATTGACTTTTTCAAGCTGAGACCCATAAGAAAACATGGTCTCCATCCTCGAACTCTTGTGTTCTTCGTCTCCTATCATAATAGGACTTCTATCTGCTCTGTGCAGTCTTCATCCGCTCCTGGATGATCTGAACCTTCTTTGGTATCCTCATGATGGGTTCACTGGTCAACCTCTGCCTTAGCTCCTGAAAAGCTCTACTGGCATCTCTCTGACCACACGAAGGGTTTCCCCTTCTTTTTGAATGCTAAAAGTGGTGCATCAACGCTAGAGAAGTCTATCACAAATATATGTTTGGCCGACTCATGAGTGATTGACTGCACCCACTTATGCATGATTCTGTCCTATGCGGCCTGGGGTTTCCTTTTTTCCGACCAAGGAAAACCCTTCCCAACGTTGTAGGTAAACGGAAACCTTTTTGCCTAATACAATCAATCTATGTATGAACTGTGGTTTCCCAGTCCATACCCAAACTAACATCGTAAGGCCTCGATGCTGCCACCAATATGTTCTAACCGAAACTCTCACCTCAAGGGTCAGATCACACCGTCGGCATAAGCGTGATTATCGAGTCACCTCCCAAAGGTATCTTTAACTGTGAGGGTCAAGTCAATGGATTAACCTGAAACTCTAGGTCTCGGACATGATTCGTGGAAGGAAGGAATGATTCATATCAATGTCTATTGTTACATAAGCAAGTAGTAGACACAGAACATACCTCGAATCATTCCTATAGCCCTTGGTTCACACTCCTTAACCGCATGAAGCTACCTTCTTCCCCTACCCTCCAGCTCCCTGAGCATGGTGAGGGCTACAAAGGCGGGTGGTTGTAACATGTCGAAATGTAAAACCCCTATTGCTGCTCTCCTAGCTCTGCTTCTATGTCTACTGCTCTGTAGATTCATCTGTCCTTAAAACATCCTCTTTTTGAAAGATTTTACATGCCCAAGTCTCTGAGTCTAGTGACTGTTCCCTGCTTTCCCACTGCTATCATTATCTAGATGTATCCATTCAGCCAAAGAAAGTTTAACCAAAAAGGCTCTCTCTAGCACCCTAGCATATGTAGGAATGCATCGAGGTAATGTGGTGTCTCATATTTCCATTAAACACACATCGCTTGAATGTTCATGCCCTGAAGCACTAATCACATCGTAGTCATCAGGTACAAGGTTCGATCGGTATGCCTTGATGAATACTCAGCTACCAGCATGTCATCCTGCCGAAGCTGTATAAGCTCTAGAAAACTCTTAGCCACCAGCTCAAGCCAGTCCTCAGCCACCTATAAGTTGGGCTTGACTCGGAACCTGAGGGGTATCTGATGTTGAAACACATGTAAGGAACTAATCCTACATGTGTCATCTACCGATATCGCCGGTTGTAACTGATGACCAATAGGTAGTGATATAATTGGCACACTACCCGAAGGTACTACCTCAGGCATCAGTCCACATATCGAAGCCTCATCAACATGTGGACCAACCTCATGGTCACTCACTTGGAAAAACCAGTAGCTAAGATCACCATTTTCTCCACTATTGTCTAAAATAGGTGTAGAAATCTAGAAATCGCTTTCGGACAGTCCACTGCTGCCTAGGAATCTATCTCACCTCGTAACCTCATAGGCCTCTACTACTAGAACTCGTGCAACATGCTCTGTCTTCATGCACCGTCTTCCAGTAAGGATGGTGGCATCTTCTTCCCAACGGGTGGTGCTGCTGCTCACACACCACCCGAATATGCCATCACAGTAAGAGGGACCTGCATCGGAGCCTCATCACTCAGTGGGCCGTCATCGGGTACTCTCTCAGAACTCCAACTGAATATCTGCTTGGTGTCATCCTAAACAGATGTGACATGGTCAAAACAGTATACCTGGTGAGATGACCTAGTTTGAGCTAACATAATGAAAACTTTTGGAAACACACACGCAATCAGTGTTTTCTTGCATTTAGTCAGAAATCAGTAGTCAAGGTCCTACTGTATGGATACGTCGGTCGCCGCACCAACACTGGACTCCCTAAACTGAAAACCACACTCAGTACAGTTAACACTATTGATTCACAGAAAAGAAAATATCATAGTCCTAAGTTTTGTGGTAGAACCGACTCCTCTGATAACAAATTTTCACGACCCGTCCCCCGGGCCCCGTATCGTGACTACCCCATGCCTGCCTTCTATAGGCCAGGGGCTGGTGACTAGAACCAAAGGTGTAACTCCCTAAAAACAAGGAAGGCATTTCCTTATAAAACGTAAACACACAAAACAAGAGTAAAAGAAGAAGAAAACAATAAGTAAAGCAGAAACAATTGTGCTAAAAGTACAAAGGGGCCAGAAATACAAGCCAAACGGAATGGTATGGCTAGAACTGAAATGAAGTACAACTTAAAAGCCAAACAGCTGAATGGTAAAGCAGCTCATGGATCGTCCTCTGGGTTCCTACCTGATGGGTAGGTATAAATGTCCTCCTCAGCACTCCGGGTCTATTTTTCCACTCCATATGTCGTCACGCCGCGTGTCCACATCTGGGTACCGTCTAGTCCTCGTACACACTGACTTGGCTAGCGTTGTATGTCGTCTGCATCCAAGACAATGAGGTGCGGGCATAGCCCATGTATGGGTGAGTATGACGATACTCAGTAGGGACCCCGATACCATCATGGTCTCACAAAATCCAACAAAGATAAACCACAAATAAAGATCTCAACAGATAACCTTAACTTAGGTATACAACCGTACATATAAATAAGTTATCAAGTAACCCATCTAAATCATGAGGAAAACACAAAGGTGATTGACTCATCTCAAACCAGGATTTTCATTATCGAAACCACAACTGCTAGAGAACTCCTCCTCTGTCGAGTATAGTGGCCATGTCGTGACTCTATGATGATAATCACTAACCATAGACTACGGATGTACTCCTCCTGTCGAGTACCGCGGGCCTGTCGCACCAACACAGTAGCGCTCCTTGCTATGGGTCTGCCCCCCAACACAGTAGATCTCCCCCTAATAGCCTACAGAGGTACTCCTCTTGTCGAGTACCGCGGGTCTGCAACCAAACCAATGGCTCCTTTCTCTGTGGGTCTGCCCCCAAACTGGGCGCTCTTTCTACTCAGCTAATCGAATCACTCGGAGTCGAATCGGTCAAGCAGTCGTCATGTCTACAGCTACTAGGTCTCTGCTCTCTGCAAGCTAGTCTCTAGGAGGATTCGCTCCACGAGCTACTATTCGATAATCCAAGTGTCACGAGGACTCAAGAAGAAGTATCATGATGGACCACCTCGTAATTGGGGTCTCAACACAACATATGGCACTTCAATCGGACGCACGGTCTGTGAGTTATTAGCCTTTTTGTTCCTGGGGCTCGGTTGGATTTCAGGTACAATCCAAACCGGCCATGCTCAAACTATATCTGAATCATGTGTAGAGTATCCCAAAAGAACTGTCTCATCAATTTGAATCCAACATAGTCCATGGTAAGTCAATCGGACATCTGGTCCATAAGTTATAAGTGTTTCCGCTCCAAGGGCCCTATTGTAATTACGTTCGTTCCAAATCCGGCCATTTTCCAAAGACGTACAAAACTCACTCAGAGTATCACAAAAGGACTACCTCGACACGAGGGTCCCAGTGCCATAGACGATGCATCGATAAGATGTGCGGTATTCATGTTATTCATGTTTAAGTGAAATGGACCCGGCCCATTAAGCCCAGTGGGATGGCGGGTCGGGTCAACCCAGAGTTGGCGGGTTCGACCCAGTAGGAGTGTCGTACCATCCTGATAAAACATGAGGCTCAGTCCAAGGGGTGTGGCCCAGCCTAAAAGGGCGCGGACCGGCCTGAGGAGGCGTGGCCCAGACCGGCGGGGTGCGGCCCAGCATTGCCCGTCGCGGCCCAAAGGGGGCTGAGCGGTCCGAGGTGGGGGGGGGGGGGTGTGGCCGCCCGACTGCACAAACTAGTGGTTCTAAGTGGGGCCGCCATCCCTAAATGGCTATACAATGTCGTCTAGCCTTCTTAGAACAAGGGGCACGCTCAGGCGGGCCGCAGATCTGCTGCGCGGAACCTTCGGGTGCTGTGGCCTTCTTTGGCCTGGTCGGCCATCGAGTTGGCCGGTTCTTCCGCCGAAGTGGCCTGCCCTTTTGTGGGTCGCGGTTCTCCGTAGCACGACACCATGGGGTGCTGCGGTTCCTCCCTTTGGCCCCGCCGGCTATAACCGGCCGGTTCTTTCTGGTCGAGTAGCCCGTGGTTGTGGGTCGTGGTTCTTTCGTATACTGCCTGTTCACGGGCGCCACTTCTCCCGTCACTGCCTCTTCCATTCGCGAATTAAAAGAATAAGAAATGTCAGAGGGTCTTCGGGTCGTGTGTGTTCATCCCGCGCCCTCTGCGTTAGGCAGTAGCAGTTGGATAAAGACAATCAAATTTTTACAATGTTGAACAAGAACAATTTTTATCAATTAAAATTGAACATAATCCCCCTACCTCGATTATGAAGTTGCACATCGTCGAGCCGTGGAAAGATAAGAAGCATCGAGGTAGAACGGCATCGCGAGGAGACATCGTTAACTCGTTCACTTTAAGGAAGAAGAACCCGAGGATGGCGCGTCATCGGCATTCCTTGTGGGTGGCTCCTTCTCCTTTGTCTTGGCCGAAGAATAGAAGAAACGATTTCCATTCTGCGGTGGTTCGTCGTTGAGGTAAGAAACGTTGTCTTCTATTTCATAAGAGCCTTTTCAATATGATATTTTCCAACACAAAATAATGTGAAGGATTCCCCTATATATTATACTTCAATGATTTTCATCATTCAAAATCCTTAATTATTTAATTAATTGTTGATCAATTAATTAACTAAGAGGTGTTGGCATATTAATTAGGAAGAGAGAGTGGTGGGGAATTAACCATAATAAATGGAAGTTGTTGTCAAAATTAATTAAAGGGGAATCAATGGGGAGTTAAGGGGAGGTGAAGGGTTTTGTCTTCTATGGGCCCACCTCTAACTCCCCTTGGGAGGGAAAAACCACCAACCACAAATAAAAATATCAAACACATATTTTTATTTATTTTTAACAACAACCCAAAAATTAACTTTCAACCCGCATAAAACGCAACTGCGGTAAAGGTCCCCTTAAGCAATTATCAGCGTTGCGAGACCATCTGTGCACTCAAATTTCAATTCCGAGCGCTGGTTCAAAAGATAGAAAAACCAGGATGTACGTTCACTGAACACACTAGAACAAAACTTCAGAAATTGATTCTGGGCACACCGAGCCTCGGAATCAGGTGCCGTCAGAAACTACGGACTCATAAAATTCCAAAGAATAAAATATATCATTGAAATTTCTGGTTATTTATATAAATGTTAAATAATAATTAATTTTTGTCAAGATTTTACTTTCATTCACATTAGAGATCTATTTAGGTTCATAGTATTATATAATTTTGATATATCTATTACATAAAATAACCATAAAATTCAATGAGGAATGTTTATATCATTATCCATTTTTTTCACCACAATTTTTTTTAACATGATCCATTCTCTATTTTATGTAAACTCATTATGAAATTCAATTAGAAATCTTCCAATACCGTATTCATACTAAATTCATGTTGAAATATTTAAAAATGAGGGATAATAATAACCTCATTATGCGATGTAAAATTATGGAAGCCTTTATTTTATTGATTATCAATAAAACTCATTAAAACCCATTCTTGAAAAAAAATCATTTTAACTAAAATGGGAAGTATAATTTTTATTAAATATTTGATTTTTTACTTTATTAAAACTTAATATTTGAATGACAATTCATTAGAAAACATACTAAATTCTTGTCGGTACACCAAGAAATCACCACATTGAACTCTTACAGAACCATTACAGATTGGAATAACCATACCATCAACTTCCAATATAATTCTCAATAGAATATAATCATTACTCAATGCATTGGATTGCTATCAGGATGCAACTAATGTTTAAGATATAACGTCCTGACCCAACACTATTTGGTTACATCCATAAATAAAAAAATGTCAAGGAACCACAAAATGAAATATAAAATTTTATCATTTCGATAAATATTTTAACCTCGTGTGAAAATCACTTTTGGAAATTAAAATTCCATTTTATTTTAAAAATATAATTTTCAATAAAAAATATACATTCACTACAACAAATACAAATTTTATCAGTGCTAAAAATGACATTTAGCAGTGGAAGAAAAGTGATGTTAAAGCCTGTGAACATAATGGTTGGTGGTGTCCCATTTATCAACGCTCAAAAAAGTGCTGATAAAGCCCCGTTTTTTTCTCTTTTTTAGCGCTGATAAAATTTAAAAAAAATTAAAAATTAAAAAAAAGAATAAAAAAATCCGGCCAATCGGGGGGGATTTTATAGTGCTTAAGCCCCCTTTTAACAACGCTTTCTAGCCCCTTAATTTCCTATATGCACCCTCCCCCCCCCCCCTCCACCCTATATCATCGCTACACCCACAACCTTTATCATTGCTAGCCCCCAAATCCACCCCATGCGCGCGCCCTTGCCTCCACCAAGATTTGATCTCGAGTCCTCCCCCTTGCGCACCTAAAGCCTTTACCACTCTGCCATATTGATTTTTCCTCTAGTTAATGACATATATATTTATTTATATATATATTTAGTTAAATTTATTCATATTGTAATATATAGTTATATTAATATATATATAGTTATATTAATATATATTTATAGTGCTATTAATATATATATTTATAGTTATATCAATATATATATGTAGTTATATTAATATATATATATAGTTAGATTAATATATATGTATATAAAGATTTATATATTGGTATTTTAAATAAAATGGATATTAGTTATTATTTAGATGAAGCTAATATAATTTATATGTAAATGGTATATAAATATTTATATATTGGAAACTCAATGTGACCGTTTGAATGAGGCTTTAGGACCCCTGTAGGTCATGTGATATTTTAATTGTTCCTAAAGGCTTCTCATGGATGATAAGTTCTAAGGGGGGATGTTGTAATGACCTGTGTTTTCAATACGGGGTATAATTCTATGGGAAATTGAAATTTTTGCATTTAGTGGATTGGTCATTCTTTTAACTGAGCTTCTAAACATAATATATAGATATATTAATATATATATATAGTTAGATTAATATAGTTATATTATATATATAGTTATATTAATATATATATATAGTTATATCAATATATAAATTTATAGTGATATTAATATATATATTTCTATTATATCAATATATATATGTGGTTATACTAACATATATATTTAGTTAGATTAATATATAGGTATACATATATTCATATATTGGTATTTTAAATAAAATGGATATTATTTGTTATTTAGATAAAGATAATATATTTAATATGTAAATATATTTTATTATTTATATTTATAATTAAATGTTTATGTGTGAATATATAAAAAATATGTATATATAGTTATATATTTGATTATAAATAGAAATTAATTACAAAAATTGATAAAATTTCAAAAAAATCAATATGAATTTAATACCTTGTAATAAATTCAGTCCCCACATGAAAATCCAATAATACCCCCTTAAACGAGGCTCAAAATCCACAAAATGTTAAAAAATCAGGGTACCCTGATTTAAAACTCAGTTTTGGAGGGATTTTGGGCCTATTTTGGCCTCAAAAAACCATTATCATGGTACCTCTAGGTCACAGGTTTGTAGAGATAGTCGCAGGATTCGATTTGATGTGTGGTAGAGCTCAAACAGACAACGGGTTCAAAAGTTATAGCCGTTTGAAGTACAAGTTGCGTTTTAAACATATTTTGGATCTTTTTTTTATTTATTTTTATTTTTCTAATATTTAAATTATTATTAAATTACTGTTACTCCATAATAAATATCAAATTAATAATTAAAAATAATTTTTTTATGTTTTTTATTAGCCATTTTAACTGAATATCTTATATATTAAGTGTAACTGTATATTTATACTTATCTAAATTATATTTAAAATTATATTTAAAAAATATATATTATATATATATCAATATAACAATATCTATATATTTAAATATTAATATATTTTTTTAATTATTTTTTTGGATGTAGACCACTTATCATCTCTTTTAAAAAATTCGCTGATAAAGACCCCATTTATCAGTGCTACTAAAAAAAGCGCTGATAAAGGGGTACCCTTTAATCGTGCTAAAAAAGCACTGTTAAAGGGGGTACCTTTATCAGCGCTAAAAAATGCACATATAAAGAGGTACGATTATCAGCATTTTTTTAGCACAGATAAAGGTACCCTTTATCAGCATTTTTTTAGGGTTGATAAAGGTACTCCCTTTATCCGTGCTTTTTGGTTAGTGCTAATAAATGTTGGTGTTGTCCTTACCCCATTTTGTGGTAGTGATTTTTATTGGAAATAAATTTTCAATATGAAAATACCAAAAAATAAATTAAGGTTTTCCATTTATGAAAACATGAAATCATGTGATGGGATAAAAAAATAATATAATGTCCATGTCATCGAAAATTCAATTGTCACCATGTATGTTATGAATAAAACATTATTTTAGTCAATTAAGTGAAAACATTTCATATATAATATATTAAATAGATTCATTTTTAGTTAAATTTGATTTAAATTCAAAAGATACGTAAAATTTCTTTTATTACCATTTCATATCAATATAAATTAATATGTAAAATAATTCAAAAATATTGACATTGAGAAAATATTTTAAAATTTATTTTCTAAACATTTAAGGTGTCTTATAAAACATAAAAATTTAAATCATAATTCCCATTAAAGAGTAACGTTTAAAATATATAATAACTTGAAAATATATAAAATCAAAACATATAATTTCAATGGTCCTATATACACCTTATAAAAGAATATAGTATCTTATCATCACGAAATGCTTCAATAAAATGAGATTGAGGCGAAATCACATACCTTCAGTCCTACTTTTCACATATGTATTTATCATCATTAATAATAATTTATGTTAGTTATTTACTTTCATCAGAAACTCTTTCATTTTTATTATTAATTTTATTTCACTTATCATAATTTTGTAAACAACTACTTAATCAATTATGTTTACGTCGGTTGTTTTGACCATATTCAGCTTATGTGTCAAAAAAACAATGGTATGTCATCTATGGTCAATGAAATAATTATATAAACAAAAAGGGAAAAATAATCACTAGATAATTATCAGATTAATACATTATTTATACATTTATGACCTATAATTAAATATGGTTCTGAAAATTGTACCATTATTAAAAGCATGGAGGTGGTAGGTCGTTTATACACATTAGTGATGTTCCCTTTTTTCAAAGATCATTGGGGAATGAAAAGATGTAATATTTATCATTCCATAATTATCATTATATGATAAATACCATATTATTTAATCATATATAAATATATATATATAATTTTTTTTTTGAAAAAGGATTCACATCACGTTGAGGAGGAGGTATTCCTTATATCCACGAACGACCATATCATTTTTTCATTGTGTGAAATGGGTTATAAAGAAAATGAAATATTATATTTAAATAAATTTAATAATTTCATTAAAATTGTATATATTTCATTTATGTCACATATTTTTAATTAGTACCGTCCTTATTACATTCCATGAATGTATTGTGTGAATGTATCACATCACTTTGAGGAGGCAGCTATACACATGTCCACAGACGATGGCGTTGTATTTATACAAAATGGAAAGCATGAACATATGTGTTATAGAAAATTTAAAAAGTATAAAGGTAATATAAATATCATATAAAAATAGTATTTCCATCATAATTCCCAACCAATAGGGTTGGTAAAGTAAAATGATTGGAGTAATTTTGTTAGGTGATAGTTTGTCGATCATGATTGATATGTTTGCTACCATTCAATGTAAGTGTTTTTAGGTGTAGGTAAAACTTCTAAAATACCATCATATGAGTATATATATGATACTAATGTCATTAAATAATCATTTAATTAGAATAAAATAATGGGTGGAGAAATAAATGATCTATAAGTGCATGATGAAGAGTGTTAATTCTTTTCCAGGTAACTCTGTTTTCATAGCACAAAAGGGCATACATGGTTGTATTAATTCCCAAATTGAGGTATCTATTGTAATTATATGGATTTTGAGGGATTTTTTAGATATTTTTTATGAGTTAAATAGATTTATATGTGTGAATAAGTGAGGAGGATAAAAGGACTTTTATAAGTTGGGAAAATCACATACTGGGTATTCTTGAAAATATTTGACTGATCCCCTTGTTGTATTAGTCCCAATGGTATAAAAATCGACCATTATTTTTCATTATAGGTTGAATGGTGTTAATATGGACATTTAAATAGTTGTTAGACATGTTTAGTGTTGTACCCCATGTGTCTGGTATGTAAACCATACATGATGCTTTTCCTGGTTATAAAGTGTATGGGTGAAGGTAGGGAGAGATGTGTGAACTCTAAATAAGTTTTTTTTGTGATAATTTGTTTTCACCCAATATGTTCAGGGGTTGTCTATACCATGCCAATATCATAGGATCAACCATGTGTAGTTGTGGTTTTGAGGACGTAGTTTTGACACTGTTTGAACACGGTTTGGGAGACCAATAGAGGAGGTAATTCAAGGGTTTACGTAAGGAAGTATCTAACACATAGTTAGTGTAGGGTTTGTCAAATCATACAATCTAATTGTGCAGGGGTTAAAACATGATCCTAAAAAATATGATCTCAGTTGTAATTTATACTAACCAATTTATTTTTCCCCAAAATAGTTCTAATGAATGATTTTTTATTCTCTTAAGGCCAATGAGATTTCTCCTGTCAATCTGGAGGCAATCCAAAGGATTCCCTTTGTTATTTGAAGCTGGATTCTTCAGTTATGTGATTTTTATTCATTGTTCTTGATTAGTTTCATTGATCTTCCCTGATCTACTTCTCCTCTCTTCTCATTTTCTTAGATCGATGACTTTTATGGGAAGATAATTGATTTTTTATTCCAAATATGTTTATATTTGTTCTTTATCAAGATAGGAGGAGGGATCTAAGCTGGGTTTGAGGAGTTTCAACCTAGTTCCTAGAGTGTTCTATGCAATATTGAGTTTTCTCAAACCCTTTAGGGTAGGTTTCTTCTCTCCCGAATCGTCTTGATAGAATTGAATATCATTAGTTTAAATTGGTTTATCTAAATGAAATTTATTGGGAAAATAATGGGATAGACCATCTTTAGTTATGATTTCTGGTTTTGGTGAAATTGTGTGATCTTGGTGGATTGTTTTTCAATGGGATTAAGTTTCATGAATTTAATATGATAATTTTAAATTATGGATATGCTGGAATTTCTAAACTTTTTGATGTAATGGAGGTTTTCAATAAAAATGGTGTCTTGTTGAAATGGTTTTGTATTGAAATGTTTTTTATGTAAATATGGTTTTCAATTAGAAGTTTGTTTTATTGAAAAGATATTGGGGCATGATTATTGGGAATATTATAGTGTCTGTTTATATTAAATTTATGAGGTTTGGATATAATATAACATTGTGATCGGTGTAATAGTAAAATGTAACATTGGATATATTACCTTGTGATGACTTGGTACATTGAAAAGAAATTGATTTGGAGTATGGAACTATCATCGCATAGCATGCTTGGTTGGTTGCGTGGATGTTTGGAATGGACTGGGTATTCTAAAATAAAATTGATTAATGGTTTTAAATATTTTATTTGTAATTTTTTTGGGAAAATATCCTTCTATAAAATTAGCTTCAATTCCACTTGTATTCTTTTGGTTATAATTTTTTTTGTAAACTTATTTATATTTACATATAAATAGTTTTGAGAAATTATTTATAAAAACTATTTTATATAATTGTTTCTAATTATTCAATCCTTATGTTATGAGTATAGATGTAAATGGGGAAATCTTACTTAGTTTATTACTCACTCCTAATTCAGTACTTTGGTTCTTTTGTAGATGATATCCTCTAGGTCATGGGAAAAGGTAACATTTTACATGTGTTTAGAAACACATTGTAATACTCGGATTGTTTAGTGATCTTAGAGCATGGAGCATGGGGGGAATGGAGTCAAGTAGTCTTCTTGGGGTCTTTAGTTATCCTTACACTATTTACAATGATAGTTGGTTCATCATCTACTATTTCACACTTTGATGGGGATTAAGATATACGAAGTTGTTGTATAGTCTTTCATTTTTCATTCATCATACAGTGAGTTGTTTTTTATGGTTTGTTGAGTTTAGGGTTGTATTATTAAGGTGTAAATCATTCCCCACATTCATTTGAAACCCTTTTTCATTTATTTCCATCCTTTGGAATCATGAATATATCACAAAAGGCCTTGTAATAATTAATTATATTCTCAAGCTAATAAGAATTAGCAGGCAATTACAAATGGTAACAAAAGGTATCAGCTTTTTCAGACCTTTCCTATAAGTAGTTTTACCTTTCTTGGTTTTAGAGTAGATTGATCCTTTTGTATTCTTTGGGTGATGATCATAGAAAGGATTTAGATTTTTGTAACATGAAATGTATAGAAAACAAGGATGTAGTTAAACCATTTATGTTGATCTTCAAGTTACTATTGTTTTGGGTACATAAGTGTTTGGATAAACTTATAAGATACTATAATTTTATTGTAATGGGTTTAGCCAATGAGATAAGCATATCATCATTAGTGGAATGAAATCCTACTAGGATTGCATATTTTATTTGGAGTAATGATTTAAAATATTGAGAATAGGTGTAAATTTTGGAAAAATGAAGAATTTGTTTTCAAATGAAATATTTCGTAAAGAGGATACATTGTGTATTTTGAAAATGGTTTCATTTTTGAAAAAAATAATAGATATTTAAAAAAATGGATGAATGTGAAAAAAAATTAACTATGTTTTCATAATTTATTTGATAGATTTTGTAATGTTAATCCATCAGTTAATAAGGAGTTTGGCTTAGTAATTTTGTTGTTTTTTAGTTAATGGCACACAGTAGGAATCATAGAAACCAACCAGAAGAAGATGTTGAAAATATGGTGTAACCTGAGGCACAAGTGAACCAAGAACTAGTTTAGATTATTATTCAAGAATTTTGAGTTGAGGATATGTTAAAATGGAGGGGAAATCCAAGACATGTGGGCCATTCTATCCTGATCATGTTGTAAAATACACCCATCATCTATGGAGATTATGAACCCAATATGGCGGCGGTGTGGTTGAGTAAGATGTATCATATCTTATAGTTCATCAGTACACGAATGGCGCTCACGGTCAAACTAGCTGTGTATATGCTTAAGGATCTTGTAGGCTAGTGATTTGAACTACTTCTACATGCTAAATCTTATCAAGTCCTTACGTGGGAGGATTTTGGGTAATTATTTAATAAAAAATTATATTCTCACCTAATCATGATCCAAATGATGATAGAATTATTTATCATGAAGTAAGATAATTTCTTGGTCACATAATAAGCATATAAATTCATGAATTTAGTTATCTATTTCCAAGAAGATGCGGTGAGTGCAGCTCTAAAGGAAATCCTCTTCGAATCAGGGCTATGGTTGGAAATTTTTTCAATGATCATAGTGTTAGGTGTTGATTACTATATATAGATGGTTAATAAATAGGTAGTGGATGAGCAAGACATATCAAGAGATATGGGAGGAGGAACTATAATAATCTCTACTGTAATGGTGGAAACTCTAAGAATGGGTATAAGTGAAAGAGAGACAGCATTTTCCACAGTGGGAGCTGGAATTATAATCAAACAGCTAGATGAGTAAATATTCCTCCATGACCAATGATCCAAGAAGGATTATACCAATGTGGGTCCTTTTACCACATAAAGTGGGAACGTATAGAACCTCCAAGATCCTAACAAAACTACAACATAATGGGAATCATTAGAGTTTTTTTCATTACTCTGTGGTCAGATTCTCAGGAAAATTCTTAGGTGTTTCAACCATTTTAGGCTTTGACAGGATGAGGCCAACAGAATTTGTGATAGGTTCAATTCATTTGAATTATACCTTTGTGAGTGTACTTTTTGATAATAATGCATCACATTCCTGCATTGATTCTCATACAATTGATCTGATAAGTCTAAAAGTAGAGATGTTTCTATCTCTATTAAAATTCCAAACTCATCTTTGCGAAAATTAATTTTGAGCCATCATGTGCAATAAATGTTCTAAAACCATTGATGGTGTTGTGATGATATGGGACTCTCAATGTTGTATATGGATATCTATGATGTAATCATGTGTATCGATTGGTTGACAATGTTCAAATATCATATCAACTTTTATTGTAAAATGGTTAGTTTCATATCTGAGGATGGAGTAAGGCATCTCTTTAGAGGATAGAAGGTTGTGAAGAAATTTAAAATGAGATTGTAGGCACTAGTTATAGGAATGAACACTTTCTAGTTGGCAGAATTGACTTTTGCATCGATGGAAGATATCTAGGATGCCATTTTTCTAGTTGTGGTGGATTAATTTCCATACGTCATTCCTGATAAATTATTAGGGTTACAACCTATAAGGGAAGTGGATTTTATGATTTATCTCATTCCTGGGATCATTATTATTTCCCTTACATCATATAGGATGGAGCCTACTTAGTTAATAGAATTGTATATGCATTTTGAATAGCTAGAAGATAAAGGGTTTCATTCAACGAAGTATGCCTCTACGGGTATCACGGATCTTGTTCGTGGAGAAAGAATATAGAACTATTCTGTTGTGAATTGATTATTGTATTAATAACCAAGTTATTATATTTAATTGGTATCCACTTCCATTAATTTATGATTTTTTTACAAAAATTAGGGGAGCTCAGTGATTCTGTCAAATTTACTTGTGATTAGGATATCATCAATTGCATGATTAGAAAGAAAATATTCTGAATACATCTGTTAAAATTATATATATCCAATATTAATATTTATTCATTCCATTTGGTATTAAAAATTCACCATTGGACTATATGGCTTTGATGAATCTGATATTTAAAAGATAACCAGATTCTTTTGTTGCGGTATTAGTTGATGATATATTGGTGTATTCAAAGACAAGGGCTGAGCATGAGCAGCACCTGCCGAAAGTGTTGAAAATCATTACAGACCATATTTTTCATGAAATATTGTCTTACTGTTACTTTTTGATACCATAGGTTTGATTTATCATCCATTTAATTTCTAAGAAAACTGTTTTAGTGGGACTAGATAAGATAGAAGTTGTTATCTCATGGGAACCACTGAAAAATGTCTTTGATTTGTGGTTTTTACATGGTCTAGCTAGTTATTACTGATATTTTTTATGTGACTTATCATGACTAGACACGCCAATGATAACTATGAAAATTAAGAATGCTTCATTCCAATGGATTTAGGAATTCTAGAAGTCTTTCATAGAGATCAAATTTCGTCTTACTTTGGCTCTTATCTTGATTTTACCATAATGAAGATGGGGATATTTGGTGTACTGTGATGATTTTTTATTAGGGTTGGGATGTGTTCTTATAAAAGGATACCATGTTGCGGATTATAGTTCAATTCAGTTGAGAGTAAATTCTAAAAATTACCCAACATATGATTTATAGCTTGCATCATCCGTCTATGCTTTGAAGACATGGGGTCATTATCTATTTATTGAAAAATTCACTGTGTTCACTGATCATAAAATCATTAAACAAATTTTCTCACAAGTAGATTTAAATTTGATGTAATGTAGATGGATGGAGTATATCCAAATGATTGAATTTTACTAAATGTATACACCGATAAAAGATAATTTGGTGGATGATTAATTAATTTGAATGTCATCTGTGTAGTTGGCAAGGTAATCTTTATATTAATGGACGTTGGTGTTGGTTATAGCTGGAATGCATGTGTAATATGAAGTTAGAGGTGATTTTGTGGTTTTCATTTAATTTTATGGGGTTCCTAATTTAGTAAATATGGTCAATGAGGCATGAACATTGGATGCAGTATGCCTGGATATGAGTTCAAAACTCAATGGTGGGGAGACCATTGTGGGTTAAAAACATAACGGGAGTATAGTTTTATGTTTCTAAGACCATAGGGTTGTACCAATGGATTATAAGTAACAACTTCTTCATGATTACCACCATTCAAGATGGTCTATACCCCATGATACATTAAATATGTACAATGTGATAAATAAGTAGTCTTGGTGCAGTAGCATGAAAAGGAAGGTGGATGAGTTTGTTTCGAGGTGCTTAACTTGTCAGTATGTTAATGTAGAGCATCAACGACTGGTATGTATATTGAAATATTTACATATCCCAGTATGGATATGGGAGTAGATAGTGATGGATTTTGGTTTAGGTATCCCAATAACGGTTCGGATACATGATGACATATGGGTGATAGTCGATCATCTTACCAAGTCATACCATATAAACCAAATTCATGATACTAATACGGTGGGGGGATATGTCCAAAATCTATATCCATGAAGTGGGAATGGGGACTCATGTACTAGTATTAATTGTGTCAGATTTAGATTCAATATTCACAACTCTTTTCTAAAAATACATACTGAAATCCCTAGGAACTTATTGGACTACTAGTACAGTGTATCATCCTTAGGCAAATGGGAAATCTGAAAGGACGATATATATGTTGGAAGACATTTTTTGGGATTATGTAATAGATTTTTTGGCTTAGGAAAATAGAACATATCCTTAGTGGAGTTCTCATATAATAATAGCTATCAGGCCTCGATACATTGGGATTCTTTTAAACAATTATATGGGTGACCATATTTTTCTCTACTATGTTGGGTTGAAACAGGTGAAGCTTCACTAGTTTTTTTGATCCATGTCCAAGAAAAAACAATGAATATTTAATTCATCAAAAGATGATAAATATGGATTATAATCGTTAAAAATCTTTTGCAGATCAACTTCTATGGTTGTTTTCATTTTTTGTGGGTAATCAAGTGTTCTTGAGGATATCTCCATGATATGGGCATCATCATTTTGGGAAGTAGGTATTGTTATCACCTCAATACATTGGCCCTTTTGATATATTGGAATAGGTTGGAGAGGTGGAATATCTGTTAGAATTGGAAACACGATTTATTTTGGTGCATAATGTGTTCCACATATCTTAGTTGAAAAAGTAATATCCTTATCATGGCCATGTTATCATATGAGATCCCGTTGACCTAGAGCTGAATGATTCATTGGTATATATCCCAATGTAGATTTGGGATTGGCAAGATAGTTTTTTTCATGGAAAAAATAATCATTCTAATTCCGGTTTTATGGAAACATGGTCAGATTCAGGAAAAGACTTGATAATGCAAGAAGATAAAAAAAGAGGAATGGCCATAAATCTTTTAGATAATAAATCATTATCTACTTTCCGAGGATGGAAAAGGCCAATGGTGAGGAGAATGTAGTACCCCCCCAATTTCTGGAATGCAACCCTTATTTTATTCTTTTAATGGTTATAATGTGTAATGGTGATGGAGGGGAAGACAAAGCGGGTTTTAAAATAGAAATGTCCAAAATATGAATTTTTTTTATCTAGATTCAATGTCAAATTTAATAAAATGAAATAAATTGGTTTAAATCATTTTCATTTTTTCATAATATACTTTTAAACTAATTAAAAATATTTATCTATCAATATAATTCTGATAAAAAAATTGAACAAAAAATTAGTATTATTTAGTATTCAAAAAAAGATGAGGGTCCAGAAAAAAACCAAAAATTCACCCAAGGTAAAATTTTATATTTTTATTTCAAAAATAATTTTTATATTTTCATATTAATATTTTAAAAGTATCAAAAAAATATACTTTAAATATGTTCTCTGCTAAAGGGAGGTAAATCAACATAGTTTAGATAAAATTAGAGTTTTTAAACATAAAATTGTTTTATTCTTATCTTATTTTAATTAAATTTATTAGATTAATGTAAAAACATTTATGAGTAAAAAAATTTAGTTAGTCGAGGAACACCTATCTTGGGGAATGGAAAAACAATCTTTATATACCATATGTATAGACTACTGATTAACCCTAGGAATTCACTAGAAGAGTAGTGAACTAAAAATTGTTTGTCACTTTTAAACTAGGTTAAAAATCTTTTGTTTCAATATGAAAATAATTGAAATCAAATTTGAAATTTGAATGATTGAAAACTGTGAAATTAGAAGGGTGATTAGGTCATGGTCAGTATCAAAATTTTAATGTTGTCCTTATTTAATTTAATTCAAACCTCTTCTTCTATGTTGATTTCAGTGAGATTCGATAATCATTTCCACTCACTTTCTTAGTGACATTGTTATGGCGAGAGAAATTATTTTCCATATCTCAATTTGGTCTATTCAGATTCCATGATCAAAATAGGTTCAATGAATATCAAAAAAAAATTAATAAATACATGATTAGGTATTGTTTATCAAAAAAAATCAAAAACATCTACTACCCCTTTTACATGTACTGATGATCATCGAGTAGCTCACCACTAATCCCTGGTCTATTCCATCGTATCTAAATCAAAGATCAGTGAAAGGAGATAAAGATAAATTGTGAAAGAAAAAATCAATAACATAATTAAAATTAATGATTGATTGTACTTGATTATAAAATCCCCAATATGAAATTGAAAAAAAATATGCAGAAGATGTAAATTTTATTCAATTATGTCCAATAACTCAAGCATAACAAAATATAAAACCAACCCTTCCCCAATAAATAAATATGTTTAACCCACCATTGTAAGGGAAATAGAGATGAATGGGGAAGAAAAAGGCTTTAAAATCCATGTACTAGAAAATAAATAAAATATAGAAAGCTGAAAAGTTCCCATCCTTGGAATCCCTGAACAAATGGGATTGAATGAGATGTTTCGAGGGGGGAGCGCCCATCCTTTTATAGGATGAATTCTTCAACCAAATGTTTACAGGTTTTAGCTCTAACAAATGAACTCATCACGCATTGAACAGTTCATGAATGTTGACCAAAAATATCGTGGTCATCTCTTCTAAAAAATTCACAATATTTAGAACTGTATTACATGGGATAATCCCATTTTACACAAACTATTTATTTTGTCAAGTCAGACTCTCTAAAATGAAAACATCTAGATTATAATTCCTTAATAACCACAGAAATGGCCAAATGACACATCATAAACATCATAAAAGATGTTACAAAACAACTTTTACATCCAACCAACTAATTTAACAGAAATCCCCCCCTATGAATGAGTTAGTTACCAAATACCAAAAATAAAATGATCTTTTAGTAGTTTTCATGGTCCAATTTGTGAACAAATTTTGTGATTCTAGATTGTCATTTAATAATTTGGTAAAGATGGATGAAATTATACCCTAGATCTGTATAATCGTAAAAATATTTAATTTCACAATTTTAATTTATAGAAAAAATTAATGCAAAAATACAGAAATAATTAAAAACAGTTAAAAATATGAAATGGGCCATTTAACAATTAAGTTCAAAATACGACCAATATCATAAAATATTGGAATTTATAATAATGTAACACATTGGTGGGATTTAAAATAATAAAATTGAATATAAATTTATTGAAAATATTTTCTCTGTCAATACCCCCCACACATAGCACATGGACTCCTAGACTAGTAAACATCAAAAATAAATCAATCAAAATCCAAATCACAAACCCAATAGATCTACCATATCCAAAACAAGAAAACAAAAGTTATCATGCCTCATAAAAAACATCATTTCAAGTTATCAATTTATATTGTATATTATATTTCCACTTTATATCATATGACATGCACACAAAACACCTACCTAACATGAATTTTCTATATGGTCACAAATGTAAAGGTTCAAAAAGGATTTTCTCATCCAATCTCACCCAAGAGTCTCCATAGGGTTGATAAATTAATACCTCTCCACCCTATGTGAGTCAGAGACATGTTTTTTCTCATAAGTATATTTTTGGTTTTTTCTATGGCTTCTCGTTGGTAGGATTTAGATGTTAAAAATTCAATGGCCTCCAAAAAGTGCATATCTCTTTTTGAATCCAATTTGTTAGATTCTAATTTTCACTCATGTATGGTCTTCTTCTCTTCCCTTTTGTCGAAAATTATCTCCATCATCATGAAAACTCAAGGAAAGTTCACACCATTTATCACATCTTAAGAAAAAAAATCTTCTCAAACATTGTTATTCTCGATGTCTTCAAAAAGACACAAAATTACTTGTTGTATTATAATCTCTATAATGGAACAACTTATTTTACAATTACAGCACTAGAAATGCAAAAATAATAAACAAATAAACTCTTCAATAGAAACATCAAATCTTTAACATTTAGTTTTTCACCATTGTATCACCAAATGAGGTGGTACACAACTAAATACCATCCCCCATACTTATGTTCAACTAGATCATTCAATTTCACTTCAAGAGCTGGTTGGATATGGAAAATTAGATAATACTATTGGTAACCTAATAGGTTGTTCATAGATTCTAAGTTCTACATGAATTAATGTAGATGTTTGGACATAATAAAAAGGATTATTTTGAAATAGGGTATTTAGAACCAAGTAAATTCCTTAATCATTTATAAAACAGGTACAAAAAACCCTCATGTTTTGATAGGAATGAATAAAAAAATAGTTAAAGGAATAATTGTCTAGTTTTCAATGAAATGTGGTGAATGTAATAAATCTGAAATAAATGGTTATGTATATGGAAAAGAAAGTGATTTAAAAAAATAAATACACTGAGACGTGGCTATGGATTTAAAAATCATAGTTCATTTCATGAAATTCAAATGATTTAAACTTGAATCAAATTCATTTCAGCATTCATCTAAACTTAGTTTCATAGATTAGATTGGTTCACTAATTTAAAATTGTTTCAGAAATGGTTATAATAATTATTTCAGCTCAAAATTATTTCCAACAGTCTAAATTTTTAAAATAAACACACAATTATCTAAAAAACAATCAAAAGTTTTTTTTTTGAAATAACTGTAAAACAAATAACAAATGAAAATCCTGAACTACAAGGGATACCTCCCATTAACAAAAATGATTTAGTGTCCTTAATACATTGAAATGGATTTAACTTGTAAGAATATTTGAAAATTAATCACAACAAGCAATCAATTGTAAAAGATTGGTACGATCTAATGGATTTTATTAATAAACAAATTGGAGGAGTATGATCACCCCTACTGGCTCTGATGGTATTGTACTAAGGAAGATCATAAACATATACCCATTAATAGTGAAGGGATCTTTCTCTGCATGATTTGTAATATACACAACAACTAAAGGTTATACAAGAGTAAAAATAACTGAACCTTCCCATCTATAATTAAGTTTACCTTGAATTATCATTAGTCATGAGTTGAATAACAACAATTTGGCTCCATGATATTTGTATTTTGTTTGGATCATCTTGTCATGGGTCACTCCTGTTATTTCATTGTAAATCATGGAATTTTCAAATTCCTTCCTTCTAATTTTTTCCATCTCTTTCAACTTCAATATTCGTTCATTACCAGCACCTTCAAGGTCTAAATTCAACTTCTTCAAAGCCTAATACACCTTATACTCTAATTCCACAGGTATGTGGTAGAATTTCCCATAAATCAACCAATATGCACTCATTTCAAATGTGTATTTGTATGATATTAGGTTATCCCCAAAGGTATTCTGCAACCTTTGGTATCAATCCTTCCTATTTGGATTAACATCCATTTCCAAAATTCCATTCATTTCCATGATGGACTCATTGGCGTGCCCATTAGTCTATGGATGATAGGGAGTAGATACTTTATGATACACCCCATATGCCTTCAGAAAATTATCCATTCTATAATTCAAAAACTGAGTCCCCTAATCACTTATTATTTCCCTAGGAACTCCATCTTTAAAAACATGTTACCCCTGACAAAATCACAAAAACAATTATCATCATCAGTCCTGGTGGCTCTTTCTTTCACCCATTTTAAAATATAATCTACTACAAAAAATATATATGAATTTATAAATGAGATCATGTAAGGTCCTATAAAATCTATCCCATAGACTTCAAATATTTCACAAACATTCAGTGGATTCTTAGGCATTACATGTATCTTTGAAATATTTCCTGAAAAATGACATTTTTTACACATTTTTTATAATTCATGAGAATCATTATAAATGGTGTTCCAATATGATACTGATTCAAAATTCATATATAATATTATTTTAGTTCAAATGTGGCCTCAACAAGATAATGTTTAATGAATCTCAAAAAGGATTTAACTACACTTTCAGTCAAACATATTCATAATACCTGATCATTTCAAATCATCCAATGAAATAGACCATCAGAAATGTTATATGTAGATTCAGCATTCAATTATTGAATTTGGATGGAATTTAAATGATATGGGAGATAAGATGTTACCAGATAATTTACCATGTCTGCACACCAAGTAACGTATCTATCAATAAATTACAACTACCCTCCTATATTTTGATCATTCAGCGGTCCTTTTGTGGAATTTCAACTTCCACAGTGTTTGGAAGTCTACTTATGTGATTGGAAAATTGGTTCTCAGATCCATCATTATCAAAGAATTCAATATTAAACTCATGTAGTACTATCATCAATCACACAAGCTGGGGTTTATCATCATCTTTTTTAATCAATAACCTAAGAGGTTCATGACCAAAAAACAATGATTTTAGTTTAAATAAGACATGATCTAAATATTTCTAATGTAAAAACAAATTCTATTAACTCTTTTTGTGTGTTTGTGTAAATTAATTAATCAACATATAATGTTCTCGTGACATATGAAATGACTTGTTTATTTACCTCAAATTTTTGAGAAAGGACACCTCCAACTACTTTGTTGGAAACATAACAGAGTAGGTCAAATGGTTCCTCCCAATTTGGTGGTTGCATCACAGGTGGTTAAATCAATCTCTTATTCAACTCATCAAAGGATTACTTTCATGAATAATTAATGTCAAAGATATTATCTTTTGTAAATTAATCAATTGAGATGGAGATAAATCATAATGAAATAATTGATAATCCCCATGTAGAATCTTTTTTGTCATAAAAATGTTCTAACATGTTTCACATAAGTAGGTTAATGAAATGAATGTTTCACATAGATTTTTTATTTTCCAATATCAATACCTTTTTGGGAAATTACATGACTAATTGAAATTTCTTTCATAATATAATGACCCAATGTTGACGTACGTGGACATTATATTAATTTTGCAGAATTCATAATACATGATGCAAATAGATTTCCAAATACAGTATTAGTTTAGTGTATTTGGAAACAAGGAACACAAAATTATAAATTGGGGAACGATCTTCAACATCACCCATAAACATCTTCCCCGTTTGTTTTGATACCAAAACGTCTCTATATATCTTGGGGAAAAGAGAACATAAAAAGGGTGATCCCAAATGCCCAGTAAAGGTGAAAATTGAGAATATAAAAAAACCATAAACATAAGAATGTAAAAAAAATTAACATAATGTTTAAATATCATAATCATGAGTCATGAAAAAAATCTATGTTGTACGTAAGGAATAGATCATAAGATAACAATAACCAGATATAATAAGAATGGCATAAAGCATGGAATTTTTTAAAACATAAAAAACATAATATGATTTTCATTAGTATCCAATGAATTGTTTTTAAGAACATCATAATGGAAAAATCTTTATTTAATAAGTTCTACTTTCCATTCCATCCATGTATTACTGAACCATAGTTACTTTGTGTTGTTTCCCAAAATTACATAACTGGATTTACTTGTTCTTCCATCCCTGTATTGCTGAACCACATCCACTTTTCATTCTATTCATTCTTATATCATGAGTTATAAATAATTAACCAATGCATTTGAGGGATACATAGGTCCCACTCGTCTCATAATGAAATTGTTCTTACATGTGTCAGAAAAACACAAATCATTAATCACATCATACCCAAAGAAATAAAATGGCTTTCTTAAATATAATTCCATCATAAAATAATCCAAAAAAATATCCAACCATAATTTAAACAATTAAAAAATACTATTTATAGTTATAGAAATATTTCACTATTTATGAGCTTCATCTTAGATGGAAAATAATTTTGATAAAACACATGAAGTTAATTCTGGAGGAAAATATCCATTCTTCTTCTAATGAATTTAATTTTATCATCATTACATTAAATTAAAAAAAATAATTTACTTGAAAATAAACTTGAAATAGTATAGAGTAAGATTCATGAATTTAAGGTGTCCTGAAAATTTAAAAATCCATCAATTCCATATAAGTTAAAACACATTCTCCTCATACTTTTTCTGAAAAAGTTAAAAAGTGACTTGTATAGTAAATAAAAGAACGATTCCTTCAATAACATGGAGTAAAAATAGAAAAATGGTTAAACTGACATTAAAAATAAATCTAATAATTGAAAAAGAAATATTAAATTTTTTTTATAATGCATGTAAATTGATTATATATATATATATCCTCAGAAAATACTTACGTATAAATTATCTCAAAAATAAATGATATTTCAAAATTATCCACTACCTTAGGTAGGATATCCTTCATATGTTTGTGATCCTCATATATAATGATTTGTATGAAGTTATTAACTTACTCTAGAATCATTATCATAATATATGGTTGTATTCTCCATCATTTGTTTGTAACAATTCATTATTCCTCTTTATTCCTGTTTTAATTGATTTATAATTGTAAGCATGTTTTGTCAAATAAGATCTGGTCCTCTTTATTAGGTAATATTTATATCATTATAACATAATATTAAAATAATAAATTAAATATTTATTAATTTTTTAAAATTATATAATCATTCTTCAGTGGGTATCATGTAGAATGAATAACATCGCATCATGGAGACGGTAGGCAGTACGTTTGCACGAGTGACGATATCATTCCTTTAATTGTTAAATGTTATTGATTTTCATGGTTTACTCTATTTAAGAATAAATATCATTTTATAATATTTATTTATTGTTATTACATCCATTTTTGTACCCATCCAAGTTATTTGTTGCTGAAAAACATATTAGCCAACAACATGGAGACGGTAAGCCATACAGACACACGCGTGGTGATTTCATCTATCATAGGATGGATAGAAAGTTGAATATGATAGTTTCATAACTATAATAACATATCCTTATATAATTTATAATTTATTTATTATTATATAATGAAATAACTCATGAAGTAGAGGTATAAGTATAAAGAAATGTGAAAGAATCAACATAGGAGATTACTCATATTTGACGGGTTCTCTTTAGATATCCTATTAATGGAACTAGAGTTGGTCTTTTGATAATACCATAAACTATATATTATTTATATGTATGTTTAGTAGAGAAATTTTTAGGGCATAGATGAACTTGATGTCTTATTGAGTTGTGTAGAAATTAGGGAGGAGGTGCACTTTTATAATTTAGGTGAGGTTTACTTTTGGAAACCTCAAAAATATTAATTTATAATTAAATTAAAACCCACTCACAAACCACTAAAATATCTAAACATATAAGATTATATAATATAATTATGTAATCTCATAATCCATTACAAATTATATAAGATTCTATGTCCATTCAAACCTTATCCTTTCAATTTAACACATAGTTATTCTATTTCATTTTAACAAGGGTGACAAATATTTCAATATTAAAAGGGTAAAATATTTACTTATTACAAGATAATTATTTCATAAATAAATAATTTATAATATTATTTACTATATAATAATTATTATATTTTTTAGAAAATACAATATGATTTTTAATGAATTTAATATTACACTATTTTAATAAACAATCAATTGTGCTAATTTACACACTATTCAATTTATTAATTTTTTAAATATAATGATAATAAGTTCATTATGTAAAATCTATCTTATTATATTTATATAAGGTTAGGGTTGCCTATAATATCCATTTTAAATATTAATTACATGAAAATATATTTAGTTTAATATTGGTAATAACATTAATTTCATATCTCCATTAATAATATAATTACTACAATGATTTTGTGTAATTATTAATATAAAAATTATTCGAGTAAAAATTAAAAATAAAATACTATAATGAACATAAATTTAATATATTTCATGAAAATATATTTATTTGAATTTATATTTTATAAAATCAATCATCAAAAATTTTATACCTATTAAATTATGAATGTATAAACTTTAATAATACTTTAAATAAAATAATTAAAATGTCATAGTCTATTCTATAAATATCATAATTTAAAATATATTTATCATTGTTTTTTATGCTCGATATTACTTGGGAAAAAATATTTGATCATGTGTTTTGGACATTTTATGGTTATTAGGACTTTAAAAAATATATTGTTATATATTTCTCATCAATTTATTAATTTTTACTACAACAAAATATATGACTTTAAGGTAATTATATATTTCTTAAAAATTAAAAATAAATTACCATGATTTATTTAATTCATTTATATTGACATGTACTATTTATTGTCTAAGATATCAAATGGTTATAAAAATACAAATAATATAAATCTTATATGAAATTTCATTTTGACATTCAGTCAATTTCATTTGTTTTATTAAAATCTATGTCTTTATAATTATTGAGGGGCTAATAAAATATTATGTTTTGGAAAAAATATGTTAAGGTTACAATTGTATTCATAAAATGGTATTTTTTAAGGTTTTATGATATTTTTATTTTCCTTATCATATCATTTGTTACACTAATTTACTTGACTTACATTTAATTATGGTAAAAAAATTATTTTATTTACTTTTCGTAATATCGTAAAAAAATAAAAGTAACATATTAACATAATTTGAACACACTGATTCAAATTATGGAATCCATTTTTATAAATTCAAAACACATAATTGGAAAAAATTAAATTAAAATTAAATCATTTTGTCGTAAACCAAAAAGCATGTTTTTTAGAAGTAAAAATTTATCAAAAAATTATCATGTATTGTTGTCCAATTTAAATGTTAAATTACTTCCAATAAATTAAATTATATTATATCATAAAAAAATCCAATTACCTTTTTATACTAATTAAAAATATAATCTAACTATATAAATTAATTATATGAAAAGGTAGTTTCGAATTAAAATGCAGTATTTTTCACTATATATCAAAATATGAATTTTCTCAGAAAAATACCAATATTTAAAACAAGATAATTTTTGATTTCTAGCTTCCAAATAATATTTTTGTTTCACTAAATAAAATAATTTAAATTGTTAAAAAAAATATTTAAAATTGGTTTGCCATCAAAAGGTTACAAAACAACATTTTTTAAATACTTTTTTATCCAAAAAAATTAAATTTGTACTTATATCATGTTCTTGTAAATACATAAGATTAATGTTAATGTTATATAAAACTAAAATAATGGTTAATAATATTCATAAAATCTAGTTTTTATCCCATTAAATAATAATATTTTAAAAATATATCTTTGTTTCATGAAACACAGTTTTGTGTACAATGAAAGCTATCAAGAATGGGCGTTCTTTCTTGTAATGCATGAAATGTCAAGGTTGCGTGTATTGAAATTTTCTTTTGTGTTGTGTATAACATGATCCAAACATATTTCATTTATACATTAAAAAAATCCTATACTCAGTGTTTCATGAAATGAATTCCTTCAAAAGAACTTGAAATTGTGTGTAACATAAGTAAATAATAGTGTAGTGTATACTGCAAGCTAATACACTGTTGTGTATAGTGCAATATAATCTTTTTGAAACATACAACACAAGAAAACAAAAAAATTAAAAAATAATATATATCATAAAATATAAGGGGGTTACATTCTACCCCCCCCCCCCTTAAAATGAATTTCTCCCTCAAAATACATAGAGTTTATAAATGGTTTACTACCTGAAAGAGTCATTCATGGAAACCCACATCATATAAAGGGATAATAAAACATTATTTTAAAAAATAAAATTTTGAAATGTAACAGTTACCCAATGTAACTCATCACTAGTATTCTACATATTATAACATAGGTTGTATGTGAAAACATGGATATGGAAGAGAAATCTAACCAAAATTTTATGATATACAGTGATAGAAAATAATTTTTGGAGAATGTTAAATACTAGGTAGCCATAAATCTATGATGATTTAAGGGACCATATGATTCGTTGTATAAGAAGAACTATGATAAATTTCTTGATTTCAATATACTTTTCATAAATTTGAGGTATTTTTTTCATGAGTAAGAATAATTAGTTGATTTTTGTACAATCTCACCCTTGGTCGATCACTAAAAAATATCAACATCAACTCTTATTTAATTAAATGAAGTTGAGTTTTTCATTCTTCATGTTCTAGTAGATCATCTGATAAAATGATATTCCATTCCAAATGTCACAAAAAAAATTAGAACGTGTTATCGACTATGCTCAAGTCCACCTACATGGAGATAACACATTAATCATACAAATGGAAGAAGCTGGAGAGAATATATTACCATAAATCAGGTAACTCTTTTTGATTTAAGCTAAAAGGCCTTATTTAATTGAATTATGACCATGGTAAGTCTTCTATAATAAATAGAGGAATATTGGGAGCTTATTTTGGAAGATTTTGGACTAAACAAGGGGACATGTGAGTTGTGAGTAAGGGTTAGATGTGGTGGCCTTTTGTTAGTGGGAGGAGGGGAATATAAGGTATATCATAAAATATTATTTTCTTATAAATTATATTTATTTTATAAATGATCCAAAATTTGTATTGATAGAATATAATATTAATATAAGTCTATAAAATCAAAAAATAATAATTATACTAGTTTTGGATATTTCTTAATACTTATCTTATTTATATAAACCCTTTTTACTCTTACAATTTTATCAAGCATTAAACACATTGAGATTCAAAATATTTAACAAAACATGAAAAATATCCACTTAAAGAGTCAATAATAAAATTATATACTTATGATAACTATTTGGATGAATTGTATATTTTTTGGAATCTTATAATATTTAATAAAATATTATATATTTGAAAATATGAATTATGTCAATTTTGACACTATTCATAGAAGGACTTTTTAAAAAAAATTCATAACACTTCATTACATCAAAAAAACTTCATTAATTAAAATATAAAAGGTGTAAATCATCCAAAAAAATTATGGATGACATCAAAATAAAATATTTAAATTTATTTCATCATTTATAATATCATTTATTGGAATCCTTTATTAGTGAAGCAATCACTACATCACTATTGTATCATAATTAAATTTATTAATAAAATGTACTATAATAATAAATAATATATCATGATATAAAATTATTTTTATCTTTATAATTACTATTTATCGTCCAATATATCACTTATAAAACCCAACATAAAAATTGGATTTGTAAAAGATATATGTTTATGCTGTATTTTCCTTAACTTTAAATTAAAAGAAATAAAATGTCATGTTCAAACACAAGTGGCTCCATGGGAACCTAAAATGGACCCAAAGAAGCCCATGTTTGGTAATATCCCATAAAATATGGTTAGGACATGTGTTAGAGTAATTTAATATTATTATAATATTATTTTTGACACTTATTTACTAGATTTATCCTTTAACCGTGGTAAATAAATTATTTTCCGAAGTTTCAATTCATAATGTATAAAATTAAAAGTAAAATATTTAAAAAAAATTACCCCCTTATTCAAAATATAGAATTAATTTTTCTAAATTTTGAACATATAATTTTCATAAATTAATTTGAAATTAATTCTTGTTGTCAATACCAAAAATCATTTTTTAAGAAATAAAACAACCCAAATATTGTAATAAATATTTTTCCAATTTCAAAGTGAAATTACATTCAATAACGAATATTTGATTAAAATATAAAGATAAAATTCAATACAATTTACAAACAATTAAAATTACAATTTATTTATATAAATAAATTAGATTAAATGTCATTTTTGAATTAAAAATCTGTAGTTTTCACTATTCATTAAAAATGAATTTTATAAGAAAAATACCAAAATATCATCTAATGTATATTTTGATTTACCAATTCAAAATAAATATGTTATTTTTTAAAATATAACATATCAAAGAGAAGAAAACATTATTTTAAAAGGGCTCTCCATCAAAAGGAGGTAAAACTACCTTTTAATAATATTAGAGTTTTTCATGCTTAAAATCAGATTCATTATTATTTTAAGCCTCAAAAATTTATTGGATAAGTTTAAAGTCATTTAATAATCATATTTTAGTTAGTTATGTTCATTAATACCAATAAAACGTCTAGGCATTGAATATCATTTAAAATAATTATATGATTATACTATTTTTTGGTATAACTCAATGTTGTGTGCAATGTATGATTTCAATGAAACCTGTTGTGGTGTGTTGAGTAATCCATTGGAAAAAGTATCCTCTTTAAAATAAAATTTATATCTTATTCATAAATATTAATAAATAGGAAAATATAATATTCTATAATACATGGGTCATTACATCCTTCGCCCCTTTTTGAAATTTTATCCTCACAATTTTAAAATTGGGCTTCAAAAAATTATTAAAAGCCCCCCATCGGAAAAATATTCAATAAAACTATCAATTTAAAAGAATGAAAGGAAAGAACAAATGTTTCCCCTGAATAAAATACTAGGATTCTATGAAACCATGGATATAGAGGAGAAACTAAGTTTCATGTTCTGATGGAGTGTTATCGAAAACATGATTGGGAGAAATTTAACCACCTGAAAACCAAAAACTTGTGATAGGTTAAACGGACATTTATTCCCTAGTAAGAAAATTATACTATCAATTTTTTTTAATTTTAGGATTACTTTTATAATGTTTAAGAATTTATTTATCAAAATGACTAAGAACATAAGAAAATATCATTACTTTTCATGTATTCTTACATCCTTTAATATGATTCATCCAAAAACTCACATTTTCTTCAAACACTGAGTATTCAAGATTACTTGGTTACACATGAAGTGCTAGATACAACTTCTTGAGAATAACTTAATCCAAAAAAGATAAACCATATATTTCCCATATCTTTAGACATTAAACAAATCCAAAAAGGTTATTACAAGATCATGTAATCCTCAAAAACAATAATCTTTTATAAAAATGATATACTACACTTAATATCCAAAATTTATCAAATAATACCCGAAGCTAAAAAATACCATAAAATAAATAATTGTCTTTAAAATAATTCAAAATAATCCAAAATATTTTTTAAGCCCCAAGTTTTGAAGGATCTGATCACATATTCTTCCACAAAAATCATAACATTTATCTCAAAATAGCAAATATACTCTTAAAGACTCATAATTAAATGTATTTAACTGAATCACATAAACTCTATGGTATGTTACTAATATCCATAAATAACCCAAATCATTATATGTACCCAATAAAAATATTTATTCTTTAAAAATAAAATTCAACCATTAATCCTCTATTGAAATCCCAAATTATTCGGTTTTCCATAGGTATATAGTGTTCCAAAAGAGAAAACATCTTCCAAAATATCATTTGTCAGTTAATGACAATATCATTTTTTTTCTAATAAGGATATCCATTTGATAAAACATAATATCCAAAATCAACTTATTCATGACCAATAAAATAATTTTACTATAAAGAATAATTCATACTATCTAGGGTCTTTACAAAGGCCAATGGTAGGTGATGCACCCTTGTTGCCCTTCTGTTGTGGGATTGATTCTCACGGCCTTGCCACATGTGACAGGTTTTCACCCATCCTAGGGGTTTCCCTTTTTATAAAACCTTATCATTCATAAAATATTCTCAAAAATAACATAATTTATTAAAAATTTACCATAACCTATTATATCCTCAAATGTTATATACTAAAATTCATTCTATATCTAAAAATGTAATAACCACCTCCAAAAAAAAGATCATTTGAACCCCTTTGGTTATCCGTTATGTCCACGCAAGAAATATTAATTTTTCCTTGAATAAAATCTTCACATATCAAACATCTGGGGTAAAAAAAATTAGAAAAAGTCTACCCAAAGTAATCCCATCATTAAAAGAGAATTAATACATTTAAGAATTTCATCATCCAAAAATCTACCATCACTCTTGATTTTCTTATATGATGACTTATTATTAATTATGTTCTCTTCATAATTCATTAAGTATGACATTACACCTTAGTTAATAATACATCATTCCTTTATATCAAATATACTTGTCATTTAAAAATATCAATCCCATGATTCTTTATTCCTTATAGATAAGAAAATAAATCATACACTGAATCCAGATCTCATGATCTTCATGTTGTTCACATTCTCTTTCAGCATGTTTTCATACATTCAAAAATTAAATGGTTTCTCCAGACCTATAATTTTTCTCTTTGAATGATTTGGAAAGGCTGATATCTTTAAATCATATGGAAAAGCTCTCGGGTCCTGTAAATTTTTTTTAGAAATTAGTAGATATTGGATAACTCAAACGATTTCTTGTTGGTGATTTGAATACATAGAAAGCTGTAAAAATAATTTAAACATTCTTTTTCCAAAATATTTATGATAAAATAATCGGGTAGAGAAAAGAAGAATTTGTATGATCTCTTTCCATCCATATTGACAAATGATCCTTAACCTTATGAAAGTAATTAACACATATACATGATATGAGTTATTAGTATAAAAGAAACCTATATAGGGAAAGAATAACATAAAATCTTTTATATTACTCAAATATATAAACATACATATATCTCGATTGTTTTGGTTTTCATTCAAATAACATATTTTACATTAACCCTCCAAATGATTCCATATAATAATAACCGTCTTTGTTATATAGGATATTTTACCTACACCCAGGTAACATTGTAACCTTTAAACTTATCTAAACTGACATATGATACCAACTATAAGGCCATACCCTTAAACATTACATAATCATGTGTTAATACCATAATCCACATTGAGGATCTTTTTAGGTTTCATGTAAAGAGAATTAGTCCCTAACTATTACATTACACGTCAGAAAATAACAATGTAGACACTTTTACTCTATCCAATTTCTTTTCTCAAAAATAAAACACATTAAAAAACAATATTTATTTTATTGATATAAATTTTATTGAATTTTTCTATTCACTTAACCTTTTTTATATCCTGTGAAAAACAATTCAAAAAAAAGGGATGAGAATAAAAATACTAGTAAGGGTTATAAAATAATGAATGAAAACATTAGTCCATAAATACATAAAAATCAATGAAATTATACTTTCTAATAATAAAAATAATATATTTAACATACCTCAAAAAATAATTAGATTAACGAATAACACACAGAAATTATAAATCATTAAGGTAAATTATGGAATCCATATAATAATTAAATTGTAGCTTTCAAAACTACAAAGGGAGTTACTCTTGGAATACCCTTCAAATTATATTCCCTACAACTATTAGGAGAAACATTAACATTTACCTTCTTCATTTTATCCAATAAATTGGAGATCTATATCAGGATCACCATCCTGAGGTTTATCACAATACCACCCGTGTATGTAAACAATTCCAAACAACCATAACATATTCTTAACAACTAAAATATATATAAAAAAAAGATAACATTAACACACTATAATCAAAATATATCATTTCAAGATATTTAGATAATCAATTCATTCACAAAAACATTTTCAATTAAAAAATATGTAAAAATGGTATATAGTATTAATTTTTCTCTTAAAACCACTATGAATTTTTAGGGAACCAAATATCAAATAATACTTGTGGCGGCGGAAAAGGCATCGTCTGTGTCTGACATATGTAGACGTTAACAAGAAAAATTCCAAGTTTGCACCCTCCTTGGTGCATGAAGGCACTCTAGGGATGGATGAGGGGAAAGAAAATCAAGGAGGCAGATTAACGAGCTCTATGAAGGAAGCATATAGTGACATTCTTAGGAAAGGGGAGAAGAGGGATGAGAGTATTGGGACTTCCACTGCTCCACCAAAGAGGAAACCCAGGAAAGACTACTCCAACACACTGAGGACCATATCCACCAGATCATCTACCAAAAATGGAAAGCTGAAAGATTTGGATCAGAAGAAGGGACGACAGAACAAAGAGACAATGTCCCCAGCAAAGTTACATCTACGAGAGCAGTATATCCATAAGTTAAATCAATACGCTCCACAATCTGAATGGGAGTCGGCAAGTCCAGATGAGTTCTCAGAAGGTGGTGGTGATGATGTGTTTGATGCTTTCTAAGGTATGAGTCTGTAAGGTTTTGTGGTACGCTGTATTTTTATTTTTTCTCTCCTCTGCTCTTTGCACTTTCTTTTTGTTAATAAATTTCTATGGGACTGGGCATTCAGCCTAGTCCTGCACCATCCTTGCTTAATGAAAGGAGATTGAGATAAAGTCCCTTACAAAGATCAATTTGTAAATGAAATAGATTTATTATGTGTATTAACAGTAGGTACACATAAGTAATGTATCAATAAAAGATAGGAAATAAAAATATATTTCATATATAATCATTTCACTACATAATTAATAGTATAATATTAACCCAATGAATAAAAATTATGTTAAAAAGTTCCCTTTCAAAAATTCGGCAGTGTAATAGAGTCACCTGAATGATCTAAAAATGGGTTGATGAGAGAGAAAAGGGACTCTCATCACAAGGAAATTTAAATTTATATCAATAAGGATATATAAGAACTTATCTAAATATAAGAAAATAAAATTTAAAATACAAAACAAAAAATAAGTCTTCGACTAAAAAAGGAGTGTGAAAGGTTCCCTTACCTTGTGTCTAACTTGTCTTATTCATTCTTTATATCCCCAAATAATAAACCAAAGTTAATTATACTTAATTCAAAACCTTTTAAATTTTATTATTCCTTTTATATAACTTCATACCTTTCAAATAACAATCATATAATTATTCATGTTCATATCTGTCTTTTTATTGATGTTCCTTACATGAGTCAAAAATGTACTTGTTCTAATTTCAAATTGTCCATGTGGTCAAATGTCCATTATCTCAAGAATTGTACTTATGATTTATAAATCATATATATACAATATATATGTATTTTGGCCAAATATATATGTATTTTAGAATATTCCATAATGTTTGGAAATAAGAAAATGAAATGGACCATTCATGGAGACGGTAAGTCGTACGTATGCATGAACGCCACATTCATTTCATTTTCATTTTTAACTAAATGAGAAATAAATAATACATGGGCATATTATAATTATATTATAATATATATGATATATATTTTACCTAATTTCATTAATTCTATCCTTTATATGTTCCATGTATAGAATGAACGAGTCATATCACTTTAAGGGGGTGGTTGTCCGTATTTCCTCAAATGAAAATATATTTTTTATACAACATGAAAAGACAAAAGGTATGTCATAAATGATAATTATAAAAGAATAGATATAAAATAAATGTCATATATATAATATGTAATTTCAGTTAAATCATAATTTCCAACATGAGAGGTGGTAAGATATAATTGAATAATCATTATTTCGTGAGGCAATAGTTTGTCATCCACCAAAACAATAAGTTTGTATCCATTAGATAGAGGTGTGTGGAAGTGCAATTTGAATAATTCTCTTGAAAACATATTTATATATTTAATATGGTTTTTGGTAATAAATAATTGAATAAAGAGTGTTTAGGGGGATGGAGAAGAAAAATAAATTGAAGAAGCTTAAGGGAAGACATTACATTACATTGGGTAACTCTATTTGATTTAAGCTAAAAGGGTTTCTTGAATTGGGTTTTTCCCAAGGAAAGGATTATATGAAGAATATAGGGATGTTGTGAGATTATTTGGTAAGATTATGGATGATCCAATTATGATTGATAGGTGTGAGTTAGGGTTAGATGTGGTGGCCTTTTATTTGAGGTAGGAGGGGCATTTAAAAAATATCATGAAATGTTATTTTATTATATATTCTTTTTGCAATTATAAATGAATCCATATTATGTTAGATAAAATATAAGATGAATATAAAGCGAAATAAAATAATCTAATAAGAATTATACTAGTTTTGAATGTTTTCTAATCCTTATCTTTTGTATTTAACCATTTTTTACTCTTTATCGTTTTATCAAACATTTAACACTTTGAGAATCAAAATAGTTACCAAAACATGAATTATATATAATTAAAGAGTAAATAGTAAAATTTTATACTCATTATAACTATTTTGATAAATCATAGATTTTTTTGGAATTTTATATTATTTAGTAAAATATTTTATTTTTTAAAATATGAATTCTTTTCAATTTCGACACTATTCATATCATGACTTTTTTCAAAAATCAATAACAACATGATTAATTTGAAAAAACAACTTTAATAAAAATATAACATGCAACTATAATATAAAAAATACATGAACGACATCAAAATAACAAAATTACATTTATTTCAAAATTTATAATATCATTTATTTGAATCATTTATTAATGAAGCAATCACTGCATCCCTATTGTCTAATAATTAAATTAATTTATATAATATATATAAATAATAAATATAGTATAATGATGTATAAAATATTTTTAGATCTCTAATTACTATTTATATTTTAACATATCTCTTATATAACCCCATATAAATTTTTTATTAAAATATATATGTTTCTATTATATATTCCATAACTTTAAATTAAAAGTAATTAAATTTCATTTTCTCACACAAGTGGCACTATGGGGTCCTAAAAATTACCCAAGGATGCCCATGGTCGGAAATATCTCACCCAATTTGGTTAGTACATATGTTAGGGTAAATAAATATTAATATAATATTATTTTTTAGTTTATTTTCCGGATTAACCTTTTAACCAGGGTAAATAAAATATATACTGAAGTTACTATTCATAATGTATATAAATAAATGTAACATATTTAAATAACATAGACGTCCTGATTCCAAATAAGGAATTCATTTTTCCAAATTCAAAACACATAAGTTTCAGAAATTAATTTTAGATTAATTTGTTTTGTCAAAACCAAAAAGTGTGTTTTTAAGAAGTAAAAACTACCAATAGATTGACATGCATTTATGTAAAATTTCAAAGTGAAATTACTTACAATGACAAACAATAGAGTAAATAATATATATATATATATAATACAATTAAACTTTAATACCTATTAAATTTACAATCTAAATATATAAATAAACTGTATTACACAACATTTTAGAATTTAAATTCAGTAGTTTTCACTATTTATTAAAAAATGTACTAATTAGAAAAATATCAAAATCTCATCCCATGTAAATTTTGAAGTTATGATTCTGATGAACAATATAATTTTTTAATATTACCATTTAATGTGGAGAAATATATATTTAAAAATGTTTTTCCATCAAAAGGTGGTAAAACAAGATTTTAAAAATATTAATGTTTTTCATGCTTAAAATCAGATTCATTATTATTTTAAGCCTATAAAATTTATTGGATAACTGTAAATACATTTAATAATCAAATTTTATTTGGTTCATTTCATTCCCTGCAATATAATGTCTAGGTATTATCTATATTCTAAATTAATAATATTATTATATTATTTATTGGTGTAACCCAACGTTGTGTGCAACGTAGGATTTCAAATAAACCTATTGTTGCATGTTTAGTATGCTATCAGACAAAGTGTCATCCTTAAAATAAAATTAATATATTATTAATAAATATTAATAGATTTGAAAATGTATTATTCAATAATTACCTGGGTCGTAACATCCTTCACCCTTATTAGAAATTCTGTCCTCGCAATTTTAAAATTGGGTTTGGAAACATCATTGAAAGTCCCACATTAGAAAAAGTGTCAATAAAACTATCACTTTAAAAGAAAAATCAGATGTATAAAGGTCAATAAAGATAATACATACTAGGATTCCATGAAAACATGAATATGGAGGGGAAACATTGTGTCATTTTCTCATAGAGAGTGATAGAAATCCTGATTTAGAAAATGTTAACCCCCAGAAAACCACAAACTTGTGATAGGTTAAACAACCTTTGATTACCCCGTAGGAAACGTAAACTGACAAAGTTTTTTTTTCTTTTAGGATCTCTTTCATAAATTTGGAGAATTTATTTATCATATTTACTAATAACATAAGTTAATAAACTTTATATTCAAGTAGAGTTTCACCATTTGATAAGTTTCTCCCCAAAACACCATTTTTCTCCAAACAATGAGTATTCAAGAAGGCATGGTCACAACTAAAGTTCTAAAATCATCTTCTTGAGAATAACATGTTCCATAAATGATGATACATATATTTTCACTATCATTAGACATTATCCAAAAATAAAATAGATAGTACAAGATATGATAATCCCCAAAATAATAATGTTTTATAAAAAAATTAATACTACTCTTAATATACAAAATTAAACAAACAATACCCAAAGATCAACCATGAAAATTAAAAAAATAATTTCCCTAAAAATTATTCAAAATAATCCAAACTATGTTTGAAAACCAAAATTCAGAAGGATTTGATCACATAATCTCCCACAAAAATATCAACATTTATCTCAAAATAGCATCAGCCACTCGTATCATACGGAAAAGAAATTAAAATTATCACATAATCTCTATGATAGGTTAATCATTTATATAAATAACCCAAATTTATATATGTCTGTAATAAAAACATAGATTCATCTAAATTAAAATTCTACTATTACTCCTCAATTAAAATCCCAATGTATTCTATTTTCCTTAAGCATGTATTGTTCCCAAAGGATAAAACATCTTATAAAATAACCTTTATCACTTAATCACCAAATCATTTTCTTATAATGATGATATCCATTTGATAAAACATAAGATCAAAAATAAAATTATTCTTTATAAATATAACCATTTAACCAAAATGAATAAGTCATAATAACCAGGGACATTACGTAGGATAGTGGTAGGTGATATACCATTTTTTCCTTCAGTTGTGGGTGAGATTCATGCGGCCTTACCATATGTGAATACATTACCCTACATGATCCTCAAATATTATCTAATTACTTTCATTTTTCATCCCAAAATGTAATAACCATTAACAACCTCAGAAACAATAGATCATTTGAACCCCTAGGGTAAATCCATTATGTCCACACAAGAAGAAGCAATTCTTCTTTGAAAAAAAATTTCTCATATAAATCATTCGGGATACACATATTAGAAAAATTCTTCCCAAATTAAACTCATCATTAAAATATCATTAATAATATTAAACATTTCATCATCATACAATCTACCAAAACACTTGAATACCTTATATGTTGAAATTTTACTCATTCATCTCTCTTTAAAATCCTTTAACGGTACATTTTCGCCAAATTTCAAGATACATATTTCCTACAGATCGAATATCCCCGTAATTTATAAATATTATTCCAAATATGCTTCATTAATTATATATATGAAAATAAATCATACCATGAATCTAGATATCATGATCTTAAAGATGTTTCTTTTATCATTCAACATATTGTAATATATTCAAAAGGTAAATTGTTTCTTCTATTTTGTAATTTCACTTTTCAATAGAGTTATAAAAGATGAGATCTTGAAATCAAATGAAAAAGAGACCATGACCCATAAAATTGTTTTATAATTAAGTAGGTGTTGGATAACTCAAACAATTTCTTGGTGGTGATTTGAATAGTCATGAAGCTGTCAAAATCATTTGAACATGATTTCCCCATAATAGTGACGGTCAAATTGTCTGGGAGGGATAATATGGTTGTGAAAGATATCTTTCCTTCCATATTGACAAATGATCTGTAATCTTCTTAAAGGAATCAACTATTTAGTTTGAAATTAATTTTAAAATAAACAATCCTCTTTTGAGTAAAAAGAAGATAAAATAATTTTTTTACCCTAATACATCATCTTCATTATATATCCATTTTTAGGTATTTATTCAAACAACCTATTTTATATTAACCCTCTAAAATTTTCCATATGATAATATCCTTCTTTGTTATATAGGATCCTTTACCTACACCCAGCTAACACTATATCCTCTAAAATTATCTAAACCGTCCTATGATACCAACTTTATGGTGCATCATTAAATAATACATAATCTTGAGTTAAGTCAAGAATTCACATCGATGATCTTTTTAGGTTTAGAGTTTTAGAAAATTAGTCCATAGCTATTACATTTCATATCAAAAAATTTAAAAGTATATACTTCTACTCTATCCAATTTTTATCACAAAAATAAAACTACTTAAATACAAAATATTACTCTTCTTAATATAAATCTTCTTGAATTCTTCCATTCCCTTAAACCTCCTTAAACCATATGAAAAAAAGGAAAAAACATGCGATGAATATAAAAATCTCAGTAATGGTTATAAATGATGGAATAAAAACATTAGCCCATTAATGCATACAAATAAAGGAAATAATAATTATCAATATTAAAACCTACGCTCATTAACATTCCTCATAAAATCATAATAGTTATGAATAAAACATAGAAATCATAAATCATAAAGGTAACATGTTCCATCAATATATTACATACATTTTATCTTTAATATCTACATAGGGAGATACGTTTGGAATACCCATCACAGTATATTCCCTAACTCTCTAAGAAAAAACATTAACGTTTACCTCCATCATGTTACCCAATTCATTGAAGAGATATCTCAGTCTTACCCACTCTATGATTATCACATAACCACCCATATATGTAAACAATTCCCAAGAACCATAACATATTCCTAACACATAAAAGAAATATTAAAGAAAGATAACATTTTCACATATCTATCACAATATATCATTTAATTATATTGACATAATTAATGCTTCTTATAAACCATTTTCAATAACAAAATACATAAAAATGGTATGTGGTATTTATTTTTCTTTTTAAAAACTCAATGTCTTCTTATGGAAGCCCAATATCAAATAATACTTGCAGCAGTAGAAAAGTCATTGTCACTGCGTACGTTAAAAAGAAATATTCATTTTTTCTTTTAGTAAAATGCTTCGTATTAAAATTATTCACTTTGAATGAAATGAATTGTAAAATGTGTTTATAAACCGTATAAAATAATCCCATGTATAAATAAAAATATTATTCAATGAATGAATAATAAGACAAAGTCCCTTACAATTATCATTTTGAAAATAAAATTGATCAATTATATGTATTCACAATAGGTACATAGAATTAATGTATAAATACAAGTTAGGACATAAAAAGTTATTTATTATAGAATCCTAGTATGACATAATTAAAAGTATATGATTGACTATGTGAATGGATTTTGGGTTAAGAAGTTCCCTTACGAAAATTCGGTAACCTGACAACGTCACTTAAAAATTCAGAAAATGAGTTAAAGAGAGAGAAAGGGGTTTCTCATCACATGGAAAGAAAATGTAATGTAATAATTATATAGAAGATTATATCCCAACATAACTAAATAGAAATTAAAATATATAAAATTAAAGAAGTCTTTGACTAAAAGAGGAGGGTTAAAGGTTCCCTTACCTTGTGCATGACTTGTCTTTCTCGTTCTTTATCAACCTAAATAATAACTTTAAGTTAATTATACTTACTTTAGAGACCTTTTTATATTTTATTATTCATTTTATATTACTTATAACCTTTATATAACTATAATATAGTTATTAAAGTTCATATCATATGGAATACCGCCTTTTAATTACATAAATTTTCATTACATTTTACAAACAGAGGATATTTATAGTCTAGTGTCTTGGAAATCAGGAACATAATACATGAAAATAACATAAAACATTCTTCTAATCCACTTGTAAGGCTTCATCATAGATTAATCATAAGTACAATTACTACATCTTATAACCTATAAAAACATAAATACAATTAATACATCATAGATTTATCATAAGTAAAATTACTACATCATAGATTAATCATAAGTACAATTACTTCATCAACGGAAAGGGTGAGAAGAAGGCCAAGTAAGGAAAGTAAGGGAATCCATTTTCTTTTGATATCAATAAGAAAATGATTAAAGCATAACAACATGACCAAAAGAAGTATAGGAATATAATAATAAAGATAAATGGAATCATAACGTGCATATGTGGCTACAAAATATCATTTAGACATTCATGAACATATCACTGAGGTACAACCACGAAAGATCATAAAAATTACCAAGGTTATTCAGCACGGTATCGTGAAACTAGTCATATCCAGAGATAAATTCATTACCCAATGCATTGAAGAACTATTTGGGAGAACCATTAATATTTAATTATTTTCAAATGTTCCACATATATTATAATGAAATATTTCATAAATAACTCATATAGAATAAAACAAATGGGTTTTATTTCAAAATCATGATGTTTTAAAAGTGATTTAAAAATAAGAATGTAATGTCATTTATAACCCATAGAAATGGAGTGAAAGTTATATGTATTTAAATTACAGAATGAAATATATAATTTTGGTGTATTTTTTATCACCTATATAAATGATATAGGTCTAGGTATTCACATAAATAAAAATAGATAACTTCATGAGAGAAAGTGAGGAATTTGAGGCGAAATTTCTACAGCATAATGTCTATATAACATGGTTCTAGAAAACATTAAAAAAAGATAGGACAAGGGAAAACCAATCATAAATAACTCATAATATAGTAGGGGTAACTAATGAAAGAAATAATATCATTTTATTGTTATATTAAGGAAATACCATATGAATATTAATCTCAAAGGAAGAGAGAATATGCGATTTCTTTTACAAAAAATTGTCAACCTAACGACATCACTTAAAATTTCAGAAATACAATTTATTAGAGATGGAAAGGTATATAATAATTTTTAAATGAAATTGAAATTAGTAAAGATATATAAGAATAATCCCCCACTAAATAATATGGAATAATATGACATAACATAAAGGAAGTCATTACTTAAAAGAGGAGGGTGAAATGATCCCTTAACTTGAAGTGTAACTTTGAAAGCAAGAAGGTTTGGACCTTGGGAGGAATGAGGGAACCGTGATAGGATTCTAGAGAGATGATTTAAGAGTTTGGACGAACATATATTGATTTAAGTGAAGAGGAATTGGAATCATGTGTGGGTTTATATAGGAAAGGAGAGGGAGTTGTTTATTAATTAGGTTTGGGAAACCTCAAATTAAACTAAACAAAAACACAAACCAGCACATGGTTTTTTCCAATGGTTTCTGCCAAATGGGAGTAGAAAATAACATTTTATAAGTTAAATGGATGAAATTATTAAAATAATAAGTTTTCTTATGTGTAAGTGAGTCAGACTCTCAAGGAAAACAATTTAAAAAGACAAAATGTTATATAAGTCTTAGAGGGTCCACTAATGATTTTTAAAGAAAATAATGCAAACCCAAAATCACATTATTTTAATGCTAAGACATATATTGGCCGAACATAAAGTTTATATTAATTTATTACATCACTATTGGATCATTATGATGTCATAAAATAAATTATATATTTATACAGTATTTAATTTTAACCCAAAAATTTGATTGTCTCAGAAAATTATGAAAAATTCATTGTTGGATAATTTTGACACCTAGATTCCAAATATAATATTTATTTTATATAAATAAATTCTAAATATGTTAATTATAACTTTTAAAATAAAAATTTAATTTTATCAAAATTCATGGGTTTTGACAAAAATGGCTTTCAAACTGTAATAAAAATTACAATTGCATTCATAAAATTATACAATAATTTATATTTAATAAGAATTAATTTTTATAATAATAATAAAATTTTATTAAAATTTTATTTAATTCAAAAATCCATTAATTCATCAAAATAGATTTAGTAGTTGAATATATAACTAAAAAACAATTTGTGCTTTAAAAACTATTTACAAAGTAAAAATAATAAAATGAAAGTAAATTCATTATTATATAAAAAAATAATGTACATTTTCATAGTTCTAGGGTCCTATTACATAACCACTTATAACCCTTGCATAAGACCGAAGTGTAAGGTGTGCGATGTTGACAGAGTCTTGGGGTGGCTCTGATAACATCGCTCAGGTGGTAATCTCAATCAACTTCCACTTCTCTCATAGGCGGTTCTGCTCGATCTTAACGTATTGAAGCTCAGTTTGGGCTTGCTTAAGATAGAATCCCAAATACCAAACCTTCTTTCTGAGCATTGTTAAATGGGCTTCATACGAGGCATGTCTACTGGATGAGGTCATTGCTTCCTTTGTCTGAGTAAAAATAATTTGTTGAAGACCTATATTTAAACCAATCGTGTGATCACTATTCAACGGTTATATTAGAAACGATCACAATTCTTAATGGTATTTTAAAATCTAAAAACATAAAAAAAACTTAGTTCATTTTTTGTATTACCATTTTACATATTAAGACATTTAATTAGATCATGAGGAATTTTCATTAACAAATGTTTGGGTCGTTACAATCTTCCCCCCCCCCCCTTATGAAATTTCATCCCTGATATTTTGACTCATACCCTAAAAATAGAAAAGTTTTGAGTACTTCTTCCTCATAGACTCCTCTAGTTCCTACATGTCTTCTTCGCATTTTTGGTCTCTCCAAAACACCTTAACAAGGTTGGTAGTCTTGTTGCGTAGAACTTTGTCTCTACGATCCAAGATCTCCATCAGCTGCTCCTCGTAAGAGAGGTCATGTTCCAATTCTACCACCTATGGGTTTAGTACATGTGAAGGGTTAGGTATGTACTTCCTCAAGAGTGATATGTTGGAAAACATCATGAACATCGACATGATTTGGAGGAAGTGCAATCCTATAGGCCACTGATCCCACGCGATCAAGGATTTGATATGGGCCAATGTACCTAGGGAAGATATTTCCTTTATTCCCAACCCTCATGACTCTCTTCCATGGTGAAAACCTAAGAAATACTTCTTCTCAACTATCAAAATCTGAGTCCCTTCGACGGTTGTCAGCATAGCTCTTTTTCCAACTCTGAGCAGCATTAATGTGTTGTTGGATGGCATGGACTTTTTCTATCATCTCTTGTACAAGATCAGTCCAAAGAAGCTTTCTTTATCCATATTCATCCCAAAAATTAGGAGTTCTACATCGCTTTCCATATATGGATTCATAGGGTTCCATTTGAATACTTGAGTGGAAGCTATTATGGTAAGAGAACTCAACTAAAGGGATATTTTTATCCCATCCACCTTTAAATTTTATTGAGCATGTTCATAGCATGTCCTAGAGTGTTTGAATAGTCATTTCAGATTGTTGATCAAGAGAGAAGTCTTCCTGAATGGTGATAAAATGGAAGTCTTGGTTAGATGGTCCACAACAACCCATATCACATTGTTTCATTTTGAAGTTCTTGGGAGACCAGTGACGAAGACCATAGTGATATTGTCAAAAATCCATGCCGGTATGGGTTGTGGTTGCAATACCCATTTTGGAAGTAGACACTCTTCCTTCACTTGCTGACATACTAGGAACCTCGAAGTGTAGTAACAAATCACCCTTTTCATATTATCTCACCAATAATGATCATTAATGTCCCTACACATTTTTTTGCATCCAACATGTATAGAGAATGTAGAGTTGTGTGCTTCACCCATCAGATCCTTATTTATTTCCTAAATATATGGAACACATAGTCTTGTAAAAAAATTTAGTACAGCTTCTTGATAAATCTAGAACTCAGGAAACATACCATCCTTCACAGCCTCAAACATCTTTGGTAATAAAGGGTCATCTTTCTGAGCATTCATGATCTTTTCTTGTAGTGACAGTTGAGTAATCATTTGGGTTAGTGTTGATGATGTCACTTCCATTATAATTACCATTTCCAACATTACTAGGTCATTTATCAAAGGTTCTTTTTGAATCCTCATCAGGGAAACAACCATGAAGTCTTTCATGCTTAATGCATCAGCAACATTGTTTGCTCTTCTGGGATGATAATGAATTGAACAATCGTAGTCTCTAAAAAGTTACAACCATCTCCATTGTCTAATGTTAAATTCCTTTTGTGTGAAAATATACTTCAAACATTGATGGTTTGTGTATATATCACATTTCTACCCATAAAGACAGTGTCTCCATAACGTTAGAGAAAAAAACTACAGCTAGCACCAGATCATGCATAAAATAGTTCTGCTCATGAGTCTTAAACTGTTGAGATGTGTAAGCAAGGACCATTTTATTTTTCATGAGGATGCAACCAATACCTTTCAGATACTTATCGCTAAAAATAACAAATCCTTTCCCACATGAGGGCAGAGATAACACAAGTTCAGTAACCAATCACTTCATCAGCTCTTGGAAATTTTTCTCACACTTTTTTGTCCAGATGAACTTGAACCCTTTTCGAGTTAACAAGGTTAATGGTTTAGAAAGTCATGAAAATACATTAAAACCCCTCCAATAATATCCCACTAAACCAAGGAAACTACGAATCTCAGTTATTGATGTAGGATGAGCCCACTCCTCTACCACTTTTGTCTTTGTAGGTTCAACAGTGATTTATTCATTGGTATCAATGTGCCCCAAGAAAGAAACTTATTGTTACCAGAAATTGCATTTTATGAACATTCCAAAGAGCCTCTCCTTCTATAGGATTTTCAAAATAACCCTAATATGATCATCAGGATCCTCACGTCTTTTGAAATATATCAAAATATCATCAGTAAAAACTACCACAATGTTATCAAGGTAGTCCTTAAAGACTATATTAATATAATCCATAAAAATTTCAGGTGCATTAGTCAGTCTGAAGGGTATTACAACAAAATCATAATGCCTACATCTTGATCGGAAGGTAGTTTTGGAAATATCATAATTCTTCATACTCTATTAATGATAACCAGAATCAAGATCAATCGTAGAAAGAAATTGAGCCCCACAATGTAGTTCAAATAAGTCATCAATTATTGGAAGAGGGTATTTGTTATTTCCGGTAATCATCTTCAGTTCTCTATAATGAATGCATAAATGCATCGATCCATCAATCTTCTTCCCAAAGGGAACTGGTTCTCCCCAAGGAGACACACTCGGTCAGATAAACCCCTTCTCCAAAAGATCGTGGAGTTGTTTCTTTAATTCTTCCAAGTCCAAATTTTCCATCCTATATGGGGTATTTAATATTGGATGAGATCTGCATATAATTTCAATAGATAACTCTACCTCTCTTTCAAGGGGGGGTCTAGGAAACTCCTCAAGAAATACGTCAATGTATTTCTGGATGATGGGAACATTTTATATCATAAAACTCTCATTCCCTTCTTCTTCCTCACTAATCAAATCTATAAAAAAGGATATTAGAGTTTCTTCTAGAAAAATATCAGGTTTAGATATCTCTCCTTGTAAGATAAATGTATGTTCTCCATTCAAGAATATTGATATCTCCTTGCTTATATATTTGAACTTAGCATCATACTTTGAGAGTCAGTCCATCCCCAGTATAATGTCGAATTCCTGTAATGGAATGACTACTAGATTTGTGATATAATTATCCACACTAATGTAAATACTAGATTTTCTAAATATTGATTATTCTTGGATAATCTCATCATGAGTTTTGACGGATAACTCTACTTTTAGAAAATCACGAGTTGATTATATATTCTTTTCAATCTTAGAGGAAATAAATGAATGTGTAGAACTTGAATCAAACAATGTTCTTGATAGCTTTGAGATAAAAACAAGAGTACCTGAAATCACATCATTCGGAGCTTCAACTTCAGCTGTTGTCATAGAAAAAGAACGACCTTGATCCATTGGCCTTTGATGAGGTTGATGGTGTTTCTCCTCCACTGCCCTCGGATTTGGATAGTGATTGGGAAAGTGACCATGTCCACACGTAAAACACAGGACATCAGGTTGAGCCTGCACTATCTTCCCCCTATTTTTAGTGTTTAGAAGATGAGGTTTCACCTCACTTTGACAATTCCATGAAATATGGTCATCTCTTCCACACTTGTAGTATTTTCTACTCCTAAGTAGGTAGTTCCCCGAATTCCCCTTCCCACATTTTTACATGTGGGAAGTTCCACTTGATTTCCTCAACTTCCTTTATCAATGGTCCTACCTAATCTGGGCTCCATTTATCTCTTCTTGTAGTTTGATTTATGAGACCACTTCATTTCACCAAACTCCAGCTCGACTTTCATCAAACTCCACACGATCTCCTCATAGCAATCATAGTATCGGTTAGCTAGATTCTTCTGTTGATGAGGTGTCATCCCGCCGAAGAATTTACCAACCTTACCATTTGGATCCATGTCAAAGATAGAGGTGTAACATGAAATCCATGTAAAGTTCATCTCACATCATCCCATAGATTCATTCTCTTTCTACTTCATCTCGAGAAAATTATTCTCCATTCTGGTTCCCATCAATTGAGGGAAATTATTGTTGAATAATATCCTTCTGAACTCTTCCAACTCCATATCATCAACGTCAACTCTTGGCCTTGGGTTCCTAGTCAGTTCCCACCACTGATCAGATTCTCCTTCTAAGAGATAGATAGTCAGGTTAACCTTCTCTAGTTCTGAACAGCGAAGCACGGAAAAGATCTTCTCGATAGAGCTGATCCACTATTCCGAAATCAATGGGTCGTTCGATCCATGAAAGGTTGGTGGTCGTTGATGCATAAAGGATTCAACAGACAGTTTTTCCCATGATGATGAGATTGGCCTCTCATCTTGATTCAAGTTATTTCCCATAACATGAGTCATTTGGTTTATCATTCGCATGATTTTTTCCATTCCAGTATCCATCGTAGGGTTGTTAGCACATGGTCTATTCTAGTCACCGTTTGAACGGTTCCTCCTATTGTCTTCCATTTTTTAAAAGAATAAAACCTTAGTGAGAAACTTTTTTTATTTAAAATTTTTTTTAACTATCATGGATTTTATGTCGTAAAACATCATGCTTAAATAATTACATTTCTCTATAATTCTTTTATAATGTTTGATAAAAAAGATTGTGATTAACCAAACATATTCCCAGGAGTGTCGTAACTCCGAGTGCAGCAATGCACATTGTCATGCACTAGTTCTCATTTGAGTCTAGCTCAGTGCGGTGTTTTCTTGTTTTACCCCTATGTATATATGTGCCAGAGCCGCCTCTACCTGCTTATTTCCAGACAGGGAAGTAGTAGTTTGATAAACCACATACTCATTACTCACCAAAATACCAAGAAGTTTTCTTTTATTTAAAATTTTTTATAGGGTTATTCCTAACTTTTTCATAGAATATTTTCCATAAATAACTAAATTTTCCTCTGATACTAACTATGGAATCCTGCCTTTTTATTGCATAACTTTTCATTACATTTTACAAACAGAGGATCTTTAAAGTCTAGTGTCACAGAAAGCAGGGACATAATACATGAAAATAACATAAAACATTCTCCTAATCAAATTTTATGGCTTCATCATAGATAAATCCTAAGTAAAAGTATTGCATGTTATAACCTGGAGACATACATCAATGGAATGTGTGAGCAGAAGACCCAGTAAGGAATGCAAGGGAATCAGTTTACTAGTGATATCAATAAGAACTTGATAAAAACATAAAGACATGAGAAAAAAAAGTATAGGCATATCATAATGAAAATTACATGAAACATAACTTCCATATTTAGCTAAACATTTCATTTAGATATTCAGGAACATATCAACAAGGTACAACCCCGAGGTGTCATTAATATTACCAATGTTATTCACCAAGGTATCATGAAATATGCCATCTCTAGAGATAAATTTTTTACCCAATGCATTGGAGCTCATTCAGAGATCACCCTTAATATGAATTTATTTTCATGTGACCCACATAGATCGTAATAAAAAATTTCATAAATAACACATATAGAATGAAAGAAATGGGTTTAATTTCAAAATCTTAACCTTTTAAAAGTGCTTTAAAATAATATCGTTATGTCATTTATAACCCATGGAAAGGGAGTGAGGTTTATATGTATGTAAATTCCCAAATAAAATATATAATTGTTTATTATTTATGATCACCCATATAAACAAAATTGGTCTAGGTATTCACATAAATAAAACAAGAGAATTTCATGAGAGAAAGACAGTGAAATTTGAGATGAAATTTCAACAGTAAAACGACTATACAACATAGTTTTAGAAACCAATAAAAATAGAGGGGAAAAGGTTCACCGACTTATAAATAACTCATTATAAATCTTGGGTTTATAATGAAATAAATAAGATCATTTCATGGTAATTTGAAGGAAATACCATATGAATATGAAACTTGAAGGAAGTGAGAATTTGCAATTTCTTTTAAGAAAAATTCACCAGCCTAACAACGTCACAAAAAATTTCAAAAATACTAGTGATGTTAGAAGAAAGGGTATCTCATCATTTGAAAATGAAATGGATAGTAGTAAAGATATATAAGAACAAGTCCCCCACATAATAAAATGGAACTATTAGAAATAACATAAAGGAATTCATGACATAAAAGAGTAGGGTGAAAAGATCCCTTACCTTAATGAGGAACTTTGAAAGCTTGAAGGTCGGGACCTTGAGTGGATTGAGGGCACCTTTGGAGGATTTTAGAGAGAATAGGGCAGATTTTAGACGAACTTAAAAGGATTTAAGTGAAGTGAAGTGTGAGCTTGTGTGGGTTTATATATTAAATGAGAGAGAAGTGTTTATTATTTTGGTTTGGGACATCTCACATTCAACTAAACAAAACCACAAACCATCACATGGTTTTTTCCCGTGGATTCTACCAAAGGGTAGCGTAAAAAAATATTTTATAAGTTCAATGTCCGAACCTTTTAAAATAATAGGGTTTCTTTTGTGGAGATGAGTCACACTCTCAAGGAAAACCATTTAAAAAGACAAAATGTTATATAACTCTTGGAGGGTCCACTAATGCTTTGTAAAATAAATCAAACAAATCCAAAATCAAATTATTTTAATGGAAAGTCATATATTGTACGAACATACAGTTCATAGTATTTTATTACATCACTATTGGGTCATTATGTTGTCATAAAACAAATTATATATTTATACGGTATTTAATTTTTACCCAAAAATTTTACTACTGAGAAAATTATAAAAAATTAACCATTGGATAATTTCAATGTCCCGATTCCAGGAATAATATTAATTTTATGAAAATAATTTTTTAAATATTTTAATTTTCACTTTTAAAATAAAAAATTCCATATATAAAAAATTCATGGGTTTTGGGAAGAATGGATTTCAAACCAGAATAAAAATTACAATTGCATTCATAATCATTTATATTTAATATGAATTAATTTAATAATAGTAATAATATTTTATAATTCAAAAATCCATTATTTCTTCAAAATAGATTTCTTAGTTGAATATTTAACAAAACATACTATTTTTGCTTTAAAAACTAGTTACAAAGTAACAATAAAAAAATGAAAGTACATTAATTATTATATACAAAAATAATGTGAATTTTCATCATGCTAGTGTCTTGATACATAAACCCTTATAACACCCACATATGACTAAAGGGTTAGGTATGTGATGGTGATAGACTCTTGGGGTGGTGTAGATAACATCGCTCAAGTTGTAATCTCAATAAACTTCCACTTCTCCTGTAGGCAGTTCCCCTTGAGCTTAACATATTTAAGCTCGGCTTGGTCTTGGTAAAGAGTGAAGCCCAAACACACGACCTCCATTCCAATCTCTGTTAAATGGGATTCATAAGGGGCAAGTCTACTGGATGAGGCCATCACTTACTTTTTTTGAGTAAAAATAATTTGTTTAATCCATATATTTATACTAATCATTTGATCAATGTTCAACGGTTATATTAGCAACAGTCATAATTCTTAATGGTATTTTAAAATCCAAAAATATTAAAAAAGTGCCTATATTGTATAACCATTTCACATATTAAGACACTTAATTAGATCAAGAAGGGGTTTTAATTAAAAAAATTTGGGTCATTACATATCAACCTTTTTGTCGATTTTCAGTACTTGAATCAAAAATGAACTTCTTTTAATTACAAATTGTCCATGTGGTCAAAATTTCATTGTCTCCTGAATTGTATTCATGATATTAAAATCATATGTGTATATATATATATGTATTATATGTATTTAGGTCCATTGTATATGTATTTTATAATAATACATAACATTTGGATAAATGAAAATGAAATGCACCATTCATGGAGACGGTATGTCGTACATACGCATGAATTTCACCTTCATTTGTTTTTCAATTTTAATGGAATGGACAAAATGATACATAAGAATATTATAATTAAATTATAATATCTATGTTATATATGTTACATAATTTAATTAATTCCATTGTTTATATGTTCCTTGTATAGAATAAACAAGTCATATCACTTTGAGGGGGTGGTAACCCACATTTCTCAAATGAAATTATCGTATTTATAAAACATTAAAAGCGTAAAGGTAGGTTCTAAATGATAATTACTGAAAAATAGAGATAAAATAAATATCATATATAACAGATGTAATTTCAGTTCCATCATAATGGCCACCATGAGAGGCAGTAGGTAATAATTGAACAATCATCGTTTCATGAGGTAGTGGTTCTCTATCCACAGAAACAATAAGTTTGTATCCATTAGGTGGAGGTGTTTGGAAGTGTAGTTCAAATACGTATCATAAAAACATCCTATTATATTTAATATACTATTTTTGTTATATATTAATGTAATAATGAATGTTTATGGTGTTTGAGAATGAAAATAAATGGAAGAAGAATGATATAAGACATTAACTTAAATCGGGTAATTCCTTTTGATTTAAGATAAAAGGCATTATTTAATTGCCTTCTACCCAAGGTAAGGCTTCTAGGAGAAAGAGAGGGATGTTAAGAGATTATTTGGGAAGAGGATGGATGATACAAGATGGATTTAGAGGTGGATTATTGGTTGGAGTTGTTGTCCTTTTATAAGAGGGAGGAGGGGCACATAACAAATATATTGAAATATTATTTTATTATATGTTATATATAGATTATAAATGAGTACAAATTCTATTATTTCAGAAACTAGATAAATATAAGTTGAAATAAATAATCTAATAATAATTAGACTGTTTTTGGATACTTTTTAATCCTTATCATATTTTTATGTATTTTTTTACTCATATCATTTTATCAAGAATTTAACACTTTGAGAATCAAAATAGTTATCAAAACATGTCAATTATCAACTTAAAGAGTAAATTATAAATTTTTACACTTATGATAACAACTGGGAAAAATCTTTTATTTTTTTGGAATTTTATAATATTTAATAAAATATTTTATATTTAAAATATGAAATATGCCAATTTTTACACTATTTATATCATTCTATTTTTAAAAAAATTATTACAACATGATTACTTATAAAAAACATCATTAATACCATTATAACATGTAAAGATAATCCAAATAATTCATGTATGTCATCAAAATAACTTAATTAAATTTATTTTCTCATTTATTATATCATTTATTTGAATCTTTAATTAATGAAGCAATCACTACATCACCATTGTGTCATAATTAATATAATTTTTTAAATATCTAAAAATATAAATTAAACATAATGATGTAAAAATTATTTTTTTATTTCTAATTAATATTTATTTTCTAATAGATCCCTTATATATCCACATATATAAATTGTTTTACTAAAAGATATATGTTTATGTTATATTTTCCTTACCTTTAAATTACAGGTAATTAAATGTCATTTTCATAAAAAAAAGGCCCCATGGGGCCCTAAACAAGACCCAAGGATGACCATGGTCAAAGATATCTCATCCAATAGGGTTATAACATGTGTTAACACAATTTAATATTATTATAATTTTTTTACCCTTATTTACCATATTTACCCTTTAACCGTTGTAAATAAAATATTTACTGAAGTTACTATTCATAGTGTCAAAAAATAAAAGATTCATACTAAAAAAATTTGGACGACCTGATTCCATATATCAAATTTACTTTCAAAAATTCAAATCCTAAAATTTTCAGAAAATAATTTAAAATTAATTCCATTATCAAAACCAATAAGCTTGCTTTTAAGAAGTAAAAAACAACAAAAAATTGACATGCGTTTATGTTCAATTTCAAAGTAAAATTATGTCTAATAAACAATAATGGATTCCATGATAATGATATAATCCAATTAAACATTAAAAACAATTAAAATTTGAATCTAACTATAAAAAAATTATATTAAAATAATGCTTTGAATTAAAATTCAGTATTTTTCACTATTCATTAAAAATTGAACATTACCAGAAAAATAACAAAATATCATCCCATGTAAATTTTAATATCCTGATTCAAAAGAATAATATTATTTTGTCATAGAGAACATTGAAAAGTGAAAAAAAAACTAAATATAAAAATAGATCCCCTTCAAAAGGTGATAAAATGACATTTTAACAATATTAGATTTCTCGTGTTCAAAATTGTATTCATTCTTATTTTGAGCCTCAAAAATTTATTGGATAAATATATAGACATTTAATAATCACATTGAAGTTAATTATATTCATTTCTACAAAGAAATTTCTAGGTGTTAACTATCATTTAAAATAATAATAATAATATTTTATTTTTTGGTATAACTCAATGTTGTGTGCAACTTAAGATTTCAAAGAAACCTGTTGTTGCATGTTGAGTATGCTATTGTACAATGTGTCCCCATTAAAATTAAATTAATTTATTAAACATAAATATTAATAGATATGAAAATTTATTATTCTATAAATACTTGGGTCGTTTCAATGTTTATCTCATTATATATAATAATTTTCCAAATGCATTGGAGGGAGATATAGGTCTCACTCATCTCATAATGAAATCGTTCATACATATGCCACAGGAACATAAATAATTAATCATAGAATAACCCACGAAATAAAATGGGTTTCTTAATAATCATTACTTCATAACATAATCCATATAATTGATCATTCTATAATTAACACAATCAAATCATAGTAATAATATAGATAGAGACATAACCTTTTTTAAAAGTGTCAACCAAGATCGAAAGTAATTTTGATAAAACACGTGAACATAATTCCTGAGGAAAATAACCTTTTTTATTCAAAAATGTTTTCTTTTCTCGAAATGAAAAATAAAATAATTTACTTTAAAATAAACTTGAAATGGTGAAGAGGAAGCTTTATGCAAGTAAGAAATCATAAAACTGTAAAAATCCATTCATTATGTATAAGTTAAAAGAAATATTTTTCACGTATGGTTCCTTGCATCGAAAGTTAAAGAAATATTACTTACATACCATTTAGTAAAAGTAAAAAATGGGTAAATATGACTTTAAAAATACACATAAAAATATTTAACATTTTATGAACGCATTTTTAGAAAACCAGGATATGGATGAAAAATTTATCCCAAGTAAATACTTACATATAAACAATCTCAGATAAAAATGATATTGAAAAATTATCCATTAAATTATGTACAATATGCTTCCTTTGTGTTCAAAAATCCTATATTATGATTTATATATTGATATTCACTTATTATAGAATCATGTTAATCATATAATGTCATATTTTACTTCGTTCTTCTATAACAATTCATTGTTAATCCGTATTCGGGTTTTAACTACTTTTTGATCGTATGAATGTTTTGATAAATAAGTTTTGGTTCTCATTTTTTGTTCACATTTATATCATTATTAAATGATATTAACATAATAAATAACATATTTATTCATTAATTATATTTACATAATCAAGTTTGAGTCATTATCTTGTAGAATGAATCACATCACATCATAGAGACGGTATGTCTTACACACGTACAAGCGACGTTATCATTTCCATAATTGTTGAATGGTACTAATAATCATGGTGTAATATATTTCAGAATAAATATAATTTTATAATAACCATATGTAGTTAATACATCTATTTTTATACCAATCCATGTAAGGAGGTAGTGATAAACAGATTACACCACAACATGGAGACGGTAAACCATACGTACGCATGCGTGGGGATTTCATATTTAATATGATTGAAAGAATGTTGAATGTGGTTGTTTTATAATTTTAATAACATCTTATTATGTATGTTATACATGATTTATTATTATATAATGAAATAACTCATGAATTATATGTATAAGTAGAAAGAAATATGAGAGAATCGGTATAAGAGATTACCTCTTCATCGAAGTGCTCTATTGATTTCTCATCTTGATGGAACTAGAGTTGGTATTTTCAAAAGAAAATCCCCTCTATAATGTAAATATTAAATTCTATAAGAGAAATGTGTAGGGGATGGATGAACTTGAAAGATTAATGTTAGGTGTAGAAATGAGGGAGGAGGTGCCTTTTAATAATTGAGGTAAGGGACAATTTTGGAAACCTCAAAAATACTATTTTATAATAAAATCAAACCCCACTAAAAATCCACTGAAATATCCCAATTTAGAAGATGAAATGATATAAGGTTGTAATATCATGAAAAAATAAATTTTAGAGATGAATTTATGTCCATTAAAATCATATCTTTTCAATTTAACATTCATTTATTCCATTTAATTTTAACTAGGGTAACAAGTATTTCAATATTAAGAGGGTAAAATATTTAATTTTTCATATCAATTAGATTATAAATAAATAATTTAAAACATTTTATTCCATATTATAAATATTATATTTTTTTGAAAAATTTAATGATTTCTAAATAATATAATAAAACACTATTTTGATAAAAAATCAATTGTTTCAGTTTTGACACTATACAATTTTTTGATTTTTTATAATAGAACGATGACAAGTTAACATCAAACCAACTATTTTATTATATTCCTATAAGGCCAATGTAATTTATAAAATTAATTTCACATATAAGTTAACCCAAAATATTTTTATATTAATATTTTTAATAACATTTCATTGATATCTCAATTAATTAACACTACCGAAAAAGTGGATTGTTTCGACGGTTTATTTGCATCATGTGAATCAACATGTCTCAAATAATTTGTTATTTCTGATGGGACATGATGTCCCGTCGCAAAAAGTTACGTGTGGTTTGGAGCGGTTTGCACGCCAAACGACGATGAAGGACATTTGCGACAGGGAGGCACCTCTTATCGCAACTACCGAGAGGCGGTAAAAACTATTTGCGAGGGGGAAATATCCCATCACAAATAGTATGCCCATTGGAGGGTATTTGCGACAGGTATCATCGCAAATACCCGGTGGCGGTAAAGACTATTTGGGATAGGATTTTGTCCCATCGCATATATTTTTTCAGTAGGTCACTTATTGGGACGGGACCCATCGCAAATACTCTTTTAACAACCGATGGTAATTAATGTGGCTAAAGGTATTTGTGATAGGTAGCATCCCAAAAAAAGTAATATTTGTGAAGGGATACCCGTCGCAAATACCCTTTTAACCGCTGACTGTAATTAATGTGGTTGAAGGTATTTTCGATGGGAAGCATCACAAAAATGTACTATTTGTGAAGTGATACCTGTCCCAGAAAATCTAACCTATATATATCCCCATCTTTTTTTCCTTCTTTCCTATCAATTCCCTCTTTCCCAGTCACTCTAAACTCTAATATTAGAGTGAAAAAAATTTTGAGTCAGTGTTTTTACAAAGAAGTTCTGCAGCAGTCTACAATTATAAGAGATCGATTTTAAAGGTATTTAAATTTTATTTAATTTTGTATTTTTTCACTTTTTTATATTAATTTTAATTAAGATTTATTAGTTGTAATTAAATTAGATTTAAATTGTTTTGTCATCAGTATTTATTTGTAATAGTAAATTGAAATTATTATTACAAATTCTTAATAATTTTTAGTAATTAATATTTATAAACGATAATTAGTAATGTATATACTCAGTTTGCATTAATTACTAATTATAGTTGTAATTTTTGGTAATTAACATTAATTAACACAAATTAGTGATAATTATTAAAAATAGAGATAATTTGAAAAACAAATAGTAATAAATTTTTACAATTATTAATATATACTAATAATTAGTAATAAATACTAATCATTAGTAATAAATAGTAATAATTAGAAATAAACTGTAATAATTAGTAATAATTTGAAATAAATAGTAATAAATTTTAATTAAGAGTAAAAATTCTAATAAATAGTAATAAATAGTAATAAATAGTAATAAAAATTAATAAATAGTAATAAAATGTAATAAATGGTAATAAATAGAAAAAAATAGTAATAAGTAGTAATAACTAGTAATAATTAATAATAAATAGTAATAAATAGTAATAATTAGTAACAAATAGAATTAAATAGTTATAATAAGTATTAATTTGTAATAATTAGTAATAGTTAGAAATAATTAATAATAAATAGTAATAGAAAGTAATAAATAGTAATAAATAGTAACAAATACTAATAAATAGTAATAAATAGTAATAAATAGTAAAATATAGTAATATATAATAATAATTAGTAAAAATATTAATAAACAGTAATAAATAGTAATAATTAGAAATAATTTGTAATAATTACTAATAATTACTAATATTTTGAAATAATTTGTAATATTTAATAATAAATAGTAATAAATAATAATAAATAGTAACAAATAGTAATAATTAGTAATAATTATTAAAAATTAGTAAAAATTAGTAACAATAAGTAAAAATAGTAACAATTATTAATTATTTGTAATAAATAGTAATAAATATTAATAAATAGTAAAAATTGGTAATAAATTATAATAATTAGTAATAAATTGTAATAATTAGTAATAATTAGTAATAATTATTAATAATTAGTAATAATTAGTAATAATTATGAATAAGTAGTAATAATTTGTAATAATTTGCTGTAAATAGTAATAAATATCGGAAATTACTAATAGTTAGCAATAATTAGTAACAATTAACGGTAATTAGTAATAATTAGCAGTAATTAGTAATAAATTTTAGCAATTACTAATATATAGTTGTAAATAGTAATAAATAGAGGTAACTAGAAATAATTAGTGGGAATTAGTAATAAATATCGTTAAATAGTAAAAATAGTGGTAATTAGTAAAAGATAGCGGTAATTAGTAATAAATAGTGTTAATTAGTAATAAAAAATGATAATTAGTAATAAATATCTGTAATTAGTAATTAATAGACATAATTAATAATAATTAGTGGTAATTATTAATAATTATCATTAATTAGTATTAATCAGTGATATTTGTAATAATTAGCGATAATTAGTAATAATTAGCGATAATTAGTAATAATCAGCGGTATTTAGTAAAAATTAGTGATAATTAGGAATAATAAATGATAATTAGGAATAATTAGAAATAATTATAAATAATTATAAAGAGTGGAGTTTGCTTAATAGGGTCATATCATAGTGAAATTTCAGTTGACTTATACAGCATGTCGGATGAAATTATTGAACTTTATTATCTAGGATAAAATAATATAATGATGTTTAAATGTTAGAGGTTGGATACTGAAAGAGTATTAAGTGTTCATTTGATTCATGGAATCATCGTTATTAAATATAAATATCTTCTTATAGTAAATGAATTATTTTCACTTGCTCAAAAGGCACATCAAATAAATTACACAAAGTATTGTGCTACTTCAAGGGACCTGAGTGATTAGTGGAGCACAGTAAAAATGAATTCTCTAGAAAATCATTTTACTCAAACTTAATGTGGTTCTGCTAAATTATAAGGAATTGAATTTTTTTAAGATAATACTCAAAATACATCATTTTCACAAAGATATGTGAATATCGATGATGACACCCCACAATTAAGGGTTGATGGTGACGATTATGTTAATGATGTTACAAATGAATTTGAAATGGTATGAGATGACAGAACTGAAACACATACGGATATTAATGATACTAAGGATGAATATGATGACATTGACATCGTCAGATATGAAGATGATGCAGAAGGTGAACATTGAAAACCTTAAATGCCGGTTGTAATCATAACCAATATATATCAATATATAATAGTTATTTTCAACACTCTACTAACAAAAATCATTTTGTGTTTCAGATAGACCTTGATCTACTTCATGAGTTGTAGGAGGATGATCTACCATTGGATGAAGATTATTTGGGATCATCTGACCCTCATCCTACTAGTGATTCAATGGGTACAGGGAGAGGAAGGGGTCTTGCATGACTGATGATTCTTGTCCCTATCCCCGAGTGACATCCAAATCTTGGCTTCGATCCACATATGTTGAGGTATGGTAACATGTGTATTTTATTTATCTTTCATTAATATATTTATATTCTAATTATTTGATTATTTATTCTTTTTCACAGTTTTTTACATGTAGTCGTTGGACAGGGTAGTGTTATCTTGCACAATTATTTTTCTCATCCAGGGATCACTTAGGAATAGAATCTTGCTGATATACAACTCAACATATTCAATCATTGGTTGGTACGCAAATAAATAATATTTCTTTCGAAATTTATTTATTTAATAACATGATATTATATATTATTTATAGGTTCTATGGTATCCCATCGATGATACCATTTATGTCACTATCCACACGTCATGGGAGGTGTCTATGCATGAGCGTTTCTGTCATTTTAGCACAATTTGAGAGGGATGATCATTAAAAAGTAAGTGTGATAGTATATGATAAGTCGTGTTGATCCCACCGACCATAGTAAATTTCTTCTCACATTTGGGATGAATTATCTTCTCACAGGTTAAGTGGTAGATTTCAAAGGAGATCTTCCTTGGGATGGAATAATCGGGAGAGATTGGAGGTGACACATCGTACAGGTAGCTGTACAATAAGTAATCATAGATAACATCTTGTATGTATCTTTTTTAGATATTTTATTTAACATTAAATATAAATCATTTATTTTATAATCATATAGGCAGTCGTACATCCCAATGTTAAGGAGTACGACTTTTATCAGAGTATGTACAGTGATCCAGAAAATTGAGAGATTAGAGGTGATCACCAGCATCATATTATTGTCAGTATTATTTCTTTTTCAAATGGAAAATAAACTTCATATAATATATTAACTATTTTAATTTCAAAATATAACAAAAGGAGTCATATGATGCCACAAACTTTCTAACACAGTCTGAGAGTCAGGACAAGATGGTTTATCAGACTAGTACCCACAATTTCGATGAGGCAACATGGATGCAGGCGACCCAATATATGTTCGAGAAGGGCCAAATATTTTGTATCATATCTCATTTTACTCATTAGATTTATTATGGTACTTATATAATATCAGTGACCAGCTCGAGAGGATATTGTGGAGAGGCATCATCTTATGGCTCACAGTAGGAGGATAAGTTGCGAGCACAGAATGTTCTTTTAAAGAGTTTGCAGAAGTAGCATGAAGAGATGTGTCAGTAGCAGCTACTGCAGCCGTACAAGGAGAATATGTGTCGATGGTAGTAGTGGCAACAACAACAGCCTAAGGAGGAGATGTTTCGATGGATGTAGCAACATCAAGAGCATATATAGTACATGTGTTGTCTGACTCGTAGTTTAGGGATGTTGTTTCCTTCACCATCTCCTCCAGCTCCTCTAGCTCCTCCAAAAGAAAATCTCCCTAGTGTTTTTTTGTTATATTAAAAACATTTGAATTATAAATTTCTTTTAATATGAAATATTTATAGTCATTGTCTTTTATATCGGTGTGAGTATTGCGTAATTTAATTTTCTTAGTTTTTATTATTTTTTATATATTATTATTTCATTATTTATTATTAGTAATATCTTTTTAAATGATTCGTTATTTTACTAATAATAATAATAATATTTTATGATTTTTTTATATATTTGTGTGAGTATTGAGAATTTTAATATTTTTTTAATAATATTAATATTATTTTTTTCATTAATCATTATTTTTTTATTTTTTTATTTTTTATAGTATTTGGGATGGAAACTTTTCCAACGGGGTCTCGTCTTAAATAGTTTATATATATATATATATTTAGTGGGTATTTTTGATAGTAAAATGACCCATCGCAAATAATGTTTTGTGACGAGGCCATCACAAATGGTTTAGGTATGTATAACATATATAAATGGAGAACTATTTTGTGATGGGATGATGATACCATTGTAAAAAAGTATTTGTGACGAGCCCATCACAAAAAGTTTTTATATATATAATGTATATAATCAGAGATCTATTTGTGATGGTCCTATCACAAAAAATACATCTTGTGATGCCATTTTCTGCAAAATGACTATTTGCGATGGGACCCCATCAAAAATGATCATTTTTGATGGTATCCCAATCCAAAGAGCCCATTGTAAATACCTAAAATTTCAGTTGTGTAAATAATTTCTACAATGATTTAATGTAATTATTTAATATACTTATCGGTTGATTAAAAAATAAAAAGAAAATACTATGATGAAGAAAAATTTAATATATTTCATGAGAATATATTTATTAAAATGGATCTACTATAGCATAAAAAATAAAAATATTTATACTTATTAATGCATGAATGTGAAAACATTAACATTACTTTAAATTAAATAATATAAATGTCATAATCTATTCAATATGGCTCAAATTGGTCACCATATTGACACTTGGATTATTATGGTCGATATATACATGTCCAATGATATTTGGTCATATAGTTGGGATTTTTTATTGTTATTAATAATTTCATAAAAAATGGTTTATTAATTTCCTTTCAATTAATAAATTTTTACACCATCTAATTATAAGTCATTAAGGTAGTTATTTATTTCCTAAAAATTAAAAATAAATTAACATGATGTAGTTTATTCTTTTATCTTTCCATGTACTATTTATGTTGGAATATTTCGCATGCTTATCTCAAAATTAATATTATTATACTTATATGAAGTATGACATTGACATTTTGTCACTTTAATAGATTCTATTAATATCTATCTCGTTTTTATTGTCAGGTGGCCATTCAATGACTATGTTTCCAACCAAATCTGACAATGGTAGAATCTTATTAACCCATTGGGATTTTGGCATGTTTTAAGATAATTTTATTTTCCTTATCATATCATTTGTTACAATTATTTACATGATTTACCTTTAAGTGTGGTAAATATAAATTATCATAGTTACCATTAATAATATCCAAAAAAATAAAATTAACCTATTAACATAATTTAGACAAATTAATTAGAAATATGGAATCCATATTTCATAATTCATAACATATAATAGGATTAAAATAATTTAAAATAATTTTCCATTTTCAAAAACCAAAAATAGTGTTTTTTAGAAGATAAAATAAATCAAATTGGTTTTTTGTATTTATGTCCATTTTAAATGTGAAATTACTTATAGTTACCAAAATTGGATTAAGTGATAAATACATAATCTAATTACTATTTAAAAACAATTAAAAGGATAATATAACTATATAAATAAATTATATGATAAGTCATTTTTGAATTAAAATAATGTATTTTTCTCTATGCATCAAAATATGAATTTTATTTGAAATATACCATCCAAGTTAAATTTTGATGTCCCCTTACAAATAAGATATTTATTTTGTCTAATTGTATATATAAATTTTTTATAAACTATATTTATAGTTGGTGTTCCATAAAAAGGTGGTAAAACTGTATTGTTTTTAAAATACTTGTTTAAACTAAAAAATGGTGATTGTTCTTATATCATGTTCTTGTAAATACATAATATTAATGTTAATTTTATATAAAACTAAAAATTAGGTTATTACTATCCATAAATTATAACAACTTTCTCTTTATTACACATATAAGCATGATTTATTTTATAAAAAACCACTTTAGACAACTCTATGTTATGATTAGTCTACTATCTTGGGAAAATACAAACGTTACATAACAACATAGAACACAAAATGAAACAAATTTATTGAAAATATCTTTTACATGACAAAAACATTCATTGTACTTAGAATTTCATTGGATATCCATAGGACATGCAAAAGAAAAGGGTGAGCTACAATGCCCAGTAAGGGAGTAAACAAGTCATAACATGAATTATATAGTACATTTTAAGTAATAGGAATATAAATGAATTATAAGAGAAACATTAACATAAAATCACTATATATAATTATTAACATAGCATTTAAATGGGGCAACAACATATAACATGATATTAGCATGATCCAAGACTATTGCACTAGAACATGAGTAAACCCTCATTGCACTTGAATAAAAATGAGTAAACCCTAATTTCATATGAATTTTTACGATTAAACCCTCATTACACTTGACGTATCATGATAGTAAACTTTATGCAAATCATTGGGGCACTATCAGGGTGTACCCTTCTTAATCAATTCATATTATGTAGAAGTTTTCCACATGGATCATACATAAATTGAATCATTCAACATCATCATTTATTCTAATATAAAATAATATGAAATACATACCTAAAACTATATAATAGATATGTAAATGTATATAAACATTCATATCCATGATAGGGAAATGGGCTTTTTATTCACTACACAATGACTATGGCTTGGAGAATCACAGTTCAATTCCGACAGCATAATGACATGATATAAGATTTCATAAAAATAGTTGATGAGAGAGATAGGGGTGCCTCGTCATATGTACATGAAATGGAAAGTAAGGGGATCATATAAATCCATGTACCATAACATGTAATGAGATTTAGATTTATAATATAAACGAAATTATTAAATGTAAATGAGGAGAGAGAAATCCCTTATAGAATTTCAGCTTGTTAATGGGTCTAAATGGGAGGCATTCATGAGAGATAAAGGGGTCTCTCATAATTAAGACATAAGAAGAGTAGTATAGGGGAGGTGAGAAATCATAATCCAACATTTTTATTTGAAAATAAAATGGTATAACAACATAAAAAAACAAGGACAAAAATGATATAGGATGAAATCCCTTACATGGATTTGTGATCCCAAAGGCATGGATGGGGCTTTAGAGATGCTTCTTGGGATCTTAGGGAACCTTTGGATGATTCTATATAGATGAAAACATTGGTTGGTCGAGCTCCATGGGTTTTGATATTAAAACAAATATTGGCCAAACATCCCATTTATAGTATTTTATTATATCATTATTGGGTCATAATTATGTCATAAAATAATTTATATATTTTAACAGTATTTAATTTTTACACAAAAATTAGACTTCTCCAGAAAATTATGAAAATTTTACCATTGGATAATTTATTCATCCTGATTCAAAAATTATATTCACTTTATCAAAATAATTTTACAAATATGTGAATTTTTACTTTTAAAATAAAAAATGTCATTTATCAAAAATTCTTGGGTTTTGACAAAATTAGCATTCAAACCTGAATAAAAATTACAATTGCATTCATAAAAATTATATGATAATTTATATTTCAATAAAGGTAATTTTGTAATAATATTTTATTCAAATATTATTTTATTCAATAATCCTTTAATTCATCTAAATAGATTTTTTTATTTAATATTACCTAAAATATTATTTCTTCATTATAAAATTTTTAAAACATACCAATAATAAAATAAAGATATATAATTTATTATATACCAAAAAAATAAACATAATCATAATGACAGTGTCGTGTTACATAACCCCTTATAACAACCACATAAGACATAAGGGTATGTTGTGTAATACTGATAGACTCTTGGGGAGGCTCAGATAACATCTTTCTGGTGGTAATCTATATAAACTCTCACTTCTCCCATAGGTGGTTCCATTCAAGCTTGATGTCATGAAGATAATCTTGGTCATGGTAATGAGAAAATCCCATTGATTCCACCGCCTTTCCAAGATCCAAAAATGGGCTTCATAAGGTGCAATTCAACTGGATGAGGCCGTCGCTTCCTTTGTCTGAGTAAATTGGATTTGTTAAAGACCTATATTTATACTAATCATGTGATCACTGTTCATTGGATATGTTTGTAATGTTCACAATTCTTAATGTTATTTTTGAATCCAAAAAACAAAAAACCAAGGAAATTCATATGTTATATAAGCATTTCACAAAATAAGACATTTCATTAGATCAAGAAAATTTTCTTTAATAAAATTTTGTGTCATTACAATCTCCCCCTTAAGAAAATTTACCCCCAAACTTTTCATTTTTACACACTAAAAGAGCTTCATGTAACTATTATTCATCACTTCCTCTGATTCCCACATTTCTTCATTAAACATGTAGTTTCTCCAAAACACCTTGATGAGGGGAATTGTCTTATTTCATAGAACTATTCCCATATGATCTAATATCATCACCAGATTCTCTTCATAAGAGAGGTCATTCTCTAATGGTACCACCACTAGATTGAGTACATTCAATCGATCAGGTATGTACTTCCTCAATGGTGGTACATTTAATACATCATGTACTTGATAGAGGTTTGTTGGGAGTTTTATTCGATGGGACACTACTCTAATGTGATAAAGGATTTAAAAAGGGCCAATGTACCTTGGACTAATATTTAACTTCTTCCCAAATATCATAACATACTTCCATGGTGATATGTAGAGTAATACCATGTCTCTAACATCAAACTCTATGTCTCATCGATAATTATCATCAAATCTCCTTTGTCAACTCTGAGCAGCATTAATTTGCAGATGGATGGTCTTAACATTCTCCACCATTTCATAGAAAATTTCTTGACCTATAAGTTTTCTCTCCCCAACATCATCCCATCATGCTGGTGTTCTACACATAATCCCATATATGCCTTCATAAGAAGCCATTTGGATTTTTTAGTGGAAACTGTTATTGTAAAAGAACTCAACTAGAGGTAGATGTTGATCCCATCCTCTATTTAAGTCCATTGATCATGGTTTCAAAATATAATCATGTTTTTGGATAGTCCACTCAAATTGTCCATTAGTTTGAGAGTGATAAGATGTACTGAGGATCAGCTCAGTATTCAGAGCGTGTTGGTGAATTTTCTAGATTATAGAGGTGAATCTTGGATCTTGATTAGATATAATGGATAGTGGTACTATATACAATATTACAACTTCAATGATATATATCATTCCATATTGATTCAATTGGAAATGATATCTAATTTCAATGAGGTTTTTAGTCTTTCTATGACGATCCACAACAACCAAGATAACATTATTTCTTTTGGATGTCTTCAAAAGTCTGGTGAAAATGTCCATGGTGATGTTCTCTCATCTCTAAACTAGTATAGGTAATGGTTTCATCATCCCCTTAGACTTATGCATCTCAACATTCACTTTCTATCATACTAGACACTTTTATGTAAACTTAGTGATCTTCTACTCCAATTTTCCCACCAATAATGCTAAACGAGATCTCGATACATCATTTTGTATCTTGGGTGAATGGATAAATTCAAACTATGTGCATCATCCAAAATATCATTCATTAACTCTGTAATTGATGGCACACATAGTCTTGACACAAATATCACTATTAACAATGAACACTGAGTATCTCTAATTTTTTATTGTTTCCACATTCTCGTGATTTCCCAAAACATCATTTTGAGCATCCATTAACAATTCCAAAATAGATAGTTGAACAATAATTTGTGAAAGTATTGATGATGTTCCCTTCTATATGATTCCCATATCCATAAAATCTAAGAATATTTGATCCCTTTCCATTCTCATCAATGAAAAAATCACTAGGTCCTTTCCACTTAGAGAATCTACCACCTTGTTCGCTTTCCCAAGGTAGTAATGGATTGAGCAGTCATAGTCCTTGATCAGCTCTAGAGATCTTCTGTAGTCCATATTCAACTCTCTCTATGTGAATATATACTAGAGGCTTTTGTGATCTGTGTACATTTCACACTTCTACCCAAATAGTTAATGTCGCCATATTTTTTAAGCGAAGATGACTACAACCAACTCAAGATCATGTGTTGGATAATTTTTCTCATAAACATTCAATATACTTGAAGCATAGGTAATGAATTTTTTATTTTTCATCAACACACAACCCATTACCTTCTTCAAAGAATCACTAAAACCCAAAAAATCCTCCACATGTTGGAAGTGTGAGCATGGGCGCAATGATAAGCCTATTTTTCAATTCCTTGAAGATCTCTTTGTATTCATAACTCCATGAAGAAACTACTCCCTTCCATGTTAGTTTAGTAAGAGGGTTGAGAAATCCTACCAAATTTTTTACCAATCGGTGATAATATCCAGCTAACAGTCCGATACTACGGATATCCATTACTGATTATGGCCTCGGTCATCCCTCAATTGATGATGTCTTGGATGGATCCAAAGATATCCCATTTCTTGTGATTATATGACCCAATAATGAGAGCTCCTTCAACTGGAACTCTCACTTTCTATACATTTCATAGAGCTTCTACATTCTCAAGGTCTCTAGTATAGTTCTTAGATGCTCCTCATGCTCCTCCTTTATTTTTGAGTATATTAGAATATGTTCTATAAAGACTATCATAATTTTGTCGAGGTAATATCTAATGTCTCTATTCAACATGTCCATTAAGATTAATATAGAAATAGTGATTCATAAAGGCATTACTATGAATTCATAATGCATATGTCTTGTATGAAGAGTAGTATTGTGGAAATCCTCCTTCTTCACCTTTACATGATAATATCCCGACTGTAGATCTTTCTTGGAGAATTATTGTTCACCATGTTTCTGATTGAACTAGTCATAAATTCATGGAAGAGGATACTTTTTCTTTATCGTGATTTTGTTGAGTTCACAATAATAAATGCAATGGTGCATTAAACAATCCTTTTTCTAGATTATGTAGAATGGTTCACCCCATGGTGAATCACCTGGGTGTATAAACCCTTTATCTAGATTCTTCTATAGTTTTTTCTTTAGTTAATAATGGTCCAAAGACTCTATTCAATATGATGTCTTTGAAATTGGAAATGTCCAATTTATAAGATCAAATGATAATTCAACATCACTTCTAATAGGAACACTAGGAAATTCTAGGGGAAACACTTCAGTGAATTCCCTCACAATATGAATTTATTCATATATGTTTTCTTCCATTGACTCAATCATCTCAGTAAGATAAACAAGTAGATTGGGAAGAAATATCCTGGATTAAGATGATGGTGCTAAAGAAGAGTCATCCTCGTCCTTGCACATGAACAGAACTAGGGTATGATTCGCCCTGTGGAGTGTGATTTCCCTCTCATAGAAATTTAAGTTGGGACAATATAAGGAAATCAAATCCATGCCAAGAATTTCATCAAATTCCACCATAGGGAGTATGATGAGTTTCTCTGAGGATTTCAATCCACAAAAAATGGTAGGGGAGTTATATTCATGGGATGCAATGATTGAACTTTTTTCCATTCTCATCGATATCTTTACTTCCATGATATGTGGCGGTGATGAGATTTTCCAACTAAAAATTTGGGATATAAAAGAATGCATAAAACTAGAATCAAAAAGTACATTCTCTATTATTGAATAAATAACTAGCATAATCTTCATCACATCATTGTAGGGGTTCACTTCGGTGGTAGTAATGGAAAAAACACGTCCTTGCTGCCTTGGAGGTTGTGGGTTGCCTATGAAAACCCTTGGCTTAGGGATATAGTTTGAAAAGTTCCTTGTTTCTTTATAGTTGAAACAATGAACAACATGTTGAGGGTCAAACAAAGAATTCATCACCTCTATCACAACTGGGGGTTTTTGCTGTTAGTAGTTAATGTCTATGAGACCTTTTTTTCTACACCTAAAGCATTTCCTCATCCACTTTTGGAAATTTCCAGGGTGCTTCATTCCTCACCTTTGGAAAGTTGGGTGATGGAGTATCTTTTCACTATTGGATTTATCCATCATAACACCAAAATTAAAGTCCACTTTCTACTTCTTATCCTTTTGACACTATTAATATATTTTGATCTCTATTTTTACTTTGATGGAATATCATAGATTTTCCTCATAGCCATTGAAGTCACAGATCACTACAGATTTTTGAAGGTGTGGTTTTATCCCACTAAATAAGTGGCCAACCATACATTACAGGAAAATGATAAAACTAGAGGAATATCATGAAAGCCTCTTAATATTTTATTCATATGCTTTGATGTATTTTTCATCTTTTTTTTTGAGGTAAATGAAGTCCATTTCAATATTATGTCGGATGGTGTGAGGAAAATATTGATCGAAAAACATTTTTTGGAAAAACTTCCATTCTAACACCTGGATATCTTCCCCAAGCTTTATATTTTTGATCATTGTACAAAATTGATCAGCTTCACCCCCCATATGATAACCATTCAAAAGAACCTTCTATTGTTTGGAACATTGAATGATGGTGAAGATCATTTCAATGGAGTTGATCCATTGTTTAGAAATTGAGGGACCATATGATTCATTAAAAGTAGGAGGCCTTTGTCTAATGAAGATCCCTATTGTGTATTGATATTTTTGGGGGGGTTTGAATGTTCCTATGGACCCATGTTTCAAATCAAAATATGAGTTAACTAAGAGAGTATCATGAAAATGATACTGATTCCCACTCCCATCACAATTGGCATCTCATTAGAATAGTCATCACTTTGATCTTCACGTTGGTTGTTATCCCAAGCCTGCCTTTTACATGCTATTTGTTGGAGTAAAAGAAATTTTAGGGGTGAAAAATAAATGGGAATACAATAAAAAGGGATAACTTATAAATAAAATTTATTTCCTTAACTTATCTATGTTATCCTTCACAACATATATTCAAAGGGGCATTTTTTTAATTCCCGTAATAATGTTTCATAATATGATTATGAATCTACCAAATCATTTTCCCCAAGAGTGTTGTAAACAAGAGTGAAGCAATTCCCGTTTCCATGCCTCAGTTCCTATTCGAGTCTATCTTAATGCGGTGTTATCGGGTTTTACCCCTAGATACATCTGTGCCATAGCCGCCTCTACCGGCTAGTATCTAGACCGGTATGTATTTTTTTGATAAACGGCTTAATAAATACATACCAAAATAACGGGATGTTTTTTTACATATTCTTACACCTAATTAATTCACTAGGGATTTCTAATCCTAATCCCAAATATTACTAAACCAATCCTCTAATACCAACTATAATAACCCTAATATTATTACACACACAAACATGATTTATTATATAAACATTCACTTAAGGAAACTATGCATATCAATATGACAAGTGTATTGGAAAATTAGTAACATTACATAAAAAAATTATAACATAAAACACAACATCGTTTTTGAAAAAAAAAATTACATGACTACAACATTCATTCGTACTTAGCATTTCATGGGATAACCTAAGGACATTCATAAGAAAAGGGTTATCTCTAAATCCCAATAAGGGAGTAAACAATTCATAACATGAATAATATAGTACATGTTAAGAAATAGTAATATCAATGGAGAAAACAGATACATTAACACAATGGAATGATATATAACTATTATCATAACATGGAAATGTGGCAACAACATTTAACATGATATTAGAATGAGCCAAGCCTTATTGCGCATAGAGAATGAGTAAACCCTCATTGTGATTGAATTAGCATGAGTAATCTATCATTTAAATTGAATTATCATGATTAAACCCTCAGTTCACATGAAATATCATGATACTAAAATTTACCCATTGAATTAGAGTGCTATCAGGGTGCATCCTTCTTAATGATTTCATTTCAAGCATAAGTGTGCCACATGGATCATACCGCAAGGAATCATTAAACATCATAATTTTATCCTTAATAAAGGAAACTTGAATAAATAAATGAAACTATATAATTGATAATTAAATAAGCATAAAGATGAATTCCATTGATAAATACATTTTCATGGTATTCACTAAAAAATGACTTTGGCGTGGAAAATCGCGGTGCAATTTTGGCAGCATAACTGTGATACATAAAAATTCATAATAATGGATGATGAGAGAGGATGGGATTTACCATCACATGTAAATGAAATTTAATTTAATGGGGTTATATAGATACATATCCCGATATTTTTAATGGAATTTATATTCATAATACAAAATAATTGCTTGAATGTAAATGAGGATTGAGAAATCCCTTACAGAATTTCTGCATGGTAACAGGTGTACATTGGAAGCATTAAAGAGAGGGAAATGGGTATCTAATCATTAAAAGAAGTAGGTAATTACCTTGGAGGTTCAAAATCATAACCCAACATTTTTAATTGAAAAGTCAATGTTATTGCAACATAAAGAAACATGGACAAAAATGAGAGAGAAAGAAATCATTTACATAGATATAGGATCCCAAAGGCTTGAAATAGTCTTGAGAGAGGAATATTGGGAACATGGGACACTTTGGGAGGATTGTAGAGAAGGGAGGTCATTTTTTGGTCGAGATCTAAAGGTTTTGAGTGATGATAAGTGGGATATTTGGTGGGTTTATATAGGAAAAGAGAAAGATCTCATTATTATTTAGGTTTTGGACACTACATATTAAATTAATCAAAACCACAAACCATCCCATGGTTTTTTCCCATGGTTATTTTACATGTGGTGTGTATAATATTATTATATAAGGCCAATGTCATAATTTAATATAATATAAGGATTTATTTTATGAAGGTGGGTCACACTCTCAAGACATAATTTTAAAATACTAAAATGTATTATAAATCTTTCAGGCTCCACTAATGCTTTAAAAACAAAATAAAACAAACCTAAAATCACATTATATATCATTTAACACATATATTTTCTGAACATCCCACTTATAGTATTTAATTAAATCACTATTAGGATATTATGATGTTGAAAAACACATTATATATATAAACGATATTTAATTTTTAACCAAACATTCGACTTTCCTAGAAAATTATGAAAAATTTATCATTTGATAATTTCGACGTACTAATTCCAAAAATTGATATTCATTTTAACTAAATAATTTTCTAAATATTTGAATATTTACTTTTCAAATTGAAATGCACATTTATTGAAAATTCTAGCGTTTTGACAAAAACAACTTTTAAACCTTAATAGAAGTTATAATTGTAATCATAAAAATTATATGACCAGTTATATTTAATAAAACTAATTTTAGTAATAAAATATTATTAAAATATTATTTAATTCCAAATACCATTAATTTTTCAAAAAATATTTAATAATTGAATATTAACTAACATTACTATTTCTTCTTTAAAAACAATTTACAAAATTACAATGATAAAATGAATGTATATTTTTTATTATATAAAAAAATAACACGCATAATCATATTGATAGTTTATTGTTAAATAAAACCTTGTAAAACTATAATAAGACAAATGGGTTAGGTGTGCAATGGTGAAAAACTCTTGGAGAGGTTCAAATAACATCACTCAGTTGATAATCTTTATTAACTTCCACTTATCCCATAGGTGGTTCCATTCAAGATTAAGGTGTTGATGCTCAGCTTGGTCTTGATCATGAGAAAAGACCAATGACACCACCTCCTTTGCGAGATGTTATAAATGGGATTTGTATGGAGAAATTCAATTGGATGAGGACATTTAATCTTTTGTCTGGGTAAATTAGATATGTTAAAGCCCTATATTTATACTAATAATGTGATCACTATTCAATGAATATATTATAAATAGACACAATTCATAATGGTATGTTAAAATCCAAAAACGTAAAACCAAGGAAGTTCATTTTTTTATAACCATTTTACATAATAATACATTTAATTAGTTAATTAGTAATTTTCATTTATAACATTTTGGGTTGTTCCACAATGTCTAGTAGCTATTATATTAAATAATAATATTTTAATAATATATCACTATTTAGTGAAACTCATTATTGCATACAATACAAGATATCGAGGAATGTTTCTCTTTCGTGTAACACAAGACAAGTCATTGTTTCATGTAGTTCAATCCTCTTTTGGTGTTAAATATAACATAATCCAAACATAGATCTTTTATAAATTGAATAAAATATATACTCAGTATAGAATGAATTGAATTCTATCAAAGGAACATGATTTTTTGTGTTACACAATCCAATTAGAGTATTATGTATACTACCAGCTAATACAATTTTGCTTATAGAACAAGCTAATCTTGGTGTAGTGTAAAATTCACGAAACGAATGAAATTAAAAATAATATATCTCATAAAATCTCAGGGCATTACACTCAACCATGAAATGAAACTTTACTAAAATCAAAATAATATTTTTTCAAGGTAGTTTTTCAAATCATTTTCAAAACAACGATCTAAAGAATCACCAATAACAGTGAAATCTTCTAAGAAAATATCCAATAAATTTTCAATTTAAACATAAAATATACTTACCATTCACCTCTAAAATGTACCTGGAGAATTATATAATCTAAATGTAAACATTTTATATGAAAAATTAACAAAAAGACATGTAAATGTTGTCTTTTACTGATCTTATAGACCAATAGGAACATGTAAGTAAACTAAAAATCCATCAAAAATGAAATAATGAATTCTCCCTACCAATATATTTAACATATTGAAAATGAAGGGGATAGAGAAATGAACTTTTTGAGGTATCTGGTTCAATTCTCTAAAATAAATGCTCACTCTGAAAATATTTTCTAATTATCATTGGGATTAACTCATTTTTTCATCCCTTACACTAGCAAGGCTAGTTTTTTAGCAAAAAAATGAAAGTGGCTAACCAAATTTGAATATAAAATGGGATAGATGATCCTATCATCCATGATTTTTATAGTATCATTATTCACAACCTCTATCAAGGTTGTATTAAACCACCTTTTGGGTTGTCTAATAGGTTTGGAATCTCCCTCATGAAAAAATCTATGTAAACATATTTTTGGCTTTATTCTTGGGATATCACCTAAGCACCACCCTATTTCCTAGGCATTCTCACTCAAAAGCTCAATAAAATATTTTTCTTGGGTTTTAGCATATTATTTCTAATTATCACTAGTAATTTCCTTCCCTTTCTAAGGTACCCATATGTCAAATCATTGGGGAGTGGTTTTAATTCTATTTCTGGGGGATGATCAAGGGATGAAATTAAAAAAAAATTCCCCAATATCAAATGTTAGAAATTCAAAACACATGAAACCATGTCATCATCCTAATTACTATATAAATCATTAATGAAATCAGATTTTACCCATTTATCTCACATAAAATCACAATCTCCAGTGTTTTGGGCATTCACCTGTTTATTAATGGAAATCATTTCTCCATATTCTATGTATTCATTGAACATACATGCTTCATCGATGGGTTTAGTATGAATCTCATGGGATAGTGGAAAGAGGGAGAGATCATCAGATGGGTGTCTCATGGATTCAAAAATGATGAAGTGGACAATACTACCTACAAATTCCATGTTGAGTGTACCTTCATGGACATTGAGGATGGTTTTTTCTATCTTCATGAAAGGACTCCCCAAAATTATGGCTGAGTGTTACAGGCTCTTATCTTCATCCATATTCAGCATATAGAAGTCATCAAGGAATATGAGATCAATTACTTTCACCAGTACATCCTCTATAACTCTATATGGGAAAACTGTGAATTTTCATGCAAGTTGGGCCACCACCCTTGTGGGCTTTTAGTATCCCATTATCAAAGAAGATTATATTGAGTGAGGTAATACATTAATTAAATGACTTAGATCTAAAAAATAATTAGAGTAATTTAACAAACCAATGGTTCATGTAATGGAAATTGTCCCTGGATCACGAAATTTGGTTGGAATTTTCATTATAATACAGGCTAAGACACACATTCCCATGAAGACATATTTTTTTTGTGTAATGATCTTTCAAAACATTTGTGTACCTTGGAATTTTTTTGACTACCTAAAGTAGTTCAATATTTGTAACACCCCGAGATTTTATGAAAAGTATTCTTTTTAATTAATGTCTTGTGTTAACATGCTGCACAAAAAGGAGCTTGCACAACACGCATCCCTGACTTGCCTTTCATTACACGCAATCGCGAACTTCCTCGATAGCGTGTGTAGTATGCAATACCGAGTTTCCCTAAACGAGATATTATTATAATATTATTATGAACTAGACATTATGAATAGTAATACCCACTTTTTGAAATTTTATAAATTTTATATTTTAAAATGGACTTCATTTTTTGGATTCGGAATATCGAAACTAGCTTAGGGTGAAATTTTGGTACTTTTCGGATAACTTTCATATTCTAATGAATTGTGAAATTTATAAAATTTTAATTAAAGACAAATTTTTTAATAAAAATAATTAATAGTGATACATTATTAATTTGAGTGGTTTTAAAGTATATTTAGAATAGATTTTTACAATTTAATACAATTTTGGTCATTGGATGTAATTTCACATTTAAACAAGACATAAACAAGTGTCAATCTTTTGATAGTTATTATCTCTCAAGATAACGCTATTTGTTTTGATGACGGGAAATAATTTTTAAATTAATTAATGCAACTGATATGTTTTGAATTTGGTAAAATATACATCATTTTTGAATTCATAATATCAAATATAGCTTAGGCCTAATTTTTGGTATTTTTCTGGAAACTTTCATTTTTTGATGAATAGTGAAACCACTAAGTGGTAGTTAAAAAAACTGAATTTTTCATAAAACATAATTTTACCACTTCTATGAGTGGAATTTCGAAAATCCGAGAGACACGGTTAATATCAAGGACTAAAATGTGGTTCAATGAGAAGAAAATAATTTTTGGTGAATAGTAACTTTTTACTTTTTTTACCACGGTTAAAAGTAAATATGGTAATTAAGGGTAAAAATGATATTATTATTACCCTAAAACATGTCCTAATTCTATTGGATAAGTGTAATTCGACCAAAAACAACCTTAGGAATCAAATATTACCATTTAATCCCACTTGGATTAGATTAGGACATTTATTATTAATTTATTTAAAGAAGGGTTAAAATAGTTAAAATCAATGTTTAATAAGTAAATAATTTTTAATATAGAGTTATACATAAGATAAATTCGACTATAAATATTCATTATAAAGATAAAAATATTTCCTACATAATGGTATTTTATTTGTAATTTTTAGACATTAAATAATTTAATTTATTTATGACACAAAAATGATGCAGTAATTATCTTATTAATGAAATATTGACATAATTGATGTTATAAATACCCACGTAAATGTAATTTGAGACTTTTTATGAATTCCACTAATTTTATAGGTTAATATGACATTTTAGTATTTATTTAAATAACTTTTTTGGAACTAATAATTCTGTTATGATTTTCATAAAAATCAATTACTAAATAGTGTCAAAATTGTCATCGAATAGTTTTTAAAACAAATATTATATTATTTATTGTTATTTTATTCCTAAAAATCTAAGGCTATGCCAAATGACTTAGATAAGGTTATATATATTAATAATAAAAACCTTGGGGTTCGTTTGTCTTGATATAGTAAGTTTATTAACCTTATAGTGTAAGAAAACAAGAAGACACGGTAAAAGTAAAATTATTTAACTTAATGTTAAATCTAAATGATAAGGTTCAAATAGGAACCTAAACTTGTATAAATTCTATTGGATGAGAGTATTTCGACCCATCCCTACCTTAGTTTCTAAATAAATCAATTTAGAGCTATTTAAAACCGAATTTGGCTTTATAATAAAATAATATATTTTGTTATTCCAAAGGTGCCCCTCTCCTCCCTTATAAAACGGCACCCCCTCCCTCTCTTCCTCACACCACTTTGAGCCTTCAATCTCGGCCAAACCCTGAAAAATTATCTTCTACACTTCCCTAGAAACATTCTAGAGGTTCTGGTCTTCCTCAAAGACCAATTTTAGTGCCCTAAAAGGAGATCTCAAAGAGGCGCTTCAAAGAAGAGGTAATGTCCGTTACCGATTCTTTCAACTTTATTTCATCTTCCACTTCTTCTTCTTAGGTTGTTTCATTATGAAGTAATAACATCAGTATAACTAATATACTGATATGTTATTATAATTATGAAACAACCCTATTTCACCATCTATCCATCCTACGGAAAACGAAATCACCGCGCGTGCGTACGTACGGAATACCGTCTCCACGCCGTGGTGAAATCTATTTTCCACCACCACCTTACTTGGATGGGTATAATGGTGTAAATAATAACTATATATGATTGATTTAAAGTGATATTTATTCTAAAATAGTATACATACACTCCAATACAGTCCCACGATCATGAGAACGATATCATCACTCGTGCGTACATACGGACTACCGTCTCCACGACGCGATGAGATTCAGTCTCCACGTTAACCATTCATGAGTGATTATAAAGTATATATAATAAGTAATATTGAAATATATGACATAATAATGATACTGTATTTATGTGTATATATATGTATGTCATCTACTTAATTCCATTCAACTCAATAAGGAAACGAAAACAGCATTCATGCGTACGTACGGCCTACCGTCTCCATGAACGGTGTATTTCCTTCCATTTACTGATCTATTATATATATGTATATTATGAATATATATTATATATAAATCATTTTTTACATTCCAAATTTAAGTAATAATGATCTAAGTAATCATATGAATAATTACAAGTTAAAACACGAACGACAAATGAGACGATTTTACCCAAAACGCTCTTTAACATGGAATTTACAAAAGAACGGGTAATATAAAGTCATAAGTGAACCATATATGATATCATAACAATGAGTATGATTCTAGAATAAGTAAATGACATTATTTAAATCATTATACAGGAGGTTCGGACACATACGAAGCAAATCAGACCTAAGGTAAGGGAAAATATCACAATCTCATTTTATCCGAGATTGTTTATACGTTGGTATTTGCTAGGGTGTATTTTATTATCCACATCCATGTTTCCTCAATATGTAATATTGTTTCCAACCACCTACAATTATTTAAATCCAACTTTACCCTTCGGTGAGTTTTTAGTAAAAGATATTAAAGGAATATTTTGTCGTTTTTCGTACGAGGTACTTTTTGACTTTTCCGACAAAAGTACGAGAAGAATGTTTTTTTAACTTATACAGCATAAATGGATTTTTAAAATATTATTTACAAGAAGATTCCTTTACAAGTTTTCAAGTTTATTTTTAATCAACTTCTTTTAGTTTAAAATTGTATGACATGTTAAGAAAGGAAAAATGTTTTTGATGTAGAAAGGATATTTTCCTCAAGAATGGAGTACAAGAGTTTTATCAAAATTATTTTCCATCTAAAATAATATAGGGTTCTGTTTCTATCTCTATTATTACATGGATTTGATTATGTTGTGATGGAAATATTTTTATGAATTCCTTTATCTTATATGAATTGTTTTATGATGTCATGATGTTTAAGAATCCCATTTTTATTACATGGGTTATGAAATGATGTATGATTTATGATTTTGTGGCACACATATGAATGGTATCATTATGAGATTGGTGGGACCTATATCTCCCTCCAATTCATTGGGTAATGATTTTATATCTCATGAGATATACATGTCTGGAACGGTAGGTTATACCGGTTCAGTGAAACAGGACTGAAACGAGGAGTAAACTCAGTTCAGAAAGGGACTTTGTCCACTAAGATAGTCTTGGCAATGAGTCTTGACTAATAAGAAATGATTCTCTATGATTATGTGTGTATGCCACAATGTTTCATGTTTTAAGTTATGATTATTGGGATTACATTTCACTACAATGATTTATCTCATGTTATGAAATTATGATCTCTTTTGCAGGTTAAGATTTCCAAAAGATATGTTCTTATAAATATGACATGATTGATATTTCTTTTGTTTACCCTTACTGAGCATTTGAGCTCACCCTTTTATGTTTTCTTTTCCCCAGGATATAAAGAAAGGATCTAGGTTTAAAAAAAAGAAGATCTTTATGGGAGATGTTGAATATCTTTCACCACGATTAGAAGATTATATTCCGAGTTTCCAAAGACACTAAACTATTACGGTCCTTGTGTGTGTGTTTTTTTTATGTACTAAGTATTCCGAAAAAGTAATGTAATGTCTATGTACGTCAAGCTTCAGGTCTCTACATTTGGTATCAGAGGAAAGGTTTAGTCAACCTTTAGAAACTAGGATGCGAGAACTTTAGTGAGATCCCAAAAGATATTTCTAAGGTATGTCTAGGGATGTCCCTAAGGTTAAGTATAAGTATAGGTTATAGTCCTAGAATTGCGCTAACGATCTTATAATTAAACCTAAGATGTAAGATATTGAAGTTACTCCCCCTTTATTATGTTGTTTTCCCTAGCATGATTTTTGCCTCTCACACTATTCTTTTTGGGTTTTAGACGATGGCTGGAACCCGAAGGAACCATGTTGATCAATGCAATGGACAATGCAATGATTCTCCTCCTAAACAAACAAATGTTATGGCAGATGGAGTGAAAAATCTTATTGTTATACTTACACAAGATATGAATCAATCTGTACTTCCAAATGAGCATAGAATGGAACAATATTCTGTTGAGTTCTTCATGAGGCAACGTCCACCTTCTTTCAGTGGGTCTTCTGATCCACTTGTTGCTGAACAATGGATTAGTACCACTGAAAAGATATTTTCAGTTCTTCAATGTTCTGAACATGATAAAGTTATCTTAGCAGTATATTGTTTGGAAGGTGAAGCTGATCAATGGTGGAATCTTATCAAAAATACGAGGCAAAGAGATGAAATTGAGTCCATGGAATCGGACGAGTTCAAGAACTTATTTTTCAATAAGTACTTCCCTCGTATTCATCAAACAAAGATGGAGAAGGAGTTTCTTGAACTAAAGCAAAAGGATGATGAATCTGTTGGTATATACGAAGAGAATTTTACAAGGCTTGAAAGGTATGCATCTGGATTTATCATCCAACCTGAAAGTAAAGATGATTGATTCTTCAGTGGCTTAAAACCAAATCTTCGAAGGGAATTAGCTATAAGAGACTTCATTAGCTATGAAGAAATTGTGTGTTGTGCTATCAAGGTAGAATTGGATGTTGGTGTTACTTATCAATCTAGTAGTTTTGACAAGAAATAGAAGATGGAGTTCAAGGAGAAATCTCAGAATAATGGTGAAAAGAAGATGAATGTTTCTTTATGCTCAAAGTGTGGAAAGAAGCATGGTGGAGATTGTCTTAAAGGGACTAGAAAATGTTTTAAGTGTGGAAAAGAAGGTCATCGAGCAGCTGAGTGTTGAAGTAATGGAAAAAGGTTTTCTAATGATGTGAATAAAGAAAATACTACAGAGAACACACCACCAACACTTCAATTCTTCAAGTTCAAGGAAATGGGGCATTATGCTAATAAATGCCCTAATCCAAGGGTTAGTGATGATCGACATGAGCAACCACTTAAGGAAAAGGACAAAGGGAAGTCACATGCGATCACCATTGGCGATGTTGAATATGACTATGATTTGGTGGAATGATTAAGTGTTTATGTAATGGGATTCCAAAATAATGTTGTATACAGTATCGTGGAATATTGGAATATTTATGATTAGTCTATTGTGGTTTTCAATAATTTTATGGTACCGGTAACCATGGAAAGTGATTGAGATATTTTTAGAAAAATGATGATATGCACATAATGAAGGGAAAACGAGAAAATGAAATATTTGACAGTATTCATGAGCTCATATAAGGACTAAGTGATATCATGGTTTGAGTATATAGAATTTTGAGGATTTTGGTATGTGGAAAGTGTTAACTTTTAACTGCATTCATGTTTTCACTAAGGTTCAATGGGTATTCAAGATAATACATGATTAAGGCCTTTGAATGTTTGGAATGTGACCAACAAGACATATCTTATGATATATGGGGATCAACGATGGTATTAAATCTCTGGTAATCGTTTTCACTATATTATGAGAGTGGACTGCAGTATTATGGATAAGCCTAAAGATTGGAAATGATTATACTGGACATAAGTTAGTATTGTTTAAGGATAGAACTTTTTTCGATATTATTGATGGGATGTTATAGTAATGTAGTTTTAGAAAAAGGACAACCTGCAGGACGAGCGACAGCCCATCGCGTCGGACAAGGCTGTGGGAATCGAACCCACAACTGAAGTGCGACTGGCCTTTATCACCTACCATTGGCCTATAGGAAGTCCCTGTTTAGTAGATACTAGTTTTATTATATTAAGAAGTATGATATATGAAGTATAAGTCCATTTTAGGAACCATATATGATTAATCTCACTATAGATCGACTTATGTATATTTAATAACTTTTGCTAACCTTTTGTTTGAGACAGATGGAATGACTCATCATTCTGTCACATGATCTGATAACACATCACGAATAACAAATTCAACATCATTTCTTTAAGAAATGAAGTGTAAATTGTTCAAGGCACGAACAACAATGAAATTGTACCAAAATAAAGTATGTATTTATTCTAAATCAAATTCTTCAACTTTAGGGAAATGATCTTGAAAACCAAAAATTTTGTCCTAGTGCCCTTATATCCGATAAATCAGATTGTACCTTAGATCATCACAAATTTATGGCTTTGTGATTGATGGCTTTTTCATATCCATGTTCTCTACCACTCTCCGTCAGAACTTGATGGTTAGATTTTTCTTCCATATCCATATTTTCACCTATGTTCTCCTACGTGGAAACCCAGTGATGAGTTAATTTGGGTAACCATTACATTTCAGACTTTAGTTTTTAAAGCCAAGTATTGGTATTCCTTTTTACGATGTGGGTTTCTATTAAAGAAACTTTCGAGTAGTAAACCATTTATAACTTCGATGAATTTCGAGGGTGAAATTCATTTTAAGGGGGGTAGAATGTAACACCCTGAGATTTTATGAAAAGTATTCTTTTTAATTAACGTCTTGTGTTAAAACGCTGCACCAAAAGGAGCTTGCACAACATGCATCCCTGACTTGCCTTGCATTACATGAAATCATGAACTTCCTCGATAGTGTGTGTAGTACGCACTACCGAGTTTCCCTAAACGAGATATTATTATAATATTATTATGAACTAGCCGTTATGAATAGTAATACCCACTTTTTGAAATTTTATAAATTTTATATTTCAAAATGGACTTCATTTTTTAGATTCAGAATATCGAAACTAGCTTAAGGTGAAATTTTGGTACTTTTCGGATAACTTTCATATTCTAATGAATAGTGAAAATTATTAAATTTTAATTAAAGACAACTTTTTTAATCAAAATAATTAATAGAGATAAATTATTAATTTGAGTGGTTTTAAATTATATTTAGAATATATTTTTACAATTTAATACAATTTTGGTCATTGGATGTAATTTCACATTTAAACAAGACATAAACAAGTGTCAATCTTTTGATAGTTATTATCTCTTAAGAACACGCTATTTGTTTTGACAACGGGAACAAATTTTTAAATTAATTAATGCAACTGATATGTTTTGAATTTGGTAAAATAGAAATAATTTTTGAATTTATAATATCAAATATAGCTTAGGCCTAATTTTTTGTATTTTTCTGGAAACTTTCATTTTTTGATGAATAGTGAAACCACTAAGTGGTAGTTAAAAAAACTGAATTTTTCATAAAACATAATTTTACCGCTTCTGTGAGTGGAATTTCGAAAATCCGAGAGACACGGTTAATATCAAGGACTAAAATGTGGTTCAATGAGATGAAAATATTTTTTGGTGAATAGTAACTTTTTACTTTTTTTTACCACAGTTAAAAGTAAATAGGGTAATTAAGGGTAAAAATGATATTATTATTACCCTAACACATGTCCTAATTCTATTGGATAAGTTTAATTCGACCAAAAACAAACTTAGGAATAAAATATGACCATATAAGTTCACATGGATTAGATTAAGACATTTATTATTAATTTATTTAAAGAAGGGTTAAAATAGTTAAAATCAATGTTTAATAAGTAAATAATTTTTAATATAGGGTTATACATAAGATAAATTCGACTATAAATATTAATTAGAAAGATAAAAATATTTCCTACATAATGGTATTTTATATGTAATTTTTAGACATTAAATAATGTAATTTATTTATGACACAAAGATGATGCAATAATTATCTTATTAATGAAATATTGACAGAATTGATGTTATAAATACCCAAATAAATGTAATTTGAGACTTTTTATGAATACCACTAATTTTATAGGTTAATATGACATGTTAGTATTGATTTAAATAACTTTTTTCGAACTAATCATTCTGTTATGATTTTCAGAAAAATCAATTACTAAATAGTGTCAAAATTGACATAAAATAGTTTTTTAAAAAAATATTATATTATTAATTGTTATTTTATTCATACAAATCTAAGGATAGGCCAAATGACTTAGATAAGGTTATATATATTAATAATAAACAACTTGGGGTTCGTTTGTCTTGATATAATAAGTTTATTAACCTTATAGTGTAAGAAAACAAGAAGACACGGTAAAAGTAAAATTATTTAACTTAATGTTAAATCTAAATGATAAGGTTCAAATAGGAACCTAAACATGTCTAAATTCTATTGGATGAGAGTATTTCGACCCATACCCACCTTAGCTTCGAATTAAATCAATTTGGAGCTATTTAAAACCGAATTTGGCTTTATAATAAAATAATATTTTCTGTTATTCCAAAGGTGCCCCTCTCCTCCCTTATAAAAGGGCACCCCCTCCCTCTCTTCCTCACACCACCTTGAGCCTTCAAGCTCGGCCAACCTCTGAAAAATTCTCTTCTCCACTTCCATAGAAACATCCTATAGGTTCTGGTCTTTATCAAAGACCAATTTTATTTCCCTAAAAGATATCTCAAAGAGGCGCTTCAAAGAAGAGGTAATGTTCGTTACCGATTCTTTCAACTTTATTTCTTCTTCCACTTCTTATTCTTAGGTAGTTTTATTCTGAAGTAATAACATAATTATCACTCATATACTGATATGTTATTATAAGTATGAAACAACCCTATTTCACCATCTATCCATCCTACGGAAAACGAAATCACCGCGCGTGCGTACGTACGGAATACCGTCTCCACGCCGTGGTGAAATCTATTTTTCACCACCACCTTACTTGGATGGGTATAATGGTGTAAATAATAACTATATATGATTACTTTAAAGTTATATTTATTCTAAAATAGTATAAATACACTCCAATACAGTCCCACGATCATGAGAACGATATCATCGCTCGTGCGTACGTATGGACTACCGTCTCCACGACGCGATGAGATTCATTCTCCACGTTAACCATTCATGAATGATTATAAAGTATATATAATAAGTAATCTTGAAATATATTACAAAATAATGATACTGGATTTATGTGTATATATATGTATGTCATCTACTTAATTACATTCAACTCAATAAGGAAACGAAAACAGCGTTCATGCGTACGTACGGCCTACCGTCTCCATGAACGGTGTATTTCTTTCCATTTACTGATCTATTATATATATGTATATTTTGAATATATATTATATATAAATCATGTTTTACATTCCAAATTTAAGTAATCATGATCTAAGTAATCATATGAATAATTACAAGTTAAAACACGAACGACAAATGAGACGATTTTACCCAAAACGCTCTTTAACATGGAATTTACAAAAGAACGGGTAATATAAAGACATAACTGAACCATATATGATATCATAACAATGAATATGATTCTGGAATAAGTAAATTACATTATTTAAATCATTATACATGAGGTTTGGACACATACGAAGCAAATCAGACCTAAGGAAAGGGAAAATATCACAATCTCATTTTATCCGAGATTGTTTATATGTTGGTATTTACTGGGGTGTATTTTATCGTCCACATCCATGTTTCCTCAATATTTAATATTGTTTCCATCCACCTACAATTTTTTAAATCCAATTTTACCCTTCGGTGAGTTTCTAGTAAAAGATATGAAAGGAATCTTTTGTCGTTTTTCGTACGAGGTACTTTTTGACTTTTCCGACAAAAGTACGAGAAGAATGGTTTTTTTAACTTATACGACATAAATGGATTTTTAAAACATTATTTACATTAATATTCCTTTACAAGTTTTCAAGTTTATTTTTAATCAACTTCTTTTAGTTTAAAATTGTATGACATGTTCAGAAAGGGAAAAAAATTTTGATGTAGAAAGGATATTTTCCTCAAGAATTCAGTACAAGAGTTTTATCAAAATTATTTTCCATCTAAGATAATATAGGGTTATGTTTCTATCCCTATTATTTCATGGATTTGACTATGTTGTGATGGAAATATTTTTGTGAGTTCCTTTACCTTATATGAATTGTTTTATGATGTCATGGTGTTTAAGAATCCCATTTTTATTACATGGGTTATGAAATGATGTATGATTTATGATTTTGTGGCACACATATGAATGGTATCATTATGAGATGGGTGGTACCTATATCTCCCTCCAATGCATTGGGTAAAGATTTTATATCTCATGAGATATACATGGCTAGAACGGTAGGTTATACCGGTTCAGTGAAACAGGACTGAAACGAGGAGTGAACTCGGTTCAGAAAGGGACTTTGTCCACTAAGATAGTCTTGGCAATGAGTCTTGACTAATAAGAAATGATTCTATATGATTATGTGAGTATGCCACAAAGTTTCATGTTTTAAGTTATGATTATTGGGATTACATTTCACTACTATGATTTATCCCATGTTATGAAATTATGATCTCTTTTGCAGGTTAAGATTTCCAAAAGATATGTTCTTATGAATATGACGTGATTGATATTTCTTTTGTTTACCCTTACTAAGAATTTGAGCTCACCCTTTTATGTTTTCTTTTCCCCAGGATATAAAGAAAGGATTATGTTTAAAAAAAAGAAGATCTTTATGGGAGATGTTGAAGATCTTTTCACCTCAATTAGAAGATTATATTCCGAGTTTCCAAAGACACTAAACTATTACGGTCCTTGTGTGTGTGTTTTTGTTATGTACTAATTATTCCGCAAAAGTAATGTAATGTCTATATACGTCAAGCTTCGGGTCTCTACAATATTGATCTCCAATTCTGAAAGGTATCTATAATTTTTTTTTGATGCATTTATTCATGTAAAACTGATTCAATAATAATTGATTGAAATGGGGGGGAGTTTTTTTATATATTTTTTGACTTTTTATTTAATGTTTTTCTGTTAATCTGTATCCATTCCTTCACATTCAATACCTTTTCTTATTCATGGTGGATTTTCAATGGATTTTCATAACATTCAACATCATTATCCCTTAGAAATTGTGGTATTGATTCGAGTTTGTGGTTTGATAGTGGTGGGAGTTCTTTAACTCTGGTTGTTATTATTGCATTAATATTCTCATTAGTATTTGGGATTTCTTGTAAAAGGAGTTTTCTTGGGGTTTTTGGATATTATTTCAACAAGACGCCCCATCACGTCTTCCAAATTATCAAACTAATTCACTAGGACCACATACTTGGATTTTAGTTCTTCCAAATATGATTGTGTGCTAGAGGATGGTTTCTCATGTGTATTTAATTACAATGGTGGTTGATGAAAGTATTTCTGTTGTTGGAATGGTTTTTTATAGGATTTTTGGAATAGAGGGGGGTTCTAGAATTATTATTGCTGGTCAAGAGGTTGACTAGGGAACTGGATAGGATTGAATGATATCATCTTGTTTTGTAGTTTTATATATCCTTGATGGGATTGAGGTTTATGAGGTTGATTCCTCTAGAATTATCTTGGTTGGAAGGCTCTAACAAAATATTCATTCCCTTGTATCCCAGGACATTGGTTACTATAATTTCTCCCAGAATAACATAAACTCCAGACCTGAGTTGAAGTTTTCTGTCCATTTTCTTGAGTTACAACAATTTTCCAGACTAACCATGTGTGGTCATCAACATTGGATTCAATCAATGTAGATTAATCATATTTTTTTAACTCATGTACCCCCTAGTTCCCATACCTATTATTCCAAATTGTTGCATGCTTTCCACAATCTACTCAATTGGACCTCAAACATCAGCTGGTGACTTATCAATCAGAGCTCCTCTAGATGACGCATCTAGAATATTTTGACCATTGTCAAGATTTCCTTGGTAGAAGAACACAAGGAATTGGTTTTCCTCTATTTATCGATGCAGGAAGTAAGAAAATGCTTTTTGAAATTCTCCTAGTACTCATAGAGTGTATCTCCAATTGAATTTTATATGACACAAATATTTTTATTTATTGGAGTGATTCTAGTTGTGAGAAAGTATCTATGAATGAATATTCTTTTTACGTACTCAGAGTCTCTAATCTCCCGAGGTTTTATGTTGTACATCATTCCTGTAGCTTCTCCTTCAAGTGACAAGTGGAATTCCATCCATTGAAATTGTGCATCAGGTGCTCCACTTGGATTGATGCTTGAGAAATAGAAGATGTATTCTCGCATATGCTGATTGGGTCTACATCTACATGACCATAATATTTTGTAAATATAAGAATCATATGGACAAAAAATTCAAAATCAATTGGGGAAGTAGGTGTAATGAGTTAGATAATTTCAATAGTGAATTTTGGGGCGCATAGATGACGCTTTTTATGGTTGGGATTATCAGCCATGATTTCATTTTCAGAGTGAACACATAGAGTGTCACATGATTCATAGAGTATTAGTTACTAAATATAGGATTGATTTTTTTCATATTTTTTTAGTGTTAATTCAATTTCAAGATAAAATTTATTTAAAAAGTTTGTTGAACTATAAATCATTCAATTTTGAAAAATCACTTCTTCTTTTTTAATTAGAACTACCTACATGGTGGAGACTTCGTGATTAAAGAACCCATATCAATAGGCATCGAATTTTTTTAATATTCTGTCATTATAGTCTGGTGATTAACCCTAGAAAATCTCATGAACAGGAATGCACACAAAATAGTTTTTTACATTTAAAATGGGGAGAAAATATTGTTTCAATAATAAAATGATTTAAATGAAATTTGAAATTAAAATATTGAAAACAATGATATTATAAGGGTTATTAGGTTGGGATAGGTTTTCTAATTTTAATGTTATACTTGTTCAAATTAATTAAAACCTCTTCTTCTAAGTTTATTAATGTGAGATTCCATATTCATTTTCTATCACTTCCTTGGGGAAATTTTGATGGTGAGAGAAAACAATACCACTATCTCAATTTGGTCTACTATCCTTAAATTCTAAAAATAGTCTCAATGGATATCCTAAATTTTATTGGGATATACATGATTAGTTCTTGTTTATAACAAAAAATCAAGAACATCCACTACCCCTTGTACACGTACTGATGATCAGTGAGTACTTCACCACTAATCCATGGTCTATTACATCATATTTAAACAAGAAATATATTGAGGGAGATAAAGATCATTTTCTGAAGATAAAATCAATAAAAAAATAAATTTTCTATAATTATCACACTTTATAATAAAATTTTCTATATGAAATTGCATCCAAAATTTTAGATGAAGTAAATTTCATTCAAGTATTTCCAAGAACATGAGTATTACAAAATATAAATCCAACCCTTACCCAGTCACTCAAAATGTTAACCCCACAATGGTAAGTGTAATCTAGATTAAATGGAAAAGTAGTAATTATAAATCTAAGGAAAATAAAATAAATAAAAGAGAAAATTATGAAATGTTATCACCTTGGTGTCCTAAAAAGAATGTGATTGAATGAGATGCTTTGAGAGGGAGGAAATCCCCTCTTTTTATATGTATAATTTTTTTCAAAATATTTAACATGATTTATCGCTAATAAATGTCCTATACATGCATTTCACCCCCACTATAATGTTAGTTACAAGTATTTTGGCCATCTCCCATAGAAAATTCATCATATTTGGACAAGTATTCCCGAAGTTATAACCATTTTACACAATCATATTATTTTATCTTGTCAAACTCTTCAAATAGTAAACCTCTAGATTAAAATGCCTTAATGACCATGAAAACGTCCATTTCAAATATCCTAGCCTTCATGAATGATGTTTCAAAACTCCTTTCCCATAACCCAATGAATTTCCTAGTAACTGGACCCACCATGAACAAGTAAGGGACCCAATAAAAAAATAGTCAGATCTGTAAACAAGTTTTCTGGTCCAATGTGTAAATTCTTATGAGATTTCATATGGTTGATTCAGAATTTTTTCAAGAAAGATGTAATGAAGACCTTGATTTTTTATAATCATAAAATGAAATAAATAATCAATTTATATTCATATAGAAAATTTGATGGATGAAATATATAAATAATTTGAAACTATAGAAAATAAAAAATGGGAAATATTTATTATTATGCTCCAAATACCTCTAATATCATAAACTGTGTCCATATATCTTAAATATAAACATTTTTGGGTTTTAAAATAAGTAAATTCATTGTAAATTTACTGAATAAAATTTATCTATCATTAGTTTTATTCACAACTATCTATATAAATTATAAGAAATACTTACCACTTAAAATAATAATATTAATGGTATATTATTATTCAATATAACTCGGCCTTCTATGAAATATAATATTTAGAAAAAACATAGTGTTTCATGAAAAGTATTATATTATATGTAGTCTCTAGTTTAAGGTAAAATTACTATTTAATCCATAAATAATTTCAATATGAAAAATAAATAATCTATCAGTACATGGGATGTTACATCCTTCCCATATTTTGGAAATTGTATCCATGAAATTTTATTCACTTTTTAAAAAACATAGGATATTTTTCCTCATATAATTTTCGGATTTTATTATTTCCTCTTCTTATATACGGGTTTTCAATAAAATATTATGGTAATTACTCACATAATTCTATGAATATTTCTCTCAATGGTCTAGAACCTAAACTAGTTGTTCCTCACAAGACAGATTATCTTCAATTTAAACTACATAGGGGCTCAAAAGAAGATATGAATCTGGTAAATATTATTTAACATTGAATCATTTAATACATTTTGTACATGGGATAAATATAGTTGTAAATCCACTTGGTATGGAACTTATCCAAATTTCTCTATGATATCATATGGTATAATGAACTGCCAACTCAGCTTTACCTTCCTAAAAAAATAATCACAATTTTCCATGGATATTCTTTAAGAAATACATGATCACCTACCTCAAAATAAAGATTGTTCCTCTAATAATCTGCAAATCTTTTTCTACATGATATGATATACCCTCAGGTTTCACTAAATCAGCTAAAATTTATCATTCATTTCATCTTCCAAATATTGTACAATCAACAACCTTTATCCTACATCATCACCAAAAGCTAGTGTCTAGAACCCCATTCCATATAATTCCTCATATGGTACAATCTTTAAATAGGAATGAAAATTTTTTTCATTTGAAAACTCATCCAAATAAATATGTTGATCCCAACTTCCCTAATATTCCATTAAAAAGGAAATAATCATATCTTTCATGGTCTGAATCATCCTCTTAAATTTTCCATCATATTGAGGATTTAAGGATATAAAAAATATATTTTTATAGTGACCCATGCCTTTTTCACATAACATTGCATGTTTCTAATCATAATTATACATCAGAGTGCAAGACAAGGATCGCTAAGTCTAGTTTCCCGAAAGACTAGGTACATATAACATAAAACATAAAACATGGGGCTAAAAACAATTCCTTATTTAATCTCCATAACGATCTCCAAACTTCCTTTAAGCCCTTACATCTGCATAGGGTACCCTGGGGAACAAATGAACAAAGGGATGTGGTGAAAATCCTAGTAAGGGAATGAAGATTAGGGTATGTCTTAAGAACATGTGTTAGGAGGCATGACATAATGATATCCAAAGAATGGAACATATTAAATTTTATCATATATGCCTGAAATCATATAATCATGGAATCATATAAATTTGTCAGAATCATTAATCATTTCATTAGTATGTGTAAGAACACAGACCATCCTTCTAGGTATGTTTTTCATTTCTAGTCATTTTTGAGAGAATAGGTTTTTCTGGAGGTTGTTCAGGGGAGAACGGTTGGTGCATGGTCTAAGCAAACCATGTGCACATCCCAATAAACCATGCACCAATGACAGTAGTCTTCGCACGGGCTATGCATGGTTTTTCAAACCGTTCAGGCAAGCAGTGCGAAGTCCCTGGATGAGATAGTAGCAACTGCATGGTTGGTGCAGGATTTGCCAAAACGTGCAGGGTAACATGCGGCCACTGGAAGTTAGGGTTTTTAAGTCCCAGGACACTCAGGATTTTCCATTCCTCCCCCTTTTCTCCTCCCACTCATGTCTCACATGGTAGTTGCAATTTTTAGAGGTTGGGGAGCTCCTTGGCTCATTTTGGAGGAAAATTGAAGGGGTTTCTTATAGGATCGAAGGTGGTTCTCCTCGGGTAAGTCCCTCTTTTGGTTCTTTGAGGTTTTGGTTAGGGTTTTCCCACTTCCTCCATTAGTTCCCTAGATCTACAAGGGTTTCATGTAGATCTAGGGTCTTTTTGACTTTGTGTGTTAAAGGATGACCTTGTTGATGTTAGGAAAGGGTTTTGAGGTGGTTTCGAGGAGGCGTCCACCCGGTTTGGAATGTGTTTGGGTGAAGAGGTCGATTTCTCCAAACCCAAAGAGGTAGGTGGTCTGTGAATTTCAGTTTAATGTATTTGATTTGAATGTTCCAATCACTAATACCCATTAATGGGGTGTTCTGTATTTACCATTTTTAACCCTGTAATTGCATGATTTGCTGGTGTGTGTGAGTAGAGGTTATTTATATGTGAATGGGTTGATTGCTATGCTTTGGAGGTGTTTCCCATGAATGTTCTTCTTGTGATCTTTTGGTTCTTCTTAGCCTGTTAGGCTGTATTTCTTGTTTCCCATGCTTAGTATTGTAGGATGGTGTGACTATTTTTCAGTTATGCTATTGTACATTAGAATGCTAACGAAGTAGTTCATTAGGATTACCTTGGCCTTTGCGCGCTGCTAAACTTGGTTGACTTACACAAGGCCATGAGAACCTAGTGTATAAACCATAGGGAGAATTGAAGTAGAGGGATTCTACAGTGTGTCTTTATAATTATACGATGTGAGACCATAGTGGGAATTGACATTGAGTTCTTCCCCAGAGTGTATATAGTTCCTCTACGTGGGCCACAAGGGGAATTGACGTTGACTGCTTCCTCAGAGTGCCTTTAGTGCGATACGATACTATATTTGGAATTGACGGTGAGTGCTTTCCTAGAGAGTCTATTCTTAAGCTGAACAAGATGGGTTTGACTGAGTGCACTACCCAGAGGGTTTCTTGGAATTGATAGGTAGGACCATAGAGGATAGGTTGTGGGCACTTCCTATAGGGTTACCTATTTTTTAGCTTCTTACCTGTATATATTAGGTAGGACTAGAGGGGATAGGTTGTGAGTACTTCTCAGATGGTTACATGTTGTAATTATCTACTATGTTTAGTTGTTTCTTGATATCTGAAACTGTGGATTGTTACTCCTGAGTACTTTCTTTTTTACTGCTTTCTTCACTTTTACCTGCCATTTATTCACTGATTCTGAGGCACATATCATGTGGTTTTTGCCTACTGGGATTCATCTCACACCCTATTTGGGCCATGATTTTGGGCCCAAAATGATTATATTGTTATAGGTATAGACAACAGAAACCACCCTTCTAGTTCAGGTACTTGATTTGTTATGGTGCTGGAAAGCATGGGACCAAGCTTAGGCTTGTGATGTTGAGGGGATGTTTATCTGTTTCTTTGGTACATTGGGTTAGTTCTAGTTTTATTCAGCCTTGTGACTTATTTGGCTGCTTTCCTAGACATATATTTATCATGCATCAATACTATATATATGTGCTCCAGTAGTTTCATTATCATTCATCCGATGTTACTTTTGTTTGGTGTTATTACTGCTTCCACTATTGTATATTTGTTTCTCTTCCGTTGTCTTACTCTACCAATGATGGAATAGTTTCCCCACTATCACACCCAAGGCCCTCACTACTAGTCAGTAGTCTCTGGCATTCGGAAAATGCACATGAGGCCATGTGACTAACCGGGTATGGGTTGCCTCTAGGGGGATTCCGAAACCCGGATGTTACAAAGTGGTATCAAAGGATTATTTTATCTTGACTTACTATTTGGAGCCTTTATACAGGGATAGGAAGGAATATGTACTTGGTAATAAGCTGTGCTCAGGAGTAGCTAACCCATGTATAGGGAAAAGCCAATTTACCTCATTATTGAATGTTTTCTGTTTTGAAATTTACAGTTGATTTGATTTTAATATTGGGTGATTCTCATGTTTTGTGTAGTCACCTTTGATGTTATTGAGGTTCTATTTCTGTCACAACCTGATGAGATGAGGGTATTCCATCTCATTCATCATATAGGCACTTGATAGAAATCACATGCCATGCATTCCTTCCAAGCCATCTAGGATGCATTAGAGATTTCATGTTGTTGTGATAGATGTTGTGTAGAATATGCATGATGATGTGATAGATTACTTGACAGAAATACCTGCTGTTTGATAGGGAATTGTGTGTTATTTTTTGTTGAATGACTACCAAACATTGGTTCTTGAGATGTTATGGGCCCTCATGAACCAGAATCTGGTGGACCATTTCACTTTTATTATTTTTTATAACAACTGTAAGATGACAAGATTTGATTCGTAAGGAGTATGGGCCCTCACTGATCAGAATTTGGAACATTCAGTGTTTGTTTCAGTATTTCTCTGGGTTCCAGAGTAGTTTCTGAGGCCTACTGTCCAGAAACCCCTATAATGCATGCCTTGTAGTTTGTACTACACGACATGTATTCTTCTGTTCAGGAAGAAACAATCTATCTTAAGTACACGTCGTGTACTCTCTATACACGCCATGTACTCTTGTGTTTCAGTACCTGTTAATCTTGATCTGAGGTGTGCATTTGACCTTGTAGAGTCATGCCACCAAGATGGCCTCTGGTTCTACTCCATCCATAAGGCAGTAATTAGACACTGGATATAGCTGATCAGGGACTTCCTGCACATCCTCCTGCTAATCTAGTCTTGGCACCAGTAGTTTTACCTGACCCAGGTGTTGATTCATAGTTCAGGTAAGGATTTATGAGGATGATGCAGACCTTTCAGGGAGCATCACCTCCAACCCTGTTGATGGAATATTTGACGTGGTTCTTTCAGCAGTAGCACCCTGCCACTTTCATAGGGGATGGGGGACCTCAGGCTGCAGATACATGGATAAAATCCATGATAACAATCTTCGAGAATCTAGAGACACCTCCAGAGAGAAGTGTCAAGCTCTCTACCTATATGTTTCGAGTCTCCGCTAAGAGGTGGTGGGATGTGATATCACAGGAGGGATTCCAGCAGGTTATGGCGTGGGATGCGTTCCAACACATCTTCTTTCACTACATCTATTTGGAGACCTTGAGGTTCAATCGAACCTGAGGGATTATGAGTCTGGAGTAGGGTACTCTTTCTGTTATGGATTATTCCTCTCATTTCACCAAGATTCAGTGTTTCATATCCTTCCTGGGAAGATAAGGGTAATTTTTGGAAAGGAAGTTTGAGGATGGCCTCAGACAGGACATCCGCTCTCAGGTGAATATCTTCATGTTGACATCCATTGATTCCATCGACAACTAGGTACTGATTTCGGAGCTGAATCTGAGGGAATCTAGAGTTCTAAGCCAGGGCGGCTCGACATCAAGAGTTAGTGCTTCACCAGCTGATATCCGGAAGCGCTGTAGGGAAACCACAAGGAGATATCCAAATATGCGAGATGCATCTTCTGGTAGCAAGGTGGTGTGCTACTAGTGTGGGATAAGCGGACATATCAGACTGTAATGCTAGAGTGACCCGGTGGAGTGCCTGTCTTGCAGAAAGTTGGGGAACCTTCAGAGTTTCTGTTTGATCTTTTCAACTGTATCTGATGACAAGAGTTTATCTATGACTCCTCGCATAAGAGCAGCTCCACCAGTTTCTCACTAGTCCTAGAACTAGAGTTCTTCTGTCCGTTGAATCCGAGGTGGAGGTCATGGCCATGGTGGTCAATCTCCAGTATTTCTGGGATAGTAGGGTGGATCAGCTCCTAGTGGTTAGGTAGGGTCACAGGGCTGCGGTACAGTCCATACTTTTGCAGTGGATTAAGCCTAGCAGAAGTAGGATCTCGGCCCCTCCACAGTTCGAGGTACAATACTAGTTGCCTCAGTTCTATATTCATCTCTTTATGGCATTGTGTCTTTCCATAGCTTTATCTCTATTTCATTTGTGGAGATCCTTAGGATCTTCATCTTTTCTTATGACAATAACTTTACACTAGACACTCAGTTGGGGACAAGAACATCTAGTGCGTGTTAGTGTCAGGAGTTCCCTCTTGAGGTTGGAGGGATTCACTTCTTAAGGGATCTCTATGTTCTAGGGATGGAAGGCTATGACTTCATTCTCAGAATTAACTGGCTAGTTTCCTTCCAGGAAGTCGTTGACTGTTATCGCTAAATGGTGAGTTTCATATCACAAAAAGGTGGATAATTTCTCCATAATGGATAATGGGATGTTTAGGTGAGTAGAGCTGGTCCAGAGCATCATGGGTTAGGAGGTGTTATAGCCCAGATTTGTAGTCTACATCTAGATGACCAGGGGACTACATAGTTGGACATTCCTCCAGTGGTGGATCTTTTTAGGTACATCTTTCCAGAGGACTTTTCAAGTTTTCCTCCGGAGCATGAGGTGCACTTCTTGAATGATATTTTTCCAGGAGTTGCACCAGTGTCCATTCTTCATTATCATATGGATACACCTAAGTTTCAGGAGCTCAATATACATTTGGAGGAGTTGCAGGCAAAGGGGTTCATCCGAACTAGTACTTCTCCTTGGGGTTCACCTATCATGTTTGAGAAGAAGGTAGACGATACCCTCATGCTTTGTGTGGACTATCGGATGTTGAACTAGTTGATGGTTAAGAACCGATATCCCTTGACAAGGATTGGTGATCTCTTTGATCAAATTAGAGGATGATGAGTGTTCTAGGAGAATGACCTAAGATCCAGTTATAATCATTTTCACATTAGAACATCAGATATACCTCTTACAGACTTCATGAGTAGGTATGGTCTATACGAGTACTCGGTTATGTTGTTAAGTCTCACGAACGCACCTACAGTTTTCATGGAACTAATGAACCGAGTGTTCCATGCATACTTGGACTCTTTCGTGGTTGTCTTCATGGATGATATCATGGTGTAATCTCATGATTGACACGACCATGCTTCACATTTTGATATCATTTTGAGTACACTGAGAGAGAATTATTTATAAGCTATGCTCTTAAAATTCCACTTTGGGGTGAATCAGATTCACATTCTAGGTCATGTTATTTCATAGACATGAGTATCAGTAGACCCAGAGAAAGTGAGAGTTGTAGTTTTTTGGGAGCATTCGAAGAACTTCATTGAGATGCAGAGTTTTCTATGGCTTGCTGGATACTACTGACATTTCATACTATACTTTTCATGCTTAGCAGCACCACTTAAGGGTCTGACTAAGAAGGTTGTGAAGTTCTTATGGTTAGATTCTTGTGAGTCAGCTTTTCAAGAGCTGAAACGGAGGTTGACTTCAGCACCGATACTAGTCTTTCCAAAGCTGGAAAAGAGCTATACTATTTACTGTGATGCATCAAATATCGGGCTAGGAGGTGTGCTTATTCATGGAGATGGATTCAATGCATATAGGTCTCATCAGTTGATGCCATATGAGAATAATTACCTGATGCACAATCTAGAGATGGCAGTTTTTGTTCATGCCTTTTGATTTTGGAGAAATAATCTTCTGGGAGAGCACATTGTGGTTTTCACTGACCAGAAGAGTCTCAAGTACATCTTCACTCAGCATGATCTGAATTTGAGACAGCACAAGAGGGTTGAGTACCTACAGTCCTTTGACTTTGAGCTTGCCTATACACCTGGGTAGGGCAACGTAGTGGCTGATGCGTTGAGAAGGAGGACTCAGATACATGCCGTTCAGAAATCCAGTAATGAGCGGAAGCTTATGGGTCTATACTCTAAGATGCATGTGGAGGTGCATGACAGACATGGTAAGACTTTTCTATCTTCTATAGCTGTTACATCTACCCTTCTTGATCGAGTACGAATGAGGAAGCTATCAGATTATGAAGGCCTAGTACTAAGGGAGAGTGTGTCTGGAGAGGACCCAATCCTTGGATGGACCATAGGCGAGGATGGGGTCTTCTGTTTCCTGGGGCGTTTATGGGTTCCTGCAGACATACGCGAGGAGATGATGTGGGACTTTCATTCCTCATTTTTTGGAAGTTCATCTTGGCACCATCAAGATGTATCGTGATCTACACTGTCAATATTGGTGGTCAGGTATGAAGAAGGTCAGTTTTGGTTTCATCATGATATGTTCCACTTGTCAACAGGGAGAGGAAGAGCATCAGCGGCCAGCAGGGCTTTTACAGTAGTTGCCCATTTCAGAGTGGAAGTGGAATGACATCGCGATGGACTTCGTGACTGGATTTCTGATGTCGCCTCGAGAGAATGATGTTTTTTGGGTTGTCTTTGACAGACTCCCGAAGGTTTCTCACTTCTATCCAATCAAGGAGACCTTCAGTGTTGATGATCATAGACAGTTGTACATCCTTGATATTTTTCACTTACATGGAGTTCCACACTCCATTGTATCAAACATGGATGAACTTTTTACTACTCATGTCTAGAAGGGGGCTTCAAAAGGCATTGGGTACACAGGGTTTTTTGTGTATAGATTACCATCCCCAGACAGATGGCCAGTCTAAGTGTATGATTCAGGTGCTTAAGGACATTCTCTGAGCATGCATCCTAGATTTGGGAGGTTATTGGGAGAATCATATACCTCTTGTGGAAGTGGACTACAATAATAGTTTTCAATCAACTATACAGATGGAACCTTATGGCGCTTTGTACGGTGGGACATGCCGATCACCCTTATGTTGGATGGTGGCAGGAGAGGCAGCATTGTTGTGACATCATCTTGTTCAAGAGACCACAGAATAGATAGAGTTGATTCAGAAGAATATGGGTACTGCACAGTCTCGATAGAAGTCTTATGCTAATCAGTGGAGATGACCTCTAGAGTTTGAGGTCAGGGATCAGGTTTTCATGTGTGTAACACTAAGGTTGGGACACAAGAGGATTAAGAGGCAGGGTAAGCTTTCGATATGGTTGGTTGGACTGTTTTAGGTGTTGGATAGAGTTGGTCCGGTTGCCTATCGGTTTCAGTTACCTCGAAGGTACCAGGCTATTCACGACGTCATCCACATTTCACATCTTTGACATTACATTTTAGACCCATATCATGTCCTTCAACATGAGGAGGGTGAGCTTGAAGTGGATGTGTAATTTGAAGAGCATCCTATGTGGATTGTTAATCGTAGTATAAAGGTTCTCTATGGCCGGTTTGTTCCTCTAGTACGAGTTATATGGCAGTACGAGTGAGTACAGGATGAGACTTGGGAGAGGGAGGTTGATGTACGAGCACAATGGATAGAGTTTTTTGAACATTCGTCTTCTACACCGTGCTAGGGAAATCCGGGGTCAAATAATTATAAGGGGGGAAGTTTTTAAGAAACCGTCCCTTCCATCCAGGTATGTTTTCAATTTCTAGTCGTTTTTTAGAAAAGGGGATTTTTTTCAGGTTGGGCAAGGGTGCATGGTTGGCACATGGTCTGAGTAAACCATGCCGCCAGCCCAAGAAACTGTGGACCCTTGAGAGTGGGCTCCGCAATGGCTATGCACAGTTTTTCAAACCGTGTGGGAAATCCATGTGACATCCCTAGATGAGACAGTAGAAACTACACTGTTGGTGCATGGTTTTCCAAACCATGCGGGTTAACCGTGTGGTCACATAATGCTAGGTTTTTCAAGTCCTGGGCCACTCAGGATTTCCCATTCCTACACATCTTCTCCTCTTATATGTGGCTCATGCAGGAGTTTCAATTTTTAGAGGTTGGGGGAGATCATTGGCTCTTATTGGAGTAAAATCGAAGGGGTTTCATGGCAAATCAAAGGATGTTCTCCTCTGGTAAGTCACTATTTTGGTTATTTGAGGTTTTGGTTAGGGTTAGCCCACTTAATCTCTTAGTTTCCTAGATCTACAAGGGTTTCATGTAGATCTAAGGTTTTGTTTCCATTGTGTGTTAAAGGTTGACCATGTTGATGTTAGGGAAAGGTTTTTGAGGTGGATTTGAGGAGGCGTTCACCCATTTTGGAGCGCATTTGGGCAAAGAAATCTATTTTTTCAACCCCTAAGAGGTAGGCAGTTTGTGGCTTTAAATTTAATTTCATCGATTTGTATGTGACAAATCACCAATACCCATGAATGGTGTGTTTTTACATTACGGTTTTAACCCTGTAATTTCTTGCATTGCTGGTTTGTGTGAGTAGAGGTTATTTGTATTTGAATGGGGTTTATTTCTATGCTTTGGAGGTGTTTACCATCCATATTCTACTTATGAACGTTAGGTTCTGCTTTGCATGTTAGGCTACTTTGTTTGTTTCCCATACCTAGTATTGTAGGATGGTGTGACTACTTTTTTGTTTTGATGTTGTACTATAGAATGCTAGCCAAGTAGTTCATGAGTTTTACCTTGGCCGTTATGCGCTGCTACACTTTCTTGACTTACAGAGGTCCGTGAGAACTAGGTGTATAGACCATAGTGAGAATTGACGTTGAGGTATTCTCCATGGTGTCTTTATAATTATACGATGCGAGACCACAGGGGGAATTGATGTTGAGTGCTTACCCAGAGTGTCTGTAGTTCCTCAACATAGGACACAGGGGTAATTGATGTTGACTGCTTTCCCAAAGTACCTCTATTTTGATACGAGACTATAAGGGGAATTGACAGTTAGTGCTTCCCCAGAAATTCTACACTTATTCTGAACTAGATGGGTTAGACTGAGTGCACTTCCAAGAGGGTTACATGTACTTGAAAGGTTGGACCATAGGGGATAGGCTATGGGCACATTCTAGAGGTTTAATTTTTTGTTAGCTTATCGCTTGTATATTCTAGGTAGGAAAAGAGGGGATAGGCTGTGAGTACTTACCATAGGGTTACCTATTGTAATTATTTTGTTTGTTTAGTTGTTTATTGATATCTGAAACTGTGGATTGTTACTGTTGATTACTTCCTTGTTTACTGCTTTATGCACTTTTACCTGCCATGTATTCATTGACTGTTAGGCACAAATCATGTGGTTGTTGCCTATTGGGATTCATCTCACATTTTATTTTGGCCATGCTTTTGGGCCCATACATAATATATTATTCTGGGTATAGACAAGGGAATGTGCCCTTCTACTTCAGGTACTTGATTTGCTATGGTATTGGAGAGCATGGAACCAAGATTAGGCTTGTGATGCTGTTGAGCTGTTTATCTGTTTCATTTGTACATGGGTTATGTACAGGTTGTATTCAGCATTGTGACTTGTTTAGTTACTTTCCAAGACATATATGTATGATGCATCATTCATATATATATGTGCTCATGTTTTTTCTTATCAATTTTCTATTTTTACTGTTGTTTGGTGTTACTACTACTTCCGCTATTGTATATTTGTTTCTCTTCTTCTGTGTTACTCTACCAATGATGGCATAGTTTTCCCACTATCACACCCAAGGCCCTCACTGCTAGTCAGCAGCCTCTAGCATTTGGGAAAATGCACTTGATTCCATGTGACCAACCGGGTATGGGTCGCCTCTGGGTGGCTTTCGGAACTGGGATGTAACATTACGGTTCAATGATAATCGCCAATCCCATTTCACATTTGTGTATGGTTCAAGGCTAACCACCAATCCCATTTCACATCTCATCTAATGAGACTTAACTTTTCCCAATAAATTAGAGTGCTATCTGGTCACATCCATCTCTACATTTTTACGATTATTCTTTACACATAAATAATCTTTCTACATAAATAATCATACATAATAAACCATTCTTAATCATAAAGATACCCATGGAAAGAATTGGGTACCACAATCATGACATAAAGCATAACCAATGAGCATATCATGAAATTGTCCTTGAAAGAAAGGAATTAGAACATAGATGGACTTTCATAAGGTTAAAAAGGAATATAACCTAGTAGTTGGTGTCGAATAGATGTGACAACATATAATAAAGGTATTAGAGAAAAAATAGCATTAATAGATTTTTGTGTGTTTTTAAGGAAAATACTATAGAGATTTTAAAAATTGAAAATAGGGAAATATTTTATATAAAACTGATAATTGAACCAAAAAGGTTTTCATAATAAAGAGAATAATTTTATAAAGATAATGGTGGCTTAATACATTGGATGGAGTACACTTGATATTGGGTAAAAATTCAAGAAGATCCCTTAAAACAGGTTTGCTTATCGTAAAGTTCTAAAGGGGGAATCTTTAAAAAAACATGTATATCCCTGACAATGAATTATGAAAGGGTATTAATAAATTAATTTTGTAAAACTAAACATAATTTAGAATATGTACACAAATAGATAATATAACTCCACTTTGATTTAATGAATGATATGGCAATCCGAATGAACAAAAGGGGTTCGAGTTGAATTCATTACAGTTTATTAGCATGGTGTCTTATGTACCAAAGAGTTATTGATGAGAGATAAAAGGGGTTTTACAACACTTATACATATTTTGAAAATTATGGGGGATGTTCAAAAACAAACCCCATCATTTGGGATTTTGTATAAAAGGCATTTCATAGAGGACAATCTTGATTAAGAGAGAAATGGAATGGATCCCTTACCTTAAATTCGTTGGTGTTATCCAATTGTTATTAAAGTCCTCAACAAAAAATTATTTTTATTAATTAATAATTCGGGAACCTATTAAATATATAATTGTTATAGTGTATGCATTTTGTGTTTATTTATAACTATTTTTATTGGATATAAGGTTCAATTTTATTATTCAGTCTCATCTGTTTACTTGGTTTTAATAACCGGTTCTCTTATATTCATGTTTGGATAAAAATGTAAGATGAAAGTGGTTTTCCATAACTGAAGTTATAAGTTATTAGTGAACATCCAGGAGATTACATTGTTTTTAAATTTAATTGGGTTTCTTAGAGTGAAGTTGAATTATTATACAAAGCCACAGTGATAACCGTTTTTGTTAATCGGGTTGTTGGATTATAAAGAACATGTTTTTTATTTATAAATTACTATAATTTGTACAAAAAGGATTAAAGAACTAAAATATGATATATTACCTATATAATAATCTGGTTCAACAATAACACAAAATGGTTTCATGACCAAAATTAATGATAATAATAGAACTTGGTAATCTTTTGTCCTTGAATGTGCTAAATTAGAACATCTCAAACGGTGCTTTCATTTCATTCAAATAAAAAGGTGGGGTAAGAAGAGAAGATAATGAAATATCCCATTATCATATAAACATTCCAATACATTTATGTTACTAGAGTTATCATACTATTTGTGTGAAGTGAGGAGAGGAAAGAAACAAAAATAAAAGAACATAAAAGAAATGATGGAATTGGAAAGTGGAATTTACCTCTTGAGACTTCCTCCTTTGATGACAGCTTATGAGGAGAAGTTTTGGTAATTTTAAAAGGATAAGAGAATTTGGACGTGGGGGATGATATTGGGGAGATATTGGGGTAGAATATTTTCAAGGAACAAGGCTTTAGAGGAGTGAAGAGAAGATAGAGTGGGGGGTATATAATGGAGGGGAGAGGGGTTTTCATCATTTTTTAATCATTTTTTTATTATTTCATCTCAAGACAAAGAATATTACATATTCAATGACCAATAATAGTAATAAATGCATGTGAATTCGAACCAATTGGGATTACATCAGCATATCATCACCAATGAATCAATAAATCCCGGATTTAGCATTTATCATAAATTATAGCATTTTAACATTCATAAAAATTCTAGTATTTCAGAAAAAACCCAAAAATTCTCCCAAACCAAATTTTGATGGATAGAATCCCAAAATGATGTTCATTTTTCAAAAACAAATTTCTAAATAGTATTATTTTATTATTTTATTAAAATCATAATTTATTATCGAAAACCAGTTTTAAAAAATTCAATAACATATTCTAAAATATAGGTATATCGTACTATCAACTTGAATATTATTTTTATACTATCATAGCTAATGATACTATTCATTAGGGTATATGAATATTCATAAGGGTATTTTACTATTCATAAGGGTAGGTTACTATTCACCAAAAATTATTTTTTTTATCGGACTCCAAATAACATACTGATTGCAACCATGTATATCAGATTTTCAAAATTCCAAATACAAAAGTGACAAAATTATTTTTAAAGGTCACATAGAACTTATTAGTTTATTATGTTGTTTTTTCATGTGATTTTATGACATATTTATATGATGGAATTTTCATTTAAAAACATTGGGTCGTTACATTCTACCCCCCCCCCCTTAGGAAATTTCACCATCGAAATTTCGTTTTACATTCTAAGACAAAAATAGGCTTGGGTACTTTTCCTTCATTATTTCCTCCAGTTCCCGTGTTTCCTCTTCGTACTTATGGTATTTTCATAGTACATTAACTAGATGAGTAGTCTTGTTGTGTAGAACATTTTCTCTTTGATCCAAGATATTCACTAGCTGCTCCTCATAGAAAATATCATCCCTTAAATGTAGCATCTTTAAAGAGAGTACATGTGAAGGCTCTGGTATATACTTATTTAAGAGGGATACATGAAAGATATCATGTACTTTCTAGATGGATGGTCGAAGTGCTAGTCAATAGGCCACAACTACGACTCGATCAATGATATCGAAGGGGACTGTGTACCTGGGACTAAACTTCCCTTTCATTCAAAACCTCATAAACCTCTTCCACAAGGATATGAATAGATTTATCATGTCTGTGTATTTGAACTCAATGTCTCATTGACAGTTATCTGCATAACTCTTTTGTTGACATTGGGCATCCTTGATATGTTACTGAATGGTTTTCAACTTCTATTCTAGTTTTTCGACCATTTCTGGTCCTAGCAGCTTACGGTCACTGACTTCCTCCCAACACACCAGTGTTTTGAACCTTTTCCCATAAATTTCTTCATATGGTGCCATTCAGATGCTCGAGAGTAAAACTGTTGTGTTGGAGAATTTAACCAGTTGAATATGTTGGTCCCATCCGTCTTTAAGTTCAATAGAACATTATCTCAACATTTCATCCAGTGCCTGAATAGTTCGCTCAGGTTGGCCATCAGTTTTAGGATGATAGGCCATACCAAAGTTCAGTTCAGTGCTTACAGCATGTTGGATACTATTCTAGATCTTCAAGGTGAATCATGGATCACGATCAGATACAATAGACATTGGTACTCCATGTAGCCTTACCACTTCTTTTATGTAATCCGAAAAAGTTGATCCCATGATAATTCCTCTCAAATAGAGATAAAGTGAGATGTCTTTGTAAGACGGTCCACAAGGACCCATAAAGCATTGTTTCCTCTGGATATCTTTGGAAGGTGAGTGACAAAGTCCATGGTAATGTTCCCCCACTTCCATACTGGTATGGGTAGTGGTTGCATCATCGCCTTAGTCTTTGGTCTGTCTGCCTTCATTTTTTGACATACCAGACACATTGATGTATATTCAGAAATCTCCCTTTTAATATTGTCCCACCAAAAGTTTTCCCAGAGATCTCGATACATCATTGTGCTCCCTGATTGAATAGTTGTGGTCAAGCTATGTGCATCATTCAAGAGCTCATTCTTTATCTCTGGATTGGTTTGTGCACATAATCATGACCCAAATATTACATCTCATTCCTTGTCAAACTTGAAATCAAAGGATTTCCCATTTTTAACAGCTTCCATCCTTTTCTGAATTTCCATATCTTTTCATTAAGCACCCTTTATTTTCTCCATGAGGGAGGGTTGGGCAATCATTTGTGAAAGGATTAATGATGTTTTTCCCTTAATTATTTTCATGTCTATTCTTTTCAAATATAAAAATATTGGATCCTTTTCAATTTTCATCAATGATAAAGATGCATGATTATTTATACATACAACATCTTCCACCTTGTTTGCCTTACTATGATGGTAGTGGATTGGGCATTCATAATCCTTGATGAGATCAATCCATATTCTCTGGTGCATATTAAGCTCTATCTATGTTAATATATATTTAAGACTCTTGTGGTTAGTATGTATCTCACACATCTCCCAATAGAGATAATTCTACCATATTTTCAATGCAAAGATCACATACGACAACTGTAGATCATGCGTTGGATAGTTTTGCTCATGGATTTTCATCTACCTTGAGGAATAGGCTATCACTTTATCATTCTTCATCAGTAAAAAACCTAATAAATTTTTTAATTATCATTTTACACCACAAAGAGTTCTCTACTTGTAGGGAGTGTGAGTACGGTGCAGTGATAAGCCTCTTTTTCAACTCCTTGATACAGTCTTCACGTTCATGTGTCCTGACAAACATTAGTACCATCCTTTCCATCTTGGTCATTGTGTTTTACAATCATGAAATGTTTTTCACCAATAGTCAATAATACCTAACTAGTCCAAATATTATATAGATCTCCGTTACAAAAGTATTTATAGGCCACTTTTCAATTGTATTTGTCTTGGAAGGGTCAAAAAATATCCCTTTGCTAGTGATAAAATTCCCTATGAATAATACATCCTCCACCCAGAACACACATTTAATATACTTTGCATTCAACTTCTCCCTTCACAAAGTCTATAAAACAGTATTGAAATACTCCTCATGTTCCTCCTTTCTCTAAGAGTATATCAGAATATCATTAATAAAGACAACAAAAAAATTGCCAATGTAATCTCTAAAGACTCTATTCATTAAATCCAAGAATGTTTCTTGAGTATTAGTGTGTTCGAAGGGCATCACTATGAACTCTTAGTGTCTATAACTCATTCGAAATGTTATCTTGGGAATATCTTCCTTCAACACATTTAATGAGTGATATCCCTACCGAGGGTCCAATATAGAGAAATAAATGGCCCCCTGAAGCTGATCGAAGAAGTAAACTATCAGTGGTAAGGGATACTTGTTCTTTATCTTGATTTTATTGTGCTCATGATAATCAATGTAGAGGTACATTGATCCATCCTTCTTCATGGAGATGAGAATTACTTCACCCCAAGGTGAGGCACTCTAGCATATAAAACCCTTCTCCATATACTCATGTAACTGATTTTTCTGCCCTTTGAGCTCTACAGTGGTCATTCTGTAAGGTGTCTTTGATATAGGAGAAGATCCTGGAATAAGTTAAATTGAGAAATCCACCTCTCTATTAGGAGGAAGACCAGGAAAGTCTTCAGTGAATACATTAGTGTAGTCACTCATGATGGAAATGTCTTCAAGCATGATTCTATACTTTGTCTCAATGATTTGAGCTATATATGCTTTATCACATGTCAATAATATACACACCTGAGATGAGGATTCTAAAAGAGATTAATCTTACTTCTTACACTTGTAATAAATTGAAGGAAGCTTCGGAATGTTAAATGTGATATCCCTTTCCTAAGAGTAGATGATTTATATGTACAAAGATACATAATCCATGTCCAATATAGCATCAAACTCCACCAAAGGAAGTATGATATTATTTTTTTGGAGTTTCTGTCCACATATTTCAACCAAAGAGGAGTTATAAACCTTGGACCTAATAATTTCCCCATTATATGTTCCAAAAAATAACTTTTCCTTCATATATTGAGGTGGTGTTTGGGAATTTTTACTCCACTAGATAGATATGAAAGAATCCATTGTTCCAGAATAAAATAGTACATCCCCTATTCCTGAATAAATAACAAGCGTACCTATGACAACATCATTTTCCGACTCCACCTCAGTAGTAGTGAATGAATAATCCCTTCCTCATTACATAAGAGTTTGTTGTTGATTGCCCAGGAAACCCTTGTCTTAGAGAAATTGTTCACATAATGCCCATGCTTCTTGTAGTTGTAACACTGAACTGCTAGCTGAGTGTTGATCAAACCTTCTTTTCTTCCTCAACATTAGAGGGATTTTTCATATCCCTTCGGTAGTTCTTAGCCAGATGACCAAACTTTCCACATTTAAAGCAATTCAGGGTACCTTCATATAGTTACCAGGATGCTTCTTTCCACAAATTTTTTAAGGATAAAAGTCAGGATTGTTTCCATCATGGGATTTTTTTGATGAACCATCCATGTTTTTCTACATGTTTCTATTCTTTTCAGAGGGCCCACAAGACCACTGGGAGACTCCAATCTCCATTTCTACCTTAAGGGAACATCATATAATGTCCTTATAACTATCAAAGTCTCAAATCAACAATTCTTTTTGTAGACTCAGCATTTTTTCACTAATGAAGCGATCCACCATTCTTTCAGTGTTCATGATAAATCCAGAGGTGTACATTTCTAGCCTTGTAATTTTTGCTTCATATGCCCTGATGGACTCATCTTACTTCTACTTGAGTCCGAGGAACTCTCCTTCCATATTGAGATGAAGGGTTAGAGGAAAATATTTTTTGAAAAACATCCTCTTGAATTACCCCCAATCCATGGAATCAATTTCCTCTTGTGCGTTTTTATTCATGATCAATGTACACCACTGAATAGCTTCCCCATCTAAATGATAGACCGCCAGTACAACTTTCACTTCTTCTAAGAACTAGAGGACAGAGAATATCTTTTCATTTGAGTTAATCCATTGTTCTGCAAGGAGGGGATCAGAAGATCTACTAAACATGGGAGGCCGTTTTCACATGAATGATTCTATGACAACATTATATTCCCTTGTAGGAGGAGGATATTCTACACTATTCAAGTTATAATTCTTAACTCGAGTAAGCTGAGAAAGTACTGTCATAATGTTATCAGCACCCACTCCAGTCATATCAGGCATATCACTAGGGAAATCGCCACATTCAGTATCACATTGGTTGTTGGAATGTGTTATTCTACTTCCCACCACTAACTAATAAAAATAACATATTATTATTTGTCTTGAATACTTATCTATTGATCATAAAAAAGAAAAATTTGATCATAAAAGGATAATCTTGTAAAGAATAAGTACATGATAAATTGTGATTCCTTAGGTTTATATCCATCTTATCCTCAATCTAGTTCATAACATCTGTTTTGATGGGATTGTTTTGTCACTTAATAATGGTTTGTAATAAACCCATGAATCTACCAAAGCATATCCCATCGGAGTGTTATAACCCAGAGTGTAGCAAGGCCTCTTGTCGTGTACTAGGATACCCCGAGTCAAACCCGAAACACCTTGTCGGAGTTTTCACTCCTAGCTATATTTGTTCCAGATCTACCTCTACCTCCTCGTATCCGTACCGGGATGCATTATCTTGATAAACCACATTCTCAATACTCACTAAAATTTAGGACTATTTTCTTATACTTAGTCACATCCTTAAGGCTCATAGTTAGTTCCTCTATTCCTAATCTCCAAAAATAACTATACCATCCTTTGATATCAACTATAGTGACCCAAGCCTTTTTCACCTAAAAATTCTAGATTTTAATCATAATTATATGTCAGAGTACAAGCCAATTTTCGTTATGTCTATTGTCTTGGATGGCTAGGTACATAAAACACATAACATTAAACATGGGGCTAAAATAGAACTTCTTTATTCAATCTCAATAAAGAGATCGTAACTTCCATTGTGCCCTTACATCAGTATAGGGTACCCTAGGGAACACATGAACAAAGGGATGATCTGAAAATCCCATTAAGGAAAAGAACATAATGATATGTCTTAAGCACATAAGTTAGGAGGCATGACCTAATGATATCCAAATTATTGAACATATAAAATCGTATCATATAAGAATGTTATCATACAATCATTGAATCATATTAATTTGATAGAATCATTAAAAATATCTTTAGTACGGGTCAAGGCTAACCACAAATCAAATTTCCCATTTTAGTATGGGTCAAGGCTAACCGCCATTCCCGTTTCACCTCACATATCATGAGACATAACTTTACACAATGCATTGGAGTGCTATCTGGGCACACCCATCACAACATTTTCAATATTATTATTGCCATCTAAATAATCTTTCCACATAAATAATAATACATAATCAAATATTCATAAACATAAGGACACCCATGGAATGAATTGGGTACTGCAATCATGACATAAAGCATAAACAATGATCCTATCATGAAAGTGTCCATGAAAGAAAGGGATTAGAACATTAAAGGACTTCAATAAGGAAAAATAGGCATATAACATGGTAGTTAGTGTCAAATAGAAGTGAAAACATATAATAAATGTATTTGAGAATCATTAGCATTAAAACATTTTTGTATGGTTTTAAAGAAAAAACTACACATATTTTAAAAATAGAAAAGAGGGAAATTATTTTTATAAAAACCAAAATTGCGCTAAGAAGGTTTTCATGATAAAAGACTGATTTTATAACGAAAATGTTTCCTTCAAACATAGGGTATAGTACACTTAAAATTGAGTAAAAATTCCAGAAGTTCTCTTAAAACAGGTTTTCTTATCAAAAAGTTCTAAGGAGAGAATATTTTAAAAAAACATGTATATCCCCAAAAGAGAATGATGAAAGGGCCTTCATAAATTAATTTTTTAAAACTAAACATAATATATAATATTTAAAAAAACAGATAAGATAACTCCCATTTTATATAAATAATGATAAGGAAACATGAATAAACAAAAGGGGTTCGGGTAGAATTTGTTACTGTTTATTAGCATGATGTCGGGTGTACCTAAGAGGACTTGATGGGAGGGAAAAGGTTGATTATAATCACTTATAAATCATTAAAAATGTATGGGGTAGGTTTGAAAACATAACCCATCATTTGGGATTACGCATAAAATTCATAACATTGATGGCAATCTTGGTTAGAAGAGAAATGGAGACGATCCCTTACCTTAATTATGTTGGTGTTACCCACTTGTTATTAAAGACATGATTAAAAAAAATTAGGTTTATTAATTAATAATTAATGAAACTATTCTATATATAACTGGTTTAGTACACTCATTTTATGTTTATTTATAACTGTTTTGATTGGTTATGTGGTTTAATTTTATTGTTCGGGCTTGTTTGTTTACATGGTTTTAATAACCAGTTTTCTTATATCCATGTTTGGATAAACATGTAAGATGAAAGTGGTTTTCCATAATTGAAAATATATGATATTATTGAACATCCAGGAGATTACATGGTTTTAAATTTAATTAGATTACTTAGAGTGTAGTCTAATTATTATATAAAACCATAGTGACAACCTTTTTTTTAATCTATGGGTTTGATTAAAAAGAACATGTTTTCGCTTTATAAAATTATACCATTTGAACAAAATAATTACATAAAAAAATAGGATATTTTACCTATATAATAATTTGGTTCAACCAAAACACAAATGATTTCATGATCATAATTAAGGATAATAATAGAAATTGATAATATGATTCCCTTGAATGTGCTAAATTAGCACATCTCAAATGGTGCTTTCGTTTCATTCAAATAAAAAGGTGGGGAAAGGGGACAAGATAATGAAATATCCCTTTATAATAAAAACATTCAACTAAATGTATTTTTATGGAGTTATCATAATATTTGTGTGAAGGGAGGGGATGAAAGAAACAAAAAGAAAAGAACATAAAAGAAATGAAGGAAATGGAAAGTGGAATTTACCTCTTGAGACTTCCTCCTTTGAGAACCTCTAAAGGGGAGATGTTTTGGTATTTTTTAGAGTCTTGGAGCTTTTTCACTTGGGAGAGGATATTCGGGAGATATTCGGCATGAATATTTTAAATACACAAGGCTTGAGAGGAGAGAAGAGAATAAGGAGTGGGGGGGTTATAGTGGAGGGGAGAGGGGGTTTTCATCATTTTTTAATCATTAGTTTATGATTTCTTCACAAGAGAAGTAATGGTAAGTATTCTGTGGAAAAGAATAGTAAAAAATTCATGTGACATCATATCAATTGGGATTACATCAATATATAATCATCAATGACTCAATAAATCCCTTATTTAGCATTTATCGTAAATTATCGCATTTTACTATTCATCAAAAATCTAGTATTTCAGAAAACCCAAAAAATTCACCCTAATAATTTTTTTAAATTTAGTATCCAAAAATGAATTTCATTTTTCAAAAATAATTTTCTAAATATGTTTATTTTAATATTTAAATAAAATCATAATTTATTATCAAAAACCAGTTTTAAAACATTCATTTACTTATTCTAAAATATAGGTATATCGTACATTCAACTTGAATATAATTTTTGAACTATCATAGGTAATATTACTATTCATTAGGGTATATAACTATTCATAGGGGAATGTTACTATTCATATAGGTAGGTTACTATTCACCAAAAATTAATTTTTCCTTATCAGACTCCAAATAACTTATTGATTGCAACTGTGTATATCAGATTTTTGAAATTCCAAATACAGAAATGAAAAACATATATTTAAAGCTAACTTAGCACTTATTAGTTCATTTTGTTTTGTTTTCATGTGATTTTATGACATATTTATATGAAGGTAATTTCCATTGAAGAACATTGGGTTATTAGAATTTCAGTATTCAACGACATCTGATTTCCTTTCAAAAAATTTGATTGGAACCTGTGATCCTTGTCTAGTACAATGGTGAAAGGAAATCCATGTTACAAGATAATCTAATATTGAGAAGGTATATAAAGATTCTATAAATACATCATATAACAAATTTGGTGAATATGTGCAGATTATTTTAATCTATCAACAAATAACACAAATCACATTATTAACATAATATGTTTTTGGAAATATTACCATGATATATATATAATATATTCTCTCATTTCCTCTTCATCAATAGAAATGGTTGAATCATCCCCTTAAGTAACTAATGATATTATTTAACCTATTTAAAATTCAAAAAAATGATGGTATATTCAACAATATCCCTTTTCATTACATCCCATTGGTAATAAATTTGAAGGGATCTAAACACATTAGTATTACTCAGATAAACAAAAAATGGAGAACAATGTACTTTATTCAATAAATAATCCCTTAAGTGTTAATCACAAGTCACACATAATCTTATTCAAAATCCCAAAAAGGAATATTAATAAATATTAATATCAAGAAACATTCCATTCCAAACGAATTCTAAATTTTAGGGTAAATATCAATCCACCTTCTAAGCTCTATTAATTATTTCTAGAAAATATGAAATCACTAAAACCTAAAACAAAATAGAGTATGTATTGTATAATGTCTCAGAAATCTATGGTCCATTACATTCTGAAAAACGTGTTTCTGAGGTCTTTTGGGGGTTTATAGTAACTCATTTCAAGTGATCATCAAAAATAATATATTTTAAAAGATGATTTATGAGTGGTGAGTCAGAACGGTGACTTGTATCAGTGTTTCATGATTGGTGAGTCAGTACTGGTGAGTCATTTATGGTAGTTTCAAATTTTAGGTCATAAATAGTTACCCATCCATCAGTAGCTTGTCCAATAGTGACTCAGCCAATGGTGACTCATCCTCCTTTATCACATCCAATAGAGAGTCTAAAAAAATTGAATCATCCACTGATATCTCATACAATGGTGAGTAACCCAATGATGTCTTATACACTAGTAGCTGATCTAATGGTGTGTTTCACTAGTGACTCACATAGGTGAGTCCCAACTGTGGGTCACCTAATGGTTAGTCATTTCCCATAGTTTATCAAAAAAAATTATTTCTCCAGTTTTTTATGACATTGCCCCTTTGACATTTATTTTGATGCTAAATGAGATTAATTCCATATTTAATGGTTTTTTTATTTGTTTTGAGTCTGATTTATCTTCTAAAAACCAAAATCTTCCCCTGACATCCAAACTATGTCGTATTAGTCAGAATCCTCCTTTAATAGATTTGAAAAACTATTTATCCCATTGATATATAATTTGGACATTATAAAGATGGTCCCCTAAATTCATTATATTCTTCCCTTTACCCTTGACTTTTTACTTCACTATGAACCTTTATTTCTAAAGGATCCATGGGTTGTGAATCATCTTTTTTGGTCTTGTATTTTCATGGATGTTTTTCCTGCTGCAGTGCGCCCCCTTCTTTCGTGAAATCAGGAAGTTCCAATCATATTCTCTTCAGTGTAGGGATTACATTGTCTCTATTTTATTTGTGTATCATGTGGGTTGGGTGTATGAATGTCTTAAAAGTGATGATAAAAATATACCAAATAAATAAATATAATTGAAGTAGATTAATATCAACAATTGAGGCCAGGAAAAGTGACTTATGTTCTCTTTTTTTATATGTTGATGATGCGAATTGTATGAGCTATATGCCTACTAAATATCATGGTTGTTGGTGGGCCTTGTTTGTCTTCCATTGATGGATTATTAAGTCATTTTGATAGAACTATTTTGAGTGAGTATATATATATATAATTGATTAACAACTTACACTCAATTATTAAATGGATTACCCAAGACCCAATTGTTTCTATGATAACCCAGGAAGTTGAAAAGTGGAATTAAAGAATATATTCCCTAATAAATGTCAATATTTTTTGTTGGGTTTTTGTGGTGGTACAGTTGAGAGCACAATCAAGTGTTGTGGGGTGATTTGGAAGGCCTAATGGAATCTCATGTTAAGAGATTGCTTGCTTTTGGAATGGATGAATAGTGTTACGCAATGGTGCTTCTAGGAATGGTTGTGATGGGAGTGACGTGGTTGTAATGTGATGTTTTTTTGGGTGCGGTTGTGAGTTAGGGTTTTTTTGTTGTCAAGATGAAGGATTAACAAAAAGGACATTGAACAATGATGATGGTAGTGGTTGTAATGGGTGAATCACTTAGAGTTACTTCATGATAATAATGTATAAAGATTCACCTAATGTCTCAGGATTGATGTGTGTTACAGTTATCAAATTTAGTGGAAATATGAAGTGGGTTAGTTTACTGTGGATCTACTTTCTCAGTGTGACTACTGTTGTATGCATCATTATGCTTATGATAAGTAGTAACACATGTAGTAATAAGTACAAATTATTTTCTTAAAAATGTTTGGAACATCATGTGATAGTTTGGCCAAAAAAATGGGAGTAGTAAGTTTGACAATGTGAATGGGTGGTAAATGTGGAATATGTGTTAAGACACATCAGTTCACTAAGATAATTGCTTTCTGAAACATGTTGTTGCATGTTATGGTAAATTTGAGAGGTAGATGCAAATGTGGTATGCATAGTGGGTAATTGATTAGAAAACCATAGGTTGGGATTGAGTGTTTTTGGTATTATCTATATAGACCATTATTTCCTTGATATTTATATAATCAACACACCGTATCTGATCACCATTTGTTAAACTCCACAATTTCTACGTGGTATGGTGCCTTTCCCAAACATCTCACTAGGAGGATGAATGATTGTACAGCTGATCTTCCATGCTCCATCATCTAATTCGTGATAGTCCACGATTATTTGGGCAGGTTTTTTTTGTGAGGGCATGGTGTGTGTTACTGATTTTTGATTTACCATGTATATTTGGTGTAAGATATGTTTTAAATAGCTAGTGTTTTCTAGATGTGGACTGGTATGTGGCTCATTTGTCATTGGGAAATATTTTATGGGGTTGTGAGCCCCATTGTGGGTGCGGTCTGGGTGTGATGAACTTCAATTTTATTAGGTGATGGGACTTAATTCACAGACCTGGTGTGTGCAGGTGGGTTGTGACATGGTACTTTTGGAAGAATTGAGAGAATGAAGAAATTGTTTGTTAGGCTTTTAGAGAAACTAATCAATTAAAAAGTAGTGCAGGCTACCCTATTACTGATGTGACTACTATATAACTTTAGATGACTTCAGTTATTTTGTGAGCTCACCTTAGTGACGTGGGATTTCTAGTATACCACTTTGGTTGTTGTTGGGGTTCTGTTGTTTTCTCATAGGAGTATTATTATTCTTCTATCATTTGTGCATGAGAGGCATTGGTTATTCCGTCTATGTAAACATGTATTCTCTCCCTATGTATATAATATATCATTCAGGTTTCTTAGAGGACTGTGTGTACCATTTTGTCTTTACTAGGTCAGAATTTTCGACATTTTTTGGGTTGTTTCTTATCTATAGTTATTATATTTACCATGGAGTATTTATTTTTGATGTGACAGTTTAATTTTAATCACGAATGTGAAATGGATTTGTATTTCTATTATATATATGTATTGAATTTGTTTTGAGGTTGATACATATTATCTTTCTATCTTATAAAATATAAAAGGGTAATGCCTCTCATTTTTGTGAGATTTATATACCCTTGGTTCTAGTTGCCACTGCAGGTCTTGTGGGAGGCGGGACTTGGGGTGTCATTATCAATCATTCTCCATTTCCAGTTCAGTAGGGGAATCACTGATGTGAGGGGGTTATGATACAATGGTATCAGATATGATGGTTGAGAGTTATGATGGATTTTGGAGTTAGGAATATTAAGGATTGTACGGATTGGTTGGGAAATAGTGTTAAGCTATCTTGGTCTCTGACATAGTCAAGGGAAGACCGTCTAGGACATGGGATTAGGAATTCATTGATAACATTTTTAGCTGTGGAATTCGATTATCATTTACATGTGGCTCGACAGTTGAGGCTTAGAAGGTCAATTTGGATGATCAGGGGAGGTTTGACCAAGGGGTGTGGAAGATCAGTGGCATATAATATTAAATGCTTTCCAGTTATGGACTATTGCAATATATTAGGGTAGGGTGTTGTACATGAATATGGGGAGCTCCTTCAAAGATCTTGAGATCACTTTTTACTTTTATCATGGCAACAATAGATTACTAAGTTACATTAGTATTGATTGAGATGTGAGGATCTACATCGTAGTGGTGGATGTTGTACCTTGGAGAAAGAAAGGAGGCTGACGTTCTATTGGTCGATTTTGAGAAGGATTTTCTGGTATCAATTCATTCATTGACCATAAAATCTTATAAGAGGAAGGATTTACTCTCCCTCTAACTTGAGAGTATGTAAGTAAAAGTGATGGTTATTATGTCCAAGGATCTTGTTTATTTTTTCTCGAATCCATTTCAAGATGAGGAGTCTCATGTGAGATGCTTAGAGGAGGCACTTCTCCCTTCTATCTAGTATATGATTACTACCATTACATAACCAACGTAAATGGACGTTTAGAAGAAGTTGGAAGTGATTGAGTGGATTCACTCTTGAGGAGGTCTACCAAAATAGGGGAGTCATTTGAGTTCATCAAAGGGAATGGATACCAGAAACAGTAGGTCTCAGGCCCCAGGGCCTTTAAGGTTCCGACCGGTGGGGATTCGACCGCATTAGTTTATGTTTCTATCTTCTAGTCCTCATTCCTATTAAATGGTCTAGGGGATGATGTGTTTCATATATATATTCTTTGTGAATCTTCAAAAGCAGTGTCTAGTGACCATTTGAGCTCTATATGGCAGGGGTGGATAGGTTCCATGCCATCCCTAGTAGCGGTTTCCAGCTAGGCCGTTATAGCAATTGGGATAGTAGTCCCACGCTACTCTGAGGGGAGATAGTGTACTAAAAATATATCCTAATAGTGTTTCCTAGGTATCTTGACCATGGAGTGTCAGTGGAGGAGGTATTTAGTCGACAGGTAGAGGAGCTGGGCGTGGATAGTTGCATGTCGTAGTTGTATCTATTCCAATAGTTATAGAGATCATTAGTGGTATGATAAAAAATTTTAGTTCCCTTTCTAGTGATTATATTGATTTAGAAAATGTGAAATCCTTTGCTACACCAAATCTAACCATGACCTAGGACTAGACATAGAGAAGTTTCCCATTCCCCAAGTGTTGAGTATTCTAATTCATGGAAAAACCATATTTTTGATGTGTTCTAGAGATGTACACTGATGATGGGAACACACCAATCCCATGGGGATTTTTTATACAATAGATTCAACAATAAGATGTCATTATTGGCATCGATTGGTTAAATTATATAAATTCAGTTATTGAATGATTTCAAATGAGATTTCTATTTTCAGATATTCATGGTCACCATGTGGCTTTTGTTAGAGATAAGTACTTTCATGTGAGTAGACGATGTATGTATCCCCTTCATTCATTATTTAATGAGTTAATAGTGGATGTAGTGGACAATGAAGTCCCTAGAGTTTTTAAGGAGTTCTGTGATTTTTTCCTGTGATGGGTGTGACTCGGCCCCCTCGACATGATGTTGTGTTCAGGATATACTTTCAGCCTGGTGCTTCTATGATTTTGATGGATCCTTATCAGACTGAATCTGATGATCTGTGAGAGATGATGATTCAAATAGATTAACTAATGAAGAAGGGTTTTATCTAACCTTGTGTGTCATCATGGGGTCTTCTGGTCTTTTTTTGAAGAAGTTGGATGATTGTATAAGGTTGTGTAGAGACTACTAGAGGATGAATCTGGTGATAGTTAAGAACTATTATTCCCTCATAATGATATATGATCTTGTAGAATATCTGAGAGGAGAAAATTGCTTTTCTAACATTGATATGTGGTCTGGATACCACTATTTGAGGATAAAGCAATATGATATCTTAAAGATTACTTTCAGATACATGTTTTTGCACTTCAAGTACGTAGTCTTTTCATTCGATGTTACGAACTCACTAGTCGTGTTCATGGGGCTTATGAAATCCATATTCTATGAGTTACTTTACTGGTTCATTATTGTATTCATCAGAAATATCATGATCTACTTGAAGTCATATGGAGAGAATACAAAGAATATTAGGACTATAATGTAGGTCCTTCGACTGAACAAGCTCTATAGAAACTTGTCTAACATTAAGTTATAGAAATGAGAGGTGTGTATCCCTTGAAATTTGGGGTCATATCAAGGTGTAGTAGTGGAACCATTAAAGGTAGAGGTAATTTTTTCTTGGGAATCACCCAAAAATGTAATGTAGGATTGCATTTTTCACAGCATGGTGGTATATTACTGGATATTTGAATCCAGTTTCTCTCGAGTTGCAGCTCGGTTGAAACCTATGACATAAAAGGACAAGGATTTTGTGTGGAGAGTGAAATGAAAAGAAATATTTATCTATCTAAAGGGGTTTCCTTTTAGTGATCCAATGCTCCAATTACTAGTGGAAGGAAGGCTATTTGAGGTGATTTGTGATGCATCCCATCATGGATTAAGATGAATCTTAATGTAAAAATGAGCAATGATCTCTTATGGGTCTAGGCAGGTGTGTCCCCTTGAATGTAACTATTCCACACATGATATAGAGATAAAAAAATCATTTTTTTCTAAATTTTTTGTGACATTAGCTCATTAGAGAGTTATTTTTGGTCTTCACAAATCCTAAGAGTTAGATGAATATCTTTTCCCTCTGAGATCTGAACATGCAGAAATAGACGTTCTTGGAGTTTCTTTAGTAATATTATTTTGTGATCTCCTACACCACTGGAATGTGGAATGATGTGTCCAATTACTTGACCTGAAAGTCACAGAAGGAATCTATTTGGTAATCTATAGATGCTTGGAAAGATATGGAGGTGATAACAGTCTTTCACAAAGATACATTAATTGAAGGTGAAAGATTCTATTTGTTTCATATGACAGTACATCCTTCTTTGATGTATCAGATTGTATAGACTTAGTGGAGAGACTTAGAGGCCGTGGTGATGCACGACCATGTTGACCATGGTGATGCTCTGGGGGAATGGTTAATTAATGGTCAGAATCAGGTTTTTATATGTGGAATGTTTTTTGTTAATGTGGCAATGTGAGTCGACTTCTTATTTGAGTATCATAACTCCACCATAGTGGTAAAACCAAGAATTTTCATGGCGTATCATAGATTTTGGATTTAGTTTTGATGGTTTGTGATGAAATGGTTAGTGGTAGAGTTTGGGGAAAAATATTTTCTGTTCTAACTAGTGAAGGCTATGAACTATATTCTCGGAGGTCTATTGTGGCCTTTGTATGTACCCTAATGCAAGTGGGATGACATCTCAATGGATTTCATCATATGTTATTCCAATGATCTTGGAGGATATGATGTAATATTTGTATTAGTGGATCATATGATGAAATTATCTCAATTTATAGTAATTATGAAGTCAAATGTAGTGTATTCCTTGACAATGAGGTGTGTGGATGATGTGGTGCAACTGTATAGTGTTCTGAGATCTAGAGTCTCAGATTTGGAGACACATATTACCTCTCGCGTATACATGGGGTTTTTTATGATTTTGGAACCGATTTACACCTCATAACATCCTTCCACCCTCGGATAGATGGTAAAACAAAACGAATTATCCAGACATTGGAGGATAATTTGCGAGCAAGCGTCTTGGACTTTGGTGGATCTTGGGAGAGACAATTACCCTTGGTCATGTTTTTTCTTATAATAATATCTATCACACTTAAACTGGTATGGCTCCATTTGATTATTTTTACGGAACACCATGTCAACCCCCTTGGTGCTAGACAGTGGTTTGGGAGAGAGTTGTTATGGCCCTCTAGGTTGTATATATTATGATAGAGGAGGTTCAATTTTTATGTGAGAGGAGGATTGTGGTGCAGGACCAGAAAATGTCATATATTGATCATAGTAGGAGGGACATGGAATTATAGGTTGGGGATCATGTGTTTTGAATGTTTCCCCTCAACTTTGGTAGTAGTGGTTTGGAAGAGGGAGTACACTTTCTACTATGATCATTAGACCATTCAAGGTGTTGGGGCGAGTTGGTGAGGTGGCATACTAGTTATTACTACCACTATAGTTTGAGAGGATCTATTATTTCTTTCATATCCCTAAACAGTAAAGGTTTATTCAAAATTAATCCAACATAATTGACTAGTGATAGTTAGATATAGAAGATGATGTGATGTACGTTGATCATCGAGTAGATATCCAGGATCTTCAAGAGAAGGTTCTATATGGGTGGACCATTCACTTGGTTCATGTTTTGTGAGTCTTGGTGGCATGGATGAGAGTTATTGGGATTGAGAATTGTATATTCCTGACTAGTACATAGATTTGTTTTGATTTCTTACAATATTCTGTTTTTCCTTGTGATGGGATGTTAAATTCATGTTTGATATGTTGTGATTTGTTTTAGTGTTCTATGATATGTGATAAAGTCCTAACATGCGGAAAGTGGAGGAACTAATTCCTAATCAAGATACATTAATCATGATGTGATTAAACCTGTAAGGATGATTCATTGCCACCAAGAGCAGATACCATCATGATATGGAAGATGGAATTATCATGTTCTCATGTTCAGACATTGTTGTTTTTGTGCTTATATGGTTTTTCTTCTGGTTAGTTGGGTTAGAAGATATTCAAGATGGTGTTATTGGATGCTGAAGTTTAACTCCAACTTTCAATTAACATAGGGTGGTTTGTCATTGAACATTTATGTGTTTAGTTGGTAGAAGTATTTCAAGTATAATGGGGTCCTTTATATGTATCTCATGGAGTGCTTATTCAGACACCAAATTACTCTCAGTTCAGATATTGATTCTTGAGGGAGATAATAGTTTTGAGGTATTTGAGGTAATATATCAGACCTCTTCACTACATTATATTGTGAGAATAAAGTATTTTATTTATTATGTGAGTTCATGGTAACACATGTCAAGAGTATTTCAAAAATCGAGTTGTTCCTATGGTGAGTCAGAACATATACCCACACTGATGAGTCTGGGCTAGTGAGTCTCTAAATGTAGGATGTGATTTTAGGTTTCAACTCTTGTGTCACCCAATGGTGACTCATCAACTGGTAGCTCATCCAATGGTGAGTCACCCATAATTCACTCATCTATCAGAATATCATATGATGGTGAGTCACCAAATGGAGACTCATCCACCAGTAGCTTGTCTAATGGTGATTTTCATAGGCGACTCTCACCTATGATTCACCTAATAGTGATTCATTTCCAACATTTTTTCAAAATTCCAGATTACTCCATTTTTTCAAATTTCACCCCTTTGACATTTCCTTTGATACTAAATGAGTTTAATACAATATTTAATGATTTTGGGAGCAATTTCAAATTGTATCTATCTTCTAAAAACCTAAATCGTCCCTTGATGTCCAAACCACATGGTCTTGGTCAAGATCTAAAATTAATGGATTTTAAAAACTATTTCTCTCATTGATATATGATCTAGCCTTTCAAACGATGATACCCTATCTTTCTTGTATGCTTCCCTTTATAATTGGTATCAGGGGTTCCTCAAAACCATTCACTACTAAGGATCCATGTGTTGTAATGAAACTTTTTTCATCATGTCTTCACCTAGATTATTTTCTTTCTACATGCACACCCTGTTCTTCTATGTTACCTGGATGTTCTAATCATCTATTATTTGAGGTAGGGATTCCCCCATCTCTCTTTTTTTGTGTATCATATAGGGTGGGTGTATGAATTTATCCCTTGTGAAGATATAAGAATACTAAATAAATAAATATAATTGAATTGGTTTTCCAACCACATGTTGGTCTTGAAAAAGTGACTTATGATCTCCTTTGTAATCTATTGATGTGGTGAATTTTATGTTCTATATTCATAATAAAAATAATTGTTGTTGGTTTTCTATATTTTCACTCCTCCGATGGCTTGCGATTTTTTATTTTTGGTATTAAATTTGAGTGACTGTATGTATATAAAATTAATTAACAATGTACTCTCAACTAATAAATGGATTCCCCATTATAAAACTATTTATATGATAACCCATGATTTTAACAAGAAGAATTAAATATCACATGACTTGTTAAATATTAATATGTTTTGTTTGGTTTGTGAAGTGGTATGGTTGGTTGCATCATCATGCATTTGGGGGGGGGGGGGTCAGATGGCCTACTGGAATCATAGTTTTAGAGATTGATTTATTATGGAATGGATGAACAATTTTATACAGCCTGGATTTCGGGAATGGTTGGGATGGGTGTGTTGTGGTTTTAATGATATGTGTTTTTTGGTGTAGCATTGTTGTAGGGGTTTATTTTTATTGAGATAATGGATTGGATGGATTGAATTTGAAAATTGGTGATGGAAGTGGTTAGTATAACAGATTTTCCCAATGATTCTCCATAAGTATCATGTAAAGAGAATCACCTAATGTCTCCTGATCAATGTGTGTTATGAGTGATAAATTGAGAGGAAATATGATGTGGGATAATTTACCATGGATATTTTTTCTCTAGGGGAATTTTTCTATGGGTATTGTTGTTCATGGGTTTCGTAGTCACCTTAGTAGTGATGGATGGAATAAATGATTTTCTTAAAAAATATTGGAACAATTTGGGAACTTTTGGCCAACAGAATAGAAGAAATGAATATAAAAACATGAATGGGTGATAAAAATGGAATAATTGTGAAGCCACATTAGTTTATCAGACTCTTAGCTTTTAAAACATGTTGTTGTGTGTTGTGGTACATTTTAGAGGTAGTATAAAAGGTGGTATTGTGAGTCAGTTTTTGATTGGAAACCCATTGGTTGGGCTTGAGTGTATGGTATTATATATGCATTATTGTATTTTATTGTGATTTTTTATGCACCCCTCCCAAGTTGAGCACCATATGTGGAAAGCCCCCATTGACACGGGGGGTAGTGTCTTTCCCAAACATATAAGTTGAGGGATGGATGGATGGATGCCCGCTCTTCCCTTCCCCCTTTTATAGGTGGTGACAACCCAAGATTCTTAGTACCAGTTGTGGTTTGTGAGGCCAATGTCAATGTGGACATGTTTTTTATTCTCAGGTATCCTTAGGATGAGATATGTTGTGTTTTCCCAAGTGTCTTCAGGATGCGATTTGTGGCACTTCAAATTTTTTTTCGGGATGTGACATGGTATGTGGACCAAGTGTCTATGGGTGGTATGTAATGTGGTTTTGAGGCCCTTTTGTGTGAGGGTGGGTAGTGAAGTGGTATATTCAAAATAGGTGGGACCTGTGATGTTTTTTGTTAGGTTTTGAGTGCATAAAATCAGTGAAAAAGTGGTGTGGGTACCCTCTTTTTGATTTTCTTACTATATCACATTACTAGAATTGAATTTTTTGGTGAGTGATCCTCGGTGAGGTGGGATTGAATGTATACCTCGTTAGGTGCTTTTGGGTTCTATTTTTTTTCTCACATGAGTATTAGTATGCTTATCTCACTTTTGAATTAGAAACATTCTTTCTTCATATTGAGTGTACTTGTGTACTAACCCGACACAGATAAAACTTATTTTTGGTTTCTAGGAGGACTACATGGAGAGTTCTGGGAAATATAGGCTCAGACATTGAGACAGTTGTTCTGTTGTTACATACCCTTACCTTTGGTATTTATCATGTAATTTTTATTGTATTTTTGATATATTTATTTTAAAAATGCATGAGAGATGGATTTTTCTTTTCATTTATATATATTCCACTGGAGGTTTTTTGAGGTTGATACATCTTATTGGTCGATATTGTTTACCTTAAAAGTGTAATGCATCCCATTTTTTATGATATTTTTATACCCTTGGTGATGGTCTCCACATGGGGGCTTACTAGAGGTAGGACTCATGGGTCATTAACTCTCTTTCTCGGATAACAGCTCAAGAGTGTCATCTTTGAAGGGAGGGGCCGTTACAACATTTCATTAAAAAAACTAGGCTAAAATTAATGAAATCATTAACCAAAGGTTCACATTCCAAATGAAATATGGTTAATGTAGCATTACTTTTTCAACTTAAATCATTGTCCACCTTTATATTTTCAATGATGATAATGAATTGTGAAATAATAATAATTTATTAGTACCATTTTGTTATTGAAATAGTTTTGAAATCTTTCTGAGTGAATATATAATTCAATATTTTGCGATCATTACATATTTCACATTTCACTTCATTAAAATAATGCATCTGTATTTTTAATGAAAAAAATAGCTTCTAATTAAAAAACATTTTTAGGGTAATTAAACACATTAGGTTTCAAAAATCAAGAAGCATAATTAAATACCAAAAAATTATACATTAAGAAACAACTAATTAATTTCAATGAAGCATCACTATAGATTTTTAATCCACCATTTCTTAATATATATTCCAAAAAAAGATCATTTAATAAAAATATTTTCAATTCCTAAAAAAATCATCATATTGTTTTTCAAATAAAACTAACTCATTATGGTGTTATCATAATTATTAGAATAGATAACTGGGAAAACATTTCAACAAACCATCGATAATATCCCTTTAATCCAAGAAAATTTCAAAACTCAGTGATATTATTGGGTCCTAGACATTCTTAAAAAACCTTCATTTTTTTAGGATCAATACTTATGTAATCTTTTGAAACAACATGACAATTTAATGAAATTTATGGAAAACAAAAATCAATATTAATAAACATTGTATATGATTTTTTTTATTTAATGGTTTTCAAAACAACCCCTATGTTCCTTTCTTATTTCTCATGGAATTTAGAATATACTAAATTATCATCTCTATACTCAACTAAAAACATATCCAGTATTTAATTTTTTTCAATACTATTTCAACCATCATTAGTAAAATATTTTTGAAGGAAAATATTCAAAAATTCATCCCATTCGATGAATTAAATATTTTAACATTCATGAGTATTGTTAACCATTAACCACTAATAATCATCTTCACTTAAAAAACAATCAATTTTATGAAATACCTTTTGGTGACCCGAACAACTCATTATATATAATATATTCTCTAGGGATTTAATACATCCTTCAGTTAGTACTAGATTAGATGATCTAGTGGATGAGGGGGTATGTTTTCTCATAAAAAGATAAATTATCTTAATGTTTCCCTGTGGTTAATCTAGGCACTCTTTTACATAGAAACCATAACCATTTTAGCCAATGTCAACTATTCTATCACTGTAACAAACTACTGAGTTCCAATTCCAACCATCTCTATCTGATAATTAAGCAGGATATTATCCTCTTAGTTCCTTCCCAATGTATCTTCCTTGTTTCCTTGGTGAAAACCCACTTTGTGCAAGCCTATATTAAATGATGACAATAATATTTAAACTCTTTATCATTATATCATAACAATAATGTAAAATCCTTTTAGGGAAAGATGTTAACACAATCAAAACTATTGAATTTATCAAAACCTTTTCATTGACACAAACAATAAGGACACATTATAAAAATATATATAATATTTATTTTTATTAATGAAATTACTTACTTTAACATTGAGGATATTTTCAGGTATAGAGATTTAGAAAATTATGGCATTAATCATAAATAAAAAATTCTAAAATTCAAAGTGGACCCTTCCCATTAGTATCTATTTTTTCTACTATATAAAACTCTTAAAAAATAGTTCATGTTTTCTTTTATGTAAAATATTAATTTAAATAAAATTGAACTCTTCTAGTCCCTTACTCATCCATAAATCCTGTGAATACAATTTAAAAACATGGAATGGGAAAAAATATCAGTAGGGGGTATAAAAATAAATAATCCATTGATAAACATTAATAATAATGAAAAAAAAATTCCTAAAAAATAACCTTTACAAAAAAAAGGAAATTGCATTATTTTATAAATATCTTTTGTTTTACCATTTCAAAAATAAGGATTCCCATGAAACTCATTATAAAACATAGAAAATTCATGTAGGTACCATGATATATCATCACATTGATCCCTTATAGAACCCTTAATAATTGAAATAAACTTGTGACCAATATCTATATATAATTATCTGGAGAATGTTATCTTTTCCCAATTCATTAGATACCTATATAGGTGAACCCATAGTTGAATCTATAACGGTGTCACCTGATGCTATCTGTATGCACCCATAATTTATAACGTCCAAGAACCACAATGTGAAATAAAACTTTTCATTATGTGGAATGTTATTTTAAACTCATATAAAAATCACTATATGATATTAAAAACCGTTTTTTCTTCAAAAATATAATTTTCAATTTAATATATACCATTATTTTGGTAATCCATTTTCAATGTCAAAATAATAAATAAAATTAAAAATTTATTCTCATTTTATAAAACATAAAATCTTTCATATGTATTAAAGAATAAAATAATGGCCACATTGGTGGAAAAGGTATTTTCATTATGTATTCTAAGAATAGAACATTATTTTTGTCATTTTTGAAAAAAAGTTCTGTAAAAAACACATAATAAGATTTGTTTTTGAAAAAAATGAATTAAATTCATTATATCCCAAAAAATTCTTTTTAAAACATTTATATCCATATTAATAAATATATAAAAAAATTTCACGAATTTTTACTTTGAAAAAAAAAATTAAATTAAATCGTTAAATATTAAATGTGTCTTATAACACATAAACATTTGGATCTTAATTAATATGAAATAATAATTTTTAACAAAACATTAAATAACACGAAATTTGATAAAATATCTATATATAATTTCAAATAGTCTATATATAAAACTTATAAATGAATAAATTTTTGTATCATCAAGAAATTACAAATGAAAGAATATTGAGGTGAAATCCCTTATCATGAGTCTAACATTCCACATGTGTCTTTATCTTCTTGAATATTATACTTATGTTTATTATTTAATTCATTCAAAACATTTTCAATTTTAATGTTTAAAATATAGGATATGGTACCACCATGGGTTTCAAGACCAGTATTTTATAATATTTATTTTTGTTTTCATGGTTTTTATATACAATTTAGAATGATAAGTATTAAATTTTAACAACTTATTACATGATTCAATTATGATTAAGAGGTTTTTGTTTTTTTCTTCTATGGATATATGTTGTTCATTATTTTCATTCTGTTATTTCCCCTACCATGTTATTATTTTTTATTATTATCCTACACTATTGTAGATAGTATATTCTCACCACTACTCCACTTACACACTCATGATTAGTTGGAAGCCTATGGAGTATAGGAGGAATTGTTTAGGTCACATAACATACACTACCCAACCACGTGATGGAGCACGAATTTAGGGAAGTTACAAAGTTGTATCAGGGGAGTCATGTTTAATTTTATATTGAATTACACTTTCGGAAAGTTAGTAATGATACATAGATGTGTTTGAAAATGGTAATTAGCTTGTTCATGAGAGTATCTAAACTATTAATGGGGGAAAATATGAGATCCCAAAGATGGGATTTCAGTTAAATTTTTTTTCACTTGTTACAATATTGATTTTTATTCACCATAGGTTTATTTGAGTTTTTGTATACGTTTTTAGATTTTTTTTAATGGCATATGAATTTTTTTAAATATGCCACAAAGGTGGCATCAATGATGCCTCCTTTGTTCCACCATAGAACCTTTGGCTCGGATCGATGACATGGCAACGGTAGTGGGGGGATACCGCCTTTCTATTCTAGGTAAGGGGAAAGAAGGCACTGTCGATGCAACCTTTGGTTTTACCCAGAGGGGAAAGGCGGCATCGACATTGCCGCCTTTGCCTCATCTTCCTATAAATGGGTATCCCCCCTTCTCCTCACTCAATTTTCTACTTCAACTCTCCTAATTACTCTCTATATCTCTTTAAAAAATACATTTTCTTTGTGGGTTTTTGTGAAGAATCATTTTGAGGTATTTTTATTTATTTAATTTCATGTTTTTTATTTCATTAATTTAATTATTTTTAGTTTTAAATATGAAATTTTTAATTAGTTTTGATAGTTCTAAATATTTTGTTTATTTGGTTGTGTAATTAGTTATATATATTGTAATAATTATTAGTAGTAGTATTGATTAAGTATAGATTATGTATAAGTTAACATAGGATTATCTTAAGATTATGTCTCATGAAATATTAGTACCATAAAGATTATGTGGTTATCTTGGAAATCAAATCCCTATCTAGATACAAACAAGTGGATGGGGTTGTGGAAAAGATGTACCTAGCAGTGAAAACTCTAACAAGGAGTTTCAAGCTTGACCCGGGCTATCTAGGTACATGACAACCGGCTTTGCGGCACTCCTGGTTTGACACTCCCATGGGATATGCTTATGATGATTCATATTTTCATTATAAAATACTAAAATATCTATTAAAAGAAAAATCAAATCAATATATTTATCAATGATTAAATGGTAATTATGATGTTATAGAATGAAATAACGGAAAAAACATTAATGAATGAAAATTATAATTTTAAATTAAAGATGTAATGTGTGAAGTAGATTAATTGGATATAAACAGTTTAGAAATAATACTAAATATTAGTAATGATTAATTATATATTAATTAATGAAAACATAAGATTAAAAATATATTCTTATGATTAGTTAATTATAATTAACAATTTAATATAATATTATTAGTGATTAAAGAAGAAATAATTAAATAATAACTTAAAAATGATAAACTTGTTATTAAAGAATGATTGATTTGTTATAAACTGTACTACAAAAATTAGATAATAAAATGACTACTATGAATATATAAAATGAAATATAAAAGAAAAAGTTTTAAAATGTAAATATCGTAAAGTTTATATAGTTTATAAATAATAGTTATTATTAGAAATGATTAATTATAGAATAATTAATAAATAACATCAGATTAAAACATTAATCCATATAATGATTAACTAACAATACTTATGATCATATAATGTGAAATAATGAATTACAAATGCATTAATTAACACATGTATACATTATGAAATATAATAAATTTATTGACATTTTTTAATAGAATGTTGTTTCAATGAGATGAGTCTCACATCGCACATGAGGTAAAATTCATCTTATTTGTAATTGGTAGATTAATAACATCTTCAAAGGATATGTACATTAATTTTTAACATTCAAAAGTTTTTGTCCTTGTAATGAAATCTAATATGAAATCTAACATATGTCATTAGAAGGTTCAGAGATTTTGAAACATCAATAGTAAATTACATATATTTCGAAAATGTTATTAATCAATCAATAAAAAATAAGTGGGATATTACCTAATCTGATGTGGGAATCATCTCATCCAAACCACATTCTATTAATAAATTTAAACGATTTAATTTTATATTATAAATAATCCATTTTTTATTTAATTCATTTTTTCTACTTCACTTCACACTATATGATCAGAATTGTCATTTTCTCAAAGATAAATATACTTATTTGATGTTTCTTCTTCTTTTTGCCTCATTTTCCAAAACATTATGTGACTTATATTCTAATATAATTTTTTTATAATGAAACATTATGAGAATATTTTATTGTATAGAAAGGAATCCTAAAATTAAATTCTAATAAATATGTTATGGTCTACTATCATTGTTAACATTTGTAAAATAATCATAATTTTTATGAAAATCAATTTTGACGTAGAGAGTCATGTTTTCATGTGTGTACTACTATGTGAGGTTATTCAAACTGAGCAAGTAGATTCTTACAGTACACATCCAATTAATGTGGTTAGTAAAGCTGTTTGTGTAACCATAAGTGACCTTCAAGAGAGAATTCCTGGTTCTTTAAATCTAGGGCCCAATCAATAGAAAAATTCTATGACCTATAGACATTTTCATTTCCTAGAAACACTATAGAATCTAGCTTTTCCATTGGATGATGATGTGTAGTGGGTCCATGAATTTAATTTATTTTCTCAATGGTCAGATGGTACCATGATGGAGTTATACGTTGATGATTCTACTGTACAACAACAACGTCCAGTTGAAAAATTATATAGAATTAAAAGAGTGGTTTAATATAGTCCACCCCAAGACATAAATCTTATTCCAAATGATGATTTAGGAGAGGACAACCTAGATTATCTCTTAGATATACACATCAACCCGACATACCATGTGGAGTTTCATAATGGTAGATCAGATAGTGACAACAGTGCTGATGAGGAGGGATCACCGGAAGTTATGAAGGAGTTTTCGAGAAATGAATTAGTTGTACATCAACCTCGACCAACAATAAATCATCCACCACTGCTTTCATCTTGTGCAAAAGCAATGACACGCGTGTCTGAATTCAATAATAATGTTCTCACATTGGCAACTGAGTTCCCTGGAGTTTTAAAATATATGTTTAGTGAGTTGGACAACACCTTATATATTGGAAAGAATTTTCCCACTTAATATGCATTAAAAATCATGCTAAAGTGATATTACATTAAGAGGCACTACAACTATATATTTCACGAATCATGTCATAGTAAATAGGTTATACGGTGTGAGAAGTAAAAGGTTGATTGTAGTTTTCATTTGAGTCTGATTCCACACATTAAATTTGGAGGATGGAGAATCTCAAGGATTGAGGCAGCTCTTACTTTTGTTCATCCAAGCCTCATATAAGATCATTCCTCGTTGGATACAGGATTTGTGTCATCTATTATTGTTGAGATGATTTGACATCCCAAGATATTCCGATATCCCCTGTGCAAGAGAGGATTCAATAGATATTCGGTTATAATATTTCATATAATAAGGTAGGGATGGAAAAACAGAAGGAAATTGTGAATCCCTATGGTGATTGGGATTACTCATATTATGTGTTTTCACAATTTCTATCCATACTGAGGCATCATAATGATGTTTTCTTCCATATTAATACAAACAAGCTTCTGTCTCAAAATAAGTGACTTGATCCATCTCGTGTTCAATTTCATTGGTTGTTCTGGGCATTCCTTTTTTGTATCTCTGCATTTATCTTTAACAAACAGTTCATTTAGATTGATGGAACATTTCTATATGTAAAATACAAAGGCATACTATTGATTGCAGAAACCCATGATGGAAGCTGTTTACCTATTCTGCTTGCCTTTTCCATTGTGTAGAATGAAAACAATGAAACATGGAGTTGGATTTTGGCATGTACAGACAACTATTTCACCTATATTCGAGGGATTTGTTTGATCTCTGATCGCCATCATGAAATTTATGAGGCAATCAATTCAGATCCGGATGCATGAAGGTACCCAAATTCAAATCAACGGTTGTGCATTATACACAATGCTATCAATGTGAATATATAATTCCACAATGAAAAAATGAAGATAGGGATCACGAGGCATTGTACACATTGTATATGTTATTTTTTACTCCTTCAACATAAATATAAAATCAAATTATGTAAAATATCATCTATTCTATGTATAATATGAGTTGTACCAATAGCAGTTCGATGAATGTTTTGAAAAAATCTACCAGGATAATCAAGATGTTTATGATTATATGATGCAGATTTCAAAAGAAAATTGGACATTGGCACATGACAGGGGGGAAGAGATAAAAACAAATGATGAAAAAAATTCTGGAGTGCATAAATGGTTTCATCAATGGGCTTATCTAGCTACATATAACCACCATATTTTAGGATACATTATATTTATTTGTGAAGATATTTGTTGATAGACAAAAACTAGCATCAGATGGAATATAGTAGGGGCTAAGGTAAATAAGACACTTTAACCAAGAGATTGAAAAGAATATTGAAGAAGCTTTTGGTTATCATGTCTTCCTTTTTCAATGGGAAGACTCCCTATTTGAAGTTCATGAGCATTCAAACCCCAACAAAAATCGCATCGGTGAAAAAATGGCGGTATTAATGAAAACAAGGCCATGTGAATGTGGAACCGTTAGACCTTATGTATTTCGTGAACACACGCCAATTCAACATGTTCGTCTAGGAACATGTCATGGGTTGAATATGTTGATCTGGAGCACCATATGGATACAATTTATAACAGTTATGCTACCCCATGGACACATATTGCGTAGTATCATTATTTTCCAATGCCCGAAGGCCAACTGATAGTGATACCAGACATCAATATATTGTGTCCTCATGGGAGACCGAAGTCCAAGAGAAGGCGTAATGAGATGGACTGACCTCAAGAATAAGGTTATAGTTTGAGATGCGTGATATGTCATAATGAATGTCATAACCAGAATGGATGCCCTAACATTGTTGGTTTGAGTTCATAGCCTCATCCAGAATGATGTATTGTCTTTATTTTGAAATTCTCATAATTTAAATTTAATGTTGTTATCTTTCCTTTTTTACTTATTTTTCTAAACCCCAAACCCAAAATTAGAACACATAACCCAAAAACATCTTTCCTAAACCTTAATATCAGAATTTGAAACCCTAAACACTCAAACATAACCCCAAACCCAAAAATATTTCCCCTTTACCATGGTTTTTGATAACATAATGTGTGATATTTTAATAAAATATTATAAAACGAAATAATAGTATTATAATGATTAGAATAAGTTCTTAAATATAGAAAATTATATAAATTCCTAAAACATCATTAGTAATTAAAAGGGATTATCTTAATCCATATTCATAATTAGTTAATCATAATGCTCCTCCAAAATACGTCAATCAAATTCAAGAACCAATAATTTAGAAATATTGTCTCTATGATTCTAAAAATCAGTGTGCCATTATTCCAAAAATTTATATCTTAGTGACACATAACTAATATCTAAATACCCTATTAATCATGAATCCTTAATGAAAACATGAATGATTTGATGAACTTACAATCTTCTTATTCTTTAAATAAAATCGTAGATAATAGAATTTATTTCATAAATCCAAAAGCTGAACGCTTTACCCATATATTAAATTAAATGTTGTTATTTCTTATTTTTTTTCTCTGTTTTCTAAACCCCAAAAACTAAAATCATAACACTTAACCGAAAACATCTTTCTTAAAACATAAAATTATAAATCAAAACCCTAAACCCTCAAAACTAAACCAAAACCAAAACACCATAATCCTAAACCCAAAAACCATAAAAAAATCAAAAAAAATCAAGATATATTCACTTAAATCTTGTATAATTTAATAAAATTCTTACAAATATATTTTCATAAATAAAATTATTTCACAAAATAATTATTTCCATCTATTTTTTCTCTTCTTTCTTCTTGTTATCTTTATTTCATTCAGAACAAAATGTCATAGATAATTATATTTCTTTTGGTAAAAATAACATCATAAAAAAATGTGAATAAACATTTTAGGTATTCCTTCTACAAGTCATAACATTATGCTAACCATAATGTTATATATAAATTTTACCCTAACGACTCATTTCATTTGTTTATATGCAGATGAATGATACCATACTACTCACTCATCAACATACCCATATTTCATTGTTCATGTTATAGGGTTGTGCAGATCGATTGATCATAATTCATTGAGGGCACCATTTTCATCATAGGGAGCATCTACTTTCCATTAGACTATTCTTGCGTTGTGCTGGCTATTATGGCTTTTTCGTATCAGATTTCCAATTTTAGAACATCACCTACATGTTGCCCTCATTGAGATGTGGAGACCAGAGACACACACATTCCACCTTCCTGAGGGAGAGATGAACATCGCCCTCCAGGATGTGGTAGTGCTTCTCGGTCGTCCTATCCAGGGGAGACTCGTTATTGGACTCACTCGTGCATCTTGGCCCGAACTAGCTCAGCACTTGTTAGGCATTGATACTTTGTATGACTGTAGGGATAAAAATGGTGTGTCTATATCTATGTCGTGGTTGGAGTTGAATATTCCACATTTACATGATGATGATGATGAGCATACTGTCATGTTTTAGGCCTGTGCATATTTATTACGACTCCTTGGTGGGACCATTTTTACAAATAACTTGGTGATGTATGTGCACATGATGTATCTACCACTACTAGAGGACTTTGATCGGGCTAGAACATACAGTTGGGATCAACCTGCTTGGCATACACGTACTGAGCATTTTGTAGGATATCCCACAGGGACCACACAGTTCTCGGGGGATGTGTCATCTTTGTTCAGATGTGGGCATGGGTGCATATCCCCACATTCCTCCCAAAGCTTGTCGGTCTTCTAGTCGAGATGGAGGTGCTGCATGATTCTCCCGATGGACACTGGTATGATTAGTCATTTCTATTGGGTTCTAATTATACTATCTGTTATTGACATTAATTTCTCATTATTTGTTACTATTGATGATATATTTTTAAGGTGGTGTTAGCAGCACAATTTTGACGTGGTTCTGAGATAGAATTTGGGTATATATCGACCCTAGTTGTACTATCTCGTACCTAATCAGGTATGTATATAAAATCTATCATTATATAACATATTTAATGATATCATCAATTTTGGTTTTTAGTTTGGCACTTTTTGGACAAAGTCGCATGTCATTTCAGATTTCATGGCTTCCATAATAGAGTATTTTGGACCAATTGCCAGCATACTACATTGTTAGGCTTGAGGATGATATGCCTATAGTTCCATATACTCACTTCCATATTATTGAGTGGCAGCCGTCTGATAGAGTCATGCGCCAGTTTTGCTGTGCTCAACCGATTCCATTACTGTCGAGACAGATAGAGTGGATTCATGGGATAAATCTAACAGGGCAGTATGATGATGAATGCTCCGAACAATACTAGAATTATAGATATTTGCGATGGGCTATTTATGAGGGGATCCTGTCGCAAATAAGTTTTTGCGACAGGCTCCCATAGTAAATAGCTCATCGTAGAAAATAGTGTCGCAAAAAATATTATTTGCGACGGACCCATCGCAAATAATATTTTTTGCGACGGGCTACTCCCCCATCGCAAATAATTCTCTGATTATATAATTTATATATATAAACTTTTTTGCAATGGTCCCATCACAAAATGTATTTGCGAAGATCACATAATCCCATCGCAAATAATTTTTTTAAAAAAATTTATTTATACAATTTACGATGGACCCATCACAAATAATTTTTGTGACGAGTCCCTAATCCAGTCGCAAATACTTTAAAAAAAATTTATTTAGACCATTTGTGATGGGCCCATCGCAAATAGATGTTGTGACGGGTCCCTAATCCTGTCGAAAATACTTTTTAAAAAAAATTATTTAGACTAACATATCCCGTCGCAAATAATACATAAATTTTAAAAAAAATTAAATTAAATTAAATTATGATTATTGAAAAATTAATTTTAATATTATTAAAATAGTTAAAATAAAAATATATTCAAATTCTCAATATTCACATAATAATATTAGAAAAATCAAAAAATATTATTATTATTATTATTATTCCTCTTATTATTAGTAAAATAAACAAATATTAAAAAATATAATACCGAAAAAATATATTTAATAAAATTATGATTAATGAAAAAATAATATTAATATTATTAAAATTTTAAAAAAATAAAAAATATTAAAATTCTCAATATTCACAAAAAATAATAATAAAATATTAAAAATTAAATTTTGTATGAATCGCACCGATATAAAAGGCAGAAACATTAAATATTTCTTATTACAAAAAAAAATTAAATTCAAATGTTTTTGACATAAAAAAATCACTGGGGGTCATCTTCTGGAGGAGGTGGAGGAGCTGAAGGAGCGGGTGGAGGAAAATCCATCCCTAAACTATGAGTCAGATAGCGCATGTACTCCATCTTCTTGTGATGATGCTGCTGTCATCGATTCATCTCCTCCTCGTGATGTTGTTGCTGCTGCTTCTTCCATCGATGCATCTCCTCCTAGTGCTACTGTTGCTGCTTCTTCCATCGATGCATCTCCTCCTAGTTCTACTGCTACTGCTGTTACTATTGATGTATCTCTTCTTGATGCTTCTAAAAACTCTCTATAAGGTTACTCTGAGCTTGGAACTACTCCTGATACTGTGAGCCAAAAGATGATGCTTTTTGATGATCTCCTCTCGAGCTAGACGCCGACATCGCAACAGTACCATAATAAGTACTCGGAGTCACATGAGCGCTGATACCAACTAATCGGCCCTTCTCAAAGCCGTAATGAGTCGCCTGCATCCATACAGCCTCGTCGAAATGGTGGGCACTAGTCTGATCATTCACCTCGTCCTGACCCTTAGCCTATGTCTGAGAAGTCGCAGCCTCATATGGCTCCTTCAATTACAATTTGAAATTAAAATTGTGATAATATTATATGCAGTTCATTTTCAAACTAAAAAAAGACTAACCACAATATGACGCTGACGATCACCTCTAATCTCTCCGGTGGCTGGATCACTGTACATCCTCTGATAAACATCGTACTCTGTAATATCAGGATGACCGACTGCCTATATGAATATAAAATAAACTGTTTCTATTTGAAGTTATAAAAATATTAAAAAAAATACTTACCAGATGACCTCTATGCATACAGAATGTATGGAAACCACCTCGATGTGTCACCTCCTTTCTCACTCGGTATTCCCATACAAATGATGACCTCCTATAAAATCCACCACCAAACCAGTGTGCAAATAATCCATCCCAAACCTGAGATGAAATGTAATCTAGTCGGTGGGCTCTACACGACTCATCAAATATTATCATTCCTTATTTCTTATTAGCTATCTTTCTCATATTGTAAAAAAGCTGACACAAACACTCACCCATAGCCACCTCCCATGCTGCATGGATCTCGTCATGCAAGCTATCATCGATGGGATACCATAAACCCTAAAAATAATTTATAATACCAAGTTATTAATAAAATAAATTTCAAAATAAATATTACTTATTTGTGTACCTACCAATGATTGTACATGTCGAGCTACACATCAACTGGAATCTATTCCCATGAGGTCCATGGCTGAGAAAAATAATTACACAAGATAGCGCTCCCCAGTCTAACAGCTACATGCACAAAACTATGAAAAAAGAATAATTTATCAAAAAATTAGTATATATAAAAATAAATTAATGAAATCTAACTAAAATATACATGTTACCATACCTCTGTGTTCATGGATCGAATCCAAGACATTGACGTCACTCGGGGATAGGGTCAGGAATCATTAGTCGCACAAGACTGTGCCCCCTCTATATACCTCTTGAATCACTAGTAGGCCGAGGTTCAGATGATCCCACATCCCCCTCATCAAAATGTAGTTCAGCCTCCTCTAACTCACACAATATATCAGTGTTCATCTGAAACCCAAAATGATTATTTTTAGAAGATTATGGAAGATAACTACTATATATATATATTAGTTATGATCATAACCAATATTTAACTATGCCAATGTTCACCTTCATCATCATCTTCATATCTAACGATTTCAATGTCTTCATATTCCTCATCGGCAACATTAATATCCACATGAGTTTCACTTTCATCATCCCTTGTCATTTCAATTTCAATTGTAACATAATTAACATCTTCATGACCATGGACCCTTAATTGTGGGGTGTCCTCATCGATATGCATATTTCTTTTTGAAAAATATGGATTCTGAGAAGACTCTTGAAATTTTTCAATTTCATCCACTTCAGCAGAACCACATTCAGTTTGAGTATTTTTATTTTTCTTGAGATTTCATTTTTATTATGCTCCACCAATCACCCAGGTCCCTTAAAGTAGCATTGTAGTTTGCATAATAAATTTTATGTGCATGTTGAGCTAATAAAAATGGTTAATTTAATGCAATATGACTTTTATATTTAATATCGACGATTCCATGAGTCAGATGAACACGCAAGCCTCTATTAGTATCCAACCACCGATATTTAAACATCATTATGTAATTTTGTCCAAGATAACATAGCTTAATAATTTCATCCAGAATGTCGTAAAAGTCAACATCAGATTCTCTATGATGTGATCCTCTCAAAAAAAACTCCAATTTTCATTGTTTTTTTATTCCCCATATGCACATGTATTAAATTGAATACCATTCACCACATATGCATTATAAGATTTATCCGTTTTGGATGGTGGGTTACTCAATATACACAGTTGCTTATCAATTTTTTCAGCATGTTGAGACACCTGAAAATTTTTAAAACAATTATCAATATAATAAATAGTAACCTGAATTGATATTAAACCATCTATAATATATGTTACCAGCTTTTGAAACCATTGAGAATTTTTTTTTGTCTGCGTTCTTCATGAGTAGCTGCTGTAATTTGTGGAACTTGTTTCTTGATATGATTATCATATTACCTACAATTAAAATATGTTTATATAATATAACAGAAATTATAGAATATTTGATAGAAGCACTCACAGTAAAAATGATTTCATTTCTTCACAATTGAGTAGAACATATGTATGAGCTCTATGATGTTCATAATCTCAAATCCATTGTTCTTGAACTCCACTGAAGACAAGATTGGGATGGTTGAAAACTGATAAATGATTGTCCATTTCATCATTAAAATTTCCCTTGTTCCGTCCCATGCGGTTTTGTTTTGAGGGATATTCATATTCAAAATAGTGAGAGTAGAAAAAATAAATTTCCTCTTGCAAATATGCTTCAGCAATTGAGCCTTCACCTGATGCTTTGTTACGTATTTTTTTCTTCAATTTCTGCATGAATCTCTTGAATGGGTACATCCCTCGAAACTATACTGGACCTCCACATTTAGATTCATGTATAAAATGTAAAATCAAATGTTCCATTGAGTCAAAGAAAGTAGGTGGAATGATTTATTCCATTTTACATGTATTTATAGCAACATATTCTTCCAGTTTTCATAGCGCATCGTAGTCAGTTTTCACTGCACAAATGTCTTGAAAAAAAATTTTTTGTCTGTTATCAAATCCCTAATAATATAATTTAACAAACCATTCAATCTAATTGGCATAAGTCTTTCCATTATAACATGATAATCATGTCTTTTTAATCCGATAATATGACCATTCTTAACACATCATCCCAAATTAGAAGCATAGCCATCTGGAAGTCTCAAATCTACAATCCACCGACAAAATAACAAATGACTATCTTTGGACAGTGTATAAGTTACTTTTCGATTAACTAACCAATGTGATCTTAAATTTTCAAATAGTTCAAGTTATGGTCACCTGCAAATTTGGGCAAGATCTAATCATGATTTTACAGTATCATTGGTTTTACCTGGTGTATCCAAAACTGTATAAAATAAATTATCAAAACAGTTCTTCTCAATGTACATGACATCCAACATGTGGTGGACCAACAAATCAGACCAATATTGGATATCCTAAAAAATACTTCGTTTAGTACAATTATGTTCTTTCCCAAAGGATGAATTTTATGATGGTTTATTGTTGGCCCAAATGTGATGGGAGGTAATGAAAATACAACTGATTTTAACTATGTACCTGAGATCATTTTTGGAGGTCCATCCCTTTCAATTGTGACATTTCTAAAATAAGATTTGTTCCTTCAAAAAGGATGATCAGTTGAAGAAATATGCGATGACAGTCAAAATAGCAAGGTTTTTTTCCATTGACAAAAATATAAGCTTTGTTGTTTTTCATGCAGGAATGACACAATTTCATACCATTTTTACTCCAGCTAGATAACATGTCGTATGCCATAAATTCACTAATCGTCCACATCAATACATCTTTTAATGTGAAATTTTGTTTTTAGCAACATCATATGTACGAACACCATTACTCCACAATGCATTTAACTTATCAATCAATGGTTTCAAATAAACATCAATATTTTTTTTCGGATGTCCTGGGATTAATAAGGTCAAATAGATATAGGGCTCCTTTATCAACATCCATGGAGGTAGATTGTATAGAGTTATAAAGATAGGACAACATGAATACTGACTTCTATAAGAACCAAACGGACAGAAACCATCAATAGAAAGACCCAATCAAACATTTCAGGATTCTAAAGAAAAATACAGATGCAGACGATCAAAATGATTCCATGAATCACCATCAAATGGGCGATTATAGCTTTTACTGGTTGAAATATTGGTTTCATGCCATGAAATCATTGAGGTTGTGATATGAGACATAAATAAACATTGCAGCATGGGTATAAGGGTAAAATATCTCAACTGTTTTATAGGAATCGATCCAGAATTCCCTTGTTGAGCTTTTTTATACCTCAATTTTCCACATGTTGGACAACTATCCAACGACTCATTTTCATGAGAATATAAGATGAAATCATTTTCACATGCTCGAATCATCCGATAACTAAGTCCTAGATTATGAACCAACCTCTTTCTCTCATAGTAATTTGTCGGAAACACATTTCTTTCAGGTAACAGTGTTTTAACCAAAGAAAATATCTGATCAGAACAGTTGTTTAACACTGCATTATCTAATTTAATAGCCATAAATTTTGTAGCCGCTTTTAATTTTCTAATCTTGCAACTAGGATATAATCCATCTTCAGCAGACCTCAACCACTCATAAAATTCAGATGGTTCCAACTCATGAGTTAAATCAATATCATCGCAAGTTTCAGTTTTTTGAACAGATGGACCTGCAACATCATGTACTAAATTTTGGAACTATGATGGATCCATAATAAAGTTATTAGTATCTTCTCTGGAACTACGTTCACCATGTTGATACCAAAAAACCTAATCTGGTTGAAAACCAAACCGCAAGAGATGTCTCACAACCTTGTCAAATGTGTCCAATGTTCTCAGAGCACATTTTTTACAAGGACACATAATTGTGCATTCTAAAACATATTTTGCTTCTGATGATCCAAATTCTAATAAATCATAAACACCCTCAATATATACAAGATTTAAACCATAACCAATTGGATTTCTGCGCTGATTTATCCAAGCACAATCATCTAATAATGACTGATGTCAACTTCCTTGTTCCATATTTTTCTACAAAATATAAAAACATAATTATTTTTGAATAATTTGAAATAATAAAAATACTATATGAAAAAATAAGTTAAATAGTAAAACTGATTTTTAATAAGTACAATTAATTAAAGGAGACACAATTTCTAGTGGATTGACGACTACTCTTTTGTCTTACGGCTCATTTCCTTGCATCTTTCTCACAATGAAATCACAATGAAGAATATGGTCAGAGGTATTCATATTCATTATCATATGCACGAGAATGAATATATGTAACTCTGACCAGATTGTTCATTGTGATTTCAGTGTGAGAAAGATGCAAGTAAATGAGCTATCCGACAAAAGAGCCCCCTTTTCATCGATGAATCATCTTCTTCCAACTGTCACCGCCTGAAAACAATATAAAAAATATGATCCTACAAATGCATATCCAATCTCGTGTATATGAGATTGAATATTCCTAAGTAGTAGTACATTTTTTATATTTTTTTGAGTCGGTTAGAGTTTAAAGGAGAAATGTCATCGAGCAAAAGGAGTGTCATCAATCCACTAGAAATTGTGCAAGGTACATGGAATTTATTAAAATTTAATAAAATTTCTTTTTTAACTATTCCTAACTAATTATTACTATTTATTACTATTTATTTCAAATTATTACTCATTATTACTAATTATATCTAATTATATCCAATTATTACTAATTATATCTTATTATATCTTATTATATCTAACTATATCTAATTATTACTAATTATATCTAATTATTACTAATTATTACTAATTATATCTAATTATTTCTAATTATTACTAATTATTACAAATTATTACAAATTATTTCAAATTATTCCTAATTATTACTAATTATATCTAATTATATCTTATTATTACTAATTATTACTATTTATATCTAATTATATCTAATTATATCTAATTATATCTAATTATATCTAATTATTACTAATTATAACTAATTATTACAAATTATATCTAATTATATCTAATTATATCTAATTATATCTAATTATTATTGTTTATTTCTAATTATTGCTAATTATTGGTATTTATTAATAATTATTAGTATTTATTACTAAATATTACTAATTATTGCTAATTATTCCTAATTATTGCTAATTATTCCTAATTATTGCTAATTATTACTAACTATTGCTAAATATTACTAACTATTGCTAAATAATACTAATTATTAGTATTTATTCCTAATTATTAGTATTTATTCCTAATTATTTCTAATTATTCTTATTTATAACTTATTATTACAATTTATTACTAACTATTACTATTTATTACTAATTATTACTATTTATTACTAAGTAATACTATTTATTAATATTTATTACATTTTATTACATTTTATTACTATTTGTTACTAATTATTAAAATTTATTACTAATTATTACAATTTATTCATTTTTATTACTAATTATTCCCAATTATTCCTAATTATTCCTAATTATTGATAATTATTCCTAATTATTGCTAATTATTCCTAATTTTTACTAATTATTTCTAATAATTTCAATTTATTGTTAATTATTGATATTTGTTTCTAATTGTTGCTAATTAGTTCTAATTTTTCCTAATTATTTCTAATTATTTCTAACTATTACAATTTATACCTATTTATTGCTAATTATTGCAAATTATTTCTTATTATTGCTAATTATTTCTAATTATTCCTAATTATTGCAAATTTGTCCTAATTATTAGTATTTATTAGTAATTATTACTAATTATTAGTATTTATTATTAATTATTACTAATTATAGCTAATTATTAATAATTCTTTCTAATTATAACTAATTATTGCTAATTATTACTAATTATTGCTAAATATTACTAATTATTGCTAAATATTACTTATTATTGCTAAATATTACTAATAATTAGTATTTATTACTAATTATTACTAATTATTCATAATTATTAATATTTATTCCTAATTATTACTAATTATTCCTATTTATTAATATGTATTCCTATTTATTACTAATTATTTCTATTTATTAATAATTATTGTTAATTATTTCTAATTACTACTAATTATTCCTAATTATTGCTAATTATTGCTATTTATTTCTTATTATTTCTATTAGATAATATTGCTAATTATTTCTAATTATTGATAATTATTGCTAATCATTTCAAATTATTTCTTATTATTAGTATTTATCGCAATTTATTGGTAATTATTAGTATTTATTGCTAATTATTAGTATTTATTAGTAGTTATCACTAATTATTTGTATTGTTTACTAATTATTACAATTTATTACTAATTATTACAATTTATTACTGATTTTTACAATTTATTACTAATTATTATTAACTATTGCTAATTATTGCTAATTATTTTTAATTATTGATAATTATTACTAATTATTGCTAATTATTCCTAATTATTGTAAATTATTACTAATTGTTTGTATGTATTACTACTTAAAAATATTTATTTCTAATTATTCTTAATTATTCCTAATTATTACAAATTATTCCTAATAATTTATAATTATTCCTAAATATTAATATTTATTTCTATTTATTACTATTTATTGCTATTTATTACTAATTATTGCTATATATTTCTATTTACTACAAATTATTTCTAATTATTCTTAATTATTGCTAATTATTGCTATTTATTACTATTTATTGGTAATTATTTCTAATCATTCTTAATTATTCCTATTTATTACTAATTAAAAGTATTTATTAGTAATTATTATTAATTAATAGTATTTATTACCAATTATTACCATTTTTTTACTAATTATTACAATTTATTACTAACTATTAGATTTTATTAGTAATTATTATTAATTATTCCTAATTATTATTAATTATTCCTAATTATTAATAATTGTTCCTAATTATTACTAATTATTCATATTTATTACCAGTTATTCCTATTTTTTACTATTTATTTCTATTTATTACTAATTATTTATATTTATTTCTAATTATTGCTAAGTATTCCTAATTATTCCTAATTTTTGCTAATTTTTTCTATTTATTTCTAATTATTTCTAATTATTTCTAATTATTGCCAATTATTCTTAATTATTAGTATTTATTAGTAATTATTAATATTTATTAGTAATTATTAGTTTTTATTAGTATTTATTACCAATTATTACAATTTATTACTAATTATTACAATTTATTACTAATTATTATTAATTATTGCTATTTATTCCAATTTATTACTAATTATTGATAATTATTACCAATTATTGCCAATTATTCCTAGTTATTTCTAATTAGTCCAAATTATTACTGATTATTACTAATTATTAATATTTATTCCTAATTATTCGTAATTATTAATAATTATTCCAAATTATTCCAAATTATTCCTATTTATTTCTATTTATTGAAATTTATAACCAATTAATATTAATTACTACCAATTAATTTTATACATTACGAATTATCGTTAATAATTAATAATTACTACTAATTAAAAAAAATTAATACTAAAAAATTCAATTTATTAGTACAAATAAATACTAATGACAAAAAAATATAAATTTAATTTAATTACAACTAATCAACAATAAAAAAATTAACATAAATAAATGAAATAAATAATAAATTCAAAAAACATAAATACCTTTAAGACTGATTTTCTATTGATGCATATGACTTCACAACTTTTTCGTGAACAAAAAAAATAGCATAGAAAAATTCTCTCTCTAAAATTAGAGTTTAGAGAGAAACATGATCTAAAATTTGAGAGGAATGAGAGGAAAAATGGATGACGACATATATAGGTTAGATTAGTTGCGACGGGATACCAATCGCAAGATGTATCTTTTGCGATGGGACCCGTCGCAAATACCTACGCCCGCATTAATGACTATCGGCGGTTAAAAAGTTATTTGCGACGGGACTCGTCGCAAATATTCCCTACCGACTAACCTTTCGCAACGGGACGACATCCCGTCGCAAAAGGCTATAAACTGATGCCGGTTATTTGCGACGGGCCCCGTCGCAAAAGGTATCCCATCACAAAAAGTTGTAAACTGCCGCCGGTTATTTGCGACGGGCCTCGTCGAAAATACTTAATGATTTCCGACGGTGGGATTCCACCGTCGCAAATAACCTTCTCGCGGTTTGGCGCGCTATCCGCACCAAACTATTTGTGACGGGATACGAAATCCCTTCGCAAATAGTAGGTTATTTGTGATGAGATTTATTCCCGTCGCCAAAAGCCCTTTTTCCCTTAGTGTGAGTACATTCCAGCTTTATCAGCTACTGGTACAAATGTACAATGTTTCATATTTAGGGTGTTCCTAGGAATAGATTCTTTCTTTCAGAGCAGGTTGAGTATGAGCCACGGTATAGACTAATGTCTATACAATATCTTACCCAACCCGGCGTAGAGATGCATGGGATGGTAAGTCAATAAATATCTATTTCTTTGTTTATTGAACTATTTTGTAAATCAATTTGAATGTCTTTACAGGGAAGTCACATAGAGAACCTCATCAAAATAGTGATGAAGATGAGGAGGGGGTCTTTAGCCGGGCAGTCGTCCATGCTATAACGATGGAGGCAAGGACATCTTTTCTTGCACTTTTTGGAAGCATCTTCGCATATCCGGCCTGGAGAGAGGAGGTTCCTACCCTAGAGGAACGTCCTGCTGCTACTGTTGTTGATGAGGAACCATGATCAGAGCAACATAGACAACATCATGTTGCATGTGAGGCCTTACCTGTTCCAAAGGCTGAGGTCTTCCCTCTAGTATTCCAGGATCGGGCAATTCAGGATTTTCCCTAGATGGCATGGGTTCTGTCATTCATAACAGGATATCCAAAGTTGTCTCAATTGAGGTTTCCAGATCCATCACAGCCTTGGGGGTCTAGATCCATCACAACATTGGGTTCCAGATCCATCACAATCTTGTGGTATAGCTCCATCGCAGGCTTGGCTCCTCACTGCGATGGAGGCAGGTCCTTCTATCACCCTTGTGGGAGAAGGATCCGGAGGGCAGTACGAGATGCATTTGACAACTCCTCCCACTAACACACCGACAGAGGATGCGCCAGTAGTCATTCACGTGCCCATGGATTCACCCTCTCCTTGTCATCAGACACCACTACACACTCTATGTGGGCGTCCTATTCGCAGACCACCATGTGAGACATAATATCCACGCCATAGACATAGAAATTTATTGTACATGTTTATTTACATGTTTTATGTCTATTGAAATGAAAATAATATTATCACTATTTTCACTTACTATATGTTCATCCAGTATTTCAGTTTTCATTTAAATTTTAGACACAATTTATATTTGATAGCTTTCAAAGTCGACTACTTGAAACATAGAAATAAATAGTAAATTTCAAGTAATTGAGTGTAAAAGATTTAAAAATCTACAGCATGAAAACACTGTAAATAAAATTTAAAATATAGTTTAATCATCTAAAAATTTTTAAAAAATAAATAGTTTTATAATAAAATAAATATACGACAATGAAAGTAATGTAAGAAAAGTAACTCCGAAGTGAGAGTGAAGATAATGAATATTGAAAAGGATCCTAAGACACCTACTTGACTTTAAAAGCCTATAAAATATAACCTATAATACCCATATAAATATAAATTAAAAAGTAATCTACTTTTTATATGTTTAATAAATTTTTAAAATTTCATTTATATTGGTCTTATAGATTATATTATATAGGCTAGAAAAGGAAAATATTTGAATCATTTTTAATTTTCATGTAGGTGTATTAAAATGGCTATCAATTATTTTTCATCAACATTTTGTAATAAATTATTTTTATTTTGGACTAATTTTTATCTATTTCATCAATGTTTAAATATTCATTCATATCAGTCTTATATATTATATTATATAGGGTAGAAATGGCACTTGAATGATTTTTTAGTTTCATGTAGGTGAATTAGAAAGCATACAAATTATTTTTCATCCACATTTTGTAAGAAATACTTTTTAATTAGGACTACCTGTAATATGTTTAATCAATGTTCATCATTTAATTCATATCGATCTTATAGTATATATTATATAGGCTAGCAAAGGAATGATCTTGAAACATTTTTAAGTTTCATTTTGGTGGATTAAGATGCTTATAAATTAGTTTTCATTGCCATTTTTAAGTTTCTTTTTTATTTTTGACTACTTGTTATATGTCTAACCAATATATAAAATTTTATTCATATCGGTCTTATAGTTTATATTATATTGGCTAGAAAAGGAATGTACTTGAAACATTTTTATGCTTCAAGTTGGTGGATTATAAATCTTATAAATTATTTTTCACCAACATTTTTAAGAAATTATTTTTATTTTCGACTACTTGTTATAAGTTTAAGCAATGATTATAATTTTATTTATATATGTCTTAAAATTTATATTATATATACTAGGAAGGTCACTTATTTGAAACAATTTTATGCTTCATATAGGTGGATTAAAAAGCTTATAAATTATTTTTTATCAACATTTTTTAAGATTTTCTTTTTTATTTTCACCTACTTGTTATATAATTAATCAATGATTAAAACTTCATTCATATTGTTCACATAGTTTATATTTTATAGGTTATCAATGTCACGTACTTGAATACAAGATAAATTATGATAAAAATTATGCTATATATATATATATTTAAAACCTTATGAACATAATAATAATACATTAAAATTTTAAATATATAAAAACATAATTAAAATAGAAAACATTTATTGTTTTACGGTAATGGAGGCATCTCTGATGCCGCTTTAAGGGAATAAATTTTCTTTAAATAATTAACCTAGGTCATTCTAAAAAAATTACAGAAAGCTTAAAAAAATTGGTTTATTTTCTGTTGTGTTATGTTATCTTTTATTAGGATTTTTAATCATTCCCTAGTATGGAATGAGATCTATATGTATACATCATGATAGGATCCTTGGGATATAGGATTACATACCTATTTTATAATAGGAATACATTTACGAAATATGACATAGTTTCTTATCTAAACATTGAAATTTAATACACTTATATACTTTATATAAATGAAGAACGGAACTATTATGTTATTCTAATTAAAATATTCATACAATTATACTGGGACCTCAAACTAGATTTTCTCTATTTCTATCACCTGTTGGGTTGTTCTTGTTGAGGTCTTGTGTGCATGCGTTGGACTTTTTAGAGAAAATGCCTCTGCCTAGACATCGAGTTGAGTGTTATAAAATTTGTAATCAACACAATCCAAATGTAGTAAATCCAAAATATCTTATGGTTATAAATATTATAATGGAAACTTTTTTCGTGATAGCTTCCTAAGGGGCATCTGATCCCTATGAAGGGACACTCCTCCCACCATAAAAATGATGTATGATCTAACATGACAGTTAATGAAGCCACATTATCATACATTCACAAGATAGGGAGGCCCCTAAGTTGTAGACTTCTATATTTAGTGTAAAGACCTAGAAATTCGGAGGATTTTTTTTCTTAAATACATGTTATTTTTATGAGTCTGCAAAAATTTACGGTGCTTGATTCCGAGGACCGGGGTGCCTTGAATCAATTTATAAAGTTTTTTTCAGGTACGTTCAGTAAACGTACGAGCGGGGTTTTATAAATTTTGAACCGGTGATCATAATTGAAATATGAGGCCACCGTTGAACTTGCATCGCTGGTATTTGCTAAAGACGACTTTCACCTCGACGGTAGTTGGTTGATAATGGTAGTTAGATTTTCAGTTTTTAATAAAATTTGAATAAAAATAAAGTGTTAGCTTATTTTTATTTATTTGGTTGTTAAAACCTCCACGAGGAAGTTATAGGTGGGGGGCACCACACCATAACCTCCCATGAGACGTTATGGTGGTGGGGCCTACCCTAGGTATAAACACCTATTGTCATTTAATGAGGTGGGGATCACCCGAATTATAAAACCTTGAGCTCCCTCTTGAATGTGAAACCACCCTTGGTTTCTCTCCTCCCAAATTAATTGTGCCAACTCCATCATAATTAATTGTGCCAACTCCAACATAATTAATTTTCCAACATTATGTGTTAAGTTAATAAACTCATTTATATTAATTTGACACTACAACCCTCGTGAGAAAAGAATTGGCAGAGGAGAGGAGGCATGGGAGAACCCTTGTAGAATTATCCTCCCAATGAAGAACATAAAGAACGCCGACAATACTTCTTCCTCAGTCTTCTACCCCAGACACTTTCCAATACATGAGCTTGAAATTGGGAGTGCGTGACGAATGCGGCGAAGGACTAATCGACATTCTCTTTCTACAACATCTTCAACGAACAATAATACTAGGTAGCAGTTTTTTTATGATTTGAGTTCAAAATTGTTCCGTTCTACGTCGTCCTCTCATGGGTAATGTTTTTTCCAATTGATAACACCATGACTTGGAGGGCTTAGACTGCACAAAAATGGATTGACCTTCCCACTTTGTTTTTCCCCATTTTTTGATGACCGTGGTGGAGCAACGGCGGCTGACAACAGACCGTCTACGAATAAACTGGTGGCTCAAGGCTGCTAGGTCAGAAAAAGGGAATAGCACCATTGTACCATGCGGAAGGAGAGCCGCGACCAAGGCAAGCTGTTGTGGAAGGGGAGCGGTGCCATCGCGCTGTGTGGAGGAGGAGGACCATGACCAGGGCGGGATATGATGGAAGGGCTCAATGTCGTTGCGCCGCGCGGAAGTGTAGGACCGCTACCGGGGCGGGCCGTGGTGGAGGAGTTGAGGTGGCCGGCAGTGCGGAACAGCTTGTCGCTTTTCCATCCAGGAAGAGCAGGACCCCACTGGGTCCCACGTGAGCTGGACCGGTGACACCTAGGGCTGGTTTGGGTCCCCACACAAATGGTTCCACCATTCGTGAGTCCAGGGGGTGCGCGCCTCCCCTATATGTGGTTAGGTTGTACCCCGCAGGGCGCTGCCAGCCGCTGGCCAGCCAGGCCACGCAGGCTGCCCCCTCGGGTCGTGCCACCCCCTTGGGTCGGGTCGGACTCACAGACTGAGTTGGACCCATGGACCAGGTCAGAACCGCAGACCGGGTTGGACCCAAGTCCGGACCTGTTAACCCAAATACACCTTTTTTCCCATAACATGGGCTACAGGTGACCCATTTACGAACCATCTACGACGTCAAAAATAATGGAGAAAGATGGTTCTTTTGGAATACCCCACATGCGGTTTGAATACAGTTGGGGTATGGTTGGGTTGGATTGAACCTAAAATCTAACAGGACCCATAGGACAGAAATGCCAATAACTCACAGACCGAGCATCTGATTGATGTTCTGTATGTTTCCTTAAGACCTATAAGATGAGGAGGAATTTTGAGATACTTCTACATCGGACTTCATGAGAGTTGGAGGAATGACCTATAGCTCGTGAAGCAGATCTACATGGAGAAGAGAAAACAGAGTACAAAGGCTTTGTAGCTGGCTGAGACCTGATGACTGCTGACTCTTCAGCTCGGAGTGTCTCGACTAGTTCAGTGGGTAGCGCCTATGTGTGATGCAGTAGACCCCCAGTGGGGAGAACCTCTGTGCTATGTGGCATACCCACAGTACTTGATAGGAGGAGTACCTCAACAGGCTACGAGGTGGAGCACCTCTATGTGAGCGCGGCAGACCCATAGTGGGGAGCGCTTTTATTTGAGCGCAACAGACCCACGGTACTTGACATAAGGACTACCATAGCAGTTCAAGAAAGTGGGAAGTACCTCTGTGTGACACAGAAGGCCCACTGTACTTGATAGAGGAGGAGTACACCATCAGTCGAGGTTCCGATAGAGTGACTGAGGATGTTACTTGATACTACCCCTAGAATAAAATCAGGTTCTGAGCTGAGTCATTAACATTTGTGTTTTTCCTCATGATTGGTATGGGTTACTAGATAAATTATGTATATGTATGAGTATATACCTATTTAATGGTAATTCGTTGATTTCATACTTTGTGGTTTATCCTTGTTGGATTTTTTGAGACCTTCAGGGTCTCAGGGTCCCTACTAAGTATCATTATACTCACCCCTACATGGGTTATGCATGCACCTCGTTGTGTTGGTTATAGATAAAGGATAGTACTGACTGAGGCAAAGAGTAGCAGGACTGTATGGTACCTGGAGGTGGACCACTCAGAGTGACGGTACACGGAGTGGATGGTCAGATGTGGAGTGTTAAAGAGGCCATCTATACCTACCCTTTAGGTAGGAACCCTGTAGGATGACCCAATAGCTTCTTTAGACTCTTTCATTTGTATTGTTACTTTTTCATTTCTTTTTTACATTACTATAGGGAATATATTTCTAGCCCCTTTTATATTCCAGAAATTCTTTTGTATACAGTTTTTACTTAGTGTTTTCTTCCAGTTGTACTCTGACTGTGTTTGTTTACAATTTTAAAGGTAATGCCTTCCCAGCTAATGGATTTACGCCTTTGCTGTTAGTATCCAGCCCCTAGACTATAGAAGGCGGGCATGGGGTATTTACGATACAGGCTTCGGGGGATGAGTCATGACAAATTGGTACCAGAGGAGTCGGTTCTACAACAGAACCTAGGTCTCTGATCTTTAGTTTCTATGAACCAATAGTGTTAAGGGTAATAAGTGTGGTTTTCAGTTTAGGTAGTCCAGTGTTGGTGCGAGCAACTGATGTATCCATACAATAGGAAGTTGTCTACTGATTTCCAATTTAGTGCACGAAAACACTGATTGCGTGCAATTCCTTAAAAGTTTTATTTTAAGTCAACTCTACCAAGTCAGCTCACTGGGTATAATCGTTTAATCATGTTGCATCTGTTTCTTTCAGGATGCCTCCCTGTAGAGCCTGGAGATTCGTACGCTCTTACAGCCCACTGAGTGACGAGACCTTGGTGTAGGGCCCTTTACCAGCGGTACAACTTCCTGTTGGGCAACCGATGCCACCAGCCCCAATAGCAGACGATGCATGCCACTTGAGTGTGTTGCATGAGTTCCATCACCAGAGGCAACCTAGGTTCCAGGGAGAGATGGACCCACAGGTTCCTGAGGATTGGATGGAGGTTGTGGTTAGAGTATTCAGGCTAATAGGGACACAAGAACACTACATTGTGATCCTTGTCACAAATATCCTTCATGCAGTAGCAGGCAGATGGTGAAGCCTAATGCTTCAGGTCCACGACGAGGCGACACTTCTCTGGGCAGACATCGAGAGCTTGTTCCAGGCGGTGTTTTTTCTAGCGACCTACGAGCTGTATGGATACAGGAGCTACTGCATTTATAGCAGGGTTTCATGACGGTGGTGTAATACTCAACTTGGTTCACCGACCTCTCATGATACTCCAGAGATATGGTGCGAGACACATTTTTCAGGGGCCAGACCATTAAGAATGGGCTCAGGTGAGAGATCAGGGCATCAATGATATCCCACAACATCCCGATGTGGGAGGGGCTGTTAAAGATATCCCTCCTAGTAGAGATATTCTTTATTGAGCAGTCTCCAGCAGTGAGACCCACTACTAGTCGACAAGCAGTTGAGTCTTCTACAGCTGGAAGTAGACAGATGACATAGAGGTCCAAGAGGACCAAACCCAAGGGTGGGCGACCGAAGGACTTATGATCTGTTGTGTGGGGCACCTGGATAGTGATTTACCAGCCAATAGAAGGAAATTTTACTCATGTGGAGGGTAGGATCACATGGCTTGTGAAAGTCTGACACGTCATTCAGATGATCAGCAGACCGCTGAGGGACCTCCCAGAAAGAGGAAGAAGTTCGATCAAGGTAGACTACATGGTGCAGGTGGACATGGAAGAGGAGCTGGTCTAGAAGCTAGAGGTGGACGACATTACGTGGTGCTACCACCACCACCACCAGGAGGACCACCCCGACCATAAAGAGTAGGTGGACAGGGGAGATCTCAGCTTCATGCAGCTGAGGTATATGACCATGGCGCTTAAAAGTTTCTTTGAGGTATGATATGTGTCTACTCCGCCTTAGCTGCATTTCATATAGACACAGGTTCTATTAATTCTTTCATTTCCACTTCCCTCATTCGGAGCTCGATGATTTCGACAGAGCCATTGGATCGATCCTTATGGGTAGAGACTCCTACGAAAGTAGACACGATGATTATGCACTTGTGCCATCAGTGTGAGCCTACTATATGTGGCGGGAGCTTTGGTTAGGATCTCATCATAGTGGCACTGAGGCCTTATGCCGTCATCTTGGGTATAGAATGATTATCTATAGTCCATGCTCAGATTGACTAAATTAGGCGAAAAGTGTTGTGTGTCCACACTGATGAGACCAGTTTTACCTTCACCAGCATGAAGGGATCCTTTTCATCATAGGGAAGACTTACTCGGAGGAGGGTGCAATTGATCACTCACCAGTTGGATTGCCTTACCCTCATAGCAGTTGATTTGGAGAGTCTGACATATCCTGTAGTGGTAGACCAGTACCTGATGTTTTCCCTGATGATATTCCAGGACTACCTCCTCGTAGATAGGTGGACTTATACATGGACATGTAGCCCAGGACGACACCAATATCTACCCCTACTTATCAGATGGCTCCCGCTGAGCTTCACGAGCTCCGGGTACAGCTGAAGTACTTGCATGGGAAGGGATTCATCTAGCCTAGTGTTTCTCCCTGGGCACCCCTGATTCTATTCGCCAAGAAGGAGGATGGGATCTTGAGGCTTTGTGTCGAATACCATCGCATGAACCAGGTGACTGTGAAGAATAAGTACCCACACCCGAGGATCAACGGCCTCTTTGATCAGCTCAAGGGAGCACAGTGGTTCTCGAAGATAGATCTCCGATCAGGTTATCACCAGCTCAGAGATCGAGATGAGGATGTACAGAAGATGACCTTTAGGTGTTGGTATAGCCACTACGAGTTATTGGTTATTCCCTTCAGCGTAACCAACACTCCAGTAGTGTTCATGAGTCTTATTAATAGGATCTTCCAACCTTACCTCGATCACTTGGCCATGGACTTCATCGACGAAATTTTGATCTATTCGACAACTGAGGAGGATCATTCCTACCATTTGAAGGTAGTATTGGACACACTCCGAGAGAACCAAATTTATAGAAATCTCTCAAAGTGTTAATTCTAGATTCGAGAGTTTCACTTCATAGGACATGTCATCTCGGCGGCTGGAGTTGTAGTAGATCCATCCAAGATTGAAGAGGTACTTTCTTGGGAGCCACCCAAGAGTGTGAAGGAGGTACAATGTTTCTTGGGCTTGGCTGGGTACTACCAGAGATTCGTTCCAGACTTCTCCAGAGTTGTAGCACCACTATCAGCCTTGACGATGAAGGGGTAACCCTTCATGTGGTCAGATAGATACCAGTAGAGCTTTCAAAAGATGAGGCATAGGCGGACTATTGCCACCATCTTGAGGCTTCCAGAGGAAGGCGTAGGGTACATAGTCTACAGCGACGCATCAGGGACTGGACTCGGGTGTATCCTGATGCAGGAGTGAGATGTGATCACATATGGTTATCTTCAGCTGAGACAACAAGAGTAGAACTATTCTACCCATGAACTATAGCTATCGGTAGCGGTCTTCGCCTTGATGATGTGGAGAAAATATCTGATGGGTGAGTGTTTCACAGGGTACTCTGATCACAAGAGTCAAATATATATCTTCTCCTAGAAAGATCTGAACTTGTGACAAAAATGTTGGATTGAGTTCCTTCAGGAATATGACTTCGAGATAGTATATACTCCTGGGATGGGGAACGTTTTTGTAGATGCGCTCAGCAAGAGGAATGGTATTCAGCTGCTAGGAGAGGCGACAGAGCAGCTGGTTGCCTTATAGATAGCCTTTGTGGATAGAGATGGAGTAGCCTTCCTTTAGTCTATTATGGTCTCTCCCCCACTTCTTCAATGAGTCAAGGAGGCACAACATGGGGACGCTGACTGCAAGACACGATGTGCTCAGATCTCCACAAGGCAGGCATCAAATGGATTTTCTGAAGGTGGGGAGTGTGACATCCTCTTTAGAGGACATACTATGGTACCAGCGGCACTTCTGGAGGAAGTGTTGAGTGACTTCCACACATCCCCTCTAGCGGTACATCCAAGAGTGGCAATGATATAACTTGATCTCCGACGACAGTACTGGTGTCCAGGTATGGAGAAGGTGGTAGCAGAGTTTGTCTCTCACTACCTCACTTGTCAGCAAGTGAAGGCGGTCCACCAGGTACCACCAGGATTGGTTTATCCCTTAGAGGTCCCAAAGTGGAAATGGGATGAGATATCCATGGACTTCGTGATGAGTCTTCCATGTACATCCAGGAGTCACGATTTGATATGGGTGATTGTTGACCTATTGACCATGTCAGCCCACTTCCAACCGATAAGAGAGTATGGCTCAGTAGAGAGAATGGGATGCCTCTATGTGCAGTAGATTGTGTGTTTACATGGAGTAACTTCCTTTATCATCTCCGACAGTGATGCATGGTTTACTTCTCGGCTATGGAAGGGGTTGCATGAGGATTTTGGGACACAGATTCTCTTGGGAACCACCTTCCATCCTCAGACCGATGGTCGGACTGAGCGGACCATTCAGACATTCGAGGACATGCTACGTTCATGTGTCCTTGACTTCGGTCACAGCTGGGAGGATCACTTGCCTTTGGTGGAGTTTGCTTACAACAAAAGATATCAGTCCACCATAGAGATGTCACCTTTTGAAGCCTTGTATGGGAGACCTTACAGATCACCCTTGTGCTGGACTAACTCTGGGGAGTCAACACTAGTGTGGCCAGAGATGGTACGCGCTACCATAGAGAGGTTGTAGATCATCCTGGAGTGGATGAAGACTGAACAATGCAGACAGAAGTAGTATGCTGACAGGAGGAGGAGACCTCTGGATCTCGATGATAGAGACCAAGTCTTCCTATAGGTCTCACCTCGATGAGGTATACGGGGATTTGTCTGAGGAGGTAAGCTATCTCTGAGATTCATCAGACCTTTCCAGGTCCTCAGCAGAGTAGGCAAGGTGGCTTAACGGTTAGCTCTACCACCTCGGTTGCACTGAGTGCACGACGTCTTCCACATATCTCAGTTGAGGAGATATGTGCACGACTCATCTCACATCACCAACCATAGAGAGCTAGACGTTGATGATGGGGTGACCTTCACAAAGTTTCTAGTTGAGATTGTGGATCGACAGGAGCAGGTCCTGCATGGACAATCGATATCTCTGGTACGCGTCCGTTGGTAGCATGGGAACTTCCAAGAGAGCGCATCAGAGCGGGAGGATTAGATACGTTCTTAGTACCCCCATTTGTTCCCATAGTTTGAGTTGTAGCTTATGGTGACATAAATACATGATTTGGGGAGAATGTAAAGACCTGGAAATTTTGTGTATTTTTTTTCTCGAATAAATGGTATTTTTACGAGTATGCGAAAATTTATGGCACTTGATTCCAAGGTCCAGTGTGCCCGGAATCAATTTCTAAATATTTTTTTGGGTACGTTCACTAAACATATGTGCGAGATTTTATATCTTTTGATCCGGTGATCAAAATTGAAATCTGAGGGAACCGTTTTACTCGTAGTGCTGGTATTCGCATAAGAAGGCTTTCACCTCGATGGAAGTTGGTTGAGAATGGAAGTTAGATTTTGGGTTTTTAATAAAATTTAAATAAAAATAATGTGTTAGCTTATTCTTATTTATTTTGTTGTTAAAACCTCCAAGAGGATGTTATAGGTGGGGTCCACCACACCATAACCTCCCATGAGAGGTTATGGTGGTGGGTCCCACCCGAGGTTTAAACACCTCTTGTCAATTAATGAGGTGGGGACAACCCGACTTCTAAAATCTTGAGCTCCCTTTTGAATGTGAGATGACCCTTGGTTTCTCTACTTCCAAATTAATTGTGCCAACTCCAGCATAATTAATTGTGCCAATTCTAACAAGATTAATGTTCCAAATTTACGTGCTATGTTAATAAACTCAATTATATATATTTGACACCGAAACCCTCGCGGGAAGAGAATTGGAAGAGGAGAGGAGGCTTGGGAGTACACTTGGAGAATTATCCTCCCAACGAATAACGCAAAGAATGCTGGCGACGCTTCTTCCTCGTTCTTCTACCCTGGACTCTTTCTGACGCACAAGTTTGAAATTGGTAGTGTGTAACGAATGTGGTGAACGATGAATCGATGTTCGCTTTCCGCAACATCGTCAACGATCAAAAATACGAGGTAGGGTTTGTTTTATTATTTGAGTTTTAAATTGTTTCGTTCTACATTGTTCACTCATGGGTAATGTTTTTTTCCAATTGATAACACCATAACTTGGAGGGCTCGGACTGCACGAACATGGCCAATCCCCCACCCGCCCCCCCGCCCTTGTTTTTTCTCATTTGTTGATGACCACGGCAGAGCAACGGTGGCTGACATCAGACCGACCATGTAGAAACCAAGGGTGCAAGGCCGGTGGGTTGCCAAAAGAGCGTGACACCACCATGCCACGGAGAAGGAGTGCCACGACCAGGGCGGGCCGCAGCTGAAGGGGCACGACACTGTCACACCGCATGGAGGAGGAGGACCACAGCCAAGGCGGGCCTCGATAGAAGGGTGCGGCGTCGTCGCACCATGCGGAACAGCAGGACCGTGGTCAGGGTGGGCCGCATCAGAGGAGTCGAGGCTGCCGGCCTCAGGCCAGTCGCCAGTGTTGTGGAGCCGCCGACCACTTTGCCAGCCGGGAGGAGCGGGACCCCTCTAGGTCCCATGTGAGCTAGACCGGCGCCACCTGGCACCGGTTTGGGACCCCACCCAAATGGTTCGACCATTCTGGAGTCTAGGGGGCGTGCACCTTTGCCCTGGACGAGGCTAGGGCGGGACCTGCAAGGCACCGCCAGCCGCTGGCTAGCCAGGCCCCGCTGGCCACCCTCAGGCCGGGCCGCACCCTCGGGTCGGGCCGCCCCTCTGGCCAGGCCACCACATCAGGCCGGGTCGGACTCAGGACCGAGTCAGACCCACGGACCAGGTCAGACCCGCAGACTGGGTCGGACCCCAGTCTGGACCTGTTGACCTGAATAAATCTTTTCACATATAACTTGGGCTACGTGTGTCCGATTAAAGAACCGTCTATGGTGATAGAAATCTTGGAGAAAGGCAGTTCATTTGGAATACCCCTCTTGAGGTTTAGACACAATTGGCGTATGGTCTGGTTGGTTTGAACCTGAAATCCAACTGGGCCCCTTGAAAAGAAATGCAAATAACTAACAGACCGGGCGTCTGATTGACGTAACGTACGTTGCGTTGAGACCCCAATGATGAGGCATAATTTTGAGATACTTATACATGGGACTTTGTGATAGTTGGAGGAGTAACCTATAGCTTGTGGAGCGGATCCTCCAAGAGATGAGCATGTAGAGTACGGAGACCCAATAGCTGGCTAAGACCTAACGACTGCCGACCCTTCAACTCTGAGTGTTTCGACTAGTCCAGTGGGGAGCGCCTCTGTGTGATGTGGTAGAAAACTAGTGGGGATCGCCACTATGTGACACGGTAGACCCATGGAACTCGACATGAAGAGTACCTCAGTAGGCTACGAGGGGGAGTGCCTTTGTCTGAGTGCGTCTGGATCACAGTGGGTAGATCCTCTCTTTGAGAACGACAGACCCATGATACTCAATAGGAGGAGTACCACAACAGTCCACAACAGTGGGAAGCACCTCTGTGTGATGGGGCATGCCCATTGTACTCGATAGAGGAAGAGTACACCATCATCCATGGTTTCGATAGTGTGTCTGAGGATGTTACTTGATACTACCCCTATAATAAAATATGGGTTGGAGCTGAGTCATTGACTTTTGTGTTTTTACTCATGATTGAGATGAGTTACAAGATAAAATAGGTATATATATGGGAATATACCTATGTAATGGTTATCCATTGATTTAATACCTTGTGGTTTATCTTTGTTGGATTTTTTGAGACCATGAGGGTCTCGGGGTCCCTACTGAGTATCATTATACTCACCCCTGCATGGGTTATTCCAGCACCTAGTTGGGTTGGTTGCAGACGACGGACAACGCTGACTGAGGCAGAGAGTAGCAGGACTGGACGGTTCCCAGAGGTGGACCACTCGGCATGAAGATACACAGAGTTGGACGGTCAGACGCGGAGTGTTGAGGAGGCCATTTATACCTACCCTTTAGGTAGGAACCCTAGAGGATGACCCATTAGCTGCTTTACATTCTTTCATTTGTACTATTACTTTTCTGTTTCCTTGTACTTTACTGTTGGGAAGGTATTTCCAGCCCCTTTTACTTTCCATCACTTCTTTTGTATACAACTTTTACTTAGTGTTTGCTTCTAGTTGTACGCAGATTGTGTTTGTTTATATTTATAAAGGCAATTCCTTTCCAACTTAGGGATTTACACCTTTGGTGCTAGTCGCCAGCCGCTGGCCTATGGAAGGCGGGCTTGGGGAAGTCACGATACGGGCCCTGGGGGACGGGTCGTGACATTTATTCAGTCCATGATATCATCAATTACCATGATGCACCCTCTTATAGAATGGTGAAGCTTTCTAATTATATGTTTTGAGGACCAACCAAGCATTGGCGGGTTATCTATGAGCATGAAGGGCTGGTAACACATCATTTATCATTGATTTTTTTTTATAAAAAATTATCCCTTTTGATATTATTCATTACATTCAGTATTGAATTTACCTTTCATTATATGCAATAGTATTTTTGTCTTGTGTTATATATAATTATGAGATTAAATGAAAAATTTAAGACTAAAAGAATATTATATAATAGTTATCACCTACCCATTATAATTATGGTTTTGAAAAAGATTAAATATAATTTGAAAATATATTATTTATACATTTATATTTAAAGAATTATTTAGTTAAAAATTAATTAGAACTAAAAATAATGACCAATATTAATAAATGGGATTCTTTTTCTGAAAACTACTTTATGCACACACGAACATTTAACCTCGTAATATTAAACAATTTAATTTGGGTGAATATTTTTAATTAATTTTTAATATTATATAACCAATCACTTTTTGCATTCATCTTATGTGTTTTATAGGCAATGGATAAGAATAAATTCATTTTTAATATTAAAACTATGTTTCTTCAAAACTTATTTGTTCACAATATTCTAAATTATCTTAAAATTAAATTTTGAATCTTTTAAAAAATTTATTTTTAAATAATTTATTTATTTTTCAAATAATAATTTCAAAAACTATAATTATGGGATTTTTCTAAAAATTTAAATTTTTTTCTTAAATAGTGAAAAAATTAGATTTTTTTATTAAAAACCACTTTTCATTTTAAGAATTTATATGCCCTATTTAATTATAACGTTATTTAAAAAGTAAAATTAGTTCATTTGTTTATTTTTTTATAAAAATTATTTCCTTGGAATCAAATTCATATATATATTTTATATAGAAACTTTTTAAATATTTAACGTCATTTTTTAGAAAATAATATTTTATTCAAGTTTGTTAGATTAATTTTAAATTAAATATTTATAATTTTTTAAATAGAATTTGGAAAAATCGATTTGATGTATTTTATTAGAATAATTTATATATTCTTGTAATGTTGCAGCCTCGACCCTAGAAGCCTAAAGACTCTATCTAACCACAATACAATTGTATATATACATGGGATCACATCCTGAAGAACTGAAAAGATTAGCAGTTTGGGCAAGCTAGATACTCAAATGATACATATTTTACATTGATAGTAGAAAATAATGAATTATTAAAAAAATTCTATATATCTTGGATTATTAATTCAATGGATTCAAATTTATAATAAGCGGAAAGTAATCATAATAAGGGTGATCACAAGTTCTTAGTTAGGGTAAATGTAAGTATAAGCTTTCAGGAATCAATAATGAATAATATACATGGAAAGATAAATGATTGAATAGACTTTACATGTTAATTACCTAACATTATGAATAGATAAGGAATAATAAATTATGGAAATGTAAATTACTGAAATATGTGACATTTAATCAATAACCTGATCATGATACGAAACAAATTAAATATGATCAAATAATGCCATATAAATAATCACATAATCTTGAAACTTTACCATAGATATTCTAACTAATTAAATAATAAAATGGAATATAAATAATGATGGAATTAGAAATTTTAAAGATCTGAACTGTTAAGATATATCCTCAATATAATTACTCTCTAGATCTATCCTCAAGATAGATAAATTTTGTTGGTAGAAACCCTTCTCATTTAGAAAACAGATTCATCTTATTAGACTACTGATGCATTGAGGGGATATATTATATAGGGACCCACATATCACATCAGTTGACATCATTCCTCATATATCTCATAATAAACTTTATTCATGAATCAATATACCTTCATATCGAATATCTGTATTGAGTAAATGTTACATATTTATCAATATTTCACCAGTTAAAAATGTAACATTCAAACTAATAACTATATAAAAAATATATTTGTTTAGAAAATAATTTTATTTATCACATAGGAATATGAATAATTAATATAAATTTAATTTCCAATGATAAATGATCATAAGAAATTTATTTTTTCATGAGAAAGTTAACAATATGAAAAGAAGCTGAGATAAAATACATATCATTTACCAATTTCTAATTATAATGTTAGACCCCATTGGATGAGATAACTCAAATTGAAATAGAAAATAAAATTATGTCTGATTCAATCATGATATTACATAACAAATGGAACAAATATATACCATATAATAGTGAATTAGTGCCTAATAATAAAAAGGACTTTATGGAATGTAAATTGAGATGAAATCTGTTAACTGACACGTCCAATTTATTATACATTATTTATCCTCCTTTATATTAATTTTAAACTTTTAATAACTTACAATATAACCATATTAGAATCTATAATATCATATGTTACCCTTTTAAAACATTTTACCACCTGTTCGATGATAATATTTTATTATATTCATTAGTTCGGGTGTTAATTGGCAAGTTTATCATGTGTTTTTATCATTTATGATTCAATTATTTCTTATATTAAACTGTTTTATCATCTCCAAAATAATAATATTGATTGTATTATCCTATATTTTCACCAATCTAACATTTAAAATTTATTATTGAATATGGTTAAGCAAAAAAATGAATAATGTTACAATCGTGGTGAAGGTAGGTAGTATGTACGCATGAGTAAAGCTTTCCATTTATCAATGATCATTATGGTGAGTGGGTCAACAATATTTTATCTTTTTAGAATATTAATAATATCAAATATATGATTCAATTTTATTATGTATACTTATATATATATAATTCATTTTGTGTGGTGATGAAAAGAGGGTTACATCACTTCTTGAGGATGGTGGTCCCCATATACACGAATGTTGATACAATATTTTAGTGTAATGAAATAACAAGATATGTTATATTTCAATATGGATTAATATTCCACTAATATAAAAATTATCTCATTTGTTTTTAATATTACAATTAACATTATTTTTTATCACCTTCAATGTAAATATTTAATGGAATACGAATCACATTGTATCACGGGGCGGTAGACCACCATACACACGAGTGACATTTTTGTTTTTCTATGGAATATAAATTAATATGGTATATGTGATATAATGAATCCATTTTTATAATTATTATATATATATATATACTTTATATACACCATTATACTAAACTTTAAGAGGTGCAAATGGAAACTCAAACGACATCTGCTCAGGAGGTGATAGTCCTTTATAAACATGAATGATGATTTCATTATCCATTTTGTATAATTGGATATAATTTTTTTGTAATTATATTATTAAATAAAATATTAGTAAGTTTAAGTTACTGATTTAATTATATCATTACGTTTTAATATAAATTAAAGAGTTGGATAAAGAAGTAACATTAAACCACTTATTGAATAACATTACCTATTCTATAGGTTTCCTTCTTAAGTAGCCACTAATGCCTTCCTATGTCAGAAACCTTCCAGAACAACATTCTATACTGATTGGATAGATATTGGGAAGTGATTTTGGTATGTATTTTCTGAACCAATTAGGTTAGAATGTGTAATGAAGAGTGGATAGTGAGTGCCTATTTATTGTTGAGGAGTATGTGAATTCTACTAAATAATCAGATGTATTCAATATTGGGAGTACAATATTACCTAAATTTAATTAAATTTATAATTAATGTTTTAGAGGAATGATATTCTTATGAAGAACCTTAATTGGAAAATTAAACACATTTTTAAATATTTTGTCCCTTAACATCTATGTTTACTTATTTTTTCCATTATTGTTGTTCACTAAGCTAACCAGTTTTATGAACTAGATAACATAACTATTATGAATAAATTAAAGTGATAATTATTATATAATTTATAAAAATAATCAATTTTATAAATTAATTTTTTGTTTTTTAAAATTCAATGTTTTTTGGAAATTATATTTAACACAACTTCCTGTAACATAAAACCCATACATTAACTTTAACCACAATAATTGAGATTTTACAATTTAAAGGTCAATATATTCATATTAAAATATTAATAGGGAAATGAATGGATGATATTTATTATTTAATAACATTAAAAAATAAAATAAAGAATATGGTATATTTAGTAATTTTAAATAAGTTAGTAAATTATGATTTATCATAAAATAACATTACTTTAAATTTTTACATTATTCATTTAAGTTGAATATCAAAATATCAATACATTGATGGAATTATAGTATATTATTTTCACACCAATTTATCATGATATATTCATATACAAAAATAGTGTAACACAATAATTCACTCAATTTAAATCCCTTTTAAAAAATGTTGTATGATTTTAATTTTTGTTAATTTTTAAATAAACAATTAGAGATTTGTTATTTAATAATAATTTTGTGGCATTATTTCAGCTCTAAAATTTTAATATGAATCATTACTTCAATAAAAAATAATATTTATTTCAAAATAATACATATAGAGGAATAAATGTTTTATTTTTCAACGTCCCAAAGTATTATAAAAATTAAAAGGACGAAAAGTATATTGTTTGTCTTTTTGATTACATAACTTATTATATGGGTCACATTTTAAAAAAAATTGGCATAGAATTTTAAATTTTCATATAAATTTATGGAAAATATAAAAACAAAATAATTCAATAAAATTATGATAATATTTTAGGTCTGACTCACTCTTATCATTCTAGTTTAACACCTCGTAAACCCATTTTTTCCATAACATATATAATTCAATTTTAACTACCTTCCCTGTTATTTTGGTCAAAATGTTAGTTGAAATTATTATATATTATAATTAATAAAGTTAAAAATTATGGAATCAATTTTTCAAAAATTAATTAATAAAAGTGGAAAATTTTAAATTTAAATTAATCACGCAGACGTGATGAGAAAGTAGGTTTTCATAGAAAAAATGTTCAAAAGATTACAGTTATTTTATATCTAAAATAAATATTAAATTGAATCCAAATAAAAATATTGAAATAATTTATATAAAATTGAACTAATTTTACTATAAAATGAATTCAATATATAGCTGATCATTTTAAATTATAGAAACTAAAAGGCAGTTTTTAGAACAAATACAGTATTTTTAATTATTTATAAAATAATGAATCTTCATAGAAAAATCCCAAAAATTCACCCTAAGATAATTTTTCTATCGAAATATAAAAATTTAGATATATTTTTTAAAATAAAATTTCTATCCAATATATATATTTATTTATTTTCTAATGAAACTATTAAGGGGAAAGGGTGAACCCTAAAAAAAGGCTACAAGATGTAACCATCCATGAAATATAACATCATCTTTCAAGAATGCTTTCAAGAACTGTGCCTGAATGATTTTAAAAATCAAATTCCAAAAAAATGGATATGGACTATGTTCCACTAAGATTCCTGGGAAACCAACCCTCAAATACCTCACTATTTTTCTTATGGAGAAACCAACCCTTGAACACCTCACCACTATCATCACATCACCTATATCAGATGCAACCACATAAACCACTCTCAACATCTCACGACAGGGGAACCCAACCACAACCTTTAGTGTCGATTTGTTGTCTTCATCTACCCACTGACATCGCCCATTTAGAATCACATCCCAGAGCCCCATGAAGGCCACCACATAGCTCCACCCTTTAAAGAATTGTGGAATCTAGATTAAGGGTAGAGAACATTGTGGGATAATGATGAAGTGGAAGATATCTAGAACCGCTGAAGACCATCAATGACCATCAAAGAAAAAAAATCATCACATTTCCTTCGTCATATATTCATCACCTAACTATAAACAAAAATATGTAAAACAAAAAACACACTTCACCGAACATGCATCAAATGTCGAAGCAGGAAAAACTAGTAAAAGCTAGAACAAAAAAATAAAATCTAAAAGAATTATAAAAACTTTCATCCTCCGATCCAGATAACCCAAATCCTCATCATTACCACTGATTCGACTCAATATCGAAGAGACTCAGAGGAACATGAGGCCACAGAAAGGATTGAGTGGTTGAGGGCTTCGATCTATTGGGCACCATTTCTAAATGATTGTAGACACCAGATTATATAATATCATTGTGAGCAAAATATATAATAAAAAAACTAGTGAAATAATTAATATAAATTGACAAGTTTATGCATAGATATTCTCATAATCTTCAGAATCGTTTCTTTGGGGATATTTTTCCTTTCAAATACATCATAATGATTTGTAAACAAAATGTGAATTATCAAAATCATATCCCTTTAGAGTGTAAATCCATCTTCATAGTATGTCTCTTTGTTGTGAAAAAGTTTTCAATTGAGTCCAACCCTTTTTTCTATTTTTAGTGTTATTACCCCTTGGAACAACTATTCCAAAACCATATCAAATTGTTGTATTTGAACATGGATGTATTTTTTTAAGAAATCACACATAATCAATACCATTTAAAAACATTATTATGTTAGTCTACAATTATCATAAAATTTAATCATATGTTACTATTCCTAAATAAATTTTTTATACATCTATTTTACATGGTTTATATTGAACATTATTTGATTCCAACTATAGAAACCCCAACCCATGTAGCCTATATCGGGTTTTTGACAAAATTACATTAGAATACAAATAAGGAATCACACACCAAATGATTGAAAGGTAGATACATTTTGAAAAACCATATCCATACATCATACAAATTTTACATTGGTTATAGAAAATAAAACATACTACATAAAAAATTAAAATTCTCATAATCTTTGAAAAAATAATCAAGGGATTCATCTTCATAACCTGGTGAGTGAAAAAATAAGGGTGATCTCACATTCCCATTAATGTTTAACTACAGTGGAAGATATCATGAATCAATAAAAAATAATCATCATAAAAAGGTAAATTATTCGACACACATCCCACATAAATAACATGACCATGTGATTATATAAGGAATAATAATATATGGAATGTTAAATAATGGGAAAAATTAAATTTAATCAATATGGGTGGACTAAATATGATCAAATAATTCAATATAAATAATCACAGAAAGTTGAAAAATTGTCATGGATATTATAACTAATCTAATAATCACATTAAATACTAATAATTATGGAATTAATGAATTCATACATCTAAACTATCATGATCTATACACAAGATATTTACTATAATGATCTAACCTCAGGACCATTTATTTTTATTGGTTGAAAATCATCTGATTTGGCGAACAGATTCACCTCATTAGACTACAAATGCATTGAGGGGATATATTATATTATTCCCAACCCATCACTTCATGTACAAAATATTACTCATATATAGAATAATCAATTAAATTCATGAATCAATATTATTTATCATCAAATGTATTTATTTAGAAAAAGGATACATATTAATCAATATTTTCCCAATTAATAAAATATGTTTTAATGTAAACAACGTATGTAGTAATGGTGTATGTTTTTTTTATACAACAATATCCATCACAAAATAATAAATAAAATTAACATTAATGTAATTTCCAATGAAAAATGATCATTAGAAAGGTATTTTTTCAATATAATGTTAATAATTGAAAAATGAAGTGAGATTGGAAAGATAACATTTACCACATAGTAACTTTCATGTAAAACCCCTTGGATTATATAGTTCAATGTGAAACATAAAATACCATGAGTTATTACAGAATAGTAATATTACAAGACAAAGTATTAGTATTTGTAGCACAAAAATTTGAATTGGTTCATAATAACAAGTAAGCCTCAATGGAATGTAAATTGATATGAAATCCATTACTACGGGATTCCTTTTGATCGTACATTATTTATCTTCCATTATAGTTTCTTAATCATGTTATTAAATTAAAAAAGTACCATATTAAGATTTATAAAATTATATATGATTCTTTTATTACAATTTTCAACCATTTTGATAATAATATTTCATTATTTTCATTATTTTACATATAAATTTAGTTGTATTATCATGCATGTTTTGTTATTAAAGAACCTATTCATTAACATATTAACTAGTTTCATCATATCCAAAATAATAAAAATTAAAAAATTATCATATTATTATATCAATTTTTCTTTAAAAAAATCAGGAATGATGGTTATAATAAATTAAGAATATTACTATCATGGAGATGGTAGGACATACATACGCATGAGTATTGTTTTCCATTTTTTAATGATCATTATCATTAGGGTGTAAATTATATTTTATATTTAAATAATCATCATAACATCATATATACCATATTATTTATTAAATTAGACTTATATATATCATTCATGGGTTGTGGTGATGAATAGAGAGTCACATTTCTATGTAAAGTTGGTAGCCCACATGTACATGAATGTTGTTCTCAGTATTAAGTGTATAAGAACACCAATATATATTATCTTTATATAATGATGAATATGTCATGAATTTCATAATTATTTCATTTATGTCAAATATAATCTTTAATATTATTCATTATCACCTTCCATTTCTTGTATTAGTGATAGATGAATCACATTACTCTGTGAGGTGGCAGCCCACAGTAAACACGAGAGATGTTGTAATATATTTAAAGGAATTGATAGTGAACAAATTTATATATGATAAAATAATACCAAATTAGTAATTAATATATATATATATATATATCATATCATATATATACTCTAAAATTATCATCATACAATACCATAAGCGGTGGAAATTTAAAAATGAGTGTCATCTGTTTGTGATCCATTATTCAGTTGTGCACACAACAGATGATTTAATATACCATTTTATGTAATTGGAGAAAATTTTAAGTAATTTACATATTCTAAAAACTTCATATTATATGGGACATAATTAGGTATTTATATCATATTAATTTAAGAAAAATAAGGATGTGTTAAAATAAGAAAAATAATGACTATTATTGTAGAACATTACCTCATCATCGGGTATACTCAATAGAATTAAACCGATGTCTTACTAGGATGACCTGGTTAAGAAAGGAATCTATAATTATGTAATGGGTGTTTTTATGTTATTTTGGATGTTATTTTCTAATCTAAATACGATTAATTATTTGAAAAAATTAGGGGAGTGAGTTCCCATTTATTGTTGACGATGGATGAAATTATTTTAAATACTCAAAATTAATCAATATTGGGAGGTTCATATTACATAATATGAAAAAAACAAATTATTGGTTTTGAGGGAGTTTATGGTCTATAAAAACCTTAAATATACCATAAATAACATGATTTTTTCATTTTATTCCTCAAAATATAAATTTACTTTTGTCGACCATTTCTTGTTCATCACAACAGTATCTAATTTTCAAAATAATGTTTCTTATCCATTATGAATAAATTAACGTGATAATTATTAGATAATTTATAAACTCTAATTAAATGTATTATTACCAATTTATCAATTAAAAATTTTATGTGTGTGGGAAATTATAATTGACACAAATTAATGTAGCATGACAAAATGATACTTTAACCTTATAAATGTGAATAGAGTATTTAATATTTAAGGGTCAATATAATCATTAATAAATATGAATTGGTAAATTAATAGATCATATTTGGTATATAGTAATTTTTTTAATCACTTGGTATAGTATATAATTCTGAGTAATTTTAAATCATCAAATTAAATATAATTAATCATAAATTAAAATGTTGGTCAATTTATACATTATTCATTTAAATAAAATTTAAAAATATCATGAATTTTAAGGCATAAATATATATTCTGTTCACGCATGTTTAAAATTATCTATTAACCTAAAAATTTTAATTTATCATAATAATTCACTCAGTTTACCTCATATTTAGTATTTAAAGTTCCATTTTTTTCAGTTAATTGTTACCTAAATAATTACTGTGTTCGAATTTCATAATCAATATATATAATTATGGCGTATCTATAAATTAAAAATAAATTATTGTTATAAAAACTAATTTATATTTCTATATAATATATATAACTAAACATATCTATTTTTCTATATCCCAAATATTTATTGAATTTAAAAGAAATAAAAGTATATTTTTGTCATTTTCATTACATAAATTTTTATATGGGTCATGTTAAAAGGAACGTGGAAAGATATTTTATATTTTGGAGAAATTACTATACAATTTAGTAAAATTAATTTAATAATTTAATAAAATATATTATGTCATCTTCACTCCTATAATTCATGTTTAACCCCAGGTAACCCAAATTTTACCATAATCATGATTATTAATTTTATATTGCATTCAATATTCATTTTGGTGATAAATTAATTTTACCTTATTAATAATTATATATTTTTAATATTCTAAATATATAATATATTTTTCCAAAATCTAAACATTGAATTGGAAAATATTAATGTAAAATTAATCTGGCCGACATGACGAGAAGGTGGGGTCCAAAAAGTGAAAATGTTTAGGAGCCTATATGGGTTTTATATCATTATTTAATATAAAATGATTTCAATTATCTAAATATATTTAATTATTATATAATTAAAATAATTATTATTTAAAAATTATTTCTAATATCTCTTAGTAATATAAATTATTTAAATGAAATGACAATTATCAATTAAAAATCAACATTTTTCATGATTGTTCAACAAAATTAAAAATTTTAGAAAAATCATAAAAATTCATCCTAATATAATATTTGTATTTTGATTTAAAAAATAAATATTTTTCATAAAGTAAAGTTTTTATTACTGTTAAAATTTAATTTTAAATTATGTCTACTAAGCAAAACTAAAACGTGTTTTTAGAATGTACGGTTTTCCAAAAAAAATCTTTTATATTATTGTTACCATTATTTATAATCAATATATAACCAATAAATTTGGTTAATATAAATTTTTCTAGAAATTAGTTAATCATATTCATAACTGGTATTCTAACATCTATTAAATAACAATAATTTTAAATTATAATAGTAATAGTCTATTGTTGTTCAGTAAAACAAAGTGTTATGTGTAATGATAGCTATAGAAGAAACTCATTAGTGTGTGTACTGAAATCTACACTCAGTGTTATAAGTAATTAAATATAATATCATTTTTTTTATTAATTGAAATATATTAATTTTGAGTCAATAAGGTTTTCCTTATGGCTTTTCTATTCCTCGTTGTTTTGAAAATCAAAAACACCTTATACTTAAGAAAATATATATTTTACTACTCTAAGTAAAATTTCCTTCCTTAAAGAAATTTACCCTAACATAGATTTCCTTATACTTATCAATATTTTTATTATGTATAAAAATCGGATTCATACCTAAAACCTCGGAATTATATAATACTTAGATAAAAACCATTCTGTTTTAGGATCTGAATTCCACATACGAACTTCAATAAAGTTCCACTTTGAATTCTGGATACGAACACTAATGAATTTCTAATCCGAATTCTGGATACAAACTCTAATGAAGATCCACTCTGAATTCTAGATACGAACTCTCACAAAGTTCAACTCTGAATTCTGGACTTCAAACTTCTACTAGTTCGACTCTGAACTTCTATGAGTTCGGCTCCGAACATCTATGAGTTTGACTCCGAACTTCTACTAGTTAGACTTCGAACTTTTACTAGTTCGACTCTGATCTTCTATAAGATCGACTTTGAACTTCTATGAGTTCAACTATGAACTTTTACTAGTTCAACTCCGAACTTCTATGAGTTCGACTCTGAACTTTTACTAGTTCGACTCCGAAATTCTACAATATTGACTCTGAACTCTGTAAGTTCATATTCCGAATTCTAGTGAAACCAGAATTCAAATATCCTTAGATATTCAGACTCTGGATTTCTACAGAAATCAGGTTTCAAATTCCTCTAAAACAGAATCCAAATATCTCTTTTTTATAGACTCCGAATTTCATTTTGGTTAGACTCTGAACTATTATTTGCTTACATTCCGAATGTCAGTTTTTCTTATACTTATACTTGTTTCATTACAAAACGATGTCGTGCTTTCAGTTATACATTCTTTGTTATAAAATGATGTCGTCCATTCTATTTATAACTAACTGTTGGTTGAGTAACATGTTTACATGTCCCTCTGAAATTCAAGGAGAAATATGATCGTTGGAGGAGGGAGTCGACCGTTGCTACCGAGCCTATAAATAGGAGCTCATTTGAAAAAGCTCAGCAAGAATTTGATCACTCTAGAGACCACACGTTGTCAAGGTGATTTCTAGAGAGAGAATATTTTCATGCCTTCTGCATACTGGACTGCTCGTTCAGATTGCTTTGTGCGACTCTGAATATTGGTGATTACATTTGAGGGCTTCTGGGGATAGGAAGACTGGGGTGCTGACTACCTTGATGTTTGAGGGATTCCTTGCTGAGGAATACAGAGGTTCCGACTGCTTTAAAGTTTCAGGGCTTCCTTCCTGAGGAAGACAGAGGTTCCAACTACCTTGAAGTTGAGGGCTTTCGGGGATAGCAAGACAGAGACTCTGATCTTCGTATCGAGGGATTACCTGGGTGTGGGTAAGAAATACTTTCTTGAAAGTATAAATCAAGGGACATTTATCCAAGGTTTTTAGATACCCTTCTATTTGGGGTAAAATATTTATTTCATGTTAATTGTTTTTGTTACAAGTTTATTTTTTCCACTGCATTTTGTATTTTTATGAAAGTATAACCGTCTTATACTTCCTTACACTTGTGTACTCTGATTTAGTTAGATTCTATATTCTTTAAGGTAGAATCTCATATTGTAGACTTTGGTTAAGTTTCATTTTTTAGATCCATATTTCCGAAACCAGTTTTTCGGAATCACTTTCCAGATTTAAACAAGTGTATAGATCTAGAAGTTTGTAACTTCATACTTTGTCCCAATCTTTCAATTAGTGTTAGAGGTGTTGTGAATTTTCTTAGTTTAACATTGTTAAACTTAAATCATTCCATGTTTAAGGAAATATTTAAAGTGTACAATTCACCCCCCTCTTGTATATTGAGAATCTACATCATTATTTCGATCCTACAATTAGTATCAGATAAGGACTCTGAAATACTTATATTCATATATAAGATTTTCTTGCTCAGTTTTTCACTGTTCTATATTTTTCTTTCTTAGCACCTTGAATCCAAAAATTTTTAACAAGTTTCTCTGTAGAAAGATTTTTTAAGATGGCATGAATCAATGTTGGTTCCATTGACACCCTAAATCGTACAAGACCACCAATTTTTGATGGTAATGATTATGAGTATTGGAGAGATCGAATGAAGACTTTCATTATCAATACTAGAGTAGAAAATGTTTTTATGCTTACTAGAGGTTATCAAATTCCTGATAAGGAAGTAAGTGCTTTCCCAAACCAAGATAAGCATTATTATCTATTAAACTATAAGGTATGGAATACTCTACTATGTTCAATGACTGGGAACATATATAACCCAATTTATTATTTTGAAACGACTAATTGTGTATGGAAGAAACTAGATGTTACACATTTTGGTACATCCAAAGTGATTGATACTAGAAGAGACATGCTTAGAGCTGAGTATCATGGTTTTAACTATCATTATGGAGAACCCATTTGTAAGGTGTAACAAATATTTATGACTATTGTGAATAGCTTACAATCTATGGGAGAGAAAGGTCTGGATGATGAATCTCTTGTTGATAAGATCATTAATATTATATACCATGAGTGGGAATCAAAGAGAACATCTATTGATGAGAATGGGAAGGTCACTCAAATTTCCTTAGATGAGCTGTTTGGAACTCTTCTCCAACATGAAACAATGATGAAGAGGGATGCTGAAAACATCAAAAAGAATAATGGGAATGGTATTGTTGCTTTTACTACAACATCAAATCATATGAAAGCTAAGAATCCTGAGAGAGTAACTAGATCCAATTCTACAAGGGTTACTATCCAATCCGAATCTAGTGAGAGTGAAGTCGCCGAAAATGAGTTAGCTAATCTCGCTCGAAGAATGAAGAAGATAGCTGGTCAAAGAAATTTCCAATCCAAGTATAAGAAGAAGGAAAGGAAAGATAAAAAAGATTTAGAGGTCACATGCTATGTTTGTAGGAAAAGAGGACACATAAGACCATATTTCCATATGCTTAAAAAGAACGAAAGAAAATATAGGCATTCTGAAAGGAATAGAAAGATGTTTTACAAAGATAAAGATAAGAAAAGTTTGAAAGCTAATAATACTTGGAGTGCTAGCTGTGGAGAGTCATCAGAAAGTGAATCCTCAGAATATGATTCAACAACTCATAAGAATATGGGATTCATTTCTAATACTTCTTTTCCACATACATGTCTTATGGCCAAGGTACACTCTGCCGAGGCTTTAACAAATTTATCTCTTCATAAGAATTTCTATTCTGAAAATAGTACTTCTAATGAAGATACTTCATCCTCAGAAAATGAAGAACCTTTATATGAATAAGTATCTCGATATTCTAAGTTACATGAAGCAAAAAATAGTAAAATTTATAAGAAATTAGACAAGAAAAATACTAGGGAAGAAATTATTACAAAAGGGATTTCGGATCTTACTACAAATCTTAGAGATAAAGAAGATTTTTTAGAAAAACTTTCTAAAGACCGTGAGAAAGAAAATTTTGATAAGTAATAACATTCTAAAGATCTTAAGAATACTATTTTAGAGATGAAAATTTTTGAGGAAAAATCTAACTCTAATGAAATGATTCATGAGGATAGGAATCTAGTCATTAGACTGAAATCTGAAATATTTTCTCTGAAGAAGCTTCTTGCAAAATTTACTTCAGGGAAGGAAAATTTTGACAAGATGTATTCTCAAATTAAACCTCAAGGAATCACTACTGGAGTACTTTACACTCACCAAAAACCATTTTTAAAAAACAACTATTTTTTCCTTCTGGAGCCCCTTTTTTCACTAAGTGTCAAAGTGGTGGGAATTGGAAGAAAAAATGTTCTTTGAATAGAGTTCAATATCTTAGATTTCATAAAGCATGTTTTTCTAAACGAATGTGGATACCCAAAATATTGTTTTCTAAAAATTCCGGATCCAAGCAAGTCTGGATTCCAAAAACCTATATTTTTTCTTATTTTCAAGAAAATAGTGTAAGTACCAACAATTATACTTGGTACATGGATAGTGGATGTTCCCTGCATATGACTGGTAACAAAATCTATTTCGAAAAGATTATCAAGATGAAAGGAGGAAAAGTAACTTTCAGAGATAATGCTCAGGGAGATATTTTGGTATCGGTAATATTTTTCTTCTTGGTAAAACTTTGTTTTCAAATGTTATGTTTGTTAAAGGTCTTAACCACAACCTCATCAACATAAGTCAATTATGTGATGAAGGATACCTTGTGAATTTTAGGAATGATATGTTCTTAGTACACAATTCCAAGTAATAATTTATTCTTTTTTCCCATAGGCAAGAGAATGTATACACATTGAACTTAGAAGACCTTATGAGCCAAGACTTACCTTCCCTTAGTGCAATGAAATATCATTCTTGGTTTTGGCATAGTAGTTTAGGTCACTGTAACATTAGAAACTTATGTAAACTCTCTAAGAAGAAACTATTTAAGGATCTACCAGAGCTTAGATATGATCCTTCTAAATTTTATGACCCTTGACAATATGGAAAGAAACATAAATCAAGTTTTAAATCAATCAGTGAAGTCTCAACAAATGATGTGTTACAGTTGGTGCCCATGGATATTTTTGGTCCAATACAAACTAGAATAATTGGAGGTAAATAATGTGTGTTTGTTCTAGTTGATGTTTACACTAGATCTACATGGGTTTATTTTCTAACAAAGAAGTCTGAATCTTTTTCTTATTTCAAAAGTTTTATAACCCAAGTAAAAAATGAGAAAAACCTTCCACTGAAAACTATTCATAGTGATCATGGAGGAGAATTTCAATATTCTGAATTTGAAACTTTTTGTAGTAGAAAAGGTATTACTCACAACTTTTCAGCACCTTGAACTCCTCAACAAAATAGTGTAGTTGAAATAAGAAATAGAATTCTTCAAGAGATTACTAGAACCATGTTGAGTGAATCTTCTATAGCTAGAAATTTTATGGGATGAAGCTGTAAGTACTACCTGTTATACTATAAATAGAGTTTTGATTAGACCTTTTCATAATAAAACTCTTTATGAGTTATGGAATGGTAGAAAACCTAGACTTTCCTACTCCATGGTTTTTTGTTGCAAGGTATTCATCCTGAATACTAAAGATAATATACACAAATGCACACTAAAATCTGATGAAGAAATTTTTTTACGCTACTCCACATCTTCTAAGGCTTATATATTTTTCAATAAATACACTTGTATTATCGTGCAAAATATACATGTAAAATTTGATGAGTCTGATCCTTTTGTTTTTAAACCGTCCCAACCTACATACTCATTTGTCTTTTCAAAAACTGATTATCAACCTTTGATAGAAGATCCTTCTGATAAAGAAAATGTTCAAGAAAATACATCTAAAACATTTACACCAGAAGACTTTCTACCCTAAGTTGATGAACAAGTTTTACAAAACCAAAGTTAGGTGTTTGTTAAGAATCATCCCAATGATAGTATCATTGGTGATGTAAATCAACATGTAAGTATTAGAAGTTCCTTATGAAATGAAGTATAACATCTAGCATTACTTTCCTAATTAGAACCAAAAAGCACTAATGAAGCATTAGGTGATAAAGATTAGATTAAAGCCATGCAAGATGAACTAAATGAATTCCAGAGGAATAAATTCTAGACCTTGGTTGAAATACCTAAGGAAACATCAGTTATTGGAGTAATGTGGGTCTTCAGAAATATGTGTGATAAAAATGGAGTCATTGTAAAAAAAAAGCTAAATTGGTTGGAAAAGGCTATAATAAACCAGAAGTAATAGACTATGAAGAAACCTATGATCTCGTAGCTAGACATGAATCTATTCGTATTTAACTTTCCCTTGCAGCATTCATCAATTTCAAACATTCTCAAATGGATGGGAAATGTGATTTCCTTAATGGTTATGTTCAAGAGGATGTTTTTGTTGCACAACCTCCTGTATTTGAAGATACAAAACATCCTGACCAGGTTTTCAGACTTACCAAAGATTTGTATGGCCTTAAACAATCCCCATGAGCTTGGTATGATAGACTTACAAGATTCTTGCTTCAAAATAACTATGCTAAGGGAAATGCATATCCAACCCTTTTATAAATAAAGATAATAAAAAAATTTTGATTGTTCAAATTTATGTTGATGAAATTATATTTGGTTCAACTCAGCCATCTTTAACTAATTCTTTTGCGGATCTAATGAAATCTAAGTTTTAAATGAGTGTGATGGGTGAGTTAACTTTTTCCCTTAGTTTTAAAATTTCTCAAAAACTAAAAGGAATCTACATATCCCAAAATAATTATATTAAATATCTTCTTCCAAATTATGTTTATGACAACACTAAGAGTATAAGTACTCTTATGGGTACCTCAAACACACTTGATCTTGATGAAGCTCGGAAACCAGCAGATCAAACATCTTTTAGAGGTATGATAGGAAGTCTACTTTACTTGATAGCTAGTTGACCTAACATTATTTTTTCAGTATTCTTATGTGCAAGATATCAATCCAATCCTACGGAATCTCATTTAAAGGCAGTGAAATGAATTTTTCACTACTTAAAGGGAACCATGGATCTAGGACTATTTTATTCTTCTAGAAATGATTTTGTATTTAAAAATCTATTCAGATGCTCACTTTTGGTGGATATAGAATGGATAGAAAGAGTACAACTGGAACATGTCATTTCTTAGGAGATTCAACAGTTTCTTTCTCATGCAAGAAGAAAAATTATGTAGCACTCTCCACTACTAAAGCTCAATATGTAGTAGCTGGAAGTTGTTATGCTCATGTGTTGTGGATGCAACACACACTTACAGATTATTGTTAAGTTTTACTAAGACTCAAATTTTGTGGGATAACACAAGTGCCATTGTCCTTAGTAAAAACCCTGCACATCACTCCCATTCAAAGCACATAGATATTATGCATCACTTTTATTGGTATCACACATAGAAAGGATATATCCTCTTTCTGTTTATCGGAATGCAAGATCAACGTGCTGATATTTTTCCAAGATCTTTACCTTCTGATAGATTTGAATATATTAAATAGAAGATAGGAATGATAACTGTAAGGTAATATTTCATCATTAACATCATGTTGAAATAATATCATTACAGTAATAAACTCATTTTCATAGGGGGAGTACATTTGTTTGTTAGCTTTTCAAATTATTCGTAATGAGATTTTCAAATTTTTCATAATGAGATTTTTAAAATTTTCGTACTTGAACATTCGTAATGAAATTTTTATACTGGTACTTTCGTAATGAAATTTTCAAACTGGTATTTTTGTAATGAAATTTTCATACTAAGAATTTTCGTAATTCGAATTTTCATAATGAGAATTTTTTTAATGGGAATTTTCGTACTCATTTTTTTTCATAGCGAGTTTTTCGTAATGAGTTTTTCGTGGTCAAATTTTCTTTAAGAATAATATCACCTATTATGAATAAATTTCATATTAAATTTGAAAGTTATGTTTTCCTTACTCATGTTTTCATAATCGTTTTTAGTTGATGGTAGTTTCTTTTCTTCTAAAATTTCTTGTATTCATTTCTACTTAAATCTGATTGTTTTTTAAACCCCAAAAGATAGAATTCACAATTTCTATGTGGATATGAATTCAACTGTCACATCAGATCATAGAAATTCATAACCGTTAGACTGCTTTTGGAAGTTGAATGGTCACTTCCCTATCCTATATAAAGGGAAAACCCTTTTTGTGTCCCACATCGATTTCAAGCTCTCGCGTGCTGAAACATTGCCTCAGTTCTTAAAGTCTGTACCGAATCACTCAAAGCTCCTCCATTCCCAATTTCTGTTGAAGCTACTTCCCAATATATGTCTACCCCGAATCCAATCTCATAGTGGTTAGTCTACAGGGAGATGTTAGTCCATTATGATTTCTTCAGTGAGTATGATTCTCTAATTTTAAAGAATATCATACTCAATGGTCGGGATGATTTTTGTGTATCGAAACAGGGGGTCAGGATGTTATGTATGCAGATTTTCGTGTTGAGTTTATGATTATGTTTCCTTCTATGAAGAAGATGGCAGAGACAAATTTTCTTTTAAATCTTATGGGAAGACTTACAATATTTCTTACACCAAGGATAAAAACTTGGTGGGCTTATCATATTATGGTGAAGCAGAATATTGTTCACATAAGCTACCAGATGTGCAAGGAAGTTTCAGCAAGGTGAAGGAAATGAAATGCCTTGGGCTTAAAGATGACAAGACAGCAATGATTTCTCATCTTTCCACTAACAACCGGATTCTCCAGGTGTGGGTTCAAGGATTTTTCGTTCTGAGAAGAGGATATAAGGATAACCTAAAGAGAAGTGATATCTACATCTTAGATTTTTTGGTAAATTTAAGGAAGATAAATATGATGAGGCACATTCTTATTACAGTTCAGAATATCAAGAATGGAACATTTAAGGCTCAAATCATTATGTATAATGATCTTATCTACAAGCTTAATATTCATTTTCTTTATGCGTTCAATGTTTCTTTCACCTCCAAGACTAGAATTTTTAAGGTAATTCTCATAAGTGATGACAACTTAAAAAGGATTAATGATGGTCTCTCAAAAGAATCAAGTGAGTTCTACAATCTTCCAGAAGAGGAGGCAGAAGTCGCTCCGAAAAATGTAGAGAAGGTTTAACTAGTGAAGAAGGTTTATAAGAAGAGCAAATTGAAAGAAGTCGTTGCGGAAGGCAAGACCCCCAAAGCTAGGGAAATCTAGTCCACACCTCCCATGCCGAAAAAACAGAAATCTTATCTAGATGAGGTGGCTGCTAAGTGGAGGGAAGATTAGGAGAAGAGAAAAGAACGGGATCCACAGTTCGGATTAGACCATGCTTAGGCTAAGGCCTTAAGAGAAAAAGTAGCGGATGAGTTAGAGAAACCGGAAAAAGAGAAGAAGATTTCTGAGACTGAAATCATTCAATCCCTTTTGAAATCCACATAGGTAGCCTCTGAGAATATTACTATTCCGGAAACTTTTGATGTCCATCCATTACCAGAGACCACTGGGAAGAAGTAATTCATGCCGGAAATGTCTAAATAGAAACATATTGTTGATTAAGTAGAGAAACGAGCTACTAAACAAGTAGAGGAAGAGGTTGTTGATGAAATTGAAGAAGAAGAAGAAGTATAATAATGAAGTTATGATCTGGATGACATGATTAAACAAGTTTAGGATTATCAAGAAATGGATGAATCCTCAAAGTTAGTCACTCCATGAAAGGGAGCTGACAATGATGGTAAAAGAGATGATGTCTAGGAAGAAGAAAAATAAAATGAGGTATCTGAGGAGGAAAGCTATGAGAAGAATTTTCTTTAAGAATGAGCAGTGAAGGAGAAACCAGATGAAGATAAAATTGTTCAACTATCTCAAAGAGAAGATGAATCTCTTGAAGAAGCAATTCCGAAAATTGATAATGGGATGCAAGTGCTTATGGAAACCCCCAAAAAATATGTTATAATAAAGAAATAGGTTGGTGGTTCCTCCAGAAGAAAGATGGTGGAGATTGAAGAATCGCACTACCCTAGCATGTTATCCGATTCAGAGTCATCAGCAATGGTACATGATTTTAGTGTCAAGTATTTGATGAAATTGGTGGACACCATTCTGATCTTTCCCACCATAGACTCTAGATGCCAGATGCTACAACACACTCTGAATCAGAAGTTAGAATCCTTATCTATGGTGAAGGATAATTGTGTGAAGAATGAGGTTGATCATAGAAAATTCCTAATCAATTATGATGTTCACAGGAAATCTTGTAGCAAAATCACTTTGTGGTCTAAGAATTTTGATGATGACTTGACTGAGTTTTATCATTTTTATAATGATGATAAAGATGATTTTGACACTGAGGACTCCAAGATTAAGAATCTTTAGGATAAGCCAACCACTGAGAAAAATTCTCAGAATCAACAGGTCAGAGATTTGAATGGAAAGCTTAACTCAGTTTCTCAGAACTGGAAAGGGGAAAGAGATTTCCAAATTGAGTTTCAAGAGAAGTTGAAAAGGAAAGATGAGTTACTGATGATGCCGGAAGAGGCCATAATGGCTCGGGAATAATTCTTGAAAGCTCAAGATGAATGGATAAAAGCATTGGAGAGGAAATATGTGGAGGATCAGAAAGACTAGAAGAAGCTGAAGACTTTGTTGAAGAAGTTAATTTCCGAGGAAAAGGAGGACAAATAGACAAATCTGATTTTTTTGTAATTCTTTTTATTGTAAAAATTCTTTCAACACTGATGATTTTTTTGGTTTGATGTATCTCATATTGTGATGAACTAATATTTCAAGTACCAAATTTCTTTTCCATTCCCTTAAATTCTTTTTGAAAATCACAAAGGGGGAGAAAGAAAAATATCCACTCAAAAGAGGGAGAAGGAAAACTTTCTATGTCAATAACTATCCTTATGTAAGGGGGAGTTCCTCATTATGAAGTTTTTCATTTCATATGATAATGAATACTCCACTCCAGAAATTCAGAATAAAATCCTTCGAGTTCCTAAGCCTAAGTGGTACTTAGTTGTATTCATCATCATCTATGAACAAAGGAAGATAAGTTTTAATTTCAAAGTCTAAAGAATTTTTTTCTAAAGTCCATGAGTTGTATTAATAGATATTTATGTTTAATAATAATATAATATTATGTGTAAAAGGATGGGTCCACTATAACATATCAATAATAGTTTCCTTTGATGTTTTTTATGTAATTATTCTGAGTCACATTAATCTAAATGCCACGAGGGAAGATAAACCATGCAAGTTTACTCACTTGAGATATAAGGGAATGATAGTGATAAAATATGTTCGACACTTCAAATAATTTGAGATGATTTCAAAATCTATAGAAACATATTAGGTCTCCATGGAAAACAGTATTCATGATGTAATTCACTATGATTTTAGGGTATAGGTGAACATCTTTTGATTAAGAAGATTTTTGGATTTGATAAATCAAGATCTCATCACATAAGGGAACCTAAATGAGGCCCCGAGTGGTAGCTAGGTAGTTTCATTTGTGGAATATATGAAATTATATTACAATGGAATGATTAACTGCAACAATAATTACCGTCATGGTAGTTCTTGGCATAGTGGATAGGGAAGTGGGTAGTTTTCTCATGACCATGGTTCATTGTAGTTATTTTTGTGTGGGGGGATAACTGCAAGCACATTTATTTTCCTTTTAATATTGTGGAGTTTAGTTCCTATGGAAGTATGGTTCATCATGAATTGTTTTTTGGAGGCCCAATTTAGTAGGGAAATAAAAGAGAACTTCCATAAGAACCTGAGTTTGGAAGTGAATTAGTCACCCCTTGGAAGACAGGTAGCTAATGTTTCACTATATTTTTAGTTCAAGGTAGCGGTATTGTAACCTAGTGCAATGGAAATAGTATCATTTATAGGGAAGAAAAAATATGAATAATGATGGATCATATATAAGAGAGGTGATTCAGTATTATTCTTGTCATTATATATGGCTACGTTAGATATTGGTCGTCGTACCATCTGAGAAACATTTTTTTGTATAATTAACCATTTTTATGATTTGTTTGATTCATGGTCATCACATTTTAATTTATTTTCTATTTTTCCAATGTTTTTGGTTTTATTATGGTGTATTTTTTTAGGAATTATTACCGTATAAATTCTATTTCATGTTTGGTTAGATCATAACAAATGTTTCAAGGAAGGTTATATAGAAATTTTTTGATAGAATTTCCTTTGGATGATTTTTGTAATGAAATGGGTAGGCTATGATTTGATACATGGTATGCATTTAAAATTTCCATACCGTGCTCATGTAGGTTGTTATAACATTATATTTAACATTCTATCCATGAATGTCTAAGAAGATACTCACTGGGGTGAGTGGTATCATCATGAATAGTAATACACGACTATTTTATTGTAGTTTATGTTGTCTAAAGACTCAGAGAGAAATTATTATTCTGTTTGATTGTAAAATATATATTGATTTTATTCTTATAGTTTTCAATTGTGTTAAGGATATCAATCATGAATAATTCATTATCAAACCACCTCATTGTGAGGTTCTGTAATCAATTGAGTTATCATCTGGAGCTGAACTGGTTTCAATCCCATATTAAATAATGAAATTGGTCGTTCTAAAAATATTTAAAGTTCATTTATAAGTCTTAGACGCCAATGTATTAATGAATCCTTCTACTTATTTTATGGGTAATCCAATGATTTTTTCAAAAAAGACTAATTGAAAACTATGTTTATGTGTATATTATTAGATACTAAACTAGAGGATACTCATGAATGAGAAACCACTTCCATGCATCAAGGATTTTTTTGATTAGCTATGTGGTGGTAGGATATTCTCCATCATTGAATTTATATTATGGTATCATCGGTCGTGGATGAAACCCTTGGATATACACATGAATTATTTTAGGAGTTAATATGGATTTTATGATTTTATGATGAGGTTATATAGTCTAACAAATATAGTGGTTGTATCCATGGTTTTGATGAACTGGATACTTCATCTATTTATCGATTAGTTTTTGGTATTTTTTGTCTAATAAATATTACTGTACCCATACTCAGTAGATGATAATTCCCAAAATCACGAAATCCTCTTGGGTGTTGTGATATTGAATCTACTTCTTTTCAATATATATAAGTGAAACATATTTTTTAATTAAGTGAACTTTTTGGGTTGTTTCACCTCTATGGTTTCAGTGGAAATTGACCTTGTGGAAGATGAAAATATTTTTTCTTCCAGAAGAGAAATTAATGTATTTTATTTTTTGTGTTATCTTGTTTTATAAGGATATTATAGGAATTTCATCCAAGACTTCTTTCATTTTGTATAACTAAGATCCAATCAATCTAAGAAATTGGTGAATTTATTTTGGTCAAATCCGCATGTGATTGATTTACAAGAAGTAAAGGGAAGGCTAAAGTTAGCACTGATCCTCACTTTTCCTATGCCTAGAAATGATAACATTGTGTACTGTGATGCTACTATAATCAGAATCATATTAGTTATGGTGTGGGAATATCAATTTTCTTCTTATTTAGAAATGCATATAATACAACATCATATTAATTACCCTACATCAAATATAGAGTTCGATGGGGTAGTAAATACCCATCGATTTTTTACACAATATATATTATTGAGTAGTTTGTGGTACACACAGACCACGAGAGCACCAAGTATATCTTTTCCATGAAACAATGAGAAATTTAGCTGATTAGTACGTTCATGTATCTATAGTATTTAGACAACTTGTTGAATTACAAAACAGTCAAGGTAAATTTCACTACTAAAGTATTGAGCTATATGACATAGACTGACGTTTTATGGGAGTCTTTCAATGAGTAGATAATGCTAGAAAAATTTTCAGGCCTGCATCTTGATGTTTATGACTCTAAGGTACAATTATCTACCACTTTGATATATTTTATATATGTTCTTATTAATCAGATCAAGTAAGATAAGTTATATAATCGATAGGGATTTTATACGAGGGACTACATTTATGTTTTGGAGACACCATCTATATAGTATCATGGTAGTGGTAGAATTATTCTTATACAAGGCTGAGTATGGGTACCTATGGATTTTCACGATGCACTGATTAGAGAGTTTCAAGAATCTAAATGGGGTGTGTACCCATGTATTACAATGATGTACTGTTATTTATTTCAAAAATAATATTGGTTTGGGATGAAAAAGGAGACATTCGTGTTTGTGGAATGATCTATCACATGTCATCTAATTAAGGTCAAGCATCAAAGTAATGCTATGTTATTGTATCCCCTACCCATTCGATAATGTAAGTGAGATGATGTCACTGTATACTTTGTGGAATTATTACAATGGAAGTACCATAACAATAACACTATATGGGTGATCTTAGATCAACTATTTAATGTATCCCACTTATTTCCTATTAGGGACACTTTCATCATCAATGATATGGGTAGTATCTATGTGAAATAGATAGTTTTACTTCAGGGTGTACCTTGTAGGATTGTTTCCAATTAATATTTTCATTTTACATCTCAATGTATATTTTATAAAAAATCTCTCCATCTATATCAATCATATTACTATAGATATCTCAGTTTAATATCCTAGGCCTCTTCTGTATATTTATTTGAAAATTACCTCCAATATAACTCAAAAATATATCATTATAATACTTGACATATTCGATATAAAATCAATCATATCACTATATATTATGTATTCTATCTAGAAATTATATATTCTATATTTTATTTTCAACTCTCGACAAATAACCCAACATTTTATATAATAAAATACCAATATATTTCCCATTCATGGTAATAATTTTTCCATCCACCTATATTGTTTTTTATTTTTATATTTCCATCCAATGGATTGAACAAATAACTTCAACCATTTAAATTGGAATATTTATATTCCAATATCATGTGTGGATCACTATACAGTAATGATTATTCAACTAATACATTAGGTCCATCCTTTTCATGAACTTTTATTACTCATTCATTCATTCATTCATTCAGGGATCCTTTTAATGTTTTAAGATGAACTATTTCATGAATTTTATATTTCTTCTTGGTCATACTTAGAAATCTATTATATAGACAAGAACTTCAACATATCGTTATTTTAGTTGTTTTTTTAATGTTCCATGACTCACAATATGAAATTAGAGCTATTTTAATGGTATTTTTGGTCTTGAACTCTTTTTGTACACCCTTTGGAGACAAACAACAACATTTTGTTAGAAGTTTTTAACTTCATACCACACAAAAATTCATTATACTCAGAATGGGTCATCAAAAGTTCACCTTAGAATTATGGGACTTATCAAGGTTCTTTTAATAAATTTCTAGTTCTTTGTATCATGATACCATGTTTCTCAGAGTATAGATGAAAAAAATAGTGTGATCCACCATGATGGTTCGGTGATATCGATGGTGCACGATGATTGTGTCTTCTTTATTACTGGGGGAATGAGATCACATAATAGTAATGAGACATGTTGAAAATGTTTATATGGACATTGAAAATTCAATCTTTACATCGATGGTGAACTTTATTTGGAATAAAAGGATAAATAAAAAAGTGATTTGAGTGAAAAACTAATCAGACTCATACATCCCATTGTGTTGTTTCCTCCGACCTATGTTGAAACGCATGGTCCCAGTGCCTATACACGTTAGGAATTGTCCATCTTTATATATCATATTCCCCACATTCATGGACTTCTTGTTCATATTGGATATAAAATTAAAGTAAATTTATTTTCATCAAATAATAAAATATCTAAATTGAAATTACACTATAGTGAAAAATAGTTTTGGTTAAGTAAAAATTATATTTAAACATATGTTTATTTTTTTCCAAAAAGGTTATTGAAATAAAATTACGTAAAAATTAATATTCAATGAGTATTTTTTAGATAAATATATTAAAATTACTTAATTTATTCTCCTAAAATTTAATTTTTTATGTATCAAATAGTTACATCGAAATTTTATGAATGTTTCTGAGAATTATAAATAAGATTGGTTAATACTCCAGTATCAATTTGGTACAAAATAAATGATGAATTTGTTATTTATTATGATGAATCATTAAAAGCAAATAGTTGTTACTTAATTTAGAATGATTGGGATGTCACATTTGTATCTTATTAACTAAAACCACATTAGTATAATTATCCAACACCTATTCTTGAGATTGATGTAGTTGTTTTTTATTTCAAAAAAAACTAGAGGAATCAACTTTATGGGGAGAAATGTGTAAAATAAGTTGATCACAATATTTTAATTTATATAGTCACTCATAAAGAGTAAAACATGAAGAAAAGAAGAATACTAGAGGTGAATAAATATTATGATATCACAATTCACTATCACAAAGGTAAAAAAACATGGTATCAAACGCCTTCATGAAAATAAATAATGCATTATTCACTATGTTATATATGAAACATGGTATAATATTTGATGAATTTTTAAATTTTTTGTGGATATTTGGTACAAATAAACCCATTAACTTTTACATATATATCACTGTCAAAATATTAATCAAACATAAAGAAATATGATAATATGGAAGATAATTGTTTCTAAGAATAGGTAAATAAATATAATGGTGTATTTTACCTGACATTAGTATTGATAAAGAAGTTTTTTTCAAATTTATATTGTTTTTTTGTTCCAAGTGATTCCCAATAGAGGAATGAATAGTTATGTAAAGCTCATAGTTCTCAATTTTCTATTCATCCTGATAGAACTAAATTTTATAGAATCCATTGAGGATATTTTTAGTGGGAGGTATAAAGAAGGTTGTAGCTGAATTTAACCAAAAATGTTTAGTTTTTGAGTCAGTTATATATGAAATAAAATATTTGAATGGGAATATATTAAATTTTTTTTGTTCTATGATGGAAATGGGAGAACATATCCATGTATTTTGTGGTGGTATTGAAAAAGTATTCTCATTGTAATAACGTTATCTATATTCTTATTGATCGATTAACTAACTAATTGAATATTCTTTATATTTGATATATAATGTATTTGGATCAATAATCTAGGGTAATCGTAATGATATGGTAAGATTACATGTGGAATCTCTATTCAATGAATCAAATAATGATAGTATGTTTACATAAAATATTTTTAATATTTTTTAGATTTCAATGGGTATTGAATATTTTCAGTATAGGTTTTCATTCTCAATATAATATTTATTTAAAGAATTAAATTTAAAAATTAGAGGATATTAGCTGAAATTTTTCATTATATTATTATGTATATTGGGATTAATATCCATATTAATTTAAATTTTATTGTAATAGCCGATTTAATTCAATTATATAGATAGAACCTTTTGAGCCATTATATGGAAAACAGAGTCAAACTTCAAAATGTTTGGATGAAATCACTATGAGGAAATCCATAAGAACAAAAATGATAAAATATATGTTAGAGAATTGAAGTATGATATAACACTACATGAGGGATGAATGTAGTAGGAAATATAATTATTCAAATATTCATATGAAATACCTTTTCTTTGAGGAAGGTGATCACGTCATTCCTAAAATATAATTTTGTAAAGTTGTAAAGAATTTTGTTAAAAATGAATGTTGATCTTTTGGTTCATTAGACCTGATGATATTTTATAGAATATAATATTATTTTATTATTGGGTTGAAATACCTAGGTTTTTTATTTGGTACATGATGTGTTACATTTTTATTTTTTAAGGATATATGTACCTATTTAATCCCATGTCTTGAGCCATGAACTAATACAGTTAGAGAAAAATCGCACTTGTGAAAAAAAATTATATAGATTTTGGATCATAGAGTATTGGTACTTTAAAATAATGTGATCCAACATGATAATGTTTTATAGAAGAATCACAGGAAAAAATAAGAAACAAGTGATATATTAAATTTTATAACTGAAAAACACATTTACATGACTATGAAATTAATTTGAGAGAAATAAATTAATATTAGATATAATATTTTGAAAACCTAGGTAGTCATAAAAATAACTCAATATTATGATTTATAATACTTATTTTTAGGGATTAAAATTCATCACATTTTTTAAATTAAAATATATTAGTTTTCAATCAAAAAAGGAATAGTTTTATTTAAATAAATTGCATTCCAAGCATTACATGGTTTAATTTAAAAGTAAATTTTCATGATTTTAATTTTCAATTTTATAAAATGACTATAATATTTATAATCAAAACATCAAATATATTTTTAGTTGATATCTTTTATTTTTTTCGAATTGATTTTTATGATTGAATATTAAAGAATCCATTTTTTTAAAAATGATAATTTATTTTCAGTATATCAAAAAATTAAAACGTACAATTCCATTTTGGATTTTTTAATGTAAATATTATAAAATTTGAATGAAAAAGTATAAAAATAATATTATATGAGTCAAAATTATATTTTATTTTGGTATAAGGTCTTTTATATTCTTAAAAGATTAATTATTTAGAAACTCATTTTCATTGAATTTTTCATACTTATAAGAAAATTTAATCTATGAACCATATATAAGATAAAAAAATTAGAAATAAATATTTATCTATAATGTTTTTACAACTTATTAATCAGTTCAATTTTATATTTTACATTTTGAATAGTAACTATTGTAAAAATGTTTCACCATAATAAATAGAAAATCAAGTTAATTAATGTTATAACTACTTGATATGGGCCCAATATCTTATATTTTTTTATATTATTACCATTATTAACTTATCTTTAGAATTATGTAGTTAATTAGAGAATTTTCCATAATTAATAAATTTATAATATTTAAAAGTTTCGAAAAATTATTATTGTTTCACTACCATCAGATATAAAATTGAACTTCCACTCTTCATTTATCACAACTTATCATATCTATACATCATATAATCCATTAAAACATAACTTCTAAAAATAAATAATCACGTTTTAGAGGTCATAATATTATCCAAATAAAAATCCTAGAAGGCATAAGCTAAAAGACATAGGGAAATATCTGGGGAGGATGTATAAGACTTAATAGAACTATTTCAGGTTTATTTCATCTTCTAGATCATTAATGTTTTTTATAAACTCTATATAATAAATATATAAATATATAATATATACTAAAATATTTTTATTCTGATTTAAAATTAATTTTCTATCTATCTGACCTATGGAAAATGAAAACATCACTTGTTCAATCATGTGGAATACCACCTCTATGAAGGGATGTTTTTCATTTTCCATCACCACATCACTTGGTCATCTATAAAAATATAAATAATGAATATATAATAATTCATGTAAATTATTTTGATTTTTGAAATATAAGATATTATATAGCTTCTTCCCATTACCATATGAGGTAAATTGAGACTGTCTCTCACGCATGTGTGTGGAATACCACTTCTGTGAAGTGATGTGATCCATTTTTCATCTTTTTCCCACTTGTTTGGTCATAATTTTTGAGTTAATGAATAAAAAATTCATTTTATTACATTTATGACTCTATAAATGTTAAATATTATAATCATTCATTATTTCCACCCTTTAGAAAATCAAAAACAACAGTAATCCATATGTATGGACTACAATCACAATGAAATGACATTGTTAATTTTTCATGACTATCATTAAATATTGGAATTAATAGTTATTTTTTATTATAAACTTTATAAATATATTATTTAAAATATTATTTAGATAATTTAACCATTATCAAATTTAATTTATTCAACAAACAATTATTTTTTGGATGTTATAAAATGAAAAACCCCAAAACCTCTAATGTAATAACAACTGACCTGTTATCCATATTTGTAATTTTAACAAATGAATGAAAAATTATAATAATAATCAAATTAACATGAAATATTTTATTAAGAAATTTTAAATTTCATAATATTTTATTATTAATGAGTTATAGGATGTGTGATTTTTTATGGAATATAAGGAACTACATTTTCATTAATACATTTTTTTAAAGCATCCTTCTCAAATCATTCCCCATAATATACATGTTTGTAAAAAATTTCCATGAATTTGCATTTTTATACATCATATATTGTTAATATTAATTTTTAATTTGTTTCTAAATTTAATATAATGTATTTAAACAAAATATTTTTAATAATTATTATACAATTAGTTATTTACATTTTTTAGTAATGACCTAATAATTTTTTATATATATACTTGTTGAAATATTTTTCCCACTATTATAGTTGTAAATTGTTTTAAGTATTTCTCTAAAAATTTCCTTTGTTTTTTTAAATATATCCATTTCTATATTAAAGTAATTTATCTTTTTAGGAAAATATTTTTTATGGAGGAAAAAAATTCTTCTCATATTTAACATAAAATTTATTGTGTTATAACTTTTGGGACTCCATGAAATTTCAAATATAATTTCTGACAAAATAGAAAGATATATTTGATTATATTATGTAATTATTAATAGAAATTTTTAATAAATGATGGGTGATCCAAATATATCTTGGATGATGTGTGATATTAATATTAATCTCCAATGAATTGGGTAAAGTGATGTAGTAACTAATGATAGGTTACTCATAAAAGATTTGGGAACTATCTGGGTAGGTGATTACATTATATGGGCTCTTGTAAATGTGAATTTAAGGATAAGGTCCTAAGGAACATATATTATATTATTTTATTGTTTTATAATATACATCATATGATTTAATTATGTAAAAAAACAATCTTCTTTTTTTATGAAAAATTTAGGACTTTTTTAAATAAAATAAGGATAAAAAGACTATATTTCTTGGAATGGTATTCTTGAGATTTCATGGATTCCAAGAAATATAAACAATTATGTTTTCATATTTTATTTAATATAAAATGTTAAATAAAATCTATCAAAATTAATTTTTTAATGGAGAAGTGTATGAATATTTTTGGTCAAATTTTTATTGTGAAAAGAGAAAAGTTTCACATGGATTTATCTAGATTATTGATGGAATAAAATGATTATTTTATTTTATATCACATAAAAATATTTTGTAATCTAAATAAATATTTACAAAATATTTTACATAGTTCTATATGATGAGTACAAAAGTTAAAAAAGATAAATTATAGGTATGGTAGTTTCCATGAATGGAGAAATATTTATTTAAAAAAAATGATTTGTGGGAAAAATTGAAGATGGGTTGAAATGTCTACATTGTTTAGTTTTATTTTAAATATTTCTTGAAAAATATAATTGAACGGATCCTAGAAATTAAATAAAAAAACCCCTTCATTAAATTAAGGCTTGTATTTGTTGAATAATATATGGGTGATTATAGTTTTGATGCATAATGTTATATATTTCGTCATTATATGATTATTATTTTTATCAAAAATATTAATTATGTACATTTCTTGGTCATCCATATATCTATTAATCAATTTTTTTCAGATATTTATCATTATTTTATTATTTATTCATGTCATGTGTTTTATTTCTTTTTGATCTTATGATTTCTTCCTTTACAAGTAACCACATTCTGATCATTTAAGATTACTAATTTCTATTTTTCCCAACTCCCCATGAAATCATAATGATTCCAACGTATGATATAAGAATATGATAAATGGTAGAAATAAAAATTCATATTTTGTAACGATGTTTTCATTTTAATTTGATGATGATTTATTCATGAATTTTAATGCGATTAATAAAAATTGGACTATGGGTATGGTGACATATATATTATATTACCATTTAATAAAATGTTATTCCAAATAATGAAGTGGGATTTCAGGCTATTAAAATTACTTTACTATTTAAGATTGATTTCTTAAGATAAATTTTATGAAAATACTAGTCCTTGATATTCCATGATTTTTTTATAATGAAAACAATATGATCCTTCTCACTTGATAAAGAAATATTATTTTTGAAATCTATCTATAGTATATCTAGAACTATAATCATGATATTTTTATAAAGTACTTCCACATTAATAGCCAAAATAGTAACTAAGATTAGTGGGATTTTGAATGTTCTCCCCTACCTATTTATACTTCCAAAACAAAAAAAAATCAATTTTTTTAATATCTAATGTGAATGATTCAAGGGACATGGTATGAGACCCATGATTCCCTTCTACAATGGGAAGGCATGATAATAACAAATTATGATTAAATAAAAGTATTTTCAATATATAATCCATGTAAAATCATCCAATTGATAATAAATATTAATATAATACTAATATAATATTTATTTTATGGAATTCATTATGTCATCCATATAGTGTATGTTGATTCATATATTTTGTAAATATTAACTATCCACATATAACAAGACAACTAACATCTATTATCCATATAGTAACATAAAAAATTGGTAATAAATGTCATTAAATTAATAAAATGACAAAATTTGGTGACTTATTCTTTGAATCAACATGGAATAACATTTTAAAAGGAACAATAATCCACAATAAAAAAATTCCCCCAAATTAAGGAAAATATTTTCCTGAATTATCAATGTGGAATTATATTTTACCATCAAGGAAATATAAATGATGTATAAAAATAAAACCATTAGAAATAGGATCAAAAACTAATTAACATGAAAATCTATTTTTGTAAAAAAACTCTTTCACCATCCCATAAAATGAACACTTCAATAAGACATGTTTGAAAAACATATGATATACTTTAAGTAATATCATAAATATTTTTACTCCAATGACTTTTAGATTTGAGTGGATCCAAAAAAACTATATTTTATATTTAAATTGGTGAATAAAATAATTTAATTGGTAAATATATGCCCAGAGTACCATATCAACTAATAAAAAACCAATCCTATTTTCATTCCTTGAAAAACTAATGAACCTACAGGAAGCATCCAATGCCAAAAAATCAAATTTTTGAAAAACAGCCTTCGTTCATTAAATCCATTTAAAGATAATGAAAATAAAACTATTTCCCATAAAATATAGTGAAAACAAGGGAATTTTTATTCACCAAAAGAATAAATTAAATGAAAAATTAATGACCCCATATTTGTTGTATACCATTTGGATAAAACTAAATTTAATATTATTAAATTATTCTTCCATGTCCACTTTATCTCTAGGGTTTCCACTGAGGTACATTCTTTTTTATTTCCATTATAATTTACAATGTGATTTATACAACCCTTTAAATATTCTTACCACCCATCAATATATAATTTTCATTTTATATAATAATAGGGAGGTATAGTGATGTACACTCATTTATGAGATATGATAAAACTCAATGAGATGTTAAATCTGATTACATAATAAAATATTAGAATGAAATAATAAAAGAATGATTAAAATTAAGAATAAGAACCAAGGATGTTGAATTTATTGAAATGGGAAAATAACCTATTTTTTAGTTTTATTAAATAGCTTCAACCACTTATATCTTAATGATATCCCAATCCTAAATAAAAATTATTTTTAAAAATAAATTTTCTTGAAGAATAATAATTGCATGTCTCTTCCAACAAGGATTAAATTTTAGGAAAAATATGAATTGTGATGATTTCTATCTCCATTAAAAAAGATATACTAATAAGGATACAACACAAGAAAAGTGTAATGCCCTAAAATTATAAATTATGGATATTGTATAGGATGGATTTTAGGACACGCCACACCAATTGTATAAAAGAATATAACAAATGGAGGTATTATGATATATTTATATTTATATAAATTAAATCTAACAATAGAATATATTACAGTAATCACCGATATTAACTTACGTTACATAGAAAATTATTTTTCTCTTCTTCTATATAGAACTTTTAGGTTATCTTGCATAATACATAAAAATGAAATTTGTCGATGGAATGTGTTACATGCATGACCAGGTTTTATCAAATAATATTAATATTATTATTAAAAAGGAAAATTACACAATATTAATTATATTATCATTTATAAAATGGATAAAAAAATTATAAAAATTTATGGCTTAAAAAATATTAAAATAATTATTTGGTTACCAATTAATTAGAAATGAAAATAAAAACCAATTAAATGTAAATGAAATGTTTTTATGGAAAAATTTTACTATAAACCTAAAATAATATTTTCATCATAAATTAAATTTATTATTATTATTTAATGATGATAATAATATATATATATATATTCAATCAATTATTTTTGACATTTATCTAATAGGTTTGATAAGCCTAAGATTAGTACAAATCCAATTTTTCTAACGGTTGTTTTTCTACCTTTTAATTGTGATCCTATTTTAAAACAACATTTTATAACATTTATAAGTTTTATATGAAAAAAGTATCTTCTTTTTTTCATTTGGAACAAATTTTTTTTGTTAGGATGGATTTTTTGTATCTATTTGTGATCTTTCACTTTTTGAAAAATAATGAAAAATATTGAATTTTATTTAAAAACTATCTTTTCGGGTAAATAAATGTCATTGTTAAATTATTTTATCAACCAGTTTAAAAGTATTAATAAATAAATTTTAAATATATTAATAAAATAAATGTAAATATAATTATTCTTTATTGAATTTATTGAACAAATCATTATGAACTTTTGAACATTTTCACCTTAAAGACATGCTTTCATGTGTTGTCTGCGGGATAAATTTTAAATTAATCTCTACCAATTATATGATTGGAATTTGTATATATGGAATATATAATTCGACTAATAATAATTTATAATTTATATTAATCCAAATTATTTTTTACATAAAATATCAGTGAATGAATTTAAAGTTAATTACATCAATTTAGAGAAAAACTCTCTTAATATGGAACTAAAACGTAAATGTGAGTTCCAAAATGACCATAAAACTTGTCAAAAATAACTTTTATGGAAACATATAGACCATATACTTTCATATATATATATATTTCAATATTGGAATAAAATTATGTAATGGATACCTCCCAATGGAGTTTTTATTTTAAACTTACAAGAATTCCTCCCCACATTCATTATAAATGGGCATTCAACCATCCAACTAATTATCACATCAAAATAGATTTGGATCATCCAAAACTAGCCAAAGTGTTCTCCAAACATCCCTCCATTAATCTTATAAGCTCATATTTGTGAATAAATTCATCAAAGGGAGCCTTTTGGTTCACAATAAAAGAAGTTACCCAAAAAATTGGTATTATTCAACAACAAGATCTTTTGTTTGGTTCATTTATCCACAAATTTAATTATTAATTCATCATGATTATATTACAAAATATATATCATAAATATAATAATATTTTTTATGTTAGGTTTAATACATAAACCTTTACACACTTCCATAAAATGGGATACACAATCATCGTTCTTGTGTACGGTGGATTACAGCCTTGTGAACAAATGTTTTCATTCTTCCGTTAAAAAAATAATGATAAATTTATAGTATATATAATATATTAATATAATATATTTTTAAATTAATTTATTATTACATAATTATTGTATGACACATACTTTTATGCTATTCATTTTTTGGTGACATGGTATCATCCATTGTGGATGTGTGGACTACTGCCTCCTTGTAATGATGTTATTCATTCACAATTTATATTAAATGTATAAATGATAGATTTAATAAAAATATATGATATATATGACATAAATATTATACCATAATGACAATATATCTATAATTATCATTTAATTTTATTTCTTTTGATACAAAAATAAAATGGAAATAGTGTTCATGCTTATATATGACCTTCCATCTCCATGAATTGTGTATTTAATTTCCTATCTAAAAATTTAATGGATTACTATAAATAAATATATAATAAATATATAAGATATTTAAAAAAATTAATATTATTTATATGATTAAATCATTATCTATATAATATGATAAAATAAAAATCCGACAAATACTTTAATAAAAAATCTGTAACTACCTGAAATGATGAAACTAACGAAAAGATTATTAATGGAAAAGTGATAATATATAATAAAGGAATATTATATGATATAATTAATTTTAATAATTTTTTTTATATAATTTAATAAAATTCATTAATCCCCTTTACAGGAGGTTAAATAATATAAAACTAAAAGAATGATTATGGAAATGGACTTCATCTCACTTTCCATTCATTGAGGAATACTTTATTATTGTTCATATAATTTATTATATATGGTGTCAATAATTCTAATTTGATATGTAATATCAATATTATATCATATTTAAAAGTATTTTATATATCAACTAGAATTACTTTGTCCTATGTGGTTTTATAAGAAATTTACCAACTATGAAGGCATTCATGTCATCTTCCATGAGGCATACACCATTTTCACCACATATTTATCTTTGTGGATTATATACACCCCCTACTGTATTTTATAACTTGAATAAATGTATCTTCATGGTATTTGTATTTTTATATGATGTTATATCTTCCACGGAGTTTACGTTTTCAATGTTAGCAATTCAATAATGGATTTTTTTCCTATTTTTCTTTCTTGTAGATACTAGTTATGGTTTAAACCTATAATCTTTTATAATGTGTATATAAAACTCCCTTTACATTCTATATCATGAGTCTTATTATTCTCATGATATTTTATGTTTCATTTAATGCTATTCCATTCATTGAGATTGTGATTCAAATGTTTCAATGTTGTATTGGACACATTGAAAATTTTAAATATTATGTTATTGAAGAATGTTTTTAAAATATATATTTTGTAATAAATATATTACTCAACGACCAAAAAAGCAATATTTTTAATCGACTTCGGATATTTTTTATTGATATAATCTATATTCTTCCTTTGGATGGTTTATGATTGGTTTCGTCAAAGATTGTACTGACATTCACTTAATTGATTAATTTTATTAGTCCCCTTGAAATTTTAACTTCTCAGTGATCGTTGAATATTAAATATCCCCCAAAAATTCATATCATTTTTTATTGATATGATTGTCTCCAAAACAGTATACAATTTTTTCATATGGTGCCTAATTTTATTTTTATTTGATATCTGGGGGAATAATGATAAATCCTTATCTTTTAAAAAATACAGATATTTCATAAGGAGAATTTTTCATGTATTATATTAACTATTCAATATTTTATAAATGCTTTAGATAGGTACAATACAGGTGGGGTATGGTTACAGAATTCCCCTTGATTCATCAATATTGTAATGGGATGAGACAATTGGAAAGACATTGTGTGGGTTTCACCGAGTTTTTTTAATCTATCTTGTGAAGGGTCATGTCGGTAAATGAATTATGTACTTAATAGTCATGGAATATAATAGGTAAGAATTACCTTCTTTAGAATAATTTATTATTTTCTATTTGGTTATCATGATGAAAAAATATTGAGTTGAATTTCTTTATCAGTTTATTCATTAAATGGAATGTGTTTTCATTTATTTACCAATCTATATATATTTTTTCGAATCAAGTTATTTTAATGGAATTTGTTTATAGATATTTATCTTGTCATTTTTTATGAAATTACTTCTCAATTTATTAAATAAATTCCATAATTTTTCATTTATTACACTTCCATATTGATTATTCTCATTAATTCATTATTTATTTCACTATACTAGAGCCTTATTGATAATTTGAGCATACACTTATTTTGTTTCCCATCCATAAGATTCTATGAAGTATACTAAAAATATATTCAATGATATTTTAGATTTAAATAAATTATGATAAAAACATTATGATATAATTTTGGTATTTATTTATAATATACGACCCATGTATGTATCCAGTTTACCATGATTACTAAACTAATCAGATCTTTAGGATGTGTTTACCTGTATCTTATGACAATTTAATTGAAGAAAAAACTGGCTCTGAGCTTATCAGGATTGAGGATCTATATTTCGAATTAGAGAAATTTTAGTAGATACATTAGAAACAAGATTTAGGAAAACATATATTAATGTACATAACCATATTATAGACATTGAGGATTAGCATAAAAGCACAGTTGTATTCATTAAATGAAGAGTTATGGATACCATCAATAGATTATGATATTAATGCTGATCATAATTTCAATCTCTTTATTCCCACTATTTAGGTTTTATGTAGTGGTATTATTCCATGATTAAGTAGATTTTGGAGAAACATATGGAAATTAAATGTTTGAAAGGAAAATATTATTTAATGAATAATGTCTTTGAATTTTGTAGATGTAATTTTAAAGGTATTTATAACCCTTAGGTTTCATATGATCAGTAATTACACCATATTAATAGTTAAATAATATTTTTATACTCTATAAATATTTTGTTTTCTATTAAATAATAAATATAAAAGTTATTTAATGATTAAATCTCAAGGATTTCCATAAATTTTTTTGGACAATCATACAAATTATATTAATATATATTAAATAAATATATAATAAAAATATTGGGTTTCAACTGGTTCATTTGGTGAGGAGGTGAATATTGAACCCATTTTATAATGATGATAACTGTTCTATGGCCACTATTGGCCTACACATTTTTCTAATTAATGTTTCATTATTTTTTGTTGAAAATTTAATGAAAAAATATTAATGATGAACAAAGAATATTATGTTTTTTTGGTTTACACGTTAATATATTAACAATTTTTTGGGTAATATATTTAGATAATGATATAATTACTTCTTTTAAGGATCTTATGATCCTTTAAAAGTAAATTTTAGTGCTTTAGGTAAAAAATATTTATTTTATATTCATTTCATGGTGTAAAGGGATAAATTTCATATTTATCGAAGTCCAATCAAAAGGTAAAATTGTGTTTATAAAAATATATTAGCTAAGTATATTTTATTATATTCTTAGGGTGTAAAATAATTACCCGGCATTTGGAAAATGATCTTGAAATAAAAAAAATTCCTAATACCTTCATTTTTGTAAAACTAATTGTCTTTTTAATAATCACTGATTTATGGTTTTGATACCATGATTCTTCCATTGATCATTTACTTTTTATTGATCAATGATCTCAATCAATCCCTAAAATTATTTACTATTTTTACCCATGTCAATATATTTTCTTCCCACTGATGTTCTCCTTCATAAAAACCTATTCATGTGACCATCTTAATCAAATTTGTCTCTTATTATGAGGATATTTATAAAACCTTATCATGATGTCGGAATTAAATGATGGCATTTTCATATATTAAGCTCTAGATTAGCAAGATCATGTTTAATTAATGTGGAACTTTTTTTAATGTGGTAAAAAGTAACACAATGAAATTTAAAAAAAATAATATTGTATTTGATAGACTATATGACATAAAAAACTATGTGTGTAATGGAATATAACAATCAGAAACATTATAATATATTTATATTTAGATAAATTCGATATTTATAATAGAATATAACAAAAAAAATTATATTTTATCATATTACACAAAACATAAAGCTTAGCATTATCTACACAATACACCATGGTTATACTGTGTTACACTCAATAATAACTTTCTTTGATGGCGTGTGTTACACGTGGGATATAGTATTACCAAATACTTTTGATATTATTATTTAAAATAAAAATTACATTTTTCTAATTAGATTTTATGTTTTTAATATGACTTAATAACTTATGAAAATATATGGTTTGCAGAAATATAATAGAAATTCTTTAGTTATAAATTAATTTTCAATGAAAATAAAAACAAATTTAATGTAAATTTTGTTATACAACACTATATTTATGTACCGAAATGATTTTTGTAATAATAAATTAAATTAATTTCTATTATTTCTTGATACTAATTAAATCTAAATATGTTATATTTAATCAATTTTCTGAGATAAAACTATCATTTTTTAAGGAATATAATTACAACAAATCCAATTTTCCTAAAGGAAAATTTCCACCATTTAATAGCACACTTAACATTAATTTTTTTGGAATTTTTATAAATTTTATATGTGAAAGTAAATTTTTTTAAGAATATGAATATGAAAATTATCTTATGATGTGGTTTTTTTATAGTTCATTGAAGTTTCATTTTTTGGTTAATAGTTTAAAATACTGAATTTTAATAGAAAACTAACTTTTGGTCTAAATATTGTATAATGGTTTTTTGTATTTTTTATTGGGTTTAATGTATTATTAAATAAATTTTATGACTATTATTAAAATATATGTCATTTAAATCATTATTATATTGAATTTAGATATAATATCATATTGAACTTTTAAACATTTTCACAATAAAAACATGTTTTCCTAACTAGTCTGTGAGATTAATTTTAAATTATATTTACATGCTTATCAAAATAGAATTTTAAAAAATGGATTTGATATTTATAATAATCATAATTTATTATTTATTCTAATTTAATAATTATTTTTGATGAAAATTTTTAAAAAATAAAAATAAAATTAATTATGATTTTTATGAGAAAAACTAGCTTAATAGTTGACTAAACCTTATATGTAATGGAAAAAATGATCTAGACTATGGTAAAAAATCCATTTTATGGAGATATTTTGACAATATAGTCACATTTATAGAGTTTAATTCATTATTTGTGTCCCATGATGTAAGGGGGACTCAAAATAGAGTTTTCATATTTAAATTTCCAAAAATGATACTCATCCTCTACTATAAAAGGGAAGTCACTCCTCATACTATATCACACATCCCATACATTTTTAATCATCAAAACCCTACCCAAATATTCACCTAATATCCATCCACTCATCTTATAATCCAAAATTTTTGCATAAATCGAACCAAGTAAGTCTTTTGGTTTAAACTAAAACGAGTCACCTAAAAAATAGTTTAGGTTCTTCAATGGGAACTGTAGTTTTATTTATTTATCCAACATATAGAATTCATATGATATATTCCTTATAAAATAACTATAGAGTCCTAAATTTAATGATTTATTAAAATTTAAATGTTATAGCATATAATTTCACATAGTTCCATTGAATGTAATATATATTCACCTTTTATATATATGGTGGACTACTGCCTCCTGAACCGATGTTGTCCATTCATCCATTACACACATTCTTGATTATAAATAATGATAAATATATAGTTTATATATTATATATATGATATTTATAATTTCTTTATGATTCATTAATTATATTAAAACTCATATATTTATTCTTTCAAATTTATGGTAATACGATAACATTATTTGTGGATGTGTGCACAATCGCCTTCACAAGTCGATGTGATTCGCTCAATCATTACATCAAATGTAAAAAAATAATGATTTTAATAAAATTATTATATATATTTATTAAATATATATTATAATTTAGTTATAATATTATAATATATATCATTACATTTTATTTATATTAATACAAAAAAATGAAACATTGTTCATGCATACGTATGGTCAACCGAATCTAAGAACGGTGTATTTCATTTCCTATATAAAAATTTTGTGGATTAATTTAAAAAAAATAATGAATACGTATTATATTTATATCATGTTTAAAATTATATAGATCATTATATCAAAATCTATTTAATAATAAAAAATAACAAGTAAAAACAAACAGGGAAAACAATGCTTCTATTACCAGAAATGATGAAAATAAGGAATGATTATTAATGTATGGGTAATAATATAATATAAAATAATCATATATGACATCATAAAATTTAATAAGGTTGTTTTATTATTTAATAACACGTTTTAAACATACATACATGATTTTTAATAGTGTTTAACCAAAAGTAAGCATAATGTACGAGGCTTTGCCTCAATTCCATTCTTTGATGTATACTTTATTATTATGAACTTAATTTACTATATATTACATACATAATAAAAAATTTACATGTAATATCATTAATACATCATATTTTATGGTATTGAACATTTGAAAATGTGTTTTTTCATCTAATATGGTATTAATTGAACGATACAACGTAGTAAAAGATTCTTGTTCCCCAATTTTTTTGGAAAGGCATTGACCATTTTCACAAATTATTTATTTTTTGTGGTGTATACACTAACCCTAATGCATTTTATATCTTGCATAAATTTATATACATGTTATTTAGAGTTTAATATGATGATATTTTTATGGATTTTTTTGGTTTAAATATTACCAAAGAGAAAATGTATTTTTGTCACAATTTTCATTCTTTGTGACGTTTCTATTGTTATACATATATAGTCTTTTAGAAGGTTTATATAATTCTAATTTGAAATTTTATTAAAATAATACCCATATTATCATTTTATTCTATATTTCATTTATTCTTATTCATTCATGGTTATTTTGAATCAAATTATTCAATGTTTTATGAGACAAACTTGAACATTTCACGATTATTTTTCTCAAGAATGTGTTTAAAAGATCATTTTTTTAAAAGTTTGGGGCCGAAGCCTCAATTTATTATTTGAAATCAAAGACCTCTTTAGACTAGGTATAGGGAGACCCATTACATATCCCGAAGGCCGAAGGCCAAGTAACCTGAATACAAGGCTTGAAAGCCCATTTTTTGGCCCAAAGGACCCCTCAATGAACAGTAATGCTACAGTACCGCGCTGCAACAGTACCAGCTACAGTACTGCTACCGTCCCTGGACAATTCTCCCCTGGCCGGATTTGATCCTGGGTCATTTGGATGACAAGCAGGAGCCTGTACCACTAGGGTACAGGCTCATTGGCTTAAAAGATCATTTTATAATATTTATATTCATAAAAAACAAAAATTTATTTTTACACAACATGATATATATTGTATTGATACCATACTTATTCTTATATGGATAGTGCTAACATTAACTTCTTTGATTTATTTTTATAATCCCCTTGAAATATTCACATTCAAATGATCATTGAAAATTAAATTTTTCCCAAAAATTCATAACATTTATCATGGATATGATTATTTCCTAAATCATATAACATTTTTATAAACAGTTATTAATTTGAATTTTATTTGATATCTAGTGAATTATTGATAAATTCATATTCTTTCTCAATGGGGATATTTGATAAGGCACTTTTCTCATAAATTAAATCGGTAATTTGATATATGAGGAATGAATTGGGTGTGTATGCCATGGGTGGGTTCCAGTTATAGATAGCATCATGATGCATTAGCAATCTCATGGGATGAGTCAGTTGGCTAGCCTTTGGGTGGTTTTTAACAAATATGTTTCAAATTTTTATCTCAATGTTATTGATGGTATAATTATCATGCACCTATTAAACATGGAACGTAATAATTTAAAATTACCTTCATTTATATTTAGTTATTATTATCCATGATATTTTCAATATGAAAATTTATAAGGATTCATTTCATTATTATATTTTTTATTAAATGAAATACATTTTAAAATATTAAATTTTATATATTCATTATTACTTATCTAGTTATTTGAATAGATTTTGTTTCCAATTATTTACATTATAATATGGGTTTTTCACTTCCTTATAAATTTATTGATTATATAAAACATGTGTCAGGTTATAACATTTCCCCATTGATTAATCTCTTTAATTCATTAATAATTCTTATATACATAACAATTATTGACCATTTGATCTCACCATAATTTTTTATCTTCCCCGAGATTCCATGAAGTGTACTAATAAATATATTCATGGATATGAATGATGGAATTAATTTTTACTTTTAAAAAAAATGTTGTGATTCATGTATTAATTTTTAATCGAAGAAACATGTTTGTATAAATTCTACCCAGACTACTAAACATATCGATCTTTCATGATGTATTTCATTGAATCTTATGCCAATATAATTGTATCATGACAACAACTCTGGGATTATTGGGGTCATGTAACTACAAAAAACATTTTCATAATGAATCCAAAAAATAAACATAATCCATCATGCTTTTAAGGACTCTGGGGTATTAGCTAATAGACACTGATATAAGTATATTAATTTCCTTAGTAAAAAACATCAATATAATAAATGTTATGGAATACTACAAAATTATTCTATATTATCAATTCAAATATTATTGTTGATTTTTATCTCATTATTTCATCCACAATCATGGTATTCATCTCAAAACATGAGTAACTCACATTCCAATGTCTAAAATAGTGGTTTTTGAATATTATAAAAATAGTTCAATATTATTTAATTCCATCTGCATAATTGGGATTCATTAGTCTCTTTCATATCCTTGAAATGATCCAACCAGATGTTATTAATAAAATATCTTTTGTTATCCCAAACTACTAATCAACCATAATTTTATTTATATTATTTGAATAGATGCCCCTTATTTTTCAAATATAGATTATTTCTAGGAATCCAAAACATCCATTATGAAATATTATTCAAATTCCATTTATTTAATGAATAAATAATTTTGGGTAAGGATGAATAGTACACCAATGTTATTGGAAATTAGGAATGTTCATTTATGAGACACCCAATATGAGACATGGAAATATTTTGAAATGTCTAAAAATAGTGGATATTAGAAATGAATATGTATTTATTATCCAATATTCTTCAAAATTCATTTTTATCTATCACCATGCGATTATTTAACATAAATAACCAATTCTAATAGATTTTTTCTTTCATAGAGTAATTAATGTCATGTATATGGGTCTATAGAAAATTCCAACTATATTTTATATTAGATATGTCTAGGGTGGTTTTGATGTCCCCTCCAATAACCGGGAAGTGGATCCTAGGTTAAAATATGAGTGTTCATTATGTAACACTATGACATCCCACCTTTTTATAACATAACTTTTTAATACATTTTACAAAATCGAGGATCTTTAATGTTTATTGTCTTGGAAACCAGGAACATAATACATGACGACATAAAATAATATTCTTAAACAATTTAAAGGATTCCTCATTTTTCATCCTATGTTCATTATAGCATCTCATAACCTGGGAGCATATATCAAAGGAAAGGGTGAGTAGAAGGCCCAGTAAGGGAAACAAGAGAAAAATTTAAATGTGAACTTGAGATACATCAATAAAGTCATGATAAATAACATTAAGGCATGAGAAAGAGATCATGAGGAATATCATAATATAAATAACTTGTTTCATAACATGAAGATGTGGCTACAACATTTAACTTAGAGAATCATTTCTGTATCACCAAGGTCCATCCCAATGGTGTCATAAAAAAATTATCAAGATTATTCACCCAGGTATCATTAAAATGGTCATCTTTAGAGATTATTTATTTACCCAATGCATTGGAGTGCTATTAGGGAGAACCCTTATTTTGTATTTATTTTCATGTGTTCCAAATATATCATCATAAATCCTTTAAAAATAACACATATAACTTAAAATAAATGGGTTTCATTTCATAGTCATAACATTTTAAAAACTGCATTAAATACGAGATCTTTATGTCACTTTAAAACCACGGAAAAGGAAAGAGGGTCTCATGTGTTTAAAATAGAACATTTTGATATATATGTGAATACTTCTGTAGAATAAATATTTTTGAGTATTCACTTAATAAAATAAAAGAATTTGAGAAAAAGAGAGAGAGACGTTTTTAGATGAAAATTCGGCACCATACGACAATGTTGCAGGGTTTTAGAAAACATTGAAAAGAGAGGGGACATTTGTCACCCACTCATAAATGATATATACAATAGTAGAGGGAAATAATATGAAGTATATAAGAACATGGTAAGGAAATTTATATTACATACCATATGAAATGAAAAACTTGAATGGAAGTCAAGAATAATATTTCTCTTATGAAAAATTCGGCAGCCTAACGGCGTCACTTTAAACATAAAAAAATGAATTGATGAGACTAAATAGGGTCTCTCATCATGAGAACATAAAAGGAAAGTATGATGAATATAGAGATCATACCCCAACATGAAAAAAAGAAACTTGAAAGACTTGACATGAAAGTAGAACATTGAAAATGGGAATAGTGAAAGAATCTCTTACAAAAATTCGGCATCATAACGACGCCACATAAACATTCTTAAAATGAATTTATGAGAGAGAGGTGGGGTATCTAATCATATTGACATGAAACATAATATAGGATGAATATAAAAGAACATTCCCAACATAAGAACATGGAGCTTAAAATAAAATACATAAAGGAGAATACATGAAAAGAAAGGGAGAGGTAGTATCCCTTATCATGAAGTGTAACTTCAGAAGCATGAAGGTCAGGAACTTGGGAGGCTTGAGGGCACCTTGGGAGGACTAATTGGGAGTTAAAGACACCATAACTTCTTTTGGGAGGATTTTTAAATGAAATTAATAAGGTAAAGACTTGGTATTTACAGGATAAGTGAGGGGACAAAGCATTAATTACCAAGGGACGCCTCATCGGTGCTATTAGAAAAACCATAGGCATTCCCATGATATTTGACCATGGTATTGGCCACTTAGGACACCTCATAACTTATCATACTATTCATATGACTACCAGAATTGTTTAATAATTAATACATCACTAATGATATCATTAAACACCTGAAACTCAAAACCCATATTTACACTATTCACCGAAAATTCAACGTTCAAAGAAAAAACCAAAATTTCACCTTAACCAAATATTGATGCTTTGATTTAAAAAATGAACTCAATTTTATGAAAATAATTTTTTAAATATTTTTAATTTAGTTTTTAAATAAAAACATTGTTTACTGAAAATTCAATTATCTCAGAAAAATCCAAACAATTCACCTTAAACACATATCGATGCTCAGATTTCCAAAATGAACTCCATATTATTAAAAAAAATTCTAAATATTTTTAATTTAATTTTTAAATAAAAAACACTTTTCAATCGAATAACTAATACTTAAACAATAATTCTTGAAATAGTTATTTACCTATTTTATTGAATCACATTACTTAATTAAGGTTCCTAACTTATAATAATACATTCTTTAAGTGATATTACTAATCCATTTGGTCACATTACTAATCCTAAGGGTAAAATCACTATTCATAATTTACCATTCATAAAAAATTATGTTGATCTTATTAGACTCTACATTTCATTCTAACACAACTGTAAAAGACCATTTTTTGAAAAACATTACAGATTTTTAATTATTTAAGGATTACATAAATATTTTTAAAAATTCCTTTTTATAAAATTCATCAACAATATGCATACTATATTTATCCAGACACTTGAGATTCACAAACTTCACCATAATAATAAGTCACAATTTTTATTTAAATCAAAGGATTACATAAGGTAGTTACGGTCTCGTTACATAGCCCCTTATAACAGCAGCATAGGACCTAAGAGTAAGGTGTGCTAGGGTGATAGAATCTTAGGGAGGCTCGGCCAACATTGCCCGAGTAGTGATTTCAATCAGCTTGAACTTCTCACGAAGGCGATTATGTTCCTGCTTCAAACAATGATGTTCGGCTTTGGTTTGGTCCAGAGCAAAGCCCAAAGGTGCTACCTCCTTCCAGAGTTCTGTCATATGGGCTTCGATCGACCAGAGACTACTAGATAGTGCCATAGAATCATATTTCTATATTAATTAATCAATATCACTTTTATTTATATTAAATAATTGTAATATTTAGTTTCCAATGGTCATATTGACCAACAGTCACATAACAGTTTAAACCCAACAGTCTGATTTTAATTATACTCATTTTATTAAATGAAAAATAAAATAACCCGCGAAAAATAGGGAACAAAATTTACTTAAAAATTTAAGTGTGTTACAATATTCCCCCCTTAATAAATTACATCATCATAATTTTAAAATTGGGCTTGTAGATTTCATTGAACATCCCTCTTCGGAAAAAGAGTCAGTAAAACTATTACATTAAAAGAAAGATATGGAATTACAAAGGTTACCCGAGTTATCCCATACTAGGATTCCATATAGGAAAACATGGATATGTAAGAGCAAACAAAGGGTCATGTTCATATGGAGAGTGATATAAAACATGATTATGAGAAAATTAACCACAAAAAGATCAAAAACTGATGATGTGTTAAAGGGTCTTTGATTACCCAGTAGGAAATGTAACCCAACAACCTTTTTGTTTTACAATTTTTTCATAATTTTGAGGAATTAATTTAGTACATTGATTAAAAACATAAGGAAATATACTTTTCTACAAGTAGAGTTTCATCGTTTAACATGTTTCTACAAAGACTAATCTTATCTCCAAACAATGAACATTCAAGAGGACTTGGTCTCATCAAAAGCACAAGAATCATCTTTTAGAGTATCACATAATCCAAAAAAGAATAACTATATTTTTCCCTTGTCTTTAGTCATCAACTAAAACTATAATGGTTAGTACGAGATCATATAATCCCCAAAAAGGATAATCCTTTATAAAAATAAATTGACTAATAATCACCAAAATTCATCAAAATTACCTAAATTTCTAGAAAGACCATTCAATACACAATCATCCTTAAAATTCTTCCAAATAATCCAAATTAAGATTAAAACCAAAATATAAGAAGGATTTGATAACATAGTCTTCCAAGATAAACATTACTGTTCATCTCCAAACAACATCAACCACTCTTTACATCTTATAACTAATGTAACTAACCTAATCTAATTTTCCCCAAGATTGGTTAATCATTTCTATAAGTAACCTAAATTACCATAAGTTCACCTTAAATTCATCAATTCTTCAAAATATAATTCAACCTTTACTTCTCCAAAAATACTGTAGTAATCTATTTACCTTGATCATATAGGGTTCCCAAATTAGTGAACGTCTTCCAAAATAATATTCATCTTTTAATCCCCTAATCATTTTTTTCAAGAATAATAGCTTCACAACAACAACATGTGACACATAATAATATATTGTTTCCTCAATGATATAAAACCATCTAAGGTAGTGACTCGATGTTCTTAGAAAACATTAAATATATGCTCATAGAGCATGAATTAAAATATAACATGACATTGAAAATTATTGCGAAGAAGTTACAACTACTTCAGTCATCATGATCCATCTCAGCATAGGACTTGTATTATTCCCTTGTCCTTGAAGATTTTTGATGCTCATCAAGCTTCTCATCCCTTCCAGGAGATAATTTCCTTGGATAATGTCAAACATCTGTACATTTATGAAATTGAATAGAATAAGGTACATTAGATTGAACCTTATATCCATTCATAACATTATCCCTTTTTAAAGAAATTGGCTACATTATGCCCTATTATCCCACACTTAAAACATATCCCGGTTCCATTGTGACATTTTCCATGGTGCCTCTTTCCACAAATATTGCACAAAGGAAATTGGGTCTTCTTTCCCTTATCACCTTTATCAGATGAACATCCATGAGACTTCATATTCCTCTTCTTGGATGAATTTAGGCATTCAACTAGGGACTAGTTATTAATTGTGACTTTTGATAGATGGTTTGGCATAATCACAATATGTTCAAATTGATATATCGATGTCTTTATCATATTATTTGGGAAATCGTCGCATTTCCTATCACATTGGTTGTTGGGACATGCTATTATATTTCCTTCCATTAACTATGAAAAGAAAGTATAATTAGGGGGCTCAAATACCTAGCCAATAATCTTGAAAAAGAAAATTTAAGCATAAAAGGATAAACATGAAGAAGAAAATTATATCCTATATTGTGATCCCCTAGGTTCCAATATAGGTTAACCATGATCATATATTCTTATGTGAATTTTATTCTATTTTATCTTTGTACCTTTAATAATGGTTTATACTAAGATTGTGAATTTACCAAAGCATATCCACCAGGAGTGTCAAACCAATAGTGCAGTAAGGCTCATTGTCGTGAAACAGGTTACCTCGGGTCAAGACCGAAACACCTTTTCAGAGTTTCCACTCCTAGGTACATCTGTGCCAGAGCCATCTCTACTTGTTCGTATCCAGATAGGGATTTATTTGTTTGGAAACCACTTATTTAATACTTCACCAAAATATTTGGATGTTTTCATATATTTAATATTTTCATTAAAAAACCATGTAAGATGTTCAAATCTTAATTTCCACAAATAAATAAACCATCCTTTGATACCAACTATGACATCCCTCCATTATATAACAGTACTTTTTAGTACATTTTACAAAAACGAGGATCTTTAAGGTTTAGTGTCTTGGAAACCAGGAACATAATACATGACAACATAAAACATTTTTCTTAAACACTTGAAAGGATTATTCATTGTTCATACTAATTTGATTACAACATCTCATAACCTGGGAGCATAAATCAAAAGAAAGGGTGAGCAGAAGGCCCAGTAAGGGAAACAAGAGAATCATTTTACATGTGAACTTGAGTTACATCAATAAAGTAATGATAAATAACTTTAAGGCATGAGAAAGTTATCATGAGGAATATCATAATAAAAATAATGTGTTTCATTACATGAAGATGTGGATACAACATTTAATATAGACAATCATTCCCATATCACAAAGTTCCATCCCCAAGGTGTCATTAAAAAAATTACCAAGGTTATTCACCAAGGTAACGTTACAATGGTCATCTTTAGAGATTAAGTCTTTACCCAATGCATTGGAGCGCTATCAGGGCGCACCCTTGATTTTATTTATTATCATTTGAGCCAAATATTTCATCTTAGATAATTTCATAAATAACCCATATAGCATAAAAGAAATGGGTTTCATTTCATAGTCATAACATTTTAAGAACTACTTTAAAGAAGAGATCTTTATGTCACTTTAAACGCATATAAAAGGAAAGCGGGTCTCATGTATGTTAACCCCAGAATTTTAAATAGAAAATTTTGATATATATGTGAATACCCCTATAGAATAAAGTATTTTGAGTGTTCAGTTAATAAAATAAAACAATTTGATAAAAAGGGGGAGACATTTTGAGACCAAAATTCGGCATCATAACAGCTATGTTGCAGGGTTTTAGAAAACACTGAAAAGAGAGGGGACATGGGTCACCCACTAATAAATGATCTATAAAATATTAGAGGGATGGAATATAATGTATATAAGAACATGGTAATGAAATTTTAAGGACATACCATATTAAATGAAAAAAATGAAAGGAAGAAAAAAATAAAATTTCTCTTATGAAAAATTCGACAGCCTAACGGCATCATTTAAAACTTCAAAAAAATGAATTCATGAGATTAAATAAGGTATCTCATAATTTTACCATAAAAGGATAATATGATGAATATAGAGATCATACCCCAACATGAAAAAAAGTAACTGGAAAGACATGACATTAAAGTAGAACATTGAAAATGGGAATAGAGAATGAATCCCTTACAAAAATCCGGCTGCCTAACGGCGCCACTTAGACATTATTAAAATGAATTGATGAGAGAAATAGGGGGTCTATCATCATATTAACATGAAAAGGACACTAAGATGAATATAAAATAACATCCCCAACATAATAACATGGAGCATAAAATAAATGACATAAAAAAGAATACATGAAAAGAAAGAGAGAGGTATGATCCCTTACCTTGAAGAGTAACTTCAAAGTCATGATAGTGGGGACCTTGGGAATATTGAGGGAACCTTGGGAGGTAAAAAACCATATCATAGTTGTGGAGGATTTGTAAATCAAATGAATGAGGGAAAGGCTTGGTATTTATAAGAGAAGGGAGGGGACAAAGCATTAATTGCCAAGGGACACCTCATCGTCGGTATTGGAAAAACCATGTGCTTGCCCATGGTATTTTCCCATGGTATTGGGAACTTGGGACATGTCATACCTTATCATACTATTCATAAGTCTACCAGAGTTATTGAATAATTAAAACATCTTTAATGATGTCACTAAAAGCCCGAAACTCAAAAATTGTATTTTCACTATTCACCGAAAATTCAACTGTCTCAGAAAACCCAAAATTTACCCTTAACCAAATGTAGATGCTCTGATTTTAAAAACAAACTCCATTTTATGAAAATAATTTTCTAAATATTTTTAATTTAGTTTTTAAATAAACACACTATTCACTAAAAATTCAATTGTTTCAGCAAAATCCCAAAAATTCACCTTAACCAAATATCGATGCTTTGATTTCAAAAATGAACTCCATTTTATGAAAGTAATTTTCTAAATATTTTAATTTAATTTTTAAATAAAAAACACAATTCACCCGAAAAACTAGTACTTAAAGAATTATTTCTGAAACAGTTATTTACTAATTTTATTGTATCACATTACTTAATCAAGGTGCCTAAATTATATTAATACTTTATTTAATTGAGATTACTAATACATTTGGTTACATTACTAATAATAAGGGTAAAATCACTATTCATAAATTACTATTCATCAAAAATTATGTTGATCTTATTAGACTCTAAATTTCATACTAAACACAACTGTAGAAGACATTTTTTGAAAATAATTACATATTTTTAATTATTTAAGGTTTACATAAATATTTTTAAAATATCCTTTTTCTAAAATTAATCAATAATATGCATATTATATTTATCCGGACACTTGAGATTCACAAACATCACAATAAGAAGAAATCATAATTTTTATTTAAATCAAAGGATTACACAAGGCAGTTATCGTCTCGTTACATAGCCCCTTATAACACCAGCATATGACATAAGATTAAGGTGTTCTAGGGTGGTAGAATGTTGGGGTGGATTGAACAACATTTCCTGAGTAGTTATTTCTATTAGCTTGACCTTCTTGTGAAGGAGATTCTGTTCCAGCTTCACACAATGAAGTTGGCTTGGGTTTGGTCCAGAGCAAAGCGCAAAGGTGATACCTCCTTCCCGAGTTCCGTTAGATGGACTTCGATAAGACCGAGACTACTGGATGGGGCCATCGAATATTCATTATATATTAATTGATCAATTTCACTTGTATTTATTGAAAATACTTGTAACATTTAGTTTCCAATGGTCATATTGACCAATTATTAGTTAACAGTTGAAACCCAACTGTCTCATTTTAATTATACTCATTTTATAAAATTAAAAATAAAATAACCCACCAAAAATAGGGATAAAAATTTATTCAAAAATTTCGGGTCATTAAAAATACCCCAAGCTTCCACAGTATGCTTCACTTTTAATAATGAAAAAGTTTGCATTGTATGCAACTTCGAGATTCTAACACACCATGACCAATCAACTTAGCCGTTATGAATAGTAATACCCACATTTTGAAAATTTTTACATTATATCGTTCAAAATGGACTTAATTTTTGGATTCATAATATTGAAATTAGCTTAGGGTGATTTTTTTGGTACTTTTCTGATAACTTTCATATTTTTATGAATAGTGAAAATTACTAAATTTTAATTAAAAACAAATTTTTTATCAAAATAATTAATAGATATAAATTAAAAATTTGAGTGGTTTTAAAGTATAATAAGATTATATTTTTACCATTTAAACCAATTTTTGTCATTGGACATTATTGCACATTTTAACTGGACATAAGCAAGTTTCAAACTTTTGATAGTTATTACTTCTTAAAACACGTTTTGTGTTTTGACAATGAGAATTAATTTTAACTTAATTTCTGCCACTTCTGTGTTTTTAATTTAGAAAAATGGATTCCATATTTATAATTAGGAGGCTCAAATTGGGTAAATAGGTAACAATTATTTTTAGACTTTTTGAATAATTACTTCGGAAAATTTTTTATTTACCACGGTTAAAGGGTAAATTGGTAAATAAGGGTAAAAAAATAATATTATAATAAAATAAAATTACCCTAAAACGTGTCCTAACCCTATTGGATGGAACATTTCCGACAATTGGCATATTTGGGTGTATTTCGGACCCCATTGAGCCACTTGTAAGTGATAATGACACTTTATATTAATTAAGTTAAATTAAATACAAAAATTACATAAGCATATATTTTTAGTAAAACAATTTTTACATTGGTTTATACATGTTATCTCTTCAACTTTTAATATTAATTAGGAATATAAAAAAATTTAATACATAATGGTACTTTATTTGTAATTTTTAAAAATTGAATAACTAAATTTAATTGTGACACAATGATGATGCAGTAATTAACTTATTAATGATAAAATCAAATAAATGGTATTATAAATACTAAAATAAATATAATTTGAAATTTTTTATGACATACACGAATTTTATAAGTGAATATGACATATTAAGGTTGATTTAATGAATTTTTTTATAAGTAATAATGTAGTTATGACTTTAAAAAAAATTAATAATTAAATAATGTCAAAATTGACATAATTGAGTTTTTAAAAAAAATACTATATTATTGGTTGATATAATATTCCTAAAAGAATAAGGATCCACCAAATGGACTAAATAATATTATATGTGTCATTAATTAACCTATTGGGGTTCGTTTGGATGTTTATAGTGATTTTATTAACCATATAATATAAAAATACAAAGAGACTTGGTAAATGTCAAATTATTCAACTAAGAGTTAAATCTAAAAGATAAGGTTAATATAGTGATCCAAACTTATCTAAAACCTATTGGATGAGTGGTTTTGGACCCAGCCCCACCATAGAATTTAAATAATCCACTTTTTAGCATTTAAAACCCTGAAATTATTTTATTATAAAATTATATTTCTAGCTTTTCCTAAGGTGCCCCTCACTTCTCTTATAAAAATTCACTCCCATTTCTCTTGAATTCACACCTTCAAATCCATTTGGGTCGGCCAAAACCTACTGAAATACCCTCTAAACTATCCTCCTTTCATCCTATAGTACTTACATTTGTCAGAAAGACAACCTATGGTGCCCTTTTGATCAAATCAAAAGGAATAACCCGAAGAAGAGGTAAATATTTCCTCACCTCTTTCATGGTCCTTTCTTATTCCACATCCTTTCTATTTGTTTTTTCCAATATAAAATAATAAATCTAGTATCTTCTATATACTATGATGTTATTATAAATATGGAACAACCAAATTCATTATTCTATCCATCCTTTGAATGACATGTCACTATACGTGCGTACGTACGACTTACCATGTCCATGTCGTGGTGTAATTGTTATTCAATACATTATTATTTGGATAGGTATAATATTGATGTTTAATTTATGTAAATAATAAATATAACATGATAATTATTCTTTATATATGATATAACGTCCAATTATATATTATTTTAATGTCAAAATAATAATATTGTCGCTCGTGCGTACATACGGATTACCATCTCCACGAACGCGACAAGATTCATTCTGCATTGTATCCATTCCAGACTAATTTTCATTTGATGAATAAATGTCATATTTAAAGACATGATATCATTCTAGATATGAATAATATACAACCCATCCATAAAAAATGTGACTCACAAAACAAAGAATATAAAAGAAAACGAATCCGTTTACAAGTGAAACAACGATAATACTAATATATTATTAACGAAGCAATGTTAAAATATCATATAAGATATCATATTAATGTATATAATTCTTTTATAATTTAATAAAAATTATCTCACCACTATACAGGAGGTTAACCTACCCACGATCAAGGAAAATTACAAGGCAAGGGGTTCCGTATCTCACTTTTAATTCCGTGTGATTTACATTGTTCACCACTTATTTATGTGATTAATTTGGTTGTTACTGACTATTGTTCATATGACTCGATTGATTACAACGAGGAAAGGGTTTAATTCACAATCTCTTCATTATCTGAGATTATTAATACTTAATTATCTACTGGTATCTCTTTGTCATCCACATCCATGTTTCTTAAAAATTTATTTAAAAACATTCTTACTATTTTATATACTATGGGGTTAATTCATTTATAACATTGTTTGAATTTTATAAGATTCTAATAAAGTAATATTTCTGTCATTTTCCAAACAATGTCATTTTTAACCTTTTTGACAAAAATAAGGTAATAATGGTTTTTTGTAATTTATACGGCGGGTGCAGCTATTTTTATCCGTTATAAAGTCTCTGAAGCTTACCCTAAATGCTTATAATAATATTTTCAATTTAACTATTTTCTTTTGTAATTATGCGACCTTTAAATGATTTAAAAAAAGAGATATTTCTCTCAAATAGTTTTGATTTCATCTATGTCAACATCCTTTGATGGATTTTAAGCTTTTTTGAAGTTTATTTATTATGATAGAAAACTTCCATATTGTATTGAAGGTTTTTTTTGATATGTTTGACTGTGGATGTGTTATTTTTATACCATTCATGGCCTATGGAGAAATTATTGACATTTTATATGCTAGTTTTAATACGAATGTTTATGTTATGTTTAACCCTATTCATATGATGAAAGCATTGGACATAGTAAGTGATGGGTGGATCCCGCTATTGCTACTCGATGAATTGTTAGGTCTCATGTGACAAACTAGTGTCTTGTAACAAGGCCTTGAAAAAATCTTATTTTTAGTCTTGTAACAAGTCCATGACTATGTGGTTATGATAGTCAGGCTTTATGCATACCTTCAATATGAAAGTGGTTATTGATATTGCTTGTGATTATTCAACTAGTAGAATATCCATGTGAATAACTAAATAGAATTATTACATTTTATTTTTTCCATATTATGATGATGTTCAAGTTTAAAAGTCTTTTGTTTTAGTTATACATTGCCTTAAATCTTTATGCTTATTTATGTTAGTTGCCGCTATAGTGTTATCCTTACTGAGCATCTGAGCTCACCCCTTTCTATGTTTTATTTTTCCCGGGATGTAAAGAAGTATTTTATGAGTAACCTACAGGGATAGTTTGAGGAGATATGAGTGTGGACTATGGAGACTATGTTGTTTTAGTTTTTCACTTTATCATGTAATGTAAGATTTATGAATGTATCTTGTGTTTCCAAGGCTACTAAACTAATCGTTCTTTCAAGACTTGATCTTTTGTGATCATTCCAATGTTATGTAATAATGCAACGACTCTGGGTAACTGGGGTCGAGGCGTTACAGTTGGTGTCAGAGGATGTTTAGTACAAACCTTGGAAGCTACATTTAGATAAACTCTCATTGGAGCACATAGATATAAGATGGACATTGAGGATTAGTATAGAATAACTTCCTAGAATTTTGGTATTGTAGAGATTTTTTGAGATTTCTGAGAAATACATCCCTGTCTGGATACGTGTAGGTAGAGGCTGCTCTGGCACAGATGTACCTAGGGGTAAAACCTGAAAATACCGCTTTGAGCTAGACTCGAACGGGAACTGGTGCACGACAATGGGCCTTGCGGTACTCATGGTTACGACACTCCCAGGGGATATTTTTAGTATAATTCTCATTTTCTTTACAAACCATTATGAAGGGTTTATGAGTATATACTTCCTCAATGAAAACATTTTTATGATTATGGATTATATCCATAAACTGTTCAATTTATGTTAATTGTTTTACATGTTTGGATTTATGTATTGAGATTTATAAACTAATCTAGTGTATGACATTCTTTATAAAAGGATTTTAGTGGAAGGAATGGAAACTGTATCAATGAATGTACTCCATGTATGGATTTCCCTGCTGATCAATATAATTATAGTGGAGCTGGTGATGGAACTGGTGCTGACTAGCTCATCACCATACCGAGACAATTCACTCAGGATAAGAATAATAACCTTACCTATATGGAGCACCCAAATCCGCAGCGTGGAGGATCAATGTTAGACCGCTTAATTACGAAACAACCAAAAACATTAAATGGGAATAAAAATCTATTGGTATCTGAGAAATGCATAAGTTCCCCAGGGAAAATATTTCAGGCTTTGTAGAGTAGTGAAAGGAAAAAAAAAATCATGGTAGTTTATCGCCTCACTGGAGATGCTGATCAATGGTGGTCATTAATTCAAAACATGAAGGAAGATGATGAAGTATCAAATATAGAATGGAGTTAGCATAAAGATATTTTCATAGAAAAATACATTCCTCGTGAACATCGAGCGGATATGGAAATAAAATTTCTAAGTCTGAGGAAAAACGATGATGAGAATGTTGCAAAGTAAGAGTCTAACTTTACAAGGTTATCAAGGAATGCTATAGATTATATACATATCCCAAGAATTAATATTGATCATTTATTTAATGGGTTAAAACCATTTCTCTGTCGAGAATTATTCTCAGAATCCTATTTGTCATACGAAGATATTGTCTCATGTGCTATCAAGATAGAAAAAGAATTCTCTAAGTCTTATGAATTCATAGCAAAGCAAGAGAAGAAGAGATCTGATGATCACTCTGGAAATGGAAATAAGTAGAAGAAGGGAAAATTTGAATATCCATCCTGCAGTAAATGTGGGAAGAAAAACCCCGGTACTTTCCTGAAGGAAATGGGAGTCTGTTACAAGTGTGGTGAAAAAGGCTATCAAGCTCATGATTGGAAGGGGAAGAAAGAAGCTAATGATGTTCAATGCTACAATTGTAGGGATATGGGACATTATGCAAATGAATTTCATAAGAGTCAAGGGAACATACCTTAGAAAAGGAAAAGGGATCAAGGCCAAGCTTATGCTATCACTACTGCTAAGCTAGATTCTCCAAAAGACATGGTGGCAGGTAATTTAATGGTTTTCTTCAAGTTTAGAAAATGATTTATTTGATTCTGGATCATCGCATTGTTTCATATCTTCCCAGTTTGATATGAAAATTATATATTTACAATTTTATTTAACAAGGGGGTTGTCTGTTAAAACTCCTAATGGAAGTATCATCGTTACAATGTTTTGTGAATCTGTTCCCATTAAAGAATATAAATGTTCTTTATCTGCTGATCTCTTTGTCATACACATGATTGTATGTGAGATAATCATCGGTACAGATTGTCTTTCGGACCATGATGCAAAAATTTATTTTAAGAGGAAGGAGGATAATATTTTTGATGACGATGATAAGGAACACATTATCTATAGAGCAGAATAGTCACCACTTCATTCTTATCTAGATCCACCCCCAGTAGCTCAACTAAATTCAATTATTGGGGAGGAAGAAAATGAAATAATTTTGGGTGAGGAAAGGAATGTTAAAATAAAGTATGTACCTATTTTTAAAGAATATGTTGATGTATTGATAGAGCGCTGTCGTGGGTGCCCTCAAATGATTAATGTGATTTTAGGGTACTTAGGTGCAGCAGAGTGGCTGACCAAGGTCGTCTCTCAAAGGAGGAAGTGAATTTAACAACTTATTATAGGTATTCTAAAAATAAAATAAAAGAGAATAAAAAAACTACTTTAAAGGATTGGGGTTTTTTTTATAGTTTATGAATCTAGAAGAAGTTTGCTGGAAAAAGATTGTATTTTTTTTTTAATTTTGAAATGAAGTTTGATTAAAAAGAAACAACAAGAAGATGTTTTTTTAGAAAATATTTTATAAGGCGTAATCGATCTAAATATACCTCTTAATTCACTTATTAATCATTATCATTTAAATCAATATCCACTTAATTATGATCCCCTAATTTGTTATCCCTCGAACCCTACGAGAGTTAACTTAACCACAAAGATGAAATTACTTAAACCCTAGGCTAGCTTCGGAACACGCAATCACAGCACCCTGCTTTGATTGTTGTTCTAAGGATAGCTTATGGTCAGGGGTTAATTATAGCACATATCCATTCTGGAAATGTGGATGAATTGTGTTTAGGGATTATATTTTAACTCTACAAATTTATCCCATGTGATCTTGTATTACCGATTAAGATTACGCTCTCACAATTTACACAAAATCCCGACCTCGCGTGTTTTTGTGTTAATTGTTCAATTGCTTGCTTAGTTTCTTGTAATTTAAAAACACAATTCATGGATCATATTATGTGAATTACAGTAGCTCATTGATTCAAAATAATTAAATGAAGAGGGTTGAAGATAGATCGATTACTAAAAGACTACTCTTCCATGGGTGGCGTAATCATCATAGAAGTGTTTTGCATATGCAAAGGTTTATAATGGGTATAACCCAATAACGCTTCTACTAAAGAATTCCAGACCAAAGAGGAAGATTAAGAGAAGAATAAATTTAAACAAAACATAAGAAAATAGAAGAAATAAAAGAAGAACAAAGATGTTTATTACACAAACGAAAACATTACAAAATGAAGAAGAGAATGAGGCTTCGATGAGGGGATCCTTGCTTCAAGAGCTACCCCTCTTACAATGGTTGGATAATTCGGGTGAAACAAATTCTCCTCTGCCTCCAATATCCTAATGCACGTCCCCCAACCCCTCCAAATGAGAAAAATTACAATTTATAGAGTGGAGGGGAGGCTTGGTTTAAAGAGGTTTCAAGTTTGAATGGGAAATCTCGGCCAAATATTTTAATACAAATTGCACAGCCCATTTGACCTCCAAAACGTGTGAACCATCTCTCCTTCTAGAAGGATGATTTGTGGGAAAATGAATTCCCGAGCTCCTCTCAAAATATGGGCTTAATTAAAGACCGGATGAAGATGATATGTCCCAAATACAGAACCCATGTCCATTCTGCCGAGTCCTGTCCAACATTGGATTAATGTCCAATTTACTCCATCCAAATTCCCTTTTTAGCTCTAGTGTCCTGAATGAAAGTTGTAGAACATTACGTTAGGAACACTTTTAAAAAATTTCAAACTACAATGATAAATATAAAAATATTTATTATCGAAATACTATAGTGCACTATAAAGGGTAAAACTGGAATTTTCACCAAATTTTCAAATGAATGATCAAATCCCAAATATTTTATAAATAAACATATTTAGCACAATGTGGGGAAATTATATCATTTATTATTAATAAAATATTCAACAAAATAGTGTTTTATAAACTCCCCCACACTTACCCCTTTTGCACTCCTGAGCAAAATCTCATATTAAGTAAACATCAATATCAAATCAAAACCAATTTTAAAACACATATCCTTGAGATCAATCAATTTCACACTAACAATCAAAATATATCATGCCTCATAAAACCCCATATTTCATATTCTCCATTTATATCATTCAATATATTTCCACTTCATTTATCCTCTCATGAACAAAACACTTACCTCGCTTGAATTTTCTCTCATCACTCAAATATCAATTTTTTTTGCAATGTCTTTCTCATCCAAACTCATACAAGGGTAACCATAATCTTGATAAATTCCTACATCGCCACCCGATGTGACTCAAGGACATATGTTTATCATGAGTACTTTTCAGGGTTGTTCTGTGGCTTTCGGTTGGTAGGATTAAGATGTGAAAAATTCTGAGGCTGAATGAGGTGGGCTTGACTCTTTTTGAAGAAAAATTGCATTAATCTAATTTTCACTTAAATATGGTCTTCACCTCAATCCACATAGTATCAATTCAGTTTCATCATCATGAAAAGTCATGAAAGGTTTACACCATTCATCATTTAAGCATCAAAAATTTCAATCTTCTCAAACATGATTTTCTTGAAAGCTCCAGATGGGCACAGCTTTCCACCTCAATTAGAAGCTCCAGAAAAGGCACAACTTCACTTTTCATGAAAGCTCCAGAAAAGGCACAGCTTTCAATATAATGGCTTTCTTAAGTATAAAACACATCTCTTCCGAATTTAATTTTCCACCCAAAGTATCATAGAATGTGGTGGCACAACACAGGACAGCTTCCCCCACACTTAAGCTCAACTAGATTATGCAATTTCACTTCAATAGTTGGATGGATAGGTAAAATTGGCTTGTAATGTGCCTAACCTAACAGGATATTCATGGATTCTAAGGGCTACAAGGATTAAATATTCAAGTTAGGCCATTATAAAAAAGGATTCTTTGAAATAGGGGCTTTAATACCAAACAAATGACTCAATCATTTAAACATATATACCTCAAACCCTCAAGTTTTGACAGAAATAGATCAAATTCTAGTTAAATCAAGCATGTTTTGGTTCTCTCAATAAGTGAGGTGAATGTAAAGAATATGAAAATAATGGTTCATAAGCCTCACAGTAAAGTGATTTCAAATATAAATACAGTGAGATGTGGCATGAGATTCAAAATTCAGAGAACTTTTCATGAAATTGCTAAATATTTGAACTTGAAACAAAGTCATTTCAGCATTCATTTAAGATTAGTTTCAAGGGATAAATCATTTCACTCATTGATATGCATTTCAAAATTGTGATGACAATCATTTCAGCTCAAAAATTTCAAAAACACAAAGAAAATTGTAAAGTAAACACACAAAATTTGAAAAACACGCAATTTTTTTCTGGTTTTTTTTTGAACAGGAAAGCAATTGAAATTACTAAACTAAATGGTTCCCTCCCCCACACTTAAAATATTTATTTGTCCTCAATGTGAACCTATGAGTTGATATATGCACATGAAATGCATAATTTTTAAATAGGACAAATAATATAAAAGTGAAAGGGTTAGGAACAGCCTGATGTGCTCAAGTGTTGATGGGGTCATGCAGTGTGATAAAATCCACTACATCAGTAGGAAGTCCCTCAATGTATCTCTTAAAACGTTTCCCATTGACTGTAAAGCTCCTTCCATTGTCCTCTTGTGTGATATTCACTGCACCATAAGGAAAAACATTAGTCACAACATAAGGACCTAACCATCTGGAACGCAACTTACTAGTCATCAGCTTCAGTCATGAACTATAGAGAAGGACTTTCTCTCCAACATGAAACTCCCTTTTTTGGATCATTTTTCCATGAGATGCTTTTGATCTTTCCTTGTTGAGCCATGGGTTCTCATATGATGATAATCTAATCTCCTCAAGCTCTTGAATTTGCAGCTTCCTTTGGAATCCAGCTTGGGCCAAATCCATGTTGCATTTCTTTATAGCCCAATAAGCCCGATGCTCGACTTCCACTGGGAGATGACATGCTTTACCAAAAACAATATGAAATGGGGACATACCAATGGGGGTCTTGTATGCTGTTCTATAAGCCCACAATTCATCATCCAAGCGCTTGATCCAATCCTTCCTATTTGGCTACACGGTTTTCTCCAAGATTTGTTTCAACTCACGATTTGAAACCTCAGCCTGGCAATTTTCTTGGGGGTGGTATGGTGTTGATGTTTTGTGTGTCACCCCATACTTTCGAAAGAGGGAAGCAAAATTACTATTGCAAAAGTGTGCCCCTTGGGCATTGATGATGGCCTTTGATACTCCAAACCTGCAGAAAATTTGAGCCTTGACAAAATCCACTACAACATGAGAATTGTCAGTCCTGGTGGCCTTGGCCTCCACCCATTTACTCACATAATCAACAGAAACCAAAATATAAAAAAATATAAATGAACTAGGAAAAATACCCATAAAATAAATGCCACAGACATCAAAAATATCACATAATAGTATGGGTTGTTGGGGCATCTCATGTCTCTTAGAAATGCTCCCAGTGTGTTGGCAACGAGAGCATGACTTACAAAACACATGGGCATCATGGAATAATCTAGGCCAATATAATCCAAAGTCCAAAACCGTCCTAGCTATCTGTTGGGGTCCAAAGTGTCTACCACAAGCAATTGTATTACAGAAATGCAAAACATACTCAAACTCATGATCGGGAACACACCACCTAATGACTTGGTCACTACACATGCGCCAGAGGTAAGGTCATCCCACACATAAAACCTAGACTCACTTTTTAATTTTTGGACTTGATGATTCTTTAAATTTGCAGGGATTTCAGAGGCAACAATATAGTTCACTAAATCAGCGTACCAAGGATGCGTACCTGAGAAGGAATAAAGATGCTCATTGGGAAAAGTGTCCCGAAGTGGTACCTGGTCCAAGGTGTCATCCTCTAGTGTGTGAGTAATCCTACTCATGTGGTCCGCCACCAAATTCTCTGACCCCTTCTTGTCCTTTATCTCAAGGTCAAACTCTTGAAGAAGGAGCATCCAACAGATAAGTCATGGCTTTGCATCTGGATTCTTCAAGAGGTACCTCAAAGCTGTATGGTCAGAAAAAATAACTACTTTAGAGCCCAATAAATATGAACGGAATTTATCTAAAGAAAATATGACAGCAAGAAACTCCTTTTCTGTGGTTGTGTAGTTTGACTAGGCTGAATCCAATGTACTTGATGCATATGCAATCACGTGTGAACGTCCTTCCACCCTCTGAGATAAGACAGCTCCAACCGTGAAGTTGGAGGCATCACACATAAGCTCAAATGGAAGGTCCCACCGTGGGGGCTGTATGATAGGTGGAGTGGTCAGACACTTCTTTAGCTCATCAAAGGAAGTCCTACAAGAATCATCAAACACAAAATCAGAATCTTTGTGAAGTAATTGTGACATAGGAAGAGCGATCTTACTAAAATCATTGATGAAGCGCCGATAAAATCCTGCATGCCCTTGGAAAGATCTAACATCACGCACACATGAAGGATAGGGTAAAGATGAAATAATTTCTACCTTAGATCTATCAACCTCTATCCCATGTTTTGACACTACATGCCCTAAGACAATGCCATGCTCTACCATAAAATGACACTTTTCAAAGTTCAGGACCAGATTCTTCTCAATACAACGATTCAATACCTTTCCCAAACTACGTAGACATTCATCAAATGAAGACCCATACACTGTAAAATCATCCATAAATACCTCCATCCAGGTCTCAATAAAATCAGAAAAAATACTCACCATACATCTCTGGAAGGTACCTGGGGCATTGCAAAGTCCAAATGGCATCCTCTGGTAGGCAAATGTGCGAAAGGGACAGGTGAATGTAGTCTTCTCTTGATCCTCTGGAGCTATAGGAACATGAAAATATCCAGAAAATCCATCCAAGAAACAATAGTGTGTTTTCCCAGCTAGTCTCTCGAGCATTCGATCAATAAATGGGAGGGGTAAATGGTCCTTGGGAGTGGTCTGATTTAGTTTCCTATAATCAATACACACACGCCAACTGTTTTTCACCCTCGTTGGAACTAAATCATCTTTCTCATTTTTAACAATAGTAAAACCAGTTTTCTTAGGCACAACCTGAATTGGACTTACCCATTGAGAATATGAAATGGGAAAGATTATACCTGCATCGAGCAATTTCTCAACTTCTTTTTTAAAAACTTCCAGGAGGGTGAGATTGAGTCTCCTTTGTGGCTGTCTCACCGGTTTATCCCCATCCTCCAAGAGAATCCTATGAATGCAAATGGAGGGTCTAATACCTGATATGTCAGCCAAGGTCCACCCAATCGCCCTGATGTTCTCCCTCAAAATATTCAAAAGCTTTTCTTCATGTTCAAAAGGGAGATTGTTAGCAATGATAACAGGTAATCTCTCACCAATCAACAAGTATGAGTATTTCATATTTGGTGGCAATGTCTTGAGTTCTAATGAAGAAGGGTGTAGTATGGATGGAGACATTGAAGGAACTGAAATATGTTCACAAAGAGCATCGGTATCAGAATATGAATCATCAAAATCAATGAATAAAGCATCAAATCCATCAGCATACTCTATAGCCATGTCATAATCAGAGTTCACATGAACAAGATCAGAATATGAATCCATTTCAAAATCAAATCTTATAGAGTCTTGTTCGTTAGAAACAGGTGTGGAAGTTCTCTTAGACATTAAACCAGAACCAATACTCATAATCTCCCTAAGCATAGGACAATTAAAATCCATGGAGTTTTTACTTGGTTGTTCAAAATGGGAGATAAAAAAGCAGAATGTTCCTCAGAGGGGTACTTCATGGAATCCATAACATTAAATATCACAACTTCATCCCAAAATTCCATGGAAATGTACCCTCATTGACATTTATTATAGTTTTTTTAGTTTTGAGGAAGGGAATACCTAAGATAATGGAGAAATGAGAACTTACCTGATCATCCTCCATGTTAAGAACAGAGAAATCCGCTGGAAAGATCATGTCTCTTACCCGGACAAGTACATCCTCAAGGACTCCCACTGGATATTTTGTAGCTCTATTCGCCAATTGCACCACTACTCTTGTTAGCTTCCACTCACCAACCTGAAAGGAAGAGAATACAGAGTGAGGCATCACATTTATTGAAGCTCCTAAATCACAAAGGGCATCAGAGAAGTGCAAATCCCCTATGGTACATGGGATGGTGAATTTCCCGGGATCCTTGCACTTTGTTGGAATTGCTAGAGTTGGTGTAATGAGTTCTGAGACATTCCTTCCGAGGTTGATCCTCTCATTTCCCTTGAGCCCTCTTCGATTGGTGCAGAGTTCTTTTAAGAATTTGGAATAACTTTGGATTTTCTTAATGGCTTCAAGTAGAGGAATGTTGATCTCCACACGCTTGAATATTTCCAAAACCTCCTTTTGCATTGCTTCTTCAGCCATCTTCTTGGTTTGAACAACCCTGTTTGGAAAAGGAAGGGGTTTAGGAGGAACATCATCAATATTTTTCTTACCTTTATCTTTCTCCTTGGATTTCTCATCATTTGGTTTGGAATGCGGCTTTTCCGGAGTTGAGGTGAATCCCGGTGGAATGGTAGGTACAGATGTATTGTTCATTTGCTTCCCACTTCTCAATGTGATGGAACTAACATTCCCCTTTGGATTTGGAGTGGGTTGGGAAGGTAGATTTTCGGAATTCTTACTTACAAGTTCATGGAGGGCGGTGGCAATCTGGCTCATTTGAGTCTTCAACTCCCTCAGCTCTGAACATTGACTCTTCAGCTCATTCTGTTGATTAAGAACAATTTGCTTCAAAAGATCATCAGTATTAGAATCTACCTTTGGTGGAGGATTCCCTTGTTGCTGACTTGTTGATGGTTGAGCTTCAAATATCCTTTGGGGTTGTTGGAAACCCTGTTGGTAAGGTGGAGTCTGCTAGAAGTTTGGTTGAAAAGGGGGCCTTTGTTGTTGTCCAGAGCCATACCTCATGTCCGGTTGATCTTTCCACCCTTGGTTATGTGTTGGAGAAAATGAATCAAACTTCTTTTGGGGATATGGTTGTTGTTTCTGCTGAAATGGTCTCCCTAGGAATACTGCTGCACAATCCTCTGTCTCTTGTAGTTGTGGGAAACAGTCAGTTGGGTGGCTTGTCTCAGTGCAAATGGCACAAGGCCTTGAAGGAGGGGTAGAGATGTCTTTTGTGCCAAAGCAATTTGCCTCACCATAGTTTTCAATTCTTCTAACTTGGTATCAATCAAATGACTCTCAAGAGAAGAAGGACTTACCTGATGTACTCCCCTGACATGTGGTGTACCTCTATCGCCAAATTGTTGGGAGTTTGGGGCCATTTTGTTGATCAATGCTCGTGCAGCTACCGGTGTCTTGTCCACCAATGATCCTCCAGCTGCAACATCCACCATGCTCCTCTCCATGGGTGTGAGTCCTTCGTAGAAGTATTGTATGAGGAGTTTCTCACTGATTTGGTGATGCGGACAGCTTGCACACAACTTCTTGAATCGCTCCCAGTACTCATACATTGACTCCCCTTGTTCTTTCTTGATCCCCGATATCTCCTTTAGAATAGAAGTGGTCCTTGATGCTAGAAAAAATCTCTACAAGAAAAGATGTTTCAAATCGTTCCAACAAGTTACATCTTCGGGTTGTAAATAATACATCCAGTCTTTTGCAGCTCCATCAAGTGAGAATGGGAATGCTCTTAATTTGATTTGACCTTTAGAATCATTTCTTGGTTTAAGGGTAGAGAAAACCACATTAAATTCTTTCAAATGTTTATTGGGATCCTCACCAGAGAGGCCATGAAACTTTGGAAGTAAGTGAATTAACCCAGATTTTAGTTCAAAGTCCGATTCGAGATTTGGGTATGCAATACAATTTGGTTGATAGTTAATATCAGGTGCAGCCAATTCTCGAATGGTTCTATTAAGTTCATTTCCATTTTTTTCAGATATTGGTTATTCTTTTATGTTTGAATTTGAATTGCTTCCATTTTCAATGTTTCCATAAGAGAGGAATTCACCAACTGGTTGAATATTGAAACTTCCCATGGATTGAGAATGTTTGATTCGTGCCCTAAGGCTACGTTCAATCTCAAGGTCAAGATCTAAGAGATCTTCGGGATTAGTTCATGTCATAGATCAAATAAAAATGAAAAGAAAGAAAGTGTACCATAGTAAAATAAAAATGTGAAGTTTGAGTTGATGGTCCAAAAAAAGTAGAAGAAAATAAAAGAAGAAGAAGAAAAATCAGAATGGGTAAAGAAGGAAGAAAGAAGAGAAGAAGAGAATAAAATGTAAAACAAAATAAATACCTCTAATTGGTTGAAATAATTACTTGCCTCCCCGGAAACGGCGCCAATTTGATAGAGCGCTGTCGTGGGCACCCTCAAATGATTAATGTGATTTTGGGTTACTTAGGTGCAGCAGAGTGGCTGACCAAGGTCGTCTCTCAAAGGAGGAAGTGAATTTAACAACTTATTAAAGTTATTATAAAAATAAAATAAAAGAGAATAAAAAAACTACTTTAAAGGATTGGGTTTTTTTTATAGTTTATGAATCTAGAAGAAGTTTTCTGGAAGAAGATTGTATATTTTTTTGTTTTTAATTTTGAAATGAAGTTTGATTAAAAAGAAACAACAAGAAGATGTTTTTTTAAAAAATATTTTAAAAGGCGTAATCAATATAACTCTACATATTCATTAACTTATTAATCATTATCATTTAAATCAATATCCACTTAATTATGATCCCCTAATTTGTTATCCCTCGAACCCTACGAGAGTTAACTTAACCACAAAGATGAAATTACTTAAACCCTAGGCTTGCTTCGGAACACGCAATCGCAGCACCATTCTTTGATTGTTGTTCTAAGGATAGCTTATGGTCAGTGGTTAATTAGAGCACATATACATTCTGGAAAAGAGGATTAATTGTGTTTAGAGATTATATTTGAACTCTACAAATTTAACCCATGTGGTCTTGTATTACCGATTATGATTACGCTCTCACAGTTTACACAAAATCCCGACCTCACGTGTTTTTGTGTTAATTTTTCAATTGCTTTCTTAGTTTCTTGTAATTTAAAAACACAATTCATGGATAATATTATGTGAATTATAGTATCTCATTTATTCAAAATAATTAAATTAATAGGGTAGAAGATATATCAATTACTAAAAGACTACTCTTCCATGGGTGGCGTAATCATCGTAGAAGCGTTTTGCATGTGCAAAGTTTTATAATGGGTATAACCCAATAACGCTTCTACTCAAGAATTCCAGCCCAAAGAGGAAGATTAAGAGAAGAATAAATTTAAACAAAACATAAGAAAATAGAAGAGATAAAAGAAGAACAAAGAAGTTTATTACACAAATGAAAACATTACAAAATGAAGAAGAGAAGGAGGCTTCGATGAGGGGATCCTTGCTTCAAGAGCTACCCCTCTTACAATGGTTGGAGAATTTGGGTGAAACAAATTCTCCTCTACCTCCAATATCCTAATGCACGTCCCCCAACCCCTCCAAATGAGAAAAACTCTAATTTATAGAGTGGAGGGGAGGCTAGGTTTAAAGATGTTTCAAGTGTGAATGGGAAATCTCGGCCAAATATTTTAATACAACTTCCACCGCCCATTTTACCTCCAAAACGCGTGAACCATCTCTCCTTATAAATGGATGATTTGTGGGAAAATTAATTCCCGAGATCCTCTCAAAAGATGGGCATAATCCAAGACCGGATGAAGAATATATGGCCCAAATACATAACTCTTGTCCATTCTACCGAGTCCAGCCCACCATTGGATTAATGTCCCATTTACTCCATCCAAATTCCTTTTTTAGCTCTACTGTCCTGAATGAAAGTTGTAGAACATTAATTTAGAAACACTTTTACTAAATTTAAAATTACAATGATAAATATAAAAATATTTATCTTCGAAATACTACAGTGCACTATAAAGGGTAAAACTGGAATTTTCACCAAATTTTCAAATGAATGATCAAATCTCAAATATTTTATAAATAAACATATTTATCACAATTTGGGGAAATTATATCATTTATTATCAATAAAATATTCATCAAAATAGTGTTTTATCATGTATTTTTTGGGTATTTACTTGAACATCGTCCAGAATGAGAAATTGAGTTTTCTGTTGACCTAATTCCTTATCCAAGGCCCATATTGAAGACCCCATATAGAATGGCCACTATGGAATTAGAGGAACTAAAGAAACAACTAGAGGAATTGATAAACAAGGGATTTATTCACCCTAATGTCTTTCCGTGGGGAGCCACTATCCTTTTTGGTAAGAAGAAAGATGGATCTATGAGGCTGGGCATTGACTATAGGGAGATAAATGTTATAACAATAAAGAACAAGTATAACTTACCTCTAATTGATGATTAATTCGACAAACATAATGGAGATTAATACTTTACAAATATTTACCTTCGATCTGGATATCATCTATTGTGTGTGATGAAGGAAGATATTCTGAATACGACATTTCGAACTAGGTACGGGCATTACGAGTTTACAATAATGCCTTTTGGGATGACTAATGAACCCTCTGTTTTCATGGATCTAATTAACAGAGTTTTCAAGAAATGTCTTTATGACTTTGTAGTGGTATTTATTGATTATATCTTGGTATACTCCAAATGCTATGATTATCATGAAAATCACTTGAGCATTATCTGAAAGACTCTAAGAAGACATGAACTAAATGGGAAGTTTAGAAAGTGCGAATTCTGGCTTCAAGAGATTTGTTTTTTGGCCATATTGTCTTTAAAGATGGAATCTATGTTGATCCTTCTAAGACAAGAGAAATCCAAGAATGTCCAGAACCAACAAATATAACTGAGGTACGCATTTTTATTGGTTTAGTAGGTTATTATCGACATTTCATCCAGAATTTTGCCCAATTCTCTAACCCATTAACAAAGCACACAAAAAAAGGGGTTAAATTTGTTTGGGCAAAAGAGTGTGAAGAATGTTTTGAAAAATTGAAGAGAAGATTAGTCAATGCTCGTATCTTCACTCTACCAACGGAGAATGATGGGTATGTTATTTATAGTGATGCTTCAAATAAAGGACTTGGTTGTGTCCTTATGTGTAATATCACAAGATTTTATGAGATATATTCTTTATAATTTCATTGATGTCTTCTATTGTACACTAAACCAAGATTATCTAGTACTATACGCAACACCGTATTAGCTTGCAGTATACGCAAAACTATTTTTGGCTCATGTTACACACAATTTCAAGTTCGTTTTGTAGAAATTATTCTATGCAAAATTATGAATAGATCAAGTTTAATGTATAAATGAAATAAGTTTTGATTATCTAATTCGCAACACCAAAATGAGCTTCCATAACACGCATCATTGACTTGTCTTGCATTACACGCAATCACGACCTTCCTCGATAGCGTGTGTAGTACGCAATACCGGGTTTCTCAAAACAATGATATATTGTTATAATATTATTATTAATTATCATTTATGAATATTATTAACTAAAATTTTAATTTTAATCATTATTATTCATCTTACACATTTTCTAGAACATGTTATGAGAACAAAATAAATTTTTGGGGTAAAATAAGTATTTTATAAAAAATGCAGTGTTTCCGCCTTTTGATGGAAGACCCACATTAAATCTAGTATTTGACATGTTTATAAGTTATATTTGACAAAATAAAACTCTTCTTTGAAATCAGGATATAAAAATTTACTTTGGATAAATTTTTCATGTTATTCTGATAAATTTCATATTTTAATGAATTCTAAAAACACGCTATATTTTAATTAAAAAAAAAATTCATCATAATAGTTTATATGGTTAAATAATAATGTTGAATGTTTTTAAAGTATAAATATAATATATTTTTAACATTTCATATAATTTATGTAATTATCATTTAATTTACATTGAATTCGTAGGAAAAACCATTTCAATCTTTTGCAATGTTATAACTTTTAAAACTCGTTTTCTTAATAACGTGATTAATTTTAAATTAATTTCTGAAAGTTTTGTGATTTGAATTTCGAAAAATGGATTCCATATTTGGAATAAGTCGGTCCAAATTGTGTTAATAGGATAATTTTTATTTTTGAGCACTATTAATAGTAACTAAGGTAAATTTTATTTAACATAGTTAAAGGTAAATCGTGTAATTAAAGGTAAATATAATATTGTAAAATTACTCTAACACTTGTCTTAATATAATTGGATGAGTATATATTGTTCTAATACATATTTGGGTCGAAATGAAATCTATTGGAACACACTTGGATGTGATTATGACCTTTAATTTATTTTATTTTAAAGAAAGTGAAATATGTCTCACTCAAACTTTAATAAATAATGTATTTTTAATGTAAGGTTATACAAAATATAAATTCGATTATAAATAATCATTTGAAATAAAAAAATTTTTTCTTTTTTATGGTAATTTATTTACAATTTTAAATGATATTTCATAACTTTAATAGCATATACATTAATGATGCAGAAATTATTTACTTAGTGAAAAATCAATAATATATTATTTATTAAAGTAATAATACCCATCAAAAGGCCAAAACACATGCACAAATACTATTGGTAGAGTATATCAATACCATAATCTTCCAAGGGTCGACTTGGGGACCATTAGGAGTCGTATAAAAGAGATTATGAAATCTATATTATTTTATTTTTAATAATGTTAAAGTTGTCACATTCTTAACATAATAAATATAACAATTTAAATGTTGTGATTTTAAGATGATAAATTCGAGTAAAAGTATTAATATGAAATTTCATAGATATATATTCATCATAGGATTTTATTTTTAATTATTATTCAAAAAAAGTATATTAAATAATTATACAAAAATGATATAGTAATTATTTTATTAATTGAAATATCAAATAAATGGTTTTAAAAATACTAAAATAAATATTAGATAAACTATTTAATATGATCCACTAACTTTATAAATGAACATGACATGTTAGAAATATATTAAATATTTTTTATTGAATATATATTCTCTGTAGATTTTATTTAAATTCAAATAATTGAATAGTGTCAAAATTGACACTATTGATATTTTATAAAAATAACATATTATTAAATTGATTAAAAATCACAAAATTTTTTAAAAAATTACAAATTGAAAATTATATGGTCTAAAATTTAATAATTTATATAATTATGGAAAATTCACAACACATAAGTAAGTATTTATAACAATTTAAAAATTAGAATTTTATTTCCACCAATAAATTTAAATTAGTTAAATATGGATAAATCAAATTGGTAAGGTTTAAAATAATTCCAAACATGTCTACATTTTATTGGATGATGATATTACTACCCTATATCATCTCATCTTCAAATGTGAGTCATTTAGGATTTTTTATGTGGAGTTTTAATTTATTATAATTTAATATTTATTATGTTTCCAAAGCTGCCCCTCTCCTCCCTTATAAAAGGGAACCTCCTCCCTCTCCTCCTCACACCACTTTGATCCTTCAAGGTAGACCAACCCCTGCCCATTTCTCTTCTTCAAATCCCTAAAAACATAATAGTGGTCCTGGTATTATTCAAAGACAAATATTAGTGCCCTACAAGTAGGTTTAGAAGAGGTGCATCAAATAAGAGGTAATAACCTTTACCAATTCTTTCATGTTCATTTCTTCTTCTACATCCAATTATTTTGTTGTTTCGTAACAAAGTTATAAAATAAATATCAATCACATAATTATATATTATTATAAATATGAACCAACCCTATTTCACCTTCTATCCTTCCTACGGAAAACAAAATCATCGCGCGTGCGTACGTATGGAATACCGTCTCCACGCCGTGGTGTAATGTGTTTTTTCACCACAACCTTACTTAGATGGGTATAATGGTGTAAATAATAACTATATATGGTTATTATAACATGATAAAAATTCTGAGATATTATATCATCCACTCTAATTCCATTCAATAATTATGGGAACGATATCATCACTCGTACGTACGTACGGATTACCGTCTCCACAACACGATGAGACTCATTCTCCATGATTTACCATTCAAGTATGATTATAAAGTATGTATAATAAATAATAATGAAATATATGACATAATAATTATACTAGATTTATGTACATATATGTTTCATTTACTTAATTCCATTCAATTCAATAAGAAAACGAAAACAACGTTCATGCGTATGTATGGCCTACCGTCTCCATGAACGGTGTATTTCATTTCATTTACCGATCTATTATATATATTTATATGCTGAATATATATTATTTATATATCATGTTTTACATTATGGAATTTAGTAAATCAGGATATAATGAATAATATCAAGAACAACAAGTTGAAACATGTCGAATAAATGAAATGATTTTCCCCAAAACTCTGCTTTAACATGAAATTGACAAAACAACGGGTAATATAAAGTCATAAGTGAATCATATATGATATAATATATATTATTATGGTTCTGCTAAAAGTTAATAATATGTTTAAACCCACTATACAAGAGTCTTGGACACATACATAAGAAATTGGACATAAGGTAAGGGAAAATTTTTCAAATCTCATTTTTTATCCGAGATTTCTTATACGTAAGTATTTACTGGGGTTATATTTTTCATCCATGTCCATAAATTGTTTTTTATAAAGTGTTTAATGTTATTCCATATATGTATAAATTCATGTTTACCCCTATTTGACTTTTACATTGTTTTATGGATGAAATCTTTCTTTTGTTTACCATACGATGAAATTTTTGACTTTTCCAAAAAAAAGTACAAGGATAATGTTTTCTTAACATATACAAAATGAACAGGTTTTTAAAGTTTCATAACTCCTTTTCTTCATGATACTTACTCTACAAGATTTCATGATTATTTTCAATAAAATCCTTTTCTTTTAAAATTTTGTGGCATTTTGGGAAAAGAAAATGATTTTGAAAAGAAATGATATTTTCCTCAAGAATTCATTTTTAGCATGTTTATGATTCAATTATAATGTCTCTTTTATTTACATTGTTTTATTTTTATTATGATGAAATGAAATCCATTTGTTTTGTATGGATCATGTCATGATGGGATGATCTTTATGAAATCCATTTTATTCTTTGGGCTGTGATGAATGATTTATTATTGTCTTGTGGCAGACGTAAGAATGATTTCAATATGAGATGGGTGGGATCTATATCTCCCTACAATTCATTGGGTAAAGATTTATATCTCATGAGATATACATGGCTGGAATGACAAGTTAATCCGGTTTAGTGATACAGGATAGGAATGAGGAGAGAACCCGATTCAGTAAGGGACTTTGTCCACTATGCTGGTTTTGGCAGTAATGCCTTGGCTACTATGGAAATTATATCATGTGATTAATGGTTTTCCACAATTACATGTTTTATTCCCATGCTATTTTATCATGATTGATGTTCCATTATGATATTTTCCATACATACTTCCATGTTTTATGTTATTGCTCACGATTTTGATGTTTAATCATTATGTTCTTCTTTTTATATTCAAATGTGTATGGTTTGTTTTATTCTCTCCACGATTAACCTTACTGAGCATTTGAGCTCACCCTTTGTATGTTTTCTTTTCCCCAAGATTTTAAGAAATGTTTTTGGTATGAAAAAAAATAGGGAATACCTTTATGAGATATGTTGAAGATCATTCACCATGACTAGAATATGTTGTTCCGAGTTTCCAAAGACACTAAACTATTTCGGTCCTTGTGTGTCTGTTTTTGTTATATATTAAGTATTCCGCAAAAGTAATGCAATGTTTATGTATGTCAAGCTATGGGTCTCTATATTTGGTATTAGAGGAAAGGTTTAGTTAACCTTTGGAAACTAGGATGCGTAAACTTTAGTGAAATCCCTATATATTTTTCTATGGTATGTCTAGGGATGTACCTAAGGTTAAGTATAAGTATAGGTTATAGACCTATAATTACAATAACGATCATACAATTAAACCTAAGATGTTAGATATTGAATGTACTCCCCTTTATTATGTTGTTTTCCTATCATGATTTTTGCCTCTCACATTATTCTTTTTAGGTTTTAGAAAATGGTTGGAAAGAGGAATATTCATGTTAATGGAGAATATGATGGACAATGGAATGATATTCTTCTTGATCATCCAAATGAAATGGGATTTGGAAGGAGAAACATTGTTATTATTCCTAATCATCAATCTCGTAATACGATCAATAATATCAAATTTGTTAAGTTTCCTGACTCAGCTGATTAGAGAAAGAAGGAGTTTCATGATGATCATAGAGGAAAGAAAGTTCAATTTCCCACATGTAAGTCCCATGGGAAGGGAAATTAAGGAGAATTCTTCAAAGGAACTGGAAGATTCTTTGGTTGTAGAAAAGAAGGAATCAAAGCTAGTAATTGTAAAGGAAAAGGTTCAGTTAACAGAATGGAAAAGGATAATGGTATTGCTAAGACATCAACAACTGTTAAATGTTTTAAATGAGGAATTTATGGTCATTATTCAAACCAATTCCGTAATGGAAAATATCATGAAGAGAATAAGCATGGTCCCATGCATAGTATTTATGTTGATGATGATTAAGACACTAAAAATGATATATGAGATGAAAGAAGTATTGAGGAATAAAATGATGAAGATCGGTCAATGGTTTGAGAAGGTAGTTCAATGATTGCATGTATATCAAGAATAATGTATGGTACTATAGAAAAAAGAAAAATATAAGTATTGTTACACTGTTGACTTTCCTTGAGTATTTTAAAGTATATGACGAATGGTACTGATATCCACGAAAAGTGATTGAAATATATTTGGAAAGCAGATGATATGAGAATACTGAAGGGATAAATAGAAAATAATATGTTTGATAGTATTAATGAGCTCATTACTGATATAAGGACAAAGTGATATCAAGGTTTCAGTATATAGAATATTTGGAATTTTGGTATGTGAAAAGAGTTAACTTTTGAAAACATTCATGTTTTCAATAAAGATCAATGGGTATTAATTTTTCTAGATAATACATGATTAATGTATTCACATGTTTGGAATGTGACCAACAACAAGATATATCTTATAATATATGGTGGAAAAATGAAGGAATTCACATGCTCGGTAGATGAAATTTCTAGTAATCAGACAGAAGTATTTTAGATAAGTCTAAAGATTGGAATGGATTATGTCAAACATCAGATAGTATTGTTTAAGTATAAAACTTTTTTTGATATTATTTCTGTAATTTTATAATAGTGTAGTTTTAGAAAAAGGAAAACCTGCAGGATGGGCGACAACTCGTCGCGTCAGACAAGGTTGCGGGAATCGAACCCACAACCGAAGTGCGACATGACTTTATCGCCTACCACTGGCCTACAGGAAGCCCCTGGTTAGTATAAATTAGTTTTATTTTATTAAGCATTATAATAGATGAAGTATAAGTCCATTTTTGAAATCATATACAATTAATCTCGCCATAAGATGGACTTATGTATAAAAATTTTGCTAACCTCATATTTGAGACAGATGGAATGACCTATCATTCTATCGCATGATCTGCTAACACTTCACGGATGACAAATTCAACTTCATTTCTTTAAGAGATGATGTGGAAATTGTTCAAGGGACAAACAACAGTGAGATTGTACCAAAATCAAGTAATTATTTCTTTTAATTATTCAACATTAGGGAAATGATCTTGAAAACCAAAAACTTTTTCCCAGAAACCTCATATTCAATGAATCAGATGGTACCTTAGATCATCACAAATTTATGGCTTTTTGATTGTTGGCTTTTTCACAGCCATGTTCTATACCACTCTTCATCAGAACATGATGGTTAGATTTCTCTTCCATATCAATATTTTCACATATGATCTCATATGTGGAAACCCAGTGATCCGTTAATTTGGGAAACCATTATGTCTCTTACTTCACTTATTAAAATTAACTTTTAGTATTCCTTTTTACAATGTGGGTTTATATTAATGAAACTTTTAATTAGTAAATGATTTATAACCCCAATAGATTTCGAGGGCGAAATTCATTTTAAGGAGGGTAGAATGTAACCCCCCCAGATTTTATGGGATATATTATTTTTAATTTCATTGATTTATTCTATTTTAAACTACACCAAGAATATATTGTATTATATGCAACACCGTATTAGCTTGCAGTATATGCAACACTATTCTTGGCTCTTGTTACACATAATTTCAAGTTCATTTTGTAGAAATTATTATACGCAACATTAAGTATAGATTTTGTTTAATGTATAAATGAAATAAGTTTTGATTATGTTATACACAACAAAAAAAGGATCTTCCACTACACGCAACCATGACTTGGCTTGCATTACACGCAATCGCGACCTTCCTCGATAGCGTCTGTTGTATGCTATACTGGGTTTCGCTAAACAACGTTATATTGTTATAATATTATTATGAACTAGCAGTTATGAATAGTATTAACTAAATTTTGAATTTTATAACATTATTATTCATCTTACACATTTTCTAGAACATGGTATGAGAACAATATAAAATTATCGAGTAAAATAAGTATTTTTAAAAAAATGCAGTTTTGCCGCCTTTTGATGGCATACCCACTTTAAATCTTATTTTTGAAATGTTTATAAGTCCAATTTGAAAAATTATAATTTTTATTTCGACTAAATATATAAAACTTTACTTTGGAAATGTTTTTCTTATCATTTTGATAACCTTCATATTTTAATGAATAGTAAAAACACGCTATATTTAAATTAAAAACAACTTTTTTCATCGTAATAATTTATATGGTTAAATTATAATATTGAATGGTTTTAAAGTATAAATAGAATATATTTTTACCATTTAATATAATTTATGTCATTGTCATTTATTTTACATTGAATTCATAGGTAAAATCATTTCAATCTTTTGCAATGTTTTAACTTTTAAAACTCGTTTTCTTAACAACGAGAGTAATTTTAAATTAATTTCTGCGACTTCTGTCAATTGAATTTTGAAAAATGGATTCTATATTTGGAATCAGTAGGTCCCACTTATGTTAATAGGCTACTTTTTATTTTTGGGAACTATGAATAGTAACTACGGTAAATTTTACTTACCATAGTTATAGGTAAATCAGGTAATTAAGAGTAAACATAATATTATGAAATTAACCTTAAACATGTCTTAATATAATTTGATGATTATATTCTGTCTAAAGGAATATTTGAGTCTAAATGGAATCCATTTAAACCCACTTGGATGTGATTAAGACTTTTAATTTATTTTATTTCAAAGAAAGTGAAATATGTCTCACTCAAACTTTAATAATTAAAGTATTTTTATTATAAGGTTATAAAGAATATAAATTAGATTATAAATACTTATTTGAAATCTAAAATGTTCTAATTTGTTATGTTAATTTATTTTAATTTTCAAGTGATATTTAATTACCTTAAGAGCTTATACATTAATGATACAGAAATTATTTACTTAGTGAAAAATAAATAATATAATTTTTATTAAAAAATAATACCCACCAAAAGGCCCAAACACTTGAACAAACCCTATGGGTCGAGTTTATGAATACCATAAGCTTCCAAGGGTCGTATTTAGGACCATTTGGATCTGTATAAAAGAGATTATGACATTTATATTATTTTATTTTTAATAATTTTAAAGTTGTCACATTCATAACTTAATAAATATAACAATTTAAATGTTATGATTTTAAGATGATAAATACGAGTAAAAGTATTATTATGAAAGGAAAAAAATTTCTATTCATCATAATATTTAGTTTTTAATTTTTATGAAAAGTACAAGAATATTAAATAATTATACTAAAATGATATAGTAATTATTTTATTAAGAGAAATATCAAATAAATGGAATGAAAAATAATAAAATAAATATTACATAACGTATTTAATGAGAACCACTAATTTTTAGATGAATATGACATGTTAGAAATAGATTAAATATTTTGGATCGAATATATAATATATATGGATTTTATTTAAATTCAAATAATTGAATAGCGTCAAAATTGACACTCTTTATATTTTATAAAAATAAAAAATTATTAAATTGTTTAAATATCACAAAAATATTTAAAAATTATAAAGTGAAAATTATATGGTCTAAAATTTAATAATTTATCTAATTATACAAAATTCACAACCCATATGTTAGTATTTATAACAATTTTAAATTTTAAATTTTATTACCACAAATAAATTTAAATATATTAATTATGGATAAATAAAATTGATAAGGTTTAAAATAAATTACAAACATGTCTAAATTTGATTGGTTGATGATATTACAACCCTATATCATTTCATATTCTAATTTGAGTCATTTTGGATGTTTTATGTGGGGTTTGAATTTATTATAAATTAATATTTCTTATGTTTCTAAAGCTGCCCCTCTCCTCCCTTATAAAAGGGCGCCTCGTTTCTTTCTTCCTCACACCACATTGAGCCTTCATGCTCGGCCAAACCCTAGACATTTCCATTCTACACTTCCCTAGAAACATAATAGAGGTCCTGGTCTTCTTTAAAGACCTACTTTATTACCCTACAATGAGGTTTAGAAGAGTCGTGTCGAAGAAGAGGTAATAACCTTTACCATTTCTTTCATGTTCATTTATTCTTCTACTTCCTCTTATTTTGTTGTTTTATAATAAAATAATAACATAAGTATCACTAATATACTTATATTTTATTATAAATATGAACCAACCCTATTTCACCATCTATCCATCCTATAGAAAATGAAATCACCACGCGTGTGTACGTACGGAATGCCATCTATATCCCGTGGTGTAATATGTTTTTCCACCACCACCATACTTGGATGGGTATAATGGTGTAAATAATAACTATATATTTTAATTATAACTTGATACTAATTCTGAGATATTATATCATCCACTATAACTCCATTCAATAATTATGGGAACGAAATCATCGCTCGTGTGAACGTACGTATTACTGTCTCCATGACGAGATGAGATTCATTCTCCATGATTTACCATTCAAGTATGACTATAAAGTATATATAATAAATTATATTTAATTATATTAAATAAAAATTATATTGTTTTTATGTACATATATGTTACATTTTCTTAATTCCATTCTACTCAATAAGGAAATGAAAACAGTGTTCATGCGTACGTACGGCCTACCCTCTCCATGAATGGTGTATTTCATTTCATTTGTCGATCTATTATATATATTTATATGATGAATATATATTATATATAAATCATGTTTTATTTTCTATAATTAAGTAAATTAGGATATAAGTAATAATATCAAGAACAACAAGTCGAAACATGTACGATAAATGAAACAATTTTCCCCAAAACGTTGCTTTATCATGGAATTGACAAAGGAACGAGTAATATAATGTCTTAAGTGAATCATATATGATATCATAAATATTATTATGGTTCTGTTACAAGTTAATAATATTTTTAAACCTACTATACAGGAGTTTTGAACACATATGGAAGAAATTGGACATAAGGTAAGGGAAAAATTTTCAAATCTTATTTTTTATCCAAGATTACTTATACGTAAGTAATTACTGGGGTTATATTTTTCATCCATGTCCTTAAAAATGTTTTTTTATAAAGTGTTTAATATTCTTCCATGTATTTTTAATGCCATGTTTTTTACTCTATGACTTTTATATTGTGTTATGGAGGGAATCTTTGTTGTGTTTACCATATGAGGAACTTTTTGACTTTTCTAGAAAAAGTACGAGGAGAATGTTTTTTTAGCTTATACAGCATGAAAAAAAATTTAATGTTTCATAACTCCTTTTCTTCATGAAAATAACTATACATGATTTCATGATTATTTTCAATAAAATCCTTTTATTTTAAAATTTCAAGGCATATTTTGAAAAGAAAAGGATTTTGAAATGAAAGGATATTTTCCTCAAGAATTCATTTCAAGTGTTTTATAAAAATTATTTTCCATCTAAGATGTCATTATTAAGCATGATTATGTTCCAATTATAATCCCTCTATTATTTACATGGTTTTATTTTTATTATGAAGAAATGATATCCATTTTTTTCTATGGATTATGTCACGATGGGATGATGTTTAGGAAACCCATTTTATTCTTCGGTTTATGATGAACGACTTATGATTGTTTTGTGGAACACATAAGAAAGATTTCAATATGATATGGGTGCGACCTATATCTCCCTCAAATTCAATGGGTAATGATTTATATCTCATGAGATAGATATGGCTGGAATGACAAGTTAATCCAGTTCAGTGATACAGGACTGGAATGAGGAGTGTACTCGATTCAGTATGGGACATTGTCCGCTATGATGGTCTTGGTAGTAATTCCTAGGTTACTATGGATATCAAATCATTTGATTAATGTTTTTCCACAATTACATGTTTTATTCCCATGTTATTTTATCATTATGGATGTTCCATTATGATATATGCCTTACGTACTGCCATGTTTTATGTCATTGCTCAAGATATTGATGTTTAAACATTATGTTCATTTTTTTAAATTCAAATGTGTATGGTTTGTTTTATTTTCCCCATGCATACCCTTTCTAAACATTTGAAATCACCCTTTTTATGTTTCTTTACCCAGGATTCAAAGAAAGGTTTTGGGTAAGAAAAAAAATAAGGAAGACGTTTATGGGAGATGTTGAAGATCTTTCACCATGACTAGAAGATGTTGTTCTGAGATTCCAAAGACACTAAACTATTAGGGTCCTTGGGTGTCTGTTTTTGTAATATATTAAGTATTCTGTAAAAGTAATGTAATGTCTATGTACGTCAATCTATGGGTCTCTACATTATGCAGAATGATAGGGTTATTGACAATGCATCACGACAGCTAAAAATTAATGAGAAAAACTATCCTACTCATGATCTTGAGTTATCTGCTGTAATCATTGCTTCGAAGATATGGAGAAACTATCTATATAGTGAAAAAGGTGAGATTTATATTGATAATAGGAGTTTGAAGTATATTTTCTCATAGAAAGAAATCATCTTTAGGCAAAGGAGATGGCTGGAACTACTCAAGTATTATTATTGCACGATACACTACCACCCGGGGAAGGAAAATAAGGTGGAAGGTGCTTTGAGTAGAAAGGATGATGGAGTTTTGAACAAGATGAGGATTGAAAGGGATCCTATTTTCATGGATCTGTTCAAGATGGACATGGGAATAACCATCGAAGGTGAAACATCAATTATTTTTCAAATGGTTGCTAAACCATCTTTACTAGAAAGGATTAAGAGTTCTCAGACCGATGATGAAGAGTTTCAAAAGAAGATTAAAGCTGTGAATGGTGGGAGATTGAGTGACTTTGTGTATGAAGGTGAAATTTTGAAATTTGGGAAGATACATTGTATTCCTGATATACTTGATCTAAAAATGGAATTGTTGGATGATGCACATAGTTCCAATTTTTCTATACACCCTGGTAGCACTAAGATGTATAGAGATTTGAAGGAACATTTTTGGTGGGACAACATGAAGTGGGAGATTGCTGATTTTGTGTCAAGATGTATGGTTTGTCAACAAGTGAAAGATAGAAGGAAACAAATTGATAGAGTATTAAAAACTCTTCCCATACCTGAGTGGAAATGGGATAATATCATGGTGGACTTCTTCATGGGACTATAAATGACTCCTAGAAGGAACGATGGAATATGCGTCATTGTTGATCATCTTACCAAGTCAACACATTTTCTTACTATAAGAAAATATCTAACACCTGAACGTCTTTCAAGGCTATATATTAATGAAGTAATGACACATCATGGAGTATCCCTATCAATTATTTCTGATCGTGATCCACATTTTACATCAAGATTATGGAAGAGTATTCAGATGTCCTTGGATACTGAACATCTTTTAAGAACTACATACTACCCCAAAACTGATGGAAAATCAGAATATACCATTAAAACATAATAAGACATGTTGAGATCAAGCTCACATGACTTTTAGGGTATGTGGGATCTATATTTACCTTTGGTAAAAAATTTCATTCAACAATAGCTTCCATTCAAGTATTCAGATGGCACCATATGAAGCATTATACAGAAAGAGATGTCACACACAAACTTGTTGGGATGATTTTGGTGAAATAAAACTCGTATCCCCAAAACTTATGGAGGAAACAATGGAAAAGGTGAAGGTTATCTAATCCCACATCAATTCAGCCCAATGTAGGCCGAAGAGCTATGCTGATAACTGAAGAAAGGATTTGGAATATGAGGTAGGAGATTATGTTTTTTTGAAGGTATCTCCATGGAAGGGTGTTATACATTTCGGTAAGAAAGGAAAATTGAGTCCTAGGTACATTGGACCTTTCCAAATTCTAGAACGAATTGGGGCTATATCTTACTAGATGGAAATGCCGCCAAATCTCTCCAAAGTTCACGATGTGATTCATGTATCACTATTATGAAAATACATGCCTGACCCAACACATGTTAAAACTTATGAGAAAGTAGAAATGGAACCTGATCAGTCTTATTGTGAAGAGCCCGTTAGGATTCTTGATACTAGAGAACAAGTGCTGAGAAACCAGATAACTCATCTGGTAAAAGTTCTATGGAGAAACCCTAAGACGGAAGATGCAACGTGGGAACCTAAGGAACTTATGATGAAGACCACCTGAGCCTTTTTATGTAGTAATACTCTAGAAATATTGAGGATAAAATTATTTGAAGAAGGGGAGAATGTAACACCCCAAGCTTCCACGGTACGCTTCTCTTTGAATAATGCATTAGCTTGCATTATACTCAACTTCGAGATTCTAACACATCGTGACCAATCAAAGTAGCCTTTATGAATAGTAATACCAACTGTTTGAAAATTTATACATTTTATCTTTCAAAATGGACATCATTTTTTGATTCTGAATATCAAAATTAGTATAGGGTGAATTTTTGGTACTTTTCTGATTACTTTAATATTTTGATGAATAGTCAAAATTACTAAATTTTAATTATAAAAAACTTTTTTAATTGAAATAATTAATAGTGATAAATTATGCATTTGAGTGGTTTTATAGTATAATTAGATTATATTTTTTCAATTTAATCTAATTTTTGTCATTGGACATAATTTCACATTTAAACTGGACATAAGATTATGTCAATCTTTTGATAGTTATTACTTCTTAAGAACACTATTTGTGTTTTGACAAAGGGAATTAATTTTAAATTAATTTCTGCCACTTCTGTGTTTGGAAGTTAGAAAACTGGATTCCATATTTAGAATCAGGAGGTCCAAATTTTTTAAATAGGTATCCTTTATTTTCAGGCATTTTGAATTATTACTTCGGTAAATATTTTATTTACCATGGTTAAAGGATAAATTTGGTAAATATGGGTAAAAAAATAATATTATAATAATATTAAATTACCATAAAATGTATCCTAACCCTATTGGATGATACATGTCAGACCAAGGTCATATTTTGGTCGATTTTGGGACCCCATGGAGCCAATTCTAAGTGATAATGACACTTTATATTAATTAAGAATAAGTAAAAACGAAAATGACATAAGCATATATCTTTTAGTAAAACACTTTTTACATAGCGTAATACAAGTTATCTATTAAAATATAAATATTAATTAAAAAGATGAAAATATTTAATACATAATGGTACTTTATTTATAATTTTTAGACATTGAATAATAAAATTTATTTATGACACAGTGATGATTAAGTAATTACCTTATTAATGAATGAATCAATTAAATGGTATTATTAATACTAAAATGAATATAATTTCACAGTTTCTATGACATCAACAAATTTTATAAGTGAATATTACATATTAAGGTTTATTTAATGAATTTTTGTTGAAATAATAATTTTGTAATGACTTTAAAAAAATTATTAAATAATGTCAAAATTTACATAATTGAGTTTTTAAAACAAATACTATATTATTGGTTGATATAATATTCCTAAAATTATAAGGATATGAAAAAAACCTAAATAATATAATTTGTGTCATTAATGAACCTATTTGGGTTCTATTGGAAATTTATACTATGTTTATTGACCATATAATATAAAAATACAGAGAGACATGGTAAATGTCAATCTAATTAACTAAGAGTTTAATCTAAAAGATAAGGTTAATATACTGACCAAAACCTATATAAAACCTATTTTTTGAGTGTTTTGTGACCAATATCCACATTATAATTTCAATAATCCACTTTGGAGATTTTATAAACCGAAAATTATTTTATTATAAAATAACATTTCTAACTTTTCCTAAGGTGCCCCTCACTCCTCTTATAAACGGACACACCCCCTTCTCTCTAATTCACACCTTCAAATCCATTTTTCTCATCCAAACCCTGCCCAAATACCCTCTAAACTATACTTAATTCATCCTATAGGCCTTCCTTTGGTCATAAATCCAACCTATGGTGCCCTTTTGATCAAATAAAATTGAAGAATTCGAAAAGAGGTAAATATTTCATCACCTCTTTCAAGTTCCTTTATTCTTCCGCTTATTTCTCTTTGTTGTTTCCATTATAAAATAATAACTCCTATATCTTCTATATACTGTGATGTTATTATAAAAATGGTACAACAAAATTCATTATTCTATCCATCCTTTTAATCACATGTCACCATACGTGCATACGTACGGCGTACCATCTCCACGTCGTGATGTAATTGTTATTCAATACAATATTATTTAGATGGGAATAATAATGATGTGTAATTGATGTAAATAATAAATATAACATGATAATGAATCTTTATATATGATATACCATCCAATTATATATTATTTTAATATCAAAATAATGATATTGTCGCTCGTGCGTACATACGGATTACTGTCTCCACGAACGCGATGAGATTCATTCCCCATCATATACATTCAAGACTAATTTTCATTTGATGATTAAATTAAATATTTAAAGACATGATATCATTATGTATATGAATAATATAAATCTAATCCATAAAAAATATGACTCACAAAACAATGAATATATAGGAAAATGAATCTGTTAACACCCTAAACAACGATAATACGGAGATATTATTAACGAAGAAATGTTAAAAAATCATATATGATATCATATTAATGTATATGATTCTTGGATAATTTAATAACATTTATTTCACCATTATACAAGAGGTTAACCTACCCTCGACCAAGGAAATGTACAATTTTAGGGGTTTCTTATATCACTTTTAATTCCGTGAGATTTCCATTATTCACCACTTATTTATTGCATGTTGTGTATTGTGTACTAACATTTGATATATATTATCATGATTATATTTATATTCATGATATTTTATGATTAATTTGGTTGTTATTGACTATTTTTCATATGACCCGATTGATTACAATGAGTTAAGGATTTATTTCACAATCTCTTCATTATCAGAGATTGTTTATATGTAATTATCTACTAGGACCTCTTTATCATCCACGTCCATGTTTCTTACAAATGTATTTCAAAACATTCTAAATATTTTATAGACAATGGGTTAAAGTCTTTTATAAAATTGTTTTAATTTTATAAGATTTTATAAAGGAATCTTTCCATTGTTTTCCAAACAAGGTCCTTTTTAACCTTTTTGACAGAATTAAGTTAAGAATGTCTTATTTTAACTTATACGGTGGGTGCGGCTATTTTCTGCCATTATGAAATCGTCGAAGCTTTCCTTACAATCTTATAATAATGTTTTCAAAGTAAAATTTTTCTTTTATAATTATGTGACCATTAAATGATTTTTAAAAATAGATATTTCTCTCAAATTGTTTTGATTTCATCGATGTCAACATCTTTTGATGAATATTAAGATTATTTGAAGTAGATTTATTATGATACAAAACATCCATATTGTATTCAAGGTTTTTTTTATATGTTTTATTGTGGATGTGTTATTTTTATACCATTCATGGTTTATGGAGAAAGTATTGACATTTTGTATGCTAGTTTTAATACAAATGTGTATGTTATGTTTAAACCTATTCATATGAGGAATTAATTGGACATAGAAAGTGATGTGTGGATCCCTCTATAGAACCTTGATGCACTAGTAAGTCTCATGAGACAAACTAGTGTCTTGGAACAGGTCCATGACAAAATATTATTTGTAGTCTTGGAACAAGGCCTTGACTATGTGGTTATGATAGTCTGGCATTATGCATTCCTTCATTATGAATGTGGTTATTGATATTTATTGTTATTATTCGATTAGTTTAATATCAATGTGAATAAGTAAATATAATTATTTTATTTTATTTTTTCCATATTATGCTGAAGTTCAAGTTTAAAAGTCTTGTGTTTATTTATACATTGTCTAAAATGTTTATGGTTATTTATGAAATTTTCTACTATATTGTTATCCTTACTGACCATCTGAGCTCACCCCTTTCTATGTTTTTTTTCCTTAGATGAGAAGAAGTATTTTATGACTTACCTGTAGGGATAGTATGAGGATAAATGACTATGGACTATGGAGACTATGTTGTTGTAGTTTTTCACTTTATAATGTAATGCAAGACTTATAAATGTATCTAGTGTTTCAAAGGCTACTAAACTAATCAGTCTTTAGAGACATGATCTTTTGTGATCATGCCAATGTTATGTAATAATGCACTGACTCTTTGTAACTGGGGTCAGCGTGTTACACATTACATATCCATATTCCTCCTATAATATTACATGTAGCATAAATTAATTACTAAATGGTTTCATTATTTAGAAATTAATCATTGATTGAAATATACTAATAAGAGAAGTTATCCAATATTGGTTGTGTACCCACCACTAAATAAAATTATATAATTTCACAGTGAAACAAGAATATAGTATTAAATGCACATTTTCATCCCATAATCATGGATAAATTTCATTCATTATTAGATACAAAAAGTATCATTGGAGAAATACCTACCATACAATTACCCTTATAAAGAACATCAAACTTGTTCTTGTAAATAATCTCCATCATGCTTGATATGAGAAAATATATTTGGAGGAATGGTTTTAATGAATCATATTAAAAGAAAAATATTCTTCAAGGGTAATAGATAATATTCCATTTTTTAAACATAGATAATAGGAATGATTAGTCATGACTACTAATACCTTTTCATTGGAAAATATAATATTATTATTCATATTTGGTTTCCCGTAGATGGGGTAGTATGATGATGTTATGGGTTCCTTATTTAATCTTTGAACCAAAATTATTTAACTAATAGAAATAGATATCATTTTATTTTAACTAAGACTTATTGATTGAAATATAATCATCTCCAAAATGTAAACATGGGTTGAATAAAACATATTTCTTTTTAGACTTTCCACCAGCTCTATAGATAATACTTCTCTCATATTTTCTCCCTTTTTAGGTAAATAATGATATTTTTTTGAAGTAATGTCTCTAGGAAAAGAACCCTACCAAATTTTATCATCTACTATATCTGTAGAGACCCGAAGCCTGACTTACATGGACATTACATTACATTTTCAGAATACTTAGTACATAACAAAAACACACACAAGGATCGTAATAGTTTAGTGTCTTTGGAAACTCGGAACGTAATCTTCTAATCGTGGTGAAAGATCTTCAATATCTCCCATACAGATCTTCCCTTTTTTTTACCTAAAAACCTTTCTTTATATCCTGGGGAAAAGAAAACATAAAAGGGTGAGCTCAAATGCTCAGTAAGGGTAAACAAAATAAATATCAATCACATCATATACATAAGAACATAGCCTTTGGAAATCTTAACCTGCAAAAGAGCTCATAATATCATAACATGGGATAAATCATAGAAGTGAAAATGAGATCCCCATAATCATAACATAAAACTTGAAACTTTGTGGCATGCACACATAATCATGGAAAATCATTTCTTGTTAGTCAAGACTCATTGCCAATACTATCTTAGTGGACAAAGTCCCTTTCTGAATCGAGTAACCCTCGTTTCAGTCCTGTTTCACTGAACCGGTATAACCTACCGTTCCAGCCCTGTCTTTCTCATGAGATATAAAATCTTTACCCAATGCATTGGAGGGAGATATAGGTCCCACCCATCTTATAATGAATCCTTTCTTATGTGTGCCACATAATCATAAACCATACGTCATCGCATAACCCATGTAATAAAAATGGGATTCTTAAACATCATGACATCATAAAACAATTCATATAAGATAAAGGAATTGATAAATATGTTTCCATCACAACATAATCAAATCCATGTAATAATATGGGTAAAAACAGAACCCTTTTATTATCTTAGAGGGAAAATAATTTTGATAAAATACTTGAACTTCATTCTTGAGGAAAATATCCTTTCTACTTCAAAAACACTTTTCCTTTCTTAACATGTCATACAATTTTAAAATAAAAGAAGTTGATTAAAAATAAACTTGAATACTTGTAATGGAAGCTTCTTGGAAATAATTTTTTTAGAAATCCATTCATGCCGTATAAGTTAAAAAAAACATTCTTCGTACTTTTGTCGGAAAAGTCAAAAAGTACCTCGTATGAAAAACGACAAAAGATTCCTTTCATACATATTACTAAAAACTCACCAAATGGTAAAAATGGATTTAAACAATTGTAGGTGGATGGAAATAATATTACATATTGAGGGAACATGGATGTGGATGATAAAATACACCCCAGTAAATGCCAAAGTAAAAACAATCTCGGATAAAAATGAGATTGTGATATTTTCCCTTACCTTAGGTCCGATTTGCTTTGTACGTGTCCGAAGCTCCTGTATAATGGTTTAAATAAAGTCATTGAATTATTAAAGAATCATATTCATTGTTATGATATCATATATTGTTCACTTATGACATTATATTACCCGTTCCTTTGTAAATTCCATGTTAAAGAAGCGTTTCGGGTAAAATCGTTTCATTTATCATAGGTGTTTTGACTTGTTGTTCTTGACATTATTATTACTTATATCATGATTTACTTACTTACAGAATATAAAATATTATTTATATATCATATATATTCAGTATATATAAATATATAATAGATAGATAAATGAAATGAAAAACACCGTTCATGGAGACGGTAGTCCGTACGTACGCATGAACGCTGTTTTCCTTTCCTTATTGTCTTGAATGGAAGTAAGTAGATGACATACATATATATATATATACATAAATCCAGTAGCTTTATAATGTCATATATTTCATTATTTTTTCTTATATATACTTTATAATCATTCTTAAATGGTTAACATGGAGAATGAATCTCATCGCGTCGTGGAGACGGTAGTCCGTACGTACGCACGAGCGATGATATCATTTCCATAAATATTGAATTGAATTGGAGTGGATTATACAATATATCAGAATGAATATGATGTTGTAATAACTATTTATAGTTATTCTTTACACCATTATACCCATCCATGTAAGGTGGTGGTGGAAAAATAGATTACACCACGGCGTGGAGACGGTATTCCGTACGTACGCACGCGCGGTGATTTCTTTTTCCGTAGGATGGATAGATGGTGAAATAGGGTTGTTTCATACTTATAATAACATATCAGTATATGAGTGATACTGATGTTATTACTTCATAATGAAACAACCTAAGAAGAAGAAGTGGAAGAAGAAATAAAGATGAAAGAATTGGTAACGGTAATTACCTCTTCTTTGAAGCGCCTTTTGGAGACCTCCTCTTAGGGAACTAAAATTGGTCTTTGAGGAAGACCAGAACATCTAGGATGTTTCTAGGGAAGTGAAGAAGAGATTTTGGCAGAGGTTGGACGAGCTTGAGTGCTCAAATTGGTGTGAGAAGGAAGGGGAGGAGGTGTCCTTTTATAAGGGAGGAGAGGGGCACCTTAGGAATATCTCAAAATATTATTTTATATTAAAGTCAAAATCGGTTTATAATGGTTCCAAAGGGTGTTATTTCGAAGCTAAAGTGGGGATGGGTCGAAATCATATAAACCAATAAGATTTAGACAAGTTTAGGGTATTATTTTAAACTTATCAATTAGATTTAACTCTAAGTTAAATAATTTAACTTTTACCGTGTCTTTTTGTTTTCTTTCACTATATGTTTAATACACATACTATAACATGACAAACGAACCCCAAATTGTTTATTATTAAAATATATATCCTTATCTAAGTCATTTGGCCGAACCTTATATTTTAAGGAATAAAATAAGAATTAATAATATAATATTTGATTTAAAAACTATTTTGTGTCAATTTTGACACTATTTGATATATGATTTTTTTGAAAGTCATAACAGAATTATATGTTCGAACCAAGTTGATTAAATCAACACTAATATATCATAGTAACCTAGAAAATTAGTGGAATTCATAAAAAGTCTCAAATTACATTCATTTGAGTATTTATAACATCAATTATGTTAATATTTCCTTAAAAGGGTAATTACTGCATCATCGTTGTGTCATAAATAAATTAATTTATTTAAAGTCTAAAAATTATAAATAAAATATCATTATGTAGGAAATCTTTTTAGCTTTCTAATGAATATTTATAGTCGAATTTATCTTATGTATAACCCCATATTAAAAATGTTTTAGTTATTAAACTTTGATTTTAACTATTTTAACTATTCATTAAATAATATAATATTAAATGTCATAATCTAATCCAAGTGGACCAAAATGGTCATATTATATTCATAAGTTTGTTTTTGGTCGAATTAAACTTATCCAATAGAATTAGGACATGTGTTAGGGTAATAGTAATATCATATTTACCCTTAGTTACCCTATTTACTATTAACCGTGGTAAAAAAAAGTAAAAAATTACTATTCACCAAAAATTATTTTCATCTCATTGAACCACATTTTACTTACTGACATCAACCGTGTCTCTCGGATTTTTGAAATTCCATTCACAGAAGCGATAAAATTAAGATTTATGAAGAAATTAATTTTTTTAACTACCACTTAGTAGTTTCACTATTCATCAAAAATTGATGTTTTTCCGAACAATGCCAAAATTTCATCCTAAGCTATATTTCATATTCCGAATTCAAAAATGAAGTCTATTTTACCAAATTCATATCTTAGAATTTGCATTAATTAATTTTATAATTAAATCCCGCTGTTAAAACAAATAGCGTGTTTTTAAGAAACAATGTCTATCAAAAGATTGACACTTGATTATGTCTGGTTTAAATGTGAAATTACATCCAATGACCAACATTGTATTAAATTGTAAAAATATATTCTAAATATAATTTAAAACCACTCAAATTAATAATTTATCACTATTAATTATTTCGATTAAAAAAGTTGTTTTTAATTATAATTTAGTAATTTTCAGTATTCATCAGAATATGAAAGTTATCCGAAAAGTACCAAAATTTCACCTTAGGCTAAATTCGATACTCCGAATCCAAAAATGAAGTTTATATTGAAAAATAAGATTTACAGAGTTTTAAAAAATGGTTATTACTATTCATAACAGCTAGTTTTAATAGCATATCGTTGTTTAGTGAAACTCGGTATTGCGTATTACACACGCTATCGAGGAAGGTCGTGATTGCGTGTAATGCAAGGCAAGTCAAGGATGCGTGTTGTGCAAGCTCCTTTTGGTGTAGCGTACAACACAAGACTTTAATAAAATTAAAAAGAATATTTTTTTATAAAATCTTGGGATGTTACATTCTACTCCCCTTAAAATGAATTTCGCCCTCGAAATTCGTCGGGGTTATAAATGGTTTACTATTCGAAAGTTTCTTTAATAGAAACCCACATCGTAAAAAGGAATACCAAAACTTGGCTTTAAAAACTAAAGTATGAAATGTAACGATTACCCAAATAAACTAATCACTGGGTTTCCACATAGGTGAAAATATGGATATGGAAGAGAAATCTAACCATCATGTTCTGATGGAGAGTGGTAGAGAACATGGCTATGGAAAAGCCAGTAATCACAAATCCATAAATTTGTGACGATCTAAGGTACCATCTGATTCATCAGGTATAAGAGAACTAGGACAACATTTTTGGTTTTCAAGATCATTTCCCTAAAGTTAAAGAATTTGAATTAGAATAAATACTTACTTTATTTTGGTACAATCTCACTGTTGTTCGTTCCTTTAACAATTTCCACTTCATCTCTTAAATAAATGAAGTTTAATTTGTTATTCGTGAAGTGTTAGCAGATCATGTGATAGAATGACGGGTCATTCCATCTGTCTCAAAAGGTTAGCAAAATTTATATACATAAGTCGATCTATAGTGGGATTAATCATATATGGTTCCTAAAATGGGCTTATACTTCATATATCATACTGCTTAATAAAATAACACTAGTTTCTACTAAACAGGGACTTCCTGTAGGTCAGTGGTAGGCGATAAAGGCCAGTCGCACTTCGTTTGTGGGTTCGATTCCTACAGCCTTGTCCGAAGCGATGGGTTGTCGCCCGTCCTGCAGGTTGTCCTTTTTTTAAAACTACGTTACTATAACATCCCATCAATAATATCGAAAATCTTCTATCCTTAAACAATACTAACTTATGTCCAACATAATCCAGTCTAATCTTTAGGCTTATACATAATACTGCAGTCCACTCTCATAATATAGTGAAAACAATTACCAGAGATTTAATACCATCGTTGATCCCCATATATCATAAGATATGTCTTGTTGGTCATATTCTAAACATTCAAAGTCCTTAATCATGTATTCTCTTGAATACCCATTGAACCTTAGTGAAAACATGAATGTAGTTAAACGTTAACACTTTCCACATACCAAAATCCTCAAAATTCTTTATACTCAAACCATGATATCACTTAGTCCTTATATCAATCATGAGCTCATGAATACTGTTAAACATTTCATTTTCTCGTTTTCCCTTCATTATGCGCATAATATCTCAATCACTTTGAATACCACATTAGACCAATACATAAATATTCCAATATTCCATGATACAACATTATTTTGGAATCCCATTACATAAAAACTTAATCATTCCACCACATCGTTGTCATATTAAACATTGCCAATAGTTATCGCATGTGACTTCCCTTTGTCCTTTGCCTTAAGTGGTTGCTCATGTCGATCATCACTAACCCTTGGATTAGGGCATTTATTGGCATAATGTCCCATCTCCTTGCACTTGAAGCATTGAAGTGTTGGTTGTGCGTTCTCTGCAGTGTTTGCTTTATTCACTTCATTATAATCCCTTTTTCCATTACTTCGACACTCAGCTGCTCGATGATCTTATTTTCCACACTTAAAACATTTTCTAGTCCCTTTAAGACAATCTCCACCTTGCTTCTTTCCACACATTGTGCATAAGGAAACATTCATCTTCTTTTCACCATTATTCTGAGATTTCTCCTTGAACTCCATCTTTCGTTTCTTGTCAAACCCATGAGATGGATATGTAACACCAACTTCCATTTCTACCTTGATAGCACAACGCACAATTTCTTCATAGCTACTGAAGTCTATTATAGCTAATGCCCTTCGAAGACTTGGTTTTAAGCCACTGAAAAATCGATCAACTTTACTTTCAGGTTGGATGATAATACCAGAAGCGTACCTTGAAAGTCTTGTAAAATTCGATTCATAGGTAACAACAGATTCATCATCCCTTTGCTTCAGTTCAAGAAACTCTTTCTCCATCTTTGTTCGGAGAATACGAGGGAAGTACTTATTGAAAAATAAGTTCTTGAACTCGTCCCATTCCATAGACTCAATTTCATCCCTTTGCCTCGTATTCTTAATAAGATTCCACCATTGATCAGCATCTCCTTCCAAACGATACACTGCTAGGATGACTTTATCATGTTCAGAACATTGAAGAACTGAAAATATCTTTTCAGTAGTACTAATCCATTGTTCAGCAACTAATGGATCAGTAGACCCACTGAAAGAAGGTGGACGCTGCCTCATGAAGGATTCAACAAAATGTTGCTCCTTCCTTTGCTCGTTTGGAAGTCCTGCATGATTCATAGCTTGAGAAAGTTGTGTGAGCATGGATACATGATTTTGAATTCCGGCTCCTATATCGTTTGGTTGCTCAGGGGGACAATCATTGCATTGCCCATCACATTCCGCATTAACACGGTTCCTTCGGGTTCCAGCCATTGTCTAAAACCCCAAAAGAATAGTATGAGAGGCAAAAATCATGCTAGGGAAAACAACATAATAAAGGGGTAGTACCCTCAATATCTAACATCTTAGGTTAAATTCAAAGATCGTTAGCGCAATTCTAGGACTATAACCTATACGTATACTTAATCTTAGAGACATCCCTAGACATACCTTAGAAATATCTCTAGGGATCTCACTAACGTTTTCGCATCCAAGTTTCCAAAGGTTGACTAAACCTTTCCTCTGATACCAACTGTAGAGACCCGAAGCCTGACTTACATGGACATTACATTACATTTGCGGAATACTTAGTACATAACAAAAACACACACAAGGATCGTAATAGTTTAGTGTCTTTGGAAACTCGGAACGTAATCTTCTAATCGTGGTGAAAGATCTTCAATATCTCCCATACAGATCTTCCCTTTTTTTTACCTAAAAACCTTTCTTTATATCCTGGGGAAAAGAAAACATAAAAGGGTGAGCTCAAATGCTCAGTAAGGGTAAACAAAAGAAATATCAATCACATCATATACATAAGAACATAGCCTTTGGAAATCTTAACCTGCAAAAGAGCTCATAATATCATAACATGGGATAAATCATAGAAGTGAAAATGAGATCCCCATAATCATAACATAAGACTTGAAACTTTGTGGCATGCACACATAATCATGGAAAATCATTTCTTGTTAGTCAAGACTCATTGCCAAGACTATCTTAGTGGACAAAGTCCCTTTCTGAATCGAGTAACCCTCGTTTCAGTCCTGTTTCACTGAACCGGTATAACCTACCGTTCCAGCCCTATATTTCTCATGAGATATAAAATCTTTACCCAATGCATTGGAGGGAGATATAGGTCCCACCCATCTTATAATGAATCCTTTCTTATGTGTGCCACATAATCATAAACCATACATCATCGCATAACCCATGTAATAAAAATGGGATTCTTAAACATCATGACATCATAAAACAATTCATATAAGATAAAGGAATTCATAAAAATGTTTCCATCACAACATAATCAAATCCATGTAATAATATGGGTAAAAACAGAACCCTTTTATTATCTTAGAGGGAAAATAATTTTGATAAAATACTTGAACTTCATTCTTGAGGAAAATATCCTTTCTACTTCAAAAACACTTTTCCTTTCTTAACATGTCATACAATTTTAAAATAAAAGAAGTTGATTAAAAATAAACTTGAATACTTGTAATTGAATCTTCTTGGAAATAATTTTTTTAGAAATCCATTCATGCCGTATAAGTTAAAAAAACATTCTTCGTACTTTTGTCGGAAAAGTCAAAAAGTACCTCGTATGAAAAACGACAAAAGATTCCTTTCATACATATTACTAAAAACTCACCGAATGGTAAAAATGGATTTAAACAATTTTAGTTGGATGGAAATAATATTACATATTGAGGGAACATGGATGTGGATGATAAAATACACCCCAGTAAATGCCAAAGTAAAAACAATCTCGGATAAAAATGAGATTGTGATATTTTCCCTTACCTTAGGTCCGATTTGCTTTGTACGTGTCCGAAGCTCCTGTATAATGGTTTAAATAAAGTCATTGAATTATTAAAGAATCATATTCATTGTTATGATATCATATATTGTTCAATTATGACATTATATTACCCGTTCTTTTGTAAATTCCATGTTAAAGAAGCGTTTCGGGTAAAATCGTTTCTTTTATCGTAGGTGTTTTGACTTGTTGTTCTTGACATTATTATTACTTATATCATGATTTACTTACTTACAGAATATAAAATATTATTTATATATCATATATATTCAGTATATATATATATATAATAGATAGATAAATGAAATGAAAAACACCGTTCATGGAGACGGTAGTCCGTACGTACGCATGAACGCTGTTTTCCTTTCCTTATTGTCTTGAATGGAAGTAAGTAGATGACATACATATATATATATATATACATAAATCCAGTAGCTTTATAATGTCATATATTTCATTATTATTTCTTATATATACTTTATAATCATTCTTAAATGGTTAACATGGAGAATGAATCTCATCGCGTCGTGGAGACGGTAGTCCGTACGTACGCACGAGCGATGATATCATTTCCATAAATATTGAATTGAATTGGAGTGGATTGTACAATATATCAGAATGAATATGATGTTGTAATAACTATTTATAGTTATTCTTTACACCATTATACCCATCCATGTAAGGTGGTGGTGGAAAAATAGATTACACCACGGCGTGGAGACGGTATTCCGTACGTACGCACGCGCGGTGATTTCTTTTTCCGTAGGATGGATAGATGGTGAAATAGGGTTGTTTCATACTTATAATAACATATCAGTATATGAGTGATACTGATGTTATTACTTCATAATGGAACAACCTAAGAAGAAGAAGTGGAAGAAGAAATAAAGATGAAAGAATTGGTAACGGTAATTACCTCTTCTTTGAAGCGCCTTTTGGAGACCTCCTCTTAGGGAACTAAAATTGGTCTTTGAGGAAGACCAGAACCTCTAGGATGTTTCTAGGGAAGTGAAGAAGATATTTTGGCAGAGGTTGGCCGAGCTTGAGTGCTCAAATTGGTGTGAGGAGGAAGGGGAGGAGGTGTCCTTTTATAAGGGAGGAGAGGGGCACCTTAGGAATATCTCAAAATATTATTTTATATTAAAGTCAAAATCGGTTTATAATGGTTCCAAAGGGTCTTATTTCGAAGCTAAAGTGGGGATGGGTCGAAATCCTATTAACCAATAAGATTTAGACAAGTTTAGGGTATTATTTTAACCTTATCAATTAGATTTAACTCTAAGTTAAATAATTTAACTTTTACCGTGTCTTTTTGTTTTCTTTCACTATATGGTTAATACACTTACTATAACATGCCAAACGAACCCCAAATTGTTTATTATTAAAATATATATCCTTATCTAAGTCATTTGGCCGAACCTTATATTTTTAGGAATAAAATAACAATTAATAATATAATATTTTATTTAAAAACTATTTTGTGTCAATTTTGACACTATTTGATATATGATTTTTGTGAAAGTCATAACAGAATTATATGTTCGAACCAAGTTGATTAAATAAACACTAATATATCATAGTAACCTAGAAAATTAGTGGAATTCATAAAAAGTCTTAAATTACATTCATTTGAGTATTTATAACATCAATTATGTTAATATTACCTTAAAAGGGTAATTACTGCATCATCGTTGTGTCATAAATAAATAAATTTATTTAAAGTCTAAAAATTATAAATAATATATCATTATGTAGGAAATCTTTTTAGCTTTCTAATGAATATTTATAGTCGAATTTATCTTATGTATAACCCCATATTAAAAATGTTTTAGTTATTAAACTTTGATTTTAACTATTTTAACTATTCATTAAATAATATAATATTAAATGTCATAATCTAATCCAAGTGGACTAAAATGGTCATATTATATTCATAAGGTTGTTTTTGGTCGAATTACACTTATCCAATAGAATTAGGACATGTGTTAGGGTAATAGTAATATCATATTTACCCTTAGTTACCCTATTTACTATTAACCGTGGTAAAAAAAAGTAAAAAATTACTATTCACCAAAAATTATTTTCATCTCATTGAACCACATTTTACTTACTGACATCAACCGTGTCTCTCGGATTTTTGAAATTCCATTCACAGAAGCGGTAAAATTAAGATTTATGAAGAAATTAATTTTTTTAACTACCACTTAGTAGTTTCACTATTCATCAAAAATTGATGTTTTTCCGAACAATGCCAAAATTTCATCCTAAGATATATTTCATATTCCGAATTCAAAAATGAAGTCTATTTTACCAAATTCACATCTTAGAATTTGCATTAATTAATTTTATAATTAAATCCCGCTGTTAAAACAAATAGCGTGTTTTTAAGAAATAATATCTATCAAAAGATTGACACTTGATTATGTCTGGTTTAAATGTGAAATTACATCCAATGACCAACATTGTATTAAATTGTAAAAATATATTCTAAATATACTTTAAAACCACTCAAATTAATAATTTATCACTATTAATTATTTCGATTAAAAAAGTTGTTTTTAATTATAATTTAGTAATTTTCACTATTCATCAAAATATGAAAGTTATCCGAAAAGTACCAAAATTTCACCTTAGGCTAAATTCGATACTCCGAATCCAAAAATGAAGTTCATTTTGAAAAATAAGATTTACAGAGTTTTAAAAAATGGTTATTACTATTCATAATGGCTAGTTTTAATAGCATATCGTTGTTTAGTGAAACTCGGTATTGCGTATTACACACGCTATCGAGGAAGGTCGTGATTGCGTGTAATGCAAGGCAAGTCAAGGATGCGTGTTGTGCAAGCTCCTTTTGGCGTAGCGTACAACACAAGACTTTAATAAAATTAAAAAGAATATTTTTTTATAAAATCTTGGGCTGTTACAATATCCTTTATTGAAATTTTTTAAAAGGATAATGTAAACAAACCTCTATTCTTTACCATTGTTTTTCACCTTATTATCTTTGTGAACTAGGTGTGGGGAATTCCCTTTAACAATAAAGTGGTCATTAGGAGCACCTAATGTTTGGGATAAAACAATATCCTCTTGATCTACAATGGAATTGTTAGTTCTATTGTATGATTCTACTATATTAACCAATTTCTATTTTATTTGGACCACCATTATCAATAAAAATTCCATTTAGATCACATAAACCCATATCCAGAATCCCTATATATAGAGAAATATCATGACCTTTATGGTGTATGACAGAGAAAAATAAAATTTATAAGTAATAAATGATATTTAGTAATAAGGAATCATAATTACTAAAAAAAATATTCCACGGAATTAGAATAGATAGATCATGATCAATAAATATTCTGGTCATCATCATATGATTTATACAAAACACATTGTCATTTATATAATGGAAACACTTGGATTGATTTCCAATTACTGTTATCATTGTGGGATTTTAAACAGTTTGATGTATAATGGGAATCCTCATCTATGTGGATTAAATTAATTTGTTTCAAGCATTGCACATTACAAAAAAAATTAATGTCAATGACATTTCTAGTTTCTTTGAATTCTACACACCATCAATAAATCCCCCTCTATATAATCATTTATTAATTTATTTATTTTAATGTTAATGTTATACCAAGGTTCCTCTAATACTAAGGAAGGAAAACATTTTCTAGAGTTATCATGGTATTTAGAAATTCAAATAAATGGTCAAATTTTAATAAATTTTTAAATAATAGTGTTAATATTAATTTTTTTAAACTCAAAAGATACAACATAATAAATAAGTAATAGAATGATTTTAGACCGATAATATTCTATGAATTTTATTTTGATCACTAAGGAAATAAGTATCACTAATATTGTTAATAAAATGTGGTCTTATATTCAAAATTTCATAGGTAGGGATCCAATAGAAGGATTTAATGCTGAGAATACAAAGGTATAGTCCCCTTAGTGGGGTGGAGGAACCACCTTCATTTTGAATGGAAACATAAAAATAATGATAATTAAAAAACCTATAGTAATTTTTTTAATAAGAAAAACCATCCTAAAAATATAAAAAACATTGATTCATATAATCTCTTATCCATGAGGTTTTAGAGAACCAAATATTCTACTCATTTATATCTCCATTAATTTATAAATAAACACATATTGACTCATATTATATATTTTACTAACCCTTCATGAGAATCTGGTTAAAGGGCCACTATATTTTTATTCCTTATTAAAACAAATTATGTTAGATACTCAAATTAATGAGTAATACATATTGATTATTCCTAATCAAAATAGATAAAATATAATGAAATTTATTACATTACTACGATCATTTCTTATCATAACCCACATCCAGTTTCATTTAAATATTCAACTTAGTTATATTATCAACAGTTTAAGATAATATATCTTTTTATATCATCCATCAAATCATTGAATTTACTAATTGAAAATGAATTGGCCATGAAACTGTTAATAATTTTACAGAAGTAACTACAATATAGATATAAAAATCAAATAAACCTTTGAATCATTTCTATACCACTCTATGTTCTCGTTTGAACACCCATAAATGATGAAATATATCCAATTTTGTAACTATACCATCACAAAATATATAAATTGGTCATTGAATGACATTATATATACATGGAATTCACATTTGAAAACATTTGAATAATTCATTAAGTTAATCAAGGATAAAAATGTCTATAATATTGTACCAAGAAGTGGGATTACATTTAATGAAAATTTGATTTTGGAAATGATCAAAAAATTGTAAATAATCTAAAAACATATTCAACCTATATCCACTAGAGTATTTAATGTTATTAGAAGAGATCAAGATACACTTGATCATTGAAAATTGTTATCCATGTTTTTCAATTCATTATTTTTATGTTGACTCTAATTCAAACTACCATGGGTTCCTCCCATACTAATTTAAACACATTATAAGAAAATTATAAATGACATCATAAAATTGCATAATTTTAATCCATAAATACTGACTAAACATTCTTATGGAAATGTTTGTTATGAAAATAAACACTTCTATCTACCCCAGAAGAATCATCACTCATAGAATATCATATTCTATAATATTTACTATTATTAAACTATATGATAAGAGGTTTCTATAGAAAGTGAATTCCTCCATTATGTATAGTTGATTGATGATTTAGGAAATTATACAATATCACGATTAACATTAAATAAATAGTTTTCCATTATTTTCCTCCAATTTGAGGTATGTGGTTTCCAACATCTCTTTCGCATCCAACTTAACCTATAGAAAGGAATATCTCATATTCTTGAAAGACAAAACATAGAGCTCCCTGATACTCTGTTTTAGTTTCTGATTCCCTAATAAGACTCTAGCATTAACTATGATAAAATAAATATTCTAGAGTTTAACTAATTAACACACAAAGCCTTCTAGTCCCTTTATAATCAGTTTTTTTCTATTTTGTGAAATTTTATTTAATTTTTGATTATTTTGTGAATCTTCTTATTAAATGAACAATATCTTATGTACTAAATTGATGTATACTAGATATCCTTAAAAAACTACCTTTTTACACTTGTTTATTACATGAAGAACTGTGGAAGAGTTCATGTGTGACATGGTTGTATTTTATTCACATGATGAACTATAGTAGAGGTCTTGGGACATAGAAAGTCTGTGTACTATTTTGTAAACCCGTATCCAGTTTGTGGATCAAAACTGTTATCTATATAGATTGAATGGTGGTACATGATCACAAAGTGGAGAATACTATGTTGCGGCTTGAGAGCAAACCACTTTATTTATATCCACTGTGATTTTAAATTTAGTTTTCTCAGTTTTTACCTATGCCTCTAAAAACATAATTTCACATTGATACTTTGTCATTTATTGTATATATAACAGTTTTGTCATAATAGGTTACATTCAAAAGTTGTGTCAATATATGATACAGCTACAGGTGAGAAATAATAAATCTTATTGGAAATCAGATGAATTGTCAGACTATTATAATTTCACTTCTTTCATTAACTACCCTGTTAAGTTTTAATTTGGGGAATATTTATATATAAATATTTTAACAAAAAAATTATTGGAACACAATTCACCCACATCTTGGGTGTCCTTCTCTGACCAACATTTTGAATCAAATGTAGTTCTTTTCAACTCTTAATTTTAAAAGTCACAATGTGTTTTCAAATCTTTTCAACTGTGATTTAGTTATGTTTTATAGATTTCAATATTTTGGTTACTTATAAATTATTACCAATTTAAAAATATATTCATTATTATGGAAAAAAAATTGAAGGTTCTTATACAAAAATACCTCCCTACATTAATGGAACAAACTATCCCCAATGGATGCTTAATATGAAAATGAATTTAGATGGTTTGTGATTTGATAATTGTCCAGTTATATAAGATCAATTGGAAACACCAGACTGCTAGGAATACCTGGAGTGATGCCACAACAACTACTTATAATAACAATTTCAAATAAATTAATGCTCTATTTTTTTACTATGAGATGAGGAATTTAGTAGAATATCTTCTTCTACATATTCTTTGAAATATGGAACACTGTAGGTATTTCACATGAAGGAACTTATAAAGATAATGAAATGATACTTAACACTTATTATATTATGTATCAAAACAAGAAATGTATGCTATATCCAGGGACCTATTTCCATGATTTTATATGTCTGTTGATATAGGTTTTTTATATCCACAATTTAATTAAACATCTTCATTTTTTTGCGATATGCATCAGGATCCCTTATCCTCCTCCCCCAATATGCAACCCTCTTCTATGAACCATCTACCTATCTTACAATGGATCCCTCCTCCCAATTCTTCCATCCATCACCCTCTCTCACCCTACCATTGAACTATCTCACTGTGACCCTCATATCCAAATCGTCGAACTCTCTCATATTGTTCAAAAAGGCCTCTTCACTGCGGTGTCCTCCCCCGACTCCCCCACCCAAATTTTCCACCCCATACTAACCCAAGATAGATACCCAACCTCCTCTTCTGGTGCGCCTCCAATGTGGCTACCCCACCTCCTAGGTATCATCTTCTTGCTCATTCATTCATACCTCCAAATTACTCACCGAAGGTATTTTGGGTTTTAAACCAAAAAACTTCACACATTTGTATTTTCTACAAGGGTTTAACTTTATATGTTTATGGTATTTCATGTGGTTTTAAATGTAAACTGATGGATAAAAAAATAGATACATTTGTGTCATTCAAATAAGGTGATTTTGGGGGTTAGGGTGGAATACTTATCACAAGATGTCCAGATGTGATTTCTTGCATATTTTTTTTACTATTTTTTATTTTTCATGCATGATCATATGAAATATTATGATGTATATGAGGAACCCAAATAGATTTCCCATAATAATATGTATTTCTTATACCTTGTATGGGAACGATGGTGTGGGTATATGATTTATGATATTATTTATGGTAACATTCCATAGAGGAGACCTAGTAAGAGGTGATAGATGATTATTGGGAGACTAGACAAGGGAGACATTTGTTTTTTGGTCATATCTCCAATAGTTGTTTGTTTTATTTTGTCTATTTTGTACTCGATAAACCAAGTTTGTGGTCTTCTTGATGTATTTATGTATATTTTGATATGAGCCCATTTTTTTCATGAATTAAATATGTATTTTTATTATTATTGGTTTACTGCAATAGTAATTCAATGAACATTATATAATTTTTCATGTACATTATGTTATTTATATATTATTGTATGTGTGATGATACTGAGATTATAATCACACCATGATGATTATGTAATCTCACAAATAGTTCAAATTTTCTTCAATATAGGGAGATACACCAGAGGTATTATAGCATCTTTGACGTGACCGTAGTTTGGAGAAGATCATCCCAAGTATTTAAAAAAGGCAATCAACACATTTTTTTGGATGTTTCACTCATTTGGGGATTTCTTGGATAAATTTTTTATTGGTTGTATATTAGGATGTACACTGATTGAATGAATCATGAATACCTGTATGGTAATATACCAAGTCACTAAGGGTGCAGTTTTGCATTATAGATTCACACTGTTATCATTGATATATTTATTCAAGTATAATTTTTGGGATTAGATTCTTATTTTTAGTCTAACTCTTATTATAGGGTGGAAATAAAACATTATTTCATTACTCGTACTAGAAATATAGGGATTTTCAACAAGTTCATGGCTACTTGTCTATGAAATATGTTTAAAAAAGAACCTGTGATTAGAATGTGGTATTGAGAAAGTAATATTTTTTGTCATGTTTTTGGAAAATTAAATTTCAATTGGTTTTGATTAATTGAATCATAAATAATATATGAATTGATTCTTTCTAGAATAACCAATTAGTTTGATGTATGAAGGGCATGGTTTGGGTATGTTGTGGATTTGTATTTAGGGGTTTGGTTTAGTGGAAATACCTCTTATTGGTAGATCGTGTTGGTGATTTTCTAGATATTTTGATGTAAAACTCTTGATATAGGAAATTTTGGTGATTTTTTAGATAACCTGATTGTGTATTTTAATTCAGAAGTTTCTTGTTTGATCATTTAAGGGCGTGGACGGTTTTTTATAATCATTGATAAATGTGTGGGGTATGGTTATTATGCATGGTGTGTAAAAGAGTAACCCTTATATTATTATGATAAACTTTTGGGTCCAGTGTTTTGGAAATGATAATTTTTTATGACATAATGATTAAAAGGTAGTTTCATTATTTTTTGTTAATAATACATGATTAAGATTGTGGTGTTATGGGCTTCTAATTAGTAATGTTGTTATTACCAGATGATTTTGAGTTAAAAATCATAAAAAAACAATCCTATTAGGTTGGAATTGTGTTTTGATGGAAAATATATTAAACTTATTGTTTCCCTCAAAATGTGTTAAAACTAACTATATCCATTGACCAAAGCCTTTGAAAATGAAAAGAAATGGTTTTCTATGTTATCCATGGAATCCAAAAGTAGCAGTTTCTAATTTTCAATAGTGACATGGTATCAGAGGATGTTTAGAGTATGTTAAAGAATTTCTTCCCCTATTTGAATGGATTGGAACACTAGAGGATATATGGGTGAAACTAGAAGTTTATCATTTCAATGGACATGAATCAGAACAGAAAAGTACATTTGATCATAAAATATGGAAAGAGGAGGTTTTATGGATCGAGTTTCGTTCCATCTTCTATGAGAGGCTATGGTAGATTTTTAGAATAAAATAATGTTTTCAGAATTCATGGAGCTATATCATTATTGGAATTAGTAATGAAGTATGAACCTTTTTTGAAATGTTTATTCATTACATTCAATCATTCAAATAAAGTTTATTCATAAAGGAATTCAAATTTTAAATGGTCTTATTTACTAATTATGGGTATGAGTAGATTCCTTTTATCTGGACACCTACTAGTAAATATTCAAGAATGAATGAGCTATCAATTTAGATACATCTATTTTATAGGATGCTGCATGGAGAAGGATGGAAACCAAGTAAGAATGAATGATGGTTTGTGATCCTATGTATGAAGGTGATAATGTAAATTGAATTAATAATATATCATATCTATATTTGAAAAATAAATGAACCCTATTCTATTAATTATGTACAAAAAATGTTCATTCATTACATTAGTATTGGGATGGGAAAAATGGGTTTCATGTAGGTGTCAAGATGTGGGTTTCGATATAGATTATTCTATTGGGATAATCCATCCAAGGTGAAGGAGATTTTAGTACCATACTTTTTGAGGTATTCCTTATGTTATTTTTTTCTATAATTTTGATTTATCTATCTAATAACTTTTAATGTATTATTTTTGTAGGATATAATGCATCTTTGAAATATTATAGTTATTAAATGAATAATTTTTTTAGATTATTGGTCTAGGATCTTATATAATTATCATAATGTAATATGAGGGACTAGACATGTGTATGTAGGATTGATGATGGTATCAATAATACTATAATAGGGAGATTCATACTCGTCATTCTTGAGTGAAATCCATATCATTTGACGGTGATCATTATAAAGGTTGTGAAATGAATGAAATTGGATAGTAAATGGATGAATTTCGTGTCAGGATAAGGATGTTGGATGAACTATATTTGGTTCAAGACTATACAAAAATTAATGATATAATTATACTTGTTGGTATAGTATGTTTTTCTAGTTAATTATTTTGATTTTTTATTGTTAAATAGGATATTTAGAGATTTTTTATTTCTATGATGTCATTCTGATAAATGTGTTGGGTTATGAATCAATATTTAATATTTTTGTGTACTTATTCATGACAATTCCAGTGTGGAGTTTGAAAGAGATTCTAAAAAGGGTACACTAAATGCTATTGAATGTGTATGAAAATGGGAAACCAAGTTGTCAAAATTGTTGAGAATTTGTGACATACACCTCATTACAATAATAGTTGTTGAATGATAAAAGTAATGAAACAATTATCGCATGCTTGAAAATATTTTCTACAAATAAGAAATGTACAATCAAAAAAAGGAAGATAATGCACCAAAATATTGTCTAGTCATATTAGATAACTATTTTGAAAAATTCTAGTGGATTGAGTAAAAAAAAATAAAGAAGATTATCTACTTACAAAATTGATAAACCAATATTAAATAAGAATAAAAGTGAATTCTCGAAGAAGAACATGCTAAAAATGTGTTTTAAATATAGAAAATTAATAATTATATAGACATGAAGAGTTTTAGGTATTTTATACATTCGAGGAATATATTTTATATGTTATGAACAACATTTAATCCCTATTTCTCGCTTTTAAATGCTGATGTATGTTTACTTTATTCTCATATTTTGGAGATTTTTTATTTTTCAATATGCAATATAATGTGATGTTTGAATAAATAAAGATCATTATTATTGATCATGTTATTTACCATTGTGATGTACAAATCAATATGAATATTATATGTTAATTGTTTGTTAGGGATTCATGTATCATTTATCATACACATTTGACACACAAATCACAAATTTATAAGAATTCATTATATCTCATTTCATTTCCCACTATTTTCTTATAGGTGGATTTGTATGATGAGGCTGGTTTTGTCCAACACCATCGAAGATTGTGAGTTCAACATCATATTTGGTTAAGGTTTATTTCGTTTTTATTCTTTGGACCAATTTTAATTAGGGTTTATTGATTTCGGGGTTCCTTATATTTTTTTAGTGTGTTTTGTATTTCATTGAGGTTGATTCGAGTCACCATTGATGACAGTTTACATGTGTATTCATAGGTTGGAATATTCAAATATAAGATCCCCTTTATATATATTCACTCATGGTAGTATGAATATATATATTGTGTCTTGGTTTACTTATATATAGATATGAAAAATGCATAAAATTGTAAGTGTAAAGGTGTATATGCATGTATAAACATATATCTAAGGACCCCATTGTGGATATTTGTTCAGGAAAATATGTACATAGGGTCTAGGTGTCCTTATATATATGTGAAGTTTCATATGCGTTCAAGACAAAAAAGTATTTTTGTGTTGTCTTCATCGAATGCAACACGTCTTGAGGTTGAGTTAGGTTCCCTATGACAAAACCATTTATTTCAATTCTATAATTTCCTGATTGTTTTAGTAACTTGTTTACATAATTTATTTAATTTTTTAAAAAATGGTTTTCTTAAAACCATAGTACTTTTCAAAGAAGATAATGTATAAAACTCTTGAAATTATTTAAATAACTTGTTCAAAAAGGATAACAAATGAAAATAGTTTCTAGATACTAGAACAATATTTCTAAAAAACATACATTGATCATCCATAGAGGCATTCATGATCTCATTAAACATACCATTAAATTCTGTATTAAATACCTCAACATAATATAGGGATCTATTAGTTCCTATACCAAGCTTCCATACATCTTCTCTATACAATGGAAATCTTCCATTGTATTCCTCTTGAAATATTTTATAAGGAATGGTGTGAACATATCACACTACAGGGACTAAATCTTTAAGGATACATAATTCAATTTCGAGCCACACCTTCCCAACTAACTATCTTCAAGGAATTTGATTTGGTATCATAGAAGAATCCAATGGTCTTCAAAAAAATTGTAGATAGGGTATTACTCTAATGGATTCTCACTGCCCCTCCCTCATTAAAATCAAATTACTTCTTCATTAAAACATGTTAGATCAGTGTACTATATGGATATTAATTAAGATTAACATTCCCTTTGTAGTAGTGATCCATGAAACAAATCATTTACCTTAGTGCTTGAACGTCATATTATTAATCAGAATGTATAACACATACATGTCCTAAAAATGAACTTTTTCTATATCTCATACTCATTAGGCTATCCTAGTTTGAAAAAACATGAAGAGAACCTTTCATTTAGGTTCTAAGTCCATCATTGGTGTGTTGGGTTCTTTTGTAATGGCATGGGAGGGTACCCTCTTTTTATGAAAATAGTTTTTTTAACCAAACCACCCTTTAAGCATTGTTAGACATTTAAGATGGAATTTCCCAACTAGGAAAGTGTTGTAATGACCATGTCACCACTAAGTGAATAACATGATTTGTATGTAATGTCTTGTCATGGTGGAAAGCATATCCTTAAGTGTTAAAATTTAAAGGACACTGTTAGAATATAATTACTAGTTATACTTGTATTAAGTTACATGTATATGAGTGTTTTTATATGCTTTTCCTTTGATTAAGGGTTTTAAGGGGAATGTTCATGGGGTGGGTAGGGAGTGTGTGGTGGGGAAGGGGGTTGGTAGGGGGGTATTCAGGGGAGTGGGAGGGGGCAGGGGGCATGGGCATGGGTTGTGCTGGGGGTAGGGGGAGTGGGGTGTGCATGGGGTGTATGGGGGTGGGCATGGGGTGTGTAGGGGGTGGGTAGTGGGGTTTTTGGGAGTGGTAGGTGTCAAGGGGTGTGAATAAGAAGGAGGAAGGGGTAGGGGGTGTGCATGAAAAGTGTGAAATGTCTATTCCCAAATTTTAGGCATAAAAATGACATTGTGTCTGTATAACATATTATAAAAATAATCACTTGATGTGTTATAAATATGTTTTGAAATATTCATTTCCATCCCTCGGTCACACCCACTTCATTTTTGATACTATATTTTGTAGTTCCAAATTAGAATATAGTGATGAAATCTACTATTTCGTCACTCAATATGATACATATACCACCATTTATATCATCTAGTTCTAACCAATACCAAAGCCACTAGTTATTCAATACTAAGTGTTTCCACTTCTCAAAAGGTTTTTATTTCCCCATAACAAATCCACTTTGTACTAGAGTGGCATTCTTCATTCACCACCCAATGCTTGTAGCAGTTTATAAGGATCCTAAGATAAAACCATGAGATTTATATTTTTATTCTCTACTCTCCATGTTTTTTGGTTGAGAAATTTTTTTTATAGTTTTTTAATAGATTTCACATACATAAATCATGAAATAAAATACATGATTGTAACTATTGAAATGTAATGCATCATGGAAACTATTTTTTGACCAACAATTATATCAATATTGTTATGTACATTAAAAGATAATATGTATCATATAAATGTAGGATATGACCAATTCAATTAGTGGATAGAAAAGAATATTAAATTCTGCATTTCTAATAGAGACACATCATCAGCCCCAACAAACACTCATATAGTAGGAAAACTACATTCAAATACCATTTATAATAATTTATTAGCTGTTATTAGACACTAACCTACCCTCAGTGCAACACCATGCCACACTATTATCTAAATCTACAACCTAATACCATATTCCCATCATCACCACTCCATTTAAATTAAAACTTTTTTTCAAGGTGGAAAGACTAAATAATTCAAATATAAATACCACATTTTCATAGATTATAAATTTCTTGATATAGTTCCATCGTCCACTTTAGAACATCATAATAACTGACCTCCTCCATTGATTTTTGTGATGATATTTCAACAATATGGTATTCCTCTTCACATTTAATTTCATGATTGAAGAAAAAAGTACTCAATGAGAATATGAATTTAATGAAATATTTTGTTTGTTATACCTATTGAATCCTAACATTGGAATGTTGGTTCTTAATCAAAAATTATAGAGGGTCTCTTATCTTCATATTATTTACTTCTTCCTTAACTAGCTTTTAAAACATTAACCAATTCCTTAATAAAGCCACATTTGGATTTCATTTCAAATTTCCCCTCAATATCCGAACTAGTCCCACAACCAAAAATTCATTTCTAGTAGTGTTTTAATGGGAAAATCAAATGAAAACATACAATTCAATCATATTTTATATCTAAAATAGAGAAAAGTACTAGAAACATTAGGAGATATTACACCTATAATTCCTCGAGAAACCATAAAATCAATGTTTAAATTGTACATTTTCCCCATCATTACTTGTATATCCATTCCAAAATTTGTCAACTTATAGGAATCTAAAGTGATCTTTCTATAATATTTCTCTTATTTTAATCTCAGAGTGATTTATCTCCAAAACAATTAGATATTTCCAATATGTATACACCATGTTATTTTTTCAAATATAATTCTCAATCATGAATATTATATATGGTATTTTTTATATTTCTTGTTGGCTTTGTGGTTTTGTATGGTGGTTTCCCAAATCTAAAAAACTATACTTGCTTACTCTTAATCACTTCCCTTAATATACTTATGTTAAAAAAGGATATTCACATTCTTTTATTTATTTTTTAAATCACCACTAAAATCAAAAACATCTATATCTATATTTTCAAACTAGTTACTAACAAACCACTAAACCTCCAATGTAATCATATTAGCCAATGAAATATGCAATTGGTCTTTAAATTCTATTGGAACCAATAGAAAGAAACATATACATATTTACATAGATATTTAAAAGATTTTGGAACCTACTTAAAAACTATAGTAAAATGAAAATACCCTTATTCCATGTAAAGTAATACTTAAATATCATGAAATTCTTTTCAATGCATTGGCCTTGATCCCCTATACATTCCCTTCAGTCCATCGCCTTTTTATTCCTAACATACTACAATTTAAATAACCTTAATGAATCATTTTTAGATTTATGTCCCTCTATGAATCCTTCCACCACATTAATATATTTAAATACATATATATTTTCTATAGGATTTCTCTTTAACTAAATAGGTTTCATAAATTCAATTGTCAGTCATTGGAATGGAAAATCCACATGAGCCTGTTGCAATTTCATACTTGAAATGAAAGTCTCTTGTGCCCCAAAAAACATATAAATAATCCAATATTTTCATCATTACAAGAAAAAATAGAAGTAACCTGCATTGATGTAGCTATATTCAATTAATCATGCTCCACTTTTTTTATCTCGGACTGTAGTGTCTAAGAGAAAGATAGATCTTTGTGACACGTCCACCCAGTTGGATCATGTTCTATTTCAAACACCTCTTTCACCTCCTTTCACTGCATAGGAATAGGATCTATATCTTCAATAGCACCAATAGTTTAAGTATACTTAATTATTTTATGTTATTAATTTTATTGAGTAGTCATAGCTTCTAATTATTCCCCCACCACACCTCCAAATCTATTAATCGACACTACATTTAAGTGAATCTAGCTAGCCACATTACTTTTCAGTTCAAAAAAGAAATAAAAACCCCCAAGGCATTCCATGAATAATTAATTCTTCCATCATAAAATTCATCATTTCCATTGTTTTTGGTTTGAGAAATTTTCATCTATTCTTCTAATCAAGTGTAACCACACACCAGAATCCATTTTTGAATGGATTTTTTTTTTGATTTCATCTGTTGTGTGAGTGGATAACTACTCCAACTATTATGGCCATTTTTTCACTATTAATTATCATAAAACACTACATGGATGAGATCTTGAATCAACTAGGGGTAGGGGGTATTTCTAGGTGGAAGAGATTCAATCTAGGAGGGGGGGGATGAAGTGGGGTTGTCCCACAGGGCTTTTGCAAGGGGGTCTAGTAGAGGTGGTGCAAGGTGGGTTGTAAGGGTGTGTGTGTAAGGGGATAGTGGTGCACATTTTGGGAGACCAGTATGGGTGGTGCAAGGAGGGTCTAGTAGGGGTGGTGTACAGGGTGGTGCAAGGGGCTATGTAAGGAGTGTGTGTGCCAATGGGATAGGGGTGTGCATGGTGGGGTGGGGGTGGTATGCAAGGGATGTTTATGGGGTGTTGAAAGGGGTGATGTGCAATAGGGAGAGGGTGATAAGGGTTGTGAGGGGGGTTTTCTAGCGGGGTTGTTCAAGTGGTGTCCAATAGGGGGGGTGTAAGGGGTGTCCATTAAGGGTGTGTGTGGATGGGGATAAGGCAATGCAAGGGGGGTTGTGCAGGTGGGGTGCAAGAGGGGCTGTGTAGGGGTGGGGGTGCATGAGGAATTGGTGTAGGGGGTGTCTGTCAATGGGGGCTACTGTCTAGGGGGTGTTTGTCTGGGGGGATACTGTTATGGGGGTGTCTATCCGAGGGTGGGGGTTAGGGGGCTGCTATCTAGGGGGGGCTCTGGGGGGGGGGGGTTCTATCTATGGGGGTGGGAGTGCTGTCTATGGGGGATTCTATTCGGGGGTGGGGAAGTCTGTATATGGGGGTGGGGTGGAAGGGGGTTTCATGCAGGGCTAGTGCAAGGGGGTCATGTAGGGGGTAAAGGGGTGTGCAGTGGGGGTGTGACGGTTTAAAAGGGGATCATGGGTGCAAGGGGGTGTGCATGGGGTGTACCAGATGTGTTAGGGGGCTGGTGTGGTGGGGGTGTCTAGGGGTGTTTTCCTAGAGGGGGTGGGGGGGGTCTGTCTGTCCATGGGGTTTACAGGAGGTGGGGTTGATCAGGAGGGTGGTGTTTGTCCTGGGGTGTGGGGAAGGGGGGGTCTATCCCGGTGGTGACCAGAAGGGGGTGGGTGGTGTCCAGTATGGGAGTTTCAAGGTGTGTGCAAGAGTTAAAGGGGGTGTGTTCAAGGGGATAGGGTGGGGGTCAATACAGGGGGTGGGGAGGAGGGTTTTATGTCCATGGGGTGTAGGGGGTATGCAGGGCGAGTGCAGGGGGTGCAGGGGGTGTGCTTGGATGCTCTAGAAGGGGGGCATGGGGTTTATAGTGGGGGTGTGCTGGTCTCCTGGGGGACCAGGGGGTGCAAGGTGGTGTTCATGAGGGTGAAAGAGATGTGTAAGGGGGTGCAAGGGTGGTTGTGTAGGGGGTGGGGTGGGTTGTGGTCTCGGGTGTGTTTTTCTAGAATAGGGGAGGGGGTATATCCAGTGGGGTGTCCAGAAGTTGGGGGGGTGTCCAGGAGGGGGTCTCTAACATGGGGGGAGGGGAATGATGTCCATGGGGTTTCTGTCAAGGGGGAGGGGGTCTATTTAGGGGGTGTTTAAGAGGGGGTCGTGCTATGGGGGTGTCTAGTAGGGGTGGTTCAAGGGGTGTGCAGGTGTGCAAGTGGGTGGGTGCAAGGGGATAGGGGGTTTATAAGGGAGGTGAAAGGGGGGCTATACAGGTGGTGCATGGGGGAAGGGGGTGCAAGTGGTCGACACCAGATGAACAGTGCTGGTTTTTTAAAAATTGTGAAGGACTATAGCCACTGTTTAAAACTTTGGATATAGGTCTATAGACATTGTCCAAAACCATCGACAGAGACATATATCCCTGTTTGGGAACCATGGATATATATTATGAGTGATTTTATCATGTGCCACAATTTTTAAACTGTGACTATAGGGTTTACCCTATATACATACTAATACTAGCCACAATTGGGTAAACCAGGGATATAACCTAATGCCAATATTTTTGGGCCTATAGCCAAAGCTTAAACCTTTTGATACAAAATTATTTTATAGTACTAAATGAAAATTTTACAATGAAACCTAATGAGACAAATTCATACATGTATCTCCGATTTAATAAAATTGTAAACACTATGATCTCTCTTAGAATAGATGTTACAACCAATAAGTAAATCAAAAGAATAATTAGATTCTAACAAGATATATAGATATGGGATTTTGTACCAATAAAAAAATTTGTGACTGAAAAAGAATGCCAGTAAATGATCTAATATGTAAGTTGATGATGTAAGAAGAAGAACTAAAAGTAAACAATGAAGATGATGACAAAACTGAAATAAAATATATTGCTTCCAAATCAACTTCATCCAAGAAGAATGACCAATATCAAGATGAAACTGAATGTTCAAGTTATCAACAATCTTCAATAGATAGTGATAATGACATGGCTCAAATAGCCATAAGGATTATAAAAATTTATAGAAAGAATAAATTCTTTATAAATCTGAAGTAAAAAAAGGAATTTATGAACATATGGACCATTGGAAAAATATTGGAAAAGTGATGATACCTCAATTGAGATAATCTTTTACGAGTGAAAAAATAAAGGGACATGTAAAATCATATTGTCCCAAGATAATGTACAAGAATATGTCTGATGATAGGGATAGAACGTACAAAAAGGACATTAATGAAACTTGGAGTGCTTCTTGAGGGAACATCATGTGACTCTAATTCCTCTGATGAAGAAAAGACTAATAGGGTATATGTGTGTTTTATGACAAACACATATGAGGTAACACTAAACACTCCTTAACATAATGATCACTATCATAGAAATGAAAGAGATTATTTAAATATGACATGTGAAGAAATGTTTGAATATTTAAAAATGCTAGGAGACACTTGTAAAGAACTAAATGAAAAATAAAAATATTTAATGAAATATCATTCTTTGACTACCACTGTTAAATATGATCATTCTATATAAAATGGGAAAAATTCTCGACAACTTAAAGAAAACAATGATCCTAAATTCTCTTACAAGGAATTGAAAAAGGATTTAGGAAGGGATACAAATTATAATGAAATATTAGTTAAATTTATTTCTAAAAAAGTAGTTCTGAAATATAATACTTGAATATGATACCAACCATGAAATGGGAATATAAATAAAACTCATTTTTAATCAATATCTAGAAAATCTAGTATCATGCCTTGTTCTAGAATATTTTCTGCAAGTTCCAGCTATGAAAGAACTTCTCCAATTTCAAGATTTTCTTGACCAAATAATGTATATTTTTCAAATACATTACTTTATACTTATAGTAAACCAATGAACAATATTTTTCTTCATAGAGCTCTTATTATTATTGTTATTAGACCCAATAATCTAGGTACCGAAATATTTTCTTATCTGATCTATTTTTGTATGATATCTATTTGAATAGATCTCATAAAATATTCAAGTACATGAATAGTGGTCGTTTATGACACATGATAGAATATTACTCATGATTCAAGAACATGATAAAAATAGATTGTGGGCATGTCACTTATGGAGAAAATACATATGGAAAAATAATTGTCCTTGGCCAGATTTGAAACTATATATCAGTTTTAATTTCCAAAGTAAATTTTGTTGATGGATTGAAATATAACCTAATTAGTATCTCTCAGCTATGTGATGATGGTGTTGATGTTAAATTTGATAATGATGCATTTAATATTTTTAATACTAAAAAATGAGTTAGAATTCACTACTTTATGAAATTATATTGTTTATATTGTTAACATAAATTCATTGATTTCTAATAATATTTCTTTATTAAATGATTTTCCTAAACAGTCGTGGCTGTGGAATAGGTTACAAAGGAACTGAAATATACACTCACATAGAAAGCTTACTAGAAATGGATTATTTATAGATCTACCCAAACATGTGTTTCCAAATAAAAAAGCTTGTAGTCCTTTTCAAAAAGGCAAAAAAAAAAGAAAAAATCGTTCAAAACAAATAAAGAATCATCAACTTCTCATCGAATTTAATTTCTTCACATGGACATGTTTGAACCATTTAGAGTTTTATGTCTACGTGGGATGGACAATGTATAAGTTCCATATATGACTAATCTAGATATACATGGACCTTCTTCTTAGCTCACAAAAGTGATGATTTCTCTCATATCACCATGTATTCAGGAACGTTAGAAAATCAAAGTCGTCATAAAATTAAAACCCTAAAAAGTGAAAACAAATTTGAGTTTTTGATCCAGAGTTTGAATATTTTTTCTCACAAAATTTTTATGGTCATATCTTCTCTACTCTTAAGACACCCCAATAAAATGTAGTATAATGAAGAAATAGTATTCTAATAGGAATCTTTTATAGTCATATATTCTCTACTCTTAAGAAACCCTCTCACTTATGGCATCCAAGATTTGATGTTTCCATTTCAATTCCCGCTCCTCCTTAGCATCGATTGAGAAGAATTCATCAGCCACAATCTGGGCCCACTCCACGTCAGTCCGGATGATGATCATTTCATCAGAGGATTGCTTCATGCCCTCTTCGGCCTCTGCCAGCTGAGCCTTAAATCAAAATATTATCTCAGATTGCGCATTGAGTGAGGTTGAGTGCTCATTCTCCCGACTCTACATCCGCTGGACCTCATCTTCAGCCTTGTGAAGCCTTTATATGTTCACCGCTTTCCTCTGCTTCCAACCCACACTAAGGCCGTGTTCATACTCCCAAATCTTCGTTTCCATAAGATCTCGGACGAGCATGTGAGGACTCTGGGCATCCACTCCCCCAACACACAATTCATACTGCCGCAAGAGAAGTATATCCATCTCATTCAGCCATAGTGCTTGAGGGGTGTCATTAATGAAGCGATTGATCATCATCCATGATTGGCGAAAAACTGTTATGCGGTCTTATTCATCCGAGGCTGTCTCATCCTAGATAGCATAGTTGGCTAGATCGTATGCGGGGAACTCCCTTATAAAATCATCACCAGGGCCTGCGTCTGGCATTTGATTTAGGACGGTGAGAACCATGTTATCCGGTTGATCCTCATCATCGAATCCCTCATCAATAATCTCAGGCCTGGACATGCTAACGGTCCCACCAGTGATTGGTAGCGTCGCGGTTTGGTCGGTGTAGATATCCTCCTCCATAATCACCGTCAATTCTATGGGAAAGACACTACCAGAAGCCTTAACAAACCTCGCCTAAGAGACCCACACCATTTGAAGAACTGTGTGTACTAAAAAGGGGTTTAGGCATTAGTTGATAGGGTCAATTGGCGATGTCCATAAACATGGTAGATGAAACATACATAGATTAAATTATTGGTCTTATTCATGGGTTGATGCCATTGGGACCCAAGGGCGTGGCCCCCCATATATTACCAGATGATCTGAATGCTCCGGAGGTGTCACCTTAGGTGTCTTGGCCCCACTAGACATAGTAATTGATATAGCCACAGGTGTGGATCCCGAAGGCCCCGCATCTGCATCCACTGAGGAATGAGAATGAGTTCTGTGAATTAGGATCTCCTGCATAGTTTAAACGTTAAAAGAGGTTCCAAAGAAGTCTGAAAACAGATCCTGGAGAGTGGATTTAGGATTTTACCTCAAGTGCCTTGGTAGATTCTTCAATCACTGAGCCTTGATCTACAACTTCAACCTCCTCCAACGGGCTCCCTCTACCGGCCTCATCCCCCCAGGGGGGGCTCATCTGATTCTTCTGTTAGAGGGAAGCTCTCTCTCAGTTAAGTGGATGACACTTGTGGTGGGACCATATGATCCATAATCACCTTGAAGTAGTCATTCATTGGACGTTGGGCACCATGGGAATGAAAAATGTCTTCATGCTCTGCCAGATATTGCTCTGCCTCTACCAGGGACACCACAAAGTCGTCCCTAATAGGGATTATCCCCGACAAGTCAATACCGAGACAGTTTAGGTGTTGCAACATCTCGAGAGGGGTGAGAAACTATCTATGAACTTCCCAGATATCCCTGGCCTCCGGGAACACAACATCCTCCAGCTTGTCTATGTGATTCAACCGCTTCCCTGGAGCCTGAGTGGATATCCTGCAGAATCCCCTCGGGGGGCCCCCTTCTGGGTAAATTTTCACTTCTGTGGCCACTAGGTCCACAGACGATTCCTCCTCCTCAACCGGTGTGGGCCTCATCGTAGAGGAAGACCCACCACCACATGATTTACCTACCGTCCTCCAGCTCCAACCATGAGGTTGGGGAGGTCCACCATTACCGGATCAGATAGTCGGCTACTTTATCATTTCACCCGAGTAGACAGCCTCCCAACATTGGGCATACACCATGAACAACCCAAAGGCAGCGATGGTGGAGGCAACTCATTACTCATCCTTCCATACTCGTGAGTGAACATGTGACACATATGTATCATCACACATGGATTCTCTTCATGGAGCACCCCTAGGTAAACCTGGGGGGCCAGTCGCTGCATGCACCGAAATTGCCTGGAAAATCAACACGGGGTGTATGGCTCGCAGAGCAGCTCACAGTCCACCCTCGCCATTAGGACTCCACCTTGAAAGGCCTGAAGATAGGACCAGTGATTATATGACCCTCGAACATCATCCGTGAAGGCCCCCATCAGCAGTGAGAACAGATGTATTTTTAACTATTCTACCTTCCAAACTCGATTTAATACATAGGGTAGGGTCATCTTAGATGAAAAGCTCCCCACGACTTTCAAGATGGATGGGAGAAAGTCAGATCCTAGAAGATAATTAGGGTTTGGGTATTCATAAACCCCCCTAATGTGTGTCTCTATCCTCCTGTATAGGATATGGAATGACCCACATATCCTTTGTGGCCTCTTCCGATCATTGATGTTCCAAAGCATTTTGTACATCTTGGGAAACATCAGAATTATGAGATTCACCTAGCATTAAGATGCTATCATGGAGTCCATGATGAATGTGCTTGGTCGCAGACCTGCGTTTGTGTCCCACACCAGAAATATCCAGTCGTAGATAAGAGCCATGATGAATGCCATGAGCCTGACTATCGGCCGCTGCTTGGTGTTGATGCTGATCTCCCAGGTATTCCACTGGTTGTTCTCTAAGAGGCACCAGTATGAGTGCTCTTTTCCTCATTGAGTTCCCTTTTGGAACGTTCGAGGCCTCACCGAGAACCGTCTATTTTCTGGGAAGTTCAGAAAATTTCTTGAACCACCTTTTGAAGTAGACATATCTCACCACTTCCTTGTCCTCTCCTAGCACTAGTCTCATAAATGCCATCACCAGTGGAAAAATCTACTCCATATCCTTCCACACAACCATAGTAAGGAGGAATTCATCGTACATCGCTCCTAGTATCGGGACCCCTGAGATCTGATACACATCTCATAAGCTGATGCCAACCTTTCAATGATTTTGGTGGAAAGTATTGGTCCCCAATGACCATCGATGTTATAGTTCTGGCATCAGCTACTTTGGCTGGCAGATGTGAAATTGGGAGGCCCAAGTAGCCTCATACAGGTTATCTCTCCTTAGATCTGCCCCAAATTCTTCACAAAAGGTTCTTTACCAGTAGGTCGAGGCCCATTCGTCTGTGAAGTTGCCACCATGGCGTAGGTCCCACTCATCAGACCATCGCTTCTTCGGATTCCTATGAACCACCTTTAGAATTTTTTTTACAGAGGGGATGTCTCTACCTAAAATTATTTCCTATAAATGTCATTTAGATGATTTTATAAAAAATCAGCGGTAACGGGTGTAAAGTTCTCCTGAGAATGGCCGTTAGCTGCCCTGATCCATTGGGGCTGGCACGATGTGCTCATGAACTAGTATGCCAGCTCTTCCCTACTTACTTCGGGAATGAAGATGTCATACCTCAGTCCAAATCCATACAAAGGTAGCCTCTTGCATAATGGGTAGTCCCATTGGCTTTTATGAAAATTGTTACACCGTCAAATCATGATCATAGTGGCTCTGCACCAACTCCCTCATACCCAATCTGTTCACCATCTCTTCCCTTCCGGCAGCATCCACAAGGACCCCCTAAAGACCATTTAGTGAGCCATCATGTCCTTAAACTTAGGATAAATTTTGAACTGGATCATGAATCTCGATTTCAAAGATCAATCGCGGTGACCGCTCATAGAGCTCGATTTGGATAGTGGAATCGCATAGCCTTGCACTGACCCTTAGACGCAAGTCACAGAATGCACCAACGCGAAGTAGAAGATTCACTATGCGCCATGATGCAAAATCCTGATTCGCAGAGAGCGATCGTGGAGTACACAGAGATTCGTAAATTGAGAGTGCCAAAATTTGGAATCACGCAGGAAAGAAAAGGAGAAAAGAGAAGTCAGCCCCACTATTTATACGCAAAGACCCTGGGTGCTTCGCGGCGCATCCAGCCACGGTGGACTTCACGGCACGCCCAGTCCGCGAATCATTGTTCCTCTTCGCAAGACTACTTTGTGGGCCTCGTACGTGAACCTCCATCGCAAGGCCACCTCGCCGGTAGCCAAGGAATTTTGGCAATGGACCCCAGACTTGTAATCTCATTTTCACCTTGACTCCCAGTCTGAGATGGGGGAGGAATTTTTTGACACCAAAATTGGAGGTGTACAGGACATCCTGAAAGTATTGGGTTTGTCTCGCGAAGATGGATCATGAAGCCCTCAGATCCTGTTTCACGGTGCCCAAGGCCTCCTTCGCGACCTGCCGTGTAGCAATGAGGCAGGACAGCTCTGTGACCCCCTATGACCATTGCGACCCACCGAAAAGAAGCAAGGCGGGACTACTCCGTGAGCCCCTTTGACATTCGCGGTCTGCTTCAAAGCACAGAGGCGGGATAGCTCCGTGACCCCCTATGACCTTCATGACCCATCGCGAAGAAGTAAGGCAGGACCGCTCCGCGATCCCCCAATGACGTTCGCGACCTGCCATGATGCATCGAGTTGGGACCGCTCCGCGATCCCCTTTGATGTTCGTGACCCGCCAGAAGGAATGTTTCATCTTTTCTCCGAGAAAGCCGTACTTCGCAAAACCTCTTGCCTATAAATACTAGGCTCCCCTCGAGCCCGACGGACCGGTCCTCTAACCTTTCACCTTCCTAGCTCCCAAATCGCAAAGCACTTCCGGGTCTGTGAACCATGAGAACCTCTAGGTAATTTTTCTCCATGAAGTACCTCCCCCTTGGCCTTAATTGAGCCTATCTTCTGAGAGATATTCCATTCGAAAAGGACATGGGACTTCGTGAAGGAAGGATATCTCCAAGGGACTCGGGTCTTTGCAGAGCCCTTACGCTTCACAAATCACCCATAGTGCGCATGTAACCCAAGTGAAAAGGTGGGGTCACTGTGCATCACAAAGCGGCCTCTGGGTACATGTAACCTAAGTGCCAAGGCTGGGTCACTGTGCATCACAAAGCCCATTGCTTCACAATGCTATGCTTCATGAGGAAACCCTGCATCATGAGGCATTGTGTCACGAATTCCCTTCCACTTCGTGAAGCTCCTACCATACGCACCTATGCCCTATCCCTAGCCTAGGTGACTACACTTCACAAAGAACACCCCTTCGTGGAGTCCCTCCACTTCATGGGGAACTAGAGATTTACAATGACTCTACATATGAACAGTTAGACCATGTAAATCGTTTTCCAGTGCAGTCCTTAATGTTTTCATGATGAAATTTCATGGTCCCTTGGACGATACTTCCCATTGTGTTGCTTCGCCTCATGATTCTTCGCATAGACATGCTAACAACTATTTCTTCTTTGCATAGCCATATGAACATGGACCCCCAATGGTTCACTCCATAACACCCCTAGCCATGGCGATGCATGTCCCTTTTCTTCATCAAGGTGCAGAGGTTACTGGTTATGTATGTCCTAGGGGTGCGGAGTAATCCCACCTCGTCCGATCTGCAGGACGTTAAACGGCCAAGAACCATGTCCTAAGCACATGATGTTAAACTGTGACCATTCCCTATGCGTTAGACGTGAGGTTCCTCCACCTTGGACATTTTTCATGCCCACTGGTCACCATTGGAGTATGATCATTCCTCACATGGAATGACATCCTCTTCATCGGAGCAGCATCAGTCTGAGGGGAAAGTCCAACCACCATGGTGTAATCCCCTATCTTTCCTTACAAGAAGTAGCATCCATGCTCCTCCTCTCTTCCTGGGTGACAAGTCCCACTCTCGCTGGGCTTTTTCACCATTTGGGCCTCTATCCAAGAGTAAGTCCCAATATCTATCACCCTAGGCTGCTAACCAGGTGTAATCCCCTATTTTCTCTCTATGATGCAGACCACGTGTTAGCCCTTGTTTACTCTTTGGGCTGCTAAATACATGTAAGCCCCAATCCACTTCCCACAGATGCACCTTTAACGATGTGATAGTCGGGTCTCTTCGTTATCTTTTTTTCTCACACCGAGCATTACTCACATGGGGTTAGAGCAAGTACAGACCATGACATCCACCTTGGATAGCCTAGAGTGTAAATCTAATGCCCACATGTCTGAACTATGAGGACTTTGATCCTTGCCAAGGCAAGGTATGTTGAAATCCTCCCTCAATTACAAGCCCACCACCCATTAGTTCTTACCATCTTTACATCGGTTCCCATATCCAACCATAACTATGGGGTCTTCGATCCTTTCCGTGACAAGGTACGTACGAAGCCTCCATGAGGTTCATTCCCACTACCCATTGGTTGCTCTAACCCCCTACACGTCAGTTCAACAACACATTAGGCAGTCTAGAGTGTAAGTCCCACACAACCCATCTAAACTATGAGGACTTTGATCATTTCCAATGCGAGGTATGTAGGAAGCCTCATTGAGGTTTAATCCCACCACCCATTGATCGTTCCAACCCCCTTCACGTTGGTTCGCCAACCACATCCTGAACTACATAGACTTTGATCCTAGCCAAGAAAATGTACGTAGGAAGCCTCTATGAGGATCAATCTCAATAGACAGTAGTTCCGACCCCCTTCACATCGGCTTGATCCCATCCTACATGACGTTAAACTGTTGAAATCAATCATTGGTAAGCCATTGTGACCCCGTTCAGCGGTAAGCCGTTGTCAACCCCATTAAACGGTAAGCCGTTGTTACCCCAATCTAGCGGTAAGACGTTTCAACCATAATCAGCAGTAAGCCATTGTCAACCCAATTCAATGGTAAGCCATTGACACCCTATCTAGCGGTAAGCTTTTGTGACCCCATCCAGTGGTAAGCCATTGTGACCCCATCCTGCAGTAAGCCATTGTCGACCATATCCAGCGGTAAGCTGTTGTGACCCCATTTAGTGGAAACCCGTTGAAATTTCTATTCAGCGGTAAGAGGTTGGGTCTCTATTTAGGGTTAAGCCATTGAAACCCCCAATAAGTGGTAATCAGTCATCAGTTGAATCACGTGGACTTTGATTCCCTGCCATGGGGATACTTAGAAATCATTTTTGGGACTCACGCCCAACATCATCATCGTACTCGTGATGACCCTATTGAATTCTACATCCACTTCATGCAACCTTCCATCATCCATCATAATTCTTACCAGGGCCACCACATCCCAGTGGTATCATGCCACCCCATTCCCCAGTCCATTTAACAGCAATCGGGAAGCCACCCACACGTTGACCCCAACATCGTTGTTCCCTCCATGGGTTGCACCAATCTAATCCACTCAAGTCAATGTTCTGATCAGTCTGATCCGTATCCTCTAGATGATAAAATTGTGGCATACCCTATGATAAACATGGGAAGCTGAGGAAAAACTCAGATACATTACCATGGCATACGATTTCCCACATTCTATGTGGGATGCCTCAGGCTTCCACACCCTCGAGAATCCCTATAATAAGGGGAATAAACCCAGACGAACCAATGTCTCAGCGTTCAGACATGCCAGTGATGTCCAACGTGACTACTCCCTTGACCGAAGGTTTCTACCCTTTCTGGACCCTTTGGAATGTTCTGACAGAAGTAATGTAATTAACATGCATCCATGAAGATATGGCATGGGGAAGAGTTTCATGAACAACATATTAAGTCTACGAGGGAGACCCAGACTAGGAGAAACATTCCAAGGAGGAATCCATGGAAAGAATAACCAACATCCTATCATCCTATTTCGATCAAGGAGAAAACATCCCAGAAAAAGTGACGGATGCAGCCCGCCTTTGGAAAGCGAGAATGCGGGGCAACAGCTACGCGTCCTCCACAAATAGATGTGCACGCTCCGATGAAAGCTTCAAAAAAAACTGGGAAAATGGAATAGTGTTGTTGATACTTTGAGAAGGAAGGTTCAGAACCATGTTGTTCAGGAATCCATCACCGAGTGGATGGTGATGGATTTGTTCGCAGAGATGCACATGGAGGAGCCGGAGGAAAATGTTCGGGTGACTCTTGCATCTATGGAAGTTTATTTGATGCTTCAGAGTCATGTTATGTAATTTTATCTCAACATTACTAAATTTTTGGCCTTTATAAAAATACTTAAAGGTGGGTAGACACCTTCTGGTTGGACCATCGGTGTGGACGAGATTGTTTGTGTTCATGGTCATGTGGTTGTGCCGGTATGCTTGCGGGAAGAGTTGATGCGTGTGTTTCATGAATCAAAATGGGTGGTTAATCCTGATTTTACCAAGATATTTTGTGATTTTCATTTATATTTTTGGTCACCTGGATTGAAAAGGGATGTTGCGGGATTTGTGGTATGGTGACTTACCTATCAGCAGGTGAAGTTTGTGCATCAACACCTAGGTGGATTGTTACACCCATTTCCAATTTTAGAATAGAAGTGGGATGATTTGATGATGGATATGGTGGTCGGTCTTCCAAGGGTGCCTCAAAATAATGATGCAATCTTGGTGGTTTTGGATTGGCTAACGAAATTTGCCCATTTTTTACTGATTCAAGAGACATATAATGTTTATCAGTTGGGCCAGTTGTATGTCCGAGAAATAATATAGTTTCATGGTGTTCTGTAGACTATAGTTATGGATCATGATACTCATTTCACATCACATTTCTAGAAAGGGTTGCAGAAGGTGCTAGGTATACAGGTGGTATTGAGTATGACATTCCACCCACAAACGGATGAGTAATCAGAACTTACAATCCAAGTGTCGGAAGACATGTTTAGGTCCTGTGTATTAGATTTCGGTGGTTCCTGGTAAAAGAAATTGAAACTTGTTTAATTTTCTTACACAATTTTGTTTCAAGATGGATACGTTTGAGGATCTCTAGGGTAGGCCATATAGATCTCTGCTGTGTTGGTTGGAGGTTGGTGAAATCGAGATGTTGAAACCGAGTATCATGCATGAGACATAAGGAAAATGTTGAGTTGATTCGGAAGCAGATGGAAATGGATCAAAGTAGGCATAAGACGTATGCACATCATAGGATTATACATCTTGAGTTTGGGGTGGGAGATAGTGGGTTCCTTTTGGTGTCTCCAAGGTTTGTTTACTGACAAATTCAGAAGTAGGGAAAGATGACACCCAAGTATGTGGGGCTGTTTGAGATTGTGGAGAGGATCAGGATGGTGGCATACCTATTGTCTCTTCCACATCATTATAGTGGGATGCATGATGTATTTTATATGTTTCACCTTCGATGGGATCACCCTAAACCAACTCACGTGGTGGATGTTGAGAATTTTTTCTTGAGACAGATGCAACCTTTGAAGAGCATCTGGTTTGTTTCATGGATCGTAGATAGAATGTCTAGCGGGGAAAGGTTATGTCATTGGTGCAAGTAATATGGAAGAAAGGAAATGTTCAGTAAGAAAATTGGTAGTGGGAATAAGATATGTAGGCATAGTTTCCTAATCACTTTTCGATGGAAGTGCAGGGGATCTTGGGAGATCGGCTTGAGGATGAGCCATTATAAGGTGAGGAGGTTGTAAGATCCTATATCATGGAAAGGTTTGTTTTTCTTTTATGTTTTGGTTTGAATTCCATGTTTTGGATAATTTATAGCCTACCAAGTCCTAGAGGAGGCTCAAGGGTGTTCCGATGGTTCATGTCACAAAGGCTGGGGGAAAGGTATTTTCTGGGTAGGTCGTACAGTCAGCACACAGTTAGTGCTAACCATGCGGACAACCCAAGAAACAGTGTGGGATGTGTGTTTTTGGAGAGTGTCTTCACCACGGTTTGTGCATGTTTTGGAAATATATGCAAATAAATAGTGTGAGGAGACCCTTTTGAGGAAGAATCTTCCGCTTGGTATGTGCACGATTTGGTAAACCGTGCGGCCCATAAATATTTTAAAAAAATTACATTTTTTCCACTCCGGGATTTTTAACTGCAACTCGGGATTTCCTCCCATTTCACTTGTCTTTACCCTAGGAATGAAAAAAACCTCTCAAGGTTTCTGATATATTCATATCTCTATTTCCTAAGGCGTTTTTGGCGTAATTGGTTACAGATCGAAGATCCGGGTAAGGCTAATCCCATCCTTGCTTCTCTTTTGAGTTTAGGGTTTGTGTCTTTATATTTTCTATTTCCAAAGCACTAAAACCATACTCATTTGGTGATATTTAGGTTGTATCATAAATGGTTGGTTGAAGTGTAATATAAGGGCTCAATTAATAGTGTGTTCACCAACAGAATCGAGTTAGGTGGTCTCCATGTTATATCCCATGTTTTATGTGACGATTTGAGCATGTGTGGTTTTGTTCTTCGGTGTCTCTTGGTGTGTTTTGTCTACCCATGTAATGTATTGGTAAAATTATTATTTAAAGGTGTAAATGGTAACCCTCATGATCAACATGGGTTATGTCAAGGGTGATGAGACTAAACTAGGGCCACCTATGTGGTGATCCGACTTTTCCGGAACTGGGGATTGTGAAGAACATGTATGATTGTTGTGTGTTTATGATGATCCCATGATAAAAATGTTTATTATATTGATGGTGTTGGGGTAGAATCTAGGTTATGCACCAAGTCTTAATAATAATAATAGAAAAAATGTTGGGTTAACATGAAAGTGGTTTATATGGGTGAACATGGCTATGTTAAATGAATTGTGAATAGTGTTGGAACATGTAATGGGTTAGTATGTGGAAATGAGGAAATATAATAATGGAATTGATTATTAGTGTATTAATAATTCCTATAGACATTGGCATAATAAACTATGATTAGTGAGATAAGATAATAAATGGGTAATTGGGCTGAATAGATGATGATGTGAAATGTGGTAAAGGTGTTAATGGGATAAAGCATGGTATTAAGTCATATGTGTTGTTATGATTTATGTATTTCAATGTTTATAATAGTGATGTGGTGTGAATGGTTAATGAATATATATATATATATATATATATATATATATATCATGTGCATATTTCTTGGTAGTGTGGGGTATTGACTGAGGTTATATTCCCACAGTTCGAGTTGGACTGATGCTCTAAACTCCATCCAATGCACGGTTTAGGGATGATGACAGATGCATTATATCCCTAATAGTTCCATCCACCCAAACTGATGCTTTGGGTGAGGATATGATTTATGGAGAGTTGGAACCATGCTCCAAACTCCATAGTGTGTTTTACCTCGGGTATGGGGTTGTGTACTTGAGCCTGTTTAATTTGTTGTGTTTGATGAAACCATGTTAACTGTGTTGTAAATGGTAACAAATTGGAAATGGGATAGAATGTTAAGATATGGAAATGGTAATAAATGTCGGTAATGGACCTAAACTGGCTAAGAGTTCTTAATATTTTACTTATAATTTATTATTAATCTTTCTTTTCTTGCACATCTGTTTATACCAGATCACTTGTAGACAACGTTGGTGGTGGCCGACTGATATACTCACACCCTGCAAGGGTCACCGATGGGTACACGAGTAGACTTCATGATTACAGTTCAGGAGAAGGGATAAAGACCCTGGTAGGAAGTTGGGATGGAAAGAGTGTGCGTGGTGGAGGACCCGAACTTGGTGTCGGGACCCTTTTGGAGATTTTGCAGTTGTCTTTATTTATGGGGTTGTTCACATAAGAACTTGTAACATGACATGAAATATTTATTATTTGAAATTGTTTTACCCTATTTGGGAAATTTTTTGTTTATGAACACTCTGGTATTATGGGTTCTTGATTCCGCTATTTTATATATCTTAGGTTGTGGATGACTCGGATAAAAATGGTGTATAGTCTCCCCAATTGACTATTTAGAAACCTAATGCTAGGTGAAAATCATTGTTATATGGGGAAGTGCACTTATGGTCATGTAACCACCTAACTCAGAGCACCAATTTAGTATCTTCTGGGTTGGGGACGTTACAAGGTGACCTCACCAACCCTCTGCATGATCACGAACATCCAAATGATCCTGAGGTATAGCTTGCCTCCCTGAAAAAACAGTCGTATTCCACACCATAGGGAGACTCTCATGATGACATGGTCTCTCTGCTCATAGTCCAAGGTCCTACAAAGGAGGTCCGCATAAGATATCTATATACTCTTGGTTGTCTTTATCTATTTATAGATGACCTACACCGTCTCTGTTAGGGCTCACACAAACTCTTCCTCCAAGAGGGACAATTCTCCAACTTCTATCTAGAATAAGGTTGAACCGCATGGTCTCTCATATAATTCCTTGTATGGGGCCATACCAATAGTATATTGGTAGCTATTTTTGTATGAATTATCTACTAAAGGTAGGTGGTCCTCCCAGATCGGTCCAAAATCTAGCACACATTCCTACATCATATCTTCTAGCACCTGGATAATGTGGTCGGTCAACCCATCAATCTCAGGGTGAAAATACATACTCATCTACAACTAGGTCTCGTATTCCTCCTACAAGCATCTCCATAGTCATGTCATATTCCATGCATCACGATCGGAAACAATTGACGAGGTTACTCTATGAAGGCAAATGATCTCCCGTAAGTACAAATTCCCCAGACACTCCACCTAACTCTACTCCCTAATGGAATGGAAGTGCACCGACATGGTAAAATGATACACTATCACCCAGATGGTGTCATGGAACTTCACTATGCTTGGATTCTTTGTGATTAAGTACCTAGATATTTCATCCCACTTCCACTCCAGGATATCACTGGGATGCCACAATACCACAGGAACCTGATGCTCAACCTTCACCTGGTGAATGGTACAACATCAAGAGACTATCTTAGCAATTCCCCATCTCAAGAAGGACCATCGAAACTGACGTTGATGGTCCCCATACATCTTCCACACACCGAGTTGTATAACTATGGGTGATTTATGGAGCTCCGACATCACTTCCTCCCTCATCACCACTGGAAACACTACTTCCCCTTGAACAAGATCTTATGATTCCCTCTCTCAAAATACAAATCAGGTGCATCACCCATGGATATTTGATCACATAGAACCTCATAGATGATTTATCCTAGTTGGAACTCTCTCACCTAGTCAAGGAATTAAGGCATCAACAACATCAGTTAGAGAAAAGTTGAACCCTCATGCTCCCCCAGGGTCAGCTATAGTGTATCTAACCACTCTAAAGAATCCTGAACAAGTAAGTAATAGGACATTCTGCTGAGGGAATCAACTAAAAAATGTATCTTCCACGGCTTATAGATGATATCAATGTCATAGTCTTGTAGGAACCCCAACCAACATCACTGCCTCTAGTTCAGATCTCTATGGATGAAGATATACTTCTGGCTATGGTGGTCAGAGTAAACCAAAAAGTGCTCTCCCATGAGATAGTGACTTCGCATCCTCAGGGTGAAAACTACTACTACGACCTCCAAGTCATGCTTTTCATAATTCTTCTCATGGGGTCTAAACTGCCTCAACCCTTATGAGATGATGGACTGTTGTTTCCCAAAGAGGCAACAAAGTGAAGCTCCTAAGGCCTCATAGTAATATATGAACTCAACACCCTCATCTTGTAGTCTCAGGACTCGAGAAGATCTCAACCTCTTCCTAAAACTGTCAAAGGCCTTATGGCACTCCTCAGACTAGTTAAACAGTTGTCCCTTTCATGTTAGAGTGGTCAATCTGGATGCAATCTTGGAAAAGTATGCTACAAATCGCTAGTAGTACCTAGTCAATCTAAGAAATCTATGCACCTATGATTCGTTATTGGGTGGTTCCCAAGAAATCAGTGCCTCGATCTTCATGAGATCAATGGATAAACCCAATTCAAAGTTGAAATTCCATAGAAAGTGAACCTATTGTATCCAAAACTAACACTTCGAGGGAATTTCATAATGTTTTTTCTCTTGAAGAAAATAGAGGACCATATTAAGATTCTCTACATTCTCCTCCTCTAAATTTTTGTAAATGAGTATGTAATCAATGATGTAAACTACCATACATTCTAGATATGGTTGGAATTTCTAGTTCATCAAGGCTATGAAAATGTCATGGGATTTTGTCGAAACGAATGGAATACATATGTACTCGTAATGTCTTTGGAAAAAAATACAACTTCAAGATATCATCCTCATGTACTCGTAGATGGTGGTATCTAGATCTCATATCAATCAGGAAGATCCAATTCTCACCTCACAATCAGTCGAAGAGTTCATCCATCATTTGTGAGGGGTACTTTTTCATTATCGTGGCCTGGTTTAGGTGATGAAAATCAACATGATGCTACAAACTCACATCGGAATTTTTTCACAAAAAGAACATGAGATTCCTAGGATAAAATTTAGGTCAAATAAATCCCTTATCATGAAGGTATTCCAACTACAAAATTAGCTCTCAGATCACACTCGGTTCCATCTGATAGGTCAGAGAAGATATCAGAGCATTCCCAGGATGAAAATCAATACAAAACTATAATTGTCATCTCAGAGGTAGTCCCACGACATGATCGAGGATGATTCCCATGTAATACTACAAAAATAATGAACCTGGGTGATAGAATATACTAGTTCACCAATGGTAACACTCAATAACTGATTGGAAAAAGGATGTAGTCCCTTGTTCATAGAACTCACTTGCCCTACTATGAGGCTTCATTCACCAAGAAGGGTGAATCTCATCAAATCATTGTGATGTCATCTTACTAGTCTTCAATGACAGTCGATCTAGGATTGAACCCTTAAAATCCAATCCATTACCAATATGGTTTCATATGGTTCCATCGTGATGACCAGTAGGTCTTACATGGACATTTATCCTCGAAAAAAAATCTCACTAATGGAAGATAAAAAAAATGAAGAAGGGCTTCCCATAAGAACCTTAAGACCAAGTTGTTGTGATGGTGCCTCTAAGGGGAGCTCTAATATTCGTACTATAAGTAAAGAAAAAAATATTTTCTATGCCCTGTGCTAACTAATACTAATTAAAGAATTGAATAATCATAGTTTGTACCTAGCATCATCTCATGTGGTGGAGGATCGAGGATATCAATCACATAAATCTATACAAGACCCTAACCTCTATATCACTGAGCCTAACATGGGGTTCTCGGTGGTGGTGGAAGGGGAAAATAATAGTGTTATCTTCTACCTCCCACTCCTCATGATCTTCTACACGAACCACCTCCCCGGGGGACCACCCTGGTCACAGTGTTGCCTCTACAATAGTGGTAATCCTACTTCTAGTCAGGGATGCTCAACTCTTAAATTTGGGTAGTCCCTATCCATGTGACATCTCCCATCACACATAAAACATCGTCCTTATGTCGACTTACCTGGTGCCCTTTGTGCCACACGTGCTTCCTGACCACATGGTCAAGTTTAATTCTGATAAGACCTCTTGCACTGAGGCCCTGGAACCAGATGTCTTCCACATCTTTTGAAAGTATACGCTCTAAAGAGACCACTACTAGTTTAAGCTATCTATAATCCCAAGTCTAGGGAACTCTCCATCACAAGAACTAGCTCATGTTCCTCAACATAGGTGGTGATGAAAGGGGAACCACATAGGCACATATCTATAGTTTAAGATCCTGCATAACTTCTGTGCTGAAAAGTAACAGTCTCATATCATATCTAGGGAATAAATCGTATGTTTCGTAAACCTGGATACAAACACAACCACTTTAATGACCCCCTAAACCATCTCTAGAATCTCTTTTATCCCGACCGAGTGGAAGCACATGGGGAAGTACTCTTGATGCAATAGATTCTCAAACTCGCCCCACAAGAATGTTGTCCCATTATGCATTTGGGGGATAAGACTCCACCAACTCCTAATTGGCCCGAGAAAAAGGTAGTCTTATAAGGCCACCATATAGTCCACTGATTACTGTACCAGCCTGAAGAGGTGGTCTATAGACTCCAAACAATCCTCTGATGCTTGGGGATCCAGCTCTCCTAGAAACATCAGTGGCCTATACCACTTGAACTCACAAAGCGTGCTCAGCCTATTTTCATCTTTGTTCTATACTTCTGGTAATAGTTGCTACTCTGTAGATGGAGGTATTGTTATTGGTCTACAAGAACATATGAGGTTGTGTGATGGCCTCTGAATTGAGCCCTCATCGTTCGCAACTTCTTCATCAGAAGCTAGAGCGGGTAACCTGTCTAGTTATCTATACAGAGGCATCCAAAAATTTATCGAGGAGTACCATAGTAAGATGAGCATATATATATAACAAGAACAAAAAAAACGGGAGATGAATCATTAAGCAAATTCAAAGAATCAATCATATATGATGTATGTACAAATTTACTTAAAATAAGTTTATTATAATTCCAAGATGACAATAAGGTAATCAGGGTCTTAGTAAATGGCTACATTGTCTGTTGCACCATTCAAGGACTCCCTAGCTAGAGAGCTGCTCTCAAGACATATTGGCACTATTTCCCTAATCCCAAGAAATTAATTTTATAGGGATCTTCCAAACAACATCCCAATGAATGAACCACCTCTAATATAACTTCTTCATGACCTTAACCATGTTGGGATTGAGCCACAACTACCCAAAACCCACCTCCATAGGCTAGGGGTGAAGACTAACATCTAATGAATAAAAACTCGGGGAGGTCAATGCCATAGTACCTCTACCCACACATCTATCCAACTCGATGAAAAATTGCATAGGGAAAAGGAATGTAAGTGATGCAACATGCTATAAAAGTATAAGATACATACATAGAAAACTAAATTTAATAATACAATAAATTAAGATGAAAATAAAAATGGGTAAAATACATGTACAACTGAAATGTGTCCCATATTTACTGATAACTGAAAGTAAAATATACTAAAGAATCCCTCCTCCTCAAAACAAACCTATGACCACCATACATAGTCCTAGCTCTTGTATCACTATGTTTCACCGATGTCATAATCATACCTATTTTCCAAATGCATGGAGTATTATATGTGTGGGAAAATCCCATGTTGGGTTGAGTATAAACATACCAAGTTGGATACCCCAAAAATAAGGGGGTGTAGTTATAGAAACATGATGAAGTAAAATACATCAAATAGGGAAAGCTATAGTTAAAGAGTGCAGCTCAACACACCATGAGAGTAAAGTAATCACATTCAAACACAAGGAGATAGAAGGGTGAGAAGATAAAATACTCATCAAGTATTTGGTACCTATAGTTAGAGAGTGGACTTGTCCAACCTCGAGAATCTTGACATGGAAAGCATGTTGCATATCTCGTGCATCATTGCCTTTCCTGGAAGGAGTGTAACCAAAACCCAAAGAGAGGGTACTGCAATAGAGTGAATATATATTATCTCCAACCAAATAAAACAAAATGATAGAGTAAGGGTGTCTATATATCAAATTTCAACCAAAGAAAATAGTTTCCAATAGTTCCAAAAGCCACCACCATTGATACTTAGTATCCCAGCGTCTTCTTTGAACTGCACGTCAAAGGGGCTCAAACACCGCAACATGGTACTTTCAGCTTTGGGTGAGGCAGTCTTACTTTTATGGTTTTATGTCAATTTTCAATGACTTTTCTTGGTGGGGAAATCATCCCCGTACTCATGATTCCAAGGTTATGTCAATATATGTCTTGTCACTAATCATAAACAGAAGTTCATCTCAAAGTTGGGGGCCCATACCCAGCCCAGCTGGAGGGTTACACTCTAAGTACGGTTGAGTTCTCTTGCCCATCCCAATTGGAGGGTTCCACTCTAGTTTTTTCAAGGACCCGAGCCCATCCAAGATGGATGGTTCTACTATAGTTTGGTTGAGTATCCATCCCCAACCCTCTTAGAGGGTTCCACATGTATTTCACTGATGAGGTCGCCTAATCATTATTGTCGTTGAACATCCATTGAAGATACGTCAGTCTCGGAAAAAATATAAATGACCATCCACAGATATTCTTTTCAGGATTAAAAATTTAATGAGCTCATGAATAAGAATATACTCATCCAAACAGACCACACCATTTTGATCCTTGCGGAATGACAAGAGAGGTAAACTATTAACTCACTATAATCAAACATCTGATGGAAATGTTTCTTAACATTTCATCAAGCTCGAAAGATGTCTTTCAGGTCCCTTGAATTCATTTCAAAACAATTTATATAGATCATGGAATTTTAATACTCATGAAAAAACACATGGGTTTGACTAACTGATCATCCAAAATGGATACTAGGTGAAATAGTAGATTTTCATTGCTTTGAGTGCAAACTGGACCCTGTGGGGATATCACCACAACATTAATTTAAATGGATTTATTTAGTAATAAAATGTCCACCTATGATACTGTATCAAAACACCTATGACGACGTGTCAATAAGAAATCAGATGCATGTTCTACATCCAAAAGAACGAATGACGAATAATAATAATTAAAAATTATTATTGACTAACTGAGTGTTTTTATCCACTAGCCTTAAGGATTGAAAAATAAAATCATAAAATCCAACTCACGTTGTTTGATCAACTCAAGGATCATGTTTACATATATGACAAGCAAATCGAAGTCCCACATCCAAAGATACAGACATTTAAAGTGTTTTGGCCCAAACTGGTGTGGTCCAGCCCAAAATTGTCGGACCCCCTTCTCCTAGGATAGACCACCCAAAACAACCCATAGCTTACATACCAACACTAACAGACCTTGTGTCTGATCCACCCCTACTTCCATGTCAATTCGGAATACCCGCATCATGTGGATCCTCATACAACCCCGTACCCCCCCTATTTGTCACTGCTAAAGAGCCCCCACCCGAACCCAGTCCACATGTGCGTCCCAATGATGGCATGTTATCCCACCAAAATCCCCCCGTGATCCAGCCACTGTTGATGCTCCCAACAAGATCCCATGACCCATCGCTTCCCTGGTCCGCCAAACACCATCCAGCCAACCCTGGTCGTTGGCCACCACCCTTATCGGAGCCGCTCCACCTCCTCATTCTGCATGACACCAAGACTGCTATGGTGGTCAAGAATATTTAAATGTGGTTAGTTTATGGATCCTTGAATTGATTGTTCACAACACCATACATGGCTTGGTGATTCACATTTGTTTTAATGTAGCGAGCTGTTTTGGGTGAAGATAAGTTAAGAACACAACACAACTGGGGATTAAAATTGGGATTGGGTGATGACTGTGTTGTTTTGGCCAACATATAGATGTTCAAAACAAAATATTTGATAATGAAATAATAATAAAACATGAAATAAAAATTGGTGTGTTGTATAATAGTAATTCTACTTCTATAAAAGATGTATTTTTTTGCTGGTGATCATCCCTGGTTTGATCCCACTATGATTCTTTGAGGCATTGTCGCAAAATTTACCCAGGAGAGAGTGATTATTCTAATTTTTTGGGGGATAAATCACGTTCTAACCCTAATTGAATCCCTTAACAATTTATTGAAATAAAAAATTAATGTTATCAGGGTTTTATCTAAACTGCCCCACCAATAGGCGCAGAAATCGAACATCACGTGACCCCTTTTGTTATGCCACACCTATAAAAAAACACCCCATTCTGAACTCAAAAGTTGTACTGAATTTCCAATCTGAGTCTTTGCTCAAATGTTATTGGATTATGTTTCAGGGTAAAATAATTATGTTAATTATTTTTCATTACGATTTCCCATATGAGTTGTCATTTACACATAAGTCTTACACCGATGGAAGTTATGCCCCACATGGGGTAAATGTCCTGTTACAGAAATAATTGTGACCACATATTTCAGTTCTATACTACATTTTTAGAGAAACTCCTTCTCCATCACATTCATTGTATTAATTATACATAATATTTTTTATAAAATTAATTTCTAGAATATCGATCCCCAAAATTTCACGCCAAATAAACACCAAATAATGGAATCATATATTAAAATATATCAACATATTACCAGGTGAAAACTCTGTCTCTAAAATATTTTTTTTAATTGAAATCACATGAATAATTTTTTTTAAAATATTTAATAATTCATAATGTCTAATTCCAAGAAATTTGGAAATCTTATTGGAACTCACTACCTCTATAAATAAAAGTGAAATTCCACCTCAAATAAGAAATCTAAAACTTATAGGACCAATAGAATGATAAATAGATACCTAAACAAAATTAGTGCATAGAAGATGAATAGAAGAAAACTTATGTGAAATTGATGGATAACTTTTCACCTTTAACAGTTATAGTGGGAGAAAGCCTTCTTTGGGTCCCTGAAACTCACGACCCAAAGATATAATGGAAAAGAATACCAAAATTAGGACAAATTTCTTCATTTGGTTGTTATAAGTGAAGGATAATATAATTATGATGAATAAAATAAGGCATAACAAAGAGGAATGAATACAAGAAAGAGATAAAGCCCTTAAAAAATCTACACATGCTCAAAATCCAAAGGATAAGGGAGGTCAGAAAGATGTTAGTTTATTCAAGGTATCTTGCCTTGGGGACACATAAATCATGAAAGGGATATGGGTGATTTAAGGGGAAGATAAATAAAAAATGGGGTGGGATAAAATTGTGAAAACCTAGATGATTGAAAATTCATACATTCCACATGTTTTGGACTTATGGTTACCTAAAATAAATTGAAAATGTGTACTTACATCGATATAGTCCTGTCACCTCACATGGGTAGGAGGCACATTCATACAAGCATTGTTTCCGAAATACAACTCCACTTTATAAATAGATATACACACTTTCACAGATTATGCAATATTTCCACAAAAAATGCGCTAATTGTGCACCTAATCCAAAACTACTAAAATAAAAAAATATTCACATATATTTTTTGAAATAGATTTCTAGATCAAATATAAATATAAAATAAAAAATTATTAATATAATTGGGGAGGGTAGGACAATAAATACACCATAATTGTTCTACAACTAGGACAAATTACCTGGTCAATAAGTGAATGAGGCCCATGCTTAATACAATGAGCATGATCTCAAAATCATGAGGACCAATTGAAATTTCCACTAATGATTTTTAAAATCATCCCCAATAAAAAAGGGACATACAATGATTTTATAAATCCATTATCATAAATGAAATTATGGGACTTCATACTAAAAAATAGAACCTTCGAGTATTGAAAAAGGCCGAATACAAAAAGCGTCCCCACAAAATTCAAGTAACACACAATATAAAAGTTCTATGATGAAAATAATCAACAATGTTTAATGGTTAAACATTTCCTTTTGGGTGGGAGTGGTTAGGAATGTAATCAAAATGGGTCTATATACACGATATAATGAAGCAAAAACATGGTCAAAGGACTAGGATCTAAAAATTGAACAATCAATGGTGGTATCCCTAGAATATTACAATTCTATTAATAAACTAGGTCTCTATTAAAATCATGTACTCCAAGAATCCAGCAAGAACAAAATGATTTCTAGGAAGGGTAAAGGTTCACAATCAATTCTATAATTTATAGTGACACCATAATAATTACTTATTTCTGAGATTCATATAAAAAATTATCAACCCCATCATGGAAATCCATGAAGAACTAGTTTAAAGAAAAATGATATAGATCAGAATACCATAGATAAACATGTCTTAACAAGAACAACATGGCACTAGACATGGGATGAAACAGAGAGACCAAGGTCATTTCATTCAGAACACTGACACTAAGTGAACCATATTGATCAAATAAAATATAGAACTCTTCCCAATCATTCGCATTAAGAAGCCAATACACCGTATTAATATCCCATGATAGGAAAACCCTCATCCCTATGATCACATAACATCAATGAAATATCCTTTCCCATGATAATAAATATTATTAGGAAGGAAAAAAAATTATAAAACCAATGAGACACAATAATTAGGATCCTTCAGAGAAAATACACTTATTCTAGGGATTAAAAGAGTGTGTTACAATGATTGAATCATCACCATACTAAGTGGGTTATACATATAGAAAATGAATGGAAGGAAACATATAGAATGGACACTCACCCATTTCATCCAAATCATTCTTGTATTCCAATGAAAAAAATATTTATCATAGAACACAAATATAACTATATAAATGAGAAAATTGAAAAAAAAAGTCTTATTTTCACTTTACAAAACATTCTAAAAAGATACAGCTATGGTTTATAGGGAAAAAATAATTCCATTATATTTTTAATATTTTGATTTTATTTTTTAATAAACACTAAATTTTTTGAAAAATTATAATCTATTTAAAATTTTATATAGAAGGATAATTTATTCACTTAAAAACCCCACTTATGACATCAATTTTATGTTTTAAAAATCTTTTATCAAAATTAATTTTCTAAATCATAAACATTAAACACATTCAATTTTTTTAAATCCATGTTTTAATCTTATAACGTTTCATTTGTCCACAAAAATATTATTTTTGAAACACACCCACACGTTAGTAAAGAGACAAAAAAATTTCTTTTTCTAAACATTATTAGATTTAAAATAAAATTACATTCACTGAATATAAAATTTTCATCTATTTAAAATCTCATTGCATCCTTTTAAAACTATCCAATTTTATCCCTTTTTCATACACCTGATCCATATCCACAATATCATTGAAGGGTGTCCCGGATCACCCCAAGGTGGTGACAAGCTCTATGGTAATCACTGTATAACAATTTAGATTGTATTTTCCCAAGAAAAATGTTAATGAAGAAGAAACATAACAATAAAGACCCATCTATAGGTAATATTCCCATTCTAAAAAATATTTAGTAAAATTCACAAAATAATTAGGAAAATGTAGTAGAAATAATCATCTACACTAATCCATCCACAAAAACCTAGTCTCCATCCCCTACATTTCAATGATTCCCAACAATCCCCCCCAGATGCCATTACATTGGACACTAGAATATATAACTACCCATTATCTATAGAATATTTAAAATCAGATTTGCACGATATGATAAAGAATATATAAAATAAATAAAACAATAATAAATTTTAATGACTATATAAGACACCATATATTACTAACTAATTACTAAAGAGTTATCCATAATAAAACAAAAACCTGATAACGAAATATATATATCGGTGTTTCCATAAAGCTAAATTGGCATTCCAATTATAGAACAAACCCCAAATAAATTCCATAAATAAAATATCCTTTTAATATTAGTTTGAAATACCATAATGAAAGTAGGTTTTTATTTTAAAGGTAATAAATTATAATTAATACTTCATTAATAAAATCCTTTTGTTTTCTTTAAATGAGAAAATAACAAACCAAACACTTCCAGACAAATGTCCATTTTTATTGAAAATAAAAATTGAAAACTATACATGTTAAAAACCCATTGAAGAATTATTTTCATTATATTTCATGGTAACCATTTACTAATATGGAAAATATGTTTTAATAATGAAACCATGAAAAAAATTAAGGAATACAATATTAATAATGAAATAGTTATATTCATAATTGGAACCAAATGTAGTTTTTGAAAAAACTAGGACCCAAACAAAAAATCATAATATGATCAGCATCAGAAAACAAAAATATGATATAAACACCATGTATTTCCCTACATGGTCAAACTATGGGGTTCCACCCACAACCATCACAAGTATATATCAGGGAAACTAGTAAGATCATATTACTAAACTAGTGAATCATGTGTAACTATAAATCACCCTTCAATATTGTAAATACGTGGCCATAATAATTACATATCCTCAAGTTGCAGTCTAGAACATTACTTTCTTTTTCATTGAGAATATTTTTAGGTTTATTGTTTTTTATAATTAGGAAATAACTCATATACAACAAATCAAATATTACCAAGTAGACACCCATACTAAGTATCTATTTTTTTACAAAATAAACTTTACAAAATAAAACATGGATAATTTTTCATGTCAAATATTTATAACATCCAATTTGAATTACTTATTTCTCTTACCCATTCTTATACAATGTGAAAACATTTGAAATGTCATGATGAGCACAAAATGAATAGAAAAAGTCTTAAAAATAAATAATAATGAAAATATTATTCCATGAATATTTATAAACTAATGGAAATATTTTCATAAAGTTATACTTTTCACCCATGTATCATAATATCATTAGGTTACCTCATGAAATCATAAGTTTCTATTAAAACTCAATAGAAAAAAGTTATGAAGGTAACATGTGGCATAATTTTCATATTAACCAGACATTTTATATATCTATCAGTGCTACATATTGAGTAACCATCATGGTTACATTTGAATAACCACCATAGTATATTATATTAATCTTATAAGAGAAACCCTAATGGTTAAATCCATCTCATTAAACATTTAATTAGAAGGATAAAATGGGATCACCCACCCTCTATTTCTAAAGTGACCACATGTATATATACACAATTTAAAAAAACTATAACTTAATAATAACAAATAAATAATGCAAAAAAAACATTTCCCATTTGAAATTAGTTTTATTTTTTACAGAGAAACACACTAATAAATTAAAATAAATTATTTGGAAATAAAATTACTAATATGTAAGGAATTAATCTTAACATTAAATAGATATGGAGGTAAATATTTCTCTTGATATATATGTTAAAAAAACATTCTTTTTGGGTTTTGTAAAAATAGTAAAAATAATATATTTGAAGGAGGTTTTCAAAAGAAAGTCTTATACACTGAGTCTCCCTCATCACATAAAATATTTTTAATAATAAATAATAAATATATATTAATTATTTAATTACTTTATAAGATTTAAATTTTTATTATTCATTTTATATAACTTATTATCATGTTATAACAATTGCCTAATTATTTAGGTTAATGTCAGATGTTGTATCAATAATCATTACTTGAGTTCAAATTGACTTTATTATGATGTCAATAGTCAAAATAGTCCTTATTCCATCATATCGACAACAATATTACTGACATAATAATCACTTGAATTCATAAATTATACTTTTAAGTCAATCCATTAAATATTAATATGATAAATTATCTACGTTATAAATATGGAGATGGTAATCAATGCGTACACATATGTAATGATTTATTTTTAAATGATCTTTAAGGAAAAAAGGTAAGTGTTATTTTATCATTATAGAATGATCATAGTATCATAAATATTATATATATATATATATATATCAACAATGTGATTTGGTGATGAAAAATTAATCACATTACTTCATGGTAGTGATAGTTCACATGTATACATGAACGACATTATCATTTTCATATGCATTCAAATGTAAGAACATAAATGATATATTATTCTGAAATAATGATAAAGATTTCATCAATATCATATATAAACATTAATTCCATCATTACAACCAATCCCGATAGACTATGATTGAAAATGAATAATATCTGTTTGTGAGGTGGTACATTGTTGAACACACAAATGATTAATTCATTTACCATTTTATAGAAGTGGAGACATATTTAAATGATGATATTAATATCTTAAAATATTAATATATTTAGGATACTGGGGTTATTATTTCATCTAGTTTGAAAAATATTTGAAGGAATTAGAATAACAAAAAAAACAAACTCATAAGTAAAAACAATAATTTTTCATCGAAAAATATATTTTGATAAACAACTTAAAACCTATATTGCGAGTGTTATGCCTAATATAATAGATCTATAATGTGAGGAGGGAATCTAGAAATGTTATTGAGAATATTGTTTCATCAAAAATAGGTTTTGGTGTGTGAATAAATGATAATAATGGGTGCCCTTTTATAAAATATGGGAGGGTACTCTTGGAATTATTCTAATTATTAAATTAATATAAAATAATTTTATTTTTTAAATGGCCCCAAACTAATTTATTTCCATGATAAAAAAATGATGGGTCAACATAAATCCATTAAATTTAAATTATATATGTTTCAATTTATTTAATCCTAATAGTTTTGTTTTAACCTTATTTTACCATTATAAATCTTACTATGATGTCAAGTAATATATTATTTCAAGGTTAATACAATTACTATAAAATTATAAAAGGCCCATAAATGAGAAATTGATGGAAATTATTCCTTATAAAGATATTTTTTCATAATTCTAATTTTTTATTAATTTATATATTTTACGAAAATATTATTTATTTTTAAATAAAATTAATGATAATTTTCACACTATTTAATACATGACTTTTTGAAAATATCGTAACAACATTATATAATTTAACCACATAATTATAATAATAAATAAAATTTAAACTTCATATATGAAATTCTTGGAATTCATTATTTATATCACATTATATTTATTTTTATACTTTGAAATTCATTTAATTGATATTTTCATTAATTAAACAATTACTCCATCATCGTTATTCAAGACTTTAATTTAATTATTATTTCTATTAAAACTAAAAACAACATATAATTTGGAAGTTAAAAAATTTATATTTCAAAATAATATTTATATTTCAACATATCACTTATATAACTCTATATTAAAAATATTTCACATCATAAAAAAAGTATTCCAAAAATTATTTTTCATTGAATAAAATACTATAAATAACATAAAGTCTTTTTAGTGGAACAAAAAGAACATAAAATCGTGAAAATGATAGTTATAGTCAAAAATTAGTCATCAAATAAAAATAAAACAAATTTTAAGGTATTTCTTATTATTTATAATTTTATTTTTACCTTTAATTACATGATTTTCCAATAAGCATGGCAATAAAAATTACCAAAGATACTATTCAAATTTTGTCCAAAAATAAAATATACGCATTAAAATTTTTTTAATAATTTTATAATTAATAATGAATACATTTTAAAAAATTCAAAAAAAAATTTTGTCTAAAATTATACTAAAATTATCCCCAGTTATAGAACTAAAAAATTAACTTTGTAAAGAAAAAATGTTCAAAGGAACATATTTTTTATAGGATTTCAATTTAAATTTTATTAAAATGGGATAAATTTTATTATAAAAATATCAAATTGATCTAATTATAGATTTAAAAAAATATAATTCAGTATTATAAATAATTTCGGTAAAAAAAAATTTCAACTAAAATGCTGTATTTTTTCACTATTAATCAAACCATGAAATTTCTAATAAAAATTATAATAATTAAAAAATAAACAAATATATATATTATACATTCAAATAACAAGTTTATTTTTCAGTTATGATTTCTATAATATTTAAAAAATATATAGATTTAAAGTAATCCACTATAAAAAGGCGGTAAAACTACCGTTAGAAAAATAATCTTTTTATGCATAAATTCATATTTGTTCTTATATCCTTTATCTAAAACACATAAGATGAATTTTAAAAATTATATTGAATATTATATATACATGGGTGTATTTAATTAATATAATAACATGATATTTATTTTGTTTTATAAACACACTTGTTTCCATTTAAATTTTTTTTCATAAAATGATTTACTATTATTTTAAAATGGGTTTGATTTCAATTTAAATATAATATTTCACCAAATAATTATTTATATACCCATGTGTAATCCCTATTTTCACAATTCAATTAATTATTTTCATAACCACTATTTCAATGAGAACTTTATAATGATAACATTTAAATTATAATATATAGTTTTTTATTTAAGATTGATGTGGTATATCATGTATGTTATCAAACATAATTTTATTTCATAAAATTATAGAATATTACCTTCCCCCTACCACATAAAAATGTGGGTCCACATAAATTTAACTCAATATTGAAAACTAGGGGTTTGACTTATTCAAATACCTTTGTTGAAATCCCGTAGGGGAAAAGGATTAATAAAACATCCACATTAAAAAAAGAAAGTAGATTATGAAGGTGACATAAGATAACACATACTGTGATTCCATTTATGAAATCATTGACATGTATGGTATAATTAACTATCATGTTTGTAACGCCCTGACCCCAGTTACCCAGAGTCGGTGCATTATTTCATAACATTGTCATGATCACAAAAGATCAAGTCTCGAAAGACCGATTAGTTTAGTAGCCTTGGAATCACTAGATACATTCATAAAGTTTACATTACATCATAAAATGAAAAACTACAACAACATCTTGTCTCTATTGACCACACTAATATCCCTATACTATCCCTATAAATCATTTATAAAATACTTCTTCACATACTAGGAAAAATAAAACATAAAAATGGGTGAGCTCCGATGCTCAGTAAGGATAACAATATAGCGGAAAATTTCATAAATAAGAATAAACATTTAAGGCAATGTATAACTAAAACAAAAGCCTTATTAAATTCAACATAATATGGAAAATATAAAATGAAATAATTCCATTTACTTATTCATATGGATATTCTACTAGTCGAATAATCACATGCAATATCAATAACCACTTTCATAATGATGGAATGCCTAATTCCAGACTATCATAACCACATAGTCAAGGCCTTGTGCCAAGACTAAAAATAAGATTTTGTCAAGGCCTTATGCCAAGACACTAGTTTGTCTCATGAGACCTACAGATGCATCGAGGAGTTATAGTACGCTCCACCCGTCACTTACTATGTCCAATGCATTCATCATATGAAAAGTTTGAAACATAACATAAACATTCGTATTAAAACTAGCATTCGAAATGTCAATACTTTATCCACAAACTGTGAATGGTATAAAAATAGCACATCCATAGTCATGAATAACTCATTCAATAAAATAAGGAGGATTGTATTGTAACATATTAACCTCAATATATAATAATGAATGATGTTTACATAGATGAAAATAATCTTCAAAACTATTTGAGAGAAAAATACCCCTCTTTCTTGAAAACATTTAAAAGTCACACTATTTGTCAAGAAGAAATTTAAAAATATATTTTTGAATCAAAGTTTCCCATACCACTTTGAAACTTTTAAAAATAGTTTTAATTTTAAAACTTTAATGTCCAAATAAATAAATCATTAAAAACAGTTTTAAAACATGGACATTAATGAGAATGATTTAGAATAAAAAAATTTAAAAACATTTAAAAATGATATTTTATTTAGAGTTCTTAACCATAAGAGAGACACTTGAATACAAATAATTGTGGTAATAAAAACTTTATAATATCATGAGAATAAATAGATTCATGATATACTATGTAAAAGTACATTATATACACTATATAAAAGTGAATTGGTGTACAACAACAAAGAAGTCTCAATGGAATGTAAATTGAGATAAAATCTCTCATAAAGACCGTATCTTTAGGTTAAGGATAAATCAACTACATAATTATGTGTGAATAATATAAATGCACTCAATATTATTGGATATTTAGTGTAAAACAATCATAGGACATTCACACATATTATTGTAAAAATGAAACCAATGAATTAGATGTTTAACTAAATAAATGGAGATTGAGTTAAAATTACTCTTATCAAGCTATTATCAATGAATTATGAATTTATCGATGCAGTGATTATGTGTATAAAAAGTATATCCATATAAAGGGGAGTGGAAATTATGACATAAGAAAATGAATAGTGATTCCACAAATAATCTTGGAGTAAAATAATCAATGAAGTATGCGTAAAGCTGAATGAGTGGAAATTGAAATTTCAATTTCCCTTATTGATTTGGTAACTTACGAGACACAAACCCATGAAAGAAGGATCATACAATGATGATGTAAAGATACATGAATTAAAGTACATTACACAATGAATACAAACATGGGTAGTACACACACCACATGCAATAAATAAGTGGTGAACAATGAAAATCTCAGGGAATTAAAAGTGAGATAAGAAACCACTTACTTTGTAATTTTTCATTGTTTGAGGGTAGGTTAACCTCATGTATAATGGTAAAATAATTTTTATTTAATTATAAAAGAATCATATACATTAATATGATATCGTATATGATCTTTTAACATTGATTTATTGATAATATCTTAGTATTATCGTGATTTTCGGGTGTTAACAGATTCATTTTCCTTTATATTATTTGTTATGTGGGCCATATTTTTATGGATGGGATATTTCATATTCATATTCAGAATTATATCATGTCTCTAGAAATATTTTTAATCATCAAATGAAATTTAGTCTTTAATGGATATGATGGGGAATGAATCTCATCGCGTTCGTGGAGACGGTAATCCGTACGTACGCATGAGTGACAATATCATTCTTTTGATATTAAAATAATATATAATTGAACGGTATATCATATATACAGAATCACTATCATGTTATATTTATTATTTACATGAATTAAACATCATTATTATACCCATCCAAATAATAATATATTCAATAACAATTACACCACGACGTCGAGACGGTAGGACGTATGTATGCACTTATGGTGACATGTCATTCAAAGGATAGATATTATACTGAATATGGTTGTACCATTATTATAATAAAATAAAAGTATATATAAGATAATTAATTTATTATTTTATAATGGAAATAATCAAGAAAGAATAAGTGGAAGAAGAAAGGAACTGGAAAGAGAGTAATGAAAACATTACCTCTTCTTCGGGTTCTTCCTTTTGATTTGATCAAAAGGGCCCCTTAGGTTGGATTTCTGATCAAACTCAGGCCTCTAGGTTGAATTGAGGTAATTTGAGAGAATATTTGGGCCGGGGTTTGCCGATCCAGATGGAATTGAAGGTTTGAATTAGTGAGAAGGTGGAGTGCCCTTTTATAATAGGGGTGAGGGGCACCTTTGGAAAAGCTAGAAATATTATTTTATAATAAATTAATATTTGGTTTTAATGGAACCAAAGTGGATTATTTAAATATTAAGGTGGGGATGGGTCTAAATCCTTTCAACCAATATATTTTAGACATGTTTGGGTCACTATATTAACCTTATCATTTATATTGAACTCTTAGTTAAATAGTTTGACATTTACCATGTCTCTTTGTATTTTTTATATTATATAGTTAATTAACATACTATATACCTTTAAGAGACCCCCACGTGGTCCATTAATGATTCAACTATCATTATATAAGTCATTTGTCCTAACCATAGATTTTTAGGAATAGAATAGCAATTAATAATATAATATTTGTTTTAAAAACTCTTTTATGTCAATTTTATCACTATTGGGTATTTTGTTTTTGAAAATTTCATAACAGCATTATTACTTCAAAAAAAATTTATATAACCAATCCTAATATGTCATATTAACCTAGAAAATTAGTGGAATTCATATAAAGTCTCAAATTACATTTATTTTGATATTTATATTATCAATTATTTTAATTTTTCATTAATTAGGTAATTACTGCATCACCATTGTGTCATAAATAAATTAAATTATTTAATGACTAAAAATTATTAATAAAAAACCATTATGTAGGAAATAATTTTATATTTCTAATTAATATTTACAATAGAATTTATCTTATGTATAACCCTATATTAATATTTTGTAGTTATTAATCTTTGGTTTTATCTCTTTTAACTCTTCTTTGAATTAAATAATAATAATTGTCATAATCTAATCCAAGTGGAAATAAATGATAATATTTTTTTCTAAGTTTGTTTTTGGTCGAGATTCACTTTTCCAATAAAATTAGGACATGTGTTAGGGTAATATTAATATCATTTTAACCCTTAATTACCATATTTACTTTTAACAGTGGTAAATAAAAGCAAAAAGTTATTATTCACCAAAAATTATTTTCATCTCATTGAATCACATTTTACTCATTGATATTAACCGTGTATCTCAGATTTTCGAAATTCCACTGACAGAAGTGGTAAAATTTGATTTATGTGAATTTCCATATTCTCCTAGGACGTGGGTAAAAGACACTGAAAAGTTCAATACAATTTTTATATATCTAAAATTATTCTAAACAAACTCCAATGAATTAAATTGATCTTATATAGGTATTATGTGCCTATTTTTACCATAATTAATTTTTAATATAATAAATAATTATTTAAATAAAAATTTGGTTTTAAATTATAACTCATTGTTTTTTCACTATTCATAAAAAATTGAATGTTTTCAGAAAAATACTAAAAATTCACCCTATGATAATTTCGATATTTCGAATCCAAAAATGAAGTCCATTTTGAAAGATAAAATGTATTAAATTTCAAAAATATGGTATTATTATTCATAATGACTAGTTTGATTAGCTGTGGTGTGTATTAGAACTCGAAGTTGCGTACAACACACGCTAATGTATTATTCAAAGTGAAGCGTACCGTGGATTCTTGGGATGTAACATTCTCCCCTCCTTCAAATAATTTCATCCTAGAACTTTTTAAAATTGGGACTGGGAATATAATGGATATTCCCACATTGGAAAAAGATTCAATAAAACTATCACCTTGAATAAAAGGACGAGAAGTACAAAGGTCACCCAAGATAACTCATACTTGGATTACATGTAGGAAAAATGGATATGGAAGATAAACTAAGTGTCAAGTTCTGATGGAGAGGGACAAAAAACATGATCAGGAGAAAGTTAACAACAAGAATTCCAGAAACTTATGATGTGACAAACAATCATTAGTTTCCTAGTACAAAAATTATACAGACAAAATTGTTTTAAGTTACATTACATAAAGATGAGGAATTCATTTACGAGATTGACTACGAAAATAAATAGATATACTTACTTTTTATGTAGAGTTTCATTCTTTAATAAATCTCCACCACTAAATCATTTTTTTAAATGATGATTATTCAAGGAGACTTCGTCACACTGGAAGAGTTAGAATAATATTCTGTAGAATCACATGATACATGAAGGATAGACTATATATTTACCTTGTCTTTGGAGATTAATAAAAACCAAAATGGTTAGTACAAGATCTGATGATCCCCCAAAAGGATATTCCTTTAGAGAAAGAAACACTAATCTTAATTTCTAAAATTAAACCAAAAATACCCCAAAGTTAAATAAATACCATTCAATAAACAATTGTCTTTAAAATCCTTCAATATAACCCAAACTAATATTGAAACCTAAAACATAGAAGAATTTGGTCATGTAGTCTTCCACGTTAAATTTTATCTCCAAATGACATCAACTACTCTTAAAGTCGCATACTTAAAAGTAATTAACCTAATAACATATTCTCTATTATAGGTTAGTCATTTCCATAAATATCCCAAATATCAATAAATCTACAATAAAAAAAAGATAAAAATACACCATTACTCCTCAAATGAAATCCCATAGTAATCTATTTTCTTTTGGCATATAGTGTTCCAAACAAAGAAAACATCTTCCAAAATAACATTTATCACTTAATCACCAAACCAATTTCATATACTAAGGGTATTCACTTTATAAGACAAAAGATCCAAAATAAACTTATTATTTATCAATAAAATCATTTATCAAAAAATAATTATCCACCCTAACTAGGGACATCACATCGTCCAGTGGTAGGCGATAAATCCCAATCGCACTTTGGTTGTGGGTTCGATTCCTACAGCTTTGTCCGACGTGATGGGTTGTCACACGGTCTTTGTGTTATACTTTTTCAAAAACAATATTATATAACATTTCCAAATTGAGATAAATTTTAAAAAATAACCATAATATAATATAACCACAAATGTTATCTCATACCTTGCATTTTCATCCCAAAATATAATAACATGTAATTTCCTCAAATTCAAGGATCATATAAAACCAAATGGTGATTTATAACTATATCCACAAGAGAAAAGATAATTCTTCTTCAAATAAAACTTTCACACGATAAATTGAAGGGTTATACATATAAGAGAAAATTCACCAAAAGTAATATCAACAACAAAGAGCAGTAATACCTTTAAACATTTTTTCATCCATTTATTTCCACATAGGTTTTTCTTTAACCAAGAGGTTATCCTATAAAATAGGGCATTGGATTGGGAGATGACAAGTTCCCTTACATTTACTAAAACTGACCGTAATTGGAATCTTAGGATCATTTTTATTTTCATCCATATTACTCATCATTTTTCCTCGGGAAATCTATAATTTATGCACTTATTTCCCACACATAAAGAATTTATTTGTTCCATTGAGACACTTTCATAGGTGTATCCTTCCACATTTTTGGCATGAGGAAAATTGAGATTTCTTCTCTCTATAGTCTCCATAGCTGGAGCTCTTATCATTCACTGCCTTTCTCTTCTTTGTGAAGTCTGGGAGTTTGTTAAAATATATGTAGTAGGTCATATTTTTGGAAAACTGATTTGGCATGAACATGATATCTTTTATGCCTATCAACATTCCATTTTTTTACTAATTGACACCACCGTTCCAACCTTGTACATCATTCTCAAAGTTACTATGACTTCCTTGGAATCCAGCCATTGACTAAAACCAAAAATCATTGTGTGAGTAACAGTAGTCATAAAATAATTTAGAGAAGATCATGACACCATATTCCTAATTTTAAACACCTTAGGATTAACCAATTTCAATTAATCTCATATTATATTAAAATAATTCAAATCAGTTTGTAAAGAAAATGTAAATTATCCTATGTATATCCTCTGAGAGTGTCATAACCAAGAGTGAAGCAAGGCCTGTTCTCGTGTAGTAGTTCCCATTCGATTCTATCTCAAAGCGGTGTTTTCAGGTTTTACCCCTAGGCGCATCTGTGCTAGAGCCACCTCTACCTACTCGTATCTAGACAGGGATGTATTTCTTGGAAAACTCACAAAATCTATACAATACCAAAACTTTTGGAAGTTCTTCTATACTAATCCTCAAAGTATATCTTCTGGTTATGTTCTCTAATCAGAGTTTATATAAATCTAGTTTTCAGGGTTTGTACTAAACTTTCTCTGATACCAACTGTAACGCCCCAACCCCAGTTACCAAGAGTCGGTGCACTATTACATAACATTGGCATGATCACAGAAGATCAAATCTCGAAATACCGATTAGTTTAGTATCCTTGGAATCACTAGATACATTCATAAAGTTAACATTACATCATAAAGTGAAAAACTACAACAACATCTTTTCTCCACATACCACACTTATATCCTCATACTATCCCGGTAGGTCATTTATAAATACTTATTCACATCCTGGGAAAAATAAAACATAGAAAGGGGTGAGCTCAGATACTCAGTAATGATAACAATATAGAGGAAACTTTCATAAATAAGCATAAACATTTAAGTCAATTTATAACTAAAACAAAAGCCTTTTGAACTTCAACATAATATAGAAAAGATAAAATGAAATAATCCATTTACTTATTCACATGGATATTCTACTAGTCAAATAATCACATGCAATATAAATAACCACTTTCATAATGATGGAATGCATAATGCAAGACTATCATAACCACATAGTCAAGGCCTTGTACCAAGACTACAAATTAGATTTTGTCAAGGCCTTGTGCCAAGACACTAGTTTGTCTCATGAGACCTACAAATGAATCAAAGAGCTATAGCGGGATCCACCCATCACTTACTAAGTCCAATTCATTCATCATATGATAAGTTTGAAACACAACATAAACATTCGTATTAAAACTAGCATATGAAATGCCAATAATTTATCCATAATCTATCAATGGTATAAAAATAGTGCATCCACAGTCAAACATAACTCATTAAATAAAATAAAGAGGATTGTATTGTAACATATTAACCTCAATCGATAATAATTAATGATATTGACATAGATGAAAATAATCATCAAAACTATTTGAGAGAAAAATCCTTTTTTTCTTGAAAACATATAAAAGTCACACTATTTTTCAGGAAGCCATTTAAAAATATATTTTTGAATCAAAGTGTACCAGACCACTTTGAAACATTTAAAAGGAGTTTTAATTTAAAAACATTAATGTCCATATAAATAAATCTTCAATAACATTTTTAAAACATGGACATTATTGAGAAAGATTTAGAATAATAAATCTTTAAAACATATAAAAATGATATTTTCGTTAGAGTTCTTAACTAAAAGAGAGAAACTTGAATAAAAATAATTGAGGTAATAAAAACTTTATAATATCATGATAATAAAGGGATTCATTATAAACTATGTAAAAGTGCATTATATACACCATATAAAAGTGTATTTGTGTACAACAACAAAGAAGTCTCAATGAAATGTAAATTGAGATGAAATCTCTCATAAAGATAGTATCCTTAGGTTAAGGATAAATAAATTACATAATTATGTGTGAAAAATATAAATACACTCAATATGATTGGATATTCAGTGTAAAACAAATCAAAGGACATTCACACATATTCTTGTAAAAAACACCAATGAATTAGATGTTTAACACAATAAATAGAGATTGAGTTAAAATTACTCTTATCAAGCTATTATCGATGACTTAATAATTTAAAAATAGAGTGATTATGTTTATAAAAAGTATATCCATAGAATGGGGAGTGGAAATTATGACATAAGAATATGAATAGTGATTGCAGACATAATCTTGGAGTAAAATAATAAATGAAGTATGCGTAAAGCCGAATGAGTGTAAATTGAAATTTCAAATTCTTTTATTGATTTGGTAACTTATGAGACATACACACACGAAAGAAGGATCATAAAATGATGATGTAAATATACATGAATTAAATTATATTACACAATGAATACAAACATTGGAAGTAAACACACCACATGCAATAAATAAGTGGTGAACAATGGAAATCTCACATAATTAAATGTGAGATAAGAAAACCATTACTTTATACTTTTTCCTTGGTTGAGGGTAGGTTAACCTCATGTATAATGGTGACATAATTGTTATTAAATTATAAAACAATAATATACATTAATATGATATCATATATGATCAATTAACATTCATTTGTTGATAATATCTTAGTATTTTCTTCATTTTCGGGTGTTAACGAATTCATTTTCTTTTATATTCTTTGTTATGTGAGCCATAATGGTTATGTATAGGATATTTCATATTCATATCCAGAATGATATCATATCTCTAAAAAATATTCTTAATCATCAAAATGAAATTTATTCTTGAATGGATATGATGGGGAATGAATCTCATCGCGTTCGTGGAGATGATAATCCGTATGTACGCACGAGCGACAATATCATTCTTTTGATATTAAAATAATATATAATTGGATTGTATATAATATATACCGAATCATTATCATGTTATATTTATTATTTACATGAATTAAACATCATTATTATAACCATCCAAATAATAATATGTTGAATAACAATTACACGATGATGTGTAGATGGTAGGTCGTACGTACGCACGTATGGTGACATGTCATTCAAAGGATGGATAAAATACTGAATATGGTTGTAACATATTTATAATAACATCACATTATATATAATATGCTGAAGTTATTATTTTAGAATAGAAATAATAAAGAAAGCAGAAGTGGAAGAAGAAAGGAACTTGAAAGAGGGTGATGAAAACATTACCTCCTCTTCGTGTTCATCCTTTTGATTTGATAAACAGGGCTCCTTAGGATGGATTTATGATCAATCTAAGGCCTCTAGGTAAAAATTAGGTAATTTGGGAGAATATTTGGGTAGGTTTTTTTTAAGGAAAATGGCTTTGAAGGTGTGAATTATTGAGAAGGGGGAGTGCCCTTTTATAAAAAAAAGTGAGGGGCACCTTTGGAAAAGTTAGAAATATTATTTTATAATAAATTAATATTCAGTTTTTAATGGCTCAAAAGTAGATTATTTAAAGGTTAAGGTGGGGATGGGTCGAAATAATTTCAACCAATATATTTTAGACAGGTTTAGGTCACTATATTAACCTTATCATTTATATTTAACTCTTAGTTAAATAGTTTGACATTTACCATGTCTCTTTGTATTTTTATATTATATAGTTAATAAACTTACTATATACCTCCAAGAGACCCCCAAGTGGTACCTTAATATACACCTATAATTATATAAGTCCTTTGGCCGAGACATAGATTTTTAGGAATACAATATCAATTAATAATATAATATTTGTTTTAAAAACTCTTTTATGTCAATTTTAACACTATTGGGTATTTTGTTTTTGATAATTTCATAACAGCATTATTACTTAGAAATAAATTTATATAACCAATCCTAATATGTCATATTAACCTAGAAAATTTGTGGAATTTATAAAAAGTCTCAATTTACATTTATTTTGATATTTATAATATCAATTATTTTAATATTTCATTAATTAGGTAATTACTACATCACCATTGTGTCATAAATAAATTAAATTATTTAATGTCTAAAAATTAAAAATAAAATACCATTATGTAGGAAATCATTTTATATTTCTAATTAATATTTATAATCGAATTTATCTTATGTATAACCGTATATTAAAAATGTTTTAGTTATTAAACATTTATTTTATCTCTTTTAACTCTTCGTTGAATTAAATACTGATAAATGTCCTCTTCGAATCCAAGTGGACCTAAATGATAATATTTTATTCCTAATGTTGTTTTTGGTCGAGATACACTTTTAAAATAAAATTAGGATAGGTGTTAGGGTAATATTAATATCATTTTACCCTTAATTACCCTATTTACTTTTAACCGTGGTAAATAAAAGTAAAAAGTTACTATTCACCAAAAATTATTTTAATCTCATTGAATCACATTTTACTCCTTGATATTAACCGTGTCTCTCAGGTTTTTGAAAGTCCACTCACAGAAGCTGTAAAATTATGTTTTATGTGAATTTCCAAATTCTCCTAGGTGGTGGGTAAAAGACGGTGAGAAGTTCAATAAAATTTTTATATATCTAAAATTATTCTAAATTAACTCCAATGAATTACATTGAAATTATATAGGTATTATGCATCTATTTTGACCTTAATTAAATTTAAATATAATAAATAATTATTTAAATAAAAATTCGGTTTTAAACTATAACTCAATGTTTTTTCACTATTCATCAAAATTTGAATGGTTTCAGAAAAATACCAAAAATTCACCCTAAGATAATTTCGATATTCCGAATCCAAAAATTAAGTCCATTTTGAATGATAAAATTTATTAAATTTCAAAAAGTGGGTATTACTATTCATAACGGCTAGTTTGATTAGCTGTGGTATGTGTTAGAACTCAAAGTTTCGTACAACACATGCTACTGTATTATTCAAAGAGAAGCCTAACGTGGAAGCCTGGGGTGTTACAATGTTCTAATGTAGAGTGATAGGGAAAATGTTCATGTTAAACATAAAAATCATGAAACATAAATCAATGTTGGGTTAAAAGGTCATTTATATCTTAGAATGAAATGTAAACAAATAAAATTTTAGTTTTAAGATCCTTTTCTTAGATACAAGGAATTATTTTACTACATGGAATAATTACATCAAGAAACATAATGACATGAAAAGTATCATTTCATACTTTACTAATATTACACCACAAAACATCTTTATCTACAAATGATGAGTATTCAAGATTAGTCTTTCAAACCTGAATCACGAGATTCAACTTCTAGAAAATCACATAATGAAAAAAATATTAACGATATAATTTTCCTATTATTATGTATTAATCAAAACCCCAATGTTTAGGATAATAGAAAAAAATTCCCCAAAAATAATAAACCATTATATAATGGAAAACACAATTAATATCTAAAATTTAATAATAATATCCACTCTTCAACATGTACCATTCAAAAAACTACTATCCATAAAATTTCCCTAAAATATTATAGACTAATATTGAATCAAAAAAAAAATTATTACCTAAAATCCATGATAATATTTCATCACAAATAACATTAGTTACACAAAACTCCTTATACCAAAAAAGAATTTTTTTAATAAACTTCACTATACCATAACTATTTTAATAAAGAACCTGAATCACCATAAATCCAAAATCAAATCATATATGATTGAAAAATATAATTCATCTTTTATTTCTAAAATAAAATCCCATATTATTCTTTTTACCTAAAATATAAAATGGTTTCCAAAAAGAGTAAACACCTTATAAAATAACCATAATCACATAATCACAAAATAATGTTCAAATCTATAGGTTATCTATTCGATAAAACATATGTTCCAAAAATAATTTTATTCTTCATCCCATAAATTGATTAAAAAATTTTGTTCTATCAGGGAATCCACGTAGTCTAGTGGTAGGTAATGTAATCCAATATCTCTTAAATTGTGGGTTTAAAATTCGATGATTTTTCAAATTCGATGGGTTGTCACCCATCCAGTAGGTTGTTCTTTTTCTAAAACTATTTAATTCTTATATCATTCCAAAAATATTATAACATCCTTATAAATAACCATAATTTTTTAACACCAATGGTTTCCTTATACCTCTCATTTTTTCATCCCAAAATTTAATATCCCATAATCACCTTATAATCAATGATTAGATAATCCATAAAGGTTATCCCAACCATTATAATTATATTCATAAAAGAAAATATAATTCCTCATCACAAAAAAAATCACATAAAAACAAAATGTGTAAATATGATAAAAACTAAAAAAATGTTCCAATGTTATCCCATCATCGAAATAGTATTACTATTTTTATATATTTCATCATCTATAGATCTAACATAACTCTTGAGTTAATTATATATAGATATCATAATCATTTAGTTTTCTTCAAAATCCCTTAACTGTACTTTTCCACCCTAATCATTAATACTAATTTACTAAGTAAAATAATATGAACAACTTTATACGATTCAATAATATTAAAACATAATCCGAGAAAAGATCGACACCTTTCATATGTCATTTTCAGTTTCCTCATCTTCTATTGTAATGGAATTATGTATTCCTAAACAAATAATTTTACAGTTCTACTAGTCCCATTCATGAACCATCTTCAAAAGAAATAAAATTTCATAATGACCATACAATCAAATTTTAATTCATTTAATTGATAACATAGGAAGAACCACTTTTCCTTTCATGGATTCAACCGAACACTACCATTTTCCTTAGCAGATAATTTCTTTACAACCTCAGTTTCATCATTTAAAACAATTTTACATCCCTTTAATACATTTTCCTATGTGTTTCTACAATATCATTGAGGCATTTGTCATTGAATAAATTTACCTTTATTATCATTGTTATCTTAACATAAAAATAGATTCATTACACTCATATATGACGCATTCGATGAATTACCACAGTTCAAGTAGTTAATCATTTCACTCGATAGTTGGTTTAGAACAACCACAAGAGTTCCCATTGCTGATCCCATTTCATTCAATATATTATTCATAGAACCATTATATTTTTATTCATATCCATTTATCTTTTCATTATATAGGATCCAACCACTTACTAAAAATTAAAAGGTTAGTGTGATCAAGAAAATCATAATACATCCTATTATAACGATGATAATCCATAAAATATCCTTACTCATGTTTTCTCAAACTAAATAAATTTATATAAAATCATTATGAAATATCATACCATGCTAACCATCATGGTTATATATGTCTTTTACATTATGATTCAATTGAATCATAACCTCTAAAGTCATCTAAACCATATTTTGATACCAACATTTATGACCCATCATAAAAAATTACATAATATTGAGTTTTAGTCATGAAATATAAAATCATTCACATTGATAATCATTTCAAGTTTATATATTTAAATAATTAATCCATAATTCATACATAGAAACTCAAATATTAAAAACTATACACCTATGATAAATATACATTTTTCCAAAAAATAATAGTTTTTAAAATAAAACATGGATTCTTTTTTATTTGAGATCTTCAAAAATTCATAATTGAATTCATTTTATCTCTTACTCATCCTTATATAATGTGAAAAATTTAAATATTTAGTTCATATAAAATACTCAATAATTTATGTAAAAATAAATAATGAACCTCTTAGTACATGAATATTTATAAACCCATGAAAACATTTTCACACACTTATACTATTCACTAATAAAACATAATCTATTAATCTTTCCATAGGAAATCATATGTTTCTCATAATCTCTATATAAAATGTAAATCTTAATGGTAACTTGGGTAATGATTTAAATATCACTCTTATATTTACTATAGCTATAATGTAAACATACAGAGTAACCTTTATGGATATATTTAGAATAACTACCGTTCTATATTCCCTTAATTTATTGGGAGAAACCTTATTGGTTAACTTTATCTCATTACACAATGCATTAGGTAGCTATAACAGGATAACATGGCCTCAATTTATCATGAAATGACTCATACAAATAAAAATTCCCAATAATTATAACATAATTATAACATATAAATCATGCATAAAAGTAAAATAACATTCCCCCTTCAAAATCACTTTTTATTTTTACAACGATGCACACTCATAAATGAAAATTATTTATTTGAAAATAAAATTGTAAACATGTAAAGTAATGATCAAAACATTAATCCGATATGATTTTTAGATATTATTTTCTAGATTTATATGTTAAAAACATTCTTTTTGATCTTTTTAATAATAGTAGAAAGAGTAATTTTAAAATTATTTTTTTAAAAGAATGTTAATTCCCTAAGTCCAAATCATAGTGTAAAATAATTGTAATCCTAAATAATAAAATTAAGCTAATTATTTACATTATTGATAAAATTTCAATGTTTATTATTCCTTTTATTTCAGTTATTATCATGTCACAGCAGCTACTTAATTATTTATGTTAATGTTAGAGTTTTTGACATTCGGTACTTAAGTTCAATATGGAATTTGTTTGATGTCAATAATCAAAGTGGTTAATAGTAAATCATCTAAAAAATAATATTAATTAAATAATAATAACTTATATTAATAAATTACATGTTTATATCCATCCATTATATATGGATATGAAAAAATAACCACATTACAATTATAGATACGAGAAGTTGTACGTATGAATGTGTAATGTTTCAATTTTTTAATGAAAATTATTGAATGAACATATATAATGTTTTATATTTATATAAATATAATAATATAATTAATATTATATTAATCATTTAATTATTCATATATATAAAATCCACGTGATTTTGTGATGAAAAAAAATCACATTGCTTTGTGGAGGTGATAGTTCGCATGCATGCACGCATGACAATATCATTCTCACCTGCATGGAAAGGTAACAAAAAAAGAATATATTATTCTAAAATAATGAATGATTTTTCTTTAATATAATATTAAAACATTTAATCCTTAATTAAAAATAGTATTGGGAGATGATGGTGGAAAACAAATTATATTGGTTCGCGAGGTGGTATTCCTCCAAACACACAAATGATTAATTATTTTAGAATTTCATTAACATGATGATTGATTAAGGTGATGATATTAACATAATAAAATCATAGTATATTTAGGATACTATATTAGTTATTTCATAATGGTAGAAAAATATTTTAGGAAACTGGAAGAATAAAAGAAAACAATTAATTAAAAATGATTCATTTTCTTCAGACAATCTATTTTGATTAAAAACATAACACCTATAAAGTGAGTGATTTTATTAAAATAATAGCACTAAAATGGGGTTATGTATTTTATTAATGGATTTAATATGATCGTTTTAAAAATAAATACATTTTGGTGTGTGAAGAAAATAGAATAATGGGTTCCCTTTAATCTGAAAAGGGAAGGGAACTCATAGAATTCTTGAAATTATTAAATTCATATAAATTATTTATTAAAAAAATGAATAAGAGATGAATAATATATTAAATATGATGATTATGTGTCTACATACATTCATCATATAAAAATTAGACAAGTTATTATTATTTTTAAATCCTTATATTTTTGTTTGAACCCTTATTTTCCCCGTTTAACTCTTACCACAATATCTTATAATATATAATTTGATGGTTAAAATAATTACTATAAAACAAAAAATAAAAAAAATGATTAATTAATGAAAATTTTAGCCTTTTACTAATCATTTACAATAATTTTATATTTTAATTAATTTTCTATCATTTAATAAAATAATTTTTTTGAAAATATGATTTTTTTTTAAATTTTTATAGTATTCAATACTTGAATTTTTGAAAATATCATAACGAAATAATATTTTAGAAAAAAAAAATCTTTATACTCAAAACTAACATGTCAATTTTATATTTAAAATTAATCGATGACATTAATTATTTTAAATCACGTTTAGTTTATTTTTTAATATCATTCACTTGATATTTCCTATAATTAAACAACTACTTCATCATCATTGTGAAATCCTTTAATGTAATTATTTCATTCCTAAAAATTATAAAATATCATTTTTAATATACTAACATCATATTTCAAAATTCTATTTTTTAACATATTCCTCATATTAAGGAACATTCACTTCTTAAATTCAAAGGTTTTAAAAAATTAAATTATTTTGGAATAAAATATAATAATTGGATTAAATTCATCCAAGTGTCACCAAGAGATCATATAATCGGCCAAAGGATTATTGTTTTTACAAAACTACTCATCCCATAAAATAAATAAAAACATGGGAAATTTTATAATAATTAAAATATTATTTTTACTCTTAATACCTTTATTTACCATTAAACATGGAAATAAAATTTTCAATGTTACTTTTCATATTTTATCTAAAAAAGGGAACTATTTAATAAATTTTAATTAAAGGATTAAAAATATGGAATCCATTTTTCTATATTATAAAAAAAAAAATTTATAAAAAAAATTTATAATTAATCTTGTTGATGGAATGAGAAAATGAGTTTTTATTGTAAAATTGTTCCTAATAGCACAATTTCTTTTCCCCAATTTAATAGTAAAATTGATGAAAATTAACTAAATTATATTGAATGATATAAACTTTTTCTAATTATACAATGAAATAAATAAAAAATATAAATTAATAGTAAAAATTATTTAGAGGGAAATATTGTTTACAATTTAATTGTACAATTTATTCAATATTCAAATAAAACATTTAAATTCTTTACCATATTACAAAAATTCAACCAAATTAATTTTTTATATTAATATTTAAAACAATAAGTTTAATTTTTTAATTATAATATATTAAAGTGTGGAAAATTATATTTAAAATAACTACACTATCAAAATGTGGTAAAACTCCCATTATTATGTATTAAATTGGATTGGTACTTATATCATGTATATAAAACAAATAATATGAATGTTAATAATTAAATAATATATATATATATATATATATATCATATATATAATCCAACAAGAGTGATTGGATTATTTTTTAAACACACTTGTACACATTTGAATAGTTTTTCATTAAATGATTTCTATTTATTTAAAAAATGGTTTTATTTTCCTTGATAATTTATTGGTAACCAAACAATTAATTATATATAAAATTACAAACCCAATATTCATAATCCAATTAATCATATTCATACCCTCCATTATAATGTCTTGTTTATAATGATAACATTTAAATAATAACATCTAATTGTTTTTTATGCTAGATGAGCCTTATCATGTACACTGTTGAATAATGTATTTCATTTTTAAAATAATTGGTGTTACAACTACCCAAGGATTCACATGAAATATAACTATAATTTATCATTTTATAATTTCTAAACATGTTAATGAGGTATATATCACATAATTAATCCAACATCTTATATCCTCACATCTAAAAACCCTTTATAAAAAACCCCATTTTATAATCCATACGTATAAAAAATACAAAAGACCATCCAAGAATAATCTCCACATCACAATTTAAAAATAATATATATTATTATATTTAAATGAAATTTCTAAAAATGTTTTTCAATTTCAAAATATATATTCAATGGTTCAAACCAATCCATTCAACTATGTTTTAGTAATCATACTATAATCTCTCATTCTCCATTTACATTGAATCCTCAATATGAATAATATCAAATAAAAAGTTTTTTATTATTATTCGCATATATACTTACAAATATATAATTATATAAGACATTAATTAAAAAATTCACTTAATCCCTAATGTATTTTTACATACACACACACACAAACACACACACATATATATATGTATGTAAACCCAAATTAATAAAAATAACCAACAGATGTATAATATGTATTTTCAATAAATATGAATTTCTACGTAAATCCAATTCATGAAATGCATTATATATTATTTTCATTTCTTGTTCTACTTGAAATTACAATAAAAACATAAAATTTGTATATTTTAAATTTAATTTTAAAAACAAACATATTCTTCTAATTTTAGTTAAAAAATTTATAGGGTCATTTTAGCTCTTTATCATTAGTATAAATGAATATTTAATTTAATTTATTTAAAATGATTCTAATTATTGAAAATTTTATGAGTTGATAATTTAATCTAGTTATACATGATTTCAACATAAAATAATCTTTGAATATGTTTGTCACTTGTTTATTATATCTAAAATAGAATTTAAAATGCACGGAGTTAATGATTATATGATTTATATCCAAAAACAAGGGGAAGCCAACATATAAATCACATCCATTGAATAAAATGGCACAATTCTAACTCAAAGAATAAATTGTAAACCTATAAGGTCAATATGAAACTATAAATTAATAAATAACTCAATAAAATGAGGATAATGTAGATTATATGATGAAACCATACCAATATTTGATGTATAACTTATCTCCCTCTACACAAATAGATAGAGCATGCCCTAACCTAGCCTATTAAACCCTAAAAACATGGAAAACCCCAAAAAAGAAACATCAAATCTGGATTGTATTTGGCCATCAGTTATGATAATTAAAGGATAAGAGAAACATAATGAATAAAATATTGAGAAACATAAAGAATGTTGGGGAAGAAGGAGATACCGACCATATCAAATCCAAAAGAACTCAAATCACCAATAATTACATTGAAGGATAATACTTTGTAAGCATAAGAGTGAACTATTTGATGTGTTCATCAAGAGAGGTATAGGGAGTGACTTCGAAAGATTAATTAAAAATATATGGGGGATATATTCTAAAACCATACTATTTTAAATATATAGAAATTGTTCATTGTTTGACTGAACGATTAGAAAAACAATGCACCAATCATATACCACACTCTAGAGAGTCGAGAAACCTTACATGGGTAGGTTTCATACTCTAGAAAACTATTTAACATCCAACTAAATAAACTCCATAAAAAGTTATATGTACTCAAATGCCTTGCTCACTGTTTCCTTTAACCATTCACCAAAGAAAGTATTCTAAAAATTTAAAATATTTACTTGTCTCAGCAAAACATATTGAACTATGTTAAATTTAATTAAATAATTCAAATGAAAAAAATAGGGTTGGGTGTGAAAAATTTCCCCTTAGTAATAATTTTGTACCCTAGACAGACAATGGTGAAACAATTGATAAAAATGTAAATTAGGTTGGACCCTAATAATAATAAAATGATCCTTGAAACATGAAGATCGACAAATTTGGTCAACAATTAATAAATACATAAACAATAATATTGAAAAAGGAACCTAACAAAACAGTAATATTCTCTCATCAATATCATCTATAATGAACTCAAAACCAACATAAAGAACCCATGACATTTTGAAAAGGTCAACTCTATAATGTAAAAATTCAAAATTAAAGGAGTATAATGACTAAAATAACCATTATTAAATCAACAAAGGACAAGAATTGATGCATTTCATTATGGTGGGAGTGGTGGGTAATGGAATTCCAAATAGGACTCCATCCAAAAAACAAATAATAACACATATAGTTTGTGGAATAAGATCCCATAAAAAATTATTCTATGGTGGTCTCAACACCATATTTGAATTCTTATAATACACTACCTCTCTAGGACAACTGTGTTATCTAGGAATCTAGAAAGTCCAAAATCTTCCTAAATAATGAGAAGGATTTAAAATTAATTATATAATTTATTGTGATAAAACAGTAATTTTTTATCCTCATGAGTTAATAAAAAGCCATAATCTCCATTATGTAAAAGATAATCATGTAATAAGAATAATACATGTAACATATAATACCTAAAAAATCATGCATCAACTAGAAAAACAAGGTCCTACACATGGGATAAGTGAGAGTGAACCATTATATTTATTTTGAAACATCCTTAGTTAGTGAACCTTATCAAAATAAAAAAACATAGAAGTCACCCCTCCCACAATCATCCAAGCATCCCCATTCACGTAACCTCAATTGAAGTACCTCATCACTAGGTTAACATCAAATTTAAGAAAGAACCATCCAAAAGACAATAAACATTCATTTTCTGAAATATATTAAAAAACCAAAGGGTCACACAAATTTAGAACCTCCATGAAAAATATATCTATTCCTGAATCAGTAATAATATGTTAGAAATAGAGTACCATTACCATCCTAAAGAAGGTGTTTATCTAGACAATAGAAGTAAGTCTATGTAGAAGTAAGATAATTAACCATTTAATCTTGATATTCAATGGCTTCTAATGATAATAAATATAAAACATCATCCCAAAATAAGACTAAAGATATTTAAAGAAATTTCAAAAAAAATCATAATTCTCCTTTTTAAATAATTTTAAAATTATAGACAAAGGATTAATACTAGAAAAAATATTTTCATATTTCATTTTAATCTTTTGATGGTCTTATTTTTATAACACTCATGAATTTTCAAAATGATAACCCCCCTTTAAATTTTTTTGTATGTCTCATTTATTATTTCAAATACCCCACATCTAATGTAAATCTGATGTTCTAGAAATTCATTTACGCTAATTTTTATTTCAATCAAAATCATCATACTCAATCCATATTATTTTAAATCATATTTTATGTTTTCATACCTATTTTTTACACTAAAAATTTAATTCATTTGAATAACCGCCAATATATTCATGATGAAACATAAAAATATTTTCAAAATATCTAATTTTTTATATTTACTATCTAATTCAACCCCTCAAAATAAAATATTTATTTATAAAAAATAAAATTCCACCGATTTAACCATGGTAATTAATTTTTAATTATTTTATACTTCGTAATGGTAATGAATTAAGATAGACTTATTTTAGAATATTAATTATTATAATTTCAATTATAAATTATATTTTTTGTAATTACACTCACATAAATGGAAAATTATATTTTAAAATCAATCTTGCATATGCAATGAAAAAGCGGGTTTTCAAAGAGAAAAACATCAAATGATTAAAAAATTTATATATAAAAAATTCACATGAAATTTATTTGAATGGATACACTGTATTAATATATATATCTATATATATGAATTAATTTTAATTTTCAAGCCATATAAAAATAAATATTAATTTTTTAAAATGGTTTAAAATAAATTAATATTCTTAATAAAAACCTGCATTTTTACAATTGATTGAAAATTAAGAAATTTAAAAAAAAATCCCAAAACATAAATCCAAAATAAAGTGTACATTTTGATTTCAAAATTTATGTTAGTCATTTCAAATAAAATTTCTTAAAGTCTCAAAAAATAATTTCAAAATAAGTGCACCGGTTGAAATAAAACTATTATTTACAAAAATAGGGTTTTAGTTATAAAATTGGATTTATTATTATCTATTGTATAAAAAACACAAAATAATATTTTTTTACTTTTAATTGAATATATAATAGATTCATTTTTTTAAAATCATTCACCAAAATTGGTTTTTTTCTATTTTTATGTAAAACATGTTTCTTGTGCATAAAAATTCTTTTTAATGTATTTTTTTTTGTTTTAATATAGTTATTTATTTTCGTTTATAACTAATTAGAAACCAAAAAATTAAATATATATACTTTTTTAAACCACCTATTTTCATAATTTCATAAATCCAATTAATATATTCTATTACAATAACCTAATGATATCTATTAAAGAATATTTTACTAGTATATAACTATTTGTTTAAACTTAGTGTTTTTTGTAATGAAATCTACAATTTTTATTTCATGTTAGAATAGATAAAAATTTTGTTTTGTCCAGAAAAAAAATCTAAAAAATGTTTAAATTTAATTAAAAAAATTATTTCACAAAATATTGGCGTGTATCATTTGTTTTCCAAAAAAAATAGTTATTATAAGTCCAAATCTATTTTATTATCATCTATGTGGTGAAGGTAATGATATTACACCTTATATGATTCATTTTCAGAGAAACTTTATCCCTCTATCTATGTTGATCCTTATATGGATTCTTTGGACCAAATATTTTCTAATGGATGATAGACTCTAAATGTTAGTCTTCAAATATTTTTATTTTTATTCCATTAAGTTGAATAATGGTGAATAAATCTATCATATTCTCTTTTTGTAATCATTCTATAAGAAACCAAGAATTCATGGTGAGAATATTTTCCATTTCACAACTCAAACTAATAGAATCCACGACGTATTTTTTGGTGTTATTATTAATATAGATCTCATTGTTTATATAAATAAAATTATATGTTAATTTTAAGATAAAACATTCCATCACATATGGAAGGCCATTAATTCCCTAGTTGTGAAGGTGTTAATAACGAATATAGGGGTTTTATCACACGTATAATCATATATATATATATGGCCTCTAAAATTTAGCTTGAAATTAGGCACAATACATTGGATGATATTATTAATTCTAAGTCACATGGTATTTATGAAGTTACTTATAAACCTATTCAACAAAAGCATATCAGGTGGATTCCTCCACTCACATGATGGATTAATATTAATTAGGTGAGTGTCGAAATTTTCACAACTAGACTAGTAAGATCTGTGAATATCATATGAACCAATAGGGGTTCTTTCAAGGGATTTATTCTTAATGAATGTTTTCCTTTATTGCATTAGAATACAAGCTTTGTAATTTCATCCATGTGGTAAATAATGATAACAATATTATAGGTGGTGATCTATATATTTATTGTGATTCCATTCTATTTTTTAATATTCTTAGGAAGTAATCATTTTTTCTTCCATAGAAACTATTCACTGAATAGATGTACTTCAAGAATTATTTGGAAATAATTAATCTTAAATATAATCACATTTATGGTCAATTTAACATCATAGTAGACAATCTATCCATGTGAGTAGTGGATTATTAGAATTAACTCCGTTATTTCTCACTAGATTATTCATTTATACACATACACATTTGTACTATCCGGGGAGATATTTGTGCCAATTTCAAATCCTTCCATATTTGAGATATTTATTTTTTAATACAATTTTGATGGGAATCAGTCAATTACTTGATTCATAGACCATATTATATTATAGTTATTATGTTATTTGTTTTCTTTTAATACTTTTGGGGGAGTGTGTATTGGGTTTTAAACTCAATTTTTAATCATTTTCTAATTATTATTAATAATATAATTAAATTACTATTAATATTATAATAATTATCATGAATATAATCCACCTCCACCTCCAAATCATCATATTCATTTTTTTATAATTATTATTATATTGGGAATAAGGGTGAAATATAAATATAATATTCTAATGGTTAAAAATATTATTTTAATGGGTTTCCGACCCAGTTGATCAAGTTAATCACTAAATTATATGGTGATATGAATCAAAACAATCGTTATTATTAAATTATATATTTGTTTAATGGATTTAATTATATAATAATCTTTTCTATTATAGGTTAGAATGTTGTCATACATTGCAGTCAATGAGTGTCTTGGGTGGATGGTGTTTGATTATTGAGAATAAGTGTTAGTCATTATGCTAAAGTGTTTGAAGAAAATTATTTGTGAATTAGTCATCAATATTGATTAAAAATGTGTTTCATGAATAATTAGAAATTTTATAGAGGGTACATAGATGGTGAAAATTCTAGGAAATTTATAGGGTACAATCATATGCTATTGTTACATGGTCGGATTGTAATCATGGAAGGATAGACTGGAAAAAATTATAAAATATAGGGTTTATAATATTGATTATCGTATTTAAAGGTCCATAATTGCGTCAATTAATTTTAACAATGATAATTGACAAACAAATATGATGTTTAGAAGAATGAAAATTAACCAGGGTCATGTTGAGGGGTTGGTCAACAGTATAGGTGGTGACAAGACCCATTTTTCTCATTATGTGGGTCTGTTATTATGTTTCGTTTTAATTAAATTATACTTTATATAGAATTTTGGTGATAGTTGTTTTGGGGATAATACTATAGCTATTATTATGATCGGAGATCCTAAATTTTTGTTAAAAATTAAAAATGGAATAAAGGATATAATTTTTTAGAGGTATTGTAGCATAACTGTACCATCACTACAACATAAATTGTAGTGTTCATGGTAGTAGGTATAGTTACATTAATGTAATTAATCAAAATGAAAGAAATAAATTTTTATAGGTGATCTGGGTTCTATGGGGGTCTTCTGTCCCATAAAAGGTTATAACATCATTTGGCCTTATTATTATATGTCCATAATAAAATTTGTTGTAAAATAATGAAATTTGAAGTCAATCTCCAATTTGGGGAGGGGGTTCCCTTTTTCAATAAGTACATGTGTGTGTATATACTATAAAAAGTTATTTTACCTTAAAATAAATACTTTTATTGTTATTATTATTATTATTATTATATCAGTGGTGCATATAGTGTTAGTTTGGTGGGGATGGTGTGTGGGTCCTATAATAAAACCTAATATTTATTATATTTGGGTGTGTGGGGTTTGGAATATACTTTATTGATTGTAGAAACATTCAATGGGGTGATTATTATGGGGCTCCTAATTCATATATCAGGAATAAAGGTATTTAACCCCTAAATATTTCATTGATTTTAAAATCATTTTCAATTTTAATGTAATTTGTAGTAAGTACATGCATGATTTTTTATGTATGTGATGGTAGTAGAGATGATGTCATGGGTTCTACTGTGTTATATGGATGGAAAGGGATTAGTGTCTAATAATTCATAGAGTTGGTGGATCACATTATATTATAAAATTTTTGTGAATATCTTGACGACACATTTGGGAAGCCTTTGGAATAATTTGATATGTTGTTCCTATACATATATTTCCTAATAGTATTTTAACATATGTAAGGAGGTAAAATATAAATATAGAGAAATCACAAAATAATAATATTGATCCAATTATTACTATATAAAAATATTCAGTTCAGGATATAGGAAAATTTGGCATGTAATCCATTACAATAATTTTCCTTTTTTTGACAGACATATAATAATATCCTATAATTGAAATAAATCAAATCTTATGGGTAAAATGAGGCTTCTCCCTATTAGGATTTTCATCTATCTATTTTTTTGATTTATCATTATAACATCTATACCATAATATTAATAATTTTCATTGTCATCATCATCATCAACGATACTCATGTAGATACTATGATTCAGAAGTTATACAAGAAATAATAAAATATAGGATCACATTATATAAATATAGAGAATTCATGATTGGGTTTCTAGGAAAAAAAATTAAATACTTAAAACATTATATTATATTAATTTTTACCCGAATGTTACTATTTCTATTGATCTTATAATGGAAGTCAATGTGGAATATTTAATACACAGAGAGGAATACTTATGGGTTCCTTCTCCATCATTGTGCGAATAAAATTTACAATCTAATTAAAAAATTATGAGATAATATATGCTAAAATGTATGTTATAAAATTCAATAATAATCAAATTTTGATTTAAAATATCAAAATTATTTCTATTGAAATTATTTATAAAAATGTTAAAATTGTCCCATGGAGCCTTTATGATGTATGGTTTCATTATATCAATCTCTATAAATCAATTTAGTTAGATATTCTAACATATTTGGAGAATAAAATAATGAACAAGTTGTGATAAATATGAGGGTTACAAATCAAAATTGTATTGATTTTTAATTTGATCTCCATACAGATATTTTACCACATAATTTTTCTCATTTTAAACATTATTTTTATTGATTTTTTGTTGATGAATACTAGTAAATTCATAACATTTAAATCACATAGTAGATAGTAAAGCTTCCACGGGGTGGGAAGAGGTGTGTGTGTGTCAGTGAGGACATGACTTGGATGCCTGTGGAGAAAGATTATAAAGACCCCATCTCTAGTAACCTAAAAATAGTTGTTACATTATTACATTAGCACTAGATACATGTGATTACATTGTCAAAGACTGAATAGATTATTAGTCATAGAGATTTATCTAAATACACGTTACATATATTATATTTATAATATATTAATGTAGCATATGAAATATTATTTCATCATTAATATATTTAAAAAAAATTCTTCCTATCATGGGGAAAGTACATAAATAATAATAATATCAATAATCACATTGATAATAATAAACACATTCATATTGATATCATTCATAATATCAATAATTAGAATTTCACCATTGAGTCCTTCTTCCAAGACTACATACATAAACTAGTAAGGCGTATTCCAAATACCAAAACATGTTGACCTCATTAGACCTATGAATGCATTGATGAGAAAGAATAGTCCCCACACATCACATACAATGTCCATTTCATTAATCATAGGAAAAGGGTAAAACATATTCAATGTGAATGTTTTTATTGAAAAACTAGAATAAAATATTGGAATATTTTCCTCAATAAATAAATATAACCATAATCCACCCAGAGTAATTTTAATAATAGTATCAAAAAATTATATCCCAAGTAAAGAAAAAAAATTAAAAAGGAATCATAACAATAATGAAAATATTTTAAAAATATCACAAGAATATTTCATGAGGATAATGTTGTTTTCATTTTAAAATCACTTAATCCAATTATTTTTAAAAAATTAAAAACATTATTCAAAACAATTTAAGGTATACATAGATATGAAAGGAAAAAATTATTGATCAATTAGGAGAAAATATTTTTTAGAAAACATTGTTTTGGTATCTTGTGTAATTTAAGAGAGTAAAATGAATGGAAAATATATAATCTACCAAAATATCTACATGAAAAAAATTGAATAGTTTTATAATAGAAATATCTAGTAATTCTTCCACTGGACACTTAGACATAGTCAATACCAAATAATTATGAAATTATGAAACAACCCCTTACAACTTTAGTAAATTTAGAATAATTATTGTAAAAAAATTAAAAAATTGAAAAATTAATTACAATGAATAAGATGGGAAAAATTATATATCATTTTGAATGATAATTATATATTAATCATGGATTAAACAAGTGTTGAATATAGAATAAGTATCATGGAAATAAATTTGAGGTGAGAAACTATTACCTCAGGCCCGACTTACTTGTAATGTGTTTGAACCTCACAAATAATAAATAAGTATTTATTTTAAATCTAATCCAAAAACATATTCATTTATAACACATCTTAAATTATTTACCACGAATATATTATCTTACATTTATTAACATGTGATTTTTTAAAAATGGATGTTCATGAAAAAAATGCTTGGTTTTTCTATTGGGTTTTGGTTCAATATTTTTGTTTTTTGTACTTAGATTATGGTTTCATAATTTATAGAATGATAATAATGATATAAATCTCATCTATATTTCTAACATACATAGTTATAATCATACATAAAATTTACAAAAATAAAACTAAATGAAATTTCTCTCGGAGATGGTAGCTACACGTACACAAGAATGCTATTTTCAATTTTTTATGGACGGTACGAAAGAAAGGTAAATGATAAATAAAATATAAATAATAATTATTATATAATATATATCATATAAATTCATTAAATATATCCTTATACTTATTTATTTAATTCATAAATGAAAAAAATCAGATCGCTTCATGGACGTGGAAGTCCACATATATGCACGAGCGACGTAACTATTTTATAATAGATTAGATGTTAATAATGTTTATCTAATATTAGAATTTCGTAATAATTATTATTTAATAAATATCATTAATATATTCATATGTACCATCTTTTTAACCATTCAAATTAAGTAGTGATGAATGATGAGTTACATGGAATGTGTAAAGGGTAGTCTTTACATATGTGGGAGTGGTGTTTTCACTTTTAATAGGTTAAAAAATTGATTGTAAATGGTTTTACCATCATAATAAAATAAACTTAGTATATTTATTATAAATTAATTTATATTTAAGTATGGTTACAAAATAAAGATAATATGAATAAGAAGAATGACATTTTAAAGATTTGGTAATGAAGATTACCTAATCTTCAATATATTTCATCAGATTACTTCTTAATCAACTTTAGAATGGTATTTTGAGATGATAATTACTGCTAAATAGTGTAACACCCTGAGATTTTATGAAAAATATTATTTTAATTTCATTAATGTCTTGTGTTGTATTCTACACCAAGATTACCTTGCGCTATACGCAACACCGTATTAGCTTGCAGTATACGCAACACTATTCTTGGATCGTGTTACATACAATTTTGATAATAGTTATTCTATGCAACATTGAGTATATATATATATATATATATTAAATGTATAAATGAAATATGGTTGGATTATGTTATACAAAACAACGAAGGATTATTTCACAATACGCAACCCTGACTTGGCTTGCATTACACGCAATCGCGACCTTCCTTGATAGCGTGTGTTGTACGTAATACCGGGTTTTAATAAACAATGATATATTATTATAATATTGTAATGAACTAGCCTTTATGAATATTATTAACTAAATTTTGAATTTTATAACATTATTATTCATCTTACACATTTTCTAGAACATGTTATAAGAAAAAAATAATTTTTTTCGGGTAAAATAAGTATTTTTAAAAAAATGCAGTTTTTCCGCCTTTTGATAGCGCACCCACATTAAATCTAGTTTTTGACATGTTTATATGTTCAATTTGACAAAATAAAATTCTTCATTTGAATCAGGATATAAAAATTTACATTAGATAAAGTTTTGATATTTTTCCGATAACTTTCATATTTTAATGAATAGTAAAAACACGCTATATTTTAATTAAAAACAACTTTTTTCATCATAATATCTTATGTGGTTAAATTATAATATTTAATGGTTTTAAATTATAAATAGAATATATTTTTACCATTTAATATAATGTATGTCATTAGCATTGATTTTACCTTGAATTCGTAGGTTAAATCAATTCAATCTTTTGCAATGTTTTAAAGAAAAACCCGTTTTTATTCGACAACGGGATTAATTTTAATTTAATTTCTGCAACTTCTGTGTATTGAATTTTAAAAAATGGATTCCATATTTGGAATCATTGGGTCCAAATTATGTTAATGAGATACTTTTTATTTTTGGGAATTATGAATAGTTACTACGGTATATTTTATTTACCATAGTTAAAGGTAAATCGGGTAATTAAGGGTAAATATAATATTTTAAAATTACCCTAACAAATGTCAAAATCCTATTGGATGACTAAAAGTAGACCCATATCACCTAAGGGTCGGATTAGAATCATTTAATGGACATTTGTCCATGAAAATAACTTAATTATTATTAAAACCAAAGAAAGTGACAACATGTCACTCTCTTAAATCTTATAAGTATATTAATTTTAATTTTGTGATAAACTTCATGAAACTTCGAACATTAATAGTCTCAAGAAAGCTAATGAAATTATCTACATCATATAAATTTATTTATAATTTTTAGGGATTAAATAATTATCATTAATTATGACACAATAGTGATGCAGAAATTGTTTATCTAGTGAAAAATCAAGAATATTGTTTTTATTAAACTAATAGTGACCATAAAATGCACAAATACCTAACCAAAACTTGTTGTCCATGTACATGTAAACCATAAGAATCCAATGGTCGAATATTTGACCATTTGGATCCTTATAAAAGCGATTATGACAATTATATTATTTTATTTTAAATGATGCCAAAGTTGTCACCTTCATAATTTAATAAATATAACAATTTAAATATTGTGATTTTAAGATGATATATTCTAGTAAAAGTATTATTGTGAAAGGTAATATATTTATCTTCATCATAGGATTTTATTTTAAATTTTTATACAACAAATAAGTATATTAAATAATTATTCAAAAATGATGTAGTAATTATTTTATTAAGAGATAAACCAAATAAATGGTTTTAAAAATGATAAAATAAATATTATATGAACTATTTAATGTGATACACTAATTTTATAGATACATATGACCTTTTATTAATATATTAAATCTTTTATTTCGAACATATCTTCTGTATATATTTTATTTAAATTCAAATAAATGAATAGGGTCAAAATTGACACTATTGTTATTTTTCAAAAATAACATATTATAAAATTGGTTAAAAATCACAAAAATATTTAAAAATAATAAATTTATATTTATATGGTCTATAATGTTATAAAGGAAACAATTATGGAAAATTCACAACAAATAAGTAATTATTTGTTATAATTTAAAATTTAGAATTTTATTACCACAAATAAACTTAATTAGATTAAATAAGGATAAATCAAAATGATAAGGTTTAAAATAAGATCCAAACATGTCTAAATTTGATTGGATGATGATATTACAACCCTATATCATCTAATATTAGAATATGAGTCATTTTTGGAGGTTTTTAAGTGGGGCAAGATTTATTATAAATTAATATTTTTAAGAATTCCTAAGGTGCCCCTCTCCTCCCTTATAAAAAGGGCACCTCCTCCCCCTCCTCCTCACTCAAATTTGAGCACTCAAGCTCGGCCAACCCCTGAAAAAATACCTTCTCCACTTCCCTAGAATAATCCTAGAGGTCCTGGTCTTCTTCAAAGACCAATATTAGTTCCCTAAGTGGAGGATTCAAAGAGGCGTTCCAAAGAAGAGGTAATATCCATTACCGATCTTTTCAATTTCATTCTTCTTCAACTTCTTCTTCTTTAGTTGTTTCATTATAAATTAATAACATCAGTATTAATTACATACTGATATGTTATTATAAATATTAAACAACTCTAATTAACCTTCTATCCATCCTACGGAGAAAGGAAATCACCGCGCGTGCGTACGTACGGAATACCGTCTCCACGCCGTGGTGTACTCTATTTTCCGCCACCACCTTAATTGGATGGGTATAATGGTTTAATGAGTAACTATATATGATTATTATAAAGTGATATTGATACTGAAATAGTATACATACACTTCAACACAATTCCACGACCATGGAACGATATCATCGCTCGTGCGTACGTACGGACTACCGTCTCCACGACGCGATGAGATTCATTCTCAATGATTAACCATTCATGAATGATTATAAAGTATATATAATAATTACTAATGAAATATATGACATAATAATGATACTGGAATTATTTATATGCATGTCATCTACTTAATTCCATTCAATTTAATAAGGAAACGAAAACAGCGTTCATGCGTACGTACGGACTATCGTCTCCATGAACGGTGTATTTCTTTCCATTTACTGATTTATTATATATTTATATTATGAATATATATATATATATATATATCATGTTTTATATTCTGGAATTAAGTAATCATGATCTAAGTAATCATATTAATAATTACAAGTTAAAAACACGAACGACAAATGAGACGATTTTACCCAAAACGCTACTTTAACATGAATTTACAAAAGAACAGGTAATATAAAGTAATAAGTGGACCATATATGATATAATAACAATGAATATGATTCTGGAATAAGTCAATAACCTGATTTAAATCATTATACATGGGGTTCGGACACTTACAAAGCAAGTCGGACCTAAGGTAAGGGAAATATCACAATCTCATTTTTATCCGAGATTGTTTATTCGTAAGTATTTACTGGGGTGTATTTTATCATCCACATCCATGTTTCATCAATATGTAATATTATTTCCATAAACCTACAATTGTTTAAATCCATTTTTACCCTTCGGTGAGTTTTTAGTAAAAGAAATGAAAAGAATCTTTTGTCATTTTTCGTACGAGGTACTTTTTGACATTTCCGACAAAAGTACGAAGAATGTTTTTTTTAACTTATATGGCATGAATGGATTTTTAAAACATTATTTCCAAGAAGCTTCTTTTACAAGTTTTCAAGTTTATTTTTAATCAACTTCTTTTAGTTTAAAGTTTTATGACATGTTAAGAAAGGAAAAATGTTTTGGAAGTAGAAAGGATATTTTCCTCAAGAATGATGTTCAAGTATTTTATCAAAATTATTTTCCATCTAAGATAATAAAAGGGTTCTGTTTTTATCCCTATTATTACATGGATTTGATTATGTTGTGATGGAAACATTTTTATGAATTCCTTTATCTTATATGAATTGTTTTATGATGTCATGTTGTTTAAGAATCCCATATTTATTACATGGGTTATGCGATGATGTATGATTTATGATTTTGTGGCACACATAAGAAAGGATTCATTATAAGATGGGTGGGACCTATATCTCCCTCCAATGCATTGGGTAAAGATTTTATATCTCATGAGATAGACATGGCTGAAATGGTAGGTTATACCGGTTCAGTGAAACAGGACTGAAACGAGGGTTACTCGATTCAGAAAGGGACTTTGTCCACTAAGATAGTCTTGGCAATGAGTCTTGACTAATAAGAAATGATTCTCTAAAATTATGTGTGTATGCCACAATGTTTCATGTTTTACGTTATGATTATTGGGATTTCATTTCACTACTATGATTTATCCCATGTTATGAAATTATGCTCTCTTTTGCAGGTTAAGATTTCCAAAAGTTATGTTCTTATGAATATGATGTGATTGATTTTTCTTTTTTATACCCTTATTGAGCATTTGAGCTCACCCTTTTATGTTTTCTTTTCCCCAGGATATAAATAATTGTTTTAGGTAAAAAAAGGGAAGATCTTTATGGGAGATATTGAAGATCTTTCACCACGATTAGAAGATTACGTTCCGAGTTTGCAAAGACACTAAACTATTACGATCCTTGTGTGTGTGTTTTTGTTATGTACTAAGTATTCCGCAAATGTAATGTAAGGTCCATGTACGACAAGCTTCGGGTCTCTACAGTTGGTATCAGAGGAAAGGTTTAGTCAACCTTTGGAAACTAGGATGCGAAAACTTTAGTGAGATCCCTAGAGATATTTCTAAGGTATGTCTAGGAATGTCTTTAAGGTTAAGTATGCGTATAGGTTATAGTACTAGAATTACGCTAACGATCATAGAATTAAACCTAAGATGTTAGATATTGAAGTTACTCCCCCTTTATTATGTTGTTTTCCCTAGCATGATTTTTGCCTCTCACACTATTCTTTTTGGGTTTTAGAAAATGGCTGGAAACAAGATGATTCACAATAATGGAGGATATGATGGACAATGGAATGATATTCTTCATAATGAAATGGGATTTGGAAGTCCAAACATCATTATTATGCCGAATCAGCAATCTCATAATATGATCAATAAAGTAAAATTTGGTAAGTTTCCTGACTCGACTAATAAGAGAATGATGGAGTTCCATGATGATCATAGAGGAAAGAAAGTTCAGTTTCCCCTATGTAAATCATGTGGGAAGAGGCATCAAGGAGAATGTTTCAAGGGAACTGGAAGATGCTTTGGGTGTGGAAAAGAAGGACAAAAAGCAAGTAAGTGCAAAGGAAAAGGGTCGGTCAACACCATGGATGAGGATAATGGTATTGCTACGACATTAAAAATGGTTAAGTGTTTTAAATGTGGAATGTATGGGAATTATGCAAACAAATGCCCTAAGGGAAAGACTCATGAAGAGAATCAGTATGGTCATATGGGTAGTATTTATGTGGATGATGATGAAGAGACTACAAATGATATGTGAGATGAAAGAATTTTTGAAGCTCGGTCAATGGTTTAAGAATGTAGTGGAATGATTACATGTTTATCATGTGTAATGTTGTATAAGAAATCTCATGGTACTATGGAATAAAGAGACGTCTAAGGATTGTTACACTGTTGTCTTTCCTTTAGTTATGAAAGTGTATGATTAATGGTACCACTATCCATGAAAGGTTATTCAGATATTTTTAGAATTTAGATGATATGCGCACAATGAAGGAATAATAAGATAATGGGGTGTTTGATAGTATTCATGAGCTCATGACTGATATAAGGAGAAGGTTATTTCATGGTTTGAGTATATAGAATTTTTGGATTTTGGTATGTGGAAAGTGTTAACTTTTAACTGCATTCATGCTTTCATTAAGGTTCAATGGGTATTCAAGAGAATACATGATTAAGGACTTTGAATGTTTGGAATGTGACCAAAAAAACATATCTTATGATATATGGGGATCGACGATGGTGTTAAATCTCTGGTAATCGTTTTCACTATGTTATGAGAGTGGACTGCAGTGTTATGGATAAGCCTAAAGATTGGAATGGATTATGTTAACCATAAGTTAGTATTATTTAAGGATAGAATTTTTTTCGATACTATTTATGTGATGTAGTTTTAGAAAAAGGACAACCTGCAGGACGGGCGACAGCCCATCGCTTCGGACAAGGCTGTAGGAATCGAACCCACAACTGAAGTGCAACTGGCCTTTATCGCCTACCACTGGCCTACAGGAAGTCCCTGTTTAGTAGAAACTAGTTATATTATATTAAGCAGTATGATATATGAAGTATAAGTCCATTTTAGGAACCATATATGATTAATCTCACTATAGATCGACTTATGTATATAATTTTTGCTAACTTTTTGTTTGAGACAGATGGAATGACCCGTCATTCTATCACATGATCTGCTAACACTTCACGAATAACAAATTCAACTTCATTTATTTAAGAGATGAAGTGGAAATTGTTCAAGACACGAACAACAGTGAGATTGTACCAAAATAAAGTAAGTATTTATTCTAATTCAAATTTTCAACTTTAGGGAAATCATCTTGAAAACCAAAAATGTTGTCCTAGTGATCTTATACCTGATGAATCAGATGGTACCTTATATCATCAAAAATCTATGGATTTGTGATTACTGGCTTTTCCATAGCCATGTTCTCTACCACTCTCCATCAGAACATGATGGTTAGATTTCTCTTCCATATCCATATTTTCACCTATGTGGAAACCCAGTGATTAGTTTATTTGGGTAATCGTTACATTTCATACTTTAGTTTTTAAAGACAAATTTTGGTATTCCTTTTTACGATGTGGGTTTCTATCAAAGAAACTTTCAAATAGTAAACCATTTATAACCCCGACGAATTTCGAGGGCGAAATTCATTTTAAGGGGGGTAGAATGTAACACCCTGAGATTTTATAAAAAATATTATTTTAATTTCATTAATGTCTTGTGTTGTATTCTACACCAAGATTACCTTGCGCTATACGCAACACCGTATTAGCTTGCAGTATACGCAACACTATTCTTGGATCGTGTTACATACAATTTTGATAATAGTTATTCTATGCAACATTGAGTATATATATATATATATTAAATGTATAAATGAAATATGGTTGGATGATGTTATACAAAACAACGAAGGATTCTTTCACAACACGCAACCCTGACTTGGCTTGCATTACACGCAATCGCGACCTTCCTTGATAGCGTGTGTTGTACGCAATACCGGGTTTTAATAAACAATGATATATTATTATAATATTGTAATGAACTAGCCTTTATGAATATTATTAACTAAATTTTGAATTTTATAACATTATTATTCATCTTACACATTTTCTAGAACATGTTATAAGAACAAAATAATTGTTTTCGGGTAAAATAAGTATTTTTCAAAAAATGCAGTTTTGCCGCCTTTTGATAGCGCACCCACATTAAATCTAGTTTTTGACATGTTTATATGTTCAATTTGACAAAATAAAATTCTTCATTTGAATCAGGATATAAAAATTTACATTAGATAAAGTTTTGATATTTTTCCGATAACTTTCATATTTTAATGAATAGTAAAAACACGCTATATTTTAATTAAAAACAACTTTTTTCATCATAATATCTTATGTGGTTAAATTATAATATTGAATGGTTTTAAATTATAAATAGAATATATTTTTACCATTTAATATAATGTATGTCATTAGCATTGATTTTACCTTGAATTCGTAGGTTAAATCAATTCAATCTTTTGCAATGTTTTAAAGAAAAACCTGTTTTTATTCGACAACGGGATTAATTTTAATTTAATTTCTGCAACTTCTGTGTATTGAATTTTAAAAAATGGATTCCATATTTGGAATCAGTGGGTCCAAATTATGTTAATAAGATACTTTTTATTTTTGGTAATTATGAATAGTTACTACGGTAAATTTTATTTACCATAGTTAAAGGTAAATCGGGTAATTAAGGGTAAATATAATATTTTAAAATTACCCTAAAAAATGTCAAAATCATATTGGATGACTAAAAGTAGACCCATATCACCTAAGGGTCGGATTAGAATCATTTAATGGACATTTGTCCATGAAAATAACTTAATTATTATTAAAACCAAAGAAAGTGACAACATGTCACTCTCTTAAATCTTATAGGTATATAAATTTTAATTTTGTGATAAACTTCATGAAACTTCGAAAATTAATAGTCTCCAGAACTCTAATGAAATTATCTACATCATATAAATTTATTTATAATTTTTAGGGATTAAATAATTATCATTAATTATGACACAATAGTGATGCATAAATTGTTTATCTAGTGAAAAATCAAGAATATTGTTTTTATTAAACTAATAGTGACCCTAAAATGCACCAATACCTAACCAAAACTTGTTGGCCATGTACATGTAAACCATAATAATCCAATGGTCGAATATTTTACCATTTGGAGCCTTATAAAAGCGATTATGACAATTATATTATTTTATTTTAAATTATGCCAAAGTTGTCACCTTCATAATTTAATAAATATAACAATTTAAATATTGTGATTTTAAGATGATAAATTCTAGTAAAAGTATTATTGTGAAAGGAAATATATTTATCTTCATCATAGGATTTTATTTTAAATTTTTATACAACAAATAAGTATATTAAATAATTATTCAAAAATGATGTAGTAATTATTTTATTAAGAGATAAACCAAATAAATGGTTTTAAAAATGATAAAATAAATATTATATGAACTATTTAATGTGATACACTAATTTTATAGATACATATGACCTTTTATTAATATATTAAAGCTTTTATTTCGAACATAACTTCTCTATATATTTTATTTAAATTGAAATAAATGAATAGTGTCAAAATTGACACTATTGTTATTTTTCAAAAATAACATATTATAAAATTGGTTAAAAATCACAAAAATATTTAAAAATTATAAATTCATATTAATATGGTCTATAATGTTATAAAGGAAACAATTATGGAAAATTCACAACAAATAAGTAATTATTTGTTATAATTTAAAATTTAGAATTTTATTACCACAAATAAACTTAATTAGATTAAATAAGGATAAATCAAAATGATAAGGTTTAAAATAAGATCCAAACATGTCTAAATTTGATTGGATGATTATATTACAACCCTATATCATCTAATCTTCGAATATGAGTCATTTTTGGAGGTTTTTAAGTGGGGTTAGATTTATTATAAATTAATATTTTTAAGAATTCCTAAGGTGCCCCTCTCCTCCCTTATAAAAAGGGCACCTCCTCCCCCTCCTCCTCACTCAAATTTGAGCACTCAAGCTCGGCCAACCCCGGCCAAAATACCTTCTCCACTTCCCTAGAATAATCCTAGAGGTCCTGGTCTTCTTCAAAGACCAATATGAGTTCCCTAAGTGGAGGATTCAAAGAGGCGTTCCAAAGAAGAGGTAATATCCATTACCGATCTTTTCAATTTCATTCTTCTTCAACTTCTTCTTCTTTAGTTGTTTCATTATAAAGTAATAACATCAGTATTAATTACATACTGATATGTTATTATAAATATGAAACAACTCTAATTAACCTTCTATCCATCCTACGGAGAAAGGAAATCACCGCGCGTGCGTACGTACGGAATACCGTCTCCACGCCGTGGTGTACTCTATTTTCCGCAACCACCTTAATTGGATGGGTATAATGGTTTAATGAGTAACTATATATGATTATTATAAAGTGATATTGATACTGAAATAGTATACATACACTTCAACACAATTCCACGACCATGGGAACGATATCATCGCTCGTGCGTACGTACGGACTACCGTCTACACGATGCGATGAGATTCATTCTCAATGATTAACCATTCATGAATGATTATAAAGTATATATAATAATTACTAATGAAATATATGACATAATAATGATACTGGAATTATTTATATGCATGTCATCTACTTAATTCCATTCAATTCAATAAGGAAACGAAAACCGCGTTCATGCGTACGTACGGACTACCGTCTCCATGAACGGTGTATTTCTTTCCATTTACTGATTTATTATATATGTATATTATGAATATATATATATATATATATATATATCATGTTTTATATTCTGGAATTAAGTAATCATGATCTAAGTAATCATATTAATAATTACAAGTTAAAAACACGAACGACAAATGAGACGATTTTACCCAAAACGCTACTTTAACATGAATTTACAAAAGAACGGGTAATATAAAGTCATAAGTGGACCGTATATGATATAATAACAATGAATATGATTCTGGAATAAGTCAATAACATGATTTAAATCATTATACAGGGGGTTTGGACACTTACAAAGCAAGTCGGACCTAAGGTAAGGGAAATATCACAATCTCATTTTTATCCGAGATTGTTTATTCATAAGTATTTACTGGGGTGTATTTTATCATCCACATCCATGTTTCATCAATATGTAATATTATATCCATCAACCTAAAATTTTTTAAATCCATTTTTACCCTTCGGTGAGTTTTTAGTAAAAGAAATGAAAAGAATCTTTTGTCGTTTTTCGTACGAGGTACTTTTTGACTTTTCCGACAAAAGTACGAAGAATGTTTTTTTTAACTTATATGGCATGAATGGATTTTTAAAACATTATTTCCAAGAAGCTTATTTTACAAGTTTTCAAGTTTATTTTTAATCAACTTCTTTTAGTTTAATGTTTTATGACATGTTAAGAAAGGAAAAATGTTTTGGAAGTAGAAAGGATATTTTCCTCAAGAATGATGTTCAAGTATTTTATCAAAATTATTTTCCATCTAAGATAATAAAAGGGTTCTGTTTTTATCCCTATTATTACATGGATTTGATTATGTTGTGATGGAAACATTTTTATCAATTCCTTTATCTTATATGAATTGTTTTATGATGTCATGTTGTTTAAGAATCCCATATTTATTACATGGGTTATGCGATGATGTATGATTTATGATTTTGTGGCACACATAAGAAAGAATTCATTATAAGATGGGTGGGACCTATATCTCCCTCCAATGCATTGGGTAAAGATTTTATATCTCATGAGATAGACATGGCTGAAATGGTAGGTTATACCGGTTCAGTGAAACAGGACTGAAACGAGGGTTACTCGATTCAGAAAGGGACTTTGTCCACTAAGATAGTCTTGGCAATGATTCTTGACTAATAAGAAATGATTCTCTATGATTATGTGTGTATGCCACAATGTTTCATGTTTTAAGTTATGATTATTGGTATTTCATTTCACTACTATGATTTATCCCATGTTATGAAATTATGCTCTCTTTTGCAGGTTAAGATTTCCAAAAGTTATGTTCTTATGAATATGATGTGATTGATTTTTCTTTTGTATACCCTTATTGAGCATTTGAGCTCACCCTTTTATGTTTTCTTTTCCCCAGGATATAAAGAAATGTTTTAGGTAAAAAAAAAGGGAAGATCTTTATGGGAGATATTGAAGATCTTTCACCACGATTAGAAGATTACGTTCCGAGTTTCCAAAGACACTAAACTATTACGATCCTTGTGTGTGTGTTTTTGTTATGTACTAAGTATTCCGCAAATCTAATGTAAGGTCCATGTATGACAAGCTTCGGGTCTCTACAAATAGTGTATAAGGAAGATTAAAAGTTAAATATGTTTTTATAGCTAGAAGTCTCCATGTTGATTGAATAATTTGTAGAAAGGAGTTTCCTTTTATAAGGGAGGGAAATGACATACATATAATTTCTAAAAAGATTAAAATACAATTTGGTCATTCTCATCCAAAATAAATGAAAATGGCCATATATTTGAATTAAAATAGGATAACATGAAGCTATCCTCATAAAATGAATTTTTTAATGGTTTTCATGTCAATTTATAACATATATTTTTCTTTAGCAACTTAGTTAACCAATGAGGATGATGAAATTGATGCATGTAATAAAAAAGAACAAACTATTAGTCCTCATAAAAATAAAATATGAAATATCTAGCAGTAATTTTTTATTTTTATTTTCTGGGTAAATATTTTACCCCAACCCCAGACCTATCCATTTCAAACATAGGTGTGAAAATGAATGATTCATTGTCCTTGACTAGGTCTCTAGCCCATAACTAGTATCACATAATTTATTAGTCTTATTAAACATAATGGTGTATAAATAATAGCATAGGGGTCCCTAAATTAATTTTCCTCAGATGGATTCATTTTATTACATTTAATACTAAAATTATCTAACATCGACTCCCTACTATCCCGTGAAATCCCCCATGCTCCAAACTCCAATCTCTATTATATCCCTAAAAATTTCATTGATACCATTTTTCAATCACCAACTCTCTTAAAGAGTTCCCCTCCTACTCCATTAATGAGAGCATGGGGATAGTGACTACTTAAAACCCCCTCCAATAGGCCAATATATAGTGACAAACACCAAGGGAATAAGAAACATTCATATGGGAGGCATTATCCACTAATAGAACATGTGTAAGAGAAATATCATATATATACAACAATAAATACATTATTATATGTATATATATATATAATGAAATACCCATTTATAACATGAAATTTTAAAAATTAATTAAAAACTAAAAAATAATCTACCTGTACTAAAAGGTAATGAACGAAGTGACCTTGAAGTTCTAATTGTCCCTAAAAACCACAGGTTATTTTTATACAACCAGATATCTATCCTCCTTATAATGAAATGAAATAAGTTTACATATGCATAGGGTTTGAAAAATAGTATACTTAGTATAATTCTCCGTGGTTTCTCTCATGAAATATATAAAGAAATCATGCTAAGGTGTAGTGAAAAATAGTGAAACTAACTAATCACCCAAACTTTTATACGATACTCTTAACCTTACCATGGATAAATCTTACCATGTATCACATTCAAGAGATAATATAATATAATATAATATAATATAATAATGAAATTTAAATTGTATGCCACTACCACCTCCATACTGGTTTTCTGCCCTACCGCAACATTGCACATCCTGATTGGTCTCTTTCCAAAATAATCCTCCCCAAACACTCATGGTAATGTAATCAAAACATGCACCATGTGAATCTCATCATCACATCATGCCATATCACATATCCATATTTTGACCAAAATGTTTTTGGGATCCGAAACATTTTGTATAACATGTATCAAACATCAGGTAATATACCTCATGCCATCAGAACCTATATACTAACTAAGGAATAGTAACAATCAAAGGTACTACATGTTTGACCAATAATAATTCATTAGACACAATATATAGTGATACATGTCTATCAAATAACTAAAATACATAATATCCTTATACACACATATATGGGTAATATAATCACAGTGCATACTAGTATAAGTAAATACCAATATGAATGAGAAAGTTTAGAGGGTGTAGTCAGCCATCCATCCTACCACAAGGATTTTAGGGAAAACACCCTCCAAGTGTCCACTTTGTGTCAGTAACCCTAGCCTATATAGGCAAGGATTCATTAGAAATCACATAATATAAATGATATGTGATATCTCAAACCCATACCATGGGAATAAAACTATCTTATTCAACAATATGGATATTTCCTCTCAAACATCTAGCTACCACTACTAGGGACTAGATATTCCATTAGAACGCAAAAATTTATAGACCAATATAAATCATTTTTTATAATTTACATTTTTTAATTTATTAAATATCCATTAAATTAGTATTAAAATTATATCATGTCACATTCATTAACCAATAACATTAATTCCATTACATACAAAAATAATCTAAAAAATTCCATGATTTATTATGATTAACATCTTTTCAAAAATGTCATTCCATCAACACAAAAATTGTGGTTTTATCATTTTTTTTATTTTTAACATCATTTGATAAACCAAATACTATAGGAAAACCATTATATTATATCAACATAAGTAATCATGAAACCATGAACATATAACTACCCCGGGTTGTGGGAAAAGGAAAACAGAAAAATCAGGAACCCCAACCACCAGCCATTAAAAAAATTCATTTCATGCAAGGGTCTAACTTTATCAAATATATGGTTAATAATATAATAAACATGATCCATCATCTATGGTTCCATCCCCAAAACCCACATGAATATCTTGATGCATCTCTATATCATAGTAATCAACTAATGCCATATCCTCTGAGACTCCCCACCCACATCAGATCCTTTATCCTAGGCGAAGAAATCCTATGATCATATCACATTAAATATAAAATCTCACATCCATAAGAAAAAAAATAAGTAGGAAAAAAAATAATATTCAATAATGAAATATTGTCCATAAAAAATGCATCAATATTTTACACATAAGTGAGATCTCTAGGATCCAATCATAATGCACACTTCCTTCTCAATAAAACTTGAAACCCAAGAAACTAGTTTTTATTCCATATTGAATTAATTTATTCATTATTAATATGTTAAAAAATGTGAAACCAAATGAAAAAATATCGAACACTATATCAAAACCGAAATATTGTATTATCAATAAAAATAGTTTCAAAAAAACTAGAGAAGTATAATTATCATTAACATGCCTTTTAATTTAAAAATTATCAACCTCAATTTTCATGATTCACCTTATTTATCAATTACATTATCATGGAATAAAAAGTTTAATTTATCATTCAAATAGACTCTATTTTAATTTATATCATATTAGATGAAATATCATATTCATTTGACATACTTCTTATTTAATTGATTTTCTATCCAATTAACAGTTACTGGATTTAGATTCATTACCATTTCACATCAATACTAACATGATAGTTTATAGGATCATAAAACATTCATAAAATCATAAAATTGAAATAATAATATCTTGAAAATAAAGGGGCAAACATTTATAATGATATAAAATATCAACCTATCCTCTTAATAAAAATCACTATTAATCATCATAAATCATTTTTATGTTAATTCCATTTCCATAAAATGACTAAAATTTTCTAACATTATGATTACATGTAATTAATAAATAAATAAATAAATCCCCTACCATAATGGAATAAATTTTTTTTACATGAGAATGGACGAACATCGTATATCCTGACCTCCCCTCCTATAAGATTTTCTTCCATACATGGACATCACCACATTTCCACACCAATAAATATCCACTAAAACTCATTTATAAAAATAGAGATAAACCACCATTGAATGGAAAGAAAAATTGTGAGGATTCAGATCAAATAAACATGAGATAAAAATGAATAATGTACCTAAAACCACCACAGATCAAACATGGGAAGATGAGATACAATCCATGTATAATGGATTTAAAAACTACTGAAGAGAGAGTAACTGGACATTGGGGGTTTTATAGAGAGGCCATAGATATTAATAAATCCATAAGAATGATAACTTTAATTAGTACATTACGTAGTCTATCTTAATCATGATAAACCCATTCATGTCATGATAGTATTCCATTTTCAATCCCACCAAATGAAACATCAGTTCTAACCATTCAACCCTAATATAATTCTCATCACAAGGAACATTGTGAACGAGTCTCCAATAATCCATGAACACCAATTCACATCATGAGGAACCCTATGAACTAGTCCCACATAAGTGATGAACACAATATTAATGATTTGAAGCCCTAACAGATCAAGAGTACACAATACTTCTATCTATTAACATCTAACCACCATTATACCTACTATTGGCCGCCTTAGAGTACCTTATACTTTGAAAACATACAATTAGTTAGTCTATATGGATTCATGACCTTACACTGGGCATATCTGCTCACCCTTATTTTTATTCAATTCCATGGTATAAAAATAAGGATATTTATAATTATATGATATTTTTCTGACTGATTTTTATAATATGATTCAAAAATTTAAATTTTATATTCGAATCAAGTTTTTTTAATGATTACCAAGAGTACTAAAAAATTTATTTCTTCAGGATGTGATCTCCATTTTTCATATTCTAGTGTAATAAGGTCACTACTAATTTTGGGATACTGAAGTGTGGGTTTTTATAAAGACGGTGGATAACTAAAGTGAAGGTTGTGAAAGCAAGGTATATATTGTCTTCAAGTGGTAAAAATTGTGTATGAAATCCATGTATAAAAAATCATGGGATGGAGGCAGGTATATATACAAAAAAAATATGTGTTGGTGGTTTTTATGCCTTGTTTCATTGATCCAAAAATCATATCTTGATCATTCGAATATATTGGGCCATTATAAAATTCATGTTGTATAATAGTGAGTTCATTGTATGTTTTTGGAAATTCTTTATGGTTGGAAGAGGCTTAACCTATTAGGGAACCCCATGGGTGTGTATGTTTTTTGTTTTTATTCCCATAAAAATTATATAAATTATTTTTAATATTGGGATACAATAATTATGTAATATATTTTTTACCCTAGGTTTTATATTTAGTAAATTCATGTTTATAGATGACAATTTCTATTATACATTTTTGGATAGGGAATATAAAACTACTATGATTTACCCATTTTGTGAACATATGTAATGTGGGAATGATTATAAAATGTTTTATCTAGAGTAGAGATGTTATAGATGTAATTAAGTTATTCATTTTTACTTATTTGTGATCATGTATCAGTGTGTAATGTTGAAAATTTCATTATCGTGGTTCGTTAAGTTTTATTACTCAAGTATAATCATTTACTATAGCCAATTTTGTTTGCATATTTGGGGGAGTTCAAGAAACATTACATTTCCTTAATATTTGTTAATTATCAATATTCGTAGTTGATTTCAAAGGATCTAAGGGTGTTTAATCTATGAAATTTAATATAAACATCTATATTTTTCTTTTATCTCCATGACCATACAATTTTCTTTATTTAGAAACCCTAAATTGGACATATATTTTCCTAATATAATAGTTATATTTAGTTTGAATAAATAATCATTATTATTTTTTGAATTGATGAATTATAAATACTAGAGCATTGAGATCGTGGGAGATTTTTTTTGAACTTCTAAGATGAAGGTGGATTCTTTTTCTTTTCATATATCATATAAATCATTATCAATCGTTATTTTATAAATAAATTTCTTATGAATTTTTTTAGAAAATCCTTTTTAAATATTCAATTAAAATATTTTTTCTTTTTTTTCAAATTTTTTATTGTTGGAGATTCCCACAATGTGTTACATTTAGGGATAATGTTTTTATGGTTTTTTGAAGAAAAGTGTTTCAATGTAACAATTTGGTAGGAATTTGGGGTTTTTTTATGCATTTGGAAAAGGGTCATGGTGGTTATACATGATCACGATTACAATCATGTGGTAATGAGAATTTTTCCACTATATACTCACTTATGTCTGGATGGATGAATATTACTCTTATGTTGGACTATTTAATAGTGGCCTTTCAGTAATGGTGGAATTGGTTGGGGTTTTCATGTTCATGTGGTTTAATTCGATTGGTGTGTTTTCGGTGTGTATTTATTAAGATTCATAGGGAGATATATATTTATTAATCAAGAAACCCATTCTTCTACATGTACATTAATTTATAATAAATGTTAATCTAACCACATTATTATATTATTAGAATTTTGGGGATCTATTGGGGATTCTGTACTTGGTTGTATAACCCCCACCACATATTAAGCTTATTGTGTTTTTAGATATTGGTAATATATTTTTAGGTATGTTTATGTTTAATTATTTCAACATAATTGATTGTAATGTTTTTGTCATGGTTTTTTTGAGATAGATATTGGAGAAACTGTCAAGTATTGCAGTTTATAGAGGCCCAATGATGCTAACTCGAGTCTTTAATATTAAGTATTTTTTGTTATAGTACTTTGGAATATTAATTTATATTTTATTCCATTCATACACTATTTATAATGTGATTATACTTTTTGATTCATTCTAGTTTTTCATTATACATCATATTGTTTCTTTTGTTAGGGTTTTATTTCATATTGTTTTTTAGGTAATTCATCCCCCATGATTTGGTAATGGAAATGAAATTTATTGTAATCATTTTGGGTCATCGGTATCTCAAAAAGGACTAGTTATGTATTATTCCATTATAATATAAAGGGTTAGTACACGATATTGTAAATGTTGTCAGTTTTTTATGATCAATGAATTTGGTGGTGGCACGGATATATGATGTGTTAGAATAATATATGTTTAGAATAAAAAGACATCAATTACCATGTTTTTTTAACATCATGCAACTATTTCGGTTTTGGTACAAATATTTTTTCCAAAAAAGTTCCAGATATGTTTTCAACTCATCGTTCTAGGTTCTTATGATGGGCATCGGGTATCACTCATTGTTAAAGGGGATTCCCACCAAGATTTCATCAATTATATATTATTTCAAATAATTTATTTTTAAATTATGAATCAATGAACATAATTTTAATGATAAATAATTATATATAAATATAAAATAAATAAGTATATGATAACTAAACAAATCATGTTACTATGGCTCTAGAGAAAAGTAACAAATTAGAACAACTGGAAACCAGGGTGAGAGAGAAATTGAGAATGTGGTTGCACTTATACTATAGGATACATATGAAAATATCCTTATCATTGAAAAAATATACAGACCTATATAAAAGGGATATAATACTTAATAAATAATATATAATAATCTTAGAAAGTTATTTAAAAAATAGAATACCCAAATTTTCTAGGGGGTTTGGGACCAAAAAAAGATGAAACATGTCCTGTATGGATCAATCAAATTTTATATTGTATAGGAATGTTATCTAATGTACAAGTGAATCTTGTATTTTAAATGTTATAAGATCTCTTATGATAACGGTTCTAATCATTTGTGAAATATAAAATCAAAAAATTTATTACTTGGGAGAGATTTTATGATTTATACGACAAACAATTTGATTGGGATTCCTTCATTGTAAAAACATTATAGATATATTTTCTCTCAAGAAACAAAATATTTTTATAAGAAAATTAATATCTAAATTCATGAACATAATTAATTTTGTAATGAGTTACTATATATCATGCATCTAAAGACATATATATTTTTTATAGTTCAATAAATAGATATTCATTCTGATATTTCCATGTTCTTGATTGATGATTATGAATACATGTAAATATGGTGACAGTGGTAAAATGATACCTAATTGGGAATTGAATTTTATTAAGAACATTAATCATAAAATAATGTGGTGTAAAATACAATGAAAAAAATTAATATTAGGAGGTAAAACTACTGCTAGAAAAGTACGGTTCTAGAAAATTGGAACGCAATCAAAGCCTCTTTTATAACCTGGTGTAATTCATAAATAGTTGATTTTCAATGTGAATTGTTCACAAAAATTAAAAGGTATTGTAAAAAAAAATTCATACTATCACAAATATGATAGGAAAGTCCATATTAATCACTATTGTACAAGATTCACAAATAAAATTTGTATATATGGAATGAATTGATCTCAGATCTATCTTGATCCACCATGATGACATCATAAAAATATGTCCCACTATTGATTTAGAGAAACTGGTGATAATATTAAGAAAAAATAAGTCATATATATAACAATAACATAGTAATGAACAAAGATATACTAAATGGGAGTTTATTCAAAACTATTTGAAGCTGAACAAAAAAATCATATTTCAGAAATCAGAACTGTCAACGGTGCATGGTCCCAATCTTCTCAGCCCTAATTTATTGAATCTACCGATTAATTATGTTGAAAACCAAAATTTTCCTACTTATTATGCGGTAAATGAATTGATGTTTTGTGTGTATATTAAGCCTCATTTCTTGATCTCAAAACACCACATTCCTTTTGAGAATATAGTGGAATCCAATTTTCATCCAATCACATTATATTAGATGATGTCAATGATTTTAGGTAGATTATATTCGTTAAAATGGGTATCATTGATTTTATCATTTGACTAGGACAGATATTGGAATTCATTATTTAAATTAATTATTATTTTAGACAAGTACCTTTCTAATCGTTGTATGGTGTTATACATTTATTCAAAGGGGGTTGGGATTTGAATGATATTTGATCGATGCCATTAGAAGAATTAGATGAAAGAATATTCGAAAAACTAGAAATGATTTATTTGGGTGTGATTTAGTAAAATAGATGTAAGATTCTACTAAATATAGTACAATAATACCACGATGTCTTTCTATATGATTTCTTTATTTTACCACCAGAACATAAAATTTAATTTTTATAAATTTACTTTTGATAATGAGTCCTACTTTGTTTTTATAAAATATGATGGAAGTAAATGATACTTTTGAACTTTAGGAAAAATTATAAGAAATATAAATAAAGGGATTCATTCAAAAAATAAATTTTTATTGGTCCACTATAATCCACTATATAAAGAAGGTAGAAGGTTCAATTCATTTATGTATTGACTATCATAAAAAGATTAATGTTATTATCATGAATTGATAATGTCTTTTCTAATTAATGGCCCTATCAATTATCTAAATTCATTTAAATGTTTCTAAAAATTTATATATGTGTTGGATATCACCAATAACTATTTTGAAAATTAGATATTCTTTAAAAATCGTTCCATTATTGTTATTATCACTATTAATATGTTTTCGTACCCTTTTCAATTATAAATAGACTATAAGTTTTCAAGGACCTAATGAAATGCGTAATTCATAAATACCACAACTTTTTGTTGATTGTATTTATTTATGAAATTTTTTTAAAATCTTAAACTAGAAATTATTATGAGAATCACTAATGAATTTTTTTAACACATTCTGTGTGAACTAACATTATGTTCAATTCTTTATGTTTTACTTTTGGATAAAATTGGTCTATTTTAGTTGACATGTAATCATAAAAAGATTCATATTATTAAATCCTTAAAAGATCAATGTATTGATTTATTAGTGTCTTCCTAGTATATTTTTTAAGATATGATGCTTTTTGAGAATAGTAGGCTATTTTATTTTTTTGTGTAGGATATCATGAAGATTGATTGATTAATTACCACAATAAAAATAAAAAGTATTAAATTAAAATGCAATGGGTATTTCTAGAAATACTATTAGAAGATTATGGATCATCTCTCTATGTTCATCTCTGCATCATTTTAGAATAATACAATTGTATTTGGTATATTTGATCTGTATAGAACTATATTAGGTTTTGTTCACATATATTGATACCATGTCATAGTTTATGTATAACTATATTAAAAGACAAATTAATATAATTTACTAATGCATAAACTAGAAATATCTATTATTATTCATGCATTAATAGTGTAGTTCCACTACATTTTAACAAAAAATATTATCAATTTTATAGATTAAAAATCATAAAACACATCTTTTAAATGAGTCATTTGAACCTTATGAAATTTCTATGGAAAAAATATATTTATATTTAAATCATTGACTAGATTTATACACCTAGAAATTTAAATTCAATGGTATATTATTTGACTCCAAAGTAATATAATGTGGTTTTAGTTGAGGCGTAATGACATTAAAGGTTTATTATAGTTATTTCTGAGATGGATTTGGATTATAGGAAATATAATAATTATGAATGTGTATTTATTTTTATTCTAATTTATGTCATAGTGATTATAGAAAATAAGGATCATTATTAGTACCCTGAATTCCATAATAAGAAATCAAAACTCCACCGTTAGGATGACCATTTTCATTTATAAAGTGGATGTAATCACTTTTTTGTGAATTCAGAGTTGAATCATGGTTCCTATACAATTACATTAACAACATATGAATTATTTTAACCATTAAAAATGAGTTTCTCATGGGGGAATTAAAAATATTTATATGTAAATGAATTCCTCTTTTTGGATTTTGGGTATTAAATAAAAATCAGATGATTTTGTTGAAAAATATATCACAATCCAATAGGTCACTTCAAATAAACAATGATCATAAGGAATGTTTTAGTTGATATCTATAAAAATTTTGAAATGGGAATGTATTGTCATTAAAATTATCACTAATATACCTTGGACACTTCAATAGAATGATTCAATTTGGGTTATTAATGATTAATCCACCATGTAGGCCCACATTATTCTAATATGACATTGTAATTTGGATGAGGATTTTTTAAAATATTTGTACCAAATATATGATGATATTTAATGGGATACCATTATCAATTTACTTCATCAATGACCTTTAATTCACTTCATGGTTTTGTAAGTCCTTGTAGCAAATAATTGGAACTCAATTGAATATGAGAATACCATATCATCCAAAAAATGGATGTCCAATGACAATATATGACCCTATAATTGAATTATATATGTTTAGAGTTTTTTATATATTTCTATGGTTCATGGTAAGATAAATTTTTATTAGTGGAGTTTTAGTACAATAATGTTAACAATTCATGATAATGATGGACTGATTCAAGGAAATTAGTTTTCATCCCTACATATCTCTACATTATAGCGTAGAGATGCGGGAAAGTTAATGGATTGATCTATGTATTTCCAATAAAACTAAATTTGAAATCTAGATGATCATGAAATATATTGAACTGGACAAAACATATTAGAAATATTATACAGATCATCACCGATGAAGCATATCCTTTAATGAAGGTGACCATGTATTCATGAATGTATCATTTGGAATGGGATGCCTTTACATAGAAACGAAATGATAATTGGGCTCCCCAATATGTCAGGCCATTTGATATTTTATAATTTATTAGTGAATTTAAATACCAATAAAATTTTTTCTAATGGGATTCCCGGTTTCCCAGATTCTTTTCTGTGTATCTTAATTAATTAATTATCATCATGACCCTAGGCATCTCATATGCTGGTAACATGTAATCCATTAACCAGGTGATATATCTGTTAAAGAACTGATGATTATTATGGATAAATAATAAAATAACTATCAAGATATATGATTATATTTAGAAAAAATTAGTATAGAGGTATGGTTCAATTTAGACAGAAACATGGGAGGGAGATAATTTTATTTAAGAATAATGACTAAAATCAAAATTAGAAATGATGAAAACCATATTATTGAGAAAGGAAAACCCCAGTTTCGATAGAATATAACTACACCATTTTGATTTAATTATATGTTTTATTATCCATCTTCATGTAATGTAATGTTGGATTTTATTTATAGAATCTTTTATGTGGTTATGGCATTTTTTGGAAATATTTAATAAGGTGCATGTTTTAAGAATGGTTATGGGAATCAATGGGGTTTTCCTGGGGTAATCATACATGATATAGAGGGGTATTCTATGTAAGTGAACTATTGTTTCATTGTTTTTACAAACCAGGAAGAAACTGTGACTCTTTTTAGGGTTCAAGAATGAGTTAGTACACATGATTTAAACAAGGTTTTCAAACTATAGAGCCATACTGTGAGGTAGGTATAGTAAATTCCAAAAAAAACAACCAAGAATTTCCTTGGAACCACAATTTTTAACTACTATATCATAATATCTTTAATTGCATGACTCCATTAGGATATGTCCTGAATTATTTCTGCTTATTTCAATTTATATCAATCAATGCATTTGTGTTCGATCTAGTAAATTGAAGGTAAGATCCTTGTTTTTTCTCCTTTCTCTTTGGTCCTTCCATTCCCATTAAAGGGGATTCTTATATCAGTACATGCTTTTTATAGACTAGTGGTTATATCTTATTTTTAATAAATCCAATTTTAGAATCATAGAAATAATATATTAGGAATCCCAAGTCTTCTAGATATTGAGAGAAATATTCATGTTGAATGCATTAGAAGTAGGTGGATTCTCTTCCGTTTTATGTTTCTCCTAGCATTGATAAGACTTACTATTTCCAAGATAATTTCCATAATTTTTCTGTAAATACATCTAAAACATTTATTGTAAGTTCTTTTATTATTTCCCTAAATTATTGAATTATAGTTGATACCCATAATATGATTTATCTATTGATTAAATTGTTTGGTTTTGAAAATAATAGTTTTGAATTTGAGAACATAGAATGAACTTGGTGGTTATATGTTCTTATTACTAGGATGTTGGTCATGGTTGTTAAGCATGTTCACGATTCTAATAATCTAGAATAATGTATTTTGGTTCCATGTGATGACTTGGTTCTGGAGATACGAACACCACAAATGAGTTTGAATATTCCAGAGTGGACTTTTGGGAGTTGAATAATTGGTTTGTTTTTTCATGTCTGTGTGGGTTCATACAGTAAGTGACTTTTTTTTCTTTATATATTCACTTCATTATAGATATATATTTATTGATCAAACATTTATACACATCATAATTTCCTTTTTTAATATAAACTGTGATCAAATATTTGTTTTATTGAAATTTTGGGAATGTCTTGGGTTTTTCCTACACAGATATATTCTCCCTACCAACACATGCACCATGGTGAATATTTTGTTTATTATTATTATTATTATAAGGTAAGTATTATTATCTTACATATGTAACTTTTACACGACTTTGTTTTGGATTCTTGGAGTTAGTGCATGTGAAGACTATCAAGTCTTAGTGTCCTCAGTGGGCCTACCATATTGGCTTATTTCTTTCATCTTGAGTATTAAATGTTATGGTATTGTAGAATTATATATCATTTTTTCTTCAGTAATTTCTCTTATAATGTCATTATAAATTTGAGTTAAATTTTTCTGAATCATTTTTTATTGGTTTTCGTTTATTTTTGTCATATTCAATGATTTCTATTTACATGAAATCATTCCAACATGTTTTGGTGGATTCAAATAAATTTATATTCTTACTTTGGTTCTATGGAGATGTCATCTAAGGATGGATTAATTTCATTAATTCCCAATTCATCTGGTTGGTTTTTTATTTATATATTTAGATCATTGTAATATATATATTTTTAAGTATTTTGTGTTAATTTTTAGTTATTTTCTTTTTTGGTTATCCTTGAAATAGACATTGAGGTTGTATATTCTTGAAATTTTGAATATGTGTAAGGTTTACAAATTTTATGATTATAAAAATGAATTTTTTTAAATGTTAGTAAAAACATATTTTATATGGTTATACATTATAAAAACCCTTATTGAAGTTTATCTTACCAGGATATAGATACATTTTCCAGAAAACCCCACATTTGGTTTTGGGAAATGTAAATATTTTGTAAATTGGAAAAAAATTATGAATAGTAACATGGAACCATTTAAGTATGATTTTTTTATAAAAATAATGGGGTAACCAATTAATCTTGAAAAAAAATTGATACGGACTTGTATTAAATGAATTAAAATTGTTTACATGGTAGTGAACCATGATGATCATATCTAAATGAACCCTTATGGTGGAGAACAAAAATAAATTATTATTTTAAATAAATAATATTTAGGGTTTATTTCATGGTATAAGAATTTAATAATATATATAGTTCAAGGATTATGTTTGTTTTATTATGGGGAATCTATTTAATGATGCAAATAGAGAAAAATATGCACAGAATTTCACCCCCACACTCTAGTGTTTCAAATACATGGAGTTTAAGAATTATAAAAATAAATTACCTAATGAAACAGCTAATAAATATGATATTCCATGAAAACCTCTAAAAGAAGAGGAAAAAGGGAAATATTATTCAATCACAACTAATAATTTGAAATAGGGTAATTATTTCACCCTTATCCTCCATTTCCTATAAGTTAATTTCATGTTTCATTTTGTATGAATAATCCCAATAAACATATTATTGTTCATAAATTTTTTAAACATTGTGTGATTTTGAAAATTGATATCCTCTCTCAATATGTATTAGGTAATAATGAAATAAAATTTTATCTTCTTTTGTTACAAGTATGAAACCAAGATTAAAATGGAAATATTTATGTACAAGAAAAGAGCTTTTTTAAAGAAAAAAGGATGAATTATATTGTGGAATTAAATGTTTATCTCGGTAAGACTTACTCAAGAGTTTTAAATATCACCATGGATTTATTATTTTAAGGTTTATCATATGTATAATTTCATTGAACCCCTTTTTAGGATTTATGTAAGGTGATTTTATCAAAATTAAGGATATTTTTTGAGAAATTTAAGGAAAAAACCCCTTTGGGTTTGTGTTTGTTTTAATGAGAATGTTATTCAATGAGGAATGAATTTAAATTTTTTGGAATAATGATTAAAGGTATGATTAACCTTTAGTGTTTATCCGATCATTGTTTTTTATGTAATTATTGGTTGTAGTCAATAGCATTACCATGTTTTCAAACTTCACCACAATCAGATAAGACTTATCTCTAGATCAGCACAGTATAATATACATTAATGGAGTGTTAGGATTTCATGGAGTACCAGATTCAATTATATATTATTAAGATCCTAATATAAAATTAAAATTTGAGTGAAATATTTAAAAAGATCTTAATATAGATTTGAGTTTTAGGGATGTGTATCAACCTCATACATATGGTTACTATGAGAGAAGAATTAAAACTATATAGAAAATTGTATAATATTGTTCAATGAATTTAAAAGTTTACTGAAATAAAATCCATTCTCAAGTTCATTTTTCTTAAAAAAAATATATCACTTGATAGTTAATATTTATACATATGATGTACTTTGTATAAATTAGTGTATAGATCCAATATTATGAAATGGTGTTTCTGATTGAATGATATTGGAACATGAGAAAGCTAATGAAATTAAAAAGAAGTTTATATCCATTTATAAACACAAAGGGAAAATTTTGAACAAAAATATATTATAATTAATCATTAATGTGATCTAAAATTTAATTTTATTGATAATATATTTCAATGATATTTATCCAAGGAATGAATGACGGAAAATAAATCCCTAGGTATATAAGTCATTTTGAAATTATTTATCATATTGGGTCTCTATCTTATCTATTTTCACTTACATATAAAATATCTTAGTTTCCTTAGGGTTTAAAAGTATTAATCCCAAGGATGAACCATCCTAATACATCACATGTATTGAAATAAATTTTCATATTGATCGAGAATGTTTTTTCATACATGTGACAACAGGTACAAATTCTGAATCAAATAGAAAATTTAAAATTAAATAATACCACTGACATGGCCATTGTATTTTATAAAACCAACCATCTTGAGGATATTATTTGGGAACTCATGGATATAATGAAGTATAATTATCCTCAGTTTTTGGGAAAAAGTGATAAATTTATAGGGAATGATTCATTTTAAAAGGGGCTATAATCTAATACCTTGAGACATTTTGTTTTTTTTCAATTGAATTTTATATTTTAATTATTTTTAATTACATATTTTTGTGCATGTGGTTGATCCTATTTTTTTATATGTTATTTTAAGATTTTAAATACACTATGATATTTTATTTTTTAATTTCATATATTTTAATAACTTATTTGTATTATAGTTTTAACATATGTTGTAGTGATCATAAATTTTTAATTTACTATTATTTTCAATGAAAAATAGTTAATATGACATTTGTTCAACTACAATGATTTATAATTCTTTATCTATAGTGTTCTCTTTTAATCAAGAACATGATTTATGTTTTTTATCAAGTAATATTTTTAGTATAAAATAATTTAACCTTTTCATCTGTATTTATTTTAATAAATATTATATATTGATAAGATTATTTCAAAAAATATCTACTTATAATAAAAATTATTTATCATAATTTAATTTTTTTAAATGAGAGGAAAACACTATTGTCTATGGGGTTATATTTTAATCAAAATATCTTACAACATTTCAAAAAATCATGATTTTCTAGAATTGAAAATAATATTCAGATATGTATTTCATTAATAATGAAAATATTTCTTATTTTATCTATTTAAAAATATAACATTTTTTTCATAATTTCATTCATCTACATGAAACTATAAAAACATCATCTGCATTTCAAAAAAAGGACTTATGTCCTGCAATCCATTTTACAGTGTTCAAAAATGTTATTTTTATTTTTTTATCATATTGAATTCAATACATATCATAATTTAGTGATTATTGACTAGTGGGATATATAGTGATATTATATACAAATAAGTATTCTAGAATATCTTAAAATTAATTCATTCTTATATCTTAATAATTCATTATTGTCTACATGTTTAGTTTGATCATAATATGATGTTTCATTATCAAGGTATTCAAACTTATGATTTTACAATTTACACATGATAGAATAATCATAGTATACTCATGGGTAAACCTGTAGACATGATGACAACTCATCAGTTTCACTATATAGACTCACAAGGTCGAACATCATGTTTGATAACCACGGTTACAATTCCTCATCTTCAACCAACAACCACTTTCCACCTTTCTGATCCTTCAAGATTCTTCATCATAATGGTTTGCGTCATTTATTGTGTTTATAATCTATTACAAGGTTCACCAGGTTTTTTCATTTTGTTTATAGTCCAATGGTGTGTTCTTTTATTCTTGTTTCCACAGGTGGGTTTCTTGGATTCCCATTTTTCTTCCAAATGTGAGTTTTTTCGGAACCCAAATGTGACTCAATACTATTTCAAATGGCGAGTTTTCTTCATACATTTTTCTTTGTAATGGAAGGTAATATTTTATTTTTCCATTTTTATATCAACACAGAACGATAGATTCTTATTAATAGTTTTTTATTTTTAATCAACACCCAACAAACTCAATGATAGGTTGTTGTTATCTCTTTTCAATTTTTTTAATCAACAACCATCCAACTCAAATATAGGTAATATATTTACATTGTTATTTTTTTCTCCTCTAAATGGTATGTATATTTAAATTAACAATTTTTGTATTCATTTCAAAGATAATCCTTTTCTTGATCTCAATGGTGACTTAAAAATTTGGGAAACTCAAAATTACTATAGAGATTAAATTTATCAACAGTGAGTTTTTATCAATGATTGCTTATACTCTATTTTTTTGTGTATTTATTTTTTTGATGAACATAAAAATTATATTAATTTTTATGTATTTAATTTATTTAAAAGATTAATATGTATTATATATGTTTCATGAAATGTATTTTTATAATATTTTATTGAGTTTTAAAATAGTAGAAAAATTTATATATCATTATCCCGGGACTTTTGTAGCATGTTTCCTAAAATATATATGTCTTAATATTTTAGTATAATTAATATCACTAAATTTTTCAATAATTATAATTTAATGGAATTGAAAATATTCAACCAATTTGTATGCGATTTAATGTAGCATAATTATTATTAAACTTACACCCTACTTTCACACAAATTGGTTCACATATTTTTTTATAGTGTTCTGATTTTTATGAGATTGCATTTAATTGTTATTATTATCATATAAAATGTTATTAAAATTAGTTTGAATGAATTATTTATTATTTTAATTCAATAAATACTTGTTACTATTATTCTTGAGAATATTTTTCTCTCTCGTAAATATTTCAATTATTTTTGAATTTGAATTATTTTATACTCAGAATGGGTTTCTCTGTTCTATTTTATAGATCCCATTTAAAAGATCAAAGACACATCAAGGAATACTTCCGGATAAACTCTATTTCGATACTCTTTTTTTAATCATGAACAAATGTGTGAACATTTGATCATGTTTTACAATTTTTTAAAGTTCTGGGACACTCTCTTCCATTTCATGCACTATCATGTAAGGGCCATATTTCATTTGCATCAACTTCAACTACCATTATGTGATTAGATGATCTAATATTCATGATCCAGTTCCTGTGAATTAATTATTTATCTTCTCCTTTATTATGTTTTGAGTCTATATAACTGTTTACCATCTATCAATCGAACTCTGTTTTTTTATTCTTTTACAAACAAAAGAATTATTTCTTTTTCATTTCCTTGAGTTGTGACTCCCATATTATAAATTCAATATCTGAGGGTTGTGGATCTATGTATCTAATGTAATTAATTTTTATTTGTTACTCCAACATTAAAATGTAATTTTTTATGTAGTATGACAACTTATATAAAATTCAGTGTTGTAGTGATCCCTCTACTATAAAATTAATTTTTAATTGTGTCACCATTCCCCCTCAAAAATCTATTTTGGTGAATATGTATCTATTTTAGAGTAGTTTAGGTCCAATTTGGATGGATATACTAAAAAAATTCCATTGAGTTATTTAATTTTTATACTACTAATAACCCTTAATAATTAACATTGTAAATTAAATTAATTCATCATTTTTTTTAAAATTGATTAATATTGTCAATTCACCCCTATAAATAATCAACTATTATATTATCCATCCAAAAAAAATTCATCTAATTCTTAAAATATTACTAATAGTTTCAATCTCTTATTCTCTTTCCAATAACAAATTTTTTTGTATCATTTGTTATTCCCTATGTACATTATCCAACCATATCATAGAGTATAATTTTATATTTAATTGTTGTAGATAATATCTAGACCTCGATTTCTAAGGGATAAATATTATAAAATGTATTGATAGACCCCATACAATTCTTGAATTCATTAAAATCGATCTCACTATGATGGAAATGGTTACAAATATTGAAGATCCTCATAGAAGCGGTACCTGAAAATTTTATCATTGAGCACTGATCTACCATGTCAAAATCATACACATCACCTAATGGTGAACCATATACACTTATAGGAAATTATGCTATAAGATATTTTTTAAATTAATTTTTTTAATTTTTTATATTTATCTATTAATATATGTCTTTTTAGTCATGTTTCTTCTATTAAGAAAACTCATGAAATTTGGATGATTCGATATGTTACTTACCATAGCTCTAAAAAAATTATCAGAACCAAACATGGAATTATTTTTTATGACTACCAAGTCATCAATATGGGTGAAGATGATATAGTAAACAAAATATTCTACTTATTCACATGCATTTTGAATGGAATAAACTCATTTATATATGTAATAGAGAATCCAGTACAAGTTGAATGATTCCAATGAGCTTTACCAAATAAATTTCATGCGAAGAAGTTGGTCATTGATGAAATGGAGAACATTAAAGATTACACCATGGATCAATTTATTTGATCACTAATATAATATGCTCTGTAAATAAATATCATAGCATATTAAGAAACCAAAAAAATAAAATGTGTAGTATTTCATTATTTGAATTTTATTTATATTAACTCTACTGATTTAGGTATACAATATAATGTGTATATCCCTTTTGGGGAATGGATTGTATTTGTTGTTAACTTATTATAAACGGGGTTTCAGAAGATAGGAATATATGATTACAATTAATATTTTGAAATATTTTCTAATTTATTGGTTCTCCGATGAAGGCCTCATGTCCTAATATTCTATGAAACATATGAATGGTTTTAAGACATTGAGTCTTAAGGCGATTTTTGAAGAATTGTTATATATTAATTTTTTGGCATTAGATGTTATTGTTGAATAATTCCCCGAATTAAATTTGATGATGCTTAAGTGATTTTTATTTCTCATATATCATGTGTTGAATGAATATATTGTGATGAAATTCTGATGAATGAAAGCAGGAGTATAGGTGTTTTCAATCATATTCAGGTTTGATTGGAAAGAATGTTATTTCTTGATGAAAAGGAATTTATAGTAAATTACATTGAAAACATGACAATGATAATGATGATAAATCATTGGATAAAATTCATGATATATATGGATCTTGATAAAAGTAAATGATCAAAAATCAAAATGGTTGGTATTGCTGAAGAATATTTTAATGGTGGTGTCATTTTCTAGTGTTTGGAAAATTGATTTGCCTCAAAATTTGGTGTTTTATTTATAGAAAAAGAAGGGATTTAATTAATTAGAGTTTGGGAAGCATATTTAATAGAATTCATAGTATATAAACATAATGGTGAATGAATTTCAAAAAAGGAAGGATTTTTTCATAACATTTCTTTAAAGACCGTGAAGCATGCTATGTAGAGTTTATAAGGAAAATAGTTCACAGGAGGCTCATAGTTCATGAAAATATTGAATTTTGTAGGAGGATCATTGGTTTTGGAATAATGTTATTGATTTTTGGAGTCACAATGGGTTTTTTTCTATGTAATTTGACAACCATCACAATGAAGATATGCACTGTGTAGACAACATAGTATTGTTCACAGTGTTGGATTTCCAACATTGATGTTTTTGGAAAATCAAATTAGTAGTTTTATAGGATTTTATTTTATTATATTTTGGACCCTAATCCTATCATTAAGTAATCAAAAATATTATTAGAGAGTATATAAGTTGTTGGATGAATTCAGGGAAGACATATTGAGTTATCTAGGAAGTATTCCTTGAAATAGAGAGTTCCAAATGGATAAATTCTATAAATGTTTTTCTATAGAGTTAGTCTGTGGTAGAGAGGATTTTTGGTTCTTTAAAATACAATGAATTTAAAATTCACATAGTCTGATAGGTCTACATAATATTAAATGGTTTGAAGAAGAGGAGATAGTCTATTGATGGAGAGGCGGTCTATGGATGAAAAGGAGGTCTGTGGATGGAATGTTTGTTCATGGAATGGAAGCCTATCTGCAATGCACTACACCATGTTCTTCAAGGTACTTTATGGAGGATAAAAGACACTTCACAAATGGATAACAACATGTAATGATGAAAACTGTTTATAATCTCATCATTATTTATAAATAATATGATCCATGGACAATTGACACATGCCCGAATTACATATATGTAGTGATTCTCAAAGAACAGTTTTATGAACCAGTGCTTGGGTATAATACCCTCACCGTGTTTCATTATGTAAAACCGGGTCTATACGTATTTTAAAAAAAATGGATAGTGATAAGAAAATATAAATCAGTCGTTCCTATGAAAAAGAACCAGATGTGCATCGAAGTTCATGTTTTCAAAAGAAAGATGCGAATAAGACACTTTCTACACAATTAAAAATTATATAATGTCCAAGAAGAATAGAGTATTCCCAATTAAAGTCTGATATTTATTTAGGGTAGAGTAATTGTTATGATGATAAGATGAGATAACCTTTATTGGTTAATTAATAAAAAAATAATTTTTTGATTATGGTAATAATAATAAGGAGTGATCTCAGTGAAGTCGGTTTTTCATTGAAGTAGAAAGTGAGATGAATAGATGGAGATTTGGTGATAATATTTATATCTTCTGATTATAATTTGGGTTAGAGTAAATTCAGTATTTAATGGTTCACAACATATTAATATTATTGTGAATGATAGAGGAATATGATTTTACAACTTTCATGTTTCCTGATATGAGGCGATTAGAGGAGTTTCTCGCATGATGTTGTGCAAGTAACAAAGAGAACAATAATTTTATGGAAGAATAAAGTAGATATTTGACATAAGACATGAATCAACAGGCGGAGGACATTCTGGGTGTTATAAACCCTTATAAATATAGATAAAACATTAATAAGAGGTAGTATAAATATCCATCCATGTGATGTAAAACACGCAGTATTTGATTATTTTTGATGTGCTACATGAACACAATATTGGATTATTTAGATAGTTCTACGTGAGTGTAATGGTATATTATACTCATTCTATTTCACAACAATTAATTGTTTTCTAGTGTATTGTATGGTATTGGATTGTTTATAAAACATAGTAAGGACATATATACTCTTGTTGTGTTATTGAACACAGTAAAAATATCATGTGATATCTTTACTACATTTATATACATTCATGGTATATGGAAAAGATAATTAGAGAATCATGATTCTGATAGGTCTTATAGGTATAGGGATAAAAGTTGAAATTGGATTAAAAATCCCCCAAAACTGATTCTCCTCCCTCTTAGTGTAATTTATATACCAATATTATCCTTTCATAGTGAAATGAAATTATGTCTTCGATTTCAAAAGAAGCATACAATATAATAACTTGTTAAGAAAAAACCCTCAAAAAATATAATAGAGATATGAATGGTGGTAAATATTTCAATTCATATATTGTAACCTATTTGGAATAAAATTACATGGGGAATATTAAAATTAATCTCCCTAAAATAATTTATAATTATAAATAAATAATGGTGTTTAAAAAGTCATTGAAAAATATTTAGCGATTAATATAAGAATTATATTAAAGAGAATAATATAAAAATTAAAAAAAACTTGAAAATTTAGAATCATAGAATCAATTTATAGGTTTAGTAATTTGGGTTTTTATTCTGGATGTTCAGATTCTGACTATAAATCTAAAAACCCAAATGTTTCTGAATTAAGTGAAAAATTGAAAATTTATGAAAATATATTTTCAAATATATAAATTTATCTGATAAGTTTAATGAAAATACTGAGAATATTATTTCTAAAAATGAATCCATTTTATTGGAAAATGATAAAATATGATATGAATCTTCTTCAAATCATTCCAAAATTTATAAATAATAGAAATCCTTTCAGTATTTGATTGAAAAATTAAAATATAATGTTGATATTTTTTTTAAAATTATCTCATTTTATTCATGGTTACTAAAAATATCATGAAATGAATTATTTAAAAAAATAAATAAAAAGACATTATTTTCGTAATGATAAAAGATTATCTCAAATGTTTAAAACCAATTTTCTAAAATTAAAAATTGTTATACTAGTAATTTTACTTATTTTAAATGTGTCATGAATGGTCACTATTAAACTAATTTTTTTCACAGATTGAAACAATTTATTAGATTAAAAAACTAATATTTATAAATCTCTAGTGTCTATAGTAGCATAAAATTGTTCTTTAAAATTTTTATGGGTACCTAAGAATTGTATTACTAATTTTATTAGGCCCAAAATAGCATGGGTGCCTAAATATTCAACTAATTTGTATTTGATGAAAAAATGCATCGGATGTCTCAAGAATGACATATAGTATTTAAACCTTTTATGATATAATAATATGACTAGAGACCCATCAAATTTTACCTCTTACAACAGAATTGATGGAGGAACTATTACATTTATAGATAATTACAAATTCAAAGTAATTTTTTTTGTAAATTTATTATTTTAAATTATACCATAATTTCTATTTTTTGTATATTGACTACATAAATCATAATTTAATTTTTATACAACAGTTATGTGATGAAAGAATGGATGTTAAACTAAAAAATAATAAATATTTATTTTTTAAATTTGATTCATTATTATTTAATGATAATAGAAAAGAAAAATTTTAAACTATTGATTTTACTGAACTATCTACTCAGCATGATAAGTGTTTGAATGTTGTATAGAATGAAAAAATACATTAGTGTCAATATTTAAGTCATGTTAATTTATGAATGTAATACATTCTTTTAGAACATAAGAATGTGTAACAACAATGTTCAATAAATAAAATACATCTTCTTGTTTGTGACACTTCCATGAAAGGGATGAAACCTAAAATTTCTTTTAGACCTATCAATCAGATAATTAGAAAAAGAACATTAAAATTAGTACATACTGATATTAAATGGACTTATGATAATATTTTAATTGTACAAATATACGTTGATTATTTAGTTTTTTTTCATTTATTAAAATGATTTTTAATGATTTTTTTCTTTGATGAATTATGAGTTTTACATGGGTTTAATGGGAGAATTAAAATTCTTTCTTGGGATTAAATATATTCAAATAAAAGATGGATTTTTTTGGTGAATAAATCTTTGTTTTACAAAGATATTGGTAAATTATTTGATATCGATTCATATAAATATATAAAAACTCATATTGGTACTAGTTCTAAATTAGTTGTTCAAGCATCTAGTAATCTCATTGATATTAGTGTTTATAGTGGAATGATAGGTATATTAGTATATTTAAATTCATCTAGACCCAATAACTTTTTTATTGTTTATTTATGCACTATATTTCAAGATAACCTTAAACAGAGTCATATTAATGTTGTTAAATGACTAATTAGATATTTAAAAGATCTATTGGTTATGGTTTATTTTATCCTAAATATAAATGTTTGGATTTAATATCTTATTCTCACTATATTTTGGGAGGTTTTATAATTCTCAGAAAAAATAATATAAGGTTTTTATCATTTAAGATGAAAAAAATTGATTTCATGGTCTTATTAGAAGCAATTATCTATTAAATTATCTATTGTAGAAGTTTATTATATCATTTAAAATAGAAGATGTGTTCAAATTTTTTCAAATAAGAAACCAATATGTGATTTTTTAAATTTATCTTGTTAAATTTCATATTAATTATTAGAATAATTCTCTAATATATATTTATAATAAACCCAATACATCCTTCTCAAACATATCATATTGAACATAGATTTTATTTTTTAGAGAATCTATGAATAATGGATATATTTTTTTAAGAATTTATCCCTAATGAGAATAACCTAAAATATATAATTACTAATTCATTATACTTCTCTATTTTTGAAAATTTTAAATTTTAAATTGTTATATTGAAAATGTAATTATTTTATTCTTTCTCTTGTTTAGGGGGAGTTTTTTGTTTTATTTTTATTTATATTTACAATACGGGGGAGAAAATTGTTCTTAAAAGTTTTTATTTTGTAATAAAGCTAAAGTGGGGAATTTTTTTACATGTGTGTGGATATATTATTGATTTTTTTTATTATAAGTTATTTTGTGTTTTAAAATAATAAAAACCACATTATTATTTCAAGAGAAAAGTCATTTTAAAAAACTATTTGTATTCTAATTATAAAATATATTTTAATGATTGGGATTTTATAATTTATATTTATTTTGAAAAATAAAAAATTAATTTAGTTTTTTTAAAATGAATTATAATATAATTATTTATCCAACCTATTTTTATTTATGCATGAACATGATTCATGATTTTTCTGTCATTTAATATTTTTAGTATAAACTACTTTAAGGTTTCCTTCTATTTTTATTGTACAAAATGTGCTATAATGATCAGATTATTTCAAAAAATCTCCCATTTGAAATCCAAATCATATATATTCATTTAGTTAGTTTAAATGGAATTATTATTCAATTTTTAAGTGGTGCACCATTTATCTATTTTTTTTACAATAATTCTCAAAATCTAGATTTTGGATAATTAAAAATCTTTTTTTTCTTTGAGATAAAATTCATTTATAATCATAATCACTCATAATTTATGTATTTAGAAATATAACATGTTTTTATTAATTTAATTAAACAACACAAAACCCTAGAAATGTCATTTACATAACATAAAAATGTTCTTTTCTGTTGTTATCTATTCTAAAGTGTTTGACACATGTGCTTACAATTTTTTGATCATATATCATTTAGTATTAATTAAAATTAAGTTATTATGGATTCATTGGAATGGTATTAAAAATATTTAAAAATGTGTCTTCTTTAACTGATCAAAATTAAGACTTTTAGATAACATAAAAATTCATAAAAATTTATATGTTGGGTTTGAACATAAAATAATGAGTTTATATTCCTCATATTCAACCTCTATCCACTTTCCTCTATGGATTATCGCTTATTCTTCTTATTCATCTTGATCTTCATCCTTGATTCAATTTATTATCTCTTACAAGGTTCAACATGATTTATAATTATTTTTATAGTCTGTTGGTTGGTGCTAATCTTCTGTATCCAATGCTGGGTTTCTTATTTGTTCATATTGCTTCAAATAATGGGTGTTTTACATATTCAATGAAGACTCATTCCTATTTTGAAGAGTGATTTCTCTTCGTATGTTAGTCTTTAGAATGATGGGTGGTAATTTCCTTTTACATTTTTTGTTAACACCATATATTAGGTTCTTATTATCACATATACATTTTTTATCAATACACAACAACTCAAAACTAGGTTCTTATTATAACTTTGGAATTTTTTTATCAACACCCAAAAAAAGAAAATGTAGGAAATATTTTTACTTTTCTATTATTTTATTTATTTCCATCATTGAGTCTTTTAATAAAATCAACAGCGAACTAAACTCAAATGTGACTGAAAATTCAAATGGTGACTTAATTTATCAGCAATGAAACTTTTTTATCAATGTTTAATCATACTCTATTTTTTCATCTTTTCATATTTTTTTGAACTTCATAATTATAATATTTTTTAAAATTTTTTATTGATTTATAATATTTATATATATTTTAAATGGGCCATAAAATTATTTTTTGTAATACTTTTATGAGTTTTAAAATGTTATTAAATTTAATAGTTATTATTACAAGAATTTTTGTGCATGTTTTTTGGAATATGTATATCGTAATATTTTGAGTAAATTTAGAGGACTAAATATTCTCTTAAATATTATATAATAGAATTTAATATATTCAAACAATTATTATTAGATTTAATGCATTATAATAGTGTATAAAATTAAATTATATTTAACTTAAATTGATTCTAATATTTGTTTCAAATAGTCTTACTATGTTTATGGTATTGATTTTAATTATTATTATAATGTAACATGATATTGAAATAGGATTGAATTTTTTTATTTAAATTCAATTGATATTTACTAAAATTATTCTGGAGAATTTTTTTCTATCTCATGAATAATTTTATTATTTTTAAATTTAAATTTAAATTGTTTTATCCTATTATTTTTTTTTCTTTTCTATTGTTAAATCCTATTTAAATATGCCAAGAAACTTCAAGGAATACCATAACATGATATTTTATTAGAAACTCAATGTTTCTTTGAGAATAATGTTATGAAGCATTCAACATGTTGTACAATTTTGAAAATTCCAATGACACTCTCTTTTATCACTTGCATGATCTCTCATGGATAGATTTCATTTTCATCAAATTATACTACATTTATGAGACAATTTAATATAATATTTATGTACATGTACCTGTGGTTTAATTATTTATCATATCCTTCTTTGGTATTCTCTCTACAACATTATATTCCATCTATAAATTTAACTTTATTTTTTATGGATTTACAGAATAAAACATTGTTTCATCTTCCTTTAATCGGGATGTGACTTCCAAATTCTAATGTCCAGATCTGAGGGTAGTGACTCCATCTATCAAATGTAAGGTCTATTTAGGATGTGAATCCCACAGTCTAAATTAAGGTAATAAATTTTGTGACTCCCCATACAAAAAACAATGTCATGGTTATCCCTCCACTAGAAAATGAAATATAATTGGATTATGATTCCCCCTCCAATTGATTTGTGTATATTTTTTTCTTGATATGTATATAGTTGTAATATTAGAGTATTTACACTTTGGAAACAACTATTATAAAAATAATTGGGTTATTTAGTTTTTCCCCTATTAATTTACCTTAATAATTGAAATTGATAAATAATTTAAATAATTATTTTATTTGATTAATTTTTTTAATCACGTTGATTTTACCCCCACTAGACCATATTCCATTACCTTATCCAACCTAAAAAAATAAAATAATGAGTTTATCTTGCATCAAACACAACACTGATTTTAAATGAAATGTTCCCTAATATTAAAATATTATTATTCGAAATAAAATTATTTTAATAGCCATTGGAATATTGTGTATGAATAGGATTAACTAAATTATAAAATATGTGATTTAAATGATTATTTAAAAGTAATTCTTTGGTAACCATTATTATAAAAATGATAACATAAAACTAGCTGAAAACAATTGAAATATTTTTCAATTTTTTAATGAAATAAAATATTTTAATAAAATAAACCAAATTTGGTTAATAGTTTTAATGAAATTTATATTTTATACATTAAAAAAATATTTAACATTCCTATTACGTGTTCTCTAACAAAAATTTATGTGTATGAAAAATTTATGCTTCAAAACTATATATTTCTAAAAAGATGTTTTTTGCCTTCTACACACCTATTTTAGAACTAAATTTTGACCCATAAAGATAATTTATTTTAAAAAATATTTTTTTATTTTTAAATTAGAATGTAAAAACTATATTAAGTTGTCCTTTTGATAATTTTATAAATAGATTATTTTTGGATGAATATTGAAAATTAATAAATTTTATATGAAAAATAAAATTTAATTTAAATTATTTATAATGTAAAATTATATTATAAATTAGTTTAAAATTTAATTTAGATAAATTATATATATATTATGGTTAAAATATGATTTATCCTAATTAATTTTAAAATAGAAAAACTTATTTATTGTGTTAAATGTAAAAATGGGTTTATCGGCTGTTAATGTAAGATGATAAGAGTTATAAATTATGAAAATAGGTAAAAAATACCAAAATATGGCCATATTTATAAAAAATATCCTATATATTTTTTAGTTTATTTTTTTTATCATTTTGGTTTATGAAATAAATGGGAATAACATTATCTTTTCAAAACATTAAAAGTGTGCCACTCACCTCACATATAAAAGGCCACACCATGTCCCCTCCTCTTCACTAAATTAAATCCTTTTTGTTCAGACAATACATACCAAAATAACATCAAAATTTGCATACTACCATTAAGTAATAATTTGTTTTAATTCAATCTTTGAATGGTTTTTGGGAATAACCAATGGAGGATACCAAAAAAACAGGTATTGTTCCTCAATGAGCATTTTTATTTTATTTCATCCACCCCTCCTTCAATTATTATTAATACATGATGAAATATTAAAAAAAACATTTACCATATAATTACATTTTTTTATGACCTAAAAATTATTTACATTCATCTAATGTGTTATGAAATCGTTATTTATGTGTACGGTGGACTATAATCTTGTGAAATGATATCATTTTTTTTCCATTGACACCTCTCTTGGTTGCATTTGATGATGGATATAAAGTATATTTATAATATATTAATAAAATAATTATATCTATAGATTCATTATATAATATATACCTATTTTTCAACCCATTTAATTGGGTCTACAATAGCGTCACTCATGTGTACGGTGGACTACCACCACACGATGTGATATCATTCATTATCACTAACACATAACATTGAAAATATTATAGAGAGAGTTAGTGGATATATTTTAATAAATTTACAAAAAATATATATTAATTGTATATTTATCATTATAGAAAAATAATAATTAATTTTATTTCTTATCATTTCATCTACTGAAATATGACAACGTTGTTCATGTAAGTGTGGACTATGACCTTCACGAATTGATGTGACTCTATTTTATTCACTAATGAACATTGAATATATGTATTTCTATAATTAAACAATAGATATTAAATTTATGGAATTATTATAATTCTATAATTATAATATATTACTTCCCTTCTTTCTATAATGATCATTGAAAAATGGAAACATTAATCCTATGAATATACGACCTTCCATCACTATCCTCGCAACATTATTTATCTCCCTAAATTATAGTTCATTAATTTTATTAATTGTATAATTTATGTATAAATATAAAAATTTCATCATTATTATTCTTATTTAGATTATACAACAATGATAAATGTAATAATATTGAAAATAATGAATCAGAATATATACGAAAAAAGTAGTTATTACTTGAAACTTGAATTTAACATGAGATTATTAATAAGTTGGAAATAAATTTACATAATTCAATAATATATGGTATAATATTTTTTTTCTATTATATAATACAGTTATAATAAAAGTTTATTTATTATACATGATGTTTTAATGATTATGACGGATGTTGAGACTTACAATAAGGGATTTCCCTCTCACTTTAATTTTTATATGAGACACATCCAATATTCATCGATTTTTTTATTTATGTGGTCTATATAATTATAGTGAATTTATTTATTTATTATTACACATTAAATTAATTTTATTCACAAATACATTGTAGTATATCTCTTTCATGGGACTTATAGTTCTAAATTTAAACAATTAGTATTGGATTTTTGTCTCACTTTTATTTTTAAATAAGATACAAGAAAATTCACCATGTTTTTATTTTAATTGATATAAATAATAACCATTAATTTATTTTATTATTATTATAATTAATATCATAGAAATTTATATTTCCATTTTATTATCCCACTTTCATGGGGTTTATGGTCAAAAAGTTACCAAATGTGTAAGGTATTTGTGTCTTACTTTTTACATTTGTGAGACACATGCCATATTATCTACCTATTTTTTATGTGGTTTATATACTTATCATGAATTTATTTTATTATTAATAACATGGATACTTTTGAGAGTTCAATGTAAATTTTATAATCTCCATTTCATGTGGTTTATAGTTCAACTAATACCTATGAGGTTATGAATTTTTACTCAATATACATTCTTTGAGAAACTTGTCATGTTATACACATATCTTCTTCTATGAGATTTATATAGAGAAACTATGAAATAGAATATCATGATTTTATATATTATAAATTAGTTTAGTTTTTTATTTAATTATATTCTTCCAAGGGGTTTTTTATTCAATGTTACTAAAGATGTATGATTTTTTTGATACAATATCATCATTTATAAAAAAAATAGGATTTTGATTCCAATGATGAAATATTATGATCCATGTCAAAAAATTATAATTAATTTTTCTCATTATATTATTTCATTAGAATTATTTTTTTACCTTCATTTGTTGATGCACTCAAGTGTTCAAAATAATGTTTTTAGTAAAAATATGTTTTATTTATCTCTTTAGTAGAAAATAATTTATTCATCCGAACTCATGTCTTCAAAAAAACTATTTATAACTATTTTTATCATTTTCCAAATTATTTATTAAATAAATCATTACCGGTGTTTGAATTATTACAAAATATTTTTAAAAGAATGCTCCTACAAATTTCAAAACAATTCCAATGCGGATTTTAAAAAAATGTGAAACTATTTTTTGTTTTATTCTATACTACATTAATGATATTTTCAACTATCATGACCAAATAAATTTTTTACAACATCCATTTCATGTTTCAAAGATTATTTTTAAATAAATGGATTTTGAAAATGATTTTAACAAAAAAAAATTTCATTTGAAATGAATATTTTTCACATGAAATTTATTTAATGATACTCCAAAATAATTTTACATATAAGATAAATATTGATAAAGTTACCTATGCCTTACAAGGGATATCATACAAAGATACAATTGTTATTATTTATATGAATGGTTTATTTTTATGCTGGAATGATGTTTCTAAAACATGTCTACTTTCCATATGTTATGATATGATAAATTTTTTATACTCATTTCATTTCATGGTTTATGATTACATTAATGACTTATGATACTGGGGAACACATTAATATTATTTTCATTCTGTTTTTAAGTGAATTTAAATAAATTTATGTGTTATGAAAATGTTATTAAATCATGGACTATTTTATGTTATGTATATTCATTTTTTACCCTTGCTGAGATATGACCACAATATTTCTTATGTTTCAATTTACAATGCTTTGAGTAAAGGATTTAATTAATGATTTTTTAAGATTACTAAAGTGCATGATCGTTATGGGTGATTTTGAATATGATTCAACAAATTATAAAAATGTGTACCTAATATCCAAATACACAATAATATTATGCACCTAAATCATGTTTTCATGAAATGTATTGAATATCCATCTAAAAATATATAATACCTATGAATGAAAATCAATGGTATCTATATTGATTCTTGGATATAGATTTGAGAAGTATATCCCAATGGAGTATGTTTGGATTGGTTTCAATGTAGTTGCTTATATTTTTTGGGTGCATTATGGTATAATAATGTTGACCTCTATTGGTATTTATTATGTTTGTTATCAATAATGGAGAATTAAATAAATATGATATCAATATATTTTAGAATAGTTGTATGAAACGAAGATATTGTACCTAATAATGATAGTGATATGAATTGTTTGTTCATATGAAATGTGTCCTCATATACTATATTGTAAATATTTCATGAGGATTAAAGGAACACTTGTAAATTAAAATAGTGATTTAATACAATTTTATACTTTAGAGATACATCAATAAATGGTAAAGGATTATGGAAGGTTTTATTTTCTTTTAAAAATTTTATTTCAAGAATAATAGTTTTATGGAATAGATTGTTAATGTTATATTACATAAATATTATTGAATAGAATATAGAAAAAATTATTTTATCAAAGGAGTAGAGTTATTAGTATAATTATGATGTTGTATTTTTTTTATGATGAATCATTCTGAAATTATATTCGAATTGAGGTAGTATTGTATTTTGAAAATTATCCATATTAGATAAAATCATATAATTTGTTGTCTATACTATATACATATTATGTTTCAAGGATAAAATAAGTTGTTTGTGTTATTGTATGTTCCTTTTTAATTTTATATGGTGAATTTATTTACTATATTGACTATTGAATTTTTTTAGTTGATCTCAATAAATTTTAAGTTGTTAAAATGACTTGAGGTCCACGGGGATGAATCTAGTAATTATATGTTTCATATTGTAGTAAATATAATAATTTACATTAGGAATTATATATTTTTGGGAATTAGATATTTGAAAATGTACATGGGTGAGTCCTAAGATACATAATATATTAAAGATATTAAATATGACATTCGGCCAGAATTGAATTGAATATTAAAAATGGTATAGCATGTCTGATATTTATTATGATATGAAATATATTCATTTTGGTACATAATATTTATTATCCATGTTGAATTATTAGAGTTCATAGAGTCGTGATAGGAATTTAAGGGTAATTCAGAGTAGACACTCTAGAAAATGTAATAGTGTAATAAAATAACTGAAAAATTGTAATATTAACATAAAATTTCATTATAATTGAAATAATTTAATAAGAATAATCATGAATATTTGTTAATATTCATTTTACTCTTAATATATGATTCATTATTAATGAAATTAGAATCATGATAATGACTATGACTAGCATAGTGTGAATATGGGTCATATTTTTGATATTAGAAGGTTCATAAGTGATTTATGGAAGAGTAATTTTTATGTTCATTAGGACATTTATAGATATAATACAAAATAATTTACTCTTATGATACGATATTGATATTTAATTTGGGAATGTTCATATAATATCCTTCAAGAATATATGATTAAAATAATATTTCCTAAGGTAATCTATTTTCAAAATTATGAGTTCTCTGTAAAATGAAAAGTGGGGTTTTGAAGACAATGTTCTATATGAATAAATAAGATTTGTCTATGATGTATTATTACTCTCCACATAAATGTCACGATTCTTCAAAATAATCAAATTTCGACATAAGGAAAATATATTTTTAAAATGAAGACTAATTTCTTCTATATTTACTGATAGATGATCGCATTGTAAATCATTATTTAAATAGAAAAAATTTGATGTCGGTTCTATTTTTAAAAATACAAATGCAATTTAAATAGATTTTTACATAATAGTACATTATAACTAATAATTTTTTCTAGGATTAATGTCATAACATTTAATTCCATGACCATGAGAGGTAGGGTTTCATGCATTTCTATTAATAAAAAAAATTAATACATGTAGTATTTTTTGGTTAAGATAAAGAGTGATATTTCCTTGGTGATTGTAATTATGTTTTAATTAAAAATTATATGTTATAAAAAATAAAACGTGAATAAAAGTTATTATATTTAAATAATATTTGTAGACCAATGATACTTTTGGTTACCCATATATTCACTCCCATATCAAGTAATAAATGCATATACATTAATTTCAGGCAATGATTTCATATAAGGTAACCCTTTCTAAACATATATTTGTTTTTAATCAGTTCCATTTAATAAAAAATTAAAAAAAATTATTATCACAATTAAATAAACTAAATATGTACAGTGTTTTAGGACTAGCTATAATAAATATATATTTAATAACACTTTTGAACAGTTCAAAATAATCAAACCATGATAGACACTTCATAAATCTTAATATGTAAAAGAAATATTAATAAGATGTGGGATGGAGTGAAAAATTAATGGGATATATCAAAATCTTATTATGTGATACTTATAAATGAGAAACATTGAGTTAAAACATAAACATGTTGGAATAGATGATTTATAAGAGAAATATTTTATAAAATGGCAAAATATAAATCATAAAATATAATCATAATCAATTATAGAAATCATATATAATAGAACAAGATAAAAATTTAATTATGAATGCATAAAAATATTACAATAACATGGAATAACAATATGACTTATAAAAACTTCATTATATCATGAAATGTAATGAAAATAAAATATAACCTAGAGTTGTATGACATCATTGGAAATGCGATACAAATATAATCATATGAATAAACATGGAGAATCCCATTCATGTATTGTTTTTTTGAACAAATTCTATCATTTCCACAATTAAATAATTTAATAAAACACAATCATGAACACATCATTGATTTTATCCTAAGATATAAAACCTTATAAAATTCATTGGAGGGAAATATTTGGCCCACCCATGATCTTTCATATATATGTGTGACACATAAAATAAATCAATTTTTTATCATAATTAACATTAGGATAAGAAAAGAGTTTTATATTGTAGTGCCTCAACCCAAGTTACAATGAGATGGTGCATTATTTTAATACATTAAAATGATTACAAGGAATCATGTCCCAATGGAACGATCAATGTAATAGTCTTTGAAAATAGATTACATACATTAATGTTATATTGAACTTTATAACATAAAACACAATATAAATAATCCATTAGGAATTCCATTATTCCCCTAGATTAACCCTGCATATAAATCCTCATACACTTCTTGTAATCCTGGAAAAACAAATCATAACAAAGGGTTGAGCTCAGATTCTCAGTAAGGGTAATAAATTTAGCAGAAGGTTTTAACTTTTAAGTCATGATTTATAATAAAAATGACAACATTTTTAAACATAAAACTAAACATAATATGGAAACAAATAAAAAATTACCCTATAAACATGCACATGGATACTCTACCAGTTTAATAATAACATGTAATAACTATTTTCATAGTGAGGGAATGAATAATGCTGGACATAATAACTATTAAATCAAGGACTTGTGCCAAGACCATTCACAAATATACTATAAAGGACTTTTTATAAAACACTAGATTGTCTCATGAGATTTACCGATGCATCTACGTGCTATAGTAGGCCCCACCCATCACTTACTAAGTTCAATTCATTACTCATATGAAAATTTTGAAACATAACAAAATGAGTCTTATTAAAAATACGATATGAAATTTTAATACTTTAACCATAAACCATTTATGGTATAAATATTTCACATCACCAGTCAACCATATCATAACTCATTAAATACAATAGAGATGATTATATTATAATAAATCAACCTCAATCAATAATAATATACAGTAAAATATTTTTACATAGTTGGAAATGATTAGTAAAAAACTTTTAGAGGAATAACCATTTTTTATGATATCATTTAAAAGTAAAAAAATTTACAATGGAAGTCATTTCAAACTAATTTTTGAATCCAAATTTCCCATACCAAATTGAATCTTTTGAATGGAATTAAAATTTTAAAATAATCATGTCTATATAAATAAATCCATAAAATCATTTTGAAAACATTGACATTAATTTGATTTATAATAACAAATATTTAAAACATTTAAAATGATAATATAGTTAAAGATTCCCTTTCATAAAAACATAAAATATTCCTTAGAATTTTTTTTATAAAACATAGACAGAGATATTAAATATGTCCCAATAAATACTTATACATAAACAATCTCTGATAATAATGATACAAAAAAATTAACCATTAGCTTAGGTCTGATACTCTCTACACATGTCTGAACTCCTGTATAATGTTTTTAGACGTAATATTAAATTATATTAGAATTATAATAATATTTATCAAATCATATATGATTATTTTATGAATTTATATTACCTGTTTATTAACACTTCCATGTTAATGCTACATTTCAGGTAATAATCTCTTTGTTTATCATATGTGTTTTGACTTGTTATTCCTGATCATATTACTTAGATAATTATTTACAAACATAATGAATGAATAGTATGATTTAAATATCCTATATATTTATAATATATATATATATATATTAGATAGATATATAATATATAAAAAACAATTCATGGAGACGGTAGACCATATGTATGCATGAATGTTGTCTCTGTTTTCTTATCATATTGAATGGAAGTAAATGAATGACATATATATACATAAATACTTATATACATACATACATACAAACATACATATATATATATCATTAAAATAGACATATTATTTCATATTATTTCATAATTATGAATAATATATTTTTTATAATCATTTATGGATGGTTAAAGTGGAGAATGAATCTCATCACATTGTGAAGACGGTAGGTCGTACGTACGTACGAGTGACCATATCATTCATTTAATGATTAAATGATATGAAACATGATGGGATATTAATTATAAAGAATAATAATCATGTCATATTAATTATTTATGTCTATTATACTCATCATTATTACCATCCCAGAAAATTAATGCGGAATAACAAATTACACCACGATGTGGAGACAGTAAGCTGTACATATGTATACAGGGTGATGTTATTATTAATAGGATGGGTAAAATGATAAATATAATTGTCCTATGATTATATTAAAATCTCAGTATATTTATGTTACTAGATTTATTACATTGGAATTGAAACTATATATGAAAAATAAATAGAAGAATAAATAGTTTTCAAAAGAAGGGATAAAACGATTACTTCTTCTTCAGGTGTTTACTTTTGATTTGAACAAAAGGGATCCCTAGGTTGTCTTTATGCCCATATTTAGGCATGTATAATGATATTAGGGGTTTTTTAGTTGAAATTTAAAGGGTTTGGATGATTGAAAAGGCATTATAAGTGTGAGTTAAAGGGAAAGGTACCTTTCCGTTTATAAGAGGTGAGGGTCACTTTAGGAAAAATCTAAAAATATTAATTTGTTAGAAAAATATTGTTAGTTTATAATAGAATTAAATTGATTTATTTTGAGTAAAATATGAGTATGGGTCTAAATCCTCTCAAACCATAGGTTTTATACATGTTTAGTGCATAAATTTAACCTTATCTTTTAGGTTTAACCCTTTTTAAAATATGTCAACTCTTTCCATATCCTATAGTATTTTTATACGAAATGGTTAATATCATTAATATAAAATAAAAACTAAACCTAAAGTGAATAATTTATGACCTTTTTATCACTATAAAAGTTATTATTTAAATATTTATATTTTTTGGAATTTTATATTATTTCATAAAATAGTATTTATTTTAAAAAATATTTTATGTCAATTTTGAAACAATTTAAATTTTTTTTTTTAAAGTCATAACAACCTGATTTATTCTATATAAAAAAATTAACTCATCCCTAATATGTCAATGTCGTCTATTAAATTCTTCTATGGCATAAAAATTTTAAATTTATATTTATTTTGATATTTTGATATTCATTTATTTGAATATTTTTGTAATGAGGTAATCATTGCATCATAATTGTGTCACAAATTAATATATTTATCTAATGTCTAAAAATCATAAATAAATTACCATTTTATAGGAAATATTTTTATATTTATAATGTTTATTTATATTCATATATATCAGTTACATAACCCTATATAAAAATTTATTTAGTGAAAGATAATGTTTATGTTATAAATATATTAACCTTAAATTAATTCTTATAACATGTCATTTTCACACCCTAGTGGTACCATGGGGGCCTAAAATCGACCCATGGATGACCAAGGACGTACATATATCATCCAATTGGATTAGTAATCGTATTACAGTAGATTTATATTTTTATAATATTATTTTTACTGTTAATTACTCTATTGACTTTTTACCATGGGAAATAAAATTAAAAAAGTTAGTTTTTACCAAAAATTATATTCATCATATTCCACCACATTTTACATAATTATAGAAACCGTATTTGTAAAAAAAAATTAAATTCAATTCATAGAAGTGGTAAAATTATGTTTTCTGCATATTTGCAAATGTTCCTTGAAGGTGGATAAAATACATTAAAAAGTTCAATAAAATTTTATATATCAGGTCTTATTATAAAAAGACTCTAATAAATTAAATTGGAATAATATAGGCATTATATTTCTATTTTTACATTAAAGTAATTTAATTTTAATATAATTATTTAAATAAAATGTATCTTTTATATAATCATGCAATTTTTTTACTATTAATTAAAATATGAAATTTATCAAAAAAGTTCCAAAATATTATCCAAAATAAATTTTTATGTTCTGATTTTAATGAAGTATCTAATTTTTTCCAATTTAATTCATAAAATCATCAAATGTTGGATTTAAAAAGTGTTCTCTATTTATAGGCAGAAAAACTACATTATTTCAAAAATTCATTTTTAATGAAAAAATTTATTTTCCCTAATATTATATCTATGAAACAAATAATATGAATGTTAAAAATATATGTGGTATATATATAATTTCAAATGTGGTTAAAAATATTTATAACTTGTTTTTAATCTGCTAGTTTGATAAGTCATGGTGTGCTTGGACTTGGTATTCCATACATCTCTTGTTGTTGAATTATTAAAAGAGGAAGTGTACCATGGAATCTTGTTGTGTTAAATTATCCCCTACTTTTAAAAATTGCATCCTCACAATTTGAACTCCTGATTGAAACCTAGGGGTTTGATATTTCAAAATATCTTATTTGAAATCTATAGTGACCCAACCATTTCATACATTACTATCACATTGTTTTAATATAATCAACATAATAGTATTACAAATAGAGGATCCAAATGTTTAGTGTCTTGGGAAAACTAGTACTATACATAGAAAATACATCATTAAGTATAAACATTTATTTAATTACTTCTTCACTAGCTTCTTATTGGCACTTGACCTCTCCTTAGTACATGTATCCACCTGAGGATATACATAAAAGGGGTGAGATAAACTCCTAGTAAGAGGATAGTTAAGAAAAATATACCATGGGGTGAGCATTATCACAAAATGGGAAAAAGATCATGAACAAGAGAGGAAGAAAAAATAAATGATTTGAAGTGTGGCGATGCATAAAAATGAAACATCATGTCTTAGTGGTTAACTACCACATATAATTTTGAACAAATCTATCATCTTTTCCACGTAATTTCACATTTACCCATGATATTCATCACTTTACCCAATGCATTGGAGCGCTGTATAGTTTCTTGTGCACCTGTCAGATTCAAACATTCATATTGCGCTATATAATTCCGGGAGCATAAGTCAAATCATAATATTATCATTATCATGCATGCCACATAGAACATATACCAATAATGAACATAATTAACCCATTAAAAGTAATTAGTTTCATCCCATATAGACACATTCATAAACATTGGGTTCCCAAAACAAAGAGGGAATAACATACTTGATACAAGAACCATCAACCTTGAATGAGAAGTAAAAGGTGAGTTCTTAAAAGAAGAGTTCTTTTGGAAAAAAAAAATTTCACACAAACAATAGTGGTAAACATGTATATCCTAGTAAATGAAAGACAATGATTAAGAATTTAATTTTTAGGAGTAACCATATAAAAAATGGAGTGAAAGAGGGAGAACCCAAAGGATGAAATTTGGGTTTGAGAATTTCCCCTTACCTTGTATCTGAACGCTTCCTTCCCTTTAATATCCTATATAATGACATTATATTAATTAATTATAAATTAAAGAACATTTTAAACATTAATAGGGTTCATTTTTGTTTCATTATGTAATTTTATGGTCCTTTTGATAAGTTATAGGGTTTAAAAACTTTTTTCGGGAATGTTCTTTTTTGTGGTCTTCTGGAGTGGTTAACTCGTACTCTTAAATGAATGTTCGGGTAGAACATGGGTATACATAAAGAACATATATTTCATGTTATTAATGAAATTACAGAATTTAAAATCATTTTATAATGAATTATATTATATACCATGTGTATGAATAATTAGATAAAAAGTAAATGATGATTGTGTGGGTAAATTTGGGCGGTTTTTTGATCACAAAGAACTTGTTTTTTTTATCACATAGTAATATGTACATAAGTTAGTTCTAGAACATTAAATAGGACATAATACATATAATATATTCAGTTCCAACCATGAAAATTTTTTAATGATCATATTTTATGGTAGAAATAGAAGAAAATGACATGTCGTTCTTGAAGGTGATAAATTAATACCTCACAAACAATGTTTTATTAAATAAAATAAAAAGAAATGAAGAAAGGGGGTTGGATGATATAATATCCCATTGGTATCATATAATTCATGTATATGTATGTGACTATAGTTACCATACCATTTGGACAAAGATAGGTTGTGATAGAATAAGAAAATAACTAGAAATTGAAAGGGAAATAAAGGAGAAGAGGGAAAGAAATTACCTATTGAATCTGCCTCAAGGGGCCTAAGAATTGACTTTTGATGAGACTATAAGCTCTTAGAACTAGATTAGGGGATAGGGAAGTTTATTGGGAAGAGATTATACAAGTCTTTATGCGTGAGATGTGTGGGGAGATGAGGTTTTGAAAGGTGGTATTTATAGTAGAAGGGAGAGGGGTTTCCTTAATATAAAATTCATTAGTTTATTAATATCCCTCTAAGACAAGGAATAGTGAGTCTTAAATGACCAAGAAGAGTAAATAGGGCATGTGAGTTCTGGATTTGGGTACATACATCACTTTTTATGTTAGGAATAGTGTGATTAAATTATAATGTATTTATATGGTAAATTGATGTATTTTACTATTCAACAAAAAAACATGTATTTCTGAAAAATTCCAAAAAATTGACCACAAACATTTTTCAATGTGTAGAATAAAAAAATGAATTCCATTTTTCAGAAATAATTTTTAAAAAAATTTTAATTTAATATTTAATTATAATTATAATTTATTATAAAAAACCAGTTTTGAAACATTCATTTACTTATTCTAAAATATAGGTATATCATAATATCACTTGAATATTATTTTTATACTATCAAATGTATGTTTTGAATTCATTGGGGTATATTAATATTCATATGGGTAGGTTACAATTCATCAAAAATTATTTTTGTTTTATTAGACTCCGAAAATCATCTTGAACACAACCATGTATGCAAGATTTTCAAAATTCCCAATACAGAATTGACATACTTATATTAAAGGTCACTTAGCACACAGTAGTTCATTAAGTTGTGTTTTAATGTGATTTATGACATATTTATAAGAAAGGAATTTCCATTGAAAAACTTTGGGTCATTACATTATTCCCCCTTTATGAAATTTCACACTCGAAATTTCAATTTACACAAACAGGTGAGGGTACTTCTCCTTCATCGCCTCTTCCAGTTCCCAGGTAGCTTCTTCAAACTTATAGTTCCTAAATAACACATTGAAATTGTGGGTTGTCTTATTGCGTACAACCTTATCTCTTCGGTCTAGAATCTCTACTGGATACTTCTCGTAAGAGAGATCCTCTTCCAATTGTACCACCTCTAAGATTAGTGCATGTGAGGGGTCTGGTATGTACATCCTCATGAGTGATACATGAAACAAATCCTGAACTTAAGCCATATTCAACGGACGTGAAAACCAATATGCCACAACTTTTATGTGGTCAAGGATCTCCAAGGCGCCAATGTACCTTGGGCTTAGCTTCCCTTTCTTTCCAAACTGTATGACTCTCTTTCATGGTGATAATCAAAGGAAGACTTTATCTCCAACGTCGAACTCCAAGTCCCTTTGACAGTTGTCAGCATAGATCTTTTACCGAATTTGAGTAGCTTTGATGTGTTTCTTTATAAATTGAACCATCTCTGTCATCTCTTGCACAAGATTTGGTCCAAGTAGCTTTCCTTCTCCAACATAATCCTAACAGGTTGGAGTTCTACATCGCTTTCCATACAGAGCTTCATATAGAGCCATCTAAATACTCGAGTGGAATCTATTGTTGTATAAGAACTATAACAATGGGAGATATTGATCCCTTCCACCTTTGAATTCTAGAGAGTAGGATTTTAGCATATATTCAAGGATCTAAATAGTCCTTTCAGACTGGTGATCAGTTTGGGGGTGACTGGCCATGCTAAAATTTAATTCAATATTCAAGGCATGTTGAAGGCTTTTCCAGAATTTAGATGTGAACGTTGGATCACGGTCAGAGACAATTGATAGTGGAACACCATGCAGTCTCACCACTTCCTTCACATATATCATTTCAAGTTGTTCAAGCAAGATGTCTTCCTGAATAGCGATAAAACGGGAAGTCTTGGTGAGTCGGTCAACCACAACCCATATCAAATTGTTTCCAATCAACATCTTCGAGAGACCCGTGACAAAGTACATAGTAACATTTTCCCATTTCAACATGGGTATAGGCAATAGCTGCATCATCACTTTGAAATTTTTCACTCTACTTTAACTTGCTGACATACCAAGCACCTTGATATATATTCTGCAAACTCCTTCATGTTAGGCCACTCGAAATGTTATCATAGATCGCGGTACATCTTGTTACTCCCATGATGGATAGATAATGTTGAGCTATGTGAATTGTCAAATAGATCCTTCTTTATCCTGGGTGATGAAGGCACAAAAAGCTTCATTCCAAACCAAATCACACTATCATCATCGATATGGAGCTCTTGAAGCATCCCTTCCTTTACTCCATTCACCCTCTTTTGTATATCCACATCATCTCTTTGTGCTTACTTAATCTTTTCTTGGATGGATGGTTACACAATCATTTGAGATAGTTAGGATGAATCCCCTTCCCTTATGACTTTTTAATCCGTACATTGCATATCTAATAAGATAGAGTCTTTCTCAATTCATAAAATGGATAGAGTAGAAGGTTCATTTCTGTGTAGAGCATCGACTACGTTTTTCTCCATTCCATGATGGTAGTGAATAGAGAAATCATAATCCTTGATTAGCTCTAACTATCTACTTTGAAACATGTTGATATAATTTTTTTTTGAATATATACTTTAGGATCTTTGGGTTGGAGTATATGTCACACTTATCACCATATAGGTAGTGCTGCCAGATTTTCAAGGTGAAAATCATGGCTGCCAGTTCTAGATCATGCGTCGGGTAGTTCTGCTCATGGATCTTCAACTTTCGGGAGGCGTAGGCTATCAAATTGTCATTTTGCATGTGTACTCAACCCAATCCTTTATTTGAAGAATCACTGTATATCAAAAAACGTTCTCCACTTTTCTGTAGTATGAGTACATGTGCAGTGATCTACCTTCTATTTAGCTCCTTGAAGCTTCCCTCACATTCTTACATCCAATACATACTTTACCCCTTTCCTTGTGAGCTTAGTTATCAGGCTTGAAAATCATGAGGAGTATCTCAGAAAATATCGGTAGTACCTAGCTAATCCAATAAAACTATAGATTTCTGTGAAACTAGAGGGTCTGTGCCATTCCTCAATAGCCTTTGTCTTTAAAGGGTCCATTGGAATTCCCTCACTTGTGATCACATGTCCAATGAACGTGACTTGATTCATCAAAAAGTCACACTTGATGAACTTAGCGTATAAAATCTCCTTTCTCAATGTCACTAACACAAGTCCAAGATGTTCTTCATATTCCTCCTTACTATTGGTGTAGATGAGAATATCATCAATAAAAACTACCACAAATTTGTTGAGGTAATTTCTAAAACTCTATTCATCAAATACTTTAAAATTTTAGGGGCATTAGTAAGCACGAAGGGCATCACCAGAAACTCATTGTGCCCATACCTTGTATGGAAGGTAGTCTTCTAAATATCTTACTTCTTCTCCTTTAACTAATGATATCTAGAACGAATATCCACCATTGAGAAGTATTGAGCTCCTCTTAACTGATAGAATAAGTCATCAATCCTTGGAATAGGGTACTTGTTCTTTAAGGTGATCTTGTTGAGTTCCCAATAATTGATACACAGCCGCATTGTATCATTATTCTTCATCACAAAGTGCACTGGCACACCCCAAGGTGATGCACTAGGGCGTATGAACCATTTGTCCATATTATCTTTCAATTTCTTCTTTAACTCCTCCAGTTCGACAGGAGCCATCCTATAAGGACACGTTGAGATAGGAGTAGCTCTGGGTATGAGTTCAATTGAGAACTCAACCTCACCATCCGGGGGAATTACTGGTATCTCTTTAGTAAACACATCACCCTATTCCCTTCACGATGGGAATTTCCACAGGGTCGACACCTTCCTTTGACTCAACCATTTGTGAGAGGTATGCTTCTTTGTAGGGAATCAACATCCACATAGATGAAGGATTTTTCAAAGGAGATTCATGATCTCCCTTGAATTTTTAGAGGATCAAGGGATGGCTCAAAATATGAAAATATATTTCCTTTTCTTGATAGTTGATATGTGCTCTATATAACGAGTGCCAATCCATTCCCATTATAGAGTCTAATTCCACCATGGGAATTATTACGAGATTTGCCGGAATAATCTTTCCACATACGCCAATAGGAGAAGAGTCAAACACTTTGGTTGCAATGATTTCTCCACTTGGTGTTTTTATAGATATCTATACTTCATGGTTTCAAGGCTTTGATTCTATAGTTCTACCAAACTTACAAGATATAAATGAATGCGTAGAACTGGAATCAAATAAGGCTTTTGTCAATCTTGATTGAATAGGATGTGTACATTGTAAGACTTCATTATCTTTCTCCACATTCACCATAGTGATGGAATAAGCCTTCCATTGTTCTATTGGATTTGGTGGCTGGTGACGCTGATTACCCTCGAGAACTCGAGGATTAGTGCACTGGCTTGCATAGTGCCCTAGATCCCTACAATTGTAGCAGTGAACCATGGGTGGTTCTCTCATTTCTTCCGCTACATTATTTTTCCTTTTAATTTATTTTCGACATTCTTGAGCATGATTTCCTTCTTTCCCACACATGTACAATTTCTCTGATTCTTTACGGTAGTTCCTATAGTGCAAAATTCTACATTTTTGTCATGTTGGTTGTTGAGTTTTCTTCCCACCATTATCATTAGATCCACCGGCTTGAAACTCCATATTTCATTTATTATCACTATATCCATGGGACCATTCTCCAAACTCCATCTCCACAATGAGAGAACACTGAACAATTTCATCATAACATCCGAAGTCTCAAATTGCAATATCCTTTCGATGGTGTGGTTTTAATCCATTAAAGAATCTATCAATTTTGCTGTCATTTTGATAACAAAACCCAAAGCATACATTGAAAGCCTTGTGAGATTTGATTCATAGGTTGTGAAATATCCTCCTTCTTTTTTCGTGAGCTCTATGAATTCTATCTCCATATTTGTGTGAAGCTTTCATGGGAAATACTTGTTATGAAACATGATCTTATAGTCTTCCAATTCCATCTCTTCAATTCCCTCCATTGGCTTGGTGTTCTTAATAAAATCCCACCATTGATCAGCCTTTCCATCTAGATGATAAACTTCTAGAGTCACCTTCTCCATCTCAGAATAGTGAAACATAGAAATGATCTTCTCCATGGAGTTGATGGACTATTCCAAAACTAGAGGATCTGAAGATCCACTAAATGTCAGCGGTCGTTGCCGCATAAAACATTCGATAGTCAGTTTCTCTATCTTTGGTTATGGAGGTTGTTCCCCATTATTATGGTTATTGTTCATAACCTGACATAATTGGGTAAGCATCACCATGATGTTATGAAATCCACATCCCAAATCATTGGGGATGTCATTCGAGCAATCATTCCATTGTCCCTCACATGAGTTGTTGTCCTGGTTTCTCCTGGTTCCCAACATTTTCTAAAATAGAAAAAGATAGAACAAAACATAAGTCAAAAAGTCATGAATAAATTAATTATTCATTTTCACCATTTTTACTAAAATAATATCATGTGGGATCCTTATGTAGAGATTCTTGTGCGCATATTTGTACATAGACTCATGCTAGAGGTTTTATCTATGGTTCACTAATCCTACTTCCCAAATTAACTAAACCTTGCCTCTGATACCAACAATAGAGACCCAACCATTTCTTACATTATTGTTACATTATTTTAAGATAAAGAACATAATATTATTACAAATAGAAGATCCAAAGGTTTAGTGTCTTGGGAAAACTAGAACAATACATGGAAATTACATCATCAAGCATAATCATTTATTTAATTTCTTCTTCTTTGGATTCTTATTGGCACTTGACAACTTCTTGGTACATGTAGCCACCTAGGGATATACATCACAGGGTTGAGTTAAAATCCCAGTAAGAGGATAGATAAGAAAAATATAGCATGGGGTGAGCATAATCATATCAATTGAAAAAGATCAGGAACATGCGTGGAAACATAAATAAAAGACTTGAAGTGTGGAAATGCATAAAAATGAAACATCATGTCTTAGTGGTTAACTACCACACATAATTGTGGAAAAATCTAGCATCTTTTACACATCATTTCACATTTACTCATGAGATTCATCACTTTACCCAATGCATTAGAGTGCTGTATAATTCTCGGCGCACCCGTCACATTCAAACATTCATATTGGTCTATATAATTCCGAGCACACCCGTCACATCATTACATTATCATTAACATGCATGCCACATAGAACATATATCAATAATGAACATAAATAACCCATGGAATGGAATGGGTTTCATCTCATAAGAACAAATTCATAAACCTTGGGTTCCCAAAACAAAGAGGGAACACCATACATGATCAAGGAACCATAATCCTTGAATGAGATGTAAAAGGTGACTTCTTAAAAGAAGAGTTCTTTTGGAAAACATTTTGTTTGAAATAAACAATAGTGTTAAACATTTATATCCTAGAAAAGGAATGAAAATGATGAAAAAATGATTTTTTAGGAGTAACCATATCAAAAATAGAGTGAAAGAGGGATAACCCAAAGGATGAAATTTGTGTTGGAGAATTTCCCCTTACCATGTATCTGAATGCTTCGTTCTCTTTAATATCCTGTATAATGACAATATATTCATTAATTAGAAATTCTAGAACCTTTTTCACATGAACTGATCTCATTTTGGTTTCATTATGTCATTTTATGGGCATTTTTATATGTTTTAGTGTTTAAAAACTTTGTTTGGGAATGTTCATTTTTATTGTCTTCATAAGTGGTTAACTCGTATTCTTAAATGAAAGTTCAGGTAGAATATTGTCAAACATCCAGAACAGATATTACATGTTATTAATGAAATTATAGAATTCAGAATCACCTTATAATGAATTATATTATATACCATGTGGATGAATCATTAGATAAAGATTAAATGATGATTGTTTGGGTTATTTGGGCGGTTTTTCGATCACAAAGAACTTGTTTTAATTTATCAGTTATTAATATGTACATAAGTTAGTTCCAGAACATTAAATAGGAAATAATACATATAAAATATTCATGTTCAACCCTAAAATGTGTTTCATGACCAGATCTGAAGGTAAAAATGGAAGAAGAAGACATGTCATTCTTGAAGGTGATAAATTAGTAACTCACGGACAACGTTCTTTTTAAAAAAATAAAAAGAATAGTATAAAGGAGATTGGATGATATAATATCCCATTGGTATCATAAAATTCCATTATATGTATTTTTTTGGAGTTACCATACCATTTTGACAAAGATAGGTGGGGAGAGAATAAGAATAGAACTTGAAATTGAAAGGGAATTAAAGGAGAAGTGGGAGAGAAATTACCTCTTGAATCTTCCTCTTGAGATCCTTCTTAAGGGCCCTATGCTTGGTCTTTGGATGATACCAGCATCTCTTGGACTTGGGGGAGGGGATAGGGAAGATTTTTTGGCACAGTTTAGACAATTATTCAAGCTTGATATGTGTTAGGAAATGAGGGTGTGAAGGGTGGAATTTATATTGGAGGGGAGAGGGCTTTCCTTAATATATAATTCTATAGTATATTAATTTCTTCAAAGAGAAGGAATAGTGAGTCTTAAATGACCATGAATTTTAAAGAGGGCATGTGAGGTCGATATTTGTGTGCTTACATCACTTGTGATGTCAGGAATTGTGGGTTTAAATTATAATGTATTAATACGGTAAATTAATGTATATTATTAATCACCAAAATTGATGTATTTCAGAAAAATCCCTAAAATATACCCAAACCATTTTTCGACATATAGAATCCAAAAATGATTTACATTTTAAAAATATAATTTTCTAAATATTATTAATTTAATATTTATTTAAAATCATAATTTATTATTAAAAAACCAGTTTAAAAGCATTCATTTACTTATTCTAAAATATAAGTACATCATACTTTCACTTGAATATTATTTTTATACTATTAAATGTTAGGTTACAATTCATTGGGGGAATATCACTATTCATAAGGGTAGGTTACTATTCATAATGGCAGGTTACTATTCACCAAAAATTATTTTTGGTTTATTAGACTCCAAATATCATCTTAAACACAACTGTGTATGTCATATTTTCAAAATTCCCAATACAGAAATGACAAACATATGTTTAAAGGTCACTTCGCACATAGTAGTTCATTTGTCTATGTTTACATGTGATTTTAGGACATATTAATAAGAAGGTAATTTCCATTGAAAAACTATGGGTCATTACAAAATCCCACATCGAAAAAATTATTTATGAGACCACAATTTTAATATAATGAAAGGTATGTATGAATGCTACCAGAAATAAAATATATGATTTTTCGATGTACGAAAAAATGATATTGAAGAGAAAATAATCTATCATGATCTACTGGAGAGTGATATATAACATGATTAGGAGAAAGTTAAATATCATAAAGCTATAAATCTGTGATGATCTCAGGGACTATTTGATTCATGATAAATTGTACTTGGATAGTATTTTTTTAGTTTCAGGATCCTTTCCAATGTGTTGAATAATAAATTTTCTTCATAGACATATATCACAATAAATCATACTTTATTGACTTATATATTTTCATCCATTAAATACTTCCTACCACAAACTCATCTTTCTTTTAAAAAGATAATAAAATTTAAAATTATTCTATTTATCTTACTAGTATAAGGTTTACAATATAAAAATATACCATTTAAATGGAGTAAATTATTTTATGATAACTAGGGACTTCATGTAGGCCAGTGGTAGGCGATAAATCCAAATAGAACTTCGGTTGTGGGTTCGATTCCCGTATCTTTGTCAAACGTGACGGTTTATCACCCGTCCTACAGGATGAACTTTTTCTAAATCTATAGAATTATATCATTTCAAAAATAATATTAAGAAATGTTTTAAACTCAAATAATAATATCCAAAATTCAACCAAATCCATTCCAAACTTTTGAGTTATACAAAATACTTTAGTCCAATCTTTGTCTAAAAGGACTCTAAATTTCCAAAATCAATCATAACATCAGATTCCCAAAACATCGTAATGTTGCTCTTATTTCACATAATGAATATATTATTATCTTAATCATCTAAAAACCATAATGAAAAATTTTACTATAGTAAAATCCTTATATATATCACATTATTCATATAACCATAATATAATTCATAAATGAAAAATCACAAATCCATTAATAATTCCACTTTGATAGTAGTAACAATATAAGCATGACCTTGGTCCATTTGATTTTTCATAGTTATATTTCCTGGAACTTTTGGTCAATCATTTTTATAATGTATCATATCATTAAAATTATAAAATATCACATCTTCTTTATTTCTTTTAAAATCATGAGTCAGGTGACCTTTTTCTCTACATGTTTAACAAACTCCCATTCCTTTTAGATATGTGCCATGGTGTTTCTTTCCTAAATTATAACATAAGTGAAAATACTTCTTTCCTATTTTACCATTATTTTTCTCTTGACAAACAATTCTATTATTAGATTTATTTACGTTAATGTCATTATACATAAGGAATTCCTTTTACATCTTGATAGCACACAAGACTATATCTCAGTACGATGAGAATGATTTTGAGAAAAAATCCCATTGGAAAAAAGGTTTTAACCCATAAAATATTCAATAAATATTACTTATTTGGGTTATGTATGCATTCCATAGCATTCCTTGAAAACCTTGTGACTTTAGCCTTATACTTTTCAAATTTCTCATCCTCCCTTTTCCCCAAGATAAAAAATTTTCTTCCCATGTCAGCTTGTTGTTCACAATGAAATTATTTCTCTCAAAAATGTTTTTTAAACTCCCTATATTCCATATTACAAACTTCTTAAACCTATTTTATATTTTTAATAAATGGACACCATTTATTTATATGTCATAGAAGATGATAGACAGCAATAACAATTTTTTCCCTCTCATTACTCCACAAAGTAAGAAATATATCTCTATGGAACTTATCTACTGAACATATACAAAAAGATTTGTAGACCCATTGAATGATGGAGGTTATTCTCACATAAAGTGGTCTAATATTGATCCTCTATGTTGTGGATCAAGATGACATATATGGGTATGATTATTATTCATTACCTAAGTCAGTTAGCCTAGTATGGTTATATTCTATTCAGTACTAGTTGTGTCACTAGCCCCATTATCATGCATAGGAGGGAAATCCCAACATGGATTATTTGAATTTATATGATTTCAATTTCTTCTACTAGGTGCCATTTCTAAACAATTTAATACACTATATTAGGTTATGAATCATAATGCTTAATTCCAAACTAGTAAAATACTTAACATATATTGAAACATTTATGCATATCTAATCCATAATCAAAAATATGATTTATTTGATGAAATATTTACTCCTAAATAATTTTTAAAGGTTTATAAAGAAAATGTGATTTATCCTAAGAATATCCGCCCGGAGAGTCGACCCTCTGTGCAATAAGGCTCGTTGTTGTGCACTTGGTTACCCCAAGTAAAGATTGGAACACCTTGTCGATGTTTTCACCCATTGGTAGATATGTTATAGAACCATGTTCACTTTTAGTATCTATAAAATTATGTATAATAAAATAATACCCACATAAAACTCATTTTGACATTCTATGATTATTTTCAATAGTTATCCTCATATTCAATCTTAGGGTTATGATCTCTAATATAAATTTCCAATGACTTTGTCCACAGTTGTAGATAAATTTTTTCTAATACCAAATGTAATTCCTTAACCCCAATTACCCATAGTTGGTGTATTATTTTTATAAATTTCCATGATTTCAAGAATTCAAGTCCCAAATTACATATCTGCATATCAGTCTTGGAAAATTGAATACATATATGAATGTTAAATTAAACTTTCTAAAATATAAAACATAATAAATAATCCATTCATAAAACAATTATTATTCTAGATTAACCCTTCATATCAGTCATAATACACTTCTTGGAATCTTTAAAAAATAAAGCATAAGAATGGGGTGAGCTCAAATACTCAATAAGGGTAAATAATTCGGCGGAATCCACACAATTTTAATATAAGATGTATAATCAAAACATCAGCCATTTTAAACAAAAACATGAACATATTATGTAAAAAATCAATCAAATATTACTATATAAACATGCACATGGATCGAATAATCACATTATATAACTAATTTCGTAAATTGGGAATGCATAATGCTCTAAATAAAAATAACTACGTCATGGGTTTATGCCAAGACCATTCAGAAATATTCTGTCAAGGCCTTTTCCAAAGACACTAGTTTGTCTCATGAGACCTACTAATGCATTAAGGGGCTATAGCAGGACCTTCGCATCTCTTACTAATTCCAATGCATTCCACGTTTGAAATGGTTGAAACAAAAATAAACATTCATGTTAAAACTAGCTTACGAAATGTTAATACTTTAACTGTAAACCATGAATGGAATAAAAATATCACATAAAAAATCAAAAATATCCTATCTCATTAAATATAACATGGAACATTGTATTATAATAAATCAATCTCAATAATGAATAATATCTAGTAATGGTTGTTAACATACTAGAAAATGATCAATAAAACTCATTGAGTGGAATATCCCTTTTCTATGAAATCATTTAAAAGTCACACAATTTATAAAGTAAGTCCATTAAAAAATATTTTTAAATCAAAGTGTCCCATGCGAATTTTAATATTTTGAATGTAATTAACTTTTTCAAAACAATAATGTCTATATAAATAAATCCTTAAAATCATTTTGATAACCTATACATTAATTAAAGATATTTTCAAAAATAAATCATTAAAACATGTAGAATGATGATATTGTTAATGATTCCAATTCATAAATCCTTAAAATATTCTTTTTGAAAATATTTTTATGAATATTTAAATGGATGATAATTATATCCTAATAAATACTTATACATAAACAATCTCAGATAATAAAGACATTGAGGAATTAACCCTTACCTTAGATCTGATACTCTTTGTACATGTCTAAAAAATATGTATAATGTTTTTAAACATATTATGCACTTATATTAGATCATACTAATTTTTTTATTTCATATATGATTATTTTTTGACTTTATATTACCCATTTATTATAAATTCCAAGTTAATGCTATATTTCAGGTAATAATCACTTGGTTTATCATTTGAGTTTTGATTTTTTATTATCGATCATATTAGTTAGATTATGATTTACTTTAATCCTGATTGTATAATGTGATTTATATATCATATGTATTCATAATATAAATATATATAATAGAATGATATATAAACTGGAGTACACTGTCCATGGAGACGGTAGGTCGTACGTACACATGAACATTGTTTTTTGTTAATTATCGTATTGAATGAAAGTAAGGGAATGAAAAATATGTATATATATAGATCATTCCAATAGATATATTATGTCATATATTTCATAATTATGGATAATATGTTTTTTATAATTATTAATAGATGGGTATATAGGATAATGAATCACATCGCATCGTGAAGACGGTAGGCCGTACGTTTGAATGAGTGACAATATCATTTCATTAATGAATAAATGATATGGAACCAGATAGTATGTTAGTTATAAAGAATAAAAATAATTTCATATTAATTAATTATGTCTATTTTTTTCATCATTATACCCATCCAAATAAATTAACGTGGAATAACACATTTCACCACGGCGTGGATACGATATGTCGTATACACACAACCATGGCGATATTATTATTCATAAGATGAATAAAATGATGAATATAATTGTCACATTAATATATTAACATCTAATTATATTTATGATACTATATTTATTAATTGGGTATGGAAAAAATATATATAAATGATGTATAAGAAATAATGATCTTTGAATGAAGGGATAAAACAATTACTTGTTATTCGAGTGATACCTTTTAATTTAAACAAAAGGGATTATTTGGATGTCTTTCTGCCCAAAATTAGGTCTATATATAATGTGAGGGAGGTTGGGAGGAGAAATGGGTAGGTTTTTGTCAATCCAAAGGCATAAGAGGTGTCGGTTAAAGAGAAATGGAGGTGCCCTTTAAAAAAAGGTGCGGGTCACTTTTGAAAAAATGATAAAATATTAATTTATTATAAAAAGATTTTCAGTTTCTTATATCTCCATATTAATTTATTTCTAGCATAATATTAGTATGAGTTGAAATAATCTCAAACAATAGGTTTTATAAATGTTTAATGAATTAATGTAACCTTATCATTTAAATTTAACCCTTTGTAAAATATTTTAAATCTTGTCATGTATTATTTTATTTTTATACTACATGATTAATTTCATGGATATAAATTCCAAGAGAACCTAAAGTGAATAATTTATGAAATTTTTATCACTATACATGTTGATTGGTTGAACTATATTTTTTTAAGATTTTTATATCATTTAATAAAATAGTATTTTTTTTTGAAAACTCATTTATGTCAATTTTGACACTATTTAGTAATTAATTTATGCTAAAATCATAACAACGTGATTCTTCAAAACCAAGTCCATAAATTATCCATAGTTTTTCAATTTCATCCATAAAATTCATGTATGACATTATAATGTTGAAATTATATTTATTTTGATATTTTTAAATTCATTTAATTGAATCTTTATGAAATAATGTTATCACTATTTTATATTTGTGTCATAAATAAATATATTTTCCAAATGTCTAAAAATTATTAATAAAATACCATGATCTTGGAAATATTTTTATATTTATAATGAAAATTTATAGATATAGAGACCGTGTAACACCCCGAGATTTTATGAAAAATATTCTTTTCATTAATGTCTTGTGTTGTACGCTACACCAAAAGGAGCTTTCACAACACTCATCCTTGACTTTCCTTGCATTACACGCAATTGCGGCCTTCCTCGATAGCTTGTGTCGTACGCAATACCGAGTTTCACTAAACAATGATATGCTATTAAAATATTATTAAAACTAGCTGTTATGAATAGTAATAACCACTTTTTGAAACTTTGTAAATTTTATTTTTCAAAATGGACTTCATTTTTGGATTCGGAATATCGAAATTAGCTTAGGGTGAAATTTTGGTACTTTTCGTATAACTTTCATTTTCTGATGAATAGTGAAAATTACTAAATTTTAATTAAAAACAACTTTTTAAATCAAAATAATTAATAGTGATGAATTATTAATTTGAGTGGTTTTAAAGTATATTTAGAATATATTTTTACAATTTAATACAATGTTGGTCATTGGATGTAATTTCACTTTTAAACCAGACATAAACAAGTGTCAATATTTTGATAGTTATTATCTCTTAAAAACACGCTATTTGTTTTGACGATGGGAATTAATTTTTAAATTAATTAATCTAACTGATATGTTTTGAATTTGGTAAAATAGACATCATTTTTTAATTCATAATATCAAATATAGCTTAGGCCTAATTTTTTGTATTTTTCTGGAAACGTTCATTTTTTGATGAATAGTGAAACCACTAAGTGGTAGTTAAAAAGCAGAATTTTTCATAAAACTTAATTGTACCGCTTCTGTGAGTGGAATTTAGAAAATCCGAGAGACATGGTTAATATCAAGGACTAAAATGTGGTTTAATGAGATGAAAATAATTTTTGGTGAATAGTAACTTTTGACTTTTTTTTACCACGGTTAAAAGTAAATAGGGTAATTAAGGGTACAAATGATATTATTATTACCCTAACACATGTCTTAATTCTATTGGATAAGTGTAATTCGACCAAAAACAACCTTAGGAATAAAATATGACCATTTAAGCCCACTTGGATTAGATTAGGACATTTATTATTAATTTATTTAAAGAAGGGTTAAAATAGTTAAAATCAAAGTTTAATAAGTAAATCATTTTTAATATTGGGTTATACATAAGATAAATTAGACTATAAATATTCATTAGAAAGCTAAAAAGATTTCCTACATAATGGTATTTTATTTGTAATTTTTAGACATTAAATAATTTAATTTATTTATGACACAACGATGATGCAGTAATTATCTTATTAATGAAATATTGACATAATTGATATTATAAATACCCAAATAAATGTAATTTGAGACTTTTTATGAATTAAACTAATTTTATAGGTTAATATGACATGTTAGTATTTATTTAAGCAACTTGGTTCGAACTAATCATTCTGTTACGATTTTCACAAAAATCAATTACTAAATAGTGTCAAAATTGACATAAAATAGTTTTTAAAACAAATATTATATTATTAATTGTTATTTTATTCCTAAAAATCTAAGGTTCGGCCAAATGACTTAGATACGGTTATATATATTAATAATAAACAACATGGGTTTCTTTTGGCTTGATATAGTAAGTTTATTAACCTTATAGTGTAAAAACACAAGAAGACACGGTAAAAGTAAAATTATTTAACTTAATGTTAAAACTAAATGATAAGGTTAAAATAGAAACTAAACTTGTATAAATTCTATTGGATGACAGGATTTCGACCCATACCCACCTTAGATTCTAAATAAATCAATTTGGAGCTATTTAAAACCGAATATGACTATATAATAAAATAATAGTTTTAGTTTTCCAAAGGAGCCCCTCTCCTCCCTTATAAAAGGTCACCTCCTCCCTCTCTTCCTCACACAACTTTGAGCCTTCAAGCTCAGAAAAACCCTGCCAATTTCTTCTCTCCACTTCCCTAGAGAAATCCTAGAGGTCCTGGTCTTCTTCAAAGACCAATTTTAGTGCCCTAAAAGGAGGTCTCAAAGAAGCACTTCAAAGAAGAGGTAATGTCCGTTACCGATTCTTTCATCTTTATTTCTTCTTCCAATTCTTCTTATTTAGTTGTTTCATTATGAAGTAATAACATCAGTATCACTCATATAATGATATGTTATTATAAGTATGAAACAACCCTATTTTACCATCTATCCATCCAACGGAAAATGAAATCACCGCGCGTGCGTACGTACGGAATACCGTCTCCACGCCGTGGTGTAATCTATTTTCCACCACCACCTTACTTGGATGGGTATAATGGTGTAAATAATTACTATATATGATTATTATAAATTTATATTTATTCTTAAATAGTATACATACACTCCAATACAATTCCACGATCATGGGAACGATATCATCGCTCGTGCGTACGTACGGAATACCGTCTCCACGATGTGATGCGATTTGTTCTACATGATCTTCATTGCATAATGATTATATAAATGAATTGAATGAATAAATATGATATATAGTACATTAATACCATTCTGGAAATGATGTATCTATAACCTAAAGAGAAGAATAAGAATTTATTCGACAAAACACGCATAAGAACAAAAAGTTATAAACACCCGAATAACAAGTGGCAATGAAATATTATTACTAAGAAGCTAAGAATATGATCATATATGATATCATAACAATAATTATGATTCTAGAATTTGTCAATAACATTATTTAAATCATTATACAGGATTTTCGGACACTTTCGAAGCAAATCGGACCTAAGGTAAGGGAAATATCACAATCTCAATTTTATCCAAGATTGTTTATAATTTGGTATTTACTGGGGTGTATTTTATCATCCACATCCATGTTTCCTTAAAATTTAATATTGTTTCCATCGACCTACAATTTTTTTTAAATCCGATTTTACCCTTCGGTGAGTTTTTAGTAAAAGATATGAAAGGAATCTTTTGTCGTTTTTCGTACGAGGTACTTTTTGACTTTTCCGACAAAATTACGAGAAGAATGTTTTTTTAACTTATACGACATGAATGGATTTTTAAAACATTATTTCCAAGAAGCTTCCTTTACAAGTTTTTAAGTTTATTTTAAATCAACTTCTTTTAGTTTAAAATTGTATGACATGTTAAGAAAGGAAAATGTTTTTGAAGTAGAAAAGATATTTTCCTCAATAATGGAGTTCAAGTGTTTTATCAAAATTATTTTCCATCTGAGATAATATAGGGTTCTTTTTCTATCCCTATTATTACATTGATTTGATTATTTTGTGATGGAATTATTTTTATGAATTCCTTTATCTTATATGAATTTTTTTATGATGTCACGATGTTTAAGGATCCCATTTTTATTACATGGGTTATGCTATGATGTATGATTTATGATTTTGTGGCACACATAAGAATGGTATCATTATGAGATGGGTGGGACCTATATCTCCCTCCAATGAATTGTGTAAAGATTTTATATCTCATGAGATAGACATGGCTGGAACGGTAGGTTATACCGGTTCAGTGAAACAGGACTGAAACGAGGAGTGAACTCGGTTCAGAAAGGGACTTTGTCCACTAAGATAGTCTTGGCAATGAGTCTTGACTAATAAGAAATGATTCTCTATGATTATGTATGTATGCCACACAGTTTCATGTTTTAATTTATGATTATTGGGATTACATTTCACTACTATGATTTATCCCATGTTATGAAATTATGATCTCTTTTGCAGGTTAAGATTTCCAAAAGATATGTTCTTATAAATATGATGTGATTGATATTTCTTTTGTTCACCCTTACAGAGCATCTGAGCTCACCCTTTTATGTTTTCTTTTCCCCAGGGTATAAAGAAAGGATTTAGGTTTTTTTTAAAAAAATAAGATCTTTATGGGAGATGTTGAAGATCTTTCACCACGATTAGAAGATTATATTCCGAGTTTCCAAAGACACTAAACTATTACGGTCCTTATGTGTGTGTTTTTGTTATGTACTAAATATTCCACAATAGTAATGTAATGTCTATGTACGTTAAGCTTCGGGTCTCTACAGTTGGTATCGGAGGAAAGGTTTAGTCAACCTTTGGAAACTAGGATGCGAGAACTTTAGTGAGATTCCTAGAGATATTTCTATGGTATGTCTAGGGATGTCCCTAAGGTTAAGTATATGTATAGGTTATAGTACTAGAATTACGCTAACGATCATAGAATTAAACCTAAGATGTTCAATATTGAAGGTACTCCCCCTTTATTATGTTGTTTTCCCTAGCATGATTTTTGCCTCTCACACTATTCTTTTGGGGTTTTAGACGATGGCTGGAACCTGAAGAAACCATTTTGATCAATGCAATGGACAATTGATGTTATTAATATTTTTATGACTTATTATATTCCCCCTTTACTTATTTTATATGAAATGTGCATAATTTGTGTGAAATATTAATGTTTTAATATTAAGTATAATATTTGAGCATTTTTAGAAGTAGTCCAATTGAGTCAGTTTAATGTTTTAATTATAACTATCACTATACTGATCCAAATTGTGTGGTTCTTGTTTTGTCGGATTCTCCTTTCAATATACAACATTGCATTAGAAGGAACCATGATCCAATTCTGTCATTTGAAGGGTCATATGGTCCTCACAAACAAGACTAAAGAATCTATGAACAAACTGGACCAGCCTTGAAGATTGATTTACTGGGCTCAATACAGATGTCCAAAAACATTAACTCTCCACCATAATTCGGGTGAAACTACATGTCATCTTGGATAAAAATTTCATGGCCCAAATCAAAGTACAAGGGGCCCAAATGAAGCTTTGAAGTCCATCCCACCATTCTGTCCGAGAATTAAAATCAGTATACTATTCATGACATATCTCATGATGTAAGCATCAAATCGAGCTGATATTTTGCAGTGGGAAATAGGAGATATAGGCCGCCTAATTTGTTGAAGAAGTCATTCGGATTTGAAGGCATCTTCCTGTTAAAAAATCCATTCATATTTTGGCCATCGAAAAATCATGGATAGAAATGGACAGTTTACCTTTGTTTAATAAAACCGCCATAACTTTGGATCCACTTGTCCAAATGCCTCCATATTTTGACAGTAGTCGGAAAACATTATTATATACAAATTTTAAGAAAGAGATATTTGGAGATTCGGCTTTCTGTATAGCCAAATTGGCGATGAAAGTGGATGGACAGATTAGGAATGAAAACAGTCCACTCCTTGGGCTATAAATACTCTCCCCTTCTCTCCTTGAGAGGGGTTGGCATTTCAGAAGAGAGGATATCATATTGGCACGACCAAAGCCTTGAAAAAGGCTTGGGAGGACCTGCCATACTCAAGTTTTCACTTGAGAGACCTTTCCTCCTCTCTTTGTTTTCACTTACTTTTGTGTTCTTCATTTTTGTAATCTTGTAATTCTCTTTCTTTGTAATTCTGTTTTAATGCAAGTTACTTCTTCAATATCTATTATTCTCATCCAACTTCTGTAGTTTAATATTTATGTTCCTAAAATAGTTAAAATTTAGTTGAATCCCCTTCCCTTCTTTTGCTTCCTCATTCAATCGAAAATCCGTTTTTAATTATCATCATCGTTCGTGTGTGTGTGTCAACGTACCACTCTTTTCTAATCCCTTTCTTTTTCTTCTATTCTTAATTTATAATCATAATTATTTTAACCAGAATATTAAACATCCAAATGGATGAGTAAATCTCTCATTGGGGTGAGTTATAATTCAGGGATGTTAAGTGATTGAGAGTTTTGCTCGATGAGTATTCGTTGAATTAACATTGTGTATGTTGGACTTAGCATGTCATGGATTAATAACTTGATTTGTTTAACGTGTGGTTTCCATGGATTATTGGAACCATAAATACACTACCATAAACAATATTTGATCAATATTAGAACCCTAAGTTAATTTAATGCTTGGATTAAAGCCTTAACACTTAGGAATTCTAATAAACATCATCTTGTGACATGGGTGTTAATTTAAATGCAATATAAAGCAAAGCTCAAGGATATCACAAGCTTAACTAACCTAATGATGAACTCACCCCAATCTTTATAAACTTGTTAAATTAAAAATCATTCATTAAACATTTCAATTAAGCTCTGCAAACAAACCCCCCCAATCAAAATACAATCAACTAAAAACAATCGACTATTACAAAGTACCATCACCGAGGATTCGACCCGAGTGCTGCTATACACATTAGCAGAGCACCGGAACTTTGACCGGTCGATAGGCGACAATCGGCCGCACTTTCAAATGGCGCCGTTTCCGGGGATGGTGCTTTAAGTAGTCATTAGTTTATGGTTATTGTAAAAAATATCAAAAAAAAATCAAAATTTTTGAAAAAAATTGAAAAAAAAAACACAAAGAAAAACTTGTCTTCCTCTTAAAAATTATAAACTGAAAAAATACAAAGGAAAACCCGTCTTCCTAATCCATTCTAAATCTCTCTGAATGCCCCACAGCCTCCCAAACAATCCCTCGGATTTTTTTGACCCTGAAATTGATAGAACTCTTCGTCGACTTAGGAGAACCATTAGGGATAACCAAATCACCCAAGAACCAATCATTGCCCTACCAATTGAATTAGATATGGCCAATCCTAGGGAACAAACATTGAAAGAACTTGTTGACCCTGATATGAATTACCAACCTCTTGGTATTCAATATCCAAACATTGAAGCTGACTTCGAACTCAAATCGGGTTTGATTCATCTTCTCCCTCATTTTCACGGGCTAGCCGGTGAGGATCCACATCTCCACCTTAAAGAGTTCCAAGTGGTGTGCTCTACCATGAAGCCTCAAGGGGTTTCTGAAGAACAAATCAAACTTCGAGCATTCCCTTTCTCCCTAGCTGACTCTGCCAAGTCATGGCTCTACTACCTCCCTCCTGGTTCTATAACTACATGGAATGACATGAAGCGTCTCTTTCTAGAGAAATTCTTTCCTGCTTCTCGAACAGCTTCTATTCGAAAGGAAATAAGCGGCATCTGTCAATTCCCTAATGAATCACTCCATGAGTATTGGGAGAGGTTCAAAAATCTTGTGGCAACTTGTCCACACCATCAAATCCCTGACCAACTCCTGATCCAATACTTCTATGAGGGGTTATTGGCTATGGAGCGAACTCTCATTGATGCCGCAAGTGGCGGTGCTCTTGTTGAAAAAACTCCTGCAGCTGCACGAGAACTCATAAGCAACATGGCTGCAAACACGCAGCAATTCCATACTCGAGCACATGCTCAAGTAAAACAAGCCCAAGAGAATCAATCCATAGAGCCCAACAAGATGACTGAGTGGATTAGTGAACTTACAGGTCTTGTGCGTCAACTAGCAGTGGCTACCAAAGCCCCAACCTCATCTTCTCCACAATCACTATTCCCTGGACCTATCAAGAATTGTGGAATCTGCAACTCTCCATCTCATCCGACTGACACATGTCCACAACTTCAAGATGATCCATCTGATTCATCTAGTCCAATGGAGCTCAATGCGCCATATGCTCAGCGAAACATCAACCCTCAACAATCAGGTCAGTTTGTTAGAAACTTCAACCAACCCCACTCTGAGCCCTTCTCTTCTACCTTTAACCCACCTTTGAGGTATGGTAATCCCATTTATCATCCTCCTCAGTTCCCTCATCAAAATCCAAACTAGTTCCAATAAGGTCAAAGTGGTGGTAACATCCATCAACCTTATCCTTTTGTTCCTCAACCCCAAAGGAACAATCCTCCTCCTGGATTCCACTATCCTAACGAGCCTTCCCAATTCCCCACCCAATACAATCACTTTCCCAAGAACCAAAATCAAGGCCAACCCAATTTGGGACAAGCCTCTTCTTCTAAACAACCATGGGAAAGTGCTGTAGAGGATCTTGCTTCCTTCACCCGTTCTAGCCTCAAGAACATTGAAACCCAAATAGGTCAACTTGCATCCCACCTTAGCCAGCAACAACCATCCAATTCATCCCAACTCCCAGCTCAACCATTACCCAACCCTAAGGGTAATGTAAGTGAAATTGCACTTAGATCCGGAAAGCAAATTTCTATGCCCCATGCTGATTGCTCTACCTCCCCTTTCGATGTTGATCTAGAAAATGAAAATAACAAAAAGCTGGAAAAGGAACTTGAATCCACTCCTTCACCTCCTTCCATTCCTCTAAGGAACCCAATTCCTTTTCCTCAATCCATCTCCAAGCCTAAAAAGTCCTTTGAACCTGATCCTAAAATGCTTGACATGTTTAGACATGTTGAAGTGAACATCCCCCTCTTAGATGCCATCAAACAAATCCCTAAGTATGCCAAGTTTCTTAAGGAATTGTGCACCCATAAGAGGCAACATAGGAACATTGAAAATGTTTCAACCCAACAGTCCATTCCCATGAAGTGCAAAGATCCAGGGACCTTCACGGTTCCATGTCAAATAGGGAGTTTCAACTTTGATGATGCACTCATAGACCTTGGAGCCTCAATAAATGTCATGCCCAAATCCATTTTCTCCAACCTTGGTCTAGGTCCCTTGCACCCAACGGGTGTTGTCATTCAATTAGCCAATAGAAGCACTGCCAGTCCTGAGGGGATAATTGAGGATGTTCTTGTTCGGGTCAATGATCTTATCTTCCCAGCTGATTTCTATGTACTTGACATGGAAGGTGAGAAGACCTCTTCTCGATCTCCCTTAATTCTAGGAAGACCATTCCTCATGACTGTGAGAACCAAGATTGATGTCCATTCAGGCATCTTATCCATGGAATTCGGTGACCAACTGGTCAAGTTCAACATTTTCCAAGCCATGCGATACCCATCTGAGGATCACTCTGCATTCTCAATCCATGCTTTTGAGGACACTTCTAAGATTCAATCGAACCCCAATCCACCATGTTCTTCATGTTCTAATGATAAAGGATCTTGTGAAATATGCACCATGATTAACAAAGTCATAAATGGTGAAGTTGATGTGGACCTCTCATTCATAGACTCCATAAATCTAGAGGAACTTGAAAACTCTCTTGAATCCCACATCAACTCTGATCTCTACTGCTCCTCCTTGGACAGTGTTGAGGAAAATGATCCAAACCCATCTGGAATCCCTTATCCTGCTCCTAACTTTTCTAGCTCTCAAATCAAGGCTGAAACTGATCTAAAACCACTTCCTTCACACCTCAAGTATGCATTCCTTTTCCATGATCCCTCCTACCCTGTCATTATCTCTGCTTTACTTTCTGAAACTAAGGAGTCCCAACTTGTTCAAGTGTTAGAGGAAAATAAAAATGCCTTAGGTTGGACCCTAGAGGATATTCCAGGAATCAACCCTGCCCTTTGCATGCATCACATCCATCTAGAGGAATCATCCAAACCAATTAGGCAACCTCAAAGAAGACTCAATCCACTCATACTTGAGGTAGTTAGGGAAGAGATTACCAAGCTTCTTCAAGTTGGTATTATCTACCCAATTTCTGATAGTGAATGGGTTAGTCCAATTCAAGTCGTTCCTAAGAAGGTCGGGATAACAGTTGTCACAAATGAACATGGAGAAGTGGTCACAACTCGAGTGAAAAACAAATGGCGTGTCTGCATCGATTATCGCAAATTGAATGCTGAAACACTAAAAGATCACTACCCACTTCCTTTCCTTGACCAAATGCTTGAGAGATTGGTCGGAAAGTCACACTATTGCTTTCTTGATGGTTACACCGGCTACTTCCAAATTCCAATCGCACCTCAAGACCAAGAAAATACCCATTCACTTGCCCCTTTGGAACCTATGCCTATAGGCGAATGCCTTTTGGCCTTTGTAATGCTCCTGCAACATTCCAGCGGTGTATGATGAGTATCTTTTCTGAATTAATTGAGAATTGTATGGAGGTCTTCATGGATGAATTTACCATTTATGGCGAGTCATTTGAATCTTGCTTACATTCACTCTCTTTGGTCCTTCAAAAGTGTGTCAAGTGCAACCTTGTGCTGAATTTTGAAAAATGTCACTTCATGGTTTCAAATGGGATTTTTCTAGGGCACATAATTTCTCAAGAGGGTATCCAAGTTGATCTAGCCAAAATTGAGGTGATCCAATCACTTCCTGAACCCAAATCAGTTCAAGACATTCGGTCCTTCCATGGTCATGCCAGTTTCTATCGGCGATTCATTCAGAACTTCAGCAAGATTTCCCTCCCACTCACTCGTTTACTTCAAAATGATGTCACATTCAATTTTGATGAGGCTTGCAAGAGATCCTTCATTGAACTCAAATCTTCTCTCACATCTTCTCCAATAATCCAACCCCCAGATTGGTCCTTACCATTTGAATTGATGTGTGATGCTTCTGATAGGTCCATTGGGGATGTTCTTGGTCAAAGAAGAGAAAACATTCCTCATGTCATCTTTTATGCCTCAAAAACATTGGATGAAACTCAATCACACTACACTGTGACTGAAAAAGAACTTTTAGCTGTGGTTTTTGCCTTGGATAAATTCCGGCCATATCTCTTTGGTGCCAAAATCATCATCTTCACGGACCACTCAGCATTAAAGTTCTTACTTAAGAAAAGTGATTCCAAACCAAGGCTAATAAGATGGATTTTAATGCTCCAAGAGTTTGACCTTGTGATAAAAGATAAACCTGGAAATGAAAACCATGTGGCTGACCACCTGAGTAGAATTTCTAATTCTTCTCATTCTGAAATAATTGATCCTGAATTTCCAACTGAACACCTCTCATCTCTCACTCTAAAGTTACCATGGTATGCCCCAATTGTCAATTACTTGGTTTCTGGTGTTTTCCCTGAATATTTTTCAAAAGAACAAAAAGAAAAGATGAAAAGTGATTCAAAGCATTATTTTTGGGAAGATAATAAACTTTGGAAAATTGGGGCTGACATGGTAATTAGGAGATGTGTTGATGAAACTGAACAATCCTCCATCTTGGAATTCTGCCACTCAATGCCTAGAGGTGGCCACTTTGGACACCAAAAGGACTTCTCAAAAGGTCCTAGATTCTAGATTCTTTTGGCCTTCACTCTTCAAGGACTCACACGAGTTCTGTCAATCATGTCCCACTTTCCAAAAGTTTGGCACAATTTCCAAAAGAAACGAAATGCCTCAAAATCCATTAATCTTCTGTGAGATTTTCGATGTTTGGGGCATCGATTTCATGGGACCTTTTCCCCCTTCCAATGGATTATCCTACATTCTCCTTGCTGTTGACTATGTTTCTAGGTGGGTCGAGGCCAAACCCACTAGGAAAGATGATGCTCAAACTGTGAGTGAGTTTCTCAAAACCCATATCTTCCATCGATTCGGAACACCACGTGCTTTGATAAGTTACTTAGGAACTCATTTCTGTAATAGAACCATGGAGTCACTTTTGAAAAAGAATGGGGTTGTACATAAAACATCCACTGCATATCACCCTCAAACAAATGGAATGGATGAACTTTCTAATAGATAAGTGAAAAGAGTTCTTGAAAGAATTATTAAGCCCACATGAAAAGACTGGCCCGATAGACTTGGTGAAGCACTTTGGGCCTATCGAACAGCCTATAAGACACCCATTGGGATGTCTCCATTTATACTAGTTTTTGTTAAAGCCTATCATTTACCAGTTGAAATCCAACATAAGTCATTTTGGGCTGTCAAAACTTGTAATTTTGATTGTGAAAAATCTGGTGAAGAAAGATTGTTGCTGTTGACTGAATTGGAGGAGCTTCGACTCGATTCGTATGAGAACTCCATTCTCTACAAAGAAAAGGCAAAGTCACTCCATGACAAGCACATTCTTCGAAAGGTATTTCATGAAGGTGAAAAGGTAATGCTCTTCAATTCAAGATTTCGACTTCACCCAGGTAAGCTTAATTCTCATTGGGAAGGTCCTTTTGTTATTACTAACGTTTACCCATTTGGTGCAGTGCAAGTCCAAGACCCCTCTTCCAAAAGGACATTCAAGGTTAACGGACACTGGTTAAAGCATCACCATGAGAGGCCATTCACTTCAGGTTCCACATCGACTTCCATTGACCCACCACTAGATGGAAATGGCGACCCACTAAATCCAAACCAGGGGGCACCTCTTTCCCTTTAACTCTCTCTCTCCTCAATCTCTCTTCCCTCTCTTCTTCTCTCTATTTCTTCTTCTTCCTCTCTCCCTCTAATTTTTTTTTCAACATTCTTCCACAACCTTTTTTCTATTTTCTCTTTTGTGTGGATGTGTCATTAAAAATAAAAAAAAATAAAAAAAAATTAATTAAAAAAAATGAAAATTAACAAAAAAAAAAGCGGTGTCATAATTACTAATCATCCAATATTGAAATTCTGTCCAACCATTTTGGGGAGTCAAAATGCTTGTTTTAAACTCAAATATATTGAATTTTTATCTCAAACTTGGGTAAACAATTTTGTGTCAATAACAAACATTTTGAATGAACAATTTTTGGTGGAAAATGATTCTCCCCTACCGTGAGGAATAACATTAGCCTTCATGCCAAGGTCATCTATGGCCATCTTTTTCATTGTGTGTCTTCACCACTGATTGTGAGTCTTGAGTTTGTGGACCTTCGAGCTGAATTTCCATCTTTTGTGTGCATTAATATGATAGAGGCATTTTCTAAGCCACATGAGAATTAGAATAGCCAAATAGCCTCCCGTTACCCTTACATTGATCCTACTTTTGAAAGCCCCTTTGAGCCTATGAAAACCTTTCTTTTGATAGCCACATTACAAGCCTAATACCTTGTCCCACCCAACATCTTCATGGATTTTCATTGTACAATTTATTTAAATTTAAGTGTGGGGGGAATGGACTTCATTTTTGGGCGTACTTTCATTGATTTCCAATCTGTCATCATATGCTTGAGGGCAAGCATTCATTCAAGTGTGGGGGAGAGGTTGTAATTCTGTGAGCTTTGGGGTGTATATGTGTAATTTTCATTTGTACAAAAGTCATTGAAATGTGTTAAAAAAAATGAAAAAAATTATATTAAAAAAATGAAAAAAAAGGAATGGGTTGTGTCTTGGGTGGGTCAAAAATCATTCATCATCAACCTTTGATCGTGTTATAACTACTAAAATTAGTTCCATGAGGAGATCAAGCATGGGTTAGGAGATGACTATGAGACTTGTTTCAAGCACAACTTTCTAAAAAAAAGAGCAAAAAGAGAAAAAAAAAGAACACTTGAATCATCTTGTATTGTGTCATTATTGGAAGTCTTCCATGTTGTACATATTCCATAATCTCACCCTATTCCATTTTCTATCTCCCTCACTTTTCATTCATCACACATTCATGCCCTTGTAAATATGTGTTTCTATTTCCTTTCAAATCAAATTTCAAAAAAAATGTGCATTGATTTTTCCATGTTGGTGTTTTTAACCCCTCTTTTCCTTTGGACATTATATACCTACCATCCCATAGCCACTGAAAAACCCCTTAAAAGACCTCTTGATTCTTGTACACATTAGATTTGGGAATGGAAGTTGAGAGCTCTTACAAACTCTTGATTTTCACTTTTTGTTGGTGAATGAGTGAACCTCCTAAAATACATTTTTATCATCTTGAGAGGAGTAAGTTTTGAGTGCCTACATTTTCTAATTCAAACCTTGAACATGAAAAAAATGAATTGTTTCTGATGCATTATTGTGAACCAAATTTGTGATGGAATTCAATATGGATGAGTGAAATAGTCTAAACCTCCCCTGATTGGAGAAAACAAAATTTTAATATTTGTTGGTGAGTGAAAATGATTTTGTCATGTTTTTATATTTGTTGCACATGAGGACACGCGCAAATCTAAGTGTGGGGGAGTTGATGTTATTAATATTTTCATGACTTATTATATTCCCCCTTTACTTATTTTATATGAAATGTGCATAATTTGTGTGAAATATTAATGTTTTAATATTAAGTATAATATTTGAGCATTTTTAGAACTAGTCCAATTGAGTCAGTTTAATGTTTTAATTATAACTGTCACTATACTGATCCAAATTGTGTAGTTCTTGTTTTTTAGGATGATCCTTTCAATATACGACATTTCATTAGGAGTAACCATGATCCAATTCGGCCATTTGAAGGGTCATATGGTCCTCACAAACAAGACCAAAGAATCTGTGAACAAACTGGACCAGCCTTGAAAATTGATTTACTGGGCTCAATACAGAAGTCCAAAAACATTAACTCTCCACCATAATTCGGGGGACACTACGTGTCATCTTGGATAAAAATTTCATGGCCCAAATCCAAGTAAAAGGGGCCCAAATGAAGCTTTGAATTCCAGCCCACCATTCTGTCCGATAATTAAAATCAGTATACTATTCATGACATATCTCATGATGTAAGCATCAAATAGAGCTGATATTTTTCAGTGGGAAAGAAGAGATATAGGAGGACGACATTGTTGAATAAGTCATTCAGATTTGAAGGCATCTTCCTGTTCAAAAATCCATTCACATTTTAGCCATCAAAAAAGAATGGATAGAAATGGACAGTTTACATTTGTTTAATAAAACCGCCATAACCTTGGATCCACTTGTCCAAATGCCTCCATATTTTGACAGTAGTCGGAAAACATTATTATATACAACTTTTAAAAAGGAGATATTTGGAGATTCGGCTGTATGAATAGCCAAATTGGCGATGCAATTAGATGTACAGATTAGGAATGCAAACAGTCCACTCCTTGGGCTATAAATACTCTCCCCTTCTCTCCTTGAGAGGGGTTGGCATTTCAGAAGAGAGGATATCATATTGGCACGAACAAAGCCTTTCCAAAGGCTTGGGAGGACCTTCCATACTCAAGTTTTCACTTGAGAGACCTTTCCTCCTCTCTTTGTTTTCACTTACTTTTGTGTTCTTCATTTTTGTAATCTTGTAATTCTCTTTCTTTGTAATTCTGTTTTAATGCAAGTTACTTCTTCAATATCTCTTATTATCATCCACCTTCTGTAGTTTAATATTTATGTTCCTAAAATAGTTTAAATTTAGTTGAATCCCATTCCCTTCTTTTGCTTCCTCATTCAATCGAAAATCCGTTTTTAATTATCATCATCGTTCGTGTGTGTGTGTCAACGTACCACTCTTTTCTAATCCCTTTATTTTTCTTCTATTCATAATTTATAATCATAATTATTTTAACCAGAATATTAAACATCCAAATGGATGAGTAAATCTCTCATTGGGGTGAGTTATAATTTGGGGATGTTAAGTGATTGAGAGTTTTGCTCGATGAGTATTCGTTGAATTAACATTGTGTATGTTGGACTTAGCATGTCAAGGATTAATGACTTGATTTGTTTAACGTGTGGTTTCCATGGATTATTGGAACCATAAATACACTAACATAAACAATATTTGATCAAGATTAGAACCCTAAGTTAATTTAAGCCTTGGATTAAAGCCTTAACAATTAGGAATTCTAATCAACATCATCTTGTGACATGGGTGTTAATTTAAATGCAATATAAAGCAAAGCTCAAGGATATCACAAGCTTAACTAACCTAATGATGAACTCACCCCAATCTTTATCAACATGTTAAATTAAACATCATTCATTAAACATTTTAATTAAGCTCAGCAAACAAACTCCCCCAATCAAAATACAATCAACTAAAAACAATCGACTATTACGAAGTACCATCGCCGAGGATTCGACCCGAGTGCTGCTATACACATTAGCAGAGCACCGGAACTTTGACCGGTCGATAGGCGACAATCGGCCGTGCGTTTCAACAATGCAATGATTTTCCTCATTAACAAACAAATGTTATGGGAGATTGAGTGCAAAATCTTATTGCTATACTTACACAAGCTATGAATCATTCTAGACTTCCAAATAAGCAGAGAAGGGAACAATATTCTATTGAGTCCTTCATGAGGCAACGTCCACCTTCTTTTAGTGGGCCTTCTGATCCACTTGTTGCTGAACAATGGATCAGTACCACTGAAAAGATATTTTTAGTTCTTCAATGTTCAGAACATGGTAAAGTCATCTTAGCAGTATATCGTTTGGAAGGTGAAGCTGATCAATGGTGTAATCTTATCAAGAATATGAGGCCAAGAGATGAAATTGAGTCCATGGAATGGGACGAGTTCATGAACTTATTTTTCAATAAGTACTTCCCTCGTATTCTTCGAACAAAGATAGAGAAGGAGTTTCTTGAACTAAAGTAAAAGGATGATGAATCTGTTGGTATATACGAAGCGAATTTTACAAGGCTTGCAAGGTATGCATCTGGATTTATCATCCAACCTGAAAGTAAAGTTGATCGATTCTTCAGTGGCTTAAAACCAAATCTTCGAAGGGCATTAGCTATAAGAGACTTCAGTAGCTATGAAGAAATTGTGTGTTGTGCTATCAAGGTAGAAATGGATGTTGGTGTTACTTATCCATCTCATAGTTTTTACAAGAAACGAAAGATGGAGTTCAAGGAGAAATCTCAGAATAATGGTGAAAAGAAGATGAATTTTTCCTTATGCTCAAAGTGTGGAAAGAAGCATGGAGGAGATTGTCTTAAAGGGACAAGTAAATGTTTCAAATGTGGAAAGGAAGGTCATCGGGCATTTGAATGCCGCAATGATGGGAAGAAGATGTCTAATGATGCAAACAAAGGAAGGGATACACAGAATGAACCTACTACACTTCAATGCTTTAAGTGCAAGGAAATGGGGCATTATGCTAATAAATTCCCTAATCCAAGGGTTAGTGATGATCGACATGAGCAACCACTTAAGGCAAAGGACAAAGGGAAGTCACATGCGATCACCATTTTTGATGTTGAATATGATAACGATGTGGTGGAATGATTAAGTGTTTATGTAATGGGATTCCAAAATAATGTTGTATATAGTATTGTGGAATATTAGAATATTTATGTATTGGTATATTGTGGTTTTCAATAATTTTATGGTACCGGTAACCATGGAAAGTGATTGAGATATTTTTTGAAAAAAGATGATATGCGCATAATGAAGGGAAAATGAGAAAATGAAATATTTGACAGTATTCATGAGCTCATGGTTGATATAAGGACTAAGTGATATCATGGTATGAGTATATAGAATTTTGAGGATTTTGGTATGTGGAAAGTGTTAACTTTTAACTGCATTCATGTTTTCACTAAGGTTCAATGGGTATTCAAGAGAATACAAGATTAAGGCCTTTGAATGTTTGGAATGTGACCAAAAAGACATATCTTATGATATATGGGGATCAACGATGGTATTAAATCTCTGGTAATCGTTTTCACTATATTATGAGAGTGGACTGCAGTATTATGGATAAGCCTAAAGATTTGAATGGATTATGTTGGACATAAGTTAGTATTGTTTAAGGATAGATTTTTTTCGATATTATTGATGGGATGTTATAGTAATGTAGTTTTAGAAAAAGGACAACCTGCAGGACGGGCGACAGCCCATCACGTCGGACAAGGCTGTGGGAATCGAACCCACAACCGAAGTGCGACTAGCCTTTATCGCCTACCACTACCCTACAGGAAGTCCCTATTTATTAGAAACTAGTTTTATTATATTAATCAGTATGATATATGAATTTTAAGTCCATTTTAGGAACCATATATGATTAATCTCACTATAGATGGACTTATGTATTTTTTGATAACGTTTCTAACCTTTTGTATGAGACAGATGGAATGACCCATCACTCTATCACATGATCTGCTAACACATCATGAATGACAAATTCAACTTCATTTCTTTAAGATATGAAGTTTAAATTGTCCAAAGAACGACCAATGGTGAGACTATACCAAAATAATGAAAGTATTTCTTCTAATTCCAATTTCATCAACTTTAGGGAAATGATCTTGAAAACCAAAAATGTTTTCCTAGTGCTCTTATATCTGATGAATTAGATGGTACCTTAGATCATCACAAATTTATGGCTTTTTGATTTCTGGATTTTCCATAGCCATGTTCTCTACCACTCTCCATCTGAACATGGTGGTTAGATTTCTCTTCCATATCCATATTTTCACCTATGTGGAAACCCAGTGATTAGTTTATTTGGGTAACCGTTACGTTTCATACTTTTGTTTTTAAAGATTGTTTTTGGTATTCCTTTTTATGATGTGGGTTTCTATTAAAGAAACTTTCGAGTAGTAAACCATTTATAACCCCGATGAATTTCGAGGGCAAAATTCATTTTAAGGGGGTAGAATGTAACACCCTGAGATTTTATGAAAAATATTCTTTTCATTAATGTATTGTGTTGTAGGCTACACCAAAAGGAGCTTGCACAACACTCATCCTTGACTTGCCTTGCATTACACGCAATCGTGACCTTCCTCGATAGCTTGCGTCGTACGCAATACCGAGTTTCACTAAACAATGATATGCTATTAAAATATTATTAAAACTAGCCGTTATGAATAGTAATAACTACTTTTTGAAACTTTGTAAATTTTATTTTTCAAAATGGACTTCATTTTTGGATTCGGAATATCTAAATTAGCTTAGGGTGAAATTTTGGTACTTTTCGTATAACTTTCATTTTCTGATGAATAGTGAAAATTACTAAATTTTAATTAAAAACAACTTTTTAAATCAAAATAATTAATAGTGATAAATTATTAATTTGAGTGGTTTTAAAGTATATTTAGAATATATTTTTACAATTTAATACAATGTTGGTCATTGGATGTAATTTCACTTTTAAACCAGACATAAACAAGTGTCAATCTTTTGATAGTTATTATCTCTTAAAAACACGCTATTTGTTTTGACGACGGAAATTAATTTTTAAATTAATTAATGTAACTGATATGTTTTGAATTTGGTAAAATAGACATCATTTTTTAATTCATAATATCAAATATATCTTAGGCCTAATTTTTTGTATTTTTCTGGAAACGTTCATTTTTTGATGAATAGTGAAACCACTAAGTGGTAGTTAAAAAACTGAATTTTTCATAAAACTTAATTTTACCGCTTCTGTGAGTGGAATTTCGAAAATCTGAGAGACACGGATAATATCAAGGACTAAAATTTGGTTCAATGAGATGAAAATAATTTTTGGTGAATAGTAACTTTTGACTTTTTTTACCACGGTTAAAAGTAAATAGGGTAATTAAGGGTAAAAATGATATTATTATTACCCTAACACATGTCCTAATTCTATTGGATAAGTGTAATTCGACCAAACACAACATTAGGAATAAAATATGACCATTTAAGCCCACTTAGATTAGATTAGGACATTTATTATTAATTTATTTAAAGAAGGGTTAAAATAGTTAAAATCAAAGTTTAATAAGTAAATAATTTTTAATATAGGGTTATACATAAGCTAAATTCGACTATAAATATTTATTAGAAAGCTAAACGGATTTCCTACATAATGGTATTTTATTTGTAATTTTTAGACATTAAATAATTTAATTTATTTATGACACAACGATGATGCAGTAATTATCTTATTAATGAAATATTGACATAATTGATGTTATAAATACCCAAATAAATGTATTTTGAGACTTTTTATGAATTAAACTAATTTTATAGGTTAATATGACATGTTAGTATTGATTTAAGAAACTTGGTTCGAACTAATCATTCTGTTATGTTTTTTACAAAAATCAATTACTAAATAGTGTCAAAATTGACATAAAATAGTTTTTAAAACAAATATTATATTATTAATTGTTATTTTATTCCTAAAAATATAAGGTTCGGTAAAATGACTTATATAAGGTTATATATATTAATAATAAACAACTTGGGGTTCGTTTGTCTTGATATAGTAAGTTTATTAACCTTATAGTGTAAGAACACAAGAAGACACGGTAAAAGTAAAATTATTTAACTTAGTGTTAAAACTAAATGATAAGATTAAAATAGGAACCTAAACTTGTCTAAATTCTATTGGATGAGAGTATTTAGACCCATACCCACTTTAGCTTCAAAATAAATCAATTTGGAGCTATTTAAAACCGAATATGTCTATATAATAAAATAATAGTTTTAGTTTTCCAAAGGAGCCCCTCTCCTCCCTTATAAAAGGGCACCTCCTCCCTCTCTTGCTCACACCACTTTGAGCCTTCAAGCTCGGCCAAACCCTGCCAATTTCTTCTCTAAACTTCCCTAGAGACATCCTAGAGGTCCTGTTTTTCTTCAAAGACCAATTTTAGTGCCCTAAAAGGAGGTCTCAAAGAATCAATTCAAAGAAGAGGTAATGTCCGTTACCGATTCTTTCATCTTTATTTCTTCTTAAACTTCTTCTTATTTAGTTGTTTAATTATGAAGTAATAAAATCAGTATCACTAATATACTTATATGTTATTATAAGTATGAAAAACCCCTATTTCACCATCTATCCATCCTACGAAAAATGAAATCACCGCGCATGCGTACGTACGGAATATCGTCTCCACGCCGTGGTGTAATCTATTTTCCACCACCACCTTACTTGGATGGGTATAATGGTGTAAATAATTACTATATATGATTATTATAAAGTGATATTGATTCTGAAATAGTATACATACACTCCAATACAATTCCACGATCATGGGAACGATATCATCGCTCGTGCGTACGTACGGAATACCTTCTCCACGATGTGATGCGATTCGTTCTACATGATCTTCATTGCATAATGATTATATAAATGAATTGAATGAATAAATCTGATATATAGTACATTAATACCATTCTAGAAATGATGTATCTATAACCTAAAGATAAGAATAATAATTTATTCGACAAAACACGCATAAGAACAAAAAGTTATAAACACCCGAATAACAAGTGGCAATGAAATATTACTACTAAGAAGATAAGAATATGACCATATATGATATCATAACAATAATTATGATTATGTAATAAGTCAATAACATTATTTAAATCATTATACAGGAGGTTCGGACACTTTCAAAGCAAATCGGACCTAAGGTAAGGGAAATATCACAATCTCATTTTTATCCGAGATTGTTTATACTTTGGTATTTACTGGGGTGTATTTTATCATCCACATCCATGTTTCCTCAATATGTAATATTGTTTCCATCGACCTACAATTTTTTTTAAATCCGATTTTACCCTTCGGTGAGTTTTTAGTAAAAGATATGAAAGGAATCTTTTTTCATTTTTCGTACGAGGTACTTTTTGACTTTTCCGACAAATTTACGAGAAGAATGTTTTTTTAACTTATACAGCATGAATGGATTTTTAAAACATTATTTCCAAAAAGCTTCCTTTACAAGTTTTAAAGTTTATTTTTAATCAACTTCTTTTAGATTAAAATTGTATGACATGTTAAGAAAGGAAAATGTTTTTGAAGTAGAAAGGATATTTTCCTCAAGAATGGAGTTCAAGTGTTTTATCAAAAAAATCCATCTAAGATAATATAGGGTTCTATTTATATCCCTATTATTACATTGATTTGATTATTTTGTGATGGAATTATTTTTAGGAATTCCTTTATCTTATATGAATTGTTTTATGATGTCACGATGTTTAAGGATCCCATTTTTATTACATGGGTTATGCTATGATGTATGATTTATGATTTTGTGGCACATATAAGAATGGTATCATTATGAGATGGGTGGGTCCTATATCTCCCTCCAATGCATTGGGTAAAGATTTTATATCTCATGAGATAGACATGGCTGGAACGGTAGGTTATACCGGTTTAGTGAAACAGGACTGAAACGAGGAGTGAACTCGGTTCAGAAAGGGACTTTGTCCACTAAGATAGTCTTGGAACTGAGTCTTGACTAATAAGAAATGATTCTCTATGATTATGTATGTATGCCACACAGTTTCATGTTTTAAGTTATGATTATTGGGATTACATTTCACTACTATGATTTATCCCATGTTATGAAATTATGATCTCTTTTGCAGGTTAAGATTTCCAAAAGATATGTTCTTATAAATGTGATGTGATTGATATTTCTTTTATTTACCCTTACTGAGCATCTGACCTCACCCTTTTATGTTTTCTTTTCCCCAGGGTATAAAGAAAGGATTTAGCTTTTTTTTCTAAAAAGAAGATCTTTATGGGAGATGTTGAAGATCTTTCACCACGATTAGAAGATTATATTCCGAGTTTCCAAAGACACTAACCTATTATGGTCCTTGTGTGTGTGTTTTTGTTATGTACTAAGTATTCCGCAATAGTAATGTAATGTCTATGTACGTTAAGATTCGGGTCTCTACAGACCGGTTACATAACCTTATACAAAAATTGATTTAGTAAAAGATATATGTTTATTTTATACATATCTTAACATTAAATTAGTTATTATAACATGCCATTATCACACCCAAGTAATCCCATGGGGACCTAAAATGGACCATAGGATTCCCATGGTCAGAAATAAATCATTAAATTGGATGAAACCATGTTTTAGGGTATTTTTATATTATTATAATATTATTTTTACCATTAATTACCCTATTTACTTTTAACTATGGTAAATAAAATTCATATTTTACAATTCAAAAAAAAATTATTTTCAACCTATTCAACCATATCATACTTACTAATGGAAACCTTTTATTTCATATTTTTTAAATTAAATTCATAGAAGTGGTAAAATTACATTTTATGCAAATTTGCAAATGTGCCTAAAATGTGGGTAAAGACGTTGTAAAGTTAAATAAAATTCAATATATATATTTTTATTATAAAATAAAATCAAGGAAATAAATTGGACTGATATAGGTATTATGTATCTATTTTGAATTTAAAATAAATTTAAATTAAAAATAACAATTTGAATAAAAGTCGATATTAAACAATTACTCATTGTTTTTCACTATTCATCAAAATATGAATGTTATCTGAAAATTACAAAAAAATTATTCAAAATAAAATTTTATGTCACGCTTTAAAGAAAAATTTCATTTAATCTAATTGAATATATAAATTCATCAAAATTTGGATTTTAAAATTTGATCTTTATTAAAAATTTGAAAACTAGAGTTGTTAGAAAATACTTTTTATGTGAAAATTTCTATTTTTCTTTATATAATGTCTAAGAAACACATAATATGAATGTTTACATTTTGATAGGTTGTTCTGAACATGAACTCAGTGTTGCATACATCACAAACTACTAAATTATTTAAAAAGGAAGTGTACCATGGACGCTTGGTTTGTTATATATATCACTTCAAATTTGTATCACTTAAAAATGGTATCAAGAATTTTATTGGGTCACAAAAATATAAAATAACCTTGAAATATTATTTCATTAGACAATTTAGATGATGATAAATTAAATTTCAATATATTATATATATCATTGATGGGATATTAATGTTAGATATTAATTTTTTCTCAAAATTCATTTTATGTCATCATATAAAATGAAAATAACATAAAATTAAAAAAATTAAATGAAAACATAGTAATTTTATAAACATTACACTATAATAGATATTAATTTAAGGATCCCAAAAAATAAAGAATTAATTGTTTAATAAATTTGTACCTGAATATGATCAATGTTCATTAAAAATTTCTATTATTATTATAAAATAACATTGTCGAAAACCAAAACCTCTAAAAAAATAATACCTATATTTATCAAATGTAAAGAAAAATATATTGATCATATGGGATAAAACATATTTGGGTTTTCAATTATTAAAGGATATTTATTTGGGAAAAAATATGGACATGGATGATAATGTTCTATTAGAAAGGGAATACATTATTCTTATAAACATAGAATTTTTATGACAATTAAAATTATTAACATTTATTTTCAATGAGAAAATGTAAATTAAAAAAATAAAAAGTTAAAAACTTATATAAAATTTATAAATTTATTATCATTAAATATATAAAAAATAGATTATTATAAAATAAATGACAATTCCGTAAGATAAAAACCATACAATGGATTTATTATTATTCCAAAATTCTTATAAAATAATCATAAACACTATAATATTATAGTATAAAACATTAATTATTTTAATTATATTTTTAAACTATATTTTATTTTATTTTAATACTCCATTTTTGAGATTTTTATTATATATTAATTATTTGTAATCAGTTGTTTCAGTCATTATAATCTATTTGGTCTTACTATTATGATTATCTCTCCATATTTATAAGTTCATCTACAAAATATTCAAGTAATAGGTAATAGAATTTTAATAATATATTTAGAAGTTTCTTGTTAATCCCATTTAACATTGCGTATGAATTTTAAAAGGAAAAATATTAAACATTACTGTTTTGTAAATAATTATCTTAAAAAATATTATTTGTTTATATTGATTTTCAATAATAATATTAAAATTTAAAAATATAAAAGAATAGAATTATCTGTATATTTATATCATATATTACTACAAATTAAAAATTCATAACCATAAATGATAATAATTGGTAGGACCATTCATGTAGGTGTTTTAATTGACCAAACAAAGAACATGTTAGAATTTAGTTGATATGTACAATTATATAATGATTTTATTATGGTTTTATCATTACATAATATATGAGAGCAATAAAAATTAATAAGTATTATATAATATTCATATTATTTTGGATTTACTATTTATTCATGATACATGTACAATCAAATTTCTTGCTTCGGTGGTAAAAAACCCATAGGGGGCTATGATATAATATTTGAACAAATAAGAAAAAGAAATTTAATAATAGTAAATTTATATTTAAAAAATCATAACTAATTAAATGGGTAATTATATAGTGATAGATTAGAGTTAATGAGTGTAATAAGAATATAACATGGAATAATTATAAGTTAATATATAAAACATATGTATATGAGTTCTATGGTCTCATAGAATGTCCCTAGAATATGAGAGGTTTTAGGAAATTTTTATATACCAAATGCACAATAAAGTGGGAGATAATTATTTGAAATGGATATGTGGTATACAAGATAAGGTAATTTGATATTTTTATGTGGATTGCATGTGGTGGAATAATTATTCCTTTCATAAGTGAATGGATTGTGATTTTTTTAAATACAATACATTAATATAAAAAGGAATGTCACATTCAATTAAGTTTACTCAAAATTTATTAATAAAAAATAGGGTATGTTTTTAGTCTCATAAACTCAAAATCTCATTTATAAGTATATTGTTATGATCCTTAAAAAGTTTCAATCCCTTATTTAACACTTTTACCATTTTTACTCACTACCTTGCTGAGATTTTTTCAAAAGTAATTTATTTTTATGACTAAAAATGAAATAATAAATTAAACATATTTTCAATATTAAGATTTTAAATAATTAACCCAATATAAAAGATTAAAATTATAAAATGGATAAAAATGTATTATTTTTTAAAAAAATTATAAATAATTAAAAAATATAATAAATACATTTTTAATCATAAATAATAGATTATGATAATAAAAATATGATGGTTTGTGATTTTCATCCATGTAATTGGATTATTAATAACCCAAATTAAGTTATGTGGATTTTAAAAACCTATAACTCAATTATGACATATGAAGACTTAATTTGAATGAAAGGACCATTTGTTTTAAATTAAAATAAAATAGAGCTTAGAATCAAATAAGTAATGCATGAGATTCAATATTTAAGATCAGAGGTCTAAATTCATTATTTTTATTATTAATTACTTGTTTTAATGAAAAAAGATCTCGTATATTGTCAATTAATTCTTATATCAAAATGAATTCTTAAAAATTATAGTATTTTTAAACATGGTAATATCATTATTCACCTAAAAATAAACCATTTCCTAAAAACACAAAAAAGTAACCACAACTAATTTTGAAATCATAAATAAAAAAATTAATTTAATTTTGAAAATTTTATACTTATAAATTTTTTGTTTCAAATTTTTTAAAAAAATATGAAGTATAATGAATTTTTTTATAGAAAATAGGCTTTTTAATCCTTAAGAGTTCATAATATTAATTCATATTAGGTTAAATGTAAATGATCATTAATATATATTTTTATCTGTAAAACAATACATATTACTTGAATAACCTTTTAAATGTGATTAATTTAATTTAATCATATATAATATAGAACACTTTAAAATCGTTGATGGAAAATTTCTATTTTTATCTTGAAATAGATTGAATCGTATCCCATAAATTATTTATCCAATAAACATAAAATCTCATTATTTAACTACTATTATATCATCAACATTCATTACTTAAAAATACTTATATATGTATTAAAGGAATTTTAATACATATAATTTGGATAAATAATTTTATTACATGTGGTTTCATTATTATTTTAATTTACTTAATGAAATTTCAAATTATATATTAATAATGTATTAATTTTAACATTCAATTTCATTATATTATATTAAAAAAATATCATATATTATTTTAGTTTTTTGTTATGTTTAATATAATATATAAATAAAAATAATGAAATAATGAAAAATATATTCTAAAATCTTATGGTGTTATATTCTACCTATTCAAATAAATTGTGTCCTCCAAATTTTAATTGTAACTTATTATTGAAAATTGATATGGGTATCTATATTATGGTAAATAATACTGGTATAATTCCCAATTATCATAATAATGAGAACTATTTTATGTATAAATCAGAAATTATTCTCCCAAAATATGATTCATTATGAGTTTATTCAGGCATTCTTTTCCCAATTTTATTATTGTGATGAAATTTCATAATAAATAATAAATTATAACTCAATATTATATTATACATTAATATTTAAATATCATTGATTTTATATGTATTCATTTTTTATATTATATGATTTTTTTCAAAACTAGACACTAAGAAAACATGTAATTCTAAGGATTAGTTTTTTCAGAATAAAATATTAACATATATTAAATATATTAAATACCATCCATGCACAATTTTCCTATAAAATTGGAATATATTTTAAATGGGTTCCCAAATAAAAAATAAAAGTATATGGTTGAGTTTAGAATATGAGGTTTACCTTAGGATAAACATAACATTGGTTGGAATGGGTTGTTTTTGGACAAGTCATCATGGGTAAAGAAATGAATAAAATAATTTTAATAAATTATTTATTTGTGTTTGTTTAACATAAAAGCTATTTTTTATTTAAATTTACAATTATGGAGAGTCCCCATGGTAAGATGTGTAACCCTAGACACTTCGGACGATCATTGGAGGGATCCAAAGAGAATAAATTTTGGTAAATGATGAGAGATTTACAAATTAGAGATTGAAGAACCTTGAGTTTGATAGATACTAACAAACAATGATGATGACACATCATTTTTTATCAACAATCATACCAAATAGATGTAAGATGTGTTTTTCATTTAGATTTTGTCCCTGTATTTGAATTCTATGATGAGTATGGACCAATCAATGAACTGATTGATCCCCAGTTCGATCGTCTTGCTGGATGGGTATAATAATGGGGTTTATTTTTGTTATTTCTCATGTTTATTTGATTACACGTCATTTATGATTCAAATGGAAATGAATTGAGGCTAACATGAAAATCATTTGAGGTTTTTCAATCATGGATGTTCATTGTTCTTTTCTCCCTCCATTCTAATTTATTATGGGCGACACCTTGGAAAGTTTTTCGATGAAATCCTATGAATCGATTGGTGCACATATGATTCTTGGCCCAATGATCCTATATTAGATATTTATGCTTAACTATATGTGGAAAAGGTGTGATGAAGTAGTGGCAAACAGATCAGACCGGTTTGGAAATCTATGATTTTTTTTGGGAGATGTGTGGAAGATGATTCAGATGAACAATTCCATATTATGGAAAAATCAAATGGTTCAAATATGATGGATTATGGTGTAGATACTCATCCAAGGTTGATCCATGAGTTTATTTAGATTAGAGACGAATTTCATGGTGACAGAGGTGTGGGAGAAAGTATGATGATGAACCAGGGTTTCTGAAAAATCCCAATTTAAACATCATAAAATATTGGATTTCATGCCATGTTGGTCACTCATTGAGGCAGTTAGGGTTTCATGATAAATTCAGGTTTTACATTACATGTGACCCCTATCCCATAGCATGTGATCCCTCCCTGTATATTTTATGTATACCTCAATAAATACATGACACAAGGTGGACTACCTGGCGTCTACTCCCCCACATGGACATTGTTTTAAAGACACGAGACGTTTACATGGGTAGAACCTATGGTCAATGGAAATGACATGTAACCCCTTTACATTCCATTTACTCTTTTATAGACAGACTATATATTTGGTCCCCTGTATTTTGGAAACGATTCGTTATTTTTCATTCCCCTCATCCATTCCCTAAAAGTATGTATGAATCATTTCTTACTCTTTGGACTATGATCCCTTCTATACAACAACCTTGATAGAGTCGTTGGAATATCTTTGAGAGGCCTAGAGTGGGTCCTCTATTCATTTTCATTCCTTACATGGATTTATTTGTATTGATTTGAAAACACTACAGTGGATTTGATCCTCTACTTAGAAGGATTAATCCAGACTGAGATTATTGGTAACACCCCATGGAATTTGAAGTGAACCTTATTTGTGTATTAAATATCTTCCAATATTTTAGCATGTATTATATCTCATAAAGAGACCTAATGAGTAGTACCTCTCGGAAAGACATCCTCGATGATAATAGAATAAGGAGTGTGCTCTCCTGGATGAATTATTCATGGAATCTTCGATCTAGAATCATAGGCATTAATAATAAATTGGTGTATTATCTCTACATTGTGTGACTTTATTTATTATATCTATATATTATTATAATATGTGATGTGGAAATATAACTATGAAGATTTTACTGTGCATTCTTTATTATTATGATTTTTTTAGGGTGTCCTATTGAGTATTTTAATAATCACTTATGCATGGGATTTTCTTTCATGTTTCATGTATTATGTAGATGACTGAGATTTTGACATGGTCCTTGGAAGACTAAGAACATATGGATCTTAGTGAACCGAACAGACTAAGGTGTATTCGTATGTCTTTTAGACAACAATCCCAATACAATTATATTTTGGTTAAAATTGTGTTGTAGACTCTTTGTGTTGGGCTTGTATATGAACTAGTTTACTTTCCATAACTTCCTTTCATACCCTAGTAGTGAAATAAAGATGTATGAATTCATTGGTTGTTTAGTTGTTTTTTTATTTCATCATCATTGAGTTTTGTGATGTGTGCACATGTATAGGTACTTAAAAAATTCCTCCCATGATAGTGACACTTCTACTCAATACTAGTCACCAGCCCCTGGCATATTGGAGGAGGTCTTGGGGATCCACGACAAGGGCCCCACTAGAATGGGTCACAAAAGAGTAGTATCATTGGAGGTTTTTTCTATAATAGAGCCAAGAGTTTTTGGGATTTGTTTGGTGAAATACTATTAACTTCCTTCACATCAGATTTCGTGCCAGATACATTTGTGTTTTTGAGGAGGTCAATGTATCTGTACACCAGAACTTTGAAAAACTGATTATCATCCAGATAAATGAGAACACTAGTTGAAGGTAAAACAATTGTACATACATCATATTTTAATGGGTTGTGGATTCCTTTACATTCTTCTCTAAACTATCAAGATTTTCTCATTCCCCGTGGTACACCTGGTTTACATTTTTAATGCCTCCATGACATATACCTATTAGGATTCAATAGCCCAATCATGTGGATGATCCCATCAGTGAAAAAGAAGAGATTTTGGGACAAGTTCCCAAGATGTTACCTCTTGGTGTGGCACTATCCAGACCACCTATAGAGGAGAACATGGTACCCACAATACTTGTGTATAAGGGGAAATGGATGGGGGATATTTATGAGTTTCATTGGAAGTGATCCCACATGTTCTGAGAGAAGACCAACCTATAGGCAGATGAGGAATGGATTGAGGAGGAGACCAATTTTTTTCTACGTAGTCAGAATAGTAGTATCTTAGATGATGTTCTTAGAATAAATCCTTCTTCTTAGTTTAGTAGGGAGATAGTGGGGTTTAGTTACCCTATCTTATTATTTTGTTACTCTATCGTGGATAGTGTTTTTGAATATTTTAATATAGGAGTTCCCACAAGTTATACAGAGGGACGTATGTATCAAAGAGCTTTTATAGATCCAATAAGGCAACATGGCCATATCTAATTATATATAAATGTTTTTCAACCTCTCCAGATACTCAATGTATATGGTTCAAGTTCCATTTTTTGGTCTCAGTTCTTCGAGTGAGCTCTTCTTAGATACATCTGATCTAGTTTTATTACTCTATGAATTAATACTTATGTCATTATGATAGAGTGAGATATGGTGATCAAAATTCTCTTAGCTAACAAGATACAATAGGTGATTATTGGCAGTGTGAAAACAAGAGATGTGACCTCAGTAGTTGGGATCCAACATTTGTCATAGTGACCTGGACATGGGATACATTTCAGGATGAGGCCCAAGGATAGATGATCTGTAGTTTAGGGATCACAAGGTGGGCCCATTCCTCATGGAGAGAGGTGGTGTTACACATGTGTTGATCAGAGACATCTCACTTGAGATTTTTCAACCCATTGTATAACTAATAGAGAAATTGTAGATGGGATACCGAGGCATATTCAATAGTAGGAGAATGTTGATCCGCTAGATGGTAGATGTGATAGAGGATCTAGGAGAGTAGCGACTGTTGGTTTATGATTTAACATGTTTCCACAACAACCCCCAGGTGGTCCATAATAGGCTTATGGAGATAATGGAAGGGGGATGGGATAGTTGTAGGTTGTCAAATATTAGGACCCAGTGGCTCCCAGAATGATTTGAGATATGATCTGTGTCTTTTCTAATTTAGTTTCAGAAGTAATAGACATATCTTATAGTAATTTATTAATATAAAAATATCATTTTCGAGACATCATGATTATGGTTGAACCATTGACTATACCCCCACTCTTGGATACACCTATTGGAGAAGAATCAGTGATCATGCACTTAAGCTGACGGTGTAACCTGATTCTTGGAGGTATGAATTGTGATCGAGATCTCATGGTAGTTGCATCTGTGAATTTTTGAATAATTCATGGTATGGATTGGTTAGCTATAATTAATGCATATATTAACTATTTAAGGCAAAGGTTATGGTTTGTATGTAGTGATGAAACCTAGTTTTGTTTTTCTATTAAAAGGAAACCCAAGCAACAAATGATGAACTCATGCATAGAAGGATACAACCTCATACTCAGCTGTTGGCTATCCTAACCCTTGGTTTAGTAGAAGTTATCATTTTCTAGTTTCCTACTATGGTGGAAGAGTATGAGGATGGCTTCTTCAAATATGTTCAAGGTTTACCTCCCTACTGAGAGATATACTTATGCATTAATCTACATCCCAGGAGGACAATGAAATCTATGTGAGCATATTGAATGGATCATATAGAGACTTCTGAGATGAGGGTATAGTTGAAGGACTTATAGAGGAAGTGATTTGAAAGGCCAATTGTTTCACCTTGAGAAGCCCCACTTTTGTTTTCCAAGAAAGAATAATTGAGTTTTTAGTTGTGTATTTTCTATAGGTAGTTGATTTACGTGAACGTTAAGAAAAATTATCCACTGCTGAGTATCGATGACATATTTAATCAGGTGGAAAAGGAAAAATAGTTCTTGATGGTTGTCTTTATGTCTGGATATCAACAGTTGTGAGTATAGAATGAGGATATGCCGAAAATCACATTTAGTTGTCAATAAATTTACTACGATTACTTTATGATGTTTTTTGGAATGATGAATTCCCAAAAAAAATCATGGTATTCATGAAAAAATATTTCATTGTTACATAGATCATTACATTGTAGTCTCTATTGACAATATCCTTGTGTACTCAACATCTTAGGAGTAGCACAGAAGAAACCTAAGGATAGTTCTGGGTATACACCAAGTGAACCATCATTGTTGAAATCTCTTAGAGTGAGTGTTCGTGATTTTGGTGGTCCACATTCTAGGACACATTATCTCAGTGGATGTAGAGGTAGTGGACCCGATCAAGGTCGAGGAAGTGTTACCTTAGGATCCACCTAATAGTTTGATGGAGGTGAGGATATTCCTTGGATTGGAAGGCTACTATTGAAGATTAATACCCAATATCCCCAAAATATCAACACCCACGATTGAATTGACTGAAAAGGGGAATCCATTTGTGTAGATAGAGAGGATCCAACATACATTTCACTAGTTGAGGTAGATCTTGATGAGTGCTCCCATATTTAGAAATCTAAAGTAATTTGTTGAGTACATAGTGTTATATGATGCATCAGGAACCAGACTTGGTTGTGTGCTGATGCAGAGGCATGAGGTGATTTTCTATTGCTCAAGCCAGTTGAGATCACATGAGAAAAACAACATGACCCATGATCCTAGGCTTGTATTAGAAGTCATCACTATGAAGATCTGGAAACTCTAACTGATGGGTGAGAGGATTATTTTCTAATCTGATCATAGGAGTATCAAGTATATATTCTCTCAGAATTATCCTAATATTAGGAAGAGGTGATGGATAGAGTTCCTCCATGATTATGACATTTCAATGGTCTATACTCCTAGAATTCAGAATGTGGTTGCAGATAATCTCCATATGTGATCTTATTTGAAGTTTTTTAAGGATGCATCGAATATGTTAGACATGTTTCAATTATCCACTTTGGATGCATATGGAGCATCTTAACTCCAGTTGATGGTTGTTACCCCTCCACTCATACAGTGAGTTTGAGAGGAACATCATGTGGATGTTGACTATGAGTCCGTACATGATCACATATCAATAGGTAATTCTCTTGATATATTTTTAAAAGGTGGAGAGCACATCATTATTTTCTAAGGACTCGCAATGGTACAAGTGATGTTGTGGGAATAGGTTTTCATGGTGTTTCATACATCTCTTTTGGCAGTGCATCAATGTGTGGAAAAGATGTACCAGGACCTCATACGACAGTTTTGGTGGCCTAGAATGGGGAATGGAGTTGAAGAGTTTGTATATTAATGTGTTACGTGTTAGAATGCGATGTTAAAGAACCATGTTCCAGTGGGTTTTACCCATCCCCTTGAGGTGCTAAAATGGAATTCAGATGTTATATCTATGGAATACTTGACAGAATTACCACATATGAATGGGGAACATGATTCTATATGTGTAATCATAGACCAACTCACCATGTCATCCCACTTCCTATCTATATGAGAACAATGTTCAGTAGAAATCATGGGACGCCTCAACATATTGGAGATATTCTGAATCCATGGTGTTTTATCAACCAATGTTTTTTATCATGATGATATATTTGTATAACTATTTTTGACATAATTATTGGAGGATTTTGGGACCCATTTACACTTGATCACACTATTTGACAACCAACCTAAAGGCTATACTAAATAGACCATTTAGGTTTTGGAGGGAATACTGCTATCTTGAATGATGGAAATTGGCCACAGTAGGAAGGATCACCTACGACTAAAAAAGTTTTCATACTACAATAGCTAGCATTCCACCATTACTATAGAACCATCCTAGGACTTGTTCTGGTGACCCTATATAGTAGATTCAACACTTATGAGACTAAAATTGATATTATCTATGACATAAAAGGTGTAGATCATTCAAGACTAGATGAAGACCGTACAAAGATTTCCAAAGTCATATGATGATAGGTGATGGGGGCCTTCAGTGTTTGATAAAAGAGATCATATATTCTTATGGGTTTCACATGATGTGTATTATGGATATTTGGATAGGGAGAAAAGCTGTATCTTAGGTTCATCCTCCCTTTACATATACTACATATATTTGACAAGGGGGCATACCACTTAGATATATCTCCACCATGATAATAGGTATACAATGTCTTCCACATGTCGTAGCTGAGGAGTCAGGTGCATGAATCAATGCACATTTTTGAATGGGGGGAGCTAGTCATCGAATATTGAGTGACCATTTCTGAGTTCCCAGTAGTGATAAAGGATTATAATGAGATGATACATCATGGGTGATCTATTATATTGGGGAATTTCTAATTTCATCATGAGAATCTCTATGAGAGAACATGACAGAAGGAGGCTAAAATTCATGATCAGTATCCATATATGTTTTAGTAGCCCTTGTTTTGACTTTTTGGGGATGTAAAGCCCCAAGGTGGAGATAATGCAATGTATTATATTTTCCATGTATTATTTTTGGTTATTATATGGATTATTATTGAAGTCATACCCTGAGATGGAGTTGCAATCAAAGGCCCGATGTGTGATTCCAAGGCCCAAAAAAATGTTTGAAGGATAATAAATATATTAAATAGAAAATATAATTTTTTTTACTGAAAATGTGGAATAAAAATTAATAGGGTGCCTATATAGGATATCTGAGTTTACATTTGAGTTTAGAATGTGAGGTTTAAACTATGTGAGACATAACATTGATCTACAAAGGTAATTTTTGGAAAATTCATCGTGAGTGAGAAATAAATAAAATAATTTCAATAAATAATTTTATTCCATTTCTATGATGAAACAACTATTTTTTCTTTAAATATATGATTGTGGAGAATCCATATGATTATATTACTAACCATGGACACATTGTATGATAGTTAGAGAGAGCATTATAGAATCCTCCCAGGAAAACAAATATGGAATTTGAATAAATTATTCTCTATCCTCATATTCAAAAAATCCTGACCAATAGAAATGATGGCACATCATTATTTTTTATTTATTAAACTGAATGTAGGTAGGATGTTATTTTTTGGATTTAATTCCCATTCTTTAATTCAATGAGGAATACATACTATGAAAAAAAATTATTGATGTTCGATTCAATCATCTTATAGGATATGTATAATTGTGGGTTATATTTAGGAGGTCTCTCATGTTTGTTTCATTCCACTAACTTTAAAATTACAACAGAAATAAATCTAGGATGAAACAAACATCAGCTGAATTCATTCTTCATAAATGTTATTGGTTATTTTGTCCATCCATTATCCTTCAACGCAGGTGACCACTTTTTCTGTAGTAGAACGAACTCTAATGAATCGATCATTTCACATATAATTCTTAGTGAAGTTATCTGATATTAGAGATTTAGTATTATCTTAATGTGGTGGATGATTGATTCTTCAAGTTTTGAATGTATCATACTTGTTTGGAAACCCTCGATTTTTGAGTGAGATGCGTGGATGATAATTGTGATGAACAATTCCATTTTTCAGAAAAAATCAGATGGCCAAAATCGGATGGAATATGACAGAAATTATAGGCTGAGGTAGACCAACGAATTATAGAATGACTAGAGTGAGATGTCATGTCGATGTTAGTATGGGTGTGAGTGGGATTAAGAATAAGTGTTTCTAGAAAATCCTAATAAATAGAGCATGTAATAAGGGATTACATGGTGTGTGGGACACCATTGGTAGCATTTAGGGATTTATGAGTGAGTCAAGTGTCAAACAACATGTGACACCGATAACCCAGTGTGCGGTCCCTCCCCATTTTCTTAGCATATACCCCATGATTTACATAGATATGAGATGGTATACATTACCATCCTAGATGGAATGTGCTCCCCCTCATAGACTAGGTTTGAATAACATGGTTCGTTTACACGGGTAGAACCTTGGCTCAAGGGACAAAGTGTGTAACCCCTTTACATCCCATTTACTCGTTTATATGTGTCTTATATCTCTTGTTCCATGTATCTTGGAAAATATTGGTTGATGTATATTCCCACTGTCTTTTCCCTAAACATAGATATGAATCATATCATAGTCATATGATGATGATCCCTTCAGCATGACTTCTTGTATAATGTTGTTGGAATCCCTTCGAGATGCCAGGAGTGAGATCCCCTATTCATCTTCATTCTATAAGTGGATTCAATACTATCTAAGTGAACAACACTACATGAGTTCTGTTACTATATATAGAATGATTAATATAGTTTCATTTTTTTGGCATCATCGGATGGCCTTGGAAGTGATCCTTATATATGTATCGTATCACTTCAAATATTATATCATGTATTCTCTCCCATAATGAGACCCGATGAGAAGTACCCCTCATATGGACGTCATTAGTGCTATCAGAATCAGGAGTTTGTCCTCCTAAGTGAGGGATTCATCGATTCATTGAGCTAGAATCATAGGCTAGTTTACTATGGTTATGGATTTACTCTTGAATTTTTTTTGTTGATTACATCTAGATATTCTTGTTATATTTTTTGAACACATGTACATGTCAAAATTTGATTGTACTTTTCATTGATGTATTATTTGTGGTTTCAGAGTGTCCTACTATGTATTTTTATACTCACTCTTGCATGTTATTTTACCACACTTCTATTTCCTTGTGCTGAAGATCAACCATTTGAAAGGATCCTAGGTGGAGTAGGACCACACGGTGCTTAGTGAGACTAGACAGACAAATTTGTGTTCATTTGGGGTTCAGATAGCAGTCTAGTAACATTTAAATTTAGGTGGAACTTGTGTTATAGACATTTTGTGGTGGGCTTGTATTTGGCCATACATACTAACTTTTATTTCCTATAAAACAATGGTGGTGGTATATAGATTTATGTATTCCATGGTTGATCAATTGTTTCTATATTTGAAAATTTTGGGGGCCTAGAGATTTTTTCATATTTACAAGTGTATTAGAAATTCCTCCCATGTTAGTGATATTCCCACTCTATGCTAGTCACCAAACCCTATTCTATTAGATGTGGGATCTTTGAGTCATGACACATCACCATCTGGGACGAGCCATGAAAAGTATTACATTAAATGATCAAAGGAATTTGAAATCTCAATCATAATATGTATTCTCATATGACACAATCATTTCTACATATGATACTTTCGATTCAACATTTTTTTAATTTTATCAACCAGCAACTCTTTTAGTGTAGTAATGTTTTCTATGGTAATTTTCCCATTTTAGGTTCACGTAAACTAAATATATTCAAATCAAATATAAACGTTCATTATGACTGTGTGAATTTACCGAATCATATTCTCGATGAGTGTTAAATCTATTGTGTTGTTAGGTATCTTAATAGTACACCAGGTGGGTGCTATGTTAACACCAAACTATCTTGTTCAGGGTTATTACTCCTAGGTGTATCCATTCAAGATAATTATCAACAATTTAATACTCTATAAGGGTATTTTGTTTCTCTAAAACCACAAAAAAAAAATCATAAAAAATATTTCATGATATTCCCTATATTTAAACCTATCAATAAGGTTTCACTAAAATATACAAATAAAAATCCCTAAAAATAAAAAAATAATCCCAAAAAAAATTAACCATGCCTCTCATACTAAATATTGTTACCCATTCCCTCAATACATGATATGGTTCTAAGAACATACACTTTAATTTCTATTATCATTTCTGTTAAGTTAATCAAAGATACATATATATTAATTATACATATTTTCAAAATATAAACATTATAACTCATATGTAATCTAAAAAACCCCCAAATTGATGGATTAGTATCTTTTAATAAAAGATACTTAAAAAAATATTTTATAAGTCATGAAAACATATCAACCTAGTATTACAACAATATACCCCCTTATAGAATCTTCATATGTTATACTCATGATCATATCCAAATGAATGGAAAATGATAAATGGGCTGAGATCAAACCCTTATTAATAGAAACGCGTCAGTGAGTAACAATGGGATAGATCATAAATATGTGTGAAAACCTGAATCATATGATAAATATATTATTAAATGATCTTATAAATAAAAAAATTTAATCATAGTCAACAATAAAAAAACATGTATAATGTAAAGATATTAATGAATCACCATGAAATCAATATACATATAACATTGATTAGAAAAAATGAAAATAATCTAAATGTATAGAAAGATAACATTATATTGTTGAATTATGTATAATTGGTTTATATTTGATAAATAAGGAACATCATTAGAAATGTGGCATAGATATAAGAATAGAAAAATATTTTGAGTAGACCTTATCATTCGCATTCTATGGGAACAATCCCAATAATGTCGACACTTTTAAAATTTGTGAGAATACACTAATGCCCATCCATTCCATTATATCATGAGATGTAGCACAATATATAATTATTTTTTTTCGATCTATAGGAACACACCGGTCATCATACATATATATGATTGGAACATGAAATCAATCATTCAATATTTCATAAAGTACCCTAGGATGGAAAATTGGTCTGATAACATTTCCAACTATTATCACATAAAAATGGTACCTTGAATTTGATAATTGGAAAAAAAAATCCAATAAAACTTAAACTATATTTTATAAGAGAATTTATAGGGTGATTAATATCATTTTTCTTGAAGAGTTATATTATAGGGTGTAGAATAGAAGTGAAATGAAAATGTTTTCTCAAAACATTTTTATCGTTGTCGCAAGAGATAAAATTACCAGTAACTCTCAAAAATCATTTTTATAGAAAAATATGAGATTTAAAATTTATATCTGAAAACCTATATTCATTAAATAAATCATGAAAATATGTAATTAGAAACTATCAAAATTGTGGTGTGATATAAAAATTATAGTATAGTAAAAAAATTCTTTACTATTAAAAAATAATATTTTTGTAACCTACATAATTAAAATGGATAATAAAAACAATATTCAATATATTTAAAGACAAATATAATGATAATAAAAGATAACAATATGGGTGTTCCAAATTAATAAAGGATACCATTATGGAGAATAAAAATATGCACATAAAAGGGAAACATTCTTTATAAATGCTATGAATAACCATTAACAATGTAGAATTTTTAGGAAGAACAAATTAGATGAAAGAGGAATATTTTTTTAATAAACTATAAATTACCAAGTTAAATAAAATAACATATATCATTGATTAATTTATGTAACTTGTAAAATATTACTTACTTACATCTATTTATTAATCAGTGAATGAATATTTTACCGTTGAAAACACATACTATAGATTCAATCCTTTTTAGAAACATTATATCATCAAGAATAACAATCGTCAAATCAGTAATAATATAATAAATAACCAAATGTATTTTTATTACCTACTTTAGTAATATTTTAGGTTCATTTATTAAATTATTTTAATTAACATCAATTATGTGAAATTGATGGTTTTAACCATTTCCTTCTTGTTTAGGTTAACTAGTTATGATTATCACTACATGATTAAAATTTCATATCTAAAATGATCAATGGAGTATAAATATATGTTTTAACATGTTTTATTCTTTTTGAAATTCATCCTATGAAATATTGAGTTATAATTTGAAAAAAATGTGTTTGATTCAGTATCGTTTATTATAAAAAGGTTCTTTTATATAATTTATTTCAAATATTAATATTACCATTATAGAAATAAAAAAATATATTTTTATATCAATATAAAATCATATTGTAAATTATGCTTCCATAAAAATCCAATATAAAAAAAATCACATCATGTATCATCTAGTCGACTAAACCAACAAAAAAAGAACATGTCGGATTTAATTGGATAAGAAGGATTTTTAAAGGATTTTTAAAAAGTATCATCATTGTATAATAATGAAAAAATAATTATTATACAATATTACTATTATTTGTTATATAATAAAATGTTGATAAATAATTATTATAACACTATCCATGGTGGTGTTAAAACCGACCCAAACAGAAGCATTTTATGATGACTGTACTAATAAAAACACGTAATTTAATAATAGTAATATTACATTTCCAAATGGATAATGATTTCAAAAAAATTATCATATATACAAATAATATATTAGAGGTGTGATAGTAAAATTAAATTGACAGATTAATATATAGGATAAGATACTTTCTTAGAATAATTTAATAGTATCTTAGAAACCTCATTGGTTATAATGGAATATGGGATATTTTAGGTGACCAAACGCTTAAAAACATCAGAGTGAATTATTTGGAAAATAAATTTAGTTCATTATAAGGTATTAAAATATTTGTTTACAATAGATTTTATTGGGTTCTGGATGTATATGTTTATGGTCAAATGTAGTGGTATTTTTGTTCACAAATATTCTTCAAATTCTAAATTATGTCATATTCAAGTTAAATGGATCAAAATTTAAAACATTGGGAAGAAATGATGAAATTTTGTCGTGAAGACTAGAAAAAATAGTTTCCAGATAATTATTGAATATTTAATTTTTTTTATTAAATATTTTTTTTTTCATTTTTAGTCTTTACAATGGAGACACAATTTGACCTAAGAGATTTATTTTTATGTATAAAAATGAAGTAGAACATTTATCTTGATTTCAACATGATTATTTAAAATTTTGAAACCATTTTACATTATTCAATTTTAAAAAGTGAGAAAATTTATATTTAAGATAATAAATGCATAACTCATTAAGACATTTCTTTTGAAAAAAATTACATTTTAATAATAAAATTGAGTTTATATAAAAAATATGAAGGTTAGTAAATTTAATTAAATGTGTTAGTTTATTTTTAAATATAATCATTTCACATGACTTTTATACAAATCCAAAAAAATACTGACTTGTAAATACATAATTACAATAAATGGTCCAAATTATAGGATAATTATAATAAAATATAACATAGGTTACAAATACTAAACCATGGGTTTCCAAGTCAAAATAAAAGATATAACATATTTTATTTACTCTATTAAATCATATACAACCGATCCATATGTTTAATATGTTTTTATTTAAATATTATATAATAATAATGTCATAAACGTTATTGTATTTTTAAAAACTATATATTTTAATCTTTACCTAAAAACAGACCATTAAAAAACAAAAAAAAAAACAGAGAAAATTTTAAAATTATTAATAATTAAATTTATTTTATTTTTTATATTTATAATTAATTTTTTGAACTTTGACATTTAATAATAATATAAAATATAATTAAAATCATTTTTATAGAAAAACAACCCTTTTAAATTGTTAAGTGTTCTTAATATTATGTCATATTAGTTACCATAAAAATGATTTTTAATTGAATTTTTTTTATATTTTTCTATTAAATATATTCATTATAATATTAAAAAATTGATCAATTTAATTTAATAAGTTTAAATTCATAAAACTTTATAACAATTTATTAGAAAATGACTCTTTTTATCACTGAATGATTTTGATAACATCACCTTAATTTATTATCCCATAATCATAAAATTTAATAAATTAATTATTTTTAAAAAATATAAAATAATTAATTAAATTTAATATTATAAATATGTAAGAGTATTATAACACCTGGTTTTATAATAATTAATTTTAATAACACTTAATGAAATTTCACATTGCATAATCAAAATTTATTAATTTTTAACTTTCACATAAACATTTTTTGTTAATAAAATATATCAGGGTTCATTTATTATGATGTTTCATGTAACACAATATATATAAAATAAAATTAATTTAAATGAAAATATATAATATAATCAAATGGTGCAACAATACTAGAGTTTTGATGACTGATATTTAAAGAGAATTATATATCGAAGAATGATCGAATATTATTTGAATAGTTTTTTAGTATATATATATATATATATGAGAGAGAGAGGGAGAAATTAAGAAAATATATAAGAATCATTATTCATTATTCCAATATTTTTATCTGATTATTCACGAAAGAGACCTCACACTACCACTACATGAACTATAATTTGAGTCGAAGACTTAGAAAAGAACCATTGTTGTTGTGAGGGTTTATTTTAGTAAATTTAAGATGATAAATAGAGTTTATGTGAATAGAATAGTATAATATATTTTTTTTCCTGATGAAGAAGATATAACACCATAATATGATTTCCTAATATTTTGAGGTATGAATATGTTGGAGGCCACCACCCGTAATTATTCAATCTGTGGAAGGCTACCTTAAATATTGAAATATGTTGATGATAATTGTTCTAATTTACAAGTCACATTATGTTGTTCTATTTGATTTCTTATATTTAATAAATAGGGAATTTGTTGGTTCAATTTCTTAAACTACACATTATAAGCGTATATAAAACATTATTTTTGCTTAAATATTGGTTCTGAAGAGATACACATTCTTGGAACATTTCTTGATAATAAAATAACAGTTTTTTAAAAATGGTATAAATATAACTAAACAAATAAAATGTAGTCAACAAAATTATAGGAGAAATCTTTCTTTAAATCATTTTTATCCTTGTACTTTAATTAAAACATATTTACACAAGAATATAGTCCATTGTTGATAAAATTGTAATAAATCCATTCCTAGATGAAGTATATTGGTAAAATAAAGGATATAGTTTTAATTGGTTATAAATCACTAATTTTGATTCAACCTAATTATAGTGTTATCTTAATACCACGTGATCTTTAGTAGTGGTATGAAATACATGTTACACCTCTAATTGTATTCACAAAATTCATATAATTTTATGACTCTTGAGTTTTATGTTTCTACATAAAAATATAATATGGCCAAAATAATTAGATAATTATTATTTATTAATTTTTAGAATGCTATCTGTTAAAAGAATATAAATAATTGAAGAATAAATATATAAAAAATTAGGAATAAGGCATCCCACTTATACAAAGAGGAATAGACTCATTTTTCCCATGATATAAAAGGATGGAGAGACTCTCTCAAGAATAGAGAACCTCTCTCTCTAGGTTCCAACGGGGAGCACTACTGTTTTGCAATCAAGATCTATGGTGAAGTTGTTGACCACTTCGAGATGTTTTCAGCTTGTGGCATTGGTTATAAGGTTGAATCTGTTGAAGAAATTGGAGGTAACTCAAGTGATGGGGGCAATAGGGAGACAAGGGAAGAAATGGGAGGTATTTCAAGCGATGGGAGCGTTCGGGAGA